>OX376652.1:6527719-11527719 GCA_947386135.1 Melanchra persicariae | reverse complement strand
ACGCAATGAGAATATCCGCCATATTGGAATTAACTATTTTTCCACTTATTTTATTTCAAATGTATGAGTGAAGATAAAATAGTGTATGCAACGGCATACAATTAGGTATTAAAACACTCGTGTGATGCTATTATCACACTCGGCTACGCCTCGTGTGATAAACCCACACTCGTGTTTTAATAACCCTTTTTATATGGTCGTTGCATAAACTACTATTATGCAACGCCCATATGAAAGGGGTTATTAAAACACGAGTGTGGCATTGACTGAAGTCAATGAGCCCGCGCCAATTAATTTAAAAATAAAAGTGTGCTATAAAAATTAAAAAGTTATTTTATGATGCAGTTGTTTAAAAATCGAATGAAAATGTTGAACTGTAATGGTTTTTTTTTTAATTTTACCTATCCACAAAAAAAAGTATGTGTTTATGCATTCGTTTTTGAACTCATATTTGGAACATTACGTTGTGAGTGTAGATAAAACAATAACAGTTCAACATTCTCTTTCGATTTTCTAACAACTGCATCATAAAAAAACTTTTTAATTTTAATAGCACATTTTAACTTTTTAATTTATTGGCACATATAGTCGTTCGTACGTTCATCGTTGAATTAATATAGAATAATAGTGTCATTGTCTATGAATGCGCCCGCTGCGCAGTCATTTTCTCGCTATACTACATATTTTTTGCTGTGGCTGTGAGTTTGGAACAAATATTTCTCATTTTTCAACTTTTGTTTTATTTCAGCTGTATGATGTATGTGAAGATAAAATAAACTTAGGTATTATAACATTTATAACACTCGTGTGAAAATAATATCACACCTCGTGTGTTAATAAATAACCCCTTTTATGTGACCGTAAAAAATAAACCGCCGACCGACCGACCTGGCCGTTAAATGTGATAATCAAACTTACTTGCATTTAAATACAGCAGTTTTACCCTTGGTGACTTTCATTACGGTTGCTCCCTGTACCTTAGGAGCAACTAAAACAGAAAAATACTTATTAGTGTTGTGAAGTAACAAAATACTGTTGAAGTAGTAACCTATTGTTTATTCATGGTCGTTTTATACAAAAACATGAAAACTTACTTAGTCCATCAATTTTAACTCGGGTTAGGAAGGATTTTTGCACTTCTTTCTTGTTTTTCAATGAAACTTTGCATGCATATCTGCCAACTAAATCTAAATCCATCTTTTTGATTTTGAGTTGAGTGCGACTTGCAGATACCTCGTACTTGTCAGAAGTTTCTATCTCTCTAGCTTGTCCTGTAATCTCGTTTGTGTAGTACCAATGGATATCAATCGGAAGGTGTGATGTAATGTCGCAGGTGATGGTGCCTTCTGTACCGTAGACCAATTTTGTAATTTCTGTTAACAATAAAAGAAAACAGTTAAAAAAATAAGATATACCCATTGCATAGGAGATCTTTAACTCCAAATCTAACAGAAAGTTAAATTCTTCGACTTCAATTTTAATACTGTTTGTCAAGGTTTTTAAGTTTATTTTTTGCTTTTGGTAGGGTTTGAACTGAATTATTTTAGTGTTTTTGTTGTTGACTTTATTGTGTCGCACAAGGGTATTAATCAACCCCACCGACCGTGTCTCCACATTGCCGTCGTGGTGGGGCTTGCGTGTCTCAGTGATCTTGGGGGCTTTGCCGGTAGAGCCACTCATGCCGGAAGGTCCCAAGTGAGAGACCAGACCAAGAGAGACACAAGAGGGGCACACCGTTCGGAGACTTGACCAGTGTTCGGGTCCTCGGACGGTGTGCGTCTCATTGGCTGTGACGGTGACGGTGCGCGTCTGCTCATCAGACGTGACTGTGAGAGCAGCGAGCAAGCATTGAGAGAGAAGGGGAGATAGGGACCGCACCCTCAAAAAGGAAAAACATGGATAACACTGAAAGAGAAGATATACCCCAGGGCGGTCCGGACTGCACAGCAGTTCGGGAATCCGCCACGCCTCGTGCGTCAAGCCCCTCGTATTCTGGCGGGGGCAACAGTGTTATCCACACTCCGATTGCCAATGGCAACAAGGGCCGAGGAGGCCCCCGATCCGAAGTATCCTTCGAGTACCTGATCGGTATTAATTTTAGCTCGCCCGACAGAGTGTCGGTCGGGCGGAGCGCGGGTAGAGGCGCGCTATTTTGGAGGAAGGGCTTGCCTGAGCGTCGCGCGGGTGCAGAGTCGGAGTCGGACTCCGACGACTTGGCGACCGATAGCTCGGCGAGCTCTGGACCCGAGGGGGCGGGGGCTGCTGCGGAGGACTCCAAGTCCTTCCGCAAACGGCTCAGACCGGAGGACGACCGGGGGTCGTCCTGCAGCGAGGAGGTGGCCTCGGCTCGCAAAATCCCCACCAGCAGGCGGGGTAAGGGCCGAGAGGGAGGCAAGGGTAGGGTGCTTGCCTCCAAGGAGGCTGGCCAGCGAGGCGAGGAGCTCGCCGATGCTGGACGACCCCCCGGAGATGGCGGTCGCGGGGCTCCTGGCTGGAAAAAGGCGGCCTCGTACGCGGCCGCCGTGGCTGCCAAACCGGGGTCGTCCGGCCAGGACAAAGGGTCCGGCCCGGCACCCGCGAAGCCGGTGTCGGAAAAACCAGACCCGGCCCCGGGAAGGAAGAGGAAGGGTGGGGTGGCTGCACGGACGGCGAAGGCTCCTGCGCCAGCCGTGCAGCAGCTCCCCCGGCTTCCTCGCCTTCTGAACCTCGGGGAGAAGAAGAAGGCGGGCAAGGCAGCCAGGACGGCTAAGAGTCAGAAAGCGCGAGGCGTCGCGGCTGCGCTCCGCGCCTCGATGACCGCGGCTGTAGTGGTAACGCTGCAGCCGGACGCGGTGAGGAGGGGCGTGACGTATGTCAACGTGCTCACCATGGCGAAGGAGGCCGTCAACCTCGGTGAGCTTGGCATCGTCGGGGGCCTCCGGCTCAGGGTCACCATGACTGGGGCCAGGATGCTGGAGATCCCTGGAGTAGACAGCGGTCCGGCCACAGACGGTCTAGCCGAAAGGCTGAGGGCGTCCTTGAGCGCGGATGACGTCCGAGTGTCCAGGCCCACGAAGTGCATAGACATGCGCATTTTGGACCTGGACGACTCCGTCACGGAGGAGGAGGTGTTGGCCGCCGTCGTCAGGACGGGGGGGTGCTCTGCAGAGGAGGTGAAGGCGGGCACCATCCGTCCTGACAACACGGGCATGCAAACCGTTGTGGTGAGCTGCCCCGTGTCGGCGGCCAAGAAAATTTCGGAGGGCCGAAGGCTCTTGGTGGGCTGGGTCTCCGCGCAGGTGAAACTGCTGGAGCCCAGACCTCTGAGGTGCTTCCGTTGCCAATTTGGCAACCACGTCGGAGCACTCTGCACCTCGGAGGTGGACCGCAGTGATCACTGCTTCCGCAGTGGTCAGCCCGGTCACAGGGCCGGCTCGTGCAACGCCACGCCGCACTGCTTCGCATGTGCGGCAGCTGGCAAGCCGGCCGATTACTGGGCTGGGGGCAAAGCCTGTGGTCCACCCGCCAGGGCCGGGACAAGGAGAAACCCTCCTCCACTGCCGCCGCCGCCGCCGTCGCTGCCACTGCTCGGGAGGGGGCTGAAATGGAGTGCCAGTAATGGCCCCATTTCGTCTCCTCCAGACGAACGTTAGTCACTGCGCCTCTCAGGAACTGACGCTCCTGAGCAAGGCGCAGTGATTGACGCCTGCGGACAGTGAGCAATGGGTAGCTCGCTGTCCGACCATATCAGGCCCGAGTCGACGGCGCGTTTCACTCCAAACGCGCCGGAAATAGCAGTCAGCAACGGAGATGGGGCCCGCCAGGGCCAGAGCCTGCCAGGGTTGCGGAATATGTTCGAAAGAGTTACCGCGGCCCTGGAAAGAAAGGCACTAGGAGGACTATGGGTGGGTTTTAGTCAGTAAAAGTCTGACACTCCCTGCCGCTCCACCCAGAGCGGGAGGGGTGATTTGATGATTTCCCATCCAAAAAAAAAAAAAAAGGGTATTAATCAATACTTAGTTTCTGTAACGTCAGACGATCTATTATAATACTTTCGTTTACTCTTGTTTTCCGTCTTTGCCAGTTTCATCGGACAATATTGTTGGGCACCTGAATACTTAAGATAAAATAGAAGCTCGTAACCATGCTCAATTAACTCAACCAACTCATAAGAAAAGGATGATTTTTAAATAATTTGTTTGCTATGTGTCAAAGTAAAATTTTGAAATATTCAATCTTGTTTATGGCGTACCTCGACGATATCACCAAATGATCAGCTTCAAATTATTTATTTATTTTTATTTATTTATTTATTTTGTTTTCTCCCACAAATACAATGCACACAAAAAAACTGTTATTCAAGCAATGAGGATGGGAGACAGGAGCCCATACTAAGTAAAACCTGTGCTATGGGACTCCTGGTCTCCTAATCTCGGACAATATTATAGGATCACAGGTGAAGGCAGGAAATACAGTAACAGGGAGCGCTAAAGCTAACAATTATACAAAAAAAAAAAAAAAAATTATAAAATTAAAAATAAGAAAACGTTTTGTTGAGTTTGTGAATTTGTTGGTGGGTGTATGTTGCATGTGTCGTGGTTTTGTGGGTGTGATGAGTAATGCTTGTATGAGCTTTGTTGTGTGTGTGTAGTGCATGTGTGTTATATTTCTCTGTGCTGCAGCTTTAATAGTTTCTCCGTGTCATCATAGGTAAGTGTTAGGAGCCATTTTGAGACCTTTCGCCGGCATTCAAGTTTAGTTAATTGGTAAATTGTAAGGACCTTGTTTACCGTATTATACAGACGTGGCCCTTGGAAGAAGAAAAAGCAACAGCTGAAACGTGTCCTAGCTGGTTTTGCATGACAGATCTGATGAAAACGCCTTCTCTTTAAAATTGAGTTAGTACTACTATAGTTCAAGGAGGCATGTTGCCTAAGAACAGTAGCAAGAACATATAGCTGTCTGACTGTTAAAACTTCAGCTTGACTATACAGATCTGTTGTAGGAAATATTCGCGGTTTGAAAAGGCAAATTTTTAAAATAAGTCTTTGAGCTCTTTCTAGTTCGAGCAGGTGTGTTTTGGCTGCCCCGCCCCACGAAGAGATGCAGTAAGTAAGGACAGACTGACAGAGTGCCAAGTAGACAGTTCGCATGACTTTCGAATCCGCTACGTGTCTAAGGTTTTCGTTAAATTCGAACAGTAATCGACTGCTGTTTTCTGTATTAATATCACGGTCTGTGGATGTGACCATCGTGACATACCGAGATTATTCAGAGCCTCGGAAAAGCAAGTTAAGCCGTTGGTCCTAGCTGACATTTGTAGATCTTTGGTAGTTGTTACGGATTGTCAGAAGCCCGAAAATCTTACGCCAGTCTTGCCAAGAAGTACCGTGTTACCCAGTAAATTGGTTGTAGAGGTCTGGTAGGCAGGCGCTCCACGTAAAACACTGGTATTCAGCTGAATCCGCTTTGACTGGAAACTGACCGCAATAAAGTTGGGATAAGGCTAGGCAGATGAATCGAACGCTGTTGGGTGTTATAGTTTTGAGAGAAGTAAATTCAATATTATAATCACTTTTAGGCACATTTCTAAAATTTTTTCAAGAAAAGAATATGTTAAACTACTACAAAGAATAAATTTTATTCGCCCTGAAAATCTTTTAAAAATTGTCCGAATCGGAGTCATCTTGAAGTTGCTGTTAGCAACATAACGGTAAGAGTACGTAAATGGACACAGGGTGTTTTTTTAAAATGTATGGTGCGTGGATGGCTAAATCTGAAACTATGAGGAATATCAAAAACACTGAAAGGAGTCTCGAGCCCGATTTTAATGACAACTTAACTGCATCATTGGATTTTGAAAAAATCGGTTTCCCAAGCAGGAATCGAACCGGTTGTCGCTGAAGGATCTAATTCTGGGAAGTAATACAATCTGTGGTAATACCACGTTGTTAACTAAAAGAAAGAGCTAATTTTTAACTAATTACTCTAGTCTCGTCGTCTGTTTTTTACTGTTTGGTCGTTTTTTCGGTCGGGTCGGGTTTCGGGTCCGAAAATAGTTATTTATGATATTAGTGCGGTAAGTTGATCTTTACAAACAATTAGACGAATGTAAGCCCGAGACGAAGTCGAGAGCTTACTATAGTCACGAGTTTGTAAAACCAATTTCTGCACGTTTTTCAATACATTTTAAGACTATTTACACAATGCAGCATGTAAATAGGAGGTAGTCTTCAACGTAAGCATATTTAAACGGTAATGGTGTACCGAATACTATAATGTATTATATTGGTTGGTCACCCTAATGAAAGGGACTGAGGGCTCTCGCGAAGCTATGTCACTCGGACCGCGTATCGGCAGCCTGTGCGCATTTCAGGTTGGATATAAGTTCCTTGGTCGCAACAATATTTGACGTTTTTAATATGAAAATGGCTTGAATTTGCAACGGGGCCACAATCGCTCGGTGAAAATTAGAACTTAATCTTTCATTTATTTATTTTTATTAGTCTTTCATTTTCTCTTCTGTATTAAAGTGAGACAAACGTATTGAGCAAAAGCCCTTCCAAGGAGGTTCGATCATTCAGCCCTTATTCTAGGATTGTGAAACTCCTTGGTGATATTCTTATTTATTTTATTATGGAAATTTAAAAAAAAACCGTAAAGAATACCTAAGTACATATTTAACCGCACATTCCATAGTGTGGTGCGTAAATTTTAACTTTCGAACAATGTATACAGGCTTCGTAAACGCATTTCATGAGCAAATTTGTTAAAAAAAATTGATATTGTTTCTTTACTGTATAGCAGATAAAGAAAATAACCCTTAAATATGACCGCGAACTTCTGAAACACCCTGTAGATGAAAAAGAAAATAAATAAATGGCTTACCTGAAGGGGCGGATTTAGCGGTGAAAGGATCTTTTACGATAACATTAATAGTTGTCTCATCCCTTCCGACATCGTTCGCGGCATAACATTTGTATGTATCTCCTTTTGATGCATATGAAATGTCCATGTAACTTATGTATTTATATGGATATTCTACGAGTGACATCTGCAAGTAATTGGCATAAAATTTAATTTAAAAATATTGTTTGTTTTTTCTTATTTTGTGATATCATCACGGAAAATAATTGCATGTAACCGATATGAGGATGTTAAAAATGGATATGTGTAGTGACCAGAAGGCCCAGCACGAATGTTTTGACGTAAAGTAACGTTAAAGTGAATTTCGAATTAAAAAAAAACTACAACGTCACAGTATTTTGGTTTAATTTTATGCGACAGACACAATTTGTATCATACAAAAATATGGATGTAGTATCAAATTCAAATATAGATTGTGTTATAGTAATAAAGTTAAATTAAAATTTTACGTTACGTTACTAATAGGTCTTTACCTATGAAATTACCGTTTTGTATGAAAAAATTTAAACGAATTTTTTTCATGTATTTTTTATTTGTATTAATCGAAGTAATCACCCATGCAATCAATGCATCTTTGCCAACGCAGTGGCAGTTTACTGATGCCCTTCTTAAATAAATCAGCTGGACGGGAGGCAACAAATTCTTCAAAGGCATTTTGTACTGCCTCTCGGGTATTGAATTTTTTTCCCGCCAAAAAGTTATCCAAATTTTGGAAAAAATAGTAGTCTGTAGGCGCAAGGTCAGGTGAGTAGGGCGGATGACGGAGAGCTTCCAACCCTAGTTCTTGCAACTTGGAGACCGTCTGCTGTGCAGTATGAGGTCGCGCGTTGTCGTGCAGGAGCAGCGGAGACGAGCGATTGACAAATGCTGGTTGGAGATGTGCCAGCTTCTCCATCATTGTGTTCAGTTCTTCACAGTACACATCTGCAGTAATGCTCACCCCGTTTGGTAAGAAGCTGTGATGAATCACACCGGTGCTAGACCACCAAACAGTGATCATCACTTTTCTAGGGGTAAGTTTTCGTTTAGGGCATTGTTTAGGTGCTGAACCAGGATCCAACCAACTTGCTGAGCGCTTGCGGTTATCAAACAGAATCCATTTTACATCGCAGGTAACAATGCGGTTCAAAATTCCTTCATTTGTGTGTCTGTTGAGCAGTGCAAGGCACGTCTCGACGCGTACTTCGCGCTGGCGATCATTGAGTTCGTCCCATTTGTCAAGCTTTTTTACCTTGCCAATTTGACGCAAATGGACCAATATTGTTTTGACGCTAACGTCGAAAGCTGCTGCTAATTCAGCCGTAGATTGTGTATCATCAGCTTCCACAATCGCCTTTAATTCGTCATTGTCGACCAAAGTCTTCGGACGACCGCGAGGTTCATTTTTCAGGTCGAAATTTCCAGAACGGAAGCGAGCAAACCAATAACAGGTGGTGCGTTGGTTTGTAGTGTTAGCTCCGTAAACGTTGTTGATGTTGCGTGCCGCTTGTGCCGCGTTGCTGCCACGACGGTACTCATATTCCATAATTACTCGAATTTTTAACGTATCCATGATGACGAAAAAGATTGAAATGCGATGAAAATGTAACACTAATCAATAAACAAATGACTACTTTTGGAAAAAAAAACCATGCTTTTACAATAAAATTAATTTGAAATTAGAATTCTTAGCCAAACAAAAATTATTTTGATTTCAAATGGCCAGTACTGCAGAACGGCAATTTCATAGGTAAATACCTAATATTATGTCAAAAACATTCATTCTAGGCGCTCAGAATGGATCAAGTGAGAAAGGAGTTAGTACCTATAAGAGGAAGTTTGTAAGTGGCCAGTATGATGTAAGGGAATACATACATACATGGTTTGGTATGGGCAATTGGCCAATGAATTTGACTAAAAGCGTTATGAAAATTAACGTGAATAGATGGAGGTGGAGAGGTAGGTTACGGAAAAGATGGATGGATTGTGTGAGAAATTAGATGACTAAAAAGGGAATGATGTAAGCATGATGGTTGAAGAAACATGTTACGTAAATCACAAGTAACAAGGGAGAAGGACAGAGATGATAAAGGGCGTATGATGACTAATTTTGTCAACATACAAAAATAAAAACAAACGATTAAATCTATTTAAAATACCTTAGAGTGCATAACACCTCCTTTCTTGTTCGCCCACACGATTTTCGGCTTCGGAAACGCCAAAACCTTGCAAGTTAACTTCATTGTGCTATTGTATTCAATTTCTACTGCCTTGCCCTCTACTATTTTGACTGTCGGCCTGGTTTTATTTGGCAATTCTACAAATGTCATGAATATTAGTTTCTTTTTGTAATAGAAGCATCAGGAAATTAACACTTTCAGTGCAAATTCTTATTTAGGCATTCAAATTCAAGTTGCAATATTATTTTGGCGACATTAATGTCAAAACTTAGGTATGTCATACTTACATGATTTGTTAAGCAGAAATAAAACGCTTTTAACTATCAATATGTATCTGTCGCAGTCAACTGACATAATCAGCCGTTTAATTGGCTGCCTAGCCTTTTCGTTGAACGACTCCGTTTAATCAGCGGCCCAAATGACCGCTAGCTAATGCTTTTAATACAACATTTAATTAACAGGCTGGCAGATGCTCAGGCCGTTCATAGAAACCGTGTGATAAAAATATAATGTGTTAAAAATCATCGCAAGAATTTCGTGTCTATGCTCGGTACCTATCATCTAAACAATGAATCTCGAAAAATGATATTTTTCACTAATAAATAATGTAGCAAAGCATTTTTATGTGCACTGTACTGCAGGGCTGCGTGTGCGTCTACGGCGCGGGCGGTGCTAGCCGGACGGCAGCAGTGGCTTACGCGGACTACAGTGGTGAGCACGGCAGTGAGAAACGACTTGCTAGATAGGGTAAAGTTTTAATGTGTGCGTGGATGGCTAAATCCAAAACTATGAGAAATATCGAAAAACACTGAAAGGAGTCTTAATGGGAAAATTTAACAGTTTCTGTTTGACAGTTTCAGTTTTATAGGGACAAAGTTGAAAATCTATTATAGAAATTGACATTGACACAATTGACATTGATTGTTATAGGTTGATATGCGTCTGTACATGTTCAAATCGAACTGTAAACTCTGATATCGCGATTCAGGATTTCGTTAAGTTAGTTCGCAGCTGTCGGGATAGATGGCGTTGCGGGTCTAATTGTTCCGATGTTGATTCGCACTCGCACTTCTGAAACACACGGGTTGTTTCAGAAGTGCGAGTTGCACACCAACTCAAAAGAGCATAACAAACACTACACGCTCCCTAATATCATTTGATAGAAAAATATATACATAAATAACCCCAAAACAAATTACGGTAGATATAACATAAGATTGGAGAGGGCAAACTACATAACAGTTTACCAACTGAGTTAAAAGGGACAAAATCTATAACTCAAACTTAAATATAATTATTTAACACAATGATTATAAATGTAATTGAGGACGTTGTAGCAAAAGAATGCACATCCAAATTTAAGCCGTTACTCGTTTTTTCATCTAAAATTAGAACAAAAATTAGAGCTATCGTTTGATGCATGAACGAGGCAGATCCGACCAAAAACAAGCACGCTACAAAAAAATTTGGATCTGCCACCCTATTACGTTTGGAGCAAGAAGGGAGCAGGTCCGGACATTCTTAATGCAACAAATGAAATAATAAATTATATAATCACATGTTATACTGTACGATATATATTATCGGCTCTTAATGTATGGTGTAAGCTCGGCCTTGCCATCACGTCTAGGTATACACGTTCAGTGTCTCGCAACATGTGAATTTGATGTTGTATTTGTTTTTTAAAGGTTTTTTTGTGTATAAAATAAAATAATCATAACAGAACTTACTTTTCGGTGGTTCTGGTGGTGTAACAGGGATTTTACCAATCCTTTTTATAGGTTTTCCGGTAGCTTTTATTATCCCGTTCACCTAAAACAAACAATTAGGATCTTGGTTGGAGTTAGGAAGGAGAAGTTAGTGTTTTACTGGTTCGCTGTGTTCAAATAATACCCAAAAAAGTAGATATTTTATAATTTTCATTGGTAGCTTTGTAAAATGGTGGCTAACGGGGTTTGTGAAATCTTAAAAGTAATGTAATACTCGTACATGTATTGTGATTCACTTTCAGTTGTCGTCAATGTCGGAAAACTGCATGTATTGAAGCGCATTTAACGGTTATTTGAAAAAAATAGCTACTTAACTTTAGTTCGGGTAACCAAATGAATTTTAACAAGAAAGCAAAAATAGCTTTGGACCAGTTGTTGTAGTTGTAGAATTGGTTGTAGGTGTAAAACTTTTTAATACGACTTTTAAGGTACTTTTATCTCGTAAAATGTTAAAAATCAACGTGAAGCGAAATTTAGTCTTCCAATTCTTTGTAATCTGTGCTTGTCGTCTAGTCTCAAGTGGTAATTACTAACGCTCAGGCACTCGATTATCTTGGTTGTTTAAATTGATTGACAAGTTAATCGATCAATTAACTTGTTAATACTACAAGTGTTAACGCTGATTATCTTATTCTATACAAAAAATTGAGACGAATGCAAATCAATGCGTTATATATTTTTTATTTCATAATATTTCGTTGATTATAGTGATTTCTCCACTTCCTCCGGAAAAAGTCAACTTATACCTAAGAGATATACTTAAGTTGACTTTCTCCGGAGTGTGATGAAATCATACACTTCAGGCTTAGTTTTGTAAATATTTTATTCACTTTTATTCAACACAATTTTACACATAATAAATTAATAAGAATAGGTTTAAAATACGACCGAAGCACAGATTGGTAGGATATTATGTTCACTCGACGACGCCTCAAATCAGACTGGCTCTGTAAAAGTGACAGCAGCTAGCTGAATGTTTCCCACTACAACGTTGGTTAACACTCAGCCGACCAACCGACCAATCAGAGCAAAGTAAACAATGTGCATTGTCAATTGACTTACTTAAATATTGTGGTGTATAAATAACGGTAAATAAACATTTTAATTCAATCAATATCATTTACTAATTGTACAAAACCATTTCATAAACTTAAATACCTATAACTAATTGCTAATTCATTATTCGCGTCTGCAACGGATGTATTAAGCACATGTAACCACTAACGCCATCTATCGCTTGTGGATATAATTAACAATATTCAAATACTTACTTAAAAATCATTACAGGGGGAAGTGAAGAAATCACTCAAAACAACGAAATATTTAAAAAAGTAAAATATTATTAAGTACAAAATATATGGTACTACATGCTGCTTTTTAAGCCCGCTTTTGAAATATCAATAATTAACATTTACTCTCAAGAATCGAGATAATTGATAGACCTATTGTTTAATAGGTACCTATCGATTTTAGAAATCACAAGCCCATCCCTATCTGGAACTGTTTCACGGACATGTGGCAAGTCATCAAAATAATGACAGCCGTTTATTTTGAATTGCATGACATTGTTAGTTATTTCAATTTCCTGTATTTATTTAAAGGATTTAGTAAGTGAATATGGCATTTTCATTAAAAACACTTAACCCAGAAACTAGATTTCAACGAAAACGGTGCTCGAGACGGTGGCAGATGTTGTGTTCTGGTATGAACTTTAGAACGCGTGGAGTTATTATTTCGGGTTTGTATGCAAAAAAATATTACTGCCACTGTAATCTTAATCATAAGGAACAATTCAATACGCGTTTCATTACTATAGGTACAGGAAATAAGCGAGGGAAACTGACCTTGAAAAAAAATTACTCCTTTAAACGCATCTTATCGCTTTTTATCGAAGTGAATACAGTTCCAGTTTGTTTGACAGTATTTTTTAAGTAGTAATTATTCTTATTTGTTACAGGATTATCCTGCCTAACTACGGGAATTCCAAAATTAACACGTGAGTCAAATTATACACTTTACAATATTAACCAATGCGTTTCATTATGTCGCATGTAGCATCTTAGCAGCGATATTTTTGTAATAATTCATGTAATTTAGGGTTTCTTATAAAATTATAAACTGTTGTTACTTACAGCGACTTTAAACCTTTGCGATGGTGCTACAAACTTATTTGTTACGTAAAAATTTTTCGAGATTTGTATAAGAGGCAGTGGGTTTTTGATTGGTTTTTCATTCATGTCTAAAATCTGCGCTGACACTATTTGCACTGAGTGATGGTCATCAGTGACGGATATTGACAGGTGGACGTTTGATTCTGAAAAAATATTAAATTCACAGTTTTTGTGACGTTGACATTCGATTTTGCAGTACGTGGCCTAATTAGTGCATAGTTGAACTCACCAGCTATTGGTTGTAGTGACGTATCGCCCAGCGACTTAGGTTTTTGCTCAGAAAAGCCATGAGTGAAGAAGAAATCAGTCCTGCCGACAATTACGACGGACGTCCTTGTCTTGCCCTTCACAGTAGCCACGTATGTGCCAGGCATAGCGTTGCTTAATTTAACTACCTGTAACATTTTAAAATAACGGGAACCGATCACTTTTCCGAATTTTTTTGTTCGAATTTCATTTTACCGAAAACAATTGACCGAGGACTTTTTGCTATATGCGTTATTTGACATATTCTTAGATCATCGAAGTATCATGTGTCATAAGCAGAGATCGGAATAGGTAGAGTATATTTACCTATAGTTCGAAGAAGTAAGTAACATAGAGTTGTTATTACCTCCTCTAAAATCCCGGAATCATAAACATGACCATTGAATACTGGGATTTAAGAAATTTGAACTAAATTATTATATTGAAGAATCTTATTATGTTCTTAGAGTTCCGTAATCAAACTTTTAAAATAAAGAGCTGTTTTACATACCTATTAAATTGGAATATGATTCTTCAAATATTTTTTTTATTTTTTGTAACAACACTCAAGTTCAGTTCATGTTTTCATAATCTCGGGTTTTAATTCACCACACCAAAACAATATTTTACGGAGTATTTTTTGGTAACAAATATATAGACGGTTCCTTGTTAGCATTTTCAATATTAAATTAAAAGAGTGTAATAAAAGGTCAATATGTTTTCCTACAAATTTTAGTGACATAAACGAATCGCTGCAAAACCGACTTTACGCAGTCTTGTCTGCCCTACCCCTTTTTTTAAGGATGGGAAATCATCATATGACCCCTTCCGCTCTGGGTGGAGCGGAACAGAGTGTTAGACTCTTACTAACTCCATCCATGCTCCTTCTAGTGCCTTTTGCGTTCCGGGGCCGCGGTAACTCTTTCGAACAAAATACGCAACCCTGGCAGGCTCTGGCCGTAACGGGCCCATACTCCTATGCTGACATCACTTAGAGGCGGAACACAACTCGCTTTGATCGGACGGCGAGCCACCCAACGCTCGCCGTCCGCAGACCCGCACCTACGGTGGCCGGGAATCGCCCAGCGACTCCCGACGCCCGATCTCTTGAGTGTAATTTAAGACCGCGTAGGCGCGGAGGGGTGGAGCGGCCCGCGAGCTGAGGAGCAGGTGGTTTGCTGGCCCGCCGCAGCGGCTGAGGCTGGCCGGCGAAGCGGGCCAGCACGCTGAAGCTGCGGTGGTGAGCGTTAAAACCATCTGCGTCGATATGTGTAACTTCGGTAAAAAGTTTTTCGACCAAATGAAACGTCGGAGTAACGAAGATAATAGGTCCACTGATACAGTGGTAGACGTGACTTCGATGAAGTAAAAAAAAACGAAACGATTATAGTTGAAAACTTTTAGGTGAAATGAAATTCGGTCAAATATTTTTCGAACTTATGATAGGTAACCTAATAACGTAGACGACGCACTAGACGCAGCTATAGCTATAGCGATGACCTGGTGAGGGTCGCTGGTGGCCGATGGATGCGAGACGCACAGGAGCGGTTGTTGTGGCGAAACTTGGGGGAGGCCTATGTCCAGCAGTGGACGTTATTCGGCAGATAATGATGATGATGATCTAATAATATACATACGGTTGTTGACACGTCATGGTGACGTCACGCCTTTTTGCGAGCGTCGTAATACGGATGAGAACAGAGGTCAAGCTCAGAGGCAAATATTTTTACAATTATTAGTACTTACTTTTCCATTTTTGTTCCACATAATTTTTTCTAAATTAGCCGAGGGTCCTTTAATATGCAAATGAACATTTTTACCTGACACGGAAACTATGGCATAGTCAGTGTGATCATCTATTGTGAACTGAAAATAAAAGTATTCATAAAATACCATCCCGCAATCGCGGAGTAGAAGAAGAGAAGGGTATTATGTAAATATCCTTCTCTTATTCTGTAGATAACATAAAACCACGTCTGTTGGATTTAGGGTTTAAAGAGACTAGTTCACATAATAATACATCCCCAGGTTATATTATTATCTTATTGATGATTAACTAGTTTGCAATAAATCTGTTGCCGGAAGAAATGGCTGCTGCTGACTACACAGTCTGCTAAGTTCTAATGCATGTATGTTGTTTCTCAGGTCTGGTTTTTGAGTTTTAGATTTTCTGGTTCTCGCCAAATAATTGGTGTTTGGAATTTCATTCTTTTCCCACTTTTATATGTTTTTTTTTAAATATGCAATAGGTACTATTACTATATAATTATGTATTTTTATCCAAATGCATCCCAAAATACAGAAAATAGGTACTTATTTGTGACATTTTTTGTTGTTTTACCAATCCAAACGATTTGGATCATGATGACATCTTGAGCTATTCATGTCGCAAAAATCTTTCTATACACATTACTTAGATCATATTGTCAAAGAATCACTATAATATAAAACTCTTCCGTTACTGAGTGATTGACAGACAGCCGCACAGCCGAAACTACAGGAAACTCCCCAACGAACCTACATGCCCAGATGGGCATGTAGGTTCGTTGGGGAGAGGATTTCCCGTACTTCTTAAGGAAACGGGGAAAAACGGGATATGCGCACGAAGTCGCGGGCAATAGCTAGTTAAATATAAAATTCAATAACACTCATTTTTTAGGGCAGTACTGTAAAAGCCCGAACTGCGGTCAATCTTAAGATTTACCGGTAAATCCTAAGATTTACCAAGTCTCACCGGTAAAAGTCCGAATTGTTCTGTAATAGTCTTTAATTTCGAACTTTTACCGGTATTCAGTCGGAAAATTCTAGGTTTTACCGCAGACCCGAGAGTAAATGCCCGAAATCAAAGATTAAAATATAATAATGGTCGTGTCAACTCGTGTCTCGCTCGGCTAGCGGTTAGTGTATAATCCCCCAAAATACTGATTGCACAAATGAAAGAGGAGAATGGAGAAATCTACTACTATTACATTGGACTCTGTTCCCGATACCGGTGGACTACCTACTATTTTTGATATTTTTAAATGTTTTTTTTTAATCTATATTTTTTTAAGAAATATTTAAAAATGTATTGAATAAGTTTAAAAGATGAATACTTAAAGAATAATAATAATGATTGTACCGAATAACGAAATTATTATCAAAAGACTGTTTAGCTTACTCAGCCAAAGTAGGTGTTATAATTTTATTAACAGTTTGCAGTTCGGGCTTTTACAGTAACATTTACACGACTCCCCAAAAAAAGATGTGTTATTGAATTTTATAAAATTGTGCAACAATTTTTTATAGGTACATCTGAAAAAAACATGACAAAAGTAAACATTATCAACTACAAAATCCGCGTCAACAGAGAAATAGTTAAGTTTTGTAAACTAGTGTCTTTGTTTCTAAAATTCATAACGTATATTAATAGTATAACGTAATTTGCCATGACACGTGAAAGGGATTATCGTACATTTTGACACGAAGCGGAAAGCCTCAAAACTTCTGCATTGTATTTTATACGCTATTGCCCGCGACTTCGTACCTGCATATCCGGGTTTCCCGTTCCTGTAGGAATTTTGGAAAATCTTCTGTTAGTTCACCCCTACACTCCCCAAGGATCCTGCGTGCCAAATTTCTTTCTTCACTTAGAAGTTTTGACTGTGCGTTGTCTGTCAGTCACGTAGTCACTCAATCTCAGTAACGGAATTTTTTTATTTATATTGATGAGAAAATATAAAACACGATAATATTTAACACTTACTGGAATATCTTTTTTAACACCAGGCGGTACTATTGTTGAAGTAATCACAGTCTTGTTGCCTTTTATTGTTTCTTCTATAGTTTTGAGCACCTAAAATATTTGAAAAAGAAGATCAGTTCCGAGCATATTTAGTTTTTGTCTGTCTATAATTGTCACAATCAAGCGTTTAACCTCTTCGACGCCTTCCTTGGGCACGATGAATGCTTGCCCCGAGCATGCGTGGGCTATGTCGAAGTAAACGTCAAAAGATGCGTCGTTACGACCACAGCGACCACTGAGCACGAATACTATCTGTAAGTAAAGGGAGTGTTCAGTTTTTTTTTTTTTTTTTTTTTTTTTTTTTTAGGTATGACCACTAGCAAGTTAACACACGTGGGATATTAACTGCTTAACCGGACTAACGGGAGTGTTCAGTGTTCAGTTGTACTATATTCATGGAAATAGATAAGTGCTTACATCAATCAGTCTCAGATAGACAAAAGGTTTTCTCGGGACTGGATTGAAAAAAGTTGATCGATTACACGGGGAACAAAAAATACTATTTTCTCGCATACATTTTGTGATTGGTATTGGTTAACACTATACTCGTATTCGGCATACACGAAATGTATTTATTTTGTTCTCTAGACACATATATGAGACATGTAAACAATCATTTTAAAACATGACATTTTTGACCCGTACTTAAGAGTACACATGCCGCCCGGTCGAACTCAACGGTGGGCGTGGCCTATACGCTTGCTATTTCATCAAGCAGCGCGCGAAAAAGGGAAATGCACAATCATTGTTGTTAGAAACGGGCGCGTAAATTGATGAGTAGGCTTCTAGAATTAGTGTTCTTATGACAAAATAACTGATTTTTTTTATTCGAAGTAAAGTTATATAAATTCTTGAATAAATAAACTACTCCTGTACGCATTTAGTTTTAGAAATTTCATACTCCTTCTGTTATTTAATAACTCCCAAAGTTGCGTTAAATTACGGGTTAAAATATGGAAATTTTGAGGCTGATAACTTTAAAATGACTAAATATTTTTAAATTATGTTTTGGTACAGGCATAGATCACAACAAGACAAAACAGTATTATGCCCGTCTTGGAACAAAAAATGTCAAACAATGGAGTAATCATCCTAAAAAAATTGTATGGAGAAATGCGTGGCTTGTGCAGCCTTAACTATGAAAACTGTTAGTTGTTAAGTTATAGTATTTAAATGAAAGTTATTTATTTTACCATTGGTCTAACTAACAATTCATGGAAAAACGCATTGTAACGACCTTTGAACTTTTTTTAAAGTGAAAACTTCTTTAGCGCCGTTGTGCACTTTTTAGGATGGGTAAAAAATTTTAAACTCGCGTCAGGACACGTGACCTGATCGAAAATTTGTAAGACGGGTAATGTAATATGCAATATAAGTTGTCATGTTTGTTTACGATAGCGCATTATATGAATATTATATTTAACCACATAAATGATAGTACATTTATACTGATAAATAAAGTAATTCGAAATTATTCCCTAACCATTCCAAAATCTTCAAAAATACACAACGTAAATGTTCAAGTTTTCATTTCTGCCGCCACTCCCGGAGGGCAACCCGTTGTTTTTTGAAGTGAAAACTTCTTTAGCGGCGTTGTGCACTTTTTGGGATGCGTAAAAAATGTTAAACTTGCGTCAGGACACGTGACCGACAGGACACGTGACCTGATCGAAAATTCGTAAGACGGAAAATGTAATTCAAATTGTCATGATTGTCTACGATAGCGCAATAAATGAATATTGTTTTTAACCACATAAATTATAGTACATTTATACTGATAAATAAAGCAATTCGTGCAAAATTATTCCCTAACCATTCTAAAGATTCATTTTGATGACACAGTTGGCGCAGTGGTTGACCGATTGACTGCTGCGCTGCGTGTCGCGGGTTCGATTCCCGCACGGAACAAATATTTGTATGGCCTACAGATAGTTGTTCCGGGTCTGGCTGTTTGTGTATGTGAATTTAAATGTTTGTAAACGCACCCACGATACAGGAGAACATCCTAGTGAGGGGCAACGTTTTTTTTTTTTTAAAAAAAAAAAAAAAAAAAAAAAAAAAAAAAAAAAAAAAGTATTCAAAAATGCACAACGTTAATGTTCAAGCTTTCACTTCTGCCGGCACTCCCAGAGTGCAAACCTTTTATTCACTTTCGTTGACATGCAGAAACAACAGAACAGAAACTATTTTTAATGATGCAACAAAGAGATTTATTTTATGTCTCGTTCATACTTACTAGTAAAGTAATGTTGTATTCTGCTGTCAAAACGGGCCCTTTATTTTTTAACAACTACAGTGGCATTGTATATATCTGCTTCGGCTATAATAACGATTCAAAATAGTTTCTGTTCTGTTGTTTCTGCATGTCAACGAAAGTGAATAAAAAAACATTGCAAAACAAAGCAACCATGCGTCTTTTGGGATAATTGTTGCAAAAAACTAATAAAATTATGTAATTTAAATAATTATTATTAGCTCTTGCCCGCGGCTCCTCTGCGTGGATGTCGGTTATCGCGTAAAAATAAGCCCATCCTTCTCTAAGTATATCCCAGGCTCTACACATGCCAAATTTAATGACAACCCGTTCAGCCGTTTTAGTGTGAAAGCGTAACAAACAGACAGACAGAGTTACTCTCGCATTTATAATATTAGTAGGGATTGCAAAATAATAATCAATTAAAAATAAATCCACAGGGTTAGCTCATTTTTTGCCAGCAGTCTGTTTGTTGCCGCATAACCGTGATATAATAGTAGTTTATGCAACGACCATATAAAAAGGGTTATTAAAAGACGAGTGTGGGTTTATCACACCAGGCGTAGCCGAGTGTGATAATAGCATCACACGAGTGTTTTAATACCTAATTATATGCCGTTGCATACACTATTTTATCTTCACTCATACAGTTGAAATGAAATAAGTGGAAAAATAGTTAATTCCAATATGGCGGATATTCTCATTGCGTATTCGAATGACTGCGCAGCGCGCTCAAACATAGACAAAGATAAAAGCTGGCTCATTGACTTAAGTCAATGAGCCCGCGACAAAAATTAAAAAGAAAAAGTGTGCTATAAAAATTAAAAAGTTATTTTATGATGCAGTTGTTTAAAAATCGAAGGAAAATGTTGAACTGTAATGGTTTTTTTTTTAAATTTTACCTATCCACGAGAAAAAAGTATGCATTTATGCATTCGTTTTTGAACTCATATTTGGAACATTACGTTGTGAGTGTAGATAAAAGAGTATTTCGATGCCAATGTCCTTGGATTCTATTGAATGTGCTTCCTTTTCTATTATATTTTTGTTTCATTTTCCAAGTGAATTACCAAATTCGCAACTATGAGGAGTAGCGGTAAAGGAGCATCGAGACCAATTTTGATGAGAACTAAAACTGTATCTTTGGGTTTTTGATAAATCAGTATTCTAAGCCAAGAAAAAAAACAACCTGTGTAATCAGTTATCACACCATCCTGAAGTATTGCTAAGGAAACAATAGTTATTAATGCTACTGTTGTAAAATAAGGGGTATTAAACCACGAATGTGGTTTCATCACACGAGGCGAAGCGACTGTGCTAAGTATCTACACATGAATCCTGTATAAAAGGTTCTGAAACCAATGTCCCTTGCTGCTTTAGAAATATCTGGTGGTGTGTAATCAAAGCTTACAATAGTAATATCGAACAAAAATACCGGGACACGACGTGAATTCGAAAACCCTTTTTTTTCAATTCCGGCGCTGTGGTAGTGAAACGCGCGCGCATTAAAATGTTCTGTTTTGAAATTCATAAAGATACCACAAATTGAGTAGTAAGAATTGTTTGACGAGTAAAGAAAGGATCGAAAAAGCAAAGGAGTTGCAGAATGTATTTAGTACCTACAACATTATAACACTCGTTTGGATGATATTGATATTTATTCATGTTACTTTAATGCATATTGTTAGGTCATTAATGTATTAAAATTAAA
This sequence comes from Melanchra persicariae, assembly GCA_947386135.1. Lineage (NCBI taxonomy): Eukaryota > Metazoa > Arthropoda > Insecta > Lepidoptera > Noctuidae > Melanchra > Melanchra persicariae. The sequence goes on along the minus strand of OX376652.1, from coordinate 11,506,719 downwards.
AATAAATATGATTTTACTGTACCTGGCTCTGTTTCTTTTGACACATTTCTTTTACGTAATGGCTGTCGCGATAGTCCTTAGACGAAGCGTCAGTAAAAACGTAGACGTAGGAGTCACGGTTACTTGTCTCAAGTGCTAGACGTAACCCTTTCATGGACGGCTCCGGGCAGTCTCTGTTCACAATATTGTGAGCATGTACTGCGTTTAAAGTTCTTTTAAAAGTTTCGCGGTTTTGTGTCACCGTCCTCACTGTGGCATCTGAAATGAAGAGAATAAAAAACCCCGTTAATTATATATAAAGTGGCTTCAGTGCTGTTTAAGGCCGGTTTTTCGCTTTTCGCATCATAGTTAAACTAGCTGCCGCCCACTTTGCAGGGGTTGTTTAGACGCCGTAGAATCAGCCACGTCATCCTGGAATGCGAGGCCGTGGCTACCCAACGTGAACAAATCCTCGGAACGGTGAGGTCGCTCCGCGAACCCTGTGAAGCTCCCAGGAAACTTCTGTGCTTCTGGGCGGAGCTAGGCTGGCTAACTTAGCCAGGACATTTATTTATTTATTTTATTTGGAATAACTAACAATTACATAATATGGAATACTAAAATTTAAATATAAAATAAACAATTATGTAATCAACAGCGTTATTCAGAGAAAACAGAAAAAAATATTAATTACGCGCTTCAAAGGAGAAAGCATAAAAGTTACAAATAAAAAATAATTCAAATAAATTAAGTAAATCATCATAAAATAAGTTACAATAAGCTAAAGTTACAATAAAAAGTTAGAATGATAAAAAAACAATAATAAAATCAAATAAAAAACAATTAGAAATCATCTGAGACATCTACGCGCAACGGACCGAATGAGAGTCTGTGCGGATGAGGGAGTCCTTACTCTACTCTACTCTATTCTTGGATATAAAAATTAACTTAGGTTTCAGTAAGTGAGTACCTCAACTAAAAAAAAAGTTGGCACAGTACCTGGATCGTTAAATGTGACCAGCACCATATTGCCGATTAGACTGGACTTTTCGTTGTACACAATATTGCTGATCCGGTTCACACTGCTTTTTACTTGTCTTATATCATCATACATAGAGCCTGTATCATCTATGAGGAAAGTTAAACTGCCATGCCCCTTGCATGATGCTTTTAATATAATATTCATGAATATGAGCAACACCACGTGCGAATATATCCACTCCCACATTTTGATGAGATATTAAGAGTCGGAAATAATACTGTACCTACTGCTTTCTAATAAAGCGCAATCCACTCTAGCAAAATTTAATAAAGGACAGCCCTTTTATACTGTGATGGTGATTAATAATTATTTATTTTAGTTTCTTTTATAGGTTTTTCCTACTATGTTCCAGTTTGGCGTAATCACATTGTACCTTTAAATTAAATGATTGGGTATTTCCATTGGTTCGATTCTATAAATCAGTTACCAAGAGGATTAAAAGCCTTCGAAATCAATTTTTTTGGAACATTATGATGCCGCTAGCTGATTTAGCGACTCCAGCCCCGACGTGATGTGAAAATTCCCAAATAAAAAATAAATTTTATGTAATTGGTAAATAAACACTAAATTCGCGATTTATTCGGCGCACACCGGTGTATTGCCGGTGCTTGAGCAGTTAGGTAGTTACTACAACATATTTATTATACAGGTTGAATTTTTAATGAATTTGATAAAACCTAGAACTGCATCATAAGGTTTTTGAAAAATCGGTATTCCTAGCCAGTAATCAAAACACCCTCCGAAAGTGTCATTAATAAGGATCAAATTCTGGAAGTAATTATATATGGAAAACTAAAGGAAAATACTAATTTTTAACACATTACCCAATACATATTATCGAAACTCCTTTCAATGTTTTTCGTTATTCCTCATAGTCTCGGATTTGGCCGTCCACATACACTTGAAAAATTCACCCTGTATATGCAACAATCTTGTGTTTATCACTAATACATAAAACTTATAGATACTGAAAACAAACTAATAGACAATATAATAGTGGATTAAAAAGGGGAGGGGAAGAACTCATAGGACATCGAAAAATTCGTAAACGGCAAAGTAAATAGGTAATCATAACCTATTAAGGGCTGCTTCGACCAAACTGGAATAAATCTTAATCTCGGAATAAATCAATACTTACTCGAGAGTAAATCAATTTCACGTTTAACCAACGACAATCCGAGGAATAGCGAGTCTATTTGGGAATAGTCACTATACCACCGACAAGCATGGAATACGGAGTTATTCCAAGAATAATAAAATAGCGTCCTATTGTTTTGTGCTGTCATTTCAAATCAACAACAACAGGAATTGTGATTTTAAATTTTCTCCAGTGCGAGAACAGTGGGTTGTACGTCAATTATATTGAGTATGTAGCAATAATTTTCTTATTTGAAATAAACTTACCTACCCGAAAATAAACACCACATGAACCAAACTGAAACAACAAACATACGTGGAAGATCGACCTTCACCCATCTGATAACCAGCAGTGCGATTCTGCCGGTCTATTCTGTCGACATCTCACGATGTTCACATAGGCGGAGTGAACGACAACTGACCTGTCATTCCATCTCATTTGTATGGTTTGACAACTCACACGTCGTGCACCCCGCCCAGGTGTTGACTTCGACATGTTTACAGTATCGCACTGCTGTAAACATGTCGTAGTGAACACTTAGGTGCAGTGATGTTGGACTGACGTGAGTTGTCAATAATGCTAGTGATGGACAAATCTATTAGTGAATCCTATCGATAAATCGAGTTTACCGAATTTTCACGCTAAAGCCAAATATTTTTAAATAAAAGACTGATTATCCAAATTTCTACCTAAATATTACTAAGTACCTAAGAACAAATAAAAAATTCCAACCAAACATTATATTTTTTTATTTTTTTTTTATTTTGGGACAATAAACAGCTAACAATATACATATTTACTTAAATTATAAATGCAATAAAGCGTTTACAATATTGTAGCCCACTGCATTATCCACATCATAACAGTAAAGATTACCGGCATTAAGTGCCGCTGGATAAACAAATTTATATTGCAGATCAAGTTATTATCTTAGTTTAAAAAAATAAGAAAGAAATACAATGAATAAAACAAGCAAAAACATGCATTAAACTAAATTAAACGTTAAAATTACATTTAACTCATTCATTACATTAAATTACATTTAAATCATTCATTACATTAAATTACATATAAATCATTCCAACATTAAATTAATCATTGATTAAATTAAAAATATAAAATAAAATAGAATAGAGGGACTCATCAATTATTACATTACTTACTATTTGCACTTACATTTAACCAATTTAACTAAACAGTTGTTATCATCATAATCTTAACAGACAGACTGCGCTGATAAAATTTAATTTTAATTTAGACTTAGAGCACATAAAAATATCAATGTCTATGAAATTATTATTATAAGTGTCAACCATTCGACGAGTAGGGCAGCGTAATCCCGTGTTAGTGCGACAACTGTTCACAGCAAACAGTGTTCCAGCTCGAGCACTACGCATGTTGACTGTGCGGGGCACCGTATAACATAGTTTACCTGTAAGCTCAATGGAGTCAACATTATTATGGACGATATTATACAGTACGTTGGCTTCAAGTAGTTTACGTCTAGATACGAAAGTCAACAAGTTATTCTTCAGCAATTTCTGATATGATTGATATTTCTTGTGGCATCTATAGTACATGGCACAAAGAAATTTACGCTGGACCTTCTCCATCCCATCTACGTATTTCTGATAGAACGGATTCCAGATCGGAACAGCATATTCAAGTTGCGAGCGCACTAACGTTTTATATAAATAAAGATAGGTAGAAGGACGCTTGAACTCGGTGGATGCTCTCATAACGAAACCATACATCTTGAAAGAGTTATTGACAATTTTTTCTACGTGTTGATTAAGAGAGACTTTATTATCGAACAGCACACCAAGATCCCTAACAATGGATGTGTTACTTAATACAGTTTCACACAAATTATACTCAAAACCGATGACAGTTTTATTTTTTGTAAAATTTATACAATGACACTTGGAAATGCTAAGATGTAATTTGTTGTCACGACAGTATTCTGTGAGTCTATTGAGGTCCTCCTGAAACATCAAACAATCCTCCTTGGTGTTAATAATCTTGAAGGCTTTCAAATCGTCAGCATACACATAAGAAATTTAGTACTTTTAAAGCATATCCCAATGTCATTTATATAAATAATAAACAAGAGTGGACCCAAGATTGAGCCTTGTGGAACTCCAGATGTTATCGGTACAAAATTGCTCTGATGTCCATTCACGACCACCCTCTGAGTCCTATTCCTAACATAAGAAGAGAACCAGCGAAGTAAATTTCCTCGAATGCCATTAAATGCGATTTTGTCAAGTAAGATCTCGTGATCGACCTTGTCAAAGGCTTTCTTGAAATCCGTGTAAATCGCGTCAATTTGCAGACGTTTATCAATATTTTCAAAAAGGAAGTTACTAAAGATTATTAAATTGGATAGAGTAGACCGGTGTTTGACGAAACCATGTTGTTCAGGGATGAAAAGATTATGTAGAATAGGGTAGATCTCATTATGTACTAGTCTTTCAAAGAGCTTTGACAAGGTCGATAGAATCGAGATGGGACGATATTGTTCAATATCATGTCTAGAGCCACCCTTATGCACGGGCGTGATGTTAGCCTTTTTCCATACCTCAGGAAACACACCCTCGCTCAAACATTTATTATAAATTAGAAATAGTGGTTTATAGATACTGTCAGCAGTGGCCTTGAAAAACACAGCAGGATACCCATCGGGGCCAGCTCCTTTGGAGGGATCAAGTCGCTTCAGCTCTGAGAGTATTTTAGAATCCTCGATATGCAGGCTATCAACTAAACTGGCTTTGGTGTCACAATGTGCTGGCGGGGTCCATGTTGAGAGTGAAGGAGATGCAGGTTCGAAAACTGACAAGAAGAAATCAGAGAACATATTGCAAATCTCGTCAGGGGCACCTGACTTTAGGCTTTGGTATTGCATCGTAGAAGGCACGCCTGATTTGTTTTTGCGATTAGCGATATATGTCCAAAAATATTTTATACTAGCTGTTGCCCGCGACTTCGTTCGCGTGTATGTCGGAAAGTAAAATGATGTAGCTAGGTTAGATCAATCAATATCTAGCATTGCTTGACCTCTTTTTTATGGATGGGAAAACATCAAATGACTCCTTCCGATTGGGGCAGAGTGGAAGGGAGTGTCAGACTGTTACTGACTAAAACCCATCCGTGTTCCTCTTAATGCCCGTTGCATTCCAGAGCCGCGGTGACTCTTTCGAACAAATTCGGCAACCCTGGCAGGCACTGGCCCTAGCGGGCCCCGTTTTTTATGCTGACATCTTTTTGTGGCGCGCGTGGAACACAACGCGCCGACGTCGACCTGGGCCTGGTTCTTATCGGATGGCGAGCCACCCAACGCTTGCCATCCACAAGCCCGCGTTGCTTGACCCCTCTTAGAATTAGGAATTTGGAAGAGTGTTATGGCAATGGCTGAATGAATTTTTCGTGAAGAAACGTTTTTTAATGATAACTCTCCTCTCATTTCATCGAAACTATTCACAGCAGTCCTAGAAGATATCGTGAAAAGTCGGTATGGATTGGGACTATAGCGGTATTAACGTCAATTGTGTGCCTACCTGTCGCACTTAAGATTTGCAGATGACTTTGTGGTTTTCACTGAGAACTTGGATGACCCCCAGAAAATGCTTCTTTTAAGTTGGGTCTTAGGATGAATATGGCCAAGACGTTATGGCAAACACCTTCAGCGATTTAAATCCTACTGGTAAAGTTGGAAATGAATCATTGGAGATGATTAACCGATATGTTTGGCCATATCCTTTCAATTGGCAAAGAAAATAAACCAACGGAGGTATCGAGAAGAATACAGCTTGGATGGCCCGCTTTTATCAAAATGGAAGACATTCTGAAGCCTGCCAAAATTCTGCAATGTCTGAATTCTCGCCTCTATAACCAGTGTGTTTTCCTACCATGACCTACATACTTACATGGACGCTCACGCAGGAGGCTGTGTACAGACCGATAGTTTCACAGAGAGCCATGGAGCATTCCATAATTGGCAGAGGTACGTCTTCGAGATCCGAAGACGTACGGAGGTTTTCAACATCGGAAAACGAATTGTGGAACTAAAGTGGAGCTGGGCAGGACACTTGGCAAGGCACGGTGATGACTGAAGAAAAAGTATTGGTCGGCCGGCGGCGAGATGGGCGGACGATATTGTTGCCATCGTGGGTAGAATCTGGATGAGGCTGGCACAGGAACGTGGGGATTGCCACACGAAAAGAGAGGCCTATGCTCAGCAGTGAGCGAAGTCGGGCTGTGGATGATGATGATGAATCACGATGTTGAAGAAAGTTGCTAAGGTTGTTAACACGCGATAGAGCTATGTAAATTGAGAAGTTATCCCCGCAGAGGACACGGTGGAGCATACGGTGAAGGTCTGCCCTGCTTGGGCGGAGCACCTCCGTGTCCTCGTCGAAGCGATCGGCGGCGGCGACCTCTCGCTACCGGCTCTGGTTCACTCCATGGCCAGAGCGAAGAGGCAAATCTCACAAAAAATATGGGAATAAATACGATACAAAAAAATTCAAAAATAAAAACACCTTTAAGGATTCGAACCCACACCTATTATTTCGAAAGGCATTTTTTTAAACCGAAGGTCTATGAGTTCTGTTGACATTTATTTCAAATAGCCGATCTTATTTATGTCATGATTTTTGGCTGCTGAGCTCTCCGAAAGTATAGCGTGATGATAATCATTGCATAAGTTAGACCCATAAGTATCTGCAATATTGTAATATGTTGTGGCTTCTTATAACAAACAGTTCCTCGCTAAACTGTTTAGAAAAATGTCGAATAAAATTTTAAATGTTATTTTAAGTACACTAAAAACCCATTTTATTATTATTTTGACAATATTATGCAGTAAAAATACATTTCAAAATACAAAAATAATAAAACAGTTGCTGGGGATCGAACCATGTGACAATTGTCGTTCAAAACAGACATTTTTGAATATTGCTCATCCCCCAAAGCACATAGATTCAAGATGAAAATCATTTTGTCCAAATAAACCGTTTACATACACTTTTGAATTGTTAAGGTCAGTTAGTCAAAAACATAAAGCTACATTCCAAAGCGTAGATCTCTATGGAAAAGAACATGCAAGAAACTCCACGGCCATTCTTTTAAATCATGAGCCCTGACATGTGAAAATTCCCAATTAAAAAATAAATCTTATGTAATGTAAATAAACATTAAATTCGCGGCACAGCGGAGTGCTCGTGTGTTTAGAAAAATACTGGTTACATTCTATTCTATTCTATTTTTGTTTATGGCAAAGTCGAACCGTCCAGTTCAGCACTGTTACGACGCAAGAACCAGAATTGTTCAAGACCGACCAAGTCCGACGTCCAAGGCGACACAACTCGATTTGCGTCCGATACTTTACACGAATAACAATCGATCGCGGAGGCTTAGTAATAGGGTCCCGTCACCGTGCGTACGGTACCCTAATAATCGGTAATAGAATAGCCATTATTTGCAAATCGAACCGTTCGACCTTTCGAATTTGAATCTATCGCGCAGGTTTAGTAGTAGAGTCCCGTTAGCACTTTGGTACGGAACCCTACAGGCCTGGATTCCCAGTCCAGTTCAGCACTGTAACAACGCAAGAACCAGAATTGTTCAAGACCGACCAAGTCCGACGTCCAAGGCGACAACAACAATCCGAACAAATCAGAGATTTCTTTTTACGATTTTGGACTCGAAACCCTGTCAAAGACTTGAAAGACCTTTTATGCGACCGAATACCCTAGCGAACGACAATGCTGGTAAGAATCGTGTGGGAGTCATACTCTGACGGAAAATCTTAACACCGTTACAGAAAAACGCGTCATCAGTGCTACGCCATCTATCGACCATTTGGTAAACTGACAAAATATTTGGCCGAATGGAGACGGTAAATAAGGAGCCCATATATAACAATAAGTAACGTTATGGTATTAAAATGTTCACTTTTATTTTACTACTTATTAAAAGTTTCACAAATAACTCAACAATTTGTTTTGATGTTATTTTCATGCTTACCTGCATTTTATCTTTCTCAATAGATGGCGCTAACAGTCGGTCACCGCAACGCTTAGCGCTGTATGAAGTTCCTTACTAAAATTAAGAATTCAATATCTTTTGATTTTGTGGGTCGATTTTGACGAAATATACGCTATATATGTTACTCGGGTTAACACTTAATATTTTTAATAACTTAACTTTCGAAACCAATCAGTGGTTTTTGCGTGATGCTGGCACAAACAATTGGACAAACAGACAAACAGACAAACAGACAAAAATTTCAAAAATGGCATTTTTGCGTTTTGTACCTTTTTCCTAACATTTCTCAGTTATTTTTATGCGAAAATATTCAATGTACAGACATGGCAAATCTACGATTTTATTATATGTATAGATTAGTATTAATATTGTCCTCAACTGATTTAATGTAGGTGGAGTAGCAGCTCTTACACGTGTCTTTAAACAATGTTCGATGCTCTGAATACGTGTTATAATCCCTAATATTCCCAAATTTCTTCCACTTGACCCAAAGGCGTTGCTTCTTTTTGTAGATCTTAATAAGATGGTGGGAAAACCAAACAGGGAAGTCAAGTGTCCGAGACTTGACCTGGGGGATATTAGGTTCAATTATATCGTGTAATATCTCATAAAAAGTCTGTACAGCTTCCTCCGATGGAAGATGACTCAGCAGAGTTGACCATTCAACTTCATCAATCTGTTTATTAATAATGTCATACATGGCCTTACGGAAGTCATATTTCCTCAAGGGTTTCCTTTTTAAGGCTTGCGTATTTACACTTATAGGGCACATTGCAACAAATGGAAGATGGTAAGGATCTATGGGTAGTAGGGGGTCTGGAGGGGAACTTATAGAGCTGAAGGTATTAGATATGAACAGATCCAAGATTTTTCCAGTATTATTCAATAGCAACACACTTTTTCGTGCTCCCAGCTTGGGCCTCCTTCCATGAGATATCTGGAAGATTGTAGTCTCCAACTATAATGATAGATAAGATATAAGACTCATTCAGGGAGTCTTGGAGTATGTCAAGATATGAGCTATAGAGATCAGACGCAGCCCACGGTGGGATATATGCTGCACAAATAACGTGTATTTTCGAGCAATCATTTTTGCTCGGTAACCGACCATGAGATGCTCAATGCAGGCAAGATTGTTGCGACGATGATTATCAAATAGACAAGACCTTAGTTTCCGCAATACTGCAATTAATTCCCCGCCACCATCTCGCCTTCCTGTAGCACCGCGATCGCGGTCGCAACGATAAACATCATATCGAGGATCAATAAACTCAGCGCTAGCTATATCAGGAAGCCAAGTTTCCGTTAAGACTATAACATCATAAGAGGATGATAAGATGTTGACGGAAAGGGATTGAAGTTTAGTTCGTATACCTCGGCAGTTCTGGTAGTAAACAGATATGTTATTACTACTATCCATTAAATGAGCTCTTTACAATAAGTTTGTGTGTAACAATAAGTATTATGAACGAAGGTATTAGTCTAAATATCGTCAAACTGCCAACTAGAATAGGTTCATGTATGATTAAATCGTGAAAGCCCAAAATCTTTACAATTTGATAGAGGTGATTCGACTGTCTTTGGTCGCACTCACAAAATACAATAACAATTATTTTACACAGACACAATGGATTAAGATGCAACATAGAAGCTAAAATTGAGTCCCATTTAATAATTATGGTTAAAATAATAACTAGAATTAAATTAAAAACGACTACTACAATTATAATCAAATTATAGAACTTTAAAAAGAAGCGTGCATGCAGAAGAAAAATTGAGTAATATTTTTTCACAGGCAACATACATTTCAAATGAATAAGAATAGATATTTGGCAAAGCCAATCCAAAAGAAGGAAGCAATCATTCTGCTGATGTTGATTTAATTTTATTGATATCATCTTCTCCACGTATTGCAAATGCACACCAATATGGTACCATTATTGATCCACACATATTTAAAGTTATGTTTTTTTGCGATATCACGAGTTTTGCGAAATAATTGCTTCTTCCTTAAAGTCAAGTGCTCATTCAAATATATATTATTGGGCGTGCCAGCAATACCAATTTGGTCGATCTTCAGCGAGCCTGCCTTACGAAAGGCGCTGAGCAAGTTATCCCTATGTAGGCGAGAAGTTAACTTAAGGATGACATTTTTAGGTCTTGTATTTTGCTGATGTGCGTGGGGCACCCTGTGCACCGAAACAATATTATTCAATGAGATCGGCGATCTAAGAGCGGTTCCTATAGCTTCCATAATTGCAGGCAAGTTTTCATTACGCTTTTCAGGCAGGTTGCATATTTCTACATTACACTGTCTAGCCTGTTGCTCTAGTATGTATATTTTATTTTCCAGGTTGCTAATTATTAAATCAGACATACCGGGCACAGGTTGACAATTCAGCTCATCAACACGCCTCTTCAAGATATCGTGTTCCGTTGCTTGACTCTGCGATGAAGTTTGCAGTATTATGACGTCATTACGGAGATCAGATACTCGCTGTTTTATGAGGATCTGCTCAGAGCGCAATGTTTGCATCTCGTTCCGAATATCAGTCAACGTGGAATTAATATCATCGCGCAACTGCTGCATATCTTTACTCATGTCATTTCGCCAATGACTTAGTGTTACTTGGAGACTTTGAGTGAACGATGCAAAGTCATTACAGGAAATAGATGTCGATGGTTTCTCTGCAACTGGAGTTTTTTTATCCACGCTGGTCGATAAGCTGAGTGGAATATGGTCCAGATTATCACATGACATATCCATGGAGTGATCACAGGCAGGGAGTTCGGTGTAACCACGCAGAGGTGTGTTTAAATTGAACCTGGCACGCCTAGTCACGTTACAGCATGACGGACATTTCCAGGATGACCTATACTCGCTACTCAGGGCAACAACCTGGTTCGGTGCTATATTTAGGCACTCAGTGTGGTATTTTCCCCCACAACTGGAGCATTTGAGGATGTTATCACCTGTCATCGCCGATGCATCGTTGCAGCATTCCATCCTATACGGTAATTACACCCGCAAATCTTCAAACTCTCTTGCCTCAACAACCGTGATACAGGAAAAGTATACGGGTCACACTGAACAAGTAGTAATTGTTTTCTGATGTAACTTGACTCAGCCAAAGTATACTGGTCACACTGTACACGAAGCTTTTGTTCTGAGGTAACTTGATCCCTGAACATACAGAGAAAATATACTGGTCACAATGTACACAATGTCCTGATGTAACTTGACCCCTGGAACGCGACGTCAAATGCGAAGTTCGTAAAGTGGGTAGCACTAAAAAGTTGGCAACACGGTGAGTACTCAATCATAGGATTTTGGCAGTTAAACAGTTTACATAACCGTGTGATTTCCATACACTCGCGGATTAGCCACTGTGATACGGCACTATTTACAGAATTTTTCGTTTGTCGTTTTATTGTTATTTTATTGATTACACTTCGAGAGAACAGTAAAATCACTTGTAGGAAAAACTGCACTAATACTCTGCTTGTTATTTGCGGGGAAATAAACGGTTTATCAAACTATACGTATTTTTTTAAATTAAGTTAACAAAAACACGACTAGCTGATTTGGAGCGTTCCAGCATATATGAAACTAATATTACTTATTGTAGGTACTTACTTGAGTTACTAATTTAACTGTTGCCAATAATACATTTTTAAAGAGTATTCATGCTCACCTTACCACATTTTTCTGTTGGGACGTGCACAACGCCGCAACGCATATCAAACCTCACTTTGCATGTTTTGCGTTTGCTTGGAGTGGTAGCTAAATGACAATTCAAACGAGCGAAGTGGTCACTCCACCGGCACCGTATTCAGCGGACTCTAAGAAGAGGTGAACTCGCAAAATTTCACCCGTTGGCACTGCGCATGCGTGAAGTGGTAGCTAAATGACAATTCAAACGAGCAAAGTGTTCCCTTTCTTTTTTTTTTTTTTTTGGATGGGAAATCATCAAATGACCCCTCCCGCTCTGGGTGGCAGCGGCAGGGAGTGTCAGACTTCTACTGACTAAAACCCACCCATGCTCCTCTTAGTGCCTTTTACGTTCCAGGGCCGCGGTAACTCTTTCGAACAAATCCGCAACCCTGGTAGGCACTGGCCCTAACGGGCCCCTACTCCTATGCTGACATCTCTTTGAGGCGCGCGTGGAACACAACGCGCCGTCGGCTTGGGTCTGGCTTTAATCGGACAGCGAGCCACCCAACGCTCGCCGTCCGCAGACCCGCACCTACGGTGGCCGGGAATCGCCCAGCGACTCCCGACGCCCGGTGCGTCTCCCTATGCCGCGGCGGCTGGGGCGTGAGGGTTGTCTCTCCCCCACGCGGCCCGCCTCCTCCTTCACTAGCATTACTGCTTCGCAGAAGGAGGTGACGGCTTCCCATGCCTCCTCGCTCCGGACCATGGATTGAACCAGGGCCGGAAAAGTGTTCCCTTCACCCTATTCCGCTGACTATAAGGCAAGGTGAAGTGAACGTTCCCCTCACCCGTTGACAGCGTGGGTTTTTTTAAATCTTTGAATCTTCCATAAACATTCAGAGAGTATTTTATATTAAAATCTTTTAAATATTTTTTGGATGTAAACTGGACATTTAAAAAAAAATATTTCTATAGGCATTTTTGTACCTACTTTTTTCCATCAATTATTATTTCAAGCAATCAATTATTTGAAGGGTAATAAATATAGGTCTAGTGAATTCACTTACTACATTTTTAAAGAAGCCTGATTTAAAAAAAAAACGACAAATTTTCAGAATTTTATTTAAGGAGCTCGTGCGCAAAACATCTCAGTATACCGAAGATTAAAAAAATCTGAATGTCTGCTTAGAAACACGTGGCAGGCGTAGTGTGGACCATGTGAGACCATTGTCGACCATGAAAACGGGAGAACACTGACAGTAAACACCTACTTTTTGACACTGTTGATCACCTCACCTTCACGCGTTATCAATGTATTAATACCAGATTAATAAAAAAGTATGATTTCAATAAAAAAAAAAACGACTACTGTTCAAAGCTTTATTTATTTACTAGCAGGTGCCCGCGACTTCATTCGCGTGGATGCTCGTGATTTAAAATTATTTGCAGGTCTTTGTCAGATGTTACGGATTGCCAGAAGCCAGATAATCTGACACCAGTCTTGCCAAGAGGTACCTAACGTGTATCCCAGTTATTAGGTTGTGAAGTTCAAACAGGAAGTCGCTTCACGTACCTAAAACTATGGTATTCAGCTGAATCCGGTTTGACTGGAAACCAACCCCAGCATAGTTGGTGAAAAGCTAGGCAGGCGATGATATTTTTGGAACTTGCTGAATTAATCGCTCCAGTGAATCGTTATATCACCCTAGAAAATTAAAATACGTTTTTTTTTGTTCCGATATGCGCTAGAAAAATCGTTGAATGTGCCCAAAACCATTTTCAGATTTAAACACAATTTTACGCATAATTACTCAAAAACTCGCGAAACTTGTGGTTATAGGAAATGAAAACAAAGTTTTGTTTTGATTTTTTAAGTTTTGCTAAATAATTGTGCACAGTTGAAGGATTCAGATTTAATATACCAAAAAAAAGTTATTTGATGTAGGAATGAGCGAAATTGAATGAACTTAGATAACGTATTACAATTGTATGTAACTTAAAAAATATATATATAACTGTCTTAAAAACACGATAAATACTATTAAAAATTGTCTTTTGAACTGTCAATCAAGTTACTGAATACAATTAACAGTCGAGCTAAGCAAACAAATATTAGGAGAACGTTTTTCTTTCGCGCGATTCAATAAATTACATCAAATGAACACCGTCATATATTTGAGAATAAAGTTGAACTGTTAAAATATTCGTTTGGACAAAGAAGTCTACACATAATATAATGATAAATAAAGAAAAGATATTAAAATCTTCACTTTTATCTTTTTCCTCAAATAACTCAACAATGTTATTAGAGTGTAATCGTTAGTCTTCTTATCTTAGTAATAGGGTACGGAAGTCGGAACCCTAATTAATGAACCTGAATTAATCAGAGATTTTTTACAAATTTGGACTCGAGACCCTATCAGAGACTTGAAAAAGTTTTGTTGAGACACAACGTTGACTGTGAGCACTTATAATTGACTGTGGGTAGTTGTAACAGTCACACAAAGTAAAATAACCGGTGCGGCCCCGACATGTGAAAATTCCCAAAAAAAAAAAAAATCTTATGTAGGTAATAGGTAAATAAACATTAGATAAGCTCTTACTGAAAAATTTAATTTATTAATTGTTTCCAAATATTTGTCTTATTTTAAAAGTACATAGTTGGTACCTGCTCGTATAGCGTTATCACTTTGCTATTCCCATTTTCAACTACTTTCACTTCACAAACACAATGGATTCACTGTCGAGCACTCTGATTGAACTAAAGGAGTTGTTTCACACAAGGATGTCTGCGTTTGAAGGAGAATTGAAGAAGGCCCCTTCATCACCCGTAACAGTTCCTAGCCTGGCTGCAGAGTTTTCTATGTTCCGGGCATTAATCACATAAGCTCTCAATAGCCTTCAGCAACAGGTGGAGCTACTTGCTCGCAGTTTTGACCAAATTGAGATGCGAGGACGGAGGAAAATCCTACTCTTGCATGGTGTTAATGAGGAGCAGAAAGAAGACACTGCCAAAGTTGTCGCCAAGGTTGTCTGTAATAAACTGCAGCTAAACGAGTTCACTGTTGCTGACATCAGCCGATGTCACAGGATGGGACGAGCAGTGGCTAATAAAGCGTGGCCTATTTAATAAGGTTTCACAATTTCTTGTGAGCGAACCAACCATTACGATTTTCTTATCTTTTAGGAAACAACCTACCAGTTTTAAATCTGCTTAATTTGGTCCGAAAAAGTTTGATTATTATTTCACATAAATTTACGTAATGATTTCCGTACGATAAATAAGGTCTATATGTTTTATATATTTCATCACTTTCAACATTTATTTTTATTTCATGTGCTTTTGTTAACCTGTGTTTTTCTATTTTGTTAATTATTTAATTTAGGCTTTTTTTATTATACAAACCAAATTATACGTGTTCTGCGTAAAGATTGTGTTCTTCGTTTCTTATTTTTTTTTCTTTACGCTACACCATCCACCGAACAACTCCGGCAAGCGTAGCTTAACCATGAAGATCGGCCCGTGCGAGTGTTATAATACAAGCCACGAGCTCCTCCGTATCAAAATTAGAGGTACTACAAAAACTATGACCAACTATGTTATAATAAAAAATAATAAATATAATAATTAAAATCTTTATTAAATCTATAATTTGGATTTAAAGCGTCGCATAATATGTCGACATATAGGTACATTGTTTTGTTCTTGTTTTGTCTGCCGGTAACAAATTGAATAGTGTACAAGTCAATACACAAAAGTTAGGTATGTAGGTGGTATTGAGATCGACTCAATAGGTAATTGTTCTTAATTTCCTTGTAAACCTATTTAAAATAACAATAGATATTATTAATTACTATGCGTAAAATATAATGCGCATTGAAATTATAATATTTTTGTGGCTTTCCTGTTTTTGTTAACTCTCGTGATAGAATAAAATATAGGTAAATTAATAACAAACTTTAAATAATAATTACATTCAATGCAAACCATATCTATGTATTTTTTAGAGCTCTATAGGAAAAACAAGAACCCTAATTAGAGTACGTTACTCCAGCTGCAATTTGACTCCTAGAGTCATATGAGTGGATCGTATAATTAGTGCGTAATCTGCTTAACTGTGAGCTACGTAAAAAAAATGGTGCATCTTGTCGTTTTGGAAAAAAACAGAAAAAACGATTCCTGCTGGAGTAACGTTGTTCCTGCAGGGAAAGTCTAAACGAATGATCGGAGGAAGAAATATTGTGCATTTTTTTTTAGTTTTAGAGGATGGGAAATCATCAAATGACCCCTTCCGCTCTGGGTGGAGCGGCAGGGAGTGTCAGACTTTTACTGACTAAAACCCAGCCTTAGTCCTCCTAGTGCCTTTCTTCCCAGGGCCACGGTAACTCTTTCGAACATATTCCGCAACCCTGGCAGGCTCTGGCCCTGGCGGGCCCCGTCTCCGTTGCTGACTGCTCGTTGCTGACGGCGCGTTTGGAGTGAAACGCGCCGTCGACTCTGGCCTGACCTGATCGGACAGCGAGCTACCCATTGCTCGCTGTCCGCAGGCGTCAGTCACTGCGCCTTGCCCAGGAGCGTCAGTTCCTGAGAGGCGCAGCGACTAACGTACGTCTGGAGGAGGCGGAATGTGGCCATTACTGGCACTCCATTTCAGCCCCCTCCCGAGCAGTGGCAGCGGCGGCGACGGTGGCAGCGGCTGCGGCGGAAGCGACGGCGGCGGCGGCGGCGGTGGAGGAGGGTTTTCTCCTCGATCCGGCCCTGGCGGGTGGACCGCAGGCTTTGCCCCCAGCCCAGTGATCGGCCGGCTTGCCAGCTGCCGCACATGCGAAGCGGTGCGGCGCGGCGTCGCACGAGCCGGCCCTGTGACCGGGCTGACCAAGAGCTACGTTATTGTTTCCGTCAAAGTTAATTTTAACGGTAACAATAACATTGACCATAGAATTTAACTACTGACGGTTGCACCATCATGTAAAACGTCAATGTTAAAGTTAAAAGGGTGACAAGTGACAAAACGTCTTATTACCCCAAAATTTATGTGGGTAATATTTTTTCAATGGCAATACTTCGAGCTTTTAGCAATTATTCGACACACACTGGATTTATGAACGCTTTTCAAAGACGCATCACCAATACATCTTTGAAAAGAGCCACATGCATAGAACTCTAGAGCCATGAGTACTTGCTGCTTGCTGTACTGGTGTCATAGTCAATAACTAAAAAAAAATTGAGTTTCCCATACAAATTGTGAACAGTTGATGACAACTTTGTATGGGAAGTTCAATTTTTTTTTTAGGAATTGACTATGGCTTTCTTCGGGAAAGTTGTTCATTTACATGGGCAGAAGTGGGTTTTAAAGTTTGCGCACTGGAAAAAAACTCACCCAGTATGTTTCAGGTCTCCTGGTACTTGATGTTTCTGGTCTCCTGGTACTTGTGTGTGTATGTACTAAGGCAGCAGCGGCTCTGAATTTCCACTTCCTCCTAAGTTTTCATTAATGCGTGCCACTTACCGGTATAAAAAGTAGCATTTGTCTCATTCCAGGATATGAACTACATGTGTGCCAAATTTCGTCAAATCCCTTCAGCCGTTTTTGCCTGATTGTTACACATACATACAAACATACAAACATACAAACATACAAACATACAAACATACAAACATGCAAACATGCAAACATACAAACATGCAAACATACAAACGTACAAACATACAAAAATACAAACATACAAACATGCAAACATACAAACATACAAACATACAAACATACAAACATACAAACATACAAACATACAAACATACAAACATACAAACATACAAACAAACAAACAAACAAACAAACATACAAACATACAAACTTTCACCTTTACAATATTAGTAGGAAGAACGGACCTAAAAATACATAAAACTTATTTATAAAAGTATGTCTAGTTTGAGGCTTTATGCTAACTAAGTCTTTTCTTCTCTTATCTATAGGTATTGGGACATAAGGAAGTTTGCTATGCTGGTGCAGTACTGTTTTCAATATAAAAAATTGACGCACGGTTAAAACCTTACGTGCAGTGTAAAGCTCGTGTGTGGGAAATCTAAATGGGCGAAAGATTGCTACCTAAACCTTAAGGATAGCTCTCTGCGCACGTTCTAATGGCAGTAGGATTGATTTAGCAGCCCCACCCCATGAAGTTATACAATAAGTGAGAATGGATTGACACAAAGCTAAATAGACCTTTTTGATTAATTTATAGTCCGATACATAACGTAAATTCTTAAAAATGTAGATCAATTTACGCATTCGAGTGCATAACAAATCAATGTGTTTACGGTAATTCAGATTTGTGTCAATCGTTACACCAAGATATTTCATATGATCGGTTTTTGCTAAAGTAGGACAATTACATGCATTGTCAGCATACGTGCCGCACTTATGCGCATAAATGTTTATGTTAGAAGTTGGCAGGTGTGTATTTGTCATAGTAAATAAAATGTGTTTGGTTTTCTCTGCATTTAGTGTAAGAAGATTTTCATATTGCCAATTAGACACTATATTAAAACCGTTCTGGGCTTGTTTATGTATAAACAAGCCCAGAACGGTTTTATATAGCTCTATTGTTTTCAGACTAATCTCGAGATGAGGTGTACCTCATCTCGAGATTAGTCTGAAAACAATAGAGCTGTGTCATCTGCATAAGACATTATGACACCATTTTGGAGTGTTAAGTTGCACAGGTCATTTATAATAGGTCTTTACCTATGAAATTGCCGTTTTGTATGAAAAAATTGAAACGAATTTTTTCATGTATTTTTATTTGTATTAATCGAAGTAATCACCCATGCAATCAATGCATCTTTGCCAACGCAGTGGCAGTTTACTGATGCCCTTCTTAAAGAAATCAGCTGGACGGGAGGCAACAAATTCTTCAAAGGCATTTTGTACTGCCTCTCGGGTATTGATTTTTTTTCCCGCCAAGAAGTTATCCAAATTCTGGAAAAAGTAGTAGTCTGTAGGCGCAAGGTCTGGTGAGTAGGGCGGATGACGGAGAGCTTCCAACCCCCGTTCTTGCAACTTGGAGACCGTCTGCTGTGCAGTATGAGGTCGCGCGTTGTCGTGCAGGAGCAGCGGAGACGAGCGATTGACCAATGCTGGTTGGAGATGTGCCAGCTTCTCCATCATTGTGTTCAGTTCTTCACAGTACACATTGCAGTAATGCTCACCCCGTTTGGTAAGAAGCTGTGATGAATCATACCGGCGCTAGACCACCAAACAGTGACCATCACTTTTCTAGGGGTAAGTTTTCGTTTAGGGCATTGTTTAGGTGCTGAACCAGGATCCAACCAACTTGCTGAGCGCTTGCGGTTATCAAACAGAATCCATTTTACATCGCAGGTAACAATGCGGTTCAAAATTCCTTCATTTGTGTGTCTGTTGAGCAGTGCAAGGCACGTCTCGACGCGTACTTCGCGCTGGCGATGAAAATGTAACACTAATCAATAAACAAATTACTACTTTTGGAAAAAAAAAAACATGTTTTTATAATAAAATTAATTTGAAATTAGAATTCTTAGCCAAACAAAAATTATTTTGATTTGAAATGGCCAGTACTGCGGAACGGCAATTTCATAGGTAAAGACCTAATATATACAAGGAATAAAGTAGGACCCAAAATACTACCTTGTGGTATTCCGTAATTACTATTTGGAAGCTCGTAACTGACGTACTAACCAATTTTGACACATTGTTCGCGGTCACTAAGATAATCAGAAAGCAGTGAAAGCGTTGTTCCTCTTATTCCGAGTGTTTCAAGCTTGTCCAATAATAAAGGACCGGAAATTGTGTCAATGGCCTTAGCGAGGTCCAGGAAGATCCCAATGGAGTGCAAGCCTTTATCCAAATTAGTTGTTATATACTCCGTCATTTGATGTACTGCCTGATTAGTTGATTTATTGGGCCTAAAGCCAAATTGTCTATCTGAAAGCAATTTTTTATCTTCCAGGTATTTCATTAATGTAATATTAATGATTTTCTCTAGGATTTTGGAGAGCCCTGTTAAAACTGAAATGGGTCTGTAGTTGTTAACACATTTTTTGTCACCAGATTTATAAACAGGAGTAACCACTGCTTTTTTAAGCGACTTAGGGAATATACCATTAGTTAAGCATAACTGAAAAATATGAGTTAGTGGCGGAGCAAGTAGATATTTGAAATGTATTTAATAAGTATGTTGTTTGATATGTCGTCCCACCCAACCGCGCAAACATCCTTTAATCCAGAAATAATTGTTAATACTTCATCGACATCCGTATCTAGTAAGACAAACGATTTGAGTGTGGGGAAAGTTTTAGGTTGGCTTTGAGGGAAAGAACTTCTAGATTGTATGGTCTTTTCTGCCAAAGTTTTGCCTACGTTAGAAAAATAGAGATTCTTTATTTGTTGATTCGACTGGGTTGTTCTCTATTGTCAATAAGTCAAGTGGAGGTTCAGGTTGTTTTGATCTAAATGTATTTGTTTTTATAAATTTCCAAATAAGTTTACTATTTTTGCCTGCTTTCTGCAGTTCTTTTCTATCATATTCATTTTTTATTTTTCTCAGAAGGTTGTTACAGAAGTTTCTATATCTTTTATACGTAATGGAAAGAATTTCATTTTCAGGCTTAAGTTTGGACTTTATGTAAAGTTTGTCTCTATGCCTAATACATCGAACAAGTCTGGGTGTAATCCAAGGTTTAATGCACTTATACTTCCTTGGCGTTATTTTAGCAACTGTATGTTTTATTATTGCTGAGTGAAGTGAATTTATAAAATAATTAATAGAAATGTTTGCATCGGTGGAATTATAAACTGGGTCAAAATTAATATTACGTATGTCTTTTTCGAGGTGAGTCATGTTGACTTTATTAAAGCTACGTAAATAATTATTTCTGGGTAAAGAAACCTGCAATGTTAGTAAAACTGCTTGGTGATCAGTAAGCGAAGAGTTAGTAACAAATGTTTTGGTTGGGTTATTTGTTTTTATAATGAAATGATCTAGGCATGAACCGCTTTGATGCGTGGGGTGGTAATGAGCTGGCAGGAGTCCGTGGAATGAGCAGATATTAAGATAGTTATGGGCATGTATATTCATTTTCCCGGAAGCAATGTTGATATTGATGTCCCCCATTAGTATTATGTGTTTAAAAGTTGTAAGACTTTGTAACTGTACGTTTAGTGAATCTAAGAAATTTGCGAGATTTTGAGAAGGAGGTCTGTATATAGTCATAACTACCGTATCTGAATTAATTTTAATGAGTAAGCAAAGGCAGCAAAGCAAAGGCAAAGTAGTAAAGGTTTTTCTACAGATGTACTTAAATTATTGTTAATATACACAACTAAACCATCATTCTGGTTGATGTTTCTGTTGGTTTTATGCGAAACATATCCGTCTAATGATGGTATAACAGCTGTTTGGTTTGACAACCAACATTCTGTTAGGACGATAATATCGCAACTTATGCCCAGGTTCTGTAGCAATATTTCAAAACCATTAATATTTCGATTTATGCTGCGAATGTTTTGTGTGAGTAGGGTCAGCGGTTTCTCTCCCAATGGCAAGAAGTGTTTACACTCTTCAACATTACAATTTATAGCTTCAGACACAGAAAATTGATCTAGGTCACTAAGTAATTGATCAGTCATGATAAATAAACAACTTACAAATATAAACAAACAAAAACTACTACTAGTGTGCTTAATAGATAGGTTAATAGGTAGCGCTCTTAGGCGCCTTCATAATCTATGGAATGGATATAGTTGTCCTCGGCAAATTTTCGTGCTGGACAATTTACATCACCAGTTTTATGATCTGTTTTTCTCTTAAAACGTTTGTACGTCGCACAGTTGGGTGGACTGGTTTTTGTGCTACATTCCTTAAAAGAGTGGCCAGTCTCTCCGCAGTGATTGCACGTCGGGCTAGTTTCACGACAGAACTTGGCCGCGTGACCGAACTGCTGGCAGTTAAAGCACCGAGTAACGATCGTGAAATCACGTACTGGGCATGACGTCCAATTTTTTTTTTTGTTTTTTTTTTTTTATTATGTACTTACTATTTTTTAACTAGAAAATATTTTCTAGAGAAACCTTAAATAATAATTTATTTTATTTATTTTCTCGCCACAATACACATTGAGAA
Organism: Melanchra persicariae; assembly: GCA_947386135.1. Lineage (NCBI taxonomy): Eukaryota > Metazoa > Arthropoda > Insecta > Lepidoptera > Noctuidae > Melanchra > Melanchra persicariae. The sequence goes on along the minus strand of OX376652.1, from coordinate 11,484,696 downwards.
CATATTTTAAGGAACAGGTGGATACAGTAAGTATATTGCGGGAGACTGGTGCCTAAACTAGGCTTGTGGCCTGTATTTCAGGACACCAGGTCTCCACCCTTTAGGTTACATAATATTCCGAATCAGACAGTGGTCGCGAGTCAGTTAACAATTATTAAAATGATTCTAAATCTATATAGTGTTAGTATGGTTAGTATTGTGTGGAGATGAAGGAAAGTGTAGTGTGGTTTTGTGTAGTGAGAGAGGATGTAGAAGTTTCTGTAGCCTGGACATATAAATATATAATATTTATGTGAAAAGTATATGCCTAGTTAACTAATTTATTTAAATCGTGATCTATACCGAGACAGCTAGGATTTTTTCAGTTTCAAGGTAGTTTAAGTCCTGGATCCAGCTAGTTAATTTCATTTTACATTTAATCTTGTTAAGGTCGTAAATAGGAAGAATCTTATTAATTTTATTATAGAGATAATGACCGAGGTGGCAGAAGAATCGCTGAGAGAACTTGGTCGAAAGCCGGTTGTGATAACTATCCACGGGGTCGAATCTGCGTTTGCCACGTGAAAGAGAGGGGGAATATGTTAAGAGGCTATGCTGTTTCATAATTGTTTGTTGTATGAACAGTTGGCGTACTGTCAAGACCTTCGCTTCTTTATATAGGAGAGTGGTAGGGTATCTAAAAGGGAGGCACAGTGAGACCTTCAAGACGGCTCTCTGCGCTCTTTCCAATTCAAGAATAGTGTATTTTGGGGCACCACCCCAGGAGGTGATGCAGTAAGTCAACAAAGATTGAACGAGGGCAAAATACACCGATCTCTTCACCTTATCCTCAGCCACCCGTCTAAAGGTCTTGAAGACATATATTAACTTCCTCAGCCTGCCACTCAATACGGTAATGTGCTTGTGAAAATTTAGTGCACTGTCTATGATAACGCCCAGATATTTCACACTATCTGCTTTACCGATTTGAGTGCAAGTACAGGCGGCGCAGCATGGCATCGGACAAGTGTGAGCTACGATGGAATGCGGGGTTGTTGCCGATGTAGGTCTGTTATGTTTTATGGAGAAAGTGACATAGTTCGTTTTTGCAGCATTTAGACTGAGGATGTTATTTCGTAACCACTCTGATACCATATTGAAGCCTGACTGAGCAAATCCGTAGACATCACTCCACGTGGTCGCGCTGAACAACAGGATCGTCTGCAAAAGTTATTATTTTACCCTCTGAGAGAGTGAGCATACCCAGGTCGTTTATATATATAAGAAAGAGTGTAGGACCCAGTACGCTGCCTTGAGGCACGCCGTAGGTAACTTGGCAACGCTCTGAGTACGCCCACTCAGATAGTCCTCAAACAGTTTCAATTGGACTCCCCTAATTCCAAGGTTTTCCATCTTCTGAATCAGTATGGGAACAGAAACCGTGTCAAATGCCTTCGCTAGGTCTAGAAAAATCCCCAAGACTTTACGACCCTTGTCCATGTTAGTGACGATAAAGTTAGTGAGATCGTGAGACTGAGAGGAAGATAGAAGGCTATTGCTCTCCAAGTAATCAACTAGTCTGCCGTTCATGATCCGTTCAAGAATCTTGGAAAGCGCTGGCAGCGCGGCTATGGGTCTGTAGTTGTTGACACGGCTTCTGTCCCCACCCTTAAAGACCGGATGAACAATTGACCTCTTGAATGCTCTGGGAAATTGGCCTGTTTCGAGAGCAAGGTTACAAACGTAAGTCAACGGTGGAACTATGACAGCTTTGTGTTTCTTAAGGAAACTATTAGAAATTCGGTCCCAACCAATGGCACAGTCATTGCGGAGGCACAGTATTAGTTTTGTCACTTCTGCTTCGTCTGTGGGTAACAGTACCATGGAATGTGAATTATTGCAGAAAGTACCACTCGGTGACAAAGCCAACCGACTTACAATTTTTTCAGCAAGGGATTTACCAATATTTGCGAAGAAGTTATTGATTTCGTTAACCGATTGCTTTGGTGTAGTTGAAGTCGATAGCAATTCTGAAGCGTTGTCCTTCTTTTCGACCCTACTCGTTATGCTGTTTATAGCTGTCCACAGATGTTTAGTGTTGTTGCCAGCATCACTGATTTCTTTTTTATCATGGTCAATATTAGATTGCTTTAATATTTTGTTGCAGTAGTTCCTATATCTTGAATATGTCGTTTTTAGAATTGAGTTCTCAGGGTCATTTTTAAATTTTTTATGAAGATTATCTCTATGTCGAATGCAACGGAGAAGGCCAGGAGTAATCCATGCCTTCACGAGTTTTTTACGGTTCGGGACTTTAACTGTTTTCGTGTTTAACTCAATGACCCGCATAATGGGACTAATTAATAGATCTGCCGCTACATGTGGATCATTTGACATATACACCGCACTAAAGTCAACTAGTTTCAGATCTGCATCTAGCTGATCGTGATTGACTCGATTGACTGTTTTTCTTGCAGTCGATTTAGGGTTTTTCTTTGCAAGTGTAGCGGCATTCATGACGCCACAAAAATCTACGTAGCAGAATCAACATCACAACAAATGAGACTCGCAGCGCCATCTATCTCGACAGCTGCGAACTAACTACAAAAATCCTAAATCGCGATATCAAAGTTTACCGTGTGATTAGAACACATGCAAAGCCCGAATATCAACTCTCGGGCAGTTGCCCACCAGACACTACATCCGTCTGGTCGGAGGATCCTCTCTTTTCAACGGAGGTATGTGGGACTTTACTCTCTGTTCCGCTACCTCTAAACAAGAAATAACAAAACAGTTTCGTGGTCAGTGAGAGCGGAGTGGGCAACCAAAGTGCTAGCGGGCAAAGTTGTTTTAAGAATAAAATGATCTAGACATGCAAGTTGACGTGTGGGCAGGACATGTGCTGGTAGGAGACCATGTGAGGCTAATAAATTTAAATAACTATTTTTAGCTGAGTCATGGCACTGATCGTGAATATTTATGTTTATATCACCACAAATGATTACATTTCGATAATTCGCTATGTTATGAAGAGTTGTATCTAATGAATTAAGAAAAATGTTAACGTCTTTATAACCTGGTGGACGATAAATTGCCAGTAAGACAGTATTGTTGTCAATTTTTATTTGGAGACAATTTGCTTCCAGAAGTGGAGGTTCTTCCACAGAGACCTTAAGGTCTTCATGTACATAGACGACGATACCTTCATTTTGGGTAAGATTTTTAACTGTCTTAAAGTAATTGTAGCCCTCAAGGTTTGGAATGGAGTGCGTGCTAGGAAGCCAGCATTCTGTCAGGGTGACAATATCCCAATCAACTTTTGTTCTAGCGAGTAAGGTGTGAAACTCTGGCATATTTTTAGTTATACTCCTAATGTTTTGGTTGAGAATTTTTAACGACTGATTAGATGGGAAGTTAGGCGGAGTACAATTATCGAGATCACACACTAATGAGTCAGACACGGAGACAGAATCTATGTTAGTTGTATTATTTTTTGTGTTGTCGAATTTTAATAGTAAAAATTCTATAATGAACCTTTCGGAATGGACAATTTGTTGTGATTTTTATAACGATAACTATGTCATTTAATAGTATACACAAATAAATGGCCGACAGAATATGTGAACGGCTAAGAACATTGAAGGCACGGGCAGATGTTAGGCAAAAAGAGTGTAGGAATGTATGTAAATCTCTGATTAACAAGTTAAAGTGAGTGGATATAATTTCTTGTGTAGTAAGTCGTGAATATGAGTGTGAGTGTAGCCTAGTAATATGACAGGACAGCAAACATAAAATGGTAAAAAGGTTGTTAGTACAAGGTATTAGTAATAATGTTTTATAACATGGTAAACAACAAAGGAAAGCAACAATAGACCGCGATACACTGCGTAACTGACAGATGTATATTAGTCATTTTTCTCTTCGTAACACGACGAGGTCCTCCTCAGTTCTTATCAGACGACTGGGCATCCCCTCTTTTTCGCGCACATATACTTTCCCATTTGCAATCCAACATTGCTCATATGTGCTGGTTTTGATGAATTCCCTGCTTAGGTAGTGGAGGCGTTTCGTCATGGTAGTGAGAGCTTCTGAAACATATATGGGTTTTTCCGGTCCCATAGCTTGCAGATGAGTAGTATTAAGTCGATTTCTGCTATTGACTTTATTGTAGTTTTTAGACGACTTCAGGAACTGTTCTTTAATTACTGGAGAAGAGAATTCGACGAGGACGGTGCCAACTGAGTCTTTGTTACCCCTTGTGCGAAAAATGTTTTTAATGTCAGTATTTATCCCAGGCTGATTTATGATATCTCCTAACTTTTGAACAGAGTTCATCAGCGATTGTTGGGTTTCAGGGTTTGTGCTGGGTAGATTTTTCAACTCAAGTGTTGCTGATTTCAAATTTTTCTCAAGGTGGTCAACTTTTAGTTCTAATGCTTTAATAATTTTATTATTATTAGAACACTCAGACTTTAGGTGATTTAGTTCTTTCATAGCATCGTCGTATTTATCGGACAGAAATTGAACCGAAGCTCTGATCTCATCATTTTGTGTACGAATCTCAGAAGTCTGTGAAGTAATCAATGAGTTTTGAGATCTGATGTTCTCAAGAGCAGCGTTTAAACTATCAATTTTTAGATTTTGTTGTGTTTGCTGCGACACCATCTCAGAAAACATATTTTTCATTTCCAAAATCATATTCTCCATCCGTTCAAACTCCACATAGTCTCCATGCCTGCGTTTCCTTTGCGTGATATGTTCATTGTTCTCAGAACTCAAAGATAAATTCGGCTCAGACTTATGTAATGTCGGCGAGGATGCCGATGGAGTACTAGGGGGCGAGTGACAAATCATTATATTTGTTTTGCAGTATTTACAAACAAAACAGGAGTTGATTTATCACCGAACGTAGTAAACAAACAATAATTTGACAACATGCGGTAGTCGTAAAATAATAAGTCACCTCAATCACTGTGCGCTCGCCTTGTAAATATTCGTCAAACCGAACTGTCTCCGAACGGGCTACGATCGCTTTGTCCTTGAAGATACAACGCGTACGAGGACGGTACTTGAACTCGGCGCGTCGCTCGGTCTTCCACTGACACAATGACTCACGAACTTCACAGCGCAAAATTAAAACTTTTGCAACCGCTTTTTATTAAAACTGAGTTTATCTGTTGGTTTCTTGATATTGATGTAAACTGACTCGCGCACAAGGTAGCTTGTGAACTGGGCTACACGACTGTATATTATTTTAAAGTCGGATATTGCTTTAGACACTATATAGATTTTTTATATACGAGCACACTGTGAGTACGTGTTGTCGCACGCAAGTCCGCGGGTAGGAGCGGAATTGATGAATATTCGTCCTTGATTCACTAGAATCTTCCTGATGCTAGCTGGCACTTCTAGTACGTAATTGCAAACAGGGAGGTCTTATTTTCCAGATTTATGGCTCAATATTATTTGTTCTTCAAACGACTCACGAGAATCTTATCTGAGAGGTTTTGCTCTTAGATGCAGTCAAAAACCTCCTTATTAGTCAGGGCTACCGGGACTCCAATAACAGTGATTCTTGGACGCCGTTTTGATGGTTCTTCAACCTTAAGGACCGAAGAAGCGAGTTTTTCTAAGGTTTTGAGCTTCTGAATGTCCTCTTTGGAGTCGATACTGATAAGAACACCTCCATTTTTTACTTTTTTAAGGCCACGAACATGTAGTTTAAGTTCCCCGGGCGAAATAATTCTCTGTACGAGAGACTTGGTATCGTCACTGGATTTGGTCTTGTCGCTGGGATATATGGCAACTGAGCTTAAATTTGCTGGGCGCACAAAGTTATCAGAGCCTTTTTTGACCATATTAGCGTACGAAAAGGGTTCGAGAGGGTTTGAAATGCCTTCAACGACTTCTTTGAACTGCAGGAGAGAGTTCGCGATGTTCTGTTGTTGCTGTAAGTGCTGAATGGTACTATGGGCTTGAATGGTTTTTTGCTTTAAGGGCTGTATCCGGAAAGACTCCTTGGTCCACACATAAATTAAATATCACATGCACACTTTGATAGACATTCCCCATATGTCTTCGGTCAATTTTATTTTAATTTGCCGGAAAGCTTTTATAATTATAATACTTACAAACAAAATATGGATCACGGTTGTCCGAAATAAATGAGTTTTATTTTATTTATTTTTTAAAACTGTCTTAGGGTTGATATTTTGGAATTGGAATTCAACCGTACACCCTGAAACGTTTGCTCTTAATAAATTAAATTAGTTTTTGATGATATTTCGGAGAAATATTATTGGATTACAAATTCTTGAGCTACTTCTAAACTAGAGCTTACGGCACCATGTGCACTCTTCAGTAAAAAAACAGTGTTACGTACTTTATTCTTACTTGTTTCATTATTAATAACTTTCCAAACTGTCTTTATTTTATTATCTGCCGATTTGATCTTGTTGATATTAGTACAGGGCTTTTCCTACCTTGCAAGTATTTCTGAAAACTTTATAATATTTGTTTACATATAATATTTATTGAAGGATTCAGTGTTAATGAACGGCCATGTAACTCATTTTTGGACTTATTTTCAAAAGTTGTATTAAATTCCTTTAGTACTACTGAAAATAAATTATAAAATTTATTGGCATCCTACATATTATGGCCCAGAATATTTTACTTATTTTGTAAGGTACCATTGAATCTGGCTAATTTGCCTGATTGGCCTATATTGAATTTAATTTTTTTGCAAGGCTGATTTAAACTTAAACGTTACCAATTGACCGCTATGATCCGACGGAAGGTAATTAACTATGGCTAATAATAATAAATAATCACAATCGCAGAATATATTATCAATACAAGTTGAAGAAGTTGGTGTTATCCTAATAGGTTCCGTAAAAACATTTGACAAGTTGAACGATTTAAAAAGGCTTAAAAATCTGCTGCTAATTAAATTAATTTCTAAAACATTAAAATCTCCACAAATAATCGCTGATTTATTACCTGCTGCAAGTTTCACAAGGATATATTCCATTGTTTATTCAAATAAAGTAAAGTTTTGAGGGTTTGGGGGTCTGTACACACACATTATAACATGCTAATCCAGCTCAACACAGGACAGTTCAATGCAATGTTCCACTGACAAGCTGACAATGTTATTTTACGTTGCTTAAATTTTAAGCATTTATTTACTAAGATGAGGGAACCACCACGCAACATAGATTTGCGGTTAAAACAACTGCCCACACCATACTTAATTTTTATAACTAATTAGCATCTGGTAATCCTTCAACCAATGGTGACATACAATGTCAATCATTGTTTTTTCTAAAAAGATTTCAATTTCTAATATTTTGGAAGAGACAACTTGAATATTTTGATGAAATAATTTCAAAGCATGCTGCTGGCCCACCTTTTTGATACATAGTTGCTAAAAAGCAAGAATATACTTTGTTTTTGGTAGGCATAACAACTCTGTTACTGATATCCTCTGTTGTCTTATGAACTAGTTCAAATGATTATACGAAGTCTGCCCCTAGACTTCAATATCATCACTTGGCAGTGAGTTGCAACTACTAGTAGACCCCACGTTAACAAATGAATCTTCCATAGTAATACATGAAACCTCCTTCGTACAATTTGTAAAAGAATTTATAGCAATAGTGCTACAGTTATTTAGACTCACCACCTGATTCTTAGAATTATTACTAAACATTGTAGATTTAATTACACAAGACTTCGACTTAAGTAGGTGGCTATCCTTCAAATTGCTTTTAAAATAAAACAAGCATGTACATAATGAATCATTTTTATTACATAAATACTTAAATACCATACACATTATTTGAAGGTGTATAAAGTGTTTAGGAAGGTAGGTACTTACTTGTATTATAGTAACTTGGCTATTTCTAAATTTAAACTATTTTTTAACGATCGGTTCAGGCGTTTTGTTTTGTGAAACGTCTTCTTTATCTGAGTTGTCCTGATGGGGTGTAAATAAGTATCCTTCGGGAGTCCAGCACACCTAGAAATTGTCTAGGTATTTTTTTTAATTTTATCAAGGACCGCTTCCATGGATTCTAAAAAAGCAATAAGTATATTAAATGAAAATTTACAACAACAAAAAATAAATATTAATTTGTCGCTACACGTAGACACAAAGGCACTAGTTGGAAAGATAATAAGAATTGGAATCTATATTTAAGGTACTTATCAAATGTTTAAGTTGGTAGGTAATATGATTAACTTAGGGAAAGTTACAGCGCTCCGAAGCGCCTTATGGTCTTTTTCTGATTTAAAAAGCCAGACCACAGAATTTGGACAAGTCAAAAGCTAGCTAGCAAGTATGCAAAGTGGTGGGTCAACAAAACGGTAAACAAATCTATCCTAATACTAGCTTTTACCCGCGATTTCGTACACGTATATCCCGTTGTTTACCGTTCCCGTTAGAATTTCCCGTTCCAGTATAGCCTATAGCCTTCCTCATAAATGTGGCTATAATAATTAATGCAATAATAATTTTCAAAATCGGATCAGTAGATCCAGAGATTACCCCCTACAAGCTCACAAACTCACAAACTTTACCTCTTTTTAAGATTAGTATTTATTAATATTATAAAGAGTTTGAAATTCCAACGGGAACTGAAAACAACGAAATATACGCGTACAAAGTCGCGAGTAAAAGCTGTGTTTTATAAAGACAATGGCTCCGTGTTACATAAGGAGAAAAACGTTCATCATAGGTACCAAAAACAATAAGTGCGCAACCAAAATGATCAACTTGCCTCCAATGTCGGTGACGTGAATGTCGAATGATTTCAAGAAGTCTGGCAGCGAACAGCAGTAAGTAGAATTGCCGTTGACAGTCCATTTTACATATTTGTTACAAACGTCTGGTGACTTGCATTTGATGTCACTCTCTATTGGCTCAGGGCCGTTCACGTGGATTATGGCCAGTACTTCATTTTCGAGCCTTACAACCTAGAATTAAATTTGTTTGATGAAATGCAATCTCTACACGTGAAGAATTTTCGACAGTCATATGAATTTCTTTATATTTTAATATGGTAAAATAATTATTATTTATTTCATGTGGTGTGTATAATATACAGTATATTATTAAAATTATTTTTGTAAATAGTAATGCCGAGTGAAGCAAGTCAGTACGAGTGATGGTATAGTTTATTATAACGCTACTCTTCCTATTGTATGGGCCACACTTATTTAGATAAATTGGCAGTCGGTTAATTATGAATTAATCTTTAATAAATAGGAAGTGACGTGATTTGTATAATTAAAATCCTTATAAATACCTTCCATAAATATCTTGGTATAATAGCCCCATTTTTCTCTTGCAACGTGTGCGTGCCAGACCAAACAACGATGTCACTGTAGTCTAACAGCTGGGATCTCACCTTGTCATTAACAACTTCCCATGACCACTGAAATAATACAAATCGTTTAAGAAAGGCACTTTAACTTGCAGGTACTACATTTTAAAATTACTTGTTTGTTACGAACTTATGATATTATAGCGTTTACCTTTAAAGTATCGCAAGGGATCCAGACTGGGATTACATTCAAAGGATCGATAAACGTGCTCTTTTTTGCAGGGCCATCATTAAAGTCTATTGCATTCACAAGCTGAGATTTACTATAACAACACGACGATGAGGCGTCCTTACAGGTAAATCCTCTCTCAGTTTGCTTGTAGCCTATTCCGGGGTATGTGTACCAGTTATAGCTGGCACTCGGACCGTTGTTGTTTGTGTCAGACATTATAATGCGTGTGTATGAGGGCATATTTGTTTTATGGTCGAAACAGACTTCGTAAGCCTCTAAAAAGCTCGGAACGTTGTAACCCACACTTATTAATTCGGAGGTTTTAGTCGAACATTTCACTTTCTTTTTGATAATGGAGGGTTGAATGCTACTACTGCACTGTAGGTCTGAGAGCTTGTAAATTTTGTCTTCTACCAGGAAAGAGTCTTCTTTATAGCATATTGCCTCTAATGTGCTCTTTTTAGGGAAGTTTTTGAATGTATTTGACGTCTTTTTTTGGCTTGGACAGGACAAGATAATTTTGTGTTCCTGTTCTACTATCATATAATCTGTGGTTTCCAATTTGTGCCAAGATCCTTTGTCATTAAGTATGAGCGGCATGTATTGCGCATCTCTCAAGTTCCTAGTTATTAAACAAGCTGTAACAAAATATTATTTGAGGAATTATTACACAAGTCAGATAGGTAGATTGAGAGAACCATTATCACCAATATCAACAGGGTGATTGGTATAATTAAGTGCCTTCCTTAAAATTGATAAACTAGAGCTGATTTGCAACGATTTTGACACCGAAAACTAGCTAGCTCGATAGCTAACTTCTTCTGTTCTTGTTCTGAAAAATAAACTTGCCTGAAGACTTGACGTCAAATTGCTTCAGTACGGATCCGTGCACGTTGCTAACGTTACAGGTATAGTGACCCACGCCTGCCGAGTATAGATCGGTTAATGCTTTGCCATTAAACCACCATTGAACCTGAAAGTTTAGAGATTTTTTTGTTTTCTGTGGAGTTTATTTTACGCAACGGTTTTTGATGCCGGTCAGGCATCGGGCGCGCGAAACACAGAACTCTTTTTCAGTGTTTCGCGCGCGCGTCAAGCCCTGCCCGCATTTTGTATAATATATATGAAATACCTTGTTAAAGAAATAATACAGTTTTGAAACGCCTAATTCGAGGGACACACCGTTGTTTCGCCGGCGCTTAATGACATTTTCAATACGACACACCGGTGTGTCGGCAGAGCTTGACCGGTTAAGGTTCTAGAAGTTGAGCATGCTTATAGAACTTTTACCTTTTTTTTGTAGTACCACTAACTACTTCAAAAGTCAAAAGTCAAAACGTTTATTTCAATTAGGCCATTAAACGGCACTTTTGAACGTCATTATTTTATCATTACATTAAAAATAATATGAAGTGACTCTACTGTCCGTTCGCAAGGGTAGATTCTTATGGAGAAGAACGGACAAGAAACTCCATAGTTACTCTTTTCAAATCAATGTTTTACAATATTTGAATACAAAATTAATTTTAATATATGTGAGGTCGATGCACCTAGAGTATACTACTTATAGGATCAAAGTATTCCCAGAAGAGGTAAACATTTCCATTTTCTTAATAAGTACATGGTACTCATATATTTACAAATCTTGGAACCATTAATAAAACAGAGTGTGTTAACAGAAAATAAAAACTCTTTTACATCTGTAAAGTTAATATATAAATTGACCAGTTTGATTTTGCCTACACTACACCCTTGATTGTCCTATGGAGCAGGACCAGCATGTTTCCAAGCATTCTTATCTTGAATGTAATCCTCCAACTTGTAATATGCTTGTTTACAAAGTGTGCTTTTTACATACGTTTTAAATTTTCTTTCATTTAATTCTAATATGTCACAAGGTATTTTGTTGTAACATTTAACACAGTACCCCATGAAAGATGTGTGTACTTTAGCTTACCTATAAAATGGTTGATCTAATTTATCTTTATTTCTAGTATTAAAATTATGTCGATCACTAATTTTATTAAAAAGATGTCGATTTTTCCGAACATGCATAATATTTTCATAAATGAATTGGCAAGGGACTTTCATAATATTAATCTCTTTAAAAAAATCCCTTAGAGAATCACGGTGACGCAGACTATATAGGGCTCTGACAGCTCTCTTTTGTAAAATAAATATGGATTCAATGTCAGCAGCCCGACCCCACAGCAAAATACCGTAAGATATTATGCTGTGAAAATAACTAAAATAGACCAAACGTGCGGTTTCTACGTCTGTTAACTGTCTTATCTTTCTAACAGCATAAGCAGCTGAACTTACACGACCCGCAAGAGATGTTTTACGGGGCCCCCATTGTAATTTCTCGTCTAAAGTGATTCCTAGGAAAACCGTCTGATTAATGAAGCCCAGTTTTTCTCCATTCAATATGATGTCACATTCGCTACTTTTAACATTAGGTAAAGTAAATCTAATACATTTGGTTTTTTTTTCATTTAGTACCAAGTTGTTTGCCGTAAACCAATTTTGGACCTGATGAATAGAGCTATTGACGTCGTCAAGATTTTGTGAACGTCGATCTATTTTAAATATTAGAGATGTGTCATCCGCAAATAATACCATATTTGGTTGATTTTGAAATAGTTGGGGCAAATCATTTATATAAACTAAAAAAAGAAATGGACCCAATATTGAACCTTATAACTAATATACAACGTGTAACAGAATAAACGCAATACCTCTTAAGGGGGTTGCTCCCATAGTGAAAGTTGTTCATAATAATAAGTACAATGACCCCTTAAGAGGTATTGCGTTTATTCTGTTACACGTTGTATGTGAATAAATATGCTTTCATCTTTTTGATTGATAGAGTTTAAACAACTATGTGCCATGCCAACTTACCACGGGCATCGGTTTCGTGTTCTTAGTAGCACAGTTTTCCTTAATATCGCTTATTTCGCCTTTCCAGTTGCTTATGGATTTAGCATGTGAAGCAAACTCCGGCGCAATACCGACGTCCACTACGTACGTGTGTGTTTGTGTGTATCCATGCGTGTCGCTCACATGACACGTGTAGTTGCCGTCATGCTCGTAGGGCGAAGCATTTGCTATTTGAATGAATTCTTTGTTCCCTGCATCCTCCGTCTGTATCAGTAGAAACATATTATATTATGTACCTTATATAGGACGATCATGTTGTTAAACTCATATCATAGGTACTTCAAAATTTTAAGTTGGATTGCCCCTACATATCATGCCTCTCCTACGTCTTTTTTCTTGTCAAAATGGTTATATAGTCACGTTAATTGCGGCATCGGTGGCTTTATCAGGTTATCAAGGGTGCTGGTGAACGGGATGTTTGGCACTATCCGGCAAATAGACCAGCATCTCCTCTGCTCACTTACAATAGTTCGCGGCGTGGAGGCATCCTTGCTCGAAGCCGTTGATGATTCAAGATCCGGTCGCGATGAGGTGGAGCTCAGGTGAAGTATATTTCTTGTCTTTAACATTAAATTATATCACACATTAAAATTTTTAACTTGTAATCATGACTAAATACAATGATTTTTCATTGAACCTCAATGTTCTATCGAGGTAAGTACATCAAGTAAGAATAATGAAAAAGCAAAATATCAGTAGGATATGTCGAAGTGAAGAATATACTTACTATAAACCATTTAACTAATTGAGATTTAGAGTTGTAAGCTTGACATTCCAGTTTTCTATTTTCACCCTGCTTTAAGTATACGTAATGTATTTTGCCGAAGCTCCTGGGTAATTCTGCGGAATAACAATATGTACAGCTAAAATATTCACAATTATTTGCTGCCCGCGTTCAAGTCGAAAATCACCACGAAAAAAAAACTTTCGGGAGTATAAAATCAATCTTGGATTAGGATACGGTCTGGTTCGTGTGCCAAGTTAAGACTTAAAAAGATAACATTGAAGAGATAACATCTGTTTGTTATCTCTTCAAGTCCTAACGGCTGAACGGATTTGGATGAAACTTAGCACACGGATAGTTTATGTCCTGGGACAGGACACCTAATATTGAGACTTTTAATCCCGGGAGTATGTTCCCTTGGGACCTTTTTTAACTTTCACTCGGGCAAAGCCGCTGGCAGAAGCTAGTTTGTAATTATAATAACGTAAGTATTATATTTTTGAGGTGGTTTGGGATCTACCTCCTCGCGGTCCACCCCGGGCAACGGCACCACACGCCTGTGGTACGGCTGAACGATCCCACTTAAAGCGGTGGTAGGCTCCGCAAGGAGCCGCCTGGCTCGCGACCACCATCCCGCCGAAGTCCGGCGCCAAGCAGCTTGCTGTGTTCCGTCGGAGTGCGGGAGTGCCAGTGCCATTGGGGGAGAAGGAGATTGTCAGTTGCTCTGCTCAGAACCGGTCTTGGTCGCTGGGCTGGGCTTTCCGGGTAACTCATTTTGGAGGGTAGTGGGATCCGAAGCACGGTACCAGCCGTTGGTCGACCGCAGTTAGTAGGGGGCCCAAGTAGCACGCCAGCCACGTGTGAAAGGCTGCCCCGCCAACTAGCGAAAAATCCCGGTATGCTCCACCGTGCCAGCTGGCGACTGGATGGGAGGACCCGGTGGCCATATCTGGGGGGGTTTGGGCGTCCCCGCAGTCTCCAAATGAGTTCCCCATAGGTTGGTTTAGCTCTAGTGTTCCACTTGGTTCACTGAGCAGCGCCTCGACAGTTCGACTTTTTCCCCAAACACTCAAAAACTACAATGACCAAAGCAAAAAGGAATAAGGTTAAACAACGGCTGCACTTCCTCCCACTCAAAGTGCACCTCACCAACATCAGGGGGTTGCACTCCAATCTCGATCCGGTCCATCACCATCTTGAGACCGAGAAGCCGCACCTGTTTTTCCCAACGGAGACGAAGATAACAACTCCGTCGGACGTGGCGTACCTCAACTACCCGGGCTACTCTCTGGAACACAAGTTCAGGTAGCAGGCTGAGGTCTGTGTGTACGTCCGCGATGACATTTGTTGTCGTCGTCTCCGTTGCTTTGAGAAATCGGGTTTCTCTGCCATATGGCTACTTGTGGACACTGGCGTGGAGAAACATCTCTGTATTGGCGTATACCGATCGCACAGCGGTGACCAGGAGACAACAGCGCTGTTTAATTCCCTTGTGGAGTCGACGGACGTAGCCCAGCAACGGTACCCAACAGCGAAGCTCATTTTTCTGGGGGACTTTAACGCCCACCATAAAGAGTGGTTGTTGTTCCCGTACCAGAAAACTGACCATGCCGTGTTAGAGGCGCGCAAGTTTCCTGTAAAGCTAGATCTAACCCAGCTGGTGAATGTGGTAACGCGGGTGTAGTACCGGATGTTGACGTCCATACACCCAATTGCTTGGACCTTCTGCTGACAACCGATCCGGGCAGTCATTCAGTATCGGTCTCAGCCCCGCTGGGAACGTCTGACCACTGCCTGGTGAAATCCGTGTTGACCTGCGCTCTCCTCCAGATAAGAGTCCTAGAGGCACGAGACGGGTATGGCGATACGAGTCAGCAGATTGGGATGAGATGCGGCACTTTTTTGCGTCTTATCCTTGGCGGCAAGTGTGCTTCTCCTCGGGTGACCCCTCGTGCTGTGCTGATGTGATTGCGGACGTGATTCGGCGGGGGATGGAGTATTTTATCCCATTCTCCGACATCTCGCTCGGTCACAAGTCCCGGCCTTGGTATATTGCAGAATGCGCCCACGCTGAGGCCCGTAAAGAGTCTGCTTACCAAGCCTGGATCAAGGCCCGCGACCGAAAGGCTAAAGCACGTAGGGTTCGCGCGAGGAAAAGAGCCTTTAATTCTGCTCCCAAGTTCTGCAAGCGGGTTTTACGTAGGGCACGTTTTGACCATGTCGGACGTATCAGGGCCAAACTAGCATCGCACCCTCCGGGTAGAAAGCAGTTTTGGTCCCTGTCGAAAGCGGTTGAAACGAATTTCTGTCGACCCACTTTGCCTCCAATTCTAAAACCTGATGGTTCCCTGGCTCACTCTGCAAAAGAGAAAGCAAATTTATTTGCAACTCTCTTTGCAAGCAATTCGCGTCTGGACGCTGGCTCCAAGCAACCACCAAATTTACCTCGTTGTGACTCTTCGATGCCGGAGATCGCAGTTCACATTAAAGAGGTCCGAAGAGTATTGTGCAGTCTAGACGTGAATAAGGCCAGCGGACCTGACGGCATTCCAGCGAGAGTGTTGAGGCAATGTGCACCTGAACTGTCTCCTGTGTTGACACGCCTGTACCGCCTCTCTCTTGAAAAAAGAACGGTGCCGAAATCATGAAAGCTTGCGAATGTGCAACCGATGCCCAAAAAGGGAGACCGTGCTGACCCTGCACATTACCGTCCGATCGCCATTACCTCCATCCTATGCAAGGTTATGGAAAGGGTTCTGAACAGTAAGCCTTGCCTACCTTGAAGACAATGATCTCTTCAGTGACCGTCAATATGGCTTTCGCCGGGGACGGTCAACTGGCGATCTTCTTGTGTATGTCACGCACTGCTGGGGCGAAGCCATCGAGAGACACGGCAAAGCACTTGCTGTGTCGCTCGATATCTCGAAGGCTTTTGACAGGGTCTGGCACGCAGGTCTACTCAACAAGCTTCCTGCTTATGGCATCCCAGCTGGTTTTTGTAGCTGGATATCAGACTTCCTAAGTGAACGGTCGATCCGAGTAGTCGTTGACGGCTGCTCCTCTGACCTCATGGCTATTGATGCCGGAGTTTCTCAGGGGTCTGTTCTCTCTGCAACTCCTTCTGCTACACATCAATGACCTACTTCAACCTGGTCTTGTTGGGTACGCAGATGACAGTACGGTTTCAGAGAGATACTTGTCCAGCGCAACAACCGGCGGGGATGAAGTCCGTTCCTTGAGAGAGGCCATGACTGACAGCTTTTAACCCATAACAAAGCACAAGTCCGATCCTGCATGGAATATTGTAGCCACCTTTGGGATGGCTCAGCTAAGTATCAGCTTGCCGCGCTTGACTCGGTGGAACGCTGAGCTAAGAGGCTCATCGGTGACGCAAAACTGGTGGATGCCAAGCTACATAGTTTTTTGAGTGTGCCCAAGAACTCCACGACCTGACGCACTGCATCTTACCATCCCTACCTTGTAGCTATTCCACCAATTCGCACTAAGCGTTTCCAAACGTCTTTTATAATGCGCACAGCAAAGGAGTGGAACTCTCTGCCTGCGTCTATGTTTCCAAAGGCTTACAGCCCTAATCTCTTCAAAGTTAGAGTGAACAGGCTCCTTCTGGGTAAGCTCGCTCCATCGTAGACTTTGTCTCTGCCATATCTGACACTGACTTTAGTCAAGAGCAAACCCATCACTAATAAAAAAAAAATAAAAAAAAGTATGGAATAGTTACAGTAAATTATTCGCAATAAAAATACTGATTAAATGTAATAAACAAAACATACTCTGTGCGGTGGATTCTCCAGGTAACACTAATTTCAAAACCAGGAATTAGCAACCGAGGCTATACTTTCTTAATATAATTAAATACAACTTACTGTCAACTTTTGCTTGGAACGTGACGCTGACTGAACCAATATCATTCTTAGCTTCACACGTGTACGTTGAAGTGTCTTTTTCTGTCGGCTTCTTAATAACTAGAGCACCGTCCTCAATTGAGTATTTTGCATCTGAAACCAAAGATATAATAGACAACTTTGCCTGTAGCATAGGAAGTGAATCCAACCCCTAAAAATATTATGTACCAAAACTAAGTTCGTTGTAAAATATAAACTAGTTATCACGGTTCATGAGATACAGCCTGGTGACAGACAGACGGACAGTGGAGTCTCAGTAATAGGGTCCCGTTTTACCCTTTGGGCATGGTACCCTTAAAAAGAAATGACTAGAACTGACAATAACTTTTTCACAAAAACACACAGACTTCCAAAAAGTACAAAATAACTTTAATTTGGGAAAAAGTTTTTATTTTTCACTTTTTTGCGGTAGGTACCCCACACCTAACAGCACCACTGGAAAGTCACAGAAAAATAGAATACGAAATTTCGTATATATGGATGATTTTTCCACATATTTTTTCCAGCTATTTGGATTCGATAACCAAACTACTGAACTGATTTTGATAAAATTTCAATGGGACCAATTGAGAAGTAAGTCCTTTCAAATAAAACAAGATTTTTTAAAGTGTTTCTTAAATGATAGGATGTAATTGTATGTGACATTTGTAATTGTTACAGCTGCGTCTGATTAAGCTACCTTACAGGTTTCTCACTTACATAGATACTTAGCTCAGTTAGCCCTTGCATGGTGATTCCATACATATTATTTTTAATGTCTTGCTGTAGATTCATAAATTACGTACCGGGTGTAATTGTAGCGTCTTTAATTTTCCATGTGATTACTGGTTTTGGAATACCGTCGACATCACAAGGTATCCTTAGAGCTAGATCTCCCTCGATCCCTTCTACTGTTGTAGAGTTTGTAGTAATTACAGGTAAATCTGTAAAAATAACACTAGTTAAGAACGTATGTACAAAAAAAATGAAGTGAGGACACAGCAAATGTTGAATTGATGGCAGAAATAAAACCGACTAAGTGACGCCGACGCAACCATGTTTTTGTATATACTTATACTTTGAAACCATAGACTTGGTATTAGTTAACTATAAATAGTTATTTCTTAGTAATTTCGGATAATAAGGGGGTGGTGGGTTGTCCATTTTCATCAATTTTCTTTTATTACAGAAATGGACCTTTGAAAAACAAAATATTGAGACCCTGACGATGATGATGATAATTTAAAAAGAAATAAATCGGAACTGTTCAAATGACTTAATCTTTGTAAAGTTTTAAGAAGATGTTGTAATATTTTTATGTAAGGCGGAAGCACTAATATTTATTTAATAAATCAACATAGATGTCAAATAAAATGCAAAACAATCAAAACTAACAAAATTATATCCAGTAATAGTTTTGCGGCCATTCACACAACAAACCAGAAAATATTTTAATAAGTGAGATTAGTTATACAACGATATTGGCATGAGGAGTGTAAGACATAAAAAAACAATGGACAGTTTGGACTAGGAAAAAACAGAAATTGGCACCGAGATGAAACTATCACCAATATGTAGTTGTTACTGTAATTATTGGATCCCTTCCTTTTTTTTCTTAAAGCTGGGGAAATATATATAATCTTTTTTTTAAAACACTACTTTATTTATTAGAACGCAGTATGAAATACCTAATTCCTATTCTTGATGCGCACTCAAAATGAGCAGCTTCCTTATACCCCGTCGATTACAGCACATTTATTGCTGTAATAGCTTAGTATGCTCTTGTCCAATAATAACAAAGACAGCGTCAATTAAATATCTTGGAGTTATTCTAGACTGTAACCTCTCCTTCAGAGACCATATTCACCTTCTTACATCTAGGACAAGAAAACTGATCTATGTTTTCAAAAACCTTAGACATGTTGCACCCCCAAAATTAGTAAAGCAAATTTACTTGGCACTCGTACAGTCCATTCTTCAATATTGTATCACCGTTTGGGGAGGTGCACATAAAACTATATTAAAGCCCTTAGAAATAGCCCAGAGGGCTGTACTAAAGGTAAGTACTTTTCGCCCCTATTTGTACCCAACCCATCTAGTGTATCAGTCGTGTGAGGTCCTGACAATGCGCCAGTTGTTTATACTTCTTGTGGTCCTGAAGCAACACTCTTTACTGCAGTTCTCAAAAGGTGATCTAACTAAAAGACGAAATATTATTAGTAATAAGGCCCGACCTTCCTTCAGACATGCGCACGTAAACAAATATTTTTGTTTCTTGGGACCGTACTTATATAATAAAATAAATGACGCTTTAGGTATATACCCTTTGAATAAGAAAAGATGTAAAGGCACAATTTTTAAATATATTAGTAAACATACATATGAAGAGACAGAAGACTTATTAAAAATAATTAAATAACAAATAAATAATTAAATAAATAAATAAATAAATAAATAAATAAATAAATAAATAAATAAATAAATAAATAAATAAATAAATAAATAAATAAATAAACAAATAAATAAATAAATCTCTTTTTTACTCACCCTCTCACACTCCTTCACACGCTTTATCACATTACTCACCGAGAGGTTAACACTCCACACATCGATTTGTTTATTTAGATTTGTACCTTTTTTCTTTTTCTGTGTAATGATAATGAACTCCTCGTATAATTATTATGTCTATTTAAGCTAGTAATGTAATGGTCATCATAAGGATGAGCGCTGATGTCTGAGATACAGATATTCTATATCTAGTTCAGACACAAATGCCTTCAATATAAAATTAAGAAAATTTTTATGTATCCTTCTTATCTGTTAAAATGTAATTATATGTGTTGTGTCAAATAAATTATTATTATTTATTATTATTATTAATTTCGAACGCATCTGTAATTTTTTACATTACTAGAGATTTTCTAAAGTGTAATGATTTTATTTCTTAATCGAAAATAAATCCCAGGCAAAGTCAACCGTATTAACTCACGTTAGTTATTATACTTAGCCACTAACAAAATTGAATGTTACTTCGTGGTAAATTGTTTTAATAAAGCCATGATTTAAATAAGAATGTAAATTATTTTTCACTCAAAATCTGCACTGTCAGTCGATCGATTACGCTCCTCCCTATTTTTGACAGGTACCTAAACAAAAGATTGCAGTACTACACATAATGTTCAAATTAATAAATGGCTATGCACCCTAAGTGGCAGACCATGATTAGTTCCGATATTAGCCACGCGCAGACTTATCTGGCGTGCAATCTACCTAACAAGAGTAGAAAACATAAATGCTACAGATTAATAATATGTAAACATAACCTCAAAAATATATTTCATAGTTTCTTGATTCTCCGGCCTTTTAAAAATGTATGGAAGGCCGTACTCAGTTATATTTATATAGGCGAATGAAACGACATTATGTTTCATCAAGTGTCGTTTTGTTAGATTTAACTAGTCCAAGCATGTCAGCCGAGTTACCATTGTTCTTCAACTAAATAAAACCTCGTCAAGGAATCCATTTGTTCTCCTGCTGTTTGATGACATTCAAGAAATAACTAAAGCAAACGAATTTAAAGACAATGTCATCAAAGGAGCAGAAGAAGGATAAGAATCCGTAGGAGAATTTGTCAAAAATCGTGTACTTTATGTATATTGATCGCAGTTAAAGCAAAGTACCATACCGTTTGCTATACTAGAGGTAACTTCTTTACACAAAGCAGGTTAATATTATTAAATGAATTTATTAGAATAAAACAATGTATTAATGAATGTAGTAATTCATTCATTTCATTGATAGTTGTGATTTCTTAACTTTTTTTCTTTCACCGAGATTCACGGTTGACCATATTACAAAATAGCTGAGCGCTGCGCGCTCTCCGGACATACTCGAAGGGCAGTCTCGAATACGGTTGCGTGCATGAAAAAATGTTCGGAACAGTAATTGTTGCAAATATTACGCTTTAAAATTTCGAACAAAACTGTTAACATTATTGGAGCTATAGAGATAATCGGGAAAAACCGATTTTTGAATAACTTATGACGCAGACACGAGATTTTGACACTTCTGACATAACATTTAAAAAGCCAAAATGAAGGTGTATACGAGTTTCCAGGTTATTATTATCTCTCATTCCGAGGCAAAACCCGAATTTGATAGAACTGAAGGTCGAACATCCACCAATCTTAGTAAAAAACAATTATACAATTGACCCAAAAAACTTGAAAACCTTTTTTTGTCTGTTCAAAAAATTGTTTTTCGTATGAGTAAGATATATAGAGCGCAAAGGAAATATGGAAAGATTTTGTAACTAATGATAATAGTGCCTCTTACATTTATAGTTAATTAAAATGACGACACCTTTGCCGTAGGTAGTCGAGTAAATAAGCAGAGTGCATGTCAAGTGACATGGGACGATAGTGAAGACATCACTCACATTCGACAATAAGCGTAGTGATGTGTTCATCGCTTCCTACGATGTTCTGTGCCACACACTTGTAGCGCCCGGCATGTTTTTTCTCCGCGTTTGTTATGCGCATTGTAGTCTCTGAACCGGGGATAGGTACGAACGTTGAACCTGATTTTCCTCCAGATAGCCATATTATTTTTGGTGCTGGTACACCACTCACAACTCTGCAACAAATAATAACAATGATTATTTGTAGCCATGTTCTGTAAGTGGATAGGTACTGTCCATAAAAATATTTTAAAGTTGATATATTTTAAAATGTTATTTACTTACTTGCATTCAAACACAGCAGTTTTACCCTTGGTGACTTTCGTTATGGTTGCTCCCTGTACCTTAGGAGCAACTAAAACAGAACAATACCTATTAGTTTTGTAAAGTGACAAAATACTGTTGAAGTAGTAACCCATTGTATAATCATGGTCGTTTTGTACAAAAATATGAAAACTTACTTAGTCCATCAATTTTAACTTGGGTTGGGAAGGATTTTTGCACATCTTTCTTGTTTTTTAAGGAAACTTTGCATGCATATCTGCCAACTAAATCTAAATCCATCTTTTTGATTTTGAGTTGAGTGCGACTTGCTGATACCTCGTACTTGTCAGAAGTTTCTATCTCTCTATCTTGTCCTGTAATCTCGTTTGCGTAGTACCAATGGATATCAATCGGAAGGTGTGATGTGATGTTGCAGATAATGGTGCCTTCTGTACCGTAGACCAATTTTGTAATTTCTGTCAACAATAAAAGAAAATATTTATTTGAAAAATGTTAAAATACTTACTCATAGTTGATGAGGTCTTTACCTCCAAATCTAACACGCATTTATATTGTGCAATTTCGAGACACCATAATGTTTAAATAAAACAGAAAACTTTTTCTAGCAAAAGGCATATTAATAGAGAATTAATAAAATTATATATCCGTAGTTTTATGTGACGGTGCCTATGTCTACTTAAGAGAATACTCGTGGAGCGGAGTGGAAGGCTTACTTAATAGACCCAACCAAGTTTCTCCATATGCCCTACGTTCCAGGGCCGCAGTTACTCCTTCGAACAAATTCCGCAACCCTGGCATGGACTGGCCCTAGCGGGCCCCGTCAGTTATGCTGACATTCTTTGAGGCGGTCTTTCACCATTCGCCACCGGCAACATTCACAACGCGCTCTTGACCCGGACCTGTTCCTTATCGGATGGCGAGCCTCCCATCGCTCATCGCCCTCAGACGGCCTACGGTGGCCGGGAATCGCCCTGCGATTCCATGCGTCCTGCCTCCTCCTTCGCTTGCTGTTGCTTTGCAGAAGATAGATGCCCCCTCGCTCCGGACAATGGATTGAACCAGGCCCGGACGCGAGAAGTCGCCGCCGCCGATCGCCTCATACCTCAACCGTATACTTCACCGTGTCTTCCGAGCGATCCACAAAGTGGTGACACTCGGGCGTATCCACTGGCTGAATCCCAAACAGTCTGACCTTATGCTGCAACTATAAATTATTAGTATGTAAAATTACGTAGAAAACGCGCTTCACTAGATGTTAGAACCGAACGACGTTTTTATTTTGAGAACGACGTTTTTTTTTAGGTTCAGAGACTGTGCCGAAAGCTAGAATCCTTAGTTGCTTACCACCAAACGAAATAGATATGAAAAACACCCGACAACTTGTCATGCTAAAATGTCTCGCTTGCTTACAAGAAAGTTGTCAATAGAAGTCACATATGGGCAGTTAAAAGTCATGTCATTCACACACATGTGTTGAATCGCGACTATATTAATAAATACTTTTTGTAGGATTTCTGATGACGTCAGACAAGCTATGATATTGTATTGTATATTTTCGGTAGGTCTTGTTTTCCGTCTTTGCCAGTAACGAGCTGTCTCTGAATCAGTTAAGCCATGAATTTTTCTTACAGCATATGCTGCAGAGCTGAGTTTTTTGTACAGTTTGTCTATATGGGGTCCCACTTAAGTTTTGCATCTAAAGTTATGCGTAAGAACACTATGCTCTCTTCGGATTTAAACTTTTCACACTTTATTAAAAGAACAGTATTTACTTGTCTTCCATGAGGTAACGTAAACTTTATTCATTTTTTCTTTTTCTGGTTAAGTAAAAGATTATAAATATTAAACCAGTTAACCACAGTCGCATGGGCACTATTTTTATCGTCAGTAAGCATCTGCTGACGTTTTAGTTTGAATAAAAGCGACGTGTCGTCTGCAAACAACACCATAATGTTTATCCTTTATGAGGTACGGTAAGTAATTGATGTAAATGAGAAATAGAAAGGGGCCTAAAATTGAGCCCTGAAGGATCCTCATCCTGATTAACGATCTAAAAGATCTTTTTTCCGTTGACATCAACTCTCTGAATCCCATCACTGAAGTGTGAAGTAAGAAGATCCAAAGCGGCGTCTCAGATCCGTAAAAGTGCAATTTCCTGATTAATGCCTCATCAAAAACGCAATTAAGCGCCTTGGACAAAACGCAGAAAATGACCAAAGCATCATATTTGTTCATGCATTATAAATGTGTCCTAAAAGGTGTTGAACGACCCCTTGTAAAACCAAACTGTTTATTATATTTGTACAATTTGTGTTTAATAAAATATCTTTGCATTTGATTTCGAATATTTTTTTCAAAAATTTTACTAAAAGTTGGCAGCACTAATATTGGGGTAGCACTATAAATTAGAAGGGTCTGATGTACTACCCGTAAGCATTATACATAACGGCGAGAGTACTTAAACGGACAGAACTGTATATATAAAGAATTAGATATATTCAAAACGCCACCTATTAACAGTGAAGTTTTGAAAACACGTATGAAACCCAATAACTTTTAAGGTATAGATGAAGAAGAAAATAATTAAATGGCTTACCTGACGGAGTGGATTTAACAGTGAATGGATCTTTTACGATAACATTAATAGTTGCCTCATCTTTTCCAACATTGTTCGCGGCATAACATTTGTATGTATCTTCTTTTGATGCGTATGAAATATCCATGTAACTTATGTATTTATATGGATATTCTACGAGTGACATCTGCAAGGTTATTGCATAACAATTTAAATTCAGATTCTTATGTACGTACCTAGGTACTAAAAGTACATAAAAACAATGTGGTTTGTGGCATAAGATAAATTTGTCATTATGCAAAAAGTAGGTACCTACGTTAAATTTCGAAAACCCATCAAAATAATAGAAGTCAATGGTACTGTCGAAGCTCGATTTATAAACTAACACTCAAGTTTTAAACGGGAACCAATCACTTTTCGGATCTTTTTTGTTCGAATTTAATTTTACCGAATTCGATCCGATGTCATACAACGTTTTTCTACAGATTTGCGAGAAAACAGTACAATATGTAATGAAAAAGTCTTTTTGTTTTTAGATATCAGTCGGAAAGTCACTCTCACAAATATAATAAGAAAGTGGCGCGAGTTTGCAAATGAACTTCAACTTTCGTCTCATTTTCACTTTAGTATCAAAGTGAGTCAAACGTATTGTGCAAAAGCGCTTCTATGGAGGTTTATTCAGCTTAGTTATTCTCGTAATTGGTGGAATTCTTTAATATTTTTTTATGGAAATTGCAAGAAAAACGTAAAGGATACGCACGGCGCTATACAACGGAGTATGTGGTAAAATATGTACTTAGGTGAGAGTACCTACTTTACCGCACGTTCCAGTGTGTGGTGCGTAATTTTTAACTTCCGAACAAAGTATACAGTCTTCGTAAATGCATTTTTTGAGCGAATGTGTTGAAAAATAATTAATCTTTTATCTAATTTCTAATTAATCGAACAAATGCTATTTCGGCTAAGTGTAACTTCGGTAAAAATTGTTTCGACCAAATGAAACGTTGGAGTAAGGAAAAAAATCGAATTGATATTAAGTCAACTGATACAGTCGCAGACGTGACTTAAGAAGTAAAAAAAAACGAAACGATAATAGTTGCCGAGTTTTAGGTGAAATGAAATTCGGTCAAATATTTTTCGAACTAATGATAGGCAACCGTTATAAACCCTAATTTTGCGCAGGTTTATACAGTACTTTATTTAATCGCATAAAAACACAATTGAATCAAATATGGGTATAAATCCAACATTATTCCGCGGGGTAATGTTCGGGATCTCTAGCACCCAGGCGCGTACCCGACAATACGTACGTGCACAGGCCGTATTGTAGCGTACTAGCCTGTATATTCCGCTATCGTGCCAGAATCGTATTTATTTGTGATTGTAAATACAGAAGTATTTTCGTTTTTTTTTATGTTTGTATATTAGGCTGTTCGGCTGCTAGACTCTCCTTAAGGCCTATTCAAGCCTAAGCGGTATTCGCTGCCGCTTTGGGTACAGGTACATACCGCGCGAGTTTCGCTCAGGTATTTAGTATCAAGTTCCGCGGCTAGAGCGACCTAAGCGGTATTCGCTGCCGCTGTGGGTAGAGGTACATACCGCACGGGTTTCACTTAAATATTTATTATCAAGTTCCGCGGCTAGAGCGGAAAAGCTGGTGCCATAGTACCGCATAGGTATTGTTTCGCTTACTGGGCGAAACTCGAACTCGGTATTCTACCCACAAGGATAGCGAAATCCGCTTTGGTGTGAACAGTAGTATTACCGCATACCCACTCGGTTTTCTCTACCGCAGACGGTAGCGAATACCGCTTAGGTTTGAATAGGCCTTTAAGAAACAAACCCGGTACGGGGCTCGAAAAAAATATCTGCGAGCCATAAATCCATTTCTCACAAATACTTTGTTCCAAATATTCTGTTAATGAAAAAGTATCATTTTATTTTTTCAAGTGTGTTGAAAAACGGCGTTCGATACACGTGGGTATTTGATTTTATTGTCTGTGCTCTAGAACTGCCTCGCCTTTGGCTTGGGTGACTATTCCGCCCCGACGGCTTTGATTAAATTTGCTCACTTGCATCAAATCGTATTATTTCAATTTTACCAAGTGAATAACTGTGTCATTAAATTATAAGTTTATAGCTATTGATTTCATAATTGCAACTTTACGCTAGGAGAGGAGATAAAATCTAATATAACATTTTAATTACCTTAGATGGCATACCACCTCCTCTCTTGTTTGCCCACTCGATTTTCGGCTCTGGGAACGCCACCACCTTGCAAGTTAACTTCACCGTGCTATTGTATTCTATTTCTATCGCCTTGCCTTCTGCTATTTCCACTTTCGGCCTTGTGTTGTCTGGCAATTCTAAAAAATTTAATGAATAATTTAGATTTCTTAAGTACTGCAACACACATAATCAGGAGCTTAACACTTTCAGGGCCAATTCTTGTACTGTGTCAAATGTTACAACAAAATACCTTTTGACATACCTATTAGAAATAAATGAAAGAAAATTTTAAACTTATATTAAAAAGCACACTTTGTAAACAGGGATAAGTATTATATTCAAACGAGACGATTATATTCGAGACTAGCACTTCGCCCTCGACTTCGTGCGCGCAGACGTAGTAGCTACTCCTCAAACTTCAGCGCCCCCTCTACCCCCTTTTAAAGGTTAGTTCTGGAAAATTTAGAACAACGATTTTTATTAATTACCTAGCCATTTCTGCTTATTTTGTGGTCTCAGGAGGCCCTAGACAATGTGCCACTTAATTAGCGAATCCGACTGTCGAAACGCCAAAATGTAGTCCAATTAGATCACGTGACATTTCGATAGCATCTTTCAATCCCATACATTTTGAATTTTTGACGTAAGTATTGACAATCGCCTTCGCCACGCTACCTTGCAATGTAAAAAGAGGTCAGATGTCGGATAGCGGATTGGCTTCTTTGATAAAACCTTTAGTACGGCCCTCTGCGCCCTTTCCAGACGTAGCATGGTAGTTTTGTGCGCTCCTCCCCACGAGGTCACGCAATACCCAAGGACTGATTTAGCGAGAGCTAGGTAGACAGTTATCAGACATTTGAAGTCAGCAACCCCCCTAAGTTTTTTAAATATATAAATTAACCTACGCACCCGTTTGACTGCAGAGTCGATCTGTTTTTTACATTTTAGGAGATTGTCGATAATTACTCCAAGATATTTAATGTGGTCAGTTCGTTCGATAGTCGTACAGTTGCAATCAGGAAAATGAGAAAGTGTGCAAACGTGAGCTCTGATGTTGAAGGAACGGGGGGGCTGGCTCAAAATACCTGGGGTAAAGGGTATAAACTTGGTTTTGTTGACATTTAGCGTAAGGAGATTTGTGTTTAACCAGTACATGACCTCACTGAGCACCAACTCCGCTTTGAAGGTATCAGACCAATCCTTGCCGTGAATTATAAGCGCTGTGTCATCGGCATATGTGATGATTTTAGAGTTTAAAAGAGATAGTTGGCAGAGCTCATTCACGTAAATGAGGAAGAGAGTAGGTCCAAGGACACTACCTTGCGGCACACCAAAGGTAACTAACTCCTCTTTGCTAGTATATGTTTCAATTTTTACTACCTGCTGGTCAGTCAGGTAGCTGCGGAAGATATTAAAACGCAAGCGTTAGTATTCTGTATTGAATGAAATACGGTTTACATAATTATATCAGTACCTACTCTGTAGTCCAAACATCACTCTGGCACACCTTTTTGTAGCTTAAATACTAATTTCTGTTGCACGAGCTATCCTAAAAGATAACGCCGTACGTCGGAATTAACCTACGATGCCATGTCGATGATGCCATATTTAATTTACCTCACAAACTGATTCATATGTAGTTGCTACTTAGATTAATCAATATTATTGCAAAATTTATAAATATGTGAGTCCCTAATTAACAATTTTATTAATTTATCTCAGCGTGTATTACTTTGTAGGTACGTATCAGTAGTATAGTAGTGTTATTTTGTGTGCATCGTCCTCACATAATAGAATTAATTGATTAATTTATACAAAGTATTGTAAAACTTTAATTTGCAAAAACTAACTATGATGTTTGCGAATGGACAACTAGAGTCACTATTTAATTTTAATTTACAATATTTAAACTGTAAACTAATGTTGCCGTTCAAAAGTGCCTGTCATTGGTCTAACTGAAATTAAAAAATACACTCTTTTGCAAAAAAAACGGGCACCTAAGGAAATTTACGTTCTATGGTCGATTTTAGTTAATTAAATGAAATTTATTTCTTTGACGTAGTCTGTATACTTATAATCGTGTAAATTAATGCGCGTGAAGTGAATTCGAGCAATTAAAAGAAAAAAAAACGATGGATTCTTTAAAATCGATGTACACGCCCAAACAATAAGAAGTGGTCGGCAATAAAGACAAGTTTTTTTTTACTTTTTTTAATTAAATAAAGTTACAAATGTAAAAACCTAATAACGAGTGTGACCTCCTCTTGCCAAAATCACAGCTTGAATCCATCTGGGCATGCTTTCCACGATGTTTTTAATAACGTTTTGAGGAATACGTTCCCACTCTTCTGCAATGACTCTTTTTAGCTCCCTGATGTTTTGTGGAGCAGGTTGCACTGATTTTACCCGTCTCTTTAGAACATCCCACACATGCTCAATTGGATTGAGGTCAGGACTTCGAGCTGGCCAATTTTAACGACGGATCCCAACTTCTTGCATGTACGCTTCCACGTCGCCAGAACGGTGCGGGCGAGCATTATCGTCCATAAAAATGGAATCTTCCCCAAGTGCAGTCAATGTGGGTTGTGCATATGGAATTAGGACTTCCATTATGTACCGGTGTGCATTTAATGTTCCATTTTCTATGAAAACTAACTCCGTACGCTCCGTCGAATTAATTGCTGCCCAAAACATAACGGAGCCTTCGCCATAAGGAGTGATTTCTTCGAAACACACTTCCGCATAGCGTTTCCGTGGTCTTCGCAGCACTCGGCGGCGTCGGTCCTCACCACACAAAGAGATTCTAGCTTCATCAGAAAACAATACTTTATTCCAGTCCTCCAGAGTCCATGAAGCACAGTTCCGAGCAAACTGAAGTCGAGCAACACGGTGCTCACGGAGTAATTTAGGGTCCCGAGCTGGGCGGTAACTCTTGATATTGGCAGCCAAAAGCCTCCTCCTGACCGTCCACAAGCTAACTTCTACTCCTCTTACTTCTTCAAGGCTCTTCTTCAGGTCCACACTTGACGCCTTACGATTACGCAACGCCTGACTCACCAAAAAGCAGTCATCTCTTGGTTCTGTGCATCGTTTTCTTGAGCACGGCGCAGTGACTGATGCCTGTGGACGGCGAGCAATGGGTAGCTCGCCGTCCGATCAGAACAGGCCCGGGTTGACGGCGCGCTGTGTTCTACGCGCGCCGAGCCAGCGGACGTCAGCATGGGTCGGAGCCCGTTAGGGCCAGAGCCTGCCAGGGTTGCGGATTTGTTCGAAAGAGTTACCGCGGCCCTGGGAAGAAAGGCACTAGGAGGACTAAAGGGTGGGTTTTAGTCAGTAAAAATCTGACACTCCCTGCCGCTCCACCCAGAGCGGGAGGGGTCATTTGATGATTTCCCATCCTATAAAAAAAAAAAAAAAAAGTCCTCTGGACAGTTGAACGACTCACATTTAGCCGCTGAGACACGTAAGTTTGCGAACAACCTTCTTCAAGTAGGGCTATAATTTTACCGGTCCTCATCGCTTTATCACTCATATCAAAAAGTGGTATTTAATGTAAAAAGAAAGATTAAATTGTTTAATTTGCAGAAAATATCCAAAAAGTTTCAAAATATCGTAATCAGTTAAAAATCGTTTAAGCAATTCGCGCCATGAGTAAAGCAATTTTAGAATAATCCACAATAATCATTATTTTTCTTGCAATAATTTCAAATTTTAAATGTAAAGAATCATGCCAGGATGCTTCAAAAAACATGCCAATACATCGTCAAATTAACAAAACCTATTTCTTGTTCTTCTTCATTGAAGTAGAGAAAAAAATCTTAAGTGCCCGTTTTTTTTGCAAAAGAGTTTAATTTTATTATATTAAAAGAATTTACTTTGGCTTTGCAGACGTTCTCAAAAACTTGTCAAAATGTACTGAAATCAGAGTTATTTTTGATCGATTGAGACTGGAATTACCATGCGAACGATTTTTAAAAAACGACAATTACTCCTTGGACACCTTAGTTAGCAAGTTCATTTCACATTTAACAAAAGCCAGGAAGCAAGTTGGTGCACAACTAGAAATACATATTTAAATATTCAATGAGACCATAGTCTTATGTCATAAGTTACTTCATTATTCACAAGCCGGCCTAAGAATAAGAATATTATTTATTTGCGAGAATGAACTAAACTAAGACGGAACAAAAGGACTCACCTGCGGTCTGATTTAACTTAAACCAAAATATATTATCATCACGTCTGGATACGCGTAGAGTGGCCCACTACGTGTGAATTAGGTATGATCGTCTTTAGTTTTTTAGTTAATAAATCATAATTTAACTTACTTTTCGGTGGCTCTTGCGGTGTAACGGGAATTTTACCAATCCTTTTTATAGATTTGCCCGTAGCTTTTACGATCCCGTTCACCTAAAACACACAAATCAGGATCTGATTGGGATTGTATTGATAATAATGGTTTATTAATACTAAAGTTGTTGACAAATACTGGTAAAAACGCATCTTATCGCCATTTTAGCAAGACAAGTAACAATTTTATTAGCTTTTTTATTTATTTTTATTGAGGAATGGGCTTGCTCTTGACCTCGATCTCGCCTGATGGAAAGCGATAGATGAGGTCTATGATGGAGCGAGCGTGCCCAGAGGATGCCTGTTCACTATTGCTTAGAAGGCAGACGCGTAATATGTGGAAGGGAACACAGACTCTGGTGGAGAGTTTGGTTGTGAGCATAATAAATGTGGAGGAAAAGCGCTGAGTACGACTGGTCGGGATAATAACCTAGTGAGGATGGTACCCGGCAGTACGTCTGGTATTCCGGTGGTAAAAGGGCAATGATGGGATCAGGTCGTGAAGTTCCTGCGCACACTCTCTGAAGTACAATCTGTAGAAGACCGACAGGCAAGCAACACTACGCCGATGAGCCAGGCTGTGAAGCTTAACCACCAGCGACTCGTCGCCTATAAGCCTTTTTGCTCTGCGTTCTAGCGAGTCCAATGCAGCAAGCTGATATTTTGCTGAGCCATCCCATAAAAGTGGCTGCAATACTCCATACAGGAACGAACTTGTGCTTTGTACAGACTCAAAAGCTGTCCAGATGTGAAGTATCGCCTAACTCTATTTAGGATGCTCAGCTTCTTGGCTGCAGTCTGTGCTCTTGACTCGATGGTTGAGCCGAAGTTGAGATTAGACGTCAGCTCTATGCCCAAAAGCTGTAGGCGATCGGTAACAGGTACAGACGCACCTCGTAAAGTAGAAGATAACTGAAACGGATTCCTTTTGGCAATGAAAAGACACGCCTGTGTCTTCAGAGCATTGAATTTGACCAGATTATCGTCGCCCCACTGGAAAACGAGATTTTAGGTAAAATTCATTCGCTCTACCATGGCTTCTCTAAAATTAGTAGTTTCCTCTCTGCTAGCACTTTCACTGGACATGTATCTTTCTGAGACTGTGCTGTCATCTGCGTACCCGATTGCACCTGGTTGCAGCAGGTCGTTAATATGCAGCAGAAATAGAGTCGCAGAAAGAACAGACCCCTGAGGAACACTTAAACACTCAATAGCCATTTGTGATCCGATGAGCAGCCGGCTATGATCACTTTGATCGATCGCTCACTCAAAAAGTCGAAAATCCAGTTGCAAATTGTCTTCCAGGTATGCTAGCAGCTTATTGTTAAGTACCCTTTCCATCACTTTACACAGTATGGAGGTTTAAATGGCGATTGGTCTATGGTTGACAGGGTCGGCACGGTTACCCTTTTTGGGCACTGGCTGCACATTTGCAAGCTTCCAGGACTCTGGCACCACTCCAACCATTAGAGAAAGGCGATACAAGCGCGTCAAGACAGGAGACAACTGTGGAGTACAGGTTTTGAGGACTCTTGCAAGTATTCCGTCAGGTCCACTGGCTTTATTCACGTCCAGACTACAAAGGGCCTTCTTACGAAGCTCTTTTAGGTGAATTGAGATCATTGGCATTGTAGAGCCACAATGAGGTATGTAAAATGGTATATAAGAGGCCGTGTCAAGTCGTGAATTTTTGGCAAAGACTGAGACAAATAAATTTTGCTTTCTCTTGCGCGGTATGAGCCAGGGTTCCATCAAGCTTCAGCATAGGTGGCAGCGAAGGACGGCAGAAGTTCGTCTCGACCGATTTGGACAGGGACCAGAACTTTTTGCTACCCGAAGAGTAGGACACCAACTTGGCCCCAATTCGTCCAACATGGTCGAAACGCGCCTTCCGCAACGCCTGTTTGCAATCCTTAGCAGCAGAATTGTACGCTTTTCTCATTGCACGAACACCTTGATTGTCGCAACTGTCACTGCGGGCCAAAGCCCAGGCCCGGTACGTTTGGTCTTTGCGCAAGTCGGCTTGCGCACAAGACGCGTTATACCAGGGACGTCAGAGAATGGAATAAAATACTCCATTCCCTGACGTATGACGTCTACAATTACGACAGAACAGTCGGAAGGGTTGCGCGACGAGAAGCAAATCCGCCGCCACAGGTAAGATGCAAAGAAATGCTGCATCTCATCCCAATCTGCTGACCTCCATATTTTATAAATAATGTGCCCTACAGTTTTAAAATCCAAATAATGAATGAGTCTCATATGTTCCTAATTGCCCCGTCTATCTACCGGAATCCCAAAATTACCCAATATGTGAGTCAAACCATAAAACGTTACAACAATTTGCAATGTGATTCATTTTGGTTAATTAGGTATAGGATCATAACGGCGACATTCCTCCATAAATATACCAGTTTTAAACTGCGTGAAGACGTTTTTATAATAATATCTTCATGCAGCTTAGGTTTTCATTACAAAATAATAAACTTTTGATACTTACGGCTACTTTAAACCTTTGCGATGGTGCAACAAACAGATTTGTTACGTAAAAATCTTTCGAGATCATTGTTAGGGGCAGCGGGCCCAAGATTGGTTTTTCATTCATGTCTAAAATCTGCGCAGACACTATTTGCACTGAGTTATGGTCATCGGTGACGGATATCGACAGGTGGACGTTTGATTCTGAAAAAATATAATAGAAGTTTTTGTGACATTGACGTCCGATTTTACAAGACGCGGCTCAATGAATATACGTAATTGAACTTACCAGCTATTGGTTGCAGTGACGTATCGCCAAGCGACTTGGGCTTTTGTTTAGAGAAGCCATGAGTAAAGAAGAAATCAGTCCTGCCGACAATTACGACGGACGTCCTTGTCTGGCCCATCACAGTAGCCACGTATGTGCCAGGCTTAACGTTGCTTAATTTAACTACCTGTAACATTTTAAAATTATTACATGTTACAATATTGTAACTTTAATCACTTTATAAATTACTCGTGCCATGGAAATGTGTTTTAAAGACTACGCTCGGTGACGCAAAAATATGACAAGTTTAACTTATGTAATTGTTCTACGGATATATTCTATTCGTAGAACTGTTTATATCATAAACGCGTTAGGGACTTGATATAGAAACTGACAGGGCGCGCAGCCAGACGTTTTACATTTTCCTCACAGCGCCCTGCTGGTTTATTCTTTCAACATGTCACCGTGTAGCCTTAGGTGGAGTAACCATGTAGTGGACTACCCATTCCATCTTGTTTGAAGTGAACATGAAGTGATATGTTTATGTTTACAGAATCACATTGC
Organism: Melanchra persicariae; assembly: GCA_947386135.1. Lineage (NCBI taxonomy): Eukaryota > Metazoa > Arthropoda > Insecta > Lepidoptera > Noctuidae > Melanchra > Melanchra persicariae. The sequence goes on along the minus strand of OX376652.1, from coordinate 11,450,382 downwards.
TGGCCGCGCCCACGCCACGGTGCGCCCGGAGGGCTTTGTATATGAAGTCCCTTATTGTTGCACAATTGGCGCAAGGTGAAGTCGCGCCTTTCTGCAGGCATCGTAGTAAGGAGCGAACAGAGGTTTAGAGCTCAGCTGCTAAGATTTTTGCCCTTTGACTGCTATTAAAACTTACTTTTCCATTACTGTTCCACATAATTCTTTCTAAATTAACCGAGGGTCCTTTAACATCCAAATAAACATCTTTTCCCGATACGGACACGATCGCATAGTCAGTGTGGTCATCTATGGTGAACTGTAAAAATAAAAAGTTATCATAAATTAACATCGCGCAGTATTATTGTAACGTGTCCCAAGTTAATATAATGATACAATTCGCTAGTAACGTGATTTCGGGCGGATGCCCATTTTGAAGAGGATTCAGAATTTTACGTAAGTTTCATTAATTCACTGGTCGACACAGAAAATAACTATCAAAATATGTAATAAATAATGCTGCAGAATATATTCTTGGAAGGTATTGCAAAGGGTTTTCGAAGATACAATACAAGAGATACAACTACAGGTACAGGTGACATTTTTAAGGTGGTAAACGTGAAACCCCTGACATGGAAGGTATGTTTTTGTAGAGAACATAATATATAAATAAAATTAAATAATAACACTTACTGGAATGTCTTTTCTAACACCAGCTGGTACCATCGTCGTCGTAATAACAGTTTTGTTGCCTTTTATTGTTTCTTCGATTGTTCGCAGTACCTGAAATAATAGATAAAGAAGATTATTTCCGTAAATTCCTATTTCAGTTAAAGTCAAGCCAAATACAGAATATCAACTGTTTTACCTCCTCGACGTTATTCTTAGACACGTCGAACGCTTGCCCAGAGCAGGCTTGGGCTACGTCGAAGTAAACATCGAAAGCTTGGGAATTAGACTCCCTACAGCGACCAGTGATCACAAATACTATCTGTAAGAAAGAGGACTGTTGAGTTTTACTGTACCAATGAAAAAATAAATCTTTTAATAAACTAAAACTTCTAGTTAGTTGATCAATTTCGACAATATTCATGTATTCACATTCATTCACTTATTTTTTTGTTTTATTAGATTTGTTTGATTTTATTGATTTCACTATTCAAACTTCACGATACGACAGTAGAAAAATATTATTTTGACTTTACCTGGCTCTGTTTCTTTTGACACAACTCTTTTATATAATGGCCGTCGCTGTAGTCTTTTGCCGTAGCGTCAGTAAAAACGTAGATGTAGGAGTCACTGTTACTTGTCTCAAGTGCTAGGCGTAACCCTTTCATGGACGGCTCCGGACAGTCCCTGTTCAACATAACATATAATTAGCATAATAATAATAATTCAACAAAACGCAACGCGCAGTCAAAATAAACAAACAATAATAAATAGAAAAGGCAATAGCACACATACCCGCCGCCATAGGCAGATACTGCGTCTAATGTTCTTTTAAAATCATATCGGTTTTCCGTCACCGCCCTCACTGTAGCAGCTGAAATGAATAGAATAAAAAAACTGTTCAATAATTAAATTATATCACTGGTCAATGATAATTGTACTTTTTTCTGAAGAAGGAGGTTTTTAATTCTTTTATTTTATTACTATTACTGATTTTAATCATCACTTTATGGGTTAGATTGTATAAATGCAAACAGGATCATGTTGCGTTAAAGCGCTAGGCCTCGTTGTAATTGGCTAGCAACACTAGCACGAAACGAATAATTCATCAGTTCCTTTTAAAAAATGTTTGTAGAGCGATAGACTTCTTACAGTTTACTTGAAATGTACCTACAAGTCAAGAAATGTCTTCGTCGAATCTGTTTATTTTTATTTACCTAAGGCTGAGTAGTTTCGTTTAAAACAGTTTTGTATAAGTTACTACTCAAATAAACTGGAACCATACATAATACCTTTTGTACCTATAACGTGATTTCAAAAACATATAATTATGTATGTATTAAGTATATCAAGTATTTATTACATCATTGATCAAGGAAACCTTAAACAATAATGAACATTAGATATAACCTATAACTCTCAGTTTACGTGTTCTTTGTATCAAATGTGAAATACCAAAAAAGAAAACGGGGGCATTCTACAACGGCAAAACGGGCTTTACTAATGCAATGTACTAAAATGTAATATGAATATATTTTAGAGTACATTGTTTGAAGTAACACTCAAATGTTAAGTATAGGGTTGCGGAATATGTTCGAAAGAGTTACCGCGGCCCTGGAAAGAAAGGCACTAGGAGGACAATGGGTGGGTTTTAGTCAGTAACAATCTGACACTCCCTGCCGCTCCACCCAGAGCGGGAGGGGTTATTTGATGATTTCCCAACCTCAAAAAAAAAATGTTAAGTATCTTTTTAATAACATATGCATCAGTTTAATTTATTTTAGATCGTTCTAATACTAACCACGAGTCCCCTCATGTGTCAAGAGTTTCTAAGCTGCCCAAATTTTGATTAAAGTATCAACAAGTGTGGACAAAATTGTGAAGGCACATTACTATGTATCAATACTACTTGTACTTGTTCTAAAGGAAAGGTTGTGGAGTAGTTCGAAAGTGTTACCGCGGCCCTGGAACGCAAAGGCTAAGGAACGCGGGTGAGTTTTAGCCAGTCAGAGTCTGACACTGCCTCAATCATCAAAATATTTGAAGGGAGGGAAATCATTTGATGTATTCCCATAAAAAAAAAACAACTTTTCAGAAAGAAATAGTCAAATTAAAGAAAATTTAAATACACAATAAAACACCATAGCATCAGAACATCATAAGGTTCATCTTATAGTTTCTATTGTAAATTAATTGAGCTTGATCACAATTCAGGACGGCTAAACAGGTATCAATATATTGTATGTAGTATGCTCACGTAAATGCCAACTGAATCCGGTCTAGTAGAAACGCAGCAAATTGGCTGTTGCTGATGGATAGACTCATCATCTTTTCCCAACTGTATTATGTCGGCTCCCAATAAAACCGGATTCAGCTGTACACCAGTATTTTACGTGGAGCGGCTGCCTACCAGACCTCCACAACCCATTAACTGGGTAACACGGTATTCTTGGCAAGACTGGTGCCAGATTTTCTGGCTTCTGACAATCCATACGACTGCCAAAGATCTCCAAATGACAGCCGGGACCACGTGCTTTCCGAGGCATGGAGGAGTTTCGGTGTGTTAAGATGGTCACCCACCCACAGACCAACCTCGGCAAGCGTTGCTTAACCTTGAAGATCGGTCCTTGCGGCTGTTATAATTTTGCCACGAGCTCCTACTGATGGTTATACTGACAGATGGAAATATACAAGTGTTCCTATAAACGTTCCGTTTTTGTACGTCAACCCAATAAAACTATTACATTGTTTAAGTTAAAGTAAAATAATTACCTGTCACACAAATTGACAACAGTTATGTTAGCAGCAAAGGTTTTTCTATAAAATCTTTCAAAAACGGTATACATAGAGGATAGCTATGGGTAGCTAAAATATTTCAATCTTCGGTGCTCATCATTAGTAACTCGTTCCTTGTACTTTCCAATGTTTTGTATTTTATGGGTATTAGAAAAGTTTTGGCACGGCTACCCGTATAATCGGATACCCATTCTTCTTTATGCCAAACCTACATAAGTATCTACGCGTCGATGGTATGAAGTTAATAGTGATTGCAATTTTACGTTCCTACCCATAAAATCAGAGCATAAGAATAAAATTAATTATGTCAATTTGGGTACAAAAAAACATTAACGACCCAAATTAAAGACAATGGTAACCATTCGACCTTTGCTTTAGATCCAAAATTACCCGCTTTTAGTAACGTCCCCCAAAAAGGCGTGTGTTCACATGTAGAATCCAAATTAAGTGAAGGTGACATAAGAGGTGCGGCCAGGCTGTTATTCAGTAGTGATATGGTGGCGCCTTACTCTCCATATACTATTTCAGCTCTGGAGAGTAAACACCCAGCGCCTGCGGATATCCTCTTGGCTGTGGGTGAATGGGAGTCGGGTCCTCGGCTACAGGCCCTACCGTCACCCAACATAGGTACCATGCTGAGTGACGGTCCTTTCTGGATCGCTTCGTGTCTGCGTCTGGGTGCTCCTAGCGGACCTCCACATCGTTGTCGATGCGGTGAAGCAGTCGACCGCCTCGGACACCATGGCCTGTCCTGCAGTAGGAGCGCTGGTCGGCTAGCGCGGCACGCGACGATGGGAAGAAGCCAGATGGGATGACAATAATGCCTTGGAAGGTGGGTAGGCCTTTGGTTTGGATGCAACATGTGTCGTCACCCTTGCGCCATCCCATCTTATTAGCACGGCGGGCTCCACTGGGGCGGCTGCTGCAGGTGTAGAAAATCTTAACCCAACGGCACAAACATAACAACCTTATTGGGAGTTATAGATTTGTTATAGTTTGGGGTTGAAACTTTAGGCCCATGGGGTCCGAGTGCTCACCGAGTCTTCCGAGTCGGGACATCAGCAAACAACTTGTCGACTGTTCACGTGACCAGAGGGCTGGACTTTTCTTTGGCCAAAGAATCTGCATTGCCATTCAACGCGGCAATGCTGCCAGCGTTCTGGGCACTTTTGTCATTGACAGCGATATGGATGAATTTTTTGGTGCCCAATGATTTATATTGTTTTTATACACGTTTGTACATAATTTGATAATTTTTATTGTAGTTTGTATATAGTTAGGTTTAGTAGATATTAATAGTTAAGTTAGTTAAATATAACCCTGTACCCAAATGAAAACAAGTCATTTTATATAAAGATCATCTAAGAGTAAGAGAAATATGAAAACAATTGATTAAATCTTTTACCAAACGGAAATCCGAATCGAATTTTAAAATGCAAATCTAAAATGGGCTTTGATAATCAGAATCTCAATATGTATCAATACAATCTATTACGAATATGATTGTCCTTAAGTAGCCCACTAAATACTAAAGACTAAGACACGGTCGCAACATTGCCCAAGCGAGATAAATCAACGAACAGCGCCTGGGCCACAACTAGTATGAAATGTAAATGGCGTCACATTACGCCTCTGCGAATGCTCTCTATTGCAAACAAGCTTCGGTATCGATTAAAAATTATTCGATTATATCTTTACTTAGTTTTTGGGTGATTGGCGGGAATAAAGGCGCGCTTAGACGAGGATAGATTCTCGCCCAAAAGAAGCGAGAATTGCAATGCGAGTGGGACAGATTTGTCAAGCAATTTTGCTTCAACTTTGATCGCTGATTAAACATAAAACATGATTTACAACGTGATAATTTTGTCACAATCAATGAATATTATGCATGTTTCAGTAAGTAGGTTAATTAATAAGTTGGCACAGTACCTGGATCGTTAAATGTGACCAGCACCATATTGCCGATTAGACTGGCCTTTTCGTTGAACACAATATTGCTGATCCGGTTCACACTGTTTCTTACTTGTCTTATATCATCATGCATAGAGCCTGTATCATCTATGACAAAAGTTAAACTGCCACGCCCCTTGCATGATGCTTTTAAAATAATATTCACGAATATGAGCAAGGCAGTGTGCGGAAATATCCGCCCCCTCATTTTGATGCTATTGTATTAGGAGTCGGTAATAATACTATAGGTACTGCTCTGTAATAAAGCACAATCATAACTGTCAAAATGTGGTAGAGACGGCCCATTTATAGTGTCTCGGTAAATAAATATTTACAATAAACATTTATTCATGTTCCCCATAGGTTTTCCTACTCTTGCAGATTGAGCTAACTATTAGGTATAATTAAGTTATTTGTTATTTCCACTGGTTTTTTAGTCAGTAACCAAGTGTATAATTAATTATGTAGGTATATGTCGTGGCCATATCATAAAATTGGCCATTTCATGATGTGGACGTAAATTTCATGAAATGATTGTATTTCATGAAATGGCCAGCGAAAACTGACAATATCGTTTAAACGTCAACGTTTGATGACATAATTATCAATCCACGTTTAGCCACATCATGAAATGACAAGTTCAAACCTAACTTAGGCGGCGGAGCCCCGCTACGCGAGGCTCCTGTTTCTTCCGCAGGGTTTAAAGGAACCTAACATGAATAGTATGAACTCAGCTCCCTCTATCCCATATATTTCCATCGATTTTGTTATTGAAATATTTGTCTGTCGTCATGATACATTACAAAAAAACAAAACGATATCAGCGCCCTTAACGATGGATAATGTTACTAATTTACGAAATATGATCGCTAATGTTTGACCATATCATGAAGTAGCCGTGTGTAGCTGTTGATATCAGCAGCGGGTATTTTCCATTTCATGAAATGGTTGGCTACATCATCAAGTGATCAATTCTATGATGTGGCCACGACATTCACACAAATACAAGCAATAGAGGCTGTTGAATGTTGTGATTCAATCAGTCTGCCTAGCCTTTTCCCAACTGTGCTGGGGTCGGCTTCCAATCTAACCAGATGCAGCTGAGTAGGTTCCAGTATTTTACATGAAGCGACTGCCTTTCTGAGCTCTACAAGCTATGGACTGGAATACATGATACCCTTTAGCAAGACTGGTGTCAGAATTCCTGGCTATCACTAACCGTAGCCCGTAACGACTGTCAAAAATACAAATGACAACCGTATATAACGAGCTTTCCGAGGCACAGAGGAATCTCGGTATGTTAAGATGCTTACCCATTCACAGACCGACCTCGGCAAGCTTTGCTTAACCTTGAGAATCTGCTGTTATTACTCAGACACGACAGTCATCAAATTAATTAGATTTTATAAAAAATAAGTCTGACGTGAAAAGGTTCGTCACTTTCTGAATAAATAAATGATACACCGAGTCATCGGTTCCATGTATTGTAAAACTGGATTGCGTTAGGGAAAGGAAAAACTTAAAAATCGTTGAACTGTTTAAGGGACTTGTCGAGCACATAACTATAGCAGCAGGAATTACATATTTAGTTGGTTGTAATAGGTATGTTTGTATGCTTTATCATCACTATCATCATCACTACATCGTGTAAAACAAAGTCGCTGTCGCTGTCTGTCCGTCCCTATGTATGCAACTGCGCTACGGATTTTGAAGCGGTTTTTTTTAAAATAGATAGAGTGATTCAAGAGGCAGGTTTATATGTATCATACATGCATAATATTGTAGAGAAATACTGATAAATTAAGAGGTTTCTAATGTGATGTCGTAAATAAACACATTTTTTTGCGCTTACATTGCAAACGCTGGCTGAACCCCACGAGATAAATCAAAATAATGTACTACAGTATTGTACACCTTAAAAAGGTCAACAAAAAACTCCGCGGTGGTATATGTCTAACTCTTAAGGATAACCCAAAATAACCATTTTTATCCTTTATATTTTACGGGAAAAAATGGCTTATTTATGAAGTGATTTTAAGCAATACAGGTTTAATCCTTATCCAAATAAGTACCTTAAATACATTGTCCATTTAATACAGATTAATATGGCCCTTAAGAGCGTTTACGCGGTACGGCTTTTCATACAAACTTTCAAAACATAATTCTTCAAAATGAATGAACCGATTTGAACGAAACTTGGTATGCATACGCTAGATATCCAGGTCTAAATAGTTATCAGAAAACATTTTAGAAAAAGAGTTCAGGGGGAAGGATATAGTGATTTTTCACTTTCTATAGAAAACTTAAAATCGCTCTCTCTCTCCCTCTGAAATCTTTTTCAAAAATGTTTTCTGATAACTATTTAGACCTGGATATCTGGCGTATGCATACCAAGTTTCGTTAAAATCGGTTCATTCATTTTGAAGAATAAGGACTTGAAAGTTTGTATGAAATGACATACGGCGTACACGCTCTTAACAGCATTTAATTTAAATGAATATTTCCGAAGATATTACAGATTTAAAATGCAAGGATATAGCGGTGCGGGGCGGTACCGGCTCGGCCGGCGCCGGCGAGCGGCGCGTTGTATTGTCTATAGGTACATATAATAAAACTGTAGAAGAGGTCAATTCTGTACATTGAAAATAAAATTTTAAAAAATACGTGGAGGGTACTTCATACAAACAGTAGAAGCTAAAATTATGTTTTTTTTTTGTCTGTCTATCTGTCTGTTGTTCGTCTTTCACGCAAAAACAACTGGACGGATTTTGATGAAACTTTTTTGTTGTATAGCTATTAGTCCTCGCCAACATATAGGCTATAATTTATTTTGAAGTTCTGAATACCTGACGTGGAACCTTAGTAGCCCGGCTCATCTATAAGAGATATTAATACACCGCATTAGGAATAGTTGGTCAACATGATGAGTACTTTCTGTCGACATAAAAAAATGAAGGTCTAGAGCACCTGATGTGGAACCCTTTCGGGGAGCTAAGCAGCTTTTGCCTTGACATGAATAAGATCGGCTATTTGAATCAATTTTCAACGGAACTCTGTCGGTTTAAAGACTGCCTCTCGAATGACTGGGTGTGGGTTCGAATCTCACATAACCTTTGATTGTTTTTTAATTATTTTTATCTTATTTATTTCGTTATTTTTTATTCCTACCAAACAAAATACTTTCAAAAATTATTAGTATGTTATTGCTGTATTTTGCATATATTTTTGCATATAAGGTACTTAATTGGATAAGGATTAAACCTGTATTGCTTAAAATCACTTCGTAAATACGCCATTTTTTCCCGTAAAATATAAAGGATAAAAATGGTTATTTTGGGTTATCCTTAAGAGATAGACATATACCAAGATTTAAGCATTCATAGGGACGGACAGACAGCGACAGCGACTTTGTTTTATACTATGTAGTGATGATGAAGTGATAGTTCATCTTTGTCGGTTCTGGCCGAGTCTTGTAGGAAACCCTGGCATTCTCCTTTGGCGAGCTCTATCTAGTCAAGGAGTAAATAATGAACATATCAAATAAAGAAATGTATAACTAAACTAACGTTAGAATTAAAATCAATATATGTATAGATCAGCCTTTGAGATTGGAAGAGGAGTAAAGCAGGGTGATCCCATCTCCAAAACTCTTCATTGCAGTACTCGAAGAAATCTTTAGAGCTGGCTCTACAAGAGTCGACGTCTCGTCGAAGAATGGCCCTCGGCTGGGAAAATAGGGAGATAAAATTATATGGAAATCGCCTCTTGCACTTTCGATTCGCAGATGACGTAATAATTTTGGAGGAGCCAAAAGAAGCGGAATACATGATAGAGTCACTCAGCAAAGAGATCAGAAAATTAGGTCTAGAAATTAACCGGGAGAAAACTAAAGTAATGACAAATAGTCAACTATACCGCGAAAGTCAGATTCAAATGAAATATAATACGTCAAAGAGTACATTTACTTGGGACATTTATTATAATACTGTATATATATAATGTAATATCTTTCAAGTCTTGCAACGATAAAGAAGTAGAGCGAAAATCAAAATGACATGAAACAAGTACTGGGCAATGATAAAGGTATTCAAGAGTAGTCTCTCAGTCACACTGAAAAATAAAGCCATGCAGACGTGAATGAAAAAAAATAATATCCTATCTCACGCTTCTCATACATGGTTTTCCACTAAACAGACTCACAAGATTAAATTGTACTAAAATAACATGCAAAGGAGTCTCTTGGGCCTAAAACTAAGCGATAAAGTGAGAAATAAAGGCATCAAGAAAATCACCAAAGCAAAACACATAGCAAAAACCATAATGACCCAAAAATGGGAATGGACTGGGCATCTCCAAAAATTACCAAGGAACAAATGGTCCAAAATTGTCACGAATTGGTACCCTATATTCAAGAATAGATGAAAAGGAAGGCCATTCAAAAGATGGAGTGATGACATAGTTGAACAGACTGGCAAGAGAAAGAGTGAAATGGAAGGAAATGGAAGAGGCTTTCAGCGCCAGAGCAGTCCTTACAACAAATCACAGATTAATCAATTCATAAGTTATACTAACAAACTAGCTACTAACGCAACCCCCAGTGCCTACCAGGGTTGCGGATTTGTTCGAAAGAGTTACCGCGGCCCTGGAACGTAAAAGGCACTAAGAGGAGCATGGGTGGGTTTTAGTCAGTAGAAGTCTGACACTCCCTGCCGCTCCACCCAGAGCGGGAGGGGTCATTTGATGATTTCCCATCCAAAAAACGCAACCAATAATATATAGAAATTTAAAAGTTTAAGAATTAAATAAATCTATTATTATTGTTTACACCCATGCTCATCATCCATGTTATTGGACCAGAGAGTCGTGGCTAATGCCTGGTCTTCACATAGGTATGATAGTGAATCTTGTTTTAGCTTTTTTTGTTAGTTTCTAAATTGTGCTAATTTAATTTTGTATCTATTTTATTTGTGCGTCATTTTGAGCAGAAACGTGTTTCATTTCTTCTTTCTTTCAGTTAGCATATTGCCAACATTAAAACAACCAGTGTCATAGTAACTTAACCATAACATCATCCAAAAACGAGTGTCATAAGAGATCGGAATAGGTAGACTATAATTATTTACCTAAAATTCGAAGAAGTAAGAAGACATAGAGTTGATAATACCTCCCCTAAAATCCCGGAATCATAAACATGACAATTTAAACCCGAGATTATGAAAACATGAACCGGACTTCAGTATAGTTACAAAACAGTTATTTATGATATTAGAGCGGTAAGTTGGTTTTTACAAACGAGTAGACGAATGAAAGCACGAGACGAAGTCGAGGGCTTACCATAGTCACGAGTTTGTAAAAACCAAATCCGCACGTGTGTCATACAACGTTTTTCGACACATTTGCGAGAAAACAGTACAATAAGTAATGAAATAAACTTTTTGTCTTTAGAAATCAGTCGGAAAGTCGCAACAATCTTTGACGTTTCTAATATGAAAATGGCGCTAATTTGCAAAGGGCGCCACATGCGCGTGGTGAAAATTAGAACCACATCTTTCATTTATTTTTATTTATCTTCTCTCATTTTCTCTTTAGTATTAAAATGAGACAAACGTATACAGCAAAAGCGCTTCCAAGGAGGTTCGATCATTCAGCTTATTTATTCTCGTGATTAAACTCCTTGGTGGAATTCTTATTAATTTTTAATGGAAATTAAAAAAAAAACCGTAAAGAATACGCACGGCGCTATACAACGGAGGATGCGGTAAAAAATGTACTTAGGTGAGAGTGCCTACTTTACCGCACAGTTACATTGTGTGGTGCATAATTTTTAACTTTCGAACAATGCATACAGGCTTCGTAAATGCATTTTTTGAGCAAATGTGTTGAAAACCATATTTACCTATAGTCACTCTTAGCACCCCTTGCATCGTCGTAACCATGACCGAAACTGGAGTCAAGGGTAGACGCGCTGCCGGGGACTAGGGGCCATTTTCTCATTGTGCTTACCATTTGGGGGGTTTGCCATAATCGCCACGCTTGGCAGGCGGGTTGGCGATCGCAGTGTAGCTGTTGCAATGTACCGAAAGAATGCTGCTGCTCATTCTCTGGTGAGTCCCTTAGTCGCCTCCTACGACACCCACGGGAAGTGATGGGATGGTGCTATTCTTTTGCGTCCGGACACCATACGGAACATATTATTTATGATTTACGGAACATTTTTAAGTATGTATTTTTAAAAGTAAAAATGTATGGCTTGGCTGTTTCCTTACTTACTTCAGACACTAAATATTCGCATCACCTCCACGACGGTAGCGAAACGGCGAAGCCATACATTTTTACTGTTGTGTAGAATGTGTGAAGTTAGGGTCGGTAGAGTTAGGCCGTGTAGATTCAGAAGCTAGACTCTACATGAGATCAGCCGGTCGATTCTGTCGACATCTAACGGTATACACCTAGGCGGACTGAACGACAAGTGAGCTGTCATTCCATCTTATTTGTATGGTTTGACCAGTCACCCGTCGTGCAGCCCGTCCAAGTGTTCACTTCGACATGTTTACAGAATCGCACTGCTGCAGTGCGATTCTGTAAGTTGTCAAACCATACAAATAAGATGGAATGACAGCTCAATTGTCGTTCACTCCGCCTAGGTGATGTCGACAGAATCGACCGGCTGATATCTTTTTCACAGGGCAAACCTTATGTTGTCGTCTTGGCAACATTTTACATGAAATGTTTTTGGTGGGATACTATTATCACAATCGGCTTCGCCTCGTGTGATAAACCCACACTCGTGTTTTAATAGCTCCTTTTCTATGACCGTTGCATAAACTACTTTTATATGTGAGTTGCATAAACTACTATTTTAACATCCTCCTTTAAAACCGTAGATAGACCTATTATCTGTATGTTTCCAGATTAACAGGATCGGTATTTTCGGAGATAAGGGTGGAGAAATGGCCAATTTTCATCTATATTTAACCGATTTCAAAAAATGGGGGAGGTTCTCAATTAGGTTGAATTTTTTTTTGTTTGTTTCCTCATAACTCCCGTCATTTATGCACCGATTTGATTTTTTTTTGTGAAATGAATTTTATTTCCGATTGGTTCAAATTTTCATCAAAATCTGTTCTTTAGTTTGGTTTTTAAATCAAAATAGCTGAAATTTTTTTTATCCAAGTAATCGAAATTGCTATGACTTTCCAGTGGTGTTTACGATTTACGAAAAAGTACCTACTAAAAAGCGTGAAATAAAAAAAAATATGAAGACATAAAATCACCGAATACAACACCGTTCGGAATTCCAATGCATGCAATTTATACAAACAAACTATTCATGTTTTTGATGAGTATGAATTCTCCACCATCAGCTTTTCTCGCAAATATTTAGCTGTTTCTCATCCAGACTTATTTGTAGTTCCTGAGCCTTGATCCTAGCCGCAGCATATGGAAAGCTTTGTTGGTCGGAGAAAGATGTTTAACAACGTAGACTGGAGAATTCTGACAAGATGTCCACGGTTTAGTTTATTATTTCAGTTATTTTGATTAAATTTGATTACCGACGCCAAGAGTTGATCGCACATCCTAGGTGATGCCAATTGAACGACTATGGATTTAGGATGGATGCTGGATGGAACCAATCCATCCAGCACCCCGTTGCACTGAATTGTACAATTCAGTATGTCTTTTTCTTGGAAATCACAATTTACCACTTTCCCGAGCTGCTTGACAATAGTGTAAACATTTCCGTTTTTTGTTTCAGGCAGACCTGAAAACTATTTAATCGGGGTTGTTGCTCTAAGTTATTCATTCGCACACTAAGATTCGTAATATCTGTTTTCAGTTCTGAATTGACCTCTTTCAGTTCATTGTTCATCGTGCTGATTAAGTTTTTATTTAGTTCCGTTAACGTATCGCTGAATTCTGACTTAATGATCTCTTGGATAATACAATTAATTTCCTTTTCACTACACACAGGTGAAGGTGGTAATGGATAGCGTGTCTTTTATAACCTCTATTTTGAGACACATTACAAGCAGGTGTTAAGTCATCTTTACAATCCACAGTAAATTAAAAAGATGAGGAAAACAAACTAATCAATTAACGTCCTCCCAGAGGCAGTGCAAATTAGGTAGGAAGTAATGCAGCACCGTTTTCGTTTCTTAGTTTTTGGTGCCAACGCTCGCAATGCTCGCATGCGTCACTGAGCGTAGACGCACGCAGATATGACACATCGCTGCTTTGGAAGAATACTGTAGGTATTATTACAAAATATCACAATGTTTTTTTTATATTTGTGTTTTACCATGTGGGTCTTTAGAGGAGAAACCACGTTTTCATCTTTGTTTTTCTTTCATTTTCATCAAGAAAAGTGCAATGGGTCAATAGTTATAATGTAGCTGTAAGAAATAATGTAAGTTTTTTTTAATTATTAGAAAGAAAAGAAAGAAAGAAAGAAAAATATTTATTTGTACCTCGCACAAGACACAAAAAGTAAAAAAAAAAAAAATTAATAATATATAAAAATAAGTAATAATAATAGAAGTAACAAAAGGTACACAAGCAAGGCGAGGCCAAAAAGGTCCCTATCTCAGCATTATGCTGCGATACTTATAATAAAATATCACAGCGCTGGCTACCTATCTTTACTCTATCCAGTAAACTGCAATCAGCTCTCTTGAAAAAAAAAACCGTTTTGAGTTGCACCAGTATTCTTCCAAAGCAGTGACATATGCGCGACCCGTAACCGCGACAGTAGCGTGCACTGTGATCGCGGAATTTGTCCGAAAGAGTCACATTGTCCCTGGAACGCAAAGGCCAAGAGGAGACTCTTACTGACTAAAACAGATGGGTTTTAGTCAGTAAGAGTCTGACACACTCTTTTCCGCTCCACCCAGAGCGGAACAAGTCATTTGATGATTTCCCATCCACAAAAAAAAGCGTGCACTGTGCGTAAAATGTCTTATTATCACTCACTCACCGTTTGGCCAGCCGAGATTTAAAATTATAAAAGTTTTACAAAAAAATCGTTCTAATTACACACTTTTTGATACACACAATATTCATTATTACCCAACTGAAACGGCCCGGTAAAATACGTTATTTATACGTCGGTCGTCGTGTAGATATTCCAGAGCTTTCAGGAGTTTTATATGTAAAAAGAATACGGTAGTGTAGCGATACTTTATTTAAACCTTTTGTACAATAGTGATACATGGACGGACTTATTGCCACACACATTCTCTACCAGTCAACATTTGGGTTCAAAAGACTACTCTGTGGTAGGTGTACAATAAAAATAAAAATTTACGTAGAATTTGGTTTCGGAAAGAATATAGGTACAGTCAGCGTCAGAGAAAAGGAACTGCCCTTGGTAATGACATCAAACCCTTTAGGTTTTTTGTAACGTATTGTAAATGGCGTGTTCGTCTAGTGGTTCAGACTGCGGCTTGGCAATACGAAGGTCACGAGTTCAAATCGTGGTTTAGAAGATTTCTTTTTGTGTTTTCTTTTATTTAATAGGCGATTACATGATTTTCGTCAATTATTATTTAAGAAATCAAATGTTAAAGTAGGTATGAGGTTTGTAAGAAAAGCTTGGCATGTTGCATGAACGACATTCATTTATTTCTCTAATTACATTTCTAGAACTTCAGGGAATCCACTTTCTGGTTGAATAAACAGTTTCTGTCTGTGTTAAATTGTAGTTATTTACTTAGAATATTACCTAAACATAAAATAGATACTCTGAGTGAACGTTTAATATTAGATAAAAGTTCATTTATAGATATGTCTGCAAACATAACTACAATATTTATTTATTTAAAGTTGTAAAAACATTATTTCTTTATACTCTGTATGATCTTATCGGAAAAAAAGGCCTGGTTAAAAAATAAAATGTTTATGGCCATTTGTGCCTGTGAATTACAGAGGAAGAACCAACATGCTTAACTATAACAGTATAGCAATATACATCTTTCTCTTTTGTCACATTTTCTGATAACCCTTTTAACACAACATTTAAAAAATATGTCAGGTCAGAGGGTGTATTGTTAACACATTACAAAACTACTTGTAAACAGGAGTATAGTTGTAAAAAATAAAAGGCCCGTTTTGACAGCAGGATACAACAAAGAGATTTATTTCATGTCTCTTTCATACTTTACGGTAATGTTGTATCCTGCTATCAAAACGAGTCTTTTATTTTTTGTCAACTTTAACTGGATTGATATTAATAAAGGTTGTTTACTTTAGATTAACTACGAGATAATGATCCCATGAATTTACTAACACTTGCTCATACGTTCCAATGCAATTTTATCAGATTAGTTACACAATCAATCTGCAGAGTAAATTCCCTATTTATAAAGGAGAAGATGGCCGTTACTATCACTTCTTGAAGTCTACTTTTCATGCCCGAAACCATATCACACTTCAAGGTATCGTTCACTGTTCATGCGGCCGCCTATTTCCACAAGCTCGCCTGGGCCCATTGAAGACATCCATCCCCGGTAACCTAAAACAGTCAACTTTTTAAATTCTGTTGCAATATGTAATCCAAGTAAGTGTCCTCACATATAATCAATTGATTAATGTATACAAAATATTATAAAACCTATATTTGAAAAGAGTAGGTAACCAAGGAGTTTTGTCCATTCTTCTCCATAAGATTCTACCTTTTGCGAGTGGACAACTAGAGTCACTATAATATTTTATTTTCAAACTGTATATTTGATGTTCGAAAGTGCGTTTTAATGGTCTAGTTGAAATAAATGAATTGACTTCGACTGACTTATTATTTGTTCACTTTAATTATATTATTTCCTGCCTGTTCTGTCCCATTAAAGGGTTCACAAAAACAGGAAAGCCACAAATTAATTCACAATCTCAATGCGCATTGATTTAAAATTTGTTCAGCAAAATCAGCTACTTTGATGCTAAATAAAGGTGTTCCTTGCTCTTTGAAATCTGACATGACTCTTCAACTCATACGGACGTTGTAAATCCACCCCGCGGGCCCAGTGTGGTGTGGTGGTCCAAACCACACTGGGCCCGCGGGGTGGATTTACAACGTATGTTATCGTCTTCGATTTTCTGGTTCTAGGACATGTCGGTTTCCTCACGATGTTTTCCTTTACCGTTTTGATAGCAGCGATAAAATAATTTACACAAACCAACGATCTACATCACGTATTACCACTGGGCCACCAGTGTTTCCTTATTTTAAATAAACCTTTAACAGGAAAGACAACATAAATTAGTTACTCAGCCGACCACAATACTGCGCACTATGCACCTTTAATTGTATTTAGGCACCATGATTAACGTGTTGCTAACAAATTCAAATGGAAATTTATTTCCAGGATTTTACGTACCTAATCATAACTCTTGGTGTTCCATATACTCGTAGTAAATATTCATCTTATTTAAGTACACTGATAAAGTGTTGTAGCTAGTGTGACAGTTTTGATATTATATTGCTGCCTGTTTGTCAATTTTCGAGAAGCTGGCTAACACGAGCCTCGTTATACGCTGCCCTGTACCTCGTGTTAAGTCGGCATTTGCTAAAAGGCACAACAATTTTCTAGCTCCCCATATATATAACCAATGCGATAAAATTTGCAAAGTAAAAAAACTAAATAATAACAAATTTAAAATGGTTCTAACTACTTGGTTGAAATCGATGAGTTATGAAGCAGTAGAAAATCTATTGATAATGAATTAAATCTTGTCCACTTATAGATACACACACACACACACACACACACACCATTACTTGTACAGACATCCATACGAGGACTATAGCTGTAAGTCACCATCCGAGGACCTTCTAGAAAACCATGTTAACGACGACTTACGACTTTATTAACAAGACAGAAAGAAAGAGAAAACAATATTTAGGTTGATGAGCCTATTCGTATAGCGCTATCTCAATCTTTTTTTGGTATGACTTCCTATGAACAGTGCGAGGACCTAAATACATTTGAAAACCCGCCTGGGATGTACCATCCGAGGACCTGTGTGTGAGCCAAACGAGGACCTTAACCATCTGACCAGGGACACCAATGCGAGGACCTAATTTAACACACTTTTTCTCATTTCTTGTACAATGTGAGGACGCAGTACTAGACTTTTCATGATCAATACGAGGACGTTTTTCCGAGTAGACGGTGTACAAAGCGAGGACCTTTTGAAAATTTCCAATAAAAAATTTTAACACACTTATAATTTTACCATAATAATATTTCAATCATCTTCATGTAGGCAATTCTATTCACACACGTCAATTTCTTGATTTAAGTACCATCAGAGGACCTTATTTGATTTTAAGTGACAAACGTTCAAAATGTAAGTGTGATAGAACAATTTTATAATCATGATTATTTTATGAAGCTTTCGCTGGAATTGTCTCCTCAACGGTTACTTGTATCGTCTTGAAACTTTGTATTCTATTTGTTGACATTAAATTTCATAGTAATACATCTGTTATGGTGATGTTATTGTAGCTACTGGTGGAATTGTCTCCATGTGAGACAACTCTTCATCGGTTACTTGTTGTCTTCTTGAAACTCTGTGTGCTTTTTGTTGATATTTCATAGCAATACATAGTCATGGTGATGCTATGTAGCTGCTGCTCAAACGGAGAGGAGAACTACTGGTTCCATAATTCTGGAGCTCGAAAGACAATATCGTTGAAGCGCACCCCCATCTAGCATCGTCGCACACCTTCACCTAATGTGGCTGATCCAACGACCGCAGCAGCACATACTCCCATAAAAGGCATCATCATCTGCCTAGCCTGTTCCCAACTACATTGGGGTCGGCTCCCAGTCAAACCGGATTCAGCTGAATACCAGTATTTTACGAGGAGCGGCTGCCTACCAGACCTCCACAACCCATTAACTGGGTAACACGGTACTTCTTGGTAACACTGGTGTCAGATTTTCTGGCTACTGACAATCCGTAACGACTGCCAAAGATCTACAAATGACAGCTGGGACCAACGGCTTAACGTGCTTTCCGTGGCACGGAGGAATCTCGGTATGTTAATATGGTATATACTCCCATAAAAGGCATACACGTAACATATTGCTCAATGGCTCTTTAGGCCTCACTGGTCAGGCAACGACTCCGCCCAAAGTTCGACGCCCTTTTCCTCATGTTGCCCGGAGATCGTTGAGCTCCCGTCAACGCACGGCTGCCTTTCTGGTGCAGGTGGAGTGAGAGGTATGCTGTCTTTCTCTCTCTGACGTTTCCTTTGAATGTATCTTTGACGGCATTCCGAGGAAACGGAAGCGATAGACCACCCCCAGCGTCCTCGCTAAACGTTCCTCCAGTGTATGCTGCACGGTGTTCTCGGGACATTCCACGCGCTAGTGACAAACGGCCATCCGCTTCCGACTCATGCGACGCAGGTACTTCCCAAAGCATCCGTATCCAGTAAGCGCCTGAGTCAGCTGGAAACTGAGGGCGCCATGTCGCTTATCCAGTCACTCATGAACCTAATAACCATCGCTTTCTGCGGTCTTGGCAGTGCCACGGCGTTTCGGGCTATTAGGATTACCGCCCTCACGAGTGTCCCATAAATAGCAGGCGGGCGGGCAATGGACCACACGATTCCTACATAGTCTTCTGCAGGAAGTGTTTGGCCCTGTTAAATTGGGTACAACCCACAAAAGAGCAGCTACAATGCACATCAACCTGGGGACCGAGTCCTAGGTACTTAGTCATCAGCTCGATACTGATGCGAACGCCACCAACCACTATATGTTAATCCCGAGCTGGCTTGTTCCAAGGTTTCCATGGGGAAACAGAGGGCTTCGGACTTATGTAAAGCCACTTCGAGACCCAAACACCGGATTCTTCCGACGACCTGCATAACCCCTGCCGTGGCCAGTATTACCGCTTGCCAATGTCATTGCCCCCGGGCCGTCACCAGGGTATCATCAGCGTAACATATCTCATCGACACCGTCGAGAAGTGCAGTGCCCAGTCATATCCAGTTCAATGTTCCACAGCGGTAGCTCTAGGACCGAGCCCTGTTGTTTCTGACCAGCCATAAGGATGATGGTTGAATAAATGTAGTAGTGATTGTCATTGATTACAGCTGTACAGCCAGGTTGGGGGCAGTTAAAAAATAATATTGCTTGTTTTCAGAGTTATCTTTGCATCAATTTTCAACCTTAAATGCTAAAGGGAGTTTTATAGATTTAACCATAAAAAAAAATTACGTACACTTAATTAAAATAATAGTTATGTAAACTGGTCCGTAAACATCCAATAAGTAACAATAACACAGTAGACGAATATCTAACGGATAAATCCATTAATACATAAGTATTAATAACAGTTACTTAGTAAGTAAATAATTATATTGAGTACCTAATTACAGTACAATTACATTTAATATTATATAGTTATACTATACTAATAATAATGAAAAATCTTTAAGTGAATTCACAAATAAATAATATTATTACATACCTAGATAATATTAAATAACTAATACAATTAAATAAATAATTAATATGAATGAATGGTAATTTAAAAACTTATTATGATACAAAATAATACAAATATAGTTAATAAGTTTTTTGTTTTATTTTATGAAAGCGCTCTTCCTCTCTCTACTTATTTAAAAAATTTGCTGTGCCCGATAGGGTTCATAATTGTTTCCATTTTTATATTTTCCACCTGTATTTGTACATTATAGATAGCAATAAACGATTTGATTTGATTTGATTTGAACAGAACGGTGGAGCAAGCTCCGGCGCGATCTCATAGTGGTATGGAATAAGCGACTGTCGCAATCGCAACCCAGCGCTGGGCCCGCCACAATCGTGGCGAGAAAGTCAACTCTTTGAGGAGTGGTTAGAGAGGCGCCACGACGTCCTCGTATTCTATCTGACGCAGGTCCTCACCGGACACGGTACAACACCCAATTGTCACCATTGTGTGGATCGTAATGAGGACACTACATGTCTTTGTAGCGGCGATCGGCAATGGTGACTTCTCGCGTTCGGCCCTGGTCCAATCCAAGGTCCGGAGTTAGAGAGCATGGGAAACAGTCACCTCCTTCTGCAAAACAGAAATGCAAGCGAAGGAGGAAGCGAGGTGGGTGAGGAAGAGGCAATCCTCACGTCCCAGCCGCCGAAAGAGACGCCCTGTGCGTCAGCAGTCGCCCTCAAGCTCCGCCCAGACTGGGAGAATTCATTTGATGATTTCACATCCAAAGAAAAATGGATATGGTTCTAGAGTTTCAAAAGCTTTTTGTCTCGTACTGTGAATATGACGTACTTCCATGCAAATGGTCATCCCCAATTTCACCATCAAGGACGAGAGTTCTGTTACAATGGAAAAATAACCCAATTTAATTGTTACGTAGTTTAAGGCCTCTGTAGATTGATTTGATTTTCAGCACTCGAGAAGGAAGTGATTTTATAAAATCAGACAATTTTGAAACAATTAAAAGCCAATACACATGGAAATCTATCCAAATGGGGACCTGAATACACATGTTCGGAAAAGCTATCAATATGAGGACTTTTAAACACACTGCGTGGAAAAACTTCCATCCGAGGACATATGTGTGACAAATAACACATAAGTCCCCGCAAGGTACTTAAAATATGACTGAAGTGTAAATGTAGTGTGTTAAAAATTTATGAGAGCTCACACACGTTCGGAATGTGAACATGACTTTCCGCGATCAAACCGAGGTCCACCTAGGTCGACATCAAGTTTCCCTTATTAAGTATATAGAAAGGCTCAAAATCGAATGGAGAATACAGTGAATTGGTCGGGTCAATCCGAGGACGTACGAAAAGGTCCTCGGATTGAAAATGTCCTCGGATGTGCCTTGTGTATTCAGGTGCATGTCCTCGCATGGTACTTAAAACAAACACACACACACACACACACACACACACGCGCACCCTACACACACACAGACACACTAGCATTCAAGCAAAATTGTTGTTATAAAAGTTTGTTTTAATTGTGTGTTATTTTAATTTTCATCAACTTTTTTTTTTATTATTTTGTTTGTTATTCTGTTTTGATATAGATTCATAACATTGTCAACATACACAGGGGAAGACACTAACACCTGTAACACAGTATTTACTAGCGCAGGTGTTAGGGGATCCTACAAATTTTATGTACCTCTTTTTTATATCAATAAAGAATTTTATTATTATTATTATTATTATTGTTATCACTCTTTCCTATAAAAAAACTTTTTGACAAAAAAACAGCAACTTGCGAAATTAAAGTTACTTGATACTTTGTAGTGTTTTTATTTGGAAGACTGTTATATTTCTTGTAAAAATGTAACCTAATAACTGGGAAACACGGTAGGTAGGTACGTCTTGGCAAGACTGGTGTCAGATTTTTCAACTGCTGGCAATCCGTAACGTATTGACAGCCGGACCAACTCCATAACATGTTATCCGAGGCACGAAGGAATCTTGGTACGTTAAAATGGTCAGCCATCTACAGGCCGACCTCGGCAAGCATTGCTTAACCTTAATATTAACCCTTGCGGCTGTTATTATTAAGTCATGAGCAACCAGTCTCCTCATTCCTCTGAAGGTATGTACAATTTTTTCCGACATCCATGCGAATGAAGTCGCGGGTACAGCAAGTTTAAAATAATTCCTTGTGACTAAGAATGCGGAGTTTAATAAAGAAAAAAAAAACAACTATCACTAGTGTTAACCATAAAAAAGAATTATTTATTATATCGTATGTGGTTACTTGTCTATGTTTACTGGAAGTTAAAAAGGTTTAAGTTTAGAATCGAGTCCCCTTATTAGGTGGTAAGGGGGGTTAGCCTCTCACCTTTTCCTGCCGCCTGGAGGTGCGTGGTTTTTTATATTAGGGCGCTGTCAAGAGCAAAACCTGAAAAATTGCTGGTTTTCTAAAATAATTTTAGCCAAAAATTTTAAAAATTAAATTAGCAAATCTGTTTAGTTTCAAGCTGCAGAAAAAAGCTGAGTCAACAATCAATTTGAATTTCGCGGGCTACCCTGAAGCTTTCACCTTAAGAGTACACATGCCACCAGGGTCGAACTCAACGATGGGCGTGACCTAAATGCTTGCTATTTCATCAAGCGGCGCGCGAGAAAGGGAAATGCACAATCATTGTTGTTAGAAACGGGCACGTAAAAATTGAATAGTAGGCTTCTAGAATTAGTGTTCTGATGACAAAATAACTGAATTTTTTTATTCGAAGTAAAGTTATATAAATTCTTGAATAAATAAACTACTCCTGTACGCATTTAGTTTTGGAGATTTCATACTCCTTCTGTTATTTAATTACGTCCAAAGTTGCGTTAAATTAAGGGTTAAAATATGGAAATTTGGAGGCTGATAACTTTAAAATGACTAAATATTTTTAAAATATGTTTTGGTACAGGCATAGATCACAACAAGACAAAACAGTATTATGCCCGTCTTGGAACAAAAAATGTTAAACAATGGAGTAATCATCCTAAAAAAAATGTATGGAGAAATGCGTGGCTTGTGCAGCCTTAAGTGAATGAGCCAGCTTCCACCAAACAGTATCAATGAGAAAATCCACCATAACACGTAATTTATTCCGTGGCTCGTGAGTTTGAAATAAACTGTTTTACCACTATTTTTCAATTTTGCGTTTCCACGAAAAAAAGTACAAATACAAAAAGTTTACAAATACAAATAGACGTAAGTACGTGTTTATACAATCGTTTTTGAATTTATGTTTGGAACATTACGTTGAATCACCAAATTCCAATTCATGAAATCTTGGTGGGTACGTCTTTTCATATTGTTTTCTCAACTTTTCTGGTTGGTTAGAAATGTTCGAATGCCAAATAGTATATAATATTATACTCATTACATTCTGAATAGCTTGTTTAATAGTATGTATATGATCAATTGTAGAAAAATCACTGCGAAAACCAGCCTGCTCTCTGGGTTGGTTTTCATCCAGAATCTTCGTTAAGCGGTTAAGCAGTACTTTAGAAAATATTTTGTAAATATTCGACATCAGCCTAATAGGTCTGTGGTTGGCAATTTTATTTTTGTTCCCTTTCTTATGGAGCAGTATTATGGTTGACGTGGTCCACTGATGAGGTATATATTCTGAGTCTAGAATTCCGTTAAATATGTCTGTTAAAGCACCTAACGTTACATCAAGTGATCCTATTACAAGTTAGTTTGTTATGCAATCTTCTCCTGGTTCTCTACTGTTGGGCATAGGCCTCCCCCAAATGGGGAGGTCCGCCATAATCGCCACGCTTGGCAGGCGGGTTGGCGATCGCAGTGCAGCTGTAGCAATTTACCTACAGAGAATGCTGCTGCCCATTCTCTGGTGAGTCCCTTAGTCGCCTCTTACGACACCCATGGGAAGTGATGGGATGATGCTATTCTTTTAGGTCCGGCACCATACGGAACATGTTTGCAATATTATTATCGAACAAAAACGGCGGGATACGACGTGAATTCTATTTTTTTATAAAGGCGCTGTTGTAGTAAAATCCGCGTGAATGGCAATGTTCTTTTTTTAAATTCATTATTAATTTATGATACCGTGGGACTTGAGTAGTGAGAATGTTGCTGTTTGATGAGTAAGAAAGGGATCGAAAAAGCAAAGGATGTGCATAATCTTAGTACAACGTTATGACTTTATGACTCAGTGAACGGAATAGGCATACTGTATTTACCTAAAGTTCGAAGAATTAAGTAACATAGAGTTGATGTTACCTCCTTTAAAATCCTGGAATCATAAACATGACCATTGAATCTTGGGATTTAAGAAATTTGAACTAAATTATCATATTGAAGAATCTTGTTACGTTTTTAGAGTTCTGTTCCGTACTTAAAGTGTTAAAATAAAGAGCTTTGTTTTACATACCTATAAAATTGGAATGTGATTCTTCAAATACTTTTTTTTGTAACTATACTGAAGTCCAGTTCATGTTTTCATAATTTCGGGTTTAAATTTTCATGTTCATGATTCCGGGATTTTAAAGGAGGTATTATCAACTCTCTTCTTACTTCTTCTAATTTTAGGTAAATAATTACAGTCTACCTATTCCGATCTCTTATGACACTCGTTTTTGGATGATATTATGGTTGTTACTATGACACTGGTTGTTTTAATGTTGGCAATAGGCTAACTGAAAGAAAGAAGAAATAAAACGCGTGTCTGCTCAAAATGACGCACAAATAAAATAGATACAAAATTAAATGAGCACAATTTATAAACTAACAAAAAAGTTAAAACAAGATTCACTAATACCTTTGTGAAGACCAGACATTAGCCACGACTCTCTGGTCCAGTAACTGTTTTAGGAACTTTTTATATAAGATTTATAGCATGGGTGTAAATAGTAATAACAGTTTTATTTATTCCTTATACTTTTACATTTCTATATATTATTGGTTGTTTTGTTGTAAGGACTGCTCTGGCGGTGAAAGCCTCCTCCATTTCCTTCCATTTCACTCTTTCTCTTGCCAGTCTGTTCAACTATGTCATCACACCATCTTTTGAGTGGCCTTCCTTTTCGTCTATTCTTGAATATAGGGTACCAATTCGTGACAATTTTGGACCATTTGCTCCTTGGTGATTTTTGGAGATTCCATCCATTCCAGATTCCATTTCCATTTTTGAATCATTATGGTTTTTGCTTTTGCTTTGGTGATTTTCCTGATGCCTTTATTTCTTACTTTATAGCTCAGTTTTAGGCCCAAAAGACTCCTTTGCATGTAATTGTGGCACACTTTAACCTTGTGAGTCTATCTATCTATTGAGGTATGGTTTCTGCACTTAGTCCTGCTGTGGATCTTTGTACGTGAGCCATGGCAGCCGTCATTCAAACCAAATCTCCCTCCAGAAGCAGATCAGTCCTATCAGTGTGTTCAGGATATCTTTGAGTGAATTAGGTGTCCCTATTGTTTGCCTCCGTATTTCTGTAACGCCTGTGCACTCAAGGAGCACATGTGATACCGTTTCCATGCATGCTCTGCACAGAGGACTGTCCGTTATACCTGTCGTTTGGAAATGGTTGTTTAGTGAGCAGTGTCCGGTGATGGTCCCCACCACCATTCGTAGGCTGCCCCTATCCAGTTGCAGAAGGCGCCTGGTAAGTTTCCTGTTTAGGGATGGCAAAGTTTCCTTGGACTGCCTACAGCCTGGCCAAGGCCCACCAGCGTTCTGCTTGTGTGTGGGTATGTTCTTGTAGCCACGTGCGCAGCTGGGTGAGCGATATGATGGGTTCGGGTCCAACAACCATCGCACCAGACCTCCTTCTGGCCAGCTCGTCGGCCGCGTCCTTTCCTAGTGATCCGCTGTGTCCTTTTATCCACTGCAGCGTCACAGTGTTGCGGATGGTCACCGTGACGCGTTCTAGTGCATTGTGACATTCTTGTATGAGTTTCAAGGTGATATAATTCTTTCCTAGGGATTGAATGACGGAGGCGCTGTCGGAGAGTATACGAATATGGGTATCCGTGACCGTAGGTATCCAAGCAGTACTTGCCCTAGAAAAAGCAAGTACCGCTTGGAAAATGACCACGCATTCCGCCTGATAGACGGTGTTGAGCTTTCCTAGCGGTCTGGATATCTGGATGTTGAGTTTATTGGACTAAACTCCAAATCCAGTTCCGGCACTTGTCTTAGATCCGTCGGTGTAGATTCTCAGTTCTTTGGGACCTGAGTAGTCTTCCATTTCTTGTGTTAGTACTATATATAGTGCTTTTGGAAGTGGTGGCATCTTTTGAGCTTTATCATTGGTTGACATCATGGGTTGTCGTTTAATGGCATCTTCCATGATGCGTATAAGCTTGATTCTGGAATCTGTTCCTAAAGTGCCCGATGTGCTGAGCCTGAGATAGAGCTGCCTCTTCCCGTACTATAAGGTGAAGTGGTGACTGTCCCAGCATAGCCTGCAGAGCCACAGTGGGTGCAGTTCTCATACATGCTAGTGATTGCTATGCAGGCAAGTCGTTGCAGTTTTTAAGATCTTTCTATGCCGTGCTCAAGTCGGTCCAGGGCCACCAGACTAGAGAGCCATATGTGACTATTGGTCTGATAACTGTGGTGTATAGCCAGTGGGTGATATTGGGACTAATGCCCCAGTTTCTGCCTAGCATGCGTTTGCATTGCCACATGCATGTCCTGGATTTTGTGGTGGTGTATTTTCTGTGCTTCGCTCAATTCAGCTGCTTTTCCAGATAAATGCCCAGGTATTTCAGTTGAAAGGCTTAGGGTGGTTCCAAAGAATCGTGGTAATTCTAGTGTCGGCAATTTCCTCTTTTTGGTAAAGAGTACAAGTTCAGTTTTGGTAGGATTCACTGCTAGCTGATATTCCTTGCACCAGTCCTCTACTATTTTCAAGGCTTGGCGCATGAGGTTGCATAACGTGTTTTCGTGTGTACCGTTTATTATTATGGTTATGTCATCAGCGTAGCCTACGGTAAAGTATCCTTTATCGTTGAGTCTTTTAACTAGGTTAGCTGCGACCAGGTTCCATAGTAGTGGCGAGAGGACGCCCCCTTGAGGGCAACCTTCTGCCACTATGGCCCTTGTTGTGTTGTTTATGGTTACTGGTACAGCTCTTTGCTTGAGCATGTTTGTGATCAAGCCACTCAGGGTCGCGTTCACACCGTGCCTTCCGAGGGCCCATACTCTGAAACATGGTCTTGTCAAAGGCGCCCTCGATGTCAATGAAGACAGCTAGTGTCCGCACTAGTTGTCTTCATTGACATCGAGGGCGACTTTCCTTTTCTTTTAAATGCTCCGGCATTTGTGGTGTATAGCGCAATCGATCTTTGAGACCACGCTGTGCATAGCGGAATCTGTTGATTTCCCTGCGGAGTAGGCGTGTTGTTGTCTGTGAAGTGGGTATTGGCGCAGGGGTCCATCCCGAATGTATCTATCACAGAGTCTCTCCAGGGTTTTCAGCGGAAAGGATGTTAGGCTTATTGGTCTGTATGCTTTGGGTTGTGTATAGTCAGTTTTTCCCGGCTTTACGATGAAAATGACTCTCATTTCTCGCCATGCAAGGGGTACATATCTGTGTGCTATGCAGGCTTGGTAGATTACCAGCAGCTACGGTTTTATGATTTCCTCTCCCCATTGTAGCAAGGCTGGGAAGATACCATCTAGTCCTGCAGATTTGTATGGTTGGAAGGTCTTTATTGCCCACGCTATTCGATCTTCTGTTACTATTTTACGGGCTGTAGACCAGTCTTGGTCGTCAGGGATCCGTCCCAATTCGCCCGCCCACGTCCTGTCCTCAAAATGGTTACAGTCTGGGAAGTGCGTTTCCTAAAGGACCCTACTGATCTCTTGGTCTGTTTGTTTATATGTGTTATAGGGTTTTTTCAGGGCGCCGAGAGTGCAATCCTGTTCGGTTGACAGAATCTTCCTTACTCGGGCGGCTTCGTTGTTTGTTTCTATGGATTCGCAAAATTTCCGCCAGGCAGTTTTCCTGGCAGTTCGAGGAGGTGCCCGAAAGAGGGTCTTCCCTGTGTGGGGCACGAAACCCTCGTTTCCCCCTCGACTTACGAAGCCAATTTAGGAAATTACGCGATAAAAACAATTTAGAGCTTAAAGTACCATAATCAGGTACGGCTTTAGTGAGAATAAGTTTTTTTTGAATGGCTTAAAGAATATTCAATAAGTTACCTTGCTCAATAAAAAGTCTTAAGTTTAGTTGATTTCAAGCGTAAACTGTTTTCTATATTAATACAGAAATGTTACTATTGTCTCAGTGACTATTTTGATGACAGTTCTTTGACATAATGATATTTATATATTTATAGACTTGTAACATGACTATTTAAACCAAGGAACTTATATCCACCCTGAAATGCGCACATGCTGTCGATACGCGGTCCGAGCGAGATAGCTTCGCGAGAGCCCTCTGTCCCTTTTTCATTAGGGTGACCAACCAATATAATGTAGGTAGAGACTAATATAATAGGATATAATATATTAACCAATAATTTGATTTCATAAGTTAATAAAAATTATGCTTTGAGGATGGATTAAAGTAAAACGCATTAAACTATGTTTTATTATAACCTGGGGGATATGAAGACTCCAAATAACGGAATAATTTTTGATATTTGAATGACTTGGAATGACATCAAGCCATTTTTTCCTCCCTGTTTCTTCTCGAGGCAGTCTGAAATTATATTTTTTAAATTTATTTAAAATATACAAAGTGACACACCTAAATCAGCGGGGAAGTTGAAACTTTTTTGGCATTTCCCTACAGTGTTCCTCGGGACATGTGAAATTTCATGATCACGTCTTTTAAGTATTTGGTACACCATTCCATATAAAGTTTTATTATACTTACGTTGAAGACTACCTCCTATTTATATGCTGCATTGTGTAAATAATATTATAATTTCGTTCATTATGGGATTATGGATTACTTCAAGAATTGAAATATACTTACTTGAAGAAAGAAAAACCGCATCCTGCATAGAATTCGCTTTTGCAACCTTGAATCGCACACTTTTTAACCCTCTTTATTACATCCGAATAAAGAAATTGATTGTTTTACAACAAATAAATATGGCTGGTGGGTTACCAGTCTAACTTATATAATTATATATTCTACTAATAATCTTTTCTTTTTAATTACATTTCATTACAGTATCCAAACTATTGCTAAAAAAATGTTCTCATTCTAACAGATAATTTAAAAATATTAGAAATATATCAGAACGAAAGTTAATGTTTTTTTAATAAGACACGAAAATATAATTTTTTCCTACCATTCCTACAAAATTCGGGAATAATCCTCCTGGCAACACTTTAGAAAGGGACACAGGGCTCTCGAAGCGCTTTCTCTCTCGGACCGGATTTCTCTTTGACCAAGATTTATTTTTATATTGGTGTCAAATTGACAATGCACGTTCCAGGGTGGATATAAGTTCCTTGATTTAAACACGACGACTCAATTGTAATTCTTAGGACAATGTCAATTTTAATCATTTTTATTTTTAGAAACTTATTGGCATTATAATTATCTATAATTGACATTATTGCATTTAGTTAAATATTGACATTACCTATTGAATTTTAATTTTATTTTATTTTGAAATTGATATTGTCACCACGGAATTTTCATAAATTAATTTACATGATTGGCCTCCCATAAATGTATTAAAAGTATTTGTACGCCAAATGGCAAAACATAGAGAAACTGTAATTTAACAATTGTTTTAACATCCTGCACACTGTTGTACCTAACCTATGTTTACAAATAAAGATTATTGATTGATTGATTGACTTTCTCAGTGGTGGTCGTTCTGTGTCACGTCTCTGTCTTTATCGATCCAGGTTCTGGCCTTCTGCTCCGGTGGATTCCAACGCTTCCGAGGATTTTTCACGCTGGGTTTCCCCTTCGCGGACTCGTCCCCGATCACGTGTTTCCGCGTCCAGCCGTTTTTCGCGCTGAGTTACCCCTTCGTGGACTCGCGGCTGGTCGCGTACTTGCTCTGAGGTAATTGTCTGCACGCCGCGCTGGCTATTGCCTTCGCAGGCTGTCTGCATCCGGTCACCGTGTTTCCTTTCCCAGCTAGACTTTTTCGCGCTTACGCATGGGTAATTAACCCGCCGGGTTTGGGATAGAACCACCGGAAAGCCTTCCCCGTGTCTTTCTGGTCATTGTTTGGGTTATTCCTGAAACTATCCCGGACGATGCTCTGTTGCCAGGCGCTCGTGGAAAGTTTGGTCTGTGTCAGTTTTGTGGCGCTTGAGTAGCAGCCGAATCAGTGCTATATGGCGCGTGAGTCGCAGCCGGTATCAGTGTAAATGGCGCAAGTACCGCAGCCGAGTCTGTGCTTATATTTTGTGGCGCTGTTAAAGCAGCCTATCGCGCTGAAGGCGCGTTAACATAAGGCAGTTGGTTGCCCCCTCCCAGAATGCGATGGGGGCTGACCGACGAGTCGGTACGATTATGATGATACGATTCCCCGACCTGACCGGGACCTACCTGGGTAAATTCTTTCACTACCTGCTTCTTGTTGGGGTTTTTTTTGGTTTTTGGGCTTTTTTGGAATCGAGGTTGCCCCTCCTCCGGATCGACGAGAATGAGGGAGAAGGAAGGAGTGAAGTTTTGGAGGGGGTGAAAACAAGGGAATAGGGTACTGGGTTAACCCTTGGCCTAAGGATTTGGCTTTCGGGAAACTTCTCTTGTCCAGAGCCTCGTTTGAGACACTCCGGCCAGGGGATCGTCCCCGAGTAGTCAGGTGGCGGTCCCTAAGCCGGAGCTGGGCTATCCGCAACCCGCCCACCCGGTCGGTTTCATGAGAAGAAGTACCTGGCGATCTGTACCGTCCCGCCACGTGGGTACGTGTACCCCCGCGTCAGGACGGCTCAGCCGTGCCTCGAGTAACCTTATGAGTCTGTTCAGTTGAAAACCATGTATGAGAAGCGTGAGACAGGATATTAAACACGTCTGCATGGCTTTATTTTTCAGTGTGACTGGGAGACTACTCGTTAATACCTTTATCATTGCCCAGTACTTGTTCTATGTCATTTTGATTCTGCGCTCTACTTCTTTATCGTTACAAGACTTGAAAGAGTACATTTACTTGAGACATTTAATATGATAATATAATATATTATCATATTAAATGTCTCAAGTAAATGTACTCTTCATCGAATTTTATTTCTTTTAAATCTGACTTTCGCGGTATAGTCGACTATTTGTCATTTCTTTAGTTTTCTCCCGGTTAATTTCTAGACCTAATTTTCTGATCTCTTTTCTGAGTGACTCTATCATGTATTCCGTTTCTTTTGGCTCCTCCAAAATTATTACGTCATCTGCGAACCGAAAGTGCGAGAGGCGGTTGCCATTTAATTTTATCTCTCTATTTTCCCAGCCGAGTCTTCGACGAGACGTCGACTCTTATAGAGCCAGCTCTAAAGATTTCTTCGAGTACTGCAATGAAGAGTTTTGGAGATGGAATCACCCTGCTTTACTCCTCTTCCAATCTCAAAGGCTGATCCATACATATTGATTTTAATTCTAACGTTACTTTTGTCATACATTTCTTTAATTGATAGATTCATTGTGTACTCCTTGACTTGATAGAGCTCGACAATTTTCACTGTGGAATATTGAGTCAAATGCTTTACTATAATATATAGTCCTCCTGACCGATTTCGGTCAAGGCGGCCAATCTCAAAAGAGAGTTAGTCTTTTTTCTCTCATCGGTGCGTGACATATTATAGTGCACAAGTGTGTGCGCAAACACAGGTGCACTCATTATTCCATCACTCTCATTATTCCGATGGGACGGCAACCCGACACGACCGGAGAAATATCTGGTGCAGGACCCACGGCTTAACGTGTTTTCCAAGGCACGGGGGTCACAACACCAACTTCCAAACTATAATCTATAAAGCATACAAACATACCTATTACAACCAACTAAATATGTAATTCCTGCTGCTATAGTTATGTGCTCGACAAGTCTCTCATACAGTTCAGACGATTTTTCTGTTTTTCCTTTCCCTATCGCATTCCAGTATAACAATGTATTGAACCGATGACTCGGTGTATCATTTACTTATTCAGAAAATGACGAACCTTTTCACGTCAGACGTATTTTTTATAAATTCAGTTCGTAACCACTTAAGCGTCATCTAATTAATTTGATGACTCTCGTGTCTGAGTAATAACAAAGTTAAGCAAAGCTTGCCGAGGTCGGTCTGTGGATGGGTAAGCATCTTAACATACCGAGATTCCTCCGTGCCTCGGAAAGCTCGTTATACATGGTTATCATTTGTATCTTTGACAGTCGAGAGAAAGGCGAAGGATGTTAGCCGGATAAGATGTGTAAGGGATGAAGCTGGAATGCTTCTATCGGAGGATGAAAAGATTAAGGATAGATGAAAAGGCTATTTCGAAAGACTGATGAATGAGGAAAATATCTGGAGTGGTGTTTTAGAGAATAAACCAGTGAATGAGGGGTTAGTAAGAATGGTCAGTGTGGATGAAGTGAGAATAGCAGTGAATGGAATGAAGAATGGTAAGGCAATTGGTCCAGACGGAATACCAATTGAAGTATGGAAGTCATTACGGGTAGATGGATGGACGTGGTTAGCTTTTTTCTTCAATAAATTGCTGCTGGATGAAGACATACCTGATGAGTGGTGTAACAGTTCGTTGGTGCCCATCTTCAAGAACAAAGGTGACGTGCTGGAGTGCAACAACAATAGAGGAATAAAGCTAATGTCACATAGTATGAAAGCTTGGGGAAAGTTATTGAAAGGTGGCTGAGAGAAGAGAGTGAAATCTCACAGAACCAGTTCGGTTTTATGCCTGGACGGGGTACAACGGATGCCATTTTCGCTATCCGTCAGCTGTGCGAGAAATACAGAGCTGAGCATAAGAACTTGCACATGGTGTTCGTTGACCTTGAAAAAGCATATGACCGGGTGACTCGTGAGGTTTTGTGGTGGGCCCTTAAGGAGAAAGGTGTGCCTGGGAAGTATGTGCAGTTGATCCGAGCGATGTACAGTCGATGCAGTACCCAAGTCCGGTCTGCAGTGGGCACCACTGACAGCTTCAGTGTGGCAGTCGGTTTGCACCAAGGCTCTTAGCCCTTACCTCTTCCTGATGATAATGGACGCTCTGACGTTTGACATCCAGGAAGAGGTTCCCTGGTGTTTGCTGTTTGCTGATGACATTGTGCTGGTTGCTAAAAGCGGCCTCGAGGTCCAGAGCAGATTGGAGACGTGGTGGCAGAGACTAGAGAGTGTTGGCCTGAAATTGAGCAGAACCAAAACAGAATACCTGTTCTGCGATTTCGACGGTGTCTCCTGTCCTATACCTATAGCTCTCAACAGAACGCCTATACCAATCTGCTCCGACTTTCGGTACCTCGGGTCGCTTGTCCAGGGCGATGGCAATATAGACCGAGACGTAACGAACCGAATCAACTCAGGATGGATGAAATGGCGACAGGTCACTGGAACAACTTGTGACCCACGGATGCTCCTCATGTTGAAGGGGAAAATCTATAAAATCGTGATAAGACCTGTCGTACTGTATGGATCAGAATGTTGGGCTATGAAAAAGACGGATGAAAATAGATTGCATGTAGCGGAGTTGAGAATATTGAGATGGATGTGTGGAGTAACGAGAATGGATAAAGTGAGAAATGAGTACATTAGAGGTAGTTTAAAAGTGGCGCCAGTGACGGAAAAGTTGGCCATACCAGGCAAACGCATGTAACTAAAAGTTTTATGAATATAAATATGGATGGATGGAGAGGAAAGGGAAGGCCAAAGAAAAGATGGATGCATTGTGTGAGGAGCGATATGAAAGAAAAAGGAGTTAGTGATAGTGTTACGGCTGATAGGACAGAATGGAAGAAAAAAACGTGTTGCACCGACCCTAAGTAACATGGGATAAGGGCAGGAAGATGATGATCTTTGATAGTCGTTACGGGCTACGGTTAGTGATAGCCGGGAAACCTAACACCAGTCTTGCTAAAGGGTATCATGTAACCTAGTCCATAGCTTGTAGAGCTTAGAAAGGCAGTCGCTCCATGTAAAATACTGGAACCTACTCAGCTGCATCTGGTTAGATTGGAAGCCGACCCCAGCACAGTTGGGAAAAGGCTAGGCAGACTGATTGAATCATAACTTTCAACAGCCTCTATTGCTTGTATTTGTGTGAATGACGTGGCCATATCATAGAATTGATCACTTCATGATGTGGCCGACCATTTCATGAAATGGTTATATTTCGTTCAATGGAAAATACCCGCTGCTGATATCAACAGCTACACATGGCTACTTCATGATATGGTCAATCATTAGCGATCATATCGTAAATTAGTAACATTATCCATCGTTAGGGGCGCTAATATCGTTCTGTTTTTGTAATGTATCATGGCGGCAGACAAATATTTCAATAACAAAAGCTAAGAATAATGCGTCAGCTGAGGAATAAAAGCCATTTTATGATGTGGTGGCTGGTGGGGGTTAGTTCAGGTGAGATTTATTAGGGCACCCCGACACGGATTTTTTTTTTTTTTTTTTTTTTATTGGATGGGAAATCATCAAATGACCCCTCCCGCTCTGGGTGGAGCGGCAGGGAGTGTCAGACTTCTACTGACTAAAACCCACCCATGCTCCTCTTAGTGCCTTTACGTTCCAGGGCCACGGTAACTCTTTCGAACAAATCCGCAACCCTGGTAGGCTCTGGCCTTAACGGGCCCCGACCCATGCTGACGACTGCTGGCTTGGCGCGCGTAGAACACAGCGCGCCGTCAACCCGGGCCTGTTCTGATCGGACGGCGAGCTACCCATTGCTCGCCGTCCACAGGCATCAGTCACTGCGCCATGCTCAGGAGCATCAGTTCCTGGGCGGCGCAGTGGCTGACGTTCAACAGGAGGGGGTGAAATGGGGCCATTACTGGCACTCCATTTCAGCCCCCTCCGGAGCCCGTTGTAGGGGCTCTACTGCGGCTGTTGCAGTAGCAGCAGCCGCAGTGGAACCGGCTTTGGCGGCGGAGGAAGCGGCGGCGGTGGCGGCGGTCGCGGCAGAGACGGCGGTGGCGGAGGGCTTTCTCCGGTTTCCGGCTTTGGCGGGTGGGGCGCAGGCCCTACCCCCAGCCCAGTGGTCGGCCGGCTTGCCAGCTGCCGCACAGACTGCGCAGTGCGGCGCGGCGTCGCAGGAGCCGGCCCTGTGACCGGGCTGACCGCAGCGGAAACATAGACCGCTGCGGTCCACCTCCGAGGTGCATTGTGCTCCTACATGGTGGCCCACCTGGCACCGGAAGCACCTCAGAGGTCGGGGTTCCAGCAGTTTGACCTGCGCAGGTGAGATTTATTAGGGCACCCCGACACGGATAGGTTAGATACGAATAGGATTGCGGGAGCCGAGTTCATACTATTCATGTTAGGTTCCTTTAAACCCTGCAGACGGAAACATGAGCCTCGCGGAGCAGGGCTCCGTCGCCTAAGTTAGGTTTGAACTTGTCATTTCATGATGTGGCTAAACGTGTCATTCGCTAATTATGTCATCAAACGTTGACGTTTAAACGATATTGTCAGTTTTCGCTGGCCATTCCATGAAAAAGAATCGTTTCATAAAATTTTCGTCCACATCATGAAAATGACAATTTTATGATAATTATGGCCACGACATATACCTACATAATTCATTATACACTTTGTTATGGACACAAAAACAGTGAAAATAACCAATAACTTAACTATACCTAATAGTTAGCTAAATCTGCAATAGTAGGAAAACCTATGGGGAACATAAATGAATGTTTATTATATTTATTTACCGAGACAGTATAAATGGGTCCGTCTCTACTACATTTTGACAGTAAGGATTGTACTTTATTATAGAGCAGTACAGTATTATTACCTACCGACTCCTAATACAGTAGCATCAAAATGAGGGGGCGGATATTTCCGCACACTGCCTTGCTCATATTCGTGAATATTATTTTAAAAGCATCATGCAAGGGGCGTGGCAGTTTAACGTTTGTCATAGATGATACAGGCTCTATGCATGATGATATAAGACAAGTAAGAAACAGTGTGAACCGGATCAGCAATATTGTGTTCAACGAAAAGGCCAGTCTAATCGGCAATATGGTGCTGGTCACATTTAACGATCCAGGTACTGTGCCAACTTATTAATTTACCTACTTACTGAAATATACTTAATGTTATTGTTATGCTCTTCCTATTCCCGCAATATGAGTAGGAACGTAAAATTGCAATCACTATAAACTTCAATTATCGTCGAAGCGTAGATAGCTGTGTAGGTTTGGCATAAAGAAGAATAGGTATTCGATTATATGGGTAATTGTGCCAAAACTTTTAGTACCCATAAAATACAAAACATTGGAAACTACAAGGAACGAGTTACTAATGTTGAGCACTGAAGATCGAAATATTTAATTTTAATATCTTATAGCTATCCTATAAGTCTACCGTTTTTATACCTGTTGTCAATATAATTGTGTGACAGTTTATTAATTTACTTTAAGTTAAACATTGTAATCGTTTTTTGGGTTGACGTACAAAAACGGAACGCATTTATCTGTCAGTATAACCATCAGTAGGAGCTCGTGGCAAAATTATAACAGCCGCAAGGACCGATCTTCAAAGTTGGTCTGTAGATGGGTGACCATCTTAACATACCGAGACTCCTCCGTGCCTCGGAATGCACGTTAAGCCGTTGTCATTTGGATATCTATGGCAGTCATACGGATTGTCAGAAGCCAGAAAATCTGACACCAGTCTTGCCAAGAAGTATCGGATGCTACCCAGTTTAATGGATGTGAATGGTTAATGGGTTGTGGAGGTCTGGTAGGCAGCCGCTAGACGTAAAATACTGGTATTCAGCTGAATCCGGTTTGACTGGGAGTCGACCCCAATATAGTTGGGAAAAGGCTAGGCAGATGATGAGTCTATCCATTAGTAACAGCCAATTTGCTGCGTTTCTACTTGATCGGATTCAGTTGGCATTTACGTAAAATGAACATACTACATACAATATTGAAAAATCGATACCTATTTAGCCGCCTTGAATTGTAATCAAGCTCAATTAATTGACAGTAGAAACAACAAGAGGAACCTTATGATTTTCTGATGCTATGGTGTGTTTAAGTACGAGTATGTATTTAGATTTCCTTTAATTTGACAATTGCTTTCTGAAAAGTTGTTTTTTTATGATTCAAATTCAAATGATTTCTCATCAAGTCTTTTGATGATCGAGGCAGTGTCAGACTCTGACTGGCTAAAACTCTTCCGTGTTCCTTAGAATGCCCTTTGTGTTCCAGGGCCGCGGTAACACTTTCGAACAATTCCACAGCCTTTCCTTTGGAACAAGTACACGTAGTATTGATACAGATACATAATAATGCGGCTTCAGAATTTTGTCCACACTTGTTGATACTTTTATCAAATTTGGGCGGCTTAGAAACTCTTGACACATGAGGAGACTCCTGGTTAAAATTAGAACGATCTCAAAGTAATTAAGTTTATCTTTTCTGTGGTCAGGCTACCTCTCGTCATGCATGTATATTAGTAAAACGCAAATTGATTTCTTTTTTTATGATCTCTACATAACATAGTGGTAGGAAGAAGTAATACTTTCTGGGTAGTATTTAAACGTCTATTTATTTACTCGTTTCCTTTTGCAAATGTTGCTCTTATTCTACCAAAAATATTATGTCTTTATTTTAGGTAACCAATAAATGTACATAACTAACTAAACTATTTATATCTACTACACCTGTTTACAAACTAGACAAAAATTGCGAAATTATGTACAAACGCTTTTCTTTGGCCAAAGAATCAGCATTGCCATTCAACGTGGCAATGCTGCCAGAGTTTTGGGCACTTTTGTCATTCACAGCGATGTGGATGAGATTTGTGATGCCCAATGATTTATTTTGTTTTTTACACGTTTGTACATAATTTCGCAATTTTTACCAAAATACAATATAAACTTAATATATCTAATATTTCATAACGAGAACCTAATAATAACTGAAGCATATATTATTAAAAAAAGATACTTCACATTTTAGTTTTACTTCAAACAATGTACTCCAAAATATATTTACTTAATATATTAAACACCAATTAAATGTTAATATACTTTTATTCATCGAATGTTACTACGATGTAAAATGTAGGTATAGTTTTATCAATAAAGTTGTTTTTGGATTAAACAGTATTTATTCATGAAAAGAATTCAAAATATTCAACAAAGTATGCCTCCTACTACAATGTTTACACTGTCAGTTAACTCATACATTACATTTTTTTTTTGAATTATGTACTAAATTAGTTTTCATTTGTTATTTTATTGCATTAGTAAAGCCCGTTTTGACTTTGTAGGACGCCCCCATTTTCTTTTTTGGTATTTCACATTTGATACAAAAACACGAAAACTGATAGTTATAAGTTATATCTAATGTTCATTATTGTTTAAGATTTCCTTGATCAATGATATTATAATAAATACTTGATATAATAGATACGTAGGTAATATGTTTTTGAAATCACGATATACAAAGGTGTTATGTATGGTTCAAGTTTACTAAACGAAGATACTGAGCCTTAGGTAAATAAAAAAAAACAAATTCGACGAAGACACTTCTTGACTTGTATATTTCAAGTAAACTGTAAGAAGTCTATAGTTTTACAAACATTTTTTAAAAAGGAACTGATGAATTATTTGTTTCGAGCTAGTGTTGCTAGCCAATTATAATGAGGCCTAGCGCTTTTACGCAACATGAACCTGTTTGCAATTATACAATCTAACGCTTAAAGTGATGAATAAAATCAGTGATAGTAATAAAATAAAAGAATTAAAAACCTCCTTCTTCAGAAAAAAGTACGATTATCATTGACCAGTGATATAGTTTAACTATTTAACGGTTTTTTTTATTCTATTCATTTCAGCTGCCACAGTGAGGGCGGTGACGGAAAACCGCTATTATTTCAAAAGAACTTTAGACGCAGTATATGCCAATGGCGGCGGGTATGTGTGCTATTGCCTTTTCTATTTATTATTGTTTGTTTATTTTGACTGCGGGTTGCGTTTTGTTGAATTATTATTTTTATGCAAATTTTATGTTGAACAGGGACTGTCCGGAGCCGTCCATGAAAGGGTTACGCCTAGCACTTGAGACAAGTAACAGTGACTCCTACATCTACGTTTTTACTGACGCTACGGCAAAAGACTACCGCGACGGCCATTACATAAAAGAACTGTGTCAAAAGAAACAGAGCCAGGTAAAGTCAAAATAATATTTTTCTACTGTCGTATCGTGATGTTTGAATAGTGAAATGAACAACATCAAACAAATCTAATAAAAAAAAAAAATACATATAACTATTGCCCCACCGAACAAAATAATAATCATTTTTTTCAATGCTTGTAATAACTTTTTTCCTATTTATTTTAATAAACAATTGCTGCTTACAACTAACAGTTTGCACCAAAGCGTAAAGCAAGCCAACAAAATAAAATATTTGTAAACTAGAAAAAGTAGTAGGTACTTATAAAGGG
This sequence comes from Melanchra persicariae, assembly GCA_947386135.1. Classification (NCBI taxonomy): domain Eukaryota; kingdom Metazoa; phylum Arthropoda; class Insecta; order Lepidoptera; family Noctuidae; genus Melanchra; species Melanchra persicariae. The sequence goes on along the minus strand of OX376652.1, from coordinate 11,410,921 downwards.
GTTCGAACTTTTTGTATGGAGGATGGCCTCGTCCTGGTGCTGCCATTTTGTTTTTTTTTTTCAAAATGGCTCCGCATGATTAAAGATAAAAGAAAAAAATTAAATTATCTTGATAATAAGTTGATCATGATACAGAGTTATTTTAATTGAAAAATAGGTTACCACAATGTCTATTCATTAAATAGTTAAAAAACTAATTCAGCATTGAAAATATTGGATTAACGATGTAATCTAGACTCTGGTTAATACTGTCAAGTAAGTTGCTAAAAGAGAGCAGTTCTCATCTCATCTCTGATGTTTTGTTAAAAATATTTCTTACTGTTACTGCTGCATGCTTACTTAGCACATAATTTTGCTGTTTTAACATTTTTCTCTACGATACTTATTTCAGGCACAAATAAGTGAATGAATGTGAATACATGAATTTTCAAAATTGATCAACTAACTAGAAGTTTTAGTTTATTAAAAGATTTGTTTTTCCATTGGTACAGTAAAACTCAACAGTCCTCTTTCTTACAGATAGTATTTGTGATCACTGGTCGCTGTTGGGATTATAATTCCGAACCTTTCGATGTTTACTTCGACGTAGCCCAAGCCTGCTCTGGGCAAGCGTTCGACGTGTCTAAGAATAACGTCGAGGAGGTAAAACAGTTGATATTCTGTATTTGGCTTGACTTTAACTGAAATAGGAATTTACGGAAATAATCTTCTTTATCTATTATTTCAGGTACTGCGAACAATCGAAGAAACAATAAAAGGCAACAAAACTGTTATTACGACGACGATGGTACCAGCTGGTGTTAGAAAAGACATTCCAGTAAGTGTTATTATTTAATTTTATTTATATATTATGTTCTCTACAAAAACATACCTTCCATGTCAGGGGTTTCACGTTTACCACCTTAAAAATGTCACCTGTACCTGTAGTTGTATCTCTTGTATTGTATCTTCGAAAACCCTTTGCAATACCTTCCAAGAATATATTCTGCAGCATTATTTATTACATATTTTGATAGTTATTTTCTGTGTCGACCAGTGAATTAATGAAACTTACGCAAAATTCACAATCACGTTACTAGCGAATTTTATCATTATATTAACTTGGGACACGTTACAATAATACTGCGCGATGTTAATTTATGATAACTTTTTATTTTTACAGTTCACCATAGATGACCACACTGACTATGCCATCGTGTCCGTATCGGGAAAAAATGTTTATTTGGATATTAAAGGACCCTCGGCTAATTTAGAAAGAATTATGTGGAACAGTAATGGAAAAGTAAGTTTTAATAGCAGTCAAAGGGCAAAAATGTTTGCATCTGAGCTCTAAACCTCTGTTCGCATCCTTATTACGACGCCTGCAGAAAGACGCGATTTATGGAATATTGACGCTGACAGCTCTTGAACGCAGTTTAGATGTATTGATCGCGTTCAGTTTTATTAATGAAATCCGCTCGACGTATATTTCGTTCCTTTGACGTCATACATTTTATCTTGTCAGCGCCCTGGCCGCGCGCCCTGGCCGCGCGCCCTGTCCGTTTTTTATTTCAAGTCCCTAACGCGTTTATGATATAAATAGTTCTACGAATAGAATATAGCCCTAGAACAATTACACAAGTTTAAGTTGTCATTTTTCGCGTCGCCGTAGCGTAGCCTTTAAAACACATTTTCATGGCACAAATACTTTATAAAATGATTAAAATTACAATATTATAACATGTAATAATTTTAAAATGTTACAGGTAGTTAAATTAAGCAACGTTAAGCCTGGCACATACGTGGCTACTGTGATGGGCCAGACAAGGACGTCCGTCGTAATTGTCGGCAGGACTGATTTCTTCTTCACTCATGGCTTCTCTAAACAAAAGCCCAAGTCGCTTGGCGATACGTCACTGCAACCAATTGCTAGTAAGTTCAATTACATCTTTTCATTGAACCGCGTCTTGTAAAATCGGTTGTCAACGTTACAAAAACTTCTACAATATATTTTCAGAATCAAACGTCCACCTGTCGATATCCGTCACCGATGACCATCACTCAGTGCAAATAGTGTCTGCGCAGATTTTAGACATGAATGAAAAACCAATCTTGGGCCCGCTGCCTCTAACAATGATCTCGAAAGATTTTTACGTAACAAATCTGTTTGTTGCACCATCGCAAAGGTTTAAAGTAGCCGTAAGTATCAAAAGTTTATTATTTTGTATTGAAACCCTAAGCTGCATGAAGATATTATAAAACCCTCTTCACGCAGTTTAAAACTGGTATGTTTATGGAGGAATATCGCCGCTAAGATCCTATACCTAATTAACCAAAATGACGGGATTCCGGTAGATAGACGGGGACATATGAGACTCATTCATTATTTGGATTTTAAAACTTTAGGGCACATTATAACTAAAAAAATTGTCAGTTGTCTTGCATAATAGCGACAAGATGCGCTTTTACGAGTATTTGTCAACAACTTTAGTATTAATAAACCATTATTATCAATACAATCCCAATCAGATCCTGATTTGTGTGTTTTAGGTGAACGGGATCGTAAAAGCTACGGGCAAATCTATAAAAAGGATTGGTAAAATTCCCGTTACACCGCAAGAGCCACCGAAAAGTAAGTTAAATTATGATTCATTTTATGCACGAAAGTGTCCTATCACTAAATACGATCAAATTCACACGTAGTGGGCCACTCTACGCGGATCCAGACGTGATGACAGATACCTACTTAAAATTTGAGTTAAATCAGACCCCAGGTTCCTTGAGTCCTTTCGTTCCTTCTCAGGCTGGCTTACTCGTTTACCAATTCAAGTGAAGAAAGTTTCTGAATGAAGTAACTTATGACATAAGACTGGTCTCATTAAATATTAAATATGTATTTCTAGTTGTGCACCAACTTGCTTCCTGGTTTTTGTTAAATGTGAAATGAACTTGCTTACTAAGGTGTCCAAGGAGTAATTGCCGTTTTTTAAAAATCGTTCGCATGGTAATTCCAGTCTCAATCGATCAAAAATAACTCGAATTTAAATACATTTTGACAAGTTTTTGAAATCGATTGTCGTAGAGATGACATTGATTGAGTTAGAACGTCTGCAAATCCAAAATAAATTCATTTAATATTATTATATATTTATTTCAGTAAGACCAATGAAAGCCACTTTTGAACGTTAACATTAATTTACAGTTTAAATATAAATTAAAATAATATAATGACTCTAGTTCTCCATTCGCAAAGGCAGATTCCTAGGGAGAATAACGAACAAAAAACTCCGTAGTACCTTTTTGCAAATAAAAGTTGTAAAATACTTTGTATAAATTAATCAATTAATTCTGTTATGTGAGGACGATGCACACAAAATAACTCTACTATACTATTGATAAGTACCTACAAAGTAATACACGCAGAGATAAATAAATAAAATTGTTAATTACGGACTCACATATTTATAAACCACTTTGGTCCAATCACTTGTGCTACCCATAACAGATTTTGCTGATGTTTGCTACTCTGATCTCTCCCGACTTCTTAAGAAATATGATCACATTTCTTCCTTTCTTTCTCAGCTTAAATGGTTGCCTATCCGTCAGAGGAGATCCCTTAGATCTCTCTGCATGCTCTTTACTATTTTAATGATCCTTGTGCTCCTGATTATTTAAAACAACATTTTAAAGTGTTGGGCAGTTCTTACAATTTTTACCATCGAGCATCCAAAAACTTAATTCTTCATATCCCTTTTCACCGCACCGGGTTTTTATCAAGTTCCTACGCTATTTCTACCATTAAACTCTGGAATATGCTACCCCTTGACATCAAGAAGGCTGAGTCTAAATTCTCCATTAAGTGTATAAAATCCGGTAACACCACTTAAAAACCTGTCATTCTTAATTGTTCTTCGTCATTTGTTTACGAGTTATCTTAATCAGAAAGATTGTTATTAAGCATTATATTATTAATTAGTTTATTATTTCAGCATAAGTATGTATTCTATTAGTTTAGTTGTAAGTAAGTATATTCTTTCCGAAACAATATTCTACTTATTTTTTTTTGTTTTACACCTAGTACAGTGTAGTCTTTTTAACCAAAAGGTTGACTGGTAGCATGCCTTGTTGCATTAAATCCGGCCATGTACCACTATTGTACATAAAGTTTAAATAAACAAATATTGCAATAATATTGATTAATCTAAGTAACAACAATGAATCAGTGTGTGAGATAAATTGAATATGGCATCATCGACATGGCATCGTAGGTTAATTCCGACGTACGGCGTTATCTTTTAGGATAGCTTGTGCAACAGAGAATTAGTATTTAAGCTACAAAAAGGTGTCAGAGCGATATTTGGACTACAGAGTAGGTACTTATATAATTCATTCTTGGTGTTACGTTAACATCTACCTTCAATTTTGGCCCATTCATAGAGGCAAAGGCTCAAGTGGCTGCCAAAAAGTTGGGAGTCCTAGCAAAGGTGTGACAATATTTCACACAGGAACAGCTGCTTAAACTTTATCAAGCGCAAGTTCGATCGTGTATGGAGTACTGTTATCGTCTTTGGAACGGATCTGACAGATACCAGCTTGATGCCTTGACTCAATTGAGAAACGAGCCAAGAGGATCATCGGGCATGATAGGCTCGTCGAGTCGAAGCTCCAAAGTCTCGAGCATTGACGCCGAGTTGCAAGCCTGTCGGTTTTCTATCGGTTGCATTTTGGAGAGTGTGCAACGGAATTGCATAGTTTGATTCCGCCAAGCCCGTTCCATCATCGGACCACAAGACGTACGGCGATGCGCCACCGGTACATGGTGGACATCCCACCCACATGCACAAAGCGTTTTGGGAACGCATTCATTGTGCGTACAGCTAAGGAGTGGAATTCCCTGCCAGAGTCTGTGTTTTCTGATAGCTACAACCAGGGAGTCTTAAAGTCAAGAGTGAATAGGTTACTTCTACCACATCATCGCTTACCATCAGGTGAGATAGTGGTCAAGCGCGTGCCTATCAATAATATAAAAAAAAATATGTAATCCGTATTTCATTCAATATAGAATACTAACGCTTCCGTCTTAATCCTTTTACGAGGTTGAATTTTTTGTTACAAAAACCGAAATCTTTTTAATAATCCATCTGTTGTGTGTTCTGCATGGCACCAATCATATTCGACCATTCATTTATTTCTTTGATTCAAATTGTTTAATGTTATTAAGTAACAATATTGGCGTTATGCTAAGCAGCTAGTTTTAACTTTGTACAATATTTTAAAATTATTTTAATTTCATTTGGAACTTTTCAAAGCCTACTCGGTTTTTTGTGTACCTACCTAAGGTGTATTTTTAGTAACAACCTACCTTCAGTATTTGCACACCAGTGCCCTGGTAGAAAGAATACGGCGAAATCATTATTGCATACATTTTTTAGCTTGTTGTACTGATCGTATCCTTGCAAATAAGTAGTAGGTATTAATAAACTTAATAGAAACAAAAAAAAATAGTTGTGTGGGTAAATGTAGTCAACACATATTGTATTGTGTTAACAGAATAAACGCAAAACCCGCAAAGTGGTCAATGTATTTATCATTATGAACATCATTTATCATGGGACTAAACCTTAAAAAAATCTTAAAAAAAATTTCGACTGCCCCATATCTTTATGAGCACATAACTCGACAAATTTAGGTACTGAACAGCTGATTTTTACCCGTGTGAAAGAGATGAGAACAATTACCCCTTTGGTATTCTGTTACATGATGTATATCAACAAGTTCGCCTTTGTCTACTACACCCTAGATAGTGCTATGGAGCAGGACGAGCATGTTTCCAAGCATTCTTATCTAGAATAATCGTCTAGTTTGAATATATGCCTGTTTACAAAGTGTGCTTTTAATATAAGTTTTAAATTTTCTTTCATTTAATTCTAATATGTCAAAAGGTATTTTGTTGTGACTAAATGTCACAACAAAATACCTTTACACAGTACCTCATGTAGAGTACAAGAATTGGCCCTAAAAGTGTTAATTAATATCCTGATTATGTGTGTTGCAGTAAGTACTTAAAAATCTAAATTATTCATACAATTTTGTAGTATTGCCAGACAAAACAAGGCCGAAAGTGGAAATAGCAGAAGGCAAGGCGATAGAAATAGAATACAATAGCACGGTGAAGTTAACTTGCAAGGTGGTGGCGTTCCCAGAGCCGAAAATCCAGTGGGCAAACAAGAGAGGAGGTGTTATGCCCTCTAAGGTAATTTGAATGTTATATTAGATTTTTATCTTCTTTCCTAACGTAAAGCTGCAATTATGAAATCAATAGTTATAAACTTATAATTTAATGACACACTCATTCACTTGGTAAAATTAAAATTATACGATTTGATGCAAGTGGGCAAATTTTGTCAAAGCCGTCGGGGCGGAATAGTCACCCGAGCCAAAGTCAGTTCTAGAGCACAGACAATAATATTAAATACCCACGTGTATCGAACGACGTTTTTCAACACACTTCAAAAAATAAATACTATTGCTGGAATAAAATATTTGTGAGAAATGGCTCGCAAATGTTTTATTCGAGCCCTGTACCGTGTTTTTTTTAAGGAGAGTCTAGCAACCAAACAGCCTTATATTACCGTATTGTAGAGTAATGCACACAGAGGCTCGTACGCTACAATACGGCCTGTACACATACGTATTGTCGGGTATGCGCCTGGGTGCTCCAAATCCAGAACATTGACTCGCGGAATAATGTTGGATTTTTACCTATATTCGATCCAATTGTGTATTAATGCGATTAAATAAATAACTGTATGAACCGGTACATAATAAGGGTATAAAACGGTTACCTATAGTAAGTTCGAAAATTATTTTACCGAATTTAATTTAACCTAAATTTTTTCAACTATTATCGTTTCGTTTTTTTTTTTTTACTTTCTCGAAGTCACGTCTACTACTATATCAGTTGACTTAATATCAATTCGATTTTTTTCGTTACTCCGAAGTGTCATTAGGTCGACAAACTTTTTACCGAAGTTACACTTAGCCGAAATAACATTTGTTCGAAGTTTTGTTTCCGAACATTCAAATGAATTATTTAAATGTAATGGCACTTAATAAAACAGTTGATTATGAACAAAAGTGGTTTTAAGTGGTTCCAGTAAGAAGCATGCAAGCAGGCATACAGCATACAAGCAGGCATGCAGCATGCAAGCAAGGATGCAGCGTTCAAACAAGCATGCAACATGCAAGCAGGCATGCAACATGCAGCAAGCATTGTTTCTGTCACGGCTCCGGCGCTGTGGGTTTGAGCGGCCCCACGCGAGCTAAACGTCGCAGATGGTTTTAACGCTCGCCACCGTAACTTCGGAAGCCGCGGCAGCGGGTTTTCAGACTACCTGCTCCTCAGTTCTCGGACCGCTCCTCCCCTCCGCGCCTACGCGGTCTTAAATTACACTCTAGGGTTAGGGCAGACCTGCGACGGTTGCGGAATATGTTCGAAAGAGTTACCGCGGCCCTGGAAAGAAAGGCACTAGGAGGATTATGGGTGGGTTTTAGTCAGTAAAAGTCTGACACTCCCTGCCGCTCCACCCAGAGCGGGAGGGGTCATTTGATGAATTCCCACCCTCAAAAAAAAAAAAAGGGGTAGGGAAGACAAGACCACGTGAAGTCGGTTTTGCAGCGATTCGTTTCTGTCACTAAATTTTGTAGCACAACATATCAATATAATACAAATGTGCTTTTTATGACACTGTTTTAATTTAATATTGAAAATGCTATTAAAAAACCGGCTATAAATTTGTGACCAAATAATATTCCATAAAATATTGTTTCGGCGTGGTGAACATATGGCAATTGAAATAAAATTCGAACATAAAAAATCGGAAAAGTGATCGGTTCCCGTAAAACGTGACTGTAAGTTTATAAATCGAGCTTCGACAGTATCATTAACTACTATTACTTTGATGGGTTTTCGAAATATAACTTAGGTACTTACTTTTCGCATAGTGACAAAATTAATCTTATGCCACCAACCACTTGTTGTTTTTATGTTCTTTTAGTACCTAGGTACGTACATAAGAATCTGAATTTAAATTGTTTTGCAATAACCTTGCAGATGTCACTCGTAGAATACCCATATAAATACATAAGTTACATGGACATTTCATACGCATCAAAAGAAGATACATACAAATGTTATGCCGCGAACAATGTTGGAAAGGATGAGGCAACTATTAACGTTATCGTTAAAGATCCTTTCACTGTTAAATCCACTCCGTCAGGTAAGCCATTTATTTATTTTCTTCCTCATCTATAGTTTAAAACTTATTGAGTTTCAAATCTGTTTTCAAAACTCCAGTTGGTAGGTGGCGTTTTGAATAATTATTTATATAATTATACGACTCTGTGCGTTTACGTACTCTCACCGTTATGCTTACGGGTAGTACATCAGACCATTCTAATTTGTAGTGCTACCTTTAGCGTGACAAGTTGTCGGGTGTTTTTCGTATCTATTTCGTTTGGTGGTGAGCAACTAAGGATTCTAGCTTTCGGCAGTCTTTACTGCGGCCCTGGAACGCAGGGCATCTGGAAAAACGCGGGTTTTATTCAGTAAGAGTTGGACGCTTCCTTCCGCTTCGTTCCGCCAGTTTTTTCCCTATGTGTGGTGTCATCACAGAAAACTAAGGATTTTTGATTTAATTCATTGCCAAAAATGCCTTTTGCTATAAAAAGTTTTCTGTTTTATTTAAATATTATGTTGTCTCGAAATTGCACAATATAAACGCGTGTTAGATTTGGAGATGAAGACCTCAGAAACTATGATATATTAATATTTTCTTTTATTGTTTACAGAAATTACAAAATTAGTCTACGGTACAGAAGGAATTATCACCTGCGACATCAGATCACACCTTCCTATTGATATCGATTGGTACTACACAAACGAGATTACAGGAAAAGCTAGAAAGATAGAAACTTCTGACAAGTACGAGGTATCTGCAAGTCGCAGTCAACTCAAAATCAAAAAGATGGATTTAGATTTAGTTGGCAGATATGCATGCAAAGTTTCATTGAAAAACAAGAAAGAAGTGCAAAAATCCTTCCTAACCCAAGTTAAAATTGATGGACTAAGTAAGTTTTCATATTTTTGTATAAAACGACCATGAAGAAACAATAGGTTACTACTTCAACAGTATTTTGTTACCTCAAAAAACTAATAAGTATTGTTCTGTTTTAGTTGCTCCTAAGGTACAGGGAGCAACCATCATGAAAGTCACCAAGGGTAAAACTGCTGTATTTGAATGCAAGTAAGTAAATCACATTTAAAAATATATCATCTTTCAAATAATTTTATATACAGTATCCATTTACAGAACATGGCCACAAATCATTGTTATTAATTATTGCAGAGTTGTGAGTGGTGTACCAGCACCAAAAATAACATGGCTATTTGGAGGAAAATCAGGCTCAACGTTTAGCCCTATAGGTTCTGAAAGTGTGCTGCGTATCACGAATGTGGATTACAAACACGAAGGAAAATATAAATGTCAAGCGGAGAACGTAGTAAGCAAAGATGAGCACGTTACAACATTGTTTGTCCAAGGTGAAATCACAGTTGTATTTCTATTCCTATAATAATTACCCTACACGGGTCTGAACCACTTATTTACAAGTTCTGAACTTCTTGGTTTTCACAGATCTTCCAAAAATTACTACTAGTAGCTCAGTGATATTCCAAGCTACTGAGGGAGACGCCATGTTGAAGATTCCTTGCGTAGCAGCTGGTGTCCCGAAACCAGACATTATTTGGAAACTAAGTGGTCGTAACATTACTCCAAGTAAGATGCTGAAATTTTGTGTCTAAATTACAAACCCATCATTGTCGTTCAAAACAAGGTTTAAAAAAAAACTTACATCCGAATACGTAAAAATTGTCCCGAGATGGTACTAGTACTACTAGTTTTCACAAACGCACAGTTACTGTACACCTAAAAACAATGTTTTTTTATAATCATGTTCTGTTTATAATTTTTATCTACACTCACAACGTAATGTTCCAAATATGAGTTCAAAAACGAATGCATAAACACATACTTTTTTTTCGACGATAGGTAAAATTTAAAAAAAAAACCATTACAGTTCAACATTTTCCTTCGATTTTTAAACAAATGCATCATAAAATAACTTTTTAATTTTTATAGCACTCTTTTTCTTTTTAATTTTTGCCGGGCTCATTGACTTTTATCTTTGTCTATATTTGAGCGCGCTGCGCAGTCATTCGAATACGCAATGAGAATATCCGCCATATTGGATTAAACTATTTTTCCACTTATTTTATTTCAACTGTATGAGTGAAGATAAAATAGTGTATGCAACGGCATATAATTAGGTATTAAAACACTCGTGTGATGCTATTATCACACTCGGCTACGCCTCGTGTGATAAACCCGCACTCGTGTTTTAATAACCCTTTTTACACAACCTGCAAAAACCTGTGTGCCGTAACTATGGTAGACATAATGTTATTGAATTGCTCTACTTATTCCGGCTTCACTCGGCCCTACCTACCCTACCAACGCTACATACGCTACCTACCCTTATTAATTTTTAAAAATATTGATGAATCAAATAAGTGAACAGTGTTAAACTACAAATCCAATGTTTTTATTCTAACCCAAAATTCTGTTTTAATACCGTGTGGTCCTTGGTGATTCAGTCGCAACGTTCCCTTGTTTCAGGCGCGAAATATTCCATAGAGGACGGAACGCTCTCAATAAGAGGTCCAACTGTGAGCGACACCAACTCGTACACGTGCGAGGCGAAGAACGAAGTCGGCGCAGTCAGTGCGACGTTCAGAACATACATTCGTCGTGAGTATACTTGTTTACTGTAGCCAGTAGCTATAAGTAATTAATGAATTCGAATGAGCTGTTGTGGCTATATCACACGTACCGAGTAGTTTCATGAGCGAGACAGCAATATGAAACTAGGCTGTTAAGGGGTTTGAACTTTTTTTTATGGGAATTGGCATAGCCACCCGTCCTCATTATTTTTTTTTTTTCAAAATTACGACTTCGTATAAAACTGGTATAGAGGGTGTTCCAGAAAGGTGTGGTCATGTTTAAGGGTGATGTTGGGTAGCTGATATACGTTAAGGAAAAAAATGTCAAAACATAAAATGTGTTTTTTTTTTAATTAAGGAAAGCGCTCATGAAAAAAAATACTTTTAGATTCCATAACACAAAATAATCATCAACTGAGTTTTTGTTCCAAACTCTATGATGATGATGCGTTTCTAGTTTTCAACAACATCAGGCTCGAGAATTTACAACTGCATCGTAGTAGTTTTGAAAAAATATCAGTTAAGGTATTGTCAGAAAAATAACAAACAACCGAATTCTAAAAAAACACTACACAGTGTAAAATAACTTTTTTTAATGGTTGTATTTCTTTGTAAAAAAGTTTTGAAGATTTTACAAAGAATAATTTTACTAAATTTAACTTATGGAGTTGTCCAATGCAAAAGCATTATACTATACATAGCTATAACTAAATCCAACGCAAAAAGAATCATCAACATCGGTTAATCTTTAAAATCTTTATATTATTTCATAAAATTATTTACGAATTAATTTAACAAATAAATTTAACTATAAAACTAAAAATCCTAACTAAGCTAACCCTAAAATATAACGTCAAAAAATTCATCCCCATCGCTGTCGACTGGAGGTGTGCCCAAAAGACTGGTGGCATTGCAACGTTGTATGGCAATGCTTATCCTTTGTCAAAGGTAAAAGCTAGCCCTTGGGTCACGCGAAGTGTCAACTAAGAACCTTTAAAAAAGTTATGTGCACACGGACCCCACAACCCAAAAGTTTCGACCCCAAACGGATCGAAAGTATAACTACTAACGAGGTAGTTATATTTCCGCCGCTTGAGGTTCTCCGCAGCCGCAGCGGCAGCACCAGTACAGCACGAAGAGCTAGGAAGATGGGATGGCGCAAGAGTATCGACACAAGTAGCGTCCCACACTAATGGCCTACCCATCTTCCATGGAAATAACGACATGCCGTCCGGTCTCTTGCCAACGGCGCGTGCCAGGCCATTGGGTTCTAAAACAGCCGGAACGCCGACGGCGCCAGTGACAAGAGCTCGTCAGATGATGTCGTTAATATTCGCGTGCTACAACAAGGAGCGCCAAGACTATATCCATAAAATAAAACAAAGTCGGGTTTGCTACAACACTTAGAACTCGAGAACTGCTGGACCAATTTTCATTGTTTTTGATTTGTTGGATTTGTCTCAGCCTCGAATAGCAGAATATATATTAAAAACAATGGGAAACTTATTAAAAAAAAAATATAAAAGAAAAATCGTTATCCCAAAATGTTTTTGGGTGTCGTTCCTGTCAAATATTTGATGTTCATCCCGTCGATACGGCAAACCTCAAATGAATAGGGGTTTTAAATCGACCAAATAATTATACTCCACAATATTCCGATTTTCTATTTTAGATTTTAAAAATGTGGTATAGTAATGACAAATGATAACATGTTGCCACTTGCGAGCGACGTAAATTAACACCGAGTCATGTTGATAACTGCCGAGTAGGCAAGGGACAGTACGGTAAGGTACGGGGGTGGGCACTCTGTCCAGTAAATGGAACGGGGACCCTGTCTCGCCCTTTAACTTGCGATGATCACTCGGTGATGAGTTTACACTACGGAACACTCGACCAAGAGCACTGTCTCGCTCATGCTTAGCAAACACGCGCAAACTATTTGGAATATGCTCTTTATCCAGTATATTCCAAATAATTTGAAGCTCAAAATCTCAGTATTTTTCTAACTAATGATCTACCTACATAAAAATGTCGTTATTTCCAGAGCTTCCAAAATTATCAGGAGTTGTAACAAAGAACGTGAAATTGGGTACTCCAGCTGTTATAGAGTGCATGTGAGTGTTCTTTATTATTATTATAATTCCTTTGCTTAAAACTTATCAGACGAGCTCGCAATTAAAAAAAAATTACAATCAAGTAACAAAACATTACAATTGGGAGATGGCTGGAAAATAATAACTAGAACAATACTTATAAGTTTATTCGACTTGATACTAGAAAAATGTACTTATATATAACTAAAACTGACCTAATAGAAATTAAGTAACAATATCAAATGATTGCATTATATTTCAGGATCGTTAAAGGTGAACCCAAACCAAATATAAGTTGGCTGTTTATGGATAAATCCGCTTCTAAGTTTGTACCTATCCCCGGTTCAGAGACTACACTGCGCATAACAAACGCGGAGAAAAAACATGCCGGGCGCTACAAGTGTGTGGCACAGAACAACGTAGGAAGCGATGAACACATCACAACGCTTATTGTCGAATGTGAGTGATGTCTTCACTATCGTCCCATGTCACTTGGGGTGGGTCGGTGCACGTCCTTCCGTCACGCTATCTATCATTCACTCAGCTTATTTACCCAACTACGGCAAAGGTGTCATTTTAATCAATGTAACGGATGCTATGATCATTACTCACACAATCTTTCCATATTTGCTTAGTATATCTTATTCATACAAATAAAAATCTTTTTATCAGACAAAAAAAAGGTTTTCAAGTTTTTTGGATCGACTGGATATTAGTTTTTTACCAAGATTGGTGTACCTTAAGTCCAGTCAAATTCGGGATTTGCCCCAATAATGTTAGCAGCTTTGATAGAAATTTTATAGCGTAAAATGTGCAAAAATTATTGTTCCGATATTTTTTCATGCACGCAACCATATCCGAGATAGAGCGCGGAGAGCGCGCAGCGCTCAGCTATTTTGTAATAAGGTCAACCATGAATCACCGTAAAAGAACAAAAAACAACGGGTTGCGCTGCGGGAGTGCATTTTTGAATATTTTGGAATGGTTAGGGAATAATTTCGCACGAATTGCCTTATTTATTAGTATTAAAGTACTATCATTTATGTGGTTAAATACAATAGTCATTTATTGCGCTATCGTACACAAACATGTCAATTTATATTACATATTACATTTTCCGTCCTACGAATTTTCGATCAGGTCACGTGTCCTGACGCGAGTTTAACATTTTTTACCAATCCCAAAAATTGCACAACGCCGCTTAAGAAGTTTTCACTTCAAAAATTTAAGAAATCACAACTACCAATAAAATTAATGAGTTACTAATGTGCCTAATTAAATCTCGCGACAAGCTTTTATATCATTTACATTGTGTAATGCCGTTATAAGTTGATAGCAAAAGTTTTAAAGGAAAAGTTTATTTTATTCTTTGTAGCCTCAGACCAACAAAAAAAGGTAGACAGCGCACCGCGAACATCAAAAGTGAAGCCACAAAACCGTGCTCCTTCAAGTAAATACACAAGCTCACCCACACACCTACACTAAAACCATGCTCATCGTTCTTAGTACGTCACGAGCCGTCGTCTAGAAAACATTAATAGAAAAATATAATTATGCCTTCCTGTGTAGTAAAAATTTGTAAAAACAATAGCAAATCACATAAAAAGTCTCACAGAATCACTTTTCACTTGTGAGTACTTGAAATAACATCGTTTTTACTATAAATTAACTATGAATTTTAGGTTACTTGGAACAAAAACGTCAACAAACGAAAGCAGTGACGTTAAGTGTGAGGGTTGCCATAATACGATTTAATATTTCCCCATTCGATTAAACAAATATATATGATTTGTTTCTTCGAGTTATATTCTTATTTTCTTTTTTTTTAATGTATAAAATATTTTAGATTTGAAGTTTTTCAACACATTTGCGAGAAAACAGTACAATAGGTAATGAAAAAAACTTTTTGTTTTTAGATAGTCGGAAAGTCGCAACAATCTTTGACGTTTGTAGTATGAAAATAGCGCGAATTTGCAAATGGAACTACATCTTTCGTCTCTTTTCCTCTCATTAAATTGAGAAGAAAGTATTGTGCAAAAGCGCTTCCAAGTAGGTTCAATCATTCAGCTTATATTTTATTCTCGTACTTATTTATACTCCTATAAGTAAATTAAAAAAAAACTGTAAAGGATACGTAGAACAATGACGTGTAAATGTTAAACATAACATTTACACGTCATTGTTCTGTTGTTATGTTTTATCTTGATATTACCTACTTTTTCTTTAGTCAGTGATTTTGTTATGGTGGTCTTTTTTAATATATTAAAGTTGATTAAAAATATGATTACCTATATTATTTTAAAACAATTTACATAATGACTTACGCTTGTTACGCTTCGACAACCTTTTATAACTTATCTTACATAATTGAATGTAGGCATGTGATGTAAAAAAATGTTTTTTAGGTATAGATCTTTCTAAAAAATTAAGTTACAATACCATACTCAACAATATCTTACTTGTGCTGACTTGCACAACATTAGCTTACCCATAAAATATTATTTCCCAAGTTATAGGGAAAAAAAATAAAAAATGGCAACCCTTCGAGACACACATAGATAAAAAGATGGCTTCATCTTTGTTGTTCGCAGTGCGCCGTCTACCTTTTTTTGTTGGTCTGAGTTTGTAGCGCATTTAATAAAAGCTTGTTTGATTACAGAAGTTTTTTTTTTCTTTTAATATATATTTTGTACTTAGTACGTTCTTACATCTTAAGTTCTCAACTAGTGTTATTTTTACAGATTTACCTGTAATCACTACAAACTCTACAACAGTAGAAGGGATCGAAGGAGATCTAGCTCTAAGGATACCTTGTGATGTCGACGGTATTCCAAAACCAGTAATCACATGGAAAATTAAAGACGCTACAATTACACCCGGTACGTAATTTATGAATCTACAGCAAGGCATTAAAAATAATATGTATGGAATCACCATGCAAGGGCTAACTGAGCTAAGTGTGAATGTAAGTGAGAAACCTGAGCTAAGGTAGCTTGATCAGGCGCAGCTGTAGCAATACATTACTAGTAGTATTGTTGGTTTAATTTTGTCAATTCTAGTCATTTTTTTTTTATATTTTACAACGAACTTATTTTTGGTAAATTATATTTTAGGAGTTTGGTTTCGCTTTTCTCTTTGCTAGAAGTAAAGTTGTCTATTATATTTCGGGCAAATATAAAACGATCGAATAAAAAAAACTTAGCGACTGATGATGAGATACTGTTTTAACAACTTGAGCGGTATGAATTTGAGTAAGCGGAAAATTAACTAAACTAACGACGAATATTGATTAATAATAAAATCCAGAACAAGCTTACAAAAAGTAGATTGTGATTAATCCATTTCAGATATTAAAATTCTAGTCGTGCGACTAAAGTTATAAGTGAGCTACATGAAATACAGAGAGGGCCAACTTCAATATTAAGATGGGGACGACTTTTCCAATTGAGGTTTTAACATTTTGGTGTTTTATTTGGTGCAAGAGCAAGCGATGCGAGCTCGGGGACTTGGGGCACCCTGACTCGGACAGGTTAGGTTAGAAGTTCCCTTGCCCTCCGTGGTTATTTTTTTAAACCAGCCTGAAATATTATTTACCAAATATTGAAAAAAATGCAGGACGTAACGTTGATACTCGAACAAATATTAGGTCGTTCAAATATTATGAAGCTTCTCATTTTGTATTTTAAGTAACTCAATTAATGTTTGTAAGTTGCTGTTCTGTTGATTTTTCGTCACTCGCAGTCAGTCGCTCACTTAGGGTGAATTTCACTAAAAAAACTGAACGCAATCAGCGTATAAACCAGGTATAACAGTATCATTACTTTTCTATGGAATATTGACGCTGACAGCTCTTGAACGCAGTTTAGACGTACTGATCGCGTTCACTTTCCTTGGTGAAATCCACTCTTAGTAATACTATAACGATAATTAAATATTTTTGTCACTTAAAACTTTAATTTACAGTCACTCGTTTAAATACTACCCATATATTTCTGATTTCAGATGCAAAATACTCCGTTGAGGACGGTGCTCTACTTATTATGAAGCCGAAAGAAAAAGACACTTCCTCATACACGTGTGAAGCTAAGAACCACATTGGTTCAGTCAGCGTCACGTTCCAAGCTAAAGTTGAGAGTAAGTTATATTGCGTATTTAATATGAAGAAAATATAGCCTCGGTTGGTATTTCCTGGTTTTGAAATTGGTGTTTTCTGGAGAATCCACCACACAGAGTACATTTTGTTTATTACATTTAATCAGTATTTTTATTGCGAATGATTTACTGTTACTATTCCATACTCACGTTATTATAATTATAAACTAGCTTCTGCCAGCGGCTTTGCCCGTGTGAAAGTTGAAAATGATTCCAAGGGAACATGCGACCGGGATAAAAGTCTCAATATCATGTGTCCTGTCCCAGGACATGATCTATCCGTGTGCTAAGTTTCATCCAAATCCGTCCAGCCGTTAGGACTTGAAGAGATAACAAACAGATGTTATCTCTATGTTATCTTTTTAAGTCTTAACTTGGCACACGGCCCGACCGCATCCTAATCCAAGATTGATTTTATACTCCCGGAACTTTTTTAGTGGTGATTTTTGACTTGAACGCGGGCAGCAGCAAATAATTGTGAATATTTTAGCTGTACATATTGTTATTCCGCAGAATTACCCAAGAGCTTCGGCAAAATACATTACGTATACTTAAAGCAGGGTGAAAATAGAAAACTGGAATGTCAAGCGTACAACTCTAAATCTCAAACAGTTAAATGGTTTATCGTAAGTATATTCTTCACTTAGACAGATCCTACTGATATTTTGCTTTTTCTCTATTCTTCCTTGATGAACTTACCCTGATAAAACAAATAATTGATTCAAAGGCAAATAATTGCATTTAGTCATGATTACAAGTAAATAATTTTAATGTGTGATATTAATCATGTTAAAGACAAAAATTATACCTCACCTGAGCACCACCTCATCGCGACCGGATCTCGAATCACCAACGGCTTCGAGCAAGGATGCCTTCACGCCACGAACTATTGTAAGTGAGCAGAGGAGATGCTGGTATTTTTGTTGGATAATCCCAAACATCCCGTTTACCTGCACCCTTGATTACCTGAATAAAGCTTCCGATGCCGCAATTAACGGGACAATATAACAATAAATGCAAAGTTGACACCAGGTAGACACGAAAAGAAGACGTAGGGGACAGGCATGGGACGCAGGGGCAATCCAACTTAAAATACTTAAGTATGATATAATTTTTAAGGACTTGATCGTCGTATAAGGTAAATAACATAATATATTTCTACTAATGCAGACGCAGGATGCAGGGAACAAAGAATTCATTCAAATAGCAAATGCTTCGCCCTCTGAGCACGACGGCAACTACACGTGTCATGTGAGCGACAAGCATGGATACACACAAACACACACGTATGTAGTGGACGTCGGTTTTGCGCCGGAGTTTATTTCCGATGCTCATTCCATAAACAATTGGCAAGGTGATATAACAGATATCCGGGCAAACTGTGATACTAAGAACACGAAACCGATGCCCGTGGTGAGTTAGCATTGCACATAGTCATTTTTCTTTTCTTTTTTTGAAAAACTTTGCCCCATACTAGGAATTACTCCTGTATCGTGGGTACCTTTACAAACATACAAACTTACATACACAAACAGCCAGACCCGGAACAACTATCTGTAGGCCATACAAATATTTGTTCCGTGCGTGAATAGAACCCGCGACACGCAGCGCAGCAGTCGATCGCTCAACAACCGCGCCAACCGTGTCGTCATTTATTAAAACTCTATCAATCAAAAAGATGAAAGCATATTTTACTCACAAATACAAGTAAGTAAGTAAATAGTGGTAACTACTGTATTACTGTCTATAATCCCAAAAGACGAAAATTCTATAGGAATGCTCAACTTCTAGAACCATAAACTAAAATCAACTCCACAGAAAACAAAAACTTCTCTAAATTTTCAGTTTCAATGGAAGTTCAATGGTAATACGTTAACCGATCTAAACTCGGCAGGCGTGGGTCACTACATCTGTAACGTAAGCAACGTGCATGGATCTGTACTGAAGCAATTTGACGTCAAGTCTTCAGGCAAGTTTATTATCTTTGTACTACTTTTGCCCGCGACTGCGTACGCGCATATCCCGTTTTTTCGCGTTTCTGTTGGAATTTCGGGAAATCCTCTTTTATTATTGTGCTCCCCTACATTAAGGAACCTACATGCCAAATTTTAGCTTTCTACGCTAGTTTCGGCTGTGCGTTGCCTGTCAGTCACTCATCAGTAAGAAAATAATTGTATACAGAATGATTGGTATTTAAGTGCGTTCCTTGAAATGGGTGATACTAGAGCTTATTTGCAACGATTTTGACACCGAAAACTTGAGGTCCATATTGGGTGGTTTTCGAGTTATCAAAGTTTATAGGATTTTTAAGAGGCTTTTCTGCCTCACGACCAAAATCTGCAAATAAGGAGAAGCCATCTTGGATGGTCAACTGGTATTATTCGGATAGCTCTTGAATTACTTACTCTGTTTATGTTGATGATGATGAATGGTTCTCTCAATCTACCTATCTTACATGTGCTATAATTCCTCAAATAATATTTTGTTACAGCTTGTTTAATAACTAGGAACTTGAGAGATGCGCAATACATGCCGCTCATACTTAATGACAAAGGATCTTGGCACAAATTGGACACCACAAATCATTATATGATAGTAAAACAGGAAAGCAAAATTACATTAACCTGTCCAGGCCAAAAAGATACGTCAAATACATTCAAAACCTTCCCTAAAAAGAGCAAATTAGAAGCAATATGCTATAAAGAAGACTCTTTCCTGGTAGAAGACAAAATTTACAAGCTCTCAGAGTTACAGTGCACTATCAGCATTCAACCCTCCATTATCAGAAAGAAAGTGAAATGTTCAACGGAAACTTCCGAACTAATTAGAGTGGGTTACAACGTTCCTGGTTTCTTAGAAGCTTACAAAGTCTGTTTCGATCAAAAAATAAATATGCCCTCATACACACGCATTATAATGACTAACACAAACAACAACGGTCTGAGTGCCAGCTACAACTGGTACACATACCCCGGAATAGGCTACAAGCAAACTGAGAGAGGATTCACCTGTAAGGACGCCTCATCATCGTGTTGTTATAGTAAATCTCAGCTTGTGAATGCAATAGACTTTAATGATGGCCCTGCAAAGAAGAGCACGTTTATCGATCCTTTGAATGTAATCCCAGTCTGGCTCCCTTGCGATACTTCAAAGGTAGGTAAACGCTATAATATTATAAGTTCGTAACAATCAAGTAATTTTAAAATCTAGTACCTGCAAGTTAAAGAGGGTCAAAGCCTTTCTTAAACGATTTGTATTATTTCAGTGGTCATGGGAAGTTGTTAATGACCAGGTGAGATCTCAGCTGTTTGACTACGGTGACATCGTTGTTTGGTCTGGCACGCACACGTTGCAAGAAAAAAATGGGGCTATTATACCAAGATATTTATGGAAGGTATTTATAAGGATTATAATTACACAAATCACCTCACTTCCGGTTTTTTAAAAGATTGATTCATTATTACGTGACTGCCAGTTTATCTAAATAAGTGTGGTCCATAAAATAGAAAGCGTAGCGTTATAATAAATTATACAATCGCTCGTACGGATTTCCTTCACTTACTCGCTCCACTCCGCATTACTATACATACAAAAATAATATATTGTCTATTGTACACACCACAAGAAATTAATAAATATTTTACACCATTACTGAATTTCGTAATTTTATAAGAACCATTCATATGTGACTGATGTCATTTCTTTACGAGTTGAGATCGTATTTCATCAAAAGAATTTAATTCTAGGTTGTAAGGCTCCAAGACGATGAAGTACTGGCCATAATCCACGTGAACGACCCTGAACCAACAGAGAGTGACATCAAATGCAAGACACCAGACGTTTGTAATAAATATGAAAAATGGACTGTCAATGGCAATTCTACTTACTGCTGCTCGCTGCCAGCCTTCTTGAAATCGTTCGACATTCACATCACCGACATTACAGGCAAGTTTTTAATGTTGGTTGTGCACTGTTCTATTATAAATACGTGAAGCCTAAACTTTATATCTATTTTTTACGGCAATTACGCGGACGAAGGAGTATGATATTTGGCAGAGCTGAAGTTTATAAAGAAAAGGAGTACAGAAAGCTAATATTTTTTTTATAATAATGCTTAAAACATTTAACACGTATTTAGGACCTGCAGTGAAAGTTAATCTGTTAGTATTACACAGGGCCTTATATTGGGGCCACTTCTTTTGTCATTTTTTTTTGAGTATTTACTTGTCAAACATCTTTGCATACTCGCTAATTGGAATTAGACTTGGCCAAATTCTGTGGTCTTACTTGTTCAGTAAGACAACATACAGTCTGTGATGCGCTGTAACTCATTTCCCAAGTATTTAACATTACTAGCACCATTCAATATCTATACGGTATAAAATCCGATTCTTATAATCTTCACTTTAGCAAACAACGATCGTAAAAAACACCATCTTCTTTGACGACGGCATCTTTAACTTCTTTTTAATACACTTAAATAGTTACTTATACTGAGCAGATACCTATAATACTGTCGTACCAAAAACCTCGACGTCAGTCATTGTAGCGAGTTGATCAATTAAGAAGTACGAAGGCTGTGTGTAAACACCCACTCGCGTCGTTATTGCCGCAAAAGTATTTAGGGAAATATTTCCGGCAGTGATAGGAGCAGTGGCAGTGGTGGAGTGTATTAATGTGGCAATATATTGTTTATGTTTTTACAAGAGTTAATTTGTTTTCATTCTTTTTAGAATCCATGACAGCCTAGACAGCTTTTAGCTGTCCCAGACTCCAGGAGGACTACTTTATATTTACATCACACCAGGCTAACACAAATACCTACAGAAGACGTTTTTTTTTATTCGAAATGAAAGAGTTTTGTCGCTTATGCGATTATGCCGCCCTGGTTGACTTGACAAAATTATATAATTCTAAATCGGTATTTAACCTACGTATCACACTAAGAACACTTATACCCTATTAATAAAAATTAGTTTAGAATTAAAAACAAGTGAACTAAAATATTTTTGCAATAAAATGATGTTAATGGTATATAAGCAATAAAAATAATAAATCACGAACACTGTTGGTTTTATTTTAAAGGAATTTGAAAAAACTATGTCCACTGCTTAGTTTATATTTGTTTCGTTATCGACTCTCGAAGCTAGTGGACGTTTGTTAACTATTTACGTAAAGGAGAATGCCAGGGTTTCCTACAAGACTCGGCCAGAGCCGACAAAGATGAATTAGATTTCATAAAAAATGAGAATAATTATAGAATTTTTAGTATAAGTAATTATTAGTTTTCCATTTGATGTACACCAAAAAAAGGTTATAGTTCTTTGAAGGTGACCACTTAATACCTAGATTTAAAGCATAACATGAAATAAACTAATGAATAATTGAATTATAGATTTTTAGCACACTACCGTTATCATTGTAAAATATACATTTATAACATACCTACATTATTTTAGAAAATATGAAAAAAAAACATTTATACTTTTAACAATTATATTTATTATTCACCAAACAGTACCTATATCATTATTTAAATAATAAAACGTCTAAAAACTGGGCTGGAGGAGTCATATTTGTTAGATATCTTGCCCAACCGAGGTATCATATTATTGTCATTGTAGGTGCACAGCAACCTACGGTTTTTCGCCAACTATGGAATCAGTATGGCTCAACGTTCTCTCTCCCACTTTCATTGTTATTAATTAAGTTTCTTTTCATTGATACTAGTTATTAACGAGTAATACAGGTCCAGGTTCAGTTTCAACAGCTAAGATAGTCGTAAGCGGTAGAAAAATCAGAGTCGGGAAACAGCAATAACCAACGAAAAACTAAAAAAAGCGGAAACACTTCGTCGCTCGTGATATCAAGAAGGTGAAGGGTAGACAAAATACAACTTTAAGTTTTACATCAAGTGTTGCCAGCACTATAGTAATTATTATGAATAAACTATTCTAAACGGTATCGATAATCGAATAAAATTATTTTTATTACATTACTATATCCTCTCAAATGTTGAGGCTATAGTTTCGCACATCGCAGATCTGTGGAAGCCAATTCTGGGTGGTCCTGGTTTACGCCGCGTCTGATTAAGGGCTGCTTTGACCAAACTAGAATACATATTATTCTTGGAATAAATCGATACTTACTCGAGAGTACATCAATTTCACGTTTAACCAACTACAATCCGAGGAATAGCGAGTCTATTTGGGAATAGTCACTATACCACTGACAAGCATGGAATACAGAATTATTCCAAGAATAGTAAAATGGCGGCCTATTGTTTTGTGCTGTCATTTCAAATCAACAACAACAGGAATTGTGATTTTAAATTTTCTCCAGTACGAGAACAGTGGGTTAGGGTACGTCTATTATATTGGGTGCCAATAAAATTCTTATTTGTAATAAAATTGCAAAACCCGAAAATAAACACCAAATGAACCAAACCGAAACGACCGCGACAAACAAAACTTCATAGTACAGGATACGTGGAAGATCGACCTTCACCCATCTGATAAACAGATGGGACGTATTTTATATCAAATTGTATTGATTTATAAACACACATAATATGATAGCTTACCTATCGAAAAAAATTGTTTGTTTGTCTGGTTTTCAAAAGAGAGAAGGTTATGAAAAAATACTAATACTAGACATTTATCTGTTTGGATATCCAAACAAATTTAGTTTCAATGAATTGGAAATACCGTTTATTGCAACTATAACTATATACACACACACTTAAATAAAAGACTCAACTAAAACTAAAAGTAATCTAAAACATGGCATCGAAAAATTCCTCCGCATCGCAGGCCACTGGTAATGTACCCAAAACGCTGGCAGCATTGCCACGTTGTATGGCAATGCTTATCCTTTGTCCGAGGTAAAAGCTAGCCCTAGGGTCACGCGAAGTGTCAACTAAACGTCTTCCCCACCAACCGTGTCTCCACCCCACCAACCGTGTCTCCACGTTGCCGTCGTGGTGGGGCTTGCGTGTCTCAATGATCTTGGGGGCTTTGCCGGTAGAGCCACTCATGCCGGAAGGTCCCAAGTGAGAGACCAGACCAAGAGAGACACAAGAGGGGCACACCGTTTGGAGACTTGAGCAGTGTTCGGGTCCTCGGACGGTGTGCGTCTCATTGGCTTGCTCGCTGCTCTCTGGTACGCGTCTGATCATCAGACGTGACTGTGAGGGCAGCGAGCAGGCAGTGAGAGAGAGGGAGAGAGGAGGGGAGATAGGGACCGCACCCTCAAAAAGGAAAAAAATGGACAGTATTGAAAGAGATTTTGTACCCCAGGGCGGTCCGGACTGCACAGCAGTTCGGGAATCCGCCACGCCTCGCGCGTCAAGCCCCTCGTATTCTGGGGGGGGCAACAATGCTGTCCACATTCCACTTGCCAAGGGCAACAGTGGCCGAGGAGGCCCCCGATCCAAGCCGTCGTTTGAGGACATGATCGGGTTCAACTTTGGCTCGCCCGACAAAGTGTCGGTCGGGCGGAGCGCGGCAAGAGGCGCGCTATATTGGAGGAGGGGCTCGCCTGAGCGTCACCCGGGTGCAGAGTCGGAGTCCGAGTTGGACTCCGACGACCTGGTGACAGTGAGCTCGGCGAGCTGAACCCGAGGGGGCAGGGACTGCAGCGGAGGACTCGAGGTCCTTCCGCAAGCGGCCTAGGCCGGAAGACGACCGGGGGTCGTCTTGCAGCGAAGAGGTGGCCTCGGCCCGGAAGATCCCCACCAGCAGGCGGGGCAAGGGCCGAGAGGGAGGCAAGGGCAGAGTCCTTGCCTCCAAGGATTATAGAGAAGAAGAAATAGTGACATATTGTGTGCCCCAAGGCAGTATATTTGGCCCCTTATTGATTCAGATATACATTAACGATCTCTGTTTGATGTCACTCCCAAACTGCAACATCTATGCATATGCCGACAACACGGCCGTGCTTGTACATGCATCAACATGGGAGGAAGTTAAAGTTAATGCGGAATCCGCCATCTGTATAATACGATACGATACTATGGGAGGCATTGATCGTAAAGATCAAATGCTGGAACCATACCTGCTGGAAAGAAAAAGAGGCCGGAAATGGAATGTCAAGTTCTTCAAACATCTGCTCAACTGCTCTATTTTGAATGCCCGCATCCTTTTGCAAAATTCGGCGACTACTCCGAAGGAACACATAGTGTTTCGATTGGAGTTAGTCGATCAAATTATGCGTCACCACCTTCGACATGTCCCTAAAATCACACCCGCCCATCCCGTGTCCAGCAGTTTGAGCTATTCACGGCCTCAAGTGCCACATTTTCCTAGAAAGACAGACCAACTCGCAACTGGTGGCCGCCATTTGCGTCGGCAATGCGCTTGGTGCAGCCAGCAGCACAAACGAGCAAGTACTCCGTTTGTTTGCTCAGGTTGCGAGGTCTCCCTTTGTATAGTGCCCTGCTTCGAGTTATACCATACAAGTTAACTCTTTTCCATTGGCATCTTTATTTTCCAGCGTGACAAACATACAGGCGACATTAGCAGTTATTTAGTTTTATCTATTTATTTATGTATACACTCACATATTTATTTATATGTAGTATAGCTTGGTGGACATACAGACTGACTGACTTTATGTATGTTGACAGTTTTCCTAGAAGAGTATACCTTTGCCACAAAGTCTAACAGACAGACAGACAGACACACATTTAGTGTGTTTGTACACACATTTAGTGACAGACACACATTTTTCAAAATACCATATGATATTCTCGGACTGAATGAGAGAAAATTTAAAACATGCATTAAACGCACACTATGTAGACAGGCATATTATAAACTGGAAGATTATATCCTTGATAAAAATGCTTGGGTAAATGCCGGTCCTGCTCCACAGCCTCAGCCGCTTGGTTCCACTAGTTAGGATTTTATATATGGAGGAGATGCTCACCCTTTTTTATTTTACTTTTTACGTTTAATAATAATAATATTCCACATTTCTATAATGTTTGGAATACACTTTTACTTTTCTGTTCTTACCAATTGATATTTATAGTTTTATATAAAGTAGAAGCATTTTTTATTTTGGAATCCTGTAAATGTGAGGACCATGGAGCCTTTTTATGTTAATAGATGGTTTCCTTGTTTGACATGAATGAGCAGGGGCAGTTGAGGGTTTGTCATGCTCACTCGAATGTCTCGCTGATGGTGGCGCGTGTATCGGATCATTCGGTTCCCTTCAAAATGGTTGAGCTGAATGGTGCTGATGCACGCGTCATGTTCGTGAACGGGCGCCATCAGTGGAGACTGGTCATCTCTTAGCTGTCGCTGGCTTATTTCAATAGTTTATTTGATACTTAGAATTCTTTTTTTTTTCTCTTCCTTTACATTGTTCTCACATATAGAAGCAACAAAGATAATGTAACCAGGATTATTGTAAATCATAAAATGGTTTAAAAGTGTCCGTGGAGTTTCTTGCAGGTTCTTCTCCATAGAGATCTTCGCTTTGGAACGTGTAAATAGCTTCATGTTTTTGACTGACTGACTCTGACAATTCAAAAGTACCTGTAAATGGTTTATTTGAAATAAATGCTTTGACTTTGACTTTGACTTTGACTTTGACTTTATGTACTATGAATGGGAACATCGGAGAAGTGCAACGGTTGTTGGACCAATAACCCAGATATTTGGAAAGACGAACTAGGTTTATTTCTAATGTCACAATATTGGTAAATTAATTTCATTAGAGAATACTGGTACCCATAACACAAGTTAAATCTTTTCCTTGGGTACCAGAGTTCATACAAATATTTGCATTAGTGACATTACTCTTAGCTTTATGTATAAGTTGTATAGTGTTTAATTTCATGTTCTTTGCTTTTGTAAATGTTTGTTCGTAAATGCCCTTTAAGTCCAATAAACATATTATTATTATTATATCCTTTATTCATTGTACAATACATATAAATTACATTTTTCAATATTAAAATACCAAGTTATAAAAATATTTAAAAATGTAAAAATAGTAGCCCACCGGTATCGGGAACAGGGTCCAAGCTACGCCGCGGTCAGGGCTCCAGAGAGGGGAACATCCTAACAATACGAGCCGTGTCCAGAAGTACTGCTTTCTGAATCAAGCCCTTGATCCAGCTGCCTAACGAGAGCCTCTTGAGGTGTGGGTCGAGGCTTGTGGCTATTAAGCCGTTGGCTGACGCGACTATCGGTACAATGATTGCCAAAATTTAATGTTTGATATCTAGATGAAGGAACCCTAGGAGGTGATGTTGACTCAGTTTTAGATGATTTACAAGTATTAAAAAGTCAACTCCATTCTATAGAACTAAATCTCAATCTTTCGAAGTGTGAATTATTCTTATCTGACATTACCGACCGACAACTGACACTCCCAAAATTTAACGCTATAGCTCCAGAAATCAAAGTTATTGAAAAAAGCTCTTTTCGCCTCCTTGGGTCTCCCATTTTTGAGCAATCCTTTCCCAATTTTGTTGATAAGAAAATACAAAATTTTAATGACATTTCGGAAAGATTATTCAAAATTAACATGCATTCGGCTATCACCTTAATTCGTTACTGCTGTTTCGGACCTAAATTAACTTACTTTCTTCGTGCTTCCCATTCATGGACTTCCCAATCATCCGTCATGCACTTACTTCACTTTTTAATGTGGCCATTGACGACCGAACTTGGGCACAAGCTACTCTTCCCATCCGTATGGGAGGCCTCGGCGTCCGCAATTACTAGTATCAGTTTACCGGCTTTCATATCTTCGGTTCATGGCACTGAGAAATTAGTCAGGAATATCCTAACTTCCTCACTGACTAGTTTTGATGTGCATTGCTTCACTGAGGCTATGGATGCCTGGAGACTCGCTTGCCCAAATCTAAATCCACCCGACTACCCATCATCCCAGAGACGGTGGAACGAGCCACTCTGCAGACAGGTTCAGAATAACCTTTTGGCCACATCTGGTACTACTGCTGAGCGTGCTCGTCTGTTGGCTGTGGGTCAATGGGAGTCGGGACTCTGGCTTCACGCACTACCGTCGTCGAACATACGACGATACTACTTTCCGCCTCGCTGCTTCCCTGCGTCTTGGCGCTCCTTGTTGATCTCCTCATCGCTGCCACTGTGGCGAAGCTGTCAACAGTCTCGGACACCACGGCCTGTCATGCAGCCGTAGCGCTGGTCGCATAGCGCGGCACACGAATATTATCGACATCATCCGACGAGCTCTTGTCACCGTCGGCGTTCCGGCTGTATTAGAACCCAATGGCCTGACACGCGACGATGGCAAGAGATCGGACAGCATGTCATTATTTCCATGGAAGATGGGTAGGCCATTAGTGGGCGCTACTTGTGTCGATACTCTTGCGCCATCCCATCTTCCTAGCTTTTCGTGCTGCGCTGGCGCTGCCGCGGCGCGGAAATATAATAACCTTGTAGGTAGTTATATTTTCGAGCCGTTTGGGGTTGAAACTCTCGGGTCGTGGGGTCCGAGTGCTCATTACTTGTTTAAAGATCTGTCAAGACGTTTAGTTGACACTTCGCGTGACCCTAGGGCTTTTTTTTTTTCGAGGATGGGAAATCATCAAATGATCCCGCTCTGGGTGGAGCGGCAGGGAGTGTCAGACTTTTACTGACTAAAACCCACCCTTTAGTCCTCCGAGTGCCTTTCTTCCCAGGGCCGCGGTAACTCTTTCGAACAAATCCGCAACCCTGGTAGGCTCTGGCCCTAACGGGCCCCGACCCATGCTGACGACTGCTGGCTTGGCGCGCGTAGAACACAGCGCGCCGTCAACCCGGGCCTGTTCTGATCGGACGGCGAGCTACCCATTGCTCGCCGTCCACAGGCATCAGTCACTGCGCCATGCTCAGGAGCATCAGTTCCTGGGCGGCGCAGTGGCTGACGTTCAACAGGAGGGGGTGAAATGGGGCCATTACTGGCACTCCATTTCAGCCCCCTCCGGAGCCCTTTGTAGGGGCTCTACTGCGGCTGCTGCAGTAGCAGCAGCCGCAGTGGAACCGGCTTTGGCGGCGGAGGAAGCGGCGGCGGTGGCGGCGGTCGCGGCAGAGACGGCGGTGGCGGAGGGCTTTCTCCGATTTACGGCTTTGGCGGGTGGGCCGCAGGCCCTACCCCCAGCCCAGTGGTCGGCCGACTTGCCAGCTGCCGCACAGACTACGCAGTGCGGCGCGGCGACGCAAGAGCCGGCCCTGTGACCGGGCTGACCGCAGCGGAAACAAAGACCGCTGCGGTCCACCTCCGAGGTGCATTGAGCTCCTACATGGTGGCCCACCTGGCACCGGAAGCACCTCAGAGGTCGGGGTTCCAGCAGTTTGACCTGCGCGGAAACCCAACCCACCAAAAACCTACGGCCCTCCGAGATGGTCTTGGCCGCCGACACGGGACAGCTCACCACAATAGTGCGCATGCCCGTGTTGTCAGGACGTAGGGTGCCCGTGTTGTCAGGACGTAGGGTGCCCGCCTTCGCCTCCTCTGCTGAGCACCCCCCCGTCCTAACGACGGCGGCCACCACCTCCGCCTCCGTGACGGAGTCGTCCAGGCCCAAGATGCGCATGTCGATGCGCTTGGTGGGCCTGGACACTCAGGCATCGTCCGCGCTTAGGGACGCCCTAAGCCTTTCGGCTAGAGCGTCCGCGGTTGGGCCGCTGGCTGCCCCGGGGATCTCCAGCATCCGGGCCCCAGTCATGGTGACCCGGAGCCGAAGGCCCCCCACGATGCCTAGCTCACCAAGGTTCACCGCCTCCTTCGCCTTGGTGAGCACGTCCGCGTACGTCACGCCCCTCTTCGCCGCGTCCGGCTGCAGTGTGAGTACTACAGCCGCGGTTTTCGGGGGGTGGAGCGCAGCCGCGACGCTTCGCGCCTTCTGCCGCCGCTTCCTCTCTCGCCTCTTGGCCGCCCTGGCTGCCTTGCCTGCCTTCTTCTTCTCCCCGGCCACTTGCCATTCGGCTTGAGCCGGGGGGGGATCTGAAGGCGCGGAAGCCGGGGGGAGCTGCTGCACAGACGGCGCAGGAGCCTTCGCCGTCCGCGCAGCAACCCCACCCCTACTCTTCCGTCCCGGGGCCGGGTCCGGTATTCCCGGCACCGGCTTCGCGGGCCCGGACCCTTTGTCCTGGCCGGACGACCCCGGTGTGGCAGCCACGGCGGCCGCATACGACGCCTTTTTCTGGCCTGTGGGGGCCTTCCCACTCGCCGCTAACGGGGGGCGCAGGACGATGCCCTCCAGGACGGAGAACCGCGCCTGGAAGGCAGCCATCTCCTGCCGCACGAGGTCCAGCACCTGGCTCTCCTGCGGCACTGGCTGGCTGACCTTCTTGCGCCCCCCTTGCGGCGCCCCCTGTGGGCCGGCTCCCCGGAGCCTGGCCAGGTCTGCGCGGAGCCCCTCGTTCTCCTTTCGGAGACGCTCCGTGGTGGCAGCCAAGCGGGCGACCTCCGCCCCTCCGAGGGAGGCAAGGACTCTGCCCTTGCCTCCCTCTCGGCCCTTGCCCCGCCTGCTGGTGGGGATCTTCCGGGCCGAGGCCACCTCTTCGCTGCAAGACGACCCCCGGTCGTCTTCCGGCCTAGGCCGCTTGCGGTTGGTGGGGAAGACGTTTAGTTGACACTTCGCGTGACCCTAGGGCTAGCTTTTACCTCGGACAAAGGATAAGCATTGCCATACAACGTGGCAATGCTGCCAGCGTTTTGGGTACATTACCAGTGGCCTGCGATGCGGAGGAATTTTTCGATGCCATGTTTTAGATTACTTTTAGTTTTAGTTGAGTCTTTTATTTAAGTGTGTGTGTATATAGTTATAGTTGCAATAAACGGTATTTCCAATTCATTGAAACTAAATTTGTTTGGATATCCAAACAGATAAATGTCTAGTATTAGTATTTTTTCATAACCTTCTCTCTTTTGAAAACCAGACAAACAAACAATTTTTTTCGATAGGTAAGCTATCATATTATGTGTGTTTATAAATCAATACAATTTGATATAAAATACGTCCCATCTGTTTATCAGATGGGTGAAGGTCGATCTTCCACGTATCCTGTACTATGAAGTTTTGTTTGTCGCGGTCGTTTCGGTTTGGTTCATTTGGTGTTTATTTTCGGGTTTTGCAATTTTATTACAAATAAGAATTTTATTGGCACCCAATATAATAGACGTACCCTAACCCACTGTTCTCGTACTGGAGAAAATTTAAAATCACAATTCCTGTTGTTGTTGATTTGAAATGACAGCACAAAACAATAGGCCGCCATTTTACTATTCTTGGAATAATTCTGTATTCCATGCTTGTCAGTGGTATAGTGACTATTCCCAAATAGACTCGCTATTCCTCGGATTGTAGTTGGTTAAACGTGAAATTGATGTACTCTCGAGTAAGTATCGATTTATTCCAAGAATAATATGTATTCTAGTTTGGTCGAAGCAGCCCTTAATCAGACGCGGCGTAAACCAGGACCACCCAGAATTGGCTTCCACAGATCTGCGATGTGCGAAACTATAGCCTCAACATTTGAGAGGATATAGTAATGTAATAAAAATAATTTTATTCGATTATCGATACCGTTTAGAATAGTTTATTCATAATAATTACTATAGTGCTGGCAACACTTGATGTAAAACTTAAAGTTGTATTTTGTCTACCCTTCACCTTCTTGATATCACGAGCGACGAAGTGTTTCCGCTTTTTTTAGTTTTTCGTTGGTTATTGCTGTTTCCCGACTCTGATTTTTCTACCGCTTACGACTATCTTAGCTGTTGAAACTGAACCTGGACCTGTACTCGTTAATATCTAGTATCAATGAAAAGAAACTTAATTAATAACAATGAAAGTGGGAGAGAGAATGTTGAGCCATACTGTTTGCATAGTTGGCGAAAAACCGTAGGTTGCTGTGCACCTACAATGACAATAATATGATACCTCGGTTGGGCAAGATATCTAACAAATATGACTCCTCCAGCCCAGTTTTTAGACGTTTTATTATTTAAATAATGATGTAGGTACTGTTTGGTGAATAAAACTTGAGAGGTGTCAAGGGACACCCGGATGGCACGAAGTTCCTTTCCAATAAAATTTATACACTACACATTCTTATTAATAAAAAGCAACTCGTCTAAAAGTTTCAGTAGCAGTCACTGAAGTGCACCTCAGGTCAAGAGGCAAGATTCATTAGGATTAAAATTCACTATCGGCGACCTCGAAAACCATTAAAATGACATCCATGACGAAAAGTTATCAAAACTCGTGGGCGCCATCTTGGATTTCGATTTTGACCCGGTAATCGTTATTAGCGACCCGAAAACCATGAAAATGACACCCATGATGAAAAGTTGTTGTTGTTGTTGTTGTTGCTGTTGTTGTTGCTGTTGTTGCTGTTGTTGTTGTTGCTGTTGTTGTTGCTGTTGTTGTTGTTGTTGTTGTTGTTGTTGTTGTTGTTGTTGTTGTTGTTTTATTATTAACAAATATCTTGCTTTCTATAAGAGAGAGAGAGACAGACAGAGAAACATGCGACGCCGCACAGCTTACAATAGCTTACTATAGCAAAAAGTGTCGTGACAACTTTTCGTAAGAATTTTTTCCGTCTAGCCCCCTTTCACAACGCGCGATAAGGAACTTCGTTCCAATAAATATAATTGTTAAAAGTATAAATGTTTTTCTTCATATTTTCTGAAATAATATAGGTATGTTATAAATGTATATTTTACAATGATAACGGTAGTGTGCTAAAAATATATAATAAATTACAATTAGTCATTAGTTTATTTCATGTTATGCTTTAAATCTAGGTATTAAGTGGTCACCTTCAAAGAACTATAACTTTTTTTGGTGTACATCAAAATAATGGAAAACTAATAATTATTATACTGTAAAATTATATAGTTATTTTCATATTTTATGAAATATAGTTCATCTTAGTCGGCTCTGGCCGAGTCTTGTAGGAAACCCTGGCATTCTCCTTTACGTGAATAGTTAACACACGTCCACTAGCTTCGAGAGTCGATAACCAAACAAACATTAACTAAGTAGTGGACATAGTTTTTCAAATTCCTTTAAAATAAAAGAAACAGTGTTCGTGATTTATTATTTTTATTGCTTAAATACCATTAAATCATTTTATTGCAAAAACATTTTAGTTCACTGGTTTTTAATTCTAAACTCATTTTTATTAATAGGGTATAAGTGTTCTTGTTGTGATACGTAGGTTAAATACCGATTTATAATTATATAATTTTGTCAAGTCAACCAGGGCGGCATAATCGCATATGCGACAAAGCCCTTTCATTTCGAATTTAAAAACGTCTTCTGTATTAGTGTTAGCCTGGTGTGATCTAAATATAAAGTAGTCCTCCTGGAGTCTGGGACAGCTAAAAGCTGTCTAGGCTGTCATGGATTCTAAAAAAGAATGAAAACAAATTAACTCTTGTAAAAACATAAACAATATAATATTGCCAAATTTACACTCAACCACTGCCACTGCTCCTATCACTGCCGGAAATATTTCCCTAAATACTTTTGCGGCAATAACGACGCGAGTGGGTGTTTACACACAGCCTTCGTACTTCTTAATTGATCAACTCGCAACAATGACCGACGTCGAGGTTTTTGGTACGACAGTATTATATCTGCTCAGTATAAGTAACTATTTAAGTGTATTATAATTATAAAGAAGTTAAAGATGCCGTCGTCAAAGAAGATGGTGTTTTTTACGATCGAGCGGTCGAAACGTCGCCATAAGCGACTTCTTCTACGATTTTAACTATTGGAATATTGTTCAAATTCAAACTGATGCGATTCCACGCAACGTGCACTTTAAACTACTATTACCTACTACTATTACCCGCTCAATAGCACGTTCTTTCTCAGTCGAACTTCGGCGGTAAGGGAGTGAGAATGTAAACACTCACGCGCGCTTGCGCTGCCCGTCCTTTGACTTCCACGCGAAAAACCGACAATCGAGGGAGCGCCGGGCCAGTGGCAGCGGCATGGGCAGTGACAGTGCGAGTAACCTATTAACAGTTCTCGTCAAATAACTTTGCCCCTCTGAAGTTAGCCATTTGCAAAAATCGCGCAGGTGCAGTCACGTAGAAGGGAGCAAGCGGGACGCAAGCATGCATCGAACGTAAACGAGCGACTGAGACATAAAATCGCGCTGCAATAATCCCCGCCCCGCTCATGCGCTAATTTTAATTATTTGTAATTTTAACTACTACGCAGCCACTCGTAGCCAAATTCAGAGGGACAAAAATATTTGACGAGAACTGTACA
Organism: Melanchra persicariae; assembly: GCA_947386135.1. Classification (NCBI taxonomy): domain Eukaryota; kingdom Metazoa; phylum Arthropoda; class Insecta; order Lepidoptera; family Noctuidae; genus Melanchra; species Melanchra persicariae. Next base: position 11,376,585 of record OX376652.1, on the reverse strand, counting down.
TTCACGCACTGCCCACTTCCTTGTTCACTTCCCTGCCCAACAAACAAGGCTGAGTGTAAATGTGGCATATATTTTTTTGTGGTAATTGCACAAACATACACTTGTCGTAATTATTTGCTAAAGTGAAGATTATAAGAATCGGATTTTATACCGTATAGATATTGAATAGTGCTAGTAATGTTAAATACTTGGGGAATGAGTTACAGCGCATCACAAACTGTATGTTGTCTTACTGAACAAGTAAGACCACAGAATTTGGCCAAGTCTAATTGGAATTAGCGAGTATGCAAAGATGTTTGACAAGTAAATACTCAAAAAAAAATGACAAAAGAAGTGGCCCCAATATAAGGCCCTGTGTAATACTAACAGATTAACTTTCACTGCAGGTCCTAAAAACGTGTAAAATGTTTTAAGCATTACTACAAAAAAATATTAGCTTTCTGGGGGCCTACCACAACCTCTTAAAACAATATTACTTTAATATTACTTTGCGTTCCGCTCTGTTGGATTTTCAACGCTCGGATCAGCGCCGAGAGTTGAAAATGCAACAACAGAAATTACAAAGTAATATTAAAATAATATTGTTTTAAGAGGTTGTGGTAGGCCTCCAGTACTCCTTTTCTTTATAAACTTTAGCTCTGCCAAATATCATACTCCTTCGTCCGCGTAATTGCCGTAAAAAATAGGTAAAGTTTAGGCTTCACGTATTTATAAAAGAACAGTGCACAACTAACAGTAAAAACTTGCCTGTAATGTCGGTGATGTGAATGTCGAACGATTTCAAGAAGGCTGGCAGCGAGCAGCAGTAAGTAGAATTGCCATTGACAGTCCATTTTTCATATTTATTACAAACGTCTGGTGTCTTGCATTTGATGTCACTCTCTGTTGGTTCAGGGTCGTTCACGTGGATTATGGCCAGTACTTCATCGTCTTGGAGCTTTACAACCTAGAATTAAATTCTTTTGATGAAATACGATCTCAACACGTAGAGAAATGACATCAGTCACATATGAATGGTTCTTATGAAATTACGAAATTCAGTAATGGTGTAAAATAATTATTAATTTCTTGTGGTGTGTACAATAGACAATATATTATTTTTGTATGTATAGTAATGCGGAGTGGAGCGAGTAAGTGAAGGAAATCCGTACGAGCGATTGTATAATTTATTATAACGCTACGCTTTCTATTTTATGGACCACACTTATTTAGATAAACTGGCAGTCACGTAATAATGAATCAATCTTTTAAAAAACCAAAAGTGAGGTGATTTGTGTAATTATAATCCTTATAAATACCTTCCATAAATATCTTGGTATAATAGCCCCATTTTTCTCTTGCAACGTGTGCGTGCCAGACCAAACAACGATGTCACCGTAGTCAAACAGCTGAGATCTCACCTGGTCATTAACAACTTCCCATGACCACTGAAATAATACAAATCGTTTAAGAAAGGCTTTGACCCTCTTTAACTTGCAGGTACTAGATTTTAAAATGGGGACTATATTTCTTGTCACCAAAATTTATATTTGTCATCAAGTTGTATCACCTTATAAATAGATCTATCGCCACGAAGTATTTTCGTTATCAGAATATAAAAAGTGTCGCCAGGTATGAATTACCAAATTAATGTCAATATGTATGTAAAATAAGAGATGGATTATCAATAAAATCGTAGTTCATTCCTTGGATAAAAATTTGTTCTCAAAATAATAGGTTTATTCCTTTAGCTTAGTACTCAGAAAGGTATATCTGTCACCAAATCTGTCACCAAATATTCGAACATAGGGCACAGGGAGCTTAGGGCACCCCGACTCGGACAGGTTAGGTTAGAAGGGGATGGCGGGGTAAAGTGAGCGAGCGAAGCGAGCGAATAGACTCCGCCATCACCTTCGTGGTTATTTTTTTTAATCCACCCAGAAATATGGTTTACTTCCCGTTTTATAATAAATCCCAACCTATTTATTTGATACTTGATGATATATCCCGAGGATTACGTGTGATTTAGTATGGAATTGCTTTTTTAAATTATTTGGCAACTACATTTTGGTGACAGATCTACTATTTTGAGGACAAACCCTATTATTTAAGAAATTCAAAACTAATAAAATTGGCGATAGCTTAAATCATACCCTTTTAAAATTACTTGATTGTTACGAACTTATAATATTATAGCGTTTACCTACCTTTGAAGTATCGCAAGGGAGCCAGACTGGGATTACATTCAAAGGATCGATAAACGTGCTCTTCTTTGCAGGGCCATCATTAAAGTCTATTGCATTCACAAGCTGAGATTTACTATAACAACACGATGATGAGGCGTCCTTACAGGTAAATCCTCTCTCAGTTTGCTTGTAGCCTATTCCGGGGTATGTGTACCAGTTGTAGCTGGTACTCAGACCGTTGTTGTTTGTGTTAGTCATTATAATGCGTGTGTATGAGGGCATATTTATTTTTTTATCGAAACAGACTTTGTAAGCTTCTAAGAAACCAGGAACGTTGTAACCCACTCTAATTAGTTCGGAAGTTTCCGTTGAACATTTCACTTTCTTTCTGATAATGGAGGGTTGAATGCTGATAGTGCACTGTAACTCTGAGAGCTTGTAAATTTTGTCTTCTACCAGGAAAGAGTCTTCTTTATTGCATATTGCCTCTAATTTGCTCTTTTTAGGGAAGGTTTTGAATGTATTTGACGTATCTTTTTGGCCTGGACAGGTTAATGTAATTTTGCTTCCCTGTTTTACTATCATATAATGATTTGTGGTGTCCAATTTGTGCCAAGATCCTTTGTCATTAAGTATGAGCGGCATGTATTGCGCATCTCTCAAGTTCCTAGTTATTAAACAAGCTGTAACAAAATATTATTTGAGGAATTATAACACATGTAAGATAGGTAGATTGAGAGAACCATTCATCATCATCAACATAAACGGAGTAAGTAATTCAAGAGCTATCCGAATAATACCAGTTGACCATCCAAGATGGCTTCTCCTTATTTGCAGATTTTGGTCGTGAGGCAGAAAAGCCTCTTAAAAATCTTATAAACATTGATAACTCGAAAACCACCCAATATGGACCTCAAGTTTTCGGTGTCAAAATCGTTGCAAATCAGCTCTAGTATCACCCATTTCAAGGAACGCACAGCCGAAACTAGCGTAGAAAGCTAAAATTTGGCATGTAGGTTCCTTAATGTAGGGGAGCACAATAATTATAATGAAAACGCCGGTTATGAGATTCGAACAGAACTGAATTATATTTCCTTTTTCATTGTACACCATAAACAATTTATACCATAGATATGACTGTTAACTAAAGAGTACCAATAGATGTAGATAATTATTTGTATATAATTCAACATCCCCACTATATCAAATAATCATAATGAATCTTAAAATTAAAATTTATATTATGACTACACCTAACATATCCATAAAGGTATAATGCCTTTTGGAACATAAACTTTTTGTGAGCATGTCAGCAGGCATATCAGCTGTTGGCAAATATTTTAATTCTACAATACTATTTGAGACACACTCTCTAGCAAAATGATATTTTATATCAATGTGTTTAGATCTCTTGTGAAACACAGGATTTGTCGACAGCCTCTGTGCACTCTGATTGTCATTATACAAACTCAAAGTATACATTTTATTTGTGATTTCAAATTGTAAAGCTCTCAAATAAATAGCTTCTTTGCAGGCTTCTGATATAGCCATATATTCAGCTTCACAGCTTGATAGAGCAACAGTTTTTTGCTTCTTGCATTCCCAAGATATTATACCATTAGCAAGTACAAAACAAAATCCAGTATAAGACCGTCTATCATATTTGTTTGCCCAATCGGCATCAACAAAACCTTTTATTTCCGAATTTCCATTCACACAATATTTTATACCAAAGTTTATAGTCCTTTTTAAATATTTCAAAACCCTCTTAGCATATCCCCAGTGTTCATTTGTGTGACAATTATTAAATTGGCTAAGGTAACTTACAGCAAATGTTATATCTGGCCTGGTCAAAACAGATAGGTACATTAAGCTTCCTATGAGCTGTTGGTAAGGTAATTGATCATTTACATTTTTATCAATTTTAATATTCAATTTGGCCTCCATTGGGGTATCAACAGTTTTACAATCTGTCATGTGAAACTTTCTTAACAAATTATTAATGTAAGTCTCTTGACTCAAGGTTACAGACCTCTTTAATTTGTCAAACTTAACATTCATTCCCAAACACTGTTTTGCTTCACCTAAATCTTTGATTTCAAATTGACTTGACAATACTTTCTTAAGATGTTCACTTTCATTTTTACAATTAGAGAATATGAAAAAATCATCAACATATACTGCCACAATAGTCTTGAAATTGCCAACATTTTTTGTATACATACAAGGTTCCAACTTAGATTTACAATAACCATTTGTAATTAAACAACTATCAACTTTCTTATTCCAGGCTCTCGAGGCCTGCTTAAGACCATAAATGGCCTTCTTAAGTTTTAAAACTTTGGCAGAGCCACCAGGAACATCATAACAATCTGGCTTCTGCATGTGGATGGTTTCGTCTAAGTCACCATTAAGAAATGCGGTTTTGACATCTAGATGTGTAACATCAAGTCCCAGTTGTACTGACAATGAAAACAATAGTCGTAGGGTTGTGTGTCTAACAACAGGCGAGAATGTTTCTGTATAGTCTACACCATATTTCTGTGAAAACCCCTTAGCAACTAGTCTGGCACGATACCTTACTTTGTTTTCACTGTCATACTTCTTGCGTAAAACCCATTTACATTGCACTATGGTTTTATCTTTAGGTACATCAACAACTTCCCACGCATTATTACTGTCAAAGCACCGTAACTCATCACGCACTGCCTCTAACCATTGTTCTTTTTCAGGCCCTTTCAGAGCTTCTTCAAGATTAAGTTCACTAGTATCTTCTACACTACCACTGATACAAGCATTTGAAAAACCATACCTGTCAGGCTGTCGTCTCTGCCTATGGGAACCCTCCCTCTCACGTACACTCACAATACTTTCCACGCTGCTGGTAGAAGAGTCTTCATCTGGTACATATGTCTCGTCGTCATCATGGATATCTTCACTCCCAGAATCATCTGACATGTTCCCCACTGAATCCTCATTCACCTCAGTAGAATTTGTTGGTTTTTCTTCAATGTGAACAACATTTTCCGCTGCTGGTGCTTTTTCAATTATGATCACATCACGGCTGGTTGTAATGTCTTTGGTTTTGGGGTTATAGACTCGGTACCCTTTTACACCATCTGGATAACCAACTAGGATGCCTCTCTGAGCCTTTTTGTCCCATTTGAGCCTCTTCTCTTTGGGTACATGTATCATCACTACACTCCCAAAAACTCTCAAATGACTGATGTCTGGCTTAACACCTGTCCACATCTCGAAAGGAGTCTTTCCATTAAGAGCTGACGCTACAGTCCTATTTTGTAAATAGACAGCAGTGTTAGTCGCTTCAGCCCAAAACTGTTTTTCAAGATCAGCATCAAATAACAAGCATCTAGCCTTTTCAACCACAGTACGATTAAAGCGCTCTACTAAACCATTCTGTTCTGGTGTGTATGGGTTGCTCTTCTGATGAATTATCCCTGAACTCCTAAGATAATCATCAAATTCTTTGTTAGAGAATTCCTTCCCATTATCACTTCGCAAAATCTTTATTTTCTTGTTAAGCTGGTTTTCTACTAGTGCTCTGTATCTTTTGAAATGACTAAAAGCTTCACTTTTGTTCTTCATAAAATAAATGTAAATCATACGGCTGAAATCGTCCACAAATAATATGAAATATTTGGAACCACCAATCGAAGCAATGTTGAATGGACCACATACATCTGTATGTACAGTATGCAGAAGTTCTATACTTCTATTACCATTCTGTGGAAAAGGTAAACGGCTCTGTTTGCCTTCACAGCACACTTTACACGAGGACTTTGAAATATCTGCCTTTCTGTCTAGTGTGAGTCCTTCCACGGCATCCTGCATCCTGTTCAGGTAGTTGCTATTGACATGGCCAAGTCTGCGATGCCAAATCTCACTTGAGTCTATCGCTGCAGCCATCAATGCTTCAGACAGTCTCAGCTTGTAGACACCATTCAACAATGAAGCTGTACCAACTAATTCACCAGTTTTATTGTAAATATCACAGCCACTGTTGGTGAATTGTACTATGTTGCCTTTGGCGATCAATTGACTCACTGAAATGAGATTAGTGGTCAAACTCGGAATACACAATACTCCCTCGACAACTATATCATACTCGCAGTTATCTGTCAAAGTTGTTATCGACACATCACCAGAACATTTAACCGGCACCTTCTCTTTATTCGCCACCACAATCTCTTTGATCGGATGCTCAGTAGAAACATTTTTAATCCAATGTTCATTGGCGGTTAAATGTGTGCTTGCACCAGAGTCGATATACCAGTCATTCTTCGAGAAACTGCCATTTAGGAACACGGCACTGAACGCGTGTGTTTGTTTACGTTCACAAAACTTGTTATTCTCTGAATCTTTGTCAGAACTGGTGCACTGATTACGATAGTGACCTGTTTGTTTACACTTGTAACATTTTATAACCTTCAATTTTGACTTTGACACATTCGAGTTTGACATATGTCCTTTGTCTCTAGTTCCGCCAGTGTTGCCACTCTTAGAATGTTTACGGAAACTCGCAAATGCTCCGCTTGAGTCGCCACTGTCTTCCTCCAAATCCATTAACTTTGTTTTAATGGCGTCCGCCGTTATTGCAATTCCACAATGTTCAATGGCCATTATCATGGGCGAATATTTTTCTGATAATCCTGCTAAAAGTAGCGATCCTACCCACTCATCATTGATGTTAAAACCCGATCCATTTAATTTCTGACTTGTTTCAATAATTTGTGTAACATACGAAGTCATGGACGTACAATTTTCGAGACGAATTGAAATTAGAGTTCTCAATAGGCTGATTCTCCTCGTGAAGCCAGAGTCATCGAACAAATGCTTGAGTTTCTCCCATAATTCTTTAGTATTCTTCAAGTCTTTGATATGAACGTAAAGTGACGGGTCAATCGTTAGAATCAATTTTGCTTTGGTTTTCGCGTCGGCTGCGGCTTCATCTGGTTTAGTAGCTTTGATGTAATCAAAGGTTCCTTCCAATATGAGAAAATTCTCCGCGGCGAAAGCCCACTCAATATAATTTTCTCGACCTTTCAACTTGGGCACGCTCACAAGATAGTTGGTCGCCATTTTTTTAAATGATAACTATCACAGTTCACAGTTCATTAGCACAGTGTATTCTCAATCTGCGAAGACTAATCGGCACAAACTAGCAAGTCTTTTTCTGCGAGAATAATCACATTACTGGGCCATAACCTATAATGAAAACGCCGGTTATGAGATTCGAACAGAACTGAATTATATTTCCTTTTTCATTGTACACCATAAACAATTTATACCATAGATATGACTGTTAACTAAAGAGTACCAATAGATGTAGATAATTATTTGTATATAATTCAACAATAATAAAAGAGGATTTCCCGAAATTCCAACAGAAACGCGAAAACACGGGATATGCGCATACGCAGTCGCGGGCAAAAGTTAGTACAAAGATAATGAACTTGCCTGAAGACTTGACGTCAAATTGCTTCAGTACAGATCCATGCACGTTGCTTACGTTACAGATGTAGTGACCCACTCCTGCCGAGTTTAGATCGGTTAACGCTTTGCCATTGAACTTCCATTGAAACTGAAAATTCAGAGAAGTTTTTGTTTTCTGTGGAGTTGATTTTACTTTTTGGTTCTAGAAGTTGAGCATTCCTATAGAATTTTCATCTTTTGTGAATATAGACAGCAATACAGTAGTTACCACTAATTACTTACTACTTGTATTTGTGAGTAAAATAATTATGCTTTCATCTTTTTGATTGATAGAGTTTTAATAAATGACGACACGGTTGGCGCGGTTGTTGAGCGATCGACTGCTGCGCTGCGTGTCGCGGGTTCTATTCACGCACGGAACAAATATTTGTATGGCCTACAGATAGTTGTTCCGGGTCTGGCTGTTTGTGTATGTAAGTTTGTATGTTTGTAAAGGTACCGATACGATACAGGAGTAATTCCTAGTGTGGGGCAAAGTTTTTCAAACAAAGAAAAGAAAAATAACTATGTGCAATGCTAACTTACCACGGGCATCGGTTTCGTGTTCTTAGTATCACAGTTTGCCTTGATATCTGTTATATCACCTTGCCAATTGTTTATGGAATGAGCATCGGAAATAAACTCCGGCGCAAAACCGACGTCCACTACATACGTGTGTGTTTGTGTGTTTCCATGCTTGTCGCTCACATGACACGTGTAGTTGCCGTCGTGCTCAGAGGGCGAAGCATTTGCTATTTGAATGAATTCTTTGTTCCCTGCATCCTGCGTCTGCATTAGTAGAAAAATATTATGTTATTTACCTTATACGACGATCAAGTCCTTAAAAATTATATCATACTTAAGAATTTTAAGTTGGATTGCCCCTACGTCCCATGCCTCTCCCCTACGTCTTCTTTTCGTGTCTACTTGGTGTCAACTTTGCATTTATTGTTATATTGTCACGTTAATTGCGGCATCGGAAGCTTTATTCAGGTAATCAAGGGTGCAGGTAAACGGGATGTTTGGGATTATCCAGCAAAAAGACCAGCATCTCCTCTGCTCACTTACAATAGTTCGTGGCGTGAAGGCATCCTTGCTCGAAGCCGTTGGTGATTCGAGATCCGGTCGCGATGAGCTGGTGCTCAGGTGAGGTATAATTTTTGTCTTTAACATGATTAATATCACACATTAAAATTATTTACATGTAATCATGACTAAAAGCAATTATTTGTCTTTGAATCAATTATTTGTTTTATCAGGGTAAGTTCATCAAGGAAGAAAAATGAAAAAGCAAAATATCATTTGTTTAAGTGAAGGATATACTTACGATAAACCATTTAACTGTTTGAGATTTAGAGTTGTACGCTTGACATTCCAGTTTTCTATTTTCACCCTGCTTTAAGTATATGTAATGTATTTTGCCGAAGCTCTTGGGTAATTCTGCGGAATAACAATATGTACAGCTAACACATTCACAATTATTTGCTGCCCGCGTTCAAGTCAAAAATCACCACTAAAAAAAGTTCCGGGAGTATAAAATCAATCTTGGATTAGGATACGGTCTGGTCCGTGTGCCAAGTTAAGACTTAAAAAGATAACATAGAGATAACATCTGTTTGTTATCTCTTCAAGTCCTAACGGCTGGACGGATTTGGATGAAACTTAGCACACGGATAGATCAGGACAGGGACAGGACACATGATATTGAGACTTTTATCCCGGTCGCATGTTCCCTTGGAATCATTTTCAACTTTCACACGGGCAAAGCCGCTGGCAGAAGCTAGTTTATAATTATAATAACGTGAGTATGGAATAGTAACAGTAAATCATTCGCAATAAAAATACTGATTAAATGTAATAAACAAAATGTACTCTGTGTGGTGGATTCTCCAGAAAACACCAATTTCAAAACCAGGAAATACCAACCGAGGCTATATTTTCTTCATATTAAATACGCAATATAACTTACTCTCAACTTTTGCTTGGAACGTGACGCTGACTGAACCAATGTGGTTCTTAGCTTCACACGTGTATGAGGAAGTGTCTTTTTCTTTCGGCTTCATAATAAGTAGAGCACCGTCCTCAACGGAGTATTTTGCATCTGAAATCAGAAATATATGGGTAGTATTTAAACGAGTGACTGTAAATTAAAGTTTTAAGTGACAAAAATATTTAATTATCGTTATAGTATTACTAAGAGTGGATTTCACCAAGGAAAGTGAACGCGATCAGTACGTCTAAACTGCGTTCAAGAGCTGTCAGCGTCAATATTCCATAGAAAAGTAATGATACTGACAGCTCTTATACCTGGTTTATACGCTGATCGCGTTCAGTTTCTTTAGTGAAATTCACCCTAAGTGAGCGACTGACTGCTAGTGACGAAAAATCAACAGAACAACAACTTACAAACATTAATTTGAGTTACTTAAAATACAAAATGAGAAGCTTCATAATATTTGAACGACCTAATATTTGTTCGAGTATCAACGTTACGTCCTGCATTTTTTTCAATATTTGGTAAATAATATTTCAGGCTGGTTTAAAAAAATAACCACGGAGGGCAAGGGAACTTCTAACCTAACCTGTCCGAGTCAGGGTGCCCCAAGTCCCCGAGCTCGCATCGCTTGCTCTTGCACCAAATAAAACACCAAAATGTTAAAACCTCAATTGGAAAAGTCGTCCCCATCTTAATATTGAAGTTGGCCCTCTCTGTATTTCATGTAGCTCACTTATAACTTTAGTCGCACGACTAGAATTTTAATATCTGAAATGGATTAATCACAATCCACTTTTTGTAAGCTTATTCTGGATTTTATTATTAATCAATATTCGTCGTTAGTTTAGTTAATTTTCCGCTTACTCAAATTCATACCGCTCAAGTTGTTAAAACAGTATCTCATCATCAGTCGCTAAGTTTTTTTTATTCGATCGTTTTATATTTGCCCGAAATATAATAGACAACTTTACTTCTAGCAAAGAGAAAAGCGAAACCAAACTCCTAAAATATTATTTACCAAAAATAAGTTCGTTGTAAAATATAAAAAAAAAATGACTAGAATTGACAAAATTAAACCAACAATACTACTAGTAATGTATTGCTACAGCTGCGCCTGATCAAGCTACCTTAGCTCAGGTTTCTCACTTACATTCACACTTAGCTCAGTTAGCCCTTGCATGGTGATTCCACACATATTATTTTTAATGCCTTGCTGTAGATTCATAAATTACGTACCGGGTGTAATTGTAGCGTCTTTAATTTTCCATGTGATTACTGGTTTTGGAATACCGTCGACATCACAAGGTATCCTTAGAGCTAGATCTCCTTCGATCCCTTCTACTGTTGTAGAGTTTGTAGTAATTACAGGTAAATCTGTAAAAATAACACTAGTTGAAAACTTAAGATGTAAGAACGTACTAAGTACAAAATATATATTAAAAGAAAAAAAAAACTTCTATAATCAAACAAGCTTTTATTAAATGCGCTACAAAGAATGAAATAAACTTTTGCTTTAAAACTTTTGCTATCAACTTATAACGGCATTACACAATGTAAATGATATAAAAGCTTGTCGCGAGATTTAATTAGGTACATTAGTAACTCATTAATTTCATTGGTAGTTGTGATTTCTTAAATTTTTGAAGTGAAAACTTCTTAAGCGGCGTTGTGCAATTTTTGGGATTGGTAAAAAATGTTAAACTCGCGTCAGGACACGTGACCTGATCGAAAATTCGTAGGACGGAAAATGTAATATGTAATATAAATTGACATGTTTGTGTACGATAGCGCAATAAATGACTATTGTATCTAACCACATAAATGATAGTACTTTAATACTGATAAATAAGACAATTAGTGCGAAATTATTCCCTAACCATTCCAAAATATTCAAAAATGCACTCCCGCAGCGCAACCCGTTGTTTTTTGTTCTTTTACGGTGATTCATGGTTTACCTTATTACAAAATAGCCGAGCGCTGCGCGCTCTCTGCGCTCTATCTCGGATACGGTTGCGTGCATGAAAAAATATCGGAACAATAATTTTTGCACATTTTACGCAATAAAATTTCTATCAAAACTGCTAACATTATAGGGGCAAATCCCGAATTTGACTGGACTTAAGGTACACCAATCTTGGTAAAAAACTAATATCCAGTCGATCCAAAAAACTTGAAAACCTTTTTTTTGTCTGATAAAAAGATTTTTATTTGTATGAATAAGCTATACTAAGCAAATATGGAAAGCTTGTGTGAGTAATGATCATAGCATCCGTTACATTGATTAAAATGACACCTTTGCCGTAGTTGGGTAAATAAGCAGAGTGAATAATAGATAGCGTGACGGAAGGACGTGCACCGACCCACCCCAAGTGACATGGGACGATAGTGAAGATATCACTCACATTCGACAATAAGCGTTGTGATGTGTTCATCGCTTCCTACGTTGTTCTGTGCCACACACTTGTAGCGCCCGGCATGTTTTTTCTCCGCGTTTGTTATGCGCAGTGTAGTCTCTGAACCGGGGATAGGTACGAACTTAGAAGCGGATTTATCCATAAACAGCCAACTTATATTTGGTTTGGGTTCACCTTTAACGATCCTGAAATATAATGCAATCATTTGATAATGTTACTTAATTTCTTTTAGGTCAGTTTTAGTTATATATAAGTACATTTTTCAAGTATCAAGTCGAATAAACTTATAAGAATTGTTCTAGTTATTATTTTCCAGCCATCTCCCAATTGTAATGTTTTGTTACTTGATTGTAATTTTTTTTAAATTGCGAGCTCGTCTGATAATTTTTAAGCAAAGGAATTATAATAATAATAAAGAACACTCACATGCACTCTATAATAGCTGGAGTACCCAATTTCACGTTCTTTGTTACAACTCCTGATAATTTTGGAAGCTCTGGAAATAACGACATTTTTATGTAGGTAGATCATAAGTTAGAAAAATACTGAGGTTTTGAGCTTCAAATTATTTGGAATATACTGGATAAAGAGCATACCATTCCAAATAGTTTGCGCGTGTTTGCTAAGCATGAGCGAGACAGTGCTCTTGGTCGAGTGTTCCGTAGTGTAAACTCATCACCGAGTGATCATCGCAAGTTAAAGGGCGAGACAGGGTCCCCGTTCCATTTACTGGACAGAGTGCCCACCCCCGTACCTTACCGTACTGTCCCTTGCCTACTCGGCAGTTATCAACATGACTCGGTGTTAATTTACGTCGCTCGCAAGTGGCAACATGTTATCATTTGTCATTACTGTACCACATTTTTAAAATTTAAAATAGAAAATCGGAATATTGTGGAGTATAATTATTTGGTCGATTTAAAACCTTTATTCATTTGAGGTTTACCGTATCGACGGGATGAACATCAAATATTTGAAAGGTACGACACCCAAAAACATTTTGGGAAAACGATTTTTCTTTTGTAATTTTTTTTAATAAGTTTTCCATTGTTTTTAATATATATTCTGCTATTCGAGGCTGAGACAAATCCAACAAATCAAAAACAATGAAAATTGGTCGAGCAGTTCTCGAGTTCTAAGTGTTGTAGCAAACCCGACTTTGTTTTATTTAATGGATATAGTCTTGGTGCTCCTTGTTGTAGCACGTGAATATTAACGACATCATCCGACGAGCTCTTGTCACTGGCGCCGTCGGCGTTCCGGCTGTTTTAGAACTTAATGGCCTGGCACGCGCCGTTGGCAAGAGACCGGACGGCATGTCGTTATTTCCATGGAAGATGGGTAGGCCATTAGTGTGGGACGCTACTTGTGTCGATACTCTTGCGCCATCCCATCTTCCTAGCTTTTCGTGCTGTACTGGTGCTGCCGCTGCGGCTGCGGAGAACCTCAAGTGGCGGAAATATAACAACCTCGTTAGTAGTTATACTTTCGATCCGTTTGGGGTTGAAACTTTTGGGTTGTGGGGTCCGTGTGCACATAACTTTTTTAATGGTTCTTAGTTGACACTTCGCGTGACCCAAGGGCTAGCCTTTGACAAAGGATAAGCATTGCAATACAACGTTGCAATGCCGCCAGTCTTTGGGCACACCTCCAGTTGACAGCGATGGGGATGAATTTTTTGACGCCATATTTTAGGGTTAACTTAGTTAGGATTTTTAGTTTTTATTTTTAGTGTTTATTGTCAAACATATTTGTTAAATTAATTGGTAAACAATTTGACAGAATGTAATAATAGATATAGAAGATTAACCGATATTGGTGATTCTTTTTGCGTTGGATTTTGTTATCTGTGTATAATGCATTTGCATTGGACGTTGAACTTCAAAGATAAACCAGTGACCTCCGTAACTTAAATATAGTAAAATTATTCTTTGTAAAATCTTCAAAACTTTTTTACAAAGAAATACAAGTGCACAAAAAAGTTATATTACACTTTTAATTCGGTTGTTTGTTTTTTTTCTGACAATACGTAAACTGATATTTTTTCAAAATACTATGTTGCAGTTGTAAATTCTCGAACCCGATGTTGTTGAAAAATGAAAACTCATCATCATCATATAGTTTCCTTAACGTATATTAGCTACCCAACATCACCCTTAAACATGACCACACGATTCTGGAACATCCTGTAAACCAGTTTTATACGAAGTCGTGATTTTGAAAAAAAAACAAAATGGCGACGGGTGGCTATGCCAGCTCCCATAGAAAAAAGTTCAAACCTCTTAACAGCCTAGTTTCATATTGCTGTCTCGCTTATAATACTACTCGGTACGTGTGATTAAGAGGGTGCCGAGCGCGCAGTGGCGCCCTCATCGTTTGTTGCGGCTACATAGGTAAACGAGTATACTCACGACGAATGTATGTTTTGAACGTCGCACTGACTGCGCCGACTTCGTTCTTCGCTTCGCACGTGTACGAGTTGGTGTCGCTCACTGTCGGACTTCTTATTAAGAGCGTTCCGTCCTCTATGGAATATTTCGCGCCTGAAACATAAGGGAACGTTGCGACTGAATCACCAAGGACCACACGGTATTAAAACAGAATTTTGGGATTGAATAAAAACATCGGATTTGTAATTAGTTGACTTTAACACTGTTCACTTATTTGATTAGGTAGGTAGGGTAGGTGGGGTAGGTGGGACAGGTGAGGTAGGGTAGGGTAGGGTCACGGGTTAGTAATGGTTTAATAGACACATAATTTCAGCATCTTACTTGGAGTAATGTTACGACCACTTAGTTTCCAAATAATGTCTGGTTTCGGGACACCAGCTGCTACGCAAGGAATCTTCAAAATGGCGTCTCCCTCAGTAGCTTGGAATATCACAGAGCTACTAGTAGTAATTTTTGGAAGATCTGTGAAAACCAAGAAGTTCAAACTTGTAAATAAGTAGTTCAAACCCGTGTAGGGTAATTATTGTAGGAATAGAAATACTACTGTGTTTTCACCTTGGACAAACAATGTTGTGACGTGCTCATCTTTGCTTACTACGTTCTCCGCTAGACATTTATATTTTCCTTCGTGTTTGAAATCCACATTCGTGATACGCAGTACACTTTCAGGACCTATAGGAGTATATGTTGAACCTGATTTTCCTCCAAATAGCCATGTTATTTTTGGTGCTGGTACACCACTCACAACTCTGCAACAAATAATAACTACAATTATTTGTAGTCATGTTATAAAATATTTATTTGATTTTTATAGCACACTTTTACTTTATAATTTATTGGCGCGGGCTTATTAACTTATGGTGGAAGCTTCAGGGTAGCCCGCGAAATTCAAATTTTCTTACGTTTTTTGCAATTGACAGTAAGTATGTATCTATAGAACTATAATCATTAAAGTCATCAATATAATTCTTTGAGTTAGAATTGATGTCAAATGTAGTATTTCATGAAATCATAATATTTGTCACACAATTTGAACTTGGCGGGCTACCCTGAAGCTTTTACCTTACCTCAATGAGCCAGCTTTAGCATTATCTATGGATGCGCGCTTCGCAATCATAAGCAATGAGAATATCCACCATATTGGAATAAACTATTTTTCCACTTGTTTTATTTCAACTGTATGAGTGAAGATAAAACAGTGTATGCAACGCATATAATTAGGTATTAAAACACTCGTGTAATACTATTATCACACTCGTGTTTAATTACCCCTTTAATATGATCGTTGCATAAACTGCTACTAAGGTTGAACTAGTCGCGGGCTCAAATTACTGGTAGGCATGGCCAAAAAGCATGCTGTCTCACCGGGCATCGTGCCCGACAGAGACAGTAGCAGTGATGATCAGTTAGACGCTAGTCTACATGCACAATGTCTAGTTCCCACGCACACAAACCCCATTTTGGACTTTAATAACGTTAGGCGATGCACGAAAACTCTATTGATAAGTTGAGTTTTATGAAAAAAACACTGCATAAATCAATTACAAATAAAAGTTATTTAACTCTTCTATAATTTAGGTTTGTCGGTGCTGACTTTGTTTTTGAGATTTGACACTTCTTTTGTTACTTATTTAAGCCTAAAGTTGCGTTAAAATTAGCAAGCAAAACGAACCTTTGTTGGCTTACTTTGAATGTACAATGTCAAACAGTGGAATAATACCCCCCTGAAATTTGTATGGACTAAATATCGACTAAAGCAACCTTAAAGTTCATATATTTTTAAAATGTGATTGATACTTACTTGCATTCAAATACAGCGGTTTTACCCTTGATAACTTTCATGATGGTCGCTCCCTGTACCTTAGGAGCAACTAAAACAGAACAATACTTATCAGTTTTGTGAAGTAACAAAATATTGTTAAAGAAATAATTCATTGTAATAGTTAAGCTTGTCGGGAGATTTAAATATGTACTCGTATTTAATTAGTTTGAAATTATCATGAATTAAAATCAATCAGATCAAGTTATTTAATTCACTTGTTTATCTAAACAGGTAAATCCACCTGTGTAGACAGGTCTTAAATCTCGAATATTTAGTACTTAAATCTAGCGACAAGCTTATAAATCATATAAATTGTGCAATGACGTCATAATTTGTTAGTAAAAGTTTTAAAAGAAAAGTTTATTTTGTTCTTTTTAGCAAATTTAATCAAAATCTTTTAATTTATTTTTTAATTTTTGCTAGACAGGTTTCTCAGTCTGCTTATCTCATTCCACGCAACATATTCGAGTCCTTTCATTTTTAACCATATAAGAAAGTATTAAAAACATGGTACACCAGAAAGGAGCCCGCCAGATTGGATTCAGAGTGACGTCGCTTTATTTTTCGAATTATTTTCGTCAAGCCCTTTTTTTTGATACCCATATTATTAGAGTGAATTAAAAATAACTAGTCCGCCATCTTGGGTGTTTCACCGTGTTAGATGAAGGATCATGTCACACAGCTCAACATGCATTGTCATCCAAACTAAACGTGTATACAACATTTCAGCTCAATCGGTTAAAGATATCTCTTTAACCGGTCAAGCATAGCGCGCGCGTAACGCAGAACAACAGTCAAGCATGTTTATATAATATATAAAATACCTTGCAATGGCAATAAGAGTATTAAAACGCATAAATCGAGCGACACACCGGTGTGTCGCCGGCGCTTAATGACATTTTTGAACAATTGAAAAAAAATATTGACACTCTACGATGATTGTATGATTATGATGATAATCTAAAAGAAATAAATCGGTAACAGTTCAAATGACCTAAATATATACAAAAAACCATACACAACAAACCGGAAAAATATTTAAATAAGTAAGACTAGGTATACAACGATATTGGCTTGAGGAGTATAAGACGTAAAATTTTAACCAAATAAAATTTATCTTAGGAATCCATTTATTCTGTATTTTGATGACATTCAAGAAATAACTAAAGCAAACGAATATAAAGACAATTTCAACAAAGGAGCAGAAGAAAGAAAGGATTCCGTGTGAGAATTTGTCAAAAATCGTGTACTTTATGAGTATTACTTGATCGCAATTGAGGCTAAGATAACCATACCGTTTGCTATATTAGAGGTAATTTTGTTTATACAAAGTAGGTTAATATTATTAAATAAAATTAGTATTAATATGTGAAATGTTATTATATACAATGTATTAATCAATAAATAATACAAATTATTCATTGTTAGTAACTCATTCATTTCATTGGTAGTAGTGATTTCTTAACTTTTTTTTTTTTCACCGAGATTCAGGGTCTCTTGCTCTCCGTGCTCTATCTCGAATATGGTTGCGTGCATAATAATTGTTGCACATTTTATGCTCTAAAATTTCACGTTACGAGATTTTATTAGACTTTTGACACATTTTAAAAGCCAAAATGAAGGTGTATATGAGTTACCAGATTATTATCTCTCATTCCGAGGCAAATCCGATTTTGACTGAAGTGAAGGTCATACGTACACAGCAATGTTGGTAAAAAACCTAATATCTAGTTGATCCAAAAAACTTCAAAACCTTTTTTTTGTCTGTTGAACAGTTTTTTTTTTTGTATGAATAAGATTTCTAGTGCGCAAAGCAAATTTTGGATAGATTGTGTGAGTAATGAAAATAGCACCGCTTACATTTACTTGATTAAAATGATGACTCCTTTGCTGGAGTCGGGTAAATAAGCAGAATGAATGATAACGTGACGGAAGGACGTGCACCGACCCACCCCAAGTGACATGGGACGATAGTGAAGACATCACTCACATTCGACAATAAGCGTTGTGATGTGTTCATCGCTTCCTACGTTGTTCTGTGCCACACACTTGTAGCGCCCGGCATGTTTTTTCTCCGCGTTTGTTATGCGCAGTGTAGTCTCTGAACCGGGGATAGATACGAACTTAGAAGCGGATTTTTCCATAAACAGCCAACTTATATTTGGTTTGGGTTGACCTTTAACGATCCTGAAAGATAATGCACTCATTAGATAATGTAACTTAATTTATTTTAGATCAGTTTTAGTATACAACGTATAACAGATTTATTCTGTTATACGTTGTATACTAAAACTGATCTAAAATATAAATCGCAATACTTCTTAAGGGGTCATTGTACCTATTCATCATTATGAACAACTTTTACAATGGGGCCAACACTGAAATCGCGAAAAAGATCGACTGCTCCATACATTTCTGCACGCGTAACTTGACTAAATGTACTGAACAGTTGTTTTTTTTTTCGCGATTTTGGATTTGGTCCCACAGTAAAAGTTGTTCACAATGATGGTTACTATAATCCGTTAAACGGTATTACGTTTATTACTTTACACGTTGTATATGTATAAGTACGTTTTTTCTGGTATCAAGTCGAATAAATTTGTAAGTATTGTTCTAGTAATTATTTTCCAGCCATCTTCCAACGTAATGTTTTTTTTTTAATTGCGAGCTCGTCAGATAAGTTTTAAATAAAGAAATTGTAATAATAATAAAGAACACTCACATGCACTCTATAATAGCTGGAGTACCCAATCTCACGTTCTTTGTTACAACTCCTGATAATTTTGGAAGCTCTGGAAATAACGACATTTTTATGAAGGTAGATCAGAAGTTGAAATAACACAGGTTTTGAGCTTTAAACTATTAGGAATATTCTAAGCATGGGCGAGACAGTGCTCTTGGTCGAGTGTTCCATAGTGTAATCTCATCAGCGAGTGATCAACGCAAGTTAAAGGGCGAGACAGGGTCCCCGTTCCATTTCCTGGACAGAGTGCCCACCCCCGTGCCTTACCGTACTGTCCCTTGCCTACTCGGCAGTTATTAACATGACTCGGTGTTAATTTACGTCGCTCGCAAATGGCAACATGTTATCTTTTGTCATTACTGTACTACATTTTTTAAATCTATAATAGAAAATAGGAATATTGTGGATTATAATTATCTGGTCCTTTTGATTGATTTTGATTCCTACAACAATCAACTATTTAACTTTTTTTTGGCATAATGTGACTGAATCCTTCAACTGTGCACGATTATTTAGGCATCATATTGTTAACAATATTTAAAATTATTATTGTCCTGTGTCCATATACAGGTTGTCCTAGAGAGGTATGGTCATATTAGGTCTTTACCTATGAAATTGCGTTCTGCAGTACTGGCCATTTCAAATCAAAATAATTTTTGTTTGGCTAAGAATTCTAATTTCAAATTGATTTTATTTTAAAAACATGTTTTTTTTTTCTAAAATAGTCATTTGTTTATTGATTAGCGTTACATTTTCATCGCATTTCAATCTTTTTCGTCATCATGGATACGTTAAAAATTCGAGTAATTATGGAATATGAGTACCGTCGTCGTGGCAGCAACGCGGCACAAGCGGCACGCAACATCAACAACGTTTACGGAGCTAACACTACAAACCAACGCACCACCTGTTATTGGTTTGCTCGCTTCCGTTCTGGAAATTTCGACCTGAAAAATGAACCTCGCGGTCGTCCGAAGACTTTGGTCGACAATGACGAATTAAAGGCGATTGTGGAACCTGATGATACACAATCTACGGCTGAATTAGCAGCAGCTTTCGACGTTAGCGTCAAAACAATATTGGTCCATTTGCGTCAAATTGGCAAGGTAAAAAAGCTTGACAAATGGGTGCCCCACGAACTCAATGATCGCCAGCGCGAAGTACGCGTCGAGACGTGCCTTGCACTGCTCAACAGACACACAAATTAAGGAATTTTGAACCGCATTGTTACCTGCGATGAAAAATGGATTCTGTTTGATAACCGCAAGCGCTCAGCAAGTTGGTTGGATCCTAGTTCAGCACCTAAACAATGCCCTAAACGAAAACTTACCCCTAGAAAAGTGATGGTCACTGTTTAGTGGTCTAGCGCCGGTGTGATTCATCACAGCTTCTTACCAAACGGGGTGAGCATTACTGCAGATGTGTACTGTGAAGAACTGAACACAATGATGGAGAAGCTGGCACATCTCCAACCAGCATTAGTCAATCGCTCGTCTCCGCTGCTCCTGCACGACAACGGGCGACCTCATACTGCACAGCAGACGGTCTCCAAGTTGCAAGAACTGGGGTTGGAAGCTCTCCGCCATCCGCCCTACTCACCAGACCTTGCGCCTACAGACTACTACTTTTTCCAGAATTTGGATAACTTCTTGGCGGGAAAAAAATTCAATACCCGAGAGGCAGTACAAAATGCCTTTGAAGAATTTGTTGCCTCCCGTCCAGCTGATTTCTTTAAGAATGGCATCAATAAACTGCCACTGCGTTGGCAAAGATGCATTGATTGCATGGGTGATTACTTCGATTAATACAAACAAAAAATACATGAAAAAAATTCGTTTAAATTTTTTCATAGAAAACGGCAATTTAATAGGTAAAGACCTATTATTTAAAGGTATTGTTGGGTAGCTAATAAACGTTAAAGGAAAAACGTCAACACATAAAGAATGAGATTTTTTCAAAAATTCGAGCCGAAATGACTTTTCAAGCAGTCTGATACAGTTGGTGACATAAAATCTATGATTGAACTAAATTATATGCCACCAACTGTAACAAACTGCTTGGACAAATCATTTCTTCGTAACTTTTTTTTAGTCGTTTTTCCGGTCGAATATAAAAAAGAAAACATTTTTTTAATGTTTTGACATTTTTTCCTTAATGTATATCAGCTACCCGACATCACCCTTAAATAAGAGCACACCTTTCTGGAACACCCTGTATACCAGTTACATACGAAGTCGTGATTTTGAAAAATTAAACAAAATGGCTACGGGTGGCTATGCCCGCTCCCATAGAAAAATGTTCAAACCAATTTACGGCCTAGTTTCACATTGCTGTCTCGCTCATGAAACTACTCGGTACGTGTGATTAAGCCACAACAGCTCATTAGAATTCATGAATTACTTATAGCTACTGGCTACATAGGTAAACGAGTATACTCACGACGAATGTATGCTTGGAACGTCGCACTGACTGCTCCGACTTCGTTCTTCGCCTCGCACGTGTACGAGTTGGTGTCGCTCACTGTCGGACTTCTTATTAAGAGCGTTCCGTCCTCTATGGAATATTTCGCGCCTGAAACATAAGGGAACGTTGCGACTAAATCATCAAGGACCACACGGTATTAAAAAAGAATTCAGGCTAGAATAAAAACATCAGCTTTGTAGTTAGTTGACTTTAACACTGTTCACTGATTTGATTAATCTATATTTATAAAAAATTAGGTAAGGTAGGTAGGGTAGGTAGGGTGAGTAGGGTAGGTAGGGCAGGTAGGGTAGGTAGGGTAAGTAGGGTAGGTGGGGTAGGAGGGGTAGGTGGAGTAGGTGGGGTAGTTGGAGTAGGTGGGGTAGGTGGGGTAGGTGAGGTAGGTGGGGTAGGCGGGGTAGGTGGGGTAGGTGAGGTAGGTAGGGTCACGGGTTAGTAATGGTTTAATAGACACATAATTTCAGCATCTTACTTGGAATAATGTTACGACCACTTAGTTTCCAAATAATGTCTGGTTTCGGGACACCAGCTGCTACGCAAGGAATCTTCAAAATGGCGTCTCCCTCAGTAGCTTGGAATATCACAGAGCTACTAGTAGTAATTTTTGGAAGATCTGTGAAAACCAAGAAGTTCAGAACTTGTAAATAAGTAGTTCAAACCCGTGTAGGGTAATTATTGTAGGAATAGAAATACTACTGTGATTTCACCTTGGACAAACAATGTTGTGACGTGCTCATCTTTGCTAACTACGTTCTCCGCTAGACATTTATATTTTCCTTCGTGTTTGAAATCCACATTCGTGATACGCAGTACACTTTCAGGACCTATAGGAGTAAATGTTGAACCTGATTTTCCTCCAAATAGCCATGTTATTTTTGGTGCTGGTACACCACTCACAACTCTGCAACAAATAATAACAATGATTATTTGTAGTCATGATCTGTAAATACCTTCCGTCTATAAAATTATTTTATCTACACTCACAACGTAATGTTCCAAATATGAGTTCAAAAACGAATGTATAAACACGAACTTTTTTTTCGTGGATAGGTTAAATTAAAAAAAAATAAACCAGTACAGTTCAACATTTACCTTCAATTTTCAGATAACTGCATCATAAAATAACTTTTTAATTGTTATAGCACACTTTTACTTTTTAATTTATTGGTGCGGGCTCATTGACTTATGGTGGAAGCTTTAAGGTAGCCCACGAAATTTAAACTTTCTTACGTATTTTTTGCAATTTACAGTATGTAAAATGTATGTTAGTAAGTATGTATTTTTAGAATTATAATCAAAAAATCATCAATACTACTTAACTCCTTTAGTTAGAATGTTTATGAAATCATAACATTTGTCAATCAATTTGAATTTCGCGGGCTACCCTGAATTTTTTACCTTATGTCAATGAGTCAGCTTTAGCATTGTCTATGGATGTCAAAGTCAAAGTCAAAGTCAAAGTCAAAGCATTTATTTCAATTAGACCATTTACAGGCACTTTTGAATTGTCAAGGTCGGTCGGTCAAAAAAAAAGATGAAGCTATTTGCACGTTCCAAAGCGTAGATCTCTATGGAGAAGAACGCGCAAGAAACTCCACGGACACTCTTTTAAAAATAAGTTTTTGTTACAAAATTATGGTTACATCATTCATATTGAAATTATACATATATGTGAGAACGATGTAAAAGACGTGCAGGATAAAAGAGTCCGGAGTAAAAAAGAAACAATTCAAAGAAATAATTAAAATAGACCATGGCAGCCGAGAGATGACCAGTCTCAGCTGACGGCGCCCGTTCACGAACATGACGCATACGCTAGCACCATTCGGCTCGACCTTTTTAAGGGAGCCAAATGATCCAACGCATACGCCACCATCAGCCAGACTTTTGAGTGAGCATGACATCCCCAATCGCCAGGGTACATTCAAGTCAAAGACCTACCCAAAATGATCATTATAGTTTAAATTTGAGGGACCTACATAGTACTCACACATGTGCCGTTAATGCATGAAATTATACAATGCTAAATAAATTGAGTCTATACAATAAAAAATGTTGCTTTCTTACAATCTTCATCCGGTCCAACAATATTTCCAAATGCTAACAGATTACTTTGTGCGCCCTAGTGGAGTAACTTATAATATGCTTGCCTGCATAGTGTGCGTTTAATACAAGATTTAAATTTAGTCTCATTTAGTTCTAATATATGGGGAGGTATTTTATTATAACATTTTAAACAGTACCCCATAAAAGATGAGGCTACTTTGCGCGCGCTGCGCAATCATACGCAATGAGAATATTTTAATTTTTAATTTTTCCACTTGTTTTATTTCAACTTTATGAGTGATATAATTAGGTGTTAAAAGACTCGTGTAATACTATTATCACACTCGTGTTTTAATAACCCTTTTAATATGATCGTTGCATAAACTGCTAGAGCGTTTACGCGGTACGGCTTTTCATACAATCTTTCTTTTTTTATAAGAAAACATTTTTGAAAAAAATCTTTTTCAAAAATATTTTCTTATAACTATTTAGACCTGGATATCTAGCGTATGCATACCAAGTTTCGTTAAAATCGGTTCATTCATTTTGAAGAATAAGGATTTGAAAGATTGTATGAAAAGCCGTACCGCGGAAACGCTCGTAAAGTTGATATATTTTTTAAATTTGATTGATACTTACTTGCATTCAAATACAGCGGTTTTACCCTTGGTGACTTTCATTATGTTCGCTCCCTGTACCTTAGGAGCAACTAAAACAGAACAATACTTATTAGTTTTTTAAAGTAATATTATTATAATATTGTTGAAGTAATATTTCATTGTTATAGTAAAGCTTTTTGTTAGATTTAAATAAGTACTTGTATTTATTTAGTTTTAAATTATTTAGAATTAAAATCAATCAGATCAAGTTATTTAATTTACTTGTTTATCTAAACAGGTAAGCTTACCTGTGTAGACAGGTCTTAAATCTCGAATATTTAGGACTTAAATCTCGCGACAAGCTTATATATCATGTAAATTGTGTAATGAAGTTATAAGTTGGTAGTAAAAGTTTTGAAAGAAAAGTTTATTTTGTTCTTGTAGCGCATTTAATCAAAAGCTGGTTTTTAAAGAAGTTTTTTTTTACTTTTTTTATTTTTTTATTATCGCTGGACAGGTTTCTCAGTCTGTTTATTTCATTCCACGCAACATATTTGAGGTGGACTACGTTTTCTATACTTTCCCACAATATGGGTGATAATGAAAGGGTCATTATCACCCATACTGTGGGAAAGTATAGAAAACGTAGTCCACCAGCTTTAGAAGCCCGCCAGATTGGATTCAGACTGACGTCACTTTATTTTTCGAATTATTTTCGTAAAGCCCTTTTTTATATCCATATTTTTGGAGTGCATTAAAAATAACTAGTCCGCCATCATGCATTTTCATCCAAACTAAACGTGTTTACAAAACTTCAGCTCAATCGGTTAAAAATATCTCTTTAACCGGTCAGGCCCGCAGTTTTCTATAATGTAATATAAAATACCTTGTAAAAGCAATGATAGAGTTTTAAAACGCATAAGTCGAGCGACACACCGGTGAGTCACCGCCGCTCAAAAAAATTTTTGAATATTTGAAAAAAATATTGAGACTGACGATGATCTATTGATTATGATGATAATCTAAAAGAAATAAATCGGAACAGTTCAAATGACTATATGTACAACAAACCATACACAAAACAAACCAGAAAATTATTTTAATAAGTAAGACTAGGTATACAACGATTTTGGCTTGAGGAGTGTAAGACGTAACATTTTAACCAAATAAAAACTCTCTTAGGAATTCATTTATTCTGTTTTTTTTATGACATTCAAGAAATAACTACAGCAAACAATTATAAAGACAATGTCATCAAAGGAGCAGAAGAAAGAAAGGATTCCGTGGGAGAATTTGTCAAAGATCGTGTACTTTATGAGTATGAATTTGATCGCAGTTGAAGCTAAGTACCATTCCGTTTGCTATAGGTACTGAGGTAACTTCTTTACAAAGTAGGTTAATATTATTAAATAAAATTAGTATTAATATGTAAAATGTTATTATATGCAATGTATCAATAAATAAAACAAATTATTCATTGTTAGTAACTCATTAATTTCATTGGTAGTAGTGATTTCCTAACTTTTTTTTCTTTCACTGAGATTCAGGGTTGACTATATTACAAAATGGCTGAACGCAGCGCAATCTCCGTGCTCTATCTCGAATATGGTTGCGTGCATAATAATTGTTGCACATTTTATGCTCTGAAATTTCACGTCACGAGATTTTATTAGACTTTTGACACATTTTAAAAACCAAAATGAAGGTGTACATACGAGTTACCAGATTATTATCTCTCATTTTGACTGAAGTAAAGGTCATACGTATACAGCAATGTTGGTAAAAAACCTAATATCTAGTTGATCCAAAAAACTTCAAAACCTTTTTTTTTGTCTGTTGAAAAGTTTTTTTTTGTATGAATAAGATTTCTAGTGCGCAAAGCAAATTTTGGATAGATTGTGAGTAATGACAATAGCACTCCTTACATTTGCTTGATTAAAATGATGACACCTTTGCTGTAGTCGGGTAAATAAGCAGAATGAATGATAACGTGACGGAAGGACGTGCACCGACCCACCCCAAGTGACATGGGACGATAGTGAAGACATCACTCACATTCGACAATAAGCGTTGTGATGTGTTCATCGCTTCCTACGTTGTTCTGTGCCACACACTTGTAGCGCCCGGCATGTTTTTTCTCCGCTTTTGTTATGCGCAGTGTAGTCTCTGAACCGGGGATAGGTACAAACTTAGAAGCGGATTTATCCATAAACAGCCAACTTATATTTGGTTTGGGTTCACCTTTAACGATCCTGAAAGATAATGCAATCAATTGATATTGTTACTTAATTTCTTTTAGGTCAGTTTGAGTTATATTTAAGTACATTTTTCTAGTATCAAGTCGAATAAACTTATAAGTATCTATTGTTCTAGTAATTATTTTCCAGCCATCTCCCAATTGTAATGTTTTGTTACTTGATTGATTTTTTTTTTAAATTGCGGTCTCGTCTGATAAGTTTTAAGCAAAGGAATTATAATAATAATAAAGAACACTCACATGCACTCTATAATAGCTGGAGTACCCAATCTCACGTTCTTTGTTACAACTCCTGATAATTTTGGAAGCTCTGGAAATAACGACATTTGTATGTAGGTAGATCATAAGTTAGAAAAATACTGAGGTTTTGAGCTTCAAATTACTTGAAATATACTGGATAAAGAGCATATTCCAAATAGTTTGCGCGTGTTTGCTAAGCATGAGCGAGACAGTGCTCTTGGTCGGGTGTTCCGTAGTGTAAACTCATCACCGAGTGATCATTGCAAGTTAAAGGGCGAGGCGGTTCCCGTTCCATTTACTGGACAGAGTTCCCACCTCCGTGCCTTACCTACCGTACTGAGTCCCTTGCTTACTCGGAAATTATCAACATGACTCGGTGTTAATTTACGTCGCTCGCAAGGGTAACCTGTTATCTTTTGTCATTACTGTACTTCATTTTTAAAATCTAAATAGAAAATCAGAATATTGTGGATTATATCTGGGCGATTTGAAACCCATATTCATTTGCGGTTGACCGTAACGACGGGATTAACATCAAATATTTGACAGGTACGACACCCAGAAACATTTTGGAAAAACGAATTTTCAATTATATATTTTTTTTAGTAAATTCATTGTTTTTAATATAATAGGTTGGGGAAAAAGTTTCTTCGCATTTTTAAGAAAATTCAAAACAATTTTTTATATAGTTTATTTACATTTAACTAAAGCATGTAGGTACCATTTTCTTCGACAACTTTTTGTCATCTTGTAGGTAGGAGCATGATCCCATTGCTATAGAAATTTTGTGACTTCTGATCAAAATACCGCGACAAGTGGTTTTGGCAGTCCTCTCGTGAAGTTAACCTGACACTGCCTAAACAATTCTGAAGAGACCGAAACAGGTGGAAATCTGATGGTGCAAGGTCAGGACTATACGGCGGATGCATTAACACCTCCCAGCCAAACTCTCTTAATTTTTGCTGAGTGGCTAAAGATGTGTGAGGTCTAGCGTTATCATGATGAAAAACCACACCCCTTCTGTTGATTAATTCCGGCTGTTTTCTCTCAACTTCTTGCTTTAATCTAATCAGTTGTTCACAGTAAAGTTCAGAATCGATGGTCCTGACTGGTGGTAACAGCTCATAATGAATAATGCCCTTCCAATCCCACCACACATACAGCATCACCTTGTTGCGAGTTAACCCGGGTTTTGCCACAGTTTGTGAAGCCTGACCGGCCTTTGACCACGACCTTTTTCGCACGTTCTTGTCCTACGTGATCCACTTTTCATCACCAGTTATCAGCTTCTTCAAAAATGGTTCGGTTTCATTACGTCGTAATAAAGAATCACAAATGAGTACACGGTTCATTAGGTTTCTTTCAGTGAGCTCGTGAGGTATCCAAATGTCGAGCTTTTTTGTGTACCCTGTTTTTTTTCAAATGCGCAAAAACTGTTTTGTGGTCAATTCCCAGTTCTTCAGCTACGTCGTAACTACTGATATGCCGATCTTACTCCACTTTTTCAAAAATGGCATCCATTTTATCCGTGATAAGGCGACCAGAGCATCTTTGACATCAAGATTTCCGGATTGAAAACGCTTAAACCAAATTTGTGCTACTCTCACAGACACTGCACTAGGTCCATAAACATCGCAAATATTTTTCGCGGCTTGCATTTTTACCTTTTTTGAAGTAAAATTTTAAAATGTATCGAATTTCTTCATTAGATTCACTCATTCAACTTAGCAAGGGTGCTGGTGTCGCCACACTACTCTAAAAAGTGCCTGAATTGTATTAACTACCATGTGTTTAATGTAAAATGCAAAACTTGATATGCAAATAAATTATTATTATTATTATCTTGACAGTACGAAAAACAAATGAAAATCATACATTTTCCTAATTTGAACTTGGAATTATGTTTTTTAAAATTTAAACTTTCAATGATACCAAAACCAGCCAGATACAAACAGTATAGCCAAAGAGATTTTATAACAAGTTCATACATACTATAATGCGAAAAGACTTTTTCCCCAACCTAATATAGGTATTCTGCAATTCGAGGCTGAGACAAATCCAACAAATCAAAAACCATGAAAATTGGTTCAGCAGTGCTCGAGTTTTAAGTGTTGTAGCAAACCCGACTTTGTTTTATATAATGGATATAGTCTTGGCGCTCCTTGTTGTTCTCCTCATCGCTGCCACTGTGGCGACGTTGTCAACAGCCTCGGACACCACGGCCTGTCATGCTGCCGTAGCGCGGGGTGCATACGTGCAGCTCACGAATGTTAAAGACATCATCCGACGAGCTTTTGTCACCGGCGTTCCGGATGTATTAGAACCCAATGACCTGGCACTTGACGTTGGCAAGAGACCGAACGGCATGCCGTTATTTCCATGGAAGATGGGTAGGCCATTAGTGTGGGACGCTGCTTGTGTCGATACTCTTGCGCCATCCCATCTTCCAAGCTCTTCGTGCTGTACTGGTGCTGCTGCTGCGGCTGCGGAGAATCTCAAGCGGCGGAAATATAACAACCTCGTTGGTAGTAATATTTTCGAGCCGTTTGGGGTTGAAACTCTCGGGTCGTGGGGTTCGCGTAATCATAACTTGTTTAAAGATCTCTCAAGACGCTTAGTTGACACTGCGTTACCCAAGTGCGAGCTTTTACCTTGGACAAAGGATAAGCATTGGCCATATAACGTGGCAATGCCACTAGTCCTTTGGGCACACTTGCAGTCGAAAGCGATGCGGATAAATTTTTTGATGCCGTATTTTAGGGTTAACTTAGTTTGGATTTTTTGATTTTATTTTAAGTATCTATAGTTAAATTTATTTGTTAAATTAATTCGTTAATAATTTGATGAAATAAAATAATAGATTTAGCAGATTAACCGATCTTGATGATTCTTTTTGCGTTGGATTTAGTTATAGCTGTATAAAATGTTATAGCATTGGACAACTCCATAACTTAAAATTAGTAAAATCTAGATCTTTAAAACATTTTTACAAAAAAAATACAACCACAAAAAAGTTATTTTACACTTTGTAGTGTTTTTTTGGAAGTCGGTTGTATTTTTTATGTTATTAACATTTTTTTTTTAATTCCTGATAATGCCTTGACTGATATTTTATCAAAAATCCTATGATGCAGTTATAGACTTTCAAGCCCGATGTTGATGAAAACTAAAACTGCATCATCATCATAGAGTTTGGAACAAAAACTCAGTTGATGATTTGTTTTATGGAAACTAAAAGTATTTTTTAAATGAGCGCTTTCCTTTAGTTTGCCATTTTACTTTTCAGAATTTGATCCTTATTAGCGACCCTTTTGGATTGTATAAAAATGTAGCTGGATTTTTTTTAAATGTTAAGGACGTAGTGCCCTAAGGTGTTACGTTGCCGAGATATTTGCAGAAAAAGACGCCATGTGCAAACAATGACTCTCATTAGAATACACTAATTTCTTGCTATATAAGAATATACGCAAATAATGATTAATAAGTTCTGAGCTTAATTCAAACTTTAATTGTATATTTTAGTCTAAGATTTGTAGGAAGAAACTAAAAATAAGAGCACGTGAAATCCACTTTTGTTAAGAACTTACCTACTTACTCGCATTTCAATCGCTAAAATAAATGTTTTATTTAAATATAAATGGTTAAATCAAGTCGGGAGGCGGGCTTTTACTGCCTAAAAGCATGTGATAAGTTATTTTTGTTATGATTTATGATTCTCACTTGGTCCTTCAAATATCTTGGCAACGAGACACTTTAGGCATCATATTGTTAACAATTTTTAATTGTCCTGTGTACAGGGTGTCCCGTAGACGTGTGGTCATATTTAAGGGTATTGTTGAGTAGCTGATATACAGAAAGGGAAAAATGGACCCAGAAATTCGACCCGACAAATCGACTGACGAAATGACTTTTCAAGTCTGATGCAGTTGGTGACATCAAATCTATGATTGAACTAAAATATATGCCACAAACTGCTTGAAAAATCATTTCCTCGTAACTTTTTAAATGTTTTTCCGGTCGAATTTAAAAAAAAATAATTTTGACAATTTTTTCCTTAATGTTTATTCGCTACCCAACATCACCTTTAAATATCACCACACCTTTCTGGTACAACCTGTATACCTACCAGTTTCATACGCAGTCGTGTTTTTGAAAAATTAAACAAAATGGCGTCGGTTGGCTATGCCAGCTCCATAGAAAAATGTTCAAACCAATTTACGGCCTATTTTCATATTGCTGTCTCGCTCATGAAACTACTCGGTACGTGTGATTAAGCCACAGCAGCTCTTTAGAATTCATGAATTACTTATAGCTACTGGCTACTTAAGTAAACGAGTATACTCACGACGAATGTATGTTTTGAACGTCGCACTGACTGCGCCGACTTCGTTCTTCGCCTCGCACGTGTACGAGTTGGTGTCGCTCACAGTTGGACCTCTTATTAAGAGCGTCCCGTCCTCTATGGAATATTTCGCGCCTGAAACATAAGGGAACGTTGCGACTGAATCACCAATGACCACACGATACTTAAACAGAATTTTGGGATTGAATAAAAACATCGGATTTGTAGTTAGTTGACTTTAACACAGTTGACTTATTTGATTCATCAATATTTATAAAAAATAATAAGGGTAGGTAGCGTAGGTAGCGTTGGTAGGGTAGGTAATTCCGTATTCGGATGTAAGTTTTTTAAACCTTTTTTTGATTGACAATAATGGGTTTGTAATGTAGACACAAAATTTCAGCATCTTACTTGGAGTAATGTTACGACCACTTAGTTTCCAAATAATGTCTGGTTTCGGGACACCAGCTGCTACGCAAGGAATTTTCAACATGGCGTCTCCCTCAGTAGCTTGGAATATCACAGAGCTACTAGTAGTAATTTTTGGAAGATCTGTGAAAACCAAGAAGTTCAGAACTTGTAAATAAGTGGTTCAGACCCGTATGGGGTAAATATTGTAGGAATAGAAATACAACTACGATTTCACCTTGGACAAACAATGTTGTAACGTGCTCATCTTTGCTTACTACGTTCTCCGCTAGACATTTATATTTTCCTTCGTGTTTGTAATCCACATTCGTGATACGCAGCACACTTTCAGAACCTATAGGGCTAAACGTTGAGCCTGATTTTCCTCCAAATAGCCATGTTATTTTTGGTGCTGGTACACCACTCACAACTCTGCAATAATTAATAACAATGATTTGTGGCCATGTTCTGTAAATGGATACTGTCTATAAAATGATTTGAAAGATGATATATTTTTAAATGTGATTTACTTACTTGCATTCAAATACAGCAGTTTTACCCTTGGTGACTTTCATGATGGTTGCTCCCTGTACCTTAGGAGCAACTAAAACAAAACAATACTTATTAGTTTTGTGAAGTAACAAAATACTGTTGAAGTAGTAACCCATTGTTTATTCATGGTCGTTTTGTACAAAAATATGAAAACTTACTTAGTCCATCAATTTTAACTTGGGTTGGGAAGGATTTTTGCACTTCTTTCTTGTTTTTCAATGAAACTTTGCATGCATATCTGCCAACTAAATCTAAATCCATCTTTTTGATTTTGAGTTGACTGCGACTTGCAGATACCTCGTACTTGTCAGAAGTTTCTATCTTTCTAGCTTGTCCTGTAATCTCGTTTGTGTAGTACCAATCGATATCAATCGGAAGGTGTGATCTGATGTCGCAGGTGATGGTGCCTTCTGTACCGTAGACCAATTTTGTGATTTCTGTAAACAATAAAAGAAAATATTAATATATCATAGTTTATGAGGTCTTTATCTCCAAATCTAACACGCGTTTATATTGTGCAATTTCGGAACAGAAAATTTTTTATAGCAAAAGGCATTTTTGGCAATTAATAAAATTAAAAATCCGTAGATTTCCTTGATGATACCACACATAGTGAGAAAACTCGCGGAGCGAAGCGGAAGGGAGTGTCCAACTCTTACTGAATAAAACCCACATTTCTCCAGATGCCCTGCGTTCCAGGGCCGCAGGAGTTACGGCGGCCCTGGAACGCAGGGCATCTGGAGAAATGCGGGTTCGAACAAATTCCGCAACCCTGGCAGCCACTGGCCCTAGCAGGCCCCGTCAATTATGTTGACATTCTTTGAGGCGGGCGTGGAACACAACGCGCCGTCGTCTTTTATTTTGGGGGTTCAAAGACTGTGCCGAAAGCCAGAATCCTTAGTTGCTCACCACCAAATGAAATAGATACGAAAAACACCCGACAACTTGTCACGCTAAAAAGTCTCAGTTGGTTACAAGAAAATTGTCTGTAGAAGTCATATAAGTTTGAAGTCTTATATTATTTCACACATGTGTTGAATTGCGGCTGTATTATAAAATAGTTTTTAATAGGGTTTTTGGTGACGTCAGACAAGTTATTGTAATAGGTATTTTCGGTAAATCTTGTTTTCCGTCTTTGCCAGTATACTAAACGAACTGTTTATGAATCAGTTAAGCCACGAATTTTTCTTGTAACATATGCTGCAGAGCTGAGTTTATTGGACAGTTTGTCTATAAGTTTTAAACTATAGATGAGGAAGACAATGAAAAAATGGCTTACCTGACGGAGTCGATTTAACAGTGAAAGGATCTTTTACGATAACATTAATAGTTGCCTCATCCTTTCCAACATTGTTCGCGGCATAACATTTGTATGTATCTTCTTTTGATGCGTATGAAATGTCCATGTAACTTATGTATTTATATGGATATTCTACGAGCGACATCTGCAAGGTTATTGCATAACAATTTAAATTCAGATTCTTATGTACGTACCTAGGTACTAAAAGAACATAAAAACAACAAGTGGTTGGTGGTATAAGATTAATTTTGTCACTATGCAAAAAGTAGGTACCTAAGTTATATTTCGAAAACCCATCAAAGTAATAGTAGTCAATGATACTGTCGAAGCTCGATTTATAAACTTCCAGTCACGTTTTAAACGGGAACCGATCAGTTTTCCGATTTATTTTTCGAATTTCATTTTACTTGCCATATTTTCACCACACCGAAACAATATCTTATGGAATATTATTTGGTCACTTTATAGCTTTATTTTTGGTCATTTAATATATTCAATATTAAATTAAAACCGTGTCATAAAAAGTGTATTTATATTATATTGATATGTTGTGCTACAAAATTTAGTGACAGAAACGAATCGCTGCAAAACCGACTTCACGCCGTCTTGTCTGCCCTACCCTTTTTTTTTTTTTTTTTTTTTTTTTTTTTTTTCTTGGATGGGAAATCATCAAATGACCCCTCCCGCTCTGGGTGGAGCGGCAGGGAGTGTCAGACTTTTACTGACTAAAACCCACCCTTTAGTCCTCCTAGTGCCTTTCTTCCCAGGGCCGCGGTAACTCTTTCGAACAAATCCGCAACCCTGGTAGGCTCTGGCCCTATTGGGCTCCGACCCATGCTGACGTCTGCTGGTTTGGCGCGCGTAGAACACAGCGCGCCGTCAACCCGGGCCTGTTCTGATCGGACGGCGAGCTACCCATTGCTCGCCGTCCACAGGCATCAGTCACTGCGCCATGCTCAGGAGCATCAGTTCCTGGGCGGCGCAGTGGCTGACGTTCAACAGGAGGGAGTGAAATGGGGCCATTACTGGCACTCCATTTCAGCCCCCTCCGGAGCCCTTTGTAGGGGCTCTACTGCGGCTGCTGCAGTAGCAGCAGCCGCAGTGGAACCGGCAATGGCGGTAGAAGAAGCGGCGTAAGCGGCGGCGGTCGCGGCAGAGACGGCGGTGGCGGAAGGCTTCCTCCTGTTTCCGGCTTTGGTGGGTGGGGCGCAGGCCCTACCCCCAGCCCAGTGGTCGGCCGGCTTGCCAGCTGCCACACAGACTACGCAGTGCGGCGCGGCGACGCAAGAGCCGGCCCTGTGACCGGGCTGACCGCAGCGGAAACAAAGACCGCTGCGGTCCACCTCCGAGGTGCATTGTGCTCCCACATGGTGGCCCACTTGGCACCGGAAGCACCTGCGCGGAAACCCAACCCACCAAAAACCTTCGGCCCTCCGTGATGGTTTTGGCCGCCAACACGGGGCAGCTCACCACAATGGTGCGCGTGCCCGTGTTATCAGGACGTAGGGTGCCCGCCTTCACCTCCTCTGCTGAGCACCCCCCCGTCCTAACGACGGCGGCCACCACCTCCGCCTCCGTGACGGAGTCGTCCAGGCCCAAGATGCGCATGTCGATGCGCTTGGTGGGCCTGGACACTCGGGCCTGCCCTACCCCTAGAGTGTAATTTAAGACCGCGTAGGCGCGGAGGGGAGGGGCGGTCTGAGAACTGAGGAGCAGGTGGTCTGAAAACCCGCCGTCGCGGCTTCCGAAGTTACGGTGGTGAGCGTTAAAACCATCTGCGACGTTAAGCTCGCGTGAGACCGCTCAAACCCACAGCGCCGGAGCCGTGACAGAAACAATGCTTTCTGCATGTTGCATGCTTGCATGTTGCATGCTTGTTTGAACGCCGCATCCTTGCTTGCATGCTGCATGCCTGCTTGTATGCTGTATCCCTACTTGCATGCTTCTTACTGGAACTACTTAAAACCATTTTTGTTCATAATCAACTGTTTTATTAAGTGCCATTACATTTAAATAATTAGTTTGAATGTTCGGAAACAAAACTTCGAACAAATGTTATTTCGACTAAGTGTAACTTCGGTAAAAAGTGTTTCGACCAAATGACACGTCGGTTAACGAAAATCGAATTGATATTAAGTCAAATAATTTTCGAACTTACGATAGGTAACCGTTTTATTCCCTTATTATGCGCCGGTTCATACAGTTATTTATTTAATCGCATTAAAACAAAATTGGATCAAATATGGGTAAAAATCCAACATTATTCCGCGGGTCAATGTTCTGGATCTGGAGCACCCAGGCGCGTACCGGACAATACGTACGTATACAGGCCGTATTGTAACGTACGAGCCTGTGTGCTCGTACTCTACAATACGGTAATATTATGCTGTTTGGTTGCTAGACTCTCCTTAAAAAAAAACACGGTACAGGGCTCGAAAAAAACATTTGCGAGCCATTTCTCACAAATATTTTGTTCAGAATATTATGTTTATGAAATAGTATTTATTTTTTCAAGTGTATAACTATTGAATTCATAATTGCAGCTTTAAGTTAGGAGAGGAGATATAAATCTAATATAACATTCAAATTACCTTAGAGGGCATAACACTTCCTCTCTTGTTTGCCCACTCGATTTTCGGCTCTGGGAACGCCACCACCTTGCAAGTTAACTTCACCGTGCTATTGTATTCTATTTCTATCGCCTTGCCTTCTGCTATTTCCACTTTTGGCCTGGTTTTATTTGGCAATTCTACAAAATTGTATGAATAATTTAGATTTTTAAGTACCTACTGCAACACACATAATCAGGATATTAACACGTTCAGGGCCAATTCTTGTACTCTACATGAGGTGTTGTGTTAAATGTCACAACAAAATACCTTTTGACATATTAGAATTAAATGAAAGAAAATTTAAAACTTATATTAAAAGCACACTTTGTAAACAGGCATATATTCAAACTAGACGATTATATTCTAGATAAGAATGCTTGGAAACATGCTCGTCCTGCTCCATAGCACTATCTAGGGTGTAGTAGACAAAGGCGAACTTGTTGATATACATCATGTAACAGAATAAACGCAATAACCAAAGGGGTTATTATTGTAATCTCTCTCACACGGGTAAAAATCAGCTTTACTGTACCTATATTTTGTCGAGTTAAGCGCTCATGGGCCTCATCAGAAGGCTCAAAGGCAATGGAGAGGGCAATGCTCGGAGTTTCCTTGCGTGATCGAATCAGGAATGATGATATCCGCAAGAGAACCAAGGTTACCGACATAGCCCGAAGGATCGCCAAATTTAAGTGGCAGTGGGCAGGGCACATTTCTCGCAGAACAGATGGTCGATGGGGCCGAAAAGTTTTGGAGTGGCGACCGCGTACCGGAAGACGCAGCGTTGTAAGGCCTCCCACAAGGTGGACCGATGACCTGGTGAGGGTCGCGGGTAACCGATGGATGCGAGACGCACAGGACCGGTTGTTGTGGCGACACTTGGGAGAGGCTTATGTCCAGCAGTGGACGTCTTTCGGCTGATATGATGATGATGATGATGATGCGCTCATAAAGGTATGGGGCAGTCGATATTTTTTTAAGGTTTAGTTCTATGGTAAAAGATGTTCATAATCATAAATACAATGACCACTTTGCGGGTTTTGCGTTTATTCTGTTACACATTACAGTATATGTTGACTACATTTACTCACACAACTATTTGTTTTGTTTCTATGAAGAATATGAATACCTACTATTTATTTGCAAGGATACGATCAGTACAACAAGCTGAAAAATGTATGCAATAATGATTTCGCCGTATTTTACCAGGGCACTGGTGTGCAAACACTGAAGGTAGGTTGATACTAAAAATACACCTTAGGTACACACAAAACCCAGTAGGCTTTGAAAAGTTTCAAAATAAATTATAATAATTTTAAAGTATTGTACAAAATAACAACAAACAACAACAACAACAACAACAACAACAACATAACAACAACAACAACAACATAACAATATAACAACAACAACAACACAACAACAACATAATAACACTAAACAATCCAAATCAAAGAAATAAATGAATGGTCCTATATGATTGGTGCCAGATGGATTATTAAAATGATTTCGGTTTTTGTAACAAAAAATGCAACCTCGTAAAAGTATTAAGACGGAAGCGTTAGTATTCTATATTGAATGAAATACGGTTTACATAATTATATCAGTTCCTACTTCCTACTCTGTAGTCCAAACATCGCTCTGACGCACCCTTTTTTTTTTTTTTTTGAAAAAACAAATTAGTCTTTAGAATTTTGAAATTAAATTTTAAAAAATGCTTGAGACTCATTTGAGTGTTCCACTCCACGGATATCTTTAGTAAAAGGCGAAAAGCATGATCAATTATGGGAAGCACAAGTGACTGTACCAAAGTGGTTTATAAATATGTGAGGACTGGACCAAAGTTGTATAAAAATATGTGAGTCCCTTATTAACAATTTTATTAATTTATCTCTGCTTGTATTGCATTGTAGGTACTTATCCATAGTATGGTAGTGTTATTTTGTGTGCGTTGTCCTCACATAATAAAATTAATTTATACATGGTATTCTAAAACTTTTATTTGCAAAAAGTAACTATGGAGTTTTTTTATCCATTCTTCTCCCTAGGAATCTGCCTTTGCGAATGGACAACTATATTTATAATATTTAAACTGTAAATTACTTTAATGTTACGTTCAAAAGTGCATTTCATTGGTCGAACTGAAATAAATAAATACTTATATTAAATGAATTTACTTTGGCTTTGCAGACGTTCTAACTCAATCAATGTCATCTCGACGACAGTTGATTTCAAAAACTTGTCAAATTGTATTTAAATCCGAGTTATTTTTGATCGATTGAGACTGAAATTACAATGCGAACGATCTTTAAAAAGCAGCAATTACTCTTTGGGGCGTCCAAAGAAAAATTGCTGTTTTTTAAAGATCGTTCGCATTGTTAGCAAGTTCTTTTCGCATTTAACAAAAACCAGAAAGCAAGTTGGTACACAACTAGAAATACATTATTTAAATATTCAATGAGACCACAGTCTTACGTCATAAGTTACTACTAGTCTTAGTTCATTCAGAAACTTTACTTGAATTGGTAAACAAGTAAGCCGGCCTCTGAAGGAACGAAAGGACTCAAAGGAACCTGGGGTCTGATTTAACTTAAATTTGAAGTAGGTATCTGTTGCTATTAAACCAAAATATATTGTCATCACGTCTGGATATACGCGTGGAGTGGCCCACTACGTGTGAATTTGTTATTCTTTAGTGATAAATCATAATTAAACTTACTTTTCGGTGGCTCTTGCGGTGTAATGGGAATTTTACCAATCCTTTTTATAGATTTGCCCGTAGCTTTTACGATCCCCTTTACCTAAAACACACAAAACTCTTGATTGTATTGATAATAATGGTTTATTAATACTGAAGTTATTGACAAATACTCGTAAAACGCATCTCATCGCTATTTAAGCAAGACAAGTGACACTTTTTTTAGTTATAATGTGCCCTCAAGTTTTAAAATCCAAATAATGAATGAGTCTCATTATGTCCCCGTCTATGTACCGGAATCCCGTCATTTTGGTTAATTAGGTGTAGGATCTTAGCGGCGATATTCCTCCATAAAGAAACCAGTTTTAAACTGCGTGAAGACGTTTTTATAATAATATATTCATGCACCTAAGTGCATGAATATATTATTATAAAAACGTCTTCACGCAGTTTTGTATTGAAACCCTAAGGTTTCAATACAAAATAATAAACTTTTGATACTTACGGCTACTTTAAACCTTTGCGATGGTGCAACAAACAGATTTGTTACGTAAAAATCTTTCGAGATCTTTTTTAGAGGCAGCGGGCCCAAGATTTGTTTTTCATTCATGTCTAAAATCTGCGCAGACACTATTTGCACTGAGTGATGGTCATCGGTGACGGATATCGACAGGTGGACGTTTGATTCTGAAAATATATTGTAGAAGTTTTTGTAACGTTGTTTACCGATTTTACAAGACGCAGCTCAATGAATAGATGTAATTGAACTTACTAGCAATTGGTTGCAGTGACGTATCGCCAAGCGACTTGGGCTTTTGTTTAGAGAAGCCATGAGTAAAAAAGAAATCAGTCCTGCCGACAATTACGACGGACGTTCTTGTCTGGCCCATCACAGTAGCCACGTATGTACCAGGCTTAACGTTGCTTAATTTAACTACCTGTAACATTTTAAAATTATTAAGTACATGTTACAATATTGTAACTTTAATCACTTTATAAATTATTTGTGCCATGGAAATGTGTTTTAAAGGCTACGCTACGGCGACGCGAAAAATGACAACTTAAACTTGTGTAATTGTTCTACGGCTATATTCTATTCGTAGAACTATTTATATCATAAACGCGTTAGGGACTTGAAATAAAAAACGGACAGGGCGCGCGGCCAGGGCGCTGACAAGATAAAATGTATGACGTCAAAGGAACGAAATATACGTCGAGCGGATTTCATTAATAAAACTGAACGCGATCAGTACATCTAAACTGCGTTCAAGAGCTGTCAGCGTCAATATTCCATAAATCGCGTCTTTCTGCAGGCGTCGTAATAAGGATGCGAACAGAGGTTTAGAGCTCAGATGCAAACATTTTTGCCCTTTGACTGCTATTAAAACTTACTTTTCCATTACTGTTCCACATAATTCTTTCTAAATTAGCCGAGGGTCCTTTAATATCCAAATAAACATCTTTTCCCGATACGGACACGATGGCATAGTCAGTGTGGTCATCTATGGTGAACTGTAAATAAAAATTATCATGAATTAACATCACGCAGTATTATTGTACCCTGAAACCCCTGCATGGAAGGTATGTTTTTGTTGAGAAAAAAATAAATAAATAAAATTAAATAATAACACTTACTGGAATGTCTTTTCTAACACCAGCTGGTACCATCGTCGTCGTAATAACAGTTTTGTTGCCTTTTATTGTTTCTTCGATTGTTCGCAGTACCTGAAATAATAGATAAAGAAGATTATTTCCGTAAATTCCTATTTCAGTTAAAGTCAAGCCAAATACAGAATATCAACTGTTTTACCTCCTCGACGTTATTCTTAGACACGTCGAACGCTTGCCCAGAGCAGGCTTGGGCTACGTCGAAGTAAACATCGAAAGGTTCGGAATTATAACCCCAACAGCGACCAGTGATCACAAATACTATCTGTAAGAAAGAGGACTGTTGAGTTTTACTGTACCAATGGAAAAACAAATCTTTTAATAAACTAAAACTTTTAGTTAGTTGATCAATTTTGAAAATTCATGTATTCACATTCATTCACTTATTTGTGCCTGAAAATAAGTATCGTATAGGGATGAAAAATATTAAAACAGCATAATGATGTGCTAATTAAGCATGCAGCAGTAACAGTAAAATTTTTTTTTTACAAAACATGAAAGATAACTGCTCTCTTTTAACAATTTGACAGTATTCGCCAGAGTCTAGATTACATCGTTAATCCTATGTTTTCAATGCTGAATTAGTTTTTAACTTTTTAATGAAAAGACATTGTGGTTACCTATTTTTCAAATAAAATAACTCTGTAATATGCATTTATTATTTTTTATCAACTTCAACTAAAACCTATGATTTGTAAGCTGTACTTCAATAGACTTCTACTTGATGTCATGCGCCCATTCAGTTCAACGATCTGCATCATCATGGTACATCGGATGTCCCCCGCGTGGGTGCCAAAGGTCTATAAAAGGGCGAAAGGCGATATCAAAGGCCTTCCTAGTTCGATCCAGCCCGCCCCTAGCTGTCCTCCCACAGCGACGCCCTAAGCCGAGGTCCGAACCTCACAGGAGGTGCCCAGCGTGTATTCGCTTAGTTTGTTATTTTTAATAAGCCCTGGCTGGAGGCTTTAATATTTATATTAAAGCCGCCACAGGCAAGGCCGATTAAGCAGACGACAACCTCCTAGGTTGACCTGCGAGAGGCCACTCATAAAATAAAAATCAAAGGCCTATAGTTTTTTGTTCATCTAAACGTCGTTGTCGTTGTTGTCGTGGACGTTTAGACGAACAATAAAGGTCGTATGTCATAATTATGTCCTAAAGTGTCAAATTATTGAGGAAATTTTTTTTTTTCCTTTATATTATAATCATGCGGGACCATCTTGAAAAATCAAAATAGCCATACAAAAAAGTTCGAACCCTTTTGTACTACTTTTTCTGGTTTACAAATATTTTATTTTGTTGGATTGCTTTACGCTTTGGTGCAAACTGTTAGTATGGTAAGCAATTTTTTATTAAAATAAATAGGAAAAAAGTTATTACAAGCATTAAAAAAAATGATTATTATTTTGTTCGGTGGGGCGTAATAGTTATATGTATATTTTTGTTTTATTAGATTTGTTTGATGTTGTTCATTTCACTATTAAAACATCACGATACGACATTAGAAAAATATTATTTTGACTTTACCTGGCTCTGTTTCTTTTGACACAGTTCTTTTATATAATGGCCGTCGCGGTAGTCTTTTGCCGTAGCGTCAGTAAAAACGTAGATGTAGGAGTCACTGTTACTTGTCTCAAGTGCTAGGCGTAACCCTTTCATGGACGGCTCCGGACAGTCCCTGTTTAACATAAAATTTGCTTAAAAATAATAATTCAACAAAACGCAACCCGCAGTCAAAATAAACAAACAATAATAAATAGAAAAGGCAAGCACACATACCCGCCGCCATGGGCATATACTGCGTCTAATGTTCTTTTGAAAGCATAGCGGTTTTCCGTCACCGCCCTCACTGTGGCAGCTGAAATGAATAGAATAAAAAAACCGTTAAATAATTAAATTATATCACCGGTCAATGATAATCGTACTTTTTTCTGAAGAAGGAGGTTTTTAATTCTTTTATTTTATTACTATTACTGATTTTATTCATCACTTTATGGGTTGGATTGTATAATTGCAAACAGGATCATGTTGCGTTAAAGCGCTAGGCCTCGTTGTAATTGGCTAGCAACACCTAACTCGAAATTAATGATTCATCAGTTCCTTTTAAAAAAAAATGTTTGTA
Organism: Melanchra persicariae; assembly: GCA_947386135.1. NCBI lineage: Eukaryota > Metazoa > Arthropoda > Insecta > Lepidoptera > Noctuidae > Melanchra > Melanchra persicariae. The sequence continues at coordinate 11,334,177 of OX376652.1, read as the reverse complement.
AAACTATAGACTTCTTAGAGTTCACTTCAAATGTACCTACAAGTTATGAAGATGTCTTCGTCGAATCTGTTTTTTTATTTACCTAAGGATCAGTAGTTTTGTTTAGTAAACTTGAATCATACATAATACCTTTTATCTACACTCATAACGTAATGTTCCAAATATGAGTTCAAAAACGAATGCATAAACACATACTTTTTTTTCGTGGACAGGTAAAATTAAAAAAAATACCATTACAGTTCAACAGTTTCCTTTAATTTTTAAACAACTGCATCATAAAACAACTTTATCTACACTCACAACGTAATGTTCCAAATATGAGTTCAAAAACGAATGCATAAACACGTACTTTTTTTTCGTGGATAGGTAAAATTTAAAAAAAAATCCATTACAGTTCAACATTTTCCTTTGATTTTTAAACAACTGCATCATAAAATAACTTTTTAATTTTTAAAGCACACTTTTACTTTTTAATTTATTGGCGCGGGCTCATTGACTTAAGTCAATGAGCTAGCTTTTATCTTTGTCTATGGATGCGTGCGCTGCGCAGTCATTCGAATACGCAATGAGAATATCCGTCATATTGGAATAAACTATTTTTTCACTTATTTTATTTCAACTGTATGAGTGAAGATAAAATAGTGTATGCAACGGCATATAATAAGGTATTAAAACACTCGTGTGATGCTATTATCATACTCGGCTACGCCTCGTGTGATAAACCCACACTCGTGTTTTAATAACCCCTTTTATATGGTCGTTGCATAAACTACTATTTTAATTTTTATAGCACACTTTTTCTTTTTAATTTTTGGCGCGGGCTCATTGACTTAAGTCAATGTGCCAGCTTTTATCTTTGTGCGCTGCGCAGTCATTCGAATACGCAATGAGAATATCCGCCATATTGGAATTAACTATTTTTCCACTTATTTTATTTCAATGTATGAGTGAAGAGAAAATAGTGTATGCAACGGCATGTAATTAGGTATTAAAACACTCGTGTGATGCTATTATCACACTCGGCTACGCCTCGTGTTATTAAAACCACACTCGTATTTTAATAACCCTTTTTATATGGTCTTTGCATAAACTACTATTGTGTATCGTGATTTCAAAAACATATTATGTATTAATTATATCAAGTGTTTATTATATCATTGATTAAGGAAATTTTTAACAATAATGAACATTCGATATAATCATCAGTTTTCGTGTTTTTGTATCAAATGTGAAATACCAAAAAAGAAAACGGGGGCATCCAACAAAGGCAAAACGGGCTTTACTAATGCAATAAAATAACAAATTAAAACTAATTTCATCATCATCATCATCATATTAGCCGAAAGACGTCCACTGCTGGACATAGGCCTCCCCCAAGCGTCGCCACAACAACCGGTCCTGTGCGTCTCGCATCCATCGGTTACCCGCGACCCTCACCAGGTCATCGGTCCACCTTGTGGGAGGCCTTCCAACGCTGCGTCTTCCGGTACGCGGTCGCCACTCCAAAACTTTTCGGCCCCATCGACCATCTGTTCTGCGAGCAATGTGCCCTGCCCACTGCCACTTCAATTTGGCGATCCTTCGGGCTATGTCGGTAACCTTGGTTCTCTTGCGGATATCATTATTCCTGATTCGATCACGCAAGGAAACTCCGAGCATTGCCCTCTCCATTGCCCTTTGGGTGACTTTAAGCCTTCTGATGAGGCCCATTGTGAGCGACCACGTTTCGAGTCCATAGGTCATCACTGGCAACACGCACTGGTCATAGACTTTCGTCTTGAGACACTGGGGTATGTGAGACGAGAAGATACCGCGCAACTTCCCGAACGCCGCCCAGCCGAGTCGGATTCGACGGTTGACCTCCTTCTCGAAGTTAGCCCTACCTAGCTGGATCGTTTGTCCCAGGTAGACGTACTCATCAACAACTTCGAGTGCAGAGCCTCCAATCTTGATAGGAGTGGGTGCTACATGGGTATTTACCATGACCTTGGTTTGGTCCATGTTCATTTTAAGACCCACTCTTTCGGAAGCTCTACTGAGGTCATCGAGCATTGTACTGAGGTCCTCCGTGGTCTCAGCCATGACGACTATATCGTCTGCAAATCGAAGATGAGTGATGTACTCGCCATTTACATTGATGCCTAGCCTTTTCCAGTCCAAAACCTTGAAGACGTCCTCCATTGCGGCCGTGAACAGTTTCGGAGAAATTACGTCTCCCTGCCTCACACCCCGCTGCAGGAGGATAGGTTCTGATGTCTGATCCTGAAGTCGGACTGACATGGTGGCGTTTTCATACAAACACTTCAGCACCTCGATGTACCGATAGTCGATCTGGCACCGTTGGAGAGACTGCAGCACAGCCCAAGTCTCGATCGAGTCGAAGGCTTTCTCGTAGTCCACAAACGCTAAGCAGAGGGGCAGATTATACTCTTCGGTCTTCTGTATAACCTGCCGCAGCGTGTGTATGTGGTCTACGGTGTTTAAGCCTTTTCGGAATCCGGCTTGTTCGGGAGGCTGGAAGTCGTCAAACCTGCGTGCGAGACGGTTTGTGATGACTCTGGAAAACAGCTTGTAGACATGACTCAGAAGTGAGATGGGCCTGTAGTTCTTAAGCAGGGCATTGTCGCCCTTTTTAAAGAAGAGTACCACCACACCTCTGCTCCACGCTTGTGGCGTTTTCCCCTCGAGTATGACGGAATCGAACAGTTTCTGAAGGGCCTTAAGGACTGGTTTTCCACCCGCCTTCAGGAGTTCGGCCGTAATTCCGTCCTCACCCGACGCCTTGTTGTTCTTAAGCTGCTTCAGAGCCATCCTAATCTCATACAGGCTGACGTCCGGGATGTCTTCGGTATAATGCCGGGTCAATCTAGCTCTTGGGTCGTTCGCTAGATTTGCTGCGGGTTTGGTCATTGACGTGTATAACTTTCCATAGAATGTCTCGATCTCCCTCAGAAGCTCCGATTTGGCGGATATGGTTCTGCCATCGTTGGTCTTCAGTTTTGTGAGCTGGCTCTGCCCAATAGACAAATCCCTTGCAAAGACCTTGGAGCCCTTATTCCGCTCTATCGCGTCTTTAATCGTTTCAGTATTAAAGCGGCGGAGGTCGCTTTTCAAGGACTTGGATATCCGTCTATTGAGCTGCCGGTACTTGCACGCATCGTCTGAAGACTGCAGAATCATCTCCCGCCTCTCCTTCATGAGCTTGAGAGTTGGATCAGAGAGCCTCTTGGTCTTATCTGTACGGCGAGTCTTGAAGAACTTAGACCCGACCGTATGAACCGTTTCCACGAACCCATCGTTGTATTCGTCCATGGAGCTCCCTAGGCACTCGAAACGATTTTGAAGTTCGAGCTGAAAGCTTTCGGAGTTTTGGATCTGGATCTGTGCTGGACGGAGCGTAGACTTCATCAGTCGAGACCTTTCCAGCTTGATATTTAGATTCAATGTGCCTCTTACCATGCGGTGATCACTTCCGGTTTTCACCGCGTTGATCACGGAGACATCATTGAATATCTGCTTCTTCGTCGACATGATGAAGTCAATCTCATTTTTAGTTGCACCGTCGGGGCTCTGCCAGGTCGACTTCCTGTGCTCACGTTTTCTGAAGAAGGAGTTCATCATATAGAGGCCCTCCTTCTCCATAAAACTGGCCAGTAGGTGTCCCCGGTGGTTCCGACGTCCATATCCAAATTGCCCCACTCGCAGCTCGTCACCGTCACGTTTGCCCAGTTTCGCGTTGAAGTCCCCATGACCACGGTGAAATGAGTTTTATGACCATGCATGGCTCTGGATATATCCTCATACATGGTCTCTATTTCGTCGTCGGGGTGTGTTGAGGTTGGGGCGTAAACCTGTACGACCTTCAACGAATATCTTGACGATATTCTGAGTATAAGGTACGCCACCCTGGTCGACACACTCTCGATCCTCACCACATTGGACGAAAAACCCGACACCGACGAGGGACCTGTGGACGAAAAACCCGACACCACCCTGGGACTTCTGGTCACCCTCCCGGAAATAGAACAGGTTGCCGGATTTGAGAATTGTCGTGTCCTCCGCCTCTCTTCGGACTTCAGACAATCCCACAACACTCCATCGCAACCTGCTCAATTCCTCCTCAAGTTCGGTGATCTTCTCGTCGGTCCGGAGTGTTCTCGTGTTTAATGTTGCCAGGTCCAGTCGTCGGTGTTTTTTACGGTAGCCGTATCCACTCCGGGGATTCTTAGCACCCCTTGCATCGTCATAACCTTGACCGCTACCGGAGTCAAGGGTAGACGCGCTGCCGGGCACTAGGGGCCATTTTTTTGTTGTGCTCATCATTTTCTTTTGGTTTGCCCTAATCGCCACGCTTGGCAGGCGGGTTGGCGATCGCAGTATAGCTGTTGCAATGTACCGAAAGAATGCTGCTGCCCATTCTCTGGTGAGTCCCTTAGTCGCCTCATACGACACCCACAGGAAGCGATGGGATGGTGCTATTCTTTTGCGCCCCGGCACCATACAGGCGTACCATAAAAACTAATTTAGTGCATAATTTAAATAAAATGTAATGTATGATTGAACTGGCAGTGTGAACACTGTGAACATTGTAGTGGGAGGCGTACTTCGTTGAATATTTTGAATTCTTTTCATGAATAAATACTGTTTAGTCCAAAAACAACTTTACTGACAAAACTATACCTACATTTTACATCGTAGTAACATTCGATGAATAAAAGTACATAGGGATTTAACTGGTGTTTAATATAAATATATTTTGGAGTACATTGTTTGAAGTAAAACTAAAATGTTAAGTATTTTTTTAATAATATATGCATCAGTTATTATTAAATTAGATACTTATATTAAGTTTATATTGTATTTTTGGTAGAATAAGAGCAACATTTGTAAAAGGAACGAATAAATGAATAGACGTTCAAATACTACCCAAAAAGTACTACTACCTACCACTGTGTTATGTAGAGATCATAAGAAACAAATCAATATGCGTTTTATTAATATACACGCATGACGAGAGTTGGCCTGATCTCAGAAAAGCTAAATTTAACTCCTTTGAGATCGTTCTAATGCTAACCAGGAGTCTCCTCACGTGTCAAGTTTCTAAGCCGGCCAAATTTTGATTAAAGTATCAACAAGTGTGGACAAAATTCTGAAGCAGCGTTACTATGCATCTGTATCAATACTACTTGTACTTGTTCCAAAAGAAAGGTTGTGGAATTGTTCGAAAGTTTTACCGTGGCCCTGGAACGCAAAGGGCATTCTAAGGAACACGGGTGAGTTTTAGCCAGTTAGTCTGACACTACCTGAATCATCAAAAGACTTGAAGAGAAATCATTTGATGTTTTCCCATAAAAGCAACTTTTCAGAAAGCAACTGTTAATTTTACAGATAATCTTAATACACACTAAAACACACCAGCATAAGAAAATCATAAGGTTCCTCTTATAGTTTCTACTGTCAATTAATTGTGCTTGATCACAATACAGGACGGCTAAATATTATATCGATTTATCAATATTGTACGTAGTATGTTCATTTTACGTAAATGTCAACTGAATCCGGTCTAGTAGTAACGCAGCAAATTGGCTGTTAACGATGGATAGACTGGCAGATAAATATATTAGTAATCCTATAAGGGTTCCGTTTTTGTACGTCAACCCAAAAAACTATTATATTGTTTAACTTGAAGTAAATTAATTAACTGTCACACCATTGACAGTTATGTACTTACCACACCTTTGCACCTTAACACCTTTGCTGCTAGCAAAGGTGTTTTTAGAAAATCTTTTAAAAACGGTACACTTATAAGATAGCTATGGGTAGATAAAATATTTCGATCTTCAGTGCTCAACATTAGTAACTCGTTCCTTGTACTTTCCAATGTTTTGTATTTTATGGGTATTAGAAAAGTTTTGGCACAGTTACCTATATAATCGGATACTCATTCTTTTTTATTTATTTATTTGAGGAATACCAACGAGTAGGTAAGTACACTACAAAAAACTTCTGTAAAATACAAACATGCTACACAATACGTTTTCGTGTGATGCACACTCAATTATAGGTAACCACAACTTACACATTAATGAGTCTACATTCTCCGACTGAATATTATATTTAACAAGACTATTACAAAATTTCAAGATTAAGATGACATAATTACCTACTAAAAATGAAAACAAAATACAAGTTGATGTGATATTTTTTATGTCAGTAAAAAGAATTATGTCAAGTAATAAAGTATTTATGTCAATATTTAAAAGTATTGTGTCAAAATTTAAAATTTAATGTTGATTAAAAATATAAAACATACGGAAAATAATCAGGATTCATTTAAAAAAAATAGAGAATAAATGATGGTTAAAAATGTATGTCATTAAATATTAATAATTGGATTGATAAATCAAATGTCTTCCGCCTGAAAGTGCTTAGTCAATTTCCTTTTAAATGTGTTGAGACCATCAGCTTTGCGGCTTTTACAATTTTACAATTTCGTTGCCCTTGCAAGAGGAGAGTTGTCATCTAAGATAGTTTTGCGCCAAGATTGTCTGAACAAATTGTAGGCGAACGCGGTAATCTACTGGGGACATTAATAAATATTTTTGACAGAAGGTCGCTATTTATTTTCGATGACGTAATATTGTGCAGAAAACAAAGATCAAGTACTTTTTCTACGATTTGTGAGACTTTGAAATTGAAAGTGGTGAACACGGTCTCGTATATGGTTTTAATTGATTCGCGGTTTTATTTTGACAAGAAAGATGACACAAGAATCTTTTTTGGACTCGCTCAATGCGTTGCTTAGTACGTGGCATACAGCCAGGTGGCTGTGTGCCCACTCCAGAATGGTCTGATGCTTCTCCAGGATGTCAAAAATTATTTCGACCTAATTAGTATTTAATCTTTAGACGGATCATACATGCGATACAAACAATTTGAAATGATTACTTTATTCCCATGGAGAATCAAAGTTTTTTTAGTTTGTATTATGTTACTTTTTTCATCGTATTTGTTTAAGGTGACACACCATAATACAGTTGATTGATTATAAATTCTTGATTATAAAGTCTTCAGATGCAAATCTTCATATACCCTTTTGTATAATTATGTATACCTAGCTATATCTATTACCACATTCAAATTATCTGGTTAAAATAGAAACTACGTGGAGTTGTCATTAAGCGAATTTGTCATTGTGAGAAGTGGACGATTTTTGTCCGGTTGACATTTTGAGAAGTTGACGTTATGAGCTGATACGGTTATAACGAGGTGACCATAGCTGTGAGCAGTATTCTTGATTACTACTAACCAACGTCTCATATAAAATTATTTTGGTCTTGGAGTTGGTAAAAGGCTTTGAAGATCTAGCCAAACCTACATAAGTATCCACGCTTCCATGGTAATTGAAGTTTATAGTGATTGCAATTTTACGTTCCTACTCATATTGCGGGAATAGGAAGAGCATAAGAACAAAATAAAGTAATATGTTGGGGAAAAAGTTTCTTCGCATTTTTAAGAAAATTCAAAACATTTTTTAATAATTTACATTTAACTAAAGTATGTAGGTACCATTTTGTTCGCTAACTTTTTGCCATCTTGTAGGTAGGAACATGATCCCATTGCTATAGAAATTTTGGGACTTCTGATCAAAATACCGCGACAAGTGGTTTTGGCAATCCTCTCGTGATGTTAACCTGACACTGCCTAAAGAATTCTGAAGAGACCGAAACAGGTAGAAATCTGAAGGTGCAAGGTCAGGACTATACGGCGGATGCATTAACACCTCCCAGCCAAACTCTCTTAAATTTTGCTGAGTGGCTAAAGATGTATGAGGTCTAGCGTTATCATGATGAAAAACCACACCCCTTCTGTTGAATAATTCCGGCCGCTTTCTCTTAACTTCTTGCTTTAATCTCATCAGTTGTTTGCAGTAGAGTTCAGAATCGATGGTCCTGCCTGGTGGTAGCAGCTCATAATGAATAATGCCCTTCCAATCCCACCACACACACAGCATCACCTTGTTGCGAGTTAACCCGGGTTTTGCTACAGTCTGTGAAGCCTGACCGACCTTAGACCACGACCTTTTTCGCACGTTCTTGTCGTACGTGATCCACTTTTCATCACCAGTTATCAGCTTCTTCAAAAATGGTTCGGTTTCATTACGTTGCAATAAAGAATCACAAATGAGTAGTTACACCGTTCATTAGGTTTCTTTCAGTGAGCTCGTGAGGTACCCAAATATCGAGCTTTTTTGTGTACCAGTTTTTTTCAAATGCGCCAAAACTGTTTTTTGGTAAATTCCCAGTTCTTCAGCTACGTCGTAACTACTGATATCTTGCTATCTTGCTCCACTTTTTCAAAAATGGCATCTATTTTATCCGTAATACGCCCGACCAGAGCATCTTTGACATCAAGACTTCCGGATTGAAAATGCTTAAACCAAATTTGTGCTACTCTCACAGACACTGCACTAGGTCCATAAACATCGCAAATATTTTTCGCGGCTTGCATTTTTACCTTTTTTGAAGTAAAATTTTAAAATGTATCGAATTTCTTCATTAGATTCACTTCTTGACAGTACGAAAAACAAATGAAAATCACACATTTGAATTTGGAATTACGTTCTTTAAAATTTAAACTTTAAATGATACCAAAACCAGCCAGATACAAATAGTATAGCCAAAGAGATTTTATTACAAGTTCATACATACTATAATGCGAAAAGACCTTTTCCCCAACTAATATGTTACAGTGAGTAGGTAAATTAATAAGTTGGCACAGTACCTGGATCATTAAATGTGACCAGCACCATATTGCCGATTAGACTGGCCTTTTCGTTGAACACAATATTGCTGATCCGGTTCACACTGTTTCTTACTTGTCTTATATCATCATGCATAGAGCCTGTATCATCTATGACAAAAGTTAAACTGCCACGCCCCTTGCATGATGCTTTTAAAATAATATTCACGAATATGAGCAAGGCAGTGTGCGGAAATATCCGCCCCCTCATTTTGATGCTATTGTATTAGGAGTCGGTAATAACACTGTACTGCACTCTAATAAAGCACAATCCTTAGTGTCAAAATGTGATAGAGACGGCCCATTTATACTGTCTCGGTAAAAATAAATTTACAATAAACATTTATTCATGTTCCCCATAGGTTTTCCTACTATTGCAGGTTGTTGAGCTAACAAGTATAATGAAGTTATTAGTTATTTCAACTGTTTTTTAGTCAGTTACCAAGTGTATAATTATGTAGCTATATGTCGTGGCAATATCATAAAATTTACCATTTCATGATGGGGACGAAACATGAAATGATTATATTTCATGAAATGGCCAGCGAAACCTGACAATATCGTTTAAACGTCAACGTTTGATGACATATCAATCCACGTTTAGCCACATCATGAAATGATAAGTTCAAACCTAACTTAGGCGGCGGAGCCCCGCTACGCGAGGCTCCTGTTTCTGTCTGTAGAGTTTTAAGGAACCTGACATGAATAGTATGAACTCGGCTCCCGCTATCCCATTCGTATCTACTATCCATATTCTTAAAGATTTTTAAGAGAGTTTTTTTTTGGCAGTGAAAAGATGCAATAATAACTGACAATATAAGTTTAAATCCCTTAAAGTAGATAAAAAGTAAAACTAAAGTTCACTTAAATTAAATATGAAACAAAGTTACAGTGCACTAAGTTTTACATCGTTGAGAACTTAAACAAAAAAACTGTCTTACCATACAAGTATGTTGTTTTGTAAGAGTAAAGAGATAAGTGCTGTAACAATAAAAGTTAACAAAACACAATAGAACAATATTGTTTGTAAGAAAATATTGTCTACAAAAAAAATATCAAAATAATTTAAGTTGTTTACAACAATTATTAACAAAAATAAAATTCAGAAATGAAACAATGCATTCTGTTAACAATACCAGTAAATAATTAGATGCAATAATATCACAATAAAGTAAAAAGCTACTTCAGTGTATGTTCGCAGAGCGACAAATGTAACTTATATGTGTGTTTTAAGGCAATAAGGTAAAATAACGTGTTCGCCCAAAATAAAAATTAAATTATAAGATACTAAAATCGGGCGCCAGGGAGATTTTTAACACTTTTAATCTGCCGGTGGGAGGCTAAACGAAGAAAATTAAAACAACTACTTTATCTTTTGTCCATTTGCCCGTAGCTTTCAAATTTTTTAACCAATATTCTAAAATATGATATGGTTTTAACTTAACCTAAATTAAAGGCTATAATTAATACATTTAGGAATGTGATATTACTGCATCTTGCACTAAATGAGTTAATATGTAATAGGAATAAAAAATCCTACCAGATTGCTGGCTTTCAGAATAACTAATACGAAACCATAGAAGCGATGATGGAAGTCGGATGCAGGCCGTAGTGTTCTAAAAAAAAAAAGTAATAATTTCGGATATTTTAAATCCAAAATTGAAGAAAATAAAAGTAATTTGAAGAAAAAAACTGGAGAAAAAAACGCCAACAGTGGGCTGTAACAAACAATTAAAACGTTAAGAAAAGTCATTAAATTCAAACAAGTAAGCGTCCGTTTGGGCTAAAACTTACTGTTTTCTTCTATTAAATTAACTTTGATGCGCATACGCAGCCAATCCTATCGTATGCATGCGAGCAAAAACCATCAAAATCTGAAAATTATCAATCCGTCTAATAAGATTCTATCACGAGGCGCAGACATTACAATGTCCTGAAGAACTCAAACTTACCGAAAATTAACGTCACTCCTTCTCACGTTCTAGGTCCGTTTGAAAATCATTGCCTTTTCATGAAGGGCTTGTACATAAAACTGCGATGCGACGACGGATCGCAATAATATTGTATTGTATCTAAGGGCTTGGACACAAAACTGTGAATCGGCGCGATGCGATGCGATGCGATGCATTTATGAATACGATTACTACAATTTTATTACGATGCGACGTCGCATCGCAGTTTTATGTACAAGCCCGTATTCATAATTGAATCCGCATCGCGCCGATTCGCAGTTTTGTGTGCAAGCCCGAAGACCAAAATATCCGAGATAAATACGGATTAGAGGAAATATTGGCGAGCGATTCAAAATTATCGACCGAAAATTCAAAATTATTATTATAGGTTAGATTTATTAGGGTGCCCTAATAAATCTAACCTGACCTAACCCCCGCCACATCATAAAATGGCTTTTATTCCTCAGCTGGCGCATTATTATTAGCTTTTGTTATTGAAATTGTCTGCCGCCATGATATATTACTAAAACAGAACGATATCAGCGCCCCTAACGATGGATAATGTTACTAATTTACGATATGATCACTAATGTTTGACCATATCATGAAGTAGCCGTGTGTAGCTGTTGATATCAACAGCGGGTATTTTCCATTTCATGAAATACAACCATTTCATGAAATGGTCGGCCACATCATCAAGTGTTCAATTCTATGACATGGCCACGACATTCACACAAATACAAGCAATAGAGGCTGTTGAAAGGTGTGATTCAATCAGTCTGCCTAGCCTTTTCCTAACTATGCTGGGATCGGCTTCCAATCTAACCAGATGCAATTAAGTAGGTTCCAGTATTTTACATGGAGCGACTGCCTTTCTGAGCTCTACAAGCTATGGACTGGAACACATGATACCCTTAAGCAAAACTGGTGTCAGGTTTCTTGTCTATCACTAACCGTAGCCCGTAACGACTGTCAAAGATCTACAAATGACAACCGGGTATAACGACTTAACGAGCTTTTCGAGGCACGGAGGAATCTCGGTATGTATGCTTACCCATCCTCAGACCGACCACGGCAAGCGTTGCTTAACCTTGAGAATGGACCCGTGTGGCTGTTATTATTCAGATACGAGAGTCATAAAATTAACAAGATGATAAGCGTCATCTAATTAATTTTATGAGTGGTGACGAACTGAATTTACGAAAAATACGTCTGATGTGAAAAGGTTCGTCACTTTCTGAATAAAGTTCGGTCGCGGAGCAGGAAGAATTTCGTACAATGACCTCTTTGCCTACTGACAGTGGTCACAAACATTTTTGTGTCATACGCGCAAGGTGACTAAAGGCACCCAAATGTTTAACCCGTATTTTTGTATTCAAAACCATGGCTTATGGGAAAAATATTCTCAACCTATCCAAAATTCACGGAACTCAAACTGTGCGTTCATGCACGAAATTCCAAAAAAAAAGTAAGAGGCGGGAAAGTGCCGTTTGGCTTATAACACTTTCAGCCATTCGGACATTTGGGCGATTTCTCAAATAACACTTTCGTCATTTTAGTATATCTGTGTCCAAAAACTGAGCGATCACTGACGCATCTCAAGACGGAATGTCGTCCCGCCAGGGTTGCGGATTCTGTCCTGTTATTTAAAAATGATTGACTATATGTCAAGCGAGCCAAGGGTTTTTTGTTGTGACTCAAGGCCAACCAAAACCACATACAAACAAGAACAAACCTTAGGTACGGTAAAAGGTTTACAATCCCTGAGGACGGCCGTCATTGCATGATCTGTACCAGCGTGACGTATGTGTATGTGAAGGAGACAGGTAACGGCAGGGCAGGAATTACGCATTTCGTTGGTTGTAATAGGTATGTTTATAAGCTTAATAGATTATAGTTTGGAAGTCGGTGGTGTGACAGCCCCGTGTCTTGGAAAGCATGTTAAGCCTAGACTATCTCTGCCAGGGTTGCGGAATATGTTCGAAAGAGTTACCGCGGCCCTGGATAGAAAGGCACTAGGAGGACTAAGGGTGGGTTTTAGTCAGTAAAAGTCTGACGCTGCCGCTCCACCCAGAGCGGGAGGGGTCATTTGATGATTTCCCATCCTCAAAAAAAAAAAAAAAAAGCCTAGACAGTAGAAGAACGGCAGATAAGGGAAAGCACCCGTAGACTGGACTTGAAGAGTAAAAATTTTAGTAACCATAACCTAAGAATTGTTAAACACAGTCCACGATACCAGTCCGTAAAATTATTTAACAGGTTGCCTTTAGACATAAAAAGTGCTGTCTACAGTAGCGCTTTCAAAACAAAACTAAAAAAAACCCTGTTGAGTAAGTGTCTATATGCTGTCGAGGAAATGTAATTTTATAGAAATAATCATGGGTTGGTAAATTTGTATTGTATTCAGATTTATTGATTGATTTATTTGCTTTTTATTATTTTTACTAGCTGTCCCCCGCGGCTTCGCTCCCGTCAACTGGCTACCTACCTACCTACCCTACACCTACCCTACACCTACCCCACACCTACCCTACACCTACCCTACACCTACCCTACACCTACCCTACACCTACCCTACACCTACCCTACACCTACCCTACACCTACCCTACACCTACCCTACACCTACCCTACACCTACCCTACACCTACCCTACACCTACCCTACACCTACCCTACACCTACCCTACACCTACCCTACACCTACCCTACACCTACCCTACACCTACCCTACACCTACCCTACACCTACCCTACACCTACCCTACACCTACCCTACACCTACCCTACACCTACCCTACACCTACCCTACACCTACCCTACACCTACCCTACACCTACCCTACACCTACCCTACACCTACCCTACACCTACCCTACACCTACCCTACACGTACCCTACACCTAACCTACACCTACCCTACACCTACCCTACACCTACCCTACACCTACCCTACACCTACCCTACACCTACCCTACACCTACCCTACACCTACCCTACACCTACCCTACACCTACCCTACACCTACCCGACACCTACCCTAGTTTATAACCCACTATAGCGCTAGAAAACACTCTCTTTTTGTTTGGTACTTAGTTTAATCACTATTGTTATTGTTCCTTTTTTTAAATAATCATTTTTTTTATATTAATGGTTTCTTTTTCTCTTATTCTTTTTTTTTTCTCTAAGAATGTTTCAGAATAATTAATTGTTTTATGTAACTCACATGACCTGATTACAATGCCTTATGTTATATGTCCTGTTAAATTGCAAGAGCTCTGGTACCTAAAACACAAGTTCAATCTTACTTTGGGTGCCAGTCTTCAACTAGTTCAGTTTACATAATAATAAACATACAAAAATGTTGTCTCTTACACTAATGTAATTTAGTTGTATTCAATATACAATGTCGCCCATGCGCATGTGACCGCCCGTAATATTCTGAATATTCATGAAAAAATATCGAAAATAAACTTCAAAAGGGGGGGTCTATCTGTAACATTTATCATGTTATTCAATTTTGAATTTTTTAAGTAGAGTTTGTAGACTTGCTTTCTATTTTTTGACACATCTCCGAAGTTTATGGGTCGATTTGTATTTTGTTTATTATTTCCAAAAGCTTATGAGTTATTTTAACAGGTTAATTAACATTTTACTAAAAATTATCGACTACGAAAAAAAAACACGGAATCGAAGTAATTTTTTCGGTAAAAAATTGTGTATTTATTTTAAAAAAACTAGTGTAAGTCCATAAATTATCCCCATAGGACCACTTTTTTAATCATTATTTGTAATCTACTACATAACAGCTAAAAATTCACAGAACATTACTAATACCTATCTCTAAAAAAAAACCAGCAAACAACTTGTTGAACATTTGCAACTATTCAAATAAAAAGGGTCGCTCAGGTAGAAACCGGTTCCTAGAAACAGCTTTTTAACAATTGCGTCCCTACCACGTGCACACCCTTGTCGGCTAGCGTTACTTCATTCAGTCGCTTGATTACTGACCCCGTGACGCTACGTGTTTTGTGATTTGTGCACTACTTAATCTTGTGAGGAAAGTTTGTTAACTACTCGTATCATTGCAATGGTACGATTGCGTGATCTACCGCCGTCTCATGTGGCTGACATGCATTTCATTTACGGTGTTTGTAATGGAAATGCACGCGCTGCTGTCGAAGAGTACAGACGTCGATATCCAAGTAGACCAGTACTTGGGTACCGATCCTTCATTGCCGTACATCGTCTTTTTTGCGAAAGAGGATTATTTCCGCAACAAAATGAGCCCGGCGTGATTGTTGATGTAGACGTGGAAGAGGATGTGTTACGATTAGTGCGCGCTAACCCTATGCTAAGCATTCGTCTCCTATCGATAAGAGTAGGTATACCAAGAATAAGAGTTTGGAGAATTCTCAAAAAAGAAGGCCTGCATCCTTATCATTTCCGACGTGCACAACATTTGGAAAATGTCGATTACGGTGCGAGATCTGTTTTTTGTAATTGGATAATTGCACAGCAAAGAGCTAATCTCAATTTTATGAGGAAGATTTTGTGGACAGATGAAGCCACGTTTACAAGGGCGGGTATAACAAATCATCGCAATCTTCATGTGTGGGCCACTGAAAATCCACACGTCATTAGAGAAACAACTTTCCAGACTCAATTTTCCATAAATGTATGGGCTGGAATGATTGACGGTGAACTTATTGGCCCTTTCGTATTACCAAACAGACTAGATCAACACGCATTTTTAGATTTTATAGTCAATACGTTGCCGTTGCTTTTGGAGGAAGTACCGCTGGAAACAAGAAGGCGGATGTATCTGCAATTAGATGGAGCTCCAGCACACTTCGCACGACTAGTTCGTGATTATTTAAATCAAAATTATCCGCGATGGATTGGCAGAGGAGGTCCCATTGCTTGGCCGCCGCGATCTCCCGACCTTACACCCTTAGATTTTTATCTTTGGGGCAACATGAAACAAAAAGTGTATGCCGTGCCCATTGAAAGCCGCGAGCAATTAACGGCTAGGATTTTTGCTGCTGCTGCGGAAATTAAAGAAAACCGTGAAGAATTACGTCGTACAATAAAAAGTGTTGCCATGAGAGCTTTAGTTTGTTTACAGGAGGGTGGGGACCATTTCGAAAATCTAATTAATTAAAATTCTTGTATTTTTTATTTTTTAAGTAAAAATCTGGCTATTGCTTGTTTGTTTTTATTTCCATTATCATCCTCCTTATTAGTTTAACCTTTTAGTACTCACTGCTAAAAGCGGGGACATTTAATTGACTTTCACATTTTCTTTTCCTAAATTTGACTCTTAGAGTTTTAGAGTTTTACTTTGGATTTAGTTACAGTTTGGTTTAATAATGTTCTGTAAATTTTTAGCTGTTATGTAGTAGATTACAAATAATGATTAAAAAAGTGGTCCTATGGGGATAATTTATGGACTTACACTAGTTTTTTTAAAATAAATACACAATTTTTTACCGAAAAAATTACTTCGATTCCGTTTTTTTTTTTTCGTAGTCGATAATTTTTAGTGAAATGTTAATTAACCTGTTAAAATAACTCATAAGCTTTTGGAAATAATAAACAAAATACAAATCGACCCATAAACTTCGGAGATGTGTCAAAAAATAGAAAGCAAGTCTACAAACTCTACTTAAAAAATTCAAAATTGAATAACATGATAAATGTTACAGATAGACCCCCCCTTTTGAAGTTTATTTTCGATATTTTTTCATGAATATTCAGAATATTACGGGCGGTCACATGCGCATGGGCGACATTGTATATTCTGTTCTATTCTATTCTATTCTAGTTTTAAACCTTTAACAGGAAAGACAACAACAATTGGTTACTCAGCCGACCACAATACTGCGCACTATGTACCTTTAATAATTGTATTTAGGCACCATGATTAACGTGTTTCTAGCAAACTCAAATGCAAATATATTTTCAGGATTTTACGTACCTAATCATAATACTGTGTGTTCCATATACCCGTTGTAAATATGTATCTTTTGTAGGTACTCTGATAATGTTGTAAGATTGTAACTATTGTGACAGTTTTGATATTATATTCTAACTAGTGATAAAATTTTTACAAATAAGCTTAAACAATTATTAGTTAAAAAAGCATTCCACACAATAAACGAATACATACATGACAAAAATATTAATTTCACACATACAGACACTATACATTGTTAGCTGTTTAAAATTCACAGTCATACATACACGGATAAATATTGTATTATTATTAAAAAATATGTTAAAGTTTATTTTAATCTTACCAAAAAAATAAAAAATTGTTATGCTAAAAGTGTTAATCTTGTTAGGTTGATATCGAATAATTAATCTTTAAATAAAGGCTATTATTAAGTTAATTAATAAAAAGGAAATGTTTTAAAATTGTAAACTAATATGTAGGACATGCTTTAAAATTGTTAACGAATGTATTAATTTTATACTTTTTGCTGTGCCCTACAGGGTACGTAATTAAGCTTTTAAGCTGATTATAAGACCTTCACACATTACATTATGGAATGCAAATAAAGATGAATATGAATATATTGTTGCATGTTTTTCAATTTTCAAGAAGCTGGCCAACACGAGCCTCGTTGTCACTCTTTCCCATAAATAAACTTTTTTACAAAAAAACACCGAAATTAAAGTTCCTTAAGTAGTGTATTTATTTGGAAGTCGGTTGTATTTTTTTATAAAAAGTTTTTAATTTTTCACATTTTAGTGGTGATACTCCACAAACAGATTCATGATTAGCACTTCAAAAACGGCCGGAAAAATAAGCACTTAAATCAGTATACCTAAGTATTATTTCAGAATAAAAAGATGATTGTAGTTATTTTAAAATAAATGTGTTTATTAGAAGCCTCTCTATATCCGATGACAGATGGTCTCACGTACAAATATATTATAATCGTAATTAAACTTTATGCTCGAGCATTATAGTTTATAAACAAGTTGGGTTGTTGATGTTTTTAAGCTGTTTTCTACGATTCGGTGTCAGATATATGAATTATATGTGTGTGCAAACATGGACACTTTTGCAACGTATTTTTGTTCCTGATTCTTAATCTAGTGTATTTTTGATCGAAACATAACAACCTTAGGGCCATTTTCACCAAGCCAAACTGATCGCGATCAGCGTATAAACCACGTTTATGAGCTGTCAGTGTCACTATTTTTCTATGGAATATTGACGCTGACAGCTCTTGAACGCAGTTTAGATGTACTGATCGCGTTCAGTTTCATTGGTGAAATCCGTTCTAAGTCATTTGCGCTATTTGCAGTTAAGGAAAACTTAGTGTGCCTTCGCAGTTCAAGTCCAGACCAGCTCATAGTTAAATATATACTTTGCTTTGGGATAAACATAAACTTAACAATTTCTCATTTTACATTTCCAATTTTTATTGATTTCAATTTGAAGAGGTCACTTGGTGTCCTCGAAGTTCAACATCCAATGCAAATGAAACATAGAGGACGCTCATTTAGTATAAGATTATTTGCTCTATTTCCAACGAATATAACGCTGTTATGACATAACGTTTACTTCACTAACAACAATTTACATAATCATGATTTAATATAACGTTCAGTTTGTTTATTAACATGTGCTATAGCAACATTTTCTCTAACGTTCAACTTATATCATATCGCTTTTGCCCGCGATTTTGTACGCGCATATCCTGTTTTTTTCCGTCTCTGAAAGATTTTCCATTCCCGTTTATCCTATTAATGGCCTTCCTCATAAATGTGGCAAAAATAATATTTTCCAAATCTGACTGGTACTTCAAGCGCGTTCAAACAACAAACAAAATCTTTAGTTTTATTATGTTATACATGTTATAGTATATAGATCGCCAACGTGGTGTAGTGATGGGCCCACATACATTCATCTATGTGGGTCGTTGTCTCTGGATAATGCTGCGGTCTATTACGAGCCCCGCACTTATCACCCACCTCGTGACTCGTGACCGCAGTTGCTAAGTATGAAGGACGCAGGCACCTTAACCGAATAACCTGGCAAAGGGAAGAAAACCCAAAAGGAAAAAAATACACCAAATATGGGAGAAGCAAGACTTAAAGAAAAACTACCTCAGGGAGGGACATCAATTATATCAACAATATTACAATCTAACATCTTGCAATTGAAAATAAGAGATTTTTTTTAAATTATAATATTTACTATTCAACAGGAGACATAATTCTCGAAATTTTTAATGCTGGTGGAGAGTGCCGAATGAATTAAGAAGATTTGCCAAAGGAATTTGCAACAGTTGATTATGAACAAAAGTACTTTTAAGTGGTTCTAGTAATAAGCATGCAAACAAGGATGCTTGCTTAAAGCATGCAGCATGCAAGCAGGCATGCAGCATACAAGTAAGCGTGCAAACAAGTATGCAGCAAGCATCATGCATGCGGTTTAAATTACACTCCTGGGGTAGGGCAGACAAGACTGTGTGAAGTCGGTTTTGCAGCGATTTGTTTCTGTCACAAAATTTTGTAGCGCAACATATTGACTTTTTACGACACTATTTTAATTAATATTGAAAATGCAGTCAATAAACCGGCTATATATTTGTGATCAAATAATATTCCGTAAAATGTTGTTCCGGAGTGGTGAAAATAAGGCAAATGCAAAAAGTTCAAAAGAGGATCTTTAAGTTTTTCAATAAGTAAAAATAAAAAACCTCACTAGGTTCTCTTTGCGCCAAGGTTAACCATGAAGTTTTGCGAAAGTCGACTGTTACTAATGGTCTCCACCATAATTATGTGGACATAAAATACTTAGTTCAAATCAGTGGCAAAATCCAACCATGCCATACTTAAAATCAATTTATTTCCCTCCATTGAAACGTATTTATAAACATCCTCATAGCATTATGATTAATATTGTCAATATAATAACAAAGTGTTTGCCTGTTTTATCATACCTGCTTCTTTATTATCTCACTTTCCTTGTCCCATGTTATTAATGGCCAGCTCGAAATGTTTTTGTTCTTCCATTATTTTCTGAACCCATTTCGTTCTATTCCAACCTATCCATGCATTGGTATTCTGAACATCCTTACAAAAACTAACTCTTATAGGATTACTCGGGTATCTTTCTGTCTGTCACAGTCAATATTCTTCGGATCTACTGGATCGGTTCTGTTAAATTATGGTACATATATGAACTTCGTGCGTTGCGTAAACAAATAAATTTTGAGTATGGGGTTCACTTTTGGGGAACCGACTAGAAAAAAAAAGTTTTTCATAGTGTACCGTGTGACATTTCAAATGAAAGGGTTTATTGTAAGGTAAAATCTTTATAATCAGCTCTTTCATTTACAGTCAATTTTTTTCATAATTTTATACTAAATAGTTTTGAAGTTATTCAAGAAATTATATGAAAAATGATAGTCCAATCAACGGGGCTTATATGATCCGAATAATTCTTCCGCCTATGAAATTTGGCATGTGATGAAATTAGGTGATACAGATTACAGATGTACAATAATCCAACATTTTTTTTACGAGAAGTTAGGTTATTTTACGTAAACATGAAAATTGCTTATGAGGCTCTGTGAATATTTCCTCGGGCTGAAATACTTTCTGTTTACGTATGAATGTACTAGTTAGAATAAGTATATAAAGGAATCCAACATTTTTTCGATTTCGGTGATACCCCAAATTTAACTTTTAACATTTTGCACTATAACTTCCACCGGAAAATTGCTCTGCCAATTTTTATGTTTTCATATGTCTTTATGCCCCTAAATACATAGCTTTGTTTAGTTATCCAAAAGATTTTCCTTTTTAAACTTGTATTTTAAATTTTTGCTTAATTACGTAATGTGAAAAAATCCTCCGTCCATTTTTATACCTTTATTAGTCATATGATTTTATATTAAAACAGATTTATCAATAATCCAACAAATTTTCCTTTAGGAAGAACATTTTTTTTTCATTTTTACTTTATTACGTCACGTGAATAATTGCTCAGGTTAATTCTATACGTGTATGAGATTATCCAATAGGCCAATGGAAATTCGGCCTAATACAAAAGTTTTTACAATCTCAATAATATAAATTCTATCTCAACATACCTTAATTAGTCATGATTTTATATTAAAACATATTTATCAATTATCCAACAAATTTTCGGACGGTCAATATTTGTTACGATATTTCACTGTTATAAGCTAGAGCGAAGGGTTGGCCATCACTTGACTGAAAATACTAATGTAGTAATGTAGGGGAGTTTGATGGCTACCGATATTATTACAAATATTTTTCTATAAATATGCACAACGTGTGTACAGTCAACAACACATCAAGTTACCAAAAACTGTCAATTTTTCTTATTTGATTTTGAACTTAACCTTCAACATTTTAAGAGTGTGTATTCGATTCGCGAGTTACTGGGAGGGCCCGGCACGACCCTCAAGTCTGCTATTACAATAGTGTCAGAATGGTCTACCATTGATTTCATAATTGTTGATTTTGACAAGTTTGATAATCTACTAATATAAAAGCGTCATTATGACTTTCCAATGGTCAACCACTGACCCTCCCATTGAAAGAAATGTCATAGAATGGTAATCTCGTACATAATGACAAATGACTGACAGATGTATGCGGTAATCTGCTAAAATTTTGACAGTTCCTTTGATCAGTGACCTATCATTAGAACGTCCTTGTGCAGTCTTTGCTTTTCAAAGACATTGAATATTTAGAACCATGATTCTATTACGAGACCATTGACCGACCAATGATCGACCATTATGAATTTAGCAGATTACGAACTTATTGCAAAATGACAATGGGATCGTGTTGGAATGACGAATTTATGAAAATAGCAGACTTCGGGCCCAGGATCGGCAAACGATTGCGCGCGGGGATTTATAGTGTTTTTAAAATAATCGTGTAAAATAAATGATTAGATAAAAGGACTGACAAAAAAACCAAGATATTTAGCAATACCTTTATTTTCTTAAAATAATTATATTATCTATGCTTAAAGTAAAACACTGTTAAAAAAAAATTGTTAAAGTTAACCGATTTTCTATATTTTTTTTTAAATACTAATTAGCCATATTTTCGTAATTGAGCAATATCGTGCGCTTTGAGACTACATATTCAGTTGGACAAACGTATAATATAAAATATTTTAGCACATTACAATGGTTGTATTCGTCCTGAAAGATAACTCTGACGTCCATTTTTGTCAAACGCTAACTGTTCTTTTTAAAAGTGTCAACAAAAATTATATTTTTCAGAGTAGTGTAGTAAATTAAAACTTAATCTTTCTAAAACCGTAATATTCTGTGAAATAATCTGCTCACATCATTACCTACGATTTTGATCTTGAAAAATTAAAAAAAATAGGAAGTTTTCGTCGCGAATCGAATACACGCTCTTAAGGTTTAAAATCATTTGGAGAAAAGACAATGCCAAATCCCGCCCCAGCAATTTACATAAAATGTAAATTAATGAAAATCAATTTAATGAATCATGGGGTCCGAGTGCTCATTACTTGTTTAAAGATCTGTCAAGACGCTTAGTTGACACTTCGCGTGAACCTACGGCTGGCTTTTACCTGGGACAAAGGAAAATCATTGCCATAGAACGTGGCACTTATATTATTATTATTGTGCTACTTATAAAATGCTGCATATTTTATGCTTGTAAATTACTTTTTTTAGTGGGGCAAAGTTATAACAGCCGCACGGACCGATCTTCAAGGATAAGCAACGCTTGCCGAGGTTGGTCTGTGGATGGGTGACCATCTTAACATACCGAGACTCCTCCGTGCCTCGGAAAAGCACGTTAAGCCGTTGGTCCCGGCTGTCATTTGGAAATCTTTGGCAGTCGTTACGGATTGTCAGAAGCCAGAAAAATCTGACACCAGCCTTGCCTAGAAATACCGTGTTACCCAGTTAAATGGGTTGTGGAGGTCTGGTAGGCAGCCGCTCCACGTAAAAATCTGGTATTCAGCTGAATCCGGTTTGACTGGGAGACGACCCCAATATAGTTGGGAAAAGGCTAGGCAGATGATAGTGGGGCAAAGTTCTATAGTTCTATAGTTTCTGTCCTTTGACAGTTTCGTATAACCTGATGTGCGGTTGACTGTACAACGGCGTTTAGACATTCGCTTATACCTATTTCTAAAGATTTTTTATTACTTAAATTGTATGGATTTAAAATAAACGGACTTTGTAAACTATGCGGAAAAATGGTCAAAATGTTAAGGAGATTTCGAGTTAAGAAAAAAAAGTATTGTCCAAAGGTGTACCAGTAAGCTTATAATTTTTTCAGCATCTGCGTCCACCAATACAATTTAATTAAGCTGTAGAAAACACTAATACACTTAAACATAAAATAACTCTTGGTAAAATCTCCGAAACGTGTAAAATAATAATTAATTCAAAAGATTTGCTATACCAAGGGTCAGCGCACATCTGGCGCTACCAAATGAGTGGAATGTACCACCAGAATCTGTCAAGCCAGCTACGATGCAACGAATGCCACACGAAAGCACGTTGGCAATGTAAAAATCTAATTATAAATCTTAGTTTTAGATATTGTTCCTCAGTAAGTGAATTTGTATACAATTGTTTATGAGAAATAAAGTTGTTCTTAAACCTTAAAAAATGCATTAAAACATTGTGCATCGAAAAAGGATGTTTTGAACAATACTATGCATAAGCCCATTGGCCCTATTTGAGTTGGTATGGTGTTTTTCTAATACAAAAGGAAGGTTTTTTTTCTTTATAAAATGTCTTTCTAGACTGCAATAGATACGTTAATAAAGTTTTTTTCCAGAATTTTGCTGCTAGGTTTGTATTTGGGTTCAAATGGGTTAATTTGTGCGTATTTGTGATAGAATATTAGATTTAAGAAAATATTCAAAATTTTCAATTAACTGCGCTTTTTCGTAAACCTGAAAACATATCGCTGCGCCTAAATGAGAAAACGTATAGCTCACTGAAAACTGTACCGACTTGAAAAAAAGGAAGAGGTTCTCAATTCGATTGTATTTTTTTTGTCACTTCAACAAACCCCAGTATAACATTACTTTTTTTTTATTACACAGCCAACAAACCTTACCTTACCCCTTACCTTAGACCGTCGTTGCTAGCCGACGGCCGGCAATGCAATTATTGAGATTGTAAAAACTTTAGTATTAGGCCGAATTTCCATTGGCTTATTAGAAAATCTATTAAAATACAGCGACTCATAACTTAAAACACTCATTGAATTAACCTGAGCAATTATTCACGTGACTTAATAAGGCAAAAATGAAAAAAAATGTTCTTCCTAAAGGAATATTTGTTGGATTATTGATAAATCTGTTTTAATATAAAATCATATGACTAATAAAGGTATAAAAATGGACGGAGGATTTATTCACATTACGTAATTAAGCAAAAATAAAAAATACAAGTTTAAAAAGGAAAATCTTTTGGATAACTAAACAAAGCTATGTATTTAGGGGCATAAAGACATATGAAAACATAAAAATTGGCAGAGCAATTTTCTGGTGGAAGTTATAGTGCAAAATGTTAAAAGTTAAATTTGGGGTATCACCGAAATCGAAAAAATGTTGGATTCCTTTACATACTTATTCTAACTAGTACATTCATACGTAAACAGAAAGTATTTCAGCCTGAGGAAATATTCACAGAGCCTCATAAGCAATTTTCATGTTTACGTAAAATAACCTAACTTCTCGTAAAAAAAAATGTTGGATTATTGTACATCTGTAATCTGTATCACCTAATTTCATCACATGCCAAATTTCATAGGCGGGAGAATTATTCGGAAGTCTCCATACAACTAATATCCTCGTTGATTGGTATGACCCTTATCTCCGAAACGCCTGAGCCTACAATTTTGAATTAGATAATAGTTCTTTACCTTTAGATTTCGGAAAAGCCTACTCGTATGAGAAGTCTGTCGTTTTAAAATAACATGTTACAAATTGTCCGTAATTGCCCATTTTTTTACAAACACAGGTCCTATATCCCAATCGCAATTTTATTTATAAACAACTACACTTGTAAAGCCAAATAACATAGAACAATGTAATAAATGCATTATTCAGGTAGCTTACACCGAGAACTAAAACCAAAAGGCACTATCTTCTACCACATCACTGGTAATGATTTAAGGGGTGATTAAAATCGCCCGGAGGACACGGTGGGGCATACGGTGGAGGTCTGCCCCGCTTGGGCGGAGCACCGCCGTGTCCTCGTCGAGGCGATCGGCAGCGGCGACCTCGCGTCCGGTCTGGTTCAATCCATGGTCCGGAGCGAGGAGGCATGGGAAGCAGTCACCTCTTTCTGCGAAGCAATAATGCTGGTGAAGGAGGAGGCGGGCCGCGTGAGGGAGAGACAACCCAGCCGCCGCGGCATAGGGAGACGCACCGGGCGTCGGGAGTCACTGGGCGATTTCCGGCCACCGTAGGTGCGGGTCTACGGACGGCGAGCGTTGGGTGGCTCGCCGTCCGATCAAAGCCAGGCCCGGGCCGACGGCGCGTTGTGTTCCAGGCGCGCCTCAAAGAGATGTCAGCATAGAAGTAGGGACCCGTTAGGGCCAGAGCCTGCAAGGGTTGCGGATTTTGTTCGAAAGAGTCACCGCGGCCCTGGAACGTTAAAGGCAAGTCAGTAAAAGTCTGTTACTCCCTCCCGCTCCACCCAGAGCGGAAGGTGTCATTTGATGATTTCCCATCCTTAAAAAAGAAAAAAATATGTGGTTAAAACGTATAAATTTGATACCTATCTACACTATTTAAAATTAAAATACAAAAAAAATCTTCTAGAAAAGAAATAAACCATAGAAAAACACTGAATATAAAATAAGTCCAATTGTCAATTGTTGGCAACACGCGTCAAGAGACCCGCGCAGTCGCGCTTGTGGCCTGGAGCGCCGCGACGTCCAAGCAGGCATTTCGGCAGCAGCGCCCTGATAACCGATACCGGGAATCACGCAGCCTGGCGTCCCGTCCACAGCGTCGTCTTCAGATGCACGTCAGCGAAAGTTCAGAAGCTAGTTTTATATAAACAGTTTCTCAGCTGTGAGAGCCAGTATACTATTGTAGTCTATGGCTGTGAGAATAATAAAAATATTTTTTTCCCGAAGACGCCGGTTTTTTACAAACCTGTCACCAATGTTGCCAAATGCGATTTCGAAAAACTAAATGAATAAAAGAAAACTGAGAATTAAGAAAATGGATACAGAACGGCATTCTGCAACCCATCTTTTTGTACGCTTGCAAAATGTCATTGATACCTATAGTTGGTAACGACTTAAATCAATTAAATCAATTAAAAAGCTTCGGAGACATCAACTACGAGTATTTCTTATATGAGTGAAAAGTGAAATGTAGTTGAAAAAAAAACCAGCCAAGTGCGAGCCGGACTCGCGCACAAAGGGTTCTGTACCATTATTTATAAAAACGGCGGCAATAGAAATACATTATCTGTGAAAATGTCATTTGTCTAGCTGTCACGATTCATGAGATACAGAGATACAGCCTGATGACAGACAGACGGACAGCGGAGTCGTAGTAATAGGGTCCCATTTTTCTCCTTTGGGTAAGGAACCCTATAAATTGATCACCGCGTAACTCGAATACTAGACGACTATTTTCTATGACGCAATTCCTGAAACTAGTGAGTTCAAAATCGGTTTCTGAGTCGATTTCCGTCATTAAAAATAGGTGTTAAATTTTGACGGAAAAACGTTTTAAATAACTTAAATTAGAACCACCGTGTCATGACAACTGCCCAAGAGTTGATATTCGGGCTTTGCATATGTTCTAATCGCACGGTAAACTCTGATATCGCGATTTAGGATTTTGTCCAATTAGTTCGCAGCTGTCGAGATACCTGGACTGAGTGATACCTGGACCTTCATTCCTAATACGGCATTGGACAGTGGGAGGAATGTGACGACTACTCGTCTGCAAGCGCGCATTTCACGTCCACCTAATACTCCGTATCCAGGTCGAGATGCCGTCGAATGGTCCACCATTCGACGGCATCTGGATCT
Organism: Melanchra persicariae; assembly: GCA_947386135.1. Lineage (NCBI taxonomy): Eukaryota > Metazoa > Arthropoda > Insecta > Lepidoptera > Noctuidae > Melanchra > Melanchra persicariae. Next base: position 11,307,359 of record OX376652.1, on the reverse strand, counting down.
GTAAACTCAATACAAATATTTTTCGAACTTATGATAGGTAACTACTATCATAAGTTCGAAAAATATTTGTATTGAGCGAATTTCATTTTACCTAAAACTTCTCAACTATTATCGTTTCGTTTTTTTTTACTTCATCAAAGTCACGTCTGCCACTGCATCATTTGACCTATTACCAATCCGATATTTTTCGTTAATTCGACGTTTCATTTGGTCGAAAAACTTTTTACCAAAGTTACATTGAGCTGAAATAACATTTGTTCCAAGTATTATGCCTTAGAACATTTTAGAGTGGTCCCACTAAGAAGCAGGCAAACAACGATGCTTGTTTCAAGCTTGCAGTATGCAACGCTCTTCTTAAAAAACTAAAAATATCGTATGAAAAACACGAGTCGGAAAAAAGTAAAAATAACCCAAATGCCCTATGGAAGACCATACAAAATATCACAAATTCAAATAATACACGTACTAGCCCCGCAGAACTGCTAGAAATAGATAAAGACATTAGTTCCTCAATAAATCGAGTATGTAGTTCAAACCTACCACCTAGCTCTCTCGTTATTCTTGAGGTTGAGACGAGTCTGAAGTAGAATCAATAATTTTTAGTTACGCAGCGACTGCGCCACAGGTTGGGGTGGCATATCCACCTCATTGCTAAAGATGTGTCGTCAAGCTCTAGTGCCACCAATTACATATAATTTTGCAATATTTGCATACAGATAGGACTGTTCCCTAATGCTTTGAAAAAAGCAATCGTTCACCCAGTTCATAAGGGAGGGGACAGAAGCTGTGTCAACAATTATGGGCCTATACCGGTCCTGACTTCTTTATCGGAAATACTAGAAAAAAACCTGAGCAAAAACCTTATTCAATTCTTAAATCCGTCTCATTGCTACTGATCAACACGGATTTCGGACTGGAGTCTCGACTGAGGACGCGGTGTTGGATGTGATGCAAGATGTTTCCAAATGTCTGGACAGGAAGATAAAATGCCTAGGTGCTTTCCTAGACATGTCTACACAGCCTGAAGAGTGAAAGTTGGTGATGGTTGAGTATTGCTGCGGATTGAAAACGGAATATATGAGGTTTTGTTGAGATTAAGCGTCAAAAGATAAGTGTTTAATCAAATCATTATTGTACAGATGGCGGATTCCGCATTAATTTTAACTTCTTCCCATGTTGATGCATGTACAAGCACGGCCGTGTCGTCGACATTTGCATAGATGTTGCAGTTTGGGAGTGACATCAAACAGAGACCGTTAATGTATATCTGAAACAATAAGGGGCCAAATATACTGCCTTGGGGCACACCATATGTCACTATTTCTTCTTCTCTATAAAGCTCATCAGTTTTGACTTGCTGTCTGCGATTTTTGAGATAGTCTTTATGGACTATATGTGCATATTTATTACATAGCATAGTATGTACTATAAATGGAAACATCGGAGAAATGCAACTGTTGTTGGACCAATACCCAGATATTTGAAAAGACGAACTAGGTTTATTTAATAAGTTTAAGGTCGATTTGCAGTTGAAAGACAATGCCACACCAAAATTTTTTAAGCCACGACCCGTGCCTTTTGCTCTGAAAGACAAAGTCAGTGCAGAACTGGATAGATTAGTTAGTTTAGGGGTTCTCGTGCCGGTTAATTATTCAGAATACGCTACACCCATAGTACCGGTTTTAAAACAAGACGGTACCTAAATTAAAAATTGCAGGTGATTTTTCTTGTACGCTGAATAGACTTGAAAGTGGTCAAGTATCCTTTACTATGGATAGAGGAAGTGTTTTCTAAGTTAAGTGGAGGGGAAACGTATAGCAAAATTGATTTGAGTAACGCATATAACCAATTTAGCCTGTCGGAGAAATCCCAAAAGTTGACAACCATTAATACACATAAGGGTCTGGTTGCTTATACTCGTCTAGTCTATGGTTTGGCAAATGATCTAGCTTTATTTAAAAGAACAATGGAAACATTGCTATCCGGTATAGAGAGAGTAAGTATTTGAATAGTTGACATCTGTATCACGGGAGAAACAAGAGAAATCCATTTGTCTAGATTACGAGAGGTATTAAGGAGAATACAAGATGCAGGATTGCGTCTTCAAAAGGAAAAATGCGTGTTTTTTAAAAGTAGTGTTACTTATCTAGGTTACGTAATCGATAAGAACGGGTTGAGAACGTGTCCAACTAAAGTCGAGGCAATTCTAGATGCACCTGCGCCTACCAATGTGAAACGAAGTGTAACGGAATGAAACGATTTCTAGTGAATTTTATTCTATGTGCTTCTTCTGTACTGAGTCCACTGAACGAATTGCTGCGTAACGGGCTTAGAGTGGCAGTGGGCTGAACGGCAGCAAGCGGCATTCAACAGTGTTAAAAATGAGCTGGCCAGCGAGCGAGTGCTAGCACATTTCCAGCCGGAGGTACCTCTGGTACTAACGGTGGACGCGGGGCCGTGCGGGCTCGGCGCCGTGCTCGCGCACCGGGACGCTGACGCCCGGAAGCGGCCTATCGCGTTCGCTTCACGATCACTTACGGCAAGTGAAAAGAACTATAGCCAAATTCAAAAAGAGGCGGTGGCTATTATATTCGGGGTGAAACACTTTCACCAATATCTTTATGGCCGTCAAGAGCCTTTTATTTTGAAGACGGACCATAAGCCATTGTTATAAATTTTTGGCAAACGTAATCTTATATCTGTCACGGCCGCCCTGCGTTTACAGAGGTATGCAATAATTTTAGGTGCATACAACTATACGGTACAGTACGTAGACGCTAAAAATAATCAAATAGCAGATTGTTTTTCTCGGTCGCCGCTATCAGTAGCGGTCAGTGATAACGATAAACAAAAGGACGGTCCTCAAAGTATTTTCTTTTCTTAGACGCCAGCGTAGAACCGGTTTTGTTCAATGATATTAGACGGGCTACTGCTGCCGACAATGAATTGAAAACAGTTAATAAATATTATGAATAATGGCTGGCCTAGGAAAATACAATGTAAATCTATATCGCCGTACTTTCATTGCAAAACGGATTTAGAAGTCATCGATGGTTGTTTGTTTCGCGGTTATAGGATAGTAATTCCGGCTATTTATAGGGACAAAATGCTAAGAGCATTGCATTCGGCACATTTTGGAATCGTTAAGATCAAGAGTGCAGCTCGTATTCGGATGTGGCCGGAGACCGATGCCGATATTGAGCGACGGGTGGGAGCGGGCGGCGCGTGCGCCAGCGTACGCAGTGCGCCGCCGCCCGCGCCCTGGCCGCGCCCCCCGTCCGCCTGGCACCGAATACATATTGACTCAAAGTCAAAGTCAAAGTCAAAGCATTTATTTCAAATAAACCAATCACAGGTACTTTTGAATTGTCAAAGTCAGTCAGTCAAAAACATGAAGCTATTTGCACGTTCCAAAGCGTAGATCTCTATGGAGAAGAACGTACAAGAAACTCCATGGACACTCTTTTAAATTTATTCATTCATTTCATTTTATGTTTTACAAAAATCCTGGTTACATCATTACTTGTTGCATCTATATGTGAGAACAATGCAAAGAAAGGAAAAAAATAAAAGTATTCCAAGTATCCAATAAGTATTAAATATAGAAATAAGCCAGTGACAGCTAAGATATGACCAGTCTCCACTGACGGCGCCCGTTCACGAACATGACGCGTGCATCAGCACCATTCAGCTCAACCATTTTGAAGGGAACCGAATGATCAAATACACGCGCCACCATCAGCGAGACATTCTAGCGAGCATGACACACCCTCAACTGCCCCTGCTCACTCATGTCAAACAAGCAAACCATCTATATTATTAACAGTATAGGCTCCATGGTCCTCACATTTACAGGATTTTAAAATAAAAAATGCTTCTACTTTATATAAAACTATGTATATCAATTTTCAAAAACGGAAAAAGAAAAGTAGTATTTAAAACATAACATAAGAAAAGTGGAAATTTTTATTAGTCTACACAAAGAAGGGTGAGCATCTCTTCCAAATATCTTAACTAGAGGAACCAAGCGGCTGAGACTGTGGAGCAGGACCGGCATTTAGCCAAGCATTTTTATCAAGTATATAATCTTCAAGTTTATAATATGCTTGTTTACATAGTGTGCGTTTTATGCATGTTTTAAATTTTCTCTCATTCAGTTCTAGAATTTCAAGAGGTATTTTGTTATAAAATTTAACACAGTACCCCATAAAAGAAGTGTGTACTTTTGCCAATCTGAATCGGGGTTGATCTAATTTGTTCCTATTTCTAGTATTAAAATTATGCCTATCACTAATCTTACTAAAAAGATGAAGATTTTTCCGAACATACATTATGTTTTCGTATGACTATATGTCTATAGGGCAGGCAGTGTACCTTATTGTTGTTGATGCGTATTCCAAATGGCTGGAATGTGTTCCTATGGATCGTGGCTCTTCTACCAATGCTCTTATTCAAAAATTGAAATATGTGTTTTCTAGATTTGGTGTGCCTTATGTTATTGTACGAGTATCATAAAATGATGTTAATATTAGGTCAGCGGAGTTTCATACATTTTGTCGAATGAACGGAATTGAATATCTAAATTCGCCAATATCATCCTTCTAGTAACGGGCAGGCAGAAAATTCTGTTAAAACTTGTAAGAAAATGATTAAATGCATATTCGCAGAAGATAGATTATGTCAAAAAGATACTTATTCAGAAAAAACTACAAAGTTTTCTGTTTGATTTTAGAAATACTATGCATTGCGCGACTGGTCTCACGCCAGCTATGTTAATGCTGGACGTAATTTAGACATGATTGTTATAAGAAATATTTTTAAGTAAGTAGGTTAGTATTTATTACATAAATACTAACCATATATTAACTTACTTTCTTCGTGCTTCCCATTTATGGAAGCACCCTCACCTTTTGGAAAAAATGGACCAAATCATCCGTCATACACTTACTTCACTTTTAAATGTGGCCATGGATGACCGAGCTTGGGCACAAGCTACTCTTCCCATCCGTATGGGAGGCCTCGGCGTCCGCAAAATTACTAGTATCAGTTTACCGGCTTTCATATCTTCGGTTCATGGCACTGAGAAATTAGTCAGGAATATCCTAACTTCCTCACTGACTAGTTTTGATGTGCCCTGCTTCACTGAGGCTATGGATGCCTGGAGACTCGCTTGCCCGAATCTAAATCCACCCGACTACCCATCATCCCAGAGACGTTGGGACGAGCCACTCTGCAGAGAGGTTCAGAATAACCTTTTGGCCACATCTGGTACTGCTGCTGAGCGTGCTCGTCTGTTGGCTGTGGGTCAATGGGAGTCGGGACTCTGGCTTCACGCACTACCGTCGTCGAACATAGGCACCTTGTTCGATGATACTACTTTCCGCCTCGCTGCTTCCCTGCGTCTTGGCGCTCCGTGTTGTTCTCCTCATCGCTGCCACTGTGGCGAAGCTGTCAACAGTCTCGGACACCACGGCCTGTCATGCAGCCGTAGCGCTGGTCGCATAGCGCGGCACGCGAACATTAACGACATCATCCGACGAGCTCTTGTCACCGTCGGCGTTCCGGCTGTATTAGAACCCAATGGCCTGGCACGCGACGATGGCAAGAGACCGGACGGCATGTCATTATTTCCATGGAAGATGGGTAGGCCATTAGTGTGGGACGCTACTTGTGTCGATACTCTTGCACCATCCCATCTTCCTAGCTCTTCGTGCTGCGCTGGCGCTGCCGCTGCGGCTGCGGAGAACCTCAAGCGGCGGAAATATAATAACCTTGTAGGTAGTTATATTTTCGAGCCGTTTGGGGTTGAAACTCTCGGGTCGTGGGGTCCGAGTGCTCATTACTTGTTTAAAGATCTGTCAAGACGCTTAGTTGACACTTCGCGTGACCCTAGGGCTGGCTTTTACCTCGAACAAAGGATAAGCATTGCAATACAACGTGGCAATGCTGCCAGCCTTTTGGGTACATTACCAGTGGCCTGCGATGCGGAGGAATTTTTCGACGCCATGTTTTAGATTAGTTTTAGTTGAGTCTTTTTTTAAGTGTGTGTATATAGTTATAGTTGCAATAAAAGTTACATTAAGGTATTTTGTATCTTGTTAGTAAGAATGTTTAATTGTTATTGTTACAGGTTTTCAAATTAATGTTGGAGGGAGATGGACTTGTGAATAGTTATAAGTAGGTACCTACTTGTGTTACATGTTTGTTAGTGTAGTGAGGGTACCGCCAGTAATAAACTAGCCTTGGAGCAAGACGGTTTTTTTATTCGTACCAACATATATACCACTTTAAATATATCAAGAGGAGTGCCACGTATTCCAATATGTTCCAGCTTAGAGATCAGTTTGGGAACAGAAACTGTGTCAAAGGCCTTGGACATGTCTAGGAGAGCACCTAGGCATTTTATCTTTCTGTCCAGACATTTGGCAACATCTTGCGTCATATCCAACACCGCGTCCTCAGACGAGACTCCAGTCCGAAATTCGTATTGATCAGTAGCAATGAGACGGATTTAAGAATTGAATATGGTTTTTGCTCAGATTTTTTTCTAGTATTTCCGATAAAGAAGTCTGGACCTATATTCGTCTTGTAGGAAACCCTGGCATTCTCCTTTACGTAAATAGTTAACACACGTCCACTAGCTTCGAGAGTCGCTAACCAAACAAACATAAACGAAGCAGTGGACATAGTTTTTTCAAATTCCTTTAAAATAAAACAAACAGTGTTCGTGATTTATTATTTTTATTACTTAAATACCATTAATATCATTTTATTGCAAAAATATTTTAGTTTACTTGTTTTTAATTCTAAACTAATTTGTATTAATGGGGTATAAGTTTTCTTGGTGTGATACGTAGGTTAAATACCGATTTATAATGATATAATTTTGTCAAGTCAACCAGGGCGGCATAATTGCATAATTATGCGACAAAGCCCTTTCATTTCGAATAAAAAAAACGTCTTCTATATTTGTGTTAGCCTGGTGTGATGTAAATATAAAGAAGTCCTCCTGGAGTCTGGGACAGCTAAATGCTGTCTAGGCCGTCATGGATTCTAAAAAAAGAATGAAAACAAATTAACTCTTGTAAAAACATAAACAATATATTGCCACATTAATACACTCCACCACTGCCACTGCTCCAATCACTGCCGGAAATATTTCCCTGAATACTTTTGCAGCAATAACGACGCGAGTGGGTGTTTACACACAGCCTTCGTACTTCTTAATTGATCAACTCGCAACAATGACTGACGTCGAGGTTTTTGGTACAACAGTATTATATCTGCTCAGTATAAGTAACTATTTAAGTGTATTAAAAAGAAGTTAAAGATGCCGTCGTCAAAGAAGATGGTGTTTTTTACGATCGAGCGATCGAAACGTCGCCATAAGCGACTTCTTCTTCGATTTTAACTTTCCTATTGGAATATTGTTCAAATTCAAACTGATGCGATTCCACGCAACGTGCACTTTAAACTTCAATTTATGGTTTTTATCATGAGGATCCCATTTTACCCGCTCAATAACACGTTCTTTCTCAGTCGAACTTCGGCAGTAAGTGAGTGAGAATGTAAACACTCACGCGCGCTTGCGCTGCTCGTCCTTTGACTTCCACGCAAAAAACCGACAATCGAGGGAGTGCCGGGCCAGTGGCAGCGGCATGGGCAGTGACAGTGCGAGTAACCTATTTACAGTTCTCGTCAAATAACTTTGCCCCTCTGAAGTTAGCCATTTGCAAAAATCGCTCAGGTGCAGTCACGTAGACGGGAGCAAGCGGGACGCAAGCATGCATCGAACGTAAACGAGCGACTGAAACATAAAATCGCGCCGCCATAATCCCCGCCCCGCGCATGCGCAGTTGCAGTTTATTCGTAATTTTAACTACTACGCAGCCTCTCGTAGCCAACTTCAGAGGGGCAAAGTTATTTGACGAGAACTGTACATTCACGCACTGCCCACTTTCTTGCTCACTTCCCTGCCCAACAAACAAGGCTGAGTGTAAATGTGGCATATATTTTTTTTGTAGTAATTACACAAACAGAAACTTGTAGTAATTATTTGCTAAAGTGAAGATTATAAGAATCGGATTTTATACCGTATAGATATTGAATAGTGCTAGTAATGTTAAATACTTGGGGAATGAGTTACATCGCATCACAGACTGTATGTTGTCATACTGAACAAGTAAGACCACAGAATTTGGCCAAGTCTAATTCCAATTAGCGAGTGTGCAAAGATGTTTGACAAGTAAATACTCAAAAAAAAGTGTCAAAAGAAGTGGCCCCAATATAAGGCCCTGTGTAATACTAACAGATTAACTTTCCCTGCAGGCCCCAAAAACTCGACTTACTAGTGTTATTACCACTGGTTCATAAATATTACCTTATAAAAGTTAGCTAATAGTCGCCCAGTGGTCGATGTTGACCATGTTTTAAGCATTATTATAAAAAAATATTAGCTTTCTGTACTCCTTTTCTTTATAAACTTTAGCTCTGCCAAATATCATACTCCTTCGTCCGCGTAATTGCCGTAAAATAGGTACAAAGTTTAGGCTTCACGTATTTATAATAACAGTGCACAACCAACATTAAAAACTTGCCTGTAATGTCGGTGATGTGAATGTCGAACGATTTCAAGAAGGCTGGCAGCGAGCAGCAGTAAGTAGAATTGCCATTGACAGTCCAGTTTTCATATTTATTACAAACGTCTGGTGTCTTGCATTTGATGTCACTCTCTGTTGGTTCAGGGTCGTTCACGTGGATTATGGCCAGTACTTCATCGTCTTGGAGCTTTACAACCTAGAATTAAATTCTTTTGATGAAAAACGATCTCAACACGTAAAGAAATGACATCAGTCACATATGAATAGTTCTTATAAAATTACGAAATTCAGTAATGGTGTAAAATAATTATTAATTTCTTGTGGTGTGTACAATAGACAATATATTATTTTTGTATGTATAGTAATGCCGTGTGGAGCGAGTAAGTGAAGGAAATCAGTACGAGCGATTGTATAATTTATTATAACGCTACGCTTTCTATTTTACGGACCACACTTATTTAGATAAACTGGCAGTCACGTAATAATGAATCAATCTTTTAAAAAACTGGAAGTGAGGTGATTTGTGTAATTATAATCCTTATTAAATACCTTCCATAGATATCTTGGTATAGTAGCCCCATTTTTCTCTTGCAACGTATGCGTGCCAGACCAAACAACGATGTCACCGTAGTCAAACATCTGAGATCTCACCTGGTCATTAACAACTTCCCATGACCACTGAAATAATACAAATCGTTTAAGAAAGGTTTTGACCCTCTTTAACTTGCAGGTACTAGATTTAAAAATTACTTGATTGTTACAAACTTATAATATTATAGCGTTTACCTACCTTTGAAGTATCGCAAGGGAGCCAGACTGGGATTACATTCAAAGGATCGATAAACGTGCTCTTCTTTGCAGGGCCATCATTAAAGTCTATTGCATTCACAAGCTGAGATTTACTATAACAACACGATGATGAGGCGTCCTTACAGGTAAATCCTCTCTCAGTTTGCTTGTAGCCTATTCCGGGGTATGTGTACCAGTTATAGCTGGCACCCGAACCGTTGTTGTTTGTGTCAGACATTATAATGCGTGTGTATGAGGGCATATTTGTTTTTTGATCGAAACAGACTTCGTAAGTTTCTAAGAAACCAGGAATGTTGTAACCCACTCTAATTAGTTCGGAAGTTTCCGTGGAACATTTCACTTTCTTTCTGATAATGGAGGGTTGAATGCTGATAGTGCACTGTAACTCTGAGAGCTTGTAAATTTCGTCTTCTACCAGGAAAGAGTCTTCTTTATAGCATATTGCCTCTAATTTGCTCTTTTTAGGGAAGGTTTTGAATGTATTTGACGTATCTTTTTGGCTTGGACAGGTTAATGTAATTTTCCTTTCCTGTTTTACTATCATAAAATGATTTGTGGTTTCCAATTTGTGCCATGTTCCTTCGTCATTAAGTACGAGCGGCATATATTGCTCATCTCTCAAGTTTCTAGTTATTAAACAAGCTGTAACAAAATAATGCATATTTAAAATATTTGAAGAAATTCAGATACAAAAATATTTGTGTGATGTGTCTCGACCGCTAAACACAATATTTTAACTTGCCTGAAGACATGACGTCAAATTGCTTGAATGCAAATCCGTGCACGTTGCTTACGTTACAGGTATAGTGACCCACGCCTGTCCAGGATATATCGGTTACCTCTTTGCCATTAAAAGTCCATTGATCCTGAAATTTTCGAGAAATTATTGTAGTCTAGTAATTGAGCATTCGTTCAGAGTTATCACCTTTTAGGTAATTTATACCTAGTAGTAACATTCCACTTATGTTGTTTCAAAGCTTTTTAAGTAATATTTTACTCAATCAGATAGTATTTTCCAACTACATGCCTTCATTTTTAGATTCATAGCGTTTTAACAACCATGTGCAATTTTATAATGCAAACTTACCACGTGCTGCGGCTTGGCGCCGCTTTCAATGCTACAAAATCCTTTGATATCTTTTATATCGCCTTTCCAGTCGCTAATGGATTTATCATTGGAAGTAAACTTCGGCGCAATACCAACGTCCACCACGTACGTGTGTGTTTCTGTGTTTCCGTGCTTGTCGCTCACACGGCACGAATAGTTGCCATCGTGTTCAGAAGATATAGCATTTACTATTTTAAAGTATGGCTCTTCGTTGCCTGTGTCCTGCGTCTGTATTAGAAGAAACAAATGTCAGTTTAGCTTTCGATCCAATCAAGTGAAAAATATAACTTTAGTAGGAATTTATGCCGGAAAGTGATGTGGTGTGTGTAGCCTTTGATGTCCGCCAAGTCTCCTGTTAATATGAGGACTATAACTGGTCAGTTTGAGATCGTGAAGCAAAAGTAGTGACAAATCAATGTAAATATGTGCGTATGATGTGTAGCTTTAAGCCTAAGAACCGACCGCTTGTTATCGAATTTATTAGTAAGAGAATGACTAAGTATATTATTAACAATAGCACTTGCTTTCAAGGAACCGGAATATTCATATCTGAATTCTTAGATGCAAATGCACGAAAGTATAGAGCACAAATGCTAGAAGAATTATTTAAGGCCAGGAAAAATGGATCTCATGCAATTATAAGAAAGAACCACCTATATATAGACGGAAAACTGATTAACTTAAAAAACAACAAATTACAATACGAATACAACACCCAAGAAAATGATATAATATTGAACAACACCAACCAACTTTTCCCTACAAATATCTCATATGAAACTGAGAACCAGACATTTCGTAAACAACGACCTACCATTTAAAATAATGTTCCAAAATTTTCAAAGCCTTAATAACAAGCAAGATATACTTGAAGCATTTATTGATAATAATTCATTGTATAAAGCAATATGCATTTCAGAAACTTGGCTAACTCAAGAAAAACTTGATCTCATTCAATTTAATGGATATAAATTTGCATCTTCCTTCTGTCGAAGCACTAGAACAGGTGGCGGTGTTTGTACACTTCTACAAAAACACATCGACAGCATAAATAGAAATGATATTTCAGATATGTCTATAGAATATATAATAGAACTTTGCGCTACGGAATTACCAAAAGAAAATTTATTGATAATAACTATGTACTGGAATAGAAGAGAGGACGAAGTATTTTATCAACAATTAAAACAAATTCTCAAATATATAAACAATAAATACTCCAAACTAAATATAATAATAGGCGGCGATTTTAATATTAATATAATATCGAATAATTTAAAAACAAATCAATTTTTAAATCTCATGCAAGAACATAATTTTACTCAACATGTTAAAGGCCCTACACGTATTACATCAAGCACTGCAACGTGCATAGATCTAATATTCACAAACTTTGTCTTCAAAGATATGTATACAACTACAGAAGAGCTAGGTTTTTCCGATCACCATAGTACAATATTACATCTAAAAATACCTAAACAATCAGAAAAATGTAACTGGTACACAATGAAAAGACTATTTAATAACAAAAATATATTAAAATTCAAGGAAAAAATACAAAAACTTAATTGGAATGATATTCTTAAAATCAACAATAATATTAACATAAATTATAAAACCTTTAATGACACACTCATCTGTATCCTAAATCAATGTATACCGTTGCGTAAAATTAAACTAAAAACAGAATATAAAAAATATTGGCTAACTGTAGGTATAAAAAAATCTTGTTTAAATAAAAGACTATTAAAAACATTAACAACAAAGACAAACAATCCAATATTAACAAATTATTATAAAAAGTATGAAAAAACATTGAAGAAAACTGTCACAGTTGCAAAAAAACTACACTTTAAAAATAAAATGATGCAATCTAACAATAAAGTTAAAACAATGTGGGGAATAATCAATGAACGCACAAACAAGAAACTAAAAAGTGAGAAACACAATATAACCCTACAAATAAATAATAACTTAACTTCAAAACCCCAAGAGATAGCCAACATATTTAATAGTTTCTTTGCATCTATTGGTGGAGACAGCGCAAAACCTACCGGCAGCAAACCAAAAGGACCTCCGGCGATTTCAACTACACAAAATACATTATATCTTAGCCCAGTAGATCCTTACGAAGTAAATACAATAATAAAAAATTTAAAAAACAAAAAAAGCCATGGAATCGATGAACTTCCACCCACTCTTTTAAGACAATGCGCTAACGAATTAACCTTGCCGTTTTATATACTAATTAATCAATCTTTCGAAGAAGGCGTTTTCCCCGATTTATTAAAAAAAGCTCTTATAAAACCGATCCATAAGAAAAATAAAAAAACCGACCCAAACAACTACCGTCCAATTGCTCTCTTACCAACAGCCTCAAAAATATTTGAGAAAGCCATGTGCGAGCGTGTTTATGCATTTTGTGAAAAATTTAATATATTCAATGATAGTCAGAATGGTTTTCGCAAAAACCGATCTACCGTTTTGGCTGTGTATAAATATATGCAAGAAGCCCTCAATATAATTAATAAGAAAAAATACGCTGTAGGATTGTTATTAGACATGACAAAAGCTTATGACAAGGTGCAATTTGATATATTATTAAATAAACTATATAACGTCGGTATACGTGGAAAAAGTCACGAATGGTTCACATCCTATCTAAAAAATAGAGAACAAGTTGTAGAAATAGAACATTACAATCATAACACAAAGGAAATAGAATTAATTCGATCCCAAAACATGCCCGTAAACGCTTCTATACCACAAGGAACTGTGATAGGGTGCCTGCTATTCCTTGTTTACATAAACGATCTCCCTAACCACATCAATGAGTCATGCGTATTGTTCGCCGATGATATCTCTATCTTAACATCATGTGATAATAATATAAATTTAAACCAAAAATTGAGTTCTATACTAGACACTGTAACACACTGGATGAACGAACACAACCTTGAAATTAACTATAATAAGACAAAAATAATATCTTTCCACCCCCGACAAAAAATACCTATAAGTATAAATTTTAAGTACAACGGATCACAATTAGAAGCAGTAAATAAATTCACCCTTTTAGGCCTAGACATAGATTCACACATAGATTGGAAATCACATATTCAAAAAGTAAGAACAAAATTATCCAAGTTTTCATACGCTCTCCGAGAAATCAAGAAAACAACAGATCTCAAAACAGCACTAGTAACATATTACGCGTACGCATTTGCATGGCTCAAATATGGAATTATTTTATGGGGAAATAGTACAGACGCGCCTACATTATTCACTCTACAGAAAAAAATGATTAGAATTTTAATAAATATCAAAGATACTGACTCCTGTAAACCTCACTTTAAAGACCTAAAAATATTAACCCTGCCCTGCCTCTACATATTTGAAATTTGTAAATTTGTACGAAAATATCCGCAATTCTATACCAAAAGAGGAGATATCCAAACAAAAATTGCACTTAGACATGAAAGCAGATTAAACATACCCACTTCACGATTAAAAATGCACTCTTCTAGTACATTTGTTATGTCCATTAAAATTTACAATAAGTTACCGGAATGCATCAAACATATAAATAAAAATAATATCTTTATCAATAAATTAAAACAATTTCTAATAACCAAAAGCTACTACACTATTGACGAATATTTCAACGATAAATTTCAACAACAATAAAAACGATTTTTACATAATACGTATTACATAAATAATATTTAGTAATATAATAGTAAGATAGTGTAATTTGTGCAATATAGAATATAAAAATACATAAATATGACTTTAAACCAAATATATAAATACCATAAAAACAAATAATATAATTATTTTAATGAAACTTAAAAAAAAAAAATAGTTTAATATTTATTTACCTATTTCCTAACAAAAAGCGCCTTCATCCTCTCTCCTATTGAAAAATTAACTTTGCTGTGCCCGACAGGGTCCATAATTGATTCGATGTTTTAACATACCAACTGTTACATGTACACATTATGGAATGCAATAAAGTATTGAGTATTGAGTATTGAGTATTGAGCTTATCTTAACCACCAGAGTCCTGACTCGGAGTCGGTGCTACTAAACCGAGTGCCGTTCGATGGCCGGCCGCTTCCCTGCTCACTTACAGTTATTCGCGTCGTCGGCATCGTTGAGGAATCCTTGTTAGAGCTTGACGTGGTTGTGTCTAGTGAATCAAGCGCCGTCGGTGGTGAGGTGGTGCTCAGCAAAGAGTTCAGGTAAACAAGGTCTTCTTTTGTCTTTAACAAAAAAAATTTTGTTATTATTACACCAATATTCGCCTAGTTATCATCTAAGACTCATCTATTTTAACAACTTGTAGTCAAAACACATTTACTAGGTTTTTTATCAGTGTAGGTACCTTCATTTAGTGGTGGTACTGATTACTACTTAAACCAAAACTACTTACACTAATAGGTAAAATAATAAATCTTAACGGAAAGTAGAACATACTTACTTCAAACCATTTAACTGATTGAGATGCAGATTTATTATACGCTTCACATTCCAGGTTTCTAGTTTCACCCTGCTTTATGTAAACGTAGTGTAACGTGCCGAAGTTCTTGGGATGATCTGTTGAGTATAATTTCATACGTTTTAAATATATCTAATACTAGCTTTTGTCAGCAGCTTCGCCCGCGTGAAATTCATAACTTATCCCAAGAAAACATAAACTCAAAGTCCAGTCAAAGCATTTATTTCAAACAAACTATTCACAGGTACTTTTGAATTGTCAAAGTCAGTCAGTCAAAAACATGAAGCTATTTGCACGTTCCAAAGCGTAGATCTCTATGGAGAAGAACGTGCAAGAAACTCCACGGACACTCTTTTAAACCATTTTATGTTTTACAAAAATCCTGGTTACATTGTTACTTGTTGCGTCTATATGCGAGAACAATGTAAAGAAAGAAAAAAAAACTAAGTATCCAATAGGTAAGTATTAAATATTGAAATAAGCCAGTGACAGCTAAGAGATGACCAGTCTCCACTGATGGCGCCCGTTCACGAACATGACGCGTGCATCAGCACCATAAATTCAGCTCAACCATTTTGAAGGGAACTGAATGATCCGATACACGCGCCGCCATCAACGAGACATTCGAGCGAGCATGACAAACCCTCAACTGCCCCTGCTCATTCATGTCAAACAAGGAAACCATGTATTAACATAATAGGCTCCATGGTCCTCACATTTACAGGATTACAAATTAAAAAATGTTTCTACTTTATATAAAACTATGAACACCTATCAATTTTCAAAAACAGAAAAAGAAAAGCAGTGTATTCAAAGCATAGTAAAAGAAAAGTGGAATAGTAGATTATGCACCCAGGGGATAAAGCAGTGTCTTGTGTCACGGACGTCATACTGAATCTCGAACGCAATGAAGGATTCGGGAGTTTAGAGTTTAGCTCACGAGCGAAACGAGGGAGTTAATACAAGAATCCTGAATGCAGCGAGGGATTCAAGTTAGCCCAAGGCAAAAACACCTTTATCCCCGAGGAGGATACTCTACTTTTCACACCTCCTGTGAGAAAATAAGAAGCCATAATACGAAAAAAAAAGTATTTTTTAAATTTACAAACACTAAGTAGATATATGTATTTAGAACTATACTTTATACTTAAAAAAGTTAGTACGGATTTGCAATATCCGCGCCTTTTTTTGCGTTCCACGCATACCACATATCAAATTTAAATCACATTATTGACCGGCAGGTTATAGTGATATCCAGTACAACATTATTGCCCGGCTGTGCCACCGGCCAAAAATGACTCACTTTTGGGTTGGCATGACATATAATTTGACGTTTTCGATCAGGTGGTGTGAAAAATTATTATTAGACACAGAAAAGGGTGAGCATCTCTTCCAAATATAAAAACCTAACTAGAGGAACCAAGCAGCTGAGACTGTGGAGCAGGACCGGTATTTATCCAAACATTTTATCAAGGATATAATCTTCCAGTTTATAACATGCTTGTCTACATAGTGTGCGTTTTATGCATGTTTTAAATATTCTCTCATTCAGATCTAAAATTTCAAGTGGTATTTTGTTTTATAACTTAACACAGTACCCCATATAAGAAGTGCGTACCTTAGCCAATCTGAATCGGGGTTGATCTAATTGGTTCCTATTTCTAGTATTCAAATTATGCCTGTCACTGTGTTCAATGTGTTCGATTCCTGGCTATGAAAACTGATTTATCAAAAATCCAATGATGCAGTTCAATGTTTTTCGCTATTCCTCAGTTTCGAATTTGGCCATCAACGCCCATTTGAAATTTTTTCAAGTGGGCGTTGGCTGTATACAGGACTTCCCAAAATTCGACGTCAAGCGGGTACCCAGCTAGTACCTGTTTTGGTAACAAAATTAAAAAATCCAGGCATCTCATAGTTAAGCGATTAAGGCTTGTTTTTAATATGATAAAAGTCGTTTGTTTCGTGAAAAAAGTGTTCTTTTATTTTCATCTTCTTTCATCATTGCCGTATTTATTTTCATAAAATAAATAATTGCTCACGTCTTACTTGAGCAATTATTGTTTATATGAATGAAAATAAAAACGGCAAGTGTTGTAACCATTTTAATTAAAAACAGGCCATGTTTTAATTTTTTTTTTCCCAACTGCAGTGCTTGTTTTTCGTGTATCAAAGTGTGTAATTGACTTAAGTATTTACAACCTTTACCCATTCAAAATAACACTTTTTTCACGAAACAAACTACTTTTGTTTGATTTGTGACTTCTAGAGTAGCATGGTTATTAAAAATAAGATAATTAACCTAAAAATGTTATCGACAGGGACGACTTTTATCATATTAAAAAATAAGCCTTAATCGCTTAACTATGAGATACCTGGATTTTTTAATTGTAAGATTAACCAAAACCAAACGGTACTGGTAGGTACGGTGGTATGGTGGTACGAAGGGAGGCACGTTGCGGAATTTGTTCAAAAGAGTCACCGCGGCCCTGGAACGAAAAGGGAAGGAGGATCACGAATGGATTTTAGTCAGTAAGTGTCTGACACTACCTTCCGCTCCACCCAAAGAGAAAAAAGTCATTTAATCATTTCCCATCCATAGAAAGGTTGCCAGTGATGACTTATGGAATTGAAACGTGGTCGCTCACAATGGACCTCATCAGAAAGCTTAAAGTTACCCAATGGGCAATGGAGACGGCAATGCTCGGAATTTCCTCGCGTTATCGAATCAGAAATGATGATTATCCGCAAGAGAAACTAGGTAACCGACAGCCCGAAGGATCGCCAAATTGAAGTGGCAGTGGGCAGGGCACAATGCTCGCAGAACAGATGGTCGAAGGCGAGTACATAACCCACCTTCGATTAGCCGACGATATAGTTATCATGGCTGAGACTATGGAGGACCTCAGTACAATGCTAGATGACCTCAGTAGAGTTTCCGAAACAGTGGGTCTTAAAATGAACATGGAAAAACCAAGGTCATGGTAAATGCCCATGTAGCACCCACTCCTATCAAGATGCAGACTACTATACTACACTCGAAGTTGTAGACGAGTTCGTCTACCTGGGACAAATGGTCCAGTTAGGTAGGGCTACCTTCGAGAAAGAGGTTAACCGTCGAATTCGATTCGGCTGGGCGGCGTTAGAGAAATTGCGTGTTATCTTTTCGTCGCACATACCACAGTGTCTCAAGACGAAAGTCTATGTTACCAGTGCGTGTTGCCAGTGATGACTTATGGAATCGAAACGTGGTTGCTCACAACGGGGCCTCCTCAGAAGGCTTAAAGTCACCCGAAGGGCAATGCTCAGAGTTTCCTTGCGTGATCAAATCAGAATGACGGTAACTGCATGAGTACCAAGGTAACCGACATAGCCCGAAGGATCGCCAAAGTGAAGTGGTAGTGCGCAGGGCACATTGTTCGCAGAACAGATGGTCGATGGGGCCGAAAAGTTCTGGAGTGGCGACCGCGTACCGGAAAACGCAGCGTTGGAAGGGCTCCCACAAGATAGATCGATGACCTGGTGAGGGTCGCTGGTAGCCGATGGATTTGAGACGCACAGAACCAGGGCCCCAAGTCTGCTATTTTTAAAAATTCGCCATTCCAACACGATCCCATTGTCATTTTGCTATAAGTTCGTAATCTGCTAATTTCATAATGGTCGATCATTGGTCGGTCAATGGTCTCGTAATAGAATCGTGGTTCTAACTATTTAATGTGTTTGAAAAGCAATGACTGCACAATGATGTTCTTATGGTAGGTCACTGATCGAAGAAACTGACAAAATTTTAGCAGATTACCGCATACGTCTATCATTCATTTGTCATTATGTACGAGATTACCATTCTATGCCAATTCTTTCAATGGAGTGTCAGTTGTTGACCATTGGAAAGTCATAATGACGCTTTTATATTAATAGATTACCAAACTTGTCAAAATCAACAATAATGAAATCCATGATAGACCATTCTGACACTATTGTAATAGCAGACTTGAGGCCCAGTTGTTGTGGCGAAACTTGGGGGAGGCCTACGTCCAGCAGTCGCTTTCGGCTGATATGATGAAAAAAAAAAGGTACTGAGGGAAATGTCCATTCGTATTTGCTTTGCAGTCACATAGAAAAATAATGATTAAAAAGACTGCATTATTATGTATTTTTATATTTCATTAAAAATTGACAAAGATAAAGCGCATCAAAGTTCAGGAGTAGCGGCTGCTGACGTCACGCGTTCCAACGCATTGTATCGTCTCAATATCTATTTCCTATTGAGCATAAAAATGCAGAACTTACTGTATGTTGTGTTCATTCTTAAAATACGACGACAGACGTACGACAGAGAACCCAGCATTGTTTTGTAGTGGGAGTTTGAACTGAGCGCCTGGGTTCTGAGAGGACGGCTTGAAATTGCCGCGCCGAACCCAAATATGTACGCATAAATTGGAATAAGTACAGGTAACCCAAAAACCATAACATCTAAAATCACTGTATAAGATCGGATGTTGGTATTTTGTGGTAAAGCTGTGAACAACAGCAGCCTAGTGTACCAACATGAGATTTAATTCTGAATTTACAATGCAACTTACTGCTTACTGCTGCTTGGAACGTGGCGCTGACGGAACCAATCGAGTTATTAGCTTCACACGTGTACGATGAGGAATCCTTTTCTTCAGGTTTCGCAATAACTAGAGCTCCATCCTCAATAGAATACTTTTCATCTGAAATAAATGGAATCTAATGTGGTTTATCCGATAATATTTTTAGCAAAGTGATTTAAATAGCTGAAAGCAGGATTTATAGTAGGGGTCGGCTATTATGCAAAATATTGATAACTTACTGGGTGTAATTGTAATGTCATTTATTTTCCACGTAATAACTGGCTGTGGCACACCGACGACGTTACAAGGGATTCTCAAAGCTAAATCTCCTTTAATCCCTTCTACTGTCGTTGAGTTTATAGTAATGCCTGGCAGATCTGTGGAAAAAGGGTTTATTTCAAGTCACATAAAAAGTTAAAACTTGTCCTTATCTTTGAAATCAAGTGGACTATGTTATAAATTCCATAAAAGTAGTTCCTTCCTGCGACCATTAGACAAAATCATTATGTATTGGTAAACTAGTTTTCGTCAGACTTTGGGACCAGGGCCTAAACCACAAACTCTTAAATCAGTATTACTTTAATATTACTTCTAGTGGGAAAGAGACAGAGCTATACGTCCTGTATAGCTCCGTCACTTTCCCACTAGGAGTAATATTGAAGTAATACTGTTTTAAGAGTTGGTGGTTAGGCCCCAGATTGATTCATTTGTAATTATCTTAACAAAGATTTTCACATTAATGTTACTCACATTCAACAATAAGCGTTGTGACGTGTTCGTCGCTTCCTACGTTGTTCTGTGCCACACACTTGTAGCGTCCCGCGTGTTTCTTCTCCGCGTTTGCTATACGCAGTATTTTCCCTGAACCACTGATAGGTACAAACTCTGAAGCAGTTTTATCCGAAAATTGCCAAGAAATTGTTGGAGTTGGCGCACCTTTCTCTATGCTGAAAGAATCAATTATTAAATTGAATATGAATTTAATCATGAGTCTGTTGTTAATTAAACTAGGAAAAATATGTTTTCTATAGAAAGTGAAAAATCATTTTCTAAAATCAAGGACTTGAAAATCTGAATGAAACGCCGTGCGACGTAAACGTCATAATCTTAGACAGATTTCCAATATTATGTTGAAGCCGGCTTCCAGTTTTATCAGATCCCAACCCAGTGACGTCTGTCGATCAACAAATGATAAATGATCTACAAATGACAGCTGAGACCAAACGGCTTAATGCGATTTCCGAGGCTTGAAGCAGTCTCTATGTGTAATGAATGGACGAACGGTCATTCATCCATTACACACCAAATAAGGTAACCAAATAACAACAAAATTCTTAACTATTCTTTCTTTAAAGTAATATTTGGAATTCGTTTCATACATCGTATATCACCTATTTTCGAATGTTATAACGTTCGAAATAGGTAATATTGAAAAAAAAAAATCTTGAGAACACTTACATGCACTCTATATCAATAGGAGTGCCCATTCTCACGTTCTTCGAAGCAACTCCTGATAATTTTGGTAACTCTGAAATTAAATAAAATTTTCTGTCAACGGCCAATTAGAAAGACTTTAAGGTTTTTTTTTAAGAAACAAACAATGTGAATTCAGCGCCGCGATAGGTTTATCTCGTTTACCACAGGTGTAACGCATCTCCGAAGCAGGTGAATTTAGCTCACAGTGAGCATCCCGTCCATACAGCCTGAGCTATACGTGGCAACAATTCGCGGCGCATGCGTCACGATGTCTATTACACGATTTAATACTCACGACGGATGTAAGTTTTGAACGTCGCACTGACTGCGCCGACTTCGTTCTTCGCCTCGCACGTGTACGAGTTGGTGTCGCTCACAGTTGGATCTCTTATTACGAGCATGTCGTCCTCAATGGAATACTTTGTGCCTGAAATATTAGATAATATCGGAATGAGAGATTCTTAAAATTATCGGGCTGTTTATTGAACGACTTTTACTACTGGAAGACGTTTTCAAGATTCTGGGGTGAAATTGGCTAAGCATCAACATTGTTGGTGAGTACCTATATCATCCGCCTTCATTTTTGCCGACGATGTAATATTCATAGATGAAAACATAGAGGGTCAGTACTTAAGCTTTTTACCAGTGATTACTGATTACAACCCGGTTTAAACCGATTTGAGCTACAAACCGATCAAACCGATCTAGACGAGCTGAGCGAGCGGTTTGTAGATCCTATATAAAACATCTTATATAAACGCACTGAAAAAAAACACTAAACACAAATACTCCTCCACTCGCGTAAGGCGCGCGCGGGTCGCGGGCTACGGGGGACGACGGGTGTCGCCATTTTGGACGAATAACGAATCGTGCGAGTTGGGTCTTGTGGTTGAGCACGTGCAGGAGTGTTTAGTCTTTTTATTCAGTGCGTTCATATAAGTTGTTTTACGTAGGTACTATTTATAATTATGATACCATTAATTGAGCCAAATCATTACATTATATGGGAGTTATGTTACGGTTTAAAATATAGATATATTCGATTAATGTAAACTATAATAAAAAGAGTCTTACTTGAAAAAAACGATTTTAATTCGTTCTTGGTCTGACCAGAAACGAATGAGTTAAATTGGTATTCATAATCCGGCTCCCTTATCATAAAATTCTTACAAAAAGCAATACAATACAAATTAGTTTGTCGCATTGAATTTGTCATTTCGGTTTGGAACTCGATTTCAAACCGGTTTGTTTTTTTCTTTTTTACGGTTTGGTTACAAGTCGGTCTGCATGAATCTTCAAACCGTATTAAGTCGGTATGAAAAATTCCGAGATCGTTACATCACTATTGATTACCTACGGCACTGAAACATGGTCGCCCACAATGGAACTCATAAGAATACTGAAAGTGACCCAAAGGGCAAGATATTTTCAGGAAGATCAAGGCTACAGTGACCACCCGATAAATTAAAACCGAACTAAAACTTAGTTGGTAAGCTTCTCACATGTGCATCGATGGCCTGGTGAAGGTCATAGAACCTGTATAGGCTACAATTGGGGCAGGACTACCTATGACCAGCAGTGTATATGTTTCGGCTAAAACGATGATGATGATGAACAAAAAACCACAATGGTTGGTAGTCATCATGACCATGACTGCCTGAAGATGAAATAAAAACATTGAGTAGGATGAAAGTTAATGGAAGTATCTTACTTGGATTGATGACATGTCCGTCTAACTTCCAAGTGATGCTTGGCTTGGGCTGACCGGTAGCAATACAAGGAATCCGCAACAAGGCGTCTCCCTCAGTGCTTTGATATATAGTAGAAACACGAGAAACTATTACTGGTAGATCTGTAAATAGATTAGTAACAAAAAAAAAAGATTTAGAATCATTTGTTCCATGAGAATACTACCATTAAGAATCATAATTTATTTGTTACATTTCTACCTTGAACCTCAAGTGTTGTAATGTGTTCTGCAATTCCGATGTCGTTCTGTGCTACACACTTATAACGCCCCGCATGTTTGTTTTCAACCTTTGAAATTGTCACTGTCTGCACTTTGTCGAATTCGGGAATTGGTGCAAACTTTGAGCTGGAGTTGTCCATAAATTGCCAGGTTATAGTTGGTTTTGGTTCACCTTTGACGCTGAAAGATTATGAAAATGAATTAAGTATTATTAAAATCCGGCCAGGCGCGAGTTGGACTCTCGCCCAAAGAGTTGCGAACAAATCATACTTTTTTCATCTTTTTTTAAATTTTTTTATTTAGGGGTTTTTTGTCCAATAAGGTTAACATGTTAGTTTAAAACTATTGGCTCTTTATAGGTTCTCCTACACTCCAGTAGCAGTACTTCTAAAGAACAATCAGCTTTTTTAGGGTACCGTATCCCAAGGGTAAAACGGGACCCTATCACTAAGACTCCGCTGTCCGTCCATCCGTCTGTCCGTCCGTCCGTCTGTCACCAGGTTGTATCTCATGAACCGTGATAGCTAGAAAATTGAAATTTTTGCAGATGATTTATTCCTGTTGCTGCTATTACAACAAATACTAAAAACAGAATAAAATAAAATTTAAGTGGGGCTCCTATACAACAAACGTGATTTTTGCCGTTTTTTTTTTCATAGACAACGGTACGGAACCATCCGTGCGCGAGTCCAACTCGCACTTGGTCGGTTTTTTATTTAAGTTTCAGCAGTTTCGATAACGGTATCTTTATCTACTAAATGTTCAATTTTCATTAATTTTCTTAAATGACGTTGAAATCATCACCGTCACAATAAACCTTTTCATTTGATTTGCCCACGGAACCGTGAAAAGATACTGTTTTAATTTTTTAATTTGTATCCCAAAATTGACGACATACCTACTCAAAATTGATTTGGGTATTTACTGTATGCGTCCGTATTTGAATCACAAAATTACTTACATGATATTATATTATATCAAATTTCATTAAATCGCACCTATAGATTCTGAGCACATTGACGCTAACAGACGGACAGACAGACAGATACACGAGTTATCCTGGGTTCCGGTTTTTCATACGGTCGTCTGGAACCCAGGAAAAGTTCTTTCGTGGAGTCGTATCATCTGCATTGATAAGTCCAGCTTGTTAATGAAATTACTGAACAGGTTATATTCTTTAAAAGCATGATTACAACTTTGCACAATGTGACTTGAGTTTTCGATTTTAAAAATTAGTTATCCACTCGTATTACTTACATACCAAAATGTAATTTTGATGTTGTTACGACTATTTTTATCAAGAATGGTTACACTTACGTGCACTCGATACTAGCAGCCAAACCAATTCTGGCTTTCTTAACAACAACTCCGGATAATTGTGGTGCCTCTGTAAATAATATTTTTTATATATCAGCTGTCACAAATTACCTGTGTTACATCTACCTACGTTTCTTTCAGCACTGACTGCTTATGTATATGATAACCATAGTACTTACGACGGATGTATGTTCTGAACGTCGCGCTGACTGTGCCGACTTCGTTCTTCGCCTCGCACGTGTACGAGTTAGTGTCGCTCACCTTCGGGTCTCTTATTATGAGCGTTCCGTTTTCTATGGAATACTTCGGGCCTGAAACGAAAACGAACGGGGAAACAATTCTGCTTTAATCAGCTTAACATAAATACCAAAACAGTTATGGAGGTTTTAAAAATCACTTAAAGATGAGGCCCAGCCTACACATATATGAGTATCTTACTTGGACTGATGACGCGGTTGTACAGCTTCCAAGTTATACTTGGCTTCGGTAGACCGGTTGCGACACAAGGTATCTTCAATAAAGCGTCTCTCTCAGTGCTTTGATAAATAGTAGTACTGCTTGAAACTATTTTAGGTAGATCTGTAAAGAGATTTGGTGTCAACTTATACTTGTTTATTTCAATGAAAAATACTGGAATGCTAAAAACTGTTTTTAGATATAGTCGGAAAAGAAGGCCATGGAAATAGACTCAAATAGATGTTCTTTATTTGTCTCCACTATAAATCTGATAGCAAAGAATCATAAAGTATTTTGTTTGCATTATCTCCCTACCTTGAACCTCGAGCATTGTGATGTGTTCATCGCTTCCGACGTCGTTTTGTGCTATACACTTGTAGCTCCCCGCATGTTTGTTTTCTACTCTTGAAATATGCAGCACTTGGTCGGTTCCAGGTAATTGTAAAAATTGAGAGCCGAAGTTATCCATAAATGCCCATTTTATAGTTGGTTTTGGTGTTCCTTTAACCCTGAAACATTGTACAGAGTAATTAAGATTGTTGAATTTGCAACTTCATGGGTTTTTCATTAACATACAAAATATTGAAACACTTACATGCACTCAATACTAATCGGCAAACCTATTCTCACTTTCTTGGCAGCAACTCCTGATATTTGCGGCGCCTCTGTTAACAATGAATAAGTTAACCCTTAACACTTGAACATCGAGAATAAAGGGGTATGATAATGAACCTTATGGGCTTCCGCCACCCACGAAGTCCATATCAGTACTGGCAGACGATAGACTGACCGGCAATTATATTTGAACTGATGAACTGAAACTATTTCTGACCTTCTTAGTACGTACACAGTACAAGCTACCCCACAGTTTTTGAATTTTGGCCAAGTAGATAAAGATAATGTTAGTCATACACAGGACAAATTATCCACATAGGAAAAATAGAGAGAACTCGGCTGGTTTTGTGTAACCTACCACTTTTCTAGTCTTACGTTAAATCGGCACGTAGTTCTTTTTTTGTCTAACTGTTCCAGAAGAAGGCTAATGTTTCGAGAACATGTTTGTATGTTTATTTCATAGATTTGTCTTAAGTCTCGAAGTGATATCAGCAATAAACAGGGTGAATTATAAAAGTGCGCGTTGGATGGCCAAATCCGAAACTATGAGGAGTATCAAAAACACTGAAGGGTCTTTTTAAATTTCTGACTAAACCCACCTACCTAAACCTAAACTGTTTTTTTTTCAGAAATCCCATGATGCAGTTTTAGTTTTCATCAAAATCGGGCCAAATTTTTCAAAAATCTATGAAGATTTTGAAAAAAAAATACCTATCTGTTGAGATTTTTCTTTGAAAATTATAAAAAAAATTAGAAGCGAGCTCTAAATATATAAGGTGCTATAAAATTATCTGCCAACCTCTTGAGGGGTCATTGTACTCATAATTATGAACAACTTTTACTATGGGACCCAACCTGAAATCGCGAAAAAAAAATCAGCTGGTCCCTACAGTTTGACGAGTTAGACGAAAATTAATGTAGGGACCAGCTGATTTTTTTTTCGCGATTTCAGGTTTGATCCTATAGTAAAAGTTGTTCATAATAATGGGTACAATGACGCCTCAAGAGGTTGGCAGATATTTTTATAGCACCTTATATAAAACTCTTCCGTTACTGATGAAAGACTAACAGACAACGCACAGCCGAAACTACGGGCCGTAAAAAGCTGAAATTTGCATGTAGGAGATCCTTGGGGAGTGGGAGCACTAAGAGAGGATTTCCCAAAATTCCCACGTCACCGGGAAAAAACGTAATATGCGCGTACGAAGTCGCGGGCAAAAGCTATATTTTTTTTGCAAAAAGAAGGGAAGGCGGCTGTCGTAAGGTAAGTGAAGTAATTTTAGTGACGTTGTCATTATATATTGTATGTTTCAGATTAAAGAGAGAAATATCTGGAATTTCATTACCTTGAACCTCAAGTATTGTGGTGTGTGTATCTCTTCCGACGTTGTTCGTTGCGACACACTTGTACTGCCCCGCGTGTTTATGCTCCACCTTTGAAATATGCAGCACTCTTTCGGATCCGGCAGTTGATAAAAATT
Source organism: Melanchra persicariae (assembly GCA_947386135.1). Classification (NCBI taxonomy): domain Eukaryota; kingdom Metazoa; phylum Arthropoda; class Insecta; order Lepidoptera; family Noctuidae; genus Melanchra; species Melanchra persicariae. Next base: position 11,280,431 of record OX376652.1, on the reverse strand, counting down.
TTGAGCTTCCGTTGTCCATAAATTGCCATGTTATTGTTGGTTTCGGTTCCCCCTTGGTTACTCTGAAATTTTATGAACAATTCAAGAAGTTAGAGTTGAACATTTAGAAGTGAACTGAACACTTTCGAAAAGGTATCGATGTGAAATTCTACACCTTCATTGCCAAAGCTCGGTTTGTTCATGAATCACTCAGCAATGCATCGCGCAACCGTGGGTCGGGAGTGCGTTAAGCGCACTTCGGATGACACAGGCTGTCAGTCACAAGTAAGAATATAAAAGCGTTTTCCAACTTCAGGGTGTTTTAGAAGTAGGTGTTCCCTGTATAGTTGAAAATTGTCTTGGAACATACTAAAACCACATTTGTACATCGGCCATCCAATTAAAGAAACACGACGCTTGGCGCTGCTTGTCAAAACACATTAACATACATTTCATGTTCGTTCATTAATTTGCCACTTCGTAATCTGCCAGTCAAACAGTCATGCTCAAAGCCACAATGCGGTGACGCGTTAGTTGGCGCTGTATTGATAGTGTAGGTATATCGGTAGTCCATAACGATGGCTGTAGTTTAATAGATCTATACAAGCTAAAAAAAAACTTATTTACAGAAAGTACAAAATAACTTTTTTTAATGTCGCTGTTGTTTATTTAATTGCGGTTTTTATCCCAATAGATACGCCAACCCCATCATGCCTTATACAGACTACTACAAAACAATGCTTTAAACTCAAAGTAAAAGGAGAATCTTAATCAATATGGTACACCAACTCGCTAAATCTTTTTGCCTCATCTGACTTCAGTTGTGCTAAAATTGATTCAATTAAACCTTCCTGTGATATATTTAAATTAAACTCATTGATTAAATTTCTCCTTTCCTCTTGGTTCTTGACATAATTCATGAACAAATGATATACATCCTCAAGTGTGTTGCATGTGTTGCAGTTGGGAGAACTTCACGAGAAATGCAAATTATTTTGAACTTCGTAGTGTATTATGTTTTATTTGGAAGTCGGTTGTATTTTTTTTTTGTTGTTGTTTTTGTCGGTTGTTTATTTTTCACTTTTTAGTAGTACCCCACACCAAACAACACCACTGGAAAGTAACTGGAAAACAAAACACTCAATTTCGTTTACTTGGATGATATATTATTCCAGTTAGGTATTTGGATTTAAAATCCACACTGAACCCATTTTGATAAAATTTCAATGGAACCAATGGGGAAATAAATCCTTTTACTTCATTCGGTGCATAAATGACAGGGTTGACAGACATAAAAAAATACAACCGAATTGAGAACCTCCTCCTTTTTTTAAAGTTGGTTAAAAAACCGATAAACCCTGTAATGCGATAGTATCTGGTTTCATCTTGTAAAACAAGTGATATGCGTCTTTGTGTTTCAGAGAAATTGAAAATACTCAACTTTGTACCTACTGCATTTATTTTGTAAGTATTCGATGTGTTTCTTTCCTAATTAATTCGCCACCCACGGCTGATGCTCTATGCCTTGAATCTTATGGAAATTTTCAATCAGGCCTCAAAATATATTTCCTTTTACATTCTCAACGATTACCATTAATTACCATCACTACATAAACGACGAACTAAAATTAACAGCGGGTCCCAACTGGAGAAGGGTCGCTAGGGATCGAACTCAATGGAGGATGATAGAGGAGGCCAACAGGCACACTGAGCTTCGTGACATAATATAAACTAAAACGAGCTCAGGATGAAGAGGCTGATTGAGATTGATAAACTTATACTGAAAAAACTGATTGCTCATGGGCGTTTTTCATGTGCAAGTAGTTTTAATCAAACAGATATTAAAACACTTACCTGCACTCGATACTAGCCGCTGTGCCTATTCGAGCTTGCTTAGCAGAATCTCCTGATACTTGTGGTGGCTCTGTAATACGCCGAATATCATAAGTTGAATGTTTGTGTTACACTTACACTTCTTTAGTTACGTTAGCTTTCGATATAATAATCATCATACTCACGACGGATGTACGTTCTGAACGTCGCGCTGACTGTGCCGACTTCGTTCTTTGCCTCGCACGTGTACGATTTAGTGTCGGTCACTTTCGGGTCTCTTATTGTGAGAGTTCCGTCCTTTATGGAATACTTCACGCCTGAAACGTTAACAATGTTTTGACTGAGAGTTTCTATTAGGAATATATTGGGTGAATACAAAACATACTAGCGACTCACGATTACCTAGACACTGTAACTGCCACAAGGCATTCAATTTTATTTGCGTAAAATTTATTGAACAGGTTTATTTTTGGCAAATCATTCACTAAATATAGGTAAATATAACGAAAACTAAAATTCTAAGAGAGCTGACGAAATCCTTAAGGAGACGAATAGAAATACTGAGAGGAAGACAACTCGAACTGTCTGAGTCCAAGAGCAAATGAAGCGAAATTGGGAATCTCGATACCGAAGGTTAGTAAGAGGAAAAGCGAAGAATGTTCCTTTTAGACCAATCAGAGCAGGGCTAAGTTCACCAAGTTCAAGCCTATTATTATGGATGTTCTATGATCCGTTAAAATAAGAACTAGGTCGCATCAGAATGTTGCTCGTCAATAATAATTGTTTACGAAAATAGTTGTTCTTCATTTCATCGCCTTCAAAGTATGCTCCTTCAGAAATGATACACTTACGTTCACAATTATGGCCTTCTGCGAAAGCGCATTATCGTGGTGCCAAATCCAAGATTTTTTGCACAAATCTGGCCTTTTTCGTCGAATTTGCTATCTTAAACGCCGCATAATGCTCAAATAATAATTTTTATTTACCGTTTGACCTTTTTGAGAAGAAGAATTTTGAGTGCACAACAACGTGTTTGTCAAAGAAAACAGTCAACATGACTTTGACTTTTGATCGACTTTGGCGTGGTTTAATCGGTTTCGGTTCAGTTGGGAGGCACCACTCCGAAGCTTGTTGATATCAAACTCGTAAACCCACGTCTTGTCAACAGTTACAATGCGTTTCATAAATGTTGGGACTGAATCGACTCATAGGCGATTGAGTTTTTGGAGTAAATTCAGGTCTTTTGGGTCTAGTCGAGCGGCAACATTAGCCAGTATACTATTGTAGTCTTTGGGCAACATGTTTCATACCCAAGTGATTTTTTAAATAGTACGGATCGACTCTTGAGATACAGAAAGTTTATCAGCTATCTCTCTCAAACTTAAATAAGGATTTTCGGTCACTATTTCCTTCACTTTTGCGATGTTAACTTCACTTGAAGACGTTGATGGCCTACCGGAGTGAGGCCATCACATCTCGCCCGCTTTTGAACGCATTGTAGCGTTTGATAAAGTCGATTCACCGTACGCCTTCTGTGACATTTTTAGCGACTCCGAACACGAAGTTTAGGTTGATTGTTTTATCATGATAATGGGTACCTAGATACTTATTTTTAGTCAAGTTATTAAGGTTAGTTAGAACATTTTTTAAAGTAGGTAGTTAAGAGTTTTTTATCTACACTCACAACGTAATGTTCTAAATATGAATTCAAAAACTATTGTATAAACACGTACTTTTTTTTCGTGGATAGGTAAAATTAGAAAAAAAACATTATTACAGTTCAATATTTTCCTTCAATTTTCAAACAACTGAATCATAAAATAACTTTTTAATTTTTATTGCACAGTTTTACTTTCTAAATTATTGGCGCGTATGGGCTCATTGACAAAATGTAGAAAAACAGTATCATTGTCTTATGAATGCGTGCAGTAAACCCGCCAGTTTGGAATACGTACGTAAATCATTTTTCTACTTTTGTTTTATTTCAACTGTATGAGTGAAGTTATAAAAAAAAAAAAAAAAAATACAAACATCCGAATTGAGAACCTCCTCCTTTTTTAGAAGTCGGTTAAAAATAGTGTATGCAACGGCATATAATTAGGTATTAATTAAAACACTCATGTTTTAATAACCACTTTTATATGACCGTCGCATAAACTACTATGCAAACCAAAGATTTTCACATTCATGAGAAAGGGTCAGCGTTGACAGCCCGCCCCCTGCCAGCGTTGCCACAGTTATTTTGGATTTTTAAATTTGTTGAAAGATGTTGTTGGGAAGGCTGAGATTTAATATTACTATTATATTCTAAGGCATAATAAAATTATCCTTCACTTGACTCAATCATATTGACAACTTGTAATTTATTGATATATCTTAAGTGTTTTTACGATTCGAAACGATAAACAATGACCTTATAAATAAAACTCCTTGGCACAAATTTAAAATAACAACGAATTTAAATCATTACTTACCAGATAACAGGAGAACCTATAATGAGTATAGACTCGTTATAGGTTCCATGTTCCTTTCAACCATAAGGTTTTCAACATGGTAAGAATATGAATATTATTGTTACCATGTTGCTTTCAACCATTGTACTAGTTCGGAATTCTGTGCATGCGACTTTGACTCGGTTTTTCTGTTGTCATGATAAATTTAGATTAAAGTCATCAGTATCTTACTTGGATTGATGACACGGCCGTCCAACTTCCAAACTATGCTTGGTTTGGGCAGCCCAGCTGCGGCGCAAGGGAGTATCAAAAAAGCGTCTCCCTCAGTACTTTGATAGATGGTATCAACACTTGAAAGTATTTTAGGCGGATCTGCAAAGACAATAGTTACAATTACCAACTTGTTTTGATTTAAAATACTGGTATGAAGCCATTATGCTTCTGCATTCGTGTTGACTGGAAGCGAAGTTGATCTAGCCGGCAAAAGACTAGGCGACGTAGACAGATGAGATCAAGAAAATCTTTTTTGTCTCTACACGATCACGAAGAATCATGCAACTCCTTGCAACTTTTTCTTACCTTGAACAACAATAGTTGTAATATGTTCATCACTGCCGACGCTGTTCTGTGCTACACACTTGTAGCGCCCCGCGTGTATGTTCTCCACCCTTGGTATGTGTAGAACTTGGTCGGATCCGGGAATTTTTAAAAAATTTGAGCCGTGCTTGTCCGAAAAATGCCAGGTTATTGTCGGTTTTGGTTCACCTTTGTCGAATCTAAAATATGCACGTTATCGTATTATTCAATAGAAAATTTAAAAGTGAAGTGTTTAAAAGTGTAACAGAATAAATACAATACTTGAAAAAGGGTCATAATTCCTATTTTTTTTGGTCCTTTGTTAGGCGTACGAGGGGCCGAGGCCAACTCGCACAGGTCCCGTTAGACATTTCTAATGGAACGCACCAACCCGCGATTGTCTCTCTAAGTTCAAGTTAGTTTCAAGTTGATGAAGAGGGTTTCACCAAAGTAGAAAAGATGAAGAAGAAGCCAGTGTGTGACCGCACCGAGTGGACACAACATGCTGCTGCGCCCTGCTGTGCCCACGACGCAGCTGTACATTTTGCGTCTACATTACTCCACAAGGATTGAGAAAGTCGTGCAGTATTTGGAAGTGAAGACCAACTGGATCACGAGGGTCGAATGATTAAAATTGCGCCACATCATCAACTTTACGACGTTCGTGATACCTTTTTAAAAGGTGACTTTTGGCTGAAAGGTGTCGTATTTAGACGTTTCCGAGGACGGTTACGCAGTGAAACACGACGCCGACAACTTATAGGTGATACGTTTTAATAATATGTATTAGTTTATTATTGCTTAAGATAATTGTGTACCTATATTTTATCTATGGGATTTAGTTGTCTCATAACAAAATAATTGTTATTATTTCACTTATTCATTTTATACCTATACATCTAATTTACATTTTTTTTTAAATATTGTTATAAAAAAATAAAAAATGGATGATCACTATTATTATTAAGCACTATGAAAGTATACCCAAGGAAAAGCCCCGGTCGGTGCAAGACTATTGCAGAATATGGAAACAAAATATGAGAGGCTATATAATATAGAGGGTTTGAGTGGTTTAGTGAACTGACTATCGACAACTATGGCAGAACTGTTGTCCTCTGCCTGACCACCGATGCACGGCTTAAAATGGCAGGGGTGACTTGCACACTCAATTCATTGTACTCATCATTAAAAAACAACTTGAAGTATGAAATCGCCAAAACAAAATCATCTGTTTATTACACTTTTTCGAGTCATGCATACAAAATGTAGGCAGTCGATGTGTTGTTCGCAATATTTCGTGATGGCCCCACACTAAAAGTTGTTCCTAATGATATATGAGTAAAATGACCCCTTTTCATGTTATGTGTTCATTTTGTCACACGTTGTAAAGCACACCTTCATTCTCAAGGCCCTTTGTTTAATTATGGACTGGACAAGACTGCACAGAAAAATAGGGAACAGAACATCAAGCACAACCCGGTGGTTTCATCACATGACCTAGAACATTGATTCTTTAGCATTTATCACATAGGTATCTAAAGTACTTACGTGCACTCGATACTAGCCGACGACCCCATTCTCACTTTTTTAGCAGCAACTCCTGATACATGTGGTTTCTCTGAAATGCATCAAGTATTATTTGTCTATGTTTTACAGTTTAGACTTCCATCAGTTTTGTTAGTTTTCTTCGTCTACGTATTGTAAAAACCATAGTACTTACGACGGATGTGTGTTCTGAACGTTGCGCTGACTGTGCCGATTTCGTTCTTCGCCTCGCACGTGTACGATTTAGTGTCGCTCACCTTCGGGTCTCTTATTATGAGAGTTCCATCCTCTATAGAATACTTCTCGCCTGAAACATAACAGATCGTATAAATGAGGATACGATGATTCTAGTTAGCTTTTACATGTGGATCTCATTTTAAATTTAACCTTTAGGTGTGGACGTCGTTTTATGAGTTTCGAAGGTCCGTCTGAAAAAATGTAAATCTAATATACCTATAGGGTGGAAACTTTCAGCGGGGCAGTAAGGGGAAGTACCTTATCCGTTGCAGCTACACGAAAATGGTCTTAGGAGACTATGCATAATATTTTATGGAATTTTGATCCCCATTCACAGATTTTCAAAAAATGTACAGTTAGCAAGAAAATAGCCATTTTACACAAACATTTTTTGATGCCAATCGATCCTGTTTCTAATACTGATCAAAAACTTCTGGAGGACCAACCATCGTTGGAGTACTTAAAAAGTCACAAATTGCAAAAAACTTTTCCAGTACATTTTTTGTGTGAAAATTTTATGCAAAAGCTTTTTTAATGATGGTTGAGATCTTTTTGTTGATTTAATAAGTTTAAATACATTTCAAATTTCGAACTCGTTATTAGTAAATAAAAAACAATCTTGACAGTTTGTTGCGTCAGAAAAGCTCTGAGTGTGTTGTTAATTTTACATTCGGTGCATAATTGGACAGCTATTGATAAGAGAAAAATGACCTCCAATTTAGAACGTTTAGACTTGGTAGAAGCATATTACGTAAATAATAAAAATACATCAACTGCGTTAGAATGGTATAGGATCAAATATCCAAATCGTCATGTGCCAACCAGAAAGGTTATTACAAATCTTTTAAGAAATCTTGCATAATTTTGATCCCCATGGATCAAAATTCCATAAAAAATTATGGATAGTCTCCTAGGACCATTTTCGTGTAGCTGCAACGGATAAGGTACTTCCCCTTACTGCCCCGCTGAAAGTTTCCACCCTGTATACTAGTACGTCTGTACTTACAAGCAAATCGCTCTGAATATATAGGACTCAATTCAGTTTGAATTTAGTACTCATTCAAATTTCTGTGACTTCAACCCGTGGTCACAGAAATTCAAATGTTCAGAAATTCACAATAATATTTGTTTACGTTACGTGTCCGTACATGTAACTTACATAAATAATTTTCGAGAACAAAGCTGACCTCCTGGAGAAAAATAAGAAAAACCAAACAAATACGAGTCGGACGCACGTATGAAGGGTTCCAAACCAATCTCATTTTTGTAACGTCACTTTTAAATCATAGGCTTCTTACAAGTTTTGCTGTAATGTTTAGATAAGAACCTATTCCAGTATTTTGTTTCAAAATTTTAGGCTCAGTAGTTTCAGAGTTATAGGTAGGGTGGGGAAATTACTTATTATCGTCTTTTTCTTTAATACTGCGGTATGGAAATTAAATAATGCAAAAAACACTTTTGAGGTCCTTACTATAAGCTCTTTCATTAATTTTATGTCACACGGTAGGTACAGTTGGGAATACTTTTTAAAATTTCTATTTGTGTCCCAACAAGTGAGCCCATTTTCAACATTCATCTGTTTTCGTTACACGTCTGTGTTTAAGTCAGCGAAGATTAAAATTACAGGTGCCCCAAATATCCACTGAATCGGTCCAGTGGATTCGAAGAAAATCGGCTGTGACAAATGGATTTAAGTGGGGCACTAGGCAGATAACCGAGTGATCCTATTAGGTTTCCATTTTTCTATACGGAACAGTTTGGAACCCTAAAACAGATTTTTTATCTAACGAATTGCTTAGTAACAACTAAGCAATTTATGGGACTTACTATGTGAATCTCAATTTTTATTTTCATAATTATAGAACCAATGATGGTATTTCATGTTTGTTCGACTCGACTTGCCCCATTTTTCTGTTGCCATGACAACTCATAAGAAAATAGTGTAGGAAGCTTTCTTCAAAAGGATAAAAATTTAGAATAGTCATCATTTTCTTACTTGGAGTGATGATACGGCCGTCCAGTTTCCAAGTGATGCTTGGTTTGGGCAGACCAGCTGCGGCACAAGGGACTCTCAATAAAGCGTCTCCCTCAGTGCTTTGATAGATGGTAGAAACACTTGGAATTATTTTAGGCAGATCTGCAAATAGGTTAGTTATATTTTTTAATTGTTTTTATTTAAAACACTGGTATGTACTCGTAGTAATTGTGTAGTTGCATTCGTTTTGACTGGAAGCGAGGTCGACCTAGTCGGCAAAAGACTAGGTATCGTTGACAGACCAGATTTAGAATATCTCTTTTGTCACTACGCGATCATGAAGAATCATGCAGCTACTTTCAACTTCTTCCTACCTTGTACAACAATTGTTGTGATGTGTTCATCGCTACCAACGACGTTTTGTGCTATACACTTGTAGCGCCCCGCGTGTTTGTTCTCCACCCTTGATATGAATAGCACTTTGTCGGATCCGGAAATCGGTTCAAAAATTGTGCTGTCTTTGTTCGAAAATTGCCAAGTTATTGTCGGTTTTGGTTCACCTTTATCAACTCTGAAATATTATTTCATTAATGTTTTATGTAAACTTTTTAAACCAAACACTTCCGTAAGGGCGTGGGACCGACCCCATAATAGTGAAATGACAATCGACTGCTTATATATATATATATATACATTTATCTGCGCAAATCTGAATAAAAAAACTTTTATACCTAAAATTTTTGATTTTGCAGGAGCCACCTAGAACTTGTAAAGTTATATGAATATTATTGAAAATTGTGTATGCTAAATTCAGAATTAAGGGGGGGTGTTAGTTGCCATTTAAAATCTGACGTGGCTCATCAATCCATACGGACACAAAATACTACTGACTTTAAGTATAAAAAATAACTTTTTCGGAAGTTGGTGTCACGAAGCGAAAAAAAGACACACTGATTACCGAAATTAAAGTTATTTAACACTTTGTAATTTTTTTTTTAGAAGTCGGTTATATTTTTTTTGCAAACACGTTCTAAAACGCGTTTCAGTATTTGTATATTTTGTTGTAATTCGTTACCAGCACTGCAAGAAAGCAAAATACGCAGTTTGGTTTTAGTGGATGACATATTTTTTCCAGTTATTTTGATTTTACCAAACTACAGAATCAATTTCGATAAAACTTTATTTGACCATTCGAAAAATATTATTTAATAAGATAAATTTTCAAATCGTTGAGAACTGCTTTTTTTTTAATTCGGTTAAAAAATGGAACATCTGATGTTTTTCACGATTTCAGGGTTGGTCTCATACAAAAAGTTAGTTATTATGAGTTCTCTCAATCAGGAAGATTATTATATAACATCATATTTGTTAGTTTATTATTTTAGCATATGTATGTATTTTATTAGTATTATATTTGTATGTTATTTCTTTATTATTTCCAAAATAAAATTATATTTTAAATAATAATAATAATAATACGTTTATTGGTTCAAACAAAAATAAGAGTACAAAAACAAAACTCTGTCACTTAAAATAGGATTCCCTGTGCTATAAGTGACAGTAGACATCGCAGTTGGCCTAAATTACACTATTATTGTTTATCTGTCCGTCTTTATTTAATTATAATGTAGATAATAAAAAGGAAGAGATGTAAAATATTAAAATAGTAAAATAGGTGTAAACAATTTGAGGTTACTAGTTAAACACATACATATTTAATGAGTCTTACTCATTAAATATGTATGTGTGTGTTTGTGTGTATGAGTGCAAATGTAAGGGAGAGTGTAGAATAGTGAGAGTGTGTGTGCGTAAATTATGAATGGGGCATGTATGATTCGTGAATTGGAAGGGCGTGTTTTAATTTGAAATATTTTCGTTTGGTACATAAAATAGTCTTTCAGTTTCAGTGTAGTCTAATGATTCGAGGAAGGCTTTTACTGTTTTTTTAAACTTAATGCTTGTTAATTTGTACATTGTAATTTTTTTACTAATTTTGTTGTATAGACAAGGACCTGCTATGTAGGGATGACGTTTGGCAAATACTGTGTTATGCGGTGTTATTTGGAAAATGTCATCCTGTCTTCGTTTGTAATTATGAATAGATGTACAATTTGGGATAGCTGTGTGGGCGTACTTAAGGTTGCGTAAGATAAATAGTTGCCGTACAGTAAGAACTCCTATCTCTTTATAAAGTGTGGCTGTGGGATAGAGTCTGGGTTTGCCAGTAAGGACTTTAAGTACTGCTCTTTGTGATCGTTCAACAGTTATAAGATGTGATTTATGAGTCCCTCCCCAGACGGATATGCAATATTCGAGTATGGATTTACATAATGAGTAGTAAATGATCTTCAAGGTGTGCTTGTCTTCTATATGGCGAACCCTTTTGAAGATAGGCATTAACTTTCTTAAACGATTGGATAATAGCTCAGTATGAGTATGCCAGTTAAGATTTTCGTCAACCCAGACACCTAAATATTTTATTCGTGCAACCTGCTCCAGATGAGTACAGTTACAACTATCTGTACTGTGTATATCACGACAGATATGGGCTTTGATTTTTCTTGTTTTAAGCATAGGTGATCTTATTTATTTGTTGTACACCTACCACAGTGTAGTCTTTTTGACCCAAAGGTTGACTGTTAAAGAATGCTTTGTTGCATTAAATCCGCCCATGTACCACTATTGTACATAGAGTTTAAAAAAATAAATAAATAAATAAAAGTTATTTTGAATGATGAGTTCAATGATCTCTTTTCAACTGTCAAGGCCCTTTGTTTAATTATGGACTGGACAGAAAAAAAAACTTCAAGCACAAACCTGTGCTTGCACTACTTGTGCTAGACACACAGGTATATTACAACACTTACGTGCACTCGATACTTGCCGACGATCCTATTTTCTCTTTTTTCGCAGCAACTCCTGATACGTGTGGTTTCTCTGAAATGCGCCAAGTCTTTCGTAAAGTATTTGATCTACACTCACAACGTAATGTGTTTTTTTTTTAAACGTTGCCCCACACTAAGAATTTCTCCTGTATCGTGGGTGTGTTTACAAACATAAATAATCTTACGTAATCAAACAGCCAGACCCGGAACAACTATCTGTAGGCCACACAAATATTTGTTCCGTGCGGGAATCGAACCCGCGACACGCAGCGCAGCAGTCAACCGCTCAACCACTGCGCCAACCATGCCTTATTTGACTTCAGGTGATCGCTTCAAGACTTCAAATTTTCTTTCGTTTTTTTTTCAATTTGCAGTAAGTAAGTAAGTAAGTAAGTTTGTATTAATAATAGGTCTTTACCTATGAAATTGCCGTTTTGTATGAAAAAACTTAAACGAATTTTTTTCATGTATTTATTATTTGTATTAATCGAAGTAATCACCCATGCAATCAATGGATCTTTGCCAACGCAGTGGCAGTTTATTGATGCCATTCTTAAAGAAATCAGCTGGACGGGAGGCAACAAATTCTTCAAAGGCATTTTGCACTGCCTCTCGGGTATTGAATTTTTTTCCCGCCAAGAAGTTATCCAAATTCTGGAAAAAGTAGTAGTCTGTAGGCGCAAGGTCTGGTGAGTAGGGCGGATGACGGAGAGCTTCCAACCCCAGTTCTTGCAACTTGGAGACCGTCTGCTGTGCAGTATGAGGTCGCGCGTTGTCGTGCAGGAGCAGCGGAGACGAGCGATTGACCAATGCTGGTTGGAGATGTGCCATTTTCTCCATCATTGTGTTCAGTTCTTCACAGTACACATCTGCAGTAATGCTCACCCCGTTTGGTAAGAAGCTGTGATGAATCACACCGGCGCTAGACCACCAAACAGTGACTATCACTTTTCTAGGGGTAAGTTTTCGTTTAGGGCATTGTTTAGGTGCTGAACCAGGATCCAACCAACTTGCTGAGCGCTTGCGGTTATCAAATAGAATCCATTTTTCATCGCAGGTAACAATGCGGTTCAAAATTCCTTCATTTGTGTGTCTGTTGAGCAGTGCAAGGCACGTCTCGACGCGTACTTCGCGCTGGCGATCATTGAGTTCGTGGGGCACCCATTTGTCAAGCTTTTTTACATTGCCAATTTGACGCAAATGGACCAATATTGTTTTGACGCTAACCTCGAAAGCTGCTGCTAATTCAGCCGTAGATTGTGTATCATCAGCTTCCACAATCGCCTTTAATTCGTCATTGTCGACCAAAGTCTTCGGACGACCGCGAGGTTCATTTTTCAGGTCGAAATTTCCAGAACGGAAGCGAGCAAACCAATAATAGGTGGTGCGTTCGTTTGTAGTGCTAGCTCCGTAAACATCGTTGATGTTGCGTGCCGCTTGTGCCGCGTTGCTGCCACGACGGTATAGATATTCCATAATTACTCGAATTTTTAACGTATCCATGATGACGAAAAAGATTGAAATGCGATGAAAATGTAAAACTAATCAATAAACAAATGACTACTTTTTGAAAAAAAAACATGTTTTTAAAATAAAACTAATTTGAAATTAGAATTCTTAGCCAAACAAAAATTATTTTAATTTGAAATGGCCAGTACTGCAGAACGGCAATTTCATAGGTAAAGACCTAATAAAATTACAATCGTTAAAATCATCAATACAACTCTTTCAGTGACAATTGATGTCAAATGTAGTATTCCTTGGAATCATAACATTTTGTCAATCAATTTGAATTTCGCAGGCCACCTCGAAGCGCTCACCTTAGAAAGAAAGAAAGAAAGAAGAAAGAAAGAAAGAAAGAAAAATATTTTTATTTGGGACTCGCACAAGACAAACAAAATGTAAAACAATAAAATAAAATTAAAGATAGGTATACATTCTGTGCGAGGCCAAAAAGGTCCCTATCTCAGCATAAGCTGCGATATTTAAAAAAAAAAGAAAATATCACAGCGCTGGTATTCCGATAGGGCCTGTGATGTCACGGATACACTGTACGGAACACATTTAATGATGATAATATATAAATCCAAATAAAATAATTATTAAAAAATTAAATGTAAAAAAAATAAATAAATAGTAATTTATGTAGTAAGTTGAAATACATAGATACACACAATAAATATTATAAAAGTGACCAAAGCCCAATGGCCCGGTGCTCCAGTATCATTTATCTATGTCACAGACAAATGACGGACCGCGCGAGCGCAGTAGGCTATGGTCGTCTGTCAAACATACTATACCCAAATAAAATAAAAACTAAACTAAACATTTGAATAACAGTTACGTATTGTTTAAATAAATGTTATTGAGTAGTAGTGAGCTGTGTAGTGTCTCTTCGCAAGAAAACCATGCTGAGAACCCAGAACATAAAGTCACCGATACATAATGCGTGCAGACCCAGGGTAAGTTTATGTACTTTCCTTTTGGATGCTTAGTAGGTGTTGCTTGAACTTACTACTAAACGTACCAACTGTTTTAATAGCACGAAAAGGCGGTGGCAGGTCGTTCCAGCAACGAGAAGCTGCGAATTTAAAACTTCCACGGAATGCAGCAGTTCTATGGGGCAAGGTTAACAAAAGGTAAGCAGATGCTCTTGTTCTCACTTTGTTCACATCACGGGACCAAGTTAATTTACTGTACAGATAGTCTGGTTTTTTTGTGAGAATTATGCCAAATAGCAGGGTAGCCAGATGAAGCTTTCTCCGGTCTGACATTCTCATCAAATTACCCTTATTTAAAAATGGAGTAATGTGAGATCTAGGAGGGACATTAAAACAAAATCTCGCACACGCATTCTGTACCCGCTGGATCAGCCTTTCGCTCCTACCAAGAATGCACGTCCCATACACAGTGTCAGCATAGTTCAGCTTGGATAAAACTAGAGACTCACAGAGCATGACATGCATATCCACACTTATGTAGGGTCGGACACGGTACAAGAGTTTGAGGCGGTAGAAACAGTTGCGCACAGCCTCCATGATGTGTGTCTCAAAATGCACCTTAAGTTAATGAGCCAGCTTTTATCATTGTCTATGGATGCACGCGCTGCGCAGTCATTCGAATGACGCAATGAGAATTATTGGAATAAACTATTGGAATAACATATTGGAATAAACTATTTTTCCACTTATTTTATTTCAAACTGTATGAGTGAAGATAAAATAGTGTATGCGGCATATAATTAGGTATTAATTCGTTGCCTAAAGTACTGTTCTGTTTTACAATTTAGATTTCCATCAGTTTTGTTGGTTTTCGTTTAAGTATTGTGATAACCATAGTACTTACGCCGGATTTGTGTTCGGAACGTCGCGCTGACTGTGCCGACTTCGTTCTCTGCCTCGCACGTGAATGAGTTAGTGTCGCTCACTTTCGGGTCCCTTATTATGAGAGTTCCATCCTCTATAGAATACTTCACGCCTGAAACATAACAGATCCTATGAATAAGGATACGATGATTCTAGTTAGCTTTTACATGTGGACCTAATTTTAAATTTGACCTTTACATGTGAATGTCATTTTATGGGTTTCGACGAATCTAATAGGTTTACTTGTGTGTATGTACTTACAAGCAAATTGCTTCGAATACATAGGACTAAATTCAGTTTAAATTTGGTACACATTCGAATTTCTGTGACTTGAACCCGTGTTCAGATCACAGAAATTCAAATGTTCAGAAATTCACAAAAATATCTGTTTACGTTACGTGTCCTCAACACGTTACTTAAATAAATAATTTAAAAGAATAAAGCTGACCTCCTGAAGACAAATAAGAAAAACCGGACAAATGCGAGTCGGACTCACGTACAATAGGTTCCAAACGAATCTCATTTTTGTGACATGTCACTTTTAAATCATAGGCTTCTTACAAGTTTTCCGGTAATTTTAAGGTAAAATCCTATACCAGTATTTTTTTAGGTTCAGTAGTTTTAGAGTTATGTTGGGGAAATTACTTATTATCGTCATTTTCTTTAATAACTTCGGAATGGAAATTAAATTATGCAAAAAACACTTCTAAGGGCCTAACGATAAGCTCTTCCAATAATTTTATGTGTCACATGGTAGGTACCGTTTTTAAATATCTGTTCACATCCCATAAAGTGAGTCCATTTTCAATATTTATTTGTTTTCGTTACATATCCGTATCAAAGTCAGAGAAGATTATAGGTGCCCAAAATATCAACTGAATTGGTCCAGTGGATTCGAAGAAAATCAGCTGTGACTGATGGATTTAACTAGGGCATTAGGCAGATTACCGAGTGATCCTATTAAGTTTCCATTTTCCTACACAAAACAGTTTGGAACCCTAAAAAAGATTTTTCAAATTGTACCTAACGTAGTACTTAGCAAATTAAAGGACTTACTATGTGGATCTCACTTTTCGATTTTAGAATTTTAGAAAAAAAGGAGATATTTTGTGTTAATTCGACTTGACTTGCCCCGTTCTTCTGTTGCCATGATCACTTATTAGAAAATAGTGGAGGAAGCTTTCTTCAAAAGAATTTAGAATATTGTCATCATTTGCTTACTTGGAGTGATGATACGGCCGTCCAGTTTCCAAGTGATGTTTGGTTTGGGCAGACCAGCTGCGGCACAAGGGACTCTCAATAAAGTGTCTCCCTCAGTGCTTTGATAGATGGTAGAAACACTTGGAATTATTTTAGGCAGATCTGCAAACAGGTAGATTACATTTTTTAATTGATTCAAATTAAAGCACTGGTATGAACTCGTAGTATTTATGCAGCTGCAATTGTTTTGACTCGGAGCGGGGTCAACCTAGTCGGAAATAGACTAGGTATCGTAGAAAGACAAGATCTAGAATATCTCTTTTGTCTCACCGCGATCACGAAAAATCATGTAACTTCTTTCAACTTCTTCTTACCTTGAACCACAACTGTTGTGATGTGTTCATCGCTACCAACGCTGTTCTGTGCTATACATTTATAGCGCCCCGCGTGTTTATTCTCCACCTTTGATATGTATAGCTCTTTGTCAGCTCCGGAAATCGGTACAAAAATTGTGGTGGCTTTGTCCGAAAATTGCCAGGTTATTGTCGGTTTTGGTTCACCTTTATTAATTCTGAAATATTATTCCATTCATGTTTAATAGACCGAAAATCCGAACACTTTCAAAAAAGCGTGGGACCGACCGCGACCCTAAAATAGTGAAATGAAAATCGACTGCCCAATACATTTATCTGTGCAAATCTGAATAAAAAAAAGTTTTGAACCTCAAAATACCGTGTCTGTTTGGATTGAGGTGCCACGTCAGATTTTAAAGGGCAACTAACATTCTTATTAAGCAACAAAATAGCTGATATTGCAGCCAAAATTCTAGATTTAACAACAAACTATATCACAAGTTATATCAATGCTCCTCAATCTAAATATCTGAATTGAGCAGCCACCTGGAACTCGTGAAGTAATAGATGAGTATTATTGAAAATTGTGTATGCTGAATTCAGAATGTTGACCGAAAAATCAGCTATAATGCTGCTGAATAAGGGTGTTAGTTGACTTTTAAAACCTGACGTGGCTCCTCAATCCAAATGGACACAAAATACTACTGACTTCCAGTACAAAATAACTTTAACTTCGGAAGTTGGTGTAACGAAGCGAAAAATCACACTGATTACCGAAATTAAAGTTATTCTACACTTTGTGGTATTTTTATTTGAAAGTCGGTTATATAAATAAAAAAAAGTATTTTTTACGCTTTTAGTAGTATATGTATTATTTTTCTACCAGCACTGCAAGAAAGCAAAATACGCAGTTTGGTTTCCTTGGATGACATGTTTTGCTTAGTTACTTTGAATTTCAAAACTACAGAATCGATTTAGATAAAATGTATTATGATTTATCGAAAAATGTGTATCCTATTATGAACAAATAATTTTCAAATCGGTTTATAAATGACGGAGTTATGAGTTAACATAGGTACATAAAAAAGAAAAATAAAACCGAATTGAGAACCGCCTCCTTTTTTTGAATTCTGTTAAAATTTAACTGAACATCTAAGGTTTTTCACGATTTCAGGGTTGGTCTCATACTAATAGTTATTTTAAATGACGAGTTAATTAATGGCCGCTTTTCAGGTTTTGCGATAATCCTTACATATTGTAAAGTACCTTCATTGTCAAGGCCCTTTGTTTAATTATGGACTGGACAGAAAACAAAGTAAAAAAAAAACTTCAAGCACAAAACCGGTGCTTGCATTTGTTGTGCTAGAAACACACAGGTGTATTACAACACTTACGTGCACTTGATACTAGCCGACGATCCTATTTTCACTTTTTTAGCAGCAACTCCTGACACGTTTGGTTTCTCTGAAATGCGCCAAGTCTTTCGTCAAGTATTTTGCATGTTTTACAATTTAGACTTCCATCAGTTTTGTTTGTTTTTATCTTAGTGTTGTTATAGCCAAAGTACTTACGACGGATGTGTGTTCTGAACGTAGCGCTGACTGTGCCGACTTCGTTCTTCGCCTCGCACGTGAACGAGTTAGTGTCGCTCACCTTCGGGTCTCTTATTATGAGAGTTCCATCCTCTATAGAATACTTCACGCCTGAAACATAATAGATCCTATGAATGAGGATACGATGATTCTGATAAGCTTTTACATGTGGATCTCATTTTAAATTTAAGCTTCACATGTGGACGTCATTTTAAGGGTGTCAAAGGTACGTCTGAAAAGATATAATTCTAAAAGAATACATAGGACTCAATTTATTTTGAATTTAGAACTCATTCGAATTTCTGTGACTTGAACCCGTGTTCAGGTCACAGAAATTCAAATGTTCAGAAATTCACAAAAATATTTGTATACGTAACGCGTCCGTACACGTAACTTAAATAAATAAATTTTTAGAGTAAAGCTGACCCCCCTAGAAACAAATAAGAAAAACCGAACAACTGCGAGTCGGACTCGCGTACAAAGGGTTCTACACGAATCTCATTTTTGCAACATGTCACTTTTAAGTCATAGGCTTCTTACAAGTTTTTCTGAAATGTCTAAACATTTCAGAAAAACTTGTAAGAAGCCAAAAAGAAAAAACTGGTTTAGGTTTTTACCTAAGTAAAAACCTAAACCAGTTTTTTCAAAATTGTAGGGTCAGTTGTTTCAGAGTTATAGGTGGGGTTGGGAAATTACTTTTTATCGTCTTTTTCTTTAAAAACTTTGTTAAGAAAATTAAATGATTCAAAAACCATTTTTGAGGTCCTTACGTTAAGCACTTTCATTAATTAGTGTGTCACACGGTAGGTATAGTTGGTAATACTTTTAAAAATGTATGTTTGCATCCCAAAAAGTGAGCCCATTTTCAGTTTTTATTTATTTTCATTACACGTCCGTGTTAGAGTCAGAGAAGATTATAAGTGCCCCAAATAGCAACTTAATCGGTAAAGAATTTCGCGGGCTACCTTGAAGCTTTCACCTTAAGTCAATGAGCCCGCGCAAATAAATTAAATAGTAAAAGTGTGCTATAAAAAATAAAAAGTTATTTTATGGTGCATTTGTTTGAAAATCGAAGGAAAATGTTCAATTATTATGGTTTTTTTTTATTTTACCTATCCACAAAAAAAGTACGTGTTTATACATTCGTTTTTGAACTCATATTATTTTGGAACATTACGTTGTGCAGGTATTTCGTGTTAGTTCGACTCGCACTTGCCCCGTTTTTCTGTTGCCCTGACAACTTATTAAGAGCATTCTTCAAAAGGATTTAGAATATTGTCATATTTTCTTACTTGGAGTGATGATACGGCCGTCCAGTTTCCAAGTGATGCTTGGTTTGGGCAGACCAGCTGCGGCACAAGGGACTCTCAATAAAGCATCTCCCTCAGTGCTTTGATAGATGGTAGAAACACTTGGAATTATTTTAGGCAGATCTGCAAATAGGTAAGTTACATTACTTTAATTGATTTTAAATCAACGCTTGTATGAACTCATAGTAATTGTGCAGCTGCAGTCGTTTTAACTGGAAGCGAGGTAAACCTAGTCAGCAAAAGACTAGGTATCGTAGAATGACAAGATCTAGAACATCTCTTTTGTATCACCGTGATCAGGAAGAATCATGTAACTACTTTCAACTTCTTCTTACCTTGAACCACAACTGTTGTGATGTGTTCATCGCTACCAACGCTGTTCTGTGCTATACACTTGTAGCGCCCCGCGTGTTTATTCTCCACCCTTGATATGTATAGCACTCTGTCGGCTCCAGAAATCGGTACAAAAATTGTGGTAGCTTTGTCCGAAAATTGCCAGGTTATTGTCGGTTTTGGTTCACCTTTATTAACTCTGAAATATTATTATTATTTCATTTAGGTTTAGTCTCAACTTTTTAAACAGAACCCTTCCAAAAGGGCGTGAGACCGACCCCAAAATAGTGAAATGAGAATGGACTGCCCAATGCATGTCCAAAAAAAAACATTTTAAGAAAAAAAAACACTGACTTCCGAAATTAAAGTTTTTTACACTTTGTAGTATTTTTTATTTGGAAGTCGGTTATATTTACAAAAAAAAGCTTTTGTAACGTTTTTTTAGTACTTCATCATTTTTCGGAATTTCTTACCAGCACTGAAAAGTCACAAGAAAACAAAATACGCATTTTGGTTTACTTGGATGACATATTTATTCCAGTTATTTTGATTTAAAAACCCAGCATCAATTTCGTTAACATTTCTATGTCACTATTTGTATTAGTATTTTTTTTAAATTGGTTTATAAATGACGTAGTTATGAGGTAACAAACATAAAAAAACGAATTGAGAACCGCCTCATTTTTTTTTTTAAATCAGTTAAGTTTAACAAAAAATCTGATGCTTTTCACGATTTTAGGGTTGGTCTCATTTTATAAGTTATTTTAAATGATGAGTACAACGACCTCTTTTCAAGTTTTGCGATAATCCTCACACATTGTATAGTACCTTCATTGTCAAGGCCCTTTTGTTTAATTATGGACTGGACAAAAAAACTTCAAGCACAAACCTGTGCTTGCACTACTTGTGCTAGACACACAGGTATATTACAACACTTACGTGCACTCGATACTAGCCGACGATCCTATTTTCACTTTTTTAGCAGTTACTCCTGATACTTGTGGTTTCTCTGAAAAGCACCAAGTCTTCCGTCAGTTTTTTTTGTTTTTGTCTAAGAGCGGATTTCACCAATGAAACTGAACGCGATCAGTACATCTAAACTGCGTTCAAGAGCTGTCAGTGTAAATATTCCATAGAAAAATAATGACACTGACAGCTCATAAACGTGGTTTATTCGCTGATCGCGTTCAGTTTCATTGGTGAAATTGGCCCTAAGTATTGTGATAACCATGGTACTTACGACGGATGTATGTTCTGAACGTCGCGCTGACTGTGCCGACTTCGTTCTTCGCCTCGCACGTGTACGAGTTAGTGTCGCTCACCTTCGGGTCTCTTATTATGAGAGTTCCATCCTCTATAGAATACTTCATGCCTGTGAAACATTGATCGTATGAATGAGAATACGATGGTTCTAGTTATCCTTAACATGTGGGCGTCATCTTAAGAGTTTAGAAGTTCCATATGAAAAAAAAATACAGGTTTACTCGCGTGTATGTACATACAAGCAACTTGCTCCGAATCTACAGGACTGATTCAGTTGGAACACATTTGAATTTCTGTGACCTCAACACGGACACATAACTTAAATAAATAAATTTTTAGTATACTGAGCTCAGGAAGTGGACCTGGCAAAGCCCCGAAGGTGCAACTAAAAATGAGATTGACTTTATCATGTCGATGAAGATATTCAATGATGTCTCTGTGATCAACGCAGTGAAAACCGGAAGTGATCACCGCATGGTAAGATGCAAATTGAACCTAAATATCAAGCTGGAAAAGTCTCGACTGATGAAGTCTTCGCTCCGTCCAGCACAGATTCAGATCCAAAATTCCGAAAGCGTTCAGCTCGATTTTCAAAATTGTTTCAAGTGCCTTGGGAGATAAGAACAATAGGCTCTCTGATCTTACTCTCAAGGTCATGAAAGAGAGTCGGGTGATGATTTTTAAGACAATGCGTGCAAAAATTGGTAGCTCAATAGACGGATCTCCAAGTCCTTGAAAAGCGACCTCTTTAATACTGAAAGTATTAAAAAAGCAATATAGTTCTTTGCATGAGATCTGTTTATTGGGCAAAACCAGCAAACGAAACTGAAACATATTTGCCAAATCGGCGTTTCTGAGGAAGATCGAGACATTCCATGCACGGTTATGTCACGTCATTGACTAAACCCGCTGTAAATCTAGCTAATGATCTAAGAGGTAGATTATCCCAACACTACACTGAAGACACCCCGGACGTCAGCCTGTATGAAATCAGGATGACTCTATTAAAAAAAAAAATGCCGACGATATAGTCATCATGGCTGGACTATGGAGGACCTGAGTACAATGCTCGATAACCTCAGTAGAGCTTCCGAAAGAGTGGGTCTTAAAATGATCATGGACAAAACCAAGGTTATGGTAAATGCCCATCTAGCACCCACTCTTATCAAGATCGGAGGCTCTATAATCGAAGTTGTTAATGAGTTAGTCTACCTGGGATAAATGGTCCAGTTAGGTAGGGCTAACTTCGAGAAAGAGGTTAACCGTCGGATTCGATTCGGCTGGGCGGCGTTCGGGAAGTTGCGTGATATCTTCTCGTCGCACATACCACAGTGTCTCAAAACTAAAGTCTATGGCCAGTGCGTGTTGCCAGTGATGACTTATGGAATCGAAACGTGGTCTCCCACGATGGGCCTCCTCAGAAAGCTTAGTGATCCGAAGGGCATTGCTCAGAGTTTCCTTGCGTGATCAAATCAGGAATGACGATATCTGCAAGAGTAGAATTGAATAGAATACTCTTTAGTATGTACACCATATAAGTTACAGAAAATATAGATGAAGAAGACATTACATAGGGTGGCACCGAGGTAACCGACATAGCCCGAAGGATCGCCAAAGTGAAGTGGTAGTACGCAGGGCACATTGCTCGCAAAACAGATGGTCGATGGGGCCGAAAAGTTCTGGATTTGGCGACCGCCTACCGGAAGACGCAGCGTTGGAAGGCCTCCCACAAGATGGACCGAAGACCTGGTGAGGGTCGCTAGTAGCCGATGGATGCAAGACGCACAGGACCAGTTGTTATGGCGACACTAGGAGGAAGCCTATGTCCAGCAGTGCACGTCTTTCGACTGATATGATGATGATGCAAAAAATATTTTTGAGGTCGTTACGATAAGCCCTTTAATTTGACATGTCACACACTAGTCACGGTTGGAAATACTTTTTTTTCTTTTTGTTTCCAAAAAAGTGATCCCATTTTCAATATTTATTTGTTTTAGTTACCCATCCGAGTTTGGGTCAGAGAAGATTATGTGGGTCCCAAATATCAACTGAATCGGTCCAGTAGATTCGGAAAAAATCTGTTGTGGCAGATGGACAAGCACTAGGCAGACAACCGAGTTATCCTATAATTGGTCCATTTTTCCATACAGGGGTTCGGAACCCTAAAAATAGGTTCTTCATACTGTACGAAACGTGTTACTTATCAAATTTAAGGACTTACTTTATGGATATCAATTTTTGTTTTTTCAATTTACAAAAAAAAAACGACACAAAAAAACACTACAAAGTACAAAATAACTTAAATTTTGGAAATCGGTCTTTTTGGTTGTTTCTTCGTAATTTAACACCGACTTCCGAAATTATTTATTTCGTACTTTGTACCTAGCGTTTTTTTTGTGTCGTTTTTTTCTATGAAAAAGTTTTTTTATTTTTTACTTTTTATTGGTACCCCATACCTAACACTAGGGTTGCGAAATTTTATCGAAAGAGTCACCGCGGCCCTGATACGCAAAGGCCAATAGAAAGAACACGGATGAGTTTTAGTCAGTACGAGTCTGACACTACCTTCCGCTCCACCCAGAGCGGAAAAGTCATTTGATGATTTCCCATTCTTAAAAAAAAACCTCATACTTGACCCCCACTGGAAAGTCAAAAATACGCAATTTCGTAAACATGGATGACATATTTTTCCAGCAATTTTGATTTAAAAACCAAACTACTGAACGGATTTTGATGAAATTTCTATGTGACTAATCGGGAAGATTGTTTATATTATCCTTATACAAAAAACCATTTTTTTTCAAATCAGTTCATAAACGACGTAGTTAAGAGTTAACAAAAAAAAAAACAACCGAATTGAGAACCTCCTTCTATTTTTGAAGTCGATTAAAAAAAGGTATTTCTTGTTAGTTCGACTCTTACTTGCCCTGTTCTTCTGTTGCCGTGACAACTGACTCGACAATAGTGGAGGAAGCTTTCTTCAAAAGGATTTAGAATATAGTCATCATTTTCTTACTTGTATTGATGATACGATTTTCCAGTTTCCAAGTGATGCTTGGTTTTGGTAGACCAGCTGCGGCACAAGGGACTCTCAACAAAGCGTCTCCTTCAGTGCTTTGATAGATGGTAGAAACACTTGGAATTATTTTAGGCAGATCTGCAAATAGATTACTTATATTTTCTTAATTGTTTTTATTTAAAACACTGGTATGTACTCGTAGTAATTGTGCAGCTGCATTCGTTTTGACTGGAAGCGTGGTCGACCTAGTCGACAAAAGACTAGCAACGTAGACAGACGAGATCTAGAATATCTTTTTTGTCTCTACGCGATCATGAAGAATCATGCAACTACTTTCAAGTTCTTCCTACCTTGAACCACAATTGTTGTGATGTGTTCATCGCTACCAACGCTGTTCTGTGCTATACACTTGTAGCGCCCCGCGTGTTTGTTCTCCACCCTTGATATGTGTAGCACTTTGTCGGATCCGGAAATCGGTACAAAAATTGTGGTGGCTTTGTCCGAAAATTGCCAGGTTATTGTCGGTTTTGGTTCACCTTTATTAACTCTGAAATATTATTTCATTAATGTTAAATGTTTAAACATTTTAAACCAAGCACCTTCGAAAATGAAAATCGACTGCCCAATACATTTATCTGTGCCTATCTCAACAAAAAAATAACTTAAAAATAAAAATACTACCGACTTCTAATATTGTCCTTTGTAGTGTTTTTTATTTGAAATTCAGTTGTATTTTTGAATGAACTGATGAGTACAATGATCTCTTTTCAAGGTTTGCGATCATTCTTACTACACATTGTATAGTAACACCTTCATTGTCAAGTCCCTTTGTTTAATTTATGAACTGGACAGAAAAATAGTAAACCAAACTTCAAGCACAAACTTGTGCTTGCACTGCTTGTGATAGACACACACAGGTATATTACATCACTTACGTGCACTCGATACTAGCCGACGATCCTATTTTCACTTTTTTTGCAGTTACTCCTGATACGTGTGGTTTCTCTGAAAAGCATCAAGTCTTCCGTCAAGTATTATGTATGTTTTATAGTTTGGACTTCCGTCAGTTTTGTTTGTTTTCGTCTAAGTATTGTGATAACCATAGTACTTACGACGGATGTGTGTTCTGAACGTCGCGCTGACTGTGCCGACTTCGTTCTTCGCCTCGCACGTGTATGATTTAGTGTCGCTCACCTTCGGGTCTCTTATTATGAGAGTTCCATCCTCTATCGAATACTTCACGCCTGAAACATAATAGATCGTATGAATAGGATTCGATGATTTTAGTTAACCTTTACTTGTGGACTTTATTTTATGAGTTTCGAGAGTCTGTATGAATAAATTATATCTAGTAGGTTTATTTATGTGTTTGTACATTGAAGCAAATTGCTCCGATTCTACAGGACTGATTAAGGTGAAATTTGAAACAAAATAAAGAGAGAAAGAAAACTTGTTTATCTAAAACGCAAATGTACACAGTATTGGTACAAATATACGGAAACTTAATTTTTAGACAACAACATTGTGTGCCCCACGGCTGCATCAAATAGGTCCCTTCGCGTGGGCAGCATTCTCCTCTGCCAATGCTGGCTCCGCCACTTACTGTGCCGGATGCGGACCACACCGACGATGGCGACGGCGACAATGCTCAAGAAGTGACCCGAGAAGTGAGAGTGACGGTTAACAGGCTGTAGACCAAAAATACCGTCCCTGGCCTTTGAGGCTCTTAGGCCTAGACTTAGGGTTTTTTTAAGCGCATAGTTGGAGAGAGACCAGTTCCCAGTTCGTTAGAAGACGTGGAAACTAGTCCTCATTAGGAAGCCGTTGCCAGCCATTGCGCTTCTCGATGAAGTGGGCAAGACCTTTGAGAATGTAATTGCAGACCGCCTCGTTGGGCACCTGGTGACGGTGGACGCTATTATGCAATGAGAGCACTCAAGACGGCGGATGTGATTTCACGGGATATGGTCTTGCCGGTGTCTCTTGACATCGCTAATGCTTTTAATAGCTTGCCCTGAAGTTGCATCAGGTTGGCTTCGGTATCACCGGATGACCTACGTTCGTTACGTGGTCAAGAGCTATTTGACAGGGCTGTCATCTACACCGGATGTCGTGCAACGTTCTACAGGGATCAGTCCTTGAGCCGCTCCTGTGGAACACCGCGGGGTTGCGACAGTCGTGGAGAGGATCCGGCTATTGGGTCTCGAGGTGGCCCTGTACAAGTCTGAGGTAATGTGTTTTCATGGTCCTCGCAACGCGCCACCATCGGGATCCCAAATAACGGTAGGAGGGGTTCCGCCTGGTTTCCAGCAAGGCGGCGAGGCAGCGATACGCCTCGGGCGTCAGTAGTCGCAGGATGATTACCGGCCACCGTAGGCTTGGGCCTGCGGACGGCGAGCAATTGGTGACATGACGTCCGATAAGGACCTGGCCCGGGTTGACGGCGCGTTGTGTTCCACGCGCGCTTCACAGGGATGTCTGCATTGTGCTAAGGCCAATGCCTGCCAGGGTATCGGAATGGTTTAAAAGAGTTAACGCAGCCGTGTTACGCAAAGGACATTTGAAAGAATAAGGTTGGATTTTAGTTAGTTAGAGGTTTGACGCTTCGCCCAAAGGGTCAGAGCCCATTCGTCCCCTAAAATTCGTCCCCCAGCATAAAAGTTGTAGATTCGGCCCCTATATAGGTGCCCATTGGTCTCCTGGTAGGGGACCAATTAATATTTTAATAAAAAATATTATTTTTAAGGTACCCATTCGTCCCCTCTAATATATATACAATATAAGTTAAAGATTCGGCACCTATTCAGGTGCCTATTGGTCCCCTGAGATAAAATTAGCTATATTTTACATAAGAAACGGTTAACATAGTACACTTGTGAACAGTTTATTAACGGAATTAATTTATTAAATCATAACAGATCATTGAAAAAAGACCTATGATGAATGATGTACTTATATTAGAAGAATGAATAAAAATAAATATTCTTCAGGGGACGAATGGGCCCCTCAAAAGTTCCAGGGGACGAGTGGGCACAGGGTGCGAATCTTAGGGGACGAATGGGCTCTGACCCCAAAGCGGGAGAAGTTATTGATAAATTTAAGCATCTTGGGTAACGGTAGTATTGCCTCCGAATCGAGCCAAATGAAGTGGGGCGTTTACATTTTCTCGAAGCATTTCAACGTATTTTTGATCCTTGAAAAGAGAAGTTATGCCTAATCTTAGACCAACGTGTTATTAGGGAAGTGATTTGAATCAATTGTTTAGCAATTTTCTTTTATACAACGTGTATAATATGGTAGGAAGGTGGTACGTGTGGCCTTGGAGTGTATTTTGGGCGTTTTCTGTTGCAGATTGTTTTAATTCTCCTCAAGATTTGATTTAGTATTGATTGTGATTAGATTAGTATTAGTATCTTACTTCGATTGATAACACGATCGTTCAACTTCCAAGTAATGCTTGGTTTTGGCAGACCGGCTGCGACACAAGGAATCCTCAATACATCGTCTCCCTCTGTGCTTTGATAGACGGTAGAAAAACTTGAAACTATTGTCGGACGATCTGTAAGTAGATTGATTATAAAAATATTCTTAATAGTTTAACACCACATACCACTATCGCTACATAAATGCGATCACGAAGCATCATGCCATTATTTTCAACGTCAAAATACCTTGAACCTCAAGTGTTGTGATGTGTTCATCGATTCCGACAGCGTTCTTTGCTGTACACTTGTAGCGCCCCGCGTGGTTATTCTCCACCCGAGAAATATGCAGCACCCTGTCAGACCCAGATTTTTGTAAAAACCTTGAGCCCGAGTTTTCCATGAATTGCCAGGTTATAGTTGGTTTCGGTTTACCTTTGTTGATCCTGAAAGTTCAATGCATTATTGTAATTCTGGAGAAACTCATTTTATTGGTTATCCAAACCAGGATGTCTCATGATTCAAAGCATTAAAAAACTTACGTGCACTCGATACTAGCCGATGAACCTACTCTTACTTGCTTAGCAGCAACTCCCGATACTTGTGGTTTCTCTGAAATGCGCCAAATCTAATAAGTTGTAAGTATTTTTTTACAACCAAGACTTTGTTCAGTTTTGTTTATTTACGCCTAAGTATAAGTATAACCAACTTACGGCTGATGTCCGTTTCGAATGTTGCACTGACTGCGCCGACTATGTTCTTCGCCTCGCACGTGTACGAGTTTGTGTCGCTTACTTTCGGATCTCTAATTATAAGAGTTCCTTGCTCTATAGAATACTTTGAGTCTGAAATGTAAGCGAATTTTATAAGACAGTAAATCTATATAAATCAGCTCTATGTTTAGTCCACTGTGTTTAGCGAACCCAAGTGCGTAATTTGAAGTAGTCTGACACACACAACTACCACTACTGTTGAAATTTTTTTTAGTTCACTCAGGGATGTGATTTAGCTGAAGTGGTTATCAGTTTTGGTATCTTACTTGGAATAATAACGCTGTTGCTCAACTTCCAAGTGATGCTCGGTTTGGGCAGACCGGTTGCAATACAAGGAATCTTCAACAAGGCGTCACCTTCAGTGCTTTTGTAGACGGTAGAAATACTTGAAACTATTTTTGGCTGATCTGTAATTATTAATAAGAAAAATAAATAATTATTCTAAGAAGCCTCTCTATTGGAGTCACATACAACTCTACGTTGAGTTTACCTAGAATAATTAATGTTGTGACATGCTCATCTTTGCCTTTGTCGTTCTCCGCCACGCACTTGTATTTTCCGTCATCTTTGTCCGTCGCGTTTGTTATAACCAGCACACTGTCAGAATCTATAGGTGTAAACATTGATCCTGCCTTGTCTCCATGTAGCCATGTTATTGTCGGTGCTGGGAAGCCTCTCACAACTCTGCAATAATTTATTAAAAACGATGTTCAAACAAAGACTGGAATAGTAGTTATTTTAGGAATCCAAATTAAAAAGGCACAATGTCACAAAATTTGCGTAAAAAAATAGAGTAAACTATCATAAAAAAACGGCCGATAGTGTGTTTGGCCACGAGCAATAGAGGGTACCGTGGGTCTTCCCATAACCATGAAAATTAAACACATCCGCCACCTTCAGAATATTATAACGAGCTTATTTTCGTTAAATTCTTGCAAAGCCAAAAACCATGAAATTTCATGATGAAAAAAATTACAAAAGATTTAATTGCTGATTTTTAACTTTGAGAATATTTTAAGTAATTTTATCGCATTTATTCAATCATTCTACTGTTTTAAATTACTGCTAAATATAAATAAAGAAAAATGTCACTATTTCGATTGATTTTTTTCTAAAATTGGCAGTTTTCTTTAGAAAATATCCATAAAACTATTTAAGTATTTTTTTTACATTACTTTTTTATAATCGCCTACCCCAGTAGGTACTACTATTGTAGTACCTACTGGGGTAGGCGATTATAAAAAAGATTATGATATCCTTTATTATAAAGGATATCATAATAGTACCGACATAAAAAAAAATCGACCAAACCATGGCTAAAAAGTTCAATAAAAATCACTTTTACCCGACTCCAGCGAAGCAAAAAGGAAGGTTAGGAATTTGACCGGTATGTATGTATGTATGTTCATCTGTTCCCTCATAACTTCTAAACCATTTATTATAATTTGACAAATGAGGTGTCATTGGAAGCGTCTAAATTGTCCGCTGGTTAGAGAGGTTATGTTGTAATAAATAGTATGTGGCGCCCTCTAGGGCGCATTAAGACACGAACTATTTTTTTTTATTATTAAGGTTGTGTTGGATATCAAACTAAAGGGCTTCATTAGCACATTTATGTATATTGTAATAATAAGTTGTATATTGCGCCTAATAAAGCACATAAAGGCATGTACAAAAACATAACATAAGCTGGGGGTACTTCCACGCGGTGAAGGCGGTAACAGTAGGTAATTATTACATACCTACGGGCTAAAACTTCTATTCAAAGTTAATGAACATGCCTTCGGGCTTATATTGTTATAATTGTTTGCGTCTTCGTCTCCTTGTGTTGTGTACCCGGTAACGCTACCGCTGGTAACTGCAGCTATCAAATTGTCCTAACAATTCGCATTTACGATTTTCGATATTTTATTAAGTTGACAGTTTATAAATACGACATCTTAATATTCATTTGTATAATAAGATTATAGGAATATTTAATTAATGAATAATACAATAAAGGGTAGGAATAAGTGGTTATAAGTGTTAGTTTCTCTTATCCGATCTAAAATAATTTAATCTTTAAATTTGTTACTTTCAAATATTTTGTTGTTTGCTGTACTTAGCAGGTATAACAATAAAAATACTTTAGAATAATTAAGTAAATAGTTTTAACTAAATAATTGTAGCACCTTATAATTATAATATGCCTCTATCACGAAAAAGAAAAACAGCAGAAACCAATCAAGAATTTTTCATAGCTTTAATTTTCGGTTTCAACTACCTGTCTTTAGTCCAAAAAAGTCCGAGGAACACAATTCACTTATTTATTTATTTATTTACACTTTACGCTCATATGTAGATGCACAAAGGCGAACATGCACTTACCAGTTTGATTTTATACCGCATAGTATTTGTCCGTGTTGCTGAGTTATGAATAGATTGTTATTATTACTTACTTGCATTCCAATTGGGCAGTTTCGCCCTTATTGACTTTTATGACCGTTACTCCTTGTACCTTGGGAGTAACTAAAAGAAAAAAAACATTTTTGCGTCAACCACTAACAAAAGAATAAATACCTACTTCAATCGCATACACTTCATCTGGGCAACTATATCAAAAAGTTGAGCAATGTGCAACCATTTCCAGCTATATAGAAGCTTCTTGAGAGCGCGTTTAACCATAGCTTTTTCTGGTTCAAATTATAGGAAAATTGTACAACTAATTATTTATTATATAAACTAGTATTTATTTGAAAAATCGGTTCGAACTGGTGTGTTATAAAGCTGAACTTACTTTTTGGTGGTGATGGTGTGACAGGGATTTTAGAAGACCTGCTTATAGGTTTGTCAGTAGCTATTATTATCCCATTTACCTGAAACAAATGAAGATAATGCTCATACTGGTGATTTTACACGGGGTAACATGCCTACAAATTGTGGATTTCGGACGCGCCAACTCCATTATAGAGGTGAAGGGCTGAAGTCCGAGTTTAGCGCCAGCAGCGTTTGTTTACTTTTTTATTTTGCACAAATATCAACTCACATGTACTACATACGATTACAAATATGGAAATTATGATTCGAAACTTGAATTTTGGACAGAAGTTTTTAACGATGGCGTTTACTAAGCATTATTAGCATTATTATTTTGCGTAAATTCACATTTAAGGAGGCAAAAAGTGCCAGGGTTGCAGATTTTGTTCGAAAGAGTTACCGCGGCCCTAGAAAGTAAAGGGCACCAGGAAGAGCACGGATGGGTTTTAGTCAGGATGAGTCTGACACTCCCTCTCGCTCCACCCAGAGCGGAGGGGTTATTTGAAGATTTCCCATCCAAAAAAAAAAAGAGAGCAAAAAGTGAGGAACTAGTTGGAAAATGGAATTGCTTGGGTTTATATGCTTAAAACTTGTCACAAACACGTATCTCATCATCGTCTTCCTACTTTTATCCCATGTTACTTATTCTTGATTACTTATATATCATTCTCATATGTAGGGTAGGAGAGGAGCTCGTGGCTAAACAATAACAGCCGCATGGGTCAATCTTCAAGGTTAAGCAACGCTTGCCAAGGTTAGTCTGTGGATGGGTGACCGTCTTAACATACCGAGTTTCTTCCTCGGAAAGCACGTAAAGCCGTTGGTCCCGGCTGTCATCTAGATAGAGTAGATCTTTGGCAATCGTTATGGAATGTCAGAAGCCAGAAAATCTGACTCCAGTCTTGCCAAGAATTACCGTGTTACCCAGTTAATGGGTTGTGGAGGTCTGGTAGGCAGCCGCTCCATGTAAAATACTGGTATTCAGCTGAATCCGGTTTGACTGGAAGCCGACTCCAATATACTTGGGAAAAGGCTAGGCAGATGATGATGTAGGGTAAGATATTGACTTTGGCCAAGAATAACTGCTGCGCCAGTCGAAAACATGAGTTTGAACGTATTGGTTGCATTATTCCCCGGTCAACTCCCTTCAAATATAACAATTAGCGACCAAGACTAAGTACAGGTTTGGCGTAATTTCGTAAAATTTGGTCTGTACATTAACAGTATTCAGCCACAAACATCAAGAGTGGCAATCGTGCAAAGAAAGACTAGAACAGTGGTTTCTAGTATACAACATTGGGGTAAATGTAGATAAAGCCGGTTGTGAACGTCGTACAATAGTATCATTGTGTGCATGAATTGTGAAGAAACAGTGTTTTAACATAAAAATATAAATTGTACTTACAGCCACTTTGAACCTTTGCGACGGTGCAATAAACGGATCCGTTACGTAAAAGTCCTTCGCGATTTTTGTTAAAGGCAGGTTTGTAAGAATTGGTTTTTCATCCATGTCAGATAACTGCGCCGATACTATTTTCACTGAGTGTTTATCGTCGGTGACGGATACCGACAGGTAGACCCTTTCAGCTGAAAAAACATTGATACATGTTTTGAGAATCGGATTTTCGATGGCCTTTTCTTCAAAAATACAAACATGTGAAGTTTCCGAATCCAAAACATTTTTAATTAGATTTTATGAACACATTTATTTCAGATTGCATAAAATAAGCAACGCTTATCCATAAGCATTAAGATCTTGAACTATCGCCTTGCTTTTATCGCGGCTTCGATCCCGTGGGATCATCATCATCATACACTGCCTGAATTCGCCCACTGCTGTGCATAGGCCTCTTTTTTCTTGTGCCAATCCCCACGTTCCTGTGCCAGCCTCATCCAGGTTCTGCCCGCGATGGCAATGCTCATCCCGTAGATCCCGTGGGATAGGCCCACAGAAACTTGGCATTTTTCTTGAAATCAATTTAAAAAATACAACTTGGAATTAACAGTCAAAACCCACACAAACAATTTTATTAGTCTGTAAAAAAAATGTAAAAGTGAAATAATATTTAAAAAACAAAAAAAAAGTCAAAGGAAAAATTATAAATTTATACCTACTGACAAAATAAGTAGGTACAAATTGAAATAAACAAACAAAAATTATATAAATTATTATTGAAATTAGAATTATCATGACATTAACAGTATACATGCAAAAATAAAGAAAATATATTAAATCAAAAATAATAACAGCCTATGACAGGGATAGTGAAGCTTTCTATCAGAGAAATATATTGTTAATCTGACCTGTACCTCCCTTTACAAATATACCGACATGAACACAAAATACATTTATTAAATTTATTAAGATTAACAAGTACAGAATGCCGATGTATTATATTAACTCACCACCAGATACTGTTTGCGATGTGTCGCTCAGCAACTTGGGTTTCGACTCAGAAAAGCCATGACTGAAGAAGAAATCAGTCCTTCCGACGATTAAGACGGATGTTCTTGTCGCACCCATCACTATAGCGTAGTGACGACCAGGTTTTGCGTCAAATAATTTGATTGCCTATAAGTTTTAAAGTCATCTTATGAACTTATGCATTACATTTTTATATATTTCATAAAAAATACAATAAAATATAATATATATAAAAATACTAGTCCGCCGGTATCGGGAGCAGTTTCCAAGCTACCAGTGGTTAGGGCTCCAGAGAAAGGAACTTCCTCGCTATAAGAGACGTTTCGAGGAGTACTGTCTTCTGTATCAGGCCCTTTACCCAACTGCGTAACGCCAGCTTCGACAGGTAGCCGTCGAAGCTTTTGGCCATCAAGCCATTGGCCGTAACTACAATCGGCACAATGACAGCCGAGTCCACATTCCACATATCGACAACCTCGTGTGCTAAGTTGAGATACTTAATTTGTTTCTCTTTCTCAGCTTTCACGGAATTCTCGTCATGTGGGATGGTAACATCGATTATAATTCTGCGCGCTAATCGGTCCACCACCACTATATCAGGCTTATTGGCAACAGTAGTCCTACCAGTGATGATAGACCGATTCCAGTACAACGTGACTTGGTCATTTTCGAGAACTGGGTCGGGCACATGCTTGTAATATGGTACCTCAGAACCCACAAGTTTGTATTTCAAAGCAAGTTGCTAGTGAATAATCCTGGCCTCTTAGTTATACCTGTGCAAGTACTCGCCGTTAGCCAGACGAGAACAACCAGAGATAATAAATGTCTGATGGGCTCACCAGGACGGTGGCATGCCCGACACACGTCAACCGTCCCGTCCTTCATAATATGCCTCCGGTAGTTGTTCGTCAAGATAACATCGTCCATAATTGCACAAACAAAACCTTCAGTTTCTTCGAAGAGGTCACCGAAACGTAGCCAGGCCACGGATGCCGAGAAATCTACATCAACCCATAGAGAACCCGATAGAAGCGCCCGTGAAGCTCCTTGCCTTTCCATACCTACATGCCGTCATCTGTAGTAAGTATCACAGGATTGCGCCAGTTCTCTTTAGCCATGGACAACGGGGTGAGTTCCTTGTTCACTGCGACCACATCTCGGTGCATACCGACATCGGTTTTGAGAAAACATTCTCTGAGACTGCACTTATCGCGATTGTGAAGTGTTAGAATTTCTCGACCTCCATACTTCCGCGGGATGTACAGACTCATTACCGACGATCGTGAGTGATGCATCCGGTTTCCGGTCAGCTGTGTACGGACTTTCCTATCCAGGGCGTCGAGTTCTGTTTGTTCTTTTTTCTCAACCGATAGCCTAGGCCTGAATCCTCCAGCAGTGTGCTTAAGGGCTAAACAAAACCAAAGTGGACTCAAACTGTCGCCCTGGAATATTCCCCGTTTAATCCATACAGGTTTATCATATTATTATATTCTATTATTAATTTATATAATAGATGAATACACTAAGATAGCATTCATAAAGTCACTCCTTTACAAAGATCTAAAATAAGAACGAGTAAATAAGAATCTACGAGTACTACAGATAGAGAGAGTAACTATAATACTACAGAGAGACCGTGTAAGAGAGGTTATCCGCAGCAGTAACTGCTGCGAATAACCTCTCTTACACGGTCGTGGTCTAGACCAGGATCCGTTGGCCCAAGGCAGAAGACATCCATGAGGAATTCCACACGCAGAAAAAGTGTATTATGTTGAAAGTTTTTGAAGGCTTATTCAATTTGAAAATAATAATGGTAATAGGTACATCTCCTGGCAGTCACATCAACGCAGGATTTAAAGGCAACAAAGAAATTAAAACATATCAAAATATCAGTCAAGTGTGTGGAAATGGCTTTAAGGGTCGTCGCAAAATATGCATCCTCATACATATTATTTCGAATTTCGTCGATCGATTGCGGTCTGGTAGTACCTACCCATAAGGTACAAGTAAGTGTATAATAAATATATAAAACATAATTAAGTCGACAGCCGATTTTAGATCGTAGAGGGCACATTTGCTGCATGTCTACCAACCGCTATGGTTGGTAGGTTCTGCCTCTGCCGTCTATGCTCCGTCGCCTGAAATATCGTAATCTTAGACTTACTTTTGCATTATCGGTCGACAGTATGTATTTTGTAGAAATCGAGCGGTCTTTTATGTTCAAAGAAACATGTTTGCCGTAAGCGTAGACGATGACATAGTCTGTCTGGTCATCTATTGTGAACTGTAAATAAAATAAAGGATAACTTACTATTGAAACATAACACCGTAAAATATTTTATCTACACTCACAACGTAATGTTCCAAATATGAGTTCAAAGACGAATGCATAAACTTGAACTTTTGTTTCCTGGATAGGTAAAATTAAAAAAAAAAAACCATTAACAGTTCAACATTTTCCTTCCATTTTTGAACAACTGCGTCATAAAATAACTTTTTAATTTTTACAGCACACTTTTACGTTTTAATTTATTGGCGCGGGCTCATTGACTTAACGTGATCACTTCAATGCTTCAAATTTTCTTACGTTTTTTGCAATTTGCAGTATGTAAGTCGGTAAGTATGTATTAAAGAATTACAATCATTAAAATTATCAATAGAACTCTTTCAGTTACAATTGATGTCAAATGTGTATTTCATGAAATCATAGCATTTTGTCAATCACTTTCAATTTCGCCGGCTACCTTGAAGCGCGCACCTTAAGTCCATGAGCCAGCTTTTATCATTTTCTATGGATGCGCGCGCTGCGCAATCATTCGATAAAAAAAATATGAGGGTTTATTTAAAAGAACGTTGCGGAATTTCTCCTGTATCGTGGGTGCGTTTACAAACATAAAAATTCACGTACACAAACAGCCAGACCCAGAACAACTATCTGTAGGCCATATAAATATTTTTTCCGTGCGGGAATCGAACCCGTGACACGTAGCGCACTACACCAACCGTGTCGTCGAATTTGGGAAAAGGGATAAAATATTTTGTATTTATTTCTAGGATTAAGAAATACTAAACTTGAAACAAAATGTTATGTTTATGAGGGAGGAAATTGATAGATTTATTTGATTCCATTGTTAGTGTGTGTAAAGTTTTGTTAGTGCCGCATCTTGCAGCGGTGGCTGAGGCGATATATGTAGATAGTGTTCGAAATAGCGCACAAGTTGAACATAATCACATATTTTCTCTCTAATTTATTAACTATTTATCTTAGTACATGCAGACTCCTTTTGTTACCCTATCTGAGTTGGGCTGATTGCAATGCAGCCGATTCGAACAACAACATTTGACATGACGGGAACGGTACCTCTACCATGAGTTTATGCAGCCAAAACTCGCTAGCGTCTCCGTAAATTATTTGTATGACATACTGTACAGCGGCCCTAGCGGTCACAGAAAGAATTAAAATTCGTACCATGAGCACTATAGATTTCGATAGGTTAAAAACCTAACGTAATCTATTCGATGGTCACTAACGTTTTTCGGCTGTCACCATACAAAACGGCACCATGAGTCACTAATTTGACAGAAACTATCGAACAATACGCTTACGATATTAGTTACGTAGCTCACTAGCATTTTGCCGTGTGAAACATATGTTAACATTAAAATTATACACGTTTATGAGTATAATAAAGTCAAAATAATGTCTGCAAGGCCTTATTTAGCATGGAATGTTAGTTGCCGCTGAATTAGAAGACCAACGACGTGTACAACGTTAATTTTAAGCCAAAATGAAATTTTATGTTTTATTTTTTTTAAATTTTATGCTGGATCTCAATTGGAAAATATAAGTCAAAGAAAGTTTATTAAAATTTACACACTCTATAGAGAAGCGTTTGAGGATTTGTGCATTTATATTATTGAATAATGTTACGGATTTGACGTCAACATTGAACACAACGAGTTTCATTAGAACTAAAGGTAATACCTAAGTTGGTATGGTATGCAGCTATCTCGAAACAAAACCAAATTATAATCTATTGTTGTAAACTTATAAACCACACAAACACAACTGTAACATAACGCCAACAAACAAAACATGACATGTTATATGGAATAAAAATTAAAAAACCACCAAATACCATAAGTAGTCCACTAACCGTCAACTTTTTAATTTAGTCGGTTTATTTTGATTGACTGTCTTAACATTTTTAGCATAGCGATATAACTACATTTTGAGCTTAAGAGCCGTTCTCTCTTCTTATTAGTGAGAAAGAAAGAAACAAAACACAGGTAGAGAAGCATTCTAACGAGTAGAGTGAAGTTAGCTAGACAACGCGATCTATCGAGCTTATCTTAGCGAATGCGTAAACTCCGTAAATCTCATGGTGCAAGCATTATCGAAATCTGTTCGATCCACGTTAGTACGCTAGCGAGTTTAACGCTAGCGAGTAATTTTTCGATGACATCTCATGGTAGAGGTACGGAAGAAGCGTTTGCAATGCTACACTACCGTCCGTTTCTATTAACTTGAACACTTCATTAACGGCTGCTTTCTATAATATATCTCAATCCCAATCTTGATCCCGATCCTTGTCTGTAACCAATCAAAGGTGAGGATTGTGTGGTGAAGGACACAAAGTCGGCCGTTTATTGGTTACAGACAAGGATCGGGATCAAGATTGGGATTGAGATATGTTATAGAAAGCGGCCGTTAAACGATAGCTGGTGCTTACCGGTATATTTTTGGAAACGCCGGCTGGTACTGTCGCCGTAGTAATCACAGTTTTGTTTCCTTTTATTATTTCTTCTATAGGTCCGAACACCTAAAATAATTGACCAGGATAATCGATATCATAGTTTTTGGTGTTGATATTCTTATTTATAAAATTATGAACTGTTTACCTCGTTAACCTGATTCTTTTGAACTACAATAGCTAGTCCAGAGCATGCAACTGCTATGTCGGAGTATACACCGATGGCATCAGGTGCATATTTAAACTTACCACAAAGTGTGCCGGTAAGTACGAACACTATCTGAAATAAAAGAGCGCGTTAAAAACTTAATCTTCGCGGTATTTCATGAAAACTCGCAAGTAAGGAATAACATTATAATATTATAATTTTTTTTTTAGCTATTATTACAATTATCACATTAATTGCGCGTACAGCTAAGGAGTTGAATTCCCTGCCAGAGTCTGTGTTTCGTGATAGCTACAACCCGGAAGTCTTTAAGTCAAGAGTGAGTGGGTTACGTCAAGGCAAGCGTGCTCCATCTTCACACACATCATCGCTTACCATCAGGCGAGATAGTGGTCAAACGCATGCCTATCAATAATAAAAAATACCTTAAAATTAGCTTAACTTAGTGTCAGTCTGAAACTATTAGCGATCACAAGGTGGCGCCTATCGAAAATTATACCCAGGGACAACATTCTCAGGACGAATGTATCCCATGTCATAATATCAGACAAGACAAGTTCTAACCCGTGTAGCAAAGTTCCATCCAAATACGTTCAGACGTAAAGAGGCTGTTACCTTTTCACGTCTAAACTTTATAGACATACAGATTTACTCTCGATTTTATATATAATGTTATATAGGATGTATGGATTACTGGACTTGCGAGTTCGTGTGAATTACCGTAAGGAATAAAGGCTTTTATGTCAGTCAACCACGAGTGGTGGCATCTACTGAAATATTCGTCTGATGCAGCTGTCTCTTTGCCCAGCTTACCTGGGTCTGTTTCTTTTGGCATATTTCTATCACAGACTTGCTGTCGACGTAATCCTTAGCCGGAGCGTCAGTGAATACGAAGATGTAGGAGTCGTTTTTACTTTTTTCCAGTGCCAGGAGTAGTCCTTTCATTGCCGGTTCCCAACAATCGAGATATGGTCGCTTCGCCTCATTGTGTACTTCAATGGCGTCTAATGCTCTTTTAAATTCTTCGGGATCTCTAGTCACTATCCTCTTGTGAACACCTGCAAACATAAACCAAAGGGTTAAAAGAGCAAATCATAATCGCTGAAATAGTGTATCATACTGGAATTAGTTTACTGATACGTCTCTTAGGCAAACTAGTGGGTACCACCTCATAAGAAAAAATAAAAGGAACAAACTTATTTTTGCCGGATACGGCACAGCGTAGTATTCTGCAGATCAAACGGACCGACTGTATCCGCAACATATTTAAATGCTCCAAGACAGACATCACCAATGTTGTAGACTAATTTGCAAGACTAAAGTGGGATCAGGCGGGGACATACAGGATGCACGAGAACAGATGGAGTCACACGGACCCACCGCCTGAAGACGAATATCGCAACCCAAACAGGCCTAAAACGCTAGCGTGATGATTTGGGACTCATTCTTGACGGATTGGCTGGAGAAAGCAGCAGATAAAGCTTGCTGAAAAAATATGAGGGACTCGTATTATATAGTTTACACTTCTTGTTTTTGAAGGAGCGGAGTCTCCTAATACAGGCATCATTTGTTTAAAAGGAGGCTCCAATCTCAAATTTGTTTTGTGTTTAAGGTTATTATTAAATAAACTATTATAATTACGAGGGATGTTTTTTCCCAGCAGTGACTGAACATGCTGTTAATAACAAAAAAAACAGTAGAGCCAAAAGGATGGTGTATTTACGTATGTTCCATCGTAGCGCTTTAAAATCGGGGTATTATCATTCTCCGTTCCAAGTTTGGGTGCCAAATAAGATAAAATCACATTACCTGGATCGTTTAATGTTATCAGCACCATGTTGTCAATAAGACTAGACTTTTCATTTAAAACAATATCCTTGATCCGGTGCACACTTCTTCTAACTTGTTTTATATCATCACCCATAGAGCTTGTGTCATCTATGAGAAAAGTTAAACTGCCGCTTCCCTTGCATGATGCCTTTAAAATAATATTCACTAATATTAACAACACAGCACGCGGATATATCCGCCCCATCATTTTTGACGTTAATATTTTAGCAGTCCGTAATAGAAATGTACTGTTCACTAGTAATGCGTATTACACACTGTGGCAATTCAAAATGTTAAAGGTCAATTTATATTATCATGGTTATCACGCTGGCAACAAATGCTTTATTTATATTCAGTAAGTATTTCAATTTGTTTTCCTGATACAACAATGCAAGCCAGGTACCAGGCGGGCCGCGTAAGGGAGAGGCAAACCTCATGCCCCAGCCGCCGCAACAGAAGAAGACGCCCCGGGCGTCGACGGAGACGAGGCCACATGTTGGCAACGACAACTGCTTGTGCTAAGTCGAGATACTTGATTTGTTTTTCTTTCTCAGCTTTTTCGAAGTTCTCGTAGTTTGGGATGGTATTATCGATTACATATATCATCAACGTGACATGGACATTTTCATGGGTCACTGGGTCAGGCACTTTGTAATACGGTAAGTACCTCAGAATCCACTAGTGTATTTAAAAAAAAATCTGCTGCTTTATCCTGGACACGTTAAGCACGTAGTTGCCGTTAGCCAGATTACTCTTTACTCTTTGGGATGCATGAAGGAGCCTCCTCGTGTAGCGCAATTTGTTCCATCAGACACTCAACTGAACCGAGCGCTCGGCGCATCCTGGACAGTCTCATCTAACACCTTATAAGACTGGCCAATCCTTCCCTTGCGTTGGTAGGGCTAACGCCCGCCTGGTTCGCGACCACCCTCCCACCGGAGTTTGGCGTCAAGCAGCCTGCTGTGTTTCGTCGACGCGTGGGAGTACCAGTGCCTCAAGGCATCTTCTGGGCATGCTCGCTTCATCATGGACCTCATCTATCGCTTTCCATCAAGTGTGATCGAGGTCAAGAGCTAGCCCATTCATAAATAAATAAATAAATTACTAAGTCTGCTGGAATCACCAGTGCGGAAGCATGCCCGACACTCGTTAACCGTCCCGTCCTTCATAAAATTATGCATGCGGTACTTATTCGTCCATACCGGGATCAAAAGTATTCTTCTCGACCAGTTATAGGCAATTTTGAATTGTCAAGGTCTGTCAGTCAAATATATGGGTCATTCTTCTGGACACGTTTTTTAAGCGGCATCACCTTAAAAGAATGGAAATCGAAAAGTCAGCAAGCCACTTTTTTTTTCGGGTAAACCTTTAATTCTCTCCTATTTGGTTTATTAATTATTATTTAATTATCTTTGTATTTATAATCACAAAAAAATAAAATACCTCCATTCTTTGATTTTCGTGGAGTGTCCCAAACCCCGATCTAGTTACTTAGTAAATTATAGATTTGAAACAAAACGGTACATGCTTACCAAAAAAAAAAACAGTAAGTCCTTAAAAGTTGACAATGCTATGAAAAATTAGATCATAGTTCTAAAAGAATTACATTATCTAAAAAAAATAAAAATGTAACTGTCCCGGGGTAGTTACTGATTTGCGTGGATCATTGTAAATTCACTTGCACATCCATAACTTCGCGCCCCGATGTTGCTTCATCCTAATTTACGTTACAACAGATTCGCGCTCCGACGGCCGGGCAGAAAGCTTGTGTGATGACGCGTTGAGTTTCCGAAAAATTATGGTAAGAACCTCGTTTCGTGGGTATGGTTTCTCAAAACTTTGATTTGCGTGGTACAATTTTCTCCGGTGTTTGTAAATTTGTTTATTGAATAAAATATTGTAGAGAGCAAATACAAGGTAACGCAACGTATATTCAAAACACAGTATATTTGCTTGAAAGGTTTTTATATATTTTTAGAATAAAGGATTTATTTTGATTTCCGTGGTCGTGATTTCCGTGGTTTACGTGGTAGTTTTGATTCACGTAAATCAAATAACTTTTAGTTTAGTAATAGTATTGTATAATAATATTTTTTATTACTTTAGTCAAATGTAAATTCGTTTAAATCAAACTTAATATGACACAGCTGATGGGTTGCTGATTTTATAAGTACCTAATAAAAAAAAGGGTGTCAGATTAGCGAAAATTGAAATGAATTATTTTTTAGACCAAAATGCCATTAACAAGAGAGGAAAATTAGAAAGAAAGAAGTTGTCTGAAAGAAGAAGAAGAGAGAGGCTTAAAAATAATAAAGAGTTCAAGGCCAAAAACCGGGCGAGATATTATAAAAAGAAAGCTGAAGGAAAAATAGGTGTTTTGTGATTTGCGTGGCCTCCAATATTTTAACCTCGATTATCTCTGTAAGTATGTCACTCTCTGAGGTGCCTCTTCTATAAAAAATATTACTTTTATGTATGTTTTAAGAAACAGATGTCGATTTAAAAAAAATGTTAAATTTAAAAAGTTGCTCCGCAAATCACCAAAGAATGCCTTGCTCGAAGAAGCACCCATATAAAGCTAGTTCTGCCGCGCTAGCGACAGGAGCAGCAAGTTGTTCTGCAGCAAAACACGCTCACCGACCCTATCTCCAGCGCGACAGTTGCACGTTCCAAAGATCCTATGGAGAAGAACGTGCAAGAAACTCCACGGACACTCTTTTAAATCAGTATTTACAAAATCATGGTTACATTCGTTTTGAAATAATGAATGTGTGAAATTATACAATGCAAAAGAGATTGAGTCTATACAATGCAAAGATGGTATTACAATCTTCAGCAGCAGTCCAACAATGTTTTTTCGTCTTTATAAAAAGTTAGGCGTTTTAGTAATCTGTGGTTTTAGTCGCTGTGGAGCGGATTAGCGTTGAGCCAAGCATTTTTATCATCAATGTACTCCCCTAGTTTATAATATGCTTGTCTGCATAGTGTGCGTTTTATACAATTTCTAAATTTCGTCTCATCCAGTAAATGCAAATGTGTCTGTTATTATGACACTTTAAACAGTATCCCATGAAAGATGTTGCTACTTTAGCAAGTCTGAAACCTGGTTGAACTAATTGGTTCCTATTTCTAGTGACATAGTTATGTCTGTCGCCTCGTTTACTAAAAATATGTAGATTATTTCTAACATGATGATTTTAATAATTCAGTTAATAGCAATAAGGTTGATTTTGGTTTTACGAGATTTTTCGGATATTTATTGTCTACTAAACGTTACAATGGACTGCATGCTCATCTACGCAACGATATCTACTTAAACATATGTACGTGCAATTATAAGTTTTTAGGTACTTGCTTTAAAAAAAATATTTTTTTTGGATTGTGTGAGGAGCGATATGAAAGAAAAGGGAGTTTACTGATAGTGTGACGGCTAATAGAACAGAATAGAAAAAAAAAAAAAATAAAAACTGAAACAAAAATGACAACAATTTATTTTCTTTTTTTAAGAAAATAAATTGTTAATGGAACCGCCTTCAAAAAACCGATCCACTGGAAAGCTCAAAATAATGTTTATATTCGCCATTTGTCTACTAAAAACTAATTACATAATAGATACCTTTAATAAGATAAGAAAATTAGTAACTATTTTGGGTAGGTATTTACTTAGTTTTTGAAGTCGGTGCCAAACCAGCAAAAAACAAAAAATAATGCTACCAAACAGAGAAAATATTCAAACGAATGAATCAAACCAATAATGCCTCGAAAAAATTATAGTTAAATTATAAGTAAATTATACTTACCCAGAATAGTGTTAGGTACTTCGTTTACTTTAAGTTTTGGGCTAATAACTAGTTTGTTCATAGTTAGTTCTCTATTAATTTTAGTGATAGATTTTTTTTTGTGAAAAGTTTTGGGCTAGTATCAGTCTGTAATCATGACTGACATATCTACTATTATTTGGTGTGCCTATTGGCCAAGGTAGAAAAACGGAGGATGCTGTATAGAAGATCGCGCAAGGGAGAATGAAACTTCCGACGAAAAAAAGCGATGACTTGATGCTGCAAGCGCGGTTACGGTGATATTGAGAGGCGGATGTTGCCAGTTATATTGAGTTGGGCTGTGACGGTACACAAGTTGCAAGGATGTACCCTAAGTTCCGCAGTAATCGACCTAGGGCCTAAAATCTTTCCAAATGGCCAATGCTATGTTGCCCTGAGTCGAGTGAAATCCCTAGAAGGCATGGCTTTATGTGATATTGACTCATAGAATACAGACGAATACATGACGATAACAGAGCCTTATCCGAAATTACCAGGATGAGAAATGAGCTCTCGCATTAGGTTCTTTTGTTCATTGATCGACACCCCCAAAATGATACCCCTGGGGTGTCGTTAACAAATATCATTTGTTAGCAAAAAAAAACTACTTACTAGATCTCGTTCAAACTAATTTTTGGTGGAAGTTTACATGGATATGTAATATATTTTTTTGAGTTTTATTATTGTTTTATTTTAGAAGTTACAGGGGGGGGGGGACATTTTACCACTTTGGAAGTGTCTTTTGCGCAAACTATTCAGTTTAGAAAAAAATGATACGAGAAACTTCAATATCATTTTTAAAGACCTATCCATAGATAGATTTGACGACACGGTTGGCGCAGTGGTTGAGCGGTCGACTGCTGCG
Source organism: Melanchra persicariae (assembly GCA_947386135.1). Classification (NCBI taxonomy): domain Eukaryota; kingdom Metazoa; phylum Arthropoda; class Insecta; order Lepidoptera; family Noctuidae; genus Melanchra; species Melanchra persicariae. Next base: position 11,235,664 of record OX376652.1, on the reverse strand, counting down.
CTGCGTGTGAACGCACCCACGATACAGGAGAAATTCCTAGTGTGGGGCAACGTTTATAAAAAAAAAAAAAGAAAGAAAGAAAAGAAAGAAAGAGATACCCCACACGTATGGGTCTGATGAAAAAAAAAAAATGAGTTTCAGTTCTAAGAATGGGGAACCCCCGAATTTTTTTGTTTTTTTCTATTTTTGTGTGAAAATCTTAATGCGGTTCACAGAATACATCTACTTACTAAGTTTCAACAGTATAGTTATTACAGTTTCGGAAAAGAAGTGGCTGTGACATACGGACGGACAGACAGACAGACATGACGAATCTATAAGGGTTCCGTTTTTTGCCATTTGGCTACGGAACCCTAAAAACCGCCAGGGGCTAGAGCATAACAAAAGTATTTATTGCAGGTGCATCTCTTTTAACCCTTTTAGGCGTGGTGTTTATGAAATAATTCATCAATGAACCATGTTTTCAACTTTCATTGTCCCCTGTCAACCGTTTCATTCATTCACTCCCTTTTCTTTCATGTCACTCACAAAATCCATCCATGTTTTCTTTGAACTCCCTCTCTCTTTATATCCATCAATACGTTTCATACATCCTCCCTCATCACATGGACATACTAACCGTAATTTTAAAATTAAGGTTTATCCGCCCATATCAGGGCTGCGCCCCGGACGTGGAAGGAACACACTCGTGAGGAGCTCGCAAAAATATCGTTGCCTACATTTATATGGACCTGTACAAGTTCTGACAGACTACGGCCCGTCCGCGTCTTAAATGTGGGGATGAACCTTTAAGAATTCGAAATTTGACCATTTGTCAAACTCTACTTTCACCTGAAAATCTATCAAACTTTGACAAAAAAAGTTGGGTATGATACGTTCTTACCTCTAATATAAATCGGCCCTAAGACAAACGATGCGTTGTACCTTCTCTGTAACTGGAGCCACTTTTAACATTCTTCTCATATTATTATATTTTGTACTTTACAATTTGCTACTTAATTCATTTGAGTCACTCCTCGCATCCATCTCGACATTCTTATCACCGCTACATGTAATCTTTTTTCATTCCTTAGGTATGAAATAATTAAATCTGTTTCAATAGGCAGAGAATTCCATTTATCTGTTTATCTAAACATACAAAAAAACACGATCATGGTCATGAGTTCATGACTCTTTTAAATTAAATTATAATCATTTGTACCGATCCTTCTTTGTTATTATTGTTGTATTATAAAACAATGTTTTCCTTAAGTTATCTAAAAGGAAACTATTTATTGAATCTTTTATTAACCCATGACTAGTGATTGTGCTTTATGTTCATGAGTGCGTCAGTTACTCTGTGATTAAATTCTAAATAAAACACTATAACGAGGTAAACAACATCCGATAAGTTATTGTTTTAAATAAAATTAAAATTTTACAAATATCTATGACATAGATACGTACTTCGTGTAACTAGGTACATCCAACTTTGAGATATTAATATAATTAAAGATGTCAAAAACGTTATCTGAATATTATTAGAATAATAATAATAATATAATAATAATATCTTGGGACAACTCACACACGGCCATCTGATCCCAAGCTAAGCAGAGCTTGTGTTATGGTAACCAGACAACTGATATACATGCTTATATAATTTATAAATACATACATATTATAGATAAATTACACCCAGAGAATGAGGTGAAATGAGTAAATGGACCATCCGTAAGAGCGGTTACGCACGAATCCGATCCGAATCCGTGAAAATACGTTCCGAAGAAGTCATAGAACTATTTTTATGGTAGCTTACGCACTAGATCCGACTTCTGTCATTCGATTTCTTTCCGTCATCCGTAAGTTTCCAATTCGGAAGAGATATTGACGAAGTAGCTGTATAGTACTGTTTGTATTAACGCTTTTGCATTACCTCGGATTGAAATTGTAAATATCTGTCCGTCTTCTCACTCTTCATCCATACAATAGATCGATCGTCGATAGATGCCATCAATCGACATCGATCGGGGTCAGTCGATTGGTGTGGTAGCTTTGGCTGATCGGCGGATATCGGGCCACAAACAATTGATCGATGTCGATCGATCGACGTTAATCGATTGCGTAACTAATAGAAGAAAGAAGTAAAAACTATCGATCGACTTTGACTAATTCATTGTACCATCGATCGATGGCATCGATCGACGATCGATTGACGTTGATCTATTAGTGCTGTAGCTTTGGCTGATCGACAGATACCGGGTCACAAACAATTGATCGACCGTCGATCGATGCCATCGATTGACGTTGATCGATTGTATAGTTGCTAGAAGAAAAAAATTAAAACTATCAATAGACTAATTCATTCTACCATTGGTGTAGTAGAAACTATCAATCGACGCCGACTTGTAGCAAGGCCGCCACAAAAAAACAACGTAGCAAAATCTACATTACAACAAACAGAACCGCAACGCCATCTATTCCTGCTATTCTGTCGCTGCAACAGTATGTCTCTCAACGCAAGTAAATGCTTTCATATTAAATTCAGTAGGAAAAAGAAGCCACTTGCTACGGAGTACAAGCTTGACAATACGCTACTGGCAGAAGTCAACGAAATTCGAGATCTTGGCGTGATAGTTGACAGTAAACTAAAATTTACCTCGCACATCAACAAGTCTGTCACAAAAGCAGCTCAAATGCTCGGGTTTTTGAAACGAAACGCAAGCGGTTTCAAACATCAGCGCACCAAAATCTTGCTTTACCAAACCTTGGTGCGCAGTCATCTTGAATTTGCCAGCGTTGTATGGAATCCGTTTTATGCAGTACATTCGCAGCAAGTTGAGAGCATACAAAGCGCGTTCACTCGGTATCTGGCTCATAATTCTATCGGTTTTTCACACAGGAATCCCTATAAAGAGCGCTTAAAAAAATTTCAAATGTGTTCTCTTCGTGAGCGGAGGCGTTTGTTAGACATGTGATTCCAGGTTGTGTTTTATTTTAAAAACACTCATTTTACAAACATTTATTTGGCAAATGCATCGGGTGATGTTTAATGATTTATACATTTTTTATTTCATATTTAGATAGGTACATTTGGATAAATCAAATTTTGAATACGTGTTATCTTACATGGTTACAATTTTCATTTGGTTCAAATAATTTACAGGCAAGTATTTTTTTTTTACTCTTTTTAACCAACTTCAAGAAAAGGAGGAGGTTCTCAATTCATGCAGCAAGCAAGCATCAAGCATGCAGCAAGTAAGCAGCAAGCATGCAGAATGCAACAAGCATATAGTATGCAAGCATGCAACATGCAGCAGGCATGGTTTCTGTCACAGCTCCGGCGCTGTGGGGCTTCGGAGGTCTCACGCGAGCTTATTGTCGCAGAAGGTTTTAACGCTCACAACCGCAGCTTCGGCAGCCACAGCCGCGGTGGCGGGCGTTCAAGCCATCTATCTGCTCCTCAGCTCGCGGGCCGCTTCGCCCTTCCACGCCTACGTGGGCTTAACCACCCTGCTTGAAAAGAATTTGACAAGTTACACATCAGCTGAATCGACGGAGTTTTGCGTATTACGTCATAAATTTCAGGAACTAAGTTCCAGCAATCAAATTTATTACGAACAATTTGTTTCCGTAGCTATTTTATGCGATACTTTTATGAGAAATATTTTAAACTAGCTGTTGCCCGCGACTTCGTTCGCGTGTATGTCGGAAAGTTGAAATGATATCGCTTAGTAAGATCGCTAAGACAAGATATACGAACAGAAGACTTATCATTATTAATCAAATTAAATGTTATAAAAAATAATTTAAATGAATTGTATGTTATTATATTACAGATGATTATATTACATTATAATATAACGCTATCACAGAGATCTGTAATCTGTGAACTCTTTCCACAGTCCTTTACTTCAATTATTCTCTTGTGAAAATCACAAACATGTTTGTGATTTTAATTTTAAGGATTTATTGTTTTCTTTGAGCATGTAACTGTTTTTTGTCCCCAATAAATAAATAAATAAATAAATAAACAGTCATTATCTAGCATTGCTTGACCCCTCTCTGAATTAGGAATTTGGAAGAGTGTTATGCAAAGCACTGGCTGTTTCACCTTTTCTGTTCAAGTAATTTTTCGTAATGAGAAACGTTTTAATGATAACGCTTCTCTCATTACTCGAAAACACATAGGTATTATTATTTTATTTACTTTATTTAAGATGAATATTTTATTTTTTATTTATTTTGTTTACCTATGTATTATGTTGAAGAAAATGAGCCGTCACTCGTCCTATAAAAGGTTCATTAGAAAACCAGCGTCAGACAGCATCAGTCTGTCTGACACAACGCTGAAATGGACCTTTTTAGTGCAGCCGTGAGACACGCCAGGTTTTTTGGCATACCTATATATTTTTTATTTTTTATTTCTGTGTACTGTGCGTGTTTCATGTATGTGCTAAATAAATGTTATTCTTTCTTTCTTTCTTTCTTTCTTTATTTCATCGAAACTATTTACAGCAGTCCAAGAAGATATTGTGGAAATTAGAAAATGGGACTATAGCCCTATTAACGTCAATGGTGCCCACCTTTATCACTTAAGATTTGCAGAAGACCTTGTGGTTTTTGCTGAGAAGTTCGATAACCTCCAGAAAATACTTCAAAACCTTTAAGATGCTACTTTTAAGTTGGGTCTTAGGATGAAAGTGGCCAAGACGAAGGTTATGGCAATTACCTTCAGCAATTCAAATCCTACTGTTAAAGTTGGAAAAGAATCGTTGGAGATAATTAAACGGTACATATACTTTCATTTGGCAAATAATCAACAAACGGAGCCCGGAGGTATCGAGAGGAATACAACTTGGGTGGGCTGCTTTGAGCAAATTGGACGGCATCCTGAAGCCTGCCAAAACTCCGCAATGTATGAATTCCCGCCTCTATAACCAGTGTGTTTTTCCCACCATGACTTACGATGCTGAGAAATAGATGCTCACGCAAGAGGCTGTGTACAGACTGAGGTTGCACAGAGAGCCGTGGAGCGTTCCATGCTTCACATAGGTACGACTAATATATCGAGTTCTAAACGTCGAGACCCGAAGACGTACGAAGGTTATCAACATCGACAAACGAATTGTGGAACTAAAGTAGAGCTGGGCAGGACACTGGCAAGGTGCGTTGATGATAGGTGGTAAGGCAGTGACTGAGTGGCGTCCGAGGACTGGAAGAAGAAGTGTTGGTCGGCCGGCAGCGAGATGGGCGGACGATATTGTTGCCATCGTGGGTAGGACCTAGATGAGGCTGGCACAGGAATGTGAGGATTGGCACACGAAAAGAAAGGCTTATGTTTAGCAGTGGGTGAAGTCAGGCTGTGGATGATGATAACGATACACGATGTTAAAGAAAGTCGCTAAGGTTGTTAACACGCGATAGAGCTACTCATACAGTTGGCCATGGGAAAACCAACCAAAACAGAAGTCTACCCCCGCAGAGGACACGGTGGAGCATACGGTGGAGGTCAGCTCCTTATTGTTCCTAAGTAGAGCTACTCGAATACTGACCAAGGCTTGCACTGACGGGATAGGTCCACTCAAATCTGTGCGGTTGTTTCCTCAAAAGACAACTTCAGACACTGACCTGCATCGTCCTCAAAAAAAGTATTGTGAATGTAAATATTAGGGTTCATTTACCATGTTAGTCTATCAGTTTGAGTTAATATGTGGCCTACCCAAGTGTTCTTACTTTAGTGTTGTTCGTTAGACCGTCTAGTTTGAGCTTCACGATAACTGATAATATGCTTGCACTGTCTGGACAGGTCCACTGAAATCAGTGAGGCAATTTTTCAAAAGGCCACCTCAGAAAAAAAATTTGACGTGTAATTTTGAGTTTGTGTACTTAATATCTTCCTAAATACGACATGCACGCGCGAACGAAGTCGCGGGCACAGCTAGTCAACAATACAATTCTTTTAGAATTGTATTGTTGATATTTTCTTTATTTGAAATTGATTTAAGAAATTTTGAATATTTATCGTCATTTCTCGTTTGGCGAAGGGATTTGTAATGAGTCGTGAGTGCGTAAGCAATTGGAAGGTCTTTTCCAATTGGACCTTGTGATAATATAGCGGAAACAGCGAAATTGGAAGCGTCACAAGTGAGAATGAAGGGTTTGGTAAAATGAGGATATGCTAGCACTGGTGACGTCACTAATTTATTTTGTAAATTTTCGAAAGCAAGTTTTTTTATTTATTTATTTATTTATTTATTTTTCGGAAGACTTACAGACTAATATCATTATAATGACAATAATATGTAACCAAATTGCTAATTACAAACCTCCACAAATAAAAACAAAATTATTACTCCTTCATAGCCCAAGTTACTTACTTAATTATTTTATACATTCTGTTTAATTTAGTTAATCTAGTTATTCCCTCAAAGTTGGTTAATTTCGTTTAATCTATTTTTTTTTTACATGCTAATTTGTTCAAATCTTTTAAGCTTATCTAGAAAGCATCGAATCAAGTGTAGGCAGGTGCCTCTTGTACAAAAAATGGCTTTGCTAGGAGCTTCCTTAGCGTGCTTGCATTGGTGCAGAAAAGGTCAATGTCTTGGTCACAACAAATTTCGTTAAAACTGCGACTGGCTCTCTGAAAGTACGCATTCCGCCTATAATTAGTGTTTGCATTAGGTACATGCAGAAGTGGTCGCTGTCGCAGCCCCATCTGATTAGTGCGTATAGTCTTTAATTTTGAAACAAGTTCAGGACAGTCAATTGAACCATTTGCTATGTTCAACAAGTAGCATAACAAGCGGTAGAAAATGGTACCTTTTGCAACGATGAGTGTTATTATAATTGAAACGAGCAGTTTAGCAGTGAACGAACGACTATTATATTCAAAAGTTACAAATCACATCATGACATAGACAAGTGACACAGATAACATATACTGTAGTGCATTACTCAATAGATAGCGCCAGTAGTCTCATTTTGATATAAATCTAACAAGTGTAATCCACAGATATTTGTTTCAGCCTGTAATCTAGGTACTTTTTTTTTTTTTATTTATTGGATGGGAAATCATCAAATGACCCCTCCCGCTCTGGGTGGAGCGGCAGGGAGTGTCAGACCTCTACTGACTAAAACCCACCCATGCTCCTCTTAGTGCCTTTTACGTTCCAGGGCCACGGTAACTCTTTCGAACAAATCCGCAACCCTGGTAGGCTCTGGCCCTAACGGGCCCCGACCCATGCTGACGACTGCTGGCTTGGCGCGCGTAGAACACAGCGCGCCGTCAACCCGGGCCTGTTCTGATCGGACGGCGAGCTACCCATTGCTCGCCGTCCACAGGCATCAGTCACTGCGCCATGCTTAGGAGCATCAGTTCCTGGGCGGCGGTAATCTAGGTACTTGAGAAATTTTCTCTGAATGCCCTCAATACGAGACTTGTAGATCCCATACTGAGGGTTCCAGACTTGTGATGCATACTCAAGGTGGCTGCGTACGAACGAACAATATAGAACTTTGATCGGTTTTAGTGATCGGAAACATGCTGTGGTTCTCATTATGAAACCAAGTGCCCTCGACGCCTTATTCACTATGCTATCGATATGCTGATCGAAGAGCAGCTTGCTGTCTTGTATAACCCCAAGATCCCTAATACTATTGACTTTGCCTATATTAATATTGTGCAGTGTGTAGGTGGAATCAATTACAGACTTCTGTCGTGTAAAAGTCATGTGAAAACATTTTGAAACATTCAACTCCAGCCTGTTACGTCTACAATATTCTTCAAATCTATCCAAATCAGCTTGTAACAGGTGTGTATCAGATATGTCTCGGATAGTTTTATGAACTTTCATATAGTCAGCATAAAGTAGAATATAACAAGTTTTAAAGCAATGCTTCACGTCAGCAATAAATAGAATAAATAATAGGGACCCTAAAATCGAACCCGGGGGCACTTCAGAGGGGACAGAATACCATCCAGATGTGTACCCCTGAAGCACCAAAGCCTGCGTTCTATTGTCAATATAAGAGGAGAACCAGCGATACAAATCCCCATGTATTCCGGCCTTTAATAGCTTCTCCATGAGCAGTCTATGGTCAATACGGTCAAAACATTTACTATAATCAGTATAAATAACGTCAACTTGTGCACGCTCTTCCATACCCTCGGATATAAATTCATGGGACAAGATTAAGTTAGATGTAGTGGAACGCTTTCTGAGAAAGCCGTGCTGCTCATCACCAAAGTTGCACTTCATTGCATCATATACGTCAGTAAACACAATACGTTCAAGGATTTTGGAGAACAGACATATCTTAGATATTGGTCGGTAATTAGAGATATCCGACTTATTACCTTTTTTAAAAACTGGAGTAACGAATGCCGATTTCCAAATTTTCGGAACTAAACCTTCTGAAAGTGACCGCCTGAATAAAATACACAGTGGCAATGCTAGGCTGTCGGCACAATTTACAATAAATACTGGAGGTATGTGATCGGGACCGCCAGATTTTGAAAGGTCCAATGATTTTAATAACTTTAACACTTGAGAATGAGATACACAAATCGAGCCGATGCATGACGCATTATGTTCAATGCTAACGCCACCGGAAGTAGTGGGCACAGGATCGGGTTCCTGGAAAGTTGTATGGAAATAGGTTGCGAACAAATTGCTGATCTCCACGGGCGAGGAGATCAGCAATTTGTTCGCAACCTATTTCCATTCAACTCGCGGTTCTGTCAGCATAATGCATTACCTTTGGAAAAGTACCTGAGTTTCTTTTGCTCTTGACATACGACCAAAAAGATTTTGGGTTCTCAATGATCGACGACTCAATTTTGTCCATGTAATTATTGAAACAAGTTTTCTCTAAGTTAATTACTCTATTCCGTAAGATAGAAAAAGAGTGAAAGTCTGACATATTACCGTACGTTTTGAACTTGCGATGATATTTATATTTCTCCTTAAGTACTTTGACCAAAGCCGAATCATACCAAGGTGGATACGATGATTTTCTAACCGGTTTAATTGGGATATACATATCTCTAAGCTCATATAATTTATTATAAAAGAGTTCAACAGCACTATCCAATGACTCAGCAAGTAAAAACTCATTCCAATTAATTTGGTCGAGTTCAGATTTAATAGCCGCGTAGTCACCCCTAGAAAATAAATACTTCACAGTCAATTTATCAGTCAATTTGTGAATTTCAACAAACCTGGCAGTAATCGTTAATGGTTTATGATGCTGGTCCACAGGCAAGGCTAAAGGATCGTGACATTCAGTAACATTGACAGAGTCGTTAGAAAAAACCAAGTCTAACAATCTACCATTGCTGTTTCTTTCTCCGCTAAATTGCGACAGGTTAGAAGTGAGAACTCCATCAAAAAACTCCCTCAAGTGACATGATACATTGTGTGGGACCAGTTCATTATCCTCAGAATCTATCCAGTCTACATTATTACCAAAATTAAAATCACCCATAATAATGAATTTATCTAACGGGTGGGTCAAGATTAAGTGATTAACATTAGTACCAAAATTATGTAGTTGATTGTAATATGAATTTCCAAGGTTTTCTTTACAAAGATATAAGGCGCAAATGTGCAAATTATAATTTACCTCAGGCCTAGATCTTTTTAAAATAAGTGAGACCCAAATGTCATCGGCAGAACTTCGCCAATCTTGTCGTTCTACAACTGTAAGCTCACTTTTTACCGCTATCAAAACGCCACCGCCCCGCTTTTGAGAGGTTTTAGAGTAATCGCGATCACGCCTATACACCAAATACCGACCGTCAAACATTTCACCACTAAAGATATCATTCACAAGCCACGTCTCAGTGAATACAATGACATCATATGCACTAAGAGATATTTTACGAAATATATCGTTCGTCTTCGTACGCAGACCACGCACATTCTGATAATAAATATTAAGATTAGCCATCACTAGTAAAAACTGCAGCAAGATAAAATAAATATTTAAAAAGGGCGAACCAAATTAAGTTATGAGCCAAAAACTGTAAACAGAATTCATTTTTTCGATAAAGTGATATTACGGAGGTAGAAGGCAATGATTTACAATAATCTATTAGGCACAGCATGGCACAGTGACCAAAAATAAATAACTTTAAAACGGATAAATCACATGAGCTTTGAATACAAACAAAAGGTGACGAACGGTAGAAAGATAAGAATTGTTTGCAGCTTACAAAGGAAATAACACACATAACAGAGTATTCGATTTTAGTCCATAACACAAACGTCATTGGGTCGTTATAACATGAACATAATAGTTTCATATAAGTGTTTGCTTTAAAGAACTTACCCAGTCGCACCGTGCAATAACACAGAACAATTAGGAAAACGCAAGTAGCACACAACGGCTTGCGATTCCCAAACTGTTTATGGGCACAGCTGATACAATATTTAAACACTGTTGTTTTAAAGTTAATAGGTACTATTAGATTATTTTTGAGAGATCCTTTTCTGATTTCATTATCATAACTGGGGTGGTGTCCGTTTTTCTCACATGGATTTTGGCATGTTTGACCCATACAAATTGAAAATCCGTTTCGGACGCCAGTTTTTTAGTTTTAGATAGCAGTATTTTATTTTTAGTCGTTAGATGGTCATTTATATATATCCTCTGGTTTCCTGCTAATCCAATTTGGTTGGTTGTTAGTGGCGATGTCTTGGAAACATATCTGGCTGCTGCAACAAAATCTTCCTTAACATAGCGATTGCAGAACGAAACAATGACTGGTTTAATGTGATCTTTTTCGCGCGTAGGCTCTAGTTATAAAGTTGACCTGGCTTTTGGCAATGGGATAGTTAATTTTGGCCCCAATATTTGAGATAATTTGAAACAAGTTTTCATTATTCGATGACGATAAACCTTTCACTTCCACATTATTCATTCGCGACCATTGATCCTTGTTATCCGAGTCTTCTTCCAGTTTATCCAGACGCACCTGAAGCTGTTCCATCTGACCTTGAACTTTTTCTAGCTGAACAACTCGCTGCTCCATGTCAGTTATTCTACCATTAAGCTCCTTAACAACTTCATTGAATTGCTGGTTTATAGAGGATTTCATGTCGGCGAATTCACTCCTAAGTGCCAAGATTTCATCCTGCAGACCTTCCAATGGAGTCAACTTTGCAGCCAGCGCTCATCTCCAGTAACAACTCAGATTCCGGTACCAACCTCGGCGACAATGGTGAACTAGTTGGCTGAAGAGCACCCGTTTGCTTGCATTTCATGCACCGCCATGAGAGCTTCCTGTCTCCCAGCTTACGGTGGCCAGCTTCAGTGATGCCTGCACATTGGAAATGTAATGTTAAAGTTGCTGTTCATTGTTCCATTTGAAAGGCGTATCCTTTTTCAGGAGGGATGTTAGTGGTTTTGCGAGTTTGGAAAAGTCGGGTATGAAGCGTCTGTAGTAAGATACGAGTCCAAGAAAAGACTTCACATCCTTTGGACATTTTGGTATTGGGAATTCAGTGATACATTTGATTTTTCTAGGATTTGGTTGTACACCATCTTTGTTGATGAGGTGACCAAGATAAGCGACTTCTTTGCATAGAAACTCGCATTTATCTAGTTGGAGCTTTAGGTTGTAATTCCTGAGCCTATTGAAAACAGCGGATAGATTTTGGACGTGACTTGGCAAGTCAGGAGAGTACACAACAATGTCATAATAATGTCATAATGTCAAACAGCGTGATCCTTGAAGTCCGCTTAAACTTGTGTTCATTAGCTTTTGAAAGGTTGAAGGGGCATTTTTAGACCAAAGGGCATTCTTGTGAATTTGGAAAAGAAAAAAGAAAGCAAAAGAAAGCGGCGGCGGCGGTGAAGGCGGTTTTAGGAGCATCTTGCTTGGATATTGGAATTTGATGAAAGCCCGAAGCCTAATCTAAAGGTGTGAAATATTGACTTTTCCCTAATTGATCTAGAATTTCTGTTATTTGTGGAATTGGATACGTTTCTCCAATAGTAACGTCGTTAAGCTTTCTATAGTCAATAACGACTCTCCATTTTGTTGTCCCGAAGCATCAGGCTTTTTGGGCACAACCCAATTTGAAGGTGTTACTATGTTTTGTTCTAGCATTTTGTTAATTTGATTTTCGACTTCTTTTTTATGGCATTTGGGGAATCTATAAGATTTAGATTGGATAGGGATATCTGTACTTGTTCTGATATTATGTTCGGCGGCTGAAGTATATGTGTGCATATCATCTGGAAGGTGGAAGATATTGGAAAAGTCCATGCAGATTTGGAGTAAGGCATTAGATTCTTCTTCGTTTAGATGGGCAACCCTAAGATTCTTGAGAACTTTGCTAGTTCTGATAGAGGCACTAATAAGGGGCACTGACTCATGAGGGTTTACACAAAGTTGAGTATCTAGGGGTTCTAATGTTAGATTAAGGTGAGATCGGAGTACAACGGGCTTGTCGGAGGTGTTGACAACTGTAATATTGATACGGTTATTTTCTTTCACGTTTACGTTACAATTGGCAACTAACAATGAATCAGAGATATGTTGGTCTATTATCAAACCTTCTCTTATATTAGGGTTACTTATCGTGCATTCAATTACAGCTTCTGTGTGAGGTGGAATGTTGTATAAGGGATCAGCGAATTTTAATATAATGTAATCATCATCTATCTGCAAGGCTTCCTGACAATAGTCGATTTGGCAACCTAGGTTTTTCAAGAGGTCGTTGCCTATGATGCCATCGAAACTTAGGCTTATATTTTCGACAACATAGAAATCATGAGCATAAGGTTTGTCATGTTTTTTGAATATTTTCATTTTGAAACTGCCTGGAGTAGCAGTTGCTTCATTTCCAGCGTCAATTCCCTTGCCTATAATATTATCGCTTAACTTTGGACATGGAATTTAGTTTCAACAAACTTATGCAGGAACCTGTATCAATTAGGAAGGATAAAGGCCTATCAGCGACGGAGGTATGGATTATTAAGTGAGGTAAGTATCTTTTCTCAATATTTTTATTTATTTTATAAATTTTCACATTTCTGTTTTGTTTCAGGTTTGGTGAGTTATCCGAAGTTGAAATGTAGGAATTTGTTTTTGGGTTTGATAGCTCACGAGGTTTAGTACGTGGTTCAGTGGATTTAGTCATTGTTTTTATTGAAACAGTGGATTTAGTACAGGATTCAGTAGATTTAGTAGTTAAATGGTTTCATAGATTCAGTGGGTTTAGTACGTGATTCAGTGGATTTAGTAATTGGTTTCATAGAAACAATGGATTTAGTACGTGATTCAGTGGATTTAGTAATTAGTTTCATAGAAACGGTGGATTTAGTACGTGATTCAGTGGATTTAGTAATTGGTGTCATAGAAACGGTGGATGTAGTACGTGATTCAGTAGATTTAGTAATTGGTTTCATAGAAACGGTGGATTTAGTACGTGATTCAGGGGATACAGTGAGAATAGAGGCATCGGCTTTGATATAGTAGGGCGAATTTCCCGTGCGACGCCGATCGGGAAATTTTACTCGTTTAAATCGTTTTGGTCGACTTCATCGTTCCCTTCTTCTTTGTCTTGATGTACATTAAAAACCTTGCGGGTTGGTTTAAAGCTTGGAGCTTGTGTAGGGTTAGGTTGACAGCCGTAATAGTATGAAGTAGAAGCAGTAGTTTGGTTCTTACTGTTGTTATATTGTCTTTTGCGACAATTTTCGATAGAATGATCTATGTTTTTACAATAGCGGCATACCATGTCGTTGGTATTTACTGATTTTGTATAATCTGGTTGATTATAACGTAAAGTTGGAGAACGTGACGATTGGAAGTCACGGCGATAATTGTTTGTTTTGGATCTATCGTTATTGGAGTGAGGGTTGTACGTTGGTCTCTAATAAATACTAGAGATGATTTTTTCTTCTTCGGCTGCGAAGTTTATAGCGGCATTTAAGAAGTCTGGATTGCGACATCTAACGACTTGCGATACCCGAGGCAAGAGTCCTATTATGAAAGTATGAAATGCAACATCTTGCATTGCAGCCACGCGTCCTGCTAATTCCGTCTTCTTTTTCGTCGGAATGGAAATGTTTATTTCCGTAAGTAGTTTCGCTAAACATGTTTCTATTTTTAATGCAAACTGGTTATCTGTTTCAGCAGAGTTCTGCTTACAGTCTTGGAGTTCGGTGAGTAGGTGAGCGTAGTGCTTCCTTTCCCCAAATTGTTGTTTTAAAAACTCGATGAATTGTTCAAAGGATTCGAACTCTTTGACACTGCATGTAGTTTCAGCTTTATCGGTTAGTTGACTTAGAATGAATTTGAATAAGATAGGGTTTTGTGTTTTTGTAGCTGTAGTATAAGCGCTCTGGCAGTTACCAATGAAGGGATTTAATTTTTCCCTGGAGCCATCAAATGGCTGAATTTAAATAGAATACCGAGTTCTATTTTGTCTTCAATTTCGGAAGCTTTGGAACTTTAGGGTTACTGGAAGTTTCCTCCCTTGTATCGTGTCTGATATAATTTTACAAAATTAAATATAAGCTAAAATAATTAGAAGAAATCGCTTACACCTTATGCTATTTAGTATAAGTAGCTCAGTGTTAAAGACGCGTAATCGACACGCGTAGTCAAAACAAAATATACAGTAGCCGTACAGTAAGGCCTTATCAGTTACAATGTATTATGAACAATGTACAAGAGGATTGATTATGTTGTTGGATTGATATATGTAGATGTAAATAATGGCTCCCAGGATATAGTAGTAACCGAAGTATTTTCCGTTCCAGTTATCGAGACGACACACTCACGTTTGTTTTATGTGAGCCTCCTTAAACATATTTTTTTATTATTTGTTGTTATAGCAGCAACAGAAATACATCATCTAAGAAAATTCCAACTGTCTAACTATCACGGTTCATGAGATACAGCCTGGTGATAGATGGACAGACAGACGGACAGCGGACTCTTAATAATAGGGTCCCGTTATACGAGAGTTCGGAAACTTGTTTTTAAAAAAGAAACAAGTATTAAACTGAAACAGAGTTTATTAATTTAAAGAACTTGGTACACGATTTATTTTAAAATAGGAAATAGTAAGACCCTTGGGACCTCCGACCCGTACCGAGATTCTAACCGAACTGGCGTGCAAACCAGATGAATATCGTCTCCTAAGTCACTAAATGCTGACTAGACAAGTCTGGCTAGTGGTCAGCCATTATCATTAACAAGGTATAACAGAACCCTAAAAATGTCAGGGAGACCACATAACCTGATAAAATTTTGGTTCTGGTATCTGATTTTTGAATGACGCGTTCAACTTTTCTGAGTAACCATTCAAACAGATATTCCTTGCGATCTTCAATAGCCAGTTCGTTGAGTTATAAAGCGCTGGCACCAAGCGTTGTCCTTTTACAATTTGCGCCCCCATAATCGTTTTGGTTATATTTAATTGGTACAAAAAACTCTTCCATTTTCTCCATAATAATAGAGAGATTTTGCACAAAATCGCACGTATGTGTTGACGTTGCTCATCCATCGCGACGGAGAAATGCCACATGACTCGCTGTAGTGTTAACAGTCTCTGTCCAGGAGCCACTCGCCGCTGTACCTGCACTCGCCACACGCCACTGTCCTTTTTTTCAGGCTAAGCCCCTTTTTTTTTCTTTTATTGGATGGGAAATCATCAAATGACCCCTCCCGCTCTGGGTGGAGCGGCAGGGAGTGTCAGACTTTTACTGACTAAAACCCACCCTTTAGTCCTCCTAGTGCCTTTCTTCCCAGGGCCGCGGTAACTCTTTCGAACAAATCCGCAACCCTGGTAGGCTCTGGCCCTAACGGGCCCCGACCCATGCTGACGTCCGCTGGCTCGGCGCGCGTAGAACACAGCGCGCCGTCAACCCGGGCCTGTTCTGATCGGACGGCGAGCTACCCATTGCTCGCCGTCCACAGGCATCAGTCACTGCGCCATGCTCAGGAGCATCAGTTCCTGGGCGGCGCAGTGGCTGACGTTCAACAGGAGGGGGTGAAATGGGGCCATTACTGGCACTCCATTTCGGCCCCCTCCGGAGCCCTTTGTAGGGGCTCTACTGCGGCTGCTGCAGTAGCAGCAGCCGCAGTGGAACCGGCAATGGCGGCAGAAGAAGCGGCGGCAGCGGCGGCGGTCGCGGCAGAGACGGCGGTGGCGGAGGGCTTCCTCCTGTTTCCGGCTTTGGTGGGTGGGGCGCAGGCCCTACCCCCAGCCCAGTGGTCGGCCGGCTTGCCAGCTGCCGCACAGACTACGCAGTGCGGCGCGGCGACGCAAGAGCCGGCCCTGTGACCGGGCTGCGGTCCACCTCCGAGGTGCATTGTGCTCCCACATGGTGGCCCACTTGGCACCGGAAGCACCTCAGAGGTCGGGGTTCCAGCAGTTTGACCTGCGCGGAAACCCAACCCACCAAAAACCTTCGGCCCTCCGTGATGGTTTTGGCCGCCGACACGGGGCAGCTCACCACAATGGTGCGCGTGCCCGTGTTGTCAGGACGTAGGGTGCCCGCCTTCACCTCCTCTGCTGGGCACCCCCCCGTCCTAACGACGGCGGCCACCACCTCCGCCTCCGTGACGGAGTCGTCCAGGCCCAAGATGCGCATGTCGATGCGCTTGGTGGGCCTGGACACTCGGGCATCGTCCGCGCTTAGGGACGCCCTGAGCCTTTCGGCTAGAGCGTCCGCGGTTGGGCCGCTGGCTGCCCCGGGGATCTCCAGCATCCGGGCCCCAGTCATGGTGATCCGGAGCCGAAGGCCCCCCACGATGCCTAGCTCACCAAGGTTCACTGTCTCCTTCGCCTTGGTGAGCACGTCCGCGTACGTCACGCCCCTCTTCGCCGCGTCCGGCTGTAGTGTGAGCACTACAGCCGCGGTTTTCGGGGGGCGCAACGCAGCCGCGACGCTTCGCGCCTTCTGCCGCCGCTTCCTCTCCCGCCTCTTGGCCGCCCTGGCTGCCTTTCCCGCCTTCCTCTTCTCCCCGGCCACTTGCCATTCGGCTTGAGCCGTGGGAGGAGCTGAAGGCGAGGAAGCCGGGGGGAGCTGTTGCTCAGACGGCGCAGGAGCCTTCGCCGTCCGCGCAGCAACCCCACCCTTCCTCTTCCTTCCCGGGGCCGGGTCCGGTTTTCCCGGCACCGGCTTCGCGGGTGCCGGCCCGGACCCTTTGTCCTGGCCGGACGACCTCGGTGTGGCAGCCACGGCGGCCGCATATGACGCCTTTTTCTGGCCTGAAGGGGCCTTCCCACTGGCCGCTAACGGGGGGCGCAGGACGATGCCCTCCAGGACGGAGAACCGCGCCTGGAAGGCAGCCATCTCCTGCCGCACGAGGTCCAGCACCTGGCTCTCCTGCGGCACGGGCTGGCTGTCCTTCTTGCGCCCCCCTTGCGGCGCCCCCTGTGGGCCGGCTCCCCGGAGCCTGGCCAGGTCTGCGCGGAGCCCCTCGTTTTCCTTTCGGAGACGCTCCGTGGCGGCAGCCAAGCGGGCGACCTCCGCCCGCAGCTCGGACATCTCGTCCGGCGGAGGGCCTCCGCCGGACGAGATGTCCGAGCTGCGGCAGCGGAGGCTACCTTTAGTAGCCTCCGCTGCCGCCAGAATGGAGGCCATCGCTTCGCTTATAGCCTTGTTCTTGGAGGACAACTTCCTCTTCAAGGCCACATCGCGAAGCGCGGCCTCCACCACCTCCGCAAACCCGGCCCTCCGAACCCGCTCCTGTCCGGAGTCATCCGGCTCACCGCCGGAGGACTCCGAACCAGGAGCCCTGCGACAGCCCTCTACGGGGGGTCGTCCGTCAGCGACGAGCTCCCCGGCTCGCTGACCAGCCACCTTGGAGGCGGGCAATCTCCCCTTGCCTCCCTCTCGGCCCTTGCCCCGCCTGCTGGTGGGGATCTTGCGAGCCCAGGCAACCTCCTCGCTGCCGGACGACCCCCGGTCTTCCTCTGTTCTGGGCCGCTTGCGGAAGGACCTGGAGTCCTCCGCAGCAGCCCCCGCTCTCACGGGTTCAGAGCTCGCCGAGCTAAAGGTCGCTAGGTCGTCGGAGTCCAACTCGGACTCCGACTCTGCACCCGTGCGACGCTCAAGCGAGCCCTCCTCCCAATATAGAGTGCCACTTCCCGCGCTCTGCCCGACCGACACTTTGTCGGGTGAGCTAAAATTAAACCCGATTAATTCCTCGAAGGACGGCTCGAATCGGGGGCCTCCTCGGCCACTGTTGCCCTTGGCAAGCGGAGTGCGGACAGCCCTGTTGCCCCCCCCAGAATACGAGGGGCTTGACGCACGAGGCGTGGCGGATTCCCGGACCGCTGTGCAGTCCGGACCGCCCTGGGGTAATATTTCTTTGGCAGGCCTGTCCATTATTTCCTTTTTGAGGGTGCGGTCCCTATCTCCCCTCCTCTCCCCCTCTCATCAGTGCTTGCTCGCTGCCCTCACAGTCACGTCTGATGATCAGACGCGTACCAGAGAGCAGCGAGCAAGCCAATGAGACGCACACCGTCCGAGGACCCGAACACTGCTCAAGTCTCCGAACGGTGTGCCCCTCTTGTGTCTCTCTTGGTCTGGTCTCTCACTTGGGACCTTCCGGCATGAGTGGCTCTACCGGCAAAGCCCCCAAGATTACTGAGACACGCAAGCCCCACCACGACGGCAACGTGGAGACACGGTTGGTGGGGACGCCACTGTCCTTGACCAATGTAAATGCCTTTTTTATGGATGTGAATTCATCAAATGACTACATCCGCTTTGAGTGGAGCGGGAGGGAGTGTCAGACTCTTACTAACTAAAACCTATCCGTGTTCTTCCGAGTGCCCTTTACGTTCCAGGGCCGCGGTGACTCTTTCGAACAAATTTCGCAACCCTGGCGGACTCTGGCCCTAATGGGCCACAGCCAAAAGATACTAAAAACTGTGAAGTGTTCCGCATGTGCTCGTCTATTTTAGGACACGCTAATTCCATCGTAGGTTAGTACACTTAGAGCTGCTCAAATTGGACCATTTTGAAGACTCGGAAGGAGGTATTTTTGGTGAGAACTACTGAGAACAGACGAGTCGTAGAGGTTCAGCTTTCGCATTAGCATTTTGCATTTTTATTAGATTTTTACTGGTTTTAGTATTAATTTTGACCTGCAGGTGTCTCAGATGTATGTCGTCATGTTTCTGGGTTACGTTCTGTATCTGGTATAAAGTAAAGCAACAATAGCAAGATAAAAATATATCCATCTTTTTTTAAATAACTGACCGTGAATGACTTTCTTGCGTTCGGAATGTTGTGAAGTCATTCACGGTAAAAAAGTTCATAATAAATCACTTTTCAGGTAGTTTTATGCAGTAGGTGGCATCTTTGCGATTGAATTAAAATAAATGCCACCAACTGCATGAAATTGCTTCAGATACAGAATCCAAACCCTTGAATAATAGGTTGGGGAAAAAGATTCTTCGCATTTTTTAAGAAAATTCAAAACATTTTTTAATATGTAACACAACCAGCACACGACGCTGCACTGCATCACAAGTCGTCGAGCCTGCTGCACGCCACCGCCAGCTCCGACCTGAGGGTATAAAAGGGCCTGCACGCCGGTCATTCGCCAGTTCGGCTCGCACGGACACGCTTCCTTCGGAACGGTTTCGGGCAGTTGAGCGCTCTCCGGCTTGCACGGTCGGCTTCCATCACGGAACCGATATCGGGCGGTCGTACCAACTACTTCTGTCGTCGTAGACTTACAGTGAATATAATAGTGATCTAGTTTTAAAGTAATGTGTGTGAAGAGAGCAATAAATATCTTTGCTGTTACATTGGCTTGCGAGTAGTTTTATTGGAAGAACCTTTACAAATATAGTTTATTTACATTTAACAAAAGTATGTAGTTACCATTTTGTTCGATAACTTCTTGTCATCTTGTAGGTAGGGACATGATCCCATTGCTATAGAAATTTTGGGACTTCTGATCAAAATACCGCGACAAGTGGTTTTGTCGGTCCTCTCGTGATGTTAACCTGACACTCCCTAAAGAATTCTGAAGGGACCGAAACAGGTGGAAATCTGAAGGTGCAAGTTCAGGACTATACGGCGGATGCATTAACAACTCCCAGCCAAACTCTCTTAATTTTGCTGAGTGGCTAAAGATGTGTGAGGTATAGCGTCATCATGATAAAAAACTACACCCCTTCTGTTGATTAATTCCAGCCGCTTTCTCTCAACTTCTTGCTTTAATCTCATCAGTTATTCGCAGTAGAGTTCAGAATCGATGGTCCTGCCTGGTGGTAACAGCTCATAATGAATAATGCCCTTCCAATCCCACCACACACACAGCATCACCTTTCAGTATTTTTTTTTCAAGTTGTCAGATTACCAATACCTACCCCTCAAAATAATTGTCAGGTTTTTGGTCATTATGGCTGGGACATCATGATGAACCTTCAGTATGCTAATCTGATGCGCTCGAGTATTTCAAGATGGTGATTTTTTTACATTTTCAGGAATTCGCTGCGAGCTTGCGTCACTTCCAAATCGTCAGAATAAGAAATGGGTGCATCTGTAAGGTTCACTGAACACCCCCTCTGAAAATCTGACGCGCTCGAGTAAATGTATTTTCTATTTTTTTTGCACCCCTCCCGCATGGCCACCCCCACCATGCAAATCGGCAGATTAATATATATTTCGTATCAGAGACATGTTGGAACATGAAAAATATCAATATCTGACACGCTTGAGTATTTCCATCTCATTGTTTTTTTTTACAACTTTTAAAATCTGTAGACGCTTCCCCCACCGCTGAACGTGTAAACATGAAAGGACCATTTTATTCTTCCAATCATCCAATCTACCAAATGTACTAGGTTTCCGCGACGATCGAGTAAATCCACATTTAGCATCATGGGCTCCCCTACCATTAATGTTTCAAATGTTAGTAAATTACAATATTATTAAATGTAGATATTAAAATAAAATTGCCGACAATGTTATTAAACAACTGTATATTTAATTATGTGGATTATGTTTTATTTATTTAATATTACAAATGAAAACATTAATATAAAGAAAGAAAACTGAATGAAAAACAAAAATATACATTTAAGTAATTATGTAAGTAGGTAGGTACTTAAACCACTCCGTTAATGTTTATTTTGTTTATATCAACAGGAACTCCAGCTGGTGGTGGATTCTCTGTAAATAATATAATAAAACGTCAAATGTCGTAAATTATGGCACTAAACAAACATGTTTGTTTCATAAAATTATATTTCTTTCAGATTTGTTTAATAGGTATGTCATATTTTATGTCTAAAAATGTTAAAACTAAACATAATGCTCACGGATAACGATCACGGACAGAAGTCGGCACGACTTCTATCATTAATTATTATAAGAAGCCGCTCTATTGGAGTTACAGTATGTAACACTACGTTGAGTTTACCTAGAATAAATAATGTTGTGACATGCTCATCTTTGCCTTCGTCGTTCTCCGCCACGCACTTGTATTTTCCGTCATCTTCATCTGTCACGTTTCTTATAACCAGCACACTGTCAGAATCTATAGGTGTAAACATAGATCCTGACTTGTCTCCACGTAGCCATGTTATTTTAGGTGCTGGAAAGCCTCTCACAACTCTGCAATAGTTTAATAAAAATAATTAAAAACGATGTTCAAACAAAGACTGGAATAGTGGTTATTTTAAGAATTCAACTTCAAAACACACAATGTCACAAAATTTGCATCAAAGTATATACCTAGTAACTTTCAACCAACCATCGGCCAATCGAATGTTGGGCCCTGAAGAGTATAGGGTTCCGTAGGTCTTCCCATAACCATGAAATTTTTAACCCACCGGCCAGTTTCAGAATATTATTTCGAGCATTTATGATATTGCGAACCCAAAACCCATGAAAGACCCATAACAAAAATGTTGCAATAGTTATCGTTACCGCGACCTTTTATTTTAATTTTGAGAATATTGTAAGTAAGTAATTTTATCGCATTTATTTAATCATACTACCGTTTAAAATTACAAAGGTACCTGTATATTTTAGATTGGAAGAAACTTGCCACTATTTCGATTGATTTCTTGAACATCAGTTTTCTCCAGAAAACTGGTATTTAAGACAATAAATGTCGAAGTTTTCTTCAGAAAATATCCATATTTAAGTAAATTTTTCACCTGACTTTATTATAATCGCCAACCCTAGCATCAAAGTGGAGGGTTGGTAGGCTATTAGTGTGGGACGCTACTTGTGTCGATACTCTTGCGCCATAGCAGGAGCGGCAGCGCCAATACAGCACGAAGAGCTAAGATGGGCTTCTTAGCTCTTCGTGCTATATTGGCGCTGCCGCTGCAGCTGCGGAGAACCTCAAGCGGCGGAAATATAATAATTTATTATATTTCCGCCGCTTGAGGTTCTCCCTCCGGCTCATAACCAATTTTCGAGCTGTTTGGGGATGAAACTCTTGGGTCATGGGGTCCGAGTCTTCATAACATGTTTAACGATCTGTCAAGATGCTTAGTTGACAATTCGCGTGACCCAAGGACAGACTTTTATCTCTGACAAAAGATAAGCATTGCCATATAACGTGGCAATGCTGCCAGCCTATTACCAGTGGCCAGCAATGTGGAGTAATTTTTAGACGCCATGTTTTAGATTATTTTTAGTTTCAGTTATTTAAGAGTTTTTATTTAAGTGTTTAACGTAATTATTATTTTTTTTTTTTTTTTTTTTTTTTTTTTTTATTTATTTATATTAGTATAGATATTAAGAGTATATAGCTTATGTAAAATAGTAGTTTAGGATATGCAAAATAATGGCAGTGTACTTAGTAGGTATTTTTTTAGATTTATCTTAAATTTATTTTTCTTTTTTTCGTCTCTGATTTCGTCTGGTAAGCTGTTGAGTATGTAAGGGATACGCTTTTGTAATGTTCGGTCTCCATAGACATTATTTACTCTCGGTACTACATATTTACCAGACGACATCGCTCGGGTGTTATATATGTTACATACATTTATTAATAATGAATTATGCTCATAATTACCATGGTTATTAGTTGCAAGTAAGTACTTATGTTTTATACTTTTGGAGGTAGCGGAACAGAGAGTAAAGTCCCGCAAACCTCCATTGAAAAGGGAGGATCCTCCGACCAGACGGTTGTTTGTGTCTGGTGGGCAACTGCCCGAGAGTTGATATTCGGGCTTTGCATGTGTTCTAATCGCACGGTAAACTTTGATAACGCGATTTAGGATTTTGTAGTTAGTTCGCAGCTGTCGAGATAGATGGCGCTGCGAGTCTCATTTGTTGTGATGTTGATTTTGCTACGTTGATTTTTGTGGCGGCATGAATGCCGCTACATCACTCCCCTCCGGAGACCGGAGGTCGATAGTGGATGAGTCGTCCATACATCTTGATGATGCTTGCCAGGCCAGTGGAAGGTTGGTTCCAGTGAGTCGGAACCGTAAGTCGCAGAGTTCTCGGTGAGTCGGAACTGTCTGCGTCGCAGAGTTCACGGTGAGTCGGAACTGTCTGCGGTGCCCCGATGCTGCTGCTGGCGTGACTGCTGGCGTCGACCAGGAGAGGTTCTTCAAGGCTCTTCATGTGACTGGCCGAAGGTGCAGTGTGCTTGCCAAGGTGGGTCGGAGCTGTGCGACGTGCTGACGTGACTGCTGGCGTCGACCAAGAGAGGTTTTTCAAGGCTCTTCATGTGACTTGCCGAAAGTGCAGTGTGCTTGCCAAGGTCGCTGATGAGGTTGATGATAGAGGCTGAGGATGCTGACCAGGAATGCGAGTCTGCTGCATGCTGGTGGTCAGGATACCCGTAGAAGCCGAGGGTACTGGCTGGCTGTATGACTCGCTTGCTCGAGAGCTTGAGGTCACGATGAGGAGAAGTGATGATGATGACGTCATGATGAGGTAGCTGCACGAAGGCTGCGCTGACGTCCAATGTCGAGGGTCACCAGTTTGGAGGTAGCGGAACAGAGAGTAAAGTCCCGCAAACCTCCATTGAAAAGGGAGGATCCTCCGACCAGACGGTTGTTTGTGTCTGGTGGGCAACTGCCCGAGAGTTGATATTCGGGCTTTGCATGTGTTCTAATCGCACGGTAAACTTTGATAACGCGATTTAGGATTTTGTAGTTAGTTCGCAGCTGTCGAGATAGATGGCGCTGCGAGTCTCATTTGTTGTGATGTTGATTTTGCTACGTTGATTTTTGTGGCGGCATGAATGCCGCTACATACTAACCGGTAATACGTTACAAATTTTATATAGTTTATAATAATCTTTTTTATATTTATGTTTAGTTTTTTTATTCACTATTAGTTTAAGGCACCTAACTTGTATATTTTCTAATTTTTCCATGTAAGATTTGAATGTAAGGCCATAGCAATCAAGAGCATAATCGATTATAGATTCCACCATACATGAGTATAACATTTTTAGGGTACTAGTAGGAACCCGATAACTTAGGTGGTAAAATTTACTTAGTATAGTTTTAAGCTTATTGCACAAGAAATCTATATGTTCTTTCCATGAGAAATGCTCGTCGACTTTAACTCCTAAATAAGTTACACAATTAGCTCTCTGGATTGGTTTACAACTACAATTGACACGGCTACCATGAATGCAATCAAAAGTATGAGTGTATAGTGGTTGAGGATCTTCCTTTAGTGGTAAGTGTGGTGAATGAATAATGATGTATTGTGTTTTTTCCGTATTTAATACTATGCCGTTATCGTGAGACCATTTAACTACCACCACATCATGCTGCACCAGCCGACATGTTTCAGCGAGGTCCGTGCCGGCTCGCAAGGCGCAGAGGTCGTCCGCGAACATATGCGCCGAACAATGCTGTAGCACATTACACAGACTATTTACATGCATTAAGTAGCATACGGGACCACTTCCTGAGCCCTGCGGTACCCCGCATCGGACCATTTTTTCAATAGTTGTATATTATTTGAATAAAGGGCGTTATGCAATTAAACAATATATATTCATAATTAGTTATATTATGTAACTGAATAGTTACATACAAGCATATTACTTAAACTTGAAGTCAAACTTCAAGGTTTATATTTTAAGTTCCACTATAATTAGATAAAAACTTTTTGCGCCATTACTCGTCACTGAAGGTTCATTGGAAAGACCCGCGTCAGACAGCATTTATCTGCCAAAATTGCTGAAATAATCCTTTTTGGCGCAGCCGTGAGGCACGCTCTGTTTTTCTTTTTATTATTTTTTCCTGTAACTTTTTTTCTTTTGTCGTGTACCTGGACTCGGTCGTTAAATAAATCTTTTTTCTTTTTGTAACTTTACATTATCTATTAACGACGTTTTTAGTTTTTCATGTACATTTCTGACTACTTTGCCGTGACAGTTTTCCTTTCAACTTCGTTACCCCACTGTCAACGAATACTTTTCCGACAGCTCATGAACGAATAAATCCCTCAAATATACTTCATAATTCCTGAAATATATCTTAACAAACAAGGCGTGCATCAAAAATATGTAGGTAACAACTGAGTACGAGTAGTGGAATCAAACATTCCAACTTGTGCCAAAATTGGGCACTATTATGTATACCATTTTAGAAAAAATATTAAACAACTAATATTGCCATTACGTTTATTTTAAGGAAAAATCCATAGTTTAATATAACCAATAAAATTAAAATGCCAACAACATCATTAAAATTAAAATTCGCAAAAAAAAGATAATTAAACTTTATCTTAAGTAATTATTACCTACATAGTGTTTATTCCTAAGTAATTATTACATAGTGTTTGTGTTACCATTTAAAAAAAACCAATCAAGATTTTTTTTAGCTTGAACTTGATGTCGCTTCATTTCCACGTTTTCGGAGTAAAGTTCGTTGTAAACCGCATCTATAGTATCCTCATCTATAGTTCTTTTATCTATATCTTTAGTACAAGGCATTTCAATTAACACATTCACTTACCAGTTTACCTACTTATATAACGCATAATATTTGTCCGTGTGACCGAGTTATGCATATTGTGTTATTGTTACTTACTTGCATTCCAATTGAGCAGTTTTACCCTTATTGACTTTTATGACAGTTACTCCCTGTACCTTGGGAGAAACTAAAAGAAAAAAATGATAATATACATTATTTTTTGCGACAACAATAAACAAAGAAATAGTTACTTCAATCGAGTACAATGATCTGGTGAACTATATAATTCAATAGCTTGAGCAATATGCAACAGCTTCCCTGCTACCCTGGAAGCGGTTGCACATTACTAACTCTGGAAGCTTCTTGTGAGCGTCATCGTTTTCCATAGCTTTTGCTGGTTGAATTAATGATAGGAGAATTTTATATGTAAGTAATAGTTACATAGTAGACTTTGTTTGAAAATTCGATTCGAACTTGTGTGTTATAAAGCTGAACTTACTTTTTGGTGGTGATGGTGTGACAGGGATTTTAGAAGACCTGCTTATAGGTTTGTCAGTAGCTATTATTATCCCATTTACCTTAAACAAATGAAGATAATGCTCATACTGGTTGGTGACTTTATACAGGCTCTAACATCCAAATTGTGGATTTCGGACACGCAAACTCCACTATAGGGGGAGTGGTTTGCTCATCATTTGAATATTAAACGAATTAATTCATATTTCAAACTAATAATGTAGAGGTAATAATACAGCCATCTCCCTTCAAATATAACAGTAAGCGACTTAGGGCTGATTTTCCAATAGTCAGATAACTTTTATCTGGGGAATTGAATTGGCAGTTTAACAGCTTTTGTGCAGAAAATATGTTATTAATTCCTCAAATAAAATTTATCTGGCTATTGAAAAACTAGCCCTTAGATTAAGTACAAGTTTCGCGACATTTCGTAAAATAGCAATAGTATCTGATACAGTTTTGGTCTGCACATGAACAGTGTTCAGCGACGAATATCAAGAGTGGTTACGACGAAAGACTAGAACAGTGGTATCTTGCAAACAAAATTGGGGTAGATGTAGATAAAGCCGGTTGTGAACGTCTTACAAAAGAGTCACTGTGCATGAATTCTGAAGAAATAGTGTATTAACAAACAACCAAAATATAAATTGTACTTACAGCCACTTTGAACCTTTGCGATGGTGCAATAAAGGGATCCGTAACGTAAAAGTCTTTAGAAATCTCTGATAGAGGCAGATTTGTTTGAAGTGTATTTCCATCCATGTCAAATAACTGCGCTGATTCTAATTGCACTGAGTGTTGATCATCTGTGACGGATATCGACAGATAGACGTTGGCATCTGAAAATATATTATTTATGTATAAATTCTACGAATTTGATTTGACGATGGCTTCACCCTCAACTGTTCAAACATATGGTGTGTCAGAGTCTTTAATGTTTTAACTAGGTTTTACCGCACATTTTACTGGGATCAGATAAATAATAATATCCTATGACATTCAGGGATACTTTCAATCAGTGAAAGAAAATGTGTAATCTGATCAGTACTTCCAGAAATTACTCTTTTAAAAATATAAACTTACAATAAATTTAACCATTTTATTGTATTGGTTAATATTAATATGTATAAGTGTATTTGCTAAACTCACCACCAGATACTGTTTGCGATGTATCGCTCACTGACTTGGGTTTCGACTCAGAGAAGCCATGACTGAAGAAGAAATCAGTCCTTCCGACGATTAAGACTGATGTTTCTGTGTCACCCTTCACAGAAGCATAGTAACTACCAGGCGTTGCGTCACTTAATTTGATCACCTGTATAAAACAATATTTATTTAATAAATCATTTTGCCCGCGGCATCCCCCGCGTGAATAAGTAGCTTAAATCCTTTTCCATATCCCAGGCTATATAGCTGCCATTTTATGGCGATGTGTTCAGTCGTTTTAGCGTGGGAGCGTAACAGACAGACAGACAGAGTTACTTTCGCATATTAGTACGTATTTTTAAAACAGATACACAAATAAAGATGCATATCAAAATCACTTTTTTACAAAGAGCTCAACTAAGTATATAATGCTGCTGCAAATAACCTTTTCGGTCCAGTTGTAATACAGTCCATCGTCCGTTAGCTCCAGGGAGGACATCCAAGAGGAATTCCAAACGCAATAAAAGCCTTATGTTAAGCCTATGTTTTGAGAATAATAAATGTTGTACTTTTAGACTTACTTTCGCATTATCGGTCGTCATTATTACTTTTGAAGAAATTGGGTTACCATGTATTGTCATAAAAACGTTTTTGCCGTACGCGTAGACAATGACGTCGTCAGTCTGATCATCTATTGAGAACTGTAAATAAAATAAAATAAAGAATGAATAAACTAAAAATAAAATAATACCGTAATACATTATTTTATACGACAATATTATTAAAATTTTAGTATATATTTAATTTGTGGTGTGGTAATAAAATTATTATCACATCACAAATCTACTCTAATCTACTATAAACTAAAATTTTTTTGGTACTAACCGTACCAAAATATTTTTAGTTTATTTCACTTTTGTGACTCTTGAACATCACTTCTGTACTGGAACACAAAGGACACCGGTGAGTTAAAATTTGATATTTGTATGTTCATGGCATTTATTGTTTTACTTTTGTTTTTAAATTAATCTGTAGTTATTCTCGCTTCCAGAAACGAAAGATAATGCCTCTTACTCCAGATCAAGTTGCTCAAGCTGTGTTGCAGGAGTCAAGGGCAACTCGGCGAGAAATAGCTGAAACTTTAAGTGTACCGCAAACAACTCTGCGATATGACTTAAAAAGGTACGACCAGACGTCCTCCATACTGGAATACCAAGAAGTGGTGGAATCAGGAGCACGTCAACCCGAGATGACCGCTTTAATACTCTCACAATTCTGAGAAATCGGTTCCTCTCTGCCGTTGAGATACGAGCGCTGCAAACGGCAAGAGGGGTCAACGTGAGTGAGCGAACAGTAAGAAGGAGGATGGAGAAACGTAATTTACGTACTCAAAAGCCAGCCCGAGGCCCAGAACTGCTCCGGCACCATCGCGTAAGTCGATTGCGGTTTGCTCGCAAACACGCAAATTGGACTCTCGAGCAGTGGAGCAAAGTTGTATGAACTGATTAATGCAGAGTAAGCTTAAGAGCTCCTGATGGCCGGGAACGTGTGCAGAGAAGCCGGTGAGAGCGGTTTCTTCCAACCACTACAAGGCAAACGGTGAGTTTTCGTGGAGGGTCTTATGGTTTGGGCAGGAATAAGTTCAGAAAGTCGTACCTAGTTGAAGGTCGTCTGACAGCAGTGCGATACATTGAAGACATCCTTCAAGATTATATTTTGCCTTACATGGAGTACCATGTTAATTGGAAGCAAAGATTTTTTTTTTACTGCAACATAATGCCCGACCTCACAGAGTGCATTGCGTTTTTGATTACCTTTCGGAGGTCGGCATTCGGAAAATGCAGTGGCCCGCAAGAAGCTTAGACGTGAACCCCATAGAATATGTCTGGGGCATGCTAACAAGAAAAATAAGACGGAGTGTTAACCCTCCACAGACGCTCCGTGAATTAAAAACCGCTCTGGTGGCTGCCTGGCAAAAAATTCCAAAAAATGTCCACTTGACATAAAAACATAATCCACAGCATACCAGATCGCATGCAAGCTGTCATCAGGGCCAGAGGTGATAACACCAGTTATTAATTTTTGTAAAAGTGTGCATTCTGTTTAATTAGCGTGATTTTAATTTTTTCGTATTCAAGATATTTTTATGCTTATTTTATAAAAATTTATTGAATTCTCATTTTTTAGTGAGTATTTGAAAAATAAATAAATAAACAATTTTACCAAAAAATTTAACATTTTATGTTTTATTTTGATTACAAACCCTAAATTGCACTTGGGCCACATTCCATGCCGCTGAGTGTATAATAAAATAAATTTTAACTATTGACATCTAGATGTTTTTAAATAAGACATTCAAAATAGCCGCCTAGTTTTCAACGCGGCCTGCGTTGAAAACTAGGCGGCTATTTTGAATGTCTCTCTCTTCAAATAGCGTAAGCCAATCTATGGCTGTGTATGTTTATGTTTAAATAAATTTCATAGCCACCATTTTCCCCTTTTTACCCGGATGGGGGTTTCATTACAAATAAATCGAATGCTACGTTTCAATTATTAAACTTTTAGATTGTTTATATCAATTTTCGAGCTAATTGAAGTAAGCAGTATTAAGAACATTAAATAAATAGTTCAGAAAGCGTTGCCTACATGCAAAACTTAGGTATGGGGTCAAAATTTACAGTACTGCAGCCTATATTACGAAAGATAAAAATCACTCGAATTCTTGGAGGAAGTCTTGGCACTCGGCACTTTTCTAAATACCACCCTTTTTGAAACAAAACAAATTGTTTTTTTCGACGGTAGCGTCATCTAGTTATTTTTTTGTACCTGTGGGACTGTAGACCGCGGGCTACATGATAACGCTGTAATAAATTCTATGCATTTGTCATGTCCTTGAAACGTATGTTAGCTACAGTCTACACTATGCTATGCTAGGGTTAAGATTCTTCCATGTAACTTTAACACCCCCTAATAATCCATAATCAGTTTTTCAAAACTACCCCCAATGGGGTACCATTGGGGGTAGTTTTGAAAAACTGATTATGACGTTATTTATTTAGTCCCACATTCGTACCTTTCTAGTTTATAAACTCAAGGAATAAGATCCTTTCATACAAACTTTAAAACCCTATATCGGGAGTAGTTGTTAAAACTACAAAATATGACTACGTATAATTATGTATTATTCCTTAAGCATAAACTTGAAATTTGGCACGAATACTGACCATTCGTACCGAATTTCAAGTTTATGCTTAAGGAATAAAATTTTGCAAACAAAATTCCACCCCCTATTTCAAGCCTTTACAGGTGAAGTTTCCTAAAATTCTTTTTTAACTGAGGTTTTTTACTCATTATCGGCCTCTTTCGTGCCAAATCTGATTTTCATAAGTCAATCAGTTTTTAAGTTTTTTTTGCATTTTTACTAAAGTTTCCACCCCATTTCTCCCGTTTGGGGTTGAATTTCCAAAAAACGACGAAATACGTATTACCCAGAAGCTTTTAAGCCTTTAATATTGAATTTAATTGTTCTTACTTCAAAAATTACGAACTTCCTAAGGCCTCCTATACGGAGACGCGGGGCGTCACGCGTCGCGTGCGGAGTGGCATCTCGTCTCCGTAAACGAGGCCTAAGAGAATCGCTTCGACGCAGATTATAAAGGTGCGGACAGAAATAAATAAATTACGTTTATTCTGCACAGAGATAACGCACAAAAATACAAAATTAAAAAGAAAATACTAATCAATATATCATTTGATTTCGGTGACATCCTTAGTTTATGTAGAAAGTATTGTCAGCCGCAGCAGCGGCGGCTGAGGCGGCTGCAAGTGATACATCATTAGTTTAACTCGCGTACAGTTTCTCTCATAGATGTTATACAATTTTGCTGCCCCATGCAGCCATAAAATTGATGAGATTTAACATGATTGGATAAATCATGTTAATTAACTTCGGGATTTCTTCCAGAGGTGTCCAATTATGTAAAATCTCATCAATTTTAGAATTCGAATCGGCTGCATGGGGCAGCAAATTTATATAACATCTATGAGACTGTACGCGAGTTAAACTAGTGATTGAAAAATCGTATTTTTTATTTATTTATAAACTTTATGCACAATTAAAAACACTGTACAAAGGGGGACATTTTCTACCAGTCCCAGTCCATAGGGTGGTACAGAGGCAACATGGCAGGTGCAATAAAGAAAAGACAAACAGAGAGAAAATTAATACATTTATAAATACATACATATATACATACTACACATTAGGCATTAAGGCATTAAGGCTAGGCATTAATGTCAATGGCGAGTACATCACTCATCTTCGATTTGCCGACGATATAGTCGTCATGACTGAGAGCACGGAGGACCTCAGTACAATGCTCGATGACCTAAGTAGAGCTTCCGAAAGAGTGGGTCTTAAAATGAACATGGACAAAACCAAAGTCATGGTAAATACCCATGTAGCACCCACTCCTATTGAGATTAGAGGCTCTACACTCGAAGTTGTTGACGAGTACGTCTACCTGGGACAAACGATCCAGTTAGGTAGGGCTAACTTCGAGAAAGAGGTCAGCCGTCGAATTCGACTCGGCTGGGCGGCGTTCGGGAAGTTGCGCGGTATCTTCTCGTCTCACATACCACAGTGTCTCAAGATGAAAGTCTATGACCAGTGCGTGCTGCCAGTGATGACCTATGGACTTGAAATGTGGTCGCTCACAATGGGCCTCATCAGAAGGCTTAAAGGTACCCAAAGGGCAATGGAGAGGGCAATGCTCGGAGTTTCCTTACGTGATCGAATCAGGAATGGTGATATCCGCAAGAGAACCAAGGTTACCGACATAGCCCGCAGGATCGCCAAATTGAAGTGGCAGTGGGCAGGGCACATTGCTCGCAGAACAGATGGTCGATGGGGCCGAAAAGTTTTGGAGTGGCGACCGCGTACCGGAAGACGCAGCGTTGGAAGGCCTCCCACAAGGTAGACCGATGACCTGCTGAGGGTCGCAGGTAACCGATGGATGCGAGACGCACAGGACCGGTTGTTGTGGCGAAACTTGGGGGAGGCCTATGTCCAGCAGTGGACGTCTTTCGGCTGATATGATGATGATGATGATGATTAATGAAAATGACATATATGCTTACCGTTATATTTCTGGAAACGCCGGCTGGTACTGTCGCCGTGGTAATCACAGTCTTGTTGCCTTTTATCATTTCTTCTATTGTTCCGAAAATCTAAAATAATTGACTAGGATAATCGATATCATAATTTTTGTTATTGATATTATTATTTATAAAATTGAGGAGCTCGTGGATAAGTATGACAGTCGCACGGGTCGATCTTCAAGGTTAAGGAACGCTTGTTGGGGTCGGTCTGTGGATGGGTGACCATCTTAACATATCGAGTTTCCTCCGTGCCTTGGAAAAGCACGTTAAGCCGTTGGACCTGGCTGTCATTTGTAGATCTTTGGCAGTCGATACGGATTGTCAGAAGCCAGAAAATCTGACTCCAGTCTTGCCAAGAAGTACCGTGTTACCCAGTTAATGGGTTGTGAAAGTCTGGTAGGCAGCCGCTCCACGTAAAATACTGGTACATATTCAGTTGAATGCGGTTTGACTGGAAGCCGACCCCAATATAGTTGAGAAAAGGCTAGGCAAATGATGATTCTTATTTATAAAATAATGAACAGTTTACCTTGTTAACCTCATTTTTTTGAAGTAAAATAGCTAGTCCAGAGCATGCAACTGCTATGTCGGAGTATACACCGATGGCATCAGGTGCATAATTAAACTTTCGACAAAGTGTGCCGGTAAGTACAAACACTATCTGAAATAAAAGGGCGTTTAAGAGCGGTTTTTCTCATGGTATTACATTATTATTATTATTAATATCGGAGAAACTGCCTCCAAATTTTTTATTAATGCACTCGTCTCTCAGCAGCTTACTTGGGTTTGTTTCTTTTGGCACATTTCTATCACATACTGGCTGTCGATGTAATCCTTAGCCGGAGCGTCAGTGAATACGAAGATGTAGGAGTCGTTGTTGCTTTTTTCCAGTGCCAGGAGTAGTCCTTTCATTGCCGGTTCCCAACAATCGAGATATGGTCGCATCGCCTCATTGTGTACCTGAATGGCGTCTAATGCTGTTTTAAATTCGTTGGGATCTCTAGTCACTACCTTTGCGTGAACACCTGAAATCATAAATGAAACAGCTGAAAATCATAATTGCTGAAAAATACTTCGTGCTGTAATAAATTTACTGATACGTCTCTTAAGTAAACTGCATGGTAGGTCGCAAAAGACAAAATTAAAAGAAGCAAATATATTGTTACTCGGCTACGGCAAAAGCAAAAAGAAAGCACATCACGTCAGCTCTCTGTGTACAAATTATACTTTTGTTTTTTTGCGTATGTTCCACCGTAGTGCCTGCACTTCTAAATATTAACGTTTTCCGTTCCAAGTTTATGCATAAAATGAGATATTTATTTAAATATTATGAGGTACACCAACAGCAGTACATACTTACAAAGCTTTTCGTAGGAAACAATCTACAGAAAAGTCTAATAATCTGTAGGAAAGTCATTTTTGTTAATCGAAAATATTTTCATAATCAATAGCCAGGTTGTTAAAAGATAACCAACAGAAGCCATTTCCAGCATTTTTGGAATTTTTCTGTTTGTTTGTCTTTTTGTCTGTTTGCGTGTTTGTATGTTTGTCTTTTTGTCTGTTTGCGTGTTTGTATGTTTGTTTATTTATATATAATTTATTTGACTAAAATAAAACAAAGTGATCGCAAAAAAAAAACAATTAAGTTAGTTTAGTTACTTTAAACACAGTTTTGAGTACTAACTGCATGAGAATGCGTGAAATAGACTTCTTGTTTGGAATTTGGGTTGGGTCTTTGACACAAGTCAAAACCAACACTGAAATCGCGAAAGAAAATCGACTGCTACCTACATTTCTGTGCGTTTAACTCGACAAAATGTACTGAACAGCTTGTTTTCCGCGATTTTGGGATTGATCCCATTGTATAAGTCATTCATAACCCCCCCCCCCCTTAATTGCGTTATAATAATATTGCGTTTATTCTGTTACGTTGTCTATAACTGTTGACAAAAGAATAAAATGGCGGCTGGGGGCTAAGCCAGCTTCCATAGACAAATGTTTGAACCCTATTCTGGGTCTTTTTTTATGGATGGGAAATCATTAAATGACTTCTGCCACTCTGGATGGAGCGCCGTCGACCTGGGCCTGGCTTTGATCGGACGGCGAGCCACCCAACGCTCGCCGTCCGCAAACCCGCACCTACGGTGGCCAGGAATCGCCCAGCGACTCCCGACGCCCCGTGCGTCTCCCTACCCCATTCTGGGTCTGTAATTCGATTTAGGAACTATATTGAACTAGCTTCCGCCAGGGGCTTAGCCTCCCGGTCACAGGGCCGGCTCCTGCGACGCCGCGCCGCACTGCGTAGTCTGTGCGGCAGCTGGCAAGCCGGCCGACCACCAAAGCCGGAAACAGGAGGAAGCCCTCCGCCACCGCCGTCTCTGCCGCGACTGCCGCCACTGCCGCCGCTTCTTCTGCCGCCATTGCCGGTTCCACTGCGGCTGCTGCTACTGCAGCAGCCGCAGTAGAGCCCCTACAAAGGGCTCCGGAGGGGGCTGAAATGGAGTGCCAGTAATGGCCCCATTTTACCCCCTCCTGTTGAACGTCAGCCACTGCGGCGCCCAGGAACTGATGCTCCTGAGCATGGCGCAGTGACTGATGCCTGTGGACGGCGAGCAATGGGTAGCTCGCCGTCCGATCAACAGGCCCGGGTTGACGGCGCGCTGTGTTCTACGCACGCCAAACCAGCAGACGTCAGCATGGGTCGGGGCCCGTCAGGGCCAGAGCCTACCAGGGTTGCGGATTTGTTCGAAAGAGTTACCGCGGCCCTGGAACGTAAAAGGCACTAAGAGGAGCATGGGTGGGTTTTAGTCAGTAGAAGTCTGACACTCCCTGCCGCTCCACCCAGAGCGGGAGGGGTCATTTGATGATTTCCCATCCAATAAAAAAAAAAGGGGCTTAGCCTGCATGAAGCTATAAAATTATCCCAAGGGAACAAACTCCCAAGATGAAAATATCCTTAATCCTATTTCCTATTCTAGGACAATGTCTACCCGTGTGCCAAGTTTAACCCAAATTCGTACAGCCGTTAAGAAGTGAAGAGTTAACAAACAGACAGGAAGATAGACAAAGTTACTTTCACATTTATAGTAAAATATTAGTAGGTAGCTACGGATAGTTATTTATTTCGTACGTTACTAAGGCCTATTATGCGATTATACAAGAACATAATCACAGCCTTATGATACGTATTGAAATAAGTGAAAATGGTTGCTAACCGACTATTAATCGTTTTAGATCCTAAATGGTCACACGAAATAATACATGGTAATAGAAACGTAAAGATGTTT
The DNA here is from genome assembly GCA_947386135.1 of Melanchra persicariae. NCBI lineage: Eukaryota > Metazoa > Arthropoda > Insecta > Lepidoptera > Noctuidae > Melanchra > Melanchra persicariae. Next base: position 11,199,672 of record OX376652.1, on the reverse strand, counting down.
GCAAATACTTTTTTGATTTAAATTATTTTAATTTTGGTCTCCAGTGCTCCATATACGAACAAACACATACGTAGGCTGATAAACAAATTCCACTTTACGTCGTGCAGTCGGGAAAAAACATTGAAAATTAAAAAAAAATACAGGATTTTAAAAATATGTATAAGAACGTAAATAAAAATGAATCGGTAATGGGGGCTAAATGCAAAACCTGAGAACAGCTGGACCAATTGCAGGGACAAAATTAAAAACCACCGGGATACAACTAAGATATTATATTTAACCGATCTTCAGGTTAAATACCTATATCTTAGTTGTATCCCAGTGGTTTTTAATTTTTTTTAGGTATTTTAAAACTTCGTCTGCGTAGGTAGACTTCATAAAGTCTACCTATACAGACGAAGTTGCGGGCAGAATCTAGTAAGTATTATTTTTTTGATACAAGGACATTACCTGGATCGTTTAATGTTATCAGCACCATGTTTTCGATAAGATTGGACTTTTCATGTAAAACAATATCCTTGATCCCGTCCACACTTGTTCTAACTTGTTGTATATCATCACCCATAGAGCTTGTGTCATCTATGAGAAAAGTTAAACTGCCCTTGCCTGATGCCTTTAAAATAATATTCACTAATATTAGTAACATCGCTTGCGAATATATCCGCCCCCTCATTTTAGATGCTAATATTTTTCCAGTTCGCAATAATACAACTGATCACTGCAAATGAGCAATGCACACTGTGGCAATATGTCGGTCGTGTAGGTCTATTTATATCGCGTTTACTACGAATCTTTTATTATTCATAGCACTTTTATCATGCTAGTTTGTTAAAAGTTTTTCCTAACATTTCAACTGTTGCAAGTTTTTTCCTTTTCATAAATTTTAATAGTGTGGCAACAGGCAACTGGAAATGTCCAAAAAAAATATTCGAAAGACTATGTACCTTATTTTATCGTAAAACGTATAGATTAACAATTTTAGGAAAACATTATTGCGGAGCTTGAAACTTTGCTGCAGATCACGTAACATCGATACCCAATTCTCATGCAATGACATTGGCGCAGTAGACAAAATAATATACTTACCTGGGAGTTTTAATAATTCAAACCTCATATTATGGAGCTTGTTAAACGCGTACGGAAACAAAGAATATATATTATGAAAATCATACGATACTATGCACATATGGACGTAAAAAGACTTGTATATTATATAAGCTCTGTATCAGTCGCTGATACAATCAATAGATATTATATAACATTCTTTTTTTTTTTTCAAAAAACGTTGCCCCACACTAGGAATTTCTCCTGTATCGTGGGTGCTTTAACGAACATGTAAACTCACATTAGTCCAATCAACGAGGATATTAGTTGTATGGAGACTTCCGAATAATTCTCCCGCCTATGAAATTTGGCATGTGATGAAATTAGGTGATACAGATTACAGATGTACAATTTTTTTTTACGAGAAGTTAGGTTATTTTACCTAAACATGAAAATTGCTTATGAGGCTCTGTGAATATTTCCTCAGGCTGAAATACTTTCTGTTTACGTATGAATGTACTAGTTAGAATAAGTATGTAAAGGAATGCAACATTTTTTCGATTTCGGTGATACCCCAAATTTAACTTTTAACATTTTGCTTAACTTCCGCCGGAAAATTGCTCTGCCAATTTTTGTTTTCATATGTCTTTATGTCCCTAAATACATAGCTTTGTTTAGTTATCCAAAAGATTTTCCTTTTTAAACTTGTATTTTTTATTTTTGCTTAATTACGTAATGTGGAGAAATCCTCCGTCCATTTTTATACCTTTATTAGTCATATGATTTTATGTTAAAACTGATTTATCAATAATCCAACAAATTTTCCTTTAGGAAGAACATTTTTTTTTTCATTTTTGCTTTATTAAGTCACGTGAATAATTGCTCAGGTTAATTCAATGAGTGTATTAAGTTAAGAGTCGCTTTTTTTTAATAGATTTTCTAATAAGCCAATGGAAATTCGGCCTAATACTAAAGTTTTTACAATCTCAATAATTGCATTGCCGGCCGTCGGCTAGCAACGACGGTCTAAGGTAACGGCGAGTTGTGTGTGTTGGGCTGTGTAATAAAAAAAAGTAATGTTATACTGGGGTTTGTTGAAGTGACAAAAAAAAAATACAATCGAATTGTTCTTCCTTTTTTTCAAGTCGGTATAGTTTTCAGTGAGCTTATACGTTTTCTCATTTAGGCGCAGCGATATGTTTTCGGGTTTACGAAAAAACGCAGTTAATTGAAAATTTTGAATATTTTCTGAAATCTAATATTCTATCACAAATACGCACAAATTAACCCATTTGAACCCAAATACAAACCTAGCAGCAAAATTCTGGAAAAAAACTTTAGTAACGTTTCTATAGCAGTCTAGAAAGACATTTTATAAAGAAAAAAAACCTTCCTTTTGTATTAGAAAAACACCATACCAACTCAAATAGGGTCAATGGGCTTATGCATAGTATTGTTCAAAACATCCTTTTTCGATGCACAATGTTTTAATGCATTTTTACATTGCCAACGTGCTTTCGTGTGGCATTCGTTGCATCGTAGCTGGCTTGACAGATTCTGGGGGTAAATTCTACTCATTTGGTAGCGCCAGATGTGCGCTGACCCTTGGTATAGCAAATCTTTTGAATTAATTATTATTTCACACGTTTCGGAGATTTTACCAAGAGTTATTTTATGTATAAGTGTATTAGTGTTTTCTATAGCTTAATTAAATTGTATTGGTGGACGCAGATGCTGAAAAAAATTATAAGCTAACTGGTACACCTTTGGACAATACTTTTTTTTCTTAACTCGAAATCTCCTTAACTTTTTGAGCATTTTTCCATATAGTTTACAAAGGCCGTTTATTTTAAATCCATACAATTTAAGTAATAAAAATTCTTTAGAAATAGGTATAAGCGAATGTCTAAACGCCGTTGTACAGTCAACCGCACATATACGAAACTTATTATACGAAACTGTCAAAGGACAGAAACTATAGAACTTTGCCCCACTATCATCTGCCTAGCCTTTTCCCAACTATATTGGGGTCGGCTCCCAGTCAAACCGGATTCAGTTGAATACCAGAATTTTACGTGGAGCGGCTGCCTACCAGACCTCCACAACCCATTTAACTGGGTAACACGGTATTTCTAGGCAAGACTGGTGTCAGATTTTTCTGGCTTCTGACAATCCGTAACGACTGCCAAAGATCTCCAAATGACAGCCGGGACCAACGGCTTAACGTGCTTTTCCGAGGCACGGAGGAGTTTCGGTATGTTAAGATGGTCACCCATCGACAGACCAACCTCGGCAAGCGTTGTTTATCCTTGAAGATCGGTCCGTGCGGCTGTTATAACTTTGCCCCACTAAAAAAAGTAATTTACAAGCATAAAATATGCAGCATTTTATAAGTAGCACAAAGTCAGCAAGTAAACGAGAATTGAGAGCCGTTGACAAAAGCAAATGTAGGTAGCTTAGTAGCACCTACGGACTTTCGACTAGTCCCGAACCCGAACTAAGAACAACTGTCAAATCGTGTTGTCATTCATTCTTAATGTGGGTTTGGTACTAATCGTAAGTCCGTAGGTGATACGGAGTAGAAAAACTTAGATAGTAGACCCCCTGAGTTTGATATCGTCAAGCGTCAATAACGTTTCGTTACACAAATTCCATGAATACGAAACTATGTTATTTGATTTTCCTAATTATTTGCATTATAATCTTAAGCAATTTAAACGACATATAAGTACTTAACAGATTATTATAATCCTTTACAATAATATTTTAGGTAATATGAGTTTTTGTTTTTAAATACTCAAAACGTTTTTAGTTGTGATTCATGCGTAACAAGTAACGCAAATGGTCGCCAGAAAACCGGGAATGTCAAAAAGGGAATTTAGAGGTTGAATTTCGTTATCATTGATTTGTAATCGGCAAGTTCTAAAGAAAAACAATTTATGATGAAAAGGTTGTATATTCATTATATGAGATTTATTATTTTGTAAATATTCACAAATATTACTATATACACACTTAAATAAAAGACTTAACTTAAACTAAAAATAATCTAAAATATGGCGTCGAAAAATTCCTCCGCACCGTAGACCACTGGTAATGTACCCAAAAGGCTGGCAGCATTGCCACGTTATATGGCAATGATTATCCTTTGTCCGAGGTAAAAGCCAGCCGTGGGGTCACGCGAAGTGTCAACTAAGCGTCTTGACAGATCTTTAAAACAAGTAATGAGCACTCGAACCCCACGATTCATTAAATTGATTTTCATTAATTTACATTTTCTGTAAATTTCTGGGGCGGGATCTGGCATTGTCTTTTCTCCAAATGATTTTAAACCTTAAGAGCGTGTATTCGATTCGCGACGAAAACTTCATGTTTTTTTTTATTTTTCAAGATCAAAATCGTAATGATGTGAGCAGATTATTTCACAGAATATTACGGTTTGAGAAATATTAAGTTTTAATTTACTACACTATGAAAAATATAATTTTTGTTGACACTTTTAAAAAGAACAGTTAGCGTTTGACAAAAATAGACGTCAGAGTTATCTTTCAGGACGAATACAACCATTGTAATGTGCTAAAATATTTTATATTATACGTTTGTCCAACTGAATATGTATTCTCAAAGCGCACTATATAGCTCAATTACGAAAATATGGCTAAATAGTATTTAAAAAAAATATAGAAAATCGGTTAACATTAACAAATTTTTTTTAACAGTGTTTTACTATAAACAAAAATGTTGTAATTATTTTAAGAAAATAAAGGTATTGCTAAATATCCTGGTTTTTTTGTCAGTCCTTTTATGTACTCATTTATTTTACACGATTATTTTAAAAACACTATAAATCCCCGCGCGCTATCGTTTGCCGATACCGGGCCCTCCCAGCGACTCGCGAATTGAATACACACTCTTAAAATGTTGAAGGTTAAGTTCAAAATCAAATGAGAAAATTTGTCAGTTTTTGGTAACTTGATGTGCTGTTGACTGTACACACGTTGTACATATTTATAGAAAATAGTTTGTAATAATATCGGTAGCCATCAAGCTCCCCTACATTACTCCAAAAGTATTTTCAGTCAAGTGATGGCCAACCCTTCGCTCTAGCTATAACAGTGAAATATCGTAACAAATATTGACCGTCCGAAAATTTGTTGGATAATTGACAAATATGTTTTAATATAAAATCATGACTAATAAAGGTATGTTGAGATTGAATTTATATTATTGAGATTGTAAAAACTTTTATCTACACTCACAACGTAATACATACTTTTTTTTCGTGGATAGGTAAAATTAAAAAAAAAACCATTACAGTTCAACATTTTCCTTCGATTTTTAAACAACTGCATCATTAAATAACTTTCTAATTTTTATAGCACACTTTTACTTTTTAATTTATTGGCGCGAGCTCATTGACTTCAGCTAATGAACCAGCTTTTATCTTTGTCTATGGATGCGCGCGCTGCGCAGTCATTCGAATACGCAATGAGAATATCCACCATATTGGAATAAACTATTTTTCCACTTATTTTATTTCAACTGTATGAGTGAAGATAAAATAGTGTATGCAACGGCATATAATTAGGTTTTAAAACACTCGTGTGATAAACCCACACTCGTCTTTTAATAACCCCTTTTATATGGTCGTTGCATAAACTACTATTGTATTAGGCCGAATTTCCATTGGCCTATTGGATAATCTCATACACGTATTGAATTAACCTGAGCAATTATTCACGTGACGTAATAAAGTAAAAATTAAAAAAAAAATGTTCTTCCTAAAGGAAAATTTGTTGGATTATTGATAAATCTGTTTTAATATAAAATCGTATGACTAATAAAGGTATAAAAATGGACGGAGGATTTTTCCACAATACGTAATTAAGCATAACTAAAAAAATACAAGTTTAAAAAGGAAATTTTTTTGGATAACTAAACAAAGCTATGTATTTAGGGACATAAAGACATATGAAAACATAAAAATTGGCAGAGCAATTTTCCGGCGGAAGTTATAGTGCAAAATGTTAAAAGTTAAATTTGGGGTATCACCGAAATCGAAATAATGATGGATTCCTTTACATACTTATTCTAACTAGTACATTCATACGTAAACAGAAAGTATTTCAGCCTGAGGAAATATTCACAGAGCCTCATAAGCAATTTTCATGTTTAGGTAAAATAACCTAACTTCTCGTAAAAAAAAATGTTGGATTATTGTACATCTGTAATCTGTATCACCTAATTTCATCACATGCCAAATTTCATAGGCGGGAGAATTATTCGGATCATATAAGCCCCGTTGATTGGACTACATACACAAACAGCCAGACCCGGAACAACTATCTGTAGGCCATACAAATATTTGTTCCGTGCGGAAATCGAACCCGCTACTTGCAGCGCGCTCAACCATTGCGCCAACCGTGTCGTCAATATATCAGCGACTGGCTGATTGACATAGGAATTTGGGTGCAAAATTTCACCTTATAACACTCGGAAAGAACAAGCCATACCGTTTTCCTACAGAACCTCTAAACTAAGAATGCCCCTTGCTCAGTGTAAGAAAATTGAATAATTATACTGTACGTAACATTAGGTAGGGCGCTGTGATCAGTAAAAAACCGGTCTCTCTCGGACTGTCTAGAAAATAAAGAGAAGCGCGACGACACAATGCTTGCAATTTATTGCCAAATATGAAGTATTTTATCGATTTCCTCAAAACTAAGTTGAGCTATTAAACATCTAAAACAACAATGTTTTGCATTAAGATTTGATTCATTATTTGGTTTAAATTTTACGATGAGTACATAGGCTAGTAATACGGGATTTTATTTGTAAGGTAGGTCAAATTGTTACAGGGTTTGATGATCATTTCTACCGAGGATTTTATTTTAAACATATTTTGGAAACAACAGTGCTCTTTAAAATATAGTTAAAATTAACATAATATTTTTTCTGCAGCTTGCAACTAAACAGATTTGACTAAAATTAAGTTATAATAATTATAACCAACAATGTTTCAGCTTTTGCTGTTCACAGCGTCTTAAAAAAAAGCGTGTTTACCGACATAATTTCTGACATATTTTATGACATTTTGTAAACATTTCATTTTATGACATTTGTTGGTATTTTATTTTATGACATTTGGTATTTTATTTGTGACATTTTGATGAAAGCAGGTTTAATAATTCTGTACGCCATTTTTGCACGCCGAAATTAGAGGCAGAATAAGAGAATTATCTTTATTGTACTTATGATTATGAACTTTATGTACCTACCTTATTTGCGCAAATAAATAATTTTCCCTCCCGTCCCTCGTGTTCTTTCTGTTCGCAGTGAAAAAGATTGCCCCACCCCGCCGTGTGTTTCGCGCCTGACATGGCTGCGCATTTCCGTTCCGAGGAAAGCAAGCACACTATCTTCCAACATACGGTTACGTTGGATGACGCGCACCGGCAGGCCTAGACAAAAAGCTTTTCTATAGCGTTAACGTCAGACACTCACGACAAAATGTATGGGAACGCTACAGAAAAGTTTTTTGTCTAGGCCCCCCTGATCCGAAAGTCGATGGGCCGAAACGTTGACAGCTGGCTCAAGTATCTGAAACAGACTGAGCATCCGACCACAGCACGCAATCAGGTGCCATTTTAAAAATATCAACTTTTAAACCAATACTGTTTCCAACAAGAGACCTATATCAATACTGTCAAGTGACAACCGTAAGACAATTGTTCATAGAAACAATTCTCCTTAGGCAACACTGCGCACTAGTATACGATCCTAGTTCAATAAATAAGCGTAGGAAGCATGAAGTGTGCTTCCGGTCGTACAAACCGAAAACAGCGTTCGTAAAAAGATTCTTTACTTTTATAGCCCCCCTAATGTACAATAAAATAAACAAAATTTTAAACATCTATCCACTTAATAAATTGCACTGTAAGAAGAAAATTCATTGCTATCTCCTTAGTCTTTCTTATGAGGAAACTGAAGACCTTCTTAGAATTCAAAATTAATAGACGCTTTACAGATGGTTATCGGTACAAAGAAACACGTACAAACAGATTCACATACACATACATACACACACGCACCCACAGATACACAAAATCACATTATACATAAATATGCGGTACTTAAATCTTTAAATTGTTCTTTAAAAATCTTTCTTTTAGTAATAATCAATCCCAATTTTATTTTTTTGTATAAATTATATTAATATTTGTTTTATTGAAAGTAATATGAGCTATGTAATATAGTTGTTAATTTTAAGAATTATGAAGTAATTATCTTATATAAATGCAAGATTTATGTCTATTTTGGCTTAAACATCGTAATGACCTTGTTAGGGGATGGCGCTGCTTGCCGAGATACAGGATCCGTCCTAGTTCGGCAACAGAGGATTCCATAATATTAAAAACTGTATACTAAGCCCATCCAGTCATGTAATATGTTATTGTTAAATTTTTGTGGTGAAAAAATAAATATTATATTATTAAAATATTATTGGTTAGTGTTCTCCCCTCTGTAGCCCCATAGTATGAGCGCATGACATTTTCATTCATGGTTCGCGTCCATCGCATGCGTTGCAAACTTCCGCCGGGAGCTGGGACCCTATCAGAGGCTGGTGGGCTTCGAGGTCCTAAACCGTCCGGCGGCCGGTGTCCTCTCCATCGACGTGCGATGGGGGTGGTGGCGTCGTCGGCGGCGAGAAGTAGGTACTCGTCGCTCGAGCTCGCCGCAACTACCACGGCCGGTGTCACAGCACTCACGGTGGGCCTGGGTTCCGGTGGTAGTGAGGCGGAGCTGAATGACGAGGCCGGAGGTGGTGGGCACGTCGAGCTGCGGTTCTTGTTAAAATGAATTTTTTTTTCATTGTTTGTCGTAGTCATTGTTTAAATTTACTTGTTGTTATTTTTTCTTGTTTTTGCCATTTTCTGTTGATTAATTGCGGATTTGCAGATCTATTGAATTAAAATTGGACATGAAAAAAATTCTGTTATATGGTTGACAGTCGAGCCACAGATTATTATTATTACATGTATATATATTTTGTTATATGAACCTATTGGTTTGACTTTTTGACTAATTGTATGGCTAACATGGAGCTAACATGTTGCTTTTGTGTCAAATAAGTTTTAATTTTTTTTAAATACCGACCAAATACAACAAGCCGTGTGGCTTGTTTCCCTCGCTCGAGGCCTTGAAAATACTCGCGGATATCAAAAGAACACGTTTGTTCACATTTCATTACTGTATTTTACGTCTTTCCATTAGCCCCACAATACTCTTTTTCCCATATAGTCTAAAATGAAGAAATCCCATATCGTTTAAAACGTGAGTTATCTACAGAAACTTTTAAACAGGATGGGTGATCATTTTAACATATCGAAACTCCTCCGTGCCACGGAAAGCAACCAAGCTGTCATTTGTACATCTTTGACAGTCTTTACGGAGATTATCTGGCTTCTGTGAAGCCAGGAATTCTGATACCAGTCTTACCAAGAAGTATCGTATTAGCCAGTTAATGGGTTGTGGAGGTCAGTTAGGCAGTCGCTACACGTACAACATTTTCTGCGGTGCGTGTATGATGTTCTAAGTGAGAAGCAAAGCGACCTATCGCTGCTGGCTGTGATTCGTTCCATGTTCGGCAGTGCAGCGTCGTGGGACGCGGTGATCTCCTTCTGTGGAAATGTCATATCGCAGAAGGAGGCTACGGAAAGGGAGAGGGAGATTTCGAGTGCTCTCCTGACCCGCAGCAGACGCCCCAGTCGTTGGCGGAGGGCAGATAATGCTCTCCTCCGGCCCCCTAAATGGGTCCAGGGATGGCGGACTCGGGGAATTCGTCCGCCCCAGGACGGAGGACATCCATGAAGATTTCTACCCGGATAAAAAAGCTGTGTGTGTGTGTACGGAAAGAAGTAAAATGTTGGTATAAATTTGATTATTTCTTTACTCACGAAACGTATTACAATCAAAGTACCTACTTATTAAGATTGTAAGTAAGTGTCTATAGCTGGCGGCGGTTATGGGCGAACTACCTTGCCGACCGATACACGTACAAACATGAACACAAAATGAATGTGTCAGCGTTCTTACACTAGTATTCAGCTGAATGCGGTTTTTAATTAGAAGGCAATCCTAATATGATGAGGGTTCTTTCCTTAACTTAAAAATAAATTTCTGAATGGTTGATTTTTTATATTTCTTCGTAAAATAAAGGATTACTTTTTAAATAAATGAAAAACGCTGGAATGGTAGACACAGGTTTATTGTACCTTCACATAAATGTTTATACTATCTGTTCCAACGTTGTTGTCAGCAATACAAAGATAATTTCCTTCGTTGGTGTAACTTACATTATTTAAATGCAGCAAACTTGAAGAATTACTCCTGAAAGCACACATTATTGTTATCCTCTTAAAAGAAAGTACCAGACAGAAATAGAAAAATGAAGTAAAGATCACCTGTTTAAAACCTTAATTTGAGAGTCTGGAGCTATAAACTCCCATTTTGTTGAAGGTACAGGGTTGCCAAATAGCACGTTGCAAGTTAACAAAACATTGGTGCCAGTCCTCGCCACCACAGTCTTAAGTTTTGGAGCTTCGATGTAAGGTGCAACTGAAAAAAATAACATAGGAAGTGAACATATTAGTGCCGTGATTTCTTATTTCACTGATTTGAGACAAAATCATCGATGAAGAGGTGGAGACTAATTTGTAATACCATGATCTGAAGTAAAATCCAGTGATGATAACAGATGTTGTTAACTACTATTCGATTCTAAAACCAACAAGACTCAATGATAGGAAGAAGACATGGACAGAAGGAAAGCTTCTGGTCTACGGCAGATAATATAAACTCACCTAAAACATTAACTGTAATGGTTTTCTCCGCCGTACCAATTTTGTTCTCTGCAATGCAGTGGTAGTTGCCCGAATCCTTCCATAATGCTTTGAATCTGTAGAAAATTATGTATATGTTGATAATATAGCCACTACTTAATTGAAAATCTAAAGCATAAAATCGTTTATGTACATTCACGACATGTTCTAAATATGATTTCAAAATCGATTGTATAAACATATTATACTTTTTTTTCGTGGGTACGTAAAATTTAAAAAAATATAATTTTCCATCCATTTTCAAACAACTGCATCATACAATATTTTTTTAATTTTTATGGCACATTTTTACTTTTTAATTTATTGGCGCGGGGTCATTGACTTAAGGTGGTAGCTTCAGGGTAGCCTGTTCTAACGTTTTTTGCATATTTTTTTTTGACCAATTTATATTTTGACCAAGATACAACCTGACACTGACCTGCAAATTGCAAAAAACGTAAGAAAATTTGAATTTCGCGGTTTTGAATCTGCCTATAGATGCGCGCGCTGCGCAGGAATATCCGACATACCTCATATTTATTCTGTGGCTGTGAGTTTGAAATAAACTAATTACCACTTATTTTATTTCAACTGTATGAGTGAAGATAAGATAGTGTCTTCAACGGCATATAAGTAGGTATTAAAACACTCGTTTTATACTATTATCACACTCGGCTTCACCTCATGTGATAAACCCACACTCGTGTTTTAATAACCTCTTTTATATGACCGTTGCATATACTATTAAAACATTGAACCCTAACTAATTTATAAGACAGTCGCCGTTGACACGAACTAACATAATTCTTTTGCTTTGTGTTTGTTGCTGTTGTGTTTGTCTGTGTCAAATGAATGTTTTTGATCACAATTTTTTTTCTATGTTTTATATTCAATAAATGGTTCAAATATAACGCAGGGGAATAAGAAATCGTACTTAGGTGCGTGCATTCTTTTTTAGCGGTAGGTAACGTGTGCTAAGCACGACTAAGTGTTTACCTGTGAGCGTGACGATGGTCAGTGACGTGTCGCTCGTCCAGTGCCATTATAACGTCATCCTGCGACATCTCCCAGCGCACGCTGGCCACAGGGGCTGCGTCCACCTTGCACGGTAGCACTACATCATCCCCTTCCTTAACCGTCACGGTTCGGGAATCTACGTCATTTGATATCGATGGTGAATCTATCGAATATACGAAATCATTTTGTACATGTACTTGTATATCACCAAAATCATAAATATGAAAGAACGCCAAGTGTTTCATAACGGTTTTGCGATTTCAATTTTCTATTATAAACCTCATCTGCACGCGATGCTTTCGACTGCTAGCTAACGCAGTTCCAGCATTTGAAAAACGATCAGCTTACTTAGCTCTCAAAGACAAAGTCAAAGTTTATTTCAAATAAACACAGTGTACCTTTGAATGGTCAAAGTCAGTCAGCCAAAAAATGAAGCTATTTGCACGTTCCAAAGCGTAGATCACAATGGAGAAAAACGTGCAAGAAACTCCACGGACTAAATATATTAAACCACCAGATACGCCAAGGAATTGGTTGTAATGCCTGGTGTCCTGTTTAAAATAGTCTCTTACATTGCAGTTGGACAGTGACATCAGCAGTATGACTTCCCTCTATGTTGGTGGCCTCACATCTATAGACACCCTTGTGTTCAGGCTGAGCTGATGCTATTTCCAGTTTGCCATCGTCTGACGCCACGCCATCCGGCAAAGAACCAAACTCGAACCCATTCTCTGATTTAAACGACCACGTTAGAACTGGTGCAGGTTTTCCTTTAATTATCCTAAAAATGAATCAAACTTAGGAATTACAATCACAGGCAATTTGGATTATTTAGATGTGGAATAATATATGAATGAACAAGAATATAATGATGTTAGAAGCCTAGACTTAGCGAGAGTTACATAAAAACGGTGCCAACAACGATAAATGCTGCAACAGCTCTATTTAAAATGCATTAAAAAAAATTCTTGTAAATAAATGCTATTATACCATATCGGATTTCTTAAATGAACGCAGTTAATTAAGTACATTTTTCTGCAATTACGACATTTTTACAATTTGAATCTCAAATCCATATAACCTTATCTGTACGGTTTAGTCCATGTTCAACCCCCACAATCTTTACCTTTGTTATTAAATGAAAACTAATATTGCAAGATTATTAGATTAGACTTCTTAAGGGGTTGGGGTTTTTTGAGAGGCACCACGGCGTCCTCTCCTTCCGCCTGACCCAGGTACTCACCGGACACGGTTGTTTCGGGAGCTACCTGTTTCGGATTCGGCGGGAGGAAACGTCCGGGTGTTTTCACTGTGAGGATCGCCCGAAGGACACGGTGGAGCATACGGTGGAGCCGTGCCCTGCTTGGGCGGAGCACCGCCGTGTCCTTGTTGAAGCGATCGGCGGCGGCGACCTCTCGCGTCCGGCCCTTGTTCAATCCATGGTCCGGAGTGAGGAGGCATGGGAAGCCATCACCTCCTTCTGCGAAGCAGTAATGCTAGTGAAGGAGGAGGCGGGCCGCGTGAGGGAGAGACAACCCTCACGCCCCAGCCGCCGTAACATAGGCAGACGCCCCAGGCATCGGGAGTAGTAGGGCGAATCCCGGCCACCGTAGGCGCGGGTCTGCGGACGGCGAGCGTTGGGTGGCTCGCCGTCCGATCAAAGAATCAAAGTCAGGCCCGGGTCGACAGCGCGTTGTGTTCCACACGCGCCTCAAAGAGATGTCAGCATAGGAGAAGGCCAGAGCCTGCCAGGGTTGCGAATTTTATTGGAAAGAGTTACCGCGGCCCTGGAAAGCAAAGGGCACTAGGAAGAGCACGGATGGGTTTTAGTCAGTAAGAGTCCGACACTCCCTCCCGCTCCACCCAGAGCGGCAGGAGACATTTGATGATTGCCCATCCATAAAAAAAAAGGTTGGGTTTGTTGAGGGTATCGAAGTTTGCTGAGGAAAGTACTAAATCTGCGCGGACGAAGTGTCGGGCGAAGTGCTTGTCGTTTTATAAGTGGTGAAATAATGGTAGATCTTTGTCTGGAGAAATTGAGTCCATTGATTTTTTAAACTTTTCACACGCATGATGTTTCATGGTATGTAAGCCCGCCACACTATTCCCAACCTCTGCAACTTCTGAAAGCCACCAGCACCAAAAAGCACCGAGGAAATGAAGCTCGACGAGTCCCTGAGAAACGATTCAACTATCTTGGATCCCGCAACGAAATTAATCAGAAAAGAACAGTGGAGGAGTTTGAAAAAACATTTTTCCTTCTAGTAGAACTAGGCCAATAGGCACAAAGGGACGTTTACAACTGAAGAAGCCCAGATTGCTAAGAACCACGGATAATATTGCGTTCATTGTCATAATTATGATATGATGTTAAGATTGTTCGTACTCACATTCAGATGTTGAACATTGAACATTGACACAAATGCGAAGCAACAAACTTGAAAGAAAATAATTTACTCTTAAAGTGGCCATGACCTGTAAGATAGTGGGCAACACGGTGGTCTACCTCCAGCAATTTCCTGTCCAGGAAGGAAGGAACTGATGGAAGTGTCAGCCCTTGATGGAATTATGCCACCTAAATTGCCATTCGGGTAAAAGTTCCTCCCAGACGTCAGCCTGCGGCTTAAATAATCTAGAAGTGATTATTTAAGCCGTCACATTGTGTTAAAAAGTTTTTAAATATGATAGAACCCTAAGTAGCTCATCATCATCAATGTTTATGTTAGCCATGTTTTTTTACCCAACAGCTACTAATACCTGTAAAAGATTAATTGTAAATTAAGAAAATAAATCACTTCTGCTCTTAGTATTACTTTAATGTCATTATTAGTTACCTAGCAACAATGGGTTGAATATGGATAAAGAAAAGATGACCAATGTATTGAAATCCATGTTCGACCCCTAGGGGTTGAACAAGGAAACATTTAGGGGTTCAACATGGTCGGGGGTAAAGATTGTGGTGGTTGAACATGGACTAAATCATCTGTACATTGTCTTCTTTTTTAAGTAGTATTACGATGAAAAAAAAAACAAAAAAGAAAATTGTTTTGTTGTTTCAAACTCAAATCTTTTGTGGTTATTTTAAACCAAATATGTTGTTTTTGTACGCCATAAATGGCAAAACATGCAGATCTAACCATTATTATAAGACCTTGCACATTATATGATGTATACTCATGTTTTACAATAAAAATATATTCTATTGTATTCTATGAGTTTTACCTGCATTCGACGTTACTCCAATCTCCCAGTTTCAGAGTCGTATTTATTTTTTCTACTTCCACTTGAGGTGCCTCTACAAAATACAATATTCTATTAATTGATACACTTATGAATAGATTAACTTCTATTTATTTACGTTGTAACTGTCTGCGTTTGAAAATAGTTATTTATGATATTAGTGCGGTAAGTTGGTTTTTACAAACAAGTAGACGAATGTAAGCCCGAAACGAAGTCGAGGGCTTACCATAGTCACGAGTTTGTAGAAACCAGTTTCTGCACGTATGTCATACAACGTTTTTCAGTACATTTGCGAGAAAACAGTAGATACAATAATAGGTAATGAAACCAACTTTTTGTTAAATAGACATCAGTCGGAAAGTCACAACAATCTTTGACGTTTCTAATATGAAAATGGCGCGAATTTCCAAACGGCGCCACAATCGGGTTTTCGTTACCCCAAAAACCATGAAAATGCAATCCATGACAAAAAAGGCAGCATTCATTACAGAAAATCTTGAATTTTAAATTTGAGTCTATTTTAAAATTTTTATCAAGTACTTACCTATTCCTGAAATCGTAACAAAAGCGTTATAAGTTTGAAAATTGGCTTCGTTCGTCACTTCGCACTTATATTCGCCGGTGTTGCTGACAGTCATGTTTTTGATCCATAAGCTGTAAGTCTCTGAGTCTACCTGTAGGTCATCAGACGGGGTCACTGCAGTGTCGTTGTGATACCACTTTGTGTTGGCTTTGGGATATGCTGACACCTCGCAGTATAGCTTACCTTCACTGCCATATTCTATAGTCAAATCTGCAAGGGTAAGTATTATTAACTTGTTTTTTGAAATTATTTATAAAACACATTGAGTGTTATGAGATATTTGAAAACGAATAACAAATAATTTTATATAGATTTTAATATTCATTGGTTTATCAAGTTTCCCCAAAAAGGTATTTAACCCAAACAACAGAACTGGCAAAATGTAGGTATTCTGATAGGTAAGGTCTGTCTATCCTCTTGGGGACTGAAGGCGTGGTTTTTCCCACCTTTCTTCTTCGATTGTCCCCTTTTTTTATAGATAGGAAATCATCAAATGACTCCTTCCGCTCTGGGTGGAGCGGGAGGGAGTGACTCTTACTGACTGAAACCCATCCGTGCTCCTTCTAGTACCCTCTGCGTTCCAGGGCCGCGGTGACACTTTTGAACAAAATCCACAACCCTGGGCGAGTGTCCTGTCAACCGCCACGCTATCATTCACTCCCATTTCTTTCATGTCATTTCTCACCCAATCACCCTTATTTTAGAATTAAGTATCATCATTATTTAAGAAAGACTGGAGTAAGACACGTTACCTGAAGGTGTTTGAATAACTTCAAATATGTATGGTCTGTATACATACAGATTTAAACTTTGAGAATCTTCACCTTCTGAGTTCTTGGATTTGCAGTGAATTGTAGAATTGGCTGTAACATTTTCTATGCTCGCGTAACTTATATACAGTGACGGTATCTCTAATAATACAGTCTGGAATAAATGGATATTTAATTTTAATCGGTAAACCCTAAAAATCACGAAAATGACACCCATTATGAAAATAATATACTTTTATTAACCTAAATTACCTACTGAAGTCTATAAGAACTGAACATAACTAGGATTAAAACACAAACTGTTGTTGAAAATGCCGTACCTCTGATGGCAAGGTCACTCCTTTATCGTCTTCCCACAGTATGGTGGGTGTAGGGTAACCTGTCACTTTGCATGCAAATGTTGCATTTTTACCGAAGTCAATCAGCAGTTCGGCATCTAATATTTCTGATTGTGGTTTTGTCCATCTCGAGTCTGTTGCAGTACCTACATAAAGATAAACGTATAAAATTAATGTAAATTATTAATTGTTATATTATATCATTAATCTAACATCTCAAAAAAAGATGCACTTGACAGTGAGGATGATCATGCAAAGTAAAAGGCAGATTAATAATTGAAAAACAAATACAATGACCTTGTTGAGGCATAAAATTTTCCGATGAACCCTTAATCTCTTGATTTGTGGACGTGTCATAGCCCTTCACCTGAAATAAATAATGTATATCAACGAGTTAATCCACATACTATTGAATAATATGTTTTGCATGCATCCAAAGTTACAAACATTTACAATGAGTCTGACAAGTGTGAATAGCGAAACTATACTATGGCTATCAATAAATAATTTTATATACTTCTTCTGGGCAGTCCGGTAAGTAAGCAAATCCTGAAAGTCAGTATTTACCCAACACTGACTTTCAGGATTTGCTTACAGAGCTACTGATAGTTGAAGCTATGTTTAACATCAGGAATCTCATAATTACCCAAATACAAAAAGCCTTGTCAGGTTCAATGAACGTGTCGGTTAAGTACATGCCAGTAATATGAGTTTCTTCAAACACCAATGCTTTCTTCTCTTGTTCGTTTGCTACTTGTATCTCTATCGTTTCCAGTTTAATTTTACTTTGTGAAGCATCTATTAGTATTTTGTTTGGTCTACCTATAACAAAAAAATCAAAAGTGCTATTCTTATAGAAAAAATTACCTACTTTAAGCGGTCGATAAATCTATTGCTGTTTTCAAACACTTTTTTACTTTCATTGCATACTTGGTACAATCAAATCGTATCACAAACGTTTTCGTTGTTGGTTTTTCTATTTCGGTAGATTTTCAACAAATCTGATGGCCACTTTAATTTTGTAGAAAATATAATATTACCTAAAATCAAAATATTTTACCTGGCATAGGTCTTCTACTAGTTTCGCTCATACTTCTAGGCATCTTAGTTGAAAATCCAAATTGCAACGGTAGCTTATATCTTTTGTATATTACCACGGACGTTTTGTTTCGGCATCGAATTGTGGCTTTGTGCTCGCCGATTGATGGCTCTGTCAAGCGAACAACCTGCAACAAAATTCATATATTAAATTGTAGATCCTGCTGAGATGTCCTGTCATATACCTACTGTAGCAGAGTCGTCGATTCCTATAGACGAGCTTTCTTTCAATCAATGCAATTTACATTCGTTTTTGACTAATTTGGCGGAAAATCAGTGAATAAATGAAAAGATACAAGTTAAACCTTTTCCTAACAGTGGGAAGAAAAACTATGTTTTACATAATTGTAAAATGTTTTTCCTTGTAGTTTTGTATGGTTTTCAATATCATTGTCAAATACCTGGGTGTGTCTGGTATTCAAAATTTTTTCAACCGTACTGTTTGAGTTATCTGGCGTTGATACTTCAAGTTTAGGGTTATCTCCGGAAACTACCAACAACACAGTCTTGGTGAATGAGTCCACTGTAAACTAAAATTAGTCCAGGTTAAACATATTAATTTAGCTTCTCGTTTACAATAGCGTTACGAAGCAAGGATAATTTGAGGTTTTAAAATACTCCCTCGTTCAGTGTAGTACGATCAGTATTAAAATACTCTTGGTTCTATGCTTTTTAAGGTTTTTTTTTACTTGGTATGACAATAAAGTTTGATATTTATTTATTTATTTATTATATACTTTATTGTACACCTCACATCAATCACAGGTAAAAAGTTTATAAAAACAAGTGTACAATGGGCGGTCTTATCGCACAGGGCAATCTCTTACAGACAACCTTAGGATGGACTGAACGAAAGAAGTTAGATTTAGGGCGGTCAGTGTACAAACATCATAAATAATATTAATTAGACATAATAATATAAAATAAATATATACAATACAAAAAAAGTATACTAATGAAAATCAATATATAATTGGGAAAGGAGAAAAAAATTATAGTGATGGTAATGATATTTGCATTTCTAAGAAGACAAAAACCTGAGTTCATTACCACGCATGTCCCACATTACCAAATACTTACCGACAATTCTTTATATTCTGTAAAAGTGCCGTATTCTATAACATCAGTCCACTCTACCTTTATTACTTCTTTTATGTATTTGAACGCCTGAAACAGTTTGTAAAATGGGTGTCATATCTACATCAGTCAAAGTTCGAAATATTGGTCTATTATCTTCATCATAATTATCATCTCCATCCAGCAAGAGAACTGTTTTAAAAGTTTCTATGATTGGAAAGAAATGAGGAATGATATCTACCTGTCTCAACGTCGCAAGGTCAAAATGGACGACTGCTCCTGAGCAAGCTTTAGCCACATCATAGTAAACTTGCTCATTCACAGTTGGCAATGACTGCGATGAACAATAGCCACTCAAAAATATTATTACCTGAAAATCAGATACTAGGTTTATAGGTAGGTAAGTACTTGACTTACTACAATGTGATCATGTGAATCGAAAATTGAAAACGACCTCATCAGAGGACAGTGCGGCATTCGAGAGAGGTGCTGTGCACTGTGGAGGCACAAATACAGGTACACAGGTATGCTGGAAGAGATTTCTTTAGAAATAATTATCTTTGTACGCTTTTTTTTGATTCCTTCTTATTAACTGTTTTTGAATGTACCTACATAAACTGTTAAGTAAATAAATATTTATTGCCCGTTTTCCCGTTTCCATAGGATTTTCGGGTAATTACAAGGAAGCTACATTTCAGCTTTCTACGACCAGTAGTTTCAACTGAGCGTTGTCTGTCAGTCACTCATCAGTAATGGAAGAATTTTATAAATATTGATTAATAATTTATTCATGTAAAAATATCTTAAGTACCAAAATTATCGTAATTTAAAATTATATGTAGGTAGGTATCGGGTTTGGTCACCCGGTACATTATGGCATAGCATATTTGTAATGTGCTCGTCAAGACCTTTTTTTTATACCAAACATGTCAAGAATATTTCAATTGTTGTGTTTAGTTTAAAAAAAAAAGAAAAGTAAAATTCTTCCTAGATGTAATAAAAGGAGAATTTATATAGCCATGCCAACCGGGCTATTAGGAAAAATCTATTGATACCACATTCATAAAAATATGGTGGTACACGTAAAAAATATATTCATACAAAGTAGCTATATTCCATTTGGCTTTTTTTGTAATAAAAACGGTCTTAACAGGAAAATGGTGACAGGTATTTTTTCAGTTACAATTTTTGCGATTTGGGTTTTCCCATAGGTACCTATATATATATACATATTAATAACCGATTAGGTTTTGGTCACTTTAATCTAAATCATATTTCAGGATCAATTTAGATTTTTCCTAGTATATTGTTATAACCATAACCTACCTTTTCAGTAACGGTAGGTACCTATGGATTTAATAGAATTCAGTACTAAGACACTGATCAAACTTGACTGCTATGCATTGTTGATTTAGTTCGTTTCACATTATTAGGGAGCAACGTGCTTAACACAGTAGTACATATCAATTTCATTTCATAGAACTGTAGCGGCATTGATAGAATAGAATAGAATACTCTTTATTATGTACACCATATAAGTTACAGAAAATATATATGAAGAAAACATTACATAGGGTGACACAATGGGCGGCCTTATCGCTAAAAGCGATCTTTTAAAGACAACCTTTGGATAGATTTGAAGAGAGAAGGAAAGACAGTACTGTAGGTAGTCTTAGGTGTACTATTAATATATACAATAAATATATAAATAAATATATATACAATGACAATTATGAAGTAAACAGCAGAGAAACCAAGTAAAGACGATTAAAGAGAGAGGTAGTGGTTTTTAACCATAGTTTTAAAAGTAGACAAAGATTGAGCACGCCGTACGGACACGGGCAAGGCATTCCATAACCGCACCGCTCGAATGGTAAAAGAATTATCGTAGAAGCTGGTGAAATGCATCGGCATCTCTAGTCTCAAGTTTTCCGATGACCTAAGATATCTATTATGTGTGTCATGAAGGAACTTGAAACGTTCTTTAAGATACGAGGGGGTTGAAGGATTGAACAGAATACTGTAGAGTAGAGATAAAATATGAGAATCCCGGCGAAGTCGTATCGGAAGCCACTTGAGCTTTGTACGGAAATCGGAAATGTGATCATATTTGCGCAGGCCAAATATGAATCTTATGCAAAGGTTTTGAAGACGCTCAAGTTTATCTAGTTGTGCCTGAGTGAGATCGAGATAACTGACATCGGCATAGTCAAGGATAGGAAGCAGAAGGGACTGTGCAAGCGCAATTTTAGTGGCAGTGGGAAGAAAGTTGCGCAGTCGTCTAAGGGACCTGGCAGATGCAAACATTTTACGGCTTACGTCCTGGAGCTGTGGACCCCAGGAAAGGTGCTTGTCGATCCAAACCCCAAGGTTCTTAACCTTCTCACTTATAGGAATAGTAGTTCCGTTAAATTGAACCTGGGGAAGCTGAGACCAATTTACTTTTGAAATCAGCCTTGAGCTGCCAACAACAATGACCTGGGTCTTCGACGGATTTACCTGAAGCCCATTGGCCTCACTCCACTCACAAATTGTAGCTAAATCCTTGTTTACTACAACAATTGCATCAGCTAAGTCAACAAAGGTAGCTTGTTTATAGATTTGCAAATCGTCTGCATAAAGGTGGTAGGAAGAGAGAAGTTTTTTGGAAATAGCGTTTATAAATATTGCGAAGAGTAAAGGAGATAAAACGCCACCCTGAGGTACACCGGCAGTTGTATAGCACCAAGAAGAGTTAGATTCTTCTATGCATATACGTTGCCGGCGGCCATACAGGTAACTACGAAACCAGTCAATCGCCGTTGGAGATATGTTAAGCGAGCGAAGTACGCCAAGTAGAATATCGAAATCGACGGTATTAAATGCATTACTGAAATCTAGTAAACAAAGAACCGTCAGATTTCCTCGATCCATGCCCAGCCGTATTTCATCGGTAACGTTAACTAAGGCTGTAGCGGTGCTATGACCAGGACGAAATCCGGATTGAAAAGGATTCAGCAGACTATTCTTACAAAGAAAAGCACTAAGCTGATTGTGGACAAGGCGTTCGAGGACTTTGGAGAGGAAAGGCAAAATAGAAATAGGACGGTATTCGGAAAAGGAAGTAGGATTTGCTTTTTTGGGTAAGGGAGTGATTTTGGCCTCTTTCCAAGTTAATGGAAAGACCCCATGGGATATTGAGTAGTTTAGGATATAGCATAGGATAGGAAGGATTTCGTCAAGGACAGGGAGTATCATTTTTCGACTTACACAATCACTACCAACGGCGTTAGAAGTGATTGAAACTATGCTCTTCCTAACATCACAATCGGAAAATTGACTAAAAATAAATGGGGAATGATCCGGAGCTGGAAGGTTTGAAAGATAGTTTATTGTAGTTGCTTTCAAGGTCCTATTACATGAGGACGAAGACGAGAAGTGTTGATTCAATAAATCAATATCTAGGTCTTTAGGAATCGATTCTTGGCGAGATTTCCCAACTCCTACGGATTTAAGAAATTTCCAGACTTTAGCTGGGTCTCCGTTTTCAACTGAGGTGTGGATATGGCGTCGTTGGGCATCTCTACACACCTTATTGCAGCGATTTCGAGCATCTAAAAGTTTCTCCCAGTTCGACGACGTGGGACGACATTTAAATTTTGTTTTAGTAACAGCTTTCTTATGGATAGCAGCTTTAATGTCGCCTGTTAGCCATGGTGCCGGAAGATGTTTGATTTTGATTGCACGAATAGGAGCGTGAACATCGTACAACTGCACAAGGTTGTCCGTCAACAGGTTCACTTTATCGTCAATTGACTCAACCCTGACCAGAGGTGCCCAGTCAATGTTGCCGGCATCTCTTCGGAGATCATCTGCATTCATTCCACTAAAATTGCGCTGCAGGAGAATTTTAGGTTTTGCTTTAGGAGGCCGAATCTTGTATGAGAGGAAAATAAGGTCATGATATGAAAACATGTCAGCTGGGCATTGGCCATGTTTGCCGACATGTTGAGAAGAGGAAACAATAGCAAGATCTAAGAGTGAAGGGTTACAATTAGGAAAGTGGTGTGTGGCACTTAATGGAAGAATGGATAAGTTCAAAGATTGAAGTGTTGATTGAAAAGAAGAGGAGCGGGAATCGTTCTTTAATAGGCAAGTGTTGAAGTCCCCCATGATGATTGTATGACTGTAAGAAGGCATCAGGTTTTCTAGGATGTTTTCAAATGAGGAGAAGAAATTTATACGAGACGAAGGGCTATAATAGACGCCTAGAAGGATTTTTCTGTGGTTCAGGGTGACTTCTAAAAAGAGATGCTCGCCCGCGTTTGGCGGAGGGGGTTGTGCTGACATATCAATAATTGAAAAAGGAATGTGTGGTCGCAGGTATATGGCAACACCACCCCCACCACCACGCGCACGGTCATTTCTAATCAGCAGAAAACCCGGCAAGGAGTAGGATGTTGATGGGAGACATGGTTTTAGCCAAGACTCGGAGACAAGGATAGCATGGATGTTCTTACAGTCAAGGGACGCAAGCATGTCAGAATAGTGTGCCGGAATACTTTGGGCATTTATATGGACTACATTAAAATTCTTCGGAACATCGGAAAATTGGTATTCAAGCGAGTCAGCTAGGGACGGAATGCTAACAAAGCTGTCATCACTACATGCAGAAAAAAAAGCTATCAGTGTCACTGCCGTCATTACTAGTTGACATCAAATATCTATATGTAAACAATATACGTGATAAAATAAACTAAACAAAAAATAAAAACAAAAATGGGGCAATTGTTATCCACCCGCCAGTCGTGTGTTAAAATCTAAAACAAGCTTTACAATAACACAAATAATAAAAAAACAATAAAAAACACAGTCTTATCGTCCGGGCAAACAGATCAATAAAATAAATAGGAAGCAATAAATATCTCAAGCTACAAAAACTAATAATATTTTATAACAATTGTATACTGGGCGCACTGTCAACCTGTTTCTGAACGCAACGCATGATTTCAATGACAAAAAAGCAAAAAAGCGAAATATCAAGTTGACAGCTGCCAGTAGAAAAGACATTAGAGAAATAAACAACATTGAGCGAAAAAAAAAAAAAAAAAAAGCGAAAGTAGGTTGCAGGTTAGCATAATTTGAGAAAAAGAAAAGGGTACAAGAAATTAGAAAACAATTTTTGGAGAGGGGTACTCACAAAAGTGAAATGAAGCTGCTATCCGGACTACGATACAATCATGAAAGTTGGAGTCGATCACAACATCATTTCTTTGCGGCACGCCGAGCCTTCTTCGGTGCTGGCGTCGGTGACGGTGACGATAACTCCGACGGTGCAGATGTGACGGGAGTATCGGGCTTATTCCTGGCCTTCTCCATTCCGTTGAGCTCATCGATGGAATTTATTCGATGCCGGGTACCGTCAGAACCAAGAACGTAAATAAGGCCCTGCTTTGTCCAGCAATTTGTTTCACCTAGCCTTTCCCTCGCCGACATGAAGAGCTGATGTCGAGATCTTGTCAGGAACTCCGATAATGTGATGCCAGTGCCCTTCAACTTTGTCTTCGCAAACCAGACACTATCTCTGACATTGATGTCCCTCAATTTGCAAAGAATGGGCCTGGGTTTGCTGGCACCTGTTGGTCTACCCATACGATGGCAACGCCTGACATCAGCAACAGTAAAATCTGTCAACTTAAGGTGGCACCGCACAACTTCTGCCACTACCTGCGCAGTATCCTCCTTTGCCTGTTCCGTGACACCATGCAACAGAACCATCTTCCGACGACCTCGCATCTCAAGGTTGTCAAGTCCTTGCGCCAATGCCTCTAACTGACGCTGAAGACAGCCCAAGGCATCCAGGATGAACTTCTTGAACATAGTGAAGTCTGCAACCAACCCATCCGTGCTGCTAGATGTGCTTGTAGGGTTCTTCTTCAGTTCAGCCTCAAAGTTTGACATCCTGCTTTGGAATAGTGCCATCATATCCGACAATGAGACCTTCAGTGCTTCCATGAGTTCTTCTGTGTGTGTCCGTTGTATTTAGGAATGTAAGATTAAAGAGATAACACTAGACTGGTGGGTACTTTATGTTAGCATGTAAATGCATACATTTATTATGTTATTTATATTTTTATTTAATTTTAATTAAAATTTGAAATGGGAGCGATTTTATTTTCCACCTTATGTTGCAACTACCCACAGGGGATCAAAAAAAAAAAAAAAAAAAAAAAAAAAAAAAAAAAAAAAAAAAAAAATTGATGTCGCCACATAAAATCAGCGCAGCAGAATCAACATCACAAAAATGAGACTTGCAGCGCCATCTATCTCGACAGCTGCGAACTAACTTAACAAAATCCTAAATCGCGATATCAGAGTTTACTGTGCGATTAGAACATGTACAACAGCCCGAATATCAATTGACAGGCAGTTGCCCACGGGACACCAACAATCGTCCGGTCGGAGGATCCTCCCTTTTCAGTGGACGTATGCGGGACTTTACTCTCTGTACTGCATACCCTCCAAAGAACTTGCCTAATGTTACTAAAATAAATTGCCTTAATACAGTGATACTGGTGTAAATACAATACTTCCATCTGCTTAGCCTGTTCCCAACTTTATTGTGGTCGGCTTCCAGTCAAACCGGATTCAGCTGAATACCACTATTTTACGTGGAGCGGCTGCCAACCAGACCTCCACAACCTATTAACTGGGTAACACGGTACTTCTTGGCAAGGCTGAAGTCAGATTTTTCTGGCTTCTGACAATCCGTAACGACTGCCAAAGATCTACAAATGACAGCCGGGACCAACGGCTTAACGTGCTTTTCCGAGGCACGGAGGAATCTCGATATGTTAGGATGGTCACCCCTCCACAGACCGACTCCTGCAAGCGTTGCTTAACCTTAAAGATCGACCCGTGCGACTGTAATTATTTAGCCATGAGCTCCTCCTAAACACAATACCTCAACACCACAAGTTATTTTACCTGACTGCGAGTACTCCGGCACAAGTTCTCTATAGACTCAAGTTTGTGAACATCTTTCGCGTAGGCGTCGGTAAACACAAATATGTTAGATTGTTGTTTGCTTATCTGTAGACCTTTCTCTATGCCTGCTAGGGAGTTCTCCGGACATTTGTGTCCGCCACTGACTGTGATAGCGTTCAGTGAAGAGAGAAACTCTCTCTGTGTGTGTACCACTGTTACCTCGCCAACATCTGCGAACAATGAAATTCATTGGCGGAGAAATACTTATTCTAACAGAACTAGCTCGGACGTTTTTATTTTAGTCTAAGATACGGTTTAAAAAATATATACCTACTGAGTGCCAATTCTACTAATTTTTAAGCAATGTTCGCATTCGCATGTCATGTAAATGAAGGCTTGTTTGACAGATTGCGACTAAGATGAGAGAGAAAGGCGAACGTTGCTTAAAAAGGACATTGCTCGTCGTCCATACATAGCTCGCCTAAGATCCAACAGGAAGGTGTATTTACTCTTTGGGTTTTAGATAATGTATATATTCGATTAAACCTAAATTAAAACAACGGACACTTTTAGGAATTCTGAAAAAATCAAAACACTTTCAGATTTTGAGGTTATAATTACGTCAATGAAAACATTCGGTATGTAGCAATAACTTAGCGTTTATTACTGAATGTAAGTACGACACATGCGCGCTTCTTGACATTGAACTCTAGGAGTCGGGAGTCTTATGGAGTTGTTAGATAAAATCGGAAATGTAAGAAAATGCAAACGAATTCAGTACGCAACAAACGCAAACGCAGATCGAGCACAGAATGCGCGCGCCAAGTGACATTACTACCATAATTAAATGTCAAATGTTGTCATCTGTCAATTCGTCAACTGTCAGTGTCGATATTATTGCTCGTTTCAAACAGCACTTTCAATCGAGTTTTTTGATAAGGCTTATTATGGTTCCGCGACATCATAGCGGACTGTTTGTTACTAAAAATCACTATCGTATATCAAGTGTTGAGAATACTGACGCTTGTCTGTGTCGAACACTTATTAAGAGTGCTGTTACAAAGACTTTGCTGTATGAGCTATAATACCTTTGCCTATTAAAAACCTCAAATTTAACCAAAAAATAATAGAACTATTACCGAGGATTTGACGGAAGCGAAAGTGAATACTTTTTAAAATGTTTTCGAAATTTAAAAGTGTCCGTCCTATTAAAATATAAGTAATGTATATTATTAAAAGAACTAGTAATTATAGTAAATATTTCATGCGTGTTGGTTCATAGGTCAATTTGTACAATGTCCTTTGTAGAATTGCCCCTCTGTTATTAGACGACGACAAAGGTATCTGGTATATTACATAATAAGTTGATTGAGACAGTTGGATACGGGTTGCCTAGTTAAATCCGGGTCCTACATTGTTAAATAATATTAACATTTTTATTTGTTCTTTTTCTTAACTTAGACTGTTGGATAGGGATTAAAATAAGCTCAAAATCAATTAAATAACTGAAGAGAATATATTATTATCACCTTGTTACCTGTTTTTGCCAGGCAACTTCATAGTTTTAAAGAGTTCGCTCCCAAATTTAGCTAGGCAACCCATGTGTAGTATTCAACTCAGTAGTCCAACATGCAGTATTCTCAACAGGAGTTGTGAAGACATTGTAAGCGAAATATAATATCAACACAACATTGTAAGCGAAATATAATGTCACAATTGATTAATATCAAATGAATGCAATGTGTCTACTGCTACACGTGTAAACTGCACGCATACACTTTATGTGTCTATCTCTATGTCATACGTGGCTGCATTCGGTGTGACTGACCTGGCCTGATAGTCCTTCATTTTAAATGGCCAAACACAACTGCTCAACGAATTTATTTATGGAGTATTTTCCTGGATAGAAAATTAATAATTCTTAATATAATAATAATTTAGTCCCTCAGATAGATTTTCAAAAAATATTGGACACATATTTTTTGGCTTGAGCCAACTAAATAGTGTGTTTTTTCCTGTAACAACTTGGTATACGTGCCAACACAGTTCGGTCATTGTGCGGAAACTGTGCGTCTGTTTAGCGCAAACATTTTCATATAACGCGCCCTAAGAAAAGAAGCTCGTGAAGTCGTGACTGTGCGATTGACAAGAGGGAGGCGTGCTATAGGAACTCGAAGATAATATTGTCTTCTCTTCAAAGATTTCCTTTGTCTTCAATGGTGGTCAAAGCTTCCACTTCCTTGCCCAGCTCTAGTACTTTTAGCTTCCTATCACCGTTCGCTAATTAATAATATTGTTTGTAATCGAGTCAATCCTCCTTTATCATGTATCAACTAAAAATAAACAATGCTCACCAGGATCATTGAAAGGCACTAAAATGTAATTAGTAATATGCGTGTTATTAGTCACACTTATCGCGGTGGGTAAATTTACTTTTATTACATCCAATTCTTCTTGCATGGACATCGTAGTATCCAACACAATCGTGAAGCTTTTATCACAAGAGACGAGTTTGAATACCAAGAAACAGAATAAAGCACTCTTGAACCACATCGTGCCCAGTTGTTGGGATCCGATGGACTGTTGAATACTGTGGCAGTCGTGTCAAGAGTCCACAGTCATGTTTATTTGTTAAGGCGAAACCTACAAGATACACCAAACATGAACTCACGAGCAATAGAAACTTTACATTTCTACCTAGTAATATCATCATGAATTTTTCCTCAAACCCACACTCAAAATCTTGTCTGGGAAATTAGGATGAGCCAATTTTCTGTTAGTTAGTATCAATTTCAATATGTTCACTTTACGTCGAGCGGTGAGGGTCATCTCGCTTTTATTCCATCTACGTCGAGCATAATTATGATTTCAACCTCGCTTTTATTCCTTTTACGTCGAGTGCCTAAAGTACAGTCAGAAATAAATGTGAAATACTGTTAATGATTTCTTCAAAGTATGAAATATTACTAGTACCTACTACAGTTATTTAATTAGACACTAGTTGCTGTATTTTGTTCTATGAACAGTCAGGTTCTTAAAAACAATCTCTCTTACGCAGCGAATAGAAACATGCTCTGTGAAGAAATGTAATTTTTAGTAAAATTATGTGCTATTCATTTTTGTTTTGACTGTGCCTTTGAGACTCGAAGTTGAGGAACTCGACGTAAAGAGAACATATCAGAATTTCAACATAACAAATACAATAAGTAATAAAGCTAATGAGTCAGTCGCCACAAAGACGACGCCTCGACAAACAACTACAATCTATCCAGACAATTTTATTATCTACATACCTAACTTCAATCAATTTAACCTCGGAAATCCCCGCAAGAATATTTAGTGGAACTACTTCATAAAACCTGGAAAACAACAACTCATAAAAAGAAAATTGATCTAGGTTTTATCATCATCATCATCATCATCATATCAGCCGAAAGACGTCCACTGCTGGACATAGGCCTCCCCCAAGTGTCGCCACAACAACCGGTCCTGTGCGTTTCGCATCCATCGGTTACCCGCGACCCTCACCAGGTCATCGGTCCACCTTGTGGGAGGCCTTCCAACGCTGCGTCTTCCGGTACACGGTCGCCACTCCAAAACTTTTCGGACCATCTGTTCTGCGAGCAATGTGCCCTGCCCACTGCCACTTCAATTTGGCGATCCTTCGGGCTATGTCGGTAACCTTGGTTCTAGGTTTTATAAAGTAGTGAAACTAAATATTTTGTGGGGATTTCCGAGGTTAAGTTTTAATATAAAATTGATTACAATAAGCGGTATATAACACAGCGAACTCTTTAAATATTCCAGTCTCTATTATTAGCTCGATTAGTCGAATACACGCCTGGGCACTGTAATACGATTAGTAATGGGCTCGTAGATATCTTCTCTATTCTTCTTTATTTTATTGGATTATCTTCTTCTTTATTCTATGGTTAGCTCCTTAGATTGATTGGACCCAGAAGATGGCTTTGGTTATTGCGGCGTCTGTGGCATTCACTAAATGAGTACAGGTGTATGGGAATTTGCGGCACTCCAATATCTAGCTCATGTTCTTAACAGGGGCACCGCATTTGCATTGGGTTTGCGACGGGTTTATAAAACCCCATTTCGCTAAGTTCCGTTTGCAGCGGCCTACCTGGGTGCGCAACCAATTAAGTGCTTTCCATATTAGCCACTGCAAATCACGTCCAGGTGGCAAATGTTCCTGGAGTTTCAAGAAGTCGGACGGTGGTAGGCGACGTTCTTCCCACAGCTTGGTTCTCACATGAGGTGGATGGTCTTTGATAGCCTCTGAAGAAAACTCTTACAGCTCTAAAGCCTACCCGGGGCTTCAAAGAACAAGAAACATTGTACAAGGGGTAATGTAAAAAGAACGAAAAAATACAGACATTACTTTTACAATAAATCTCGCCTTTTAAAATCTGAAATAGGAATTGTAAACAAATTCGAATTTGGATTGTGCAAACTTAGCCTTAACTAAGCAATAAAGTAACTGCAATGTTGCACTTGATAACTTTTGACCTGAGAATATTAGTCGCTCACTTGTAGGGCATTCTCCTTAGCGTCTGACACGTTTATCTCCAGTACCCTTCAGTTTCATCTGCAAATAAGGAGTTGGTAGCTGCCCAGATGAAGGTACCTAATTTTTTATCGCGTTTAGGTACCTAGTTAAACGTGGATGTTAAGGTTCAACACGTATTTCACGTGATAGAATGGTGGTAGGTAATCGAAATATGAACACAAAAAAATAGCTGATAAACAAAATTCGGAAAATCCGAAATATACATCGCCCGCGACTTCGTCTGCGCAGATTTAGTCCCTTTTTTCGACGAGATTTTCGGAAATTCAACCTTATATGGATGTCCATATATGGTTTAATTTCCAAAAATCTTGTCGTAGTGCGCACCTACTTCATAAAACGCCTTGCATAAAATGTCATGTTCCTAGTCCCAGTAGTTTCGGCTGACTGCGTTATTTTGTTAGTCAGTTAGGTTCCCGTTTATAAACGTCGCAGCTAACTAGCTTAATCAGCCGATTAATCAGCGGCTAAAGTAACATCCCTGGATTTAATTGAACAGCTAGGCAAATGACTTGGTACGATATAGTTTAATGACTTGCCTAGCAAATTCATTTAGGAACTTGGGGCACCCCGACACGGATAGGTTAGATTACAAAAAATGTTAGGCCCTTTCATGTTAGGTTACTTCAAACCCTGCACACATAAATAGGAAACCCTTTTTTATGGATGGGAAATCATCAAATGACTCCTGCCGCTCTGGATGGAGCGGGAGAGAGTGTCAGACTCTTACTGACTAAAACCCATCCGTGCTCCTCGTAGTGCCCATTGCGTTCCAGGGCCGCAGTGACTCTTTTGAACAAAATCTGCAACCCTGGGCGATTGTCCCCTGTCAACCGGCACGCTATCATTCACTCCCTTTTCTTTCAAGTAATTTCTCACCCAATCACTCCATCTTTTTTTTTAATTCCCTTTCCTCTCTATCCATTAATACGTTTCATCCCTCCTCCCTCATCACACACTCATACTAACCTTGATTTTAGAATTAAGTATCATCATTAATTAAGAAAGACTGGAAGACTACTCCTAAACTGACATCTCTTTGAGGCGCGCGTGGAACACAACGCGCCGTCGACCCGGGCCTGGCTTTGATCGGACGGCGAGCCATCCGCAGACCCGCACCTACGGTGGCCGGGAATCGCCCAGCGACTCCCGACGCCCGGTGCGTCTCCCTATGTTGCGGTGGCTGGGGTGTGAGGGTTGTCTTTCCCTCACGCGGCCCGCCTCGTCCTTCACTAGCATTACTGCTTCGCAGAATGAGGTGACGGCTTCCCATGCCTCCTCGCTCCGGCCCATGTATTGAACCAGGGCCGGACGCGAGAGGTCACTGCCGCCGATTGCCTCAACGAGGACACGGTGGTGCTCCGCCCAAGCAGGGCAGACCTCCACCGTGTCTCCACGTAATCCTCCAATAGGAAACCCTAAGCGGGGGGGGGCTCCGTCGTTGAGGTTGGGTTTGATGTGGAAATTTCATAAAATGCCCAATGCTACGATATGATTACGACAGACATATAGGTATTTGCGACACATAGTTACCTTATTCTATGAACGGCCTAAACATTTGCCAGCCCGTTCATTAAATGTTGTAATAGACGCATTGGCTGGATGACATTTAGGCCGCCGATTAAATGACACCATTTAAGAAAAAGACTAGGTCGTTATTGAAAAGGTTGATTTAACCAGTTGGCTGCGACATATACATATACAACATGTAACAGCTCGTTGACTGTCATGGGACAGTATGTCGAGTTAAGTGCACATAAATGTATGGACATTTATGTGCACTTAACTCGACATAATGTACGGATAGCTGAATACTATATAACCAAGTACTATACTTTGTAACCAAGATCATTCAGAAGATCAGATTTGGATCAATCAAAAGTCAAAATTCAAATAAAGTTACTCATTCCTTGTAAGGTAATTTTTTTATTGTTTGTGTAATTTGACATGAACACATGATCAGGAGCTAAGTCTACGTGGAGGCGCTACCAGAATAGCTTTCTCATGCAGAGCGCTAGCGAACAATACCGATACAAATTACTCGATAGTAGAGGAAAGGAATAAAGTACCTATTATTTTTTATTTTTGTTATTAGTAAAAACCCCGATAAACCGGAGACAAAATGTTTGTTTCGAAATTACTAAATTATTATTTTAGAGAAATAATTTTGTTTACCAGCGCAGCTAATCTTTGAATCCGTACTTCGATAACCTTACACTCTTTACAAACGAGAAACTTTGGAAAAACCTATCACATAAAAGAACTAACTTATCAAATATCATCCAAGTTTGTTTTTGTGAAGCATTTTACAGTTCGGTTTCTGGTATGGTGCCAAGACAGGAATTTTCTCGTTTTGAAGAAAATATTCACATGCATTATGACTATACATATATAAGACCGATTTCAAACCTATTTGTTGTCAATTCAATTTTTTCTTATAAAACAAAATGATTGTAGGCGACATTAATACCGCCACAAAAAATTAACGTAGCAGAATCAACAAATGAGACTCGCAGCGCCATCTATCTCGACAGCTGCGAACTAACTGGACGAAATCCTAAATCGCGATATCAGAGATTACCGTGCGATTAGAACATAATTATGCAAAGCCCGAATATCAACTGTTGGGCAGTTGCCCACCGGACACAATATACGTCTGGTCGGAGGATCTTCCCTTTTAAATGGTACCTCCATTTAAAAGGGAAGATCCTCCGACCAGTCGTATATTGTGGGACTTTAGTCTCTGTTCCGCTACCTCCAAATTATCACTCTGACTTGAATATCATCATTATGAACACTTTGGGACCAACCTCGATCACGAAAAAAAATCAGCTGTTCAGTACATTTTGTCGAGTTATGCGCACATAAATGTATGGGACAGTCGTTATTTTTCGCGATTTCAGTGTTGGTCCCATAGTGAAAGTTGTTCATAATGATGACGAAAATGACCCCTTAAAAGGTAGGTATTTCGTTTATTCTGTTACACGTTGTATATGAATAACGTCTGTTTGCAGTCGGGTATCTAAAGATTTTATTCGAACTGACTGTACTTTTAAGTATAAATCTTCGTATAATTAAAATTAGGCGAAAAAAGAACAAAAAGGGTGTGTCGAAACAGTACTCAAAAATCCTATCTATGAAACAAATGAAAAACCGGCGAAAAAGGAATGAAAAGTAGGAGGAGTGAAGAGTACACGGAAAAATAAAAATTAGGCGTACTTTGTGGGCGAATCCGCGGAACAAATCATAAAAATTGTGTTTCCATTTTTGGTTTGTAGGCACCTATAACAGCTTGTATCATTAGGTAGAATGTGTACTGTAGAGAGTCCAATAAATAAGTAGAGGATTAAAATAAATTTATTATAACACACTTTATTGTACCTACTCATACTGAACATTGTTACAATGTTCGGTCTTATATCACAGGGCAATCTTTTACAGACTACTGGACGGACTGATGGACTGTACGAATGGAGATCTGGTAGAGATATTGTTTAATCAATTATTCATCTGCCAAGCCTTTTTCCCAACTATATTGGGGTCGGCTTCCAGTCAAACCAGATCCAGCTGAATACCAGTATTTTACGTGGAGCAAGTGCCCAGCCCAGCCTAGTAACTGGGTAACACGGTACTGCTTGGCAAGAAAGGTGCTAGATTTTCTTGTTTCTGACAGTGTTACGATCTGTCAAAGATTTACGAATGACAGCCGGGACCAACGGCTTAACGTGCTTTCTGAGGCACGAAGAACTCTTGGTATGTTAAGATGGTCACCCACCCACAGAGCGACCTCGGCAAGCGTTGCTTAACCTTGAAAATCGACCCTTGCGGATGTTATTATTTAGCCACGGGCTCTTTTTTTACCCTTTATTATAATTTGGACAAAGGATCCACTAAATGCCTAATAATAACAAACTAGACTAGTCATCAAGGTACTGATAAAATTATAATGAACAGGAATATAACAATGAGTTTTTTTTTTTAAGTATGGGAAATCATCAAATGACCCCCCCTTCCGCTCTGGGTGGAGCGGGAGGGAGTGTCAGACAAGAGTCTGACACTCAGGTTTTAGTCAGTAAGAACTGACTAAAACCCATCCATGCTCCTCCTACAGCTTTTTGCGTTCTAGGGCCGTCGTTTTTTTTTTATCTGCTGACTGACGTCTTAATGAGCACCAAATGACTGGACTATTAAAATTAAAAGGCCTGCTGTTTTTTATCACAATACTGATAAACCTGTTTGCGTGCTATAGGTACCTACTAATAGTGCCATATTTTATTTTATTTTTTTTAGCCTATTCCGTCCCACTGCAGGGCAAAGGCCTCCCTTTCTTCCTTCCACTCTTCCCGGCTCTGGGCTAGTGTTGACCAATCCTGTCGATAGGCGTCAAGCTCGTCCCGCCATCTTCGCCTGGGTCTGCCGCGATGCCGCCGGACATTTCCCCACATTGTGGTTGCTTTAGCCCATGAATCGTTTGACATGCGGCAGACGTGTCCGGCCCAGTCCCATTTAAGCTTTGCTGCTTTTTGAGTGGCGTCGGCCTTAAATGTAAACTGCGCATCTACACTACGTGCATACGACCGATAATGACTTATGCGTGTACTGTATTCGCACACACAAAGCCAAAGCAAATCCACAGGATGCAAGTAATCCAAAACAGATTTCTCCGAAAAGCCAGGGCGCCCCGTGGTATGTACAGAATGAACGACTTCATGTCGACCTCAAAATCCCGACCTTAAAACAGTTTATGAAGCGCCTTACAAAGCGTTTCTTCGAATCCGCTGAAAAGCACCAAAACCCTTTGATTTCAAAGGCAACCCAGTACACTCCCTCTCGCATTAGTCAGATTCGCCGTCCTCGGTATACACTCGTCAAGTCCGACGACGAGATCACAAAGATTCAGGAAAGCTGTAGGGAAACCAGCACCCTTAGAAAATACAGAAACAGACCGCGTTCCGTATACCGACCTCGCTGCCGAGGTCCGTCGCGACGACCCATTCAAAACCTTCCCCGACTTTTGCCTAACGAGCCAGCCCGCGCCGCTGAGCCTTTAGCTTTAGTAACCCCTAATTAATGAAACGACCCAGCCTGATTGTCCCTTGCTATCCCTAACTGACGCCGCTAAGCCGAGATCGTATTCCACAGGGAATGCCCTTAGCGAGCGGTCAGTAGTTTTTAGCTTGTAGCTAGTTTTGTTGCCTTGGCTGGGGGCCTTAAATTCATTTGAGGCCACCACAGGTTAGTCCGGTTAAGCAGTTGATATCTCAAGTGTGTTAACTTGCTAGTGGTCATACCTAAAAAAAAAAAGTGGCGTCGGCGATTTGTGTTTTGGAGCGCAACACTGTATTTCTAATGCGGTCCGTTAATCTGACTCCCAGTATGCTGCGCTCAATTGCTCGCTGGCAAACCTCAAGCTTGAACTTCTGCTGAGCTGTCAAAGACCAGGTTTGACTGCCGTATGTAAGAATAGAATGCACATGTCCATCAATTTGCGTTTATGGCAAATTGTAAGGTCTCCTTTCATCGACCAATAGCTCTTCCAGACGTTTTCGGTGTATAATTATAACCATTCCTTTTGGCTTTGCCGTAGTCAGATAAAAAGCTGAATACTAATTCCCATGTCCATCAATTATTAGATTTATCGTGAAATACCTAATTTGAAAATAGAACTAAAAGGTATGCCATATAGGTACTCAATACTATTTTCCTGAAAATAATAATCTACTGTATTTTGTTATTGATAGGTAATCAGTTGTACCTCATACTAAAAATAGTTTTAGGATAAAATAACATGGACTGTTTTGTCATCGTAAATTACCTACGTTATATCTTGTATAAGCCAGAAAATCTGACTCCAGTCTTGCCAAGAAGTACCGTGTTAGCCAGTAAATGGGTTGTGGTCTTGTGGAGGTCTGGTATTCAGCTTAATCCGGTTTGACTGGGAGCCGACCCCATTATAGTTGGGAAAAGGCTAGGCAGATGATGTTAACTTGTAAAAGGGGACGAAATGCAATCCGAGATACAAGCTACCGCCTAGTTTGGATGCAAAAAGTCCCAGGCTATATTATAAAACTTTAAGACAGTATTTTT
Source organism: Melanchra persicariae (assembly GCA_947386135.1). Taxonomy (NCBI): domain Eukaryota; kingdom Metazoa; phylum Arthropoda; class Insecta; order Lepidoptera; family Noctuidae; genus Melanchra; species Melanchra persicariae. The sequence continues at coordinate 11,162,992 of OX376652.1, read as the reverse complement.
TTTTGTTTAGTTGGATATTGTCAATTTTAAACTTTTGTAATAATGTGTGTATTATAATTATTTTGGTGAATTTTATTATTATTATTGAGACTGGCTGCCATTGCCGAAATCTGTCAAGAGGATATATGTATATTGTATATTTATATGTACATATAACTATCTTCTGCCCGCGACTTTATCTGCGTAGACTTTAAAGCTGGCGCGCTATTTCTTCGTCTAGGCATAGCATTCTTTCTGACTTTTTTTGCTCGGGTTCTGAGGGTCTCAGCGTGATGTAATTTCTTTTAGGCCCGGAAATCAACTTGATCCATTATTTCAGTGACTTACTCAGCCGATAGGCACTCTACACATTATCGCGCAATATGCGCGTGGAGAATTTCACAACAGTAGATTGTTTTACAAGGGGCGAAAGGAATTGATGACTTTCACCCGTGTTAAACACTCTACTTTTCATTTCGAATATGAGGAAAGTAAAAATAGTAATTTAATACCCTACCTACCCTGCCTACCCTGCTTACCCTGCCTACCCTGCCTACCCTGTCTACCCTGTCTACCCTGTCTACCCTACCTACCATGAGTTTTTAATATTTATTCTGCTTTTCGAGGCGGAGACAAATCCAACAATCGCTTCTATTTTCAACTCATAGCTAGTCGTAGTGGGTTCAGTCTGCAGGCGTGCGATAACTTCTACTATTAGGTCTTTACCTATGAAATTGCCGTTCTGCAGTACTGGCCATTTCAAATCAAAATATTTTTTGTTTGGCTAAGAATTCTAATTTCAAATTAATTTTATTTTAAAAACATGGTTTTTTTTTCCAAAAGTAGTCATTTGTTTATTGATTAGTGTTACATTTTCATCGCATTTCAATCTTTTTCGTCATCATGGATACGTTAAAAATTCGAGTAATTATGGAATATGAGTACTGTCGTGGCAGCAACGCGGCACAAGCGGCACGCAACATCAACGACGTTTACGGAGCTAACACTACAAACCAACGCACCACCTGTTATTGGTTTGCTCGCTTCCGTTCTGGAAATTTCGATCTGAAAAATGAACCTCGCGGTCGTCCGAAGACTTTGGTCGACAATGACGAATTAAAGGCGATTGTGGAAGCTGATGACACACAATCTATGGCTGAATTAGCAGCAGCTTTCGACGTTAGCGTCAAAACAATATTGGTCCATTTGCGTCAAATTGGCAAAGTAAAAAAGCTTGACAAATGGGAAAACATAAACAATGCCCTAAACGAAAACATACCCCTAGAAAAGTGATGGTCACTGTTTGGTGGTCTAGCGCCGGTGTGATTCATCACAGCTTCTTACCAAACGGGGTGAGCATTACTGCAGATGTGTATTGTGAAGAACTGAACACAATGATGGAGAAGCTGGCACATCTCCAACCAGCATTAGTCAATCGCTCGTCTCCGCTGCTCCTGCACGACAACGCGCGACCTCATACTGCACAGCAGACGGTCTCCAAGTTGCAAGAACTGGGGTTGGAAGCTCTCCGTCATCCGCCCTACTCACCAGACCTTGCGCCTACAGACTACTACTTTTTCCAGAATTTGGATAACTTCTTGGCGGGAAAAAAATTCAATACCCGAGAGGCAGTACAAAATGCCTTTGAAGAATTTGTTGCCTCCCGTCCAGCTGATTTCTTTAAGAAGGGCATCAATAAACTGCCACTGCTTTGGCAAAGATGCATTGATTGCATGGGTGATTACTTCGATTAATACAAATAAAAAAAAAATACATGAAAAAAAATCGTTTAAATTTTTTCATACAAAACGGCAATTTCATAGGTAAAGACCTATTATTATAGCCTTTTGAGGTCAAATTGTTCGTCCGCGCGAAACTAAAGCACAGGACATCTCATCACTCAATTCCATCACCTCCTGTTTGAGGTCAACATGGGCAGTGCGAATATTTCCCAATTCCCGCTTTATGTCTGACAAACTGCTTTTAACACTTTCGTGATAACTGAGTATTTATACTCGATTCCAACTCACCTCGTCACTCCTGCAAAGTGCTTATAATGACAAAACCATGGTGCGATCAATGTCAGATCGCCAACCTTCTGATGTTTCAGTTCTTGGGAAACAGACTGGAATTGGTTGTCCACAAACATTGCTGTTTATTTATCGTCAACTCTTGCAGCACGAGATTTGTACAACAGGTGGCTGCCCGGTGATGGTGGTCGTTGTCGCATTACATTTTCATGCTGTTATCATCACACTGTGTTGGAAGCTGCGTGGATCGAAATAGTGTGTCCAAGTCTGGGCAAGTGCGACGCGTAATGTTGCAGAACGGGGAGCAGTTCCAGGCAGCCTTGAACTCATGCGTCAGAGTCTATGGTCAGAGCTGAGCAATGTTGTACCGTTATGTTTAGGCACTCATAATGATACCTCCCCTCACACGAATTACACTTAATCAGCATCAGATGCCAGATCCTGGTTGCATCCGTAGTTTCAATTATATGTCGGAGACGGATATTAATACCGACCGATAACGAAACGAAGCACGAGTTCCGGTAGATGGCAGCACCGTCGCCATCTTACAGCTAACTTCGTGCTACAACAGAGCCTACCTAGTGGAGGGGTGTCGGACCAAGGCGGAGATTCCATTGGGTCGTCTTGGAGACAAGTTCTCCACAAAGCTAGGAACTGTTCCTCACGTTTCGTAGTACGGTGTGATTTAATTTGTGATTTGTGTTCAGTGTATTAAATCTTGTTGTGTAATTCGTTGTCTCATTGCTCGATTACCCATTTTATACGCCCACTATGTCGGTTGATGATGCTAATAATGCGGCCTTCTCCGTCATCAGACGTGGGATCTAATCGAGCATATGAAAAAATACGTGGCGATAACCTAGATACCGCACAGTGGCGAAGGATGTTTGAAATGCAGAACGAGCAAATGCGCGCACTTATACAAGCACTAAACGTACCGCGGTGGTATGTTTGGTCGAGAATGCAGTGTAGCATATTTTTGACCATAAGTAAGGCGACGAAGAGCTTTGCGCCTACATGCCGGTCGTACCTAGATAGGTTACCTATCTGTGTTCAACGTGGGACCAATTCAAGGAAAATTTCGAGGTCAAGATTTCTTCTTGTCGAGTTTTATGCGACTACCCTCATCAACCTGAAAAATGAAAAACCAGTCCAGAACGGAGGCGAACAGCTTCATAACAGCTGGCCAGGTCAAGGAGAAGTGCGTGAATGTCCGTGAGGTTCTTTTCGTCAATCTGGTGAGCCATTTTCGTTTTGTTATTGCTGTGAAGCAGAGGTGCTTGTTGGTTAATTTTTCTATTTTGTTTACAGAGTGAACATTTTAATGCTGTAGAGACTGACTTACAAAGGGCTACGGTCTCATGAATGGCGATTATCGACGTTTGTTAATTGACTTGTCGCTTTAATGCTCTATGCTAAAGTGAGGTTGTTATTTTCATGTTGACTATCGCTTTACTGTAAACAGGGTAGTTGTAGTTTAGGCGCTATAGCTTTGGCGTTTTAAATAATGCTAATGAAGCGGTAATATTCTGCTATCGCACGTTGAGTAATGAAGTGCAGTGGCAGTTCAGAGCTATTGTTGTTTGGACATAAGAGCGATATTATTGAATAGTCACAACATTACACCGTACAGTGGGTACGGTGTAATATAACGCTATTGAAAATTAAGATAATTGCAAAAGCAATATTTTGATTTATTATCACCAACCATAGTCAGACTTTGTCCACTGCTGGGCATAGGCCTCTTTCTTGTGTCAATGTTCTGATTAGTTTTAGATTGACTTTGATAATGTGGTTACTACGCTAACCTGAAACCATTATTTCCACCACAGCTTTGATTGGATTTGTACTCTCGCAGTGTTTCTCAGTTTCAGATATCGTATATCGGTGGATGAAGCCAGCAGGAGGCTAGCGGTCCGCATGCTGCTATAATTGCTGTGCAGCTGCAATTCCTGAGCAGTTCTGAGCGTGACAGACCGAAGGTCAGCAAGCAGTTTTCAGGCTGCAATAGCCGAGCATCATGTCAACATCTGTGGGGACAAGAGCATTCAAGGCTGACTGGAATATCGAGTGAGTCGCTTCCATTTAATTTTGATTGTGACTTTCAAAGCTTGAAAGTTGTTTACATCAATTCAGTGATTGAATTGATAGTGCTTGGTAATTTTTACATACTTTGTACAAAGCGTGTACCTAAAGAATTTTACCATTGACAGATATTGCATGGTAAGGTTGCCACAACGTCATGTTCCGACTTTAGACGTTTTTAGTGAAAAATTGGAACTAGACTTTTGTGTTAACGTGTTGGGGACAGTTTTCCTTTTATAACAACAGTTAGTTTTGATTAAAACTTTACGAGTACAAAGAATTTTGAGCTATTACAATGTCAAAATAGGTACCTACGTAAGTTAATGCGGATGAGATTAAAATAAGATTGATTGATTAGTCACAGGGATGACTGAATCATTGAGGTCACATTGTTGACTGACTGATAATTTGGAGTCACAGGGATGACTACCACTGAACACTTGTAGTCACAGGGATGACTTTGCTACTTTTACATCGAGTTGTACATGAAGATCTTTCAGCAATGGTCAGTCACTGTGTAATTTCAATGATGTTACAGAATTTTGTATTTAGAATAAAAATGTTCAGAGACATGAGACTTCTATAGAGTAGAAGTAAATTAGGTTGGATAGTGACACTGAACATTAAACGATCTGGGGAATATGTTAAAGCTCGATTTAATAATAGAATGATAGCTTAAACAAAGTTTTCTACCAGTGATTTTGTATAATTAGAAAACGAAGATCGTAATCAGACTTAATAAGATGGAAGTTAAAAGGTCCGTTTAAAGTAGCTGAAGTTTTGGATGGTAATCTCTCGTTGTAAATTCTGAACTATTTTGGGTGAGCTCATGGAAGGGTGAAAAAAAAGATGCCAAAGTCATGTACCAGTCAAAGTAGATGGTAGAAGTGAGAGATGTCACAGTGGTGACAAGCAAGCCGAGGCGGGGAACACGCGAGTAGGGTTCTCTGTTGTGACCGTAGTGGTTGTGGTCCACATGTATTTGGAGGCACGTATTTCGAGAGCAATGGTGTGATTGCTGCTCGTGGTCTGTAGTGACCGTGGATCGGCTATGAGAGCCGTGGTGCAAGAGTTGTTTACTTGTGTGAGTGGTTCCCCGAGGCTTTGTTGTGATTAAGGTGATTATTGTTGTGGATAACGATGGTACATGGCTATGGGTGACTTTGTGTTACTTCAAAATGAAGAACGTAACCAAGCTAAGCTTGACCCTAAATTTAAAGGACCATTTAAAGTTGTAGAAGTGTTAGATGGCGATCGTTATATATTGAGAGCTTTAAATTCTAGACGCATGATGGTACACGCATGATAGGTTAAGGAGAGTGCCTGAGGGCCAAGTACCGCTTGAAGTAGAAGAGTTTGAGTTGAGTGATAGTGGTGAATCTTAGTTCGGCTGGTCGGACCGCACCAGTAGCCATTTCGTAGCCGTAGTCCGTTAGAAGTGAAAAGCCACAGGCCACGAATTTGATTCACACTTTGTGTTATTGTTTTGTGATAACTTTAACGATAACTGCTAATGGCATGACATGACAATAGTACTTGGTCTCTCATGCATTCCTAGTTAATACAATTGTTACTTAACTTATTTTTAGATTTAAATGATTAATTTGATAAAGGATCAAGGTAAATTTTAAATGATTATGATGAAAGTTTGTTTTTAGTTTCTTTTTAAGCCTTAGAGAACTAAGGGAGCTTAGAACTTTAACCGTGTTAAAACTTTCTGTCAAGAGTGACCGAACAATATACTGTGCTACGTTATCCTTGTTACAGAATAAACACACGGGGTCGTGTGTCGGCGCAGGATGGCCGTGTCGGAGACGGATATTAATACCGACCGATAACGAAACGAAGCACGAGTTCCGGTAGATGGCAGCACCGTCGCCATCTTACAGCTAACTTCGTGCTACAACAGAGCCTACCTAGTGGAGGGGTGTCGGACCAAGGCGGAGATTCCATTGGGTCGTCTTGGAGACAAGTTCTCCACAAAGCTAGGAACTGTTCCTCACGTTTCGTAGTACGGTGTGATTTAATTTGTGATTTGTGTTCAGTGTATTAAATCTTGTTGTGTAATTCGTTGTCTCATTGCTCGATTACCCATTTTATACGCCCACTATGTCGGTTGATGATGCTAATAATGCGGCCTTCTCCATCATATATATGATTTGTTGAAGAACAAAATGTTAATAGTCAGGAAGGTGAGAGTAGCGCCACCTGACACACGGGCCAGAAAACCTATTATACGTTCCAACTAGCGCCACCTATCTTATGGCGATGATGTTCCGTCAAAAGTGCAACGTAAAGGTTTTAGATAGGATTCCTGCACTGATTCACTGTAGGTTCAATAGATGGCGTTGATTACGGTGGGTAAATGAACAGGCAAAATTGATCAAACTGTTTGGTACACACAATTCACACTGAGAGAACGTACAATACACGGAATTTTGAGTAAGATTTACATATTTCGAAATTAAGTAACGCAGAGAGATCCGTATGAGGGCCTCGGCGTCCGCAAAATTACTAGCATAGACTAATATAAAATGACTTTTTTTTTTTTGAGTATATCATCAAATGACCCCTCCCGCTCTGGGTGGAGCGCCAGGGAGTGTCAGACTTCTACTGACTAAAACCCACCTGTAGCTGTTGGGTTTCGGTGGAAGTAAAATAAAAGAGAGGAAGATTGATTTGATGACCGTCAGAACGAAATGCGCGGGCGCGTATTTGTTCGCGCGTTGTGTACGGGAGGTTCAATTGGACACTGGTGTCAGGGTGGTTTTTGCAAAAGCAATCGCCGCCGCAGCGGTGAGCGGAGTGAAGGCGTCGCGCATTGACCAATCAGAGCGCTCGCTCGCAGTTCGTTCTTCCGTTCGTTGATTTATTATTTATTTTAAAATTACAATGTATTGAGGCAAAAGCTTATGCAAACATACAGGTTTATAATAAACTTAGGCAAATATGGTACCTATTTACTCAATAATTAGATAGACGGGCGGACCATGACACCGTCGTCAACATCCTGCCCCTTAGTGTCGTCATCGCGACACTCAAAACTTATGAGTAAGGCAACTCGTGTTGCGGGCCGTTTCAAAATGCCTGTTTTAGTTTTAATATCTACGGTTCTTACCCGTCCATCAGCTCCCGGATACACTCGGTGGACGACTCCCTTTGGCCAGACATTTCGAGGGGAAGTGGGATCTGCTATAACCACTAGGTCACCTACCTTTAACTGTACGCCCTCGCGGTCCCATTTCTTGCGGGGCGCTAGTGTAGGCAATACTTCTCGGAGCCATCTGGACCAAAACAAATCGGCTAGGAGTTGTGCAATACGCCACTGCTTTCTGAGGTATAGGTCGCCGTCGTCAAAGATACCTATTTGTGGGAGATTGGATGAGGAACCCAGCAAAAAGTGGTTAGGTGTTAAGGACTCTGGGTCACGTGGGTCGACAGAGACATGAGTCAATGGACGGCCGTTTATCATGTTCTCGACTTCACACAAAAAGGTAAGCAAGGTCTCCTCTCTCGGAGCTCTTTCCTTTAGAACTACCTTTAAAGCCGTTTTAACGCTCCTAACAAGGCGCTCCCATGCACCACCCATATGTGGACTGGCGGGAGGAATAAATTTCCACTCAACCCCCTTGTTTAGAGCTTCAGTTGTTAACGCTTGTTGATTGTCAAATAGGTCTTTATAACTCCTTTTTAATTCCGTGTCAGCCCCTCTTAAATTGGTACCATTATCCGAGAACATGGTGTGTGGCCAACCCCTTCGAGCGGCCATTCGACGAAGCGACATTATCAGAGAATCAGTCGTAAGAGTTGGAACTACTTCGATATGGACCGCGCGCACCGTGAGACAAGTAAACAGTACGCCGTACCTGCGCGCCCTCTGCCGACCGACGGTAACTTCCATCGGTCCGAATAAGTCTACCCCACACATTGTGAAAGGTCTTTGGTGATGTGTAAGACGGCATTCGGGTAGGTCGCCGAGGCGTGGTGGTGAAGGCAAAGCTCTTTTAAAACGGCAAACTAAGCATTGTTTGGATATAGTGCGAACTGTAGGTCTTAATCGAATAAGCCAATATTTTTGACGCAACTCGTTAACTACCATCTCGTTACTAGAGTGCGCTGCGTTTATATGATATTGAGTAACGATTAAGCGAGAGATATAATCATTGCCATCTAAAATTATTGGGTATTTAGTGAGCTGATCAACACCCTTTACGTTACCGATACGACTGCCCATACGTAACAAATTATTTGTGTCCAACATCGGGGTGAGTGACCTCAAACGACTATCTTTATTTATTTCTTGGTTTAATCTAAGTGAATTTATTTCCTTTTGAAAGGAACGTTCTTGTGAGTAACGAAGTAACAATAGTTCCGCTTTATTCATTAATTTTTCGTTAATTACTTTAATTCTACTTTTTTTACATTTTTCGATAAACAATAGAACAGTAGCAGTACAACGTAATAATCGTAGCCAAGTAGAGAATCGCCTTGGCTCGGGAACAGGTAAGTCGCATAGTATATTACTGTCTTGAACCACTTGCACCTTTTCTAATATATCATCACTAATTGTTTTTATTTCAGGTTGTTGCGGCCAGTAAGAACGCGGCTGGTGTAAGAACGACGGGCCCGAGAACCACTCCGAATCACTAGTCAATACGTGATCATTATTTTTGGTCGCCAAGTCTGCGACGTTGACGTCAGTGGGCACATATTGCCACTCGTCCGACTTACTCAACTCGTCTATTTCTCCTAACCTATTTGCGATGAATACTTTATATGTTCGGCAATTATTTTTAATCCAATGTAAAACTGTAGTCGAATCTGTCCAGTAAAAAACTAAATTAGGTTGTAAACGATGTTCCCTTTTAATACTATTAGCTAACTTACATGATAACACGGCTCCCTGCAACTCAAGTCTAGGCACGGAAACCGGTTTTAAGGGAGTAACTTTACACTTACTCGCGATAAACGAAACGGTAACTTGTCCGTCGCTGCTTTCGCGACGCCAATAAGCGACAGCGGCGTACGCGCTCGGCGATGCATCGCAAAATAAATGAAGTTCCAAACTAGCCTCACTATCACTAGTCGTATCACAGGAAAAATAATGACGCGGAATTCTAATATTGTTTATTTCCTGAGCTTGATTAATCCACCTACAGAATAAATCATATAAATTATTATTCAATTTTTCATCCCATTTAATATTAAGTTTCCATGTTTCACGCATTAATATTCTTCCTTTAATTGTAAACGGGCCTAAAAAACCATGAATATCAAAAATAGACATAATAATACTTAGCATTTCGCGTTTAGTAGGTATTCGTCTCATAAGTACAATATCTTGCGGAATACGTTTAAAAGATAAATCTAAAGCCAACTCATCGCTGCGCGGGAACCACAGTATGCCTAGTGCCCGCTCCGGCTGCTTATCAAAATTGAACTTTATTACCATGTCATTAAGACTGTCTTTTGGAATGTCACTTAACACATCAGGTTCATTACTAAGATAGTTACACATTTTAAACCCACCTTCATTATGAATAAATGAAATTTCTTTTATTATTTTCCGTGCTACCTCCTTATCCGAAAAGCTATCAATATAATCGTCCATGTACTGATTGTTTCGTATAGCTTCCACGGCGTCGGGCATCAGCTGACTAAATCGAGATGAGTTTTTATTTTGATTAATATATTGGGCGATAAATGGCGAGCAATTCGCGCCGAAAATAAGTGACGTCATTACATACTTATTTATAACATCGCTGCCCTTCTCTTTCCATAAAAATCTAAATGCATTTTGATCTTGGTTATGTATTTTAATGCGTAAGAACATATCTTTTATGTCTCCAATTACTCCTATTCGGTTCTCTCTAAACCTAAACATTATCCCATATAAAGATTGTAATAAATCGGGCCCTTGAAGGAGAAAGTCATTAAGTGACCTGTTGTCACTTTTGGCGGCGGCATCAAAAACTAATCGCAACTTTTTTTTATTTGGGTTATCAACACCAAAATGTGGTAAATACCAAACGTGGTCCGACTTGGAATCGAACCTGCACTCCGCCTCAGTCAGTTTTCGTGCGTAATTATTGTTAAGTAAATGATCAATACGTTCGCGGTATCTATTTTCATATTCTAAACTACAAGACATTTTTCTTTCTACCGAGTGTACTCTTTTTAATGCTACGGGATACGAGTCCGGCATAACAAAATTATCGCGCTTCCATGGAAGATTGACCCACCATTGACCGTTAAGTAACTCGGCTGATTCGTTAAGGATATTTACGGCTCGTAATTCCTCAATATTTTGACGAGGTTTGTTATTTATTCCAATGGAATCGAGTGAAAATGAACAGCGAATTAAATCGTGTAATTGGCTTAAATCAATATCTGTACAACATTCTAAGGTATCTTTGACAACAGCTGACTGACAAAATGATTCATCTACACATGTAGGTATATCACAACATGAAGACCCGCTCGCGCCAGCGCTGCCGTTTCTCGGGGACGAGTCGCGGTACGCGTGCGCGGCCGGCTTACCTGGGTAACTGAGGGCGCACGATGTCGCCGCTTGGTTCGCTGCGGCTGGCTCGTCGCCGGCGCCGCCGATGCTGCCGATGATGTTGACGTGCTCGGCGCGCTTACCAGTATAATCAGCTAGCCAGGCTCCGTGCACACACCATCCTAATAATGTTTGCGTGATGTATGGTCCGCCCGGTTTATACCTTTTACATAAAATAGGCGCAATTAAATCATAGTTATCCTGACCAATTAATATTTTAGGTTTAACATTGCTGTCACATAGAATGGGGTTATTATTACTAGAAATATTTTCACAATAGTTTACATTAGAGGTAAATAGCTGTAAGGGCAAATTAAGTTCTTTAAGTTTACGAGCTCGCAAGTCGAATTTGTTACCGTCACTGTTACTTATTTTACATTTAATTATCTCCGTCTCGCACAACAACTCCGAGTCCCATGCACCAGAAGCACGCATTACGACCTTTTCCCCGTGCAGCCCGACTTTGTCGGCAAGGTCGGCCGCGATGAGAGTCACTGTTGCTCCGTCGTCCAGAAGCGCGTGCGTGGTCACGCTTGACCTGGGTCCATGTATAGTTACCGGCACTATTTTAAGTATTACTTTTTTCTTTGGTTTTGACACTGATATTTCGTGACACTGCGCGGCGCGGGTGCTAGCGTGTGAGACGAGCTCACTGGCGGCGACGCCAGCGGAGTCGGACGTCGCGGGGTCGTCGGGATGTGGCGCGGAAGTTTCACGGCGCGCCTCTTCTGGCTTCTTCCAGTGCAGCATCTGGTGGTGAGCCCCACCACAGGCCTCGACGTTGCAGTTTTCGGCAGTACACTCGTTCTTATCCGGATGCTGAGCACAGAGACATTTGAAACATAGCTTGTGTGCTCGAACAAATCGCCATCGGTCCTTTCTCATGGCTCGCTTGAATTGACCACAGTCTGACAACGCATGCTTGTTCCTTTTGCAAAACTTGCACTTGCTGGCAGCGTCGTGGTCACTGACCTTAACAGATGTTAGCACGGAATGTTGATCGTTGTGTTTTCTCCCTTGTTGTTTATTCTTGTTAAAGTCACTCTGGTACTGTATGTGGCTAACTCCCGAGTCTGCTACCTTTTGCGCTTCTCCGTAAAGGAATTTCGACAGTAGTTCTAATTTTGGCGTGTCAGTGTGCATTCGGTTCTCGTGGAGGTATTCTACCCATTTGTTAACGAGTCCTGTAGGTAATTTGGATACGACGATTGTTAACATCTCTGGACTTTTCAAATAATCTATTTGTTTCAGTGTAGTTACTGTGGTGACGTAATTTTTTATTCTTATGGCAAATTTTACAATTTCTGCGTGGTATGCGTGTGGTAGCGGTGATAACTTTTTCAGCTGTGTTATAACTTGCCGCATGACATTTTCTGGTCTACCGAATCTCAGTTCGAGCGTTTCTATGATATCATGGGGTGAGCTCGCTCCCATTAATAATGCAGCTGCTGCGTCTTTTGCGTCACCACGCAGACATTTCCGTAGACGCCACAGATTTTCTGTATCACTGTACTTACATGCACGTGATGATTCATAAAATGCTTCTCGAAATTGTATCCATTCCAACGGATCGCCGAAGTACAAAGGCAGATCCTTCGAGGTGGCTAGCCTAGACAACAGCACCTTGTCGCCGGTGTTAGAATGAGATGCCTCGACAGCATTCTTAATCGCGCTGGTCAGCTCCGCGATTGCACGATGAGATTCTTGTGCGGTGGTAGGTGGCGTAGCAATTTTGTCGCTGTCAACGTTGCGGTGACCGTCACCGCCTCCGACAATCGCTTGGTTACAATCGTGCGACGTGCCGGGTTCAGCGACAGATTTTTCCAGCCAATTCTCCACTAATTTGCTTTTGTAGGAAACTGAGGACCGTTTTGAACACCGCGACTCAGATTCCAACTCGGCCAAGTCCATGGCCAATTTCTTCTCAACTAATTCTTTTTCAATTCGAGATTGATTTTGAATTTGCTTCATTTCAATTTCGGCTTTGAGCTGTGCGGCCTCATACTCAAGTTTCTGCCGCCGTGCTGCTGACGATGACGCGCGTGTGCTGCGAGAAGTTTTGCACTCGCCGCCATCTTGTCGTACGCTCGATGGACGTACAAAATCTGAGTGTATTTCCCCGACTTTTTTCACTGCATCTATACTGCTGGGCAGCAAGTCTGATTTTACATCAACTTTGGTTTCATCCTCACTAGTTAGTCGCTCAGTCTTCTTTTGTCCACGTGTTTTCACCACACGCGGCGTTCGGACCAACGACATCCTGCAGCACAGGTTTTGTTCTTACTTCGTTCCAGATCCAGGCTCGAATGGACCAGCTTTGTAGCTGTTGGGTTTCGGTGGAAGTAAAATAAAAGAGAGGAAGATTGATTTGATGACCGTCAGAACGAAATGCGCGGGCGCGTATTTGTTCGCGCGTTACGTGTACGGGAGGTTCAATTGGACACTGGTGTCAGGGTGGTTTTTGCAAAAGCAATCGCCGCCGCAGCGGTGAGCGGAGTGAAGGCGTCGCGCATTGACCAATCAGAGCGCTCGCTCGCAGTTCGTTCTTCCGTTCGTTGATTTATTATTTTTTTTTAAATTACAATGTATTGAGGCAAAAGCTTATGCAAACATACAGGTTTATAATAAACTTAGGCAAATATGGTACCTATTTACTCAATAATTAGATAGACGGGCGGACCATGACACCGTCGTCAACACCACCCATGCTTGTCCTAGTGCCTTTTGCGTTCCAGGGCCGTATCAGTTTATCGACTTTCTTAACCTCTGTTCATGGCACTGAGAAATATTAGTCAGGATAATATCTTAGCTTCCTCACTGACTGGTTTTGATGTGCTGTGCTTCAGCGAGGCTATGGATGCCTAAAACTTGCTTGGTTGAGCGAGTTTTCAGCCATCTATAGCCACCGGACTACCCATCATCCCGGAATTGGCGGGACGAGCCACTCTGCGAAGTAGTTCAGGAGAAACTTTTTTTTTTCTATTGATAGGCACGCTTTAAACCGATATCTCACCTAATGGTAAGCAATGATGTGGTCGAAGATGGAGCGCGCTTGCCTAGAAGTAACCTATTCACTCTTGTGGCCACATCTACTACATGCTGCTGAGCGTGCTCGCCTGCTGGCTGTGGGTCAATGGGAGTCGGGACTATGGCTTCACGCACTATAACGACATACACTATACAATATTAACGACATCATCCAGCGAGCTCTTGTCACCGTCAGCGCGGCGTTCTAGCGGTGCGAGAACCCATGGAAGATGGGTAGGCCATTAGTGTGGGACGCTACTTGTGTCGATAATCTTGCGCCATCTCATCTTCTGAGCTCTTCGTGTTGTGCTAGCGCTGCCGCTTCGGCTGCGGAGAACCTCAAGCAGCGGAAATATAACTACCTCTATGGTAAGTAGTTATATTCAAAGACTACAATAGTATACTGGTTATATTTCTGAGCCACTTGGTGGTTAAACTCTCGGGTCGTGGGGTCCGAGTGCTCATAACTTGTTTAAAGATATCTGTCAAAACGCTCAGTTGATACCTCGTGTGACCCAAGGGCTGGCTTTTACCGCGGACTAAGGATAAGCATTCCCATACAACGTGGCCATGCCATCCTTTTGATCTCATCACCAGTGGCCTACAATGCAGAGGTATTTTTCGACGCCACATTATTTATAACCGACTTCAAAAAAAGGAGGAGTATCATACTACTCATGTCTCCAAAATTCTTCTTACTTCTCGACTGGTCCCATTTTTTATCAAGGAAAAAATTTGTGTAAAAATCATGCTTGTATACGTAATTGCATATTTTTGCTTTCCTATGGCTTTCCAGTGGTGTTGTTAGGTGTGGGGACCACTTAAAAGTGAAAAATAAAACACTTTTTCACAAAAAAAAACCGACTTCCAAAAAAAACACTGCAAATTTTTGTGAAAAAGTTTTTTATTAGTTTTAGTTAGTTAAGAGTTTTTTATTTAAATGTATAAAGAGTAACAGTTAGTTGTGAAAATAAATAAAGGCAAATAGTTAAGTTAAGCAATTTGATACATCTAGCGCCACCTAGCTACGCAGTATAAAGCAGCTTCATGCATTCAATTGAAACTCTGTACTCCAGAAGGCCTGCTGAAGGTGTTACCGCCGACATACTGTAGGTACAGACCAACTTCTTAATAAAATGGGAATTAATGTTGCATTTGAGAATGCGTTGTGTAGAACCTCAACAATACGTGATAAATGTGATAATAATAGAAATTAGTACCTACTCAACTTGCTAATTAGCTGGCCACTTGGACAGAGGACATCCTGACGACGTATTAAATTACTAAAAATTGTTGCGACACATCATTTGAGGGATTCCCGGGCTCAATGTAATGAATCTGCTGAACTCTCATATCGTGGGGTCACTCTTGTTATGATACTTACAGACATATTTATTAAAGTTTCGTATTACTGTTTCTCATAAATATTAGTACACAGAAGACGTAGCTTCAGTCTTGGCCATGGCGTCTTACAAGCTGTGTTTTGTTCTTGTTTTCCTAATTGTGCAAACTTGTGCCGTTTACGGACAAGGAGACATTATAAAGAGCAGTCTAACATTTGTTATCGACGATACGGGATCAATGGCGGGTGAAATACATCAAGTGAAAGAGGAAGTCAATATTATATTCGAGAAAGTAATGAGTTCGAAATCGTCGCAAATAGAAAATTTTGTTCTGGTCACATTTAACGATCCGAGTAAGTATCTTGTGATTTTTTTTTTATTATTTATAGGCACGCGCTTGACCACTATCTCACCTGATGGTAAGCGATGATGTGGTCGAAGATGAAGCACGCTTGCCTAGTAGTAACCTATTCATTCTTGACTTAAAGACTCCCAGGTTGTAGCTATCAGAAAACACAGACTCTGGTAGGGAATTCCACTCCTTAGCTGTACGCACAATGAATGTGTTCCCAAAACGTTTTGTGCGTATGGGTGGGATGTCCACCATGTACCGGTGATTACTTTTATAACTTTTGTGCATTATTTACCTACGTTTAAATCTTTACGGGGTTTCCTATTATATGTATAGTCTTCCTGACTGACCGATTTCGGCCAAGGCGGCCAATCTCAACGAAGGCTAGCCATCGGCGCGGAACATAGTATAGTGCACAAGTGCGTGCGCAGACACAGGTGCACTCTCTCCTCTAGAAATCCTATAACCCAGTAGGTAGGTAACTGAGTTCACGTCGGTTTGTGTCACGTTTAAAGTACATAAGTACTGGTCTTCAGCTACTTCTAGACAAGCGTGCTCCATCTTCGACCACATAATCGCTTACCATCAGGTGAGATAGTGGTCAAGCACGTGCCTATCAATATTAAAATGAAAAAGCTACATTAGTTTAGACTAAAAGTAAATCATAATTGGGAAACGACAGAAGATGAATACTTTTATGAGCACGTACCATGTACAGTCAAAAAAGCTATTTGGTAGTTATACGAGTACATGCAAAAATATTAATTTTTCCACTGCACTGCCAATATTTATTTCTAATGTGTGCAATAAAACTTTTAAAGCTGAGTTATGATTGTTATGTTATGAATGACATACCTACTCACGAGTGTGGTGTACAATAAAATTGTTTACTCAGCACACTCACAACATTCTTTAAAAGTAGTTTCAAGTTAGCTGTCTGCATACTAAATAGTTTTGTTGACTGAACATAATTTAATTAAAACAAAATATATGAATCAATGAATGAATTTCGCGGCGGATTGTGCCCGCGGGTATCCGTTTAAGCATTTACCATTATGTAATACTCCTCCACCAGGAAAAGAGATGAAGTCGCCCCGAACACATTTTATTAGTCCACTTTTTGCAGAAGCTAGGAATCAGGGATGTTATGGATATGAAGTTATGAATCTGGATAAGCATAAGATACGGATATAGAAATAATATTATACCGGTTTCGGATACGGTTACGGATATGAAATTATTTAGGATTATTCCTTAGTTTCGGTTTCGGATATTAGATGTTTTAGAAATTGTAAAAGTAAAACACAAAATCGGCTAGTGTCCCGGCTCGGTCGTACAAAAAAACCTGTCGTAACTGTCTTATTTAGACCACGCTCCTATCTGAAATGATCCGAAACTTTTAAATTGAATTCGGTTACTAGCTACGGAGCTCCATAACATCTCTGCTAGGAATGTTTACATTTCAATGTAAACAAAGTGGCGCCGCGCGTGCTGGAAGATGCTAGTAGTAGCTCTTTGTTATTAACATATCCCTCATATCCAGTTTCTTTCGGTTTGAGTACAAGAATTTTCTGTATGGGATACTTGTAGAGGTTAGGTATGTACCTATCTATCTGTCCTTACCTAAATACCTTGCAAGGCTTAAACTGAAATGGTCACTCTATTTAAGTTTATGCCTTGCAACATATTTTATCATATTTACGAAAACAACCCACAAATGAACTTCCAATAATATTAGATAAAAAGCTACGCGTTTTTATCTCAAGGTTTAACCCAAATGTTATTTATTATGTTTCTTGTAAATACTGCACTTATCACTGCCACTTATATTTTATTGCGAAGCTTACTAACAAACTTATCAGTACGTATTGAATCAGTCTTGCACAAACGTAAAACATAAAAGCCAATGGTAATGCTATTAATGTGTTTGTTTCAGCTGCCAAACTACGAACCATCACTAAAGATCGAAATGTGTTTAAAAGTTCTGTGGCAGCCATAAGAGTTGGTGGTGGAGGTGATTGTCCAGAGTATGCCATGACAGGCATCGAACTAGGTCTCACGAAAAGCTTGCCTCAATCCTACTTGTATGTGTTCACTGATGCTTCGGCTAAGGATCATGCTTTGTTTGATCGAATCAAGAGTATCTCGCAAAAAAAGCAGAGTCAGGTCATTATTCTATTTATTTTATTTTTTACTTCAAACAACAACATGCAGCTTGCATAGATATAGCAGCGAACAGTTCAGTGAAGCAGTCTCTAGGAGACAAATCTATCAAGCTATGTATTCTATGGATATGAATTCTTCTCACTCACATATGTGTGCAAGTGAATACATAGCTGCGCATTAATTGCGCTAGAAGACAGTCAAAAGCCCGTAGGAAAACTTTAATTTCCCGGTGTAAAACTAGGTAAAAATATATTGGAATGTATTAGGGACTTGATACTTGATACAAAGCAGACAGGGCGCGGACAGGGCGCACTGACAATATAAAATGTATGGCGTCAAAGGAACGAAATAATAATAATTAATTACGCTTATCGTCGCGGGAGCGCGGCCGAATTCCATAGATTTCGTCAGCGCACGGCCGCCGCGCGCCCGGAGCGCATAAGCGTATATGAAGTCCTATATGGGTGCCTTAGTCTGTCATTGTTTCATACAAACGTAGTCTGGCGATTATTCTACTGATTGACGGTGTACGTTCAGAAAAAAAGTCACATTTATTTATCTCGACATTATCTAGCCCTGTATGGAAACAAAACAGAAAAACCAAAATTGATATGCAAGTTGTTTGTGTCTAAACTTCCAAATTTTAACACAACTTTGGGCGTTAATATATAAGTTATTTAGTACGAAAATTGCAAAATATTAACCATACATAATTAAATAAAAAAATAGTCAGTATTATATATATATTATTTCTTTATTATTTCCAAAATAAAATTATATTTTAAATCTTATTTATTTGTTGTACACCTACCACAGTGTAGTCTTTTTGACCCAAAGGTTGACTGGTAGAGAATGCCTTGTTGCATTAAGTCCGCCCATGTACCACTATTGTACATAGAGTTTAAATAAATAAATAAATAAATAAGAGATCGCGAAATGCGATAAGGCTGCCCATTGTACAATTATGTGTATAAATTTTATAAAACTCGTAGCCTTAGCGGTCGCAAATTCTCAAAGGGTGAACTATTATAAATGGGAAGACTGTATAAAGATAAACTCAAACTGTTCACTTAGTTTTATTAAGTAGGTTAAGAACAAACAACTGTGTTAAAACAATAACACTGCTAGAACCAATATTCTAATCGAAAATGTCCCAAACGACGATCTGGGAGCGAATGCCCGCCTGCGCACCCGCTCCTAGCTAAAAACCCCCGAATCCCGCTCTCCAATTGGCCCACGATATCGGGTGATGCCAGGGTCGTGGTCCAATCGTTGAGTCACCTATTAACCCGCCACTCACTTCAACAATCAAGATTAAATCAGGGGTTGACATTCCCAGAAATGAATCGCATAAACAACATTCCTTTGAGACATACATCTTCATATGAAACAAAAGTCCTAACAAAATAAACTCATTTTAACAATAATCTTCAAAAACATAAACTACTATTTATTATAAGGAACAAAACCTAACAATTTGTAGTTTCCTTTTAATGTTATTCCCAGTGATCAATTAAGTATTTAATAAATAAATAAGGGCCTGATACAAAAGGCTTCTACTCCTCGATACGGCTCGTATTGTGAGGAGGTTCCTTTCTCTGGATCCCTAACCACCGGTAGCTTGGACCCTGCTCCCGACACCGGCGGAAAGCTTTGAATATTTTTTTAAAATAAATAATATTAGAATACAAATTTGTATTTATAATAAAATGAATAAAAAATATAGTAAGTTTTTCATGTTTCAGGTAGTATTTATACTGACTGGCGAATGTGGTCCGAAAAGTAGTGCTGACTATCAAGTGTACCATAAAGTTGCAGATGTTACAAATGGACAAGTTTTCCATATGATGAAAGATGATGTCACAGACGTAAGATTACTTTCATCTTCATTGCACACTGATTTTATTGTTTCTGCTTTCTATTCTCAACTCTTCTTAACCAACATGTGTTAATTTTCACAGATATTAAAGTATATTGAGGAGTCCATTACAGGCAGAGGAATTCCGCTTGTCAATACAAAATTACCCCCCGGCACTCATAATGTTACAGTAAGTACAAGTTTGAATTTTGTTCTTCAACATTTTTTACGTCGATTTTATTATGTGACCAATATTTAAAATATTGTCTATCTTTATCTCCAGTATCCTGTCGATTCTCGTACTGGAAAAGTAATAATTGCTGTAACTGGAACGGATCCCAAGATCGGAAAAGTAGTAGGTCCAGATGGAAGCCAGCCAACTACGGAACCCATTGTCTCTGGTAAATCTCACGTGGCGGTACGTATCTATCACAAAATGATTTATAGAAATAATCGTCAAAAAATGTAAAACTGTTTTGTTGCTTTTCCATGAGCAGTGTGATTCGAGTAAAACCAGAATTATCTCGGTTTCTAAGCGCCAAATTTGGAGACCTACCGTTGACTGTTGTTGCGGTATTTGTTCGAAAGAGTCACCGCGGCACTGGAACGCAAAAGGCATGAGGAAGAACACGGATGGGCTTTAGTCAGTAAGATTCGGACACCCTTCTGCTTCCCTTCCCTTCTGCTCCACACAGAAGAAAAGGAGTAATTTCATGATTTCCCTCCCATCCATAAAAAAACCCTTGACTGTTTTTTTTACCAAATATGTACATAAAATGAATTCCCTCACAATCATGGAACCAGCAGCCATCTTGCCAGGGTTGCGGAATTTGTTCGAAAGAGTTACCGTGGCCCTAGAACGCAAACGGCAAAAGGAGGAACACGGATGGGTTTTATTCAGTAAGAGTCTGACACTCCCTTCCGCCCCACCCAGAGCGCAAGAAGTCATTTGATGATTTCCCATCCATAAAAAACCGTCACCATCAAACCGGTTCCAAAACACAGGTTGACATGAGATATCATTTTTAAATAGTTGGTCAAAAATTGTGTCGACAGGTCACGGCGGTTCTAAATGCAAAGCCAGGAGAGCACAAGGTGGAGGTCAAAAGCAAGTCTGAAGCTCATGCAATTATCACCGCCAAGAGTGACCTCAACTTTCAGCTGGGATTTGCTGTTTTCAAGCCTAATTCGATGAAAGATACAGTCACAAGACCCGCACCAGGTACGATATTGATGATAATAAATTAATTTTACATCACCTGTCCTGAAACTTGAAATTATAAGTCATGTAAACCTAACCTAAAGTACGTCAACAAAGCCCGCTATAATGACCTCCGCTGCTAGGCCCAGTGTGGTGATCAAAATGAGGTTCCAAATTCAAATCACATTATTGCCCGGCGGGTGTCAGTAAGAAGTCATTCATTATGTTTTACAGTGGGTACATATGTTGGCGAATTGTGTCTTATACGCAACAGTGTTAAACATTATCTAAATACTAACTCCTGGATTAATCTATTTCTTACAGAAGGAAATGCGTACTTAGGTATCAGATTACTTGGGAGCGGAGTCATATTTACCACAGCGAAGATCCTCGATATGACTGACAACGTTATTACAGAGCTGCCCCTACAACTAGTGGATAATGCAACAAAGTTCTACGTCACACCTTCATTTAATCCCCCGTTCACCATGTTTCGTGTCTCCGTAAGTATTTTATGCAAAAAGTCTTAGTTAGTGAAGTTTGTGAGTTCATGGCTATGTAGTATCTTCCGCATGGCTCAATTAGAGGTTAGTTAAGCTTTTGACATGGTCAACAATAGATGCAAAATCTTTCTTTTACACTGAGATCCCATCATCCAGGTACAGAAGGGTCACGAGAGAAACTTGTAGGTACCTACTTATGGAAAAAACAGTCGGCACAAACGCTTAATACTTTCGGAAAGAACAAGAAAAAACTGAAATTAATAAATTGATTTACAGACTTGACTTAATTGATCTTTATTAACAATTCACTTACTTAAATGCTTTGAAACATAATCATCAAATGTATGTATTTACTTTTCCCAGGTAGCTGGAAATGATGTAGAAAGTAAATCACCAATCACAAGAACAAGTCCAACACCCATATCACGACAGGATTCACCAATAGGTATTTACGAAGTTCAGGTTATGTTGTATTAATACTGTGGGGGGTTTATGGATGGCAAATCATCGAATGACTTCTTCCACTCTGGGTGGAGCGGAAGAGAATGTCAGACTCTTACTAACTAAAACCCATCCGTGTTCATCCATACGCCGTTTGCGTTCCAGCACAACAGTTGTTATTATCCAGCGGCTGAAGTACGAGTAGAAAATAGGACAATGTTATCAGCAGCAGCTTTGCCAATTACAATACCTTTTTCTTCCTATTAGACTGCCAGATCTTAAAGACTTCTTCAAGGGTCCTGGATAACAGCTTTGGAGATAGCGGGTCGCCCAGTTTGACTACTTTTTAATAGAGAAGTCCGAATTTAGGGCCTAACCTCTAAAACGCCCTATCACTGTGTAATACTCTGGTAGTACTGAGTACAAATTAGCATCGACTCTTGAAAGGAAAAAATTACCAAACGACAATCGTCCAACATGTCGCTTGGTATTTTTTGCCTTTCAAGCGGCGGGTATTTTACCCTGCAGCAGAACATACTTATTTCGCTATATTAACGATCTTCCCTCCAAAAACTAAGATGGCATTGATTTGTTCTTTTCCTTACAGAAATGAAAGTAAATACAGCACCTGAGATAACGATTGACGGAGCACCGTCAATAATCACGGATTACGATGCTCCGCTGCAACTGAAATGTCATGTGCACGGCTATCCAGCACCTGACATCGCTTGGGAGGAAAAAGATTCTGGATTCAGGATACCGACTAAGGTATAACCAAGTATTTTAGTCCTGAATACTCCGTAGTAACAGCCTAAGAATTTTTCAAATGTTCCAGAAAATAGTCATGCGCGTAAGAATTTAAGGTTTCAAAAAAGGACAAAAACTAACGCTTGCTCGAAAACCCATTGGTCAACCTTACCGTCCATATATTATTTTCTTGCCCTGTAGGTAGATAGAAAGATTTAGAGAAGCAAATACCTAGACAAAATATTATAAACCCACATAGCATGATACTTGGGTTTTTCTACGATCCCAGCTGCTAAAATCACATTCTGGAGAAGTTTTATTTTAAAATAAATGTAACAAACAAAAAAAAGTCAAGTGACATATCGAACTGAATATTATAAAAAAATATATTACAATAAAAGATTGATCTCAATAAAATATCTTATCTGACAACATTAATTACGGTAACATGGTGTGTTTTTTTTTCTAGGTGCTAACAGTCGAGGTCCCCTATGACTATGTCAGTATTCTGGATATAGATAAAGCAAACAAAAATGTTACCTACCAGTGCAAAGCGAGCAATATTGTTGACGTTAATATCAAATATGTGCAAGTTGAAACTAACAGGAAAACTTATCTTGATGTCACGGAGATTCCAAAAGGTAAATCACACAAAAACGAAGTTTCAGTGATCGATATCGAGTAGAAAATAAGAAGTTTAAACTTTTTAGACTATCACAATGATAAAGTATTTTTAAATACTATTGTTTTCGCTAAAGTTAATTAATAACATTACACTAAATTCAAAATGGCCATAAAAGCTTGTTTTTTTTTAAATAAAATTAATTGTTTGAATCTGCTCTAATACTTTCACCTATACCTTTAATACAATAAAAGTACACTTTTTAAATATGGATATCACTATTAAACAGCTCTTTTATTTCATTACTCTTCCATAATTATTTTTATTACTTATATCAGAAAAAAATTGTGTTGTCTAGTTTGAACAAAATAAACAATTATCCTATCTTTTGTCAACCTTTTATAACTACATGTTCTACATTTATTTGCTTTATGTTTTTTTATTCATATCACTTCCTCAAAGAAATGCTTTTTAAGCCAAAATCACAAATATAAATAATTTACACTTGAGCTGGGAGAACAAAAGTCGTCCCTTTTTAATGGCGGTTATGTAGATTTTGTATGGGATGCAAATACTTTGAAAAAAAAATACATTGGTGACGATCAACTCAACAAAATGATTTCGTACCAAAGATAAAACAAGTGATGTGACTGCTGCTTGATCCAATCAGCAAAATTCTCCATCAATATTTTCGTAATAGACAAAGATCTTAAGAGACGGTCCGGACGAAGAACTCCCAGACCTAACTTACTTTCTCAATAACAAAATATGATAAGGTGTGTTAGTATGTACTTTATCCATACGCATACCTGCTAGGCCTGATACTTTGCTACAGACTAGAAAAAACATGACGTTATATTTTTGTTTCTAGATATTCGTGTAGAGTACAAAAAAGAAGGGAGTATCACTTGCAAGGTAGACGCCTACCCACCAGCGACAATAACGTGGTATAAAGACGGAACAGTTGTCTCCGGAGATTCTAATATTGCCATCTCCGGCGACAAGTCCGTCCTCACTATAAAACACATGCAGCCAGAGTTACAAGGAAAGTTTACGTGTGAGGCAAGGAATGACTTCGATCGAAAAGTTTATATCGCTGAAGTTGACATATTTGGTGTGGGTAAGTACAGTCATATTATTGTAATATGCAAAATACGGTTTACATAAGTACAGTATATTTACTCGAAATGTCCTTTACGTTAATTGATATCTACTTCCGGTATCTTAATTACCATAATGCTTTGAAATAGGGCTGATAGATCTACAGGAATGAAAAAAAAACAACGGGTTGCACTCCGGGAGTGCCGGCAGAAGTGAAAACTTGAACATTAACGCTGTGCATTTTTGAATATTTTGGAATGGTTAGGGAATAATTTCGAACGAATTGCTTTATTTATCAGTACAAAAGTACTATCTTTTATGTGATTAAATACAATATTCATTTATTGCGCTATCGGACACCGCCGCGTGTTGCCAGTGATGACCTATGGACTCGAAACGTGGTCGCTCACAATGGGCCTCATCAGAAGGCTTAAAGTCACCCAAAGGGCAATGGAGAGGGCAATGCTCGGAGTTTCCTTGCGTGATCGAATCAAGAATGATGATATCCGCAAGAGAACCAAGGTTACCGACATAGCCCGAAGGATCGCCAAATTGAAGTGGCAGTGGGCAGGGCACATTGCTCGCAGAACAGATGGTCGATGGGGCCGAAAAGTTTTGGAGTGGCGACCGCGTACCGGAAGACGCAGCGTTGGAAGGCCTCCCACAAGGTGGACCGATGACCTGGTGAGGGTCGCGGGTAACCGATGGATGCGAGACGCACAGGACCGGTTGTAGTGGCGACGCTTGGGGGAAGCCTATGTCCAGCAGTGGACGTCTTTCGGCTGATATGATGATGATGATGATCGGACACAAACATGACAATTTATTTTACATATTACATTATCCGTCTTACGCATTTTCGATCAGGTCACGTGTCCTGGCGGTCACGTGTCCTGACGGGAGTTTAACATTTTGTACCCATTCCAAAAAGGGCACAACGCCGCTAAAGAAGTTTTAAACTTGTTAATTATTTCAGAGGAACCAGTCATTGATAAAACACACAAACAAGTACGTGTCACAGAGAAAACAAATGCCGCATTAACTTGTAGGTAAGTCGATTAAATTTTAATTAATTAAAACAAACAAAACATTATATAAATAGCTCAGTTTGGTCAGTGGGTCGTCTTAGGGGCGGAGTTTTTGATACACAGTGGTTGATGAGATACTAGGGTCAAAGGTGAATAAAAGAATATGATTGGACATGTTACATAATGATTAAGAGGGCGCCGACCAAACGTCGACCGCGCAGTGGCGCCCTCATCGTTTGTTTGGTTATTTCTTTTATTTTAGAATGAAAATGCAGAAAATATGCAATTTAAGTTGTGCTCCACAAGATTTTACGTTAATATTATTATAAACGGTAGTTTTAAATTGTTCAGTTTTATTATAATCACTAAAACGGAAAAAAGTGGCCACTATTATCCGTTTTAGTGATTATAATAAAACTGAACAATTTAAAACTACCGTTTATAATAATATTGACATATAATCTTGTGGAGCACAACTTAAATTGCATATTTTCTGCATTTTCATTCTAAAATAAAAGAAATAACCAAACAAACGACGAGGGCGCCACTGCGCGGTCGACGTTTGGTCGGCGCCCTCTTAATTTGTCGTGAAAAATATACGTCACACCTAATATCAGTTACAGCTATAGTGTGAGATATTAAAATCAAGGTCCAGAATAAAACTAAGTTACAAATTACTTCATTATCAAATACATCCTTGACTCAACAAAATAAATATTCGATAATATTTATAATAAATACTAAAACTTCGCCTGTAATCCCCGAAGGGTTCGGCAGAGATGGAATAGCACACTCTTAGTTGACCAACAGTGTGTAGATCCCATAATTATATTATATTTTTAAACGAATCTATTGCAATTAACACTGTGAAGATAAATTCAAAGACCCCATGCAGTCGCACTTAAGCAAGAAGGCAGCAGTAAGCGCCATCACGGAGGCATACGCAAGATCAACAGTCATAATATCAACAGTTAAAACATCAACACCGTAAGGCCAACGATTCAAAATCTCAACACTTCAGAATCTCAACAGCAAAGTTTAAAATCCCAACTTTGACATGGGGCACCCCGACTCGGACAGGTTAGGTTAGAAGGGGATGGCGGGGTCTAGTAAGCGAGCGAAGCGAGCGAACTGACCCCGCCATACCCTTCGTGGTTATTTTTATTCAAACCCTTGAGCCCCGCGAAGCGGGGCTCCGACTTGCTAGTATTGACCTAATAGGTACTTTCAAAGTTGGGATTTTAAACTTTGATCTTCTGAACTGTTGACTTACTAAGCTGTTGAGATTTTGAATCGTTGGTCTTACAGTGTTGATGTTTTAACTGTTGATATTATGACTGTTGATCTTGCGTATGTATCCCG
Source organism: Melanchra persicariae (assembly GCA_947386135.1). Classification (NCBI taxonomy): domain Eukaryota; kingdom Metazoa; phylum Arthropoda; class Insecta; order Lepidoptera; family Noctuidae; genus Melanchra; species Melanchra persicariae. The sequence goes on along the minus strand of OX376652.1, from coordinate 11,136,585 downwards.
CGCCATCAACACTGTGAAGATAAATTCAAAGACCCCATGCAGTCGCACTTGAGCAAGAAGGCAGCAGTAGGCGCCATCAACACTGTGAAGATAAATTCAAAGAAGTCGCACTTGAGCAAGAAGGCAGCAGTAGGCGCCAGATAAATTAGCAATAACGTGAATTGGCCTTTCCCTAACATCAGTTCATAAGTAGTCGAACATTAAATTGTGATCGTTTTTTCATTACTAGGAAATGTAAAGGATCACTGTGGATGTCGATTCAGGGTAGCTGAATACCAGTATTTTACGGGAAGAGGCTAGGCAGCCTCTCCCCGTTAACCCAGAGGTCTGGTAGGCAACAGACCTCTGGGTTAACTTTACTTCTTGGCAAGACTGGATTCAGATTTTCTGGCTTCTGACAATCCGTAACGACTGCCAAAGATCTACAAATGACAGCCAGGACCAACCGCTTCACGTGCTTTCCAAGGCACGGAGGTATCTCGGTATGTTAACATGGTCACCCATCCACAGACCGACCCGGGCAAGCGTTGCTTAACCTTGAAGATCGCGTGCGGCCTGCGGCTGACATTATTTAGCCACGAGCTCCTTCACCATAACAAATATCATAACTCTGATTATAATCATAAATTTTTCAGAATTCTCAAAGGCATCCCAAAGCCGAACATACGTTGGTCTTTCCGGCCCGCAGGCGAAGTTACGTTTAGACTGACGGAGACTACCGAGACAATCCACTTGAACAATGTGGGCAAGGACCGAACTGGCTCGTACACATGTGATGCACACAACTATTTGGGATCAGACGCTTTCACTATGGAACTAGTCGTAGAATGTAAGTAGTCTATTGAATATTAAATTTTGTGGTTTTCTTAAAATTCCTATCAGCCTGAGTAACACCATATGCAAAATCATTTATAATTTCAGACCCACCTAAAATAAAAGAAGACTTGAAAATAATAACAAGGAAAGATGATGATGAAGTGAGAATATCTTGCGACGCGACTGGTGAGCCTGTCCCTGCAGTGAGATGGTTCTTCAATGGCACCCCATTGGACAGCATAGCGCAGAGCCGAATATCTGTTGACCAAAGTCTCAGGTAAAATTAGTCCGTATTCGTTTAAGATAAATGCCATTTTTGCCACATCGTACTAAGCGCTTAGTACGATGTGGCTCCACATTTACTTTTTGCACAACCAAATGTGGTAACTCTGCTAGCTTCTGTTTTTACATCTATAATCTAAATCTATACCTTCAAAGCAAGTGAGAATAAGTTGCCTCTGGGTTCTGTCATTCCATCATATCTCATCCATCACTTATCATCAGTTAAAATTGAGATAGCCGACTAATTCTAATCCTAACAAATATTACAAACGCGAAATAAATAAAAGTGAATTTGTTGGTTTGTTTGATATGCTTGTATGCCTAAATCACTGAACTGATTTTGAAGAAATTACGAGCAGTGATAGATGGGACTCTGGAGACGGTTATAGGCACATATAGAAAGACACAGATAACGCAAGTAAGTATCACAATCTGTATGAAAACCAAGCGTGCCATTTTGGCTACCTACTATGACGTCAACACAAGCACTATAAGGTGATAGGAAAATAAAAACGATTCAAAGACGCCGCCACGTATGAGCACCTAACTGACCTAACCACATAACTGACACCTAACTGACGTCCGACTAGCGTACACAGATGCAAATTTAGCGCAAAAGTGGCGGCTTACGATTTTTGATCGTAAGCTGGCCACCGAAACGGGCACGCGAAGTAGTTGCTCTTGCGTTATCTATTTCTATCTATATCAGTGGTTATAGGCTACTTTTAAAAAAATTATATTAAAGCGAGTGAATTCTTATGAATAAAAAGGCACACTACCATAGAAGGAACACTACCTTTCCCTCCCGTCATAGTTGCATAGACTCGTATGTATGTATTATTATTTATCTTATTATATTATTTAGTATGTATTAGTATCATAATATCTTTTTCTATTTGTTATATTTAAAGTTTATTGTTTATTACTTTATAACTTTTACCTACACACGCTGTCTACATCTCTTTTATTCGACTTTCCTTTCGCAGGTATGCTGGAAGAGATTTCATTAGAAATAAGCACCACCTTTGTACCTATTTTCAGTCTCCTTATTCTTACCTATCTATTATGTTAAATGTGTGTACAAGAACTGTTAAATAAATAAATAAATAAATAAATAAATAAAAAACAAATTCCCAATAAAAGTGTTGACTTGCAGATTCAAAGCAAGGCTGGCTGACATTGGATATTATAAATGTGAGGCTGTAAATAAACTTGGAGTTGCTAAGAAAACTACTTTTCTAAATGTATTTGGTAAGTTTTTTTTAATTTAATTTATTTATTGCCCCCACATATTTTCTGGGGTCGAACAATATTTAAACATTCTTCCCCGAAACATGGTTTTAAAGTTTAGAGTAGTGAAATGCATTTATTCATCATAATGAAAAATAAAATTCATGGTTCATCATCAGCATCAGCCGAAAGACTTCTACTGCAACACAATAACCGGTTCTGAGCGTCTATATCGGCTACTTGCAACCCTCACCAGGTCAAGAGTGGGTCACCTTCCAACGCTGCGTCTTTCGGTACGCGGTATTCACGGTTAAAGCAAGATTAACTAAGGCATGGTTTATTTTATTTTACAGTCCCGGTAACGATCGAAACCCCAAAGAAGAGCACTATAGAAGTAATGGTTGGGAAAAGTACGATTTTGTACTGTAGAGCTGATGGATACCCGAAACCTAACATTAAATGGGCTTTCCAGAGCTCTGACCCAATGATACCGGCCAAAGATGTAACGTAAGTATTTCTATCTCATCATCTGTCTAGTCGCTTTGGGTCAGGGATCAGTTCCTAACTGGGTTGTGGAGATCCAGAGTGCCAATTCTAATAAGTAATAATTTTATTTGTAAAGTCGCAATCTGTCAAAGATGTATGGAAATGGAGGATTTTTTGACAGATTGCGACTAACTTTTAGTTTTATTTAATAAAACTACCTGTCAGTTTTATTAAATAAGCCCCGTGTATGTAGTCTCAGATGGGCCAAGGTCAGACAAATGGTGACTTGTATTTTTCACAGTCGGTTGAGGTTCTATATATTTTGTAGTCTTCTCCAATTGGGTACTTTCCTGAAAAAATCTAATTTAGTCCATCAGATAGATTTCCAAAAAAGTTAGACACGTAATTTTCTTTTATAAAATAACAGCGCGTTGATAACTCGCGTCACGTCACATTTGTGTACACTTTTCACTCAAATCTGACGTCAACAGCCCGACTCTTGTACTTTGTTGCGCTTTCAAAAAATACGTCTCCATGACGTGTCCAATATTTTTTGAAATTTTTCTTCCTAGGAACGTACCGCCTTGGTTTAATTCTTATCATCATACCAATATCTTGTTTCAGGCCTACCAAAGGTGTAGCGTCAGTTACCTTAAGGAATATGCAACTTCACCAACAAGGATCTTACACCTGTGTCGCAGAGAATGGCATCGGTGGTTCAGCTTCTATCACTTACGACGTAAAAGTTTACGGTACGTAAACTCTCTCTCCATATATCTTAGCCTTTAAAGCAAGGATAGCAGGCAAATAATATCTTAGCATGGCTCACACAAAAAAGTGGATTGTTCTGGATACAAGAGCAATAGTACTAGGTACTATTCTAGCTTTAAAAACATTATAAAACGGTATAATGGCACGCCTGATGAAAATGTTGTATGTAACACCAATCGTCGACTCATTGCTAAGTTAAAATACAGAGTTGAAAGTTTCTCATGTGCCTGTTTTTATCTTACCTTAACATTATATTATAAAATGATTAATGTATACTAGACAGTTTAATAATAAGTATAATTGCAGAGATCTAGGGCATTACTCGTAAAAGTATCTACATGGGGAAATAATCCTAATATATAAAATAATTCCTTTACTGACTGAGTGACTGACAGACAACGCACAGCCGAAACTACTAGTGAGGAGATGTAGGAGAGCAAGGATTTCCCGAAAATCCTACGGGAACGAGAAAAAGTCGCAGGCAAAAGCCAGTAGGTGATATTATGGCACTGTGTAAATAAAATTTTGAACTAAGCTATGCTGCTGGGTACATAAGATTGGTTTGACGTTTCCGTGGAAAAAAAACGCACATTGAGACGCTATAGATAAAATAACATTTGAATAGCGATAAAGATTCGTCAAAAAGTCAAAAATCCATGAGAAATATTACGTGGTCAATTCAAAACAATATTTGAACTTATTTAAAAAAAACCTTATAAACCGCGTGATTAGGCTAAACACTAAATAGCAGATTCTTTGCGAGATAGAAAATTTGAATATAAAATCTTCTAATCATATCTATAGTTAGAATTTTCTTATCAATATAAATTGATAAGAAAATTCTTTGATCTTTGATTTTTCGGCAATCGCTGATACAATTTTACTGGCCGAAAAACAGTTAACTATTTAAACTCAAACCCAGTATCTATCCCCGAGTAATACTAACCTATTTTGTTTCCAGCTCCACCTGTTATCATAAACATGTACACATCTAAAGAGTTCGAAGCTGTGACCGGAGACCCAGTGCTCCGGATCCAGTGCAAAGCCACGGGCAGCCCGAAACCTAGCATCGTCTGGATTAAAAATGGACTCAACTTAGCTATCGGTAATGTTCCCATTAATGCACCTTGTTCAGAGAAGTTTAAATCTACTTCTAACTTGTCCTCATGAATGAACATTGATAATGTGAGATTTAAGAGGCGTCGATTCATTTTTTAATTCACTGTATGCGAGAAATACATGACATTTCGATAAAGTGACGCGACGCTTGATAGAGGCCAATGTCTAGTAGGGAGACACTTTTCGACTGAAATGATAATAACGATGACCTAATTAATTGTATTATTGTATTTGATTTTTCTAAAATTTCCTACCTACTAATAAATTAATGGTTGAAGAGGGTTCAGGTTGGGCCCCTGGTCTCGCCACAACACAATAGAATTATCATTGTAAAGGTTGATCCGTGCTTGGTGATGGAAGGGAGGCAGATACAGAACACTATTCTGTATCTGATATAAAGATTTTTTAGGACATCATCCTTATACAACTTGCAACGGCTCATTGTACTCATCATTATGACTAACTCACTATGTACCAACACTGAAATCACGAAAAAAAATCTACTGCTCCATACAATTCTGTGCGCATAACTCGACAAAATCTACTGAACAATTTTTTTTTCGCGTCTTCGGGGTTTGTTACACGTTGTATATGACCAAGCACTTCTGAAACATCCTTTATTTAGATGATTTTCTAGCAACCTTTTTTATCTCAGGGTCCGATTGGTACGACATGGAAGACGACGGGACTCTAGTGATCAAAAACATCGACCGTGACTCACAAGGCTCGTACGTATGCCTCGCACAAAACTCGCTGGGAAATGACACCGAGGCATACGAAGTTATTGTCAGAGGTGAGCAAGCTATCTTTCTTGTATTCTCCAGTAGTAAACCAGCTTGTAGCGAGCATGCGCAGTATTCGTTCTAAACAATATTATCTTTCAGATGATCTACTACCTGAGCTACCTACAAACACTGTATTCGTTCTGGAAAATGAGACAGTTGATATCAAGTGTGACATACCACATACGGGCACGGATCAAGTGCGTTGGTATAAGGTGCGTTAAACTGTTGCCCTAATTGTAATAACTTAAGTTATAAATTCAACGTGTAACAGAATAAACGCAATACGTTTTAAGGAGCTATTGTACTCATCATTATGAACAAGTTTTACTATGGGACCAACACTGAAATTGAGAAAAAAAGTCGACTGCCCCATACATTTCTGTGCGCAAAATGTACTGAGCAGCAGCTTTTTTTCGCGATTTTGGGGTTGGTCCCGTGATAAAAGTTGTTCTTATTGATGAGTACAATGACTCATTAAGAGGTAGCTATTGTGTTTATTATGTTATACTTTGAATTTATATTCATAGGGTCAGCTCGATATCTGTAAACATTATGCTATTTACGTGAACACACATTTGAGACACTCGAGCAAGTGGGGCATAAACTACTGTATGAACTAACTTGTAATGGAAAAAAGAAATAAACAATAACATTTATTTAGTACGTACTGTATAAAACACGCATGGTACATAAGAAAAAATAAAACGGTAGTATGCCTTAAACTAAGTGTGTGTCTGTCAGAGAAACTGATGCCGTCTGTTAATGGTTTTTTATAAACCTTTCAATCCTCGGCATGCCTGCTACTTAAACCGTTGTATTTAATTAAAATATGATTATGATTTTTCTAAAAACCGTAACTCCAATTTATTATTTTAAACAATGAGTAAACGTGGTGTTTTTTTTTTTCATTTTTACGCCTAAAATATACCCCTAGTGTGTTTAGATATAACAATTACCATAACTAGTACCTACGAGAAATAGTCATTTAATTCGGGTTTGACAGAGCAGATCGCATGCCGTTTGACATTTTGCAACCAGGCATACCGAGGGTTATGTACAAGTTAAATAAAAAGGTAGGAAGATATTATAAGAATGGCAAATGTTTCCAGGGTAGCGTTGCTATAGCGAGCGGGGAACTTACCCTATACAGCGTGACTCGGAATGACGATGGTCTGTATACATGCCGCGTCAGCGACGCCACCAAGTCCCGCTCCCTCACCACCAAGGTCGTCATCGGATACAAACCAACGTTCGTCACAGAAGAAGAAGAGACCGTCGAATTCGTCCATGGAGCTGATGCAGAATTCCTTTCTTGCGAAGCTATAGGAGAACCAAGACCTAAGGTAAGGGATCATGAATTTTCTAGATCCTTTTTTTTTTAAATGGGAAATCAGCAAATGACCCCTGCCGCTCTGGGTGGAGCAGGAGGGAGTGTCAGACTCTTACTGACTAAAACCCATCCATGCTCCTCCTAGTGCCTTTTGCGTTCCGGGGCTGCGGTAACTCTTTCGAACAAAATCCGCAGCCCAACTGAAGTAGGCACATTCCATTATCCTGGCTGCAAAGAGTTTATTTAGTTTCATGGCCCAGATATAACAAATGTGTATTTAGGGTACGATGGGACTGACATGCGCATTACAATTATAATGTCCCAAAATAAACAAAGAAAAAAATGTGTAGATTTATAGAATAGGACTTATTTTGAAGTGGAAAACATTTCAATTAACAGACGGCAGTTTGGAAACACAATGGCAAAGTGCTGAACACCACGAGCATGTCATACCCAGTGGGCATGGAGTACGGTGCAACCGGCACCTATGAGTGCGAGGTCAGCAATGACTTCGGCAGCATTCATCGCACCTTCACAGTTACATCTAGAGGTAAACCATTATTCTTCTTTAATTATAAATCTATTGAATACAAACAAAACATGATGGTATATGTACGAAGATGTATTAAATGGTATTTAGCTAAATAATCTCCGACAAATTACCATTTGGTTTCCATTACAGCTAAATCTTATTGACATAAGTGTTTTGATGATTTAAAAATAATGTGACTGAAACTTAACTTAATATATGAAATTATGAATCTATTTATATAAAATATTAGCTAGCTATACAATCTGACTTTTTTATCATTACCAAAATTTTGCTAGGCGTTAGGTATTAATGGCATCATTCATGCAAAAATAAAACTAAAAACAATAAGGTTCGCAATATATTGCTCTGTTGGTTTGTAGTGTAGTCTAATATAAATCAAATCTGATTGACAGATTGCATTTTGGACCTCAAGAAAGATTTCCCAGAAAAACAACCCATAATGTCGTCGAGATCGTTAGGTTGGCCAGTATTCGAAGTAAAAGACGGCTATATGATCATACCGCATCAGGACTATTTCTATTTAAACTGCCCTTCACTTTTCTCCAACTCCAACCTTCCATCAAATACAGATCCTATCACGGTATTCTGTGAAAGAGACAACATTATTAAAATCAATGGAAAACAGTACAAATTTGCTGAAATTGAATGCAATGAAGAAGTCAAGCCTCAAGTTTTAAAAACTAGCAATGTGGCGTGCCTCCCCGGCAACACAGAGACTGTGAAGATCGGATACACACTGTTTACTGAATTCATTGAAGTGTACGAAGTTTGCCTGGACAAGGAGAACAACGTGCCTTTGTTCACGAAACACAAGCTATCTCCGACCCACACGGATAGGTCTTCCGAGGCTGCATGGTCCAACAGCGTCTTGCCTCAAGATTTTGAAACGTTGTACGATTGTAGCAGACAAGAGTATTTTATCAGTTCATCATTGGGAAGAGGGTTGAGTACTGGTATCTCTTGTTGCTTCGGTAAGCGACAGCTGGTGAACTCACATAACTTGCTGCCTGGCATACCAACGGCAGCAGCGTATGATTACTTGAACGTCATTCCTCACTGGAGTACCTGTAATTCAAAGGTATGTAGACTTCATTGCGTTTTAAAGAGTTACATCCAATGAATATCTATGTATATTAATTCTCCCACTTTTGTCTCAAACCGCTTGTTATTTTACTTAGGTACTACTGGTGCATGTAAGTGTAAAAAACTTAATTGTTGTTCGCAGAATTGGGAAAATGTAGAGCAAAGTGTTAGAAAGCTGGCGAAAGCAGCTGGACGCGATCTGATAATAACGACTGGAACTGCAAACCCACGCCGCGTTGGAACATCTACTGACATTACCCTACACGATGGCAGAGGAGGCCGGCAAACAGTAGCGCCATACTTATGGAAGGTAACTAGCTGAAAGCTTTTGGAACAATAGTTACTATAGACAAAGTAGACAATAGTCTGGTATTTAAAATATGTTTTGCCAAATGATTGTTGTGTTTATTAGTCAAGTTTTGAAGAAGACGTATGATTGTTCATTTTTAAAGAAAATCTCTCCGCTTTCTATAATCATTGCCGAGTGCTATAGGAGTTGTTGTTGTGTTAATATAGTAATCAATAATACATGTTTTAAAGTATAAATAACTGACCCGCGCAACTTTGTCTGCGTCACATACATAAGAAAGAGAAAAAAAAACCCGGTTTTCCAAAATTTTTCATTGATGCTCCGCTCCTATTGGTGGTATTTTTATGTTATATGGCCTATATCCTAATTTTTCAATTAGAACCATTTTTAAATCCGATTATCAATATCTTACATTTTGGCAGTTCGACAGTTTCAACCTACTCTGCTGACTAATGCTATTTCGTTATTCCCAGGTGGTCCAAGATCGTGCTCAGAGAGCATCTCTCGCAATAATTCAAGTCAATATTCCGGAGATGTCCAAAGAGGAGGCGTCGAAGCACGTTCTGTGTACCGATATTTGTGGCTTCGCTATCCCCTGGATAGATGCCTCCAACTATCACAATGTGGAGGACGGCTACACCTATTGTTGTTCTATCATCGAATTTGAGAAAGCGTTCGGTTACAGCGGTCGCTTCAGTCGCAATATGTACAAAGTTCTTTTCGACGCTGATGTGCTATCAGATTTGAGTTCTAAGAAATAGTATTAAGTAAAACAGCATTTTGTATTATGATTGATTTTATTTATGGACATTTGCCATTACCATAGTGTTTTTATTTTTTATTTTAATACATGAAAATGAGTTTTTCATAGTTTTACTTTTGTTTCATAATGTAAATAAAATTTGGCATAAAAGGCTTAATGGAGGCTAAAGATTCTGAAGGTAGTAACACTAACCGCATTTTTAGAGTTCCTTCCGCATTAAAACAACAAGAAACTTAGTTCAGGTCTTTCTAAAATATGGAGATAGGTATTTTCTAATCGTTTGCATTCAACGATATGTCGCATAAAACGAAAATGGGCCCAAAATCCAAGCTGGCGCCAGAGTTTGTTTCACAGGCGACAGAGTTTAATAATAATTAATTTACGTGCCTACTTTCGGTTACATTTTTTCCTTTTTTTTTTTGAAGAATTGGCTAGCTCTTGACCTCGATCACGCCTGATGGAAAGCGATGGATGAGGTCTATGATGGAGCAAGCGTGCCCAGAAGATGTTTCGAGGCACTGGTACTCCCACGCGTCGACGAAATACAGTAGGCTGCTTGACGCCGGACTCCGAAGGGAGGGTGGTCGCAAACCAGGCGGGTGTTACCTCTACTACCACAAGGGAAGGATTGGCCAGTCTTATAAGGTGTTAGGTGAAACTATCCCGGATACGCCGAGTGCTCGGTTCAGTTGTGTGTTTGATGGAACAAATTGGGCTACACGAGGAGGCTCCTTCATGCATCACATAACTACAACCCTTATGTAATGTGTATGTCACCGGATAATTGCAGACTCCATAAGATTTTAAAATATCTTGAGAGATTTTAAACTCTCGATAAATTGTCACCTGGTTTTTTTTTTCCCGAAGGATTATACCTATAGTATCAAATTTTGGAGTCGAAAAAATTCGGAGCTAAGAATTAATGCTAAGTTTGCCATTGCGGCGTAATATGACTGGACTATATATTATAACCTACGTATGGTTTAGAGAGACCCATCGAATGACATGAATTAGTGATGCGTTCAACAATCGACTTTCAAGGCAGACGCGAAGGCTGCGGCAATGACATTACCTACCGACCTGGACGACCTGGCATTCAGTTCTAACACAACTATTACCATCAACAATTATTTTGTGAGTGCCCATTATGTGATAGATTGAAAAAATATATTATCTTATAATCTGATATAACGCAGACTCGTATATATCTTCCATTTCTATAAACATTATAATAAAAGCGAAAGGTCACTCACTTATTCATTCATTCATTCACTCACTGATTATTCACGAAATCTCAAAAACTACTTAACCTATGAAGATGAAATTTGACACAAAGGTTGACTATGAGTAGGAGACGTCAGCTGAGATAGGATTTTAGAAAACTCTCCCCGTAAAGGGGTGAAAGTTTGTATGAGAAATCTTGTTCCTTGGGTCAATTTACTTGAAACCTGGTACAAATACTGACCTAAGTGAATTAAAGAGGTTATCATCATTAGGTTTTCAGAACTAATTCCAAAAGACGATTTAGGGGATGTTAAAATTTGTATGGAAGAATCTTATTCCTCGGATTTATAAACGTGAAACTGGGCACGAAGACAGACCTAAATAAATAATGCCATAATTCGTTTTACAAACCTATTCTCCAATGGGAAATTATGGGTGTGTTAAAGTTGGTTTGGACGAATCTTAACGCTTAGTCTAGTCTTGATAAAAAATAAGAAATCCGTGTTATTGGATTTTTATAAAATCTATCTCTAAGACCCCTTCAGAGATAGATTTTATAAAAAGATAAAGGGTGATGAAGTTATTATGATCCCCATAAGGGGATACTGCTTGCTAGAATTTACTTTGAAATGTAACACACTGTTTATGTAAAAGTGAAAGAATTAAATATAACCAATACCCAACGGGTTCAACAGTTACACTAATCCGCTGGTTGCAGCAGTAATAATATTTGGGAATTAATAAAGATGAAATTGTTTTTCCAAAACTACGCTTTAGAGGGCGTTGAAGTTCGTGGAGTGCCTGCTAAAGCCGCGCGGACGAATTCGCGGGCGAAGTGCTAATGAAAATATAAAAACACTTGGTCTACGCAAAAAAAAATTTAAAGGCCAGATAAACTCGAATGAATCTGAACTTTTAAATCAGAATAAATTTATATTGCAAAGTAGATTTTCTATAAATAAAGCGCTTGCGACATACACGTGCCACAACTTAATTGTTTTTCTTCCTGAGAGATTGTTAATCGAGTTCACCGTAGGTATTATATTACACTGACTTCCAAAATTAAAGTGATTTGTTTTTTTTTTGTTTTTTTTTTTTGTGGAAGTCGGTTCATCGGTTGTACTTAAGTCGCTGTAAAAAGTTTTTATTTTCCACTTTTAAGTGGTGAACTAAATTGACATTATTTCCATAATGAGTGCTTGCTCTATCATACATAGTAAAAGAGGAGCACGGATGGGTTTTAGTCAGTAAGAGTCTGACACTCCCTTCCGCTCCACCCAGAGCGGGAGGAGTCATTTGATGATTTCTCATCCAAAAAAAAAATTAGTAAAAATGGTTCATAATGATGAGTACAAGAGGTTATTTTGTAACGTTTATTCTGTTACACATTTTATATGAATTTTTAAAGTGTGTGTGGTTGGCCAGATCTGAAAATATGAGGAATATATAAAAACACAACTGTATCATTGGATTTTTGGCCAAAAAAAACTTTTTTTTTCTGGAAATCAGTTTTCCTCAAACCAATTTTTCAAAAATTCAATGATGCAGCTTTAGTTTTCATCAAAATCGGGCTCGAGACTCCTTTCAGTGTTTTTCGGTATTTCTAATCGTTTTGGATTTGGACACACACGCACACTTTAAAAAAACAACCTATAGTAGGTGCCAGATAAACGTGCAATAAAGTACATTGACCTTTCCCTAATATCCCTTCGTAGATACCCGAACAATACATTATGAACCATTTTACATTACTAAAGAACATAAAGGATCACGATAGAAGTAGATTCAGGACTGCTCTAAGTCTTTATTTCTTTTTTTGATTTTAAAAAAGTCAATAAATGTATGTGGGTCAATGACCGTTATTGCACATTTATCTGGAATCTACTATAGATACAGATTAGATAGTAGGCATAGATATAAATTACAGTAGCAGGCAACTAAATAAACATTTGAAACTTGCCGACAAGCATTCTAATGCATTCATGTACCTACTAAGTAATGTCAAATAACAATGACCCCAATTCGAAACACTTTATAAAAATACCGTGAAATAGTTGCAGAATATTTGACTTGCGACAAATAATATCGATATAAAATATAAATGTAAATATTTAAAGTCCGATTTTTATTTGAATGATTTGTTACAACATCTTTTGAAGTGAACCGAATCCGGCCTATGAGAGTGCCATAGCCCACCGAGACGCAAATGCTGCCACTCATAGAGCCAGCTTTGTCAAATACAAATGTCAGTAAATGTCTGAGAAGTAGAATAGAAATACTCACTATTGTACATATCAAATTAAAATAGTGGCAAAAAAAATATTAGGGTGATACAATGGATGGTCTTATAAAAAACATTTTATTTGTTCATCATCATCATCATCATATCAGCCAAAAGACGTCCACTGCTGGACATAGGCCTCCCCCAAGCGTCGCCACAACAACCGGTCCTGTGCGTCTCGCATCCATCGGTTACCCGCGACCCTCACCAGGTCATCGGTCCACCTTGTGGGAGGCCTTCCAACGCTGCGTCTTCCGGTACGCGGTCGCCACTCCAAAACACATTTGTTAGGTAGGTATAATAGTACTAGTCAAAAGACCCTACACAATACATATACAGACTTCCATAAACTAGATTTTTTTTATTCAGAGTTCATCATCATATCTGCCGAAAGACGTCCACTGGTGGACATGGGCCTCCCCCAGATGTGGAGAGGGGGGAGGGGGTTGCCATAATCGCCACGCTTGGCAGGCGAGTTTGCAATCGCAGTATTTCTGTTGCAATTTACCTACAGAGAATGCTGCTGCCCATTCTCTGGTGAGTCCCTTAGTCACCTCTTATGACACCCACGGGAAGTAATGGGATTCAGGAGATTCAGAGTTCAGTCTGAATTAAAGTGAGTGCAGACAAAAGTCTGTATTGCATGAACCCACTATAACAATTAGCGGTTTAATCGATATAACCTTTTACAGACCACCTTTAGATGGATCTGACAGATATAGAGAAAATATACGTTGGCTATGGTGTGCTATATACAATACATAATTATACATACAACACATACATACCGTGACAATTTTAACTATGCCTGGGTATATCAGCTACGAGTGAAACGAATATTTCCTTCCCTTGCATTGTTAGGGGGGTAACGCCCGCCTGGCTCGCGACCATCCTCCCACCGGAGTCCGGCGTCAAACAGCCTGCTTTATTTCGTCGATGGTAGTACCGGTGCCTCAAGGCATCTTCTGAGCACGCTCGTTCCATCATAGACCTCATCCATCCCTTTCCGTCAGGCGTGATGGAGGTCAGCCCATTCCTCAATAAAAAAGGAGGGGAAATTGGTAAGTAGTTCATAGTTGATTTAGTTCTTTCGGAAATTAACTCCTATATACAAACTAACATTTTTTCTTTATAAATAGACTTTTTTTTAGACAATAACATTACAGAATGCCTTGAAATATTGGTTTGAATGGCGATTGTAGTCGACTCTGTGCCCTATGGTATCATCGAACGATGTCGTTAACTTATCAAATCTGTTCATGTCCTTACTACATTAATTTTCCATAAACATACATAACGTCACGAGAAAGGAATTTAGCAGGATTTTACATCCTTCATGATTCTGTTTTGGTACCTATATATTTTTTTTATTCTGATTATTGTTTTTCCATTTGTAATACCTACCTAATTCGACCCAAGTTGTCAAATCTTCAGTTTCATTTTTCGTACCTTAGCAGGGTTTCTAGGTACGAGGCAACTGTCATTTTCTTTAGTTGTTGAAGTAGTGCAAGCATGTGCAAGCTTCTGACTGATAGAAAACTGTCAAACGGAACGGATTCTACAAATTAGAACAATTTCTATAAAAGCGTTGTCGCATCGCGCCTGTTAGCGAGAGCTTTAAGTGCCCTATCTCACTAGGACACCATGGTGGCGGCCACGCAGTCGCACCACCAACAAAATGTATGCAGTTGTATAAAGGGTACCTCACCTGGTATCTGTTGCCGACAACCGAATCAACCGGCTGGTAGCAACACACCGCATACATTTTGTTGGTGGCCGCCAACTGTCCTAGTAAGACACTAAGAAGTCATCCGTGTAGATAAGGATATCCTACAGTAACAACTGTACTTTCAGTCAAATCAAACCCACCCAACGAGGTAAACCACTTGGTAGGTAGCATAGCAACAGTTCCTTAAGATAACAGAAATCCTAAAGATAAAAAAAATGATATTTATTAACTTTGTTCAATCAGCCTACGCACATGTCAAAGGTGAGCTTAAAAACATAAATTGATAAACCACATTATTATTCAACACGTAAGCTGTCAAAATATAAAGGAATAACATAAAAGCAAAAACTATTCAAGCAGTACCTACTGATTGATGCTCGATCGCACATTCGTCAAGACAATGTTATAATAAAGTACTTTAAAATGCCAATTGTAATCAGCGTCAATAATAAACAATTTTCGAACTCAAAATAGCATTAAACTTAGGTCAAGGTCCCGCATGATTTAATTTATTTCACAATAGGAATTCATCACTATTAAGTAATATTGTAGCATTCTGAATGCTAATTTTATATTTTATTACATTGCTATTTGGATCCGTTTATAAGGTCGCTGGACAACGCCTTAAAATATCTCATTAAAACAGTTTAATCAGCTTGCATTGTTCCTCCAAGACTTATTAAAAAGTATATTTTAATTAGTTAGTTTATAATTAAAATTAAATATTACTAGATTTTACGTCGTGGGCAAAATCTATAAATATGTATAGTACGCGCATTCAAGTATAAAATATACTTTAAAGAAAAGAAAGAAAGAAAAATAATTTATTTGCGCCAAGCATGACGCACACCATAAAAATATATAGGATCTATTCTCATACCTACTAAATATAATTACCGGCCAAACCCGATTTAAGGATGAACTAGTATCGCCTAGGCCAAACTCGTTCATCATGTTACCGATAGGATAAACCAGTTTAGTCTAGGTCGAATCGGTTTATCCTAGTTGAGAATTCACACGCTTTTGGATAAATTGGTACATCCTAGTCTGAACTAATTTCGCCTAGTTTGTATTGTCTATAAGCTTGACAAAGTAAACTGAATAAAGAAATAGAAATAAAATAGTCATTATGTATATTAGTTATTTATTAACTAATCAGTAATTTCCCTTCACACCTTGCAATGAGCTTTTTGAAAATAATCTATAACTTTGAGGTCAATATTTTGCCATTTTCGTATATAAGTTATTTATTAACGCCCAAAATTGAGTCAAAATTTGGAAGTTTCGACACAAATAACTTGCACATCAATATTTTTTCTGTTTTGTTTCATTACAGGGCTAGATAATGCTGAAATAAATAAATGTGATTTTTTTTCTGAACGTACACCGTCAATCAGTAGAGTAATCGCCAGACTACGTTTGTATGAAACAATGACTGAATAGCGCACCCATAAGGTCGCTGCACAGTGTGATATCAGGGATGGTAACATAGCAAATCCAAACTCTTGGTAAATAGTCAACTAATTTTTTGTACCAGCAGCACTACCAAAACCAAATCAATACACTTGATAAAAGATAAATTCTGTTGCTTAATAATAAAAGTGTTATTGAAGACACTAAATGACAATTATCTAGCAAGCGTGATTATCGTCGTGTCATGACGCCGCGTATCGCTTGCCTATGTCAAAGGTTGTTCACTCAGAGCTGCGAGAATGTTAGTTCTTGTGAAACACTCGAACACTAACCTTCAATGTCTTAATATTTTATGAACTTTTAGGGTTGATATCTGGAAAAAAAAATAAGTTTAAAGTTTAAACTGCGCTAGGAACACCTCTTCTCAAAGCTTCTACTACTTATCAAATAGTAACGACATTTTTGGTGAAAAATATTGATGAATAACTCCCTCATTGGCAGTTCAGCTAGCTTCTCTTATAGTATGTGTTAGTCTCAACCACGGTCGGTTGACACTCGAAGTGTCTCGCTGTCATCTTTCGCTTAATGCAAAGTAAAGCAAGGACAGCCCTAGCTCCTTTAGTTTAACCTAGCGAAAGAGTTTACCGAAGATTGCACATTTGCACCTAGTCCATTATGAAACTCCGCCCGTAAAGGCTACAGTACTAGATCGTGATGAACAATCTGAAAGAATCACGACACATTATCTCGCACCACTGTCAATAACTGACCTTATGACCCCCTCTGTAACACGTACTGTTGAATCGTCGCAACCATCGGCCATCTTCAGAGGACAATGAAACTCAAAATTAAATATTACTAAACGAATTAATTCTTCGATCATTATTTCGGTGACCTAAGCGACTAGCAGTCATTATTTGTACGTTATACTGCACCGTAGGAAAGGTTGCATAAGGTGCTACATTGCAACTCCGTGGTTGTTTGAGTACTGTATTTTTTTTTATTGATAGGCACGCGCTTGACCGCTTCCTCACCTGATGGTAAGCGATGATGTGGTCGAAGATGGAGCACGCTTGCCTAAAAGTATCCTATTCACTCTGGCAGGGAATTCCACTCCTTATCTGTACGCACAATAAATGTGTTCCCAAAATGTTTTGTGCGTGTGGGTGGGATGTCCACTATGTACCCGTGACGCATCGCATTTGATACAAATTGAGAATATCTTATGATTTAAGGATAGGTAGACCTAATGTTACGTATGGAAAGTACAAACCAAATTAGACTAAAATGTGGTAATAGATAAGCCTTGTATCAGCAATATTATCAAGTGTAAGGTGGAGCGGCGATCTTCGTAGCGTAGTTAGGATACCTGCCAGGGATGCGGAATTTGTTCGAAAGAGTCACCGCCACCTTGGACCACAAAAGGCATTTGGAGGAACACGGATGAGTTCT
The DNA here is from genome assembly GCA_947386135.1 of Melanchra persicariae. Taxonomy (NCBI): domain Eukaryota; kingdom Metazoa; phylum Arthropoda; class Insecta; order Lepidoptera; family Noctuidae; genus Melanchra; species Melanchra persicariae. The sequence continues at coordinate 11,118,958 of OX376652.1, read as the reverse complement.
AGACAGTAAGAGTCCCCCCCTCCCGCCCCACTCAGTGCGGAAAGAGGCATCTTTAAAAAAGTTGTATTAGAGTTGTCAAAAATCGAGATGAATGGTGTGCAATTAGAGGATCAATCACACATTTTTCACAATCTCAAAGACATCATCATCATCTGTTTTAGTAGGTATACGACTTTTTAGTCATTTGAAAGTCAAATAAAACATGCAGGGTGGTTTCTTCGAATAAAATATAGGTCATGCGGTGCTGAAGCGCTTGTCCGCTTTATACGCTTAAGGTCACGGCTGCTTCTTGTCGCCTTATAGCAGGCATCAGTATTAAACAGAGATCATTTATATTGTCAACGCATCAGACAATAGTAAAACAATGGCGTCACTATCCTCACAGGATAATCAACACTTAAGCGGATAAAGGGGATAGGTAGCAGACCGTCTCCGAACCGTCCGGAAATGACGATATACGTAGAATGTAAAGATTCTCAATTACATCATCAAGATATTACAACAGCTATCATGAACTGTATGGACTTCTTACAATACTCTTGACCGCTTTTTATGATTAAGATATGATCGACCATTATAGTAGGATTTCCTTATTTGAACTAAGGTCATAAGGTGCTCTTCGGTTATAATAATAAACATTGTAAATAGTGTGAAATTAGCATCGTCGCCGAATTCAGTATCTGCATACTGAATTCGGTATTAAATTCATTATTTCATAAGTAATATACACATACACATACACATTGCAAAACAAAATAGGTATCTATTATATTGTTGCACTAAGATAAAAAAATTATAGGTATTATATGTTGGACTCAGAATTTAGGGGGTAGTGGTACAGAGAGTAAAGTCCCGCATACCTCCGTTGAAAAGGGAGGATCCTCCCACCAGACGGATGTTGTTTCTGGTGGGCAACTGCCCGGCAGTTGATATTCGAGCTTTGCATAATGTTCTAATCGAACGGTAAACTCTGATATCTTGATTTAGGATTTTGTCCAGTTAGTTCGCAGCTGTCGAGATAGATGGCGCTGCGAGTCTCATTTGTTGATTCTGCTACGTTGATTTTTTGTGGCGGTATTAATGTCGCCTACAGAATAACTTGTATATAAATCCTGAAAAAAATCTCTGCAATAACATGTGATTCATCATCTTCCTGCTCTTATCCCATGTTACTTGGGGTCGTTGCAACACGTTTTCTTCTGTATTCTTTCTCCATTCTGTCCTATCACCCGTCATACTATCACTGACTCTCTTCTCTTTCATATCACTTCACACACAAATCCATCCATCTTTTCATTTGCCTCCCTGTCCCACTCCATCCATCCACATTTATATTAATAGCTCTTTGTGACATGCGTTTCGTCCCTCCTCTTAACATGGCCATACCACGTCAAGCGACTCCCTTTTTAATTTTTCTGTCTCTGGCGCCACTTTTAAAATTATCCTAAAATACTCATTCCTCACTTTATAAATTCTCATTACTCCACACATCCATCTAAAAATTCTCATCTCCGCTACATGCATTTATTTTCAGCCGTCTTTTCACAGCCCAACATTCTGAACCATGCAGTACGATAGGTCTTGTCACGGACTTATAGATTTTCTCCGTTAACTTGAGGGGCATCTGTGGGTCGCCAATTGTTCCAGTGACCTGTTCTCACGATTTGATCCATCTTGAGCTGATCCAGCGCGTTACGTCTCGGTCTATATCGTTATTCCCCTGAACAAGCGAGCCGAGGTATCGAAAGTTGGAGCAGCTCGGTATGCCCGGCGTCCGGCGAGAGTTTTGCAAATGCAAAGGTCGTAAACAGGCGAAATTGCAGAACAAGTAAGCATTCAGTTTTGCTACAAAAATACGTTAGTTGAAATTGTTTTATTAACATATTGAAACTTTTGACAGCAAAATACTCAATCGAATTTCAACTGCGTCCTGAAAAACAAGATCGGCCTACCTCGGCCACGATGCTCATCTTTTAATATTATAAGTTATTATTACATTAAAAAGCATAGGTACTGTGTTCACCTTGTAATTTAAAAAAAAAACGAATACATTATTTTTAATAATAGGGATGATTCCTGGTCAAAAAATACATTATTCTATTTAGTCCGTCAGTTACATTTTTTAAGTATTTTTTGCTTTATCAATTCAATAAAACATTACGAAGATAAAACGTATCAAAGATAAGGAGTGGGGGCTCGTGACGTCACGTGTATGTAAAAGTGTACTAACAAGTGACGTCATACGAGTTTTCAACGCACTGTATCGTTTTCATTTTTTGTTTACGTGAAAAAAGACAAAATATGTGTCTAATATTTTTTGGAAATCTGTCTGATGTACTAATTAGTTTTTTTAGTTATCTACCCTATTCACTTGTAACCTCTATACTATTAGTAAATAGTTTTTGTTTTCTCATAGTTTTGTTCAATAAAACAAAAAATCGGGGCGACACACAAATTATGTAAACAGTTACAATGGATTATATCTTTTTCGACCTTACCTTAATCGATCAAAATGAAATTGCTTTAACATCTGATTTGTCATCACAAAGGCCCACCGACACTGTAAATCATTTTTTATTAAAGATTGGCCTGACATGACAATGCCCTCAACTTTGCCATTTGACTCGTAACCCTTACATTCTTCTCGTTGCAATATCAGTTACAACTAATTGAAATTTATTAGTAGTCTCGAATAATGACGCACACTAAGAAATATTTTCCTTATCGCTACCTATGCCTATTATATAAGGTATGTCGAGAAGATTATGATGAGTTGGTATGTTGGTATCATGTCATAATATCAATAATTCATAAGCTATCTTTATATTAATTACTAATGCAAATGATATTAGCGATTGAGTAAAATGTAATGATGGTCTGATTCAACGATCTCCCTGATGACTGACAGTCCTTACTGGTACCATGCTGACTGACAGAGCCTGCCAGGGTTGCGGATTTTGTTCGAAAGAGTCACCGCGGCCCTGGAGCACGGATGGGTTTTAGTCAGTAAGAGTCTGAGACTTCAGCTCCACCCAGAACGGCAGGAGACATTTGATGAATTCCCATCCATAAAAATGGAGTTAGTATTTCCAACAAGTAGGCCATCCAGCCTTCAGCATATATCAGTTGGAGCTCGTGTTTTATCGGCGTTAATTATACTTTCATGCTATAAAACTCTTGAATAAAACCTGCGTGACTCTGTCAAAGCCTGCTTGAAAATAATTATTATTACGAACTACTAATTTAGCACCCTCTTCCATTCACGTGTTTATTCAAGATATTCTAACCATCAGATGAGACAGTAACTTCCTACCTATAGAATGTCCTTCGAAACTGTTTTTTTTTTTCTGTCTAATCTTGTATGAAAGGCGCTGGTGCCTTTGATTCATTAGTACAGGTACCAACGATACTCTTTTTCTGTCATTACCATTTTTTACTAGCAAGACTGTTTTCTTTTTAATTCTTGTAAAATGTGTAGGAATTGTAAAACGTCTTTTATAATGCGCACAGCAAAGGAGTGGAACTCTCTGCCTGCGTCTGTGTTTCCAAAAGCTTACAACCCTAATCTCTTCAAAGTTAGAGTGAACAGGCTCCTTCTGGGTAAGCTCGCTCCATCGTAGACTTTGTCTCTGTCATCTCTGACATAGACTAGAGTCAAGAGCAAACCCATAACTAATAAAAAAAAAATTGTATTTTTTTTTCGAAAAAACTTTTGTTATTACTCGTAGTAGTCAAACGCAAGCCTTAATTAAAAAATATAGGTACCTAAGTAGTTGTATGCTCGAACGAAGCCTTTTTCACGCTAAGAAGTACCGAAACTTTAAAAATGAATAAGATACTCACGATACTTAAATAAAAATGAAGAAAGAAATAGTCTCCCATCACTACTTCGAAGCTTCAAACTACTGTCTCTAATAGATAGTACTTTTAAAGCGACTTTGGCAAACCCAAATGATGGAATACACTTATAACAGTTTGAAGTACAAAACATCAATTATTCAAAGCATTAGCACATGATCTAGGCTCGAAGCGGATGCGGTCAGAGCGACCTTCACCAGGCGTGCCCTTTCGACCGAGCGGGCCAGTGCGGCAGATGTGTCAGAGGCTGGGCGCACCGCCAGCGTCGCGTCGGATCGGGGCAACTCGGCCATTCGATGCGCTACCACGCAGACGAAATGACTTACTTTTTGTAGCGCTGTTTGTTGGAAATAGTGTGAATGGAGATTTTTTAATGATTCCTATTATCTTTACAGGCACCATGCATCAATAGAAAATCAGCAAGCTTCGAGTTGTTAAAGTATTTTAGCGGGAATGATATTGCCATCAATTTACTACAGTGATATCATCGAAACGATGGGTTATCTGTTCTGTACTGAAGAGGAGCTATAAAACACATGGATCTACAATCTTCAAGGATATACGACGCTTGCTGAGGTTCATCCGTGTATATCTGTTGCAGCCAATTAGCTTAATCAGCCGTTTAGTTGGTTGCCTAGCCTTTTATTTAAATGTGCCGATTTTTTAGCGACTTAAGTGACATCTTTGTTCAATGTCGTTTAATGACTTGCCCATGGCACTTATGTCAATCAATAAGAAAAAAATAATTCAGAATGAATCTTTAAACCGCGAAATGCCTAATCACGTAAGGTAAAATAATTACGATTCAAGTTTACCCCCGAGTTCACGATATAAACTATGAAAGCTATACAAATGATTCATCAAAAAACAACAGGGACCTTACACCCATTTATTTAAATGAATTATTTGTACGATTTATTTGACCGTCTCATTCCTGCGCCAAATTCTTTCTTTCTTTACTAAATCAGAAATTACAATATATAAAATTGTCTGATTTTCAGATTGTCACATATCGCCTATCGGCTGTATTATATAATAAATAAAATAAAGACTTTTTTTTTATATGAATCAATGCGATAATTTTCGTTCCAGAAACTGCACCAAATTTTACAAGTAAAAGTAGGTCAATAAAGCTCATTTCAGCCTTGCCAAAGTTAAAAAATTCAGTTGTTTTTAAAACTATTAATTTGATTACTCGGTGATATATGGACTATTTGATAAAATAGACTCGTTGGCATTGCCTTAGATCCATTCGAAATGACAAAATCGTCGGCATTCATCACTGATGACTTATTTATATGCATTTATAATATTCTCAAAATTAATAAACCTGCGATACAGTCTCATTAAAGTTTATCGAATTATTAAAAGACGAACTTGATTGAATCATAAATTAACGAACAGTATTCAACTAATTTGACAGCTGTTGGGTATAGAATTATATTATAAAAGATCGACAGTAAAAATATGGTATTGGTTTTTGAACAATAAAAATAGGTAGTCTGAAAACTCAAGGGGTTTATTTCAGCCACAATCGTAAGATACGGCGTGGAAAAATATAGACATTGATTTAGGATCATTATATGGACATGGATTTATATCAGTTATTATTTGTGTTTTATCGTCGTTAAATACTTTCTTGCTAAAAACCCTTTATACCGGCCTCATCTAGTTTAAAAACGACTAAAAAGATTTGACGTGTAAAAGTGTTTTTCACAACCTACTTATCTTAATCTAAAATAAATATAATTTATCATTTATAAAGCCGTCAATCAACGTAAATTCCTACACTCCTAGATTGAAAATACCAAAAGGTCTAGAAGATGATTCAGAACTAAACAGGTGTGGTTACCTAGCAGATTTTTAAAATACTCTATATTCTATGTACGTGTGCATCTATAACTATTAATAAAACCATGATTTATAGCTCAGGAAGTCTCACACATGACATGTGTGAACATGTTTGGGTCACCGATGAGGAATTTGGTACCTATTGATTCATTTTCCAATCAATATTATAGGAAACGTTAGTTAAAAATCTCAAACATTATCGTGTTGTATGTTTTAGAAGTCATAACTAAAGGTGATGTTTTGTATCTGAAGGTGATAAGGTAAAAATAAAAAAACCCCAAAAACGGCTAAAGAGTTCCAAAGTTGTCTGATGCAGTCAGAGGCATGAAATCTGTGATGACCTAAAATTAATGCCACCGTGTGCATTACACTCATACATGACGTCACCCTTACGTATGACCACGTACTTCTCAAACAGCCTGTAAAAAATATACTTAATAATAACATAGTAAGCCATTCTATGAAAACGATTTATACTCATCGATTCTATCAATTAGATAGTTAAAACATATATTTGTATGACCTAAAGCATTAGGTAAATAAAAACAATCACGATTCTCTTTAAAATATAAGAGTATCAATCACGAATAGACACAATTGATGTGTACAGACACAAACAAGAGTTGTGTGTCTACTTTAGCTTTAATTTTTAATTTGAATAATAAAGTTGTATGACTTACTTATTTTATAAGTCTACATTCTGTATGAACGAAGTTTTTAATGACAATTTATAATATGAAAAACATTTTTTATTTTTAACTTTTTAGTGCTATCTCCCATACATTCCACCCAGTCCATATCTATTTAGCTGTCTTTCTCCGAAGTTCTTCATCAGATCTTATATGGGACCTAACTCTTTTGAATAAAAAATCTGACGGAGTTGCCCGAACACACATAAAAAATATATAAACGTCTGAACTGATAACCTTCTCCTTTTGAAGTCGGTTAAAAAATAAGTGAAACTCGGGCAGTCAGAATTTCGGCTACATAAAATTACCAGTACATAAGAAAGCGAGTTCAATGCAAGTCTGTTAAATTGTGAATTGAAGAAATAAATACAGACGAAGTTAGGTTTAAACATGACTGAAATTACTAGATTACAACAATGTTCAATCTTTTATTGGTAATTTGTATGCTTAATTTTAATACAATATGCTGCTGTGGCTAACAGGGTCTACAATGATTCTTAGCTTTAACCTTTTTTTTACCATTTTATACTTTAAGGATCGTAAATAAATATGTGTAGATGAACATGCCCTGTTTATTAATATGTACTTGACACTCAATATTTACTTAACACTTCTGTACTTTATATTACTGCATCTGTCAGTACGTTTCGTAGTATTATTTACATTTTAATAATATCCGTTTACTTACCTACTTATCATCACTAAAAAAAATATTTTTTACAACATCATATCGTGTTAATTAACTAAGTTTATGAAAATGTTAGCTAGGAAGGTACTTTTTTCTGTGGCTTCAATTGCCTTATTAAATAGTCGGAACTCGTAATTAAGGTCAAGGGTAGCGTAAATCATTGAACTTTATATTAACATTAATAAATGGTTTGGTGCTTTGTTTCACGACTTGACTTTATTCTGTTAAGACATTTTTTTTTTTTTTTTATCTAGAGGACCTGGTTATCACACAACCATGTCGGCCCCATCAAAACCCATGTCATCTTATCTATCTATACCAAAGTATAAAACAAAGTCGCCTTGTGAGTCTGTTTGTGTGACGCTGAGATCTTTAAATTTGCTTATTTGTTCTACCCAGATAATTTATTTTCATCGTGTATTATTGATAACTGATAATAACTGCTGTTGACTACTAGATAATCTAATCATAAAATATAATATTAAATCCCCTTTTCATCTACATAATTAATACGAAACACTAAAAAGAAACACCACCTTTTAATAACCATTTACGCGGTACGGTTTTTCATAGAAACAAGAGTTAACGAGGTAGAAAGAGAGCGATTTTAAGTTTTCTATCTTCTCTTCTTCTTCGTCGTCACACTCTTGGCAAAGTGGTCGTGGTCGTCACATCAGGGGTGGTGGCAAGCTTCACAATCCGTCGCCATTCCTCACGTACTGTGGCTTTTCTTGTGCATTCGTGGAGTGGACCATTGAGTGCAGTTTTTACTTGATCGGTCCAACGCATTGGTGACCTGCCGCGCGCTCTTGTGCCTTCAACCTTTCCCTGCATTACAAGTCGCTCCACAGATGTGTCTCCTTGACGTGTGCAAAGAAAGTGAGGATACGACATTGGACGATGGAAGAAAGACGCTGTTTGATTCGAAGTTCCTGGAGGATTGAGACGTTGGTTCGGAACTGTATCCAGGTTATGCGAAGCATTCTCCTCCAGCACCACATTTCGAGGGCGCCTATCTTCTTTTTCTCGCTTTCTCTTAAAGTCCATGTCTCAGCACCGTAAAGAAATATGGGAAACACTAATGCCCTGACCAGTCTCATTTTAGTGGCCTTTGTGATGTTTCTGCTTCTCCATATTTTTCCAAGCCGATCCATGGAGGACCTGGTGGAAGTTTTCTATAGAAAGTGAAAAATCACAATATATGAAAAATATTGAGTGATTTTTCACTTACTCTTTTTCGAAAATGTTCTGTACTAACTATTTAGAGGTCTAAATAGTCCCGACCGATTTTAATGAAACTTGGTATGCGCTAGATATCCAGGTGGATATCTAGCGCATACCAAGTTTCATTAAAATCGGTTCTTTCATTTCGAAATATAAGGGCTTGAAAGATTGTATGAAATGCCGTAGGGTGGGTGTGAACGCTCTTAAGAACTTTATGGAATAAGATGCAGTTAAATTATGTTCCTTTAGAGCATTTCTTTCGTAAGGTGTCTGAGGTTAATATTTTAAGTAGATCTGCAGTAATATTTGCCGATTTTAACAGATCATAGATGGACTCGTTTGAGCACCCATTAAACAAAAACTAACTGTATGTTCAAAAGTAAACAAACAATCGTCAAAAATTGAACTTTCATGATCACAAAAAATCTATACAAAGCCTTGGTTTTGTCTAAAGAATTAAGATATTATTTAATTTTAAGCATTTTGGACTTGGTGGAATGCAGAGAGAAAAAAGGCTTATAGGCGACGAGACGCTGATGGCTAAGCTTCACAGCCTGGCTCATCGGCGTAGTGTTGCTTGCCTGTCGGTCTTCTACAGACTGTACTTCGGAGAGTGTGCGCAGGAACTCCACGACCTGGTCCCACCATCGCCCTTTTACCACCGGAATACCATCCGCACTTGGTCGATATCCCAACCAGTCGTACTCAGCGCTTCTCCTCCAAATTTATTATGCGCACAGCCAAAGCGTGGTACTCTCTGTCAGCGTCTTTGTTCCCTTCCACCTATAACCCTTCTACCTTCAAAGCAAGAGTGAGGCATCTTTTGGGCACGCTCGCTCCATCATAGACCTCGTCTATTGCTTCCCATCAGGCGTGATCGAGGTCAAGAGCAGGCCCATTCCTCAATAAAAAAAGCAAACATACATCATAAATTATGATATAAATATTCAAATAATTTATATACTAAGAATTAACATAATCTAGAGTCTAGAACTTAAAAATTAATTCACGAAATGTTTGTCGAACTGGTATTTTAATATATATTGATCGATAAACATAAAATTAAAAATAGGAATAAAACATGAGGTCCATACATTTCGTATGAGTACCTAATACTTCTAGTCTACATTGAATGTGGTGGAATTCACCTTTGTTTGGCTTACAAAAGCATAATTAGATTGTATCGATAGAAGGAATCCCATTTTTCTAAGTCGAACCGGTTTTGAAAGAATCGGAGCGTGACGATACCCTTTTTGCATAGACGTTCGAAATTAATGTCAAACACACAAAGTAAGAAACAAAACTTGAAGATTTACTTCGTATTGCTCAATAATACGAAAGGTTAGTTTGAAATCTGTTGCGATTATTCCAAAAATAATAATAAACCAATTAAATTAAACTAGTTTGAACAACCACAGACACTGGATTCCTGAGATACTGATTTGATTTGATAGATAGATAACAATAGGTATTCCATTTGACTAACAATAATAATATTTTCAGCGTTCAAAATTAAGTTGCTATAAACAATAATATAGGTATGTAGGTAATTTTCAAAGTAAATAAATCATTTTTGTCAAAGTAACAGTAAGTAGGAATGTTGAAAGCGTCAAGTCCGTTCTCTATATTGTTTAGAAATCATTCGCGTTAGCGGACTGGTGATAATTGAAAACGCATTGACTTGTGCAGATGTTATCGAGTGTGGGTAACGTTGCCCAATTTGTGGATTACCCACCTTATCGCACTGTAATTTTATTGTTTCATCTGATTTTACTGTTGAAAGTTTATGCTTTTTGAACTATGAATGACTTCATAATGCTCCTCGCTTCATAATTTTGCTATCTTTGTAGTGCATAACTTCTTATATACACCCATAGTTTGTAATATTGATGACTATAAGTACATGAACTAAGTCGAGTAATATTTAGAAACAAAGTAAGGGTACGTAGTATGGATTCCCGAACGTTAGGAGCAATCCGTCAAAAACAATGTTCCTATATTTTAGCAAAGGTTTGGTATATATTGACGCAGCGATGTAATTGAATTAGAACGTTTTATAAGTCAGAGAATTGTTCACCTATTCTTCTCAGGTAAAAATCAATTAGCAAGCTAGGACCGTGGGGACCGAGTGCTCATGCGTTATTTCAAGATCTGTGCAGACGCTTAATTGACGCTGCACGTGACCTAAGGGCTGGCTTTTACTTTGGATAAAGGATAAGCATTGCCATACAACGTGGTAATGCCACCAGCGTTTTGGACACACTTCCAGAAGACGAGCGATGCGGATGAATTTTATGACGCCATATTTTAGGGTTGACTTGATAGGAGTTTTTACTTTTATTTCTAGTGTAAGTGTGTAAGTAATTTTATTTCTCATCTCTCAATTTATAAAAAATCAAACTGTTCAAAATCAAACTTGCCAGAGTTTTGAAGACCAAACAAAAAGTATCGTTTCAGTAAATAGTAACATCTGCCACTATGTACCGAAGAGGTGGCAATGTTTGGAATGTATACTGTAGGCGGGAGGGAAGGAACACTACTGATGTTTCTACGAGCATTCGTAACAAATATCCCATAAAAAAAGCTGAGCGTTTCCGCCGTACGTTATTTCATACAAATTTTCAGGTCCTTATTTTTCAAAATGAATGAACCGATTTTAATTGAACTTCTTACGTATAAGCATACACATTCATATACATAGGTCTAAGAAGTTGACAGAGGACATTTTCAAAAAATAGTGTTACAGCTAAATTCGACCGATTTTAAATTTTTCATAGAAACAGAGGTTTCTAATTATCTTTTTTAAGTAAGACATTTCGAAATGTTCTCTGACTTTTAGACCTGTGTATCCTGCTTATACGTAAGAAGTTTCACTAAGATCGGTTTATTAATTTCGAAAAATAACTATCCACTTATTTAACTATTTAAATCTAATAAATAGAGAGGTTAACTTTAATGCTTTCCTCATCTTTTACACTTTGTATGATTACCTCGTCAGCTTTGTTTAATTTTTCCGGTGTCATTAATTTTATGATGTTTGAGTAATTCGGTAGGTATTATAATTTTATTGTGTCATCAATATTCTCACTTGATAACCTTCTTAATTTTTCCGAAAGTTCAAGATACATCCTGTATACATAATTTAATGTGCCCATTTTGTTCTCATCTCCACTTTATTATTACCTCACTTTTTTCATATATCTTAACATAGAAGGCTGAGGTGGGAGGGGAGGAGACTGACCACGTCGCACGAATGCACTCCTCACTGGACGCTTATGGATGGACGTCGCCGTCGAGGTCGACCGCGGTGAAGATGATATGACAATCCGAAGTTCTAGACAAAGTCATTTTATCAGTGCATACGATTGTCGAAATGCCAAAATATAAAATGTACAACAAACAAATAGACAATAGAAAATGTATGGAAATTAAGACTTTTTGAGGGATTACGACTGAGATGCAAATACGAACGCTTCTTTAAAATTAGTAGAATAATTAGCACTCTGATCACGAGACATCTCGACAGCGTTTGTCAATCACAACATTTTTGACGTTTCGTCCATCGCCTTCGCCACGCTACCGCTGTCAGAATGGTATTGGTCTAAAGCCTCTGATCGTGTTTGAGGGGAAAATTTGGCCAGAGGTCGCGCAAGATAGAGAGGTTTAGAAAAAGAAAGGGGAGACGATTGGCCAGCAGTGGGACACTATAGTAGGTTAAGAACAAAAAAACCTAACATGGAAGCGTTAATTAGAGTACCTATAAAACATACATTTAACCAGCTTTGTCTAAATCCCATGAAATACGCCCTCTATTAGAAAAACCACCATCAAAAAATTAGAAATTTTTTTGATGGTGAAATCTAATAAAACTCCCTGACTCGAAAAACCAAGGACCTCCTGCTTTTTTTAAGGATGAGAAATCATGAAATAACTCCATCTGCTTGGGCGCAGCGGGAGGAAGTGTCAGACTCTTACTGACTAAAACCCATCCGTGTTTCTCCTAATGCCTTTTGTGTTCCAGGGCCGCGGTGACTCTTTCGAACTAGTTCTGCAAAAGTTGAGTAGGTAGCTGTTTTGATATTTTTTTCTTTATGTATATCACATTAAGGAAAAAATGTTAAACATTAAAAAAAACGTCCGAAAATTTTCTTGAAGAAATGACTTTTCAAACAGTCTGATTGATGCAGTTCATGTCATCAAATCTGTGATTGATCTAATGTAAATGCCACCAACTGTAACAAGCTTGAAAAGTCATTTCTTCGGAACTTTTTAGTACTTCTTTCTGGTCGATTTTTTTGTTTTGCTATTTTTTCTTAATGTATATCAGCTAGGTACCTACCCAAAATCACGCTTAAATATGACCACGTACTTTTGGAACACCCTGAATATTAGTGGACTAAAAGCTACCACACTCTCGGGTCCAAGGGATCCATAGTAAAGTCCACTATTACTAAATTAAAGATATAACTAGATTAAAAAACCTTTTAACGAACTGTATAGGTTAAACAGTTCGTTAAAAGGTTTTTGAAGAAGAATAATAAATCTAGTGAAGCTTGTAAATGGTTTGTATAAATAGTAGGTACATAAGTGATTGATTTATTGCACAATTATGCTACCTTCATGTGAAGTCTAGGTTCCTAATTAAATGGATTATAATTATGGCGCTTAGAAACAATTACCTGGTAGCAAGTAAACGCTATGAAAAGGTAGTCTATTGGTACCTACGTATACCTAGGTTCTTAGGTACGTAAACAGTAGCCCTTAGCAGCAGCTAACTATATTTGTTTAAAAATAATTATAACCATTATCATATTATCGTCATTACAAGCTTCACAACATGTTGCAACAGGAATGTTAAGTACGAAGACATACGACAATAATTACTACATTATATCATTAACATTTCCTACGAAACTCGATATAAACTAGGAATAACTGTTGGTATTGGTATAGTAATAAAGCTGTTATTTATTTATAACCATTTTTCAAAAATAAATATAATTTAAATAAAACTGAGGGTTTGTTTTTTAGGGTTTCGCACGTTCTCCGTGTGCCAGTCTGATTTGATACATCGATTCTAGAGGAAAAAACAAACATATTTAGCATGCTACGACCTTTAGGAGGCTAGCAAAAAGCATACATCAGAAATAATGCCGAACGAAAAAAAGGAAGCGGTAGCGCGGGAGAGTAAAACCGCGAGGCACAGCTAGTTTCATTATAAGCCGTCATTGCGTGCTTCTTCGTATAAGTGGCGTGAAAAACAAAACATTATAAGCCTAAGGCAGTAATTAAATCTGTACTCCATAAAACCACGCGTGAAGATGTTTGAAATGTCAAGACATAAGGCAGAAAAAGATCACCTTACTTTTTTATGTGGTAAATCATATAATATTTAGCCTTATATGATACCGGGATCCTCGACTAACATTACTGGAAAACGTTTGTGCAAAGTTCTTTGGGATCTGAATATCCTTGTGCAAAAATGGCCAAAATAACAATGCTCTTTTAAAGAAGAACACTTGAATGAAGGAACTCCTCCGGGGAAATACTAGCTCCATACCTGTCACTGTCACCATGCTATGTGGCTGCGTTCTGGTTTGAAAAGTAGGTATGGATGCCGATGTATTGCATCGTGCCTCAGAAAGTAGATACTTTAGCCCCATCGGAGTATGAGACTGACGGATTTGAGTATTGTCTCTAGGTTGGCAAAGCATCTGAGATACCACTGGTATTGTAAATGTCGACAGGCTTCGCTACTGACTTTTTTGTAAACTGATATCGTAAGATCTGCCTGACAGTATCGATCTCATGTAAACCCATGCTCTATCCTGTTATCACCCCGCCTTGCCCTCACCTTTCTTAGGCGCAGTACAGAGGTCCCACTCAAAGTACTGGCCGTCAAACTTGTATAATATTTCATTGATGTCGGAAATATTTAATAGTTTTTTTTTCAGTTTTTTTAGTTTGATTACAAGGAGTTAGAAGAAGACACACAGGCATACAAATATCAAACACCAACTTGAATGTATTACCTTCTTAACATCAGATGAGCCGTGAGATTGGATACATATAACAGACGTATCTAAGTAAAGCTTTCAAAGTTTGTAAACAACTAATTGATTGATATTTTATTTACTTAGTATTGCGCAGGCACAGTACGTCACCGCACGAGCACGTCAGGGTGCTTTAGATCATGATGCGTGATCGATGTTCCTCAGATAACGGAAGTTAATACGTTAACAGTGGTAACACTTAATTGATTACTAACGTGGTTGGTACTAACTTTAGCGATCATATTTTTGTTAGAAGAACCACTAACTGTGGAACCATCATGGACAAAATAAAAGGCGAACTGAGATTCAATAATCCAAACTATGAAACCATAGAAATCATATTGAGACATTACTATGGTAGGCACCAGATAAACTTGCAATAAAGTTCATTGACCTTTCCCTAATATCCCTTCGTAAACACCCGAACAATAAAATATGAACCGTTTTTCATGACTAGAGAACGTGAAAGGATCACGATAAAAGTCGATTAAGGACAGCTTTATGTCTTTATTTTTAACCGATTTCCAAAAAAGGAGGAGGTTATCAATTCGATTCTTTTTTTTTTTTTTTTTGTTTGTTCCCTCGTATCTCCGTCAATTATGAACCGCGAAATTGCGTATTTTTGCTTTCCCTGTGACTTTCCGACGGTGTTGTTAGGTGTGGTACCACTAAAAAGTGAAAAATAAAAAAAAATCACAAGTCGGAAGTCGTTGTCAAATAACTAAGAAGCAACCAAACACTGACTACCGAAATTAAAGTTTGTACTTTGTAGTGATTATTTTGGAAGTCGGTTTTTTTTGTGATTTTTTTTTTTATTTTGATATTGAGTTATTCAATAAATGGATATGGGTCAATAACCGATATTGCACATTTATCTGGCGCCTACCATAGGTAAACCAACGGATACATTATAAGATACAACATTGTTTGTTTTGCAAAAGCAATGTGTAATGGCGCTCAAATCATAATCACAAAACGTTAGTGAAGAAATATTGGTTATTATTGGATCAAAATAGTATAACGAGGTGTCTGACCGAACTGAAATATCATTCGGACATCACACACTGATATTTAACAGCACTTTAACCTGTTATTGGCAAACGGCTTACAGTAATTGTCTGACATTTTTCTCGTAATGTTCCATGTTGGATGAGTCTGCTTATAATCGTAAAGCACAAGGTCTTATGTTAGTTCATCATAAATGCCACTTGAGATTAACAACAATATTTCTCACGTGAACTACATTGTATGAATTAAAATATGCATCGAATTTATTTATTTTACGAGGACTTTTAAATGTTTATGGTGAATTGTTAATGCATGACGCATGACCGTGGCAACATCTTCAACTCTTTAGCTTTCAAGATGAAACTTTTGTGGTCCTTACATGTAGCGTAATATATGCTCAATCAGAATTTCAATCACTAGGTAAAATATATTGCCTTATGGGGTCAAAAAAACATTATTATAATTAAATAAGTATTTTGGTTTCTTCAATATCGTTAAACCATTAATTAAGATTAGACCAAAGCATAGTTTAGGTTCCGTATGGTGTTGGACATAAAAGAATAGCACCATCCCATCACTTCCCGTGGATGTCGTAAGAGGCGACTAAGGGACTCACCAGAGAATGGGCAGCAGCATTCTCTGTAGGTACACTGCGATCGCCAACCCGCCTGCCAAGTGTGGCGATTCTGGCAACCCCCCCCCCATTTGGTTCAGGCTTATGCCCAACAGTGGACGTCTTTCGGCTGATATGATGTTGATGATGAGATCAAAGCTTGCCGCTAAGCTGAATTAATTTCCAATACACAGTATAATGTTAACTTTTACAGATTTGTATAATATTACGTTTATTCGTAGAGTAATTCCAGTTCTGTAATAATTGTAATTGTAAGGCAAACCTGTATCGCATGAATGAATAAATGCTATGACTCAAATATCACTAGATGTTATACCTATCTGAATATATTAATTTTAGCAAGATTAAAAGGTCAGTTATATATCGCTAAAGCTAATTTAAACAAGACTGCTCTGACCAGTACCAGCTGAACTTAGCACAACGTCTTTCATACATAATTTTGAATAAATGATTGAAACTTAAGCGTCTGATTCTATTTATGTTGGCAGTAGTATTGAGGATATATTGTAGTATTTCACCATCGATGCGTGTGCCAGAGTATCGTAAAACGTGTTAAATCTCACCTAAAGACTCCACCCATGTTATGTAGGTTTTAAATGTCACAGTCATTCGTAAATCTCAGACATTAATAAATTGGCTAAATTGACAATAGAGACTGCTTAAAAATGTATCGTATTGTTTCGATATGTCAATAATCCTGTTTTTTTTTTCGGAATATTGAGCATTGCCCAAGCTTTTATCGTGTCGATCAAAAGCCTACGCATTACTATGTAATCGGGCAAGCCGAGCCTTTTCGGAATTGTGTTGGGGTCAGGTAGTCTAATCAGATGAGGCTGAACTTAAGATTTTTACACGGCACGGTCTTGATATGTAAAGACGGACCATGGTTTGATTTTGTGAGATAAATCCGTTTGCTAAGCTTTGTGATTAAACCAGTATTCTTAATGAGCATGTTAACTAATTTTTAAACGTATTATAAACGCTTGATCACAGTATACAATGTTCTTAACCAAACAGAAGATGAGAAGTAGATTTTCTGCTTTGGTCTTCGCCTGATGAATACCAAACGTTTAAGTCCATAAAGCTGAAATTTGGAATCTAAGGTTATTTTATATGGAAACCATTCGCTAAAAAATGATTTTTATAAATTTCAACTTTACAAGGAGCGCATATGGAAGGTGGATATTTGTGTGAAAAAAAAAAATACTTCTTTGAAGCCGACTTATACGCGGTTGAACTCGCATACATCTACTGGTTGTATCAGTCATAACATTACCACCTCGAACAAAGTAGATAACCAGACGTTTATATCAGTCCCCATATTCTGTAAGTGTTTACAACACAACAGGTCGGGTCTGCCTCCATTCGGTAAAACATTTTTCATTCGATTGTTAAACCGAACAAGATGAATTTCAATATCGATAAGATAAAAACCGATTCGTGCCGATTTAAACCAGCACCAACATCGGTTTGTTAAGCATTAACATTTCGTGTTTATTGTACAAAGTCGTGTATCTAATGGCATGCCTATTATTTAGTAAGGAGAGTTACCAAAATACTGAGATAAGTATTTTATGGGTGTTGCGTGTTTCCTATTACATTAACATTTCGACTCTATCTCATTATTTGTATATTTTTATCACATATGGCAGTAATTGAGGATTGCGTTTTGAGTTTGTACACATCGTAGGTAATTAAAATAATGATAGAACTATTGACGAAACTGTGTGACTTAAATATTTCCTCGCAAACAGTATCTTCTTCGGCTACCTACCAGCTGATGTAATTAATTAATTGAAGTTACCAAAACTGTGCAGAAACATTGAAGGTTAATTAAATTATTATTAATTGATCTTGTAAATGTCAACACTATCTTCTTCAAAATTTAATACCTATTTACATATTAAGTGTATTACTTGGTAGTTTCATCAATACCTAAAAACTGCATAATTATGTTTCTAGTAAAATTTTACGACCATCTTTTGCTCTGAAGGTCAATGTGTCGTGGTGTATTAGAGCATTTGAACAAAACTGTGGCTAACCACAGAAGGTTAAATGTTATCGCCATGAAAAATTAAGAATATCGTTTAGATTTATCCATTACCATTATTTCAGTCGTTCAAAATATTGTTATTAAGTTTTCCTGTTTTGCAATGTACGAAGCCGGAAGGCTCAACATTCAGCAATTCAAAATACTAACATTTTTCTAAAAACAGCCTACTATTTAATTGCGTCATAATAATTATAAAATAAACGTATTTATGGAAAAGTACGAGAAACTGTGTTCCTCAAATAAATTGCAAAATATTATGAAATGAAAAAATTAAAAGTGTTTACTCACAGTAATACACTTTTAATGATTAATTTTATTCCAAATATATTATTTATTCAAATTTTTACAACTATTACGATAAATATACTTAAATAAAATACTCATAACTAAAACTAAAAATAATGTAACACATGACGTCGAAAAATTCCTCCGCATCGCAGGCCACTGGTAATATAGGTACCTACCCAAAAGACTGGCAGCATTGCCACGTTGTATGGCAATGCTTACCCTTTGTCCGAGGTGAAAGCCAGCCCTAGATATCTCTGCCAAACTGCAGTTTGTTGGCAGATTTAGCTCCTTTTACATGTAAACAGATACACACAAACGTACAAGATTTTTTTTCAATTCTCGTCAGTGAGGCTTTGACAAAACACATTGAAGAGGTAGGTAGGTTTGTATTTTATTTTTTTATGACGCTTATGTGATACAACTAAGAACACACAACAACAACAATTTATTTACTTGGATGATATCTTTATATCCTTTCTGACCTGACCAATTATGAACTAACTACAGCACGGAATCCACTAGGAGCATCATAATGCCCGTTTCATTATACGTATTTTTCTAATGACTATTCAAGAAGTATTTCAGTTCCTTGAAAATCCATAATGTACTCATAATGATGAGGGTTCATTATGAAAAAAATGTCAATCAATGTTCAGTGTGTTGTCTAGCCTTGAAGTCATGAAAAGAGTGGGCTGTCCCACCTATGATGAATTTCACGTTAAAGAAATGATTGCCTTTTCATAATTTCAGGATTTGTCCCATAAGAACGGGAAAAAACATACAAATAAACCGCTTTAACTATAGTACGTCTAGCTCCTAATTGTTCATTGAGTAGAGATGTGTGCAATGAGCCCTTTTCAGATTAACACCATCTACAGAAAAACTTACACACACAATCCGAAAAACTGTGCCATAAGTTCCATTCATTACAATATGACTAAATCACTAATAGCTTGACCTTATCGACCTGACAACTAATACGGGCAATGACCAAACGCACTTCGCACTTTCAACTATTGTCTGCTCTAAGTTATTACATCCACAAGTTATTATACAACTGTTTTGTATGTCAGCCGGTAGCACAATACGGCTATTAATCATTGGCATGTGTAACGTGATCTTGTGAAATACGTACTTCGAAGATATGAGATGCTATCAGTCTATATCTTCACGTGGCATTGTAGGGTTGATCAATGGAACCCTTTGTTTTATGTATCAATCTGTTCTTGCCTGTCAATTTTCCGGGTTAATGGCCACGACGAAAATCATATAGCATGCAATGTTATACAAGTTGGTTTCGATAAGATATACTCGTGTATATAGATAGATCAGTGTTCGAATAACTTTACAAATTACATGTAGGTAGGTATGTAGAAAAGGCAATGTTACTACTGTAACTAGGAGAATTTTAGATGCACGAGCGAGCAAAGTGAGCTCGGGATTATGGGCACCCCGACTCGGACAGGTTAAGTGTTGATCGATAAACCATTTAAGGTTTGATAGGGGTTTTCAATAACAGACTAGACTAGAATAATCTCTAATAATAAGCCCGGTTTTTATCGGTCGTTTATCTTTCCGTTAATGCTATTTGTCATTAAACGACGATAAAAACCACAAAAACCAGGCATTAGATCGCTTATTATTCTCTGGAAAAGCTTTTCGAAACAGGATTAATTTTCCCTAGAATCAACTTGTGATTGTTTCTGGATATGGATTTTGTTGCGATTAGCCAGTATACTATTGTAGTCTTTGGTTGCGATTTTTGCAAATTATGACTTCCTTTTCTGGTACTTCAAGAATTCAATACAAGACTGATCAGTACTATATCTAAGTATTATTTTAATTATCAATTTAAGAATTTCATACGGTGTACTGGACATGGTATTGATGCCTCTTCCTAAACCTTTTGACCCTGATCTGTGACCGCGGCATAATTTTAAAGATAATTTAGTTGTTTCCTTCCGCACTATTCCACGTGTGGTTGGTCGTGATCGCCGTGATTATAGTGACCACCACAAGCACTTCTACCAACTACTTTGAGGAAATGTTGAGAAATAGCCGTTTTTGGAAAATCATAGTATTCTGGCGATTAATTAAAGAAATATTCCGACAAATTAGATCGAGATTACTTTGCAATGATTTTATAAAAACGGCCATCTTTATATGCTGAGACTCCTCCGTGCCCAGAATAGCACGTTAAGCCTTTGGACCTTTTTTTTATTTAAGGATGTGTCAGACTCTCTAACTGACTGAAATCCATCCATGTTCCTCCAAATGCACTTTGCGTTCCAGGGCCGCGGAGACTCTTTCGAGCAAATTCCGCTATCCTGCAAGCCTCTGGCCAAAGCGGGCCTCGACTAGTACGCTGACATCTCTTTGAGACGCGAGTGGTCGCGTGGAACACAACGCACCGTCGACCCGGGCCTGGTTCTGATTGGACAGCGAGCCACCCAACGCTCGACGTCCGCAGGCCCGCGCCTACGGATGGCCGAGAATCGCCCAGCGATTCCCGACACCCGGAGCGTCTTCTTCTGAAGCCTTTGGCCCTAGCTGTCATTTATAGATGTTTGGCAGAATTTACGGATTGTCAGAAGCCAAGAAATCTGACGCCAGACGTACCGTGAGAAGTACCGTGTTTCCCAGTAACTGGGTAGGGTAGATCAAGTAGGCAGACTTCACGTAAAATACTGTTATTCAGCTTATTTAGAAGTTATCTAAAAACGTAGGTATTTTCGAGTTTGCTGTATCTCAACGGATATCTAAAGATCCTGCCCTTTTAGATCATGCGGCATTAAAGTAAATAATTATAATAAACTAGGTAGGCGTGATTACTTGACAGTAATCTGTTAAAATAATGAATAAAATTATGAATATTCTGCAGTTCTTTATAGTTAAATAGCCAAAATAATTATTAACAAATAAATATTAATTTTATTGAACATACAATTTTAGAAGTAGGTAGAGGTTTGTTTTGTTGGGATGTCAAATCACTACATTATTATAAAACAAAGTCTCCCGCTGCGTCTGTCTGTCGTTCGTGTTAAACTCGAAAACTACTGAACGGATTTTCATGCGGTTTTCACCAATGGATGGGGTTCTTCATGAACAAGGTTTACGTCTGTAATTTGTTAAGGTTTTGTGTAAATTGGCTGAAGTATGATACTAATTGTTGCCCAAGGTATCAAAAATTTGCCTTTAAAAGTCATTCTTTTGCGTGCGCTGCGAAAACTGTTGTTACATATAAATAATATACTACATGTTTATAGGCTCCGTGAGGCTATATGTCTAACTATTATAAACAAGTCACAATAACCGCTTTTTGTTCAAAACACTGGCTGAATCGAAAAATTATGGAACTAAATAGTTTAATAATCAAGGTTGTGAGATTATGTACAAGTAAATTCCTCTTTAAATAGGTAACTCAAATCGGACATTTCGTGCGTGTAAAAATGCTAAAGGTAACAAAAATGCCGCGGTGTGAGCGAACAGCCCTACGCTTAGTCCTATCTACACATTTTTTTTTTTTAAACCAGCAACAATCTAATCAGTTTGTAATTAAAATTAAAACTTATTATATTTAAAATGTTTTATAAAAATACAGTCACAGCCGGTTTCACTATAGAATTACAATTACAACGCTAAATTGCACCCGTGCGAAGCCGGGGCGGGTCACTAGTATATTCTATTATTTTTATTTATTTATTATTCTTCTTTCGGATTTTCTTTCTTTCTTTTCTTTTTCTTTTTTTTTCTTTGATGCAAAAACTTTGTTACCCTTTTTACGAAAATTACGCGAACGGAGGAGGATGAAATTTGACACAGTTAGAGCTTATATGGGAGTGTAAAAACTAATATTATTATAAATGCCTAAAAACACATTCCACTGGCGACCACTAGTTATTATAAAATGACGTAAATTAACTAAACATAGTAATACAAAATTAGCCTTTAGAATACCGCTCATAGAATATTGATTTACACCTTACATGACACGATTTAGTACCAACTGAAGTTATTCAAAGAATAACTTTTATCATTCTCAAAAACTATGTCATTGCCGCACCGAAGCTTTTATAAGTAATTAAAAAAAAACGTCGAAGCTTCGCCCAAAGTTCATCTCATTGTTTCGGCCGCCCATAAATCCATTGCAGGCACTGCCTGACGTCACACGTGCACGCTTGCAGCTAAAAGGCTATATAAGCACTTTCACTAAGCGAGCGCGCGAGTCGCGGATGACACCGCGCGGGACACATGCGCACTCTGACCCCAGCGCTAGCGCCTAACGGACATTGCACATTTGACTTTTGATTTTTTTTTATTTTTGTGTGAGTGACGTAGTGTCGTGTATTTTCTTGTGTGCAAGGTGAGTTCTTTTTTTTATTGTAGATTTTTTAGTACAAAAATTGTATCGATTTGTTATTGTGTCTCGGATAAAGTAGGTAAAAATATTTTGTTGATTTTTCATTGGCAATGGATTATTTTTTTCTAAATAATCATAATTTTCAAATTAGAAATAAATACAGTAAACATCGTCCAACATTAAAA
Organism: Melanchra persicariae; assembly: GCA_947386135.1. Lineage (NCBI taxonomy): Eukaryota > Metazoa > Arthropoda > Insecta > Lepidoptera > Noctuidae > Melanchra > Melanchra persicariae. The sequence continues at coordinate 11,096,067 of OX376652.1, read as the reverse complement.
TAACAATAGATAATAAAACAATAAAATTCCTAGCTATTCCTGCTTAGTACCCTAAAAAATCGGAAATAAAACTAGTCGCACGTTCACGCATCAAAAAGACATCAACGCGCCACCAGCGAGTGACATTCGATTACAATAATGTTTGAACACTCCCGCGCCGCGCCGCCTACAAACATCCGCAATAGTGACCGGAACCAACATTGGATGGAAGAATAGTACCTACATCGTTAAGGCTTATATACAATGTTCCAGTTTATACAATGATGTTTTATGTATACAAGATACATTCTACGTTGTAAAAAATGAAATTAATAATATCCATTAGCGGACAACGTAAAGCCTAAACAGGTGTGTCTAGATATCGACTTTCCTCTAAAAAACTGTCGTAACATAAGAAAAAGTAGACACAGATTTAAATACAGTTTTATTAAGTTTTTCATTCTCTATCGATCAATGAAACCGCCACAATTGTAGTTAAAACAGTAAACAGGTAAAAATTTGTAACCTAAAAGTCACAATAGCATTAATATATCGAAAAATTATTTAAATCGTTTTTTTCTTAAAACTAGCTTTCAGCGTCTTATGACAGTTTTTCCGAGGAAATGCGATATGATATTCAGCACAGCAGTACCTTACATAACGATAGTGAGCACTAAGGGAGGATTTGTGAAAACACACCCACTAAATGGGTTAAATGGGGTCATGAAAATTCATACTTTTTCATGAGGAAAATTACCGCTTGTAGTAAATAAATTGTTTGATACGAACAAAAGTAAACTAGATTTAGGAACTAATTTCAAATTTTCTTTCATTCCGACGCATTGGATTCTCTTATCTGTAATATTGTCCATGGACTTTGTAAATGAATAAATAAAGTATTTCACGGTTTATTTAAACATTTGTTAAGCATACGTCCGTACTCGCGTGTACCTCGACATTTGAAGCCCTTTATCGCGTGCATGATCGCCGGCGAGCCACTGAACTGGGTTAAATCCACACTTATTATATTTGCGTGAAGAAAAACGTTCCGCATTTCCATTTTGATGACTTAATGTTTGATAAAATTGTTGTTACGAAATGTATCACTGACTATGTTGTGACCTATTCGCAAATTAACGAACGCTATTTGTCTTGATTTTGTTTTTAGATAAACGAAAATTTAATTTGTAAAAAGTGTTGGTTGTGCTACAGGACAGTAAATTTCTTACTCAGTTTCAAAAGTTTAAATCATAATCATTAAACGCGATATTTTTAGTACACCTCGAAAGGTCAAATCTTCAATAGACACAAATAAAAAATATTTTTTAATTCTAATGCTGTTCGTTTGTCTTTATAGTTTTAAATTCAAATTGACATAAAAAATATTGTGTCTTATATAATAATAATAGTTCTTGAATCGATGAATCTTGAATTGATGAATCTCTGCACATGTTGGTAGTAACGGTTAGTTCAAAGAATAATTGAAATAAATAAAAAAACCTAAGAGAACTGGGGCCTAACCACCAACTCTTAAAGCAGTATTACTTCAATATTGCTTTAAAAGTTGTTGGTTTAGGCCCAGAAGGCCAATTCTACTATTTTGAAGCAACGTCCGCTTTCACATCTCAGTCGCAACCTGTCAAAAAAAGCTCAATTTACATACATTTTCGACAGTTTGCGAGTGACATCCGAATGTTACTTTAAAATTATTAGAATTATAAATTATAATATTAAAGTGCCAATTCTATTAATTTTCAGTAAAACTCTAATTTACAAAATAACTTTAAAATATTCCATCAATACAAAATAATACTCGGTATACAATTAACCCTATATCTCAAAACACGAGCTTTATCGTCTTTTAACTCGTGCACGTGAATATATGTGCCCCCGCTATTGTCTTGCGCCGGCGCATCCGACCTTTAGTTACGTATCGAAGATGCACCGTGATGAATATTAAAAGGAATTGGATACAGAACTAAAGAGACTATTGCGAAATCACTATTAAATATTTACTCGTAAAACGTCTACGCATCAAAATTACATTAGTGATATTTGATTTTATACTTGTGACTGCGGTACTTCGGGTGCCATTACTATGCAATTTATTATGAGTACGACACATCGCGAGTACGCCTACGAAGTATTTCAATTTGATGGAAAATGTAGGAGGTCAGAGTACACGCTAAATGCCAAGCTCATAAAGCACAGTGTACTTAGTTGGAAAATCGAACTGAATGGTTTAACATTTGAGTTAGTAGATGATCTTTTCTGATAACAAACGGATACTGTTGTCCACTTCAGGGCTACTTAAAGGGTTTTTTCAGGGAAGTTTTACTAGGTCATTCTGAAAATTTAATGTTTTTACGTCGTCCTTTAAGTCAGTGTTGTCTCAGTTAAGTAAATATAAATTAATAATTCACAACATTTCGGATTTGCTGTATTCTGCAACCAACTGGTTTATGCGAATTCTTGAACTCGGGGTCAATTATTTCAATTAACTAACTTAACGATTTAATTACAGTTTTTCACGTGGGATTAAGACGTATCTTTTGACAACTCGTTTATCAAAATCTATTGAGCCATCCAGATCCTACGTGGGAACTAACGAACGAACTGACACACTTTACTTGTCTTTTTTTTTACTTTCTTACACTTTACTTGTTCCCTTTAATAGTGTAAAAACTTGCACTTGTTTTGCATGTTAATTCCCGTAAAAACTGTTGTCATTTACACGTGCACTATTAATTTAACAACGTATTAATTTAATATGTTGAATTGAAGAGATACGGTGCCAATTCTTCAAATTTTAAACAACAAAAAATAAATAGAATTGGCTCTCAGATTATAACTAAATGTTTTTCTAAATGTTGAATAAGTTACATAATTATTATGCTCATGACTGCAAAAACTTTAAAATTGTGCGTAATATTATCACATTATAAAGTAATCTCTACTACTCGATATTATGTAATTTTACTTCACATAAGAACACGCACATTCCAAGCAGCAAATAGGTATACTTAGTTTTCATCCATAATAAAAGAAAGTACGAAGGTTAGACCCACTTGTTCGACCTTTGATAACTTGAAGAGCCTGTTTGTGATGCACAGACTAGCAAAGTTTCCACTTTCAGTAACTATCATCTCGCCTGGTTATCATAATTGACTAGTCACTTTTGTGGTCACCTTACCAAAAGACAAAGATCGCGTATTCACAGAAATAGCTAGGTATTGTCACTTCAATTATTGTCAAAGTTCGATTTTTATAATATATTAATACGTTAATTTATGTTACTCAAGATCGTTAACATAAAATTACCTTGATTTCAATAGATAAAACAAGGAAAAGTTTCTACATTAAATAGGATCGTCTAACGATAAAAAATGTTCAAAAGCTAGAATCTCATTTTTACGTCAAGGACATAATAACTGAGGTTCAAAAATTCTAAAGGCATTGCCACACCTAGGTTTTAATAAAAAGACAGAATTCTTATTTGGGCATTAGGTACTCCAAACTCCAAAGAGGCCAAGATCGCATTATAAATAGCTAGTATATCTAAATGAGATGACGCTAGTGACCTGAATCCAGTAGCTTGTTAGCTATTCGTACGGCGAGGTTCGTTAAACGAAGATGGGAGATACTGGAGCTACGCAACAATGGCTCGCGTCTGGTGGCGCGGCCCGGCCGTCCGGTGGCGGTGACCGTACATCATGCGTTTTGATAACATGAGAGTTATTGCTTGGCGGCAAGTAAACGAGTTATAAAGCGGCGAGCTTATTTATCTTATGTATTACTTAGGCAGATTATAAGCGAACACTACACTACTACATAGCTTAGTTGAAGGTTAACGATGGTTTCACACCTCACGCAAAGTGCTGCAGATAATGGCAATGTTCAGGACACTATAACTTTAATTAAAAGAACCAGAAAACATTTGATTTTACTCATGAAAGAAGTAGAACTAAATACGGAATCTTTAAAAAACATGTTTTACACACCCTTTAGATTCTAAATTTAAATGCTCAATAGAATTTTATTAGTCGCTAAACAGCTCATGCGCAGAGATTTTTATCAGTAAGGCCCTAATTTTTCCGAAACGAATACTGGTCTACCTTCCATTGCCTCTCTTGTTTGTTGCTTAGTCGATAGTGCAAGTGGGTTTAGGACAATAGATCACAGTATTGTGGCTCAAAATCTTCGCGGCACAGTCAAGTGTGGTCGGCGCTGCCCGCGGCTGTTTGACATAATGATGACATGACACTGGCTCATTTGTCGCTCAAAGGGTGATTTGTTACTTCTCTAATATTGTGACCGAATAGAATTAGATTTTATTACTTATTTATGTGGTCACTAGTGATTAATGACGTCAACTCCTGTCGAACAATATTGTATTTCTAGTGTCCTAGATTGTTGCGGATTTGGTTCGAAAGAGTCACCGCGACCCTGGAACGCAAAGGGCACTAGGACGAGCACGGATGGGTTTTAGTCAGTAAGAATCTGACACTCCCTTCCGCTCCAACCAGAGCGGAAGAAGTCATTTGATGATTTCTCATCTATAAAAAAGTGCCCTAGATTAGACTCAAAAACAATCGTAACCCCGCAGATATTGTTTATCTGGGGCCTTATTAATAAAACTGACAGGAGACAGGTGAAAATTTTGTAAGTTTCTTTCATCCATTTTCTATTTTGATAAACGGCACTTATCGCAAAAATATAACAATTAAATATTTTTTACACAAATAATGTAGCCGGCCAGTACCAGCCTCATCTAGTTTAAAAATGACTACAAATGATTGACGTGTAAAAGTGTTATGTTGAACCTACTTACAAAATAAATATCATTTCTCATTTAGCATTATCAGTTATATAATGTCAGTAAATACTGAATGATATAAAGTCGGATGCTCAATAATTCTACCACTTTTTCACCAAACGTTAAAGCTCATACAAAAACGTGATGTGTTATGTCACGTGCGACAAGATCGTCTTCATACAATCTCTGAACTTTAATCTAAGCAGGAAACGTGCCTAAGTTTGCGTTGAGCGGTAAAGTACACCCGGTATATAATGCTGCACCGGTAAAGCAATTTTCTTACGACAATTAACAATTGTAAACAGTAATTTTTATTCAACAGCAAAGTGGTTTTAATTGTGCTATTTATTACGTACTTCACTTTCGCTCTATAGACCACTTACACTTTTCACAGTATCTATTGGCATTGTTAAATTCTTCGTATAGGCACGAATCAAACCGCCGACTCTTTGCTGAACTATGGTGGGTTGGCAGTTCAACACATGGAATGTCTGCCAATCTGACCTCTAAAACCAGTATCTGTATCTCAGTAACTGTACTGGGACCCCGTGGCAAGACTGGCCTCAGCCTCCTTGACTACCCTAACGTCTGTCAAACAAAAAAAAATTACAGCTTGGACCAATGACTTAACGTTTTTTCCGAGGTACGAAGGGTATATAGGGGATGGTAATTAAAAGATGACCCACAGCTTTCCGTTATGTAAAAAAAATATGAATAATACAACCAACTTATGCTAGTAAACTTTATTTACACAGGTATTTATTATTGACGGCTATCAATCAAGAAATAGAGTTTTTTATCAAACAATTTTCATAAATATGTATAGGTTATCGGTACAATAAGGCCGGCTTATAAAAATACATTTAAGCCGAAGGAAACTGAAAGTTTCGTTGGTGTGGAAATAAATATCAAAGATTTTTAAACGGCACACCATCGTATGCTTTTTGATTATCAATTAAACTACCTCATTGTACTTCATAAATACTGCTCGACTGTGTAATTTTGTTCATTTAGAGATAAAGATAAATAGTATACTCGCAACAAGTCACAGAGTTATTTTCACACGGCCCAGACTTGTCTGAAACTGGTAGTGTCCACGGGCGGCAGCGACCTCTAGACTCCATTGCGTAATATTTTAAGACCACAAATAAAAGATGGTGTCTTTATCCTCTTCTCTATGGTCCTAGCGACCCGGATTACGCCTACGCAGCTTTTTGTTTTTGACCGCACCTTTTTGTGACCATTAATCTATTCATCTTCATGAATACTTAATCATTTTAATAATAAAGAATAGATAAAAAACCAGAAAGAATCATGGGAGGAGGTCTACTTAGATCTATTTATTACAGACCACGTTATTTTCAGACCACGAGATAAAATATAAATGTGAAAGAAAGCTGAAGTAATTTTCATAATCGGTTCAGCTCTGCCGGATATTACCCACATAATCAATTTTTCCTATTTCATTTTATTACTTCAGACCACAAAGAGTGAAATCAAATACAAATTCTAATTAAACTACAGACTCCCAGACCTTTGATTTCTAAATCAAGAATTTGAAGTTAAGCTTTTATCAAACACTACTCGCCTGAAATCTTGTCAAACAGATATTTATTGCTGAATATTTAGCGCACTTAATTTGGCTTAAAATACTTTTTTTTTATGAATGATGAAATCATCAAATTACTTCTTCCGCTCTGACTGACTGGAGCGGCAGGGAGTGTCTCTCGTCTCTTACTGACTAAAACCCATCCGTGTTCCTCCTTATGTCCTTTGCGTTCCAGGGCCGCGGTGACTCTTTCGAACAAATTCCGCAACTGGCTAACAATACTGCAAGTGATAAATGTCGCTTCATGCAAGACAACTCGACTTATCTTCTCTCCACATTCGAATTTAGACACGACACGATCTTTTGAATAAAACTAAAACATTTATCATAATGAAAGAAACATGTCCATCTTTTCTAAATAATATTTCTGTTTCACGAACGAACTCATAAGGTTGAAGGATCTTTAACAGACATTTTGCTAATTACTAGTGCATTGAGTCATGTGAAACTTAATTAGACATAATTACCTTACTGAATATTCATTAATGTTACATAAAAGGCCGATCAAACACCTTTGGCAAAGCTAGGTTTTAGCCGGCAATGAAATTGACACAATTAACTTTTTACAATACTATAAATATTTTAAATATAATTACTGAGCAAAAAAGTATATTGCAATTTTCCATTCCTGGGACAAAGGTCTTCTTCCTAAACGGAGGGTATTTTGTTTGGTACTTATACCTAATGTTTCTGTACTTACAGTTTTGTAACGAGGTAGATAGTTACAAAATAATGAGCTAAACTGGAAAATCGTAAAGCTCCAACCAAGGTTTCTCTCTTAGTCACTAAGATTTATTTAAGTAGGTTGATGTCTAGTCCACCTATGAAGGTCCTACTAATTATAAAATACTAAACATACTGAATGATTCTTAATTATATTTCAAACATAGGATATTTACACTTGACCCAGCAGATGCATAATCTATTGGTCATTTGTAAGCATATTATGCTGGTTGATACCTACCTGCTTTATTAATGTTTGTACAGCTAAGATGCACCAATAGCTACCAATGAACAGCTAAAATACATACATTGGCATTTAAACTTGTTTAAATAAAGCTATTTAAACAAATCCAAGTCGTTTTTTGCATACAAATAATAAAATACAGTTTGTATCATCGTCTATATGACTTCTCAATGTTTTTAAAAATGAAACCTGTTATACAACTTGCATTTTCGTTTAATTCTTATTACTTAATTCTACATGATGTTGGTAATAAATGTAATGGGGATTTAAACACTCGTGAAATACGTTTATGTCGTTTATACACGCAGGTTCACTAATGTATTATCAAGATTTTAAAGTAAATTCTTTAAGTTAATTAACCTTGACTTGAATACTCATTTACATAGTTTCAAATAGGATCACAATCAGCTGTGACAATTAGTTTAGATGACTAAAAAAATCTAGTGCGTCAGATAGATTTCCAAAAAATATTAGACACCTATTTTTTTCTATTTTCACGTATTCAAAAAATTAATAATAATAATAATAATAATGATATTTATTTCATAAAACAGGAACACATTGCACTGTATACATTGTAGATTATACATTTTACATTTGTCACACTATAAGCACAATTATATAGACTATATCCCTTAAACTAGGTCTGAGCAGGACGCAACACACTGTATCGTCTTAGGAATTAAGACGATACAGTGTGTTGAAAACTCGTATGACGTCACTTGTTAGTACACTTTTACATACACATGACGTCACGAGCCCCCACTCTTGAACTTAGATGCGTTTTATATTCGTCATTTCTTATTGCTTTGATAAAGAAAAAAATACTTGTCTAACATTTTTCGATAATCTAACTGATGGACTAAATATGTATAATCATATATTTTTTAACCAGGAATTATCCCGATTCCTGCGCCAAACACGTCAATGACTACACGACTCACGATGTAGTGAACCTATTTTACGTGCTAGGACTACGCTATAAGTATTTACATTAATAGAACTTCCGAAAAAAACGTATTCTCGTCGTCATTTGTCTACATAACTCTAAAATTAATTACTTCCTCTGATATTGAATTCATACAAACCTCATCACATTAAATGTTAATATTATGCGCGTTATTTTTGTATTCATTATAACTTCCTATTTTCCGCTGATGAACAGAGATCCCTAACGTTAGTCATGAGATAAGAACCCCCAAGGCGGTCTTGCAACAAACAGTTTCAACTACCATCTCATATTTTTTTAGAGACGTAAAATGCAGTGACGTGCTAAGCGTTTGACATTTGAACGAGCTATTTTATGTCCGTTATATCTACTATTGTTACCTAATCTTAGCTTACAGTAAAATGTCGTCAAATTCTTTGCTTGTCAGTAAAGGGAATACTGATCTGATTACAGGCAACTTTGCAAGTGTCATAGGCTACTTTTTCATCATCATCTGCCTAGCCTTTTCCCAACCATATTGGGGTCGGCTTCCAGTCATAACGGATTCAACTGAACTTTACGTATATCGGCTGCCTACCAAACCTCCACCACTCATTATCTAGATAACACGGTACTTCTAAGCAAGACTGAAGTTAGTTTTTTGGCTTCTGTGGATCCGTAACGACTGCCAAAGATCTACAAATGGCAGGTTACTTTTTGATCCATAAAAATACCTTGTTCCTACAGAAAGTGGGGCTACGGGAGCAAAGTCACGTGAAAGAGCTAATTGTTGAATAATTTCTATCAATTCTGTTCCGTTGGAATAATATTTACGAAATGTAAATAATTACAGGCATAGATTAAGACGTTACCTTATTTATTGCACAACATTATTTATAAGCTTTGACTTCTCCGACCAATGCCACCCACGGCTACTCGAAGGCTACCATTTATTATGGAATTTATTAAATTCAACTTAAATTATCACCCAAAATTACATTCGACAAATTGACAGATGGAACTCAGCGTGTCGTCGAGATGAATCGAAAATCGATGAATCTTGTTAAGTTTAAGAAATATTCGATTTTCAACGGCCCTTACCATACGTTCCCAGACAGACAATCTCCAAAAATTCAATGACCCAATTAAGTCTGTTCCTTCATAAATCACAAAAAAAGAATGTTCTAAACGGTCCAGTCATCGGGTAATGTCACAGGTCAAGTCGTAGCGAAAGCGGAGATGTTACGTGTCGCTTATGCAACGTTATCGCACGCTGACATGCCGCTACATTGATTACAAGCGGTGGGTTACTAGGTAACGTGCGCTAATGTGCGTTTATCCCTCTCCCGTCAAGTCAAACAATGACATCGTAATTCGTAATTCCATTTGTTTGGTGAATGGAATGCATTGATTGGCGTTAATTACCTAATAAGTCTTAGTATTTGTTTCCACAATGGATGGCTGTGATTTAATCAAATTCTCAAGTATTAAGATGTCTTGTGCTTTATCGTGGCGTACTTTGCAATATCCTGCAGTTTGATAAACGTAAACTTATGATTCTATATTTATTATTCAAGGATAAGATTTACCTACTGTTTACTGTACACCATAACAAAAAATTGTAAATTAATTTCAAGCTTAAGAATTTATTAGTTGTGGTTTATAGACACGTTAGAATCTAAAACTGACAAAACGAAATGTTATTGATATTAAAAGCCACTGCAATAAGGCACATAACCGGTAAACGTTTTAGAATCCAATTGTCGCTTGCACCTATGAAGAAACACCTTCTTCCATTGTACATTCTGCAAATAACATAATCCAAGTACACTAAAATTTTACTACATTTCCTACGTAACTACACAATGTAGGTAAGTGTGACGGGAGAAGAACGCACCTTCCGTGAGAAACGCAGCGAACTCTTAACAAAGACAGATAAAATTCGACCGACCTGGCCAATTGTAAGTAAATCAGTTGATTGTGAACCTATTTAGTAAGTCGCTATATTAGTACAAACTTGTAATTAATATAAAAATGCGTTTAGGTGATCATAAATTAGTTGCACATTTAAGTCAACATGTTGCACATTTGAGTCAAAATGTTGCACGTTTAAATCATAATGTTGCTCATTTAAGTCAAAATGAGAACTTTTTTTAGTACATTTTAATTGAGAGCGTTTGGATGTTCCCTTCCGTATTTATTGTGATCTCTTATTGGCTTTGAATGTAAAGTTAATTATCTTGATTGGTAATTACATAGAAATGTGAAGACATTGAGACTTTTATGTGCATGAGGAAGATTTTAATGGACATGACCACAAGCAGCCAGTCAAGAAACACGTCATATTCTGTAATACGTAATCTTACTTCATCGCTTCATAGAACTGCGTTGACCTGAGTGTTATGATGGTTTTTAACCGTAAGAGGATGTTACAAAAAGTTTGAACACATACTATTAGTGGTAATTTTTATATACCGTAAATTATAGGCATTTTACACGAGAAGATGCTTTGTGAATACATTATATTGACACTCGATCATGTTATTACAGGAAGTTATCGATGACAAGATGTAGCAATATATAAAATAAAAAAGCTACCAATACAAAAATTAGTCAAGGTTATACGCATTGGTAATTTTTATCTAAACACTCGATTTTGAAGAATAGACCCGGAAACTATATCGATTAGGCATTAATAAAAATTCTCGAGATCAAAATGATTGGAAATACATTAAAGCAACATGAAAATTGAAAATAAAGATCCTTATTGAATATATAATATACCATCAAATACAAAAGATTATTTTACTCGTAAACGTAACATTATAATTATGCAAATTTTAATGATATCGTTATGTTTTTATTACAAAATATTTAATAGAGTTTACAGTTTACTGCTAATATTTCCAACTAATACCAATGTAATTCTAAAATCAATAAAATTGAGTCCCTTTATACCCAAAAGTCATCTCCATCATAAAATGACATTATAATTTATGCCCACCCTATATGAAAAATATCAACTCAGTCATAAAATAATAATTAAGTATTAATATTGTGTGAATCTGTATTTATTTGGAGGTCATCCATTCTAAAATTTGCAAAAAATATAAATTTAAATGTTAAAACCATAAGGCACCGATTGAAGCTATCTAATTATACAGCAAACAAAGTTGTCTGTTGTTAAGAAACGTTATTTTTCAGTATGAATAAAAATATGGATGAAATAACGGCTATTGTTACAGAATAAACACTATGCTTCCCACGTTTGGGGCTAAATTACCTTGGTTGGACTCGTTACAAATGCTTACAAAAATAGACCATTGCAACCTATTTTGTGGAATTATGGAAACATTTTTCGGATATAAACTTCGTTTTGCTAAATTTTCGGATGCGTAGTTACTATGTAGACATATATACGATATGAATGATTTCAAAAATAACAAAAATATTTACATTTAGGTATATTGTTTAAAATAATATCTCATGAATTTTGTTCTGCTATCAACGCGATATTAACAAACAGAACTAATTCCTAGAATCGTGTTTCGCTACAATGTCACGGAAAAACAAGATTGTTCAGTTTTTTTTGCACTTAAATGCAAATAAAATTAATAAAAATCTGTATTAATCTTATTATGATCATCATCAATATGCAAATCTATATCATTCGAGAGTTATTAACTATAATTTGTTAAACTTGAAATAAAAACTGCGGCATCTAATCAAATTGATACGAGATCACTGAATTTATAAATAAATTTGTTTATTATTTAATGAAAATCAGTATCATCAGCAGAGACCTTGACAAAAACATTGACAACGCCTACATTTAAAGGCTTAAAATAACTGTTAAATGTAGGCATTTATCTGTTAATTAACAAATAAAAAAATTGGTTTGTTTTTTTTTTCTCGTGGTATAAAATAATTGGATGGAAGCTCCAATCAAATAATTAAGATATTATTTAATTGTTAAATAATGGTAGTTAGGATAAGCACCTAAATTAAAAAGTTAGTAAGCACCTAAGTTAAACATTTAACTAAAAATAAACGTTTTATTTTTATTAAAACCATGAATGTTTGCAAAGTTACGTTATGCAAGGCAGTTCCATAACAAATGCAAGCAAAACTATAATTCACCGCTACTAATACAGGGTGGTCTTAATCTAAATTCTTACATAAACATACTTTTAATTGTCTATTACCCATTTCTAAAAGAGAAAAATTCAAATTAAGAGAAAGAAATTATTCACATAATCCGTCCATAAAGATTTAGAAAGCATACAGTAATTTTAAAGAAAATAATAAGGCACTGTATATGATTTGGAAATTGATGTAACTAAATGGTATGCCACGCTAAATCATTTGTTTCAAAGCTTGAAGTCTAGCCCATGGAAACCGAATTTCGTGATATTATAATATGAACTCATTGATCAATCAATATTACAGAAACGGGAGAAGAGGGGACTAAAAACAAGAAAACGAACTCCTGGTAAATGGAACAAAAATAGTTGCCTAATACGTTCTGTGTGTTAGACATTGAACAACTCTAGTCGTGTTTGTATTGACTGAATGTAACCACACATCTACCGGTTAAAATATGACAACACATGCAACATTAATTTGATAGATTTTTGAGGAACGTAGGCACAAATTGAATTTAAGTAAGTAACAAAATGTGAAGGCAATGGGCACTGTTGAATGTTCATTCGAGATTAACACTAGTTATTATTGCTAATGACGACGTTTAAACGAACTATCGAAACATACATAAAGCCTATAATTTGTTAATCGACCGTTTGAGAATCGGTTACAAAATCGGTTCTTTCTATTCCGCGAGATTATCCGTAGGGGCCGAGATGATCCGTGAGAAATATGTCGAATCGCATTCAAAACGAACCTTGACTTTTTAAGTCAAGTGACATTGTACAAACTGTTTACTAATTAATGTGGTATTTTAAAGGTCTCCTTTTGCCTCTTATGGATGCATCCTACTAAGCATCTAGATGAAACGAGCGATCCAATAGTAATGTGAACAAAAAAGCATTCTAAACCGGGGGAATATAGTTTTCAATACATCAGCTTTGTTATTCGCAAAATCGCTACAAAATCTAGAAGAATCTTACATACTTAATACTATCACATCATCACCAACTTTTTACACAGTTACAATAAAGTTACGTATGTAAACGAGAACAATTTGAAAACACAAGTTAACATAAGTTTCTTCCGTTGGCAACACATACATAAGGAGTCGTTAGCGCGAGCAGGCACCTCGGCAGTGTTTGTCCAATGTTATAACACTATCTTGTCCACACACTCTTCAAAACTTACGTTTCGTAATAGGAAAATACTTGTGCAATAGCTCGTAAAACTTTGCTGTGTATCATCTTGAAATAATTCTCTTGCGAAATCCATTGAAAAAGACTTACGCTAAACTAGTGTTTGTGGCGCCCAGCAAAACATTTTTGACATAAGTAACGCTTTTTTGTGGGATATACGATGCATCATCCTACCAGCCGAAAGACGTCCACAGCTGGACATAGGCCTCCCCCAAGTGTCGCCACAACAAGCGGCCCTGTGCGTCTCGCATCCATCGGCTACCAGCGACCCTCACCAGGTCATCGGTCCATCTTGTCATCATCAGACGATGGTTGAAACCACTTAATTACCGTAGCATATAGATGCATCATCCTCCTGCTCTTATCCCAAAATAATTTGACAGCATATCTATGCGTTCTCACCATCTCAATAGATCCCTCCCTTCTAGCAATTCCATGTATCACACAATCCTCCGTTGTTTCTTTGATCTTCCTCTACCATTATAATTATCTATCCACATTCATACTGAAAACTTTGCTCATGACCGGTTCCTCATTTCTTCACCACACATACGGATACCGATTTGAAGCATAAAGAGACCATTAATGAGAAATTATAGTTTGATGTAAAGATAATAGCTTTGTAATTCGCTGATAATTAGTAAAATCATAATTCAACTGTATGTAATCGAGATTACATTACGGATCATTTAAATTTAAATAGCATTTTTAAGTATGTATAACTCAATGATCGTTAGATATCCGGTAGTTTAACTACGATTTGCAGAAAATTGAGAAGCATATCCCAATTTTTAGTTGGTAAGTTTAGTTATTTACTTAGAACATAAGGGATAAAGCTGAGTTTGAGTATATTGTGTTCCGATTTTACAACATTGGTCGTTTTGCAATTTTGTTTGGTACCTACGCAATTATTGTTCTTATTAAATGTTAGGTACCATCTACTTCCCGAGTCGACGGCGTATTGTGTTCTTAACATCAAAGAGGACGGGGCCCTCTAGGGCCAGAGCCTGCCAGGGTTGCGGAATTTGTTCAAAAGTCACCGCGGCCCTGGAACGCAAAGGGTAATAGAAGGAACACGGATGGGTTATAGTCAGTAAGAGTCTGACACTCCCTTCCGCTTCACTCAGAGCGGAAGAAGTAATTTGATGATTTCCCATACTTAAAAAAGGGTATATCTATTTGACTACGACTTCACAACAAAAGTGAAGCATTTGTAAATAACAAAACAGTGACTACATAATACTACTTATAAGTTAAAATAGGCGCGTATTTTCTATCTAATAAATAAATGCGATCTGTCATTACATTCGATCTACTGTATGTATTTATGTCTAGAGACATATAAGCATTTATCGCTGAGCAATTTGTTCGTCATATATTATAATAGCCGTAGGCTATATTTGTATCTAATTATATGCTAGGCTTCACCGATCTGTTGCACACGTAGCATCATCTAATACATGAATATTATCCCAGGAACATCGGTCATAAAATCTTTGTGATGCATCATAAAAATGTTAAATATCTATAAATTATTTAGCAATACGTCACTTGTCTATATTTAGAATTAAACAAATGAAAATGCTAATATATTGCAAGAGCCGCCACTTGAGAAGCTAGTCCTAAACTAAAATAGCTATGAGTATTCTAAAATAGCTATGAGTACTCTTTGGTAGAGTAGTCATTCCTATTTACGTGACATACACAAATAGGAAGACCTCTATGGTTTTATACCATTACATTTAAACATTATGCAAAATCTTTTCCATCAAGTCTAAAAACAGACATATTAAGGATATCCTAAGCGTAAAGCTATTTTGAATCTGTTCTTCGGCCGGGATCTTCATAGCCCAACATTATGATGTGTCCTGTTTGACCAGGTCCATTTGCATAGTGAGCCCCAACCCGTAAACATAGCCACATGTCGCCATTAGGTAACTTACGGTACAAGGATCAACATCAGGTACTTATAAGATAAACACCTGAGAAAATTATCGATTACATTACTAATATTTAATCAATTATGGAGTTAGCTGGAGAATACATTAAGCATTCCATAAAGTATTGAATGTTCTGAGGAACAATAAATTTATGGTACTAAAAGCGTTCAAGTGGTAATATCGTGTCAGCGATAATATAATCAATGTTAAAAACTCGTCAAATTGGAAGTGTTTTTGACATTGACTGCGATGCCATGTGAATACCGTAAAACGGGGTGTAAAATCTCAAATACCATAATTATTATGTAATGGTTTTTCACAAAGCATACATAAAAAAACATTTTAAAGTTGGAGTTATTCATTGCTGCAAGCAATATTTAAATAACGTGAAAATTCCAATGAAACTTTCGTTTTTATCTACTCAGTTTTAATACCTGCGGTATTTCTTAAAAATACTAGAATTGGCCCTGTGTTCACTTGTTACTAAAAGTGATTACCGAACAAAAAGCTTTGACAGTTAAAACCACTAAACAAATACAGCGTTATCCTAACTTTCAAGGTCAACATCTAGCTTGAAAGTAACATCAAATCGTTCCACGCATTAAAACAAATTTGCATAGCAATTTATCCATTATTTTCCGGTGCTGGGTCAACGAAAGTACAATTTAGTTCGCACTGCGACGACGTGCACGCACGCTGTCAAAACAAACGCCATTCGTCAATGGATTTGTCACAGTCGGAAAGCGAAAGTATTATTATGTGTGGTATTTACTCATGTTAGGATGTCGTGATTTGGCACATTGTTAGTCTTACGGTAAAGTGATGTTTGTGAAAACGAACGGCGATTTATTTTGAGCTGTTTCTTAGTTTTTGATTGAGAATCGTTGAATCGATCGATCTATGTATTTTATGTTTTATTAGCTCATTCGGTGGCTTTAATCCCTTGGCCTGTGCCACAGTAACTGATTTATCTGGATAGCGTAGGGCAATGAACGATATCAGCGAAATTATTAATCGGCTCAGTATTTTCTATATTATATATATATATATTCTAGTTATAATATAACGTGTAACAGAATAAACGCAATATCTTAAAAGGGGTCATTGCACTCATCATTATGAACATACTATGCCCCAACAATCCCGAAAAAAAACTCTACTTTCCCATACATTTATGTGCGCATAACTCGACAAAATGTACTGAACAGCTGATATTTTTTTCGCGAAATCGAAAAAATAATCATGGGTGGGTTCCCATATTAAACGTTGTACACAATGATGAGTTCATTCTGTTATACGTTGTGTAATATTTCTATTCTCAATTATATTACAGTAAAACCCAAAAGCGTAGAATGTGATATACAAAAAAGGATATTCCTAATTTCCTCTGTTTAAAAACTATCTCCTACGTAAACTTTTAAAACTTGTGTATTTTTTTTTACTTAAGAAATACAGTTTTATGTCGTAACGGCAAAGTTATCATTTAATTAAGAACGTAAGAATTGTGTTCACTTAATTATAATTACAGTGGCTCTCACACAACTTAATCAAGATCTTTTTGACACCTACAAGTCAAGTTCCTATTTATGAAATATATCCTAGTTCTCGGGTTCCTCGTTTAGTACGGAAAACATGGTAATATCACTACAGATCCATATAGGTATAAAGCTGAAGAGTTTTTTGTTTGTTTATTTGTACGCGCTAATCTCTGGGACTGCCATTCGGATTTGGAAAATTCTTTATGTATATGATTGCCATTAACATCCAAGAGGGGACGGAAAATTTGTACGGGAAAAGAAAAACACGAGATATGCGCGAACAAAGTCGCAAGCAAAAGTTAGTAACACAATATAATATAGAATAGAATATTTCATAGTAAGTTGATTCAGGAGATATGTGTAGATCTCATAAATCAACTCACTATGAAATACTCTTAAATCTCAATCACAATTATCTTAATTGTAGAACACGATTCGCACTTGGCCTTATTCATGATGAATTCCGATGTGAAAAAATCTCATATTTTCACACAAAATGCATGCCTTTATTAACCATTTTTATCAGATTGGTACACATTATTTTGTAATGAGCTACAGCAGTTTTGCGATACTTCGGAGAATAAATGCTTTTGTTTAAAACATGAGAATCTTGTAAGTGTAATTACATTAAAATCCCTTATGTTTGAGAAACTGAAGATATTTCAATAACTTGAACTTTTCGTCACTGAGAATCCTGCACCTAAAGGAATTGAGCCAAGGATTTAAAGAGACATAACTTATCAACCAACAAAATGATTGTGACAAAACAATGACTGATAGGCAACATTCAATTATTGGCGAAGTCAGGCTATAAAGTGCGTACAAAACTACTATTACGTGGATTGTTGTTCGTCAATGCACCGTGGTTTCTTCTAAAAACAGTTATTTCAAGCATTGCGAATTTCATAGCTGCGGCATGCAGCCACAATGCGCATTGTTAATAACAATAACTTGACGAACATAGGCGCGTTGCGCAAGAGTACGTGCCTAGAGTTCGGGATCATAAGGATCAAGTTTTGATAGCTGATTTTCAACGGTTTACTTACCCAGATATTTATTAGTTACACGGTAATTATGTAATTTAGGAGGAACAAAGGTTTACGCTATCTTGTTTACTTGTTTACGTTATCTAGCTTACGTTACCGTAAAAATAACATGAATGTTAGAAACGCTAAACGATTAGCGCCCACTTCAATAATGTGTCAAATTACTAAAAGTGCATTGGTTACCTACTGTGATTGGTTCAATTTTCTTCAGCAAATGTATCACTTGGATTGGTTTCAATTTGTGACGCGCCGATGTAATTCCTTTTTTAAAAACCTTAACTTCCTAAAAGTTTCTGATTGGAAGAACAAGCAAAAACATTTTTTAATATTATCTTAGAACAAAAAAGCTAATGTTGGACTTGGCAAGGACACAACCATGCCCCGGGGTGATGTTGAACCGACTCATAGTAACATCGAAAATAAATACCTACTCAACAAATCGGAAATATCATGCTGTCCGTCTATTGCTAATTAATTACATACATACCTAACTTGTGTCAAACTCAACCCAAGTCGGGGTGCGACACCTTATTAACCTTTACACTGAGTATTAGGATAACCAGTAATCATCAGTTTCCTGCATAAATATACTTTACGTCGATTGTAATATCGTCATGTTTGCATACACAATACTAAACTAAGTAAGACGTAATTATAATTAATTTAGTCATTGTCAACATTGACCAGCGTTGAAAACGTAAACAGAAATATAATAGCTGAAACGTTACTTACAAATTGTGAAGACAAGAAGTGATCATGAATTAACTTTTATAGCGTGTGTAGGTAATTAAATTTAATTACGTACAGTAAAAATATCTAGGTTTTCAGCTACACGGACATTTGTAAAATCGCAAGAAGATCATTTGGAACGAATCGATAAGTTTCTTTAAAACCTTAGACAGAAGATTTAATTGATATTTTGCATCCAAAAAAATCATAGGATAAATACATATATATTTTACGACAAGCTATCGGTAAGCTTATAAAATTAACTATTTAATGACTTTATTTTAACCGATATTTTGAATTATTTGCAATCTGTAGTCATAAATCTACAAAACAAATGTATAATTTCGTAAATCATATTTGTATTTTGTGTTCTTCTATTTTGGGTGACATTAAAACTCTTCAGACAATTTATTGACTTGCGATCCAAAAAATCTAGAATTGATAAAATAAAATAGGTTTATATGCAACGGCCTTTTTGTAAAATTTTATTAATGTTGTTCTACTCGCCATAAAGGACTTCATTAATAGTAGAAGCAACAGTATTGCACGTGTAAGCATTAACTCCAAAAGCTGATGCAAAATGCCTAGTAATTAAACTGGTTTTTTAAACAAAAATTACTGAAACAGACGACATCATTAACATAATATAGTTTAGCAGATAATTTAAAATAAAAAAACCGGCCAAGTGCGAGTCGGACTCGCGCACGAAGGGTTCCGTACCATTATCTATAAAAATCGCCAAAAAATCACGTTTGTTGTACGGGATGCTCTTAAAAATTTATTGTATTCTGTTTTTAGTATTTTTTTGTTATAGCGGCAACAGAAATACATCATCTGTGAAAATTTTAACTGTCTATCTATCTCGGTTCATAAGATACAGTCTGGTGACAGACAGACAGACGGACCGACGGACAGACAGATAGATGGACAGCCAGACAGACGGACAACGGAGTCTTAGTAATAGGGTCCCGGTTTTACCGTTTGGGTACGGAACCCTAAAAATACTTATTGGTATTCTACCTTGAAACTTAGATCACAGTAAAACCGCAAGGCGCACCCAGGTACACCTGCTGACAAATAATTGAGTAGGATTATGTTAAATTATATATTACAAGCGTTTACAATAAAATACAAACCTCA
This sequence comes from Melanchra persicariae, assembly GCA_947386135.1. Taxonomy (NCBI): domain Eukaryota; kingdom Metazoa; phylum Arthropoda; class Insecta; order Lepidoptera; family Noctuidae; genus Melanchra; species Melanchra persicariae. The sequence continues at coordinate 11,076,033 of OX376652.1, read as the reverse complement.
GAACCATCCCATCTCTTGAATTGACTTATGAATGATACGTTCATTGTGAAAGAGTACTCAACTTGCTGGCAAATAGTGTAACACAGTTTTGCTTTAGAAATAACAGTCGCCCATCAACTGTGACCCTTTTGAACAATAGTCCTGGGGCTCGATTCTGCTATTGCAATCGTGTCTCAATGACCGGTCAGTGATCGAATATTTCACAACTTTGACAGTTTTTGTATGGGAAATGTGTCAAAAGTTTGACGTTATACGTCAAAAATCGATCATTGACCGGTCATTGAGACACGATTGCAATAGCAGAATCGACCCCCTGAGTATCCCTATTGAGACTTAAGAGTGTTCCGTAATGTATGACGGATAAATCACGTGAAGTTTTAACATAATATGTTGACATGGATGCTAAACTAATTGTCGAAGAAGTGATAACTATCTCATTTAAAAAAAAATGCAATAGTCGCGTGTGTCAATATCTGTTTAGTACCTCTAAATTATGTAGCCAGCTTTTATGTTACATATGGTGACTAAAGAGGCCGGATTAGCTCCTTGAAATGTCGAAACATACTTCGCAAAAAAAGAAGTGCCAGTGTTTTAATAAATTAAATAAAAATAATACTCATACATCTTACTTAAATTACATGACCTTTTGGGTATCCTGCCAGATCTTTTTGTAATATTTAATTGTGATGCCATAATTATAAAACGACAGCATTACTGTCACGTATCAAAAAAGTACATAATGGCACGCGTGTGTAATGATGATCTCTGTCTACTTTTGTAATTTTACGCAATATTTACATAAATTAATTTGTTTAACGCGTAGCAGTGGGTCATCTCGCAATGCCGTACTAGACACTCTTACAAAATTCATCTGTATTGCTTCTGAGCGATAGCAAATAAAACAAGTAAACACTTGATGTTCGCAGCAATCAGCTACCGAGGACGATTGTCGAAGGATTACGAAGAACGTTGACACAAGAAATTAATGAATCTGTCATAGATATGGTTCTGTTTGCGTGCTCACTTGAGCTTTTTACGTAAGCTCTATTGTTCGTTCCGTTAAAATGTGATATGTTATCTCAAATTCAACAATAGATATTCGAGTTTCCGCGGCATTATACAATTGATTGGATAATGGGATGATTTTGTTTGGGCTGCTTTGTGATTTCTGATGTTTGTTGTTCCATTTAATTAACTTTCTTTAAGCCATGTCCAGACAAAGCTTTATCTGTTATTACAATAGCCTCAGATTTTTAGAACATACAAAACACAAATTTACGGGATTATTCTGACGATTCGTTTTAAAATAAGAACACTAATGTACCTACTGATCAATACCTACAATATAAAAAGTTAATTAATAAATAACACCAGAAGCAAATAAAATATCAATATAAAATAAAAGAAACAAAACTGATGTTTGATTAACATCTTCAGTATTCGATCAAGGTCATTTTATAAACTTTATAAATTAGGTATTTGAACACTACATTAGTATTTCTCGTCTTCAGACTCAGATGTTAATAAATATGCCAATACTCGTATAGCTTCTTTCATGTTTTGAATAGTGGCTTGTGCTTTAATGAATATTCATAGATATCCATTTAGATCTACGACAGATACATGAATAATTTCTTACATTTATGTTCGTCACCACGGACGGATCGCGTTAAACTGTGAATAATTACTAAAAATGTCATGTCAACCTTTAGCTGTTTGACCTTTTAGTTTCGATGAACAGGTCCACATCCGTAAGCTTTGTCGGTCATAAAAAAGGAACCCTGACTTAGAGATGAGTCGATTGGAAATATACATACATAAGTGCTAAGTGCACTAAAATAATAAGTCGCCACGGTCAAGAAGTTCCGCTACACAAGGTTGATTGATGTGACAGTTCACATTGTACTGTCCATACCGTTTCAGAAATTAATTTGAATTCCTATCTGCGGACAAGTGAATTCGAAAAAAATACTGTGATACATCGCGAATTTATCTTTGGAATATATTATTATTGGATCTGTTTCCACACCTGATTCCTTGGAACAAACTTTTGGGTGTTGCGATATACGAACGTACTGATTGATAGAATAAACCATGAATTATTTAGATGGTAATCTTACAAAATGTTCAATAAGAATAGCATTGTGAATAACTGACATACGCATAAAGTTAATGCAATTAATTAATATTCAGTGTTGACAGCTCAAACTCAGTTACCAACAATAAATAAAATGCTCATTAGATTGCCAACGCAATTGCACGTCCAAATTGATTATGACCAATCATGAACTCTCTTTCATGATTGATAATATAAAATTTTGATGAAATCACAATCATCAAAATTAAATATGATTTTAATACACGTGTTGTAAACATTACTATAAAAAATTCACATTCGGCGGAATCCTTGACATGTGATGTTTTAAAGGTGACTGTAATAAAAACATCACCCTGTGGATAATTTATTGTGGCTGCGAAATATCGTACGATCATGATTGACTTTAATGGAGACGAGTTCCGAAATTTGGTTTTTCGCGTTATATGAGGTTATGGCTTTCCGATTATTTTACTTTTGTCCATTCAACTACAACCTTTCGAATATGCCTATGATTTGTCCATCGGATGCCATAACTCTGAATATTGGAGTTGACAACACAGAATTTACATAATTATTATGTAAATGTGATTTTTAATGGTGTATAATACTATGGCACACCTACTGACTTTGTATTGTCACGTTTTTGTAAACTTACATTGAGAAATATTCATTCATCGTCCGTTTCAAGCGTAAATTGAACTTCCTTATAAGTCGAACTACATTTAATCGATGATGTCCAGACACGATTGGCTTATGAAGCAGTCTTTGCCTAAACTGTAGTTTTCTGCTACTCATTAATGGATGTTTTGACAAATCATCATCGTTCTCTTGCCCTAATCCCAATCCCAATTTATTTGGGATCGGCCCAAAATGTCTTCTTCCTTAATTATGCTATTCTAGCTATACCATACCATCCACAAACTCCATAGATCGGTTAGCAAGAAGTTGAAATAAAGAAAATGACATTATGTCACAGGTAGTGAGCAAAAAAAATAAACAGAAAAAAACAACCATAGTGCGGTAAGCGCTTCACGTTTGCATCATATGGGAGTCGAGCTCAGCATGTGTCAGGCAAATATACTTTACATAAATCAAGTAACCGACTCAGTGTCCCATATGGCTAATGGCACGACAAGCATCAGAGATCAAAGGCAAACTGTGAAATCACAACGGAAATGATACACGAAATGATCAGACGGAACCATCGGTACAAGCATGTCCGGAGATGAGCTCGGGGTCTGAAACCGTCGATCACGACTCGACGGAGAAAGTGTTCTGGGAAGTAGGCACGATGTCCTATTGTCTCTCGGTTACATATTATTGCGAAATATTTATTGGTTTTGTATTGTTTAACTCGTCTTTTGTTGCGGTTGGTTACACGGAAATGGAGTGTTAGCAGGTCGGAGTATAATTATGCACAGTCGATGCCAATAGGCTTGCCCTCTTTTGCATGTGTCTTTAACAAATCTGTCGAAATATTGGTATACTATAGCTACACCGGTACCAGTTCCCTAGGGAATAACAGGCGTGTTTAATGTTACGTTTGTAGGGTTTAGTACATCTCAACCATTATAAGAGCACTCGTGTCATCGTGTGTCATCCGTGTGGCTGGCTGTTTGTCCGTCCGTCAGTCACAGGCTATTTGATCCGAATCTACTGGACCGATTCAGTTGAGGTTATCAGGATTTTTTTTTTGTTTCAAAAGATACTTTTTGGGGTTTTTCTTCTCTCTCTCTCTCTTTCCTAACGTCTAGCTAAGTAGTAGGTCAGTATTAAGTACTCTGTCTTTTATTTTCCTGTCCCAGTATAGGTCCAGTTACACATAAATAATGTTACTCATATACTAGTTAGTATAATCGAGTTCACACATCGTCTTATTTACGTGCATTCCCACAAGTTGTCGGCTCATTTTCACTGCAATATTCATTTGCATGCAGAAAATTTATGACGAGTTACTTTTGTGTGAAATGTGTGTGGAAATCGATTGATGTTGCTAAATGTGTTTCGAAAGCTTATTATTTATTGTTCTTCACAGAACATAAAGCTGAACATTAACACCCGGTTCCTAAATTGGGTATTTGAAGCTGAGAACTTATTTAACTTTGGGTTTAAAATGGAGTTTGACAATTATTGTTTTCAAGTTCTCAAGTGCAAATGCGTAATTCAGAGCCTGGATGAAAGATTTGATATTACTACTACATATTTAAAATAAAGCATCTTTCAATCAAAGCTTAGTCAATGTAGATAAATCTTAAATAGTATATAATGTAAGTACCTATTACCAAACTATAATAGATGAAACACCAACTATGAGATGTCTTATTATTTTATCATAAATAGGTTTTCTACCTGAACACATATTATTATCTAATAAGGATCCAAGCATTTAAATATCGAATTCAAACCGGAATATTTTCTCTCATAAGTTCATGTTTCTTTTAATTATAGATATATTTCGAAACATAAATAAACTGGTTGGAAACGGAATATTTTATTTGATATTTTTCAAACATAACATAGCTTGTTGGTAGGCTTAGATAAGACTATAAATACACTTATATACCTAAAAACTTAAATTCTTTCTGTATTTGATAGCCACATTCATGTAGAAGGCTATACGAGAACGAGAAATTCCTACGGGATCGGCAAAAAACGGAATATGCGCGTCCTAAGTCGCGGGCAAAAGCTAGTGAAAATAAAAACGGACGCATCATAGCCCAGCTTTATCCCGCGACTTCTGCCATATTTCGTGCATTTTTGAGGTTAAAATATTAGCCTATGGCAGCAAAGACAATAAAACTTTTTATCGGTTGAAGAATTTTCGTAATCAGATCAGCACTTCTGGAGAATACCAACAAACAAACAATGTTGACTGATCATACCTACCAATGACTATGGCTATGACTATGACTATTGACTATGGCTTTCTTGGGGCAAGTTGTTCATTTACATGGGCAGAAGTGGTTCTCAAAGTTTGCGCACTGGGAAAAAAGTTATCCAGTATATAACCGACCAGAAAACTTAAAATCGCTTGTCAAACTACCTCTATGTCAAAAAATTGTCAAAATGTAGGAAAAGTAAGGTGTTTTTGACAGTTTGCGACTGTGATACGATTGCATCTTATTATACGAATTTTCAGGCTAAAGTATCAAACTCGACATTAGGATTTCAAATTCTTAAACTGGACGAAAGTCAAATGGAAAGGTGGGTATAAAATGATTAGGTATTTCCAAAGAATTCTAAAAAACGCCTTAGGCTATACAGACTGTTATGTAAATATAAACTAGGTATATGAGTATGACTATCGTTTTCAAATGTTACGCAATGGCTATTACAAAATGATCGTTTGGATGGCATACCATTATATCCAACGTTTTAATAATATGTCTGTCAATGTGATAATTAAAAGTTCCACTTGTCTGTATGTAGGTTGTAGGAAGCTTCTTCTTTCCTTACTAAGTAAGATTTTAAAAGATTGTGAGACAGCTTCTCTGAATGTAAAATAACTAGTCAATATTATGTTTTCCCTATAGTACAGTCGCCTGCACATCAAGCTTCCCGAAACTGTAAAATTTTCCCAATCAAACTTTTTTTTTATTATGGATGGGAAATCATCAAATGACTTGGGTAGAGTGGGAAGGAGTGTCAGACTCTTACTAACGGACTAAAACCCATCCGTGTGCCTCCTAGTGCTCTTTGCGTTCCAGGGCTTTTTTTTTGGTAACGCTTTCGAACAGAATCCGCAACCCTGGTCCAATCAACCTTAATACTAATGCTTGAGCGATAAAGTTGCAATTTTGTTAAAGATAAAATAAGCAACTAACCTACTACCTTGTTTCTTGTTTACGAGTTGTGAACACAAAGTTTTCACAATATTTGCAACTAAATCTTAAAGAGAATCTTGTTTTACTGAATAAGCCGTTAATTATCTATCTTTAATGTTCAGATACTTTGTAACTTTTGATGGTTCAGCTAATTTTATTGCCGACTGTAACATAGGGTCAACGACCTTGTCGTGAAATGAATAGAGATGTCCCAGAGCGCGCGGAATTACTCGCAATCACAAACCCATAGAACTATCATAACTACAAATGATAATAATGATTGCATAATTGCCTTGGCTGGGGGCTTTAAATTCATTTGAAGCCACCACAGGTTAGTCCGGTTAAGCAGTTAATATCCCAAGTGTGTTAACTTGCTAGTGGTCATACCTAAAAAAAAAAAAAAAAAAAAAAAAAAAAAAAAAAAAAAAAAAAAAAAAAAATGATTGCATAACGATTGATCGATCGATGTTGACAATGGCGTATGGGAAGTAATGTACTTTTACTATAAGCGCAATAGAAGCATCTTACCATATAAGAAGTCAGCTTTCCATTCTGACATTTTGATCAAATACGCAATAAGCCCACGTCGCATCGTCTTCTATGATAAATGATAGATGATCGAGTTTAAAAGATGCAATCATCTATTGTTTTTTGTTATGTCATTGGTTCATTTCTGTTATGGTTCAACTTTTCTTCATTAAAAGTTTAGTAACACCCAAGGCTAATCAATGGTTGTGATGATATTGAACCTAGCAAGCACAGCGTCCGTCGCGCGCGTCAGTTTTCGACATCTTCATCATCATCATTTTAGCCGAAAGATGTATGCTGTTCAACATGGCTTCTTCCAAATGTCGCCCCTTTTTTCTGGATGGGAAATCATCAAACCCCTTCCGTTCTGGGCGGAGCGGGATTAAGTGTCAGACTCTTACAGACTCAAACCTATCCATGCTCCTCCTAGTGCCCTTTGCTTTCCAGGGCCGCGGTAACTCTTTTGAACAAAATCCTCAACCCTGGCAGGCTCTGGCCCCTGGCCCCGTCTACTACTGTCTGGCGCGCGTGGAACACAACGCGCCATGCGTCAACCCGGGCCTGGCTTTGATCGGACGGCGAGCCATCCAACGCTCGCCGTCCGCAGGCCCGCGCCTATGGTGATCGGAAATTGCCCTGCAACTCTCGACGCCCGGGGCATCTCCTTATGTTATGGCGGCTGGGGCGTGAGGGTTGTCTCTTTCTCACGCGGCCCGCCTCCTCCTTCATTAGCATTACTGCTTCGCAGAAGGAGGTGACGACTTCCCATACCTCCACGCTCCGGACCATGGATTGAACCAGGGCCGGACGTGAGAGGTCGCCGAAGTGTCGCCCCTATGACCAGTCCTGTGATTTTAGACATTTTAGTCTGCCGTAAGCAAGCTCAGTTCATTTAACAGTTAACGGCGAAGCAACTCATTACCCGTAAGTCAATTAGTAATAGTTAAATTTTATTAGATAGTAACTGACATGAGTGGGTACCTCCCTACCTGACGCTATAAAATGGATGGTGAAATCCTATAGGCTAAAATAACAAGGATTATGGGTGTATCAATGACCTCTTAATTACATTAGTTTAACATAATGACGCGATAAAATTAATGTTCGACTTGTTTTACCACATTATTTTAAACCGTCGATATAAAACGGCGGTTATATAATTTTTTTCCTACCGAATTGATTTATTTGTCAAATTTTTTTTTGTACCTTTTTGTATGGCACACCTTTACTTAAAGTAGATACAATAAAAATAAAGTGCCAATTAATAAAACTTTGCAAAACAAAATCTTACATTGTTTTAATGAACCTTCAACCTTTGGTTTTAATGTAATGGACTGATCAATAATAAACACATTTAGCAACAGACTAATCGTGCATAACACAGCGACCTCAATGACATAAACATAGGCATTATTGCCCGGAAACATGTTAAGATTACACCGGAACAATAACATCGAGAGATTACGGCACATTTAGATCCATGTTAATGAAATCGTGAACCAACTTAAATAACGTCAATGGTAGTCCATCTGCGTGGCTTCGTGATTCATGCGAGCCTCGGGTGCGCGACCTCTGCTCAGATTTTTATTGCATTTACGATTTGGTAACCATGTTTTCGAGCCGTTTGGGGTTGAAACCCTCGGGCCGTGCTCCTTTTCAAAGAAATTTCGAAACGGCTGGTTGGCACTTCTCGTGACCCAAGAGCTGGCTTTTACGTTTAAGCATTGCCATTCAACGTGGCAATGCCGCCAGTCTATTCGTCCTCGACGCGAAACGACAAACGACGAAAGCGTTGAGGACGAATTTTTTGATGCTATGTTTTGTTTGTTAGTTTTGTGTATTTTTTAAGTAAATAAATTAATATTTAATATGTACCTATATTATATAAATCTTAAGCTTGTAAAAAATTACGATTTTTACTATTGAACCACTGAACCTATCTGCTTGAATAACCTAACATTTGACTGGTAATGTGCCTGATTTGCTAATAATTTGCAGTTGTTAAAATTATTAGTGTGGGAATTGCGTTTTAGACGATTATTATTTATGTGATGACACGATAACGAAATCAATGAACATTATACCAATTTTACAAATAGGTTTCTATATAATTATCTATTATTTTGTTGACACATTCAATAAAATTTAACGACCATTTAGATCATCATGAATGTTTAAAAATAGGCAAATGTTCATTGGCATTAGTTTCCTAAATTATTAATGTGACCATTAATTTTAAGAACAAAACTCTACGATAGAGTTTTACGACCTCCTCGAAAATATAAAAGCAGTTAAATACTTAATTAATCCGGATGGTGTTGACTTGGCAACACAACACAAGCTTTTTATAGAAATGAGTCTCTTCAAAATCATTTAAGGTACCTAAATATTTAAAAAAAATTGCGTGACTAAAAACTTGTAACGATAAAACTGGCTCCAACAGAAATGGAAATTTTCCTTTTTTTGTGGTGGCTTTTATTAGGTGTTTTATAGATAATTCATTGTCAAGGTTACATATATATACCTATACACACAAGTCATGAATAATGAAAGTCGAAATCTGTATAAAATTAAAACCGGTTACACAAAAAAGTGGACAGACATGTTTATTATTTAATTGCGAAAAAACTAATAAATACTTTTCGGTGTTGCCATTTGCCCCGGATCTTTATAATCTGATTCCAAATAAAATTAACAATTTGGAATAATTATGTACGTAGTGAAATGTCAAGGCAATTCAAACCACTGTCGACAATAACAATAATATCTCACATTATTATTTTTCAATTAAAAATAATGGCAGTTCACATTATCCAGTGTCATTCACTAGGATTGATTGTTTTGTGACTGCCTGAAGGCAAACTTATATTCCAAAGAAGAAAACATAGCATGACCCCTACAATTGACAGGATGCGTCACCTCCTACTAACTTTGGGGACACCTGTTCAGTTCAAAGAGTACCTACCTACTATAAGTATACAGTTCAGTTTTAAGATGGTGCAAACGGTTGCTACCTACAGGGTTGGAACAATTTACATCTGTCTTACTAGGGCCTCTCTTCCCTCATTCCACTTTCATTTGTTCTGGGCCTAATAAAATAATAATCTATACATCAAAACTAAAAGGTATTATTTATAGGATTTTACCGCAAATGTTTCCGATCCCTGACATATTATTATTATTAGCCTATCGCATTAGCCTTCCACAGACCTTCTCTATAACATTACATTCCTCTAACATTTCACATCAAAGCTCAGCGGTTACCGAGCAGATTATCTCAATCTATCCATAAAGCTCATGAACTTTAATCTTTATCCGACAAAGTGCACAATGCAGGAAGACAGATTTGAATAGCAAATTAAGCTAATCGCCATATTTGTATTAATTCAATATAAGTAAATAAATATTATTAGTCGCAGTAGCAAAGCATCAGCTGGCAACAAATCGGCACATAATTAGTTTTGTAGAATTCATGCATGAAAACCACAACGGTAATTTATACAGAAACAGATATCCAGAGGAGACATCAGGTTGCGGAATATGTTCGGAAGAGTCACCGCGGCTCTGGAACGTAAAGGGCATTAGGAGGAACACGGATGGGTTTTAGTCAGTAAGAGTCTGACACGCCCTCCTGCTCCGCCCAGAGAGGAACAAATCATTTGATTATTTCCCATCCTTTAAAAACAGAGGAGACATCGGTACCTACTATGAATTATCACTTTTTGGTGATTGAGTTCAAACTTTACTGAACTTAAACAACGCAATGCATGCGCTATGCATTGATCGGACAAAACCTCAGTTATAGACATCAAAGTAAAGAAGTACCATAAGACTCAAACACCATAGAGCTCAATAACCAAAGCACCATAATATCCAAGTAATAATTATAATAGGGTTTAGATCCAACGAAATAATTGCAATCTCTTTACTTGAACAGACCTCCCGTACCGAGTTAAATATTAAAATATTCATAGAATGACTTAATCAGATTCCAAGTCACGTGAGTACTTTGTCATTAGGAAACTTAACGTACAGAATACAAACATAGTCAACACGTTCGCTATTTTTAATAATTCAATTCAGTTAAAATTTAAAATGACTAATAAATTTAAAACGACTGTCTGCAAATAGGATGAAAATGTCCTCTAATCCCAACCGCAGATAATTTGAGGCACTTAAATATTGTTTAATGGTCATCTTGTGACACGATTAGGTAATATTTTGACCTTTTATTGCGGTTTACTAATGACAATAAACCACTTGTTCTTGTTCCTCATTAAAAACGCAAATTTTTGGATTTCATATTTTTTTACATGAAGCGGGTAGTCAGACAAATATTTTGTCTAAGAATGAAAACTTGCCTTAAATGAATACACCCTTTACTAATGTCCTTTTTTAGTAAAGGATTTCATTACTATGCGACTTTCCACTTTGCTACCAATGATTGCCTAGGTACTCAAACTTGGCTAAATGTTGGTACTATCTACTTACCAACCGTCCATCTACAGACAAATAATTACAAGATCCAAACCGCATCCGTTTGACCATATTTCGTAATTTAGATTTGCGTTTTTACTTTTTAGCGAGTCTGTGAGAAACCAGTGCCACCTTCCATTGTCCAAGGCTTTATGAAATGACACCCACCAGATTGCCCAACTGACTCCGCCATTGTTTTAAACTTTACACGGTAATAAATAGACACGCCCTTGAATATATCTAAAAACATTGTAATTAAAATCGAGCGATATTTTGGTAGGAACATCAATACTGTGGGAATTTTTGTTACTTAAGTTGAGATTCATACTCTGCACCTTTATATCCGACCTCATATAGATGGTGCAAACCTGCCATATATGTAGGTACTTAGGTTTAATACATATACAAAATTTAACCTTTACTTGATCGACGACCGACATCGCAAAACTTTATTGCTCTTCGGAGTTACGATGTATCATCTTTATTTACAAAGGGTAACGATGTAGGTAATTAGATTGCTTCATGTTTTCACGGTGCGAACATTAACACGCCCATGATAATTTCATGCTAGATTTGAAATATGATTCTAAGTTATCAATTCAGATGTAATGTGGAAATGACTTGATCATAAAAGGAATCACACAATGGCAACCACGGAAGATTAGGAAATCTAATTATAAAAGACGACTGTAAATGAAGTAAGTAAAGAAGAACTCACTGCTAAAGATGAAATAAATTCTAAAGCACCTGAATATAAAGGCCATGATTTGCTTAATAATGTTAACAATATCAGCCAATATGAGAAGGCTAAAAATACATCAAAAGATAAAGCTAATGAACGTAATCGTGAGAACGGTACCCTACTTGAGCAAGCCGCATCGTTTGTGGGCATCGCAGAGAATATTAGCGTAAACTTACGTGTTGCGACAAAAGGTCTTCAATATTTTAAAGCGGTACCGATCCCCTTAAAATTTGAGTTGGAAACAGTTAAAATAAATTTTAAATAGGCCATCTTAGTAGATAAACGATATCCATAAGTTCTTGATGAGATCGTTAGCAAAAGCCTGTTATGGATCCTTTTAACTCAGCAGCCACAACTAGACATAAGAATTCAATCATTCATTCATTCATTCAAACTAGAATCATAGATACACTTCGGCTCGACACAAACTGCGAAAATTAACCATTTCAGTAGCTAGTTAACATATCGCTACAACCAAATCAAAATGAAATCGTGTAAGTTTAATGTAAGCACTCAATGAAGAACATGAGTACATTCACACAGGTGAACGGATGCGTGGATTTATTGGATGATCTTTACTCAGCCGTTGGGCCTGCGCCCGCGCCGTCATGTCTGACCTGACACGCCGATCTAAAGGTTACACAGACCGTTCTACAACACTGACGATGCGTGCTTGTAACTTATTCAAAACTTCATGAAGCTTATCTAATATTTTAATCAATATGTTCTATGTTACATCCGTTACTACTCTTGTCTTCTGTTTACAGATTTCAAGTGTGTCCCAAATTATACTCGTCCTTTAAAACGTATGCTATCATAAAACCATGTTTATAAGCATACAGTTTATTGCAGCGATTAATTACATTTAAAAGGCGTGTGTAAATTATATATTGAAATAGAAAACCATAACTAATCAATTGACCCAATACCGGGGTCGATAAGTGGGCATAGTTTCATGCGTTCTCATCGATTTGGACCAATCTTATGGCACGTTTAGATTTCCATTTACTTTTGCATGCTAAAAAACATAAAGTGCATTAAAATATGCAAATTTAAAGTGGGCGTAATGGTATGATGACTAAGGCACGGTCTTGCGTTCCGTTACTCATGCAGTCATACAATATTTAAACATTGCATCAATGATTGAGTTTGTCTTTCAATGACATATTATTAGGAACTTCGTGATCTTCAATAACTATCGACGTGACTCTGATGTCCCTTCTATAACCTTTAAATGTATTTTGATTACTGTATCCATTGATTATATTATTTATATTGCCATCTTTATTGATTAAAAACGTATGACTGTCTATTGATAAATTTATCTATTTGTTGTTTCAGGTAATTGGCCAATTTCATCACTAAATACACCGGACGAAGAATTTTGTACACTATCGTAAGAAGTTGTAAAGGCTTGCCTTAATTGGAATACAATTAAGTCGTTTTATGTTCAGTGTGGTTAAATGGTAGTCATTCCATTTAAAATATTTACTTAATAATCATCAAGTTTACGTTACAAGCAATCTGTGCATTATTGTGAACACGCAATCAAATATACGCAATCGTATTATAAGTACTGGTCAGAAGTTCATGAAGTGGGTGCTATGTGTTAATTTATTTTGCCAAGATGTGTAATTTTCGACAATGAAGTAAGGTGTTTATGATTTGCAATGATGGATGTGACTTAAATGATGGTTTCTGTAACTTCGTTATTTATCGTATTATCCAGCATATCGAAACGTATCTTGATAAATCTGGGGTTAATAGCTGCCGCCCGGGACTCCGCCCGCGTGTATGTCGAAAAATATCCCAAGGGAACATACTCCCGGGATAAAAAGTATCCTATGTGTTATTCCAGACTAAAATCCATCTCTGTGCAAAATTTCATTTAGATCCATTCAGTAGTTTTTGCGTGAAAAAGTAACAAACATACAAAACTTTCGCATTTATAAAATTAGTAAAGCTTAAAATAAGCATAAAAATGCCTCATAATATAGGTAAATTATTGATAAATCTTGTTAACTGCTTCCCGATATAAATTATCCACATAGTAAGTGAATTCCCTGTAAATCAAATTATAAGATTCTTCATCGTGGCCCGCAAAGTGTTGCAACTTTGGTACCTACACAAATTGCCGACCACGAATTAAGGCTCAGAGTCATGAGGTGTAATTAAGGGGTACACTGAAGATTCATCGCTTGACCGCCTTGGAACGTTTCGTCACAGCATTATGAAATTATATTATTAAGGAAAACTGTTCCACGATTCTCTATAAATGTTTTAAATGGTCAAAGTTCGTGAGGTTTGCCTTGAAAACGATTGATATAGGATTATATGACGTAAATTGTGATAATTTTTACAGAAGGAAGGCTTAAGTTAAAATTTATTTTAATACAGGTAAGTGAAGAACCAAATGTTTATTTTTAACATGAAAACTACCTATTCTAGTGGAAACTCATTTAAACTATTTAACCGGCAACGTAAGATAATAGGCATTTACGTAAGGTCCAATACCTATGCAAATGTACTTATGTAACTTTTACTTGCGTCTCGTACTTAGGTACAGGCTATTTCTTTCAAATGGTTTTTAACTGTCACATTGACGGCGGCGGCGGCAACATTACTGAGGTTTCTGTGGGAGTTCAACATATGGGAAATTAAGAAAGGGGTAACCTGTCTTATTAAAAATATGAGTAAAACGTCAATATATGTATATAAAACTCTTCCGTTACTGAATTACTGACTGAGTGACTGACAGACAGCGTACAGCCGACTCTACTGAGGGCCAATTCTACTAAATTTAAAGCAATGTTCGCATTCACATCTCAATTGCAATCTGTCAAAAAAGTTTTAATTTCCATACATTTTTGACAGATTGCGAATGAGATAAAAATGCAAACGTTGTTTAAAAATTAGTGGGATTGGCACGCTGGTCGTAGAAAGCTGAAATTAGGCATGAAGGTTCCTTGGGGAGTGTGTAAAATTCCTACGAGAACAGGAAAAAACGGATATGCGTGTACGAAGTCGCGGGCAAAAGCTTAAGTTAAAGTTCCAAATAAAAAATATTAGTCCTGCGTTTCTGAATAATTGAGAATTAAAAATCATTCACTTTATTTAGTAATAGCTTCTGCCAGCAGCTTCGCCCGCATGCAAATCGAATCTTGACAAGTTCTTCGGTGATAGGAATCGCTAAATCTGTAAAACACTGGTTCGAGACAGTACCTACCTGCTCAAGTAGTATTTATTCCAAACTAATATCATCACATCCCGTATAAAGACTTTTGCGTTAACCGCCGTCATAGATTCCCATCTTCAAGAGTTAAGAGCCAACCTATTAGTCCACGATGGGGTCATGTCAAAGCCCCACTTCCTAGTCTTATGCAGCCCATTGACAATAATGAACGCCGACCTATTCTGACTCACAGCATTCCCACGTTTGATTTAGAATAAAATTTAATTACTATTGTAGAACTTTGTCAGTAATTAATAATGTAATTGTTAAACCGTGAACATGATAATTTACGCAACTGTGCGTCTGAACAACAAGCAAGAACAACGGCTCGTAAACAATAACAAATTGTTGGAAACATTGTGACTGATCATTTGTTACGGATTCTTTACGTGTGCGGAATACGGGTTTCGAAATGTTTGAAAAGTTTGTTGTCTTGAGAGTTGTGAGCGCACGCGTAACTTCATTCATTACTCGGTCTTTAAGAACACTCTGCTTTTTAATGAGTCGATAAGTCATGCTAATTGACACTTCAGTTTTAACTTGCAGCTATTATTTCCTCATCGTAGGCTGTTTTATTAAAACTTTTTAAATATACGTCCCGTCATTCATCACTTTCGCTGTGGTTTCGCCCTGCAATAATTCCTCCAAATAACAGAGTCTTCTTTATCTGATTGAATTTTGAATAAGCATGAAATAAAACGACACCATTAGCAACAGGAATGCCAAATATCAGGCCCTTCACAAGCTGACATTCAAGCTCCAACTGGCTCGTGACGATAGGAATATATATTCATCTGCATTAGACATCTTTGGATCCTTTACAAATACTTTAATGAAGAATGTTTAGCCTAAAAATTGGTATGCGAAGACGATTGGTATCTATTTGTATATGAGACTTTAATCTGGGTAAAGTATGCTTGTCTCATTGTAGGCACGTAAAGGCAGCACGGTTAAAAGTAGATAGGCAATTTTCTAATGTATTTAACGATTTTGCTGTACGATGTACTGTCCCACAGCTGAGAAAAGATCTCCCCCATAGCTTTGTATATATTATTATCAGAGTTTAATCTGTCTAGAGATTGCGTGTATCATTGTAAACACGTAACAGCACCATTCAAGCACGTTCCGAACTTCACTTGTATGGGATATGTGTCGATAAGAATCAAATAAGCCCACGGCCCTTGTTTCACAGATATTTACGGATGCTGCGTCGCGTTCTGGGTGGAGCGTCGATATATTGCGATGCTCATCAACCAGTCGGACCGGTCTAGGGCAAAGGGTTTACGAGACGATGAAGTCACGGCGGCCGTGACACACTAAACATTGAAATAATTCGATGACACCGGTACATAAAAGTCTAAGTTTATTGTACCGCGACATATGTTACCTAATAGAAAACATCATATTATTATGTTTGAGTACAGAACAAATAATATAACAATTAACTACTCTCCGAATATGATAAGCAGTTAGACATCACATCGTCTAAGCTCTTTTTATGGATGAGAAAACATCAAATGACTCCTTCCGCTCTAGGTGGAGCGGAGGAAATGTCAGACTCTTACTGACTAAGTCTTAAACCCATCCGTGCTCCTCCTAGCGCTCTTTGCGTTCCAGGGCCGCGGTGACTCTTTCGAACAAAACCCGCAACCCTGGCAGGAACATGGCCTAAGCTACCGTTGAATCATAGAAAACGCTTCCCTTATAAAGTCCAAATGCAAGAACATAATAAGGCGACTAGAAGTATTCACATAATTACTGCAAAAACATGGATTACTTAAATACGTTGACCTGATGAACTTTACCGAATTTATGCGTGAATTTGATGTAAATTATGTAGAGGCTTGTTAAACAACTATGACCTTGGTACATTAATTTGTGGATCGTTAGATTTATTACGTAATTATGTTCATTAAATCACCGTCTGTATTTAAACTCCTGGTAGTCACTAATTACTTAATTCTACAAATGGTTTAAGATCGTTTATTTATTTATTTATTTTAGGACAACCAACAAAGCATACGCCAAAAATACATGATAATAAATACTAGTATTTTTACATTTTATATTGTGGCCTTAATTAAAGGCTGCCACGGCATGCATTAAACAAAGAGAGAAGGAAATGGATGTTCTAAATGTTCATCTAAGTGAAGAAAAAAAAACAATAGAAACTACACTACTTTTTCACTTTCCTGATAATGCCCTGCGCAGGACAGACTTAATTTTATAAAAGAATAAGACATATCGATATCTACACTACACTATGTGAGCGTGACAGGCGACTAAATTGAACCTGTATTCTGTTAATGGTGGAAAAATGTCCCAGATTGGTTTTAAAGCCCTTAGCGCAAATAAACTGATATTTAGACTTACGAGCAAGTTTGTATTTATATTGATCTGGCTTAGTAACCGCCGTCACAGCTATTTATTGTTCAGAACGGTTAAGTGTCGTAAATAAAGCTTTTCTCATTCACTTCGAAGGTCAACCATACGAAATATGTTATTTATTCAAAATATTTCATTTCTTACAAATTATCACTAAGTATCTACTTGACCTTTAAGGCCTAATACAAGCAAATTAGTAATGTGTTTTGACATCATCTTATATGAATACATTTTAATGACATACGCCACAATGCGATGATAAAAAATCTAAACAAATTCAAAGTTTAATACGTTCTCATAATTATGTACGAAACTGATGTACGATGATAAGTTGATAAAAACCGGTAATTAATTCATATCACTAACGATTTATCGTAAATCAAAAGATAGGTTACTAAACAATTGATTGTAGTGTAATCGATCACCAATGCTCGGGGAACAATACAAATTAGTGTTTCTTCAATGCGAACACACAAAAACTTGGGAAACACTAGGAGCCACTATTGTTAAGGCCGATTAGTATTAATTACTGAGATAAAAACCTATAGGTATTTCGTACGCAACCAAGTTACAAAATGTGAAGAATCTTATTTGTTGAAACATTCAGAAAACAACACCTGGCAGCTGTTGCATTGACAAATCGTAATGACAACGAATTTTAAGTTGCATCACTGTCGCATAGAAACCGAGGCAATATTGTCCAATCTTGAAATGCCTTGGAAAGAAATTAACGAGCATGTAACATGACATTTTCTTCCATTCTCATATAAGTGTGAATACATCCTTGCAGAAAAGTAACCGAGTGATGTAAATTTTGAAAAGTAATACACCTAACATGACGGTCATAGTAATATCGCAAATTAATAGTTTTTAGACAACCTAAAGAAACTTCAGATTTAAGAGAGGTGTGTCGAAACGGTCCAGGAGCGTTTAATTGAGGAACCTATGTCGAAATAACACGCGGAAACACTCCAGGTGCGGTTCACGAGACTGACCTCACGAATTCAAGATGCAACCTTACAATTAAAGCCTGTTCGTGAGCCGCCACTTAAGCCATTAACAATATTATTATAAGAGACTTTATGAATGCTTAGAATTCGGATTTAATAATAGGAAGCTTTTGATTGATTGAGGCGTTAAAAATATTGTCACTCTTGAATATTAATCGGTTTATAATTTGAGGCTGATTAAATATGCGTTGAGTTGGTTTCATTATGAATTTGTTATGGCAGTTCCATTTATTTTTTTACCTATTAATCATGGTGTTTATTGCGCCTTGAAAAGTAGGTAGGTTATTTATGAATATAAAGAAGTGTACTAATTTAATAATCGCATAATTATTATATTGAGTTGCTTTATGCAATCGTGAATGAATTTTTTGAGCTTCTTCGTGAAAGGTTATCTTTCTTCAACAGTAAATGTTTAAAACACTGGGCATTATAAATGATTACATGAGTATGAGTCCTGCTGAAACCGAATCATGCTGGCCTTTACTTTCACTAAGACTTTAGGCTAATGACATATTCACCAGACATATAGTGTCATGATCCGTATTTTAAGTACTTTTTGTAGAATGTCTAAATTACTCACCATGCATAAACGATGATGTACTTTTGTAAGAGCTTTAATTGATGTTACTGGTAATAACTGACCTATGAAGAAAATTTTTGAAGACAGTTCATATTTAACACCGAATGTTTTGAAACATTTCAGTCTAAAAAGTTATTTGCAGTTACTTTAAAGCTGATCTTTCGTAAATGCTAGCAAATCTGAGCTAAAGAAGATTGACTGAGAAGACTGATTGGACAATGCATTTCACTACTCCACGAAATCTCTTTCAAAACTATTTAAAAGCCCATTAACTCTGTCTATATTATAGAGGCTGTGTAATTGAGAAACTCTTCGCATTTACTATAAATTGTAATTGATTATAGTTTTTGAAACATTTATTTCTTATCTACATTATAATTTGAAGAGCTTATTTTTGTGTGTAACATTATTTTACGGCATAAAGAGATAGGTAAAATGCAAGCTGAGTTTTTGAGATAAGATAAAGCAACTCAAAATAAATTTAATATTACTTTAATCTTGGTTAAAGTCGACCGACGTGTCGAAATGGCTGGAAGAGCTACTGGTCCATGAAGAAGCTGATGAAGAGTGACCTAGCTCTATCCATAAAGCACAAACTCATCGACACGTGCAATTTGCCCATTTTAACATATGTACGGTGTGCAAACTTGGTCCCTGATCGTGTCTCAAAAGACCAAACTGAAGGTTTGCCAAAGGGCGATTGAGCGTATCGTTCTAAGTATTAAGCTCAGTGATCACATACGAAATACCGCGATTCGCTCCAAAATAGGGATCGCTGATGTGAGCAACAAATCTACCAACCAGGCTGAAGTGGGATGGGCGGATCAGATTAGGATGCATCGGGGCAGATAGATGGGCCAGAGTCGTTCGCAGTGGGAGCCAGAGGACGGGCATTGTCGTCGAGGAAGGCCTAGGAAACGACTTGGAGGCGTTCATGACGGACTGGTCGGATAGGACCTTTGCCCAGTAGTTAGACATATTGGTTGAAAAAAAATATATATTCTTTGATTGAGACGAGAGATCTTAACGTGGCTCAAAGAAAGTGTGTAGTATTCAGCATCAGTGACAATATTTAAAGATATTTCAACCTTTCTAAATCCAGTTTTAGAGATAATTTGTTTCCTCTTGAATGTTCTTTTGTTCAATGCTGTGTTTTCTTCATTTCAGGGCCCCATGAAGCGGCTGTCATGCGCATAGCGGCACTGATTGCACTCGTGCAGGTATGTCCCAGTCTCCATAATAATATCTATATAATAACAATTATATCCATCTCCATCAATTCTTTGTTAAAATTCTATTGCTTTAGTCACACCATGTCTAGGGAAGTTATACTTAACAAGAGTACTTAAGAGTTGTACAAAAAACAGACAATTTTTTAGAAGCAAGAAAGTTCAAACAATATGAAGGAAGTAATACAGAGTAAAAATTTACATGACGTCCAATTTATCATTAAAAAAATCATCATCATATCAGCCGAAAGACGTCCACTGCTGGAGATAGGCCTTCCATAAGTGTCGCCACCACAACCGGTCCTATGCGTCTTGCATTGACCAGCGACCCTTACCAGGTGATTGGTCCATCTTGTGGGAAGCCTTCCAACGCTGCGTCTCCCGGTACGCGGAAGAATATTAAAAAAATATTCTTAAAAGAGGGCTCAGAAGAAGAAGAAGAGGGCTTATCTACCGACTCCCTAATGAGACACACCTACACAATTTAATAACCAGGTTAATGACCAGTTTATCAACAGCGGTTGCTTGGTTGACCCAACGATAACCCGACCTTAAGGTCAACAGTTCACACATTCTCTCATCTAAACAATTTTGTAACAATCTCCCTTTGGCTTCCACAACGTAACACTCAAATTAAGTAATATACAAATACAATTTATTAAGTTTTGGTAGAAATTCCACCTCTCAAGGTAGTAGATACCTATTTAATATGCGGCTTCGAAAGTATTGTTTCTTAACTTTCGATTTGGAACCATGGTTTGATGAAACATGTAGGTACTTAAGATTAAATATTTCGTCAGCTTTAAGCTTGGGTATCTGCTACAGAAGCCATGGGATTTAAAGGAAACTTTAGTTAACAATAACTTTTATTAAAAGGCGGTCAATCGATCGATAATAATTTTCATACTTGAATAAATAAATCATAAAATTGTAATGGTAGTTTTTGCTTAGTTTATTTTATATCAGTATTGTAATAAGCTTTGAATGGTTAGCTTAGTTGCTCTGTTATTTTTTTTTTGTTATGATGTTCTAAATTATTGTAATTTACCACATTTTTGTTTCGACTTGATATAAACATGATTTCTTAATTTAACACCAACATTCTTATCATTTATAACACTGTTTTAAACCACGACTATAAATGCTATAATATCGAGCGTGTTTTAGTTTTCATATAGTGCCGTGGTTTGTGACACCAAATTAAGTACGTGAGAGTTAGTGCGCATTGTGCGGTGCGAACAATAAATTACAGATTTTACGATAGTAATAAGTGCCGTCATCTCACACACAGATCCTTGGGTGTTTGACGAAGGGTTACTTAGTCTATTATTCATCTAAACATAATTTTAAAACTCAATATTTTCATGCGAAACGCACCTAGTTAGAGATACTTCTTAGTAAATTTTAAAAAATAACAGATACCTCATATTTTGTGCTCTACTAAAATGTAACTACCCCAACCCGACTGTTTAGACTGTAAAAGAAACCATGACCTCTAAGTTGTTTTCGTCATTTCTTCTTCCTTGCTCACACACACACACAAATCAATGAGCTAAGAAATGCCGGCGCCAACTAGCTTTAGAATATTTACTAAAAATGCTTATGTAGACCGTTATTTACTTAAACAAATATCATTCACAAAATTCAATTTTTAAATAATCAATATTAATTTCATAAATTCCGCTGTAGCTGTCGCTCGCTACAGCTGTTTCAGATGACTCACAAACGCTCACCGCGCTCGAACTGAACCGGGAGCTCTCCGGCGACAATCCGCTCTCACTTTTCTACGAAAGCAGTGAAAATGCTGGGTTCGTGTTCTTCCGAGGCTCAAGGGCCGCCGACTCACCTTTGTCTCCCGACATCGACGTCCAATGCTCCGGCGACTTTATCGACGTCAGCGTCGAGTTCGCAGACATTTTCGATGGTATCATTTACAGTAAGGGATTTCTAAATGATCCGAAGTGCAAGTAAGTACATTTTTATGCTTGGATAGTAGTGATTCGCAAATCGAGGCCCATTGTAAAAATTCTTTTTTAATCCTGGCAGTGTGGATCCACCATTAGGCATGTTTATTCTGGGCTGCGTTCAAATATTAACAGGGTTTCTAACTCTCATACGACAATACTAAATAGTAAAATAGTCAGAGAACGACTTTTCCCCGATTTACACGAAACTCACTTATTAAATAAAAGTATGTAGTTTATTTGGGTGGACTCTTAGAACTCAATTTTTTTAAGACGTTAACGTCCAAACCATATGGATAAAACACGAATCTATCAACCATTTATGCTGCAGGTGTATGAACTGGTAAAGATCTCACACCATTCAATGTGGGATGTATGAAACATCATAGTCCTAACCTTAGTCGAAAACGAAATTCCTAATGTAATCATTTGTGAAACTTCAGATACGTGTCATTGGGCGGCAGTCAGTCCCGGTACTCGTTCCGAGTTCCGCTGAATGGCTGCGGATCCCGTCCCCTGTGTAACGCGTGTGGTACCATCGATAACGTGCTGGTGTTCCAAGCTGACGACTTGTTGCAAGGACCACAGGACTTCGCTCGCAAGGTAACAAACAAAGCTAATAATGTTTACGATTGACCACGTCAAGCGGAAACGCATGCAGGTCACAACATTTTGGGCTTTTTGACAATCTTTTACAGAAATACTTAGAATGTCACAAAGTTATTCTTTCGAATTTGACTCGATTTAAAAGTTCTTTTATCTGATTTTGATTCGTCGTATGTTAATACGACCAATCAAATGAAAAAATTGGTGTCTGTAGTGCAGACCAGCACGGTGCAAAGCTCGACGAGTCCGTTCGAGGCCCCACATCGTAAAAAGCAGCAAAATGAATATTTACTGTGAAGTCATGCTCTTCGTATTGTCGAACCATATCAGTTATTTGCGCGGCGGTTAGTATCGGTCGGCGTCCTGAATTTCTTCTATGATTTATTTGCCCTTCTTCGCTATAACACCGGATCCAAAACCTCACGGTGAATCGAGACATATTGAGTTCTCGTGATAAAGCACTAATGCTCAGGCCATCTTCATGAAGAACTATTGTTTCAGCCCTTTGTTTCAAGGTTAAACTTGCCGTTGTATTTAGTAAATAAATAATTATTTAAATAAAATTCTTGTTTAAAAAGCAAAATCTTTGAAACCAATGAAATGACGCTAATATGTCAAATTTTAAATAAAAAAACGAGTTTAATTATCAAAAAGTTATTAATACACTATGGCTATAATTGTTGCTTTACAACTTTTAAAAGAAATAAGTACATTGATATAAATTTTGGGTTTTACTGCACACAGTATGTTAAAGAAATGAATTTGGAAACAGATAAACATTTTAGACCGTTGGCATTCAAAAATGGGCTAAGTACTTCTTCTCAACATATTCTACCACGCGGTTTCGATTTTAAGTAATTCACGAGCTAGTTACATGTAAAACTATCCGATATTCTAAAGATGACAGTTATATCTCCGATCGTATCGGATAATTGCCGTCCCATAAGATTATGAGAGTGTCGGAAGAAGACGAGCACCTACTTACGTCCCGGGCCTTAGCTAGTCTCCGTTGAGATTGGTAGCCATGGCCAAAATCGAGCATTCACATTTCGTAATATAATTTTCCAGGTATCATGTGCGCGCACTTCGTTTGAAGTGTCGACGGGAGTGGCCGCCTCAAGGGAAGAACACACGCTGAAACTGAAACCGTTCATGGTTGACATGCTCGATGTAGTCGCTGTGGAAGGCCCCGCCGGAGGTTTAGAATGCTGGATGGACATACAAAAAGGAGTTTTTCCTAACGTAAGTACCTACAATTTCTAAATTCTGTCCCCATAGCTAAAACATGGCCCACTTGTTGGAGTGCTCTAGTTGCCCTTACTCCTGGACCGATAAAGACGTTATGAATGTCACTGATGCCGACGAAACCGCTGCCACCTTCTGGGCACAAAATGTTTAAGAGTCACCATAGACTCGAAAATAAGAAATTCTAAATTGAAGACATTTTTATCCAACGCCGACATGGAATGATTGTTGACTTAAACATGAGAAGGTTCTCAATTCGTTGGAATTTTTTTTTAAGTATGTTCCTTGATTACTCAAAGACGCCTAGACCGAATTGGAAAATCACTTTTTCGTAAAATTCGTTATTTTCAGACTACCAGTTTTATTTTTCATGTTTGTGTTTTTCATGTATTTCACTAACATTTTAATGTTTCCAGACGACTCCACTGAAAGACTCGATCAAAATTGGCGAATATTTAACTATCCTCGTGTACCTCAAAGATGTCAGAAACCAGTTCAGCCTTAAAATCCATGACTGTTGGGCTTATGACAGCGACAGCTACGATAATCCTAGGACCAACAGGATTCAACTTACCGACAAGGAGGGGTGCCCCAAGTAAGAAAACTGCGATATGATTATCTGCATAGCCTTTTCCCCTGGTATGTTGGGGTCAGCTTTAGGTCTAATAACCAAATGTAGTAAAATACTAAAATGAAGATATTACACTAAGATGAAAACTTACATCACCACATAAATCCAGAAATATTTAAAACTAGCTGTGCCCGCGACTTCGTTCGCATGGATATCGGAAAAAAATATACGTACAGAGGAATGAGGAGACCGCAAGGGTTGATATTAAGGTTAAGCAATGCTTGCCGAGGTCGGCCTGTAGATGGCTGACCATTTTAACATATCGAGATTCCTTCGTGCCTCGGATAACATGTTAAGACGTTACGGATTGCCAGAAGCTAGAAAATCCAACACCAGTCTTGCCAAGAGGTACCTACCTACCGTGTTTCCCAGTTATTAGGTTGTGAAGGTCAAACAGGCAGTCGCTTTACGTACCTTTTTTTTATGGATGGGAAATCATCAAATGACTTCTCCCGCTCTGGGCGGAGCGGAAGGGAGTGTCAGACTCTTTCTGACTAAAACCCATCCGTGCTCCTCCCTTGTGCCCTTTGCTTTCCGGGGCCGCGGTAACTCTTTCGAACATAATCCGCAACTCAGGCAGCGCTTTACGTACCCAAAACAATGGTATTCAGCTGAATCCAGTTTGACTGGAAACCGACCCCAGCATAGTTGGTGAAAGGCTAGGCAGGCGATGATATTTTTAGTACAGGTACTGAATGAATCGACCCAGTAAATCGTTAAACGTATTTTTTTTGTTTCGATCACTAAAAAAAATGTTAAATTTGCTCAAAACCATTATAAGATTTAAATACAATTTAACACATAATTAAGTACTCAAAAACTCGCGAAACTTGCGGTGAAAACAAAGTTTCGTTTAATTTTTAAGTTTGGCTAAATAACCGTGCCGAGGTCAAGGTCTGTGGATGGGTGACCATCTTAACATACCGAGACTCCTCCGTGCCTCGGAAAGTACGTTAAGCCGTTGGTTTCGGCTGTTATTTGGAAATCTTTACCAGTCGTTACGAATTGTCAGAAGCTAGAAAATCTGACACCAGTCTTGCCAAGAAGTACCGTGTTACACAGTTAATGGGTTGTGGAGGTTTTGTATGCAGCCGCTCCACGTAAAATACTGTTATTCAGCTGAATTCGGTTTGACTAAGAGCCGACCCCAATATAGTTGGGAAAAGGCTAGGCACATGATGTTGTTAAATAATCGTGCACAGTTGAAGGATTCAGTCACATTATGCCAAAGAAAAGTTAAATAGTTGGTTGATGTAGGAATGAGCGAAATTGAATGAACTTGGATAACGTAGTACACGTCTTACATGAATAGTTACTTTTTTTAATTTACGAATTTGGACTCCAGACCCATCAGAGACCTATAAGTTTTTATGAGACCGAACGTTTAAATTCTAGCGAACAACAATGATGCTAAAAGTCATGCGAGAGTCATAATCTGACGGAAAATCTTTTTCCGCCACCGCGATTCAGAAAAACGCGTCATCGGTGCAACGCCACCTATCGACCATTTGGTAAACTGACAAAATATAAATTGGCATAGGAAAACGTTAAATAAGGAGCCCATAATTATATTATGTAACAATAAGTAACGTCATGGTATTAAAATGTTCACTTTTATTTTACTAGGTACTTATTAAAAGTTTCACAAATAACTCAACAATTTGTTTTGATGTTATTTTCATGCTTACCTGCATATTACCTTTCTCAAATTGATGGCGCCTAAGAGTCGGTCACCATAACGCTTAGCGCTATATGAAGTTCCTTACTAAAATTAAATTGAGGGTTGATTTGACGAAATAAACGCTAAATGTTACTCGGGTTAACACTTAATATTTTTAAGAACTTTGCTTTCGAATCCAGTGAGTGATTTTTGCGTGATGCTAACTCAAACATATTATGGACGAACAGACAAACAGACAAAAATTTCAAAAATGGCATTTTTGCGTTTTATACCTTTTTCCTAACATTTCTCAGTTATTTTTTATGCGAAAATATTCAATAAACAGACACGGCAAATCTACGATTTTATTAGATGTATAATAATATGGATAAGTTACATTTTCACTAGCAGTTGTTTCAATGTTATGACCAAATTCAGTATTACAAAGAAGGACTAATAATAAAGGTAAAAATGGTTTTAAAAGGTTACTTTTGTTAACAGGAAGAAGAAACTAATTGACTTATGGCAGAAAACTACAAACACGGGCAAGAGCGGAGCAACTTTGATAGCTTACAGCAAAGTGAGCGCGTTCCGTTTCCCAGAAACCGACCAAGTCTACCTAACTTGTAATGTTGAGGTAAATATTTCAATTGAACTATTACAAAATCACGTTTTTCTCTAGTCATTTGCGGATTGATAACTAATGTGTCGTTTGTATTCTTTATTACAGTTATGCACAAACAACTGTGACTCAAGCTGTGACGGAATTATTAAAGAGGTTTCCACCACTATAAGGCCATCACAATGTTACCCAGGATCGCGCGCTCCTGAATGTCAACGGATTACTGTTGAGCCACAAAATAAGTGTTATCCTGGTTCATCCGACCCACGGTGTCCACAGCCTACACCTACTGCACCAAACTGCTATCCAGGAAGTACTGACCCACGATGCCCGTCACCTACTACTGTGACACCTGTCTGCTACCCAGGTTCACCTGACCGCAGATGTCCTCAACCACCACAACCAACTACAATTAACCCGCCCACATATTTACCACCAACGTCGCCAGCACCCAAGTGCTATCCTGGTTCCAATGACCCTAGATGCCAAAGGCCACCAGAGCCACCTCGGTGTTTCCCAGGATCAAGTGACCCCAGATGCCCCAAGCCTACCACTCCTGAGCCACCTCGATGCTTCCCTGGATCAAGCGACCCCAGATGCCCCAAACCTACCACTCCTGAGCCACCTCGATGCTTCCCTGGATCAAGCGACCCCAGATGTCCCAAGCCTACCACTCCTGAGCCACCGCGATGCTTCCCTGGATCAAGTGACCCCAGATGCCCCAAGCCTACCACTCCTGAGCCACCTCGATGCTACCCTGGATCAAGCGACCCCAGATGCCCCAAACCTACCACTCCTGAGCCACCTCGATGCTTCCCTGGATCAAGCGACCCCAGATGTCCCAAGCCTACCACTCCTGAGCCACCGCGATGCTTCCCTGGATCAAGTGACCCCAGGTGCCCTAAGCCTACGACACCTGAGCCACCGCGATGCTACCCTGGATCAAGCGACCCCAGATGTCCCAAACCTACCACTCCTGAGCCACCTCGATGCTTCCCTGGATCAAGCGACCCCAGATGCCCCAAGCCTACCACTCCTGAGCCACCGCGATGCTTCCCTGGATCAAGTGACCCCAGGTGCCCTAAGCCTACGACACCTGAGCCACCGCGATGCTACCCTGGATCAAGTGACCCCAGGTGCCCTAAACCTACGACACCTGAGCCACCTCGTTGCTACCCAGGTAGCCAGGACCCCCGTTGTCCAAAGCCGAATACACCTGAACCACCACGTTGCTACCCAGGCAGTACTGATACAAGATGTCCAAATCCAACGTCTCCTAAGCCTGTTTGTTATCCTGGTTCCCCGGATCCAAACTGTCCTCAACCTCAACGACCAACAACCTTAAATCCCCCCACTTATTTGCCACCAGAGCCGACTACTCCCGAGCCTCCCAAATGCTTCCCAGGTAGCTCAGATCCGAGATGCCCCAAGCCTACCACTCCTGAACCACCTCGATGCTTCCCTGGATCAAGTGACCCCAGATGTCCCAAGCCTACCACTCCTGAGCCACCGCGATGCTTCCCTGGATCAAGCGACCCCAGATGTCCCAAGCCTACCACTCCTGAGCCACCGCGATGCTACCCTGGATCAAGCGACCCCAGATGTCCCAAGCCTACCACTCCTGAGCCACCGCGATGCTTCCCTGGATCAAGTGACCCCAGGTGCCCTAAGCCTACGACACCTGAGCCACCGCGGTGTTTCCCTGGATCAAGTGACCCCAGGTGCCCTAAGCCTACAACCCCTGAGCCACCACGATGCTTCCCTGGATCAAGTGACCCCAGGTGCCCTAAGCCTACGACACCTGAGCCACCGCGATGCTATCCTGGATCAAGTGACCCCAGGTGCCCTAAGCCTACAACACCCGAGCCACCAAGATGCTTCCCTGGATCAAGTGACCCCAGGTGCCCTAAACCTACGACACCTGAACCACCGCGATGCTACCCTGGATCAAGTGACCCCAGGTGTCCTAAGCCTACGACACCTGAGCCACCGCGATGCTATCCTGGATCAAGTGACCCCAGGTGCCCTAAGCCTACGACACCCGAGCCACCAAGATGCTTCCCTGGATCAAGTGACCCCAGGTGCCCTAAGCCTACGACACCTGAACCACCGCGATGCTACCCTGGATCAAGTGACCCCAGGTGCCCTAAGCCTACGACACCTGAGCCACCAAGGTGTTTCCCAGGGAGTACAGATCCTAGATGTCCTAAACCGACAACACCAACACCTACAAAACCTGTGTGTTACCCAGGTTCCCCTGATCCCAAATGTCCTCAACCTCCGCGACCAACAACATTGACCCCTCCCACTTACTTGCCACCTACATCGCCCACACCTAAATGTTATCCAGGATCGTCAGATCCTAGATGCCCCAAACCTACCACTCCTGAAGCTCCAAAGTGCTACCCTGGCAGCACAGATTCTCGTTGTCCTAAACCTACTACACCTGCCCCACCAAACTGTTATCCAGGTAGCCAAGATCCTCGCTGTCCTAAACCTACAACGCCTGAACCACCAAGGTGTTTCCCTGGCAATACTGACTCAAGATGTCCGAAACCAACCACACCGGCCCCTCCAAACTGTTATCCCGGTAACACAGACCCACGTTGTCCAAAACCAACGACACCAGCTCCACCAAACTGTTATCCTGGTAGCCAAGATCCTCGCTGTCCTAAACCTACAACGCCTGAACCACCAAGGTGTTTCCCTGGCAGTACTGACTCAAGATGTCCGAAACCAACCACACCGGCCCCTCCAAACTGTTATCCCGGTAACACAGACCCACGTTGTCCAAAACCAACGACACCAGCTCCACCAAACTGTTATCCTGGTAGCCAAGATCCTCGCTGTCCTAAACCTACAACGCCTGAACCACCAAGGTGTTTCCCTGGCAGTACTGACTCAAGATGTCCGAAACCAACCACACCGGCCCCTCCAAACTGTTATCCCGGTAACACAGACCCACGTTGTCCAAAACCAACGACACCTGCCCCACCAAACTGTTATCCAGGTAGCCAAGATCCTCGCTGTCCTAAACCTACAACGCCTGAACCACCAAGGTGTTTCCCTGGCAGTACTGACTCAAGATGTCCGAAACCAACCACACCGGCCCCTCCAAACTGTTATCCCGGTAACACTGACCCACGTTGTCCAAAACCAACGACACCAGCTCCACCAAACTGTTATCCAGGTAGCCAAGATCCTCGCTGTCCTAAACCTACAACACCTGAACCACCAAGGTGTTTCCCTGGTAGTACTGACTCAAGATGTCCGAAACCAACCACACCCGCCCCTCCAAACTGTTATCCCGGCACCACAGATCCACGTTGTCCCAAACCAACTACACCAACACCACCAAAGCCAGTTTGTTACCCCGGATCTCCTGATCCCAAATGTCCACAACCTCCACGTCCTACTACCTTAAATCCACCTACTTATCTGCCACCAATAACACCAGGACCCAAATGTTATCCTGGTTCAACCGACTCGAGATGCCCGCAGCCAACTACGCCAGCTTCTCCTAAATGCTACCCGGGTAGTCAGGACCCTCGTTGTCCTAAACCGACAACACCTGCTCCACCTAACTGTTATCCAGGTAACACCGACCCACGTTGTCCCAAACCAACTACACCTGCTCCTCCGAATTGTTTTCCAGGCAGCCAAGACCCCCGTTGTCCTAAACCGACAACGCCTGCTCCTCCTAGGTGCTTCCCTGGCAGTTCAGACCCAAGGTGTCCCCAACCAACGACGCCAGCGCCGCCCAGATGTTTCCCAGGTAGTAATGATCCTAGGTGTCCCAAACCAACCACACCTGCTCCTCCTAATTGCTATCCAGGCAGCCAGGACCCTCGATGCCCTAAACCTACAACACCTGCGCCTCCAAGATGCTTCCCAGGCAGCACAGATCCTAGATGTCCCAAACCGACAACACCAACACCTACAAAACCTGTGTGTTACCCAGGTTCTCCTGATCCCAAATGTCCTCAACCTCCGCGACCAACAACATTGACCCCTCCTACTTACTTGCCACCTACATCGCCCACACCTAAATGTTATCCAGGATCGTCAGATCCTAGATGCCCCAAACCTACCACTCCTGAAGCTCCAAATTGCTACCCTGGCAGCACAGATTCTCGTTGTCCTAAACCTACGACACCTGCCCCTCCAAACTGTTATCCCGGTAACACAGACCCACGTTGTCCAAAGCCAACGACACCAGCTCCACCAAACTGTTATCCTGGTAGCCAAGATCCTCGCTGTCCTCAGCCAACAACACCTGCACCTCCAAGGTGTTTCCCTGGCAGCACAGACCCAAGGTGCCCTAAGCCAACAACACCAGCCCCACCAAACTGTTATCCCGGTAACACAGACCCACGTTGCCCAAAGCCAACAACACCAGCTCCACCAAACTGTTATCCTGGTAGCCAAGATCCTCGCTGTCCTAAGCCAACAACGCCTGCACCTCCAAGATGTTTCCCTGGCAGCACAGACCCAAGGTGCCCTAAACCAACAACACCAGCCCCACCAAACTGTTATCCTGGTAACACAGACCCACGTTGCCCAAAGCCGACAACACCAGCTCCTCCAAACTGTTATCCCGGTAGCCAAGATCCTCGCTGTCCTAAGCCAACAACGCCTGCACCTCCAAGGTGTTTCCCAGGCAGCACAGATCCAAGGTGCCCTAAACCAACAACACCTGCCTCTCCTAACTGCTATCCTGGCAGCACAGACCCAAGGTGTCCTCAACCAACCACGCCAGCGCCGCCGAGATGCTTCCCAGGTAGTTCCGATCCTAGGTGTCCCAAACCAACCACACCTGCCCCGCCCAACTGTTATCCCGGCAACACAGACCCGCGTTGCCCAAAACCCACAACACCTGCTCCTCCTAATTGCTATCCTGGTAGCCAAGACCCCCGTTGTCCTAAACCCACAACGCCTGCTCCTCCAAGGTGCTTCCCTGGCAGCGCAGATCCAAGGTGTCCTCAACCAACGACGCCAACGCCGCCAAGATGTTTCCCAGGTAATACGGATCCTAGATGCCCTAAACCAACCACTCAAGCTCCTCCCAACTGCTACCCAGGCAGCCAAGATCCTCGTTGTCCTAAACCAACGACACCAACACCTCCTAAGCGAGTATGTTACCCCGGATCACCTGATCCCAAATGTCCCCAACCACCGCGTCCGACGACTTTAAATCCTCCTACGTATTTGCCACCAGTTACACCTGGACCCAAGTGTTACCCTGGTTCAACCGATTCAAGGTGTCCTCAGCCCACTACGCCAGCACCACCACGATGTTTCCCTGGCAGCACGGATCCCAGATGTCCAAAACCAACAACCCCTGCACCTCCTAATTGTTTCCCTGGCAGCCAAGACCCACGTTGTCCAAAGCCTACGACACCTGCACCACCAAGGTGCTTCCCAGGCAGTACAGACCCTAGGTGTCCCAAACCTACGACCCCGGCACCACCTAACTGCTACCCAGGTAGCCAGGACCCCCGTTGTCCAAAGCCCACGACACCTGAACCACCGCGATGCTTCCCAGGCAGCAGCGATCCTAGATGCCCCAAACCAACGACACCAGTTCCTCCAAATTGCTACCCTGGCAGCCAAGACCCACGTTGCCCTAAGCCTACTACACCTGCACCACCAAGATGCTTCCCAGGAAGCACGGATCCTAGGTGTCCCAAGCCAACAACACCTGCCCTTCCTAACTGCTATCCTGGCAGCCAAGACCCACGTTGCCCTAAGCCAACCACACCGGCGCCACCTAGGTGCTTCCCAGGGAGCACTGATCCTAGATGTCCCAAGCCAACAACACCTGCCCCTCCTAACTGCTATCCTGGCAGCCAAGACACACGTTGCCCAAAACCAACCACACCGGCACCACCTAGGTGCTTCCCAGGGAGCACTGATCCTAGATGTCCCAAGCCAACAACACCTGCCCCTCCCAACTGCTATCCTGGCAACCAAGACCCACGTTGCCCTAAGCCAACCACACCGGCACCACCTAGATGCTTCCCAGGAAGTACGGATCCTAGATGTCCCAAGCCAACGACTCAAAAGCCCGTTTGTTATCCTGGCTCACCTGATCCTAACTGTCCCCAACCCCCGCGACCGACGACACTAAACCCTCCCACATATTTACCGCCAGTCACACCTGGACCTAAATGTTACCCGGGTTCTAGAGATGAGAGATGTCCTAAACCCACTACACCTGCTCCTCCTAATTGTTTCCTAGGCAGCCAAGACCCACGTTGTCCAAAACCTACGACACCTGCACCACCAAGGTGCTTCCCAGGCAGCACAGACCCTAGGTGTCCCAAACCTACGACCCCGGCACCACCAAACTGCTACCCAGGTAGCCAAGACCCCCGTTGTCCAAAGCCCACGACACCTGAACCACCGCGATGCTTCCCAGGCAGTAGCGATCCTAGATGTCCCAAGCCAACGACACCAGCACCTCCAAATTGCTACCCTGGCAGCCAAGACCCACGTTGCCCTAAGCCTACTACACCTGCACCACCAAGATGCTTCCCAGGAAGCACGGATCCTAGGTGTCCCAAGCCAACAACACCTGCCCCTCCTAACTGCTATCCTGGCAGCCAAGACCCACGTTGCCCTAAGCCAACCACACCAGCACCGCCCAGATGCTTCCCAGGAAGCACGGATCCTAGATGTCCCAAGCCTACAACACCTGCTCCTCCTAACTGCTATCCTGGCAGCCAAGACCCACGTTGCCCTAAACCAACCACACCGGCACCACCTAGGTGCTTCCCAGGAAGCACTGATCCTAGATGTCCCAAGCCAACAACACCTGCCCCTCCTAACTGCTATCCTGGCAGCCAAGACCCACGATGCCCTAAACCAACGACACCGGCACCACCCAGATGCTTCCCAGGAAGCACGGATCCTAGATGTCCCAAGCCAACAACTCCTAAGCCAGTGTGTTATCCCGGTTCACCTGATCCTAACTGCCCACAACCCCCGCGACCGACGACACTAAACCCTCCCACATATTTACCGCCAGTTACTCCTGGACCTAAATGTTACCCAGGTTCTACAGATGAGAGATGTCCTAAACCCACTACACCTGCTCCTCCTAACTGCTACCCCGGTAGCCAAGACCCACGTTGCCCTAAGCCTACTACGCCTGCCCCACCTAATTGTTTCCCTGGCAGCCAAGACCCCAGATGTCCAAAACCAACGACACCTACTCCACCTCGTTGCTTCCCAGGAAGCACAGATCCCAGATGCCCTAAACCCACCACGCCTACTGCTCCCAAATGCTACCCCGGTAGTAAAGACCCACGTTGCCCTAAGCCAACTACGCCTGCTCCACCCAACTGCTACCCAGGCAGTCAAGATCCTCGCTGTCCTAAACCTACCACACCGGCACCACCTCGTTGCTTCCCAGGAAACACAGATCCCAGATGCCCGAAGCCAACGACTCCAGCACCTCCGAACTGTTACCCCGGCAGCCAAGACTCTCGCTGCCCCAAGCCCACAACACCTGCTCCTCCTAACTGCTACCCTGGCAACCAAGATCCACGTTGCCCTAAGCCTACGACACCCGCACCACCTCGTTGCTTCCCAGGAAGCACAGATCCCAGATGCCCGAAGCCAACAACACCTAAACCAGTTTGTTACCCCGGTTCCCCCGATCCCAAATGCCCGCAACCCCCACGACCTACGACATTAAATCCACCAACATATTTACCACCTACGACGCAAACACCTGAGCCACCACGTTGTTACCCTGGCTCCAATGATCCTAGATGCCCAAGACCCACTACTCCAGAGGCACCACGATGCTACCCAGGTTCCAATGATCCTAGATGCCCGAAACCTACCACTCCTGAACCACCACGATGCTACCCAGGTTCTAACGATCCTAGATGTCCTAAACCCACAACACCAGAACCACCCCGATGCTTCCCAGGCAGCACTGATCCTAGATGTCCCAAACCAACAACACCCGCTCCTCCAAACTGCTACCCCGGTAGCCAAGACTCGCGTTGCCCTAAGCCAACGACACCCGCACCGCCTCGATGCTACCCAGGTAGCACCGATAATAGATGTCCCAAACCAACAACACCCGCTCCTCCAAACTGCTACCCCGGTAGCCAAGACCCTCGTTGCCCTAAGCCAACGACACCCGCACCGCCTCGATGCTACCCAGGAAGCACTGATCCTAGATGCCCCAAGCCAACAACTCCTAAGCCAGTTTGTTACCCCGGTTCTCCTGATCCAAAATGCCCGCAGCCTCCCCGTCCTACGACATTAAATCCTCCCACTTATTTACCGCCAACAACACAAACCGAACCAACACCACGATGCTACCCTGGCTCCAACGATCCTCGATGCCCCAAGCCTACAACACAAGAACCACCACGTTGCTTCCCTGGCTCCAATGATCCCAGATGCCCCAAGCCTACGACACAGGAACCCCCTCGTTGCTACCCTGGCTCCAATGATCCCAGATGCCCCAAGCCTACGACACAGGAACCACCTCGTTGCTACCCTGGCTCCAATGATCCCAGGTGCCCCAAGCCTACGACACAAGAACCACCTCGTTGCTACCCTGGCTCCAACGATCCCAGGTGCCCCAAGCCTACGACACAAGAACCACCTCGGTGCTACCCTGGCTCCAACGATCCTAGATGCCCCAAGCCTACGACACAGGAACCACCTCGTTGCTACCCTGGCTCCAATGATCCTAGATGCCCCAAGCCTACGACACAGGAACCACCTCGTTGCTACCCTGGCTCCAATGATCCCAGATGCCCCAAGCCTACGACACAAGAACCACCTCGTTGCTACCCTGGCTCCAATGATCCCAGGTGCCCCAAGCCTACGACACAAGAACCACCTCGTTGCTACCCTGGCTCCAACGATCCTAGATGCCCCAAGCCTACGACACAGGAACCACCTCGTTGCTACCCTGGCTCCAATGATCCCAGGTGCCCCAAGCCTACGACACAAGAACCACCTCGTTGCTACCCTGGCTCCAACGATCCTAGATGCCCCAAGCCTACGACACAGGAACCACCTCGTTGCTACCCTGGCTCCAATGATCCTAGGTGCCCCAAGCCTACGACACAAGAACCACCTCGTTGCTACCCTGGCTCCAATGATCCTAGATGCCCCAAGCCTACAACACAGGAACCACCTCGTTGCTATCCTGGCTCCAATGATCCCAGATGCCCGAAACCTGAACCCTCAACTCCAAGTTCTTGTTATCCGGGATCCCGAGATCCCAAATGCCCACAACCATTCGCTCCCAGCAGCACAAACCCGCCATCAACATATTTACCACCATTTCCCGAAGAAAATGAGATCAAATCATCAAGGGTCAGCAGATTAGCTCCTAAGGAATTTGATAATGAGAAGTCTTACGAAGAAACGCAATCAGAAATAGGTAAGCAATTCAATGTAGAAAGATAGCACTCGACATGATTATCTTGCCCATATTCCAAAACGTAAACTCGAACTTCAACCACCTCCAACTCCAACATGAGCTCGAAAATGTCAATGAAAGCTTTTCGTACTCGAGAGATGAACAAAGTAATGCAAAAACTTCAATTTATGACAAGCTCCGATAGAGTTCGAGTTGAGTTGGAGTTTACGTTTTGGAAAATGGGCTCTGTTATGTTTTATTATTATTTTATTTAAGAAAAGTGAATGCTGATGGATAAGAAGCGCTCTGTTTTGTATTTTTTTTCTTTAGTAAGATTAATATTGTGTGACGTCTACGTAATAAAATCATACATAGGGGGTTATAAAGGGCAGAAAATATTATTTCGAACCTTGAAACATTATTCTTTATGCTATAACTTGCTTCTTTTCATTTTCAGATTCTTTTGAATTTTCGCGGACACAACCGAGATCGAGAAAAGTCCGTGATATAAGCGGCACCAGTGAATCCGCCGCATTCGCTACCAGCGGCACTGCCATCATTTACATTGCCATGGGCTCTGCTATACTTATGACTTTGTCAATTACACTTGCCATTTATTTGTACAAAAACAGCAGAAAGCTTAACTTAAGATCTGTTTACGCAGAAGCGACAGTTAAAACGCAGAACCCTTGTTGAAATTGTGAATAACTATTAATGTGTTAAAATTGAATATTGTGATATTTTAATTTTTAATGTTACTTCTTACTGCATTCCAATTTGCGTTTTTTTAACAAAATATTAATGGCTGCGTTATATGGATTGATTAACTTTTAAAGTAAATTTCACTGCCTTTTTAAGCTTTATTTAATATTATTTCGGGCGCTTTTGCATGCCTATTTTATCACTATATAAAATAGTGCCATAATAATAATATGTAATATTATATCGTGTCTTCTTTGAAGCATCCTTACAATTTATAATGTATATTTTATCCCTAGTCAATATTTTATATGTATTCACTATGTATATGTTCTGAATTCATGATGTATAAAATCAAAATTACTCAATGTTTAAATATACTCATTTGTGATATTTTTTGTGTAAATACATAATATATGTACCAGTACGCTGATGTGGCCATTGAATGTATAGTGTACGGATAATTTTAATTTAAGATGACTTAGGTACACTCTGTTTGACACGAATTAACTCTTCGTAAGAAAATGAGTCTTGAAAATGTATTTTTTATTTCAGAGTGTACCCAACGTCATGAAATCTTATTTTCAATGATTTTGTAATGTTAGTACCTAAGATTGCTTGTCGAGTCAATCTAAGTAAAACATTCTATGAATGTCAAGACACTCGTTTTATTTTATTCAATCCAAACCTTTCCTGTCTGTACGATTCTAAGAATATCTTAGAAAAAAGTCAGTCTTAAAATTTCTAAGGTACCTACGCAGTGCATGGATATTATTCGTGCGTCAGAAATACATCATCTGTGAAAATTTCAACTGTATAGCTATCACGGTTCATGAGATACAGCTTGGTGATAGACAGACGGACCGAGAGAGAGACGGACAGTGGAGTCTTAGTAATAGGGTCCCGTTATTACCCTTTGGGTACGAAACCCTAAAAACTACATCAAAAGGCCTTAATTAAAGCCTATAAGACCAAGGCCTTAAAGGAAAACATAGGTGATAAAAACAAAGACAAAATTACTGGTAATTAATTTTATTTACGAGAAAATACATATATTTACATTTTAAAAGTCTAAATATCAAAACTGTCAGTGTGTTATGGTAACTTGTAAAATATCACCTTATATGAATACAAAATATAATACATGAACTTAATTTCTACTATGAACTTGCTAGGAAAATTTTCAAATCATACTTATTTGAAAATTAGAATAAAGATTATCCCCTTACTTTCAGGGAACTACTGAAAGTAAATGAATAACCTTTATTCTAAGGGGATAACATAGTTCGCCCCAAAAGATTCTTCGAAGGCCAATATAGATAATGATATTGTTATTTGTAACATATAGTTGATAGTAGTACAATATTTA
Source organism: Melanchra persicariae (assembly GCA_947386135.1). Classification (NCBI taxonomy): domain Eukaryota; kingdom Metazoa; phylum Arthropoda; class Insecta; order Lepidoptera; family Noctuidae; genus Melanchra; species Melanchra persicariae. Next base: position 11,037,733 of record OX376652.1, on the reverse strand, counting down.
CAAAATAATAATATGCTATACGAAATTGTATTCAAATTTATAGATACAAAATGATAGTTTCTACAATTTTAAGATTAAAAAATACAAAAATAAATAACAATCAATTAAATATCAAGATTAAGCTATAATGTAATTTTGTATCAGTAAATAAGAAAAGTCGTCTACTATCTTGTTTGTTTATATTTGAAGTAATAGGTAACTTGGTTACAAAGAATGATTAGAATTTTGAATACCTATGGACAATAGTAAATCCAGTATTATTATACTGTCTTCAATCAGATTAAATGATCAAGTATATCTGCACTGCAACTGCGTAACACCAACACGCTTTTATCAGAATCCGAAGGAATATGAAAGAAAACTCGTAATTCGTTTGTTCATTACCTACTAACTTTTGCCCGAGGATCCTTCCGGGAGGATGTCGGTTATCGCCTAAAAAGTAGTCGCCTATGTCCTTCTCCATATCCCAAGCTATATATCTGCTAAATTTCATGACGATTCGTTCATCCGTTTTAGCGTGAAAGCGTAACAGCAAGCAGACAGACACAGTTACTTTCGCATTTATAATATTAGCAGGGATTTTGAAATAAAACAACTGCTTAGCAACGGATCCGCAAACACACATTGCCGCGTGTTGCGCAATTATCACGCAGATTTTTACAAGAACAAAAATATCAAACCTATAAGCACTAGCTAAAATTCTAGGAGCACTACACTATACATAATAATTTTAATAAGTAGGTATTGACAAATCTACCGGTCAGTAAGTTTTAATCTAATGGGTCCATTTGGCGTGTACATAGGATGTATGTGGTAGTCCATTGGTTCATGGTGATACTCCATTTTGAAAGCTTGTACCATCTGTAAAACCAATTTGGTTTACTGTGAGATATTTATCCACTAAAGAAAAGTTTAAAGATAAATTATTACACTTTTAAATCTCAATAAATAAAATGCACTTTTTTTTCAAAGACGCAAACATTTAAAATACATCATAACTATAAATAAAATCGCGGCACATTCTTAATTCAAATATTTTTCTTAATTTATTTCTATTAAGCGCCAGAGAAAATTGCATTTTTCCATATTTTGTTTGGATAGGTATTCTCGCTATATGCAGAAAAGCTTTTTTTTTTCTTTTTATGGCCAAAAAGTACTTGCTTGGAATGCTTTTTTTTTGCTTTTACTTGAGTTTGAATTTACATGAATAAGCAGGATAAAAGCGGATAAGGCAAAACACATTTTCATACCTTGCAAATAACCGTTTGTATTTCAAGTTCAGCAAATCTTCTGCCAAGGCACATTCTTTTACCATAGCCAAATGGTAGAGATGCGAAGGGATGATGTTTTTGTGAAGGAGATCTGTTCATCCACCTCTCTGGCCGGAACTCTGATGCGTTGGTGAAGTAGTCGTCGCTGTTCCCCATTACATAGTGTTGGAATATTACTTGAGTCTGAAAAAACAAACCGTTTTTAATTACAATAACATTGCCTTTTTCATTGTATTTCATAGGTTTTAGGAAAGACCGCGGAACTGTGATCTAATTTATCTTAACGAATATTATAACATTGTTTGTTTGTAGATGGTAATCTCTGAAAGTCCATGAATGAATTTCATGATTTTTTTAAGTATCGGAAGCTTCACTAACACTGTGTACACTTTTTACCATTGGAACTAGGACAAAGTTAGTTATTAAGCTTCTACCAGCAGTGCCAGCGGCTTTGTCCGCATAAAAATCGTAAAAGTATATATGTCCAGGGCATGGACGGTCTGCACGTGTGCTAACTGCTAGCTATTGAGACGTGAGCAATGAAGAGCTAATAAACTATTCATATTATTTATCTTCCATACAAACTGTAACATCGCCTCAATCGTCTTTTGAGGGTGTGAAAAACCAACAATGAAAACCTTTATTACTTACTTTGGAAAGTATTCGTACCAAGTTTAACGTACATAACATTGGTCCAAGGATTTAAATTCTTCGATACAAACTTTAACACCCCCTTGAACCGTCTTTTGGGGGTTGTGAAAAACTAATAATGACAATCTTTAATTCATTTATATTGGTCAGTATTTAAACCAAGTCTAAAGTATATTGGCCCAAGGAATAAGATTTTTCATACAAACTTTTATTCCCTATTCCACCCCGTTAGGGGACGAACTTCAAAAATATTTTTTTATCGGATGCCTACATCTGTAAGAAATACGTCCTCCAAATTCCCTTAAACCAGTGGTTTGGGCTGTGCGTTGATCCATCAGTCAGGACAAAAGCATTTTATATATAGAGATGATCCCTCAGCAGCTTTCCATTTGCTCCCTATTATGTCGTATCATAGCCCTCATGATTTCGTTGTGAAAAAGGGATACTCCTATTCATCCTGTATTAACTCCGTCTCTCCCACAAATATCAGTGGCCTGGCATGACCTGTAGGACATTACACTAACAGTTTTTTTGTAACTTACTCCTTTGGGTATATTGTATCCACAAATAACTTTATCCTTGGTCAGCTGGCGACCATTGCCGATTACAACAGGATACATTCTGAAAAAACAAAAAAAAATTGTATGTTCGTATCGTAGTACAAAAGGATACAAATCCGTTTAGTTTTATAGACTCGCCTGGGCGTCTATATATCCTTCTTGGAACCGGAATCATGACGACAACAAAGACGTCACATTAGGGTTCATACCCTAGATCAAGATCGGTGCAACAGGGAGACGGAATTATACAAGATGCATACCATTATCATCACTATCATGATGGCATGCCTCGTCTTAATAGGCAAGCGATCGTGCACAATAGGAAATATGCATGAAAAAAATATTGGTTAACTACACAGTTTTTCTCAAAACATAATACTAACAGTGTAAAAAGAATTTATCAGAAAACCAACGAGATATAGGTTCTTAACTATTTTAAACAAATATCTGTCCATCTCGCGAAAACGCTGTTTTGTATAACAGCTATAATAGCGTTCTTAATTGTAAACTTTGAAGCTTTCTATCTTCATCACCGATGACGTTATTTTAAGAAATATTTCATAAGTGCTTTCTAAAACTACAGTTCTCGTCAAATAACTTTGCCCCTCTGAAGTTAGCCATTTGCAAAGATCGCGCACATGCAGTCACGTACACGGGAGCAAGCGGGACGCAAGCATGTATCAAACGTAAACGAGCGACTGAGACATAAAATCGCGCCCCGCCCCCATGTCTCTTACGCATGCGCAGTTGCAGTATGTTCGTAATTTTGACTACTACGCAGCCACTCGACACAACTTCAGAGGGGTAAAGTTATTTGACGAGAACTGTAATAAGTATTTCATTGTGTAAATAAAAAAATTGCATGCGTATTCCCTATTATCAAGAACCTGGCTCTATCTCTACAATAAATGAGGGTGATCTATAAATACATAGCTATTCTTCTAACTAACCTCATAACTTCCTTCACACACGCCTTCAGATACGGCATCTGGTTGACATCTCCGGGCTTCATAGGTTTGTCCTGCAGCACTTGATTTATCTCTTCGTACAATCGCTCTTGGACTGACGGTCTTAACGATAACTGGTACAGAATTGAAGCTACTGCGTTTGATGTCTGGAAATGGAAAGACTTTTTTTGGAAATAGTAGATTATACAACCCATGAGGTTTATCTATAAGGAAACCAACAATCTCTGGCGGTTGCAGGGGCGGTGCTAAGAGGCTCAAGCCCCAAAGTCGAAGTCGAAAAACGAAGTCTTTCCAAAAGATCTCTCTTTCGGGAAAGACTTCGTTAGGTTGTGGACTATCAAAGTTATTTCGACATAGTTTCATTGACGAATTTACGAGAAGTAAGTTAAGGAAGCTTGTCGAGTCTTAACTTTGCTAAAATCTATCCTCAGACCTTTTTTTATGGAGAGGAAATCATCAAATGACTCCTTCCGCTCTGAGTGGAGTGGGAGGGAGTGTCAGGCTCTTACTGACTAAAACCCAACCGTGCTCTTCGTAGTGTCCTTTGCGTTTCAGGGCCGCGGTGACTCTTTCGAACAATCCGCAACCCTGGCAGACCCTTAGACCTTATACGACAATCCTGGACCCGACCTGGCCAACAATCAATTCTTCAAAGAAATATTGAGTTGAACGCTTTTCACCCAGACGAGTTACTCTTGAAAAATGGTCCATCATTAAATATTGTTATAAGAAATTCTACAAAAACAATAGATTTCGTTCTGCAAAACATTGCCACCTATGCTGACAACCAAAGCCATACAAACTTTGTTTTTTGTCAACAGTTGCTATAATATTTCATCAGGCGTCTGATTTTAACTTTATTATATTATTATTTCTAGCCCGAACTGTCCCACTGCTGGGCAAAGGCCTCCCTCCATTCTTTTCACCGTTCTCGGTTGTGTGCCTCTTCTTGCCAATTCCCAAGGAAGACATCCAAGACGTCTCGCCATCTCCTTCGTGGTCTGCCGCGGCCCCGTCTCGCGATTTCAGGGCAACAATTTTGTGTTTTGTTTGCATACTCGATGGTCATGTAGCAGACATGTCCAGCCCAGTCCCATTTTAACTGGGCAGCCTTCTGAGTCACGTCAACGATCTGTGTTTTGGAGCGCAGTATAGTGTTTCTCACGCGATCCGATAATTTAACACCAAGTATACTGCGCTCCATTTTAACTGTATTTTAAATTCACTTATTGTTTACAAATAGATTGTTTCTTACCGTATCGATTCCTACTAAGAACAGGTCAAGTGCTGCCACAGCTGCTACTCTTGGGCCTGCAGCCGCCACCAAGTCTTGCAGCAGTGACTTACTGCTTCCGTTAGCTTCGCATTCCTTAAGCGCCTTCTCCACATGTCTGAGAGTTACGCTGTAATGGAATTGAAAGATATTTAGTTTTAGAAATAAATGTATTCTCGAATAAAAACTTTATGGAGTATTTGGAGAGACGACTCCTTTATCAGCCTCGCTAACCGACAAATTTAATTGTAATTCTAAGTTGTGTCATGATTTCATGTTCTAAAACTAGTGCCGTTAGTTATATATATGTAGTTGTTTGTAGAATCATTTATGTAGAAAGTCGGCCCAAAATACATCAGGTCAGGAACAAATACAGTAACTGAGACAAAACTTACATTTGTTTCATGACTAGATTTTTGTAGGTTTGCAATAACAGAAAAAATGTCTCGTTCAGTTTCCTCACCTAAGGATAGTATCCAAAGCAGCGACATACTGCCTGAACATCTTAGTAGGGTACAGTCGCCACCAGGGGGCGCGCAGTTCCAGTTCACCCACGCTCAGAAAGAAGGTCTGCACAGCATGGATCAGGCGCATGCTCTCCGAGTCCTCCGGAGCTTCGAAACAGTTGAGGCGGGTGTCTAGGGCTATTAGGCCAAGAGCTGAAAACAATCAATCAAATCTTAAAATTATTAGAAAGTGTCAAGAAACTGGTTGATTCTGGGCAGACAAGCTTCCAGATTGTAGACCGAGCTTATTCATTCAGTTATTGAATTCCTCGAATTGGTATTTAGCTCTCTTCTTTTCTCCTAATTTCTTGTGCCCTACAGGGTCTATATTGATCTTTTACTTTGATATACCATCTATACAATACATATTATGGAATGCAATAAAATATTGAGTATTGACTCTATAGTATTGAAATCAAAACCTGGATGGTTCTTTGCAAATTAGAATTCATGTCATAATACAGTGTTAAACTTACACTCCAGAGACCATTTGTGAACTTCATTTAAAAAATCGGTTGGCGTTTCTGAATCCTCATTTCTTATACTACGTATTCTGAAACAGATGACACGGATTTTTATAAGACATGCAACACATGTTTTTCAAGTTGCATGATGTAGTATCAAATATGGAGATTAAATGAAACTTTGAAGTGGGATTGGGCGGGACATAATATAAATATATCATCGCAGAATCAACACAGATGCACAAATTATTAGAATCGTTATTGATAATTGTTAATTTAGAATAACGCCATCTATCATCGTTTGTCAGAAACGTCAGGCAGTGTGCTTGGGTGAGGTCGATACAGAGCTTAGCAAATCTTGTTGACAGCTGTCAGTTGTCATTTTTTGACATTGGACGCATTTGACTTGGGAGACTTCACTTTTTGGTAAGACACGAGCGCGAACGGTCGTTCTGCCAGCCTGTATCGAACTTACCGCGTTTCCGTACTTTAATCCATTTCCATCAGCTTGATCATTTGAGGTTTTGTTATCGGAAGTGAATAAATAGGCGGTTGTAATCAGTGTTGAGACTATTATTTCGTGCCTCCACCATGTCGAACTTGGACTCTGACAACGATGTACCCCTAATGGTTGAACTACCCTCGTCAAATATATACAATGCAGCAGGACAAATGCACCAGAGTCGTTACGCAGTAGGAGCCAGAGGACCGGGGCGGCATCGTCGCCGATGAAGTGGCGCCTTATTAGGCATCCATAACGGATTTGTTTGAGTAGGCAACTCACAGGGAAGAGTGGAAGGCTAATGGGGAACGCCTTTACCCAGGATTAGGACAAAATAGATTGAAAAAAAAATAGGTTGGTAATAGATGAGAATTATATAAATTACCTTTGGATGAAAGCATCTGCCACTTCGGCGACGGGCACCGTGTACTGAGCAGCAGCGCCAGCACTCAACGCTACTCGGGACACTTTGGTTCGGAAAGCTGACCATTGTTCCCCGTGCCTGAAACAAAATAATTAACATTTCTTTAAGAGTGAATCACAGCAATCTTTGGCTCAGAGTGGCAATTTTACTCATTTTCAAGCAACGTTTACATTTGCAGCTCAATCGCAAACTGTCAAAAATGTATCAATATTAAGGATTAGACATTTTTGACAGTTTGCGATTGACATGCGAATGCTAACGTTACTTGAAAATCCTATCCTGTTAATAAAGCCGAAATTGTATGAAAATTGAGGCTTTTTTAATAGTTTGCGACTGAGATACGAATGGGAACGTTGCTTAAAATATAATAGAATTGGCACTCTGTTCTTTGACAAAATACTTCTTCTTCTTCTTTCGAGTCGATGTTTAACTCCTTGGATTGTTGAGGCCCAGTAGGTGGCATCATTCATCACGGTCTTCAATGCATTGGTGGCATCTATAACATCTATTAATTCACTCTTTCAACTCAATCTTGGCACTCAATCGTGTGGTAAATATACTGAACAGGGGCACCACACTTACATTTACTACAATTTGATATTTCCAAATAATATACAAGGGCTCATGACCGTCGCAAAAATCCGCCAGATGCTACAAACACAGAACGTCGTAACATTAACCGGCAATTTGCGGACTTGTGTCCAAAAATGGAAAGCAGAATCTGTCAGCAGAAATGATAATAAATCTAACAGGAACACAAAAACAGAGATAGATCTTCAGCCGCCATAATAGCAGACACAATAGTAAAACAATGGCGCATCGACTCAATGAGTCGACGTTACGGCGGAGAGGTATTCACAGGTATCACTTACACTGCAATAACACCTGCACAGTTCTGCTCGGCACCGAAAAAGTCTTTCCTCAAAGTGTGCTTGTAGTAGTTCAATGAGGGCATGGAAGGCCTGAAAATACAAGATAAGTAATAAAGTTATGTTTTCAAGCTATCCAGTTTAAAGAAGGTACTGAAATACCCGATTCACGTAGAGATACGTAGGCACTCATAAAATCGATCCATTCATCTTCTTTTCTTAAAAGTTCAGATTCAAATAGGGTAGATGACTAAAAATTCGAATTAGTCCGTCAGACAGATTTAAAAAAAAATTAGTCACGTATTTTTTCTTTTTTCACGTAAACAAAAAAAGAAAACGATACGACGTATACGACGTCACGCGACGAGTTTCCAACGCACTGTCGTTGGAAACTCGTCGCGTGTAAGTAAGCTTTTTACATACACGTGACGTCACTATCCCCCGCTCCTGAGCTTTGATGCGTTTTATCTTCGTCCTTTTTTATTGATTTGATAAAGAAAAAAATACGTATCCAATATTTTTCGATGATCTAACTGACAGACTAAATAGAATCATATATTTTTTAACCAGGAGTTATGCTTATTGTAGTTTAGTCGTTCATGTTGAAAATCTCACCTATGTGGCGCCGCGTCTTCACCCCTGAACACTCGTTCCACCTCACTGGCATCGAAGACGAACAGCATGTCAGGCCTCCCCAGCAGACCAGTCACCTTCACACAGTTGCCAAACTCAGCGCGAAGGGACAGACACACCTTGTCTATGTGCTCCACGGAATAGCCGCCTGAAAAAAGAGTTCTTAATTTACTCATTTATCGGACACATAAGTTACAGAATGTAGCAGCATGGAATAGACTCCCGGAGAGTGTTGTGACAGCTGCTACACTGAACTGTTTCAAGAGCCGATTGGACAGATTAATTATCTCCAAACTAATGGAAACACACGCATCAGTCAGATACTGTAGCTTATCAAATAATAATAATCTATCTGGTACTGAAAGACGTATCATGACGTCTTCTGATTATAAATCCTTTCACTGCTATCACATCAGGAGATGGTTATCGCTATACATACCATACGTATACGCATGATGAACTTACAAATATGAAACATCTTGCTATAAAAGAGGCATGAATTTTTAAAGGACGTTCAGTCTTCACGAACAAAAACATTTTATTGTCGCTGAGCAGATATCGACGACGATATTTCGACTTGAATCGATGACGATGACGCTATTCAGAGGTCAGAGTGATCCATCATTGTAGTAGTGGAGAGGCCCTACATTGTAGTAGCAACGATAACGCTAGCTCTTTTTATCACACAATATATTTTATCAACAAAAGTTTATGTCTATGTTTACGCCATTTTCCTGCCACCGCATTGGTTTGAAGGTACAGTTTGAGAGAATACACTATATTTATATGTATGCAATGTTTAGATATATTTGTCAAACAAAGTTGTAGTGTATGTTATAGTTTGCAAATAACAATAAAGGCTAGGGTGATGAGAAGAGTCGTTTAAATCCCTCCGTGATTTTGTTAAAGCTATTTATGTTTATACTGAGGCTCAGAAGTCGAAACAAATGCCCAGAGAGATGAGGCGTAGCATTCTACAGATCACACGGACCGACTGTATACGCAACACATACATAAAAAAAAATGTTGGAGACAAATTGGCGAGGCTAAAGTGGGCCATATTTACAGGATGCACGAAGACAGGTGGGCCTAGATCGTCACGAGGTGGGTGTCTGAACACGACATTACAACAGAGGCAAGCCTAAAAAACGCTGGCGTGACGATTTGACTCATTCCTGACGGATTGGCCGGAGAAGGCAACAGATACAGTTTGCTGAAAAATTATGGGGGAGGTCTTTGTGCAGCAGTAGGACAAAATAGGCTAAAAAAAAAATATCTATCACGCCCTCTCTTTAAGTCCATCCAAAGGTAAGTAAGGTCGTGCGGTAAACCGTTGTCAGCGATAAGACCTCCATTGTTCCCGCAAAATTAAGTTTGAGTAAAAAATTGTGGTCAACAATTAACTATATTATAACTCTCGAGCATGACTTATATTTGACCGCCTATTTTCAGTTTCATCGAAGCCCCACATAAAACAATAATTTCAACTCTTAGTCCCTCACCTTAGAGCTGCCTAGGTTAAAGAAAGTATCATAGGGTCACTAGTAACTTTTACTTACGCTCCTAGACCTTTTACCAGTCAAACAAGAGATGAAACGTAATCTAATCCGAGTAGAAACTGTACAGCTTAGTGCATTCCCGTTCCCTTCATTTTCACTTTCGAAATACTCGGTGAGTGGGTAGTGTCGGCACCTCTCCCTAAGAAAGTGAGAGCTCGATTAGACTCATCGTTTCTCGTTTATCGATATAATTAATCTTTGCACTAATTTCGGTTCAGTTGCTACGAACAATTTTAAATTGTAATTTCTATTTCGTGACAATTTTTGGTCAGAACTGTGCGTTCTGCAGTTAGTATAGTCTTAAGTCAAAGTTCTGGAGATTCTTGTTCATGAAAGGGGAATACTCCATACAGTACTACAGAGCTTATTGTGTTGGTTTTTCTTATGATCATACGTTTGTAAAATAGGTACCTACTGTTTTACAGATCTCTGGATTTAATACTATATCGTAGAAGCACCTTCATCATCATCTTTATCATCATCATCATTCACTGCCTGACTACACTCACTGCTGGGTAATGGTCTTTCTTGTCTGTGCTAATCCACACTCTCCTGTGCCACCCTTATCCAGGTTCTACCCGCATCAATGTCGTCTGGCCATCTCGCTGCCGGGCAGCTAACATGCCTTCTACCAGTCCTTGGACGCCACTCAGTCACTGCCTTACCCCAGCTATCATCACCACATTAGGCGGGAATATTAGTACACTAGTTTACGAGGTCCAGTTACGCCGTAATTTAGCGATTCATGAAAAACCACGAAATACAGATAAAATAACTTCAGTCGAAAATAAATTGAATGCGAAATCGATGTACAACTTTGTAAACCCTGTTTACCAGGTTCTGATTCATTTTCTACATCATGTAATAAAACTAGATTTAATTAAGTTGTTCTAGATTTCTCGTCAAGTTACTCCATATTTGGTTTTTCTAATTAAAACTGCTTAGATTAGACTTACGACGCAAAAATTTCGTAACGTAGTGCCTAGGTCTACAAAGTGTTTCAAGCGAGGCACGTCCAGCGTTTTTCCACAAGCAGAATATTCCAAGACAATTTTATGTTTGCGAAAATAAAAAATGTTATCATTGCAAGCAACCTAAATACATAAATAATATGTATGTACACACAGAATTATAAATAGTAACTTTCATACTTCCATTTAGATCTAAACCAAAATTGCATTTGTATGCACATTCAATACTTCATATTTTTAAACATACAGTGAGTGCATTGTTTATTATATCTACTTTCTCATCCATCAACGGTTGTAATGTTTGAAAAGTGCAATTATTATAATTGATTTATACATTTTTGTTGAAAAAATTAGGTGGTTATTATTTATGTTGTTAAGGAATTGTGTTACAATTTTAGTGTGCAATAAAGTAAATTCTGTGTATCTTTTTGCTACGGAAATAGATAAACAGAATTTACTTTATTATCAATTTTACTAATTTTTAAGCAACGTTCGCATTCGTATTTCAGTTGTAATCTGTCAAAAAAGCCTAATTTTCCACACATTTTTGACAAATTGACACTGAGATGTGAACGCGAACATTGCTTATAAATTAGTAGAATAGGCCCCCAGAACAACAATTCTGTATTGAACTCTCGCTCGCTCGTTGCACCGTTTACACTGTGAGAGGTTTACAAAATTGACCTGCAGTTCCATATTTCCATCAAACAACATTCATTTGCCCAAACATTTAAAGGAAATAAATCATTTACCAAAATTTTATAATTCTCTATAATATCCGTCAGAAGATGCCTCAACAACGCTGTTTGGTGATTACCGCTAAAGTGACCATTGTTCTCACTTTAGTGGGACATCCCTGAATTGGCTTTACATCATTGACAACTTTACGTACATTTGATTTGACAACGTTGTGAAATACTATTGGTAGCGTGTATTTGATTGTTATTGTTCCTTTGATACTGACATTCTGACGCGTCGCGTAGAACATCTAAATCTGCCTACTGTCTTTCCTTCTCTCTTTTTAATCCGGCCCATTGTGTCATCCTGTAGTAATGTTGTCCATCTTTTCTGTAGGAAACTTATATTATGTACATAATAAACAGAACTCTGTTCTATTCTATTCAAAAAGTTTAGACAACTTTGTCTTGTGATTAACAGTTACATTCCGTTATATTGAATCACTCATGAGGAAATATAAATAAAAATATTAACGTATTACATAAACAAGAAACACATAACGGGACCAAAACATCAGGCCTGTATATCCCAAGTGTAAATAGAAGTGAATAGTATAGATAAATTCAAGCCTCAGTTTCAATAGGCGACGATATTGCCACCAACACGGCTCAAATCCATAATCTGTTAATACGAAAAAGCGAGATAACAGACTGTTTGATAAAGTCGATCAAAAACATAAAGCTAGTTGCACGTTTATTGTAATATGAACATAAACCGAACCTCGTTGTTTCTGAACGAATCGCGCGCCTCTATATAATAGTGTTTCTCAACGCGTTTTTATCTGTCAACTGTTCCACGCCCCGTGACATTTATCTAAATCCTTTTTGTTTGTAACCGTCTCTAAATAAACAAGATATTCTATTATATACTTTAAATTGTTTCATTACATTTTCGTTCCAAAGCGAAAGAGAAGAACGTAACCCTACGTAACGAAGCCCTACTCTTTTAAAACATGTTATCTATTAGAACAATCCTGGTTATATATTAGGTATTCTTGCAGCTTGTATCTGTGATAACAATGTAAATAAAGATAAAAACGTATCAAGACACCACAAGTACTATAACCATTATAGATTTAACAAGTTAAGTATAAGTTCGTGGTCTACCACAACCTATTCCTGACCCGTTTAGAAACTTGACTAGCTCCCCGATCAACAGTTTCCATTTTCTAATCTAAGGTCTAGAACAACCTTACCCTCACAGGCCTCACATACAGGTGTCTAGGTCTACTTTCTAATTACCTGCCTCTCCTTCGCTACCTGTTTTTATTAAAGGTACTGCACTTGTTCCTCTAATTGGATATTTGTAAGGTTTCACGACATTTTAGTACCTAATAAAACGAAGTATAGATAAATGACTAGAAGCTTTGCTGTTGTCAATTTAATGGTGGTCATAGAATTGATAGGGTCTTGTCTTAAATAAGCCGTACCCACATCTTCTTTTCTCTCAGGCGGGGGAAACTCAAAATGTACCTACTCATGCTGACAACATACAAAATGTACTAATACTGATTTAATAGACAGACACAAACATACCTACATATTAATTAGAATAAGCAGGAACATTCATCAATTTGGAACACAGTTTCGAAAACTTAGCAACATTTTAAAGTCGTAAAGAAAAAAATCTATTGACTGTATGTAATTAAAAATCTAGGATGAACGAAACCTGGTATTCTCTTTTCAGGCTAACTGGTGGTCACCATGCACCGTCAACCGTACAACGATTGCACAAGGAAGGGAAACCATTGCGTGTTGCTCGTAACTCCGGAACCTGCTCCTATTACCAGCACAAGTAATTTGTTTGTTTTGCAAATACCAGTTGTTTGGATCGACCTATCATAACCTATAAATAAGAAGGTCCATTCCCATAATTGAAACGTTTAAAAACTTGTCAAAAATGTTAATAACAAGAAACCGTTTTAACACATGAGGGTCCGTTCTCACCAAGACGGACTGCCTGTTTTCTCAGTCCATCTAAAGAGACAGATGCCAGTGGCAGTACAATTTATAATTATGATAGTTGATACTATTCACACTTAGAGCGGATTTCACCAATGAAACCGAACGCGATCAACCGGTCGATTCTCTTGACATCTCACGGTGTAACCTAGGCGGATTGAACGACAAGTAAGCTGTCATTGTAATTATTTGTATGGTTTGACAACTCACCCGTCGTGCACCCCGCCCAAGTGTTCACTTCAACATGTTTACGGAATCGCACTGCAGTACATCTAAACTGCGTTCAAGAGCTGTCAGTGTAAATATTCCATAGAAAAATAATGACACTGACAGCTCATAAACTTGGTTTATTCGCTGATCGCGTTCAGTTTCATTGGTGAAATTGGCCCTTGAACGGCCATCCGAGAAAAAGAACGGATCAGGGTTTTTAGACGGACGCTTTAACAATGCAAAGAGCCGTCTGAACGCGTGGATCGAATATAGTCTCATGTATAAGTCTATGTGATAGAGCGTGAATGAATTTGCCTACGAGAAGGCACCACTGTGCCTCCCTACCCTCTGAACCTTGTGTTTAGCACTCTTATGTCCATTAAAATTTGTGATCATCAAAAGAGTAAATATACAATCGGAAGTAGTAAAAAACTTTGTTTCATCATTTCTTAATTCATATACAGGGGGTTAGGGACATCGTAACGCAAACTTTACGAAAAGGCTACACTTAATGCCATTAACCAAATTGTAGAAGTCATTAATCTCGCTAATGATCGGTTAACAGACCACACATGAAAAATGTCTTTTCTAGACGGTATGTTAGACGCTACACACACATGGGTTAGTTAGTGTTTTGCTATTAGGCAGGATGCGTTGACCTTTTGCAACAAAACAGCTGAGCAAATGCCTAATTCTAGTTTTATTTACATTGATTTTTTTAGTGAAAGTAGTGATTTAACAATTTTTTTATAAAAATCACATTGGGTTGGGTAAGAATAACGATTGTGAACAGTCTAAAGTAAAAAAAACGCCTGAAAAAAATGAAAAAATGAGGAAAAAGCCGACGAAAAATTCCAACGCGGGGGGGTCCAGAATCATGTCCTGGATCCATTTTATTCGTTTGTGCGTCGATGTCCCTTACACGCTGTATATTAATGTTTCAAATGTTACTGCTGAAAATCTTTCTCGTGGAATAGGATGCACCCAATGTTTTCTTTTACGTCTTCTTCTTCTTAAATACTACCACAGCACTGGGATATCGTTGTCGTCCATCGTGTACGAATACTGAACACGAACTGGGGCCGTACCATGACGTGCTAACGCTCGTGCTATACACCCCATATAGCTCCATCCCTCTTTCTCGCTCGAGCGACTCACGCTTTAACACGCCGTGGTAGGGCCGCTGATCTGAAACGGGCCCTGACAGACTGGATTAGAATATAGCAACAAATACGGAAAATATTTTACAATCGTTCGAAATATGTCAAACTGTGATTAACATTTCGTAAAAAGGGAAATGTAAAATCATTCATTGTTTCCTGTAGTATTTACCTTCCCTCCCCCTTTTTATCCCACTTGTTTTTCTTATTTTGACTTGACTTGTCTAAAATAGACTATAATATGCATTTTCATGGTATGTATTTATCTGAATAAATGATTTGTCAACAGTACGAATATGAAATACACAAGTTAACAACAGTATATTAAAACAATAAGTCTCTAATATGTAGTTTATCCCTGCCATCATCATTTAAAACGGGTGTAAAACGGTCATTTTAATTGATTGCATCAATAAAATTAGAATGTTAGCCCAGCCAAAATTATTCGATTAATTTATTTTACAATTTCTTCACAATGTCGAAAGTGTCATCAAGGCAGCATGAAGATGAGATATACATTCATTGTTGGCGAGCATAAAGATTCAAAATGGCGACCTTGTCCTAGATTATAGTATATTTTGTAAGAGGAGTTATATTAAAGAAAATTGTTATGCCAGTTGTGTCTACAAGCATTACAAAATCAACAACAATGGTCTGATGGCTTATTACAACGTAATTATTGAAGATTGCCGCGTGCGTGCTATCACTTGCATCGTAATTTGAACATGGTGTTCATGATGACAGCAAAGTTGTTAAGATTTAAATATACAAATAAAACCGTTATTATGTTCTAAGGCTGTTGAATAAATAAGACAGTAATTGTTTACGCTTTAACTATTTACGCAACGACTCAACAAAACATTAATATTAATACTGTATGTAAGTATCCAAAGCAATCAATAAAAGCATCAGCTTTTCTTCTTCTGAAAATGAATTTTTAAGTCAAGTGAATTCATAGACCTGTACCTCTACCATGAGATGTCATCGAAAAATTACTCGATAGCGTTAAACTCGCTAGCGTACTAACGTGGATCGAACAGATTCCGATAATGCTTGCACCATGAGATTTACGGAGTCTTACGCATTCGCTAAGGTAAGCTCGATAGATCGCGTTGTCTAGCTAACTTCACTCTACTCGTTAAAATGCTTCATTACTTATGTTTTGTTTCTTTCTTTCTCACTAATAAGAAGAGAGAACGGTTCTCAGGCTCAAAATGTAGTTATATCGCTATGCTAAAAATGTTTAGACAGTCAACATCACAAAATAAACCGACTGAATAAAAAAGTTGACGGTTAGTGGACTACTTATGGTATTTAGTGGTTTTTTAATTTTTATTCCTTAAAACATGTCATGTTTTGTTTGTTGGCGTTGTGTTACAGTTGTGTGTGTGTGGTTTAAAAGTTTACAACAATAGATTATAGCTGCATAGCATGCCAACTTAGGTACTACTTTTAGTTCTAATGAAACTCATTGTGTTCAGTGTTGACGTCAAATCCGTAACATTATTCAATTATATAAATGCATAAATTCTAAAACGCTTCTGTATAGAGTGTGTAAAGTTTTATAAACTTTCTTTCACTTATATTTTCCAATTGAGATCCAACATAAAATTTAATTTTGGCTTGAAATTAACGTTGTTCACGTCGTTGGTCTTCAAATTCAGCGGCAACTAACATATTCCACGCTAAATAAGCTCTTGCAGACTTTATTTTGACTTTATTATACTCAAAAACGTGTATAATTTTAATGTAAACTTATGTTTCACACGGCAAAATGCTAGTGAGCTACGTAACTAATATCGTAAGCGTGTTGTTCGATAGCTTCTGTCAAATTAGTGACTCATGGTGCCGTTTTGTATGGTGACAGCAGGAAAACATTAGTGATCATCGAATAGATTACGTTAGGTTTATAACCTATCGAAATCTATATTGCTCATGGTACGAATTTTAATTCTTTCTGTGACCGCTAGGGGCGCTGTACAGTATGTCATACAAATAATTTACGGAGACGCTAGCGAGTTTTGGCTACATAAACTCATGGTAGAGGTACAGAGCATGTCAGTCGCAATCTGTCAAAAATGTTTGGACATTTTTTGACAGTTTGCGACTGAGATTTGAATTCGAACGTTGCTTAAAAATTTGTAGAATTGACACTCTTGATATTAAGGCCCAATTAGAATTCCATTGGGACAAAAAAACTACCATAGCAACTAAAACTGCTGGACAAAAAAATAGGTTCAACCAATCAAACTGGTGAGCTATTTGGGACAGGCACTGTAGTAAGGTGACAAGGCAAGACAAGGTGTGGCCTCACTTTCCGCGGGTTTCCGTTGCAAAATAGGCAGTTGTCAACACTAGCATTTTATAATGATAATAAATCCATAACTGCATAACTTAACCTTATAAGTCATATGACATAATATGCATATTATCCAGTAGGAATGAATTGAGAAATAATTTGTTAGGCCTATAAAATATTTCTTAACAAAACCGGTGTTTGAGAGTTGGTTGAAGAGCCATCGATTCGCCCACTTGTTTGCTATTTAAATATACTCAGTGTTCAAGTGGATTGGGGATTATGATAATTATATATTTCTAAGGCAAACATTTTGAATTGGTGTACAGCTTTTTATGACTTCTAAGTTTCAAACACTTCATGCATATTGTTTCTTATTAAATAAGCGTGCGATGGAAAAGGACTTCGTACTTGGTGTGGAATCCTCATGGGTACCTCACATCTGGAGGGAACAATGAACTATTTTGGACTCGCACCGACTAGAATTCCAGTTGCTACCGGTTCCATGAATCGGTAGGCTAGGAAATGCAGGTACATTTGCGCAAACTCCGGACTTGATCCTCATTACCTTTTTTTTAAGGATGGCAAATCATCAAATGACTTCTTCTGCACTGGGCGAAGCGGAAGGGAGTGTCAGATTCTTACTGACTAAAACCCATCCGTGTACATCCAAATGGCCGTTGCGTTTCACCGCGGTGACTCTTAAAAACAAATTCTGCAACCCTGGCAGGCACTGGCCCTAGTGGGCCCCGATTACCCTAATAATGACACCGCGCCGTAAGGATTAAGCTAAACCATGACCTCTTTGTCTCTCTCATGGTCCATTTCCGTGTAAGCTAAGCTAGCAACTAGCAAATCATTGTTACCCTTAGCTCCAAGTTTACCAGTTCACGGCCACTAGGCTATTGATACACCTACCGTCTGTCAAGGTCCCCGTCAGGTTACCGATGCCTAGGCCACGTTTGTTTAAGTAATTTTATTTGTTAATTGTTTTGTAATGACCACGTTTCGTAACTAAATAATTATTTTATGGCTGTGGATAATCGCCTCCAGGGTACGTCACGTTTTGATTCATCTATGTTTTTTATTTTTTTTTTATTTGAGATGGATTTGCTCGTGATGTCGATGATGGAATGAGCTTACCCAGAAGAAGTTGTTCACTCTAACTTTGAAGAGATTAAGGGCACAGATTAGGGTTGAATGCGTTCGGAAACACAGACGCAGATAAAGAGTTCCACTTTTTTGCAGTGCGCATTATAAAAGACGTTTGGAAACGCTTAGTGCTTATTGGTGGAAAATTATTACTCCGTGCGTGCCTATCAATTGTAAAAAAAACCATTGCAATACTTAATTCAAACGGTACTTTTAAAGGTACCTACATTCACTAATTTCGTAGAACGGTTCCTCATGTGCTCTGGTTGTAAATGTGATATTTAACACGCAAGTACCGATGCAGATAAATTTTGGAGTACATTGAAGGAATTTTAAATTGGTGTACAATTGCACTCTTTTAAACGTTTCTACTTTATGAGTATTGCGTAGGTATTGCGGTTTATTTATACATATATTCGTTTTAGCATTTCAAAAAGTGTGAAGACATACCTAATTCTATTTTATTTAGTCAATCTATTTATGTTACAAAGCATCAATTTATTTCAATGTTAGCTCATATTTAAATGTCAAATTCTGCAAAAATACTTTCAGAACTTCTTGTTATAAATTACTAACTTTTGCCCGCGGCTTCACCCGTGTGGATGTCGGTTGTCGCGTAAAAAGTAGCCTATGTCCTTCTCCATATCCCATGCTATATATCTGCCAAATTTCATGAAGATCCGTTCATCCATTTTAGCGTGAAAGCGTAACAGACCGACAGACAGAAAGAGTTACTTTCGCATTTATAATATTAGTAGGGATCATAAGCTTAGACATTTGCTATTTCAATGTCAGTTTTAATATTCGCATGTCTGCGGTCCATAATAAAACTATTTAGTTGCGGAACCTTGATTAGGAGTCTTTGACCTCGCGCAAAACGTATCTTACCGTATATTATTAAATATCACACATATACATATTAAAGCGTAGACTAATTATCATAGTAATCTCAGTTAATATTAGAAACAGCAGACTCTAGAAATCTTTAAAAAGTTTCATTATATCTCATAGACATGAAAGTTTTGCTATTTTTAACGCTAATGTGTCGGTTCTCGCTGGCTGGCAACAACCACAAAGAGTAATGTGTACTTGCATCCTTTACGATTCTACTGATGAGAGACAGAATGATATAATGTTCGTGTGTTATTATCACGAAAACAAAATACCAAGAAAAGACCTCTATTTCTTTCTCTCATATCAACAATAGTAGACATAGACTAGCCAAAAATCAATTAAATCTATTCGTAAACATGATGGGCGTAAACTATAGGCTTCAGTCATAAATTATTTTATGGCTGAAGTCTATGGCTGTCGCAATTCCAAAATACCGTTGCGTTTGTAGATTTGGGGTATGGTTTTATCATCCTCATTCCAGCCGAAAATCATCGAATGACTCCTTCCGCTCTGAGCGGAGCGGGAGGGAGACTTTCTAAAACCCATCAGTGTTCCTCCTTTGCGTTCCAGAGCCGCGGTGTCTCTTTCGAACAAATTCCGCAACCCTAGCAGGATCGACCGGTCCTAGGTGTTTCACATCCAACAGATTCACGCGACCTTCACCAGGTCATCAGTGCATTACAAGGACTAATCTCATCCCCCTTCAAGAATTACCTCTATTTTAATACACTTACCGATATAAGGAGTGAACCGCCACGTATTTCCCAAAAGCGGCAGAGGCCTTGGACCAGGCACGTCTTCCCACGATTTGACCGATGGAGCCATGTCGAACATCGACGTATCGATCGCCGCGTGAGTCGATCTCGCACGAGTTCCCTTTACTGGACATGATTGAACTGGTTTTGGGCCTGGTGAAAAAATATAGTGTGTCTTTCATTGTTGTTCAGAAATGGATGAAAAAGGTTATAATCTGTCAAATGCTTTCGTTTGTTTGGTGATAAAGTATCGTGAATGGTAATGTAAGGCAATGAAAGATCGGTACGGTACTCAAGGATTAAGTTAAACTTGGCCCATCTAGGGCTTTCTTAATGTAGACATCCATTACTTAAATTGTATTACATTTCGATTTTGACCCTATAAATAAAGTGCAATGTACGATAAAGCTCGCTAGTGTGGTCTAGAATGATCACCACGCATGACAGTAATGTCAAAACAATGAAGTTCCCATCAATTGTTTGTTCTTAGCAGAGAATTGTCTCAACTGACCTACTTTCGTGGTAAAAATGTAGATCGTACTTTATGAGTACCTACCTAATGAGAGGCAACATAAAAAAATATTGAACGAGTCTGGCAAAAGTGGCCATGATATCGCACAGATTGGTAACTTCCAAATTGCAATTTAGATGGCTATTGCTCCTTAGAAGATAAACTAAGAAGATCGGAGGGGCAACCTGGACATGAAAAGCGAAGAATGGAGAGATATTTTCTGGTTGGAAAATAATTTCTCCCGCCCGGCGGAGCGGGAGGTATAGACTCTTACTGACCCAAACGCATCCGTGTTTGTTCAAACTCCCTTAGCGTTTCAGGGCCGCGGTTAATCCTTCGGCAATTCTCAATCCTGAGGCATAGGTCTACCGGATTATTCAATTAACAGCAATATAAAGGCTTAAAATTATAAATTAATCCAAGTCCTATTGTTTTAACGTCGTTAGGTAACCTTAAAGATCTAGATCTAATTACTGCATGTACAACTATCACTTGCATGCTCAGACAGCGCGAAATCTTGCGCAATGTGTCAACTGCATGTATGAACACTGACAAAAAACTAGTCTACCATGGTGAGGCTTTATGAGTAGGTAAAGTGTCAAAAGTCATGCTTGCCTTATTAACTGTTATTTGGATATGTAACACTACAGATAACATTAACAGCAAGATAATGCCAATCCAAAGATTGGCAATCTCTTGATGTTAAGAGTTGCCTTTAAGAAGTTCTAAGTGTTCCTCACGTAGTTCGGTAAAATCTGATCTGAAATTGCCAAAATACGTTGAGATCAAGAAATCGATCACTTTTAGCACTAATTTCTGCGAAGCATCTTAACGAAATATTTTAAATAATACCAGAGTAAATAGACAAAGTACTATTGTATTGGTGAATGCGATTGTCGAAATACAAAAATATAAGGAATTGATCACGTGACATTTCGACAGTAATAGTCCTATACATTTTTGACGTTTTGATTGTCAAACATCATAGCCACGCTACCGCTGACAGAATGTCACTTGCCTCAGATGTCTTATAAGACAATTCGTCTCACGAAAGAAGTCCCGCGGAAATAAATAGAACTAACAAGATTTGTTAGAGGATAGCGTACAGTCGCATAGAGACTAGCGCCACGTCTGCGGAACTTCTTTCGTTGGACAGACTAGTTGCTAAGTACATATCCACGGAGCTCTCGCACCTCCGACCACGATTAGGCTGTTGATTGGCATTAATCAAGTAAACGAAATCGTAAAATACTACGCACTGATTTCTAATCCACCGTCGGAAGCCTGGCTACTCCGAGCTGAGGTAGTTATCTGTCGACCAGAGCAGATGTTTCGAAGAGGCCATTTCACCACGCTGACTCGACTCCGCATTCTGTTGATCTTGCTTCCTGAAAAGAGAACGTCAAGAATAATATCTCCTTAAGTCCGCCTAGTTGAAAAAATTAAAAACAAAAATGGAAAGCGGTCCACATTAGCTCCAAGTCATTGAGGGAATGATCAGTAAATCCTTAAAAAAGTAAACTTAATGAAGATATTGAAGTGGAGTTCTGCCCTGCTTGGGCGGAGCACCGCCGTGTCCTCGTCGAGGCGATCGGCTGCGGCGACCTCTCACGCTCGGCCCTGGTTCAATCCATGATCTGTAGCGAGGAGGCACGGGAAGCCGTCAACTCCTTCTGCGAAGCAGTAATGCCACTGAAGGAGGAGGTGGGCCGCGTGAGGGAGAGACAACCCTTACGCCCCAGCCGCCGCAACATAGGGAGACGCCCCGGGCGTCGGGAGTCGCAGGGCGATTCCCGGCTACCGTGGGCGCGGGTCTGCGGACGGCGAGCGTTGGGTGGCTCGCCTTCCGATCAAATACAAGCCCGGGTCGACGGCGCGTTGTGTTCCACGCGCGCCTCAAAAGATGTCAGCATAGTAAACGGGGCCCGTTAGGGCCAGAGCCTGCCAGGGTTGCGGATTTTGTTCGAAAGAGTAACCGCGGCCCTGAAAAGCAAAAGGCACTACGAGGAGCACGGATGGGTTTTTGTCAGTAAGAATCTGACACTCCTTCCCGCTTCACCCAGAGCGGCCGGCAAAGGCTGATAAAATTTTCCAAGATTAATTATTCAGGTCGATTTCACTTGATATTTGACCTTCGTTGACATGGCGAATTCATCACCATCATCATCATTTCAGCCGAAAGATGTCTTCTGTTGGACATAGGCCTCCCCCAAGTATCGCAACATAAACTGGTCATGTGCGTCTCGCATCCAGCTGATCATGGTGACTTAGTCGAGTTGAATTAAGGAAGCGTACTTCATAAGGATAATAATAAAGGACTAATCTCAAACAATCATACACGCGGGCAACATTATGGCCTATGCTCGTGCGAGATAACAATCCTCTTAACGGCGGCTTCAACTTTACACGACAGATAAAACGAAATGTGATGAGTATCTTCAAACACAAAAGGCACGATACAACACAGCTCTCTTTACTCTTTACGACTACCGTTGTTGACGTCATTTTGTGCAGTTCTTAATCTGTATTTAATGATATTTTTACTGCTCCTTTCATATCCGGAAAAGTTAGCTAAGATTTCTATCGAAGTAAAATAACAATAGAGGCAATTAGGAGCGATAAGGCAAGGAAATTATGGAAAGCGGCGTAAGTACTTACGAGTTTTATTTTGTAGGTACCTATACCAGTTTATGTTAAACTGGCAAGATTTTAGTTTATTTTGTTAAGTTAGGTTAGATAAAACAATATTCTTTTTCACTTAAACTTCAGTAATTTATTTCAATAAAACCATTTCAAAGCACTTTTTTATTTGAGTAGGTAAGTCAGAAAAATGAAGCTAATTAGATGTTTGAATTCTCTTAATAGCGAAGAAATCCTGGCTGAGAAATCTTTCGCAAGCTTGTGCTTCCTTCTTCGAGAGATTAAAGATTCTTTCAAGCAGCTCATGACAGGATTGTGTCAAGGGCAGGAGCAATAAGCGCCTTCCTATTAGTAATGGTGATTACAGGAATATCGTCCTTGACCATTCACTAGAGTATTATTTAGGACCCATGACTGCAGAAGATATAACTTTAGTACGGTCTGGTATATCTAGGTATGAGACAAAATGATAGCACGTTTAATTATGTAGATGTAAGTCTATCCAACTTTTACTTTAGAAATAAACCGGTGTTTGACGTGCAGACATCAGCATTACACAGTGTTTCACAGAATATTATGGCGCATAATAATAGTAACTATACAGAGTGTTGCAGAAATAATAAAAAAATACACTGTTTTTAAAATCGACCGTAAAAGTCACTTTTCAAGCAGTCTGGTGCAGTTGCTGGCATCAAATCTATGATTAAACTAAAATAAACGTGCATCAGACTGCTTCAACTGATTGCATCAGATTGCTTCAACAGTGATTTTTCTTGAACTTTTTAGTAATTTTTTGAGACCGAGTTTAAAAAAAAGTATTTTTATTATTTTTATATTTTTTTATAAACTGTATAGCAGGATCAGAACACAACCACACACTTCTGGAACACCTGTATAACATGTAGTTACGAGACTCCGTATCTCGGAAAGCACGGTAAGCCGGTGTTCCTGGCTGTCCTTTGTAGATCTTTGACAGTCGTTACGGATAGTCAGAAGCCAGATCTTTTTGGTACGAGTCTTACCAAGGGGTACCGTGTTACCCCGTTGTTTGTAGTGGTCAGATAGTCGGTCGCTTCATGTAAGATATAGATCTTTGATCGACTATCTGACCAGTGCTCAGCTGCATCTGGTTATTCTAAAAATCAATCCCAGCATAGTTAGGAAGTGGCTAGGCAGATAGATAAATAATTCGTCATCTGTCTAGCCTTTTCCCAACTATATTGGGGTCGGCTCCCAGTCATACCGAATTCAACTTTATACCAGTATTTTACGTAGAGCAGCTGCCTACCAGACCACAATCCATTAACTTGGTAACACGGTACTTCTTGGCAAGACTGGAGTCAGATTTTCTCGCTTCTGAAAATCCGTAACGACTGCCAAATATCTACAATTGACAGCCGGGACCAATGGCTTAACATGCTTTCCGAGGCACGGAGGAGTCTCGGTATGTTAAGAGAGAAGCAAGCGTTGCTTAATCTTGAAGATCGACTCTTGCGGCTGTTAATTTTAGCCACGAGTTCCTCAAAAGGCAGATAGATAATAATTATACATTGTAATAGAGAATATAGAGGTACCCATCAATAATACTAGCGAGAATCGTGTATAGGTTACCATTGGATATAACAAAGATTAGTGCTGTAATTACAGATCAACTGTTAATTTAATCTTTTTTAAAAGTCAATTTTGACCTTTCAGTGAGCGAGGTCATTGCATTAAGTTTGGTTTTATTTTTGGCCAGCAAGCAATTAATTATATTTTATTGATTTGATGTGATAAATCTTATTTTATTGTATTATACTATATCCGCTTCCTGACAAATTTACATTTTATTCTTCAATATATTTTGCTTTCATATGTAACTATAATAACCATAATTCCAACTGAAAGAGTTGGTTAGATATAGACTACGGCTCGTCTTTTATATAAGGGACTTCCAGTAGACTCTTCAATTTTTTTTGTGCAATGTACTTATTATCCCCCGGGCACACCACTATAGGGCTAAGTTCAGAAGGTACAATGTTTCCTTTTAAAATTGGACTTAAAGAATGAACCTTTAATTTATTCCAACAAAAATAAGCATATGAATTAATCAATTAGGTTGCTGCTATAATGAGATACAAGTTGAATTGTTAGATTCTGTTTTTTTTAAAGCAAGACATCTGATATTATTATTTTCATACTGAAGGCTAATTCTACTCATTTTTAAACAACATTAGCATTTGCTTGTCAGCAGCAAACTGTCAAAAATGCCTTAATTTTTATAAAATATTTTTGACAGTTTGCGATTGAGATGCGAATGCGGTCGTTACTTGAATTAATAGAAAAACAAATAAAAAAAACAATAAGCATAACATTACAATCCTTGAATAATCTAGAAATCCTACCATAGATTATCAACTTCGAACATATTTCAAAATCAGAAAAAAAAACAAACCTCAAAAAAAAACCTGAATTTTCTTATCACTTTCACACTTATCACTCAGAACTATGAATCGAATGGTATCACTCTACTATCACCAGAACTATCTCTGCTAAGCCCTCGTATACCACTAGCGAGTCGAACATCGACTGAGCTTCCTTGAACATGAGTTAGGTGCTTGCTTTCTGCGCGAGTTTCCATTGTATGGTTGACCTTTTGTATCGCGAACTGTTGCTCCTGTCACTCAAAAGTACACACATCTTTCATGGGGTACTGTGTTAAATGTTACAACAAAATACCTTGTGACATATTAGAATTAAATGAAAGAAAATTTAAAACGTAGGTATGTAAAGCAAACTTTGTAAACAAGCATATTACAAGTTGGAGGATCACATTCAAGATAAGAATGCTTGGAAACATGCTGCACGTCGATTCTGTAAAATTCACACAACAACTCGCATTTCAAGTCGTTATTCACTCTCACTTCGCATAAGGTTCAAAATGACCTTGATTTTGCATTCTGTAAGCATCACCTAGGCACTTGCGAAGTGAAGTGAGCTCCAAAGCGACCAACACTGTACTAGTGACTACCACACTCAACAAAATCTAAGTCGGGATTTATCGGTTTTTCATTTTACCAGTTTTTGACACAGATTTTTAGCTATTACGATGTTTAAATTAAAATTTCTTATTTTAAGGAATTTAAGGCAGCTAATAAGTAAAAAAAAAACAGAAAACTCTAAATTCGTGCCGTGAATATAATCTATGCTTACCCTCAGACCAACAAAAAAAGGTAGACAGCGCACCGCGAACATCTAAAGTGAAGCCACAAAACCGTGCTCCTTCAAGTAAATACACAAGCTCACTCACACACCTACACTAAAACCATGCTCATCGCTCTCAGTACGTCACGAGCCGTCGTCTAGAAAACATTAATAGAAAACTATAATTATGCCTTCCTGTGTAGTAAAAATTTGTAAAAACAATAGCAAAACACATAATAAGTCTCACGGAATCACTTTTCACTTGTAAGTACTTGAAATAACATCGTTTTAATTATAATTTAACTATGAATTTTAGGTTACTTGGAACAAAAACGTCAACAAACGAAAGCAGTGACATTAAGTGTGAGGGTTGCCATAATACGATTTAATATTTCCCCATTCGATTAAACAAATATATATGATTTCTTTCTTCGAGTTATATTCTTATTTTTTTTTTTTTAATGTATAAAATATTTTAGATTTGAAGTTTTTCAACACATTTGCGAGAAAACAGTTCAATAGGTAATGAAAAAAACTTTTTGTTTTTAGATAGTCGGAAAGTCGCAACAATCTTTGACGTTTGTAGTATGAAAATAGCGCGAATTTGCAAATGGAACTACATCTTTCGTCTCATTTTCTCTTTAGTATTAAATTGAGACGAACGAAACGAAAGGTTCAATCATTCAGCTTATATTTTATTCTCGTACTTATTTATACTCCTAAAATAATAAATTTAAAAAAACTGTAAAGGATATGTACGGCGCTTTCAACGGAGGATGCGGTAAAATATGTACTTAGGTGAGAGTACCTATTTTACCGCACGTTCCATTGTGTGGTGCGTTATATTTATTTTCGAATAATGTCGTAAATGGATTTTTTTAAGCAAATGTGTTGAAAAAGACTTTATTTGTTCATGATAAATAATATTTCTTTTGTAAGCATGATAAACATAACACTTACACGTCATTGTTCTATTGTTATGGTGGTATTTTTTAATTTATTAAAGTTGATTAAAGATATAATTACCTATTTTATTTTAAAACAATTTACATAATGACTTACGCTTGTTACGCTTCGACAACCTTTTATAACTTAACAAGTTAATTGAATGTAGGTATGTGTGATGTAAAAATTTGTTTTTTAGGTATAGATCTTTCTAAAAAATTAAGTTACAATACCATACTCAACAATATCTTACTTTTGCTGACTTGCACAACATTAGCTCACCCATAAAATATTGTTTCCCAAGTTATAGGGAAAAAAAATAAAAAATGGCAACCCTTCGAGACACACATAGATAAAAAGATGGCTTCATCTTTGATGTTCGCAGTGCGCCGTCTACCTTTTTTTGTTGGTCTGAGTGCTTACCTTACGAAAAGAAATGACTGACAGAAAATATCATAAGTAATCTGTGGACAATATTTTCATTTATTGCCGTTGACGTTTAAAAGTTCGTTGCATTCACAGAGTACCTACTTTTGGTTGCATTGTTTTGTTTACTTTCTGTTTGTTTTTTGATCGATCAGTGCCGATAATAATAGTGAAATATTCATGAAGTAAGTGTATATTTCTGGTTGTAAATTTCAAAAATAATATTAATTAAAGAAGTGTTTATTTTGTTTTCTAATCCATCAATAATGTTTCAGTCCAAATGAGACACGTTCTCTCATCCATCGTCGGCTCAGGTTGAAATTCTGGTAGAGTTTATGGAAAGAAACCCTGGCATAGCGAAGGGTTTCTTGAGAACTCAAAGTGCCAGAGAGCGAAGCCGACGCCAGTGGGAGGAACTAGCCGTGCGCCTAAATAGTATAGGTGGCACTATCAAAACATACAAACAGTGGACAAAGGTTAGCAGTGCTTTTTTATATATGTTAGAACCACTTAACATTCCATAAAGCAAGCCACTTGAAATGTGCGACGGACCTTGGTTTAAAGTGTGTTCCTTGATTTCATAAATATCTTATTTTAATTATTTTACATTAATTTTACTCAATGCTTGACTAAAAAGGGAGATTTTAATGTAGTTTGAAAATAGATGCTTTTAATTTGACACTTTGTATCGCGTTCGAGTGCAAAGTGAACGTCGAAGTGACAGGGGAATTACCTTATAGAATGCCACTTTTTACGTCATCTCATACTTTATCTGTCAAAATCTCGAGGTAAATTTAGTTCAACTCGCAAACACGCTCGCAATAGTAGCGCTAGTGTAGATTCGAATTATCAACCGAGTTTTAGAATGCCAATCAAGAAACTCACAGCGGATTCAGATTCGAAGTTTAGAATGAAGTCTTACAGAATCACACTGCTGGTCCTGCCATAGGACAATCAAGGGTGTAGTGTAGGCAAAATCAAACTGGTCAATTTATTAATAACTTTACACATGTAAAAGAGTTTTTATTTTTCTGTTAACACACTCTGTTTTATTAATGGTTCCAAGATTTGTAAATATGTGAGTACCATTTACTATGATCCTATAAGTAG
This sequence comes from Melanchra persicariae, assembly GCA_947386135.1. Classification (NCBI taxonomy): domain Eukaryota; kingdom Metazoa; phylum Arthropoda; class Insecta; order Lepidoptera; family Noctuidae; genus Melanchra; species Melanchra persicariae. Next base: position 11,009,101 of record OX376652.1, on the reverse strand, counting down.
TAGGTATACTCTAGGTGCATCGACCTCACATATATTAAAATTAATTTTTGTACTCAAAATATTGTAAATCATTGATTTGAAAAGAGTAACTATGGAGTTTCTTGTCCGTTCTTCTCCATACGAATCTACCCTTGCGAACGGACAGTAGAGTCACTTTATATTATTTTTAATGTAAATGATGACGTTCAAAGGTGCCGTTTAATGGCCTAATTGAAATAAACGTTTTGACTTTGACTTTGACTTTGACTTCAAAAGTGGTTGTTGTATCATGACTTGTATGTACTCGTATGTTTCACCACAAAATTCGAGTTGATGATATAATTAATATTTTTTTCTGTGTAACTTATAAATTCAGTTATTTTTTATTTGGACTTTCTTTCTCCCGAGGTATTTATGTATGGTCTATCCCGCACCGCGCAGGTACCGCGAAGTTTTCAGTGACTAAAAGTATGCCTCCGGACATAGCTATGTACAGACGCCAACACATCAAGCTACCCAAAACTGACAAATTTTCCCAATCAACCTTGAACCTAATGCTTTAGCGATACAGTTGAAAATCTATTAAAGAAATCTGACAGATTGTTATACATAGCTTGATATGCTGGCGTCTGTACATAGCTTTCTACCATTGAACGATTTTTTATAAAGTACCTAATAGGATCAGTACTACCTCGACCTATATACCTCGATAAATCGATATGTTGCTTTTTTACAAACACAAATAATCACACTCGTACATTTAATAAATCCCTAAAGAATCATACCTAAATAGAAGTTATCATTCATTCATTACATTTGACGAGTAAAAAGTAAAAAAATATCGTGTAACGGTGGACACACGCGCCGGACTCGTAGCGACAACGCACGCTCCAGCGACTACGGTACACGGTGTACCAAACGAGATCGAAAGTATCTCTCTAGTTCCTGGGATTAGCTAGCTTTTACCCACGACTTTGCGCTCACTGATGTTGTTACTCGTCGTAATCTTGGCATCTACAAGCGTCTTCGAGACTTAAGACGACATTGAGAGCGTTTCCGCCGTACGGCATTTCATACAAACTTTCAAGATCTTATTTTTCGAAATGAAAGAACTTGGTATGCATACGCTAGATATCCGAGTCTTTATAGTTAGTAGAGATCATTTCTGAAAAAAAAGTTGTGATTTTTCACTATCTATAGAAAACTTAAAATCGCTTTCTCTCTCCCTCTAAACTCTTTCGGAAATGTTCTCCATTTAGACCTTTTTTATGGATGGGAAATCATCAAAAACGGGAGGGAGTGTCAGATTGTTACTGACTAAAACTCATCCGTGCTCCTCCTAGTGCCTTTTGCGTTCCAGCCGTCCAGTTCTGGACCGCGGTGACTCTTTCCAATAAAATCCGCAACCCTGGCCTGGGATTTAGATCTGGCGTATGCATACCAAGTTTAATTAAAATCGGTTTAATCATTTCGAAAAAAAAGGACTTCAAAGTTTGTATGAAATGCCGTAGGGCGTAAATGCTCTTAAGCGTAAGACAACGTTTTTGGCAGGTGGTCCTTCCTAGTGGCTTCTTCTAAAAAGAACAACATGTAACAGAATAAACGCAATACCAGGGGTCATTTTACTCATCATTATGAACAACTCTCACTATGGGACCAACACTGAAATCGCGAAATAAAAATCGACTGCTCCATACATTTCTGCGAGCACAACTCGACAAAATGTACTGAACAGCTGATTTTTTTTCGCGATTTCGGGGTTTGTCCCATAGTAAAAGTTGTTCATAATGATGAGTACAATTAACAGAATAAACGCAATACCCCTTAAGAGGTATTGCGTTTATTTTGTTACACGTTTTGTATAGATACAAGCATTGATAGATACTAACGACAAAAAAACTGGCATTACATACGTTTCGCTTACGTTTTTATTAGCCTTCGAGAACTTTAACACACCCGTCATGAGCTGTCAAAAACTAAAGGCAGACTGTGCACTATAAAACCGAATAGGTAGTACTAATGTATAGAGGTCAAATGCATTTAACCTTTGCGAATATTAAAAAGCAAATGGTAGGCATATCGACCCAAACGAAAATATGTTCCCATAGACTAAGATACACTATAATTAGGTAAACATTTTATAGCAAATCAAAGACGAGACGAATTTTGCAAAGTTATTTATAAGTTTCGATTCGCGAAAGTGTTACACACATTCCTAACTCGATTATTTTTTTGCAATAATTAGTGAACGGAACTGAAGATTTGCATGACTGCATCTTACGTAACGATTCCAACGTACAATGTACATTGATGATGCGTTAATAAGTTTAATTGTGTTCATTTGGTTTACTACAGTTTACTGTATATTCAACTCTGTACCTGAAAAGAGTTCACTTTTTAGGGACGATTCATCCCTATACGTCAGGGCTCACTACTACACTCAGTTACCTGGATTTCTTCATTGATTAGCCACCGTGTCATACCGAACGTTACTTGTGGCTTCCCAACGTGGACAAACCCTCAAAATTGACGCCCAGCAATTGCTGAGATGGTTACCCTTTTGGTGTAAGCACGCCTAGCGCGATTCTGTAACTACTATTGTTTCTGTTACTTTTTTGTTGCTGTACGTGTGTGTCCGTGCCGAATAAATGTTTTCTATTCAAAAGAGTGATGTCTCTCCGACAAACCAGTGAAGTCCCCGTTAGGATTGTGTGTTTCTATGTAACTAGGCTGGCTACATAAACCAGGCACTAGGCACAGACCCTGAAGCTTATCGTATCAAATAGGTGAATATTGATCTATTAAAAATGTTTAATTAGGCGAAATACTGAGTGACCTAAATAAGGCAAGCCTCGAGATTGGACTTCGAATGAACATGTCAAAGACCAAACTCATGACCAACACCTGTATGTGGGAGGTGTGGAGATTGCATATGTTCCAGAATACATCTACCTCGATTAAATGATCTCCTTCCAGGCGAGGCCAGAAAAAGAAGTTGCTCGCCGTATCGAAAACGCCTGGAAGAGCTATTGGTCTATGAAGGCACTCATGAAAGGAGACCTTCCAATTTGCCATAAACGCAAATTGATGGACATGTGCATTCTCCCTATTCTTACATACGGCAGTCAAACCTGGTCTTTGCCAGCTCAGCAGAGGTTCAAGCTTGAGGTTTGCCAGCGAGCAATGGATCGCAGCATACTGGGAGTCAGATTAACGGACCGCGTTAGAAACACAGTGTTGCGATCCAAAACACAAATCGCCGACGTCACTCAAAAAGCAGCAAAGCTTAAAAGGAACTGGGCCAGACACGTCTGCCGCATGTCAAACAATTCAAGGGCTAAAGAAACCACAATGTGGGTCCCAGAAAATGTCCGGTGGCATCGCGGCAGACCCAGGCGAAGATGGCGGGACGAGCTTGACGCCTATCGACAGGATTGGTCAACACTAGCCCAGAGCCGGGAAGAATGGGAGGAAGAAAGGGAGGCCTTTGCCCTGCAGTGGGACGGAATAGGCTAAAAATAAAAATAAATAAATAAAATTGTTTCATGAAATTTCTAATTTCTTAAGCTGACTAAATTGTCAGCTTAAGAAATTAAATTAATTTTTAATATTTGCAGACTTTGCAGTTTAAACCATTAAATCGTGATCTGTCGGCCAGTTCAATGAAATGGCCTTCTGAAGTCAATATTTAACGGCTATTTAAATCCATAAAACTTTACTAATAAATAAGTTAGTAAACCTTGAAAATTTCACCATTTTAATGCAGCAAGCCATTCTAAAATCTCATCACGATATTGCTGGTAATGTTAGAAACGTTAAAAATGTTTATTATGATGCATCAAGTTGCACGTGAATATTAATTAAGATCAAACAATGTAGATTGCCAGTACGAAACTAAATTATTTAACGCACAAAAATTAATAAAAACCAGAAAATCATAATTGCAACCTCATAATAAATAACACAAAATAAATACCTCTGCAACCCTAAAAAAGCAAAAAGTGAATTAAAAAAGCATTTTTTGCAAATTAAACATTATGAGTATATACTTTAGTTTGATATACTTACTACCATCCTCATTTGTGCTAATGTGCAAAATTTGCATTTGGATTTGTACTTAAATTTTTTTTTTTTATCTCTAATGTAAAACTTACAAATTTCTCACCTGTTTTTTAGTAGAAATTGTATTGGAAATAATTATTCCGAACTCACTAACCATACATAAGCCATCTAAGGCTTCTGTGGTTTTTAGCACATATATTGTAAATCAGTGATAGATATTTTGAACAAAAAAAAAAAAAAAAAATTATTTCTTACTAAATCTTTCTTAGGAAGCATTTCGGTGCAGTAAAAACAGTTCCTATTTTAAAGCCTAAGACTTTTTTATTACTAAAAGCAATCGTATGGACTCAAAAACAATTTATTGTGACTGACATTTGAAGTGGGTGAACCTGCTTTTTGACACTTATTTTGACCTCCAGAAGTCTGAATTCACGTTTCTGAAATTAGGTAATAGCATACTTGAAAGTAAGCCAAACTTTTCAATAATTATCGTCGGTAGGTTCAATATTTCGCTCATAAACGTTTACAGGGACTGTACTAAGAAGTGTCACCGTTGTTCCAGTGAGAAAGAGACAGAGACAGAAAGAGCTATACAGGAAGAATAGCATCATCCCTTTTACGCTAAAGAATCATGATGGCTACTTACCGTACATAACCGGCTTCTTACTAACAAGAAACAATATAAAGTTATAGGTAGTAACCCAAAATTTCTCTTCTTACATTGCGTCGCTTGACATAACTCAATCAGACATACGTATAAAAATAGTGGAGCCATTTTGTTCCGTAATCGCATCCTGAATGCTGAAGACGTTGCGTTGACGACCGACAGATGATTCAGAGGGTCATCTGTTACGTCAAACAAGTGCATGTACCTGCGTGAAATGATAACCATCTGCTGCTGGGTGAATGTAGGATAAGGAAAACGTAATATTGAGTCATACGAAATGTGATAACTGTATGCGTGAACAGATTGAGAAGCGACTAAAGATCAATTTGCCTAGCCATTTCCTAAGTACCAAAATTTTACACAGAGCGGCTGCCCATCTGACCTGCACAACCCAGGTAAAACGGTACCCATTGGTAAACCTGGTGAGTCAGAAGCCAGCAGACAATTCAAAGATCTACAAATGACAGCCAGAACCAACAGCTTAAGGCATAACATGATCCCCACCAACCGTGTCTCCACGTTGCCGTCGTGGTGGGGCTTGCGTGTCTCAGTGATCTTGGGGGCTTTGCCGGTAGAGCCACTCATGCCGGAAGGTCCCAAGTGAGAGACCAGACCAAGAGAGACACAAGAGGGGCACACCGTTCGGAGACTTGAGCAGTGTTCGGGTCCTCGGACGGCGTGCGTCTCATTGGCTTGCTCGCTGCTCTCTGGTACGCGTCTGATCATCAGACGTGACTGTGAGGGCAGCGAGCAAGCACTGAGAGAGAGGGGGAGAGGAGGGGAGATAGGGACCGCACCCTCAAAAAGGAAATCATGGACAGGCCTGAAAAAGAGACATTACCCCAGGGCGGTTCGGACTGCACAGCAGTCCGGGAATCCGCCACGCCTAGTGCGTCAAGCCCCTCGTATTCTGGGGGGGGCAACAGGGCTGTCCGCACTCCGCTTGCCAAGGGCAACAGTGGCCGAGGAGGCCCCCGATTCGACTTCGAAGAATTAATCGGGTTTGATTTTAGCTCGTCCGACGAAGAGTCGGCCGGGCAGAGCGCGGACGAAGGCGCGCTGCGCTGGGAGGAGGGCTCGCTTGAGCGTCGCGCGGGTGTAGAGTCGGAGTCCGAGTTGGACTCCGACGACCTGGCGACCATTAGCTCGGCGAGCCCTGTACCCGAGGGGGCGAGGGCTGCTGCGGAGGACTCCAGGTCCTTCCGCAAGCGGCCCAGATCAGAGGAGGACCGGGGGTCGTCCGGCAGCGAGGAGGTAGCCTCGGCTCGCAAGATCCCCACCAGCAGGAGGGGCAAGGGCCGAGAGGGAGGCAAGGGGAGATTGCCCGCCTCCAAGGTGGCTGGTCAGCGAGCCGGGGAGCTCGTCGCTGACGGACGACCCCCCGCAGAGGGCGGTCGCAGGGCTCCTGGTTCGGAGTCCTACGGCGGTGAGCCGGATGACTCCGGACAGGAGCGTGTTCGGAGGGCCGGGTTTGCGGAGGTTGTAGAGGCCGCGCTTCGCGATGTGGCCTTGAAGAGGAAGTTGTCCTCCAAGAACAAGGCCATAAGCGAGGCGATGGCCTCCATTCTGGCGGCAGCGGAGGGTAACCCAGGGGGGCCTCCGCGGGACGAGATGTCCAAGCTGCGGGCGGAGGTCGCCCGCTTGGCTGCCGCCACGGAGCGCCTCCAGAGGGAGAATGCGGGGCTCCGAGCAGACCTGGCCAGGCTCCAGGGAGCCGGCCCACAGGGGGCGCCTGAAGGGGGAAGCAGGGAGAACAGCCAGCCCGTGCCGCAGGAGGGCCAGGTGCTGGACCTGGTGCGGCGGGAGATGGCTGCCTTCCAGGCGCGGTTTTCCGTCCTGGAGGGCATCGTCCTGCGCCCCCCGTTAGCGGCGAGTGGGAAGGCTCCAGGCCGGAAGGCGGCGTCGTACGCGGCCGCCGCGGCTGCCACACCGGGGTCGTCCGGCCAGGACAAAGGGTCCGGGCACCCGCGAAGCCGGTGCCGGGAAAACCGGACCCGGCCCCGGGAAGGAAGAGGAAGGGTGGGGTTGCTGCGCGGACGGCGAAGGCTCCTGCGCCGTCTGAGCAGCGGCTCCCCCCGGCTTCCTCGCCTTCAGCTCCTCCCCCGGCTCAAGCCGAATGGCAAGTTGCCGGGGAGAAGAAGAAGGCGGGAAAGGCAGCCAGGGCGGCCAAGAGGCGGGAGAGGAAGCGGCGGCGGAAGGCGCGAAGCGTCGCGGCTGCGCTCCGCCCCCCGAAAACCGCGGCTGTAGTGCTTACACTACAGCCGGACGCGGCAAAGCGGGGCGTGACGTACGCGGACGTGCTCACCAAGGCGAAGGAGACGGTGAACCTTGGTGAGCTAGGCATCGTAGGGGGCCTCCGGCTCCGGGTCACCATGACTGGGGCCCGGATGCTGGAGATCTCCGGGGCAGCCAGCGGCCCAACCGCGGACGCTCTAGCCGAAAGGCTTAGGGCGTCCCTAAGCGCGGACGATGCCCGAGTGTCCAGGCCCACCAAGCGCATCGACATGCGCATCTTGGGCCTGGACGACTCCGTCACGGAGGCGGAGGTGGTGGCCGCCGTCGTTAGGACGGGGGGGTGCTCAGCAGAGGAGGTGAAGGCGGGCACCCTACGTCCTGACAACACGGGCATGCGCACCATTGTGGTGAGCTGCCCCGTGTCGGCGGCCAAAACCATATCGGAGGGCCGAAGGTTTTTGGTGGGTTGGGTTTCCGCGCAGGTCAAACTGCTGGAACCCCGACCTCTGAGGTGCTTCCGGTGCCAAGTGGGCCACCATGTGGGAGCTCAATGCACCTCGGAGGTAGACCGCAGCGGTCTTTGTTTCCGCTGCGGTCAGCCTGGTCACAGGGCCGGCTCTTGCGTCGCCGCGCCGCACTGCGTAGTCTGTGCGGCAGCTGGCAAGCCGGCCGACCACTGGGCTGGGGGTAGGGCCTGCGCCCCACCCGCCAAAGCCGAAAATCGGAGAAAGCCCTCCGCCACCGCCGTCTCCGCCGCGACCGCCGCCACCGCCGCCGCTTCCTCCGCCGCCAAAGCCGGTTCCACTGCGGCTGCTGCTACTGCAACAGCCGCAGTAGAGCCCCTACAACGGGCTCCGGAGGGGGCTGAAATGGAGTGCCAGTAATGGCCCCATTTCACCCCCTCCTGTTGAACGTCAGCCACTGCGCCGCCCAGGAACTGATGCTCCTGGGCATGGCGCAGTGACTGATGCCTGTGGACGGCGAGCAATGGGTAGCTCGCCGTCCGATCAGAACAGGCCCGGGTTGACGGCGCGCTGTGTTCTACGCGCGCCAAGCCAGCAGTCGTCAGCATGGGTCGGGGCCCGTTAAGGCCAGAGCCTACCAGGTTTGCGGATTTGTTCGAAAGAGTTACCGCGGCCCTGGGAAGAAAGGCACTAGGAGGACTAAAGGGTGGGTTTTAGTCAGTAAAAGTCTGACACTCCCTGCCGCTCCACCCAGAGCGGGAGGGGTCATTTGATGATTTCCCATCCTAGAAAAAAAAAAAAAAAAAAAAAAAAAAAAGGCATAACATGATTTCCGCACGGAGGAATCTCGATATTGGTCGGTATGCAACGACGGAAATCTTAAGGCACAAAAGAACCTTCATAATCGGATCAGTAGCTCCAGAGATCCAGATAACCTTAAACAAATAAACAAACAATTTCGTACTATTCGTTTAGAAGATCAAACTTGAACACGGTGAAATGATTCTCGCACCTAGGATAAAGAGAAATGCGAATATAATGACGATTTACGATTATGACACATATACAGGGTGTCCCAAAACTCAACGTCAAGCCGAAACGGGGTGACAGGATTGATCATAACCATCACGAGAAAAATCTGAAAAAAAATCTATCCCATGCAGTTTAAAAATTATGGGCGTTTTAAGAAAAACCTAGAAATTTGATCAAACTGTACCATTTTTCGGTTATTGTGGTTATTCTTTTTTATTTTTGTTCATTTGAACTTTGGAAACGTAATCCTAAATAACATTTCTAGAATCCCAATAAAAAATAATGACACAATTGCCTCAAGTTTCCGAGAATTGAGACTATTTGTTAAACTACGAATTTAAAATTTTCAAGATTCGTCGACTTTGACAGGCCCTCCTATAAAAAAAATGTACTAGAGTGCCTTGGCAAGTGGCATTAAAAGTTGGCGCATTTAATCAGAATTCTAAAATGGTACAATACTTGTTAGTTCCATACAATAGAAAAGAGTAAAAAAATTAAAACCTCAAGTAACCCGATTTTTGCTATCTCATTTTACTCAGTTAAAATGTTTTTAATTCACACAAGCTCTAGGTAGGTTCTTAATTTTAAGACAAAATGATGAGAGAGATGGATAATGGGTATGTTCGCCATGAGTGAGCGAGACAGATAGTGACGCCACTTTTACCAAAGTGAAAAAAAGTGAAAAAAAGCGAAATGCGCTGGGCAGCCATCTTGTTGAAACCACATGTCGCGAAGATCTGCTAGTGGTACGTCCTCTAACAGGGTTGGTAAATCTTCTCTTAAAAAATGTAGGTAATTAGTTCCATTCAAGTTCTCAGGCAGTTCAATAGGCCCAATAATTTTACCGTTTAAAATTCCGGTCCACAGGTTTACTTTAAAACGATACTGGGATCTATCTTCTCGCATTAAATGTGGATTCTCCACATGCCACTCGTGATAATTGATTGAATAACAACAAACCTAATTATTTTACTAATTTTACTAACTTTTTTTCACTTTGGTAAAAGTGGCGTCACTATCTGTCTCGCTCACTCATGGCGAACATACCCATTATCCATCTCTCTCATCATTTTGTCTTAAAATTAAGAACCTACCTAGAGCTTGTGTGAATTAAAAACATTTTAACTGAGTAAAATGAGATAGCAAAAATCGGGTTACTTGAGGTTTTAATTTTTTTACTCTTTTCTATTGTATGGAACTAACAAGTATTGTACCATTTTAGAATTCTGATTAAATGCGCCAACTTTTAATGCCACTTGCCAAGGCACTCTAGTACATTTTTTTTATAGGAGGGCCTGTCAAAGTCGACGAATCTTGAAAATTTTAAATTCGTAGTTTAACAAATAGTCTCAATTCTCGGAAACTTGAGGCAATTGTGTCATTATTTTTTATTGGGATTCTAGAAATGTTATTTAGGATTACGTTTCCAAAGTTCAAATGAACAAAAATAAAAAAGAATAACCACAATAACCGAAAAATGGTACAGTTTGATCAAATTTCTAGGTTTTTCTTAAAACGCCCATAATTTTTAAACTGCATGGGATAGATTTTTTTTCAGATTTTTCTCGTGATGGTTATGATCAATCCTGTCACCCCGTTTCGGCTTGACGTTGAGTTTTGGGACACCCTGTATAATAATAATAATATTTATAATATTTTTTATTGTTTTCTCATAATCACAAACACAGTACAAAGTCATTGTAACACGTAATAGAGACTGGTGTCTGTTGTAGGTAAAACCTGTATTACAGATCACCAGGATTACCCTCCAATTGGACAACTTACTTATGACTAATGACTGTATTAAAGTAACATACAGGTGGTACATAATAAAACAAAATAACAAAAAGGTAAATTAAAAACTAAAACAATCCCTACGGCAAAAGTGATTTAATATGGATTGTGGTGTGAGTATGTGTGAATGTGTGAGAATGAGAGTGAGAAAGTGTGTGTGTGAGTGAGTGTGAGTGATGGTGTGATGGGCACGTGTGTTAAATTTAATTCGTTCCTTACCATTAAATTTTACCTTAAGGGTTTCAATAAACATTCTGTTGCATTGTAATCAGTGCCTAGTAGCCACGAGCAAACTTTTTTCTTGCATTCTGCTCTAGAAAGAGGATAAATTAATAACTGTTTGTTAATTTTATTATACAAATATGGACCCAGGAAACCGTAAAAATTATGCGACAGACTCAATTTATATCTATTTGTCGTGCAGACGCCTGTGGTTCTCCTCTTACCCAAGGTTGTTTTGGGGTCGTAAGACATTTCCGAGTGCTTCTTAATAACGGTCAGGAGAATAAAAAGCTGCCTAACAGTCAGAACCTTACAGCGCTGATACAGATCAACCGTAGGGTATCGTATGGGTAGGAAAGAACTTACTTTTAATACGGCTCTTTGGGCTCTCTCAAGTTTCAGAAGGCAAGTTTTAGGTGCTCCACCCCAAGAAGTTATACAATAAGACAGCAAAGATTGGCACAATGCAAGATAAACAGATTTAATTAAGGAAGCGTCAGCAATGTGACGAAGAGATTTAAATATGTAAATAAGTTTTCGAATTCTAGGTACTAGGGCATCAATGTGGTGTTGGAAATTTAGTTGGCTATCAATTACGACACCCAAATATTTAAAACTGTTGGTTTTTGACAAACACTGACAATTACATGAATCGTTGGATGGTAAGTTGCAACTGTGCGAGATAAGGGCAAGGTTTGGTAGGTCTTGCTTTCTGAGTGTATAGGTCATGTACTTAGTCTTGTCGACATTTAAGGTGAGGATGTTGTCATTAAGCCAAAAAACATAACTGACGTTCGTTGTTATGTTCGCGTTAAGCCGATAATTCAGGCGTAAGTAAGTGTTAAGTAGCACAAATTATCGCCTTTTAGTCAAATGGTCGACAACATGCAACACAATTGAAATATTACATTTCGCGACATCAGTCTAATGAATTATAACTAATCCATTACATTCCATCTATTGCTTATTTGCATTCTATTGCACATATATCGATTCTGTAATTCACGGAAGGCCAAAACCACCTGGTCGAAATCGTCAAATGATCAGTATACTCGTACATGATATGTATTTGAAGTATGTCATTATTACTCGGCGCTGTTCCGGGCGTATACCCATTTTTCGATAAACTTTGACTATGCGAACTCCATGAGATACAGTCTGGTAACAGACAGACAGATGGACAGCGGAGTCATAGGGTACCGTTTTTACCCTTTGGGTACGGAACCCTAAAAAAACAAAATGCTCCTTGGTGAGAAAGGTGCTCTTTGCCTTGAGTTAACATCCTTCTCTGCATACAGGATTCTATTATTAGCTCTGGCGTCCTTAACGGTCTGGATTCAGTATGACCCCCGTGACATTTTTCTTTGCAAATTGCAATTTTCTTTTCATACACGAATGATTAGACGAGTAGCGCTTGCGAAGTTTACTCGACGCGGGATGATTTTGGAGCACAGGTTTCTTCATTACATTTTGCTCTACCTTAGGTACGCTCAAAATGTGTAATGTTTTATGTTACAAGGCTCTAATGTAACCAAATATGTAGATACATATTACCAACTAGGATTACATTATTATGAAAATCGATACCTAGACCAATGTAAGTCTGTTGCATTAAATTTCTCTGTGTGCATGAAATTCTATGTGCATCATCATCATTTTCTTGATCCCAAAATCCCAATTTATTTGGGGTCGGCCCCAATATGATTTGTTATTTTCCATACTTTCTCAATTTTTCTTATCTTAATAGTAAACCCCTTTTTGTTTTGGATGGGAAATCATCAAATGACTTCTCCCGCTCTGGGCGGAGCGGAAGGGAGTGTCAGACTCTTACTGGCTAAAACCCATCCGTGCTCCTCGTAGTGCCCTTTCTTTCCAGGGCCGTTCGAAAGAATTACCGCGGTAATTCTTTCGAACGAAATCCGCAACCATAGTTAACCTCTTTCGCCCCAGGTTTCTTTCACAAACTCCAACCATCGGTTCTTCTCTTCTGAGCTGCTCATTTATTGACATTGCCCAATATTGCCCACTTAACAGTTCACACTGTCCAACCATCGATTTAACATTGGCGGAATAGTCAACACCGGCTCTGCTTGCCATAAATAAAAAATAGAATAGAATGAAACCAACGATTTTTTTGCACCTGTATCACTGTTACCAAAGTCAAAAGTCAAAGTGAAAACGTTTGCTTATTTTCCTTATTTTATTAAAAGGCTCAATCTTTTCAACGTCGTCAAAAATTTCAGTTAAAAGTATATGTCGCAGCCAATTAGCTGAATCCGCCGTTTTATTAAAAGTCTAGCCTTTTCATTAAACTGTGTCGTTTAATCAGCGACATAAGTGACATGGGCAGGGCAAGTCATTAAACGATATTGAACAAAAGATGTCACTTAGGTCGCTGAAAAATAGGTACATTTAAATGAAAAGGCTAGGCAACCAATTAAACGACTAATTAAGCTTATTGGCTGCGACATTTATAAAAACAAAGGCTTGGTACGTGACGATGGGAAGAGACCAGATGGTATGACGTTGGTGCCGTGGAAGGTGGGTAGGCCTCTGGTGTAACGTGGGACGCAACATGTGTCGACACCCTTGCACCATGACATGTTCCAAGCACAGAGTACAGTAACTATATAGAGAGAGTTCCAAGTACCGCGGGCTGTGCCGGCGCTGTCGCTGCGGCTGCTGAGGCCCTCAAGCGGCGCAAATACTGTAACCTCATTGGTAATTACGATTTTGAGCCGTTTGGGGTCGAAACGCTTGGGTCATGGGGTCATATCTCGCCGACTGATCGACACTGCGTGACCAGAGGGCTGGCTCGTTCTTTGCCCAAAGAATTAGCATTGCCATTCAACGTGGCAGTGCTGCCAGCCTCCTGGGCACGTTTCTGGATGACAGCGATGCGGAGGAATTGTTCGACACCTGAGTGTATTTTGTTTTTGTATATTATTATACGCGTTTATATAGTTAGGTTTAGTAGATATAAATAGTTAAGTTAGTTATGTACATTTATTGGTTACCTAAAATAAAAAAAATAAAGTGACTCTAGAAACGAAACGAAATCGAAATACAAACTTTTTCAAGAAAGAATCTTCATTGTTTCTCATTTCACCTTGAAAGCCTCTCGCGTACGGCGTACGGCCAAGTGCGAGCGTACGCGCCGATGAATGGAAAAGTGTGAATGAACCTTTCATTATGATACGAATGTTATATTCGGAAGTATCGGAGTGAGTACGTAGTGGGAATGTGTCATGTGTGGTTTATTGACATAGATATTATTATACTAAATACCAATGCTTTGAAAAGAAAATTGTACGTGTAAATTTAAACTGTTTAAGAAGAAGGTACTGTGACCGGTTCAGAAACCACATTTACATAGATATTAAAACTGGCTGGATGGTTTGTCCTACTCTGTCTGTTATAAAATTTGGATTAGTGTTTATGTATTTTTATTCAGAATGTTTCTTGACCTCTAAAGAAGTCCAGATGAAAGATGTTTTTTACAGTTATGATCTGATTTCGAAAAGTATTTCAATGATACTGACTGACGTATTTGTTAGGAACATTAACGTTGCAAATACACTATCATTAATCATATTTGAGGGTCTGATGACGTATCTGGGAGACAAAAAATGCAACTTCTCAACGCACAACAATAATTAATTCTTCCGTATTTTCAGGACTTGTTATTGAATAAAAATGCAGTTATTGATTGATTGTGATGGATTTTTCAAATTGGTAGGATAAATAGTTGTGGTGAAGGACAACTAAACATTAAAAAACTTGCTACAAAAATAACAACGACTTTCCAATGAAAACACTACAAAGTGCAAAAGAACCAAATACGAATAACCTACAAGTAAATCTATAGAGGCCATCTATTTATTTAACCAGAATCAAAATCGTCGAATGCAAGGGTTACAATGTACCTTATGAACGGAAACCTGTTTCCGCAAAGTTCAAACCTCTTTGTAGTTCTAAAGTTATAGACTCATAAATTACAGCTGCTGCAGAACGACACTATTGACAAGAAAGTACGGCAATTGTTTCTTCAAACGTAGTAGTCAATTTTTATCATTCTTAATGAACCAACAAGCATCAAAAACAAAAGATGGACAGCTTCTATGGGGATAGTATATGTAAATGCGACGACGTGCTGAATATGAGGGGTCGCGGCTGGAGGGGAGCTCCCATAGATTTTAAGTTTGTGTTCACTTTAGTTTGGTCTTACTTACTTAGGGTTATGTCGGTATCCTTGGTTCTCCCTCTCATATCTTCATTTCTGTTTCGATCACGCAAGGAAACTCCGGGCTGTTTCCATCGCGCTTTGTGTGAGTTTAAGCCTGCTAATGAGGCCCATGGTGGCAACGTTTCAGCCGGTCTATTCTGTCAACATTTCACCGTCAAAACTTCAGTGGAGTGAGTATGAAGTAAATTGTCACTCCATCTTGTTTGTATGGACTGTCGGCTCACTTCTGCATGTTCACTTCACCTTAGCTTACGCGGTGTGTGGTTTTTAGAATCACACTGCAGTTCCATATGTCATCACTGGCAATACGCACTTATCGGCTTTTGTTTTGTAACACTGTGGTATGTGAGTCTGAGACGAGAAGTTACCGCGCAGTTTCCTGGACAAAATGGCAAATAATTATTTTGAAACGTTCCACTTCTTTATGCATTTAAATAATAATAATAATAAGCATTTTTATTCTGAACTTCTCATAAGTATGGATGCAATGTGTTCTTGTTATTATATGTCCCGTAACTCAATTTGCCTTTTGGCATAGGCCTCCTCTAACGATTTTCATTGGAACCTGTCACTTGCAACTCTTCTCCAGTGAAGTCCAGCCGTGAGTTTCAGATTATCTTCCCATCTTGTTTGTTGACGTCCTCTGCTTCTCCTGCCGTTTCTTGGCTACTAGTTAGTAATAATTTTACACCATTTCTCTTGAGGGTCGCGTAACAGGTGACCTATCCATCTCCACTTTTATTGGTCTATCCGGGTTATTATATCAACAATTTTGGTTTTGGCCCTTATTATGCTACATCTCTTTAAGCATTTAGTTAACAATATTTACCTACGATGCTTTCCCTATAAACAATAAGTATGATAATCAGGTTGATTCACAGAATCTATTAATCATTAGCTCTCGGCTTCGTCGTAGTTGTCGAACAGATATTATGTAATCGATAGGTTTTTAACGTGTATTATAATTACAGGTAAACCATTACTGTTGAGGAAATTGAATATAGGCAGCACATTACTGTAATGTATGTATAATGTAATCGGTAGGTAGTAGAATCCGCGTGACACTGCTGCACTTTCTATGTTGTATTTAATTGCACGTTTATGGTATTCTAAATTATTTTCTTTCTAACTTTGTTCACATGCGCGTAGTGACAACTTTAATGCTATGGACCTTATTCGCCAGTGGCGCCAACTGGTGAGCACGAAAACGGTAGCTCTTATGCCAAGGGAACATCCTCCCGAAATAAAAAAATGGGGCATATGTGTTATTCTAGACTATAATTCCACCCAGATCCGTTCAACCGTACAGCGTGTTTGAGTACCAAAAATCCATCCCACCAACCAAACTTTTCAAGGCATTAATAAAGATATGATAGCAAGATATGCTCGCGTTTCACCACAATCTCATGCGCGTGCTCGGTTTTATCCTTCAGTGTACTTAAGTACATATTTGTGTGCATCGTTTCGGTCCGTGACTGTCAATTTTTCATCACTCAATAACAGCCCTCCCAGAAATTCCGAATGGAACAACCCACATTTTTTACCCCGGCTGGGAATCGAATCCAAGACGTTACCCCACGCTCGGCAATGCTTTTTTTAACCGACTTAATCCTATGAACTTAATCATAAGCTCTCACAGCTTATGACGACATGGTTGAAGTGCAATCGTCGTGGGACGCGGTGATCTCCTGCGAAAATTTCATGTCGCAGAAGGAGGCAGCGGACGGCGAGCCCTCTTCCGATCCCCCTAAATGGGTTCAAGAACTGCGGTCTCGGGGACGTCCGCCGCCCCCCATCATATAAGACCCGAGGTGGTGGCGCGTATTACTCTTAGACGTTGCAGACGCCATTAAACACTTCACTCCCCCTGTTTAACGAGACGGGGCCCGCCGAGGTGGGCCGGACCAGTCGGGGGCTGCGTAGAAGATTGAGCGACGGGGTGGTTTCAGTCAGTAGGAGTCTGACAGACCCCTCCGTCCGCCCCTGAACGTAGGACTTCCATGAGGACTTCCACCTGCTGGCTGCTGCGCTGTGTGTCGCGGGTTTGAACAAATATTCGTACGGCCTACAAATAGTAAAACACGATACAGGAAAAATTTCTAGTGTGGGCCACCTTTTTTTTCTTTTTTTAAAAGATTCACATTTTGACCCCTGACCGAAGACAGCCCGTCTTAATCTTGATTCTTGATTGACAATATTAGGAACATTGGTTGACCGTTATTTTTATTAAGATTTTTTTCAAATACAGTTACAAGATATAGTCCAGTCAAATTAGCTTTGAACCTTGCAAAAATTCCTAACTCTGATTTTTTTCTTGAATCGTGTATTTGACCTTAGCTCTTCTAATAGTAACAAAAAATTAAACATTTTCCAGAACCGGATCACGGTAAAAAAAACAAAAACACGTTTATTTTAATAAAAACTCGGAAAAAAATATTAACTCGAAAATGTTAGTTACAATATGTCGAGAATAGGTAAAGCTAATTCTTTTCTTCAAAATTAAACATTTTCACCCTCGGGATTTTTGAAAAAATAAAAAAAACTAAATTTTTGAATTGTACTTCAGGCAAAAATATTAACTCCGATTTTTTTTCATAAAATTATTCAATTAAATACCTTAGTACTCTATGCAACAAAATTAAACAATTTCTGTTAACGGAAGATATTAATACCTGTTTTTTTGAAATAGCGGCTCAGGCAAAAATGTAACTCAAATAAATTTAGGTTAACTTTAATTTATGGACCATGTCTCACTTAATTACAAGAAAATTAAACACATCCAAGCAAATCGTAACCATTTTTTTAAACTATTAAAGATTGTGTAGTGTATGCACGATTGTGGTGGCGCGTCATTCATTCACCAGCCGTAGCCGGGAGCGCACGTGTTCTGTATCTTGCATATCCTATATCCACCTGAGTGCTTACAAGTGTGTTTTATTGGCTCCTGAGACATTACAAGTGGCGACGAGGATAAAAGTAAGCTTACAAAACATTTACCTACCAGAAAAAGGGTAAGAATGTACGCTGAAAAATAATGCACGTTGAAAGTTGTTTACGATCAATTAAGCGACTATATTTCGATCTGATAAGGATCGTTAGTAGTTTGGATACTGAAGTGAAAACAGAACGTAGTCAAGCTGTACCCACCTACCTACACGTAAATAAATCGTTACCAAGGTAGATGTTTACAGGTAATGATTACTTTGTTGCCTCAGTTTCGTAGGATTAAGTAACGAAAAATAACAATTCTGCTTCGATTGAGGTAAACAACTGATATGCGTAAATGTTACAAAGGCCATGCAGTGAGTGTTGTTTACAACAAAACAAAGGGCCATGCCTGGATAGTACGCAATTATTTTTTATGTGTAATCGTGGATTCATGGCGCTACGGTATAAATGACTGCGCCATTCGCTGCTGAATAGAACAATCAAGGGTGTAGTGTAGACAAAATCAATCTGGTCAATTTATGTATTAACTTTATAGATGTACTCTTTCTTTTTTTGAGTTTTATTTTTCTATTAACTCACACACTGTTTTATTAATGGTTCCAATATTTGTAAATATGTGAGTACCATGTACTTATTAAGAAAATGAAAAAGTTTACCTCTGCTGGTAATACATTGAATTCTATAAGCAGTATACTCTAGGTGCATCAACCTCACATAATTATATTAAAGTTAATTTTTGTATTCAAAATATTGTAAAACATTTATTTGAAAAGAGTAACTATGGAGTTTCTTGTCCGTTCTTCTCCATAAGAATCTACCTTTGCGAACGGACAGTAGAGTCACCTTATTTTGTATACATAGTATTTGGATATAAATGATGACGATCAAAAGAGACGTTTGATGGCCTTATTGAAATGAACGTTTTGACTTAGACTTTTATAAAAGACAGTTTGGGAAGCAAGTGAAGAAAAAAGGGAAAAGTATGGTATATACCTGGAAATAGCGGAAAATTATTCATGAAAAATGTATTGAAAATCTGTAATATAATGCCTATTTAAAGTATTAATAATATTTACAACATCCGATGAGTTACCAGTCATATTATGAAGATTTAAGTTTTGATGTAATTTTGAACTAATTTAAATCAATTAAAATAAAGAAGGAATGTAGTGTATGCACGATGGTGGTGGCGCGTCATTCATTCACCAGCCGTAGCCGGGAGCACACGTGTTCTGTATCTTGCATACCCTATATCCACCTGAGTGCTTATAAGTGTGTTTTATTGGCTCCTGAGACATTACAGATTGATATTATCTTCCTAATGTGGCCCTGTTGTTTCAAACCCATTTGTCAGATTGGATCGAATTGAGCACATTTTATCACAATATTTGTTTAGTCAGAATTTAAATAACTATGAAAAATCATCTTTTTCTACAAAATGTGTATCTAAAAGATGTTACCTACCTACCTATTGTGTTTTGTTTAGAGTCATAATTATGGCAAAGTTTATGGATTTAACAATTATATCAAGATAATGACTATGGTTTATATTTTTGTTGGTTTTTATTAGCTGTAAGTCCTATAATAATTTTACCTAGTATATTCATTAATATTCACGTACACTACTACTAACAAAGGTTTTATTAGTATACTAGCTTTTGCCCGCAGCTTCGCTCCCGTGAACTGACTACTCTACCCTATCCTACCATACTCTACCCAACTCTCCCCTACTATACCCTAATTTTTTTTCTTCATAAGAACCTTCTCCTGACAATAACAAACACAACAAAAAAAGAATTGGCGAAATCGGTTCAGTTATTCTCGAGTTTTGCGCTTACCAACACATTTTGCGATTCATTTTTATATATAAGATTTTTATATATAAGATACTTTCGAAATCACAATCGTCGTAAGGGTTTATTAAAATACAGTTATGTGCAGTTTCATAGACTACTTTATTTTAAGTCATGCAAAATTTCTGCGAGTATTTTTGCATTGGGAAACGTAGCACGTCAAACTTTAACCTTGTTGGTACGCATTAACGCGTAGTAACAAGTACAAGAAATTGCAAGTCTAATCATATTCGCAAATTCACATCAACTCTCAATTTATCGGTCAGTTTTCGTATATCTTGCACTTGCAGACGAGTCTTTCCAGGTGACATCTAATGTCAGATGTGAGTGTTTTGTTTAACATGATCAACTTCTATGAACAAGACTTCTAAATTAACTGCAGTCATACATATAAACATCATTTGAAAAGTTTATTTAATTATTACAATAAATTAACAGGAACAACGGGAAGTCATTTTTATTATTTTATTAAATTTTCTTCGTACCCTTTAACGGAGATATGGCCTACGGGGACAACGAGAATATACTAAAACATATATTTCCCGTTGAATACCCGTTGAATATAAGTACCAAAACATGTATTACATGAAAATAATTCATAGACTTACTAGACTATCTGATGAATACATATTTGTCAAGGTGGCGGATATTATAATAAACAAACAGTTTAATAACGCTCAAGCACTGTCAGCACACCGGTGTACCGCGGGATTTATTTATTACATGATTTGGAATTCTCACATGTCAGTGCTTAAACGGTTAAGCGTCATATAGTCTCGGCAGTAGATTTTTTTTTAAGGATTGGTAATCATCAAATGACTCCTTACGCTCTGGGCGGAGCGGGAGGGAGTGTCAGACTCTTAGAACCCATTCGTGTTCCTCCTAATGCCCTTTGCGTTCCAGGGCCGCGGTGACTCTTTCGAAAAAATTCCGCAAGAACTTTGTTATCTACGAAATTTCCAAAGCTCATCCTTATCCGACGAACTTTATCGTAAGGCGTCATACAATTGAACTCCGCTCTGGGTGCGAAGGAGCGGAAGGGAGTATCAAACTCTTACTGGTTAAAACCCATTCGTATTCCTTCTATTGCCCTTTGCGTTCCAGGGCCGCTGTAATTTTTTCGAACAAATTCCGCAACCCTGCCAGGGTTGCGGAATTTGTTCGAAAGTTCGTTCGGAAGTTGTCTCTGGCCCTAGCGGGCCCCAGCGTCTTTGCTGACAGCTCTTTCTGGCGCACGTGGAACACAACGCGCAGTCGACTCAGGCCTGTTCTGATCGTATGGCGAGCTACTCATTGCTCTCCAGCTATTGATGCCTGCGGACGGCGGTCCGCAGGCTGCCTACGTGGTTGCACACTTGGCAGAGGAAGCACCTCAGAGGTCTGAGTTCCAGCAGTTTGACCTGTGTAGAAACCCAACCCACCAGGAGCCTTCGGCCCTCCAATATTATCTTAGCCACCGACACGGGGCAGCTCACCACAACGGTTCCCATGCCCGTGTGGTCAGGATGTATGGTGCTTGCCTTCACCTCCTCAGAGAAACCCCCCGTCCTGACGACGTCGGCCACCACCTCCTCCTCCGTGACAGAGTCATCCAGGCCCAGAATGCGTATGTCCATGCACTTCGCGGGCCTTGACACTCGGCCATCGTCCGCATTTGACGCCCCCTGTAAGCCAACTTCTTGGAGCCCGGCTAGGTCTGCTCGGAGTTTTGCGTTTTCATTTTGGAGAAACTCCGTGGCGGCCACCAAGCGGGTGACCTCTGCCCGCAGCTTGGACATTTCGTCCGACGGAGGCCCACCACAATTAGCCTCAGCCGCCAGAATGGAAACCAACGCCGCGCTTAGGCCTTGTTTTTAGAGGCCTGCGTCCACTTCAAGGCCACATTGCGGACTGCAGCCTCCACGACCTCCGCAAACCTGACCTTACGCTCCTTATTGGAACCGCTAGCGATATCCGGCTCACCGCCGGAAGAAGCCGAAGGGATAGCCCTTCGACCGGTCGCTCTTGGGTGGCGCCCCTCCTCCCAAGCTTAGCGGCTCGCTAGGCTGTCTCCTGGGAGGTGAGCACCCTCCACTTGCTTCCTTCTCGGCCCTTACCTCCCCTACTGGTGGGAATTTTTCGGGCCAGCGGCCCACTTTTCGTTGGAGGACAAACCCTGGTCATCCTCTAGTCTGGGCCACCTACGGAAGAGCCTGGAGTTCTCCGCAGCAGCCCCCATTCCCTAACGACGACAGCTCGCTGAGCTGATGCCAGATACAGAGTCGTCAGAGTCTAACCCCGCACCTGCACGACGCTCAAACGAGCCCATCTTCCAAAACTGGGCGCCTTGACCAGTGCCATATGCTGCGGCAGGTTATACAGAAGACCGAAGAGTATAATCTGCCCCTCTGCCTAGCGTTTGCGGACTACAAGAAAGCCTTCGATTTGATCGAGACTTGGGCTGTGCTGCAGTCTCTCCAACGGTGCCAGATCGACTGTAGTTACATCGAGGTGCCTAAGTGTTTGTACGAAAACGCCACCATGTCAGTCCGACTTCAGGATCAGACTTCGAAACCTATCCTCCAGCAGCGGGGTGTGAGGTAGGGAGACGTCATTTCTCAGAAACTGTTCACGGCCGCAATGGAGGATGTCTTCAAGGTTTTGAACTGGAGAAGGCTAGGCATTCATGTCAATGGCGAGTACATCACTCACCTTCGATTTGCTGACGTTATAGTCGTCATGGCTGAGACCATGGAGGACCTCAGTACAATGCTCGATGACCTCAGTAGAGCTTCCGAAAGAGTGGGTCTTAAAATGAACATGGACAAAACCAAGGTCATGGGATATGTAGCACCCACTCCTATCAAGATCGGAGGCTCTGCAATCGAAGTTGTTGACGAGTACATCTACCTGGGACAAACGGTCCAGTTAGGTAGGGCTAACTTCCAGAAAGAGGTCAACCGTTGAATCCGACTCGGCTGGGCGGTGTTTGGGAAGTTGCGTGATATCTTCTCGTCTCACATACCACAGTGTCTCAAGACGAAAGTCTATGACCAGTGCCTGTTGCCAGTGATGACTTATGGAACTGAAACGTGGTCGCTCACAATGGGTCTTATCAGAAGGCTTAAAGTCACCCAAAGTGCAATGTAGAGGGCAATGTTTGGGGTTTCCTTGCATGATCAAATCAGGAATGATGAAATCCGCAAGAGAACCAAGGTAACCGACATAGCCCGAAGGATCGCCAAGCTGAAGTGGCAGTGGGCAGGGCACATTACTCGCAGAACTGATGGTCGATGGGGCTGAAAAGGAAGTGGCGACCGCGTACCGGAAGACGCAGCGTTGGTAGGCCTCCCACAAGATAAACCGATGACCCGGTGAGGGTCGCTGGTGGCCGATGGATGCGAGACGCATAGGACCGGTTTTTGTAGCGACACTTGGGGGAGGCCTATGTCCAGCAGTGGACGTCTTTCGGCTGAGATGATGATGATGATGCAATTTGATGTGTTTTGATAAAGTTGCATAAGTTTAGACGACAGAGTAGTTTGTGAAACTGTGCATAACAAAGTTTCAAAATGTATTTTTTTTATTATTTCATCACAACAATTATGAATTCTTTTAGAATTATGAACCTCGTTTGACCCTCGTTTGTACACTCGTTCTAGTTTTTTTAATAATTTCAGGTAAGTATGTAACAGTTTCATAAACTACTAATAAAACATCAATGCAGCTCTTTCGTCTTTGCTGAAATAAGACGATTTTGTGAAAAATACCGATTTGCTGCAATCATTTCAAGAGCAGCACATTGTTGCATGATTTTATCTATAAATAAAAAAATGGGTTAGTTGCACCATTTGTAATTCAAGAATGATCTGTTTTTTATTTTCCTTCACCCTGAATAGCATAATAAATATTTTTAAAAATTGGAAGAATTCACGAAATACAAGTTATGAGCAAAATTCATTTTCTCACGCATTTTGTACTCTGACTGATTCTGACACATGAAAGAAACAAAACACGGATGAGCCAATTCTAATAGTTGAACTACTGAGTGCGGCAAAAAGATGCCACTTTATTAACAATTAAAGATATAGGTAATAAATAAAGTCTGATTTGTTTAATTTTGATAAATTGTGGTTTGTGTTTGTACATTTTCCATTATTAAACAACTTTCAGGAGAGTTACATTTTTGCCTGAAAACTTATGTGACAATTTCTTACATCTCGGAACCCCGAGGTGGTATTGTTTTAATTTTCTCAATATAAATAAACATGTTAATTAAAATCCATTTAGCATTATTTTTGTCAAGTTAATATTTTTGCTTGAAGTACAAAGTCAAAAAGTAACATTCTTCAAAAAAAAGTATAGTTCCGTTGATGAAAAACGTTTAATTTTCTTACCTACTTGTACAGCTCAATCTGTTCTACAAATGTCCCAAACTAACATGCCAGTTAATATTTTTTCCCAACGAGTTATTATGAAATTAAATGTTTTGCTAAAAAAAACGAACATCCGGGGGTTAACTTTTTGCGGGATACATTTAAACATACTTCTCTGCTTATACTCTACACATTAATGGCAAAAAATCGGAGTTAAGAATTAATGCTAAGTTTGCCTTATTTTCGGCGTAATTTGACCGGACTAATACTACACTACATAAACATAACAGGTTTCATTTTTGCAAAGTATAGAGGCCAATGACAACAAGTATCTACCCAAACCCGAAGGCTAGATATCAAAAATTTTAAAATATTCGAAAGTAAACAAGATTAGTTCTGGTTTCTTTACTGTTACTTTTGATCCGTTAGTTTTGAGATAACTGGAAGGACCAGATATAATTAAAAATATAATTTTGTAGAATTAGCACTGATCTTGTATCGATCTAAAAGTTAAAAAAAAACTTATCAACGATGACCCGCTAAATATCCTACAGATGTTTAATTTACTCACTTCTACATAAATATTTCTTATTATAAGTAGTTAAATTTTGAGGTCGCATTTTACTCTTAATTTTAAATGTAATATAATGCTTATAATTCAAAATAATGGTAAAGCTGAATCCGGTTTGACTGGTAGCTGACCCCAATACAGTTGGGAAAAAGGCTAGGCAGATGAATGCTTATAATTCAAATAAAGTATAACAAATTCAAACCTCACCTATTCAACCTGCCTGTAAATGTCTGACCTCAATTATTATCAAATTAAATCTTTATTTAGCCTCCTTTTGAAATATCCACATTTATATTTATAAATGCATCTAGGTGCAGCATACTTACAACCGACAAATTATATAAAATTAAATAAAAAATTGTTAAAAAAACAACAAATTCAGAGAATCTGAAATAGGCAGACAGCTACTTTGTTTTATAATATTTAGTGAAAATAAAGAGGAGACAAGTTAGAAAAATAAAAGCTTTCACGCAATCAAAATCCGGATATCAGGGAAAGTCCAAAGGAAATGATTTTGCGACAAGAAAATCGTTAAGTCTTACTTCATGAATAACGGAATTGTTTATGCTACAAATAAACATTCAGTCTGTTTGTGGTGATTTCAACTGCAATTACAATTCTGTAAATTTTGTTTAATTTTTGTACGTTTGCAATTAATTGTTAGATTGAGTTTATTTACAAACTTCCTGTCTCCTATCCCATTCCTGCACATTACCTTTCATTCGCGTGTGACCGGGATGGCTACACCATTTAGCTAAACCAATCAAGCTTCCATCGCCGTTACCTACAAGAAAAAAGATGCCGGCGTGTGTTGATTTCGGATTTCGCTGCGATCGCATCTCTCTGTGTTCGAAATTCGAAAACCAGATGAAAACCGCGGAATTGCATACGTATCGTCTCTCCAGACTTCGCTCGCATCAAGTAAGGTATTGTGCGTCCATTTTCTTACGTACCTACAAACTGTCATCTTATCGTATAATCTCTTTCCAAAGCAGTACTGCGGCTCTACCATGACGTGTTAAAGCGTGAGTCGTTCGAGCGAGAAGGAGGGATGGAGCTACACACCCTATATAGCTCCATCCCTCCTTCTCGCTCGAACGACTCACGCTTTAACACGTCAAGGTAGAGCCGCTGTACTCCACCCATGCACGTGTTTTGCAACTAACCAAAATCTATCGTCGCATGATATCGCTTTATTCGCTAAAACACAGTCTTTCTACATAATATGAGAATCAAGCCTGAAATCACAATCTCACTAATTAGGACCGAAAAATCTGAAACCGTCAAATTGAAACAAGCATTAATAATTCCAGCATTATTTTGCCAATTTATTTCACACATTCATCGCTTCGTTACTATCCCATGTTTAACAATTTCAAAATTTACATACATACGACTAGAAAGCGAGCTGTTAGTTTAGATGCAGCAATTTCGCGAATAAAATGACCTTTCCATAGCGTTTTACACGGGTAATTTGTGAAATTGCATAATTTCCACACTCGTTCATAAAGCCACGAGCAATTACTTGCAAACAAGCATACACAACCTGCTCAACTGTTCGCGCTTACTGACAGTCATGGCATATTAGCCACAACAAGAGTTGCGGAATTAGTTCGAAAGAGTTACCACGACCCTGGAACGCAAAGGGAACACGGATGGGTTTTAGTCAGTAAAAGTCTGACACTCCCTTCCGCTCCACACAGAGTGAAAGGAGTCATTTGATGATATACAACAAGATTGCCAATTCTTCTAATTTTTAAGCAACGACCGCATTCGCGTAAACAAATTCATCATCATCATCAAATCGTTCATAACATTTTATCAAATATATCAAATGTATGGGGCAGCCAATTTTTTTACGCGATTTCAGTGTTGGTCCCATAGTAAAAGTTGTTCAATGGCCCCGTATGAGGTATTGTGTTTATTCGGCTACACGTCGTATGAGGCTTTACGTTTTCACAGAAGACTTTTGGCGAAAACGCGGGGATTTATTACAAATCCTGAGCCTCTAGACAAGCGAGCATGTTACGTTACGCCGTGTACTAAAATCCGTGT
This sequence comes from Melanchra persicariae, assembly GCA_947386135.1. Classification (NCBI taxonomy): domain Eukaryota; kingdom Metazoa; phylum Arthropoda; class Insecta; order Lepidoptera; family Noctuidae; genus Melanchra; species Melanchra persicariae. Next base: position 10,982,617 of record OX376652.1, on the reverse strand, counting down.
AACATTCTCGTTTCGAACTCTTTGCTCGCCCGTGCTCCAGATTGGCAAGATAATCTATTTTTGACGACGAGGTCTTCTTGGATCTTTGATTCTACTAAATTATTGTTTAATACAAAATCCAAATTACGAAAAAGGAAAGGTATTAATTGGAAAACAAGCTTATTTTAAAAAAATATATATATATATATATATATATAAGTAATCGAATTGAGAACCTCCTCCTTTTTGGGAAGTCGGTTAAAAAAGGGACGTAGGATGGTGTTCCGTCAATTACAATATTAAAAAATCAAATGATTACTGAACAACGTGTGTCTCCGATCGATTGTATCGGCGAGGGATTCGCTATAAAGCCGACAGCGGGCAGTTCACTAGAAACAAGCAACAAGCGGCTCGTTGGTCGTTTCCACGTACTGACCGCACGAATGCTTGTTTTGTAACATGGTTATATTGTGCCTTACTTGTTACACCGGTCACCCCACTATCAAAGTCAAAAATGTCTATGATTGACTTAGCTATTGAAATGTCACGTGGTCAATCCCACACATTTTGGTATTTTGAAATTGCTGTCACTGATACACTTTCACTTTGCCTGCAGCCCCTGATCATTACCAAAACTCTTCTGCTTTTATCTAAAGAAGATAAATAAAAAATAGCCAAACCATAAAATGTATCGAAAACCTATGATGATCATAATTATGCTTAGCATTTTAAATGGAGTGGCTACCTATCGGACATCCACAAAGTACACATCCCAGCAGCTGGGTAACACCATGGTCTTTGGTAAGTCAAGGTGACAGACTTTCGGACATCTGGCTTCCAATAATGGCAGTACGAACTAAATGCTTTTTTTAAGGATGGGAAATCATCAAATGACTCTTGGCTGACTGGGTGGAGCGGGAGGGAGTGTTAGACCCATGCTATGGCAACTTAGAACAAAATTAAAATTTCATTTTTTTATTGAAAACAGCGCCATCTAGTTTTTAGTTAAGGGAAACAAATTGCGGTGTTGCTACGGTTAAATATATATTTTTTTTTCTGGGGGTTACTTTATAACATTAATCAAGAAAAATAATATAATTTCATGATCTTCTTTTATAAAAATAATAGAATATATGAATAAGTACATAATTAGGTTTTTATTATGAGCTTTGATAGTGAAGAAGTTATATTTTGGTATTTAAACGTGCAAAAGTTTGTTTTTGAATGGCCACACTTAAATTGCAAATGGCTGCGTGAGAGTAACTACTCGTGCGCATTTATTTTCCTTTTGCAATAGAGTTTTTGTTGTTTCGCTAGTGCATCTGCAATTCGTTCGTGTTGTGTGTGTTGTTGTTGTAAACAAATCTAACTGGTGCAAAGATATCAATAATGTTCTCACTGGCCAAATAACCTTTTGGAATATTAACGATTCAATGAAAGAAAAGGCTAATCGGCACTACCTTGATCATAAGGGACGCAAAAGGACGAACATAAAATTTTATTGTAAAATGTGTGATGTTTTTCTAAATAAAATGGTTTAATATTCAATTATGTGGCTTTTTTTCCTTTATGTAGTACGTATGTTTGTAGTATATAGCGGATACACTCATCTCTCTACCTAATATCATAAAGGATCAGACAGCAGCTATACACCTACCAACCTATACATTTACTTATATAAATTAGTTCCCTTAACTAAAAACTAGATGGCGCTGAGTTCGACCACTTCCTAGTATTAAAAAATAAGGTAGAGTTGCCTGTCTATAGCCAGTATACTATTGTAGTCTTTGGTTAGACTCTTACTGACTAAAACCCATCTGTGCTCCTCGTAGTGCCCTTTGCGTTCCAAAGCCGCGGTGACTCTTTCGAACAAATTCGTGCTTTCCGAGGTATAACGGGGTCTCTATTTGTTGAGGATGGTCACCCATTCCCCTATTTAGATCATGCCACTCTAACTCTTCTTCTGGCAAGAATGCTACCGATGTACCTACATTACCTACTCGTGGTGAAATTATGAAAAGATTGCAGCATCTTAACACGAGCCATGCCATCAAACAAAGCATCCTGTACTAAAAACACAAAATATACCATACCATTATCCCATAATGAGTATTTACACATCATTAAACGTACTTAGATTACATAACACAGCGAGGAAACATTTACTCAAGCGAGGCGTGGTCGTAAAACAAAGATATTCCATAGACAAGCATCGGACACATATTGACGGACAAACAGAGAGTACGTGAGTACTGTTTAGACATGCTTAGGTCGGTTCAACTTGGAAGGACGACCTCGAAATTTTTGACATATCTTTGACATTATTTTTTAAGGATAAGAGGAAAATTGGTAAGAAAATACATATAGCTGTAGGCTGTATAAATCAACCAGAACACAAGCATATAGCAGAACCATGAACAAGGGAGTTTTGTGGCGGAGTGTTGACGGCGCGTTGTGTTCCACGCGCGCCTCAAAGAGATGTCAGCATAGTAGACGGGGTCCGTTAGAGCCTTCCAGGGTTGCGGATTTTGTTCGAAAGAGTTACCGCAGTCCTGGAAAGCAAAGGGCACTAAGTGGAGCATGTATGGGTTTTAGTCAGTAAGAGTCTGACACTCCATTCCGCTCCGGCTTGAGCGGGAGGAGTCATTTGATAATTTCCCATCCACAAAAAAAGAAAAAAAGGGAGCTAGTGTTACTGAAACAAAAACTTTAGCAGTAGGTATCATAGTGGATAGGTTTGGAATAATAGGTAGATATCTCACCCTTGTTTAAAATCAAGGACCTGCAGATCCAGGTTACATAAGTCTAGACTACAGATACAGATCCTAACTGTAGGCTAGACTTCCCTCCAAATCATGATCTATACCTCGTCTTTTTTCAAGTTATGGAAATCTTTTCGAGCGCTTTTCATTGATCAAACACCTTCGTCAGGTGTAAAAAATACACATTATTTCAAGCAGCACCCCATTACCTGCCGATTTTAAACTTGTAGAATATTGCACAGTCGGCCTATAAATAGGTACATACTTTGGTATAATCAGGCATAACCACAAACTGTGCCAAATTACATGTGTGACGATAATGTGTCGTTTGTGGGACTTTGTGGCGGCCATTTGCCTAAATTATGATTTAGCCGTTGCACAATAGAGTTTCCGCTTGAATGTAGTAACAAAGCGCCAACAATATCCCAACAATAAAATAGAAAAGCGACATTTTAGGAATACATTGTGTACTTCTATTGTATGAAAAACAAACAAAATATGACTTTATGCAAATACTCTTAGTTAGAGAATCAATTGAAGGCTAAAAACTGGAGGACCAACCAAACTGAACTCAATCAAATTTCATAAACAACCATAGAACGATGGCATAGATCTATATAGGTATTTAATTATGTATGTGGTTTAATTTTTATTTTTTTATGAACACATAATAGTGTGTCTTATAAAAGAAAATTATGTACAGAGAGAAGAGCACAGAGGTCCTACTTTTTAAAAGAAATTTCTTCCAGCAGACCTGTATCTCTTGAGAGGGTTTTGACAATAATTTTATGCAGATTATGTTTAAAAATTTAGAAATATACGCCTACAATGTATGTTATGTAAAATACGACGTTCCTTGTTTTAGCAGTCTGGTGCAAAGAGCAAATACCGGTAGGCGTTAGGACAAACACGAGGCTTCAAACATAATTTGACTACAGTTCAACTAAAGTGTGGTAAGTTAACCACGTAACTTTCTTTACATAATAACATTGCTTTTTTCTTGTAGAAAGTTTTACCATAAAGAAATTACTGACTATCGGTTAGAACTTCATAGGCTTAGTTCCTGCAGTGATGTCCTCCCCAGCTTGACCACATTTGTGATAATTTCTCCCCAGGTCGGCCACCTAGAAACGCTTGTAACTTTTGAACCAGTGACTGACAGATTCTGATATTCGGCGACTAATTAGCGACTAAATTTGGGAGAAAACAGATCATCGCTATGCTCTAGCTAGCTAGCTTTTGAGATTCCAATTGGGCCAAGCTGGGGAGACTCGGGAACCTTTAAATCCTTATAACTCTTTAACCAATGACCGACTAATTCTGATATTTGGCGACTAATTATCTAATATTATCTAATTCTTTAATATTACTTCTAGTGGGAAAGAGACGGAGATATACGTCCTGTATAGCTCTGTCTCTTTCCCACTGGAAATAAAATTGAAGGGGTAGTATTTAAACGCAAATCAAAAAATATCCTTTTTCTATGCAATAAGATTCCGAATTCCCATCAAAATTACTGATTGCACAGCAAAATAGATTTTTCCTAAAGCAAAAGCTTTTTCATCAATGCACAGCTAATAATCTTATATCTAATAGACCTATCCAAATCGAATCGTATGTAGTATTTTTGTAAAAAAATAAATTTAACTGTATTGCATTATGAGGAAAAAAGTAATGTCATATTGATGATTTCGAATTATCTGCAGTTTGAGTTTTTAGCTATCGAATATACGAAGAAAACTCCGTGTGTAAAAATAGCTATCAATATTTACAGAAAATTATTAATAGGTTAGGTTAGGTAAAAATAAAAAAGTAAAAACAAAATTAAAACATTTATTTACATCTTAAATTAAAAAATTTTACCTAATGTACAATCTATTTCTACAATGTTACCAAAAACACCTCATAAATCAAAATTAGGTTAGTACCACTTTTAACCTGACCTTTTCAAAAAAGGCCTTAAAATATTTACGTATTTTAATAATAATAGCTCCGATTTATTTTATGCATTACGCGGTCGCTTTATTGTTTTTCCAGTTTTAGAAAAAGCTGTGTAGAGCGCTGTCACTCAAGGCCGTGCGTGCATCTCTTTCGAAATCTCGATGTGCCATTATACTAACGCCGCCGCCGTACCGGGTGCTATGGATCTATCGCTCAATCATGCGCAGACGCAGCGGGCCGTCCGGTGCGTACATGAAGGTGACAGCGTAGTCGAGTGGCTCGTGGTGGTATTCCAGACGATATCTTCGGATTAACTGCAAAGGGAATTGAGAATTATTACTGTTTCAGCAAACAGAAGTGTGCTGCAGCTGATAAAACATCGGACAATTACAAGTCGATCGTAGCTAACTCAATTATTATTATTTTGCATGGAAATATTCAAGAAAGTTAATCGTTACAATTTCTTACCTTCGCTAAAAGAATTTGAATTTCCAAGTCGGCAAATCTTCGGCCCAGACAGATCCTGGCGCCGAAACCATAAGGCAGAGAGGCGAAGGGATGCAGACGTCCGCTACTCTCCAACCAACGTTCTGGCTTGAACTCCTCGGGGTCGGAGACGAACTGCGACATGTTACCCGTCACGATTGTGGGGAATACCACTTGAACCTAGAAACAGAGAATAGCGTTAGAAAAGGTGAGTTCTAATCATTAAATTAATTTACCGATAGTCAAATCAACAGTTTTTGGTACTAATCAATCAATAATATAATAAAATAATTCTTTTGCCCGGTCAAGCGTCGCTGGCACACCGGTGTGCCACCCGATTCAGGCGTTTTAAAACTCTATTATTACTACAGCAAGGTATATTTTAGGATTTTGACGTTTGACAGTTCAGTCCCGCACTGATAGGGATAATATATGGTAACATAAAAACTTTTTAAATTAAATTAAATTTTTCCATGTAGAAAGACCGGGCAATAAAACCTAATTTGGTGATAAAACTTTTTGAAATGGGAAGAAAAAAGGAGAGATCATTTTCGAGTACAATAAAATATGATAAATCTACTTACTCCTTTAGGGATGTGATAGCCACAAATGACGTCATCTTCTTGAAGTGTCCTACCGTTACCAATAACTGTAGAATACATCCTGAAACAAAATCAAATGTCACTATTACTTTTACTCTTATTGATATACCTACAAAGCGCTCCGGGTCTGTGACGAAAATGTATAGCGTCTGGCTGCGCGCTCGCGACGCTAAGTATATTTCGTTCCTTTGACGCCATACATTTTATCTTGTCAGCGCCCTGGCTGCGCTCTGTCCGCTTTGTATATCAAGTCCATCATGGCTGTGCATTTTACGCAAATAAAATTCTAATTCTAATTCAAACAGTAAAGAGCTTTTTAGATATGACAAGGGCAAGTACTACATAAAGTTTGAAGATATTTACCTAAAAACTTCTCTAACAAAAGCCTTAGTGTAATGCAGTTTGTCCAAGTCCGAGTAACAGATTGGCTTGCTGGGATCAGGCAGTACTCTCCTGATCTCTTCAGCCATCTTCTCCTGTTGCTTTAGTCTTGTGGCCACTTGGTACAGGATTGAGCACACTGCCATTGATATCTAGAAGGAGAAACAGATCATTAGTAATAATAGAAAAGGATTAATAATGAATAAACTATTTCGTTCCAGGTTTTGGTAGCTTTACAATGGCCTAATCAGTTAAAACATTGTGTATTTAATACTGTTTGAAGATTTGTGTGATGTGCGATACTTAATTAAATTTAGAGGACGATCGTATTCAAATAACGAGTGCTCATATTTTTAACATTAAGTTCTGGCCTGTTAGAGTCTTTACCTACACTCCTGAGTACCAATTCTACTAATTTTTAAGCAACGTTCGCATTCGTATGTCAGTCACAATCTGTCAAAAATGTATGGAATTTATGACTTTTTTGACAGATTGCAACTGAGATTTTTTTAATTACGGAATTTCGTCTTATCCATAAAAAAACTATATTAAGGGGGATCCCTAAAGAGACCTCGCCATACATTTTTCAGTAGCTGTAATCTCCGTAAATAAACAGTTTCTGCAGAATAAAGCAAGTATAATGAGATTTTATAATGTATTGTGATCGCCTATCGCCCAAATTTTAGAAAAAAAACAGTCTTTCTATGAGAATTAGACCCAATAAAAAACGAAAAATCTTTACATGTGTGAGTGACCTGAATCGCGCCATCTGACAGAAATTTATAGAACCACCGAGAAAAAGTTCATTGCTGTTGTGTTACGAGTTTACGTGCGGTGAACATTTTAAGTAGATGGCGCTGTTCGAAAATTCGAACAAGCGCCAAGGTTATCGAGTGACGGACGCGGCGATGCGACGTTGCCATTCAAGACGCAATTTGGCAACAACGCGTGTTGCCAAATTGTTCCAGTCCATGCGTGATTGTGTGTCAAAATTGTGTTTCTAGCAAGTTAGCGCCGGCGCGCGGGTTTGCCCGCGGATTTTATATTTTATGATTGATGAAATGTTTTTTTTAGGGAATGAGAAATAATGCTAGAAAGTGAAAACAATTATCTGCGATCTGCCTTTGGTTCACACAGATACAATACTAATGTTATTATTGTATTACTTATCTACTTTAAATAAATAGTGCCTACCTACCTAAAGATTTAAAAATCTTTCCACTGTATGTAAGTAGGTACTGATAAAACATTTTCTGACACGGTTAAGTACTAATTCATTGGTTAATTTGGGTTGAATCAAATCAGAGAAAAGAAGTTCATGTAGGTATACTTAGGGTACCTATACCTAAATCAGGCGATCAGCGTAGGCAAACTTACCTATTTTTTTCCTAGCTACCTACGCAATGGTCGTCCGTCTGTCGGTCCGTATGTCTGTCTGTCCGTCTCTGTCTGTCACCAGACTGTATTTCACGGACCGTGATAGCTACACAGTTGACATTTTCACAGATGATGTATTTTTTTGCATTTGTATCGCATGATTGTTATATTATAAGTCGCGTAAGATTGTATATTTACAAGTACCTACTTACTTATAATTTCTTCTAGATAAGACAAGTATTGTAAACTATTGAATTTGGGTGTGATTCAGTGTATTCGAAATTATTTCTTCTCAACACATCATCTGCCTAGCCCTTTCCCAACTATACCTACTGGGGTTGGCTTCCAGTCAAACCGGATTCAGCTGAATACCAGTATTTTACGTGGTGCGGCTGCCTACCAGACCTCCACAATCCATTATCTGTTCTCAACATAATCATAGATTATAGTCTAAAACATAAACAACATTTATTACAATCTTACGATGTTTGGAATTATCCGGTGACACATACGAGTACTTACATAGGTAGGTACCTACTCTAACCAACTAATACCAAGATATTCTAAGCTGATAACAACCCTTTGCTTTGCCATCTAAAACCATTCCACCAAAGAACGCCAGTAATTACACTAATCACTGAATGTTACGACTGTATCACCTAAAGAAAACATTCTTAGATCGCGACGAATAATTGCATAAATAATCTTTTATTTATTTAGTACCTACACGTCACAATTTATTTACACGTTAGGTACTATTTAGGTTCAGTCACATTACAACAACCTGTGTAGGTACAATATACCTTTATTACCATTAGATACGGGACTTAGTCACAGCAAGCGGTCCTACTCAACTAAGTGATTGCCCGTAATTGGCACTCAGTCGCGCACGGAAAATCATTGATGTGACCTTCAGAATGATTGGCCAAAATGACTGATCAGCTTAAAAATATTACTAAGATCTAATACCTATTTGCTACTATTTGATACCTTTGTTTAAATAATTGGTACCTAATTAATAACTGAGAAAATGAATTTAAAAAATGGGCAGTCATTCTGATGTCAGGATGGACTGCCGACATTTAGGATCTCCACGTAAAGGCTCAAAAATTTCAATTCGCCTTTACAAAAATTTAGTACCTATTTGATACCTAAACATACCTATATTTTTTCTAGATTTTTAAGGCAAAGAATTTTATTAGAGATTTTTTGTTTAGGTAGGTACTATGAATAAATATACTTACCTAGTTCTACCCACATGTTAGCTTTTATCAGTATCTCGGAAATTGTTATTAATTAGTAGTACTTATTACTAATTATCGTGTAAATTGAACTACCTTCACTGCATAGACTTGAAAAAAAATTGACTTCACTTGACTTTCTGTATCAAGTAGTACCTACCTAAACATAGGAAACCAAAAATCTGTACCTAATAAAATCTTTAATCTTTGCAGCTCAACAGTGTTTTAATAATACTAGGAATAAAAATAAGACACACCACTCGTAAATACAGCCAAAAATGTTAATTTGTTGAAAATAACAAAAATATTTTATCGTTTGCTTCGCCATGTTTGTGAGAGCGAGATAGATATTAAAAACATGCGTGAGAGACACGATACGCACAATTCGCGAGTTGTTGAGAGATTTTGTAAACAACGCGCGCGACGACTAGTATCAGAACGAGGTTACGTAAGGTTAGCAACACAAATTTCTTCAAACATATTAATAGTTTTTTATTATTATTGTTTTACCAACCATGATTATTTAAATTCAAGTCAATTTTATTAATAATTGATAACAGTTATGTTTTACGCAACAGGTACTTATTTAAAAAAAAATATTTTATAAGACAAAGTCTAGTTTTTAGTACCTAATTGTTAGTGCAGAATCACTACTTCACTATATTTAGTTATCTTTATTACGCGACTGTGGCAAAGCAAACGGTTATGATTTCAAGGCTTCCTCGTAACTCCCAAACTGCACGTCATGTGCAGCCATATTCTTTATTTATTTATACATAAATGCATAATGGTGATACTTAAGGCTCTTTTTTATTCAGGTTTCCTAAAGATGAATTAAGGAGACAAAAGTGGCTTGTTATTGTCCGAAAACAAAGGCAGAAGTAAAGCTTTAGTAACCTTGCGCGATCGAGCGAACAATATTTCTTTTTTTAAGTACCTCAAAATAATTAATGTTTTTTATTTTATTTGCTAACGCTACCACATGCCATGTCATTCATAATCGTAAACATTCGTCAACATTCGGCAGCTAACGCGATTTCGCTCGCACGACAGCGCCGTCTCCTATCTCTATCCTTGTCTATCGGTAACAGTAGGTTGCGACTGTGATGACACTGATCACAGATGTGTGAGTTTCGGTGCATAGTCGTACGCCGAGCCCATGTTTACTGATTGCGATGTTAGAGCGTAACATGCAATGTTTATTACCCAAAATAATTTATCTGAATACCTAATTTGTTATGGTGAAAAGGGATACCTTTTCACCACCAAATCCGATAGGATATCGAGCCTAGAAACAAAAATATGCATAGACCAATAATTATATTATTATTAATATTTGAAAATATTAGGTTTGGTAAGGATAAAGAAAGATGAAAAATAATTCAAAAATAAATACAACTATTGAGATTTGAACCCACACCAAGCCTAATGAAAGGCAGTCTCTAAACCGACAGTCTATTTGTACGGTTGATAAATGTTTCAAATAGCCGACCTTATTTATGTCAAGGTTTTTAGCTGCTCAGCTTCCCGAAAGTATAGCGTGATGATAATCATTGCTAAGGTTATATTAATAAGAAATAGATTGGAATATAACAATTTGGTCCTCTGGACATTTTAATTTCCAACCATTTTTGAATAAAACGACATCTAGTAGGGTCGAAAGTTACTACTATTTACTTTGCATGTGTGTGTTAAGAGTAAATTCATGCGGCTAAATCTTTATTCTGCTGTAATCTTTGTATGGTAGCAGTTAACAAGCATAGTGATTATCTAAAAAAAATCAAGGTAATGCCCTAGGTGTCGCCTATAATAAAGTTGTCTATTAAAACTTTCTATGTTAGGTGTAAACATTGAAAATGTTCGAAATTGTAGATGTGTCGCCATCTAGCGACAAAATGGCAGTGAGAGCATTCATCCATTCACCTTAAGAGCGTTTACGCGGTACGGCTTTTCATACAATCTTTCAAATCCTTATTCTTCAAAATGAATGAACCGATTTTAACGAAACTTGGTATGCATACGCTAGATATCCAGGTCTAAATAGTTATAAGAAAACATTTTTGAAAAAGAGTTCAGGGGGAAGGATATAGTGATTTTTCACTTTCTATAGAAAACTTAAAATCGCTCTCTCTCTCCCTCTGAAATCTTTTTCAAAAATATTTTCTTATAACTATTTAGACCTGGATATCTAGCGTATGCATACCAAGTTTCGTTAAAATCGGTTCATTCATTTTGAAGAATAAGGATTTGAAAGATTGTATGAAAAGCCGTACCGCGTAAACGCTCTTAAACCAGTGTCGTAACCATAGGACCAATGATATTTCTACACAAAATAACAAATGGAAATTATAGTATTATAATATTTTCTTTCCTTACCGTATCAATTCCAACTAGAATAAGATCCAGCGCCATGATAGTCGCAATCTTTGGGTCTCCTTCACTCCTGAGCACGCGCTCGAGCAGAGAAAGATCATTCTCTGACGTCACCTTTTTGGTCTTAAGCCGTTCCAGAGCTTCGTTTATGTATTTGCTGCAAAGCCTGAAAGCATAGGAGCAAATATTAATTATAAGAAAAATTATAAATATGTTGAAGATAGCAAAAATATGGAAGTTTTTAAATTGCTTGGAAATGGAATATTTATTATGATATGAATGGGATTCAACTCCTGTATTATGTATGCGCGTTAAAGTCTTTACTTAAGGTTGCGAAAATAATAAAATTTTAGAAGAACAACAACATACTTTTTGTTACATTTTTTTCGGTCATAGTTCATACCCGTAGACATCAGATTCGTTGTAAAGAACTCATGGCTATCCAAAACAATAAATTATCATTCATAAAACCAACAACATCAACACTACTTACTCAACAAAGAAGTTCATATTGTTAACGTATTTGGTCCACAACGGAGTCGGCACATATCTCCAGTAAGGCGCCTTGAGTTCCAACACAGCAACGTTTCTTAGCGCGAACTTTGCGGCGTCGATGATGCGCTGAGGTTCCGAGTCGCTGGTCAGGTCAGGTGATAGGCAACCGAGCCTAGTATCGAGGGCGACGCGGCCTATGCCTGAGGATTATCATAGATGGCGCTGTTAGTTTATATTGTTTTACTATAGATTGCTTATGATGATAATAGATGGCAGCACTGAGCTGTGTTGGCCTTGTCGAGAATAGATGTACACTAGACGTACAAATATTAAAAATATTTTAAAAAAATTTGTTTCTTTGTGGCAACTAGAACCAATTGTTAGTAACTTTTTTCTTAAAAAAACATTTCTGGTACACAAACAGAAATAATCACAAAAAGAAAAATTGTAAGGTTAGCTGTGTGGTCTTCTGACCAGCACATCCACAGCGTGTGACAACCAAGGTGCGTCGTACTTTTCTCTTGACAATATGGAATTTGTTTATGAGCAGGCCCAAAGATTTTAGTCTATGGGCAGGTCAATTTTTTTATTCAACGTTTAAGTTTTAAGTGAGATCTTAGTTCAGAGATCTCATCAAAATACAAGGGGTATCTATCGTTTTATCCAGTTACAGGACTGTGGAGGGCTGATAGTCAGCCCCTCCTTGCAAAATACTGATATTCTGCTGCATCCGGTTAGACTGGAAACCGACCCCAATACAACGAGTAACAGAATTTAACGTAATACCTCTTAAGGGATAATTGTACTCATCATTATAAACAACTTATGGGAGCAACCCCGAAATAGCGAAATTTTGTCGAGTTATGCGCACATAAATGTATGGGGTAGTTAGTCGATTTTTTCTAATTGTATACGTTGTATATTTGGGAAAAGGCTAGGCAAAAGCCAGTCGGCTGGTATAGAATACTAATAATGGAATTTTCATAACAGAGGCTCGATTGAATTGATATACCTAAAACTACATCTAATTAACTAATATCAGACCATAAATAACAGCTAAGCTGAATAAGTAGCACCTATGTTACGCTCGAACGGCCAATTTGTTAGTAGAGCATGAGTGATTGAAACCTGCTAAGATTTAATTTCATCGCATTTAATAGCAGATCGTTTCGATACATGTACTGATTCATTTGAACTAGCAATAACTTTGCCTGATCTACTGATGTAAATTAAAGCTTTGGTTATTTTATCTATAAGGACCCAGGTACACTTAATCCGCACCGTTCCTTTTCTAAAATGAAAGGATCATTATCAAGGCGACAGATACACAGCATCCAATCATATGCCCCAAGCCAAATCCGATTAATCTCAATTTTATAGCTCAGTATTAAATTATTTAGAGACGAGCTCCTCAGAACCTGAGGAGCTCGTGTCTAAATAATTACAGTCACACGGGTCGATCTTCAAGGTTAAGCAACGCTTGCCGGGGTCGGTCTGTGGCTGGGTGACCATCCTAACATATCGAGTTTCCTCCGTGCCTCGGAAAGCACGTTAAGCCGTTGATCCCGGCTGTCATTTGTAGATCTTTGGCAGTCATTACGGATTGTCAGAAACCAGAAAATCTGACTCCAGTCTTGTCAAGAAGTACCGTGTTACCCAGTTAATGTGTTATGGAGGTCTGGTAGGCAGCCGCTACACGTAAAATACTGGTATTCAACTGAATCCGGTTTGACTGGAAGCCGACCCCAATAAAGTTGGGAAAAGGTTAGGCAGTTGATGAGTAGGTATTAAATTGTTCTGAATAAAGCATTTACTACCCTAATACTTACACTCAAGCGACCACCGATGGATATCATTATCAAAATCATGCGGCAGATCCCTGTTCTCATCTCTGGCATTCTCCATGTACTTGATAAAATCTTCCGTGACCATTTCTATGGGAGCCACGTACTTCTTCACGGTCTGAGGCTGCAGTATCGGCCGCTGCACCTTGGAACGAAACCGACGCCATTGATCGCCGTGTCTGTAACATTGAAATATTGCAATCATTAGATGGAAGGTAACACATTTGTGATGAAATTGCAATTTGGCAAACTATAGCAGTTAATTTGTGTGATTTATCGTGAGAAGTTAAGTTAAATATGTATGTTGATGATTATTGATATTAATGGCTATTTGGAATGGGTAACAGGAAGAGAAATGAGGAAACAAATAACATTAAATATATGACAGATTTTCATACAACGTACAAAATACGAACATAGAAAATACAGCGTGTGTTTATTAAAGATAATATTTTTTAAATTAAAGTATATAATAAATCAATAAAATGAACACAAACACACAGAGCAAGTATTATAAAATGCAAAGGAATAATAAACATAAGATCGAAGTAAGACAAGCCATTAGAACGAAACTGTTGTTCAACCACAAAAAGTTCATCGTAAAACGAAATAACAACTACCTTTCTATAAAATCCCTATAAGTTATTCCTAAACCAATCAACAGGTAGTGCATAAAGCCTATAAAATGAAGCTGTAAACTCGTATCACAAAAGAAAATACACATATAAAACGAGGTAGCGCGCCGTTTGATTATCCCATGAAAGATGCAGTGATTTGAATGGAAAATGCTTCCTGTGTGGGCAAGCTTTCTAAATGTGGTCTAGAGGGATCTTGCCGAAAGTTCAAAATGTTAGGTTTTAGACAATGTGAAATCTAAGACAAATGTTATTCGATTAATTTACTTAATGAAAGTCGTGAAATATAGAAAGTACTTATAGCGAATAAAAAGAATCTTTGGATCGTAAGGATATCTTTATAAACGGGCTTTACTTTTAATATAACTTACTCAATGGCTAAGCAAGTGGCGCTTACTTGGCAACTGTATCGATATTCCGTGTCGCAAGTCGATTGCCTCTTGCAAGCTAAATGAAAATGCTAATGCCTGATGGACTAACAGTTACCAGCCAGTCTTTCTGCGCCACTGCCATTTTTGAATCGATACTTTTTGTAATGTCTAGCGTATACAGGCTAAATTCATCAGCACAACATTTAATTATAGTATTCACGGAGGTTTCAAAGACTATTTTGGAAACTAGCACAGCGAAGTATGGTAAGCCTGCATTCAAGCATGAATGGACCACTCCTATACTGTCTACTTTCTCGAAAAGTAGTACCTATCGCACACTCACAGTTGATGACTACATTCCTAGAAATCTTGTCGGCTGCAATATTCACAAACTGAATTGAACTAATCAAATAGAAAAACAGAATGAGACAGACCATGATAACGCGATTGGTAGAAAACAGTGAACTACAAAAGGACAAGGTGTAGTTTATTATTGACGTCATTAGCAGCTAAAATAATTAGCATCCAACCTGTCTTTACTTTGCTAATTCAAGAGGATAAAGAGAACACATCCATAAAATGTACCCATCGTAAAACAAAACAAACATCCTATGTAAAGACATAAAAGTAAACTATGTATAAAACTAACACAAGAATTCTTAGCAAAGACTGCCAGCGATGACGGGGAAATGACAGCATAACTACGAAGAAATCGTCTAAGGAATAAAAATGTGTTTGAAGCTCATGCGTGAGAATATGTGACGGGCTCAAACGCACTGATCACGACACGCCATCTTTTCATAGAACAACAAACGTTTGTGAATCGAATAGGTCTACTATCCACTGCTACGTATGATGTCGTCGGAGTAGTAGGTATGCCACGTTAGTAGCGTGACTAATTTCTTTAGCACCTATGCGTACTAGCGTGGGTCGCAGTGGACGCTCTCGCCTGAATTTTTTTGTGCAGCTCTTGACCTCGATCTCAGCTTATGAAACGAAACGAGCGTGCCCAGAAGAACCCTGTTGCCCTTTTGTATTGAAGGCTGACGGGTTATTGGCGGAGAACACGAGAAGCTGACGAAGAGTTCTACACTTTGGGTGTACGCATAATAAATGTGAAATCAGAAACTGAGTACGATTAAATAGTGCCATCCAAGATGACAGCTTAACTCGCAAATAAAATACTTGCATTGTTATTTATTAGGAGAAAGAGTGGGGCGAGACGCTATAGAATTTTCGGGATATCAAACAAATGCTGATGGTGGACATCTCCATTCAAAGCAAAGAAGCTGCGCAGGTTCGTAGCTTAGACGTGCCTGCTGTGGAACGGTGCCCGTATTATGTTCATCGCTCCATTTGCATACATAACACCCGCTTTAGTGTTTAGTGTCTCATCAATAGATTTTGCTCATATTTCAATGCACGGCGCGTTGGCCTTACGTGTGTGGTATGATAATGCTTAGGCTTTATTTTTTTCCTCCTTATTGTAAAAAAAGAAACTAATACGTGTCCAGTGAATTGATTAGGTATTTGATTGTGTTCTGAATTACTGTCACTTAAACTTTGAGTCAAGTTTTCTTAATTTGACATTTCTTTTGTGTAAAATATCTGATTCTTTTACTTTTCTATTTTGCTGCATTTGTACTTAACTTGTGATTAATTAATCTTTTTATATGTGAATATCATTGACTTTTATGTTAATAATATGTCCAAAATCGTTTCAATGGATTATTTAAATTCTCATTGCCTGTTTGACTGCTTAGGGGGAGATGTTGACTTGAAATATATATATATATAAGTACTTTGCTGATCTCGGGTCAAAATGGCAAACTAAAAGATTCAAATAAATAGTTCCTTCATACCCAATGAGATTAAATGAATTTGCTTATTGCATTCATCTATACAAAAAAACTCCATTTTAATCTGCTGAGCTAAAGAGCTTCAATTACAACATGTTTTAAAACTAAATCTGCACATTACCCAAAACACAACACAACGTCAATCATCATTTGCCTAGCCTTTTCCCAACTTTATTGGAGTCGGCTTCCAGTCAAACTGGACTCAGCTGAATACCAGTATTTTACGTGGAGCGGCTGCCTACCAGACCTCCACAACTCATTAACTGGGTAACACGGTACTTCTCGGCATGACTGGAGTCACATTTTCTGGGTTCTGACAATCCGTAACGACTGCCAGAGATCTACAAATGACAGCCGGGAACAACGGCTTAACATGCTTTCCGAGGCACGGAAAGCACAACACAACGTCAATGAACTTGGCAAAAACCAAACAATAACTTTCTCTCGTTTGCGGAACACATTAGGCAGACCACCTGCATAATGCAAGCAGTTTCCTTTGAAGACGCCAAGAGGCATATTATATTTTATTGCAGCTATCATCTGAGCCATGTTTCCGAGTTTATTGTCCCCTCAATAAGCCGTTTCAAAGCAGCAAGAAAAATTAAATTTGTATTCTTTCCTGTCTGTCCTAGTCTAGCCACGTCATCTACACTTCATAACTAATATTATAGAAAATAACGTAAAATAATAAAAATATACGTATTCAAATTTTTTTTTTAAAACTTATACCTACATATATTATATGTAAGTTCATTATTATGTGTGCCTTATTTGAACTGAATCGGTACAGTCGTTTCAAGTAGCAAATTGGCGCACAGACACACACAAGCGATCCTAAATGGATTCTAGTTTTTCATTCGGACTCTAAAAAGGTAAGATTTTTTAAGGTTATCACTAGAACTACTGATCCGATAATAATAATATTAATAATCACAAAAAAACACATAAATAACGTGTAATAGAATAAAAGCAATACCTGAAAACATTTTATTCTGGTTCCTATGGGTGTTAGATAAAATACAGTATTTGTACAACTTTGTATTTCATTCACAAAGTTTAATTAGGTACTAGTAATCTACTTTACTAAGAGTGTTTAGAAAAATTGATCATAAAACGTTGCTCTGATTTCTCTGATGTTGCGAAGTGGCAAAAAATGGGCACATGAGAAAATGCCAGTAGTAGAACCGTGTGCATTAAAATAAAAGAATCAGAGTGTTCATTTAGCTATATAGGGAAGGTGTGGAAAATGTGAACGAATTTTGACCATCCCTCTCGTTAGATAAATGCCTAAAAGCTCCATTGCCTTGCCTCCCTTCCTAAGAGGAGGTCTCAATCTATTTGGAGTCGTTATTCTTCTTCCACACATATCTATTTCATAATTTGAATGATCACATGCACATTCTGCCTACCCATATCAAAAGGAATAATACTTCCCGAGTTCTGCTTTCCTAATTCATTAATAAATACTGAATCATGTAACAGCATTCCCCAAATAAGCGTTAACAAGTAAACCAACACAGCATTTTCCTCTGCAACTAAATATGTATACCTACACAGTGAATCATAAAACGTAAGTGATGTACAACTGGCACTAGATTATTGAGACATGGAGTGTGTCCACAGCATTATTCAAAGGTGTTTGTCTGTTTGTACATCGAGTCAAGTTACTATTGACACTTACATTCTAAGATCCGCTAAGATATACCAAGTATACGAGTTACAACTATCTTCGCAAGACGAGGTTTGCAAATTCCTTATTTCCAATTAGTGAAATATTTTGAGAGTAAACAAAGGTTTGACTGTATTTTGGACTTTACCGAAAGAGTCTTATACAAATAGACATACTTTTATGGGCACAACTATGATGGAAATGATTTTGGTAATGATCTTCGAAAAGATTTAATAGTCATTGAAGATCGCTTGAAAATCAATCTACCTAGTAAGTAGTCTTTCCCCAACTATTTTGCCGTCGGCTAGCAGTCCAAATAGATGCAGTTGAATACTAGTATTTTATTATGGTATTGCTTCGGTTGAAATGATGATAACGACTGCCTACCGGGCCCCGGTAACTAGATAACATAGTACCCATTTGCAACACTGATCAGGTTGTTGAAGACGATCCGATACCATATAATCTTTTATGAAAGCATGACACCAAATGGTGGCAAAGAACGCATTCTTCCCATTCACTTTCATCGAACACTCGTCTAACTCCTTTATAAAGAACAACAGCTCTTAGGTAATGCAGAACCTTAAGTCCCTTTGAATAAGCACTACTGCAAAAACATTTACGCAAACTACTCGCTCCTCTCAAGTCTAAGTGGATCTAGAGCTCAATTCTTGTTTCACAACCCGTCCACCTCTGTGGCACTAACCGACCTAAGTATTTAGTTTCACAACGACTAGATAGAGTAAATAGGATCCATTAAAGTAGATCGTATTACCGACATGTGATTTCTAATTAGAACGTAAGAAATTAAGAGCTACATACAAAAGGCTACCTGCGTCTTTTTCTGCTTTACTTCAAAGCACAGATGTGATATGCGGTCTTGATTGCGTAGAGTCTATTACAGTATTTACAGTCGAGTTTAATCGTCATTTTCCATAACAATTAAATATAATTTTTCTCCCCATTGGACTTCGATAATAGCCTCTCCTTACTCAATCACCCTGGCTGGCCATAGCCAAATGGGCACAATTTCTCAATTCGCTACATGAAAAATAAAGCACTTGTCCTACCTTATAGATTTTAAAGATTTACTGAAACCGTCTATCAATCTATCCGCTGCTTGCTTGACTATATTACCCTATTTAGAATGATGACTCAGGAAAAAATGAGCCTATGTGTTGATCTTTTTATATAGCAACCATGTCATAACCACAAGGACTGCTGTGTATGATGTTAGTACAATCAATATGCATTGCCAGGTGTGTAGTACAGCACAGCAGTTAATACACGTAGTTCTCTTAATAGCTATTTGTACGGACTGCATATTTAATCTTGCCTTTAACTTGGGGATTTCCTGGTTATCTTCATGTGAATACTTCTGATAGAAAAAGTCCGTGTCTGATCACTACCGTTATTTCTTCTTCTTTCGATCCTCCAATGTTGCCTTCATCGTCAATTCCACTTTTTGAAAGTTTATTAATAAAAGTGCATAAAACCGAGTGAAAGGCGATATTATTGGCAAGGTCGTTTCAGATAAAAATGCTTATGGTTCTTGAACTAACTTGTGATTCACATCAATCTTCTCGAACCGCTCTTGCGACGATGTTTTTAAGTAGGTGTATTACAGAAAACTTAAAAAAAAGCTCTAGATCAGTAGAGTAATTTTAGAAAATGAAGCAGCAATTTCATTCAAACACTGTGTTCTACTAATCTTGTGTATATTGGTAATAATAAATGCACTACGGTGTTTCAAGATTATGATACCATTACAATGATAATTAGACGAAGCACAATTATTAAGTCATTAAAAAAATAATAAATTTAGTGACAGAAACAGAACTAAAAGTCGAAGTATTTTTTGAAAATTATTTATGTTTAAACTGGTCTTTAACTAAGTATGTTCAATTAAACACGCTATCTCGTATAAAATCATTTGAGTTAGCCAAGCATGATTGTGCATCTGCAAATAATTTGAGATTAGCTTTGGATTTGCAATTATACGGCGCATCTTTGATGACGATCAGACCATAGAAGGCCGTACTGTGTTGAAATGTGTAATTATTTTGTGAGTCGTTGCATTATGTCTAGTTACAACTTTATCTATTGCAAAATGTTTAATTATTTTATGTTTTTCTTTGTTGTTGTCTGCTTCATGGTTAACCCAAAGCTTTATTTTATTTTTTCTATTGGAAACTGTCGTCCTGATTCTTGGCATACTCTAAAAGATGCTTAGCTTATTGGCACTGCCACCATCATGTCTTGCTGACATGCATTTTGCAGTTTTGTCGTTGTAGTAACTGCCTTATCATCACGCCTGGTAGTTTGACTGCCACACTACCATATTCATCTCTCTGAATTCATCATTGATTTAAACTGGCGTCTTTCGTGTCTATCCAAAAAAACCTTTCATCTTTCTAGGATAAAAATAGCCTTCCATCTTTCTAGAATAGAATAGATTTACTGTAGCTTTCTATCAGTGACAGATTTTTCAATCAATCAGTGTTTCCAGAGATTACTTCCTACATCTTAACTTTTTCTCTATAATATTAGTGTCGAGTTCATAGTTGGAATTGATGTTGTAAACCTTTCCAGCGTCCATGGTTGTGTTTACTATCACACCAATTCAATCAATTCTTTCGACATCAACAGCCTAAACATCCAGAGATAATTTCTCCGTCCATTTTGGGCATGTGTCATTACTGTGCCCGTCACGTCAGACTGCGCTAGCTACTTTCGCCTCGCCCTGCTTCCCAAGTGGGTCAAGTATCACTGTGTGCGAGTTCAACTATCATGATGATTGTTATGATGCTTTTATGTGTCTGGCTGGTGAATAATCTCGTATTATAAATGAAAAAAAAAAAGGCAGATGAATATTAGAATACTGGGTGGTGAAGTTTGAATTCGAAGAGCACCGGATTTTGAGGAGTTTTAAGTAATGAAGAAAAGAGAGGAAGCGAACGAGGAGTTGATACGGCACCTTGGAAAATAACCTTTATTCCCTGCCCCAACTAAAATGAAATAGCAGAAACTTCTTGTGCATCACAGCTTGGAACAGCAAATTTAAAGAAATGCAAACATACTTGACCAATTGCAAGCCCTAGTTTTTGAACAAAACTCAATTTGCAACGAAATGTTACTTTTTTTTTTTATTTATGAATGAGCGAGCTCTTGACCTCGATCACGCCTGATGGAAAGCGATAGATGAGGTCCATGATGAAGCGAGCGTGCCCAGAAGATGCCTTGAGGCACTGGTACTCCCACGCGTCGACGAAACACAGCAGGCTGCTTGACGCCGAACTCCGGTGGGAGGGTGGTCGGGAACCAGGCGGGCGTTAGCCCTACCACCGCAAGGGAAGGATTGGCCAGTCTTATAAGGTGTTAGGTGAGACTGTCTAGGATGCGCCGAGCGCTCGGTTCAGTTGAGTGTCAGATGGAACAAATTGCGCTACACGAGGAGGCTCCTTCATGCATCCCAAAAACTTACTTCTCTCAACCTTCTAATGAATTAAACTTTAGGTCAGGAATTCCACCTAGCTTCGTTTAATTCTTACTTCGTATCCTCGAGTCCATTACGTGTATATTTTACTTAGTTAACGCGTGCAATTATTAGCAAGTGGATGAGTGCTTCTGATCATTCATCGATGTTCTTGCTAGTGACTGCAGCCAGACTTTATATTTATCGACACGTAAAGATGAAACTGTAATAGATATGAGTGAAAATGATGATAGGAGACGATGCTCTATGTATATCGCAGGCGTTTTTTGTCACCGGTCGAGTGATAAACTAGAGCTCGTATAGCCCAATAACATGCAAGGTGCACCAGGTGATGTAGATTCAAATAAAAACCCACTAAATAACGGGATGCAATTATCTACGCACAAGCTTTCACCGGCAGGACCACATCACAAAAAGTCAACGGTACCTACCAATCATTCAAGCTTTGGATATTATGCGAGCGTACCGTACCATACCGGTAAAGTAGTTTCTATAAAAACCCTAACTTAAAGGTTTACGGCAGAACAGCTTTCGAAGCCAAACCGGTTACAGTTGTTGACGTCGACATTTTAATGCAATCTTAATCCTGTGAGTTCCATTCGTTCCCCCGGATGGATAAAATGTTATTGGGTGGCACTTATCAGAAATTTCTCAGTAACAGATTCTGGTCCATTAAAGTCTGTGCCCAGTCAATGTTGAGTCACATCATCATCATCGTTATTTCAACCGAAAGACGTTCACTGTCTGAACAGTCCTGCGCTTCTCGCAGCCAGCGACCTTAAATATAACTGGCTAAAATATGATGGTCATGTTTGTGCCTTACGTTTTTGTAATTAGGCATTACGCAGTAACTGCGTACCCGTTCCTCTTCAGAGCAATACAAGCGTCACCTCATATTGTCTTGAGCATCTCAAGGGACTATTCAGGGTCGCTTGGAACACCATGGAATTATCAATCTCAGAATGACAACGCACAATATTCATTGACAGCTGTTATCTCATGCTCTGACCTCCATGACAATGTGCTAATAACTGAACTCACACGCATGATTGTGCTAAACTAGCATTGTCAACAGTTATAGCATCCTATGTGTGAAGTACCTGTCAATTGTTTTGTCTATTTGTAGAAATAGTAATGCAGGCGTCATTGAAAGTTAATGAGGTAGAGACAAAAATGGAGACAGAAATATCCACTTTTTGGATGTTTCTCAAATTGAAAGGATTCTCGTCTTCTTTACTAACTATTAAAGCGGTAAGTACTAAACTTCCAGGGTGGTCCATCAGGACCACCCTGGAAGTTCAGAAAGCACAGTCCTGTCATTCGTGGAGATTCTCTAGCGTAATTTGCTGATTTAAGGTTGACCCACACTTATCCGGCCTAGCCTGGGACGTGGCCGAGCCATGGTATGAGCGGAAGTCAAAAAATATCAGTGCGTACGTTTTATACGAACTCGTTCGGACAAATATCCGTCCATCCCCGATATGTGTGGATTCACCTATAATCTATAAAAGGAGTATACTAGCCCATGTTATTACTAAGCCTGAAGTTCTGAAGCCATTGGCTCGGCTTGGCAGATAGAATCACTAATTCGTTTAATATTACCTACCTCTATACATTTCTGTATTACCTATGATTTTTATTTATCGTTGAAAACAAACTTTCTAGGTACCTACTATTTTTGTTTCAGTCATTACTATATTTTATTTTTATAATAACTACCGGCATAAAATTTATTACTTAGATCTAATGCCGGTAGTTACTGAAACTAAACGTATGGAAACAAATGGAAATTCTGACAAACAACAATATGAAAAGTCATTGCTGAACATTATGGAACATTTCATCTACGAATGTTTTCATGAAAATCTTGTTTTGTTATTGAAGACTCTAACATGACGCACATTATTAAGAATACACTAGTAGCTGAAGTACACCTACCTTAATGGTTTTGTACAATATACTTTAACAATACTTGAATACTTTTGACCTAGACCTTCACAAAATTATCAAATCGAATAACTTGCACGGAGAAGCATGAATAGACAAAAAATCAGAACCTATGAAGTTTCTACTCGGAGACATCAACTGCAAACATGCTGAGACATTTAAGATGATGAAATACATACGACTAAAGTAGGTAGGGAGGTGCCTCAGGAATTGTTCTGTCCGCATTTATAAACCTTGAAAGCTGGCTCGAATTTTCAATTAAATATACTTCGTTACTTCGGTATTTCCACTGCCTTTAAATTACCTACCTCAATTTACATTTATAGCAATTCAAGGATATCGACCAACATCTAAATGAAACCTAAATCACATTCGCACAACTTAGCGAGAGCAAATACACTGAACGTAAAGACTAGGGATGTCAGAATAGTACCTTTCGATATTTCGAGTAGGTACCTAACACTTCTTTTTACGCCGAGCATTGAGATAGAAAAAATATGTCTATGACGCCGTGCAATTCGAATATATTTAAATTTAACTTCCAATTCGAAAGAATGTTCTGAAAAAATCGATCGAAATCCAGCCTTTTGAGTTAGGGCAATTGTCTTTTTGGGGTCAAAATATCGTTTGTTTTCGATGTTCATTATTTTGTTATCGATTCATCTAAATATTATATAATTGCCATAAATCATAGATAGATAAACCTGTCAACAAACCTAGTTAGGGCGTCACGCATTCGACGCGTACGCATGCTAAACAAATCAAACGTAGGGCTAATGATCTTGTGCAATACTTTGTGGGTCTAGGATACTGGTGAACAAAGAACTTCAAATGATTTTAAATATATGTTATTAGAAGAAGAATGAAGTTTTTTCTTTTCTTATTTCCATAAAAAGGATGATTATAGCAATCTTTAGGCAAAAAAAAGGCAAAATTAGTAGATTCGAAGGAATTAGTGGATTTGAAGGTCGAGAGATCCTATCATGGAGATCAAAGCAGCTGTTTTATTAATCACTACAGAAAGTAGATAAAGTGTGAGATAAGTATACCTTTATACCTTCCAATTAAAAAATAAAATAGGGCAAAAGAAGATAAAATATAGCAATCATCATTCCACAGATAAACTCAAGCTCACTTACTTTTAAACTTGATTCACCGTGAGATTATCGTAAGCTTCTACTTGCTTCAACTAGCACGAAAACGAATACGTAGAGTTTATTACAAAGCCACTTAACCTAGGTTTACATAATTAGTATATTTGCTAATTAGAAATTGCACCATAGGTAATGTGACACGAAGACCGGTCGTACGCGCAAGAGATTCTCACTCATAATGATAAAATAAATAGAAGGTAAAAATCGGAAATGTATGACCATATTATCTGTAATCTACTTAGACTTAGCATCATTAGACTAATGAGGCTAAGTTCATAGATTCAGATTTAGAAAGGGGGTGAATACAGAAACGATGGCTATTATTTGATTGAAAGCCGGAGAAGAATCATGTAAGGAAAGACATGCTGGCCTAAAGTTAAACGAATTGGGACGAGGAATAAAGATGGATTTTTTAATGATTTTGAACGTATATGTGGCAATGGGCCAGCCTTATTAACCGTAGAACCGATGACCGTTGGGGTAGACGAGTTCTTGAGTGGAGACCGCGAATCGGGTAACGTAAGGTTGGACGCCCTCAGGCTAGGTGGAGTGACGATGTTCCCAAGGTGACTGGTAGCAGCTGGATGAGAGTTGCCGGAAATCGAGTTGAATGGCGTGCATTAGGAGAGGCCTATGTCCAGCAGTGGACTGCTATAGGCTGATGATGATGATGATGATGAGACTTAAATAATGGAGGTTTTAATCAATTTAATAATCGTTTACCATTTGCTCTCGTGAGTTCAATATTTAAATCTTTGTCTTAACGGGTACAAGGATCTCAATTATTGCTGATCATAAACGTTTAAGTTATGCAAGATGAACCTGGCTAGGTACCTACCTATGTTTCTACTTGGAGGTAATGGTGTATTTATGTTTGTATTTAAATAATGATCGCTTCTTCATATGCAGGCAATTTTCATTTCAATATGGAAATGAGCTTTCAAGCTGAATGGCGTAAACAAATAGTTATGCTAAGGTTCTCAAAGTATTCTCTTGGTGGTTTAGAATAGTTTTAGGAATGTGGTCCAAAGGCTGATCCATCTGTCCCGAGTGAGTATAAGGTAGATCCCGTCATTCCCGTCAGATCCAATTGGCGGATTGAACTTAGTAGCGGCATCTCACTTACCTATTTTATATCTTATAAAATAGGTAAGTGAGATGCCGCTTTATAAAATGAGATAGGTAGGTATGGATGAAGGAATTTCTATGAAATCATGATTAAACAACCAACGTGCAACATTGAGGATAAAGGTGATACCTAATGACGATGATGATCGGTCTGTGTTAGTTTCACAACTACATTATAAACTGAAACATTTCTGATAGCTTTACTTTGTCGGTGACTTTAAAATGGTTCCCCAAAGATCTCATCTTGCCATTGTTATTGACTCACAAAGGCTTGAACTTTTAACCCACAGCTAAATTGCGACACCTACATCATCTGTATTTTTGAATAAAATATTACAAAAGACTGGAAATAAATGATTATAGTTGCAAAACGAATGTATACCTTGACTTTAGAATAGGCACCTTATTAACCTTGTCAAAGACTTTCGTCACTAATTTATTGCTTCGTATTAAATTAATAAACATTGTTTAAATTAAAAGATTAGATTTTAGTGGTGTCTATGTAGTAATGAGGTTATTCTTAAAATAATCGTTAATGATCTGGCTGTTTTTATGTCGCTGCGTTTTTGCGAAGTGAAAGTTCTTGACATTCTTTCGATAACGGAACTCCCATTCTTGTTTCGTTAATCCGAGATTCTTTGACTTTGGCCGGTTTTGGCGTACTAGATTTTGTGCTAAAAGTATTACATAAACATAATTTTGTTTACGGGAAGGCTAAAATTAATGTGAACCAAAATATCACGCACCAACCGGTTTATAACGAAAACGAAAATGAGAGTTAGCCGAATTAAAAAGGAGGTCAAGAACTCAAAGCACCTTTTCAAACAATTTGATCCACAAAGCTTTTAACAGTAAATAAAACTATCTCACTTACACTCCGACAACTCCAGGCAGTTCCCCGAAGAAATCCTTTCTCACTTCCGACTTATACTTGACGAGGCAGGGCATCGAAGGCCGGAACGGTGTCGGCCCTTCCCGCCGATATATCCGCTCTATCTCATCCGCGTCGTAAACAAACAGCAGATCTGGCCTTCCGATTAATCCTCCCAAACGAACAATCCTCCCGTACCTCTCCAGAAAAAGTTTTGTCACTTTTGCGAATTCCGATATGTCGAACTGCCCGATAATAGGAACCATCCGCCACGTATTCCCCAGAATCGGAATCGGTTTGGGTCCAGGGACTTCAGAATATGGCTTTGCATTTGAGAAAATTTCTTCGGTCAATTCCGCGGTTGGGGCAATTTGGGACCGCTCCCGTTTTGTGAACGGGCACCCTGTGGTTGCGTATCGGGCATTTTTCACTATGAACGGTTGCGTGTAGACCGCGAACGTGCGGAGAGAACGACCCATGGCGGTTAAGGCCGCGACAACGACTGTGCGCGCGCCGCGCTCGAGATCCCAGGGTGTACCGTTGCGCGGGAGTCGACGTTGTTTCTGACATTGCAGTCATGGACGGCAATTAACGGCCGTTCTCTTTCTGTTTGAGCGAGTTCTTAATGATTTGTTTTTTCGTTTTTTAACAGTGGTGTCCAGCGCCATTTTTGCTGGATGTTTGGTTTATACTAGCTTCTGCCAGCACACACGCGTGCCATGCATGTTGAAAATTATCCATGGAACATACCCCTAGGATAAGTGTTATATCCTAATCCAGGACATGTTCTAACCGTGTGCCAAGTTTAATCGTATTAAGACTTGAAGAGGCAACAAACAGTCAGACAGACAGACAGACGGAGTTCCCTACTTTTGCATTTTAATAACGTCCATAATAATACGCATGAAACTCAACGATAATTCTGTACTTAGCTTGATATGAATATCTGCTATCAAATCACTCACATTCTCCTGCTGATAAAGAATTTAAAATGGTTTTAATAAAAGCCGTATAAATTACAAGGTATAAAACAATTATCTATGTTTTTAGGGTTCCGTAGTCAACAAGGAACCCTTATAGTTTCGCCATGTCCGTCTGTCTGTCCGCGGTTTGGCTCAGAGACGCTTAGCACTAGAAAGTTGGAATTTGGTATTATTTTTTGGTGTACAGGCCGACAAATAAATAAAATCATGAAAAAAATTTTTCTGCTACCTAAGTATTTTTGTTCGACTACGACAAACCAACGGAGATTTTTTATCTAAGAACTGGAATCGGTCGATCGAGAAATCTATTGGTTATAGCTGATTTATCCCTATTTAACATTATACATGCGAAAGTTTAAATTACTCAGTCTGTCTGTCTGTTACGCTATCACGCTCGGCTGAACGGATCGTTATAAAATTTGGCAGATACATAATATAGGCTGGGATATGGAGAAGGACATATGGTACTTTTTTACGCTATCACCGACATCCACGCTTGCGGAGCCGCGGGAAAAAGTTAGTACGATATAAAGTTAGTAAGGTACCTACGAGTAGGTAACATACTTACGTCTAAACCCGTAATCCTATCCTACTTCCTATCCTACTATATAATAATATTATAAAAGCGAAAGTTTGTGAGGATGGATCGTTTTTATACCGGGAGTATGTCCCTTGGGGTAATTATCGACATTCACGCGGGCGGAGCCACGAGCGGCTGCTAGTAATATTATAAATTTTGCAAGTGTTAGGTACATTTTCATGATCACGCGAGCGAGGGACACAAAACAATGTTAAGGTTCATTTATCTTATCATGCGAAGCTGCATTCACGCTAAAGTATTTGTATATGGAAGTGATGATCGAATCAAGACTAGAAAATAGGTAGGTACTTCTAATGGTGTAGGTAGGTACAGACACGAGCATTAAAAATATATAACACACACGTTAAGTTAAAAAGTCAAGGAATAGGACCTAGTAGATACGTCAACATGTAAATCACGTATTCTAGACCAAAGCTTCTGCTCACCTCCTTAGACGACAACTTATTTCAATACATGTATATTTGAGAAAAACGCCATCTTTTGGAAATATTAACACAACTTTTATTCAGTGCTAGCAATAATTATATTTTTTTAATCTTTTATTTATTGAAATCTTGCCACTATTAATAATGTTGGTTTGGCATTAGTATTGCTAAATAGAATAATCTAGAACAAAAGTTTTGCACGTGTAGCCACCACTCATCACAGCACGTTTTATGACTATCGTCAAGAAACCAAGAAACAAACAGTTCTCAAAAGAACTCTTTTTCACAGTTCTCAAAAGAACTAGACTTCTGTTAAAGGAATAGGAAACGCTGAAGACACGCCGCCGTCGTATTCTTCGGTCTTCGCTCGCCGCGCACGCGAACAACAGCAGACGTCTTCTCTCTTCAAATGCCGCGCAGAAAAGGATCGCGAACTACGCGGAACCCTTATTTATACACACCTGCGGCGCGCGTGCATTCCGCGCACCGCGGTCCGTGACACGAGCGTCTGTAGCGACACCACACGGATTAAATAGGCAACAAGTGCTGTGACGTGATTGGTTGGGAGTTCTTTGTTATTTAGTTAGTAATTTCTTATTGGTTAAGCTCATAATTGTTAATATTCCTAAACTGTATATAAGTGACACATTTTTAATCAATAAATATTCTTTTTACAACCTTCGTGAAACCTACAACTAGGAGTTTTATTAGTAATCTACCGTAACCCAAACATTACTAAAGTGGTGACCCCGAACAAAACACACGAAGAAAAACAAGTTAACTGCCGAAGAATCATCAAATTGCAAGATGTCGAATCCAGTCGAAGAGCAGTCCAGTTCATCAGCATCGCATACCGTGACGAAGGCTGAAGCTGCCGGTATCTCTCTCACCATGCGCATTCCACCATTCTGGCGCGACTGACCGCGACTCTGGTTCATTAGTTTCGAAGCTGCAACCAACGATCTCAAGAAAGGCCAAGCACAGCTCGCCCAAATGGTCATAGCACAGCTGGAGCGACAAGACATCGAGCAGATCATGGATCTACTGTACAACCCACCGGAGACGGACCAGTACAAAGCCATCAAGGAAAGGCTCATATCCGCCTACGAAGAATCTGACAGCCGCCAGTTCCAGAAACTACTATCAGAGATGGAACTCGGAGATCAGAAGCCGACCCAACTACTGCGACGAATGCGAAACCTTGCCAGAGACAAAGTTCCCGACTCCACTCTGCGTCTCATGTGGACAAATCACCTTCCGTCACACGTCCGATCAGTCCTCGCAGTCAGCGAATCATTCAGCACGAAGACTGCACTTGAAGAACTTGCTCTACTCGCCGACAAAATGATGGAGCAGACTGCTTCAACCGAAGTCGCAGCCGTGCAATCACCATCCCCACCTACATCATCAGCACCGCAAGCAGATACGCAGTACCTTATCAACGAGATAAGAAAACTATCACTGGAAATTGCCGAGTTAAAAGCAAGACCACCGTACAATGCAGACCACCGCCGCAACCGCTACCCGTCCCGTCACCGTAGCGCATCACGATCACGCAATCGAGAAACATCGCCATCACCATTCTGCTATTATCACCGACGTTTCAAAGGTCAAGCTAGACGCTGCACGTCGCCTTGCTCATTCAAGAAGCAAAACACGGAAAACTAGACAGAACGTTGGCAGAGGCGGACACCGGCGTTCAAGAAATATCACACCGCCTATGTATCACTGATAAAAACTCGAAGTTATCATTCTTAGTCGACACTGGAGTCAACATATCCGTGCTACCGAGAAGAAAGGGACAAATAGCAACGCCACTACCATTTCAACTGTACGCAGCGAACAACACTACAATAGCTACGTACGGCGAGAAAACATTATCTCTTGATTTCAATCTACGACGTCCGTACAAATGGAAATTCATCGTAGCTGACGTTTCGAAGCCAATACTAGGAGCCGACTTCCTCAAGCATCATCAACTCATCGTCGATTTGAAAAACCGAAAACTAATCGACGGTGTCACGAGTTTAAAGGTCAACGCCCCGATACGTGTATCGAACGTGCCCACCGTACGCAGTATCGATATGTCACAATCATACCACGACATACTAGCGCAATATCCAGGCATAACGAGACTAACATCGATGCAATTAAACTGCAACATTAACGTGCAACATTTTATCGAAACTCGAGGACCACCGTTACACTGCCGCGCAAGACCAATTCCACCGCATCGCTACGAAATAGTCAAGAAAGAGTTTGAAAACATGATCGAACAAGGATTATGCCGACCTAGTAAAAGTCCATGGTCATCACCTCTACATATCGTACCCAAGAAGAATGGCGATATTAGAGTTTGTGGTGATTATCGTCGACTCAACTCCATCACCATACCTGATCGTTACCCCGTGCCACGCATCAAAGATTTTACTCATCATTTATCCGGAAAAACTATATTCTCTACAATAGACCTCAACCGAGCATACCAACAACTGAGCGTTAGAGATGAAGACATTGAGAAGACAGCTATCATCACCCCGATGGGATTATTCGAATTTCCACGTATGTGCCCCGGTTTAAAAAACGCGGGACAAACGTTTCAACGCTACATTCATGAAGTATTACGAGGATTAGATTTCGTCTTCCCATTCATCGACGATTTACTACTGGCATCGGAAAGTGAAACACAACACCGAGAACACCTACACACCGTACTTAAGAGGTTAGAAGAAAACGGTATCACTATCAACCCCGCCAAATGCAACCTAGGTCAATCAGAAGTTCAGTTCCTAGGATACACCGTATCGTCAGAAGGCATCAAACCTCCAACACATAAAATCGAAGCTATCACCAACTATCCCAAGCCGACTACCATCGAAGAGTTAAGAAGATTCCTTGGTATGATCAATTTCTACCGTGACCATATACCTAACGCCGCATCTCTACAAGCACCATTGAACGCATACTTACACAACGTAAAGAAGAGAGACAAAACTCAAATCACGTGGACCGACGAAGCAACTCAAGCATTCGAGCAATGTAAAGCTAGCATCATAAACGCAGCTCTACTCGCTCATCCGTCGCACCACGCAACACTCGCCTTATTCTGCGACGCATCCGATAACTCAGCAGGAGCAGTATTACAACAATATCTAAACGAATCATGGCATCCGCTTGTTTATTATTCCAAGAAATTTACCGACGTGCAAAAGAAGTATTCTACATTCGATCGTGAATTACTCGCTATTTACATGGCAGTCAAACACTTTCGCAAGACATTCGAAGGACGGAATCTTATCATATTTACCGATCACAAGCCACTAACATTTATAATGTCGAAGATTAATTCTAACTCAGAAACTCAGAGGCGTGCGAGACAACTCTTGTTTATCAGCGAATTTACCACGGACATACGACACGTGAGCGGTAAACAAAACATCGTCGCCGACGCACTCAGCCGCATAGAAACAATTTCATGCCCATCTACAATAAACTACAGCGACATAGCCAGCGCGCAAGACAAGGACAGCAACATTGAACAACTATTATCCCAGAATAACATCACTCTCAAGAAAATATCGATACCTAACAGTGACGTCAAGTTATACTGCGAAGCATCTACTGCTTATGTACGCCCGTACATACCCGAGCAATATAGAAAAGAAGTTTTTAACAGCGTGCACAACATCAGTCATCCTGGTACGCGCACAACTCGAAAACTGATCACTCAAAAATACTTCTGGCCGTCAATGAACGCAGACATCAGCTGTTGGACACGAACATGCCTACTTTGCCAAAAAAGCAAGGTACATCGACACACATTCTCTAACATCGGATTTTTCCCGCCAAGTGAGCGTTTTCAAAACCTTCACGTCGATTTGGTCGGTCCCTTGTGTACAACATCTCAAGGTCATCGGTACTTAGTAACAATGATCGACCGATCAACGAAATGGCCCGAAGCAATACCTACTGACGAAATATCAGCTGTTCGAATAGCAGAAATCGTCTATCAACATTGGATCGCAAGATTTGGATGCCCGACCACACTAACAAGCGACAGCTGTTTCAAAATTTAATGAAGCTTATGGGAATACAGAAAAATCGCACAACACCATATCACCCGCAAAGCAACGGTATCGTCGAGCGATGGCATCGCACACTCAAGACCGCATTGCGCGCGAAACTCATCAACACAAGTACATGGATTGACGAGTTACCTATCGTGCTACTGGGATTGCGAGCCGCTCTAAACTCAGACACCGGTGTGAGCGCCGCCGAACTTACCTACGGTCACAACTTACGTTTGCCTGGCGAATTTTTCACTGCAAGTACCTGTACACCTGCTATGGATTATACCTACGTTGATAAACTGCGTCTAGCACGCAGTTTATCAACGTGTTATCATTCAAGATAACAAGCCGCAAGTCGCTACCAAACATCATAGCAGCAATAAAAGTGTGTTCGTGCACCAAGATTTACTCACGTGCAGCCACGTATTCATCAGAACAGATGCAGTAAAAAAACCACTTCAGACTCCATATGAAGGCCCCTATCGAGTTATAAGCCGAACAGATAAAGTGTACTCCGTACAGCTACCTAATCGGCAAGCGAACATATCGATCGATCGATTGAAGCCTGCATATGTCATCACAGAAGACAGCAATACCTTACCACCAACCAGTACCTTACCACCAAGCAAGATTACCTCATCCAGTACCATTACCACGCCAAGAACACCGATTACCGTTACCAGTACCAAGAAAACCAGGAGCAGTACCACTCCAACCGTTACCAAGCAACAAACCCAAGTACCTCCCGGCAGCGTGACGTCACATCCCGCCCAGAGCAAGTCAACACGCATGGGTCGTGTCATCAAACTGCCGGTACGCTTCGCTTGAAAGGGAGTACTGTAGCCACCACTCATCACAGCACGTTTTATGACTATCGTCAAGAAACCAAGAAACAAACAGTTCTCAAAAGAACTCTTTTTCACAGTTCTCAAAAGAACTAGACTTCTGTTAAAGGAATAGGAAACGCTGAAGACACGCCGCCGTCGTATTCTTCGGTCTTCGCTCGCCGCGCACGCGAACAACAGCAGACGTCTTCTCTCTTCAAATGCCGCGCAGAAAAGGATCGCGAACTACGCGGAACCCTTATTTATACACACCTGCGGCGCGCGTGCATTCCGCGCACCGCGGTCCGTGACACGAGCGTCTGTAGCGACACCACACGGATTAAATAGGCAACAAGTGCTGTGACGTGATTGGTTGGGAGTTCTTTGTTATTTAGTTAGTAATTTCTTATTGGTTAAGCTCATAATTGTTAATATTCCTAAACTGTATATAAGTGACACATTTTTAATCAATAAATATTCTTTTTACAACCTTCGTGAAACCTACAACTAGGAGTTTTATTAGTAATCTACCGTAACCCAAACATTACTAAACACGTATTGCGTATTTCAATAGAAGTATAGCAATTACTTCCAATCACGCCATCTGTTGATCAACGTGAACTTATTCTACTTTGGTAACATTTTTTACTTCTAGTAACTTTGACTGTTACCGTCAGTTTGACGTCTGACATGAGTAAATTGTCAAAAGACAAAAAATAAACAAACAAACCAAACAAACCTCGAGAATCTCTGATTGATTGAATAGGCTATCAATTTCTACTGAAACAAGCTGAAACAGTGCCAAAATGATTTCAGAATTCGAAAAGGAAAAAGTGTTCTGGACAAGGAAAATGAATCTGAAACTAGTGAAATTTATGGAGAGCAGACCGAATATTTGGAACCCAAAACATCCTAAATACACTTCAGTCAAATACAGGGATAAAACTTACGCAGAATTTGCATCACAGTACGGCGATGAGTTCACAGGACAGGCTGTCAAAGATCGCTGGACGAATATTAGGTCTACTTTTGCCAATTACCTGAGAAAATTAAAAGCCAGTCAAGCTAAGGGCATTGGAGAGGTAGATCAGCATTTTATAACATTCTTATTACGAATTATAGTCAATGGGACCCAAACTAGCTATAACTAAACTATTAAACAGCTAAATAATATTATTTTTGTTCAAGAAATGTAAAATAACATGGCACCTATGGGATGCCTGCAAATTTTTACTCAAGGTTAACAAGAGTGTCCGAGCAGCAGAGACAGCTGACTATGGCAATGAGGATGAGTTTAAAGTAAGTATGTAATCAGTCATCACCTTTGCATAAAAGGTAGAGATTTTTTAGAAATGAATTGATAGAATTTTATAATTCTTTTATAATTTATTTACTTTGCTCAAATAATTAATTACCTAGATCATAGCAGGGAGAGAGAGAAGTTAGGGAGAGACTAGTATACAGCAGTGCTATTCTGTGAAATCTCACCATGAAGGTGAATTGAACATGTAGTGAGTTGTCAATCCATACAATCTTGGTGGAACGACAGTTCACTTCAAGCTCCGACTGGGTCATGTAGATTGGAGAGCAACCTAAATCTTATAAATATTTAAAAATCTCGTGTCACGGTGTTTGTGGTCACACTCCTCCGAAACGGCATAACCGATTTTTATGAAATTAGGTTGGGGGGGGTTGGGTAGGTATGAGAACAGGTTTTTGTAAAGTATATTTCATATTTAATAAAGCTAGTTTTTGCAAATAAAAAATTCTAAGCTTGGTTTTTGTTAGACTCCAATGATCACTGAAAAAATTTTCTTAGGTTATTATTATTGTATGTTTGATTACTCTTTAGAGGCTTTGAAGGAGAAATTGGCCACACAATTTACAAAAAAAAGTTGAAATCAGTCTTATTTTTACTTTGTATAATAAATGCTTTGACTTTGACTTTTGCAGGAAGATGTAATAAGAGAAGAAGAAGAAAACGTATTGAGTGATGAAAGTTCAGAGCAGTCATTAAACAAAATCGACACCACATGCCAAAACATAGCAAATGGAATACTAAATATATTCCGAGGAGTTCAAAATGATGTATT
This sequence comes from Melanchra persicariae, assembly GCA_947386135.1. Classification (NCBI taxonomy): domain Eukaryota; kingdom Metazoa; phylum Arthropoda; class Insecta; order Lepidoptera; family Noctuidae; genus Melanchra; species Melanchra persicariae. Next base: position 10,947,010 of record OX376652.1, on the reverse strand, counting down.
TGGTATAGAAAACACTAAACATGGACAAATAGGTCAGCTTATCGCTAGTAAACTTTCACAAATGAGTTCCTATGATGCAGCACTAATGTCAAGCAAAATAATGGAAATATTATCACTATATCATGAAGATAATCCACTTAATCCAAATAATGTCAAGCCTGAAAGAATATTATAAAAACTATGTAAACATTAAGAATTTAGTTCCTGTTTATTATTATGATTTTGACCCCAAACTGGACCTGAGAATATCTAACCAAAGAATTTCATATCTGTACTTCATTTTCTAGATTCTTTAACCTGAGACGTAGGTCCTGCAACTGAATGGTAAGTCCCACATCCTCCAATTGAAAGTAAGAATCCTCCCCAACTAGATAGGCGTTATGTCTGGTGGGCGACTGCCCGTTCTCGTTCTTGGAAGCTTCGACGTTCCCAAGGGGCATAGCGATTGTGAGCTTGCGCCTGCCATAAGTTGATAGCAATGCCGCGCCTATGTGCGTGATTGTTTATTTGTGTACTGTAGGCGCGGATGAATTTCCTTGCTCTATACAGGCTCAAGATTTGTCAACGGGCTATGGAGCGCAACATTATAGTTGTTAAGCGAACAGATCGCGTTAGAAACACCACCCTGCGCTCCCTAACTAAAGTTATAGATGTTGGGGAAAAAACAGCTAGGCTAAAATGGGAGTGGGCTGGCCATGTCGCACGAATGCACCCGGAGAGGTGGGCGAGGATCGTCACTCACTGGACGCCTGAGGAAGGACGACGTCGTCGGGGTCGACCGCGGCGAAGGTGGTGTGACGATCCCATCATGTTTGCGGGGAAAGCTTGACCAGAGATCGCCCAAGACAGAGAGGTTTGGAAGGAGAAGGGGGAGGCCTTTGCCCAGCTTTGGGACACAAAAGTAGGCTAGAAAAAAAAAAATCAGGGTTATTTGTAAAACACCAACAACCTTTCAGTGGGTGAAAGTACTCATGATTATAAACAAGTTTTGTTATGAGATCAACCCTGAAAAATCGAAAAAAAAATCTAATGTTTCATACATTTTCAGTGGGTGATTATTGCATTTTGTATGAAACAGCCGATTTATTTATTGATATTTCAGAGTTGGACCCATAGTAACAGTTGTTTACAATCATGAGTAGGTACTTTCACCTACTGAAAGGTTGTTGGTGTTTTACAATTAACCCCAACGGCGACGTAGTTCGTATGTAAGAGTGTAGAGGGCGCCCAATACCTACCTACTATATATTTACTGCACAGGTAGCTCTTCACATCACTTGCCGTACAATATGCTCCATTTCGATGTTAAGAAGAAAATGTGAATTCATTTGTATATAGGGAATATGAGTAGGTATTAGGTCAGTCAGTTAACAAAGTCTAATAGTATATCGGTTTTAGTCTTAACTTCCTGATGTTACATTTACCGCCAATTCGCTGAACGAAAATTATCGTGACATTAATGTGACAAAATATCCTCAAGCGCGCAACAACTGCCACGGTTGACATCATTTTCGTTTCAGAAACTAGGCACAGAATTTTATTAAAATGAATTATTCGCTCTTTATACAGTATGTTAACTAACAGAGGGCGTTCCCGTTAAACCGCAATAGTATAGCATCCATACATGCTAAAAAAAATAGTACCATTTGAAAACAAAATGTTTTTATTTTTTTTCAATATTAAAATATTGACTAAAAATGTTAAACTAACACGTAAAAGAAACACTCTATACATTATGCGTACTCGAAAACGGCAACGTCACGCTTCTTCGAGTACGCATAATGTATAGAGTGTTTCTTTTACGTGTTAGTTTAACATTTTTAGTCAATATTTTAATATTGAAAAAAAATAAAAACATTTTGTTTTCAAATGGTACTATTTTTTTTAGCATGTATGGATGCTATACTATTGCGGTTTAACGGGAACGCCCTCTGTTAGTTAACATACTGTATATTCGTACCTATATATATGTACAAGTATATATTAAAGCAATGTACCATATCGAATAATCTTGTCAATTTAAATAAAATATAGATAATAGATTACCTACCTATAGATAACTTTGCCAACCAAACAATACCTAATATTATTTTCTTAGAAACATAAATGTGTAGGTAAGTTCTTGTTACATTAATAAAACATGATGCATGAATGTTATTGCTTAACAATTATATTATTTATTAATACAGTACAATATTACTCACATAGGTACTTAAAAAATAATATTTTTTTAATCTCGAGTTAAATAACGAATTCGATGTTGGTTGAAGCATGCATTCAACACTTTTGTAATAAAAAAATACTTCACAAACATACAATCTCATTCAAATAAGTTAGGTAAATCGTTAACATACAAAAATGGTGTGACCAACGTCTCATCATAACAAATAATGATGGCACTTAGGGCCTGTTTCAAGATGTCTGAATAGCGACTAACTTACTGAATAAATTAAAAAATGGAACAGAATTTCTATGATTTCATCTGCTAAGTAAATTACGAAGTGATGAAACAGCCACCCTTAATTTAGTAAATTGATAAGGTTTTTTGAAGACGGTTAAAAAGAAAATAGCGCTCATTCTGTTGTATTCTCAAAATACAACTTGAATTTAGAATACTTGACAGCAACAAGTATTCTAAATTCAAGTTGTAGTTATCAATATAGGGCAGAGGGCCAATTCTACTATTTTTAAAACAACGTTCGCATTCGCATGTCATTCGCGAACTGTCAAAAAAGCCTTAATTTTCATACATTTTTGACAGATTGCGATTGACATGCGAACGTTGCTCAAAAATTAGTAGAATTGGTACTCAGAGCAAGGAAAATACTAAAGCCTCCATCCTACAAGTTTTAATTTAGTTAAACTGTTAATTTGACTAGAATAGTGCTTAAATTATAATCTAATTGAGTCCTCTTCCCTCCATCATCGCTTGTGCACAGTATCTCGGAAACTGTATCACTGACAGCAGGAAATCTGTGAGACCCTGTAAAGAAACAAAACAAACATTAGTTATCTAGGTGAACTTTTTATTCAGTCACAGGATTGTGGAGGTCATATTAGCACTCACTCAAAGTAAATACTGGTATCAGTTGCATCCGAGTAGGTAACTGGAAGCACAGATACTTATAGATAGACTGTCTAACTATATCTGCGACTGGAAGCCTACCCCAAAATATTTAGGAAAAGGCTAATAACGGTGTTAGGCACCAAATGAAACACGGTTAAGGTGCAATCGGGTGTTTAATTAGCTCACAAGAGAATATAAAAAATAGTAAAAAAACACGTAAACCGCCCCCTTGCTAGCTAACGAACACCAACAAGCCTAGCAAAGGGGTTGCCAGATCTGTCGCCAACAGACGATTAAGATTTTTCCTAACATGCACCCGGTTACAGAATTCGGAACCCTGGGCCCCCCGCCCAGGTTTCCGAATTCTGTAACCGCGTCATATTGTGACTGGTATAGAGAATTACCATGTTAGTGCAGAAGATTAGCCAAGAGTGGGAGTGGGAGAAATTAATACTGCAGTAGGCAGGTACTTGCGCAGTCGCTGATGGCTTGCTTAGCGCCAAGAGCCTAGCAAGTAGCACTAGCCGACGTGTAGGCGCGGTGCCAAGCGTGAGAGGCGAGTTACACATATTTTAGAACGTTGGTTCTACTTGGCGCTAAGTAAGCTACCTGCCAGTGCGTTTTCGGCCTAAAACTCGGTTCGCGCCGCTTGCAATACAAATCTCTAAATTCGCTTAGCGGTTGACCGCTTCGCTTGTTTCACTGTAGACAACGAATTTAAAACATCTTCTGTTTTGGTCAGGCTATTGAAGATGACGGAAACAATGATGTTTTATATAATGCACCTACCTAAATACCTATGTTTAACGCTAAACGGACTTAGTGATTTGTGGTGCAAGTGTTAAGTCTAACAGACACACGGCACGCCTTGGTGCGGATTATGTCCATAAGAATTACCACACGCAACCAACACCCAGTGTCTGTTACCTACATAAATTATCGCAAAGTCAACGTGGCAATGCATTTTCAACTCTAGGCTAGAAATTCTCGAGGGTGAGATCAAGCGTCTAATAGACTCGGCTGGGCGGGGCGCGGCGTTCTGGAAGTTGGTATCTTCTCGTCTCTCATATCTGCCACAGTTTCTCAAGACGAAAGTCTATGACCAGTGCGTGTTCAGCGTGTTGCCAGTGATGATGACCTATAGACTCGAAACGTGGTCACTCACAATGGGCCTCCTCAACAGAAGGCTTAGTTACCCAAAGGGCAATGGTGAGGGCAATGCTCGGAGTTCCCTTGCATGATCTATTCAGGAATAATGATATCCGCAAGAGAACCAAGGTTACCAACATAGCCAGAAGGATCGCCAAACTGAAGTGGCAGTGGCCAGGGCAGGGCACATTGCTCGCAGAACAGATGGTCGATGGGGCTGAAAAGTTCTGGAGTGCAATGGTGACCGCGTACCGGAAGACGCAGCGTTGGAAGGCCTACCACTAGGTGGACCGATGACCCTGGGCAGGAAGTCTCGACATAGTTACCGATCGCATCGACTGTACGGTCGATAACTCCTAAAGCCGCCCGTACACTGTCAATTTTGAATGCGATCCATAGATCAGTCATTGATTTATATCGTGAATCGCGTTTAAGATTGACTGTGTGCCGGTGGCCTTTGGATTTCACGACTGTACTCGGTCGTTATGCGATCGAGACTTCCCGCCCTGGTGAGGGTCGCTGGTAGCCGATGGATGCGAGACGCACAGGATCGGTTGTTGTGGCAACACTTGGGGGAGGCCTATGTCCTGCAGTGGACGTCTTTCGGCTGATATGATAGAAAATCTCAAAGAGGCTTGTATATTGTAGTTGTATTGAATTTGATGCCTCGATAATTGCATTCTAGAAAGTGCTGCGAATGTTGATATTATTTTAACGTTAATCTTGTTATTCATTAAAAATTAGATAAACATTAACGTAAATATATGTAGGTACTCACCGATAACGGTTCTACACAGACTGTGAACGGAAGGACGATAATGTAGATCCCCGCACAAATACCAGCTACCCAAAATGATATGAAGATGAGGATTAACAACCAAATTATGGAAAAGATGATGTTGCCCATTTTCTGAAAAAGATAAAATCAAATGTTAGAGCCACTACAAATGCAACAATGCAGAATGACGGCAAATCGTCTGAGATTTTACAATTTTTAAGGCACAAATTGTTATACAACATGTAGCAGAATAAACGCAATATAGGGTCATATACTCATCATCATTATCATTATTATGAACAACGTAGTCATTTACTCATCATTATGAACAACTTTTACTATGGGACGAAACCCGAAATCGCGAAAAATAAAATTCAGCTGTTCAGTAGGTATAGGTTACAGAAGTGTATGGTGCAGTCGATTTTTTTTTTTGCGATTTCAGTGTTACCCACCAGTAGGTACCTACCTACTAGTGGGTAATTAGAAAACTACAATACCTCTCTGTGGCTTTGTTCCACAGTTGCTGAAACGAAACTGCGATCGGATGCGAAAAAAGTAATGCGATTGGCTGTTTCAATTGGTTGAAAAGGTATGTATTCATTCAACCAACCACACTATCTTGGGATGATATTTTCGTTCCACAAACTGGGGGCCTATCTTTGCTATGCTATTTTTATCTTTTATTAGTTCATCCAATGAGTTGTCCTATGTAGGTATAGCATTTACTAATGATTTTTTCCCTAAAAATAGTAGTAGGTAGGTTACCTAACTACCTACCTTCAGTCATCGATTTAATCAAATTCTCAAAAGCAATTTACTTTTGAGAAATTGCAATGTAATTCAGGTGAATAAAGGAACCTATTTTTGTATGTAAGTACTTACTAATTCCATTAGTCGAGCCACAATTATTAAAGAGCAATAGTGGAACTTCAGACGATAATGTAGGTAATGTAACCAAAGAAATGTCAAGAAAAGTAACTTCGTAAGTGATGATGAACCTAATCTGAGTAATACCCTTGGCAAGGCTGATGTCAGATTTTCTAGCTTCTGACTACCGGAACGACTGTCAAAGATCTCAAAATCAAATAACAGCTGGGACCAACGGCTTTCCGAAGCACGGTGGAGGCTCAGTATGTTAAGATGCTCCACCGGCCGACCTCGGTAAGCGTTGCTTCACCTTGAAGATCGACCCGTGCGGATGATATTATTAAGCCACGAGCTCCTCTCGTTCTTAAACTTCTAGTACTTTTTAGGGACACAGATAGAATGTTATTGAAGTGAAAACTTCTTTAGCGGCGTTGTGCACTTTTTGGGTGACCTGATCGAAAATTCGTAAGACGGAGGGAGGTGTTTAACCGCTCAGGCCCAACATGTGAAAATTCCCTAATATAAAGTAAATCTTATGTAATAGGTAAATAAACATTAAATTCGCGATTAATTCGCGACACACCGGTGTGTCGCCGGGGCCGGACAGGTAATATGGAAATTGAACAAAGTGCTTGTTCAAGTTTTCACTTCTGCCGGCACTTCCGGGGTGCAACCCGTTGTTACGTCGGTATCTGTCCCCTTGATACGTCTTACGATGAGGTGGGTGATTCGAAGACGGAGTGAAAATTCAACTTGCATTAAATAAAGTAGGTACCTAGGTATATTGACACACGGTAATATTGATTGTGAATAATAAACTATTAGGTACTAGATACCAAGTATGGACTAACGTAGAAGCACAGTAGTACCCAGTCCGTGTCTCGCGGCGCCGCGCCGCGATTACGGACTAGGTACTAGCCGGCGGTTGAAGTGAGAGAGGGAATACTTAGCGCCCCGAATAGTCTCTTGTGTTGCCACTTAACAAGGGTGCGTTCTTCCCTTAAATAGTACCTATAAAGAGTATAACGTTATACCTATGTATAAGGTGCGTTCACGCATGCACAATACCTACGTGACGCCACAACTTCATTATCAAATAACACCCATCTTTTTTTTCGGGGTTTAAAAAACCCGCTCTTTATCAATAAACTCCAATTAGTTTTTTTGATTAATAATATGTACCTACCTACCTATACTATTTGTTTTATATTGTACCTATCAATCGTAGTCAATGTAGTTGTTAGTTTCTGCTTACCATTAATTTATCAATAGGTACCGCTAATCTCAATGGCTAGATTAAAGGGGATTTAGCAGTATCTGACACTAACAATTTGGCAGTCTATCCAAAGGTATGGAAAATACCTACTATTTAGATTAATCAAACTCACTGACTGAACATATTGACTGAGTTTTAATTTATATTTAATAACGGGCTAATCTAGTATCAATACCTACCTATGCTTAAAAATATAGTGTCACTGTCATTGTGTACCTACTTAGTTAGGTTAACTGTAAAAAGGTTAAAAATAACATTATCAAATTAGTCATTAAAATCGGCCATGTTGAATTCTGCATTATTATAACTAGGTAGGTAGGTACCTACCTACCTAACCATTATGATTAATGAAATAGTCATGATTATAATTTAATTATAAATATTCGTCATAATATTAAGGACAAAATTTCTAGTTGAAATGTATGTAGGTACCTACTTACCTACTTATTTATCTAGATGTGTCGCAGCAAACTGGCTTAATCAGCCGTTTAATTGTATTAGCTGCCTTTTCTTTGAACGCGCCGTTTAATCAGAGGCCTAAATGACATTCAGCTAACGGGTCTAACTAATACAACATTAACCTCGAGTAGGTAGGTAAGGAGTCCCGCTACGGGGCTTCTTTTTCTGTCTGCAGGGTTTAAAGGAACCTAAAATGAATGCCTTAGGTATATCCCTAACCTATCCGTGTCGGGGTGCCCTAAGCTCCCTATGCTCCGCTACTTGGCTAGGCAACTCATTAAACGATATTGAACCAAGTTATTTACCTAGATGTTATATTTAATTCCGAGATGAATCTTATTACCTAGTTAAATTATCAATAGTCTGGGGCCTGGTCTGGGTCTGTTCCTTCTACCTACTCGTGCCTTTTACAAATATGCAATCAATTGGTTGATTTAAAATTTGTTTACCTACTTTGTATGTACATATCTCAGCAGAGCTTTATAGTTCATTTCCCTGACTGTAAGAACATCCACACACATCCACACTAATTTTGCATTGTTTTTCATTAAAACGTTTATGATCGTCTTTAATGATCGTTCAACATGATGTCATGAAAAATGATGTCAAGGAGCCATGTTAAGAAACAATAAAATGTCAACTAGATAGTAGGGTTTATTTTTAGTCTACCTAGTTAACTGTTGACGTAATGTTCTGGGTTATCATCATTCTCACGTGCCTGTCCCATGTAACCGGGAGTCGGCAAAACACGGTTTTATTCTACATTCTCCTCAGTCAACCGTCACGTACCATACCTACCTATATACTTTACTTTCACATCATCCCTCACATAATTCATTCAGCCTTTTCTTTGGTATCCTCTCCTTTCACACAAATATTCGCACCTACCTACTCTTTTTCCTTCAGTAAATCCTTCGTTCTAAATTCTGAACTGCAGGCTTGAGTGCACATCAACTGTTACGGACAAAACGGGGGCTCTCGGTCATTGCATCGTTTTGTGCAGAAGTATGCAGTGCCAGTACTTATGCTACTGCAGTTGACAATACAGTAGGTACCATCCTACGCTAATTCTATATACGAACAGCCACTGCTGACTAAAGATACAGCAGCATAAGTACAGTCTGTTAATGAAGGTAGACACATCCCACCCATACACACAAAACGTTTTTATGAATACTACAGCTAGAGAGTGGGATTATCTGGGAGTCTGTGTTTCCTGATAGCTACAACCTAGAGGTCTGTAAGTCAAGAGAGAATGGTTACTTCTAGGCAAGCCTGCTCCATCATCGAACACATAATGGCCTGCCATCAGGTGAGAAAGTAGTCAAATGCAGGCCTATCAATAATACAAAAATTGACACTTAGTGCTCACAAAAGGATCCTAACACATATCCCAAGTTATTTGGGGTCGTTCTATTTGCCATAGGTAACTATCCTCAGTCAAACTTAAGTGGCATTGGGCAGGACACATTGCTCACAGAACAGATGGTGGATGGGGCCGAAAAGTTCTGGAGTGGCGACCGCGTACCGGAAGACACAGCGTAGGAAGGGATGACCTGGTGAGGGTCATCGGTCCACTGGATCACGGGTAGCCGATGGATGCGAACGCACAGGACCGGTTGTTGTGTCGACACTTGGGGGAGGCCTATGTCCAGCAGTGGACGTTCGACTGATATGATGATCTGATGATCCTCAGTCATATTCAAAACTTTCTTCACCAAAGTGTTCCACTTCTATTACCTACAATAAAGAACTCCTTAGAATTCAAATCTCCTAGAGCTAAATCAAAGCAGCTCTTCGATAATTATTTTCCAAACAAAAACCTAGCAAACACGAGACATTTTATAAGGGTTTAGACCAGCTACATTGTTTAAAGTATATTTTATTTTATCATCATTAAGAGCCTACTGGGAAAACGGTACCTACCTGTCTTATGGTAATTTTGATGATGGTACTACCTACAGAACAAGCGATAAGCTATTTGAGAAATCAAGTTTCATATCAATCAGATAAACGATGACGTGACGCGAATTCCTGATTTTACAAACAAATAAAGTTTCCTCTCGCTTGTTTATCTCTAGGTACTTAGTCTGCGAGGGTCGGTGGGCAAATGAAAAGCAGCGAAAATCTCTATGTAGAACAGCGCCAAGGCCATCGGATCCAGATGTTTCTGACTATGTGTCATGTTGTTACGAACTCTAAAACTAACATAGGATACTAATTAACATACCTACTATGCTTATAAGCCGAAGTCAAAACAAAAATAGGGACGGAGAAAGTTATCCACGAACTTGATCAACACAGCACCCACGATATCACGAGACAGGGTCAATGAAACTATAAATCGGTCGTAGTTTATTTTTCTATGTGAGTTTCCAAAATCAAGATGGCTATGGTTACCAGCTCATTCGTTCGTATACGTTACCTTGTTGGTGAGCATTTACTTACTTACCTAATTTTCGCTCGTTATCAACCAGTTAGATAAGAAAAGTAAACAGTTTCTACAATAGCGATAATTTTCTTGAGCACGGCGTTGTAATATTGTTATTGTTATTAATTATTTTACAAATGTTATAAATGAGAAAATGAGTTTGTTTGTTTAATACGCTTTTACTTTCGCCCAAATTGCTTTAAACCTATTTCGATGAATTTTAATACAGAGATAGACGCGACGGTTATAGACTGGATGTTTTTTAACAAAAGCTAGTTCATCATAAATTATGGTTTATTGGTAAGAAGTACCTAAGCAGGTACCTCCCTCACTCAAGTAAACCACCTTGTAAATGAGTTGACGTAGGTGTGTTAACTATTAATTCAAAACCAAGCATAGGTACGACATCGAAATATTTTTTGTATGATATCATCAAAATAACGCATATCGTTGTAAAACTGTACTATTATTGTAATATTATTCACATGATGTAGGTAACAACCTTGTCACGAGTACCTACTCTAAATAGTCTCTATTAGAGCGAATCCGAAGTTTCTGATGCGATATTTTTAAATAGAACGTACATCTTACCAGTTTATCGTAGCGGAGCGCACAACACGATTTAAAAATTGAACAACAACTTCTGCGACCGGCCGCGTCTCTTTCCACTTGGAAACTGACGATGTGAAGCTAATAGTAATAAACATTGAGTAACACTTCGCGTACGGCGTACCTTATCTGGATGACGGAATGTTGGTTTTACTATGTGCTTTGCTTCACGATGACCCTGTTGTTCTACGATGCGGTTGTTGTACTTAGATATGTTAATTGTTAGGTATTCTACGTTACGGTTGTTATAGTTACCTACCTAGTTAAAAATGCTAAGGGCTAATGCTGACCAATCCAATGTGATTTTGCTGTAAAATTATAAAACAAGGGCCCAGTGATTATTTGTTCTACACGTGTACCTACAATTAGTTGTTATTTACCCACATAACTGTTTTGTCAAACAAGAGTAGAACAAACGCAATTAGGTAGGCTAAGTATTTGTCTTTTGATGACAACACAATTACTTAGGTACATGTTTTCGTTCGTAGGTACCTAATCCTATACAAATGCACAGTGGTGGTGGTGCATACAAATGCAGTTATATTAGCTGTAGGTAGGTACTTAGGAATACATTTAGGCGTTTCCAACTAGATAAGTGTCCCACTCCCAACCCAACATTTACCTTTCTAAAACGGGCACTTTTGATCATCTATCCCTAGCTAGCCTTTTCATTTAAATATGCCGATTCTTCAGCGAGCTAAGTGACATTTTTGTGCAATGACTTGCCCATGTCACATACGTCGCTGATTAAACGGCACAGTTCAATGAAAAGGCTAGACTTTTAATTAAACGGCGGATTTAGCTAGTTGGCTGCGACATAGCCATCAAGTTTTATAGTGTAGGTAATCTTTTTTGCGTTGACTTGGTTCGATTATCTGCGACAATTCAATTTTTTTTTAATAGGTAAGAAGATATCGGTACCTGTACCTACCTAAGTGCCTACTTTTGGAAAAATCGAACGTTTGCTTTGAGCGAAACTTCCGACGACTTTCAACGGTGGTTATCCTAATCCACTATGTTCGCGAGTTTTTTTTTTTTAAAAAAACGTTGCCCCACATTAGGAATTACTCCTATATCGTGGGTGCATTTACAAACAAACGTACAAACTCGGTCGCACTTGATTCGGCAAGAGGTTCGTGAACAAAGTGGTTACCCATCAATACATTCATGTAGGAATGGTGCATTCCCTCCTTGACTTTTCTCGAGTCTAACGCGCGTGAGCTGACTTGCGTTTTTGTGATGCGTGGAAAATCGTTCCGGAAACCCTAACACCCGGTGTTAGTCACATTTTGTCACCAGCATTCACCACGAATTAGCAATAAGTATGCCTACGTTTCAGGCACAATAGTACCTACCTAACTGCATCAGTACCTAAGGTATCATGAATTCTGCACGCGTCATCAAATCAATACTTACACAAATATGTTAGTCCGGTTAAGCAGTTAATATCCCACGTGTGTTAACTTGCTAGTGGTCATACCTAAAAAAAAAAAAAACTTACACAAATATAATTTGGGATCTACCTGCATGAGGCTGAGGCCTGGCCATAGTGCCAGTTAAAATAATAATTGGCATCTTAAAATTTTTTTTTGGAACACAGTGCGGCGCCGGCGGCGGCCCGCTAATATGAATTATCGTCATGTTAGCGCGCCGCCGCCGGCGCCGCATTGTGTTCCAAAAAAAATTTTTAAGATGGCAATGAAATAGAATGTGACATTTTCTGCTGACATGAGTGACGTTGACATTCATGACAATGACATCAATGACATTGACTTTGACTCCACGATTTTTTAGGTTAGATTTAGATTGTGGGAAAGAAAATCATCAAAAGTTCAAAACAAACACTTTCAAAGATGGAATTCAATTTCTGAAGTTCCAATAAGTGAATTATCCTACTAATAAAAAAGGCTTTCTTTAACTTTTTCGTGCCTTACGAAATTATCATAAATCAAGTTAGAAAACATGATGTACAAGCTAAAAGATTTAACCGGTGCTGGTCCCACAAGTTTTATATGTTTGTTAACAACAAAATGGGATGAAATTCACAAGGACACAGATATATTTCGGTATAGAATCGATAATTTAGAAGAAAGATTCGTTGATGGGAAATATTTGCTCCAGGTAGTGTATCATTTGACCACGAAATATTGTTCGTTGCATGTACATTTGGATTGCATAGACACTTGGTTCTTTTAGCTGAATCCAGACCGCCAGTCTAAAAGAAGACCTCCGGAAGAGATGTATAACATCTGTCAACCATTTGATGAAGAAAAGTTCAATTTCAACAAAGTTTCATCAAAAGAAATATTATTTTCCATGGAAGGAGATGGTAAAGTTCACAAAATATTTCTTTCACACTGATATAGGCTCTGAATTCTTATAGCAGTTGAGGAAAAGTAGTTATTAATAAGAATGAGCTTTAAATATAGGTTGTGTTTTAAATTCAATATTTGTCTTAATAATCCCTAAAAGCCCTGTGCTCTACCACGGGTTTTAAATGTTCATAAGTTAAAGTTTCAATTTTCAAATAAAAATTCGAACCAGGAAGTGACTGTCCAGTTTATTGACCACTTTGTATGAGCCATCATAGAAAGGGTGTATTTATGATTAACCTTTGTAAAAAACAGACAAAACTCGATAATCTTAATAGATATTTAATTCTACTTTCCTCTATCTATTTCCAGATGCTGACAAACACATAGTATTAGTGAATGTCAGTCCCATAACCAGATACCATTCTTTGCTGTGCCCATCTGTGAACAAATGTCTGCCTCAAGTGGTGACACCTGAGAGCTTGGACCTCGCAGTACAGATCATGTTCCTTATCGAGGACCGGTGAGTGTAGGCAAGTACACACATTTGTTTGTATGGTGTATGATATAGAGACTGTTTTAACAAACTATTTATTAAATCTAAGACTATTTTTACTAACTGTAGACAAGACCTAAATTAATTCATTCCTTAACATTATTGCACTACTAGATTTTCAACTCTCTTGGCATTCTGGGTTGCTTTTGAAAATCTTACAATTGGTATTTATTTTACACAGTTGCACTTTATCATCTAAACTTTTATGTGTGTGAATAATAAACAATAAACTGCTGGTTGATTCTGTAAACATGTCACATGATCACAAGGCGAGCTGTCATTCCATCTTGATTACATTGATTGACAGCTCACTTCACCCAAGCCTTCACTTTGACATGTTTACAGAATCATATTGCAGTTTCCTTTATCCAGAATTCATCCCATCTTGTAAAGTATGTATTAAAAGTACATGTCTCTTATTACAGGGATGTAAGAATTGGGTTCAACAGCATGTGTGGTTTTGCTTCAGTCAACCATCTGCACTATCATCTGTTTGTGGAGAAGAATACTTTGGCAGTGGAGAAAGTGGTCAGTATAACACTAGTTACTTCTTTAAACACAACAAATATATGTATAACATCACACCTACTCTCCAAAGAGCAGGAAAATGCTTGTTTACCAATAAATGCAGATTACTTAAATCCATTGCAAGTAAAAGAATGTTTGTACTAACAGTCCACATTTTCTTAATTTCAGAAATGGCAGCATATGAATGGAGATATCTACTGCTTGGACGAAACTTATCCAGTCCCCGCATTCTGTTTTGAAATATCAAGACATTCTTCAATCCAGTCACTTTGGAAAGTTCTGGATCATTTCTTGAAGAAATCTATTGCCCACAACATTCTTCTGACTAAGATACGGAGGGTCGGAGGTCGGGAGGATACGGTGAATGTAATAGTTTGGCCGAGGATAAACAGTATGGGTGCTAAAAAGATGGCAGCGTTTAATGTCGCTGTCTTAGAACTCAGTGGCTGGTTCCCAATTTATGGTAAGTTTTCACTAATATACATAAAAAAAACGATAAACGAAGAAGCTTCATGCATATAATTTGCACCCGTGCGAAGCCAGGGCGAATCGCTAGTGTATATTTACTGTAAACTTAAAAATTTCTCATTAGTAACCTACTAAAATTACCACTGCAATTACCACTTCACATATGAAATGTCCACTGCGTTACCAGATAATAACATAACCAGTTTTGAGCAAAATACATCATCTTCATCATATCAGCTACTAACTACAAAATACCTCAGCGCGTGATATTTGAAATATTAATTATAAATTACATTTTTAAGAAGGAATTGAAATACAAATAACAAATATACGAAGTTATATTTTAATTACAAGTACCTAATTCAAATACTGCCCAGCCCTGACCATAACATATTTATTTTATAGTTTTTTAGCACACATTTTTCGATAAAAGTTATCATTCAGATGAGCGTGTGCAATTCTAAATGAAAAAATAATAGGTTTTTCGAAGATTATCGAGTTAGAAATTATGCGTTACAATGTACAAGTGACGTTTTTATAGGCATCGCAAACTAGAATGGCCCTGTTACGCATTCACGCCTGATTCGTTGAATATGAATTTTGGGAGAGAGCTAGATGGGCATGTTCCGTATAGTGTCCGTGCGTAAAAGAATAGCACCATCCCATCACTTCCCGTGGGTATCGTAAGAGGCGACTAAGGGACTCACCAGAGAATGGGCATCATTCTCTGTAGGTACATTGCTACAGCTACCTACACTGCGATCGCCAACCCGCCTGCCAAGCGTGGCGATTACGGAAAACCCCCCTATTTAGGGGAGGCCTATGTCCAGCAGTGGATGTCTTTCGGCTGATATGATGATGAGCTAGATGGAACCCTGGAGACTGTTCCAGGAAACTTTTTGTTGCAAAAAGTCTATATTAACACGCACGAAGCCACGGACAAAAACAAGTAATCAAATTTACAAAGCAATGGTTTAATGTTGTGTTACAGATGCAGAAGCATTCAAGAATCTTCAAGCGGAAGATCTTGAGGCAGAGCTGCAGAAATGGGTTAGAGAAGACTTTGAAAGTTTATGTGAAGAAGTAAAATGTATATAAAAGTACAAAGTACCACTAGTGTGATAATTATAATAAAAATCATAGAATTTAATATTATGCAATTTAATTTATTTTTTATATTTGAAGTAGATTTTACAATTTTAGCTTTATTTTTAACTAGTAAGTAAGTACATGACATTCCTTCGCAGATTTTGATGTTATAATCCCAATAAAGTATTTTTTTCTGTTCGCTGTCAAGAGCAAAGTCACTGTGTTTTTTTCCAAGTTATGCTAGCTATATAGCTTTCTAATTGATAGATACTTAGAGTTTACAATATTTATAACAGTGTTCAGTATTAGAGTATCAATTACTCATAGATTTATTAGAGTGAGTATTCAATATGATGCTGTGCTGTGCTGCGCTGCGCTGCGCTATGCTGTGTTAAGCTGAGCTAGCTCTTTTTCCTGCCATGTTTCTCAAAAATTTTGAGCTAAGCGAAGTGACTGGGTAATTGCAGATTATAACTGAATCACTAACTGAGACCGATTTGATATAAATAAAGCTTTATTACGTTTCAACAATATGTATTTGTAGTTTGTACCAACATGAGTAACTTAAATCTATACCTAACTACGTACATAATACAGTAAAACCTGTTTAAGACGATTTTAAAAACGTAGAGAGGAAAATAAAACTTAATAAATAAGTAAGTAAATAGGTACCTGCTATCATATACTATTTTGCAAAAATAATTTTCCAAATCCGTTTTAAGACCAGCGGGCCTAGTACGTATGTTTTTGGCGTAGGTATACTAACGTAACGTTTTTTTTTTTTCTATAACTTTAATACTTAGGTACTTACGTACTTTTATACGAAAATTTTATGAGGAGTAAAATCGAGCGTTAACTAAGAGTGAGGCGTTACGTTCCTTTGCACAACGCACTTTGCGCAACTTTCACTTCGAATTTTTTGTATTCAAAATTCACTTAGGTTAACGATACCTAATACTTATACGTCAAAACTTTCGTGCTGGGCCCTCTGGCAACCCTAGCTGTAAGTAAAGGTAGAGAGCATAGAAGCAAATCGTCGACTTTCTCAAACGGAAATATTCTTCCGAAACTAATTTTTATTTTAAATAGTACCTACATATCTGTGGTACCTACACCTACCACAGTGTAGTCTTTTTAACCCAAAGGTTAACAGTTAATGCCTTGTTGAATTAGTTCCGCCTATGTAATGTAGTGCCTGTCTATTCCGTGAACATCTCACCGTGTAGGTGGAGTGAGCATGAAGTGAACTTGCATTCCATCTTGTTTCCATGGTTTGACAGTTCACTTCACCTAAGCTTTAAAAACCGGCCAAGTGCTAGTCGGACTCGCGCACGAAGGGTTCCGTACCATTATCTATAAAAAAACGGCGAAAAAATCACGTTTATTGTATGGGACCCACTTGAATATTTATTGTATTCTGTTTTTAGTATTTGTTCGTGGTCGAGTGGTTTAGGCGTTTGCCTTGTGACCCGGTGGTCGTGGGTTCGATTCCCACGGGAAGCATACTTTATAAAGTTGCTTCCAGTTTGGTTAGGACATTGCAGGCTTGAAACACCTGATTGTCTGCTAAAAAGATGATTCCGTGCTTCGGAAGGCACGTTTAAACTATGTCAGAGGCCCTTGAGGCGGTTTAGAAACTCTGACACTAGGGTGTGTGAGGTCGTTAGACCTTACTACCCACACGAAGAAGAAGAAGAAGTTGTTATAGCGGCAACAGAAATATATCATCTGTGAATATTTTAACTTTCTAGCTATCACGGTTTATGTGAGCCTGGTGACAGACAGACGGACAGTGGAGTCTTAGTACTAGGGTCCCGTTTTTACCCTTTGGGTACGGAACCCTAAAAATTACCGGATACCACAGTTGTACCTACATAACGTAGATAAGTATAAATCTAGTATACTTATACTTACATTTAATAAATCTGTTGACGAGTCATTTTTGTACATAGAAAATAAAAAATAGCCCGGGAGTTAAACGATAACTAACAGAACACATTTCAGCGTTTTTGTAATTTTTGTCTGTGTGTCCGTTTATCTGTTTGTCTGTTTAGATGTGGAGGCATCACGTAGAAAGTACAAAACGAATGTAGATACCTTTTACACATTAAAATTGTCCGTAATTCAGATTATTGCTTAGTTTTTCTTTCATCGTAATCGGTTCACTCTTTCAAAAGATATTTGTTTTTA
Organism: Melanchra persicariae; assembly: GCA_947386135.1. Taxonomy (NCBI): domain Eukaryota; kingdom Metazoa; phylum Arthropoda; class Insecta; order Lepidoptera; family Noctuidae; genus Melanchra; species Melanchra persicariae. The sequence continues at coordinate 10,929,231 of OX376652.1, read as the reverse complement.
AAATGTTCAAGAAGAAATTACTTTTCAATACGTGAAGCACATACACGTAACGCCGTCTATTGAAAAAAAATGGTAATAGTTTAGTGCTATATTGCGTGAATGAAAGCATGGAAATAACACCAAAACATATTGTTATGTTATTTGTGAAACTTTTAATACTTACGTCGCAAAGGAAATATTTTATTAGCTTATCGTTTTATCGTCTGAACCATTATTTTGACAGTTCAACTCGGATGGTCGGTAGATGGCGTTTTACATAATTTGATGTCCGTTTCTGAAAAATTCTTACGTTCGCCTGTCTGCTAATGCACATTTGCTTCTTAAGAGGGCCCTTCCCGGCCCGTCTATCGCCAACGCGAGCAAGGTTGAAAAGCTTGTTGTTTCATTCAGCGCAATGTTGTTGACTATCAAGCAAGTGAGAACGCGATAACATTTGACGAGAATTAGTGTTCGAAAATTTCGTAAAATTTGATCAAGGAAATACGTGTTTTTGAATAAGCCTAATAAGTTTGTGAAATAAATATTATTCATTTAGAATCTCCATTACATGTGCAAGGTTTCTATCAAGATGTTTTCTTTACTTTTGTTATTTATGAGTACGTTATTTACGGCCGAAGTTCAGGAAAAATATGTACAAAACAGTAGATTTTTGGAGGCTCATACTGAATTTGATTCTCCAAATTTAAATTTTTTACTTGCATTGAAACCTAGATATAGTGCATAAGATACTTTTTAGTTAAAAAAAATCAAAGATAGATGTGTTACAACGGCATAATCACGTACGAGCGTTTGTATGAAAAGTATGACGGGTTGGCCGCTCTTAAACTTCCTAAACCATAGCATACAAGCGAAGAACTGGAAACTTGGAAGGCCGCAGAGATCAGCCGATTGAGGTATAATAAATTGGAAAAAAGGCCGGACAATTTATCCTATTCATGGTTTTGAGTCTTTAAAATAATACTTAGTATGTACAGACACCAGCACATCAACTATATATACTTTCAACTTTATTGCTGAAGCATTAGGTTCAAGGATGATTGGGATTTACTGCAGTTTCGTGTGCTGGCGTCTGTACGTCCGGCTATAAGCGGGCACTCGCAAGCCTCAAAGGGTCAGCACCCGCGGGCAGGGTTGATAGGGCCGTGATTAGCCCGTCGCGACTTTTAATAAGTACAAGACAAAAAGTGTTTAATTGTTCAGTATGTAACTGAACAAATTAACGCTTTCGGGTGTCTATCTACGCTATAAATCTTACATCATCCGTCTTGCCTCTTTCAAACCACCTTTATAATTGGGTCGGCTTCCAGTTAAACTGGTTTCAGCTGAATACCAGTATTTTATGCACTAACTGGTTTTCTGCCTTTGTTTGAACTGACTGAACTGACTGCCAAAGATTTACAAATGACAGCCGGGATCAACGGATTAGCGTACCATATCTACCTACTTCCCGAGGCTCGGAGGAGTCTCAGTAAGATGATACGGTCAACCATCCACAGACCGACCTAGGAAATTGTTACTTAACCTAGAAGATCGATCCGTGTATTATTTTTCCACCAGCTTTTCTAAATCTTCTGTCATAAAAAAAATGTCTTAGGTGTTTGTTTATTCGTTTTGGAAAATTGTTTCATTTGCGTTACTGGTTAGTTATTAATTCATTTGAAGTAGTACGAAACAAAAAAACCGACTTTTTAGTGGTATCCTGACAACACCACTGGAAAGTCACAGGAAAGCAAAAATACGCATTTTCGTGAACATCGATGATTTTTCCACATATTTTTTTCCAGCTATTTGAATTTAAAAACCAAACTGCTTAACCGATTTTGATAAATTAATTAAAATGGGACCAATCGAGAAGTATATCCTTTCACATAATACAAGAATTTCTCAAATCGGTTCATAAATGACGGAGATATGAGGTAACAAACACAAAAAAAAAGAAAAAAACAGTCGAATTGATAACCTCCTCCTTTTTGGGAAGTCGGTTAAAAATCGACTTGATCCGAGGTACTAGGAGGTATCAAGGATGGTCGGCATTTTAAACAGAAGATGTGATGTAGTTAGTGCCCAGTGTAACCTTTTTATTTTCTTAATTCTAAGAGGTGTCAGGTAATGCAGGGTAAATCTTTAATCTATGCGACACATTTTTTTCCGACATCCACGCGAACGAAGTCGCGGGCACAGCTAGTTGATAAATAAAATGATTGAGACAAATTTTCAAACGCGCGTTAATATCTAGCTGCGATTGTTTTCAACAGCCTGCAGTCGCATCCACCTGAGCTGGAGCTCTTTTCCTCACCACCCAGGGGGTAGAGCTGAAGGTGCGTTTTTTTTATAGTGGTATCCCCAGGAGGCCTAATCCACTTGATTTGCGTGCGGGTTGTCAAGGAATCCCAGTAGGTACCTATCATCATCATATAATAAGTATCATCTATAATTTGATAGATACTTATTAAATAAAAGTATTCGATTTGATTTGATTTGATTTGATAAATTTTTTCTCATTAATTTTATCTCTATCCAATTTCATACTAATATTATACCTAAATGTGAAATTTTTTAGCTTTCTTGTTGTTATTGTTGAATTATAAAAATCTAAATTTTATAATTGCAAATAAATGAATCTTATCTTATCTTATCTTATCTAAAGTATTTCCTTAAAATTAAATCTTAAAGTCCTTTAAGTACACTTAATATCCGCATCTGCTACACCTAGAACACAAAACAAGAGATATTACCTAAGTACAAAAAAAAAACACAATAAAATTAATTTGATCAAATCATCGAATGTAACCTCGAGTAGCTATTATTATGCACAAGTAATAATAATTATGTACTTATCTCCATAATTAGGAGATATTTTACGCCGTCGTGTAAGGAAAAACCAGAAACGTTATGCGATAACGTTTCACCTACCTGCTGACCATAAAGACGAGTTTCCTTCATAAGAATCCGATAAGCAACGAATTTTATTCGTCCAATGTAGCTATAAAATTAAAAAATAGATAATTCTCAAACTAAATTGGATCAATAATAATCGGCTGTTTACAGTGATCGGTTCGGAATAGAGGAAAAACGCCCTGAAGATTCCAACATTCCTCCATTTGCCGGATGAATGAAGGACGCTTCATAGTCGGTATCGGTAATATCTTCGGAGACTCTCGCTGGGACGTCACTTCTTTTCTTCATTCGAAATTTGTTGATAAAATAAAAAATAATACGCAGAACGCATAAAATTCGAAAGATAAATAAGATATGCAAAGGCATATTCAAAATAAAATTAAAATCCGTGCGTTGCGAATCCCGAACGAATGAGTACTAAATCAATCTGGGCGTCGCGCGTCGCCTAGAAGGGATGTGCTTTCATTAGACAGGTACACAACAGATCAAAGTAACTGTTATCAAAATAACAATCGGACGATTGCAGTTTTGGAAATTACAGGTTCATTATAGGCATGATACGAGCCATTTGAGTAGGTAGTTGAGATATCCTAGGGCGGTTCCTTAGTCAGATGCTAATCATGTTTATATCTTGTGTTCAATTAAAATCCCTTTTCTTTCAATTGGTCTTTGGTGCCTGGGAGGACAGAGATACCAAAAGAAGTTCCTTAGTTGGTGACCTTTTTTGCTCTTGCACGATAAAACATCATGTTTTTGTCGCTATAGTCCGTCAACTGTCTGCGAACGGCGAGCGTTGGGTGGCTTGCCGTCCGATCAAATGCTAGTGAAGGAGGAGGCGGGCCACGTGAGGGAGAGACAGCCCTCACGCCCCAGCCGCCGCAACATAGGGAGACGCATTGGGCGTTGGGAGTCGCTGGGCGATTCTCGGCCACCGTAATGCGGGTCTGCAGATGGCGAGCCTTGGGTGGCTCGTCGTTCGATCAAAGCCAGGTCCGGGTCGGCGATGGTGCGTTGTTCCACTCGCGCCTCAATGAGATTTCAGCATAGGAGAAGGAGAAGGGGCCCGTTAGGGCCAGAGCCTGCCAAGGTTGCGGATTTTGTTCGAAAGAGTTACCGCGGCCCTGGAAAGCAAAAGGCATTACGAGGAGCACGGATGGGTTTTAGTCAGTAAAAGTCTGACACTCCCTCCCGCCCGCTCCACCCAGGCGGCATGAGTCATTTGATTTCACATCCATAAAAAAGAATAGTCCGTCATCTAGGGACACAACATCTTCGCATAGCCTAGGTACATAACGTGCCAATATCATCATGATTCCGTTGAGAAAGAGAGACGGAGTTATACAGGACGAATAGCACTAGCCGTTTTCCGCAACGGAATCGTGATGACGCGTCATAATAACTGGGGGGCTGACTAGAACCACAGCACAACGCGGTTATCACAAACATATGTATCTGTCGAAATTAGCTTGGAAATCATAATTCTCGACGGACACGACTGGCGGTACTTACAGTGCCTACTCGTATACCTATAGATAATGCATGCTACATACATTGAAGGGGGATCAACTAGAGGGATTCACTAGGAACGGTTCTACGGTTCTAATACTGCTAAAATGGTCTTCGAAGAGGCTATCAGGCTTATGGACACTGCAGAACTGGGTAAGTAGAGTAAGTACCTAGCTTTTCTTCTGTGGCCATGAGGAGTCAAATGTGAATCAATAGCCCGAGCAGATGTGTCTCATGGTAAATCGCTTTTGTAGTTTTATAGAAGTGGTCATCCTTTATGTAAGTACCGCGTCATAAATGATGACCAGTTCAATTACACATGCTTAGTGCCTACTGTACTAAAGGTAACCTATCATTGCTCACAGTTTAGACTTAAGGTGGAAGCGCCAGGGTAACCCGCGACGTACTTGCTAGGGCCGCGAATCATATTTTGACCAACATACAACCTGATACTGACCTGGAAATTGCAAAAAACGTGAGTAAATTTGAATGTCGCGGGCTACCCTGGCGCTTCAAATAAGTTACCTACCTATCAGATTTAGTAGTTTTTGAGAAGGAACATTATTTTTTGGGCCTATGTCCAGCACTGGACGACTTTCGGCTGAAATGATGACGATGATTTAAAACAATCTCAGCTATACTTACCTAAGGTACAACAAATTCTTCATAAGCAATACCTACCTACTTATAAGATAATTTTTTGTTGGTGTATTTGGTGTAATATGTAAATAGGTAGGTACTTACATAACTCAAAACTGAATGCGATATTTCGAGTTAGATCCTAATCTAACTCGAAATATCGCATTCATACCACATATGTATTTAGATAGACATAGATTTAAACGCAAGTATCACGATGTGTATGAAAACCAAGCTTGCCATTTTGACTACCAACCTACTATGACGTCACACACAAGCACAGCTATACCAATGCAGACTGAGCGCGAAAGTGGCGGCTTACGATTTTTGTACGTAAGCTGGGGTGGGTACCAAAACGGGCACGCGAAGTAGTTGCTCTTGCGTTATCTACTTATGTCTATCTAGATCTGTGGTTCCTACCTATACCTACGGCCTTTCGGAAAAATTATGCTAGGTAACAGCATTATTCGACTTTTGTTTTGTTGCTGACCCTAACAACCGAGGAAGTTTTCAAACTGTTACCAAACCTTAGTTCCCTCAGGAAAATACCGAACTGTACCTACTTCAAGTTCGGAACGTGCCTAATAAAGTAAGTACTAGTTCCTGTGACGTTACAGGTTCACTGGAACAGTTATGATTTACGACCTAAGAGACATGAATGGTCAAGTCACTATGTGCTGCCTCCCCTCACCCCACACACCCCCGGAGGGGTGTATAGCCCTATCACAGAATGCCGCGTCGGCAATCAATATTTTATTGCGATGCAAGCTACATGTTGAAGAGAGATGTAAAAACATTAACTAGATACCTACCTAATTGAATAGGTACTATTAAGAGCTTCCGAAGTTCCGATCAATACTCTCTTGGACATGTTAGTACAGTCACGACCACGAGTGTAGGTACAATTTAATGTAAACGAGTAGTAAACTACCTGAATATAATTATGTGACTATATTTATTTTGTAAATTGATTTAGAATAGGTAGTACTTTTATGCGAAATTCTTTATTTATTTATGGTAATGTTTGTTCATTTGTAGCGTTCGAGACCAAACGCGTGGGCCATAATATATAAAAGTACTTTGTGCGTGGGCCGCTTTTGGTGATTCTTATCTACGTCCTTCGATTTGTCTTAATCTTCCGAGTGTCACTTAAGACATGACATTAACACAATATAAATATGGACATTAATCAGATAGGTAGGGCAGATAGGCGGTGGTTTTAGGTGAGTTCTTACTCTGAGAACAAACACCGAAACAACGTCAGTCTTTTTTTTAAAGTCTATCAGACTTACCTGGTATAGGTATATTATATGTCTGAGGCGGTCTTTTGAAGAGGGCACAGATTTGACTGGAGCCAGACAGAGCAAACATTTTGTCAGTATACGACGGGTAGGTACCTAAGTAGGTACCTACTTACCTACCCGTCGTATATCTCAAAATATTAAAAATAAAACACAAGTAGGTAAGTAGTTACAGTACTTAGGTACCTCTTTAGTTTTCGTTCGTTTTCGAAACCAAACAATCCGAAATAGGTTTTTTACTCAAAGTTATAAGATCACGAGATTTGCTTTTGAACGCTCCATAATTACACAGACCAAATAGGTTCATAACTGTATTTATGCTGGTGCTACCCAGACAGAAAATAAATTATGAATTCGTTTTTCCCGTTATGTGGGGTTGAGCGTAGGTAAGCGGAGCGTGGGGTAAGCATTTTGTAGTAAGGGAGTGAATGGTAGCGATGAAGGCGAAGAATGAAAGAAGAAAATGTGTTGCACTGTGACGACCTCAATTATATAACTTGGGACAAGAGCAGGAAGATGACATGACATGTCATCTACTACTATACATCTACTACTACCTACTAGAACAACACATGTCAGACATGTATTGTTCTAGTAGGTACCTATTGGGACCTCTTTCGACGAGACAGCAAGGTGTGCCGCCCGCGGCTCCGCCCGCGAGGATATCGAAAATTATCCCAAGGGAATATAGGTAGGTACTTACCTATTGCCGGAATAAAAAAAAATCTTTTTGTGTTGTTCCAGACTATAATCTACCTCTGTGCCCATCAATATCCATTCAGCCGTTCTGACTGGATTGAGTACCTAGGTAACAAACATCCAGCCATCCGAACCGAAAGTTTGGATGGCTCGATGTTTGTTGTCATATATAAATTCCCAAATAAAAAAGAAATCTTACGTAATAAATAATTAACATTAAATTCGCGATAAATTCGCGGCACACCGGTGCAGCGGTGTGCCGGCAGTGCTCGAGTGGTGAAGAGTGTTTTTGTTAGGTTGAACGCGCTTATCTCAGAAACGACTGGTTCTAATTGAAAATCCTGCTACGACCAATAGGAGCGGAGAGCATTGATAAAAATGTGACGCAGACGAAGTTTATAATATTAGTAAGAATAGAATTTATTTTTCTTCACCATATTATGTAATAAAAACAAGGTAGGTAGGTACAAGGCTCTATCACCTTCCTACCCTGAGCCCATTTTACTTGGGGTTGGCGCAACGCGTTTTCATCATAACAGGGCTCCACTATACAACGTGTAAAAGAATAAACGCAATCCTTTACCCTTACTAATAAATATATTATAAACGCGAGTTTGTATGGTATGGATGTATGCTACTCTTTCACGCAAAAACTACTGAATGGATCTTGATGAAATTTGGCACAGAGGTAGTTTATAGTCTGGAATAACACGAAACTATTACGAGTAGGTATTTAAATCCCGGGAGTATGTTCCCTTGGGATAATTTTCGACATTCACGCGGGCAGAGCCGCGGGCGGCAGTTGGTACCACCGTATGGAGTCATTGTAGGTACTCATGACCCTTTAAGAGCAACTACGCCGTTTAATGACATGGGCAAGTCGCATTAACCATATCGAACCAAAGATGTCACTTAGATCGCTGTAAAATCGGCGCAGTAAAATGAAAAGGCTAGGCCACCAATTAAACGCCTGATTAAGCCAGTTGGCTGCGACATCTATACCTACATAGAAATAAAAATGAATCACCGAAATGTATGAGTACCTACGCGGATAACTGGAGTGAGAACGACTTGAACGCTTGAAATCATTCTTTTTTTGTGGTGTTCGTAATTAGTCAGGGCGAGGTTTATAGGAAAGAAAAATTTTAAACAAAAAACATACATACGGGCGAAGCCGGGGCGGGCCACTAGATTATGTAGGAGTCTGGTACCTAGGTAATTACTAATTATAAATAATAGGTACTAAGTTACATTAATCATTACGTGCGTTACTCATGGCTATTAATAAATTAATGGGTTTATATTATTTTCCGAGTCAAATAGCAGGCTTTGATAACGTTTGACGGTATTTTAGCGAATAACAAACGGCATTTTAACTGCTTATGGACGCTCCACACGATACCAACTTTCAAACTTCTATAGAACTTTATCTGAACAACAAAGCAATGCATTATGTCACCGGGAAATTGCAAACGCCGTAAGATTGTAAAATATCGCGTGAAATATTATAAAACTATTTTTTCTTAATAAGATACGGTTCTATTGGAAACTATTGAAAATGGATGGGATTTATTGTATCTAGAACGATTTTTTCTAACTGTCTGTCTCGTGTGAACCCATATAATATTATAACGATCACATCACGCTTATAGCCCGAAGACTCGGTAAAAGTCCAAGTTACAGCTGTGGTCCATCTTTTAATATTTTTTTTTTATTGAGGACTGGGCTAGCTCTTGAACTCAATCCCGCCTGATGGAAAGCGATAGATGAGGTCTGTGATGGAGCGAGCGTGCCCAGAAGATGCCTGCGGCCCTACCATGACGTGTTAAAGCGTGACTAGTTCGAGCCAGAAGGAGGGATGGAGCTATACACCCTATATAGCTCCATCCCTCCTTCTCGCTCGAATAGGGCCGCTGTTCACTCTTGCTTTGAAGGCAGACGGGTTATATGTGGAAGGGAACACAGACGCTGGTAGAGAGTTCCACACTTTGGCTGTGCGCATAATAAATGTGCTTACTATTGGTAACCGGGCAAAATCGTCAAATGTATATTGCAACGGACAGAGAAAAGTGGAAGGAAGTAAGGAAGGAAAGGAGGCCTTTGCCCTACAGTGGGACTCCACAGGCTCATAACAAAAAAAAATATTTAAAAAAAACTGGGCAAAAATCTAGGATTTTTTTTATTGGACAATTAAACCCTCCATACTATTTCCAACTCCTGCAACTCCTGAGAGCCAGAATGAACAGTGGTGACAGCCAGAAAAAAACTGAGAAGTCCCAGAGAAACAACTGTCTTGGATCCGCAACGAAATTGAGCAAAAAGATTAGCCGAGGAGTAAGAAAAATATAATTTTCATACAAACATACCTATCTAGGATCTGATCTGCTACTGTCCTGCTGAGAAAATGTAGATGGAGAATCTCAATAACACTAGCTGGCCTGCGGCCCTACCATGACGTGTTAAGCGTGAGTCGTTCGAGCGAGGAGGGAATGGAGCTATATAGGGTGTAGGTATAGCTCCATCCCTCCTCGCTCGAACGACTCACGCTCCCACGTAATCGAACCCGTGGGACCACACACGCTTGCCACCACTGAACCTTGGTGAGTTTTGGTAATTTAAACTAGTATTCAGATACCTACCTACATCTAACTGGATGCATCTGAATACTAGTATTTTGCATGGAGTGACTGTCCAACCCAGTAACTGGGTAGGTAGTACTCCTTGGCAAGACTGGTGTCAGATTTTTTGGCTTCTGACTACCTGTAACGCCTGCCAAAAGATATTCAAATGACAGCTGGGACCAACGGGACACGAAGTTTCCGAGAGACGTAGGAAACTCGGGTCTCGGTGATTAATGGCTGGGTCACCCATCTCCCCGACCACTCTCGGCAGCGTAGCATTAACGTCGAACGTCACGTGCGTTTTTTATTATTTAGCGACGAGCTCTTGTAAGACGAAATTCTAGCAACGTATGGTGACTCTACCCTCGTCATAATGTAATTTATTACTTACAGTACAACTATTTTCTTAGGTCCGGAAGTCCCTCGGCAATCATTGCATTTTCGAATACAAACGAATGCTAAATTCCATCAATTAGTTGAATTATCGTGTATAGGTCGCAGCCAATTAGCTTAATCAGCCGTTTAATTGGTTGCCTAGCCTTTTCATTTAAATGTGCCGATTTTTCAGCGACCTAAGTAACATCTTTTGTTCAATATGGCACAGTTCAATGAAAAAGCTAGACTTTTAATGAAACGGCGGTAATGCTTTGAATTCAGAACATAAGTACTTTATTGTTGTTTGTTTTGATTTCTGACTATTTATACATATAACAATAAATTACTTAGGTTTGAATTCAAATTATTATACCCACACGATAAATCTTAATTGATGGACATGGAAATTAGCATTCGTTTGTATTCGGAAATGCGATGATTGCCGAAGGACATTAAGAAAATAGTTGTACCTACACTAATTAATTAAGTAAATAGGTAGATAGATACGAGCTACCTAACACAAATCAGTCACCTATCAAATTATTGTAATTAGCTAATTTATGAATATGGAGGCACCGCCATTGGTCTGGTTTTGTTTTGGTTTATTATGTGCTGGTATGCATGACGTGACACAGATAGATTATGTTAGCCGTCATTCTAATGTAATCAACTATGAGCTAGGGAGAGGGGTACCCCCATACGGCTCATCAGTGATGGATGCAGGTAAGATGTGATATTGGCGAATATCGTATACATGAAGGGGCCAATCCAATTGAATCTTCTGCTTCATTTCGATTCTTTGGGCCCAGTAGAGGACTGCGTTAATTGTAGCACCGGTAGCATTAAAAACCGGCCAAGTGCGAGGCAGACTCGCACGAAGGATTCCGTACCAACATCTATAAAAAACGGCAAATAAATCACGTTTGTTATATGGGAGCCCCACTTAAATATTTATTTTATTCCGTTTTAGTATTTGTTTTTATAGCGGCAACAGAAATACATCATCTGTGAAAATTTCAACTGGCTAGCTATCACGGTTCATGAGATACAGCCTGGTGACAGACAGACGGACAGCGGAGTCTTGGTAATAGGGTCCCGTTTTAACTCTTTAGCTAAGGAACCCTAAAAAGCAGGTAGGTACCTACTTAATAGGCGCTTGGGACACTCCAACATGTTTTGAGCAGGGGCACCGCAATCACACAGGGGTATCCGATGGGTCCATAAAACTCAATTTCACCAAGTCGTGTTTGCTGCGCCCAGCAGCGCCCTACCTGGGAGCGCAACCGATGGAGTGCTTTCCGTACAGGTAGGGTCTTGAATGGCCTGTGTACAACGAAGAAAATTCTACCAGCTATTAAGCCTAACCGGGGCTGTAGTATGTTCGTAGTGGAGTTTACCAAAGCGTGAATCACTTTAGTAAACTCCTACTAATTAACAAGAAAGTAAGAACAGCACCCAGTGTTGTAACGACTGACTTACAAGTTCTAGGTTGGGAGTCTGAACGTCCCATTGAGAATATTGGTTTTTTAGTCTTTGGAACGTCCCTATCAACATTCCGTCGTGAGAGAGACACGGAACTATACCTACAGGACGAGTAGCACTAGGCGTTTTTCACAACGAATTCATGATGCCATTGACATGTCATAGTGGTGATAGTGCAGGTGTCACACTAGTCACTAATCCACTCGAAAGAGTACAAAGAACATCGTGAGAACCGCCACGACCTCTTTGTCTCATCCACCAAACTGCACTGGGGCCTCGTGACGGGATCCAACCCGGACTAGGCTAGGCCCCGCACTCCTCAAAGAGTAGGAGCCTATCACTCTGCAAATGAAAAAATGTTGAAGGCTGATAGCTCCAGTTGTAATGGAACTGCCACATATTTACGCAGTTCAATTGCGTAAATTAATGCTCGGTCATACCACCAGTAAGTATCTACGTCATACGAAGGTCCTTGTATTGTGTTTTATTGACCATATCTATCTAGAATAGAAACGGTCATTAGTACAGAACAAAATATATCCGATTAAATATCGAAAACATAATGAGTAATTGCCAGAAACAATGAAGCTATTGTAAACAAAATATTCTCGTACTTTAGTTATTGCTTATTTAGTATTACTTACGAACTGACCGAGAGATAACTTGAAGGAAATGAATGATTCACAGAATGAACTTTGTTTATCAGCAATCTTATGTTTTTAATATTAAATATGTGCATCAGTTTGTTATGTATTACTCATAACTCCCCTTGACCTCCCGCGCGGGAATAAATTACTCGAGTGCTCCATTATTGAGTTCAGTCGCTGTAGGGACGGACGTCGCGCCGCGCCGCTCCGCACAAAATGAAGCTTCCGCTACTAGTCGTGTTTACGTTCATACTCGTATTACAACTACCTCACAGTGAGTGCCGGCAGATCTCCTGGTTCCCCGACGTGTTCGACAGCTTCACCAACAGAACCTCACAAATCACAAACTATGTGCGTGAAAGGGGACGCCGACTAAAGAACTATTACGTTGAAAATGTGCGAAAGAAGTTCACTTCCTATTTTGGTGTCAACTCCACCACCAGCGCACCAGACTTAGCGGAGACACCCGAAGACAAACAATGGAGGATCAAGAGAAAATTCAGAGATTTTGTCGATGTAGCCCAGTCGACGGAAAATAATATTTTTGATTCAATAGCACCAGAGGGAAAGATGAAGTACCAGTGTTCGGATGAAGACCCGACCATCCATATGAGCACGCCGCAGCTGATCGCAGTGCACGGCTACCCCGCGGAGTCACACACCATCGTCACAGACGACGGATACGTTTTGACAGTACATAGGATACCATATTCTAAAGAGGCCAAAAATAAAGTAAGTCCCAGGAAGACAGTGTTGCTGCATCACGGTCTACTTGGGAGCTCTGCTGATTGGATAATACCGGGACCCAAGAAGGGCCTGGGCTATATCTTGTCTGATGCCGGCTACGACGTGTGGTTGGCAAACGTGCGAGGAAATACTTACTCACGAGCACATGTATCAAGAAATGTTGATTCATTTGAATTCTGGAACTTCACATTCCATGATGTGAGCCAGCACGACCTGCCGGCGGTCATCGATTACATAATGGAGGTTAAAGGATGGGACGTCAAGATTAATTATATCGGCCATTCTATGGGAACCACAGTACTGTTCGCACTGCTGTCCACGAAGACTCACTACAACAAGGTTTTAAGAGCAGGATTCGCTTTGGCTCCGGTCGCCTACATGACAGAAATTAAGAGCCCGATACGACTGCTAGCTAAGTATAGCGATAACTTAGAGTATCTCATGAAACTACTCGGGGCTAATGAGTTCCTGCCTCAAAACGCTGTCTTGAGGTGGTTATCAAAACATGCTTGTGAGATAAATCATTATGAGGAAGCGATATGCGAGAACTCAATGTTTGTTTTGTGTGGGCACGATGAGAAACAATTCAATAGGTCATTGTTACCGTTAATTTTGGGTCACGTTCCCGCGGGAGCTTCCACGAAGACGTTAGTTCATTACGCGCAAGAGATCAAGCAGAGTGGCAAGTTCCAGATGTTTGACTACGGATCTGAGGGTAACCTCAAGGAATATGGGACCACATCTCCTCCTGAATATCCATTACACAAGATCACCTTGCCTATCGCTCTGTTTAGTGCTGATAACGATTGGTTAGCCAGTGACGTTGATGTGACGAACTTGTATGTACAATTAGCGAATCCAATAGTTCACTACATAGTGCCATTGAAGGAATTTAATCACATTGACTTTTTATGGGCAGTTGACGCGCCTTCTCTAGTGTATGCAAGGTTATTACAATTGTTAGAAGAAGGTGTAAGCAAGCCATACTCTACTGATATTTTAGATAGTTTAGATAATAATCTTGATAAGATAGAAGATTTCATGAACAAAGGATAGAAATAAATTACTATTAAAGATTTTGTCATTTTATTTAATGTTTAGTCTCGATCTTATTGAGGAACGACTTCCTCAATAAGATCGGCTAAATAATAACAGCCGCACTGGTCGACCTTTGAGGTCGGTCCATGGATGGGTGACCATTCATTATACTTACATATATATTATGTAAATTGAGTTTCTTCGGAAAGCCCGTCAAGCTGGTTCCGGCTGTAACCTTTTTTTTTCGCCACTACGAGGACTCGGCGGTGCTCCACCCAAGCGGAACAGACCTCCACCGTTCCTCCGTGCCTTGGAATTTACATTTGACCGTCATTATGGGTGTTTAGAAGCTAGAAAATCTGCCACCAGTCTTGTTAAAGGGTAACATAAAATAAAAAGGGGGAAATTAATCTGCGGTCAATTGAAGGAATTTAATCACATAGACTGTTTTTGTTTTAATTCATTAGGTAAACATTATACCTACCTACGCAGAATCTAAGTACGCAGCTGTTTTTTTCTGGGTTAGCCGAGTTTGTTGGGGCCTGGGTAGATAAGTAGATACCTATCTCAATTTTATTAGGTATGCCAGATAAAAGAGTAAGTAGGTATAAGATCGCTCCAAATACCTATTGACTGATTACTATTATTATCAGTTAAATGTGGGTTACTAAAACATACGTTACATAAGTAAGTACCTATGTAACGAAGACTGTTTAGTTTTGCTTTGGAACTTATGATAGGTGATAGGATCCAAACTAACGATAAGTAGGTACTAATTTTATTCCCTCTGTCTGTCTGTTGCTCTGTGTGTTGTTTCTTCCTCTGCACGTCTGCACGGATTTGGATGTTAGGTACCTACTTGCCACATGGGTAGACCATATCCTGGAATAGGTAGGGCATAAGTTTCATTTCATTCCGGGAGTAGACACCGTTGTTCCTTTGGGATACCTAATCCATTGGCAGAAGAAGCTAGTTAACCTGTTGCTCTCTTCACTGTAAACTGTTGACTTCGCGATCAAACTATCTCACTCACGTTTGTTACCGTAACGTATTGGATTACTACCTAAGTAAGTATATCAATAGTAGGTGGGAATTGTAATTAAGTGACCACTTTTCACCCTTATATCTATAGCTATAAGGTTGAAGAGTGGTCAACTTTGACATTGCTGATTGTACCTACCTAACTATATACCTAGGTACTTAGTCGACTTTGGACTTAACCACACAATGTTTATGCAATGAAAATAATGGATTACTTATCCAGTATCCTTGTTTTGTTCATATAGTAAGTAGGTAAGTACTGGTACCTACCTACCTAATTAGCCACTGATAAAGACCCTGAGGAAAACATAACATAAGCACCTACCTACTAAATAACGCTGGTAGGTAGACCTACCTACCTACAGACACTGAAACGCAATTAAAATAAGTAATGGAATTAATTTAAAAAAATGCTATCTACCTACCTTTTTAAGTCTTCGTCTTTTAATTACAGATGATTCAAACCTAATTAAAAATGTACCCAGAACAGCCACCACCCTCCGGACCGCTGCCTACCTACATGTCTGCATTCTATTTCTGAGTGCTCCAAGGCACGGCACAAGTCTGAATTCTATTTCTGAGTGCTCCAAGGCACGGCACAAGTCTGCATTCTATTTCTGAGTGTTCCAAGGCAAGACACATGGCGCATGAAAACATTTGACTGCCTCGGATATCATACCCTTGACATTATCCTGGTATCCTGCAGTAGGAGCTAGTTGGATAGTAAGGTACCCATTATACGCCACCATTAAAGACATCATCCGTCGGGCATTTCACCATCATTGTGTCATGTAGGTAGAAACATACTTCAGAACCCAATGGCTTGGACGAATGGAAGGGGGTCAAACGGAATTACAAAGATGGAGCCTTTGATGTGGGATGGAATAAGTAGGTATCGAAAACTCGAGATGCTGAGCCTGAGCCATTCTGTCTTCCTAGCACGGCAGATTGTGCTGGGGCGGGAACTGAAGGAGCAGAGAACCTTGAACGGCATAAAAATATCACCATTGGAAGTGATGTTTGAGCCGTTTGTGGTCGAATCGAAACAGGGCTATGCTTTACCTACATCAGTGAAAAAATTTAATATCAGTTTAGTACCTAGGTCTACTTTCTTTTTTTTTTAATGATGGGAAATCATCAAATGACTCCTTCAGCTTTGGGCCGAGTGGAAGAGTGTCAGACTCTTATTGACTAAAACCCATCCGTGTTCCTCCAAATGCCCTTTGCGTTCCTCTTTCGAACAAATTCCGCAACTGGGATTATGTACCTTCGTCTAACAATTACCTAGGTACCTCCTACGGCTACTACCTATATACAAACAAACCCAGTGAGTCGTCTGTTTTTGTACTAAGTATTATATTAAGTTTAGATTTAGATAACGACAAACAAACACAGAATTTAATACATAGCTATTAGATACTTAGTCAACCGCATCCAAACGTCAACAATGATAATAATTTTGACGACTCGAGCAATCATATCAATATTGTTACTGAAAACTGATAAAACTCAGTCCCACCATGTGTGGACCAATCTACGCAGGATGACTCATTGATTAGAAGGTACTTGACCCCTGGACCTCTGGAGGTTTGACGCCGGGATGCGTCAAACAAATAAAGCTTTGCGCAAATATGTACCTATATTCAGTCAACAAAACAGTAGTTCAGTACTATGGCAAAAAAACAACATATTTCTACGCCTACGCTTTAATTTGTTACTTAATATTAGTCGTTAGACCCAACTGTGTTGTGTTGATAAAGAAAAGCTGTTTTGGGGATGCAAAGATTACGCGCGCGCCTCTAGCGGCGAAGTTTAGAAGTTGTCTAAGAGCGACACTTGCAGCGTTGCCAACACCAATTTATCAAAATCCCCGAATATCTAAGTCATTTTCCCCAATTTGGGGACAAAAATCTATTTTGAGTGCCCACAAAATCCCCTCTGGCCTTACATAGCAAATGACAGTTGTGTGGAAAAGGGAGACGGACGCCATTGCCTAGCAGTGCCAGTGGGACAAAATAGGATAGATAGATATATTTCGAACACATCGGTCGAGCGATATAAATTAGTTTATAACAAAAAGGAGTTATTCGGATACCCATGAGTAACCTACCAAAAATATTACGATAAGTATTTCGATTTCTTGAAAAGGTGTTCTGACTTGGCCCGGACTATCGATATTCAAAATCCCCGCATTTTCTCCGTATAATGCCAATACCCAATCAACTTGAGATTCCCTGCAGTTTGGGAAATTCCCACACGTTGGCAACGCTGTACGAAAACTGTCAAAGTGTCGTTTTTTAGACAGCTTCACAATTTGACCCTAGGGGCGCTAGTTAGAATCTTTGCGTCGCGTCGCCATAATATGAATTAAAATCTTAAATATGGCTGCTACCTGTACATTGACGCGGAACGAGGCAGCAACGCAGAGAAACGGAGTAATGCGGAGCGGGTTGCGGACTGTTTGTCCATTAACCCGGAGCGAGGCAGGGGAGCGAGTTAGCGGCGCGGCGCAACGGAGTGATGCGGAGCGGAGTTGCGGACTGTGTCTTTCCATTGATGAGGGTCTGGTAATTTCGCTGCGACGAGAGACCATTTCAGCCATACGTGAAATTTCGCAGTCAACTGACATGTTGTCGAAACAAAAAACATAGATTTTGGTTATGAGATACACTGGCAAAATATCTACTCCCCCTCCCCCGCCCCGGGCCCCGCGCCTGCTATACTACGGCGTTTGTTTTTTCCTCCTCGCTCCGCTTCGCCTCGCTCCGCTTTCCGGTTTTCTATGATTTTTTAAACTAGTACCTATGCAAATCCCTGTCCACTGAAGCTGAGCCGATAATTTATGCAATTCCATTGGTTAATATCTATGCGCTCCTCTTCTCTCCGCTTCTGTGTACAGGTAGCCTTAGTCAAGAGCTGTTGCTGTCGATTGGTGTGCTTGTGCCGATTATGTTCAGTTTCATTATTGTTTATTTTAATTGAAATTCGGCATTTAGATTGGTACTGTCTCTATCTCACCGAAATAAGAAGCCACTAAAATAACAGGGTCCTGAAGTACCCACAATGCAAAATCGTCAAATATTGAGGCCCCATACTGAAGCATCTCATCAAGACAACAATGTCTCTTGTAGTATATAAGTACTAACATAGGTATCCTTTTAGGTATTTTGTTGCTGTTGTGTATACCTGCGTGGACTATGCACTATGTTATCTGAAAGTAAAATAAATAATAATAATAATTAGGTACCTACTGCTAGTTTGATAAGACTCAAAAACATCAGAAGAAGGTACTGTTACACTATGTTCCTAACCAGTATACTATTGTAGTCTTTGGTTCCTAATGTTATCTTTGGTAAAATGTGCTTCAATGGCATTAACATTCTTGCACGAAATGTATCTTTAGGTTCCGACTCCGACTATACGTATAGCTAATTGCCATTGTGCTTTGTCAAGGATAAGGGAAATAGATTTTAATGCACTGCTCATAGTTACGTACCTACTTACTATGGGACTTTTTACGAAACTTAATGACTGGCTTTTCGATAAATAGGTGGGTAAGTAATGCTAATGACTTCACAGTCACACTACAGCGTGCAGCTGCAGATGAAGTGACTGTGAAATATTATATTGGATTGGCAAAAGCGGTTGCAGTGTTATCACTGCTAATCCTTAATTAAATTAAACTAAACATTCATATTAAACTAGCTTAATTAAAATTAAACATTCTTCTAAAAAGCCCTTTATTCAATCACATGTGAAGTTTTAAGACTATTCCAAAATTGACCAAAAACACATTGAAATGACATTGACATGTCTCAAAATGTCATTGTTGTGTCAAAAAAGATGAGCCGATTGTTGATAAAATAAATTGTAAAAAATCTACTAGAATTTTATTACATAGGTAAACATGGCTTTCTTCAAAGGCTGGCGATATGCCGCCTTCGTTTCTGGGTTTGTAGGTTTCATTGGACTGGCACTATATCCCATTGCTATAGCTCCTATGATAGATCCTTCGGGTTATAGTAAGTTCACTTTACATCATTGAGAAACCCTTATTGCTCTTGGTAGGTAACCTAAAATAATAAATTGTATTGTTATTATTTCAGAGGAAATCCAAAAGGTAACAAGGAAAAATATCAAACAGGAAGACATTCAACCTGGGAGTAAGTCGACTTCTTTCTTAAAATAATTGCATCATTGAAACTATTTAATTATCTAGTAACTAGTTTTTGATTTATGGGATTCCTACTTTTATGTACTTACCTACTTCTTATAAGTTTGTTTTTGAGTTGTACTACTGTAGAAAAATTTTAATATCTTGGTTTGATGACCAAGATTTACAACTTTTCTTCCTCCGATCCTTATTTTACTTTTTCAGCAGAACTGTTAATGTAGCATATTTTATTTTCAGATATGAAGGTATGGACTGATCCATTTGGACGAAAGAAACCAGAAAACGATTAAGCAAACTTAGTTTAATTTATAGTGTTAGGTAGGTACATTAATTTATGAAATATAGAAACATGTTAATGATTTGTTAAATTTTATTTTATTTCATAAAACTTGTTGAATTATTCACAATCATCTTTTAATTTAACAAAAAGCTTTGAATAACTTTAAGTCTGGTTGTGGCAGAGGGCATTTCAAAAGATTGGCTTTTTATTCAATAATACCTATCTATGGTTTTGCTGATAATATTGGATTTTCATGTTGGAAAAGGAAAGTGGAATGGAATCCATCATCATTTGTTTGCAACTTTTAAATTTGGTCAGTTTTTTCTTGTCATTGTTTCTTTACTGGTAAAACTGGTATATATCAGATACAGAACATCAGCCGAAAATTTTACCACTTAATTCCGTGTAAGGACATCTGTGTAAGTGTACAGAGGCTCAAGGAGGACTACTCAATTTTTGGGCCAGAAATGAGGCTCTCCTACTCACATTTAAAAATGTGAAAGTCTGTGTTAGATATTGTCAACCACACCTCAGGCTAAGAACTTACGGAGGAACTGCGGTTTTATTTTCAAACTCACGAGACCGGTTATTTGCGTGACGCAGCCGTCGCGGTTGCGATCATCGCCCGCAGATTTCTGTACCCCCTGCCCCCCGCCAGTCACCGCAGTCGCCCGCCAACCGATCGCAGAGACCGCGGCACGCGCGATTCTACCAGTTGCCCGCCGGTGCAGCAGGAACCGCAAACAACCGCGCACACCGCGGGCGTAACACGCGTCGTGAGTTATGCTTTAATTTTTTACATATACTGCATTCTACAGAAGCTACGGGCCCGCAACCGCGACAGACGCGGACGAAAATCGCTCCGTGAGTTCGTAGCCTCATTGGTTGCATGGGTTTGGATGGAGGTAGACGCGTGGGACACTTTATCCCGTTATTCTAGCTAATATGTTCACGTGGGATAACTATTGACGAAGGCGTAGCAGTAAAGAATTCAATAAAACAAGTTTTATAAAAGAAAATTTTAATGTTAAAATTCCAAATAACCCTATTCGGGTACATATCTATACCTCTAAAGCTTTTATACAAAACAGTGGAGTCCCTGTTGTTTTTACAATTTCTTAAAAAAATAAATCATTATTCCGAAACTCCGTATTTACAGTGTCCAAATGTGCTCGTTTTGTAGCCCTAAATAATTATTACTAAAGTGATTAAATAAGTTTTTAAGCTGAGACAAAGTATCATTATTCTGCTAATGTCAAGTACAAAAACTAATGTGTGACTATTAAAAATATTTACATAATTATACATAAAATATCTTTACATTATAATTTTACACAAGGGCTCGCATATTATGTACTCAATACAAGCTGATCAATATCTGAACTCTTAAATATTCTCTCAGTTCAAATACGACTTTAAAATTATAAAATAATAACAATGACAATTTTAATGGCTACATAAT
The DNA here is from genome assembly GCA_947386135.1 of Melanchra persicariae. Lineage (NCBI taxonomy): Eukaryota > Metazoa > Arthropoda > Insecta > Lepidoptera > Noctuidae > Melanchra > Melanchra persicariae. The sequence goes on along the minus strand of OX376652.1, from coordinate 10,908,321 downwards.
ATTGGATAATTAGAACTATCAAAGAAATAATTTTTCGGATCACTCCACTACTAATATGAGCAAATGCAAAAGGTACAATTTAAACTTGAGCGATAACAATGAAACACAAGGAACAATGATGAACTGAGTAAATAAAATTATGATATAAAATGATTTTATATAACAACGATTAATGATAGGCATATAAAATATGACGCAAGTAAACATGTAATACAAATTCAGCTAATATAACAGAGTCTTAGAAAACTGTGAACACAAATCATCAGACCACAATATTTCTGCTAACGCGGGACTCAATCCCACAGTAAGTAAAACAGATTTCCATATTTGGAACACCCTGTGTATATAATTAACTAATTTGCAGGAAGTAAATAAGATAAAATATCGATTATTGCTTTCTATGTAACTATTATATCTATGGCTATTGAACAACAACATTCTTATTGCATTACAACAAGAACACATCACAAACATTGAAGTTTTTCACAGATACCGCGAGATTAGACAATCTTGCGTTTTACTTGGCGAAATATTTGTGGGCCTTGGCTTTCCTTTGCCTCCCGTTGCCAACCGCATTCGCCCTGGAAATTGCCCGCATTCGGCTTGCAAGGCCTCGCAATATTTCTGTCAAGCAGTTGTATTTATGTTTTTTTTTATTATTAATAGAAGCGTGTCTTTTCGTCCTATCCAACATAAATGTACGTATATATCATTAGTCAAGCCTCTTCCAAATTACCTGAATAATAGAAGGTAATGAAAACATAATAAAAGACAAGTTCAATTTCTGTTTGAAAAAAAATAATATACTTCTACGATTTTTTTTAGTGTGAATTTTGACTAAGTTCTATAAAATGTTAAGGTGCAATAACATTGCGGTCGATCGACAGCGACGTCTATTTGATCGCCTTAAATTATAATCGATGATTAATCGATTAACGTAATCCTTTCGATCGGAACGTTCGTTGTATTGCGACCACAATCTAGTTTCACCTTGAGAGAAAGAGAGAGACAAAGCGTGCAGATGCTATCTCCCTCTATTTCTCTTTTGTTAAAAAACCTCCCTCGCCTCGACGCCAACTCTTTGGTGTGTGAGCGACGCCCCTTATGGTGCTCCCTGACCGGGAGAATTCGCCTGTACTGTTACGTTACTAAGTCGAGTATTACATCAGTGAGTGACAAGACCCGAGCATTAGCATTAGCAGAGCGCAACCTGTAATGAATGATACAATCTGTAACATTTTGACACAACTTGTAACATCAGTGTGTACGATTTTGAAATAATTCGTGACGCCAATATCGTTTTTTCGTACATAAATATCGAATTAATATAGCCGCGCACAGCACAACGACTACTGGTAAAGATCCAATTGTTACATTATAAGCGAATGCTTGTCAGTTAAGGAGGCAGTATTATTGTACTGTAATGCTCAAAATGAATCAGAAACGTTACATTACAGACGAATACTCCCGATGAGAGAGCACCTTTAATCTCTATAATGTACGATTTCCACCAAGCAGGTTGCGCCGGAGTGCATTTTACAATAGAATTGGAAGCGACCATGAAGTATTGACATTGTCATTGACCGGAGCACCAGGCCCGATTGGTTGAAATCGTACATAACAAAAACTCAATTCAAATTAGAATCTTCGGAAATGTGGCATATTTGGTGAATGTATAAATTGGAATGGTTAATTGGAGTATTCCCATCTGTCCCCGAATGGGACAAATGGGAATTTTTGTGTCATCCGTCGACAAAAAATCCCATTTGTGCCCGATGAGATGGGAATACTCCGTTTAATTGAAACAACTACAGACATGTTTTAATTAACCGAAATAGGTATGGTACGCCCATGGGCGCCGGCAAGATTATTTTCAGGAGGATGCACCTTCAAAATCTGCCTTGATTATGATAGGTAGGAAGAACGGTCTGATGCCCATTCACACAGAGATAAAACTAAAGCAGACAGCTGCAAGGCCGAGCGAAGGGAGCTCGAAGTACCTCTGCGCCTCGGATTTGCTAGTTTATCTTTTACTACAAAAATATATATTTTTTTAATTTACTCATGTTTTTGTATGTATTATTGAAAGCCAGGGAGGTGCAAGTGCACCCCCTTGCACCCCCTCCCGGCGCCCATAGGTATGCCTGAAACGTTATGAAAAATTGTTACGTACAGCAAAATCATGTATACTCGATCATTTTGTACCTAAAAATAAAAAATGCAATTTAGTGCCCTCTGTCTTTTACCGTTGTGGTTCGAATGAACTAAAATTTAACGAATGAAAGCCCTGGTAAACTAAGTTTATAATAATTATTAATAACTAATTTTAAAGTTCGTGAATGTTATCTGAAGAAACAAACTAAAAAACTATTTTACAAACAAATAAATGATTTTGAATTTTCTCAAACCCTAAATATACTTATTATTAACGAAAAATGCCAACTTTGTAGTAGAATTTCTTGCCTATATCAAAAAAGTTTAGTAGAAACTGTAAAAATCAAGACAGATACCAAGTATTTGTTTGTTTCTTTGGAGTCAATTCACGAACTTCAAGTATAATATTTCGTTGACCTTGTAACATTATCCTAGATAACAAAATTAAATATATTGTGCCAGGTATACATAAGTGGCGCTCCTTTAGTACAACAAATATTACAGGAGGATTTATAATATACTATATCTAAACCGATATCACTACTAAACAAACTAGTTAATGGAAATAGCACTTAGACTAAATTAGTTAGTCTATTTCTATAATTTGGGACATATTTTTCCTCAACGCCTAAAAGTAATTTTAAAATGCAGTAGAACACCGAAATAAAACACTCCAACCCATACATGTATTGAGTTTGAAGTTTCGGTAAACTTCTGCATTTCAGAACCATGAAATATTTTTATTATAACAAAATAGAGATTTTTGTATTAAAGATATAATTATGAATGATTAACTAGAAATTTTAGTAATGAAACCGGCGCTTTATTTACATAAAATTTATGGAAAAATATTTATAATAAGAACTACAATAAGAAGCCGCGAGAGTGTGCATGCCACACGAACAGTTCAATCTTTATCTATTATTATAATATTATTTTCTGAAATTATCACGAATTTCAAAGTAAGCATTTGTAACATAAGATTGTTATTTATAATTATATTACTATATATAACATCACTTTTCACTGTGTTATCACTTAGTATAGGCATAACTATATCTTCCATAGTCAATTTATTATTTAAAAAAACATCATTGCAGAAATTCGTCGTCGTCGCCCACCTGAAATGAAGCAGGTTGAAATATTAACATATTAAAAAAATACGATGTACGGCACCAAAAGTACCATCAACATAACAACCCGTACATCTTCTAGGTTAGCGAAGCAAGCCGAGGTCAGTCCGTGGATGGGTGAACCGTCCATAACATACCGATATCCTTCCGTGTCTCAGAAGGCACATATTTTGCGGTGGTAGGGCCGCCCGCGACCACCCTCCCACCGGAGTCCGGCGTCAAGCAGCTTGCTGCGTTTCGTCGATACGTGGCAGTACCAGTGCCTCAAGGCATCTTCTGGGCACGCTTGCCCCATCATAGACCTTATACATCGCTTTCCCAGACGTGATCGAGATCAAGAGCTAGCCCATTCCACTTTAAAAAAAATGCATTGGTTCCGGCTGTCTTACACAACGTGTATCAGAAATAAATGTAACACCTCTTAAGGGGCCATTTTACTCATCATTATGAACAACTTTCACTATGGGACCAACACTGAAATCGGCAAAGATAAATTGAGTGCCCCACACATTTCACTGCGCCTAAGTCGACAAATTGTACTGAACAGCAGATTTTCTTTCTCGATTTCGGAGTTGGCCTCATAGTAAAAGTGTTTCTTAATTATGAGTACAATGACCCCTTAAGAGGTGTTGCGTTTATTCTGTTACACATTCTATAGTTGTTGCGGATAGTCAGTCAGGGCCTAAACCACCAACTCTTAAAGCAGTATTACTTTAAAATTACTTCCAGTGGGAAAGAGACGGAGCTATACGTCCTTTGTAGCTCTGTCTCTTTCCCACTGGAAGTAATATTGAAGTAATACTGCTTTAAGAGTTGGTGGTTAGGCCCCAGATGCCAGAAAATCTAACAACAGTTATGCCAAGGGTGTTACGCAGATGCTGGGGTGTGGAGGTCAGATAGGCAATTGCTTCATTTAATATACTGGTATCCAGCTGCACTCGGTCAGACTAGAAGCCGATCGCTTTACTTGGGAAAATGCTAGGCCTATGGAATGCCTGCCTGGGTTGCGGAATTTGTTCGAAAGTCACCGCGGCCCTGGAACGCAATGGGCAATAGGAGGAACACGGATGGGTTTTAGTCAGTAAGAGTCTGACACTCCCTTCCGCTCCGCCCAGAGTGGAAGGAGTCATTTGATGATTTCGCATCCAAAAAAATAAAAAAGGCCGAATGCTAAATATGATGCGATAAAATCGTCATACTTTCGTTTAAAACTTTAGTATAGTTTGGTTTGATCGTAGCGTCAATGCCTCAAATCCTCGATCGCTCATGACAAACTGCAGTTTAGCATGAACACTGCAGTATTGATAAACCTTGATATGTCTTATAAAGTTAAATCCAAGGATCCTTAAGTACTTAATTTATATAGTCTCAGGAGGGCCAATTCTCCTTGTTTTTAACCGCTCGAGCACTGACATTTGAAAATTCCCATCAACGTTCATATTCGTATCTAAGATATATGTATATAAAATTCTTCCGTTACGGATGACTGAGTGACTGACAGACAACGCACAGCCGAAACTACCTTGGGGAGTGTAGGAGAGCACTAAGAGGATTTCCCGAAATTCCTACGGGAAAAAACGGTATAGGTATGCGCGTACGAAGTCGCGGACAAGAACTTGCTAGTTAAATATATTATACTAATACAAATTTACTCCTAAGGTCCGCGACTTCGTCCGCGTGTATGTCGGTTATCGCATTACAAAGTTACAGAGATAGATGAGACCCTGGAAACATATATTGGCTACTTTATAGCGAGCCACGGATAATAATCATAGTAACAATATATGTAAGAATGTCACCTAACGTACCTGTAGAAAGTATTCAAAGTCGTTGCGATGGCAGTTGCCCTCGGCCGCAAACGTGAACTTGTGGAAAGTGCCGTCCTCGCATATCACTGAAAAATACAAACGAACTATTAATATGGTTATCAGTTACAATAATTACTTGAGGAGCTTGTAGCTAAATAATAACAGCCGCACGGATCGATCTTTAAGGTTAAGCAACGCTTGCCGAGGTTGGTCTGTGGATGGGTGATCATCTTAACATATCGAGATTCCTCCGTGCCTCGGAAAGCACGGTAAGCCCCGGTTGGCTCCGGCTGTCATTTGTAGATCTTTGGCAGTCGTTACGGATTGTCAGAAGCCAAAAAATCCGACACCCAATCTTGCCAAGAAGTACTGTTTTACCCAGTTAATAATAATAATAATAATAAGATTTCTTTATTAAGGCACCAAGTCCCAATATTAAAATTAAAATTACACAAGCTTAAAAATACAAAACATTTGACAATCACTTACATTAAAATCATAAAAATACTACATTAAAATCATTAAAATACTTCATTAAAATCAATAAATAAATAAAAACAACAACATCATAAAATGACAAAAAATCTCAAAATTCAATTTAATTTAAAACCTAAACAACCATTAATGGGTTGTGGAGGTCTGGTAGGTAGCCGCTCCACGTAACATACTGGTATACAGCTGGACCCGGTAGGACTGGGAGCCGACCCCAATATAGTTGGGAAAAGATTAGGCAGATGATGATGAGTTTAAATAATTATTTATTGTTGGTAGCAGTTTCATGGTTTTCTAACCAAAGGAAGTTGATTAAAGTGTGGGAATATCTGAAAACCAAAAATGTGTCGGCTTATATCGAGCATAATATTAGTATCGCCTTTTGCCTCTTTCTCCCTGATAGTGGCCCTTCATAGAGACCTCGGACTGAATAGAAGTGATTTTAAGATTCATGCCTGTTCCCCCCTCCAGAGTTGCAGAATTTTTCGAAAGAGATACCGCGGCTCTGGAAGCCAAACGCACCCGTTTTTATTCAAATGTAGAGGAAAACGGGTGGGTTTCAGTAAGAGTCTGACACTCCGTTCCAATCCACGCAGAGCGGGAGGATTCATTTGACGATTTCCCATCCAAAAAAAAATCTATTTCCTACCTTCTGGTCTGGTGGTGATTAGGATATGGAGCATCAATTAACGAGCTTGTATTTGGTAGTTCTGATAAGGTTTCTATACCAGCCATCAGTAGAAGCATGACCAATAAATTGGAGCTCAAAGAAATCTAATAATAACCTGTATATAAAATAATATTAGCCTGTATATTGTCCCACTGCATGTCTTCTGCTAGTCTCAATTCCGTTTTCTGCTAGTGCAGGCCAGTGGTTTCGGTAAGAGTCGAGTTCGTTCCGCCAACTACGTCTCAGTCTGCCGAGATGTAGCGGGCCTTGAATGGGACCTATTTGGTAGTTCTTTTAGCCCATTCGTCATCTGACATGCAACTGACATGTCCGGCCAATCCTTAACTTAAGTTAAGTAGGGCCATCTTAACCCACGCGAGCACACCGTCCTGAGTCCGGGGTTCTTATAGAAAGCGGAAAACTGACCAAGAAATTTTCGGAGCACAGGTAGTTGAGTTCCGTAGGCATGACCACGGAACCGTACTACTCAGTGGCGTATTTAAATCTTGATAATCGACAAAAAGAAATGAAAATTGAACTTATAACGGCGATTTGCCAAAAACTAAAGTATGATAGAGCGAGCTCGAAAATTTTGGCTCCTTGGATAGCTTGTGCTGTTGAAGCAAAGAAAGTTCATAACTATGGATTCAAGAGCGGGCAAGGCGAGTTCGGAATATTTTGCACCCATTCTTGGATAGATAGATTTTCTTTTGCCATTTAAACAAAAAGGAAGTTACTTTTTTGAATTGTGCAGAAAAACTTGAAAATTAAAAATAATTTTCAACGTGGAGCGAAGCAAGCTCAGAAATTTTTACTCCTTGGATAGCTGATCTTGTCGAAACAAAGTATATTGAATCCAAGTGCCAGTGAAGCGTGTTCGGAAAAAAATTGCAGCCAAAATATTATTTTGACCATTCAAACAAACAGTAAGTTATTTTGTTGAATTATACAGAAAAACTTTCTCTAACTAGCTTCTAAGAAAATTTTCTAACTAGTTTTTCAGTTCGAGTAGCTTTTTTTTATTTTTGAAGATTTCATCAAGCGAAGCGAGTTCGCAGATTTTTAAGAGCAGTCTGCTCTAGGCCTCAAACTGCGTTATCAAGGGCAGGTTATAGATATTATTAACGCGATTGTAAATTATAATTTAATGAATAAAGAGGTTTACGTATACCATAATAATAACACATGCAATTAGAGATTACGTGAACTATTAGAAGATACTAGATAACTAGGTATCACCACATGTGTCATTAAGATAACTAGAAAAGGTGCTTGTCACGCGATTATGTATCTATACGTGTCACTTTTACTTGTCATACGATATTATGACCAGTCAGTAGTAATGCTCGCACCAGGTGACAAAGTTATGATTATCTCAAGAATGCAATAAGGAAAGAATTGATCGCCCAACAGTGACAAGCACAATGAGCCAGGTAGAATGCGCGATGTTGCCAGTTGAACTTTACGTAGCAAAAGAAGGTCGAAGTAAGATGACCATTATAACGCACATTTTGATGAACAACAGTTATTCCTGGGACGGGGAGGTGCGTCCAGGCGCCGCGCACGTTCTATACACAGGGCTAGTGAGTGTTACACTTACAGACGGCGGTTTTGTCGTCGGTGAAGGCGCACAGAGCCTTGACGTCGGGGTTGGCGTGCGCGGCGGCGAGGTGCGTCCAGGCGCCGCGCACGTTCTATACACAGGGCTAGTCAGTGTTACACTTACAGACGGCGGTGTTGTCGTCGGTGAACGCGCACAGAGCCTTGACGTCGGGGTTTGCGTGCGCGGCGGCGAGGTGCGTCCAGGCGCCGCGCACTTTCTATACACAGGGCTAGTGAGTGTTACACTTACAGACGGCGGTGTTGTCGTCGGTGAAGGCGCACAGAGCCTTGACGTCGGGGTTGGCGTGCGCGGCGGCGAGGTGCGTCCAGGCGCCGCGCACGTTCTATACACAGGGCTAGTGAGTGTTACACTTACATACGGCGGTGTTGTCGTCGGTGAAGGCGCACAGAGCCTTGACGTCGGGGTTGGCGTGCGCGGCGGCGAGGTGCGTCCAGGCGCCGCGCACGTTCTATACACAGGGCTAGTGAGTGTTACACTTACAGACGGCGGTGTTGTCGTCGGTGAAGGCGCACAGAGCCTTGACGTCAGGGTTGGCGTGCGCGGCGGCGAGGTGCGTCCAGGCGCCGCGCGCCGTCCACACGTGCAGCGTGCCCTTGTCCGACACGCAGCATACCAGAGAGCCCGACTGGTTGAAGTTTATGCTAGAAAACATTCAACTAAATGTTACAAAATCCTACATAATGATATGAAAGAAAGAAAACTTTCACCAAGTCTCTTTCTTTCGTTAATGTGGTGCATTCTCATTTTGATAATCGAAAATTTTATTTATACTTATACTCAATCTTTTTTTTTGTAGAAGATTCCTTAAAAAAATTAATTAAAAGAAAAATGGTTATTGCTTCGTTCTGACGTGGTGGCTACTGGCTAGAAACACTCACCAGTAAACATCGGCGTAGTCAGAGCCGCGCCTCAGTTCGTGTAGCATGTGCTTGGTGGCGGTGTCCCACACGCGAATGATGGTGCCTCGTTCAGACGCGGTGGCTAGTCGAGCGCCGTTGGCGGATAGACTGAGGCAGACTAGTTCGGTTTGGTGGCAGCTCATCACGGCTGGGGACGAGGAGTGGGCACCCTTCACTGCACGCGTCACGTCCTGGAAGTTTAGTTAGTTATTGTTACTTTGCACTATAACTTCTTCAATTTTGACTGACTTTTTCAACGTTTACTGTTTTATGATTTGATCTGTATAATTTTAGGTTTGCTAATGTTGATGTAGAGATTGTTTTTAATTTTTTATTTTACTTAGTGTCTCGATGATTCCGGTCTGGTACTCCTATGACATAATTATCACTAGAATATTCAGGGCCTTTATCGGTCGTCTTTAATGGCGTTATGACAAATAGCGTTAACGGACTGATAAATGACCGATCAATATCTCAGAAACCGGGTATCGTTAACATACAGTAAAAACAAAGGTAGCCCCAATATAGTTCTTTGGGGAACACCACAATCATTTTTTGGGTAGGTAGATCTGCAGACGATTTGTTGGTGCCTTGATAGCCTCGATTTATTGATAAATTGTTGTCGTTGAGTGAGGTAGTTTTCTAGCTTTTGTTCTAGATTGAAAAAAAGTAATTTATGGTTAACGAAGTCAAAAGCGTTGGACAAAAGTAATTGGTATTTTATCGTTAAGACTGAGTAAGTACTTAGATTCAACCGTTGAGTTTTAACTGGCGCGTTGGTCTCGCGCTCCTAAGTACGACTGCTTAACATGGGGTCCGGGGTTCAATTCGGGCAAAGTGGTGTTGGGTATTATTTCCATAGCGAAGTTCTCAGTAGCAGAGTGTGGAACTGGGTGGTGCAATACCCCCGTGCCTTGGAAAGCGCGTAAATCCTTAGGTCCTGCGTCTAATCTTTCGGTCATGTCGGAGTGCTTGCGCACCGAAATCGGTCAGGAGGACAATAGTTTCAGTAAAGCAATACAAGCCAGTCTTGTAGATTTATCACCCTTATTCCTTAATCAATTTATTTTGTATCATACTCACAAGCAGCTGCAGCGATCCCTTCCGATGCGCGGGCGCGGCTAGCAGATGCGGTGCGGAGGGTTCGCTGGCCAGCGCGCATAACGGTCGCGCGCCCAGCCGAGTGCGGACTAGCGCCACGCGGGACAGGGATGGTAGGGAGAGCACCTGTATGCTGGATGATAGCACTACCGCCACCCTGAGGAAGAGAATTAAAATAGTCGTTGTTTACTGGAGTCATCAGATACTAGATCGAACGTTAAAACTACATGATATAGCTGCCCAGCTGCCAGCTGGACAGCATTATTCTGATGCTGGGGTAGGCATCAACATTTTGTGATCTTTGAATGAAGAGTATTTGTACACAAAATAATTTGATCGAATAGGGATATAATGTGTAGTCGCTCGTCTCGAAACCTACACGTCTAAAACTGCATGGGAAGATTTATTTGTTTCGGAAATAATAGAAAAACGTAAAAAAAGTTAAAAACGTAGAAAAAGTTTTGGAGTGGCGACCGCGTACCGGAAGACGCAGCGTTGGAAGGCCTCCCACAAGGTGGACCGATGACCTGGTGAGGGTCGCGGGTAACCGATGGATGCGAGACGCACAGAACCGGTTGTTGTGGCGACACTTGGGGGGCCTATGTCCAGCAGTGGACGTCTTTCGGCTGATATGATGATGATGATGATGAGAAAAACGTATAAAAACAACTACTTAGTTCAAGCTTGCATATTTATGACGGCTTAACTGTTTATAATTAAATTAAAAGTGCAAAATCAATGTCATTTTTTGCATACAAGTTTAAATTCCTTGAAACATTTGAATCCCTACTAATATTGTAAATGCGAAAGTAACTCACGTCTGTCTGTTACGTTTTCACGCGAAAAGGGCTGAACGGATCGTCATGTTTGGCAGATATACAATGTGTCTGGTTTCGGACTGTGCAAGCTTAAAGGGGTGGTAGTTTGCTTTATTTTATCGATGAAATTATTCTATATGTGGGGTTTAGTCTAAACCCAACCCGCAAAATGGCAGCCATTTTTGTGTTTGATTAAAATTAAATAAATGCTGTATCATATTGAAATAAATGCTAAAAGATCAATTTTACGTCAAAATTAACATAGTTTTTCAAGGTTATTACAAAAAACACCCCATGGAACTACTTTTTTATCTACTCGTGTAACAGATGCTAAGTTTACCTAAATAATGGTTCTAAAAACTCAATTCTATGACAATTGGCTTAAGAGATATTGTTGCTTGAACGCAGCCCTTCTGTGCGTGAGATATGAATGAGCGCCGCATTCCATCGGGGAGCAGGTACCAAAATGGTTTATTGGGGACTATTGAAGGGAGAAATGGCCAAAAAACACGGAATTTCGGAGGACGACACGACAACAAGAGAATACTTCTCTTGTAGTATTCGTCATTTAAACTTAACTCATTTTATTTTTTTATAAGTCCGTTTATCCCAGTTATCGAGACAACACACTAGCCACTATCATATCGGCGACGCATGTGGCTGCAGTTAGACGGAGCTCCTCACACTGCTCGAGCAGTTAGGACTCACCTGGATGAAAATCATCCACAGTGAATAGGTCCCGGCGGTCTCGTAACCTGGCCACCACGTTCACCAGACTTAACGCCACTGGACTAATATCTTTGGGGTTGGATGAAACAATTAGTTTATTTTGAGCTAGTCAACACCAAGGAAAAGCTGCTGGAGCGTATTCACGTAGCTGCAGCAGAAATTAAGGCTGATCCGAGCCAGTTACGACGATCAACACAACAGGTGGCGATCCGGGCTTATTGCATGCCTTCCAAACCATATATTTATGAACTCACTACCTGCGCAAGCCTTTGTTCTAACAACAATATCTCTTAAAAGAATTGTCATAGAATTTAGTTTTTGGTAAGTAGGTACCATTATTTAGGAGTACACGAGTTTCGTTTTTTTTTTTTACGGTAATTAAACTTTTAATACCTACCAAAGTTACAGTGCTTTAAGAATGCACTCCTAAAAAAAAGTCGACCATAACACAAAAATGGCTGCCGTTTAGCGGGGGTTGGGTTTAGACCCCACATGTTGAATATTTTTATCGATAACTTAAAGCAAACTACCACCCCTTTCAGTTTGTACAGTCCGAAACCAGACACATTGTATAGCCTGGGATACGGAGAAGGACATAGGCTACTTTTGACGCGATAACCGACATCCACGAGGGCGAATCCGCGGCCAGAAGCTAGTAAATAATAATGATAACATGAATCACCGAATAGTCTTTAAATAAATCAATTACGATCGACTTTAGTATTATACGTGCGTCATGAAAATCTCGCGCAAAACTGACAAAAGTCACGCACGGTTGTTTTGAATAGTTTTGTACCTTTTAATTAAAACTGGTTCATATAATTGAAACTAATTTATGTTTCCTAACTGATCCATGGGTGCCACGACACTTCATTGGTGTTGCTTAAAATGGAAGCAGGCTATCCGGAGTTTTGGATGTTTGTAAAATAGAAATAAAGATATTTCCATGTTTGCCCATGGCTAAGAATAACAAACTTTCTGATTGTGATCAGTCGAATAAGGGCAATCACGAATCACTTGCACCTGGCTTTAAGTAGGTCATCCATCAATCCTATTACGAAATAGTAGGTACCTAAGTACCTATACAGTTCTATGATATTTGTAGAGAGTATTTAATTAAACCTTTTAAAATAAAAATGTTGTAAAATTTTATGACTGTATCATCTAAGATCCTTTAAAATGCCATTACGAAAAGAGGTGAATGAATTCTTACATCGCTGTCGCGGGCAACTTCACAACGACAAAAAAGTTGTTATTATTTGAACGGGCACACGTTAATGATATATTAATTACAAATTACAATGGTTTCAATCTTTTACAATTTATTGGGTTATTCGGTGAAGGCTGGCCTTATCTTATCGTTTGAAGTCTATACTCTACGTTTGTTAATGTCTGGCCCAGCTGGGTTGGTCACGTTTCTCGTTTTAATATTCTCTATTTCTATCTAAGGCGTAGTTTTTGTAATTAGTGTTCAAGCATCGAACTTGTTTTTACTTGTTTGATCCTGCTAAATGTTTTAAGAGCGTTCACGCCGAATGGCATTTTATACAAAGTTTTAAGTCCTTGTTTTTGGAAATGAATGTTCCGATTTTAATGAAACTTGGTATGCATACGCTAGATATCTGATTTAGGTCTATGAAATGCCGTAAACACTTTTAAGGTGCAGCACAGACGACACACTTTTCGTGCGATCGACTCCGTGGCGGACAAAATGTCTGCATGGCATGCAAAAAAAAGTCTTAGAGTAGGTAATACCCAAAACTAGACCTACTAGACTATATCATTTCAAAATAATTGATTGTCAGAAAGTGAGTGTTTTTACCAACTCTTACTAACTCTTCGGGGTATACAAACATCACTAGGATATTGACCGATAGCTCGCCCCTACATATATCACTTCAAGATAATTTATTATCAGAAAGTGAGTGTGTTTACCAACTCTTACTAACTCTTCGGGGTACACAAACATGATGTTATGTTTTGTCAGCAGAATAATGGCAACAAAACACAATGACAATCCAGTTTTTAATGTATCCAACAAACTTACTTGTCCTTTCTCGCCCTCAGCGCTCTGATAGGCGACTTGAAGAGCACCTCTGCCTTGAAGGCGCGCTGCTGGTCGTCCAGCAGCATGAGGCTGCAAGGTCTCCGCGCCTTGACCACCAGCAGCCAGTTGGTGCGGAACACCATCTCGCAGAGGGAGACATCGCCGAGCTCCTCCTTGCCTGTAGTTGGGTAGAGAAGACTTAGAAAGCGACATCTAAATTCAGTATTTTATTTCGCATAGGTCTGCAAGGGTACTTATAAAACGACAGAAGATAGTGCACCTGCACAGTTCAAATTGGTCGTTTCCAATGGAGAAGAACCAGCAAGAAAAACCACGGTTATTCTTTAAAAAAAAAATTATTGATTTTTAAAATGTTTTTATATTACAGTATTTATAGGTATGAGAGGACAGTGCCAGTCAGTATAACAGAATGAACGAAGTATCTGAAAAGGTGTCATAATTGTATTGGTCATTATGAACAACTTTCACTATGGGACCAATACTGAAATCGCGAAAAAAAATATCGACTGCCCCATACATTTACGCCTAGCGCGCATTGCCTTGCGGTGGAACGTGGTACCGTACGGTAGAAAAAATGCATGACGGGGCCGCGCACTGCGGCCTGGCGGCTGCTTGTCATTCGAACTCCCCATCCTTGGACTACCCTACAAGAGTCACTACCTGCGTATATTTATTATTGTATAAAAAGGGTACCCAAACGGTATTGGATACATCCCTTGACGGCCAAGAGCTTCTTTTTGTAAGATATAACGATCTACGTTCGTATCCAAAAAAGTTTTTCGGGTGAACAGAATGAGCGTTACCTACATCTTTTGATAATTTGTTAACAATTGTTGGTGCTGAAATTTACCACAAAGATAAAAATTGGAGAAAGGCAATTTCTATACAGAGAGGCTCTCAATCTGTGTAAGGAAATTTCTTCTATTCTTGTTCTTGTATAATCTAATCAAATCCTATTATTATTATTAACAAAGATTTGATATGGAATAATTATAAGAAATTAAAAACGTATTGTTAATCTTACATTTGGTTTTCTTTTCTGATGAAGTTAAGTCGCTCCAATTATAACAATATCATAAACTTCTTCCCACATCCTTGTGTTTAATATTCTGTCCGAATTGTAGTGGGAGTACTAAAACTGTATTTGATTTATCTGTGTGTGTAATCGATGTATCCCTTATATTGAGAGAACCCATGTATTTCAGCTTAGTAATAAATCATCTCTCCGAAATCACCACCTTACTTCTGGTTAACTTCGAGGTTACACAGGTTAACTTCGAGAAAGAGGTCAACCGTCAAATCTGACTCGGCTGGGCGGCGTTCGAGAAGTTGCGTGATACCTTCTCCTCTCACATACCACAGTGTCTCAAGACGAAAGTCTATGACCAGTGCGTGTTGCCAGTGATGACTTCTGGAACCGAAACCACAGCCGAAACGTGGTCGCTCACAATGAGCCTCATCAGAAGGCTTAAAGTCACCCAAAGGGATGGAGAGGGCAATGCTTGGAGTTTCCTTGCGTGATCGAATCAGGAATGATGATATCCGCAAGAGAACCAAGGTAACCAACATAGCCTGAAGGATCGCCAAACTGAAGTGGCAGCGGGCAGGGCACATTGCTCGCAGAACCGATGGTCGATGGGGCCGAAAAGTTCTGGAGTGGCGACCGCGTATCGGAAGACACAGCGTTGGAAGGCCTCCCACAAAATGGACCGATGACCTGGTGAGGGTCGCTGGTAGCCGATGGATGTGAGACGCACAGGACCGGTGGTTGTGGCGATACTTGGGGGGCTGTCCAGCAATGGACGTCTTTCGGCTGAGATGATGAAATGTTGCAGCTTGATGCCCTTGAGTCAATTGAGAAACGAGCCAAGAGGATCTTTGGCAATGATAGGCTCGTCGAGTCGAAGCTCCAAAGTCTTGAGCATCGACGCCGAGTTGCTAGCCTGTCGGTTTTCTATCGGCTGTATTATGGGGAGTGTGCGTCGGAATTGAATAGTTTAATTCCGCCAAGCCCATTCCATCATCGGACCACAAGACGTACAGCGATACGCCACCGGTACATGGTGGATATCCCACCCACACGCACTAAACGTTTTGGGAACACATTCATTGTGCGTACAGCTAAGGAGTGGAATTCCCTGCCAGAGTCTGTGTTTCCTGATAGCTACAACCCGGAAGTCTTTAAGTCGAGAGTGAATAGGTTACTTCTAGGCAAGCGTGCTCCATCTTCAGCCACATCATCGCTTATCATCAGGTGAGATAGTGGTCAAGCGCGTGCCTATCAATAATAAAAAAATTAATAAAAAAAATGTGCAGTATACAAGAAAAGCCATCAGGGATGGATCAGAAACGAATTTATTACTCAAAGTCTGATGAGATCAATTCGAAGAGCAAATCGGCGAGAGACTCAAGTTTGCTACGAGTGTGAACATCGACCACAACATCCGGAGCTCCTGGCTAGCCCTCGGGAGTCAACGGTTAGCCAAAAATAATAAGATGACTACAGTGTAAAGTGAGTAGTGATCAGTGTAAAATATGCAAGTCGCGTACCAACAGCAACTAAGTGTCTCAGTGCGTTTTTTTCACCGCAGTGCGCGGCGCTTCTTAGATCTCTATGCGATACAAAAATATGTGCGGTAGATTCATCGCAAATTTGCAGCGAGAGGCCAACGATGACTTTACCACATGCGTTTATTTCACCGCAATGCGCGCATTTCTATGACACTCTATAAGTACTTCACAGATTATGCGTTTAAAAAACGCAAGGCAATGCGTGTTAGGCCTTATGAGCGCATAACTCGAGAAACCTCATCTATCGCTTTCCATCAGGCGTGATCGAGGTCAAGAGCAAGCCCATTCTTCAATAAAAAAAATAAGAACAGCTGATTATTTTTCCGCGATTTCATGGTTGGTCCCATAGTAAAAGTTGTTCATAATAATGAGTACAATGAACCCTTTTCAGGTATGTCGTTCTTTCTCTTACACGTTGTATAACGGTGTGTCTACTGAGTCCTCACATGTATCGGATGAGGTGATGATTACATGGCCTGGGCCCTTGGTAATGATGCCTGAGTTGCCTTTTAAAACAGGCAGACCTCATATCTTGGTAAGGTCGAACTTCAGGCAAACATGTGATTATTATTTCGCTATAGGTAGGCGCTTCCTCCTTATTAATAGATGCAAAGCAAGTATACTTAGGTGTAATCAGTTTTAAATTGGGATTAAACGTCAACATAACGAGGTTTAAAGAAATAATTTTAATTTCTTTCTCTTTCATCCAACTACTTACCTGTCTTCAATTCAAACTCTTCTGGCAAGTTAGACAAGTTTAATGTTCGAGCAGTAGCACCTATGGTTTAATTATGAGTACCTACACATAACAATCACATTGTGGTGGCCTGTTGGTCTAGTGGTTAGTGACCCTGACTGCTAGGACGGAGGTCGTGGGTTCGATTCCCACACAGGACAAATCTTTGTGCGATGAGTACGATTATTTATTCTGTATCTGGGTGTGTAATTTATCTATAATATGTATGTATTTAGAAATATATAAGTATGTTTATCAGTTGTCTGGTTGCCATAGTACAGACTCTGCCTAGTTTGGGATCAGATGGCGGTGTGTTGATTGTCCCAAGATATTATTATATTATTATTTATTATTGTATAATGAATCTCTAATCTCTACTAATTTATTTATCAGTTACTTTATACTCGTTAAAATTCTCACGTCCGAATTGCGTCTACGCACTGCTGCCATTCGTGATCTATTTGCCCAAGTAATACCGAAAAATAAATACTGAGACTATGCCAACAAAGGCGACGCGGCGACGATATCCTACGCAGCTTACCATGACCTTAGAATTTGGTGTACAAACGCGAGGAATATGTAATGAGTACGTCGTTAGGTACTTGTGAATTCGCCAGTCTGTTGTTAGTCATAGAATCGGATAAATTAGGAGTCTCATTCATATTTCATGCCTCACATGATGAGACTACCGGATATTTGTGGTGTAGTTTTAATTCGTCAACGTTTTTGCTGGTAAACTTCAAATTGGTGTTCACATATTGCAGCGTTCACTTATTTCGCGTCAGTAACCTTTGGGAGTTGAGTTCAATGCCCAAAGGGCTGCAAAAGCAGTGAACGGTCCCTCTATTAGAAAATTTCCATTGACCTGTCTGTCCCACAGAGATTGGAAATGTGTCCATAGTTTGTATTAGCATCTTTTAAAGCGTACATTGACTTCAACAAGAACGTATTTTTAAGAAGTGCTCAAGTTAAAGTACCTAACAAAAACAACCGGTTTTCTCAGTTGTCGGTGACTCACACGTCTTGCTGAGATTGATTAGGTACATATAAGCGGCTGATATATGTATATCTCGTAGCCAATTAGCTTAATCAGCCGTTTAATTGGTGGCCTAGCCTTTTCATTTAACTGCGCCGATTTTTCAGCGACCTAAGTGACACCTTTTCTTCAATATCGTTTAATGACTTCCCCATGTCACTTATTACAAGTTAATACGCTGATTAAATGACGCAGTTCAATGAAAAGGCTATATATAGGATTTTAATGAAACGGCTGATTATGCTAGTTGGCTGCGACATATACATAACTACATGTTCGGTTAGCAGTCTTTAAATTCTCAAGATTTATGAAATGTTTCTGTTTGTTATTGGAAACAGCGGAGTTAGTTAACGGAAATAGATTTGAGTTTAAAGTCTATTTTGCAACAAGTGGGTTAAACATATTATACTCTATGGGTTAAACCAACACGACGGAAATATCTTTCAAGCAAAACCGACACTGAAAGTACTGAAACTTATGCACTGCATGCATTTTAAGGAATTTTCTGGCTGACAAAATTGGCCGGATACCAAACAGATTTTTCGTGAACTTGTGTACCTACCTACCGGCTACCTAAGTAATGTATTTCCATTCAGTTCCAGAAGCAGTAAAGAGCATTGTCATTAAAAAACGATAAATAATCGCAAACTTTTGGACTGCGTTCAGATTAGGATAAGATTTCAATCAAAGATCGCGAGAACGGTCTAATAATAGAAGTTCATTCACTCTGGCCACGTATCGAGTTCCAATGGTCAAACGTAGTGACATGTGCGAGAGTCATTAGACCGAATTACGATCTATATGAATGATGGTGTGGTGTTCGCATCATCAGCATGATTATTGATTTTTGTCTCTATCAGTCGGCAGGCTACATTGGAATTAGCACGTCATTTTACGTCACTAGTAGGCTGAAATGATGTCATTTTTGCTCAAATTATGCAAATGTTCGATCAATTTATCCTATCGTTTCAAAAGCATATCGCACAGGGAATTCAAAATATACCTAGAGAAAGGGGTGTGGAAGCTGTACCTATATGAGAGGCGAGACAGGGATATTATGCTCATCAATGAAGTTCGATAGGCTGAGCTGATTGATTTGAAATGCATCTCTTTCTACAGTTCTCAGGGTTACTGGGATCTGACTTTACTGATGAGAAATAGCTGCGATTAGGCAGAAGGATAGCTGATGGCAAAGTTTAAGCTGCCTGCCATGAGGAATCCTTATAATACAAGCCGATCATCGATTTACCGCGCCAATACGCGTTCCCGTGAAAAAGATCGCGTCGATTCCGTCTGTGTAATGATATTTTGAACTCTTGTCGTCCACTATTAGGTTAAAATTTTTCCCCGGACGACGTCACAGGTAATGTCCGGTTTTTAGTCTTCTGCACGTTTAGTCAAGTTTTTTGGGTTCCGTTCCGAAGGGTAAAAACGGGACGCTATTACTAAGACTCCGCTGTCCGTCTCGCGTTTGTCTGTCTGTCACCAGGCTGTACCGTGATAGCGAGACAGTTGAAATTTTCAGAACAGATGATGTATTTCTGTTGCCGCTATAACTACAAATACTAAAAACAGAATAAAATAAATATTTAAGTGGGGCTCCCTCCCATACAACAAACGTGATTTTTTTGCCGTTTTCTTTTATAGATAGGTAATGGTACGGAACCTTCGTGCGCGAGTCCGACTCGCACTCGGCCGGTGTTTATATAAGTTTTAGCATCACTTAGTTGTCTACGTATCTTAAAAGTTCACAAATGTCAATACATGCAAATGATTTGCGTCGTTCGATGGTACGATTTTAAAATGCTAATTTTTTATTGTGCTCAAACTACTAAACTAAGTTGTTCATAGCGATTTTAAGGTTGATCATGAACCAATATGGCATGTTATCAAGAGGAGTAATTATTTTGAAATCATAGTAAACCTGTTATTGATTTTTTTGCAGATCAAACAAAACATCCAGGGTAGAATTGAAATCTCAGTACCTATATCCAACCTCTAAATTAGGCGCATATTATTAGACACCCCTATCTTCTAATGTCTGCCTACCATCAAGAGGGTAGAAATACTGAAGTTTTTAAGCTTTGAATAGGTACATTTAATATTAGCATTGTTTTACCTGTGTCAATAAAATTTACCAACTCAAATATTATTAGCACATCTAGGGTTGCCACCTTTTTTTTGCATATTAAGGTAAGAAAAAAAGTACATAGGTAGTATCAAAATTAAGTAGGTACCTACTTACAATTTTTTTTTTTATTATTATATTTAAAAACACATTTTTAATGCTTTTTGCAGTTTGTATCATATTAGTATAATTTACTAAACAATTGCACAGCATATTTACAGTCTAAATTTAAATTAAATCAAATAAGTAATTTATTTTTAATCAAATTAAGAGACGCTTTGTTTCTTTCGTCTCGCCATTTGCATCATCATTTGCAGCATCACAGAAAAAAAAATCTGTGAATGCTGACGTGGCGGGAATAGACAATTAAATGAAATAACTTTATACAAGTTTAAAAAATTATCATCACTATTATTAAATACTTGCTGCCATTTTTGTGCAGTTGATAGTTCTGCAAAACCCTTAGAAGTACATATCTAATTATAAAGTTGGTTTAATAAAGCAATTTCTCCATAAAGATCATCCTTATCTACATTAAGTTTTTGCAGTTTAAAATTTTCAATTATGTAAACAATATTATCAAATTCAATATTGCACTTTAAATTTATATCACCAAGTGTAAATAACCAGTTTGTGTTACTAAAATCAAACCAATTCAGGAACTATAAAATCGAAATCAAATCGTGCGAAAAAAAGTATTTTCGTACACTTTATTGTTCTCATAATGTATAGAGTACAATTACCTGAAAGAACGTACAATACTTTATTATAAAGTACGGGTGGCAACCCTAAGCACATCTGCTGCAGATGTTTGAAGGCAGCTATATTAATATTATTAAACATTTTGTATTTAATAAACCGCCCCGGCTTCGCCCGGCTGTATTTTTTTTTAAAATTTTTTTCATATAAACCCTGCCCGGACAATTACGAACACAAAAAAAAGAATTATTTAAATCAGTCAAGCCGTTTTTGAGTTTTAGCGAGAGTTTTTTTTTACATATAAGAAGATAAGTAATTATTGTATGACCAAGGCTTGCAATGTCTGGACAGGTCGACTCAAATCTGTGTGATACTTTCCTCAAAAGACCACCTCAGACATCAACCTACATGGTTACCATATGATTTGACCAGTACAATTGTATGGACTTCAAAAGAGACTTTGACTCTGAGTTTGTTTCGGAGTTTCTTCTCAGGGTAGTCGGCTAGGAAACATCGGCCTCATCTAGTTTGAAAACGACCGAAAAGATTGACGTGTAAAAGTTTTATTTACAAACTAATTACAAAATAAATATCGTTTATCAATTCATAACGTAAATTAGAAGCAGGCCAAAGTCGAAAGGTATGTTAATATACCTTGAAAAATTCAATCAAACTGATTTAATTACAATACCTATTAGAAAACAATTAATAAATGACTCATAATTATCTATGTATAATTCTAAATGAAACACAGTAATAACATAAAATACAATGACATAAATCGTTTATTTAAGTGTGTGTTCCTTTCAGTATTTTCATTACAGGAGACCACAGCTTGCTCATACAGGGCGATTTAAAAGCGTGTAAATATTTTAGGGTGATATTCTGTAACTAATATCAGTAAAAAGAAAATTACAAAAAAGTAAATACTTGAATCGATAAACCCAACTGCAAAAAAGTACTCGAATTTTCAAACAAAGCAGTTGGTGGCATTTACAGAATAATGCCACCATTTGCATCAAATCTGGTGAAGAACACTGCTGTCTAACATGAAAATGTAATTTACTTGGATGCATGAGTAAATACAATTTGTATGTATTCTATAAATAAAGTTTTACTCTCAAATTACAGTAACAGTTTAGCCTCTGTTTACAACATGCACAATACACATTCTAGATCAAATCTATTTTAGAATTAATCTGTATTTACTGTTATCCTGGTCCTCAGTTTATATCATAGTGTTCCTAGGTTTCTGAATTAAGAATTTGAAGCTGAGAACTTGTCAATCTTTGCTTTAGCATATAACCCTGTGAAACCTTTCCAATAAAGTAGAATTGGAATTCTCAAATTTATCAGAAACCCTGTGTAGTAGTTTTGGTAATTGCACTAGAACAAGGAACCTGGTTTCATGTTCCAAATTCTTAGGTTATTTGTACATTTGTAAACTCATAAATGTCACTGCGCTTGCACTTTTATATTATGAGTCAAGTAGATATGAGTGTTATACTAAGGGAATTGAGCATATGTCTTTATTTTTTTATGTAATTACAGGCAAAAAGTAACATTATAAAGAATACTTACTGTAGTGAGCTTTCTCAACGAGTGGTTCCACATTGTAGACGCGCAAGCCGGTTTTAAGGCAGCATGTGAAGCAGCCTACAAAGTAACACAATCATTACATTTAGTGATTAACTGGAGATAGGGACGGTGAGTGTGTTATGCTCCAGAAGAACTTGCTGCTCCTGTCGCTAACACAGTAGAACTAGCTTTATCTATTTGACTGACAGACCTTGACAATTCTATTCTATTCCATCTGTATTTGTAAAACTATATAGATCTATGACTATGAGTTCCCAAGAAATTATATATAGAAAAAACTACTACTTTATTTAATATAAGATTTTTTGAATAATATTAATTACAATGAGTGTTCTGTTGTGCTAGTATAATACAGTAATTATAGATCTGTTTTTGCAACAATACACTATGTAGCACTATGAAGATTATTTATGTAAATTTATTCAATAGTGGTGTGATTTTATTACTGTTACTGTACCATATGAACAAACTGTATACCAGACACCAATAATTACACTATAGAAACAAATCTGAATCAAAATAACATACAAAACAAACAACAGCTGTTTATCACAACAATAGTAAAAGTGTAGATCATAACATAACAATAAGACGTATATTTGGAAACTGATGAAAATTGCGTTTTAATTTACAAGTTAGTACATACGCAAGTACGAGGGCAAACAAAACCAACGCCCAAACAATAGCGAGCGGATTTGCGAAGAATGGAGATTGCGCGTGGGCGCGCACTAAAAATATAAACAACACGTGGAGAGTGTAGTGTAGGTACGCGAGAGCGCGTCGAGGGACCTCGCGCTCTGCCTGCGTCGCAGCTCGCAACACGCACGCTGCATACACACCATCCACACAACCAGCACACTCAGCTCATCACAAATACGAATAATAAGTACCAACACCATCGGAGAACAAAGAACTCAGGTTGACGAACTAGGAAGTAACACAAACCTTGATCCTGGTTAAACCCCAGGCTCGTGATGCCGCTGCTCCTCCGGCGCGCCATGTCTCTTCCACCGTGAATTTATCATAAACATTGAGTTGATTTTTTAACAGATGTCTCAGTGGACATTTTCACACCAATAATTTTAATACGCACATTTATTATGTTACATGTTCTCTGTGTGTGATACACAGCTGATTTGATGACGGATGACAGGAAAACAACGATGTTGACAGCAGAAAAATTAGAAGTTTAATATAATATTGCCATACATACAAATGTAAAGTACCAATGAAAAACTACAAACTGTCAATAAGAAAATTATTAAAAGACTAAAAAACGCCGAACATTTAAAATTAAGTATAGAAAACTTAAATCAAGTAAACAAACGCTAGCTTAAAAAAATCTGTTTATTTAAAATGTGGTGTTTGTGTTCCACACGGGAAATATTTTACAACAAATGAGATTATTTTTTTTGGTGGCAACAATTGTATAAAGCGGCTAGAAGACGAAGTACTGTTGCAAAAAAGGAAATCTTCAAATCTTCGGAGAATTGTATTTGGTCGGTTTAAAAAAGAAAATATTTATTCTTGGTTTTATTTATAGAGGTCCTTGCGAAACTAAAAGTTTCAATTGGTAGTTAAACACTGTCCGTCTTTGGATAAGGGCAACAAAGACGAAAAAAAAACGCAAAACTTCAAAAATGTTTTTATCTTCCCTCATTGAAGAAATTCTTCTGCAGCTCAAATTTTTGGCTTCAAAAGCAATTCTAAATTATGTAGGGTGTCAATTAGCAAAAGTAGTAATAATAAATCTCAAAAATATTAACGTGATAAGTTGAAGTGAGTAAGCTTTGTAGAAATGACACTTTGTTGACGGTTATAGTTGAGAAAAGAAAATAAAGATTATTGTCTTTCAGAACATCAAAACCATCATGGATTTCAGCACAACTCAAAGTAACGATTTCCAGTGGCCGTTTCCAAAGCCCGTGGTTGGAAAGTAAGTAAAGTTTTTTATTTTTAAATTACCAAGCGCCTGAAGAAATTATTCAGGCAAGAAACTGTTTTATATTACTTTGAGCTATTTGATATGTCATCATCTGCCTAGCCTTTTCCCAACTTTACCTACTAATACCAGTTTGGACGCAGATATAATGTACCTATTCTATATGTCCCCTTTATGCGTCTTGCGATGAGGATTGATAATCTGACACGGAGTAAAAGTCCAACTTGCAGTGAAAATATATTGTACCTACTATAATATAGTAAGTACAATAACATAACATAACATAGGATCTCCGTAGAATACTGATTGCGTGTGAGGTACTAAGCACCTTAGTCACCTACTTTTTAATATTGTCCAACTGTTTAGGAAAATCGGAGTTTGCGCCTGTTTTTACACGTAGTAACCTACTACTTGATCAAGTAGATATTTCGAAATGTAATATAAATGGAATTTTGTTGGTAGAACTGGTGTCGACAGGCCTATCGCTTGAGATTCAGACATTTTCTTCTCGAACTCCAATTTCCGACATTCAGTGTTAAAACTGCGAAAATTGCACTCACGATAGTTTTTGATTAAATTAACCAAGTTCCGTTAGAGCTATGTTGTTTTTATATTATTTGTAAAGCTTAACTGGGACTTACTATATAATATTAATAATATTCATGAGTGCAATTTCCGTTGACAAGGAAACTAATTTGCCGCAAAAAGTTGACATTACCAAATCTAACGACGACAAAGCTAACGATTTTTTATAAAAGCGACATTTTGTGTTTTAAAAGTAGCAAGTAAGGTCAAGTTAGAGCAGCTGGTGATGCCGGTGTTGCGCGCGGTTAGTTGGCGTCGATGAAGTACTCCTGCGCGGCCTTGGTGTCGGGCTCGATGGTCTTGGAGCTGGGCTTCCAGTTGGCGGGGCACACCTCTCCGTGCCGGTCGGTGTACTAGAAGGCTTGCACCAGGCGCAGCGTCTCCTCCACCGACCGTCCCACTGGCAGGTCGTTGACGGTGATCTGTCGCAGGTTCTGCTTGTCGTCGATGACGAAGAGTCCTCGGAAGGGGATGCCGGTCTCCTAGTTGAGCACGCCGTAGTCGCGCGAGATGCGATGCGACTTGTCGCTGAGCAGCGGGATGTTCATGGGGCCCAGACCACCCTGTTTGCGCGGCGTGTTGATCCAGGCGAGGTGCGTGAAGTGCGAGTCAGTGGAGGCGCCGATGATCTCGCAGCCGATATTACGGAAGTCGTCGTCGCGTCCTTGAGCCTATTTTTGTTGATTAGGGAAAAGTACCTACTAATTGTTATACTGTACCTACAGTAGATATCAATTGCACCCGTGTCTTTGTTTGTATTAACGGGTGACTTAATGTGACCTCGAATCCGACCTTTTCGTCAGTCGGTAGTCGTGGTGCAGCCCTATTCGTTTGTCCCTACCGCGTGGCCTTCATTCACTGCACTCGCAACCACATTGAGTTTGCGAACGAATGGAAAACAATATGGTAGTATTAGGTTTTGTGGGTAGAGTAAGAAATTGGGTTTGAGACAAGGTTGCTTCTCAGGTCACTTGGCCGTAGATATCAGTCAGAGAATTTAAAGAATAACGAAACAAACATCCGCGGGATTACCTATGTCTTAACGCCTGTGGTTGAAGTCAGCCTATTGGAATTCGGCAAGTAGACACTCACTGTGGAGCCTACATAAACGTACTTCAAGCCTATGAATATAAACAGTCGTACATAAATTATACCGCTTAGCTTATGTGTCGCTGAATTTAGGCACCTTGCGTTATATTGCGATTATATTGTTATTTGCGCCTCAAGGAAAAATAGACCTTATCCACCCTTTGAAAATGTAATTGCCGTAATTATTCGTTGACTCATTCTAGCAAATGATGTGGGGTAGCTTACCTACTCGCCTCACCCCTTAGTCACAAGTACTATCAATGCATTCGTCATACGGACTGCTGTAAAACGGTAGCAACATGCTTCAGTTCCCACGATTGTCATTTATGGATTTCAATCCATACTCATTAGTTATATGGGTATAGGGACAAGCCTTGACCATGTCGCATTGCGTATTAATGCACTTATGTACCTACTCGTATCTTTGAAATCGTGACTTGTTAGATACTAACAGTTCTTAACAACTTCTTTATTGTTCAGGAGTTTGTAAATCCTTGTACTCTTTTATTTGACGCAAACCTTCAGAACGTCTTACCGACTCCTGCCTTTAAACATGGTTAACTATCAGCTATGATAGAAGTTACAGGAAACGCCTGTAGCGTTTTTTTATGGATGGGAAATCATGAAATGACTCCTGCTGCTCTGGGTGGAGCGGGAGGGAGTGTCAGTCTCTTACTGAACCCATGAATAAAACCCATCCGTGCTCCTCGTAGTGCCTTTTGCTTTCCAGGGCCGCGGTAACTCTTTCGAACATAATCCGCAACCCAGGCAAGCAGAGGGTAACTTAGGGTTGAAATTATGAATGATGATCACGATCACCTACTACGTCAGCCTAAATATATCAGGGTCCCTGATTTGGGTCTTAAGACCAACGAGACCATTTCATACAAATTCTTATTCTTGGAATTACACTACAATTTTATTCCTAGTCATCTACATACTTGAGGAACGTATGACTGTCGACGTCACACTGGTGATTTTGGTTAATACTATGAGAGACTAATTTGGAGTCAAACGACGAAACTCAATTTGATGAAACCGTCATACCATTTGAACCTAACCTATCCGTGTCGGGGTGCCCTAAGCTCCTTGTGCCCTATATCCTGCTACTTGGCTAGGCAAGTAATTAAACGATATAGGTAATACTGCAAAGAGTTAGACTTGAAAGCAAAAACCTGTTTAATTAAACATGTTAAGTGCAGTACAAATCGACGGTTGACCGAGACTAAGAAAACCCCGAAACAGATTATTTTACTTTTGACGTTTGACTAAAAAGTTAGGTAGGTATTTCATTCTAGGTTTGACTAAAAATATATGAGTCAAAGGTCGAATTAAGAACCTATTTCGGCATTAGTCGAAAGGCGTTGGTCAAACCTAGGATAAACGAGTTGTTTCGCGATACTAAACTACTAAAAAAAATACAATTGGAGTGGGGTCTTTTGTCAAATACATGTACCTTGCGAGAAGTGTCTGACGACGTCATAACCTCTCCTGCCTCCAGGCCATGCGAGCCACCGCACCCGGATGCGAAGCCCATCGAGCGGCCTGCCCCTGTGGCTCCTTACTGCCACTGTGACGCTCACTCCTATTCGCCGCGAGTGGAGCAGTACAAACAACTGCTAGAGAAAGAGCAGAAGCTATGCCACGACTATGAACAGCTACGGAGACAGGTAATGGTGCAAACTTTTAAACCATACGTACTTTGGTACTTGAATTCGAAATTCGAGATTTCAATCCATCGTCATCATTTCAAGTAACGACTTCAGCATTGTGTACTTTAAGTTGTATTCATTTAAATATTCGTTTTTGTAAGAATACATACGTTTGTAGTTTGACTTAGCAGCGTAGCAATGTAGTCTGACGTAGCCAGATAGGCAGATGTAGCGGCGGCGGCGTAGCAGCGATGTACGGCGTAGCGGCGGGCGGCCGGCGTAGTGTGACGTAGCAGGCGTAACAGCATTACTAGGATAGTCTGACGTAGCCATAGTCTGACGTAGCGACGTAGCAGTGAAGTTTGGCGTAGCGGCGCCGGCGTAGAATGATGTAGCTAGCGTGACAGCATAGCCTGATGTAGCGGTGTATTATGACGTAGAAGCGTAGTCTGACGTAAGAGCAGTTCGACGTAGCAGTACAGCTATATCCCACTTACGTTTGCTATTTGCTTATTGACTGGCAAGGGTATAGTACTATGAGTTTTTTTACCCGACTGCTCCAGAAGGAAGATAATATATTGGTGTACTTGATTTATTGTGTGTTGAACTGGTGTTCAGGAGCTGGGAGTTAAGGGCTACAATTAATATTTGACCATTTAATAAAATTAGAAAAAGAATTTATAGCGTAACGTATTTCTTATTCTTGAATGTTGTTAAAAAGGAATATGGAACTACTTCCTTAGGAACTAGTGCCAAAAGATATTTTGGACTAGAGCCAAAAAAATAAATCAATGATTTATTGTTCTTACTTTTTTAGATGGTGGATGTGACCAATGACATTCTGGATCATCCCTGTGATGATCTCGACGGGAAAATGATGACGATGTATCAAGCTACCTTCAAGAAAAGATGTAAGTATGAACCGTAACTTCGTTTAATTCTAGCTTAGGATGAACGAAGTTCCGTTAACTGTAGTTCCGCTCCAGCCCCGATATGTGAAAATTCCCAAAAAAAAATTAAACCTTATGTAATTGATAATAAACATTAAATTCGCGATTAATTCGGCACACACCGGTGTGTTGCCGGTGCTTGAGCGGTTTCTGCAGTAAATTTACCTTACCTATGTACTTTACTAGTATTTTAATGGGAAAAGTAAATCACTACCTACACAGATATTTATAATACACCTTGAAACCATTGCGCATACTCTAATCATTGACGAATACTTAGTAAAATATGAATAATAACCTAAGTAATAAACAACACATGCAACTAAGAGACTAGGGATACATGAATTTGAATGCGTTCGGGATTCAACATGACGCCCGTGAAATAAGACACTGCTTTATCCCGTCGGTCGGTGCATAATCTACTATCATAGATACGTAAAGGAATTTTCTTCTGTCTATTTATGTCCTCAAATTCCTTTATTCTATTTTCTCTAACAAATTAATTAAATGTTCCTATGATTACCTATGTGTAAATCTGCTACCACAATAACGTTCCTTTGTTCTCATTTGCTTCGTTTTATTTGGGTGGTAACGGGAACAATGAGCTCTTTCTGACTGACTCATAAACATGGCTGGGTCGGCGCGGGTCATGTCAACTAATTAAAATTACTCAGACGACAGACTAGGAATGTAATATTAAGTATGTGATTATTTCATCTATTAGATGCTCTCATGTGACATGGGTACGTTTGTATTTGGGTTTTAAACCAAATGTGACATGGGTTTTTAGGCACATTCATTTTTCGTCATTTTGCTGCTTGGCTGGATGTTTAGGGTGCTCTACAGTGTTCAAACGTGTGGGTAAACAATTAGGAATACATGAACCGCTGACCTTTTTGCGAAAATGACGATTTCTATGACAGCTATTTGGGCGTCACGGCTTTTGATGATTATTAAAGTTGTCGAAAACAAAGGCCCGTTTTGACAGCAGGATGCAACATTACTTGACTAGTAAGTGCGAAAGAGATTTATTTCATGTCTCTTTCATACTTAGTAGTAAAGTAATGTTGTATCCTGCTATCAAAACGGGCCTTTTATATTTTACTTTAAAGCTTTATAACTTCGTCGTTGATGATGATATTTTAAACATACTCATATATGTTTACTACAGCTAATAAATATTTTATGGAGCAAAAAAAAAGTTGCATTTTCCCCTATTCGTCATGCGGAGGGTGCCTGAATGAAGACGGACGTCGCAATCAACCCTGATTGGCTTCAGCTAATCAGTCAGGAAAAATATGGAAAGGCTTTTGCCCAGCAGTGGAACAACATAGGCCATAATAAACAAAACCCTATTCTGACTGCGGTTGTGACATCAGAATTTTGAGGCCACAAATATATTATTAACAATGGCCTTGTCTAGTTGCTGATTGCACGTCACGGCGCGGCGCGGCGTTCCGTGCTCTGTGATCGATACCTATTTATTATAATAATCCCAAATTTTTCCTTTCAGCATTCCCAGTATCGGACTACAGAACAATAATAGCGGCGGCTCAGTCCAACGCGCCCATACCGATGGAGGCCAACATGCTGGGCATGCTTCGTTGTTACAAGGACCCGACGCACTTCACCGATAAACCTCCTACTGTCAGACCGACCATCAACCCTCCAGGTGATTTTAAACCCGTCTTTTTATATTTGTGTGTCGACTTGTTGAGCTGTCATTTAAAAATGTTTGACAGTTCGTGTCTAGCCGTTGAGCTGTTTAAGCTACCGTTGAGCTCCTCGATTCATAATGCATGTTGGCTAGGGGGTCAGTCGCCTCGAGGGAAGCCAGTAGGTCGGAATTGAAAAACATTCAGATGTACCTAACGCGTAGGGGTGGTAAATTAATATTGTACCGGGAAGTTTTTTTTTCTTTATTTTATTTTGGGGTTTTTGTTTCATCAGGACATGTCAACCGTATCGGGAAGTTATTCTCGGGACTGGTGAACTTAATATGATTATTTCCTTAAAAAGCTTCTCTGGACGCTTTCTAAGAGTGTATGAATGTCATTTTCAAGAAGCTGCCGTCTTTTTAAAGTTGTAGTACGTAGTAACTATTCAGTAATCTGTGGTTGTAGGTATTTCATTGCTAGCCTAAACTATCCCACTATCGGGCAAAGGACTCCTTTCTTTCCTTCCTATCATGGTTTATAGCAATAAAATCATTTTACTATCATTTACCAGGTGTAATCCACACGGGTCTGGCTCCAAAGCCCATACAGACTTGGTTCGCGGAGTATCCAGGCAGAACGGAGTACATGGACACCTACAGCGCTACTGCCAAGGCGTGCTGGAGATCCATGCAGCGGTTCAAGGAACCCATGCCATCGACTAGGAGGAGGGCAGATGACACCTGCATCTAGTATATATTCAGTTTCTTGGATATTTGTTTGGTATTTGTTTGTATTACCGTTTGTACAGATCAAGAATAAAATAAGGGAAGATAGCTGGTGTTTCATTTGAATTACCGTACCTACATACTTGAGCTCAATATAAATGCTGTTGCTTGAATTTGTTTTCAACAGCCCATCGCATTGATATGCGACACATCGATCAAATTTATTACCAGAAACCGGGAGGATAATATATTTGTGGCAAATTTATGTACTTGCAGTGACGATTAATTTATTGTTTTTACGGAAAATGGTTCATATTTAAATAATTTAATAACCACCAAGAGCGATAGGCATGTGATACCACCAAGAGCGATGGCATGTGATACGTAGGTACAAAAACGATAGTAAATAATAATGTTTTACTTTTCGACATATAAGGCATCAAACCCGGAATTCAATATCACTATCAGTGGTACCTATTGTTATGGTTCAACATTTGACCTCACGATGACCATCTTAATACGAATGATAAAATTTGTGTTACGCGCCTGGCAACGTTTTGATAAGATAACCCGTGGTTATTAGGTTCAAGAGCCCAAAACCATCTAATAGGTACTCAGACCAACAAAAAAAGGTAGACAGCGTACTGCGAACATCCAAAGTGAAGCCATCTTTTTATCTATGTGTGTCTCGAAGGGTTGCCATTTTTTATTATTTTTACCTATAATTTGGGAAATAATATTTTATGGGTTAGCTAATATTGTGCAAGTCAGCACAACTAAGATATTGTTAAGTATGGAATTGTAACTTAATTTTTTTAAAAGAGCTATACCTAAAAAAAATTGATTTGATTTTCCGAGGTTGTCGGAGCGTAAGTCATAACGTCATATTCGTAGGTATGAGTAATTATGTAATTTGTTTTGAAATAAAATATGTAGGTATATTTTCAATCAACTTTATTAAATTCAAAAAGACCACCATAAAAAATGTGTTATGTTTAACCTACTTACAAAATGAATATTATTTATTATTTATCATGAACAAAAAAAAAACATCTTTCGTCTCATTTTCTCTTTAATAGAAATACTAAAGAGAAAATTAGACGAAAACATCGATAAACGGAACTACATCTAGTTCCGTTTGCAATTTCGGGCTATTTTCATATTAGAAACGTCAAAGATTGTTGCGACTTTCCGACTGTTATCTAAAAACAAAAAGTTTTTTTCATAACCTATTGTACTGTTTTCTCGCAAATGTGTTGAAAAATATCAAATCTAAAATATTTAGTACATTAAAAAAAAAGAAAATAGGAATATAACTCGAAGAAAGAAATCATTAAAATTTGCTTAATCGAATGGGAAAATTTTAAATCATATTATAGCAACCCTCGCACTAAATGTCACTGCTTTCGTTTGTTGACGTTTTTGTTCCAAGTAACCGTAGTTAATTTATAATAAAAACGATGTTATTTCAAGTACTTACAAGTGAAAAGTGATTCCGTGAGACTTATTATGTGTTTAGCTATTGTTTTTACAAATTTTTACTACACAGGGAAGGCATCATTATATTTTTCTATTCATGTTTTCTAGACGACGGCTCGTGACGTACTAAGAGCGATGAGCATGGTTTTAGTGTAGGTGTGTGCGTGAGCTTGTGTATTTATTTGAAGGAGCACGGTTTTGTGGCTTCACTTTTGATGTTCGCGGTGCGCTGTCTACCTTTTTTTGTTGGTCTGAGAATAGGTACTAATTCATAGCAGGTACAGCCGGTAAAAGACTTTGTAAATAACGAGACCACGTTGACGCGTTTTTAACCGACTTCAAAAAAAGGAGGTTCTCAATTCAGTTGTATTTTTTTTTAATGTTTGTTGTGTTATAACTCCGTCATAGGTATACGAAAAAATCTTCTTTTATGTGAAAGGAAATACCTACCTCCCAACTGGTCCCATTGAAATTGCATCAAAATCAGTTCAGTAGTTTTGTTTTATAATCAAAATAGCTGGAATAAATATGTCACCCGAGTAAACGAAATTGTATATTTTGCTTTCCTGTGATTTTCCAGTGGTGTTGTTAGGTGTTGGGGTACCTACCACTAAAACATTAAACAAAAAACTAAAACACAATAAATAAAAAACTTTTTTACAAAAAAAATGTAACCGATTCCAATTTAAAAAAAAACTTTTTGGCCGCAACGGACGGCCGACTCAAGTTCTTGGTCGTAGCTTCAGCACTCTGTTCTGCGCCAAGTTGTGGTCGTTGACATTCAGGGACGTTACTTGTGTGTAAGGTCCCTAAATAGTTCGATAGCAGAGTTTCGACGAATAAAAAGCTGTTTATTAAATAGCTGAACAGCTAAGTCACGACTCAGTGTAGGGCCAAAAGGCGTTCGACTTGGAAACTGTCGGTCTACTCTTTAAAACATTCATCATGAACCCTAAAGTGAAGTGAGCTTAATGTGAACTGTCAGTCTACCTGAAGCTAATTGACAGCTCTTCTAAAATCACTTCACGTAAGTTCTGAAGATGAGAATTTTCTCGCATTGCGAAGAGATTCCTCACTCTGGATACCTACGTTTAGGTCAAGCGCGCCATTGCTCCCTCTTTGCTTCATAAGTCTTTGCTAAATGAGTCTTTATTGTTTATTATAAACAAACACACAATAATGTAACTGTTCTGATGAATAATAACGAGTCATCTGGTAGGCCTGTGTTACTCAGTAGTCTGATAGCATATCAACCTCAAACAAAGAGACTATGTGTAAATATTTATGTTTATATTAAATTGACTGCAAAGTATTTAGG
Source organism: Melanchra persicariae (assembly GCA_947386135.1). Classification (NCBI taxonomy): domain Eukaryota; kingdom Metazoa; phylum Arthropoda; class Insecta; order Lepidoptera; family Noctuidae; genus Melanchra; species Melanchra persicariae. Next base: position 10,874,658 of record OX376652.1, on the reverse strand, counting down.
CTATTGTTTGTATGAGAATGGGCTTGTTGTTCCCAGCTCTGCACTTGGCATTTTGAAGAATTCGTTGGGTAAAATAGGTAGGTACCTACGTGTGACAATGAATACTAGCACTCTTATCCAATTTGTATGGGATCAACATGTGCGTAAGGACTGAGGGCCCCAACCGTGATTTGAAAAACAATTGCTATCATGATTTAGAAGAAGTTGTAGAAAAATTGTAGAACCGATTCAAAAATACATAGAAAAATTATTAACAAAAAATGTTATAGCAATTCAAAGGGGGGAATTGCTATATCATTTAAATTCTGGAGGTCTACTCTCTAAGCCCGAAGTCCGTAGTTTCGGCCTTGGTGTCGGGTATTTTCTACTCGGTTTCACCTACCGGACTTACGATTAGACCGAACCCGAACTAAGATTGAATGACAAGACGATTTGACAGTTGTTCTTACTTCGGGTTCAGCAGGACTAATCGTAAGTCCGTATGTGATACGGAGTAGAAAACGCCTGACACTAAGGCCGAAACTCGGACTTCGAGCTTAGAGAATAGACCCTTTGACTCAAGGATTGCTGTATCTCGGTATATGGACTCAAGTTCATGCTATATAATAATATCAAGATTTAGTAGAACTACAATTAAATATAGCTCCCAAAATTAAGCGCTCTGTTAACCATAATAATTGCTAATTACTGGAAACACCTATGGTAAAAGAGAAGATATTGACGGTTATCTGCGGATTGACTAAAGTATGAAATACATATATCTGTTTCATAAGCATTTGGCCGATCGTGGTAAAAGTATGTTATAAAATTACATCATTATTATACCACGAATCACGATCACCACGTCATAATAGCTAATATTGTTTTTGCACATTTTAATTGTCACTTTAAATGAATCATAAATGATGTTGATTTACATATGAATAATTTTAAAGGTGTTTATAATTTGTTTTGTAAAATGTCTCGCTGAATCACAATATTATGAGCAGAAACTTCCTGTAAAAATCCCATTACAAATATGGGAGCTATGGGCCTTCCCAAATTGCATATTAAGGTGGAAGCGTCAGGGTAGCCCTCGAAATTCAAATTTTCTTACTAGCTACGGCCGCGAATCATATTTTGACCAACATACAACCTGATACTGACCTGCAAATTCCAAAAACGAGAGAAAATTTGAATTTCGCGTGCTACCCTGGCGCGTTCACCTTAACGCGGTGAAGTTGTACAGAATAGAGTCGCCTGAGTTTACCTATCAAAATTAAATACCTAGTTCAAATTCAAAACATTTATTTTTATAAATCTGCATCTCAGCAGACGATAGAGGTATTAGACATAATTTTAAGTTATGTGCGATAGGCGCCTACTTACATATTATAAGTTCATTTTGATTTAGGTAAGTAGTGTTTATGTTATTTTTGAAAAATAATGATGATTATAATAACTCTCGCCAGTTTGTGACATGCTTATATTTCCGGAATGGAAGCTTGATAAGGCTGTAAATTATTAAAATATGTCACTGACTTATGACTGCTATTAATAAAGAAGACTTAACTTGATGTCTGTGAGTAAATTAAGTATCTATAGGTTTTTGAATGCCACCTCTTATTGAAAAGGTCTAGAAAATTCAGGAAAATAACAATTTTTTGGAATTATCTAAATAAAAACCTTAAAAACATTTCAATATTTAAACATTTTTAATTATTTTTTAAGAATACTAGACTTTGGAATACAATAAAATTAATGCCTTAAACTGTTTAATTTTAACTTAAGTTTATTATCACTAATTTTTACACATACAGGCTGTTCTCAACATCACCCTTAAATATGCATTCCTGGAACATGCTGTATAAATAAATGAATGCAAATGTCACACGTAATGTAAGGAATAGTGATTAATTGCATTATCTGAAGAAAAGTAGATGTTATTTTCTATTTAAGTTTTATCTTTTAACTACATTTTTAGAGGTACAAAAATAAGGCTCATATTAAAATTGTTTGTAAATAAATTATGGTACGTACCTACCTATCTACATTTAAAATGTTGAGTCTTTCACTATTCATCAAAATAATAACATTAATCATCACATTAGATGGAATAAAGTTTATATCTTTTAAATAGACAACAATATTCAGAGTAAAAAATTAAAAATCTTAAAAAAGTACTTGTGATTTTAGATAATTATATATTTTTAAAATCTAATATTCTACTAATACTATAAATAGGTGGTTATAATATAGCTGTATTTGTTATAATCTTCAGACTTTCCGTTGATCGATGTGACGTTTTTCTGTGCACCCACTTCGAGTGTATTCTGCATAGTTTTGCTAGATGACGGTAGTATTACATAACTAGTGGCTTCATTTACTAGGACAGTTGCACACAGCACCAATAGGAGTACCTGAAAATAAAAGATTATTGTTAATTGCATAGATTTTATTAAAAAGTTGAATTCCCTAAAAAACTGACAATCGAGAACTGCTAAACTCCGGAGTGGATAGGTACCTCATATTCTGTTCTTGTCCTCGGCAGGTAAGTACCTTGCACTCGACATTTTAAATAAACTCCAGACTACGCAGACTAAACTCTGCACTGAAACAACTCTTATCCGCTCCAACGACTCAGGGGGTCTACTCTCTAAGCCCGAAGTCCGTAGTTTCAGCCTTAGTTGCGGGCGTTTCCTACTCCGTATCACCTACGGATTTACGATTAGTCCCGAACCCAAACTAAGAATGAATGACAACACGATTTGGCAGTTGTTCTTAGTTCGGGTTCAGGACTACGGACTTCGGGCTTAGAGAGTAGACCCCTTGGTCTTTCATCCAGCATATGACCAAGAAATCGATAGTATCGTACGACAGTGCTCCCGGATTGTTTGGGAATTTGGGATCTGTCCACTCTCCTAAGGCCTACTTGGATATACCAGAATTATCTTTTAACTACGAGTTAGTTGCTAACCCGGAGCCATTATCTATGAAATTAACCTCGCGTTAGCAGTTGCTAACACGAGGTTAACTCTGAGTTAAGAATGCTGGACCATTTAGCGCACATCTGTAACTTGAGCATGTCACCGGGTACTTTTCCTGACTCCTGGAGGATGGCTGCTAGTTAGCAGTAGCCTAGCACGTAACGTAAAATTTTACTTAAACTAAAATACTCGTTTCGCAAATAATATTTATTCGAAATGGATACTATATTCATTTTTTTGTTTGATACAAATTGTGTATGTCGCTTAAATTAAAAATACTATGGAGTTGTAGTTTTATGTTTACTATACGTCAAAACATTCGTGCTAGGCCCTCAGTAGTGTGTTAATTTAGTATTTCCAATAACAATAGCTCTATTGGATCCCAAGTAGGCCCCAAATTCACATGGGCTCATTGCTCTACAGCTAATTGACAATCGCCATGCAGGCAACGATACCCATGGGTATATACTCGAGTCGTACCTATGTATTGTAGGTATATACATAGATTTACAGTTTGAATTGATGACGAAGCCTCTATCATTGTGGACTATTCACGATGACTTATTCAATTTATCTGTCAATGATGAAGCTAAAATATTCTTTAGGTACCTCTTGTTACTTGTAAGTCTTAAGTCATTTTTTATGTCGTTTTTTAACCGACTGCAAAAAGGTAGTAGAGGTTATCAATTCGGATTTTTATATATGTTACGGCTAATAGCCGAAGTGCGACTACACCTAGTTTTAGCCGGCTACAACTAGGTGCAACCCGGCTACAACTAGTTATAACCTAACCTCAAAACATTTTAAAATTCCTATTTCTGTGTGGTTTAAAAAAAAATAACCACGAAGGGGATGGCGGGGTGTGTGTGGATGACCAAGTCCGAAACTATGGGGAATATCGAAAAACACTGGAAGGAGTATCGAGTCCGATTTTAATGAAAACTAAAACTGCACCATTTGATTTTAAAGAATTGGTTTTCCTAGCCAGGAATCGAACCGGTTGATTTTGAAAAAGAAACACACTCTGTGTTATTATTACGCCGTCCGAAAGTATCGCTAATAAGGATCAAATTCTGGGAAATAATAACACATTAAACGAAAGCGCTCATTTTTAGAGATAGACGGCTAAATAGATATGGACTGGTTTGAATTTACGGTAGCACTAAAAATTAAAAATCTTTCTTAAATAAAGAATACAACCGACTTCCAAATAAAAACCACTACAAAGTACAAAATAACTTTAATTTTGGAAGTCGATGAGTGGTTTTTATTTCGAAGTCGGTTGTATTTTTTTTGTTAAAAGTTTTTTAAGTTTCTGCTGTTAATGCATGAACTTCAGAAGACCATTATTGCCATTGTTTTACAGGACTTTAATTAAAGGTCAGAAATTACCCATAGGTAATTTCAGAAGCCCGTGGGTACCCATAGTTTGTTCGAAATAATTTATTTTCCTTATAAATACCTATACGGAAACCGTAACTCTTCATTAATTTCAATTGCAGCTTGATTAGTCCATTACAGACACTTATAAATTGTAAGAAGGATGTAAATTGCCGCAAAAACCTAAGTCCAGAGTTCGAACATTGAACCGTTCAGACCTAGCAAAAAATCTCCATAGTTATATTTTAGAAAACACTCAAGTAAGAGAAAATATCACAATATAACATGACACTATGACATTACATTGTATTTATGACAATTAGTATACTTAATTGTTTACAAATTCCGGGTGACTAACAAGCTATGGTCTGAAATTTTACCTTTTATATAGCACGTACGCTGTTGGAATCAGTGACGTTTTGTATTCAATAATAAAATTGTACACAGGTAAATTATATTTATTTTTATATAAATACAAAGCAATTGCCACATGCATGACAAGCATCACTTGAGTATGGGACTGAACTAAACAGATTTGGCTAAAATTACGTTGGAAAACCAGCAATTTTTCAGATTTGGTGATCACGGCGCCTTAAATGAACTCCGAAAACAATACAGACTATGATTTTAACTGTCAATGTCCTATGGAAAAACCCTACCACATTTGTCCTGAAGCTAAAACTACAATCAGCCGTGGTTGGAACTATTAGACCGACAGGATAGTAGATTAAATACATAATTATCATGACTTCTTTCTTCCTACAATCCAAATAAATTATTTCTATATGTTATTTTATTAGTCGCATATAATATTATGAGACGCAAAATTCCTTAACGTGATTTTTTACGCATTAGCATTAAAATCTTAAAAATTATAAAAATCCCTACAGAAGTTCATGAGTACTTATTAGGCCTAACGTGTAGTGGCAAGAACTCTATTTATCTTTATATAAAAAGGCAAAATACCAATGACTCGTCAAATTCGTGTTTGACTGCCTTCAATTATATACCCGTACCCGTAACTCTTATTAGGGATCGAAGTACGATCACTAATAAGAGTCATTGTTATTGTAATTCATATAAGTGATCGAAGTCCTTAAATATCTGATGAATTAATAAATCAATGGGAAATTTATAAAAATATGTAAGTAATGAAATCATAAACACGTGACACATACATTTCTACTCCAAAGTTAATGTGTAAAGTTGAACAATAACAAAAAGTTTTATTTATAGATTATTATTATAGCGCAAGTATTGAAATCACTGGAGGTACACACTAAAAAGTAAATATTTTAAAACTCAAGCGGAATAACACGGTTTACTAAGCTATTAACGCACTAATTTATCCTAATTGCCTACATTCCCTAATTACTTAAAATATAAACAAAACACACTCACCGTCGTCCGAGTCATATTGTATTTAGCAGCATCCAAACATCCAAATGCTCACAGATCTTCTGTCACAATAAAACACATCTATAGTTATTGTTTATCTAACTACACAACAACAATATGTCGTAATTATATTCACTATGTACATGTATGTACATACACACGTCTGTCCTCAGTGCTGGTTGATACTGGAATGAGCAATGAGGATTCTCTGCTCTGTATACAGATGTCATTTATTTATTGAGCTTTTCATAAACGTCATGATATTTTTGGGATGCTGGCTTCTTTGGCGTTATTGTCGGCGCTTGAGCAAGAGAAACAAAGAGTGTTTCTCTTTCGAACTCTTTTTAAAAATAACCGATGGTGTTCTTTTACATAAGATTATGTTCATTCATGAATCGTTGCAAGTTGAAATGATATGCCGTTGAAAGATGATCAAACATGAAACTTGAAAGATTTTTGTCTAATTTAATCATAAACTTACTCATTTTCATTATGTTTAGATATGACGAAGAGTCATATATTATGTATGTTTCTATAATGAAAAAATTCAGTATTTTTTTGGTATTTTTAATTCGTCATTGACCACTGTCATTAGTTATTGAAGTTTATTAAGCCTACTGGATTTGATAAAATATTGAAAATTGTTTAATTTCAATTCTGTTCTTATCAAATGCTAATGGATTAATGATGCTAAAAATCAATACAGTTAACTGATTAGATCTTTTTGGATAATCAATATTTCTCGAGTTTACTACTCTTGTTGCATTATTTCTGCCTGTGTATCTCGTTTAACAGTTTTCTGATGGAATTTTGTTTCGTTAATTTATTATCTAACTATTACAATTACGTACTATTGCGTGTGATAAATATGTTAAAGCAGATAACCTTATTCTTTATAAGTATAATTATTATTGGTCCCAACATCGTAAGACTCTTTCAACGGAGAAAAATAAATAAATGGCAAACGAAAACCGAACCTTAATGACTGTATGTTTTATGTACAATATATAATAGAAAACTCATTACTCCAACAAGGTCTAAGATGCTATATTATGTGTGATCGGTATTATTCATGTACTTGTTCAAAAACATTGTTTAAGAACATCGTCGGCAAATACCGTGATGATCCCTACTTCCCTACTAATATTATAAATGCGAAAGTAACTCTGTCTGTCTGTTACGCTGAAACGGCTGAACGGATCGTCATGATCGATCGGCATATATTAACCTGGGATATGCAGAAGGACATAATTAAGCTACTTTTTTACGCGATAACCGATATCCACGAGGGCGGAGTCGCGGGCATAAGCTAGTAAACCGATACTTCTGAGCATCTGGGACAGGTAAAAGGCAAGGCAGGTGTTATAGGGTTTTTGCATTTGAAATTACTCAGTAGCGTGATCGGGTGATGGCAATATGCTCAACCGAGACTCATCGGACTTTAACATCATCATCTGCCTAGCCTTCCAGTCAAAACGGATTCAGCTGAATGAATACCAGCATTTTACGAGGAGCGCCTGCCTACCAGTCCACCACAACCCATTCATCATCATCATCATCATATCAGCCGAAAGACGTCCACTGCTGGACATAGGCCTCGAATAATCGAATAATAATCTGTGGTCCATTTTGAGCATTTACGCGAGCAAAAAATTTATAAATAGCTGATTGATTTATTTTATTTTCCAGTCGCTGAAAAATAACTCGTAATAATACGTATTTGAATCACACATACACAATATCTGACATTCGTTCCAAAATTCACGATTCTTAATTAAACTAATAGGCATAACATTGAAACGTGAACGATTGAAACGTGATGATTAACGCAGACGTCTCATACGATACGGTAAATAGAACGATAAACAGATTCGAGAAGTGAAAATATGGAAGTCTATCAAGCACGAATAATTTGTATCAATAAGAAACCAATTAAAAATTACGTGATATTGAAAATAATAGAAGTATTTGATAGATTGTATTTTCTTGAAAAAGTTTTTAATTTTTTTCTTTGTAGTGCTGGTACCTACCCCCCAAAAACTTCAACCAGTCCAAATCTATTTAGTATTTAATTTTCTATCTCCGAAGTACCTATTTCATAAGTGTGCCAATTCTATGAATTTTTATGTGTCGCAATCTGTCAAAAATGTATAAAAATTGAGGCTTTTTTGACAGATTGTGGCTGAGATGCGAATGCGAACGACGAATGTTGCTTAAAAATTAGATCTTTACGAAAAAATGGGACCTCTTTCGGAATAAACCTCTTTAGAACAATTTTTCAATATGACAGAGTTATGAAAATACATAAAAAATATACATAAACATCCGAATTGATAATCTCATCCTTTTTTGAAGTCGGTTAATAATCCTGTAAAAAAAAAACCAGCCGCATGCCTGGTGGTGGTTACTACCGCCTATCAGGGGTCTGTACTTCTTACTTGCTTACTGGGTACTGCGACTTCTTGATTCCGGTGCGAGAGAGAGACCGATCTCAGTCGCAATCTGTCAAAAAAGCCTTCATATCCATAAATTTTTGGACAGATTGCGACACACATGTGTGCAAGTGTGAAATAATTGTCGAACGTGAGCTTTGAGATCAATCTTATGAAAAGAAAGGAATTGTCAAAACATGAGCAGAATTATAAAAATCCCTTTTTTCAGAACTAACAGTTTATTTAAGTTTGTATGCGAACAAAGTCGGAGGCAGCTACTACTGGGTGCATAGCGAAACTTGTCACGTGCGAACGACGTGCAGAGTTCAGCTGGTGCGCGTGAGCAAGTTGTCATGCGTCAGGCGACTCAGACGAGCCAATTGATGCATTTTTTTATTTGTTTTCGAAAAGCCCGCCACACATTCCCAAACCACTGCAACTCGTCAAAGCCAACATCAACAGTGGCGACCACCAGAAAAACGTCGAATCAATGAAGCTCGACGAGTCCCGGAGAAACGATTCAACTGTCTTGAATCCCGCAAAGAAATTAATCAGAAAATAACAGCGGAGAAGTAGGAAAAAATATAATTTCCACTTCCCTCCTTATCAAGCAGGAGACAGAACAGAGCTAGGCCAAATAGGCACCAAGAGACATATACAACTGGGTTAAGCCCTGTTGCCAAGCACCACGGATTATGACATTAGCACTAAATACTAATGGGTAAATGCCTAAATTGTGAGCTACTTTTGATTCCAGTAATTAATAGGTATGGCAAAACCGCTAGAACGCACGGAAATTTGTTCTGGTTTCTACAAGGTCCGTATAGTATAACATGAATACTATCCAACATAATATTGCGTTCAGTTTGCCAAAGAATACACTCCCATAAGATATGATGTGCGGATTGTTCGTATTCAAGGTCAGATGTAAAACATTGACAGAAAGGAGAAGACACAAGCTTATAGGAAAATAATTTACTAGTTGCCATAACCTGTGAGAAATTGGGCAACTCAGTGATCCACCTCCAGCCATGTCCTATCCAGCCGCTCACGAAAGGATGAAAAGAACTGGTAGAGGTGACTAGGGTTGCCAACTCTCGAAAGAGCCAACCCGGGAGGATTTAGAGAATTTTAATAATTTTATAAAAAGTCTAATAAACCAATTTCAATACCATTTTCTAATGAAAAATATGTAATCAATAAGTAATACGTTTTCAAATTTCCTCCATTTGTCGAATCACTCGATAAATTACTGAGTGTTCTTGACTAGCCGGTCCTAAAACTTTACTTACTTTTCCCTAGGTGGCGGCCTTTGATGGATTTTCATTGCAATTCGGATAAAAGTTCCTCCCAGACGTTAGTCTGGGGTTTAAGTAATCTAGAGATCTAGCACGGTCGCGTTGCCGTAAAAACGCTGGGTCCGTGATCTTTCGAGCGTAGTGGTACATTACATTGCATAAGTAGGTAAACCTGGTACTCAGACCAACAAAAAAAGGTAGACAGCGCACTGCGAACATCCAAAATGAAGCCATCTTTTTATCTATGTGTGTCTCGAAGGGTTGCCATTTTTTATTATTTTTACCTATAATTTGGGAAATAATATTTTATGGGTTAGCTAATATTGTGCAAGTCAGCACAACTAAGATATTGTTAAGTATGGAATTGTAACTTAATTTTTTAAAAGAGCTATTCCTAAAAAAAATTGATTAGATTTTCCGAGGTTGTCGGAGCGTAAGTCATATAACATCATATTCGTAGGTATGAGTAATTATGTAAATTGTTTTGAAATAAAATATGTAATTATATTTTCAATTAACTTTATTAAATTCAAAAAGACCACCATAAAAAATGTGTTATGTTTAACCTACTTACAAAATGAATATTATTTATTATTTATCATGAACAAAAAAAAACATCTTTCGTCTCATTTTCTCTTTAATAGAAATACTAAAGAGAAAATTAGACGAAAGATGTAGTTCCGTTTGCAATTTCGGGCTATTTTCATATTAGAAACGTCAAAGATTGTTGCGACTTTCCGACTGTTATCTAAAAACAAAAAGTTTTTTCATAACCTATTGTACTGTTTTCTCGTAAATGTGTGAAAAATATCAAATCTAAAATATTTGTAACATTAAAAAAAAAAGAAAATAGTAATATAACTCGAAGAAAGAAATCATTAAAATTTGCTTAATCGAATGGGGAAATTTTAAATCATATTATGGCAACCCTCGCACTTAATGTCACTGCTTTCGTTTGTTGACGTTTTTGTTCCAAGTAACCGTAGTTAATTTATAATTAAAACGATGTTATTTCAAGTACTTACAAGTGAAAAGTGATTCCGTGAGACTTTTTATGTGTTTAGCTATTGTTTTTACAAATTTTTACTACACAGGGAAGGCATCATTATATTTTTCTATTCATGTTTTCTAGACGACGGCTCGTGACGTACTAAGAGCGATGAGCATGGTTTTAGTGTAGGTGTGTGCGTGAGCTTGTGTATTTATTTGAAGGAGCACGGTTTTGTGGCTTCACTTTTGATGTTCGCGGTGCGCTGTCTACCTTTTTTTGTTGGTCTGAGACCTGGTATAAATAGTTGTCCCGTACATGATAATTAATGTCATGTATGTTTAGTGATATATGATTTCGTAGCCAGATCATGGGGCACGGGGAGGTCATCAACCTTGGACAGGTTTTTTTTACGAAGACGTCTAGCATCTACATTAGAATTAAAACTTAAAGTTTTTATCTACTCGTTTTTAATTCACTGAGAATCACGCGTGTCTTGGAGGGTGTTGACTTTTCTAATGTTTTGTAGGATATTCATTAATTTGTCCATGATTTGTTCCGAGAACATTACTAAAGCTGTTTTTTAGGGTTCCGTACCCAAAGGGTAAAAACGGGACCCTATTACTAAGACTCCGCTGTCCGTCTGTCTGTCTGCCACCAGGTTGTCTCATAAGCCGTGATAGGTAGACACGCCGCTATAACTGAAAATACTAAAAACAGAATAAATAAATAGATAAGTGCGGCTCCCATACAACAAACGTGATTTTTGCTGCCGTTGCCGTTTTTTTTTATAAATAATGGTACGGAACTCTTCGTACGCGAGTCCGATTCGCACTTCGCCGGTTTTTTAATAAATGTTTTGTGTCTTCAAGGTTAAGCAACGTTTGCCGAGGTTGGTCTGTCGATGGGTGACCATATTAATTCACCGAGACTTCTCCGTGCCTCGGAAACAAAGACTACAATAGTATACTGGCTACTCGGAAAGCACGTTAAGCCGTTGGTCCCGGCTGTCATTTGTAGATCTTTGGCAGTCGTTACAGATTGTCAGAAGCCAGAAAAACTGACACCAGTCTTGCCAAGAAGTACCATGTTACCCAGTTAATGGGTTGTGGAGGTCAGGGGGTCGATTCTGCTATTGCAATCGTGTCTCAATGACCGGTCAATGATCGATTTTTGACGTATAACGTCAAACTTTTGACACATTTCCCATACAAAAACTGTCAAAGTTGTCAAATATTCGATCACTGACCGGTCATTGAGACACGATTGCAATAGCAGAATCGAGCCCCTGGTAGGCAGCCGCTCCACGTAAAATACTGGTATTCAGCTGAATAATTTTAATTTATTATTGAAACTTATTTGATTTTATTATTGTATTTTTTTATTTTATTTATGAGATTCATTTTAATTTATAATTGTTTTTTGAATTTTTTTTTAAATTGTTCTTGATTGTTTTTTATTTGATTTTATTATTGTTTTTTTAACACTAATTTTTTATTGTAACTTATTTAATGATGATTTACTTAATTTATTTGAATTAATTTTTTTTTTGTAACTGTTAAGTTTTCTTTGAAGCGCGTAATTATTTTTTTTTTTTCTGTTTTCTGTGAATAACGCTGTTGATTACATAATTGTTTATTTTATATTTAAATTTTAGTATTCCATATTATGTAATTGTTAGTTATTCCAAATAAAATAAATAAATAAATACGGTTTGAATGGGTGCCCACCCCAATGTAGTTAGCAAAAGGCTAAGCAGGTGATGAGGTAGGTACCAAAATGCTTAACAGTAATATTTATTTTGCCACCGTTAATTATAATTGGCGCCTTAACAAAAGGCGCCAATTATAATTTTAGATGATATTCTATAGACCTTATTTAAATCCAAACTATTATTATAAGGCCTAGCGCGCACTGCCTGACGTTTTTCAAACGCACAATCTGTGAAGTATGGAGTGCCATAGAAGTGCGCCCACTGCGGTGAAAAAAACGCATGCCGTGGAGTCACCGTTGTCCTCTCGCTGCAAATTTGCGGTGAATCTAACGCAAATATTTTTGTATCCTATAGAGATCTATGAAGCGCCGCGCACTGCGGTGAAAAAAACGCAATGATGCCTACTTCATAGCTAGATTTGGCTACTATTTAATAAAACTTGTAGCTAAATTTTTTAGCTACAATTTCTAGAAACTTTTTAATTGACATTGAATGTTTTTGAAAAGTGATAAATGTTGCTATATTAAATTGCGTTTTGCCAAAATAAATACTTAAGAAAATGGGTATCTACCTACAGTAGAAAAATACTCCAACTCAAAGACAGATAATTAACCTCATTCATTTACATCTTCCTCTTCAGTAACATTAATTGATTAACGACATTGTTATTACTACATTAATTTTAATTACCTGCTACGTTTATCTTAAAAATAAAAATAATTATAAGTACTGATTTTTTTACTCCTGTGTTTGACTTAATATGCAAAACGTGATTATAATTTAACCACATATTGTTACCTCCCTTTCTACTATGTAGTAAGTACTAAGTAGCGATCAGCTACTTTTAGCAACTTTTTTGGGTCAAAAAATCTGGCTACCTAGCAATTTTTTGCAAACTGTCTAGCTACTGACTAAAGTCAGTTGACAACATTGGCACTTGGCACTGAGACACACACTCATAAAGATGGGTTAATACCGATATTTTTCAGTATTAGCTAATATGAATATTATATATTAGTCTAGCAATATTATAATATGTTAAGTAATATTTGAGGATCAGTGATATTTAACTAAGACCTAATATTACGTATCACTTCCATATTAGATTAGTGTTCATAACTTAACTAATATTTGAGCATCAGTGATCTATACATATAATATATTTAACTAAGACCCTAACATTACCTACTTCAATTAGGTACGTGTCACTTCCGTATTACATTAGTGTTCATTGTACTGTATCTCAGTAGTATTTTTTTAATATGAATATATGAACTAACACTGAAAAATATCGGTATTAACACATCTTTAAGTTGCAGGAAAGCAGAATACGCAATTACGTATAAATGGATGATTTTTACACATATTTTCCCAACTATTTGGATTTAAAACCAAACTGCTGAACTGATTTTGATAAAAATTCAATTGTATTAATCGAAAAGTAGGAAATCCTTTCACATAAAACAATATTTTTTTTAAATCGGTTCATATAATATTATGACGGAGATATGAGGTAACAAACACAAAAAAAAACATACGGCCGAAATGAGAATCTCCTCTATATATAATAATGAATATCATTTTTGAAGTCGGTTAAAAACGGCGCGTTTTTTTCACCGCAGTGCGCGGCCGTGTGAATGCGTTTATTCTACCGCACGGTAGAAAAAACGCACCGCGTTCCACCGCAAGGCAGTGCGCGCAAGGCCTAAATGCGACAGTGAGTCTGTTCATGTTTATTTATTGGTTTGTTATGTTTCCATTAGGCCCATTTTACTATCCGGATAATCCGGTTACTACCAAAACATTATCCGAAATTATCCGGATATCTCTGATATCATCGTAAATAGTAAATTAAACGAATATTATTTAGCAATAATTTAGATTTCAATTTGAATTATTGATAATACGAATAAATTCATATCATTGTCACAATGTTATCATGAAATAGTTTATGAAAACATTATACCAAAGATTATGATGAAAATAACTCATTCAGTCCGTTTTAGTGGATCGGGAACTGGCTAGGTATAGCTACATGTACCTACATGTACCTACATGTAGCTATACCTAGCCACCTACGCTACAACACACATACAACATACATACAGCTACGCTAGCTGTACCTACAGCTAGCGTTGGGGTTAGTATGGTTCTTGCCCCATATGCCTAGCAGTGGTGCTGCCTCCTGCTGAATGTGTAAGTGAAGGGGAGTTATTTGCATTCTCAAGCAGTCAGTGAAATCAGTGTAGGCTAGTCTTAAGAACCGTTGATCTCTGCTGGTCGAGTTTGTCGCTCTCGTCCACCGGTAAAGCGACATAGGCCAGCATTGGCCTCATGGCGGCTGTGTGGCCGTAATCACTGTAACGTAATCTTTGAGGAGAGACCCCATGTTTTGCCAAACATTTGATGCATTTTTAAAGTACGATTGTGTTTTATTGAGTTTGTAGTCGACATGACTTTTTCAGAGCAATTTGCTATCAAGGACCATTCCCAAGTAATTGTGATTTAGTATCCGGATAGTAGTAAGTATACATGATATCCGGATACTAAATTCGACGGATATCCGGATAGTACCCTAGTTTCCACGCCTAAATGAACGAACCTAATTTGATGAATTTTGGTACAAAGATAGATGGGACCCAAATCAACGCGAAGCTGCGGGAAATAGTATTCTTGTGCACAAGTGTGTGCGCAAACATTGGTGCACTCCCTCTTCCATCACTCTTATTTTTCGATGGGACGGCAACCCGACACGACCGGAGAGAGATCAGGCGCAAGACCAACGGCTTAACGTGCTTTCCTAGACACGGGGGTGTCACACCATCAACTTCCAAACTCTTGGTTGTCAACGAGAAATGCCTAATGGAAAAACCGAATTACTCTCTTTATTTATTTAGATCTCCAACAAAGGATACTCATTTACACTTTGCCCGACCTGGGAATCGAACCCAGAACTCCACGCTCGGGAGTCGCACTTTCGACCGCGAGACCAACCAACCGGAGCAGTCATGCATACCTACATACCTACCGAATCAAGACTACCGCTAAAATTTTAAACCGACTGCAGATTTTTTGTGTTCAACTGTCTAGCTTGTTTACGAAAGAACCGTTTCTTAATGTTAGGAGTGTAATCTGTACTTAGTATTTACCTAGTTAAACTACGTGTTTAAAATTAAGTTACAACATCGATCACGAGTGTTAGCGCATGAGTAAACACGTGGTCAATGTGATCATAATAAATTAGCAAGTTATCCTTTTTACGTAGCATTTCTTGTTTTTTTCTGGTCCATTCTATTTATTATTATGATTAAGCCACAAAATACGTACACTTTCTATTGTGAAAATCCTCATCATCATATCAGCCGAAAGACGTCCACTATTGGACATAGGCCTCCTCCAAATTGGGGGCGGGGGGGTTGCCATAATCGCCACGCTTGGCAGGCGGGTTGGCGATCGCAGTGTAGAGTCCCTTAGTCGCCTCTTACGACACCCACGCGAAGTGATGGGATGGTGCTATTAGTTTACGTCCGACACCATACGGAACCCCGACACCATACGGAACGAATAAATGCTGGTGGCTTGTAATACCAAGGTGATGAGAAAGAGCACGTGAGCACATGCTCTTTCTCATCACCTTGGTACTAGATATTTCAGTTTCCTTTGGAAGCCTGAACAAATGTACAACTGTTGAGTGTGGGGTCCCAGGCCTAGACAAAAAACTTTTCCGTACCTGGTTTCGATTCCCGGGCCGGGCAAAAAGTATCATTGAGTTTTTTAATTGTAATTTCTTAGTGACAGCCCGGAGTTTGGAAGTTGGCGGTGTGTAACCCCCATGCCTCGGAAAGGGTCTCTCCGGTCGTATCAGTGCAGCAGTGCCGTCCATCAGACTTTGAGAGTGATGGAAGATTGAGTGCACACGTGTTTGCGCACACACTTATGCCTATAATATGTTCAAATCTCCGTTGAGATTGGCCGCCATGACCGAAATCGGTCAGGAGGACTATTATTATAATGCCCACTTGAACAGAGCGTTACCTTAGCGTATCTTCAATACAGTACGGCGCGACGAGGTTTCCTTGCTATTCGGGAACACCCTGTCTCTGTATTTCTATTTTCCAAACAAGAGGATAAAGCACTCCACCATTATAAGGTTTCTTTGGATGTAGCGGAACAGAGACTAAAGTCCCGCATGCCTCCGTTGAAAAGGGAGGATCCTCCGACCAGACGGTTGTTGGTGTCAGGTGGGCAACTGCCTAACAGTTGATATTCGGGCTTTGCATATGTTCTAATCGTACGGTAAACTCTGATATCGCGATTTAGGATTTTGTACAGTTAGTTCGCAGCTGTCGAGATAGATGGTGCTGCGAGTCTCATTTGTTGATTCTGCTACGTTGATTTTTTGTGGCGGTACTAATGTCGCCTGCATTTCCTTACTATTTCATTGTTATCCTGTATTTTGTTTATAGTCTATATTAATTTTGACGTTCAATCACATTCAATCGACATTGTCACATTTATAGATATTAGTATATGTCTATGATATTATCTCTCTGATATATTCCCTCTTTAATCTATATACATTAAATTACTCTTTGGATATTATGTGTGTCAGTTAACAGTCAAAATTATCGGGTGTATAAATTATTTGGTTTTCACAAAAACCGAAAAAATATAGTCTTAAATAACAGGATCCAACTGGCAATTTGTTCGTAAATGAAGCTAATACAGCGAGCTTTCGTGTTAATCCTATGCGCTTTGAACATACAAAATGGGCAGAAATGTAGGCTCAACACTCGGATACACTTTGAAGAGCCTTTACCAGTTATCGTAAAGGATGGGACACTTTTGGAGCCGACAAGTAGCTACGGTGACATAGAGATGAACTACGGTGACACTCTCACTTTGAGTTGCGAGGGAACCGGTGATACCATACACCATCCTAACGCGCAGCGTGGACTATCCGTTGCTACAATAACCTGTGAAGGAGGAGAAATGTTCAAAAACGAGGAATGGCTAAACGAACCTGCACGCTTTTCTCTTTTCAAATGTAGCTCCCCCCCGGAGTATAGAAGTAAACGAACAGAACGCACGTGTTATGATAGGAACCCCATCATCGAAGTTGGCTACAGCATTGGCAGCCAATATTATCCTGTTTATGAGACCTGTTTCAACGAAGCTGCTCTGACCCCTATCTACTCATCGTATACCCAGAAGCCTTACAACTCATATTTCCAAACCAGAGTAAACCGCCCTTATTTTACAACGGATGAGCTTTTTGGGTTTGTTCCGGTTAACTCCTTATTTTCACCAAACGGTCTGAGAGCGGCAGTGGAAGATCGGGTGGGAGCTGTCATTCAAGATTATTTTACAAAGACACAGATGCTTTCTAGAGGCCATTTGGCTGCTAAAACTGACTTTCCTCTAGCTTTTGGAGAGCGCGCAACGTTCCACTACGTGAATGTCGCTCCGCAATGGACAGGTTTCAATGGCGGAAATTGGAATACGTTGGAAGTTGACCTGAGGAACCATATTCATAATGCTGGCTACGACACTGTTATTTACACCGGAGTTTTTGGATTAACGCAGCTTAATAGTGACTCGGGTCATCCAGTAGACCTTCACTTACACGTTGATGAGAACAATAATCCGGTCATTCCAGTCCCTCTTTTTTTCTACAAGGTTGTTTATGAACCCGAAAGTAAAAAAGGTGTAGCCTTTATTGGTATCAACAACCCTTATTACACTCATGAAGAAGCCCGCCAGAGGTTCTTCTGTGAAGACGTGTGTAAAAACAATTTAGCCTTTTCTTGGCTAACCTGGCATCCTACTAATCCTGAAGAAGGATACATGTTTTGTTGCACTGTTGAAGACTTTAAGCAGACTGTCCCACATTTACCATTTTTTCAAGTTCAGGGTCTTTTGACATGAACGATTTTTTATTGTTTTTTTTATACTTGTATTTATGATTCCCAAATACATAATTATTATAAAAAAATCATATTTTTATCCTAAGGCTAACCGAATTTTAAAATATGAATAGTAAAAAAGGAGAAAGTAAGATAATTATGATAGTGACTTTTCTGCTTTTCAAGGAACATACATTGTTCACGAATGAATAATAAATACAAGCTAGGGGTTATTGGCCTGACACAAATATTGTATATGAACACGGTTACATGTTTATCAGTTTTGCCGAAGGAGTGTCCGACACTGTGACCTCTGAGACTCACTAAGGTACATACATACATAATATGACTGCTTAAAGGGTATTATAATATACCAGTTTGCAACTAGTTATATGATAGAAGATTTACATTATTCCTTAAAACTGCATACATGTTTTGTCACAGAAATATTGCTCTCTCATCTTATTGTTCTATGCTTGTCGGGTCCAGGGTTGCAGAATTTTTTCGAAAGAGTCACCGCGGCCTGGAACGCAAAGGGCATTTGGAGGAACACGGATGGATTTAGTCAGTAAGAGTCTGACACTCCCTTCCGCTCCGCCAAGAGCGAAAAGAGTCATTTGATGATTTCCCATCCTTAAAAAAATGCTTAGACAATGATTCAACCGTTTTTTTTTACCCGACTGCGTCAGAAGGAGGGTAATGTTTTTCGAGCGTATGTATGTTTGTATGTATGTCCATTTCTTTGGCACGCCCTACAGCCCAAACGACTGGACGGATTTTGACATTCATGAGGTGTCGTTGAATTCGTCAGAATTGTGGTAGTGACATAGGCTAAGTATATAAATAAAAATTCACTAAAATGTAGGAAATAAAAAAAAAATACTGTCAAAAACCACCAAAAAACCCGACCGCTAAAAACGACTAAAAAGTTCGAAACAAGTCGCTTTTCAAGCAGTCTGATGCAGTTCAATCACAGATCTGAGGCCACAAACTGCATCATACTGCTTGAAAAGCGTCTTGTTTTAACTTTTTAGTCGTTTTTAGCGGTCGGGTTTTTTGAGTCATATTTTTTTCAATGTTTTCTCTTCAAAGATATCGATGAAGAGAATTATCCAAACGCAGTGTCGTAAATCGTCCCATTACCAGCACCTGCGGCCATTCGAGCGAGAAGGAGGGATGGAGCTATATAGGGTGTATAGCTCCATCCCTCCTTCTCGCTCGAACGACTCACGCTTTAACACGTCATGGTAGGGCCGCTGACTGCTGATCTGGTGGCTAGACAGTGATCAACCATGCCAACCTTATTAGTAAACGCTTTATAATTACGTATAATGTAGAAAAAAGTGATTCAAAAGTGACTCAATTTCAAATCGTAGGTATGCATCGATCATTAAGGGGCATAATTATTATCAATACAATAATAGCTAATTATGTAATAATGTGATGCGCAGCTTTCTCCTTGCTTATTTAAAGTTTAATTCTAGTAGCACTTGACCAGTACCTTGTGGACCCTTGATAAGGCTAGTTTGATTCAGTGATTGTGACTACTAATTGTTTGATCAAAATGCAGATTACACCGGTAAGTTTATACAACATATTATTCACTGATTTTTATTTTAAAATGTGTGATCTTATTTGAGCAGTGGTTATTTAAGGACGCTTTAGCTTTGTTTATAAAATTCGAAAAATATAAATATTTGCAATAAATTAATCGTATTATAGTGAGTTGTAGTAGGTAGTCAGCAACAAATATCGATTAAAACTTTGGTTTTCTCGCAGACTTATTCATAAAACTTTTTAACCATTACTTAGATACTGTTTATAATGTGATTCTAAATTCAAATTCTCCATAGATAATTTTGTATAAAGAATCTGCTTATCAGTATTTTAGCTAAGTAATGGTTACAAAGTTTTTATGAATAAGGCTGTAAATCTATATTTTGAGCAAGCTATTTAGTTAAAATCGGAAAAGCGTTGTTTTAAAAAAATATTAACCGTTTCGCTACTATATAGATTACACACATCGAATCATTTTAAAAGTAATATCGTTTATCGATTTTTGTCGTTGACCGTACTAGAATCAGATAGTGATAAACGGTACCTAACTTATAATTGCACAGGTACCTTGACTTTATTTAAAAGGCAGAGAAATTAACACAATGTACTAACTATTCAATAGTGTTCTCAGTGTTATTGTTATTGTTTAAAATAATGCTCTGTAAGTTCTCTCCTTCTCTACAAATATTGATTTTGCTATGTTTTATTTCAGATTCTCATTTCTTTGGTACTAATATCAATAGTCCAAGCAGCTTGGGTCACCAGAATACCCAAACCAAAGCTAAACTCGTTGCTTTCTCAGAAATTAGAGACTCCAGAAATTCCGAAACATAAATTACCAGAAGAGAGACGTAAATTCTCTTTATTTCCGAAGAGCTACATGAAATATGTGATATCGCCAGAACCGATTTACAAAATCGCCACTCATAAACCAATCGTACATGGTAAAAAGAAACCTTTGATGAAGAAACTTAATATACTAGATAAAAATAATAAAGTTGTAGAAAATGAAGCTGTACTGTCAACAGAAAGTGCAGAACCAACGATTGAAAAAATCTTAGCCGTAAGTGCTAAGGTGGATTCTACTGAGGCCAGTGAAGAAGTAAGCATTGAAATTGTCAAAGAAAATTCAGAAGAAAGCAATGAAAAACAAAATGATAATAGCGAAGAAAAGGATGAAGTACAAAATGATTCCAATCAAACTAAAACTGTAACTGCCGATACTAAAGACAAGGGATCTCGTAATTTAGTTGAAGTTAGCCAAGAAAACAAAAGCGTGGAACCCGATACAACTAAAAAATCCATAGAAAATGAATCAGCTGATTGGTCGGAATTCATCTTAGTAGATCCAGCATACAAATCTACAGAGAGTGACAAGGTTAGCACTGAAGAACCTGAAGAGTTTGTCACCACTGAATTTTACGAAGAACCAAAAATCATCAGGAGGAAAAGGTAACAATTCTTTTTAATTAATTTTAACTGATTTATACTTTTTGGGAAAGTCACGTACGGAAGTTCTCATTTCGTCACCCTGTTTGCCAATGAAATGGAGTATTATATCATTTGACTTGTGAAACTAGTTAATTGAATTAAGTGTTATATGAAATAATGGAATAATAAATAATATAAAACAAATAAATTAGTGGCCTACTAATTTATTTAATTTTACATTGTTTATCTCAAATGGAAGTCAGATTTACGACATATTTTCATAGAAAAAAATAAGTCTGTTGATTCCGAAATGAGGCTGAAATTACGTATTCTTGTTTTTATCTACTAATCTTATTTTTTTTTTCAGGGGTAGCAATGTCATTGAAGAGGAAAATCTTGCTGCCACAGTAGCAGGATATAAATACACCTGGAAAGATACGAGACTCCACAACGACGTGGCTTTCAAAAACATTCACTCGTGAATAAAACATCGGTTACGTTATTCAGGTCAATGAAATGTTATTTGTCGTACCGGATTTGAATATGACTTGCGTTATCAATGTGGCAAAAAACTAGCGGTTTTGCACTAAAATGACGAAAATGGACATTTCAGATAACAGTCATAGTAAATGCACAACGACTTGTTTCCTATCATATTTTTATACTTGTTTGAATTATCAGTAATTTTATCATGTTGCTGTCTGACATGAGCACTCACGACATGTTGCAATGATGACTGTATATAGAAAATAAAACGATTATGTAAAAAGTATATTATTTATTGACATTCACTACGAAAAAACTTACATTTATAGGCACCTAAAATGTACATCCTTATCCTAGGTACAACGTAATGGCAAATAATCAATTCTCCGTGTTTTTGTTACACAATAACATCTCAATGATCACACTAGAGAGAACGAATATAAATAAAATGTAACCTAAGGGCAAGACAGAGACATACCGGCTGGTAACTATCTTTCACACCAAAGCTAATGTACACATACATATACAGATCGTTTACACGCTACAATTCTTACAGCACTCGCTTTAGCTTCCAGTTTTAAGGCACTGCAAACAGCCAAGAAGCCTACAAATAACTTGAATATTTAACAAAGAAATTTAAAGACACGGAAGAATCATGACAAACACAACCACACAAATATAAGAATACAATCTATTTATAATACCTACCTAATTCTTGCAAAGCGAGCGTTTGGAGTTAAATCCAAAATCCGTAGCGAGTAAACGACATAGTTATAAAGAATAGACGAAATCATTTATTTATTGTACTTGTAGATCGTGTCGAGTCGAGGCTGACTTCTAGTTCGGGCGCACTGTCAACAGGTGGCGCTATTTCTTGCTGAGTCTAAAAACGTCATTTAGAGGCGCGTACGGTGTCCGCGTTGGGATAGCGTTGAACGCAAATGAAGGCTGTGCGTCTGCGCGGAGGATCACGACACCTGCATAGAAAATACTAGTTTAGTAATTAGGTCAGGACATATTTTTGACTGTCAATTTAAAAGGAACAATTTGAAATTTACACAAAGACCAGGGTCCGTAGATATTAGTTAGGTTCAATGAATTATGTAGTTAGTAGCTCAGAAGTAATAGAGAATGTAGCAAGTATTCAGCTCAAAGGTGAAGAAGAGAGAGTAGAATTGACAAAAAAAAACTAAATTCAAAATCATTATAACGCACTATTTGAATTCCTTATAGAACATGAGATAATTAAAAATAAAGTAAGTAAAGCAACCCAAAAGGGCGAAATTAGTTCAGTCATCACATAGTACTGATAAAGACAAATCATAAATCTACTATACAATGTAATACAAATAAAGATAAATGTTACAAAGGAAAGATATGAATCACTTGGAAAGCAATTAATTGTAACTACTAATGATAATGATCACCAATTAGGTAAGTAATGATGAAAGATAATAATGAACAAGCGGAAATGCAATGATTTATGAGTGGAAGAAGAAGGAAATAATTGAGCTTTTTCACGAGTAAACTTCAATGTAATTATATCCATCAGATTAGATGGATAAAATTACATTAGTTTACTGCTAAACTAAGGACTGAGCAGCGGATCTCAGACATCAGGCAAGTATTAATCAGAATTATTAGAAAAGAATAATCGAATAAAATTAAATGTATATTGTCTCCAGTTAGTGGTAAGTGTAGACACATAACTATGATATCGGAAACAAAAGGAAAAACGTATATGTATACTTTACTGAAAGTAAAGAGTTAGTTACAACTTCCAAATAAAAATAATCTGAGAAAGCAATACTTACGTGATAGTGTGCTCGTGACCTTAATAATTGAGGTGACTATGATTATGGTGCTTAAAACTAAGGTGACTAATATCAAACACTTCTGTCGAAGTTGTCAATGAATTCTCCTTTTCGTATCGTCCGACCGAATTCTGCATGGCTACGACCAAATACATAAATGGATTTCCATCGGAAATAAAAACCAAAATTTTAAAATCATCAATGGAATATAAAATTCATATCTTATAATATCTCTTTTATCGCCAATAACAGTATAGAGAAGATAATTTTGAATGACATAAAAATACATTTTGTTGATTTCTTCAATCTCTCCCAGAATGGTCTTTCCTGTTACAAGTTGTTGTCCATTAGGAATTTAAATAAGTGTTACGAATGTCGAATAAAATGTTTACTAAGATTTATAAAGAAAACATAATTCTTTCAACGCAATGGTAAACGTTTTAGTTGTGATCTTAACAGAAGATTCAACTGCAACCCTATCTGTCTCTATATCTCTGATTCGATCGGACCTCATGCATACTTGACCGAAGGCAGCGTGAAGCAACAGCGTGATACCGAGCCCTTGCAAAGCGAACAAGTGAGACACTTTCTACCTGAGGGGTTCACTTTCACTTTGATCTTGGTCTGCGGCGACAGCACGCCATAGTCGACGTCTTCGTACAAATCCTGTTTGAGGAGATTTTATGGCGTCAATAAAGTAACAGGAAAGTAAGAGTGGTTAGATGGACGTTTATAGATTTACTCTCGATTTTAATTGTAGTGGAAGTGGAACATCTAAATAAGGAACTGCGCAAGTTTACATGAATAAAAATGCAAATGTTTATACGCTGTCTTCCTACGTTAGATGTTTTAAACATTGACCAACTTAATACAATTCGGGAAAATAAATATTAACATTGTTACAATTGTTTAATTGACTGTTCCCATTTCAAAGTAATACATACAAAGACATTAAATTCTTTGATCAGTCAGTTTAGTTCAGTATCAAGTTCAGTTCCCCTAACTTTAAAGTCTTATTCATCTTCAGACCTATCGTTAACATCACCAGGAGAACGTACCTCGACCCTGTATCCAGCAGCGTTGTTAAGGCCGAGCTCTCGCAGCGTGACAGCGACGTCCGAGGGAGTGCCGTCAGTGCGGCGGTTGACGAAGGCCACCGCGTACGAGTAGTACTGGCCCTGGATCGGGAGGATGGGACGCGACCAGATCTCGATGCCTCGGTGCTGTGGATTCAGAATAAGATGAAGTTATTATGTTAGTTACACTAAGCCTACCTTTAGAAGCTGGGTTGTCAGCAGTAATTTTATTAATGCCAGTACCTTTTTTTATTAATTTTGAAGTATGTTTGATATTTATTAAGTATGATTTCCCATCATCAAATGACTTCTTCCGCTCTGGGTGGAGCGGAAGGGAGTGTCTCTTACTAAAACTCATCCATGTTCCTCCTTATGCCCTTTGTGTTCCAGGGCCGCGGTGACTCTTTCGACTAAATTCCGCAAAATGCCAGCAACCTACATTGCCATTAAAGAGTATCGAATGTGAACTTGGTAGGACTGAATTAATAAACCCTGTGACCTACTTCCTGCTTCATTATCAATATTGTTCTTCGTCTCGATCGATTAGGTGGTTAAGGATTTTATTAAAAATTTTGGTGTAAGTAATTACTAAACAATATACAAAGTCAGAATTGAAAGGAATGGAGGGAGGGCTTTGCCCAGCAGTGGGACAATACGAGCTAGTAATAATAATAATAACTAAACAAACACAACTGTGTAAACGATGAAAAAATAAGCAATACGATCAATTGCAGGATCTTTTCCAGTTACTAAGGTACCGAGGCACTAAGCAATAAACATCCCAAAAGCAGACAGTTCCAAAAATCCTCATTTACCTTGTATATCCTCCTGCCCTGAATTCCCAGTGGGTCTTGGTCGACTTCGATAATCTTCCTGTTCTGCAGGATCGCCTTGTACTCGGGCCGTATGGTCCTCAGATCCACGCTCATTAGTAGCGGTGCTGCCAGGATCGCCCAGATAGCAAACTGTGTCTTACTCTGCTCGTACGATAGGCCGAAGTTGCCGATAATCAACTGTAAATTGCGAAATTGGTAAATTTTAGCATTCGCAAGTTTTAGCATTATTAAAAACTAGCACTTCGCCCGCGACTTCGTCCGCGTGGGGATAGTAGGTACTTCACAAACTGCGACGCCCCTATACATATCCCCTTATAAAGGTTAGTTTTGGAAAATTAAGCACAACGATTCTCATTATTGGTTCAGCGCAACTGTTCACCCAATCAACCCCTGACGGGCTGAACGGGGTCAGCCCGTCAGGGGTTGATTATGCAAAAATTGTTAGGTACATGATCTGTTTCAATTATCCCACTTTTAGTTTGTTCATAGAATTCCGACGTAAATTGAAGCAAGCTATAATTTCCTCCCCTAAAAACTAATTCACCCCCGCTTCACCCCTTGAAACTAGTTGATTTTCGAAAAATCCAAACATTTGTTATTCTTATTGTTTTATCGAAAACATTTAAATGCCGTGGTGTTTCAACTTCATCGGACCAAGCATTGATACGATTCTCCCCAGTTCGCTCAAGCCGCGACATTTTTCTTACTCCGAGCATGTTTATTACCGTCGTAACTTTTAAACGAAAGGTCCGATTTGAATGATTTAAAGTGTAATTTACACGGACATAATCAACCTTAATTATCAAACCACTTAAATGGATAAGGATTAATATCATAGTACTATAATCACCATTTTTTATTTCACCATGGGATTTCCTTGACTAATATTAATAAAAAGCGGTCATGGTGACTTATCCATAATAGTTAGACATATGGTATCGCGGACTTTTTTGTAGATATTGATGACTTCTATAAAATTGTAGTACATCACTTTGCTCTATTGTCAATAGATTCCGCAGCGTTTTTTCTCACACCTTGGGTCACATTATCGAAGTTTTCATACGGATCCCTAACTTTTTTGAAAATATTCTATAGCCTATGACCATCGCCGGTAATGTAGGATTCTACTGGTGAAAGAATTTTTCAAATCGGTCCAGTAGTTTCGGAGCCTATTCATTTCAAACAAACAAACAAACAAATCTTTCCTCTTTATAATATTAGTGTAGATAAAATGACACAATTCAAGGACTATGTCAAGAAATATAGTGTAGCTTATATTTTTTTTCTGAATATTGAAATATTTGTGGAGACTTTTTAACTAGGAATGGGACATTTTAGGTTAAACATGGTATGTTACCTTATATTGTTTCGACCGTATAAAAAGCAAGTGCAATCCAAAACATGTAGAGCAATTTATTAAATGACGAATCTAGATAAGTGTCCAGCCAAATTCAAAGATAAAGGAACTGGCGTCACACGAACCATTCAGAGCTACTTTTGATCCCATCACAACTCGAAACCTATTTAACCTATATACCAGATAATCAAATTTTTAGAAGAGTAAGATTTGTTGACCTTTCAATATAAAAACTGTAACTTGCGTATAACACAAAGATGATAAGATGACATGAATGTGAAAACTAGCAAAGTCAAATCTACATAACTACAGGAATCTACATAACTGGGCATCCATTTAGATCTCAATTCTTTTGTCGCTAAAGTCGAAAATCACACATATTAACATTGAACGTGGCTCCCATTTTCACATTTATGTCATAAGTACATCTAACATAATACACATTGTTTGAAAATGACAATAAATAGGGATTGATATAGTGTCCTCACCATGTCAGGGTCATTCCAATGGCCAGGTCCCGCGTTGGGTACGATGACGTCCTGATGGTTTCCGTAGTAGTCTATGATAGACTCGACGGATGCCCACGAGTCTTGTATGTCGTCGAAATTACGCCACAGGTTGCAATGCTCAATGATCGACGAGAAGTTTGGCTGGAAACAGGAATGTCAAAGATTAGTTCTAACCATGAAACAACAGTGAAAATCATTGGTAAACAGATTATTGAATAAAAACCGTGGATGACGATAAAAAAACTGGCTTTAAATAGGTGTAAACGTTAAAAGAGTAAAATAAGATGACGATGAGAAAAGAAATATTAGAGGATTTAACCAAACCTAGGTCTGAATAAATATCTAAAGCATTTTATTCAGTAAATCTAACTGAAGGAATGCTTGAGTGTTACTGCACAAGTGCACTTCGTCTGTCTATTAGCACTTAATGTAAAGCTGTACAACAAATTTTTCGAATGTTGCTGAAGAATGTTCAGACAGTTTGCATAATTTCGTTTCGCTATTGCTAACTGAATCGCATGAATGGATAGAATGAACGCATTGTTACATCCTTCACACATATTATTAACGTTGTATCAACCATTTGCCTTGAGTCTGTTAATGCTGAAGGTGCCTTCGTATTCAAAAGAGGCAATATTGCGCTTGAGCGGAACAATTCTTTATTTGCAGTGGCGGCGAGTTCGTTTTGTTTACAGTAAGTGGAACTAATATACAAAAGATGACCTTGCTTATTGGGAGACGTTGACATTTACAGAAATAATAAAACCAAAAAAAAAAAAATGTTTTTTCTACCATACCACAAGACAAAATTTATTATTGGTGTTGTGCTTTGGTCGAAAAACCAATTTTTTATTCTTAAAACTGTCGCAACATGATTCTACCGACGGCGGCGGCAGAAGATTTCACTTCATAAGAATCTCATTCATCACAACCTGCACAAATACTGTAGAAACCAACTAGATCCTCACCTGAATTCCAGCATATATTTGGTAGACGGGCCAACTGCAGGAGTAGACCATCTGTCTGCCGGTCAAGTTAAGCTGTCTGCCGAACTCAGGGTATCCGTAGTCCATGTCTGCAGGCAGGGCGTAGCATCCGTCCAGTTTCACGTAGTCCACGCCCCACGCAGAAAAGGTTGCCGCATCTGGAATAGAGTGATTTGTAGGTATTATATAGCATAGGTTATAAAAAGCAAATAGTAAGAAAAATTTGAAAAGTGTAATTGAGTCTTCCATTAGGAATTTTTCAGTAACAGACCGGAGTTTGAAAGTTGTTGACGTTGATCCTGTGCCTGATCTCGGATTGCAGTCTCATTGCACTATGAGAGTAAAGGAATAGAGCGTGCCCCTGTGTTTGTACACTATAATTTCTCATTGTCATTAATTCAAATTAGACTCAATGCAGCACTTTTTGACAGCCCCACAAAACGCCCGCCCGTCACCACTTCCTAGTGTTTTAGCTGGGAAGAAGAAGTGGCGCAACAAACTCCCCAGCAATGTGATCGAAATTCAATTAAAGTTGTAGAAGAATAAAAGAAAAACTCAAACCCTGAATCGCGTTTGGCATTAATAAGTAGGCACCTACTCTATCTAGCCTATTGTATATTAGGATAAACAAGTTTTAATACGTAAATTATGCAGAATTATAATATTTTGAAGCTTTATTTAATTTTGTTTGCTTGAACTCTTACGACCCCACATACTCTTAAACGATTATTCCGTTTCTGCTGAAAATAAAATGCAATACCGTTATTTTTGAGCTCAAAATGTTCGGCTTCTTTTTATCTTCATACAAGCTTTTAAAACATCCTTATTCCGAACAATAAAATTGGTGAAAGGCGTTTAATATCTACCAAGTAAAAGGACCAATAAGTATTTTCGGTTCCAAGTTAATTTTACGGGTTATTTACAGCTATGTCGATAAAAATACGTCCATATCGAGCTTTCTCTTTATAAAATCAAAACTATACTGTTGTTATTCAATATACTTTAACCAGATTTTGGTACATTTGCCAATTCCCTACACAATTTGCTACCGAATTTATAGGCGCAACCGGCAGTAGATATTTAAGCAACTTGTCTTGCAACTATTACTTGGGTTCAAGGACTAATAGTGAATTTATTATAGTAGGTACCTAAGAACCCAATATGGTAGATCCTGTAGTATTTGGGATGGGCTTTTCTAATTATTGCAATAGCTGTTGAATATACAGCTTTTGTATTTCATGTGCACATCTGCGTTTTTATCGAAATCCGAGCGATTTTATGGAAAAACATGGTTAACAGGTCCGCCCTTTTATTCAGCTGAGATGCTGAGATGATAATAATTATCAAATACTTGACACGGCAACGAAGAAGGTGTAATAAAAAGTAAACAATGAAACTAAGTAATATCTCTAAGAACATTTATCAAATCCACCGACAGATGGCGTTACAATACAACCATGCTCTCACGCAGGTTATTGCATGCCTTTTTAATTTCAATTATGAACAGCCAGTTACGAAGTTAGAAATACAACTGACAGAAAAATAACGTAACAAGCATAATGAGCCATTTTGGATTTGTTCATGCGTAGCGTCGGTATCGTCGGTATCATACGCATGCAGTTCGTGTGCGCATTTCAATGATACAACTCCTTAGTTTGATGGTTAGAGTTAGGTGAACTGTCGATGATGTAAGTTGAGTTGTGTGTCAGCCAAAAATAGCTGCATATCTAATAATTAATTTGATTCATTTTATTTTAGAATTTTATGAGATGAAGATGATGCTGGATCGACGCTGAGTTCCGCTGATGTAATGAAATGTCTTGATTTCATTACATCAGTGGAACTCAGCGTCGATGGTTTAAATAGCTTTTACCGTTGTCATCTGCGTAGTCTTTTCCAAACTTTATGAGTTGGCTTCAAGTCTGCATCGCAGCTAAATTTTACTTGGAGCGACTGCTGTTTTTCTCTCTTTCATAACCAACCGTCAAACGGGGTGAATAGGTACGGAGGGGTGAATCGAATCAAAACTTTGATAGAGATTTTCACTGTAATGTCTTATAATTGATTGTTTAAGAAAGCAACTTTTTATTTTATTTAATAAAATTAGAGACCGTAAATGCTGCCAACGATATTTAAATAACGTTAAAATCTCCTTCAAAGTTTTGTTTTGATTCACCCCTGCATTCCTATTCACCTCGTTTGTACCTACGTAGTTTTTTAAAGGTATGTGGAACAGAGAGTAAAGTCCCGCAAACCTCAGTTGAAAAGGGAGGATCCTCCGGCCGTGTGTGTGACCGTTGTGACCGTTGTATCCGGTGGGCAACTGCCCTATAGTTGTTATTCGGGCTGTTGTATCTGTTCAAATTGCATGGTAAACTCTGATATCGCGATTCAGGCTTTTGTTAAGTTAGTTCGCAGCTGTTGGGATAGATGGCGCTGCGAGTCTCATTGTTGCGATGTAGATTCTGCTACGTTATTTTTTGTGGCGGCATTTATGCCTGCTACAGTGTCTGGGCAACACTAACACGATTTCCCTTTATAAGACGGCTTTTCCCTCTCACGTGTGTCAAAAGGAGGTAAACCATGTCAAAGATTATTTTTTCTATAGCTATAGCGGAAAATCGGACTTGCTCATTCAGTCACATCCGTTACCAATATCCCTATCCGTAGTGTGAAAATATCGTACAAATTAACTTATATTTATTCATTAGTAGCCTATAAACAGTGTTCCTATCCTAATTACTTCCAAGCGATAAGTAGGCACGCGAAATATGCACGCAATACTAACTTAATAGTGCAGTACACTTTGAATATTTCGTACGAGCAACGTCAAAGGAAGTCGCCTCTACTTACTAGATAAACCATAAATCTAGGAATATTTCGGACAGAAGAATAAACGAATATTCATGTATTTTTATGCGCTTCATAAAATATTCATTAATTCTAGTAAACAATTATGAAACACTTTTCAAATTATCTTCATCAGCTTCAGAATAAGCTTTGAAGTTGGGAATTAGAAACAGAAGTCCGACGTGGTCTCTGACGTCAAAAGCCGTTACGCTCATAACAGCTTACATAGGGAACGGCATTTTCGCCAATAGGACTTTATTCGTTTAAAATGATTTTACTTTGTTAGATTTTCAATCACTTTTGATTCTGTTTGACTATTATTACATGAACCACTTAGCTAACATAAATATCAGAATTTATGTTACGACGTTGAAAAACCGTTTATATTTTTACATTTGCTTTAAAACTGCCTGTTTAGTGTTTATGCATTAGCATAGTCATTAGTTACATAAACATAAAATTGTAACCTTCTGTGAATGATGTCTGCTTTTGAATATATCTTTTCTATTGTTCACATCATTTCACAAACAATAACTTTAAAAACTGCGCGAATAACAAATCTTTATCCATACTTTCTTTTTTAATCTTACTTAAGATTATCTAACTTTATGCAAATAGTATTTCTGTGAGGAGCGATATGAAAGAAAAGGGAGTTAGTGATAGTGTGACGGCTGATAGGACAGAATCACAGAAAACGTGTTGCGCCGACCCCAAGTAACATGGGATAAGGGCAGGAAGATGATGATGATGCAAATAGTATTTCTTTAATACTCAAAGCTTCAACACGTACAAAAGTCTTACTTTTAAAATAATATACTGACTAACTTAAAGCATGCTTGTTTATCTTTTCCGAATCTCATGATATAATTTTTTAGTTTTTTAAGATTCCTGAAATTTCTGAAATTGAAATCAATTTCAGAAACTTATTTACCTTACCTATTCAAGAAAGAAAGAAATCATTTATTTGTTGTAAATGTAAGTATACATATAGGTTGGAATATTTGTAGATTGTCAAACAATGTAAGTATCTAAATAGAGTATTTGACTGGATTTTTTTAAAGTAAATTTAACAAATTCTAGAGAAAAAAGATCAGGCGAAGGAAAATAAAATATTTAAAAAAATAAAACAAAAATACAGAGTTATGATTGTTTTAAAATCTGTTTTAAACAGAGACATTATGCTAATTGCGTGTGACGTCACTCACTAGCATTGCCATTGTGAATTTGCGCCATCTAGTAAAACGACATTCACTTCTTTATTTATTTATTTTTTTTTTTTGCTGCCAGTATTTTTTGATATTTATGTATCTATCTGTTATAAAGCGTATGTATGTATTTGTGTATCTATTGTATTATAATCTAATAACATTGTTACACCTATGACAGCCCCAATTTCATGTCCAGGCAAATACTGTCCATCCCAGGTTGTCTGGAAGAGATCGCGTAATGCGATAAGGCCGCCCATTGTATGTGTTTTAGTTTTAAGTTTCCTTTTTTTTGTTTACGTTTTGGTGTACAATAAAGTGTATAATAAATAATAAATAAATAAATAAACGACATTTTGCATGACAAGGATAGAAGAATAACTTCTAACTCTTCTATTTTGCTATCAATTTTTTCACAAATCGTACAATTTCAGTGAAAGCTTTCGGATAGGTATACATTCATCTCGATTTTTGATAGTTGTCAAATACCCTATTTTAATTATTTTGCCTGTTCTAACATATCCTGCATTTTCCGCCGACATTAACCGTTTTCGCCATAACCTCATTATATGTAGTGGCATCGATGTCGCCACATAGTACCTACAAAAATAAAACGTGATAGGAACAAACAACTCTGGTATCGCGAAAAAAAAATCGACAGCCCCATACATTTATGTGCGTATAACTCAACACGACATTATGTAGGTACTGAACATTTTTTTTAGCGAGTTTGGTTTTGGTCCCTCCGTACTTAAAATATGTTCATAATGATGAGTACAATGACCCGTTAAGAGGTATTGCGTTTATTCTGTTACACGTCGTATACAACAGCCCAACAACAGCAATTGGGCAGTTGTCCATCAGACACAACACCTGCCTGGCCGGAGGATCCTCCCTTTTCAATGGAGGTGGATAAAGACTTTTCCACACAACCCCGCACACATGGCGACCCCAACAAAGCTAGATTACACACAATCGTTCAGGAAATAACTAGAACTATTGCGCACACGCGACGTTGCGCCACCCTTATATTAGATACAAAACAACATTACATTTCGACGTTCAAACCCGATGTCACCCGAAGTCAACCGATGTTAGTCGATTTTTTATGCTTTTCCTAACATCCTATGAATTTATATCGGTATTAAAATTTGTATTAGGTCATTCGCATTGGTGCATCGAATAGCTAATTTCGATACTTATGTAGGCTAAGTTGAGACATAGGTCTATTGTTGTGTAAGTTATCGTATATGTATTTTTGAGTAGTCTGATTACAAATGCGATGTTTTACGTATATAATAAGGTAGGTAAGTATATGTTTCTTGACTTGAAAGTTTCGACTCGTAAAAACTTTATTGGTGCATTCGAATGATGTTAAACAGAGTTGCATTAATATTTTAACTAGTGTTTCTTTCCTAAGCAATCTCCTAGCATTTACTAAGGCATTATTGACGGACAGATATTTCTACTAAAACTTAGTTTTATTAGATAATATTAGATTTAAGATCGCTTTGGCGATTGGTATGAGCATTCAATCTCAGTTAATTTAATTTAATTATTATTTAGAACATGTTCTCGGCAGTAAATTTTAAACGACAAATTAACTTGAACTAGTCGATCCCGTCACTTCAAACTAGTTCCGAGGGAGGGAAGTCGCGACATAGTTACCCATCGCCTATCGACCGAATTCGGTC
Organism: Melanchra persicariae; assembly: GCA_947386135.1. Taxonomy (NCBI): domain Eukaryota; kingdom Metazoa; phylum Arthropoda; class Insecta; order Lepidoptera; family Noctuidae; genus Melanchra; species Melanchra persicariae. Next base: position 10,840,775 of record OX376652.1, on the reverse strand, counting down.
GATAAGTCCTAAGGCAGCTCGTAAACAGTCAATCTCGATCGCGATACACGGATCCCAGATCATTGATTTTGATCATGGACCGTATTCAAGATTGACTGTGTACGTTTATGTCTGAGTTGGTCTTTTGAGGCATTTGGGTAGGCCACACAAAGTAGGGTAAACCTTTGCTTCCCTCAACTCGTTAGCCAATAGGACCACAACACACTGTGTTCACCGTGTTCTTATTGGTTAAAAGTTTGGGCCAAAGTTTATACCTTAGGGCCAAAGTAACCCGACATTACTATAATTTTAACGTTTGTCTGACACTTAGAGTACTTTGTGCGGCCTCGATGTGCCTCACTACATATTTCTCAAATGTTTCGACCATTACATTGATTTGACAAAAAATGATGGACGCGTAAAAGAGTTACTTGTAACCTGTTTACGAAATTAATATAATTTATCTGCAAAACAACGAAAAACAAATGTTTACCTCCAGCAAGATGGCCGACCACTCCAGGGTATCCCGCGCACGTGAAGTTGCCGTAATCCTCATAGATGCCGAATTTCAGACCCTTGCTGTGTACCTGAGAACAAAAGACATCATAATTATTCTCCGACCTCTTGCTCTTAATGCTCTTATCCCATTTTTTTATAATGCTTATTTAACACAAGAGAACATACTCCCGAGATAAAGTAGCCAATGTGTTATTCCCGAGATAAAGTAGCCAATGTGTTATTTCAGACCATAATCTATCTTTATACCTAAAATTTCATCCAGATCCGTTCAGACGTTCTTTCGTGATTGAGTAACAAACATCCATCGAAACCATCGCATTTTAGTGAGATAGTAGTAACATTGATTGCAATGAAATAGAGAGAATAGCAATTCCATTGAAGATACGTCAACGCTACAACGTAATGTCTTTGCGTGTGAACAAATATATTTCTCTCACTTTGATCTCTGACATACCAACTAGGCACGTACGCACGAGGTTAGAAGTTCACAAATCGTATAAGTCATTATCACAAAAAACCGTTTCTGAGAATGCACATTTTTCTAAAGTTGACCTTAACAATCACGGTATGGTAAGGCAATGACCTTGTGCATATCTTTTTGTTCAGAAAAAAAGCGCGGAACGATAATATTTATCACCGAAACTTTTTACTAAATGTCCTTCTAAATCAACTGATGCTCTTTTGTTTCTTATTTCTCCACATCGCTGCTCTCAGTTAAAACAAATGACAGCAAAAAGAAATAAAAAGACGCTTGCAATAAAACCTTAAACTTTTTGTGCGGTCCGAAAAACTTTAGCTAGCAGTGTGAGTATAGACCTTAATTCGTTCATTGTTAGATAATGTGGTACATTGTTACGAAATCACTTGCAAAAACTATAATAGTCCAAGATACCAGAGACCCTAGACGTCACTTATTTTTAACCGACTTCAAAAAGGAGGAGGTTATCAATTCGGATGTATAATTATTTATTTTTTTATGTATGTTTAAACTCCGTCATATATAGACGGATTTACAGAATTCTTTTTTTTTTCGAAAGAAGTTAATTCCGAAATGATCCTATTAAATTTCGTAAAGATCTGATGAAGAACTTCAGAGTATAGATACAGTACAGAGAGTACAGAGATAGTATACAGTTAAATAATAGAAATGAACTGATTGGAAGTTTTAAGGGGTAGTTAGCAGTTAAAAGTGAAAAATAAAAAAAACAAAGAAACCACACCAGAAACACTGACTTCCAAAATTAAAGTTATTTTGAACTTGTTTTTATTTGGAAGTCGGTTGTATTTTTTCGTAAAAAAGTTTTTTTCCATAATAAAACCTGCTAGCTTGGGCCGTCGGCGTCGTCCTCGTCGGCCCCGTCGGTTTTGTTATGGAAAAAAACTTTTCTTTAAGTATGAGTGATGATTTGTTACTGAGAAAATACGTTATGTCTGGGGGCTCTGGGATCTTGCTCTATAATCATTATGTAGACTGTCGGAGATCACGGGTCTTTCAGAACAAGTCATTCACTCCAAGAGCACAAGGCTAGTAACTATATCTATAACATTTTATTCGATATCGTTAACGATTATTTTCGTGAGTTTGATCGATTGTTGTTGAGCGTTTTGGCGGTTCAAGGGCAAAAAAGTATAAAGATATTACGTATGATACATTCTTAATAATTGTACGTGCATTCTTTTGTGATGATTGTATTGTGTAATTAAACCTTGTATTTTGATAAATCTATCGCGAGCTTTCAGAATTTCTGAATGCTTTGGAAAAGCCATCTGTTATTAAATAATCAATCCAAATTGACCGTGACTCTACAGAAAGAATTTGGTTGGCCAATATAACCATTTTCGTTGAAGATTCTGCTAAATCAGTCTATAGCTATTTCGATTGCTCGGTCTGGTTTCGAAATGCTCTAACATAAAAGCATCTTGCTTAGAATATTCTACTGATGTAATTATAAATCTGAATATTTATCTACTATACAAAAAAAAGTTTAGTGAACACCATAAAGACACAGATATTTTTTTATGTTTTGCTGGGTACTTCCCGCGGCTTCACTCCCACACTAACCTAACCTAAGGGAACCATAAGATTCCAGAGCTTACCTCTTACAAATGAAACAAACACATACCTCTCATGGTATACCCATTAGTTTAGATAGGTTTAAAATCCATAAAGATTTGTATGTAGAACTAAAAACAATACTGATAGATCTATCATTTGCTACTTGTGAAAATCATAAGCTGACTAAATTATATAATCAGATAATGTACCACAGTTCAAACAAAGCCAGTTAGTTTCAATAGCTTGTAAACTGCAGTTCAAGGGTCAGTAGCGTTCGCATTTAACAGTAGATGCGTCTACAAAGTTAAATGTTTAATTCTATCCAACAAACGCAGAAACAAAAGAAGGGTGTACCTTGAACTTTTCAAAGAGGAAGTGTTGATTAAGTTGTGTCCTCTAAAATATTTTTCTATATAGATAAATGCTTCATTATATATGTTTATGTCACCTGACAATTACAAACTCCGTAAGATTATTAAATATCTTGAGATATTATAAACACCCGACTGTGAACTGAACATATTTTTTGTCTGTGTAGAGAAATGATATAAAGTTTGTTAGAATTATTTATTTATTTAAACTTTATGTACAATAGAGGTACATGGGTGGACTTAATGCAACAAGGCATTCTCTACCAGTCAACCTTTGGGTTAAAAATACTACACTGTGGTAGGTGTACAACAAATAAATAAGATTTAAAATATAGATACCTATTTTGTTTTAATTATCTAAATAGTTATTAGACGGATAAATTATACACGTGTAGGTAATATGTTCACAGATGGGTCGCCCGTTTATCTTCACAATTTCTTGGCACGGCACGGAGACAATTAAAAGATAGATCGACTTTTAATTGTATTCAGTAACTTGACAGTTCAAAGACAATTTATGAATCATCGTTTTTTAAGACAACTTTTTTTTAAGAGCCTATTCTGTCCCACTGCTGGGCAAAGGCCTCCCTCAACTCCTCATCGTGTTCTTAAGAAAACTTATTATATTAAAAAAAAATAAAGTTTGCATAAATAAGTATATCGGGCCCAGCATGTGAAAATTCCCTAATATAAAGTAAATCTTATGTATATGTAAATAAACATTAAATTCGCGATTAATTCGCGACACACCGGTGTGTCGCCGGGGCCGGACAGGTTTTCAATTTCGTTCATTCTTACACCAACTTACTATTTTTTTGTCAAAACCAGACAGTTGAAGTGTCAAGTTACTGAATACGATTAAAAGTCGAACTATAACTATCGAATAATGATCTAATATAATATGTTTATTTCTCTAAAAAAACATATTATATTAGATCATTATTATATTATATATAATTTTCAATTTATGTTAGGTAGTGAAGTATTGAACGTGAAAGAAAGTAAGGAATAAGAAAGAAAGTAAACAATACAAGCGCACAATTACAAACATAAACATTACAATACGCTATCATAAAGAAAATCTACAACACAACAACTTTCTAGCGAAACTGCCTATTCCGCTACAATATTCACTTTCCTCATATGCATAACGTACTATACAAAGAACATGTAAATATACATTTATTTTCACAAAAAATAATGTATAATTACCAATTTATGGCGTGTGTCTCATTAAAAATACTTGGTTTTTAAGAATGTGCTCTCATTTTAAATTATATGAAGCATAGATCAAATCATAAAAGAGCTCTGTGGATGATTCATGGTTTATTAAAACTAAAACTGTTCCAGGTATTTTCTTGGCTTTACAGCTTTTTCAATAGACAAATAACTTATATAACTGAGGAATACATAAGGCAATTAAATATTTTCTATACCCACAAAGGCTGCAAAACTGCCATTTTGATGACTGTTAAAAATCTGACTGTTAAAAAAACAGCATTCAGTGCACGTTGCAAAATATGATTAATGGGTCACCTATTCAAATCCTGAATAATAAAAAAAAAAACAACTGTGTGACGTAGAATTACGATTCGTAGGAAAAAAAACACATGACTTCCTCAGACATTTCCCAGACTGTAATCAGTTCTGATAAAGGCATTATAAATCACAGGTTTTATGCAAGATGATATACACAAAGAATTGGATCGCAGCTTAATCCATGTACATATAACAAAGATGACATGTATGGTAGTTAGTATCTCGTATCGTGAACGTCGGCCTATTGCGCAAACCCGTGGGAAAAGCCTCTGCTGACTCTGTTTCGAAACATACGATGTGCCACCGTAAACCAATAATGGCTGCCTTTATCTTCTCTGCCTAGATTTCGTTGAACAGCGCTACTATTTATTCTAGGTATTTCTTAGATTTTCGGTTATGGTCGGTGTCTGATTTGAGAATTTGATGTTAGGTACCTTATAGATCATTATGTGATGATCACATGTTTTATTTTCTATAGAATGAGCACTTGTCAAACTTTACCATAATAGATTAACAATTCGTTTTCAATTTCAAATTCTTATTAATTCTTCTTAGTCGTCGACATTCTAATGGCGATGATTATTGGGTAAATCTGAATACTACGCTTTTTACTGTTTTATTTACCCCACACAGAAGGATTTCAGGTTTCACATTAAGGTTTATAAGTTGTATCTATGGTGACTGGTTTGAAAATTGTGCATTATGATATAACTTTACACTCTCCGTAACAAAAAAGTGAGAAATAATTTCAATATCACAACTGGATTGAATTCCCAAATCGAGTTCTCATAGTGACAATATCACCTCGAGTGGATTGGGACAGGTCGGCAGGCTAGGCTCGTTAGGCGCTAGGCCTCGCCGATAATCGCTAGCATTATTTATTGCTTCCTCTGAGCAAACAACCTGTTTATTTGCAATACATCTCGGTCTACTTGGAGGCAAAAGTTCGAGCTTATTAACATGCAATAAATCTAGCTGTGGGCTGTGTTACAAGTGTCTGCTAATATACGGACGATTTTTTTGCAAGCAAGTGCAGATTGTTGACGTTGCTCAGAATGCTGCCCAGCTTAAATGGGACTGGGCTGACATGTCTGCCGCAAGCCCATCGAGCGTTTGGCAAACATAAAATTGGTGTCCTGAAATCGCGAGACAGGGCTGCGGCAGACCACGATATGGCTGGATGAATAGATGTGATGTGACTTGTCTTCCTTAGGATTAGGTAAGAAGTGCTTTAGAAACGGGAGAAGTGCAAGGAATAGAGGGAGGCATTTGCCCAGCTGTGGGACAGTTCAGGCTTGATAATTATAATATGAATTCTAGACTTCTTAATGTCTGTGACTTAACTCAGAGTATCTATCGCATATATCTATACAAACACACTATCAAATCCAGGATATTTTTTTTGTAACGACCAAAAAATAATCTGCAGTATTTGTCAGTAAAAAATATCGTATACCTAAGTAGTATTTTTTAATAGCACTAATTTAAGTTAAAGACAATGATTCGTCATGTGCCCTTGATATTAAGTGTAGCAGTTTTTTGCCCTGCTCCTGGCATTTTGTTTAAAAACATTTAACTCATAAAACAATAATAACACAAGAACTGAGTACCAATTCTACTAATTTTCAATCAACGTTCGCATTTGCATCTCAATCGCAAACTGTCAAAAAATTAAGGCTTTTTTGACAGTTGCGATTGACATTCGAATGTTTTTAGAATTGGCCAGGGGGCCAATTCTAAAAATTTTGCTTTTTTTGGTCGACAGTCATAGTCGACCATTTCCAACATCCGGTCATTAAACAAACATTATAAATGTTCTCCTATTCCAAAGGAATCTGTCTCGAAAACTTTTAATCCAATTTAAAAAGGTCACATCATTGTGTTATTGCGAACTCTTTTGTTTCAGACCTGACACTCAGCGAACGCGTGGGAACCATCTGATCCTACGACGAAGGTCTTAAGATAAGTCGAGAGATAATAAAGGTATGTGTAGCTAACGTGTCAGTTATTGTCCGACTGTATTGTTGCCTCGTTCACATAAATGTAAGGGCTTTTCTTACAACACTATTGTAACAACTGATTGCGAATGCCGTAAAAAGTTGCAGCTGAATGTTTAAGATACCTCAGTTTTATTGTTACGATTGACCTTATGTATCTTGTATGTGGGTACTCTGGTTTCTTGTGACCATTTTCGTATGACCTGCTTGAGTATTCGAGTTGACGAAACACGACTTGACGAAGATACGTTGCCGTATAAGGGATCCCATTTTTGGTGTCTGGTAATAAAGATGTGTGACGTATGTGTGCCAGTCAATGTTTATCTGTGTCTGATAAAGATCGCTTCATCCTTTCATGCAGATGTTGTAAGAAAACTGGAGTGTTACAACTTGTAAAGCAGCCTTTTCTATTTACAACTACCTTTCAACCGTGCGTGTGGAAATTCTCAAATCAGTTGTACGCTGCAGTTTTCGTAAAATTAAGATTTAACAGATTACTTCAAAGTAAGTTGGTAATATGTAGTTCATCAGTGGAGGACAAATGTAAGTAAATAAATTAGGGTCCATGCATTTCAAAGTAAACCTAAATGCAGGGCTGGGAAGTATTTGAATTACTTGTAATTAAAATACGTAGGTAATTGAAATACAAATACATACGTAGGATTTGGTGTTTGTATTACTACCAAATACAAATCTGTGATTGGTATTTCAAATACTTGACGCTGAAGTATTTTGTAGTTAGTGTTTCAAATACTTATGGCTTCAAAATACATTTGAACACATTTAGCAAACTTAACGGGTGCGTTCTGCAGAAAACAGCGCTCATAGCTTTCGTAAACAAAAAGGCTAACTTAATCTACACATGGCTTTATTTTGTAATAAGTATTTTTAAATATTTTTATTTAAAATAAGTAGGTTATTTTAAATAAAAATATTTAAAATACTGTATTTTGTATTTTTTCATATTCACGACTTATAGGTATTTGTATTATAAATAGTATTTTGTAATATATAAGTATTTGAAATAAAGCAAAGCATATATTTTGCCCAGGTCTGCCTATAGGCTGTACGCAACGATCGATAAAAGGCAGGGCTACCAAACTTGATTCTTGACAACCTACTTGGATTACGGACATCAGAGGTGAAAAACTGTTGACAAACAGTCATTGCTTTTGTTCGCAACTTCGTACTTACGAAAAAGATATTTGATTACTTGTCAGTATTCGGTAATACTTACAGCATTCAACATAAATAGACGTGGGTAGACACTGTATGTTATATGCCTACTACCTAATTGTTTTGACAAGAAAATTGCCGTGACCTCTCTATGCATACTATTAAAAAGTAATTGACTCAGTTTGAAAAGGTTAAACTTTGTACCTGCCTCGACGTGAGTACATACCTACATACCTTATTAGTAATAAAAGTGTGCGTAGGCACTTATTGTTGAGTAAGCTTTATAATGCTTCGTTAAGCTTTTATGAGATCATTAATTAATTACGATGTTGAAAGGTTTAATAAAGAGTTAATTGCTCAAAGCTCACTTGAGTGCGCGTACTGACTTTATCTAAGCTGGTTGTGCTTGACTTAGCTTTTACTCAAATTTAGAGCTAGCAATAAAACAGAACTAATGAGCAGTAGAATGTCTGCTGTACCCATTAGATTACCGGACCATTTACTTGATTTATTGGAAAAAGGACTGTATTCTGATGGACTCGTGGTTCAGTAAATACTGGCTGGGTGATAGATAACCATTACATCTCCGGGACCGGGCTTCGGAAAGCACTATAAGCACAAACAAAAAGATGAAAAACCACGCCAATTTTACCAAATTCGATTAACTTTTATAAAACAGTTTTGTTTTTGATAAAACAGGAATTCGGTTTTCAATTTGGAAATAACTGTTATCCAGAATTATTTGCTAATGTTTAAAGGAGTACAAATAACAATTTTATTTCGAAAATATTTACGAATTGTCTCGATGACAAAAGTTTGTTTTTAAATAAAAAGCAAAATGTCAAATAACCGAATTTTGTAACATTGGCGTGTTCTGTATTTATGTTTCCATTTCCGATCACCGAAATTCAGTGATTTTTGTTGTTTTAAGGTGTTGACGACTTTTGGAACTTTTAGATGCTCTTCGCAATTTGTCGTTGATATAGTACCGGCTGTCATTCGTTAATCTTTGACAGTCGTTACGGGAAGTCCAAAAGTTTGACAATCACTCTTCCCAAAAAGTGTTGTGTTACCCAGAACCAGGATGTCTACTCTCTAAGCCCGAAGTCCGTAATTTCGGTCTTAGTGTTGGTCGTTTTCTACTCCTACGGACTTACGATTAGTCCCGAACCTGAACTATATATTTAAAACGATAATTCGTAAAAGTACTACTATAGACTTATGTTTCTGATAAGGATAACCTACCGAAAATAATAAGCGAGCAGCCATACAAAGCACGGGAATGTAAAAGAAAATAATTTCCCATGCAAACTGACAGCTGTCAGTCAAGTCTGCGCGTCGGATGCAGTGCGCAGGCAGGCACCGCAGTGCAGTGTGAAGGTCACGCGTACATCACCCGCAAAACGTTGACGCGTGAGTGACAGTATAATGTTATGTATTGTGCTATGACACTAACTAGTCTACAATTTATCTGGGTTATGGGAACATATATTATCATGTTAACACAATTTGTCTCAAAATTGGATATTGCTCTTTCGCTGAATTTCATATCCTTAGAGATACAGCCGCACGGACCAATCTTCAAGGTTAAGCACCGCTTGCCGAGGTTGGTCTGTGGATGGGTGACCATAGTAACATACCGAGACTCCTCCGTGTCTCGGAAAGCACGTTAAGCCGTTGGTCCCGGCTGTCATTTGTAGATCTTTGGCAGTCGTTACGGATTGTCAGAAGCCAGAAAATCTGACACTAGTCTTGCCAAGAAGTACTGACGTGTTACCCAGTAATGGGTTGTGGAGGTCTGGTAGGCAGCCACTCCACGTAAAATACTGGTATTCAGCTGAATCCGGTTGGACTGGGAGCCGACCCCAATATATAGTTGGGAAAAGGCTAGGCAGATGATGGATGAGAGATGACCGTACTGTCTTTTTGCTAGGTATAATGGCTGGGATACCTATTGCAAGTCCGTTGTCTCCGTTCAGAACTTGACCCACATGCTTGAATATCCTAAGTACTCATACACTTGCACTATTGAAGACATAATATGTGCATAATATCTAAGCACCACTGAGGCTGGTATTAACTTAGTCGCCTGCTAGGCCTAAATTAATTAAAAAGTTGCACCCATTTTAATTCGCAATATTTTTATTCAGAATTTGACCACTTTCTTGTGGTTTTACTCTTGCCGTACGCAAGCATCTCTCCTAGACAGGAAGAAAGAAGAATTCCTAGTAATTTAACCAAATACGATGGTAAAAGACAAGTCTGGCGATGGTACCCCCATGATGCCGAACGTCCATAACAAACGAGTGATCCATGTCACGATTTCATACAAAATGACAGTGTGGAGAACGAATTCGTCTCGCCAAAGGGTAATGTGTTCCCAACGAGGTGAAGCTTTGTCCGACAATGTAGAACATAATTCATTTGGACGTTAATTGATTATGAAGTGGTTAGGATTAATAATAGTGTTGAAGTGATATATTTATGACAAAATTACAGATGCGTGCACGCTTTTTGCTGTTTGCATAATGTAGTGGGTACTCGTATAGAAATTTAGAGTGTTGGTTCAAATTCTTAGAGCACGAATAGGTACAAAGAACGAGATAATACTACCCGAAATCGGACATTATAATGATCTAAGGCTCTTTTGGCACAATTAGGTTATTTTCACTATGTAAAGTGTTATTCGTTTTATTCGATATTTCAATAAGCGTAATTTTCTTTAGTTCTATAGATACCATTTGATAAATTTAAAAAAAATCATTGGTGTCAGTTCCACTTTAACAGTAAAAAGTAAAACATCAAGAAACGCCGCCAAAGAAAGAAAAAGAAATTATTCAATCTCACAGATATCGTCTTTCATCCAAATCGAACAATTTCCTATCCTAATGAAAGCGTGAAGATTCCACAATGGTAAAAACTATTGAAAAGCGAGTCTGTTTCCGTGTTTACGCACACCGTGCAATTGCCTGTTAATTGGCGTGCACTTGGCCCAGATATAGCCAAGTTGGGCGTTGGCCTTTTTTTACACTTTTACCGCGACCTTCAGGGCAGACATTTGGTAGTTTTTCTCACGGTAAGCGATGCGATGACATTCAACGGAGTCTGTAACGCGTTCTCGTATACAATTATTATGTGATTTCTGCATGGAGAGTGTTTTACAAGCGTATACCATTGCTTTCTGGCCAAAAATTACGATATATTGTTTGAGCCACTTTTTATTTTCCTTCATCTATGTCAATAGGTAAGTAGCGCGTACAACCAAACACAATTTGCATATACAACTAATCACACTTAAATGTACACCCACAAAATCAAACACAGTGTAAACCGTGTACGGTGCCTATTCTGGACAGCTCATGGGCAATGTGCCGCTATTTCGGCAGCTCAAGGCAGGCTATTTAAGTATGTATATCAGCTGTCTGGTTACCATAACACAAGCTCTGCTTAGCTTGGGATCAGATGGCCGTGTGTGAGTTGTCCCAAGATATATTATTATTATTATTATTATTATTATTATTATTTCTGCTCACTAACCAAGATCAATGTGATCAACGCTCAAATCGGGTAAACTGGAGCAAGGCTATGAGAATTACTTGTGGTTTTGCTGATCATTAGTTGTGTGTAAATTGTTGTGAACGTTGCATCATGTTCCAAAACATTGGCAGCAAAATTTTGTTAAAAGTCACGGTGAATTCAATAAAGATTGATTTTGTTGATATAGCATGTATGGGTGTCCATTGTTTAATCATTGAAATTGACCTTGTTAAAGACAACTGAACGAAAGAAAACGTCCGTGATACTGAACATGAGAAAAAAGAAACATCAAGACGTGTAGAATTTACACAACTCATATTCATCTTACTACTTGATCTTTCAGAATCCTTGTTGAGACAGGTCTAAATAAAAGTTTTGCAAGCTTAGATTGTGTAGTTTTTATATAATCTACATATATCAGTGTTATAAATAACAGTCCCTCAAATTTTGAATTCAATGATCTCGAGCATTTTAATCATTTTATTGATATTATCATACAAGTAATGACACAAAGAAGAAAGTAAAAATGGAAAGGAATTTGTAATTTGTAGTAGAAAATATTGTAAATATTATGTTCATCAGGATGAACAAGCATATTGAGAAAATGTAAGTTAACTTAGCAAGATGTTCATGTACTCTGTAAGAACAAATTTTGTAGAATCCACCAGTGGAAGCCACCAGTCCAATTAGGTTATTAAATTTCCAGGCCTAACCTAGTTTGTAAGAATCACAAAGAAAGTTGAAGCCACAAGGCAATTTGCAGCCTCCCATCCGTAACTTTGTAAGTCTCGTCTAGAAAACGATTCGGTGGCATCACGGACGATTTGGTTGCAGGAAAGCAGGTTAAGAGGCCTAGATATCACTCTTGGATACAATCTGCATACAATTTTGTGGACAGAATCCGTGATATGACGACTTTAAATTTAATAGTGCGTATCATTTTATTCTGTATTGTCTGCACATAAGAGGGTTAATAGCGTAACATTATGGATGACAGGGAGATAGGAAACAATAAAGGAAGAGTAACTGAAGCTCGGGAAATGCAAGCAAATGCTAAGAGAAAGCTCAGTTTTGTTACATCTATGTTACGCATTTATGATGCTTAGTACTAATTATATTTTATGCAACGAAAGTCTAATATATGTTGGTATTATGTAAAATACTGATGTATCTATTGAGATAGGTAAACGTTGGACGTGAAAGATGGTCGTAGATAAAATTTCATGTTAAATGCATCCAAGTTTTTAAATTGTTCATTCACTAACCAATACTTTTCAAGTAGGTAGCCTTCTGATACGTGTTCAGTAGTGGTTGCTAAATGATCAATGGACCCATAAGCAGAATCAAGATTTCATTATGTTCCTTCAAAAAACTATTTCATAAATGGACGAGCTGCTTCTCAGAAAGCAAAGGGAAACAAAGAGATTTATAAACAGAACTAGGTACAAAATAGTATGGCTCAAACTATGACAACCAACTCAACAGAAATCAATGAATTCGCACATATTTTAGCGCTATTGTGTTGTGTATCGAACGTCAACCTGTGACGAGGAAGTTGTAGAGTAGGTATAATGAAACGAGGAAACTGGTTAAAGCCGATAAACACTTCATAGGCGCGGGAAGCGATGTGTTCTTAAAAAAAAACGTCTTTTAACGTTGAAACGATAAATTTGTATTTAATAAAAGTGTTTGTGATTCAGTTGAAGGTTCTTAGTAGGGAAATGGGTTTCCTGTTACTGTATTTGATTGATTGCAAATTAGACTTTGGCTCCAAAACTTGAATGTTATTTGACGGCCACAGTAATTTGTACTTCATGTAGATTGACATTATTTTGTATTTTATAGTTGGTCAATGCACTGTAAAAATGTGCTAAAAGCCTGTTTAAATAAACCAACATTTGCTAACTTGGCGTAAATAAATAGACCAAGTTTATTCATCTTTGTTTTTAGGTGAAGTTTAAGGTGACACATGTTTGCACAGGAAATAAAATGGACAACTTTTGTCGATATTGTTTTTGTGATAATTATATGAAACTTTGTGTATTATTTTAAACAATAAACGAAACTTTATAAATTGACGCTTATAATAAATACCTCATAAGCTTGCAAAATTTGAAATGATGAAAAAAAAATACTATCTAGCCACAAAGCTGAGCTGCTGATATTTTCAGTCAATAATAATGAAATAATGAACTCAATAAATTTGATTAAGTTAAACAAGCTAAAAATGTTACATAAAGCTTAAATTGCAATATTTAGTGCCAGGTGGCATTAAATAAATCAATTAATAAAGTCAGGTGTCCTTTATTCACCTTTATTTTGACGACTATTCTGGATCAAACAAAGACATCCATTTATCTTTTGATTGCGATGAAAGGCATCGATTAAGAGAGATCAGTACGCAATTAACAGACTACAATCTAAAGTCATCTATCAAATGCACCTAAATTAAAATACATAAGCAGAGCTATGAATTCGATGCAATAATACCAAATGTGGAAGACGATAATCTGAATGCTAAATTGTACGATATCGTTAATAAAACGTTACCTACATGAGTTAATATTTTTTGCGGCGAGAGAAAAGAAAACTGCAAGACTCAAAATGAATGTACGTGATTGTGTCTTGTGCGGACTGTAGCTTGTCTCTCTCATTGAGTTTTAGGAAAACCGAAATAATCTTTAACAAATGCTCAATAATTCATCAAATTTTAAAGCCTTCAAAGACATGAGCAAAGTTTTAAATACTATAAGGACTTCTCCTGCAGCTAAAACTAGCAAAATTAACCCAAATATAGGTAAGGAATTATGAGCGCCATATCTATTTGTGTTCTTTTGCAAGTCTTCGTACTGCGTAACTTTCTCTGAATTCGATAATGTAGGTACCGGATTACGATTCGATTAAAACGACAATAAACGAATCGACGAAATTTTCGAGAGTAAAATAGAGTAAATTTGAGTAAAATGAAGTAAAATATTTTTGTTAAGTATATAAAATGTCATACTCGTAGAAGCTTTCACTTGGTCAAGTTTGGATTATGTCGGATTATAATTACATTGTCATGCATAATAGAATTAGAGCAATGTTATTGACAGTTATCTTTAAGTACTCTAGGTACTTAAACAAAATAGTATTATCTACCTGACAAAATAATACATGTTGTCAAATTGACTGTGGTAACAAATTTTAAATAAGATATAAGGGCTAATTTGCCACGTAATTATTCTATTGGAGCTATCACCTCCACATAAAATCGAAAAAAACTCCATCTATGCCAAAAATACACGAATCAATCGGCTAATAATTCATAAACGCGTGATCCCAACAGACATAATACTAAATGAGAGTGATTTATACACTCGTGCCGACAATTAACGTGATAAAGTCTCGACGTCCACTGAATTACACGATAACATGGCCTTGCAGAACATTCAGCGTGTAAAGGACAATGACTTAGCTGTTTTCATAGCTGTTGATGTCTTGGTAGATGTTTAAGGACAATAATAGTCTTACTGATTTTGTAAAGAAACGAGTTACGTTTGCAAAGATATGTCGGAAGATTCCCGCTAGCTATAGAGTGGGTGAAACTGTGCACTTCAAAGCAGATAAAGGAAAACTATGACATCTAAATATACTAAGAAATTTTCACTGAAGCTCGCTTTATGACGCTGCGTTAAGCAAATTGGGGTTGTCTGATGTCACTGTTAACAATGAAACTGCTATCAATGACATTACTCATTCACATTCCAGTATGTTAAAAAAAATTACAAACAGATCATTTACAGCCGTTAAAGACCGTTAATAAGCGGTTTTATTTTCACAGTTTAAACATGATCTCGTGTCTAACATAACGCTAACTTATTAGCAGTAGTAAGTGCAAATGTCTAAAGTAAATACATCTTAATCTTAGCACTTATCCTTGGACACATATTTGATTAACTGAACACAGACATACGAAGTGCTGATTACATTGGATTAACGGTGATGCTGCGAGCAATCCATCATGGGCTTTTATGAAAACAAATATACTTTCTAACATCAGTTCTATTAATTGGCGTTGTCTTGTCTAACGTTGCCCGTTATACATATTTGTGTTATGATTGTGGTGTATGAATTTAGGGACACTATCAATTCGTTTTTATTTGCATTTGTATGATATTCATCCATCAGGCATTGCAAAAACAACCGGTTTACAAGTCTTACATAAAACACTATCAAACACTTGCTAGACTCAACTAGATTGTACAAATAGCGTCTGAAAAAAACACTTTCATTCCAAAATCAACTGAATAGTATCTCTATTCAATACGTAATACAGCAATAAAAACCGTCTATACACATAAGTACAATAAAATCTCACGAATGTCTATTATGTCATGTAATTGATCTGCCACCACTTTCTAGGCACGCGCGCCAACCGCGGGCAAGCTGCGGTAAGAATCAATTTACCAAAACACTACTGCGGCAATGGTTAAAGACGAGCTAATCCCTCAGAATCATGATTTCCTGGTAGCGTGATATGATAGGTGACGATTGTGACATTAGATTTGTCATGGAGTTGTTACTTCATCATAATTACTATTTTACGTGTCTATAGTGTTATTGGAAAAGAATGTGTTATGAAATTGTAAATTAACCTACTTTAACTATATCTACTTCCTGGGATGCCACAAGGGACAATTTTAAGACCTCACATATTCAAACTTTTTAAGAAGCTAATTTGATCTTCTTAGAATCTAAGATTTGGTGTTTTAATGTATGATCACTTAGTCATCTCTTACAACATCCACGGGAAGTGCTCAGGTGTCCTCATCGTAGAAACACGGTAAAGTCTGTAAAGTAAACTAAGTGCTTTACGACAACCGGTAAAAAGCTGTAAACGGTCAGACAATAAGGGTGTTGCGTAATTTGTGACACGACTGTGGGTCATTTTAGTGGGCTTGAGGTCTAATCAACGCTTCCGATTGCGAATTACAGCAGGCCAGTGGGATGCCCATTTTTGGCAGCAGTCGTTGCTAATGATGATGATTAAGCTCAAATCCTAATGCTGCGTAAGATTAGACTATCCTGAATAGTATTACAAAACATGTGAAAGTTTATTTCGTTGTTATGCTGTAACTCACAGCATATAAATTGATAGTTTCCAAAGATTCATTAAGTTTCTTCACATAAATAAAATTATCGTTGAAACAAGCAATAAAAAGCTTTGACGGAAATGACTGCTAAATGTTGTACAAACTAATAATTTAGCCACGAGTCTCTAGGTAAATAAGACATCACTTGACAAATACACTTTGTCAAATTATAAACATGTTCTCAAGTAGTTAAGTAGTGCTTTTACACAAGGTTCATAAGATGTCATAGATCTATGTAGGTAAATATGATATTAAGTTTAACATGATACGATACTTAGTAAAAAATAACAAGTCTACGAACTTGTCAAGGAGAAGGGAAACTACATATCAGTTAAAATTTGAAAGTGACTATTGTATGACTAGATCAAAAGCATGAAGATCATGAAATGACTAAGTACAAATAGGATTTCGTGCTATTTTAGGTACATAAAAGTTAAATCAAGAAATATGAATGTAGTTGAGCGTATAATACTAGAACATATAAGGACATATGATAATGCAGGTCTCATTGACACTCATGAATTAATTGAAAAATATTATAACGTTCGCGAATAATTTAATAATGGCAATAGATAAATCCATTTCAATATGTACAATCACGAATGAGGATATGAAGAAGTGGGCGTGGATCAAGGACTAGACAACTATTATAGTTCCCATGAGAACCTATCGACGCCTACTAGTCATTTATAAACGGAGATAACATCAGAATGATTATGTTTCTTGCAAATTGGTTGGCAACATCCTTATGAATATTTATTTCTTTTGCTAGTAGCTTTTCACGATAAGACAAAGGCCTATTTTCTCTAGAGGTTTGATCTTTTTTGATAGCAGTCTATGTCATCCCGCCAGCTTCATCTGAGATTATCACGAAGTCTTTCGCTTCTTTTTTAAGACCTACTGTGTGTTTAGATAGCTCATATTTTTCATATGTGACACTCAATAAATATGAAGCATGCGTTAATAAATCATTGTTACTGTTTAGTCATCCAATGTTGTCTCAGGTTCATTCAACCATTCATACAAAAGTATAAATTAAAATTGATAAAGCAAATATCTCAAGATTTATGCCCGTTTAAGTGCTGGATATATTGCTCTGTTCATTTATTTGACAGCGATGACTTACTTTTAAATTTCTTTTCTCATGTCAAATTAAAAATACCCTGCACATTTAATGACGACAGTATGATTTTTAAATAGGTAGTTGTTATCAAGGTTAAAATTAATAGATTGCGTATTTTGTGGCCGTAGGATGAATTTTTGGCGATCATTGTTTCTTGTACCAACATGCCGCTAATGAATAGTGGGCATAATGTTGGTTATATTTAGCAACTATAAGCAAAACAATGGTATGTTTTGTATCTAATAAAATATGGTTTAGCAATTTTTAAGAACTGCTATTATCGGGTAGACAATAAAGCCACTGAAGGACATAAAGTATTCATCTATAGTAATATTATAAAGAGGTAAAGTTTGTTAGTTTTTGAGGTAGTAGCGGGTAATCTCTGGATTTACTGAACCGATTTTGAAAATTCTTTTTGTATATGATACCCACATTCATGAGGAAGGCTATAAGGAACGGGAAACAACGGGATATACGCGTACGAAGTCGCGGGTAAAACCTATTCTTAATATTTTCAACGACACAAGTTGCAATTGTTCAACTGTTTACTCGTTTCAATATCAATGTACCAACCTTACGGGATTGGTACACCTGAATGATAGCTAATTTTTATCAGATTGGCGAGTACTGGCTTCCCTCGAGGCGATGGCTTCGTCTATACTGATCCCTAGTCCCAACACGCCCGTTCCGTATATGTACCTATATCTACCTATATGTATAGCTAGAAGGCGCAAAAGTACTGATGGTAAGAAAAGAAAAGTGCTTGCATGGTGACTCCCAAGATTAGGTAAAAGCTTAGACTTTACAATTTATTCCGACGAAATCCAATCCAGTGCATTCCAGCATGCAGCATATGTCTCCGGTTGCTTAGTGCATTCGAGATTAATTCTATTACATCTTCTATTTATCATAATAATATCATTATGCTTCTATCGTCTCACGTGGCTTTGACAAAACCCCCCCAGGGCTTCTCTTAGCACACATCAATAATATTATTATATTACACCTTGCCTCGAGGCTTTAATAACTAACTAAGAACAGATGAAGAACAATTTATAATAGCATATTCTGTTGTTATAAGTGGCATCTATTTTTGTATTATTATGTCGTACTTAATTCCTATGGAAACTAAGTGGAACAAATGCAGGTCATGTGGCTTTATTAGAAAAACGAATAAAGTGAATAAACTATGTATGTGAAACTTGTACTTAATTATAATTTTAAGTCATCATCTGCTGAGTCTTTCCCCAACTATATTGGCTTCCAGTCAAACCGGATTCAGCTGAATACCAATATTTTACGTACCAGACCTCCACAACCCGTTAACTGGATAACACGGTACTTCTTGGGACAGCAAAAACAAGAAAATTGCTGTTTTCCTTACGCAATTTTAGCCAAATCTGTTTAGTTTCAAGCTGCAGATTAAGTAAATTAAGTAAATCAAGCTGCAGAATAACTTAATTAAAATTAACAAATAAACAGAAATGTTACCTTTTACATCACAAGTTAAGATTATATTCTCGCTGTCTTCCTTTTTTGGCAGTATATTAGCGTTTTTTCGTCGTTTGTTTCCTGTTTTCTTTTTTGAATAATGTATTATTCAAAAAAGAAAACAGGAAACAAACTGATGATTTATATCCATAACTTGAATTATACCTAAGATATTTAACCTGTTAAATATCAAAATATCAATTACGATGATGATACTTTGGCTCCTGACATTGAGATTTCTTCGGACGACTACCTACCAGTCATTGACATTATAAAATAACGATCATAATTTACAAACTTTTTACAAGTTTCAATTATTTTGTGGTTACGGGTTTTTACAGTGAAATAAAAAGCAGATAACATTATTAAACTTCTCGAAAAAGTCTGATTCATTTTTAATTGGGTAACAAATGATTCCTCTGTCACTTTTTATTTGAAAGACTTTTCCTTGTCATTTGATTAGGTTGTGACTCTGGCAGCTACTATAACAATTATGTAGAACTTTATATCCTATTCTTTAATTCTTTATTGCACACCAAAACTTCATATAACACCGAAGGTACATAACGTACTAATAAAGTTCACGTACAAAGGCCCACTTAATGAGAAGTTTACAATGTTACCGTTTCCAATAATTACTTAATCATCCAATACTTTGTAAATCGTGCATCATTACAACGTTTCTACGACGATCACCGTGAGAGTGCCCCAAACAATAAACAAACGTTCAATGAAAATTTCGCAGTCACAGAGTAAGTAACAACACAATGGTAGCTTGTCTATACAAGAAGTATAAAAACTGAGCCAGTACTATTTGAAGTTGTTAGGTAATCGTGTATAACGCTTTTGTGTTCCTGACGAAATTCAGCGCGTGTTCTGTTTTACGAGTAATGAAGGGACTGACTACTAATGTGGCGTTAACATTCTACTAGTCGAGCACTTTCGATCTGATCGCTTTCAATAGTTGGTCAACTTTACGTTTGTCATGTGCAAAGATTCGTTCGCAACATAAGAATAGCTGGAAAACTCGAAGACGTTTGATCTACAAAGAAACTGTAGTCTGTGAAGGGTGCAAAGGGCAAGAAAAAAGACAGAAATTCTTCGGGGGAACATTAACCAAATTTTATATATATTGCAAATTACCATAAGAAGAGTGGCGGTCAGGATTCACCGGCCGGATTTGCAATTCACGTCGTATTTTGTTCATCCCTGAGCTAGAGTGATCTCATATTTATGTAGGTACACGAGGTAAATTGCTTTAAAAACTAGATTAAGTTGAAAAGAGGCCATTTTACTGTGTGTATCTTTATTGGGGCTCCACCCAGTCTATTTATTATGCCGATTTATTTCAAGAATTTTCTTCGGCAATGCAAAAAAGCTTTGTCTTTTACGAGTCGAGTCAGACGTCTGGCTCTAAAAGGAATAAATGCGTTCACAACTTAAATCTATTGTTGTCTCACATACCGACGTAACGATTCGTCGATGATATTTTAATCCACCAATGAAGAGCTAACATCCCTAACAAGAGGTTTTTGGCAGCTTTACTGATGAAGTGACGAGACTTGATTTTTTCCTCAATTTTTTAAAATCTTTTTTTTCCAGCGGGTATTCGTGATTGCATCTATATCGTACGCGGCGGTAAATCACGTTAAAGCATAATAACACTACGTTAAGTAATCGTAATGGTTCAACGAATCTTCGGACTGCATCGGCGCGTGCGCAAACCAATGCACAAAAAATATACAGCAGTGAAGTCTGTACTGTCTCCGTTCTAGGAAAAATTGTAGCTCAATGCTTGCTTTAAATTCTTGGTATAAATTGATTATATTATCGGCTAAACATCGATTTTGTAGTTGATGATTTGTAAGTGGACGAATTAAGATAATAAGGTGATAATATCGATTTCTTACGTGTTACGTAAGTAGAAACATTATTATCAATGCACGAACTATGCGATTGTGGAAACTGGATCCAAGCTAGGAAAAGGCTTTGTTATATCATGTAGGTCTTGGAATAAAAATGGTTAAGCACCAACGGTACATGTTGAATTCATCATCATCGTCATCATATCAGCCGAAAGACTTCCACTGCTGGACATAGGCCTCACCCAAGTGTCGCCACAAAAACCGGTCCTGTGCGTTTCGCATCCATCGGCTACCAGCAACCCTCAGCAGGTCATCAGTCCATGTTGAATTGCAACATAGAAACTGACAGAAAAATGTAACAGTTCCCACGTTGAGATAAAGGAATGCTTTACAAAATGGTTAACCTTTTGGTTCTGCAAGTAAATATGATACAAAAAGAAAGGATAAGATAGACATATTAGGTCCCAAGAAAAGTATAAACCAAAACTTTAATAAAATACACAGATACACCTTTCTATACAAAACTACACCTTCTGTTTCATCAGTGTTAATAATATAATCGAAACGCCAAATATTGAATAACATTGGTAAACAGTGATTTACAAGCATTGATTACGACGCCAGATATTATGAATCTATACATTTATACAAGTCTACAACAGTTGCTGTTGGCTAATACAAATCTCGTTCAGGTTACGAAAATAGCAGACTGTGTGTTATGCAAATGTTAGGAAAATGCTTCATGTTCTTACATACGACTTGTGCACTGCTAACGCACTGTTTCTATGGTTATTTCATGGAGTTTGTCTTATCTTACATCCGCAGCATAATTAGCTTATAATCTACCAACTGCTGGGAGTGGGTTGTGATGGGAGATGTCACATGTCTTCAAATTTTAGGTTCTAGATGTCGTTTCTTCACGTTATTTTCATTCATCTTATTGAGAGTAGTGGTGATGAAATACATTACAGAAAGCTAAACGTGTCTGGGTTCGAACCCACGACTACGACTCGTAAGTTGGGGCCACCACTGCTCCTAATCAGTATATTACATGTCGGTGTACCATGGTTACTTCTTCCATACTTCTCTATTTATTGTCATCGCAGCTGTCACCTGCTTTTGACATAATCTCATCATCATCTTCCACATAATCAGCATTATGTTATCTTCCACGAAATCCATCCATTGTTTGAAGCGACATTTTGCGATTTTTTTTTTCTTAAGGATTTACTTCAATCTTTATCGGAACTAAAGCTATTAAGAGTCTGCCTAAGGACCTGAGATACTGACATTGAGATCCCCATTGATTGAGGTCGCCCATTGTGTCACCCTATGTAATGATTTCTTCATCTATCTCTTCTGTTACTTATATGGTGTACATAATAAAGAGTGTTCTATTCTATTTTATTCTATCCTTTGTGCCAGTGTTAAGACAAGCTATGCTTGTGGTAGAGGATAAACCAGCAAGTGTCACATCAACAGACATTCACAATCACAGTCATATCGAGTACTACTTATAAACCAAAGAATACCTACAGTACTATCTTTCCGGCTCTCTTTTACATTCATCCAAAGGTCGTCTTTAAAATATCGCTTTTAGCGATAAGGCTCACCCTATGTAATGTTTTCTTCGTCTATCTCTTCTTTAACTTATATGGTATACATTATAAAGAGTATTTTAATTTACGGGGATACCTAATCATTTATAGGATACTCATTTATAGGATACTCATTTATAGGATGCCCATTTATAGGATACTCGTTGCAACTCACGGGCAAACGTTTTACATCATTGACATATAATTGTGTAGAAATGTGAAATGACTGTTAACTAATGTACCTACCCACTATTACGACATGCATTCAATTTTTAATATCCACTCGGTCACAATCTATTACAGGAGTTGATTAATTCGTTATAAATCCAATGCGATCAAGCAAAAACTACTGATTAACATAATTAATAACACGTAATACCTACATAAAATGGTAATTTTTACGAGTTTCCGCACCTATTGCTGTAGGTAATATTTTAATTGAATCATCACAGACATGCAAACGCCGGTTATAAGAGGTCATTTTATAAATGATTATTGCAATTTGAATACTTTGACAGCGGCGGGTTTCCAGTTTAAATGATACACTAATTAAATTTAAAGTAAAAAAAAACAAGCTTTTACTTTAATGAGATCAAAAGAAAAAATAAACTTTTCCTTTAAAACTTTTACCATATAAAAGCTTGTTGCGAGATTTAAGTAAAAACTCGTATTTGTAGTTTTTTACTTTTTTAATTTACAAATTAAACATGAGTAATTAAATCTCGATTGTACGAAATACCTACTCGATCCTGTTCATTTACGCTTGGCCGTTTGCTCGAATTATAAGGTAGTCGAATTCGAGAGAACGACCATGGGTAATTGCGCCTTTAGACTGAGCTTAGAAGAAATAACAAGCATATACGAATTCATGTTTGGCGTGTTTCAGATTCTTAAAATGTTTTTTTGCCAGAATTGTTGATAGATGTCCATGGTACAAAAAAAAACATTTTAAGAATGCAAAACATTTTATTTAATAAACATACTTTTGTGTAAAAAAGTAATGATATGACTACCCATTTGTAACAGCGTCCTTAAATACGTCAACCAATCAGAATGATTATAAAGGCAAATCAATGCAAAGGAAACTAATTGGCAAACAGCTGAAGGTGTTTTGAGTCCATGTATCTTTCCTACTTTCCCTTTCAACTGATAACACTCTGGTAAAACCAAGCTGTCGGAAATAATGAACGAAATACCTACATTCAGAATGAAATTGATAAACCGCTTTCAAGACAACTTGTGGGTTTAATAGGACCTGCTTTTGTTTTGTTGTCCTTTCATCCTACGCGTATAGTTCTACTCGTAAGTAAACAATAGGACAGGTACGACTATAAGGCTGCGTTTCCACCAGAGATGTGCGAAGATGCGTAGCGAGGGATTTGTTTGTTAATAACCAATAGAATCGCTTCATTTACTTAGCCTCGCTCAGCGCAAGCGATTCTATTGGTTCTTAACAAAAAACATCCCTCGCTACGCATCCTCGCACATCTCTGGTGGAAACGCAGCCTAAACCACCGAATAAGCTAACAGATGGTGAACTTAGCATCAGGTGAGATAGTGGTCAAGCGCCTATCAATAATAATTTTAAAAAAACTAAACCGAAACACGTTAATAACGATTTATTAGATTAGATTTATATCTATGGTTGTCTGTTTCGACCATAGATATATCTTATAGATTGGACTGCATGCTGGCTGCACCGTAGCAGTTTTTGTACAATAAACATAACTATATCGAAACTGTTTATCGATATCATTAAAAATGGGCCCGCCAACTGCTCGCTGACTGCAAATGCAGTGCGCAGTGGCAACTTTTCGTGTACCAGCTTTAAGTGTACTGCTTTCAAATTGTAACTTGCAGTTGGTGTGGAGTTCATAATGTAGTCTGCCTGTCTAGACCCTAAGACAAAGCAGACATAGTACCTATTATTGGAAGTAACCCTAAAAAGTCATATCTTCCCTTTCAGTAGTGATCGAATCGCCCCAATACCAAAAGATCTTAATTGCGAGGCCCCAATAACAAAAAATCAACTCACATAATCAGCCAAGCTCTTCATACCGTAGGGGAACCGTTCCCGATCAGGCACGAGGCGGCCTCGCGCGTCACGTTCCCTTTCTGGCCAGCAGTCATCGACGTTAATGTACTCGTAGCCAACAGACGCGTACCCCTCGTTCACCAGGATGTCCGTCATTGTCCGGAAAAGACGGTCACTGTGAAGAAATTATCGCTATAATAAGAATAGGTCTTTAAGTCTAAGAGTGAATAGGTTACTTCTAGGTAAGCGTGGCATTATCGTCGACCACATCTTCGCTTTCCTTCAGGTGAGGTTCAGCAGTAGAAGTTTGGATACATTATTACTTCAGGAAAGTATTCTAGGCAACAGCGTAGTAAAGAACAATAATTAAAGAAAGAAAAAAAAAGAAAGAAGTAGGGCCAATAAAAAGAATAAGATCTCGGTCAAAACATTGAAGCACGTTCTTGAGGTGAGAGATTTTCAAATAGTGCCAATGCTAAGCTCAATGTTTATTCTGTAAGTACTAATCAAAAATCCGTCATTTTGATTATTTTTAAACACGGATTTAAAGACACTTGGGTTTTTGAGACGAATCTAACTGTCGAAATCCATCCAGCCGTTTGGAAGGATAATAAAGAATTGAAAGGTCTTAGTTTTATGGGTTACTTGGTTAATACAGTGTGTACGTAATTTAAAAATTTATTCACAGAAGCATTTATAACACACCATTTCCAAGTTATATTGGCAGCATAAAACAATGAACAGACAACTCTCGGAAAGGAAAGTGTATCAATAAACCGCTGGAGGAAAACATTAGTCAAGTACATTGTTGTATCCGTTTAGTTATTCAAAAGGAAACCATAAAGTTAACTATTACTGGCAATTTAACAGCTACTTATAGGCCAGATATCACTATTTCATTAGATAGATATGATACGTAAACATGTAAACAATGATGTTATTTATCTATCTGTTTGTAAACTAGGAACTTATGTATTTCCGGAAAGGTTCAAGGTTGTTCCTAGTTGCAGTTGATAATTTAAGCATCAATATTTTTATAAAATAATGTTACAGATCCCATTAGAAATAAACTGTAACTTGAAGTAACAGCTACGGTTAAAGTTTAGAATTCGGTCCTCTTATTAGGGGGTGGGGGGTGGTAGAGGGGGGTGGGGAAAGGGGTGTAGGTTAGCAGCATTTTGACAGATAGAACTTCAAAAACGTAAGAATTTAGTGTAATTATAGTTCCGATTCACGTGTATTTAGTGATTTACAAGTATTTTAAAAAATATTTCGACGCGGCTCCGGCAGCTGAAATTTCATGGAGGCGCTGGGGATAAGCCCCCTGGACCCCCCCCCCCACAGTGACAGAATTCTCAAATTCAGAGGACTCGATTCTAAACCCAACCCACAGTTACAAATAAACGAAAGAAAAGGAATATGTTAGGATCGTAGCTGGTGGCGCTTTACACCTAGTGTCTGCCTATCCCTATTAAAAAAATGTGTGAAACCATATATATAAGTTAGGTATATTAATATTGCTTGGTTTAACCGCTCAGGCCCAACATGTGAAAATTCCCTAATATAAAGTAAATCTTATGTAATAGGTAAATAAACATTAAATTCGCGATTAATTCGCGACACACCGGTGTGTCGCCGGGGCCGGACAGGAAAAAGATATAGCATGCAGAAAAGATACTGAAACGGAGGAGAAACAACGGTTTTCAGGTTCGCAGTTGACGAAACCATGTCTATGGTTTGGTTATTTAAGTCTAATGCTCAACCTAACAGTCTGTGAAGTCTGCAAGAATGATTTCTAAATAAATTACCCATTTACTTTCAAAATAAATAACACTCACCTAATACAGTTATCAGGATCATTTTTGCAATCGGTGTTGCATCTAAACCGCTCCCATGCGAGCCAGCCCATCGGCGGCGTCAACACGAGCCCATTGTCCAGTCCCGAGATCTTGCCCAGCAGGCATAACACCACACACACTGTCCACAGACCTACAGACTTCCACGACGCCATCACACCAGCCAAACAAACCTTTAAAAACAAGTACTATCTACTTTCGGATCTTATCCTCATAGTTTTTCACTGTCCGATTTTGTACGAACTAAAAATTGCCGCAAAATAAACGCGTGTTTCGTCTAAATGTCAGTTGGTAAGTGACATTTCATCCGTATAGGTTATCACGGAAGGAGGTTAGTGTGATGAAGGTTCGCTTCTGTCCTTGCAGCGTGAGTTATCTGTAACAAAACAAATAAGTTTTTACTACAATGTTTATGTTTATTCTTGCGTATCTTAAGCTGGGAACTCACTGATCTTACACCAACTATGCAACGCGTATTTCCTTTTTGTTTGCATCAAAACTCTGAGTAAAATGTATGAGCATACGTATTACATTGGTGTTCGAAAATAAGCTTTATGTTCTACTCTGATGCACACTGTATAGGTAGTCATCTTATCTTATAATTATACAGTATACAACTGATCTTAAATTACCAAATTACATTATTAATTTATTATTGTAACATGTGCAAAATATTGCGCGTTGTTTGATATCATCAGCAATTACATTATGACTAGTTAGGCGCTACTTAATTACTATTAAACGAAGTGCACTAATTGCGTGTTTTTATTATTACTTATCATTATATGAAATGGTTAAGTAATAATATTGCTGAAGTAGCATTGATTTGAAAATGGGAACAAATATATTTCGCTGTTGGTATCGTAACGATTTATGCACATCATATTCCGGCTTTCAATAATTTAGCAATTTATGAACATCGCTTCTCAAACACTTATCTAAACCTGTTCCACTTTTATGAAGCTATTTTCTGCTATTTTGATTCAAAAGTATAGGAATGTTATACGAAGTAAAAATTATAATATAAATCTAAAAAATAAGTAGGATAATATTCTAAATCAAGCTTTAAAACGATTCTATGCTAAGAACATTATACAGGTAACAACTGAGGAATAAGAAGGTGTAACTATTTTTAATCATGATCATGATATTGAATGGCATCAAGCGGTCGACCCATCTTATATTAATTGGTACTCGTTCTAAGATCATCTGCAAAATAGAGAGACAACTTCCATAAGCCTGTAAATCCGAAAATCCGAAAATCCTAACATACCAATTCTAAATCTATACTACAATAATGTTAAAATATCTTATCTATATTAATATAATAAAGTTGAAGAGTTTGTTTGTTTGTTTGTTCAAACACGCTAATCGCTGGAACTACCAGTAGGATTTGAAAAATAAATATGATGGCCACATTCATGAGGAAGGCTTTTAGATTATACGGGAACGGGAAATTCCTACGGGAATACCCGAACAAAGTCGCTTGCAAATATTGAATATGGTTCATAGCACTAGAATACGGACAAGCGCCGTCTGATGACAATAACTGAAAACTATTTTTTTTATAAAAATTGAGACAAAAGTGAACGTTTACTTTAACGCGATCGAGAACGTTTATAAACTTGAAGTAAGGCCTCAGATATCATATAATACAAATCGACACCCATAATAGCACCGACCCACAAAAAGGTCAGAAGATTACGGGTGTAATAGTCTATGCTTATCATGTCATCGATAGACACCTAGCAGTTACCGAGTGTGTATCATTATGTCATATATCTAGCATCTAGGAGTAGCATATTATATCCGTCATTATTGAATTACGGTCTCCAGGTGATGATTATTTAATAAGCAGCGATATTGAGATATACAATTATAATGAATGCGAGTTAGGTCAAGGGATATTCTAGTATTTTTTGTAAATAAGGTCGTGGCTTTAAGTCTATGGCTGGACTGGCGAACGATATTAGCATAATATAAAACTTACGAAGTTTGTAAGCCACGCGTTGACCTATCGATGAGAAAACATACATTTAATAAATGTAAGTGTCTCCTCTCGATGCATGTCATAATACAAAAATAAAATAAAACTTATAATATCACATGATATAAAATCATGCCTAATTAATTTGACCATAAGAAAAAGACAATTTTTTAAAACCACCGCTGTGGAAAATTTATAAAAAGATAGATTCAAGGACAGAGCTTTTCCCAGCTATGGAAAAGTTTAAGGACCAACCACATTTTTAAGCTTTAGATCATAGCATATACCTTAGAAAATATTCAAGACATTAAAAAACAACATACCGTCGCAGATAAAACAGGTGTTATCACATCAAAGTCACAACGAATACTGAGAAAATCATGTCCAAATCTTTCAAAATTATTGCCTGATCAACAGGTCACTGAACCAGAAACCCGTTTATGTTTTTAAATTAATCTAATTAATTCGCTGTTTATGAACTGCAATATAAATTTTATGATCCGGTAACATCAAAAAATATTATGTTAAGGTTTTTGAACCATGGTGTACCGTTATTCGACCATGTATGTCCTAAAATTTATAATATAAAATGTTGCCAGAAAAAATACTTGGGTATAACGAAAATTGCAGAATGAAATATAAAAATGATCTGGCACTGTGAGACCCAAAGATTTTCCCTGGCGAACCTAATTGGATTCTAAATAATAATTCAAACATGAAATTATATTTTTACTAATGATTTTGTAGTTTGTAAAAATAATAGGTAGGCACTTACTATTACTTTTGCAAATTGCATATAATATCAATTTCAATTCATATGAAGTCATTGTATAAAATACACTTGACCTTAGGCTAGTCTAGAACTTATGAATCTGAAGGAAGAAGGAATATGTCCTAAAAACATTTGTAACGTGAATAGCACACTTAACCCGTGCGTCAGATCAAAGGATTAAAGACACCTACGGAAGAAACGATAAGAGAGGAAAATTGTAGTAAAAAGGGTGTAATTCATTTAAAAGAATAACCAGAACAAATTAACGATGATCATCACTGCGTAGAGACACGCGATTCTCACAACAATAGACTTGTAATGCAACCTTTATAAAACATTATAATGATTAACTTACTAATGTGAAAAGTAGAGGCCTTTTAATGCTACAAGAAGTGAATGAAACGATGTTAAACTTGAAAAAAATAGGCAACTTTTGACGAACTCGTAAGCCGTCAAAATTATATCCGAACCGTTTTTGGTTAGACGAAATTGTAACCCCTTGAAGTTCCCAAAAGCCTTAGACCCAGACTCCATCAAAAAGAGGAGACGTGGAAAACGAAAGAAGAGGAGATGTTTACCGTCATGGTTTAAGACTTCGGTTAAGTTCGAGTCTACTCGAAAAACCCCGATAACATGCACAAGATTGCCTGGTACAAATAATCTATTTTCATTTTTATACTTTTATACTAATATATTTACGCCAAAACTACTGAATGGACCTTGATGAAATTTGGCACAGAGGTAGATTATAGTCTGTAATAACAGGATTTTATCCTGGAAGTATGTTCCCTTGGGATAATTTATCGTCTTAAGGGAACATACTGGATATTAGATAAGGAAAGACACACACACACTGACACTGAACAGATAACATGTGTGAATGTGGGTTTCAAGTTAGGCAGATTATGACGGTGGGAGTTATTCTTCTGTCATGTGTTTTTGATTAATAGTGCTATAATTTATGAATAGTATGGCTCCCACAGCATGTCACCTTGGTTCTACAATGTCGTAATTTATCGGTCCTATTTTTTATTTATGTTTTGTTTTCTTTTATTTAATTCGTATTTTTCTTCAAGAAAGTAATTTTTAAATCTAATGTGTTAGGTATGTTATACAAATACATTAGTTTTTAACTAATTTAATTCTAATTGTATTGTCACAATATTATTTACAAGTTCGTGAAAATACAGTGACAGAGGATGGAAGAAGAAAACATATTGCGCGATATACGACTAGTGTTGTTCTTGGGATGTTGTGTAATTTTCATATCAACGTAGTTACTATATAATTGAACATCTCAACTATAATTATCAATAATTATGTTTAGTATGGCCTAAAACCTCGCTTATTCGCCTTAACGGTATTCTGGATCATCATCTGCCTAGCCTTTTCCCAACTATATTGAGGTCGGCTTCCAGTCAAACCGGATTCAGCTGCATCTCAGAATATTTAAAAAAAATATATTTTCAATCAAGTTAGTATTATCTAAGCTTGGTTGTAATACCCATTTATTTTGTCTTTTTCTTTTAATTAGAGCCAATCAAGCTCGGAAATTAAATTCGTTCCCAAAGCAACATTGAAATTAGTGCCATGAAATTGTTAATGAATTATGTTTTGTTTGTGTTTACGTCTTAATTAAATTGACTTTGGTTTGGCCTAATAATATATTAGGAAACTATCATCGCAAAACTGTTGATGACGTGATTTCTTATACATAGAGTTTATAAGAACTGCTTTATACGAGATTAAAATTAGTAAAGTAATGTTGTAAATAATGTATGGTGGCCTGTTGGTCTAGTGGTTAGTGACCCTGACTGCTAGGACGGAGGTCGTGGGTTCGATTCCCACACAGGACAAATCTTTGTGCGATGAGTACGATTATTTGTTCTGTATCTGGGTGTGTAGTTTATCTTTAATATGTATGTATTTAGAAATATATAAGTATGTTTATCAATTGTCTGGTTGCCATAGTACAGGCTCTGCCTAGTTTGGGATCAGATGGCGGTGTGTTGATTGTCCCAAGATATTATAAGATATTATTCTCTTTATTCATCTTTTTTACATACTTTTTATATTTTTAAATATTTCAATAACAAAAAAAAAAACAATAAAAAAACATTTAAAAATATAAAAATAGTAGTCCGCCGGTGTCGGGAGCTGGGTCCAAGCTACCGGTGGTTAGGGCAAGATATTATTATTATTATAATGGTTTCAGCTTTTTATGATATGTTCGTTATCAAAATAAAACAACCTTCTCCTTTTTTGAAGTCAGTTATTTTTTTTTAAAGTAATAAGTACCGGTAATACGGGGTTACTTTGACTTTAAGGATAACTTTGACAGTGTTTGGGGCTCATTATAATAAAGCCCTAAAATTCGGTTTACACGTGTTAGGGGCGAGTCCACATGGGTGAGAGATGCAGAAACTAAAAGTAGTCAAGAAAGTAGAGTAGGTAGTTAAAAAAGGAACGTGTCAAAGTTACCTCTAAAGTCAAAGTTACCCCGTCTTATGGTACTTAATCGCTCGAGCACACCGGTGTGCCGCGAGATTTTCGTGATTATAATGTATATTATTACTACCTATTACTGAACTTCTTAAATTCTTATTACTTTAAAAGAGAGAATAGGAACCATAGGAGAGAGTGAATAAGTTACTTCTAGGCAAGCGTGCTCCATCTTAGACCACATCATCGCTCACCATCAGGTGAGATAGTGATCAAACGCGTGCCCATCACTAGTATAAAAAAAGAAATGCAGAAACCAATGAAATATGAACCTTAAACTATCAATTCTCCATCTCATTACATGAAGTAGGTCGCATGTTAGTACGACGCATAATGATGACGCTTGGTATATAAACCTCTCTATTCCTACATAAGTTCCTTCGCCAAAAAACCTATTGTGGCGATTCCGTAGTCTTGACTCTAAACTTGCTGGAACCAGAATAGGTTCCAGCAAGATTTCTTGCGTTATAAACATTAATCTTCTCCGTGGAAGTCCACATATTGTTATTTATCTCCGCACAAACGTATTAAAGACAGCTGCTACACTATCATAAATTATCAGATTTGCTTCTAGATCGTTGAATCCAGTGTCTTTCAATTCAATTAAAAAGCCTCACGTTCACTGACTCACGTGACAAACAATTTTATTGTATTCTACGCTAGACATATTTATCTAGTGCCATTGTTCAAACTTTATCATGTTCTTGCGCAATTATCGTCATTACGCCTATTATGAGAGACCCAAGCTTGTTAGAAAGGTGGTTTACTTTTGATTTCAATGTTTTCTTTGTATGTAAGTATATGAGGTATTTTTTTTTGCAAAGGAAAAAAGCAATTGTAAGTATATAGAATTTTACTTCTGGTCTATGTTATTTTGATTGCTGGCGATACCTTATCATTTTCATTGTGTGTCCTAGAAAGTGTATTGTTTGGTTTTGTTAGTTGTGGAAAGTTATTTTAATAGTAGCAGCTGTGTGGTATTGTCATGTGATAACTGGCCTTAGTGCGAGTTTTTTAACGTTTTCGACCGCGCTAGCGTAAACGTCAATTTGTATTGAAACAGAATAAGCGCCGTCTGGTGACACGCACGGATAACCTGTTTTTTTCTATACAATTTGACATAAGCGAGCGTTTACGTTAACGCGATCGAGTACGTTAAAAAACTCGCACTAAGCCCTCAGATTGGAAAACTCGAACATTTAAAGTCGACGTCTCGTCGAAGTCTGCGTTGGAAAAGCAGGAAAAACCGCGGGAAGACACGCTTTTAGAAAAGAAGAATCATTTTGTTAATAAATCAGCCCAATAACCTTATTTTTACTAATGAAAAATTTGGAGAACAAAGAACTGAATTTTAAAGAAAACAATCCTTCAAAGTAAAGCGAATAGTATCCACGACTATTCAATTGTGAGAACAGACCTTGAAGCGTCCATAGTCTACATTCCTCAAAAATATGCAAATCTGATATGAATTTCGCAACAGAATGTTCGATCGGACAGATAATTGCTCTATTTTGCAGTGTGCAACGAGCTCGCAACAGTTGCAGAATAATTACAGTTGCGGGGGCGGCCGTTGCAAAATTTTAATAGTTGCTTCTACATTCGAACGAAGCTTCCGACGGCTTAACATGTTAATTTATGTATTAAATACACACTAAAGTGTTTTGAAGAGGAGTTGACGACTGACAAATGATGATAAGTATCTATGGAACACTGTGGATGGAAAACCAGTTCCAGCTGTAGGTAAAGAGAAATAAGTGGTATTTAATACAAAGTTGTGTTAAAAAGAGACAGGGAGGCCTTTGCTCAGCAGTGGGAAAAATAGGCTAGACAAATGGATAGACCCACAAACAAAAGCACAGATCAGCATTATAGCTTAGAATGATCTTACTCCTGGGATACAGGTCTCTTAATTCTCCCGGAGCGAAGAGGGCTGCTTATTCACCAAGCTGACCCAGTTTTAATCTGCTGACCACAGCTACCATAGGTCTGGTCCACAAATTCAAGGTTGCTCAGCGTGCAATGGAGAGAGCAATGCTCGGGGTGGATAGAATTCGCAACGAAGTCATTCACCAGAGAACTAAAGTCACCGTCATTGCGCGAAGAATCAGCATGCTGAAGTGGAAGTGGGCCGGCCATGTCTGTAGACGGACAGACGGTCGATGGAGCAGACTTGTGTTAGAGTGGAGACTGCGTATGGGCAAACGTAGTGTTGGACGCCCTGCGGCACTATGGATCGATGATTTGAAGAAGGTGGCTGGCAGCGGATGGATGCGGACTGCTCAAGACGGACGGCTGGCGCTCTTTGGGGGAGGCTTACGTTCAGCAGTGGATGGCAATTGGCTGATATGATGATGATGACCACAGCTGCTGGTTTTGCATTTACCACATATCTTTAGCCGAAGAAGGGAATTGTATGCAGTATTGCACGTTTATTAATACCTAGATAGCTTTATAGTTCCGCTGAATGTTGAAATAAGCGAGTTTAACATCCGCTGAGGGTGATAGGTCAGACAGACTTTATTTAGTAACTAGCTTTTGCCTGCGACTTCGTACGCGCATATCCTGTTTTTTTCCCCGTTCCTTTAGGAATTTCCCGTTCCCATTTAGCTTATAGCCTTCATGAATGTGGCTATCATATATAATAATAATTTTCCAAATCTGACTGGCAGTTCCAGAGATTAGTGCGTTCAAACAAACTCTTCAGCTTTATTATATGTATAGATAGATTCTGACTTATGACAATTTAATTACGTATTGCTCACGGCAGAATTATTATCTACATATTGTCTTCGCTTTTTACTGTAAGGAATCATTGACTTTTATTATTAAATATTCATATCTTTGTACTGAGAGTAAATGTTGACTTTAATCATTCAATAGATCTATTTGAAAAACACTGACTTTTGAAAACATAACGGTTATTTACAATTCACTTCAATTATTCGCAATTCACGAACGCAAAATTGAAGTTAAATCGCCAACAATTATCTTATGAATGACCACTATGTGACCAATTGCTCATTTCCATAAATTCCACAATGTACAATAGTCGTGCATTACGGGAAATGCACAGAAAACGAATAAAGTTCTAATCGCTGGTGTATTACCTTTGATTGGGGCACAATAGCAATTTATGTTCTATACACGGGTATAGTGGACAATTACTGGACATTCTAGGTCACACTAGATTACAATTTCAACTAACCTTCTACGGTAATATGCTAGAAATTCTTTTGTTTTGATGGAATACTAGCTGGACCAGCGGTTTTGTTCCCGTGACCTACCAAATAGTTTCCATGCATTTTAGGATGAAAAGTAGACTATCACTCAATAGTAATAGTTGAGCTTACCTTCAGGGAATTTTTGTTATTGGATCAGTTGTACTAGAGCAACGTCTGAGCGCAGCATTTTCGGAGACTATCTACATTTAACAAACGTTTAAAACAAACAGACAACACAACAAACGGGTATCTAAGTGTGACTGACGTGAGTAGTCCTGATAATAAAGACTCCTTACTTTCTGACTATCGTAAGTCAGAATTTCGACCATTTGCAAGGATTTTTTAAGCCGTCAACTCAAAAATACACTGATTCTTCCGGTGTACAATTAAAATTTTCGCAATGTAGGTCTAGATGTGATGTTGCGGATTTTGTTTGAAAGAGTTACCCTGGAAAGCAAAGGGCACTAGGAGGAGCACGGATGGGTTTTAGTCAGTGAGAGTCTGACACTCCCTCCGTTCCACCAAGGGCGGCAGGAGTTATTTGATGATTTCCCACCCATAACAAAAAATTAAAAAGGTCTAGATATGATTATATAAATTCAAGTTCTTCAAACTTACAGACAGATGTATTGCTCGGTAGTTTGTTGCACCACTTCTTCTTCCCACATTAGGAAGTGGTGACGGGCTGGCGTTTTGACTGCCTACATGTAAAGTTTTAACGTCCAAAAAGTACCGATTTTCAAACTAGTTTGAATAAATTACTTTTTATTTTGGTTTTGAATTTGATATGCATTGGGTTGCGTATCCCACAAGCATTCTTAAACCAGGAAAAAGGGCTAACAAATGAATAACCTGACAGTACCTAGGCATATTTCCTTCGTAATATTGATAAACCATCACTTCCCGAGGGTGTCGTAAGACGTGATTATGGTATAAGCGTAATGAGGCTATACTATGCTTAATATTACCGGTCTAACCGTACAAGGATTGAAGTCGTGATGGTTATGTGGTTTCTTAGAAGTGATAGAGCCATCACAGATACAGCTGGTGGATAGAACTAGGAACGTTTAGATCGGCATCAAAATAAGAATAGAAATAATGTATGGATATCGCCAGATAAATGTACATACATTTATTGACTTTTTTAATACCAAACGGAGTCGCCTTCTACCGTGATCCTTTACGGTATATAATAATAAAAAATTGGTTCATAATTTATTGTTCTGGTATCTACGAAGGGATATTAGGGTCAATGTACTTTATTGCAAGTTTATCTGACGCTTACCATAGCATTATTGTAGTCAAACAAAATTAAGATGAAGTTGTAAAAAAAGATTACCTACGCTCTTTCTGGGGCAGGCTTGTAAAATTTACATTAAAAGAGAAACCTCAAGATTGACAGTTAATGTTAGCAAAGTAGACGGGGCTCGTTAGGGCCAGAGCCTGCCATGGTTGCGGATTTTGTTCGAAAGGGTCACCGCGGCCCTGGAACGCAAAGGGCACTCGGAGAAGCACGGATGGGTTTTAGTCAGTAAGAGTCTGATGCTCCCTCCCTCCCGCTCCACCCAGAGCGGAAGGAGTAATTTGATGATTTCCCATCTATGAAAAAAAAAGCATACCTACATGGCAATATGGTAGAAAAATTAATATGCGCATAAGCCATGTATGTGTGTTTAGTTAAATACTTACCTTTGTCAGTGTGTGCAGATATTTTAGAAAGTAGGGTAATTATAACCTGTACCGACCTTGCATTTGAACTCAACGAATATTAAACAATAAATCTTAAAAACCTATTAAAATTAACTAGCCACTACGTTTAAAAAAATAGCCAATGTTATGATAAAAGTTTCCAATGTGGTTATACACTTCGAAAAGCTTTTGTCTTTATCATACTGATCAATTGCTGATTAATAAAAATATGATTTCTGAATAGTACGAGACATGGTCACGTGTTATTTATCACAGATGAATGAAAAACGTGCGCACGAGTGTCCGGGCCGCTTGTGAGTCGTGTGTCCGAGGTTTACGTAATTTTTATGTAAGAAACCGGCCCAAAGTGTAACACGGCCGATGCTGTTACGTCTAACTTATTAGTAACTTAGTACTGGCGGTGAGAAAACTATTATCACTATCATTAGACAGTGTTCAATCATTTATGTATTAATAATACTTTTAGTTTGTGCAAAATATAGGTGTCAATGGGTTATTGCAAACACCGTCAGATTATAATAAATCGCGCGAGATTATAAAACATTTTATTTTCGGTGATACGAATATGTTGTAAAGTACTCTGGCCTTAGTGTGAGTTTTTTAACGTTCTCGATCGCGTTAGCGTAAACGTCAATTTGTATTGAAACTGAATAAGCGCCATCTGGTGACACTCACGGACAACCTGTTTTTTTCTATACAATTTGATATAAGCGAACGTTTACGTTAACGTGATCGAGTACGTTAAAAAACTCACACTAAGCCCTCTGAATTTGTATGGCATTTGGATGACATGTTCACAATATATCGAGAGTTTATAATCTCGCAAGATTTATTATAAACTTACGGTGTTGGAATAAACCAATGACATAATTATGCATACAATTATGTACAACCTCGGTTACTATTCGATACAAGCTCCAGTTTTAATAAAAATTACAGTATGAAGTGAGTAAATAGATCTAATGAGAATAATTCATTTTGCAATAGGTACCTTCACTCGTACTAATGGCCTCATTTACGTTTTGTAATGTTAAAACTAATACGAACAGTTATAAATACTGTATTATGTGCTAAATGCACAATTAATTCGCATTAATACAGTAATAACCGTGTTTAATTTGTATTCAATTAAATTTAACAAAGAATAAAATACATGAAGAACCAATTTACTTACAACCTACCTAAGTACGTAATATATTATATTTTACAGTGAACAAGCAAAAGGCAGATAAAAAAAAAATGTAGTTCTTACCTTGAACAACTTTTAACGTTATTAAGCTTAGCGTTAGATATTTTTCGATTATTAAATTATTTTAACTTGTTTTTAGATATAATTCATTATGATGCATTTGTCCCTATATTTAATTAATACAATAAAAAGTTTTTTTTGGTCTATTTTGGAACAATAAAACAAGACTAAGTACATCAAATAAAATCTTGTTAGCTGCAAAAGTATAAACTGTAGCGCAGCTAACAACGCCCTTCTCCAGATACAGAATGGAATGATGTTACATGTTAGTTAAGATAATTTAGATTTAGTTAGATAACTATAAAAATAAGTCTAGAATCTAGATTTCTAGATGTCCAGATTCGTGTTATGTAAGGCTACAGATATATAAATATTTTTGTTAAAAACATCTTTGTATTACAACTTCTTACGACAACGACACACGGAAATATCATTCTTTATGCAAAATCAAAAGCAATTATTTCAATTTATTTGCATAAACTTAAAAAATACTTTTGATATAAATAAAAAAAATATCTTCAGCATTTTTTTACTAGCTCGTAGGTTTGTTTGCAAACGCTACCGCTGAGCATAGAGGGGTTGATTCCCTAGGGTTAATTCCCAGGTCGGGCTGCTTTAGGTATCTATTGGGTTTATCCATCATCATCTTTCTGCCACTATCCCATGTTACTTGGGATCAACGCAAATCGTTTTTTTTGGGTTCCGTACTCAAAGGGGACCTTATTACTAAGACTTCACTGTCTATCTGTCACCAAGCTGTATCTCATGACATGAACCGTGACAGCTAGACAGTTGAATTTTTTACAGATGATGTGTTTCTGTTGCCGCTATAACAACAAATACTAAAAACAGAATAAAATAAATATTTAAGTGGCGCTCCCATGCAACATACGTGATTTTTTGTCGTTTTCTTATCTACACTAATATTATAAAGAGGAAAGATTTGTTTGTTTGTTTGTTTGTTTGTTTGTTTGTTTGTTTGAAATGAATAGGCTACGAAACTACTGGACCGATTTGAAAAATTCTTTCTCCAATAGAATCCTACATTATCGGTGATGGTCATAGGCTATAGAATATTTTCAAAAAAGTTAGGGATCCGTATGAAAACTTCGATAATGTGACCCAAGGTGTGAGAAAAAAACCTTATATCGCGTACGCTGCGGAATCTATTGACAATAGAGCAAAGTGATGTACTACAGTTTTATAGAGGTCATTGATATCTACAAAAAAGTCCGCGATACCATATGTCTAACTATTATGGATAAGTCACCATGACCGCTTTTTGTTAATATTAGTCAAGCAAATCCCATAGTGAAATAAAAAATGGTGATTATAGTACCATGATATTAATCCTTATCCATTTAAATGGTTTGATAATTAAGGTTGATTATGTCCGTGTAAATTACACTTTAAATCATTCAAATCGGACCATTCGTTCAAAAGTTACGACGGTAATAAACATGCTCGGAGTAAGAAAAATGTCGCGGGTGGAGCGAACTGGGGAGAATCGTATCAATGCTTGGTCCGATGAAGTTGAAACACCACGGCATTTAAATGTTTTCGATAAAACAATAAGAATAACAAATGTTTGGATTTTTCGAAAATCAACTAGGTACATACATAATAAGGGGTGAAGCAGGGGTGAATAAGTTTTAGGGGAGGAAATTATAGCTTGCTTCAATTTACGTCGGAATTCTATGAACAAACTAAAAGTGGGATAATTGAAACAGATCATGTACCTAACAATTCTTGCATAATCAACCCCTGACGGGCTGAACGTGGTGAACAGTTGCGCTGAACCAATAATGATAATCGTTGTGCTTAATTTTCCAAAACTAACCTTTATAAGGGGATATGTATAGGGGCGTTGCAGTTTGTGGAGTACCTACTATCCCCACGCGGACGAAGTCGCGGGCGAAGTGCTAGTAGATAATAATACGGAACCCTTCGTGCGCGAGTCCGACTCGCACTTGGTCAGTTTTTCTTCCATTATGTCCTGTCAGCCATCACGCTATCACTAACTTCCTTTTCTTTCATATCACTCCTCACACAGTCATTCCATCTTTTCTTTGGCCTCCCTCTCCATCTCTTTTATCCATAAATGATTTTTCACTAGCAGACCGGAGTTTAGATTTCTTCCCGGTTACGGCAACAGGCTCCTTCCCTTTTAAATGGAATTTAAACATAACTGGCAAGATGTGAGTGTACACGTCTGCCTCACCCTTCGGAAAATACATGACATGCGTGACGTTATATTTGTTTCATTTTACGCCGGCTGTCGTACACGATTCCCAGCATTATGCTGAGCGATGGCCGTTTTGCACGGATATGAAACATATCTTTCAAATTGCACAACTTATTAATTTTGTTTTTATGGTATGCGTCATGCTTATCGCAAAAGAACCCTTTTTGTTTCATCTTTATTTCCTACGCGACAGCTTTCTAGGCATTGATATGCATTACATTCAGCGCGTATGTGTGGGTGTATGGTTAGTAACGCGGAGGCGGACGCGATCAGACGGATCTTGATTTCCGTGCCACGTTCACTAAGCCGCTCACATTTTATTTGCCAACACTACTCTTGGACTGACTTGCATGTATCTACATATTCAATTAAAACATTGCTATAAGTTGAAGGTATGTTATTGAAGAATGAAATGAA
The DNA here is from genome assembly GCA_947386135.1 of Melanchra persicariae. Taxonomy (NCBI): domain Eukaryota; kingdom Metazoa; phylum Arthropoda; class Insecta; order Lepidoptera; family Noctuidae; genus Melanchra; species Melanchra persicariae. The sequence continues at coordinate 10,800,395 of OX376652.1, read as the reverse complement.
CCCAGCATCAAAGAAGTTAGAATAAACATAAGATCTTTGAGCTTTAATAACCCCTAATTAATGAAACGACCCAGCCTGATTGTCCCTTGCTGTCCCTAACTGACGCTGCTAAGCCGAGGTCGTATTCCACAGGGAATGCCCTTTGCGAGCGGTCAGTAGTTTTTAGCTTGTAGCTAGTTTTGTTGCCTTGGCTGGGGGCCTTAAATTCATTTGAGGCCACCACAGGTTAGTCCGGTTAAGCAGTTGATATCCCAAGTGTGTTAACTTGCTAGTGGTCATACCTAAAAAAAAAAAATAAGATCTTTGCGTTCTTTGGACCAATTCATGTATAAGCACATTTAATACCTGTTATAGTGTCGCCCCCATATTAACAAGCCATAATTTATGGAAAACATAATAAATGTTTAATAGTAACCGTGTTCATATTAAAAGTAGGATAGACGCTTACCACATAATGAAATACTTCTAATTATTGGACATTACAATTTTTCATCCCATTCTTCGATCAAGAATTGTCTAGATTGAGGATCAGGAACAAAATTACGTCGGGAGAATGTCTACGTTTGCACACATATGCACAATACATCTATATTTGACATTATGAAATATACAAAACAGGATAAAAACACCAACTACCTACCTAAATTTATTAGAAACTATTATGCTCGAACATTAAGTTTAATTTCGATTACAATACATTTGTATTTCTTCTTGGCTACGGTTGGACGTTCCTAATTTGAAATATGACCACACTTTTATTTGTGGTCGTATTTCTCTGGCTGTTTTTCCAGTGAGAAACGGACATCTAGTGCATTCTTGATTGAAGATTCCATTTAAAAAGTAAACATAATTATCCTTTTTACTTAAACACAAAAATCGTGAGGACATTTCTCTCAACGACTGTACAATATCATAGTTCTATAACTAATAAAAGTGTAGTATATTTGAGCTGGTTTCTAGACATTGTTATATGGGTCAACGTGGACCGGTTTGTGCACTGTATCGTAACGTTCAATTGAGTGGATACTAGAACTGCTATTTAGATTTTGAAATCGTATGTATTCAAACAGGTAAGGTCATAGGGGTGAGAGTTTGTGCAATAATTTCAAGAATATTACAGAACTACAACTTTTTCCCTCGGCATCGGCCAATATCACAGGAACGTTCAGTGGGAACGTTACATTTTTTACAGCTCAGTCAATAAGCGATAGTTTAGCTTTTTATCAATGAAAGAATTTTCGTCTTTGGATTCGTACTTCCAGAGATAACCTTTTAACAACATACAAAAAAATACCGCGTTTTTAGGTAATATTTGAATGTAGGTAAAATGTGATTTTGCAAAATAGATTATTATAAATTACACGTCAATCTTATTCGTCTTTCAACTAGATGAGGTCTATGGATACAAGGAATTGTCTATGGTTATTACCTAGGTATTTGACACTGACTGATTGCAATGCAACCGTTAGTCATGATTGAGCAGGAGAAATAGTGTCAGCACCATAGACATTTTTTTCTATCTCAATGGTCAGCACAGAGTACATTCTTCTCCCATACATCTTTATCATCCGTCATCAACTCATCACATTTCTAAATCACTAAATAACACCAATTACCTAACTATGGTCATGATACTGACAACCTCACAAGATAAACTGATGATTTCGAAACTGGAATGCGAGTGATAAATCATTAAACACATAATCATTAAATTATCCTAAATCTAGAGAACATGAAACTAAGATAACTGCAATGGGTAAGTATCTGATACTCATCTCTTATTGTTATGTATTGTCAACACGCGATCATTTAGGCTTGGGTGACACGAGGCCATAGTACAGGTACTGGGTAACACGTCAGCCTTCAGTGAAATATATGTCTAATCCTCGCTTACTGTCGTTACTTAGGCAAAAACTACACGAACATTTTACATGATGGTAGGTACTCAACATCATTGCAATAACCATGAACCGTTGTGTAAAATGTCCCACTATCGGGCAGTTGCTCACCAGACATAACACCCGTCTGGTTGGGGGATCCTCCTTTTCAACGGAAGTTTGCGGGACTTTACGACCTCTTCCGGATATATCTATACTAACGATTGAGTATTAATAGACTACTTTCGTATTTAAACGAAGCTACTGTGGATGTCGCTACTAACCTCAAATTTTTTTATATAAAAAAATGTATTGTTTGCTGAAAATATCCCGACAAGTAACACTGTAACTAAATGCTCTCTGTAACTCTGTATTTTAAAGCTTAAAATGTCTAAAAAACTTTTCATTCGCTGTCCAAATCGGGGTGCCCCAAGTCCCGATTTTATCAAACGTTAATTACGCTTCACATTTTTTTATAAATTAAAATACAGATGGTGGCATTGAGTTACAGTATTACTTGCCGAGATATTTTCTCCCAATGAGTAACAGTGTAACACAACATGGTGTAACTGAACGGGTACAAACTCAAATATCAAGCTAGTTGTGTCTACGTGCATCCAGTTTGCTAGAACAACTAGCTTCGTGTCAACCAGACATTAGATGTACCTACTTAGTCCATACTTGGTAATTAAGATGCGACAGATAAGCAGTAATCTAGTAATTGTTATTGACAGGTAAGCCTGGCGGTATTTCTACTGATTTCTTGTCCAACTATCAACAATCCCGCTTGCGTATGATCTTATCATCTTGATGAAGGGTTATTATTTGTTGCATGTTATTTTCTGAAGTTACAGTGAATGAAATTGTCATATAATTATATGCTTAGAATAATTATTCAGTTCCTATGATGAAATATTAAGTGCAAAGGCCAGATAGATTTAGTAGCAAGGAAAGAACTTTTCATGAATCAATTGCATTCTTATTATTCCGTATAGTGCGCATTCGCATCGTTGTCTCAATTTGTCAAAAACTCCTCTTAGTTCCCTCCATTTGGTTGTATTCTAACGATAAAGTCTCTCATAGTACGATTTTGTCGATACAATTTTTGCTCTTGACACAAAAACGTACATTCGTAATTTTCAAAACATTGCACAAACTTAGAAGCTAAGTAGTAAAACAATAATCATTGGCCTTTATAAACTAAATGTAATGCATATTAAAGTAACGGCCTAAGTAGCAAACAGCAGTTTTATACATAGAAATAGGTGATTTACATTCAAAGCAGTTTATTTTCGCAATACGATGTCGTACTTAACCATAATGCAATTGTTTATGCTTTAAGGTTAATAATGATGGACATTATATTATAATTTCTTACTTCATTAACATTTCGGAATTTGTGAAGGTCAGTGCATTTGAGATCTTTGTAGAATTGAATAAAATGGTAGAAAGATGATTGCAATTTATTTGTCTATAAGTTGAATGCAGTCTGTTTTTAATGAGCACACGAAAAAAACACGAGTCTAATCTACCAAATTATTTCCTGAAGGGTTCACTCAACATCTTTTTTTTTCTTCGCAGTATTCCATGGCTCTAGTAAATCCAGCTCTGCAATCTCCACAAAAAAACTTTAAGTGAAACCAAAGCCACAGTTCTCGTTTTATTGACCGTGTCTCGATCTGAATCGCAACTTTCTAATTAAAATACCTTCGTCTGCATTGTGACCATCAGTTCATTGACATGATTAATGCCGTGTTATCTCTAGTAAGAGCGTTTATTTCCACCAGACGCCATCCAATCGCGAGAAAGATTAACAAAAGGCTTACTTCATACGGTAAAAAGTTTACGCACGCACGAACGACAAGTCACAGATCATCACTAACAGTATACCAAGACACGCAGTTACAGTTACAGTATTCATCCTACATAGACACATGGCTTGAAAAAGACTGTCACAAAAGGCGTGAATGACAGATACAAAAAAGGCTATAAAGACACTATCAACTGAAACTCTTTGTACGTAATTGTCACATGTGCAAGATATGTTCTAATCTTGCGTTCCAACCACTGGGTCTTCTACATTCCGTTACTCTGTGCCAAGATGCCGTGCGCTCGCGTCGCGAATAAAATCGAAAGTGCGGAGAAAACAAAACCTCGTACAGTGACTGACGTAACCGCTCCACTTTGCTTGCTTATTCTGTAACGAGCATCTAAATTGTACATCGTAGGTCAGTGTTATCGTGATAAGTGTGGAAGAAAGTTGATTGTACATTGCGAGGTCGATAATTGACGTGGGTATGTTGGGGTTATGTAAAGCTGTAGGGGACTGACTATTCTGTAAGATTAGCATCCGTACGACGAACATTGGTTGTTTACTAAATTACCTGAGATCACTTTTAAGGGCGATTTAGCTACACTGAACTGCTTGAAGTAAGCTGCTAGCGCACGATTGCAACAGCCAGAGTTATTACTTACTGCTAATACGGGCACATAATGTATGAAATATGTTTTAACCTCGTGTTAGCAACTAAGTCTCATTTGTTGTGCGAGGTCTTAGTAGGTAGCTTTTTCAGTAATGCCTTATTTAGTCCATTGCCCATTATCAGAGATGATAATCAATCTCAAGTTATAAGCCATACAACGTGGCAATGCTGCCAGCCTTTTGGGTACATTACCAGTGGCCTGCGATGCGGAGGAATTTTTCGACGCCATGTTTTAGATTACTTTTAGTTTTAGTTGAGTCTTTTATTTAAGTATATAGTTATAGTTGCAATAAAATATGTAAAAATATAATTGAAATCCTTACCATCTCAAGTTTAATAGACCGGTAAATAAATGGTCTAGGTTAATAACCCTTTTTGCTATGCCACGCTGTTATGCCGAATTTTCTCGTAGCGAAAATGTCTGGCCTGTATTTGAGACCCTATAGAGAGCAACATCGATACAAAGGTCTTACTTGAAATGTATCTACTAAATTCAATTGTTACAAGCTTAGCTTAGTTTTAGCTATCGTATAAGTGTCGGGTCCTGTTGGATCTTATTAACCCATTTTTTTTTCATTTCCTTCATTCGACTCGATTCAAATTGATAGCTTGTTGTTTATTGACTTTAAGACGGCGCTTCCACTAGAGATGTATGAGGATGCGTAGCGAGGGATGTGTTAGTTATGAACCAATCAATATAATTGCTTCATTTACCTAGCCTCGGTCAGCGCAAGCGATTCCTCGTACATCTTGAACTCTGGTGGAAACGCAGCCATAATGAGGTTTTTTTTCAATAGGACTTAGAATATAAATGTACATGTATTTCGATTTATGGATTAAGACAATTGTTAAGCTATCGCTTCCTATAGAATTATTAACTCATTATCTCTCTATTACTTTGTAAATTATCAGAATAACCCTGCCGTAATTATCTATTTCACGTGCTAAGCAAACAAAGCGATGTTTCTGTCTGTGGGAAATATGCAAGTACAGTCATTTCACATTATTTATAGCTAGAAATTAAAATCTACCAATGATACACATATTTATCATTCATGCCATCTTACACACGCTGATTCGTCTTGTTTGAATTGGAGGTAAAATATTTATTACAGTTCCTCACGATAGTAATGTATGCACGTGAGTTGATTGAGAGATGGCCGCATTGTGGGGAGATTTACAGCGTTATCAGCCTAAAGACTTCCACTGCTGGACTGTCTCTCCCAAGCTTTGCCACATCGTGCATCGGTCGGTTCTGTGCTTTTTGCTCCAGCGGGCTACTATATTCTTCACTAGGTCAACAATTCACTTTATGGGAGCTCTTCCATCGTTACTCCTTCCTTATCCAGTCGCTGGCTGCTCCAGAAGGAATCTTTTGGCTACATCAACGATCCGTTCTGCTAGCAATGTGACCTAGCCTGTAAGATATATTTGATCCGGCATTACTGCTGCCTCTGCCTACCAATGTGTTCGTTCGGCCATATCAAATCTACACTCAATAAAATCCACTCGCGAAATGTACCTACAAGACGAGCTACAGCACGGGAAGAATAGCGACGGATGATGACGACCCCTGATGTGACGACCACGACCACTCTACCAAGAGTGACGACGGAGAAGACAGCAGCCTCCAAAAAAAAAAGTTCAATGGGGGAACCGACGTGACGTTTGCCAAAAAGCTAATTATTAACTCTTTTTTTTTGTCAGATGCCAGATAACCTGTGCCAATGACGATGACTCGTACGCTAACTATAACGTATAGAATGTATTAATGTGTGGACAAGTTCACAACCTAAGATATCTACTCTATACTTTTCCAGTTACGCCAATAAATCAGACCAAATTAACGACCGACATTTGACCTGAAATCGCTAACGATGTGTGCGTAGTATCAATTATTTTTGACTGACGATTGTGAAATACTTAATTGCGATTTCATTACGATAGGAAAGGTGCGAGGTGTGGTTTTGACTGTCAGGGGAACAGGAAGTATCAGTCAGTCAACGTATAATTATTACCTTAGCTAAGCTTAGAGATCATTCGAGAGCTTTGGGTATGTAGCGACATCTATACCACCTTATATCTATACTATCTATATTTGTTCTATACTATATTAATACTAATATTATAAAGCTGAAGAGTTTGTTTGAACGCGCTAATCTCAGAAACTACCAGTCGGATTTGGAAAATTCTTGTATATGATAGCCACATTCATGAGGCTATATATATAGGCTATACGGGAACGAAAAAAAACGAGATATACGCGCACGAAGTCGCGGACAAAAGCTAGTATGGAATAAAGGCCTGATATCACAAAAATCTCACAAAGCGATATCAAAGTTCTAAGCGCGATTTGATATAGGTACAACCACCAGACACGACACCCGTCTAGTCAGGGGATTCCTCCTTTTTTTGTGGAAGCTTGCGGGACTTTGCACCATGTTCTGCTTACCTCTATAGGCCTGTTTTCATTCGCAAAGGCCTAAGGCTACGATTCCACTAGAGATGTGCGAGGCTTTTCATTTACCTAGCCTCGCTCAGTGCAAGCGATTCTATTCACATCCCTCGCTACGCATCCTCGCATATGTCTCTAGTGGAAACGCAGCCTTACGGCATTAGTTTCTGAGATACGTTTCAATTGTTTTTTCTTTACTTACAACAGAGGCTTAAGCCCCTTTTGCCTTTTGCATTCGCATGTCACTTGCAATCTGTCAAAAAGCCTTAATTTCCATACATTTTTGACAGATCGCAACTGCAAATTAGTATATTGGCACTCTGACCATCGCTAATCATATCTATTAAGTATTAAAATTATTGGTCATTAAGAGTAAATTTGATTAATTTCATGTCTATCTTCCCAAGCTATAGGGCAGGTGTACAAATCATAGTAAAAATTGCTACTGTGCATGAAATCTATAATGTTAGTTAACAAATGTTTTTGACATTTCAGCAAAATTCAATTAGCAATTCGATAAATACACTTAGTACTTACATAAAGTTTTAATCAATAATTGTGCTTGTGAAAGTTACAAAGTTTTAATTAAAATAATGTACTTACATAACTTGTTTCATGACAATATATTTGAGTATGGTTAATCTCTATAGGTATTCCATCACCCTGCTTGGCAAGACTTTCATTTTAACCGACTTCAAAAATTGGAGGACGTTCTCAATTCGATTGTATTTTTTTTTATGTTAGTGTAGTACCTACCTCATAACTCCGACATTTATAAACGGATATGAAAAATTCTTGTTCTTCTTGTTTGTTCATGTGTCTTTCCAGTGGCGTCATTTGGTGTGGGGTGAGGTGAGGTGAAAAACCGGATGATTTCTGGCGGAATAAAGGTATTTCTTTCTTTCTTTAAAAATAAAAACTTTTTCACAAAAAGACCGATTTAAAAAAAAAAACTATAAAGTACAAAGAAACTAATTTCGGAAGTCGGTGTTAAATTACGAACAATCAGAAACACCAATATAATGAATGTAAACGAATTATTTGTGGTGCAATTTTATAATGGAAGAGAAGATTTGTTGAATAAAAGTATATTGCAAAAAGAAAGAGAATCGTGACATTCAAGTAAAAACAAAAGGGAAGCGCGCGAGAGAGAGCAGAGTCCTCTGTGACACAAATGTGTACTAAAGAGGTTGCGTTCACAAATATTAACAGAATGATACAAAAAAATACTTACGAAAATCTCGTCTAAGCTCAGTTTACCAAAACGTACGAAATGTGCAAGTAATGTCAATGTGTGACAAATTTCGCACGATTGCCGTCAGTTTCGTCACAATTACGTTGACTTAAATAATAAAGTAGGCGTGAGTTTTGTAATACGCAGCGTTACGCGTCATTAATATAATATTGTGTACATAAGCAGGTAATTTAATAATTTATAATAATAAACTGTGTGACCTTGCCTATTGTTTTAGTAACATGTTGAGAAACGGATCTGGTATAGTAGGTACTCGGATCATACCAGAAATACATATTTAGGTATCTCAATCATAGTTAAAGTTTCATGTAAACTATTGTCTGCAACTATGCAGACAATTCATAAAAAATACCTTTGAAAATTATCAAATTAATAGGGTAGATGACTAAAAAAATCTGATTAGGTAGGTAGTCCGTCAGATAGATTTCCAAAAAAATATTGGACACGTATTTTTTATTTTTTCACGAAAACAACAAATGAAGATGATACAGTGCGATGGAAAATCGTGTCACATCACAGCATCACGGCATGGTACACTTTACACAGAAGTGACGTCATGCGCCCCCTCTTCTGATATTTTATGCGTTTTATCTCCGTCATTTTTATTGCTTTGCGATAAAAATGACGAAATTAAACGCGAAAAAAAAAATAAAAATGACGAAGAAAAAGAAATATACGTATCCAACATTTTTCGATAATAATATATATAACTGACGGACTAAATAGAAACATATTTTTTGAAGTGAAAACTTTTGAAGTGAAAATTTCTTTAGCGGCGTTGTGCACTTTTTGGGATGGGTAAAAAATGTTAAACTCGCGTCAGGACATGTGCTGACGCGAGTTTAACATTTTTTACCCATCCCTAAAAGTGATCAAAAATCACCTGATCAAAAATATGTAAGACGGATAACGTAAGCACTTTTTGGGATGGGTAAAAAAATTTAAACTCGCGTCAGCACGTGACCGTCAGAACACGTGACCTGATCGAAAATTCATAAGACAATGTAAAAAAAAACAAAAGAGATAGCGTAAATTGTCATGTTCGTGAACGATAGCGCAATAAATGAATATTGTATTTAATCACATAAATGATAGTACTTTTATACTGATAAATAAAGCAATTCGTGCGAAATGATTCCCTACCCATTCCAAAATATTAAAAAATGCACAACATTGTTTTTTTTATGGGAAATCTGATCATCAAATGACTCCTCCTGCCTTGGGCGCAGTGGGACTGAGTGTCACTCTTACTGATTAAAACCACACGTGTCCCTTCAAACACTCTTTGCTTTCAGGGCCGTTCCTCTTTCGAACAGTTCGCAACCCCGACTTACGGCCGCTTTCTATAATGTATCTCAATCCCAATCTTGATCCCGATCCTTGTCTGTAACCAATCAAAGGTGAGGATTGTGTGGTGAAGGACACAAACTCGGCCGTTGATTGGTTACAGACAAGGATCGGGATCAAGATTGGGATTGAGATATGTTATAAAAAGTGGCCGTTAGAAACAAGGTATTCAATTTTTTGCTGACGGCCATTAATGTCTAGTTTCCCTTACGTATATTTTACAGCTTAAATAGAAGTGTTTATTTAATAAATTCAGAGTAAGACGCACTTAATTAAATTAAAACGCAGGATATCCTTAGCTTTCAAGGTAAGTAATGCACAAAACTGTTTGACAGCTAGCCTAGTGCGTTGTCTCTGTCTGCTTAAATGCAGGATGTGCCTAGCAAATGAATCGTAGCATGCACCAACGTGGCAATCAAGAAAAGACCTTGACAACACAGACTTATGAATATTTCCTGTCAGAAAATGGCAGCATGTTTTTTTTTAATTATTGAGAAGTTCGCGTTTTACCACAGTCTCTCCTGATAGAAAACGATTATGTGGAGAACGAACTTTGAATAGATTTTTTGGCTTAAAGATTACCAGGTTGTAGCTATCAGAAAACACAGACTCTGGCAGGGAATTCCACTCCTTATCTGTACCTACATAATGACTACATCCCCAAAACGTTTTGTGCCTATGGGTAATAGGTTCTGCTTTAAAAAGCTTTGAGTTCAATCCTATAGAATCAGAAGAAACAACAATTTACATAGGTGCATTTGGTTTTGACAGTCCTAGTCCTGGTCTAGATTTTCTTTCATCCTGAGCTGATTTAGTAAGTATTAATATTAATAATAGTCTTTATTGCAGACCATACAAGATCCATAATAAAACAGATTCATAAATTAAGTTAGAAGTAATAATTAATAGGTTTCACTACTTACGACGGTTAACTGGGTTAACTTCTAGATATGCTTACTATAACTAAGTTTAGTATACCAGAGCGGAAGGGTTCAGAGTTCTTTGACTTCCTTACTTTCTTATAGACTCTAATAATCAATTCAAATGAAATCCATAAAAACTACAACATGCAAAAACGCTAGCTGTTCGATGTTCATTCACCATACATGTACTTCTAAATCACGATGCAGCCGGTGTCTGTATATTGGTGTCAGGTTTAAGATTCTTATCACGACATTCCGCGTAATGCTTGGCTGATAACATTTATACCCATTTGTGGAGGTAAGCTTGTCTGATGGCATTAAGAAAAACAAACCATATTAGGTTATCAACTGGATTTTAAAAAAAGAACGAAAATCGATGCTCTTTTGTTTCATTTTTCGCTGCAAAAGTTTCTAGAATCCCAGTTTTCCATTCGCACAAAGCGTTTCCAAACGTCTTTTATAATGCGCACAGCAAAGGAGTGGAACTCTCTGCCTGCGTCTGTGTTTCCAAAAGCTTACAGCCCTAATCTCTTCAAAGTTAGAGTGAACAGGCTCCTTCTGGGTAAGCTCGCTCCATCGGAGACTTTGCCTCTGTCATATCTGACATTGACTAGAGTCAAGAGCAAAGCCATCACTAATAAAAAAAAATAAAAAAAGACGGATTAAATGCAATAATTTTCGAATAACACATGCTACATCCTCAAGTTAATTTAAACGATAAATTAAAGCATTTAAAGTATAATATAGTGTCATTATTTAAATTAAAGTACTTGACTGCCTCATTACATTGCAGTCTGCTTACTGCTGGTCAATTTGGGAGAATAAATCTCTAAGTAATCTGGAGTTTAGCCCACAATATGTCACGGTAATACATTCTTTAACTTCCAGAATTAGTGCTTATTATCGCGTGCACTAATTTGACACTATATATCAATGAGCCACATAAGTGAATTCGAGCGCTCTATGATTTTATGTCTCAAGGTTCCCCTCTCAGTTTATAAAGCGGAATATAACGCAACAGTATAAATACTAAAATACAGGAAATGTTGCAAATATATGTGACGGGCTTTTAGTTTTACAACCAAAATTAATGTTAATATATGCACCTTCGCTAAGCGTTCTGACAAAGATACAGTATTTTCTTGAAGGAGTTGCCTTTTCATTTTAATTTTTTAACCTGAATGTTTCCTCTGCAGCGCCACGATTTACCCACTCTTCTACTTTTTTTCTATCAAGGGCTATTTCATTCATCCTTTTTTATGGATGGAATATCATCAAATGACTCCTTCCGCTCTGGTGGAGCGGGAGGGAGTGTCAGACTCTTACTGACTGAAACCAATCCGTGTTCCTCGTAGTGCCCTTTGCGTTCCAGGACCGCGGTGACTCTTTCGAACAAAATCTCCAACCTTTGATTCCGCAACCCTAGATTTTAGATTTTATTCATTCTACGATCTCCATTTGATCCTATCGTCATGTCACCTGCCAAGTGTCGTATTGAGTCCTGGGTTTGGCCCTTGATTCGACTCACATGAGCCAGATTTATCGTGGCAGCTTTCCCAGTAACAACAGCACTTTTTGCGATAGAACTGATCATTTCATCTCCGACGACGACAACGACGACACGGTTGGCGCAGTGGTTGAGCGGTCGACTGCTGCGCTGCGTGTCACGGGTTCGATTCCCGCACGGAACAAATATTTAGTTGTTCCGGGTCTGGCTGTTTGTGTATGTGAGTTTATATGTTTGTGAACGCACCCACGATACAGGAGAAATTCCTAGAGTGGGGCCACGTTTTTTTAAAAAGAAAAGAAGAAAGAAGAAGAAGAAGAAAGATCTTCTAATTTGATACTCTGTTCCCTGGATCTTTGGTAAATTTATCTGCTGATTACTCAAAGATCATGTTTGAGAACCGTACGTGAGGTAGGTAACCATAGGTTACCTATCTATACCTAGATAGTCAAATAACATTATTGTTTTAAAAGGCTTACCTACTTTTTATTTTAATGTGATGGCTTTTAATTAAAAATAATTGGTAAGCCTATAGAAGTTTCCTGTTATCTTACAGGAAAATTCCGTATTTGATAAATATATCAACTACTTGCCTACAAAATTAAATCGTGGAACGAAATTATATATTATTACAGGTTCTTTCAACTATTATTTATAAAATTATAACTCACTCAACAATTTAGAAAAGCTTAAAAACCGCGAACGTTTTAAATTAATTAGTCATTAAAGTCTAATTACTTCAAACACGTGTTCTAAGAAAGTCACAGTCTGATTGTGATCGAGTTGGTTAGATAACAGTATTACAGAGGGGTTCAATAAAAATATCCAGTGCATGTAAGCGAATCTAATTATGTCTAAGAAAAAGTAGACTACCTGGCAAATTATTAGTGCTAAGAAAAAAATTACTAGTTCGCAATAAAAATGTCAAAGTAGATTAACGTTAATACAAACTTTAAATTATGAATACTTTGACATTTATAATTTTTGGTCAAATATTTATGTTTACGGATCATGTATTCTATTTTACGGTTTGGGTGCGTACAAATACGGTCATTATGATAGAAGACCAAGTGGTTTTGAGGCACAGAGGAATCTCGGAATCTTAAGATGGTTTAAGCCATCCACGGACTGACCTGTCCAAGCGTTGCTTAACCTCGTAGATCGACCCGTGCGGCTGTTATTCACTCTTGTTTCAATTTCATCGGGGTCTCGTCACATGTCTTTTTTTTCCATATCGAAGTCGTGGCCATACCAAGTATTGGCATTTCATGATTCGGCCGATTTTATTAAATGGTTGTATTTCATGAAATGGCCAGCGAAAACTGTCAATATCGTTTAAACATCAACGTTTCATGATATATCAATCCACGTTAGGCCATATCATGAAATGCCTGTCCACGTCATGAAATGACAACTTCAAACCTAACATAGGTAACAAATCCCCGCCGCTTTTAAAAGTTGGTAACATTGTGTTTGTCAGTTTTATTAATATCTCATTTAACTAACCCTTATTTTCGAGACAACACAACCTATTTACGAAACAGGAAATCAGCCAGTAGAACTCAACCAAATTGCCATTTCGTCAGTAAGTATCACTGTATTTTCTCGGTGATCAATCATTTATATGTCAGGTCAGAGCACGACATTACAGTGTCCAAAAGGTCGACATCTTTTCCTTACCTTACCTGTAAAGGTTCAGGTCTGTATGCTTAGTTAGGCGCGCTTTGAGGTAGGCAGGGCAAGAAGCTACCTAGATGTAAATAAAGGTCATAAGGACAGAGTACGAGTACTTTATATAAATAGGGGGTGTTCCAGAAGTGCGTGGTCATATTTAAGGGTGGTGTTGTGTAGCTGCTATAGAGTATATTAAAAAAAAAAGATATTGACTTTAAAAAAAAAAACGCTTGAAAAGTGTTTTTTTCTTAACCTTTTAATCTTTTTCCGGTCTAGTTTTTTATAAAATCTATATTTTTTTATTTTGATATTTTTTCAGAATTGTATAGCAGATACAGATCACCACCCTTAAATATGACCACACATTGTGATATTTATTGTGACACGAAAATTAGTGTCGAATCAGCGGATTTTATGCACAGGAGTGTGACACACAAGTGTGAACGGTATTAATATCGCATTAGGTGACAAACCTGTAAAAATATTGATGGGAAATAAATAAAAAATAACAATTTATGTCTTACACTTGTGTCGCAATTTCTGTCGGAGTCTGAAGCTTTTGAAGATATACTTCAGATAAGCCCAAGTCGTGGCCAAATGAAAAAGAAAACTATAGGCATATAAAAAATAATATTGTACAGGCAATTGTTTTATTGTTATTTTACGTTGCAGTAATAAGTTAATCGGGCACAATATAAAACAATTAAATTGCATCAGTAAAACAGTGGCATTAAATATCCGACCTGTAATTATCAGACGTCATAAATTCTTTATAGTAACACGGATCCACTATGATTAGTGTTGCAATATAATCATTTATTTTAATCATATAATTTTACTTCAAAGCGGTAGATTGGTATGTCATCTTGAGATCTATGATAAAAATGATAACTGCTTACAAAAGCTAAGTACGGTCAGGAAAATAAATCGTTTATGGCTTAAACATAATAAGAAATAAGAAAGAATATTCTAATAACATTTTAACACTTCTTTTGGGTGTTCTTGTCAGCCCCAAGCGTGGTCGAAAAACAAGCCAGCAATTTATCATAAACATTGGACATAATCACACTTAATCCCCTTTCCATGACAGAGATATTGCATCAATTAAAACTAATCCAAAGAAACTACGCAATACAAAGTCAAGACAACATGCAAACAGTTTTTCCTTCACATCATTTATTCGACCTATCGCAATGTCTAGGACACGGGCAATGATGGGCAATTAGTTGCTCTTGATGCTTTCAATTGACCCTGTTCAGGAACTGATCCCTGATCTTTTAAGTAGGTGCAAACGGTTTGTATGCGGTGTATCGGGTAGCTTGTTATGCCGTTGACAAACAAGAAGGTTAGAATGACTAGCTAATTTTTGCGGTGCAAATAGTATCATGCCGTGTTTTTTTTTGGCACAAATCTTAGACTTTCTATTGTATCATCTTCCTGCCCGTATCCTGTGTTACTTGGGGTCGGCGCAACACGTTTTCTTGCTCCATTCCGACCTATCAACCTCACGCTACCACTGACTTCCTTCTCCTTCATATCCATCTATAAGTTATAAAAATGGACTATTCTACTCCACTATCAATTGAATAGGTATGGTATGCCAAAAATAACTCCTGTACTAACCCCAGTTTCCAGCGTTTTTGTCTCGATCCATATTTTCCTTTCTGAAGAAATTATTGTTCGTTCAGCAGTGTTCACTACCAACTTCCCAAAGAACTGCTCAAAATCGCACCCAAAAGAATCTACGTTCTTTGCACTTGCAGCCTACTCGACTAAGGAGACTGTAACTCGATGTCACACTTGCAAAATATTGCAACGATACTCACCTGTAAGCAACTTGTCAGTGTTCATTCTCAAGTTACATCTCGCTCATATTCCAAGGTCGACCCTGTTTATAATGTTGTCACAGCTGCTATAAGTTCACTAGTATCTCGAGCAGTTATGTAATGAATAGGTTGGTACTAGTGTTACATAAGATGGAGCTGCAATTGAATGACGATGTTAGATAATATGAAGATGTGTGATCCTATTTCCGAGCTTATCAACTAGCAAACTTCTTGGAACCACTGCTGAACTAGGGACTTGAAAGGCTCTGCGAAATAAGTCGAGGGAAAAATTCAATTGCTCAAACAGAATTTAACACAAGTTTTCTTAGTGCCTACGTCTATGTACATGAACATTTAGGGGTAAAATATTGTTTGTTTGTTTGTGTTATAAAAGGTAATAGGCAGGTCTTTACTGCTGTTCCGATTCCGAAAATTTTTTCGCTAACAGAAAGTTAAGCTTTCGCAGAGTTGCGGAATTTGTTTGAAAGAGTAACCGCGGCCCTGGAACGCTAAGGGCATAAGGAGGAACACGGATGAGTTTTAGTCAGTAAGAGTCTGACACTCCCTTCCGCTCCAACCAGAGTGGAAGAAGTTATTTGATGATTTCTGATACATAAAAAAAAACTTTCGCAGAGTGTTATTGATTGCATAGCTCCTGTGGGACCGGACACGGAAGCGAAGAGGTGGGAAAAGGCTAGCAATAAAACTTTTTCTTTCTTTTTTAGCAATAAACAAAGGTCACGTACCAAAAGTTGAAATGAAACTCCAAAAACCTTTACTCGTACCGCCATAATTTCGAATGTGACCAATTACGGTGTCTGAACCAGTCATTGTAAATAATAAGTAAACCTGATCTTGATAAGCACTTGTTTCCGGAAATTAGGTTCTTTGGCCATGCCCGTGAAAGTGGTCATGAAACAATATTAAAAAGGCAAACTCAAGGTCCAAGTGTGAGGTTAAGGTGGAGACGTAGGGACGAAGAGACCTTGATGAGGACTTCAGAACGCACATTCGATTTAATAAAGCTTAATTGACGAATTAAGAACAAATTAAAGAATATTGTTGTTGTTTTTATGTCGTCTGTTTTGGTGTAAAAGCAAATTACGGCTGGCAAAGATTGTAGTTTTAGTTTTGCAGGTCAGCCTATTACACTGCAAGAAAAGGCATCTACAAATCTTCTAATATATAAGAATGTAACAATTCTGTGCGATTCCTTCTCAAAAGATTGATCCAAAATCGCAGAAGACCGAAAGTAGAAAATAGAGAAGGGATTGAAGAGTGGGACAGTACAATGAGATCAAATATTTTATCCTAGGCAAATTTCGTTGGAAGAATAAGACAGTTAAAGCAACACCTGTGATTGCAGATAATTCAAGAAAGCTTCTTAATTTTAATTTAAAAAGAAAGGTCTATAAACTGAGTTTCAAGCACCAACAAGTTGATATTGCGTCCAAAAGAGTGGCGAGCACGGAATCCGGCGCGACGGCTTTCATTACACGCTGCAATGATGCGTGCGGCGGACATTGCACGTACCTATTGCATTTAGGGCTAGCACTAGCCTGTAATTAGCTGCAAAAACTGTTTTTAGGGTTCCGTACCCAAAGGGTAAAACGGGACCCTATTACTAAGACTCCGCTGTCCGCCCGTCCGTCTGTCACCAGGCTGTATCTCATGAACCATAATAGCTAGACAGTTAAAATTTTCACAGGTGATGTATTTCTGTTGCCGCTACAACAACAAAAAATACTAAAAATAGCATAAAAAAATATTTGAGTTGGGGTTTTTTATAGATAATGGTACGGAACTCTTCGTGCGCGAGTCCGACTCGCACTTGGCCGGTTTTTTATACACCTTACACGACCAGCCAGCACTGCAAACAGTGAAATTGCAAATACAAACTACATAGATATGGTGGTCGAAATGGACGATTTTATCTTTCTATTGAGAAGAGACCTCTAGCTGAGCCACGGTAGACAAAATATTTACTAATTTATTTCACTTCATCTTTTAACTTGATGATCGGATATGAAGAAATCTTGCAGCCGCTGCCCGGCCTAAGATTTCTCAGCAAAGCATTATTTAGAGGCACCGCCGGAGCCGAAGATCGGGGGCCGTAGTAGGACGTGTCAATGCCATACTGATACCATTGTAAAAAAAGGAAAGCGATAATCTTGTGATAGCTCTTTCTCTCTCCAACACTGGAGCAATGATGGCTTTAAAACGCCAATCATAATAATAATATATGATGTTCATTACTACTAAGTAACACCTTCGCCGAAAATCAAGACTTATTACCGCATAAAAATACAATAGATTAAAAACAATATTGCGCACTCAGTAACAAAAACAACAATGCAAAACAATTACGAAGAAGAATGCGGAAACGGAGAGACGCAAACCACAGAATAAGATGTTGCGGTTAATTCTATAATTTGATAATGATGATTTTAACCTTAACTTGCGTTGCTGGGAGTTCACTTGTTTTTTAAGCCCCCATCCGTTTGGCCAAAGATAAGAGAAGAAGCGCAAAAAAAAACTAAAAAATTGCACTAAACTGACATGGGCTGACGATATTGTTGCCATCGCAAGTAAAATCTGGATGAGGCTGGCACAGGATCGTGGGGGTATAGGAAGAGAGAGGCCTACGCTCAGCAGTGGGAGAAATCGGGTTGTGGATGATGATGATGAGAATATATGACTAGAATTTGATGCTGTTGTCGCTAACAGCACCAAATTCTAGTCATATCAATACCGCCACAAGAAAAACTAACGAAGCAAAGTACGTCAAAAAAAAGAACCACAACGCCATCTATCCCGCCAGCAACGAACTACTAACGAAATCCTGCATCGCAGTATCAGAGTTTACCGTGTCATTTGAACATAGAACACAACAGTCAGTATATCAACTATCGGGCAGTTGCCCACCGGACGCAACAACCGTCTTATCGCAGGAGTCCTCCCTTTTCGATGGAGGTTAGCGGGACTTTCTATTCCGCATACTTCTGTACCGTTTTAGTTTATGTTTTTTTTTTAAATCTAGTTCTCTGCTCCTCGCTGTTCCAATGGACAAACAGCCTAAAATCTGTATGGATATTGTATGAAGTGAATAGCGACTGGAATGCAGATGTAAATGACTTGTATTTTTATTAAGTGGATGGGTACTCTCTGTGATCTATGCTAACGAATGATTTGCAATTAAGAACAGGATAAATATTTGTGTAATAATGGTGAAAGATTCACGGGCAAAAAAGTACAAAATTACACGAATGTTTTAGACTAACGTAACATATTTGACTATAACTTTAATACTCGTTTCGCACATAATATTTATTTGAATTGGATACTATTTTTTTTTTGTATGATACAAAGGCCTTGGAAAGCAAAGAGCACTACGAGGAGCACGGATCGGTTTTTAGTCAGTAAGAGTCTGACGCTCCCTCCCGCTCAACCCAGAGCGGCAGGAGTCATTTGATGATTCCCATCCATAAAAAAACCCCTAAAGACCCCTAGCACGCTTGCCTAGAAGTAACCTATTCAGGTTATTTCTAGACAAGCGTGCTCCATCGTCGACCACATCATTGCTTTCCTTCGGGTGAGATTGTGGTCAAACTCGAGTCTATCAGTAATAAAAGATAATGATATATTTTGTCTTTAATAATGCGCACAGCAAAGGAGTGGAACTCTCTGCCTGCGTCTGTGTTTCCAAAAGCTTACAACCCTAATCTCTTCGAAGTTAGAGTGAACAGGCTCCTTTTGGGTAAGCTCGCTCCGTCGTAGACTTTGTCTCTGTCATCTCTGACATTGACTAGAGTCAAGAGCAAACCCATCACTAATAAAAAAAAGACAGTAAGTACCTTAGAATAATGTAGGGAAGTTACCTATTGGTGTTGTGGTAACCCTGACAGCCTGGTTATTGAGGAGTGGTTGACGCGATCACTGGCCTGAGTGAGAGCTTTTCAAAATAACCCAATCAGCTTATCATATCGACTGAGTACTGATAGTCAATGATTGACATTACAGGATATAGTGTTGAAGCTAATTAATGAACTAATTAAATTATTGTGGGGTTTTATTCATTCTCCATGACGGAAAAGAATAGTGGATATTTATTCAGTTTTAACATTTTCCCGAATTTAAGCGATACATTTGAAGAGATTTTGATAGTTCAGAAATAAGCATTGAAGTTAGAACTAATTTTGTTTTTACGTATTATGTGCTTTATTGCACATCACATAGTCAAAACACGATAAACATTTATAAAAACAAGTGAACCCATTGGTATGATTATGATAGCACTGGACGATCTCTAGACAACCTTGGGATGGGCTGAACCATTTCAGTTGTTCATTGTTTTATAGATGCACATAATAATCATAGACAAAACATTTTAGCTGTTATTCTCTGTTGTCTTTGAGACACTTATTAAGGGGGCTAGCTTCTTTCACTTCACCACAGTTCACGTTACATTTTCATTCAACAAGGAAACTATAAATCAGTCACTTACAATGTGTTGACGTTCAGGAAAATGTGCTCGTCAAGTGTTACAATTAATAATGAATGTAGATTGCATGATGCACTAACTTTGTTAAGTCTGGCAGCTATTCGATAATGACCTCTAAAATGTGACATATTAACTAAACAAATAGGTAGTAGCATCCTGCTATGAAGGTAATATACCTATGACTATACATGTACAACCATTTTTATGGATGCGAAATCATCAAATGACTCCTCCAGTTCTAGGTGGAGTGGGAGGGAGTGTTTTACTAGACGGGGCCTCACGGGGCCCGTTCGAACAAAATCCGCAACCCTGATAGGCATCAGGGTTGCGGATTTTGTAGTAAATAGTTACCGCGGCCCTGGAAAGCAAAGGTCACTAGGAGGAGCACGGATGGGTTTTAGTCGGTAAGAGTCTGACACGCCCTCCCGCTCCACCCAGAGCCATTTGATAATTTCCCATCCTTAAAAAAGGTTCCCACCTTCACGGGACACTTTTAGACCCCTACCGACTTCTACTAACTAACCTACCTACTCATCCCTTGGGGTCATCGAAACACATTTTTTTCCTTTATTCTGTCCAATCAGCCGTCAATGTACCAGTGACTCAAAAAAGCACATGAGGTAACCTAATAGACTAGTTAAATGAAAATCATTTTCCTTTTCATGATATTGTCATTATAAAAACGTTTCTTCGAAAAACACACAAGTATCTTGTAGTACAAATATCAACCTACTACGAACGTTGTAATTCTAAACAAATTAAAAAAAAAAACTACAATAACTTTACTCAATTATGTCATAAATGCTTCCTTATTGCGAGGTGCATTCGTGCCGAGAAAAAATACTCACAAGTAACGCAAAGTTCAATAAAAACTTCGTAACTTTTATATAAAAAACTATTATTATGCATAATAGTAATACTGTATAACCAAACAATTAATTATAATGACAAATGGATATATCTTGAAATTTACAAGGGCACGCCTACACTTATCTACAATTCAATACCTATACAATATTTTAACAAGGAAAGGTATAAATGCTAGGTAGATATTAAAATAATCCTCTCGACCGAATGTCAGATACGATGGCCAACCTCAACGGAGATTAGCCAAGTGCGCAGGAATTAATATAGTGCATGATAGTGTGTGCGCAAACACAGGTGCAATCTTTGTTACTTTACTCTCGTAACTCGATGGGTCAGCAATCTAAGACGACCTCGAAGAAATCAGACGCAGGATTAATAACTTCAGTTGCGGAATTGGTTCGAAAGAGTCACCGCGGCCCTGGAACGCAAAGGGCATTTGGAGGCACACGGATGGGGTTTAGTCAGTAAGAGTCTGACACTCCCTACCGCTCCGCCCAGAGCGGAAGGAGTCATTTGACGTGCTTATCAAGGCACATGGTATCACACCACACACGTTCCTAATAGAAAATCTCAATACCACTTTGCGCGATACAAGATTCAATCAATAAATCAATCAATCTTTTTGTGAACACAGGTATTACAATAAAGGTCTTATGTAAACATTTCAGTCGAGCTCTATGTCCTACAAATGAAATTGGTATACAAATATTTAGTTTTTTTAGTAATAAGCTCGAATCTATACAATACAAAGTCATCAATCATTTCGTGTAAATAACGTCTTTAAATAATTATAATTGATTTTTACATGCATGCACTCGAAACAGTTGCCACAAGTGGCAGACAACTGCGAGAAACAGAGTTATTAGCCGAATCTAAAGGTGTAAAATAAGAAATCTGTGACTCGTTATGTTAGGTACAAGAGTTATAAGTAGTTATAACTCATAAGCATAACGTAACGCTTGAAACGTTATCCATTGTACATTTGTTAAAAATCGTGTTAACAAATACGATTACACATTACAAATGTTCAAACCAAAATACAATAATTGGATCCTGTTTTTCCTTTGAAGCGTAGGCAACATCTGATAAAAGTTATGTTGTATGAGGAAAAAACGTTTTTAGTTTTTAAATGTCTGTGTTTCGAAAGCCATGATTAGACATTATTATAAACGAAAATCCTGCATCTTGAGTTAATTCAAGGCTCTATTTTATCTACATCCTTATTATGTTTTAATGTTATAAGCAGAAGTCAAGGCTATGCTGCCTAATATTGAATTCAGTGGTCGAACCTAATTATTGCCAACATTTTAGATTTCGTGAGACAGATATGGAGTGATCACGAAATACTAGATGCTGTGAGGAAAAATTATTTATCTATTACGATAAGGCATGAACAATTTTATTTAGGCTAACTTGTAATGACAAAAAAAAATACGCATTCGAATGTTGTAAATGGCTTGATAAGTGCTAAAATTATAAAACGTAGTATGAAACACTTTAAAAGAATGGGCAATACCTTCGGATATCTTCAAAAATCTATGGATCGTTTTGGCCGCGCAGCCTAAATGTGGAACTCTCTGCCAGCATCTGTGTTCTGTTCCACCTATGAACCGTCAGCAAACAAAGTAAAAGTAAACAGATATCTTCTGGGCTCGCTCGCTCTATCGTAGACTTCATCGCTTACCATCAGGTGCGTCGAGGTCAAGAGCAGGCACATTGCATCATCTTCCTGCCCTTATCCCATGTTACTTGGGGTCGGCGCAACACGTTTTTTTCTTCTATTCTGTCCTATCAGCCGTCACACTATCACTAACTCCCTTTTCTTTCATATCGCTCCTCACACAATCCATCCATCTTTTCTTTGGCCTCCCTCTTCCTCTCCATCCATCCACATTTATATTCACAACCCTTTTAGTTACATGCGTTTCATCCCTCTCTTCACATGACCATACCAGGACAAGCGGTTACCTTTCAACTTTTCCGTCACAGGCGCCACTTTTAAACTACCTCTAATGTACTCATTTCTCACTTTATCCATTCTCGTTACTCCACACATCCATCTCAACATTCTCATCTCCGCTACATGCAATCTATTTTCATCCGTCGTTTTCATAGCCCAACATTCTGATCCATACAGGCACATTAAATTAGGAAAAAAATCTAAGCAAGAAGATCCACATCCATACTCACTTAAATCATTAAAATAACTCGTAGCATCAACCACGTCCGTCCAAACCACCAATCTTAAACGTGTCGGGTCATAGACTATACGTTTGGGTGTGTCAAGATTCAGAACCCGGTAACCTACAACACAAATATTACCATAACCTACTAAGCCCACTGTTCGGTGATAAAGTAACAAGTTCTCACGACCTTGTGCGTGGAAAAGTCATAAAATTATTAAAGGGCAGTTACACATTCTGAATCATAGTGGTAAACTTTGCTATTCAAGAATTAGTGGTAAGTTTACTATCATTCGCGCAGAGTTGAAAATTTGTTTAGGTTTAGGGTATATTATTACAAATTAAATATTGAAAAGGCTACCGATCCTACGTTTTTATAATGTCATTGTGCTACGTTGTATTGTATTTTTTTTCTTTTATTGCAGTGAATCAATGTTTTATCTGTATTTTTTAGTCCACAAAAAAATTCATGATGAAAGAGCTTTTTTCTCGTAAACTGTACGTGTTATCATAAAAAAAATTCTTATACTTTTTTTCTTACAAATTCCAGAGCTATCAACATTTGAAGCTTTAAAAAATAATATTATGCATGCTCTACGCCGCCTACATATACATACGTCTTGTTCTTGAACATGACATTATTTTGTACTAATATCATTCAATGGTGAATGTGAGCCATCAAATAAATGCATTAAACGCACGTGACTTTACCTGTAAACGACCATAAACACTGTTATGTAACACTATTGTTGAGTAAGTATCATGTACTATTTAGATGTCACTCACGTGTAATACCCAAATCGACTTGTATGCATTATACTCGTGAGTAAAGTTGGGTATCTACTTAGGTGCTAATAAATAGAAAATAATAAACCCTAAAAACACGGACTACATTTTTTCTACTGATAAAATCGATAAAAAACGTACGGCTTAGGAGTGGAATTCTCTGCCGGATTCTGTTTCCAGAAAGCTGAACATAGGCTTGTAGTCAAGAGTGAATGGGTTACTTCTAGGCAAACGTGCTCCATCGTCAACCACGTCATAGTTTTTCATCAGTTGAGATTGTAAAAAAAAAACCTACCAAAAATTAGAAAAAAAAAATGTCTTTAAAGATTTTTATGGTGTCAAATTTTTCCAACTCCGATGATATTTGCACTAACTTACCTTGCTCTTTATACGAGAGTTCTTCAAAGCGCTGATTTATTATTAGGTAAGTTCTTATAGTGCAGTAACTTTTTACGTGTTTCTCATCACATAAATGCAGTAAACCGGCTATCATCAACATTCGCTACACACTTCGATTCATACATTACGATACGCGTTCATTCCGCGCGTCCGCTTCCGTAACACTCCTTTAGAAAGTTTACTCATAAAATATTTACCACTGCACTCGAAAATATTGTTCGCTGTACATTTACGCATATTAATAGACCACCCTCCAAACTTCGCGAGCTGACTCACCGTTGGTTTACAAACAATGTAATTTTTACGTGGTCAGTGTAACCAAGTAAAGTTGCATGGTACGGTTGCGTGAAGAATTCTTTGGACCACATTAGCACTTCAATGACTGCTTAGCATTAATAAATTGTAAATCAACAATGTCGATGGTTTGTTTATGAAAATGTATTGCCTTATGCGGATAGAAGCAATTAAAATGTGTCAAGTAGGTATTCGTTGTTGCTATATTCCGTAGTCCAATGACAAAAAAATAACTTTTTTTTTTTCATATAACTAATTCCAGTAAAACGTGAATAGATTATTGAATATGTAAAATGATGTATCGAGCTATTTATCAAGCTTGATGCATTAATCATAATTTGTGTCAGTTCAGTTAGGCCACCCGCTTACTAAGACATCGGCATTCTTTACAAATTCCTACATTTGCATGGCATTATGATGACACCTTGCTTGAAAGACTATTTCCGCATATAAAATACCACTGCTTTTGAAATGCAGATCAGGACTATTAAAATAATGTTAATACCTATTGCTGAAACAAAATGCATGATACCTAACCTGCATTTAAGTATTTTTACACGAACTTTTCCTGTTACCTACTATGAGTACTAAAATAAGAGCCAACCTGATATCGTACTAAATTCGAATATTCTTGCAAATAATACAAAATGTTAAGCACTTAGTGAATTATGAGGATGCGAATCAAATTTACAACGACAAAAACAAAAAACAAAAAACTTTTATTACAAAAGGTTAACATGCACCTATATCACTGTTAATTAGAAATGAAAATCTGTTAAAAACATGCAAATATGTTTA
Organism: Melanchra persicariae; assembly: GCA_947386135.1. NCBI lineage: Eukaryota > Metazoa > Arthropoda > Insecta > Lepidoptera > Noctuidae > Melanchra > Melanchra persicariae. The sequence goes on along the minus strand of OX376652.1, from coordinate 10,775,220 downwards.
ATGCCTGCTTACAAAATAGAATAAAAACCGTAAGGTTATTTATGGAGAACTCTGACCCTTACACTATGTTGCTAGTTTAGAAAACGGTACAACTGCATTTTATGCATAATTTAATTTTTGAATGTGACAACACAGTGCTGGAAGAGACCGTTATTTCTATTTTGTAAATTGAATGCTAATAAAACAAATTATTTTTTTTCCAGGAATCGATTTTGATAAATAAAAAGATGAAGTTATTCTTTTACAATGCAGTATTAAAGTCATTATATCATCATCACTCTTTGTAGTGCAACGAGATTGCATTTTGTAACGAAACTACTTAAATAATCTACTGACTGAATAGAAAATTATGTAGTTGGAAGAATACAGGGAAGACCTTTTCCTAGCAGTAAGAATTCACAGGTTTAATTTTATAATATACGTATTTATTATATTCTCTTTAGCCTTTTTTGCATGTTAGAACGACATACCTACAATATGCATTTATTATTCACGAATGCCATTAACAACTCATAGAAAAATAATTGTGTTCAAAGAAAACGATAATTCATCACACTAGTACGTAACAATAGTTTTTTCATACACTAGTAGTTTTTCCTGTGAACTAGTTAACTGTGGGACCATGATGCAATTTTGATAATAAAATTACGCACGTTGAGCAAAAAAGTGCACTTACCGCGTTATTCGGGTAATTACAGGTTTTTATACTTCACCATTTTCGCGTTTTATTTTTGGCTGATCCGGATTCAAAAGCGATTATAAAGTTTTTTTATCATTTTATTGTTTAATAATTATTAGGTACCTAAATTATATTAGATATGTATTTTAAAGTTCATTTCCTTGATTTCTAATACGATATTTTATAGGTATGAACATTTTAGTGGGTCGTGAAAGGAATCATTTTGTAACATATACGTAAATATTTTACATATTTCGACGAAATGCAGATGTATTTTAAAACGGTCTAGATAAAGATTTCGAAACCGACAATAGGTATCTATTTTAGCAGTAGGTAACATAATGTATTTCTTTCAGGGTTGCGGAATTGTTTAAAAGAATTACCGTGGACCTGGCCATTTGAAGGAACACGGGTTGGTTTTAGTCAGTAAGAGACTGACACTCCCTCCAGCTCCGCCCAGAGCGGGAGAAGTTATTGGTACTTATGGTAATTTCGAATGCACAAAAAAAAAGGGTAACATATTTGTAACAGTAATCAAATCAAATATCGTTTGTAGATTATCGTACTTTACCATACATACTTTATAATAACTACCTAATGCAATCATAGTATTTCTCTCGATCCACATAGGCCTCTGCTCATTGGCAAATCCTGTCTACGTTAATCGTATTTATAACCTATGCTCTTTAAGACGCTGTTAATAACTTGAAACTTTCGTCATAGTACAGCCATTCATTAATTTGATTCCTGCTCTTACAAAACTAAGTATCTTATACATCGACACTCCCTATGTATTAAGTTTCATTTCCATGGGAATCAAAGCTATCTCTTTGAAGATAAACATTTTTTTTATGCTTATAGGCTGCCTCGTTGGTCCGAATTGTCGCTGCGTATGAGATCTTGGGTCCTGACCCTAGAATTAATCTCGGGTCGGGTCCCAAGATCTCATACGCAGCGAATGTTATATAATATTAACATCTGGAATTTCTCAATAGCACTCCGATGATGTGGTTGACGATGGAGCACGCTTGCCAGAAATAACCAATTCACTCTTGATTTAAATAACCCCAGGTTGTAGCTATTAGGAAACAAACTCCGGTACGGAATTCCGCTCCTTAGCTGTACGCACAATGAAAGCTTTCCCAATACCTTAGATTATATACCGTGTATATAATTTAAGCCCAATACGTTCTGTGCATTCGGGTGGGTTTGGGTGCAACACACAAGTACTGCTCTGCCGAACCCTCCGAGAAATTAATATAAGCGTAATATCATCAAAATCGGTTCTGTAATTTGTGTTTTAAATCCAAATAGCTGGAAAAAATGTGTCATCCAAGATAAAAATATTTTATTTTCCTGTGACATATCACTTTTGTCAAATTATTGTGAGTGAATGACTTGTGAGTACTGTACATGCTATTCGTAGAGGTGTCCATTCACTCCTTCACTCTTAATAAACAGTTCCGACAACGTCTTGCAATCTAAACCATAATTTACATTTACGTAACATAAATATGTATCAAGTTAGTGTATAATTGAAATATGTTGACACTGCACCTGTTATTCTAGGTATAATTTAGTTTTTATATTATTTTTTTATTACCTACTTATATGTATTATGTAAGTTAAAGAAAAATGTGCAGCTTTCGTTAATGTCTTTTGCTAAGATCTTTTGTAATGTGCGCAAGATTCATTTGTTAGATAAAAAGTGTTTTTAAGAAAATGTTCTTTGTTTGAGTTTGACTTATATGGATCTCCAGAAATAAAAACTACATTTATGTGACAGCAAAAGCTCCTTTAAAACATGTTATTTTTCCCGAGTTTAGAGAGCCAATTCTTTTAATTTTAAACAACGTTTGCAATCACATGTCAGCCGCAAACTGTCAAAAAGGATTCAATTTCGATGCAATTTCCCTACATTTTTGACAGATCAACGTTCTCATTCTCATCTCAACTGCAGCTTGCTCAAAAAATAGTAGAATTGGCCCTCTGTTATTTCACCTCCTCGTAAAAAAATAGCTTTGTTATTCACAAAGCTATTTTTTTACGAGCAGTACTGTTTCTATTAGCTATTTTTAGTAGCTATTTTTTTACGAGTCGTAAGCACAAAGACCGCTTTTCACCGCGCTTTTTCGCAATTTTCGCGAATTATTGCCTTCCTATTTCATTTCCCGGTTTTCCCGGTTATCCCACTTCTTTCATTGTTAATTGCCAATGAGAATGTATTTTTATTGTAACTGATTATTGTAACTGATACAAAGCTATGCAGATAATTTTCGTACTTTACGTGATTATGGTTAATTATACGTGGACGTAGTCTCACGTCAGTGCAGTTATTCACTCAAGATTTGTAATTTTAAATGTCATTGTAACTTAGCAAGCAAAAGAAAACGAGTCTCTTCTTGTATCGTTACAGACGCACGCTATCATGAGATAATTAGCTACTTATCTATTTTTCAATTAAAAATAAATATGTCCTCAGTTGTAAACAAAAAAAAACACTCACCGTAAGGGAGACGACGTAACTCTTAACACAAAACTTTGCCAAAAAATATCCTTTCAACTTTCGAATTTTTTATTGATGCAACACCGGTTTTTAATTTTATTTTTATTTCACGAGTCACTTTCTCGGTCGAAAAAGTCCGCACGCGTTGTTTTCGAATCGTAGTTCGAAATTTGAAAACTGTGCGGGAACGGGCGAGTAGCTTCGAGCCGTCCGAGACGATGACTGCGAAATACTGCGAGCGGAGTCGGGTGCGTTCGTTCCCCCGCGCATCGGTCAACGCCGGCTGACAATCGTATCGCAATCTCCCAGCGACTGAAACTTACACGCAACATACACTGCTTGCCAAACAAGAAAAGTTTTCTTAGCTTTCATTTCCAGCAGTCAATGTAGCCGTCACAGTTTCAGTCAACTTCATGTAATCGCGAAACAAAGAATGAATGTAACCGATTCAGTGAATAAACGATTAATATAAGCGGTTTTTAGGAAACTTGAATTTGTGTTTTTCATTCATTTTGTGTGTTCAACGATCCTTGTAATGTCTTCTGAAGAGTTTAGATGAAGAATTTTATGTAAATTTTTAGCTATTGTTAATTGTCACTGAAGAAATGGATTCACACGGACATTTGCATACATGGTTTATTCATTAGATCGTGCTATTTCATTGTCTAGACGAGAAAATGCTTGAGATATTTGGTCATTTGGAGAGACAAAAAGTTGGAATACTTTGGAAATTAAAATTAATTCAATCCGAGTGAAGTTCCTGCAAACCGGAGACTTCAATATATATTATACAGTCCACTGCTATCATTTAAAGTCAAAAAAGTGATTTCACTTTGCTCAAACAATGCCTCAAAACATCGTAAAACAACATGTCTGCCACTTTTGATCCCGCGAAAGTTGATCAAGACGAACAAGAGAGCTGAGGAAAACGTGTTATCCTGACATTTGAAGACAGCTGCTGGTAGCCCATCCAGTATCGTGACCTTTGGGTCGGCAGCTTACCGTTGAATATACCTTTAAGAGGCATTATTGGCAATACTATTGAAATACTTGAAGCTATAAGTAGCATTGGGAAAGCTTGCCAATACTAAAATAAAATAAAAAAAACATATTTCTTAAAATTTAAGAACAAAATTAGTAATTTTTTTTAAGGATGGGAAATCATCAAATGACTCCTTCCGCCTTGGGCGGGGCGGAAGGGAGTGTCAGACTTTACTGACTAAAACTCATCCGTGTCCCTCCTTATGCCCTTTGCGTTCCAGGGTTACAGAATAAACGCAATACTTTCCTCTTAAGGGATCATTGTACAGCATGGCAGACGGTGCCCGTTAGGGCCAGAGCTTGCCAGGGCTAAGGATGTTGTTCGAAAGAGTTACTGCGGCCCTGGAAAGCAAAGGGCACTACGAGGAACACGGATGGGTTTTAGTCAGTAAGAGTCTGACACACCCTGCCGCTCCGCCCAGAGCGGGAGGAGTCATTTGATGATTTCCCATCCATAAAAAAAGGGATCATTGTACTCATCGTTATGAACTAGGTACTTTTACTATGGGATCAACATTGAAAAATCGACTGCCCTTTACATTTTATGTCCGCATAACTCGAGAAAATGTACTGAACAGCTGATTTTTTTTTCCTGTTTCTGGTTTGGTCCTATAGTAACAGCTGTGCATAATGATGAGTACAATGACCCTGTAAGAGGTATTGCGTCAGTCCAACATGGCTGCAAAGGGCATTGGATTCTGTTTGCCTACCACACAGTAAAGATAACGTCATAATATATATTATTATTTTAAATGCGAAAGTCGCTCTGTCTGTCTGTCCGTCCGTCTGTCTATTTGTTACTTTTTCACGTCTTAAAGCGTGAACAAATTTACATGAAACTTGGCTCATCAACGCGTCGACCTTGTTCTGGAATAGGACTTAGAATATTTTTAATACCGGGACCATGTGTCTTTAGGATATTTTTTACGCTCACGCGGGCGAAGCCGTTGGCACCAGCTAGTAATAACAATAACAAACAAACCAAAGCTTACCTCCTCACATAATACAGTCATTACAAAGAAATTTAAGTTAAAACAAAATTCTTAGAGTAATACTTACTCTGTAATCCCATGTAATAGATTGTCGTGAGTTTGCCCACGACTCTGAGGTAAGCTGCGCAGGCGCCGCTCGTGAATGATTGCGTCACAACGAGCATTATCAACTTCGTAGCACATGACAGCTTTGAGATTACGCCTAATAGTGAGCCGATTTGGACGAATTGAGGTAATGTGTCTTGATTTCTTGAAGTTATATATAGCCTCTGGGATAAGTTTTATATTATCATAAGCAGCTACATTAAGTATCAAATAATTTCACCCTTGTAACAGTTAAATGAGCGCCCCATATATTTGCATTGATATACGAGTACAAGGTGTTCCAGAAAGGTGTGGTCATAACAGAGGCACACTCTTTTTGGCATTTTATAAAGTGAATGATGCATTACCTGAGTGGTCTTTTCTCTGTTTATTAGTTTATTTTACGAGTGGACATAAATAAATAAAACGTATTGGTTTTTTTTGTCCTGTAAACGTAGGTATTGTGTGCTAAATAAAAGTATTTTTCTTTATTTTTAAAGTGTAAAAATTATGATTATCAAGGGCTTTTAAAAACGCAATTGCAGAAAAATGAAGTAATACTGAACAGCATAAAAATTGTCGCAATAAGAAAATTAAATACGTACAATACAATATCGTAATTTCTATTTAATTTTCCATATTACAATTTTAAAATAATGATACAAATTATGTCTACCGAAGATAATTATTTTTGAATTAGAGATTACGGCATATTCTCTCGTACCAATATGCTGCAGTACTAAGTTGCCAACAAGAAGTAATTTGAGCCCACATTTCTACACAAGTTACGCAAAATATATGAAACTTGAAATACTCTAATGGGCCACATCCGATCCCAAACAGGTTTATTTTATGATCTACTTTAGATGCTTTATGGGTGTCTTAAGTTATTTTATTTGAATTCATCACTATTAGACAGAAAAACACTTTCTTTAAAACAAAAGAAAAAAAAAGATATATAAATGTGGCACAGACATCCGAGTCTACTTTTTAAAAATTGTTTTTGTATTCTATCTAATTTTATTTAACCAATCGTTGACTTAAAATCCGGCCAAGTGCGAGTCGGACTAGCACACGAAGGGTTCCGTACCATAAACTGAATATACGTTTTATGCTTGTCATAACTGCAATACAAAAATACTTTTTGAAAATTTCGACTGTGTAGTTACCAATTACGGTTAATGACATAATAAAAGAACTTGCAGAAGAAAAATACAATGTTATTGTACTATTACTCAGGTGTTAAAAAAACAACTACAAGAATTTGGTGTACATGCTCGGTATCATTTAAAAAACGTATCCAATAAAAAAAAATGAGGGATGTTATTTTTCACACTTAGAAACAATTTTCCCACTTTGAAATAAGATTGTTAATGTGTAATACTAATGATTATGAATGTTAGTGATTTATTTTTATTTGTAATTCTAAACAACTCCTTAAAATTCTTGCAGTTGTATTTTAAACAACTCCTTAAAATTCTTGCAGTTGTATTTTTAACGCCATATCATAAATATAAATGTGAAAGTTTGCTTGGATGGATGTTTGTTACTCAATCAAGCCAGAACGGCTGAGTGGTTCTAGATGAAATGTGGCATAGATACAAATTTATAGTCTGGAATGGCACATAGGTTACTTTGCTATTTTTTCATCCCGGGAGTATTTTCCCTTGGGATAATTTCCGACAGTCACGCGGGCAAAGCCGCTGGCAGAAGCTATAGTTTAAAAATGTATACTTTAGCGCTGTTCTATAGGTATCATCGTCGTAGATGGGCTGTAGTCTATTTTTAACCGACTTCCAAAAAAGGAGGAGGTTCTCAATTCGACAGTTTTTTTTTTTAATACTGTGGCCACTTTGCTTACTCAATCTAGTTAAATGATGCACATAGGTAGATACAGGAGTTAAGTCTAGTTTAGGATATATCTAAACAACAAGATAGGTACATTTGTATACATTAAATGTTGTGTAACGTTAGCAGACAGGCGGACAAGGTCATGCATGTTTTAGAGATTCGCCATACATACATATGTTATGAAATGAAAATAGAACACCCACAGTATATTCACGGACAGAAATAGACTGACAGACCTAATGAAATTAACAGATGTACAATTGATGATGATTGATAAATATCAGTTGTCTAACTTAAAAACTCCTGTACTCCGTCACGAATTTGGTAAACAACCAACAACTTAAATGTATAATCTGCAGTACTATTCTGCAGTGCGATTCTGTAAATATGTCGAAGTGCACACCCGGGCGGGACGCACGACAGGTGAGTTGTCAAACCATACAAATAAGATAGAATGACAGCTCTATTGTCGTTCACTCCGCCAAGGTGAACACCGTGAGATGTCGACAGAATCGACCGGCAGTATACATGTCGAAGTGAAAATTTAGACGAAATGAACGACCAGTGAGCTGTCAAACCGTGCAAACAAGATGGAATGAGAGCTCACTTGTCACTCACTCCACCTAAGTGTACACGGTGAGATGTCGACAGAATAGACCGGCTGTAGGCTTAGGATTCAGTGGACATATTTTCACAAAAAATTTTTTGGATTATTGATTTAAAAAAAAAACAAAATATATATTTCAAAAGGAAACTTACAACACATGCAATGGGAAAGCTAACGATTAAACGCGATAAGACAAGGATGCATACCACTAATTTTTATTTAATTAGTTAAAACCGAGCGTGTTAGAAGTATTTTTATTAAAAAATTATCAAAAAATAAATAATTCATTAATTTTTTAAAGGTCCAAGTCTCAAATGTCAATCACTGATGCATTATAAAATAAAAATGTAAATGTTCAAATAAATGCCGAACATTTACTATAAATAACTCGTTTACAAAACTGTAATAGGTCTATTTAAATCTTGTAACGATCGGTCATTCCAGTTGAATCAGTTAAAACAAAATAAAGTGTAATAATTACTTTTTATGTATGTATAATATTTATTTATTGTTTATAAGTCTATTTATAGTAAAAAGGCCAGAAATAAAAAAACCTTAAATTAATAAACATTATCAATATTGTTATTTTAAATGGTTTTTAATAAATGAACATAAAGTTGAAACACCATTAATTTAGTGGATCGGCTATAAAATGTAAATGATGGTGATTCCGGACGCGATTCTATCGAACTTGTCCTTGATATAGATTGTTTAGAACTGCTCCATCGACGGTATTCTAATCGACTACTGAAAGTAGCTATTTAAATATAAAAAAATACCAATGAAAATAGAATTGCAATAGTTTTCGCTGGCTCTATACCTAATCTACCAAACATTTTCCGAAAAGCATGCAGTTCACTTTGTCAGTCAATTAACTGCGAATCTACTGGACGGTAAATCCGTCCAGTAGATTTTTTTTCCAACTGGAATTTCTCAGTGTGTCGGGGTTTGAATTTATCTGGCCCGCTGCCCGGTTGATACTAATAAGCCCGCCCCCTATTATAAGGGACTTAAACAGTTACTGCAACTACATCTGATCTGAGTTTATACGACTCTTCGCAGTGGCCAAACGTCCGTCTAAAAACCCGAATCCGTCTAAATGTGAACAGTGTCATATATAAATTACTGCCACTAATATATTCGTATCTTTAGACGTACCTACAAACGGGGTGTATAGAAACGCAGGTGTGAATAGAAACAAAACTTTGAAGGAGATTTTAACGTTATTATATACTGCTTGCGGCAAACAAGGTCTCTTATTTTGAAATCAATATTATTTTTATAAGAAATATGTTTTTTAAGAAACCAATAACATGGCATTGAAATGAAAACACCAATCAAAGCTTTGTTTCTATTCGCCCCTGGCGTTTCTATTCACCCCGTTTTACGGTACCGCGAAAAAAGACGGTTCGTCTGAGTGGGAACGAGCAAAACCTTTGCGGAATTTGTTCGAAAGAGTCGAGAGAACGCAAAGGGCATTAGGAGGAAGACGGCTGGGTTTTAGTCAGCAAGAGTCTGACACTCCTTTCCGCCCCGCCCAGAGCGAAAGGAGCACCTCTGCATTACCCTCCGAAGAATGCAGGCGTGATGCACGTGAGTGGTTTTTATAGTTGAAACGGTTGAAATTCTGTTGCGTATGTTTTCAACTGTGAAACATGGTTTCGAAACATTACAAAACAGTTAAGTCCAAAACCAATTAGTAATAAATCTATTTCACTTGGCAACTGTGAGATGGTCCAAAAATAAATGACTAGGTATAAGTGTTAGTAAATCTATTTCATTATTAATTTATTTCTAACTCCTAATATATCAAAACCGACTAATCATTTGATGGATTCCTGTCAAAACGTAATTAAACGATCTGCATCAAGTGTTGTTTTGATTTTATAATCATTCCCTGCAAGCAGTTTGAAAAGATGTAACTTTGCCCATTATTAAATACAAGGTACTCGTATATTGAAGTAGTTAAGAGGAATTGATATACCTCCTGTATTTCAAATCCTCTTAACTACATCAATATACGATTACCTACCTATTTTAAAAGTCTCGTAGGATATGTATCAATTTATTCTTATTATAAAACTCATCAAAAATTTCTTACCAAGTACTTATGCCCGCGTCTCCGCCCGCGCCGATGTCGGTTATCGCATTAAAAAGTAGCCTATGTCTTTCTCCATATCCCAGGCTATATATCTGTCACATTTCATGACGATCTGTTCAGCCGTTTTAGCGTGTAAGCGTAACAAAAAAACTCACTTTCGCATTTATAATATTGGTTAGGATTAAAAGTTTGGATGGATGAATGTTTGTTAGTCAATCACGGATCTGGATGAAATTCTGCACAGAGATTGATATAGTCTGGAATAGCGCATAGGCTTTTTAACCTGGGAGTATGTTCCCTTGGGAAAAAAAGCCAAATAAGCTTGCAATAGCGGCCATTGACCCACCTATATTAGAACGAAGTTCCTTATCGCGCGTTGCGAAAGGACGGAAAAAATTAAGACCAAAAGTTGTAACGACACTTTTTGCTATAGTTGTAAGCCGTGCGTATAACTTAAAAAAAATAAAATTTTATTACAATTCCTTCACTAATTAATCGAAAGGAACTTCGTTCCATCCGGGTGTCCCTTGACACCTCTCAAGTTTTTTGACATTTACTCCAAAATCGGAGAAGAAGACATAAAGCTGTCCTGAATCTACATCTATCGAGATTCTTTGCATTTTCTAGTTATGAACAACCATTAATTATATTTTTTTTGGGTAGGTACCTATGAAGAGACATAAGGGAAAGGTCAATGTCCTCTATTGTAATTTATCTGGTGCCAACCATATCAACTCAACGTTTGATCGAGTGAGCCGGGTGGTGGGTTGGATTGAACTGGAAACTTTAAATATTTTTGGCAAGGCTAGATCAATTTAGGAGCTGGACACACAGAACAGACGTAAGACGAGGACTGGGCGCGGACATAATTATGTTTCTTCCGCGTGGTCGCTGTCACACACAATTACACCACCACAATTAACCACGTCACGTCCTTGCCTCGTCTTTTCTATATGTTTTAAAAAGTCGCGACGGTGTCCCCGTCTGTGCCCTGTCCGCGCCCCGTCCTCGTCTTACATCGTTTCTGTGTGTCCAGCGACTTAAACAGCAGTTCAAAAACGTTTCTGTCATATTACCATGACGTAATTTAAAACATTAGAAGTAATAAATACAAAATACCTAAGAGAACCCAGCATACAACGCTAAAGACGGTTAATAAATTAAGAAACGTATGTGTTTCTTTAAGAACGAGAACATCCGGATGCCATAACTTATAACTTGTTTGAGATTAGAATCATGGCAGATAGTGTTGAATAAATATGTATTAAATGCTATGAAATTAGATGCCTAAAGATTTGACATTTAACTTACACCTAGAACAAATATTGAAATGATAAAAATACAATATAGCTTTATGAGGAAATCCAGCCTTACCCGTTTTCAACTAGAAAAAACAACCAGGTTGCTTACAAAATCCATACGTATTATTAAAAATTGCGAAAGTGACTCTGTCTGTCACCTCTACGGATTTGGATAAAACTTGGCACATGGGACCATGTAGATAGACCATGACCTGGAATAGTATATAGGATACATCCCGGGAGCAACTTCCGTTCTACTACTACAAAGTATAAAATAACTTTAATTTCGGAAGTCGATGTCAAAAAACTAAGAAACAACCGAAAATAACACCATTTCTCACTTTTTCGTGGTGACATCTAAATTGATATTACACCTGTAATGAGTAATTCTACACATTTGCGTTATTTTCCACCGCTCGAGCACTGCCGGCAGAACAGATGGTCGATGGGGCCGAAAAGTTTTGGAGTGGCGACCGCGTACCGGAAGACGCAGCGTTGGAAGGCCTCCCACAAGGTGGACCGATGACCTGGTGAGGGTCGCGGGTAACCGATGGATGCGAGACGCACAGGACCGGTGGCTGTGGCGACACTTGGGGGAGGCCTATGTCCAGCAGTGGACGTCTTTCGGCTGATATGATGATGATGATGAGCACTGCCGGCACACCGGTGTGCCGCGAATTTTATCGCGAATGGAATGTTTATTAATTACGTAAGATTTCTTTTCGGGAATTTTCACATGTCAGTGCTCGAGCGTTTAAGGAGTTAATATCTGCTTTGCTTTGGGATTGACATAAACCTAACAATAACTCACTATACATTTCCTAGAATTTATTGATTTCACTGGTGTATCTTCGTAGTTCACCGTCTAATGCAATATGGCTATAACTTAACCCAACGCAAAAAGTATCATCAAGATCGGTTAAAAAAAAATAAAGTTTTGCCCTAATAGATAACGCCAAAAACATGGAAATTGAACATAATTTATGTTCTTTATTGAAGTAGACGTATGGTGTCAGACGTAAAAGAATAGCACCATCCCATCACTTCCCGTGGGTGTCGTAAGAGGCGACTAAGGGACTCACCAGAGAATATGCAGCAGCATCCTCTGTAGATACATTGCTACAGCTACACTGCGATCGCCAACCCGCCTGCCAAGCGTGGCGATTATGGCAAACCCCCATTTGGGGGAGGCCTATGTTCAGCAGTGGACGTCTTTCGGCTGAATTATGATAATGATGATTGAAGTAGTTCAGACATGTATTTGTTGCCTCCACAGAGTTGCCTCATTGATTTAGTAGTCGCAAACGCTGCAGCTGAGGCTAGGCGAATTGTAAGGGGTATCTAGTCGATTTAGATTTTTTCAGTAGCGGCCCGGGAGCATAATAATTATGCCCGGTTAGTAGGAATCGCCTAGCGACACCACTTTTTTATCAAAACTGGCGAAATATGTATTTTTATTGTTTCTTTTTATTTATTGAAGTTAATGAACATGAGATGAGACACATTTTATTTAAGGAAAATTATCTCGAAATTTGTAGATATTAAATGTTTGGCAGTGATCTAACAAAATCCTCACAATAGAATTCAGCGTTTTTGCGGTTTCATAATGAGAATTTTGTTCAAAAACCTTTAGGTATACCTACTTGATTTCATATCCGCCATAAAACTACATAGTACTAAAACAATGAGCAATTACTGATCTCATAAAATAATTACGAATTTCTTGGTCTCATGACTCAAACGTATTAATTACGCTTACCTACAACCTCGTCTATCACTTAACATGACGTGGCATAGTAAGAATAGTAATTATATACATTACGTTCACATAAAAACTACAATAAAGGACATCCGTATACGGGATAGATTGTCAGTGTAGATCAACCAAACATGACTTCGTTATGCTACATTGCATTTCACTTTATTTGTCACTAGCTTTTGGCCGCGACTTCTTACGCGCAAATTTCGCCTTTTTCCCATTCCCGTATTTATAGCCTAACCTAGCCTTCCTCATGAATGTGGCTATCATACACAAAAATAATTTTCCAAAATCCGACTTTTTACGATAGATTAGCGCGTTCAAACAATCAAACTCTTCAGCTTTATTATTAGGTATAGTTTAGATAGATGAGGTAAATACTTGTAAACACGGCACGAAAACAGAGTTTTGGTCACAGAGCAACGGTAACACACCAGCATAGCTATTCACAACCATTCAATTCCTTCCCGAAAGGAATGGTTGTGATGTTGTACAATACAACCTTCTCACAAAACGAATGCAAATGTAAGTATTCGAAGTAAAACACATTTTTTTCTATTTATATTAATTACCATAAAAAATTTGTAGCATTCTCCCTGCACGAACCTGGCAGACAGTTTATTATGTCAACATCTACAGCCGTATTCATAAAAAAATTATAACCATTACTTAGATACAATACTAGTAAGCAGATTCTTTATTCAAATTTTTCTAAGGAGAATTTGAATTTAGAATTTCGTACACAGTATTAACCATGTAATGGTTAAAAAGTTTTTATGAATAAGGGTGTTAGAATACAGTGTCTAAGCGTGAAGCGAAATTCCATTCCGTACTGTCAGTTTGTATGGATTGACGTCTCACTTCATGTTCATTTCACTTTAGTTTACACGGTGGGATATTAACAGAATCCCACAGCAGATCTACCACAATAATTCGTTTAGATGGAATCGAATGGTTGTGAATAGCAATGCAAAAGGTTAATGAAATCGCATTTCGTATAATTTAGTTCTGTATCGAATTTCGTAAAATTAGTTCTGAAAAAAACATGTTAGTAAGTTACATCAAAAATGTCTTGGATTTATAAATATACTAATCTCGTTTACACAATTTTTAAAAATTCGAAATGTCAGTGCGCCATATTTGTTTACAAAAAAAAACGACCAGAAAATAAAAACACACAATAAATAAGTTATGCCGCATACTTTATTTCTCACGCGTCGTATGCAAAGTATATTTAGAAAGGAAAAGGATTGATTTCAAGGTGGTCGAGTGAACCGAAACATTTCAGTGTTAGGTTCTAAGTCATTCGTTACGAAATCTTGATATGAATGTCCTGGCTAACACTAGGTCGTTAATCATTTTGAAGTAGTGCTACTGCAAGTTAATAAGTCAATAGAAAAGTCAGTCTGTCTATAGTCTTAAACAATTACTCGACATTTTACAATGCCGTTCATGCGGACTTGATGTGTAGGTACCTAGTGATAAACATAGACTGTGTAAGTGATTATTTTAAGAATTTATACAATATTGAACTTATTCGCCTGAAACACAGGACCCTCCTAGTTCAGGCGACAGTGATATTAATACCTTTTACAATTTAGAATTAAGAAATTCAAATAAATGATTTGATTTGAGTTCAATGATAATAAATATATTATACTTAAAACAAAAAGGTCGTTTAAAAAGCTAGGTCACATCATTTTATTCTCCCTTCACGATTGGTTGCCTTAAAAATTAACATTGTAACTAATGCTGTACCTATTCCACCTTTCTACGGACTGTTGCCTGATGTAGGTTTTCGAAAAAACTTATTGGAAAAAACACATAGGTCATACCGCTGTACTGTGTAGGGTTTATTAGGTAGATTTTATACTTCTTTAGGGTTCCATACCTGAAGGGTAACCAACGGGACCCTATTACTAAGCTTCCGCTGTCCGTCCGTCCGTCCGTCCGTCCGTCTGTCAGTTCGTCCGTCCATCTGTCTGTCAGTAGGCTGTATCTCATTAACCGTAATAGGTACTTAGTGAAATTTTCTCAGTGTTTATTATTTCTGTTGCCGCTCTAACAACAAATAATATAAATAAATTAAATATTAAATGGGGCTCCCTAGAAACGTGTTTTCTTTTGGCGTTTTTTGCTCGATCTTAATAATGGCAACTGAGTAGACACTTGAAATGCTCACAGAGTTTGCATTTCTATAAATTCGATAAAAGAGACGTGTTTTTAGGGTTCCGTACCCAAAGGGTAAAAACGGGACCCTATTACTAAGACTCCGCTGTCCGTCTGTCTGTCACCAGGCTGTATCTCATGAACCGTGATAGCTAGACATTTGAAATTTTCATAGATGATGTAGTTCTGTTGCCGATATATTATGTACAACTAAAAACAGAATAAAATAAATATTTAAGTTGGGCTCCCATACAACAAACGTGATTTTTTATAGCTAATGGTACAGAACCCTTCATACCCGAGTTCGACTCGCACTTGGTCGGATAAAACGACGTTTTCTAAAAATGAAACCTAGCTAGATCGATTAACCGGCCCCGAAACCCCCTCGTGAAAATCGTTGGAGCCGTTTCGGAGATTCAGATTATATAAATACAATTAAGAAAGGTACCTATTAAGATATGGTATACATGCCTACCTAATGTATGTACACCAAACAATGCTGTAATATCTGTAGTATCCACAAACAGGTGATACAGCTAAAACACAGTAATGACGTCATTCAAACAACAAAATATAGGTTAAAATATGAAATCACGCGAAATATAAACGGATATCGGTCTGTGTCGAGGGTAACTAGTATAAAAATATGATCTACAGGTAATATTTGCAGGAAATTATCGGACCAGCCTAGCCGGACCGGCCTTGCTGCCAAATTATGATACATAATTAAAAAATAAAATATATTGTGTAACGCAAAATCTTAAAGTAGATGAATGAGGCATTTTTAAGTACTTACCTACGTACATTAATAATTATACTTAGTGTTTTCTTATTTTATACTTAGGTATACTATTATATTATGGGATATTTTTAAATGCACATCTGTATAATTTTAATGCATACCAGAAAAAATAATGCTGTGCAAAAAATCCCAATTGATTAGAAAACATGTCTTACAAAAAAAAAAACTAAAAAAATCATCCAAAACGAGATGACCTTTTTATCGAATTCACACCAAAAATGTGGTTCATACATCGGATTTATGATTTATAAAACAAAAATACGAATTGTTTATCAAAAATACTAACTTGCACTCTAAATTGCACTTCCCTGAAATAGCAGGTGGTTATCATGGTTACAATAGTAGCCGATCATTGGGCACCCCGACTCGGACAGGTTAGGGTAGAAGGGGATGGATACCATCCCCTTCGTGGTTATTTTTTTTTAAACCACCCAGAAATATCATTAGCCAAATATTCGTTCAGTAAAACAGTTCTGCAAATACCATTAAACAGTATATCTAATATGATTTATTTAGTGTGCATAATTTGTGTGCAAGTCAGTATTTTTGATTTAACTTTGAAATATTTTGTTCGAAAAAAGGGAAAATACAGATATCGATTTAATTACATGCCTTATATTATTACCTTCGCGAACTTATAGAGTAAAAGTTACAAAAAAGATATCCCGATAAATTCTTTAAAACATATAAAACAACGATACAATAAAGGCCTTATTTGCAAGGCGGAAAAGACATTTCAAAATAAAATACAAAAAGAACTCCTTCGAGCCGGATTTGAACCAGCGACCTATGGATACCAGCTTTACGTCACAACTACAGTCCACCGCTCTACCAACTGAGCTATCGAAGGCTTGTGAGTGGTGGCGAAATTTTCGATTGGTTCTTATGAATGCAAAGAATTCATTGACACTATCACAGTACGATAATAACATTATCAGTAACTTTAATTTAATATTATTTTAAATAATTTAAGTATACATGTAAATTCCTAATTGAAATAATCAAATTTATTCGGGAAAATAAAAAGTATTGCTGTAAGTAAATAATTTACTCTTGATTGAAGTTTCAACCAAATTATATCCATACATAAGTATATGTAATAATAAAAATATATTCAATGAATAAAAAATTTGGTCGAATTTCGACCACTGGGTGACCACTAATAATTCGAGTTGAATCAGATGATAACAATAGAATGAGAAAATAGTATTCAAACGAATCATAACAATGGCACGCATATCAAAACTTTTCAAACACATAATAATCAGAAAATAATGTTACAAACAATACGGAAAGAAAAAAAAAACACAAAAAGAAACGCCCCCGGGTGGGCTCGAACCACCAACCTTTCGGTTAACAGCCGAACGCGCTAGCCAATTGCGCCACGGAGGCGGATGCTCCTCTCTTTTAAATTCTAATTCCAATAAGATGGTGAAATATAGGTGTATAACTAAGTATATACAATGCGCCTTGAGCTACCTCATACAAGAAAAAAATATCATAAAGCAGAATCCATTTTTGATGAGTTTTAAGAGAAGTTTACTCGTGCAACTAACCCGTAGTGAGATTTAACCAATTGTAATGTACTTTTTTACTAGAGAAACCAACATTAGGCAACAGTTAACCTAACTAACTCTTAATATGACTAAGTACTTATAAAAATAACAGTCCATAAAGGGCAAATAAAGACCACGTGGGAACACTCACGAATCTAATTTTATATCGTTTGGCAACAAAGCAAAGTTAATATAATTACTGCCAATCAAAGTGCTGAAACTTACCTATAATTGTACAAATGAAAGGGCAGCACTACACGACAATACACGTAAGTAGTTGTTACGGTTTAAATAAAGCCCCCAGTGACATATCACGACCTACGACTTCGCGGCTAAAGTGGACATGATAAAGACGTAATACCTTGCCAATAATAATGTTATAGGTAAAGAGAATGTACACTACAACTATTTTCTTAATGCCCTCGGCAATCATCGCATTTCCGAATACAAACGAATGCTAATTTCCTTATCCATCAATTATTATTAGATATAAAACGTATAATAATTCAGCCTTACTTTATATAGCCATAGAGTTCACATGGAAATTAAAACAAAACAACAATAAAGTACTTAGTTCTGAATTCAAATGATTTAGATAAGTACCCTACACGATACAACATTAATTGATGTATAAAGTACTACTAATAGACTACTAGTAATAGATTATACATATTATTGATGGACATGGACATTCGTTTGTATTCGGAAATGCGATGATTTCCGAGGGATATTAATAAAATAGTTGTAGGGTAAGGTAGGTATTTTGATTGGTCAGTAACTGAAAACCGATCAACTACAAACTACTAAGTATACATTTTTATATTGAGAAATAGCTGTTGTTGAACGCGTAACAGACGGTCAGTTCCACTAATTCACATCTCAGTGGCAATCTGTCAATAATATACCTTTCCTACACAAAAATTAGTAGAAGAGGCCCTGAGCTGCCTACAGGTACCTAACTAATAATTACTTAAATTAGGTTACCTACATCATAAAATAGGTGTGTTTCTAAAACCTGAATTTTACAAATGCTAGGTTCCTTTTAGGAATGTGGTTATGATGTTCAATATGAATCTATAAAACCGTGATTTACGACTAGAAATCAAATGAATTGCAATTCAAATGATGAACTGCTCACATTCGAAGGTTGTTTAAAAAAACGTAGCTAAAATTTTTTACTATAATAGTGATGTTACAAAAACAAAATGTTAATTTGAATTGGCAGGTAATACAAAAAGATCTCTCCGGCGGGGAATCGAACCCCGGTCTCCCGCGTGACAGGCGGGGATACTTACCACTATACTACCGAAGATTATGAGCACCAGGTCAAAATACTTGACATATTTTTACTTTATCATACCATAGTGCCAGCTTATATACCAGAATGTAAATGAATGTTTATCGTATCGTACCTAATTAATTAGCTTTATGGTCACACAATCACAACGAAAATCACTTTTTAATTATAGATACGTATGTGCATATTATCGAATCAGTATTATATTGTCGAGGATTAACAAAGTAGGTATCAAGTTTGATAATGGCTTTATGTACCTACTTAATTAAGAATTCTATAAATTAATGTATTTTAAGTACAAAACCGTAACCGCTCAGTGGTGAAAAAACCAGTATAAGTAGGCCCCGCAATCTACTGAAACTCTCTAGGTACTACTGAAGGTCTGTAGCTACCTAGGCTAGCTGAATGTCCAAGTATAAAGTACCACTAACGTTTCATCAACTGAAGGTATTGTGTTTAAAAGCAGAAGGATGCCATTTTCAAAAGAAAAGGCTTCCTTCGTAGAACCAAAAGACCAATTTGATATGGCAAGTTGGCAACGCAAGTATGAGTATGGCCAGCAGTGGACGTTTTTCGGCTAAAATGTTATTGGTGATGAACAGACCAGGACCCGAAGGATGGACAACGGCTCCAAGTAACTTGAATGAAAAACGAAACATTACCTAAGTATTTTCATTATTTCACTAGCGAATGTGTAAAAAGGCTCGATAAGTGAAGTGAGTCAGATTACCTACTAATGGAGAGAAAGCTAAAAATTACCTTACGTAATCCAGAAGTGGGTTGTTTACGTGCCAGTACACTATTGTAGTCTTTGTTTACGTGTTTCCAGTCATACCTACTTATTGATCTTCTAATGGATTGAGAATCATTGTACTTACTTAGTGAGTTCACTCAGCGATTTATTCTGCATAAATTATATGAATAAAATTAAAAATATAATATGGCCACAAAAAAAAATGCTATGAAATTAATGTAAGTAAGTATCAAAAATTGATCCTATTTTTGTATAATTTAAATGTTTTTATCATGTAAATGCTTTTTGGTGGCACTTATTACCATTTTTATTAAAGCGGATTATGTAGTTATGACATTCGAAAACATCATTTTTTTTTTTTATTTTTTAAATGGGGTTCATGGCATAATTTTAGTAGCCAGCGGTCCTTGAAATTGTATCACAATATCATGCCTTCCAATTAAGTAGGTATTTCTGTCACATGCATTTTCGCATTCTGAAAAGATCAACCACGGTACTTCACAATGGTCAAGTGCGTGTTTCGCACCAGGGTTCCGTTGAATATAAAATGCGACCCTGAAACTGAATCACATGAAGTATTACGTACCTACTTATAAAATCCAATGTGCGCACAGCTGTGCTAATTTTAGTCAGCTGTAGTAACTTTGTCTTTAATGGAAAATCTATATTTTTTTGTGAACTGAGTACATATGACTTCCCTGAAGAAAGTTGTTCATTTACATTGGCAAAAGCAGTTTTTAAAACATGACCTCGCGTTACACTTTAAATGTGGGTTCACAGAAAAACAGTCAGTGCAAAGCCAGAGTAAGTTTTACCATGGAACTCCAAAGAGGCACACCTCTTTGTAATACAATTATGCGGTACAAAGGTCACTTATTTGTTTATCTCGTAACCTTTGCATCGCCTTCACCTTTCCGTAGGGCACGCGAAACTGGGACAGGCAGACCAATTATATTCTATCGCTATCGATTCAGGTATACCGTTCACTTCCTACTGCGAGTCCGGTCTATCTTGATTGGGCTGCGGATTTTGCAATTCGTTGGGTTCTATTCATTTTCTTGGTACACTTGGCCGATGTAAAATTAGACGAAAATAATGTAAGGAAACTGCAGCATCTTAACGAAAGATTTTTAACTGTCTTCAAAAAGGAGGAGGTTATCAATTCGGATGTTTGTTTATAATTATGTTTTTCGACTTACAGACGGATTTGCAAAATTCTTCTTTTTTTCGAAAGGGGTTTTATTCCGATATGATCCCATTTAAATTTCGTAAAGATCTCATGAAGAACTTCGAATATAAATAATTAAATAGAGATGAACTGAGTGGAGTTTTTGAGGGTAGCACTAAAAAGTGAAAAATAAAAAATTTACAACCGACTTCTAAAATTAAAGTTTTTAATTTATGTATCGTAAAGCATTTTAGTGGCTTCAAGGGGCTTTAAAATTGTCTTCACGCAGGTAAAGCTAGGCGTAAGATGACCATAAAAGCCCTCGTGGGTATGACATCGTGTTCATAGAAAGTATTCAGCTATGGGTACTGTGGAGCTAAGCACCCAGCCTCCTTGAATAGGGAACAATTTTAAAATGAATAATTAATACTGGTGGTTTTTATAACCATAATTATGATTATGAACTATATGTACCTTATTTGCGCAAATAAATAATTTTTGATTTTGAAAACAAATTCGGGTTTGTTTGGAACACTTAACTCGTGAACTGCTGGACCGATTTTCATGGATTTTGTTTTGTTGGATTTGTCTCCGCCTCGAATAGCAGAATTAAAGAAAAATCATTTTTCCAAAATGTTAGGTACGGCAGCTAGCCAGTTGACGGGAGCGAAGTCGCGCGGGACAGCTAGTTATGTAATAAAAAATAATAAAAACTCAGTACTATACCAAAGCCAAGAGCCTCTGATGCCAATGACACAATAAAATACAAGATCATTTGTATACAGCCAGTAACAAATCACGGGGCGGTCCACAACGATTGTAACCTAATGTTACATGATTGGACAAGACAATAGCCAAACCGATAATAGCATTTTCTCATAGATATTGAATGAAATTAGTTTAGCAACCTATTGTTCGGACGAAAATGTGATATTAAATATACCTCACGCATTTCATATTAGCAAGGTTATAGAAATACAACTTTCGCAATTATTAATTATCTTGTTCTTGAATACATATATCTCGGTTTTTGCAGGAATCAGTTGTTAAATAAGAAGATATACTACCTAACTAAGTAATATATCTATGTATTTTGAAACGATTATGATGCAGTTAATTTACTTCCAGATTGGGGAGGATTTTTGATTTTATGTATTATATTTTAGGTTGGTACCTTTGGAGGTTTTTAGTACATAATAGTTATACCTAGTTAATTCAGTATTTTATCGCATTTAATTTGTATTAGAATTAAGCAATTAAATGTGAACCTTCTCACCTTTACTTGCTTTTGAGGACAAGTGATATTCCGTCAGCGATAGCGTTATGATGGCGGTTGTCAAAACATCAAAATTAAATGAGATTGACAAACATGGTCGAAATGACACGTGATCAATCCCTTAAGTATATTTTGGAACCTTTTTTTACTTCTAGAGCTCTAGAGTTTTTTAATTAATTTAAATTAAGCAACATTCGCATTCACACCTCAGTTGCCGTGTGTCAAAAAAGCTTCAATATCCATACATTCAGAAAGCAAACGTTGCTTAAAAAATATTCTTACCTATATACTTAATTGTACACCGATACTAAAAAAAATTGTAGAATTAGCACTCTCCAATAAAACGATATTTTTGCAATAGCATTGATCCATCAATTTGACTTTGAAGTCTATAAATAAGGATGTCAAACAACTTTTCACTGTTGCCAAAACGCCTTCACATTGTATTTTGCTTACTTGTACGAACCAATTTTCTCAAGGGAATAAAATTAAAATAAGTGAAGGTTGACCGCCAAGTTTAAGGTGATGCACTTCACAGGCTGGCTCCATTATATACAATGGTTAATCTGCCAAGCCTTTTGCCATCTATCTTGGGATCGGCTTCCAGTCTACCGGATGCGCTGAGTACCAGTATTTTACCTCCATAAACTAGCAACTTTGTAAGTGGTAGTCCTTGGCAAGACTGGTGTCAGATTTTCTGGCTTCTGACTATCCGTATCACCTGTCTAATATTTATAAATGACAGCTGGGACCAACGGGTTCTTCCGAGGCACGGAGAAGTCTCGGTATGTACTGTATGACCCATTCGCGGACTAACTTCGGCGAGCGCTGCAATTGAACCGATCGGCTGTTAACATTTATTTTATCGACGAGCTCCTTCCTCTTCATTAAGTACTTAAAAAAAAATTATATAATCTCCCGGCTGAATTTTGATTATGGTGGCCGGTCTGAGCTGAGACTAGAGGTGGTACACAAGCGATATTTGCGTGCAAACAATAAATAGGTGCCTATTTGCACTTCTGATAAGTAAGTGGGTAATTATAACTTACTCATACTTAATTATTTATAATGTTTTTTTAATAACTGAAGTGGCCTTTATTTTATCTACTAATTAACGAGTAATTACTGAAATGAGTATAAAATAATTTTCATCTTCCTGTAAGTATAAAAACTTCAAGTTAACTTACAGGAGTCATCAGTTCAACTTAATGGTTTTTAAATGCCAATCGAATGTTGTACAGCCGGTCGATTCTGTGGACATCTCACGGTGTTCACCTAGGCGGAGTGAACGACAAGAGCGCTGTCATTCCATCTTATTTGTATGGTTTGACAACTCACCCGTCGTGCGCCCCGCCGGGTGTTCACTACGACATGTTTACAGAATCGCACTGCTGGACTGCCAAGTGTATGACTGACCGACACAGAACTATCGTAAGACCGACAGGAGCGGCTCGTGGGCCTTTTCAAGATCCTCTCTAGTTGCTTCCGTGTTTTCCGAGGCACGAGAGTATCACACCGCCAACGGCGCCAACTTCCAAATATCAATTTTCAAGCAATTCGCAGAGGATAAACCTGATGACAGTTTTCCGGAACCTGGAATTGAACCCAGGACAACATACTCAACAGTTGCGCTGGCGATAACGGGGCAGATCTTGTATGACTTCACTCTTTGTTTTGGCACACACACTTTGCATGACTGTTACAGAGTCAATGTACCTACATCGTTCGATTTGTAATTATCAGGAACATAAAGTCAACTTTCAGCTGGCCTTGCACTAAGATGAAAATAACTATTATATTTATTTCAGTAATTTAGGATTTCGTTTGGATGAATGGATATTTGTTACTCAATAACGGCTGAACAGATCTGGACGAAATATGGCACAGAGATAAACTACAGTCGGAAATAGCAGATAGGCTACCTTTCATTTACCTCAGGAGTATGTTCCCTTGGGATAATTTTCCGACATTTAAGCGGGAGAACCCGCTGGCAGAAGCTAGTTACTAGATAAAACAAAGGCAATTTCAGTTATTTAAAAAAACAGTGTGAAAAGAGCGAGACGAACGAATCTCATTTTTAGGGTTCCGTACCCAAAGGGTAAAACGGGACCATATTACAAGACTCCGGTGTCCGTCCGTCCGTTTGTCACCAGGCTGTATCTCATGAACCGTTATAGCTAGAAAGTTGAAATTTTCACAGATGATGTATTTTTGTTGCCGCTATAATAATAACACATACTAAAAACAGAATAAAATAAATATTTAAGTGGCCCCACTTAAATATTTATTTTTCCTCTAAAACAAACGTGATTTTTTTGCCGTTATTTATAGATAATGGTAAGGAGCCCTTTGTGCGCGAGTCCGACTCGCACTGCGGGTCCCGTTTTTACCCTTTGGGCACGGATCCCTAAAAATGGGGTAGGTTATATCAGACGCAGCCGCAGTGGAGTAGGTACGTGAAATGTCTTGTGCGTGCTAGAGAGTGTAGATGAGTGAGATAAACACGACTGCGTGAACGTTACAGTAGGTACATGCTTAACGGGACCCCATCCTTTAAAGTCCTTTCCATGTGCTGATGGTGATCACTAGGATACTTTTTACCCCCGACGCAAAAAGAGGGGTTTTATAAGTTTGACCGTTGTGTGTGTCTGTCTGTCTACCTATTTGTCTGTGTGTCTGTAGGTATGTGGCACCATAGCTCTTAAACGGGTGAACCGATTTGAATGCGGTTTTTTTTAAAGCTTATGTAATTGAGAGTGTTCATAAGATTCTTATTACTTACTTCTATTATGACTATTTGCATAAACAACCTATGTAAATACCTACTAAGCATACATACTTTGCGTTACTCTAGGTAGGTAGGTACAAGTTTCATCGCGCAAGCCTTTCAATTGAGTAATCGAGATCCTAATTAGCAGAATTTTCAGTATTTTCCAGTCAATCAAAGGTTTTCGAATGCAACACCTACATAGCATGACTAGATGTGCTTAGCTATCAGAATTCGCTGTAAGTACTCTAAAACGATAATTGAATTAACAGCACGTTGCAATCATTTTCTATTCTGTGAATCATTTTGTAACGCAATTCATTGAGCTGTACCTATCATTACCGAATTATATAGATAGAGCATAATGCGGTGTCCGGCATAATACGTTACATTCGAATGATTTCACTTGGGTTCCGGGGCTGTGCGAGTAAGAAATAACGGGTCGTGACAGGACTCTTTCAGTATGAGTGCTGGTACCGTAAGGGTGATCATCTCAACATTTGCTGGCCTTCCGTGCCCGTGATCTTTGTCATGATCCATTCCATCCATTTCATATCGAGACTCCTCCGTGCCTCGGAAAGCAAGTTAAGCCGTTGGTCCCACCTGTCATTTGAAGATCTATGGCAGTCGTTACGGATTGTCAGAAACCAGAAAATCTGACATCAATCTTGCCAAGAAGTACCGTGTTAATAGTTATTAATAGTTGTATAGTGTTTAGTTAATGGGTTGTGGAGAGAGGTAGGCAGCGGTTCCATATAAAATAGGTACTGGTATGCATGCAGCTGAATCCGGCTTGACTGGAAACCGACCCCAATATAGTTGGGAAAATGCTAGGCAGATAATGACCTTTTAGTGATAAGACGATATTTTGACCAACTAATGCTTGGAGTAAATTTGGAAACATAGTTTTTTTTTTTTTTTTTAATAATATCTTGGGACAACCAACACACCGCCATCTGATCCCAAACTAGGCAGAGCCTGTACTATGGCAACCAGACAACTGATAAACATACTTATATATTTCTAAATACATATCTACATATTATAGATATTACACACCCAGATACAGAACAAATAATCGTACTCATCACACAAAGATTTGTCCTGTGTGGGAATCGAACCCACGACCTCCGTCCTAGCAGTCAGGGTTACTAACCACTAGAGTTTGTTTGGAGTCTCGGTTAGTCAGCACCCCAATAGTATTTCACAAACAGTGTCCCCTTTGTAGAACTGGTTTGCTACAAAGGGGACGCTCTTTGTCAAAACTCATGATTAGCTGTATCCATTCAGTCTGGCTGGAGTCGACTCGAACTTAAGACTAAGTTGGGAAAAGGCCAGTAGGTATATTGACCGAACTTGCACTTCCTAAATAAAAATGCTAAAACCCTCTCGGTCGGTAAAATATGTTAAAAAGAACCATTGTTCATTGGTAACAATATTTTACCGTTACTACAGGAAGTTTTATAAAGGTTATTCGTCCACTTTATATACCAAAAAAACTTTAAATGATTTATTTGATTCATATTGATCAGTGGGAAATGATTTCGCAAATTATAGGTTATGAGCAGGTACCATGTGCGGGCTTAAAAATATATACAGAAATATGAGCATAGATTGACCATCATAATGGGTATTTTACGAACATTAGAAAATGTAATTGCCATGTTTGTATTAACCACGTTCTCTGAGAAGAGGCCGTAGCCCTGCAGTGTGTAAATTACAGGGTAGCAATAATGTAAGAACCTGGCGGGAAGTCTCGACAGAGTTACTGATCGACTACCGACCGAATGCTCGTCAATCTCGATCGCGATCCACGGATCCATTGTTTTTGATCGTGCTTAACCGTGGATCAAAGACTATATGCCGTGGACAGACAGACGGACATGGCGAAACTATAGGAGGGTTTCTTTTAACCCTACAAAAGAGTAACGTAGTTAATTAAGTACCAGAAAGCTAAACAATACTTATATTTTACAGTACCTCATTATCTACAATCATAACTTTTACGTTATTTTGTCAATGTTAGTGGGTTGCTCACTCGTTTCCTATGAAAAACCCAAGAGTGTAGCAAAAACATGTGAACATCGAACTGCCTTCAACAGAAATGAGGTCAATAACATACAAAGTAGGTATCGCACCATTAAAGACCCGACCGTTGAATAATTTAGATGATATTTGATTTTAGAGTAGCAAAAAACATTGGAAATGAAGTTAGAATGTAAAAACACTCAAAAAACCAGTGCAAATAAATCAGTAACCAGAAATATTGACATTTGAGCCATCAACACTACCTGAAGTGTGGCTTGGTGTGGCTGACTAATAAATGTTTGCTAAATGTGCTAATGTCAAGAACATTGAACTCTAAATTGCTCATCATAGTTTGGGGACGCAGAAATAAGTGACGTCACAATAGTAAATATTTATATTTATGACAGTCTCGTTCCGAGTTTATACGCTTTTGTAGATTATCTTTAGTCGCATACTTACGCAGTTTCGATTCCCAGGTCACACAAATATCACTGATATTTGTGTGACCTGGGAATCGAAACTGCGGAATTTGTTCGAAAGAGTAACCCGCGGCCCCTTGAACGCATAGGGCATTATGGAGGTACACATTTTGTTTTAGATCATTCACATTTAACTATATAATAATATAATTTTTCTAACAGTTTCTGTAGCCAATTTACATGAATAGCATGCTTAGCATTTAGGTAGTACCTACGTAGTGTGTATTTTCTCATATATCATTTTGCTTCACGGTTCTCTTTTTAGTTTTATATTCAGCGAAATACCACCCAGGGGGCTTTAGTTGTCGACTAACTAGGTATAGTCGTCAGTACATCAAGCTACAAAATTGTGTCAAATTTCTTTAATAATATTTTCAAATTTATCGCTACTGCATTAGGTGCAAGGTTGATTGGGAAAATTTTACAGTTTCGGGTAGTTTGCTGTGCTGGCATCTGTACTTCAACTTTCCAGTCATATGTGTAATTTATGTTGATTTGTTTAAAGTATAGTCTTCTGTCTATTCCTTAAATGAAAAGAACACAGGATTGAACTCGTGATGCTGCAGCTAAAGGTACGATTTTTTCAAAATAGTTATCTCAAAAATATAAAATTATTACGCCGTCGTTGTGATATCTAAACTTTTTACTATATTCGTTAAATAAATATTATTTATAAATTTATTTAAAAGTTAAAGTTTGGTTTTACTTCCATCTATTGCACATTTTATATACTACACAATCTCAAGTACTCGGTCTTTTAGTTCCAGTATAAACTACTAGATGTCACTATTTTACATTGATGGTGGTGCCATCTGTTAAAAATTTAACATTCGGTAGTCGAGTGTCAAAAATGTTTGCACAAAATATAACTAGATGGCGTATGCGTCCACTTTCGTAGCACTCGTAGCAAAGAATGACTACGCGACGCTACGGAAATACTATGAAGCTGCTACGCATAGAGCTTTGTAGCCTAGCCGTAGCGACTACGAAATTTCGTATTGTATTTCTTTCTATAGCAATTTTCTGCAAATTATATTTTTGCAAGAATGCATAAGGATAATATTGGATGCAAAATGTTACTTCTGGTACTGAGACAAAACATTTTCCATTGAACTACGTTTATTAAACTAGACAAAAAATATTGAAATGACTAACAATTTTAATCAATTTGAGACTGCGAAAACCTCTCAGCTGTTATTGTTGTTAAAAAGCTGAATCTAGAACAAACTATTTAACATTTACCATTCGGTTTAAAAAGATAAAACAAATGAAAAGCTTGAATTGTCATTACTAAAACGTTACATTTCAGGATAGTTTAACGAATGATGAGACATAGTATGAACATTCGAAAGGATTCGAACTTCATTGATGCTTCCCAAAAATGATATAAGACTAAGGAAAAACTCTTCATGAATATATTCCAACACTCCGCTAATTCGTGGCGCCTTTTCCTTTACTGGTGATTGGCGGGTGCGGCGTGACGTCATCGCGCCCACGCTTTCTCTGTGACGCAAGCCGATCGATAACTATCACTACACCACTCTCTCTTGAGTGTTTCAGTATACGTTAGGTGATTGCCGTCTCGTTCTCGCATGTATGAATGCTTTGAAACTTAAAACCGTAGGCGGATCGTGCGTAGCCGGGCGCTGTAGCGAGGTAGTGCGACAGATATTTACGATACTGGTATATTTTAGAGTTTTGTTTTGTTAGTAAATAACTTTGTTCGGACGAGAATGTCATATTATAACAGATAACACATTAATTCACATTATGCACGCATAACCGCCTCATTTACTCTACTATGACTCCATGAGTTAACTTTATGTGCAGAGCTATTTATAGACTTAATGGCAATTGTGAGAAATTTAACCAGTGACGTCATTGTATCATGACAAACTTCTGTATTGCAACAATAGATTCATTTTGTGAAATATCAATATTTCAATGCTCAAAGTCAGACTTTGAGCAAGTCTGACTTTGAATTGAGAAATGCTTGGTGTCTTTTTATGAAAGAAAAAAAATCTTTTGAACAAGAGTTTAGAAAGGCGTCATTAAATGGCAAGTCTTTGATACTTTGTGTTCATAAAGACTGAGAATTGAAGGATATTTATATCAGAGTGCCAATTTTACTAATTTTGAAGCAACGTTCGCTATCGTATGTCAGTTGCAATCTGTCAAAAATGTATAGAAAGTTAGGGTTTTTTGACAGATTGCAACTGAGATGCGTATGTGAACGTTGCTTAAAAAGTAGTAGAATTGGCACACTGGCTATTTTTATTGCTACACGGGAAATCTTAAGAATCCTGCAATCGAAATTCAATTCAATTACAACCAGTTTCATTAATAGTGATTGAATTTTCTATTACAACGTTGCACTATTTTATGATCTTCTACACATCTGTCAAGCGTGATAGTTTACTATTGTGGCAAATTTTTGAAGTGAAAACTTCTTTAGCGGCGTTGTGCACTTTTTGGGATGGGAAAAAAATGTTAAACTCGCGTCAGGACACGAGACCTGATCGAAAATTCGTAACACGGATAATGTAATATGTAATATAAATTGTCGTTTGTGTACGATAGCGCAATAAATGAACCACTTTTAAACTGTGAAATGATAGTACTTTTGTACTGATAAATAAAGCAATTCGTGCGAAATGATTTCCTAACCATTCCAAAATATTAAAAAATGCACAACGTTAATGTTCAAGCTTTCACTTCTGCCGGCACTCCCGGAGTGCAACCCGTTGTTTTTTTATGTCTTCTTCTTTTAGTATGATTTGAGCTACCTTTAATCCCAGAAAAATTACGGTTTCTATGAGACAGGCCTGTTAGCAAAGCCGCAGTAGAATAACCAGTGTTACCACCAAATTCAGCAATATCCATCTGCAAGCTATGCACTGCACCAATCCCCAGATTTCAAGACCTTTACATACCTAACCTACAATATTCCCATAAAACCTACATACTCCAGTTTTGGCAACGACTACAAGTTGCGTAATACTTTTATTGAAAGAAGAGACAAATAAATGTTAGATCTATGTATTTTTTGGCTGGAGCAGGCCCGTCTGACCTCGGTCTAGCCACTCCGGCGCCGGAGTGTCTCGGTCTGGGGAAAGCGTCCTAATCTTCGTGCGTCACTATCTAACGTAAAATATCCTGCGGATGAAGCTGAATGGGTGGCTGTATTGATCTGCAGGACTTGGAGATGGGCGATGGGCTATGTCTGATGTGGCTTTTCGTTGGGTTTTTAAGCGTTTGTGTAAGGTTAGTTATCAGCTTATTTGTAAGAAGGGTAAAAAATACAGAGATAAAATAAATTATCTTGTAAACTCCGCAAAATTATGGATTTCGATTATGACATTAAGCCAAAAATGAAAATGCAGTTGCATAAAGATTTACTTATGCAACAGTTCGATAGATCTCATATCTGGCCATCTGTAATCAGTTGGGTAGTGAGAATAATATTCTCCAATAGTATCTATACTGTCCACCCCATATCTATAACAATATTAATAGGCCTCCCGACTTCCACCATCAAATACTCTACTTATAGACATTAGGGTTCTGGTGACGACCTCGCGTGTACTCGTTGATTCGTCAGTCTGTGAGATCATGAAATGATTCTGGTGACTATATCTCGGATGAAATCGTCACTACGTCTGTCTGTGAGATCATGAGATGATTCTGGTGATCAAACCTCGGATGGACTCGTTATCGTCAGTCTGTGAGATATTTGATGTTCTGGTGACTAAATCTCGGATGAACTCGTCACTTCGTCAGTCTGTGAGATCATGGAATGATTCTGGTGACCCAGACCTCGGATGGACTCGTCACTTCGTCAGTTTGTGAAATCATGATATGATTCCTGGTGACCAGACCTCGGATGGATTCGTCACTTCGTCAGTCTGTGAGATCATGAGATGATTCTGGTGACCAGACCTCGGATGGACTCGTCACTTCGTCAGTCTGTGAGATCATGAGATGATTCTGGTGACCAGACCTCGGATGGACTCGTCACTTCGTCCGTCTGTGAGATCATGAGATGATTCTGGTGACCAGAGCTCGGATGGACTCGTCACTTCATCAGTCTGTGAGATCATGAGATGATTCTGGTGACCAGAGCTCGGATGGACTCGTCACTTCGTCAGTCTGTGAGATCATGAGATGATTCTGGTGACCAGAGGTCGGATGGACTCGTCACTTCGTCAGTCTGTGAGATCATGAGATGATTCTGGTGACCAGAGGTCGGATGGACTCGTCACTTCGTCAGTCTGTGAGATCATGAGATGATTCTGGTGACCAGAGCTCGGATGGACTCGTCACTTCGTCAGTCTGTGAGATCATGAGATGATTCTGGTGACCAGAGCTCAGATGGACTCGTCACTTCCTCTGTCTGTGAGATCATGAGATGATGGGCTTGGATCTAGAAAGCTGGTTACGACATTTCGCAAGCTATATTTAAATTCATCATTCGAGATTTTTGTCAAATTTAGGAACAAGAACCCTATGTCATCTGTAACAAAGGTTAAATTCCTTTGCAACCAATAAATTAAACAAATGGTCATTTAAAAAATCTATTCAAATACACTTATCTAAAGTCAATGCTTGAGTTGGTGGCAATGAACTGAAATTATTTCGAATCATACATTCAAGAACCTGCAGTTAAAAAACCTCGAATGATAAACAAATGAAAGATACATTACCCACTTACTTAACTTTTGCATGTTGAACTATTACCTGACCTTAGAACGATTGAAATCAACAATAGGTATTTCCTCTATCAGAATTACTGAAATTAACATCAGAAGTGCAAACTGTCAAAAACAACAGAATTTTCCTACATTTTGACAAGTTTTTGTTGCCGAGTCGAATTTTAACGCTTTTTAAGTAAGATAATTAATTGGCCTTTAGTAAAAAAAACAGTAGTTTTTACGTGCAGCGTTTTATCAATGAATGCAAATATATCTGACCGAATGTATTTCACTATACGTACGAATAGAACTATGGAAACCTAATTTGACTTCAGCACACGACGCTGACGTCACTGGCCGGTACTCATGCAGTTACGTATTGTTCTCATCTCAGAATGGTCGCATGTAAAAAACGCATGTTTATTAATTTTTTACTTATCCAGAGGCTGTAGTGATGACTACAGACACTATGATTTCTCGAACTTCTATTATTTTTTTGTAAAAAAGACGGTAATTACAGGGGTAAGATTTTGTTTACATATTAGTAAGGCACTTAGGGCCAATTTCACCAATGTAACTGAACGCGATCAGCGATTAAACCACGTTTATGAGCTTTCAGTGTTATTATTTTTCTATGGAATATTTACACTGACAGCTCTTGAACGCAGTTTAGATGTACTGATCGCGTTCAGTTTCAGTGGTGAAATCCGCTCTTGGACTACAAACATTGGCATACGTAAGGTATGGTAATCGGAAAACGAATAATGCCAAATAAAAATCAACGCATTACATATAAAAACTGCCCTTCTAATACAACATTTCCTGCAATATTTATTTTATGTACAGTGCATGTGGCGCACATTTTTTCTGTTGTTGATGAATATTCCTACACCAATAAAACATAATTTGATGATCTTAAAATAGCTCATAAATACTCTAAATCTCCGAGAAATGTATAATACAAATATGTACTTTCATTTTTATACTTTAATTATGCGTGCAGCTAAGGAGTCGAAGTCTGTGTTTCCTGATAGCTACAACATGGAAGTCTTTAAGTCAAGAGTAAATAGGTTACTTCTAGGCAAACGAGTTCCAACGACGACGAAATCATCGCTTTACATCATGGGAGATTTGGTCAAACAAAAAAGAATCTAGACATAAACTGCATTCAAATCCCGAGCTACCGACATACAAAAGCTTCAGTCATCCCTCGACTGCATTTGGTTAAAATGCCTTCTTTATTCCAGTCTCAGCGTTCCTTAGGAAGTGAACATTTCATCAATACGGCCAGACATGATACTATGCAAGGAGTTTTCATTTCATTGAGCATGCCGATTTGCCGAGATGTGTGGGGGTATTCTGACGACATTATGTTCACAAAGACTTTCACATTACAGTCCACTTTTATGGGAAAAATTTGAAAATTTTATACTCAAAAGTTTTCAATGTGACTTATGAAATGAAAAATCTTATCGTGGGGAGCTCAAATTTTATTTAGTTAATTATAAAATAAATAATTTTTGAAGTTTTTTCCATTAAACCCACTTGCTCTAACAAGTGGGTTAAAAGATTGTCCATGATATTTCTTGCACTTTTCCTCTTGGCAAGGTTCGTCTTTTTGAATGACTGACTCGTTTGTTTTGTTTGTAATATGTTTTAAAAAAAATTACACGTCGATGTTTTTGCTCTACTATTTTTGATTACACAAATGAAACTGCATATAAATAACTGATTACGTCATTATAATTACATTATCAGATACCTGTTTATTCACTCGGACCAGAGGGCTTAGTGTGAGTTTTTTAACGTACTCGATCGCGTTAACGTAAACATTCGCTTATGTCAAATTATATAGAAAAAAACAGGTTGTCCGTGAGTGTCACCAGACGGCGCTTATTCAGTTTCAATACAAATTGATGTAATTACGCTAACGCGATCGAGAACGTTAAAAAACTGGCACTAAGGCCACTGGTAGTACCAAATAGCGTGTAGCTACATCTTTTGACTTTTAAAAATATGCTTAATCCTTGATAAAATTGAATCTTTAATGTCATTAAAATTGTCTCCTAATATACCTGGATGGACATTCTGAAGGGTGACCTTTTTCTAAATGCCGCAAAGGTTGGAACACCGAACCTACATTAAGGTTTGTTAGCAGAAGCTAAAATAAAGCAGACAATAAAAAAATACCAACCGATATAATATTCAGGCTGACCTGTTGGTAATCGAAATTGATTTGTTTTATTTTCGGCCAGGCCTCTGCAGGGCTAAAAACAAACATTCCGATTTGAACTGGATTTACTAATAGACCAATTCCATCCATTAGTCTTTCTTCGCTGGAAACTTTCGTGATGCCTCTGGACGATTTCTTATACAACCGAAACAGAATAATCTACCGCTTTTTTGCGGCTTCCAGAATTATTAGCGCCATTCCATCAATCAATTTCACACAAATGACTTCAAATATAAGGGTTGATCGTAGCCATCACTAACAAACATTGGCATAATTAAATTCCAATATTCACGCAAAGAATCCCAGCTATGGTAGGCGGCATCGTAATATCGAAAACAAGAAATAATGACATAAAACTGTCCTGAATCGACTTCTATCGTGATCCTTTACGTTCTCTAGTAATGAAAAAAGATTCATGATTTATGACGCCTACCATAGAGAGAGTACCTTCGAACCGTGACAGATCTAAAAATAGAAAGGAAAACATTTCTTTATTTTGAGTACCTCACAACAAAATAAGTTGACGAAGTGTTATTTTCTGCTAACTTGAAGTAATTAGAGAATTATGTCATATTGAAATACAAGGATACAATATACTATGTTTATCTAAATATTGGCAAACTGCACGTTATTTAACTTTCTTGGCTCTGTATTAGCTGGTGATTCAGTATTTTGTGTAATTGCAATTGCTATGTGTACTTACACAGATTATAATAGGTATTGTAAAAGTTACTTACTGTTGAAGCTACTTTGTTTATCAGGTAAGTTACAAAGTTAATTAAATTGCTTTAGTCCAATAAAACGTTAAGCAGATCGCCTACTTTTAAATTATTAACGCTCATTAAACTTCTTTCTGCTGCTAATTAATATTTAGAGCAAATTGCAACAAAAGTTATTAATAAATTCGCGAAAGCTCGTAGCTCTACGGCGTAGCCGTTCGTAGCGCGAAGATGCTACGAAACTACGCGGCCAATGTGTCATCGCGTAGCAAGGTTTGTCTTGCTACGGTCATTTGGGGTTGTTCGTTTAAGTTAATAACTAAGTTTTATTAAAATGCAACATTATAATTGTATTAAAGTGACAGTTAAGTAAAGATGTATTGTTATCTGTGCAACTTTTGAACGAGAACCACAGCCTACATAACCCATACATGCGCGTAGGTGTATTTTGGCGGGTAGTAGGGCGCAGGCGCGTCGCGCGGCCGTCCGCAGTCCTGCCACCATTCTTTAGTTGCACACTGTCCGCCGCGACGTACCGACGTTATGTCCCCGTGCACAACCAAACGACCATATCACCAACAAAAAACGAGCTAAAAACGCATTCACAACAAGAAAACGAGTGTCAAACGGAACATCCTCGGCCGGAGAAGGTAGTTGTGTTCAATTTTAGTGTTTCAGTGTGCTCAGAGAGGCGTAAATCGGTAAACAAATAGGCACTGTGGCATAGCGATTTTTGTGAATGAATTTAAGATGGTGGACGGCTGTGTGAGAGTGTCGGGCGCCGTCGTGCTCGGGTCTGGTGCTGTGTGGTGAGCGGTGGCGGCTGGTGGTGGTCGGGCTCGCGGCTCGTGCTGTCTCCCGAGCGGGTGTGGTGGCGCGTGGGCGCGCGTGTGCGCGTGTGTGCGTGCGATCGAAGCGGATGAATGACGATGACGTGGGAGGATCGCGGCTAATGTCTGTTTGATAACGTTCCACACCACTATCTATCCAGTAACAGCTCGGGCCCGCTCCTTGTCAACTATTATTTTTAGATCTGACCGAGCGACTGTAGAGAATTCAATATTTACGTCGATATCTTCCTTGATGAGAAACGAGACTTAATCGTAGCGTCTCCGCGTTAAGCATTCGCCTTGAGAACAACTGTGACGCTATTTTAAGGGTATTTTTAGGAATCGATTGTTGAATGGAAGCTATTTTCGGCGTAGATTCGAGAAATCGATTGTGAGGTGCAGTTTAGTTATTTTGTTTGTGAAATAGACGATAGTGTGGAGCGTTGGAGGTTATTATGAAGGCTTGGAGGTAACTAACAGGCCATTCTTCAATCGATATTGCAACCTTGTGCGAAATTACTTGTTACAGTATGGCAATGTCGAATTATGCATTTAGGTTATAGGGTTATAGTAATTTCAGTAATTTTCCCACCTTTGTTTATTAAAATGATTTTTGTTTTTCACGTTCAAAGCATGTTGACCAACTCAATTTGATGATATTTTTGTAACTTGGTTATCTGATTCTTTATAGATCTTTTTATATGGACTATTTAATGTGTAACCATCGACTAGATTATTCCGAGCATGTTTGTTTATTTTCAGTGTTATGTTTAAGTGGTTAGGGTGTCTGCTCACCACCGGGATCATTAGCGTCAAGTATGTCATAAAAAAAGAAGTGCTTTCATCATAATTACCTGCCTAGCCTTTTCCCAACTATTTTGAGGTCCGCTCCCAGTCACACCGGATCCAGCTGAATACCAGTATTTTACGCCAAGAGGCTGCCTTCCACCAGCTGTATGTTAGTGCCAAGCACAAGTTTCTAGAGGCTCATCCCAGATCGAGTTACATTTCAGTAGGATAATTCTATTAATTTTATTACTTAGATTAGTACCTATATTTAGATATATCATCTTGTTCACCTGTATATACATACATTGTTAGTTAACGAAGTGGTTTTCATGATCACTTGCAAGTGTTTGTGTTGCTTTTCTGAGATCCATAAATCAATATTAAAATTTCAAATTGAAAAGTTACAATTTAAAAATTCAATCTTTTTTTTGTCATACTAGGATTTCAAAAACACATAAAATAAACTGACAGATTGAACAATTGAACTGACAGAACTAGAAAGTTAACGTTTGCGCAATGGGTTTTGTATTGTAACCTGTGTAAAGTAGGTAACAGTCAAAAATCATCAGATCGACCCAAAAAACTCAAAACCAGACTCTATTTCAATATCATCTAGATCCTTATTCCAATTTCTTGCGGTCGCACAGCCTAGTCTTCTTTCAAGACATATCTATCAGCTGGCATCATGTTACCAACTCATTTTTAACTTTCGGGCAAAATCGTCTTTCCCACAATGCTACTTTCGATTTTCGAGTTCCGTACCCGAAAGATAGCCAATGGGACCTAATATTTGAAAATGGGGTCACTTTTTGGGTGGCAAATGAGAAAATTCAAAACAATGTTTTTCTAACTGCACCGTGTGAAAGGGCTCATCGCAAGGACTTCATAAGTTTTTTTAATAATTTTGAAATATTCTATTTCGAAGTTATTTAAGAAAATAGAAGAAAATTGACCATACCCCTTTATCTCCGAAACTATTACCCCCTTGCCTAAAAATGACAAGAAACCTATAAGAAATCTATGGTTTTAAATAAACATGTTAAAAAAATATTATTCGTTCGGAACCTTTTGAACTCACACACTTGGCCGGTTTTATCATTAAGAGCCCTGCAGGGCAAAGGCCTCCAGCATGCTTCTAGTCCTCTCTGTCTAGGGACCAGTCCTTAAGCGGATACTTGTCTTGACAAACTGCAACAACAGGGCTGAGATCGAACAGGGGTAGGTATTATCGTAGCTGATATAATAATGCTGGATTTCAACCTTACGTGCACTTCTGTGCTAAACTTTTTAAGAAAATCTCGTTCAAAGTTACCAATATCTGAGTCTGGACTTTCATGGATGCAAGCAGGTCTTTTGAGTACCGTAGCTTTTTAGAATAATATCATAACTAGCTTTTACCCGCGACTTCGTGCGCGCATACTTATTCTGTTTTTTTTTCCGTTTCTGTAGGAATTTCCCGTTCCCGTATAGTCTTTCTTATGAATGTGGCTATCATATACAAAAAGAATTTTTCGAATCCGACTGGTAGTTTCAGAGATTAGCGCGTTCAAAAAAACAAACAAATAAACTCTTCATCTTTATTATATTATTATATAAGTATAGATAACACCTACACACAACATAATACTTCTGTTTTTAGCCTGTTTCCCAGTTTTATAACGGAGCGAAAGTCCAAATTGGGATACCTCTTCAAAGTGTCTGATAGAAAATCACAACATCATCTGGGAATCGAACCCAAGACCAGCCGTCTCTCATGCAACCACTACACCAAAGGCACTTCTGATACTTTCTTTGAGTTTCAGGAATGTTTTCTTCAGTTTTGTTTGTTTTCGAACTGCTTATTGATCTACTGGTTGCAAGCGCTACTGCATGAGGTCCTCGATTCGATTCCCAGGTCGAACAAAGTATTATTGGGCTATTCTACCTGAAATTACTCAGTGCCGGCCTGCAGTCTGTATTTGCGTCCGGTTCATGGGAATATGCTCGCCTTTGTAGATAATTAGGAATATGTATTATGTGTACGGAGTATGGACTTGAACATGATTAGAAATATGTGGGTACTATAAGTACACCACTACCCAACTCTCCGGGCAATAACAGGCGTGATGAAATGTTTTCTTTTTCTCCTGAAACAAAAAAATGTCAACTGCCTAACATTTATTTTATCATTTGTTTCAGGTATTACAACTGTAAGCTGACATATGCAAGAAATCCTACAAAATTCCCTCAAACCGTGAATCTCTAGTGGATTATTCAAGTGACATTTAACCATTCCATTTCCACATTTAAAAACAATGTAATAAAAATAGAGACCCGTGATTAGTCAAAGTATTGTGCGGGAAATTTGCATCAGCCAATCGCGAGCCGTTGTTCAAAATGACCGGAGACTTTCGCAGCACGCGCCGCCAGCTATGACTAGAGCCTCAAACCACTTGCAACCTGTCTATAGAATATGATAAAGGTACGTGTTTTTTTTATTGTAATTAATTATTTTTACGGCAGCCTCCTTTAATTTATTTGTGGTTACCGCAGTAGATACGTCTTTTTCAACAGATTATCTGAGTTTTCTGTATCCATTAAAAATATAGCGAAAGCTGGGTCCTGATCATCAACTGCCTAGACTTTTCCCAACTATATTGAGGTCGGCTTCCAGTCAAACTGGATTCAGCTGAATACCAGTATTTTAAGTGGAGCGGCTACCTACCAGACCTCCACAACCCATTAACTGGGTAACACGGTACTCCTTGGCATGACTGGTGTCAGATTTCTGGTTTTTTTTTGGTCCTATGACTGAAAAATAAGATTTACAAATAAAACCGGGTTTTTGCAAACATTTCTAAAAGGTAAAGACTAGCCTCTTCCTTGGCATAACAATGCGGGTGATTTTTTTTTGCAATCATAAATACATATTCAGTAATTTCAAATCCAACTGGGCTGGAAAAAATGTATGGTTTATTTTCCTTAATTTTCACAAAACTGTTTGGTACTTTCTCTCATACATCTTACAAATAAATTATAATATTGATGACGTTATAAATACCATATATTTTTATACAACATACGTACCGCTTCCCATATTATGCCAGTGTCCTTTATCTAATAATAGATGTTAAATATTCCTCTATGTGTAGTCTTCAGGATCTATTCTTGTTCAATTACAAAGAGGCTATTTTTACGCCATTATTTTCATCCTCGTAAAGGGTTTTCTTTTTACTATAATATACGATATTATGGCACCTGTATGTAGGTCAAAGATAGCTCTACTTTTAGATCCATCACTGGGGAACTTAATACTTTGACAAGCATCTTGCATACTTATAAAGGTTACCTACGATTTTTCATGAAGCAAGCGTCCTAGAATTTAAAAGGTTCATTATAGTAAATTAACCCAATGCCATTTAAAATAGGTTCTTAAGGCCCGCTTGTGCAAACCAGGGTTATCTTTAACTCCGAGTTAGTGCATATCCAGTGCAATATTTTTTTTGCCATATTAAAATTTGTTCATAATGATGGGTACAATGGCCCCTTAAGAGCTATTGCGTTTATTCCGTTACATATTATATAAAAATCTCGTGTCACGGTGTTTGTGGTTGCACTCCTCCGAAACGACCGATTTTTATGATTTTTTTATGTGTATGAGAATAGGTCGCGCGTGTACGAAGTCGCGGCCAGCAGCTAGTTATGTATGAAATATTTGTGATTTAAGCTCGTGTTAGTAACTAGCTCGGAGTTAAAAAATAACTTTGGTTTGTGCAGGCAGAAATGAAACTCCTAATCATGAAGACTAAAGATTCGTGAAATAAAATCACCTTATTTAAAAAAAAAAACACGTTACTAAACCGAAAAATTATAAAATCATTACCATATCATTACAATGATGGTTTAAACTGACCTATCCGTTATCGATTCCCATCGACCCACATAGATAGGGCTTATACAACCTTTTATCAGTACTGTAGATTTTATTGCGCCGATTTGATTATGTTGTTTGACATGTGCTCAATATACAATCATAGTATAGACGTATCATGATTGTATATTGATCAATGATCACATTACAGCCAAAAACACATAAAAGTACTTATATAATTAAATATCATTATACTATCAGTTACTATATATGATTAAATGTACATAAACTATAGATGCACTACCCGCACTCCATAATGGCGACAAAAAATTATGGCAACTGCCGCGATCCTACACCCTGCACGCGCACTCATACCATCTGGCTACCGATTGTGTTTGCGCTGGTTTTTATAGCTGTCATGTTGGTACATGACGCGACTATACAACGTGTAACAGAATAAACGCAATACCTCTTAAGGGGTCACACACATCATTATAAAATTTTATTATAGGACCAACACTGAAATTGCGATAAAAAAAATCGACTCCCCATACATTAATGTATGTGCGCATAACTCGACAAAATGCAAAAAGCTGATTTGTTCACGATTTCGGGGTTGGTCCCATAGTAAAAGATGTCATAATGATGAGTACAATGACCCTTTAAGAGGAATTGCGTTTATTCTGTTACACGTTGTTTAAAGACGCGTCATGCACCAACATCACAGCTCAAAAAAACAGCGTCATAACTATAAGGACTGTTGAAAACGTAAATTGTTGAATTCAATTAAATGCGTACCTACTTCCTCACAAGAGCTATTTTCAGAGGCACTTTCCGTATTTTTAAGATGAAGCATCACCCTGCTTAGGCCAATTTTGGTCATAAAAAGGGCCAATTGGGATCACTTGTTATTCCAATCTTTAATTCGCCTATTTTTCGTCACACACAGCTTAGTTTCAGCAACGATTCTGTTGGGTGTCATTATAAAATTAAATTATGCCTTCTAAAAGCGTACCTGCCGCTCATTCACTTCAAAAGATTTGCGAACACGTCATCCTATAACAAATTTTTGTCATATTTCAATATGCAACTACTTCAAATTCAAAACAGTAAACTACCCCACATGTAGTTCATGCCAAAATGGTATCTGCGATATATTCCATGCTATATGTGTAGTGCAAATGAGGAAAGTTGGAGGGTAGACATTGAGTCTGGGAGTAGTGCCAACATGGCTCTAACAGAGCACTTGTGAATGGGCCCTTGACTGGCTCACTTTGATTAATGATTGCACGACCAACAGATAATTATATTTAGGCAAGCCAACATAATATATTATCGTCACTTACTAGTGTGATAATGTGTTGTAATGAAAATGGGTTCTTGTTGGGTGGTTTTCTTTATTTTGTGGCCATATGATGTGGATACATTCACCAAACAGTTACTTAACTCAAAACCACTACTCACTTTTCACGTTTTCTAACTGTTCTGTATCTGCTCGACGTCCGTATGTCACTTTATGGATCCAGCAGAATACCAGCGTCAGGTACATTTGCCTGGCACATGCTGAGCTGGACTCCCATTTGGTGCAGCTTGGAGACACGCACCGCACAAGATTATAATTATTTATTTTTTTCTCTTTTGTCAAATTCAAATATATTTATGTAGGTAGGTAGTTTAGCACTTCTGCCACAGATTTCCATACAGACCTACTCAAATCATAGTGCTCTGTTTTTTTTTTGTTATTTTGTTTGTTTGTTATTTCAAATATTTGCTTAGACTACTTTGTATTATTCGTATTTTTCATAATTTGTGTTACTCTTTTATGTGCCGTGTTTCTTTACTTGCATCAAATAAATGTTTTATCTATCTATCTATCTATCTATCTATCTACACATATTTTTGATAAAATGTTTATGTTGGTAGGTTCGTAAAACGCAGGAATGATTGAATTGATAGGTAATGGTTGGATGTTAATTTAGTTCATAATCCAGCAAAGTAAATTTAAATATCAAATTAATTAGGAATTAACAAAAACAATAAAATTAACGTTGTTTCTAAAGACAACGTAGATGTAAAACCATAAAACGCTTCTACCAGGTAAAGTATTTAAGAAACACCAAATTCCATTCCATCGCTGAGTACAAACCGAAAATAGTCGTGTAGATTTAGCAATAAAACCTTATTTTAGCCGACCTTGGCTGATTCCTGCAGTTACTCATCGTATGATACGCGATGTCGCCGACTCGCCACATTGACTCTGCCCCAACAATTTACCTATTCTATATATTTGTGGAATCGAATTGTCGTGCTACCTTCATTTAGTAGCAATTAAAAACTTTAATGGCGCCCAGCGTGGGACTAAATTAAATGTCCAGAAATTCGTCGATTTTAATTACACCAACTGACTTATTATGTATTATAGATATAGAATACAAAACATATTATTTAAACCTTTTTAGTAAGAAAATTTATGTGTATTAAAAAGCCACTTGTTTTGCTCAAATGCGTCTGTTACGTAGGTACCTACGATATTTGACCTTTATGTATGGGGGGCGGGGTGAGTATGACGTCACAGAATGATGACAGCCTTCAATGAAAGCATCGGTTGCTAATTATTCTGTCTGTGGACCGACTGCCAAAACAAATGTTATTCCAATACTCTATTATGTCTCGATTGGGGCTTTTGTTGGCCGTGATATGAATAAATTGATGTTTTATGTCTACGATAATTTATATGTAGAATATGAATTGTGTAAATTCGTTTAAATGTTCGAAATGTTTGTGACTATATAAATGCTGCAAAGCACCCTGACGCGAATGATGATATTTATTGATTTAAACTTTATATTATTATACAGTAGTATATTCTCTACCAGTCAAACTTTGGGTTAAAAAGACCACAATGTGTATCATTTGATTGTTGTACGGGTGTACAACAAATAAATGATATGTAAAAAACACCGTACAGGTTTTTTCGTTTACATAAATCAAAATTATATTCGGTACCCAGCTAATGTAGGTACTGAAATATTTAAAAAAATGGCGATTATACATTGATTTTGAGCAAATATAATTTAAAACTATATTTACGTATCTAAAACTTTTTAAAAATCGGGCCTAAACAAGAATAAGTGTTAATCCCATGATCTGCCAATAACTTCATAATCATTGAAAGAGGTCGGTTGTCCAGCCTTCTGCACAAAAATGCATAACTTAAAAATCTAACGTATTGTTGCACTACCAAATCTTGATACTTCCCTCCACAAATAGAACGTGCGTAAACAAAGCCCCGCTGACACGACTACCAAAGGCTGTAAATAATCAGGTACACCACAGCCGACTAAGTAGGGGCTCGTAACTCCACATAGTAATTGGGTCGGCGATCGTTGGGCGGGTGGCCAACCAAGCTGCCAGGCCAGATGCGGTACGGACTCACCCCTTGTAAATACTGTATGTACAAGTGCATAGTAGGTACATGTAATACTGGTAGTAATTGAAATATTGAAATTTTGTTTTGGGTGATTTTTTTTTTTCTTATAAGTAGGGTACTTGTAGGTACTAACTGTCACCTTTTAACCTTACCTGGAAACGTTTTGAACTAAAGTAGCAATAGGTTGGGTAGTAGTGAGTAGATACAAAT
Organism: Melanchra persicariae; assembly: GCA_947386135.1. Classification (NCBI taxonomy): domain Eukaryota; kingdom Metazoa; phylum Arthropoda; class Insecta; order Lepidoptera; family Noctuidae; genus Melanchra; species Melanchra persicariae. The sequence goes on along the minus strand of OX376652.1, from coordinate 10,731,251 downwards.
AAAATTTAAAGTGTAGGAGAAAAATCTCCGTAGGTACCTGCATGGCGTTTAATATTTATGGATTTTAGACAATCACATGTTATTGAAAGGAATACCAACTTTTTTAACCTTACTCCCCCTCATGCAATTCTTTTTACATTCTTAAAGGCGACTATTTAATTTAGGCTGCCAACTTACTTCAATTTCCACGCTAAAACTCATAAAAAATCTCGGAACCACCAAACTCTCAGGAAAACTCGCCTACAATTAAATGTAATCCACGAACGCGAGATATAATTTCGATTCGCGTCCGAGTTACGCGGTCTAGTTGCCAAATGCGTTCCACTTCCGCACACAGTTGGAACTTTGACAATCTCCACTCATACCCGCCACAATCAAATGACCGATGAAATTGAATTGCTCTGTGATACATTCGTTTTATGGCTATCTTTCTTTCTATTTTTTTATTAATTTTGATATTGATTATGACGTGTAGTTAATTTTTTGTTGGATCTTAGGCAGCATTTCGCCTAATGCTATCCACTACCTGAACTTTTCCAGTAAGTTGACCTAATTTCGGCCACTCCAGATGCACTCTCTGTTCCAAAAGTACAAATTTAATGTTATTTTAAGAACTCTTTTGTCTCTATATCATCAATATTTAGTATGGAATCTTGATTATTTTCTTCTTCCTTGGCATTATTTTGTTCATTGAAGCTATTGGCGCCCAACGTGGTACCCACTGATTGCAGTCTGATCAAGTTGTAGAATGAGCTTGTAAGTTGAATGATGAAAAACGAACCATTCTCTTTTAACAAAAAGTAGTAGAAGAATAGTAAAAATCGCTCCTTTGTGCGCAACTACGTTCCTGTAAAGGAACCTGATATTAAATAACATTTTAGAAACAAAACAGTAGCTTTCCATCCCTCCACGTCTTTACCAGTAAACAATGACGCTATGCACCAGCATAAAAGCTTTTAAAATTTCCCTTTGAAGTGTGCGAAATTTTAAAAGCTCAATGTCAAATGCGGTGCCTCACAAAGAGTCTTTACGTCCTTTTATCTTGACGTTACTTTCAAGATAACGCCCGTCCAGGCTTGCTTCCCTGCATTTTATGATGCAAGCCTCCGCATTTTCATGTTAACACAAACTGAACACTATTTACGGTCTCATTTGCTGAAAACTTTGTAGGAATCGGTGCAAGAGAAATGGACTTTGTAGTTTTCTTGGCTCAATTTTATTAAAAGCGGAAAATTTTAGGGCAATAAATAATTCGACGATACTTTTCTTTTATTTCAAGTACGAGTAAGTTATTAGTAGTGTAAAGGAAACTTATAATTAGCCTAATGAAAGCTGATTGCGTGATATTGCTGTAAAGAAAATGTTAGGAATTTAAAATAGTACTACAATTGAAAATGAAGGTACGCTTGATTCTGAATATTTCTTTTAATTTATGGCCAGTGTGTTTGTGAAGTGATTTTTACTGCAAAACAAATGAAAATATTAAAAAAAGGTGATATTTGATATTTTCGAAGATTGTGTTATAGCCTTTTTTGTAGGTAGGTACTTATAGCCATAAAAGGTACAACCTATTTAGTGTCTAACAAAATAAGTCGTAGCCTCAGTAATAAAGGTGCATACCGATGAGTCAACAAATTTGTCATAAGTGATGACAAATCTGCTGACTCAACTACTGGAATTATCCACGAGGTTTGTCGGCAAGTTGCTTCTTTTCTTTCCTTCCACTATTTGTAAAATATTCCCAATATCGGAAAATATGTACTACATTTTATTAAATACCTGGTAATTATACCTGAATTACCTGATGCATTAGATAAACCAACATGATCTTAAGAACTGCATTCCAAAGAATGTGTATTACACTTCGATAATACCTAATCACAAACAGTATCTATTTTCTTGTTTATAAAAAAGCGTAGACGCGTATCTAGATATAACGGGTCGTTCGATAGGTATAGGAATCGAGCGTAAACGAATAAAGTTATAACCGAGTTGTCTGTATGAAAGGCTAAGTCGCAGCGGTGTGAGAGAGGCTAATCTTGTCAGCCGCTAAACGGATTGAACGTCTTCAAACGCGGCAGCATTCATGATGTTGTGTCCTTGGAAAATTTGTTGTTTGTCTCAGTAGGCTAACTGTCACAGTTTATGACCAAAACTTCCATTTTATTTATTTATTTATTTACTATCTCATTCACTTTATTATTTATTCATTTTATTCTCTCATCTCTTCTTTGTTCTTTCTTTGACGGAAGATTTTTTATAGCTTAGGACTTTCAATGGTAGTTCGATGGCAGATGTTGAAAGGAAATCCTGTAGTGCTATTCTATTCTGTAAAATTTCACTGTGATTACCTACTTAAGTGAAGTCCTCAATGAAGTGAGTTGTTAATCCCTAGCATTAGTTGGAATGACAGATCTCTTCATGCTTACTTAATCTAAGTTTTCACTTAAGTAAGTATTTTTGTTTCAAATACGTTTATTTGTGAGTTTAACACCTGTTTCTTATTGTCTGCTGGATGGTACAGCATGGGTTATTGAATTTCTGTGATAGGATAAAAATGTATAAAGCATGTACGTATATACCTACGGTGAATGAAAATATTTCTACTTTTCAAAAATAAATATTACGCATTCATTCTAAATATTTGTTTAAAATTATGGCCATTATTAAAATAGCCATCACGTAACTTGGACCTTGCTACCCAATCATGACTGGTTAAGTATAATATTTTTACCATGATATTTATTTTCCTCATACCTAAATAGTTCATGACTATGTAAGAGAACAAATCCCAAACCTACTTTCGTGTATCGTATCGTGACAGTAACGGAAAAAATTATCTACTAACGCAAGAAAAAATCAAAACGTATGGGGAAGCTACAATTGTATTCGAACCCAAGGATTCCCCTTTTATCACCGTGAATCTAATTTATTAACGGGACGCGTCTTCTATTAGCTGTTTTACTTCATAAAATGGAGTATATTACGTTATATTTTCATATACATACCGGTGCTGTAGCTTGCTGCCGCCATATTAATTGTGTTACCAAAATACAAAACCTATTACAAATATATTTTCTTCATACAAAGTCGCAAGTTTTTTGGCATCCTATACTAATTATAAGTTTAAATACTCGTATATAATATGTAGAGGTTCGAAATCTTTAAAAAAACAAAATACTGTTTGGCGCATAAAAATTATATGTTTAAAATAAAGTAAAATTGACCTAAATATAGTAAGGTATGGCTTGCATAAACTTAAGCTGTTCAGATTTCTGGGCCGCTTCCAAATAGACGACGCCAAGTGATTTACATGTACTGCAAAACAACTATTTTATGACAATCTGCTGTTTCAGCTGCACAGACACGATAAAGCATTATAAAAAACTAGTTGGAAATTAAGAGTCAGGATTTCGTAATACTTGAGGTTTCATCGTACACAATGTTAGTCCATTTCTCGAGTTTTCTCACTTGTTATGGTAACATACCCAAAATTAGGTAGAAAGTAACAATAAGAACATTCCTTGACAATTCTCAGAACGTTCAGTATCTACTATAACGTAATTCATTAATGCAGTTTCAAATACATAATATGTATCTATGTAAAGTCTTCATGATAGTTAAACATGCACTATCACAATAACCATACGGTCTTCCAGACACTCATAAATAGTCTGGAAACTATTAAAAAATGTAACAAAAAGCACGGTATTCAAAACACGTAACACAATAAATAATGTGGTGTACTGCTGTTGTTCCAAAAACGTCACATGTGCAGCTCTTTTGAATGCACCGCCATCCAATGAGGTCGTCGCATTGCGCGTGCGGACGCCCCATTGGTCGGCCGGGACAAGCTCAGTTCGTTCAACTTTGAATCTGCAAAACGCTGCAGGAGTTGCCAAGAAAAATCACTTTATTGTTTAGTTTTTGCAACGGTACCGTGTTGCTCGTAAGTATTGGAATCGTATAAAAGCTTCAGCGTGTATCGAAATTCAGAGTTCACTCTTGTTCTTAGATTGTAGGTAAATCCTATTCTGCTTTTAAATATGTTTTCAGATTAAATTAATTAAATGTTGCGTATAATTTCAAGCATTAATTGGTACAAAACTAATGTAACCATGACTTTGTAGCTAAAAACTGATTTTAAAGAGTGTCCATGGAGTTACTTGCATGATCCTATGAAGAAGACTTCATAGGATCTGCTGGAGATGGGGTCGGTAAGTGTGTTTTTGCGGAAACAGCTTCGTCTATTTGACTGACAGGCCTTGATAATTCAGAAATAAATGGAATATTTAAAATGAAGAATTTTGATTTGGTTTGATTTGCCACTATTGGCGCCCAAACGGGACCTGCCGGGCGCCAATAAGGGTTACATTCCATTTTAACTTGAACACCGTTTAGTATTTCGTACACTATAAAAGAACATTATTAAAATTGCTGTGCACTTACGCGGTGATGGATTGATGGTAAACTTATAAAGTTTCAGCCGTAATAGCGACGTTTACCACCTCAGAACAATTTACTGGTCCTTGTAAAATTATGGCGTGGAAGAAAAATTTTAGTTTTATGGCTTGAAAACATTTTGATAACATTGTTGTATTTTTATTTAAGTTCGTAGTAACTTGAATGTGTTCACGTTAAGAGTTATAAACCTGCTGCATATTATTAAGAAAAACCGGCCAAGTGCGAGTTGGACTCTCACACGAAGGGTTCCGTACCATAAACCGAAAAAACACGTTTCTTTTAAGGGCCCCGTTTAATTTTTAATCTAATTCATTTTTTTATTATTTGTTGTTATAGCACAAATTTGATAATAAAAATAGAAATAACAGAAATACACTCTGTAAAATTTTCAACTGTCTATACCTATTATGGTTCTTGAGATACAGCTCGCTGACAGACAGCCGGACAGCGGAGGCTCAGTAACAGGGTTCCGTTGGTTATCCTTCGGGTACGGAACCCTTAAAGAAAAGTAAAAAATATGTTTTGGACACAGAATACACTTGAATAATACTCGCCAAGACTCGCCCTTACCAAAAACTTCGTGTCGTGTCAAGACGATATCGCGGTACTCTTACAGATTGTATGCTTTGATATGGAAATGTTATTTCTGTCTCTGCATCTATGTTTGTCTGTTTATTATCTGTATACCATAAAGGCAATGCAATTGGTAGGTTATTAATTAGTAGGTCAAAATTGCTCAGGAATGAAAGACGTCTGATGCTGGTACACAATACGAGTTAGATATGTAACGTTTAGTATTTCAGACTCAGCAAAATCAATTTTCGAATTATCCAATGTTTTACAGCCGTCACCATTGAAGGATTAATTTGTTCAGTCCTGGCCTATTTGTCCTTTTCTAGCAAATCAGCACTTTTTACTATATTTAAATACATAGATCAACCAAGAAAAAAATATTTGACGTATTTTTACACTTTATACCTAAAGATCTTACCTATTATAACTAGTAGGTAAGTACAGTAATTTAAAACTTTTACATAATAATATGTAAAAGTAACTGGCAGATTTAGCTGATTAAATAATATCTTAATATTCTATTTTCTATTTATTTTTCCATTATCTGTGTTTGTAACGTATGTCGAAGAAGGCAATTAAATAATTATTCCAACTTTAAGTGCATTCAGCCAAACACTTTAAGATTGAACTTTTAATAGCCATTTTTTTTATTGAACTTCTAAGAGCCAAAGAGATATTAATAGCAACTTTATGGTAGGTCTCTAACACAATATTCAAGTAACATAATACATAGTAAGAAAAGCTGGCAGCAATACCTTCTTGGGCGAAGTTTAAATGACTTTACAGCCACGCTGCACGTATGTAGAGTGTATATGTGTGTTATAACTGCATCCTTATTTCACTAGTTGAGGAGATACTTACGGCTTTCCTGTATTTTACGAAACTTTCTTTGGTTTGTTTCTTAATTGAACAAGATTTATGGAGTTCGTTGTCTTCCTGGCTAGTTTAACTATTTTTTTTATTATTATTATTGATAGGCACGCGCTTGACCACTATCTCACCTGATGGTAAGCGACGATGTGGTCGAAGATGGAGCACGCTTGCCTAGAAGTAACCTATTCACTCTTGACTTAAAGACTCCCAGATTGTAGCTATCAGGAAATACAGACTCCGGCAGGGAATTCCACTCCTTAGCGGTACGCACAATGAATGTATTCCCAAAACGCTTTGTGCTTGTGGGTGGGATGTCCACCATGTACCGGACTTAACTATCATCAGAGGGCCAATTCTACTATTTATTAAGCAACGTTCGCATTCACATGTCAGTTGCAATCTGTTCAGAATCAATTCAGTGCTTACACCTTTCCTTATCTCAAAACCAAACATCATCACTTCATTGGAATGACCGTCAGAACCAATCAGTGAACTCACAACCCATTTAGAATAATCACCAAAATTACTGTTCACTCTGATCAAAACTTTTGCATTGTTTTTGACGTAGTGACGCAGTTATATTCAGATTCCCAACAGATAACATTATTCCGTAAATAAAACCACATCAAACATTATGCAAAGTCGCTGCGTGTACACTATCGAAAAATAAACTCCCACAACAATGTTAAGAAAATGGGAGAACTATTTCCATATTATTCAAATTGAAACGTTGTAACAGTATCAGATTCCGTCCATATTTCATGGTGGATGTCTGCAGCACGCGGCTTCAGCTGCAAGTAGGTCGCGCGGCCGTCGACCCGCCCCGAACGATGCACACAAACGAGCTTTTAATTTAACATTTTAATATTTATATCTCCTACTGTTTTCTGCGCGCCTGGTATCTTGCGGATCTTGCACTTAAGAAACTACCATTCGGATTTTGGTTTGTTTCAAAGTAAATTCGCTTAAGTTTTTCGTTTTTTTACATAAGAAAGGTAATTCTATGCGTCAAATTGCAGCAAAAAAATTGTATTGATTGCAGGCGGAAATTTACAACTTAAAAAAAGTAAAAGCAAATCAACAAGGTTGAGACTAACTTAAAAAAAAAAAATCTTTTTGTACGACTGCAAAACATGAAAATCGGAGAAATATAAAGTAAATCGAATCAGGCATGCGTGCAGCAAAAATACAGGAGACGGAGATAAAAGCTGAAGTCAATCGGATTCACCGACGACCCGCCCGCGATGCAAATCAAATATGACGAATGAGAATTATGCCACGAATCAATATCACGGATAATAAGCGGGTATTGTTGATAGATGAGTACCTACAGTAGGTCCAAGTGTACAACACATGACAGTGGTTCCACAGATGTATGTACCTGAAAGATCGACCAATATAAAACAACCATAAACCACTGAACCAATTTTGATGAACGTACAAAATTATATTTTGTAATAAAAAAAATTGGTCCTAGGAAAATGATTCAGGATGGGTGTTATTCCGGGAATACATTCTCTTGGGATGGAATTTCTGTCTTTCAGCTGGGCGAGGGCGCTGGCGGAAGCTACTATCAAATTTCATCATAATTTTGAAGCCAAAAAATTTAACTTCGCTCTTACTGCAGGTGCTTGGTTATTCCTCGTCTTCCTGCCCTTACCCCGTGTAACTCGCGCAAAACGTTTTCTCCTTTCATTCACCTCTGTCAATCATCACGCTACATTTTAATTCCTTTTTAATGTAATCCACCACGTTACTCTCATGCTCTCATGCTTGGCGCAAAGAAATTACTTTTTGCCTCTTTTTTAACCGACTTCCCAAAAAGGAGGAGGTTATCAATTCGACTGTATTTTTTTTTTTCTTTTTGTGTTTGTTACCTCATATCTCCGTCATTAATTAACCGATTTGAGAAATTCTTGTATTATGTGAAAGGATATACTTCTCGATTGGTCCCATTTAAATTTTATCAAAATCGGTTAAGCAGTTTGGTTTTTAAATTCAAATAGCTGGAAAAAATATGTGGGAACAGTGGTTTACGAAATTGCATATTTTTGCTTTCCTGTGACTTTCCAGTGGTGTTGCTAGGTGTGGGGTACCACTAAAAAGTGAAAAATAAAAAACTTTTTCACTAACAAACCCTAAGAAGAATAACTAAGAAGCAACCAAACACCAACTACCGAAATTAAAGTTATTTTGTACTTTGTAGTGTTTTTTTTGGAAGTCGTTTTTTTTTTCATTCAATCTATTCATTTGTCTTGACAAATTGTCAAAATGAGGATGTCCCTCTCCAATCATCACCATCGGAACTTCGGTTGATTTGTATCTTTGATATTTAAAAAAAAACAATTCTAAATTTGGTTTTAAGCCGGGACTGTCTACTGAATCAGCTATCTTGTGTTTGAAGCAAACTGTCAGGTACTACTCCGATAGGAGCACACCTATTTATGCCTGTTTTCTCGACCTCTCGAAGGCGTTCGACCTGGTTAACTATGACATCTTATGGCAAAAGTTAGCTAACATCTCAATGGCTCTCGAACTGATAGATATATTTAAGTACTGGTATCTTAACCAGGTCAACGTCGTTCGATGGTCGGTTGCTATGTCGGAGCCGTACAGGTTGGAGTGCGGGGTGAGGCAGGGAGGGCTGACCTCGCCGAAGCTCTTCAACCTGTACGTGAACGCACTGATAGAGGAGCTCAGCAGCACCCGTGTCGGCTGCCATATTGACGGTGTTTGTGTCAACAATATTAGTTATGCAGACGACATGGTGCTGCTGAGCGCCTCGGTGTGTGGTTTGTCCAGGTTGCTGGGTGTCTGCGAGCGTTACGCGCTTGATCACGGTTTGCTCTATAACGCTAAAAAGAGTGAATGCATGGTCTTTCAGGCCAGGGGCCGGAGCTGTCCGGATTCTGTTCCACCTATTAGGTTGAACGGTGTTCAGTTAAGAAGAGTTCAACAATTCAAATATCTCGGGCATATCGTGACCTCTGACCTGAGGGACGATGCGGACATGGATAGGGAGCGGAGGGCGTTGTCTGTGAGGGCCAATATGATCGCGCGCAGGTTTGTGCGTTGCTCGGGGGCCGTCAAATTGACTCTTTTCAGAGCCTTTTGTACGTCCCTGTACGCGGCCAGCCTGTGGGTGTCATATACCCAGAAGCAGTACAACGCTCTCCGTGTTCAGTATAATAATGCGTTCAGGGTGTTGTTGGGGCTGCCCCGGCATTGCAGCGCTTCGGGGATGTTCGCCGACGCCCGTGTCGACTGTTTCTACTCGATGCGAAAGCGGTGCACGTCTCTGGGGCGGAGGCTCTGGACCACCTCCAACACCAGGTTTGATTGTCAGTACATCAATCATTGTTATATGATTAATGTACTGACAAACAAACAAATGACTCAGAATCAGATATATTATTGAAATTCGTTATTTTATTTTATTTTTATGTTATTTTATGATTTTAATTTGTGTGTTAAAATTATGATCTGAATGGATTGAAATAAATGATTATTATTATTATTATTATTATTATAAATGACTTTTTCACGATGTACCATGATGTTTGTTATCAGAAAACATGCATTTTGTTGTAAATTATGATGAATATATACGACCGAAACTTTGACTAGCTTTGAAATTATACCATGAATACGTCAGAGACTTCCGACGATCGATTACCCTCTGTGGATATAAACCATTCATTACTATAAAATGACAAAGCATTCGGCTTACCCGGTAATTTGTGTGGAGACAACAGCTTTTGTGTATTTAACGGCATGCGAGTTTTTTTTCCTAGTAGGCATACGTATTTTTTATTTGCCTATAGTATCCCACTGCTGGACAAAAGCCTCCCCTGTATCTTTCCAGACACTCTCTTGATTTTTTTTACGGCATGCGAGTTTTGTTTCCTGGTAAACATAGGTTATTTACGATAAAAATATTAGCTACTGTGAATCATTGCCTCAAATTCGGAAGATGTGTAACATGGCCGTGTCATATAATCTAATCTCGAATCGAGATTCTTGCTAGAACGTCGTTCTAGAAGAACGCCCGTGTGGGGTCGGAGTGCTTCACCAGTTTGGGTTAGAAAAATAGATTGGATTGCTAGATATTAGACACCATCTTACTATTTCTTTTCGATACAAAACAAAAAAATGGGAAACAGAAGTCGCAAAAACTTTAAGATGCTATAATGTAGGTACATCATTACAACATTACAAGTTTATTTAAAATTCATTTACGTAAATCGTGGGTACATAGGCGGCTAAGTATTTTATCTATCTAACGACTTTACACATAGATAGGTCTTTCAGCTTGTCGAAAACCATTAGAAATGTATCAATAAAATAAAAACTGCATCACTATTCAGTTTTCAAATCCCACTGGTCAAACGAGCTGTCAATCGATTAGTACCGATCGCAGCAAACTGCAACAGAAATCAATAAATGCCTTTTGAAGACTAATCCGTTTGGAATGATATTGATGGAGTGGCGAGAGTGCCACAAATAGTTATCCGATAGGCAGCCCGCAGCGCACTGTCACCTCACTAATACCCGTCTTTTGAATGAAAATCTATGTAGTTTGTATATGATGTTTTGTAGAGAAATATTGGTAAACGTTTTGTAGGTTTGTAATGATTTATTTTTTACATTCTCAAGAATGTCTTTAGATATAGAATTGGATGAGGGTTGGAATATAAATGTCATCGATGCGTCTGAAAAGAAGATACTTATAGCAATAGATAATCAGGTATTGATAAGCTCTTTTGGCTATTAAAGAACACAAGGTGTAACAAAAAGACGTAGGTACGTCTTCCCGTCACACCCTGTATTCAGTACCTCGGTCAATTTTGAAAGCGGCTTCTGGTCTTTTAGACCACTTTCTTCAAGGAAGTCATAGACAATTCCCAAAATAAAAAACCTCCCATACTAATTTTGATCAGCTGATGAAAACTTTGTATGGAAAACCCATTTTTTTGGGTTACACTCTGTGTACTACATTTTAAATTGTATTCATGATGTTTGAATTTAGTTTTTCATTGACACATCAGACAAGGAACTTCGTAAAATAGGTCTTGGTGGATTCTGCTTCTGCCCCTTATCCATAAAGACGCATAACTTATCATAGCTTTAATGGTATCAGCTAAGCCTTTATGCGATTTTGATATACATCTCTTATCATGGATTAGCTTAGTCTGCTAAAGATAGAGCCAAAAGAATCTCTAGTCAAAATCACCATCCATGTTTTAAATTTCAAATCCTAGCACAGTTCGCGAGTACATCGATATGACCGTCCGTACATCGTACCGGTGCATTCAGCCGCCCCGGGAGGGTTGAAGGCTTCCCGTCGACCCGGTTTATGTCCCAGATGCGTTGCCAGGCAACCGGCACGCGCCCCCCCCCCCTCTCCCCGGCTATTCGATTACTTTATAAATGTGTTATTATTATAATATGACAGAAAACTATGTGAAATTAGTCCTGCGGGTCTCGCATCTGTTTAATAGGATTTAGAGATTGGATGGCTGCGGTGTTGTTATGAAATATCCGGATAAAGATGTATGGATGGTCTGATAAAATCAATTCTATTTGCTTGAGAAAAAGTCTCTGACAGAATTGTTTGTTTATTATCAAAAGGCTCGAGTTTGAATCTCACCTTATGGAAAGCGATGATTACGAAATCGTGACAGAAATAGAGGATTTCTGTTTTAAGACTGATATTTTTGTCATCTTCTCCTTTCTTAACTGATCCATTGGTAAGATTATATCAAGTAGACACTTCTAAGAGCGGTTATGCACTGGATCCGATCTGAATCCATGAAAATACGGTTGAAAAAAACTCGAACCGAATTCGGGTATTGCTTTTCGCACGACATCCGATTCGAATTCGTAAAAATACGGATCTAGAGTCTGAAAACACGGACCGAATTCGGATATTACTCACCCGATCTCTGATCCAAGCTATTCAGGGGCCATTTTTGGATATGTCTGATTTGAATCCGAGGTAATGCAATATTTCTTCCGAATGACGGATGACGGAAGTCTGATCTAGCGCGTAAACTACCATACAGATAGTTGTATAACTACTTCGGAACGTATTTTCACAGATTCGGGTCGGATGCAGTGCGCAACCACTCAGTAGGGTTCCACCTGCCAGGGTTGCGGATTTTGTTCGAAAGAGTTACCGCCGCCCTGGAAAGCCAAGGGCATTACGAGGAGCAAAGATGGGTTTTAGTCAGTAAGAGTCTGACACTCCCTTTCGCTCCGCCCAGAGCGGGAGGAGACATTTGATGATTTCCAATTCAAAAAAAAAGAAAAAGGGTTCTACACGTTCTCAAGAGCGCTTACGCCGTACGGCATTTCATACAAACTTTCAAGTTCTTATTTTTCGAAATGAATCACCCCTATAAACTTGGTATGCATACGCTAGATATCCAGGTCTTAATAGTTAGTAGAGAACGTTTCCGAAAAAGAGTTCAGGGGGAAAGATAGACTGATTTCTTACTTTCCATAGAAAACTTAAAATCGTTTTCTCGCTCCCTCTAACCTCTTTTTCAAAAATGTTCTCTGACCAGGATATCTAGCGAATGCATACCAAGTTTCATTAATCTCTGTTCATTAATTTCGAAAAATAAGGACTTGTAAGTTTGTATGAAATGCCGTAGGACGTAAACGCTCTTAACTCTAAATACTGAATTCAAGACCTGCTCTTAGTCTTGATGTAGGTGACCACATCTTCAGAGTGTGAGCTTTACTAATCATGAAAAGTCTTTACTTTTTTAATGTTGTGAAAAAATATGGAAATGTATAATTGTAATTTTTTTTTTTTTTTTTTTTATTATTGATAGGCACGCGTTTGACCACTATCTCACCTGTATCTGTTGTAGTGAAATAAAAGGCTTTTTATTTTTATGAAAAGTCTCGAAGATAAAATAAAAAGGTAGAAACAGTTCGAAAGACACCAATCTATATTATATTATCTATATATATAAAAATGAAACCCGTTTTCCTTGGTCACGGCATCACGCGTGAATGGCTGGACCGATTTCACTAATTCTTATGGAAAAAAAAAAAAAAAAAAAATTGCGCGGAAAATTAGAAAATTTAAGAATCCTTAGGGTAGGTGTAGGGTAGGTGTAGGGTAGGTGTAGGGTAGGTAGGTAGCCAGTTGACGGGAGCGAAGCCGCGGGGGACAGCTAGTATATATATAAAAATGAATCCGATTCCCTTGGTCACGCCATAACTTGAGAACAACTTTACCGATTTCATTCATCTTTTTGCATTTGATAGACCAGTTCTTGAGGAAGGTTTTAGGGTATTTAACCACGTTACGAACGTTAGAAGCCGAGCAGCGGGTAAAACCGCAGGGCACAGCTATGGCAATTCTACTAATTTTCAAAAAAAAACGTTCACTTTCGCATGTAAATCGCAAGCTGTAAAAAAAGCTTTCATTTCCCTACATTTTTGACAGATTAGCTTAAAATTAGCAGAATTGCCCCCCTGAACAACAACACCGATTTACAGAAACCCTTTACAAAGTTCAAAATGTATTTTCCACGACGACGCAACGTTACATTTCCTCGTGTATCCTATAAATAGCTGTCCTTATATTTTAAAGGATCCCACAATAAGGGGAAGGCACATTTAGCTGATTCCTAAAGTTTGTTAATAAAATGTTGGGTAAGCTACCGCGCCACACATGCGTCACATATTTTATTTGATTCTTTGTTTACTAACGACCAGATCTGATGTTACAACCAATAAAATACATATAACACTTGGAAGTAATATGGATTTTGTTGAAGAGTTCTAGGGTCTGGAGATTTAAACTGGGTTCTGTATGTTGCTACCTATGTTGATATGGTTGCAAATGTTGGTTAGTCTTCTAAGCAGATATTTTTATGCTTGTTAAAACTTTCTCGTGAGCTTAGATATTTTCTTGCTAAGACCGTTTTCTTAGATGTGTGCTACGCTGAAGTTCGTAGCACAGAGAGCTACGCCGTAGCACGGCTACAATTATCTATTACTACGATTTGAAAAGCTTCAAAGGTAATCCTAAGCATCTTCGTACTTAGTGGCACTGTTTAGTAACTATTTTCTAAAAACAAATGAAAAAATAAAAGCACATACTCCGAATACTCGGGAACATTTGCGATCAACAAAAACGGTACCAAAACAGATTTAACGAGTTAAATTAAAATTCCGAGAAAAGCTACAACGCTTTAAAATAACAGTTTAAAAAAACAAAAGAAAAACGAATCTGAAACGTCTGCATTGGGTGATAACAATTTATACAATGGCAATATCGAATACGCGAAATTGCCATTGCTAAATTCTCGGGGCGAATTTACTAGAATGCGGAGAGTCTTGGGGGCAAAAAGTGGCGCGGGTTCAATTTAAGGGGAACACGGAAGTACGTAGTCACGGCTGTGAACTGTGCTGATTTATGGCGTTAAGTTAAAGCTGGTAGGTGCTGGGGCGGGCCCGTGGAGAACGCACAGGGTTGCTCGGTGAACGGTCGACTGTCTTAGTTCTGCGCTCCGGTTTCGATCGAGGGTACGTTTTTGTGCAGTTGAACTTATCAATTTATTCCAAAAGGCAGGTACTTTTTGGTGAAATGCTGAATTATATTTATTCCAAACAGGTCAAATGCTATAAATGTATCTGATGTAGTGAATTTTTTTTTTAGAAATCCAATCCACATTACATTGTTCGATTCGTGTGTTTGGTAAAGAAATTATAAATGTAGGAACTCTAATTACAAACAATCTAAAAAAAAACCATGTCCAATGTTGACGATTCCTTGAAAAATAAGTATCGGTAGTGATAAAAAAGCTTCTACATACCTATGTTAATAAAACACCAGACACGTGTGAGCTATTTTTCCAAATACGAAGCAATCATGAATTATTAAAAAGTAATTTGATTAGCCAAACAAAACAAATCAAATTAATGGTTAGATATACCTACTTCGTTGTTTTTCCGGAAAATCGTTAACCGAGAAACATCTGGGCGATGGAAGTGGCAGCTTTTCCCGGGAGGGGAGAGTCGGGAGAGTTGGGTCATCGGGTCGCGCTACACGTGATAAACACAATTACACATAGATTTTGTTTATAATTCCTTGTAATTAACTCCGCTCAGTCAGAACGATGGGGAGGTGCGGGGAAAAACTACCTATTTGAAATTTTATCGAAAATATTTAGTGATTTGTGGCAATGACTTTACAATACATGACTATCACGTCATGTATTGTAGCTATATTATTTCAGGACTCATTTGCCCCATCTTATTCAAACTTTTGACTAATAAAAACGTTTTTGGAACATTTTTGTCCTTTACCTAACAATTTCTAAAATCATCAATCAAAAAGTATACTATAAAACTCTTGCGCTACTGGTGACTGACTGAGTGACTGACAGACAACGCACATCCGAAAATACTGGTCTGAAAGCACTAACGGAATTCATAAGGGAACGGAAAACAACGGGATATAAGCGTACGAAGTCGCGAGCAAGAGCTAGTCATATCTATCACTAGAATCTACCTTCTCTCATACCAGGCACTACACTATCTAAGCGTAGCAAAACTCCCAGAAAAACTAACGTGAAATTATACGTTTCTGTACGAACCTAATTCAAATGATCCATACTTAATCCCTACTATTTAATATTATAAGAAGCGAAAGTAACTCTGTCTGTCTGTTACGCTTTCACGCTAAAACGGCTGAACGGATCGTCATGAAATTTGGTAGATATATATATTAGGTTGGGGAAAAAGTCTTTTCGCATTATAGTATGTATGAACTTGTAATAAAAATCTCTTTGGCTATACTATTTGTATCTGGCTGGTTTTGGTATCATTGAAAGTTTAAATTTTAAAGAACATAATTCCAAATTCAAATTAGGAAAATGTCTGATTTTCATTTGTTTTTCGTACTGCCAAGATGAGTGAATCTAATGAAGAAATCGATACATTTTAAAATTTTACTACAAAAAAGGTAAAAATGCAACGCAAGCTGCGAAAAAAATTTGAGATGTTTATGGACCTAGTGCAGTGTCTGTAAGAGTAGCACAAATTTGGTTTAAGCATTTTCAATCCGGAAATTTTGATGTCAAAGATGCACGTCGCTCTGGTCGCCCTATTACGGATAAAATGGATGCCATTTTTGAAAAAGTGGATGAAGCAAGATTGGCATATCAGTAGTTACGACGTAGCTGAAGAACTGGGAATTGACCACAAAACAGTTTTGGCGCATTTGATAAAAACTGGGTACACAAAAAAGCTCGATATTTGGGTACCTCACGAGCTCACTGAAAGAAACCTAATGAACCGTGTACTCATTTGTGATTCTTTATTACGACGTAATGAAACCGAACCATTTTTGAAGAAGCTGATAACTGGTGATGAAAAGTGGATCACGTACGACAAGAACGTGCGAAAAAGGTCGTGGTCAAAGGCCGGTCAGGCTTCACAGACTGTGGCGAAACCCAGGTTAACTCGCAACAAGGTGATGCTGTGTGTCCACCACACACACAGCATCACCTTGTTGCGAGTTAACAACAACGAGTTGCGATTTGAAGGGCATTATTAATTATCAGTTGTTTCCACCAGGCAGGACTATCGATTCTGAACTCTATCTCGAACAACTGATGAGATTAAAGCAAGAAGTTGAGAGAAAGCGGCCGGAATTAATCAACAGAAGGGGTGTGGTTTTTCATCATGATAACGCTAGACCTTACACATCTTTAGCCTCTCAGCAAAAATTAAGAGAGTTTGGCTGGGAGGTGTTAATGCATCCGCCGTATAGTCCTGACCTTGCACCTTCAGATTTCCACCTGTATCGGTCTCTTCAGAATTCTTTAGGCAGTGACAGGTTAACATCACGAGAGGACTGCCAAAACCACTTGTTGCGGTATTTTTATCAGAAGTCCCAAAATTTCTATAGCAATGGGATCATGTCCCTACCTACAAGATGGCAAAAAGTTATCAAACAAAATGGCACCTACATACTTTAGTTAAATGTAAATAAACTATATTAAAAAATGTTTTGAATTTTCTTAAAAAATGCGAAGAAACTTTTTCCCCAACCTATTATATCTGCAGAGCAGCCAGGCTATTAGCCTGGGCTATGCAGAAGGACATAGGCTACTTTTTTACGCGATAACCGACAATCACGCGGGCGGAGCCGCGGGCAAAAGCTGATAATATTATAAATGCGAAAGTAACTGTTTATCCGCCTGTCTGTTCACGTCTTAACGACTCAAGGGGTTGGGATTAAACTCGGCATGCGGGTAGACCATGTCCTGGAATAGGATAAAGGATCTTTCTACCCCGGGAGTATGTTTCCTTGGATAATTTTCGGCTTTCACGCGGGTGAAGTCACAATATCGACACCTCTATCAGTTCACATAAGGAACATTTACCCAAAATGCCAAAATATACCTTACAGCAATTAACATAAGTGGCATTTACCAATCATGCAGAAATGTCCCTTACGTTTATTGATACTTCTGGCATCGATATTATATTATGTCGATCAAATGTAAGCGACATTATTTTAAAAAGTAAGAACGCCAAGTGAACATGTGAAAGACAGCTGCACGAGGCACTGCGTCAGAATGACGTCTACGTTCTATTGCCATGACAATTAGGTATGTCAATTTTCCTATTAAAAGGTTGCTATGCAAAGCCTCCTCGTGGCTCCATCGATTCTGCCGACATGGCTCAATGGGCCGATGCAACGCTAACATTGATTCCATTAAATAATCATGAGCACATGACGACAGCCGCGACGGAACCCACGCAAACCGTGTCGTTTAAATTTAGAAAGGAGGATCAATAGAAAATTTAGCGTCACAGATAGAAAATGCAGTAGTATCGTCATAGATATTCTGTGTTATGATCATAAAACGATGAAAACTTTTGTTTGATTGTTTTAAAATTTGTGATGACGACACTTGGCGTATTGATTATGTACTAAGTTGTTTTTAGTAAGATATTATCAACTCTAGCCTAGTTGCCAGTGATTCTCATGGTTTGGTTTTATTTTGGTATGGATGTCGCAGCCAAGTCTTAATTGGCCGTTTCATTAAAAGCCTAGATTTTTCATTTAAATCCGCCGATTTTTCAGCGACCTAAGTGACATCTTTTGTTCAATATATTTAATGACTTGCCCATGACATTTACTTATTTTATTTTATAATGTTTGGGTAGCTTACAGCTATTAGCATAAGAGTAATAGTAAGATAATTCTTATATTAATCACTTATGTCGCTGATTAAACGGCGCAGTTCATGAAAAGGCTAGGCTTTTAATGAAACGGCTGATTAAGCTAGTTGGCTGCGACATGGACATTGTCAGATTGCAACTGACAGTGACAGATTGCAACTGACATGCGAATGCGAACGTTGCTTAAAAATTTGTATAATTGGCCCAAAAATGTTAATTATCTTTAATCTGTGAACCAAACTATGACACCTCCTTAATCAGGCCCGTATATTGAGGACCTGTCGCAGATTCCGTATACCTGTCAATCTGCCTAGCCTTTTCCCGACTATGTTAAAATCGGCTTCCTGTGTACCCATAACGACTATCAAAGATGACTGTAAAATGACAACTGGAACCAACGGCAAGTCGGTATGCAATGGATGGTTACCCATCCACGGATCTACCTCGGCGAGCGTTGCTTACCTTTGAAACTGAACCCGTGGGAACGTTATTATTTACGAACTTCTGTAGTAATCAATATTATTAACCAAAATATCGTAACATTCCAGCGTGGTGCAATGGCGGTGCGGTGATGGCGGATGGCGGCGCGGGCGCAGGGGCGGAGGGAGCGGGCGAGTCAGCGGCGCGAGGGGCGGCCCTCGAGCGCGCCTACGTGCACGACGTGTATGAGCAGGCTGGCGACGATGGCGACGAGAGCTCGCGGGCGCCCGCGCCTGGCGTGCAGGCCTTCCTCTCGGAGCTGGAGCCCGGCGCCCTAGTGTGTGATGTCGGTCAGTATACCTACTATATGTGTTACCTAGTACCACGACCCGTATGAGCAGGCGACGACGGCGACGGCTGCCAAACTCGTAGCCAAGTTCCGACATAACATATATTACAAGAACTCGTAAGAGCCGAGAACGGTACATGTCAATCTGGAAGCCGTAGCATCGATGACCGTTGAGGTGCACGTGTTCTTGCAAACGTAGGGTAGCATTATCAGGCTAAGAGAAGCCACGAGCTTCAATTGTGGTAGCTAAATAGCTGTGAATAACCGATGATTAAGTTAAACAGATGCCATAATAAAAGCTGGTAGTGGACTGCTGTTTAGCTGTTTGGCAGACGAAGCAAAAATACGCACATAAAAACTACTTACGAACAGGCTTATAATGCTGGTGATATGACTTACACAGCAGCGTCAGTGTCGTATGTTATTTTTGTCTCATTGGGCTGTTTAGTGCGTAGCATTCCTACCTCACATAATGAACTAAGATCTTGATGCCTAGTAAAATTTAAAAGACCATAAGCTCAGGGCCTATTCTTTTTATTTTTTATTAGTGCTGGGTTTGCTCTTGACTCTAGTCTATGTCAGAGATGACAGAGACAAAGTCTACGATGGAGCGAGCTTACCCAGAAGGAGCCTGTTCACTGTAACTTTGAAGAGATTAGGGTTGTAAGCTTTTGGAAACACAGACGCAGGCAGAGAGTTCCACTCCTTTGCTGTGCGCATTATAAAAGACGTTTGGAAACGCTTAGTGCGAATTGGTGGAATAGCTACAAGGTAGGAATGGTAAGATGCAGTGCGTCTGGATGTCCGATGGTAGAAGGGGGCCGGTGGGATGAGGTCGTGGAGTTCTTGGGCACACTCACCGAAGTACAATCTGTAGAAGACCGATAAGCAGGCAACCTTACGGCGATGAGCCAAGCTACGTAGCTTGGCATCCATCAGTTTTACGTCACCGATGAGCCTCTTAGCTCTGCGTTCCACCAAGTCAAGCGCAGCAAGTTGATACTTACCTGAGCCATCCCAAAGGTGGCTACAATAGTCCATGCAGGATCGGACTTGTGCTTTGTAAAGGGTTAAAAGCTGTCCAGGCCTGAAGTATCGCTTCACCCTATTTAGGATGCCCAGCTTTTTGCCGCAGTTTGGGCTTTGTACTCGATGGTGGCGCCGAAGTTGAGACTGGATGTCAACTCCATGCCTCGGAGCTCGAGCCGATCAGTAACAGGAACAGATGCACCCTGAAAAGTAGGAGTTTGGTCAAAGCGACTCCTTTTTGCAGTAAAAAGACACGCCTGTGTTTTGGTGGCGTTAAAAGTGACCAGATTGTCATCACCCCACTGGGAGACAACGCTTAAGGTCAAATTTGTCCACTCTACCATGGCCTCTCTCAAGGAATGGACTTCATCCCCGCCGGTTGTTCGCTGGTCAAGTAGCTGGAAAAGTATGTAGATATGTTCTTATAACAGGGAAACAGTTTCAAATATTTTACATCTCAATCAAAATGCTTTCTATCTGACCGGAATTCTATGAATAACAGTAGCATTCCGAACACTAGGAACTGGAAAACCCAATAATAACTGGAAATCCAATTACATATTCGCTAAAACGCCCACAGTTCTCAACAGCAATGTTGTACATCAAAATCTGTGCTTCATGTTGAATATTACAAATATTACTATTTGAAAAGGAGCTTTAAATCTGCCCACACTGCTTTGTGAGTTAAATATTAGCGTACCACTAATTAGATATATTGCCAGGTACAGGCTATGTAAAATGCCAGATGAATGAATGCAAGGAGTAATTATTATTCAATGTCATGTTGTAGGCGTGATTCAAAATATATGTAGGTAGATTTGAACAAGATTTGGAGCCACAATCAATAACCTGAAGTACCTACCTACCTATATGGTTTCAAAGTAACATGTTAATAAACATGATATTTTCGAATCACCCGATCCCGAATCACATTTAGTCGGTTGTTTTCTATATAAAATGTTAACAGTGTATTAAACCAGTTCGTAATCGTGAATGTAGCTATAGTAACAGCTAGAGGAAAATAACGTCTATAACACAGACCGGCAAACCGAATTCCAGATAACTAATCAATCTATTTATTCGCTCTAGATCGTTCCAGAAACACTAATAAACAGTGACGAATCGTTAAGGAAATGTCACGGGGTGAACTAAAACTTGGTCTGAGTACCTATAGCTGTGCCGCACTACTCTACACGTGACCTGCAACGTTTACAAGCACGTGCTGATAAATAATAAACTATTCTGATACTTGTCTAAGAACAGCCGCACGGGTCAAACTTCGATGTTAAGCTACGTTTGCTGAGGTCGGACTGTGGATGGGTGACCATCCATTAAATAATGAGTTTCCTCCGTGCATCTGAAAACACGTTATGCCGTTGGTCCTGGCTATCATTTGAACACCTTTGACAATCGTTACGGGTCAGAAAAATCTGACACCAGTTTTGCCAAGGAGTACCGCTATCTGACACCAGTCTTGCCAACGAGTACCGCTATCTGACACGAGTCTTGCCAACGAGTACCGCTATCTGATACCAGTCTTGCCAACGAGTACCGCTATCTGACACCAGTCTTGCCATGGCACTGCATCCAGATCCAGCTAGACTGGAAGCTAAGGCTAAGCAGATTTGTTGAGCTATCTAAGAAAGAACACAATAGGGTGTTTTACTGAAAAAATCTAATTAGTACGTCAGATACATTTCTAAAAAAATGTTAGATTTTTATTTTTATTATTTTATGCAACGTGTTACAGAATAAATTGTAAAAACAATAGTTTGTTGAGATAGGCGCAAAGAAATGTGTGGGGCTGCCGATTTTTTTTCGCGATTTCAGTGTTGGTCCCATAGTGAAAGTTGTTCATAATGATGAGTATAATGACCCCTTTATTGTTTTTGATTGCATTGATTACACGTTGTATACTAGTACATAGGTAAAAAAAAATATTTGTTTACAAAGTACAGTAAGTATGTTTGTAAACGTAATCTCTGTTAGTATTGTTTCGATTACGTAAATGTTGTCGCAGAAAAAAACCTACACTATCGACGTACCTACGATAAGGTACCTAAATGTCACAATGGCGAATACGGGGGACACAACTAGTCGTGAACTAAGCTAAGTAGCAGGTGTGTGCGTTGGTGGGTGTATATGAACGCCACCAAACCATTAAAATATATTCTACTTTTCTAATATATCCACCAACGTAAGTGTATCGCGTAGGAATTAAATCTATGCATACGTTATTTTAACCTTTACAACTGTAATGAACTCGTACAAACCGAATTCATGAATTGAATCAATCATAAAAATATTATTTCTTTATGTTAAAGTATTAATGTCAACCCACGTTGAGGCCGTTATCACGTAGAATCTGAAATAGTTTTGGAATATTCTACCTTTATCAGACAGGTCCCTACACTAATATTATTATCTTCTGCTGGTGCCACCATGTTCAGCGATGAACCTTGACAAACTGAAAAATAAAAACTTTTTTTACAAAAAACAATATTTTTGGTTATTTCTTCGTTTTTTGACACCGACTTCCGAAATTGGGTGTGTAACGATTGACATAATAACAAAATATCTAACGTTCACTTGACATAATTTCAGTTAACATAATTTTGTTTAACATAACGATCAGTTGACATAATGAATTGTTGATATAATTTCATTTTACCTAATTTCATATGACATAATGAACATTTCCTATATAATGCACATTTCACATAATATTCATTTAGCATATTATTCATTTACTATAATATTCATAATCTCTAAGTAACTTTTAATATAATTTAGAAAATCTGATACGATTTTAAACGCCTGCTAGTATGGTGCTAGCAAAAGCCACCCTCAACTATTGTTACCAGGAGAAACTGGATGCAATCTGGACTTTAGGGCACCCCGACTTTCGATTTTTTTATAAACCACCAAGAAAGAAGAACCACCCAGAAGTAGGAGCCTCGCCAAGCGGGGCTCCGTCGACCAAGCCCACCCTCGACCATGCATAGAATATTTTAAGGTTTGGTTAAGTGCCATTTGAGTTAGGCTAGAACTGTGCCCATTAAACATGAATTTTAGGTCAAAAGAATATTAGGTCAAATGAACGTTATATTAAAAGAATATTATACATATTGAAAATTATATAAAATGAACGTTATACTAAATGTTATTATGTTAAATGAATATTGTATGATATGAAACATTAGGTCATATGAATTTATGTCATTTGATATTACGTCATATGAAAATTATGTCATATGAACGTTAGTTCAAGTGAAATTAGAGCAGTTGTTATTATGCCAAACATTACACACCCATTTTTTTCGGTATGATTAACAATATCTTTTCTTTTTGTCTCCAGGCTGCGGCAACGGCAAATACCTGAGCGTAAATCCGTCCGTATACACAGTGGGAGGAGACCGCTGTACCCGGCTCACTGCGCAGGCGCGCCATCATAATAATGAGGTCAGTTCTTTGTTACTAGGATTCTATCCCACTAACAGAATAGCCCAAACACAAATCAAGGCAACCACCTTCATCAACTTATAGCTGGACTGGAAGAATGCAACAGTTGGATAACGCTACTTGCGTATCACTGGTGGGTGAAACTACTGATACATGGTCCTCAAGTCTAAAGCAGAGGTTTTGCCAGTCGACATATATAGTGGAACTGGGGCTGGACTTGAACTTGACCTAATTCTAGATCTTATAACTGTACTTCTACCTACTTTTTCAAGGAACTCAGCAGAAATCGGTAAAGTCCTCCATTATGGTATCATCATGGTAAAGCTTCTAACATATTATCTTCTCTGCTCCCCAGGTGGTTGCATGCGACAATCTATGCCTGCCATTCCGCGATGAGTCGTTCGACGCCGTGCTGTCGATCGCCGTGGTCCACCACTTCGCCACGGTGGAGCGGCGCGCGATGGCACTGCGGGAGCTGGCCCGAGTCACCCGGATAGGCGGCAGGTTACTCCTCACGGTGTGGGCCATGGAGCATGAGGGACGGAACTTTCATTCACAGGTAAATGGCTAAAGGCCATTGGGCAATGCCTAGGTACTAAGCAAGTATAGCAGAAATGCCTTGGTACAAGATTTCAAGAACTTGTCACTTTCTAAGGCATCTTATGGTATCTAGTTATTTATTGTTTTTGTCTAATTTTCAGGATGTATTGATCCCTTGGCATCGACCAGTCACACTGTGCCCACCAACACCCGCTCCAAGATTTCTTTCAGTCGACCATGACCAGTAAGCGATACGATTACTTTAACCTAATACTTATTTAAATATATGTATGTTTTAACTTCCTAACAAATATTATGTCTTTTACAGCAATGCTGAACACTGGAAAAGCCGGGACGGTTCCCCAGGATCGTCATCTCTTTCATCTCCCAACGAAACCTGCTACTCATTTGTGAGGAGAGCACTCCAGCGGCTAGCGGGGCGAAGGTCATTCCTCCCGTCGTGGAATATCGGTGCGCGGGTGCCACAGCGACCTTGCTTACGCCCTGAACCACCCGCCGCTGATCTACCTATAGAACTACGACGCCTAGATGAAGCACTCCCTCCGAGATTACTAACTCAAGCGTCAGACGCTTCAACTGTTAAGTCGCGAAGTTTAACAGACATCGCCGACATTGAAAGGCGTGCATTAGTTCGATCAAGATCGAGTCTACCCAGCCTGGGCGGCGAGGAGGCTGAACCACCGCCGCCAACAGCTCCAATACCAGAAATTAATGAGCCTCGGAAGAAACCTCGACTTGTCAAACAAAAGAAGTCGATAAACGAGGACGACGCAGAAGAGGATCTAGATAAACCCACGGACATGAAGAGCATGGTAGAAGAAATGCCTAATTTCAAAATACACACCCCTAGGTTACAGTCAAGTAAAAAACCTGGTGTATTCAAGCAAACTTCTCTTAATGAGGAATTGATGTCTGTTGAGCGGTTAAGAGAAAAAGAAAGATTAAGAAAAAATATACAGAAGCAAGCTTCACTAAATGAGGAGTACCTTTACCGCAGACCAGGAGTTTTAGACTCTATTCGCGACTCAATATTTTCCACTTCCGCAACCACTGGCAAGAAGTTCCAATCACTGAAAAACGGCCTCACTAGTAAGTTCAAAACGTCTACAACGAATATTGATAAAGTAACCGTGTTCGTGAGAATGCTCCAGGGCTGGAAAAGTCACGGACCCGCACCAGAAGTTCCTACTACGCCGAGTGACAATAATACCGGAAGTGAAAAAAGCTATCCCGAAAGGAGACATTCCAAGGAGGATGGGTCAGATTCTTCAAAAGACAGTAGTCTTCAAAGTGATACCAGTGTTGACTCCGAAGACAGTTTCGCATCTGTGATATATGTCCCGAAAGCTGACGGTTCGAGCGACCCTCTATCGCCAACACCTTTGTCCCCCGGACCTACTTCGCCCAGACTAAAAGTATCTTCTGTTCCTACGTCACCTAGAATGAAAAGTTCACCGGGATTACCGTCTCCAAGGATCAAGCAAGCTTTCCCATTAATAAGACCACCGGCCTCACCAAACTCGGTTACAGCACCAACAACAGTTAACAAGATTTTAGTTGCTCAATATAGCTTGAAGAACTACTCGACAACTACTTCTGTAGCCACAGTTCCATTGAAGCCTCAGTCTAAAAGCCAGCCTAACTCTCCGCCTAAATCTGAGTCTGATGACACAACTACAATCATTATTAAACCAGAACCTCTTCCAATCTTAAATAGCAATATATCCATCGATGTATTCGAAGAGGTAGATCCTATTCCACCAATTAAAGAGGAAGAAGAGACCCCAACGAGCGACGTAACAAAAGAATTACTCGCGGAAATCAATAAAGACATTGAAGAAATACACAAGTTAACAGCTGAAACTAACTCATTCCAACCACGTGTCGTATTGCAAGATGTTAAGCCGTACCCAAAAATTACATTACAAACTGTGGCAGAGCTGCCTGAAATACCACAGTTTAAGCCAAAAGAATCATCATCAAATAAACCGACAACTGACACATTAGATTCTAGATCAGCTGAAAGGAAGCGAAAAGAAAGGATACGACAGATTAAAGAAATGTTAAACAAGGGAATTCCGTCTGGCAGTATAAGTAGAAGGCCTCCATTCCCAATAGTTCGGGGAACGAGAAATGCAGAACCAATAGTTAAGAGTCGACCCACTCTCATGTCTCTGGAATTGTTCAATCCGGCCACAGACGACATGGATAGTGACTCGAGCGGCGTTTCGTCGCCAGATTCCGTCGATAGCGTTATAAGCGTCGTGCCAGAGGAACTACGTAAAACAGCCGCAGAAAAAGGTACGTTTCTGATAATATTGATATCATCCTCGTCATTGACAGGCATTTTTTTTATTTCAATACAATTGTACGTTTAGTTCTGCATTGCAGTTAAATTTAGGGAACGAACAGGAGTTATGATTAACTTCAGATTCTAGACATGATAAAATGGGGTGACTAAAAAAACTTTCTTATTATTATAATATGTATCGAAATAAGTTGGTGGTACAACTTGGAGTAGTAGATAAATAACCAACTTCGAACTACGGGTTTAATTACCACTTGGAACAAAAAACGGTGCAGGAATAATACCTAATCTCTGTTTAATCGTTTCAGATCTAACAAATCCGACAACATCAGAGGTGAAAAAAGGAAAAAACGAAGCAGACAAAAAAGAAATCGAAGAAAAAGAAGAACAGATGTCAGAAAAGACTCCTCTTCTTCCAACAATAGCGCCTCAAACTCTGATCGAGGCAGCAGCAGAAGTCGCGCATTCTTTAGATGAAACCTGCGAAACTGTCATTCAAAGTAGCCCTAGATCAAAAAGAAAACACCTTGAAAAACTGGAAAGTGCTGAAGCCATGGCCATCGTACAAGGAACTTCTAGCAGCAGCAGTAGCAGTAACTGGAGCCTAAATAAACTATCACCCGGAGATTTACGGATATTAGAATCAAGATCCCAATCCCACACCAGCTCCAGCGGAAGCTCTTCAAGTCTTGAACGTCTATCGCCGGGGAGGAGATCCAAAGACCGCTCGCCAAAGTTAGGTAGCACTAGTAATTCTACTTGGAGCTTGAACAGGCTATCTCCTAACAGACCTGAAGGCCGGTCACTAGACGAAAACCTCAGTAAAACCCACAGGAGCCCAACTAGGTTACCGTACGATTCAATTTCAATATCCAGCACAGATTCAGATAAATCTATTTCCAAATCAGAAAGCTTTAACAGAATACAGGCAAACGAACCACTCGTAACGTGCAAGTCAGACATGATAGCTACTGAAGAAGAGTGGTCGGATCAACAAGATCGAAGTCAACATTTGACTGAATTTGCAGAAAAACTAAGCGAAAAGTTACTGCAAGAAATTGACCAATACTCAAAGCGAATCAATGAAGAAGACTTCGACTTACCGAGTAGCAGCAGTAGCGAAAAGAGTATATCTTTGAGGCTGAAGCGAGAGGAAGAAGACAGAAACACACAGAAAATTTTAGATGAGTTATCAGATAGTTTACAACACTTGGAGGATCCGTACATTCATAAAATAAGCACAGAAATGCAAGGCCTTAATAAGCTAAGTGCGGAACTACAAGAGAGAAACAAATATATTGCATCTTTGAACGAAGTGCAAGAAACTGATATCAGCAAGCTATTCCCTAAATGTATGTCGAAGACGAAAAGTAAGAAGAGGTCGAAGGACGTCGATCCCATCATAAACAAATATAGAGAACTGAAAAAATCTATGAAAGTTTCGAGCGAAGAGGATATATACCTCAATAATTGTGCCAATATGCAATACACAGCAAAACCAGTAACTACTATTGAAAAATTACCGGACATTGACGCTAAAAACCCAGATGACGATAGTGCAATTTCGTCAAGTAATGGTAATCCCGAAATTACCATCGACTCTGGTGCTTCATACGATACGAGTCAATCTCTCGAAACAGGATACTCTTTAGAATCCGAAATCAGTGTAGATTCATTATGCACCAGTACCGACAAGAGGTCCTCTCTAAAAGTGGGACAATCTACGGATTCGAGTGATTTGGACAAAATGGAAATTAGTCCTGAATCCATAACTTCGCGTTCTAGTGCCAGCACTGCTCCATTGAAGTCTGGTTTCTCGATCGAGTCGAGCGACACATCGGCTGGTAGCGACTGGAGCCGACGTGACAAAACTGGGAGCACTGCATCACTGGGCTGCGCCAGTCTAGCGTCCCTACCGTCTTATAGCGAATGTTCCAAAGAAAGGAAACTATTGGAGACACGCTCATCATCGGAGGACACGGCCCCTGTCCCAGTAATTCCACCGCCTCGCGCTTTCCCCCACGCCCCATTGTTACCTTCACTAAGTGACGGATCTGACAGTCTACCGTCGGAAGGAGGAGCGGTCACGTACCACCGCTACTACCACGTCTTCAAGCGAGGCGAGCTCGA
Organism: Melanchra persicariae; assembly: GCA_947386135.1. Lineage (NCBI taxonomy): Eukaryota > Metazoa > Arthropoda > Insecta > Lepidoptera > Noctuidae > Melanchra > Melanchra persicariae. Next base: position 10,702,860 of record OX376652.1, on the reverse strand, counting down.
TCAGCTGATCGAAAAGTACGTGGAAAGTCTACACGTCGTGTCCTCGTACTACGACCAGGCCAGCTGGTGTGTTATAGCGGAAAAAGTTCAAGTGTGGACCATTTAATGGACTTATAGGGTACTCACTCTTCGTCTAATGGCTGATACAAGGTTTCGTTGCTGGTATATTTAGGAGCTGATGATAATTATTATTCTGGTTCATATTCTATATCTTATGAATAGTGAAGATTATGAACATTATAAATAGGGACATTGGACACAATAAGTGCGGTGTTTTCAAGTGACCTTCATACAAACTCGTAAGTGAGTGTTAAGGACATTTACAAGTGAAATGCGGTTCTTATAAAATGTGTTAACCCTACGCGAAAATGCCAAAAGCAAAGCTTTTGTTTTTTTAATAATATATTCTAGTCACTCTATAAAAGTTTACTAGTTGTTATTTCTAATATAATCTTAACAATTTTGTTGCCCATCGCGGAACGTGGCTTAACGGGAGTTATTGATCTATCAGTCACTAGGGGTTACATTACTCGCATGTCCATCTGGACGGGCATGTCGGTAATGAAACCATATCGAAGTGAACAGTGTCCATTTGAATGACTCTTGGTTAAAACCGCGTTTGGCACTACGGGCATTAGTATTCGATGCGATAATAGAATTCGCATGAATGAAAACTAAGAGCTTTAAATAGACAAAAAATTAAATATAATATATTATATACTTCAGTGGCTCAATATTATATAAGCTATTCATAGCTTATTTACTCTGACGTTTATGTATACCTACAGAAAATTGTAACGTTATTCTCACATACTTATAGATATAATTAGACCATACTCCAAGACCAAAATAATTAGGTGCAAAGAAAATATTCAGATTAATAATAATCGTTCTATGACAATAACAGAGCCGTAGCAATGACGTCATACAAATTTGTTTTCGTTTCCCGACACTTCATACATACATTTTGTTCCCACTAATATTTCGGTTTTGGATTATGGTACAACTTTTTTATTTGAATATTATCGTCTAAATAATCTGGTGTTATGAAAATGTACTTGGTTTCTGTAACTGATCAATAATATCGAGCTGGCCTCTCAGAAAATTGTATGAGTATCTTGTAAATGGGTCCACCGTACTATTTCGCCACCGATATCGCAGTATTTATACATTTCATACTAAATTTGGACCATTTAGTAAAGTTAGAGATTTTAGTCGTGGTAGTGGCGTAATGGAAGTCCCCCTTGCCTACTTGTATAATACTTGAGAGTACAAATACATGCATAAATAATTTGTTCAATACTCAGAACGTACTGTTAGTATACTTTTCCAAGTCTACGCTTCACATAGTATCTAGAACTTCAGTTCGATTCTGTAAACATGTCTAAGTGAAGGCTTGGGTGAAGTGATCACGAAGTGAGCTATCAATCCATGTAGTCAAGATGGAATGACAGCTCACCTCGTGATCACTTTACCCAAGCCTTCATTTCGACATGTTAACAGAATCCGACCGCCTTAAAGTGCCGAGTAAAAACAATAATTTTGCAACCAGAAAAAAAGTACCTTAATTTTTCGCAACAATTGTTTTTAATAATACCTACGTTGATCTTTTATTTATTTTTTACCTGATCAATTTTACTGATTTAATCTAATGAGTATGTTTTTCATTTCTTTATTAAAAATGGTGAGGAAAGAAAACGTCATCGAATTTCGTGACAGAAAATCGTGCTGTACATTTTGTTAAACACAAAAACCTTACTTTTCATTGCCTAGTTCAAAACTTCCTTTTTACTTTGATCAGTAATTTTGCTTTTCAAAGAGAATGATCAAGAAAAAAAGATCAGCAGGGATCTTTTTTTAATCGAGTAAATTCATAATAACATTTGTTTATAAGCAAAAATAACGAATTTTAAATTTCATTTTATCAACGTATTTGTTAATAAGTATTTACTTAGATAAGTTAATAAAATATATATGTACCGTGCAGCTACAGGATCATTCATCACATAATAAATGAATATTGTATAGCCACCATCATTTTCTGTTAGAAAAATCAGTTATCAGAATCATGAAAGTGCGTTTCCTTTTACTAATTCAAGCCAAAGCATTGCCCATGAAAACATCATCAAATGGCTTAATATATTATTAAAAGGAACACAGTGTTATGAAGACTTTTATGTGAAAGGAACGAGCAATGGCCACGGAACCAACTGGAATACCTTTAATTTGTACAAACTTATCAAATGGTTCAGAAGATATGGCAGCATTGCTTACACGGTAATATTTCGTTGGAAAGTATTCGGTATTGTACTGTACATAATCGCTATAAGTATATAAAGCTATTAGAAATTAATTATGTTATCAAGAAATCAAAGTGAGATTAAAATTAATATTATAGTTATAGTAAATATAAAACAATGAACACACGGCTGAGTATTTAATATTTTCTATAATTAAATGAATCTCAAACAGGCTTTTAAGGAAAATATTAAATGTACAGTAGGTGTCCCATTGTCACTAGAAATGTACGCGTTAGATAAATACTGGACCGTAGCGGTTAGGAGATATACCTATATATAAAATGCACAACCGTTACTGTACCTATTAATTTAATATCTTTATGTAAGTCTTCATTGTAAGTCTGTGACTGTCGACCACAGAAGCGATACTTGCAGTTTAATAATGTGGAAACTGAAACGAAAACTACAAGTTTCGACAACATATCTCGAAAAATATCAAACTGAAGGAAACAGTTTACCTACTCATATGATATTTTAAATGTCAATATAAAACTTTCCAGAAAACACATAAAAACGTTTAGTATATATACTTGTAAATTCTGAACTGGGTATGACGAAAACTAATTTACTAAATTGCAAGTGTCACTTCATAAAACCAATAAGCACATTCCATTTAAAATAAGCGATTATAAAAATACAATTTTATATTACTTGTGTAAAATAGTTTCGAGCGTTAGGTCTGTCCGATGGACATTAAATTGATTTTATTCGAAGTTGTGAAGTTTTTGAAGCATATCAGTGCTGTTTAAGTATGTAAGGAATGTTTAATTTTTTCTTATTTTTGTAAATTAAATTGCTTGATACAATTATTTGGTAAATTATGCAGGGTGTCGCTGTCACAAAGTTGGGATGTCTATCAATTATTTAACGCAGTTGCACGTAGACAAATATAGAATTATTAGTAGGTACTTTATTCTCCATGTGACCAAAACTGACACCAAACAAATATATCCGAACTTGTTACTTTACGAGAACCTTCAGTTATATCTTATTGGAGTAATAAATAACAATAACTCTGCATTATCGCGTTATATATAGTAAGTGTATGTACCTTCCTTTTCATTCCTTATATTCCGAATTCTATCTTGTGTACATACATATTCATATAAAATGTATTTCATATTGGCTTAATCTGTGATATATAATAGAAATTGGCACAAACCCACATTATTTGAAAATTATTTACAAAACGACAACACTTACTACTAAGGAGATATATTTTGCTGTTGACTTTTGATTTTTGATTTTACCGTTAGATGTGATATTAATTTTATGACCGCATGATATTCGGTAGAGAAATAGTCGTCTGATTTTTATCATTGGCAAGAAGTATAAAGTATTTATATTACAAAACAAACAACGCATATTGTTAATATTTACTTAAAATATATGGATAGCACATAGAACAGTATGGTTTATATAGCGACATCCATTTACGAAGGTATGGGCCCAGCTGTTAATAAATAAAACGTAGTATTTGAGCAATTATATCTCCAATACAGAGTAGACTTTATCCCTATATACTTAAGGTCTAAAGTATTTGATATTGGCCACATAACACAAAAATAATAAATAAATAAATAATAAATCCAATATACCAAAAAACTCCATCATTTAGGTACCATTCGGAACAGCGAGTCTAATACCAACGTTGGTTGATGTCGTTGACTGCATAGATTTTTTTATCATACCTAACCTCGCTACACTACGCTGCACTCGTAAAATATTAACAATAGTATAATGCTCATGCTGATATCTTCATATCAATTATCAATCATGTAATGTGTAGGTGGAGCTATGAAATAAACGAAAATTCAATCATTTATTTTCGACATACGATCCTGCGGCAGATATCTGACCAAGTTCAACGGATTTTCAGGCTCAGTCTCTTTCAGTCAATTTTGTAGTATTTTTAAATAATACCATAACAATAATAAAATCATTTGTAATAAATGTCTGTTTTCATTATCAGCCACAAATATGATAATGGCTGTAATGCTGTATTCTCTGGATGACGCTGATTTGTAATTTCTACACCAACTGACCGCCAATACTGAGATGTTCCCAAATAGTTGGAATATTTTTGCATATACTATGCAAATGTTGCCATATACGAAAACCTTTTTTACCAAGTTCTTATAAGAAAGAGGTTATGCCTACGACGAGTTTTTTTCCTATTAGTAGCCTCGTTTATTTCGTAGCTCCAACTACACGAGTACGTAGCCAGTTAAGTCCCAGTTTTTAATACGAATCATTAATACTGTTCGCCCTCTTACGATTACGAGCAGTGTTATATTAAACGTAATGAAAAATACAGTAATACATTGTAAGCTTATGTCATACTGTATCTATACATTATACTAGGTGACAACCTTCACAATAAAATGAAGACTTCAATAATCCGTTTGTTTTATTCCTCATTGGCTGTTAGTTGACCTTAGGGATAATTCACACGCACCACAAACTGACCTGCGCACTAATTGTATGAAAATGAAAATTTTAATTCACACGGACGACATTTAGCTGCTGAATTCTACCGTGTGGTCAGCACCGCGCACCATTATTTGTATGAAAATGAATATTTTAATTCACACGGACGACATTTAATGCCGAATCCTACCGTGTGGTCAACACCGCACACCACTAAATTGTATAAAAATGAATATTTTAATTCACACGGACGGCATTTAGCTGCCGAATTCTACCATGTGGTCAACACCGCGCACTAGTGGCCGGCCACCTTCAAACACAATTGCATCAACGCAACGCAACGGCATCGCGAGCCGGAAATGATCTGCCTGTCTGCTAATACTAGCCACATCGTAATCACTTGACCACACTGCAACTACTAGCGACAAACGCAACCACATCGACATCTTGTATCTATCAAAACGCACTACAAAAAGTGGCAGCGACACTAGCGACTGTCCCATACATTTATGTGCGCTTAACTCGACAAAAAGTACTGAACAGCTTATTTTATTTGCGCGATTTCGGTGTTGGTCCCATAATATTAAAAGTAGTTCATAATGATGAGTACAACGACCCTTTAACAGTATTCTGTTATACGTTGTATATTCATTTCTTGCCACACACTGCAGTTTAATCGGCTTGATGGGTTTAACAAAAGGAGTAAATGGCAGGCCATAAGGGATTTAGAAAAAAAACAAGATGGCGACCACCATTAGGTAAGTGTAGCCACGTAATTTGTGGCATCGTGATTTGGGATATAAATAAAGGCCTTTAGGAGACCCGACTGCAGTCTGATGCAATTGGTGGTATCAAAAAAAAATACCAACAACATCTGTCTGCTTGAGAAATGAGCTTGTTTGGAGCTTTTTAGTTGATTACTGCAGTTGGGTACATATTTTATTACATATCTAGTACCGTGTCACGGTAAAATTTAAAAAAATAAAACATGGTTAAATAAAAATTGATTTATTTACTTATTTTACAAATAAATACAAACAAAATAATACACGCTTAGGCTATGTTTTAAACATAAAGTGAAACAGAATAAAACGCAAGACATTGCTTTAGCTACCAGAGCTTATAAAAGAATTTGCGAAAAAACCTATACAAAGGTTGTCCGCACATATCTGTGCCGAGCCCGGGACGGTCACACCACGTTGTCACGGACCTCGGCCCGGACACATCCCAGTCAAGGCCCTGATGTGTGGATCAACCTTAAGGCTCTTTTCACACGTTCTGCTGCAGCATACACATTTGAAAAGAGCCTAAAGAAAGGGTTTTTAAATGTACATAAAACAATAAACTTTGCTTGATTAAAGAGAATGCATCAAATATTCTGCCCTAAAACATATTAGTTTAGTTTAATACAAAAGTTTTGGAGAGTTTTGACTAAATCTCATAAAATCTTTCTTTCAAAATCTTTGTTTCAAATGTATTTTATTATTATAATAGGATTATCTTAATCTATATATAAAATATGGAAGTGGAAAATGCAACTCAGATCGTAAAATTACAATAATACCATTGGTTCAGGATTCTTGCTTAATATATTGGCTGCTGTTGGTCAGAACTTGATATTTATTTACAATACGTAATTTGGTATAAAAAACACTTTAAACACGTATAGTCCGCGACAAACTTCAATGAAAAGGTGAACAATGTTCAATGTTAAATTCAAAGCCTAACAAATCACTGTAAAAATAAATTGACGATAAAAATGAAAAATGGTATAGAATTTGATGCTCAATTTTCATAGACTTCTTGTAATCGCGAACAGTGTCCAGTACGCACAAACTTTAATGTTCTTTCCCTCTACGAAAATACGAATTACGAATGTACGTTACATTCAACATACTAATACCAAAACGTATAGTCGGCCGCCGAATGTTAGCGTCCAGTTCAAAATAAATGAAGAAAAAACAATGCTATACGCACGTGGGAGGGACCTTGGTTTTTTCAACATATTTACTCAAAAACTGGCTCAAAACTGTCTCCAATCGGGAAGTTCGTTATCACCAAATATCGAACAAGGGGCACGAAACGAGAAACCGCGATCCCTATAGTCATTTCTCACAAATATTGAAAAATCGCGTGAACATTTTGTCATTGTACGTTCGGCTCAAAATTAATTACAAAATAAAAAAGGAAGAGGGGTACTGAGAGCAGGTGAATGTCGGTAGTTAGACGAAGTAGGCGGCGAGCTGCGCCATCTTGTCCTTGGGCTGCTTGTTGCGGTTCTTGTTGCCGCGCGCCCGGCCGCCGCGTCCACGCCCCACCGACGGCCGCGACGCTACCGCGCGGTGCTTTTCCACCTGACAACCAAAATAATGGGCGTTAAAAACTAAATCAGTTCAGTAGTAGCAGAGAGCAGAGAAGCTCGTGGTTACATAACAACAGCCGCAACAAACACAGACCCCTCCGTGGCTCGGAAAGCACTACAGTATACTCACCAGCGCACTGAAGGTGGGCTCGCAGTACAGACAGGCCGTCATCTCGGTGATGGCGGCGGGCAGCCGGGTCCTCTCCGCGCGGTACTCCACGGTGACCTGCTGCGCGCCGCACGCGCTGCACGCCAAGTCGCTCACGGTCACGCGCGTCGCGTCTTCGAACACGTTTATTATTACGTCGCAACTGGAATGGAAATAAACATGATCGGTAAATTATTAACACCGTCTACAGTGTGACGTTATGTAACCCTGACGACACAGTAATTTGCTCAAAAAATGCATTTACGAAGCCTGTACACATTGTTCGAAAGTTAAATTTTACACACCACACCATGGAATGTACGGTAAAATAGGTACTCTCACCTAAGTACATATATTACCGCACGGTGCTATTGTATAGCGCCGTGCGGTAAAATATGTACTTAGGTATTCTTTTCGGTTTTTTCTTTTAATTTCCATAAAAAAGAATATCACCAAGGAGTTTCACAATCCTAGAATAAATAAGCTGAATGATCGAACCTCCTTGTTGGAAGCGCATTTGCTCAATACGTTTGTCTCACTTTAATACTAAAGAGAAAATGAGAAAAGAATAATAAAATAAATAAATGAAAGATGTAGTTCTTATTTTCACCACGCGATTGTGGCGCCGTTTGCAAATTCGCGCCATTTTCATATTAGAAATGTCAAAGATTGTTGCGACTTTCCGACTGATATCTAAAAACAAAAAGTTTGTTTCATTAATAAATAACTATTATCTACACTCACAACGTAATGTTCCAAATATGAGGTGATCAAATATGGAGTTCCTCAGGGTAGCGTGTTGGGACCCCTGTTATTTTTAATATATATTAATGACTTACCAAAAATATCAGGGCATGAAATGGTACTTTTTGCTGATGATAGCACGGTTATTATAAAATGCAACAATCCTAATAATTACGAACTTGACATTAATGACACTCTCTCGAAAACAATTAATTGGCTTAAGGACAATAATCTTGTAATAAATCTAAATAAAACTAAAATTATGCATTTCCACCAACGGCTTGTAAATACTCCAGTTAATGTCACCTATAATCAGTCTAGAATAGAAGAGGCTAGCATTGCAAAATTCTTGGGTATCTCTATAGACTGCAAACTGACCTGGAAACCACATCTGGAAGAAGTTTGTAAACGATTAAGCAGATCAGCGTACCTTCTATTTCAACTGTCAAAAAAAGTAAGTACTGAAACACTTTTAACGGCTTATCATGGATTGGTAGCCTCGGTTTTGCGTTACGGTGTTGTTTTTTGGGGACAGTCAACAAACCGTGAACTTGTTTTTAAACTGCAAAAGAGATGTATACGGTCTATGTTTGGTTTAAGAAGGACTGACAGCTGCATGCCGTATTTTAAAAAATACAATATTTTAACTTTTCCTGCTTTGTACATCTTGGAAACTTCTTTGTTTGTAAAAAATAATCCCCACTTATTTAAAAAAATGGCCACAGTCAAGAAATTACCCATACGTGCTCAATATATGAACACATTATGCCCTGTTAAATGTAAAACTGCATTGATGAAGAAAAGTTTCTTTGGTATTGCTCCCCAAGTTTTTAATAAAGTTCCCGATGCAATTAAATGTATGCCATTACAAAAATTCAGAAACACTCTACAGAAGCTGCTACTTGAAAACTGCTATTACACATTAGACCAGTTTCTGAATGACAAATTTAATTAATCATAATTTTGGAATTATTATTTTAGATTATTTTAATTTAATTAATTTTGACGACTGTAATATCGCTGACATTGTTTTATCTTTTTGGACTATTTTATTTAACTTGAAAATTTTTATTTGTTCACAATGTGATTAAGAAACTTTCAATTAATTTAATTTTGATCATAGCATCACTATTTTGTATGCCTGTCGGCGGAACATAGGTTGGACCAAACACTATATAATATATAAGATCATTGTACCCTGTGTTCACAAAATAAATGAATTTTGAATTTTGAATTTTTTTGAATTTTGAATTTTGAGTTCAAATACGAATGCATAAACACGTACTTTTTTTTCGTGGATAGGTAAAATTAAAAAAAAAAACCATTACAGTTCAACATTTTCCTTCGATTTTTAAACAACTGCATCATAAAATAACTTTTTAATTTTTATAGCACACTTTATCTTTTTAATTTTTGGCGCGGGCTCATTGACGCTCATTGAGCCAGCTTTTATCTTTGTCTATGGATGAGCGCGCTGCGCAGTCATTCGAATACGCAATGAGAATATCCGCCATATTGGACTAAACTATTTTCCCACTTATTTTATTTCAACTGTATGTGTAAAGATAAAATAGTGTATGCAACGGCATATAATTAGATATTAAAACACTCGTGTGATAAACCCACACTCGTGTTTGAATAACCCTTTTTATATGGTCGTTGCAGAAACTACTATTTCACCATTATGATACAGAGTAATATGGGTGCCACACGATGCGTTCGGCGCTGTGACGACGGTGACGGAGCGCGCACCCAACGGGCATGAGGCCAGAGAGACTGAGCGGGAAGAGGGGGAGCTGCGACGTCCGAGACACGACGCAGCGTCCTCAGACTCCGTGGTCGTTCAAAGATTAACACTATGCTAGGTCGAAGAGCGACGCTGCCTCGTTGCAGATTCATTGCGTTGCGTCACCGCATTTGTTCGTGTGACAACCTGTTGTAATGACACACGCAGCAGACCGGAAACGCCTGTGTGACATCGCTCGCTGGTGATGCACACAGGCGTAGGGGTAGGCTATATGGAACCGAACTATTACTACTTTTGGACTTAGTTAAGAAGGCGTTGTTCATAAAACCACACCATTATTTTTAAAAGCCTTTTGCGCAAATTAGAGATTTAAGGAGCCGAAGAAAATCTATTTAGTACTTTAAAGAGAGAGATAGACAGACGAAAAAATTAAAATGCTTTTTGTGTTCTATAGCTCCTTTTTTGTCGGCCCCCACTCAATTTTCGGTAAATTCGTTCAATGTGCAGACACTACGGTTCCAACTGTTTGTTATATTGTAGAGCTGATTAGATTCCCAGTAGAGACGTGACACGACACACTTACCGGTTGCACGCCAGCTTCCACTTGGGCGCCGAGGGGTCCAGCACCAGCACGCCCGCCTCGCACTCCACGCAGTGAGGTCACACTTACCGGTTGCACGCCAGCTTCCACTTGGGCGCCGAGGGGTCCAGCACCAGCACGCCCGCCTCGCACTCCACGCAGTGAGGTCACACTTACCGGTTGCACGCCAGCTTCCACTTGGGCGCCGAGGGGTCCAGCACCAGCACGCCCGCCTCGCACTCCACGCAGTGAGGTCACACTTACCGGTTGCACGCCAGCTTCCACTTGGGTGCCGAGGGGTCCAGCACCAGCACGCCCGCCTCGCACTCCACGCAGTGAGGTCACACTTACCGGTTGCACGCCAGCTTCCACTTGGGTGCCGAGGGGTCCAGCACCAGCACGCCCGCCTCGCACTCCACGCAGCCCGACACGCCCGTGGAGTTCACGCCGTACGAACACGTCGGGTGCGTGCACGAGTTGCAGCCGAAACCCTTCTTCATGTCCCTACAAATAAGGTTTCAATTAGCATAACATTACATAATGAACCTCGAATGCCGCGCCGTAGTTCATAAAAAATTGTAACAGTCCTGACGACGATGTATTGGATGGCCGGGCTAAAAACAGTGTTCCCATGTGATTGATTTCGGCCAATGACCCGCGCGATGATCGCTTTGTGGTAGGACGACGCCTCTTCCCTGAAAGAAGGCATGGGCCGAAATCAATCAGAGAGTGTCATCCATGCGCGTGCGTCGAAAAGAATGGAAGCCGAAAATAGTTGGGGTGCATAAAGAGTGCCGAGTGGCGTTAATCTCAATCGTTTTGCGTATCCTAATGCCCGGCAAACCCTGAACAGCTAGCACTTGGTAACGCAGAGTCTAGATAATTCTTACGATTGTACATCCAAACGTCTCACCTCAGAGTCCCTGAGGTGAGCCGTTTGGATGTACCATCGTAGAGAAAGTATTACCTAGAGTATTTTCCCAACTATTTATCCCTAAGAGGAAGCGTGATCCCTGATCTGTCGTAGAACTGACCAGAAAGGCGGATGGTTGTAGCAGTAGGGACACAGCGGGAAGCTCTTGCCCTTGTTGCCGGACGACCAGGACAGCAGCTCGAAGTCGTCGAGCGGACACTTGAGCTCGCGGTAGATGCGCACGGTGCCGTTCTGCGGGAGCCCGTATGTGTCGTCGCAGTGGGAGCAATGCAGGCGGGCGGGCTTCGCCTGGAATACACCACAAATAATAGGTATTACATATTAATACATTGCTGTTTTTTAGTCTCGCTAAAATAAAAAGCGGCTTGACAGACTCAATTTTTTGCTGTTGTTTTTTTGTGAGAAAAATCTTGTTGATTTAATCAATTTTAGGTGGTACAAATAAACCATTCTCAGGTACTTTTGAATGATGTAAGAAACTTCAATTAGCCAGACTGTTAAAGCTCTTTCTACACTATAAGATCTTGGTCTACTAAATCTTGGTAACAGCCGGAAAACTGGACTGAAACCACTCTAAACAACAGTAACCGTACACGCGACCGTTGTCAGTGATTTTCGTTTAACCAAAAGTTTATTTCTAACATTATTTTACTAGCAAAAAGTATACATGGTGGCGTATTTTGACATTTTAATGCCACCATGATACCAGTGCGAGAACAAAATGGAACTCACTAATAGTATCACACAATTCTATTTACGCAACAGAATCATCAAATAAATAAAAATACTCAACTCACCTGAATATACCTCATATACCGTCTACACTTGCCACATCTCGACAGCGCTTTCCCGCTAGTCTTCAACGACGAGAAGTTGACCTCAAACAGCTGATCCATAGCTTCGATAGACCTCACAAAGTACTGGAACTTCCTCCTGAATATCTCCGTGGTGTGTGTGAGGACGGCGTGGAAGTCTGCGCGGCCCACCGCTATGAGATTCAGTTGTTCTTCTAACGCTGACCGCATTGTTGGTAAGACTAGTTCTGGGTCGATCTGGAAAGAAGGTTTTTCGCTGAATATGAAGTGTCGGCCCTTCGTAGCTGTTGCTGCGGTCCGTCGATATAAGGGACGTAAGCACATACCTATGAGTATTTCAGTGGGTGTGAACTCCACACAACCAAAAGAACTTGGATGAAATAGATTCCACAAGGGCAGAATGCGTATATATTGCGTAGCTACTCTGACCCATATGACTTGAATCATTCTACATGTATGACCCGCCATATTCCACTTCAGTTTGGTAGCCTTGTTGTTGCCCACATCGGCGATTCCTGTTTTTGAGCGTATCGTGGTATTACCTGTTCACAACCAAATCGGCTACGATTTATCGCTCTTCGTCAAACTATGACGCTTCGCAAAGATCTATAGAGATATATTAGTGTTTACTAAACTTCTCACAATCTAAGAAGCCCGATTTGACAGCCGAGTAGAGAGGGATAGAAGATCGCTTTACCACTAACGGCCGCTTTCTATAATACATCTCAATCCCGATCCTTGTCTGTAACCAATCAAAGGTGAGGATTGTGTGGTGAAGGGCACAAACTCGGCCGTTGATTGGTTACAGACAAGGATCGAGATCAAGATTGGGATTGAGATATGTAATAGAAAGCGGCCGTAAGTGCGAAAGAGATTTATTTCATGTTTCTTTCATACTCACTAGAAAAGCAATGTTTTATCCTGCTGTCAAATCGGGCTTCTTAGATGTGAGGAGTTTAGTGTTCCTATTGTGTATATTTTTACTTCAAGTTGGATTTTCACTCCGTCTCCGATTATATCAACCTCATCGTAAGACGCATCAAGGGGACAGATAGAATACCTTCCATCTGCGTGCCCAAAATGTGGACTTTTGGCATTATTCCCAGCTTTCTGCTTACCTTCTGATACCCGTGCACCAACACGATGCCCAAGTTGGTGGGCACGAGGCGTCGGCCGCTGCCCACCGTGACGTAGTTACGTTGGCAGATGTTGTTGATGTGCACGGGGATCGACGCGTCCGTGCCGATGCCGTGCTTCTCCATCAGGGTGATTACCTGGCAAACATAACATTGTGATAATTATTTGGGACTCACACAAGACAAACAACAATATAAAATTAAGTGATTAGAAACAAATAATTACAAAAGACCTGTGAGAGGCCAAAATTAACATACACACTATTTCCGCCACTCTTTAGTTAAAATTCGACTTGCAAAGTTCTCGCAAAATAGATAACGCAAAATAACTCAATTTTTAGGAAATGAAACATGACGTTTTAAAGTAACTAGGCTTTTTGCAAAATAAACTTAGTTTACACAGAGTGTGACCATAAATGAAGTAAAAGGAGTAAGGATCGTATCAAGTGGAATTCTGTAGTTTCTGCCTCATGTAGTTAAAACCCCATGTACAGATGGATGAGTGAGTGTCTCACTCATCCATCTCATTAGTTTTTCGAGATTTAAGTTTTGTATACTTTTTCTACGCGTTTATAATAAACCAGTCAACATTTTACAAAATACAAAAAAGCTTGGGTTCCTTACCTCAGACTCAGTCAGGTATTCGGGCGGCGACGTTTGACACTCCACCAGTCTGTGGTCGTGGGCGCGCAGCACGTCATCCACGTTCAGGACCGGCACGAACTCGTCTTTGCCGAACGCCTGTTCAAAATCATTGGGATATTTTTCAGTACCTTCTAATCGTGGACACACAACTTAAATAGAATATTTAGATCTTAATAAAAACCCCAATATGTTGATTTACCAGGTTGGGCATATCAGCATACTAATACTGTCCTTTCTGTGTGCCAAACATTATGTGGTGTATTTATGCCCAACCACCTGCACCTTCCAGGAACAGAACGTGGCTTGAACTACAGAGTGATCCAAGTGGCCACATACTAATCGGCCAAAAAAATAATTAAATTCAGAGTAAATTGCCACCATCAGCAGAAAAAAAGAAGTAGAACTTTAATTATTACACAAAACGGTATAATATACATTTTAGTGTCAGAATTCGAAAAGACTTGCGTCACAAGCTGGTCGCAGGGATACTTCGCCCCGCGTCCTCATGATGACCCTCGTGCCGTCGGTACCCATGCGCGGTTACGCGCAACGCAGGAACAACTAAACTTAACCAATGCTTTGGTTTAACACTACTCTATCCCACACATCTTATTTCTCAGAAAATAAGTAAAGTCTCAGACAGCTTTGGAATCTTGGACTATTTCGCCATACCTGCCAATGCATGATCTCGGTATATCCGGCGTCGACGAGCGTATTCCCGGTGTACTTGAAGGTCTCGGAGCCGATCTGGAACGTGATGATGGTGGACAGGTACTTGCAGTCGCGCGACAGCGTGGCGATGAAGTGCCGCGTCACGTAGTCGTAGATACGCCACGCGTCGCTTTCCATGTCTGATTCCACTGGAGGAAAGGAAATGACGTGCTTTAATCATCATATTCTGCTGAGCCTTTTACAAATTATATTGGGGTCGGCTTCCAGTCAAACCGGATTCAGCTGAATACTAGCATTTTACGTGGAGCGACTTATATTTGACCTCCAGAACACAGTAACTGAGTAACACGGTACTTCTTGACTAGACTGGTGTCAGATTTTCTGGCTTCTGACAATCCGTAACAACTGCTAAAGATTACAAATGACAGCCGGCCGGACAACGGCTTAACGTACTTTCCGAAGACGGAGGAGTCTCGGTATGTTAAGATGGTCGCCCATCCACATACATAACTCTTTAAACGTTGCTTGGATAATCTTGAAGATCAATCTGTGCGGCTTTTATTATTTAAATATGTCACCGGAAAATTGCAGACACCGTAAGATTGTAACAAATCTTTATTAGATTATAATTTCTCGATATATTATAAAAAAATCGTTTGGATAGGTACAATAAATCCCATCCAAATTCAATAGTTTCCAATATATCCGTGTCTTATTAAAAGAAAATAGTATTTTATGCAACGACCATATAAAAAGGGTTATTAAAACACGAGTTTGGGTGGGTGGTGTCAGTGTGATAATAGCATCACACGAGTGTTTTAATACCTAATTATTATGCCGTTGCATACACTATTTTATCTTCATTCATACAGTTGAAATAAAATAAGTAGAAAAATAGTTTATTCCAATATGGCGGATATTCTCATTGCGTACCTATTCGAATGACTGCGCAGCACGCGCATCCATAGACAAAGATAAAAGCTGGCTCATTGACTTAAGTCAATGAGCCCGCGCCAATAAATTAAAAAGTAAAAGTGTGCTATAAAAATTAAAAAGTTATTTTATGATGCAGTTGTTTAAAAATCGAAGGGAAATGTTGAACTGTAATGGTTATTTTTTTAAATTTTACCTATCCACGAAAAAAACGTACGTGTTTATGCATTCGTTTTTGAACTCATATTTGGAACATTACGTTGTGAGTGTAGATAAAATAATTTACAATTCCACGCGATATTTTATAATCTTACGGCGCCGGTGTCTGCAATTTTCCGGTGTCATATGCATTATAAAAATGCTAGCTTGCTTCACATCAAATATTTCACGGTTATAGATCGTAAATCCAGGTTTGTTTGATTCTATTGTGCTTTTGAAAATCAACTAGCACTTCTAAATTTGTACTTTGCAGGACCTTTAATACAGTTACTTGTCGATTCAGCAATTTTACTTTACCACCAAGTTGCAGTATCCAATGCGGAATTAACTTTTTTTAAGCTGTTCACATTTAGACAGATCCGAGAACCTATAAATCGTCTAAGATGACGTGGATGTGATGTATTAGTGAAATGAGAACTCGGCCTTATTTGATTAAATTCTTCAAAATAAGGCCGAGTATGGACCAATAACAGTCAGACTGTTAATACAGAATCCTTTTTTTGGATGGAGATCTCCCACTTTGAGCGGAGCGGCAGGGAGAGTCAGGCTCGTACTGACTAAAACTCACCCATGATACTTCGAATGCCCTTTTCGTTCCAGGGCCGTGAGTGCCGCGACCACTCTTTCGAACAATTCCGCAACCCTGGATAATACACAATCCTACAAAATGATTCTCAAAAAGTAGTTCGTACTTACCGGCCGGCCTCATAGGAGTGATGGGCGGATGGTCACCGGCGTCGTGTCCCTTCTTCGGGCGGTTGATACCGTTGGCAATGATCGCGCGAACCTCCGCGCCCCACTTGTTCGAATTCTGTTGTTGGCGGAGTGTGCCCCTATAATGATAGAAATTTGGTTTTATTTCGTAAAAAAA
This sequence comes from Melanchra persicariae, assembly GCA_947386135.1. Taxonomy (NCBI): domain Eukaryota; kingdom Metazoa; phylum Arthropoda; class Insecta; order Lepidoptera; family Noctuidae; genus Melanchra; species Melanchra persicariae. The sequence goes on along the minus strand of OX376652.1, from coordinate 10,686,324 downwards.
GTAAGAAGGATACAGAAACGATTATAATACTCACATCAAGTCATAATTCTCAGGGTAGCTGGTAGTTTCAGTACGCGGATATGAGATGTAACCCTGTATGTACAGTCGCTCAGCTATCTGTAATAGAAACCTTCATGTAATGAAAGCCATGAAGCCATTCATGTTTTGTATGGTGTCAGACGCAAAAGAATAGCACCATCCCATCACTTCCCGTGGGTGTCGTAAGAGGCGACTAAGGGACTCACCAGAGAATGTGCAACAGCATTCTCTTGTTACAGCTACACTGCGATTGCCAACCTGCCTGCCAAGCGTGGCGATTATGGCAACCCCCCCCCCCCATTTGGGGGAGGCCTATGTCCAACATGTGTTGCACAGTTGTGTCATGTGTGATATTATTTCGATTATTCAATGCTATTCAAGTTTCTTTGCAACCACTATGAAATCACTTGCCATGAAACAAAATCATATTCATATTTTATAAAAGGTTTTCCTTACAGTAACACCAAAAACATAATGCTAGCACCTCACTTCCCATATGTGCGAAAATATTCGCTTTACTTTTTTGGTATTTATAGAACTTTATTTTCTGTTCTGCGAGTACAGCGAGTATTTTGACAAATACGCCAATTGAAGCGCCTTCTTACACACCTGCATAGCATTATGTGGCCCCATGCCGAGGCCGGCACTGGCCACTCGCATCAGTTCCACAGTATTCAGGGCGGCGGGACGAGGCTTCACTTTCTCCTTAGCCTGAATGTTTACCACTCTGTGGGATAAAAATAACATCATTAAAAAAAAACAAAATACGAATAAAGTTCGGTCGCGGAGCAGAAAGAATTTCGTACAATGACCTCTTATTACCTGTCTCCTTCACTCCCACGTAAATATAATGCGTCACGCTCGCACAGATGCAATGACGGCCGTCCTCAGGGATTGTAAAGCTTTTACCGTACCTAAGGTTTGTTCTTGTTTGCATGTGGCTTTAGTTGGCCGTCACAACAAAACCCCACCGCTTGCTTGACATAGTTAATAATTTTTAAATAACGCACGAACGACATTCCATCTTGGAATGCGTTAGTGATCGCTCAGTTTTTGTTCGTAAATAATTAAATAAATAAATAAAAATTAATAAATAAATAATTAATTAACTGAATTTGGGTGACAAAAGTCACCTTGCGCGTTCGAGCGGCCGCACCTAATAAAAAAATGTTTGTGAAATTCTTCCTGTTCCGCGACCGGACTTTAGTAAATGTATTTTAAGCTGAAAATGCTGTAAGAGCCAAAGCACACGATGCGTTGTGGGACAACCTGGGAGACGAGGCTGGGTAGGCGGCCCACGGCTTTTTTTTAGGATGGGAAAACATCAAATGAATCCTTCCGCTCTGGGCGGAAGGAAGTGCCAGACTCTTACTGACTAAAACCCATCCATGTTCCTCCAAATTCCCTTTGAATTCCAGGGCCGCGGTGACAATTTCTAATTCCGCAACTCTTGGCAGATTCCGCAACCCTGGCAGATTCCGTTACCCTGGCTGATTCCGCAACCCTGGCAGATTCCGCAACCCTGGCAGAACACTCACGGCTGCGGCGTAACAACATTACGGCGCCGCAACGCCCGTGTGACCGGCAATGCGTCAAAATTCTTGCAGAGCGGCGCTGCAACGCATCGTGTGCATCAGCTCTAATTCCAAAGCCCTGTTTGGTGTAAAACCAGAAAGTAAAGCTTTGTTTTACCTTGGTTTGATTCCAACAACCTATATCACCACGAACTTCATAAAATTTTTGAAATAAGACATTAGTTACATTAGAAACAGAACACTTACACAGCCTCCTTAATCTCTTTGATCCCAGCAAGGAACATATTAGCAATATCCTTCTCAAAACTTCGTATCCTCTTCCACTCAAGCGGTAATTCCCTGCCCTCAGAAGTACTAGCAGTAACGCGTAACACCCAATATGTCTCAGGCTTGAATGTCTGAATTTCATCATGACGTTGGACACAGAAGCCTAGTGTTGGAGTTTGGCATGGCCCGTAGGAAATAAGTGATGCATCCAAATCACCGTATCTTCCTGTAAATTGTGTAAAAAAATATTTTCATTTATTTTGCATGCCACAAACAGTACCAAGATGGAACCAAAAGGCTTACAGCTTAAAAACAATAAGCTTACAGCCCAAGAACATAATAATATTATAATTTAAACATTTACTTAATTTTACACGAAATAAAACTTATCATATAAATACAGAATTAATTACATAATATGGATCAAACCAGTAATTACGAAAAACATAATTGGGTAATCAGTAGCAGGTGTTGTAATAGCCGCTTATTATTTCTACACATGGTTGCACACAATAGCAATATTGCTTATTCCAAAATTGGGGTAGCTATGATCTATGCTACCCATATTACAGCTTTTATACTTTACAGGATATCTTGTCTTGATGAGTACCTAGTTGAAAACATCTTTGAAAACTGTCTGTAATATATTGAAGACCTACTAATATAAACGACAGACGTCCTGGTGGATCCAATGGAACCAGTATATTGCAAATCAATTTTTTTGCGTTTCATTTTCATTACTTTTTATTTTCATAAAGTTGGTTCCCCAGGTTAAGTTAAGCATATATGTCTTATATTCAGATAAATTATGATTTACTTTTTAAAATTTAATATTGTAAGTACACCTAATGTTACAGTTATCAACCCACCTTGAAAATATTTAGTCTGGAAGCGTGTAAAGGCACACCCAATACGTAAATCAAGTTCCTGTCTAGCATCAACACTCCTAGATTCATTTTCATTGGGCCGTCCGAGACTCAACATGGCTGCTTTGATATCCTTCTCTGTGATAGCTGAGAACTTTGCACGGTACGTCACTAGGGGTGAAAAAATGTCGCCTTTCATGTATTGTTGTACACAACTCATTACCTAGAAAGAAGAAAACTTATTTAATATATTATCTAAGAGAAGATTTCTAAAATTTACTAATTATGCTAGGTTTACTGTAGTTTTCAGTTTAAAGATTTTAATGTCAAATTGTTTAAGTAATTAACTTTAAACATTTACGAGCGTGTTCTAAACTGTGATGAACCTACACTTAGGTTCACAAATGAATAGCATAAAACCACGAAGAAATATATAATAAAACCACTGATATTGTTTGCAATGCAACACAGACAAAAATGAAAATTTATTACAGAGACAGTTAGGTGTCAGATATTCAAATCATATATTAAAACAGTATGTTTCTTTTGTCAGCAAAGAGTCAAACTCTTACAAAAGAGGTTATTCTAACACTGCCCCTTACTCGAGCAATCATGTTATTACACTGTGAGAGTACAAAATCAACCAAGAAATAAATTTTGTTCACAATAAACAGTATAAGTAACTAACAACAAGTTAAGTTAAAATTAAACTAAGTTAAACCTAAACAGTTCACAAAAAAGTTGTGTTTAACTCTAGGTAAGGCTTTAGTAAAAAGATCTGCTTCAAGTTCTGATGAGGGCTTATAAGCCAAACAGATTTCTTTACGATTAACACATTCTTGTATGAAATGATGATGTACATCAATGTGTTTTGTTCTACGGAAACATTCGTTTTCAACCATCTTGAGAGTGCTACGATTATCATTAAAAATAGTAATAGGCTCCTTATGTCGTGACCGATTCTTATGAAGCTCTAAAAGAAAGTTTTTAATAAATTTTGCCTCCTTTACAGCACTACCAAGAGCGTAGTATTCAGCCTCTGTGCTCGAACAAGCAACATTTTGTTGTTTGTGACTATGCCAATTAATTAAGCAATGTCCAAACTTGCTTATAAAACCTGAATAAGATTTTCTATCAGTCGTATCCCCCGCCCAATCTGCGTCGGATGAAATTTCAATAATATCACTACCCCTCTTAAAATTGAGTCCATAGCTAATTGTACCTGATAGATACCGAAGTACACGTTTAGCTGCAAGCCAATGCGATTCATCATAACAAGTATTAAACTGGCTAAGTTTACTGCACGCAAATGCTATATCAGGACGTGTGCATACAGCGAGATACATTAAACTTCCAATGAGTTCCTGATATGGAAATCGCTGGTCGATTTTATCAGCTTTTGGCAGATTGAAGTTGACCTCCATAGGAGTCGCCACCTTATGACAATCTTGCATGCCAAATTTAATTAATAAAGTTTTAACATACTCTGACTGCGTTAACTTTAAAGTTCCATGCTCCCTGTCCCTTTCGACTTTCATCCCTAATGCTTGTGTCACAGGCCCAAGCACTTTGATTTTAAAGTTAGAACTGAGCATTTTATATAGCGCCAATTTTTGTTGTTCATCTGAACTAAATACGAAAAAATCGTCTTCATAAAGCGCTATTATAATCTTGTCCTTGTAAAAGACACATTTTTCAGTCTTTAACTGAGTATAACCATTACTGATTAAAACTTTATGTACTTTCTCATTCCATGCTCTACTGGCTTGTTTGAGTCCATATAAACTCTTCTTGAGTAAACAGACTTTGTTCTGCCCCTCAATTTCAAATCCAGTAGGTTGTTCCATGTAAATACGTTCATTGAGATCTCCATTAAGAAATGCTATATTTACATCAACATGTTCTATATCCATATTGTTTTCAATACCAATTGAAAATAATATTCTTAAAGTGCAATGTCTGACAACAGGTGCAAAAGTTTCTTCGTAATCAACGCCATATTGTTGAGTGAAACCTTTTGCTACTAGACGAGCTTTAAACTTTTCAAAATTACCGCTTGGATCGATTTTCTCCTTGAAAACCCATTTGCATTTAACTATGTTTTCATTTATAGGTCGATCTACAAGCTTCCATACATTATGCTGTAAAAGTGAATTGTATTCTTCTTTCATAGCTTCTAACCAATATTTTGCTTTATCACTTTTAATGGCTTCATTAAATGTTCTTGGTTCACATTGTGTTGTTAACGCTTGTTGGGTTAAATAGTTGATTTCATAATCCTTAAACCAAATTGGAGGACGCCGGTCTCGTATAGGCCTAGAATGGTCAATAATTGATACATTCTGTTCAGTACCTTGTTGAATATCATTCAACTGAGATTCCGCTTCTTCCTGTTCATCATATGTTTCTTGAACATTAGGTTCGTTAACAATATCAAGAACTTCAGAATTGGTAGATAAAGCATCTGGTGGTGTAGCATAGTCGTCATTGTCAAGATCATCGACATTTTGTTCAGAAGAGCTCAAATTGTTAAGAGAAACTTCAACAGTATTTATTAAATCTTGTGTACAATCATTAGACTTTGCATTTTTAAATTGAATGCCTCGAAGATTTTCAATAAATTCAACAGAACGAGCTTTAATAAATGTTTGGCCATCAGCTGGATCACCAAGTCTGTATCCTTTGGAATGATTACAGTATCCTAACATAATGTAGGGTTTTGATTTGGGATCAAGCTTTGAACGCTGAGATTGTGGAGTAAGAGAATAAGCTGTACTACCGAAGACTCGAAGATGACTGAGGTTCACTTTGAATCCAGTCCAGAGCTCTTCAGGAGTAACACTACTCAAAGCAGCAGTTGGACTACGATTTTTTAAATAACAAGCAGTATTTACCGCTTCAGCCCAATATTTCTTCTCCAACTTTGCATCCTGTAACATGGCTCTCGCTTTTTCAATTAAAGTTCTATTTAAACGTTCTGCAACGCCATTCTGTTGTGGTGAGTATGGAACAGTTGTTTCGTGAATAATACCGCATTGCGTAAAATAATTTCCGAAACTTTTATTACAATATTCCGTACCATTATCACTTCTGACACGCTTTATCTTTAGATCGGTTTGATTCTCAACTAATGTTTTAAATTCAATAAACGTATTAAAAACTGTTGTTTGATCTTTGCGATCTAAAAAATAAATAAAAGTTTTTCGCGTAAAATCATCAGTAAAAGTAATAAAATAACGACTACCACCCCAACTATTGACTGACATTGGTCCACATAAATCCGTATGGATCAAATCTAATTTAGTCACGCTTCTATGTGCCTGACCACGAGGAAACGATTTGCTTTTTTGTTTTCCTTCAATGCAAGAATGACATGGAGTTAAATCCCCATTTGGAAAAGCAATACCGTGTGCCAAGGAATCACGAAGGGTTAACATACCTTTATAACTTAGATGTCCAAGGCGACGATGCCATATTTCCAAAGGAACAAATTTGGACATAAAAGCTTTACCTGCAGTGCTGATACTAGGCTCTTGGCTATCCACGAATGCTGAATAACATCCCTGCTTTTGATCAATTTTATAAATCCCATCCACATTGGATGCAGTCAGATCACAGGAACCAGTCACGGACACATTATCCTTCCTGTAAATATGACATTTATTAGTATCAAATACTAATGTATAGCCTTTTGCTGCGACCTTGCTAACAGACAAAAGATTAACTGCTACATTTGGGACATATAAAGTATCTTTAATAGATTTTACAACATTATTATCTAATGGCAAATTGACATCACCTACGCCTACACTATATATTTTATTATTGTTGGCAGTAGTAATTTCGGATTGTGAACTAGGAGTATAATTATTAATCCAGTCCTTCCGATTAGTCATATGACTAGTGCAACCTGAATCTAATATCCAGCTATTTTTATCACAAACACTACTTATTAAGGCAGTCTCTGTAGAAAAAAGATTACAAATATTTGTACTTCCCTTCTTTAAAGGTAAATCGATCTTCTTCGAATTCTTTTTCAATTTAGGACATCTGGGCTTAATATGTCCTTTCTGATGACAATTATGACAGATTGGCGTAAATTTGTTTTTTGCCAAAAGTATTTTGTCATTTTGTTCCACATTCAAATTCGATGATTCTCGCTTGAATTCGCTTTGGATAAGCTGGCATTTCACAAATTCTGATGATATTTTCGTATTTGTGGCCTCCATTGCCATGATTAATGTGTCGAATTCAGCAGGCAATCCAATAAGCATTAATTCTGCTAGTTCTTCGTCATCAACGGCACAGTCTATGTCAGCTAGTTCTTGCGTTATAGAAATAATATTTCCTAAATAATGGTCCATTGAATCACAATCTTTGTATTTAATTTGATACAATTTTCTTTTTAAACTAAGTCTTCGACTTATTCCACTATTTTCATAAGCTTTTCTTAATTTCTGCCACGCGTCCGCTGCTGTATTAGCATCCTTTATATGCGGGTAACATAACGGCTTCACATTTAAGCAAATTTTAGCATACGTTTTCTGGTCCTTACAAATGTCAGAAGAAGCTGGCAGTGTTCCATTTGCAAAATTCCATAATCCATGGTCAATGAGCAATAATTTCATTTGAAATTTCCACGTACCATAATTGCTTACTCCTTCCAATTTTTCGATGACCATATTCGATCCCGTACTAATAACTATGTTATTATTCGATGAAAATAGATTCTCCGACGATACATTTTCCGTCGACATTCCATGCGCCATATTTGTATAATATATAAATATTTCACACACAATAATTTTTACATCTGGTTGTAATACGTATAAGTATTCGCATCTAGGATATCTGCAATATATTTTGGTATATGTGCTATACGCCCATAACCTGTGATGAACCTACACTTAGGTTCACAAATGAATAGCATAAAACCACGAAGAAATATATAATAAAACCACTGATATTGTTTGCAATGCAACACAGACAAAAATGAAAATTTATTACAGAGACAGTTAGGTGTCAGATATTCAAATCATATATTAAAACAGTATGTTTCTTTTGTCAGCAAAGAGTCAAACTCTTACAAAAGAGGTTATTCTAACATAAACTCACTTCAAAACAAATATTCTCTCCTTCTTTATCACAATCCAGCCACAATATAAGATAGTCACAAGACTTTGACTCCTGCGCCAACAGTGCAGGTATCCTGAGCCGCGGCATAGATTCCTTCTTTTCCGTTGGACAACTGAACAACTCCACAGGGTCCACTTTATCCCAGTTATTGTATTTGCCGGTGAAATCCAAATTCATAACGTGACCACAAACGGAAGTCATTTTGAAATGAACAGGCTCGCTTTTAAATGTTCCATTCCATTCGTGTAGATTACAAGCGTTATTCATTGCTGTCGACATAAGCATGTATGATTAGTTTCTTCGTAACAAAAGATGAAAACAAAATAATTACAAGAATCCAAATTTGGTTATGATACGAACCTTTAACAGTGATGCATTTGCCACTGCTGAGTAAATTAGCGAGATTCTGTGCTAACGATGGCTTTTCAGCCACCATCAACGCCGTCTTCATCTTATTTTAAATGAACCAAACGATTCGTTTAACATGAAAATAATTTTATCCACGATTTGCTGTCGACAAAAGTCCTGAAATTCCGAATGTCAAAAAATTGACAGTAGGTATTTTTTTTAATTCTGTTTGTGTCTGCTAGAGCTGTAGCAAACTGAATGTATTCGGTACTGGTAACGGGTCCGTCATCAAGTACCGAATAACGAAACGTTACTCACGAATGCATTTCGTTACTCGCATTTTTCGTACCTAGTATGGGTTATGGGTATCTACATGAAATTTAGTGTCAATTAATTGTTACAAAAAAAAGTATGGAAAGGTACCTCCGCCCAGATCGGTTTGACGAAGACCCTACACCGGAAAAACAAGAACATTCGTCGCTGGAGACATTGGAAAAAATCTTTTGAAAATTTTCTGGGTTCCATTGACATATTGTCAGATGAAAAAAACTACAGCTCTTAATAAATTATGTATCTCCGGGAATATTCAAGTACATTAAAAGCTGCGGGAAATATGAAGAAGCTATTGATATATTAGAAGCATTATTTGTAAAACCAAAAAGTGAAATCTTTGCAAGATATAAATTATCATCGCGGAAGCAGCCAGTAAGTGAAAGCATTGAGCAATATATTCAAGCTTTACATCTGCTGAGTAAAGATTGCAAATTCAGAGATTCTACGGCAGCTGAAAATGAGAAAAAATTCATTAGAGACGCGTTCATTACTGGAATAACATCTACGAGCTTACGCCAAAGACTTCTAGAAAATAAAAAATTTGAGCCTGGATGAAGCATATGATTAAGCGAGAGCTTTAGAGGCAGCCAAAATTCAGACCGAAGGGTATGCATCACAGTCGTCCGAGATTCCTTTTGTTGCTGCAAGTGGTACTTATCGAAACAAAATATCTGATCAGAACACCTGCTATTTCTGTGGAAAATCACGTCATGCCCGCCGTTTTTGCCCTGCTGCCAACGCAACATGCCTTAAATGTGGCAAGAGCGGACATTTCGCTAAAGTCTGCAAAAGCGAACCCTTAAGAGTTCCGCACTAGAAATCTATATCTATACATCTATACATATAATAAAACAGTAACGAAAGAAATACATTGAGAATTTTCGAGAAAAAATAAGCGGCTTTTGTTAGAAAAACGTAACTGATGACAAAAAGTGACTTTTTAGAATTTTTGTCTGTTTGTCTGTTTGTATGTGTGTATGGTACGGCTTCACGCCAAAACTACTGTATAGATTGAATTGAAATTCAGGAAAAATGTTCTTTGTAAACCAAGGAAGGCTTTAGGCTACATATTATCACGCCGTATGTTATGGGAGGTAAGCAATATTGATTTTAAAAGGTTTTTGTTCGTAATTGAATGTACAAAATAATTGAATGCACAAAATGATATGTTAGTTAGTTACAAAACCATTTAGATAATTTTTACACATAAACCTGAAAGGAATTGTAGCAATCTAGAAGAAATCAACTTATTATCTACATAATTCAGATACCCGTAATGCCATCTGTTGACCGAAAAAGTACTAACAATCAAAAGCATGAGAATTACACCAAAATATATTTTTTAGTTACTAATTGTACTTTTAAAACGTCATAAACAGTGATTCTTTTGATACAAAACTTACCGTTATGCATTTGATGCATAACATAATAAAAAGATTTGGTCTGATTGCTCCACTGACGTTATTTTCATTTTTTTTTTTGAACGGTTAAGTCTCTCCACTCAACCTGTAAAGCACCCTGGTTGCTTCTGTACACTTGGACGGAGCTAGGCCGGCAAACTTAGCCAGGACACCTACGCACAACGGAGTCCCTACTCTACTCTATCCGTTGCGGGGTTTTTTTTTTATGGATGGGAAATTATCAAAATGACTTCTTCAGCGCTAGGTTTTTTTTTTTTTTTAATTATTGATAGGCACGCGCTTGACCACTATCTCACCTGATGGTAAGCGACGATGTCGTCGAAGATGGAGCACACTTGCCTAGAAGTAACCTATTCACTCTTGGCTTAAAGACTCCCAGGTTGTAGCTATCAGGAAACACAGACTCCGGCAGGGAATTCCACTCCTTAGCGTTACGCACAATGAATGTATTCCCAAAACGCTTTGTGCGTGTGGGTGGGATGTCCACCATGTACCGGTGGCGCATCGCCGTACGTCTAGTGGTCCGGTGATGGAACGGGCTAGGCGGAATCAAACTATGGAATTCCGTTGCACACTCTCCAAAATGCAACCGATGGAAAACTGACAGGCTAGCGACTCGGCGTCGATGATCGAGACTTTGGAGCTTCGACTCGACGAGCCTATCACTGCCGATGATCCTCTTGGCTCGTTTCTCTTTTGACTCAAGGGCATCAAGCTGGTATCTGGCAGATCCGTCCCAAAGATGCGAGCAGTACTCCATACACGATCGGACTTGCGCTTGATAAAGTTTAAGCAGCTGTTCCGGTGTGAAGTACCGTCGCACCTTTGCTAGAATTCCCAACTTTTTGGCAGTCACTCGAGCCTTTGCCTCTATAAATGTGCCAAAATTGAGGGTAGATGTCAACATAACACCAAGAAGGTCAAGTTGGTCGGTTATCGGCACGGTTACACCTCGGAAAGATGGAGCTGGGTGGAATTGGCTCCTTTTAGCGGAGAAAAGACACGCCTGGGTCTTAGCAGCATTGAACTTGACCAGATTGGCATCGCCCCACTCTGAGACAGCCTGTAAGGACAAGTTCAAGCGCTCAACCATAGCCTCTCGGAGAGACCGGATCTGCGACCCACCAGCTTGTGCGTTGGACACGTATCTCTCAGCAACAGTACTGTCGTCTGCATACCCAAAGGTACCGGGTTTTAGCAGATCATTAATATGCAGCAAAAACAATGTTGCCGAAAGCACCGACCCCTGAGGAACCCCGGCATTAATATCCAGTAGTCCAGACGAGCAGCATACTATGACCACTCGGATAGACCGATCCCACAGGAAGTCTGCAATCCAATCACACAATCCGGCGGCGGGTAGACCGAAGGAAGGAAGCTTACCAATAAGGCTTTCGTGCCAGACCCTATCGAAGGCTTTCGAGATGTCAAGAGAGACCGCAAGTGCTTCCCCGTGTTTCTCGATGGCCTCACTCCAGATGTGAATGGCATACGCTAGAAGGTCCCCAGTGGACCGATTTCGGCGGAAGCCGTATTGTCGGTCACTAAGGATATCGTTAGCTTCTAGGTATGCCAGGAGCTTACCATTCAGCACGCGTTCCATACTCTTACAGAGCAGGTAGGTAGTAGGTAATAGGTAGACTGGAAGGGTGTCGGACTCTTACTGACTAAAACCCATCTGTGTTTCTCCTTATGACCTTTGCGTTCCAGGGTCGCCGTGACTCTTTCGAAAAAATCCGCAACCCTACACTTGGCCTGCCTATTGTTTAGTGTCGTTAAATTCCAAAAGCCAGACTACCTGTACGACAAGCTGAGCTGGATCGCTGGTAGACGAGAATGTGAGAGAAGGCAATGTTCACAGCAACTTTCGTCGCATCCCCACAGTACAGCAGCATTTAGAGGCAGTTTCCGTTATGCAGCATCTAAAATATGGAATAATCTGCCACCGCCCATTAGAGCAATAAACACAATATGTACTTTTAGAAGACGTTTACGCCAGTTTTTAATGGACGGGCAACGGAAACTAGACCTGACACACTTGAACGTTTCATTAATATGATGTGGGGCCTATTCTCAGTTGTGTATGTATTTGCAATAATTTGAATGTGATTTTTGTTATTATTATTTCAATATTAATTTTAATTCTGACTTTAATTTTGATTTTGATATTATTTGTTACTTAATTTTATTTTTTAATTTTATTTGTTAACTTTTTTTAATTTATTCATTTGTTTTAAATCTGTTTCTTAATTTGTAATGTACTTAAATTTTTTGTTATTTTTTGATGCTGTTATTAATGCAAATTACCAAAAAAATCTTAATAAGCTTTAGATTGTAAGTACCTTTTTTAGCTTTATAATATTGTATTATAGATAACCTTTATTGGCGCATGCTGTGTTAGCCTGTAAGTAATTGTTGCACTTATAATGTACTATTAAGCAAGTATAATTGTAAAAGTTTGGTGTAAACAATTGGTGGCTAACCTAAATAAATAAATAAAATAAAAATAAAGTATTCTGTTTTCTGATTTATAGAATATGTTGCACCTAAATATAAAAGACTTTATACATAGATATAATATACACAGCACAGCACAAAGAGCTAGGAAGATGGGATGGTGCAAGAGTATCGACACAAGTAGCGTGCCAGACTAATGGCCTACCCATCTTCCATGGAAATAACGACATGCCGTTCGGTCTCTTGCCATCGTCGCGTGCCATGCCATTGGATTCTAACTTCTAACACAGCCGGAACGCCGACGGTAACAAGAGCTCGTCGGATGATGTCGTTAATATTCGCGTGCCGCGCTATGCGACCCGCGCTACGATGGGTCTACAAACGGTACGGTAAGGTGTCTACAAACTACGAATATTGCGACGCCGCGACGTCAGACTGTACGCGTACGCAATACAACTCGATTCCTTGCTCTAACATAACATGGCTTGTTATGAGCTATCAGAAGTAACGAGTAACGTAACGATACGATAGTAACGAGTAAAAATTGTTATAGTAACGAATACATACGGGTACGCTTTTTTCGTTACTTTAACACCTCTAGTGTCTGCAGCTTTGTCATTCATTCTATTGTCGTTTTCCCGTTGCGAAACATTGCCACTGTTAAAAAAAATCCTCTTTCTGTGATCTGTGTTTCTTTTTTCGATAGATAAAAGGTTTTAAAACAACGTTTTTCAAAAGTTTTATAAGTTGTGTTTTGTATGATCAAAACCCTTTTTCCGAAAATTGTTAATGTTCCTAATACATAGTAGTAACACTTTTGTTATTGACTTTTGCAGTGTGCGTTCTAAAACTGGTTCTGAATCTGAACTTTCCGAACTATTTTACGTGATAAGTTATATCAATATAAAAAACAACACCGTTTTTTATATAAAGTAAAGTAGGGAAAAATCAATGTAGCTCAGTAAAACAGCTCCACAGTGTACATTATACCATGAATTACCTACTCTACATGATTTGATATTTGAACTTTAAAAATAAAGTATAAACGTCATTCAACGTGAATGAAGAGAGGTGCGCCTGTTCTCGCTTGCATTGATAAATTGTCGGAAAAGCCTTGAACGATGCGAAGATCATTAAATTGTGCTTGAATTGTTATATTGTATCTAACACGCGTTTTTGTGAAAACAGTGGGCTAGTTCAATCGTGCGTTATCAAACAGTGGATATGGTAGGGCTGGTGACATGACATCAATGTTTTTTTTCAATTGTTTATTTATGTAACTACTTGCGTAGAGTAAATCATAATGTGAAAGTCGTTTTATTGTTGCAGCAGAGCCACCCTCGAAGTGAAGTGAACATATGCACAGCGGGGCAGTTGAGAGTGATGTTGCCGACATCCGTGGACCACAGTATGCCTCCTCCATTTATCGATATAAGTGAGTAATTAATTGCAACGACACATGCACTGTAAATTTACATACTGTACGCGATAACAGTATGGGTCTAACAAGATTTACCTGTATTATGTTGACTCATACCTCATATGTTTTATAAATATTGACATTAAATTGACTGGCTGAATTTCAGATGCTATTGAATGTTTAACTTATGAATACTGTCTGTATGTACAACAATTTCATCCCACAAGCAGTACCAATGTTCAGGTACAGAAAATAAAATTGCAACTAATAAAACCACAATACAGGGAGTACAAATTTTGTTTTGATATGAATGTATTTCAAGTATGACCGTGCAGTTGCAGCCAATTACAATTTACGTCAGAAATAATAAACCTAATCAATTCAAAACATTTCACTTAATTCAGAACAATGACAGGAAAATGCCATAAAGAAAAATGATTCAATCATAATTAAATGACTCCATTAACAATGACATCATTATAATTAGAATGGCTTAAGAAAGTATTGTCATTCCCTTGTAGATAATATGCATGACATACCACCACCTCAAGTGGACTTCTCGGCACCACCTCCTTACGATGTTGCGGCTAACTCCAAATTACCCACATATGAGGAGGTTCAAAGGGAAAAGCAGATGGAGGGAGAGGATCTGCCACAGGTATTCAATCAGGTATTTTAATAAAAAATCCTGTAGCTTATAGTTTTATATCACCGCATCTATCTGTTTGAACTAAAACACTAGCAAACAGATTTTCATATAGTTTTCCCTAATGGTTCACCAGTGATTCATGAGGTTTAGGAGTATAATTCATTAAGATTTTTTTTTATGTATTAAAACACTGTTTTTGGGTGGAATGGTCTCTCTTATGGTGCCAGCGCATTGAAATCTGTCTCATTGAATAGAGTGTTACACAATTTATGATATCCCTAGTTGATAGAATGAGTCACTATTGGGTTTAATGGAACAATGATTCAGCAGTGCCTATGATATAAATGATAATATTTATCATATTTCATACTGTTGCTGGCTTGAAATACCCAGTAACACTTCATTTGGTATTTTTTAAGTATTCCTTTATTAATAGGTATAACAAAAGATAAGCAGCACTCACATAAGCCATACTATTTATTTATTAACTTTAATAACTACAGTTGGATGGAAATCAAATTACAGTAATTAAGTATACCTTTATTGTTATTCTTAAAATGAACAGAATAGGATTTTTTTTTTAACTATTATATCTTCAGCTGCCATAATAGCAGACACAATAGTAAAACAATGGCGCATCAACTCCATGAGTCGACGTTATGGCTAAGAGTTTATAGATAAAAATGAACTGAGAAACAAGAAATATAGCTGTCTGAAATATAGTTGCATGCATCCAAATTGTAGAATGCTTGAAGCATGATAAAAAAAAAACTTTTAAACACTGGTTGACACTGGTTCCTAAGAAAATTATGAATACATTTCAATAATTAATGACCTCAACAGGTTGGTGCTTACAAGTGCTGGTAATCCAACAACAGCTACAATGTATGTGAACTAGCTTTTGCTCGCAGCTTCATTTGCGGTTGCGGAATCGCTCAAAAGAGTCACCGCGGCCCTGGAACACAAAGGGCATTTGGAGGAACATGAATGGGTTTTAGTCAGTTAAAGTCTGACACTCCCTCCCCCTGAACAGAAGGAGTTATTTCATGAAGTCCCATCCTAAAAAAAAGGGTCCCACCTAAAATTCATATTTCATCAAAATCAGTTTGTTGTCTCAGGGGTGATAGCATTACAAATGGAATCACTTTCATCTTTATAATATTAGTCAGGGTGCACTCATATCCAGAATTACCTAGTGAGTGATTCATGTTTTCTCCATTAAACTTGAGTTCATAAGCAGTACTGTTCCATCAAAATTCTTATCTTAGCTTTATCTAATCTTATATTTGATTTAAAGCCTTGCTTGTCAAGTAAAACAAGCATTCATTCACTAGTTATTGAATATTGTTTACATAAAAATAAAATGTAAATAACACTTTTTATCATCACTAATGACTCACCATGCTTTTGTTAGTTTGTGAATCATATTTTTATCACAAATAGGTAATACCTAATTACCATAGATATGGATACTGTGTATCTCTGTCTATCAAGTTAATGTAGATACCCTGATAATAATTTTGTTTATATAAAGATTTGGAATATACTAGGTAACTCATTAAAAGATGAGTCAGTAAGTAATATCTGAAACTTAGAAGTTTAGAACCATGTAACCATTTTCTGAGTTCAGAAAAACTGCTTTTAATCATGGAGATAGTTGTATTAACAAAAACTTATCTACTATGAGTTTGAAATGTTTTACTAGAATAATGATTACTTATCTATAAACTAGAGTTTGCCCGCGACTGCGTACGCGCATATCCCGTTTTTTTTTGTTGTTCCCGTAAGAATTTCCCGTCCCCGTATAACCTTCCTCATGAATCTGGCAATCACATCAAAAAGAATTTTCCAAATCCGACCGGTAGTTCCAAAGATAAGCGTGTTCAAACAAAAAAACTCTTCCGCTTGATTATATTAGTATATATAGTTAAAAAGGGGAAACTGTACTAGGAACATTAAATTTTGCACAAGGCTTTCTTTCACAATGTAGATGGGCACTTAGAAGGCATTTTTGGAAATTCAATCTTCTAAGACCTGTCAAGCTCCGCCGACACACCAGTGTGTCGCCCGATTTACGTGTTTTAAAACTCTATTATTACCTACTACAACGCAAGGTATATATTATATGATTTTGAATTTTGACATGTCGGGAGCTTGACCGGTTAAAGAGGAAAAATCGTTTGTACTAAATCTGCGCAGACGAAGACGCGGGCGAAGTGCTAGTTGCTTAAAATGCTCATATATGAAGTTGTGCAATGTGCAGGTCAGATGGCAATAATTGAATTACATGTTCCGATACCAAACTACTTGTATAATGTAGTGGAGACAATTTATACAATGCACATCAAAACATGTCAATAAATAGATAGGTTTTATAAATATTAGGTACTTCGTTTATTTATTAAATTAAAATATAAATTAAAAATAATTATTAAGTATAATAATGAAAAAATGTCCACATTAAAAAAAGCAAAGAGAAATGAAATATTGTAATTTTTGTCATCTCATCACGTACAAAATTTTTACTGAACAGCTGATTTTCTTTTCGTAATTTCCGGGATGGTCCCATAGTAAAACTTGTTCTTAATGATGAGTACAATGAACCCTTAAGAGGTATTGCGTTTATTCTGTTACACATTGCATTATTCGTTCGGAACCCTTTGCACGCGGGTCCGACTCACACTTGGTCGGTTTTTTGCTTTCATGTAACTTATAAGCAAGTTACCTGTGTAGTTTACCTGATCATTTGCCAACATTTTTATACTCTACTCAGATGCAGGGTCCCCCTCCAAACCACCCGACATTTGCTGCCTTCGTAACGGTGGAGCCCACAGAAGGGACGGGTGAACAACTGGATCCAGAGAACAGTTTACTTGGCACTGATATCATGTTCTTAACATCATTTTTTGGTAAGACCCTTTTTGGCAATTTTCATAATAGTAAGATAATTGTGTTTTAGTAATACGCTGGCTGAAACGCAGGAGCAAGATGAATAAGTTCATATTCAAAATATTTTCTTTGATGGGGAATCAAAGAAAATATTATGAAAATCATACATGGATATCCTACATCTTGGGAGAACCAAGGGTCATGTCGGACTCCTACTAACTAAAACCCCACAGTTCCTACCGCTACCATGTGTCGGGGGTACGGGATAATTAAATTAGCGTTTAGTACTCATCCTATAATTCCCTGCCGGGGTTTGTGTTTCCCGATAGCTACACCCTGGGAGTCTTTGAGTCAAGAGTGAATAGGTTACTTGTAGGCAAGCATGCTGCCAGGGTTGCGGAATTTGTTCGAAAACGTCAACGCGGCGTTTAGGTGGGTTTTAGTCAGTAAGAGTCTGAGACATTAAAATTTGATGATTTCCCGTCCTTAAAAATTAAAAAAAGGCAATCGTCAATCACATCATGGCTTTTCATCAGGTGAGATTGTGGTCAAGCGCGAGCCTATAAATAATAAAAAAAACAACATGAACATTTATGAAAAGGTATTTAAGTGCGCCTTTATTATACATTGTTTTTTTACTAGTGCATAAATAAATAAGTTGGACGAATCACACCCAAACGCCCAAAAACAAAATATCGGTTTTCTTTTTGTTTTCTGCATCCTAGACGATCTAACAGCATATAACATTTCCAGTGGCATTTCTATTCAACTGGATCGGTTTCCTGCTGCTGATGTGCTTCTGCCACACAGTGGCCAGTCGCTACGGGGCGTTGGCCGGCTTCGGGCTGTCCCTCGCTAAATGGACGCTCATCGTCAAGCATTCCACGGAGCTCGCTTCGCACGAGAACTCCTGGCTCTGGTGGCTCATCATGGCTTTTGGTAAGTTCAAGTTTATATTTACTTAGTAACTTTTGTTAGTGGGTCGTGTGACTACTATTACCACCGGGGTAAAAAGTGGGGATCGTAGTACTGAGATTAGAAAATGTTGATTGTTCTACCGAGATGAAAAAGTGGGGATCGTTTTACCGAGATAAAAATGTCCCAATTCAGGCCATGATGAAATTCAATCCAAAATCGTTCCGCCGTTGAGGCGTTCTTGTGATAACAGACACATGTAAACTTCCAGATTATAATAATTTAAAAGAGAGGTAGGATAACTATTAAGCAAGTCGCGGCGCCTTTTAAAAGGTATTTGGATGGATCAAACTGGATGTGGAATGTGAAGGACCAGGTGTTATGACGCATGCTGTTAAAGGTTTTTTCCAGCAGGTCATTTCTATAAACCGACTTGATTGAAAATTCAGCCATTATTATATTTTGCTAAAAGAAACGAACAGGCTAAGCGTACGCGGTGAATAAGGAAAGACGACGAGGAGAGGGGTTTCTTAAAGCCACTCTTGGGTTTTTTTATTCGTACTGAGAGCTGCCTACGTTCACCCACGGCTAAATTGGGTACAAGTTTTATCCACGCCAATAAAAACTACGAACGTGTCAACACACAGCTGTTTAGTGTTAATAGGTTTTTAGGTAGTTAAAGTCGCAATGTCCAATTTGCAGTTTATTATCCAAGAATCAAAATCGCTTTAGGCCCAGTTTTTCGGGCGAATACTACGACAAAATTATTGTGGCAAATTGTCTAAGCTTGATTGATGAGTTGAGCTGTCTCAGATCGGTGTGTGTTGGAATAATGTTCAACAGACAATTGCATCACTAGACTTGCGTTTAATTTGAACAGAAACCGGGGATTATCGTCGAAAAATATGACTTTGTATTCGAAAATAAATCCCCGGTTTATGTTGAAAAAGGCTTCGATAGTCGCATTATAATGATGTTTGGATGGATGTTTGTTACTCAATCACGCCAAAACTACTAAATAGATCTTGATGCAATTTGGCGCAGAGGTAGATTATAGTCTGGAATAACACATAGGATACTTTTTATACCGGGAGTATGTTCCCGACATTCACGCAGGCGAAGCCGCGGGTGGTAGCTTAGGCTGTACGTGAATGGGAAAAAACGAGATATGCGCGTACGAAGTCGCAGGCAAAAGCTAGTGAATATATTGTCAACTGGGTCAAGTGCCCCTTCTCCCCCCCCCCAACGACAATCCTAGATCCGCCCCAGTGGCCACGGTGGTGAGTACATGACAATCCAAAAAAAAAAATAATCAGCCTAGTTCTCATTTTCATAGAAATTAAGCGTCTGAAAATAAAAAGGTCAAGAACCTTCATAGCTAAACTATAGAAATGCTTCATTCAATCAAGGCTGCCAGTCCTAATATGAACAATCTGAGTCATCGTCCGTCCACTGCCGCTCAATAGTCACTCGGCCACTTAGCCAATAAGTACCAAGCGAGATGCGACCTACGCCTCTTTATGAAATTGGACAACTACATCGAATTTTGTGCGTGTGTGGAAATTCTGAGTCCTTCCTTATCTGTCCATATGCACCTTCTCTGAAGAAGTGAAATTGTTTTTTCTTACACTCGCTGTTCTTTTCTAACACATTTCGTTTTCGTTCTTTGAAAGCCAGCTCGAAAGTCTTAACAAATGATCTTACCAAAGGGTCGTATTACTCAGTAACTGATGTAAAGTGGTGGAAAGGCAGATAGTCTATGTAAAATACTGGGATTCAGCTGCATTTGGTTTCATTTGAATTTGGAAGTTGACCTCAATATTGTTGGGAAAAGGCTTATGCAGCTGATGATCTGCTGGTTGAATCTTTAAACCGCGACTCGTCGAGCTTCATGGCCTCGGCGCTTTGATGGTTGGCGCCGCTATTAATATTGGATATCAGGAGTGACCTCCATATTGTTGGGAAAAGGCTATGCAGCTGATGATCTGATGGTTAAATCTTTAAATCGCGACTCGTCGAGCTTCATGGCCTCGGCGCTTTTATAGCCTACATAATACAGGGCGAGTGTATCGCGTAGGTACCTGATTTGAATGTGTTAAACTGTTCAGGCACAAAGCATAAAGTTCCGTCTCTTTCGAAGAATATAATGTAGGTAGGTACGGTCTGCAAATCAATTTTCTGTGATTTATTGCCGTTGAATTAAGCACCAATGAATCGTGAACACTGTTGCTGGAGACGTTTATAGCGCGAGCCAATATTTTACAAAGAAGAAATAAAACGAATTATAGAACTGCGATTGTAGTACAACCAGTTCCAAACGTGACATTTGCGTGCATAATTACAGAATATTAATTTATGTTTTGTATTGCATTGCACAGATATTTAAAAACGTCGCGTATCGCAGTGTTGTACAATCATGTATTTTAATTTAAATCACCTGCGATCGGCGATGCACAGTAAAACATTGCATAAGTTAGGGGCGCTACGCACAGCGGGTCGGCACAATCGGTTCGGCAGTATTTGTCGAGTGTAACTGACGATTACTGCCGAGTCGATGAAAATCGACTGGAACTGGCAAACGGTCCTTTATCAATTTTTTGAAGATTTAACTTTTTAATACCATTTTGTACTGTTTCATATTCCGCAGCGTTGTAAAAAATGCCGTCTTAGATACGTTTTTTGGCACCAGAATCGATTTCAACTTGTACCCGCTTCGATGCGCAGTAAATGCGAGATATTGTCCTATCTGGTTTTTATATTAGAAGGAAGCATCTAATGCTACTTTCGTTTTTAACAAGTGCAATAAAAATATTAAAAACTACGTATTTTTATTTTATAAATCAGATGTTATATAAATAACGCAAACAAGTTTTTTCTTCACCTGTAAAGTTGTCAAAATTAATTTAGTACCGTTTACTAGTTCACAGTCAATATACTGTCCCACTGAACACCAGAGGCCTTCCTTCTGAAGTACCTTGAAAAAAATCGATATGTCATATCATTTATGTATAGGCCGAAGAAAATACACATGTTAATTAATGTTTCATGGTTCGTGAGACCGTTTTGCATGCCCCCATGTTACCTTGACCACCTGTGCCACCACTAGCCGTTAGCCAATCACACGACAGCATCACGTGATTTAGTTGTCGTCACTATTGATGTGTTCGTAATGGTAGTAGGTAGTCGTTATGCAAAACTGTTACGTCAATACAAGTGCGTGATTTTGACGACATTCATATCCTCCTATGGTCCTTGTTGTTATACAACCTGCGGCCCTACCATGACGTGCTAAACCGAGAAGGAGGGATGGAGCTATACACCCTATATAGCTCCATCCCTCCTCGCTCGAACGACTCACGCTTTCACACGTCATGGTAGGGCCGCAGTAACAGGTACCTACTCATCATTATGAACAACTTTTCCTTTTTTGTTATGGATGGGAAATCATCAAATAACTTCTTTTGCTCTGGGTGGAGTGGAAGGGAGTGTCAGACTCTTACTAACTACAACCGTGTTCCTCCTTATACCCTTTGCGTTCCAGAGCCGCGGTGATTCTCGGTTGATTTCGAACAAATTCTGCAACTCTGGAATACCGCAACCCTGGGAATCGGCAACCCGGGAACAACTTTTACTCTAGCACCAACACACAAATAGCGAAAAAAAAATTTTGCTCTATTTGTAAGGGAGCTCGCCCGGGGAAGTACTACCATCACCATATCTACCTTCTTTCACCATATCTCGTGTGATCGGTATGGGTGTCGTGTGGTTATTGGCACATAGAAACATTTCTGCCTTGTCCTTGCCTTGCATAACAAAACATTCGCGATTCGTTTGATATCGCAAAATGTCCTTAGGCGGCTCTGACTATTTATTTTCAAATTACTTTTCCTGTAGGTACCTACTCGTTAAAATCAAGTCGCAATATCATTCAAATTCAAGGAAAAATCGATTCGAGTTCTTGAACTTCTAGTGCCTGACGTCCCAGATGGTGGACTAGTTAGGCGCCAGTTATATTCCATTTCCATTTGGGTCTTTTGAATTCTCTCGGGCAAAAATGCAGACTGCGGACCGCTACTGAGAAATTTGTGATGAAAAAGCCCAATAAAATTTAGAATAAAGACTGTCATTCTATTTTACTGTTGCGAACTTGCGACTTTAAAAAAAAAACGGCCAAGTACGAGTCGGAATCGCGTGTGTTACTTTCCTGTAATCTATAGGTAAAGAAAAATATTATAATTAAGAATCCCCTATTCTTAATTATAATATTTTTCTTTACCCAAAGGAGGCGGGGGCAACGGTCATTTTTCATCTTTCTTGAATTACTTCAAAACTTTTTTTTTTGTTTTGTAGTTTATCCCCCAAAAGCGGAGCTCGTGGCTTAAGAATAACAGCCGCACGGGTCGATCTATATGGTTAAGCAACGTTTGCCACGCTTGTTAGTCTGTGGATGGGTGACCATCATTCATAACATACCGAGTTTCCTCCGTGCCTCGGAAAGAACTTTAAGCCGTTGTGTGTTATATTATTTAGTCACCTACTATTTTCCATAGGCCACCAAAAAACTGGACCATTACTTTATTTCTAATAATATGTGCTTTTCCTGTATTCGTCGGTCGATATACGCGACGTTGAGTCGGACAATGTCTGTTTGCGTTCATGGTTACTACAGCTCATTCAGATAACGCGAGGAGGTTCATTGCTCCGTATTGTTTCATATCTTAGCTATCGAAAAAGGAAAACGCGTGGGTTATTCATGGGCAATACACACGAGGATAAGAGAGCTAGTGAACCTTGGAATTTCATGCGGGGTTGATATAGGAAATGTTAAATTCGCTACATTCCATTTGTCTCCTTGACTTCGCAAAACTGGTTCATTAACCAATACAGGGCCCGTACTATGACGTGTTAAAGCCGTCATTGTTAGAGAAGGACCGAGCTATATACGCCGAATAGTACTTATCTCTTTTTCTGCATCCTGGATGGCATTGATACGATCTAATAGTATTGCTCCAGGTGCCGTGGTAGTTTTGTTAATTGGTCCGTATACAAAAAGTCTAGTGGTCGCATGCGCTACTTCGATTGGAATTTTCCAAATGGAATTTCTCCCTAGTCACAATTTGCGCACGGAAGGTAGTTCTGTTATTCCGATTCCTGGCTAAGAATACCGATTTAAAAAAAAACTAATGATGCAGTTTTAGTTTTCATCAAAATCGGGCTCGAGACTCCTTTCAGTGTTTTTCGATATTCCTCATAGTTTCGGATTTGGCCTTTCACGCACACTTAAAAAATAAATCCTGTATTATAGGCTAGCCTCTATTGCAAGAGACTTAAACTAAGCTGGCGACATTTGTGTGACGATGTACTCTAAATGCACCTCTGTCCATACCTTCGGAGATACAGGCGTGATGTTATATTGTGTGTATGAGTTTTTACCAAACTGTCGTGTCAGATTTTGATAACATGCTAATAGCAAATAATAGTACATTGTGCACTTTATCAGTAGTTCATTGATCAGTTTCTATACTTAGCTATAATTGGTCGCGTAACAAGATTAGCCAGGCAATGTTTTTATACGTAACACAAAATGTATTTCAGACTATTGTGAAACGTTATTTTCTGCTCTCATTCGACGTAATGATATGCTTTATTGACCAGCTTACATCTAAACTAATCAAGTAAAGAGGTACCTAAATCTGTTTGTTTGTTTGTTAATGGTAATCTCGGGAAGTCAATCAGTCTGCCTAGCCTATTCTCAACAATTTTTGGGTAATTCAGTCCCTGGTGTAAATACTTGGCATTGAAACTTCTGTGCTGTCACCTAAAGTTCCTACACGCTCCTTTAGGGAAACATTCGCAACGTAGACTGTGCCATGTAATGTTGTAAATTCAGAACTTTTTAAACTTGATATTGACCCTTCTGTTGTGCTGTCACATATAGTTCTTGCAAGCTCCCTATCATCATCAGCATCTACAGCTCGACTTCGCCCACTGCTGAGCATTGGCTACTCTTTCCTTATGCCAATCCCCACGTTCCTGTGCCAGCCTCATCCAGGTTCTACCCGCGATAGCCATCTCGCCGCCGCCCGATCACCACTTCTTCTTCCAGTCCTCGGACGCCACTCGGTCACTGCCTTACTGCACTTATCATCACCGCGACTTGCCAGGTGGCCTGCTCATTTCAGTACCGTAATTCGTTTTCCGATGAAGCTCCCTATAGTTTACTTTTATTCCGGAAAATATACTGTTAGTGTTCGTGTACGATTGGCCACGGTTTGTTCCCGTGGTCGTGGGAAAAGAAAATAAATCATCGTCATCAATTCAATTATGTTTATTGAACAATTTAAATTAATTTCGATGTAATTTCCGGCATTCAATTTATTTCGAGTTTCTTCTTCCCAAAGTGGCAAAAAAATCTTTGTTTAACGTCTTTTGACCTTTCGCTCGACGACGCTCCAACGCCCTAGCCTTTGACTTTTCGTCGCTTTCACAATATTGTCCCAGAATAGCCGACATCAATACATTTATAGAAGTTGTTGTTCGACTACTTTTTACTATTTAGGGTTCCGTACCTAGAGGGTAAAAACGGGACCCTATTACTTAGGACTCCGCTGTCCATCTGTCCGTCTGTCACCAGGCTTGTATCTCATGAACCGTGATAGCTAGACAGTTGAAACTTTCGCAGATGATGTATTTCTGTTGCCGCTATAAGAACAAATACTAAAAACCGAATAAAATAAATATTGAAGTGGGGCTCCCATACAACAAACGTGATTTTTTGCCGTTTTTTTTTTTATAGATAATGTACGGAACCCCTTAGTGCGCGAGTCCGACTCGCACTTGGCTGGTTTTTTCTACTTTACGGTTTCTAATCAATCCACCTTATAACTGTTTCGGCCCAGTTGTTTTGTATTTATTTTTGAACTACCTACTCGTACATAAAACTCCCTTTTTACCTCAAAACGTAGATATTTTTATTGGCCGTTTATTATAGGTACATGCGTACAAAAAATGGCTGTCCGTTTTGTTAGCACATTTGTGTGATATTCAAATTAGGATTATTTATCACAAATGTCCGTGCAAGAACTTCATTTCATAGTATTTGGATGACGTCATCATGCTAAAATAACAACACTAAACATTGTTGTTATTTTAGACACTGCCAAACTGATTTTAATCTAAGTACTTCCTTTGGCGCCTGCACTAAAATGTATTTTCTTACTTTTTGAATTTTGAATTCTGTTTTTTTTTATGTTTCTTCAGCGATATTTTCGCCAATTGTCAATCGATTTTGATGATTATTTTTTTGTTTGGAAGAGTATTTTCACGGACTGGCACCATTTCAATTTGGTGAAGATCTGATGAAGAACTTCGGAGATAGGTAACGGAACTCTTCAATAAATTTGACGACACGGTTAGTGGTTGATCGATTGACTGCTGCGCTGCGTGTCGCGGGTTCGATTCGCGCACGGAACAGAAAGTTGTTCCGGGTCTGGCTGTTTGTATATGTGAGTTTCTATGTTTGTAAACGCACCCACGATACAGGAGAAATTAGTGTGGAGCAACGTTTTATTTTGCAAAAAAAAGAAACTCCCGGGATTGCTAAAACCGCATGTCTGCTTATTGTTTACAACATTACATCACGCCGGTACGCTGTGAAGAAAGCGTACGTAGATGTGTACAAGTCAATCATGATTTTGGGGTTATCTATTCGGGCATAACTTTATTGTTTATGAACCGATCTTGATGATTCTTTTTGCGTTGGGTATAGTTAGAGCTATCTCGAATTTGCATTGGACCTTGAACTTCAAAGATAAACCAGTGATATCCACAACTTAAAATGTATTAAAGTTAGATATTGTCAAGTTTATGTCAATTCCAAACCAAAGTAGATATTGAGATTTAACTGGGTCTTGGAATGCGTAGGCACACAAAGTAACTCCTTAACGGCAAATAGCGCAAATGACAATTTAGTTGTGGCCGTTGGGGGGTACCAACACTAAAAAGTGGAAAATTGAAAAGTTTTTAGTGTCCGAAGTCGGTTGTATTTTTTTGTTAACATGTTTTTTTTTTCTTTCTTTAGATACCTTACTCGTATTATCCAGTTTGCATTGTATCGTCATCATAATTATTATTATCGAGCCTGTGAATGCCCTCTGCTAAACATTGTGTCCTCATGGACAGGTGCAAGGAACGTTAATGAGAGAATATTGCCACAGGTGTCAGTTGCTATTGTGTATTGTTTGTTTTTCTAAACGAATATTTGTTTTAATTATATTTTATTATTTGTTTGTATTCTCTGGAAGTACTGATTCGATAAAGAAAATTCTTTCACTGAAAGCAAACTACGCCATCGATGAGTGTCATAGACTATTTTTATCCCGTAAATGTACCCACGGTTCCTGTTGGATATCTCGCAGCCATCTAGCTGAATCAGCCGTTTCATTAAACGTCTAGCCTTTTCATTGAACTGTGCCGTTTAATCAGCGACATAAGTGTCATGGGCAAGTCATTAAACGATATTAAACAAAAGATGTTCTTCATCAGATCTTCACCAAATTAAAATGCGACCAGTCCGGGAAGATACTCTTTCAAATAAGAAAAAGAATCATCAAAATCGGTTAACAATTGGCGAAAATATCGCTGAACAAACATACAAAAAAAAATTAGTCGAATTGAGAACCTCCTCCTTTTGTGGAAGTCGGTTAAAAACACGGCATTTTTAATTCTGGCGCACACGACCGCTTCCGAAGATTGCCGACCGCGTGGGGAGTGTGCTCCGGTGTAGACGGGCCAATAACGAGTCAATTTGTGTCGTCGGAAAAACGTGCGGTCCACCCCGATCTTTAATGTACTTAGAAGACAGTGAAAATGGCTTCTTGATGTCTCGGTAAACCCATAAAGAGAGGTTTATTACTCACTTTTTTTAAATTATACTTTTAGTAATTTAATTATTGTTTATTTTCCAGGTATTTTAATCTGCGTTCGCGCCATCATCCAGTACCTGAACATCAAACGCGGCTGGCGTCTGCTCTCCGGCACGGCTCAAGAGCGACTGCTTTTCTTCTACTAACTGCACCAGCTTTCTGTTCCACTCACACCTGCGCCTCATAAGCATGATGCGACAAGGATACTCGATTAGATGGTAATGTCGTAAGTCAAGCTTAAAGACCTAACACACCTGATATCAAACTAAATTAGAAGTATAAATTATACGGATTCGGATGATGTGTATGGTCCTTTACGCTGAGTATTTCTTTGTTACGATTCTATAATATCAAACTTAGTTGACTCGCGGTGGGTATTATAATTACTGTATAAAGTAGAAATTCGGTAGTGCGAATGGATATCGAGATAATTTAGTTCTAAATCCGTGTTATCACACAAATAAGCAATGAATAACTGATACAGAGTCAACGATATCTGTACGAGTTGTTGTAGGCATCTTATAGTAAGGATAGAGCGGACCGCGCGTTTTTTGACGCCATAAATTGGCCCGTCTTTGGCCCGCTAGACCGAAGCAACTCGCCACGCGGTCGGCTATCTTCGGAAGCGGTCGGTTGCACGAATCATATCAAATTCAAAGCGTTTGCTTACACGCGTTCTCCATACAAACAGGGAACCCGTGTAAGAAAACGTTCGAACGGCTCTATCTTTACTTCGTAAATCTATGTACGCAATTACGCATCACAGAATTGTGTTGTCAAAGACATGATAAGCCAATATTTTAGTAGATATATTCTTAATTTATTATTCTAAGTAGCTCAGCTTGAGTGTTAAATTAATTAAAAAAACAAAACGAAAAGTTTTGTAGTGGCGACCGCGTACCGGAAGACGCAGCGTTGGAAGGCCTCCCACAAGGTGGACCCATGACCTGGTGAGGGTCGCGGGTAACCGATGGATGCGCACAGGACCGGTTGTTGTGGCGACACGCGTGGGGAGGCCTATGTCCAGCAGTGGACGTCTTTCGGCTGATATGATGATGATGATGATGAAGTAGCTCAGCTTGAGTGTTATATTTGAGCAGATATTTTTATAAACGCAAGTTTGATCACTTTGATCGCGAACTAATTAGTACGTCTCACCGATGTGAAGTTTGTTATACTATCGGGTACTTATTTTGTAACATAGCACTATTTAAATGGGTAAAATAAGACATTTAATTGGACAATTTTGGTATTAAGTTTAATGTTATATGTAAACTCGAATTATTATTTTTTCCGATTGTGTGGAATCATTCCGTGGGTATGTAAAGTGGCATTAGTTAAGACTAGATTATTATACGAGGTCAAGGCGAAGCTCCGGAAACTTGATGGGTATACATATCTACTGAGGATATATAAAGCACACTAAGACTGCGTTTCCACCAGAGATGCGCGAGACTCGCTTAGCGCAAGCGATTCTATTGTTTCTTAACAAAAACATCCCTCGCTTCGCATCCTCGCACATCTTTGAAGCAATGCAACCTTATTGTTCCTTACTATAAACTGAAAACATAACGTTTCTTGAATGGCCCCCCATTCAAGAAACGTTATGTTTTCAGTTTTTCCTTTATTATTTTGTTGCACACAGTGAACATTTTATTAGATACATCCCACTTAGAGGACAATTAATAACATGTTTCCCTTCAGAATCGTAATAAAATATTAAACTTCTAATTTCAAGTAGCTACACTTCCACATTGCGCGTGCCAGACGAGATATGTGTTATGTGTGTCCCAAACAGCAGCAAACGGCAACACGACAGGCCCAGAAAGAATTGGCGGGATGAGCTGGACTCATACTTAAGGGATTTGCCTTTTTTAATGATGGAAAATCATCACGACTCCTTCCGCTCTGGGCGGAGTGGAAGGGAGTGTCAGACTTACTGAGTATAACCCATCCGTGCTCCTCCTAGTGCCCTTTGCGTTCCAGGGCCGCGGTAACTCGAATTCCGCAACCCTACCAGGCACGTAAGGGATTGGCCTACAATATCATTAGCCACTGACAGAAGCTATTCAAAAATACTTCCAGCGGCCGTTGTTGTCGCAGTTATGATTCAAAGTTTGGATTTTTATCTTCATTAGGCATCGATATCCATCAGGTTTGCGGGGTTTCGCTAGTTAATTTAATTGACCCTGTATTGTTATATTTGTAAGCTAATAGTCGCGCCGTCGTTGGTTAAAGTTTATGAAGAAAGAAATGAATCATAATATATCTGAATTCCTCAACAGCCTATCTTTTCGAAGCCAGTTAAAACTTGTTTACTTCCGAACTCAGATCAGGGCTCGTACTACTAAGTGCCAATGTCATAATGATTTCGTCGTGAAAAAGGGATTTGACTTGTATAGCTTCGTCTCTCTTTAACACCGGAATCATGATGGTTTTTAGGCCCCATATAAGTTTAATCAATAAACATCATAGACATAAGGAATGGACTGACCGATACCCTCACAAATAAACCACTCTATAGAAAGAGAGAGAAACACTGTGCGACCAATACCTGTCTCATTTCTGTAAGTTGAAGTGACGCGGTGTAACTGCAAAATGGCCCAATTACAATCCAAGAGAAAACAACTTCTAGCCGCAAGTGTAAGAGAGACAAAGTGATCCTTTGTCTCTCTTACACTTTTATTCCCATTTTCACTTTACTTCTATATACAGGACGCTCTCTTCATTCCCCATGCCTATAATGTTATAATGCAATACCAGTGTTTGATGTGAACGAAAATGTCAAGTCGTCTTAAGCAAATGACAGAAATAATGTAGGTATTCATGCATTTGCAAATGTGTTAATATTGTGACACAATAAACACTTTGTATTTGTTATGCATGATGGAAAATTACTTAAATCTTACTAGGCTACATATTTTAAATTGTATTGTAAAGCTAATAATACCTATATAAAATGTAAGGAATATGTATTTTATTAATAAAAATACAGGATTTATTCGGTTTTGAATATTGGACCTGCCATAAGTTTCTAAATTCAAAGGCAGATGATTAAAACATGACATTGAACGACACTTTATAAAAACACATGAACTGCGTAGTTGTAATAACATCGTCACAGAAATAAAACTGCTTTTCTTGCGCCCCTGAACGGGCTGGTATGCGCTTTAAATCAATCAGAATAAAGTTGATTATTCAATGTCATCAAAAAATCCTCTACTCTGCATTCCTTTCCTTCCTAATTTGATCAGCGACGGCGAGTTGATAGATTAATATCTTAATGGTGACTTATAAGGCCGAGATATTAAAACTACTAGTCTGTATTTAAATCATCTTGGTGAATATTATACAAAGTACTGTTTACCGACCTTCTTGGTGTGTTGAAAGAAGAAAGAGATGGTGCCGTAGACAACATATTTAAGGGTGGCGAAAATCAAGAAGCTCGGTAATTAGTATATTTAATAAAATGTTTTTTTTTTTAATATTTTAAATAACAATATCTCATAACAAATGCTTCATGTACGATGACTGTTGCAATAAACTTCCTCAGAATGTTAGCGTTTAATGTAAGTACTTGTTTTAGTAACATTCTCACCATTTATGAACTAAGACCGCGACTTTTTCTATTTCGCACCAAAAATTTAATGTCAATGGAAGTTTCGTGATTAGATAACTTTATTTTTAATATACCTAATGTTTTAGTGCAATAATGTCTAGTTCAGAGTTTCTAGTGGAAATAAATACGTTATAATTATTCTTATGTTTTATTTAAAAACCTCAGACAAGATGAACAGCCGGTCGATTCTGTCGACATCTCACGGTGTTCACCTAGGCGGAGTGAACGAGAAGTGAACTGTCATCCCATCTTATTTGT
The DNA here is from genome assembly GCA_947386135.1 of Melanchra persicariae. Lineage (NCBI taxonomy): Eukaryota > Metazoa > Arthropoda > Insecta > Lepidoptera > Noctuidae > Melanchra > Melanchra persicariae. The sequence continues at coordinate 10,655,248 of OX376652.1, read as the reverse complement.
TTGGTTTGACAACTCACCCGTCGTGCACCCCGCCCAAGTGTTCACTTCGACATGTTTGCAGAATCGCAGGACTCCTCAAAACATTAACCCATAATGACAGAAGACCGGAGAAAGTAGAAGGAGGCAAGGTAGACCTTTGCCCTGCAGTGGGACAGCGCGGGCTCTTAGTAATACAAAATAAAATTTAAAGCCTCCATATGTGGTTTTTTAACTCGACTTCCAAAAAAGAAGGAGGTTCTCAATTCGACTGTTTTAAGAAGCGATATTTTCGCCAATTGTCAACTGATTTTGATGATTCTTTTTTTGTTTGGAAGAGTACCTATCTTTCCGGACTGGTCCCATTTCAATTTGGTGAAGATCTGATGAAGAGCTTCGGAGATAGGTAACGGAACTCTTCAATAAATCGCTTATGAGCAAGTCACCAGATTCTCAACTCACCAGATTCGCAACTAACCAGATTCTCAATTCACCAGATTCGCAACTCACCAAATGTACAATGAAACACAAAGTCACAAAAAGTCACAGAATAGTACCTAGATACTTTATTCACAAAAAAAAAGTAAAAACACGTTTTGGAATTGCAATTTCTTCTAAACTATTAGAACTCAGAGCTTTGAAAAAAAAAAACGTTTTATAGCAAAGAAGATGGCTAAATGACTGCCCCAAGCATGTATTTTTATTAAACATACATTCATGAATTGTGAAAAAGTGTTTGATGCCGACCTGCCTCCGTCGCGTGGTCGAGGCCTATTTGACGGACAGGGCTGTCATCTACCCCGGTCACCCGGGAGAGATGTCGTGCGGTGTTCCACAGAGTTTGGTTCCGGGGCCGCTCCTCGCTGACGATACGCTGGTCCTGGCGCAGAGTAGGTCGCACCAGGCGGCAGCCGAACTAATGACACGCGGAATTGCGATAGTCCTTGAGAGGATCCGAAATTGGGTCTCGAGGAACCAGATCAGGAGGGGTTCACATCGGCGTCGGGTCGACGATCAGGTACCTGGGACTAGTTCTCGACTGCCGATGGAACTTCGAGCATTTCCGACATTTGGCTCCCAGACTGGGACGGGCCGAGGCTACCATCAAGCGGCTTCCGATACCTGAACGCGACCCAAAGGGTCATGGCCTGGCTGGCCCGGGGAAATACGCACGATCTCCGGCGAGGCGGCGAGCCTCCTTATCGGATTGCCACCATGGGACCAGGACGCGAGAGCTCTCGCGCACATTTACACGTGGCGTGTCGAGGCGCTGCACTGGGGCAAAACTCCGCTGTCACGGCAAATTGCAGCGCGGTGGACGGAGCTCTGGCAAGATACCATCGCGGTATGGAGACTGCGACTATCGCAACCCAGTGCTGAGCACGCCACTATTGTGGCGATGAGTCCCCTCTTTGAGGAGTAGCTAGAGAGGCGCCACGGCGTCCTTAATACCTTCTACCTGATGCAAGTAGGTACTCACCGGACACGGTTGTTTCGGGAGTTACCTGTTTCGGATTCAGCTTGAAAATACGTCCGGGTGTTATCACTGTGAGGATCGGTCGGAGGACACGGTGGAGCATACGGTGGAGGTCTGCCCTGCTTGGGCGGAGTACCGCCGTGTCCTCGTCGAGGCGATCGGCGGCGGCGACCTCTCGCTTTCGACCCTGGTTCAATCCTTGGTCGAGGAGACATGGAAAGCCGTCACTTCCTTCTGCGAAGCAGTAATGCTAGTGAAAGAGGAAGCGGGCCGCGTGATGGAGAAGCAAACTTCACGCCCTAGCCGTCGAAACAGAAGAAGACGGCCCGGGCGTCGGGAGTCGCAGGGCGATTCCCGGCCACCGTAGACGCGGGCCTGCGGACGGCGAGCGTTGAGTGGCTCGCCGTCCAGGCCCGGGTCACCGCTTTGTGTTCCACGCGCGCGGATGGTTTTTAGTTATTAAGAGTCTGACACGCCCTTGCGCTCCACCCCGAGCGGAAGAAGTCATTTGATGTTTGCCAATCCATAAAAAAAACCTCCGACTCTTGATAAAAAAATATATATTACCTACCGAAAGTTTAATTCAATTCGCGGTTTACTGAACCAATTGGTTCCACCAGGACGAGACCTGTTATTACCAGCCCGCGACTTCGAACGCGCATATCCCCTTTTTACCCGTTCCCATAAAGCCTTATCCAAGCTTCATCATGAACAAAAGGAAAAAAGCTATCTTAAACAAAAAGAATTTTCCAAATCGGACTGGTAGGTTCAGAGATTAGCGTGTTCAAATAAACAAACTCTTCAGCTTTATTAATGCTACTACTAAATATAGAAATCATAGTAGGTAGTCAGGAGGTTAAAATAGTAGTAAGTACATATTTAATTTGACGGTTCATATAATTTATGTGTTGGACAGTACATAATCTGATGAGTTGCGAATGTGGTGAGTTGCGAGTCTGGTGAAATGCGAATCTGGTGAGTTGAGAATCTGGTGACTTGCTAATAAGGGCAATAAATGATAGCAAACCTGCCGGGATTGCTGAAATTGCATGACTGTTAATTGTTTACACCAGTTCATAACACGTTTGACGCAGTGGTTGAGCAATTGACAGCTGCGTTGCGTGTCGCGGGTTCGATTCCCGCACGGAACAAAATATTTGTATGGCCTAAAGATAGTTGTTCCGGGTCTGGCTATCTGTGTATGTGAGTTTATATATTTGTAAACGCACCCACAATACAGGAGAATTTTTTATTGTGGGGCAACGTTTAAAAAAATAAAAATAAAGGTACGCTGTGCGTAGGTACCCCTAGATATGTACGTAGGTACAAGTCAACCATGGTTTTGGGGTTATCTATTCGGGCATAACTTTATTGTTTATGAACCGATCTTGATGATTATTTTTGCGTTGGGTTTAGTTAAAGCTAACCACTAAAAAGTGAAAAATAAAAAACGTTTTTAAGTAAAAAAAATACAGCCGACTTCAAAACAAAAAACACTACAAAATATAAAATAACTATAATTTCGGAAGTCGATGTTTTTGGTTGTTTCTTTGTTTTTTGACACAGACTTCCGAAATTATAGTTATTTATATAACAGACATGTTAGAGGTACGAGTAGCAAGGCGCAGCGAGGATGTGTAGCGGCGCTGTGAAAATGTGTGATTGTTTCCACCAAAACTGCGAGGAGATTGCGCGGTGATTGCGTACGTACCATAGGTGGGAAACGACATAAAAAAGGAGGTTCTGTATTCGACCCTCTTAAACTTCTGATCTGATTTGAATGGAATTTTCGTTATATAAATTTTAATATCTCATCATATTTTTCAGGGAAGGTTTTAATAAATAATATACAGCATGTTCCAGAAGTGCGTGGTCGTATTTAAAAGTGGTGTTATGTATCTGCTATAGGTACTTACAGTTAAAAAAAATATAAAAATCAGGAAAAACCCGACCTCAAAAAATTACTAAAAAATCACTGTTATAATAATACTCACATTTTTCCAAATATTGCAAAGCCTGTGATCCAGAAGAAATAACTTTCGTTCTTTTCCATCCTTCGCAGAATCCGGCCTACTCAGGCAAACAGCTATAGAGGTAGCGGAACAGAGAGTAAAGTCCCGCAAACCTCCATTGAAAAGGGAGGATCCTCCGACCAGATGGTTGTTGTGTCTGGTGGGTAACTGCCCGATGGTTGATATTCGGGCTGTTGTACATGTTCAAATCGCACGGAAAACTCTTATACCGCGATGCAGGATTTCGTTCAGTTACTTCGCAGCTGGCGGGATAGATGGCGTTGCGGTTATTTTTGTTACGATTTAGATTTTGCTACGTTGGTTTTTTGTGGCGGCATTGATGCCACTACACAGCCATTACGGTAAATCGGAAAGTCTCAAGAGAGACTGGTTGGATACGGTACTCGCCTATTCAACCAGTCCCTCTTGAGACTTGCAGACTGAGTATGGGCCTAGTAGCCAATATCGTCACGCAAACCCTTTTCACAAGTTCTTTACGGGTTTCGTTGCCTGCAGCTTCGTCACCGAGGCAGGCCTTAATACTAGCAACAAATTGCACTCGATCTTAACTCTATAAAAATTTTTTACAAGTTTAAACATAAAAGAGAAAAGTAACGCCGAAAAAGAACACCGTAAAATATGTGTTATATGCTTGCCAATAAGAGCAACACAATTAATTAAACATGCGTGTATTATACCTGCACATACCAAGCTTATAAAAGCGTGTTAAATGCAAAGAGGCACTTTAGTTGGCCCCTATGTCTAGCGTGAGAAGAGCAGCAGTTGGTGCTACTTTAGTGAATTTAAAACTAAATTTTCGTTCGTTCTGACGAGCCGTATTACCTAGGGCACACGTAATGTTGTGGGGTCGCCGTTGTGATTTAAATCGACGAGGAGGATTATACCTACTATATTATGCATTATTTTCCGAAAATTTTCCAACCACGTACCTACAGGCCAATTTTATGGAACTAAAATAACTTCTAAAATTACAAGAACTCAGGGTTGTTTATCAGTACCTAACCATCAATGACGTCAGTACATACAGCCAACAGTGGCACTTTTCCCATTTTCTGTATCACGCACTCTCGATATAGAAATTCTATTGACAAATATGATCACAATGCAGCTGTGTTATAACTGCAAAACCACTGGCTTGATAAGTCGGTTTAGTGCCAAAAACTACCCAGTGCCATGCCAACCGCCGCCGAGGGTTGACGAAGTGCGTCATAACTTCATCGCTCCATTTCATAATTTTCCCGCGCCTTTTTGGCGAAACACGTCTTGCTCACTGAGTCCTTATGAAGGAAGAAAATTTTGCGAGTTTTCCTTGGGACTTCGTATCAACTTTAACGTGTTTAAAGGATAATAATTTCTACAGAATATAAGTGAGTAATTATGTAATATTTTTTACTGCCTGCCTACCATTTTTAGTAACTTAATTTTAGCTTACTTTTCTGTGATTGAGTTAGGTCTAGGAACCAGTTTGACAGAGTTCAAAATGTGGTACCTTTTATGGTAGTTAGGTCATAGTTTTGCAGTCTTTTGTGTCCTCTCTTGTGTTTTCTGAGGGGAGACTTGGTAATTGGTGCGGTGCCAGCGTCGCCCACCCAATGTCGGCTGCGTTTCAGGGTGTAATAACTTCTCGGAGATCGAGACAGATGAGCACGAACCGTTTTATAACGATTATTTATGAGCTGTGACTTCTATTAGGCCGTGAATGAGTTATGACGTATCATAGGTATGCTCACAGATTCCACTTATCAATTACCTATACTTGAATTTATAATCCGAGATCATTTCACCAAATCACATAGAGACTTTAGGTTTGTGTATTTAAAGTTGATTTTTAACTGACCTTTTGTTTTAAAAGTCTCTAAAAAAAGTATGGGTTGTAATGGAATTTGAACTTTGTAGTTTAAAGCACAGAGTTTGTTGTTCCAAAATTTTATAATTATAACGAACTCTGAATTCAAAATATATGCTATAGAACATGACCTCAATCAGATAGAGATTTTTGTAATATGAATAGTGTTGTGGAGCATTCTCACTCAGTTCTTAACAATTAAATAAGAGCATTACTTTCTTAAATTCTTAACATCTTATTTTTGCTACAAAGCACCTTTTACTCTCCGCAACATAAACAACTGATTTCGAAAATGCGTCCTTATTAATTTCTCTATTTCCAAGGTCTCATAACTTTCGGTTGACAGAACTTCGCAAGAACACATAACTTCTGAATGAGCGAATCAACTTGTATAACTAAGAAAGGATGTTAAAAGGGTTCCATCTTAAGAATACAATTATCTCGTAAACGCCATAATGGGTCTCCCCTTGTCGGCGCCAGGCAGAAACTCCGCCTTTCCTGGCGTTTATAACCCCTCGGCAAGGACTTTAACCCTATGAACTTATGACCCGGAAAGCATTGATCCGTAGAAAATAATGTAGTTTATAGATTTTTATTGCTTTCACAGAATACTTAATTTGTATTGTGAACTACAGTTACGAGCTGGAAATAACTGTTATATGGTAACTACGTGGTATAGGGTAACTACACTGACTTGAAAAGACTCGATTTTTCGTATATACTTTAAAACTTTGTTTATGTATACCGCTCGAACGAACGAATAAACCTAAGGATTTATTATTATTATAGTTTTGAACAACAATTAAACAAAAGAATGACGTACCTACTCTGTTTTTGCCAAACTTAAAAAAATATACTGATACAATACGGTAGTAGAACAAAATACGGTTAAAACACCGAAGTTGTTTGTCATACTGCGTAGGTTATATAAAAGGTATACTAAATTGTCCCAGATATCACATAAATTAAATTCAATAAACCTACCTAAATAAAATATATACCACTTAACGTAAATAATAGTCATAGAAGTAAACAGAGGAATTTCGTTGGTCTACGGATTTCGTAGCACTCGTAGACTTTGCTACGGTTCGTAGACGTAACGCTACGAAAAAACATGACATTCGCGGAAATCTGTAAACTAGTTCATGAACTTACAAATACTTGCGAACTGTGAATTTATGTCCTTGGGGGATTTGATGAATATTGTATGGTGAATGGATTGATATATCATGATTAGTATTTTCGATATTTGTTGTGGTTTTGCTTTTCCTTATTAGATATAATGTTTAGTAAGGTTTACTGCTGGGCAAAGTCCTCCATATTTTTCCAGTCCTCTTTATCCAGCGTTCTATCAATATGTCAAGAACGAGTCTAAATCGCCATGCCAGCTTTTGTCAAGCCGTTTGTATTAGGCCCATTTGCGCAAACCAGTGTTATCTATTATACACTCAGAGTCAGTTGCTAACACGAGGTTAATTTCATACATAATATATTTTATGGTGCACTAAAAATACTTACACACATCTTTTTTGTTTTAATCGTATGGGACAGTTGCGGACAGCGATATCTAGCCACCCCCACTCAACCCTCGCCCTTTTAGCAAGAAGTAATACCTACATTACGCAATTGACTACTTTTTTATAATAAAAAAACTAATAAGTCTTTAACTGTATGTTTGCCAGAATAAAAATAAGGTTGAGAATGACCACATTTTAACGTTATAATTAACAAAAACTGACTAGAGCATTCTCTGTTTAGTTTTAAACTAGTTATTTTTCAAAGTGTGGACTGGACAGCCATGGGCCGACAAGCTGTCACTCTTAAGATCGGTGTTCCCATCTATATTTGTGCCAAAATATATCAATAACTAGAACATTGGCACTGATTGTAACTCTACTACAACGATGTTATCAATATACCTTTGCTAAGAATTGTATTGGTTAGTTACTTCACTATCAGTAGTATAGTATAGTGTATTCAGGTCTTCTAGACTATTTAGGGAAGTACCTGGTCTGCAGCACTGCCCCCGCCAAGACGAGACAAAGGAAGCGGGACACTACCTACCTTTTCTCAAACCGGTTTAGTCGTGTTTTTGAACCCTTATAGTTTCGGCCTGGATAACACAAGGGAGATCAAATTCTCAGCATTAGATGTAGTTGGGGGCTCGGCTAGCCGTTTGGCTAAGTTTCATTTTAAGGCCAAGCTATACTTTTTGTATGAGATAGGGTTTGTAGAGTTAGGACGCGCCTAGACAAGAGATCTGATAACTTTTAAACAGCGGAAGCGGAGTTTTTGCATCATATTTATACGAAATGTATACGTTGGGATTATTCTGTTCTGCGTTCAACTGCTGGCAAGGATATAAAAGGGGAGGCTCCCCTTTCAATCAGGCCACATTTGCGTCGAGAAAATGATCACACAAGTTGTATAAATTACGAAAATTTTACTACTACTTTCAATCCCGGAAAATACACGGTTTTGCGGCATAGAGCACTTAAGCGCATGCGGCATGTGCCGCGGAGGAATGAGAATTATGAATATCGTGAAGAAAGTTTTGATGATTGGTGGTCAATATGAAAATGATGACTTGGCTCCAAAGAAAATACTATTAAGATAATTATGCTGTGCCATTCTCAAAAGTCAAAATTTCTCCTAGAAAATCTCTCGAGGTTTACCAAGAGTGGAAGCAAACAGGTTGGCTGACTTGACTTGATTTGACGCTGAGCTTAGCTGGCTTGACGCTACACTGACATAAAATACCTATTTAATAATAGCAATTCTTTTTACGCCTTTGTTTTCCATTGGTCCTTTCATTCCAATTTGCTTATTCAATTTTGCAACATACAACAAACGCTGATACATAAGTATATATGGTAAACAAGATACGAATTCTATCTTGTTTGGTAGACAGAGGTTAGCCCCTTCCCTTTCATCTTATGCCAGACAACTACTCACAACAGATACCATGCCAAATGCCTGCTAATGAAACATGTTCTAAATATACATATAGAACTTGCAGATATAAAAAAAAACTAAACTGGAGATCATTTTCGATTCCAGATTCGGCGAAGGTAACGCTATTCCTTCATTCGCGCTTGTCCTTCATATTTATTATTTACACAGCCAAAGTGTGCAATTCTCTGCTAGCGTCAGTTTTCCCTATCACTCAAACATAGTGTGGTGACAACATGCAGCGTCTGGACTCGCTCGTTCTATCGTACTTGTAGTCCTTATCCATCGCTTTCCATCAGGCAAGAGCTAGTCAAGAGGTAGATCACATAGTGTTTTCAATGGAAGGTGCTACGTCGTTGAAATTCAGCGTGCATTTAGCATTCCAGACATCCAAACAATTCCATTGATGTCTGTTGGCTTTTATATCCATTTGTTTGCAATCATTCTTGGTAACTTTGTGGGTATCTACACAGGATACCTCTTCCGCCTTTGGCGTAACATTAACAGAGTTTTCCAGCAGGGCCGGTTCATATAAAATCAATTAAGTCTGCCACCTTTTGGAATAGCGGTGGCGACAGTTCCCGGTCGACCACTCTCAAAGCTAAGTAAGTAGAGGCAAAGATATACATCAGGGCAATAAATATATCATCTCCGGGGATCGTCCGCGACAGTACGCTTAATCTTCCTTTCCCTCCTAGATCGTATGTCATATTTTCTCGGAATATTTGGTCGGTGTTCGTCGATTTGAGCTCCTTTCAGATCCTTTTCAAGCGTCGTCAGCTAGGAGGTAGCCTTTTTAATTTTTTGTCGTTGCCAAGTTCAGGACCAGTGTCACCAAGTGGACCCATACTGTATTTATTGTCGTTTAACTAGTGGCAGTAGTGGCCCACCGAGACTCCGTACGTTTTGCAAATTGTATAGGTAAACTTTCCTCGTCTATCGTACTTTCTGTTACTGAAAACTGTCTAAAAGTCCGTGGTTTAGAAGCAGTAAGTGGAGGAACAGACAGAGGAAGACGGTGACTTTGTTTTATACTTTTTAGAGATAATAAAGTAGGTTATGAAACTCGTGATTTGATTAGACGATGCTCGAAACACCTGTAAGTGTTGTTGGCCAGTTCATGCACATGCACGTGACACAAACGGATGCAATGCCCTTTAAGACGTGACGCAGGAAGTTCAGAGAAAATAACGTGACACAGAACTACTTAGGTACATAGGCAATAAGAACGGACTAGGTAACCAGGAAGAAATGATTGATTACTCTACCGTTAGTACGGGGAGCAAAAAAGCTGTTTCGAATTGCTTTGCTGAAGGCGCTGGTTTCCAACTATGGTGTAGTTAAAATTACACGAAAAGAAGTTACGTATACCACATAGTAGATAAGGTTTTTCTGTTATTTTTTTCGTCTGGTTCTTCACAATCACTTCTATGGCTGATTTCAAGCCTGAGATTATTTACATTATTTCATTATCAAAAAATATCGTCACACTAAAATCGAAGGGATCCTTCTCAAGTTTAATTTTGTTATTTTGAATAAACTAACAAGGAGTGACCTGGTGATTCCTAATTAAGTTTCGTGTTTTGACCCATCAGAAAGCTTGATGTCAATTTGTTCCGATGTATACTGTGCTAAACAGCTAAACCTGAAGACTGCTGAAGTCTCAAGGCAAAACTATTGAAAGGTTAACTTTAGCTCTTCAAAAACCCGGTAGTGTGATTACAAGCGTTACTACTCAGCATGAGGCCTTAGGTTATATTTCTGGTCCGGAAAAAGTGTTATTATTAGGGTTTACCATCTAGAATTTCCCAGAGGAACCTCTACACCAGATTTGTGATGGTAATAGACTCGATTCTTCTTACATGGGACTGAAGATTAACACATTACTTCTAAAATGTGGGTGTACTATAGGTACATCTCTGCCTTACCCTTCAGATAATACAGGCCTGATGATATGTGAAATTCTTATTTGAACGTAGGTACACCTGTCGAGAACAACTACGCTTCAGAAATTCTGCTTCTATTTATAGCCCGTTCACAATTTCCTTAAAGGCTTCTTTCACAACCACTGCCCAGGAAAGAACGACAGCTTGAAATCCATACTTGGAACTTTCCACCGAAGAGAAAGTATGACTCGAACTTTCCTTCTGACGTCACAAGCCCGGCGAAAATTTTACGTAACAAGTACCCACGTCAAACCAACCCACAAAACTGTATCACGTTGCTATTAAAAATCCCTAGACTGTGACTGAATGAAATGATATGAGAATCATATCAAAGCACGTATTGTAACCGAACAAGGTTCATATTTCCGTAACAAAAAATTGATCATAATAATAGCATAGTGTTCCTGCCAGGTGTACTTGGCTTGTAACATTATTCTAATTTAACTATAGTCTGGCAGCCCTTGATCTAATTTGAGTTAGCTAATCGCGTGTCTAGTCTGTTTTTAGGTCGAAAACTGTCTAGTAGATAAATCGTCTTGTTGAATGAATTAGTATTTTTATTTAAAGCGGAGATGGCTTTAAGAGGGCGCCGACCAAACGTCGACCGCGCAGTGGCGCCCTCATCGTTTGTTTGTTTTTATTATAATCACTAAAACGGATAAAAGTGGCCACTATTTTCCGTTTTAGTGATTATAATAAAACTGAACAATTTAAAACTACCGTTTATAATAATATTAACGTATAATCTTGTGGAGCACAACTTAAATTGCATATTTTCTGCATTTTCATTCTAAAATAAAAGAAATAACCAAACAAACGATGAGGGCGCCACTGCGCGGTCGACGTTTGGTCGGCGCCCTCTTAAATAAAAATACTAATTCATTCAACAAGACGATTTATCTACTCTCTTTTTTCTATAGACGGCTGCTGAGTCTTTGCTTTGCTGTCTCCTAAGATCACGTATGCCTTTTGTTTTTACTGCTTCATCAAAAAATCGCTACCACACCGCCGCAATGGCTCAGCGGATGGCGCCCGCTAGTCACGTGTTTGATTCATGTATAATAAATGATTCTAGATGGAATACAGTTTCTGGCTCTGCCTGAAAAATATATAAGATTTGCCCACCGATGACTTTGATTAATATAGCTTCTCAGGAAATAGCGATTCAGTGAAAAGATTTTCAATCTAATTAAATACCTGAGTAAGTTTTTATTTGCAAAAAAAGTGGTGAGAACATATTTAATAATAATTAAATTGCACATTTACAGAAATAGGGATGGACGGTGACCCTCAAAATAGACATTTGCTTGTGCAACATGTATCTTGGGGGTCAGAGTTTGCTAGCTTGGGTGTCTGACTGATTTAGAGACAGCCCGTTTAGTATACTTTAGTTACTTTCATAGTGTGATGTCATACGGCATTCTGTTGTGGGGAAATGCCGCCGATATTCAAACAGTATTTGTTTTACAAAAAAGGGCTGTTCGTGCAATTTATAAATTAAGTCCCAAATACTCCCTCAGAGACAAATTTAAAGAGATTAATATAATGACTGTGCCCTCTCAGTATATTTATGAAAATCTTTTGTATGCACATAAAAATATTAATCTATTTAAAAGATACAGTGATATCCATAACGTAAATACTAGGAACAAACACAATTTTGTCATTCCTAAAACCAGGCTCAAGAAAATAGGTGGTTCATTTAGATGCCAATGTATACGTTTTTATAATAAACTCCCTAGCCATATTCAAGACCTTAGTATTAATAAGTTCAAATTATTTATAAAACGTAAGCTATGCCAGAAAGCTTTTTACACAATTAAAGACTATCTTGAAGACAAAAAGGCTTGGGATTGAGCTGCTTCAATGATGTACATGGCCTAATATTACATTTATCTGTTATACCTTTTTAATTTTTAGACATTGTCATTTTTTTAAGCTATTACTTTTCGTTCATCTCGTTTGTAAATTTTGACATGAATGTTTACTTTATTAAGTATTCTATTTTTATTATTTTTGACATGGAATATTTACTTTGTAAAGTAATATATTTTATTTTTATTATTATTTTTTTTCAATTTATTATGTTTGACATGAATACTTACTTTGAAAAGTATTATATTTTATTTTTTATTATTTAACTCGTTTTGTGAATATGGGGACTATGTGGGTTATTTTCTTCTTATTTTTCGCTTCTTTAGAATACTTCTTCTTCTTCTTTGAAGTATTTTTAACGAGGTCTGGCAGTTTGAGTACTTTTGCGGCCTACCCAAATGTCCTTTCTTTGGCATGTTCGTCGGTTCGTTGAGCTCCTTTTTGGTTCTAAGTTGAGCTACTCGACTACTGACCAAAGCTTGCACTGACTGGACGGGTCCACTCAAATCTGTGTGGTTCTTTCCTCAAAAGACCATTTCAGACACTGATCTGCATGATCCTCATATCGTATTGTGAATTTGGGGACCATGCAGATCGCTATGATAGGGATCCATTTCATGTTAGTCAAAAATGTCTGGCAGTTTGAGATTTTTTTTATGCGGCCTACCCAAATGTCCTTACTTTGGTAGTGTTCGTCAAATCGTTGAGCTCCTTAAAGTTCTAAGTTTGAGCTCCACAATAACTGACAAATGCTTGCACTGTCTGGACAGGTCCACTCAAATCTGTGTGGCACTTTCCTCAAAAGGCCACCTCAGACATTAACCTACATGGTTCTCGTATGATTTGACCAGTACAATTTGTATGGACTTCAAAAGAGACTGTGACCTCTGAGTTTGTTTCGGTGTTTCTTCTCAGGGTAGTCAGCTAGGAAACACCGGCCTCATCTAGCTTAAAATGACCAAAAAATATTGACGTGTAAAAGTGTTATGTTTAACCTACTTACAAAATAAATATCATTTATCATTTATCAGAGTTGCGGATAAAGAGATGTTATAAAGGGTGTTCCAGAAAGGTGTGGTCATATTAAAGGGTGTTGTTGGGTAGCTGATATACATTAAGGGAAAAATGTCAAAACAATGAAATGTGCTTTTTTTTAAATTGACTAGAAAAAACGACTAAAAACTCCCGCAGAAATGACTTTTCAATCAGTCTAATGCAGTTGGTGGCATCAAATCTGTTATTGAACTAAGGTTAATGCCACCAACTGTAACAAACTGCTTGAAAAATCATTTCTTCGTAACTTGTTAGTCGTTTTTTTTTTAAACACATTTTTTATGTTTTGTCGTTTTTTCCTTAATGTATGACAGTTACCCAACAGCACCCTTAAATATGACCACACCTTTCTAGAACGCCCTGTATATTTTGATGCAGCACACATTCAACCACACTATAATAGACCTAAAAAATACACAAAATATAATATCAATAAACCAAACCCCGCGGAATCACGTGCACACTAGTATTTATCTACTTACCTAGATATGTTTAGGCACTTCGATGTTACTTGACAGATAACGGACAATCAATACGTCGTATTATTAAAAGGTTAATATTTACAAGGAATCAAGATTTATACAATGATACTTCAAAACGTTGTTTATTGACGTAGATACTTTGTTGCTATTTCTGTAACATCATCTTAGGTTGAGGCTTCCTAGTTTTTCATCACAACAGCGTGGTAGAAAATGAGGAGCAGGTGTGTTGCGGAATTTGTTTGACAGAGTCACCGCGGCCCTGGAACGCTAAGGGCAGGAGGAGGAAAACGGATGGGTTTTAGTCAGTAAGAGTCTGATACTCCGTTCCGACCGCTCCATCCAGTGCGGAAGAAGTCATTTGATGATTAGGTGTATGGTATATCTGCCCAGTCTTTTCCTAACTATAATGGGGTTGGCTTCCAGTCTATCCGGATGCATCTGAGTATCAGCATAAAATTTACATGGAGCAACTGTGTGCCTGAAAATCCAGTAACTGGGTACCTAATTATGATAATCCTTGGCTAGACTGATGTCAGATCTTCTGGCCACCCATCTGCAGACCGTACTCGAAAAGCGTTGCTTAACCTCGAATATTGAACCATGCAGCAGTTAAAACACGAGCTCACGAGCTAAGTAGATACAAGAGAGTAGGTAAAAGAGAGAGAGCAGGTAGATAGTACTTTAGAGGTATGCGGTACAGCTTAGAGAGCAAAGTCCCGCATACCTCCGTTGAAAAGAGAGGATCCTCCGACCGGACGGGTGTTGTGTCCGGTGGGCAACTGCCCAACAGTTGATATTCGGACTTTTGTTTAAAATTTGTTCAAATGGCACGGAAAACTCTGATACCGCGATGCAGGATTTCGTTCAGTTAGTTCGCGGGTTCTTTGTGGCGGCATTGATGCCGCAGCAGTACCTACTGTGAACCCCAGCTGCAGGTCACTGGCAGACAAGTTAGTCGTTGGAACACCGGAAGCGTCTAGCAGAAATATAAATAGTATTTGAATGAGGAATGAAGAAATATGTTCTTATTGTTTTTATATGGAATTAGTCATGAAATAAGTATTTGATAAGTCATAAAATGCGTTTTATTTATTAATATTAATAAGTGGTACCACTGGTAGAAACGTGTGACCGACACGGACGCGGGACGTTTAAGAAAAGTCAAAGATAGTTTAGATGAAGCTTAGCTAGCTGAATTAGTTACAGACAATGCCGTATTCTACATTATTTGTCAAAGTTACGGCCATGATATTTTGTTTTTTTTCTTTACTCACTGTTTTTTGCGTAGAAAGTTAACTTTGAACGAGAGCTCCGCAATGCGGAACACGACTTCCCAATCAATACGTCTGCACATTGTCTGACTTTTGTAGTAGGTACTTATACCTATCTAATAAAAATACACCGAAAGATAATATTTCCAGCGCGACAGCTGACATATTATAAGTATTTTGGGCAAACCTAGAACGGAACTGCAACCAACAGTTAGTACCTACCTAAAGCTGTAATGATGATCTCACTCGTCAATCACGATCTACAAAAGAAACAAAAACAAAGGGATCCCTTCCATAAACCGAAAAATCACGTATATCTTGTGTGGAGACCACATTTAATATTATTTGTTGTTATGGCGGCAATAGAAATACACTCTCTGTCTACCTATTATGATTCATAAGATACAGCCCACTGATAGACAGACGGACGGACTGCGGAGGCAATATAGTTCCGTTGGTTACGGAACCTAAAAAACCTAACCAGAGACAGAACGCGTTTACCAAGATGGACCTCAAACTCCCATACTTACCTCTAGAAAATCTATTAATGTCAAATTGACTGTGCCATATAGAATACTCAAAATATCGGTATATTTAGTTTCGCAGAATTGCAATGTTTTTAAAATTATGTAATGTGAGATAAACTTCAGTTAGAAAACATAGGTACGTTGTCAGGGTTCCGTATTTCACCGTGACCTTCAGCAGGAGGAATGAAAGAATCAAAAACTCTGTTTTGTGCGAATATTTTGTTAGACAGAATCGATGCTATTTTTGTGACTCCTCTGAGGGTAAGTAAGCGTCGTATAGGTATCTCATCAAAGTGACAAGTTCAGCACTAGCGTTCGACTGCACCTAAGACACCCTCCGAAAAATAAAAATATGATGACACTCTCTTAGGAAACGCCAAAAATGTTTGAGCAAATAGGTAGGTACCTAAACCGTTGTTTACTATTAGGTACTTTCCTGACTAACGAGTGGTTTTGTGCTTTGCAGTTTAAACTTAATTGTGTAGGTAGTGAATACAGGAGCTGGCGAACAAAAGCGGACTTGTCCGATTAATGATTTTTTACAGGAGGGGCAAAGTATTGAAACAAGCAAAAAGAAACTTGCCAGATTTTTAGTAGTGCAAGCGAGTGTCATTAAAACACAAAAACGTATCCGTTGTATGTTTATCAAAAATCTGAATAGATATTTTTTTTTTTTTTTTTTGTCTTGGACAAATTTTATCTAACTTTAAACAGGACAAGTCCGTTTTTGAATAGAAAAGCAAATTTAAAAGTGGTTTTCCTATGAGAAAAAGCTGGAATTGATTAAAAATATTTTGGCAGTGCAAAGATGTTTACTTTCTAAGGTATAAAATACAAAAAAAAAAAAAACTGATTGAATGGACAAGTCCGCATTTGTTCGCCTGCTCCTCTGACACCGCTATCTTAGTTTAAGAGACTCAAACGTTTTATATTTTTTCTCCATTTTTTTCAGAGCGGCTAGCCCGATAATGAAACGCGATGATTCAACCAAAAGCGTCCCAAACTACACGCAGAGACGCGTGAGTGGACAAGGAGCGTCCTTTGCCATCGCAGGGTGGCGGCAAAACTCCTTGACTATAAACTCAATAGCACAAAACTCTGCTTTTCTTGCTGAGAAATTCGCAAACGCGGAAGCGTAAGTATTTTTGCTGGTTACCATTCGAATGTATTCGGTTCTGCGCACCGTGTCCTCTTCCGCACAGCCATACTAATATAAATGTTCGTAATAATAAATGCTAAGGTAACTAGGTATGTCTGTCTGTTTGTTATCTCTCCACGTTTTACATGCAGAACGGATTTGAATGAAACTTGACACACGGGTAAACCAGGTTTTGAATAGCACATAGGATACCTACTACTTTCGTTTGAAAGTTATTCCAAAGGATAATACTCCCGGTATTATCCTTTGGAATAACTTTCGTCTCTGACGCGGGCAAAACCGCTGGTCTAAGCTTATCCTCAATTGAAGAAAAAAGTTTGTAACCTTTTTTGAACATTTTGCGCGCACGAAGAGTTTTGTACCTACCTAATTATATAGGTACCTAATTATTGAGAAGAAGCGTCGAAATCTTTTTTGTTTTTAAAGAATGACTGTCAAATTTCGACTACCTACTGGGTGAATCACTTGTCCGTCACTAGTGAAGTCTTTCAAGCAACTTCGTCCGCACAAAATCATTTCTTCTTTGATCTATACTAGGTTTGTACCAAGAACAAGAGTAATTTACTTGATTACAACGTGTAATAGAATAAACGCAAAACCTCTCAAGGGGTCATTGTACTCATCATTATGAACAACTTTAACTATGGGACCAACCCCGAAATGGCGAAAAAAAAACATCTGTTCAGTACATTTGGTCGAGTTGCGCGCACAAAAATGTATAGGTAGGGCAGTCAATTTTTTTTTTCGCGATTTCAGTGTTGGTCCCATAGTGAAAGTTGTTCATAATGATGAGTACAATGACCCCTTAAGAGGTACTTATTGCGTTTATTACTGCGTCTGTTACCTACACGTTGTATATATATATTTCATACTTTTAGAGAAAAAGAAGAAAAATTGCGAGCTGAACCAGTATCTTGTCTACAATTAGTAAGTATTATTGTAAAATATAATAATTTTAAGCAATAAAGAAGTTGAAAAAATATGGTCATGCTGAGAGGATGAATAAAAGTCGACAAACAAAAAGATATTTACAAGGAAGCCGGGAGGGGCAACGCCACGTACCTAAGGACATTCACGGATTATAATTGTGATGTTCTTCAGAAAGGCCAGGTACAACCAGCGTGCGTGTATGACCAGGGCCTAGCACGAATGTTTTTTGCCGTATAGTGACGTAACGTAAAATTTTACTATATTTATTATAATTATAGTGTCGCACACACTCGTGTCGTACATGCATATTACAAAAGCATATACATATAATATAGGTATGTATATAGGTATCTGAAAACATCAAGGAATTTAAAAAGAAGTAATAAGTAATATAACCAGTAGTAGTCGTAGTGACGTAGTACTAGTATTATTTTGTTTTATTGATCTATTTATTATGGAAAAACTTATCTTACCGGCAGATGTAGTTCCTCATAGACGCTAAGCTCGTCCGAAACTTTTCCTTCTTAGTTTAACAAGGAACGTTTAAGACGGAGCTATACGTCCTGTATAGCTCCATCTCTTTCTCACTGAAAGTAATATTGAAGTAATACTGCTGTAAGAGTTGGTGGTTTAGGCCCAGAAGTCGAACCAGTGATCACTGGGTCCCAACTCCACGATTGCTCGAACAAATATCAACTAATATGTTTTCACTACACAGTACAGGTACGCCAAAGCGAGAGAGATACTATGCCTGCTTATAGGAGTTTTCTTAGCCTGCATCAATGGCTTGTTCGTTCCTCTGGGCGTCATCATCTATGGCGAGTTCACATCACTACTCATCGACCGCACGATTATGAACGGAACTTCAACCGAGACTCTCACAATAGCGTTATTCGGCGGAGGACAAATACTGTAAGTTTTATACTGATTTTTTTTTATTGAATCATCAACACGTTAACGGCTTCCTCTTAAAACGAATAAAGAGACTGCCCATCAACTCCTGTCCTTTCCGTTCTCCAAAGGATGCCAAGAAGTCAGCAATTCATTATCCTCTTTATAGGTTAGCCTGTGCCTCACTGGGTTGTACCCGAATTCCAGCCCACAACCTTCAGTGGAACAACAGTAATCTTGAAACATGGTGTCTTTTAGTACCTATAGTATATTTTCTCCACAATCTCACCTGATGGAAAGCGATGATGTGATCGACGTTGGGGCATGCTGACCTAGGAGTGACCTGTATCACTACTACAACAACAACTTTTACTGCAGCTAGTATTTGCAAACAGCTTCCTTTTTTCAAAATACTCAGAAAAATTGCTAATTTAAATCAAACCCGTTCAGCCGGTCTGATCCATGCTTTAGTGCATCTTTAGCACTATGATTATGACAATGTTATGCCTTGTAACAGCACAAACGCATCGAAGACACAGAACAGGGAGGCGCTGATTCAAGACTCGCGGGCGTTCGGCATCGGCTGCCTCGTGTTCTCGATCGGTCAGTTCATCGTCGCCGCCATCAGTGTTGATATCTTCAATTATATGGCAATAAATCAGGTACAGAAGTCCTTCTATGGAATTTAGCCATTTCTTATAAAATAGATATGGCCTTCTGCTTTAAAAGCTTTCCTTAAGACAAATGAAAAAAAAAACGTTTAAGAATTGTCATGGTCCGTCAGGCAAAAATATAAAGCTAGCTCTGTCACGCTAGCGTCAATACCAGCACGTATTTTCCGCAGAAAAACACTCTTATCTACTCTATCACAAGCGCGGATAATAAACCAAGAGAAATGCATTAAAAGTATCCATTCTTCTATCCGAATCCGTTCAGGTGTGATTGATTAATCAACATCCAGTCTTTCACATTTATATTATTAGAATGATAAATAGACTCATGTATAAAACTGTCTGCCAATTGTTGAGTACTGTGGCTCATGTCACTTTCCCAGAAGTCATTAATAAATACCTATATTCCCAATACTCCCAGGTCGACAGGCTCAAGGCGTTGTTTCTGCGATCTGTTCTTCGTCAAGACATGTCCTGGTATGACTTGAACACCACCATGAACTTCGCGACCAAAGTGTCTGAGTAAGTGCTTTAAGTTTAACCTATTGAATTTTACACATTCCTTATTCCTCAGTCAATAGCATCGACTCCCTCGTTTCACACTCGTCGCGCACTAATTAAGACTATTGAGCGAAGAGTTGCAAGATAGATCTCCCTCTCCCTTTTCCACACACGTCTGTCCTCAATTTTATTTATTAATCCAACTGACTTTCTAGTGACTATGGTTTCCATTTTTGTTGGTTTTTATTAGCTGTAAGTCCTCCATGTACTAAAATAAATAAATAAACTCTCTATTTCTGTTAGCGACATTGAGAAGTTACGCGAAGGGATCGCGGAGAAGGTACCCATCTTAATTTACCTGTTGATGTCGTTCGTGACCTCAGTGATCATCTCCTTCGTGTACGGCTGGGAGCTCACTCTCGTACTCCTGTCGTGTACTCCGGTGGTTATAGCCACCACGGCTGTCGTTGCTAAGGTAATAATAATAATAATGATATTTATTTCATAAAACAGGAACACATTGCACTGTATACATTGTAGATTATAAATTTTACATTTGTCACACTATAAGCACGGTGGGTCAAATCTCTATTAATAATAATAATCCTTTAAGTAACAGGACTCGACTCATAGTGATAGTAACAATTTACTTACAAACAATGTAAGTAAAATAATAAAGAAACGGTTAGTGCCGAAACCTTGGAGAAGCAGTTCACAAACGCACAGCCTAGCCTGCTCCCTACTACGAAGATACAGAATACAATGCGGTTCGTAGAGAGCGGGCCAGCGGTAACAGCACAAGTATGAGCATCGCTTCTGCACAACCACGAAGAATCAGTCCTCAGTGTGCAAAAGTGCTTTGAACAACGGCTTTGTACGACGCCGTGGTGAAGTTTTGAGCCAGCAGATTTTGAAGTATTGTCGTGCCAGCGACATTATTTTATGAACTGAAAATGGAAACTTATGTTGCACTTGTAAGGTTATAAATCGTTTGTTCCAGGTCCAATCTTCGTTGACATCTCAAGAATTACGGGCGTACAGCATAGCAGGCGTTGTCGCAGAAGAGGTACTCTCTGCAATAAGAACAGTCGTCGCTTTTGGTGGACAACAAAAAGAAATAGACAGGTAATATAAAACTTTTTAGTGGCAAGAAGTATTTAACAGAAAGATAAGGGGGATACAACTTAGGGTTGTAAGCTTTTGGAAACACAGACGCAGGCAGAGAGTTCCACTCCTTTGCTGTGCGCATTATAAAAGCCATTTGGAAACGCTTAGTGCGAATTGTTGAAAAAGCTACAAGGTAGGGATGGTAAGATGCAGTGCGTCTGAATGTCCGATGGTAGAAGGGGGCCGGTGGGATGAGGTCGTGGAGTTCTTGGGCACACTCACTCAAGTACAATCTGTAGAAGACCGATAAGCAGGCAACCTTACGGCAATGAGCCAAACTATGTAGCTTGGCATCCACCCGTTTTACGTCACCGATGAGCCTCTTAGCTCTGCGTTCCACCGAGTCAAGCGCGGCAAGCTGATACTTAGCTGAGCCATCCCAAAGGTGGCTACAATAGTCCATGCAGGATCGGACTTGTACTTTGTAAAAGCTGTCCAGGCCTGAAGTATCGCTTCACCCTATTTAGGATGCCCAGCTTTTTGGCCGCAATTTGGGCTTTGTACTCGATGGTGGTGCCGAAGTTGAGACTGGATGTCAGCGCCATGCCTGAGCTCGAGCCGATCAGTAACAGGAACAGATGCACCCCGAATAGTAGGAGTTTGATCAAAACGACTTCTTTTTGCGGTAAAAGACACGCCTGTGTTTTGGTGGCGTTAAAAGTGACCAGATTGTCATCACCCCACTGGGAGACAACGCTTAAGGTCAAATTTGTCCGCTCTACCATGGCCTCTCTCAAGGAACGGATGGGGATGAACCGCCGATTGTTGCGCTGGACAAGTATCTCTTTGAAACCGTACTGTCATCTGCGTACCCAACAAGACCAGGCTGAAGTAGGTCATTGATGTGCAGCAGGAAAAGAGTTGCAGAGAGAACAGACCCCTGAGGACTCCGGCATCAATAGCCATGAGGTCAGATGAGCAGCCGTCAACGACTACTCGGATCGACCGTTCACTTAGGAAGTCTGATATCCAGCTACAAAAGCCAGCCCAACCAGACCTTTGCCCAGCCGTGGCACAGTATGGGATAATCATCGCCTGTCTAGCCTTTTCCCATCTATATTGGGGTCAGCTTCCAGTCAAAACGCAATCAACGGAATACCAGCACTTTACGTAGAGCGATTGCCTATCTGACCTCTACAACCCAGTAATAGTATAGTCAAATTAGGCCATTTTTTAATAAAGATTGGAATAAATTCTCCGGAGAGGCAAAAACGTTTCTGATGGTTTTGTATGAGTGAAAAATTGAGTATAAAAAACAAATTGCATTTAGCACCCCTACGGAAGGGGGTGAAAAACTGTGAAATCTGTTTATTGTTCATAACTAAGCAGAGCATACAGTTGTACTCATCGTAATTTTTTATACGCTTTATTACACTTCAATCTATATTATTACATTTTATTTATTTTAATCAGACCAACGCAGCGTTAGAAAAAAAATAAAATATCTGTAAACATGATTTTTGGTCATTGCGGCTTAGGGGAAAATCGTGTAGTTCTGTAAACTCAGAAAAGGGTTAGTAATTTTGGCCTAAATACATGATTGATTTTGCACCCTGGTGCGAAATACGGAAATTAGTTTTTCACGTTTTTCTGCCGCTGTACTTCGGGGGAAATTTTGGTTGTTTTGAAAATCATCACAATCATATAATTTGGTTCCCTTTATATTTGCACCAAATAAAAAATTAGCATTTTTATATGGAACATACATTTTTCGTGTATTGTAGTCATTGCCATTGAGCAACTACGCTATGGAAGAGACAAGCGCGCGACACGGAATAATAAACTGACAAGAAGCGCCGTCGCCACGTGCATAAGCGCGTAGTTGTGTTGCGGGATATGTTTTACGAGGAAGGAGTACTTTCTGATTGTGAATGCTCTGTTTGTAAGTAATAGTATACAAATCTAAAGATTTTTTTAATGCAAAAGCAGCTTGTTTTTAATCGAAAAATAAAACAGTAGGCTAGCATGTCCTTTATTTCTTTCAAATTAATTATTTGTCTTTCGAGTTATAGACCCTGTGACAGCGCTGATTATCCTACGTCATCAAGTAACGTAGGAATAAGGCTAAGAACTCACGAGACCGCAGTTTTGTGCGGTTCCACAGCAGCTGCCGTTGGATTTTCGCCCGCAAACTTGGCGGGCGAGTATCACAAGACGGGCGGTTACTTACGATCAGATTGTTTAGTTGATTTCCAGACCGCCATGAACACACTTAAAAAACGAGCTGTTACGCGCTGCTGCCTTAGTACTTCAGATTCACAAGTACCAGGAGACCAGGAACATGTCATTGTATTTTTGGGCTGGTATAATTATGTAGGTAGGGAAGGTGTAGGGTAGGTGCAGGGTAGGTGTAAGGTAGGTGTAGGGTGCGGTTTCCTGATTAAAAAAAATACAATAAAAGTCAGGAAACCTTGCTATTTCCGATATTCACGCGGGCGAAACCGCAGCTGGTAACATAATAGGTACTAATAAAATACATATACAAGCTAAAATAATAAAGTAATAAATATGATTTAGTATACTAAAATTTCTGATCTGCCGGTCGATTCTGTCGACATCTCACGGTGTTCACCTAGGCGGAGTGAACGACAACTGAGCTGTCATTCTATCTTATTTGTATGGTTTGACAACTCACCCGTCGTGCGTCCCGCCCAAGTGTTCACTTCGACATGTTTACAGAATCGCACTGCTGAACTCATAATTATTATGACGAAAACAAACTAAGAATGGAAAGAAGGCTTTTAAGTAGTGTCTTCGGATTTTACGCTTAAAGGAAAATTTGGACTCAGCCTTCTTGATGTCAAGGGGATTCCAGAGTTTAATGGTTGAAATAGCGTAGGAATTAGACATAAACCCGGTGCGGTGAGAAGGAATATAAAGGAGTAAGTTTTTGGATGCTCGAAGGTTAAGACTGTGAGAACTGCCCAACACTTTAAAATATTGTTTTAAATAATCAGGAGCACAAGGATCATTCATAATAGTGAAGAGCATGCAGAGGGATCTGAGGGATCTCTTTTGACGGATAGGCAGCCCTTTAAGCTGAGAACGAAATGAAGAAATATGATCATATTTACGAAGGGCAAAAATGAAACGAATACAGTTGTTAAGTAGTCGATCCAGTTTGTTAAGAAGTTCTTGGGAGAGCAAGTTCTTCAGAGTAGCAAACATCAGCATAATCAATTATATGAAGCACAAGTGATTGAACCAAAGTGGTTTTAGTGCTAGAAGGAAGAAAATGCTTGAATCTATAGAGAGATCGCAGTGAGTAAGTTACATTCTGGCTAACCTGGAAAAGCTTATTCCAACTTAACCTGTCATCATTGTTTAGGCCTAAGTCTTTAACGTGTGGCTAGAGAGGGATGACGGCATTGTTGAAAGTAAGCGGCAGTAGTTGACTGGTGTCCAAGTTACGTAAAAAATAAGTTCTGCCAATCAGGATAGCCTGGCTTTAACTGACATTGACTGTAACCCCAAATCTGCTTGACCAATCACTGATAGCTAGAAGCTAGAAGGTCAGCATTCAGCAATGAGATGCAGTTGTCCAGGTTGTCAGTTTCAGTTTGCGCGTAGACATGTAGATCATCAGCGTACAGATTGTAGGAGCATTTGAGAATAGTGGTAATAGAGTTTATGAAAAGAGAAAATAAAAGTAGAGAGAGTATACCGCCTTGTGGAACGCCAGTTTTCAGGGCTCACCACTCAGAAAATTTCTGATCAGCACGGACCGCTTGCTGGCGACCACGAAGATATGATGAAAACCAATCCCGTGCCGACGAAGAAACCCCAATTTGAGACAGAATAGCCAGGAGGATGTCGTGATCAACGGTGTTAAAAGCATTGGAAAAATCTATTAAAACTAACACCGTTAATCTTGAGTTCTCCAGGCCATTCCTAACGTCTTCTGTAACCTTAAGCAAAGCTGTGGCTGTGCTGTGGCCAGGCCGAAAACCTGATTGGAAAGGGGATAACAGATTATACCTAAACACAAAAGTAGATATTTGTTTAAGAGCAACTGCTTCCAGGATCTTAGATAGGAAAGGGAGAAGGGAGATTGGTCTGTAGTGGTTAAATAAACTGGGGTTGGATATTTTAGGAAGAGGGATTATAATGGCCTTACGCCAGATTGTGGGAAATACTCCAGTTTGTAGGGAGGCATTGATAATGTGTGTAATAATAGGGAGAATACTTTTAATTATGAGGGATATCATAGTTCTGCTGACACCATCACAGCCAACAGCCTTGGACTTAATTGCATTGAAGGTTTTGAGGACTTCAGGGTCAGTCACTGAAAAAGAGGAAGAATCGGGAAGTAAGATTGGCGTGGAAGTAATCTCAAGAAGAGTTTTGTTTTTAACGGCATCTACAAGAATATCCGACGATGAAAAATGCTTATTCTAATCACTCAAGGACACGTTAGAAGAAATGACATTTGGGGAAGGACTTTGTTATGCCGAGAGATTTGAGAAACTTTCATATATCAGCCGGTGAAGAGTTAAAGATATTTTCACAAATGTATCGGCGTTTATAAGCTTTTACCATCTGGTTACAGCGGTTTCTAGCCACCTTGTACAGGTTCCAGTTCTCCTCACTGCGATCTCTTCTATATCTTCGAAAGGCCTTGTCACGCCGTCTCATCGCCATACGAACTCCAGGGTTAATCCATGGAGCGGGTGGGCGCTTAACACGGACGGCCCTCAGAGGTGCATGTGTTTCAATAAGGTGAAGAAAACACCTATTAAAAATGTCCACTTTCTCATCCACTCAATCAACAGCTCTTGCATAATCCATTTTTCACATTTATTGAACAAACACAGTTAGTGAAATAATATAAAAGGAAATGACAAATAATAAATTTGCGTAACGCACGGATCGCTTCTTGCCACAACTATGATAGTTCAAACTCTACGCTTTGCTCCCGCGCCCGCCCCGCGTCCTGCTTCAACCCCTCGTTCGCCTTGCGAACGCTACGATATAACCACGCTCTCTGTATAAACTTCCCGAGGTATATTTCTTATTTTTATTAGGTGCAAATGTAGTATATGTAGAATACATTATATATTAAAAAAAACATGACTACACTAATTTCCCCCGAAGTACAATTTGTAAATATTGTAAAATGCTGGTTTCCAAGGGGTGCAAAAGGGTGCTAAAATAACTGGGTGTTAATGATGCTCTAAAAAGCTTATTTTGAGTTTGCACCAACAGACTGAATTTCCCTGGAGCCGCAAATGATTTTTTTAAATTTATTAGTGTTTCATACACCTCACACCTTTTTTGGTGAAAAGTAATTATACAACAAAGGGGTATCTACATATATATAAACATAAAACAGTTAGTTATTAATTAAAATTCAAAATAATGAGACTTTAATGTTAATACCTAACATTAAACGATGTTCCGTACATAACAGAAATGGTGCAAACTCAGAGGAGACTTATATTCATGTTTTCTAATGATTCCATAAAAAATTACAACTACACGAATTAAGTCCAATCTTTTTGCTAATTCGACTACACTATAACTAGGTAATACGGTACTTCTTGGCAAGACTGGTGTAAAATTTTCTGGCTACTGAAAATCCGTAAGCGTGATTCGACAGCCAAAGATCTCCAAATGACATCCGGTAACGGCATCGATGATTTTGGTGAATCTTAGCGTTCAGATCCTACAAAAAGTATCATCGTTTAAAGTACTTCATTTTATCTTCTAGATATGCACGACGTTTGGCACCAGCTAAGAAGATGGGCATGAAGAAAGGTATTTTCGCAGGGATAGGCAGCGGGGTGATGTGGTTCATAATCTACGCCACATATGCGCTCGCCTTCTGGTACGGCGTCGGTCTCATCATCACGAGCAGACACGAAGAGAAACCTATGTACACGCCAGCTGTACTCATGATTGTAAGATTGCTTAATATTTTTATTGAACTCAAATAAATCAGTGCTAGTTTTCCTTTAACACTATACTAGACAAACCTGCAAGTATAGAATAAATATGTGCTATTTATACTAAACTTGCAGGTTTGTCTTTCATATTCATCACCTCCTTCATCCCCACCTATAATTTTTAAACAAACCTGCTTTTAGGTATTCTTCAGTGTGCTACAAGGAGCACAAAACGTGGGCCTGACAGCTCCTCACATGGAAGCCATATCGACCGCCCGAGCGTCAGCCGCATCTATCTACGCGGTCATTGACCGAAAACCAGAAATAGACGTATTTTCCACTGAAGGCGAAAAACCAACACTCGATGGGGTTATTGAGTTTAAGGATGTGTATTTTCACTACCCAGCACGAAATGACGTAGAGGTAAAACTATACAGATCATCTAAGTAACGTCGTGTTTGATCTGATTTAGATGTTGCCTACCAACCTTTTTAACTAAAATTATGCGAAATCTTAGGTGTTAAACGGACTAAATCTCAAGATCAACCACAACGAGACGGTCGCTCTGGTGGGTTCGAGTGGCTGCGGCAAGTCGACCGTGCTGCAGCTGATACAGAGGATGTACGACCCTAACAGCGGGAGTGTGCTGGCGTCCAAATTCGACTTAAGGAACCTGAACGTTAGACACTACAGAAACCACATCGCGGTTGTTGGACAAGAACCTGTTCTCTTTGCTGGGACCATCAGAGAAAATATTAGGTAAGGTCATTACAATAGTTGAATAAACAGGATAACCTTTTAATTTGTCGGTAATCTTTCGGGGGTCACAGTCCTGAATCTAAATAACTTTCACTCAAACATTGCCAATGATTGAGTCACCTTTCATTCTATAACTATTTTATTTAACGTTAGACGTGAATAAATTTCATTTGCTACAAGGATCTTTTGACGCTTAAATGGCATTGTCATGGTTTGTACCTAAACATAAAGGTAAATTAAAATTGTTCGCGGAAATTTTATTTAACAAATGAAAAGATGGCAGCTTCGTCCTGATTGTGGCCGTGCATCAAAACTTCCTAGCACACCGTATATTCCTGTGCTAGGAGGTTTTGATGCGATAGTTTCTAACAGATCAACTCTCTGATTTCTCTCTGAATCTACCGATAAAGATCATGTTAGCTATTGATGACTTTGAAAAACAGTACATCTGATTGACGATGGGAATCGTTGATTTTGAGGCTATCCCTAGCGTAGAGAGGATAAACAAACCAGACACGGCGTGGCTTTCATTATAGTATGAAAGTAGTTGGTAATAATACTAGGGCCAAAAAAACGATGAATGGGGGCTATGTGAAAAATGGTATGTCTAGGAAGAAGGATGAAGAACTAGGATGTCAGCGGTTAGAGTAGTGAAAGAAGAAGACATGTTGCGCCAACCCCAAAAAAATTGAGAAAAGGGCAAGACATTCAGTATCGGTCTCAGCCCCGCTGGGAACGTCTGACCACTGCCTGGTGAAATCCGTGTTGACCTGCTCTCCTCCAGATAAGTCCTAGAGGAGTAGAGGCACGAGACGAGTATGGCGATACGAGTCAGCAGATTGGGATGAGATGCGGCACTTTTTTGCGTCTTATCCTTGGCGGCGAGTGTGCTTCTCCTCGGGTGACCCCTCGTACTGTGCTGATTTGATTGCGGACGTGATTCGGCAGGGGATGGAGTATTTTATTCCATTCTCCGCCATCCCGCTCGGTCACAAGTCCCGGCCTTGGTATAATGCAGAATGCACCCACGCTGAGGCCCGTAAAGAGTCTGCTTACCAAGCCTGGATCAAGGCCCGCGACCGAAAGGCTAAAGCAAGTTTTGCAAGCGGGTTTTACGAAGGGCACGTTTTGACCATGTCGGACGTATCGGGGCCAAACTAGCATCGCACCCTCCGGGTAGTAAGCAGTTTTGGTCCCTGTCGAAAGCGGTTGAAACGAATTTCTGTCGACCCACTTTGCTTCCAATGCTAAAACCTGATGGTTCGCTGGCTCACTCTGCAAGAGAAAATGCTTTATTTGCAACTCTCATTGCAGGCAATTCGCGTCTGGACGCTGGCTCCAAGCAACCACCAACTTTACCTCGTTGTGACTCTTCGATGCCGGAGATCGCAGTTCACATTAAAGAGGTCCGAAGAGTATTGTGCAGTCTAGATGTGAATAAGGCCAGCGGACCTGACGGCATTCCAGCGAGAGTGTTGAGGCAATGTGCAGCTGAACTGTCTCCTGTGTTGACACGCCTGTACATCCCAACTAGCAAAAGCGCTATATAACGAATGATTTATAAGATAATAACTCTTGTACATGTTTTATAACAGCATCAGTTTTACAACTCTTTTTATAAAAGCATGTTTTAAGTGTTTTTTGCTAATATGGTATATCGGTCTTATCACCTTATCTTACATACGTTTACATAACCAATTTAAATGTCCCTTATAAAGCATTGGACATAAAGAAGCATATTATATGGCTTTTCAGAAATATAATAATTTAGCCTTGTAGTCGCATTGGCCTCATACTATTTGTAAATTTAATAGGGCTATTATAAAACCTATTCCCTTATAATGTTTATTTGAATGCAGCTTAAAAGCTATTGCAAAAAGGCAAGTTACATAGCTTCTATAAATAAATAAAGCGTTGACTGCACTTCTATATAACAGGTACAAGAACTTTATTCTTATACGTATGCTTAACTTTGCCTTTACATAAGTTTATCGTCAGCCATGACATTTTAGAATCGGTAATACAATAGTGACTCAGTATTGTGAAAATGGATTTAAATGACTGGAAAAAACTAAAGCGAAGTGGTTCTTATAGAAGAAAGGTAAAGAAAAGGTACGAGGCTATGAAGTCATCAAATTCGTTATCCTCAGCAGCGACTCCTTCCAGGGTAGAGATGAAAGAAGATGTTATGGGTTCTGTAGAATTATTTTCACAAAATTTTGACAATGACACTTTCGATAAAGATTTCTTAAAAGGTTATCTAGTGATAATGAATCATTTGATGATCGTGACAGTGACACAAAGAGAGACATAGAAAAGGACGGGTTCAGAGATGATATAGCTACTTGGGCTGTGTATAATATTACGCATTGTGCTTTGAATAATCTTTTTAAAATTGTGAACGGTTTGAAAATCGTTGATAAAACAGGAACAGAAATGATGACAGAAGTCAAAATAAGAGCGTTCATTTGCGACTCTCCAGCTAGAGCTCTAATCAAAGGTATTTATCGATGAAATTATTACCTAAAAAGTGAAAAACTAAATTACTTCGCAGGTACAGGGTGTAACGGAGAGGGTATATATACACTGAAGCAAACGCCAATAAATTAAAAAGTAAAAGTGTGCTATAAAAATTAAAAAGTTATTTTATGATGCAATTGTTTAAAAATCGAAGGAAAATGTTGAACTGTAATGGTTTTTTTTTTTTAATTTTACCTATCCTTGAAAAAAAAGTACGTGTTAATGCATTCGAAATATTTTATTTTCTCTTTTGTGATAATGAAGTGGGATGGAAGATTCGAATTAGTCTGATTGTGACATCCAAAGCATTCTTCTCTTATGGTTGGATGTTAAAGGTGTGATTTGCCAGGGCCATATCACTTCAGTAAACAATTTGTGGAAATCGTACTTTCTCAAGAAACGGTCCACATCCATATTAGGTACTGTCTGGGTCCTGTAGAATAAAAAAGAGTGCAAGGTAGTAGGTGTTCACAAAATTTTATTATAAAGAATAATGGAGACTGAACCCTAAAACCTCTCAATATGGTTGAGTATATTTGTACTAAATAGCCTGCTACAACAATGGTATATGACTTAAATGATTTATAAAAACATTCGATTTGCTAATCCTTCTTATAGTAGCAATTAACAGGAACTCACAAAAGTAAAATAATTTTTAAAATTAAAAAAAGATAAAATTAACGAGGCGCATTAAAAATTTGCCATAAAACTTACCCACAATTCTCACAAATCTGCTTTTCCACATAAACTTTCAGTACAAAATACGAAAAAAGAGCGGTGTAGTCAATGTCTAGCAGGCAATTAATATCTTTTATAAATCCCTTATTGAGGTAAATGACGCGACAATACAATCATGAACTTTTCATACTATTCGTATTGCGTTTGCTACAATAAGAGAAATTGCCCTTATAGCCGTATTTTGTTAGCGGTTATAAGAGTAATTTGTTACATAAAAGCAAATGTATTTCTTATTTATAGTTAATCAGCCATACAATATGCCTTTACATGGCGAGTTTAAGGGGGATTAGCTTATTATATGGTAACTATAAAACCACTACAAGGTTTTATTCCTTATAATTTGTGCCCATACGCAATCTTATAAGCATTAATATGGCCTTTATAAAATATTTTTTTTTGGCTTTAATGACATTTATAGAGCAATTTTTTGCTACTTGGGATGTACCTCTCTTGAAAAAAGAACGGTGCTGAAATCATGGAAGCTTGCGAATGTGCAACCGGTGCCCAAAAAGGGAGACCGTCCTGACCCTGCACATTACCGTCCGATCGCCATTACCTCCATCCTATGCAAGGTTATGGAAAGGGTTCTGAACAGTAAGTTGCTGACCTACCTTGAAGACAATGATCTCCTCAGTGACCGTCAATATGGCTTTTGCCGGGGACGGTCAACTGGCGATGAACTTCTTGTCTATGTCACGCACTGCTGGGGCGAAGCCATCGAGAGACACGGCGAAACACTTGCCGTGTCGCTCAATATCTCGAAGGCTTTTGACAGGGTCTGGCACGCAGGTCTACTCAGCAAGCTTCCTGCTTATGGCATCCCAGCTGGTTATTGTAGCAGGATATCAGACTTCCTAAGTGAACGGTCGATCCGAGTAGTCGTTGACGGCTGCTCCTCTGACCTCATGGCTATTGATGCTCAGTTCCTCAAGGGTCTGTTCTCTCTGCAACTCTTTTCCTGCTGCATATCAATGACCTACTTCAGCCTGGTCTTGTGAAGCTTTACTTCAGGCCTGGACAGCTTTTAACCCTTTACAAAGTACAAGTCCGATCCTGCATGGACTATTGTAGCCACCTTTGGTATTGCTTAGCTAAGTATCAGCTTGCCGCGCTTGACTCGGTGGAACGCAGAGCTAAGAGGCTCATCGGTGACGTAAAACTGGTGGATGCCAAGCTACATAGTTTGGCTCATTGCCGTAAGGTTGCCTGCTTATCGGTCTTCTACAGATTGTACTTGAGTGTGCCCAAGAACTCCACGACCTCATCCCACCGGCCCCCTTCTACCATCGGACATTCAGACGCACTGCATCTGACCATCCCTACCTTGTAGCTTTTCCAACAATTCGCACTAAACGTTTCCAAATGTCTTTTATAATGCGCACAGCAAAGGAGTGGAACTCTCTGCCTGGGTCTGTGTTTCCAAAAGCTTACAACCCTAATCTCTTCAAAGTTAGAGTGAACAGGCTCCTTCTGGGTAAGCTCGCTCCATCGTAGACTTTATCTCTATCATCTCTGACATTGACTACAGTCAAGAGCAAACACATAACTAATAAAAAAAAAAAAACTTAAGGTAAGAGACCTTTGATTAAATGTAGATCTGAAGATATGCATTTTCTTATTGCAGACTGAGTAACCCAGAAGCTAGGGAGGCCGATATAATCGAAGCGGCGAAAGCGGGCCATTGCCATGATTTCATAAAAGCACTTCCGGAAGTAAGTAACAGCCTTAATCAATACTCAATATATTTATTCATTCCACAATGTGACACTGAGGTGGTAGGGACATTATAAAATATACATAATTTTAGATCATTGTGGACCTTGTCGGGCACAGCAAGATTTATTTTATTTATTTAGATGGGATAGAGGAAGAGGGCTATTAAGTATTATATTATTACTAGCTGTCCCCCGCGGCTTCGCTCCCGTCAACTGGCTACCTACCTACCTACCCTACATCTACCCTACACCTATCCTACACCTACCCTAACCTAATCTACAAAAAAAAAGTATCCTTTGTCCGTCTCCTGGTTCTAAGCTACCTCCCCACCAATTTTCAGCCAAATTGGTTCAGCCGTTCTTGAGTTATAAAATTACAACGAAAAATGGCATTGATTTTTATACAGGGTTATTTGTAAAACATCAACAACCTTTCAGTGGGTGAAAGTACTCATGATTATAAACAACTTTTACTATGGGACCAACTCTGAAATATCAAAAAAGAAATCGGCTGTTTCATACAAAATGCAATATTCACCAGATGAAAATGTATGAATGTATGATTTTTCAGGGTTGGTCTCATAGCAAAAGTTGTTTATAATCATAAGTACTTTCACCCACTGAAAGGTTGTTGGTGTTTTACAAATAACCCTGTATATAGATTTGAAAAAAAATTAATTTGAATGTTTTTCTGCTACTCACTTCGACTGTGGTTTTATTTATTATTTTTGGTACCTATTCATTTTTAATCGTTCATTTAATTTATCATTAAAATATTCATTAATATTATAATAGCATTTATGGATTAGGTATTGTTTTAGTTTATTTATAAATTTATTAAATTTTTGTTAATTTTTAATTTTCTCTGGTAATTTATTATATATTTCAAGTGACATTACTAAAGTGCTTATTCAGTGCATTTTTAGAGCCACCAGGTTGGCCTATTTTTGTGTCTTAGTCTTCGGTCGTACTGTATATTTAGTTTGTATTTTTTCTCGTGTAGTGATTAATTATTGGTTGTTCCTAACAAATTTGAATATTTCTAGGATATAATATACTAGCACTTCGCCCGCGACTTCGTCCGCATGGATTTAGTAGGTACTCCACAAACTTCAACGCCCTCTATGTACCCCCTTATAAAGGTTAGCTTTGGAAACGTGACATTTCGATAGCATCTGTCAATCCTATACATTTTTGACGTATTGACAATCGCGTACGCCATGCCACCGTTGACAGAATCTCACTTGTGTCGAGCCCAGGTTCAGCGCAACTGTTCACCCCGTTCAACCCGTCAGGGTTTGATTATGCAAAAATTGTTAGGTACATCTGTTTCAATTATCCCGCTTTTAGTTTGTACATAGCATTCCGACGTAAATTGAAGCAAGCAATTGTGTCCTCCCCTAAAATCTTAATCACCCCTGCTTCACTCCTTATTATGGATGTAGTTTATTTTCGAAAAATCCAAACTTTTATTATTCTTATTGTTTTATCGAAAACATTTAAATGCCGTGGTGTTTCAACTTCATCGGACCAAGCATTGATACGATTCTCCCCTGTTCGCTCAAGCAGCGACATTTTTCTTACTCCGAGCATGTTTATTACCGTCGTAACTTTTGCACGAAAGGTCCGATTTGAATAATTTAAAGTGTAATTTACACGGACATAATCAACCTTAATTATCAAACCATTTAAATGGATAAGGATTAATATCATGATACTAAATTCACCATTTTTTATTTCACCATAGGATTTGCTTGAATAATTTGAACAAAAAGCGGTCATGGTGACTTATCCATAATAGTTAGACATATGGTATTGCGGACTTTTTTGTAGATATTGATGACATCTACAAAACTGTAATACATCACTTTGCTCTATTGTCAATAGATTCCGCAGCGTACGCGATATAAGGATTTCTTCTCACACCTGGGGTTACATTATCGAAGTTTTCATACGGATCCCTAACTTTTTTGAAAATATTCTATAGCCTATGTCCATCACCGATAATGTAGGATTCTAATGGTGAAAGAATTTTTCAAATCGGTCCAGTAGTTTCGGAGCCAATTCATTTCAAACAAACAAATCTTTCCTCTTTATAATATTAGTGTCGATTATTAATCCTACTATCCTACTAATATTATAAAGGTGAAAGTTTGTATGTTTGTATGTTTGTGTAACAATCAGGCAAAAACGGCTGAAGGGATTTGGATGAAATTTGGCACACATGTAGTTCATATTATGGAATAAAAAATAGGCTACTTTTTATCCCGGTAAGTGGCATGGATTAATGGAGACTGAGGAGGAAGTGGAATCTCAGAGCCGCTGCTGCCTTAGTACTTCAGATTTTCAAGTACCAGGAGACCAGAAACATGCCATAGTATTTTTTGGCTGGTATAATTATGTAGGTAGGAAGGTGTAGGGTAGGTGTAGGGTAAGTGTAAAGTAGGTTTAGGGTAGGTGTAAGGTAGGTGTAGGGTAGGTGTAGGGTAGGTGTAGGGTAGGTGTAGGGTAGGTGTAAGGTGTAGGGTGGGTGTTTCCTGAGTAAAAAAATTACAATACAATCAGGAAACCTTGCTATTTCCGATATTCACGCGGGCCAAGCGCACACGCAGCTGGTAGAAGCTAGTTATTAATTATTCCCTTTATTCATTTTCTATACAATCATATCCTACTAATCCTACTAATATTATAAAGGTGAAAGTTTGTATGTTTGTATGTTTGTGTAACAATCAGGCAAAAACGGCTGAAGGGATTTGGATGAAATTTGGCACACATGTACTTCATATTCTGGAATAAAAAATAGGCTACTTTTTATCCCGGTAAGTGGCATGGATTAATGGAGACTGAGGAGGAAGTGGAAACACAGAGCCGCTGCTGCCTTAGTACTTCAGATTTTCAAGTACCAGGAGACCAGAAACATCAAGTACCAGGAGACCAGAAACATGTCATAGTATTTTTGGGCTGGTATAATTATGTAGGTAGGGTAGGTGTAGGGTAGGTGTAGGGAAGGTGTAGGGTAGGTGCAAAGTAGGTGTAGGGTAGGTGTAAGGTAGGTGTAAGGTAGGTGTAGGGTAGGTGTAGGGTAGGTGTAAGGTAGGTGTAAGGTAGGTGTAGGGTAGGCGTAGGGTAGGTGTAAGGTAGGTGTAGGGTAGGTGTAGAGTGGGTGTTTCCTGAGTAAAAAATGTACAATACAAATCAGGAAACCTTACTATTTCCGATATTCACGCGGGCGAAGCCGCAGCTGGTAGAAGCTAGTATCCTACTCCTACTAATATTATAAAGGTGAAAGTTTGTATGTTTGTATGTTTGTATGTTTGTATGTTTGTATGTTTGTATGTTTGTGTAACAATCAGGCAAAAACAGCTGAAGGGATTTGGATGAAATTTGGCACACATGTAGTTCATATCCTGGAATAAAAAATAGGCTACTTTTTATCCCAGTAAGTGGCATGGAATAATGGAGACTGAGGAGGAAGTGGAAACTCAGAGCCGCTGCTGCCTTAGTACTTCAGATTCACAAGTACCAGGAGACCAAAAACATCAAGTACCAGGAGACCAGAAACATGTCATAGTATTTATGGGCTGGTATAATTATGTAGGTAGGGTAGGTGGTGAAGGTGTAGGGTAGGTGTAATTTAGGTGTAGGGTAGGTGTAGGGTAGGTGTAAGGTAGGTGTAGGGTAGGTGTAAGGTAGGTGTAGGGTAGGTGTACGGTAGGTGTAGGGTAGGTGTAGGGTGGGTGTTTCCTGAGTAAAAATTTACAATACAAATCAGGAAACCTTGCTATTTCCGATATTCACGCGGGCGAAGCCGCAGCTGGAAGAAGCTAGTTAATTATAAGGGTGAAAGTTTGTATGTTTGGATGTTTGTATGTTTGTGTAACAATCAGGCAAAAACGGCTGAAGGGATTCGAATGAAATTTGGCACACATGTAGTTCATATCCTAGAATAAAAAATAGGCTACTTTTTATCCCGGTAAGTGGCATGGATTAATGGAGACTGAGGAGGAACTGGAAACTCAGAGCCGCTGCTGCCTTAGTATTTCAGATTCACAATTACCAGGACACCAGAAACATCAAGTACCAGGAGACCAGAAACATGTCATAGTATTTTTGGGCTGGTATAATTATGTAGGTAGGGTAGGTATAGGGAAGGTTTAGAGTAGGTGTAGGGTAAGTGTAAGGTAGGTGTAGGGTAGGTGTAGGGTATGTGTAGGGTAGTTGCAGGGTAGGTGTAGGGTAGGTGTAGGGTATGTGTAGGGTAGTTGCAGGGTAGGTGTAGGGTAAGTGTAGGGTGGGTGTTTCCTGAGTAAAACATTTACAGTACAAATCAGGAAACCTTGCTATTTCCGATATTCACGCGGGCGAAGCCGCAGCTGGTAGAAGCTAGTTAATTATATTTTTAAATATTCCTACAAAAAAAAATAAAAAAACATTTAAAAATATAAAAATAGTAGCCCACCGGTATCGGGAACAGGGTCCAAGCTACCGGCGGCCAGGGCTCCAAAGAGAGGAACCTCCTAACGATACTAGCCGTGTCCAGAAGTACTGCTTTCTGAATCAAGCCCTTGATCCAGCTGCCTAACGAGAGCCTCCTGAGGTGTTGGTCGAGGCTCTTGGCTATTAAGCCGTTGGCTGAGACGACTATCGGTACAATGATTGCCGAATTCACATCCCACATGTCGACCACCTCGCGAGCCAAGTCAAGATATTTTATTTGTTTATCGTTCTCGGCTTTCACGAGGTTCTCGCCATGCGGAACGGTGATATCTACAATCATTGCACGCCTCTCGATTCGGTCCACCACCACTATATCAGGCTTATTTGCAATTATTATTATAAGTGTAGATACAGGGAAGTGTTAAAAGTTTGTGTTCTTGGAAATGTGGTTTGCAGTTGTCTGTGTCTTGTACGTTAACTAGGATTCTGATTAGTCGTTTTTGTAGTGTGAAAAGTGTAGTTGCATGTGTACTGTTTCCCCATAATATTATGCCATAGCTTAAGAGGGCGCCGACCAAACGTCGACCGCGCAGTGGCGCCCTCATCGTTTGTTTGGTTATTTCTTTTATTTTAGAATAAAAATGCAGAAAATATGCAATTTAAGTTGTGCTCCACAAGATTATACGTTAATATTATTATAAACGGTAGTTTTAATGACACCACACCATGGGATAGACGACAGCAAAAATCATCGCCACTTAACGTATAAACAATTAAAAAAAACAAGATGTTATTTTACCACTTTGTTGCCGTGATAATAATGTATACCCATACCAAATTCCAACTATCTAGTGCTAAGCGTACTCTGCAATAAACCGAGGACAGACAGACGGACACGAAGTTGGGTGTACTGTTAGATATGACAAAGGCCTACGATAACGTGCAATACAATATCTTACTTAATAAGTTACAAGGAATAGGGATCCGTGGAAAAACTCATGAATGGTTTAAATCATACTTGGAAAATTGGAAACACCAAGTTGAAGTCGAATACTATAATGAACATATATACTAACCAAATACAACACATTCGATCGGACAGCAATACAATTAATTCCTCAATCCCCCAAGGGAGTGTAATTGGATGCTTCTTATTTATAATTTATTTAAACGACCTCCCAAGAATCATAAATGAGTCATGACAGGCCTGTTGGTCTAGTGGTTAGTGACCCTGACTGCAAAACCGGAGGTCGTGGGTTCGATTCCCACCCAGGACAAACTTTGTGTGATGAGCATAATTGTTTGTTCTGTGTCTGGGTGTAATTTATCTATAATATGTATGTATTTATAAATTACATAAGTATGTATATCAATTTGAACAAAAAGCGGTCATGGTGACTTAACCATAATAGTTAGACATATGGTATTGCGGACTTTTTTGTAGACATTGATGACCTCTATAAAACTGTAGTACATCACTTTGCTCTATTGTCAATAGATTCCGCAGCGTACGCGATATAAGGATTTTTTCTCACACCTTGGGTTACATTATCGAAGTTTTCATACGGATCCCTAACTTTTTTGAAAATATTCTATAGCCTATGTCCATCATCGATAATGTACAATTCTACTGGTGAAAGAATTTTTCAAATCGGTCCAGTAGTTTCGGAGCCTATTCATTTCAAACAAACAAACAAACAAACAAACAAACAAACAAATCTTTCCTCTTTATAATATTAGTGTAGATGTTCATTATAGTATTCGACTTCAACTTGGTGTTTCCAATTTTCCAAGTATGATTTAAACCATTCATGAGTTTTTCCACGGATCCCTATTCCTTGTAACTTATTAAGTAAGATATTGTATTGCACGTTATCGTAGGCCTTTGTCATATCTAACAGTACACCCAACTTCGTGTCCGTCTGTCTGTCCTCGGTTTATTGCAGAGTACGCTTAGCACTAGATAGTTGGAATTTGGTATGGGTATACATTATTATCACGGCAACAAAGTGGTAAAATAACATCTTGTTTTTTTAAATTGTTTATAGGTTAAGTGGCGATGATTTTTGCTGTCGTCTATCCCATGGTGCGGTGTCATTGGATAGGTCGTTTAAAAATATTGAGATTATGCGAAAATCATTTTACCATCTAAAAATCTGCTTTAAAGTGCAAATTTTTGTAAAAGTCAAATCCCCCCCCCCCCTGCCAGCTAAACGGTTATTTTTGATGACGTGGAAAAAAAACATGATAGTAACATAAATGTATAACGAATTTTAAAGCACAGATAAGAGGCTTTACAAGTTAACGAGTAATAGTCGCCAACCTGTAAAATGTTCTTGGAGAAGGAAAATTTCGTACAAATTCCATTGAAAGTTGCTTACAGCCGTTTTTAGACGTTTTTAACCGTTAAAAAGTGAACTCAATTAAAATATACATAGATTCAAACAAAAAACACCATTCTAAGTGCCCACTTAGAATGGTGTTTTTTGTTTGAATCTATGTATATTTTAATTAATTAATAAATAAATAAATTAATTAATTAATTGCCCAATTGTGACGTGCACAACCAACTGTACGCGTGGCCCGTCACGCATTTGGCCGATTTAATTCATTCACTGCTGCGGCGCGGTGCCAAAAACATGTCCGTGGATACTCGTTCTCGTGCGGCCGTCGGGGCTGAAAGGAACACACGCACGCGAGAACATGCCACACGGAAATAAATCTTGTCGCTACTTTCAACTCTGTTAGGATTTAACCGTCCATGCTGACAAACCTTAAAAGGAGGTTTCTGAGTTTCTGTTAGAGCAGTCTCACCGCTGAACCTGGCATCTCTCATTTCCCAATAATTTACAGTAACCAAAACCAATTTATAATCAGGGATACGACACCATGATCGGCGAGAGAGGCGCGCAACTATCTGGAGGGCAAAAGCAACGCATTGCGATAGCGAGGGCCTTGGTAAGGAAGCCTAAGATCCTGCTCCTTGATGAGGCCACTTCGGCTCTCGACTCTTCCAGCGAGGCCAAGGTACAGAGTGCTCTGGACGCGGCGGCGCATGGAAGGACCACCGTTATGGTGAGCCACAGGTACAAATGAAAGTAATGGGCCTAAATTTCGAAATAATATCAAAAATGTTTTTCGAAAACTGACTCCTTTTGCACCGCTTTTACATTCACATTGCATTAAGTTTAGCGCAGTGTGTCTCTTTTTGAGCCGCACTAGTGCGGAATAGTATTTACACCATAATATTATGACAGTTTCTGGCCAGCCCCCACAAAAATCGAGAACGACGCATGAAAAAAAAAACCATGTAACATTTGATACAAAGTATTGTATGAAATCTTATTTATTGTTTCTACGTGTATTGAAAAACTTAGTTTGGTACTCGACGGCATTTGTCATCAGTCTCGGCTGGGATGACAAAATTTGTTCACTTGCTACTAATTCCAAACTCGTGCCCTTTCAATACAGTATGATCTGCAGTATCTAGCAATCAACTTTCTTTGGTGTCACAAAACTTTTTTATGCCCTAGAGTGGCAAATGAGCAGGTGGCCCACTTGATGGTAAGTGGTCACCATCGCCTATGAATAAGTTATATAAAAGAGTTCTAAATTAATCATTTATAGGTTAGCAACGGTGCTGAATGCGAACCGCATAGTATTTATGGACAAAGGCAAAGTGGTTGAAGAGGGCACGTACTCGGAACTTATCGATAAGAAGGGACGGTTTTACCATCTTCATAAGGAGAATCAAGTATCGTCAGGTGATACAACTGGCGATGCTCCAAGTAAACCAGCACAGGAAATAAAACCAAAACGTAAGACTTCCTTCCTCACATTTCTTGACTATACAACGTGTATTAGAAAAAACGCAATACCTCTTAATGTACTCATCATTAGAGAGTCATTGTACTCATCATTTTGAATAACTTTCACTATGGGACCTATTATGTTACATGTTTATGTCGCTGATGGCTTCTGATGGCTACTTGTAATAAGTACTTCAATCTGCCTAGTCTTTTCCCAACTACTAGTATTTTGGGGTTGATCTCCAGTCTGTTTGTCCTGCCCATCCCAGTAACTGGGTATTACAATACTCCATAGCAAGACTGGTGCCAGATTTTCAGGCTTCTGACTACCCGTAAAGGCTGCCAAAAATGTTCAAATCACAGCCGGGGCCAACAGCTTAAAGTGGCTTTTCAAGGCACGAAGGAAACTCGACATATGTATAATGGATGGTCCTCCATCAACAGACTTCGGCCAGCGTAACTTAAATCGAAGTTCGACCCGTGCAGCTCATCCACGAGCTCCCTATAGTGAGTAGGTAAGTACTTCTTAAAATCAGGCATTTTTCTGATTACAGATAATCTGAAGAAGATAAAACCTGTAGACTCAGACAGTGCATCGATAATCTCAGCGTCATCGAGTAGTTCTACGACAGAGAAAGCGTCCGCCGCTGAGGCAGAAGAGAAAGAGGTCGAATTCCAACCGACGACATGGCAGATCCTGAAGCTGTGTAAGCCAGAGAAGTGGCTGATGGTGGCTGGTGTGATGGCGGCTGTGGCTGTCGGCTCCTCCTTCCCGACCTTTGCTATTCTCTTCGGGGAGACTTATGGGGTATGTATTTTAACTACGCTATGAATATTGGCTGGGGATCTACCTTTGAAAATTGTTTTTTTATCTCATTAAAACCACTCAAGTGATCGCCATCAGTCTTAAAACGGGCCCCAGTATTCCTCTGAGCATCATCATCTGCTTAGCTGGCCGGCTAATCGACTTCAGTTGAATACCAGTGTATGGGAGAAGTCACACGTACCACAACCACACCACATCGCACCAACAAAAAGCGGTTCAGCAGTTGGTCATGCGGAACTGCTGAACCACCTCTAAATCCTCGTGAAAGAAAGAAAAAGAGTTTATTTGCGCCAAGCATGACGCATACCAAAAAAAATATGAAAGTTAGGCAAGTTGGGAAGATATGCGTCACATTCGCGCAAAACGGTCATCGCTCAGCATAATGAACCAGACTTGGCTCGTTGTCGTCATGTGGGTCCTCATGATTGTGGAGTTGTGGATTCGGCAATCATTACACCGATTGTCGTGACAGCCAATGTGCAATGGCTTAACAGCCACGATCCTCCACCAACCTCAAGGTTCCGCTCTTTGGAGCCTACTCTATTCCCGACAAAGACTATATACTCTATGATTCCCTATTACTATTTTTAAATGTTTGTTTTTTTTGTTTTGAGAAATAATATAATTAATATGTACGTATGGAATAGAAAAATTAGGTGAGTAACGAAATTATTATAACTTGTTGTTTTAGTACTTGGAAAATTCCGACGATGACTGGGTGCGGGGCCAGACAAATGTCATTGCCGTGCTGTTCCTGTGTGTCGGAGTCTACACGGGTGTTGGCATCTTCTTCCAATTATTTATATTCAACTTGACTGGAGTGCGGCTGACGGCTAGACTGAGGTAAAGGTGCTCATGGAAACTAAGAGTGGTGGTAAATGGCTACCATTCGCCGGAATATACAGCTACTTCTGGTGTGCCACAAGGTTCCCATGCCGGGCCAATTTTATTCATTGTTTTCATCAATGACATAGTAAACCACATCAAGCACAGCCAATGTTACCTTTTTGCAGACGACCTGAAAATGTATCGATCTATTGACTCCCCATCAGACGTCGCTCTGCTACAATCAGATCTCAACTCCCTCCAAGTGTGGTGTATTGCAAACAGGATGGTGCTCAACGTTGATAAATGCCAACACATAACATTTACCCGCAAAAAACAAATAGTAGCATCATCTTATTCACTTAATGGAATAGCACTGCAGAAGGTCGACGTCATACGGGATCTTGGAGTCTTACTTAGTAGTGACCTATCTTTC
Source organism: Melanchra persicariae (assembly GCA_947386135.1). Classification (NCBI taxonomy): domain Eukaryota; kingdom Metazoa; phylum Arthropoda; class Insecta; order Lepidoptera; family Noctuidae; genus Melanchra; species Melanchra persicariae. The sequence goes on along the minus strand of OX376652.1, from coordinate 10,612,541 downwards.
ACTTCTCATATTGATACAATTTTGTCCAAGGCTGGTAAAATGGTTGGTTTTATCAAAAGGATTGGTCACGACTTCAAAGGGACACATGCATTGAAGGTACTTTTCAACTCCTTCGTACGGAGTATCTTAGAATACGCTTCTCCAGTTTGGAGTCCAATTTACTAGGTACACATCAACCGCATCGAACGGGTCCAAAAGCATTTCACTAGGTATTTAAGGTACAAAGATCACAGCTGCCCTTACAGGGCTGACTACTCACAGCGACTGGCTCACTTTGGTTGGCATTCGCTCGAACAACGTCGCATGCTAACTGACGTAACGACCATTTTCAAAATTCTAAATGGTCAGATAACCTCACCCCAACTTCTTGATAATCTCTCCCTCAGTGTGCCCCGTCAATGTCCAGTCAGGTCAGCACGAAAACTCGACACCTTTACTGTCAAATCATCTCGCACAAATCTTGGCCGATCCGCACCGTTAAACCGAATGATGACTATAACTAACAGAGCTCTCTCCACTAATTCCGATATTGACATATTCTGTGACAGCATAACTAATTTCAAACAAAACATATTAGAAATTGATTTGTAGTCAACTTCTAACTAGTCACCATTTATTATTATATTTTTTTATATTCAGTATTGTTAAATTCAATTCAATTTCAATTCAATTCAATTTCTATCAATTTGTAGTCAACTCATGCAGGCTGGTCACTATTTATAGGGATAGTACCTTGTAAATGGTGACTAGTTACGTATGAGTTTCAATATTTTTCAATTTATTCAATCTCATTAAATTTAATTTATTTCATAATGATAACGTTACCATGCAATTGTTTTCATTTATTAAAATTAAAATGATTTCCCAGAATAATGCTTAAGGTGAATGGATGAATGCTCTCACTGCCATTTTGTCGCTAGATGGCGACACATCCACAATTTCGAACATTTTCAATTTTTACACTTAACATAGAAAGTTTTAATAGACAACTTTATTATAGGCTATACCTAGGGCATTAACTTGATTTTTTTAGATAATCACTATGCTTGTTAACTGCTACCATACAAAGATTACAGCAGAATAAAGATTTAGCCGCATGAATTTACTCTTTACACACACATGCAAAGTAAATAGTAGTAACTTTCGACCCTACTAGATGTCGTTTTATTCAAAAATGGTTGGAAATTAAAATGTCCAGAGGACCAAATTGTTATATTCCAATCTATTTCTTATTAATATAACCTTAGCAATGATTATCATCACGCTATACTTTCGGGAAGCTGAGCAGCTAAAAACCTTGACATAAATAAGGTCGGCTATTTGAAACAATTATCAACCGTACAAATAGACTGTCGGTTTAGAGACTGCCTTTCATTAGGCTTGGTGTGGGTTCAAATCTCAATAGTTGTATTTATTTTTGAATTATTTTTTATCTTTCTTTATCCTTACCAAACCTAATATTTTCAAATATTAATAATAATATAATTATTGGTCTATGCATATTTTTGTTTCTAGGCTCGATATCCTATCGGATTTGGTGGTAAAAAGGTATCCCTTTTCACCATAACAAATTATTCAGATAAATTATTTTGGGTAATAAACATTGCATGTTACGCTCTAACATCGCAATCAGTAAACATGGGCTCGGCGTACGACTATGCACCGAAACTCACACATCTGTGATCAGTGTCATCACAGTCGCAACCTACTGTTACCGATAGACAAGGATAGAGATAGGAGACGGCGCTGTCGTGCGAGCGAAATCGCGTTAGCTGCCGAATGTTGACGAATGTTTACGATTATGAATGACATGGCATGTGGTAGCGTTAGCAAATAAAATAAAAAACATTAATTATTTTGAGGTAGTTAAAAAAGAAATTAATATTGTTCGCTCGATCGCGCAAGGTTACTAAAGCTTTACTTCTGCCTTTGTTTTCGGACAATAACAAGCCACTTTTGTCTCCTTAATTCATCTTTAGGAAACCTGAATAAAAAAGAGCCTTAAGTATCACCATTATGCATTTATGTATAAATAAATAAAGAATATGGCTGCACATGACGTGCAGTTTGGGAGTTACGAGGAAGCCTTGAAATCATAACCGTTTGCTTTGCCACAGTCGCGTAATAAAGATAACTAAATATAGTGAAGTAGTGATTCTGCACCAACAATTAGGTACTAAAAACTAGACTTTGTCTTATAAAACATTTTTTTTTAAATAAGTACCTGTTGCGTAAAACATAACTGTTATCAATTATTAATAAAATTGACTTGAATTTAAATAATCATGGTTGGTAAAACAATAATAATAAAAAACTATTAATATGTTTGAAGAAAGGACATGGCTAAATGAAGTATGGACGATTGCCCTAGCAATGTATAAATATCTCAACTAGTAATATGTAATCCTGAATAGCTGAATATTAATATTTCGTATGAAAAAAGTTTCAGGAACTTTTCATACTGTCACAATCCTGAAAATAAAATCGTAGAAACTCCTACATCAATAGGTATACAAACATGTAAGTGAAAAACATTTTGCTATGATACTTTAGTAAGGCGTTTAGAAGTGCTCTTGGCTAAATAATGACAGCAGCAGCAGGGGTCGATCTTCAAGGTTAAGCAACGCTTGCCTAAGTCAGTTCGTGGATGGTTTACCATCTTCACACAGCGAGTTTCCTTTGTGCCTCGGAAAGCTCGTTAAGCCGTAAGCTTCGGCTGTCATTTGAAGATCTTTGACAGTCGTTACGAGTAGTCAGAAGCCTGCAATCTGATACCAGTCTTGCCAAGGGTTACCCAGTTACAGGGTTGTGGAGTTCAGATAGGCAATCACTCCTTGTAAAACATTGGTACTCAGCTGAATCCAGTTAGACTGGAAGCCGACCCCAACTTAGTTGGGAAAAAGCTAGCCAGATCGAGGTTTTTTTTTTACAAACTTCAACAAATAGGTAAAAATATACAATATTGAAATAAGATAACAACAACGGTATTCATTCATTTATTTTATCGGTACATTTTGTTCATTCTGTTAATCTGACAAGTAAATTATCTAAAAATGAAGCCGGAGCAGACAAAATGTTCTAGTATCTTGCCCACCCCAAATACCAGATCACTGTCATGACGTGACAGCAGCATCCAACAGTTCTGTTACCCACAATACAGCTGCAGTAATAAGTTAGTATATCCTCTAAGGGATTACGTGTACTTTCACTTTCATATAATATATACACATAATAAACTTTTTGGCTGATATGCCTCGATTTAATTCGGCCTCTTAAGAGTTGAGGTCTGGTTCCACCTAAATGTATGATTCTATCAAGGTCCGGGCACACTTCAATTTCATAAACACCATTTGCTCTAATATGCTCTCCGTAGTATGACCGGGCTTGCTTAACTTGATACGGTCCTAATGCCAACAACAATAAGTCATTATGTTCCAAAATTGGAAAATTCTGCAATTGGGGCAGGTTTCCATCCACTCTTGAAAAAATTGTTCTTTGCCTGTTTAGATTGTTTTCCCTAACAAAGGTTCCTAAATGATTAGGCAGCTCCATATACCGTAAAACTCTTTGAATTACTTCACCTGAGTTTGGACCATCTTCTATAAGAATGTGGTATTTATTCGTTAGAGCTGCAGCTATTTTAAAATCTTCCATGAGGTGGGGTGTAGCTATATTGAAAAATCGTTGCCGAAATAATTTAAAATCACGTTTGAAGCGTCCATTGACCACTTCTACCACCCACCTGATACTTTACTTTTACTTTTTACTTACTTTTCTGCTTTTATTTGCTTGCTCAGTTGACAACTGCGTTTGACCAGGGTCCAGTGACTCAGGTTTATGAATCTGATATCCTAATCTTTCTAATAGTGGTATGGCGTCCCTGAACCCTCTATCCTATATCCTATATCGTCAGCTCTTTCAGAATAATGATATAAAAATATCATTATTCTGAAAGAGCTGACGATATTCACTATCATCCGCATGAAACAAATTAATCATAATCTCGGCATCAGTTTGAGTAGCAGCAAATGGTCCAACAACATCAATAATGTGCCCATCACATGAAACAATCATAAATGGTTTGACTAAATTATCATATTTATGCAAGCTGTAAGTTTTTTTTTGGAACAGGTAATTCGAACTTTTTTGTAAGTATATATAAGTGCCATCAAATATGGCTATGGCAACTCTATTTTCAAACGAATTACGAAAAAGAGCATTTGGTATGCTTAAATTCCTGTTCACAATATCCATATGGGTCATATGGTGTGGGCCTATATAGTTAGGTACTAAATATTGCAATAAGCACTGTCTGATTTTTTTCAATATATTTGTTATGGTGGGGCGTGACACTACAAAAATTGTTGAGAGTCGTCTGTCAGTTTCACCGGTTCTTAATTTCGCTAAATAAATAGCCAAAGCATTTTTAGGCCTCTTGAAAGTGAGAGGAGGCAAAATATTAAATAAGTCCAAAAAATTGGTAACTGTTAAACCTGTCCAATAGTGACATATCACATTTTTCATTTGAGCAACCTTTTCAAAATCAAATGTTTGTTTGTCCGACTTTGCAATAGATATTATATCTTCGATTTGATTTGCAGTGAAATTCGAGTATGTATTGTTATTTTCGAGCAAAATGTGCCAAACATTCAGAGTCACATGTGTCTCACAAACCCTAGTACTGCGGGGAATATACAAATTATGCTTTTCAATAAGCATCTTTTTTATAAATCCTGGGATAACATGTAACTGTTGTTCAAAGACACAACCATTAAACACACAGTGTGTTGAGGTGTTTGCAGCCCGCCTATAATTTGGTAGATTTATTTCACGTTCTGGTATAGGCTCAGGTGCTGGTACAGGTCCAGGTGCTGGTCCAGGTACAGGTGCTGGTCCAGGACCAGGTGCTGGTACAGGAACAGGTGCTGGTACAGGTCCAGGTGCTGGCCCACGACCGGGTGCTGGTACAGGTTCGGGTGCTGGTACAGGTCTAGGTGCTGGTTCAGGTTCACGTCTTGATTCAAGTCCAGGTAGATTTACCCGATTTAGATCCTGATTTGATTGCCGTTGATGTCTCACCCAACAGGCATGACATGCATAGTTCATAACCTAAAAAAAAGTCAATATCACAAACATTATATCATGTGATGTAGTTAAATAAGTGTTGGTCTGGGTGTGAGCTCTACTTAGTGTGAGACTACATGGTGCTGTGTAAAATGTCTCAAAGATTTATTATTAATAAGAATATCATGAAATACGCATTGAATCTACAGAAGAAAAAATAGCCTCTCTATATGTGTTTTCTTATATTGATTCTATCAGGGACAAAACCGACTATTTGCAGGCTGATGAACTGATTGTCCGAATAGAAAGACAATCCATCCATGCATCGGATGGGCATTTAAATATGAAGGAACATTTGTGTTTAAACATCATTTTAATTACCTGATGGAAAGCGTGATGCGACCTCGGTAAACTCTGAATCATTGAATTGATCCTTTCCACTGCATGGCGTTGTACACTTCTCACAGAATGGCCACAAGTGATGCACACCATTGTATGCCCAAATAACCGAACATCACCAGCTATTTCCGAACTCAGAAGTTCAAAACATGGATGACAAACGTTAGCATCCATTGGAACCTAGAACAAACTTCATTACATGAGAAATATGTAACAAATACCTACACAATGTAATAATTATAAAATCTAAAGCAATAGTTTGTCATTGTGACTATATTTCACAAGATGACCGAGTCTTTCTGATCCATTGCCATTGAGTTCATATTAGATTTTGAAAACTGGTACCCGCAAATCCATTTGCACTTAGTTGCTTCACATATTATTATTTTTTTAGAATAATTTCAGCCAAGTGTAGATTACTTACCTCGATTGTTAACCATCGTGCTAAGATAGTGAGTAGAAGACCAGGCAAAGAAGAGGTGATATGCCTCCGCAGTCTTTGCGTGGCTACACCACAGTTTATGCATCTCATGATGAATCGATCCGCAAGGCAAGTCCGTGCAGAGTAGCGGAAGGTCAGTAGGTAGGCGAGCACACACAATGAGTCCGATAAACAAGCGAGGGTCAAAAGTAAATATCCAAATAATACTGAGAAAGCACAACGAACGAACAAAAGGCAGAGCGATCAAACGACGTCTAACCAGGGCCTGATTTACCCACAGGCTAATAAGGCTAGAGCCTAGGGCGCGGGGCTGAATTGAGACTTACATAGGTATTAATATTTGGTAATTTTGGGAAAATACGTGCCTTAAAATAAAATTCTGGAGTGGCGACCGCGTACCGGAAGACGCAGCGTTGGAAGGCTTTCCACAAGATGAACCGATGACCTGGTGAGGGTCGTTGGTAGACGCACAGGACCGGTTGTTGTGGCGACACTTGGGGGAGGCCTATGTCCAGCAGTGGACGCCTTTTGGCTGAGATCATGATGATGATGATGATTCTTTCTTTCATTTCGTTTGACACTCAGGTGAGAGTGCGGTAGTGGGCTAGGTGGATTGAGTAAGAAAAAGAGTGATCATTAGGTCAGTGAGAAGTTACTGTTTATGATTACATAATAATATGCGTAATCGTCTTTACTAAATAGTTGTCACTATGTATTGTTGATAATCGCACGTTCGCGTCTCTCGCGACTTGATTTAGATTGATATATTTTTCTTTACGTTTTCGTTAATTTTGTTTTATTGTAAAAAAATGGTAGGTATGGCGAGTACATCGACTGCGAAAAAGCCAAGTGTCTTCCGTTAACCTTTGATTCAAAGATGTTAGGTTACGTAAGCTCTCTTCTGTACTTGTAATTTAATTAGTTGCACCTGTAAGTGAATGAAGAGGTAGGACAGGACAGGCTAGAGGGCGCATATTCATAGTTAGCCTAGGGCGGTCCGAACTCTAAATCAGGCACTGCATCTAACCACAGACTACTGTAAAGATATGCGTCAAACAATAGATAATATTGTAGGTCGGAACGTCTTAATCCTCCTTGTCAAACAAAAACATGAAAAAAACGTTTAAATATTTAATTAATTCACGAAAGTGGTAGAAGAATAATAAAACCGTAATAATTCATTAACGAATATTTGAATGTTACGAGCTAGTGAGAAATTTCTATACATGCTAAGGGCAGTCGTTTAGCCATGTCCTTTGTGTTGCTAACCTTACGCAACCTCGGTCTGGTACTAGTCGTCGCGCGTTGTTTACAAAATCTCTCAACAACTCGCGAATTGTGCGTATCGTGTCTCTCACGCATGTTTTTAATATCTATCTCGCTCTCACAAACATGGCGAAGCAAACGATAAAATATTTTTGTTATTTTCAACAAATTAACATTTTTGGCTGTATTTACGAGTGGTGTGTCTTATTTTTATTCCTAGTATTATTAAAACACTGTTGAGCTGCAAAGATTAAAGATTTTATTACAGATTTTTGGTTTCCTATGTTTAGGTAGGTACTACTTGATACAGAAAGTCAAGTGAAGTCAATTTTTTTTCAAGTCTATGGAGTGAAGGTAGTTCAATTTACACGATAATTAGCAATAAGTACTACTAATTAATAACAATTTCCGAGATACTGATAAAAGCTAACATGTGGGTAGAACTAGGTAAGTATATTTATTCATAGTACCTACCTAAACAAAAAATCTCTAATAAAATTCTTTGCCTTAAAAATCTAGAAAAAATATAGGTATGTTTAGGTATCAAATAGGTACTAAATTTTTGTAAAGGCGAATTGAAATTTTTGAGCCTTTACGTGGAGATCCTAAATGTCGGCAGTCCATCCTGACATCAGAATGACTGCCCATTTTTTAAATTCATTTTCTCAGTTATTAATTAGGTACCAATTATTTAAACAAAGATATCAAATAGTAGCAAATAGGTATTAGATCTTAGTAATATTTTTAAGCTGATCGGTCATTTTGGCCAATCATTCTGAAGGTCACATCAATGATTTTCCGTGCGCGACTGAGTGCCAACTGAGTAGGACCGCTTGCTGTGACTAAGTCCCGTATCTAATGGTAATAAAGGTATATTGTACCTACACAGGTTGTTGTAATGTGACTGAACCTAAATAGTACCTAACGTGTAAATAAATTGTGACGTGTAGGTACTAAATAAATAAAAGATTATTTATGCAATTATTCGTCGCGATCTAAGAATGTTTTCTTTAGGTGATACAGTCGTAACATTCAGTGATTAGTGTGATTACTGGCGTTCTTTGGTGGAATGGTTTTAGATGGCAAAGCAAAGGGTTGTTATCAGCTTAGAATATCTTGGTATTAGTTGGTTAGAGTAGGTACCTACCTATGTAAGTACTCGTATGTGTCACCGGATAATTCCAAACATCGTAAGATTGTAATAAATGTTGTTTATGTTTTTGTTGATTATGTTGAGAACAGATAATGGATTGTGGAGGTCTGGTAGGCAGCCGCACCACGTAAAATACTGGTATTCAGCTGAATCCGGTTTGACTGGAAGCCAATCCCAGTAGGTATAGTTGGGAAAGGGCTAGGCAGATGATGTGTTGAGAAGAAATAATTTCGAATACACTGAATCACACCCAAATTCAATAGTTTCAATACTTGTCTTATCTAGAAGAAATTATAAGTAAGTAGGTACTTGTAAATATACAATCTTACGCGACTTATAATATTACAATCATGCGATACAAATGTAAAAAAATACATCATCTGTGAAAATGTCAACTGTGTAGCTATCACGGTCCGTGAAATACAGTCTGGTGACAGACAGAGACGGACAGACAGACATACGGACCGACAGACGGACGACCATTGCGTAGGTAGCTAGGAAAAAAATAGGTAAGTTTGCCTACGCTGATCGCCTGATTTAGGTATAGGTACCCTAAGTATACCTACATGAACTTCTTTTCTCTGATTTGATTCAACCCAAACCAATGAATTAGTACTTAACCGTGTCAGAAAATGTTTTATCAGTACCTACTTACATACAGTGGAAAGATTTTTAAATCTTTAGGTAGGTAGGCACTATTTATTTAAAGTAGATAAGTAATACAATAATAACATTAGTATTGTATCTGTGTGAACCAAAGGCAGATCGCAGATAATTGTTTTCACTTTCTAGCATTATTTCTCATTCCCTAAAAAAAAACATTTCATCAATCATAAAATATAAAATCCGCGGGCAAACCCGCGCGCCGGCGCTAACTTGCTAGAAACACAATTTTGACACACAATCACGCATGGACTGGAATTTGGCAACACGCGTTGTTGCCAAATTGCGTCTTGAATGGCAACGTCGCATCGCCGCGTCCGTCACTCGATAACCTTGGCGCTTGTTCGAATTTTCGAACAGCGCCATCTACTTAAAATGTTCACCGCACGTAAACTCGTAACATAACAGCAATGAACTTTTTCTCGGTGGTTCTATAAATTTCTGTCAGATGGCGCGATTCAGGTCACTCACACATGTAAAGATTTTTCGTTTTTTATTGGGTCTAATTCTCATAGAAAGACTGTTTTTTTTCTAAAATTTGGGCGATAGGCGATCACAATACATTATAAAATCTCATTATACTTGCTTTATTCTGCAGAAACTGTTTATTTACGGAGATTACAGCTCCTGAAAAATGTATGGCGAGGTCTCTTTAGGGATCCCCCTTAATGTAATGTCAATGTGTGAAAGTTGTGTACACCTGTAAGTGACATATTTACACAGAACAAAGTGCAATGTATAATTATTTTTTGTTAAATATTTTGTAAATATGTAGTTGGTGTTCCCCCTAATAAATAAATAAATAAATTGAACTTATTACATGGAGTTTTTGACAAAAAATGTCTCATGTGTCAGAGGTGAATGATGTATGACTGGCAGAAATGACACTGCAAAGCCAAACTTAAGCTTTTTCCAAAACTCCATTTAATTTTGCCACATTAGCAATCGTGTATTTAAATCAAATTATTTTTAAATACTTCATTTCCTAATTACAATCACGCCATATGTTTTTAACCGACTTCCAAAAAAGGAGGAGGTTCTCAATTCGGCTGTTTTTTTTTTATATGTTTGTTCAGCGATATTTTCGCCAGTTAAATTGTCAACCGATTTTGATGATTCTTTTTTGTTTGAAAGAGTATCTTCCCGGACTGGTCCCATTTCAATTTGGTGAAGATCTGATTAAGAGCTTCGGCGATACGTAACGGAACTCTTCAGTAAATGATAGCAAACCTTTGATTTGGATTGCTGAAATCGCATGTCTGTTTATTGTTAACACCAGTTCATAACATAACATCTCGCCGGTACGCTGTGAAGGGGTACGCAGATGTGTACAAGTCAACCATGGTTTTGGGGTTATCTTTTCGGGCATAACTTTATTGTTTATGAACCGATCTTGATGATTTTTTTTTGCGTTGGGTTTAGTTAAAGCTAAACACTAAAAAGTGAAAAATAAAAAACCTTTTTTACAAAAAAATGCAAAAAAGTTTTCTTAGCTTTGTATGTATGATGATTGATGAACCTTACAAAGAAAAAAAAATAACTACCGTACTTTAAACATTGTAGGGTGGCAGCATTTGCAGCCATGTTGAATCAAGAAATCGGTTGGTTTGATCACCCACAAAATGGAGTCGGTGCTTTATCAGCCCGGCTGGCTTCTGATGCGGCTGCGGTGCAAGGGGTGAGTCATCTCATTTTTTAATTTATTTTGCACTTTTTACTAAACAAACATCAGCTGCACAGATAGATCACACTTTCCGAGGTGGATGGGTGATCTTCCATTACATACCAAGACACCTCGGTGCCTTGGAAAGCACCTTAAGCCGTTGGTCCTCGCTGTCATTTGTAGATCTTTGGCAGTCGTTACCGATAGTCAGAAACCAGAAACTCGTACACTGGGTTGTGGAGGTTCATCTGGTTAGACTGGAAGCGTAATGTGGGTGACTGGATGTAATAATACACGGCTGCCTTTCCGCATGTGGTAGGTATTATACCTATTACAGGCGAGTGTGTTATCTTCAGGTTTCCTTCTTTTCCTAATCATCTTATTTCTGTACCTAGGCTACAGGCACTCGCATCGGCGCACTCATGCAAGCATCAGCCACCATCGTAATCGGCATTTCCCTATCGTTGTACTTCACGTGGAAGATGACGCTGGTCTCCCTCATCTCGGTGCCTATGGTCATCGGTGCCGTGATACTCGAAGGCAGGATCCTGTCCGTCGGACTAGCCCTCGTCAGAGAAGCCTCCTACAGAGCCACTACGATCGCTACGGAAGCTATTACTAATATCAAAACGGTTTGCGCGTTCTGTAAGTATCATGAATACACTATACGTACACAACATACTACCTAGCTAAGCTACAAGTATGTTTCCTTATCGCAATTCAAAATTGAGTGAGTGTTTGAGTGAGAGTGAGGATTTTATGAGACTTGTCACAACATTTAGAATCCCAAAAATTTTGTTCGACACGAAAAGAAGAAAAATAAAATGGTCAAAACATAATAAGTCTACAATTCTCTAGGTGGTGAGGAAGGAGTGCTGACGCGCTACCACACAGCGTTCGTGGAAGGTCGTATCCAGGCGCGCAAGAGTCTCCGCTGGCGCGGCTGTGTGTTCGCTTTTGGACAGACGGCCCCCGTCGCTGGGTACGCGCTTGCTCTCTGGTACGGTGGTGTGCTGGTCGCCGACGGCGAGATACCCTACAAGAGCGTGATAAAGTGAGTAGCACTCTTCTTTTCAATGACCATTCGATACAATAATCTTTTAGGGGGACGTTTCCTAAACGCTTCTTTTCTTTTATTATTAACCTTTATTAGGCTAAAATAAAAATATGATAAGATTTCTTCTACCAAAAAAGCAGCATTGCTGTCAGGAATTTTGTAACTTATCTCATTGTCAGCGGTACGAATTTTTTGATAGGGCATCATCATTTGGTGAACACTTGATGAGCCCAAGTGGGACACTACGAGCTCATAATAATACTTCTACATTCCTAATACTTTACTCGTAGGGAGTTAGGGACCCTCTTATTAATAAAAAGTTCGTTCTGATACTTAGCATATTATGGTTAAATGTAGCCGATAACTATTATTAGAATTCAATCTACTTACTGCATTGGTATAAGCACGTGATTAATATATATTTATTTATTTATTATTATATATCTAGGTATACTTTATTATAATTAAACCAAAAGTAAAACAAAAAGGAAACTTAAAACTAAAACACATATACTTACTTAGTTCATTTTTAATTAATTTCATTGTGGCGACATTAGCCCCAAATATCTCGGCCACGTGACACTATAATAGGGCACCGTTGCTAACATCTTTTGTTTGTTCAAGTGTCTTCTACTCACATACAACGTGTTACAGAATAAACGCAATACCTCTAAAACAAACTAACAAACCTAACAAACTAACTTGGAAACCACATTTGGAGGAAATTTGCAAGCGATTGAATAAATCAGCATATTTACTATCTCAACTTTCAAAAAAAGTAAATACTGATACACTACTAACTGCCTATCATGGACTAGTCGCCTCAGTACTGAGATAATTATGGTGTAATTTTTTGGGAACAGTCAACAAATAGGGAACTTGTTTTCAGGATGCAGAAGAGATGTATTCGTTCCATGTGTGGTTTAAAAACAACTGATAGTTGCATTCCATATTTCAAAAAGTTAAGAATATTACCCCTACCATCTTTATACATCCTGGAAACTGCATTGTTTGTAAAAACGAATCCACATCTGTTTGACAAGCTATGTAAACTAAATAAAACACCGTTACGTGCTCAATACATAAATCAATTGTGCCTTCTGAAATGTAAAACATCTCTTATGAAAAAAAGTTTCTTTGGTATTGCTCCACAAGTTTATAATAAAATACCCAATGAAATATAATATATACTTTATTTAGTTTTACTTTACGAAATAAAATGTATGCCATTGAAAAAGTAAAAAAAAGCACTAAACGGGTTACTGCTGCAAAAATGTTGTTATAATCTAGATGAATTTCTTAATGACAAATCGATATAATATTATTAATGCTGACATAATTTTAATTCTTTACTGTTTTTTTTTAAATTAATTTACTTAGTATACTTTTCGACATTAAAATGAAATTGACTGACTTATAATTAAATTTAATTTACATACATGCAATTGCTAATGCTCAATATATGAAATTAATGAGAAATCGATATCATTATATAATGTTGACATAATTTTAATTCTTTACTATTTTTTAAATTTAACTTTGACTTACCTTTTTGACATGAAATGAAATTGACTCCGAATTATAATTAAATTTAATTTACGTGCATGCTATTGCTTAGCTTAATATTTCTAAAATAAAATGGTAATAAATTGATAATTAGAACTTAATAATAGGTAGGTACTGAAATAACTACTTTTTAAAAATTAATTTTTAAAATTTGTATGTTTACATTATTGGCAAAACATAGCGTACTATCCTAATTTTTAAGATCTTTGTATGTAAATACCTATGTTTGACAAATAAATAATTATATTCTATTCTATTCTCTTAAGGGGTCATTGTACTAATGATTATGAATAACTTTTACTATGGGACCAACCCCGAAATCGCGAAAAAAATCAGCAGTTCAGTACATTTCTTCGAGTTACGCGTCCAGCAGTCGATTTTTTTTTTCGCGATTTCAGTGTTGGTACTATACTGAAAGTTGTTCATAATGATGAGTACAATGAACCCTTAAGAGGTATTGCGTTTATTCAGTTACACATTGTATATACGTACAAGTACCTACATGTCTCATCGTAGGTACGCCGCGATTTTGGAAAAAAATCTAAATGGCGGCTGGTAGCATGACAGTTCCCATACAAAAGTGTTCAAACCCCTTTTATATTTTAACCAATCATTGTTCTCTGTGCAGAGTATCGGAAGCGCTGATCTTCGGCGCGTGGATGATGGGGCAGGCCTTAGCGTTCGCACCTAACTTCGGCGCCGCAGTTAGCGCGGCCGGCCGCGTCATGATGCTGCTGGAGCGCAAACCCAAAGTTGTCGACCCACTCACGCCTAGCGTGCCCATTGATTACGTAAGTGCTTCTATTTAAATTGATTTAAGATATTAGAGAATCATTACAAATGACAGCTGTACTCTGTAGCATGAGAAGGCGACTGTGAAAACATCAAAAATGTATGGGATTCATAAACGCTATCGAAATGCCACGTCATACCTTACATTTTGTCATTTCGACAATGGCCATCGCTACTGGAATGGCACTTTGTTTTGAGCCTTAGGAGGACTTTTTATTACATAGGTACTCGCTTAACTGGGGCTCAATCTGTCGTAGGCCAGATTATGGATGTTGGATTTTCAACGATAGGTTGGATTTTAAAAGCGACCAAATTGGGTGGTTTTTTTATTGAAGCATTAATATAGGTATTGCCCAGTGATAGTTAAATAGGCTGTCATAACTCCTGGACACTGTGATTGCAACTGACTACTAACAGCCCAACAAAAATAAATAAAACCAATTGAAATTATTAAAAACTTTTCATCAAATGCATGTAGGTACAGTTTATGGAAAAAGGCCGATAGAAGGAACAACTCATACCTACACGTTTTTCAGTTTTTCAGTTGACTCATGTGTCAACTAATTTGCAGGTCGCCAAAGGCAAGATTGAATACAAGAACGTTAAGTTCCGCTATCCGACCCGGCGTGAGGTGGAAGTGTTGCAGGGCTTGTCCCTATTGATACCCTTCGGCAAACGCATCGCTTTCGTGGGACCCAGTGGCTGCGGCAAGTCCACCCTTATACAATTGCTGCAGCGGCTTTATGACCCCGATGTCGGCGATGTGGTAAGTCACCTGAGTTCAAATCTGATAGGCTACAAGCCCATCAGAATTTTCAAAACTATATTAGGGTTGGATTCCAGTCAAATTGGATTCAGCTGAATACCTGTATTTTTCAGTCCTTTCCAAATCGGCGCTACATCTTTGTTGTATTAAGTTTTAAGTCGTAGGAACTGCAAGATGTAGGTAATCGAAACGGCTAGAAACCCTTATATGGAGTCTTTATACAACTATTAGAATATTTTTAGAAATCGCAAAGAAAAAAATCAACGATTCATTACATTTTGCCAAGTTATGCGGAGTTTGAAACGTACCTAATGGCGGCCATCTAGACAAAACGCTAAGATAATGAAGTTATCGTGGACTTTGATTTAACGTTCAAAGAACCCTCAATTGAGTTAATTGATGAGATATTTTCGTTACTTCATTAGGTAAATTTTGAAACTGCTTAAAAGATTTGGCGCCCAACGTGTTGCATGAAAAAGTATCTGATGCTTTCAGGGTTCGTGTTAGAACTATCAAGGATCCAACATAAAATAACGTATGAAACCGTAAACGTGAATTACTAAGTAGGTAGTATAAAATAAAGTTACTATGACCCACGCTAGGCGCCATTTATTGGAAAGACGTATTATCCTACATTCCTACTATAGTAGGCGCACGATAAATGAAGAATAACGGTCATTGACCTTTCCTGAATATCTCTTCGTAGGTACCTCCGGACAGTAAATTATAAATCATTTTTCATTCTACTAGAACAGTAAGGATCACGATAGATGTCGATTCAGGACCGCTTTATATCATATCGCTTTTTATTTTTGAAATTAAGTGTGTCAATAAATGTAGGTGGGTCAATGACCGCTATTCTTCATTTATCTGGTGCATACATATAGTAACAAGAAAACATAGCGTGTCTTATACTTTGCTCAGATTTTGAAATACTTAATAATCAATTTTTGAAACAACACACTATATTTTGCAAGACAAAGTTCAAATTTCATTTAGGCCATTACCTCTTAGGGTCTTTGTATACCTAAATACTTAATGGGCAATCAACTTAGCATAAACAACACTAAATTATTTGATAGTTAAGTTAGTGGCTGTGGCGATGGATTAAAAACAATCTAAAATCATGAATTGTAAGTAGGTACCTACCTACAGTCAGTTTTTTTAGGTTCCGTACCCAAAGGCCAACGGAACCCTATTACTAGCCTCCGCTGTCCGTCCGTCCGACTGTCTGTCAGAGGGCTGTATCTCACGAACCGTAATAGGTAGACAGTTGAAATTTTCAGTGTGTAGTTACGTATTTCTGTTGCCGCTATAACAACAAATTATAAAAATATTTTTTTCAAAAGTATTTAAAAAGTAGGTACATACATAGTATTCAACCTTGTACGATGGTACGATGGTATGGATGATGGTACGACCCCGGCTCACACTTGACTGGTTTTTTTTGTATTAACGTCTGTATGTCACTTTCTTTCAGCATCTGGACGACTACAACATAGTATCGGACATGAGACTAACCACTCTTCGCCGGAACATTGGCCTGGTGTCTCAAGAGCCGATCCTCTTCGATCGTACTATCGCCGAGAACATTGCGTATGGCGACAACACACGGAACGTGCCCATTGAAGAGATCGTCAATGCGGCCAAGCAAGCCAACGTTCACAGTTTTATCGCAGCGTTGCCTAGCGTAAGTAATTGTATAAAGTTGAACGTAAATAAAGATTATTGCGAAGATCCAGCAGCCTAATTGCATCATCATCATATCAGCCAACCGTTACCGTTCACTGCTGAAGGTAAGCCTCCCCCAAAAAGCGTCAGCCATCCCGGTCTTGAGCAGTCCGCATCCATCCGCTGCCGTATAAGGGCGTCCCACACTACGTTTGCCCATACGCGGTCTCCTCTCCGCTCTTACACATGTCTGCTCCATCGACCGTCTGTCCGTCTACAGATATGGCCGGCCCACTTCCACTTCAACATGCTGATTCTTCGCGTAATGTCGGTGAGCAGCCTTATTGCGTAACACACCTTATTTAATATCGTATGGCCTATGTTCAGCAGTGGACGTATTTCGGCTACAATAACTAACTACGCAAAACGTACAAAGACTGAATTAAATTCATGCGATCGAACACATATTCTTCTTCCATTTTGTCATTTCACAGTATTCAATAATTGCGCGTTTTACGCTGTCGAGCAGGCGCATTTTTAAATCTAGAATTTCCCTAGACTGTGACAGATTATGTGATTTTATGTGTTACGCAATGAAGTTGGGGTCCTGGTCTTTTTATGCTATGTGGAAAAAGCTGTGATCTAAAGTGTGATTTTTTTCTTCAGTCATACGAGACACGCGTCGGCGCCCGCGCGTCCCAGCTGTCCGGGGGTCAGAAGCAGCGCATCGCCATCGCTCGAGCTCTCGTACGCAACCCGCGCGTGTTACTCCTCGACGAGGCCACGTCGGCGCTCGACACGCATAGCGAAAAGGTACAACACCCAGGCCAATCTCCTTCTAGGGTTACGGAATTGCTCGAAAGACTTACCGCGGCCCTGGAATGCTAAGGGCATTTGATGGAATACGGGAGGGTTTTCGTCAGTAAGAGTCTGAGACACTCATTCCCACTCTGCCCAGAGCGGGAGAAGTCATTTGATGATTTCTAATAGACAAAAAAAGAACAACCTTCTAGACAAACGAGAGGTGCAATTTTGTGGGTCATGCGGTTAGACAGAAGAATGGGTATTGACCTTAGTGATGCCAGAAATATCAATTAACGTAAAGACATTTATGCATTATTGGTAGATGTCACTTATGTTAATTGATGTAAGCTATATTTTGGCATTTTGGGTAAATATTCATTACGTGAACTGATACTTCAGGTATCGTTATGTTATTGGTTATGTTAGGTACTACATATATAGATACCTTCTATGGGCTGCTACAATACCAGAGGCTACACAGGGGCGTGGCAGTACCAGAGGCAGCTCAAATGCCACGTACACACTGTAAAGTGTTCGTACAGTTTCTACTTCAGGTACCTACCTACCTCTTCACTAGCTTTTATTTAAATTGTTTTTTTAGTTAGTAAAAACATGGGGCCGAATCTTGCAACTGAATTTTTATGCATTTATCCCAACCGATTGAGCAAAAATTTTGCATGTACGAGTACAAGTTTGTTTGTTTTGGATGACAAGTTAACTAGTCTAAATGACATCACCCGAAATTCAAAATGGCGTACGCCCCAAGATGGAAACCAACATTTTCTTTTCTAACACCTAATAAGGATATCAAATGGAAGGGTTTGCTGAGAGGAATACGAAAAAGTTTGTTCAGTAACTTGTTAATCCAATTTAATCAACAACCGACCTATTATTGTTTGAGAGACTGGCTACGTCTATAACATAATTGTTATGTTATTTTACAGGTGGTACAAGAAGCCCTGGACAGAGCGAGTGAAGGCCGAACAAGTCTCATCATAGCACATCGACTCTCAACCGTACAAAACGCAGATGTGATCGTAGTCATCAATAAAGGTGTGGTCACAGAAATGGGCACACACAGAGAACTTCTAGCTATAAGAGGCTTATACGCAAATCTGTACGAATTGCAATGTGGAATCGCGGAGGAGCCTGAAGAGTAATCAACCTTTAGATGTAGGTATTTAAAAGATGTTAGAGCCCGTAGAGACCAAATCTACCAATGTTAAGCGCATAGAACCTCTAGGCCACGCAAATTGGATACATCCAACCGGATTTTGCCGTAGAACCAACACCAAACGTTGTAGAAAACGTAAACCAATGTGTTTGTCGTACAGTTTCGAAGTAGGAAACTATTTGATTCTGAACCGAGGATTTTTGTGCGCTTGAACTTAAGCCTTACAGTAGGTGTTTGTGTGCGCGATAAACCACTCGTGCTTCCAAACAATTTGACACACGATGATAGGCAGGACCTTCGTTAGGTCGTCAAAATTCTGTATTAAGCGAACCTATACCTATCAACATTTTCGATACATTAGAGAGGTTTTTCGCATTATTAGATACATACCCATTATTATAATATACAAATCTGTTGGTTGTTGGTGTCTTGGTACCAACACACACTCCTATATTTTGCTGAGAAACATTCCTCCCTTGTTCCTCTACATTCCCAACCCACCCCTTTACGTTTCTTTGACAAAAGACATTGTCTTCTTTCCTCATCATCTTTAAAGATTATTTTTACAAAATACAGCTTTGAAATATTTTTAAGTATATTTTTAGGTATTAAATTTTTTTTTTTCGAATATTTTCTTATCATTATCACTCTGAAATCCTTGGCTTACAAAGTGAATAAATTATTAAACTTCTTGATAATGCGCTTCAACCTAATTATAGTAATATATACTCAATATTTTATATATTTTATTTTTTATGATCTTATTGTACATACAAATTATACAAGCTTTGCCTTCAATTGCCTTTAGAACAAATAATATTTATAGCAACTTTTCGATTAACCAAAGAATTGTTATTTTTATCAATCTTTACTTACTAACGACTATGTTACAAAAATACTAATTATTGCTTCAGTATTGTAAAGCTTCTTTAATTAGCATTTCTAGAGTAGGTACCTATGTTACAATCATCAAATAAAATTGTGCTCAAGTGAAATGGTGTAACTTGTTGTGATCAAAATAATATTTTTATACCACATAACGATTTATAATAATAGTAATAATTGGTGTTTTGCTAATTAAAGTATGATGTAGTTGTACAGGTAAATACTGAAATAAACTGTGAACTTTGTTTTGTGATTTAATTTTTTCATCCTATTGTCCGACTATATTTGGTATTACAATGCAGCGTTTTTGCCCCCCCCTACCCTACCCCTATTGTGAAAAAAGGAGAAATGGATGAAGCTTGGTGACTATTTATTCAGTGATTTTCAAAATCTTAATGTGAAGCCATTTTCAACCTTATATCAACCATAACAAGGTCGTATTCAGTTTGTCAAATCATTATCTTCATCTTCATTGTGGAAACAGACCTTTTTTCTGATATTTTATCTCGAAGATATCAATAAAGAAAAGACCAAATACAATTTATATCTTTAATAATCATCTGCCCTTATAAATAAATAAACAAATTGAATTTAAAATAATACATGGTGGTATATTATCGGCAATAAATCACTTTCTCTTACGTGAAACACTAAAAAATAACAATATAAAAGTCTCACACTTGAGCTTATCAGGAACAGTTCGCAACCAAGATAATTATAAATGTTTTGATATTGTGTTTTACCCTCAATGAATAGTATTGTTATACCAATCTACAAAATTTATTTATTTATAAAATTATATTTTCACTACGTGAGGCCTTCAGATAAAGAAATTGACTGAAATAAAAAATTGCATGATATACTAGAACCACAAATTGCTCAACATTCGATTCTGTGGTCAATGATTTGTTTAAAATATTAAAAATATAGCACCACAAGCCAATGATAAACACAGGTAAACACGACCACTGCAATTTCAAATCGAGAATATCATGAAGCATAAGTTATGATTCTAGTTTCAGCGTTAATTTTCAGTCAAACTATGAAACAGCCCCAATCCCGTACAATATGTTCCACTAGAACATTCACTACTTAAAAATATATAAGCTTACAAAACCAATTCAATCAAAATTTTAATAAAAACTGATTTACATTTTTGTCAATACTTAATTCTAATGAAAACTGAATTCAAAAATATTTACAAAAAATTGTAAAGTAGAGGCACGATACACTTAAATAGGCTAATCTCACTGGGTATAGTGGAGCATATTGTAAAGGATAACAGACCTAATTTCCTTGGTAATAAGTGCTCTAATTGCGTTGAGCGACGGCGCTATGTGTGAGGGGCTGGTTGGGTAGAATGCCTCGGATGATTGGTTCCTCACAGTCGACGTAGATGTCTGCTGAAAGCTCCTCAATGCCGATCTCGGAATCACTTTTCGCCAGTTTAGTGGCCTCGTCGACTACTTGACGCACCTTTGAGTCGATTTCCTGTAATTCAAAATGTGTTTTGTGACTTTTCTTTTGCATTACATTTGGTAAAATAAAGGAGAGCCTAGAAAGATTATACCACACATGACGAAACGCTAAGCAGTCGTGACACGCGATCTTAAAACGTTCCAATAGGGTATTGAGTGTTAAAAACGAGATTTATTTAAACTCTTTTCTTCGTGTCGTCCCTTTTTATGTTTGTAATTTCGGCAAAATTATACCCATCAACACTTGCACTATGAAAACCACCTCTAATGCTACAATATTAAGGTGTTGTCAATTTCAAATTGTTAACAAAGACGTGCTGTTAGGTTCTTCTTACGTCGGGCTCTATTAGTCACGTCGCGGCGGAAACTATGCAATAATAACGCCAATACATAACAAATTAGAATATGACACCAGTCTTGCCAAGAAGTACCGTGTTACCCAGTTACTGGGTTGTGGAGGACAGATCGTCGCTCCACGTGAAATACTCAAGGTGAATCCGGTTTGACTGTAAGCCCCAATATACTTGGCAAAAGGTTTTGATAAACGAGAATGTTGATTTACCTTGAGTTGGTCGGGCGTTGCCAGCTCGTTGCTGATGATCTTCTCCTTGTAGGAGGTGATGGGGTCCCTGGTCTGGCGCACCTCCTGGATCTCGTCGCGCGTGCGGTACGACGTGCCCGGGTCCGACATCGAGTGCCCGGAGTATCGGTACGTCTCCATCTCCATTACCAATGGACCTGAGAGGAGATGAGATGTTGATAGTGAACGAAAGATTGATATTTTTGAAGTTTTGTCCTATGTGGTACATGTGGCAAGATCCAGACAAATCCGTGTGCCCTATGCGGTACACGAACTCGGGTAACTCTCTCTATCTCTGGTACTGCGTGCTGCTTTGAAATATTATAGCAGTGTATTATAGCAGGTTAGCTATATTTCGTAAAATATGTAATAATAAATTAAAGTTATATACATATTTGCAGTTGGGAATGTAAAATAAATGTAATTTTGTTCAGAAATACAATACCTTTTCCACTAGTGCAGTATTCAATGCAGAAGCGGGTAGCCTCCCGGGTGGCCAGCACGTCCATGCCGTCGACCCAGATGCCGGGGATGTAGTCGCCGCGCGAGTAGTAGTCCGTGCTGGCTGAGGAGCGCTCCATGCTGGTGCCCATACCTGGTGGAACATACAAGTCGTAGGTGTAGGTGATTTGAGGAATAAGGTTTACAAGAGGCTAACTACGGAAAAAAACCTTTTGTGCGTCTTTTTATTTTTTTATGGGAAAGAGATTTACTAATTTAATATATATTTTCTTTCGAGTTTCCGTGAAAACGTTGTGAATGGACACTAGAATCAGTTACTTATTTTTAAATATCTTTTTAACTATAAATGTTTGTAACGGTCTAATGGAAATAAATGTTTTGACTTCGAATGGGCATTGCATCGTGAAGCCTTCGTTACGCGTAGTATTTACACAAATGATACGATTACTCGTCTGTTCAAATCTGATGAATCTATACACACATACATACATAGGCTGCTAAACTCATGACACTCGCCGCAGTCGGGTAATGACAGACAACCACGGACGGTAGCAATTGACCAATTTTCACCCTTGTTTCCTTAGGTTTAAGGTTGAAGGTTATGGAAACTACTTCTTTTTTTCGAGCTGATTTAGTATTCCGACTTTACTGTTTTACTACCGCGGTAAAAATCCTATATCCCAATCCAAGACATGGTATATCCGTGTGCCACGGTTTACCCAAGTCCTTTCAGTCGTGGCATTACTGACTGCCAAACATCCAGAATTTACCATTTATAATATTGGTAGGATTGTCCCAACATGACAGAATTTGTACTTAAACTTAACCAGAGTATTAAATAATTCATGTCAATAGGATAAGTGTTATCCGATATATAAGGGGCGTGGCGATTCAGAATTATATACTTTTGTGATCGTAGAGTGACAGACAAGTAACAGACAGACCGTCTCGATCTGTCTGTCTCATCGCTTTATGGATTTACAAATATTCTAAATTAGTATTCTTAGTGATCACCCTATAAATGTTTTATTAAATGGTAATACTACAATGCCAAAAATTGAATGACAATTATTAGTAGTTTATGAATTTGTTCTTTTGAGATAAATACGTCTAGACAAACATTACTCATGATAACAGCCAAAAAGAAGTGATAAGACAGAAAGTGTTGAATAAAAACGCCTGTTTAATGAATAATCTATAGAATAATAATCTAGAGGAAAATTATCAATTTTAATATTTAAACAAATCCTACCTACTGTTTAGTGAAAAGATTAAATAATATTCTTTTATTTTCAAAGTATTTATTTACTAAACCCAACCAACCAAATGTGGAATTAAGGTTCCTAGGTAGTTATTTATTCAACAGAACAGGCATCTATTTGTGTTTGGTCAAATCTCCAATCTCATAATTTTCCTGCGACATAGATGTACTAATCATCTCTACCGATCCGTTTGAAAGACGAGCGTAAAGCGACCACCTCTTGGTACAGACAAATGTTATGATTTTAAATGAAAACAGAACAGAATGTAATCAGTTAATTAATCATTGAAACGTCGCATCGCCGTGAAGATCAAGTAGAGGTCGGATGCGTTGGTGTTCGTAAATATATAACATGAATCTTATAGGCTTAATTAACCGTTGTGATTTTATCTTCTGATTGAAATAAATAAAATTGCTTGAATTGACCTTTTGTCTTTGTCAACGCCCGCTCTACTCCCTTTTGAAGGTTGGTTTTGGAAAATTAAGTCAAAGTCAAAGCATTTATTTCAAACTAGTGGCCCGTCCCGGCTTCGCCCGGAAGTTTTTTTTACGTATGTTCTCACCATTTAAACCTTCCCTGGACTTCCACAAATAGTTCAAAACCAAAATTAGCCAAATCGGTCCAGCCGTTCTCGAGTTTTAGCGAGACTAACGAACAGCAATTCATTTTTATATATAAAGATAAACAACCATTTACAGGTACGTTTGAATTGTCAGAGTCAGTCAGTCAAAAACATGAAGCTTTTTGCACGTTCCAAAGCGTAGATCTCTGTGGAGAAGAGCATGCAAGAAACTCCATGGACACTTTTAAACCATTTTATGATTTACAAAAATCCTGGTTACATTATCCTAAGCACAACGATTTTCATTAATTACCTAGCCATTTCTGCTTATCCTGTGGTCTCAGGAGGCCCTATACAAAAAAAATCTTTCCTCTTTATAATATTACTGTAGATCAGGGTTTCTTTAACTTTTTGCAGTTACGGACCACTTTCACAATAAAAACAATTCCACGGACCCCTGTCAAAGAATATTTTAAGTAAAGAAAACAAGCCACATTTATACTGAAAAATCACTTTTATTGGTTGGACTTGGTAGTTTCATTACTCTTACTTCTAATCTAAGCTAAGGAGAAGGATGTTTCTGTTCGACAAAGCAAAGCGCAATTTACTCATGTTTTGTGACTGACGATACGTTGTCATCGCGGTGAGTTCTTGGCTTAACCTAGACGAGATTATTACACTGTTTCCTAGTAAATAGGTTAAGAGTTAACTGACCTACTGCGGACCCCTGATGCACATGCCACGGATCCCGGGGTCTGTGGACCCCACTTTAAGAGACCCTGCTGTAGATTATCTAAAAATAATGGTCCCTGTGTGTAAAATGGCAAACGCCGTAAGATTGTAAAATATCACATGAAATTGTTAACATTTTTTTCTAAATAATTGGGATATAATAAATCGGATATATTGGAAATTATTAAATTTGAATGGGATTTACTGTTTACAAAATGATTTTTTTTATAATATTTCGAGAAACTATAATCTAATCAAGGTTTATTACAATCTTACAGAGTCTGTAATTTTCCGGTGAATACATACCACAATCTTCAGAAACATGAAATTCAGTCTAGCCCATATACATATTTAGACAAGTAACTCAAGCACAACCAATCCTTATGGATTATCCCGTAGTCGCGTAAAAAGGAACTGTTTTAACAATAGAAACACTCACCATATCCATTGTTTTCGCAGACAAACACGCACGGCAAGTCCCACAGTTTCGCCATGTTGTAAGCTTCGAACAATTGTCCCTGGTTGGCGGCACCATCACCATACAAGGCGAAGTTCACTCCGCCATCACCGCTGTACTTGTGCTTGAAAGCTATACCAGCTCCTAATGGTGTCTGAGAAAGGGATTCACGTTATTTTGAGCTACCCCAATGTTCAGGGCCAAAAATAGCATGACAATTTTGATTTTGAAGGTCTACCTACAGCCCCATTGCAATCATAGAGAAGCCTGGGTACCAACAGCGAGTACATGGTAGGCTGTTTGTGCTAATGCTAGGCCACTGCCGTATTAGACCACAATGTGCCTAATACGGACAAAAATATGGGGGCATGTGTCACAAGACAGGAATCCTAACATAACCAGACAGGAGCGGCATGAGAGTAGTAAGGATAGGACAAATATAAAAAGGTAACTACAGGGTCTGGTCACGTTATGCGAGAGCTAAGTCATTCACACGCTGACGGGCGTGAATAGAACATATTTATTTGTAACCAACACTTTAGCAGCTTATCTGCTCCTTACTGCCCAATGGTCACTGAAGGCCAAAATATTTTGGTAACCAAGGGTACACGCCGTGAGATCAGTAACACCGAGGCGTTTCTGGCGTTCCTGTATGCAAAATATGGGCTTGGATGTGTGGACACCAACCAATACATAGTACAATACAATAATGATGATAATAAAATCTCCTTTCCTTCAGTCCATCCCAAGGTTGTCTGTAAGAGATTGCCTTATGCGATAAGACCGCCCATTGTACACTTATTTTTATAAATGTTTGTCCTGTTCTTGTAATGAGGTGTACAATAAAGTATAAAATAAATAAAAACTTACTTGAGCACCAACAATGCCGTTGCCACCATAGAAGTTTTTCGCGTACAAATGCATGGAGCCACCCTTGCCTCTGGAGACTCCAGTCCTGCGGCCGGTGAGCTCACACAGTACGCCAGCGACACTGGCACCCATAAGATGTGTCCAGCCGTGGCAACGGTAGGCGGTGATCACAGAGTCTTGTTCGCGCATGGCCGCACGCATACCCACTGCTACTGCCTCTTGACCTAATGTTTATTCATCTATCAGTTGGTTTCTTTTTTGTACCATAACAATTTCGAATTAATGTGCTTGGCTATATGAGCCTAATTCCTAGGTGTCGTTCTAATACAAAGCGCCAATCATCACACGAATACGCGATTAGACGTCAGTTGTTCAGCAAAACTGAGAAGAGACCCTGTTGGTGCGACAAGGCGACAACGCGTTTGGATTTGCAAATGATCGCGTGTTCACGCGATGATTTATCTAGATTTTTATTTATATAGGTATTAGGATGATGCCTTAGAGTAGAGTAGGGACTCCGTTTTCCGATGAGAGTCTAAGTGCAATAAGGATTTATCGCATTCACATTCATTCAAATATATCATTGTACCAAAGAAATGATGGATGGACTGCGTGGAATATGATATGTCTAGTCTATGACAATAAATAAAAAAGTACAGAAGAAGAAAACATGTTGTGCTGACCCTAAATAAACTTGAATAAAGGCACGAGAATGATGATTAAATGGATATCATAATATGACTAGCTTCTACCAGCTGCGGCTTCGCCCGCGTGCATATCGGAAATAGCAAGGTTTCCTGATTTGTATTGTAAATTTTTTACTCAGGAAACACCCACCCTATACCTACCCTACACATACCGTACACCTACCGTACACCTACCATACACCTACCGTACATCTACCGTACACCTACCGTACACCTACCCTAGACCTACCCTACACCTACCTTACACCTACCCTACACCTACCTTACACCTACCCTACACCTACTTACACCTACCCTACACATACCTTACACCTATCCTACACCTTCCCTACACATACCTTACACCTACCCTACCTACATAATTATACCAGCCCGAAAATACTATGACATGTTTCTGGTCTCCTGGTACTTGATATTTCTGGTCTCCTGGTACTTTTGAATCTGAAGTACTAAGGCAGCAGCGGCTCTAGAGTTTCCACTTCCTCCTCAGTCTCCATTAATTCATGCCACTTGCCGGGATAAAAAGTAGCCTATTTTTTATTCCAGGATATGAACTACATGTGTGCCAAATTTCATCCAAATCCCTTCAGACGTTTTTGCCTGATTGTTACACAAACATACAAACATACAAACTTTCACCTTTATAATATTAGTAGGATTGGTATTTTTAATTTAAATATTCTGTGTCTTTTACATTTGTAATTTGAACATGAGATTTAATTTTTTGAGACTTTTTATTTCATTGTGCCTGAGAGGGTCAAAAATAGCTTAGCACAATTACTAGCATGACTGATGCTGGCTGATTGCAGTGGCAGCCAGCATGCTACCAACTGCAACATTATAGCATCCATCACTACAATGGTACTGAATTGAAATGACATTGTAAGTTCAGAGAAAACTTTTGATAGTCTATACTAATATAATAGAAAGAAAGAAAAAGTATTTAATCGTCACAAAAACAACACACATGACATTAGTGGAGTTTGTTTGTTTCAACATGCTAGTCTCTGGAACTCACAACATTCGTGAGAAAGACTATAGGCTATATGGGGATGGGAAAAAATGAGATATGCGTGTACGAAGTCGCAAAGCTAGTAATAATGATACAAGGTAATCATGCCAAGAAAGTTATTATCTAATTAAAAAACATTGAAAAACAGTGAAAATATTAAATCACTCACCGGAGTATAAATGACAGAATCCTCGGATGATCTTCTCCCTGTACAAGTTACCAGATGCAGTTTCGATTCGTCGGATAACTGCCAGCTGTTCATACAGTTTAAGAGCATCTTCGCTGGTTAACGTCACTGTAGTTGCAGGGCCTTTATCCAATTTGTGGAGTTTGTAAGGCTGGTGATACAGAAAACTTACAGTATGAGATAGACTGAACTGAAGAGACAAAAAAAATTAGGTACTCAATAAATATAAAACATGGCAACTTTCTTTTTCAGCGTTCAGACCATAGGGACTGTAGTACTTACTGTAAACCAACCGATCCATTGTGTAGCTCATTCTGCATCAAAACTATGCTCAATTTGTTATCGTTATATCAGGTAGCTTACCTACGTCAGATTACTGACATCAAAACATCATTACACTTGACACAATGAAGGTTAGGTTACATAATTCTGAAACTGTCCAACCTATTTGAATGAAACTAATAGCCGGCATTTACAAGGAAAACGTGTACGAACTACTATCTACTCATAGAACATTATTAAGATCAAAATAGATCATAAATTAGAGCTACCTTGATTTCAAATGAAGCTTGGCTCTTCGTACTGTATTTTGCGTTAGACGTTGCAACTGGGGCGCCCACTTTCTAAAATCAAAAATTACATTGAGCATATACTGTTGCACTTCTCCAGCTTTTTTATTTAGCACATTTATTCATTTAATCAAGATAATCACTAAGTTTCTTCAGAACGGAAAAAGAACCCACCGTAACCGAGTTACCGGCTAGAAGTTTAGCGACGGAAGGAACGAGTTTGCTCATTTTCGTAATTAGTTCTTCTAAAAAGCCCAGTGTTTTTGTGATCCTCAAAAAGGACCACTTTTTCCTATTTATATCGGTTTCAACTAAAAAATACGGGTCGTCCCACCAGACGTCGCACAGGTCGAAAACGACGTTTATGACATTGACAATTTGACATTTACTTTTTTCACGTGGTAACGTGGTGAACTGATATATATAAAAGTACTCTGTGGTGAACTGGTAATACAAAGGGAAGACAACAAAAAAAATTGATAGAACAGTTGACGAACAATTTAAAAAAAAAATCCCCCGCCTAATTAAGAAAGCCCCCAATTGATTTCCTTCCGTCAACTAAGTGTAATTTGTTTTTAATTAAAAAAAAACTAAAAATGAACAAAAAAAATAGAACAACATAGAACAGTTGACGAACAAATTGATTCAGCCAAAAAAAACGAAAAAAACTGATTTGCCCTGAGAGCCGTTTTTTTATATTAGTCTTTATATAGTTTTTAAGCAGCATTACGAGTGAAGTGTAATGGCTGTTATTAATTATTCGCAAATTGATTCCTAGTGGATATTGTAGGTACTGTAAAATTGGTGTAGTTGGGTGTAGTTTTAAGGTTCAAGTGTCTACGCAACTAGCCAATATGTGAAATCATTGAAACAGACGTGATCTCGGTAAAGTGGAGCTGTGAAAGTATTATAACCACAGCGAAGCTTGGCAAGAAGGCTGACTCGCAGGGGCGTATTTTGAAATTTGGCGCCCCGGGCTAATAAGTTTCGCCGCCCCAGAAGTCAAGGAAAAAAACGATTACCTTTATAAAAAAATAAAAACATTTTAATTCTTTTCTTTTTTTTTCTATAAAGGAAGATGAGAGAAACCATGTCCTTGTCCAATCAAAATGAATTTACCATCGTGGTAAAGCTCTTTTAAAAACCACTGGGGCAAAAAACCCGTATGTGTCTGTTTTGAAATATAGTCTTCACTTCTTCACATGATATTTGCACAGATTTTGAGCTAAATAAAATTCAGGTAATGGATGAAAATCACAACAAACTCGGTATAGTATTTTTTCAGTTAGGATAGGACATTGATATTAAGACTGAAAGGGATTTTGGCAAATTGAGATGGACAAGAAAAAATAAAAAAGTGAGAAGTAAAAGCGCCAAAACCAAAACAAAATGCAATCGGCCAGGGGTGGCTACGCCACCCCTGGCGGATTGGCGCCCCGGGCCATGGCCCGGATGGCCTTAGGGTAAATCATGGGTAAATACGCCCCTGCTGACTCGATATAATATTTGCTGCCAAATACTCCACCAAACAAAACTTTAAAAAAAGGACGTGAGACTATGTAAGGTAATAATAATATGACTATATTATATGTAATAAGACGGGGTAAATAAAAAATGAGTCGCGCTCGTTGACATAACGTGTAGCGTTCGTAAAGACGGAAAACAGAATTTACACTTGTAAAAGAAGTGTAAAAAGAAAAGCTTGTATTTCGTGAAATTCAAACCTTTAAATGATTTTTAAACCTTTAATCTATTTTTTTCATGAAGTGAATTCGTATTTGTACCAATTGTTTTAGATGAAAAAGTTTGGAAGTTACAGGAATATTCTCGAAAAGATTGACAAACTAATTATTTGTTTGAATCGATATTCGTAAATGCACGAATAAATAAAAAAATGTCGTTTCATCGTTTCCCTGTCAGTGGATGACGAATAAATCGTGTAATTCTTTTGCAACAACAACTTATAAAAGTGTTAACACATTTTTGCCGTCATCATTGTTTGTTCTACGTTTGTGAGAGACCACTTTTCGCCAGGATTTAACTCAATAACATAAAACGATGGAGTTCCCTCATATTGGAAAGAATTGTTCGTACACATCATGCAACAAATTAGGTAAGTTGTAAATATTGTATGAAACTCTTCGTTGTTTTTACATTATTCATGGAGAAAAAAATATGTCAAATCATTATTTTTTAACTACCTAACTTTTAACCAAGCTTAACAGCACAACTATATGAAATGAGAATTACTTTTCTTTGTTATATTTATTAAAATAGGGCATTATAATATTCTATATATTCTCTGCGACGTAGTAAATAAAACATTGAATGTCCTGTGGGTCAGATGATGGTCTAGTGTTATAAAGATTTTGTATTTTTGTTCCTTTCAGTAAAGTTGTGAATGTACTTATGAATGATTAATTTAAATATTTTCTCTTTTTCAGACTTCCTGCCTTACAAATGTGGTGCATGCAAAGAAGTGTTCTGGTGAGTGATCTTGAGGTCATAGTTTTTAGTGTAACATTAGAATGTAGAGCTAATTACATTGTTATTTGTATTAATGTTCTTTCAAACATACCTATTTCACATTATGGTAATGATACAAATTATATGCTTTAGCTCTTAATTTATAGACACACTAGCATCATGCCGCAGTTTCACCCGTGTAGTTCCCGTTCCCATGGGAATACGTGGATAAAATATAGCCTGTTACTCCCTAATAATGTAGCTTCCCATTGGTGAAAGAATTTTTGAAATCGGCACAGTATTTTTTGAGTTTATTCATTACAAACATACACACACACTAAAATACAAATCTTTCCTCTTTATATTAGTATAGAATAGATAGATAGATTAATTATATGAAAATAAGCAATAACATGTCAACCCACAAAAAATAGTATTAAAATGTAAAAAAAAAATATCATACACTTTTTTCCTAAGAATCACCATTTCTGAGATAAAGCAATTAAAAAACATGTTCTTCATAATATGCACAAATACACCGCTTAATGTTACAGGCTGACTGATAATTGAGTGTGTTTACTGAAATGGGTTATACAAGAGCTGATTTGCAATGATTTTGACATTTTTGACCCCAGGGTTATTATTTCTGAGTTAGCTAATGCATAATATAAATTTTCTGCCCTAAAATCAAATCATCACCCTACATTTGAACCAATTTTTAGCTCTATGCGAATCATTGTAACCTTACCACAATTTTAATGAGTTAACTTGAGCAGACCATGTGTCAATGTTATAAGAACCTCATAGTTCAAAAACTGCAAAAATGCATTGTTCTCAACATCACAGCTGTGTTTACTGTGATGTCATTGCTTATTTGTGACATGTAAGTATCTTATACTAGTGACTTTAAAAAGAAAAATTATATGTTTAAAATATTCCCCAAAAGCAAAATGTAACAGAACCCTTGTTAACAATCTGTTTGCTGATAATTTTGATAATGAAAGTGACATTCTGCATAGTCATAAATAAAATTAAACTTAACAACTGAAGGACTTTTTACCCCAACTGCCAAGGATGGGTTATGTTTTTGAATATGGGAATCATGAAAATACGAGTTTGTGTCATCAGAAACATTATAACTGTCTTTTTATACCAAACTGTCCATAATTAATTTTAATAAACATAAATAACTAAATTCATACTTGTATTGTACATGAAAAAAATATAACAATACTTCCAGATTTAAATAATGTAGTGTGTAATGTTAAGTAATGTATTTGATAACTTATTGTATTTTTTCTTTTGTATATTAGAATACAAAACAATGAAGATTGCTGTTTTTGAAGAGTGACTTATTGCAGCAACAACACTGCAAAATCAGACCATGGGTTCTCCACACATTACAATAATAAAAATATGAATTATATTAAACCTTTAATGAATACTAACACAAAATCATTATTATTACAGTTCTGACCACTTTGCATATGCAAAGCATGAGTGTCCAGCACCCAACACTCGTAACGTCCAGGTTCCGGAGTGTCCTCTGTGCGGGAAGCCCGTGCCAGGCAAACGAGGGGAGCCGCCAGATGTAGCTGTAGGAGCCCACATTGATAACCTGTGTACCTCAGACCCAGCTAAGGAGAGGCGGAAAAAAGTAAGATCTTCAACAAAATAAATATTGAATTACAATATATTTATTTGACAGTAGCTAGGCATAGAAGGCATAAAATAGTCTGAAAGACCTATATTGCTGCTGTATACAGTTAGTTTATTGAAGTACTTTTACCAAACCATAGATTAGAATGTAATTTAGATAGACCCATTCACAGAGGGAGGTCCCCCTGAATGGATTCGTTTTATTTAATAACTTTCTTATATTATGGTGTTACCAGTAACATTAATAAGAATTCTATGATTACAGGTGTTCACAAACCGCTGTACATTCAAGGGCTGTAAGAACAAAGAGATGGTACCGCTGGTGTGTAGTGAGTGCACCCTGAACTTCTGCCTGCGACACCGACACGCCGCCGACCACGCGTGCGAGGGCCGGCTGGCGGCCAAGAGAAGACAGGCGGCGTAAGTTACAACGTTATTATAATTTCCTTGCAACCTTTACAATTTGCATAATACCTCCGACGCAATTGGGAAGACTGTTGTTGGGTTCTGGTGATATAATTATTAATCAAATTTTTATTTTGTGTTTTAGCGAAGCAGCCATGGCACGAATGAAAGCAGCCGAGAACAGGATGAATCTGAACAAACCACCTATTGCACCTGTCACTACATTCTCAGAAGTACAAGGAAACATGGTTAGTATTATTTATTTTTACCTCACTGGCCTACAAGTAGAGTAAGTAATGTGCTTCCAATGTATTTCTGGAGTGTTTAGAAGATCAATTCTCCAAAGCATTCAAATTCGTTCCTGCACAATCCCTATTAAACCTGGTGTTAACGAATTTGAGTGGTAATGGTAGGTGGCAGCACAGAAGTGTCATTGTGAAGTACAAGTTTCGAATTTCCGCTAGATGGCACACATGCACGTTATGGCAAATATTTCATAAATATTGGTCTCTGGTTAGCAACTAATTCGGAGCTAAAAATAACTCTTGTCTGTGCATCATCTGCTTAGCCTTTCCCCAACAATATTGGAGTTGACTCCCAGTTAAACCGGATTCAGCTGAATTCCAATATTTATCGTGGAGTGGCTGACCATCGGCTTAACGTGCTTTCCGAGGCACAGAGGAGTCTCGGTATCTTAAAATGGTCACTCATCCACAGACCAACCTCGGCAAGCGTTGCTTAACCTTGAAGATCGTTTCGTGCGGCTGTAATAATTTAGCCACGGTTTAGTAACTTTTATTTGTGCAAGTTAATAAAAACTTTAAATTTCGAATTCATCTTATTCGAAATTTAAAGTTTTTATTGACTGACACATACCTTTTTATGAGACGCAAACTAATTATATTGCTATCCATTTACAGACTGAAGACGAAGCGTTAGCGCACGCTTTGGCCCTCTCCCTACAAGAAGAGAACGGTAGCTTGCATTCTCGGGACAACGCTTTCGCTCGCGCACTGACTCGACAACGAGTCGGCGGGGAACAAAATTCAAGGTGCTCAGTGTCCTAGCAACTGTAAAACGATAATATTTGTTATAACATACACAACACACGATGTCAAACTCGACGCTAATAGAAAAGAATTTAGTAGAGGCTAGTAACACCCAGTTTTTGACAGCCAATCGTATCACTTGAATTGCGTTTAATCTGTGACGCGTTCGTTCTAGCAACTGGGTGTCAGACGAACGATAGTGGCGCCACTTTTATATTTCGCTTTCGATAGTTCATCACGTCTATAATCCCCAGAAGGGTAAGCAGACATGTTTAGCATTTCGCACTTAGAACCAAACGTTTACTATTGACAATTTGCTAATGTGATTTATTTGACCAAAGAATCGATCACAAGTACGCTAAGCCGCCCTTTTGATCTGTAGACCTACCGAGGTTTAAGTTTCTAGTTGTTGATACCCGTCTGCTATGGGGTATAGTGTCACCCAGTTACTGGTTTGTATCAGTCAGTTACTGGTTTTTGGAGGTCAGATAAACAGTAACACGATTTAAAATACTGTTATTCAGCAGCGGTTAAATAGGACTGACTGATATTGTGTCAGTCAAAATTTAATGAGTATTCACTAAATATTCCTTACATGTTAGTGGCGCTCTCTTGACAATTGTAATCGGCTACTATTCTTTGTACTGTGTACCGGTGTCGGATCAAAGACATTTCTGATACATTATCATACAATTGTTTCTTTTTATTATTGATAGGCACGTGCTTGACCACTATCTCAATTAAAGATGCATCATAAATTGTTAGCTTTATATTGTATCGAAAAGATAAGTCTGCTATCATCCATACACCGGCAGCCTTTACGTAATTCTTAAATTGTTCATAATATATAGATTATGAACGATTTACGAAATAAATAGATTTAAAAATATATAGATTTCTTTTGTCGATTTTACATCGTACAAGCTGTGGCTTTTCCATGGTATCGTCGGTCACGCAATCAGGAATATTGTTTCAATAACAAAAATAATAATTTGAAATTCAAAAGCTACTTCCTAAAATCGTGTTGGGTGTATTTGCATTCAACGCAAATTATTATCAATAAAAACATAAAAAGACTAATTACTTAAATAAGATTTGAAAATAATTTAGCTAGGTGAAATTTAACAAAACAAAATAGCATATATATTGGACATTTGCCATTACAACATATCTTAAAAAATAACATTGTTTAAATTTGGCTCTAGCCTAGGGCCCAAATATCAAAGGATGTATTGGCTAAGATTGATTTGAGTACTTATATAAAACAGATTTGACGACTATACTACTTCATAATTACTCCATATAGTACAGCCCTGGGCCATCATGTAAATGCGACTTTCTCGCCTCATGTTTAGCTGGCACCTGCTATATTTGAATTCAGAATTCCAGATCTTTTTGAAACAATAAAGTTGTATGTCACAAAGTTCATATTCCATTGCAACCAATATTTTTTTACGCTAATGGTCAGTTAAAAATCAACTTAGAATACGCGACTCTGAAGTCTATAATTGCGTTAGTGGCGATGGATTGAAATTATCTTTATGTATACAGTTAAACGCAAGATTTAAGATACCGTTACTTCTTAGTCACTCGAACCATAACTGATGAACATTGGAAAATATTTAGTAGTAAAGTGCATGTTTGTACTGGATTATTTATGACTATTATATATGTAACAACCTATCTTGTATATTTTATTCTAAAATGTTAAATACTATCACTGTGTTAACGTCGTTGTTATAACTACGAGATACGGATAAGAACTTAATGATGGACTTTTAATAATAATAAATAGATTTAAATGAGAACATGCTTACTAAGCACGCAACCATCAAAGCGTTTTTAGTTAATCCATAATTTAAGAGCTGAGCAAGACTTATCCAATCAGATTCGCATTTACCGAACTTACAAGCTATCTTTCTTACTCAAGTAAACGTTTGTAAGGGAAAGAAAGGGATAGTGTTCTGAAGAGAAAAAGCGAATCTTTGCAGATAGGCCACGTTTCTACCTGCAAGCAATTCGAATGTAAGTAAAATTACATTGCAGGCTACCTAAGTAGAATTTGCTCCACCTTGCATGTGGAAACGCAGCCTTACTCGGCCTTCAATGTGGTATCCACAGCTTTGATTAAAAATTAAATGCATAGGTATAGGGCGGGTTGTTTCACCTCCGCTTAACGCATGCGTAAACGTTACAAACAGCGGTAAATATTGTTGAACTAAAAAATGGGTTGTTTCACAAAACGATAGACTTATGTAACCCTGATAACTATGGCAGCCAGCGTTTTATGTGAAACAACTCTTCGTATTTAACTACCGAAATCGTTAACATACCGTTTGAAACAACCCGCTCATAATGTCCACTAAACTATGTAAAACCGTATAATATTTGCTTGTACAGTCTTCAGCTGCAGTTAAGTCGAATAATAAGGTTAATATATTCAATATTTTTGAGATAAATGTTAAGAAAATAAATAATTTACAAAGACATTACATTTACATGATTTCTTTTATTTAATGCAGTGTGTGTGTGTACTTTATTTAAAAAGATGCAACACATTTTGCTCAAACCTTTTCCCCAAACTACTGTACTGGAATAGTATCATCATAGTGATCTTTATTTTCATGGTTATAAGGTTGTTTTCACGGGTAAAATATCGATACTGTGAAAGGACTGTACTATGTTCAAAGCGGACATTATTAAATATAAAAATATGTGGTATAAAAACAACGTCGGTAACCGAGAAAGAGCGGACATAATGTAGCATCCTTGCTCTGGCTGAGCTCACACCGAGCAAGCGAGCAGAATTTAAATTTCGCTAGTCGCGCCATGGTGTGAGCTGAACACCGTTTCGTAAGGCCTATGCACACAGCGCTGTACTATCGCAAGCTCTACATTCATCGTGTCGTCGAATATAGAGGGTTTTTCCGGCCGAAATAAAAAAGTTTTTATCTAAGACTACGGCGGTTACAGACCAAGAGCTAAGCTATGCTATAGCATATTTTATAATGTCATACAAGACTTCGAATTCCATGCATTTTATAGGGCATTTTTAAAACGATGGCCGATACTTGAGTTTGTGGCGATTCACGATGATTTAAATTATCTCTGATTAACAATTGAAGTAGTTTTATATTGTTTGCGACCTACAGACAAGTATGAAAAACTACCTCGGCTATGCGGTCAAGAGACCAAGAGATAAAACTAAAGCATAGCTCTTGGTCTGTAACTGGATTTAGATTTCGTTAGACAATTTATATCAGCGCTAAACTTCTCTGTTGCATGTTAGGTAGGTACCTATTTTCTCTATTAGAGTCGTCTTCTTGGTATGCGGCAGTTAAATGACCAAGACGAACAGAAAGGATAGTTCTAATTGCGCTTAGCAACATTCAAGTGGGGTAAGGGTTTGTCGGGGCGCACTCCTCGGAGGTGTGAGATGATGCTCTCAAGGTAAACATCTGCCGATAGTTCTTCCACGCCGATTTCGGGATCGGTAGCTGATTGCTTAGCGGCATCGTCGACATGCTTACGTACACTTGCTTCGATTTCCTGTAATTAAATAAATGTTTTCTCAGTCTGTTTACCCAAACCATCGACTACCTATTCAAACACTCCGTACACGGCGACGCGGTAGTCCCAGAAGGAGATGGCGAGACGAGAAGAAAAGACAAGGCGTTTGTTCTGCAGCGGAATACAAAACCTCACCTTAATTTTTTCGGGGGTGACGAGCTTCTTGTTAAGAATCCTCTCCTTGAAGGAAGTGATGGGGTCTCTGGTCTGTCGTACTTGCTGGACTTCGTCACGCGAGCGGTACGACGTGCCGGGGTCCGACATCGAGTGGCCGTAGTAGCGGTACGTTTCCATCTCTATCACCAAGGGACCTGTCGAGCAAGTTCAAGCGTAGGTACTAATTGCTTTGGGAAATGATATGTTTTAAGCATCCGATCAACCCCCAAACACATTTTTTTCTTTCTTTTCAAATGTCACTTTCACAAACTGTTTCCGTAAGCAAGTAAGTAGGTCATCTGACCTTTCGTTAATACGAGTATGTAGGTACTAGAGCAAATGATAAATACTTGATTTGTCTGTGACGTCTAGGGGAGGACACTCGTTAACTTTTGTATGATTATTTACACGGTCAAATTCTACTAATTTTAAGCATTAAGCACCTCTTATTTCTCTACGTTTTGATAGATTGCGACTGACATGCGAATGCGAACGTTGCTTAGTAGAATTAGCCCTCTGTTCCCAAATACACGTGTGAAAGACACGAAGTCTATTGAAAGTGACTGACTGAAATTGCGAGTGTCATTTTGTCAAGATCCCAAAGACCAGAGAAGGATGATGATATGAGTTCAAACCTTTTCCAGCAGTGACCCATTCTATGGCATAGCGGGTGGCCTCCCTGGTGGCCAGCACGTCCATACCGTCGACCCAGATTCCAGGGATGTAGTGGCCGCGCGTGTAGTAGTCCGTGCAGGCGGCAGCACGCGCCGCGGCCGTCCCCAAACCTGACGGTCAGAGAGAACAGATAATTCCGAAACCAATTACTATAAGTACTAGGTATTATAAAGAGCGAAAGTTAGGATGGATAGATATTTCTCAATCACGCCAGAATGGCTGATCTGATTTGGATGAAATTTGGCACAGAGATAGATTATAGTCTGGAATAGCACATAGCTTTTGACATTCGCGGGCGCGAAACCGCTAGCAGAAGATAGTGATATAATAAGGGACAAAGTATCCCCTTATTATATCACTGGCCAATAGCTTCGTTTTCCGTTTCCACACACGACTGTCTTCTGCCATTGCGGGTCGTTTCTCCCGATAAGAGTCAAGTTTGTCCTTCTTCATCTTGGTCTGCCGCGATGCCAATTATACTTTAGCGCTCAGGGGGCCTACCACAACCTTTTAAAACAATATTATTTTAATATTACTTTGTAATTTCTGTTGTTGCATTTTCAACTCTCGGATCAGCGCCGAGAGTTGAAAATGCAACAACAGAAATTACAAAGTAATATTAAAATAATATTGTTTTAAGAGGTTGTGGTAGGCCCCCTGTTCATAAACATTACGTTGCACGACATACTGTTGTCTCTCCGAGTAGGTAGGTACCTACCTACTCCTAGGATGCTTTCCTCGATTGTCTGGGTAATCTGATTGAGAGTTCATGTTCTACCTACACCTTCGGTTTCAGACCCAATGAAATAATCATTTTATGACTATTATTCAGTGTACCTACACACTAACTAGAAGAACTCGCCCAGGTAAATAAATACATCTACTATTGCAGACGACCGTAGGAGGCATGTGCCCACTTAACATACGATAATCTCACCATATTTATTGTTTTCGCAGATGTAAATCATCGGCAAGACCCATAATTTGGCAATGTTGAACGCTTCGAACAGTTGGCCCTGGTTGGCGGCACCGTCACCATATAGCGTAAAACTTATTCCACCATCCCCCTTATATTTGTGTGCGAAGCCTATTCCAGTGCCTAAGGGGACCTGAAAGAGAAAGCCATTTAGCTCTAGAGAAGTGATCATGAGCGAGTGTATTGCGGCTATACTACCTATCGTTTTTCCAATCCATTTTAGTTACATCAACTCTATGAACGTGTCGATGCCTACTATTGCGGCGTTGCAACGAGTGACATTGTCGAGTCTACACTTACACAGTGTTACGTTTATATTAACAGTTGATGTCCACAACAGGGTTGTTACGAATATTCGTATCCGCATAATGCGGCACATTCGCATCCGCATAAATCAATGCGAGTGTTTTGCGGAAACGTTTATCATGACGAGACGTTACAATACTATAGACGGGACCAGAGTGACGCATGTCGCGCGCGGCATTGCCGTTTGCTACTTACTTTCGCTAACTGACCACTATACAACGTGTAACAGAATAAACGCAATACCTCTTAAGGGGTCATTGTATTCATCATTATGAACAACTTTTACTACGGAACCAATCCCGCGATTTCAGTGTTGGTCCCGTAGTAAAAGTTGTTCATAATGATGAGTACAATGACCCCTTAAGAGGTATTGCGTTTATTCTGTTATAAGTTGTAAAGAAAGTCTAGGTAAACACATGACACGATGCATCGAGTCTATTTGTTTTGTTTGATCTACTAGCGTAATTTCTATTGAAGATAAAATAAAAAGAAATAACGAATTTTATGTCTCACAAAAGCCTCCCCTTCCTTTCACACGACTATTGTTATATACTGACGAGACAAAAACAGGGATATATATTATATATCCCTGTTTTTGTCTCGTCAGTGTATGTTATATATTATATAACATTCAGGGTTAAGTACTTGGTTCAAAATCTTCAGGATTGTGCAATATAGAAAGTGTGCTACTACCTACATGTAGGTACCTTTGTGGGTCTCTGATGAATTTTTGTGGGTCTGAATGACACAGGATGAGTGGAGAGTCCGAGAGCCGAAAACGGCCGAATGGAACTTACCTGACCGCCAACAATACCATTGCCCCCATAGAAATTTTTCCCGTACATATGCATGGAGCCTCCCTTGCCTCGCGCACACCCTGACTTGCGGCCGGTGAGCTCAGCGATCACGCCGAGAGCCGTGCCGTCCATTAGATACGTCCAGGCGTGGCAACGGTAAGCAGTGATCACAGAGTCTTGGGGACGCAGCACTGATTTTATACCCACCGCTATTGCCTCTTGACCTATAATTTATTAACTTTTTAGGCCTTTACAATCAGCGTCAAACTATAGGGTCAAACAGACTGCGTTAACATTTTAATTATATATTCCGGCTAAAATGATTGTGCGGTAATGATAGTTACTGAGCATTCTCAGTAACTATTGTTATTACGACCCATTTGGTGCGTTGAACTGGCAGTTTTTGGGTATTTCCATTCTACATATTATGGACGTTTCCATATAGAATGGAAATACCCAAAAACTGCCAGTTTCTGGGAATCGAACCCAACACCACGATAAGGGTTCCTTCGTAATCGTACCTGACTGCGCGACGGCTACGTTTTTTACGATTTTGGAACCCTAAAAACGATGCAGTAGTCAAGAGAGTCAATTATATTAATAATAAGAAGTCCTTAAATAACAAAGTCACACCTGCGTATAAGTGACAAAATCCGCGTATCACCTTCTCTTTATACAAGCCCGCGGAAGCAGTTTCAATACGACGACACATCTGCAACTCTTTGTAATAGTTGATGGCTTCGTCAGAGGTTATGGTCACTTGTTCAGAAGGGCCTTTATCCAAATTATGGAGCTTGTAAGGCTTGCAAAACAAAAAAGAATACATAAGGATTTCAATTTAGTAATTCGAAGAAGTAGGTTATAGGTACCTACGAGTACCTAATGCAGTCGATATTTTTTTTACACGACACGGTTGGTGCAGTGGTTGAGCGATCGACTACTGCTTGTC
The DNA here is from genome assembly GCA_947386135.1 of Melanchra persicariae. Lineage (NCBI taxonomy): Eukaryota > Metazoa > Arthropoda > Insecta > Lepidoptera > Noctuidae > Melanchra > Melanchra persicariae. Next base: position 10,571,290 of record OX376652.1, on the reverse strand, counting down.
GCGGGTTCAATTCCCGCACGGACAAATATTTGATATAATATATATTTGTATGGCCTACAGATAGTTGTTCCTGGTCTGGTTGTTTGTGTATAGTCTATATGTATGTTTGTAAGCGCACCCACAAGACAAGAGAAATTCCTAGTCTGGTCGTTTAAAAAAAAATGGATGAAACTTGTACCTTGTGTTTTCGGAAAAATATGAAAACGAAAACTTTTTGTTCCTGCGATGATTTCTCTAAACTTAAAGCGCAGATTACCTACTAACAGAACGTTCAGACGATTCAGATGGTTCTATCAGGATTTTTGTTTCGACGAAGATCGCAATAAATGAGATTAAGTATATAAATACCTACTTGTACGTCAAACGTAGCATCAGTTGAATTGTGTTGAACGTCTGTCATCGAAGTCTTCGGCGTTATCGATATCAATGCGCCGCGAAGTCGGCTGCACACTTTCTATGAAACCAAAGATTGCATTGAATACCTCTTGCTAACCCATAAACCTTATTTCTTAAGGCATAAGGCTGCGCTTTCGACGACAGCGGCAGGCGGAGCGGGAGCGACTGCGTGGATTGTATATGACGTCAGCGGGTAGGACATTCCGGCTCAGAATTATAGCGACGAAGTGAATACCTATAGGTAGGTGCATGTCAAGTCGAGTAGGAAAGCAATAAAAAGCCGAAAGATGAATTCAAAATTATGAAAACTAGCAAGTCACCTTATTTTTGACGGCTAGGTACACACGGAGGATTGTGATTTCAGGTTTAGTTTTGAAAGTCATTACGAATTAATATAATGGCAAAGCAAATTCTAGGCTATGTTGTTGGTAGCTTGATTGCCACGGGGCAACGCTCGAGTCCCCCGCTGTCGTCGACAACGCCTCATACAATTCGTATGCAGTTCCTCTCACCACGAAGTCACTGCCACCAGCACTCCACCGCCAGCCACGCTTCGTGGGCCGCTTCGCCTGCTTCGGACGTCGAGAACTAGGCCTCATGACGAAAAGTCGGTAACCTCTTCGGGGTATCCAAAGGGTTTGCTTGTGTAGCTATGGATAAATTTTTATTTTTCAGTTTTTTTTTATCGTTCTTCTGTTTTGGTAGTCGTTACAACAAAAACTACCAACTTACAACAAGTACCTACCTACTCAAACTTTTCAAAAATGGTGTTTCATTTCGTGAGGTGAGTTTTGATTATAATTGTGGATGACTTGTAGAGAAAGACCAAACAAACGATTGATGGACTATGTGATAGATAATATCTATGGTTACCAAGGGGATGTCTATGAGTTGACGACCGACTAAGGCCCATATGTGAATGACAAATTGGCGTGAGAGGTCGGAGTTGGAGTTTTCATCTAGTAGGTAGGTACCTAGGTTTTTTGTATCATCAAATGGACCCTTTGTCTGGTCAAAGTCAAAGTCAAAGTCAAAGCATTTATTTCAATTAGACCATTTACAGGCACTTTTGAATTGTCAAGGTCGGTCGGTCAAAAAAAAAAAAAGATGAAGCTATTTGCACGTTCCAAAGCGTAGATCTCTATGGAGAAGAACGTGCAAGAAACTCCACGGACACTCTTTTAAAAATAAGTTTTTGTTACAAAATTATGGTTACATCATTCATATTGAAATTATACATATATGTGAGAACGATGTAAAAGACGTGCAGGATAGTCCGGAGTAAAAAAGAAACAATTCAAAGAAATAATTAAAATAGACCATGGCAGCCGAGAGATGACCAGTCTCAGCTGACGGCGCCCGTTCACGAACATGACGCATACGCTAGCACCATTCGGCTCGACCATTTTTAAGGGAGCCAAATGATCCAACGCAAACGCCACCATCAGCCAGACTTTTGAGTGAGCATGACATCCCCAATCGCCAGGGTACATTCAAGTCAAAGACCTACCCAAAATGATCATTATAGTTTAAATTTGAGGGACCTACATAGTACTCACACATGTGCCGTTAATGCATGAAATTATACAATGCTAAATAAATTGAGTCTATACAATAAAAAATAAAAAAAAATATATTGCATTCTTACAATCTTCATCCGGTCCAACAATATTTCCAAATGCTAACAGATTACTTTGTGCGCCCTAATGGCTGTGGAGCAGGACCAGCATTGAGCCAAGCATTTTTATCTTCAATATACTCCCCTAATTTATAATATGCTTGCCTGCATAGTGTGCGTTTAATACAAGATTTAAATTTAGTCTCATTTAGTTCTAATATATGGGGAGGTATTTTATTATAACATTTTAAACAGTACCCCATAAAAGATGAGGCTACTTTAGCCAGTCTGAAACCTGGTTGAACTAATTGGTCCCTATTTCGAGTACCATAATTATGTCTGTCGCCTCTTTTACTAAAAAGATGTAAATTCTTTCTAACATACATGATGTTTTCGTAAATGTATTGACAAGGTACCGTCATGATGTTAATATTCTTAAACAGTTCCCTTAAAGAATCGCGCCGGCCGAGTTTGTATACGGCTTTAATGGCTCTTTTCTGCAGAATAAAAATAGACTCGATGTCTGCAGCCCGTCCCCATAGTAGTATACCGTAAGACATGATACTGTGAAAGTAACTAAAATAGACCAGTCTCGCGGTATCTACATCCGTAAATTGGCGGATTTTCCTGACAGCATATGCTGCTGAACTTAGCCGTCCTGCAAGAGATGTTAAATGAGGACCCCATTGTAGCCTTGAGTCAAGAGTAATTCCCAGGAAAACCGTTTTATCGACGAATTCAAGTTTTTCCCCGTTCAATACTATGTCACAATCACTGCCTCTGACATTTGGTAAGGCAAATCTTATGCATTTCGTTTTCTTTTCATTTAGAACTAAATTATTGGCAGTAAACCAATTTTGGACTTGCATTAGGGCGTTATTTATGACGTCAAGATTATTGGTTCGTCTATTTATCTTAAAAATCAAAGAGGTATCGTCGGCAAACAACACCATATCAAGTTTTTGTTGCAATAAATGGGGCAAATCATTTATATATACTAAAAATAAAAAAGGACCTAAAATTGAGCCCTGGGGAACCCCCATTTTCACATTTAATCCCGACGAATTGACACCGTTTACTTGAACTAACTGCTGTCTATCATTTAAATAAGATTTAACAAGGCTTAAAGCTGTTTTGCCCAGCCCGTAATGCCCAAGTTTCAGAAGTAATGTTTCGTGATTTACACAATCAAACGCCTTAGATAGGTCACAGAAGATGCCTATGGCATCTTGTGCCTCTTCCCACGCATTAAAGATGTGCTTCAATAAGGTAACACCAGCGTCAGTCGTGCAACGTCCTCTGGTGAAACCATACTGTTTATCATGCAAGATGTTATTGGTGTTAAAATGATAAAGCATCTGATTAAGCATCACTTTTTCAAATACCTTGCTGAACACTGGCAACACGGATACTGGTCTATAATTGTTTGTGTCTTTACTATCCCCGGATTTGAAAAGTGGTATCACCTTACTGAATTTCATTAGGTCCGGAAAGACACCTTGATCGACACACAAATTAAATATTAAAGCTAAGTAAGGCGCTATAGTTTCAATAATTGAGGTACACACTTTGATAGACAATCCCCATAAATCCTCGGTCAATTTAACCTTGATTTGTTTGAAAGCTTTCATTACTGTTATGGGGTTTATATGTTTGAAATTAAATTCAGTCGGGCAGGCTGAAACATTTGCCTGTAACAAATCAAAAGCAAGCGAAGGTGACGAATTCAAGGCTTCAGTAGTTTTAATTGGAATACTGGTAAAGAAATTTACAAATTCTTGAGCAACTTGTTGGTTATCGCTAATAAGACCCTGAGTGGTCTCCAATGTGTAATCAGTGTTATGTCTTTTGTTCCTGTTTGTTTCATTATTTATAATTTTCCAAACAGTCTTTATTTTATTGTCTGCTGTTTTCACCTTATTGCTTATGTAAAAAGCCTTAGCTACCTTACAAGTATTTTTATAAATTTTTGAGTAGGTAGCTACATACTTATTAAAAGTTTCAGTGTTAATATAAGGCTTAAGGCCATATAGTTCATAAAGTCTATCTCGACTTTTTCTGAGTCCTTTAGTCGCCCAGTCACTAAATAAAAACTTAGGGCAAATAGTTTTAGTTATTTTTTTAAAAGTGTTATTGAACTCAGTTTGGACAACAGAAAAAAATTCTTTATATAAAATATTACCATTGTTCATTGTGAAGCCCTGACTACTTAACTTGCTGCCTAAAGTGCTGTTAAATTTGTTTAATTTACCGGCTGTTATTGGTCTTGTTTGTATCTGCACTTTTTGTAATGGTATGGTAGACTCAAAAGTTACCGTTAGCCCACTGTGATCAGAAGGGACACAATTTACAATGGCTTTTTTTAAGTAGTTGCAGCAACAAAAAACATTATCAATGCATGTAGCAGTCGTTGCCGTTGATCGGGTTGGTTCTATGAACACATTTGATAAATTGAATGACTTAAAGAGATTTAAAAAGCGACTGCTATCTGAATTATTTTCTAAAATATTTATATTGAAATCTCCACAGACAATCAAAAGTTTATTACCAGTTGCAAGTTTTGTCAAAACATCTTCCATCACTGACTCAAAAACAGAATAGTTTTGATAATTAGGGGGTCTGTAAACGCACACTATGACATGCTTATCTAGCTCAACACACGACAGTTCAATGTTATGTTCAACCGACAGTTCAATTATATCTTTTCGAGTTTTAAATTTTATAGACCGTTTTATTAAAATAAGTGAACCCCCACGCAGCATTGATTTTCGGTTAAAACAACTGCCCAAACTGTAATTATCATAATTAATTAACATTTCAGAATCCTTTAACCAATGCTCAGTAATACAAACTATGTCAAACATTGATTTTTCTAAAAATAATTCAAATTCCAATTGCTTCGAAGAAAAGCCTTGTATGTTTTGAAGGTATAAAGTAAAGGATTTCTGATTAGCTCCATTTATATTAGTGCTAGAAGATACCTTGTTGTTGATAAGTTGAGCTAGCTGGTGGAAAGCGATGTATCTAAGGCCTATTGAAGGATCGCCTGATTGAAGTGGCAGTGGGCAGGGCACATTGCTCGCAGAACAGATGGTCGATGGGGCCGAAAAGTTTTGGAGTAGCGACCGCGTACCGGAAGACGCAGCGTTGGAAGGCCTCCCACAAGGTGGACCGATGACCTGGTGAGGGTCGCGGGTAGTCGATGGATGCGAGACACACAGGACCAGTTGTTGTGGCAACACTTGGGGGAGGCCTATGTCCAGCAGTGGACGTCTTTCGGCTGATATTATGATGATGAAGGCCTATTCATTAGAACAGGTGTAGCCACTCTCCAAGAGATGATGGCTAATAATAAGTACTACCTACATTATTACTTCCAACGGGAACACAGACGGCGAGGAGTTCGAGTGTTGAGGCAAGTTCCGACATTGACTTGTCGAGATATCAACAAAGTGCATTCACATAGAAAGCAGGTAGCTGGCCAGTTTAACTCGAACGAACCATAAGTCAGCACGAACCGATGCCAAAGAAAGCAGACACGAACTTGCCAGCGCTTGTTGACGCTGTTTCTTACTTACCCACTTTGCATAAAACATACCTACGAATAGTCCTTAAAGGTTTGGAAATAGGATGATATAGGTACAAGGTGTTCCAGTACGTGGTCATATTTAAGGGTGATGTTGGGTAGCTGATACACATTAAAACTCCAAAAACTACTCTAATGTAGAAGCAGATTATGTAGCTCTTTAATTTCGTTCTATAATCTATTCAAAATATACTGTAAAGATGTAGTGGCATTGATGCAACCACAAAAAATCAGCGCAGCAGAATCAACATCACAACAAATGAGACTGGCAGCGCCATCTATCTCGACAGCTGCAAACTAACTTGACAAAATCCTAAATCACGATATCAGAGTTTACCGCGCGATTAGAACATATGCAAAGCCCGAATATCAACTGTCGGGCAGTTACCCACCAGACACAACATCCGTCTGGTCGGCGGATCCTCCCGTTTCAATGGAGGTATGTGGGACTTTACTCTTTTCCGCTATCTCTAGAAAGATAAAAGGATAAAATAAAGTATAAGAATAGAACGAAAGGGCACCCACCGTCAGCACATTACCACCTAGAAGTCTAGCACTGAGAGAAACGTTAGTACTCATTTTCTTTATTACTTTGTCTTCAGTTTCGTAATATTTAAAAAATACGTATAATTAACAAAAAGGTAAAAAAATATAAATATAACAAAAATATGGGACACTAGCCTAAGATGAAGTTTATGACATTGTCATCACAGACTACGTAATGTCATTGTTTATTTGCTCTTTTAAGCACTTAAAATAAATGAGTTTTTATTACTTTTTCCGTTTTGTTCAATCTTATTCAAGGAGGGGTCGTTACTTCGACAAAATGTATAAGTACCTTACAGACATCTTGAAAATCTTAAATTTACTGACTGTTAAAGGAAATGCTACCTATTTGCTGATGCTTAATCCCGTCGGTAACATCATGGTAGTTTGTAAAAGAAAAACACCATCTAACCCATAACAATATATTATAACAGGAATAATAAAACACTTTACATTTATCAATGGATATCACAGAGTTTAGTATAAACATACAGTCAATATTAATTTATATTTGGTTTTAATGAGTCGTCATTAAAACCAAAGAAATAAAATAGGTAGGTCATAAATATGGTGACAACGGCAAAGGATTTTATTTAAAAAAATATATATATAATTCATGCCAGAGTATCACATACCAGTTACCATATCTGAGAGAACATTTTAGAAGCTTGGTTCTATTTCAGCCATACTCAACCTTGACTTGCTCATGTGGCCCGCCAAGTTTTTTGTCATTCAAGTAACTAAATGTTGTAGATTTATTTTACTGTAGGTTATTGCGGCCCATCATTAGAATGGTCATCATGGGGGGTGTTTAGGGGGTCCGGGCCCCCCCTTAGCATACGACGAAAATAAATATCGTAGCCACTCGCATTCTGTTCCGTCAAACTATATTACGTCGCTACTAGGTGTCTGTATTTATTAAAAAACAAATGAAACGGTTATTAAACCAAATATCATATCATATCCTTTTGGACGTTTATGCAAAAAAAAACTGAAACGACGAAGAAGAGTTGTGTGTGTGGCCTAGGAAGAAAAAAGGTTGAGTATGGCTGCCCAAGTATCTATATAAAATAGGGGCTAATCAAGCTGCCTGCCAATACGTTACGGCCCAAACTACATTTGTCGTATTAATGCCAAGAGGCAAGCTCAAGGTCAATTCCCATTTTTTAAGGAACGTTTTGCATTCAAACCGCAGTCTCATCCATAAAAAAATCTACAAGTTTTCGACATTAAACGTCGCAGGGATAGTTACTACTAGATTTTGAACGTAAATCTAGTAATTGACGTTCTGTTCCCATCTTCTTACAAGTTACTCAGAAGGGCTTTATTGTGTAGAGTTCTGAACTTATGATTGTCATTCAGATAGCTTGTGATGAACTCCGGAGGGTTTCTGCTAAGGAACAGTTCCATGCTCATGTAGCGGGCTGCGGTCAATCGTTTGCGTTCTGCGTTCGACCGGCAAAGGTTCTTGTGCGCATGCGCCGCGAAACTAGCTGCTGCCTTCTCGACTTCCTTGGCAGTGACTCGTACCTTCGGATCGTCTTCTAATGGCGGCTGAAAATAAAAAGAATCTTATATTAGTAGAATGAAATAGTAAGTAATGTTAGATACTTAAATCAATCTGCTTTCTCTGTTCCCAACTATGTTGATTAGGTCGGCTTCTAGTCTAGAATAGTGTTTTATTGATTGATAATATATCTCAATCCCAATCTTGATCCCGATCCTTGTCTGTAACCAATCAACGGCCGAGTTTGTGTCCTTCACCACACAATCCTCACCTTTGATTGGTTACAGACAAGGATCGGGATCAAGATTGGGATTGAGATATATTATAGAAAGCGGCCGTTAGTCAGTTTAGATCAGAGTTGCGGCTGTTATAACTACGAGTAAGCCATTAGCTCCTCCTCACATTAAGTTAGTTTAGATCAGAGATGCGGCTGTTATAACTACGAGTAAGCCAGGAGCTCCTCCTCACATTAAGTTAGTTTAGATCAGAGATGCGGCTGTTATAACTACGAGTAAGCCAGGAGCTCCTCCTCACATTAAGTTAGTTTAGATCAGAGATGCGGCTGTTATAACTACGAGTAAGCCATTAGCTCCTCCTCACATTAAGTTAGTTTAGATCAGAGTTGCGGCTGTTATAACTACGAGTAAGCCATTAGCTCCTCCTCACATTAAGTTAGTTTAGATCAGAGTTGCGGCTGTTATAACTACGAGTAAGCCATTAGCTCCTCCTCACATTAAGTTAGTTTAGATCAGAGATGCGGCTGTTATAACTACGAGTAAGCCAGGAGCTCCTCCTCACATTAAGTTACTTAGATAAGAGATGCGGCTGTTATAACTACGAGTAAGCCATTAGCTCCTCCTCACATTAAGTTAGTTTAGATCAGAGTTGCGGCTGTTATAACTACGAGTAAGCCATTAGCTCCTCCTCACATTAAGTTACTTTAGATAAGAGATGCGGCTGTTAGAACTACGAGTAAGCCAGGAGCTCCTCCTCACATTGAGTTACTTTAGATAAGAGATGCGGCTGTTAGAACTACGAGTAAGCCAGGAGCTCCTCCTCACATTAAGTTACTTTAGATCAGAGATCCGGCTGTTATAACTACGAGTAAGCCAGGAGCTCCTCCTCACATTAGGTTACTTTAGATCAGGGATGCGGCTGTTATAACTACGAGTAAGCCAGGAGCTCCTCCTCACATTAAGTTAGTTTAGATCAGAGATGCGGCTGTTATAACTACGAGTACGCCAAGATCTACTCCTCTTTAGATGAGAGATGCGGCTGTTATATATAGCTAGGTGTGGTATATAAAAAAAGCAGGTAATTCTATTCTCATCATCATCCACAGCCACAGCCCGACTTCGCCCACTGCTGAGCCTCCCATTTCTTGAGCCAATCCCACGTTCCTGTGCATCCAGGTTCTACCCGCGATGGCAACAAGGTTGTCCGCCCAACACTTCTTTTTCCAGTCATCGGACGCCACTCGGTCACTGCCTCACTCCACCTATTATCACCGCGTCTTGCCTGGTGTCCTGCCCAGCTCCATTTTAGCTCCACAATTCATTTTCCGATGTCGAAAACATTCGTACGTCTTCGGATCTCGACGTTTGGAACTCGATCTATTAGACGTGTGCCAAGCATGAAACGCTCCATGGTTCTCTGTGCTACTCTGTCTGTACACAGCCTACTGCGTGAGCGGCCCATCCAAGCAATATTATTCTCGATACCTCCGTTTGTTGATGTTCTTTGCTAAATTACCTATAAATAATATGATATGGCCTAGATAAACATATCGCAAACCCATTCCTCAGTAAAAAAAAAAATATAAAGGTCAACCATCTCCAACGATTCGATTCCAAATTTAACAGTAGGATTTGAATCGTTGAAGGTGTTTTCCATAACCTTCGTCTTGGCCATATTCATCCTAAGACCCATAATATTAAAAGAAGCATCTTATTATATTTAAGTCTAACAAAACTTACAGAAAACCGAATCCACTGCCAGATTTGAAACCTTGATATTTCGGCAGTAGCAGAGTCTTCAACATTTCCGCTGTAAAAGAAATGGCCGATGCCTGCCAGCCAGTAATATATAAAGAGAATTGAAATAGCCACGTTATGCTTCAGGCCTTGTAAAGTCACTCCATCGCGGGGTATGGACAGCAAATCCTGGGGCGTCACGTTCACTTCGAACTTCTTACAGATCTGATTTGGTGTTGCACCGCTTTTCTTCCAAAGCTGCAATCGAGCAAAACATTGAATAAAAATACCAATTCAGTATTCAGTAAATAAATTCATAATTCGAGATCATTTCACCCTATCGGCATCGCCACTAGCTCAGGTTTCGACTTTATCTAAAACTAACTGTCCATCGGGGCTCCGCTCTCGTCAACTGGCTACCTAACCTACCAACCCATCTTTTTTTTCCTTCTCCTTACTACAAACTCAACAAAAAAATAATTAGCGAAATTGGTCCAGCCGTTCACGCGTGATTGATGTCGTGACCAAGGGAAATAGGGATTCATTTTTATATAATTTTATAGATTTAGAAACTAACTTGGCAAAAAAAGAAAGGCGTTGATAATACTATATAATTGATAAGTAACATAAGCTATATTGTACCTAGAACGGTGATGAGGCGAGAGGCCAGCTATTACCCACTGTTTGCTACATCTCCCTGTCGTACAAATGCAGGGGAGAGAGCGCCGCTCAGAAGATTGGTTCAGGCTTACAATAATAATTTTAACGATATTGATGTATTTGCTCTATCTAAACATAAATTTAAAAAACAAATTAGTAAGCGCCTTGCTCAAAATGTTTAATTGTTATGTATTGATTGATTACTTAAGTATGTTTTAACTATTAGATTTTAAGATAGCGAAAAAATTGTATTGTTTTTATATCCTAGTTTTATCTAATTTTACTAAACTGTACCTAATTTAAACTAGTAACATGTGGAAACTTAGTGGATTGTACAATTACTTATAGCATACTGTGTATCTAGTTATATAATATACATTGTACGATTGTTTGTTTTCCCAAACAAAATAAAATGAAATACCACAGAAAACAATTGCTGATAACTTTAGTTTGGTGCTGCTCTGTGGTTTAAATGAATATAGCTACGTACTCAGTTCTGCGATACATATACTTACTTATCTGTCAGTCAGGGACAGACAGTCAGGGAACTAAATCGTTTATCATTTAAAGGTTGAAGGTCACTTCCACGACGCATGCACAGTAGGTATTGATATCATAAATCGGCAGTCTATTTTTGTGGTAAAGTTAATTTCAACCTTAATGCAGTTTGAAACTGACCTGATTTACTAGAAATTGTTTCAAATTGTTGTTAAAAGAAGAAAAAGTAAAAATTAAAAAATGTGATAATTGCAACGGGATGACCTGGACACGTGCCACGAGGGCTGGTTCAAGGGGGCGCAGGCGTAGTGTCTGGAGGGCTTTGCCCAGCAGTGGGACACAATTGGGCTAATAAAAAACATACTGCAAGTTTACAAAATGGAGGCAACTAAGCTAATAATAAATTCGACTAACAATCGAAAAATTCAGTCTTTATTACCAAAGCATGTACCTACCTAATTGTAATTAAGTATTCATGATTGTACTAGAAACATCGGTTACGTGTTAACAAGCTGAATCCGATTGGAAAATAAGCATGCTATACTTGTTACATTTCACGAACGTGATACCACCATTGCAAATTAAACCTTATACCAACGACATAAGTTACATGGCCACGCTCCTGTATCGCAAGGACTATCACGGTACATGACTTGATTAAAAAGGTTTCTGCTATGGAAATTTTTGTACAAATGTTAAATACAGTAAACAAAAACTCAATTATTTACTGACAAGGCGTTTCCGTAAAGCTTCCAATTGTTACGGTTGTGTACAAAAAATATTTGCATTCAAGTTTTTTTAGCTTGAAGATGTACGGCGCTACCGAGGTCGGCTCAGAAAAAGTGGCGAAATGATTTGGACGAGGGCAGGTTAAAGCAAGGCACGAAAACTTAAATACAAGTACAAACTAAAGTGGCTAGTAGGTAGGTAATAAGACAGGCTGATGTGATCTAAAGGGCTATGCCAAAAATGGTGCCTTTTTTTATGGCACACTAACGCCACCTTGTTAGATGTGTCGAGTACTTCCATACAAACAATAGTTACTATGGCAGCTCAGCTCTAAAGTACATCCGTATCTAGTTATGCACCTTATCTATAACGCGTAGTTTGCTTTAATAAATATATGTTATAGATTAGGGCAAATAACTCGAGACGTACTTTATAGCCGTGCTGCCATAGTAACTATTGTTTGTGTGGAAGTACTCTACATAATCTAATAAGGTGCCATAAAAATTCAAAAAAAGGCACCAGTTGCTCATATATTTCAGGCAAGGCACTTTATAAAGAAGTAGTTATGTAAAGTTTATTTGTAGTATTATCTTCTGAAGTGCTGAGCCAATTACAACAATCACACACAGACACATCTTGCACAGAGAGAAAGCAACACTATCCTTTGAGTAGCACAAGCTGGCATGGCTCCTGAGAGATGAACCAAAGGAGCAAAGATGCGGAAATAAGTTTTAAAAGACAGTCCATGAGCTGTATACCGAAAAAAGTATTCTAAACGAATTGTGGTGTACAATCAAGTGTATTTTATCTATCTAAGCAGTGTTCTATTGTACCAGTGCGCTATACTTCCTTTAAACACGATCTATTTTTTGAACAGCAACGCCAATGAAAAAGAGAAAATAGAAATGTATACAAACCTCATTGACATGTGGTACTACTCTTGCGTCGTACACCATGAAGCCATCAACACCATGCTCTATCTCCTTCATTTTAGCAGCCAGTATCTTCGTTATTATCGTTTTGGATCTGAAATTGTTTGTGTATTAGGTACTTCTTACGTAATTAGAGGTTAATTTAAAATTACTAATATTTTAAAATATTTATTAAGTATATTATTGTTTTTTTGGTTATATTTTTGTAAAAGGCCTCTGGCAGGGTGATTACTGATCCGATTACGAAAACTATAGAAAGCTACAATATCACTGCGGGTTATAGACTTTTTCATCACAGAAAAATACGCCGCTGTTTTGCAATAGTCCACGGGAATGGAATAGAATTGAATATTGCCTTTTCTTTTTTTCTCTTTTTTTTTGTAAGGAAAAAACCTTCACAAGCGGCATTACTCAAATGCGAGTAAATCAAATGTTTGATTGTGTTTCACAAACCCACACTGGGCCTGCATGGTGGATTACGCGGCCAACATCCCCTCCCTCTTACAGAGTGGACGCTGTGGAGGCAAAGGGTGTGCGCCAGCAGTTGTAACATAACATGTTATCCTGCCTAGCCTTTTCCCAACTATATTGGGGTCGGCTCCCAGTCAAACCGGATTCAGCTGAATACCAGTATTTTACGTGGAGCGGCTGCCTACCAGATCTCCACAACCCATTAACTGGGTAACACGGTACTTCTTGGCAAGACTGGTGTCAGATTTTCTGGCTTCTGACAATCCGTAACGACTGCCAAAGATTTACAAATGACAGCCGGGACCAACGGCTTAACGTGCTTTCCGAGGCACGGAGGAGTCTCGGTATTATAGGCTGAAAATGTAGTTACCTACTAGCTTTTCGACTTCGTACGCGCATATCACGTTTTTTCCCGTTCGCGTAGGACTTTCCCTTTCCCGTATAGCCTATAGCCTTCCTCATGAATGAGGCTATTATAATTATGTAAGTATACAAAAATAATTTTCCAAATCCGACTGGAAGTTCCAGAGATTGGAGCGTTCAAACAAACAAACAAACTCTTCAGCTTTATCATAATATTAGTATAGATATTCTGACATGATTAGGTACCTACTCAATCAAACTGCCTAGCCTTTTCCCGCTATGTTGGTGTCAACTTCCAGTCTTACTTACCAGATGCAGTTGAATACCAGTATTTTACATGGACAATCACAAACATGTTCAAATGACGACTGGACCAGCGGCTTCAGATGCTTTCCGAGGCACAGTGGAAACTCGGTATGTAATCGACAAACGTAGTTTAACCACAATGTTCTATCCGTGCGGCAGCGGCGGCGTGCTCCTTTGCAATGATTACTTTGTGTCGTTTTTATTGTTTGGCACTTACTCCTTATCAGTGATGTCAGATCCAGGTTTGAGCATAGCAGCCGCCATGCCGCCGGTAGCAGGGGCTCCTCTAGAGTGGCACGTACTCACGACCAGCTTCAAGTAACTGTTCAAGAAGTGGCGATCCATGTTCACATACTTATTCCTATCTGGCAGCAGGAACTCTTCACGATCACCTGGGAAATAGAACTGTTGCATAATGTATCCATTAAGCTAAAAATATGGTTAAAAAATAATTGTAGGAAGTCAGGAGTAGCGTAGTGGAGTAATTGATTTAGCAGATTAACTACCATCAAAAATTGCTTTTGTTATATTTTATAATATAAATAAAAACCGGCCAAGTGCGAGTCGGACTCACGTGCAAAGGGTTCCGAACGAAAAATATTTTTTTAACAAGTTACCTTATAATCTTCTAGGTATTCCTGTAATCTAAAGGCAAATAAATACACATTGTCTGTATTTTTTTCAAAATTTGACGATCATTAGTTTCGGAGATAAGGGGGGAATGGTAAACATTTATCTACTTTTTTAATATCTTCGGAATAGATTATTTTTTTTAATTATTAAAATAATTGTTTTCAAATCCTTACGATGAGTCCTTTGATTTGATAGGTATATCACACGGTAGTTGGTAGATTTTTTTTTGTTTTTTTTAATTTTCTACTTGTCCCCCCAAAAAGTGACCCCATTTTCAAAATGTATTTATTTTCGTTACTTGTCCGTGTTTGGGTTACCGAAGGTTATTATGTGTACCAAAGGGGTTTGAACATTTTTTTATCTGGCATAGGCCCTCGCCGTCATTTTGTATTATTTTTCAAAGTTGCGGCGCACGATCTAACGCATAATTAATATGGATAGAAAAACAAAAATATTAGCAACATGTATGCGGTGCCGCTGCCCCAAAGTGTTACGTGCCGAGATATTTGAAGGGAAAGTCGCCATGTGAGAACAATGAAAATCATTAAAAATTACTTATCACGGGCTTATTATACGCAGTAGATTGTACTGTAATAATAGTTATCGGCTTGATATAACCATTTATATAAAATAAACACTATTATTTTGCGAAGTTCTTAATAAGTGGTTTTACGCGTGTAATAAGTGCAATGCGTCTTATTTTAACTTTCTTCCATAAATGATAAAATCAAGCTGGGAACTATTATTTGAATTTTTTTATCTTATGCATATAAGCACATAATTAAGTAATTTTTAATGATAGTCATGATTGTCACATGGTCTATCCATGCTAGATCGTGCGCCGCTTTGAAAATAAAACCAAAATGACGGCGGAGCGGCTATGCCACAAAGGTTCTATCCTCTTTCAAATGAATCGGCCAAGTAGATTCGGAGAAAATCGTCTGTGATACTCAGACAGACAACCGAGTGATCCTATATGGGTTCCATTGTTCCATACAGAGGTTTGGAACCCTAAAAAGAAAGTTATTTATGGTGCGGTGGTTGAAAATTTAGTAGGAAGCTAAAAAAGTATAGCATGGTATAAAAGGTATGAAAATGTGAAGCATTCTTAATATGCATACCTACTAAAAATGTTATTAAAGAAAATAAATAAAGATTATATTCACCAAACTTGGATATGATAGAGGCGCAGTAATCCCATATCCCACAATTGAGGCCCAAAGAGTGGTCTTTAAGTGCATACAAAATTTCTTCAAGTTCAAAACTTGAGACAATATTCTCTATTAAAACACATGCTTTTATAGTGCCTTGTGGTAGACCAAGTTCATTTTGTGCCCAGACAAATATTTCATTCCACAGTTGAGCTTCTGAGGCACCCTCTAACTTGGAGAGATAGAAGTAGGGCCCGCTATTGGCCTCATAAAGAGCCTTTGCATTGTGGTACATCAAAATTGCAAAGTCCACTAAGGGTCCAACAGCTTCCTTGCCTTCAATCTAAAATATTTAATATTATTTAGAAACATAGTTGTGTTATGTTTTATATTATAGAGGAATTAGTTAATAAAGCCTATATGCATTATACAAGGTGGTTGGTAAACAAAAGGTTGGAATCAGTTTCAAAACTTTAATAAAACATTTTCCTCACCAAAATATTATGTTCAATCATATTCCAAGCTCTGGGTCTCAAGATAAGTACAGGACTGGTGGTGATAGTGACAGGAGCACCAAGGAGTTTTCCATTCACTGCCAGCCTTATGTTTTGGTATGCTTGTAACTGGTTCTTCCAAGTGGGGCAGTGCCCATCGTCAAAGTCAACTTGGATGCCTTGCACATCCTCATTGAGAGAGGATACAAAGTGAGCAGTGTTTGATGCTGAGACATCACCAAGATCCAGGTGGCGGTTACTACAATCCAAGTTAAATGTTTTTTAGGTCCCTTTTCTTTAGAATAAGTTCAAGAATACTTGAAATAATAGGTACTTCTACACCTAAGTGTATTTTGTTTTTGTATTGACCTAAGTGACATGTTTTTTTCAACATCATTTAATGACTTGCCCATGTCACTTACGTCGCTGATTGAACAGTGCAGTTCAATGAAAAGGCTAGGCTTTTCACGATACAGCTGATTAAGCTACTCGGCTGCGACATATACATATTATATTTAATAAATAGTTTTAAGTTAGTTATTTACATTTATTGTTATTTGCAAAATGAAATTTTTGGTGTATTTCGATTATGATGCAGTAAATAGGTACCGTGTAAAATTTAAAATTATAAGTATTCATATAAATTTTTATTTTATTTTAAACAAATCTAATGTCCCTCTCGCAAAAACGCTGTTTTGTATGGCAGCTGTATCGGCGTCATGGACTTTGATATCAAAGTCCATATCGCACTTCTTTTCTAATTGTAAACTTTGAAACTTTATAACTTCATTGCCGATGAAGTTATTTTAAAAATTATTTCACAAGTGCTTTATAAAGCTAATAAATATATTTAATTTTGTAATTAAAAAAATAGCATTCATATTCCCTATTGACTACCAACCTATTCTCTTACAAAAAACAGGCTACTCAATTTACTATTGGGTCTTCAAAGTAGCCCGTCTAATAAAATGATTTAAGTAATAGGTAAAGACCTATTAAAATAAAGTTGGATATTTTTTTGCAAAGAGAGTTATCAGTTAATAAAAAACAATGCACTGCAAAGAACTAAGTATCAAAACCATGGCCAGGAAGAAGTAGATAGAGATTATAATTATTATATAGAATGAGTGATACTCACAGTAATCGTGGAGGTAAAGGAGCTATAGTCCAAGACATATCATTCCTTTCCGGCGACTTTTTGAAGTCCAAAGTCGAAAGCGCTTGTGTTGTCACAGTCCGCCGCAACCTATCTTTATACAGTTGTACAATCTGCTTTTCAAACGTTTTGTGTATTAAAAATAAAAACTCCACAGCACCATCATTAAAAATTGTTTTCTGTATTTCTTCAAATTTTGGCGGGGCCGATTGCAAAAAGAGTACTTTGGTCATTTTCAAATTTGATGAAGAGGTTACATGTAACTGTGTAATCTCTTGTACAACTAATGCACCAATGATAAAACATCGTTATTCCCTTCGAATGAATTTGTTGTTTGTCTTTATTCTTATCATTTTCTTATCAACAAACTCATCGGTCGGTACAGTGCACCCAGTGCACACAGTGGTCTATGGTACAATCTGAGAGAGAGCAGTGCTGGCCTGCCAACTAGGAGCACAGACCAAATAGGACTAGGAGTTAGGCGTATTTATCGGAACAGATAGAAATAACAGATTTATGTACGAAGTTTGTACATAAATCTGATATTTCTATCTGTTACGATACAAACAACAAATAGGTAACAATTTTGTTCCTAACAACTTATTTTATCTGTTACTTTAATAACAGACTCTCAAATACTGTTACCGCGGCTGTTACTATTATTTCTTTATAACAGTCCCCACACATCAGCGTTGCCAGTGAACGAGAAATCTCGTACCTTTACGAGATTTAACAGTCTCTGTACGAGACGAGAAAAATAAAATCTCGTACCGTTTTTACGAGATTTTAACAATGTTGCTTACACATGGGTTGGATGGCTAATAATGGGTTTTTCATTTTAATAAAAAGAGAACTTAGAAATTGACTTTACAGGCACAGCAAATGGTTCACTTTTAGCTGCAGAAAGTGCAAAAGGCCCAAATTGCAAAGGAAACTGTATAAATTTCAGGAAATGTATTCCAGAATGGCAACTGAAAAACAATACAATAAAAACGAAGATGATTTTACCAATACCCCTGACATTACAAATACCACTAACACATTTGAATAAAACCATAATAATAATCATGTACTTACCCTATGTATCTAGTAAGTACAAAATGTATTCCATCAGTATTAATAATTTGTATTTTTTTTTTATAGATTTTGTTAAAATTATTTAAATAATATGAATCACTTCTAATAATGTTATTTTCAATTGGCGGCCCCAAACTTAAGAAATATAACTACCCCAGGCTAGCTAATAATAGCACATAGTAGTGTAAATTAAGGTCTTTAGGAGATTTTTTAAATTTATACTTTAACGAGATTATGTGTTCAAAGAACGACATATTTGGCAGGCCCTGGTACGAGAAAATAAAATCGGCATATGGCAACCCTGCCACACACTCAGACTGTTACCACTGTTACCACGTGAACAGTTACCACGGCATTACATCTCTCATTTCTTCACTAAATAATGATCCTTGCTAAAAAGAGAAACGCCTATTATTTTTTTCGATATCTGATTGCTTCTCGCTCTTCCTAAAGCTGTTAAACTACGCTAGAAAGAGAAGCACTTAGTATTTATTAACCCATAAATATAGTTGGTGGTATTACAAGAACAAACAGTTTCTCCTAAACTAGGCCTTATTATTTGCTAATTTAAGTGACCATAATAAAAAAACATATAATTTATTTCATTTTTCTTGATGGCAATTTTAGACACCTGCCACGGCTGTCACTCTGACTTTTTTTCTGTATGTTTGTTCAGCGATGTTTTCACCAATTCCAATACGAGCCTACTGGAATTGGTGAAAATATCGCTGAACAACATGTAATGGTATCATACAACATGCAACATGTAACAACCAACGTGTAATGGGGGGTCACTAGTCAATTTGTAGGAAATCTAACTAGGAAATCAGAAGATATAAGTCCGATTTAGTCCAAATCGGATCCAATATTCTTTTTTTTAAACATGCAATCCAATACGTTATTACTTCATGAATGCGTGGTCTGTACGATTTAGAATCCAATTTAGTGTAGTGTGATCACTAGCTAACAATTTAGGTTCTTAACTGTTCCAAGTTAGATTTCCTACAAATTGAATAGTGTAATAACCCCTTTAAGACTGCAACCGCCAAATAAGTAAAGAAACTAAGGCTTTTGAGTCTTGGTTGGCAACCAGTTTTGGGGATTCATAGAGGGCAGAGGCAGAATTACAGTGCAGTCGGAAGAATTACAGGCATATTTTGACGGCACGGTTGGCGCAGTGGTTGAGCGATTGACAGCTGCTATGTTTGTACACGCACCCACGATACAGGAGAAATTCCTAGTGTGGGGTAACGTTTAAAAAAAAAAGTTTGTAAAATTAAGTCTAGGATAGTATACAAATAAGTTTGTATCTTATGTCGATTAAATTAACTAGTAATGTAATGTATGCTATCTCATTTTCCACATACATTCACAATTTTTTTTTTAAATCTTGGTTATTTTTATATGTTGTTGGCAACACTCACCTGCAATTTTATTATGTAGATGTCATTGTGACAGCCTCAGAGATAATATACAATAGCACAGCGTTGCCAACGTGTTGGGAATTGCCAACTGCGGGTAATCTGAAGTTGATTGGGGATATATTGAAGACTGGCATTATTCGGGGAGAATGCGGGGATCCAGGGTTGCGGAATTGTTCGAAAGAGTTACCGCGGCCCTGGGAAGAAAGGCACTAGGAGGACTAAGGGTGGGTTTTAGTCAGTAAAAGTCTGACACTCCCTGCCGCTCCACCCAGAGCGGGAGGGGTCATTTGATGATTTCCCAACCTAAAAAAAAAAAAAAAAAAAAAAAAAAAAAAAAAAAAAAAAAAAAAATGCGGGGATTTTGAAAATCGATAGCCCGGACAAAGTCAGAACCCGTTTTGCAAGAAATCTGCTTATCTCTACATTTGCTAGGTTACTTAAGGATATCGAATGACTTCATTTTTTAAATTATCTTCGTTGCACTACATTTAATTTTCGGATTTATTGAAGGGAATATGTGGGAAATCTGTTGAGTTTTAGTCCTAAATTGGGGAATTTAATTTGAATTTCTAGGGAATTTGGCAAATTGGTGTTGGCAACGCTGCTCTGCTTGTCATACATACATAACAAAAAAATAATATCTTGTACAAATTAATGAATTCATGTTGTAGTGTGTGACGTTGCCCTAAGCACAGAGTACTACAGTATATAGGCCTAAAGATGTGTTAATACCGATATTTATCACTACCAGCTAATATAAATATATTAGTCTAGAAATATTATAATATCTTCTTCTTCTTCTTTTTTCTTGAGGATCGGTGAAATACCTAATTATACGTATCACTTCACGAATCCGATCCCACCGATCCGTGTCAAGTGAATGGAATCCCAGATTATGTACATTTTAGTAATCTGTGGATATATTAGTTAAGAGATTAGTAATATTCTATGGATTCACGTATTAGTAATCCGATGATCTTAGTGCCAATTCTACTAATTTTTAAGCAACGTTCACATACGCATGTCAGGCGCAATCTGTCAAAAATTTATGAAAATTAAAAGGCTTTTTTAACAGATGCAACTGAGATTGAAAAGCGAACGTTGCTTAATAAAAAAATCAGTTGATTTAGCCCTCTGATATGTTATTTCAAGGGGCCAATTCTGATTTTGACTGTTTTTTTTTTATTACTAAGATCGTCAGATTACTAATACGTGAATCCATAGAATATTACTAATCTCTTAACTTATATAAATATATTCGTCACACTCTTATAATTATAGGACCCTAGCCTAAGATAATCCAGTAGATATGATAGCCCTAGATAGCCCTTGCCTATGGCCATTCCTAAAAAAAAAAATTGTGAATCTGTGCTTGTTTGCGTCTTCTCCATTGAGATAGAAAAAATACTATTTATATGTCTGTGGTCGACTCAGTCGCTCTCTCTCTGTCAGCCACTCCCTATCAGTGCTTGTTAACGTTACCAAATAACAAAATAATAACCGTTACAAAACGTTAATTTCAATTGTGATACCATAGTAACGTTACAAAATTTACCAGTATTTGATAACATTACCAGTAATATAACGTTAAGTAACATTTAACGTAAAATACGAGAATTATCGTTTTAACGGTAAAATAATTAGTGTTATTATAGCCCGCGAACTTTCTTGTATTTTTTGCTATTTGAAGGTCAGTGTCAGGTTGTAATTTAATCAAAATGTGATGCGCAACAACAACAAATATATTTACATAGATGTAACCATAAGAATCATTTACTCATCATCATGAACTCAGATTTGATGTGTTTAATAACTAGATTTCCGAAATTTAACTAAGAGAAAAAAAAAAACATGGTTATAATTATGTACCTACTTACATATTTTTTACTGTCGTGAATCATATTTTGATCAAGATTCAACCTGACATTGCACCACCTCACAGAGATAGCCGTTTAAAAATAACGATAAAATTAACGTTAAACTACAAATAACGTTAATAAAGAATAACGTTAAAATGGTGCAAAAATAACGTGTAGTGTAGAACTCCACATGAACTGTTAACGGCATCTACTAAATTTCATGTAGATACCCCTAACCCATACTAGGTACAAAAAATGCTAGCAACGAAATGCATTCGTGAGTAACGTTTCTTTTCTCGGTACCTGATGTTGCATCCGTTACTCAGCTATGTGTATTCTGTGTTACTCTGTACCGAATACATAGGTTTGCTACAGCTCTAGCTCCGCTCGCAGTTCTTTACCACCAGGGAATAATGACAGATCACAGACACAGCACAGAACCACAGGCAAGGAGCTTCTCACGTCTCAGTTGTGTGAAGTTGTGTTGTGTAGGTTGTGTTGTAATTTAAAAAGTTCCTCACCTAAATATTTCATCTGGAATTACGTTGCATCTTCAGATTTGCGATTGATTCCATCTCACAACAGTCAATTGAGTCAATGTGCGTAGACATTGAACATTGAAAAACAAAAATGGAGGACGAAACTATCCAAGATGCAGCCGTCGAAGAAATAAAGTTTAAACCGAAAAAAAAGAAAAACCTCCGCCAACGAATCAAAGAAGATGATGATTCAGAAGATGAAGAACACATCTTAGCCAAATTACAAGAGACAAAAGTGTTACAGAAACTTCGAGAAAGGCCGAATGGCGTTAGTGTGGTTGCTTTGGCTACGGGTCAAAAGACCACATTAGAAGAGGAGATTACTTGTAAGGACCCATTCAAGGTGAAATCTGGTGGTATGGTGAATATGCAGGCGTTGAAAAGTGGCAAAGTGAAGCAAGTAGACGACGCGTACGATACTGGCATCGGTACTCAGTTCTCAGCCGAGACTAACAAACGTGATGAAGACGAAGAGATGATGAAGTACATTGAAGAACAATTGGCGAAACGAAAAGGTTTGTTCCACCTACTAATATGTTTGTTCATAGTTTTATTTATTCATGAAAAGGAACAAAAGTAGTACAATAATTATGTTATATTGTTAATTTAATATACAACGCTACAGAGAGGTGTACAGATTACCATTAATATTAAAATGTTAAGTCACTAGGAGGTGTCAGAGCAGTTTTTCAAATGTTAGTGGTAACTTAAAACGAGGTTTCTTGAATATCCACCTCAATGCTGGAGTTTTGTCAATATATTCAAAACTCTTCCGTCACACATCAGTTACGGAAGAATAACTACTGGTCATAGAACGCTGAAATTTGGCATGTAGGTTCCTTCTTAGGGAGTGTAAGGGAGCACTTAGAGAGGATTTGTTGAAATTCCTACAGGATGGGAAAAAACAATATGTGCAAAGTCATGGGCAATAGCTAATTAGCTATATTTCATTTATTTCTAGTGGGCTTAGTGGGATATGTATAGTTATCTTTATTGTACACTATTACAAATAATAAAATAACTTGCTTGTTGTGAAGTTACCAGAAACACATGTAATTGGTTGAATGAATAATCAGGTACTTGCATAACTTAATTGGTTTTCAATAAAAATGTTTTAAAGTGTTATCAATTTTTTCTTTGCAGAAAGACATAATGAAGAAATGAAGGAATCCGAGCACAATGACACATTAAAATATTTGTCACCTGAAGAAGCAGCACTTTTATCTCTGCCTGAACATCTCAGGGTTTCATCAGCTCATCGTTCTGAGGAGATGCTGTCAAATCAAATGCTTAGTGGCATTCCTGAAGTAGATTTGGGCATTGATGCCAAAATTAAAAACATTGAAGCCACAGAAGAGGCTAAAATGAAAGTACTGTGGGAGAGACAAAACAAAAAAGATTGTCCATCACAGTTTGTGCCAACTAACATGGCAGTTAATTTTGTACAACATAACCGGTTCAATATGGATAGTGACATTGCCAAGAAAAGGAAAGTAGAAAAGCCAGAAGTGATTAAAACGGACAGTAGTGTTATAGATGATAGTGTGGACAAAATAGTTAAGAAAGCCAAAGGAGAAAGGGCTACTGATGATTACCATTATGAAAAGTTTAAGAAACAATTTAGAAGATACTGATTGTGAAACTTTTGCTTTATTTTGTTGAATCCATGTCATGCATAAGGCTGATGAGTTTGTGAATGGTTTCAAAGTGTTTGTTGTTGTGAAAGCCTTTGTGCAATATAAATAGGAAAAATAATTTTTCATATGTTTATCTGCCTAGCCTTTTCCCAACTAGGTGTATTGGGGTTGGCTTCCAGTGAAACCAGATTCTGCTGAATACCAGTGTTTTATGTGGAGTGACTGTCTGTCTGACCTCCACAACCCAGTAATTGGGTAATACGGTACTTCTTGACAAGCCTGGTATCAGATTTTGTGGCTTCTGACAATTTGTAACAACTGGCAAAATTTACAAATGACAGCCGGGACCAAAGGCTTAACGTGCTTTCTGAGGCACGGATGAGTCTCGCTTGTATGTTATGACGGGTTTATTCTTGAAAATTGGCCCTTGTGTTTAGCCATGAGATCCTGCAATTTTTCATCTGTATTGACACAAAATTATTTTACACTGAAAATTGTTCCAGCTGTAGTAAAAATATAAGCAAGTCCGCATGGTGTTAGTTGCATTGACTGTCTAGGGTCTGCAAGATGTTGTAATTGGTTTGAGTCAATAAAAAAAAAAGATGTAGCAGTTGTTGGATAATAAATTGTTATGTTGTATGGGTTTGTTGATCAAATGAGGTTAAAAGTGCTTGATTTAGTTATTGTTTCTATTTATAAAAAATGGAATTAAGATGTCTCCCTTTTCTTCTTAGCATCACATAAAACATATATTTTTCAGTAGCTGTGGATGATAGATTAAAGTTTGTTTTTTATTTGCATAGGCAGATCAAAGGTTTGGTTTGGTTTTGGTCTTTTGCCATTTCCTACTTTCAAAAAAAAATATGTACAAAAATTAACTTAGTATATTATGTAGCTTTGTTTTGTTTCTGTTCATTTTTCTATTCTTCTCAAACTTCGTTGTTCTTTTTGAGTTAAATCCATTGTTTGGTGTGGGTAGCGTTTGAATAGGCTTTTTTTGAGAAAATTACTCATGTTTTAAAATAACATATTATTTGAAAAAAAAATGGTCTATCAAATTATTTTAAGAAAGAATTGCAAAGTTCCTTTCATTCAGTCCATCCAAAAGTTGTCTGTAAGAGATTGCCCGGTACAATAACACTGCCCATTGTACACAAGACTTGGTGTTATAAACGTTTGTCCTGTACTTATTAGGAGGTGTACTATAAAAAAATGTTCATAAAACTTCTACAAAGAGGTGTATAGGTGATAGACAGCCACAGAAAGTTAATATATCGACGACGAACTACCAATATCTTCTATCTAAAAAATTGCAACGTTACAGGAGACAAAAAAAGGTTTCATTTTTTTATTTTAACCCTTAATCAAATGGAAAGCTTTTTAAGAGATATAATATTGATAAAATTTTGGTAAAGGGGAAAGGGGGTTTTCTGGTGGGAAATAATTTCCCGTTATTTGTTACTGCATATCAAAATATTATCAAGTGGGAAAATAGTTCCCATTATTCGGTTCGACATTTCACTACAAATTTTAGACTAGATAATCACCCCGGTTTTGCTTTTGAATTTATGGAAATAAAATACAAATAATGAAAAAAATATAAATTAATATCTAAAATGAAAGAACAAAGTAAGGAACTATATTTTAAAACGCATAAAATTAAAATTATTGAGATGGCACAGTATGAAATGTTTTGAAGCAGTTTTTAGCACACAGAGCTACTTCACAGGTGGAACATTGAAATCTGGTCCTCTGTTCCTTCTTCATTGTGCTGCAGTATCTGCATCTTTTGTATGTAGGTATTTATTTCCTCTGGCAAGTGTATGCTCACATTCAGTAAACGGATTTCATCCGGGACCCCGAAGACACCGCCTTTTTTATTTTTAAAAAGCACGCCTTGTTGTACTTGTGCTTTCCGAGCTGTATAATTATTTATTAGTGCACGTGCTAAACGCAACCTAAATTCTCGGTGCCCGTGCACCGTCACAACGTGTGTGTAATTATAGGTGATGTACGAGTTTATGATAGATGCATCAAATAAAAAGAAAAAGAGTCGCATCCAGAATTTTCTTGATTTGCGATTGATTGGATATGAAGACCTAAAATAGTCGAACAGATCTACCCCACCTATACTAAGTGTATACGAAGCAATAGCTGTCGGGCAAAGAATCTAAGACTTAGAATCTAAATGACGACACGGTTGGCGCAGTGGTTGAGCGACCGGCTGCTGCGCTGCGTGTCGCGGGTTCGATTCCCGCACGGAACAAATATTTGTATGGCCTACAGATAATTGTTCCGGGTCTGGGTGTTTGTGTATGTGACTTTGTATGTTTGTAAACGCACCCACGACACAGGAGAAATTCCTAGAGTGGGGCAACGTTTTTTTTTTTTTTTAAAAAATCTAGAACCATCTTTTTGTGTTCTTTTCACAAACATTACGTCAAGTGGCTGATGTGCTGTGGTGAGAACTGCTACTTCCTTAGTATCAAGCCATTTAATGGCTGTGATTGACTCTGCTGTAACAGGTGCAAATTCATGTTTTTTTAAATCTCAATGCTTCGGTTGCTTTTTCTTTATAATATCAGGGAGATCTTTTCGGTTGTTTCTGACTGTTCCTACTGCATACATTTTCTTTTTATAAAGATCTTCCATAAGATTGCAGCTGGTGAAAAAGTTGTCAAACGCAACTAATGTATTTCTTGGTACATTATCACAAAGTTTCCTAACAATATTATAGCCGAGTCCTTCATTCTCAGTACTGTCGCCTTTACCAGTATAATTACTTCAAATTGACACAAATAGCCCGTTTTTGCGTCGCACCTTGCCCAAACTTTAAAACCTTTTTTAATTGGTTCCTTAGGCATATATTGTTTGAGTGAGCTACGGCCTTTAAATTTCACCATGCACTCATCAACAGATTGCACGGCAGAATTATCTGCTTCATTCTTATACACCTTGTTCAGTTCTGTAATTAAAGGTCTTAGTTTGTAAAGTTTATTGTGGTCAGGTGATCCCCTTGCTGGTTCCATTTCAATATCGTTTACGTGAAGGTTTTCCGTATTTTTTTTAAATCGCACGATTGGAAAAACCTGAAAGACTTCTTTATTGCAATAAAATGGATCAGACGACCGGTATAACTCCATATCAGGTAGTGGATTTAAGCCCATCGTGATCAAAACTCCTAGATACACCCTGATGTCTTGTTCTGTAACTGGTTTCCAATTAGTGCTATTTTTCTAACGGGCGTATCTATTTCTTTATTCCACGATTATCATTATCAGTTTATCCGGAAAAAACCGTTCGAAAATACTTTGTGTTGAAGTTTTGTGTGTTTTATAATTAGCCTTGGGTTTAAAACGCTTTTCAAAAACAGGAACATCGTGATATATGTTTGCCGTCTTCCATTCTCTCGGATGAGAGCGATCCCTGAGTACTTCATTGTGATCTTGAGACTCATGAGGATCATTTTCCAAAAAATCGTCTATAGAAAAAAATATAGTAAAATGGCGTTCAATTGTCTCTGCCTGATGTAGAACATAACTTGTAAAAATAAAATTACAAGTATTTTATTCTTCCATATTACTATTCTGACGTAGATTATCTTCTACATCAGGGTCTTCTACATCAATATCAGGGTCGATGTTTTCAATTTCTGTGCTAGTCTTTATGTTTCGAAAAAAGTCATGAAAGGCGGGGTCTATTAGTGGTAATAATTCCAGCAAATCCTTTTTTTTCTCCTGGCTTATTGGCAACGTCTCTTTGGAAACTACTTCTAACTGTACATTATCTAAATTGTATTTACCTCTTTTCTTGAAACTGATTACGTTAAAAGGGCTCTCTCTGTCAAGATCTGTCTGAAAATGTATTTCTCCTATGGGCTTTCTAAATTGCAGCCACTTTACAGGTTGCCATAAGAATTTATTACCAAGAACATCTTTTTTTTTAATTGTGAACGGACCCTTTTTCGAACCTAATTCACTGAATTTGAAAAATTGTACTAGTTTCATTGGTATAACTTCAAACGCATTTTTAATTTTGCAAGATCTAAACAGTTGTATCCAATCATTAAGATGGTTAATTTTAAGTCGAGTCTTCTTTTTTGTTCTCTCAATTATAGCATGATCCGAGTCACATTCCATGTGGCTATGCCCACTGATAAGGAATTTGTGATTTATTATTTCTAAGGTTGGATGTTTATGTAACAAGAGCATGAACATCATAGCGACTATATTGTTTTTATTCTGGCCTCCACATGTATCTGATTAAATGTGACCTCTTTTATATTTGGAGGTAAATTCTGAAGCAAATGCCATAAGCAAGATGCAATTTGATTAGCACCACGTGCGCCAATTGTTTCGTCCCACATGTAACAAGTAGCTTTGTCGTCAGCTAAGTTATGAACTGTGAGATTAAAGGACCATAACTGTCTCTTATAGAAAGAAACTGAAGTCTTGAGGTAAGGAATAGGTAAACATTGTTGTAGATCGAATGTGTAGACTTGAAATGATGGGTCACGTTTCGCATTTTCTTTATCCTTTCTCTTTTCGGAATAAGCTTTTTCTGCTAATGTTTGATGTTCAGCAAGTTTAACTTTTAAATCCAGGTTTTCCTGCCCTTGAGCTAACGAGATTTTAGTATTTAGCAAATCGCAAGTGTGACACGTATCTTTTGCTGGTTTTTTAAAAGATAAATTTAAATCGTGAAAACATTTAGAGTACAATTTCAATGATACGGGGTTTGTGCATTTTTCTTTGTACATACGATACATAGCTGCGATAGATAGGTCCGAAGATAAATATTTTCGATTTGTTCTTTTTCCACAATAATGACTTTCGTAATTTGGAAATGATAGTATATGGTTTAGGGCTGTAGTAGTATCGTCTATAGTTTTTTTTTATTTTTAGGTGGTTGACATCCTCATATCAAAAAGAATGATTCCACTTACAGAGTTTTTTTTTATCAATAACAACATTAACAAATCCTTTAGTCTCGCCATATGTTTTACAGAAACATTCTTTACAAATTGTCTTATCTTCATTATTTATAATTAGTTTATATTTGCAATAATAATCTCTGCTAACAGTTCTAGCATCAGTCTTCTGTGTTTTCTTTGGTAATACCGTAATAAGACTAGCTACATACATTGCTCTCCGATCTCTACTTCCTAAAGCCCAATATTCGTCAAAACATTGTTTTCTTTCTATTTCAGAAAATCGTTCAAAACATTTTAATCTACAAGTACTTAGTGAACTCAATTGCCTCTCCAATTTTTTTTCCTTTTTCAGTAACATAGCCTTTACCAGAATTTCTTAGTCTCTTAGATTCTTCCCTCTCCTTTCTTGATCTTCCCTTTTTTTTCTTTTTAATACCTTCTTCAGTTGCATCTTCACTTTGCGTTCTTATAGGTGTATCTTCACTCCCAGTCTCCGTCATATTATTAATATCTGAAACAAAATAATTCTGTATTTTAATTTTTCTGATGTCTGTGACGTTTTTGATTTATACCAATCTTAGCTTATCTACTCACCTGAAGTAGAGGCTGTAGTTTTATGTTATGTATTTTCTTCCACAGGAACACAAGATTTCGTTTTCTGCTCTTCTGCTTCATTTTCTATGGAAAGAGTACTTTGCATCACGTCGTTATCGATCTTATTACTATCAGAAGTCTTTTTTGTGTATCTTTAGGAGTTGAAATATCATCACAAGATTCGCAATCAGTTTCTGAATCCTCTTTTGTATTATTTATATTTTTTGCCATTAAATCAGGGTATTGCACAATCTCATTATCATCTGTATCATCAAATTCTAGTCCTTGTTCATTTAATACATCATACAATTCTTTCGTTTCCGGTGACATTGCCGGAATAGGAGATGATGTTTGATCTTCATTTTCCAGATTTTTTAGTAATGGAGATGATCCCACAACCACTGAAGTGTCACTTCTTGCATCAGAATTAGCCTCCCCTAAAATAATATAAATTAGAAATAAATATTAAATTTCCAGTCAATGTTTAATATATTATATTAAAAAATTAAACAAATGCCTTCAATTGTATTTTTATGTCTTAATTCCTGTATTAACCCTTTATAAGGCAGAAGGTTCCAGAGGAATGAAATAACTTTTGTTTATATTGTATGGCGTGTTTTTATTTATATAAAAAAATAGACTTACATTAAAAACTCTAACTATTTTGAAAAACTGAGAAAATATGGTGGTAAAAATGTTCCCACTGCCCGTCAACGACTACGCATACCAGCGAAGAACCAGATGTTATATATGATGAAAATTAGAGAAACAAGGCGTAATGCAAAGCGGGACATTGCATTTACTGCATTTAATTTTGCTTCTCTTATCTTTCGCTTTTGTGCTGCAGAACTTACAGCGTCGGTAGGTCTCTAACTCTGCTGGCATATGGTCACCTACATTTAGAAACCGCGATTCTACAGGCACAGAATTTACGCTTTTTTGATAGCTTTCTGGACATGCTATGCGTGATTTCTTGCAAACGTATGTGGGGATGCTGGATTTCCTTTTTCGGCTGGTGTAGCCACCGATCAGTCCTCTTGCCACAGCCACCCGAAATTCTAAATTGGTGAGTTTTTCTACTCTTGATGTCATTGAATATAAAATGAAAGCGTTTGTGCTTGACAAACGCTTTGACCATGCGTCCACTAAGAAGTAGAATATTCGCAGCCACCAGCGTTTACTTCTTCGTCCAACGGCATATGTCCCCTTTACTTGGTCGAATCGGTCGACACCGCCCATTCTTTTCGTGTACTTTTATAACCTGAGGGCAGTGAACAGCCTCCCTGGTGCCATCTTTTTGTTTTCTTTGTACAGATGTTATTCCTATTTTAGGATGAAATGCGGTAGTTAGCAACAAAACCTCTTTAGTATCCTGCCAAACAGTAAAAGCTACGTCTTGCTTCGTTCGCCATTTGAACTCACCTTTTTTCAACTTTAGGCTTTTGTTCCTTCCAGTTCTATTGGTGTTATTTTTTATTATATTAGGTAAAATTGCTCTATTTCTTCTCACCGTTCCAGTGGCATAAATATTTTTGTCATATAAGTACTGCATAAAAGAATAGTCACAAAAAAAATTATCGAAAGTAATTGTACTTTGAACTCTTCTTCTGTCAATTTACTTGATAATTTCTTTACAACATTAGCCCCAATCCTTCTTCTGTTCCTTGTCCCGTGTTGCCTGTGTAAATTTCATAATTAGAGGAGGGGGGCCCAAAGCGGGCACCATAAGTTGCAGTAAGCGAAAAACGTATATTAAAACATAGCTGAGTAATACTATTAATGCTTAGTTTGTTGTAGTTTCATACCCAATGTATAAATTCCTCGTATGTGTCAAGAATATTAAACCAAGATCCAAAATATGAAACACTTCCGAATGCTCACTTTGCCCGAAGGCTGGCATAAAGCGGGGGCATGAGCATTGGGGCAAAATGGGCACGCATCGGGTAAAGCGAGCATGCGTCTATTTTTTAGTATCTAATTTACAAATAAGAAGAAATATATTTATGAAAACATCAGAACGGCAGTAATAAAGAATCTTAATTGAACAACAATATAATCTGAAACATCTTATGTTTTTTTTTTACTTAACTTTATCTAAAATCAACACCACTTAATCAACATTCTTAAAAATTATTCAGTCGCCATTAGTAACTTTGCAATATTTTCTTCATTTTAACAATCAAACAAAATTAAACAAAAAAATCTCACTTTTGAAACAAACTAGGTAATTAGTTTCATAAAATTATCATAAAATAAAAAAAGATTATTAAACTTAAAATTAAACAAAGAAACTTGAGATCTTAACAGCCTTCAACATATTAATTGTATTAAATCAATCATATTTAGAAATTACCACTTATAGAGATTTTCTGCTTTGACACAACCAATCAAAAGAGTTAAATCTCTTGACAATAGTCACAATTGCCCCAATTCCGGAATATGATGTGCATTTATCATGGGCCCACATTTTACAATCATCGCATTGGATCCAGTCCTCTACAGGAGGATCCACATATCCTCCTCAAACCCGAGACGTGTTCGCTAATGAAATAAAATTTTATAGGTAAACTTAAAGACTCCTAAATGACAAAAAAAATATAAAAAAAATTATAAGTTATTAGTTTTTTTTAATTGCATGTCTCCTATACAAGACTCTGGCTTTTAACATGTCAATTTTGTAGTACTGTAATCAAAACGAAAAAATATGAATTAAAACATTTATTTAAACAAAAAAGTTAGAGCTACTTAGACAGATTCGTGATAGTGTTTGTAGCAATTTCGTCCTACTACAAGGCATAAATGCATGTTACAAGTAGAGCAAAACACTCTTGCTTTCTTGCTTTTACAGCCTGGCATTCGGCATCTGTGATTGTCATTTTGTTCATCAATCAATGGCAAATGACCAGCCATGGCTGTCTTCAGTTGAACTGGAGGTTGAGGTATATATTTTCTTTTACGGCTGCAAGGTTGTGCTTCTTCTGTCGAGTCATCTGAATCTGCTTCGTGAATTATGTGTATCTGTTCCCTCGCTGGAGTAAAATAAAGTAATGAATTTGCAATTTGTACTTTGAACTCCAAGTAGTCCGAAATGTTTTTTTTTAGGGCATTCTATCAATTTAGCTTCATTCCTGTATACAAGCCATCCAGCAGCTGCCGCAAAATCAAAGAAGTGGAAAATCAGACGAACAGTCCATTTTTTGGTACGTGCTCTAATTCTATAAAAACTGATGACCCTATCCAACATATCTACACCTCCCATCATGGTATTGTATTGCTCTATTGCAAATGGTCTGTCAATTTGGAAATACTGTTTAGTTTTTTTACACCAACGTCTGCATTTGTTGATGGGTTCTTTGGAATCAACAGATGATGCCATTATTACTGGTTTATTATCAAACCACTTTAGACAT
Source organism: Melanchra persicariae (assembly GCA_947386135.1). NCBI lineage: Eukaryota > Metazoa > Arthropoda > Insecta > Lepidoptera > Noctuidae > Melanchra > Melanchra persicariae. Next base: position 10,538,798 of record OX376652.1, on the reverse strand, counting down.
GCCACATTACCGTCACTGCGAACGAGTTGATCTGAGGAACCACGTCCTTGTTTTCTCAACTCATTGTCAGTTTTGAAATTGCAGATTTTAGGTATGTTCGCCTTTCTAAGAGTACCTGTTGCCTGCATCTTCTTTGCACGTAATTTGTCCAGTAAATCCAATGATGTAAAGTATCTGTCCATGTATAACTTAACTCCTTCAGGCAAACTTTCAGATAACTTCAGCACAACTTTTCCGCCAATATCAAGACCTTCAGCTTCATTGGTTGTGAGTATTGTATCTCCTTTACCCTCATACATGAAGAAGTCTAAAGGCACACCATCTGGAGTAGTGCACACGAAGTTTTTCATACCACAGGGGTTTGGTTTTCCTCTTATGAATTGCCGCATTGATACTTGACCCCAAAAGGGTATCATCTGCTCGTCTACACTAATATGTTGAGATCTGGGAGTTTCTAGGCAAGCTTTTCTCACAGCTTTAATCAAAGGGTTAACTTTCCAGAATTTATTATGCTTGGATGCTTCATCCACCTCAAAATCATTTACTAGTTTCAAAAGTGATGGTCCAAAAATGGATGGACCAAAAACCCAGAGTCGTGTAAAGGGATATGCAGTTAAACGTCCTTTATTTGTAAAGGGATATGCAGTTAAACGTCCTTTTAATCACTAAAATGTCTTTTAATAACTGATTCGGAAGCTCACAATTAACACTCGCTCACGACTTATAGTTATACTTGAACCGACCACAAACAAAAGATGGCGGGCTATATATATAGGCTGGCTTGCCACTACCCCACTCTGGACTTGGCTAGATGACGTGGCATGGCTGGATTGGCCGGCAACTATGGCATGTGGAGTAGTGACGTGGCTATTGGCTGGCTTGTAGGCTCTTCGGGGCATCCCCGGCTGGCTAGCTGATGGCAGTGTTTACACTCGGCCGTCCTGCAACAATTGCTCCCGCAATGGGAGTAAAACACTCCATTAGTTACCTGTTACATAAATAGGGGCAAAACTAACTCTCCAAGAGATCGATAAGGTCCTCTGTCTCGACCTGTTCATTGGTACTACTTTCACTATCGGACATAGGTGCTACACTCCTGTATGGCCTAATAGCATCTGCAGAGACTAACCCGGTGAATTTCTTGTACCCTCTCAGTCCCTTTATACTCCTTATTTTATACCTATCGTTGCCTAACACTTTCACAACTATGTATGGGCCAGAGTATATGTCGTCTAGCTTAGTGTTAACTTTGCTAGTACTGCTGACTGGAGCCTGTTTCCAAAGTACAAGGTCACCTTTCTTATAGGTCATGCTATGCTTACGCTTCCTGTCATATTGTTGTTTCATCCTAGCACTGGCTGCTTTATTATTTACTACTGCCTTGGCACGCCTAGTCTGTACGGGTTCTGCTAGCCGACCTGGAATGGTCACATCGCATATAGACCTACTAGCTCGTGCAAATATTAGATCATATGGTTTATAACCTGTTGATGCACTTGGCGTATTGTTAATACCCCATATGACATTAGGTAAAGTGTTATCCCAGTTGTTACCTGATTCACTTGGTTCAGTAGCCCTAAGTGCATCCAAGATTGTGCGATTTGTTCGCTCCACTTGTCCATTTGCTCGTGGACAAGCAATAGTGCACAGAGTATGTTTGAATTGCTTCTCAGTTGCAAACTGTTTGAAGTACCTACTCGTAAAAGCCTTTCCGTGGTCAGATACTATGCGATCAGGAAACCCAAACAGGCTGAAAATCTTTTTCAAGGCCCGGACTGTCTCTATTGAGTTTACAGTTCGGGTAGGCTCAGCAATCACAAACTTTGAGAAGGAATCTGTTACTACCAGCATGTATTGATATCCCTTCTTGGTCTTACAGAAAGGCCCAAGGTGGTCAATGTGCAACATTTTCATCGGCTCTGTGGGTTTAGGTATGGGGTATAGTTTACCTTGTTTCTTTCCATAATCCCCTTTTCCGTACGCACAGTGAAGACAACTTGACACGTATTTCTTAATGAACCGTGACATCTTTGGAAACCAGAAGTCTGCTTTAATGAGCTCTGTGCATCGTTTCAGACCGACATGACCGATGTCATCGTGATGCATTTGCAAAATTTTCCAGCGCGCAACACTCGGAACTATCAGGCGATTACCGTTAAGTGTTTTACGGTACAGTCGATCATCAATTAATGCACAGTTGTTCATTAAATCAGAGTCTGTACGGCCACTATTTATTAGTTCAATAATTTTATTTAACTTGTCATCTTGCCGTTGAATCGTATAAACCCAATCTGTCACTTCTAGGCGATTGACATTAACACTGTCAATGACCGGATTGATCGGTTCCAAACGTTCCATAAAACGTTCGGATACGCGAACGCGTTCATTGTCCCCTTGGGCGACTGGGACTGGGATTGATTGAAGGTTGACCGGGATCGGGTTTCGACTGAGTGCGTCTACATGCTTCATTCGCTCTCCCGGTCTGTAGTCAATGTCAATGTCATAATCTTGGATTGCAAGCCACCAACGTGCGACTCGGGGAATTAGGTCACGTTTTGTTAATGTAGAGCGGACAGCGGTGCAGTCAGTAACCACCCTTACTTTTTTTCCAAACACATAGACGCGAAATCTACTCAACGATTCAACCACTGCTAATGTCTCGAGTTCATAGCTGTGATAGACACTCTCTTCACGGCTCGTTATGCGACTATAATACATTACGGAGCGTAAAGTGTTGTCAGTTTGTTTCTGCATTAGTATGCCGGCAATACCTAGCTTGCATGCATCCGTGTGAATTTCTGTTGGCAGTGAAGGATCGTAAATAGCTAACACGGGTTCACTACATAGCTTACACTTGAGTTCTTCAAAGCTTTTTGTTTGTTTTTCACCCCAGACCCATGGAGTGTTTTTCTTTGTAAGTTCAGTGAGTGGTCGGGCTATGACAGCGAAATTATAAATAAAGGAAAATGCCCAAAAATATATGTAGCAAAAACCCAGAATCGATTAAAACGATTTATGTGTGGCAAGGTAGAGTATACATACTATATCCCAAATCCAATAATAGTTTTCGATTAAACCATCACCAAGTAATAAAAAATCGTAACTGATTGACTAAACTTTTAAAAGTCTATGATATTTAAAGCGGTTTTACAAACGATATTGTGACGAATTGTGCGTAATATTGAGAGAGATTTGACAGTAAAGACCATTATACGTATCTACTGATTATATATTAATATAACATATTATTTATATACATATAAAAGTGATTGTGGATTATTATATGGCTATTAACTTCATAAATGAAAACAACTGAATAGGTATATGCTATGTTCTTTTATTGATATAAAAATATTACATATTTTCTAAATCTAGGAGAACGCTATCAAAAAATGCCGCTGGCTGTTGAAGCCCTTCGTGTCTTGCAAATGCAAGGTAGTATAACATGCTTATTATATGAGCACAACTGCCTAAAGTTCGACGACCATGAATGCATGAACAAACGTATTCTACAATTGCGTCTCTACTGTTGTGACCCGGTGTATACATGATGTATGTATAGTAGGTTCTGGATCGAACATGCCGTGACTGTATGCGTCCTCTTAATAAAGTTTTCTCACCTAAGTCACCAATATTAATATGATGAGGATGTCGGTACACATATATTTCGTAAGTACCGTTCTCTCTTACATGCTCCCAACAGTACGACCGTGCTATCTTTAAATGATAGGTGCCTGCAGCGAACAAAATCAATTCGTGGTATGAAAGTCTTGGAAAATCTTGTAGGTTTGGGGGGTTTGCTAGTAATCTCTCAAACGCTACTCTTTGCCGATTCATATTTTGTTGTTCCACATAATCTGCCAGCAGGTTCGGTTTATGCATGTTGGTATTTATTATGTTGATGAACGCGTCAGAATATTGGCTGTCAGCATAAGGTTCTTGGAATGCGTTTATAAGAGCTGCGGCAATTCTGAAATCGCTCATGGCAAATGGCGCTGATTTATTAAAATAAGTGTTGCGGAATATTTTGAAATCTCTTTTGAAGCGACCGTTAATTGTCTCAACAACCCATCGGACCATTGTTATAAGTCTGGATTTGTTTGCATCCTCTGTGCTGAGTTGTGTTTCATGCCGCCTCTTAGATGGCGGCATGTGCGGTTCAAAACCACATTCTTCTAAATTCGGAATTACGTCGCGGAATCCTCGGTCTAAAATCAGTGCGTCGCCTGCGTTTAAAAACCATCGAATAGGTGCCTCTTCTAATGAACCATTGTGGTTATTTAATATATTCTGCATTATTGTAGCGTCTGACTTGGTGGCCGCATATGGTCCAGAGACTTCAATGATATAGCCATCTGCACATACAATAAGGAAAGGTTTAATCAAGTTTTTGTATTTGTGCAAACTATAACTCTCCCTTTGGAACAAGAAGTTAGTACTCTTCTGTAAATATAAATATGTGCCATCACATATAATTATCGCTTTGGTCCTTGGGTCCGTACCAAAAATATGGTTTGGAATTTGTCTGTTTCTTCTTACAACCTCTTCCTGCGTTATGTGGTCAAACCCCAAATGAACAGATACAAAATCTCTATCCAAGCATTCCCTTGCCAAATGTATTTTTCTCTCAAGATTCTGTCTTGACATACCGAAAACTGTTGCTAGTCGCACACCGGGCTCGCCTGTCCGTATTTTACTTAAATATGCTGCTAGGTCGGTGTTGGGTGTTTTAGACATTTCATGAAGGGATGGAACCTCGTTGAGAATACTGTTAAATTGCGTATGGTTTACTCCAGTCCAAAAATGAAGGGTGTTTTCATCAATTTCATCCAAATTCTCGAAGTTGAGTGACGATTTCTGTTCAAGAGCTTTTGTATAGATTTGAATTATATCTTGCATATACTCAGCGTTAAAATCGTTTAAGCGGCGGGATACATGTGTCGCAAAATCTTCCCAAGTGGTGTTGCCCAAATGGTTTTGGCAGATTCGAGAGAGTGGAGATATATACAAGTTATAATAACTAAGAAGATAAGCCTTTAATGTGTTAGGTACTTGACGGAGTTGAAGATTGTTGCAGTTTTCAAATATGCATCGTCTGGAAGAATTGGGCGTATGTGCTAATCCAGCAGGACTAATGGATTGTCTTGATGGTGGAATTGGTGGAGCTGGCTGGTCTTCTTGTTGTTGCGTACGACGTAATGCGTAGTCGATTCGTTGCCAACAAGGATGACAAAGTGATCTCGAACCATTAAATTCAATCTGTAACAATAGTGAAACTTGATGAAAAGCTAGCAACTCTTGTGCTAATAGCCGATCCAAAAAGACGTCATCAACGCCAAGCGTCAAGTTAATGTGACCGAGTTGTATATATGAGTTAAAGCAATTTCAATAACAGTTATATGATCTTCTGTGAACAGTTATATCTAGCCAACACTGACATTAATCGGATAAAAATACATAAAGATGAGTAACTAAAAATGTTTAGTATTTTTTAAACGGTCTATTGTTTTGAATTTCTTGTAGGTAACTATAAGTATTCAAAGTGGTACATACCTCTTGTTGTGGCCCAATGGTGCTGAACATGGACTCCACGAACGCTCTATGCGTCTCAAGGAAATCAGCCGAGAGAACATGATGCTGTCTTCGTGCCAGTGAACGGTCACAACTAACACAATGGTTGTTTCTATCCATATTCAGTCCAGAAAGCACAAATCGGTGTCCATAAATGAAAGCCAAGTTCGTCACAATAAACAGATTCAGTACCAGGGAAATGCAAGTGGTCGTCGTAAAAATAGAAATGAGATAATTAAAAATAATACGGTCGCAACGAAAGCTTACGAGGGACTGCGCGCGGGACAGGGTCGGTCACGGTTTCGCTACCTGGATAACAACAATGGCGCGAAGACTTATACATCTGCTATCTCTTTCGTTCTCGTAAATGTAATTCCTTATCTATATTCTCCATCTCTTTCACGAGTGAGCAACAAACACAGTAACAAAACAATAAACCAGTTATTTAACGCGCCTTGCTACACAGAATTATTATATGCTGCTGACCTGTTTGGTTATGGTTTTATGCAAAACGAATAGCGTATTTATGACCTCTTACTTAAGGTCTATTTTGTTGTTCATAAATTATTTTAATCGACTCTGGGTTTTTTTTGGGCATCCTTCTTTGCGGAAATAACTGCATAACCCTATAAATTGTCTGATTTCGTGTACATTGCGCGGTGTAGGGAACTGAGACACACCTACCAACTTTAATTCACCCGGCTGTATGCTGTTCGGAGAAATTTTATGACCTAGGTAGGTGATTTCTTTTTGCAGAAATGAGCATTTACGCATATTCAATTTCAGTTTTTCGGTTTGAAGTTTAGTAAGTACTTTCTTTAGTAGCTCTATGCCTGTTTGCGCGTCAACAGATGGTAATAATAGGTCATCTAAGAACGCTAGAATCTCTGTGCTACCTATGGACTCTACTACCTTATTGATTAAACGCATAAAAACTGATGGAGCATTAGCAAGACCGAAAGGGACCCTTGTGTACTCGTAATGGCCGTGTGGAGTTACGAATGCGGTTTTATGTGTATTTTCAGGACTAATAGGTACTTGGTGGTAACTTTGAGCCATATCTAAACTGGTAAAATAATTTTTGCCTGCTAGTTGGGATAATTGGTCGTCAATGTTAGGAAGGGGAAATCGTTCGCGTATAGTAATTACGTTTAATGCGCGATAGTCGACACACAGTCGTCTGTCTCCGTTTTTCTTTCTGACAAGTATAACTGGTGAAGCGTAACAAGACTCAGATTCTTTAATGATACCGGCGCCTAATAGATCGGACATTTTAGACTTGACCGTTTCCAGTTCGTTGTGGGAGAGTCTATAGGGACGGTAGTTAATAGGTTGGTCGCTCTTTAACCTTATCTGCATCTGAACTAAATTGGTGCATCCTAGGTCGTTAGTGTCACATGCGAAACAGTCATCATATTCGGTTAATAATTCGAGTAATACCTTACGTTCAGCCTCACTTACGGGGCCTATGTCTAAATCGGTTATAGCTATACCTCCTATCTCCTGCGTGCTTTTAGGCTTTGCTAGGCTGGTACTTAACACACTCTTGGCTAAAAGTGATGGTAAGATAGTGGCATTTGGACTGACCTGGCTAATTGATTCTTCCTCACAACTCTCGGCACGCAGTAGAACAGTGCCCTCACTCCACTCCACGTCCTTGCTTCCAGTATTGACGACTTTCAGATAGCCCTCGCTGCCACGGAGCAGGGTGGCTGGCAGCGAGTAGGTGACCCCGTGCAGGTCGAAGTGTCGGGTTAGATAGATAGATAGATAGATAGATAACTCGTTTATTTGGTGCACACACATATGACACATACATAGTAATAAGTACAGAAATTGCAACAAGTTTCCAATACCTACACAGAAAGAAAAAATAAAAATAAAAAATTAAAAAGACATTGTTGTAATGACGGTATTGGCTATAAAATATTTAATGCAAAAAACATACAAAGTGCGGTGGGTGTCTCAAGTCTGCACCAAATGGGAGTCCAGCTCAGCATGTGCCAGGCAAGTATACCTGACGCTGATATTCTGCTGAATCCCTGCAGTGACGTACGGACGCCAAGACGACGCTAGATACAGGACGGTGACCACACACACACGGTGTGGGACGGTGTGACCACGTCGTTGCCGCTTCGGTTTCCTCGAATATGGACCTTGATGATAGAGGTCCCTGGTGGTATGCGTTCCTTCGAGGCGACAGTCACCTTGAAACGATTGTTTTCTTCAGCCACATCCATGCGGGTAAGAATATCGGGTTCGACCATCTGGAGTAGAGCAGTGCCGTTTTGAACTGTCAGGGACACTCCCTCCTTGTTTATGATGGGCTGACCAATAAGTAAATTGACTCCGTTCATCTCGACGTCAGTCAAATGAACCGTGCAAATCATGTCAAGACCGTCTAGTTGTAGATTGAACTGTACTTCACCCTTGCTCTTGATGCTACTTCCATTAAATCCTTTTAGCACGATATAAGATGGCTTCGCATCTATATCAAGAAGCTTCGCAACTTCTATTTTGAGTATATTCACTTGACTACCGGTGTCGACATATGATTTCACATACACGCCATTGATCTTAGCAGTCTTCATATAAATGTTGTTGTAGTCTTGGATTAGTTTTATATCCTTGACGATTTTGACCGCGTTATCACTTCCCTTAATGTTACTTGGGCAACGTGGCGCAATGTGACCTTGAGATCCACATTTAAAACATGTACGCTGATCGGGTAAGGGGCAATTTCGAACCAAATGCCCAGTCTGCCTACAACGTGGACAAGGGTCTGTCTCGATGTTAATAGGTCCTTTGTTCCCTTTGTTTTCTGTTCCCGCGCGGGTACTTCCCTTGAGTGTAATGCGAGCCGTTTCCGTCTGTTGTTGCGGTGCACGATAATCGTCGAAAGCGGACAAAAAGTTTTCGTATAGCTCCTCGGGTCGATTGCACTGGAATGCCCTCGCATTCGATTGTAGCGCTGGGGGAAGTCCCCGAATGATACATGATATTGTAGCAGCGTCGGATAGTTTGCATCGAAAACACATGGCACATTTTTCTTGGTAGTACTTAGTCATTGTTTCGTGAGGCATTTTCTTTCTGTTGAGCATTTCTTCTAAAATATTTGCGTAATCGCGGTGTTTTGGGAATGCGCGAAGTAACATCTCTTTCCAATCCTCCCACGAATAGTCATACTCTTCGAGGCGATTGTACCATTTACGAGCTTGACCTCTCAGTTTGTCTTGTAGGTAAAAAGACTTTGTGTTTTCGTCCCAGTCATGGATTTCACCCAATTGATCGATTTTCTTGAGCCAAGTTCGAACAGTACAGTCCTCGTTTTCCGGATCAAACTCAGGAATCAAAGATGCTGCTCGATGTTGTTTCGTGCGGGGAAAAATAGGTACGTCGCCTTCCAGGTCATGCAGCGCCTTCTGTACTTCTTGTGTCAAAAGACTTTTCAAAATCTTTCTTGCCGGTGGTGTTGACGTGCCATCTTCGTTATCTCTCTCCTCATCGCCAGAGTTGGCCGTAGAAAATTCTCGACTGGTGCCGGAAATATTCCGCTCCGCGTCGTAGTTACGCGGGCGTTTTTGTCCACTCGCAGAACGTGTTTGCATGTTTGTAGGTTTTAATATCCCACTCTTCTGAATTTGTAAAGGGATATGCAGTTAAACGTCCTTTTAATCACTAAAATGTCTTTTAATAACTGATTCGGAAGCTCACAATTAACACTCGCTCACGACTTATAGTTATACTTGAACCGACCACAAACAAAAGATGGCGGGCTATATATATAGGCTGGCTTGCCACTACCCCACTCTGGACTTGGCTAGATGACGTGGCATGGCTGGATTGGCCGGCAACTATGGCATGTGGAGTAGTGACGTGGCTATTGGCTGGCTTGTAGGCTCTTCGGGGCATCCCCGGCTGGCTAGCTGATGGCAGTGTTTACAGTCGATTTAGACAAATCTGGTATCAATAGCTTTATTAAAATGCACAATTTACCCCACCGAAAAATTATGCCCATATCCATGGGATATAAAAGTTATAGGCTAACAAAGTATATTGGAAAAATCATGAATAACTGGTTATTTTCGTTTATTCCCGTTGTCCCCGTATGCCATATCCCCGTCACGGGGACAGCGGGACGTGATTAAATTTATTTCCAATTGTCCCCGTAACGTACATTCGGCTAACGGGGACAACGGGAAGTAAACTTTTCACGAGTCGTTGTCCTCTTAAATCTGCATTGTTTAACCGCTCAAGCACCGTCAACACCCCGGGGTGTTGTATAGAAAAATCCGTTGAGCCCCGGCAACACACCGGTGTGTCGCGCGTTAAATCTCTATTATTACTAAAACGCAAGGTATTTTATACTGTGGCAAGGTTTACACACTCGGGCATAGACATTATTGATCGTCTAAGGCCGTCTCCGACAAAAAATATATGTTGGTAGCACTGAAAAAAAATCTCAAACAGACGCTTGGAAACTTTGTGGTCGCGAGTGCGTGCTCCTGTCTAATAAGTGAAATAAATAAGGTTTGTGTGATTAATTCAACAGTAAGTAAACAAATGTTTATTTCTAAGTAAATAACACATCGTTTTATATAACATTTGCAAGAAATATCATCATAAAAATACTTTTACGATCAAAGTAAAGTTACGTGTAAAAGTCGCAGTTCGCGCAGCCATTATTTATGATGAAATTTGACTATTTTTGGTGTGCAATCATCGTTAAATGGATAAACATTCATAAATAAGTAGTTATTATATAGTTTTATACAATGTTTTACTAAAATATGTCATGATTAGACCTAATTTGGCAAAGATATGTACCGTGAAAAAACCGTTACTTTTTTCTTTTGTTCTCGAGAATATTGACTGCTTTTGGTTATAATCGTCGCTATGTAGATGAATATTCATTTATAAGTACATACTAGATCCTTGTAGAGAATGTGTGCACGAAATAGCATCATAAATATACTATTTTTGATAGTTTGAAAACCGGTCACGTAGCTCGTCTTGCTTTCGAGAATTTTTACTCGTTTTACATATAATACTGTATCTGTAGGATTTGTGAAGCTCTAAAACTAATAATCATTCATTATCATCATCATTTGAGATGTATTTCATAGTATATAATTTATATTTCGATTATTTGCATGATGAGTCCCAAAAAGTACATTGACCGTTGACAGTAATGACACCTACTATGCTGTCCAGTCATATCTGTATATGTCGATAGATTTTATCGATAAAGTCGGTGTTTTCGTGATTTACTTATTCGAAAATTTGACCGACTTGAAAAAAAAGAAGGTTCTCATTTCGAATGCATTTCGCGTAGCACTAATGTCCCTAATTGATGAAACAATTTTGCACATATTGGAAACATATAACATCACGCTTGTATTCCTTGATGGGCAGGCAGAGGTGACATTTCACCAGTTGTGTTGTTGTTGCGTGCACAGGAGCTTGAGACAAAATACTTTTCTGTTAGCGTTCATGCTAACAATTAGTACAAAATGTATGGCAATGACATTACCTGTGGAGAGAATTACCTGGACATGAGTCATTTGACAATTCTCTTCGCAGGTAATGTCGTTGGCATACAGTTTGTACTAATCGTTAGTGTGAACGCTAACAGTAAAGTATTATCTGAGACCGCAGGTTGTAATTGTAAGATATAGTTTATATTTTATATGTTACTGGCTAATGCTTTGCAATGTATTTTTTGTTTTTATTTGACACAACAACTAACACATGGCTATTTATTTTCATTGATAAAGATGGCTTCCTGGAGCGGACATGGGGATGCCCCTTCCAACTTCCTCGACATCCTCAACGACGAGGACTATGAGGATTCCGAGGGGTTGGAGGAGTATTCCCAGAGCCCGGAGCCCAGCGAGAGGGAGGAGGAGGAGGAAGACGAGGAAGAATTCCTCGATGTTGAATTCCTCGATGTTGAATTCCTCGAGCCTGAGTGCCTCCAGGTTGAGGGGAGGGGGCACTTCCAGGCCGAGGAGACCGAACCCATCGAGGTAATTATAATTTGAATTACTCCCATCCTAATATTATGAATGTGAAATTACTACTCATCATCATCTGCCTAGCCTTTTCCCAACTATATCGGAGTCGGCTCCCAGTCAAACCGGTATTTTACGTGGAGCGGCTGCCTACCAGACCTCCACAACCCATTAACTGGGTAACACTGTACAAGACTGAAATTACTACTATGTCAGTACTAATCGAGGATTTTTCTTTTTTCTAGCAAACTTAATGGATAAGTATTTAACCGACTGAACGCAGAAGGAGGGTAATGTTTTTTGTTTGGGTTTGGTTTGTTGTGGTTTGTTTTTTGCCGCATGGGTTATTTATTTGTCCGACTGAACGCAGGAGGGTAATGTTATTTGTTTGGGTTTGGTTTGTTTTTTGCCACATGGGTTATTTATTTGTTTTTCAGCTTTGGTGTGGTTTGTGTTTTGTTGGTGCTATTTTATGTGAGGTCTAATCTAATATTTTGAATAGTAGTTTCTGTACTTATGCTCTTATTTTTCAGTATAACGAGCCCGCAGCGGTCAGCGGCCAGCCTTGCCGGATCTCGTCGATGTGGGACGAGAATGGTAGCCCATTGCCCATGACGTAAGTAATTTTGGTATTTTTCTCGTTTTTTTTTCCTTTTTTTCTGTATATAAAATGAAAACCTTTTGTTTGATAGGTCAAGGTCGAGGTCAAGATCGCCGCTGCCACGGGCTCCATCTGCTGCTGATGGCTCAAGCTCGCCGCCCCTTCTGCCGTAAGTATAACTTGTATTCATTAGCCTTGTATAATGAATCTTCGTGATTTGCACGTACATAATTGTATTTACTATTTTTTGGGTTCCGTACCCAAAGGGTCCAAACGGAGCCCTAATGCTGTCACTCACGTGTCCGTCCGTCTGTCTGTCTTTCTGTGTCTGTATGTCTGTCTGTTCGCCGTCTGTCACAAAACTTTCTTCTGAAGATTTTTTACTTCCCATTGACCTATGAACTTTAAATTTGGTGATGTTTATTATTGTGTGTGTGTATGTATATTTTACTAACAAATACCAAAATATTGATTTCCCTTTTTTATCTTAGGTTCAACGTTGTCGTCACGGCCCCCTTCGACGACGCGATGGAGGAGGACCACGTCTTCCACCTTGCTGATGAACATGGGCTGTTCCAGCAGGTGGAAGACGTGGAAGAAGACGTGGCGGCAGAGCAGCTTCAGCAGCAGCTTCAGCAGCGTCGTCCACGGCGACGTGGCGCAGCGCAGCGCAGCCGTGCAGTGCGGCGTGGTGGTGCAGCGCGGCGTGGTGGTGCAGCGCGGCGTGGTGGTGCTGCGCAGCGTGGCCGAGGAAGGGGGCGTGGGGCGCCAATTGGTGACCCCGAGTGGGTAATTGGGCAACGTCTGGTGCAGGTGTATGTAGATGATGATGATGTGCCAGAGGATTTGAGGATTAACATCATGCGTGTCGTGAATGCGAGAGAAGCTGCGAGAGTGCGGTTGGTTAACAGAGAGAGAAGAGAAAGAGAAGGGAATGAAGAGTTTGTAGATGCGGATGATGGCGAGGTCGAGTCCTTCTTTGCTGCTGAAGGAACTTCCAGTCAATTCGAATGGTCAGCTAACATGGCTGACTTTCGAGGCGAGAGGGAGCAATTTCTTCCTCAGCAAACGGGGGCGGTTGTCGCTTCCGAAAACGCGTATGGGGCGTTTAGGCAGTTTTGGGATGAAGACATGCTGACGCACATCGTCACTGAGACGAATCGACATGCCGCAAGGCTTATTGGTTCGTCCGCTGCCTTCGCCCGTGGTTGGTATGACACGAATATTCACGAAATTTTGGTCCTTTTTTCCTTCTGGATGATGATCGGAATCATCCGGATGCCCTCCATTAAGTCCTGCTTCACCACAAACCCCCTTTTGCAGACCAACATCTTTAGGCAGATGTTCTCCCGACAACGCTACGAGAATCTTTGCCGCGCTTTCCATTTGGTTGACAATAGTAGCAGACCGACTGACTCGACTGACCTTCTGTATGCTCTTGGTCCGATCGCAGATCGTTTAAATGTCCTTTTTCAAAAAGCCTACATCCCATCCCAAAATATTTGTATTGACGAATCCTTAACTTTGTGGAAAGGTAACCTATCCTTCCGCCAGTACATCAAGTCCAAGGCAGCCCAGTACGGCATCAAAACTTATGAGCTTTGTGAGTCGAGTACGGGCTACCTTTGGTCATTTTTCATCTACCGAGGTGCTGGCACTTCCTATGAACCCGGTCTCCCACCCTGTACCCTGAAATCCACTACCACCGTCCTCAACCTCATCAAACCTCTCCTCAACAAAGGTTATACTCTTTTCATGGATAACTGGTTCAATAGCCCCCTACTGGCCAGATTTCTGAAAACACGCAAAACCGACTGTGTAGGAACCTTGCGTGCTAACCGCACCGATGTGCCTCCACTCTTGTCGCTGTGTAAGCTGAAAGATGGCCAGTTTGTAGCACGTCATTCCGGCGATGTGGTGGTCTTGGCCTTTCAGGACAAGAAGCGTAAGATCTCCACCATCAGTACCTACCACGGTGATTCACAAGACCAGATGGAGGAGAGGCCATATCGCCCAACTAAGTACAAACCTCAAGTAGTTTTAGATTACAATAAGGGTATGGGAGGCATTGATCGTAAAGATCAAATGCTGGAACCATACCTGCTGGAAAGAAAAAGAGGCCGGAAATGGAATGTCAAGTTCTTCAAACATCTGCTCAACTGCTCTATTTTGAATGCCCGCATCCTTTTGCAAAATTCGGCGACTACTCCGAAGGAACACATAGTGTTTCGATTGGAGTTAGTCGATCAAATTATGCGTCACCACCTTCAACGTGTCCCTAAAATCACACCCGCCCATCCCGAGTCCAGCAGTTTGAGCTACTCACGGCCTCAAGTGCCACACTTTCCTAGAAAGACAGACCAACTCGCAACTGGTGGCCGCCATTTGCGTCGGCAATGTGCTTGGTGCAGCCAGCAGCACAAACGAGCAAGTACTCCGTTTGTTTGCTCAGGTTGCGAGGTCTCCCTTTGTATAGTGCCCTGCTTCGAGTTATACCATACAAGTTAACTCTTTTCCATTGGCATCTTTAATTTCCAGCGTGACAAACATACAGACGACATTAGCAGTTATTTAGTTTTATCTATTTATTTATGTATACACACACATATTTATTTATATGTAGTATAGCTTGGTGGACATACAGACTGACTGACTTTATGTATGTTGACAGTTTTCCTAGAAGAGTATACCTTTGCCACAAAGTCTAACAGACAGACAGACGCACATTTAGTAGAGTCACTCCTTTTCTCGGTCATACAATCTTTTCTGTCTAAGCGCCGTGTTTGTGTGTGATGAGTGCTAGACTGGGGGTCACCAAAACTATATAGAATAAGGCCTATGCCCAGCAGTGGGACACTAGGCTAAACATTGTTGAAAGTTGTGAAGGTGCACATATTATATCTGTATTAGTTCTCAAACAAAACTTACTGTACAGCTTCGTTGGTTGTCACTCTGCTGCATATTTTGCCTATTTCATCAATGATCACTGCAGCTAAGTACGAAGTTATACACTGTATCATGTTTCTACATTATCCAAATCGCAGTTTTGCTAGCAGATTGTAAGCAGCACCTTTGGTATTAACAGCCTTTTTCATGTATTTTTCTGTGTATAAAATCCACATGCAGTTGTTTTTATAGAAGTAAGCACCTTTGTACTTTATATTATTACTAGGAGCACCCCTCGGTTTCACCCGCATGTTAATCCAGGGTATAAGCATCTACATACCAAATTTCATCCAAATCGGTCCAGCCGTTTGGGCATGAAGAAGTAACTAACATAAAAAGACACAAACATTCACCTTTATAATATAAGCGTGATCACTATTTATATGTTTGAATTTGTAGTAAATAAATATTTTTATAAATTTAGAAATAGGCAGCACCTCTGTATTTTACCTTTCTATGTTGTCTATAAAAACCATAACTTTACCATATATTTCTGTGTAGTACATGGACCCTTTCGGTATATCGTAAAATAAAATACGTATTTTTCAAGAATAATGTGTATTATTTTTCTGCCCTATGTAAACATAGTACATAAAATAAAGAATAAACACAAAACATATAAAAATAAATAATGAAAAATAATAAACTAAAATGTATTATTATTTTAATTTTCTCTTCTAGACCAACCTTATCGATATTTTATCCTAGTGGTGTGTCCCATCACTACGACATCTCTCGCACTCCATACGTTTTTTTAGGTGAATTCAGAGGTTGGTATCTTTGTTTTTTTTCATCTAAGTGAGTAAGTATTTAGAGTAATATGAAAATATAGCTCAATCTTGTATGGGTTTGACTAATATTCAAATTCTAAAACCTAATATAACATGTGAAATTAGCTAACACAAAAATATTGCCGATTAATTCCCTCTTCAAGGAAATCTTATCACATGACAATAATAGTGGCATATTTTTACGACATAAAGGTAGCTATCAATCAATAAAGGTATAAGTAGTATCCTAGTTACATTTTTTATTAGAAACTACTCAATATAACTGGGATGAGCGTTTACAAAGTCATGCATTTTATTGCGCAATTTCATAAAAACTGCTCGGCGGACTATGAAGTTTGAGTATGAATATTACGAAAATTTTATATAGCACTCTCAAAAAAAACACTGTTATTAGATTACTTGTTTATTCATAGTGTAACATGCAAAATTTCGAGTAAATTGATACAGTAATTTTATCAGAAATCGATATAAAACGGGAACGAACACACTATTCCAACTAGTTCTTTGAAAACATCATTTGTTTATAATACAAGTCTCGTAATACGAGTATTGTTTACATTATAGATGACGCTCTGTTTATTCAAGAACACAAAACAGTTTACAGTAAGTAGCTAGACCCAATACAAGCATCAATAAACCATTTTTACTGAACAGCGTCGTAAGCTTATCGCGCCGCAAAAAAGCGGGCGGGGCTTGACGGATGTTGACATTTAGAGTGCGAGTGCTTGAGAGGGCTTAGTTTTTTAGCATGGGAAAAAGAAAAGGGGAATAAAACAAAATTTATTTATTTGTATTCGAATTTTAATTTGAGGTAAAAAAAAACAATTATTAAATTTACACAAATAACACAACTTGAGCATTATAAATATAGTAGTAGTTACTACTACTACAAAAAAAAAATCAACAAAAATATCACAATCACTTGCCTAAAAATAAAAATCATAGTAAATAGATACATATGTAATTACAAAAAATATCACAATCATTTGCTTAAAAATAATAATCATAGTAAATAGCTTTTTTGCCTTTGCCTAAAAAAAATCAACATGGTAAGTAGCTACATACATCTTACTACAAAAAATATCACAATCATTTGCCTAAAAATAAAAATCATAGTAAATAGATACATATGTAATTACAAAAAATATCACAATCATTTGCTTAAAAATAATAATCATAGTAAATAGCTTTTTTGTCTTTGCCTAAAAAAAATCAACATGGTAAGTAGCTACATACATCTTACTACAAAAAATATCACAATCACTTGTCTAAAAAATAATCAACACAGTAAATAGTTTCATACCTCCAAAATACGTTACAAAAATTTACTTATATTATACTCCAATATAATCAACATGGTACTTTTAAACAAATAATTGAAGAATTTATTAGCGCATTGTTTCAAGAAAATGTCCTACAGTAATTTCGCCGTTAGTAAGTTTCATTTGGCACTCCCTAATAAAATCGTCGATCTCAATCGAATTTTGGGTGCGGCGTTTTGATGGCTGGTCAGCTTTAACGCTGAATAAATTGGCATCTTGATGTAAAACTGTAAGGAGTTTCAATATGGTGGGGTTTTTTCTGCCTACTGCGCTATTTAATTTATGGTGCCAACCTTCTGCGAAGTTGTTAGTTCGGTGACGTTTGCCAAAACTGCACCATACTTTAATAAACTTCGGTCGAAGCCATTGTGACAGCATGTATTTCTTAAATTGAGCACTTTTACTGTCATCAGGACTTTGATCGCCAATATAAAACCACCCTTCAATTATTTTGTTCTCGGGCAGTAACGGAAGTACTGCACTAAGGGCGACCTGACGGCGCAGGATTTTAGATTTAGTAAGGCCTAAATCACGTCCCTTCCTCCATACAGCTTTATTAAAGTGGTAATAACAACCATGGAGATCTACCTCTGGAAAAACTTCCATTATTGCAGACATGGTTGCTTCTTCAAAATCACAAGTGAAAGAAGATGGATTCCAGTCGGGAATTTGAGATTTAATTAGACTGTAAAGAATTTCATAGCTCTCTTTTTTTCTGTCTGTCATTAAGGCATACACTAAGGGAGTTAGTGCAGTGCTGTTAATATTGCTTCCTAAATCAGCATGGATTGTAAAAATCTGGCTAAATAAATTTGGACAACTTTTGAAGGTTCCATCACCAAAATAATCCTTAAAAACTGTCATTTTATTTCTTGCCTCTTCGGAACAAAATAGGATAATTCGTCTATTACCCTCACAATAGTCCGCCAGCACAAATTTTTCAAATTTTGGAGGTATTTTAACATTTTTCACCTCGTCAAAAACAGTTTTATCAACGCTAAAAGATGAATTTCTGTGACGATACAAAGAACTTTTCTTACTTTCAAATGTAGGAATTGAAATTACCTTGTCTAGTCCTAAGTCCTTAATTTCTGTTATTGTTTCACTGAAAGCTGTGGGTATGGCAGGTACATCAGCTGAGATGATTTTTTTCTTGCAGTCTTCCATATAACAATCAAGTAGGTTTTTATTAAAATTTGGAGTGCAAGCGTGGGAAGTCTCCCTTAAAACCTGACTATCCTATAAATATAAAAAAAAACATAATTTTAACCATCGAACATCGAAAATGATAATGCTAGCAAAGAATTTAAAAAATGTATAGTATTTGTATAAAGATATATACCTATAATATTTTTGCGAGTATCGGAAAAAATAAAATAAAGCGAGATTAATGCGACAAATAAAAATCTACTTCTAGATACGATACTTCGGGGTTGCTCGCAATCAATAGGAACGAGTTTTGTTTTTTAGGACAGATGATTTCATTTCTGATTTGATCTAAGTGGTTGCTATTGATTAAGTACCTCCTGATTGTAACTTAGAAGTTAAATCGATATTCTGAAGTACTTTTTGAAATTACTTACTTTAATCTTTATGGTTCCAGGGCACTTATTTTTCTTTCTCAAGTGACATTCCCACACTTCTGCTCCACTTTTACACGTAGACTTTTTTGTAAATTGGTGTCCAGCATGTAGAAGTATTGTGCCTCCCTTTCTGTGTATTTGTTTTAAATCACTACTTCCTGAAGGACCTGGCTGAGAGTTTCCGGACATTGTTGATCACTATTGGAAAAAACGAAACATTAAATTGATGACTTCCAAACATTTTTTTCTCTCTACCCTAATGGTTATTAGTTTTTCTGCAAGTACATACTTAATTATTTTTTAACATTCTAAACATCCTATAAATGCTGTACATAAAATATTATTGTTTTAGTTAGATATTAAAAATAAACTACTTACATGTGCTCCCATTTACACTATCACACATCACCAGTTCTCAATATGAAGTTCACAAGCAACTACAATAACTAAGTAGATCCCTTTGTCGAATTCTGGAGTGGGATTTTGCATGAGCCAATGAGAGCTCGACAAAAACAATGTTATCTGCGCTTTTGTTCCGCAGCTGCAAGGGCGCGCGCGACGCCGCACGGTGGGTTGATTTATATACGTAGTGGACTTAGGACATTAAAAAAAAAGTCATCTTATTTTTACTGATTAATGATGCAAATTTGTTCTACTATCTAATACAGTAAATTATTGTTCTATGACTTTTTATTTTACGCATTATTTTTACTACTACAATTTTTTAAATATTTTTTTGTATAGAAAAAATCATAAAATCTAAAGAATCTCAAAAATCTGAAAACATCTCCAACTGCGATGTATATATTAAAATAGTACTATTTATTAGCTTATTTTTACAACTAGTCAGCTACTGCGCTTTGCTGCGATTTAGGAGAAATTATTTTTTTATTTTTTTTCTTATTAAAATCGCATTTAAGTCTACAAAATCTCAAATTTCTTCCAATTGTTGGATAAGTATTTTAATAGTACAATTTATTTGCATCTAATCGTCTACTGTAGTTTACTGTGACTTAGTAGGTAGTTAGACTTTTTTAGATTTTTTTAAACGAAAATATCTTAAAAGTCACCTAAATCTCAGAATACTTAGCAGTGATAATTATTGTATTCTCTATTCCACACCACCCCAGAGGTAGAGAACTAGGCGCGTTTTTTTTATCAGTGGTCTCCCCAATAGGCCTAATCCACGACTACAAATCTGTGTTCTGTATGTGTGAGACTTACAAAGACAAATTCAAAATTCAAATCATTTACCAATATTTTTAGGAGGGGCCTGCACCATGCTCAACACCATGCTCTGACAATAACGGGTCTTCAGTTAAAACCCCTAAATTTTCTTGATCATCATCGTCAACAAATGTATCCTTAACGATCAACAAAGCTGTTGCTTCTTCTGAAAAGGCTTTGTGTTTTCGCACCAGTTTGTGTCGTATCTTTGAAATATGTGGATCAGAGCTGATTAACAAATTGTTCAAAATATCTTCATTAGTAGCTTTCTACAGAATTTCCTCGAATTATGAGCACGATATCTCCGAAAATCTTTGTTGCGTGCTTCAGCTGCTTCTTCGGATAATTTTCCAATGGGCACTATACCCAAGCTTTCAATAATAGCTGCTCCGTGAGCTAAAACTTTGTGAACACTTGCAGGCATGTAAAACCAATTATATAATTCAATGTATAGTTCCATGGTGGTTTCGGTATAATCTTTAAACTTCAATATATCAATACGGTGACCCGACGAAATTGCTTCTAATATAGTTTTAAATCTTTTTATTAATTCTTCATTTACTCCTGTGATCGAAGCTGCAATATCGGGGTTTTCGAAAAATCTCCTCGCAGTATTCCCATCATTTGTTGTACCATGACCCTGTTTCACAACATCAATTAAAAGTCCTGTTTCGGATTTAAATGCTTCCTGAATATTTCTCTTTTTGCTCTCCATAATAGCTTTACTGTCACCTTTCACCATCCATGTCTTCAAATCTAATCTGTACGCTATATGAAGAATGCATTCCATGAATCGTATCCAGATGTGTAACGACGATAAACCATATTTATATAAATCGACATCAATTTCTTTTGCCAAAACCAAGGACAAATCATTCATTTCCTTTGGAGTAGCTTTACATATGTCACATCTTTGTGTTGATGTATCGCAAAGAACTGCAGTCGCTTTACCATCTATCATGGTTAGTATTAGGTTGTGCGAGATGGTCAAATCATCAACCACTGTCTTAACTAAATTGTTAATCTCTGCCTCAATCGCATTTTTTTCTTGCAAAATGCTGAATTTGTTTTCCTTCATGAATTTAAAAAACAGCGGACGACACCATAATGAGGAATTTGGGGAATCATTTTCCCATATAACTCTGTCACTAGACACTAATTTGATAGGAATCAAACTACCCATAAATACGCTAGAATCGTCAAAGTCCTCATCTTCTTCATTTTCTCTTCCAACTTTCTGCTTATAATTGGCTTGATTCGAAGCTCCGTCAAATCCCCATTTACTAATCAGTGTCAAATCTTTACAAGTTTCACTAATTTCGTTTGACATTATAATTCTCTTCACAGTAATATCCAATAGTGCCTGCAATTCTATCGTAGCCGTTTTATCTGTTACTACAATAGCAGTTTTAGGTGGATAACATTTAATTTTTTCATTTTGCAGTGCGTAGTAAGAGGGATATACGTTGGTACCAGTTACTTCTGCGATACTTTTTCGTAGCGTATTATATTGCCATTTTGACAATTTCAAAGACAAAAACAAGCCTAAAGCTTCATCTGGAGAGAATACTGATTTCTTTTTATTTCCAAAAAGACAATCTTTTACTTTTTGCACGTCCTGTGGATGCTTGAGCAGATGCTGTAATATGTCAGCAACATCTTCCTTTCCTTCTGCTTTTAAGTTTAAAACATGGGCATGTGACAACTCCTCTGAAGCAATAGTTTGCGTAGTAAGTTCCGTACGTCTCTTTTTTTGTTTAGGACCTAATTCTGTAAATGGTTTTCTCGGACTTACTTGAGTTGATGTACCAACAGACACCTTTTCATGAGATGTAGTTGATGTGCTAGGAACTGGATCGTCGTCGTTTTTTGCAAAATCTTTCATAAACTCAGGCCAAACTATCTCCGATGCCAACCAATCACTGTATTTACTTCTAAATGTATGTTCTTTTCGTTTAGCATTTTCCCATTTTTTATAAGTATTATAACAATACTTTGCGCAGAATTCCTTTAGCAAATTATCATTATCTTGATTTAAATCACACAATTTTGACTTGATAGCACTGTATAAAAAGTTATCCTTAATACTACCACTTGATTTCAATTTCACAAACATATCAACATTAGTAACTAAATCACTAAACATTTTCACAAAATTCTCGAAAATCAACTTTTAACAAAAATCAAGTAACGAGCGGGTAGTCCGTATGTAAAGGGTGGTTACAACGAACTGATATCATTGTTTTCAACTTGCTTCCCCAAATATTTTTTACCTGCAAATTTACTGCCCTCTGATTGGCGCACGTCACTAATGACGACTCGTCTACTGATAAGAAAACCGGTTTTGGTGTTGTGGAAAGAGTGGTGTGGAATGCAGTTGCACAAAATATTTACAACAAACTAATAATAATAATCCTAATAATATGCACCATGCATCGAATTCTTTGTTTTATTCATACAAATTAAATCTCTGAAATTTTAGGGTAATAACCTACTTTAAAAAAAAAGTTCCAAAACATAAAAGTATGGTATAAGTATATACAATGCAAATATATATTTAAAAATCCTTAAGTCCCAACTTCGCGATTTCAGCCCACCGTGCGCCGCGCGCCGCCGCCGGCGCATCCTTTTCAAGGTCGCTCCGTTTATCATAGTTACTAGAAAACTTAATTTGGAATGTACGATACATTTAAAACAATAAACATGTAATTAAATCGATTATTTTTATAAAAAAATACTACTTGAAAACAAGGTCTAAATCCCTAATATTAATCTACCGCGTACCAAGACCAATCTACCAATATTTCCATACACTTTGTTTGTTGGGTAAAAGATGCCAACGCACACATTCATAATACTACAGAAAAATTAAAAAACGGGGACTGTGGGCAATAATTTTTACTTATTTTATTCAACTATATTAACGGGGACAGTGTACGGGGAGGGGACAACGGGAAGTATTTTTAAATATTTAATTGAAGTACCGCTGTCCCCGTAGGACGGGGACAGTGTACGGGGACAACGGGAAGTATTTTTAAATATTTAATTGAAGTACCGCTGTCCCCGTAGGACGGGGACACGGTGTACGGGGACAGCGGGAATAAACCGTTATTTTTACCAGTTTTTGCAACAGCAATATGTTAATAATGAATAACTTGTTATTTTTATCAGTTTTTTCAACAGCAATATATTAATAATAATAATCATAGGACAATAATAAATATAAGTAGCGATTATATGAACCTATCAAGTTGATGAGCCTATTTTGTCTCAGATTATTTATTTTTTCAGTCGCTTATTTAAAAAAAAAACAAATACTGTGGGAAAAATATTTATTTCAATTATTTTCAATGTCTATTAATATATCATCTAAGAACCCAGCAGGTTGCATAAGGTCGTCTTGGTACCTGGCCCAGGCCAGATAATATATAATCCTTATTATGTGGGCACAACTGCCCAATGTGCGGCGACCATGAATACAGCTGCAACAGTATTCCGAAATCCTATTCGTGTTATATAAAACATAACAGTAATATGTTCTTGTCCCGACGTGCCTGGAATGGATTCGACACCTAATTAATGTACTTTCTTCGTTATTAATATTTATCCTTTCGGGGTGTCTAAAAACTTCAATTGAAAAAACCCCAGTTCCTCTAATATGTTCGCAACAGTAGGACCTTGCAAGTTTTACGTGGTATGTGCCTATTGCGAACACAATTAATTGGTCATAATCCATTCTTGGAAAATCCGATAGATTGGGGTGTGTTGCATCCATTCGGGTAAACACAATTCTTTGTCGATCCCAATGATGTTCGTCGACGTAATCGGCTAATAGGTTCGGCCTGTCCCTATTTCTTTCAATCATCTCTATAAACTCTTCAGTAAATCTGCTGTCTTCATATGTTGGATGAGTTGCATTGGTAAGCGCTGCAGCTATTCTATAATCTGTCATTGCGTTGCCTAGCGCTATATTAAAATATTTGTGTCTAAATATTTTAAAATCTCTTTTTATCGTGCCATTAATGGTTTCCACGACCCATCTAACCATGGTTATCAATCTGGATTTATTTGCCGCTATTGTACTTAATTGTCTTTCATTACGTCCTACAGACGGTGGTATGTAAGCGTTATAACCACATTCCTCTAGATCCGGCAAACAGTCTCGGAAACCCCGATCCAAAACAAATACATCATCTGGGTGTAAAAACCATCGCATTGGAGCTTCTTCCATGGGACCATCATTGTTATCTAATATTAGTTTTACTATGTCGGAGTCTGAAGTTCTGGCGCCGTAGGGTCCAGTTACTTCTATGATATAGCCATCAGCACACACAATCATGAAGGGCTTAATCAAGTTGATATACTTGTGTAAGCTATAGCTTAATCTTTGAAAGAGAAAGTTGGAAGATTTTTGAATAAATAAATAAGTGCCGTCGATAATTAAAATGGCCTTTGTTCGCTCTTCATTACCAAAAATATAATTCGGAAGTGTCCTATTCTTTTCGATCACTTCATGTCGGCTGATGTGGTCAAACCCCAGATGCCGAGGAAGGTATTCATTTTTGAGACATCGTCAAGCCTGCTTTAACATGCGTTGTAAAGACGTTTTCGATGTGTTTATCAAAGATGCCAGTCTTACGTGAGGTTCACCTGATCTAAGTTTACATAGGTATACGCCCAATACAGTATTGCACTTATTAGTTTGTCGTAAAGACGGTGTTTCTTGTAAGATACTCTCAAACTGGTTATGGTTCATTCCAGTCCAAAAATGGAGATCTTCTTCACTTATTTCATGAAGCCTTTCAAAGTCAACATTACCTTTTCTTTCAAGCACTCGTGTATACAACATAACTATCTCGCGTAAGTTCTCGTTTCTGAAATTATTTTGGCGATTACTCACATTTACAGAGAAATCCTCAAATGATGAATTCATTAAATGAAATCGACAGACTCGTGCTATTCTGGTATGTAAAAAGAATAATAGCTTAATAAGTGCGCTTTTATACTGTCGGGCACTTGTCGAAGTTGCGTTGAAGTACAATTGTCGAAGAGACATCTTCTTGAAGTATTCGCGGCACGTGTAAATCCAGTTAAAGAAAACGATTGCGGTGGTCTAGCTTCAGGTGTTTATGGTTGCCTCAATGCATATTCAATGCGTTGCCAGCAAGGATGACAAATAGATCTTGACCCATCAAAGACGATCTGAAATCAACGAGACATAATATTACACAATGAAACGATTGTCAAACGTTTATTTTATTATCAACCTAATATGACCATTTTTGTAAGTACATAGATAAATAAATATTTGTGGTCAATTGCAGACTGCGCCATCTAGTCCCACAGTAAGCTTAATGCTTGTAGTATGGTAACTAGACAACTGAATAAACATACTTAAATACTTTTTTTTTAAAAATACATACACATTATACTTTAACACCCAAACCAAGACAAACAGATATTTTTGAAACTACAAAGAAATGTTTGTCTTCTGCGGGAATTGAACCCGCGACCTCGTTGAATCGAGATGAATCATTACTTTACTCGGTGACCTATATTATCATTATTATTAGTAAAAAAAGCTGGTAGGTAGGTACTATGGCCTGGTGCCCCTCTTCATGAGAGGAGGCGATGCCCCTACAGTGGAGCGTATACACATAGGTATATTTCTGCGTAATTGCATCGACAGCGTAAACGTATCGCCTTCGACAAAGGTCATTGGGCACCTTAGTATGGAAACCATACCCATGGCGGACACAAATGAAATTAGTAGAGTGTAATGATATAAGGCTCTGATTTACTATGGCATTAGTCACATTAATGTGAGCCACGGGAATCTTGAAAAATTCAAGTGTTATAAACTGATATGAGGAATATGAATAAAATGCTAGTTCATAAAAATGTTTTTATTCAATTTGATCCAAATCAAGCATAAGATCATTTAAGAAGGCAGCAGGTGCGTCTGTTGCTTCCTGATGTCTGGCCCAAGACAGATAATAAACTATGCTAGCGATATGGGCGCAGCTCCCGACAGTTCGGCGGCCATGTATACATGAGCAGTAGTACTCTTCTATACTTTGTCGTCCGTGTTGTGTTGGGTTTAACAAAATATATGTATAGTACTGTTTCGATCGAATATGACGTGACTGGATTCGCCCTCTGATCAAAATCTTATTATCAATTAAATGTTGATGTCGATACATTTCTATTAAATAATCCCCGTTTGGTCTTATGTGCTCGTGACAATAAGACCTTGCGATTCTCAAATGGTATGAGCCCAACGTGAATAAGATCAAATCTTCATAGGTCAGCTGTGGAAAATCTTCAAAGTCTGGACTGTTTCCATCTAGAGGCACGAATGCTACTCTTTGTCTGTTCAAGTTATTTGTTGATACGTATTCTGCTAACTCATTTTCTGTATTTATATTTTGATTTATAATATCGACAAACTGATTGGCGTATATATTATCTTCATATGGCCGTCGAGAAGCGTTGATAACTGCCGCGGTTATTTTGAAATCGGTCATCATATTTCGCATCGCAACATTAAAATATGTATGTCGAAATATTTTAAAATCTTTCTTAAATCGTCCATTAACTGTTTCGATTACCCAACGGCACATTGTAATTAATCGAGATTTGTTAGCGTCAATTGTTGATAACTGTTCTCCTCTTCCTCTAGTTGGCGGCATGTGGGGATTATATCCACGTTCTTCAATTGCAGGGATCGAATCCCGAAAGCCACGGTCCAATAGAAACACGTCGTTAGGTCTAAGATACCAATGCCAAGCTGAATCTTCTTGCATCAGGCTGCGCATAATAGTTGCATCCGAAGTAGTCGCTGAATATGGTCCTACGACTTCTATTATATAACCGTCTGTACATACGATCAGAAAAGGCTTTACCAGGTTGCGGAATTTGTGTAGGCTGTAGGTTTTTCTTTGGAAAAGGAAATTCGCACTCTTCTGAAGGTAAATATATGTTCCGTCGAACACAAGAATAGCTGCCGGTTCAGTTTGGCTACCACCAAAAATATGAGTTGGGATACGAAGATTTCGTGCCACCACTTCTTCTCTAGTTATATGATTTAAACCCAGGTAACGTGGAACGAAATCTTCAGTTAAGCATTCTCTCGCTGTTTTTAACTTCCTCTCTAATGTTCTTCTAGATATTTGGAATTTCGTAGCTAAGCGCTCATCAGATTGACCAGTTCTTATTTTAGTCAAATACATTCCTAAAGTGGTAGCAGGACGATCAGACCTGTTACGAAGAGACGGTGTTTGGTCTAAAATAGTCATGAACTGATTTTTAGTTAAAGCCGTCCAAAAATGGAAGTGGTTGTCATCAATTGTATCAATATTTTCAAAATCCATTTCAGACCTGCTTTCTAATCCCCATTTATACAAATTGATTATGTCAAGTACATGAGCATTATTAAAGCTTTCATGTATTGTCGGGGCATTCACAAGTTCTTCCCAATCATTTTGAACTAAATGCGGGTGGCAAACTCGTGCAAGTTCCGGTATGTATAAATTGTGATTGTGCAACAGATAGAACTTGGCGTAGGTTGGCACGCGATGTGTAGTCATACCTCTGCAGTTTAGAAAAATACAGCGTCTCGCTGTATTTGATACACGTCTATATCCAGTAACAGTAATAAAACCAGGACCTTGTTGATCCCCGACTTCTATTTGTTCGACCGCCTCTCCAACTTCTCCTTGATTTGCGCCTTCTTGTATTGGCTCGGGTGGCACATTATCTAATTGCTGGTTTTGCAATGCTCGATCATATCTCTGCCAGCAAGGGTGGCATATAGATCTTGTACCGTCAAACGAAATCTGAAACAAGATAAAACATTCTGCACATATTATATATAAAAACTAAACACCTAACAACGAGATTATTAGAAAGTAGTTTCGAAAAGTCATTTTTATTGCACTGAATTCCTTAATTGCTGTTCTTAATGCATAAACTATAAGTTTTCGAACTTTTGTAAGGTTAACTGGTATAGGTAAAAAATTAGCATTATGTTTGCTTCTGTACAATAATAGTTAAGATTGTGTAAAACAAAGCATAAATAAATAAACAATAAATCGGTCGATAAAGACTCGCTTCCTACCGCTCTGCTCCTGCCTGTTTTCTTAGTAAATAGATAGATAAACGGTGTACTGACAGAGTACTTACCTCACGTGGTATGATTTCTTGTAATAACAACACTACAAGATCCCGGTACCTTTCGAGAAACACTCCATTAAGACAGTGTTTTCTTCGACGTAACACAGATCGATTGCACGACACACAACTGTTTTGTCTTTCCATATCAACGAAAATCCAATCCAAAAGCAAGTAACCAGAGTCTATAAAACACGCTAACGTAGTCGATAAAACAATAAACAAAACATATCAGATAAACGTACAGGTCACAACGATAGCTAACGAAGGACTGCGCAGAGGGCGGTGAGTCAGTGCGCGAGCGCAACAAAACTAGTTTGGCCTAACTAATGTGCGAAAGAGACAGTGTATACATGCCTCTCGGCTCATCAGTGCACTATGCTGTATGCTATCGAAATTCTTTTATGCCTTTAATGATGGAATAAAATCCTCTGAAACCGTTTGTTTTTTATTTTTTTAAACGATCCTGTAGATTTTTCTCCATCGATTTTTAAATAAATAACTATATACAATGAAAGGTCATATTATTCCCCTTAGTTTAAAACTATTTTGATTAATGTCCGCCACTCGTCGCAAAGCGGGTCAGATACGCCCAATGACCTTTTGTATGCAAAATTGATCAGCGCCGTGTGTGCGTATTTGGAACTAACTAATCGGTAGCACGAAACATTGACATCCACCTTCGTATAGTTTTTACGCATTAACGTTACGTAAATGAACCAAATGTATGGAAATCGATAGCAATCGGTAGCACGAATGGGGTTGGCAACTGTCAAAGTGGCGCTAGCATAGCTTTAACCAAAATATAAGAATTTTCTATGAACATTTTGAATAACTAATTATTTTCACAATTCCAAAGATCTGTGAAGTACCTTTTTGTAAGGATATAGGTGCGCATCAGTTTCCTAAAGATTCAGCAATGACAAAAAACTGGCTAAAGGCCATAAGGAGACAAAACTTCAAGCCGGAAAAAATTCGAGATTATGTCGTAAACATTTCTTGGAAACAGATTACCATAAAACTAGTTTTTATACAGGTACGTCACATTAATTGTATTCTAAAAATATTCGGCATCATAATAAAAATGTGTTCTTTATCCTTTTTGGTTGTTTCTAGGTATTGAAAACAAGCATCGTTACCTGAAAAAAACAGCAGTCCCAACATTGTTTCTCTGGACTACTAAAACTCTTTCTCAAGAAGCTCAAGCTCGAGAAGAGCGCTTATCAAACCGAAATATTAGAAAAGCACTCTTTGATGAGATAGACACATCAGCTGTGCAAACTACCAGTTCAGAAGATTTGACTCTTCCTGATAATATATATATTTCTACCCAAGATGATGATTGAACGCAGCTCATTGATTAATTTGTGTGATGAAGGTGATATTGTGATGGTGTCATGGCTGATAGAGGATTTAATTTAATGTCCAGGACTTGTTTGCAGTGAAAAATGTGTCAATTAATATACCTGCTTTCTTGAAAGGCAGACCACAGTTGCCAGGTTTTGTATTAAAACGCGCGTGATCAGAAACTTGCAAGTCAAAGAGTATCTACACATAGAAAGATTAATAGGCTTAACAAAAACTTATAAATTTTTGCAGACACCTTTAGTCTCATTTTATGTGGCATCCGAAATATTTGTAATATGATTGATGTTGTGTATGTTTAGAGTAAGGATAGTAAATAATAAAAAGAAATTCAAATAGTTATGTTTATTAGTTTTATTTTCACACCCTCATAAAATAAAAAATAATACACTAAAGAAAACAAGAACAAAAAAATCTGAAAATCTTATTACAGGTATCCTAACCTACCTACAGCCTATTTATAATTAATGTGTTTTTTTAATTAAATAAAAATTTGGGTATTTAAATACATACTTACTCAAAATTGCTTGTTTAAAATAATTGTTACAGAAGTTGTCAACTTTTTCTAACATCTTGAAATAAATTCCTCATCACATATAGGGCCTTAAATGTATAAACAATCAAATTATAGAATGATCTATTAGAACAGTATAGCTGACCCAGTATTGCGGATTATGTCCCGATACATGCTAGAGTGAGGAGGATCATCGTGGCTTTGAGTTCCTGTGTTTCCAAAGTAAACATTCTGGTCATACAGCTCTAATCTGTAAACAAAACAAGAGTTCAGTCTTGATAGAAAAAACTTAAAAAGCACTATCTTGAAAGCTTTTACTTTCGATAAAACGTTTTGTATCAAAGTACATTAGGTAAACGAGAACCAAGCTAGCAATCACTCTTTCAAAATCATGTATTTAGAAGGGAAAATTTGTGATTTATAGTTATAAGGTTATACCTGTCGACTAGGTCTGCTTTCCTTCCTCGTAAAGATGCACCTCGTTTCTTCAATTCAGCTTTCAACCCACTTATCCGCCATGTCGAATACATGTTTCGTTCACAACAGTTCTTTCAATATTATAAAAAAACGCACTTAACAAGTTTATCCAAAACACAACACAAACTTGACAGGTGAAAGCTATGCTAGCGCCATCTACCTAAAGCTTTCACCGGCCAACCCCATTGTGTCGTTTCGACTTTCTCGCTAGCTGGGACGCTGTCACGTAAAAAAAAATCTCACTGACATTTTCTTGGTGAGACAGTTTACGTCAAAAAATATTCCGTATTTATTTTGGAACTAATGCAAGAAAATGCAATTTATTCATGAAAACAAGAGGAAGGCATGCTGCCTATTTATCATCCGGTCTCCTGGATACATAAAGAGGCTAGGAGAAGATGTGAAACGAGGTAGGAAACATTTCCATTTTCTTGGTAAACACACGTAATAGTTTCTCATCAAAAAACATTTTTATAAGTGTTATTCATGCAAATCACACTACAGCTCCCTGCGCCACCCGCGCGCCTTGGTGAAGTTCGTTTCTGTGCGTAATTCGCCGCAACTCCGCGTTGTTTTTTGGTGCTCAAACTAATTTATGTTATAACCACGCAGCATCGTGATAGGTGTTACAAATACTGCCCCTAAGACGACCCACTGATCCTGCTATAGGTACCTAATACAATGCACGTGTTTGTACTCGTATGTAGTTTGTTTCAACGGGTCCATACCAACGCAAAATTGGAATGTAATAGAACTTGCAACAAACCTCAGTGAGCAAATGATGTAGGTACTAGGCAACCGTAGCTACTACTACCTTATGCTCGACAATATAAGATTTAACATTTCTTAATGTACCTATAACATCTTCTTCAGCAGGTTTGTG
Source organism: Melanchra persicariae (assembly GCA_947386135.1). Classification (NCBI taxonomy): domain Eukaryota; kingdom Metazoa; phylum Arthropoda; class Insecta; order Lepidoptera; family Noctuidae; genus Melanchra; species Melanchra persicariae. The sequence goes on along the minus strand of OX376652.1, from coordinate 10,507,332 downwards.
AAAATGGTTGCAGCACCTATTCAAATGGCAAGAACTATACAATAAGCCGCATTCTACAAGTCTATCGATGATGGCTAGAGACCCGTGCTTACCAAGGGAGAAAAGCAGGACGAATATGAAATAGAACACCTTCGCAGCGTGACGATTGGTTTATTGAAAAGACCTGCCATCGTAACCGGCGTCTTATCTACTGTCGGTACCTACACCGTACTGCTAGCGCACTGTGAGAGACTCCTTCGAAAATAGTTTATCAAATCCTAGATCAAATCATCCCGCATGCAAGGCTTGCGTACCGCTACCTTTTGTAATAAATGAAAGGCTTGTTTGTTAAATCAATTTCTATTTTGGATCCGACTATTAATGTAATACATTAAGAAAACCTGAATAAACAGAAATTAGAAGGTAAAATTGTTTGTTTTTAAGTTCCTTTGTAAAGGTAGTCTCTGGAAGTCAGGTCCGATCTTCGATCACTATTAAAGGCGATCGAAGGGTCTGATTATGATAATTCTTTTTCTGCTAAAAAGCTACACTAATGTTGCTTTTTTATCACGGAAAACAAACAGTTTTTTTGGGCTAGCCTCGTCAGCAAAGCAGTGGAGAATGACGAGTACTTGTTGTAAATAATAAATCCAGTAAACGGCCCTGTGATTTGACATAGGTCGATGTTCCAAACCCAAATGCTTGGTGTTATTTATTTTATCATTGCTAATCTCAAACCAGCTAAGGACGTCGCGTCGTGAGGACACTGTTATATCCTAGAAGAAAAAAATCGAAGACATGTGAAATCCAGCTAACCCTCACTGGGTCCGCGTGATGGATTGTGGCCGACTCGCCCTCACAGAGAAAGCCTGTAGCCTAGCAGTAGTAGGAACTTGGTGTGCTGATTAAGCTTATACCAGATAAAATTCTAAAAAATCTTTTGCGATTAGAAATTACCATTCACTATGTATATTATAAGCATAATGCATTGATGAAATAAAATATCGATTTACATTTAAACAAAACTTTATATTTCATGTGTCCTAAATAGAGGTACCTACACGGATCTTATTGAATTGGTAAAGCTGTTAGATATCAAACATGTTTGGAGCACCTATGAGCTATGGCTTATAGACCGTGCTCCAAACACCTGAAATGGCAGGAACAGCAGATATTCCAAACATGGTTGACATCTTAGCAGCTTGAAATTAGCACTTTTGAATCATCAGAAGTTACAAAAGATTCCTCCAATCGCTTCGTTGAATGCCCTGTTGTCGTGGTCTTTGAAGAAACTCAGTCACAGACTAGTAGACGCTCGTGTAAGTGATTGGAATGGTTTGCCTGCTCTTGGTCGCAATGCTGGATTATATTGTTGCAATGTGGTGCCGGCAAAGGCTCTTGGCTAGAATCTGAAATAATCTACTTTTCATCTCCTGTTGATAAAAGAAGTAGTTATAACAAAAATCAAAGATTGTGAAACATGAAAAAGAATTGGTCTTTCTCAGTAACAGCCCTACATGAAGTCTCATTCTGTGTGCTGTGTACGGCAATAGGCTCACCTCATACTCCATAGGAACCAGCATAACAGGCGCATTTGGCATTGCTGCATGAGTATGAGCAATAAAAGTGTAGATTACAAAATTTTATAAAAATGCTTACTTTTCTATGAACTTCACCTTAAGGACGGTTTGACTAAAGCTTGTTCTTGTTGACGTTGTTAATTATAACATCTTGGTACCGTACAGCACACAGTTTGCTTGTATAAGCTGGTGAATTACAAATATTATTTGAAATGACAACAAACAACAATAGACGTTACGCCTTATTAGGGTAAACATACACCGAGACGCAACGTCACCACCACCATTTACAAATGGCGCTATTAAAAATTTCAAAAGTAACCAAATTCTCCAAATTAGGAAGAAATCATTGCAAAGTATATATTTGTGTAATAATATAACTTGTATAATTATTATTTCTATCAAGTGAATGATTATTTGGGAAATTTTGGTTAGTAATAATATAGGTAGTATTCCATCTAACTACCATTACTATGTCCAAAGGAATTAGGTACTTACTAAGGCCTGGAAAAGTTAAGGTGTGAGCGTGCTGCAAGCGCTTTTATCAATTTTTAAGTTCGCTAGCGCAAGAACTTCACAGCTCCACGCGTTCGCATCAGTGTGCTAACGGTTTTATATTTTTATCATTTGCAGGAAAACGTCAAACGTGAAATGCAATCTGTCAAATATCATGTGTTACACCGTTCGAAATCGAACAATTTATCATTAATTTCATCACTATTAAACTGAATTTTTTAATTTTATATGAAAAAAAGAATTTATAAAAATGATAAACTTGTTTTAACATTTATATAATATTAATATTTTTTTTATCTTTAGTATTTTTCAGGCTCTAATTGAATCAAAACAGAGTTATCGGTTTTTTGTCTTCATTTTCAGAACGCACCATTCACTTTAAACCATTCTAATCGCTCTTGGATTCTCGGCCTAAATTAACCATCGTTCAAATAGTATCTTCGAGTTGTCGCAAGACGTTTTTTGGAGTTCGTGCTACCAATATAACATGTCGCTGTAGCGAGTACGTAATTGTCTGGTATTTATTTACCATATCGATACGATTTCGTAAGAATTTCGTGCTTAGCCCACAGTTCACACAACGATTGTTCACCTCCATATTAGCAATGTCCCCAAAACAAAGAGTAAATCGGTGTCCGGTGTAGAAAAAGCAGGTCAAAAAAATCCAATGATGAAAATCGGTGTCCGGTGTAGAAAAGCAGGCCTTAAAAATCCAATAATGAAACGCACAGTACGCCTAGCACGAATATTTGTAGGTTTCGTATCGCAAACGTATCGAGTTGTCGATACGATAACGGCATACAACGAAAGTCGGAAGCACGAAGCACTTTCGAAATAGTATCGAGAGCTCGATACGATAACGTTAGTGACGTCATACTAACGTAAGCAAGGATGGGAAAAATAGAACGAATGATCTTAAAATTGAATGAATGTTTCGTTCCGGAACTGTATAAGTATTTTGTTAATTACAATTTTGGTGATTCTAGGGCATTTAAAACTTTAATAATGTTCAGTTTATGACGCATTACGAAGAATATGGAGAAAAAGATAATATTCAGTTAGGGCGCATTCACACGGGATACGTCTTTGACGATTCGGTATAAAACACGATTCGCCTTGACGGATAGATGTTCACATTGAATACGGAATCGTGTTTTTTCACGATTCGTCAAAATATCCGAATTGATGTTCACATGTTGTTTCGTGATTGTGTTCAGTTGAGAGTAAACTACCAAAGACAATGGACGTGAATACTTTAATTTTGTACTGGCATTATCGTCGATCTAAAAAAAGAAAAACAAGAAGAATACACTGGGTGCATCCAATTTTAAGGCAAAGACAAAGTGTTGGGGATTTTTATACTTTGATGAGCTCGTTACGAGAAGATGATACCAAATTTTACACTTATTTTAGAATGTCTAAAGATACCTTTGACTTCCTTCTCCAAAGGTTGGATACGGATTTGAGAAAACAGGATACATGTATGAGAAAGGCCATTAGCCCTGAAGAAAAGTTGGCGATAACTATAAGGCAAGAAAAACTAATTATATTATTTATTATTCTTATTTATTGGTTATATTTATGATAATTTAGAACATGTTTTTAGAAATTTGATAGATCCAGATAATCACTTAATTGACTTAGAGCTGTAGATAGTGCCGGTGATGCACTTGGATCATCGCGATGGATCAGCGATGTTCCAGGTTGTAGAGGGGTGGGCGTTTCTGCAGACACTTCTGCATTTACTATCGATGAACTTTCAGGAAGAGGCCGAGTATTATTATTATTAGACGTTCCTCCCGGTGATTCTTGAGGCTTAGTATAATAACCACCACTATTATAGTTGTGATGATGTGAATTGTAATAATTTTGATGCCAATTCGAATAGTTTCGTCCAGTTTTAATACTCTGTATTAGGTTAATGACCCCAGATTGGAATTCCAGTATTTGATCATCATCAAAATGCTGAAGGGATGGCAGAACCCCCTTAAAAAAATTCATGTTACGGTCATCACTTCCAATTGTGTTTAATTGATGATCAACAAGTTTCATCATTTTATCATCCAATACGCTGCCACTATCCATTCTTTTCTTTTTTGATGATGATTCTAAGTGTTTCTCTTTCTGATTTTCTTGTTGATCTGCATTTTCTCTTTGGGCTTCATCTCTTGTATTTGGATTATTGTCATATGTTTCACCTGGCTTAATAATTGGCTTCAAAAAGCTCATCTCTTGATTATATTTGTAGGGCTTAGATTTTGTACCAGACCCAGATTTTTTTGTTTCTTTGTTTTCATCTAATGATTTCCTCCAAGTGTCTCTCAATTGTGTCCACCTTTTCATCACTGAACTTCCTGAAACAATAATTCATAAAACTGTATGAACGGTTTTATAAGAAGATTTTTATTTACATCGCATTATTCCCAATATTACAAAACAACCACAGATGAATATATATATACTAGAAAACAACTGTAATAATAAGGACACGGTTTCGAAACACGTCACGACAAGACGAGCGGTCTGTTGTCGGGCGAATATCTATTCACAAACGCCGTTCGCTGTCCGTCTGTGTATTTATGAATTATTATACATAAATAAAATATACAGGGACCTGATCTGTGGTTGTTTTGTACGGGCTACGCCCCATACGTTTTATAACGGTTTTTGCTTTCGTAAAAAGAGGATGCTTAGTAAGCTGAATTTGTATAATTGAAGAAGCGCTTGAAGAAGTTGTATTTTCATTTAGACTAATCTATCCCACTAGGCAGCCAGTCAAACATATGAAATCGTTTGGGTGCCTAGTGGGAACGCTTATTCTGAATGAAAATACGACTTCTTCATCCCACTAATTTGGTTTTAATGAAATATTTTTTTAGGTATTTGGCGTCAGGACTTTCCTATGAAGATCTTCATTTTAGTTATCGAATTGGCAAATCAACCATTTCCACCATCGTAGTAGAAGTGACGCAAAGTATATGGAATAATTTATATGAAGAATTTATGCCACTTCCTAATAAGGAAGAAGAGTGGTTAAAGATAGCAAGTGGATTTAATGAAAAGGCCAATTTCCCTCACTGCCTTGGAGCAGTTGACGGGAAGCATATTAGGCTTCGAAAGCCGTCAAATAGTGGTTCAGTATATATGAACTACAAAGATTTCTTTTCAATAGTGTTATTAGCAGTCGTAGATTCAGATTATCGATTCGTTTACGTCAGTGTAGGTTCCTATGGAAAAGAATGCGACTCATCAATATTTAAAGAGTCAAGTTTTTGGAAAATGTTGACAGAAGGCCGTTTGAATATACCCGAACCAAGGCCTTTATTTACAGAATCAGAAGTTCAAGTTCCTTACGTAATTATTGGCGACGAGGGATTTGGTTTACACACACATTTATTAAGACCTTTTGGTGGAACGCATCTTGACAGAGGTAAACGAATATTTAATTATCGTTTAACCAGAGCGAGAAGATACGTGGAATGTGCGTTTGGCATTCTAGCAAATAAGTGGAGAATTTTACATAGACCCATAGACCTTAAACGAGAAACAGCTATTTCAGTAGTGAAAGCTTGTACTGTCCTCCACAATTTGATTATAAAAAAGGAGGGAATTGAATTAGAAAAAGAATTTAATTTTGAAAATTTACTACCCCAGGAAGTATCACCGAGTGTCGGAACTGGCAATTCAATGAGAAATGAATTTATGACCTACTTTCTATCAGAAACTGGATCAGTACCATGGCAAGACAACAAAATATAGGCAGTATAGATTTGTATTTAAAATTTTCTCAATAAAAACTTACCAAACAACTGTCGGTCCTTTTGATCCATTTCTTCAAAATCTTCTTTCAAAATTATGCATATTTCCCGCCATGCTGCTGTTTTAGCGGTTTTGTCCTTATAAATTTCCAAAAATTTATTCCATAAAACTGGCCTGTCTTTGATTGCAGCAATCAAAACTTCGCGATTTATTTGTTGGTCATACAATTTTTCTTTTTCTTTTTTCGACATGATTTTATTGAAGCGCAGCGCTACACGTCTTAACAAGTCAAAGGAATGTACTGAATTGAGCGGGCGCGCGGCGGGTGGGGCAGACAGGCGGGCGGAGCAGGCAGGCGCGCGGGGCGCGAGCGCCAATCACGATTCGAGATTTTTAACGAATCGTCATTCTAATGACCGTAGTGACCGACGTATCCGTCTACGTCTTTTTTCACGATTCGTGAAGCGTGTGAACATGGGTATATAAAAAGCATTGCTCCCGTCAAAAAAAATAACGAATCGTGAAAAAACACGATTCGTGAAAAATCACGATTCGTCTTCGTGTGAATGAGCTCTTAGATAAATAGTATAATAATTTAACTTATTACTAAAACGTTGTGTTTGGTTTGACTGTATTCCTAAACGAACAACGACGGGTGCTCGAGCTCGAAGCTCATTCAAGGCCAACTTTGTTTTGAAGTGAACTTGTGTTGTGATTTAATTTGTAAAAAGTTTGGAACTATTTTATTTTTCTAAAATGAGAACCAGCCACCCGCAGTACACCATTATGATAGAATTTATGGAAAAGTAAGTGTTTTACATAATGATTTTATTTTCTTAAGCATTTTAAATAATGTTGATTTTAATACTTAGTGTTTCAATGAGATATTTGAAATATAGTTTTGTTGAGTTTAAAAGAGCTAAATTTATTTGTATACTCAAGTCAAATAAAGTATTAGGCTAGTCATGTGAATTTTTAAAAATAAAGTTGAATAAAATCTAAACAGAAAGGTAACATTATAATTAATATTGGACCACACATCCTTTAACTCGCGTTAAATTTATTTTAGGCATGGAGACTTATCCAAACCTAGCGGGGGTCCTCGAGGTAGACATTATGTGCAGCAAAAATGGAAGGAGTTAACCAATTTGCTCAATAGTGATGGCACTGGGGATTCTCGAACAGAGGAAAAGTGGCGGAAGGTAAGCTTAAATCTTAAAAACACACTTCACACAATTAGAAATACATGCATGCATTTATGTTGGTGCTGGGCATCCTGCTCTTTTTGTAATGGTGTGGTGTTAATTTATTTTTTTAAAGGTTTGGAGTGATTTCAAAAATAATGTTAAGAGAAAGTGGGCGAAAATAAATAGGTCTGCTCAGGGTACAGGCGGTGGGCCAGCGATTCAGTTAACACTTACAGACCTTGAAAACAGAATTTTAAATTTAATTGGGGTGCAGGCTGCTACTGGGATGCCTATACAAGAAGCTGGATTTGTACAGGTGTGATATTTTTTGCTTGGTAATGTAGTAGGTACTTTTCTTTCTTTTTTTTTCCTTTTTTTTAAAAAAACGTTGCCCCACACTAGGAATTCAGACCCGGAACAACTATCTGTAGGCCATACAAATATTTGTTCCGTGCGGGAATCGAACCCGCGACACGCAGCGCAGCAGCCGATCGCTGAACCACCGCGCCAACCACCTCCACCACCGCCACCACCTTTGTTATTTTATTTTCATAGCAATCGGTATAATCTCAGGGAAATACAGTGAAGAGATAATTAATGATTTTCGAATTATCTGAATAGTATTGGGACAGAATATTGTCGAAAGTTTACCTTGTCTGCAACTTACCTACCTATCCTGTGAGTAATAATAAAAAAGGGTCACCACTTGAGTTTTTGTTAGTATTGTGACACTTAAAATTCTTGTGGATGACTGGCTGGGGTTCGAGTGTCACATAATGCATTTCAATTATGATTTTTATTAATAAACAATGTCTGAACTTGTGATGTTTCTATGAGCATAACTGATTTCTTTAGGTATACTCTAGAGTAGTATTTTGTTCAATAAAAAAATACAGTAGGTTGACTAAACAGTGAAGGTGCCTTTACTCACAAAAATATAAGAAAGCATTAATACTCAATTATTGTTTTTATTAAAATAGGGTGTTGGTCCGGAGGAAGATAGCTTGTCCGTTCTACAAGTACCAGCCACAGAAACTGTAGACAAATTGACTGTGGATGATGTTCCTTATGAATATACACCAATTATTCTTGAAGGTTGGCATATTTTAAATTTATCTATATAACTTGGTAACTAACATAAATATTTAAAAATAAGATCTAATACACAAACTAGTCAAGTAGGTATCCGGCAAAGCACACACTAAATTAAAAAAAAAATCCTGATAACTAAAGCTAGCAATAGTATTTACGTTGAATCACAATTTTTCCAGATGAATGGAATACTCCAGGAACAAGCAGTCAACCTACAGTCGCTCCACCTCTTCCTTCTCCGCAGCCACCAGCACTTACACCACCACTAACGGCACCAAATCCAGTGGAAACCCAGTGGCAACCGCCGAAAAAAAAGAAGAAGCCAGAAGACTCTGTTTTAAAAATATTTAAGGAGTGTGAGGAGAATGCTAGGGAGTATGAAAGGGAGCGTGACCGAATTGCGCAAGAATTAGAACGAGAGAGGATTCGTCAGCGTGATGTAGCGCTTCAGTTGCAAGCTCAGTGGTTAGATTTTATGAAAGAGGCGTTAAAGTTATTAAAATCATATCTATTTAGAGAAAAAGAAGTGAATAGTGTCTGATTTTTTATTTAATTCATATTAAGGTTCGATAACAGACTTCACATACACTATTCACTTCTATTTCTTAAAAAAAAAAAAACATTTTGTATATGTTAGAATTAAATTTATTTTGCTTAAACTATATTCATACTTGGAGAAGGCCTATGTCTAGCAATGGGTGTCGTACGGCTGAGATGATAAAGCTATATTCATGAAAGTTATATCTTAAAGGTACATAGGTACTTAATTCTGTTTTGTAAATAACTAACATCATATTTGTATTATTATTATGTATTATATATTTGTGAATAAAATCTTTTTCATTTTCATTTGTTTCAAACATATACTATATTTTTTATTCTCTACTGCTCCCTTTATTAAAGAGTTCAACATGCTTACACAAAAACCTAAATTAATTATTTACATTATGAAGCCGATTAATCCTATCTACTAACATGTTCCTTATGGCTCTACCGCGAATCAAGTCATCTCTAGAACCACTTTCGTGAAAAGCTTCTTCCGGAGAAGAAAATGTTGAAACGCCTATTCCTGAAGAACATATTATATCATCTTCAGGATCAGGCACCATAAAATCTAATGCTAGGTTGTGTAGAACGCTACATGCCATTATAATAGACGCACACCTCTCAGGGGTGTAGTGTAATGTGCGGTCCTTACAAAGGCATCTCCACCTATTTTTAAGCCTTCCAAAAGTATTTTCGATTACAACTCTGGCTTTCCCATGGATGGTAGTATATTTTGCCTCTGGAGTGCCTTCAGCAGCATCTGTGATTGGTGTCATCAACCAAGGCCTCTGTGGATATCCAGAATCCCCTGAAAATATATTTTTTTGTAGTTAGATAATCTTACAACATACAGTAACATTAAGTAGACAGTAAGTAATCTTAAAATACCTAGTGAACTTTACTTTATCACATGCTTTTATTTTAAAATTAGAATAGCCTATGTGTAAAAAAATTACCTAAAAGCCACACTTGTTCATTATTCTGGTTTAAGTCTTGGATATACCTATTGGCTTGACTATTTTCCCAAATAAAAGCGTCATGGGTGGCACCTCCATATTTTGCATTAACATTTAAAATTCTGCATTCACTGTCACATATCTACAATGTAAAACGTACAAAATGTATAAGTGTATACTTAACGTAATGATTAATTGTAAGGTTATTAGTATAAACTAGCACTTCGCCCGCGACTTCGTCCGCGCGGATTTAGTAGGTACTCCACAAACTTCAACGCCCCCTATACCCCCTTATAAAGGTTAGTTTTGGAAAATTAAGCACAGCGATTTTCATTCATTTACATTTATTACTTAGCCATTTCTACTTATTCTATGGTCTCAGGTTCAGCGCAACTGTTCACCCCGTTCACCCCGTCAGGAGTTGATTATGCAAAAATTGTTAGATACATCTGTTTCAATAATCCCATTTTTAGTTTGTTCATAGCATCCCGACGTAAATTAAAGCAAGCAATAATGTCCTCCCCTAAAAACTTAATCACCCCTGCTTCACCCCTTATTATGTAGGTATGTAGTTTATTTGCGAAAAATCCAAACATTTGTTATTCTTATTGTTTTATCGAAATCATTTTCAACTTTATCGGACCAAGCATTGATAATTGATTCTTCCCAGTTCGCTCAAGCCGCGACATTTTTCTTACTCCGAGCATGTTTATTACCGTCGTAACTTTTGAACGGAAGGTCCGATTTGAATAATTTAAAGTGTAATTTACACGGAAATAATCAACCTTAATTATCAAACCATTTAAATGGATAAGGATTGATATCATGATACCGAAATCACCATTTTTTCAAATCACCAAGGATTTGCTTGAATAATTTGAACAAAAAGCGGTCATGGTGACTTAACCATAATAGTTAGACATATGGTATCGCGGACTTTTTTGTAGACATTGATGACCTCTATAAAACTGTAGTACATCACTTTGCTCTATTGTCATTAGATTCCGCAGCGTATGCGATATAAGGATTTTTTCTCACACCTTGGGTTACATTATCGAAGTTTTCATACGGATCCCTAACTTTTTTGAAAATATTCTATAGCCTATGTCCATCATCGATAATGTACAATTCTACTGGTGAAAGAATTTTTCAAATCGGTCCAGTAGTTTCGGAGCCTATTCATTTCAAACAAACAAACAAACAAACAAATCTTTCCTCTTTATAATATTAGTGTAGATTAGTAGAGTAATGTTTCACCATTTGCACATTTAGTGACTAGAAATGCTTTCTGCAGTAAAATAAGTGTTCTATGTCTCTTTTTGGAGTGAATGTATGAAAATGAGATCCATCAATGCATCCTATTACTCCAGGGATGCCAAATTTTGTATAAAATCTGTAAATAAAGTATTGTAAGTAAAATTGTATAGTATTAGATAGCTATCATATTTGTGGTTATTCAGTTGATGCTCCTTTTGCTGTATAACATTCTGCACTAAATTAGTTTTTATTGGCCTACATAGTTATTATAATTATTACTTACTTGTTTTTTTACAATATTTCGCTGCTCTCGTGTTGTTGGAAATTTCAAAAAAATATTTAATATTAAAGGGCTAACAAGAGCATCAGTAACCTGCCTCACATATTTGCTCACTGTAGTTTGCCCTAAATATTTAGCCATTCCTACTATTCTTTGGTAGGAGCCTGTAGCATAAAATGACAAAGCACACAGCACCTAGAAATATAAATATTAAAGAGTTAATAGTTTTAATGTAGCTGTATATTATATTCACATAGTATGTATTATTCAATGATCACATTATAGGTATAAAATATAAAAAATATTTTAGTTAGAAAGTTAGGTAAGTAAGGCTTAAGTAGCTTATTTACTACACTTACTTTGTGTTCCAGACTGATCCTTTTACTTGATGTTAGACTGGATTTTTCTTTTAATTCGCGACACAAGAACAAAAATGCTTCCTTACTTAGACGAAATCTATTTTTAAATTCTGTGTCGCTAAGGTTTTGTATGTTAATATTTGCCAAATTCTTTCTGAGTAGAGCTCTCCTTGAGATTTCTCTGTAAATTTAATAGTAAATTTGAAAGATAACTTGTTTTTTATTAACTTATAAGTATACATTTATAGTGTTCTAAAATAAATCAATCACCTTGTTTCTCTTCGTACATTTCTACTTCCAACTATCAATCGCGCTGCAAGATAATAGTACAATGCACTACGCCGTGGGGCGCTTCTTGTTAATCTAAACATTTTCTAACAAAATATATCAACAAAATCACTTAAATTATAATTTTACGCTTAAAATAAACTCCGACGAAAGTTTTCTCACTGTCAAATTTAAAGTGAATAAACATTCGTGAAACTCGCAAGCCAGCCTTCGACAATTACGATACTATCCGTCATTTTATGCCTTCGTGCTAGCTATCTTCATACAAACGGCTCAAGTTACGTTTCGTATTCGATACGATGGCGATACTAAACTTACGTGTATTTGTTCGTGCTCTGAAAATTAGTTCAATTTACGCACACCAGAGGCGCTGTTCATGTTCCCATACAAAATGCTTACGATGACGATACGAATGTTTTTTCGATAGTGATTCGTGCTAGGGGTACAGATCACAACGCAGTGTTTTTTGAGACCCAAAAAAGTGACATCAGCTTTTTATTAAATATTTTAAATCAATAGTTCGTTACAAATGTACGAAAAGAACTCCCATGTGCCAATTTTGAATACTTGATTTTTAAAAAAATCTTAAAGTTCGTGTGACCTTCAAGGTGAAAATACTGTAAATAATTTGTCAAAAAAAAACTGTGTATAATAGAGTTTTGTTTGTATTGCACATTTAACCAAAAATAATAACAGAGCGTACAAAAAAAATATTTTACCCAAAGAGATTTAAAGATACAATAGAGCGGCTATCAAAAGAAATGTCATAGAAAAACTGTGATCCCATGCCTCAGTGACGCCATCTGACTTTGAATAGCAAACATACGAATTAAATTTATAAATTCAGCTATCACTCGGTAGATGGCCAGTCAGTTATAGGGATGTTAACAGCCATTTAGGTATTAGGTATTGACTATCGATAATAAAAGTTGTCAATTTTTCTTCACATTGGAAAATATTGAAACTAACGCCAAAAAAAAAATGCAGCAGTTTCAGTGCGTAAGTATTATTTATTGACAATTTTTTTTCATTTAAATTACCTACTATATCATTAAAAGTTACTGGCTTTTGCCCACGACTTCGTACGCGCAATCCCGTTGTTTACCCGTTCGCCCATCCGCATATAGCCTTTCTCATGACTGGCTATTACATACAAAATAATTTTCCAAATCCGACTGGTAGTTCCAGAGATTCAAAACTTACTAGGGTTGCGTAGAGCCTGCCAGGGTTTGCGGAATTAGTTCGAAAAAGGGCATATTATAAGGAGGACACGGATGGGGTTTAGTCAATAAGAGTCTGACACTCCTTTTCCCTCCACCCAGAGCGGAAGAAGTCATTTGATGATTTACCATCCTTAAAAAAATCCAGAGATTAGCGCGTGCAACCAAACAAACGAGCGAACGTTACGCTAGTTAATTAAGGTTGGTGTAGTACATGTAAATTACACTTTAAATTAATCAAATGGGACCTTCCGTTTAAAAGTAACGACGGGTATAAATATGCTCTGCTCTAAGTAAAGAAAATGTTGCGGTTTGAGGGAATTGGAGATAATCATAATGGTTCTTAAAGTTGAAACACGGCATTAATGATTTTGATAAGAATAACAAATCTTTGGAATTTTCGAAAACAAACCCCTTTTCTATGGAAATCATCAAATGACTCCTCCCGCTTTGGGCGGAGCGGAAAGGAGTGTCAGACTCTTACTGACTAAAACCCAACCGTGCTCCTCCTAGTGCCCTTTGCTTTCCAGGGCCGCGATAACTCTTACGAACAAAATTGCAACCCTGGCAGGAAAAAAAACCCCTAAAGGGGTGAAAAGGTGTGATCAAGTTTTTAGGGGAGGACATTATTGCTTGCTACAATTTACGTCGAAATAAAAGTGGGATAGGTAATGGCAACAGATCTAACAATTTATGCATAATCAACTCCAGACGGGGTGAACGGGGTGAACAGTTGCGCTGATTCTGAGACCACAGAATCAGCAGTAGAAATGGCTGGGTGATTAATGAAAATCGTTGTGCTCAATTTTCCAAAACTGACCTATAAGAGAGGGTAGAGGTGATGTTTGTGGAGTATCTACTAAATCAGCGCGGACGAAGTGCTATTATTATATTGTTAGGTTATTTTTTGCAATTTGTCGTAAACAAGTCGCCTGACAACCTGTATACAAGCGGTTGCGCCCGCGCGCTCTGCCCTTACACGGGCGTGCGTTGCTATTCGTTTTCGAGTAGCCGCGCGCCCGACGAAGCTCCGCTCACTAGGAGCCTAGGAGCAACCAAATAACGGGCCCGTTGTTACGGGCCGAGGGGTGCCCCCGCGGGCAGGGAGCCACGCTCCGTGACCGCTCGCCACGTCCCCTTACGGGGACGTAGCGACTGCCAACAAGGCTCTGCCCTTTTCTTTGCCGGATCTCGTTGAGTAAGGTTGTCTAAGTGGTGATCGGCGCTGTTTGCAATAAGTCGTCATTATTCCTTGATTATTTTTGTGTGTATTATTGCGTGTGTTATTATTTAATTTGTAAGTGATGATATCAACAACATTAAGTACATCTCTTACAAAGCAAGGTTAAGCTATTCGTCAAAAGAGGGTGTATTTTACAAAATTAGCAAATATTCTAGAACTTATTATGAAAATTATTGAATTTTAATTAATTACCGAGTAAATACAAAAAATACCAACGAAAATAAACCAAAATAAGGTCCAGTCGTTTTACCCTATCTGGATTTGCAATATCGTAATGCGCAACTCGGCATGTTTTCTCAGTAAATTAATTTTCTTTTGGTGGATTGAGTGGACATAAATGGGCATTTTCACAAAAAAGTACCCCCACCTTGAAAAATAATATTTTTTTGAAAGTATTATATTTTAAACTTTTTTTGGTCTCTTTATAACGGAAATTCAATATACTTCAAGAAAAAGTATAATATTATGGGTTTAAAATGGGAATACTGTAAAAATATTAGAACATAATGGAAAGTCTCGCAAATTTATATCAGTTGTGTGACTATATTCAGTAGCTGAAAAAATAGTGTAAATTATAAGAATTTTTAGATATTGTTTATTTAATAACTTCTAAATGGTTATTTTTTAAACACTTACCATTCCCAAATTTTAGATCTAAGCTTATTAAAAATACAATAGTATATTCGGTATTGTGACTCTGGTACTTCAACTGTCATTATTATCTTCACTTTAAAAATTTTAGATACTTTTTTAGAGAAAAGGCAACAAATATTATACTTAAATATAATTTTCCATTTGAGAGACTAATTTGAAGGTCATTAAATGTAAAATCTACTCAAATAATTGAGAAATTCAGCTCCGTAATATAGGGACAGTCACACAACCGAATACCTAAAAAGGGAAAGGGTGAGTTTACATGGCGAAAAAAAAGTACGCAGGCACACATTTATAAGAAATACACTCTTTTGCAAAAAAAACGGGCACCTAAGGAAATTTACGTTCTAAGGTCGATTTTAGTTAATTAAATGAAATTTATTTCTTTGACGTAGTCTGTATACTTATAATCGTGTAAATTAATGCGCGTAAAGTGAATTCGAGCAATTAAAAGAAAAAAAAACGATGGATTCTTTAAAATCGACGTACACGCCCAAACAATAAGAAGTGGTCGGCAATAAAGACAAGTTTTTTTTTTACTTTTTTTAATTAAATAAAGTTACAAATGTAAAAACCTAATAACGAGTGTGACCTCCTCTTGCCAAAATCACAGTTTGAATCCTTCTGGGCATGCTTTCCACGATGTTTTTAATAACGTTTTGAGGAATACGTTCCCACTCTTCTGCAATGACTCTTTTTAGCTCCCTGATGTTTTGTGGAGCAGGTTGCACTGATCTTACCCGTCTTTTTAGAACATCCCATACATGCTCAATTGGATTGAGGTCAGGACTTCGAGCTGGCCAATCTAAACGACGGATCCCAACTTCTTGCATGTACGCTTCCACGTCGCCAGAACGGTGCGGGCGAGAATTATCGTCCATAAAAATGGAATCTTCCCCAAGTGCAGTCAATGTGGGTTGTGCATATGGAATTAGGACTTCCATTATGTACCGGTGTGCATTTAATGTTCCATTTTCTATGAAAATTAACTCCGTACGCTCCGTCGAATTAATTGCTGCCCAAACCATAACGGAGCCTCCGCCATAAGGAGTGATTTCTTCGAAACACACTTCCGCATAGCGTTCCCGTGGTCTTCGCAGCACTCGCCGGCGTCGGTCCTCTCCACACAAAGAGATTCTAGCTTCATCAGAAAACAATACTTTATTCCAGTCCTCCAGAGTCCATGAAGCGCAGTTCCGAGAAAACTGAAGTCGAGCAACACGGTGCTCACGGAGTAATTTAGGGCCCCGAGCTGGGCGGTAACTCTTGATATTGGCAGCCAAAAGCCTCCTCCTGACCGTCCACAAGCTAACTTCTACTCCTCTTACTTCTTCAAGGCTCTTCTTCAGGTCCACACTTGACGCCTTACGATTACGCAACGCCTGACTCACCAAAAAAAGGTCATCTCTTGGTTCTGTGCATCGTTTTCTTCCCGAACCGGGTCTTCTTTTGACCGAACCAGTCTCTAGATACCGTTGCCAAGTCCTCTGGACAGTTGAACGACTCACATTTAGCCGCTGAGACACGTAAGTTTGCGAACAACCTTCTTCAAGTAGGGCTATAATTTTACCGGTCCTTATCGCTTTATCACTCATATCAAAAAGTGGTATTTAATGTAAAAAGAAAGATTAAATTGTTTAATTTGCAGAAAATATCCAAAAAGTTTTAAAATATCGTAATCAGTTAAAAATCGTTTCAGCAATTCGCGCCATTAGTAAAGCAATTTTAGAATAATCCACAATAATCATTATTTTTCTTTTCAAATTTTAAATTTGGAACGTAAAGAATCATGCCAGGATGCTTCAAAAAACATGCCAATACATCGTCAAATTAACAAAACCTATTTCTTGTTCTTCTTCATTGAAGTAGAGAAAAAAATCTAAAGTGCCCGTTTTTTTTGCAAAAGAGTTTATAATTAGACTAGCACTTCGCCCGCGACTTCGTCCGCGTGGGGATAGTAGGTACTCCACAAACTGCGACGCCCCTATACATATCCCCTTATAAAGGTTAGTTTTGGAAAATTAAGCACAACGATTCTCATTATTGGTTCAGCGCAACTGTTCAGCCCCCCGTTCAGCCCGTCAGGAATTGATTATGCAAAAATTGTTAGGTACATGATCTGTTTCAATTATCCCACTTTTAGTTTGTTCATAGAATTCCGACGTAAATTGAAGCAAGCTATAATTTCCTCCCCTAAAAACTAATTCACCCCTGCTTCACCCCTTATTATGTATGTACCTAGTTGATTTTCGAAAAATCCAAACATTTGTTATTCTTATTGTTTTATCGAAAACATTTAAATGCCGTAGTGTTTCAACTTCATCGGACCAAGCATTGATACGATTCTCCCCAGTTCGCTCAAGCCGCGACATTTTTCTTACTCCGAGCATGTTTATTACCGTCGTAACTTTTGAACGAAAGGTCCGATTTGAATGATTTAAAGTGTAATTTACACGGACATAATCATCCTTAATTATCAAACCATTTAAATGGATAAGGATTAATATCACGGTACTATAATCACCATTCTTTATTTCACCATGGGATTTGCTTGACTAATATTAACAAAAAGCGGTCATGGTGACTTATCCATAATAGTTAGACATATGGTATTGCGGACTTTTTTGTAGATATTGATGACTTCTATAAAACTGTAGTACATCACTTTGCTCTATTGTCAATAGATTCCGCAGCGTACGCGATATAAGGATTTTTTCTCACACCTTGGGTCACATTATCGAAGTTTTCATACGGATCCCTAACTTTTTTGAAAATATTCTATAGCCTATGACCATCGCCGATAATGTAGGATTCTACTGGTGAAAGAATTTTTCAAATCGGTCCAGTAGTTTCGGAGCCTATTCATTTCAAACAAACAAACAAACAAACAAACAAACAAACAAATCTTTGCTCTTTATAATATTAGTGTAGATATAATAGGTATTATAAAACATTAACTTCAAACTAAATTATCACAATCAGTTTCGGCTTAAGGCATCACATTATTTTTATTATTTATTTAAAGGGTAAATTATAACTATTAAGAATAAGAAGTCTTTTTTATGTTTTATATTAGCACTTGATCAGTCTTCGTGATTCGTTTATTATTAACATTAAAGAATAGCAAAAATTGTTGAAGGACTATTCCGAACAACGCTGCAGGCGGCAGTGCTGCCACGTCACTACTGGTCCCCATAAATTTTCTATAGGTTTATATGAGATTACATTCCGAGCACGGCAGCAATGCTGCGCAACATTGCTGCGTCACATTGCTATTTTGCTCGGAATGTAATCTTATATAAACCTATAGAAAATGTATGGCAACCAGACTTCCCCGACCCTTGCTCGAGCCAGCCCGCGCCGCTGAGCCTGTAGCTTTAAATTCGCCCCCAAATAATATAGATCAGATCCAGCCTGTCCCCTTGCTGTCCTCTCCCAGCGACGCCCTAATCCGAGGCTCGTACCCCACAGGGGGTGCCCTTAGCGTGTAATAGTCGCTTAGCTTTAGTTTATAATTTAGTTTTAAGCTCTGGCTGGAGGCCTTAATTGGCCTTAAGGCACCCACAGGAAAGTTCGATTAAGCAGTAGACAACCGGATAGGTTGAACACCGAGATGCGAGAAAAAATAAAAAAATATGGCAACCAGTAGTGACGCGGCAGCACTGCCGCGTGCAACATTGTTCGGAATCATACCTTTAAACAATACAACCAATTCCGGTCCGGTTCCTGTTCCTGTTCCGGACTCCATAACAACTATTAGCTTTAGGCTGGGCGTAAACGTCCGGTTTCAGAATCAGGTTTCCGAATCAGGAGGCGTGTATGTACATACACACACATACATAAATTACACACACATGTAAAAAACAAATGAATGTATGTGTAATTTATGCATGTGTGTGCATGTACATACACGCCTCCTGATTCGGAAAACTGATCGCAAACCAGACGTTTGCTCCCGGCCTTAAATATCTAACAAAACGAATAAGCTATAGTTACAGTTAGTTACTGAGATCTGTAGTGTAGCTTTAAAATACAATTCTTATTTTAATTGTAACAATGGATACATTAATCAACTATTAGCTTTAAATATCTAACAAAACGAATAAGCTATAGTTACAGTTAGTTACTGAGATCTGTAGTGTAGCTTTAAAATAGAATTCTTATTTTAATTATTACAATGGATACATTCATCAATCAGATAATGATCATAAACACTTGTGGAACAAAATTTACACCAGAACAAAGAACTTTTCATAAAAACCCATATATGTGGACGACGCATATTAAGGATTATAAAATGCAGAGGTCTATTATTAGCTGTATTATTTTTCCCACATCTGGAACAGTTCTGGGAGAAGACAAAATGCGTCTCTACCCAAGGCCACTTCAAATCATACTTATAGAACCTGACGAAGTCTTCGTAAGTAAGTAATTTGTCAATATCGACGTAAATCACCATATTGGATAAAAAAAAAAACAAATTTGTTTCAGTGGATGCGAACACGAAGGTTAATCTGTAAATAAAAAAAAATCAATGTAAAATATCGTGACAAAAACTAAGATGATGTAAGCGACATGCAAGCTACATTTTAGTTCCCTACCTTGCAAACATTGATCACATATATAATCAAACTCCATTGGCCCTCCATCAACGCATTCTTCGCAGTACCATTTTGAACATGCAAGACATTTAGCTTTTCTTCCTAAAATAGAGCATGTGCATTTATGGCATTCAAGAAAGCAATCAGTTTTTTTGTTTACTTTTTGCAAGGTTTTGTAGGATTTAACATTTTCGATAATCGCTACAGATTTTAGTACTTCAACGCTTTTTGCGTCGTCATTAGGAATAAATGTCATCGGCCATGTAGCATCATTTTTAGAGTTTAATAGTTCGTCTTCGTAGTCATCAAATTCAATCAGAGTATTGCCTACGCTTTCGAAGTCCAACGTACCATAAGACTCAATTTCTTGCGAAAGGTCTTGTAAGTCTTGAGAGTAAGGTATCGGCGGTTCGGTATCAATATTTGTCATCTCAAAATCTTGACGTGATGTTGCTGGTCTTAGAAATTTCTTTGGAACTTGAAGGAACAGAGTAGTCATGTTTTTGTTTCTTAGACGGTGGTTTGGTATATATATTAGTCATTTTAAAATCTGTACGTTGTGATGTTGCAGAGTTTTTGCGGGATGGTACGGAAACGTTCTTTCTTTTGTTTTTGATCTCTCGAGTTTGAATATGGCTTGGGACCACATGATGGATTCGCGGGGAAAAACAATCGCATTGTCCTGGAACTGTTCCACAGAAACAACTTACATCCCTGAATTTAATAGAATTTTCGTGTCTTGTGATAATTTGATGTACAAGAAGAGTGGCTTTTAATGGCTGCACATTTGACGGCAATATTTTAGTGATATCGCTGATGGAACTGTCTGGAATCAGGAAAACTTTGATTCTTTTAAGACTATTCCTAAGAATTTCGTAGGCATCTTTTGCATCAACTACGTCCATTCCTTGGCAGACCTTTCTATCTAATGTACGTTTCACGCAGCCACCTATGCCATCTGCCACGCTTTTTCCGTGCCCAGCTTCGAAATACGACCAGGTTGCATAATTCAATCCAAGGCATCTCAAATAAATTTAAGTTAATTAGAAATAACAATTGAAAAATGGGTGTTTTTGCGCTGTCCCCTGCATACTCTTACGCGTATGCTGCATACTGCTTAGAAGGAGTGCACACTTATTTCTATCTATTTATCTTGTAAATAACTAAATACTACAAGATAAATAGATAGAAATAAGCCAAAATATGGTTACATACCTGAGCAAAGTTTTTGGTCCCTGCGGCTTGCAAACACGCGTGCACTCCTTCTAAACAGTATTTTAACACTGACGGCTTGTCACTTTGACAAGGGCATAGCGGTAGCTATGGTGTTGCCAGTAAATGCAAAACTATTTGAACTACAATAATTTTTTTTTAGAAAATCGGTGACAAAACTGAATGTTCCGGGAAGAACCATTTTTTGTGATTTACTTTTTTATTTTATAATCTTTTATTTTTGTAATCAGGTATCATATTTTAACTATTATCACAGTAATTGATTATCCTGGACCAAATAAAACCTTAAAAGATGGTATCTTTCTTACAAAAAAGTTAAGAAATAATTAATTAAACGCGTAAGAGTATGCAGGGGACAGCGCAAAAACACCCATTTTTTAATTGTTATTTCTAATTAACTTAAATTTATTTGAGATTATGTTATAGTTTTTGTTAAAACAACAAAATATTGTATGCGTTTATTCACTTTGATAACTTATTAAATAATTCTGGCAACTACTTTATATTATAAAATTTAATCGAATTCGAGGGACAGTTGAAAATCAGGGGGTATACTTTTTTGTGAAAATGCCCAAATACGAGGTGTCATGCAGGGGTGTCACACTAGACTGAGCGACTTTTAACCACTAGGACATAAGTATCGGATGACGATTTTGTTCGCTATGTCCTGTCTATAGCTAGTATAAATTTAATGTCTTTGATTTTACCTAAATCAGTAAATATTTTTTTTCTAGCTCGAAGTAGAACCTGTCTCTGGTACTAATAGATTCCTTATACTAAGGTTTATCACCCACAAAAATATTACGTTCAAGTTGGGCGTAGGTTTTGAGAAAACATTTTTTATGTAATAAGGTCAAAACTCCAAATTTAGGGTTGTCACAAAAAGGTGAATTGGCTGTTTTATAATTAAGTACAAATAATTACAATTTTATTCAGCGATATCAATAAAATCAATCACGGTACATGTTGCGAAACGTAGTCTGTTGAATCGCAAACACTGAAGCTAGGATAGGTAAGGTAGACATGACATAAAGTTTGTAGGTGTAGGTAGCCGATTATTAAAGTAAATTGACTTCGTTGCTTAAAATGATTGGATCAACATTTAAATCCCCACTATTGTCATCCTGCAAGCACTGTTGCTCCTCTTACACATTTTCTACTGGTAAATTTTCATCTGCATGCCAGATACTTTCTTCATCGACAGCCTTCAGTAGATCTCGCACAGCAGCTGCCAGAGGAAGACTTTAGAAAACTTTTGTCGACGATGGAGACGAAGTAGTGATATTGCTGGATCTGATGATTCTAGTGCGCGGTGGAAGAGATCTATTATGGTTTTTTCCTGTCCATTTTCCGGCAGTGTAGCTCTCTGTCTCTACGCCAAAATTTATTTCTATATTCGGCTGCTTGTTCGGAGAGCATACCTACCGGAAGGGGATTGGAATCGATGATCTCTTGACCGTGCACTAGAATTTTGTGAACAGTCACCGTCATCGGATGCCACCCATACCCTGCGACATATTTTTCTGCAATTGCCCTGCAGTAGATACCAAATTTAGTGGAGTATATTGGCAACTCACAATAATTGTGACCAGGATATTATATAAGTCATCTAATAGGCATGAATTTAATCCTAAAATATCTGCAAACATATGGCCGGTATTTATCTGACAGCGCTGTTCGCGCAGTATTGCCGTCGTTGATGGTGCCTGCATTTGGCCTTACTACGTCAACTAACAACCCCATTTTGTTTCTAATTTCGGCTTGGATACGCTCTTTTCTTTGTTGTACTATGCGGCTCTCTTCTGTGTTTTGATTGATACGCCATTTTTGCACAGAAGGATCATTCTTAAATCCGAGGTGTAATAAAAACTCAAAAATACGTATCCACGCATGCAGCGGATTTATGCCGTATTTCAAATTTTCTTTTATGGAATCTTTTGAATAACATAACTCCAAATTATTGAAATTGCTCGCTGTCAACTTACAAAAAGGGCATCGCAATTGGGACGAGGTTCCGGTAATTGTATTCAACACCTTTCCATCAATAACACTCAAAGTCAACTCACAAATGAATGTTATGGTATGTCCTTTAGTGGTTTGTATAATTATAGGATCAGAATTTAAATCTATTATTTCTTCTTCTATCCAAGTCTTTTCCATAAGAATGAGGTCATTTGTTTCTTTTTTGTACTGTATGTGTATGGGGCGGCAAAACCGGTAAGATTGGGGTGTTGGGTTGAGCCAGATAAGATAATTTTTATCAGCTTGGATACGCAAAGGTACAAATGTAGTAGCGAACAAGCTATTTTCATTTATCAAAGGATCCAGTGCGGACTGATCAAAGCTCTGTTTATAAAATGACTGGCCAGTACTTCCGTCAAATCCCCAGGATCCTTCAAATATACATTTCAACTCTTTAGTTCCTTTGCGATCGCAAAATTCGAGAAAGCTCTCTTCGCTACTATGTATTATTCTTTGTAATGTATGTGTCAGCAATCCTTTTAGAGAAACTGATGCTTCAACATCCGATACTCTTATCTCTTCGGCAGGGTAGCATGCTTTTCTCGTTCCTTCCACTCGACACCACCAAAACGACACCATCCGTGGTGTCGTATGGAATCTCTAGTCCATACGACACCACCCTAGTGATGTCCAGAAACGCGTGTTTTTGACTAACAGCTCCCAGTTCATTAAAATAAATATCAGACAACATCACACATTGATCCGACCCCAAAGTTATTATTTCAAGTTATCTATAGTTAAACGGAGTTTATGAAATATTATTTTTTTATTTCAGTGAAGTAAGTAGTTATGTAGCTATTAACCCTTAATCTGGCAAGAGAAAAAAATCTTGAAATATTTTTTTTTATATATTTTTGACATCTTTACATGTTCCTAAAACCAGGAAAAATAATTGAAAAAATCTAGTATATCTCGATTTTGAGAAAATGCATGTCCAGTATACAGGACATTGCCAGGTTCTCTATAAAGTAACTGTAAATATCGATGTCCGGTATATTGGACATTGCCAAATTACGGAATCGTTCGAGAATTTTTATAAAAAAACGTTATTTATTCAGTTATGAAATAAACAGAAAAAAAATGCATGTGTATTATGTAAATATTTATTGTTGTACAATTTTAATATTTAACATGACATTATGGTTACTTATTTGGCTTCTACAAAATTTTTGAAACCCCTCATATTGGGTTTGATTGACTTCTATTTCCCGCCTTTGTCCCTTTATACGGTATTGTCATTTCTTCAATGCTATACCTTATCTTCTCTTCAGTAGCTAGGCAGTTCATCCTCACCTTCTCTACAAACGGCCTCACCTTGAAGTATCGATCCAAATCGGGACAAGAATTGTCTACTAAATGGATCTTCCTGCGTATGCACTCAAACCTTTTCAGAGGCATAATGTCTGCTATTGCTGGGTATCACAGTTTTTTGGACCAATAATCCACGTAAGATGGCAAATTTACAACACCCATAAGTAGAAATATGGACAGGAAATCATTAATTTCGTCTTCGGTAACATTTATTGACCGTCCAGTTCTTTGCACTGCGAAGAAGTTTGTGTTATGGACTATATCTTGGAGTATATCTACAGAAAAATATTTATGAAAATAAAGTATAGGCGAGTCGTCGTTAGGCATGTCAAAAACAAATTCACAATCCTTAATTTCAGCCTTGTGCAAGAACTTGCCTTTTTCCAATTGTAACTGGTTGTCTTACGCTTTTTTGATTTGACATGTCTAATGCGAGTGTTGGTATGCACTGGTTTTTTTTTCGTTTTGACATGGTATTTACAATATTAGGTGCCGGTGATATGTCCAGCACAGACTGGATTGATGATAAAGTCGGAATAACATCATGGTTTACCTGGCTGGTAGATGGCAACACTTCCTTCATAATTGGTGTGAGAGGCACTTTAATTGGTGTGAGAGGCACTTCTGGCAATCTACTCTCTAAGCCCGAAGTCCGTAGTTTCGGCCTTAGTGTCAAACGTTTTCTACTCCGTATCACCTATGGACTTACGATTAGTCCCGAACCCGAACTAAGAATGAATGACAACAAAATTTGACAGTTGGTAGGTGATACGGAGTAGAAAACGCCCGACACTAAGGCCGAAACTACGAACTTCGGGCTTAAAGAGTAGACCCCCTGCCTCGCTATTGGGTATTTCGTCGTTAGAAGAATCGTCACTGCCATTGTTGCTGTCGAAAATATCAGGTTCTCCAATGACAATGGTATGGATGGTGCATCTGATGAGACATCATTAATTTCCTGGCCATTGTGCAAATCTGGTTATTCATATGAACTGGTCTGGCCTTCTATGTCCAATAGAGCGTTAATTGGTGGCACTAAAGCTAATTATAATTTTGAAGCATGTGATGTTTATTTGAAGACCTGTAAATAATAATATTGTTAGGTATCATAAATAACATATAACATACATAATATAGATATTAGTTCATAATATTATACTAATTGTTAGTTGTCTGTCTCATTGGCAATGTCCAGTATACTGCACATCACAAACCCATACTAAACCCTCGAGAACCCGGCAATGGGAAGTATACTAGACACACAAGTTTCGCAGAGAATAACGAAAAATCTATAAGTAATATTATGATTTTAGTATACACGTACATATACAAATACGTAAGGGAATATAAAGAAAAGAAATAACTATTTATTTTAGAACAAAAAAATTAAATAAATCGGGACTTACCGACAGCGGTCGCGACGCGTTCATCCTCCCTGACGTTGCGGTGTCGACTGACCGGCCGAGCACACGTTCTCATTGACTGTTATTTTTTATGTAATAATGTAGAACAGAACCAAGTCATTCCATATATAAAAAAACTAATATTGTTAAAAAACAACGCTGCAGATTTTTTCAAAGTCGATGTCCAGTATACTTCCCACTATCGAATTAAGGGTTAAAGAACGGACCGGAAAACTAGTCTTGCAGCGTGTCCACAATTGTTGTTACGTGCTTGTAATAGGCCTTAATGAACTTTTCTTTTAGTGTGTCTTTTCCGGGAAAAAAAACTTACAGCCAACAATTTTGCTGTATTTAATACAATCTGAGCATCACTCAAATGGTCCGTTTGGGTACAATTATCCTTCATATTTTGTTCCGTTTGCGTTTTCACGGACATATAAATGTCTGGTGTGACGTCGTCATCTCTACACTCTACAACATACTCTTGAGTATCCTGCATTTCAAACACATCATCGGGCGAGAGTTGGTATTTAGGTTGAAAACTCAAAATTGATTGACTCTCCATACTTTCTAAATTATGTTATTAAGTATTTATATATTTCTAAATACAATAGTAATAGCACAGTGAACAAAACAGAAAACAACTGAATTCAGAAACGCCACAGTGACATACTTATATTCTTTAATGTCATGTGCTAGCATTATGGAAACATTACAAAAGTTTCTACTCCGATTTACCCGATGATGTAATACTCTGTTTAAAAAAACCTCTATCTGAGTTCATCTAAAGCCTTGGCCACAGTGATATCACCATTGATTATTTGCATTTGAACATCAAGTATAAAGTCATCATCCACAGTGTATTTACTCTTCCTTTTTTGTTCTAAAGCTTCCATACCTAAGTATTTATTCATTTTATTCATGGTTCTGGTCAAAGTAACTGTTGTCTTGTTTATTCCCTTTATTAGTTTCGAATGAAAACCTTCGGATACATTATCGGTACGATGTCTTTCACCATATACGCTAAAAAGATCTGGGGAGTGAATTTTTAACCAATAATTTTCGATATAACGTATAAATCTGGTCATGTTTATATTATTAATTCTATAAATTTGGGTTTTGATATACTCCCATCCTTCTGAAGTACATTGTGGTGGCAAGAGCGGTAAGGCCGCGGTTAGAGAGACAATTCTTTTTTCCGGTTTGGTTTAATTATTTTCAAACTTTTTGGCATTTTTACTAATATTTTTGCACCAGTGATAATAGCAGCCTTTTATTATTACATTTGGATATTCTTCTTTTATAGCGTTAATTGCTGCGGACTCATAGTCACAATGTACTTTATAAGGTTTAAATTCTGGTAATTGTGATTGAATCATGTGGAATAATGACTCATAGCTTTTCTGTGTTCGATTAGTCATATGCACTGATAAGTGGTACCACTTTTGTTTCTTCAAAAGTGCTGCCTATGTCACCAAGAATATTGTAAATTTGTTGGAAGGGAGTCGGGCAGACTGCAAAAGTTCCATCAACGAAATACTCAGTGATTTTACAAATCATTACACGACAACGTTTGGGACAAAACACCAATATGCGAGTACCATCATAATAGTAATCCGCTAATATAGACTCGCGAAATCTTACCGGTACAGTGACCTCATTTATAGATTTAAAAATTGTAGCGGGAACACTAAGTTCTTTATTTCTTGCATCATAAAGCAATTGTTTAATACTTTTAAACTTTGGAATTGCATTCAGTAAATCATGACCTTTTTCTTTCAATGTAAACACATTATCTTCATATAAGGTTGGTATTGGTTGGTCAGATGTAATTACCTTATTTCGTAATGCGTTTGTTACCAGCAAACGGTCATTTGCAAAGGCGTCTCTTCCGCAAGTGTGATCTTTGGTCTTTGTAATTATGTCATTCTAAAACGTAATATTAAAATTGATTCTAGTAAAATAAGTAAAGGCTATGGAATACTCGAAAAAATGACAAATGAAAAGGATACTTACCATTATAGTTATCGTACCTGGACACTTTGTCCTTTTGAAGCTAGTGCATCTCCATAACACTGAGCCGTTTTTATATCCCTTGTGACGGTGAAATTTATACGTTTGCCAGAGCAAACCTGTTCCGCCATTAGTTTTTATGTATTTTATGTCGTCAGTATTAGTATCCATGTCCATTGTGAAAAATTAAAATATTCGGACGGAAAGACAATGAACAATGTCAAGATGACCATTTGAGTGACAGATAAATATAAACTTTATCAAATGACATACCTCATTAATGAAACTGCTTGAACTTAATTGGAGTTTTCATATCAACAACTTTGTATGTAGGTAACCTCACTATTAGTCGGTGGTGTCGTATGGACTAGTGATTCCATACGACACCACCGATGGTGTCGTTTTGGTGGTGTCGAGTGGAAGGAAGGGCTTTTCTTGCAAGAAGCACTTGGGCATATGGTGGATAAACAGAATAGCCTCGACTGTTCAGGTCTTGCTGTCGGTCTTTGTAAGTCTCGACACTAAATTTTCTATCAATTATGATCCCCAAAGCCTCTTCGGCGGTATAGGGCTGTGGCTCCATGGCTAGCCTTTTCTTAATTTTGGAAGCCCGAGTAGGAGATGCAAGACATGATTGAATGATTCCTTCCAAGTCTTTCGCAGCTTTAGGTGCTATTGTTATGTTTTCATTAGATAATGTTGAAACTAAAGTTTTTATAATATTTACTGGTGGCTGATTTTCAAAAGATTCTTGTAGGTGTTTTCTTTTTCGTAATTCCTGCCTGTAACTTAAACTTTTGTCTGAACCCAAAGTTGAACTGCCTACTCTTTCTTCGGGCTCCGAAGAAAAAGTAGACAGCTCTACACTTGTACTGGCACCACTTGGTTGATTTAGTGAATTGATTTTTAAATCATCAGGTAGGTCGTCATGAAAAGACTTTTCTAAATATAATTTGTGTCTTCTCTTAAAAAGATTTTTGTTGCTTTTGCAACCCCTGAACATCTTCATTGTTTTTGTTAGGAAGAAGCTGATATTTTTAGTAAGTCTACTCTTGTCAACAGACGACAGCGGTCTTAAATTATGCCCAATTTCCCTCAAAACTATATTTAGCAAATCTGGGTAAGGTAGATCTTCAGGTGATCCACTTCGTTTCAGTTTTTTGCTTTCTTCGGAAAAGCATTCATATATATGAAGACGACTGTATCCTCCTTGCCTATTTGCGGACACCTCCGGAGGTCGTGAGGTACCGGCTGTGGCGCATTCCACAGCTTCGCTTGCCACTCGCCTACCAACATGAGGGTTGGCGCCCTCATGTCCCCCTTGCAGTAAGTCCTCCGGTCGGGGCCCGGATGGACATCCCCCAGCAGGTTGGGTAAGCCCCTGCTGAGGCGAAGTGGCGCCATGGGTCTGTAACGGCTCCATGGTGCCTCGCCCCCGTCCCTCCAGATCACGTATATTAACGCGGGGTTTTAGCAACAGCTTAACGAGGGTGGACCGCTTCCCGCGCCAAACGTAACCCTTCATCGGAAATAATTATATGTATAATATAATAATTAGTGAATCCCGGAATCGCGAGATTTTTTAGATGCAGAAGTGCATTCCATAATACCTAACACCACATCTATACATAAATATGCATTAACCGATCATAATTTAACATGTGTATGCTCTTGATATGTTTTACTGGCATAATTATTACAGGTTTATCAGACAGTAGTCCACTAATTTTCGTAAAAAGTGTTTTAATATGAATTGTTAGTATTATTAAGAATTGATTGATCTATGATTTAGAAAACAAGCAGCTGATTTTAGGAAATAAAAACTGTATGTCACAAAAGGTCAAAATAGTGACAACCCTAACACAAATTTTCGAAAATCGTTTTCTCGAAACTTACGCCTTAGTTGAACGTAATATGTTTGTGGGTGATAAACCTTAGTATAAGGAATCTATTAGTACCAGAGACAGGTTCTACTTCGAGCTAGAAAAAAATAAAAAAATATTTACTGATTTAGGTAAAATATTTTTTTTGTACGCTCTGTTATTATTTTTGGTTAAATGAAAGCGAACAAAATATGCACCTAGACCTGCTTCATAAATGTGCAATACAAACAAAACTCTATTATACACAGTTTTTTTTTGACAAATCATTTTCAGTATTTTCACCTTGAAGGTCACAAGAACTTTAAGATTTTTTTAAAAATCAAGTATTCAAAATTGGCACATGGGAGTTCTTTTCGTACATTTGTATCGAACTATTTATTTAAAATATTCAATAAAAAGCTGATGTCACTTTTTTGGGTCTCAAAAAACACTGTGCAACGGTAGCAAAGCAAACGAAGGACTGCGTCGGCGCCGTTAGAACCTCGGTTCAAGTAGGAACAAAAGAATAGAAAATGGCGACTGGCGTCCGTCGGCGCGCTCGCGCTCCTATAGGTAAGCCTCTCGCTCACTCAATAGAGCGAGAGGTAAGATGAACGCATCATATTCTGAAGTATTTGTGTGTATTTGTTTAGCGAAAACAAAATAATTAATAACAAAGATAGGTAATTATGCTTAGAGAACTTAAAAAAATAGACGTAATCTCATTAATAAAGGACTTTGAACTTGATAGTTGCATGTGATCGCTAGTTATATTTATTATTGTCCTATGATTATTATTATTATTATTATAATGCTGTTGAAAAAACTGGTAAAAATAACAAGTTATTCACGATTTTTCCATATATACTTTGTTCGTCTATAACTCATATACCCCATGGATATGGGCAATTTTTTTTCGGTGGGGTAAATTGTGCATTTTAATAAAGCTATTGATACCTAATTTGTCTGAATCGACTCTGGGTTTTTTTTGGGCCATCGCTTTTGTCCGAATTTTAAAGTAACGGTCTCTAGTCATGCGGTCTGCTATCATTGCAACCCTCGTTCTGTTTGCCCAATACATTCTAATCCTTGGCAAGCCCAAATAACTCATAGCTATAGAAATGCCAAAAAACAATTTAATTTCTTCCTTAGTTGTGTTCAGATTTTGACCTTTCTTCAATAAGTATGTCTGGTTTGAATATGTACTTATTATTTCAAACATTTCTTCAGGAATATATCTCAAAAAATATTCAATTGGTTCTTTGTTATGAATGTGTACCGCGCCCCTCCCCGCGCGCCCTCTCCGCGCGCCACGCGGCGCTATGTTGAACTTGAACTGAATAAACAGTGCGTTGCGAGCCAGCGAGTCTTTCAATTGTCCGTACGTCTAAGCGACCCGTCCTCATACGTATCAGTGGCGATGAGTTTATCCACAGTAAAATTATCAACAAATTGTCGAAATGTCTGCACTATTTGGTATTCTACATAGTTTCGACCACAATTCACAGACGTGGAAAACGTACAAGGGTCGCATTGCCCAATATTTCGCGGCAAACGATGTCAACGGAAAGTCAGACCCGGCAGGCGAGAAGAGGAAATCGATCCTTCTCAGCGCACTCACGGAAGGAACATACAAATTGGTAACGGATTTGGTACTGCCTAAAGACGTTACAGAGGTGCCCTATGAAGACATTTTATCACGACTGGACAACCATTTTACCCCCAAGAGCGTTGGGTTTGGCGAGCGCCACAACTTTTAACAATAATTTGTTAAATCGAAATATAATAGTTTATATGCAGTAACTTAAAAATTATTAATTGAATATATAATTTTGTCAAATATTTACTGCCTAAATTTGATATACTTACTTATGAATAAGAACAACACACAATGTATTTATTTTAACAACTGCTTGTGACTCGCATAAAAGTGTGACTTTACGATGGTAATAACTAGATAACTCAATATATTCTATAACATTAAAACTTCAGAGCGTGCATAACTAGACAACTGCAAATATAAATTTTGTGCTTTAGACTCAACGAACGGTCATAACTTGATAGGTAACTGTTTTTATCAAATTAGACACGAAAGTCCATAAATGTATATGTCAAGGTATTAACACACACATGTTCTGATTTACATTAAGAATAAATTGATAAATCGAAATACACTCGGCGTCACAAAAATCGCACCTCTTCGAAAATAAGTTTACGGCATATCCCGCCAGCAACGAATACATTAAACCCAATTAATATTGTATCAATTGAAAGTATGTTTAACGACCTTTAAATTAACAACAGTTAGAATTCTTAAACACAACAGATCTCATTAGCACGTAACGTTAAAAAAAATGTTGTCAAAATATACGCATTACAACGGCCACTAATTGCACCTCCCTTCAAGGGTATAAAACAGGCGACCCGACAGGTGAAGTTAACACACTTGGGATTAATATCCCAAGTGTGTTAACTTGCTAGTGGTCATACCTAAAAAAAAAAAAAAAATGTGGTTATTCAACCTTTGAAGTGAACACACGTGAACAGCTACAGCAAGAAAAATACCCCAGAAGATGGATACCACTGCAGATGAAGCCGCTCAAGTCATTGCACTACTGTAATCAGGGATTCGGCAATGTGATGTTGCTCGGCAACTGAACTTGAGTCGTTTTGCCGTTCGACGAGTGTTCCAACGCTTCCAAGAGACTGGTGGCTATATCCGAAGACGTGGATCTGGAAGACAACGGTGCACATCCGAAAGAGACGATCGCTTCATTGTTTCGACGTCTTTACGTAATCGGTTCTTCAATGCTGTTGAGCTGCAAATACAACTGCAATCGGCTCGCAGAACTTCTGTAAGCGTCTCCACGATTAGAAGAAGACTGCAGGAGAAGAAAATTGCAGCTCATAGGGCTGCTACAGGGTCAAAATTGACTGCACAGCATAGGAGAGACCGGTTGCAATTTGCCCGTGACCATGTGGATTGGACAATAGACCAATGGAGGGCTCTTCTCGGATGTGACGAGGGTGTGTCTTTTCTGCAACGACAGGCGTCGAGGAGTGTATAGGAGGCAAGGGGAACGATTCGCACAAGCCTGTATTCAAGAGACAGTGGAATACGGGGGTGGCTCGTGCATGTTCTGGGGCGGCATGTCAATCGACGGCAAAACGAACCTTGTGTGTGTTTCTCGGACTGGAAGTGCTCGCAGGCAAGGGTCGCTGACTGCCGCTCGGTACATAACAGAGATCTTAGAGGAGCAGGTTGTCCCTTATGCGGGTTTTGTTGGCAGTGGGTTCACGTTAATCCACGATAACGCCCGCTGTCACACCGCTTTAATTGTAAGAGACTACCTGCAAGAAGTTGGAATCCCTGTTATGCGCTGGCCGGCGCGAAGTCCAGACCTAAACCCTATTGAGCACCTTTGGGATGAACTGAAACGGTGAGTACGGGCACGTGATGCTGCCCCTACCACTCTCCAAGACCTCCAAGATGCCGTCGTTGCAGAATGGGACAACATTCCGCAAGAGACTGTTGTCACATTAATTAGGTTCATGAGAGAACGCATGGAAGCAGTCATCAGGGCTAGGGGGGGTTACACTAGGTTTTAAGTTTTTTTTAAGGACTTTGTTGTAATTTTTGCTGATAAATAAAATTTAACTTTTTAATCATTTGCATTAGCTTGCTTTTTTTTATTCCCTGGTAAACAAAAAACCAAATCCATTGATTTATTCTGAAACTTATAAATTGCCTTTCCAATGATACCTTATAGTCATATTTCTACCATTGATTAATAGGGTTAAAATGACTTTGAAGGGAATTTTTAAAGAGGTGCGATTTTTGTGACGCCGAGTGTAATAAGCAGGAACGTGAATATTATTAATTGAATATATCATTTTGTCTAATATTTGCTGCCTAAATTGGAGATACTTATGAACAAGAGCAATATTTAAAGATTTTTTCGGTATTTCGAGTTGAGTTTTTTTAACAGTAGGTTATAAGGTAAGAAATGCGATTAAGCTAAAAAAATAAAAAAAACGACATCTCGAGTTGTCAACATATTCACGCCCGGTACGGATGTAATATCAAACAGATAGCACTATTTTTTATTTCAGTCATGATTTAACTTATTCAGATTTAAAATCAGCGGTAAATTTGATCACGCAAAAGTATCAAAAGCTTTGGTCGCACTACAATATGGCCTACTTATATTTGCAATATAACCTATTGATGCGCAATGTAAACAATCCTTTTTTTAGTCTTAAAATCATATATTTCGTAAATTTGTAACTTCTGTTAGATAGAAACACATAGTAACACGATTACATACCTGTCATAACTGCTGTTCGAGCATAAATATCATCCAAAGATAAAATGTGTCCAGTTTAGTGTTCTAACAAACATCGCTAATACACTTTAAAAATAATTTCCCACCACTTGGATCCTTTTCTGGCGTATCTGTCAAAATTCTTGTTCTTCCAGGTTTTCGTCCTCGTGCAGCAGCTTTTCGAGGATTAGCTTTAATAAACGGGCGTACGGTTTCGGGCGTAATTTTTGCTAGAGTAAAACTGGTTCTCCTGATTGCTGCTGGTAATCATTTTCGATAGAAATATTGAGTTCAGAAGCAGGATCATTTTGAATGGTAGTTTGACTATCTAACTGTTGTAGTGAAAGTGTTGTTGAAGTCTCTTGTTCACTAACAGATTGTGTCTGTTCATTATCAGGTATATTTTGGCTTGGTTCTGGACGATCGGTTACATATGAGCATAAAAAGTCTTCTTCTGAGAAGATATCTCTTTTGTATGGATTTATCCCGGAAACTTCAAAACCTTTCACTATAATATTTTTTGGTGAAAATGAGACTCCATAAGCTTCTGCTATTTCTGCTACATCGTAAATGGTTATAGGTTTACCGGGATGATTGAGCATCCATCTATCTGCAACTAGACTGAATTGGGCTTTGAAAGGCCCAAAAACTGTTCGATCTAATGGTTGCAACCAGTTTGATGTATGTGGGGGCAGTGTCAAGAGGATGATTCCATTTTCTTTTGCTTTGTCAATGATTTCTATGGAAATATAAGTTTCGTGATTATTAAGAGAACTGGATCATCTTTACTTGGTTTGGTAACTTCGATAAAATGGACCAAAAACTTACGGAAAATTGGCTCTGTTGACCATTCAGACTGATTAGCAACTCCCAGTGAACCTGGTGGAGCTCCTTTCATCATGTTGTCTTTGAAGAAAACCCTCGGAAAATAAATAATGGAGGTATGGAGTTACCAACAGCATTGATGCAGGCAATCATTGTATTACCTATTCACTCCTCGTTCTGACGTTTTTTTCTAAATTTAGAAACCTACCTTCCCAAATGCGATTGCATTTGTCTGAATTTAGTAACTGAATCATTTAGACGACTGAATTTAGTAAAGTCTAATAAGCCCTTTATCGACAGGATTCTCTAATAGATTTGTCCATCACTAGCGTTCTTGACAGCTCACGTCAGTCCAAGCTCACTGCACCTGTTGTTTGTCCAAGTGTTCACTACGACATGTTTACAGAATCGCACTGCCTGGTTACGCTCAAAGGGAGCATATGATGATACCTATAAATAATGCCGTTGAAGACTCTCCTGAAGGAAGATACTACTCTGTCCAAAAGCGTGCACGCTCCACCATAGAACGCACATTTGGTATATTAGAAGGTCGATGGACAATGTCTTTTTGCACCTCGGGTACTGCATTACTATCCTGAAACAGCAGGTACAATTATAATAGCCTGCTGTGTTTTACATAACGTATGTATAAGTGGTGGCATTGATGTTCCCGAGTTGACAGAAGATGAACTCCAAGCTGAAAGACGCAGGCAGGTTTCCTCTCAACCAGCCACTTCTTGCTTCTTCTTTAGCTCAAGCTCTACAGGCAGGTCGAAGGGCAAGAGCTCTATTAGTTCAACTGTTAGAAAGGAATAGATAGGATGAAGGAAGAACTTTATCCTACCTATTCCTTTCTAGCAGTAGTTGTATTCCTATCTTAAGGAACATTAATATAATTTTCATTATATTTTTTCCTTTTTCGTTTTAATAAAATAATAAAATTATTTTATTTATACAAACGTTTCATTTATTTAAACTACCATCTAAAAACAAAATATTAAGAAGAAAGGCAACAATTAATCTAAAATAACAAAATAATCTTAATTCCTATGGTCTAAGTACTCTCTTATAAGGCCACACAGCTGTAACAGGGCATACAGTTTCTCTCTCTACACGCCTCTCTTCATATTCACATAATCTGCTTCTGACATCAAAGCCAGGAGCTGATTGTCTCCTTCTGGGACGTGTACGCTGTGAGGCTGCAAAACAACATTCTAATTTAAATGGGTACTTAAAACACAAATACTGCTTGAATGGGTTCAGTAAATGGGCACATTTTACTGTGTTAAAGTTAACATTGAAATACCAGTGAATTTTGTAAATGAAAATAGTTTTTTTTTCTACTATTAAATTCTTTACATTTATTACACAATATAGATATAATTTAATAGCTTCCCTCATTTCCCTGCAGTATACAATGAATAAATTGTAATTCAATTTCAATGCTAAAGTCTGTCTTTATTGTCTATATTTTGTATGAAAGGTATTTCATATAAATACACTCACAAAATAATGTTATATCTTGTACCTACTTAAATTTTGGGATAGCCTTACTGAAAAAAATACCACAGTAACAAATATTTACAAAGTGTGGAAGTCAGGGACTCTTGTGACACCGTTGGTTGACTCCCAGGTTCTGAGAGCTGTGTGTCTTCCAGGGGCCCAATTCTGTAAAATAACCAACTTGTCAATAGTGTGTCGGTAGTGTGTAAGTAGTGTCTCAATAATCATTGACATTTGATATTCTACAAATTATTTATGGTCATTGACTTACCACTGTAGTGCCATTGAAACGCCATAATAAGACTATTGTAATAATTGGTATTCTGCTTCACTATAATGTGTCAATGTCATCATGATGGCCAAAGTTAAGGTAGTCTGTAATATTTTAAGTGTATTTGACAGTTGTGTCTATCGTGTTTGAAAGGTGTTTTGGCCATCGAACTGCCATTGTGAAGCCACCGAACAACGACACCTCTTTTCCCTATGAAATTGGTTCAATTTATTAGTAATCTACGTTTTTGGATTTAAAATAAAGTGTACGTGACTGTGTGCGTATTAGGCAGTGAAATTTATAAAGTGGACGTAGTTTTTCGCCACAATGAGGCCTTCCGTCCCTACTTTGCGGTGGCGTATTTTGGTATTGGCTAATAATGCCGACAGACGACGTTTGCTTGTGCGCCAGCGCCGAAAATCTCGCGCACTAATGAGGCTGCAAGTGAATGCCTTTCGTGAACTCCCCGAAGCGGAGTTTGTCAAAACGTTTCGGCTTGGTAAGGAGCAAACAAGGGAGCTAATTGACGAGCTCATTCCCTTTCTCCACAGACAGCGATGGCAGAATGCAATCCCTGCTGAATTAAAGGTTTGTATGAACCTACATATGACAAGAGTGTCAAGTTAGGTAGGTAGGTACCTAACTTGACACTCCAACCCAACATGTAAGACTGATGTTGAATAATTACATTGTTTCTTAAAATTCAATTAAAAAAAACAAAACATTTCAGGTACTTATAGCGCTGAGCTTCTACGCCACAGGGTCATACCAAACTCTGGTTGGCCAAAGCGCATTACATAATGTCTCACAGGCTACTGTATCAAGAGCTGTGAAAGAAGTCACCGCTGCATTGAACCAAATTCATAATAAAAATATAGTTTGGCCAATGCATCCGCAAGAAAGAAATGCAATCAAGGCAAAGTGAGTGTTTATTTGTCAGTCTCATAGTTTTCAGATGATTTTTGTTTATGTTTTTTGTTCTTACCTAATATAAATATTATTAATCCTTATAGATTTTACTCATGTTTTGGTATCCCGGGTGTATAGGGTTGTATTGACGGCACACATGTGGCTTTACTGAGACCTGTATTCCATGAAGAGCGATTTTATAATAGATAAGGATACCATTCCCTGAATGTCATGATTGTAAGTAACTATTTATTTTTAGACATAGCTTTATCGATGATTGGTTGTTATCAAATTCTAAGTTAGCATTAACTTATTATTATAAGTTATATTACAAAGTTTATTAACTTTGTTACAGATTTGTGATGCAGATTTAAACATATTGTGTATTGATCCAAGCAGCCCAGGTTCAGCCCATGATTCTATGGTGTGGCAAGTACACCCACTGAACCGCCACCTAATTGAGGTATCTAATGCTGGAGAGGAAGTGTTTTTGTTAGGTACCAAATACATAGTATTTATTAGAATATTATGGACTTAAAAATAAGCAGGAACCACAAAGTAAAAAAGTGGCAATCAAGTATCTGTTAATTTCTAGGTGATAGCGGTTATCCTTTACGGCCAACTATGATGACACCAATTTTGGATACAAGGGAGGGGACTGCTGAACACAATTACTATAAAGTTCATGTGTCAGCACGCAACACAGTGGAACGTTGCATAGGAGTACTGAAAGCTCGATTCAGGTTTAATCTATATATATACTAGTCAAAACAAAATAAGGGCCACCATGTTTTTTTAGTATTCTTATTAAGTTTGGGGGTGGGAAAATTATTGAATTTAATTAATTGAGTAATTTTTAATGTAATTAACTTAAAATTAATGTTTGGAATGAAAAACAAACGTCAATGTTAATTTTTTTAATAGAATAATCATTTTTTCTTAAAATTACACATGACGAAAAAGGGTTTTCTTAAAAAAAGTAAGATTTTTTTTACATTTTTTTTACTTTTATCAATACCGTGTATGGCCTCCCCTCTTCTGAACACATTCTTGAAGTCTGGATGGCATACTCTCCTCAACCAGGTGTCGCACCGTTTCTTCTGGAATTTGTTCCCAGCTGGTTTTGAGCACATTAATGAGTTGTGCTTCGTTGTGCACAGGCTGATTTGTGTTCCGAACGCTTCTTTTCAACAAGTCCCACATGTGCTCAATTGGGTTAAGGTCCGGACTGTTGGCAGGCCACGGTAACACCTGTATACGGGCTTCGTCTAGAGCTTCCCTGGTGGCTCTAGCTGTATGAGCGCGGGCATTGTCGTGCATTGATTTGAATTCCGCACCAATTCTTTGTGCGAATGGCACCACAAATGGTCTTATGACCTGCTCAATGTATCGCTGAGCCGTTACTGTTCCTTCATTGAGAATTACAAGCTCTGTTCTACCAGAAAGTGAATTTCCCCTCACACCATTACATTAGGACCCCCAAATCTGTCACTTTCATGGATGCAAGCATCTGAAAATCGCTCACCTTCTCGTCTCCAAACCCTAATACGACGATCATCACTGAAAAATTTCACTTTGGACTCGTCTGTGAATAATACCGTGCTCCAATCACTCATGTCCCATTGCTGGTACTGCCTTGCGAATGATAATCGGTTTGCACGATGCGCACTTGTCAATGGAATGCGCACTACGCGCCTCCTAGAGAATTGTTGATCTTCATGCAACCGATTTCTGATCGTTTGGTCACTAACGCGGGTACCCGTCGCCTGACACAAACAGTTTTGTAAGGAGCGAGCGGTGACGAATCGCTCTCTGCGGGCAGTCAGGCGTATATAACGATCTTCCTGTGATGTGTTTGCTCGAATCCTGCCTGATCCTCGTCTCCTGGTGACACTCCCAGTCTCTTGAAATCGATTCCAAGCATTCTGGATCGCACGTCGTGAAAAACCTAGCTGCAGAGCTACAGAACGCTGAGAATGGCCCTCCTGAATCAATGTGATGGCTCTAGTTGTGGTTTGCTGGTCCATATGTCTTCGAATCCTCGGCATTGTTCTCTAAAAATGTTAATTCACGCTTCAACTTAGCAAAGTTTGTCTAATCACGAAGCAATCCAAAGTTAAATTGACTCAAAAGTTAAAAAGTAAAGTCTTAAAATAGGGTAAATTCAAGTGGTTAAACAAAACTAACACATTCTACCCACTTAAAAAAAAGATACAAGTGGTATTGTCGCATTAGTATTTGTTAACACTTTAGTGAACACCACAAAATAGAATTAGCCACTTAGGATCGCTTTAAAATGATTAAATAGAGTGAGACTCCAAATTAATCAAGTGGCCCTTATTTTGTTTTGACTAGTATATAAAAGAAAGTCGTGTTAGTTACACCACTTACAACTTAAGAACGGCTGAACCGATTTGGCTGAAAATTGGTGGGGAGGTAGTTTAGAACCAGGAGACGGACATAGGATACTTTTTTTTTTTTTCAAATTGTAGAGTAGGTGTAGGGTAGGTGTAGGGTAGGTGTAGGGTAGGTGTAGGGTAGGTGTAGGGTAGGTGTAGGGTAGGTGTAGGGTAGGTGTAGGGTAGGTGCAGGGTAGGTGTAGGGTAGGTAGGTAGCCAGTTGACGGGAGCGAAGCCGCGGGGGACAGCTAGTATTTTAATAATTAATACCTTTAATATAAAACCATACAGCCATTTAATAATATTATTTGTTAAGTGCCCACACCCGCATTGGGTCAGTGTGGTGAACTACGGCCTAACCCCTCTCCTTAGAGACGCGTGCTAAGGAGTGTGACGCGTATGGGTTGATATGATGATGTATGTGTAGATAAATAATAATAAAAGTTATCTTTTTCAGATGTTTATTAGCAGCAAGAGCATTGCATTACGACCCCATCACTGCTGGGAAAATAGTAAATGCATGCTGCGTGCTGCATAACATAGCAAACCGCAGCAGACTACCCATCATATTGCTCACGAGCGAGGAAGAAGAAATGGAGAATCAGCTACAACACCAGGCAAGGTCTTTTCTAATTAATTGAAATAAAAAGAAACAAGATGATTTTTTCTTTTCATTCTGAATAACATATATTTTAAATACACTTACAAAATTAACTACATACCTAAATAAAAAAATTAAGTCACCTAGGTATATATTTTTTATAAAAATCAACAATAAATGAAATAAAAATCAACAAAGTTAGAAACAAAATAAATAAAATTCTCATAAATCAGTATCTGGTAAAATCAGTCCTCTCAAGTTACACTAAATTATCACCCTGTAATAAAATCTATAATTCTAAGTAATATAGTATTCTAATCAGTCTTATTAATAGAATAGAATAGAATTATTTATTTGTCAAACATAGGTATTTACATACAAAGATCTTAAAAATTAGGATAGTACGCTATGTTTTGCCAATAATGACATACAAATATTTAAAAATATTTTTTTTTAAAGTAATTATTTCAGTACCTATTATTAAGTTCTAATTATCAATTGATTACCATTTAATTTTACAAATATTAAGCTAAGCAATTGCATGCACGTAAATTAA
The DNA here is from genome assembly GCA_947386135.1 of Melanchra persicariae. NCBI lineage: Eukaryota > Metazoa > Arthropoda > Insecta > Lepidoptera > Noctuidae > Melanchra > Melanchra persicariae. Next base: position 10,466,582 of record OX376652.1, on the reverse strand, counting down.
ATTTAATTATAATTCGGAGTCAATTTCATTTCATGTCAAAAAGGTAAGTCAATTAAATTAAAAAAATAGTAAAGAATTAAAATTATGTCAACATTATATAATGATATCGATTTCTCATTAATTTCATATATTAATCATTATCAATTGCATGTATGTAGGTAAACTAAATTTAATTATAAGTCAGCCAATTTCATTTTAATGTCGAAAAAGTATACTAATTCAATTAATTAAAAAAAAAAACAGTAAAGAATTAAAATTATGTCAGCATTAATAATATTATATCGATTTGTCATTAAGAAATTCATCTAGATTATAATAACATTTTTGCAGCAGTAACCCGTTTAGTGTTTTTTTAAACTTTTTCAATGGCATACATTTTATTTCATTGGGTATTTTATTATAAACTTGTGGAGCAATACCAAAAAAACTTTTTTTCATAAGAGATGTTTTACATTTCAGAAGGCACAATTGATTTATGTATTGAGCACGTAACGGTGTTTTATTTAGTTTACATAGCTTGTCAAACAGATGTGGATTCGTTTTTACAAACAATGCAGTTTCCAGGATGTATAAAGATGGTAGGGGTAATATTCTTAACTTTTTGAAATATGGAATGCAACTATCAGTTGTTTTTAAACCACACATTGAACGAATACATCTCTTCTAGACATGCGCAAAACAGTGCTTTTGAATGTAATGTAATATGGCATTACATTTCATAACGCGTAATATTACTTTAGAACATCACTTCGAACATCACCTGAGATGTTGCGCTATGCGACGGCCAACCATTCCACCAACACTTCTGTGATGTATGTACTGGTGGCATGTTAGGATCTCATATCACTAAATAGACATGAGATAGCGAATTATATTACAATGCGATATCGAATTATTGACATGCGTGACGACATGAAACCGATAGGAATATATGTATCACAATTATTCACGATCACGATGCACTTCTGTCTCGTCGTTATTTATTATACAAGATACACAATAGAAACTTTAAATAACAAAGTTGATCTTCCTTCATACTTAAACCTTACGGGATAATTAATTAAATCTGCTTTTAATAGAAGGTTTTCCAGGCTTAGGACTGGCAATATTCATGAATTTAGATATTTTTTTATTTATTAAGGATGGTTTACCAATGACAATGAATATTGGCGTATTTAAAAATCAACGTTATGTACAATGATTGTTATTACTATTTTTTTTTGTTTCTTTTTTTGTTATTTTTTTGTTGTTTTTTTTAATTTCCCTTTTTTAATTACTGCTTATAAATACTAATTGCGATATTTTTTTCGTCTTGAGGCGAGTCCGTCTTTCATTTAAAATTAGTCCCGCTTTAGAAAAAACTCTCTCGCATGGCACGGACGTAGCCGTGATGTTTAGGCGTTTCAGCATATATTTATATAGTCGTGGATATACGCCTTTACGTTCGCTCCACCAAAGCAGTGGATTTTCTGTTCTTTTAATGAGCGATTCTTGTATATATTAATCAAATTCGACTATACCAGCTGCAGTCGGATTTTGGAACGAGACAAGCTATTTCGGCGTCAAATTCATCCCAAATAGAGCCAGATTCAGGAGGCTGTGAAGATGTCGACTGTGGAACTGGTAACTCTGGTGTCTCATGGGTTCGGTCTGCGCCAATTCTCAATTTTAGAGCTGATGCAGCTCTATCAAAGTTGCGAGGATCATTAAACCCGCTTTTCTTGAATCTGGGATCTAATATTGTGGCCTCGCAAAGAATTACATTGTGTTCCACTTCGCCAAATCGTGAAATCATTTGTGACTTTAAGGAATTAAGTAGGCTTTCAATTTTGTTGTTGTTGGTGGAGTATTTATTAAGTGTCCTGTTGATTAATTTACAATAAACTATGTATTTTGAAGAAGACACATATTCTTCGCCACTTATTTCTACAGTGACATCGTAAAATGTTTTTAAAACTTCAGTCGCTTTTTGAATCACAGACCAGTCCTCTTGCGTTAAATTCAACTCTGGCCGCATTATTGCTAGCGTGGCTATTAAAGGATCTTTTACTCTCAGAATCCGCATGAGCATGTCGTACGTAGAATTCCAACGTGTTGCTACGTCCTGCTTTAGTTTTAATGGCGAGATATTCATTTGTTCTTCGATCTCCATTAATTTCTTTTTTGCTGGAATAGATCGGTGAAAATACTCGACGATTGCCTTAACCCTATTGACGGTGTCGGATATTTCAGCTATGCTGGACTGAACTACCAAGTTGATGGTGTGCGCATAACAAGGTATTGAGCGCCAGCCGCCTAACCGAACAGCATTTAAAATATTTGCGGCATTGTCGCTGACTATTGCATTTACGTACCCGTGTATGTTCCACTCGATAAATTTCGCTTGCAAGAAGTCTTTCAGATTCACACTAGTATGCCTTTCTTGGAATTCGATGCAACCAATCATTACTGTGCATACACCTTGTGCGTGTCAGTGTCAATAAAGTGCGCAGTGATGGCAATGTACCCGTCGTTCACTATAGACGTCCAAGCGTCAGTTGTTATTGAAACAGCTACCGCTTTTGCTATTTGTTTTTTAGCAGCTTCCAATATTTTGTTATATACTTTTGGAAGCAAACTTTCAGAAAGAGTTTTTCGGGTTGGCAAGGTATACCCGGGATTCAACATTTCTACAAACGACCAGCCTGCCAAAGGGTACCACGCGCTTCGAATGGTTGATGAAGTTGAGTTCCGGAAGAACTCAACTTCATCAACCATTCGAAGCGCGTGGTACCCTTTGGCAATCATTCTAACTAATTGTTCGTCAAGCTGTTGCATTCGATTCCTAGGAAGAGTTTTTTTTGATTGTATGTAGTCTGCCATAGTAGGAGCTGTCGGTAAACTTGGTTTATTACCTAATCTCACAAGTTCGCACAAGTTGAGACTGCCACCAGTGAGTTATCATTGTCAGTGACAATGATAACTCACTGGTGGCAGTCTCAACTTGTGCTGCATTTGCACTGCTTGAAGGACCCGGCTCTGAATCCATATCAACATTGTCGGTACGACGCTCGGGTACAACTGTTGCAGACTGTCTACTGCTGTTAATTCCTATCGTAGGATGGATCGATTTCATATGACGGCTCAGGCTTCCTATTGAGCTCGAAGAAATACCCAATATACGCGAGCAATAACCACATTTCGCCTTTTTGCTAGGCACAACTTCTTCGAAGTGATTCCAAAGAGGACTTATTTTTCTTTTAGTTGCCATTATCCCTAATAAACCAGCAACCTACCTAATATATATGTACACACACTTGATTTTTTGTTAATATTTATTTACAGTTTAAAATCACTATTGATGTTTATTTACACTTGACTCACACACAGTATTTATAAGTAGGTACCTATTTTACTAAGAATTTATATCTAATATTTTGTCTGCGTTTGTTTAAATGTTGACAGTCTTCACCGCACAAAACGTAAACAAACTGTTTTAAAATACTAGCGAACGAAAGTTCTAAGTGAATATCACTACAACATCAACTCAACGTTCGATAACACAAAATTGAGACCTTAATTCAAAATTAAACCCTTAGTTCAAAACATCAAAACACGATAACCATACCATAAAGTCACTGAAAGTTGGACTGATAATTAAATCACAACAATACTTTTTGGCGCGAGAAATAAGATTTAAAACATAGCATAGCACTATTGCAGGCATTAGGAACGAGCGGTGCCAAATAAATTTAAACCTTATTGCGTGAGCAATATCAAAGTTGCATTGGAAATCGGGCGTCCCCAGAGTCTAAAGTCCGGTGCGGTCAGACTTCGAGTCAGCGCCTCGGCGGCGCGGCGGCGGCGTGCGAGAATGAGAGAGAACAAGTGTGCTGTGTGTGCAATGCGTAGGCATAGTTCGAACCCTGCCGAATAGGGCCGAACGAACAACGAAATCAACCGATGTGCGCCGCGCCGCACGCCGGCCAGTCAGTACATTGCGCTATGGTAATGTAATGTGATGTGTGATGTGTCATGCTTAATTTGGTCGAGTAATAAGTAATGTCATATTACTCGGTCGGGTAATATTACGCGTAATGTATCAATTGCATTACTTACACATGTCTAATCTCTTTTGCATCCTGAAAACAAGTTCCCTATTTGTTGACTGTCCCCAAAAAATTACACCATATCTCAGTACTGAGGCGACTAGTCCACGATAGGCAGTTAATAGTGTACCAGTATTTACTTTTTTTGAAAGTTGAGATAGCAAGTATACTGATTTACTCAATCGCTTGCAAATTTCCTCCAAATGTGGTTTCCAAGTTAGTTTGTTATCTATAGTTACACCTAGAAACTTCGCACTACTAGCTTCGTCTATTCCTATATCACCGTATGCAACATCAACTGTTATCATTAAGCCAATTTATTATTTGAAATAGAGAATTATTAATGTCATTATGATAGTTTTTTGGATTATTACATTCTATTATAGCCGTGCTATCGTCTGCAAAGAGCACCATTTGTTGTCCTATGGTTTTTGGGAGGTCATTTATATATATCAAGAACAGCGGAGGTCCCAAAACGCTGCCTTGAGGCACGCCATATTTTATGTACCTTGCCTGAGAGGTGTATTTGATTTCTAATTTGGTTTTGGGACATATTCTAGAAATTTCCGTACATTGTAATCTGTCACTTAGGTATGATTCTTAAAGCTTAAGAATGTTGCCTCTAATGCCATAACCATGTAATTTTTGAAGTTAAAATTTATGGTCCACAAAATCGAATGCCTTCGTCATGTCTGTGTAAATCGCACAAACATGGTTTCTTTTATCAACGGATGTCATGACTTTAGATAGCAGGTCAAATAGTGCCATATTAATATTGTCATTTTTTCTGAAACCCTTTTGTTCATTACAAAATAATTTAAATTTTTCGAAATAATTGTAAATGGAATTGTAAATTACTTTCTCGATTACTTTTGAAAATACCGGAATTTTTGCAATTGGTCTATAATTTTTAACATCGTTTCTATCATTTCTTTTAAAAAGGGGTTTAATGATAACCTTTTTTAAACTATTTGAAAATACACCATCAGCAATACACAGATTAATCACATGTGATAGTGGTGGTGCTATAACTTCCTTGACAAATTTTACCACTGGTTGATATACCATCGTATCCGACAGTATTCGTATTGTTAAGGCTGTTAATTATTTTTATTATGTCATCATCTGTAACAGGCAACATAAATAATAACTGTGACGTCAAATTTTCACTAAGACGTTTCTTTGTCGACATATAATCTGTTTGTATATTATTTTCAACAGCCTCAATAAAATATGTATTAAATTCATTTGCTATGTCCATTGGGTGTGTTAAATTAAAATTATCTTTTGTTATATATATTATTGATTCTTGAGGAAGACAAAATTGAGATTTGCTTATTACCTGCCAAGCTGCTTTCGACTTATTTTGCGAAATATTAATAAAATGGTTATTTTTAGCCTTCTGAGTTAATCTGATGATTTTGCTATAAAGTGTGGAATATTTTTTAAAAGTAATTTTGTTTTTTGAATCAGGGTTAAGTCTATACTTCCAGAGTAGCTGTCTCTGTTTTTGACTACATAATTTAATTCCACGAGATAACCATTTTGTCTTTTTATTAGTATGTATAGTGACAATTTTTTCCGGAAAGCATAAACGATATAATAACAAAAAGACATCTTTAAAATTTTCATATGACTCATTTGCATTTTTGGCTTTGTACACTTGCAAGAAAGACAAGCACTTCAAGTGATTTTTGAATTTGGATAAATTACATGCTGAAATGTCTTGTTTTTTAGCTTTCCAGAATTTTAGGGTACAAATTTTGTTAGCTGAGAAGTATGATCTGAAAGAATTAGATCCAATATTTCGGCTTTGCATTCTTTTCGGTATGAGTGTGCAAACTTGTCGATACAGGAGTTACTGCACAATCGGGTAGGTTCATAGAGAGCAAGTTTAAAGATTATATTGTAGAAGAAAGTTTTCAAATTCTAATGTACTTCTGTTTCTTTTTAGTACATCGATATTGAAGTCTCCAGTTAAAATTATATTTTTATTTGAAAGTGAACGAATTTTTTGCAATATATTTTCTAATTTTTCATAAAAAACGTTATAGTTAAGTTTAGGTACTCTATATACGCAGACAAAAATAATATTATGAGATATCAGTTCAATACCACAGCATTCAAAAACACCGGTCACTGACTGTTTTGCTACATCCGTTAACTCTCTACAAAGTAATCCCATTCGAACAAAAATACAAGATCCTCCTCGTTTAATATTTCTAGAGAAGAAGGCAGCTAGGTAGTAATTAGGTAGATGCAGCAAACTCTCGTACCCTGTCTCAACGAAATGTTCAGTGATGCAGATAACATCTACATTGATTCCTTTATTAAAAAGCTCTTCCAATTTAATTGTCAGTAAATCCGATTTGTTCATAAGTCCTGCAATATTTTGATGTAGAATATTTAGGTACTTACTATAGAAAAAACTGAGTTTTATTTTGTGATTGTATATCGGTTAGTAATTCTGTTTGGTTTTTCTGGGAACAATCAACTTCTGAGTGAATGTCATTCATGGTATTTAGGTTTAGGATAAGATCTTGCAAATCTGATATTACAATATTTAAGCCTTTGTTATTTAAGCTCCCATACCGATAGCTATAAGTGTCGTAAGTATAGGGAAGGTTGAGATAAGAATCTAGGGGGCAACGCAAATAGAAGACGGCGAGACGAAGGTACGGTACAGACACGGCGCAGATACGGTGCAGGCGCGATATCTGCGCAAACAGACGCGGGGACGATACGGCAAGTTAAGTCATTATAGAGCGTGATATTGACGGGATAAGACATGTATTCCTCTTCAGACGAAGATGAAGATGCACTGGCTTTGCTACAGATTATTAATTTACAGCAAAGACCAAGAAGGTATTGGATACATCCAGTGTGGAGAAATGCAGAAGAGCACAGGTACTAAAAGTTAAATGAATATAAAGGTGGCACCTCAATCTGTTTGGATTGAGGTACCACTCAGAACTGGGAATATTATGGATGAGTTTTCATCAAAATTTCGTAGTACTCCAGAATTCTGGAGTACTACAAAATAATACAAAATTTTGATAAAATTTCATCCATAATTTTCCCAGTTCTGAGTGGCACCTCAATGCAAACAGTTAGATTGAGGTGCCACCTTTATATTCATTTAACTTTTGAAGTATTCTAATACAAAATCCAATATCCGTTCTACAAAATTTTCTAAACTACTACTAAATAACTCCATTAGCCACTTTACGATGCGAAAAGTGGCACCTCAATCTAAACACACAAATGTTACATACTTATTGCTATTTTATTTTTGTTACAGATACTACTCAGATGGCTGTTCGTTTACATCACTTTCTGGATATGTATTGAGAGGAGGCAGTACCGTCCGGCAAATTGTGCATGAAACCTCTAGCGTTTTGTGGGAATGCCTACAGCCGGAATATATGCCTGTACCTACACGACAAAAATGGGTAGAAGTTGCTGAACGGTTTTACACTCTCTGGAATTTACCGAATTGTGTTGGGAGTTTAGATGGAAAGCATATTAGAATTACAGCGCCCATCAACTCGGGTTCGACTTTCATAAATTATAAGGGATATTTCTCTATTGTATTGTTAGCAGTTGTAGATGCAGATGGTTTCTTTTTAACTATAGATGTTGGTGAATACGGCCGAAATAGTGATGGGCGAGTATTACAAGTTAGCTCTTTTGGACAAGCTATGGATCTAGGCGATCTCGATTTACCGAACCCTACACCTTTGCCTGGAGAAACACAGAATGTGCCCTTTTATTTTGTGGCAGATGAAGCTTTTCCACTAAAAAGAAATATTATGAGACCATATGGTCGAAATCAATTGACTAATGAGAGAAGAGCTTATAATAACAGGTTGTCAAGGGCACGTAAGTCAGTAGAATGTGCCTATGGTATGTTAGCGTCAAAGTTTGGTGGACTTTACACGCCTATTTGCTGCAAACCAGAATATGTTGATAATATTATAAAAGCAATGTGTGTGTTGCATAACGTAATTCGCACATGTGATGGTAAAAAATCAAATCCACGGTTTAGAAATAATTTGATAGGAGCAAACATTAACATGCGATTAATGGGAGAAAATCCCTACCATATCAGGGAATATCTTACAACATATCTAACACAACGATCTCCGATTCCGTTTCAGACTAGACATAATGTTTAAAATTTAAATAAAATACATACCTGTTGCACCGACTTTTATTGCTATTTCTTGCCATATTTTGTCTTGCACATTTCTGTTACTGTACCCTGTCTTAGTGTAGTCATAGATATTCGGGTATTGCTCAATTAACTCGCAAAACTCAATATTAAACTCAATATCGTCACGCATCCTGTATACGAAGCGACGTGCGTCTTGCGTTATCTTTTGTTCGTGACTGAAGGCGGCAAGCGGACGGCGCAGGCACGCCGCTCCTCGCCCCCCGCCACGTCGCCAGCAGATGTAGGCGCAAGCGGCGTCTCGCATTATATACAGTATGAACAAAGATACGTAGCGATATATTTTAAACTGTTCAAATTTTCGTCCATATGGATATTTAAAGGCTGATTTACATTGATACAGTAGCTGGCGCCAGCTACTGTATCAATGTAAATCAGCCTTAATCCATGATTTTAATGAAAATCCGATGTAATTTAAGTTATTATGATTTGATTTATGTATTTCGATGTTATTCGTATTTTAAAGTAGTTAAATAGCAAACATAGCGGTTACATATTGCAAACATAAGTACAGTCGACAGCACATCAAGCTATACAGTTTGACCTTGAGCACGCCTTTATTGCACTTGTAATAGTGGCGGCTTTCGTAGCGCAATGTTACACTTGATGTGCTCTCGACTGTACATAGGAATTATAATGATACAAAAGGAGGGAATTAGTATTCGAAAAAAAACCGAAAGGAGGTGTATTAAATGTTATTTCCACTAAATAGCACCTTGTATAATAATACTCTGTGCCGTACCGTCCCCGCGTCTGTTTGCGCAGATATCGCGCCTGCACCGTATCTGCGCCGTGTCTGTACCGTACCTTCGTCTCGCCGTCTTCTATTTGCGTTGCCCCTAATATATAACTATAAATCTCCACATCCAAGTAAATTAAGTTATTAAAAGTATCTATACGGCTGTTAAACATAATATTACTGTTATCCATATATTTAAAAGTCGGTAAACATATTATAAAATGAGTGTGACTCAGTGTTTGTAATTTTTCCCGAATAAACGTAACTAGTTTTATATACACTTCTGGACACATCTATTGGCCCACCTTAGAGTTTAGGTTTCGATGGCCCCTACCGAAATATGATTGCTAGATTGAACAAAAACTGTTGATGCAGTTTTAAACCTGATACATTTTACCATCTTTTTCGATCGTATTGTTTTAAATTTGAATTCAGAATACCATACGACATGGAGCTACGCCTAACAAGTCGGATATGCGCCTTGTTAAAGGCAATTGATTTTTGAATAAAAAACATGTTTTATCAAATAAAGGTTTAATTTAATAACGCGTGTTGCCTCCATGGGCATCTACCACAGCTCTCATACGATTGGGCATAGAGTTTATCAACCGCTCTATGAAATTTTGAGGGATCATCTCCCATTCCTCTTCTATGGCAGTTTTCAACTCCTGCATCGTCTGGGCAACTGGCTGACGAGCCCTATCACGTCTTTTTAGCTCGTCCCACATGTGCTCAATGGGGTTCATGTCTGGGCTTCTGGCTGGCCAGTCCATAACTGTGATGTTCACATCCCGAAGATATTCCCTGACGATGCCGGCCGCATGGGCTCTTGCATTATCATGCATAAAAAGGAAATTTGGGCCCACATAGTCCGCGTATGGTATCACGTGAGGTTCTAAGCACTCACGAATGTACCCTTCAGCATTTAATGTTAGCAGCCGTGGTCCTGTAACAACCTCAAGTTGAGTTTTGCCGCTCGCGGATATACCGTCCCAGACAGTCCATGAGCCACCGCCATAAGCAACCCTCTCTTCAAAGCAGCATTGTGCGAAACGCTCTCCCTTACGTCGGTAGACCTTCTTCCTTCCATCATTGCCATGTAACACAATTTTAGACTCATCAGAAAAGAGTACACGGCTCCAATCTTGCTGTGTCCAATTTAAATGACTGCGAAATGAAGGCGCGCTGTTCGGTGGGCTCGCGTTAGTTTGGGCCCATTAGCTGGCTTGTGTGGTACCATATCGCGTTCTTTTAACCTTCTCTGAACAGTTCGAGCGCTCACAGATACTCCGTGGAAGTCGCGAAGTTGGTTTTGTATCTCAATGGAGGTAAGGTGACGATTTCTCAAGCTGGTCGTCACGATGAATCGATCCTGCCTTTCAGTTGTGACCCGAGATCGTGGCCTTCCTTGGCGACGAACAAAGCCGCCAGTCTCTAGGTACCTCCGATAAACATTTCGGACCGCAGATCGACTTAAATTAAGTTGAGCACTCACGTTTCTTTGGCTGTGTCCGGCCTGAATAAGTGCCACAGCTTGGGCGGCGACTTCAGGTGAAGTATCCATAGATTATTGATAGAACCTCACCTTAATGTTAAGAATAAGTAATGTTTGTTGCAAAACCAAAGATATCAATCACTTTTTCAAGAATTAAATCCAAGTAAACCAATAAAACCAAGTTTTCTTAGTATTCGATTGTTTGATATCAACAAACAGGCTCCAAATTGTCTTTTGTTTCTTTAAATTCTGTGTTCGAAATTCAAAAAAAGACTATTGAATGAAATTATGAATGTGCCAGGTTCAAAACTGCATAAAAACTTTTTGCTCGACCTAATATAAAATTTTAGCTAGGACCAAACGAAACTGAAAATACGAGGTGGGCCAATAAATGTGTCCAGAAGTGTAGTTATGCGTTTTCCTGAAATCCTCCTCACCAATATGTATAATACAGTAATCAGAGTGTGTGAAGTTTCGTACTTTTGTATCAATATTATTTAATATATGTTTTAATCCACATTTAGGCATACGGTAGTGACACAGATCATAATTATTACTACAAATATGAGTTCTTTCGATCATTGCATATATCCTATTCGACGTTTCACTACTTAAAATACAAATTTGAGCTTTTACAAGCGGCGATGAAAGGATTTTTTCATCAATACTGTTGCGTGATGTGGTATTTTGGGCGTTACTAATACTAGCACCGGTTTCAACTTGAGGTGTGCTCTCTGCATCTCTTAATATTTCTGAAGTTTGTGTTTCTTTTATCTTCGTGCGGGTAGTCATATTCTTCTTCGAGGTTTGGACTTTCTGCTAGAGTGGGCTATGAGCAATCTCTTTGTAAATTTTATTTTCTTTAATAAATCTGTATTAATTTGCTTCAATTTAGTATTTTCTAAAGACAATAATTCTATTTCTTGATGTGCGCTTTTTAGTTGTGATTTAAGATTTTCTATCTCATTTTTATATATATTTATTTGTATTTCATCCTCGTCGTCTGACATCTCTGGCACGCTAGTTGTGGTACAATCTAATGTTTGGTTCCGATCTGGTACGAGTGCGCCGGAACGTAACATTATCTATTACATTTTCTAAGAAATTCATATTGGTAGATTTATAATATTATGAATAATTTCAAATTAACTCTTGAGTTGAAATTTCAAAGTAACTCAAAAACAATTTCTTGGCGTTGGATTCGAACGTACGATCACACCATTCAACGAGTAACTTAGTCGTCAGTTATACCACTAAGCCACACATGCTGTGCTGAAGTTGTCAAAATTGTCGATCTAATAAATCTTCATCAATGCATGTCTTTGTCACAACAGTAGATGTCACTTTTTCCAATAATGAATGTGGACTAGTCCTTAAAATCTGCTAACAGTTGATTACAGAAATGTAGTTCATGTGATTTGTGATAGATTGCGTTGTAGTGCAGAATAATACAAAAAGTAGTTGCACGTAATGGGACGCGAACTTGAAGTCCGACGCGAACTTGAAGTCCGACGCGTGTCAGTCACTGACACTTTACTTAGGGACAAACTATCGACAGCTTATTAGTTGAAATTAATGTTCCGTAGCAAGATGGGTTTATAAAGTTCGTTATGGATTTAAATTCATTTGGACTTTGGACACAGTTTTTTTTTCCACTTCTGTTTTGAGATTTTTGTTGATCACTTTATAACTGATATTTCGTTCACGGTAGTTTATTTAGAGTTCGTGATGTTTTTTATGCACTCTAAAACACAACACAATCTGAGTTTTGGTTCAAATAACACTCCAGTTTACAACACTTATAACTTTGTTATTTGCGATAGTTCAGTTGAGATAACATTAACACTGGTTATTCACACAGGTAGAATGTCAATTATAATTAAATTAAGATAAAATGACCACTTTTTACATTTTAAAACGAAAATAGTAGCGGAGCGCAATGTTTACACGACGGCTAGCGCCATCTAATTCAATAACACAGGCTGCAGATCAAATAAGAAACATGGAGAACCCGGGGAACCGTCGTGTCCACCCAGAGCTCCTAAGAGGTCGGGCAATTCAGCAGTCACTCATTTCAAGGCTGTGGAGAGAACAACAAATTTAATTTTTTTATGAGTGAAATTAAAAAAGTTTTACAGTTTCAAGTTTTGTTTTTGAAATATGTAATAACATCATCATCATAATATGCAAAGCAAGCAAATAGACAGAACAAAATCAACAGTTAATGCAAATAAAATTTTAATACATACTCTAGCTTGTGGAGGGTTTTAGAGCACAATAGTTATTGGCTCTGGGCCATTTTCACCAATTCAAACTGATCGCGATTAAGCCCAGCTGAACTCGATTTAAGCCTTGATCGGAGTTCAAAACTCCTTTTTTGATTTCACCAACACAAAATGAATGAAGTTCAAGCTAAAAAGAGATCACATTAGGATCGGCCGATTTTGGGCGATCAGACTCCTTGATCGAGTTCCAGGGCTGTCAGAGTTTGTCAGTGTCATCATAGTTTTGTGAATTTTATTATTTAATATTGTTGGTATATTGTGGATTAAAATGAAAATACTATAAAGAATATGCCTTGACAAAAATTGGGATGAAGATTAGTACAGTGCGCGACGTCCACGATCAAAGATGTTGCGAGAGGGAACAAAACTTCAAGCCCCTTGATGACCAAGACTGTTTTACAAAATTACGTCGTTGTTAACAGTTTTGCATGTATTGGAGTGTATTAAAGATAAAATACAGTTTCCTACAAATATGTAAGTACCAAAATATGTTATTTTTATTACGTAGATATTCCAATGTGCATAAAACAATAAAATGTAGGTATGTTCTGCGTTTCCATGCAACTTGGTGCTATTCAGATGCTGTGTAAGTATATCCCAGGCAGCACACAAGACAGATAATAGGCCAACAATTTAACCTTATGCAGGCTTAAGCTTTATTTTAAACGTATAGAAGCTGAGTGTTTTGCCAAGTTCTGTATTAACGTTTTTTTTTGCTATAATAATGCTTTTGGATGAGTTAGTTCTGTAATATGCTGATTTTATTTCTTAAAGCTGAATAGTCATCATAAACAGACCTGTTACTCAAGAGTGTGTGTAACCTTTTGTATAACACTGGTATAAAATTCCATTATCAAGCATGATACTGGATAAATTAGGTTCTGTTCTCTTTTAGCTGTATTACACATCACACCTTGACAGTTATTCAGCTGCAGTATAAAGTTGGTGTTGTTTCTGTTATTAAGCATATAGTAACGTAACCGAAATTAGGATAGCTATTATAACTACTTTATACCGCTTTAAGTACGAAATTACCGTCATGTGCAGCTAATTGTGGTAAAAGCAATAGATAGAAATTCTTATGCAGAAGTTTGCTGGGTATTCACGAAAAGGAGACGTTTTTAAAGCTAGAAGACCTATTCTGCAACATTAGTAAGCATTTAGCGGCTAGTAGTTGACATTTCGACTGAATGTATAACGGCGTTGAGTGGTTGTGAAAAAATGCTAAGAACTACTCCAATTCATAGAAAAATAGAAGAAGAACAGGAGGCATACAAAGAAAATGCTTACGGGAGTATGGAAACATAAAAAAACCCTATTTGTGTCAAACAAACGGCTGAAACAAGTTCTTCCAATTCATTTGATTCAAGTACAAATCAAGTGCGACCACAATCGATAGAAACGGGTTCCGTAAGAAATGACTATGAATATATATTGTTTGAAAATTATGAATCAATTCAGACGTCTGAAGATAGTGATGAGAGTTCCAATAATTTTGTTAAAAATGAAATGGAATATGAAAAGAATTTAACATTTCGTAATAACTTAAAACAATGGGCCATAAATAAAAATGTTTCTCTAGAAGCCTTAAGATAATTATTAGTTGTGGTCAATCAAAGATTGCCAGGAGCTTTGCCAGTAGACCCGATAACATAATTACAGACTAAGAGAAATATTGTAATAAAAAAATTGAAGGTGGAGAATACTGGCACAAGGGACTTATTGAACCTTTTAAAAATAATATTAATTTTGTATGGCTAGAAATCTCTGAATCTATACAATTAAATTTGAATTTTGATGAATTACCAATTTTCATTAGCTCGAAAAAATAATTTTAGCCAATTCTTTGCAACACATGCGAAAAACCAGAAATAGAAGAATACCAGAATATAAACCAAAAATTTATTTATTTGCGTAGAAAGTGGGTACAAAAATGCAGATGTTTTAAGTAATTAAATTCATCCTCTGCTTCTTCGTATGTACGGTAGTTTCTTCTTTTCACTACACAATTATAGGTCAACCAATCTGACGGGCTGGGTACTATCATTTTTGGCGAGTATATCACCGTACATCTTAGGCCAACGCACTATTCCTTTGACTTCCCATATTTCCGGAACAGTACATAGTCTATCTTGCCTCTTCGACGAGTCGACACAATTTTAAACGGCATGTTTTCTGAAAAATATCAATAATCTTAACAGGTAGGCAAGTAAGTACATCTGGCCACTTAAAATAACATAAATAGTGCAAGGCACAACCTATACCTACCTACATTAGTAGCACAGCGGCTCAAACTACCTTTACCTGCCACTTATCAACTTTTTATAATACTTTTTATATTGAATATTAAATAATTATCTGAATTTGATTAGAGCTAAAAGATCAAATAACCTTAAATAGTTATAATACCTAAACTGTGGGTTTTCTGTACTAATAACTGAATCGTAATTGTTTGATTTACAGTACGAATGAGTGTGAGTATAGAACAGTTATCGCAAATATGTTGTGTGAAGATCACTTTTAACCAAAGAACAGCTTATTTAGTGGATACATAAGGTCTTTTATGCAGACATAAGACGAAAAGCCGCTGTGCAAGCAGATTTTAGTCAGAATGAAAGTCGCCATAATGAATAACATACTTAACCTATTATAATTATGTGGAATTTCATACTCAAACTCTCCATTTCAATAACGAAATCGTTATAGGTACTTATAATATTCTTTTAACAGTATTACAACGTTAGTTTTGAACCCTTTTTATTGCATAAAACATAAAAAAGATTTCACTCGCAAAAATAAAGCAACAGACGAAATGTTGTTTATTTCTCAAAAACCCGGCTTATCAGGAGGCGCGTGAAAATTTTACACGAAATGTATATATAAATACACGGTAAAGTTGAATGCGCACCTACATTTTCTTTCTATAAGCATTAAATAAGGGTAAAATTATTTACTTACCGATAGGAATAATAATTTGGTCAAATAGCTTGACTTTCATTTCTGTCACAGTCAGTAACGTTAGTTGATTTGTTCGGTATTTGTCAATTTAATTTTAATTTGAATAGCACTTGATAAAAACATACTGAAATAAGCTAAATGCTGGGTATCATCTGAATATCAGAGCTTTGAAGGGCTTAAGCATAAAGTTCATTCATCATTCATTCATCATCTGGCTAACAGAGCTGTAATACTTGTATAAAAGAACTAAATGCTTTCATACAGACGATTCTCAGCTTGTCGTACAATTATTCAAAACTTGTTCATCTGTAACGTTGCTATTACACAGCTATTAGCAAAATAATTTTGTGCCCAAATTGCTTGAATAACGTCTGAGTAAGGGCCAAATCAGCTAATTATGGTAGTCTTATTCAGCAATTAGTTTCTAGAGGACTGCTGTTAAACAAAACTTACTCAGAAGGTGTGTGCTGGCTGGGATGGATTTAGCCCTTTGACTGCACAAACTCAGTGCTGCCATTGCTTCACCCGACAATGCCACATTTTCTTCTTTAGACACCAGAAAATATCCTAATACTTATAAAATTAGATGTAATTATTTATGTTTTCTTTTCAGATTAGCAAGATTACATTGTAACAAATCATAAACTGGAATAGATTGACATGAAAAGGATTTTGATCAGATAATAACAATTGGAGGGATTTGTCAACGAGTTGTAACAAATCGGTAATCAATTATTGGTACCCATAATGTTTATAAAAGTGATCTGTGTGTTGGAAACTTTGTACCTACCTATTTTAAAATTAATAACGTTAAAGGCAAGTATGTGAAAACCATAATAAAACTATACTTAAACATAAATAATTAATAAGCATTTATTTTGAGAGTTATTTTTTTCTCCTAAGTACCTATACCTATCTATAACTATGAGGTCGGTGTTTCCTAGCCAGCTATATATTTCGAGATGAAACACTGACAAGCCATAGGCTCAACAATTATAAACAATTATATTGAAATGTCTAGATCTTATGATTAGGGACAATGTCAGAATTGGAATCTTTAGGATAGCACCACATAGATACTTGTGAACCTGGACAGGTCCACTATATTGTGTGCACAATCTGTCTAGATAGTGCACACAACGACCCGATGATCAATAGGTACCAAAAGTAAGGCTACAATTTGCACGATGGGTCGTACAAGTGTGCTGGATTGGAGGGTTGAAAGGCGACAAGATACTGTCACTGTGAAGAAGGTGCTACCACGTTGGAAGTATTAAATAAAAATACTATTTCCACTATCGATAGTAGCGAGTACTGTCCTTGCTAAACTGAGCCAAAGTCCAGTGTGTCGTACTGATTAGGAACTGGAGGGAACTCAAGTGGGAACTCGAGCTGGTTGAAGTAATCAAACTTCCAGATAAATCTGAAATCTCTACATACATATTATTACAATATGGGTGCACAGTATCACATTCGTGACAATAATGACTGTAACAATCATGGATAATACTTAACACAGTACACAACAAAGTCGAAATCATATAAAAGTTTTGGTAACCGGCTACGTTTAGTGATATCAATTGAAACTTTTTGGTTTTGTAATCGCAGTAGGTCGCTACCGAATGATGTCAATTCTAAACGCATTGCGTTTTATGTGATAATATTTACATTCTATGCCAAAGAGACTAGGCTTTCGTGAACGCAATCAAAATGTGGCTGGTGAAATCCGTTAGACGAAAATCGAGATCAATGTTGATGTTCAAGCAGAAGTAAGTTTTCTTACACGCGATTTGCTTTAGAAATGGTGAAATCCGCCCTTAGTCTCTCAGCTAGCGTTTCGAACGCAGCTGCCAGTCGTTGAGTGGCTTGGGCAAGTTCCCTGGTAGCCTCTACACTGAATTGTGTTCCATGGCCTCCAGCCTTGCAGACGCCTCGTGCATACTATCATGCTCTGTGAGATAATATTTAAATTTAACGAACCATTTGTGGCTACTAGAATTTGGGACAGGCTAATTAATTTAATAGGAATAACTTTGATACCCACCGCTGCTGTTGACTACTCGAGGAGTTCTCTGTACGCGGCGTCGTCGTCGCCGCGGTGCTGGAGGCACAGTCTGCCGCGGTGCAGGAGAATCAGCCTGCCGCGGTGCATGAGTAGTGGTAGGTGGGCTGGGTTCTGGCATCCTATTAGCCTCTGACATTTGTGAGACATGCTGGGGCTCAAACTCTGGTATTTCCCACTCATGTACTGCTTCTACAACAATATCTTCATCATTGTCTACCGGTAAAGTGAACATTTTTAGTATCTACTTCAAATTACATAATTAAAAGTAACAAGTCCCGGCAATAGCTAGTTTAAGTATAAAAAGGAAACTCACCATTTGCACCGTCTCTTCCTCTAAATTTTGACTGTTTTCCTGTGAAATTAAAATCCAAACATTATTCACATGTACTTAACAAAAAATAATAAAAGTTTAAAACCATTTAAAAGACAGATTGAAAGATCTTATTAAAATCCTTTCTCTACTGAGTACCAATTCCCTGATAAACCCATTCTATTCTTCAAATAAATATAAAAATTAAAACTCACAGCAAGAGGAATCTGCACCACCTCAATCATAGCTTGACTGTTTTGCTGTAAAGCGAAAAACCAAATTTAAGTGTGTGTTATTTGTATGTCTTCCAACTCACCGAGCTTAAATAATGATCTCATTCCACTGCAGCATAAGTTTTTGAATTCACATTAAGGGCCGGCAAGCGGAGCATGTGGTAAGTACTGCTGGGTACCCACTGTTGACCATGCCCGGTGGTCAGCAAAACCATTACACTTCCCATGTCTATATGCCTATTCAATTTTGCAAATTTAAGTTATAAAACTCACAGACTGTGACACGGCGAGAGGATTATGGTGGACCCCTGGCAAAGGTTCACCTACATCGCGTCCAAGTATGTCGTACAGCCGTTCTTGAAGTGTGGTCAATTTTTTGGACCTTGAGGGTCCCCCTCCTTAAAGCAAAAGTATAACAAGTTGTGGTAGAATTTGTAGCGAACTATTTCATGAGAGATAATTAAATACTTAAAATTGTTATTGTACCCACCTGTAGCTGACATTTCAGCTTTCTCCATTTTATTTTTTTTTAATAATTTTGATTTGTACTCATTGTAGTACTGAAAAAGGTAGAAAGATATTAATGTAAGTATAGGTAAGAAAAATATACATCAAAAAGAATATCTCATGCTTACCAGTCTCCACTGATCTGACGTTTTTTGCACGCAGTTTGCAGAGACACTGTTGAGCACAGTGGAGCATTGCTCCCAAAGACTACAATAGTATACTGGCTATAGACAGGCAACTCTACCTTATTTTTTAATACTAGGAAGTGGTCGAACTCAGCGCCATCTAGTTTTTAGTTAAGGGAACTAATTTATATAAGTAAATGTATAGGTACGCATAGCTGCTGTCTGATCTTTTATGATATTAGGTAGAGAGATGAGTGTATCCGCTATATACTACAAACATACGTACTACATAAAGGAAAAAAAACCACATAATTGAATATTAAACCATTTTATTTAGAAAAACATCACACATTTTACAATACAATTTTATGTTCACCTTTATCGTCCCTTATGATTAGGGTAGTGCCAATTAGCCTTTTCTTTCATTGAATCGTTAATATTCCAAAAGGTTATTTGGCCAGTGAGAACATTATTGATATCTTTGCACCAGTTGTTTACAACAACAACACACACAACACAACACAACACGAACGTACGAACGAATTGTAACGCGGCTCAGCAACATGGAGAAACGAAAGCTCAACGCAATGCACTAGCGAAACAACAAAAACTCTATTGCAAAAGGAAAATAAATGCGCACGAGTAGTTACACTCTCACGCAGCCATTTGCAATTCAAGTGTGGCCATTCAAAAACAAACTTTTGCACGTTTAAATACCAAAATATTACTTCTTCGCTAAAGCTCATAATAAAAACCTAATAATGTACTAATTCATATATTCTATTATTTTATATAAGAAGATCATGAAATGATATTATTTTTCTTGAAAGTAACTCCCAGAAAAAAAATTATATATTTAACCGTAGCAACACCGCAACTTGTTTCCCTTAACTGAAAACTAGATGGCGCTGTTTTCAATAAAAAAAAAATGGAATTTTAATTTTGTTCTAAGTTGCCATAGCATGATTGCTCCCAAAGCCGCCTAGCCTGACTGCGACCTTCTTTGCTCCTGTTAAAATATCCAAGAGCCAACTCTCGGTTGGATTTTAAAAAATCTATGAGAGCCGAGAGCTGGTTTACGCTCACACTTGCCATGTTGCCGATCCTGAAATGTTGTTAATTTGTTAAGTGGAAGTTGATTTAATAACTTCAAAACTTACTTTGAAAAAATATTTGCATTGCACTTCAGAACAGAAATTATACCACTATAAATTCATCACGTTGTTTACTTATCCTCCCAACAATAATTGGGACTTTTTTACTTACCTTATCGTGGTCGTTTTAGATGATAATCTTCTATCTTCTTCTACTATAATTTATTATTTAATTTGAAAAATAAAATTAACGTAATAAAATTAAAGTAACACTGAAAGCTATTGTACTGCCACTCTATCGACACACTACTGAGACACCACTGAAACGCCATTGAAGTTTTTGCAGAATACCAAATTTGCAACAGTGGCAACATAATGTCTGTAGTGTGTCGATAGAGTGTCCATGGCGTGTTGCTTAACGCAAAGTTACTGAATTGGGACCCTGGCTGGTTCCACATGTGGAACCCAGCCAGGAAGACACGCAGCTCAGAGGAAGTTTAAAATGTGTGTGAGTTTAAAATGGACTTTAAATTTATTTTAGGGGCAAGACAGGTACCATCGGACAAATTGACTCTTCTTTCATTCAAATTTAATTATTCTTATTATTATTTGACGTTCAAATAGAACGTCAAATAAATAATAGTTTCAAATGGTTTAAAAAAAACCGAGTCGGGGTGCCCTCAAGTCCCAATCTTGCTTCACTCTCTCTTGCATCTTTAGTGTTCCTAGTAACAGTTGTAACTGCCTTTTGTACACACAAACAATCAGTGGGAGTACACTAACTTTCATATAAGGAGGGTTTTTTTCCAAATAAAACAACAATATATCCATCTATCTATTTATTGAATCCATAATTTATAACTTTAATTAATTCTTCAAATGGATCTCTTCTACTTCTTTCTATGTCTCTTCTCCAGAGATATTCATAAATTGAATCATTAATGTTAAACGATTATTATAATTATCTTTATAAAAAAACGTTTGACGACACGTCACTGTGATTATATCCTTTGAGTATGGGTGCCCTCCTCAGCCACAAATGGGTTGCCTGCATCACTGTGATTTACTTTTTTGTGGATGTATCCATGGTCCCCCAGACAATCATAGGTCCGCCAGAAATCCGTGTGTATGGTGGTGCCCTCAGCCACATGTTTCTTAATCAAAGGCACCAAAACTTCAGCGGGCCGAACATTGTCCGGGCATATTTCCAAGCGAAGGTCTTCACTCCCATCCTCGATCATCCCCAGGATCCAGTGTCCTTCAATTCGACGCCCTTTATTATATTTTCTCTTGCCAAATTTACTTTAATCAATTTGTACTATTTTGCCAGGACCTCCTATTTTTCCGGTTAATGCCTGCTTATTTTTTTGAAAAACCACAACTGCCTCTCGACAATAATTGAACCAGTCATTTATAGTTGAACTAGAGAGGCAGTGTTCTCCTTCTGAAAAGTCTTCTTTTATGGTTTTGTTGTAACTAAATTTTTCAGAAAAAGCATACATTAAGTAAAATACTTGCGGCATTAATATTTTGATGTTGTTGAACCAGGTCCCTTTTCCTCGGCTTACTTTTTTTTGACTTCGCTCTGCATGGCCCTCTGTTACAAACAAAAGAGCCCACCGTATTGTTTGTTGAATATTCAATTCTCATTGGTTTTTTGTGATAGTTGCAACTTTTTTCACGGGCTATCATGCCCCTTTCTTCAGCAAACGCAACAGCCTGCTCGCGCGTGCCCAGTTTGCGATAAACTTTTACTAAGTTCCACATGCCGCGCACTTCCTCCACATACAGACGACGCTTCGTCGGTGGTTCGTCTTCCGCTGAACTGCTTGACGACTGTGGGTTGTCATCAATCGCAGACCAGCTTGTTGACGGCTGGGGCTCGTCCTGTACCGCAGAACGGCTCGTCGACGGCTGAGGCTCGTCCTCTACCGCACAACGGCTGTTCGACGGCTGAGGGTCGTCCTCTACCGCACATTGGCTGGTCGACAGCTGAGGTTGCTCCATCGTAGCAAGGGTCTTAGGCAGGAAATCGAAGTCCGGGAGATAGCGCGCAAAAGTCAGTCGAGTAGGCATGAAATCGGTGTCCAGTGTACAAGCGTAGGTCAATCGTAATGGCAAACAATTGAAGTCCAGGGGAGAAGCCAAGGTCGTCGAAAGAAGCCACAACAATACCAAGAAACACACAGAACACATTCACGCAACTCGAGGAGTGTCGGAATGATTCAAATCTGATGACAGTGACATTTGACACATTTTTTTACGTTCCGTTTTGTCGATTTTGCACGATATTTTACACCAAAGACAACATGTTGTGTCAGATTTGGTTGTCAATCATCCATTTTAACGTTCCGTTTTCGCTTTTAGCTGATTTGAGGTTAGAAACTTATTTTGTAATTTTCGCGAAAAATATGCAAAACCTTATAATAAGAGTGGTAGGGTTATAATCAGAGAGCCAAGCCCTACCAGTTTTAACCATTTTTAACCCCCAAATCATGCCAAACGTTAATACATCCAACCCCTATGGTCAACTACTTGATACTTTGTATGAATTACTACATTTTTAAGGTTTTTCATAATTGCATTAATAATATTCTTGATTTGCGTAATAGTAGCCCTAATGCAGTTAGTATCGTGAGTAGAACCTTAGTTTAAAATAATGCCCATGTCTTCAATTGCACCCTGTATACTAAAATTCGTATTCGGATTCTTATGTATCTGTGGTATTTGATAGAATTTCTTCCAAAGGCGAGACGGGTGATGTTAGGTGACGATTTAGGTTTAGAATAGATGAATTATAAGCGGTTTGATAAGTGTCATGCACAGAGTACTTTATTATATAGGTATAGAGACTTTACTCGACGGGTTCAAGAGGAAAGCGATTTGTGGCGCCATCTGCAACTGTAAACCTTCAACTATCCGGCTGCGGCTGCGTGGAAAATCTGCATTCATGCTTCCTAGCTGTTTTTATCCCTAATTCATTCATATATCTTTGAATAAATTAGGGGATCATTTATGGGCGCAGAAAGTTTTATAATATAAAATCCATACTGATAATTTATATTATTTATTTTTTTCTCTTAAATCATCTCATAAAATATTTTTTTGCTTTTTGTCACATAATATTTAATTTAAAGTTTTACAATAAGTAAATATAAAAAATCTGCAAACGTTTACCAAACATTCTATTAATTTGCTTTTGTGTTACGAACAAGTTAAAAAATTAAAATCTATGGATAATAAAATAATTGTTTTTATGTATTCTCTGAGCGCTTTTTGTTCCAAATGATTTGTTAATATTTTATTAATTATATCTTGCATGTTTGGAATAAATGTGACAAAATCTGGACTAGGACTGGAGAACCAATGACGACCGGCATATTCTCTTCTTCGAATGAAATCATTTTGAGTTTCGCTATAGACTCTATAGCGAAACTCAAAATGATTTCATGTAAGGGTAATCTCTATAGTATAGAGATTACCCTTACAAATTTCACAGCACTTGAATATTTCATTTTTTATTTCTTTAGAAAATATCCTGACACATATTGTAGAGGCCCCATTAATTGGGGCTGACTTTTTTTGTTGTAAAGGCGTAAGGGTAATGTCATTGATGATATCTAAAGAAACATCACCAGGCGTCACAGCTGCAGTATTTTTCGTAACGACGAGAGCGTGCAGTGCATTACATTGGTCTTCTTCACAATTTGCTCCAGGGATGCTCCAGGGACACTGGACAGGCTATTGATTAATAGAGTTGTTAAAGTTGATTCAAACCTTTCAGGGGTTGGATTTGTGTTGCGGCACCCATGGCTTCTTATTGCCCCAAAGAAATTTTCAATCGGGTCTAGGTGCCGAGTACTGCTGAAGTAAGAAAATTATGGAATTTGAAAATCTATGTATGGTAACACAGTCGAAAAAAAACGAAGAAAAATTAATTTGATACTTGTTTATTTTTTATTTAAGCCAAGTAATTTTGATTTTATACTGATTTTTTCTTGGTAAAGAATAGTCATGACTTCAGCATGATGCAGTGTGGATTTGAAACAGTTTTTGAGGTAGAGCATAAGTAGGTACGATACAGGATATAATAATTCTAGATCCTAACTTTTAAAAATCTACTGACGCTATTGTTTATCTACACATTAATAATACTATAGCCTGAATACAGGGGAAGCCACTACGGATGTCTAAGGATATCTCTGAAACTACTCAAGGACAGTGTAAAAATAACGATACATTTTTGAATGATAAACATCATTTATTTTTTGTTTTATTATTATTCGTGTTATATTTACAAATGAAACCACAGCCAACACTCAATCATTAATCAGAATCAGACTCTAAATATTCAATGCCTTCAAATTCAACAGGCTCATCACCTATATCACTATCATCGCTGTCAGATTCATGAACGTTTATTACAAAAGGAATGGCATCATCCAGTGCTCGTCTTCTAACCGTTTCGCATGTCCAGCATATTTTTTCCAATCACCCCCACCACCAATTTTTTTTTATCATTTCTTCTGGAGAGCTTTTAACATTATTTTCGGCAATTTTTCTTTTTACTTGGCTCCATACTACTTCAATGGGGTTTAAGTGGCAATGATACGGTGGCAATCTCAGAACTTCGTGGCCGTGTTCTTTTAACAACTCATCTATGAAGTATATTGGATCAGGTTTGTTCCTTTTCACCAAACAAAGCAGTTCTATTTTTGTGAACTCATCTGACCTGAATATTATTACTAGTCAGCCAGTCTCTATTATCTTGTTTCCCTGAATTGGTATTTGGTGGCCTATTTATTTGTATACTATGGTAGCTAGTAGTGTCGCAAACAATAATACTCGGTGACTCAAGATTGGGCAGTAATTTTTCAGACACCCATTTTGTGAAATTTTCAGTATTCATGTTATCATGGTAGTCTGCATGCTTCGATTTTGTACTAAACACGAGTAACGCATTATTTAAAAACCCATTTTCTGTCCTAGCAATAATAAACCGTTTGCCTTTTGAGATGTTCTCCACCATTTTGGAGGTAGATGGTCCTTGCCAACTTTTTTTGGTACAAATTCACAATCGATATATATATAACTAAAGAAATTAATTCGAATAATAACCAACAAAAAACTAGCAGAAGGCTGCAAACCAGACTTGTGAAAACACAAAATACTCAAACTTCCCTGTTTAAACGCCATTGTGTTTAAACTGTTAGGGGAGAGCGGTAGCTCTCCCCTAACAGTTAAAAGAGTAAAAATGACCCCCCTAAGGGAAAAAAGTACATGGACAATGAATTTTGTGGAATTGATAAGTGTTATGTAAGGCTAGTGTATCGGCCTATAATTTAGTAAGAGTAGAATACATTTTTAGTAACAAGATCTATAAATTTTCTTGGTGCGGTTATCTTGACAAAATGTACTGAACAGCTGATTCTTTTTTCCCGATTTCAGATTTGGTCCGATGGTAATTTTTTTCATAATTATGAGTATAGCGTTTATTCAGTTACGCGTTCGATATAGATTTCACTACTAAATAAAAATATAATGAAACATTCTTTGAGGAATTCTTTCTTGACATGGCAATGGCATATTCTGCAATAAGTTTTACCAGCCGATGTGTGCGCCGCTACAAACACATTGTTTCCTTCTTCCAGCTTCAGGATAGCCAATAAATTTATGTAAATGAGAATGAACTGAACAGCTGATTCTTTTTTCCCGATTTCGGATTTGGTCCTATAGTAATTTTTTTCATAATTGTGAGTGTAAAATCTTACGTTTAAGTTGATACTTTTGAATATTTTGGGTCCTGTTAAAACCAATATATGGCGTTGTTCATTTACGTCACTCCGCGGAATCGCGGTCTTAAGATTCTCCACGATTCCATGACCTCTTCGTGTACATTGAAATAAATTGTCTTCGTCGAATAAACATTTGGCTTTTTATTCATGGTCCTTCGAGCCGGATAGTGGAGACGGTGCCATCGGAGGAGCCGACGGCCTAAATGTCGGTAAGGACACGTCTGTCCCCAACCCCAAAAACAGAGGACGGGGACACATCTGGGACCAGAGTACGGAACCAAAACCTCTAGACACGAGTGTGGGAGAGACTGGGAGAGGTTCTGGAACATGATCATCGAAGAGAGGGACGTACAGAAGGGATCATAACAAGTGTATGAATGGCATGCTATACGACAGAGGAGCGTCTCTGTATACTCTGGAACTGGGCGTCGGCGTTCTTCAGAGGCAGATCTTGTTTGTGGCAGCTTAACAGACTCACCGTGAGGGCGTCGGCGTTCTTCAGAGACAGATCTTGTTTGTGGCAGCTCAACAGACTCACCGTGAGGGCGTCGGCATTCTTCAGAAGCAGATCTTGTTCGCGGCAGTTCAAGAGCCCCATTAAGAGGGCGTTGGTATTCCTCGGAGGAGCATTGGTTCTGTGTGAGTGTGTGAGGCCTACAAAAAGAGCGCCGGCTCTCCTCGAAAGAAGCGCGGTGCTCTAAAGGGCTAACAGGAAGAGAATCTTCGGTTGAAGTATCAGAAATATCAGAACAAAGACTTTCTGACACGCGGCAATGTTTTGAAATTTGATTAGTTTTTGGCTTACTAAAAATTTCCAGGCTTGAATCACTGCTGATACCGTCTCCGTTCTCTGGTTCGTAATTACCATCTGAGCCGTACTCCCCGTCTACATCACTATATGGGTCGCGGACGGAATATATTATGTCACTACGATCTTCTTCTTCAAATAAGTTTGGGCATTTTTGAGAACAAGTTCTTACCCGTTTAGCTTCGATAGTACTCTTGGGTAGTGTCTTTGAGCATTTGCCATCGCCGTCAGATGTTTTTGGACGTATTTTGGTCAATTTCTTTTGTTCTGGAGCCATCTATGAACAAAAATATTCGTCAGAGAAATAATCATAGAAAAAAGAATACCTACACATATTTATTTCGTGTTTTATTCATATAAATTATTGATAATGAAATAGATAAAAATAATATAATTTAACAGTATAAATAAAAAAGTAGTCCGTACTATAAAAATAAGCAAGTTTCTTACCTCTTCAGCCCGCTGATAACGACGAACGCTCCGAGCAAACAGCGAACACGGGCTCCGCTAACCGTGACACTACAGGACTGTTTGCATAGAAAACTAACGTCCAGAGGCGCGTCGTCACACAGACATGTGCGTCGATGTGTGAGTGTGGAGCGGCGGGGGGATCTCGAAATATATTTATATTTCTTTTTGCCTTGACAAATTTAATTGAGTGCAATATGACACTGGAATGCGTGGCTTCATAGTAATGTTCGCAAATTTACACGGGTATAGGCGGTCTGTCTGTTTTGACTTGGTAAAATTAACCGCCTGTGGGCGTAGTGTCATATCAAACACGAAAAAAAATACGCCTCTGGCCGTGTCGTCAACGAAAGTGTTAGTAAAACAATTTATAAAATAAGCTACATACCTCCATCACCTCGTAAAGACTGATTTTTTAATGCTCCGAGAACAGCACGTGCACCTTCGACAATAGTTATGTTCCGACTGACGCTACTGATCAATCGCTAACTCTGGCACATTGAAATGGCTGTCTAACGTACACCATGTAATAAACTATTCTACGAAATAATAATATTGTTATAATAGCAAAGTTCAAAAAACTGATTATTGGCCATCTTTTAGTATCAAATACCCGTATGTGCGTCGTACGTAAGTTTCCCTGCTGAAATCCGGTTTATTGACTTGCACCAACTATAAATTAAGATATTTATTGTTACATCTGTAAAGTATTCTTTCAACGTTTCTTTGTGTTTCACATTTGAATGGAAACTGTACAAATATTTCCGTTATTGTTTTTATTTCTTTTTTTTAATCCAGTTTTCAGCACATCACTTTTCAAGTGTGAAACATTTACTTTGTATACTAAGAAAACATTCTTCCAATTGTTTAGAGGGATAACATAACAACATTTTGTCAGGAAAATATTCTTTTGCTGCAATGTAGGAATTTTTATCATTTTTACTACATAGAACAGTTTTTCTGCATGTTTTGTAGTTTTTTATTATATTTTTGAGACATTTCCTCAAGATCCACCCACATACATAATTTATCTGGCCTAAATCGTTCGGAAGTTTAACATTCTTTTTCTTCAGAAACGTCGATTATGGGAGCAGTATCAGAATTTTTCGTAAAAAAATGTAGCGATTGTAAAAAACTATTATTATCTTCTTCGCAATTTGCCTGAGCTGAATGAGCGTTTAAATTATTTAATAAAATCGTTTTGAATGCGCCTTCAAATGCCATTACATTTGGTGCAATGTTTCTTGCCCCGCAATTTTTAATAAGTACTTCCGAAGAAATTCTCAACAGGATCTTGATTAAAATTTCTCGTCAACATTGAGTCAAAAGAACATTTTTGTGATAAAAGTTTCCACAATTCTTGAATGCCTTCAATAGTTTTTACAAAGGAGATTGCCCGACTTGTAAGGAAAGCTGGGTCCCAGTGGAAAATTGTTGTGCCCAGATGATTTTTATTTTAAATAATAGTATAAACATAGTATTTTCATAATCAGAAACCATTTTTCATTTATTCACCCTGGGTCAAGAGATATCATCGTTTTTATGTTGTAAAAATCTAGGTTATAATTAGAAATTGACATTGACATTTCCTTCATATTCTATTTAGATGAAGTACCTACTTACTTCTACTAACTATCCTATACATCACTATGAGATTATGTCTCTATTACTTAATGTAGTACATATGATAGCAGCACAGTAAAAAGACTCATAGATGGTGTAGAATTGACGTTTAAATATGAAAAAAATGTATTATTAGTTAACACCACTGTCTTCACCACATTCATAATTAACGTTATTGATAGGTAGTTCATGTCTAAGTATCAAAGGAAATAAAACAAATCAAAACATGAATAAACCATATTATTCCTCATAAAATATGTCGTCCAAGAATTGAGCTGGAGCACTTACATTGTTGAAGCGGCCCCAGCTCAGATACCACAATACTGTCATAGTATGAGCACAACACCCTACTGTACTGTTACCAACTAGACAGTTACAATAGTAAGCAATGATACAATCTAAAGTATTTGCCCGATTTTCATCTTTACTTAACAATAAATAAGAGTAATAAGTTTTATTGCTCACATGGCGGGACTTAATTCTAGCCCTTATTAAATAATTATTTTGACCCAATATTAAGGGCAAATCCTCTTCCAAAATATCATTGCTTACTTCAATGTTATAAGTACCATTACTTCTTATGTGCTCCCCATAATAGGATCGCGCCTGTTTTAATTGGTAGGCTCCCAATGCAAATCTTCTTAAATCATCTAAACTTAATCTAGGAAAATGGTCTAAATGAGGAGCACTGCTGTCTATGTTTTGGAAAACCGTACGTCTCCTATTGATGTTTTCCCTTTGAATAAATTCCCCTAAATAATTCCTAGTATTTAATCTCGCCTGAGCAATACGTAAGTACTCCACAGCATCAGGCCTGTCTTCTATTTTTGGGTGGAATTTATTCAAAAGAGCACAAGCTATTTTAAAATCATCCATAAGGTGTGTTGATGCTCTGTTAAAATATTCTTGTCGAAAGAGTTTGTAGTCTCTTTTAACCTGACCATTTACTACTTCGACTACCCATCTACACATAGTCACACATCTGGATCTATTCGCTTGGCCAGTTGTCAATTGAAATTCATTTTCCAATAATGACTCGGGCATGTATGTTTTATAATTATAGCTTTCCAATTCAGGGATCACATCTCTAAATCCCCTATCCAATATAAATACGTCCCCCTGTCTAAAAAATGACCGCACTGGACCACTTTCATTACTAAATAGATCACTCATGATTGTTGAGTCATTTTTTGTTGCTTCATAAGGTAATAATTGTTTTTGTATTATTTAACTATCGTTTTATTGTGATATCGATTACTCAATTGATTAAAAGACGTCATCATTATTATTGAATTCTTTGATACCTGGCAACTTTTTTTTGTATAGCAATCACACCACAGACTACATTGAATCCAACGGATGTCGACGTAATGTTTAACTATTAATTAACTTTAACTTTTTTCCCAGGGTGAAAGAAATTGTATAAAAAATACTCTGTACACAAAAAAATAAATAGTATTTTTAGGTTATTATTCCAATCAGGCACACGATACCACAAAAGGGACCTGCTCCGTGTCAATCTCCTTTTGTTACAGATGGAACAGCAGTTTCAAATTTTCGGATTTTATCCCTACTTTTTTGCTTGATTGAAATTTAATACTTTTAAGATATTTTTTTGGTTTAAGCCACAATTGATGGTGAGGTGAATTCCTTCTTACAGGCCCTTAATAAATTTTACCATTTGGAATTTCGAAGGTAATACCTTCGAAATTCAATTAAGACTATCAAATAAATTATCCACTAATAAAACAATAGGAATAAGACAGCGACACTCTTCGGGTAATTTTCCTCTAGCCGTTAAATGGTATGTGGTAACCGCCACACTATGGCTAAAAATCTGCGCTGCAGTCTTCACTCGTATTTTCTTTATTTTATCGGGAACGACGTGTTCTTCTGTCAACTTTTGGAGGCAGCTCAGTTCTCCACAAGATTTATCCGCAGCATATAACTGCTGGAAATATTCGGATTTTATGAATTTCATTTTATTTCCATCTTCATAATCCACATAGGTCATGGTTTTATTGAGAATATTGTTTCGCAAACCTTTCAATAAATGAGGAACATCATATAAAGGAATAATTTTCTTTCCATTTATTTTAAATATATCAAGAGGCATTTCCTTTCCTTTTCTCGAATATTTTACTTTTGTTTCTTTTATTAAGCGCTTACATTAACCGTACTTTGGTCGCATACTGTATAAGGTACGATTAAACCAGTTTTGAATATTTTTAATAACATCCTTTATAATTGATTTCAAATCAATTTTAAGGCATTGGTGAAGAAATAAGCAACTGGTTGTTTGTAATGCTTTTTATGCCCTTAACCATAAAAACTAGAGCATGGTTTGCAATCTGGTTTTTCCATTACTGGTAAATCCTTTTAATTCATCACTTGATGAGTCATGATGTATTTGTGGCATTATTGACATCTCATCGAAAATGAGAGTACACAGTCTGTCTTCAGTATCCAAGGTAGACACTGTCTGTTTGAGCTTGTCAAAAATTATGTTATTGATGCCAGGTCTTAATTTAATTTGAGCTAACAACCGTTTTAAGGATTTTGCTGAAGGTAAAACAAAATATTTCGACATTAGCCGTAACATTTCGAACTCATTTTACATAGTGAAAGTGAAAGAACCTTTTCTTCAATAGAGAAACGCCGTCCAGTTGATTTTTTGCCTACTTGGAAATACTGCATGTTGGTGAAAATTTTTGCAGCAGGTGTCATATCCTTGACAACTTTTAGAAAAAACGATTTCTTGAAACGCGAGCATTTCCAGTCACGACTTTTTCCCCGCTTCCTAAGACGACACATCTGTCTTCTTATTTTTTTTATATTTTTTTGATGTATAATACATTTCTTCGTATTCACTGAAGAAAGCTTATTCTTATTCCAACCTGTAAAAAGAATAATAATTTCAATCATCATTGTTATGTGAAAACTAATGTATTACAAGTGACATTTTGGAAATGTTCAGCATTTCATTTCCATTCTCTTCTTCCTAATCGCTTTCTCACTGCTGAGAATCGTGACTCCGTTTCAAACTGTCAACGGCTTTTCTCCATCTGTTACGATCAGCAGCCTGGTGGAGTGCAGCGCTGATCGGTATCTCTAGTTGCTCCAATATTTGATCCGACCACCGTTTGGGGCTTCGGCCTCTTGGTCTTTTACCCTCTATTTTGCCAGTCACCATGAGTCTTTCCATATTGTTGGTTCCTCTGCGGGCAATGTGACCGAAGTATCTCACGACACGTTGCAAGCACGTTGAGGACAGCTGTTGCGCTTTCTCCATTCGCAGTTCCTTGAGGATCGAGACATTTGTTCGGTGGGCTGTCCATGGTATTCTTAATAGGCGACGCCAGCACCACATTTCGAGAGTCAATTCTTTGCCTGTCGGTAGATTTGATCGTCCATGTCTCCGCCCCATATAGAAATATGGAGAAGACAAGAGTGCGGACCAGAAGTGTTTTTGTCCGATTTGTGATATTTTTGTCTCTCCAAATTTTGCCGAGTTTAGTCATCGCGGTTTTAGCCATGCCAATTCGTCTTCGAATTTCTAATTCACAGCTACCCTTATTTGTAATTACCGAACCAAGGTACTGAAACTGCTGGACGGTTTCATATTCCGTTAGAAGGTCTGTTCGCTGGATGGCTTCGAAACGATCAATAATTAGAAGCTTGGTATTACTTTTATTTATCGCCAGACCCATTCCCAGGCTAATGGTTTCCAGACGCCGCAGTAAATGAGCCATCTCAGCCTCCGATGATGCAAAAAGAGTAGTGTCATCTGCGTAGCGTAGGTTTGATATTTTAACCCCACCCACCTTGATGCCACCTTCCCAGTCTTCGAGCGTTTGGCGCATAATGTACTCGCCATAAATGTTAAAAAGGATGGGTGAGATCACACATCCCTGCCTGACTCCTTTGTGAAAGCCGAAATGGCTCGATGTAACATCACCTACAGTCACCGTGCCGTATCCTGACTCATAGAGATTGCGTATCAACATTACAAGATGAGCCGGAACTCCCGTTTCAGTAAGCACCTCCCACAGCTTTGCCCAATTGACGCAGTCGAATGCCTTCTGGTAATCTACAAAACACACAATCGTTGGAGTGTTGTATTCATAGCATTTTTCAACGATAAGACGGAGGTTTAAGATCTGCTCTCTGGTGCCTCGTCCTTTGACGAAACCGGCTTGCTCCTGAGGTATCTGCCAGTCCAAAAACGATCTCAATCTGGTGTTAATTATGTGCAGTAGAATTTTGCTGGCATGTGACATCAGGGCTATTGTTCGGTAGTTATTACAGCAACGCACTGACCCTTTTTTTATGCAGAGGAAGTACGGAAGAGTGCACTCAGTCGGATGGCCAGTGTCCAGTTTCCCATATGGAGTTACAGATATTATGTAAACTGGTTATACCGTTCGGACCTAAGCCTTTGAGTGCTTCCGCTGTGATTCGATCTGGTCCTGGAGCTTTGTTCATTTTCAGCTTCCTGATCGACTCTTCTATTTCTGAGCGGAGTATGTTTGGCTCGGTATCACACACAGTTTCAGCTGGTTGGAGTGACTGAGTTAAATGATCTTGATAGAGCTCCTCACAGTATTCTCTCCATCTCTCGCCGACTTTTTCAACATCGTGAATGGTGTTACCATCTTTATCGTCTATTACCCAAGAGGATGGTTTAAACTTTTGTGTGATTAGCCTGACCTTTTTGAAAAGATCAGCAGTTTGGAACTTCTCGCCATGTCGTTCAATTTCAGTACAAATGTTTTCGAGGTATCTATTCCTATCCCTTCTGCATTGTTTCTGAATTGTCTTGGTAAGTTTAGAATACTCCTCTTCATAATCATCAGCTGTCCTGCCTTGCTTCAACTCCTTTCGCAACTTTATATTTGACCATGCTTCGTCAGTCTTTCCTAGTTTCTGGCTTTTTAGTCATAGAGGCAAGTACTTTGATGACGTGAGAATTGAGGTATTGCCATTGTTCCTCTGGATTCGTGCAATTTCCATTCAAGGCTAGTACTGGTTCGGTTTTCTTCTGAAAGTATTCATATTCCGGTTGGGTTAATCTTGTTGTGCGCTTTTCTCTTTTGCGACAAGATTTTAGACGCACTCGTAGGTCTGCCACTAAGAGCTGGTGATCAGACCCACAATCGGCGCCTGGAAAGGTTCTGACATTCGTCAACGACGATTTCCATCGGTTTGCAACAGTAATATAGTCGATTTGGTTTCGATAGCGACCACCAGGAGATGTCCAAGTGTAAAGCCTGCGCTTGTGGTGTTTGTAGATTGTGTTCGCTATCGCCAAATTGTTGCTCACGCAGAAATCTAAAAACCTTTCACCTCTTTCATTTCTGATGCCGAGACCGTATCCACCAACAATATGACGGATGTGATCATCATGTTCCGTGCTTCCCACCTTTGCATTCCAGTCGCCCTGCAAGATCATTAATTCACGTCTGGAGTTATTGTCGATTGCTGTCTGTAACTGGCCATAAAAGTCGTCAATATCATCCTGTGATGATTGGGCAGTAGGTGCATAGACCTGTACGATGTTTAGTGGGAGTGGGTTGCAATCTATGCGGATGGTCAGGATGGTCATAATTCTATCATTGATAGTCTCGCAGCCAGTGACAAATTTGGCTATCCTTCGAGATACTATTGTACCTATACCGTTCTTGCTAACAGACTCGTGACCAGAGAAAAACATTGTGTTTCCATTCGATGTTTGGAAATGGCCCTCTCCTTTCATGTGTGTTTCACATAACCCGAGTACAGCCAGTTGGTGATCAAATATTTCCTTTTCCACTATAGCAAGCTTTTCTGGTTTAAGTAGACCTCTAACATTCCAGGTTCCGATCCTGTGTTTGGGACGTATGGATGGTTTCTTTTTGCCTACAGTAATATTTACTATCTCGGCAGCCTGCTGGCACACTGCCAAGGAGTCTTCGGTCGCATATTTCACACCTATTGACCCGGGTATCAAAGGGCGCCGGGGGTCGGCCGGAGCGTCCGACAAAACAGCATTCTTATCATTGACGTGCGTCATGGAGTTCTCTTGGGATTTCTATCGTAGTGGGTTCCCATTACCTTCTACGTCGGTTCTTTTTGGGGGAATTTAGTCCCCATGGCTCCCGCTGCCAGGAGTGGTAGGATAATTTACCGCCGCCTACTGCTCGGCGTTAGCGTATTTTACGGCTGGTTTATTGGGTGTACGCTGTTCACAGCCAACCTTCCTCTTTTCACAAACGGGCTTAGGACCGGCTAAGGCAGAGTTTTCATTTCATTACAATTCCATTACAAAAAAATTAATTTCCATTACAAAATTTAAAAACTTATTAATCATAAAAAAGCAAACAAGACCAATCCCATGAACTTTAATTCTTAAATGCCTACTATAGGATTAGATAAGCTTGGTTCATTTAAAAGTTATTTAAGAATTCCAGATTAACATTATGAATACATGCTTCTTGCATTATAAGTTGTCCCCAATGCAAAAGCTGCGGGATCTATCCAGCTTATAGTATTTGCCGATGATACCAATGCCATTGTCTCGGCTGACAATATACACACACTCTTAATTCCATAGTTAATCAAACCTTAGATATCTTTCACAGCTGGTTTGCTGATAACGGTCTTAAAGTGAATGCCAGCAAAATGAATGTAATGCTTTTTCGTTCCACTTCCAAGAATAAAGAGAACATTAACTGCGTCATAAATGGAGAAACAGTGAACGTGGTCCAGGTGGTTAAGTTTCTGGGAGTTCATATTGATAGCCAGTTAAAGTGGAAACAAGAGCTAGCATACCTGGAGAAAGCAATCAGCTCTGCCTGTTACGTACTAAGGAGTCTTAGAAACGAGGTAACCCTAAAACATTTAAAAATGGTCTATTACGCATTAGTAGAGTCAAAACTGAGATACAGCATACTTTTCTGGGAGGAAGCTATGATTACAATACCCAAAAAGCTTTTGTGATTCAGAAAAGAGCAGTCAGAACCATAACTAGAATTCAACAGCAAGAATCATGTGAGCCTCATTTTATTGATTTAAATATTTTGACAGTCCCAGGCTTGTACATTTTGGTCCTACTTAGTCACTTATCAAAATATATCTTTGAATATGAGACTGAATATGAAAGACAAAAAAGGGAGAGTACAAGAAGAAAAGATCTCCAGATTAATCAAGTGCCTCACCTGAACGTTGTAAAGCATAGCGTCTACTACAACTCAGTAAAACTTCTCAATTAACTGCCAACAGAAAAAAAAAGTCTACTTTATACCAGTGGGTTTCAGAACAAACTTAAACAGTTCTTGTTAAACAAATGTCTTTATTCTATTGATGAACTTTATTGACTTGTAATGGAACAATTTTATTGTATATGATGATTTGACATTGATTTTTATTTTTATTATTCTTGTGTTACCTATTCTTATTATAATTCTGATTTTAATTTAATTTGGATTTGTAATTATTTAAATATGGATTGCATGGATAGTGATTATTGATGTATTTAGTTATAGAAATTTAGACACGATTTTAATCGTTATTGAATAAATGAATTGAATTGAATGGTTTGTAAAAAAAAATCATTTATACTTTTTTTTAAATATTATTTTCGGTTGTAATTTTCCTTATTAATATTAATTTCTCTACGCTGCACATACAAGTATTTGCTCGATCTACACGGCCAAAATTATTTTAATCCTTAATTGGTATCTAAACCGAGTAAATAAACAAAAAAACGTATTTTACAAAAAAAAATATATATATTTTCCAAAAAAAAAAAAATACAAATTAAAAAAGGTCAAGATCGCTGTATTCGTACAAAGGAAAATATTATAATGCTACATTTCTTGAGTTTCTTCGTCGCTCTCTGATGAAGTTTCTGATAATATGTTCGATTCCGCAGATACAAACATAGCCAAGGTTTCAGGCAAAAATGTTTCTGCTTTCCTTTATTTCACAGTTCGCATACTACTGAGCAGAGGATCTGAACTGAGAAGGAGGCGATTAAAAATATCCTGATTACAATTTATTCTAGAAAACTTCCTCGCAAAATCTTGGCGGTAACATCTAAAATGTTTGTTGCGAGCCTCAGCTGCTTCCTCAGAAAGCTGTCCGATTGGTAATAATGCCTTTTCAATTATAACTGCGCCATGGACTAAAATCTTGTGCATTGTTGGCGTCATAGGATGCCAATCATAAAGGTTCACATAAATACGAGCAGTTTCTGAAGCGTATCTTTCATATTTTACGGGATCAATTCTGAACCCGCTTGAAATTGCTTCTAATATGACTTTTAATCTATAAATCAGCTCGTAATTGATGCCAGTTATTTCAGCGGCTAATCTGGGGTCCTCAAAGAACCTTCTGCTGGTATTTCCATCATTTGTATTTCCGAAATTCGATTTAGGCATATCTATTATTAGACCTGTCTCAGTGCGAAACCTTGCTTGTATTTCTTTTTTGGTTTGATCTTCTAGGTCTTTCTCTTCTTTTGATTTTCTTTCCCTGTATTTTTTCACCCGAAGTTTGTAGGCTAAATGTAGAATAGATTCAAATATCCGAATTCGTGCGTGTAACACCGATATGCCGAATTCAAGGGCTGCAAAATTCACTTCTCTTGTGTAGTCCAATTTATTAAAATCTTTCGAGGTTGCTCCACAGATGTAGCACCTACTTGTAGACTTCGTACCTGTGGCTGCATTGCAGACCTTTCCGTCAACCATAGTCATTATAAAAGTGTGCTTAATTATGAATTTCTTCCCTGCTATGTCGACCTCTGTTGGGACTAAAGAGTTGATAGCGCTTTTAACATGTCTTATTTCCTCTTCAGTGACATCATTAGTTTCCTTGATAAAGCGAAATCTGATTGGTCGACAGAATCGCGGCGAAGAGGGCGTTGGATTATTCCACAAAATTTTTTCATTATTATCTCCACAAACTAATTGAAGGGGCACGAAGCAGCTTTGGAATATGTTTGAATCAGAATCAATATCACTGTCTAGCTTTTGCTTATACTGAGATTGCTGGGACCCATCGCAGCCCCATTTATTAATTATAGTTAAGTTTTCACGCTCTTGCTCCTTTAAAGTTATTAATACCTCTTCTAGGTATTCCGATAAACGCCTAACGGTAACATCCACTAGAGGCTGTAACTGAGCTTCGGCACTAGTACTCGTTACTGTACACGATTCTTGAGGTGGGTAACATTTCTTCTTGGCTTTTTGTAAGGCACTATAGCACGGAAAAAACTTCTTATTGGTCTTTCTTATAATTTCGTACTGTCCTTGTGTCAAATCTGCATCAATGAACATTTGCAAAGCTTGCATTGGTGTCAAGGAGGGTTGCTTTTTACTTAATTTGGTAAGATGAAATGCCTTTTTATATTTAGTCGCACGTGTTGGAGTACTAGTGATATCTTTTAGGACGTTTGATGCATCTTTCTTACCAGATTTCCCCAGTTCCACTTTCGCAGCATGTATTATGACCTCCTTTTCAAAATTAGAACGGAGTTCTTCAGTCTTGCGCCTTTTACTCCTCTCACTTGCGTCTTCAAATAATTTGCATGGTCGACCTGGCCGTTTGTGTGAAGTTGTAACAACAGGTATTTCAAAAGTACCTTCTAGCCAAGACTGGTTGTATTTTATAAATAATAAAATAAAAAATAAAAAAAATAAAAATGTTTACTTCTTCACTTAAGGATATAACTATGTTAGGTTTGGAGTCACCTTTTAAGCAAAGATTTGCTTGTATTAGGTGGTTCCGCTCCTCCAGTTTACAATAATTCTACAGATGCGTGAGAAATAAGCAAAAAGAATTATTTAAGACTAATCAACATTTTATAATTCATATAATAATAATTATTAGATAGTATGAGAGCGCACTGGGTGTAGAATATGTTTGTGAGTGTGTGTGTGCATGTGTTTGGATTTGTGTGTAATGGTGTGTTTGTGTAGTTGTTGGTATGTCTGTGTGTGGAGTATGTGGTATGTGTAGTG
Source organism: Melanchra persicariae (assembly GCA_947386135.1). Classification (NCBI taxonomy): domain Eukaryota; kingdom Metazoa; phylum Arthropoda; class Insecta; order Lepidoptera; family Noctuidae; genus Melanchra; species Melanchra persicariae. Next base: position 10,427,751 of record OX376652.1, on the reverse strand, counting down.
CGAGGGTGTGTGGCTGTGGTGTGTATATGTGTACAAATTACATGTGTTTCTTAGTTATGTGATCTTGTGTAGGATATCTTCGGTTTCTTCGTAACTTTTACTCTTGAGCCATTCAGTTAGTGTTTTTTTGCAGTCGTGGTATGTCATAGAGTAGATGGCACATTGTTTATTGAGAGCATTATATATACGGGAAGATTGTTTTATAAATTGCCTTGTAGCAAATGTAGTATTCACTGGACAATCTTCAGCTACTTTATTTTTCCTCCTAGACTGGGTCTTGGAAGTAATGAAGGGAAGAGATTTGTGTTTTTTTAATGCAATCTGCAGGACATAGAGTTTCCTAACTGACAAAAGGTTTGAGGTTGAGTATAAACTTTCCGTGGGGAATCTAATCGGTTTAAAGAACATAATTTTTAGTAAGGCTCTCTGTGCCCTCTCCAGCTCCAAAAATTTTGTTTTGGATGCTCCGCCCCAAATTGGCAAACAGTACGTCAGTATTGACTGACCCAGGGAGACATAAATTTGCTGGATAAGATCCTTAGTGGTCACGTGGCGAAGAGACTTGAACGTCCAAATCAATTTCCTAACTCTGTTCATTAATAGTTCTAGGTGCAGATGCCACGATAGCCTTTGATCGAGTATAACACCAAGGTATTTAGTGCTGGATACTTTTTTGATTTTTAAACAAGAGCAGGTGGTGTTAGTGGAGCTGGAGCAGGTATGAATTTTAATCCGAAGATCTTGAGATGGCTGGGTACGGTCAAATATGGAAAAGCAGATGTAATTTGTCTTTGAAATATTCAAAGTTAAAAGGTTCCGATCGAGCCAGGTAGCTATTGTGGACAGACCACGTTCGGCAATGCGACCAACGCTGTCCCATGTTTCTCCCGAGAAAACAATTGCTGTATCGTCAGCATAGGAAAATATGTGAGCACCTTCGATACTCATGTTACATAGGCTGTTTATATAAATGAGAAACAGCGGCGGATTTATAAAATTATCTTCTTTATAATGAGCTTTGGTCCACCTTTGTTTTATTTCTGATTTTAAATGGGCAAAATCACGTTTTAACTTAACAATTTGGTCTTCATTGTAACCTTCACATGATAAAAGTTTATCCCTTAGATAGTTTAATTTGGCATCTAAGTTAGGCAAATTTTCTTTCTTCATGAGATCAAACAAGTATTGTCGGGTAACAATCCTTACTCCTGACGTACCCACTGAACCTAAAACAAACAAACACTATGTTAAAAAACGCTAACAAACATTTTCATTTTTAGACGATGTTTCGCTGAATGTCTTTAATCCCTTAAAACAGTATTTATCCGGACGTTTCCGGAGATGTTTTTGATGGTATTTATAAGCTAAAAGATCAAATAATAACCTATAATAAAAATTATACCCCGATCTACCCCGATACATCAACAAAAACACTGGCAAAGAAAAAATATTGAAGAAAATTACGGTATCAAAATGAGTCATTTTATTATAAAAAAAACTAATGTATTTTTATGGTTGATCATAACTTTATTCAGATAATTTGTAATGGTGCTCCCACATTGCCGTTATAAAATGTTTGTAAACATTTTATAACACCAAAACATTTACTAACAAATGTTAACAATTGTTGCACTTTGTTAGAAACTGTTACATGTTATAAGTGCTCCTACATTGATGGAAAATGTTTAAACATTTTATAACATCTAGTATTGGCTCGCAGTTTGGTTTCGCCTTCTGAGGGCCGAGGACGTCTACACGAAAATGGAAGAAGATTTGCTCATTGGAATAGCTTTTATTTTTTGTTTAAAAAAGAAGAAAAAGCGCTCTTATTGGATGCGCCAAACGCTAAAAGCTAGAGGAAAATATAGTGCCACAGACTATCTCAAGGATTTGGGTATTGACGGTTGCTTAAAAGATTTTATAAGAATGAACAGTTCCGAATTTGAATATCTACAAAATTTAATTGGGGCAAAAATAGGCAAACGAGACACTACATTTAGAAAATCTGTAAGTGTGACGGAAAGACTTGCGGTAACGTTAAGATTTTTGGCAACTGGTAGCAGTTATAAAAGTCTTGGAAATGTGTTCAAGTTGTCAGACCAAGTGATATCTATTATCGTACCAGAAGTGTGCGAGGCTCTCAATGAGGTTTTAAAGGAATACATACAGGTAAGTCAAACAACATTTTTAATTATTTTTTTATTTACTTTTAATATGATCTAATCTAATCATACTTTAGGTAGGTACCTACCTTACCTTACTAATAATTTTTTTAATAATTAACAAACCAAACATGTATTTTTAAATTTTTGATTGATTCCAACAAATCGTTTAATGATTGGGTCGAATCTTGGCTTGATTCCGATAAATTAGACGGACTCTGTGTTCTTGCGCTGGTACGAGTATGTGTCCTGGAGTTATCCGAAGAACTGGTTTCAAATGAAGCCGAGGGACTCGGTGCGGTGTAGTATCCTCTCGAGCTACAGTCAGCATTATTTTCCGAAAAAGTGGATAGATTTGGTTCAGAGTTGTATCCCCAGGAACTACTAGCGGTTGGGTCTGTAAAGGTTGTTGGAAAATCATATTGTCCCATTGTCGCATTGTACAAAATATTGTTAATGTGATGTTGAGCAGTATTCTTAGCATGACTGTTTTTTATTTGTTTCAGTTTCATCGAGACATACTCTCCAAATGCGTCATTTTCATCCCTGCTTTTTCTAGATTCGTACATTCTTTGTAAAATATTTACAGCTTCTTGTTGTGTTGGATCTTGTTCTACTTCAGGCCGTCTTCTTTTCCGAAATGGTTTTGGGGTGGCGAAAGGCGTGCCCGTAGTTTCATTAGTGACAGTATTTCCTGTTTCGTTCAAACTGAGAGTGTTTTCTGAAGCAATTCTGTTTTCTTCGTTACCCTGAAAGAATAGAATTAAACGATAATTTCAAGTTATAGGCGCGTCAAATTAGCTAAAATTGTAAAAAAATCTATAACCGCGATTTTCTTTTTCTATTACTTAACAACCTTTAACTGAAATCATATTTTTTTATAGTGTATTCTATTAATATTTCATACTTAATAAAAATATCCAATAAAATTTGTTAGAATAACGAGTTATAAATTTATTTTTCGCGCCTATTTCTTAATCTTCTATTTTTGTTCCAGATACCAACAACACCTCAAGAGTGGCTACACGTGGCAAATTCATTTGAAGAAAAATGGAATTTCCCAAATTGCTTAGGAAGTATTGATGGAAAGCACGTAGCCATACAAAAGCCAATTGATAGCGGCAGTGAATATTACAACTATAAAGGATTTTACAGCGTTGTACTTTTAGCGATAGTGGACGCAGAATACAACTTTCTGTACGTGAATATTGGCTGCCAAGGACGCATAAGTGATGGCGGAGTTTTCGCAAACACAAAATTTCGAAATAAAATTAACGACAATAGTTTGAAAATACCCAGTGACAGCTCACTACCAGGCAGAAACAAATGTGTTCGTAACAGATGATGCGTTCTCTTTAGAAAAACACTTATTAAAACCTTTTCCAGGACCACAGGATAGCAATTCTAAGGAAAGAATCTTCAGTTACAGACTGAGTCGTGCGAGGAGAACAGTAGAGAACGCATTTGGGATTTTGTCAGCCAGATTTAGAGTTTTACGAACTACAATATTATTAGATCCAGAAAAAACTACTACTTTAATTATGACATGCGTGCTACTGCATAATTTTATAAGAAAAACTGAATCGAGCATGATTTACGCTCCATCTCAATACTATGATGGAGATGACATAGTAACTGGTACACGTATAACTATTTGTGAGGCACGCATTGGTGGTGGTAATTCTAGGAATTTTTATTGGGAAGTTTCAACTGAGAACTGACCTGAAGGTGGATTTGTATCGTGAGGTGGACGCCACCAGTCGCCTCCACCGTGGAGGCGACTGGTATGATGAAGAATTTGGCGATGGACTGTATGCTTGATGATATGGAGACTGGGATGTAGAGTGGCCTAAAGGCGACTGGTATGACGGAGGGTTTGGCGATGGACTGTATGCTTGATGGTGTGGAGACTGGGATGTAGAGTGGCCTAAAGGCGACTGGTATGACGGAGGATTTGGCGATGGACTGTATGCTTGATGGTGTGGAGACTGGGATGTAGAGTGGCCTAAAGGCGACTGGTATGACGGAGGATTTGGCGATAGACTGTATGCTTGATGGTGTGGAGACTGGGATGTAGAGTGGCCTAAAGGCGACTGGTATGACGGAGGGTTTGGCGATGCAGTGTATGATTGATGGTGTGGAGATTGGGATGTAGAAAACTGAGGTACTGCAGACTTTTGCTCAGTCGATCGGCCATACATGCACGAAATAGTAAATTTTAAATATCATTCATTAATATATCTCGCGTATTTGGATTACTTATTTTTTTTAGTTTACTTGCGAGCAGTCTTCCGAAACTGCAATAGGGTTTCTAACTAATAATATCCTATTATCCTATTAATATTATAAATGCGAAAATGAAATAATTAAAATGAAAGCCACAAAAACCAAAATCCAGAAATTCTCAAAGAATTAATTGAGAATTTCTGGATTTTGATTTTGGTGGTACAATTTCATGCAAGGGGTGATGCATAATGCTACCTTACAAATTTCGCATTGATATTTTGACCGTTTTTCTTGTTTCCTTGTGCTACAAAACCTGCACCGTTTGTATGTAGACAATGCTAAAAAATGGCTTCCTCTTTGCCCCAATCTTATTTCGTCCGGAACTCCAAAAACACCTCCTTTTTTGTTTTTATATACCACCGGATCTTGTTTCTTGTTTGAGATGTGGCCCGATTTCAGACTTCTAGCTAACCGTAATCGGAAATCGCGATGTATGTTTTTACGATTTTGATTATTGAGTTTAGATTAAATATATGCGTTTATAATGGCACTCTCAAACCAGAACCAAAACATCCGGAACCAGGACTTTTTTGATCTGCGGCCAATTGAGTAGGAACTTCGATAGTGATCAAAATGATCCACACCACCCATGCTCCTTGTGTACTCTGCGATCGCAGTAGGACAAAAGATGTCTTTCTTTTGCCCGTTCTTTTGTGTTCTCTGGATCACTTCCACTTTTTGGGTTAACGGCAGTTGTTAGGACAAAAACTTCTTTAGTGTCTTGCCATTTGACAACAGCACAAGGGTGACAGAAGCGGTATGTAAACTCCCCAGGATCCAATTTATTTTCTTTGGCCTGTCTTCGTTCTTCAGGTGTTTTAGGTCGTGTTAGACACAGATCTTTAGGTACGCCTTTTCGATTCATTCGTACTGTTCCTGTTGCCAAAATACCTCTATGATAAAGAGCTTCCATGAGAGCCAAAGAGGAGAAAAAATTGTCAAAAACCAAATGTGTTTTTCGTGGTAAATTCCCTCCAAGTTTCATTACAACTCTGTTACCTAATCCTTCCTCATTGGCTTCTTGGTCTTTGCCTGTATAAATGTCAAATTGGTATAAAAATATCCAGTCTTGGAATCACAACGGCACCATGCCTTGAACCCTCTTTTGATGGGCTTGGTTGGCTTGGATGTACTGTTTCTTACTGTCGCGCCCTTTAAATTTGATCATACTTTCATCCACTGATTGGGATTCCGAGTTGGTGGCATTTTCTTGAAAAGTCCTGTTGAGACAATCTAACAGGGGTCTTATTTTTTGCAATTTGTCGTGATCTTTGTGATTCTGGGGCAAATGAGTTGAATTGTCGCAAACATGTAGATTTTCTAAAAAAATTTTAAATCTCTTGCAAGTCATTGTACCACTAATCTCTTATGTTATTGTAAAAAGGATCTGCGCTCCAATAAAGCTCTATATCTGACTGAGGATTTATTCCCATTAGGATGATTATAGCTAGGAATGCTTTTAGTTCCTTTACGTTGGTGTCACTCCAGAATTTGCTTTGTTTCATACTCGCGTATTTATTTGTGTATTCAACGATCATTTGAATAATCTCATCTGGAAACAAGTTACTGAAATATTCAATGGGGAGACTCTGCTGGCTATATTGTTTAGTAGGTTCTAATAACTTGTCAAATTTGTACTCGTTAAAATTTTCAACATGTGTAGTCCATGTTCTATCCCGTACTTGCAATTCAGCATAAGTGGGCATATTAGCGGGTAAGCTAAAGGATGGTGCAGGAAATCGAACACAAGGTGGCATTGCTTCGTGAACAGAAGGAGTAAGTATTTCAGGGTGAGCAGGTAAGTTTTTTTTTTTGACCGCTACTCGGTGTCGATTTCTTCACCACTAGGAAGTTCCGACCACTGTCTGGTGAAATCTGTGTCCGTCTACTCCCCGCCCGATCCTAGCCCTAGAGGCACCCGGCGGGTTTGGCGATACAGGTCAGCAGATTGGGATGGCATGCGATCTTTCTTCGCATGTTATCCTTGGCAGCCTACTTGCTTTTCTTCGACTGACGCTTCGTCGTGCGCGAACGCCGTGACGGATGTGTTGCGGCAGGGAATGGAGTATTTCATTCCGTTCTCTGACGTAGCAATATCTGGCGTGGCTCGTCCATGGTTTGGTGCCGAGTGCAATCGCGCCGATGCGCTCAAACACGCGGCGTACCTAGCATGGGTCGACGCTCGTACGCGCAAAGCGGATGACGTGAGTCAGAAGAAGAGAGCCTTCAACAGGGCTGCCAAGTCCTGCAAGAAGGTGTTGCGGAGGGCTCGGTTTGACCACATTAGCCGAATTGGGAACAAACTTGCTTCATACCCAGCAGGCAGTAAGGCGTTTTGGTCCCTGGCTAAGTCGGTTGAATCGAACTTCTGCCGCCCCTCACTACCACCACTGCTGAGACCTGATGGTTCGCTGGCCCATTCCGCAGAGGAAAAAGCGAACCTGTTTGCTTCTCTGTTTGCGGAAAATTCGCGTCTTGATCCTGGTGGCGCGAGGCCCCCTGCTTCTCCTGTTGGATGCGAGTCGAGTATGTCGAACATTCGCATTCATCAGAAGGACGTTCGTAGGGTATTGCGTAACCTTGACGTGAATAAGGCTAGTGGCCCCGACGGGATACCGGCAATTGTACTGAGGACCTGCGCGCCTGAGTTGTCTCCGATCTTGACACGCCTATATCGCCTTTCGTTTGAGACTGGTAAGGTGCCGATGGCTTGGAAGCAAGCTAACGTGCAGCCCGTGCCCAAGAAGGGTAGTCGAGCTGACCCAGCTAATTATAGACCCATCTCAGTAACTTCTATACTCTGTAAGAGTATGGAACGCGTGCTGAATGGTAAGCTCCTGGCATACCTAGAAGCTAACGATATCCTTAGTGACCGACAATACGGCTTCCGCCAAAATCGGTCCACTGGGGACCTTCTAGCGTATGCCATTCACATCTGGAGTGAGGCCATCGAGAAACATGGGGAAGCACTTGCGGTCTCTCTTGACATCTCGAAAGCCTTCGATAGGGTCTGGCACGAAAGCCTTATTGGTAAGCTTCCTTCCTTCGGTCTACCCGCCGTATTGTGTGATTGGATTGCAGACTTCCTGAGGGATCGGTCTATCCGAGTGGTCATAGATGGCTGCTCGTCTGGACTGCTGGATATTAATGCCGGGGTTCCTCAGGGGTCGGTGCTCTCGGCAACATTGTTTTTGCTGCATATTAATGATCTGCTAAAACCCGGTACCTTTGGGTATGCAGATGACAGTACTGTTGCTGAGAGATACGTGTCTAACGCACGAGCTGGTGGGTCGCAGATCCGGTCTCTCCGAGTGGCTATGGTTGAGCGCTTGAACTTGTCCCTACAGGCTGTCTCAGAGTGGGGCGATGCCAATCTGGTCAAGTTCAATGCTGCTAAGACCCAGGCGTGTCTTTTTTCCGCTAAAAGGAGCCAATTCCACCCAGCTCCATCTTTCCGAGGTGTAACCGTGCCGATAACCGACCAACTTGACCTTCTTGGTGTTACGTTGACATCTACCCTCAATTTTGGCACATTTATAGAGGCAAAGGCTCAAGTGGCTGCCAAAAAGTTGGGAATTCTAGCAAAGGTGCGACGGTACTTCACGCCGGAACAGCTGCTCAAACTTTATCAAGCGCAAGTTCGATCGTGTATGGAGTACTGCTCGCATCTTTGGGACGGATCTGCCAGATACCAGCTTGATGCCCTTGAGTCAATAGAGAAACGAGCCAAGAGGATCATCGGCAATGATAGGCTCGTCGAGTCGAAGCTCCAATGTCTCGAGCATCGACGCCGAGTTGCTAGCCTGTCGGTTTTCTATCGGTTGCATTTTGGAGAGTGTGCAATGGAATTGCATAGTTTGATTCCGCCTAGCCCGTTCCATCATCGGACCACAAGACGTACGGCGATGCGCCACCGGTACATGGTGGACATCCCACCCACACGCACAAAGCGTTTTGGGAATACATTCATTGTGCGTACCGCTAAGGAGTGGAATTCCCTGCCGGAGTCTGTGTTTCCTGATAGCTACAACCTGGGAGTCTTTAAGTCAAGAGTGAATAGGTTACTTCTAGGCAAGCGTGCTCCATCTTCGACCACATCGTCGCTTACCATCAGGTGAGATAGTGGTCAAGCGCGTGCCTATCAATAATAAAAAAAAAAAAAAAGTCAGGCAATGGTGCAAAAAAAACACAAGGTGCTCTTTCTTCGTCAACAGCAGGAGTAAGCACTTCAGGGTGAGCAGGTAAGTCAGGCAATGATCCAAACAAACCACAAGCTGATTCTTCATCAACAGAAGGAGTAAGCATTTCAGGTAAGTCATGGGATGGTGCAGACAATGTTATACAAGGTGGAATTTCCTCATCAGGTGACTCTTCATAAGCTTGAAATGCATCATCGTCTAATATTTGTAATAACTGACGGTTTGACATACCTTGAATTTCGTTCAATCTTGCGTCGAATGGTTTTGGGACATAATCTAAATATGGGTCTTCATCTTCATCATTTTCTTCCTCTGATGAAAACATTTCATTTAGTATATTTTCGAGCTGTTGATCGGTTATTACCTGAATAACAAAAATACACTAAAGTAGACTGACAAGTAATTACTACAAAAGTTTACCACTACCCACATTTTATATTTCGATAAATGAGATGTGTGGGTAAATGCTAAATAAAACCCGTGGCAAAAACCTAGTATAAAATAAAGATTTTAATTCACCGGGCAATGGACATAATAACTCCGCAATAATTAGGAATTCACAGGCTTAGGTCATATGGTTCCCCATATGTTTTATTTAGCTATATCATGATATTTTAGAAGTTTTTACTCATAATTTATGCACAAATCACTAGAAAAACTCAAATTCTACAAGATATCAAAAAATTGTACGACTTACCTTTCTCCGATTCGCCATAATGATTAAAAATACGGTGCACTTGTCACAAAAATGTTCGTTTAGCGGCCGACCACAGATGAAATGGCTGCAAAAGTGACATTTGCGTTCCGTTCCACGTTATTTTTTGTCTTACCATAAATAATATTTCTATGTTGGCGTTTTTGACAGATTGTGGTAGATTCTTTACCAAAACCTGGTAAAAACTCTTAAAAATGTAGTAGGAAGAGTAGGAAGTAGGATTCTCACGGGAACCGGACTTGCGCGGGTGAAACCGCGGGTAAAGCACAAGCGTTATTATAAAAAAATTATGATCCTTAAAACCCAAAAACGCACTTGCTAATGACTATATCATTGACATAATGTATGACTAATTGTATTACTTACCTCTGTATTTAATGTGCGACTACTATCAATACTCCTCGCAAGAAACTATCCATCGTTTCGAATGCAAACCAATTAGTTGTATATACGTCATCTTTGCCAGCACCGGACTTCAACGTTTTCTTAATATTGTTCAAATGGGTTCTATAATATCCCATTAGGCTTTCCTTCTTTTTTATTTCTTCAATAGTTGTTTGAAATGGTATTTTTTCCATTATTCGGCGCCAAGCATCACTCTGCGTTCCTTGGTTATTGTAACCTTTGAGTTTCGGATCCCACAAACATGGCTCTGTTTGCAGAATCTCGAGAAAAGTAATAACTTTCTCGTTACTCCACTCCGTCGCCATAGTACGTATTTTAAAACAAAAACGTGTGATATTGAGGCAAATCCGTCGTACAAAAAACAAACACGTCCGCTCCCGTTGCGCTCTCGACGCACACTGACAATACGTAGTGTGGCCACTTCATCGCATCAATTCTCGCGTTAATCTCTTTGATGTACCGCCACTTGAGCTATCGCCTAATGCCGAACGGCATTGTTAATGCCATTGTCAAATTATCCCGTTCAGTTGTGGCTACACCTATGGTTAACGTCCATTATCACGATAATTAATGGCATTTCCCGTTAGTGTGGCCCCAGCATCACACCGGAACGCGTTCATTATTTTCTGCATTATAGTTGTCGCGAATGCGAAGTAATTATAGTATAGGCCTATAGGTCGGTACAGATAACTAGTTGAGAGGTGGCGTGATCGCGGGAGAGAGAGAGAGAGGGGGCAGTGCGAGCGCAGATGGACAGCGCGCGCGCGCTCCCGGGCTCACTTGGGCCTGCGGGTCGGAGCTGGTGGGAGCTAGCAGTATATTGGTGAGCGAACCTGTTTAATCTCAGTGCACGTGTCTTCAGATGGACTAGATTCAGAAATGTGACCATATCAGACCAGCATTAAGATGCGAGGCTCGGGGTGGCTATAAGGGGAGGTTGGAGGCCACTTTCGGGGAACAGCCCCCGATATCATTGCGATGATAAGTCAGAAATGGCTGTTCAGTGAGAAAGCCACATTAGGGGAACAGACCCCGATATCATTGCGATGATAAGTCAGAAACGGCTGTTCAGTGAGAAAGCCACATTAGGGAAACAGACCCCCGATATCATTGCGATGATAATTCAGTAACAGTTATTCAGAGAAAATCAATGTACCTACCTTCATGATTACAGCGGTCGTCAGATCTTAATCATATCGTACTCAGGCATATTCTAGAGACATAGGTATTTTAGATTCAGATATTCGTCACTAAAAGGTAATTGGCGACAATAGTCACATTATGTCGTTGCTGGGAATGGGCCCAATACATATACGATGTATCCATCGCTGCTAACTAGCACAAATGGTTTTAATAAGTTACGGAACTTGTGGAGACTATAACTTTTCCTCTGGAATAAGAAATTGGTGCTTTTTTCGATGTACACAGGTTGCATCTGCGATAATAATTAATTTTGTATTGACCTCATTTCCGAAAATATGTTTTGGTAAAAACAGATTTCTGTCCAGAAGTTCTTCTCTAGAAATATGACCTAGGTCTTGGAACGTATTCATTTGTAAGACATTGTCGCGCTATTTTTAGTCGACATTCTAATACTTAACGTGTTACACCGAAAAGAGTAGCAAGTCTCTCGTTTGATTCTCCGGTTCTTAGTTTCGTTAAATAAGCGCCGAGAACTGATCGCGGACGTCTACTTCTTACGGCGAGAGATGGCGTTTCTTCTAAAATTGTATTAAATTGTTCTAAAGTAAAGTGATCCAAAAATGAAGTTCACTGTCATTTAGTGCACTTGATGATTCAATATCAAATCTTGATCCAATATTGATTGCTTCGATTAACATATTCGACTTGTCACTGGAAAAGGAAGTGTTAAAATAAAGTGTAACGTTTACATTATCCAGTAACTCCTTAAAGTCATTGTTACTTAAATGTTCTTCGCATATTCGCGAACTTGGTGGAATATTATAATCGGTAATGGCAAACTAGATGTAGCTTGATTGCTTCGTCTTAGATTTTCATATCTACATTGCCATGATACCCTTCAGACTGTCCTGTCGATCTTGAGCTTCTGCAACATTGGGGGGTTCTTGATTGTCAGCATCTATTTGGGGCTCTAGTCCTGGATCTTCGACGACAAAGGGAGCGTCCTCACGGCGTTGTGGATGATCGGCATTATTGTACATGTTTTTTTGGATAGGTTGACATTTGGAGCATAACTTTCCCATAAGCCGTGGTTTTGAATAGGAATTACGAAATTAGTTATGTGTATGAGAAGCGGTTTGTTGTTGTTGTGGTGGTAAGCGGTCGTTAAGTGGTCATTGTGACAGTACATTGGACAAATAGATTTTAATTGGTAAGTTATGATTTTATTCCAGGTTTATATACCATTTTGTTCGTCAATTATCTGTACGAAAAACTGTGCAAGAATTATTTTTGCGCGATATCCCCATGACTTAGTGATGTCGTGATAATAAAAAATGATCATGCTGCCAAGATAAATTAATTGAGATACGTTTGAAATATGTTGGTGGTATGGGACGATTTTTTGCATGGTCCTTTAAAATCCTAACTCTGCCGTGAGACAACCTGTATAACAATATAATATTGAAACTCTGCATTTAAAATCCAATAATAAACACGACCTAATTAATTTATCGTCTAACGCGAATTAAACCATATGTCACCAAGTAATCTTTGGTAAAGGGGCATGCCAAGTCGCCATAGCAATTTAGGCCCACTGTGCACACATATAAAAGTTCATTATAAGGATAGGAGGCAATTTCAATAATTAATTAGTAAAAGAAATGATATACAAAAAACTTAGCATTTTAAAGTTATTAAAGATTTTTTATTTCTTTAATACCGGTTATATTAATATGTGAAATATCACTTAATTCATTATTTAGGTAGGGATAGATGGATTTTTTCTTCCGTTTATCGCTATCAGTAGGAATAAAAAGTTTTCAAGGATTTCTTTATGGTTAATAAAGTGTTCCTGAATTACTTGTGATACCTAGTGAAACTTTTTATAAACGTGGGGTACCTAATTTTAATGTTTCATTGACACATTGATTGAAATGTTTTCTTGACATTGTAAAGGAGACGGATACGCTTTCATACAATTTTGGGCCTAGATGTAAAAAGATGAAATTGGTGTCAATTGATAGCTACTATATTAGCAAACAATCACTGAAAATTTTGCAGATTTTGGCAATCTGAGAGCCGAGATATAAGAGATTTAATAAAAGTGAGGTTACGTAACAATCTATACGTGATAGCCAATTTTTGAAGTGCGATTGTTATTTTTTACTCGATTGCCGAAGGAGGGTAATGGTTTTATCAGTATACGTGCGTATATTTGCGTGTATTTACGTTTGTTCCTCTACATTTTTTTGGGCAGGTGGGAAATCATCAATGACTTCTGCTTCCGCTCTGGGTGGAACGAGAGGGCGTGTCAGACTCTTACTGACTAAAACCCACCTGCCTGTATTCCTTCGGTTGCCCTTTGTGTTCCGGGGCCACGGCAATACTTTCGAACTATTCCGCGACCCCGGCAGTCTTAACCCGTTATAAGGCAGAAGGTTCCAGAGGAATGAAATAACTTTTGTTTATATTTTATGGCGTGTTTTTATTTATGTAAAAAAATAGACTTACATTAAAAACTCTAACTATTTTGGAAAACTTAGAAAATATGGTGGTAAAAATGTTCCCACTGCCCGTCAACGACTACGCATACCAGCGAAGAAAGATGATGTTATACAGGGTGGGCCATAAGGGTGTTGGCGGTTTAAATATTCGATTTAAAAAAAACTACGAAACATAACACAAATATATTTGTATTGTTAAAAAGTAGAAGCATAGGAATTTTTAAGACTTAAAAATAATGTTGTCCAAATGGCTTCCCTCGGCTGCTTGGCACTCTTGGAACCGAAGTCGCAAATTTTGGAAAACTCGTTGAAAAGTTGTTCTCGGTATTTTGTTACTTTCCTGAATAATATTCCTCTTCAGCTGCTCTAAATTGGTCGGATTATTCTCGTAAACTACCGATTTGAGGTAGCCCCATAGAAAATAATCGCATGGAGAGAGATCGGGGCTACGTGGGGGCCATTCAATATCCCCCCTTTTCGAGATGAGTTTTCCGGGAAAAACATTTTTCAGCAGCTCTATGGATACCCTAGCCGTATGACATGTGGCCCCATCCTGTTGAAACCACATCCTCGAGGTATTGCCTTGAAGTTCTTGCAAAGCTGGCACCAGAAAGTCTGTTATCATGTTGCAATAATTGTTAGCTCTAACCGTCATCGCTTGGACTCTTTCGTCCTCAAAAAAGTATGGCCCAATAATACCGGTTGACGTTATCCCAGCCCACACGACAAGCTTAGGGCTGTGAAGTGGACGTTCATGCAAGCGTCGGGGATTAGTCTCGGACCAGAACCGACAATTTTGCTTGTTCACATGGCCATTAAGGTGAAAATTAGCCTCATCACTAAAAATCACGTTGTTGAAATTGTTGAACCGCTCGAGCATCAAATTGACAAAGTTAAGTCGGTTATTGGCATCATTGGGTTTTAATTCTTGGACTATCTGAATCTTATAAGCCTTCAAATGCAGATCACGTTTCAAAATTCGTCGCAAAGTTGTTCTTTTGACGTCCAAAGACTGACTTCTCTTACGTGTTGACTGTTGCGGATTTCGCTGAACTGAAACACGAACACGCTCCACAATGTCTGCTGATCTTGCAGAAACTGGGCGACCACGAGCCGTAATTGGTACTGTTGAGCCGGTTGTTTCAAACATTCTGATCCATTTTCGTAACACATTGGCGCTTGGAACTTCACTTAAATCGCGTAAACCGTGTTCATGCCGATACAAACGTCGTGCAGTAATCACTGATTTATTGTTTTCGTAATACGCTCGGACACAAAATGCACGCTGCACTCCCGTGTACGGCTCCATGGCGACTAAATTTCCAGGAAGCGGCGCAGCGAACAACATATCCCCCCGCCACCCCGCGCCGCGCGTTACCGAGAAATTGAAGAATTAAATCGCCAACACTGATATGGCCCACCCCCTGTATATGATGAAAATTAGAGAAACAAGGCGTAATGCAAAGCGGGACATTGCATTTACTGCATTTATTTTTGCTTCTCTTATCTTTCACTTTTGTGCTGCAGAACTTACAGCGTCGGTAGGTCTCTAACTCTGCTGGCATATGGTCACCTACATTTAGAAACCGCGATTCTACAGGCACAGAATTTACGCTTTTTTGATAGCTTTCTGGACATGCTATGCGTGATTTCTTGCAAACGTATGTGGGGATGCTGGATTTTCTTTTTCGGCTGGTGTAGCCACCGATCAGTTCTCTTGCCACAGCCACCCGAAATTCTAAATTGGTGAGTTTTTCTACTCTTGATGTTATTGAGTATAAAATAAAAGCGTTTGTCAAGCATGCGTCCACTAAGAAGTAGAATATTCGCAGCCACCAGCGTTTACTTCTTCGTCCAACGGCATATGTCCCCTTTACTTGGTCGAATCGGTCCACACCGCCCATTCTTTTCGTGTACTTTTATAACCTGACGGCAGTGAACAGCCTCCCTGGTGCCATCTTTTTGTTTTCTTTGTACAGATGTTATTCCTATTTTAGGATGAAATGCGGTAGTTAGCAACAAAACCTCTTTAGTATCCTGCCAAACAGTAAAAGCTACGTCCTGCTTCGTTCGCCATTTGAACTCACCTTTTTTCAACTTTTGGCTTTTGTTCCTTCCAGTTCTATTGGTGTTATTTTTTATTATATTAGGTAAAATTGCTCTATTTCTTCTCACCGTTCCAGTGGCATAAATATTATTGTCATATAAGTACTGCATAAGAGAATAGTCACAAAAAAATTATCGAAAGTAATTGTACTTTGAACTCTTCTTCTGTCAATTTACTTGATAATTTCTTTACAACATTAGCCCCCAATCCTTCTTCTGTTCCTTGTCCCGTCTTGCCTGTGTAAATTTCATAATTATACAGATGCCCTGTACTACCTGTCGCAACAGCACCACACTTTGTACCCCCTTATGATAAGTTTTAGTGGCGTGTACTGTTTTAGGCTGGATCTTCCTTTGAAGAGGATCATGCTCTCATCGATACTCTGAGAAGATGAGTTAGAAGCATTGTTTTGAAACGAATTGCTGAGTAAAGATAAGAGAGGACGAATTTTATATAGCTTGTCAAAATTGGGACTTTCTATGTTGGGTTGTTGACTATTATCATTCAGATGTATCGCTTCCAAAATTTTCCTGAAACGTTTCACAGGCATAACATCAGCCACTTCATTTACTCGAAATCCAGGATCTGATGACCAATATAGATCTATTTGGGAAAGAATGTGATATCCCATTATAATAAGAATACCCAAAAAAGCACTAATTTCTTTTTTATCAATGGGTTGCCAATTCTTTATGTTTTGTTGTTCTGCATACAAGTTTGTCTGTGTGATAATCAAACCAAAGACGTCATCATTGAGAAACTTTCCGAAGTGCGCTACTGGACGCGCTCTTCTGTTCAATAAATACTGTGGTTTTATTGTTACCTTATCGAATTCATCTGGATCTGGCCTGGAAGTCCACATATGCTTTCCCCATGACTCATCTTCACATTCATCACTAAATTCTACCTCTTGTGGTTGTGGTGATTGTATTCCCAAAGGCTCTCCTTGATGTGAGTTTTCTACTGAAGTTGGTGGCGTTGTTGTGGATGTACCTGTATCTGATCTATTACTGGTTGTGGAATTCAAATGAGCAGGAGAATTTGGTAAAACATCATCATCTGATTCCAGTATTCTTTGTATGGTGTTGATATTGAATTCATCTGCCTCATCAGACTCGAACCCGTCTTCTGAACCATCATCCGGTATGCGAAAATATCCTCCAATGCCTTCTCTATGTCGCCTTCATTCAAATTGCGCTGCATTTTTCATGGATATCTAAAACAAGTAGGTACTAATTCAACTAACATACATTACACGTCACGGGCGATGGGGATAATTTTCCCACCAAAAAAATTATCCTTAGTAATAAAAATACGATAGTGATTTCTAAAACATTGCAATAATTTGCAATAATAAACACAAATACGTAAATAAAAACAAATACTTACTTCTTTTCCAATATAAAAATGCAAATTTTCCCGGAGATGAAAATTTTCTTTGAAATTGGCGCAATTTTTGTGACAGCCAGTGCCGCCAAGAAAAAATTTGACATATCGTCACATCCACGGCAAACTTACGAATCTGCTGAAAATGCATTTTACAGGGGAGCGTTTTGAAAACAAACATCAATGATAACTTTTTTTTAGTAACAGGTATATAGGTACCGTGGTACATTTGGTTTTCAAAATAGTACTTTTTTAAGATATTATCAAAGGATTGTCAATATTTTACAAGGATCAGAAATAAATACACATTCGTAAGTTTACATCATCATACATAAAAGTTAATAGATATTTATTCGTACCCCGGCAAACTTACGAAAATGGCACTTTCGTTACTAACATAATAAAAAATCCAATTGAGACTTCGGTGAATTTACGAAAGTGGTACTTTCGTAAGTTTGCCAGAGGTAGAATACTATATAATAATTAAAAGTAAGTTAGGTGAGTAAATAAAGTAAGGTAAGTTATATGAGTAAATAAAGTAAGGTAAGTTAGGTTAGTAAGGTAAGCAAAGTAAAGTTAGTAAGGTAAGTAAAGTAAGGTTAGTACACTAATGGTAGGTAAGGTAAGAAAAAATATTCAAGGTAAAGTAGTAAAAAACTGTAAATTTCAGCTGTTATAATAATTGGAATTGCGAATAACAACTAGTGAATTCATTTATATTTTTATATTTAGAAAAGAACATTTAAGTTGTAAACAAAAAAAAACACTGTTATATTAATAAGATTACAGGTCCTCTGCCTCATCAGCATCAGGTTGTGGCAAACGATCTTCAGTTGTTTCCGAGTCTGGAAGATTTTGATAAAAAGAATGATAATATTTCGGTATTTGGTTATCAACACATAATTTTAATAAATCTTTTTTTTTAAGTTTTGAAATAGGAATACGTTCAGTATAAATAGGTGCAGGTACTAATAATGCCGTTTTGCCTCGTTTTGGCTTTATCTTCAGCTCTTTGAAGCTGTCGTCATTATAATCTGTTTTAATAAAAATTGACTTAGGACTGTTTTTACGATACTGAATCCACACAGCATCTTGGAAGTTCGTCTTTTCCTTTCCTCTCGCTTCTTGTTGTTGTTCATTGCTTTCTTTTTCATTGTTTCTTTTTTCTTTATTAGAACATTTCTTTCTTTGGTTTGGTTTTCTTGTAACTTCTTCGGCAAACTGACACTGATTTGGATTGAAATCTAAAAACTCCTCATGAACTAACACATTTACATTAAATGGGCGGGGATTCGTTCTGGCCAGTCTCATTACCTGAATCCATCCATCCGGAGTGTATACCGCAGAGTTTTTACATTTTTGTTCTATTTTGGAGTGTATAGAGTCACATTCCATGTGGCTGTGTCCAGATTCATAAAAAACATGATCTATAGTGAGTATTGTAGGGTGGTTTGTTACCAAATATAGCAACATGCAAGAAAAGTTAAAATTCTTCTGCTGACCTCCGCAATTATCAGACATCATTCTGACATGACTTATATCTTGCTTGGTCGAAATATATTTATAAACGCAAGTCGCTATCTCAATGCTTCCTCGCTTGCCTTCAGTTTCATCCCAAGTAAAACAATCGACATCTTGATCCCCAAATTTATAAAATGTCAAATTGTAAACGGCTAGTTTTCGAACGTAAAAGAATGGTCCAGAAGCACCTTTAGGGGTTTGAAGGACCGCTTCTAGGTCAAAATTGAAAGCCAAAGTTTTCGTATCATTCTTTGCTGCTGCTTTATCAGCGTCTCGACGCAGATAAGCATCGTCCCGTCGCTTAAGATGCTTGGAATGACTGTCGTCTTCAGAGTTAATCATGTCATTACTTTTTAACTCTTTGTGAGCTACGCACTTTTTGCACAGATCTTTTTTAGGCACATGAAATTTTAATTTATAGGATCTAAAAACTTTTCGGTATGTTTCTATACCTGCTGGCTTGGTTCCTTCTTCTTCACACTTTTCCTTATACAGCAAATACATTATTTTTAAATTCAGTCCAGAATCAAGGTATTTATACTCTGTGTTCTTCCTACAATAATGTGATTCCATGGCAGGAAATGAAAATATATGTTCTTTAATTTGATTAAATCTATCATTAGAAAGTTTGTTAGATGGCGGTTTCTTGCCTCTAGAATCTGCTAAAAGAACACCTTCTGAAGAAACTTTCTTCAAAGCACCCCTTATAATTCCTTCTTTTATATTTAAGGTGTCCAAAAAGAAATCTCTGCATACACTGACCTTTTCGTGTCCTATTGTAAAAGAATAATGGTGTGTAAAATCTTTGCGTGAAGGGCCATTTGTTGTTGATCTTTTCTTCTTCTCTTTTTTAACGTGCTGAATTACAAATTGACGCTGTGCTTCTAAAGTTCTCAGAGTTCGAAAAGACTCATAAATTTTCTTTCTCGCTTCTTCAGGTACATTAGAATTGCATTTATGTTTTGGGATTGCCAGACACTTAGGTTGCTTCAAAGGCATAGCTGAAACAAATTTACCTTTGATAGTTTTGTAAGCTTCACCTTTGAAACGTTTCTCCCTCTCAATATGTCTCTTCCATTTAGAAGGGTCAGAAATATGTTTCTTCTTTGGTGTATTGTACTTTGGTTTTTTCTGCACTCTGTCCTCACACGCAATAGATATAGAAGCACTTCTTAACTTTTTTAATGGTTGATGTGTTTGATGAAACTGTTGCAAGTCATTTTCAGAATATCTTCTCTTAAGTGGCTTGGAGACAACCACTTGAAAATGTGATCGCGAATTGCTTTCATCTACTTTTTGAGATTCCTGGATGTCGTCATCCCCAATTATAGCAGTTGAAACAGCATTATCGTGAATTATTTCTGGCTGTTGAGTTGTATCCGATGTATGACAGTATTCTGAATTCAAAGAATTTTCTACATGAACTAGTGCTACAATGTTTGTATGTGAAGTAGATTCATCAGATGAATTATTATGGAGGTCTTCATCAGCAATGAAATCGGGGTCTTTAACACTGTCGTCGTCACTGAAATCACTATGATTCAGTGTTTCGAACAATTTAAGAGTATCTGGTGACATATTACGAACTGGTGAAGAATTTTCGGGACTTTCAGGAATTATTGTATTACCTCCAGATAGAAAAATGTTTCGGTCTATTGGAGTTATCGGTGAGTATAATGGTGCCTCCGGCGTTACAACTGCTTCGATTGTTGTATTACCTCCAGATAGAAAAATGTTTCGGTCAATTGGAGTTATCGGTGAGTATAATGGTGCCTCCGGCGTTGCAACTGCTTCGGAGTCTATGGAATCAAGGGTCTGTAAAGATGCATCGTTAGCTATTGATAGTGATACAGGAAGGCATTATTCAGTAGGGCCATCGGATAAGGATATATCAATAGATAAATTTTCTTTCATTATGTTTGGTGGTTGTTGAGTTTTTTTTGATGTATTACTTCTTCTACTAATTGTTTCTTCCAACTCTGCTGCTCCTGAAAGTAATATTATTTTTAAGTTAGTTTAAAAACGTGACTGCTTCGTTGGTCCAGTGGTAGTGTATGTTATTACGGATCACGAGATCCCGGACTAGTAAGTAATGTAATTACGTACGGTAAGTAAGGTAAGTACCTAAGGTAAATAAGTAAAGTAAGGTTAGATAATAGGTAATACGGGCTGGTGTCCGTCACTCCACATCAAAGCGCGTATTTTGCGTTAATAGGTAGTGCAGTTAGCTATGTAAGAATGACTAAAATTCGTGTATCATGCTGTGCCAGGATTTACCACGCATAAACCAACTTTACATGTCTCTTTATTTAAACTTCCCGGTCTGTGAAGCATTAACCTTAAGTCCAATCGTTTTTGATTTAAAAAGTAGTTCAAGTTTATTTTGTTTCATTCTATATCAGCGCGGATAAAAACACCACTGAAATTGAATACCGAACCACGAAACAAATGACGCTCTGGTAAAATTGCTTGGAGAGATCTTTTCTTCTGAACGCCACTGGCAACTTCACTGGGTTTTCTATACAAATTATTGAAATGTGTACGTAACAAGCAGTGGAGGGGCGCTCAGTTTTAGATTGAAAGTAATTTACTTACGTTAAATACCTATCTTACTTACGTACGACGCGACGCGAGGACAAAATAAAAACAAAGTTGTAAGTTGGTAGATTTACATAATACCTACACACAATTTCTTTAACAATAAAATAGAACTAGCCAAGACAGTTGTGAACTTTCTGTTCTAAAATCATTTGAATTAACAACCTTTTAACAAAGAAAAGTATGTAACTAATAACCTAAAATAATATAATATACTTACTTGTATTTCTCTCAGCTTCGAACACTTTACGTAGCATCTTATCACTTCTCTTCATGTTAAAAAACAAAGCACGTGAATTTTAATAAACACAATAATTATTAATCAAACTTTTAACCAGAGCACAGTTAACAACGAGAGTAAAAAAGTGATGCAACCAATAAATTAGTGATGTGCAATTTAATCGATATTGCATATTATTAAATCAAGTACTTAAATCGATTGTTTGTTTTAGATTATTAATAAAAATCTATTATTCGATAAAATCTTTTAGGCATAAAATGTGGAAACTCCAAACACCAACGAATTTTAAAATTCGCGCCACGTTTGAAAACCTTCATAAGTTTCTGTAAGTAAGTTCACTTATTTAATAATAAATAAGCAAATTCGCATAATTGTTAAAAGTTATTTCCTCAACAAATAGTATTCGTAACAATTGTAAATGCACGATTACGCCACATTCGTAAGTTTGCCTTGGGTTACTTGACCCATTTTAATGATGTTTGCTACCAATGTAAATTCACGAATATGCCACATTCGTATACTTGCCTTGGGTTACTTGACCCATTTAAATAATGTTTGCTACCAAGGTAAATTCACGAATATGCCACATTCGTATACTTGCCTTGGGTTACTTGACCCATTTTAATAATGTTTGCTACCAATGTAAATTTACGAATATGCCACATTCGTATGTTTGCCTTTGGATACTTGACCCACTTAAATAATAGTTGCTACCAAGGTAAATTCACGAATATACCAGATTCGTAAGTTGACAGTGGCACATTTTACTCGAACTTTATAAATTCTACTGCGCTAAAATATCTTAAATGAATTTGGTAAATTTACTGTGGGTGTAATAACATAAAACGCAGAATCGAACAATTTGAATTCTGTAACCGTCAGAGACAGAAATACGTATTTTTGCCACGGTGTGTAGAACCACATTACGTACAGTTTTTCATCTAAATATCGATTTTACTAAAACTGCAGATTCGTAAGTTTGCCGTGGATGTGACGATATAACGTCAGTTTTTTTTAATGAATGACAAGATAGGTCTTTCCTGTTGCATGTGCAAAAAAAAGTAGAAATCCTACCATGGTTCTTGCAGGAGGAAAAATAAAATATGTTACTGGTAAAAATATCACCTCTGCCTTAAAAAGGGTTAATCTTGCGAGTGTCACTGGCCACATTTAAATGGAAAAGATGACGGCTTTTCGACTCCATGGGATTTTGGGGGCCCATTTTTTTTCATCCAAACTGATCGTGTGGGTTATCAAAAAAAGGGTTAATTTACTTCTTGTTTATCTGCGTCTCTTTAGTTCGCTTAGCAGTCAAGGTTTAAAATTATTTTAATGACTTTTTCTTGTATAATATAATTTAGACACGATGTTAAACATATTTTGTAGAGTAGGATGGAGATGATGTTTAAAAATAAAAAATCGTTTTTTATTAATATTTTTTATTCTTCTTCAATTATAACAAGAATGTCATCTAGGAATTGTGCAGGTGGTACAATATTTTCTTGGTACCTAGCCCAACTAAGGTACCATATTATTGACATAACATGGGCGCAGTAGCCTACAGTCCGTTTGCCTACGATGCAGTTACAATAATATTTTAATATTGCTTCCCTACCTCTGCGAGAGCTGTCAACTTAAACAAAATACGTTTTGCGACTTATATGTCTTGATTGAATGCGGCCCCTTAGTAGCCATGAGGAATTTGAAGCCGACAGCTCTCGAAGTAGGCTGCTGTTGACCTCCCTGCACACTTCTATTACATACCCATCATTGCCCCGAACATGTTCACCGAAATAAGAGCGTGCCTGCTTTATTTGATACGTGCCTAGTGATATTAGTATGAGCTCATTATCAGTAAGCTGGGGAAAATCATTCAGGTTATCGTTTTGTACAGTTATTGTATGAAAATTAGCCCTACGCCTATTATAATTGTTTCTTACAATAAATTCTGCTAATTCATTTTCTTCATTCATATGAATATTTATTTGATCCAATATTTCCCCAGTATCTTCACGATCAACAATAGGAGGGTGAAAACTGTTTAAAAGAGCAGCAGCCACTTCAAAATCTTTTACAAAACTTTTACTCGCTACGTTAAAACAATTTTGCCGTAATAATTTAAAATCTCTTTTAAATCTGCCATTTACCACCCAACAACTCCACAACCCAACGACATATGGTGACTGCTCTCGATTTATTTGCTTCACTAGTGGAAAGCTGTGTCTCACCCTCCTCTAATGAAGTAGGCACATAAGTCCTATATCCACATTGATGCAATAAGGGCAATGAATCACGAAAGCCCCTATCCAGTATAAAAGCATCACCTTGACGGAAGTATTCCCGTAGGGGTTTTCTGTTTGAAAATTCGTTTTTCCGTTTGAAAATTCGTTTTTCATTATATCAGCGTCTGAAGTGGTGGCTTGATAGGGGCCCAGCACATCAATTATTTGGCCATCTGTACATACCATTAAAAACGGTTTCATTAAATTACGATATTTATGCAAGCTATATGTCATTTTTTGGTATGAATAATTCGAACTCTTTTCAATGTAACAATATGTTCCATCAAATATTGCAATGGGCCTATCAACTCCCTCAGTGTGAAATTACAGTGGCAGCGGGCGGGGTGGATGAGCGGGTGACGCGTCGAGCGGAAAACGCTCATTTCAATAGATGAACACAGTAGCAACGGAGCGTTTGAGCGGCTTGGACGTTTCTCTTATGTTTCGTGTGCAATTAATATTTGCTTAAATTAAAATGTCCGATTATTTGGAAGCTAGCGCCTATATAAAGTGGGACCTTTTTTCTTCTAAAAGCAATCGTCACGATATTAATAGTGATCGGTATAGACATGGTGAATTTCATACTTTATACGAAAGGCTACGAAACCATGAAGATAAATTTTATGAATACACTCGAATGACCGTAACAACTTTTGACTACATATTAAATGCTGTACAAACACAGTTATCGAAACCCGAAACTAACTTCATTGCCTTAACAATATCTCCTGCGCAGAAACTTTTGTTGACTCTGAGGTAAGAAATCAAAACTATAGTAATCATCAATGAATTTTTATTATTAATCAACAATGCCAGACATAAAAAGTAATCAATAATTATCTATATTATCTGGAGGTGCACTGTGATAACCATATTGTGTCATAATATATGGATCTGAAATACTTCCTGCTTGCATCTCGGCCATTATAATTGAATTTATTTTGTTTCGCACTCGCATCTTTTGGATTCCTTTGAACTGTTCCATTTGTGGGAGTAAACTCATCAAATAATGATAATCATCTGATTTTGGAGGTTCTTGTGCAGGCGTCTTTCCTTTGTTCTGAAGTAGTAAAAGTCGTTTTTTTTCTATTTCCAAGAATTCAGAGCGCAGTTCGTTAGCTGATTTCCTCTTTTTTCCTCGACTGGATGTTGATGGAGCCGATGTTGATGGTGTTGGTGAAGATACTGATATGCTCGATAAAGGCGATGCCACATTTATATCACTTATAATGGAGTCTTGCGTGTCGTCATTTTCGTCACTGTCACTAGTTAGATGAGTAGTGATATTAGATTCACTTCGGCTAGGCTGTATTTGATCTTTCATAAAAGACATTTGGCGGAAATGTTTCCAAGTAGATACACAATCAGTAGCTGCATCCCCAGATCGAGTTGGTGGAATTTTTTTTAGTTCCTTTCTGTAGTGGTCCTTAATGTTCTTCCATTTACTCTTCAACACATTAACTGTAAAAAAAATGGTAAAATGAATATGATTTAGTCTGTAACTAACTGTACGTTTTATTTGCAGGTACTTGTCTACAGGGATGTCATACAAATCACTAGCTTTTTTTTCCTTCCGACTAGGAGCTACTACTGTTGGAAATATTATATATACTACATGTGAAGCAATCTGGGATCAGTTAGTACATATACACATGCCTCAACCTACAATGGAACATTTGAAGAAAATTGCAAATGACTATTATGAAAAATGGCAATTTCCTAACTGCATTGGGTCAATTGACGGGAAGCACTGTCGTATAAAGAAACCTAAACATTCAGGATCTGAATACTTTAACTACCGAAAGTTTTTTTTTTTAGTGCTTCAAGCAGTTGCTGATGCTGATAAAAAATTCATCGTTATTGAAGTTGGTGGTCGAGGCAAACAAAGTGATGGTGGCTCGTTTCACTACTCGAGATTAAATAGACAACTAGAAAACAAAACGTTCAATATGCCACCTCCTCAAGTGCTTCCAAGCACCGACAAGCAGCTACCCATGGTCTTAATTGGCGATGAAGCTTACCCATTAAAAGAATATCTCATGCGCCCATATCCCCAACGAAATATTGACCAGAACAAAGACACATTTAACAAGTGGCTGTCAAGGGCCAGAAAGTGCATTGAATGTGCATTCGGAATTCTATGTGCTAAATGGCGAATACTTAATAAATCTATAGAAACAAATGTCAAACATGCACGTTTAATAATAAAAACTGCTTGTTTGCTTCATAACATTACTATGGCCAAAGATGTTTACGCCGAACGCCATTTGCATTTAATCAATCAAATACCTTCACAAAACTTAGAATCAAGCACAAGACAAAACAATAGTTCCAGGGTGAGAGCTAGAGCAATACGAAATGACTTTAAAGATTACTTTAATAATTACCATCAAGATAACCAATAAATTTTATTTACCATCAGAATCTCCGCTTATTACTTGTATTTCTTCCCATAGTTTTTTAATTATTTGACGATTCGAATGATTTGAATCGCTACTATTCCACAAAGGTGGCCGAGCCAATACGGCACTTATTAAATCTTCTGTCGACAACGGCATGACGTCTGAACAAACCGAGCGGAAAACGCAAACTGACTTGCGTCCACCCGCCCCGCCCGCGACACACGCTTCTCCCGCCGCGATACCCACTCGCCCGCCCCGCCCGTACTTGGTGCACCTTGGTACACAAGTATGTGCTTGTCTTACACGCCAGCGGATTCCGCTACCCGCGCCGCTCCCACTGTAATTTCACACTAAAAGTTACCAAACAATGTTTTAGGTATTGAAAGATTTCTTTGCACAATTTGCTGCCTATTAATGTGGTGTAAACCTAGGTGTCTAGGTACAAAATACTCATAGAGCAGATCTCCCACTTGGTGTAACCACTTTTCTAGAGTTCGCCTAGAGACTGTTTATAAAGTTGACAACCTCTCATTAGAATCCCCAGTTCTAAGTTTAATTAAATATGCTGTTAAAGCTAGGGACGCTCTAGGTATTTCTAATAACTGAGGGACTTCATTAAACATTTGATGGAACTGTGTTTTGTTTAACCCTATCCATGTGTGAACGACATGGTCTTCCATATCATCTATACTTTCAAAATGAAGTAATTCTGATAGTACAACTTCTTTTACGGACATCATGTCCTGGATATGTTTTGCTGTAAAAGTCTGTACATAATTATTTCTCAAACTGGTAAGAAAATCCCATGCTTCTATAACCAAATGGCTATCACACAGACGATTATTCTCAGGGACATAATATTTATACCGACTGAGCAACATTTTTATGGTAGAAAGTGGAACCCTGTACCTCTCTGTTCTCTGGCATCCTTAAATAAAGCACCTCCTTTCTGTTTCAATAGCTCTCATGTAATCTGGTAATACAATAGTAGGTTCCGGCTGATTTCTTCTAACTTCTTCCACTGGAGGGTCAGTAGCAATAACTTGTGCCGGTGGCTGTATTACTTCAACTGGAAGATCAACAGCACGAACTTGTACTGGTGGCTGTACTTCTTCAACTGAAGAGTCAGCAGCAAGAACTTGTTTCGGTGGCTGTGTTTCTTCAACAGGAAGGTCAACAGCAAAAAATTGTACTGGTGGCTGTATTTCTTCAATTCGACTTGCTTGGGAAGAAGATGATGGGCGAGAGACCATATGGACAGCAGCTCTGTCTGCAGCCACCCAACAAGCATGGCATATGCGACTGGTAACTTCTATCTAAAACAAACAATACATGATCATTTAAGTATTTAAAAAATATATTTGAATTACAACATTAACGCATTAAATTAGTTATTAGCGTAAGCATTATCATTATTCATGCTTTTTCAGGTGTGTTTGTGCTGTTTGTGATCCTTTAGATCACCTGTAATCTATATTATCGCCAACCATGAAAACCTATAATTGGCTCAAAGGTTTATATTATCAATTTTTTTAGTTCATTTAAGTATAGCTGTTGGTTTTCCATCTGAATTTAATAAATAAATAAATAAAAAAATACAATGTAAACTCAGCGTGTAATTCAACTTACAGCTCTAGGCATAATCCACTCTTGAATAACATTATAAATTCTCAATTCACGAGGTGAGCCAATGTGTAGTAAATGGCTGACTCTAGATGCCAGAGAACGTCCACATCGGAGACAAATACTACGGTGGCCAAGATTTTTAGCTTCACCAAGAGGTGATCGTCGAGCCAGGTCCCAGCAAGCTTGGCAAACATGGTTACTGCTGTTTGCCTGTAATATACCTGAAAAAAGTTATTAATAAGAGAAAACATGATTACTTTTAAAAAATCTACCTACTCAGGCAGAATATACCCGGCTCAATATATATTTATAAAAACTTTATTGTACAATACCCACGTTATATGCGAATTAATGATTTGATTTACTGTGTTCAATAGTTACTTAGTTCAATGTAATGTATGTAGTGACTTTTAAATGTTTACCTATTTATACTTTATTATTTAGTGAAAACATGAGTGTTGTTATGAAGGAAAACATACATATATAACAAAAAGAGTGCAAGCCACCAACCGTAGACGCTAGTAAGTTAAAAAACAGGAAGTGAGTAAGTACTTACTGATTGTGGTTCACGCCATTTTCGAATCACTGCTAATATCATTTCGTCATCCAAAGCTCAATGCCTTAGTGTATTGCAGCGACTAGTTGCTATGCCACAATTTATACAACGATCCATGATGTCGATCAATATCCTATCGGCAGGCCGTTCGTAGAATCCAAAATAACAAGTCCAAGTTCAACGTTTAAGCGGGGTTCTCGGTGTCCAGTATAGTAGCAAGGCAAGGGTCGTAGAAGGAGGAAGATCACAGGTCCGTAGGAAAGCCGGGTCGAGGAAAATATCAATAAAAAAGTATGGGAGGAAAACAAATGACACTCAGAACGCACACGCACAGACGATACGAAACGAGTGCCGATCGATGTCATGTATGAGCATGATTGCATGTCAAGTCAGAGTTAGCACAGATTAAAAATACAAGAATCGATTAGTAAATGTGAATCGACTAATATTAATTATGTAGATAATTAATTCGTTAATACTCTAATTCTAATAGATTTTATTATTTTAATTAAATAAATCATCCTGTGGAAGCATTTTCGTAAATAGTATGAACTCTGTAACGTTAATCGATTACAATGAATCGATATTCCAATTACTTCGTAACCCTAACTTAATTATTGGATTTTTCATTTCCCAGATTGTAAATTGAATTGATTTTTAACAGTATGAAATAGAAAAAATAACCTTTTTTTTAAGCCATAACTCAACTTATTACAATCAGTTACAATTAGGCCCAGAAGTCCCAGTCTCCATTTCTCCATATTGCCTCATGGAAATGATAGTAGCAACCCCTTTTAGAACTTTTGGAAATACTGATGTCAAGGCCTTCGCAATTGCCGCTTCAAATCTATCATATTGTACGCCGGGTAGTAGTGGGTCGTTGTCGGTTTTTTCGACGACGAGACGCAACCGTTTTTTCAAGAATTAAAACTAGTTCGCGAAACGGTTCTCGTTCGCAACTGTTTGATGGTTAGAAGCGGAAGGCAGACGACGACGACGCGGCGACGCGCGACGTTCGAACGAACGTAACGAATCTATAATAGGTTCTTAATTGAAATCTCATACACGTTCACGAACGTTCGTTCGTCTCGGCGGTTGTAGACTTGTGGTTATATACTAGTGTTGCAATTATACAAAGTATAATTTTCTTTAAAAATAGTTGTTAGTTGTTTTCTTTCATCTAATTGCTTTTTTTATTAGATAAATGAACTTTCATCTTCAAATCAAACCCTGAAATGGTGTCAAAGCGTTGCTTTGGTATAGGTGTATTAACCACTCAGCTACAGAGGATGTCTCTGACAGATATATATGGTTTACGGAATGTTTCGAAAATTAATTATCTGCTAAAAATCCCATAGTAACTGCAACTTTTTGACTCAAGACTTGTGTTGCATATTTGACCTTCATTTTTTGAAAATTGTCTGGATTAATGTGTCGATCAGTTAGTTTGTTAACAAGTCGTATCCCTTTATATGCTGGGTCTTCTTCATATAATTTGGCTACATGTTCCCATTTTGCTACTTTTGTAGAGCCGTTTATGGAACATATTAAATTTTTGGTCATTAAATTGTTCCTGATTCCCTTAATTAAATGAGGCGGGTCGTATAAAGGAATCACCTCTTTATCGTTTACTTCAAAGATATCTCTTCGCAATTCTTTATTTTTCCTTAAATAATAAGTTCTTGTCTCCTGAATGAGGGAGTTTATCGCACTGACATTAGATGCACCTTGGTCACACACAGTAGCTAGGACATGTAGTCCTACACTATGCAGTTTTCGTATTACTACTTTTATTTGTTTTGCTAGTTCAGCTGAGTTTGTGCTTCCTGAACAAAATGTGTAGGAAATGGGCTGTTTATAGTTTCTTTGAACTCCTCTTATCAAGAACACAAGAGCATGGTCAGCTAGTTTGTTTTGTCTTGATTCCCCATTATTTACAAAGCCTGAAATTTCATCTCTTCTTTGATTGTAATCAAAATGTGGTGCAATGGACCTTTCGTCAAATAATAATATGCAAAGTTTGTCATCTGCTTTCATCTTATCTACTCTTTTTTTTAATTGGTCAAACAGGTTTTCATTAATCCCTGGTTTTAGATTTGCTCGTGCTATTAACCTGCTTAGAGTCATAGCCGATGGCAAGACAAAAATTTTTTGCAGCCACCTGTAAGTCCTAGGGCTCCTTTTGTATAAGCTCAATGCCATTATTTTCTCAGGCTCTGTAAATCTGCGTCCCATTTTATTTTTCCCAGTTTCACGAAACTGCATTAATGTGAAGATAGCAGCCAAGTCAGTAAATTTTTTTATTGTTTTTTGAAAAGTTTTATTTTCCGACAAGTTCAATGCTTTCTTTAGTCTTCTTGCATACTTGTCTTTTTTTATTTGCAGCTTATTGACTGCCTTAATTAATTCTTTTTGGTTAGTTTGCATTTTCTTAGGCAATTTTAGATTTTTTACTGATACCTTTGGTTCCTCTACTTGAGCTGAAGGTTCACCTGTAATTTAATACAACACATTATAGTATGTAAAAAACTGTGATAAATAATGAAGTTTTAGTCAGTATTCATAACATTATTGCCAGATTAGACTTGACTTGATTCACCCGTTGAATCAAGTCGTCTAATCTGTCATCTCATTATACACAGTGACTTGATTAATCACTTGGTCCATGACATAATAATATACTACCTCAATGATAAAAAAGGATAAGGGTTCATTATGTTACATATAATATGTCACCGGGAACATTGCAGACTTCGTAAGATTGCAATAAATCTTGATTCAATTATAATTTCTCGATATTATATTATGAAAAAATCGTTTTGTAACCAATAATTCCCATCCAAATTCAATAGTTTCCAACATATCCATGTTAAGAAGTGGAGGATTTTTTTGATGCCCAATGATTTTGTTTTTATACACATTTGTACATAATTTTGCGATTATTAGTCTATTTGTTATTTGGTAATTATACTTTAGGTTACTTGTACATACAAGTTCTTTAAATGTAAATAAACATATCCATGTCTTATTTAGAAAAAACACGTATAGCTCCGTCTCTTTCCCACTGGAAGTAATATTAAAGTAATACTGCTTTAAGAGTTGGTGGTTAGGCCGTTTCCAGTTTTACGCGATATTTTACAATCTTATGGCGTTTGCGATTTTCCGGTGACATATATACAGCATGTAACATAGTGAAACCACATCCTCCTTTTGTCCACAGTGGGTATGTTATCCGTACTAAGGGTCCCCATGTCCTTTTCTCTATCATAAAGGAAGATACCCATAATAGAAATACAAATATGTGACATTACGTAAATTATAAATACCTCTAGACGTGGAAGGTAATGCAGTATCCAACAAACCATTTTCGTTCTGGTTTGTTGTTATTAGTGAAACTCCAGAAGTTTCCAATTCTCTAGAAGTGGTCGGTAATGCAGCATCCAATAAAGCATTATCACTCCTATTTGTTATTTCCATCAGTGGAACTCTAACCACTTCAGATTCTGTAAGAAAATACTTAAATATAAAACTCTATCAGCTGCTAGAATTATAATAATCTAAGAATACTCAATCAAATAAACCTAAAGGTAGAAGACAGTGACACAAGAAATTAAGTAAAATAGCCTTCTTGCAATACTGAAGCTGCTGCTTGTTACTGGTCTGTCATAGTAGGCTATCTAAGTATTTGAAATAATAATAATAAGTTTATTTCCAAAAATAACTTCACAATATGTTTACATAGATAAATGGGCTAGAATTTTAAGGCAATTATTTGAAAATAAGTTAACCATGATTTGTCATATGGTAGAACTTCATTTGCTGATCAGCTGAATGTGACTCGTGGCACCTGCGAATGTAGGTGAAGTCGCTTTAGAGTACTGAAGTGGTAATGGAGCGCCCCATTGTAATCTATACATCCGGTCCAGCCCCGACATGTGAAAATTCCCAAATAAAAAATAACCCTTATGTAATTGGTAAATAAACACTAAATTCGCGATTAATTCGGCGCACCGGACAGGGGAAGCCAACACAAGAACCAGATGTAGTTTAATTTAGGAAAAACGAAAATTTGTTCAGCCTAGAGTAATTTAGGAAGTCACATTTAATAAAATCGTAGACTTGCCATGTCTGTACAGTAAGGCCGCAAAAGTCCATAGGAACGCTAAAGATTATTTTGTTACGAACTGAGTGAGCGCGATACTTCCGTGCGTATGTGTGCGCGTGTATGAGTATCCACATTCAACAGATAACAAACACTAAGGAACTGTCGTCACACTGAGCTTAAAAACATCATTATTATTTTTCTGTGCCATTGAATACGCATCACACAGTCACAGAAGCGACTTGTTCTTACCATTGTATTGATAAAATTCGCGCAAGTATGTCATGTGCTGGTAGCCGTATGAACTAAGTGTTGGATTCGCAAATAACGTAACCCGAGTTCAAATCATGGTCGGTCCGTTGCGGTTATTTCTTACTTTGAAAATTCCCAATCTATATTAATATTGTTGTTTTTTATATTTCTATGAAAAATACTTTTGCATTTTTTGCACTAAATTGTTGCAAATTACGAATATGATCTATTAACTACAAGAAGAATCACATTCGTTGTTTACATTATTTAGTTGTTTACATCTTATCGATGTTGTAAGGTGGAAATAAAAAGACGTGTTTAATAAAAATGTTTATTCTTTTTATTTACAAATTAAACATTTATGAGAATTGTGACGTCGAATTGTTACCTAGACGAAAAAGTTATCTTGTAACCGTTATCTATGTTACGTGTAAGATTGTCTGTTGGAAGTATACCCACTTAGACCATTCATAATATGAATAACGTAACAATGAAAGGATATTAAAATTTTAATAAAATAAAATATAATTGTTTATATCCAGTTATTTATTGAAAAGTGATATATGATTTAGACTTTGTAAACATTTTATTTTTATGTAACGTCACAATGAATGTTTTGAGGTCATAGCTTAATTGTTCATTTTCTTGACGAAAAGAAGATTGAAACTAAACCTCAATTTCTGTTTAAAGAACTTTAGTTCTCACAAGATAATCGTCAATTATATAAGATGAGAAAAATAAATTGAACTATTATGTTAGAACAGTGCGGGTAGAAGAATAAAAAACAAAATAGAATCATGATTATTGTCAACAAAATTGATAGCGAGTTCACTGCATTCTTAAGATAAGGCGATGGCACAAGTTAAAAGATATAGCTATTTTAAACGAAAGTAAACACAATATAATACAGTGTTTGTTAACGAATAATCACGGATATGTTAAAATAAAATGGCCTACTGATTTTACTAAAACTTAATATTTTGTATAATTGAGTCTAACACTTCCACATAAGTTGAACTATTTGCGCGTGGAGGAATGAAAGCCTGTTCTCCTGGTCCTGCTGCACTCATCCATCCCCACATATTAATTGTGATTCGACCTGATTCGGTGTTAGGAATGACGTTGTTATCACACCAGCGAGTGTTATTCTTGCGCCATAAGTGAAGCCTGCACTTTTGACTGGATTTAAATGTTTTTTCATCTGAAAATACCGCAGTATTCCAGTCAAAATCTAAATAATTACGTGCGAAACGTAATCGTTCTTGTTTGTGCTTCTCTGTCAAGTACGGCTTTTTAGCTGGTTTTCTGTGATGCACGCCTTCAGCGTGAAGTGCACGGCAAACAGTATCCATCGAGGTGTCATATAATTCCGCAAAATGTCTCGTTGGTGCGAAATCATTCGTTTCGTATATGTCCACCATATGTCGTCGCTGCGCCTCGCTAATAAGCTTCGGTCTCCTACTTCTCTTTCGACTAGCAAGGCTACCTTCTTCCTCATATCTTTTTATCCAAAGACTTACAGTATTTTTCTAAAACAAAAAAATATATACATTAGGCAGCTATACCTACTTGACTTCATTTTCATTATATAAAATGTTAATAATAATAATTATTGAATATAATTTTAAAATAAAACTGCATTTATAAATCCAATAACCAACCCAATAAACCCAAGGATTTATGTATTTCTCTTCTAAACCTCATAAAGATACGATGGATGGATTCATAAATGGCATACATTTTAATTAGAAGATTAATTTATAATAAAGTTACAATTCATTAATAGCTATTATACTCACATTCAGTCCGGTTTCTTCAGATATTTGTGTTTTATTAAGACCACTTTTATGCAGCCCAATGATAGTCGCCCTCACTTCAATACTAATATTAGCCTGCATTTTGCGAATATTACAATATTGTTAACCACACGTCACTAACCAACAACTACAACCAAACGACAGTTCATTTCAGTCAAGTTAAAACTCATGTCTACCTCGCAGAAATCTAATTCTTTATTTAGTTTTTTTTGTGATCTACCTTTCTAACTCTAAGAAATGTGTGAACAAGTTAAAGAATAATTTAATATAATAATATGTAATGCTAATCCATAACTTCCAATCGGGTAAGAACTTACAAAAAGTCAACAATTGAGTGGGATTTGAACTTGCGGCACACTGATTTGCGCTACAATCTGTGTGCTCTATACCACTGGGCCATCTTGACTTATGCTAAGTTGATGAAATTGAGGATTACAATCAATTGTTGGCGATAACTTGAAAATAGAAGGTAAGTCAAACTAAACGTCAAACTAATACGTTGTGAGAATTCTTATCGACTTTTGCTAGTGACCGTACATTGTATATTTTTGCATAAAAATTACTGAGAAATGTTAGGAAAAAGGTATAGAACACAAAAAATGCCATTTTTAAATTTTTTGTCTGTTTGTCGGTTTATCTGTTTGTCTATATGTTTGAGACAGCATCACACAAAAACCACTGATTGGATTCTGTTAGTTACTGTTCAGGTTAATTAAAAGGGTAAAACGGGACCCTATTACTCAGGCTCCGCTGTCCGTCCGTCCGTCCGTCACCAGGCTGTATCTCATGAACCGTGATAGCTTGACAGTTGAAATTTTCAATGATGATGTATTTCTGTTGCCGCTATAATAACAAATACTAAAAACAGAATAAAATAAATATTTAAGTGGGGTTCCCATACAACAAACGTGATTTTTTTGCCGTTTTTAATAGATGTAATGGTACGGAACCCTCCGTGCGCGAGTCCGTCTTGCACTTTGCCGGTTTTTTTTATAAATAATGGTACGGAACCCTTCGTGCGCGAGTCCGACTCGCACTTAGCCGGTATTTTGTTGTCGCTCTTGAACAATTCTGGTTCTTGCTTAGCAGTACTGAACTGGACTGTTCGACTTGCGAATCAGGACTGTAGGGTTCCGTACCAAAGTCCAAAGATAATGAACCTATCTAAGATAAGAAGACTAACAAATACACTCTAACAACATTGTTGACTTATTCGTGGAAAAAGAGAAAAGTGAATATTTTAATACCTTTACGTTATTTATCATTTATTATGTGTAGACTTCTTTGTCCAAACTAATATTTTAACAGTTCAACTTTATTCTAAAAATTTGGTGATTTTTAATTGTAATTAGTAACTTGATTGACAGTTCAAAAGACAATTTATAGCAGTGTTTATCGTGTTTTTAAGATAGTTTTTTTTTATTTTAAGTTTCATAAAAGCATTGTACTATTATTTAAGTTCATTAAATTTCGCTCATTCCTACATCAACTAACTTTTTTTCGTGGCATATTTAATCTGAATCCTTCAACTGTGCACGATTATTTAGCAAAACTTAAAACATCACAACAAAACTTTGTTTTCATTTCCTATAACCACAAGTTTCGTGACTTTTTGAGTAATAATGTGTAATGGTTTTGGGCACATTTAACGATTTTTTTAGCGCATATCAAAACAAAAAAAACGTATTTCTATTTTCTAGGGCTATATCTAGGAAGATTAATTCAGTACTACATCGCCTGCCTAGCTTTTCACCAACTATGCTGGGGTTGGTTTCCAGTCAAACCGGATTCAGCTGCATACCATAGTTTTATGTACATGAACAGACTTCCTGTTTGACCTTCACAACCTAATAACTGGGATATACGTTAGGTAACTCTTGGCAAGACTGGTGTCAGATTTTCTGGCTTCTGGCAATTCATATCATCTGCCAAAGACCTACATAATTGGTTTCTTTTATCAAATGAAAGATAAAAAATTAAGATACAAATAAAACAAATATTGTACAAAAACCGTAGGAGTGTGAGGTGTGAAAGTGTTACATGTGAATATTTGTGTGTAGTGAGTGTGACAGGGTACTAATTGGCACAAAAAAGACTATGTATCCTCGTAAGTCCGGCCTCGCAACCAGTCTTTAAGTTTAGTTTTGGCCTCATGGTAGTTGCTCGGAATTACCGTCATTTTGCTTACAGCATTGAAAACTCGGATGGGTAAAGAAGATGGTTTTAGTTTTTGAAAGTCGAATTCTTTCAGCTATTTTCCTACCCTTCTTACCGTAGCAAGATCGAATGGGGTTGGATTTTTAGAGGTTCAAAATTTGAACCCAGGACGAACAGTTGGCGAACACATAGAACCCCCGATTCCTTGTACAATTCGTCGGTAGAGAAGCGCTATTACATAATTATAGATTCTTACCTGGCAAGAATAAAGTAGGAACTGCATTAGGGCTCAGTCTTCTAGTTCATGTCAAATATTTTGTGTCAAAATGGGAATGGCACACTCGACGGTTTCTGTACACATACTGGGGATCCAAAGACGATACACTGATTCCAACTGCTTGAGTCCATTCGAGATATCGCTCCATATCCTTGGCAGGATTAGGGAATGAATGCAGAACTGTGTCATCTTTGCCTAAAAACAGATAATTTAATAAGAAAATGCTCGACCCTACGGTGGTTATTGAAATATGCAACCGGTCTCATCAAGTTATTATTTCAATTAAACTTTGCACACACAAGTACCATAATATCTGCCTGTATTTTGATCTTATCATGGATATTCATCAATATTTACTTAAGAGTTTTACCGCACCGCGGCACACAACAACCTCTCTCGGAATCGGCCATAATCCAGGTCAACAGTGTACAAATCGTTAGGCAAATCAGAATTAAGCGAAGTCGTCGGGGTCCAGGGATGAAGCAAAGTTGTTAAAAATATCATGAAAACAGGAGAGCACATTCACGGATCACAAACGGAAACGGAATGATATTGATAGATGACAGTGTCAACTGTCAATGTCATGTCATGTTATGTCATGTGTTAGTGTCAACTTGACACTAACACATGACATGACTTGGATGTATGCTATTTGTAGGTCAGAGACATCTACTGTAATATGGCAAAACTTTTTGACGCATAGAAATTTCATTGACAAAATAAATGTATGGGAGTGTTAAGACACTGCGTCACTCCGACCAAAAGGGCGGTTTGACAAAAAGTCATGTCATTTACACAGTTCAATAGCTATCAGCGCCATCTTAATCTTTTCATTAGAACTTAGGATAGAAGAACAATATTACGCCTGTCGTTGTTCGAAATAGTGATGATAGATGAAGTTATTTAAATTAGTTGCAATAACCATAGTTGCAATTACAAGACTCGACCTTATTAAAGATTTTTTATCTTTTTATATTCTTTGGCCCTTATGTATTCATTTGATGTGCTCTCCGCGTCGCCATACATATCTTTTTTGCAAACTTTGCAGCTTTTTGATACATTTTTATTATATATGGTCAGGACCCACTCACACACATAATTGCCCTGACCAACATCATTTACTGTGGTATTTAAATTAATGAAAGGCACCACAAGTTCGTCTTCTGTGCTTTCAGAAAATTGTAGTGCTTCCTCATCAATTGGGCTGGCAATATCAGAAGTTGAAGCCACAACATTTTCTCTTAAAAAAAAATCCATATTCTGCAAGCAATTGTCTTCATCTTTTTCACAGTTTGCATGCAGAGAATGGGGCGAGTTAAAATTATTTATTAAGGCCCCTTCAAATGCAACCGTGTCTGGTGCCGTATTTCTCGCCCCATAACTTCTGATATTCCCAAATAAATTCTCTAGTGGATCCTGGTTAAAATTACGAGTTAGCATAGCACCAAATGAATACGTTTGAGATTTTATAGATGGTATTGCTTTTGTTTCAATTAAACGGATTTTGTTATTGAATTTTGGCATTATTCCACAAATCATAGTGCAAACTATTTCTTCGTACACACCCTTTATATATTTTACCACCAGGCACAAGGAATGTGTTGCAATTTAGGGAATCAAAAAGATTGTCCATTAATTTTGTAAACTTTACCAAATGTCATTCTCCTGGAATTTCTCCTCTGGCCACAAGATGTCCTGCAGTCACAGCCATTGTATAACTGAAAATTTGGGCTGTCGGTATCACTTTCATTTTTCTAATTTTGTCCACATAAATTTGCTCATCGGTGATTTTCAGCAGGCATATCAACTCTCCATATGATACATTTGAGATTTTATAGACGGTATTGCTTTTGTTTCAATTAAACGGATTTTGTTATTGAATTTTGGCATTATTCCACAAATCATAGTGCAAACTATTTTTTCGTACACACTCTTTATATATTTTACCATCAGGCACATGGAATGTGTTGCAATTTAGGGAATCGAAAAGATTGTCCATTAATTTTGTAAACTTTACCAAATTTTGTCATTCTCCTGG
Source organism: Melanchra persicariae (assembly GCA_947386135.1). Taxonomy (NCBI): domain Eukaryota; kingdom Metazoa; phylum Arthropoda; class Insecta; order Lepidoptera; family Noctuidae; genus Melanchra; species Melanchra persicariae. Next base: position 10,388,975 of record OX376652.1, on the reverse strand, counting down.
AATTTCTCCTCTTGCCACAAGATGTCCTGCAGTCACAGCCATTGTATAACTGAAAATTTGGGCTGTCGGTATCACTTTCATTTTTCTAATTTTGTCCACATAAATTTGCTCATCGGTGATTTTCAGCAGGCATTTCAACTCTCCATATGATTTGTCAGCTTCGTACGTTAGCTTATAATACTCCCATTTCATAATTTTTCGCACTACTCTTCATAATCATAGTATTTTATGTCTTTGGTCAGCAAATTGTTTCGGACTCCTTTAAGCAAATGTAGAACATCAAATAGGGGGATTAATTTGGTCTTCCTATTTCAATAATTTCATTTTTCCATTCTTTTTCTCTTAAATATTTTTTTCTTGTGTCTTCTATCAGGTCATTAATGACACTTACATTGACTGTGCTTTGATCACAAACAGTGCATAAAACCTTCAAGCCACCACGTACATACATAGTAACTTTTTGTAAAATTTATTTTAATTGTGCCTTATTCAAGGCATTGGTGAAATAATATGCGATGGGTTATTTAATTTTTTTTTAAGTCACTTCACCATGAATACATGGTCTGCAATATTTTTACCATTAAATGTGAACATTAAAGCTGATCTTTTGCAGCATTAGGGTGGTAGTGTTGAATCAACATCGAGCTATGCTGCGCTGTACTGCGCTGTGCTGTGCTGTGTTTCTTAAGCTACGTTTTTTTAACAATCAACATCAAGCTGTCCTGCGCTTTGCTTAGCTCAGTATTAAAAGTAATCAGCAGCTTGTGTAGTCGTTTATCTCGTCAAAAATGACTTTATTTTCAAAAAAACGTAAACATTACGTCATAGTTGAATCCGATGAAGATGAAAGTGAAGAAGAAGCGGATATGGATAATTATGTGTTATTTTGTCGTTAAAAGAGTCCAGTCACGGTAGCTTGTTACCACACACCATACGTGAAAAATACGGAGAATTTAATTTTCTAAAGAATATTGCCACTAAAGACGATTTTTTTAAATATTTGCGAATGACTAAAAATCATTTCATTTATTTACATTCGTTAATAAGTCCATATATAAAAAACAAAATTGAGTGTAAGAAAGCCATAAGCACAGAAGAGAAATTAGCAATCTGTTTGAGGTAAGTAAATTATTTGAATGCACAAGATAAGGCAATTCTCACTTTACATTTTCCCTCGTGTATGTATTAGCAATTAATTTTGTATGTCAATTTTACATGGTAAGATAGTGAACCCATTTTGACATATCTTTTCAAAACTTTACATGCAATGCGGCAGTATTCTAGTATGTATGTAGTGCGTGCGTGACTTGTCAATATAATAAAACACTGGTAAAAAACATTCATTAACTTTACTAATGTTACATTACATAAAAAACAAGTACTTAGCAAAATTGAAATTAAAATGGTACCGCTTAGAATTTTTAAATTAATCAATTAGCGAAGTAGCATTGGCCTCCTCGCTTGCATACGGTCCAAACACAGTGTTCCCACCGAGGACATTGGCATCTTGTTCAGCTGTATATCCTCCTACAGATTCATTTGAGGCACTACTTGGAGATGTAAACACATTGTGTAATGTATGACAATTGGTATCTGAGGATTGGACACCTTGAGCTGCTGTATACCCTCGAGTACTAGATAAGGCACTATTATAACTGTCAGATGCATACATATCATTGTAAATGTTTAACTCTTCTTCTTCCGTAACTAAATAAAAAATCTTTCTCTTAAGACGAAGCTGTGCCGGTTTGGGTAATTTTTTTGTACTTTCACAAATACTAAGAAAAAAATGATCCATGTCGTCCATTTTGTCAATTACTTGGTTTCTCAAATCACGTTCTGTTTTTCTTTTCTCTCGCTCTGTTTGCTGGATCTTAACAAAATTTAAAATTTCATGTTGAAAACTATGTACACGTTTTTGTGTTAAAGGTGTGCTTGTATTTTGTGATGTGGTTTAGGAACTTGCAGCAGTCGTATTAGAAGATTGGCTGTTTTCATTTTCGTTTTCTACTTCAAAGTTCTCCTCGTCCAATTCCGAAACTTGAGTATGAGTACTTTCTTGAGACACCTGTGAATCATCTTGGGAATAATTTCCAGTTGTGTTCCTAGTTTGCATGTATGGAACAAGGAATTCCATAACTTTTTGGAATTTCCAAAGACGCGTGTTGTTGGCAGCTTGACCACTTTTGCCATCCTTCTGTCTTTTTAAGGCTTCCCTATGGTTGTCTCGCAATTTTTTCCAAGTATTTTTCGCTATTTTGGCTGTAACAAATAATAAATATAAATACATCACTACATAATTGAGGCGTGTAGTTGCAAAAACCCCTAAAATGATTCTCGTTAAAAAATGAGGAACAATTTTTTACTGTATTACTCTTAATAATGCACAGTACAAATTGCACTTGTTAACATTTTTACGAAAGGAAGTACGATATTATGATATATTTATAAAAATACTTGTAAGGTAGCTAAGGCTTTTTACATAAGCAATAAGGTGAAAACAGCAGACAATAAAATAAAGACTGTTTGGAAAATTATAAATAATGAAACAAACAGGAACAAAAGACATAACACTGATTACACATTGGAGACTACTCAGGGTCTTATTAGTGATAACCGACAAGTTGCTCAAGAATTTGTAAATTTCTTTACCAGTATTCCAATTAAAACTACTGAAGCCTTGAATTCGTCTCCTTCGCTTGCTTTTGATTTGTTACAGGCAAACGTTTCAGCCTGCCCGACTGAATTTAATTTCAAGCATATAAACCCCATAACAGTAATGAAAGCTTTCAAACAAATCAAGGTTAAATTGACCGAGGATTTATGGGGATTGTCTATCAAAGTTTGTACCTCAATTATTGAGACTATAGCTCCTTACTTAGCTTTAATATTTAATTTGTGTGTGGATCAAGGTGTCTTTCCGGACTTAATGAAATTCAGTACGGTGATACCACTTTTCAAATCCGGGGACAGTAAAGACACAAACAATTATAGACCAGTATCCGTGTTGCCAGTGTTCAGCAAGGTATTTGAAAAAGTGATGCTTAATCAGATGCTTTATCATTTTAACACCAATAACATCTTGCATGATAAACAGTATGGTTTCACCAGAGGACGTTGTACGACTGACGCTGGTGTTATCTTATTGAAGCACATCTTTAATGGGTGGGAAGAGGCACAGGATGCCATAGGCATCTTTTGTGACCTATCTAAGGCGTTTGATTGTGTAAATCACGAAACATTACTTCTGAAACTTGGGCATTACGGGCTGGGCAAAACAGCTTTAAGTCTTGTTAAATCTTATTTAAATGATAGACAGCAGTTAGTTCAAGTAAACGGTGTCGATTCGTCGGGATTAAACGTGAAAATGGGGGTACCCCAGGGCTCAATTTTAGGTCCTTTTTTGTTTTTAGTATATATAAATGATTTGCCCCATTTATTGCAACAAAAACTTAATATGGTGTTGTTTGCCGACAACGAAATAGACGGACAAATAATCTTGACGTCATAAATAACGCCCTAATGCAAGTCCAAAATTGGTTTACTGCCAATAATCTAGTTCTAAATGAAAAGAAAACGAAATGCATAAGATTTGCCTTACCAAATGTCAAAGGCAGTGATTGTGACATAGTATTGAACGGGGAAAAACTTGAATTCGTCGATAAAACGGTTTTCCTGGGAATTACGCTTGACTCAAGGCTACAATGGGGTCTTCATTTAACATCTCTTGCAGGACGGCTAAGTTCAGCAGCATATGCTGTTAGGAAAATCCGCCAATTTACGGACGTTGATACCGCGAGACTGGTTTATTTTAGTTACTTTCACAGTATCATGTCTTACGGTATTTTACTATGGGGACGGGCTGCAGACATCGAGTCTATTTTTATTCTGCAGAAAAGAGCCATTAAAGCCATATACAAACACGGACGACGCGATTCTCTAAGGGAACTGTTTAAGAATATTAACATCATGACGGTACCTTGTCAATACATTTACGAAAACATTATGTATGTTAGAAAGAATTTACACCTTTTTAGTAAAAGAGGCGACAAACATAATTATGCTACTCGAAATAGGGACCAATTAGTTCAACCAGGTTTCAGACTGGCTAAAGTATCCTCATCTTTTATGGGGTATTGTTTAAAATGTTATAATAAAATACCTCTCCATATATTAGAACTAAATGAGACAAAATTTAAATCGTGCATTAAACGCACACTATGCAGGCAAGCATATTACATATAAGTTAGGGGAGTATATTGAAGATAAAAATGCTTGGCTCAGTGCTGGTCCTGCTCCACAGCCACTAGGGCACACAAAGTAATCTGTTAGCATTTGGAAATATTGTTGGACCGGATGAAGATTGTAAGAATGCAATATTTTCCATTGTATAGACTCAATTTATTTAGCATTGTATAATTTCATGCATTAACGGCACATTTGTGAGTACTATGTACCATTTAAACTATAATGATCATTTTGAGTAGGTCTTTGACTTGAATGTACCCTGGCGATTGGGAATGTCATGCTCACTCAAAAGTCTGTCTGATGGTGGCGCGTGCGTTGGATCATTTGGCTCCCTTAAAAATGGTTGAGCCGAATGGTGCTAGCGTATGCGTCATGGTCGTGAACGGGCGCCGTCAGCTGAGACTGGTCATCCCTTGGCTGCCATGGTTTATTTTAATTATTTCTTTGAACTGTTTCTTTTTACTCCGGACTCTTTTATCCTGCACGTCTTTTACATTGTTCTCACATATGTATTATTTTAATATGAATGATGTAACCATAATTTTGTAACAAAATATTATTTTTTTAAAAGAGTGTCCGTGGAGTTTCTTGCACGTTCTTCTCCATAGAGATCTACGCCTTGGAACGTGCAAATAGCTTCATCTTTTTGACCGACCGACCTTGACAATTCAAAAGTGCCTGTAAATGGTTTAATTGAAATAAATGCTTTGACTTTGACTTTGATAACACCAAAGAAAAAAATAGAACTGTCAATATAGTCGTAGAAAAAAGAAGATTAAATAAATTTTTTACATTAAAGTGGATTTTGAAACTCATCATTCATTATAGTGGGATTTGATGTTGACTTGTTACGTTTTATGGGACTTTGCAAGCAACATAAAATTAAACTTGTATGGGTTCATGCATAGTTTGTTGTTAACAACAAACAATCAATCACAATCAATTTTTAGGATTAATGGTGGTTAGTTTATTATGTATAATGAAACAAGTATTTATAAAAGAAATTAAAAGTTTTTATTTTTGCTTAGTTGTTATTCAGATATTACACATAGCTATTATTTTCTGTAAATCCAGGCTCACACAAGTCAGACAACGTATTATGGTAATTGCTTTCAGGACTTTCAATCATATTTTCCGATTGTTCTTGTGCTCTTTCTTTATTTTTTTTATAAAAAGTTAATATGTCCAAGGTTTCCCAATTATCACCGAAATGGGTTTTTAATAATTTCAAAACATCTTGTAATTTGGCAGCATTCGGAATTATTTTATTAGGTTGAATGATATTAGGGTGTACCATAGTAATTTTTTGTTTTTTTTGGTAATCGTCATTTTTGTATTGTTTTCTGCCCGGTAGTTAACTTCGCCTTGCACAAATACATTTTCAGTCTTAGTCCGGGCAATAAAAACTCGTTTACACTTCATGAAAGCAAAATGCCAACTAGTAGTAGGCTTTATAATATTTTGATAACTAGTCTTTCAGTCATATACAGGTATTGATGCTAAATCTGTACATTTTGTATGCTCTTGCAATACGTATACATTCAGCTGGTGATGTAATGACTTCTTTAGTTTTTAAAACCTTTTCAATTTTGGCGAATACCCTGTCTGGGGGAATAAATGAGTGACCAACAATTGGGTTAATCAATTCGATTCTTTTAAGGTGCCTTGGCGCTTCTGAGTAAAGCCATTTACCGAGCATTGAGATCATGCCGGTATTCTTGTTCTGTCCAGAACATCCATCTGATATTATTTTTAATACCTTAATATTGTCAGTCATATTAATATTTTGCAGAAAGTGGTATACAGCACTGATTATTTCATTACTGCCTTTTGCGTGGGTTGTATCGTCCCAGTAATAAGAATAAACATTATTTGGCGTCAATTTTGCCTTCGAGTTACCTGCTACTATAGCGAAGTGGTAGAAACTAAATTGTCTGCTATAATAAGCAGACTGATCCGGTAATTTAGGTAGTGCTTGGTTTTTTTGGCAGTCAAAAGAAATTGTCAAAAGCCCATCAAGTTCTTCCCGCAGTATGCTGTAAAATGCTTTGTATTTCAGTCTGTGAATACGTTTTTCAATAATTAACTGATTTTTTTTTGACGTATCTGTTTCTATTTTTAAACTTTCCCCAATCTCTGTACACGTTGAACATACGTCGGTTTTTGGTGTTCCAAACCCGATATTATAGCATTGGTTAAAGATTTTTCTGAAAAAATGTTGTTTTACTTGTAAGTCCGGTTCATGAGATTGATTATAGATACGCCACATTTTGCGTATATTTAGTTCTGACGAAAGATACACTCTATTCATATTTTTAGATCGACAATAGTGACTCTCTTGGCCTTTAAACGATTCAATGAACCTCTGGACAGACAATTTTCTAGCAATAAACTTGTCAGTTTTCCTATCCCCGCCCCGATTTTCTTGAGGCATTTGTCCCCCACTTTCATGAAATCGTTTCAAAACACCCTGTATTCGATCTTTCTTAACTAACAGAGCACCCATAAATGTTTTCTGACACACTGGAACTTTGACACCTTTATTCCCTAAAATGTAGTTTTTCATAGCCTTTGTTCGATTGCTTTCATTTTAATACGTTTTGCTTCTTGTACTGAGCAAAAATTTAAAATAAAATTGTCTTGGGTAATTTTGGTGGAACATTTGTAGAATTTCTCGTAAAATTTTCTGATCATTTGCATATTTAGTTCCTTACATTTAAATGCCTTTTGATTGTGATTACAAGAAGGATATGTTGGAAAATCCGGAGCCTTGTACCTGACAGAAACAAATAAAAATTAAAACTCGACTCACTAAACAAAGAACTAATAAAATCTTAAAAAAAAACTTTATACGTATCATTTATCTTTTCCCTATGAAGTTCAATAAATAATACTTTAAAAGCTTTTTATATTTAGTGCTACTATCGCAGGCTTGTATAACCCCATCCTAAACTACCCTGCATTTCTAGTAAACATTCAACATACCTTTTTTCACGTTCTACCTCTCGTTTCCACTTAGATTTTATAACAGGACGTTTCCTGGATTTGCCAAGTTCAGATTTTTTAACATATTGCATTAATTCCTCCATTATTTAACACTAAAAATACAATAATATCACACGTAATTCTCCACAACAACAACAGAAACCGCCATATTGCGAATGAATGAATGAAGCGCTCTGATTGGTGTATTTGGTTTTAGGGCCGTTTGAAAGTGAAACATGTCGTTATAGCGGTTTTTGCTACTAAACACGAATTTGCCTTTGTAAATTTGTACGCTTATAGTGGGATTTGCTAAGAGTTATTTTTCTTATTTCAAAGAGAATTTGAAATACTGGCCGTTGATATAAATAAGTTAATTTATGAAAAAAACTGTTTTAGGGGGTTTTGCAACTATACGCCTCAATTATAAAAAATATTATTATCACTAAAAATTATGAAATAAGTTTATTAAAAAAAAATAACAAACCGACTTTAATTCTTCCCCACTAACTAGTCACTAAAAAGTAATGAAATAATTAATTATCTAAGTATGTCAACGACTAGAAATTTCAAATTAATTCATAGTTTTTTAAATAGCATCAAAGTTCTAGTTCTTGACATACTTAGATAATTAATTATTTCATTACTTTTTAGAAAATAGTTAGTAGGAAAGAATTGAAGTTGCTTATTATAATATTATTTATTAATTCGCTGGTACATGGCTACAGGTAGTTCATTTACTACAATTGGTAACAATTTTTAGATAGCGGGCCCTACAGTTTCAAAAATTGTATCCAAAGTTTCCGATGCAATATGGAAGTGTTTACAGCCAATATTTATGAAAGAAATGACTACAGAATTGTGGCTGGAAAATGAGCTCTATTTCAGACTGAAATGCGATTTTCCAAATTGTGTAGGCGCTATTGATGGGAAGCATGTTTATATCAAATCGCCTCCCAACTCAGGATCAGACTATTTTAACTATAAGAAATCGTTTTCGTTAGTACTACTTGCTGTTGTCGATGCAAGATATAAATTCATTGCAATAGACGTTGCAAAGGGACGTTTCAGTGATGCAGGAATATTTAGCAACTCTGCATTTGGAAAGAAACTAAAAGATAATTCATTATTTCTACTTGAATCCAAATATTTAGAAGAAGGTGGTATGGAAATGCCTTACATATTTGTTGGTGACGAAGCATTTCCACTGCTTCCAAATTTAATGAGACCATACCCTCAATCGCAACTAAATAATCAGAAAAGAATATATAACTATCGTCTTAGCAGAGCACGGCGAGTTGTTGAACAGGCGTTTGGAATACTAGCAGCAGGATGGCGAATATTTCATACTGCATTTGGTTGTAATATCCATACCAGTTGACAAAGTTATTAAAGCGGCCTTTGGTTGTAATATCCACACAGTTGACAAATTTATTAAAGCGGCCTGTGTTTTGCATAACTATTTGAGTGAGGATAACGAAATTCAGACTGAAAACAGTATTAACAGTGTGTAGCGTCCTTTGCGACGAGGAGGCAATAGCCCTTCAGCCTATCAGATAAGAGAAGAATTTTCCAATTATTTTAACGGCAGTGGTAGCGTACCTTGGCAAAATACAAGTGCCCATATAAATGAAAATTAAGTAAAGACAAGTTTAATAAGCACGTAAAAATGTTCTTTTATTTCGTTTTAAAAAAAATGAGAATGTATCTATTTTTTTACAATGTTGTATCTACATACATAGACTCACGACTATAATCCCATTAGGGGGTAGTCAGAAAACACACTACAACTGTTTCAAATTTAATGTATTGAAACATGATTTCAAAGTAAAGTGAAGTGATCGTGTTAACTCGACGTTCAGTGAAGAGATAAATAATTTCTGTACTGAACGCCAAGTCAACGCGATCACTTCACTTTACTTTGAAACCTATGCTAAGTCCACTGGTAAAAAAAGAGCTGTAATCGATTATTCTAATATAGGTGTACCAATGAATGATGAACCTCGGAGTGGTTACATTTTAATTAATTTACAAGTTATAAAACTGAAAATTTTATAAAAAAAAAAATTTATGAGTACATATGGAAGTCTTTTATACAAAAATAAGTTTATTTAATCAGATCTAGTTCTGGACTGTTAACGATCCGTATAAAATCATATGTATGTATATAATCCGTAAACGTAACGTACATACAAAATTGTACCAATACACCAACGATAAGCACACATAAATACACACGCACACACACTAATTAAGTAAGTACTTACTGTTTTCCATCTTTGTTGTTTGTATAATGGCGCGCCAGGAGGCTTCTCTTTTTTCTGAATCTTTATAATATGGGTATGTTGGATTCCACAAACATTCGTGTTTCCGAACTTCTTCTATAAAAATCTCCATTTTTTAATCTGACCACTGCCCTCGATGAACAAATTTCGACACAACACGTGTTACCTGACCTGTTTGAATGAGCGAATTACCGATATTATTATTATACTCTTTGGAGCGAATGAAACTCGTTCGTTCTTGTTTGTTTGTGCGTGCATACACTAGTGCGAGCGAGATGGGAGTACGAGAGTGAGAGAGACGTCTGAGGGCGATGGAGGGGCACACAGCGTGCTCCATGTTTGAAAAACCTAGCACAGCTCGACACAGCGCAGCATGGCAGAGCTCCATAAAAAACATAGCACAGTTCGGCACAGTGCTGCTCAGCACGGCGCACAGTATACGATTTGACCAAACTAGAGGGACAAAAGTCTATAAGACAATTAAAGGGTTTGTAATGGGTCAACGTTATAAGTTATGTGATGATGTGGTAGCAAATTAAACACATTTTTTCAATTATGTAAATTTTAATCTGACTTTAAAAGCGATTTTAAATCAATACAATGTTTTAAGTTGCTTTTTTTTGGTATCTTTCTCAACAATGATGTGTAAGGGTCAGATGACACGAGTAAATACTTAATTACATCAAAATTTGTGCGGACACGAGAAGTTTTCAAAGTGTGGCCCAGTCTGACTTTACGAATTTCTTTGTTTTTGGCCTCCGAAGCCTCTTCGGACATTTGTCCTATTGGTATGATTGAATGTCTTATTATCTCCATCCATGAACTAGTAATTTATGTAATGCAGCTGGCATGTTATACCATGGGTATAAGGAGAGGTACAAGCCTCTCGTTTCTGAGCTGTATGAATCAAACTTTATCGGGTCAATTTCATAGCCGGAAGCTATGACTGTAAGAACTGTACAGAGGCGGTAGAGCAGATTTTCGTCGAGGCCGGTGATACGAGCAGTTTCTTTATATTTGTGGAAAAACGTTCTTGCTGTATTTCCATCATTGCTCGTTCCAAAACCCGGCTTAACTTTGTCTATAATGAGACCGATTTCTTTAAATTTTCCCTTGATTTCTTCTTTCTGCTTTTTAAAGATTTCTTTGTTTTTATCTCCCCTAACTTGCCACTGACCTATATTCATCCGGTGTGCAATATTTAATAGGCATTCCATTGTGCGGATGTAAGCATGGAGGCTAGATATCCCAAACTGATACATATTTTGATTAGGCTCTCTTGCACTTACAGTTGAATTCATCTCTTTGGAGGTAGCTTTGCAGATGAAACATGTTTGAGTAGATTTATTTTCGGAGAGCAAGCACGTTACATACTTTACCGTCTATCATCGACAAAATCAACTCATGTTTTACAGAAATAGCAACTCCATCTATTTGTGCACAAGTAGGCATCAAATCCCGAATTTGTTTCTTGACAGCTTCACATTCTTGTTTTATTAATGACTCTGTTTCTTTCTTAAATATAAACTTTATAATTCTGCAGAATCTTGGAGAAGATGGGCGTGGATTTTCCCATATGATTGAGTTATTGGCATCAGCATTATCTCTCACAAGTCTTAGCGGCACCAATGATAATACAAACATATATTCATCTGTATTGTTGGAATTTTCAAATGGCTGTTTGTATAAGCTGTGGCCTGAGGAGCCGTCACATCCCCACTTGTGGATCATTTTGTAGTTCGAGCCGTTTACATCAGGTCTCAATACTTCTCCAAGAATATTTTCGCATATTCTTTTTGCCGTATGATTCAAAAGAGCTTGTAGCTCAACCTCAGCATATGTGTCTGTCATACTGAATTTTTCCACAGAAGGGTAGCTCTGTTCTTTCACTTTTGCTAATTGATCATAGCATGGGTAAAGACGGAATCCTCTTTCTTTTGACTCCTGTTGAATAGTCTTATATACATTCACAGAGAAATGGTTGGATATAAACAAAGCCAATGCTTCTGCCGGGGTATACGGCCTTTGTTCTTTGTTTGCATTTATTCTTCTGCGTGCTTTTTTATATCCAGTAGCTCGTCTCGGTGAAGCTGTTGTAACTTCCTGAATTAAACTAGCGCGTCACGTTTCCCACTGGCTCGCATACCTAATTGAGTTGCAAAAGATAATTGTTTAACGTCATATTCTTCCAACAAATGTTGAACTTTACGTTTTTTAGTTTTCGTGGAACTATCTTCAAAACTCTTTTTTGGTCTGCCAAAACTGGAACTCGGTTTTGGGGGCTGTTCACAAAACATTGTGAGCACCAACTCTTCATATAACCATTCTTCGTAATCAATTAAAAATAAATCTAATCGCCTTTGTTTGTGAAGCCATTTCAAACGAATCTTCTCACATTCCTTTTTCAAATAGGCCTTAAGTGGCTTCTCCTGATCTTTCAGGAGGTTCAGATCAACAAATCTTGACTTTATAAATGTCAAAACTTGATCTAATTTGCCTTTAGGCGGTGTAGAACGCCAAAATTCAAATAATGATTTTCGCTGAATTCGGGCACCTTGTAAAGAAATAATAAGAAATATTTAGAATCGCATAAAGTCGCATTTCCAAATTATGATTTTAACAAACTTAAATATTAAGAGAATAGGTATGTTAAAAGCGTAATTACACCTTGACTCAACTTGACTACCTACTTTAAGATTGGGTAAACTTAGATCATATCTATTTTTTGTTGTTTTATAATCGATCTATTTAGATACATTATAACTACGCCTTTTAAAACAATTTGATGGATTAAAATCAATTTATATACAGATAATTACCTCGCGTTACAGAATCCATGACTAGAAAATACTTTAAATCACACAAAACCTCGAAACACATGCACAAACGGAACCGTTCACAACTGCACTGACCACAGAGTATTATAATATAAAAAGGGAAAGAGTGCCCTCTCTCGTGACTTTTAGCCATGACATATTTGAAGCGCCATCTCCATTTCTGAACCAGAACTACCGATCTATCACACACTCACACACGCACACGTTTACCTACACACACTAATGTAATTGATATCAGATTTATATTATGAGCCTTGTATTTCCCAGTACCGAACTATTTTGTTCTTATTTTCTTGCGGAACATTATTTTGTAATAATACCAATATTTAGGAAATTTAATCAAATATTCACATCAAGAAAGTAAGAACAAAGTTCGGTACGGGGAAATACTGGCTAAATGCAAAAATTGGGTTTTAATAAAATAACTAAGTATTTTAAGTTAAATCTCTTTATTTTCTATTTTTATAATTTTTGTGCTTATTATAATAATTAACAGCAGCTAATTTTATTTCATCATCGCCTTCATATTTTATTTTCCCGGACAAAATCCGATTGACAGACCGACACCAACTGTAAATAAATATATTTAATGTTGTGTCGGTAAACATTTTATATAGGTCGTCTTTGTGACTGGGACATTCAAATAAATTCGTGATTAGCAAGTCTGCTAACGAAGTTATATTTGATTTTAAAAACAATTTGGGCACATCTCTTTTCAGAAAAGAAATGGCCATGCTTTGTATTTCTCTAAAGAAGTATTCTGTTTTCTCACTGGGATAGCAAAGCCATTTCTTTTTTTGGTACTCTTTGGCTGTAATAAAAGAATTGTTCTTATTTGACGTGTTGTCTAATAATTCACTCTTACAATTTTTGCAACCTTTGACAATTTTTTTAGACATTTAGTCAAGACCCAACCACAGACATAGTTGCTTTGACCAGCATCATTTTCATGTTGCTGATCTAAGTAAACTTCATTGTTGAAATGAATTGTACTTTTTTCTTCAGAAACATTAGGAGTAACATTTTTTTCTTTTAAAAAAAAATCTAAATTTTGCAGGCATTCATTAAAATCCTCCTCGCAATTACCTCTACCCGAGTGAGGAGAGCTATAATTATTTAAAAGAAGCGCTTTAAATGCCCCTTCAAAACCTACAGTATTAGGCGCTATATTTCTTACTCCATAACTCCTAATGTTTCCAAAGAAATTTTCTAAAGGGTCTTGATTAAAGTTCCTGGTCATCATAGCATCGAGTCTATAATTACAAGACAACACTTGCCAAAGGAGTTCCATATCCTCTATCGTTTTAATCAAATTCGTAACAGACGGCACCACTTTCTCAACCAATCGGACTTTGTTTCCATCAGTAACTTTTTTGAAAAATTTGATGGTCCTTAGAACTATTTTGGCTTTTTTCCACAGCTCATGATGAGGCGTGTTACGTTTTATAGGTCCTTTATAAACTTTGCCATTCGGTATGGAGAAACTGTTTACATTTAATGAGTCGAACAAATCGTCGATTAGAAGGGTCAAGTCAACTAGTTGTCGACATTCTATAGGCAGATCACCCCTTGCTGTCAAATGTTCAGTTACAACAGCAACACTGTGACTGAACAATTGTGTTGCCGACTTGACCTTCATTTTTTTTATTTTTTCTGGATTAATATGTTCTTCTGTGAGCTTATGCAAAAGTCTCAGCTCTCCATACGATTTATCGGCATCATACACCATTTTGAAGTAGTCCCACTTTACGATTTTCTCCTCATTATTGGTAACATATCTCAGATCCTTTGTTAATAAATTGTTTCTTTTATAAGATGAGGTGTGTCATAAAGTGGGACTACGACGTGACCATTAAAACGCATCACTTCATAACGCCATTCTTTACCTTCGCGTAAATAATTTGCTTTGGTTTCCTGAGCCAATTCTGTTATAGCACTGACATTAACAGGACTTTGGTCATAAACAGTGTTTAATCTATGAGACCACATTTAAAACATTGTTCGATTACTGATTGGAATTTACCTAGGCAATTCGTAAAATAATATGCAATTGGCTGCTTATAATTATTTTTGACTCCCTTCACCATGAAAACCAGTACATGGTCAGCAAATACTTCCTTCGAGTCCGAAGTAAAACCTTCTAATTTATCTTTTTGAGGTGAATAAAAAATTTGCGGCGTTATTGACATTTCATCAAAAATGAGGCTACACAGCCTATCTGGGATCTGGTTTTTGAGCAAACTTTTATTTATTTTTTCAAAAATTATATTATTAATGCCAGGTGCTAATTTTATTTGGCTCAGTATTCGTTTCATAGCTTTGCATGAAGGGAGAGCAAAATATTTATGTAATAGCCTGTAGCACTTAGGGCTTTTTTTGTACAAAAACAAACTTAGGATTTTCTCCTCAATTGTAAACCGTCTTCCTTTTGGTTTATTTTTGGCTTGTTGCTGCATATGTACAAACAATTGAGCTGGTTTGGTCATATGTTGTATGACTTGCTTAAATATGACATTTTGTGACAACTTCTCTGCATTACTCAGTCGTTCCTTATACAGTTGGCTCCTTTTGCGCAAAACTTTTAAATTGTGTCTCTAATTGCGACATACGAAAGGTTAATACATATGGGTACTTAATATAATATGTAACAATTATATCTGCAAAGGTGGAAAGAGGGAGCTCACCTGGTAAATGAAGACTTGGTACTGCCAATGCATTTAGGCGTTTAAAGCGATTTTTTTGATCAATAGAAAAATGGATGTCACATAACCGCTGCTTCTTATAAAATTCATAGTCAGATGGTGTTTCAAGCTTTCCTCCAACAAGATTCACCCAAATTTTAAAACGATCAGGAAACTTGGTAGGATTTGGAAAGACATGCAAAGGCACATCTGAAACAAAGAAAATGTATGATTAATATAGAAAAAATCTTCTTTCGTTCTTCACGTTGATAATTTTAATGATAAATAAATGAATTAGGTATCTTACAACTTTGATGAATTCCATTGCAATTATCATAACTATGTACCATATTATATGTAATTATAATGACAGATGGACTAACCACTCATATGCTTTCGTCACAAAAAAAGCGCGGGCTAAGTGCTTTACGACCGACGCGGTCGACCGCCCGGTGTGACTGTCCATAATAAAACTTGATTTATGGGCGTTTGAAGTAGAAACTTGACGAACAAACGACTGTTTTGTAAAGTTATAGAAACAAAGAACTTGTATGAAGGAGTTCTTGAGAATTTAGCTTACTGATAAAATTATAAAAATACAAGAAGTTTGAAGACAAGTAAATTAAGACGTTTCGTGGGATAAAATATTTTTTTTACGAAATTTAAAGCGATAACGTATCTTTTTTTTGTTAGAATAATAAACTATATTAGTTTATCTTGCCATGTTAAATTTAATATGAACATATTTTCTTCAAACAATAGCCAAAAATAGCTGTCGAACGAGCGCAATAAATTCCCTTTCACCGCATTCCGCTGCAAAATAATATAGTATGTTCATGCGTAGTTTACGGAGAATACTGAACCCGTAGAATAAAAATATTTGCTGTAAACTAAAGACACATGTCTTAACTATGTATTTAGTGAAAAAAATACATCGCTTTCTTGGAAAATGTTCTTCTAATACACAAAAACCAGAAAACACAACAGGGTCATCTTTGTTTACAAATTTACGGAAAACTGATTATTCTTTTTGACAAAAATTATAATGGATAGAAAGAACAAATACTGAATTTAACACTCACATGCTAAATCATTACAGTTTCAAATAAAATTTTCGTAAACTTTTTACGTTTAGATAGGCTAAATCGTTCGTCACGATCGCGAGTTCCAGCGCGGAAAGCAATATGGCTGCCGTCTAAGGGTCGTCGACACACTTGGTTCGGCATGATACTTAGGTACGTAATACGATTTTTGGGTTTGTGAAATTAGATAGTGGGATTTTTGGATTTATATGATGATAGTCAAGTCCCACTTTTTTGTTTACACCTAATCCTTGAAGACCGGCGCGCGCGCGCCGGCGCCCGCTTATCGCAGTATCAGATTACAGCGCTCAGTAAAAACGTTATCGCTCCATTTCTATACCTTCTTTTTACACACTTGAAACGGTTATGAGTACTTGAATGATGCTGTTATGATATACAACGTAAACAAGATTCTTATTACAGCTCGAAATATAAACATTTCCTTATTAAATGAGAGACCTTACTGAAAGTGTTTATGTTGCTGTATTACGTTGATTTTTGACACAACTATTGGACCGATTTACACGAAATTTTGGGAATTAGGTCATAATAAGACAAGTTATCTAGTGACAATGTTGTTTTACGAGATCTGTAATCAAATTTCCGAAATATTCAAACTCAAACATCATAATGCGCGCGCCGTCATTTTGAATTACGTAATGCGTGTTTTTGTAAACGAACATCAAAAATAATCCAATTAGATTCCAATATCAATTGTTTCTAGATTACTAGTCATATATTCACCGACTCATTTGTAACTTTATATCGTTAAAATAGGCCACTATAATTCTGAAGTATCAAAATACATGATACGCGAAGAAAGCGGGTAACTTTATTTTGTTTTCTTATTTTCACCCGCAACTTTGATGTTTGAATTTGAATATTGGTTGAAAATGAACAATAACTAAGTAAATAATGAATTCCAATCCATACTTGGCTTACCTTTCATAGAAACAATCCAAAATATCGATCTCACAATGCACTCAAGCGGAACAGATTTTGAGGTTATTTCACAATCATTTTTCGAAATGACACTAACTTTATTTCTCTTTGCTGTCATTTTTGACAGCTAGCTAATATTATCTACCATAGAGAACAATCGTTCAGAAATTAAAATAAACCATAGGAAACAAACAAAAGAAGTTTAAATCAACCGCGACTTGCTGGAACCGATTGGATCCACCCGGACTCAATGACAATTCGAAACATCCGGAGCCTGTAGGACCCGTTAGGACAAAAGAGGAATAAAAATGTGTTTTAGAAAAAAAAATTTAATATATTTTTAAATAAGTACTTAGTTAAAATAAACATTTATTTTTAAACATTTTTTACTTACTACGATAGGTTGTTTATTGTAATTTTAAAACATAAAACGTATTGTAAAATTATTTATACAGGGTGTAACAGAATGAATGCAATACCTCTTAAGGGGTCATTGAACTCATCATTATAAACAACTTTCACTGTGGGACCAACTCCGAAATCGCGGAAAAAAAAATCTGCTGTTTTATTTATTCAATAAAACTATTTACAGGTAACATAATTTTTTTTTGTATATGCATACATATACAAAAAACAAATTAAACTCAGGCGTTGAAGTATTCCTCCGCATCGCTGTCATCCGGAAACGTACCCAAAAGACTGGCAGCATTACCACGCTGAATGGCAATGCTAATTCTTTGAGCCAAGTATGAGCCAGCCCTCTGGTCACTTAAAGTGTCGATCAGATTACAGTCACAAAAAAACCAAATCAAACAGGCACTCGGGAACGTAATTTTTTTTCAGGATGGGAAATCATTAAATGACTTCTTCCGCTCTGGGTGGAGCGGAAGGGCGTGTCAGACTCTTACTGACTAAACCCACCCATATTCCTCGTGGAGCCCTTTGCTTTCTAGGGCCGCGGTGACTCTTTCGAACAAAATCCGCAAGAGGGCAAAACAATCCACATCATGTGCCTGAATCCTTCCGAACAGTATGATATTCCTCGAAACATATTTGTAAGCAGAGCGTCACATCACACTTAGGGATTTCGGTCTCGGAAGCATTTTCAGTCCCGGGACCAGTCTCGAACCTCGGAAGCTAGTCCCGGGAAATTCGAGACCCACGTGTTTTTTATATTAGAATGGTTTTTTACGGATACGTTACGTTATGGATGGAGGTATTGCAGGTGTGCAAGAAAATGGTGATTTTAATATTGTTTTGGAAGGTAAACTAGACTTATTTTGGTAAAAATAAAAGAAATGGCAATGACATAGTTTGACTTAGTAAATGATAAACTATAAGAGGGTGAGTGAGGGTAGTAGTGAAACTGACTGAAGTGAGTGGTGGTGATGGTGAACTGTGAAGTAAATGATAATTACGATTGTAACTGTTTATAAATCACATTTATTACAAATTTACTCTTTGATCAATCTGACCAAACCAAACATAACAATAGAATATTATAACAAATAGAAAAAGATAAGATAGCAATATTTGAAGTACCTAATTCAGACTTTCAGGTTATTACTAAATTCTTTATTCTTAATTCTAATGTTTAGTCTTTTTTAATTAGGAACTTTGGTAAAAAAAGCTTATATCTAAGTAGTCGTTTTATCTAGTAAAATATTAAAAATATACCCTTTCCTTAAGTTTCGGTAATTTAGGTATAAATAAACTTATAAATGTCGATTGACCTGACCAAACATTTAAACAAAACAAAACGAAAACTCTATAATTCTTGCACTAGAATCTTATGACTTATTAATAATTATAATTACTCTGTTTATACAAAACAAAATTCAAATTAAAACAAAACTTCTCATAAAAATCAACCAATCGAAAAGTTACATTCAAACAAAACAAAACGAAAATTTAAAATCAGTTCTTTCGACTTATTAATATTAATTAGTCTGTTTAAACAAAACAAAATTTAATTCGCTAGGGGCTACTGGGGCCAGCGGGTGTGAAAACAACGAGTCGGGTGCGCGCGCGGGGCGGGGCATAAGTTCGGGTCTCGCTCGGGCATTGTCGGGACGCATTCGACAAGCGGCAGTGTCACTAGGCGGTACATAGTGCGCGGCGGAGAATTTATAAGTATAAAATGTACAAATAAATTCTGGTGTTAAGAATATTTTAATGTTTTTCTACCGAAACATTTGGTCTCGAAATTCCCGGGAATTTTTATTAAGTCTCGGTCTCGGTCTCGATGATAAAAGTGGCGAGACTCCCGGGATTTCGAGAATCGAGACTCCCGGGGCGAAATCCCTAATCACACTGCTTGCAAATATATTTTGAGCGACTCTTTTTGCACCATACACAACGTGCGTTTTTACTGGCGCCAAAGCCGACGAAATGGTTCCCAGACAGAATAGGACGCCTTGTCATTCCCGGTCCAGATGCCAGACATTTCGTGACGACCTGAACCGGAAATGATGCAGGCCTTCCAAATCGTTGAACCAATTCTTCGGCTAGGCGTTGTCTTGTGGACAGACTTATAAATTATGTACGAGTTCAGGATGGTAACATTTAAAAGGCGCCTGAACACTTTTTTATACCAGACCTGATTTCTGGATCTTATGGGGTGTGCGGAGAGAAGTTGGTCTTTTCTATCCACACCCCCCATAGAAAGATTGTAGTCTAGTACTACTTGTGGCTTATATTTGTACCGCCCGTACTTTTCCTTGCCCGCTACTTCGCCTTTGTGAAAGGTGGAAAGCATGGCGACCAAGCTGGTGTCACGCCACAACATCACAGATAAATCCCGGCAATAACTGTGTAAGATTTCGCCAACCCGCAACTCGTTCTTACCCACACTTTTGATGGAATCCGGGACAAACTCCCTATTAACTCTGAGAGTCCCATAGCAATCGGTGCCATGGGACTTCAGGTATCTTGCCAAAAGGGGCGAGTTATAAAAGTTATCCATGATCAAAGTGTGGCCTCGACCGAGAAGTGGGTTGGCGAGATCGTACACAATACGGGCTGTCGCGTTAGACGGTGGAGGTGGCCTTGAAGTTTTAGGGGCTTCGTCCGTCTGTCTGTCGTCTGTCTGTCTGTCATCCGTCTGTCTGTCGTCTGTCTGTCTGTCCTCTGTCTGGCTGTCGTTTGTCTGGCTGTCGTTTGATTGTCTGTCGTCTGTCTGTCTATCGTCAGTCTGTCTGTCGTCTGTCTGTGCTTTGCCAGTGTAGAAGAAAAACTTCCACAAGTACCCGGTCGACGCTTCGCACAGCTCATAGCTTTTAACGCCTACCTTGGCGGCTTTGGTGGCTATTTTCTGTACGAAGGACAGCCGACCGTGCCACTTGAGAAGTGATTCGTCTATGGCGATGTCACGTCCTGGATAATACAATGAACTGAACTTGCTATTGAGATGGTCGAGCACCGGCTGAATTTTCCTAAGTCTGAATTCATCTGGAGTCATGTCCCGTCCTGTCACGTTGTCTGCAAAATGCATCATGCGCTTTATGAGCACGTATCTATTATATGTCATAAGCTCCCTAAAATACTTCAAGGTGAGATAGCCATTTTCTCGCCAGTAATCCTTTTCAACGGATAGCGGCGCTAACCCTAGAAAAATCATAATGGCAAAGAAAACAGCCATCTCACTCCGATCCGTGTTCACCCAAAAGTTTAGCCGGGATTTTTCTTTTGTCAAATATTTGTCAATGACGTTCGACGAGTGCCTGTTTGTTTGACGTACAAATACATCAAAAAATTGTTGGTCAAAATATTTAAAAAAAATGTCCGACGGCCGGGTGGTGTCGTCCACAGCAAAAATTGGACCAGGGGTGCCTGTAAAAACCTCCAGCTGGCCAACAAATGTGTTGTGGTCACTGCTCCAGTTGAATGAGAGGTGATCGTCCGATGCCATTTGGCGCAACAAAATGTCTGCCTCGGTATCTTCTTGCGCCAACCACTCCACAGCCTTGGGGTTAAGGTCGTCCGGTATGTGGGCAGACTCCAAATCAGTGAACTCCATTTCACTTAATTCTATATCATTTGCCTCGTGCGTGTCGTCGTCGTCCTCGTCCTGTAGCCATTGGGCCAAAATGGTATCCGATCGATTTGTACACAGATCTAGAAAAAAGAAAGAAGTTATTTTTGCTGAAGAAACAATAATAACGGTGCAATTGTTTGATGCTGATAATGATTACTTACCAGATACTGCTTTTCGCCTTGGTATTTCGGCGGTAGTGCTGGTGCACGAGGCATTTTTGCTCAAAGTGGAGCCTAGAATAAATATTTAGTTAAAATGTGTTGTACATTTAAGTCCAAAAAAAGTGATTTCGATTGTTGGATACACATACATACCCACTCCAGAAAGGACATTCTTGTTTTGAGGCGCTTTTTTTGAAGCAACCATTTTGACATCGGTTTCTATGAAAATGAGAACAATATTATTTATAGTTTCAGATTTACAAAATCATAGGTAATGTACTCTATAGAAAAACAAAATTATTCTTACTTAGATTGCCAGAAGTCCAGTCCACGTGTAGCGGAGAAAATCCGGGAGCTTCTAAAATACTTTCATAACTGATAGTGCTGGAAAACAACAAATTATTTTGTTTAATTGCTACAATTATGTGATGAAATATATTTTTTTTATAAAAATGTCTTGTTACCTTGTTGGAGTTGAAAAATTTGGCTTAGATGATGTTGAGACTGGAGATATTGGGATTGGAGATGGAGGGACTGGAGATATCGGGACTGGATATATCGGGACTGGAGACGTGGGGACTGGAGATGCTGAAAGCAGCCTTTCTTCAATTTTTCTGTGGACGACATTATAACGATCAAAAGAAGCCACGCAAATTTTCCAAAATATTGGTACTATAAAATATAGGGTACTATATTTTACCGGATTTCCCAATCCTGCAATTTAGGAGCTGGCGGCGTGGTTGGCGTGCCTGCGATCAACCGACAGGTTTCTCGCTTCGGTGATTGCTTTCTGTAACAATAACCAATGTCAAACCATACAAATAAGACCAAATATGAGTAGTTCCTGCGATATCGTTATAACAGATTTTGACTTTTTTACCGTGACCGCTTACGAGGAGGCGCATCAGGCAGGAGTGAGCGCTCCACTTCTTTTTGGCGTTTTCGCGCCACTAACTCTTGCTTGACCGATGGTGACATTTTGGCCAGTATTTTTTTTGTTTTTGCCATCGCTTGCTTCACCAGCGCGTGCTCTTCTTCGTAGGATCTACAAATAACAGACCTTCGTGTAAAATATAAAAAATAAATTGGAAGTGTTATTAATTATGCTATTATTCAATAGAGAATAAAATAATAATAATCACCGAGAAGAAGGTCCTGGTATAGACAAATCCACCTGAGGTGGATTTTGTGGTGGGGTATCAGTAAACAATTTTCTCGGGGAACAATTACCCTGCCTCCCTGCCCGCCCCCTAGACTGGCCTCTACCTCGCTTGTTTTGTCTATTACTGAAAATATGAAATATTAAAAAGACAACATTTAGGTAGTAAGATGAAAAAAAAATACAAAATCCCTGCCACTCTAATTACCCACCCTAAACAGAATAAACTCAATACCTCTTAAAGGGTATTTGTACTCATCATTATGAACAACTTTTACCATGGGACCAACCCAGAAATCGCAAAAAAAAATCAGCTGTTCCATACATTTCTGTGCGCATAACTCGACAAAATGTACTGAAAAGCTGATTTTTTTTATACCAACACCAACCGACAAAATAAAAATATGTAAATCCATTCCAAAAATATCCTTACAAACCACAAATCATGCTATAGCTGCTGTAGCAAAAAAAAAAGAAATAATAAAACAACAACAAAAAAAAAGTTTGTCG
The DNA here is from genome assembly GCA_947386135.1 of Melanchra persicariae. Taxonomy (NCBI): domain Eukaryota; kingdom Metazoa; phylum Arthropoda; class Insecta; order Lepidoptera; family Noctuidae; genus Melanchra; species Melanchra persicariae. The sequence goes on along the minus strand of OX376652.1, from coordinate 10,366,052 downwards.
GAGCCCTTATTCCGTAAAAAGCCGAATTGCTTTTGGTAACTACAGCGACATGCAGCGTTTACTTACGAGACTTGTGGCTATAACGTCGATCCTGTTTGAACGCACACATTTTACGTTAATATTAATGTTTTAAATTAAAGTTTATTATTTAGATTTAATCATTTAGAACCTAGTTCCTGTTTAAAGTATGAAAATCATACATTTACATCGCTTCAAAACTGCCAACTGTTATCAAAATGTAGCTTCGTGCATTTTACGAAATGAAATTTTCATATTTCACACCAAGAATGATTAAAAGTGAATATTTAACCAAATAGAGCAATAAACAACGTTTATTTTGACGTATAATACATCTAAAAATATTAAAGGGAAACTACTTACGGCATGTTTTTAAAAATATTTTTCAATGGCGTCGAACGAGCGCACTTTGGCACTCAATTCAAAGCACTGTCATAAAATTATTTGACGTAATACAGATACACAATGAAACTCATTGTGTTGCTACATTAAACAACTAATATTATAAACAAACTTTGAGCCGCTGAACCTTACGGTAATTAAAATAGAGCCGAAAATCGAAGCTTAGTCCTCTTGGTAGCTCTAGCTACCAGAAGCACTTTACGATTTTTTTTTTGGAAGCTTGCGCTACCGGAAGCACGTAAGTGGTTATCAGACAATAAATTTGAGATACCTAAATAACGTACCGTACCGTGGAGTCTACTGTTGTGTACTACTACCACACCACCACAATTCGTTTCTGCATCACCCAAAGGTTGACTGGTAGAAAATGCCTTAAGGCATTAAGTCCGCCTCTGTATTATAGTGTGCATAAAGAATAAATAAATAAGTAAAACAGCCGGTTTTTAACCTAAGTAGATTTGAATTTACCTGTGCTTTTACATCCGAGTGTACATCGGTGCAGCATTGTAGCAATGATGAACAGATGAACATTCACTGCAGTCACAACACAACACAAAATAGCGTCTTTAGCGCGTAGTAGAACACAGTTTCTGAATGATCTTGGTATCGAAACGGAGGAGTAATCTCGACTCGACGTTTATAACGAAGATATTATCTCAAAAACTAGGATATACACATAAAACAACCGAAAAACATAGTCAAGCGTGTGCGCAGGCTATGGTGACCATTTTACGTGTCATTGACATTAGAAAAAGACGAGTGAATATAAAGGCAGTGTTGCTATTATTTCCATTATATTAAATGGATTTAAGATATTATAGATAAATATAATTAATTGTTTATATGAAGATTTTAATATATTTAAACTAACATTAAATTAGTAAACTTAAACTAACATTAAATAAAACGTGTTAGGTTTAGAATTTTATTACAGAGACATCTATTGCTGACTAGGTAAAACTAAACCTTGATTTCAGTGTTCAGAAATGAAGATGGCACTACTTCATTTATCGCCAAGCTTGATGTAGGCAACTGTCCCCCCCCCTGGCACTGACTAGCCAGTATACTATTGTAGTCTTTGGCACTGACCGTGCGGGCGGCTACCTGAGTTCGACGCGGTAACTTCGCGCATTGTTATTGAAGGGATCACTACACAATAGCATATTCTGACGTCATTATCGGCTGTAGGGTAAGTCTAAATGGGTAATAATAGTAAAAAAACGGTTTATTTTAACATTATGAGTTTTGACTTTTGTCCCTCTAATTTGGTCAAATCGTATACTGTGCGGCGGGTAGCGCGCCTCGCTCGAGACTGCTGCGTTTTTAAACAGCGGCTCACACAGCGCAGCACAGCATGGTTTGTTTGTATCCTCATTAAAATATTAGACGAACGAGTTGACCAAACATAGCACAGCGCAGTAGATACAGCGCAGCACAGCTCGATGTTGATTTGTCACCCTTATAGTGAATTTGGGGGGAAATCGACATTTCGTCAAAAATTAGACTAGGGCAAAACTTGGGTAATCGGTGATAGTTTTGTTTTTCACTTGTAAAATTCGATTCAATGAACAGATTATTTTTTAAATTTACTGTGCTAGAGTAGACAAAAGAAGCTTTAGTAACTTAAATCTAAAAATGTGGCAAATACTATAATGATTGAAAAATAAATTTTTATCAAGTCAGTTCCTCATATCAGTTGATTTGGTGATACTTAAGTTATTGTGTGATATAGACTTGGTTAAGTTGTGATATCAGTTGGGTTAATATGTGATAGTAGTAGAATTAGTAAATAAAACAAATATTATCATAATTATACTTTAATAACTCTTAATCATAAAAAAATCTTATGCATATAATTGGCACATGTACTTTGGTAATCTTTTTACGAAGTAATTTCTGAGATCAGTTTAAGCAGAAATAAAATATGACCTAATCAGATAATTCACAGTTTGAACAAAGGAAAAATGTAGGATTTATTACATTTTGGCATAGCACATGATACCATGTGCGGCAGAACTGACATTCTATCCACTCTGCACCGTTTTTTAACTTCACATCATCTGCAAAATTTCCTCTACAAGTGCCACATAGGTCTAGATTTTGGTCAGATACTCTATTGGAAGAAGAGGGCAGAGGTTCATAAACTTTCCCTTTTTTAGGCTGAGATTTCTTGGCTGTTTTTTTCTTTTGGGATTGAGGAATCTTCAATATCTCTTGGTCTTTTGAATATCCTGGCTGTTGATTTTCTAGGTCAGTTTCTGGTTGGTTTTCCTTTTCTGTAACATCACAGGTAACCAAAGATGGTGCAACTGCATGCTCAGGAATGGCATTATAATCAACTGGATAAACACCTGCTTTTGCAAAAGCTTTAGCTATCAATGACCTTTTATCAATGGTTTCTTGATATGCCGCAGAAAACATTTTCAAAAAATCATATCGAGTTGGTTTTTCTCCGGGTTTTTCCAGCTGAAACTTATCTAAATGATTTCTCCATTTGGCTTTCATGGGGCTAAATATTCACATCAAGAGGCTGCAACAGATGAGTGATATGTGGAGAATATGTAACAATATATATTTGCTCCTTACTTGCAAGATCCAACACTTCTGGAGCCAAATGAGATTTGTGAGAATCCATGAAAAGCACAACCGGTCTAGCCAAGGGAATGCTATCTATAAAATGTTTAAAAAATTCTAAAAATAAGTCATTGTTAATCCAGCCCTTATCACTAAGTTTAATAAGACAAGGGAAATCAGAACTTTTCAATCTGTCATCCCATCGTTTCCCTTTAAATATAATCATTGGCGGTATTGCATCACCAGCAACATTCACACAGGGCAACACCGTAGTTGTTGTTCCTTTTTCCCCAAAAGTTTGCTTGTAAACATGTGACTTTCCCGTCAATGTAACTATTTTCCCAGAATTCATAACAAACATAAACCCACTCTCGTCTAAATTCCTGATCCTTTGAGGATAATTTTGTATTTCCAGCTTTGTATATAAATCTTCAACCATTTTATAGAAATTATTCAGTGCCTCTCTAGTAGCAGACTGGGCTCGATTCATGGACAAACTTTCTGGTGTTCTCAAACTCAAATTATAGCGCTTCTTGAAAGAAGACCACCAACACCAACCTGCACTTTGCTTGGTTTTAGAAAATGGGTGTTTTATTTGGCTCTGTTCGGCTAAGCGATATGCCACAAGACGAATCTGCTTTACAGTTAAACCAAAACCTGTTTCCTGCATTTTATTTATGTAGTTCAAAAGATCAACCTCCAATTTAGCTGGTAATATAAATGGTTTGCTACGTTTCAGTTCAGATGTAGATGTAGGATCTTGATGATAGTGACTGCAATATGCTTTTAAAGTGCTCCAAGGGACACAAAATTTTTTTGCTGCCTTGTAGACAGTGCTTCCATTCTTTACTTCTACTACAGCTGCTCTTAAACTGGATGAGTTGTAAGCTTTTTCTTTTTTGGCAGAGATATCAATTGTTCGCAAAGAATTCTTCTTGGTTTTGGTCTGCAAAGGAAAATGAAAGTTTAAATCACTGTGCATTGAAGAAAATAGAATAATTCTTACGTTTAAGTTTGATCTACTTTACAAAATGAAATTAACTTGGTTATTATGTGATAGCAAATGACTGACATTGCGAAAAAAACTTAACGTTTTCCCGCGCCAAATTAAGGATTTTAAATACTAAAATGTACCCGTACATAATCAGAAATGCAACAATAATAATTATGAAACTCACCTTTTTGGGATCTTTATTTGTTTTGGCCATTTTTTATGTATTCTAATTAATATTAATTTTTAACTTTCACCTCTTCCACCGAATATATAGAAACTGAGGTTAACAGTAGTGACAGATATTGACATCAACTTTTTTAATTTCTGAAAAAGTGTTCGGATACACACTCCAATAGATTAAAGAGTTAAAGAACAGCGCCATCTATTGGTATTAACCTCAAACTCCATCTCTACGTAGTAACTTTGTTATAAAACACATAATATCTATCACCGAATAGCTGTATATCACGAATTAGCCAAGTTTTGCCTACATAATCGGTCTTCTGGACATAACTCTGTGACTGTGTTTTTGATTTTTATAAATATACATTTATTCAGGCATGGCTCCACTCCTATTTTCGTCAAAAGTCTTTTCAACGATTAAGGAGATGGCAATGTGAAATATTTTGCCATAAGAGGGTAACTTCTTGGACTCTTCTTATATTAAGAGAGTGAGAGCACTTTTTCCTCCAGAGTGAATCTGCGACCAGAAGGCTTCTTTTTCGTCTGAGTGTATTGCATTTTGGTGAAAATTTTTGCTGCTGTAGTCATTTTGCATGTTAGTTTTTTAAACAAAAGGTCTGTAGACATTTTTTCGGCACTGGCTATTCTGGATTGCAGGGTTTGGTTTCTCTTTTGAGATCTTACCAAGTTTGATTGCAAAATTTTCATTTTTCGTCTTGTTGTCTTTAGCTGATTCAACCACAATGACGGCACCTCCTGTTGCTGATGATTAACTGTATAAAGAATCACAATTCCGTTAGTGTCAAACTAAGCTAACTAGCACTTGTATGCTATGCTGTATGTATTAATCGATTTGTCATAAACTTTTAAATACAATTATCATTTTTTTTTTGTTAGCGTATTCTGTCCCACTTCTGGGCAAAGGCCTCCTTTCACTCCTTCCATCAATCGCGGGTCCGCACTTCCTCTTGCCAGTTTTGGCGGAATCTGTCTAGTTCGTCGCGCCATCTCCTTCATGGTCTGCCGCGACGCCGTCGCTCTGTTTCAGGGCACCAACTTTGTGCTACTTTGGCCCAGTTTATCGGAAATGCGGTACCATGTCCTACCCAGTCCCATTTCAGTTGGGTAGTAGTTTGAGCCACATCAACTATTATAGCGCAATATAGCGTTTCGAACTCGATCCGTTAATTTAATGCCTAGTATACTACGCTCCATTGCTTGTTGGCAATCCTTGAGTTTGCACTTCTGGAAGTTAGTCAAAGGCCAAGTCTGTGCGGCAAGGTTCAAAAGGGGAGAATACACAATATGTCCATGAGCTTTTGTTTTAGTGTCATGGGCAATTCACCTTTGAAAAGGTCTTAGTCTAGGTCTTACGGCCTGGGCACAGTTTCTGGCGGTGCGGGGCGCGGTGAGGCGAGAGGCGCGGCGGGCAGTGTGATTTGCGGTGGTATGCCACAGCTAGACTAGTAGCGACCACGGCGGCGTCAGCGATGGACGTATTTAGGGAACGGCTAAACTATTAATATGTCCCTGTCAAAAGTAGCACGGTATTGCCTCGAAACAAGTGCGTTCTTAGCTCGAGATATCATTCAGTCAATAATAGGATCGCACCCAGTTAACCAAAAAAGGAGAGAAATTGGCGAATTTCATACTCTTTATTATGAATATAGGAACTATCCTGATAATTTTTTTGAATATACGAGGGCAAGCATAGAAACTTTTGATTATACAACGTGGCGCTACAATGGCGACATTAATTTAACACACGGGTAGGGCTAGTGGCCATTAACCACATAAATTATGTTAGGTTAAAATAATTGGTAATTTGAACAAAACATTTTTTTCAAACAAACTAAATAATAAAAAAGTGACTACAATTGGGATCACTCTGTGCAAAAATTCATTCATGAAATTACTTACCTAATTGCACGTTACTCGTTTACGTTTACTCAGAGCGGCAACGCGTCGCTTCGCGCGCTGGCAACCGCGCAACGCGCCGGCAACCGCGCAACGCGCCTTGTACTCCTGCGATCCTTTGGCGGCATTCTATCAAAGAATCCGACCGGCACAAAAGTACCTACCTACCGACAGCGGAGCTGTTTAGTCAAACACTTATCATATCACGCTCTCTTATTAGTATGAGTTATTACCACTATCATCACTAATCACTAGGTACTTTTATTTAATTGTCTTTATTTTAAATTTTCTTATTTTCAATGAGTCCACCTTGTTGACGAATACAAAGGGCCAAACGTAACAATGTATGAACTTTTCTAAATTTGAACGGGTGCCACTTTTCGCGCTTTAGTACCGCCGTCTATGGACGGTTTTGTGATGGACTTTAAAATGTCTAGCGCTCTGGCGGAGGCTAGTTTTGGGTTGACCTTCGAAGTATTGTAGGACATTTTCAGTTATCTGGATTGGGTTTAGTCGTGTAGGCGGTCGATCTAGGCGTTGAGACCTAGGATCCACTGGTCGGTTTTCACGGATACGCTGAAGAGCTCCTACAATAGTGCGAGGATTAGAAGGGCATTGCCTTGAATGACCATATCTTTCGCAGGACATTTTCAGTTATCTGGATTGGGTTTAGTCGTGTAGGCGGTCGATCTAGGCGTTGAGACCTAGGATCCACTGGTCGGTTTTCACGGATACGCTGAAGAGCTCCTACAATAGTGCGAGGATTAGAAGGGCATTGCCTTGAATGACCATATCTTTCGCGATATTTCCTTATCGCAAGGGCGGCATTTTGTTGGCATTCTCCGTAAATTAGGATCATGTCCGCATATTCAGCTGCCGTGTAATTCGGATGTGTATTTGCCATCACAAATTCACAAATAATAACGTCCTTAATCGTAAAACACATACTATGTAGATCGGAAAACTAACGAAAACAAAGCAAAGCGTCTTTATCGCAGTACCATAATCTATTTACTATTCTAATTACACAAAACTAAATAAATAAAACAATAAGTAAGCGTCTTTTTCGCGAAACATTCACAAAACAATTACACGACGTAAGCGCACGAGCGTAAAGATGTGTGTCAAGGTTACGGGTCCGGCTAGCACTAGATAAAAAAAGAGAAGGATTCGGGTGCGGCGGGGGTGGAAGGGAGAGCGCGCGCGCCGACAAAAGGATAGAGGTATTGCTTCGTTTCAATTTCTTTGACGCGAATGTTACGATCCGTGATCCCGGCAAATGACCGCTGCACTATGATTATTTTTGTACAGGATGCTCCAAAATGCTTATTTCTATATTTTTTTAAATTTTTAAATAAATCAGTAAATAATGACGTTTTATGAAAATAAAATTACTTCTTAAAACGAAACTGGGAAAATGTATACGTATGTTAAATTAATGTCACCATTGTAGCCACGTTGTATACTCGGCCATATACATGAAGACTTGAAAGCTAAAGTTAATTTCAAGAAAATTGTTTCACCTCTAGAACAGCTGTTTCTAACTTTAAGGTAAATATGTAGATAAATAGAAATGTTAATTTTTTCATCACTAAGTATTTATTTATGTACCATAGACAAATTATTAATCACAAATTTAGTTTTTAATTATAATTATATTTTTGGCATGTCATTTGGTCCATTATTAAGTTTTTAACTTTTTGGTAAAATGTAAATTTTTAATTGTTTGTGCCGTAGTCAGAAGGCGGAGGTTGAGTGTAATAGCCCTGATAGCCTGGATACTAATTTCGTCCATCAAAGCTTGAGTGCTGCAGTGGCGGGGAGGTGGGGGTTGATGGCACTGGTGAAACCGACGGCGGAGGCGGCGGTGATTCGAAGAGTGACGACGACAATTCTTCTGTTAGATCTTGAGTTGATGTATCTTCATCTATTAAGTTAGTCTCTCCCACGGTGGGCAAATATTCGTCTTTCAAAAATGATAATTGTTCAAAATACTTCCACTGAGACTGATAATCTGAACCTTCATCTCCTGACCTTAACATAGGTACTTTTTTGAGTTCTTTCCGGTAGCCGACTAGCCGTCTTTTAGGTTCTTCCATTTTTTCCTTAAACTATCATCTGAAAATTAAAAGTAATTACCAATATTGGATTTTTATGGAATAACAGATTTTTTTTATTTGCGATAGTCCCATCATTAACTCATAACCTCATTACTAGTAATGCATAAAATATAAAGATGTATTATGGATGGACGGATGGATAGCTAGACGTAATATCACATTAAAATTTAGTATTATAATATTACCTACATTTAGTAAAATTTTTGGAAAAGTTAGGTCATTAATAAGTGCTTTTTTATTTCAGGTTTCTTGGTCACGGTGGATCATTTAGGTCTCTGGCTCAATCTTACCGATTAGGACGAAGTACAGTTGCCAAAGTAATTTATCAAACTCTAGAAGCTATTTGGAAAAATTTGGCCCAAATACATATGCGGCAGCCAACCTTAGATAAGTTAAAAAGTGTAGCAAATTTATTTTTTTCAAGATGGCAATTTCCTAACTGTTTGGGTGCGATAGACGGCAAACATTTCCGCATAAAAAATCCACCCTATAGTGGAAGTGCATATTATAATTATAAACATTTTTTTTCATTAGTGCTACAAGGAGTGTCATATGCAGACTATAAGTTTATTATTGTAGAAGTTGGCGGGAAAGGAAAACAAAGTGATGGAGGCACTTTTCATTTTTCACGATTAAATAGATTATTAACAGAAAATAGATTCAACGTTCCACCGTCACAAAGATTACCTGGTTCAAATCTGAATTTGCCACGTGTTAATTGGCGATGAAGCCTACCCTCTTAAAAATATTTGATGCGCCCATATCTCTCCGGTGGTTTAAATACGGAAAAAAGAATTTTCAACAAAAGATTATCCCGGGCAAGAGTCACAATATTGAGTGCGCATTTGGTATTCTAACAAATAAATTTCGTATTTTTGCGAAAAGTATAGAGGCAGACAAAAGCACGCAATATTGATTAAAAAGGCTTCGTGCCTGTTACACAATATTATAAGAGAAAGAGACGGAGACAGAGATGAAGATTTTCAGCAGTTTTTTCCCAGTTTGAAGACTCAAATAGTCACAATAGCGTACGCAGGTCAAGACGGAATAATCGAGCTACGATTCAAGCATCTAGAATACGAGATCAATTCAAACTTTATTTCAATAACCCAACCCAAGAATAGGTAGGTAGGTATCTATGAAATCGTGAATGTCTATGATATTAAATTGCCGTATCTTGTTTAATTACTCGTAAAAAAATAGGAAATAAATACTTACCACTACTTCCAGGAAATTGTTGTTTTATTTCGTCCCACAATTTAATGAAATGTATAAATTACATGCCTATATTTATGATGTGGATGTTTTGACATCCATATTGCGGGTCTACTCAGTATTTCACTAATAAATTGTTCCACATTCATTATTTTAAGTTAAAAACGCGCGGTAGAAACAAAATTATTTGTTTCGGTCGTGCGATGCCTGAATGCGTCCACCGATACCACCGCCCGCGCCGCTCTGAGCTGTGGCCGCCTCGATACTCGCTAGTACATTTGTTTCACTCGCACACTGCGCAGCCCGTCGCCGCCGTGTACCGCGCGTCTCTCCCCGCGCCGCAGGTCGCGCCGCGCTGCGCGTCGCCGTTAGCTGTGGCATACTTCATAAGTTGTCTAGTCTACCATTTGTTTTCGCCGCTCATCGTTTGCCGCGTCTCAATCTCAAACCGCGCCGCAATCCACGCCGCTCTTGGCTGTGGCCAGGGGGTTAATAGGTCTTACTTTAGTCTTCGACATATTCATCATCAGTTCAACAAATTACTGGCCATTTTATTTTTCCATCCAGCAATAACTGATCTAGAGCCTGCATTTACTTTACCTCTTGTAAGTGATAAACAAATAAGGTTTTGCCTTGCTTTTCGTCGCTCTTGTGATAAAGTTAAAAGTCTTTCGATCCACAACACGGGGTTGAGCCTTTCAGGGCCATCGTTTAATAGGCGCCACCAATGTGACGTTGCAGAATTGTAATTTATGACGGCTAGCGACATCTCTTATGATTGAGTGATTTGTCAGTATTGACATATTTTGTATCTCATCGTTCAGCAAAGAGATGGCGCTTGAGTCTTAAGAAATTAAGAAGTAAATAAATACAATTGATTTTTTTTTAAATTCACCGAGTCAAGGTATGATATAGCTTCAAAGATAGCGATTAACTCAGAATGCATAACAGAAATTTTTGAATTTAATTTAAACTTTGTGGGTCGTAAAACGCGGCTCCAACATTAGCTCGGATTTTAGATCCATCCGTATATATCCTGTAATAACCAGAATAGTTATTGCTAAAATTCTTACTACAAACAGTTCGAAGTTGAGAATTATTATGTTTTCTTAGCTTCAGTGATCTCTGTAATTTGTGGTTTAATGTTACAAGACAAGTTAACACCGCTTAGCTACGTGTTAAGCGAAAATAATTCTAATTTCTCATTACAGTGGACTGATATGTTATTAAATGCTTCCGACATGTGAGCAATGAGTGGTTTCTTTTTACGTCTCCAATAAGTGTCTTGGCAACGAATATTTAACCACTCTGCTCGACCAGATTTTGACAAGTGACACACTAGCTGAGTCGACGGGGTTTCGCGTATTACGTCATGAATTTCAGGAATTACATCAACTTTCAACAATCGAATTTACTATGAAAATATTGTTTCCGTAGCTATTTTATACGATAACTTTGTGACAAATATCTTAAATTATAAGTTACTAGCACTTCGCCCGCGACTTCGTCCGCGTGGGGATAGTAGGTACTCCACAAACTGCAACGCCCCTATACATATCCCCTTATAAAGGTTAGTTTTGGAAAATTAAGCACAACGATTCTCATTATTGGTTCAGCGCAACTGTTCACCCCGTTCAGCCCGTCAGGGGTTGATTATGCAAAAATTGTTAGGTACATGATCTGTTTCAATTATCCCACTTTTAGTTTGTTCATAGAATTCCGACGTAAATTGAAGCAAGCTATAATTTCCTCCCCTAAAAACTTATTCACCCCTGCTTCACCCCTTATTATGTATGTACCTAGTCGATTTTCGAAAAATCCAAACATTTGTTATTATTATTGTTTTATCGAAAACATTTAAATGCCGTGGTGTTTTAACTTCATCGGACCAAGCATTGATACGATTCTCCCCAGCTCGCTCAAGCCGCGACATTTTTCTTACTCCGAGCATGTTTATTACCTTCGTAACTTTTGAATGATAGGTCCGATTTGAATGATTTAAAGTGTAATTTACACGGAAATAATCAACCTTAATTATCAAACCATTTAAATGGATAAGGATTAATATCATGGTACTATAATCACCATTTTTTATTTCACCATGGATTTGCTTGACTAATGTTAACAAAAAGCGGTCATGGTGACTTATCCATAATAGTTAGACATATGGTATCGCGGACTTTTTTGTAGATATTGATGACCTCTATAAAACTGTAGTAGGTACATCACTTTGCTCTATTGTCAATAAATTCCGCAGCGTACGCGATATAAGGATTTTTTCTCACACCTTGGGTCACATTATCGAAGTTTTCATACGGATCCCTAACTTTTTTGAAAATATTCTATAGCCTATGACCATCACCGATAATATAGGATTCTACTGGTGAAAGAATTTTTCAAATCGGTCCAGTAGTTTCGGAGCCTATTCATTTCAAACAAACAAACAAATCTTTTCTCTTTATAATATTAGTGTAGATAGTGTAGATAATCGTTCAAATTGCGCTAGTCTACTTAAAAATGTGTCTTAGATACGATTTACTAAACCTTTCCAAAAGGTAGTTCACTTAGATTTGCTGAAAATATATACGTTAACAACCTTCTCGCTAGCTGAAAAACTGCAAAAGGGCAAAATCAAGATATAATCATGCTATTTGCGTTCTGCATTTTGTCATTTTTCTTTAATTAGTTTATTAAAAATACGATCAAATATTGACAAAAAATAATTATGTTGCAATTTTCGTGAACCTGGTTTTCGAGGCTAAAAAACATAAAAGTTGTGGGATTCGGACACCCAAACTCCATTTTAGAGGTAGTAGTTTCCTAATCATTTGATTATTTGACGAATTCATCCATATTTCTAAAGGGCGCTCCACATTCTCACGAGACATTTACGCGAGAATCTCCGGAGATTCTCACCGAAAACTGTAGCGAGAACTTCTTTGGGTACACACTCTCACAAAGTTCTCAAATAGTGCTCACTTCAGTTCTCGCGCTCGATGACGATGGACGTACGACGTACATTCGTACGAGACGTACTTTTATTTCGTGGACAGGTAAAATTAAAAAAAAAAAACCATTACAGTTCAACATTTTGCAGTTGTTAAAAAATCGAAGGCGATTTTTTAACAACTGCATCATAAAATAACTTTTTAATTTTTATAGCACACTTTTTCTTTTTAATTTTTGGTGCGCTTTTATCTTTGTCTATGGATGAGCGCGCTGCGCAGTCATTCGAATACGCAATGAGAATATCCGCCATATTGGAATAAATTATTTTTTCACTTATTTTATTTCAACTGTATGAGTGAAGATAAAATAGTGTATGCAACGGCATATAATTAGGTATTAAAACACTCGTGTGATGCTATTATCACACTCGTGTTTTAATAACCCTTTTTATATGGTCGTTGCATAAACTACTATTGTTTGATACTAGATTTAACACTTAAAAAAATTGTAATTCGGTCGTAAGTAAGTCCGCATCCACTGGTAAAATTTAACTTGTAACATTTAAAAATTGTTGTAATACTTTTAATTTTATTTCAAATTACGTTGTATTTTAAAAATTTTATAATACTTAATAAGTTTTTTCTTAATAAAAAATCATAAAATGTCATACTTATTGTATTTTTTCTATCCTGCCTCAAAAGGAGGCTGAGAATGTTTTTCGACAATATTGTAAGTATGTAAGTAAGTAATGTATATGTCTATGTACCTATGTTTGTAGTTATCGTCTATTTCTGTGAAACGCCCGGCAGCCTAAGGGACTTGATACACAAAGCGCTCAAGGCGCGCGGAAGGTGCGCGGTGGCCGTCGCGGTACGAAAATGTAAATGAGTTTGGCCGCGTTCAAGTTCAAGACGCATGCGCAATTGCAGTTTGTTCGTAATTTCGACTACTACGCAGCCACTTACGAGTGGCTGCGTAGTAGCCAACTTCGCAGCCACTTACGAGTGGCTGCGTAGTAGCCAACTTCAGAGGGGCAAAGTTATTTGACGAGAACTGTATATTTCGTTCCTTTGACGCCATACATTTTATCTTGTCAGCACCCTGTCCGTGCGCCCTGTCCGCTTTGTACCTATATCAAGTCCCTAAACGGTTGGACAGATTTTTCAAATGAGGTATAGATTCGTCTTAGGTGTCATAGATTTTGAACAAAAACTTCGCGTCTTTTTGTGAGAGGTAGTCATGTCTGCCTAACCTTTTCCCAACTTTGTTGGAGCTGAATTCCAATTTTTCACATAGTGTGACTGCAGCGTGCTTTCCGGTGAACGGTGGATACTCAATATGTAATTGATGGTCACCCATCCACGGAACGACCACGGCAAACGAAGCTTAACTTCGTAATTCAATTTTTGCGACTTATTATTTACATTATACAACATAGTATCAAATAACCCCTTTTTTAAAGTCGGTTAAAAAGTATCAGAAAACCTCTAGGATCACGCATGTCACACATAGCTACAGCTACATACCGGTTATGGGAACATGCAATATTTTCAATTTGCTTTAATTTTGAAGAATTCATGAAAATTTGACGTTGCCCGAGAGCGAGCCGACCAACAGGATAGGCCAACGAGTTTAACCGCACACTTAACAACTTTGTTTGACATCGGCACGCTAAAGTGTGCAGCACACGTTGGCCGAGCCTGTTGGCCGAGAAGACCGTTTTCTTTATAAAAATTATTTGGTAAAACTCAAAGGACATTGGGAAGAAACGTCCCCACCCTCCAACAGATTTCAAACAAGTGTCATCGGAAGCGTCTCGTATGATAGATCCTTTCTTATTATGGCGACTTGTTTCAAATATATGGGGTTCAGGATTTATAATGTATTTAAATATCTTTATATTCGATTTTAGTATTAGAATACATATTCATTTACTAGTTGTGCAGTAATGTGGAATAGAATATAGCGTCCAAAATTGTATTTATTAAATATAAGATAATCTTAACTTTACCAGAACCATTAAAAAAAAAATATTTTATACCTCACCTTTGGAGACATAGATCTGTTAGTAACATCGCGCAATGCGTAATACGCTAATACCGACACATACGAAGGTGCAAGAAACTGCTTCGATCTTATACGGAACGTGCAACAGAAGTGTCATTGTCAAGTATAGTTTACCAAACTTTCGGAATTGATACGATAGATGGGACAGTCTTATGAGATATACCAGAAGTTAGGCCTGAACTAGATATTAATTGTAACTATCTATTAGCATTACTATAGGTCTGAAGGAACAAAGTTAATAAAAGGCTTGTAGGGTAACACTCAAATTACACGTTTATTATAGTTTATCATTGTTTCTCCTAACCGTTTATCACTTATATTAGGTACACATAATACTTATAGTATTAAGAAATATAAAACATTGTACATGCTTTCTACCTAGCAATAATTACACTTTAGAATTCAACATTCGAAACAAAATAACGGCCACAGTTTATTACATAGTAATATGATATTTTAAAGAGTAGTTATTGAATCAGACTGACTTACAGGTCCTTCACTTGACTGTTACTGTCGACTTGATCTCCCGGTGGTCCGAACTTGAATGCCTCCGAGCACTGATGTTCTCAACCTCTTTTTTGAGTGTTGAGTCCATGGACAAAAATTACAAACGATCGTAGTCACGTGACAGGCAAAGGAAATGTATTCAGTCAGCCAATATGATTTTAACAAAATTAAAAATGTATTAAACTAAATGTACTTTTGTTAATAATATTATAAAGCAATCTTAATTCCCTAACAGACGGCCGTCCTGAAAAAGGAATGACCCCATTGCTTTCCGGCCATTTGAGTACATTTGTGTGTCTCTATACAAAACAGTAAGAACACTAAAACTTGACCAAACTAACACCTTATTGTCACAACTGAAAATTAATAATAACTAGTACGAAATGAAAAATACAACTAATACAATAATATATAGGTACTACATAAATCGAGGTGTTCCCGTTATCGATAAAAAAAGAAACAATAAACATTAACTTCTAACATAATAACACAGATCATGAAATTATTATAACATAACTAATACATTATAAAATCAACTCGAAATAAGTATAATAATTTAAGTAAAAGTTAATAACAAATATCATAACTAAATTAGTACATTGTTTAATAAATTCCAAATAAGTATAATAATTATTTAAGTAAAACTTAATAAAGATCATATGAATATTATATATAACGTTTAAGTATTGTACATAAATCAGGGTGTTCCTGTTAACTTTTGTTCATAACAAATAATAATAACAACCAGCTAATACAACAACTTGGAACTAAATAACAGATCATGAAAAAATAATAACGTGAATAACAATGTATAATTCCTGAAGTAATTGGTTAAATAGGTACATACATATGGGTCATCCCGTTAAAGGTTATCGCACACTCATCAGCCTAGCATCGGGTCATAATCGGCTCGCATCATCCGCTCCTTGTCAACCAGGCGTCAACCAAAAGTAGCGGCACGTAACCGGCACACACAGCTCTCGTGTCTCTCGCAGTGTCGAACTGTCGACGCAGCAATGCGACGGACAGTCGACCGCGCCCACTCGCGCGGCTGAGCGTATGTTTGTGTAATGAGCCCTAACGCGACTATATAGGTAGTGTAGGAACCTGAAAACAAAAATATATTAGTAGAGTCCTATTGGGATTAGTACAAAACACAATGGTTCCATTACTAATGAAAAATAAAATAAATAGAGAAAATAAGAGGAGATTGGAAAAATCTTATACGTGTGTAATGATGAGTGTTTTAACTTGCGACAAACAATGGAGAGGGGTGAACACCGCTTGTACTTCGGCATCCGTCATTGTTACTGACTACCGCTTGTACTTCGGCCTCGGTCCACTTTTTAGAGGGCGTGAACACCGCTTGTACTTCGGCAAACGTCATTGTTACTGACTACCGCTTGTACTTCGGCCTCGGTCCACTTTTTAGGGGGCGTGAACACCGCTTGTACTTCGGCAAACGTCATTGTTACTGACTACCGCTTGTACTTCGGCCTCGGTCCACTTTTTAGGGGGCGTGAACACCGCTTGTACTTCGGCAAACGTCATTGTTACTGACTACCGCTTGTACTTCGGCCTCGGTCCACTATTGATACTTACAAACAGCTCCAGAGTAGCTAGATGCAGCCAGTTAGTCACGTAAGATTTATTCTGTAATCATGTAACTGGGAAGGATTTGGGAAAGGAAGACCTTATTTGTCAAGTCGATATTTGTCATAACGTTAGCATTGTATCTTAATTTAAATCAAAACAGTAATTAACTTTGTCAACAACCTCGTTAGGTACTCATAACGTCATTATCTTCGCCGTCAGTGTCATTGCTGGGTGCGAAAGTTATCCAACGTTTTAATTGGTCTGCTGGGTAAATACTTTTATATTTACGTTTTGAGTGTCCTTTAATACTAGATACTTCATACCGATCGTTTTCTAGAACAGCAGTTATTTTTAAGGGACCCCGAAACTTTGGACATAACTTTTTACTTTTTCCATCTGCTGGATTGTGATGATTGGGAATCATGACTAAATCGTCTATTTGAAAGAATTTTGTTGGAGCCCTACCGCTATCAAATTTCTTTTTCATATATTGTTGACTCTTTTCGGTGTTAACAAGGGCCGCTGACCGTATTGCATCTCTAGATGGACCCGATTCAGAGGAATCTATTGAATCTGCTAGTTCGTTTAAAATAGGACCCTCTCCAGGGCAGATTGTGCGACGTCCGAATACTATTTCAGAAGGAGATTTGCCCGTGGTTTTATTGGTTATGTTATTTAAACTCCATTGCAATTTACCTACTCTGACATCCCAGTCGCGCTCCACCTGATCATAATTGGTCGCGGCTAATGAATCTAGAATTGTACGATTATATCGTTCAATCTGTCCATTGGCTCGTGGCGTTGCTACGGCGTTCAGTACATGCCTAGCACCTATTAATTGTATAAAGCTTTTGAATGCCGCTGATGTAAAACTAGTACCGCGATCGGTGATTATTATGTTTGGACTACCTATTACGTCAAATATTTCCTGCAGAGTTTTGATAGTGGTTTTAGTTTTTACATCTTTTACTGGTCTTATAAAAATAAATTTACTGAAACCGTCAATTACGCCCAGTATGTAAGAATTCCCCTTTTTGCTCCTAACAAATGGTCCTAGATGGTCCATGTGAAGAGTGTGAAATGGGACGTTACCTTTGGGGATTGGGTGTAAATAACCAGTAGGTTTACTAGTAGATGCTTTATTGTATGCACAATTAAGACATGCTTCTACATATTTGCGAACGAAACGTTTCATTTTTGGAAACCAATAGTCTTGTTTTATTTTATCAAGAGTCTTTTCGACCGCAAAGTGCCCCATTTCATCATGACATAACTGACAAATACGCCATCGTGCCCCATTAGGTACAACCCATTTTTTTTGATCCCCTACTATTCTATAGATCTTGTCATCCTGGAGGAGGAAATTTGTGTGAATATCTTTAACCTCCTTCTTGTTACTTTTTAAGATCAATTTGATGTGTTGTAATTTAGGGTCAGACATTTGTACAGTTTGAAGCCAATCGGCGGTACTGATATTCATGATATCATACTCCCTAGCATCTAATAGTTCTCGCGAGTCTCGATAAGCAATAGGATTTCGGCTTAATGCGTCAACATGCTTCATGTTGTCGCCTGGCCTGTATTCAATGCTGAAATCGTATTCTTGTAATAATAACCACCATCGTGCTATTCGCGGCATCAAGTCACGCTTTGTCAGCGTAGTCCTCAGTGCGTTGCAGTCCGTAAACACTTTAAATGGTATACCAATTAAATATATACGAAACTTTTTTAGTGACAGAACAACCGCAAGAGTCTCCAATTCATAGGAATGTAGGTATTCTTCATCTTTAGTTGTTTGTTTGCTAAAGTATGCCACTGCCCTTTTTTTTTTTTTTTTTTTTTTTTTGGATGGGAAATCATCAAATGACCCCTCCCGCTCTGGGTTGAGCGGCAGGGAGTGTCAGACTTCTACTGACTAAAACCCACCCATGCTCCTCTTAGTGCCTTTTACGTTCCAGGGCCGCGGTAACTCTTTCGAACAAATCCGCAACCCTATGCCACTGCCCTAGGGGGAGATTTTTCGTCAGGCTTTTGAAGCAGAATTCCGCCTACGCCTAATTTGCTGGCGTCGCAATGTACCTCCGTTATGTACGTTGTATCATATAGAGCCAATATGGGGCGTTCGATCAACTTAGCTTTAATTGTATTGAATACTTCCTCTTGGAGACTACCCCAAACCCAAGGGATATTTGCTTTTGTTAGACAAGTCAAAGGTTTAGCTATACTCGCAAAGTTGGGAACAAATCGTCTAAAAAAACTGGCGAGACCAACGAATTGACGGACCTGATGCACGCTGCTTGGTGTCGGGAATAAAGATACTGCCTCGGTTTTTCTACTACCGGGCCTGAGACCATCTTTAGAGATTTCATATCCTAAGTAATCTAGCTTTGTTTCAAAGAAGAAACATTTTTCAATATTTAAAGTCAATCCGGCTTTTCGAAGGCAATTAAAGATTTTCCTTAATTTTTCCATACCTTCGTCTACGTCAGTACTGGGTGAGAGGATGTCATCCATATAGGGCAAAGCTAGGTCGAATCTATCTTTACCTAGGGTTTTATTTATCATATGTTGAAATACCGCTGGTGCATTTACTAAACCGAATGGCATTCGCGTATATTCGAAATGTCCGTCAGGAGTTACGAATGCTGTTACATGAGTCGAATCTTGCGCCATCGGAATCTGATAGTAGCCAGATTTTAGGTCTAAACTCGTAAAGAATCTTTTGCCGTTAAGTCTGTCTAGTTGGTCATCTATGACTGGCATAGGGTACGAATCCTTGACAGTCTTTTTGTTAAGTGCCCTATAATCTACGCATAAACGATAATCATTATTTTTCTTTTTGACTAAAACTATTGGGCTTGCGTAAGAAGAATTAGATTCTTTAATGATATTGTTATCAAGAAGCTCATTTACAAGTTTTTGAACTACTATGCGTTCGCTATATGGTAATCTGTATGGTTTGTAAGAGACTGGTGAGTTATCAGTAAGTGTAATATGCATTTCTGAAATAGTCGATGTTCCCAGCTCGCTCACGTTTAAAGCAAAACAATCACGATATTCATTAACCAACTTTAAAAGTAGTTGTTTCTGTTTGTCAGTAGTCTCAGAACCTATTTTTAGCATATCCATTGTCAAGGGATCAGGATTGTTGTCGCTAGCTTTGTCGACTGTCAGTTTGTAGATCCCTAATTTGTCAACCTTTTGGAAATCACTATACATGTCAAGAGAGATCGGTAATAAATTAGCCCTCGCAATAAGCTTTCCCTTGTGCAAAGCATGTTTATCCCCAGACAAGTTCATAACTAATATCTTTCCTAAGCCATTTTTAACTGCATATAAACCTTGAGGAATTACAATTTCTTCCCCTGTCTTAAGACAAGTGGTTCCTGGTAAATATATTAGCCCCGTATGTTCACTTCCTAAATGTATATCTACACCGACCAGTCCATTAATCTCTACATCTGATTTAATATAAACTTCTGATTTCTCTGCTTCGGCCACCTCCGAGTATAAAACCAAACTATTATTTGTTTTGTAAACTCTAACCTCAGACAATTCAGTTAGAGTCTGACCGACCAGTACATCTGTGTTAAGGGCTTAGTCTTCTAGTGCACAATATAAGAATCGCGTGCAGCGAGTCCACGCGCCGAGCGTCTGCACCCGGGCTCCCCGCAGTCCCCGCATTCATCCTACCTAGCGTAAAATTTAAAACAAAATTTGACACGGTCGGAAAGTTGCTCTACTAAGTATTATTCAATATTTATTTAAATTTTAATGGTACTTTGGGTCTGGATGTAGTGTTTTTGTGTGTTCCGTAGTATCGTAGTAGACATAAAAAATGATAGTGGGGCCAGCCAATGAGTGTTAAAAGAATACGCCATATTTTTGTGTAAAGTAAGTTTATTATAATTTTTTATGAAGTAGTTATCAGCTCCGATCACCGGACAGCAAATTTTGATTTGAAATTACATCGCAACAAAAAACAATCAAAAGTTCAGATAGATGTACACTAATTGCAAATAAAGAACAGTTTGACATAAATATTAAAAACACTTTCAGTTTATTAGACACAGATTCAGAGGACGTACATGTACAGTATAAAAACATAAAGGAAGCTATTAAAATCGCCAGTCAAAAAATTGTGTGCCTCAAGAAAAAGAAAACAAAACTTACTGACAGCACAACACGTCTTATAGAAGAGCGACAGAATGTAACGTACCAATCTGCTGGCTACCGCATTGACAAACAACCGATCCCTAAGATCAGCTATGCGTGGTATGGTAAATGGTGTTAAACAAGGAGATAGGGCAAAAATTCTTGGGATAAGTACCGAGTTGCATAAATCTCTATATTCCAACGACCAAACATCCCAAAAAACAACCGAAGTTTACTGATGTCCTGAGGAGGTCCCGGTAATATCTGGCTATGAAGTACACCGGGCTCTCAGAGGCATGAAGTACAATAAAAGTCCCGGCGAAGATGGTATTACAACCGAATCACTTCGAGCCGCGGAGCCTATCTTGTTGCCATACATAAGGAACTTATTTAATTCAATATTACAAAAAGGTGATTTTCCGAGTAGTTTCTGCCACTCAAATGTTATCATCCTTCATTAAAAGGTGATAAGACCGACATCGGCAATTACCGCTCCATCAGCCACATCTCACACCTTTACAAAATATTCATAAAAATTCTTGAAAATTGCATTTCTGGCCAATTCAATCAACATCAAACTCCCGAACAAGCCGGGTTCCGCCATGGCCTATCCACTACTGACCATTTACAGTCCCTTAATCAAGTTATAGAAAAACATTTAGAATTCAACTTACCTTTATACCTCGCATTTGTCGACTACTCTAAAGCATTTGTCAGTTTATCGCACAACGCCATATTTAAATCTCTTCAAAACCAAGATATCGAACCTACATAAATTAACCTACTACAAAAAATAGGTATACCAAAATAGCACAGCAGCCTTTAAAAATAAAAACCACAAGACCATCATTCACTATCCATAAAGGGGTTAAACAGGGCGACCCGCTTGCTCCAAAGCTCTTTACAGCCACGCTTGAAGAAGTCTTTAGAAAACTAAAAAGCAATTGGAGGGACAAGGGCATCGTCGTGGGCGATAGAAGATTAACTAATCACCGCTTCGCCGACGATATTGTTCTTTTCTCCTCCACGGCAGCCGAGTTAGGCCTAATGCTCGACCAACTGAGCAGTGCCAGCCTCGAGGTTGGACTCGCGATGAATATGACGAAGACCAAGGTAACATAGGAATTGGGGGTGCGGGTATTGAATATGTCCATGAGTTTATATACCTCGGCCAAATAGTCTCCTTCCAGGCAAGATACGATAAAGAAGTTGCTCGACGCACCGAGAACGCCTGGAAGAGCTATTGGTCGATGAAGCAAATACTGAAAGGAACTCTCCCTCTCTCACTAAAGAGAAAACTCATGGACATGTGCATTCTTCCTACCCTCACCTATGGAGCGCAGACATGGCCACTAACCAATCGTCAAAAGTCCGCACTCGGGGTCTGTCAGCGAGCAATGGAGCGCAGTATCCTTGGAGTTAAACTTTCTGATCGTATAAGGAACTCGATACTGCGTTCTAAAACTCAAAATGCCCATGTAGGTCACACGGCTGCCAAGCTAAAATGGAAGGCTGGTCACATCTGTCGCATGCCGGAGGGGCTATGGGCTAAAATAACCACACAATGGGTCCCAAACAGCAGCAAACGACAACGCGGCAGGCCCAGAATGAGATGGCGGGACGAGCTCGACCCTTTTCACAAGGATTGGCGATAAGTGGAAGGAGGGAAGGGAGGCCTTTGCCCTGCAGTGGGACAAAAAAATGGCTGAATAAATAAAAAGTTATTAAACACAAAATTGTTGTTTCTTATTTTTCAAATTATACGTAACTCTGTGCACCGATTACTCTTTTTCTTTGTTACTTTTTAGGGTTCCGTGCCCAAAGGGCAAATACGGTATCCGATTACTAAGACTTCGCTGTTTGTCCGTCTGTCTATCACCAGCCTGTATCTCAAGAACCGCGATAGCTAGACAGTTGAAATTTTCACAAATTATGTATTTCTGTTGCCGCTATAACAACAAAATACTAAAAACAAAATAAAATAAATATTTATTTTATTCCCATACAACAGACGTGATTTTTGTAGTTAATGGTACGGAACCCTTCGTGCGCGAGTCCGACTAGCACTTGGCCGGTTTTTTATTTTTGACTTTGTTTTGTTTAGATCTTCCTGTACGAGTCACAACAAATACTTTTTCTTTCTTTCTTTTCTTTCAGGAATTAATTATCCTGAACGACAGCGTCTGCGGTAGAAGACGTGGACGCGTTCTTATTTTTTTTTACTTTTTTCTCAATAGCTTGAATGATATATGGCGGGTCTTTTATTGGCATCGAGCGTTCAAGGCGGGAATCAATTAACTCAGGAAGCAGACAATGCAAATAAAATTTAGACAATGGGCCTACCATTTTTTCGTGCCAGAACGTAGGGTCTCTTTTTATATAATCGACTTTCATTGAGTACTTCTCTCCAGTCCATACGGCAAATAAGCACATATCCATCTCCGTAATGTTTAATTGGCCCTGAATTTGAAAATAATAATCGTGGTTTTTGTCAATCACAAACGTATTTTTCTTAGTGTTACATTTCCACAATTTTATTTTTTTTGCTTTTATAGCTTCTTCAGCTTGCATATTTTTTGCAGAAAATGGGCATTTTACTTCTACCAGTCCTGTTTTTCCATCTTTGTCTTTATAAATACCATCGGGACTTGCTCCTAAATATTGGAGTGTTTTATGAATATAAAGACCGCAGCGGGTAATTGTGACGTTTTCCTGCAGAGATAATTGGGTTAATGCTATTTGTTCATAATCTCTACCATATGTGATCGATGGGACATTTGACAACTTTTGTGGTTTCACAATAGCTTTCACTAAAGGAGCGCAGCTAACGTTTTCTTTACGTTTACATATTTTTCCAAACATAGACGCGGTTAATCTATTTTTTCTGTTTTCTAACCATTCTTGACTGGAACTTTGGTCTATCGTCTGTTTCTGTAGTTCGTCTCTTTGCTGGTCAGAAAGCTCCGTTTGTTTAAGAAATTCATTTTTTGTTATCTGAAAATCTTCATCGGTCATATCTGGTCTTTGAGCTTTCTGTCCATAATCTGGATCGTTCCTATTTCTACGGATTTTTTTTCTAAATAATCTTTTGTAAACTTTTCTTTTCGCTTTTTGTACCTCATATACATTTGTGTATTTGCCAGTAGGTTTACCAAATATGCATTTATGGATAGCGTTTATTGGTCGCTTGGTGTTAAAGGAAATAACTGAAGCGGAACACCTTTCCTGGTATGAATTCTTAAGTGTGTAATTAATTCTTTTCCCCCCCACATATTTGGCAATCACTGAATTGAATGTCTCAGCAGGATTGCTATCGACGTCAAAAATTAGACTTTTAGCGTTTGCAGCCAAAAACAAGACAATTTGACTCATTTTCCTCCACAAAACTGTGTTAGCTACATCAAGTGCCGTATTTCGGTCAGTTTTATCAGTTGCTGGGCATATAGCGTCATCGCAATCAGAGTGACTACCAAAAGAATGGTGTAATGCATTCAAAATATCTGTACGAAGTTTTACCATTTTTTGACTGTCAGAAATGTCTTCGTGTTTCCTCAACTTTATAGCCCGCACTGTGTATCTGCGTAACTTCATGATTTTGAAGTCAGTTAAAAGTTTCCTTAATTGAATAGGAATATGAGTATCTTTAGTAAGTGCTCTCAGTTTGTTACATAGATTTCTTAACAGATGGTTTCTGCACTCGATCTTCTGAACCTTGCAGTTTTTATATGGATTGCTTTCTAATATTTTTTTATGAGTACTTGAATCACCATCTGATATTAGTCTAGCATATATTAAACCATGAGATTCAAGAGAGTTACCAAATCCTTCAACAAGCGACGTTGACTCCATACTGGAAGAACTACCAGAATAGTTCTTGTAGCAAATATGATTTGCAGGTTTATTTTTTTTATTTTCAGCTTTTGCACATACTATGCAGTATTTATTTTTTACACCAAGATATAAAATTTTACCACTGTATGCACCGATTATTGCTGCTGCACCTGATGATGCTGAATAGTTATTACGGAAAGATCTTTTGGACCAACACCCGTCAGCTATTACATCAATCATTGGTGTACCATCACAATCGACACTGCCAATTTCTGTCGCATGTTCTGCCTCTTCGATGCCTGCCTTGGCCATTTCTTCTACTGCCGTCTTATGGAACCATTCGTAAACTTTTTTGCTTGTCTGAGCATATAAATTTTTTGACATGCCAGGTATATCAGCATTACCTGCCAATTCATTTAAATTTCCCAACCCACAGCCAATACTAATAATACCTGCAACTATACCGTGGTTCACATCACAAGTGTTAGACGGATCTTCAGTGCTTATGTCAAATTCGGAATTACAGAGTTCGCACTTGAAATGCAGTTTTGATATAAAACCTTTACGTCGTTCACCGATACATTTCAAATTTGTATACCTGCATCCAAAAGATTTTTCGTTATGATCAGCAATCTTCCCCAAAATTTCTAAAAAATTTTTGATCGATACGATTCTGCGCCCTTCTAGGCAAAACAGTTCCTCATCATTGGTCATTTCTGTTTCATTATCAATTTGCAGCTGTTGGTCGTCGCTAACAATTACAGGTTGTTGACGTTTCCTTCCGAAAATTCGGCGAAAAGGAAAAGCCTCCTCAAATGTTCGCTTCCGGTTCATTTTCTTATTTGAGTTTGTTACATTTTCAGTTCCGTCAATATTTTCAATCATCACTGGTACTCCAATAGTAGAAGAGGTAGGATTAATATTTAGCGCTTCTGACAGGTTGCTAACATCTGAAAATGGTTGACGAGAGCCAGCAGCAGACCTGTGAAAATAAATTAGTCATATTATTAATTAATTTTATTCCACGGTTAAAAGATATCCGACTTTGGTCAAATTAGCCGATTAGCCGATCCGATTTTGGTCGCTAGTAGTAGTGTGTATTTATTATTTATGTATGTACATAGACACTAAATACACCGACCAACCCACAAACACATCCATCCACACACTCATGCCCACACAAGCACTCACGCCCTCCCCAACCACACTCTTTTATACCTTCTGACAGCATGCATGAACATCATATTAATTAATTTTTGTTTTGTCATACTTATATATTGATACCCATCACTTCTGCGGACTTTCGCTATCTAATTTAATTCGACCCTGTATACAATATTATAACAATTTTATAAAAACAGTAAAGATTTGATGATTTGTTTGGGACCGCTGGTAGTATTGTTACTTGAAGTGTGAGTTGATAAAATCGTACACCCATCAAGTCTGTGGAGTCTCGCTAGCTAATTGAATTTGACCTTTTAGTTAGGCCCTAAACATGAATACTGTAAACAGTTCTACTTACCTTTGGATTCTATTTCTCTTCATCACTTCTACGTTTGAGCCCAATTTTTTTTTTTTCGTGCATGCATATTTTTTTTTACGTTTACGATCCATATTGAAATCAAATATTTACAATACTATTACTAAAACACAAATATTTACAACACCCGAAAAATTATATACAAAAAATAATAAAGTAGAGCAACTTTAGATACATAACAGTGCGTAACCAACGTTAGAGCAGGAGCAATGTTAGAGCGAGAGGGAACAATTAAAATTTGTCGTGGACCACACGTCCGAACGCTCCGCCCGTGCAGCGGCCACTAAGGAATTTCTCTCTCAATTCTTGTTTATGAACTCGTTTTTTGGAGGTCTTTTGAGATTATTATTATTGTTAGGGTAATGTGATTTAGGTGCTATTTTTTTTTAAGTATTTGCTTAATGAACTCTTGGCATTAAAATAATCAAATTATTACATACATACAATGCATAGTTATAATGAAACAAACCGTTTATTAAGAGATGAAAACAGAGAATTTTGATGAAAGTGTGACCTCTGAATTAAGAAAATGAAACATAACTAGAAAAAACTAATCAGCGCATTTTGAAGACGAGAATATTGAGCTAATTATGCGCTGAACAGATTTGTAAATTAATTCTTCATTGCCATAGACTGAGCGCCCAAACAGAACTCGAAATGATGTTGGGCGCGAGAGAGCTGTATTTAACACTTGATTTACCTAACATAATCCACCTAGAAGAACTTAAAAAAAATAACTACCTATTACTTATATTATGGTTATTTATGGGCAATAAAAATATTTCATGTTATTTCATTACTTTGTAAAGAAAAAGAATTTAAAGTTGCGCAAATTATTCGCCGCGAGTGAATTTTGCAAGACTGCAGCCTTAAGGAACTCATTGTGTACAATAAATACTTCTACTATGGCGGTAACAAAGTCCACGCTTATCTCGACGGATGCCTTACCTAACGGTAATACTACACCAGCTGCAAAGCCTTTTAATACAGGGAGTCCCACTGTCGAGGTGTCTAATTTTAATTCGTCCGCCGTGCTTTGTTTGATAAGCGTGCACTCGCTACCAAAATCGACAAATGCAGTTTTAGGTATGCCGTTTACCGTTACATTTTTTGTATAAATATTGCGAGTAGTTTTACTGGCTTCGAGCAACTGTACCTTATTGACGGGATTTAAACTATGTTTATCTTTATCTGCGTCACGCTTGCAATGTTCCGCTAAATGGCCCATTCTGTTGCATTTTGGACATTTTTGGAGAGCCTTTGGGCATTTCGGAACAGTATGTCCAAGCTCCGAGCAATTGTAACAACGGACTTTAAACGATGGATGTTTATAGTTGCGTATGCTTTCTTTAGTTTGCACGGGGGTTTTCTTCATTTCCTTTATACCTTTGCAAGAAATATTGCGTAAGTACTTGAGTAGCCTACTTGGTCGCCTAAAGTCTGAGCCTAATGCATTCAGACGGATATTATTATCATATATGCCCTGTACTATACAGTCTACTGCATTTTTCCCTTCAATTCCACAATGATTTACAAGCTTTGCTTTATCATAAAAATATTCTTCTAGAGTTTCATCCCTCTTACTCTTTCTGTCTAACATCTCTATGAGTTTATCCGCATAATTTTGATCGTCAGGAAAACTTTTCAGTAACTTGGCCTGCCATTCCTTCCAGTTAAGCTTAACCGATGGTAAGCCTTCATACCATCTACGTGAAAGACCAGCGAGCTTAGGCAATGCGTTATAAATAATTTCTTTATCATTCCAGTAATACATGTGCGCAGTTTCGTTAACTTTCTTTAACCATGATGTCATTGTTTGGTTTTTTTGACTCGGATCAAAGTTGGGAATAACATCTTTGGCGCCTATGAAGCTACTTTCGTTGCGTTTATTAAGCGCATCTATTAACTTCTCCATTACACTATTTTCCTTTGATTTAGAATGAACGCTTTGCTTTCGTCCTTTACTACGGTTTGATTTCGCTGGGGTACGTCTATGCCTGCTGCTATTCGATTCAGAAGAACTCGATTTTGTGGTAGTACTCGTTACTGCACTTATGCTGGCATGTCGTCTCTTTTCTACGCGTGTGCGGTCACGGCGCGAGCGTTTTTTATTTTTATGCAGACGTGAGCGCGAACGTCCCCTGTGTGCTTTGGAAGACTGTGAATCCATGCTACGTGACCGCCCAATAGAACGAGAAAGTCTGGTGCGGCGCTTTCGCATTCGCTTCAACGATCTATTCCTGTTACGAGAGTTTTGAGCATCGGAAGAAGCCAATGTTGAGCTTCTGGAGGTGTCCCTATGTGTAGTTGATCGCGAGCGAGTCCGAGGACGTTTGGGACCGCGATATCGAACCCGTGTATTCCTCTCCTTAGATCTACTCTTACGCTCGACTACACGTAGAGGTGTGTAGGCTTCTCTAGCAGACGTCCTATCCGACATTGTCACAATCTTTTATTATTATTGTCAGGTCAAGGTCAAATCGGTATCAGGATAGTAAGGAAATATTGACATGATTAGAATAGTGCCTATTCAAACCTTGGTACATGTGAAAAAAAATATGACAAGTTATCCAAGGAACAAAAGAAAACAAACAAACAGCGAAATCAAATTTTCAGTAAAGCAATGAACATAGGTATTCTATAAAATATCATACGAGCAATCATTAATATCATATTTTATTAAATTCTTTTCCTGTATATACAATATTATTACGTTCCACTGTGTGCTACGCATGAGGGTATTTGTTAATAAAAACTAACGGCAAAATACAGAACAATACCCGTATCCAGTCCTTTGTCGGAAGACACCAAGACAAATACATATTTAACAAAAGGAAATATCCACGCCCATCCCGGAGTGTAGCCCCGGCAAGGTGAGAGTGGACATCTCGCGGCGTTCCCCCTGTACCTCCATAGAGTAGCCATGGCAAAGTATTTGTGGGAACACCCCGTAATGAAAAATATGCATCTGTTCAATGACCAACATCTGCAACTCCATACAGTGAAAATAGAAGGATACATGCATGTTGGAACACTATAATACTATCCCAGAAAACCCGTGTGGTGTGTATCCCGGAGTGTAGCCCCGGCATGATACACAAAGCCCTCACAATTCATGCCTACGTCTCCATAGAGTAGCCATGGCAAGACGCATGCACGTTGGGATATCATTACATCGCTCCGGAAAACATGTGTATCCCGGAGTGTAGCTCCGGCAAGATGCACAATGCCTTCACAATCCATGCCTGCATCCCCATGATGATTTAAACATTAATAAAGCACACAGTGAAATATGTATTCCCTTCTTAATCTTCTTTTCCCAACATGTGACCGTTATTTTATTCAAGTAGCAGGTAGAAAATTACGTAACTCTAAAATTATATTTGTAAGTAATTAATATGGGCGCTGAATTATCCCGCTTCCGATATATGAGATATACCAGAAGTTAGGCCTGAACTAGATATTAATTGTAACTATCTATTAGCATTACTATAGGTCTGAAGGAACAAAGTTAATAAAAGGCTTGTAGGGTAACACTCAAATTACACGTTTATTATAGTTTATCATTGTTTCTCCTAACCGTTTATCACTTATATTAGGTACACATAATACTTATAGTATTAAGAAATATAAAACATTGTACATGCTTTCTACCTAGCAATAATTACACTTTAGAATTCAACATTCGAAACAAAATAACGGCCACAGTTTATTACATAGTAATATGATATTTTAAAGAGTAGTTATTGAATCAGACTGACTTACAGGTCCTTCACTTGACTGTTACTGTCGACTTGATCTCCCGGTGGTCCGAACTTGAATGCCTCCGAGCACTGATGTTCTCAACCTCTTTTTTGAGTGTTGAGTCCATGGACAAAAATTACAAACGATCGTAGTCACGTGACAGGCAAAGGAAATGTATTCAGTCAGCCAATATGATTTTAACAAAATTAAAAATGTATTAAACTAAATGTACTTTTGTTAATAATATTATAAAGCAATCTTAATTCCCTAACAGTCTACTTCGTGCATGTTCCCCTAAACGGAGGATTACTGCTATTTATTTATATGTATAACCTAAATATAAATAAATATAACATCATATCTTCGTTGAGAGCAGTCGATTGACGGTTGATCGTCAGCAACGCATGATGAATGGCGGGGCAAGAAGATGTTTAAATCTTTTCAGTATGTTGTTAAGGTGCGTACGGATAGCGCGTTCCTGTGTTACGCGTAGTTGGGAAACACTGTCCACGCGTACATTGGATACGCGTACAGCTCCTGTACGGACCGCCGCGAACCTGTACGCGAGGTCAATCGATCCAGAGCGCTCCGCGAGCCCCAGTCATTCGCCATGACTCCGACAAACTTAGCGGTTGCGTGCACCACCACTGCTGCGGCGTTAGTCATTATTCAACACATTTTAAATAAAAAAAAGAGAAACAAACGGAAACCTAGATGGTGGATGAAAAAATTGTTTCGTGAAAGATTACAGTGTGGAAATAGGCTAATGGAAGATATAAATTATGAAGAAAGTGGGAACAAAAATTTTGTGAGAATGAGTTTGCAAGATTTTGAAATAATTCTTGAAAAGGTTGAACCTGAAATAAAAAAAATTAATACTAATTTTCGAGAAGCTATCACAGCCAGAGAAAGGCTATCCGTGACGTTAAGGTTCTTGGCCACCGGGGACTCATATACAAGTTTACAATATCTGTTTCGCATATCTTATCAGTCCATATCTACTATTATTATTGAAGTATGTGATGCAATTATCAAGCCTCTCAAGGATCATGTCAAGGTGAGTTAATGAATAAAAACGTTTATGTTAATCTGCTTATTTATTATGATAATTAAAATTTTAGAAAATTATAATTTAAGTACTTAAAGAAGTTTTATTAAATTATAATTAAGAATTTTCTGAATTATTCTTCTTGTTCTTGAACGTAACGTAATATTTCAGAAAAGACAGTGGGCAAGAATGTATGAGAGTTGGTCCAAGCGTCGCCAAGGATGAATCATAAACCAAATGAGAGGGTACAATGTACTGTTCAAACATGCAGAAGGGCATCAAAATCTGTCCGAGAGATTTCGAGAAATGATAGCTTATTCTTGCCTCAGAAGATACTACGAATTTTTTTATTTTGCTTTTTTGTCAAGTATTATTATAGTTTTTTCTTCATCATTACCTCATCCTTATAATCATCATTATTCATCATCATCATCCACCATCATCATCATCATCATCATCATCATCATCGAGTAATGATAGATTTTATATTTTGCTACGTTGTCAGTATGTTATTTGTTATAGGTAGGTATTACGTATTTATAGTTGAAAATCTTCGCATCATATTTTAATAATCATCGTTGTTGATCATCATCATGTTTATTTCATCTTTTATTATCATTTCGTTTCATTTTTCTTATCTTATTTAGTATATTTTTAAATATTTCTTAAATAAATACAAAAAAAACATAAAATAATATAATAAATACTAGCCCTCGGTGGGCTACTATTTTTAGTAGTCCACCGGTATCGGGTCCAAGCTACCGGCGCCGGCGGTCAGGGCTCCAGAGAGAGGAAACTCATAACAATGCGGGCCGTGTCCACAAGTACTGCTTTCTGAATCAAGCCCTTGATCCAGCTGCCTAACGAGAGCCTCCTGAGGTGTTGGTCGAGGCTCGTGGCTATTAAGCCGTTGGCTGACACGACTATCGGTACAATGATTGCCGAATTCACATCCCACATGTCGACAACCTCGCGAGCTACATAAGTCAAGATATTTGATTTGTTTATCTTTCTCGGCTTTCGTCATGCGGAACGGTGATATCTACAATCATTGCACGCCTCTCGATTCTGTCCACCACCACTATATCAGGCTTATTTGCAACAACAGTCCTATCAGTGATGATGGACCGATCCCAGTACAATGTGATACTGCCATTATCGAGAACTGGGTCGGGCACATACCTGTAGTACGGCACCTCCGATTCCATAAGAGAGTTTTTCACAGCAAGTTGCTGATGGATAATCCTGGCTACAAGGTTGTGTCTATGCAAGTACTCTCCGTTTGCAAGACGAGAATAACCAGAGAAAATGTGGCGAATTGATTCTCCCGGATGGTGACATGTCCGACATCTGTCAATCGTGCCGTCCTTGGCTACGTTTCGGTGATCTCTTCGGAGAAACTGAAGGTTTTTTTGTGCAATTATGGACGAAGTTATCTTGACGAACAACTACCGGAGGCATGTTATGAAGGACGGGACGGTGGACGTGTGTCGGGCATGCCACCGTCCGGGTGACTCCATCAGACATATTATCTCTGGTTATTATCGTCTGGCTAACGGCGAGTACTTACACAGGCATAACCAAGTGGCCAGGATTATTCACCAGCAACTTGCTTTGAAATACCAACTTGTGGATTCTGAGGTACCGTATTACAAGTATGTGCCCGACCCAGTTCTCGAAAATGACCATGTCACGTTGTACTGGGATCGGTCTATCATCACTGATAGGACTATCGTAGCTAATAAGCCCGATATAGTGGTGATAGACCGATTAGCGCGCCGCACAATGATAATCGATGTTATCATTCCACATGACGAGAACCTCGTGAAAGCTGAGAAAGAGAAACAAATCAAGTATCTCGACTTAGCGCACGAGGTTCTCGATATGTGGAATGTGGACTCGGCTGTCATTGTGCCGATTGTTGTTACGGCCAAAGGCCTGATGGCCAAAAACTTTGACGACCATCTGTCGAAGCTGGCGTTGCGCAGTTGGATAAAAGGCCTGATACAGAAGGCAGTACTCCTCGATATGGCTCGTATTGTGAGGAGGTTCCTTTCTCTGAAGCCCTAATAAAGGAAATAATAATATCTTGGGACAATCAACACACCGCCATCTGATCCCAAACTAGGCAGAGCCTGTACTATGGTAACCAGACAACTGATAAACATACTTATATATTTCTAAATACATACATATTATAGATAAATGTCCGGTAGTTTTTCGTCATGATAACTTCGTCCATAATTGCACAGACAAAACCTTCAGTTACCCCAAAGAGGTCACCAAAACGTAGCCAGGCTACGGACGCTAATTGATCCACGTCGGACCCGTGTAGGGCCCGGAAAATGCGTCCGTGAGTGAAGTTCCTTTCTCTACCATACCGCCCTGCGACCGTCAGTGTCAAGCACCGCAGGTTTGCGCCAGTTCTCATTTGCCAAGGAGAGCGGGGTGAGTCCCTTGTCCACCGACACTACATCTCGATGCATACCCACGTCAACAGTTTCGAAGTATTCCCTGAGACTGCATATCTCGCGATTGTGGAGTCTTAGTATTTAAAAAGCCTCGACCTCCACACTTTCGCGGGATATACAGTCTCATTACCGACGACCGTGGGTGATGCATTCGATGTGCAGTTAGCAGTGTACGGACCCGCCTATCTAGGGCGTCAAGTTCCGTTTGAGTTCATTTGAGTACGCCGAAAGAGTACATAATACCGGCATGACCCATCTGTTGAAAGCGCGCACCTCAATCCCACATATTCCATAATCTCTCCACGCTTTACATGCATGACCGCACATTTGTCCACACCAAACTCCATCCTGATGGCACTACTGACTGTTTCAGTTACCTTCAGTAGATCCAGCAGTTGCAGATTACTGGGGGCAAAGAGTTTCAGATCATCCATGTAAAGGAGGTGAGATATAACCTGACCACCTCTCTTCAACCGATAGCCTAGTTCTGAATTCTCCAGCAATGTGCTGAGAGGATTCAAGGCTAGGCAAAACCAAACCAAACTATCGCCCTGAAATATAACCCGCTCGGTCCTTACCGGTTCGCTATTCCTCTGGATATTTCGACATCCTGGATAGCGACGGACTGTCCTCCATTACCCCATACATGACGTCAGGAAAATTGATAAAACGCTACGCACCTTGCGTAGCGTTTCATCAATTTTATACAATTCTAGCACCCTCATGAGCCATGTATGAGGCACCGAGTCATAGGCCTTCTATAGTCTATCTAACATGTCGACAGATCCTTTCGAGAACGCCGAACCTGTTGGCTAATGGCCGTATCAATGAGGAGTAGCTTCTACCTCGGGATCCATATCTACATCCATTTTGAGAGGCGGTTATTGCTGCTAATGTAAAAATTAATTTTAGCTCTCAAAATGGATGTAAGAACCTTATAGACCGTCGGTAAACACGTTATCGGTTTATAGTTTTTGCTGAACTGCCCCCATTTCTGGTAATGAATCGCATGCCTGTTTTACCTCTCGAGTACAATCTCCTTCGGTGTGACTGACAGGCACCGACCAGATGCTGTGCCAGAATGAGAACATGGCGTTATCTTCTGGCAGGCGCGTGTCAGTCACACCTTGTTCTGGTCGCCGAGCCCTGTATACCCACCTTTCATTACTTCGGAATATGCGATTAAGGGTGTATCGCTCCACTCACCGCCTATACCTACGAATACGGTTTGCCCATGCGTACACCTTTTGCTTCAGGAAGTCGATGCGCTCTGTGACACAGGACATATAGTCTTGGGGGCTGATTTCAATCCCCGAAAACGCCCGTCTCACAAAGCGCATCACTCTAGGCCGAGTGTTGCCCTCTCTGAAGCAGATCAGTTTGCCGATTAACGCTCTGGCCCCACCGATACGACGCTCGATCCTGCACTGCCAGGCCGGTACGGCTGGTTTTGGTCGTGTTACTCTGTCATTGGTTATTTTGACGTGAGCTACACGACATGCCGCTACAGCCGCGCAGAACATTATCGAGTGTGCATCAGTGAGATCGCAGTCATCAAAATAATTTGATAACTGCGAATCCAGAGCTGCCATTAGCGCCCTGTTTTTGTTACTCATGGGCTAACGAGGTAAGCGTGGTCTAAGTTCAGGCGGCATATAGCTATATTCCCGAATAGCGTTAGCCATTTCAACCACCCAACGGCACATAGTCACCATTCTCGAGTCGTTAGATTGCGACGTCGTTAACTGACGTTCTCCACTGTTCAACGTCTCTGGCATAAAGGCTTCATATCCGAAACTTCAAGATCCGGAACAACATCCCTAAATCCTCTATGTAGTATGAACTTGTCCCCATGATCAAAAAAACAATGGAATGAGTGTTC
Source organism: Melanchra persicariae (assembly GCA_947386135.1). Classification (NCBI taxonomy): domain Eukaryota; kingdom Metazoa; phylum Arthropoda; class Insecta; order Lepidoptera; family Noctuidae; genus Melanchra; species Melanchra persicariae. The sequence continues at coordinate 10,330,839 of OX376652.1, read as the reverse complement.
TTCATCATTTAACATTTTTTTGTAAGTGGAAAAAATAACCACAGACATTAATCCATTAATTAATTAGTGAGTAGCAATGATATAATAGATGATCGATTAATAATGATGATTATAAAAACACAAAGTTAAAACTATAGTAATACTCGACAAAGAAGCAAAAAAAGCTATAATAACTTAGTAAACTTATCATTACTCGATGATGATGATGATGATGATGAATAATGATGATCATAAGGATGAAGTAATGATTTTTAACTGTAAATAACAAGAAAAAACTATAATAATATTCGACAATCAATCAAAATAAAAAATTCGTAATATCTTCTGAGGCAAGAATAAGCTATCATTTCTCGAAATCTCTCGGAAAGATTTTGATGCCCTTCTGCATGTTTATACAGTACATTCTACCCTCTCATTTGGTATATGATTCATCCTTGGCGACGCTTGGACCACATTTGCCCACTATCTTTTCATTTTGATTATCCTCCACTTCCTTTGGAGTTTCCGCTGTTGATGTAGGTGCAGTTTGTGCTGGAATTGGCGTGTCGCTGTAATTGCTTTGGCGTGAGGTAGAGTTGGTTAAATCCGTTGAATAGGCACCGGTATAATACCCATACTGACCAGGTAATTGGCCCATATCAGCTTGAAATATAACATTATTGATAGCATGTTTTACTAGTGTAAATGTTCGCGAGTCGTATTTTTTCAATTCATACGCAATGTGGGTCCCAAAAGAAGTGTAACAGTCTTCTTCCTTGGATAGATATTGTACACTGTGCTTGAGTAATCCCACTGCTTCTGTTAATGTGGCAGTGTCATCGTTATTACGGCGCCTTTTATTTCTGAATGATGTGTTGTGCTGTTGTTGTGTGGATGAGGCAGAATTCCTGGGTGTTTGTTGTATGGACGATGAAGAATTACTAGGTGCTTGTTGTGTGGATGAAGTCAAATCACTAGGTACTTGTTGCGTGGTTGAGGCAGAATTCCTGGGTGTTTGTTGTATGGACGATGAAGAATTACTAGGTGCTTGTTGTGTGGATGAAGTCAAATCACTAGGTACTTGTTGCGTGGTTGAGGCAGAATCACTGGCTAATTGTTCATCATTTGATATAGATTCATGCACATTCTGTGTGTTGTTGCTGGTAGTTATCTGAAAAATAAAATAAGAAAAACTTTAACTTAGATGAAATAATTTGTTACAGCTACCCGAGACTGAAAATCAATGGATGGCCGTTGCAAAAGAATTTGAAGAAAAGTGGAACTTTCCTCATGCAATAGGCGCAATGGACGGCAAACATGTTTGCCTTCAAGCACCATTAAATAGTGGAACGGAATTTTACAATTATAAACAATATTCTAGCATTGTATTGTTAGCATTAGTTGACGCTGATTACAATTTTATGTACGTAAATGTTGGATGTCAAGGGCGCATATCAGATGGAGGTGTTTTTAAAAACACTTCCTTGTACCGGAACCTTGAAAACAAAAGCCTAAATTTACCGAATCCTGAAATACTACAAACTCCTTACAATGTGAAGGTACCGTATATAATTCTGTGTGATAAAGCATTTGCCCTCAGTGAATATACCATGAAACCCTTTTCGGGTAATCCAGAAAGAGGATCTATTGAAAGAATATTCAATTATCGTCTATCAAGAGCAAGGAGGGTAGTTGAGAATGCATTTGGGATACTGAGTTCGGTGTTTCGAGTACTACGAAAACCAATGCTTTTGGAACCGGAAAAAGCTACAAAAATTGTATTGGCAACTGTTTATTTACACAATTTTTTTACGAAAAAGCAGACTATCAAATATTTACGCACATACGAATGCATTTGACTCTGAACAGCGAGGAGAGCTTGTTCCAGGTGCATGGCGACAAGACCAACAGCAATTAACTTCTTTTTTTCCTTTAGACAGTGTACCTAGGAGATCGCCCAATACTCCTACTCATATACGTTTACATCTGGCGGAACACTTTGTTAATAATGCCCCCCTTGAGTGGCAAAATAATCACTAAGTTTTAATGTGACATTTATATTACATAAAACGTGTACTAACTACACGGATTAACGTAGACTAAAATAATATGTATGATGATGGTGGCGTGGGTTTGTACTCAGTGAAAGACACTACGCTTAGAGTACATAAACAGTTTATTAGCGCACAGTGACTTGTACAACTATTGGAACTATAACTATATTCTAACATACATAAAAAACAAAACTTTTGGCGGGAGCGAGCAAGAGCCGCGGAATCGATTGAAACGTTACTTGCGTGCGGAGCGGGCGCGCGCGACTCAGACTGGCGACTGGCCTCGGGAGTCGGGCGCGGGATCGGAGCGCGAGGGACGCCGCCGGCGGCGTGTGTGCGGAGCGCATGCGCGGCGCTTGCGCGGCGTCTGGCCGATTGTGTGACCGCGCACCGTACCGAGTTTCAAACACTATTTAACTCGCGTAATATATGTATAATAAAATTGAAAAAGCCTCATAAAGCAGCTGGTAAGTATAAATATAATAACGTTAATAACTAATCGTAATTACTTACAGTAGTCTCCGTTGTTGGCATTGGTTTGTCCTTATCATTTAGAAAAGTAAAATATTCAGATGCAAACCACTTCGATATATATACATCATTAGCTCCTGTAAAAAAAAAAGATAAAAAAGTATATAGGCTATTATAAATATGTCAATTTACAATGCGAAAATACAATGCATAAAATGCGTAAATAAACAATTTAAAAACTTACCTGATCCTGTTACTAAACTTTTTTTGATTTTGCTCCTTTCTTTTCTATTAGTTGCTAATAAAGTTGTCATCTTTTTTTTTAATTCACCTATTGGAATGTTCAGTTCATTTGAAATTGCCTTCCATGCATCTTGGCGTAAATCGTTATTTCGATAATCAGTTAGTGTGCTATCCCACAAGACCCGGTGAAATTCATAAAGTTGAATCAATCTAATAATATTTTCATTATTGAAACTCGAAGAACACGCGTGTTTATTCATTTTGCCGTCCAAATATAGCGTAGCCGGCCGCGTGCGTCCTCTTTGACGCGCGACCAAAAACCGACTGACGGAGGCTCGCGCTGCGAGTTGGCTCGCGCGGTACGCGTACCCCAAGAGTGAACGCGTAGCTGCAGGTATGGACTAGGCGTTCCGGATACGCGTAAACTGAGTACGCGTACCAGGGTACGCGCAATCCGTACGCACCTTTAGATATGCTATCCCATCCCACAGCGCAGTTGTCCTTTAACCCTGTTATTATTCTTAAAATTTCATTGACATCAGTGTCCAATATAACAAAAGATTTTGATGTTTTGTAAGGGTATTCTCAACCGATATTTGGTGAAGAGGGCTATTATGGTTCAAGGACTTTTCAGCCAAGTTTTTGCCAACGTTAACAAAAAAACTGTTTACTTTATTCGCGGCTTCCACTGGGTTTATCCCTGTTGACAGTAATTCGAGTGGAGGTGCATGATTTTTTTTATCGAAAGGTATTTATTTTAATAAATTCCCAAATAAGTTTACTGTTTTTGCCTGCCTTCTGTAATTCGTTCTTCTCATATTTATTTTTAATTTTTTTTTAAAGATTATTGCAAAAGTTTCTATAGCTCTTGTATGAAACAATAGTAGATTATGCACCCAGGGGATAAAGCAGTGTCTTGTGTCACGGGCGTCATATATTGAATCTCGAACGCAATGAAGGATTCGGGAGTTAACTCCCGAGCGCAGCGAGGGAGTTTAGAGTTTAACTCACGAGCGAAGCGAGGGAGTTAATACAAAAATCCTGAATGCAGCGAGGGATTCAAGCTAGCCCAAGGCAAAGACACCTTTATCCCCGAGGAGGATACTCTACTTTTCACACCTCCTGTGAGAAAATATGAAGGCATAATACGAAAAACAAAATATTTTAAATTTACAAACACTAAGTAGAGATATGTATTTAGAACTATACTGTATATCTACTTAAAAAAAGTTAGTTTAATACCATACGGATTTGCAATATCCGCGCCTTTTTTGCGTTCCACTCGGTATATCTACCACATAGCGGCCACGACCAACTCGATTTTCGTTTTTTTTTTTTCTTCTCTGTGGGTAAGTAAATATGTGCAGGCCTAATGTTAGCAACCTAATACAATTTATGTGTACACAAAGCTTTATACAGAGCTTTATATCAGCTGGTAGAATGGGTTCGGACGCTTGGCTGTATGCAATTTGAATTTAGAACGTCATAGGAGATGCTCGAGAAAATAGTTTTTAAATTAATAAATCGAATATAGATGGGTTTTAAGTGTTATTCTTATCCTTTTATACAATAATCCGTACATAACCAATTATTCTTATAATATTGTCTTCAATCCTGGATCCTGGTCAATCCTTATGATTTTGTAGAAATTCGAGAATATCATCCCTAAGTAGTAAGAGTATCGAGAATATCTTTTTTCTTTCTGGAACAGAAAGAGAGAGACAGAGACAGAAGGCGTTGTAAGTACCTAATATACCGCCAATTGAGCAGACAGATGAGGTTCCAAATTTGAATCACATTATTGACCAGCGGGTTATAATGAAATCCAGTACAATATTATTGCCCGGCAGTGCCACCGGCCAAAAATGACTCACTTTAGGTTAGGTTGACATGACATATAATTTGACGTTTTCGATCAGGTGGTGTGAAAAAAGTATTTCATTATCAGGTGCAAGTTTCTATTGTTGGTGTAGTTTATCCCTATGCCGTATACAACGGACGAGACCAGGAGTGATCCACGGTTTAATTGAATTATACCGTCTTGACACAGTTTTGGTAATTGTGTTATTGTTTATTGCATGTTGCATCGAATGTATGAAATACTGTAAAGAAATATTTGCATCATCAGTTTTGTAAACAGGGTCAATACCGCGAATGTCACGTTCAAGATTAGTCATATTAATTTTTGTACAGCTACGCATGCAGTTTATTCTAGGTGAAGATTTTTGTATCGTTAGTAAAAAAGCTTGATGATCCGTAAGCGAAGAATTAATAACCAAAGTTTTGTTGGGGTGTTTTGTTTTTAAGATGAAGTGATCTGACACATGAGCCGCTCTGGTGCGTGGAATAATAATGAGTTGGTAAAAGACCATGAAATGAACAAGTATTTAAGTAATTATGAGCATGAGTATCTGATCTCCCGGAAGCAATATTAATATTTGTGTCACCCATTACAATAATACTCTTAAAGGCTGATAGAAGTTGTAGATTTACATCAAGAAAATCCAAAAATCTGTCAATGTTTTGAGACGGTGGCCTGTAAATGGCCATAATTACAGTATCTGGACAGATTTTAATAATGAAACAGTTACTTTCTTGAACTTTGGGCTCTTCTACAGGTGCTTTTAAGTAGTTTTTGATGTAAACCACAACACCATCGTTTTGATTAATGTTTAAATTTGTTTTGTGAGTGCAGTAGACGTCAAGGGAAAGTAAATTGGCTGTCTGAGCAGAGAGACAACATTCTGTTAGGACAATAATATCACAGTTAAAGTCAAGACTTTGTAACAGAACTTCAAACCCATCCATGTTGCGATTAATGCTACGAATATTTTGTGTAAGCAGCGTAAGCGTATTTTCCCCAGAAGGAAGAAGGAGTTTACAGTCCTCTACATTACAAGTATTGGCTTCAGACACAGAAAATCCATCCAAATCAGCGATTAGCTGACTGGTCATTACGATTAATAATTAAGATAATAAAAGATAAACTAAGTCTATGTAACCTGTAACCAAGTGCTACTAAATGAACTATTCGTGGGCGCTCTTAGCCGCCTTGTTAAATAGTTTCAACTCACACTCACACTATCTTACTCAAACATTTATACACTATACCTACTACTCATGTCAATCCACATCACACATAACGCGCACATTCCATTCAACATAATATCTCATACGTGCTTTCATACAACTTATTATCCAGGCCTGACATGGTGAACTCGGTCATTTTCTTAGACAACCATTTAACCCTTACCCAAAAATTAATACGATGTTTGATAGCGTTTTAACACTGTTAAACAATGTTGATGATACCTCAGTATCTGAAGAACATACCTGCGCACCAGAACAAGTAAACCAACTTTTAGGTAACTCAAGCAACTACCTAAAAACGTTTTGCCAAAACATTAGGTCTATTAATTGTAACTTTTTAAGCTTGCAAACATTTTTAAATTGCTTTTCTTTCGACTGCGAAGTATTAGCTTTAACAGAATGCTGGTTACCCTGCCTGAGTAATCATCAAATCCCTAAAATAGACAGTTACACCAGTCACAAAACTACTAAACATATTAACCAGAGTGACAGTGTGGTTATCTACACAAAGTCATTTCTTAACTCTACGGTAGAAGAACCGGACTTTAATAATTTAGCTACTGGGTTAATAATCAAGACTAACATCGATACAGCAGTCCTATGCATTTATCGCTCACCATCTACTGATAATATAGACGGATTTTTAAGTGCACTAAATGACATACTTCCAACCCTACGCGAATTGAAATCTGTTGTTTTCACTGGGGACATTAATATTGATATTGGGTCATCCTTAGATACTCGCTCCCAAAACTACTTAAACTGTCTCGCATTTCATGGCTTTCTACCTGCTCATGCACTTCCGACAAGAGGAAACAACTGCCTTAACCACACTTTTATGCGAACAAATTGTCCTTTTTTTTTTTTTTTTTTACGGGGGGAAATCCTCATGGATGTCCTCCGCCCTGGGGCGGGCGGAGTGGTCTGTCAGACTCTTACTGACTAAAACCACCCCGGTGTTCCATCTTCCACCTACGCCGGGGATCGCGGGAACATAGTGACTTCCGTAATCCCCGGCTGGTGCCGGCCCGCCTCTGCGGGCCACATCTCGTATGCGGGGGGAGTGAGGTGTTTAACTCCCCCCGCGACGTCAGAGGGGCGCACGGGAACACCACGCGCCGCCACCTCGGGTCCGGATGAATGGGGGGCAACGGACATCCCCAAGTCCGCCGCCCCTGGACCCAATTAGGGGGGCCGAAGGAGGGCAGCGTACGCCCTCCTCCGACGCCCGGTGCGCCTGCTGCGGGCCGGGAGAGCACTCGACATCTCCCTCTCCCTTTCCGCAGCCTCCTTCTGCGCGATGACAGTTTCGCAGAAGGAGACCACCGCGTCCCAGGACACCTCACCGCCGAACATAGAAAGGACTACAGCCGGCAGCGAGAGGTCACTGCCTACCACAGAGACGAGGGCACGGCGTGGCTCCTCCCAAGCGGCACACTCTGCCAGCGTATGCCGCGCCGTGTCCTCCCGACAGTCGACGCAGTGGTGACACCGAGCGTCCGGCTCCCTGCCTATGCGACACAGGAACCTCCCAAAGCAGCCATGCCCCGTGAGGACCTGTGTCGCACGAAACGACAGGGAGCCGTGCCTTCTCCCGAGCCACAGGTCGAGCACTGGCCGGATGGCCTCGACAGTGACGAGGCCGGCGGTAGGGCGTGAAAGCCTGTTCCGCCATTCCGCCACCAGGACCTCGCGCAGCTGCGACCGACGCAGCTCAAAATGTCGCTGCGTCAGTCGCTCCCCGCGCGCCCGCGCGTCCTCGCGCCACCGATGCATTGACGCGAGGACTTTTGCCTCCAGGTCCCAGGGCGGAGATCCGGCCAGTGCGCAAGCCGCCTCGTAGGAGATCGTGCGATAACCCCTGATGACTCTGACGGCCATCACCCTCTGCGGCTTCCGCAGAACAGAGATGGTGCCGGCCGTCAGGTCAGCCGCCCAGATCGGGGCCCCATACAGGGCCATCGATCGCACGATCCCCACGTACAACCGCCTACAGACGGTGCTCGGGTCCCCCAGATTGGGAAGCAGCGTTAACAGCGCCCCAGCCGCGCCCAACAACTTGGGCGCCAGCCGTCGGAAGTGGGGTCCGAAATCCCACCGGCTGTCGAGCACCAATCCCAGGTACGAACAAATTGTCCTGCAACAACATTAATTTTTGAGTCCACTATAACTGACCACTACTCCTCCTTAGCATGCATCAAAACTAAAAAAGCGCGTACAAGAGACGGCTACTGTTACTAAAATCAATTTTGAAAGCCTAGACAAATCTTTCCAACAACTGGATTTCACCCCTATTTTATCAATGAAAGGCAAATGCTGCTACTGATAAATTGGTAAACTTAGTGTCAAAAGCTACATTGGAGAACTCGATCACATCAATACAGCCAGCGAGGAAAAGGGTACTGAAACCTTGGATAACTCCCGGTTTGTTGCGATGTATTCGCAACAGAGATACTCTTCACAAAAGGCTTAAAGTGTCACCAAACAACAAAATCCTCCATATGACCTATAAACGTTACAGAAATTTCTGTACTAAACTCCTAAAATAAGCCAAAAGGCAATACGACAGCGAACAACTAAAAAATGCAGGAAAAAATTCTAAGGCTCTCTGGACTGTTATAAAAAACATAACTTACTCTACCAAATCAAAGCACTCATCTACTCAACTATTATTAATTCACATTCCCCAATTGATTCATGTAACAAAGTAAATGATTTTTTCGTCACCATCGGAAAGGAGCTCGCTGATAAAATCACCGATAATACTGTGCAACCATCACAAACGTCTTCGTCACAGACTCCTACCAGCTACTTTGTTCTTGAAGAAACCGACATTGATGAGATCCTGAAAACTATTAATGCTTTAAGATCTAGTGCAGCAACTGGCTGGGACGGGATCTCACCTACCATTTTGAAAAGGTACTCTGGGACTCTGGCACTTATTATATGCCACATTTTTAATCTCTCTTTTCAGAGACCTCAGTCTTTCCCACTTCATTAAAAAGGGCAGTTACTCACCCCATCCTCAAGGGTGGCGATGGGAACTTAGTTAGCAACTATCGACCAATTGCAGTGCTAAGTGCTCTGTCCAAAGTATTGGAACGCCTCATTAATAAGAGGTTGAGAGGTGGTTATTTGGAGCACTTTAATCTTATTTCATCACAACAATTCGGTTTTCGCGTAAAAAAGTCTACCTCTGACACTGTACACGAAGTGACTACTTTTATTGTTTCAAACCTTAATAATAATAAAAAAGTACTAACAGTATTTTAGACCTTGCGAAAGCGTTTGATACCGTGCCCATTAAAACCCTTTTACAAAAACTCGAACATAGGTATCAGAGGTCCACAACTCCAGTTCTTCCAAAGTTACCTCACAGGTCGAACGCAAGTGGTTAAAATAGGAAACACCGTTAGTAACGAGCTTCCTATTGAGTATGGACTGCCACAAGGGAGTATTCTTGGTCCTACACTATTTCTGGTGTTTGTCAATGACCTCTGCAATCTAAATTTCCCAAATTCTAATTCAATATCATTTTGCTTTATGTTATTAAAACTAAAATCATTTTTTTTAAACACTAAGCAATTGATTTCTCCATTCTTGAGGGATACGGCACTGTTTCTCTTTACTACAGGCTATTATGTAGCCTATCTAAGAGGACAGTACTCCAACCATTTATGTTGTATACCAGTGTTCATTTGTGAAGTGCAACTGTCTTTATTGTATCTACTGCAACGCCTTTAATGCAATAAAAGTTTTATTATTATTATTCATAGTCTATTGAATTTATAAAATTAACTTCGGCGTATTTACGTGCCGGACAGTCTACGTCACCGGTCTGATGGTCACACTTCCTCTTGAAACGCTTGCACGTCGCACATTGTGGTGGAGAAGATTTACTGCTACACTCCTTGTGGGAATGACCATTCTCTCCACAGTGGTTGCAAGTTGGACTGGTTTCTCGGCAAAACTTGGCTGCGTGACCGAACTGCTGGCAATTGAAGCATCTTGTGACTATTGTGAAATCCTTCACGGGGCATGATGTCCAATCAATAAAAATCCGGCCTTGGTTTATTAGGACTTTTCTGATGGTGGCGGTTAGTTCTAAAATATAGTTGCAGGTAGGAAGACCCTTCTTACCCGACTTATGGCTCAGTTTGACAGTAGCAAGGAAGGACTCACGAGTAGTGTTTGTCAATTTTCCTGAGAGGTTTTGCTCGAAAATGCAGTCAAATACTTCCCTTTCAGTCAGTGCTACTGGAACTCAAACGACAGCAATCCTGGGTCGCCGTTTAGGAGTTTCTTCTACTGTGAGGCCTGACGATACTAGCTTTGTGGAATTCTTAAGCTTGTCGATATCGCCTTTGCTTTCGGTGCTAATAAGAACACCGCCGTTTTTAACTTTCTTTAGGCCACGGACTTGAAGCTTCAGTTCTTCAGGTGATATTATTTTCTGCACAAGTGACTTCGTGTCTGCGCTAGATTTAGTTTTGTCGCAAGGATGGCCACAGAACTCAGATTTGCAGGACGGATTTCCTTTCGGAACTTTTTTTTACGATGCTAGCGTAAGAAGAGGAGGTATCGTCAGAAAGTGGTAATTTGTTAATTACCGCCTCTTTGATCACTTTAATAGATTCAGCGAGTTCCAGTTGATCTTTCAAGTGCAGTACTGTGCTGTGTGCTTGAATAGTATTCTGCTTTAATGCTTGGTAGAGAACGGCCATCTGAGATGTTCCACTGGAAACCCTGCGGCAAAGAGCGGTGACACGGTGCTTTTGTTCACCGTTCATTTTTCCCTCCGTAACTATGGTGCAGACCTCAGAATGCCGTCTATTGACACCATCCATTTCTGGATCTCTGACGTCGAAATAACTTCTTCTGGTAGCTCACCAGACAACACGGGTGGAGCTCGAGGTGGTGTTTGCTCCCGAGGTTGAACTGGTACAGGTTGGGTTGGAGTCGGCGGAGGACTACGTCGTAAAAGTTGGCTACGCCCGAAAGGGCCTTCTTGATTAGCCATAACTACCACAAATATACTATGAATATAAAATATTTAGTTCATATTGCACAATAAATTAGTAAAATCACACGCGACACACTTTACTTTTGAACTGACACCGCAGATAATTTTATGATATTATTGTTATGCTTAAATTATTTTTCAAATGTTACATTATAATGAATGCAAAGTACACGACTACTAGGTCTCGCGTCTTGGAAGTGAAGGGAATACCCCATATAAAAGAATCATGAGTTGCACCACCATGACTTGCATCTACATTTATTATTTCCATGTCCGCATCAAAAACCTGAAAATGTTTAGATTAATATCTGAAAGACTGTCAAGTACCATATTTATAGTTTGACTTAAGAACAGTATATAATATATGCTCACATGTAAATTAAGTAAATAAAGATTTTTTATGTTTTTCTTCAAACATTTGCTTTTTTATACTTTTACTTATTTTAAATACTGTAATATTGGCTTAACTTCTACTAGATACTTAATGAACGCTTACCAATTGAACATTCAAGGAATGGTTATGCTTGCGACAGAAGTAGCGCTCGTCATGTACTACTGGGCGTACTATAGCTACTTGGGTACAATCTATACAACCAAGAACCCCAGGAATCCGAAACATAGTGTAAAACCTGCAATAAATGAATTATTTATAACAACTAAACCTTAGTACTTATCTAACATAAACAAAATAGTTATTTAACTCTTTATTACATTGGCCTGGCCTAACATAGTCCACCGCTGGATATGTCACTTCAAAATTATGCCACAGTCACTTTGAAAATGCCATTCAATACTGTATAATCTCATTGTTGCTTGTTTCTTACCGTTCTCTTAGTTTGTTACTATTTGCATGACAATAATAATATGTTATCACTTAGCAAAGTAGGCAGTCTACTGCTAAAACAAGGACTAAACCACAAAATGACCCTCATTACTACCTACTGGACGTTGGTATGAACCAGTCGCATAAAATGATAATGCAATTAACACCTAGAAAAAAGTAATATATAACTTAGTATGTTTAAATACTTAGAAGTGGTAAATGGCACATATACACTGCTTTACTGTTTTTCGTGGTAGAAAAAAGGGTAAGACCTTCGTCTCTACAGACAAGTCTGTAAATTTTGCAGGATTCTTCAGCAGTGGCCTCAACTCATCGCACAGGTTATGTGCAAGATCTTTTGTAAGTCTGTAACGTTTAATAAACTCCGCTTCGTCTAATACATTGAAGGGGTCGCATTCCTTACGTACTCGTAGCTGCATACGATGCCGCTTTTTTGTACGCTTGGCTTCTGCGTTATCAGCTTCCAAAAACTCAAATATTTCGTATGCATTAGCCATCTAAAATCAAACAAGAATTCATATCCCAATGTACGGAAACCTCTACTATACACAATTTCATTATAGCATTCGTTAAATAAATACATTTTACTAACGTTTTAAGACACGAAAGCGATTTTTTAAAATATTAATGTGCAAAACAATAATACTTCCATCGAGACCAAAGAACTTTTTTAACATTACTAAATTTGACATAAAAATAATACTGCTAACTGTCAAAAGTCACGTCGTGGTACGAATTGAATGAATGATTAAAGGTGACGTCACCAAAACCGCTAAGAAAATAATATTGTTTTATGCTAGTTTTAAGCTGGTTTTAAGGGCTTCATGGTAGGAAAAGTTAAAGTAACATTATAACAATATTGTTTTAAGAGCTTGTGGTTGGCCCCCTGAGCTACTTTGCCATCTATCATTGTAAGAAAGAGATCATGTTTCACTTGCACTCCCTCAACTTCTTTGTTAATTAATGATGGACCTAAAGAATTTATTTGACCTTTTATTTCATCCACAACAGCTTTAGTTTTCTCGGGAGTTTCTTTGCAAAATTCTATTAATATAGGCCGACAAAAACGAACAGATGAAGGTACCGAATTTTGCCAGACAACATCTCCTGTTAGCTCGTTAATTAACTTAATAGGCACCAAAGAAGTGATAAATAAATTTGCATCAGAAATTAGTTCAGACTCTTCTGGCAGTTTCTGTTTGTACTGGCTTTGACTGGATAAGCCATCACAGCCCCATTTACTGTATAGAAGTAAGTTATTATATTCAATCCATTCCTACACACTGAATCTATTGTCAATATTGTAGCTGTAGTGTGATCTAATAAATCTTGAAGTCTTACTATTTTTGCACTTGTGTCTGTAATTTCTATAGCTGAAGATGGTGGATAGCAATTAATTTTAACTTATTATACTATTGTGCTTTCGTTAAATCCAAGTCAATAAATACGCTCAATGCTTCTTCATCCGTTGACATTTTTGTTTGCCTTGCGTCTTCTATGAGACTCGAGAATAAGGTCTTATTTTTCACTGTCAGCAAACCTTGAATGTTTCCACAAGTTTAGCTTCTGTTCCTTCTCCTATTGAACGTAACCCTTGAAGATATGCATTATAGACGTGTTCAAATCCATCCGTCAGTCGAGCACCCCCATGGAATGTTAACTGATGAGCTTCGTCTATGAGTAACTCCGCTAATCGAGTTTTGTTAGGGATTATCTTCGGATTTTTCATTTCGTCGCTCATGATCGCGTTCCTTAAACGTCGTCCCACTCGGAGAAAGCCACCTTTATCGACGAAAGGGTTTAAATTCAATAATTTGCTGTTTGTTGCCACATTTCCATTTTTGTGTAGCATTTCAATATCTGACGGAAACGCTGTACTTTGCACTCGTTTTATGATCGCTGATTTGGCTTTTCGCAGTTCCAGTAATGTTAGGTACTTCGGTAAATGTTTACGTTGCGACTTTGGCGTCAATGCCCTCAGTACCCATGCCAAGACACGAGTTTTTTTTATAATTGGATTCTTAGGTAGGGGTCGAACTGTGGCAATTTTCCATTGGTATGGAAACTTAGCTGTCCATATGGAGTAATTCACAATGTAGGTTATAATAAAATTGCCAAAGTATGTGGCAAAGTTAGGGTGAGCATGTCTAAGGTTATGTTGTCATACCCTTCTGCATTAGACTTTAAGTCAGAAATAATGCGGGATATGTCATTTTGGTCCACTGGAGCGAGTGTGACAGCTATTAAAACTGTCAACCATGTAATTAATATCGGCCAATTCACAAAAACGCTCTATATTAAATGTTGACAAATCCGTATAAAAACAATCACTGCAAATATCTCTTATCGGCCTAAAACTGGTTACGAAAGGTTTAAATTTGTCCCGCTTTACGTGAAATTCGCTGACTATAATGGAGTGGCCTGTAATCGAACCGAAAGCCTCCACTGTCGTGTATCTTGCCTTAAGGTCTGTGCACAGGAGGTTGATTAGAGTCTCACTCGTGTCAGTGAAATGAGTCGGCACCGTAACTAGCTGAACGAGACTTAGGTAATTTAAAAAAATCCTGTACCTTTTTGGTTTTAGTCTCCCTTAAGTTGAGCATGTTGACGTTAAAATCGCCGAGCAAAATGTAGTGGTCACAGTCAATTCAACGGCACAAGTAGATCCAAACCTGAGTAAAAGCTTCAACATAAAAAAAATACAGAAATAAATTCGTAAGAAATGCTGCGGCGTAGCAGCACTCTATTTAAAAAAAATTGTGGATTGAAAATGCAAAATAGTAAATAAAATTAATAATACATACCGGTAACTTGAATGTCCATTGCAAGATAACAGGTCACAGACAAGTTTGAACTTGAAAATACGCGTCGCGTCTTAGGATAATTAGCGCTTGATGATAACACGGTTGATGACTAATTGCATGTGTTTACTTCCGATACCAAAAAGGAATGTTGCGAACAATAGATTGCAAAACCTTTTATACCCTCAGGTAGTATGACAACTAGTGGGTAACTGAACCAGATATCATGGCTTCGCTCAATCATTGCCATTGGAGGCCTATGATCTACTACGTGACCACTGTGCTTTGGGTCAAATAAATGGTGATACCAATGAAATAGGTATAAATATCTGGGAGAGTTATATGTGCTGCAAATATAGGTATACCTTACCTAAGTAATACATATTTTACAATACATAATAAAATATTAAATAAATACCATAAAATGAATCATTTGATTAGGTACCTGTAACTTTTTGGCCATCATCATAAACTCTACCATCATTGTCCACTATTTGCGTGGATGTGGTGGCCTCTGGTTCAAGTACTTTGTATTTTATACGCATGTTGTATAACACTGCACATGCATTGACTATTTAAGCCAGCAGTGTATGGCTCATATATCAGTTGGCGTTTGTGGAACAGACACCTAAAAAAAGACTTCAGCACACCAAAGCATCTTTCAACGATGTTCCTGGCTGAACAATGAGCATTTTACATTTGTACTTCGGTGTCCCAGGGCGTTGATTTTTTTAAGGGGTCATCAACCATGGTTCGAAACGATAGCCATCATCACCTAAAAGATTATACATATCAAGTAGTTTCAGCAGTATAATGGGCAACCTCTGCCGGACAGATTATAATGTACATGTACTATTATTTATCGAGAAGCCATGCATCGCGGTCCCCATTGTCAAAATGTCGCTTCATTGTTGAGCGCACTGGTGAATTTACCCACATGTGAGCATCGTGTTTAGCTCCTGGCCATCGAGCATTAATATTCAAAATTAAAAGATCTGGGTCACACACCTTTAATATTAAGTACCTATGTAAGTACATAAAAGGTTGGGGAAAAAGTTTCTTCGCACTTTTTAAGAAAATTCAAAACATTTTTTAATATAGTTTATTTACATTTAACTAAAGTATGTAGGCACCATTTTGTTCGATAACTTTTTGCCATCTTGTGGGTAGGGACATGATCCGATTGCTATAGAAATTTTGGGACTTCTGATCAAAATACCGCGACAAGTGGTTTTGGCAGTCCTCTCGTGATGTTAACCTGACACTGCCTAAAGAATTCTGAAGAGACCGAAACAGGTGGAAATCTGAAGGTGCAAGGTCAGGACTATACGGCGGATGCATTACCACCTCCCAGCCAAACTCTCTTAATTTTTGCTGCGTAGCTAAAAGATGTGTGAGGTCTAGCGTTATCATGATGAAAAACCACAGCCCTTCTGTTGATTAATTCCGGCCGCTTTCTCTCAACTTCTTGCTTTAATCTCATAAGTTGTTCGCAGTAGAGTTCAGAATCGATGGTCCTGCCTGGTGGTAACAGCTCATAATGAATAATGCCCTTCCAATCCCACCACACACACAGCATCACCTTGTTGCGAGTTAACCCGGGTTTCACCACAGTCTGTGAAGCCTGACCGGCCTTTCACCACGACCTTTTTCGCACGTTCTTGTCGTACGTGATCCACTTTTCATCACCAGTTATCAGCTTCTTCGAAAATAGTTCGATTTCATTACGTCGTAATAAAGAATCACAAATGAGTACACGGTTCATTAGGTTTCTTTCAGTGAGCTCGTGAGGTACCTACCCAAATATCGAGCTTTTTTGTGTACCCATTTTTTTTTCAAATGCGCCAGAACTGTTTTGTGGTCAATTCCTAGTTCTTCAGCTACGTCGTATGCCGATCTTTCTCCACTTTTTCAAAAATGGCATCCATTTTATCCGTAATAGGGCGACCAGAGCGACGTGCATCTTTGACATCAAAATTTCCGGATTGAAAACGCTTTTTTTGTAATAAAATTTTAAAATGTATTGAATTTCTTCATTAGATTCACTCATCTTGAAAGTACGAAAAACAAATGAAAATCACTCATTTTCCTAATTTGAATTTGGAATTATGTTCTTTAAAATTTCAACTTTCAATGATACCAAAACCAGCCAAATACAAATAGTATAGCCAAAGAGATTTTATTACAAGTTCATACATACTATAATGCGAAAAGACTTTCCCCAACCTAATATTTTTCAAAGAATATATAAAATCAAAAAAATAACTATTGAAGGTCAACTAACAGCTTGCACATTTAAAGAATGGTGCTCATGGTGACCACTAACTAACATATGCCTCTTTATGGTCTTTTGGAGCTAAAATTTTTATGTGTGCAGTCTTTTTTTTTTTTTTTTTATAGGATGGGAAATCATCAAATGACCCCTCCCGCTCTGGGTAGAGCGGCAGGGAGTGTCAGACTTTTACTGACTAAAACCCACCCTTAGTCCTCCTAGTGCCTTTCTTCCCAGGGCCGCGGTAACTCTTTCGAACAATTCCGCAACCCTGGCAGGCTCTGGCCCTGGCGGGCCCCGTCTCCGCCGCTGACTGCTCGTTGCTGACGGCGCGTTTGGAGTGAACGCGCCGTCGACTCTGGCCTGACCTGATCGGACAGCGAGCTACCCATTGCTCGCTGTCCGCAGGCGTCAGTCGCTGCGCCTTGCCCAGGAGCGTCAGTTCCTGAGAGGCGCAGCGACTAACGTACGTCTGGAGGAGGCGAAATGGGGCCATTACTGGCACTCCATTTCGGCCCCTTCCCGAGCAGTGGCAGCGGCGGCGACGGTGGCGGCGGCTGCGGCGGAAGCGACGGCGGCGGCGGCGGCGGTGGAGGAGGGTTTTCTCCTCGACCCGGCCCTGGCGGGTGGACCGCAGGCTTTGCCCCCAGCCCAGTGATCGGCCGGCTTGCCAGCTGCCGCACATGCGAAGCAGTGCGGCGCGGCGTCGCACGAGCATGTGTGCAGTCTTTGGCTCTAATTGCATCTGGGAATGGCTGTGGAGCAATTCTAAACTTCTCTTTAACTGCACACCGTTCTTCTTGGGTCATAGGAAATTTAACATATCTTCATAAAAGCCAATGATCGATTGGACCAGAGCTTCGTATATCATCCTCATCGTCTGTTTGTCTGCTACATTACGGAGTTCTTTAAAAATGTACGTAAGTTTTCTTATTCTTTTGGATAGATATTCTGTGTGGTTTTCAAAAGTTAAATTAGCATCAATTTCGACTCCAAGATATTTGAGACATTTAGCAGAATTGATATTAGGACAGTTACAGTTTAGAGTTGGAGGAAAGTTACATTTATGCGCAAGAATTTTACAGTTGAGGTTAGGTACTTGAAGTTCATTACGAATTGAAAATACAATGTATTTGGTTTTGTCTTCATTCAAAGTAAGATAATTTGATGACAGCCAGTGACATACGGTGTTGAAACCATCCTGTGCGACGTTAAAAAGCTCATTCCACGAGTCTGCGAAAAAAGTAAGGGTAGTGTCATCTGCACATGCGGAGATGCGACAATTTTGAATTTTTAGAGTACAGAACTCATTTATATAGCAGAGAAAAAGAGTAGGACCTAATATATTGCCTTGTGGGACCCCAAATTCAACCGGAAGTTCGCTGGATATTCTGGATATTGAAGGAAGGAATATGAGGTGGGATCATGTTTGACAGTCGTTAACCAATATTCGAGAAATATTCATTAGTTTTATTTATTGAGTCTTTAGGGGTTTTATCTACACGTTATAGTTGAAGTGGTAACTGTTTTGTATTATTATTGTTGGTTATTGTTTTAATGGTAGACCAAAGCTTTTTAGAATTATGTTTTGACATTATCAATTGATCTCTCTCATATTGTTTCTTAAGTTTTTTTAAGAGGTTATTGCAATAATTCCGGTATCTCAAGTATGATATTTTCAATATAACGTCGTTCTCATTATTTTTTATCTTCTTGTGTATTCTATCTCTGGTGCGGATACAGCGTAACATACCAGGAGTTATCCAGGGTTTAATTATCACTTTGTTTCTAGGGATCAAACGTTTTATTGAATTATTTGTGATTAAAAGTTGTATTAAGTTAATAAAATTGTACGTAGCCGTATTCAAATTTGATTCCTGATATATTATATCGTCAAAGCTCACTTTATTACATTCTGATTTTAATTTGTCTGCGTTAATTTTATAGTTTATTTTCATCTTTATAGGTTTTATCTTGGTGGCGTCGGTTTTTAAGCAGAATAAGACTGCTTCGTGGTCGGTAATAATAAATAATAATAAAAATTTATTGAAATAATAATAAGTTTACAAAAGTGTACATATGGTTCAGCAATATAAATATTAATATAGGCTTATTATAGTATTATAATTATCTGGATAAAAAACTATGATTTGACAAATTTAGAAGATTACAGTTGCATACAAAAATAGAATACTGAAGGTTGTGTAGTGCGTTGCCCGATTTAGGTTTATTTAAACCTGTGTTTCAGGCCATCTCTACGACGCGACGACGGAACAGTCATTTAATTAAACAAAGATAATATTTTCAATATCTAAGCAAACAATATTTTGCGTTACCTTATTAACTAGGCTTATTAGATATCTTTAAATTTATAACTAAAGTTATTTTAAATATTAGGTAATGTAATTATAGCTATGTCAGCTACTCTATGTCAGCACCTCTAGTAGTTTTTCCGTGTCTGAGTAATTTAGTTTTGCTAAATAATCGAACAACATTATACTACACTGATTATTACTTACATTATATATCTTAAGCAATTTGTTAAATTTATTATATAAGAAAGGTCCTAGAAATAAATAAAATCTTTTAATGAAAGCATGTTTAGTCTGAGGATTTGTGCAGACCAGATCCTTTCTTCTTTTGTCTGAAGGCATTGGTCTAAAATCTAGTTCTGTGTGTTGCAGTAAAACTACACTTAAAACAAATAGTTGTCGAACTGTTAGCACCTTGCATGCCATATAAAGCTGGTTATCGTACAGCAGGTATTAATATATTCTTAGTTCATAATTTTACTACGACAGCGTTTTGTTTACTTATACAATGACTCATTCAATCATAAATACTTCTACTGAATTAGATAATATAGCCATTGCGTCTGCTTATAATTGCGACACGTTGACGTGTAATACTCTCATTGGTAATAACAACAAGTCACTGAATATTTTTTCTCTAAACATTCGTAGCATATACAAAAACTTAGACAATCTATTAGTATTATTACACAGTCTAGCATTTGAAAATGACGTCATTATTTTAACTGAGTGTTAGCTGCACGCAAATAAAAATGTCCCATCTATTGATAACTATAACACACATATTTCTAAAAATTATTTAAACAAAAGCGACGGTATCGTAATGTATGCAAGGAAATCAATTAAGTGTTCTGTGGTGGAGCCGGACTATTCAGGTGCTAACTTTTTATTATTACAAATTGAACCCGATATATCTATACTGGCCGTAATGCTAGTACCTAAGGAAAATGTGAACGCGTTTAGCTTTGTTTTTAGTATCACATGGTCCAGGCATGCCTTGCTTCTTGTGGTAGTATTAATGGCCGGAAAAAGTCCATGGAAAGCAATGGTATTGACCTTATCGGAATTGGTCCCGCAACCACGGGGTCGTGGTTGCGGGACCAATTCCGATAAGGTCAATATTTTTATCACCAACGATGATATGAGACAATCACTGGAAAATGATCTGTAATACAGGAATCAATGACACATACAGTTGCAGGACAAATGGTTTTCATCATGACGTGGTCGAGACAGTTGAGCATTCTGGTGGGATAGGTATGAGCAGGCAATAAGCCAATTTCTGCCATTAAGTTCAGATACGATGCGCTGCATCTGTCTGTGTTATTAATTTTAATATCAATATTGATGTCTCCGATCAGTAATACATTATTACTAGAATGTAAAGGGCGCAAAATATTATGTAACGAGTCTAGGAAACTATCTATGCAATGTATAGGCGGCGACCTGTATATGGCCAGTATAGATATATCGGGTTCAATTTGTAATAATAAAAAGTTAGCACCTGAATAGTCCGGCTCCACCACAGAACACTTAATTGATTTCCTTTTTTTTTTTTTTTTTTTTACATGCTGAAATTATAATCATTGTAATCATCAATTAAGACACTTTCTATCTACTAAACCTAACTATATACAAACTAGACTAAAAATTGCGAATTATATACAAAAAGTGTAAAAAACAAATTGATCATTGGGCTTTAAAAAAACTCATCCACATCGCTGTCAATGACAAAAGTGCCCAGAACACTGGCAGCATTGCCACGTTGAATGGCAATGCTGATTCTTTGGCCAAAGAAAAGCCCAGCCCTCTGGTCACGTGAACAGTCGACAAGTCGTTTGCTGATGTCCCGAAAGACTCGGTGAGCACTCGGACCCCATGGGCCTAGTGTTTCAACCCCAAACGGCTCAAATATGTAACTCCCAATAAGGTTGTTATATTTGTGCCGATTGATTTCCTTGCATACATTACGATACCGTCGCTTTTGTTTAAATAATTTTTAGAAATATGTGTGTTATAGTTATCAATAGATGGGACATTCATCAACAATATAAACGCTGCGCCTTCAAGGTTAACTTTTCAGCTACATAGACTGGTTTTGCAGGGCCCGCTAGCTTTAAATGAGTTGTGTTCAATTTACACGTTTTGTTTTTAATATTAAATTGCCGTACTCCTTTTATTATGGTTTCCTTGGTGACGGTGCTTGAGAACTCCACGATAATTTGTGACGATGACGGGTCATCTTGTTTGTTGATGCGAAATACATCTTTAATATCTTGACTTTGGATCGGCGTGTTAAGGGCAGTAGCCGTTGACTTTACAACCTCACAGAGATTGATTTTGCTTTCGCCAGATCTTTTGGGCACATTTTTTATTTCGATTCTGGTGGAATGTCTTTCTAGATTTTCAACTGTTTCTTCCAGACGTTGAATAAGACAACGGTCTGCCCGACGTTCCGTGTTTAGTTGGCATATTTTGACGATCAAATTGTCGTACTGCTTGGAAATAAATGCAATACTGGTTTTTATGTCTTCATTTTGAGTACTAATTGCGGATATCGACGCCTGCAACACCGCGAACTTTGATTCAGATTGTGCTGCAGCTTTAGTCATCAGTTGACGGATCTCCTCCATACAGGTAGGTTCTTCATCCCGTTTACGTTTGAACCATTCTCATGCTCAATTGCGGTTAGGTTTGGAGTTAAACCGGATTGGGTTATCGCACGAGATGAAACGATGGATTCAACGGTTTCTTCTTTAGAAGGCGTGTTAGGAGGTGTACGCCGAAGAAGCATAGTTATGTAGGTATATTATATTACTTTCCGTGCGCAGTCGTTCCTAGAATTGTCTCACCGCAATGTGCGTTAACTTATCGATCAGATGATAACTTCCTACAATGAGCGGTCGCCGTACGCGCAGATAACAAGCGTTGATGTAGTATTGAGTGAACAGCACACAGTCACACTCTACGCGGGTGAGCGGGATGGCAATTATGAAGCACGTACTCTTCACGCGGGGGCGAAGGCGGACCAAAGAGAGCGCGGTATGCTCACACCTCGCGTTAAGCACTCGTCTGACTTAGTTACGATGTTGAACACTTTCACCACTATCGTAAGTGCGATATTACTATGTACGGAGACTGAGATAGTAAATAATTTTAATTTTATTTTGACACGCGTCCGCTGTCCAGCACGGTTCTGGGCGAAGGGGGAATATTTGGAATCTTAGTTAGTAGATTCCGGGTATTAGAAAAGCCAATACTAACTAACTTGGAAACAGTAGATGCAATCGTTTGTGCTTGTTGTGCCCTTCATAATTGGCTACGAAAGAAATCAAAGTCTTACATCACCGCTACTTGTGTTGATAGGGAAGATGAACAGGGAAATTTTCTGCCCGGTTCATGGAGGAGCCAAATACATATACAGAGTATATATATAGAGTATTGGCAATCAAGGTAGCAATCATTCAGCAGAAATAGCAAGAGAGAAAAGAGAAGTTTTGAAAAATATAAATTTTCGTTTAAAATAAATAATAATGTGATTTTACTTACTATGGTTTTTCTCCTTATAGAAACCGGCTTTACGAACGAATCATATTCATCAAACCATTTTTGCCTTTGGCTTATAAACGCTCCCCCGAGCCCCAGATCTTGTAGATTTTTCGATTTTGTCGAGTTCCAATTTAACTTCATCGATAGTCAGTTCTTCTATATTCATTCCTACACGAAGTTGTTCTAGTGCCGAAGCGCGCATTTCTTTATTTTTGTATGCACGGTTTGAGAGCACGAATGCTTGTGGGATAAGCGTTGTGCTTATCCCACAAGCATTCGTGCTCTCTATAAAGTTATACGAATTTTAAAGTATCCTCTTCGTTGAATTTTCTCGGCATTTTGTCGCAGAAATTCCAAACAAAAAAACAAAGATGCACACACCGTACGGCGTTCGCCAGTGACTGGCGAGATGCGTTTACACGTGTCCGCAGCGCTGGCGCGGGGGTCGAGGGTATACGGGCGGAGGTCACTGGCTAGAAAAATAGACGGGCGCTCTATTCTCGCCAGCGTTGGCAGCCGGTGCTGGCTTGGCTTGAAAAAATGTTTAACACTAGGCAAATACCAAGCCAGCGCTGACTGCCAGTCTTATTGGCAGCCAGTGTTGGCTTCGTGTAAACTATGCTTTACTTTAGTTGGATCCCACTGGGGTATCTGCGATTTTATTAAGAAAATAAAATTTCATATGAATATTTATTTCTATTTGTCATAAACGCATTAACAATGGGCACGACGTTAGTAAAATTACTATTGCTGCCATTGTCAGCATGAATAGTAAACATTTGTGAGAAAGGTTTCGGGCAAAATTTAAAGGTGCCGTCCGTAAAAAAATTCGTAAACATTTTCCATGTGTGTTTTTCCCTCGGGATTACAAAAGACCAGAATTCTATTATTATCCTGTTTGAAATCAGCTAGCAGAAAATTTTCAAATTGTTTTGGCACCTCAACTTCATTTTGATCATGTGTGTTGATTTTTTTAACGTTTTCGTTTTTCTTTTTTAGACGGTATATGCGACGTTTACTTTTGAATGGTGGAACAGCATTTTTCGTAGCTAAATCAAATCCTTGATTTGTTATACGAACCAAGCCTCGTTTGTTAACCCTAGGGGCCGGTTCTCTACCCTGAGCCGCTTATTGGCAAGTTTCCTCAATTTGAAAATCAACCGAATTTTGCGTTTCATCAGGCTCACAATTATTGTCGTGAGGTTTTTGTTTAATAATGCATGTTTGGCCCTAAAAAAATAAATAAATGAAACATTACAAAAAAAAAACAAACAGGTACATAAAAGGAACATACATTAAAAAGGGGGGGGGGGGCATAAATAATACATTTGTCTGATTCATAGACATACAGCTTATACCATAACTCAATAATATACTATGTAGGTACAACGCTTTATCTAGTAACTAATAGCGGTCCTAGGCCGATTAGACATTATGCCGGCTGTAAGGATATTTTTCTGCATATTGTAACTGTGAAAACGCGAACATAATATTAAACATTTATGTTTTATTGCTGCAAGCTTCAAGGTGGGACTTGCGATGAATCGATCTAAAACCCAACTAATGACCAACAGCACGAAGCGTAGGGTTGAGGTAGATGGGCAAGAAATACATTATGTCGATGAGTACATCTACTTGGGCCAGTTAGTTTCTTTTGAAAACAGGCAAGAAAAGGAAATCGATCGCCGCATCGAAAACGCCTGGAAAAGCTACTGGTCCATGAAGACGCTAATGAAGGGTGATCTGCCGATCTCCCTGAAGCGCTAACTCATCGACATGTGTATTCTGCCCATCATGCGACATTTCAATATGTGATTATCTTCATTTTCCCGAATCATTAGGCGGTATGAATAATAGTTCATTGAACTTACTTTTTTGTTGGTTTCAGAACCTGTAAATAGATTTTGTTTTAATAACATTCAAATATAAAATTAAAATACATAATATAATGACTGAGATATTATCGCCATAGCTAAACTAATATTTTAGTTACCTGTAATGGGATTTATCATTTTTATTGAGAAATCGTAGCCATCTTCACCTTGCCAAAATATAATGGGATATTGCAGTGCATCATATGAGCGGTGTGTTTCCTTTATACGTTGTAATTGATCATTCCGACGATGTAAAACAATATCACGGGATTCCAAGTTTTCTCCAACTACAACGATAGCAACTTCATCAATAGTTGGTGCATTAAAACGTCTTGTATGTTGACCTGCAGGTGTTTTATCAGCTCTGATTACAATTTTGTGATTATCGGATGGCATCAGATCCAGGGCAGTTTTAAATTAAATATTATGGTGTGGTATAAATTAATGGATTGTCAGTGATCAAACTTAAATAATATTTGATCTTAAAAAGTATATATTTAGTTTTAACTAATATCTATCAAATATAATAAAATATAATAAAAGTGTCACTGAAACTGAATCACCATATAATATGATGACTAAGTGATATATTTCGTAATGATTAAGAAATTGAAGATTAGTGACACATCTTAACTTTGGTGACAGAAAATTTTGTTCGCTAAAATAATTATGAGTAACTGCTATAATACATACCTTGAAAGTTGGCATAAAATTTTCCCGAACTACATTTGTTGCCCCAAATGAAGTCATTTGAAAGCAATTGTTATATTGTTGGATATGTGTCAAAAAGTGTATAGAATCTGTTCCTATTCCTGAAACCAATGAGTACAATGGTTCTGGTGGTGGATCCAATGGTATCAATTTCACTTTACCATTTGCGCAACACAATCCATTGGCTTCGTTTTTGTATTTTAATGCCTTACAGTGTGAGCAAACCGAGTTCATAGAACCAATAACAACACATTGGTAGTTACTGTAGTCAATTGACACATCGTAACTGAAAGCAGCTCGATTCAAACTTGCGCGATTATTAGTTGAATGTCGCGCTCGCGCTTCACGCGTTTGTGATATCCGAATTCTTTCACGTTCATTTCCGTCGTCACGTTCTTGTGCAGTACGATTAGATCGGTAATTAGCTGGGTTTGTAGCATTTCTGGTTCTTCTACCTAAATTGCTTCGTCTTATAGGAGGCATATCAAATATAAATTATTTTTTCACTAATCACGAACTAAACAAACACTAACTAACTAAACACTCTGCACAAAACACGATATACGAATTTGTTTCGTGTATCAGTTGACAAAAGCAAACTCAGTAGATTAGGTAACAGACAACTTTTTTTTTTTTTAAATTTGATATGACTTGAAGTCAAATCCTTTTAAGCCGTACGAATTGTTTTATTTATTTAAAATTTGTATATTAAAAATAATAAAACACTGTTGGTAACGCGATTTTTGTTTGACTGATGTAATGACGTGGAAACTGATGCATTTTATCTCGCGTGCCGAAACTAATACAAAAGAAACGCGAGTTTCGGAACGCGACATTAAACTCCTCCAACTATGTATTCTGTGCTCCAACGCACACACGCACATTGTTTTGATAGATATGATCTTTGACGTTAGGAACACACCTACATTGCTTAGACAATAGTGAGTGCTTGTAATTTAATATGAACTTTATACCATAGCAATAAAGCTCAAATTGACTACGTTTTAGTTAGAAATCATTTGTATGGGAAAAAGAAAAGGGCTATTTTTAGGGTTTTTCCAGCAATAATTCTAATTTTTCTCGCCGTAAAAACCATCCTTGAACTTCAACGAACATTTTAACAAAAGATTTGGCCAAATTGGTCCAGGCGTTGTTGAGTTATGCGCTTACCAACACATTTTGCGATTCATTTTTATATTATAGATGTGCTTAAACTTGAATGAAGAAATTGATAAGAGTCTATGAACTTAACTTGAATAGGCCTTGTTTTTAATGTATTCTTAGTATGGAGTACTTTTGTGAATGACATATACCTTTCTTTGGTTTTTGGTATAATTTTAAAAGCACCTTCGTACTTCAATAATTCTTTTATAAATAGGTGAGAGTCATAGCCGGATAGGTTATGAAAAATAACAGGCACAAAAGGGCAAACTCTTAACATTAAATTACAATGAGAGTGTGCTGCGCCTCGGTATTGTGATGTAATATGATCATGATCCATTACTTTATCGTCAAAGAGCAAATAATTACAGATATGGCATGTAGTGGCATTTTTGTAATCGTTTTCTTGCTCCTTAGTTAAAGGTGCCATAGGTGTTTTATGTAATAAGATACTATGAATGCTCTCCAAATCTCTTATTAAATATTTTATAAATACTTCTACACAATCAACTCCTCTATAAGTAACATACTTATTCAGATCCGTATTGTGTGAACAACAAATATAGTAACCAAAACATGAAGGTTCGTGAACCTTATAAGTACGAGTATTTTCAGTTACATTTATATTGCAGTTTAGTAAGGGACTTCCAAAATCGGCGTATATAACGAAATTAATCTTTTGTTTTCTTTCGAAGTTCTTAAATTGAAGAATACTATTTTTTTCAGGTAAAATTGTCAAAATCTTAGGACACTTATTATGAGCATTATATCTCGTTTCACTTGTGAAAACTTGTAAGCATGTCTCACATAGGTACATTTTACCTTTATGTTTACTTATTTGACGTTTAATCAATCTCAATAGATTTTTTATTAAGCAATAATGCCCGTTACCTTTCTGTTCAAAATACAATAAATTGACATGCTGATTTTTTCTCATACTTGTCGCATATAAAGGTCCAGTGACCATGTTTTTATTATCTAATCCATATATATTAACACTTATGTGGGGATTTAAAATTTCAAATATTTTAATATCTTTACATGATGGGGGAAATGTAAGCCCATCTATATTTAAAACTTTTGAAAAATGTGGATATGAACTTGTTCTACAAACATTCATTTGACGGGGATATAATGCTGCGACAATACTCCATAAAAAGCAGTAGTTATCGCTGTTTTTAATATTTAAACAACTTCTAGTTTTTTTTATTACTTGCGGCAAATCTATATAGGTGCCACCTTTCAAAGGAGAGTATTTGTTCATGTTAATTTCTAGATGACTTATAAAGAAACAAGTCCAACCAGATTCACGATGTTGGAACTCTGAGAGCTTTCTGTCAAATGTATTTATTGTTTTCAAATATAATTGATAATGACTGGCCTGTTGGTCTAGTGGTTAGTGACCCTGACTGCAAAGCCGGAGGTCGTGGGTTCGATTCCCACCCAGGACAAACTTTGTGTGATGAGCATTATTGTTTGTTCTGTGTCTGGGTGTAATTTATCTATAATATGTATGTATTTATAAATTATATAAGTATGTATATCAGTTGTCTGGTTACCATAACACAAGCTCTGCTTAGCTTGGGATCAGATGGCCGTGTGTGAGTTGTCCCAAGATATTATTATTATTATTATTATTATTATAATTCATTTATATCGGTACAATTATTATATACGATTTCATATTTTGTGTTAAATGATTTAAGCTGTTGCTCATCAGATTTTGGAAGAACAAAATAAGCAAAAAGCTCAAAGTTTAATTTAACACAATTATGTTTTATCAAACAATCGTTAATTAGTCTTATGACCTTAAGCCGATTATCCAACAGGAATTCCTCAGGTGTTAGGTATTCCATTGATGGATTCAGTTTGAAACTTATTATTCTCTTTTTAAAAGCCGTGGCTATTATATCGATATTTTCAATTTCAGTTTTTAGTATGCAATTAGATTTATGCAAATTCGTTCTCAAATGATACTGATATTCAATTTTAGGTATTTCAATGTGACATTTTTGACATATTATTATATCGTTGTTATTTGTTCTGATTTCGGGTCTAGGTGAAACTGTAATAAAGAAAGAGAAAAAACAATGAACATTCAATCAAATGAGATGTAATATGAATTACTATTATGACTTAATTTCTAGAACCGATTACATGATTTATTTATATGGCTATGTCATAACTAGTTACCGCCTAAGGTTGCTATATTGCATAGTAGTAGAATTACATCAAAGATCTAATTATTGTTATTCATTTGTAGATTAGAAAAAAAAAAGAAAAAAGATTTAAAAACATCTAAGCATGTATAGCAATAGTGTCTATCTATAAACTTGAAATATAAAGATAGTAATATCTACTTCTTCTCTATTAGAATATAGTAATACAAAAAAGGGTTTTATTTGGGGATAAGTAATTTGGTACATTTTTTTAAAGAAGTACTATTTCAATAGTAGTTACTTACAAATGTTGGTGGGCACTTAACGTACTCTTTTCGTGTAGCTATAATAAAATTAGACAAATGTTGCCAAGCATCTGTATTGTCAGAAGTTTGATTTTTTAGCGTGACAATTGCTTGGCGCCACCTGTTCATTGGCGGAACTTTCTCTATTTCATCGCACCGGTATATTTTCAAATCAATATAGTGAGTTCCCGGCTTGTTTTCGTAGGTTTGGCGCGAATGGCCGTTTGCAAGGCGTCGTGTTATATTTGAAGCTAACGGTGTTTTACCAGTAACTGCAGGGGCCTCTTTTTCGTCGTCCTCGCTATCGGTTCCAAACAGATCGTATACCGTGTACTTACATAGCAATTGTAATTTTGTTTATTTTTGGTATGCGTCATGCTTGGCGCAAATAAAGTCTTTTTCTTTCTTCTTTTCTTTAAATACGGCTTCTTTGAAGCTGATGGACGGGACGGCGGTGGCGCCGACGACGGCATGGCAGGCATCGTGGAAGTGGACGGCCCTTGCACCGGACTTGCTCTCGATGGTGACGACCACGACCCGCGTATCGGCTCCGTCGTTCGAGTTGATGCGTGCTTCCTTTTTCGCCCTTCGTGCTTCTTTTTTGGAACCTGTACCCCTAGCACGAATCACTATCGAAAAAACATTCGTATCGTCATCGTAAGCATTTTGTATGGGAACATGAACAGCGCCTCTGGTGTGCGTAAATTGAACTAATTTTCAGAGCACGAACAAATACATGTAAGTTTCGTATCGCCATCGTATCGAATACGAAACGTAACTTAAGCCGTTTGTATGAAGATAGCTAGCACGAAGGCATAAAATGACGGATAGTATCGTAATTGTCGAAGGCTGGCTTGCGAGTTTCACGAATGTTTATTCACTTTAAATTTGACAGTGAGAAAACTTTCGTCGGAGTTTATTTTAAGCGTAAAATTATAATTTAAGTGATTTTGTTGATATATTTTGTTAGAAAATGTTTAGATTAACAAGAAGCGCCCCACGGCGTAGTGCATTGTACTATTATCTTGCAGCGCGATTGATAGTTGGAAGTAGAAATGTACGAAGAGAAACAAGGTGATTGATTTATTTTAGAACACTATATATGTATACTTATAAGTTAATAAAACACAAGTTATCTTTCAAATTTACTATTAAATTTACAGAGAAATCTCAAGGAGAGCTCTACTCAGAAAGAATTTGGCAAATATTAACATACAAAACCTTAGCGACACAGAATTTAAAAATAGATTTCGTCTAAGTAAGGAAGCATTTTTGTTCTTGTGTCGCGAATTAAAAGAAAAATCCAGTCTAACATCAAGTAAAAGGATCAGTCTGGAACACAAAGTAAGTGTAGTAAATAAGCTACTTAAGCCTTACTTACCTACCTTTCTAACTAAAATATTTTTTGTATTTTATACCTATAATGTGATCATTGAATAATACATACTATGTGAATATAATATACAGCTACATTAAAACTATTAACTCTTTAATATTTATATTTCTAGGTGCTGTGTGCTTTGTCATTTTATGCTACAGGCTCCTACCAAAGAATAGTAGGAATGGCTAAATATTTAGGGCAAACTACAGTGAGCAAATATGTGAGGCAGGTTACTGATGCTCTTGTTAGCCCTTTAATATTAAATAATTTTTTGAAATTTCCAACAACACGAGAGCAGCGAAATATTGTCAAAAACAAGTAAGTTATAATTATAATAACTATGTAGGCCAATAAAAACTAATTTAGTGCAGAATGTTATACAGCAAAAGGAGCATCAACTGAATAACCACAAATATGATAGCTATCTAATACTATACAATTTTACTTACAATACTTTATTTACAGATTTTATACAAAATTTGGCATCCCTGGAGTAATAGGATGCATTGATGGATCTCATTTTCATATATTCACTCCAAAAAGAGACATAGAACACTTATTTTACTGCAGAAAGCATTTCTACTCTCTAAATGTGCAAATGGTGAAACATTACTCTACTAATTTATACTAATAACCTTACAATTAATTATTATGTTAAGTATACACTTATACATTTTGTACGTTTTACATTGTAGATATGTGACAGTGAATGCAGAATTTTAAATGTTAATGCAAAATATGGAGGTGCCACCCATGACGCTTTTATTTGGGAAAATAGTCAAGCCAATAGGTATATCCAAGACTTAAACCAGAATAATGAACAAGTGTGGCTTTTAGGTAATTTTTTTACACATAGGCTATTCTAATTTTAAAATAAAAGCATGTGATAAAGTATAGTTCACTAGGTATTTTAAGATTTACTGTCTACTTAATGTTACTGTATGTTGTAAGATTATCTAACTACAAAAAAATATATTTTCAGGGGATTCTGGATATCCACAGAGGCCTTGGTTGATGACACCAATCACAGATGCTGCTGAAGGCACTCCAGAGGCAAAATATACTACCATCCATGGGAAAGCCAGAGTTGTAATCGAAAATACTTTTGGAAGGCTTAAAAATAGGTGGAGATGCCTTTGTAAGGACCGCACATTACACTACACCCCTGAGAGGTGTGCGTCTATTATAATGGCATGTAGCGTTCTACACAACCTAGCATTAGATTTTATGGTGCCTGATCCTGAAGATGATATAATATGTTCTTCAGGAATAGGCGTTTCAACATTTTCTTCTCCAGAAGAAGCTTTTCACGAAAGTGGTTCTAGAGATGACTTGATTCGCGGTAGAGCCATAAGGAACATGTTAGTAGATAGGATTAATCGGCTTCATAATGTAAATAATTAATTTAGGTTCTTGTGTAAGCATGTTGAACTCTTTAATAAAGGGAGCAGTAGAGAATAAAAAATATAGTATATGTTTGAAACAAATGAAAATGAAAAAGATTTTATTCACAAATATATAATACATAATAATAATACAAATATGATGTTAGTTATTTACAAAACAGAATTAAGTATGTTACCTTTAAGATATAACTTTCATGAATATAGCTTTATCATCTCAGCCGTACGACACCCATTGCTAGACATAGGCCTTCTCCAAGTATGAATATAGTTTAAGCAAAATAAATTTAATTCTAACATATACAAAATGTTTTTTTTTTTAAGAAATAGAAGTGAATAGTGTATGTGAAGTCTGTTATCGGACCTTAATATGAATAAAATAAAAAATCAGACATTATTCACTTCTTTTTCTCTAAATAGATACGATTTTAATAACTTTAACGCCTCTTTCATAAAATCTAACCACTGAGCTTGCAACTGAAGCGCTACATCACGCTGACGAATCCTGTCTCGTTCTAATTCTTGCGCAATTCGGTCACGCTCCCTTTCATACTCCCTAGCATTCTCCTCACACTTCTTAAATATTTTTAAAACAGAGTCTTCTGGCTTCTTCTTTTTTTTCGGCGGTTGCCACTGGGTTTCCACTGGATTTGGTGTCGTTAGTGGTG
This sequence comes from Melanchra persicariae, assembly GCA_947386135.1. NCBI lineage: Eukaryota > Metazoa > Arthropoda > Insecta > Lepidoptera > Noctuidae > Melanchra > Melanchra persicariae. The sequence goes on along the minus strand of OX376652.1, from coordinate 10,298,539 downwards.
GTGTAAGTGCTGGTGGCTGCGGAGAAGGTAGAGGTGGAGCGACTGTAGGTTGACTGCTTGTTCCTGGAGTATTCCATTCATCTGGAAAAATTGTGATTCAACGTAAATACTATTGCTAGCTTTAGTTATCAGGATTTTTTTTTTAATTTAGTGTGTGCTTTGCCGGATACCTAGGTACTTGACTAGTTTGTGTATTAGATCTTATTTTTAAATATTTATGTTAGTTACCAAGTTATATAGATAAATTTAAAATATACCAACCTTCAAGAATAATTGGTGTATATTCACAAGGAACATCATCCACAGTCAATTCGTCTACAGTTTCTGTGGCTGGTACTTGTAGAACGGACAAGCTATCTTCCTCCGGACCAACACCCTATTTTAATAAAAACAATAATTGAGTATTAGTGCTTTCTTATATTTTTGTGAGTAAAGGCACCTTCACTGTTTAGTCTACCTACTGTATTTTTTTATTGAACAAAATACTACTCTAGAGTATACCTAAAGAAATCAGTTATGCTCATAGAAACATCACAAGTTCAGACATTGTTTATTAATAAAAATCATAATTGAAATGCATTATGTGGCACTCGAACCCCAGCCAGTCATCCACAAGAATTTTAAGTGTCACAGTACTAACAAAAACTCAAGTGGTGATCCGACCCTTTTTTATTATTACTCACAGGATAGGTAGGTAAGTTGCAGACAAGGTAAACTTTCGACAATATTCTGTCCCAATACTATTCAGATAATTCGAAAATCATTAATTATCTCTTCACTATATTTCCCTGAGATTATACCGATTGCTATGAAAATAAAATAACAAAGGTGGTGGCGGTAGTGGTGGTGGTTGGCGCGGTGGTTCAGCGATCGGCTGCTGCGCTGCGTGTCGCGGGTTCGATTCCCGCACGGAACAAATATTTGTATGTGTATTCCTAGTGTGGGGCAACGTTTTTTTTAAAAAAAAGGAAAAAAAAAGAAAGAAAAGTACCTACTACATTACCAAGCAAAAAATATCACACCTGTACAAATCCAGCTTCTTGTATAGGCATCCCAGTAGCAGCCTGCACCCCAATTAAATTTAAAACTCGGTTTTCAGGGTCTGTGAGTGTTAACTGAATCGCTGGCCCACCGCCTGTACCCTGAGCAGACCTATTTATTTTCGCCCACTTTCTCTTAACATTATTTTTGAAATCACTCCAAACCTTTAAAAACATAAATTAAATTAACACCACACCATTACAAAAAGAGCAGGATGCCCAGCACCAACATAAATGCATGCATGTATTTCTAATCGTGTGAAGTGTGTTTTTAAGATTTAATAGGCTTACCTTCCGCCACTTTTCCTCTGTTCGAGAATCCCCAGTGCCATCACTATTGAGCAAATTGGTTAACTCCTTCCATTTTTGCTGCACATAATGTCTACCTCGAGGACCCCCGCTAGGTTTGGATAAGTCTCCATGCCTAAAATAAATTTAACGCGAGTTAAAGGATGTGTGGTCCAATATTAATTATAATGTTACCTTTCTGTTTAGATTTTATTCAACTTTATTTTTAAAAATTCACATGACTAGCCTAATACTTTATTTGACTTGAGTATCTATACAAATAAATTTAGCTCTTTTAAACTCAACAAAACTATATTTCAAATATCTCATTGAAACACTAAGTATTAAAATCAACATTATTTAAAATGCTTAAGAAAATAAAATCATTATGTAAAACACTTACTTTTCCATAAATTCTATCATAATGGTGTACTGCGGGTGGCTGGTTCTCATTTTAGAAAAATAAAATAGTTCCAAACTTTTTACAAATTAAATCACAACACAAGTTCACTTCAAAACAAAGTTGGCCTTGAATGAGCTTCGAGCTCGAGCACCCGTCGTTGTTCGTTTAGGAATACAGTCAAACCAAACACAACGTTTTAGTAATAAGTTAAATTATTATACTATTTATCTAACTGAATATTATCTTTTTCTGCATATTCTTCGTAATGCGTCATAAACTGAACATTATTAAAGTTTTAAATGCCCTAGAATCACCAAAATTGTAATTAACTAAATACTAATCCAGTTCCGGAACGAAACATTCATTCAATTTAAGATCATTCGTTCTATTTTTCCCATCCTTGCTTACGTTAGTATGACGTCACTAACGTTATCGTATCGAGCTCTCGATACTATTTCGAAAGTGCTTCGTGCTTCCGACTTTCGTTGTATGCCGTTATCGTATCGACAACTCGATACGTTTGCGATACGAAACCTACAAATATTCGTGCTAGGCGTACTGTGGTTGCTCGTCGATGTCGGAGGGAAAAAGGGTCTCGGCGTTTTCGTGCGACCTGAAATGGAGTGAAACAAATAAATATTAATACAATCAAATCATTATTCAAGCGTACATCCCACATTGTCATGTCAGGTACGTACATAATTGATTATTACATTATTATTTCCTATCTATCTATCTTCACCTAATATTGAAATACATATTTTTAGAATACTGAAACCTAGCCGTCACAGAAATATTACGCTATTAAACCACAATACTATATCGCGCTAGATTAAACTGTAAAACATACATAGAAGAGCAGATTTCTTGCTGTTAGGAATAATAATAATAATAATAATAATAATCTGTGGCTCGCCTGTCAACGAACTGACACGAATTTTTTCTCGTCCAATTTTAACTATTTTTATTTCACAATTTATCCATATTTATCCCTAACTACAATAGAAAATGCAAATACCAAAGAAGAAAAAAAAAAAACAAACAGATGTGTGACACAAACAGTGGTCGAACTATGAAATATACCGACGATCGATTAAAATGTTGACAAGAGCCGCAGCTCGACGAGCACGCCCACCACCTCCGGCCTCGTCGCTCAGCTCCGCCTCGCCGCCGCCGGAACCCAGCCCCACCGTGAGTGCTGTGACACCGGCCGTGGCAGTCGCGTCGAGCTCGAGCGACGAGTACTTCTCGCCGCCCACGACGCCACCACCTGCACGTCGACGGAGAGGACGCCGGCCGCCGGACGGCTTAGGACCTCGAGGCCCACCGGCCTCTGATAGGGTCCCAGCTCCCGGCGGAAGTGTGCAGCGCATGCGATGGACACAATCCATCAACGAAAACGTCATGCGCGCATACTATGGGGCTACAGAGGGGGGAAACAACCTGACTGCGCACCGTGGTCGGATGCTCTCTCTGTTTCAGGTACTTGAACCAGCGGTCAACGTTTCGGCGCAACGACTGTCGGATCAGGTGCGCGTCATCCAGCGTAACCGTATGTTGGATGACAGTGTGCTTGATCGCCTCCGAACTGAAATGTGTGGCCATGTCATTACTCCTCCGTCGCAGACTGTGGCACCACCACAGTCAGCCCAAATACCCAGCAACGCTGACGAGGATAGTAATGACAGGGTTACAAACGTAAGTACCCAGTGCAATGACGAATTGAGGAGTGCTTTGGAGTGTGCTATTCGAGAATATCGCTACACGCCACCTGAACTTAGACCACGCTTACCTCGTTTGCCCATGCATAACAAAAACAGGGCGCTGGTGGCAGCTCTGGATTCGCAGTTGTCAAATTATTTTGATGACTGCGAAGACCTCACTGATGCACACTCGATAATGTACTGCGCGGCTGTAGCGGCATGTCGTGTAGCTCACGTCAAAATAACCAAGGACAGAGTTACACGACCAAAACCAGCCGTACCGGCCTGGCAGTGCAGGATCGAGCGTCGTATCGGTGGGGCCAGAGCGTTAATCGGCAAACTGACCTGCTTCAGGGAGGGCAACACTCGCCCTAGAGTGATGCGTTTTGTGAGACGGGCGTTTTCGGGGACTGATATCAGTCCCCAAGACTATATGTCCTGTGTCACAGAGCGCATCGACTTCCTGAAGCAGAAGGTGTATGCATGGGCAAACCGTATTCGTAGGTATAGGCGGCGAGTGGAGCGATACACCTTGAATCGCACATTCCGAAGTGATGAAAGGTGGGTATACAGGGCTTGGGAGCGACCGGAACAAGGTGTGACTGACACGCGCCTGCCAGAAGATGACGCCATGTTCTCATTCTGGCGCAGCATCTGGTCGGTGCCTGTCAGTCACACCGAAGGAGATTGGATTCGAGAAGTCGAAGGAGCATGCGATTCATTACCCGAAATGGGGGCAATCACAATTAGCCCCCAAGATGTAGCCCGTGCAGTCCGTCCGTTGCCTAACTGGAAATCTCCAGGGCCGGACGGACTGCACAACTTTTGGGTTAAGTGGTTACTTGGGTCGCATGTTCGTTTGGCGTCTCTGTTCCAAACTGCCTTGGAGTCCGGCTCGCTGCCCGAATTCCTTACCACAGGAGTTACCCACCTGCTCCATAAATCTGGTAGCACCGCGGAACCCAAAAACTATAGACCGATAACGTGTTTACCGACGGTCTATAAGGTTCTTACATCCATTTTGAGAGCTAAAATTAATAATCACATTAGCAGCAATAACATCATGTCTGCCTCTCAAAATGGATGTAGGAATGGGTCCCGCGGTACTAAGGAGCTACTCCTCATTGATACGGCCATTAGCCAACAGGTTCGGCGTTCCCGAAAGGATCTGTCGACATGTTGGATAGACTATAAGAAGGCCTATGACTCGGTGCCTCATACATGGCTCATGAGGGTGCTAGAATTGTATAAAATTGATGCAACGCTACGCACCTTCCTGACGTCATGTATGGGGCAATGGAGAACAGTCCTTCGCTATCCAGGATGTCGAAATATCCAGAGGAATAGCGAACCGGTTAGGATCGAGCGGGGTATATTTCAGGGCGATAGTTTGAGTCCGCTTTGGTTTTGCCTAGCCTTGAATCCTCTCAGCACATTGCTGGAGAATTCAGGACTAGGCTATCGGTTGAAGAGAGGTTGTCAGGTTATATCTCACCTCCTTTACATGGATGATCTGAAACTCTTTGCCCCCAGTAATCTGCAACTGATGGAGCTACTGAAGGTAACTGAAACTTTCAGTAGTGCCATCAGGATGGAGTTTGGTGTGGACAAATGTGCGGTCATGCATGTAAAGCATGGAGAGATTATGGAATCCGTGGGATCGCAACTCTCGGATTCCATAAACCTGAGATCCCTTTCTCCAACCGAAACTTACAAGTATTTGGGTATGTCGGAAGCGTTAGGCATCAATGTTACTGACATGAAGCATTCGTTGAAGGAGCGCTTCTTTGGCCGCCTGAAGAAGGTTTTCAACAGCCTTCTGTCGGGCGGAAACAAGGTGCGCGCTTTCAACGGATGGGTCATGCCGGTATTGATGTACTCTTTCGGCGTACTCAAATGGACTCAAACGGAACTTGACGCCCTGGATAGGCGGGTTCGTACACTGCTAACTGCACATCGAATGCATCACCCACGGTCGTCGGTAATGAGACTGTATATCCCGCGAAAATGTGGAGGTCGAGGCTTTTTAAGTGCTAAGACTATCCACAATCGCGAGATATGCAGTCTTAGGGAATATTTCCTAGCTGTCGACGTGGGTATGCATCGAGATGTAGTGGCGGTGGACAAGGGACTCACCCCGCTCTCCTTGGCAAATGAGAACTGGCGCAAACCTGCAGTGCTTGACACCAACGATCGCAGGGCGGTATGGCAGAGTAAGGAACTTCACGGACGCTTTTTCCGGGCCCTACACGGGCCCGACGTGGATCAATTAGCGTCCGTAGCCTGGCTACGGTTTGGTGACCTCTTTGGGGAAACCGAAGGTTTTGTCTGTGCAATTATGGACGAAGTTATCATGACGAAAAACTACCGGAGATTTATTGTGAAGGACGGCACGGTTGACATATGTCGGGCATGTCACCGTCCGGGAGAATCAATTCGCCACATTATCTCTGGTTGTTCTCGTCTTGCTAATGGAGAATACTTGCATAGACACAACCTTGTAGCCAGGATTATCCATCAGCAACTTGCTCTGAAATACTCTCTTGTGGAATCGGAGGTTCCGTACTACAGGTATGTGCCCGACCCAGTTCTCGATAATGGCAGTATCACATTGTACTGGGATCGGTCCATTATCACTGACAGGACTATTATTGCAAATAAGCCTGATATAGTGGTGGTGGACCGAATCGAGAGGCGTGCAGTGATTGTAGATATCACCGTTCCGCATGACGAGAACCTCGTGAAAGCCGAGAAAGATAAACAAATCAAATATCTTGACTTGGCTCGCGAGGTTGTCGACATGTGGGATGTGAATTCGGCAATCATTGTACCGATAGTCGTGTCAGCCAACGGCTTAATAGCCACGAGCCTCGACCAACATCTTAGGAGGCTCTCGTTAGGCAGCTGGATCAAGGGCTTGATTCAGAGAGCAGTACTTCTGGACACGGCTCGCATCGTTAGGAGGTTCCTCTCTCTGGAGCCCTGACCGCCGGTAGCTTGGACCCTGTTCCCGATACCGGTGGGCTACTATTTTTTACATTTTTAAATAATTTTATATCGTTGTATTTTAATATTTAAAAATGTATTTTATATGTATATCAATGAATAAAGAGAATAATAATAACTCATTGCTCGAACCCCCGTAGCGCTTAGCTGTTTCTGCAACTACTTACAGTACTTTGCTATTACTGCGCTAGTAAATTTAAAATATTGTATATTTTATTAAAGAACTACTTACATTTTCCGTAGTGCAGGTTGATTCTTGGTAAGTACTTGATGTTAATCTGGAGCTCCTGGCAGCTGAACTGATGCCCCTAATTCACTGTCCAATATTTAAATAGCCGGGATCCACGTGAGGTTTTTCCATATATGTAATGCACGCGTGATCCTAAAATCCTGACTCAGGACTTCTTCACGGGACAGATCACTTTGAAATCATAACCAAATCTACAAATCTCAACCTTAAATTATGACGCCTAAAGTTTACATTAATATTTGACTAGGCATAGTTGCTACCGACGAAGTCTTACACACTAGTTAAATCCTGCGACTTCGTTTGTATAATATTTATTTTATTAAAAAAATACATAAGTAATTATTAATTTATTCTATACTGATCTACCTAACCGTAAAAGAATTACCGTGACCCAACTGTGTCAATCAAACCACGGTAATGTTACCGTTTAACATTACCTTTCTTTTGGTGATATAAAAATTATAAGTTTGAAGAATAAGACAATAATAGCAGGCAGAACTAGGTGTAACAATAGTATGTCGATATTGCCATTTTGTTTTGATCCATCTCATTTAATAGAATTAGAACTTACAATGCAAATTACACATACTACTTACATGCGATGGTTTTGCATACCGGATCTTCTCAATAAAAATGTATGAAAAAAATACAGTGAACAATCATACAGTAGTGTTTATTTTATCAATATAGATTTATAGTAAACAATAAAATGTTTGGCGCCGTGATGTCTTGAGGTTTCAATTTCACCATAGGTACCATTTTTGTCCGGAATATCAACATCTAACAAAAAATGTACGACTTTGAACTCTATAGATTAAAAATCGATTAAAATATAAATTGAAAAATATGTATTAAAAATCGATCATTTCAATTTCTGCTCTTGCTGAGTCCTGTGGCTTGACTGCCTAAAAACAACGGTATCATTGTAATGTCGGTAAGTGTTAATATTTTCTTTAAGAGTATTTTATCTAACAATTAAAATATTACATATTTTTATCTAAATATCTACCTACAAAACGTATTAATTGATCTGATTATTGTAGCGGATTATTTTTATACTTAATTAGTCCTGGACATTAGAGTTTCCGAATGAAAACGTATGTTTGTATACACCTAATTCAACACGATTTTAATTGCATTCTGTATTTTTATTTTAAGGACTCCGAAAACGACCTCTTCAACTTCATTCCTATGAATACTTTAGTAGGACAGAAAAACGAAAAGCAACTGAACCTGGAGGGCCCCAGCAGCAAACAGCTCAAGAGATGTTCAACAGCTGCATTTACCTGTGTAAAAAAACTTACGCTTGGTGCTAAAGTGATCAGGATCGAAGTTTATGATGTGGAAAATTACCCTGATACCATAAGTTCGCTATGTTATTGTGATGCCGAATTGTGCGTGCAGCATGTAGTTAAAAACATATTTATGGACGATATTTATAAATCGGTTAAAGAAATTGCTGTAAAGGTATCAAATAATATGCCGTAAATAAATCATAATCCTTAATAAACGATAAAGTATTTTTATTTAACCTTTCACATACGCATCCACATCTAATAGTTCTTTTACGTCACGAAGCGACGTCATTTATTTTATTTATTTATTTGGTTCTTTAACAATGAGTACACTATAACATGTCATGTGACTTTAAAGTCTATGGGAATAAGGTTGAAAGTTGAATAATTCCTTCGTGAGATAAAAGAACGCAGTGACATATATCAAAAATCCGATATAAGGTGACATCGGAGAATGTGTCAGCGCATTCAACTATCAGAATTGAACTATGGATCTAATCTGAGTGTATTTAATGAGTAAAAATAGCGGTTTTCCAGATCTTATCTGATCTGAAAACTCATCCGGGGGATCATTATCCATTTAGAATGTAATGCAGATCAGAATCTACGTGAATAGGTATATTTTCCAATGCAATATACAGTGTTTTTTTTTCTAATAGTATATCAATGCAACAAACAAGATTTCGTATATTTGAATATACATTTTTAAAATGATGATGAAAATCGGTTGTTTTCTGGATAAGTAAGAGTGAAAATTGCGGGTTTCCAGATCTTTTCTGATCTGGAAACCCCAATTTTTACCTACTAAGACCTAATATTAAGCCATTCCTATTATTCTGTGGTAGGAGCCAGTAGCATAAAATTGGTGTATATTCATAAGGAACATCATCCACAGTCAATTCCTCTACAGTTTCTGTGGTTGGTACTTGTAGAACGGACAAGCTATCTTCCTCCCCGCCAACACCCTATTTTAATAAAAACAATAATTGAGTATTAGTGCTTACTTATATTTTTGTATACCTAAAGAAATCAGTTATGCTCATAGAAACATCACAAGTTCAGACATTATTTATTAACAAAAATCATAATTGAAATGCATTATGTGGCACTCGAACCCCAGCCAGTCATCCACAAGAATTTTAAGCCGCGGTGGTTGAGCGATCGGCTGCTGCGCTGCGTGTCGCGGGTTCGATTCCCGCACGGAACATATATTTGTATGGCCTACAGATAGTTGTTCCGGGTCTGGCTGTTTGTGTATGTGAGTTTGTATGTTTGTAAACGCACCCACGATACAGGAGTAATTCCTAGTGTCGGGCAACGTTTTTTTAAAAAAAGAAAGAAAAGTACCTACTGCATTACCAAGCAAAAAACATCACACCTGTACAAATCCAGCTTCTTGTATAGGCATCCCAGAAGCAGCCTGCACCCCAATTAAAATTAAAACCCTGTTTTCAAGGTCTGTTAGTGTTATCTGAATCGCTGGCCCACCGCCTGTACCCTGAGCGGGTGTGTAACGATTGACATAATAACAAAATATCTAACGTTCACTTGACATAATTTCAGTTAACATAATTTTGTTTAACATAACGATCAGTTGACATAAAGAATTGTTGATATAATTTCATTTTACCTAATTTCATATGACATAATGAACATTTCCTATAATGCACATTTCACATAATATTTATTTAGCATATTATTCATTTACTATAATATTCATAATCTCTAAGTAACTTTTAATATAATTTAGAAAATCTGATACGATTTTAAACGCCTGCTAGTATGGGGCTAGCAAAAGCCACCCTCAACTATTGTTACCAGGAGAAACTGGATGCAATCTGGACTTTAGGGCACCCCGACTCGGATAGGTTAGGTTAGAAGGGGTTGGCGGGGTCGTGTGAGCGAGCGATGCGAGCGAATAGACCCCGCCATCCCCTTCGTGGTTATTTTTTTATAAATCACCCAGAAGTAGGAGCCCCGTGAAGCGGGGCTCCGTCGACCAAGCCCACCCTCGACCATGCATAGAATATTTTAAGGTTTGGTTAAGTGCTATTTGAGTTAGGCTAGAAATGTGCCCATTAAACATGAATTTTAGGTTAAAAGAATATTAGGTCAATTGAACGTTATATTAAAAGAATATTATACATATTGAAAATTATATAAAATGAAAGTTATACTAAATGTTATTATAATAAATGAATATTATATGATATGAAACATTAGGTCATATGAATTTATGTCATTTAATATTATGTCATATGAAAATTATGTCATATGAACGTTAGTTCAAGTGAAATTAGAGCATTTGTTATTATGCCAAACATTACACACCCACCCTGAGCAGACCTATTTATTTTCGCCCACTTTTTCTTAACATTATTTTTGAAATCACTCCAAACCTTTAAAAACATAAATTAACTTCACACCATTACAAAAAGAGCAGGATGCCCAGCACCAACATAAATGCATACATGTATTTCTAATTCTGTGAAATGTGTTTTTAAGATTTAATAGGCTTACCTTCCGCCACTTTTCATCTGTTCGAGAATCCCCAGTGCACTATTGAGCATATCGGTTAACACCTTCCATTTTTGCTGCACATAATGTCTACCACGAGGACCCCCGCTAGGTTTGGATAAGTCTCCTATGCCTAAAATAAATTTAACGTGAGTTAAAGGATGTGTGCTCCAATATTAACTATAATAATAGGTTACCTTTATGTTTAGATTTTATTCAACTTTATTTTTAAAAATCCACATGACTAGCCTAATACTTTATTTGACTTGAGTATACAAATAAATTTAGCTCTTTTAAACTTAACAAAAATATATTTCAAATATCTCATTATTTGAAATGCTTAAGAAAATAAAATCATATATGTAAAACACTTGCTTTTCCATAAATTCTATCATAATGGTGTACTGCGGGTGGCTGGTTCTCATTTTAGAAAAATAAAATAGTTCCAAACTTTTCAAAAATTAAATCACAAGGCAAGTTCACTTCAAAACAAAGTTGGCCTTGAATGAGCTTCGAGCTCGAGCACCCGTCGTTGTTCGTTTAGGAATACTGTCAAACCAAACACAACGTATTAGTAATAAGTTAAATTATTATACCATTTATCCAACTGAATATTATCTTTTTCTGCATATTCTTCGTAATGCGTCATAAACTGAACATTATTAAAGTTTTAAATGCCCTAGAATCACCAAAATTTTAATTAACTAAATACTTATCCAGTTCCGGAACGAAACATTCATTCAATTTAAGATCATTCGTTCTATTTTTCCCATCCTTGCTTACGTTAGTATGACGTCACTAACGTTATCGTATCGAGCTCTCGATACTGTAAGTGCTTCGTGCTTCCGACTTCGTTGTATGCCGTTATCGTATCGACAACTCGATATGTTTGCGATACGAAATCTACAAATATTCGTGCTAGGCGTACAGGGCTTGATGATCGGTAAGTACAGGAAAATTCATACCCTCGACGAAACCACGAAATTTATTCACCGCCCACATTACAGCTAGTGCTTCTCGTTTATTTATTTATTTTATAATTTATGTACACACTGAAAAACAGTTGCAGAAATAACATAAAAATGAATAGTACAAAGGTAGAGGAGGTGGGCCTAAAACAGGTACCCCGCCTAAAGCGGGTAAGCTTTTAAATTTGCGCGCCGTAAATAAAATTGCAAATGTGTGAGTGCAGTGTGGTGTCTCGAGCATCAACCAATCACATGCAGTCGGCCCGCTACAGTGATGCAAGCGCTTTCAAGGTAAGATAAAAAAATGATATTTTGCTATTTCCACTAAAAAATATTGGTTTGGAATAGTTGTGTTTACTTAAAAATGGTGTATGATATGTTCTCAAAAGTTTTACGTAATGGTTTTGCTGATATTGCGTTAATTTATCTTCGAAAGCTTGTTGGTACCTTTGTTTAAATTTTAAGGTTATAAAGTGTGAAAACTAAAACGTGCTCTTGGGCAGAACGGGTAGGGGTAAATCGGGTACCTGCTTTGCCCTTACCCGTTTTACCCTAGATACGGCTTCGTGGATTGGTAGGAGTTACTTTGTTTAGTTTTTAATTCATGAATGAGTGAAAAATTAGAATGTTGCTTGTTAATGTAGGTATTGCTTCTACTTTTTTTAGATGGTAAATAAAGAAGGTCCTTTCATGCCTACTTTTAAGATACAAGGTCAGGTTTACTATTTGATAGGATCCCTTTTGCCTGAAAACCAACCTAAGTTTCTTCAAATATATTTTGTATCCGACTACAACGAACAGTCGAACATAAGAAATCAATATTTCCCGAATTTAAATACTGAACTCATTTCACAACTTCAGAACATGCTGCATCAGGTTAATTCGTATCTAAGAAGTTTTAAATCAGCATTAGAAGCTCTTCGGATGATGATCCATGCGGATAGGCGTCCAACCCAGGAGCACCCTGGGCGTTATAACGTTCCATCCACGAATGAAGTTGCTGTAGTATTGGTCGACCAGGAATGTGATAGGCGTGATATCGTTATCCGTTTCAGAGACAATCGTTTGCAACGTTTTTATGAAACCCACAGGGCTTACGACAGTTTGCAATATCCTTTGATATACTATAGAGGGGAAGATGGTTATAATTTCGCTTTATACCAAAATAAACTGGTGGTCCACGCTACATGCACGAACGTACTCAAGATGTTTTTTGTTACGTAAGAAAATATGGACGTCCCGACTTATTTATTACTGTGACTACCAATCCCAAGTGGGCTGAAATCACTCGGGAGCTTCTTGAGGGTCAAGCACCGCATGACCGCCATGATATTACCGCAAGAGTTTTTCATTTAAAATTAAAATCAATGATAACACTCACCAAAGTTAACATTTTTGGAGAAGTATTGTGTTATACGTATAGTGTTGAGTGGCAAAAACGCGGCTTACCTCACGCACATATCCTGCTTTGGTTAAAAGATAAGGTTCGACCTAATGATGTAGACAGTTCAATCAGTGCTGAAATTCCAGATCCGATTGCAGATCCTGTGTTATACGACATTGTTAAAACTCATATGATACATGGTCCATGTGGTGCATTTAACGGGAATGCTCCTTGCATGCAAGACGGTCGTTGCACTAAAAGATATCCAAAAGCCTTAGTGGATGAAACTGTAATAGGACATGATGGATACCCATTATATCGTCGCCGTTCAAGAGACAATGGTGGTTTTATTGTTGAAAAGCGAGTGTCTGGACAACAGGTTACTTTAGATAATAGGTGGGTCGTTCCGAATTCGCCTGTGTTGTCTAGAGCATTTCAAGCTCACATAAACGTTGAAATGTGTAATAGTGTAGAATCAATAAAATATATTTGTAAGTATATTAACAAGGGTAGTGACCAAGCTACATTTGCGTTGCGAAATGAACATGATGAAGTCACTAGATTTCAGTCAGGCAGATATATTAGCTCTTTAGAAGCTGTGTGGCGGATCTTAAGTTTCAACATTCACGAAAGATATCCACCTGTGACTCATCTGGATGTTCATCTTGAAGGCGGTCAACGTATATATTTCAACGCAGAAAATGTTACAGAACGATTAGAGAACCCTAGACAAACAACTTTATTAGCATTCTTTCGACTTTGCCAAACTGATGATTTTGCAAAATCTTTTTCCGGAAGTCATTATTCCACGCGGACGAAGTCGCGGGCAAAAGCTAGTAACATAATAAAAAAAGAGAACAATAACAAAACATACACAATAAAATGGTGCTGAGTGTGCCCAGCCGAAAGGGTTACCATCTCAGCATTTGCTCGGCGTCAGACACCCAGTGCTGGTTTTCAGTTGGCACCCCGCAGTGACACACGGACGTGGGTAAATAAAATAGATACATAATAAATAATGTTTTAGAATACATACTTAAATAAATGATGAAAAAAAATGTTTTTTTTAATGTGTGCTACACTGGCCATCGAAAAATTATAGTCTATTGCTATATACATATAGCAATATATGTATACATATGCACTAAATGTTTTAATTGGATTTTATATTGATGCTAAAAGTAAATCCTAAGAGTTGCTATTGAAATGATAGTTACATATTCTACATTCTGGAGGTACATAAAAGTTATACTCGCAAAAAAGACGTACCCGCAATGCTGATGGAACAAGGAGTCGATTGGAATCGTTACAACCAGGAAAAAAACATTGATTTTATGTTAGTGGTGCTCTTACATAATTAGGTAGCAGAATACTGTCTGGTATATCTAAGTTTTGTTCTGGATGCAATACTTCGCGTTCTGGTAGCAATCTCTCATCAGATTGCAACGAGGACAGACTAGATGGTTCCCGTCTGCAGTTGAACGTGATACTGCTCTATCAGTCCTTCGCCAGCAATTATGACACACACGACACGAGATGACGAAGGCAACTGAAACAATATTAAAAAAAAAAACAAAAAATGAAGGCCAAGTGAAGAAAATAAAACAGATTTGTTTAAATTAAACTCAAATACAAATAAAATATTTATCAAATAAAACAATTCTGCACAAAGGCGGACTTAATGCCTTGTATTAATTAATAACTAAGGACTACCAGTAGTCCAAAAACAATGAAAAAGCAACTGTCTCATTTCTCGGTAGTTGATAAGTTAAAAATGCAAGCAACCCCGCAACTACCTGGTGTTGGCCAGCTTATCTTATCAGCATGGTATAAATAAGCTAGTATGTATATCATATATAGCTTGTGCAGATGTGAAAAAATAAAATAACTTCTTGGCTTGATAAACAAAACAGAGTAAAAATATGTATCACTATCAGATATCAGCACCTCACTTAATAAATTAAAAACTGTTGCGAACTTACCTCACGTGGTGCAATCTGATGGGCAATCTCATTCCTTATGAGTTCCTCACGTGGAGAATCGGACCCAAACAGTGTGTGTGATCTTATTCTCAAAAGTGATTTGCCACAGCTGATGCATACATGTCCATGACCAACAGTTGGTGCATTTTGCTGTTCACTAGTTGGATGTCGTATTTGGTTCCAGGCTGCAGTCCAACACGAGTGGCACACTACACTGTCACTCGAAACTTGTACTAATAGGTACAAGAAGCCATAATTATTATATAGCTATTATTTTTGTCAACTCAGTTAAAAAGCATTTCTCAGAGGAAAAACTGACACGGTAACATGGATCAACTAATTACCTGCTGTGGTCGTACCCATTGTTGTATAAGATTTCGCACTTCTGCAATTTCCAACAAATGTCTTCGCATTTTCGTGACATTTAAACCACAATTGATCGTAAATGTCCTCTTGAACGAGTTAAGAACTAGTACTGAACCCATAATCATAAATGTTTCGACTAAAAAGAAAAAAAAATCTTTTGTCTGTACTGAGTCGCGGGGCCGTCAGAAAAAAAATGAATAGTGTTTATATTTGGGTGATTATTCTTGACATAACTAAGGATCGGATCTAGATGTGCCCATATGGACTCTGGCTTGTGTGTGTTATCGGGAGATATTGAACAAAACGATATAGGCTTTTGGTTTTTAAGGTACAATACACCTGTATGCAAAGTAATTTGGTCCTTTACAAAATGTTTGGCCTGCTGGACCTCCTGGTGATATTTACAAAATTTTTTTCCGGGAAATCTATGTGTATCAATGCCTCATGCTCTTGTAAATTTTCTGTACATTGTTTGTATTGATTGTACTGGTAATAGAAATTAAAAACGTGTCTCTTATGCTGGGTACAGATTTACGAAATGTAATGGTGGGTACAGATTGGTGCAATGCAACATGTAATCATAGAGTATAGTAACTACTAAAAAGGAATAGAGAGGAAAGTCGACCTTAAAGAACGGCAACGAAGAAAGTGCTGCCGTCTATGAAACTTTATCAGAACTTAATGCCAAGGCCGTGGTTACAGGTACCTGTTTACGTATAGGTAGCTAAACTATTATGTATTTTAAAATATTGAAAGTTCGTGGACTGCGAAGGCGACTTTTACACCGCAGTCAAAATTTGCATTTAACAATAAAAATAAATACTAGGGTAAAACCAGGAGAGATGGACCACATTTTGTTCAACTTTAATATCTTTTTATTTCTTAATAACTATTAAACAATTTAGTGATAAACTAACTAACTATTAATAGTCAACATTTTTTTATTTTAATATGACACGATTATAGCATCTTTATGGAAATAATTGAAATATTAAAAAAAGTACCCTCGGTCCATCTCTCCCATACTATACGGGTGAGTCGGACCACCCAGTAAGGAGAGATGGTCCTAACAAAAATAATCATTAACACTTCCAAACAAAAAAATAAACATTCAAAACGAAATCAACAAGTAACATAAGCAATTAAATGAAAGTAAAATCTTCAGTTTTTCATCGTATTTCCGCATCGGTCGCACATACCGGGATAATTGGTGCAGCCTTCATGGGACCAGCGTTCACAGATAATGCACAGCAGCCATTCATCTTGACTCAGGGTTTCCTCATATTTTTCACCACAGCCTGCACATTCGTTGTCATCCCACTCAGTCAATTCAGGACTATCACGCAGAGTTATAATCTCTTGTTCACTATCTTCATCAGAACTGTCTTCAATTTTTTGTTTTTTCTGTCTTTTATTTTCTTTCTTTGCAGAAATTTGTCTTTTAGCTCCCTTCTTTTTCCGTGTTACTTTTACAATCTGTTTAGTTTCAATAGAATTTTCTTTTTGCATTTTCCTTGATTGATTTTCTTTTAAATTCTGAATATTTTCAGTAGAGTTCAAAATTTCTGCTATTTTTCTTGATCTATGACGGACGTTTGCAGTTCTTTCTATGATAGGTATTGGAGAAACCACATCTAAAATCTTTCCAGGCGTTGCCTTTGGAGAAACAGCTTCACTAGTTGATGGTTTTTGAACGGTTGCTGGCTGTGAAAGGACTGATTCTTTAGTAGGTTGATCATGTTGAATTATAGCAGCAGTTTGTAGGTTATTGTCATGGTTTTGGTTACTTGGAGTTAAGAAAGCATAGTCTGGTATGGCGTTTGCATTAAACGGTATGATCCCAGTTGCTGAAAAACCTGATATTGCATTGCTCACTGAAGCTGATTTATTCCAAGCTGAAGCCAGAATTTTTCCAAACTGCAAGCGTGATAGTTTTCTTGATGGGTTAGCAGTAATGAATTTATTGCATTCGTCATAATAAAAGCATTTCAGGGACTTGAAAAACGTTCTATCAAGCGGCTGAAGGAAATGGGTTGTGTGACTGGGTAAGCAAATCAAAATGATTTCGTTTTCTTCAGCAAACTCCAACATTTCCACATTGCTGCAGTGTGAAGAATGTCCATCAAGGATCAACACGCACTTACCTTGTGGTTTTCTTGGCAAAAAATGATGCTTCAGCCAATCAAAAAATATTTCTGAATTCACATATGCTGATTTTTGTGACATTGTTACCACAGAGCCGGGTGGCATGCCATCCTCAAACTCAGGTTTTTTATTTTTGCCCTTGAATATGCAATAGGGTGGAAGAAAAACACCTTCTCCACTGCAGCAAGCGATGACCGAAATGGTTTCACCTTTTTCCCCAGCAGTTATGTTAGGAACATTTTTCGATCCCTTCACGGCAACTACTTTCCCAGGCTTATTATTTAGCTGCAAGCCTGTCTCGTCCATATTAAAAATAGAGCCAGGTTTGTCAAAAAGTTGATTTTCTTTCAAAACTTCTTCTAAAAGGTTGAAATACTTATCAACATATTCTTTATTCATCCCCTTAGCCCTGGCCACAGATACACCTTCTGACTGCCGGATTGAAAGTTCATTGTTTCGTCTAAGAAAGCTTTGTAACCACCCATTTCCCGCCATTTTCTTTTCGTGACTAAAGTTATGTTTAATATGAAGTCTTTCCGCTAAATTATATGCCATTTTACGCACTGTTTCTCTTGATGGCGTAAACCCACTTTTCTGTAATTTTTTAATGTGTACGACGATCTTCTTCTCATTTTCAGGCAGCAGTATACCACTGGGACCGAGAACATCGCTTTTAGTCAAGGAATTTTTTGCAAGTCTTCGTTTAAATGTAGTTTTAGGTATCCCAAATGTTTTTGCTGCTTCATTGATACCCATTCCATTAGAAAAAGCTTGAAAAGCATCAATTAATGCTCTTTCTGTCCATTCTCCTCTACATACTCCACTTTTCCTCTTATATGTTAAAGGCATATTATCTACAAAAGAAGAAATTAACACATTAAGAATGCATGGATTAAAAAATAAGTAGCAATAATAATTTAAAACCACTTCAAATTTGCAAAACAAAACGGTTGACTATTGGTCCATCTCACCCATATATAACATGGTCCATCTCTCCTAAATTGAGTGGAGAGACGGACCACTTTCTCATATTAAAAGCAAAATAAACAAACGAAAAATTTGAGGTTATTTTATAATTTCATGAACATACTAGCACAGAAACGTCAATTCTTATTCTAAAAATACAATATCTTATACATACCTTCGTTTTTTAAACACCCACACAAAAAAAAACACGCTTCCGAAACCTTTTAATACGTTTTTTACTAATTTTACGAACGAAAATCAAATAGTCTCACTTTCTACACGGAGCAAACAGGTTGACAAGAGCTCGTAAGTGTTGTCAGCCTAAATAAATTTAATAGTTTGGTAGAAATTACGATGGTCCGTCTCACCCGCTGGTCCATCTCTCCTGGTTTTACCCTATAACAAGAACAATTAATTGCAAATAGGGCTGCTGGTGTAAAGCCACCTGAAAATAATAAAACAAAATTATTATAACATGATTTTTTAATCACATAATTAACTTTCATTTAGATACAATATCTGCAATCACTGGGTAATTACGATAGCCGGGAATATTCCGAATTGTGTTATTATTTCTACCATTTACATACCATCTTTTATTATAAAAATTATAAGGGATGAATTATAATTATTTATTAATAATGCCACGGCGATATTTAAAATACATCGCTGCTGTTGGTAGTAATTAATAAAAAAGGAATATACCCCCCCGCTGTCGTAATTACCCCAGTGCAATAGTGTTACAGTTATAAAAATATAAAATCTAGTCTTAGAACTAAACCAAAAAAGTAAATGTGTTGAGAACATCACTACGCGCCGGGCGACCGCGGGCGGTCGCGGAGGGGGCGCTCAAGCTGCGAGCGCGCACCGGCCGGCTCACACGACACTGCGTCATCGTCCGCCTTACCGAGCGCGCACTCCTCTTACTCATAATTAATTATATTTTAACCGTTGTTCACTTGTCGAATTTAATACAGTCCACTATTTTATTGTTACCGGAGTTTCCCTGATATCTGTCCTAGTACCACCTGTAGGATATAACCCACTTCTTTATATGGTCCTTCGACGTGTAACTGACCAGTTACCAGTAGTGACAAGCGGTTTTTCCAAATTTGAAAACGACCGTTGGACGGCTGGACTTCAACCTCGAGACTTCAAGAGGACTTCTTGCCCTTCGTGCGTGCCTGGTTCCAGTCTTCGGTCATCATCTTCGGTGCCGTCGTGAAGAAGCGTACCTTGTTGGAGCGAACATAAAGTTCTTCAGCGGTCATCGCAGCTGGGTCATCGCAGCGTAGCAGCCCGAGCAGAGCCCAAGAACATCGTCATCCAGTTTAAGGCTTCGAACAAGAAAACATTCAGTTTGGACTCGCAGTCAACGGATTTCGTGAGATCTTTCCATTTTCTTACTAACATCTACATATTTCATACTAACATTTTCATACCACTAGAGAATTAGATAGTGCATTAGACCAGTGAATCACACAGTAGTATTAATCTCAGTGATTAGTATCCCATCATATATACAATAACTTGCGTTCCTATTAGAATCATACAATTTGTCCGTGTTGTCATTTTCATTTTAATGTTTATTCTTACTCGTTATTTATGTAGACCATTCTCCCATTAAAGTAGTGTTAACTCCTTAAGAGCGTGTATGCCGTATGTCATTTCATAAAAACTTTCAAGTCCTTATTCTTCAAAATGATTGAACCGATTTTAACGAAACTTGGTATGCATACGCTAGATATCTAGGTCTAAATAGTTATCAGAAAACATTTTTGAAAAAGATTTCAGAGGGAGAGAGAGAGCGATTTTAAGTTTTCTATAGAAAGTGAAAAATCACTATATCCTTCCCCCTAAACTCTTTTTCGAAAATGTTTTCTGTACGCCTAGCACGAATATTTGTAGGTTTCGTATCGCAAACGTATCGAGTTGTCGATACGATAACGGCATACAACGAAAGTCGGAAGCACGAAGCACTTTCGAAATAGTATCGAGAGCTCGATACGATAACGTTAGTGACGTCATACTAACGTAAGCAAGGATGGGAAAAATAGAACGAATGATCTTAAAATTGAATGAATGTTTCGTTCCGGAACTGGATTAGTATTTAGTTAATTACAATTTTGGTGATTCTAGAGCATTTAAAACTTTAATAATGTTCAGTTTATGACGCATTACGAAGAATATGCAGAAAAAGATAATATTCAGTTAGATAAATAGTATAATAATTTAACTTATTACTAAAACGTTGTGTTTGGTTTGATTGTATTCCTAAACGAACAACGA
The DNA here is from genome assembly GCA_947386135.1 of Melanchra persicariae. Lineage (NCBI taxonomy): Eukaryota > Metazoa > Arthropoda > Insecta > Lepidoptera > Noctuidae > Melanchra > Melanchra persicariae. The sequence continues at coordinate 10,277,937 of OX376652.1, read as the reverse complement.
CGGGTGCTCGAGCTCGAAGCTCATTCAAGGCCAACTTTGTTTTGAAGTGAACTTGTGTTGTGATTTAATTTGTAAAAAGTTTGGAACTATTTTATTTTTCTAAAATGAGAACCAGCCACCCGCAGTACACCATTATGATAGAATTTATGGAAAAGTAAGTGTTTTACATAATGATTTTATTTTCTTAAGCATTTTAAATAATGTTGATTTTAATACTTAGTGTTTCAATGAGATATTTGAAATATAGTTTTGTTGAGTTTAAAAGAGCTAAATTTATTTGTATAGATACTCAAGTCAAATAAAGTATTAGGCTAGTCATGTGAATTTTTAAAAATAAAGTTGAATAAAATCTAAACAGAAAGGTAACATTATAATTAATATTGGACCACACATCCTTTAACTCGCGTTAAATTTATTTTAGGCATGGAGACTTATCCAAACCTAGCGGGGGTCCTCGAGGTAGACATTATGTGCAGCAAAAATGGAAGGAGTTAACCAATTTGCTCAATAGTGATGGCACTGGGGATTCTCGAACAGAGGAAAAGTGGCGGAAGGTAAGCCTATTAAATCTTAAAAACACACTTCACACGATTAGAAATACATGCATGCATTTATGTTGGTGCTGGGCATCCTGCTCTTTTTGTAATGGTGTGGTGTTAATTTATGTTTTTAAAGGTTTGGAGTGATTTCAAAAATAATGTTAAGAGAAAGTGGGCGAAAATAAATAGGTCTGCTCAGGGTACAGGCGGTGGGCCAGCGATTCAGTTAACACTCACAGACCTTGAAAACAGAGTTTTAAATTTAATTGGGGTGCAGGCTGCTACTGGGATGCCTATACAAGAAGCTGGATTTGTACAGGTGTGATATTTTTTGCTTGGTAATGTAGTAGGTACTTTTCTTTCTTTTTTTTTCCTTTTTTTTAAAAAAACGTTGCCCCACACTAGGAATTCAGACCCGGAACAACTATCTGTAGGCCATACAAATATTTGTTCCGTGCGGGAATCGAACCCGCGACACGCAGCGCAGCAGCCGATCGCTGAACCACCGCGCCAACCACCACCACTACCGCCACCACCTTTGTTATTTTATTTTCATAGCAATCGGTATAATCTCAGGGAAATATAGTGAAGAGATAATTAATGATTTTCGAATTATCTGAATAGTATTGGGACAGAATATTGTCGAAAGTTTACCTTGTCTGCAACTTACCTACCTATCCTGTGAGTAATAATAAAAAAGGGTCGGATCACCACTTGAGTTTTTGTTAGTACTGTGACACTTAAAATTCTTGTGGATGACTGGCTGGGGTTCGAGTGCCACATAATGCATTTCAATTATGATTTTTATTAATAAACAATGTCTGAACTTGTGATGTTTCTATGAGCATAACTGATTTCTTTAGGTATACTCTAGAGTAGTATTTTGTTCAATAAAAAAATACAGTAGGTAGACTAAACAGTGAAGGTGCCTTTACTCACAAAAATATAAGAAAGCACTAATACTCAATTATTGTTTTTATTAAAATAGGGTGTTGGTCCGGAGGAAGATAGCTTGTCCGTTCTACAAGTACCAGCCACAGAAACTGTAGACGAATTGACTGTGGATGATGTTCCTTGTGAATATACACCAATTATTCTTGAAGGTTGGTATATTTTAAATTTATCTATATAACTTGGTAACTAACATAAATATTTAAAAATAAGATCTAATACACAAACTAGTCAAGTACCTAGGTATCCGGCAAAGCACACACTAAATTAAAAAAAAAATCCTGATAACTAAAGCTAGCAATAGTATTTACGTTGAATCACAATTTTTCCAGATGAATGGAATACTCCAGGAACAAGCAGTCAACCTACAGTCGCTCCACCTCTTCCTTCTCCGCAGCCACCAGCACTTACACCACCACTAACGACACCAAATCCAGTGGAAACCCAGTGGCAACCGCCGAAAAAAAAGAAGAAGCCGGAAGACTCTGTTTTAAAAATATTTAAGAAGTGTGAGGAGAATGCTAGGGAGTATGAAAGGGAGCGTGACCGAATTGCGCAAGAATTAGAACGAGACAGGATTCGTCAGCGTGATGTAGCGCTTCAGTTGCAAGCTCAGTGGTTAGATTTTATGAAAGAGGCGTTAAAGTTATTAAAATCGTATCTATTTAGAGAAAAAGAAGTGAATAATGTCTGATTTTTTATTTTATTCATATTAAGGTCCGATAACAGACTTCACATACACTATTCACTTCTATTTCTTAAAAAAAAAAAACATTTTGTATATGTTAGAATTAAATTTATTTTGCTTAAACTATATTCATACTTGGAGAAGGCCTATGTCTAGCAATGGGTGTCGTACGGCTGAGATGATAAAGCTATATTCATGAAAGTTATATCTTAAAGGTACATACTTAATTCTGTTTTGTAAATAACTAACATCATATTTGTATTATTATTATGTATTATATATTTGTGAATAAAATCTTTTTCATTTTCATTTGTTTCAAACATAGACTATATTTTTTATTCTCTACTGCTCCCTTTATTAAAGAGTTCAACATGCTTACAGAAAAACCTAAATTAATTATTTACATTATGAAGCCGATTAATCCTATCTACTAACATGTTCCTTATGGCTCTACCGCGAATCAAGTCATCTCTAGAACCACTTTCGTGAAAAGCTTCTTCTGGAGAAGAAAATGTTGAAACGCCTATTCCTGAAGAACATATTATATCATCTTCAGGATCAGGCACCATAAAATCTAATGCTAGGTTGTGTAGAACGCTACATGCCATTATAATAGACGCACACTTCTCAGGGGTGTAGTGTAATGTGCGGTCCTTACAAAGGCATCTCCACCTATTTTTAAGCCTTCCAAAAGTATTTTCGATTACAACTCTGGCTTTCCCATGGATGGTAGTATATTTTGCCTCTGGAGTGCCTTCAGCAGCATCTGTGATTGGTGTCATCAACCAAGGCCTCTGTGGATATCCAGAATCCCCTGAAAATATATTTTTTTGTAGTTAGATAATCTTACAACATACAGTAACATTAAGTAGACAGTAAATCTTAAAATACCTAGTGAACTTTACTTTATCACATGCTTTTATTTTAAAATTAGAATAGCCTATGTGTAAAAAAAATACCTAAAAGCCACACTTGTTCATTATTCTGGTTTAAGTCTTGGATATACCTATTGGCTTGACTATTTTCCCAAATAAAAGCGTCATGGGTGGCACCTCCATATTTTGCATTAACATTTAAAATTCTGCATTCACTGTCACATATCTACAATGTAAAACGTACAAAATGTATAAGTGTATACTTAACATAATAATTAATTGTAAGGTTATTAGTATAAATTAGTAGAGTAATGTTTCACCATTTGCACATTTAGAGAGTAGAAATGCTTTCTGCAGTAAAATAAGTGTTCTATGTCTCTTTTTGGAGTGAATATATGAAAATGAGATCCATCAATGCATCCTATTACTCCAGGGATGCCAAATTTTGTATAAAATCTGTAAATAAAGTATTGTAAGTAAAATTGTATAGTATTAGATAGCTATCATATTTGTGGTTATTCAGTTGATGCTCCTTTTGCTGTATAACATTCTGCACTAAATTAGTTTTTATTGGCCTACATAGTTATTATAATTATAACTTACTTGTTTTTGACAATATTTCGCTGCTCTCGTGTTGTTGGAAATTTCAAAAAATTATTTAATATTAAAGGGCTAACAAGAGCATCAGTAACCTGCCTCACATATTTGCTCACTGTAGTTTGCCCTAAATATTTAGCCATTCCTACTATTCTTTGGTAGGAGCCTGTAGCATAAAATGACAAAGCACACAGCACCTAGAAATATAAATATTAAAGAGTTAATAGTTTTAATGTAGCTGTATATTATATTCACATAGTATGTATTATTCAATGATCACATTATAGGTATAAAATACAAAAAAATATTTTAGTTAGAAAGGTAGGTAAGTAAGGCTTAAGTAGCTTATTTACTACACTTACTTTGTGTTCCAGACTGATCCTTTTACTTGATGTTAGACTGGATTTTTCTTTTAATTCGCGACACAAGAACAAAAATGCTTCCTTACTTAGACGAAATCTATTTTTAAATTCTGTGTCGCTAAGGTTTTGTATGTTAATATTTGCCAAATTCTTTCTGAGTAGAGCTCTCCTTGAGATTTCTCTGTAAATTTAATAGTAAATTTGAAAGATAACTTGTGTTTTATTAACTTATAAGTATACATATATAGTGTTCTAAAATAAATCAATCACCTTGTTTCTCTTCGTACATTTCTACTTCCAACTATCAATCGCGCTGCAAGATAATAGTACAATGCACTACGCCGTGGGGCGCTTCTTGTTAATCTAAACATTTTCTAACAAAATATATCAACAAAATCACTTAAATTATAATTTTACGCTTAAAATAAACTCCGACGAAAGTTTTCTCACTGTCAAATTTAAAGTGAATAAACATTCGTGAAACTCGCAAGCCAGCCTTCGACAATTACGATACTATCCGTCATTTTATGCCTTCGTGCTAGCTATCTTCATACAAACGGCTTAAGTTACGTTTCGTATTCGATACGATGGCGATACGAAACTTACATGTATTTGTTCGTGCTCTGAAAATTAGTTCAATTTACGCACACCAGAGGCGCTGTTCATGTTCCCATACAAAATGCTTACGATGACGATACGAATGTTTTTTCGATAGTGATTCGTGCTACGGTACTGATAACTATTTAGACCTAGATATCTAGCGTACGCGTACCAAGTTTTATTAAAATCGGTTCATTAATTTCGAAAAATAAGGATTTGAAAGTTTGTATGAAAAGTCGTACCGCGTAAACGCTCTTAATATAGTAACTAGTAATAAGTGCTTATTAATTTAGCTTTAACCTAGTGCCAAAAAGTACCCATTTTTTTTTTTTTTTTCCTCTTCGCAGTTTGAATTTAAATTCAAATTTTCTAACCGCCTACCGGTTTCGAATAGCAACGCCTCGATCTGCTGCTGCAGGGTTGTCCAAGGACAACCCTGCAGATCTAATCTCCCGCGGTCTGAGCGCTGACCTCATAGGTCAATCTTCCTTGTGGTGGTCAGGGCCTTCATTCTTACTAACAGACCCGGCTCTTTGGCCTTCAATGCCTAACACAGATGTTAACACGACACTACCGGAACTATTAAAATCACACACTATTAACAATATTAATAATCAATCATTACCTATAACTAATTCTAATCCTAATTTAAACACAAAAAATAATTCATTTCAAAACTTAATTAATAATTCCTCTAACTATTTACATCTACAACGTGTATTAGCATACGTATTTAGATTCATTAATCGTTGTAGAAAGTTACATAGTCATTGTCTTGCACTTACTAATTCAGAGTTATCTTACAGCGCTGATTTCATAATTAAAACAGTTCAGAAGGAAATGTTTCCTGAAGAGTACGGGCTACTTTCATCAGGCAAAACATTACCGAATAAAAATCGCCTTAAGAAATTGTCACCTTTTATCGACGCAGATATTATCAGAGTCGGAGGAAGATTAGATAATTCTTGCTACGATTATAATGTCAGGCACCCAATTATTATCTGCAGCAAACATAACTTTGCTAAACTTATTTTTAATACCTTCCACTTACGCCTATTTCATGCTGGTCCACAGCTACTCTTAGCCACAATTAGACACGAGTATTGGCCTTTAGGTGGTAGAAACCTTGCCAAATCAACTGTTCATAAATGCGTAAAATGTCAGAGATTCAACGGTAGAACAGTTCAACCTATCATGGGTAACTTGCCTAGGGAACGAGTTCAGTTCGAGTTTCCTTTCTTAGAGACTGGCACCGACTATGCCGGACCCATCCTGCTAGCCGACCGCAAAGGTAGAGGATGTAGATTAATTAAATCATACATATGTGTATTTGTTTGTCTAGCCACAAGGGCGGTTCATTTGGAGCTTGTCTGAGACCTAACAAAACATGCCTTTATTGCAGCACTGAACAGGTTTATTGCTCGTCGTGGAAAACCGAAAACCATTTACTCTGACAATGGCACTACCTTTATTGGCACTTGTAACGAAATAGCTGACATATTAAAACAGGACTTCTCCTCAGAAATGGCAAATACAGGTATCAACTTCTCCTTTATTCCGGCTTACACCCCACACTTCGGTGGCTTATGGGAGTCTGCCGTGAAGTCCATAAAACATCACCTGAGGCGGATATTAGGCTTCGCACATCTCACTTACGAAGAGATGTCTACGTGTTTGATTCAGGTTGAGGCAATACTAAACTCTCGTCCTCTCACTCCTCTTTCCACTGATCCATCTGACCTATACCCCTTAACTCCAGCTCATTTCCTCATTGGGAGATCTCTCACATCCCTGCCGCATCCGCAAGTCATCAACCAGAACATCTCCAGCTTGAAACGATTCCAGCGTATAGAACACTTGAAGCAACAGTTCTGGAACAGATTCTCTAACGAGTATATCTTTTACCTCCAACAGAGAACCAAGTGGACGGACTCCGATGGGACGCTTGAAGAGGGATCCATGGTGGTACTCAAGGAGCAGCAGTCACCACCACTGATGTGGCCACTCGGCCGTATCGTACGTCTCATACCTGGGAGAGACGGAATAAGCAGAGTCGCAGACGTGAAGACGAAGAAGGGAATAGTCCGACGTGCTTATAACACCATCTGTCCTCTTCCAGCATAATCCTTGAAGACAAATCTTCAACGCCGGGAGCATGTTGAGAACATCACTACGCGCCGGGCGACCGCGGGCGGTCGCGGAGGGGGCGCTCAAGCTGCGAGCGCGCACCGGCCGGCTCACACGACACTGCGTCATCGTCCGCCTTACCGAGCGCGCACTCCTCTTACTCATAATTAATTATATTTTAACCGTTGTTCACTTGTCGAATTTAATACAGTCCACTATTTTATTGTTACCGGAGTTTCCCTGATATCTGTCCTAGTACCACCTGTAGGATATAACCCACTTCTTTATAAAATGGCATGATTATTATGCCATTTACTTTTTTGGTTTAGTCCTACGTTTCATGAAGTATGAAAGGGCTGCTAATTTAATTTGGTCTTCACCCTCGTAATTGTATTTACCTGATAAAATTCTATTAACACTTTTGCACCAACTATACAATAACAGATTTGTTGAGATATCTGTAAAGTATTTTATTACAATTTCTCTATGTTTATCACAATCGAGATACGAAAAGTCAGAGATTATTTCTACGAGAGATTTAATTCTTTCTTTTACACCTGGTACGTGCACATCGTGTGTTAAAAAATTGGATACCACAGATTGGATCTGGCTAAAAGATAATGATGCATTTTGAGATAGATATACTAGCCAAGTTTTATTTTTATTATACTCCTTTAACTTTATAAAATCGTTTCCTGGTTCGTTTTTACTGCCACAAAGAGAAAGCTTACATTTTTTGCACCCTTTTACAGCTTTTAATACTTTTGTTAAAGCCCATCCACAAACATAATTTCTTTGGAAGATGCCAGGAGTTTCGGTGTCGTCTATCCTAAACAATTCAAGTGGCTCACTAATGTGCACATTTTCATATTTACCAGTTTCTTCCTGGATTTTTTTCTTTTTCAGTAATAAAAAACTGCAGTGACTGTAGGCAAGAATTTGTGTCCTCTTCACAATTTGCACGAGGTGAATGGTGAGCACTAAAATTGTTTAATAGCAATGTTTTATATGCTCCCTCAAACCCTACACAATTTGGCGACACATTACGTGCACCCATACTCCTGACATTTCCAAAGAAATTTTCCAGAGGATCCTGGTTGCAGTTTCGAGTCAGGAAACAATCTTGGGAGTATTTCTCATTTAAAGTTTTTCATAAAAGCTGGAATCCCTCTATGGTTATAATCCAATTTTTTACAGTTGGAACTCGTTTTTCTATTTTGCTTACTCTATCTACATAGCGTACAGAATTAAAAAAACTTTTTGCCTCATTCCACAGTTTGTGATGTGGAGATTTTTTTTACAGCTCCTGTATAAATTTTGCCATTTTTAACAAAAAAGTGCCGCCATTTAGGCTATCAAATAACTTGTCAATCATTTGTAATGATTCATTCGGAGTTACTTTTTCCAAAACTAAAAAAATATGAATAAAACAAATTTATCGGGTAATCTTTATTATAATACAAAAAAACCATTCCTTACATTTACTTTGTAAAGATTATTTCTTTCAAATGTTGTCCGTAACTGCGATTAAGGTGGTCCATTCTGGAGTTCCAGTTTTCAATGACCCGACCGAGCATTTCCAGTGGTATTTGGCGAATAACGCGAGTAATGTTGGCTTCCAGTTGATCAATCGTACGCGGCTTATCCATATAAACTTTGGACTTTACATAACCCCACAGAAAAAAGTCTAAGGGTGTGATATCACAGGATCTAGGCGGCCAACTGACTGGTCCGAAACGCGAAATTAACTGTTCACCAAATTTTTCTCGCAACAAAGCCATGGTTTCACGTGCTGTGTGGCAAGTGGCGCCGTCTTGTTGGTACCAAAAGTTTTGAAGATGACGGGCTTCAATTTCAGGAAACAAATAGTCCGTTATCATGGTACGATAACGGTCACCATTGACAGTGACGTTCTGGCCGGCTTCGTTTTTGAAGAAATATGGACCGATGATTCCACCACCCCATAAACCACACCAAACTGTTGTTTTATCTGGATGTAATGGTAGCTCTTGAATCTCTTCAGGTTGCTCTTCAGACCAAATACGGCAATTTTGTTTGTTAACATATCCGTTGAGCCAAAAATGTGCCTCATCGCTAAACAAAATTTTCGTTGAAAACAGTGGATTTTCTGCAAGCTTTTCAAGAGCCCAAAGACTAAATCGGTGGCGATTAGGTAGGTCAGTCTGCTTCAATTGTTGCACCAGTTGAATTTTGTATGCTTTGAAACCAAGATCTTTGCGTAAAATACGCCAAGTTGTGGTATACGACAAGCCAAGCTGTTGCGAGCGGCGCCGAATCGATTCTTCGCGATCATTGCGTACACTCTCAGCTAGCGCCGTAATGTTTTCTTCAGTGCGAGCTGGATGTGGTCTATTTGGTCGTGTATTGTCTAATAATGAAAATTCCCTTTCAAACTTTTCGATGGTATAGCGAATAGTGCGTTCGGTAGGGCGATTATGTGGACCATATGTTGCTCTAAGTGCACGAAACACATTCCTCGTAGAACGCTGATTTTCGTAATAAAGTTGAATAATTTGTAGGCGTTGTGCCGTGCTTAGTCTTTCCATGATGAAATGTCAAACTATAGTGAATGAAAATATTAGGTTAGGTTGTCATGACTGACGCTTTATCTGTCAAAAAATGCATAGACAAAAAAGTAACTCCAAATGAATCACCCGTTATAAATGGTATTATTTTTTCCATATCTTTTGGAACTTCATTCCTAATAGACAAATGTTTTATGCCCACTGCTACGCTGTGACTAAATAGTTGTGCAGCTGGCTTGACCCGCATTTTATTAATTTTTTCGGGCAGTACATGCTCCTCTGTGAGTTTGTGCATCAACCGCAGCTCACCATAACATTTGTCAGCCTCATAGAGCATGTTAAAATATTCCCATTTCACAGTTACATCCTCTTTTGATGTTGGATCAACAAATATTAAGTCTTTATTTAGTAGATTATTCCTCAAACCCTTTTAGAGGTGTGGCACATCATATATGGGTATTATTTCCATTTCACCAACAATGAAAATATTGTTTTCAAAATTTTGCTCCTTCCTTAAATACTGTCGCTTGGCATCTAATATGAGGCTGTTGATAGTGGCAGTATTTATTCCACTTTGGTCACAGACAGTCACTAGCACCTGAAGTCCAGTGGACTGAATATGCTTTATAACATTTATTACAATATTTTTGTAAGTCTACAGACTTCATACTTTGGCTAAAGTAATAAGCAACTGGCTGCTTAAAATTTTTTCTCAGACCCTTTATCATAAATACTGTCACATGGTCAGCAAACTTATGGGTCTTGTGAGTGCCAAGATTCTCGAAACCAATAATTTCGTCCCTTGATTTGTCATAGTAGACGTGCGGAGTTATAAACATTTCGTCAAAAATCAAAGAACAAACACGGTCTTCGGCATTCATTTTTGAAACTGTTTCTTTTAACTTTTCAAAAATTATTTTGTTTATTGCCGGGAACTAATTTTACGGCTTTTAAAACATTTAACAGTGTCTTTAGATGGCAAACAAAAATATTTGCTGAGAAGGCTATAACTTTTCGGACTCCTTTTCAGTAAGGAAAGCGAAAGTACTTTTTCTTCCTCAGTAAATCGTCGACCTCGTGAGCTTTTTCCTGACTCCCTGCATTGTAAGCCAGTAAAAATTCTGGCCGCCTTGGACATACTACTTGATACTTTAACAGACGATTGTGCAATTCTTTCTGCCCTTGCCAGTCGGGCTTTGAATGACTCTTCTTTATTTTTCATCCGGGTGACCATTTTCTTCAGGTTTGTAATTTGCCTCTGATAGTCTTTGATCTGTTCCGTCCTAGGTTGGGTAATATTTGTTTTTCCTGAAAAGTTAAGATTGACTTTTACATTATAAATTCAATATAAACATTCACCCTAATGTTATAATAGAAAATGGGAAAGTTTTTGAAGATGTTTTTGTTTTTATAATTGTCACCCAATCATGCAGAAACGGCTGAACGGATTTGGATGAAATTTTGCACCCAGATAGTCGGACATTCTGGATTAATACAGGATACTTTCTATCCCAGTAATCTAGAAGTTCCTAATACTAAAAATTATCAAAATCCCATATTATTTGTTAAATTAAATGTAGAGGGGACATCACACATAGATTTAAGTGCATGCTTCTTCTATTTGGAATCTTTGAAATATTTATTTAGTAAGTTTAGTTGAGCTTACCACTTATTAATTTATTGTACGTACTCCAAACAATAAATCAATTATTTACATAGACAAATACTAACTTACCTTTGCATAATGTTTGTGATTTAGAAGGTTTTTTCTCAATATACGGCATACAAGCATCTCCTGAAGTTTGCATATCCACATGGCTCGTCAACGCAACATCTATAAAGAAAAAAGTAAATACTCATAAGAAGGTTCAATTTTATCCAATATTATGATATTTAAAGTTATAATATAAATCTAACTCAGGGCCGTGTAATATATTACATAGGACTTTAACATTAGTGGCGAAATGTGGATGCACTAAGCTATAGGCAGACCTCTGCCCAACCTTTCGGGGATGTTATATTTATAAATCTAAGATTAATTAATAGAATTTAAAAATAATTGAATGACCTTCGCCTCTACAAGCATAGCAATATTCTAAGTTGCTTAATAAGTTAACCAAGCTAAGGAATGGATAAGTATACAATCACAGCAGGGCTAGTATGGCAAAAAAGGGGAAAGAGAAAAGTTTCTTCTCAGGACCAAAACAGCTAAAGATAATGTGACAACCAATTCATTTGTGAATGGTTAAAGTGACAATCATTTCATTTTTAGTCATATTAACTCATTGAGCTCCACTAATGAGACAATTGATTTTCTATTGTATCATACTACATAGGATATGCAGCTTATACGATATGATATGAGCTTCTCTTATGCTTATAGGATATGAGCTTGAACGGCTAAGAAAGGCCTTGTATTTGTCTTGTCATGGAGATAAAGGTGTGATAAATAGTTTGACCACACTCCATGCCAGGCCTGCAAGCTTGATACAAGTCAAGATAAATAAAAGCTTTTAATTAAAAAACATCATATTTCGAGAAATATTTAATAAGTAGTACAATCAAAATAACTTATATTACAAAACGTTCAAAAAGAATCCAAAACAGTTTGGTAAAACACTAACAACCATACAGGCCTGTGTTACTTAGTAACATCATAAGCAAAATCTTTTATTCTTTGACTTTTAAAAATTCAACAACAAAAAAACAGCTTATCTATACTACACTTCTGGACACATCTATTGGCCCACCTTGTATTTTCAGTTTCGTGTGGTCCTAGCTAAATTTTATATTAGGTCGAGCAAAAAGTTTTTATGCAGTTTTGAACCTGGCACATTCACAATTTCATTCAATAGTCTTTTTTTGAATTTCGAACACAGAATTTAAAGAAACAAAAGACAATTTCCAGCCTGTTTGTTGATATCAAACAATCGAATACTAAGAAAACTTGGTTTTATTGGTTTACTTGGATTTAATTCTTGAAAAAGTGATTGATATCTTTGGTTTTGCAACAAACATTACTTATTCTTAACATTAAGGTGAGGTTCTATCAATAATCTATGGATACTTCACCTGAAGTCGCCGCCCAAGCTGTGGCACTTATTGAGGCCGGACACAGCCAAAGAAACGTGAGTGCTCAACTTAATTTAAGTCGATCTGCGGTCCGAAATGTTTATCGGAGGTACCTAGAGACTGGCGGCTTTGTTCGTCGCCAAGGAAGGCCACGATCTCGGGTCACAACTGAAAGGCAGGATCGATTCATCGTGACGACCAGCTTGAGAAATCGTCACCTTACCTCCATTGAGATACAAAACCAACTTCGCGACTTCCACGGAGTATCTGTGAGCGCTCGAACTGTTCAGAGAAGGTTAAAAGAACGCGATATGGTACCACACAAGCCAGCTAATGGGCCCAAACTAACGCGAGCCCACCGAACAGCGCGCCTTCATTTCGCACGCAGTCATTTAAATTGGACACAGCAAGATTGGAGCCGTGTACTCTTTTCTGATGAGTCTAAAATTGTGTTACATGGCAATGATGGAAGGAAGAAGGTCTACCGACGTAAGGGAGAGCGTTTCGCACAATGCTGCTTTGAAGAGAGGGTTGCTTATGGCGGTGGCTCATGGACTGTCTGGGGCGGTATATCCGCGAGCGGCAAAACTCAACTTGAGGTTGTTACAGGACCACGGCTGCTAACATTAAATGCTGAAGGGTACATTCGTGAGTGCTTAGAACCTCACGTGATATACGCGGACTATGTGGGCCCAAATTTCCTTTTTATGCATGATAATGCAAGAGCCCATGCGGCCGGCATCGTCAGGGAATATCTTCGGGATGTGAACATTACAGTTATGGACTGGCCAGCCAGAAGCCCAGACATGAACCCCATTGAGCACATGTGGGACGAGCTAAAAAGACGTGTTAGGGCTCGTCAGCCAGTTGCCCAGACGATGCAGGAGTTGAAAACTGCCATAGAAGAGGAATGGGAGATGATCCCTCAAAATTTCATAGAGCGGTTGATAAACTCTATGCCCAATCGTATGAGAGCTGTGGTAGATGCCCATGGAGGCAACACGCGTTATTAAATTAAACCTTTATTTGATAAAACATGTTTTTTATTCAAAAATCAATTGCCTTTAACAAGGCGCATATCCGACTTGTTAGGCGTAGCTCCATGTCGTATGGTATTCTGAATTCAAATTTAAAACAATACGATCGAAAAAGATGGTAAAATGTTTTATTATTATTTTTTTATTATTACTAGCCCGTACTGTCCCACTGCTGGGCAAAGGCCTCCCTCCATTCCTTCCAATGCTCACGATGTTGCGCCTCATCATTCCAATTCGTAAGGAAGATATCCAGGTCATCCCGCCATCTCCTTCGTGGTCTGCCGCGGCCTCGTCTCGCTGTTTCAGGGCACCAATCCTGTAATTTGCGGGCCCACAGATTGTCCGGCATGCGGCAGACATGTCCTGCCCAGTCCCATTTAAGTTGGGCAGCCTTTCGAGCCACATCAACGATTTTCGTTTTGGAGCGCAGTGTAGTGTTTCGAACGTGTTCTGTTAATTTAACACCTAGTATACTGCGCTCCATAGCACGTTGGCAAACCTTGAGTTTGGACTTTTGGATGTTAGTCAAAGACCAAGTCTGTGCACCATAGGTCAAGATGGGGAGAATACACATATCCATCAGTTTACGCTTCAGTGACATGGGCAAAGTGCCCTTAAATAGCTCCTTCATGGACCAGTAGCTCTTCCAGGCATTTTCCGTTCGTCTTGCAATTTCCTTATCTTGCCTTGCCTGGAAAGAGACTACTTGGCCCAAGTAGATGTACTCTTGAACATATTGTATAATCTCCCCGCCTACGTGTATGTTCCTTTTGGAGCTGTTGGTCATAATTTTGGTCTTCGACATGTTCATCTTCAGTCCAACCTCAAGGCTTGCATCGCTAAGGTCTTGTAGCATTTGCTCTAGTCCTGTGGCTGTGGGAGAGAAAAGGACAATATCATCAGCGAAGCGTAGATTAGTTAACCTCGCTCGACCGACGGTATCAGGTTTAAAACTGCATCAACAGTTTTTGTTCAATCTAGCAATCATATTTCGGTAGGGGCCATCGAAACCTAAACTCTAAGGTGGGCCAATAGATGTGTCCAGAAGTGTATATGACATTCGGGATCAGCAGATTTTTTATGTTGAATTTTTAAATTTTATAAAACAAAAATTGTTGTTTATGATGTTAGTAATGCAGCCCTGCAAGATTGTTAGTGTTTTACCAATAACCCAGTTAACTAAAAAAAAACTCTTAGTTTTTATCATTTGTTTTTCGCACATTTATAATGTCACAAAACATAAAGAACAATGTTGTTTTACCAATAACCCAGTTAACTAAAAAAAAACACTTTGTTTTTATCATTTGTTTTTCGCACATTTATAATGTCACAAAACATAAAGAACAATGTCAGATGTCCATTGTAACTTTGGCTCAAAAAATATTTTTCATGGACAGTGAAAATTCTCACGTTTTTTTGTGTAGTTTGATGTCAAAAGCTTTTCTGTGTTTTCCACTTTTACATTGGACTTCTAAAAAAGAAATTATTCAGACATTGTAAATTGGAGGTTATTTATTTTGACAGAGAGTAAATTAAACAAAAAATATACAGGAATTGAATAGTTTTATTCGTTTTCACCATTTTCATTCATTATTATCATCATCAATTTCGTTATCAAAGAACATGGCCAATTTCTGTATGGGCGCTGGCATAGTTATCGAATTTAGTGTACACTAATGGTTGTTGGTGTTTTATATTCGTAAATATTGGCACATTAAATTGCTATAAATTAAAAACTCAAAGAACTTGTCATTAAAACATACTAGATGTAAACAGTTTTATTAAATCTTTTTATCAGTCTGGCAATAAGTGAATAGATTATGATTTTGCTATTATAAAACTTGAAGGCGCTTTTAAACGTACAATTTAGCGAACAGTTTTGGATTAATACGGTTAACTGATGTGGTTTTAGAATGATTAGGTATTTAAACAAAGTAATGGCCATGTGAATTAAGGATTTTTAATTGATAAACATTTATTAAACTGGGTAATAGTCCTAAAAAATGTAACATTGATAACAAAGTATATTCGAAACTAATGTTTTTATTTAAAATTCATTTTTAAACCAGGGTTTGAGCATTCGCTATCCAACGCGAAAGTCTAGTTTGATGGTGTGCAGAAAGCGAGGATATGGGATGCCTCTGCAACCTTTGCATAGCTAATCCGCAGTTGATGCACCTCATAATAATGGTCCACAAAAAAAATCCAAACCGCAATGTAAATCAGAGTCCAGTGTAAATAGCTAGGTCATCGAGTGGCAGAAGGTAGGAAACGAAGGAAGTGAGGGTCAAAAATATTAGAAAGCAATCATAAAAACACAAACACAGTAGGTAGGTACGCAAAGAATTATCTGCAATCTGCTATGACATTACATTGCCATTTGACAGCTACAATGATATTCATTGTCAAACGATTAAACGCGTTCCGTTTTAAGTGGGTATTATTATTTATGCGAAATAAAAAAAAACTGTCTTACGCATCAACATAATGCAAAGATGTTTTTACGAAAAATGTAACAAATATCAATGAAAATAGTTTCGTTTCAATAAAATATTACTAATAAGCGCATCGTAAATCGTTCATGTCACAAATGTTTACATGTGTAGTATGCATGGTCTGGAACGCCCAATATTATATTTAGCTTTCTCTATGGTCAAATATGGTGGAAGTTGATAAACGGTACTTTGAATTCATGTTGCTTGACTTATTATTTTGAAATAAAAACTGACAAGTTCAGAGAAGTTAAGAACTACGTCATAATTCATTTTTTGATTTTTATTATACCATATATTTACTAAGTATGTGTACATAGAATGTACTTTTTTGTCCATGTCCTTCAATCAACAAATCATCAAGAAATCGTGCAGGGGGCTCAATATTGTTTTGGTGCCGAGCCCAACCCAAATACCACAAAATGTTCATTGTGTGGGAACAGCATCCCACAGTTCGTTTACCAACCTTACAATTACAATAATATTGACTAATTGCCTCTCCCATTTAAGCTGTTATCAATTTAGAACATACACAAAATAAGTTTTACCACTGATATGGCGACTTTGAATCTTGGCTATTAAAAGCCAAGAGCTTTGAGAGAGAGAGACAGTTGTTCTCTTAAATTGTTAATTGAAGCCTCCCTGCATACTTCAATCATATTTCGGCCATTAAAGCAGATATGCTCACCGTAATATTATCGGGCCTGACTGAAAAACACCAGCAACAACTGCTTTATTTACTATCTACTATCTGTCAGTTAAAAAGCGCGCGATCTTGACAGAACCTAACAGTGCTGCCATTACAATACGATTAGGTTATCGAACGCAGGTCAGGAAAATCGACTTCCTGAATTCCGTTTTTAAATTCTTTAAAAAATACTTAAATAATGTGTTTATAATAAACACGATGAACGAAAATTTAGATTTAGGTAAAAATAATAATAAACAATTGACAATTGTTAAGTGGTAAATAAAAAGTAAAGAGTAAATCGCTTTAATTATTTAGAATAATCGATTTCAGTGGCAGAACAGGTAACTACCTGAAACTTTTTTATTTACAAAAAAGAAGAACCTCAAACATGATAAACAAATGATTACTTACTTATTAAATGATTTTCTTTTCGAGAAGTTCTCGAAAATAACTAAATATTTTTTAAGAAGTTGGAATTTTATATTTTAAATTGTTGTAGGTACAAACTTTGTGTTCGTGTGAATTTAGTTTTAAAAGTTGTGTAGGCCGAAACCTGACATTGTTCTTTAAAACATATCAAAATTTTTACTAATAAGCTAAATCAGTCATTGGTTTACATAAAGGCGCGGGCCCACCGCGGTGCACGGAGAGGCTACGCACGTGTATTAAGCTTCGCTTTGTAAGAAAATGTATGTGGTTGTGTCCACTGCAACCCACGGAGAGGCTACGCATGAATTGACGTCATTGATACACGCGTGGCTTGCTCAAATAGGCGGTTACATAGCTCAACGCTGTCAACGTGGGTCTACGTTTCCACTGGAGTACACGAATAAGACCCACGACTATGTACAGTTCGGTTATCACAGAGCAGTTTTCAGTCATACACGTTGTGGAACGGACGCGTTTCGTGTTTCTCGTATATATCGTATCGAGGTACTCATAGAATGGCATTGGTACTGACTTTGCTAGACAGTTCTTCTGACGATGAATCCGAAAGTGAGATTGATGATCTAATCTTGGGTAAATTGCAAAAGAAAAGAAAACATCGGTTCTGGATTGAAAATCGTATTAAATTCAGAAATAAACATGGAGAATACAAAACATTATTTATGACATTAAGTGATGAAAAATTTGAAAATTACTATCGACTATCACGACGAGACTTCCAGATTATTCATGACATGATTAAAAGTAAAATTGAAAAAAGGAATACTAATTATCGGGAATCTATAAGTTCTGCTGAAAGACTCGCCATCGCCATTAGGTATGTTATTTATGTGTGTGTGTTTATTTATTATTTTTGAATGGTTCGAGATTCAAACAGCTGGAAAAGTATCTTGAGGTTGAGGCAAGGGGTTGGCGTCAGACACGGGTCTCACATCAGGCAGGGGGCTGCTATCAGGCAAGGGACTGGCGTCAAGCACAGGTCTCACATCAGGCAGGGGGCTGCAATCAGGCAAGGGACTGGCGTAAAGCAAATGGCTGGTTTGATAATTTGTTGCACTTCTATAGCCATAAGAAGACGAAGTGGAAGGCGTGGAGCAGTAGTAAGTATTCATTGAGTCATAGGACAATGCTTCTTCTTCAGCACGAGTAATTGTTTCAAAAAATTCTCTTTGGACTCGTACTTGTAAATACTTTGGTAGATCACGTGTCTTTTGACAGAGACTTTCAAATAAATGAGATAATGCATCTTGTGGTCGATTAGCATCAGTAATATGCTTTCTTATTTCATCTCTTTCAGTTCGTCTTTGCTCGCGATTTTTCTCTCGGCGCTGAAGAATCTCTATCATTTCCAGTTGCTTGCTGTTCTTCTTCCCAGATTGAATTGTAGATGTTTCAGCCGGTGAGGGAGGTGATTCAACAACATCAGTATCCGTAATTATTGTATCAGAAGTGTTTTCAGTGTCGTTTCCTTGTATACGATCCGAAAAATTTGAAAAAGTCTCGTTATTTTCTCTGTGTGGCAGTAAAAATTCCATTAAATTCTCATATTTCCACGGTTTCATATTTTGTGCTGCCTGTCCTGTAGTAGTCTTACGTCTTCGAAGAGCTTCTCTATGACTATCTCTTAATTTCTTCCAATGAGATTTCGCTTCCTTACCTAGAACAAAAAAAAAACATAATAATTGTATGTTACAGATATATGGCAACAGGAGATTCATACCACACCATAGCTTACAGTTACAGAGTAGGAAAAACCTCTGTAGCAAGAATAATCGAGGAAGTTGCCGATGCTATATGGGATTGTTTAGCGCCTATATATTTAGAAGAAATTAAAGATGAACATAAGTGGAGAAATATTGCTGAAAATTTTAAAACTTCATGTGACTTCCCTCATTGTGTTGGAGCTATTGACGGCAAGCATGTCACAATAAAAGCACCTCCAAACTGTGGATCAGATTATTTCAACTATCTTAAAGATCACTCAATAGTGCTTTTAGCGGTTACTGATAGTAAAAAAAAAATTATAATGATAGATATTGGATCAAAAGGCAAATTTAGTGATGGGGGAATATTACGAGAAAGCAACTTTGGTCAGAAGTTATATGCTGGTAATCTAAATCTTCCGCCTGATGAAGCACTTGTAGAAGGTGGCATCGAGGTTCCATATGTCTTTATCGGGGATGAAGCATTCCCTTTATTATGTAATTTGATGAGACCATTTCCCAGAGAAAACAATATTACACAAAATAAAAGAATTTATAATTATCGTCTTTGTCGAGCAAGACGAGTGGTCGAAAATGCGTTTGGAATTCTGAGTGTCCGTTGGAGAGTTTACAAACGACCTTTTGAGTGCAAAGTAGATACAGCCATAAAAATAGTGAAGGCAACTTGTGTGCTACATAATTATTTAATGGAACATAGTTTCACCTACAATTCTGTGACAAATGAAGATATAGCAGCAACTCCAGTTGAGAACCAACTTTTTGATTTAACACATTCGGGATTTAGAAGTTCTAATGACAGTTTTTTTATCAGGGAAGAATTTTGCAATTATTTTAATCATGCGCATGTTTTGAGCTGGCAAAATGCCCGTGTCACAATTTAAACAAATATTAAGTTTGTGTCTACCAGTAGGTGTGTAATAAATAAATATTAAGTTTGTAGATTTAAAAGTAATATTTTTATAATATTAAATTAGTAACAAAAAAATAAGTAAACAAGTATTTACTCACCATTCGCCATTTCACATTCCCTCGCAATCTTTTCCCAAGCCAAATCCTTTTTACCGATGTCTCTGTACGATATATCGCTCATTTTCCATAAACGGGGGTGTAGCTTGACTTTTTCAATAAATAACTCCATAATTAAACCAAATATTATTGACTAAATAAAAATAAAGCCGCCTGTCGTGGTCATCAAATGCACGCGTGCGCCACAAAACCTAGCAATTGACAAAATGGCAGGCGTCGCTCGCTTGCTTCCCCGCCCGTCCCACCTCCCGCAGTGAAGCCCGTGTCCGTAGATTGCAGTGGCATGTGTGTAGCCTCTCCGTGCGCCGTGCCACGCTAAACATAGTCGTGGGTCTTCGTGTAGGTACTCCAGTGGAAACGTAGACCTACGTTGTCAAACAAATGAATACACGCAGCTAAAATGCGCCGCGTGCCCGTGCACAGCATGCACCGCGGTGGGGCCGCGCCTTAATATTGCTATAAATTAATAATATTCACTTAGCAAAAAAAATAAAAAATTAAACGACTGGGCGAAAAATCGTAGATGAAACGAAACTGCCCAACTTTTTCCTTTGATCAGACCAGTTATTTTCAGTAAAAATTAAAATAAAAAAAAAACAAAAATAAATTACTTCATAGCCTACTGCTACTAGTGGGTTCAAGTAACAACTTTTTTTTTATTATTACTGCAAATTATTTTTTTTTTTAAAAGTTGTCCCACACTAGGAATTTCTCCTGTATCGTGGGTGCGTTAACAAACATATAATCACACATACACAAACAGCCAGACCCGGAACAACTATCTGTAGGCCATACAAATATTTGTTCCGTGCGAGAATCGAACCCGCGACACGCAGCGCAGCAGTCAAACGCTCAACCACTGCGCCAACCGTGTCGTCAAATTATCCTAACTATCGCCCTGTTTCGTTTGATGAACGATTGTTCACCCAGCCTGTAGATGTGGAAGTTAAAAAACTGCCACTGCCAATGAGATATTTTAAAAATAAATCAAATTTATAAAATAAAATTATAGCAAAACAAAATTAAATGATAGCTAAACAAAATAAACTTCGTCAAAATCATCAACCAAATCTTTGGAATCTTGTTATGAAAATTTTAGCTTCGGGGCTTTTACAGTCTTTAGGAAGGAGATCGTAAATAATGTTTTACCATCTTCATTATGAATTTTCTGAACAAATCCTATATAGTACCTCCATATTTTTCTTACGTAGTATCTAACTAAAACAATGTCATTTATCAAAAAATCATTATTTTCCACTGCTTCTTGATTTATCGCGGTATTTACTCCAGAACAGGACAGAATAGGATTGAAATATACATTTTCATCATTTTCTTTCTCCGATTGACTACTATTAGATGATGGTATTTTTCCTAAACTTATATCGAAGTTTAAACCTATTTCTGTGAGCTTTCCAGATGTTTTAAAATCAAAATACCTACTGTTTTCAGGCGTATTCCTTACATCGGCGAGGATTTTCACTCCAGAGTTCCCTTTCTTTTTCCCTTTACTTCCTGATCCTTTTTGCAAGACACTATCTAATTCTATCTGTAACACTTTTTCTTCTTCTATGTTTGTTTATATTATATTTTCTTTTGTTAAATGGTTTTCAATCTTTAGTTCAGTCTTATTTTGTATTTTTTTTCCATAACATTATTTTCTCTGTTTTTTTCTCTACAGGTTTCCTGTTCTTTAGGATCATTGTCATCAGAATATTCAGCTTCTATCCAATCAGATTGAGCACTTTCGGCATATTCGATTTCCGTATTAGTATCTTCGGAAGATGAATCTGACTGGTATATTTTTTTTTGAATCAACGATTCTTTATAAGAATGTGAATTTTAGGAGAAAAACAGTCGCAAATGCCTCGCATACAGAAGCAACTTAGAGCGGATTTCACCAATGAAACTGAACGCGATCAGTACATCTAAACCGCGTTCAAGAGCTGTCAGCGTCAATATTCCATAGAAAAATAGTGACACTGACAGCTCATAAACGTGGTTTTTACGCTGATCGCGATCAGTTTGGCTTGGTGAAAATGGCCCTTAGAGGTCTGTATTTAACTGTATTTTTATTTTCAGTGACGATGACTTGGTGAATTGTCATTGTGGATGGTATTGGTAAAATTTTTTTGGGATTAGATATTTTATTTTTTTCTATGTCTTGGTCAGAAACGTAAAATGTCTTGACTGATATTTCTGATTTTAATAATGTCTCAAATACAGACTTCGCATCAACAATATCTTTCCCATAGGCAACTCTTGCATCTAATGTTCGTTTTACCTCTCCACCAACACCATCGGCTGCACCTTTACCATGAGACGCCTCGAAGAATGACCAGGTCGCTTGATGGAATCCTTCATTCTGCGTTATTTCACTAAACAGAATACAGTTGTATTTTTGACGATATTGCGTCGTGGGTCCATCAGACCAAAAGTGAATGCGGCGAAACGTGGGAAGTTTTTCTTTAATAAAATCTATGACTGGTTTTAAATGGCCCCATACAGCTTCGGGACCATGCTTGAGTGAAGGTGAAACGGAACAAAAACATAAAGGTTTCTCATTTTTTACATATAATAGGCCAGTATGCAAGTGCATGGACTGCTCTTCTTCTGCCATTTTACACACTTAATTCTCCGAAAAGTCGCAGTGAAGAATAACTTCGTTATCTTCCAGTTTTTCTATTGACTCCTTATATTGTATATATTGATGGTAAATGTTATAATGATGAACTTTAAAACTTTTGAGGTCTAGTTGTATCAACTCGGCAAGATAATGTAGTACACTAGTTTGTAGTAATTTAACCATTCTTTTTGTATTTTTTTTTCCCCTTTGTTTTCAAATTCGTGACTTTTAATAATAAATTCATACCAAGATACTTCATCTTGATTTTGGTCCGCGGATTTAGTAATTTGAAGTACTTTATCACGGCACAGATTACATTCCGAATACATGCAACTTTTTGACTTTACGTCGCCCACCATGTCAGAAACTAAATTTTTAAAATGTTAAATCTGTTGTTTTTAGTAAGCCTAATTTCTTTAAGGCTTTAGCCTTAACCCGGCGTCATTGTGGTACAAAATTGTTACACGGATGTTGAGGTGGATCAATATAACCCGTGTAATGTACAATAATTTCATGTTTTAATCAGGATATTCGTAATCTTTGTCATAATAATGTATATTTACACTCTGGTCTAAGAAATAAAAGAGAAAAGATATGAGTCACAGAACATTTATTCACAATATTTAAATTTTTACTAAAATACTCAAAAAAAATACAAAATTGAGATCCCTTAAGAGTTTCATCAACTTACTACACTAAAATATAGTCACTTAAATTATATGTAACTAATATATCTTTGGAAAAAAGTTAAACAAAACTAATTGGAATCCTCATTGTTTACACAATCACTGCAGATAGATATGATATGCTCAGGGCAAATATATTTGTCACAAACTGACATGTTTGTTTCGTTTTATGATCCTTTTTTGCAAGATATACTTGGCATCTTTTGCGGGTATTGGATATTTTAACAAACGATTCTTCAGGTGATGCACCAGTTATCAGACAAGCCTTCTTCTGAATCCGATTCCTCAAGAATTGTCAAAATTCGTTGGTCCTCTCGATCCATGTTTCTCGCTACCTTGAAGTAAGGAATAATAACACACATGAAAAATAATACACATGAACATGTTACATATCACGCGAACCATAGGAAATTACCCAACTCCACACAAGTATTGCATCAGCCTAGCGACGAGAGCGGATATGCTGAGTCGACACATCGTGGCGCATGGTGACGTGCCCCGGCCGCCGGACCGCAGGAATGTAGGGCTCACTTTCGCTTCAACCATCGAACGATCGACACTAGATTAAGATTTTGAACAAATGTTAATACTAAAGTAAACCTGTTTCAGTAATCTCGGGGTTTCCTTGCACCTTCCTGCTGGACCGACATAATTGGCGCAGTCGGCAGGATCTTCGGGGATCAACGAGCACCAGCGAGCTGTCCTAGCGGTTATCAAGCCCGTTCGAGGATCCGAATCTACACGTCGTGGCCTGCAGCAAGGGTATCCAGCCATTGATACAGCAAGAGATACCGAGATGCGATGCAAGTGAGTACACTAAAATCTTTTTAGTGGATTGCTCTCCCTAATCTTTAAATTTCCCTGTGTCCATATAAATTTCCAAGATTTTTCACCCACGGGAATCGCGTAGCGTTAGGTTAGACAATAGCCATAGTAGGTGTAGTGCTCAAGATTTAACTAGAGAAATCAGCATAGATTCTAGTATTAGGTTAGCTAAAGTACAGAATAAGATGGCTGACTTAGATGGCATTTTTAAGGCCCTTCGCTTGGTCCCCGAGTTTAACGGTAATGTCAACGTGTTAACTAGGTTCATACAGTTATGTGACGAACTCGTAGACGAATTTGTTAAGAACGTAAACCCACCTAACAGACTTTCGGAGATTGCTCTTATCAACGGTATACTAAACAAGGTAACCGGCCCCGCGGCCCGATTGATAAATTCAAATGGCATCCCATCTAATTGGACTGGTATACGCAAATCTCTCGTAAATAATTTCTCAGACCAGCGGGATGAGACGGCATTATATAACGACTTAGCGTTGCTGTGACAAGGGTCTGAAAGCCCTCAGGAATTTTATGAAAAGTGTCAGAACCTGTTTAGCACATTAATGACATACGTTACTCTACACGAGACTCTGGCGACTACTGTTGAGGCAAAAAGGGACCTATATAAGAAGTTGACCCTGCAAGCCTTTGTGCGTGGGCTCAAAGACCCACTAGGTTCACGGATTAGGTGTATGCGACCCGAAAGTATTGAAAAAGCTTTGGAATTCGTTCATGAGGAACAAAACATGGTATATTTGCAACAGCGTGGTAGCCAAATTCCGGATAAGAAATTGCCACCTCAAATCATGCCGCATAGACATTTGCCTGCACCATCGGGTTTTCCCATGCCACAACCTAGACCGTTCCCTTTTATTTTGCCTGGACCTCCTAGGGGTCCATTCGGACAATCAATGTCGCCACACGTACCTGCAACGTGGCGACCTAATTTAAATACTCAAAATCAGGCTGGTCCATCTGGCACGCAACAAATGTTCCGTGCTCCCCCTCCTAATTATAACCAGAATAATGCATTTAAATTCGTACCGCGCAATACTGCACCGCAAGGTAATTTTCAGCAGCCTAGGCCCATGAGTGGGGCCAGGAATTATTTCGGAAACAAGGAGTTGAATTATAACGACTGTCTTAACTATTACGGCTTCGGAGAATTTGATAACGATTGCTACTCCTATTACGAACCTAATGTCGAGTATTACGACGGATACTTTTACACTGATTACGATAAGGCGTGTTACCCACAGCCTGAAGTAGCTAACGATTCGGTAAAAGACGAGTCCACTAAGCCATCTACTTCAAAAGAGGATTTTCCGAATCCACAGGTATTAGACAAACCAAAATAGAAGTTAACCTTCAAACACAACGTCAGCTTCCCTACTTACAAATTCAAGATCCTCCCCTAAAGCTTCTCATAGATACAGGTGCTAACCAATCTTTCATTAGCCCTAATGCGGTTGAAACTTATTTTAATGACGTGCAGTTAAACTTTGACCCCTTTGAAGTTTGTGACGTACACGCAGTGACACGTAGCAACTATTCAATAACTTTACCTTGCTTCTCGGAATTGAATGATAGCGATCACATTACACTTTTTGTATATCGATTCCACGACTATTTCGATGGTTTGATAGGGTCAGATTTATTAGACAAATGGGAAGCCGCCATTGATTATTTCAAGACCAAATCATTAATAACCAAAAACGCGTTAAATTCCTTACAGGTTTACGATTCGCGGAACCCTAATCTGTACGAGGATATCATTCCTGCCGGTACTTCTAAATTAGTCAAATTACCAGTTAACGTTCAGAACGGAGAAGTTATCATCCCGGAACTGATAATATCAAACTGTCATATTGGTGAATGTTTGACTACTGTAAAAAATCAGAGGGGCATAGTAGGAATTCATAATCCAAATCGAAGCGACGTTATTTTCTCCATGGATCGCCCGGTGTGTGCGCAGCTTTATAATACTGATTGCACGCGCACCGAGCAAGCACCTCAACGCGTAAAGGAAGTGTTATCGCGCTTGCGTACCGACCACCTGAACAAAGAGGAACGCGTTAACTTAGAATTATTGTGTGCGCGCTATGCAGACATATTTTATTTAGAAGGGGAGAACTTGACTTTTACCAATAAAATTAAACACTCAATTAAAACTAGCGATGAAATCACTATATAGGTACACCAAGAGCTACAGGTATCCTTTTGTGCATAGACAAGAGGTACAGGATCAAATGAGTAAAATGTTAGATCAAAAAATTATTCAACCATCACAGTCTGCATGGAGTTCACCTACTGTATATGGATTGTCCCTAAAAAGGCGGACGCTTCAGGTAAAGTTAAATGGCGATTAGTAGTGGATTTTCGGAAGTTAAATGAGAAAACTCTGGATGATAAATACCCCATACCAAATATTGCAGATATTTTGGACAAATTAGGCAACTGTCAATACTTCACAACCTTAGATTTAGCCAGTGGTTTCCATCAAGTAGAAGTTAACCCCACAGACATTCCAAAAACAGCATTCACCGTAGAACATGGCCATTTCGAGTTTTTAAGAATGTCCATGGGTCTGAAAAATAGTCCATCCACTTTCCAGAGGGTAATGGATAATGTTCTCAGAGACCTACAAAATACTATATGCCTGGTGTATTTAGAATATTAGATGATATCATAATTTTTTCTACGTCACTCCAAGAACATATGGTCAATCTAGAAAAAGTATTCAATAGATTACGAGAGTCCAATTTCAAAATCCAGATGGACAAGTCAGAGTTCCTCAAACTCGAGATTAAGCCGAACCCCGACAAAATATCTGCAATAAAGAATTATCCGCTTCCGGAAACCCCTACAGAGATTGAAAGGTTTCTGGGTCTTCTCGGTTACTATAGGAAATTCATACCCGATTTCGCGAAAGTAACTAAACCCATGACGCAGTGTTTAAAGAAGGGCTCGAAAATTACGTTAGACCAGAACTATATCGATTGTTTCGAAAAATGTAAGACACTCCTAATTAATGATCCCATTTTACAATATCCGGACTTTTCAAAAGAATTTATCTTAACAACAGACGCATCGAACGTAGCCATAGGAGCTGTCTTGTCCCAGGGTATCATAGGCACGGATAAACCCATTGCTTATGCTTCCAGGACCCTGAATAGTAGTGAGATTAACTATAGCACAATTGAGAAAGAACTCCTTGCAATTGTCTGGGCTACTAAATATTTCAGACCGTATCTGTTCGGTAGAAAATTCAAAATTGTCACAGACCATAGGCCCCTCCAATGGGTAATGAACATCAAAGAACCCAACTCGCGTCTTACTCGATGACGATTGAAACTAAGTGAGTTTGATTTCTCTGTGGTTTACAAGCAAGGAGAATGTAACACCAATGCCGACGCATTATCCCGTATTGAAGTACATAACGAGGAGACTAGCTCCCTTATAGTCAACCCTACTGAAAAACCATCCTCAATACTGGATGATTCAAACACCGATACAGTTCACACTGATGCCGAAAATCCGATACTAGAGGTTCCAATAACTGATTTCCCACTTAACAAATACCACAGACAAATCATTTTCACAGTGGTCGATGAAGTAAAAAGCCGCCCTTCAGCTTCAGAACCGTTTGAGTCACACGTTAGAACACATATTCAGATTTTCAAGAGCAATCTCGAAGAGGATGTTGTAAACGCTGTGAAAGAATATTAATCCTAAGGTAAAGACCGGTATTCTCGTTAATCCCCCATTAGCAATGTACAAAATCATTCCCATTATTCAGAATAAATTTAAAAACTCATCTATGGATTTAGTCTTAACAAAGGCAGAGTTACAAAATGTCAAAGACTATCTAAAACAACAGACGATAATTCGCAATTATCACGAAGGTAAAACGAATCACCGTGGAATTAATGAGTGTTATCTGTCTTTATGTAATAAATATTACTGGCCAAAAATGAAGGAACACATAACGAAATATATAAATGAGTGTGACGTATGTGGTCAAGCCAAGTACGATAGGAACCCCATCAAACAAAGGTTTAATATTGTACCACCTCCAACCCAACCGTTCGAAATAGTACATCTCGATTTACTCAGCGTCGAAACGCAAAAATATCTCACAGTCATTGATACATTTTCAAAATATGCTCAAGCTTACCACCTAAGGGACGCAACAGCGGTTAGCGTCGTACAAGCTCTTTTAACATTCGGTACGCACCATGGATTCCCCTTAACTATCGTCACGGACAGAGGCCCGGAATTTACGAATCAACTTTTCTCAGAGTTCGTTAAAAATAAAATTCAACACCACAAAACCTCAGCATGCACACCAAACGAAAACGGCATGGTGGAAAGGCTACACTAGCTTGCTTTCAACTTATTAAATCGATAACCGATAACATAGATAAAAAAATACCAGTCACTGCTATATTTTTTGATATGAGCAAAGCTTTTGACTCTGTAAAACATGACATACTATTGAAAAAATGTGAAAATTACGGAATAAGAGGAAAAGCGTTAAACTGGCTTAAGGATTACCTAAGTAATCGAAAACAATGCGTTGAAGTTATAGGAGTAAATAAAGACAGAGAGGTGTTAAATTATAAATCTCAGTTCAGGGCCAACACATATGGTGTGCCTCAAGGTAGCATTTTAGGACCATTGCTCTTTCTTCTATATATAAACGATTTGCCTAAAGTAACTCAGAATAAGTGCGTGTTATTTGCAGATGACATTTCACTTGTAATAAATAACGAAAACAAAAATGAACAGCACGAGGAAAAAATAAATACTGCCGTAGAAGCCATACTAGAATGGTTTGAACAAAATAATTTATGTCTAAACATTTCCAAAACCAAATATATTAATTTTTGCAATTACAAGATGACAAATAAAACAATGAAAATTATTGGACGTGATAATAAAATTGACGAAGTTGACAATACAAAATTTTTGGGCATAGAAATTGACAAAAATTGCAATTGGAAAAAACATGTTGAGAATGTATGTAACAGGCTAAACAGCTTTGCATTTGCACTGAGAAATCTAAGAAAAACCGTAGGAAGAAATACCGCCTTGTTAGCTTATCATGGATATGTCGCATCTGTGTTAAGGTACGGTTTGATAATATGGGGCAATTCTACGGACAGTAACAGGGCCTTTATTGTCCAAAAAAAGTGCTTAAGAGCTGTGTTCGGTATTGGTCCATTAGAATCGTGCAGACCCATTTTTAAAGAGAATAAGTTGTTAACACTTGCATGCTTATACATACTAGAGATGGGTGTATTTGTAAAAAAAACATCCTGCTCTGTTTAGTAAGGCAGATAGCGAAAATATTTATAAGATAGGCAAAAAGTCTAGGGATCCAACTAAATTAGCAATGCCTAGGTGTGGGACAGCATTTTGCCACAAAAACGCAAGTCGTATGGCAATTAAAATATTTAATAGGATACCTAAGCAAATTAGAGAATTGCCAACGAATTTTTTCCTAAAAGAACTAAAAACGTGGCTCATGGGCAAATGTTTCTATATGGTAAATGAATTTATAAATTATAATATGAATAAAAAAACTTTGTAATTGGATTAAATTGAACATTTTGTATTGATTTAGTTTTTGACATTTTGTATATTTTTTAGTTTTGACATTTTTTATTTTTAGTTTTTGACATTTAGTACCTTTTAGTGTTTGACATTTAGTATCTTTTAGTGTTTGATATCTAGTATCTTTTAGTTTTTGACGTTGTATTTTTATTTGTTTTTTATTTTGACATTCTATTTTTATATCAATTAATTTTTTTAATGACATTTGGAAGCTCATTTATTGACATTTAAGTAATTTAATTTGTTCACGTATTAATTTGATTTATTAATATTTTTCAACTTTATACCATTTATAAACAGAATTTTTTTTTATGTGAATAATTGAGAGTCATGCCCATTCATAATAAATTTGCATGCTGAATGTGAGGCGGAATATGAAGAAACATAATTATATTTTAAGACCTGTACCTGTAACCATATTTCAAGCAAATAAATGATATTATTATTATTATTATTATTATTACATTCCACACTTTTAGAGCATCTACGTATTTTAAAATTGGAACATCGCGGAGCCTCCGCTATGAGTTTAATGCCATATGCAATTCTAGGTTATAATAGCTCTATTCACAGTTTCACCAAGTGCAGACCTTTATATATAATTACTGGCCATTTAGACCCTCGCGATCCATTAGATATAAATCTGTCAGAAAATATACTACAATCATATACACAAGAACATCGTAACAAAATGAAACGAGTCTTCGAGATGATTAATGATTCATCCCTGCACGATCGCGCAAGGATTATCGAGAATATTAATAAGAACAGGGAAACCGAACAGGAATACTCTGCGGATCAACAAATTTTTGTACGGAACCCAATGGCCAGTCGACAAAAACTGGCCCCCAGATTTACACGCGATACAGTATTGGCGGACTTACCGATCCACATCTACACTAAAAAGAAAC
Organism: Melanchra persicariae; assembly: GCA_947386135.1. Classification (NCBI taxonomy): domain Eukaryota; kingdom Metazoa; phylum Arthropoda; class Insecta; order Lepidoptera; family Noctuidae; genus Melanchra; species Melanchra persicariae. The sequence goes on along the minus strand of OX376652.1, from coordinate 10,247,499 downwards.
GTGGACCCATAGCTAAGTCCCGCCTGAAGCGAGTCCCTAACACCAACCTCATGTTACAGGATTGCCCTCCTGGCTCTGAGACTTTTTTTTTTTTTTTACGGGGGGAAATCCTCATGGATGTCCTCCGCCCTGAGGGGTCTGTCAGACTCTTACTGACTAAAACCACCCCGGTGTTCCATCTTCCACCTACGCCGGGGATCGCGGGAACATATGCGACTTCCGTAATCCCCGGCTGATGGCTCTGAGCCTAACGCAAGCGGAAGACATAACGTTGAATAGTCTGGAGAACGGACCAGGCATCTTACCCTTTATGCTAGGAAAAACGAAAGTTATCTCCCATTACCACTCGTTTATCCAACCGGTTAATCTAGACGTTATTCGTAGCAATATAGATTTAGTAAGAAAACAGTTAGTTAATATTTCACCTGAATTTCACAATAAAACCCTGTCATTATATATGCCACATACTGGTCAGATAGCTGCGTTATTTAATTATAGAGATATTCTATATATCTCTATAATAAAATAACGCAGCTATCTGACCAGTTAGAATTGTTCCAGCCTAATCGCGTCAAGAGAGGTCTAATTGATGGGTTGGGTTCAGTTGTTAAAAGCATCTCCGGAAATTTGGACTATACAGGCGCTATTCGTTACGATAGTGCAATTAAAATTCCGCAGGAAAATGAGAATAAAATGGTCACGGAATTAAATAATCGCGTTAGTTTAAATAAACATTGGCAGTCTTATTCATAAAAAGATAAAATAGGTTTATTACCTTGTTGTAATAAAAATCCCGAAAAGAATTATTCATAAACGCCCAATAAAGCTATAAAGCTTTGTAAGTATTCAATAGCGGCTTCGAAACTTATAACAGGGTCGACCCTACTTTAGACCTCTAATAAAGAGAAATATGGCCGACAGATGTGCAACAGCTGATTTTTTTTCGCGTCCGAACCGTTTGTATTGAGATTTGTTCGTAAAAGTTTGTTGTCGTCGTTCGTTCGTTCGTGTGGTTGGACAAGGAGCTGTTGAAGTATTTGGAGACATTTTTTTATAAAATCGGTGTGAATTTGGTGAAATCGTTAGCTATGCAAGCTCTGCAAGCATTACATGCTATTGAACGAGCAGAAAATGTTTCACGTCGTCGAAAGATTTACCAGGAGAGATGTGATCCGTTTTCTTTACCAGATGTAGAGTTCAAACGACGATACCGTTTCAACAAAAATACCATGGCCTTTATAATAGATCTCGTCAGGCAAGACTTGCAACTGGACTCCAGAGGTTGTGGAACGTCACCAGAGTTACAAGTGTTAACCGCTATAAGATGTTGGGGTCGTCGTGAAGTAAGCACGTTTACAAGTATTTCATATATCCCACATTTTAATATACCGTACATACGTTTTTAAATATCTTTGTAACGTTTTAGGTTCAAGATGATGGGGGAGAAATCCATGGTTTGTCTCAACCAACTGTGAGTCGCATTTGTGCCAGAGTAGCCCGCGCGATTGCTCGCCACTCTGATACATACATAAAAATGCCAGAGTTTGACTGGCCTGTTGGTCTAGTGGTTAGTGACCCTGACTGCAAAGCCGGAGGTCGTGGGTTCGATTCCCACCCAGGACAAACTTTGTGTGATGAGCATTATTGTTTGTTCTGTGTCTGGGTGTAATTTATCTATAATATGTATGTATTTATAAATTATATAAGTATGTATATCAGTTGTCTGGTTACCATAACACAAGCTCTGCTTAGCTTGGGATCAGATGGCCGTGTGTGAGTTGTCCCAAGATATTATTATTATTCTCTTTATTCATTCATTCACATATATTTTACATTTTTAAATATTTCTATAAAAACAATAAAAAAAACATTTGAAAATATAAAAAATAGTAGTCCGCCGGTGTCGGGAGCGAGGTCCAAGCTACCGGTGGTTAGGGCTTCAGAGAAAGGAACCTCCTCACAATACGAGCCGTATCGAGGAGTACTGCCTTCTGTATCAGGCCCTTTATCCAACTGTGCAACGCCAACTTCGACAGATGGTCGTCGAAGCTTTTGGCCATCAGGCCGTTGGCCGTAACGACCATCGGCACAATGACAGCCGAGTCCACATTCCACATGTCAACAACCTCGTGCGCTAAGTCAAGATACTTGATTTGTTTTTCTTTCTCATCTTTGACGAGGTTCTCGTCATGTGGAATGGTAACATCGATTATCATTGTGCGGCGCGCTAATGCTAATCGGTTATTATTATTATTTCCTTTATTCATTTTATTACATATCATTTACATTTTTAAATATTTCTATAAAAATATAAAAAAAAAACATTTAAAAATATAAAAATAGTAGCCCACCGGTATCGGGAACAGAATCCAAGCTACCGGTGGTCAGGGCTCCTGAGAGAGAAACCTCCTAACGATACGCGCCGTGTCCAAGAGTACTGCTTTCTGGATCAAGCCCTTGATCCAGCTGCCCAACGAGAGCCTCTTGAGATGTTGGTCGAGGCTCTTGGCAATTACGCCATTGGCCGTGACGATTATCGGCACAATGACTGCTGTGTTCACATCCCACATGTCGACAACCTCGCGAGCCAAGTCAAGATACTTTGTTTGTTTATCTTTCTCAGACTTCACGAGGTTCTCGTCATGAGGGACTGCTATATCAACAATCATTGCGCGACGCTCTAATCGGTCTATCACCACTATATCAGGCTTATTAGCCAAAATAGTCCTGTCAGTGATGATAGACCGATCCCAATACAATGTGCAATTGCCATTTTCGAGAACTGGGTCGGGCACATACCTATAGTACGGTACTTCCGATTCCACAAGATTGTATTGAAGAGCAAGTTGCTGATGGATAATCCTGGCTACAAGGTTGTGCCTGTGCAAATAGTCTCCGTTAGCCAGACTAGAACAACCGGAAATAATGTGGCGGATAGATTCCCCGGGCCGGTGACATGCCCGACATATGTCAACCGTACCGTCCTTCACAATGTATTTCCGGTAGTTGTTCGTCATCATAACTTCGTCCATAATCGCACAGACAAAATCTTCGGTTTCCCCGAAGAGGTCACCAAAACGCAGCCAGGCTACGGACGCTAAAAAGTCTACATCGGGCCCATGTAGGACCCGATAAAAACGTCCGTGAAGCTCCTTGCTCTGCCATACCTTCATGCGGTCATTAGTATCTAATAGGTACCACAGGTTTGCGCCAGTCCTCGTTAGCCAAGGAGAGCGCGGTAAGGCCTTTGTCCACCGCTACCACATCCTGATGCATACCCACGTCGGCCTCTAGGAAATAATCCCTAAGGCTGCATACCTCGCGGTTGTGCAGGGTCTTAGCATTTAAGAAGCCACGACCCCCGCACTTCCGCGGGATATACAGCCTCATCACCGATGACCGTGGGTGATGCATCCGATTTGCGGTAAGCAGTGAGCGAACCCTCCTATCCAGGGCGTCAAGTTCCGTCTGAGTCCATTTGAGTATGCCGAAAGAGTACATCAAAACCGGTATGACCCAACCGTTGAAGGCGCGCACCTTGTTTCCGCCTGATAAAAGACTGTTAAGTACTTTGTTCAGGCGGCCAAAGAAGCGCTCCTTCAACGATTGTTTCATGTCAGCAGCATTGATGCCTAACGCTTCCGACATACCCAAATACTTGTAGGTTTCGGTTGAGGAGAGGGACCTAAGGTGTATGGAATCCGAGAGTTGGGTTCCCACGGATTCCATAATCTCCCCTCGCTTTACGTGCATGACCGCACATTTGTCCATACCAAATTCCATCCTGATGGCGCTACTGAAGGTTTCTGTTACCTTCAGTAGCTTCATCAGTTGCAAATTGTTAGGAGCAAAGAGTTTTAAGTCATCCATGTAAAGGAGGTGCGATATGACCTGACCACCTCTTCTCAACCGGTAGCCTTGGCCCGAACCCTCCAGCAGTATACTGAGAGGGTTGAGGGCCAGACAAAACCAAAGTGGACTCAGACTGTCGCCCTGAAATATACCACGCTCTATCCTTATCGGTTCGCTGTTCGCCTGAATCTGTCGACATCCTGGATAGCGAAGAACCGTCCTCCACTGCCCCATACATGACATCAGGAAAGTGCGCAGAACTGCATCAACTTTATACAGCTCCAGCACCCTCATGAGCCATGTATGTGGCACTGAGTCATAGGCCTTCTTATAATCTATCCAACATGTCGACAGATCCTTTCTAGAACGACGTACCTGTTGGCTAATGGCAACATCGATGAGGAGTAGCTCCTTAGTACCGCGGGACCCTTTCCTACATCCATTCTGAGAGGCAGACATTATTGAATTACTGTCAATATGTTCGTTAATCTTAGCTCTCAAAATGGATGTAAGAACTTTATAGACCGTCGGTAAACACGTGATCGGTCTATAATTTTTAGGCTCCGCGGTACTACCTGATTTATGGAGCAGATGGGTTAGTCCTGTAGTTAGGAACTGGGGCAGCGACCCTGACTCTAAGGCAGACTGGAATTGAGATGCCAAGCGAGCGTGCGATCTTTTGAACCATTTTATCCAAAAGTTGTGCAGCCCGTCCGGCCCTGGAGATTTCCAGTTAGGTAACGGACGGACTGCACGAGCTATATCTTGGGGGCTGATGGTAATTGCCCCCATTTGTGGTATCGGATCGCACGCACGCTCGACCTCCCGAGTCCAATCACCCTCAGTATGACTGACAGGCACCGACCAGATGCTGCGCCAGAATGAACACATGGCATCATCATCCGGTAGGCGCGTATCAGTTACACCTTGGTCCGGTCGCTCCCAAGCCCTATAAACCCACCTCTCATTGCTTTGGAATATGCGATTCTGAGTGTATCGCTCCACGCGCCGCTTGTACCGACGTATACGGTTTGCCCATGCATAGATTTTCTGCTTCAGGAAGTCGATACGCTCTGTGACACGGGTAAGATAATCCCGAGGATTAATATCAGTCCCCGAGAATGCCCGCCTCACAAAGCGCATCACTCTACGGCGAGTGTTGCCCTCCCTGAAGCAGATTAGTTTGCCGATGAGTGCTCTAGCCTCACCGATACGACGCTCGATCCTGCACTGCCAAGCTGGTACAGCTGGTCGTGTAGGTCTGTCAGTGTTAGGAAATCTGACATGAGCTACACGACATGCCGCTGCAGCCGCACAGTACAAGATCGAGTGGGTATCGGCGAGATCTTCGCTGCTATCAAAACAACTTGCTAGCAGCGAATCTAGAGCACACACCAGCGCCCTATTTTTCTTATGCATGGGCAAACGAGGTAGCCGAGGCCTAAGCTCAGGCGGTGTGGAGCGATACTCCCGGAAAGCATCCTCCAAAGCGCTCCTCAATCGCTCATTGCATTGGGTACTCACGGATATAGCCCCGTCAACGTCTTCTTCATCAACGTAGTCGGGTCGCGGTGAAACACTAGGTTGTATTTGCACCGCGACCAGTGGTGAAGCAGGTGAGACGCGGCTGCTCCGTGATTCCAGACGCAGTCTATCAAGTACGGCGTCATCCAACATACGGTTACGCTGGATGACCCGCACCTGATCCGATAATCGTTGGGCTGAAACGTTGATAGCTGGCTCAAGTACCTGAAACAGAGAGAGCATCCGACCACGGTACGCAGTCAGGTTAGTTCCCCCCTCTGTAGCCCCAAAGTATGAGCGCATGACATTTTCGTTTACTGATTGTGTCCATCGCATGCGCTGCACACTTCCACCGATAGCGGGGACCCTGCCAGAGGCCGGCGGGCCTCGAGGTCCCAAGCTGGTCGGAGGTCGGCCTCGTCCACGCCGACGCGCAGGTGGTGGTGTCGTCGGTGGCGAGAAGTATTCGTCGCTCGAGCTCGACGCAACTGCAGCAACCGGAATCTCAGGACTCACGGCTGGAGCAGGTCCCGGCGGCTGCGAGGCGGAGCTGAGCGACGAACCCGAAGATGATGGTTGTGCGGTTTGTGCTCGTGCCCGGCTTCTTGTCAGCATGTCAACATGTATTTTATTTAATTTATTCCAAATTTCTTGCTATTGAGCTGCATTACGGTCATATATATTTTTTTTCTTCGATGTATCTTGAATTATGGACATTTTATAGTCGATTTTTATTTAAATTATTACAAAATATGCGGGATGAAATTTTTGGTGACAGTTAACTTGACAGCCGGACCACAGATTATTATTATTATTATTATTAGAGTCCCTGGCAGAACAGCAAAGGGTTATAAGGGAATTTTCAGAAATAAGACAATTTCCCTCCGTCTTGGGATGTATTGATTGCACCCATATAAAAATAAAAAAATATGGTGGTGACGCAGCTCAGTATTATATAAATAGAAAAGGATTTTACTCTCTGAATGTACAAGTAAGTCAGAAAAATATACTTATGTAATTAAATTTAAAAAAGTCATTGGTACCTGGCAGAGTTTGAACTCGGACCTCCGTGATTGGAAACTGCATTCTAAACCACTGAGCCAACAATGCTGTAGTATTGGGTACTTACCTACTATTATAAATTATAAACCAATTCTTTTCCTTAAAAGTTAACCTCTGCCTAAACATATGTTCCATATTTCAGATAGCTTGTGATGCTAGACTAAAAATAAGAGACATAGTTGCAAGGTGGCGGGGCAGCACTCATGATTCCAGAATTTTTAATGAGTCCACTCTTAAAGAACGTTTTGAACGAGGCGAGTTCAGAGGGAGACTTTTGGGGGATTCTGGGTATCGATTAGAGTCATATCTTTTTACACCCATACTAAGGCCTCAAAACGAACGTGAGGAAAGATACAATCGAGCTCAGATTGCCACTCGCAACTGTATTGAACGTTGCTTTGGTGTGTGGAAACAGCGGTTTCAATGTCTATTAAATGGTTTAACAGTGCACATGTACAATGTCAAACCAACCATTGTCGCACTTGCAGTTTTGCACAATATTGCAATAGGACATGAGGACTTGATACCAGGTAATTTGCACAAATTGTCCCATAGTGAAAGTGGTTCAATTCAATGAAATTATGACATCTGTCTGCCAATGCAAAACTAAATTTTCAGATCAAGACAACAGAATAATCGAGTTACAGGATACTGTTGCTTATAACGAGGACAGAGGAAGAGGCCCTAACAGTGTTATGTTACGAGCATTTATAGATAGGCATTTTAGATAAATAAGCAGGTATCTCTATCTAGTTATAAGTTTTTATTTATTCTTTGAAATTACAATTTTCAAGTGATTCATTTTGATTTTTTTTCTAAAAAATTCAATTTTTAATTTTAATAAGGACTCTTAAATCCAAGTTTCGGGCTTTCCTTTTTTCATTTTCCATTTGGACTTCATGAAGTTGTTTCCTACATGCAGTTTCCACAGTCGCTATAGTTTCTGCTGCTGACACCTGAAATAAAATATTCATGAAGATAGTAATTCTGTAATCAAATCTTAACATATTACAAAAACACAATTTGTTAAATAAACACCCTAGTTTTAAGGATTTACCTTGTTCACATTTTCTTTATTTTTAGATTTCTTCCAAGAGGATGGTTTTTAAATGAGTGGTGAAGCAGTGGATACAACCTGAAAAAATGAAGCCTGTTAAAGTTTTATTTGTATCTAAATATAATTAAATTAATAAACAACTTTAAATTGACAGTATTATTTCACACACTTGTTTGTTTTACCTTTGGTGTATTTTGGATCTCCTAAAGAGGTTTTTGAGCGTCATTCATCAGTGGCACTGGACTCTTTGTAACCTACAACAATTAAACAATTGTCAAAAATAAATTGGTGTACACAGAATGCCATCTAGTTCCTAAAAACACTACTGATACTTACAATATCTGGAGTCTCATCTGGTATGTTCAGTATTATGCCATTTAACGTAACTATGTCCTGAAAAATAATATCAACTGTTATTCGACAACTGATAGAGGGGAGACAATATCATAAATGAATATGAATAAACTTTATTGAAACGACTACCTAAAGCTCACCTTTTTATTTATCTCATCCTCATTAATGTCATTTTTTTCCTTTGGCTTTCCAACATTGATCTGCAAGTATACAAAGAATACATAAAGGTTTGTAATCGACCGAGCGAGCAAAGCAAGTAATAATGTCCATTTGAAGAGTCCAGAAGTTTTCCAACATTGGTCAGAAAACGGGGGAAGTTTGTTGTTATATTACTGTGAAGTATGGTCACAAGGTCTACTGTTCACAGAACCATATTTAGATACATCAATGACAAGTATATAGTAAAGAACAAAGACCTACCTGGTTTATACTATCGGAATCAAATTCATTTATGTCAATGACAAATTCGTTAGGGAGCCATGAGCATATATCATCTGCATTTTCGGGGTTTGTTGGTGGGGGTGGACCACCACCAGTCTGGAGAAGTTTCTTTCTTTCCTCAGTTTTAACTTTCTTTTTTGTCATTTTAATTATGCTCCATTGAGATTTTAATTGTGAAAGGGAGCGCATGCCACCTTTGCTCATAACGTTGAAACTGGAAATAAAGAACCATAAAAATTAACACATTTAATTAACATTTCTATATTCAACATGGGCCTCTCAAGTAAATCTGAGGGACATGATACACAAATGGCCCGTTTTTGAACACTAAAGTACAATATACATGTTCTTTTTTTTTTTTTTTTCTTTATTTATTTAGGGACATTTATGATCGCAATGCGTATGTCAGTCCCATCGTACCCTAAATACACATTGGTCATATCTGGGCCATGAACCTAAACAGACTCTTCGCATCATCACCATTTGGTTGAGCCAGGATTTTATGGAATGTGCCTACTTCAAGTCTGTTCAACCTCAAGACCCTAAACAAATCATTTCTCTCAGACTCATACCGAACACAGTCCATCAATAAGTGCTGTAAGTCTTCAACAACTCCACACTGCACACAGTTAGGCGAGTTCATTTTTCTCATCATAAACGCAAACTTATTGCATGGAATGTGTCCAGATCTGAGTCTATGAGCCGTAACAACTAATTTTCGACTTAAATTGTTATTCACAAACCAGGGCACACGAAAAGGCTGACCTTGCATAGTTTTATACCAGATCCCTTTGTCTAAAGAACGCTTGTCAAAATATTCCTTCCAATCATCATAACACTTATTTTTAAATTTAGGTAAAACTTCTGAATAATCCAAAATTACATAAGTGTCTTTTCCATTTTTAGCTGCATATTTTGCTAGCATGTCAGCCCTTTCATTGCCCTGTATCCCAATATGCGATGGAACCCATTGCAATCTCAATGTAACACCTTTACGCATTAATTCATCTATTTTGGATAGAATCACATAAGCTAGCGATACACCTCTGTGGCCAGAGGCGCATCGAGCTAAATGTTGTAGGGAACTTTTGCTGTCCGTGCAAATAACAATATTTTTATGTTGACTACTGGCACAGAACGTAAGTGCTTCAGAGATTGCAACAAGCTCCAACGTCATTATGGACGCTTTCTTATCTATTTTAAAGCAATTACTTTGACAATTTATTGGTTCACTAGGCACATAAAAGGCTGCTCCACGACCTTCTACACTCTTCGACCCATCTGTAAATATACTAAGCCATTCATTGTACTTCAAATGCAACTCTGTAATAACTTCAAATCTTAATAAATCACTATTATAGCTTTGTTTAGAGAATTTCACTACATCTAAGTCCCAAATAATTACTTCTTGAATATTAATGTTAGTCATCCATGTCCTCAGAGTAAACATCAGCAAGGGATGTGATGATGCTATATGATCTACTTTCACTTCATTATATAAAGAAATCAGTAGAGGAATCTTTTTATTTCTCCAATAATTATTCTGTCGAAGAGTGTGAAGTTCCCCAACAAATTATTGGTACTATTATTTTCAATCGACTTAGATTTTAAACAGAACTTATAACCTAAATATTTTCTCCGTAAATACCGTGGAACTACACAGAGCTCACTTTCCATAACATGGATAGGTGTAGTTTTGATAAAACCTCCAATTATCCTCATAGCCTGCACGTCGATTCTGTAAAATTCAAACAACAACTCGCATTTCAAGTCGTTATTCACTCTCACTTCGCATAAGGTTCAAAATGACCTTGATTTTGCATTCTGTAAGCATCACCTAGGCACTTGCGAAGTGAAGTGAGCTCCAAAGCGACCAACACTGTACTAGTGACTACCACACTCAACAAATCTAAGTCGGGATTTATCGGTTTTTCATTTTACCAGTTTTTGACACAGATTTTTAGCTATTACGATGTTTAAATTAAAATTTCTTATTTTAAGGAATTTTAGGCAGCTAATAAGTAAAAAAAAAACAGAAAACTCTAAATTCGTGCCGTGAATATAATCTATGCTTACCTTACGAAAAGAAATGACTGACAGATAATATCATAAGTAATCTGTGGACAATATTTTCATTTATTGCCGTTGACGTTTAAAAGTTCGTTGCATTCACAGAGTACTTTTGGTTGCATTGTTTTGTTAACGTTCTGTTTGTTTTTTGATCGATCAGTGCCGGTAATAATAGTGAAATAATCATGAAGTGAGTTTATATTTCTGGTTGTGAATTTCAAAAATAATATTAATTAAAGAAGTGTTTATTTTGTTTTCTAATCCATCAATAATGTTTCAGTCCAAATGAGACACGTTCTTTTCATCCATCGTCGGATTAAGTAGGTAGGCACTTATTCACTTTATAACTTTAAAAACTTTATTTAAACACTATTTAACTATGATTTATTCTATTTTCACTCATAAAATAGATGCTTTTAATTTGACACTTTGAATCGCGTTCGAGTGCAAAGTGAACGTCGAAGTGACAGGGGAATTACCTTATAGAATGCCACTTTTTACGTCATCTCATACTTTATCTGTCAAAATGTCGAGGTAAATTTAGTTCAACTCGCAAACACGCTCGCAATAGTAGCGCTAGTGTAGATTCGAATTATCAACCGAGTTTTAGAATGCCAATCAAGAAACTCACAGCGGATTCAGATTCGAAGTTTAGAATGAAGTCTTACAGAATCACACTGCTGGTTTTGAATTTTATTTAGTTTGTCTAGGTGACACTTTGCACTCACATCATATAAAAAACTGCTGTAGTCTAAGCGACTTCTAATCAAGGCTATGTAGATATGTCTCAAATGTTTAGGGTGCAGGCCCCATGCAGTGCCAGCCAGGACTTTGAGTAAATATAGACTCCTCTGTACTTTCAAATATTAATAATAATTATATAACTACAGGCCTCTTTTTTGATCTATCGAAAGCCTTCGATCTGGTGTCACATGACATATTGCTACAAAAATTGGAAGCTGCTGGTATTAGAGGACCGACACTTCAGTGGCTGTCGTCCTATTTAAGCAATAGAAAACAATGTGTCATCATCAATAAAAAAAATGAAAATAATGTAATAATATCCTATTCATCGGAATATAAACATAATAAATCTGGCGTTCCACAAGGAAGTGTGCTGGGCCCAATATTATTCCTCATTTATATAAATGACATTGTAAAAATAACTAACCATAAATGCGTATTATTTGCTGACGATATTTCTATTATAGTGACATCTAATAAAAAACTAAATACCATTTCAGAACATGAACTTGACATTAATAATACAATTGATAAATTATTGCATTGGCTTGACATTAACCATTTGATGATAAATTTAGACAAATCCGTTTACATCCAATTTAATCGATCAAATAATTCCAAAAATGACATCAAACTCAATATTAATAAAATCAATGAAGTAGCACGTACCAGATTTTTAGGTGTAATAATAGATAAAGACATTAACTGGAAAGAGCACATAGACAATGTTAGCACTAAAATTAATAAATTTGTTTATGCGTTAAAACAAGTAAAAAATGTAACTAATATAAAAACTGCTGTAATGTCATACCACGCGTACGTCGAATCATTGTTACGTTATGGACTAATAATGTGGGGTAACAGCACTGACTTCCACAGAGCATTCATCGCTCAAAAAAAGTGCATGAGAGCAATTTGTGGACTTAAGCTCGACGACTCATGTCGACCAATATTTAAAAAACTTGGTTTGTTACCGTTACCGTCGCTTTACATTTACGAAATATGTGTATTTGTTTTTAAAAATAAGCAACTATTTAAGACTGCAAATGATGTCAATCCTCGGAACCGACGAGATCCATATGGGCTGGTGTTAAATGATTTGCCTAGACTGTCTAAATACAATAGTAACTGCTTGGCAATGTGTGTGTGCATTTATAATAAAATACCAAGGCATTTCAAAGCTTTAAATACAAAATTATTTAAAATTAAATTTCAAAAGTGGTTACTCGAGTGTAGTTTTTATAGTTTAAAAGAATTTATGGACAAAAAATTTTGATGTTTATAAAATATAAAAAACAGTTTGTTGTTGCTAGACATGTTTTTAAAATTTTGCATGCTATGTTTTATCCTAGCTAAACATGCTTGTGCCTCAATTTGTATTTAACACCCTTGTATACCATGTTTACGCAAATAAATATTCTATTCTATTCTATTCTATTCTGAACTTTCTCGGCTATCATATTGATGTGTTTACTCCAACGCAATGGACTGTCTAACCACACTCCCAAATACTTGTAATTGTCTACTGACTGTAAATTATGTACATTTATATTTAAATCTATTTCTAGTTTTCTGAATCCCCTAGTGAAAATACATACTTTAGACTTAGATGCCGATAATTCTAAACCCGTCATTCAAAATATTACAAAATGTACCTATTTAACGCTACTTGAAATTCATGTTTACTTTGACTAAGATTTCTAGAAGAACAATACAAAACAAAATCATCAGCGTATTGACACATACTCACATTTTTAATCTTATGGAAACAAGTCATTGTGACCACATTAAAAAGAAGGGGAGAAATTGGGTCTCCTTGTGCCAAGCCTCTATCAGTATACCTAATAAAATAATTATGCTGATCAGTCTCATCTTTCATCATAAGGTGTCTTTCACTTAGGAAGCTCCATAGATATCGACAAATTCTTTGTCCGACTCCTATTTCGTCTAGAGTATTAATCAGTACGTCTACTAATACATTATTATAAGCGTTTGAAATATCTAAAAAACAAGCTATAGTTGGAAGCTTATGCGAGAATCCTACATAAATCTGGCTTACTAATTTAACCAGACAATCCTGACATGACTGCCCTCTTCTAAACCCGGACGTGTATGGTGATAACAATTTATTTTTTTCTATATACCATTCAAGTCGTTTCGTCAACATTGAGTGGAAAATTTTGCATACACAAGATATTAATGAAATTGGTCGTAGTTTAAGACTATTATTAGGACAATTTTTAGGAATGGGCGTCACCAGTATGTCGCGCCATTGTTTTGGAATATCCCCCGTATAAAAGATATTATTATATAATTTTAATAAGTACTGCTTACTGACCGGTGAAAGATGAAAAATTAGTGAATATGTTATACCATCGTTACCAGGCGCTGTGTCTTTTCGCTTAAAGCAATGAGTCATTTCTTGTACAGTGAAGCTATTATCTAATTCTGTATTATTTGATTTAAAACTGTTATAGGGCTGTCGACACGTATAGTCGGGAGCTAGATTGCAAAGCAGTTCGAGTTTTTGTTCATTGGAAACATATGATCGTGAGGAATGAATTCCCTTAACCCAGCCCATACGTTTCCACATATCGGAGCTGGATTTGTTCATCGATGCTACTACAATATGTTTGCCAATCATTTGTTCTAGACCGCTGTATGGCCGTTTTCGCAGTTTCTGCTATTCGTTCAAGAACGGTTAAATTGTTGGGAGTAGGGTTGCTTCTAAATTTTTTTAAGGCCAGTCTTCGTTGGGCAACTAAATGAGAAAGCTTTGGACTCCAATATGGTTTAGGTCGAAATCCATTACTAGGTTTATCGCATACCTTTATAAGAGGTATGAACTGATCTGCGGCTTTCTCCACCTGTTTAATAAAGTGGTCATACATGGATTGTACAGTGACAGATTCAACAGGTTGGAGCAAATAATTTTCTAAACACTTAGTATACTCTGACCATTTGGCTAATTTAAAATTCCGTTTTTTGGTATTATAAACAGAGTGTGCTTCACTATGCTGTCGTATTCGTGAATCCACTCAGGCAGAGACGGAATGATGGCTTTGTCCGAGATGATATCGATGGTGTCCACATGAAAATTGAACTCGAAGGTTTTTTCTAGGGTGATGTGTGAGAAGTCAGTGGGATCCCACTTGTAGGTTTGGGTTTCTCCCCACTCGTTGGCATGATAACACGCTGCGATGTGGACAGGGGTGCCAGAACCTAAGAAAAGATTAGGCCATTTCTTATGTATCTTGTAAAATTGCCGGCAGAATTCCTTTTTGAACATATTGTTAATGTTGGCGGCCGCCGCTTGTAAGTTGCGTTTCAACACGGTTCCCTTGCGAAACCAAGAAGTTGTGCTAGCGTCCATGTTGACTATTGGGTGACCCATGACCTTCCATAGACCCGCCATCTCTAGTCTGAGCATGGCATGCTGTGGGCTGACAATGGGGGCTGTCTCTGCCTCATAGAAACTGGTTGCTTTGAGTGTAGGGCTCAGGTCTTGCACAATTGTGTCCAGAAACTCAGATGAGAACTCGAGGTCTCGCAGAATAGAACCTATTGTCTCAATCTCAATCTCAATCTCAATTCGTTTATTGCAATCCATAATGTCAAAATACAGGTGGTAAAATAAATACATAGAAACAATTATGGACCCTGTCGGGCACAGCAAAACGTTAAAATAATTAGGAGAGAGGAAGAGCGCTTTAAATAATTTATAACAGTTTATTATTTCCTGTCCAACTTGTATGCAATTAAGTACATTATTTGAATAGGATGTGATTTATTTATTGTTATTATTAACAGAGTACTATATTGTTTATTTATTTATCATTATTAATAGAATAGCATGTCATATATTTATTATTATTAATCGGATAGTATTTCATTAATTTATTACCAATAGGATAGGATGTCATTTACATATTATTATTAATTTAATAGAATGTCATTTTTTATTATTATGAATTGAATAGAATGTCATTTATTTATTTATTATTATTGATAGAATAGTATGTCATGTATTTATTATTATTAGGTTTGCATTTGTCCTGTTATTATTAAAACTTATCCGTAAGGAATTCTTCCAATGTGTAGTAGCTTTTTTCTATTAATAATTGTTTTAACTTATTTAAAAATATACTGGTTTTGTTTTCTTGCTTTATGTTTTCCGGTAGTTTATTGTATATTTTAATCGACATAGAGTATGGACCAGTAGCATGTAACTTGAGGCGGGACGGAGGCAAATTTAACCTATTTTTATGGCGCAGCGAATAGTTTGTATGTATGTCTCCCCGTGTTCTGTAAGAATCTGGGTGATTGCGGACCAGTTTACATAACTCTAAGACATAAATACCAACCAATGTGAGTACCCTGTATTTTTTAAAATAAGGCTTACAGCTATCCGTCTGTTCTATATTACTGATTATACGTATCAGCTTTTTCTGTAGGGTAAATACGAAGGGCGCGTCTGTGCTATTTCCCCATAATATTATGCCATAGGTAATCCATGCATGTGCATATGCGTAGTATGTAGCTAGCGCAGTTTGTAGGCTTGTAGTCTTTTTAATTTCGCGAAGGGCATATGCAAATTTGCATAGTTTTGATTTTATTTTCTGGACGTGCGATTTCCAATTAACGTTTGTATCTATAGACAGGCCAAGAAGAGTAAATTCGTGAACAGCTTCTATTGTGGTGCCGTTGTAGGTGAAGTTAACATCTAATGGGGATTTCTGACGGGGATGGAAGGGCATTAATTTTGATTTAGAGAAATTTATCTCGAGGTTATGCTCACTCATCCAAGTAATTGATTTATCAAGCATACTTGTTAGGTCCTCGCACAAGTCAACATTATTCTCGCATGAAGTTAAAAGTGAAATGTCATCAGCAAACAAGACGCATGGCCCCTGAATGGTTTTTGGAAGGTCATTTATGTAGATGAGGAAGAGCAGGCATCCAATTACACTTCCTTGGGGTATAGAGGCGCTAATTTTTTTGATGCTAGACCGAATCTTCTGGATCTCATTGGTATTTGCGTTATAAAATTCTATTTCAACTTGGTGTTCTCTATTTGTTAAATAGGATTTAAACCATTCGTGAGCCTTTCCGCGGATCCCTATGCCTTGTAGTTTACTAAGCAGAATGTCATATTGCACTTTGTCGTAAGCTTTGGTCATATCTAACAGTAAACCTACAGCGTATTTCTTTTCATTTATTATATTTAAAACTTCCTGTATGTATTTATAAACTGCTAGAACAGTGGAACGGTTTTTGCGAAATCCGTTTTGGCATTCGTTAAATATTTTATATTTTTCGCAGAAAGAGTACACACGATTGCACATAGCTTTCTCGAAAATTTTAGAGGCGGTAGGTAAGAGAGCTATTGGACGGTAATTGTTTGGATCCGTTTTCGAGTTTTTTTTGTGGATTGGCTTTATTAGAGCTTTCTTTAGGTAGTCCGGGAAAACACCGTCCTCAAAAGACTGATTGACCAACAGGTAGAATGGTAACGTAAGTTCGTTTGCACATTGTCGTATTAACATTGGTGGTAACTCATCTATTCCATAACTTTTTTTGCTTTTTAGGTTTTTTAAAAGTCTATTTATTTCGTCAGGGTATACTGGACTGAGAAACATGGTGTTTTCAGTGGGGCAGAGCACTGGGTTTCCTCGCGGCATGTTGCCAGATGCTCTGTTGACACCCTCGCCGATGGACGCAAAGAAATTATTAAAAAAACTAGCTATTTCTTTTGGTTCTGTGACATTTATATTATTAATTAGTAATTTTATGTTTTTTTTTATCACTTTTTATTTTCTTATTTGTTCTTTCATTTATAATACTCCACATTGTTTTGATTTTGTTATCTGATTTTTTCATTTTATTTATATAATGTATTTTCTTTGCTGCTATAACTGTTTTCTTAAGTGTTTTTTCATATTGTTTATAGTTCTTTTTAATTATTGGATTATTAGTTTTTAATGTAAGTATCTTTTCAAGCCTTTTATTTCTACATGAAAGTTTGATGCCTGTAGTTAGCCAGTGCTTTTTATAGTTTGTTTTTAATTTTATTTTAATTTTAGGTATACATTGGTCTAGTATTTTGATTAGAGTGTTATTAAATGCTTCATAGTTTTCATTTATGTCTTTATTTATTTGTATTATTTCGTTCCAATTCACTTCATTTAATTTGGATTTAAATAATTGGATGTTTTTATTATTATATAATCTTTTTTTGACGTACCAGTTAACCTGCTTAGTTTGTTTAGTCTGTTGAGGCAAAGCCATGTGTATGATAGTACCGCTATGATCTGAGAAACCTAGCTCTTCTACTGTTGTATGGAAATTGTTATTGAAATTTGTTATTGTCAGCGACGGCCACATCTTCAACAGGGTGTAGGCCTGCTGTTGGTGTGTGGTGAGCAGGGACTCCAATCTACTGAACTGTTTCCTAAATTCTGCGTGTAGTGAATACCCAGGATATTTGGATCTATGAATCCAAGTATAGCAGTCCACAGAGAACCAGGCGGAGCACATGTCAGAGAAACATAGTATCATGGAATAGGGCACAAGAAAACATGTGTGGGAGGTCACATACACGATACACAGCTCTGCTTCAAACGTGATGGATACCAGTCCTATCTTTATCTCTTGTCGAGGGCGGGTGGATTGTGCTACTGTGTTCACAGCTGTGGTCAACGAGAGAGAGAGTCCTGAGAAAAGGGTGTTTAGGGGAAAAGTTGACCGGGTGATGGACGGTGACGGTAATTTGTAAAAATGCTCGTAGGCCTGCTGCGTCGCCATAACGGCCACATTTGCAGCTCGCTGCTGAAGCTCCAGGGACAATGGGTCAACAGCCACCCACCTTTGAAGATCAGAGCAGCACCATGATAGAAACCCTTCAGGAGGTAGGAGAGTGAAGTCCTGTATATCATCTAGGATACGCTTGTGATGGGGGCGAAGGGCTTGGGGGTTATGTTGGTGAGACAGTAGGTAATTTATTTCCGTGATGGTGATGGCGGAGGCAAGATGTCTCTCTCTCCTGTATATGGGAGTTTTGTGTAGGGGTTTCTCTTCCAATCCTGGTAAGTCGTCTGGAAAGTCCATGGCGAGGGAGGTCGATACATGTTCTTAATGATAAATATAGTAAGATAATCAAGTATGTACCTGGTTAACAAATCTGTCCATGCTGCCAGTTTTTTTTTGTTTGTATTGGTATCCGTGTTTTTATTTTCGATGATGGATACACGCTCCCTCACCAAATCCATCAATAAATTCTACGGAAATAAATATGGGCCATCAGTTTATCAACGAAAATGCTGATAATATAAATTAACATACACTCGTGTTAATTAAGGTACACAAGCGTTTGTAAATTGTTGAACTAACCTTATCTTCCTCCAGCCAATTTTCGCTTCTCTGCCTCTTCTTTCTAATTTTTTCGTTTTCCATTTTTATTTCCATTAGATACAATTTTCTTCGCAAAAATAACACGAAAAACCTCTGCACAAAACACAAACAATACTAACAATCAAATGTCACAAGTGACGTTGTAATTTTTTTTTTGCCTTGGATACCAGTAGTTTTGCCATTTTCGTCTATGGATTCATCAAAACGACAACATAACGACGCTAAAGTGTCTTATAACGAGAACATAGGTAAAAAGGGTTTATTGAACGTTTATGAATAGAGAATTTTATAAAAGGTTTATTAGTGCTAATGAGCATTTTAACTAATTAGTATTTTAAACCTATTTCAGAGGATTTTTATGAATAAGACTGTGGATGTCTGAAAACTTGAATATTCTTAACAAATTGGTCCAGAATCAGAACAAAATCAAGGAGACTGTAAATGAGATCATGAAAAAGATATTGTTAAGTATATCTGGCCCAGTATATAACGATGCTAGCGGATAATATTGAAAAATTATCTGAAGAATTACTTAGATTAGAAAACTTATTAGGATTTATACGTGCTAAAAGCACACATTTTCTTATGTTTAAGTTAGATACATTTAATAGAATGATAGAACAGTTAAATGCTCTCTATGGCAGAGAACATATACTAAACGCTAGTTTTAGGGATACTACTATAACAGCCGAAATTTAGTATTGATATTTAAGTTCCCGGTAGTCCTTCCCTATACCTATGACCTTTATAAGCTATCCATAGTTCCCAATAAAGATAACAAAGTGCTAATTCCATCTTATCCTTTCCTGGCAATTCATGACAAAGATTTTATGTACATAGAGGCAGAATGCCCGAAGTCAAAGCAATACTATCTCTGCGAGAACAGCATCAATCAACACTACAGAAGTCAAGGCGACTGTATTCACCATCTCATATCCCAGCAGCAAATCGACAAGTCCTGCCAATTCATCACAGCGAAATTAGAAACCGAAGCCGTGGAACCACTCGACGACCGACACTATGTAGCAAGCTTTCCGGTGCCTACAAAAATTCACCTGTCCTGCAACGAAACCCAATATAGCACAGTGCTAGGAAGTTATCTCATCACGATCCCAAAAGGCTGCGAAGTGCAAACCCCGGACCTAACCCTGGCGAACAAGGACGACCGGTTGAAAGGACAAGTACTGAAGATTATGAACATCCCATTCAATAATGGCTCTATTTGAGCATGAGTTGCTGCTGGAGCGCTTGGTGGCATTTTTTTTTATAAATTTGTAATAAAATAAGAGAATGTTCGTTGAAGTAAATTGATGCCAATTCAAGTTTTGTTTTCTTCTGACAATAGCATTTCATTTGAAAACTGCCGTATAAAAAAAGGCAAAGGTATTACCAGAATAAAGCCACAATCCTGAGAAAATGGAAAAATAGATCTATTCTATACTAAAGACATAATAAAAAGTATATTGTTTAAAATGTGGTAATTTTCTAACGATAATAATATTATTTATTCTTTTAATAATATTATTTATACTTAAAAACCACAAAGTATGTAAAGCGGTAATCGACCGGTAAATTAGCGCGACTCTATCGCCATCCGTCATTCGTTCACGAATATTGTCTATGATTGCGTTCGAAACTCATACATCCGAAATCAATCGGGAGTAGGGTTTACTTGTTAGTTTCGGACTACGTTCGGACGGGCCCGTATCTTCGTTGACGGACTTAGGCCTGTATTAATAAACGTTACTCAGCTCGCGAGATCGCACTTGAGATGAATGTTGAGATCCTGATCGTATTAATAAACGTGATTATTGACGTTCTCAAGATGCGGATTAGGTTTACGTCATCAACCGAGTGATGGACTGATTTATAAACGAAACTCGACCCTTAAGTATACGACGAGCGCGGGTTCTTGAGATGCTATATCGTGAGTGCAGACAGTCCGTGACTTGAGGTGTGATTAGCGTGGCGCGAAACATGGAGTTTGAAAATATTTTAAGTAATATTAATTATTACGATGAAATAGACTACTAGGACGATATTTTGTGGCCTTTACGTTTTCGATTACCAAAAGATTATATAAGGGATCTGATCGAGGGCTTCAAATCCTTTTGATTTACATGGATATTTTTTAAAAAAATAACCAGCTTGTTTGTGGTCAGCAGAGTAAAATAAAGAGTACTAATGTAAAAATACTAAGAGTAAAATAATGTAATTATTTACCTGGGTCGATGCGTGCGGACCAGCGGTGTATTCTGCACTTATTATTTTCCAGGTCTCATTTTTATCGATTCATTCATTCATTATTTAGCAACGCACCATCGGAGTCCTTATTTTCCACTACAGCCTTATATATTTTTAAATTTCATATTTTTTGATGCTATATTTTCAATACTTCGGTCAATGTGACGTCATCGTTCACGAGATCAAGCCATCAAGTACAACTAGGTGAGATGCTGATCTTGGTTACTGAGTTACTGTATTTATGTGTCCATTAATTAGCAATAATCTTGAGATGCTGATGACGTCATAATGGCGTATCAAATGATAACGCACTTGAGTACGTTGTTGAGGGCCGATTATTAATACGGGCCTTAGGCCCGTATTAATAAACGTTACTCAGCTCGCGAGATCGCACTTGAGATGAATGTTGAGATCCTGATCGTATTAATAAACGTGATTATTGACGTTCTCAAGTTGCGGATTAGGTTTACGTCATCAACCGAGTGATGGACTGATTAATAAACGAAACTCGACCCTTAAGTATACGACGAGCGCGGGTTCTTGAGATGCTATATCGTGAGTGCAGACAGTCCGTGACTTGAGGTGTGATTGTTGTGGCGCGAAACATGGAGTTTGAAAATATTTTAAGTGATATTAATTATTACGATGAAATAGACTACTATGACGATATTTTGTGGCCTTTACGTTTTAGATTACCAAAAGTTTATATAAGGGATGCTTCAAATCCTTTTGATTTACCAAGAGAACATTTTAAAAAACGATTCAGATTTGTTCAAGAGTCAGTGTTGTATATAGTATCATTGATCAAAAACTCATTTGTAAAATATAATAACAGAGGTCTTCCAATTTCCCCGGAAATAGCCGTCCTTTTAAGAGCGTTTACGCGGTACGACTTTTCATACAAACTTTCAAATCCTTATTTTTCGAAATTAATGAACCGATTTTAATAAAACTTGGTACGCGTACGCTAGATATCTAGGTCTAAATAGTTATCAGAAAACATTTTCGAAAAAGAGTTTAGGGGGATGGATATAGTGATTTTTCACTTTCTATAGAAAACTTAAAATCGCTCTCTCTCTCCCTCTGAAATCTTTTTCAAAAATGTTTTCTGATAACTATTTAGACCTAGATATCTAGCGTATGCATACCAAGTTTCGTTAAAATCGGTTCATTCATTTTGAAGAATAAGGACTTGAAAGTTTGTATGAAATGACATACGGCATACACGCTCTTAACTCTAAGGTTTTATGCAACAGCATCATTTCAGGTTAGTTTGTAATATTGTAAGTAATTAACTATACCTAATACGAATGCAAATCCATTAAATTCATATAATAATAATGTACCTAACGTACTTAATTAATTTATATTTCAGCTTGTTTGTGGTGACCTAATACATTTATCATAACCTACAGCTTCAAATATCATAACCAGAGTGTCAAAATTATTAGCCCTTCTGCACACAAAATACATCAAAATACCTCGAGGAGATAATGCTAGTATAAACAGACAACTGTTTAAAAACTTAGGAAGTCATGGGCGTTGGCCTGGACTCCCAGGAGTAGATGGCGCCATTGACTGCACCCATATCAAAATAGTAAATACACCAGGATGCCAGCATCATGAAGTATACAGGAACAGGAAGTCATATTTTTCAATTAATGTACAAGTAAGTAAGCCTGATAATTGTGCAGGATAATATACCTTTGCTGTTAAAATTATGTTTTTAAACAGTCACAGATTACGGAAATCAAACAACAAAACCCAGTCAAAAAAATTCAGAATAAAATGTGAATGTTCAGTTTTATGAATACAATTTAACCAAAGTTTTTTTTTCAGGCTGTTGTTGGCCCTCAAACTGAATTTTTAGATGTTGTTGCTAGATGGGCGGGCAGTATGCATGACTCAAGAATATTCCAAATGTCTTCAGTGTACATGAAATATACCCAGGGCATCTTGGATGGAAGACTTGTAGGTGATAGTGGATATCCTACGCTACCATTTATACTTAAGCCTGTAAGATCCCCCTTCAATACGCTATAACAGAGCTCAAATAAAAACTAGAAATATTGTTGAGAGAACTTTTGGAATTTGGAAACGTAGGTTCCCTTGTCTTTCACGGGGGCTAGGAAATAAACTTTCTACTGTTTCAAATATAATAGTCGCTTGTGCAGTGTTGCATAACTTGTCATTAATTTTAAATGATAATATTGAAATTTTTAATGAAGAGGTCCAAAATGATGTGGTAGATGAACCAAATACTAATAATATGTCTGGCACGAGCTCAGGGTTCCTACTGAGAAATACAATTATAGAAAATTTCTACCAATAATTTACAGTACCTATGTTATGTGATTGTGATATGAGTAATTTCTGTAATAAATGTTTATATTTAGCTTTTACAATTCAAGTCTAGATATGTTTATTTAATTATAAGTAACATTTTAAAAGTGTTAAAGACTTCAACCATATAGAAAGACTGAAATTAAACAATGTTATCATAAAATAAGGCTTGTTTATTAATATAATATTAAACACCATGGTACGCTTAATTATGCTGCATTCTATGGCATCAAATCTGTAACAAAAGACAAAGGCTTGTACATATTAGCATGTAAACCACAAGAAACAATCAATCCATCATCACTCAAATTACAAGTTAACATTGTAATTAAAGTACCTGAGGAACATTGTTGTTTTTGCCGAAGAATCAGCTCGGCTAGCTCAGCTTTTGCTCTAGCTTCACGAAGCTGCTCGTGAAGTATCCTCATCTCTACTTCGTGTTTTTCGCTAGCCCTCATTTGGCGATCCTTGTACTCCCTCTCCAAAATCAAATCCTTATGACGCTGACCTGTCAGCGCCATTGGTCTTCTCTCAGGTACAGTTGGAGCGGTTTCTGGCACACTCTGTGCTAGAAACCGCTCTAGCATAGGTGTGAATGTCTGTGGAGGACTTTCTGAGACCACTTGAACTGGGTCAAGAGGTGCAGCCACAGTCACTTCCTCAATGTACCCTGGTTGCACCATGTGATCCTCTGTAATTTCTGAAAAGCATAATAATTTTAACATTAATCTCAGAGACCACTTGAACTGGGTCAAGAGGTGCAGCCACAGTCACTTCCTCAATGTACCCCGGTTGCACCATGTGATCCTCTGTAATTTCTAAAAAGCATAATAATTCTAACATTAATCTCAGATGCATTAAGTAATAAAAGCTGTATAAATGTTTTTCCTGTGCTTAGTATGAGGTGTAGAACAAAGTAATTTTATATTTATGTAAGTATTAAGTATATTGTAGCGGTCTACACCCTATTTCACATCCATTTCCTTGTTAAAACACTAAACATTCGACCATAAACCATAACACAACATTCAACTTTGTTCATTTCGTTTGTTATTTTCACGTTTGACAGTTTTGACACATTACATTTTTGCAATCACGTTCCATTACACATACACACATGGAACGCATTATCTATCACTAATCATATTAATAAAAGCATTACATATCACATATAAATTCATTAGAACTTGTTTACATAGCACACATTATTTAATGATATAAATTAACAAAATTAACCAATATCTACACTATACAAATCTTAAATAGTAACAATTGATTTAGTAAATAGTGCGTTCGAGATATGGCTTGTGAGCATCGACGGAACATACGTAATAATAAATAGATGTAAGTTTTTTGTAGGTAGGTACAGTATTTACCAAGAACTGCATCTGAATCAATCGCAGTATCTATCCCAACTATAAGCGCTGGGACCACTTCAGCGACATCAGGGTCAATGGTGGCATCACTTATTGATGGCCCTCCCCCAGTGGCCATGCGGTGTTGGCGTTCTTTGGTCAACGCCTCCCTCTGTCTTTGTTTTATATTCATCCAGAGCCGGCGTAGTTGTTTAGTTGTTGCCTAGAATATTAATAACAAGGAGAATGTAAATAGTGCAACAAAAGAAATCAAAGCCAAAATTTGTCATTAACATAATTTCATGGAAATTAAGGTCAAAATCTCAGACAATAATAGGGTTCCTTTTGTTCTATCACCCGATGTCACAACAATAAAGAGTAAATAATGTAAATTATTTACCTGGGTCGATGCGTGCGGACTAGCGTTGTATTCTGCACTTATTTTGTTCCAGGTCTCATTTTTATTTCGTAGGGACGCACCATCGGTGTCCTTATTTTCTACAACAGCCTTGTATTTTTTTAAAATGTCTAAAAAGAACTTTTTCTCGCTTGGAGTAAAAATATGCTTCCTATTTTCCATTGTCGAGATCAAACTTTTATCTGTGGCGCGAAAAATTCGAGTTGGTAAACAAACAGATGTTATGTTTGGCGTTTCGTTTTTTTTACAGTGACGTTACATTGCGTTATGTTGTTTATGCTTGCTGAGTTTAGTAGTAAACAAATATGTCGTATTAGGAAATAAATACACAACCTTTTTAACAATTTAACGCTTTCTTGGGTAGCAACTAACTTTACAACGTGTATTAGCAGCGCTATTCTTTAAAGATTTAATGAAATAAAAGTATTTCAATCAGAAATTTAACATGTTGACATAGCAATAACGAAATGCAACATGTGTCATTCAAAACTTCGGTCAATGTGACGTCATCGTTCTCGAGATCAAGCCATCAAGTACAACTAGGTGAGATGCTGATCTTGGTTACTGAGATACTGTATTTATATGTCTATTAATTAGCAATAATCTTGAGATGTTGATGACGTCATAATGGCGTATCAAATGATAACGCACTTGAGTACGTTGTTGAGGGCCGTTTATTAATACGGGCCTTAGACCCCCTGGGCTCGAGACAAGTGAGATTCTGTCAACGGTACCGTGGCAAAGGCGTCAAATATGTATGGGATTGACAGATGCTATCGCATTCGGTAATTGAATGGTACATTATTCATTGGTCTGTTGTATGGGAGCACCCCTTAAACATTTGTTTTATTTTAATTTAATTATTAAGTAAATATATTTTGATACATTGGTATTTTAATACCTAATTCTGTAAGCCATTGCCGACCTAACAAAGACGTTGTACCCCCATCTATAACTAGTGGCATTATTACCCCCATTGGTATTATAGTGCCATCATAGAATCTAAATTCCAATTTAGAGTTTTTTAAATGTCTATGTCTGAAAAGTTTATAATACATTTCCCCACTGATGCATGGCACTAACGACCCCGTATCAATTTCCATACCTAACTTGGTTCTATCGACACACATGGTTTGGCTCACCGGTTTATAACTGTTCAAGCTGAGTTGGTGGACGTCTTCTACCGCACCCCAATCTCCCTCGTCTGACAACAGCGCTTCATCGTATAACGTCGATATGTCGCTCCGTACATCGGCTTCTCCAGCCGCGGCCACTACGAGTCGACGTGGCCACCACGTGTAGTGCTCCTGCCGTGACGTCACCGCCACTGCCCGGCTCGCCATTACTCCCGACTGTGTGTTCAACTGCCGCTGCATCTCGTTCCGCCGCTTCCATAGTGCATATTTTCACAGACATAATTTTGACTTCAGTATACAAATGGTATACTATACTGAAGATTTTCTTCAGTGAACAGTCGTTGTCAACGCCTCGCTTCGCAACCCACATACTAGTTGATCCCGTAAGTTCTCTTCTAAAACGGCTTTAAATTTGCAATATTTCGACATCTTCTTAAGCTCTGATAGTTATGTATTGTAAGATCGATTCACCCGCATTTTGCCTTCTCTGTCGGAAACGATATCTCTCTGCCATGAACGACGGTTTTGGTTGCAAATGATCAGTCATAATTTTTACCACCATTGTATACGTTTTTGCACTCGGTTTTTCCGGACTTGTTAAGTTACTCAATAGTTCATAAGCTTCGTCACCCATTGTTGCAATTAAAGCGGGTAACCAAAGTTCCTCCTTAACACTGTTCACTTTAAAGAACATTTCCATACGTTCCACGTACATTGTCCAATTTCTCGATCTTACATTATACTCCGATAACTTCCCGATAGACGTATTTGAATTTATTCGTCAGCCCGCTTTTAATTTATATCCTCGTCGCCAGTGAGGTGTTTAAGTAAAACAAGCGTGTGACTAGTACCATGGTTTATTGGGGACTGTCCGTCCTTGACACGACCGCCGCATCGGCGCATACGCACTCACACATAGAAAACATACATCACAGGAAAAATGGTGTGCTGTGATTGGCTGATTGGATATTGCTTCTTGTGCACTTGAAAGTAGCGGATATTGCTGATTTTGCTGCCACAGTCGATTTTGGTACCAGTTTTTCAAGCGGATAATGCTAATTTTGCACAAAAATTATTAACCAATTTGCCGAACTATATGGCGGCATCAAAATGTCAATTTCGAAAAAAAAGGGATTTTGCTGCTTTTGCTTTTAGTAGACTCATATATCCGGCGCGGCGTCCATGTTTGGTGCGGGTGGGAGCACTGTCCAGCCAGCAG
Organism: Melanchra persicariae; assembly: GCA_947386135.1. Lineage (NCBI taxonomy): Eukaryota > Metazoa > Arthropoda > Insecta > Lepidoptera > Noctuidae > Melanchra > Melanchra persicariae. The sequence continues at coordinate 10,220,270 of OX376652.1, read as the reverse complement.
GACCATTATTGTCAAAGACTACAATAGTATACTGGCTATAGACAGGCAACTCAACCTTATTTTTTAACATTAGGAAATGGTCGAACTCAGCGCCATCTAGTTTTTCGGTAAGGGAACTAATTTATATAAGTAAATGTATAGGTTGGTAGGTTTGTATAGCTGCTGTCCGATCCTTTATGTTATTAGGTAGAGAGATGAGTGTATCTGCTATATACTACAAACATACGTACTACATAAAGGAAAAAAAAACACAGAATTGAATATTAATCATGTTATTAAAAAAACATCACTCATTTACAATAAAATTTTGTGTTCGCCTTTTTCGTCTCTTATGATTAAGGTAGTGCCGATTAGCCTTTTCTTTCATTGAATCGTTAACATCCCAAAATGTTATTTTGAAAGTGAGAACATTATTGATATCTTTGCACCAGATGTTCACAACAACAACACACACAACACAACACGAACGTTCGAACGAATTGTAACGCGGCTCAACAACATGGAGAAACGAAAGCTCAACTCAACATGCAGATGCACTAGCGAAACAACAAAAACTCTATTGCAAAACGAAAATAAATGCGCACGAGTAGTTCTTTACACTCTCACGCAGCTATTTGCAATTCAAGTGTGGCCATTCAAAAACAAACTTTTGCACGTTTAAATACCAAAATATAACTTCTTCACTATTAAAGCTCGTAATAAAAACCTAATAATGTACTAATTTATATATTCTATTATTTTTAAATAAGAAGATCATGAAATTATATTATTTTTCTTGATTAATGTTTTAAAGTAACTTCCAGCAAAAAAATAATATATTTAACCGTAGCAACACCGCAATTTGTTTCCCTTAACTAAAAACTAGATGGCGCTGTTTTCAATAAAAAAAAATGAAATTTTAATTTTGTTCTAAGTTGCCATAGTATGATTATTGTTTTGTTGCGAGTTGTAACTGCTAAATTTAACAGCTATCCCAGAACTTATTTAACAAGTGTTGACACTAATAAAATTTAGGTTTTAATTTAGCAGCTTATTAATTTTAGACCCATCCCTAGAACTAGTTCATCGTTTCACAAAATGGTGAGATTTCTTCTTGTTTGTGTCTCCAAGCTTCAGGAATATGATTGGCTGGTACCAACGGAATCAACGCATTTTCTTTTGACGTTTCTTCCACCCTTTGTTGTTTTATTTTCTTGGAATACCTCCTTATATTGCATCATTGACGTGATGGTTTCATCCACTAACTTTTGCCTGTGGCATGCTATGGCAACTTAGAACAAAACTAAAATTTCACTTTTTTATTGAAAACAGCGCCATCTATCATAAAGTTAGTGGAAACAAATTGCGGTGTTGCTACGGTTAAATATATTATTTTTATGCTGGGAGTCACTTTATAACATTAATCAAGAAAAAGAACATAATTTCATGATCTTCTTATATAAAAATAATAGAATATATACAATACAACTTTATTTTCTTACCACAATACAACTTTATATATATATTAATTAGTACATTTTACAAGTTTTACTATGAGCTTAATAGTGAAGAAGTTATATTATGGTATTTAAACGTGCAAAAGTTTGTTTTTTAATGGCCACACTTGAATTGTAAATGGCTGCGTGAGAGTATAACTGATAATAATTACTCGTGCGCATTTATTTTTCTTTTGCGATAGAGTTTTTGTTGTTTCGCTAGTGCATCTGCATGTTGAGTTGAGTTTTCGTTTCTCCATGTTGTTGAGCCGCGTTAAAATTCGTTCGTACGTTCGTGTTGTGTTGTGTGTGTTGTTGTTGTAAACAACTGGTGCAAAGATATCAATAATGTTCTCACTGGAAAAATAACCTTTTAGGATATTAACGATTCAATGAAAGAAAAGGCTAATCGGCACTACCCTAATCATAAGGGACGAAAAAGGCGAACACAAAATTTTATTGTAAATGTGTGACGTTTTTTTTTTAAATAAAATGTTTTTGTTTTCAATTCTGTGGTTTTTTTTTCTTTATGTAGTACGTATGTTTGTGGTATATAGCGGAAACACTCATCTTTCTACTTAATATCATAAAGGATCGGACAGCAGCTATACACACCTACCCACCTATACATTTACTTATACATATAAATTAGTTCCCTTACCGAAAAACTAGATGGCGTTGAATTCGACCACTTCATAATATTAAAAAGTAAGGTAGAGTTGCCTGTCTATAGCCAGTATACTATTGTAGTCTTTGGCCTGTGGAATAACAGTGTTGGCGGCGTTCAACTGGGCTCTCTCATAATCGCATTTAAAAAACTCGATAGTTACTCACAACTAGTCTTTTAACAGTGTAAATACACGCGTGTATGTTCGTTCAGTTTTATTTGGTAATAGAAGATAAAATACTGGTACTGTATGGGTACTTTTTCTGTTGAATATAAATCCACTTGCAACTCGTAAAGTTGGTATAATGGTTACGGAAAGGCCTTAAAAATTTTCGTCGGCAAAGTACCTTTTCTGTGTCGCAATTCGTTTAACTAATTTTGATCCAAAAACAAAAGGTTTTTCATCTTCTCAATTTTCAAACAAAAGATTTTTTTCTGTTAATGCTTCCGGGAGTTTAACATTTTCAGTACAATTTAACTGTAAATAATACTACCGTTTTCTACCCCAGAGGGAGGAAAACGAATATTTCAGGTCTTGCCGAGGCTTGACCTTTCGGAGATTAGCTATCATCCCTACAGCACACAAAATTCTCTTACCTACGTAGTCTCGTCTATGAGTGAGAGGAGCGGCGCGGGGTGGGGCGGCAGCGAGCGGACGGGACGGCGCGCTCAGCGCGCCTCCCGCTTCTTTCGTTAGTACCTGCTTCCGAAAGAGTCGGCAAGGCATTGCTCAGGTCAAGCCTCGGCAAGACCTGAAATATTCGTTTTCCTCCCTCTGGGGTAGAAAACGGTAGTATTTCAGTTCTGTGCCTTCGGCTTGAGCTTTCGGAGAGGTGTTTATCATCTGCCGGCTCCAAGAGACCAGCGTACTGTGACCCTAATCTTCTTGCTTATTGAAGATACTTGAGCTTTCGGAGAGGTGTTTATCATCTGCCGGCTCCAAGAGACCAGCGTACTGTGACCCTAATCTTCTTGCTTATTGAAGATACTCGTAAGTTAACTGAATTAAGAAGTGAATAATTCTACCTTCCTTTGGCAGTTTTGAAAACAAGGAAACATTAAAAAAATCTTATACAGCCAGAATCAATATTTATTACTCTTTCCACTTATCAAGTTACTAATTTAAGTTTAAACAATCAATGTAAATGCACTAAAAATCACTAAATAGCTTCAAAAGCGGTACGAGGTGCATTTGCACTAGACCTCTTAGGTCTTTCAACCTCTTTACAAGTAATGCTTAAAGAAGTTTGTAGATCCTCTCCAGTTCCCCTGCCTTAAAATGAGATCTAAGGCCCGCCGCTGATTGCAATTTTTTGTCACCGTGATTTATTATTACTGTCACCTGCTGTCACCCACGATGCGCTCACTGAATCTGTTCTTGGGTAACAAATCGCATTCATTTTTGTAATGGACTTCAACGAGGTTTCCGTGATTTGTGCTCTTGAAAAACGTAGAAGAAAAATGAAACGGAAAAAACGCTACTGGGTGCATCCTATATACACGGAAAGATTATTTAAAGGAAAATTCTACACTATATATTCTGAATTACGTCAGTATCCACCAAAGTTTTTTAATTATCTTCGTATGTCTATAAACTCTTTCGATGAGTTGCTGGCTTTGGTAGGTCCTGTAATTACATTTCAAGATACAACATTTCGCAAAGCTATTCCAGCAGAAGAAAGGTTAACGGTAACTTTGAGGTAAGTAACAAAAACTACACCAATTACTTATTTAAACAAAAAATCTTTATTAATCAGAGGCATACAAATTTACAATATCACAATCATCTACAGAGTAATTTGACACATATGATTGCATAGTATCATTCGACTGCGGGGGAGACATATTATCATAAAAAGATTGAGTAGATGTAGAGGGTGCAGAGGGATTGAAATATTGTTGTGAAAGTACACGAGGTGGTGGTGGTGGTTGGTTGAGATTGTGGTTGGGTTGTAGACATTATTGGCTGAGGAAGTATACGAGCTGGTGCTGGTTGGGCTGGGGATATTATTTGTTGCGGAATTATACGAGGTTGTTGTGGTTGAGGAAGAATGTATGTTGCAGCAGTAGAATTATAATTATTATAGTTACTAAAAGATTGTGTATAATATTTTAGGGTGTTCAAAATCGCAATCTGTGCATAAATTTTCTGATCTGGTGGAATTGACTTTAATAATGGAACCAAAGATAACGCGAAATAATTGTCTGGGTCTGGTGGTGTCTGGATGTCTTGGTGGTTGGATTTATCTCTTAATATTTCTAATAAAGATTCTTCGTAACTTTTATTCTTCTTCTTTTCTTTTGTTGGTCGTGTTATTGCTGGTGTAGAAGAATCGTTCTCACTAATTGCTTCTTCGTCAAGCGATGTCACGTTACCCGTTGAGGTTTCTCTCCCTGGCTCCATAGAAGGTACCAAAAACAGTAACTTATGAAAGTACACGTATCGTTTTCGTTTTGGTGCAGCTTGCCCTGATTTTACGTCTTTTTGACAACGAAGCTCCCTCGAAAAACATGCTCTTAAATTTTTCAACGACGTTGTATCACCTTAACTGTAAAAAATAACATTGTTTTATTTACAGGTATTTAGCAACTGGTGCAAGTTTCAATGCATTATCTTTTGAATACCTAATTGGAGCCACAACACTTCGTAATATTGTAAATTCAACGTGCCAATCTATATGGGAAGCATTGCAACCTCTGTACATGGCAGAAAAAAATGAAGAAGACTGGTATAAAATTGCTGATCAGTTTTACTAGCGTACTAACTTTCCTAATATTATAGGCGCCGTCGATGGTAAACATGTTAGAATAACGAATCCAAAGCACAGTGGATCTGATTATTTTAACTATAAAACTATTTCTCCATGGTTTTGATGGCCGTTTTCTAAGAGAGGACTTACAGTTGCCAAAAGAATCTTTAACTATCGACATACAAGAGCACGTCGAATGGTGGAATGCACATTTGGAATACTGTGTAATAAATGGAGAATTCTACACAGACCTATCGATGTTAACATAGAATTTTGTGATAAGATTGTAATGGCTTGCTGTATATTACATAACTATGTACGCGTTAGAGATGGAATTCAATTTACAGATACCGCGTACGAATGTACGCTCAGCAATACGTCTACACATCAGTGGCATCGAAATATGTCCTGAGTCAATATAAGAAATTATTTTACTTATTTTTTTATTTCACCACAAGGATCCGTACCGTGGCAATATGAAAAAATATAACTAAACATGTAACTTATGATAATAATAGTCACAATTCACAAGTGCATACGCAATAATTCATTTAAATTTCAATCTTATGTCAATGTGGGTAATAATCCGGTTGTTCAGTGGATGGTGTTTTTATGAATAACATTAGCTATGCTGATGACATGGTGCTGCTGGGCCCCTCAATCAGTTCCCTGAGGTCACTATTGACCATATGTGAACGTTACGCAATGGCTCAGGTACAATGTTCAGAAGAGCGAGCTATTAGTTTTTAAGGCTGGGACTAAAACCTACCCTGTTCCTCCGATTGTATTGAATGGAACCGTCCTACAGCAAGTGTCCAAATTTAAGTACCTGGGTCACTGGGTCAATGAGAAACTAAGTGATGATATGGACATGGATAGGGAGCGCAGGGCATTGTCGGTAAAGGGTAACATGCTTTCTCGCAGGTTTGCACGATGCTCACGTGACGTTAAAGTCACACTATTCAAAAGCTTTTGCCAATCGTTATACACGTGTAACCTGTGGAGCAATTACACTAAAAAAGCCTGCAATGCGCTGCGCGTTCAATATAACAACGCGTTTAGGGGTTTGTTGGGGCTTCCATGGCAATGCAGTGCCTCCGGCATGTTTGCCGAACACTACACGGACGGCTTCCATGCGGTGCTTCGCAAAAGAACGGCCTCACTGTGGTCCCGGGTAAAAGGTAGCACCAACACACTTCTGAGCGTGGTGTCGGACAGAGTGGACTGCCAAATTCTCAGACAGTGGTCACGCATGTGATAGAGAGGGTAGGGGTTAATAATATAAAAATCTAATCCATGCATGTATACGGCAAATATTTATTTTAAATAACCCATTTTAACATTGACACTAAACCTTTATTATCCCAGAAGGTAAACTATAATATTAAAATAAGATTCAAGCAAGTTTATAGCAAGTATTTATTCTAAATAAATCGTCCAACAAAATAAAGCTTCCTTAACTTCGATACTAAACCTTTACTATCCCAGTAGGTAAACTATAATATTAAAATAAGATTCAAGCAAGTATATAGCAAGTATTTATTCTAAATAAATCGTCCAACAAAATAAAGCTTCCTTAACTTCGATACTAAACCTTTACTATCCCAGAGGGTAAATCATATTGTATCAATTAAACAAGTAAATAACACGTAAATAATGATATCAGAAGTATCGTTAGCAATATTATTTAGATTTAACATTGTTAATCATTATCATTATTTATATTCACTATAACCCACTTGATATCATGATTTAGTTATTTCACACAACAATTTATGAGAACACAACATAGCTATAGCTATATTTCATAGTCTTATATTTAATTTTCAACATAGGTAACAACATAGGCACAATAGGTACATAGGTACAATATTTCATATAAACATAAGCAAAAATACTTAACTGGTGATCTGCTCGGTCCGACTGCTCGACGAAGAATGTGCCTCTAAACCCTGGGCTCTCGCTTTTATAGGCAGTGACAAACAAGTTGAATCAGTACAAAGAACACGTGTTCAAAATTTGATCAAATAGCTTACTAGACTATTTTTTACTTAATTAAAGCGATATAAATGTATCAAAAAACGATAATAATATTACAGAATAAATATTGTGCTAAATAAATAGTGTAAAAGTGGTTTTAACATTGATTTTATAATTAAAGCAGTGACAAACAAGTCAAATCAGTACAGAGAACACTTGTACAAAATTGATCAAATAGATTACTAGACTATTTTTTACTTAATTAAAGCGATATAAATGTATCAAAAAAACGATAATAATATTACAGAATAAATATTGTGCTAAATAAATAGTGTAAAAGTGGTTTTAACATTGATTTTATAATTAAAGCAGTGACAAACAAGTCAAATCAGTACAGAGAACACTTGTACAAAATTGATCAAATAGATTACTGGACTATTTTTTACTTAATTAAAGCGATATTTATGTATCGAAAAGACTAATTATATTACGGAGCAAATATAGTAATAAATAAACAGTGTAAAAGTGATTTTAACAATGATTTTATAATTTGAATTACAACCGAACCAACTTCCGGAATCAAAGAAATCTCAATTTCACTTATACAATTAAAAATAAAGTGCTAAAAATTAAAAAGGATATAACACATGCATGTCCAAAATAATAATTATTTTAAATTTTACTAACATAGCCATAAGTATCTATCTACTAACATAACCTGTATAAACTACTGCGTACTTGGTCTGAAATAAATATTTTCAATTTCTATTTCAATAATTCCGCAACGCTCTCGTGATACCTATACCTAAACTATGCAAGAACTATAATTGCCTATCGCCCTAATTTAATCTAATAATTATAAATAAGTAACGTAGTAAAGTATAATAAACGCTAATAAAATTACCTGTATTTTCTTTTTGTTCCTGTGATAAACTTCTTGTGTGGCATGAAATAGTATTACACTTGTTTCCAACAAGTGTAATACTATTTCATGCCATAATCTTCTTTTTAAAATCATATCGGAATATTGCTTTAAATTTTTTGCATATAATGCAGGCCTCTTCTCTACCTCCTCTATTAATAATTCATTGTCAATGTCTTCCTCTTGCAAAATGACGACATCTTTAAAAACAAAACACAGCTACACTTTAAATCGCATACGTCTACTCCGAACGCGCGGCGCCGGCCGAGTGACAAAAAGTCACCAGTGAGCGGACTTCCATAGTAATGTACAGGGCGAGTGACAGTCACGTCACTCCGGTGTTGCCTGCCGCTGCAACTATTTGTCACCGTATTATCACGTCACCATAATGAGCGCACTCAATATAGGTAGTTTTCATTGCACTTGACTAAGTGACAAAAAGTCACGTCGACAAAAAATTGCAATCAGCGGCGGGCCTAAAGGCGTGTTGCTTGCGTAGTCTAAAGCCGGGTACTCATTAGCGAGCTGTAACCGTAACTTATGTGATACAGTAACGAGGTTCTAGTGTGTACGCGTTTTACACAATTACGGGTTACGACGTCGCCGGAACGCTTTCACCGAGCGTACTCAAAGAGCTGTAAAGCGGGGAATTCACTAGACGGGCATGTCCGCGGGCAGTCTGTCCGGGCATGCCTGGCGACGCAATACACTTCACAGACTCTTCAGTTTGCTTTAGAACGGCTTCGCTATTAGTTGTGTTGCAAGATGGCAATGCAAAGGCGAAAAATTGCAATAGTTACCGGTGCTGCGTTAATATTCTTAGATGAAAAGAAAAGGAAGAGAATTTGGTGCAAAAAATGGTATAAATATAGAAATAAGTACAGCCATATCAATTTGCTCAATGAAATTGAAATTGAAGAACCAGCAGACCTATACAACTACTTACGGATAATAATATCTTGGGACAACTCACACACGGCCATCTGATCCCAAGCTAAGCAGAGCTTGTGTTATGGTAACCAGACAACTGATATACATACTTATATAATTTATAAATACATACATATTATAGATAAATTACACCCAGACACAGAACAAACAATAATGCTCATCACACAAAGTTTGTCCTGGGTGGGAATCGAACCCACGACCTCCGGCTTTGCAGTCAGGGTCACTAACCACTAGACCAACAGGCCAGTCAAAATCAAAGATGGATATAGCGTCATTTGAATTTTTACTACAACTTATCGAACCCAAAATTACAAAACAAAATACCAGGATGAGACAGTCAGTGACTGCAAGAGAACGATTAATTGCTACGCTGAGATATTTAGCTACAGGTAGAACTTATGCAGATATGAAATTCACGTGTGCTATATCACCACAACTACTAGGTAAAATTATACCTGTAAGGAATTATTTATAGCATTAAAAGATAACTTTATTAAGGTAAGTTATTTATTATTATAAAATACTTACGTACAGTAAAACTTAACAATTATTATTATACCTGTTATTTGTTACTATTGAATTTGAGATATTTATTTAAATTATCAATATCATTTATTGTAACATCTTCAATTATTTTTATTTTGGAATGGAATATTATGTTTGGAAGAGACACTTGCTCAGATAATTCTCCTTGGTTTACATATGGTTGACGATCTCGTGGATACAACGTAATCATATTTGGTGGCTGCATAGCAGTTGGTTGGTATCTTGGAACGGGTTGTGGGCCTGAATACGACGATATATTTTAAGGTTTAACTACGGGTTGAACAGTTATCGATGAATCGACATGTAAAATTGTTTCGGTGAGTAACGGGACTTGGCGCGCGCTTACTCTGTACGACACGACGACGATCCGTGGAGACGCTCGACGACTCAACGATGCGGCTGTACGGTACTGGTAAGTTTTTATAATTATTATTGTGTGATGTGTTATTGAATTGTGCATGTTGTTTAATGTTTGTGTTTGTATTTTGTGTTTTCAGTATGTGTAGTATATAATAGTAGATATACATATATACTTACATATTATATACTAATACATGTTTATGATATTTATAATAATAATATATTGTGGCTACGCCACAGGCCCATTCTTCCATTAAATAAAATTTCGGAAATCAATTTTTTCGCGATGATGCCTTGTAGCTCTTCCATTTTCTCGAGATCATGGGCTACGCTGTCCCCAAACGCTTGCTCTTTACTCGTATAACGGTGTTGGAGTTCGTTGCTGGCGATATCTAAAAATTTAGCTTTTTTTTGAGCAAGGGTTGTAGTTCCTTTTTTATTTTTTACGGTGGATGTTGATTTCTGAGATGGCGCATCCGATGAATTACTTGGACTAGGAGGCTCAGTCATCTGAAAATAAAGATATGTACTTATCTCAATAACTATTTAACTTTCTTTGTTGCAGTTTCCGTCCACTACTGAGGATTGGTTGGATGTTGCGCGTGGTTTCGCAAATACATGGAATTTCGAACATTGCTTAGGAGCGATGGATGGCAAACACATCGCTATTAAACAACCTCCACATAGTGGTTCTTACTACTTCAATTACAAATCATATTACAGCATTGTATTATTTGCAGTTGTTAATGCTAATTATGAATATTTATATATTCACACTGGCACAAACGGTAGAGTATCTGATGGAGGCGTAATACAGGAAACAGATTTTTATGACAAATTACAAAACGGACTGTTAAATTTACCACCCCCGAGTATCCTTAGAAACTCTCAAATTGTTGCCCCATATGTTTTTATAGGAGATGATGCGTTTCAATTGTCTGATCACGTAATGAAACCATAACGCAAAGATATTAATACTCCGAGAAATGAAAGAATTTTTAACTATCGTTTGTGCAGGGCACGGCGAACTGTTGAAAACGCCTTTGGTATAACAGCTTGTAGGTTTAGAGTTTTACTATCCACTATAAGTCTAGAAAACGTGAATAATATTGATTATGTTGTAATGGCTTGTTGTGCTCTGCACAATTTTTTGAGACGCAAATCTTCTAACTATATGACAATTCAATGCATAGATCACGAAAATCATAATCACACAGTTACTCCTGGAGAATGGCGACAAGAGCAATCACATCAGCTACATGGCTTGTTGAACAGGGGACGCAATTGTGAAGAGAGAGCTAAAGTTATAAGAAAACTGTTTACAGAGTATTATAATAACGAAGGTCAAGTGGCGTTTCAAAGTCAGTTTATATAATACATACAATTATACATTATGTTCAAATAAATATAATATAAATTCAACTGAGATAATATGTTTCATTGAAATACCTAACTATTATTAAATATGTATCTAAAAATATTAAGTAGGTATGTCGGTATGATACTTACCAATGACTCATCTGTCAAAGAATCAGGCGGAGAGTTTAAGGAAGATATTCCAGCGCGGGCTTCCTCTTGATCAGAAGTGAATTGGAGCAGATTGAAGTACCAAAGAGAAGGTACATACATCTCGTCTGTTGATGAACCCGTTTTAGTTGATTGACGTATTTTGCGCCATTCACGCCTGTAGGAATTCCTTAGGGATTCTATTTTCTTTTTAACATACGCTAAATCAGCTCCGGGATAAATTTCTTTACATTTTTCAATCAAATGTTGATAGGCGGTATTACGCATTTCACTATTCATAAATTCCTTGCTTTTTACCTTCCATAAACATGGATAAGTTTTGTATTCAGCTATAAATTTTTCCCAGAATATTTTATTCTCATTAAAACTCATTTTAAATTAAAAATACTCCACAACTCGTCGAATGATAATAAGCGGACGTCTGTTTGGGTTGCTGTCACTGCCAGGTCTGTCCACAGGCCGCCTGGACTAAGCATACACGCTCGGACCTGTCGGTGCCTGTGCAGACAAAATGAGATCGCGCGGACTTCCAACGGGCAGTCTGCCAGACCGCCCGCGGCAGTACTACACTGACTGATAAAGCACAGACATGATAGTAGCGAAGCCCGTCGGACTTGCCTGCAGGCTTGCCCGCGGACATGCCCGTCTAGTGAATTCCCCGCTTAACTGTGCGCTCTGTTTCTGGCGCTACTGTCGTCGCGCAGGCGACTGATGAGCCATTGGATTGGGAGGGAATACCCAAAGAGTGTTTGGCGCGAAGGGTTCAAAAAAGGTCGGACACGTTCGGCTACAACCTACTGAAATGTGAGTATTATAATATTTTCACTTTTGCCTATCAGACGAGATATTATTTATGTAAATTACGTTACTATTGTTTTTTATTGTTGTAACGTAACATTGTGTATTTTAAGCATGCCAAGAAGTAGGATCCCATCGCGTGCGCAAGTAGAGATATTAGTAGAGAGTTTAGAAGAGCGACGTTGGCTTGCCACAGGGCATGCTCGGACCGCACACAAGCGGCATGGCAAGATGTAGCTCTCAAGCTAAACAGTGATGGAAGTGGCTGCATGAAAAGTTGGAAGCAATGGTCAAAAGTTTGCTTGGTACCCAAGTATTACATTACTTAAACTTGTTCTTCGTCAGCTTGCATAATATGAATGCATGTGTACTTTGACTGTTTCATGTCCTACCTTTCAGTTTTGCCTCTAATAAAAACATATTACTTTTGATTACTTTTCCAAATCTTGATATTCAGACATAGGATATTTTTTTTAGTATTGGAAGGATAAGAAGTCAGCAGTAAGAAAAAAAGCAAGTCAGATACGGATGGCTAGGCAACGAACTGGTGGTGGTGAACTAGAGGACGGGTTTCTCTCTGCTATAGAAGAAAGAATAATCACATTAATGGGTGGCGAAAGCTTTTTTACTGGTGATAGGGAGCTAGAGATTGACCTTCAGGTATTTGATTTTTTTTAAATTATGCTTTTTTTCATTTCATTCATGAAAATTGTAGTTAGTGAATAAAATACGAAAAGTAAGGTATTTCCTGAAACATCAATTTTATTTTGAATAATTTAACATCAGTGTCAGAGAGCATACTTCAGGTACTGGATTTTAATTACTCACTTACATTACTAAATATGAAAACCGAATAATACTGTTTTGTATACTTCCAAATTTAAATTTTTAGAGTCGTGTGCCTGTCAGTGCCAGTCAACTCCCTGAAGAAAATAGTGCTGCAGGCATGCTCTAGACTGAACAGTCCACACCTTCAATAGCAGTAAGTTAATTCTAATAAAATCACTATCACTATCACTACATAGTATAAAACAAAGTCGCTGTCGCTGTCTGTCCGTCCCTATGTATGCTTAAATCTTTAAATCTACGCAACGGATTTTAAAGCGTTTTTTTTTTGTTTATAAGGACGTTCTGTAGTAGGTAGGTATATTTAATATCAGCATTGCACATTTGCACCGTGTGAAGCCGGGGCGGGTCGCTAGTATAATATAACATAATATTGTGATGTTTAATTCTAAATTAGGCTGATGATGCTGATTACAATATGTACAGCCAGGCCAATCTTGGCATAGAGACAACTAGCGACCCGCCCCAGCTTCGCACGGGTGCAAATGTGCAATGCTGATACTAAATATACCTACCTACTACAGAATGTTCTTATATTGTCAGTAGACAATATGCGCTATGTCCCTGCATTTTAAATCTGTAATATCTTCGGAAATATTCATTTAAATTAAATGCTGTAAAGAGCCATATTGATCTATATTAAATGGACAAGGTATTTAAGGTACTTAAACGTTCGGTGTTTAAATATCTTTTTCAACACATTTGTTCAAAAAATGCATTTACGGAGCCTGTATGCATCGTTCGAAAGTTAAAAATTATGCACCACACAATGGAACGTGCGGCAAAGTAGGTACTCTCACCTAAGTACATATTTTACCGCAAACTCCGTTGTATATCGCCGTGCGTATTCTTTACGGTTTTTTTTTTAATTTCCATAAAAATTAATAAGAATTCCACCAAGGAGTTTCACATCACGAATAAATAAGCTGAATGATCGAACCTCCTTGGAAGCGCTTTTGCTGTATACGCTTGTCTCATTTTAATAATACAGAGAAAATGAGAGAAGGTAAATAAAAATAAATGAAAGACGTGGTTCTAATTTTCACCTCGCGCATGTGGCGCTCTTTGCAAGTTCGCGCCATTTTCATATTAGAAACGTCAAAGACGACTTTCTGACTGATTTCTAAAGAAAAAAGTTTGTTTCATTACTTATAGTACTGTTTTCTCGCAAATGTGTTGAAAAACGTTGTATGACACTGATAAGTACGAGGACAGACGAGTGAAACAACGGCTTGCTAGTAACGCACTGATGTTTAATCGTAACCATACTTAAAGGTGCGTAGGCACACGCACACATACTTAACATTCCTCCCCTTTTTTTTTTTTTTTTTTTTTATAGGATGGGAAATCATCAAATGACCCCTCCCGCTCTGGGTGGAGCGGCAGGGAGTGTCAGACTTTTACTGACTAAAACCCACCCTTAGTCCTCCTAATGCCTTTCTTCCCAGGGCCGCGGTAACTCTTTCGAACAATTCCGCAACCCTGGCAGGCTCTGGCCCTGGCGGGCCCCGTCTCCGTTGCTGACTGCTCGTTGCTGACGGCGCGTTTGGAGTGAACGCGCCGTCGACTCTGGCCTGACCTGATCGGACAGCGAGCTACCCATTGCTCGCTGTCCGCAGGCGTCAGTCACTGCGCCTTGCCCAGGAGCGTCAGTTCCTGAGAGGCGCAGCGACCGACGTACGTCTGGAGGAGGCGAAATGGGGTCATTACTGGCACTCCATTCTCGCCCCCTCCCGAGCAGTTGCAGCGGCGGCGACGGTGGCGGCGGCTGCGGCGGAAGCGACGGCGGCGGCGGCGGCGGTGGAGGAGGGTTTCTTCCTCGTCCCGGCCCTGGCGGGTGGACCGCAGGCTTTGCCCCCAGCCCAGTGATCGGCCGGCTTGCCAGCTGCCGCACATGCGAAGCAGTGCGGCGCGGCGTCACACGAGCCGGCCCTGTGACCGGGCTGACCACAACGGAAGCAGTGGTCACTGCGGTCCACCTCCGAGGTGCAGAGTGCTCCGACATGGTTGCCAACTTGGCAACGGAAGCACCTCAGAGGTCTGGGCTCCAGCAGTTTCACCTGCGCGGAGACCCAGCCCACCAAGAGCCTTCGGCCCTCTGAGATTTTCTTGGCCGCCGACACGGGGCAGCTCACCACTACGGTTCGCATGCCCGTGTTGTCAGGACGGATGGTGCCCGCCTTCACCTCCTCTGCAGAGCACCCCCCCGTCCTGACGACGGCGGCCAACACCTCCTCCTCCGTGACGGAGTCGTCCAGGCCCAAGATGCGCATATCTATGCACTTCGTGGGTCTGGACACTCGGACGTCATCCGCGCCCAGGGACGCCCTAAGCCTTTCGGCTAGAGCGTCCGCGGCCGGACCGCTGCCTGCTCCAGGGATCTCGAGCATCCTGGCCCCGGTCATGGTGACCCTGAGCCGGAGACCCCCGACGATGCCAAGCTCACCGAGGTTGATGGCCTCCTTGGCCTTGGTGAGCGTGTTGGCATACGTCACGCCCCTCTTGACCGCGTCCGGCTGCAGCGTTAAAACTACAGCCGCGGTCTTCGGGGCGCGGAGCGCAGCCGCGACGCCTCGCGCTCGCTGCCGCCGCCTTCTCTCCCGCCTCTTTGCCGCCCTGGCTGCCTTACCCGCCTTCTTCTTCTCCCCGGCCAGTTGCCATTCGGCTTGAGCCGGGGGAGGTTCAGAAGGCGAGGAAGCCGGGGGGAGCTGCTGCACGGCTGGCGCAGGAGCCTTCGCCGTCCGCGCAGCCGCCCCACCCTTCCTATTCCTTCCCGGGGCCGGGTACGGTTTTCCCGACACCGGCTTCGCGG
Source organism: Melanchra persicariae (assembly GCA_947386135.1). Lineage (NCBI taxonomy): Eukaryota > Metazoa > Arthropoda > Insecta > Lepidoptera > Noctuidae > Melanchra > Melanchra persicariae. Next base: position 10,204,636 of record OX376652.1, on the reverse strand, counting down.
GTGCCGGCCCGGACCCTTTGTCCTGGCCGGACGACCCCGGTGTGGCAGCCACGGCGGCCGCGTATGACGCCGCCTTTTTGCGGCCTGGAGCCTTCCCACTTGCCGCTAACGGGGGGCGCAGGACGATGCCCTCCAGGACGGAGAACCGCGCCTGGAAGGCAGCCATCTCCTGCCGCACAAGGTCCAGCACCTGGCCCTCCTGCGGCACGGGCTGGCTGTCCTCCTTGCGCCCCCCTTTAGGCGCCCCCTGTGGGCCGGCTCCCTGGAGCCTGGCCAGGTCTCCTCGGAGCCCCGCGTTCTCCCTCTGGAGACGCTCGGTGGCGGCAGCCAAGCGGGCGACCTCCGCCCGCAGGTTGGACATCTCGTCCACCGGAGGCCCACCTCGATTAGCCTCCGCTGCCGCCAGGATGGAAGCCAGCGCCGCGCTTATGGCCTTGTTTTTAGAGGAAAGTTTCCTCTCCAAGGCCACATCGCGAAGCGCGGCCTCCACCACCTCCGGAAACCCAGCCCTCCGATCCCGCTCCTGTCCGGAGTCATCCGGCTCACCGCCGGAAGACTCCGAGCCAGGAGCCCTACGACCGCCATCTCCGGGGGGTCGTCCAGCCTCCTTGGGGGCAGGAGCTCTGCTCTTGCCTCCCTCTCGGCCCTTACCCCGCCTGCTGGTGGGGATTTTACGGGCCGAGGCCACCTCTTCGCTGCCGGACGACCCTCGGTCCTCCTCAGATCTGGGCCGCTTGCGGAAGGACCTGGAGTCCTCCGCAGCAGCCCCCGCCCCCTCGGGTACAGAGCTCACCGAGCTAACGGTCGCCAGGTCGTCGGAGTCCAACTCGGACTCCGACTCTACACCCGCGCGACGCTCAGGCGAGCCCTCCTCCCAACACAGCGCGCCTCCGCCCGCGCTCCGCCCGACCGACACTCTGTCGGGCGAGCTAAAATTGTACCCGATCAGGTCCTCCACGGATAAGTCGGATCGGGGGCCTCCTCGGCCACTGTTGCCATCGGCAATCGGGTGGTGGATAGCACCGTTGCCCCCCCCAGAATACGAGGGGCTTGACGCGTAAAGCGTGGCGGATTCCCGGACTGCTGTGCAGTCCGAACCGCCCTGGGGTAATATCTTCTTTTGGGCACTATCCATTGTTTCCTTTTTGAGGGTGCGGTCCCTATCTCCCCTCCTCTCTCCCTCTCTCTCACTGCTTGCTCGCTGCCCTCACAGTCACGTCTGATGATCAGACGCGTACCAGAGAGCAGCGAGCAAGCCAATGAGACGCACACCGTCCGAGGACCCGAACACTGCTCAAGTCTCCGAACGGTGTGCCCCTCTTGTGTCTCTCTTGGTCTGGTCTCTCACTTGGGACCTTCCGGCATGAGTGGCTCTACCGGCAAAGCCCCCAAGATCACTGAGACACGCAAGCCCCACCACGACGGCAACGTGGAGACACGGTTGGTGGGGAAACATTCCTCCCCTTGGCTTAGACATACAATCAAACACTTAAGCTACAAAAACCTTATGGTATACATACATACTAATAGAATAATTTGTAGTTGACAACAGGCCGATTGCGTCTAGACCGTGGTGTAGCAGCTGGCTCACTTGCCTGTTGTTGTGGTGACGCTTCTCCTGTGTGACCAGAGCTATGAGAGCCGGGCAATGCCTCCTCGAATTCCTCTTCCTCTCCCCCGGATTGGTCTGGTGATACAGGCTGTGAATGCGTATCTAGGGGTGAACCTGGAGCAGTGCCCGCTCTTGTCCGGTCCATGTAATCTGCAGCCCTTGTTGTATCCTTACTTCCTTCACCAATGTCCGTTTGCGACATTGCTTGCGAAACTTGCCTTTCTGATGTTGGGTCAGCACTTAGCTCCTCTAGGTCTATATCTACGAGTATGTCTTTTCTGATTTTGCAATCGTCGCCTTTATACATCATTATTTGATTTTTATGTTTTCTTTGAGTAATTGAAGATATTTCGTCTCTGATTAAATACAATACTTTGCCTATTTTTTTAATCACTGTTCCTTTGCACCAAGAGTATTTATTATTAACTGTTTGATTTTTATAAAAAATTGTGTTTTATGTCCACCCGTCTTACTTTGCAAGCACTGTTTATGTTTAACCATATTAGCAAGAGCCGAGGATGAAGGCGACGGCGGCGGCGATTCGGGTTTGATTAAATCTAGGCGCGTTCAAAGCTTCCGACCATAGACCAGCTCAGCGGGTGAAAACCCGGTTGCAGTGTGAACAGAATTTCTGTAGTCAAACAAGTACTTCAAAAGTAAATTATTTGAATTTCGCGCTCCATTACCAGTAAGCAAGCTTGTTTTGATACCCTTTTTCACTATCTTTACGTAGCTTTCTGCCTGCCCGTTACTGGCCGCGTGGTATGTCGGTGACGTCACGTGGGAAATTCCGTTCACCCTACAAAAAGCCTCAAACTCATGTGACGTGAATGATGTACCATTGTCGCTGACCAGTGTATGCGGAATACCAAATCTTGACATGAACTCGTATAATTTATCAATTGTTGCTGATGTTGACGTACTGCACTTCATATTATAAACCTCAACCCACTTGGTATACGCATCTACTAACACTAAAAAAGAGTTACCGTTAATAGGCCCCAGAAAATCTATGTGTACCCGGTTAAACGGCGTTGAAGGATATTCCCAGTGCGCAATCGGCGCCCGCGCTGGTGATGACCGTAGTTGCATGCACACGTCACATGCTCCTATCATCCGCTCTAACGCCGCATCTATCCCCGGGAACCACACACGCGCCCGCGCCTCCGCCTTTGTCTTTACAATTCCTAAATGGGATTGGTGCAGTTCCATTAAAATTTTTCCTTGTAATTCTTCTGGAACTACAACCTTGTGCCCTCTCATAACACATCCTTTTTCATAAGACAATTGCACACATACTTAACAGACACACGTGCGGATTTGGTTTTTACAAACTCGTGACTATGGTAAGCACTCGACTTCGTCTCGTGCTTACATTCGTCTACTCGTTTGTAAAAACTAACTTACCGCACTAATATCATAAATAACTATTTTTTTATTGCAGTTTGAGGCTAGATCACCACCTGTTGTGCCTCATAGGAGTAATGCCTCATTTGTCTCTTCATGTAAGTTTAACTTTATTGAATAGTCAGTTTAAAGTGAAAAGTACCAGATAGAGTGGTCTTACTTTTGATTTCTAGCTTGGGCCAAGCTTGAAGCGTTGAGATTTTCTGTAGGTTTTTCAGCACAAATACTTAGGTAGTCAATCAACATGCCTTATTATAATTATTATATGCATACTACATTGTATTATCTATTCCTTCAGAGTGATGTGAATGTAATGCTGTTATCTATACATATAATAAAATCGTACCTAAATAACGCCCTTTACCTCTAGTGACTTACATTTGTTGCATTTTATGTTCATAGCACCTCGTAGGCGTCGAACGTCACGACGCCGTCTGATCCAGCGCTCACCACCTTCTCAAAGGCGGTCACAAATGGCGAGCCTTACTGAACGTTTTGTCGCCATTGAAGAGAAACGTTTGGAAAACGAAAGACTCCTTATTGAAAACCAGCAGAGGGTGTTAGAGGTTTTTAAAGAAATAAGTGAGTCATGGTCTAGGCAGACCCAAGCACTGCAGGATTTATGCGCATCAATCAGACGAGGAAGTTGAATGCCCGAAACATAAAATGTAATTAACAGCTTATAATATCTTTTATATGATCGTTGCATAAACTACTACTATCTAATAAATAGTGTTATTATCTGCAAATAATATAGTGCATGCTGTGATTTTCTATGAGGTGCTTAGACCTAAGTTTGTAATGTCCAAATTGTTATGCAAGTGTACTTGTTTATTGTTATGAGCCTAATATTAAAATATAATGTATGTTTTTAATGGTAAATAAAAAGGAATATAATATTTAGGCATTTATTTAATTTCACATGCATAGGTACTGCACATTTAAAAATTCAGTAAAATTGAAAATAAAGGAAAGCATCAAGTATTTGGGATGCATGAAGGAGCCTCCTCGTGTAGCGCAATTTGTTTCATCAGACACTCAACTGAACCGAGCGCTCGGCGAATCCTGGACAGTCTCACCTAACACCTTTCAAGACTGGCCAATCCTTCCCTTGCGGTGGTAGGGCTAACGCCCGCCTGGTTCGCGACCACCCTCCCACCGGACTTCGGCGTCAAGCAGCCTGCTGTGTTTCGTCGACGCGTGGGAGTACCAGTGCCTCAAGGCATCTTCTGGGCACGCTCGCTTCATCATGGACCTTATCACACCTACCCTACACCTACCCTACACCTACCCTGCACCTACCCTACACCTACCCTACACCTACCCTAACCAGCCCAAAAAATACTATGACATGTTTCTGGTCTCTTGGTACTTGATGTTTCTGGTCTCCTGGTACTAGTGAATCTGTAGTACAAGGCAGCAGCGGCTCTGAATTTCCACTTCCTCCTCAGTCTTCATTGATCCATGCCACTTACCGGGATAAAAAGTAGCATATGTCTCATTCCAGGATATGAACTACATGTGTGCCAAATTTCATCCAAATCCCTTCAGCCGTTTTTGCCTGATTGTAACACAAACATACAAACATTCACATTTATAATATTAGTAGGATAACAGAATGCAATTCAGAAATTCTGACTATTCGGGCGCGAAGCGAGTGTCTTCACTATGTAAATTTAATTTCAAGTTTAAAAGAAGATTGTGTTGTTTGTGCAACACAATCTTCTGAATTTGGGAAAGATTTGTTTTAGCTGGGGCTATTGTAAGAGAAAAAAAAAGCAAAATACCGTTAAAAATTTTAAATGTAAGTGAAAGGCATATTTGCCACAAAAAAAGGACCTACTAAAAATTTTAGACATGACGTGCTCGCCATAATTGATTTACTAAATCTCGCCTACTTATCTGCCCACTCTCTAAGTCATCATGTTGAAACTAGAGATGAAGCGTATATACTAGAACAGATCCAGGGATTAGGTATTTAACGAGACTAGGCTGCACCTATTCTAACTTTTAAAATACTTGATCCACCTAGTCTCAATGTGCCTACGCAGTGCACGGCACCCGCGGCCCGCGCGAATCTAAGTACCGACTGTACTGGACTATGCTGTTATCTCGCTTCACCGCGTCATAGCAGCATAGTCCTAGCTCATCCATGTTTGCCAAAATCATTCGTGAGTCAGTCACTTGAATTTGAACCTTAATTCAAAAGGCATAAAAGTAACGCGATGCGCACTCGTATCTACATAGATCATACGTGTGCCAGTCGTTTGAATTTGAACCATATCTCAATGGCATAAAAGTTAGGCGACGCGCACCGTGTTGTGGAAGAATATATTCTGTCCTTTTTTAACTACACTATTCCGCAGTCTTTCCAATACTCGAGATCGAGACTAGTCGGGACTAGGCACTAGGCAGACTTTATAGAATAGGTAGAATAGATACTTTGACAATACTCGATGCGAATGAAGACTATATGATGCAGTCGAGTATCAAGTACGGACTCGTGCGAACGTCATCTCGATTGACGTATGATACACTCCTAAGTCACGTAGGTATAGTGGTCAGTTTCTTTACTTCGATTTACTTTTCCCTCTATGTAGTTTGTATTTTCTAACCCTTTTTCGTTACGAGTAAACTGGATGTAATGACGCTTACTATAGACTAGAGATTTCCAGCGCCCAGATTTATCTACATTGAAGATTGTTGCCCAGCCAACAATCTTCAATGTAGATAAATCTATACGTTGACAGTCCTAAGCCTGTGTAAAGTATGAAGGGAAGATTACAATTCATTACTGCGTACGTACGTACTACACGTATCGTTGTTACGGAAAGACTAAGCATCTATAAAGTATGCGTATTTCATGGACTAGGTGGACTAGGTGGAACAGGTATTTGGATCGAGTATTTGTACGGACTTGGACTAGGTGCATCTAGTCCAAGATTTGCCTAGTACGACCCATCTCTAGTTGAAACTTTACTTTCGCGGAACTCGGATAATAAAAGACCGGATACCTTGATAGTAATGGTATATTTGTACTGGACCTTGGTGTGATCTCAGTACCCAAACTCAAAATAAAATTAAATTCATAAACCTTATATGTAATCAGCGGAGAATCTTAACATCGCGATTCAGAAAGTACATGCAAATGATCAACGCCATCTAGTCACAAAAATGGAACTAAATTTCGACAACAATATGTTTTCGTTGCACAAATTAACTGCGAACATACCGCCCACCAAGGACATTATGATATGTCCTTCATTACACGAAACCATGAGGTCAGGGGCTCAAACTTAAATAACAATAAACTTACGTGTGCAACGACAAGAGATGACGTGAAATACAATACTTTATGGCAAGTGCCCATTCATTGGCACAAACAAAACAAAAAAACTTACAATAGTGGACTGTATAAACTTAAACTTACAACACCTTGTGGACTGTATAAAATATCTGAATTTATGAACTTACACAAAATAACTTAACCAAAACTTAAAGTTTACTACTATACGATTTACATTACTTTGCAATTGGCAAAATGCACAATTTTGACGTAGGTCGTTTGATAGAGGATCCATTACATTTGAGAGTCACCACTCGTGTAACCTTATCTAAACCAGGGCGCTTGTCTACAACCTTGCCCAAAAGCCAACGGGCAGGAGGTAAATTATCCTCCTTGACTAAAACTATATCTCCGATACTTGGTTCTGGAATATTTTTAGTCCATTTATAACGCTGCAACAAATGAACCAAGTACTCATCTGACCATCGCTTCCAAAAGTCAACCTGCCAACGTCTCAGGTTGCTAATGTTAGAATTCTCATAGTTACGTTCAGGCACTGCTATCAGAGTCTCGCCTATCAGAAATTGACCTGTTTTTCTTATGTCCTTAATTTCTTGATTTTGAACAAGTTTTACACAAGTTTTCATTGCTTCTTGTATTTCTTCTTTGGTGAGATACCTTTCGACTCCCTTTTCACCACGTGATTGTTTCTTCCAAGTCAAAACTCTTCTGCAGTACGCTATAACCCGAACTAACCTTTGTAATGATGAATACCTCGTCCAAAAAAGATCTTCCTGAAAAGGTTCAGTTACGACGTGAACCTTGATTGATATTTGCTCTGTGTTGGTGATAATTGACTTTGGTCTTGTGTATTCGATCGTTTCATCATGAAGCCATGAGGGTCCTTGACTCCACAGTAGGGCATGCAAAAACCGGGTTGATTAAGAAAACCGACTTTTTCGGGTTTTCTTGTTTACAAAACCGGTGAAACCGGTTAAATCGGTTTTTTCGGTTTTTTTTTTCAATTTGTACTAAGGAAATGAGAAATATGTGTGTAAAGAAGTGAAAATGTTGAAGTCTAATCAAAATAAGTATTTTTACATTTATCTGACTTATTTTTAAAATAATGTACCAGTTTACCACTTACACTAAAATATTTTTTGACACAGAATGAAGCTTATTACTAGGAAAATAATAAAAATAGGAACATTTGGTAGGTTTGTGATTTTAGATCTTTGTAAGATCTAAAATCACAGAATATAACAGGCAAAATCAACAGGACGTATAATGAGATCAAAATTATTATAAAAATATTGCTTAGAATCCTCTTATTCCCAATTTACAAAACAAAATAAATCAATTATTCTTAATCTTATACATATGAATAAAAAACGTCCACTCGTCTAAGGTCAAGGCAAATCTCACTCCATCTGACTTCAATTCCTCTAATTGTGCTTGGTGTTGGATCTGCTATAGGTTTGGTATTTCTTTTAAGTCTATTGAGTGTTTACTGCGCAAGTGGTTTCGTAAGCTTGATGTAGAACTGTCAGCCGCTTTTAATATTCTATTGCATTATTTGCATTGTGAAGTGCTTCCATCTGTGGCACGTAAAAATAAAACCATACTGATGATTTATCACCAGCAGATTTTTTATTTTCCACGTATTTTGTCTTCGCTGTATTGGCATCATCTACATCGCCAGCCCTCTCCATGATGTTTCTTGCTGTAAATATTAAGAGCCATTATAGCAATCTTTCATGATCATAATCTTGAAAATAAATAACGGACAACTGGAAGGCACTTTTACGCGACGTAGTCTATTTAAACACAAAAGCAAAAGACAGCATTTTTGTGCCATATTAACCACTGAACAAACTTACTAACTACTACTAAACAAAAAAAAAGTTTGAAAGTAGCAATGTGCTTATTGATCAGCTCAAAAAAAAAAACGTGTCGGCTGGCATAACCTAATTAATGAAAGCTATTAAACATGCAAACTAACTCTGCAGACACAACAATTATCAGTATTTGGTCATCACTTCATGAAATATTAGCAATGCATAAATATATGAGAAAGATTGTGATTAAACTTACTTTGATAAAAATAATATCTGCAATGTAACCACCGTCTAACACAACACGTGCACTCGTGTCACCAGTCACTACTCACTATGCACACTCACTAGCCACAGACTAATCGAAACATAAAATGGCGGCAGCGTGGCATAGTAGTGCGACAAGTATAAAAATTAACGTGGCAAATAGGAACTAACGCCGCCGCCTCGCCGCGCCGTCCTGTCCACGTTTGTCAGTGATAAAATTTAATATTTTTTTGTATTATTAAATGAAATAGAAGAAAAACCGAAAAAACCGAAAAATCCAAAACCGGAGTTTCAAATTAGTCGGTTATCCGGTTTTTTCGGTTATCCGGGTATCCGGTTTGCATTCCCTACTCCACAGTGAGTTGCGTACAAGTTCTTGTGGTGTTACACCTCTGGATGCCAAATCTGCAGGGTTATGCGTAGATTGGACATGAGCCCAATGTGAGTTGTCGACGTGAGAGAGAATAGAAGATACTCTGTTTCCAACAAAAGTAGTCCAGTGACTGGGGTGTTTGCTACGCCATGCCAAAACCACTGACGAGTCAGTCCAGGCGTGTATTTGAGGGGTTGGGATTCTCATTACATCAGCGACTTCAGAAATTAGTTCGGAAAGTAACACTGCCCCCATCAGCTCTAAACGCGGAATTGACTGCTGCTTCACTGGTGCAACCTTAGTTCGAGAGGTGATTAAACTAACATGAATAACTTTGTGGGCATCAATGACTCTGATATACACGACAGCGCCATAAGCAGCAATCGACGCATCGCAAAACCCATGTAACTCTACTAATAGGTCGTCGGATTTCATGTTAATCCATCTGGGGATGCTGAACTTGCTCGTCTCTACAAGGCTTGAACGGTAAGTTTCCCATTCTGATAGAAGTTCTGGAGTTAATTCTTCATGCCATTCCAGGCCAGCCAGCCAAAGCTTTTGAATGAAGATCTTAGAGGTAACAATGCAAGGTGACACCCAGCCAAGCGGATCAAACAGGCGTGCGATGTCAGATATTACCTTTCTCTTGGTGATTGGGGCCTGCTGTGGATCAAGTTGCACTGAATATTTAAATTCATCACTCTCACGATCCCACGAAATTCCTAAAATTTTCATAACTGTGTCTAACTTAATATCCTTTCCCTGTTCCCCTTCAGTCTGTCTTACTTTTGTTACCGTTGGTTCTTGAATTATCTTGTTTAATTCCTTGGAGCTGCTAACCCATTTTTATAGTTTAAATTGACCTATGGTAAGTAAGTCTGTTAATTTTCTATATAAGTTTAAACCTTCTTCAACTGTCTGACATCCTGTCATTAAATCATCTACGTAAAACTCATTTTTTATGATATCAGATATTTCAGGATGACCTCCACCTGCATCAACTGCCACCTGCTGTAAAGATTTCACTGCAAGGTAAGGAGCCGCTGCTGTGCCAAACGTAACCCTTACTAATTTGTATTCCTTTATTTCAGATTCTGAATCATCGCGCCACACAACTCGCTGAAACTCTGCATGTTCAGGAGTAACCTTCACCTGTCTGTACATTTTTATGATGTCAGCACAGAGACTTATGGGATGCATTCTCCATCTCATAATGATGTGACGTAACGGAGGTTGCAACATGGGACCAACCATGAGATTATCGTTCAGAGATACTCCATTTAACCCCTTCATTGAAGCGTCGAACACTATTCGAACCTTGGTTGTAGTTTTGTCTTCACGTACCACGGCGTGATGTGGCAGATAAACAGCTGTACTCATATTACGTTCATCACCGTGTACAGGCTCCATATGTCCAAGGTCGATGTATTCTTGGAACACCTCTGAGTATCGTGCTTTAAGTGTCGGATTCCTTTTGAATTTATTTTCAAGAAGATGAAATCTTTTTATTGCAAGGTCTCTCGAACTCCCGTATTGACACTGCGGATCTTGATCGCGGAAGGGAAGATTAACCACATAGCGACCTTCCTCATCCCGGTACGTAGTTTGTGCATAAATATCCTCACATCGTTGCTCTTCTTCAGAAAGGATCTTCTTATTAGGGATAATAGACTCTATTTCCCAGAACTGTCGCAAAAGTGCGTTGTCATCAGCCTGATCTGAACTGCTGTGAATGACGTGATGACAATGAATAGCGTCTCGGTTTGACGAGACCTGTCCAGAAAGGATCCAACCCAGGGCAGTATTCTGAGCTACCGCTAAGTTTGGTGGACCTTGAATTAAACCATCTCTAAGAACTTGACCATATACTTCCGCACCAAGTAAGATGTCTATCTTGCTAGGCGTATGGAACTCTGGATCAGCTAAAGTTAGTCCCTTTAGCTCGGGCCAATAGGACTGCTCTAATTTTTCTGAGGGTAAAACCGACGTAATGGTACCTAATACAAAAGCGTTCACTCGGACACTAAAATTTGGATCTAAGCGTGAGTGAATAGTCATCGTGACTGTAAACTTGGAAGCGAATGCACTTCTTTCACCGCCTATTCCTGAGATAACCGACTTGGTTGGCTTCTTCTTTAGTCCGAGTAACTGCACTGCTGATTCTGCTATGAATGATGCCTGAGATCCCTGATCTAATAGCACTCTCAGCAGTTGTGTAGAGCCACTTCTTGTCTGTGCTTCGACAAGAGCAGTAGCCAACAAAACTTGGGTAGGTACTGATCCCTTAGAAAAATGTGAAACTAGTTAAACTAAAGTCAAGAGTGAATAGGTTTACTTCTAGGCAAGCGTGCTCCATCTTCGACCACATCGTCGCTTACCATCAGGTGAGATAGTGGTCAAGCGCGTGCCTATCAATAATAAAAAAAAAAAAAAAAAAAAACTATATTTGAAGTTGATGGTTCGCTTACTGATAACGATGCCTGAACACTAGACACCGCTGATTTAACTTCAGCTGCTGTATTCGCTTTCATTAACTACTTTGGAGTTTGAGACTGATTTCGGATGTAGTAGTGAGTGATGCCTTCGCTTACATATATGACACGACGTAGTTTGTCGACAGAACTTTATGGAGTGATTCGCGTTTAAACAATTATAACACAAGCGCCTGGTTTGTGCAAAGTTATGACGAGATTCGTAACTCTCTTGAGCAAACTTTTTACAATTCGAAATTTTGTGGCTTTCTTTACAAAATGGACAAGTTGTTGCAACGGTCTTACTGTCTATACTAACTATATGGTGAACTGTTGGTTTAGATCTACTTGACTTAGTGTCTAAAAACTCGAGCGCACGAAATCTGGCTTCCAAAAAATCTTTGAATTCCGAGAGCACGGGTAATTCATCTTTGGAGCTAATTTTAGTCTCCCATTGCTTTCGTGATTCTGAATCTAGTTTGGAACTAATTATGAAAACGATTATGCTATCCCACGTGCTAACGTCAACTCCGAGGTTTTTCAGACCATTTAGACATTCCATTGTGGTATCCAGTAAACCCTTAAGGCTATTTGAGCATTCTGTTACATTAGTCTGACTCAATAAGCGCTTTAATAAACAGTTCGACAGAAATCTTTTATTGTTAAATCTACTATGTAGCAATGACCAACATTCTTTGTAATTATCTGAAGTAACCGCAACGTGTTTGACAAGTTGATCTGCTTCTCCTGACAATAAACCTTTTAAATAATGCAGCTTTTGCACGTCTACTAAACTATCATTATTGTGTATCAAAGATTTAAATAAATCTTTGAATGTTGTCCACTCTGCATAGTTGCCCGAAAACTTTGGAATGTTTATCTTTGGTAATCTGACACTATTTGATATACTGTGGTCGACATTTGTCCTTGGATTTTGATTAGAATTAAATTCGCTATTTATATTTAAAACTTCTTTTAACTGCGTTTTGTGTAAAATGTAAGTTTCTTCAGTGGTATCATAAATATCATTTAAAAAATACTTATCAGATTCTCGCTGAGCGTCTGTAACATTCTGTATTATATTTTTATGAGTTGACGAGAATTCTTTCCACAAAACTTCAAGTGCTTCTAATCTAGTCTCAACGTACGTTTTAGTTACTCTGTCTTTAGGTGCTTTTTTAAAGTTAATCTGAGCGTTTTCAATGAGAAGTTTTGTATTATTTTGCAATTTATACATAGCCTCCATATTTATTAATTTTATTAAGGCCGTACGAAGTTACTAATACGAACTTTATAATGTCAATAAATTTTCTAATAAACTACCAAAGACAATGTTTTGAATATAAATTATCTTAAATTCACTACTTCAAATATTTATCTTATATAAAACCACACAAAGATAATTTGTACAATTATTTAAACTTATCCAGTTTAAATACCAAAGACACATCCAATTTTGCTACAATTGATCCAATATTGCACAACAATGCGCAGATTGGTACCTACATAAAATATCACAAAATAAAGTCCAAATAAATCTACTAAAGTCCAATAAAACTTTTCCAGACGAAATTTTCTATCTTCAGAAAACTCGACTTGCAAATAATATGTAATGTACTTACGATTTTGCTTCAACAAACCGCACGCACTTCACTAGCACTGCATCCGTATTCACTACACTGGCGACTGCGTCACCCAGGTGTTGAAACTCGAGAAACCCAGGCGTGAAAACTCCACTATCGCACTGGCGAACTCAACTACTCCCTGCGCCTCTCTCAGCTGATGCTGATGATGTCCAGTCCGCCCTGCGCCTCACTCAGCTGGTGCTGATGACCTGTCCGCCCTGCGCCTCACTCAGCTGGTGCTGATGGTGTCTAGTGTCCTTGCTCCCTGCGCCTTCTCCTGGTGCTGGTCCACGCCAACTCCGCTGCAGCAGCACTGGCACTTCACTGTGCACACCAGCTTGGGTGTGCGGCGCTTCAGGGCGATCCACCCTGGTTTCTACGCCAAGAATCACAAAACACTATCTGGATCTCACTTATCCGACTCGATAAGGACCATGAAACTTTACTTTCGCGGAACTCGGATAATAAAAGACCGGATACCTTGATAGTAATGGTATATTTGTACTGGACCTTGGTGTGATCTCAGTACCCAAACTCAAAATAAAATTAAATTCGTAAACCTTATATGTAATCAGCGGAGAATCTTAACATCGCGATTCAGAAAGTACATCCAAATGATCAACGCCATCTAGTCACAAAAATGGAACTAAATTTCAACAAAAATATGTTTTCGTTGCACAAATTAACTGCGAACACATGTCTTGAAGCCTGATGTGTCAGGATTCCAAGTAACCTAGATTCTTCATCTAAGTCACTTTGGTCTAAATAAGGAGCTGGTAGCCCGGCTCGATTACACATGTTGTGTAAAACACAGCAAGCTATTATTATTTTTCCCATCATTATAGAATCATAGTGCAATACCCGGTGAACTAATAAACATCTGAAGCGCCCTTTCAGTATGCCAATAGTTCTCTCTACACTGTTCCGTGCACTACTGTGCAAATTGTTGTAATGGCTCTCAGGAGTCCCAGTTTCTGGATTACTAAAGGGAGTCATTAAATAAGGCCTTTGAGGATATCCTGAGTCACCTGAAATCAATAAATGAAGCTGGATTAAGTGCAATCTTGACTTGTGTTTAAGTTAAATTGTATTGTAAACATTATATAACTTTACCAAGTAAGTACACTTTTTCTTCATTATTGTTTAAATTTTCTAAAAGCACCTTTACTCTTGTGTTTGAAAAAACAAAACTATCATGTGTGGAACCCCCAAAAGTCACATCCACATGCAAGATGTTCAGATCAGCATCATTAATCTGAAATAAGTATACTTAATCATCACATATATGGATTCTTAAAATATTTACATAATTTTAATCATGAAAAACCCACAGTTTCCCTACAATTAAAACATTCCTGGCATGATAGCCTTTTCGGCAATAATATCTTTCTTCATGTTCCTTAGGTCGTATCATGGAAATCAGGGTGCCGTCAACGCAGCCTAGCACACCAGGAATTTTGTATTCCTCATAAAACCTGTAATCAGCATTCAAATTTCAAACAATTGTTTTAACAATATTTAGACTACTATGAAAATCTGGGTGCTTTTGATACTTGCCTTGACTATAGCACTTGTCGATCATTGTGGTTTTGCGGAAATCTAATGTATTTATCAATGACGTTCTTATTATTAAGAGCATCAACAACTTCGTGGATTGCCCTAGAGGCCGAAGACTGAGATAAGTATGTATCTACATTCTTGCCAATGATTTTTTGGTAGCTTCCATTAGCCAAAAATGATAGAGTGCATAATATCTGAAACATCAAGAACTCAATAGGTACTTAGACTTTTGTTGGTGTGTGGTACTGGTTACCCATCATATCTCAAGAAACCTTGCAGTAAACAAACCTTAAGTCTTTTGGTTAAACCACTGGAACGAACTTGCGGACGCATTCAAGGAGTTAAATCACTTTCTAATATATTAATGAGATCTTCAGAAAGCCTATATATATGGATGAACTCTCTATCACGGGATATTGTTTCAAATTTTCTTATTTGTTTCGCCTGGCGTGTGTTTTTCAAATCGCCACTTTTCTTAGCTTCTTCTAATAAATGTAGCTTTATAATCAACTGAGCTGCCATTTTATTAAATAAAATTTTATGAAGATGAAGAAAAAATGTTAGACGTATGCGCGATTATTGTAGCTTTGGCATTTGACAGTTCGAAGCGAGGCTGTGGGCGAGGCTGTTTGTACAAAAAACTGTCAAAAGTGTCAATTAGCTCGCCGTTGAGTAGTTCTAACTCACAGACGTCACAGCCTTGAGCGCTAGTGTAGCTTTACGCAGCCTAGTGATTACCAAATTGAGTTTCACCGCTGCGGCATCGCTGTACGCAATTCTGAATCTTAACAGAATAGCATAGCAGCACGCATAATGATGTGAAATATTTCGTGTTGAGTTATGTTTTTTGTGTCCCTTGAGTAGTTTTTCATTTTTTCTTGTATGAAATCGAAGAAAGACTTTAGTTCCATATCCTGCTGTGGTTTATTTCCTCTATTTTTGAATATCCCGAAAGCCTCTTTTAGCATATGTAGTTTGGGATCTGATTTTAGCTTTTTATTGGGAGGCTCAAGTGATGGAGGGGGGCTGTTGGCAGTAGTATCGTTCTTATCCTTCACCTGCAAAACAATCGTGTGTTCATTAATATGATCAATAATAATACAAATATCGTCTGTTGTAGATGCCGACAAATCGTGACGAATGGCTTGAATTTTGATTACCCTGGCGCAAATATCAAGGGAATCAATGCCAATGGAATCAAAAAGTAGGATGTTTTTATCGATCCTGATAAAACGATACGTTTTAAATAATAACAATGAAATAAAAATGATCATTAAAGCTGTTCCATTAACACCCGACAACAAATACTTAAAACACAAATTACATTTATAAACGTGGTCAGGGTAATCAACGACCTTGCGAAACAAAACTAGGGGAATGAAATATTTACCTTCGTAATTTCGTCTTGGACCAACGAGCGGCGCAACCTTCCGCAACGACGCCGACGTTCGAAGCGCTACTAGCAGCGCTTATGCAACGACGCGGACGCACAACAAACCTGGTAGCGATTAGACTACGTTGTTTATTTTATTTCCGTTCATAAGTATATATTTTGTTGGTAAATTATTCGCGAAATGTGAAGCGGACGCGCCAGGGGTATCAATATTTAGACCTTTCGGATTTTGTTTCGACTATTTTGTACCAAATTAGACTCAAAAACTATCGTGCCTCAGTTAGATCATACATTATTGTAGCATAAAAAATGTTTTGGCTTCTAATTTTAATACTACGGGTACTTTTTTTCTCCTAACAATGTAAATTGAGCCTCTCAAGATTCACCCAAATATATGATGAGCTAAAACAATAAATCCTAATAATCCAATAGCTAATATTGCATAAATTATCAATATCTATTCCTACAGTATAAATATATAATATGCTCAAACAATAAATCCTAATAATCCAATAGCTAATATTGCATAAATAATTCCTGTTGTAGGGACTGAAGCTTCTTTATGTCTTGAAGTATTCTGGAAATAATGCAGATGGGGTTACTGAACCGTAGCTCCAATGTCGATATCACTTTGTCAGGCGACGTGGCACTTATGAACAATGCAGCGACTGCATCTTTCGCTTGCCCTCGTAGGCATTTTCTAAGCCTCCAAAGTTTTTCTTTAGGCGTGAATTTACACAACGCCGAAGACTTATGGCAGGCTTGTTTGAATTGAAGCCAATCCAACTGGTCACCAGAAAGAAAATTCAGGTAAATCTTTTGGTGTGCTCAGGCGGCTTAGAAAACTGACTTGAGGCACGTTGTTTGCACAGTTAGTAGAAATATCCTTCAAAGCACTTGCCAACATATGAACCGCGTTGTTAAGCACAGTCACAGAGTCGCCGGGCGGCTGCAGTGGCTGGGGCACTGTGGCGTGCGGCCGGCCGGCCACGTGCTCGTTGCGTAGCGACGGTATCGTGCGATCAGCTCACCCGTTTCAATTCCTGTCTCGGGGGCTTGCTGCTCCAGTAGCGGTTCTTCGTGGTTACTTTGATGGATCACCCAATCCTCCAGGTCGCTGCGAGGAAATTCCCTCCCATCAATTAGTGAACTGTATTCCAACTGTTCTTCCACGTCATTTGAATAGCAGCTTTTTGTTTAGCAGCTTCCAGCTGCAGCAGTTGTTTCTTGCTTTCTTTTGTAGATTTGCTCGATGACGCAAGAGATTTTCCGGCGTTTTCGCGACGTGAGGCAGCGATTCCGACTTTAAGCTGCAACCCGGAACACAAAACACATCATTATCATATTATTATTATAAAACACAAAACACATCATTATATATTATTATCATATTACATCGGAAAACAGAAGTTGCGACATAATGTGTTCGAGTTAATAATAATAAATAATAAAGCCTGTTTATTTCCTTAATAAAATTCAATTTACAATGAAATACAAATATAAAATAAGTCTAACAAGTTATAATTTACAATTATAATATAATTTACAATATTGATTTTACAATGATAAATTAATAATTAAGCATGCAAATTATATAATACTAATCTTCATAATTTTTTTTTTTTTTTTTTTTTATTGATATATTATTCTGAATTAATGTTAATTTTATTTTTACATTCATTATTTTACATATACATTTAATTACATTCTTCTTGACATATTTATTAAGGACCTCTTCATAGAGGCCTCCTCCATTTTTCTCCACATAGTTCTATCTCTCGCTTTATCAGTCCAATCCTTTCCTGCTTCTTTCAAGATTTCATCGAGCCATCTCTCCGCCGGCCTGCCTCTAGTTCTCTTGCCTGCAGGCCCTTTCCATAAGGTTATCTTTTTTGCCCACCTGTCTTCAGTCATACGTGCAATATGACCAGCCCATCTCCATTTCAATTTCTTGCAGTGTTCCAGAGCATCAATCAGCTTTGTTGTGTTTCTTATGTCAGTGCTTCTATTTTTGTGTCTCAATTTTAGATTTAGAATGCTCCGTTCCATGGCTCTTTGGGTTGTTAATATTTACAGCTTGATTGTTTCCTGCAGTTTTATTCTGTTCAAAACACGTTGCTCTTGCAGTATTTTTGCTCGCCGTGTTTTTACGCCTGGAGTGTGGATCATAGTAGATCGAGCTCGAAGTAGGTACCACTTTGTTAGGGGTGGGTGGTGCTGCAGGAACGGACGGGTTTGTTGCAACGAAAACACAGGCAAACTTTGAATACGCGTTTATTGAGTTTTTGGATGAACAAGAGGGCCGCGTGCGCAAAAAACCATGTTAAATTTGGGTGTGCGCATTGATTCGTGTTCGGTGGGAGACTGGCGGGATCTAGTGTGACAAGCAAGTCAGTGTATCCCGCCTCTTAACTCAACTAGTGATGCTACCTTATTCATGTTTTTTTTAAACTATTGAGCGCGTCGCTAACAGTGACAATTCGAAAAATCAGTTTTCTTCGTCTAAATAAAAAAAATCGACGGTAAGGTATTATGTAGCAATCTGATTAAAAAACAACAACAATATTCTATAGTAATTTTGGTTCATTCACTATCTGAATCTAAAAGTTACATGTGTAAAAGATTCATTAGAGTCACTGCAATGACTGTTTCCTACATAAATAATAAAACTTTTTACATTTTTTTGTGTAATTTTGTCCCTTTCTTTATATTATTTTCAACATGTAACTATGACTGTAATGTAGTTAGCAACATAGTGTGAAGAGCAACGTAGTACACACAGTATGAAATGACTTATGTCACATTGACACCTAGACTTGACAGATAACTCAAAAAACGTCACATGTGGCTGAGTACAGTCACAGACGTTTATAAGTGGATGTGTGATACGATAGATCAGGCACGGCATCGTGGATGCCATTACTTGCTCTCTGTACTTATCAAAAACCTCCAGTGCTTCAGTTTGACTTTAATTCAAAGAACCCATATTACTTTCAACCATAAATAAAGATAATTACACGGGTATTAGGTAATTTTCTTGCACAAGTTATAGTTTCAAACGATTATGTTAGTATCCTCTCTAACTCCGCTTTTTTTTTTCTTTTTTAATGATGGGAAATCATCAAATGACCCCTTCCGCTCTGGGTGGAGCGGCAGGGAGTGTCAGACTTTTACTGACTAAAACCCACCCATGCTCCTCCTAGTGCCTTTTGCGTTCCAGGGCCGCGGTAACTCTTTCGAACAAAATCCGCGACCCTGGCAGGCACTGGCGCTAACGGGCCCCTACTCCTATGCTGACATCTCTTTGAGGCGCGCTTGGAACACAACACACGTACGCACACCGTCGGCCCGGGCCTGGCTTTGATCGGACGGTAAGCCACCCAACGCTCGCCGTCCGCAGACCCGCACCTACGGTGGCCGGGAATCGTCCAGTGACTCCCGACGCCCGGTGCGTCTCCCTATCGGCGGCTGGGGCGTGAGGGTTGTCTCTCCCTCACGCGGCCCGCCTCCTCCTTCACTAGCATTACTGCTTCGCAGAAGGAGGTGATGACTTCCCATGCCTCCTCGCTCCGGACCATGGATTGAACCATTGTCGGACGCGAGAAGTCGCCGCCGCCGATCGCCTCGACGAGGACACGGCGGTGCTCCGCCCAAGCGGGGCAGACTTCAACCGTATGCTCCACCATGTCCTCCGGGCGATCCTCGCAATGAAAACACCCGGGCGTTTCCTCCCGCCGAATCCGAAACAGGTACCTCCCGAAACAACCGTGTCCGGTGAGTACCTGCGTCAGGCGGAACTCTAACTCCGCTGCGGTCTTCAAAACGGACTGCATCAAACCACCCACTCTGACCGATTGTACCTCGTTCTTTCAGATCCACCCTCCAGCCATACCATATCCCTTAAATGATCTGATTTATAAATGACACATATTGGTAACAACACACCATCTGCTGTTCCTGTAAACATGACTGAAATTGCTGGTTTTGAATGGTTTACCGCTCTTTCTGGGTATTTAGTGCCTCTTTTATAAATATTGTTTTCACAATCTGGATCATCTGTGAGGTTAGTCTCGTCATAGTTGATAATACAGATTGGAGTGACACCTTCGACAGACTTCACGTAATTTTCTAAAAAACTATTAATTACATCACTTGTAATTTGACTCGATCATAAAAAATATTAGACGCTTTACGATTTGAAATTGCTGATTTATGTGTTATCAGAAAATTGCATGCCCAATCAGTCCCTGGTAAGTTATTTTTAAGCAGATATATGTTTTTGCCTATTTTGTTCAAATATTTTTGAGCTAATACTCGAAGATCCATACAGTCGAAGGGAAATCCCCACTCACTTAAAAATAATATGTTTTAAATTAGTTTTTCTCTTCGGGACTAAACAATGTTGGATGTCCAGCTTTATCATCACACATCATCATATCAGCCGAAAGACGTCCACTGCTGGACATAGGCCTCCCCCAAGTGTCGCCACAACCACCGGTCCTGTGCGTCTCGCATCCATCGGTTACCCGCGACCCTCACCAGGTCATCGGTCCAGCTTTATATTGCGTGCAATTTATGTTTCTATATTTCCTACATAGCGTGCTCTCAGGTATGTCAATTATCGGCAGCATCAGTTAACTTACGTTTTACTATATTAACTGAACAGCCGCTATGGGTTTTTCCAAATTTACTTTTGAATAATAAATTATGATACGGTGCAAAAGTTTTACCATTTCTGGAATTAGTGTACTTGCTTTGGTAAGTACGCACCATATTTCCGGAACTGTAATATAAATAAATAAAATGAAATATAATAAATGAGAAGCTTCCCCTTAAATTTATACATAATAGGCATTTGGGGCTATTAGAAAAAGTGTTCTTAAACTTAGCAAAACTAAAACATACAAGCAGGGGTATTAGGAACAGAATTTCAAATAGCCTTAAACTTGTTCGTAAAAGCCCCATTCTCAAAAAACATATTGCGTCTAAAACAGGCTACAATACAATAATTGAAAACACCAATGAAATCGCAAGAAAACATGTCTCCATGAATGAACTCATTTTTTACTTACCTTTAAAATGTTGGTACCTATATCAACTGGAAGTAAAACACTTACAATATAACTCGATTTCTTAAGCTTTTTCAAAAAAAGTTTAACCATTTCCTTACACTTTCTTAACCTCCAAATTTCTTGTTGATATCCTTTGGCTACTAGCCTTGCATTCTTAGTCCCATCTTGTTTCTGCTTAAATATCCACTTTGTTTCTATTGCTTTGCTTCCTCTTGGTAAATTAAATACTTCCCAAGTTCCTAACTTCTTGTGTGAGTCTAGCTCTATATTGCTTGTCTCCATTCTTTATCTTGTATTGCTTCTTCATAGTTTACTGGTTTCCCTGCACATAAACTATAGGCTATATTTAGATCATATTCTTCTAAGTCTTTGGTTTATGAATTTCTCTTCCCGATCTTGTAATTTGGTATTTCCGTTCTAATCACTTCATCATCACTTTTTGGATATATTTCTTTATTTTTCTCATCATGTTCTTGATCCTTTTTTCCAGAATATTCTTTCTGTACATCTCGTTTTCGTAGTATTTTTCCACATAAATATTATACCTTCCATCTTTTTCTGTCTCTTTAGTATTTTTTTGTCTCATCAAATCTTTTTTTTTTTATTGTTAATTAAATTATAATACAGAGGTGTTACTTAATACGAAACTCGCCAAACTGTTACGTTTGATGGCGAGAGGCGCTCTTTTACACAACAATGACCCACATTATGTTACATACCTAGATAACTACTATCGTTATGGTTTTTTTATGTATTTACTTCTTTGCAATCCTGTATATTGTATTTTAATTTTGTCTTAAGTGATTCTTTACTAATTTTTACTTTTTCTCTTAATAAATCTATTTTGTTAAACACTTTAGATACCTAAATGTTCTCTTACCGTAATAATTTGTTGTCTTTTGTTGAACCAGTTTGTTCTCTCTCACCCTACGTGTGTTGTTTTTGTTTTTGACATTAATTTTATATTCATCATTATAATAATATTCCAGACCTACCAAATAATCTATTAAACAAATGGGAAACAGCTTATCATACTCTTTGTTGTACTTATCTTTAACATTTTTACTAACTAGTAACTTTATCAATCTTGTTTGTATGTCTTTGATATCTCTCAAGTATGTAATAAAGGTTCGCCCGTACACAAGGAGTCCATAACTTATTAGCGAGTTGGCAAGTGCGAAATAAACTGTTCTTAACGTCTGTTTGTTCAATACATTTTTTAAGTGGTAAAACTTACTTAGCACAGATCTTAGCCTATTGCAAATGTTATTTACATGTAATCTCCAGTTAAAGTTCTTATCTATTGTTAGACCTAAATATTTAAGTTTATCTACATATTCTTATTTTGTACAGTTACAATAACATTTATTTTCATGCAAACATTCATATGTATGTCCTATCACTGTGAGATATTCATTATTTACAGATTTGGCATTTCGTTTATAAGGCGAGTGTATATGCATTCATTTAGTTTTTGAAAGATTTAGTATTATTCCATTGTCGTGTGCCCATTTGCAAATATTTTCAAAATCACCTTGTATACACTTTTGTACCTCAGCTATATCTCTGGAGGCATAAACTAGACACATATCATCAGCGTACATGAACACCTTACATTTATGTACGACATTTGACACACCGTTCACATGCATTATATATATCCTACAGGGCCGAACACCGATCCAGTAGGCACACCCAAATCGACATCCGCCTGTTTCCCAGCCACACGGGTGATAATTGTGCTTATTTTTCTATTAGTGAGGTAGTTTTTAAACTAATTATTTATGGGACCGCGTATTTCGAATTCGTCCATTGCCTGTAATACGATCTCATGGTCTAAAGTGTCAAACGCTTTTTTATAATCAATGAAAAGTGCTATAATTTGTTTGCCGGAATCTAAACAGTCATTAAAATAATCAGAAAATCCCAGCAAGGCAGAGACAGTGTGTGTGTCTCAAATCTCTTGATATATTATTTCATTATATTTAGGTTCCTATTAAGAAATTCATTTGAACTGGATACCTATAATTTTTCCGATTTTTTAACTATTCACCGACGTCTTTTTTGCCATATGCATTATTTGACATATTTTAAGATCAATAAAGAATCATGTGCCATAGGTATTATTTTACCGAACTATATTTCACCGATTTACAAAATAACTTTTTGCTTTTGGCCGAAACCTCTCTTGAACTTTTTTCATTTGCCAAATGATTAATTTGCCATATTTTCACCACACCAAAACAACATTTTATGGAATATTATTTGGTCACAAATATATATAGCCGGTTACTTGGTAGTATCATAAAAGTCAAAACGTTGTGCTACAAAACTTAGTGACAGAAACGAATCGCTGCAAAACCGACTTCACGCAGTTTTGTCTGCCCAACCCTTAAAGCGGATTTCATCAATGAAACTGAACGCGATCAGTACATCTAAACTGCGTTCAAGAGCTGTCAGCGTCAATATTCCATAGAAAAATAGTGACACTGACAGCACATAAACGTGGTTTATACGCTGATCGCGATCAGTTTGGCTTGGTGAAAATGGCCCCTGGAGTGTTATTTAAAAGCCCGTGTAGGCGCGGAGGGGTGGGCTCGCGTGGGCCCGCCGAAACTCCGCAGCGCCGAAACCGTGACAGAAACAATGCTTGCTGCATGTTACATGCCTGCTTGCATTCTTGCTTGCATGCAGCATGTCTGCTTGTGTGCTTAATTGCATGCTGCATACCTGCTTGCATGCTACATGCCTGCTTGCATGCTGCATGCTTGATGCAAGCATCCTTGTTTGCATGCTTCTTACTGGGACCACTTAAACAAGGTTCGGAAACGTAATACTTCGAACACATGTTATTTCGACTAATTGTAACTTCGGTAAAAAGTTTTTCGACCAAATGAAATGTGGGTCAGGACCAAAGTTTTGACGTAATCGCACAATGGAAATCACAATGAAATGTGTCATTGGAAAATACGTGTAGCACAATAGAATTATTAGGGTGTGTGTAAAGGGTGTGTAATGTTTGGCATAATAACAAATGTAATTTCACTTGAACTAACGTTCATAATATGACATAATTTTCATATGACATAATATCAAATGACATAAATTCATATGACCTAATGTTTCATATCATATAATATTCATTTAACATAATAACATTTAGTATAACGTTCATTTTATATAATTTTCAATATGTATAATATACTTTAATATAACGTTCATTTGACCTAATATTCATGTTTAAGGCTGGCGTCCTTTAGGGACGGATCGGGGCGGGTCGCATTGGAACGGGCCGCGGTTCTGTGATGCTCTTGCGTCCATCTGTACGGGTCGCGGCGGAGCGCCTAAGCGGATTTGATCTTACAGACGTGTTTTCGTGCTTGGACTGACATCGCGCTACCATGGACAGCTCCGACGAAGAGATGTTATGGTTTCAAATCCTTCTTGAGGAAGAGCAAAAAAATAAAAAAACGACGACGAGTACACAAGGTGTGGGTGCATGATATATCCCAGAAAAGAAATGTATTTGGTGAATACCATCATTTGTTTAACGATTTGAAGAAAGATCCAGTCAAATTCTTCGAGTATTTTCGAATGTGTTTTGGAAAATTTGAAACATTGCTTAATATATTACGTGAAGATTTACAGAAACAAACCACAAAATTTCGAAGGCCAATTGAACCAGAAGAACGACTTGCTATTTGTCTCAGGTAATTATGATTTTTTGACATCTGATAATAATTTTATTATAATTAATTATTGTTTACACAATGAGATCGTGCTTTACCTCCAATCTAAGAATCTGTCCTATACCCGAATAGGGGCATGGGTAAACCACTATTGCTTGGCGGTAGTCTTTATAACTAGTATTATAAATACAAGTTTGGATGGATGGGTGTGTTACTCGATCACGCAAAAAGGCTGAACAGATTTGGCTGAAATTTGGCACTCAGATAGTTTATTACCTGTATGAATACATAAACCACTTTATTTATGTGACAATAAAAAAAATTGAGTCATAATTTATCATATTTATTAGTAATTCCCAATAAAGTTAACATTAACATTACACAGTAACAATTATTTATTTTTTGGAAAATGCAGAAATTGTTCCATGATTTCAGAACCTTGTACATCATGTTCTTGTACTTCATAAACTTGTCCTTCATATACTTGTCGTGACGAGTTAGATAGCATCGATGCCGTAGTAGGTGATGCTTGAAATGATGCTTGTCCAGAGGTCCGTAAAGGTTGAATGGACGAGAATTGATTATTTTGACTTAAAATCACGGCTGCAACTGGCTGTTGATTTATGGTTTGCATATTTTGAGACTCTCTACTCGCATGCGATATATTATTTGTATCACCTTGTCTGCAAAACAAATCAGCCTCAGCATCGTTCACAATTTTAAACACCGCACCCTTAACCCGTATCTGAACATCTTTCGGGAATGTTGTGACTGTTTTCCTCAAGTTTGTGAAAAAATCTACCATAGTATCATGGCCTTGGTTAAGCGATTGATACTTTTTTTCTAAGTATGATTGGAACAGAGTTTGTGTCGGTGGAGGCGACTGAGAGATTCTGTCTGTCTTCTTCTTTTTGGTGATCCTACTCGAATCAGTTTCACTGACTTGGGATCTACTTATAGGTGGTGGTGACATGACTGATGATGAGTTTGATGATAGTGGTGACATGGCTTGTGAATCTGTTGCTGACCGTGGTGACAGGACTTGTTCATCATCACTCAAAGATGGCAAATTTGTTAAATTTTGTTGTGTGTCATTACATATAAAGGGAGAGAGAAAGCTCAGTTCTTTTTCAAATCGAATTGGTTTTATGTTAGTGGCTGCCTGGCCACTCTTCGTTAGACGTAGTTTTTTGGCGCGTCGATAATTATCGCGAATTCTCTTCCATCTCTCTTTACAATTTGCCGCTGGAACAAAATAAAAAGAATATCAGTCAACAAACATAGAAATGACTTCAATGAACTCTTCGCTTATGGCAATGGATGAAGTGAGGTGCTCCAACTTCATTATTGGCGGAGAAATCGCGTAACATTCACACAAGAAAAAAATAGAATTGAATTGAGAACCTCCTCTTTTTGTGGAAGTCGGTTAATAAAATGTGCTTTTGTTTTAGGTTTTTGGCCACGGGGAATTCATTCAGGTCGCTGGCTTTTAATTATCGACTTGGCGAAAAAACAGTAAGATATATCGTTTATGAGACTTGCACGGCGATATGGAACAATATGAAAGTACCTACACCTTCCGAAGAGGATTGGAAACAGATAGCAAGAACAGGAACTGTATATTCTGGAGGTAGCATTATTTGTTAAAAAGAACCTAAGTCTTTTTGAAACAATGATAAATCATTCTTCAAGACCGGCATTACTGAGATCCCAATACAAAGGTCTTTTACATACAGGTAGCTTCAAAACAGCATTATTGAAAAGGAATATTATGCATATGGGACCAGTTATTTACAATAAAATACCTAACGACATTAAAAATGAGTCAACTCATTGTTTCAAAAAGAAATTAACGAAAGTACTAGTTGATAAATGCTATTACGCTGTCAATGAATTTTTAAATGATAACACCCTATGACATTGCTCAACAATATTTCAATTTATTAAATTTGGTATTCTTATTTTATTAACATGTATGACTTTTGTTTTTTCGGAGAATTTGACTTTTATGAATATGACATTATAAAATATTTGATTATTTGACAATTATTGATTAATATAGATTTGCAATATTTATGATTACGTACTATAATAGTGTTTAATGTTGCATGCCTTATAGGTAGAATGTAATGGATCCAATTGTTTTTCTTTTTTTACGACATCAAAACTTTGTTTTGTTACCTACATTCTTTGCAAATAAATGATTTCTGATTTCTGATTTCTGAAGAAAATATTGGGAAAAATGGAATTTTCCTAATTGTATTGGAGCGCTGGATGGCAAAACATGTTGTTATCGAATGCCCCGCAAATAGTGGCTCGAAGTATTTTTGTTATAAAAAAACATTTTCAATTGTTTTGTTGGCCTTAGTGGATGCTGACTACAGATTTACACTACTCGATATAGGTGGCCTTGGAAAGAATTCTGATGGCTGTTTATTTGCCAATTCTGTCGTGGGAAAATCATTGGCACAAAACAAATTAAATATACCTGATGACAAGGCACTGCCGGGTACCGAGGAAATTATGCCTCATGTTATAGTGGGAGACGCAGCCTTTCCGCTACAGAAACATTTAATGAGACCGTATCCTGGAAATCAATTAACGGACGAAGAAAAAAAAAATTTCAACTACCGACTAAGTAGGGCCCGCCGAACCAGCGAAAATGCTTTTGGGATATTAGCTAGAAGGTTTAGAATTTATGAAAGGCGGTTATCTATGACTCCTGAACATGTCAACATTGTTGTAGCGGCAACATGCTGTTCACATAACTTTTTGACAAATAGTCCATCGTATTGGTCAAGATGATCTAAGAGAATTTCATCCGCCAGGTGGCGCTCACTAAGTAAACATTGGCTCCGCGAACATTCTTAGTTTAAAAATATAAGAATTGCTCATTTGTCTGCAAAATTCGTTCAGCAGCTTTATTTTAACGAACAGCACAAGCACAAGTGTTATCGCAGATTGAGAAAGTGAAGTGAATAAGTTCAAGAAATAAACAGTGAAAATCGTATACCTACCGTGACAAAAAACTAGAATTGCAGCAAAATATTGCCTGTGTCATCGGCTGTATGCACCATTGTACTGTGAGTGTTGAATAAACATTTAGAACTATATTAGTGCTACATTATAACAAGATTATCTAAAAACGAATAAAAAAATATAACTTAGTTCACTTAGTTTTGTGGCGAAGGTAGATGAAAATAAAAATATCTGGCTAAATTTTTTATTGTTACACTTTATCGTTAATACACGCACATAAAAGCTTGTTTCGACATAAATTATTAATACCAGACAGTGTGGCTGGTTTGGCATTCGACTGGCGTGCATAGTGGTCCAAGTTCAATCCTCACATACGGTCATTCTTTTTGTTAGTTTTTCACGAGTTCTGTTGTTGAATAATGAGTATGCAGCGTACGCCACCACCTTGTTCAATTGATATGGACTTAAAATCGGGGGCTCACGTAACGACGCGTCATAATAAGCGTCCTAGAACGAATACAAGTAATAATAGCTCGCTTGAACCATCGCCCGAGAAATCTAGCGACAAAGCAATTCAACAGATAGTTACACCTGAGTTAATTCGAGAGATTGTACACACAGAACTGCGTAGTCTCCTGACCACCGACATTCGGAAAATCGTGCAGGAGAGCGTGAGAGCGGAACTGAAGGACATCAAAAGTGAGATGGGCTCTCTGAAGTCTGAGCACGTTAAATTAGAATTGCAGGTAACTACGCTAGACGCCAAGCATGACACTTTGATGCAGGATGTCGTGTCCCTGCAAAAATCACTTCAGTATGCATCGGACCAGCAAGAAGACTTTAAAATGCAGCTTGATTCACTCAGTATGCAGTCTATGAGTACAGATGTTCAAAATGATACAATATTGAAATTGGAGGCGAAAATCGGTACTCTTGAACAGCAGGCTCGACAATGTAACCTAGAGTTATGTAACATCCCCGAGAAGCGCGCTGAAAATTTAATTACGCTTATGGAGACCATCAGTGCAAAGGTGAACTGCTTTTTTAGCCAGAAAGACATCATTGCCATTCATCGTGTGCCACATGCGCAGAAACAAAATAATAAACCAAAAAATATTGTTGTAAAACTAAGTTCCCGTATATTAAGAGATAACCTCTTGAGTGCATTTCGTCTCGCAAAGGGTTTAAAAACAGATCTCCTTGGAATATCTGGTACACCACAACCGATCTACATGAATGAGCACTTGACACTAAAGAACAAGCAGTTGTTTCGCGCATAATAATTTAAACTTGCTTTTGCTGGCGCGAAGCTGCCAGCAAAAGCAAGTTTAAATTCGTGTGGGTCAAACATGCTACCATTCTCGTGCGAGAGAATGAAGGCGCATCAGCAATTGCCATACGATCATATCAGGACATTCTTAAAATTAAGCCAGGTACTTCAAAGCATGATAATTAATTGTTTACATTCTCACTCTCACAAAGAAATCAAAATATGTCGTTTTTATTTTAAAGTGTAATAATAATAACAATGTATTCTACAATTCAAACTATATTTTGTCACATTCGAAACATTATGCTGAATATTTTTTGAATACTTTACTTCGTTATTTCTCTCTAGCTAATGTGTGGTCATGTCTGTGGTTGATACACAAGATCATATTAGTTTCAATTTATGATAAATATTATCTGAACTTTGACTACATAACAAAAACACAAGTCTATGGTTTTGGGCTTTGCAACTCATTTGAATATTCTTATATAACCTACTCCACTACCAATGGATGAACTGACTATTTATTATCAGAATTGTAGGGGTATGCGGACCAAACTTAATATCCTGTATATGAATATTCTATCAAATTTTTATGATATTATAATCTTAACAGAAACATGGCTCACTCCGCAAATAGTAGATAATGAGTTTATTGACAACCGCTACATAGTTCATAGATGTGATCGGGACCGTGTTGCAACTAACAAAAAAGATGGTGGTGGGGTTCTCGTTGCCGTGTTGAAAAAATTACGTTCCACCCTCGTACCACTTGATCCGCCAGCTACTCATCATATTGAACAAGTGATAATACAACTTCCGGGTATCTGCAATAGTAGTAAATGTGTCATAAGCGCCGTATACATCCCCCCTAAATCCCCTGACGAAGTGTACCTTTCACACTATAACTATTTGTACAAAACGTTGGACAGGCTAGACACCCATTTATTTTACTTGTTTGGCGATTATAATTTGCCTAATATAAGTTGGCTTCCAAATTATGATGGTGACGCTTCAGTCTTATACTGTGGTGGTAATAACTCACTAAGCGAACATATGAGTAACTTCATGTCATTACTCAACGCCGCTCAATTTAACAAAATCTTAAACCACAAAGGTCGCATCTTAGATTTATTAATAAGCAACACAAACTGCGACACATCTATACCAACGTGTACATTGCTGCCTGTAGATGATTATCACCCTCCATTTTATGCTACAATTACATACAAAAACAAAAATAGAAATCTCTCACAAGCGAAAACGTTAAAGTATAATTATTATAAGGCAGATTATGAACAAATAAATCGGGAACTGTGTGAAATTAACTGGGATCACACCTTTAACGGACTCTCAGCCGACCAGTGTGTTAGCACGTTTTATAATGTTATTTTTGGTATAATAAAAAACCATACTCCTACAAGCCATTCCAAGTCATCAAGTTTCCCAGTTTGGTTTTCTAGATCACTGGTACGGATATTTAATAGTAAAAATAAAGCTTGGGTTAAATGGAAAAAGTACGATAACCTGTCAGACTATGAGCAGTTCTCTTGTCTTAGGCAGAGGTTCCAAATAGAGTGTAAAAAAGTTACACTAGATATATTAACAGTGTCGAAGAAAATATTAAAAAGAATGTCAGGAATCTATGGAGTTATGTTGCGAACCGCAAGGCTAATGCTGGTATACCAGCTACAGTATTTTTCAAAAATCAGAACTCCAGTGACCCAAATGCGATTTGCAATATGTTCTCGAATTTTTTTCAATCGGTCTATGAACCTACCACTTTTAATGACAGTGAATGGCTACCCCCTGAAGCGTGTTCGGATGATTGTGATATTATTAACCATATCACATTCAGTCCTGATCAGGTATTGCAGGCCTTGAGGTCATTGGATGTTACAAAAGGCCCAGGCCCAGATGGGCTGCCACCTAGCTTTATTAAAAGAACAGCTGATAGTTTGTACATTCCACTTCACACTATCTATAACAAATGCGTTACAGAGGGAACATTTCCAGAAGTTTGGAAACGGGCCAACATAACCCCAGTACATAAGACAGGTTCTAAACACGATGTTGAAAACTATCGCCCCATCTCCATCCTGTCTGCCTTGTCCAAGGTGTTTGAGAGACTCGTACACAGGGCAATATACCCAGCCATTCATAACATTATTCTTGCACAACAACATGGATTTGTTCAAAAAAGATCAACTGTAACCAATTTATTAACTTTTACAGAATATTTGTTCAACTGTATGGATCGGCAGGTACAGGTTGATGCTGTGTACACAGACTTTCGTAAGGCTTTTGATAAGGTGGATCATGAGTTACTTCTTAGAAAGCTGGCGTATAATGGCATTCGTGGGGATCTACTTCGCTGGTTCGCATCGTATGTTTCGAATAGAACACAAAGAGTCGTAATTAAAGGCTATCTATCAATCTAATTCAATCGGCGTTACTTCTGGTGTACCACAGGGCTCTATTTTAGGCCCATTTCTTTTTATTATATTCATTAATGACATCGGAACTTGTTTCACTCATTCTAAATTTTTGCTATATGCCGATGACCTTAAAATATACAGACCTATTTGTAATCACACTGATACTGAGCTGCTACAAGATGATCTTAATCGATTTTCTAATTACTGTGTACAAAATAAAATCCAGTTAAGTACTTCTAAGTGTGTATCTATTACATTTACAAAGAACAGAAATACCATAAGTAGCAATTACGTATTAGATAACGCTATACTGCGTAGAGTTACGTCAGTGAAGGACCTTGGGATACTGCTGGACACGAAACTACACCTTGATCAGCATATTAAAAAAAATGTAAATAACGCTTACCGCATGTATGGCTTTGTTATGAGAGCTACCAATGACTTCAAGCGCCTTGATACCTATATACTTTTATACAAATCATTAATTAGGTCACAACTCGAATACGCTGTACTAATTTGGAATCCCCTCTATCAGAAGTACATTGACAGTTTGGAGAAGGTACAACGCAAGTTCCTCAAAGCCTTGAAATATCGCTGCCGCCAAGACTTAACTTCCTCCAGTTTACCCCACAGGAATATTGGGTTGTTGAGCTTAAAATCTAGACGCATTTTCCTCGAAACAATGTTCCTCTATGACATGTGTAATAACAGGTATGACTGCATAGAACTTACTAATAAGCTGAGCTATGTTGTACCGAGGACCGTCATTGGACGGGAGGTGCGTGCACGCCCGCTTTTCGCCGTCTCGTCTTGCCGCACTAATGCTGGAGTTCGCGCACCTCTGCGTCGTATGGCAAACAACTTTAATACAGTTTTTGGAAGCTTGGACTTGTTTACAGTGTCTGCTGGTAAGTTCAGGTATTCCTTACTAAAATTTATCAGCGACACAGATTTATGAAATAATTCGTAATAACTAATTTAACAAATAAATGATTATGATTATGATTATGATTCCATTTGTAATTTGATTTCGTAATTTGAATTTAAGTTAAATTTTTGTTTTGATTTAATTGTATTTATTTTATTTTGCTGATTTTTTAACTTAGTGATTTGAATGTTTTGTTTTGTGATTTGTTTATATTTTATAATTTGTTTGTGATTTGTTTAAATTTTATCATTTGAATTTATGTTTTAAAATAATAGTTTTCAATTTCATTAATTATTTTGTTGACCTACTTATAATTGTTTGATTTGAATTTTGATTGTATTTTTTTTAATTTATTTAGTAAATTTTTTACTCGTGAGCATTTGCCACTATACCATTAATATATTTTGTTATTAATATGTGGATAACGCCGTGGGCTACACAAATTTTATTATGTATTTGGTTGTTATTATTTATTAAAATTTTGTGTAACTGTTGGTTTTCCCGAAATAAATAAATAAATAAATAAATAAGAGAAACTGTGAACGAGGGACTAGTAAATTTACCAATTATTGGAGGTAATTCATCTCAAGTCGCTCTCGCAATTCGCAACAAATTCAAAAGTTATTTCGTATCTCGTGCAGGCTCATGTCCATGGCAAATGACAGTTGTGAACAGAGGATATCGCCACATAGACCGAGACCCAGATATGCAAGCGCAAGAAGAATAAATATAATTATAAATTAATAATAAGTTACTTATTATTGCGTAAAGTTTGATATACTTATAATATTTTAAAAATGTTTGAATAAAAACATAAACCGACTTCAATGAAGTCTTCGCTTGGAGGTGCTTTGAGGTGCTCCGACTCCAGTGAAGTCTGTTTATGTTTTTTTATTTAAACATTTTTATTTCACCATTTTTTCATGTGAAAGACTAATTTAAGTACATTTAACTCTCTGTATGATAATTAATAAACCGATTTTGATGAAACTTACAGTTTTAACTCAGTTGAATAATACCTAGTTTAACAAAAAAAAGAATTACTTAAATCGCACTAGTAAGTATCGGAGATATGTGAGAACAAATATTGCACCTGTCTAATAATAATACACAATAACATTCCCTATCTCAAAAACTTTTGAACCGATTTTGATGAAGTTTGCACCATTCCCTAAGTTGAACAATACCTAGTACAACAAAAAAAGAATTATTTTAATCGGACTTACACTTTTGGAGACGTGGACAAACATACAAACATACATACACTTTTGAAATTTGGCACAGGTCTATAATAGAAGCTGATATAGACTAACATATCCAAAAACTGGGCATTTCTGGAAATATTACATACATACGGGTCGAAAACCTATAATTTAAATGAATAGGTACTTACGTGTTTCATTCAAAATCTGTGCTATTTCTTGCCATATATTCATGCGCCGCTGCTCATCGTGATATCTAGGGTCTCCTAGATCATACAGTTCTCTATACTTTTGCACTAAAGAAATAAGCAGTTCTTCGTTCATTTTCGTTTATTTTTATTAGCACGGCACGTGCGCTCACATCCGCCTGCCTGCGTCGACTAGACGGATCGGGGCGGGTCGCAGCGCACCGCCGACAAAAATACGCCTGCGAAGCGATCCGCCAATGCGTTGCCGCCCGCCGCGCTCCGATCCGTCGCTAATAAATGATATTTCATACAAAACATAGCCAGGCGTATTTTTGCGTTGCGATGCGGCCCGACCCGATCCGCCTAGTGGACGCTAGCCTTTAATGGGCACAGTTCTAGCCTAACTCAAATGGCACTTAACCAAAACTTAAAGTATTCTATGCATGGCCGAGGGTGGGCTTGGTCGACGGAGCCCCGCTTCGCGGGGCTCCTACTTCTGGGTGGCTTATAAAATTTTTTTTGAATTGCATCCAGTTTCTCCTGTTAACAATAGTTATAGTAGAGATTATGAATGTTATAGTAAATGAATAATATGCTTAATGAATATTATGTGAAATGTGCATTATAGGAAATGTTCATTATGTCATATGAAATTAGGTAAAATGAAATTATATCAACAATTCATTATGTCAACTGATCGTTATGTTAAACAAAATTATGTTAACTGGAATTATGTCAAGTGAACGTTAGATATTTTGTTATTATGTCAATTTTTACACACCCGTGTGTAAAAAGTTGTATGATTTTAGGCAGGTAAGTGGAATAAATAAAAAAAACTTAAGGAACGGGGAAAACTATTACCCCTGGATGTGGCATCTATTTCATGGCCATCAATATGCTTTGCTGGCTTTCCAATACTTTTTTATAATTATCTTTTAGTAATATCAGATCATTCAAAATTGCTTCCTGATTTTTGTAGATCTCAACTTGGTTGCTTGTAATTTTCTCCAAATCTGAAGGGTCAATAGCTACTACGGGAACAGAAGTAGTTTCATTGTTAACAGTAACTACAGATGTAGGTTCATTTACAGCAACAGCATATAAGGGTTCCTGAATCTGAATTTGTTCTGGCAGATTAGACACTGTAGCAACACCACGATTTAAGGCCTAAAAATAAAGAAAAAAAATCAGTAATCAAAAGAAAAAAGAAAAGAAAGAAGAAAAAAAAGTAAGCCTTAACTTCAAAAATGACATAAAACGTACCATTACTATTTGCAATAAAATTACTATTTTAATATAATAACACAGAGAACATGTGTAACAATACTAACAATAACTCAATAAGAGACGTGTGAAAAGGACAAAATGTGTACAGATACTGACTAAAATGAGACGTTACATTCGTAGCAACAGTTTTGTTGCAGTTTTAAAAATCGTAACATGATCTGTGGCTTAGTAAACAAACTATCAATTTATTACAAGCACGGCATTTGTTCTTGTCTCGGGCACATATGTAAAGTAATTAAGATAATGCCTTATCTTAAATCCTAAAGCGCTAATAAGGCTGAATCAGTTGTCTAAAATTAATACAAATAATATCCAACTGCATAAAAGGAGGGTAGGTAATGTTTTTATCGAAATTATTGTCTTAAATAAATTTAAATTTATTTCAAGTTTGTACCTGTAGGGCTATAATGTTGAAATTTTCAAGTAGCTTGATTGGTCTAATAAGGTGTGGTGAGAGCGCTGGCCAAAGACTACAATAGTATACTGGCAAGCGCTGGCAAAACAGAACAAGAAGTTGTTTTGCTGTCGAACAATCTAACATTTCTGTCAACTGCATGTCAGCAATTTCGTACGACATAATATTGTTTCTTTTAACAATGCAGTTTATTTTAGTCCATTTTGGTTGTGGAGTTGAATCTTCTATTTCACATAATTTTTTACTTTTTTTGTTCGGCCAGTGTAACACTCCATGTTTTTCCCACTTAGATGGACATATGCAAAGTTCTTGTTTATTTTGTGGTTTATTATAAGTTTGAATTATTTTGAAAGGCATTCTGAAAATATGGTAAGACATAGTAAGTGTTAAACAATTGAAAGAGAGAAAAATATAGAAGCAGCTAAAAACGATCATCGTATTCTAGGGTTTTCAACGAGTTCTACGGATCTCTAAACAAAAGTGATTGTAAAAACTTGAACTGCATTAACATAACATAACATAACATCTTGGGACAACTCACACACGGCCATCTGATCCCAAGCTAAGCAGAGCTTGTGTTATGGTAACCAGACAACTGATATACATACTTATATAATTTATAAATACATACATATTATAGATAAATTACACCCAGACACAGAACAAACAATAATGCTCATCACACAAAGTTTGTCCTGGGTGGGAATCGAACCCACGACCTCCGGCTTTGCAGTCAGGGTCACTAACCACTAGACCAACAGGCCAGTCAATAGTGGTACAGTGTATACAAAGGCATTAGTGGTACAGGTATTGCTTGGACCTTCAGAAGAGTGAAACTTAACGCTTTGACGCGCAGAGAGGAAGTATTAAGGTTGAAGTTGCCATAGTCAATTTCTAGAAAAAAAAATTGAGTCTCCCATACAAATTGTGGTCAGTTGATGACTATTTTGTATGGGAAGTTCAAATTTTTTTTTAGGAATTGACTAAGGCTTTCTTGGGGAAAGTTGTTCATTTACATGGGCAGAAGTGGTTCTCAAAGTTTGCGCACTGGAAAAAAAGTTATCCAGTAGATATAGATAAAATAATAAATATGTTAAGCTGTGACAAGTCTGACGGAGTAGATAAGATTAGAGTGAAAGAAATTAAATTATTAAAATGTAAGTTGAGCCCTGTAATAGCTTTATTTATTAACTTGTGTGTTGAAAAGGGGGTATACCCCGAGAGACTAAAAACAGCATTAATTAGACCTATTTTTAAGCAAGGGGTGCATAGTGATTACGTAAACTATAGGCCAATAGCCATATTGTCAGTTATAAATAAAATCGTAGAAAAGTTTATTGTGATTCAAGTAAGTGTTTTCTTGGAAAAACACAATATTCTAACAAATGCACAACATGGTTTCCGACGTGGGCGGAGCACGGCGACGGCCCTGGCGCAGTTCGCGGACGACGTCAATGAGTGTTTGGATCAGCGGAAGCAGGTGGTGGTGGTCTACATTGACTTCAAAAAAGCATTTGACACTTTGGAGCACCACCAGCTGCTTCAAGCCATGGAGGAGTGCGGGGTCGCGGGACCACTTAACAGGTGGTTCCGTGCCTACCTCGCAGACAGGACATTACAAACGGTCATTGACGGCGTCGTCGGGGAGCCCAGACACGTCACGTGTGGTGTGCCGACCGGATCCGTGTTTGGCCCCGTCGGATACATCATGCATGTCAACAGCATGTGCAATGTGGTTCGTAAGTGTCGTATATATATGTATGCTGATGATACTTGCTTAGTGTATGCAGATAAAGATTTTAATTTAATTGAAAGTACCATCCAGGAGGATTTTACTAATATTATCAAGTGGGCGCATGACAATGGCATCATAATCAATATAAGCAAAACCAAATGTATGCATATACGATCTCCTTATAATAAAAAAATCGAACGTCCGCCGCGCATAGTGGGGCATAGTTATGAGTGTCTGCACAATGAGGGACTGACGATGTGTGAGTGTGCAAATATTGAGGTGGTGGGGGAATACAGGTATCTGGGTTTAGTTATAGACAACAGCTTTTCTTGGAAATCACACATTATACAAATATGTGACAAACTCAGGTACTTGCTTGTGAAGTTCCACCACCTTAGTTTTGTGCTTAATAGGGCAACATTGTACATGGTCTACTATGCACTGGTGGACTCATTACTTTCTTATGGGCTGGCATGCTATGGTAATACATTTAAAACATATTTGGATAAAATAAAAACATTACAAATCAGATTCATGAAAGTATTAGTAGATAAAAACACAAAAAAGCGTTGTAAAATTAGTGATTACGATGATTTATTTTTGGAATGTAAAATGCTGCCGGTACATGAGAGGGTTGTGTAGTCAGTAGCTTTGGAACAGTATGGTAGGGATATATTTAAAAACAAGGTTATGTGCACAAGTTCTCAAAGGAACAGTAATATGAGAAAGTTTGTTGTACCCACTTGTAGTAATTACTATGGTCGAAGATGTAGAAAGTTTTTAGTTCCAACTATTTTTAATGACCTTCCAGTCGATGTAAACAGTTGTATCACAAAAGTGTCTTTTAAAAATAAAATACATAAGCATCTCTTTAAGGTATTTTGTCAAAGCCTCACTATTGAGAAAATATAAAAAAAAAAATCACTTGTACTTATGTGTGAATTACTTTTATGTGCTAGAAAAAAAGGAGCTACACCTGCCAACAAACTGTTTTGCAGTTTGGCAGAGGTAACAGTTTGCAATGTAAAATGTACTTATGTGAATAAACACTTTCATTATTTATTTATTATTATTATTATTTATTTATTTATTTATTTAATTACAACGGTTAAAAACCAATTACAGTAACTACAAAAATATTATTAATAAGAAAAAGGACAAAAACTAAGAAAAACACAAATATACATATACAAACAAACTCAGATAAAAAAATCAAACTAGAAAAGAATAAAAATAAAAAGATTAACAACTCTTTCATGCATCCCTCTCACAGTACTTCTGACATGCCAATAAATTCTTCGTCCATTCATCAGCAAACAGAACGCTTGTTGGATTAGAACCCAAAAGATCATTTAGTGCAGCCAGAATGCGAGGTATTGGGGACTTAGCACGCGCAACGGTGCGACACGGAGGCACAGCAAACAATCTGTGCTTTTTGCCCCGGCAGTAATTGTCCGGCACAAAGAAGCGAGCAAGCACAGCAAGCAAGTCAGGGGCATCAATAGTACCACGGAGCGTCTTACAGGCTATGGTGAGCTGGTCACGTGCTCGCCTTACCTCCAACGAGTTATATCCGAGGCAACCCAGTAGAAGTTTGGTTGGATAGAGGTAAGGGTAATAGCCATGTATCCGCTTGTATAGGAACCTAAGGAACGCTTTTTGTACTTTTTCTAATAGAAGCGCGTAAGTACTTTCGTGTGGATTCCACACACAAGAGCTAGATTCTAACTTGCTACGCACAAGCGCATTGAATATTATTTTGATTGCGTGTGCGGAGCGAAAATCACGGCAACTACGCAAAACAAAACTCAACCGTTTGGTAGGACTGTTTAGCTACCGTAGCCATGTGGTCGTGAAAGGTGAGCTTACGGCCGAATGTGACTCCCAGATCTTTCATGGCTGTTGATTTTGTGATAGTTTTATTGTTTAAATTGTATTCAAAATTCACTGGGTGCCGCACTCGACTG
Source organism: Melanchra persicariae (assembly GCA_947386135.1). Lineage (NCBI taxonomy): Eukaryota > Metazoa > Arthropoda > Insecta > Lepidoptera > Noctuidae > Melanchra > Melanchra persicariae. The sequence continues at coordinate 10,165,637 of OX376652.1, read as the reverse complement.
AAAGTCATGGCGAAGCACTTAGAGGAGTTAAAGTCCATCTTATTGTGAACGCTCCACTTGCATATCGCGTCAATGTCTTGCTGGAGTGCCAAACAGTCATACACGGAGTTTATTTCAAGGTACAGTTTCAAGTCGTCGGCATATAAGAGACATTTTGCATGACGAAGAACTTGAGGGAGATCATTGACCATAATTAAAAATAGTAATGGCCCCAAAATTGAGCCTTGGCTCACACCGGAACGCGTGTGATAGGTACCAGACTCGTACATGCCGAGCCTAACAAACTGCTGACGATCGCGTAGATAGTCTGCGAAGAAACAGAGGAGAGACGGGGAGAATCCAAGTTTGCTAAGTTTCATCAGCAGCGTGTCATTGTTAACCCTATCAAACGCCTTCCGGAAGTCGAAATAAAGTACGTCTACCTGACGCCCGCGGTCCAAGCTAGAGGATATATAATCAACCAGTGTCAGGAGATTAGTATCAACTGACCTCTTGCTTCTAAAACCGTGCTGCTCATTACATAAATATTTGTTAATTTGCTCGTAGATAGCGTTGTGGAGGATGTTCTCAAAGACCTTCGCCGGGGAAGATAAAATTGCGATAGGGCGGTAATCTTCAATGGAACTTTTGTTTTGCGTTTTAGGAATTGGTGTTACTCTAGAAACTTTCCACTCAGAGGGATAAAGCCTGCAAGGCTAAATTAAAAATGTGACATAAAGGTTCACTAAGAACATTTCTTAAATCTTTAACGATGAAGGGGGGAATGTTGTCGGGGCCGATAGAGCTGTTAGGTTTAAGTTTGTTAATGCCTTTTACAACGTCCACAGGGCACAAGGGGGGTATATTTATGTAATTGCCGCCACTGGTATGGTCAGCGACACAAACATGAGAGCAAAAGTTTCGAAAGTTTCGATCTGACCTAAAGGCGATAAGCGCATCAATATCACAAGGTAGTGTTATTGGATGTCTTTTATTTCTCATTTACATCAATGATCTCCCAAAATGTAAAGCAGAAACCGGACCTTGCGTTTTATTTGCGAACGATATCTCCATTCTCACCCAATGTCATGACAATACGAACTTAAAAAGTACCCTTAATGAAATTCTCGGGAAAATAATAACCTGGATGAATGAGCACAACCTTGAAATAAACTTCCAAAAGACTAAACTCATAACTTTCCATCCCCACCAAAAAACTCCTCTAAATGTACTTTTTTCCTTTAATAACCATATAATAGAAACAGTTCATGAATTCAAACTATTAGGCATAACCATAGACAAAAATATAAATTGGAAGTCACGCATACAAAACATAAAATCAAAACTATCGAAATTTTTATATGCTTTCCGGGAAGTTAAAAAAAAAACAAATTTACAGACTGCCCTGGTTATGTACTACTATGCTTATGCATGGCTTAGCTATAGCATCATTATGTGGGGATACAGCACAGATGCCCCAACACTATTCACCGTTCAAAAGAAATCCAAAGTATCCTGGTAAATTTACAAAGTATCTTAACTCTGCCTTGTATGTACTTGAAATATGCAAATTTGCTCACAAACACCAAGACTTTTACACTAAACGAGAAGACATACAAACAAGATACACACTCAGACACAAAACACGACTCAACCTACCATCATCCCGCTTAAAAATACATTCTACAAGTCCTCTGGTAATGTCAGTAAAAATATATAATGTGCTACTTGAATTAATAAGAAAAGAAAATAAACTCCATTTATTCGTAAATAAATTAAAAAAGTTATTATTAAAAAAATCTTACTATACACCGTGAAATTTAAATGGTTGTTTTCCCGCGGCAGAACGACTTGCCATAAGGAGTACTTTCGAAACATAGAGTAAAAGTAAAAAAATAAAAATGTTTTTGTTTTAAAATAATTAAAAAAATATTCAACAACTCGAAAAAGCGAGAAAAAATAGTAACACTAGACGCGACTTGTTGTAGGTACTGTCGCACGCGCCGGCGCCATCAAAGGAAAGTAATGCATAAATTAATGTTCAAACCAAAATAAGCTCCCGCATGTGATGATACGGCATAAAATAGCTCGCACGCAACATTGCAAAAATTCACCGCAAAGCCGACAAACGAAACGCCGACAAAGGAAATGTTCAAAGTAAAATAAGCTCTCGCGTGTGTGATACAGCATAAACTAGCCTGCGCGCAAAAATAACAAACGATCGAAACCGCGCTTCGACGCCTATTGTATCCGTGCGGCGGTAACATACCTAGTACCTACTGCACTTAGTTTTCCCGCGAATGTCGTACGCGCAGCACGCGTTATCATTGCAACATGGATCGACATTACAACTACTGCAATTTGGAGTACGTTGATATGGTGCAACTTTATGCTAGAGCTAATTATGACTCCCATGCTGCCATGCGACTTTACGCGGAGCCGCGACACCTGCAGTCGCTCCGTCTTCGCGGGATTCTGAACCCCCAAGTGCCATCGTCACGGACCATTCGTAGCGGCGACACAGCGGCTACTGGATCATGGTCAATTCCAAACCCCAGCACATGCACAGGCCAGAGGACGGTCGGCCATTATTTCGCCAGCGCTCGACGAGGAGATCATCGAGTACTTCGAACGCGACCCTCGTCGAAGTACACGTCAGGCCGAGTCTAGGTTTGGCGTAAGCCAGTACTACGTCTGGAAACTGCTGAACTCAGAAGGACACCATCCTTACCATTATCGACGCGTTCATGCTTTAAATGAAAATGACCCCCAAAACAGAATTGCCTTTTGTCAGTGGTTGATCGACAATCAGGACAAAAACATTTTGTGGACGGATGAAGCCACTTTTACGCGGATTGGAATATTCAACCAGCGTAACGAACATTTTTGGGCTTTGAATAACCTACATGTTATTCGTGAGTGTGCGCATCAAGTGCGTTTTAGTGTAAATGTGTGGGCTGGATAATTAATGGCCACCTCACTGGACCGCATTTCGTGACAGGACACTTAACAGGTGGAACCTACCTGGAAATGTTACGAAACGTTATCCCGGACTTATTAGATGATCTGCCGCTAGCGTTACTGGAAAATCTTTATTATCAGCAAGACGGGTGCCCAGCTCACTATCACCGCGCCGTGCACCTGAATTCGGTGTTTCCCGAGCGCTGGATCGGACGCGGCGGGCCAGTGCCTTGGCCACCAAGAAGCCCGGACCTAACTCCGTTGGACTTTTACTTGTGGTCTGAGCTCAAGCGCCTGGTGTATCGTGAGGAACACGAAAGTCGTGATGCGTTAGTGACTGCGATAGTGGACGCTTTTAATATCGTACGTGGTGACAGAGACACCTTCATAAAATTAAAAGACAATCAATTGAAACGTGCGCGATTGTGCATACAACGCAGAGGCTTACACTTCGAACAATTACTCCGTTACCGGGAAGTGTAAGTACCTACTCGTACTTTTGTAAATAAACATGTAAAAGTAGTTTAGCTGATCAAAATTATTGTAAATAAGTTGATTCAATTTTTTTAAATACGCCTCAAATACTTTTTTAGGTACATAACTAATTCTGAAAATTTATCTTCGATAATAAACTTTTTAATTCATTAAACCCCAAGCCAAGCTATCATTGTCTTTTTATTTTGTATCTAATTGACACGATTGAAAGGTTAAATTTAATTTGGTGTTCAGTAAATTGCAGTTAAAAAAGTATTTATGACGGTCCTAAGCCCGTAAAAGTATGAAGGGAAAATTTGAATAACTTGTTGGATAGCAAACAGCTGATTGAAAAGCACGCGGGTCAATGGTCCCGCGGCTCTTCAGCCGTAGATATCGGGCGGTGTTACTATTAGTTCGTGATCACTTTCGAGTTTTGTGTTTCACAATGCTAAATCTGTCATTTCCTATTTCTAAGATTTTATTTATTTATGAAACGATTATATTACTAAGACAAAACCGTTTCGCTGCGGGAAAACAACCATTTAAATTTCACGGTGTAGTGTCGATGTATTATACATCGACACTATAGTAAGATTTTTAAGCGATAAATCTTTAAAACTTGAAAAATAAAGTCTTGCAATTTTAATTCTAATGTTAATGTTATGTCTATGTTTTTAGAATAAGTTAGATTTTGATTGTTATAAGATACTTAAATGATAAGTCCTCTCCACATTTATCTTTTGCTGTGCCCGACAGGGTCCACGATTGTTACCTACCAAATACATGTCTACCACCTAAGCCTACATTGTGGAATGCAATAAAGTATTGTGTATTGAGTATTGAAATGCTTCAGACGATAGTTCCCACTCACAGTCAACATTCTTATTTCGAGACTCTTAGATCAGCTTCTTTGTTGTCTTTTGATTTTTACACAAGATGCAAATAACCAAATTTTGCGAGCTTCACACCACTGCCATATATCTCGAGCAAGACAATTAAGATTCTTGAATTGAACACCACCCATTCTATTAATATAAACTATGGCAGTAGTATTGTCTATACGTAATAAAATTTGACAAGACTCTTAATTCTTTTGCAAAACACTGCAAACCCAGAAAAGCCGCTAAAAGCTCCAAATAGTTTATATGATGATTCATCTTATTTTCTTCTGTCCAAAACCCATTTGTTACATGGCCATTACAAAATATTCCCCAATCAGAACGAGATGCATATGAATAAATTTCAATTGCAATCGGAAAGTTTTTAACAGGGTTTTAACAGTTTTTATGCAATCCTGCCACCACTGTAAATCCTTTATACACTCCCTATTTATGTTCATCACAGAGTCAAAATCATTATTGTGATTAATTAATACAACACATTTTTGTTTTTCAAAAAGTTTTGTGTATAAAAACCCATAACTAACAGCTGGACAACAAGCTGTTAAAGTTCCAATGAGCTGAGCTAAGTCTCTTAATTTATGCTACAATGATTAACATGTTAATACTTCTTAATCAATATGTAAATTGAACATCTCTTCTTATCTGTCACTGACAAGTTAATCTTGTATTTATTTCAAATCCTAGGTGTTCTGTAGTTTGATTGGGTGTGAGATTACTTTTGTCTTTATTTGTGCAAAAACCAAGGCACTCTAAAAGTTTTACTGTGTTGCTGCTATTATCTAAATACTCTTTATGAGATGCTCCAGTACACATAATATCATCTAAGTAAATAACTGACTTAAATCCTCTACTATATAACTGGTTTTAATATCTAAGTAAAAGTCTGTGGGGCAGTGCATAATCCAAAGCACATACAAATTCATAGATATTATTCTTAAAATAAAATCTTAAATATTTCCTGTCATGATTATCAACTGGGATTAAAAAATATGCATCTTTCAAATCAATTGTACACATGTAATCATTTCTAGACATGTTTACATAAATTCCTTATATCTTCCATTTTAAAATGTTCTGAATGATTAAATTTATTCAAACGCTTTAAATTTAATATAAGTCTGGTACCACTATTTTGCTTGGGTACATCAAATTTTTTTGATAAAAATTGTTCACTGACAAGTGGAAACTTTCGAATAACCCCCAATTCTAATAATCTATCAATCTCTTTTGAAATTGTTGTATTTTCAGACTCTGAAAAAGTACAGTTTCTTGGAAGTATATTTTGGGTGGGAATTTCCTTAAATGGAATCTTATAGCCTTTTATCCTTGACAAGATAACTTTATCTTGAGTGATTTTTTCCCAACAAGAATAAAAATATTTCAGGCGACATGCTAATATCCTTACCTCTATGTTTGACGCACAGACTTGTGATATGCTTTGCCCGATGAGTTCTTTGGCTGGTTTTGTCTCCCAGTTGTCCTCGGTTGATACCTGCCCCCCCTCCCTTGTTTGGCTCGACTCTTGTGAAGAGGGGCATTGACGTTTTCCTTATTTTTAAAATCATTATAATATGTGGACTGTTAAAAATGTGCAGTTTTACGAGGAGTATTTGTTTTCTTTAGTATTGGAGGGGCTGCCTTCTTGATAGAATTTGCAGACTTGACATTTTCATTAAACTTTTCTCCAAAGAGGAAACTGCCCGTTTAGCAGTATCAGTTGTTTTAATTATGTCTTTATCCAAATTAATTGCAATCAATTTCCTACTGGTAGTAGTGTCATTGTAATGTAAATCACTTAATAAGTCTTGACACATCTGTCAGAATTTCAATATTGTTCATATTGTGATGGCTCTTTATGAGATTATCTATAACCGTTAATACTGCTGCTGTGGCAATTCCCAATTGTTGTTGTCGGTCTTCTACTCTTTTGTCTCTTTCTTTGATTGCATCACTCAATAGGCCTACCAGCTTAATATTTAATTTTGGTGCCTCCAATAGCAGCAAATTCTTTAGAATTAGGTACTTTTATGAAACTCGTCTACCACCTCCTTGTCAATACCATTTACTAAAATGTTTTCCACGCGTTTAATGATTTTTGGGTGGATGTCTTCCGCATATTTCTTTTCCGAACTAGAAGGATTTCCTAGTGCAGTCAATATTGATTCATCCAAGTCTTTGAGCTCTTGAGAATCTAAAAGGCATACAATACTCATTAGACTAACATAGTGTAGCGAATATGAATTCGTGTATACTACGCGTGCATATCATAGAACTTCTAGATATACATTATAATGGGCTTTGTGCCTCAACTTGAGAATTTTTTGGTCCTGTCTTAACAATGAACATCATTGTCAAGATGGCGGATAGTAGGTAGGTAGTAATAAATCTTTGCCAATAATCTGAAATTTCCGGTAACACACATAACACATACATACCTGTGTTTTCTTCCTCGATTATAATCTCGGGTGCCTCGGGGGTCTCGGGTACATCAGAAATCATTTCCTGATCTTGTTCCTCCGACGATGACGATGACGAGAAACTCATTCGTCGACGCCGTTTTTTCAACTTTTTCTCCAACTTTTTGTAACTTTCGCCACAACTTATCTTTATCTTTAGGCATTGTTTAATGATATTATCGAAACAATAACTGTAAAAGTTTATTTTTAATAAAATGGCGTGCGCGCAACACGACGCGAAAAATAGTGAATGACATAAGCTGGAGAGTTGCCAGTATATTTTTTTGCAGGATGTTACCCTCTAAATATTCGCGTGAACACAATGGAACATAGTGGGACTACATAATAAATATTAAATTATCGAGGACTAAGCACTTCATATAATTACAAGTTAAGCTTTAATTATTCATTTGCTCAATGAAAAGAGGATTGAAACTTAACCTCAATATTACAATAATATAAAGACTAATTTGTTAAAGTTACGGCCACTATGTCCATAGTGGCCGTAAATTAGTCTTTATATTATTGACCTGCCTGACACAAAATTACCCTACCTATTTAGCATTTTTAATATTTCGTGTGACCTCCGTTAGCCTCGATACAGCTAATGAGACGTCGACCCATAGACGCCACAATATTTGCACAGATATTTTTGCCGCGCAAACTATCCCATAACTGCATGCAATGGGATTTGAGTAGCTCAGGGCATCTCTCGTCTCGAGCTTCCCCTCTTTGCACCATTAAACCCCATATATTTTCTATAGGGTTTAAGTCAGGGGATCGAGCTGGCCAAGGAATAACTTTAATTTCCGGATGTTTGCTAAACCATTCGCGAACAATGCTGGCATGGTGAATAGGACAATTGTCTTGCACAAAACTTATCTTCAGTGGGGTAGATATTACGCACCTGTTAGACTTATTAATAAATATTTTTATTATACTTATATACTATGTTATATATAATACTTTACAAAGTTAATATTCATGTCAAAATAATAAGTAAAAATAGAATACTTAATAAAGTAAAGATTCATGTCAAAAGTATACAAACAGGAGAATATAAAAGAAATGTCAATGACTAAAATTGAAAAAGGAATAATGGTTAAATGTAACATTAGGCCATGTACATCATTGAAACAAAAGTAAGGTAAGGTATCCTATATCCTATCTTATACTAAGGTATAAGATAGGTGTATTGAATATGGCTAGGGAATTTATTTTAAAAGCGTATTGGCATCTAAATGAACCACCTATTTTCTTAAGCCTGGTTTTAGGAATGACAAAATTGTGTTTGTTCGTAGTATTTAAGTTATGGATATCACTATCTTTTAAATAGATTAATATTTTTACATGCATACAAAAGATTCTCATAAATGTACTGAGGGCACAGTCATTATAATAATCTCTTTAAATTTGTCTCTGAGGGAGTGTCTAGGACTTAATTTATAAATGCGGCATTTCCCCACAACAGAATGCCGTATGGACATCACACTATGAAAATAAGTAAAGTATACTAAACGGGCTGTCTCTAAATCAATCAATTAAGCCACATATTTTTCTGCTCCAATGTTAAGCCTGGCTAAGTTTTTTGGACAGTTTATCTATATGGGGCATGATGTTTGAAATATTTTTTGTAAAACACAATATACTTATTGTTGTAAATATTATATAACCTGCACACCAAAAAAAAACCATGAGTAGTTTTATCTACTAGTCCTTTGCAATTTACTCAATAAAACTCATTTTTTTTTTTACATTCCAAGAGAGTTCTTCATTGGTTTCCAAACCCTGAAAAGGTCATTGCTCGTTTTCGAGATTGGGTCCATGCTATTGGTGGGGACATTTTGAGTTTGAGTAATGAAACTATTTATAAACTTCGCCGAGTATGTCATGCTCATTTTGAAGAGAAATATTGTTGCCGCAAAAATTTCTAAAATAGCAGTGCCAACATTACTTATGCCAGGTAGGTGCATTCTGTAACTATATTTAAAGTTGTAGACAAAATGTATAAGTTTTAATGTATGGATGAATTGACCTTAATAAAATTACATTATCTTGTTTCAGGACCAATATCAAAATTTACTGTCAGCAATAGGATAGTATTCAAGGAAATGCAAAATTTACCATCTACATCAAAAGGTTTGTGACTACCATCTGTAATTCAGCCAAACTATGAGTGAAATTTATGAAAACAACCTTTCATTCATTTGAAAGTATTCTCCCTGTTTAATAACATAGTATCTTGCTTAATAATGTATTTATCTGATATCCATACCCATCCACACCCATGGTCTTTTGTTTTACATTGGGTTAAAGTTAAATAAAACATCTATTCTTGTCAACAACAAAAAGTAACTGTACATTTTTAAACCTGAGTTAATTGTAAGTTTTGTATTTCAGGCTTTGTTCTGCTTGACGAAATTGTTGAGAATTTCGGAACACAGGAATCTATACAGCAAATTAAAGGTAAGTGTAATATACATACCTTTTTAAAGAAATTAAATGGAACCAAATAAATGGATCACAAAATATGTGTCTGTGCCAATTTATCTACAATGTTTTTTTTATAACAAAAGTGATCACACATTTATAATATAATATATGTTTAGTTTTGGCAATGAAAGACTATCGCAGTGTGTTATTTTTCTAAGTTGCGGACATGCTCGTTTTATAAATGTGTTTTTGGATTGTTAAAAATCAAACAAAACTCTGATTAAAACTGTCGGCTCAACTATGTAAGTACTTATACAGCTTAGGAGAAATTAATTAAATCGAAAAAATCCTTAAAAATCATAGAAATATAATAAGTATCTCGTTTTTAGGGTTCCGTACCCAAAGGGTAAAAACGGGACCCTATTGCTAAAACTCCGCTGTCCATCCGTTTGTCATATACATATACATATTTAGAATGTTCTCAAGTTGAAGGTACTATACTTACATATTATGTTTAGCAAGAATACAAAAAAAAATGCTGCCCCTAATAATTGTATACCATAAACGAAAGTATAGAATAAACGCATCCTCTTAAGGGGTCATTGTACTCATCATTATGAACAACTTTCACTATGGGACCAACAATAAATCGCGAAAAAAAATTCGACTGCCCCATACATTTTTGTGCGCATAACTTGAGAAAATGTACTGAACATTTGATTTTTTTTCGCGATTTCAGGTTTGGCCCCATAGTAAGTTGTTCATAATGATGAGACCTTAAGAGACCAATGACCCCTTAAGAGGTATTGCGTTTATTCTGTTACAGGTTGTATATTTCAAACCAACAATTTTTTTTTGTCAGTATTGTATTTTACAAGAGACTGACATTTGCTTTATTCAAGAAATAAGTACAGGCGAAAAACATTTTCAAGAAGATCAGTGACCGCTTCACTTTTTCACTTTCACTAAAATATTTGTATCTCCTAAATGAAGTGAAATATCAAAACGGGGATTTATTGGAATATTAATAAGGTTAAATCTAAGTATAAAGATAAAAATAATATTGGCATGTCCGCAATTAATGCAAAATAACACACTGTGCATCGCAAACTCGTCCTGTATGCTTCAAATTATATTTTGTTAAATCAATATTGTGTAATGTTTCAGATCCTGATACACCCACACTGGTATCTGTAAATGAAAGTTATGAAAGTGACCAAGATAAAACAAAATATGATGTAGTGGAAGGAGGAATTGGTAAGTCGAATTTCATACAGTATAATGACAAAGTATATTATCTGTTAGATTGTCTATATATATAATTATGTGGTTAGATGATTAATGTTAAAAAGTACTAGAAATAATGTTTTATAATATTAATGTTTGTAATACGTAATCTTGATATCTAACAGCTTAATTTTGTTTGCAGGCTCAATCATTACTAGAAAAGTAGTAAAACATGCCCAAATGTCCGCTACTGTGCATAGTCTATACCAAAAACTGGTTTCGACACGTATAAAACTTTCGAAATGCCGAAACAAAGTACGGAAACAATCATTGCAGTTAAAAGCAGCAAAAAATTTAATGAACAACAGCAACTTTATTGCTACTATTAACAATATGCCAAGCGCTGCAAGAATTTTAACGATGCTCCAGTTCCGGGAACACAAAAAGAAAGAAAAAGGCAGAAGATTTTCTTTGGACGAAAAAATATTAGCTTTGGCAATGTCAAAACAAAGTCCTAAAGGTTATCGTTTTCTGCGAAGGATATTAGTTTTGCCTTCTCAGCAAATATTGACAATTTTTTTAAACCAAGCCAATATTAAGCCTGGTATTAATGATAACATATTTGCTCAACTAAAAGAAAGAGCAAATAAAATGAAACAAGCGGACAAAATGTGCATTTTAATGTTTGATGAAATGTCGCTAAAATCTAACGTAACATATAATGAGAGAAAAGATTTAGTAATAGGTTTTGTAAATAATGGAAGCAACACAACACCTGATTTTGCAGACCATGCACAGGTACTTATGATCAGGGGTCTCATAAGAAAATATAAACAACCTGTTGGTTATACGTTTGCACAGTCAGCAACCAAAGGCCCCGAGCTAGCTGTACAAATTAAAACAATAATAAAACATATACAAGAAACTGGATTCAATATAGTGGCTACAGTGTGTGACCAAGGCACTAATAACAGGTAAGCCCTAAACATTCTCATAAATGAGACCAGGGGACATATACTGAGAAGTGGACAAGAGGTCAGAGATGATGAGAAAATAATAATAATTAATAATAAAAAAATAATCCCACTGTATGATCCCCCTCATTTTTTGAAAGGAATACGCAACAATCTGTTACAGAAAAATTTAAAGTACAAAAATATTAACAATCAAGAAAAAACAGCAAAGATGAAAGATGTGATCCCACATCACATTATTATATAATGAAAGTCCTGCATATAAAGGCATTAGATTAATGCCAAAGCTGACGGAGAACCATGTAGATCCAGGGAGGACAAAGATGAAAGTTAAATTTGCTAGCCAAGTTTTCAGTAGAACAGTTTCATCTACAATGGGATACCTTGCAGGTAAGATGGAAAATGTGTTGTTTTTGTGTTAAATATTAGCCATTTTATGTAGTTGTATTTTAGCTGACTGTTGTTCTGTTTGGATTTGAAACATAAAACCTATCTATCTAATCCAAAAATATTCATAGTACATAATTGTAATCATTTGGCTTTGATAAATCATCTATGAGAACAAATACCTATTTCAAATTTTACATGTATGTTTTGTACACATGGAATGTATATTATGTACAGTTGGCAAAGGTGATAAAGATACAGGTGTTAATCCCTAACTAATATTACAAATGCGAAAGTAACTCTGTCAGTCTGTCTGTAACGCTTTCACGCTAAAACGGCTGAACGGATCGTCATGCATTTTAGCAGATTATGGCCTGGGATATGGAGAAGGACATAGGGTACTTTTTGACGCAATAACCGACAGCCACGTGGGCGGAGCCGCGGACAAAAGCTAGTTAAACGATATTTATAAAAACTTTAATTAAAACAAATAACATTAAAACATATAACATTAAAACATGAACTATATCTGACGATCTTGGTTACTTATCTACTTTGTAAAATTTTACACATTCCTACAGTCAGCATTAAAAGTAAAGTCACATTCCAAATACTCGAAAGTTTCGATTTGATAAAATTCGATCTTATATTAATTACACATTTCACGCTAATTGTTTACTTGAATATCAGTCTACATTGTGCACTTAATTTGTAAAATGTTCATTTTTACCAAATACTCCGATTATTTTGAACCTTTGAGTGACACTATAATTTTGATGCCAACTGTTCAGCAAGTCTTAAGGTGCGTACGGATAGCGCGTTCCTGTGTTACGCGTAGTTGGGAAACACTGTCCACGCGTACATTGGATACGCGTACAGCTCCTGTACGAACCGCCGCGAACCTGTACGCGAGGTCAATCGATCCAGAGCGCTCCGCGAGCCCCAGTCATTCGCCATGACTCCGACAAACTTAGCGGTTGCGTGCACCACCACTGCTGCGGCGTTAGTCATTATTCAACACATTTTAAATAAAAAAAGAGAAACAAACGGAAACCTAGATGGTGGATGAAAAAATTGTTTCGTGAAAGATTACAGTGTGGAAATAGGCTAATGGAAGATATAAATTATGAAGAAAGTGGGGACAAAAATTTTGTGAGAATGAGTTTGCAAGATTTTGAAATAATTCTTGAAAAGGTTGAACCTGAAATAAAAAAAATGAATACTAATTTTCGAGAAGCTATCACAGCCAGAGAAAGGCTATCCGTGACGTTAAGGTTCTTGGCCACCGGGGACTCATATACAAGTTTACAATATCTGTTTCGCATATCTAAACAGTCCATATCTACTATTATTATTGAAGTATGTGATGCAATTATCAAGGCTCTCAAGGATCATGTGAAGGTGAGTTAATGAATAAAAACGTTTATGTTTATCTGCTTATTTATTATGATAATTAAAATTTTAGAAAATTATAATTTAAGTACTTAAAGAAGTTTTATTAAATTATAATTAAGAATTTTCTGAATTATTCTTCTTGTTCTTGAACGTAACGTAATATTTCAGAAATTTCATTTTGATTATCCTCCGCTTCCTTTGAAGTTTCCGCTGTTGATGTAGGTGCAGTTTGTGCTGGAATTGGCGTGTCGCTGTAATTGCTTTGGCGTGAGGTAGAGTTGGTTAAATCCGTTGAATAGGCACCGGTATAATACCCATACTGACCAGGTAATTGGCCCATATCAGCTTGAAATATAACATTATTGATAGCATGTTTTACTAGTGTAAATGTTCGCGAGTCGTATTTTTTCAATTCATACGCAATGTGGGTCCCAAAAGAAGTGTAACAGTCTTCTTCCTTGGATAGATATTGTACACTGTGCTTGAGTAATCCCACTGCTTCTGTTAATGTGGCAGTGTCATCGTTATTACGGCGCCTTTTATTTCTGAATGATGTGTTGTGCTGTTGTTGTGTGGATGAGGCAGAATTCCTGGGTGTTTGTTGTATGGACGATGAAGAATTACTAGGTGCTTGTTGTGTGGATGAAGTCAAATCACTAGGTACTTGTTGCGTGGTTGAGGCAGAATTCCTGGGTGTTTGTTGTATGGACGATGAAGAATTACTAGGTGCTTGTTGTGTGGATGAAGTCAAATCACTAGGTACTTGTTGCGTGGTTGAGGCAGAATCACTGGCTAATTGTTCATCATTTGATATAGATTCATGCACATTCTGTGTGTTGTTGCTGGTAGTTATCTGAAAAATAAAATAAGAAAAACTTTAACTTAGATGAAATAATTTGTTACAGCTACCCGAGACTGAAAATCAATGGATGGCCGTTGCAAAAGAATTTGAAGAAAAGTGGAACTTTCCTCATGCAATAGGCGCAATGGACGGCAAACATGTTTGCCTTCAAGCACCATTAAATAGTGGAACGGAATTTTACAATTATAAACAATATTCTAGCATTGTATTGTTAGCATTAGTTGACGCTGATTACAATTTTATGTACGTAAATGTTGGATGTCAAGGGCGCATATCAGATGGAGGTGTTTTTAAAAACACTTCCTTGTACCGGAACCTTGAAAACAAAAGCCTAAATTTACCGAATCCTGAAATACTACAAACTCCTTACAATGTGAAGGTACCGTATATAATTCTGTGTGATAAAGCATTTGCCCTCAGTGAATAAACCATGAAACCCTTTTCGGGTAATCCAGAAAGAGGATCTATTGAAAGAATATTCAATTATCGTCTATCAAGAGCAAGGAGGGTAGTTGAGAATGCATTTGGGATACTGAGTTCGGTGTTTCGAGTACTACGAAAACCAATGCTTTTGGAACCGGAAAAAGCTACAAAAATTGTATTGGCAACTGTTTATTTACACAATTTTTTACGAAAAAGCAGACTATCAAATATTTACGCACATACGAATGCATTTGACTCTGAACAGCGAGGGGAGCTTGTTCCAGGTGCATGGCGACAAGACCAACAGCAATTAACTTCTTTTTTTCCTTTAGACAGTGTACCTAGGAGATCGCCCAATACTCCTACTCATATACGTTTACATCTGGCGGAACACTGTTAATAATGCCCCCCTTGAGTGGCAAAATAATCACTAAGTTTTAATGTGACATTTATATTATATAAAACGTGTACAAACTACACGGATTAACGTAGGCTAAAATAATATGTATGATGGTGGTGGCGTGGGTTTGTACTCAGTGAAAGACACTACGCTTAGAGTACATAAACAGTTTATTAGCGCACAGTGACTTGTACAACTATTGGAACTATAACTATATTCTAACATACATAAAAAACAAAACTTTTGGCGGGAGCGAGCAAGAGCCGCGGAATCGATTGAAACGTTACTTGCGTGCGGAGCGGGCGCGCGCGACTCAGACTGGCGACTGGCCTCGGGAGTCGGGCGCGGGATCGGAGCGCGAGGGACGCCGCCGGCGGCGTGTGTGCGGAGCGCATGCGCGGCGCTTGCGCGGCGTCTGGCCGATTGTGTGACCGCGCACCGTACCGAGTTTCAAACACTATTTAACGCGCGTAATATATGTATAATAAAATTGAAAAAGCCTCATAAAGCAGCTGGTAAGTATAAATATAATAACGTTAATAACTAATCGTAATTACTTACAGTAGTCTCCGTTGTTGGCATTGGTTTGTCCTTATCATTTAGAAAAGTAAAATATTCAGATGCAAACCACTTCGATATATATACATCATTAGCTCCTGTAAAAAAAAAAGATAAAAAGTATATAGGCTATTATAAATATGTCAATTTACAATGCGAAAATACAATGCATAAAATGCGTAAATAAACAATTTAAAAACTTACCTGATCCTGTTACTAAACTTTTTTTGATTTTGCTCCTTTCTTTTCTATTAGTTGCTAATAAAGTTGTCATCTTTTTTTTTAATTCACCTATTGGAATGTTCAGTTCATTTGAAATTGCCTTCCATGCATCTTGGCGTAAATCGTTATTTCGATAATCAGTTAGTGTGCTATCCCACAAGACCCGGTGAAATTCATAAAGTTGAATCAATCTAATAATATTTTCATTATTGAAACTCGAAGAACACGCGTGTTTATTCATTTTGCCGTCCAAATATAGCGTAGCCGGCCGCGTGCGTCCTCTTTGACGCGCGACCAAAAACCGACTGACGGGGTGGCTCGCGCTGCGAGTTGGCTCGCGCGGTACGCGTACCCCAAGAGTGAACGCTTAGCTGCAGGTATGGACTAGGCGTTCCGGATACGCGTAAACTGAGTACGCGTACCAGGGTACGCGCAATCCGTACGCACCTTTAGAAGTATTGTAACAATGAATTAATATTATGTTACAGATAAAGGAATCCTACCCGCGGAATGCCAGGAAACTGTTGATGCCTTACTTTTTTTTGACAATCTTTTTGATTCTGTGAATGGCAGTTTTACAAAGAAAAGGTATGCCAAACCTCTTCTGGGACAGGTCCCAGAAGAGGTTTGGCATACCTTTTCACACCTTTTAACACCTCATTCAAAACACCACGAATTTTGGACAGAATCCAAAAAAGTTTTAAAAACAATGAAATTTGTTACACCTAATAATATAGTACATAATGTACCTAGTATTAATAATTGGGTTTGGACATTGGAGGGCATAGAAAAATTAGTTAAAATTTTAAATGTAGAGCATAATATTACATCTATATATATGCGGCACCTAAATCAAGACCCAATTGAAAATTTCTTTGGAGCAATAAGAAGCCATGGGTGCCGCAACACAAATCCAACCCCTGAAAGGTTTGAATCAACTTTGACAACTTTATTAATTAATAGCCTGTCCAGTGTCCATGCCCCTGGAGCAAATTGTGAAGAGGACCAATGTAATGCACTGCACGCTCTCGTCGTTACGAAAAATACTGCAGCTGTGACGACTGGTGATATTTCTTTAGATATCATCAATGACATTACCCTTACGCCTTTAGAGCAGAAAAGTCAGCCCCAAATAATGGGGCCTCCACAATATGTGTCAGGATATTTTCTAAAGAAATCAAAAAATAAAATATTCAAATGCTGTGAAATTTGTAAGGGTAATCTCTATAGCGAAACTCAAAATGATTTCATTCAAAGAAGAGAATATGCCGGTCGTCATTGGCTTTCCAGTCCTAGTCCAGATTTTGTCACATGTATTTCAAACATGCAAGATATAATTAATAAAATATTAACTTATCATTTTGAACAAAAAGCGCTAAGAGAATATATAAAAACAATTATTTTATTATTCATAGATTTTAATTTTTTTAACTTGTTCGCAACATAAAAGCAAACTAATAGAATTTTTGGTAAATTTCGTTTGTAGATTTTTTATATACACTTACTGTAAAAATTTGAATAGAATATTATGTGGCAAAAAGGACATTGACAGCGACGAGGACGTATTACAGTGCAAAGCATTTTGGGATGCATGAAGGAGCCTCCTCGTGTAGCGCAATTTGTTCCATCAGACACTCAACTGAACCGAGCGCTCGGCGCATCCTGGACAGTCTCACCTAACACCTTATAAGACTGACTAATCCTTCCCTTGCGGTGGTAGGGCTAACACCCGCCTGGTTCGCGACCACCCTCCCACCGGAGTTCGGCGTCAAGCAGCCTGCTGTGTTTCGTCGACGCGTGGAAGTACCAGTGCCTCAGGGCATCTTCTGGGCACGCTCGCTTTCATCATGGACCTCATCTATCGCTTTCCATCAGGCGTGATCGAGGTCAAGAGCTAGCCCATTCATAAATAAAAAAAAAAAAAAAAGCAAAAAAATATTTTATGAGATGTTTTAAGAGAAAAAATAAATAATATAAATTGTCAATATGGAGATCATTTTATAAAACTTTCTGCGCCCATAAAATAATGATCCCCTAATTTATTCAAAGATATATGAATGAATTAGGGATAAAATAAAAACAGCTTGGAAGCATGAATGCAGATTTTCCACGCAGCCGTAGCCGGAAAGTTTAAGGTTTACAGCTGCAGATGGCGCCACAAATCGCTTTCCTCTTGAACCCGTCGAGTGAAGTCTCTATACCTATATAATAACGTACTCTGTGGTCCGTGTTCAAACGCCGTACGCTGCACATGTTAGCGCGCGCTCCGCGACCCGTTCAAGTTGGCGCCGCCGCGGAGTCTCAGTTACTTTACTAAACGAATGAACTGTATTTAATTTTGACCCGACTAATCACGTACTGCGTACTGTACGCAACACCAAGCATGTTTTTTATTGATGACTAATTCACCTGTTTTTGTTTTTTGCCAAAAGTTAACTTTTTTTTTTCTATTGCAGCTTCTAGGCCCATTTTGTGTGGCTGTCAAGGGACACTTTACTTCAAACACAGTATCCTCGCCAGTTAACCCATCACATCAGGCGTTGCACCCAAAAAACATAATTCTTGGTCTATACATAAACCACAGGGTTTAATGGTATTGCACACTTGTACAGCCAATTGTGCAAGTGCGGTTTTTTCATTTTTTTGGCCATGGCTAATAGATTCCACATGATCGATTTTGTTTCGATAGAGTATGTCTTTTACTAAATTAACACATGGTGTATAAGTACGCCGTTTTATAACCCTGCCGAAATTGGATGCAGTCAATAAAGACCTCATCTCTAGCCATTCTCCTAGCACTTGGTAAAACCGTTTTTCTTTCTATCGTTGCTCGCTCTACATCAGACTTTTTAATTGTTTTCTTTTAAATCATTTTTCATCTTATCTAGTATTTCTACCGGTATATCAGGCTTTTCACATGACGGGCCGTAGTCCTTATCTCCTTGTTTTTTACTGAAAACTACCCGTCGCTTTCTTTTTGTATACCTTTTACTAAGGACTTTTTGTTTATATTTTCTTTCTTCCCAGTTTCAGTTTACCTCTTGGGCTTTTATTGGTCATTTTCTTATATAGTTTCGACAGTGCATTTTCTTCATTAAATGACACTGCCGAAGCAATGCATCGCGTCTGATAAGAATATTTGAGGGAAAAATTAACTCTCTTCCCTCCTTCGTATTTTGCTACAATGCTGTGATAGCGTTCTACAACATTACTGTCCACTTCATGAATTAAACTTCGAGCATGGCCAGCAATACCTTGTATCGTGAACAAATTCTCTGCCACACAGAACTTAGCAAAAAATCTTTTGGAATATCACCTTGTTCCAGAACTCCCGTTTTATCACAGAAATGTGTTTTGCATTCAAGGTGATTTTCTAGAAATTAAAATTAAATTAAATTAAATTTTATTTCAGACACATAAGATCCATAATTCAGTTAGTATTTTGGTGTTACTAACAATGGTGCTTAAATAAGTAGGTTAGTATTGTTAGTTAGTGTGATGATGAAGCATTATGATGCAAAATATCATCAAACAAATATTGCTCTTCTAGGCAGGGATCATTTTTGTTCATTTTAATTGATTTAGTTATACAAGATCTCATTAGACAAGATTCGGGATGACGTTAAAACTTATCTGTGATTTTTTTTTAAATTTGGTGTCAGTTTGGAGTAACTGCATCTTATTACAAAAACTTCTGAGTAAATGATTCCTGCATTCTACTTTTTCCACGGTAATACACGGTTACGGTTTACGGTTTACATGGTCTTGCTTGCAAAATTTTGGAATAGGTACGTGCTGGAGTCACCGTCAGATATTAGTCGTCCGTATATCAGACCGTGTGTTGCCAAAGATTGCTTGAAACCTTCCACAATTATCTCGCTTTCCATCCCTGTGGATGGACCGGAGTAGTTTTTGGAGCAGAAATGTTCGGGCACTGTTGTTTTTTTATTTTCAGCACGATCACAATGATAGCAGTGTTTGTTTCGCACTCCCAAATAAAAAGTATTCCTGTTTTTCTACCAATGATTGCGACAGCACCGGATGAAGCCGAATAGTTTTTTTTATACGACCTTTTAGCATACATACCATGTGCTATCACATCTATAACTGGCGTGCTATTCTTAGTAACTCTGCCTTCTGCTGTAGCCATATTCTTCTCTTCTTAAGCTGCTTGGTCCATAGATTGTTGTGCAAGTTGCTGCCAGTTCTCAGAGAGCAATTTGTGGTTCTTTTGATATGTTTTTTGAGACATAATTGGCAAATTAATGGCAGATGAAAGTTCTTGTAGCTGAGAATGACCACACCCAATCGAAATGGCACAATGTAAAAACAAATGAATATAAGTACCTATAGATAGCATAAAACATTGAAATTTGAGCCTAAAGTAATTATTATAAGTGTTTATTCGCGGAATAACTTACTTCTATAATATTATCGCCACCGAGAGACACGGCGAAGCACTTGCTGTGTCGCTCGATATCTCGAAGGCTTTTGACAGGGTCTGGCACGCAGGTCTACTCAACAAGCTTCCTGCTTATGGCATCCCAGCTGCTTTTTGTAGCTGGATATCAGACTTCGTAAGTTAACGGTCGATCCGAGTAGTCGTTGACGGCTGCTCCTCTGACCTCATGGCTCAATAGCCATGAGGTCAGAGAACAGACCCCTGAGGAACTCCGCATCAATATGCCGGAGTTCCTCAGGGGTCTGTTCTCTCTGCAACTCTTTTCCTGCTTAACATCAATGACCTACTTCAGCCTGGTCTTGTTGGGTACGCAGATGACAGTACGGTTTCAGAGAGATACTTGTCCAGCGCAACAACCGGCGGGGATGAAGTCCATTCCTTGAGAGAGGCCATGGTAGAGCGGACAAATTTGACCTTAAGCGTTGTCTCCCAGTGGGGTGATGACAATCTGGTCACTTTTAACGCCACCAAAACACAGGCGTGTCTTTTTACCGCAAAAAGGAGTCGCTTTGACCAAACTCCTACTTTTCGGGGTGCATCTGTTCCCGTTACTGATCGGCTCGAGCTCCTAGGCATGGAGTTGACATCCAGTCTCAACTTCGGCGCCACCATCAAGTACAAAGCCCAAATTGCGGCCAAAAAGCTGGGCATCCTAAATAGGGTGAAGCGATACTTCAGGCCTGGACAGCTTTTAACCCTTTACAAAGCACAAGTCCGATCCTGCATGGAGTATTGTAGCCACCTTTGGGATGGCTCAGCTAAGTATCAGCTTGGAGCGCTTGACTCGGTGGAACGCAGAGCTAAGAGGCTCATCGGTGACGCAAAACTGGTGGATGCCAAGCTACATAGCTTGGCTCATCGCCGTAAGGTTGCCTGCTTATCGGTCTCCTACAGATTGTACTTCGGTGAGTGTGCCCAAGAACTCCACGACCTCATCCCACCGGCCCCCTTCTACCATCGGACATCCAGACGCACTGCATCTTATCATCCCTACCTTGTAGCTATTCCACCAATTCGCACTTAGCGTTTCCAAACGTCTTTTATAATGCGCACAGCAAAGGAGTGGAATTCTCTGCCTGCGTCTGTGTTTCCAAAAGCTTACAGCCCTAATCTCTTCAAAGTTAGAGTGAACAGGCTCCTTCTGGGTAAGCTCGCTCCATCGTAGACTTTGTCTCTGTCATATCTGACATTGACTAGAGTCAAGAGTAAACCCATCACTAATAAAAAAAAAAATATATATATATATATTTTTAACCCATCGGTTTCTTGATTTTCAGGCTGGACTTCATATTGACTTACTATAGCATCACTAGCCACCTAAAATTCCAATATTCCTTTATTAGAGGTATTTATAAAAGTAATTCTAAACAAGTGGCAAGATGATGTTACCCTGCAACGTGTGGTTTATGTTTTGAATATTACCTGTGTGTTCTTCTCACAGGATAACAGTTGACTCAGTTTACTTATTGTAATTTGTCATGTTTGTGCACTTATAAATTTGGCGCCATTTTTTTTTCTTTCCTTTTCTTTGCGCGTTTATGTTAAGTACGACGTGCAAAGTGTTAGTACTTAATTAGTTTATTCGTGTTTATTCGTTGTGTATATAACAATAATAGTGAATAGTTCAGTGTATTTAGTGTAGGTATAGTATAAAAACTGGTCTCTGCCATTATGGCGGACTCACGCAAAATGAAAACTAGTAATTTATGGAATTGTTTTGAAGATTTTGGAGACAGTGTAAATAAGTTCGCAATTTGTAAGTTATGTAAAGTTAAGTATAGCTACAAATCTTCAACTTCAAATTTAAAAAAACACTTGGAGCGAAAACAAACAACTGTTCAGTTTGTTTCTACAAAACAGCAGTCAGTCCAATCTGTTCCTGTTGCACCAACTACGTCAGAATCAAACTCGCAAATCCCGCAATCATCGTCGGACTCTACGATGGCTTCCACCTCCAGCTCCAGCGCGAATGTGCAGCAACTACAAAATTCAAATGTGCTAACTACGTCAAAGTCCAATTCTGATATTATGACAAATTGTATAAGTAATACCAACATATAAAACGTAAATTCCCGTATACTATTACAGAATCAACCTATGACTAAATATCTAAAAAGAAAACTTATACCAAACGGAAAAAAAAGGTTAGATGATCTGCTGATGCTGATGATTGAAAAAGGCTGATAATCATAAATAAATAGCAGCATTTATTTATGATTATCAGCCTTTTTCAATCGTCGAAGAAGATAGAGGATTTAAGGCCTTTGTTGAAGGATTGAATCCCTCGTACACCTTACCGAACAGGAAAGTACTCTCAAACAATTATCTACCTGCACTTTACGAGACATGTTTAACAGAAACTAAAGAGAAACTTAAGCGTGAAGCACTTAGTGTTTGTTTAACTTCAGATATTTGGACTTCTAGCAACAATGATGCGTATTTAGGACTCACAGCCCACTATATTGATGAGGAGTTTACTTTGAAGTCAGTCTTATTAGAATGCGCACCTCTGAGTGGTTTACATACGGCCGAAAATATCAAAGAAAATGTACTACGTATTCTTCAAAATTGGAAACTGAAAGACAAAGTTCTAATCGTTGTCACAGACAATGCTAGTAACATGAAATATGCTGTCGAAAAAATGGGCTATAGGCATTTCGGATGTTATGCCCATTCAATAAATCCAATAGTGAGAAGTTGTACCACTGAAAGCACTGCAAACGAAACAATATCAGGAGTAATCACGAAAGTGAAAAGTATTGTAGCACATTACAAACGAAGTGCAAAAGCCACTGACGAGTTACTAATATACCAAAGACAAAATAATATTGCAATCCCGAGAAAGGTACTTCAGGATGTATCTACTAGGTGGAATTCTACTTTAAAGATGTCACAACGCTTTGTGGGAAGAAGCTATTAAAGCTACAATGGCTTTGACTGACGAGGAATGGGATACCTTGTCAGCCGAAGAATGGCGTTTATGTCGCGAGTTATGCACAGCCGGACGATTCTGTCGACATCTCACGGTGTTCACCTAGGCGGAGTGAACGACAATAGAGCTGTCATTCCATCTTATTTGTATGGTTTGACAACTCACCCGTCGTGCACCCCGCCCGGGTGTTCACTTCGACAAAGGAAACCATGGTTGTGAGGGCCACCTCGGTACGACAACAATGCATGTCGCCCCTCCATTTTTATCTTCTGTAACATCTTGCTAATAAGAGTAAATAGTGGCAATGCATAAAAGAAGTTCCCAAACCATTTGACAGTGAATCCATCAATAGAGCATGCATCTGCAGCTGAAGCCATGATATTATCATGGCTTCCTGATTCAGATATATAGTTCTGACATTTAGTGTTAAGGTTGCTTGCAAACAGGTCAATCTTAGGTTCACCAAGTTTAACAATAATAGCCTTGTAGGCTACATCACATAGCGTCCGTTCAATTTCTGTGTTTGGACGTCTAGATTCCAGATCTGCTATAGTGTTTTCTTTTGAACTGATGTAAGATGCGTAGATCCAAATGTGTCTTTCCTCACACCATTGCCACAACTTTACAGCTAAATTATTAAGGTGGGGGAAGCGAGTGCCACCCATTTGATTGATGTAGGCTATGGCAGTTGTGTTATCTATTCTAAGTAAAACTTCACAGTGTCTGCGTGTGTTTGCAAATGTTTTGAGCCCTATAAACGCTGCTAATAGTTCAAGATAGTCAGTATAGAACTTTTTATCATCTGTAGACCAGTGCCCGTGGCTTCTGACGTCATTACATACTAGATCTCAGCCAGTCTGTGAGGCATCAGAAAATATTTCCAGAGCAAAGTCAAATTGCTTTATTTTATTGTGGGTTGTTGGAATGTGTGACCACCACTGAGGTATTACTACTACGTACTGGATTTAAAAGGAAACGATAATGTCATAACCAAAAGCCAGTATATTTTAAAATTTTAGGAAAAATAAAAAAAAGAGGGTAGAAGGTAAGGCCGGTCAAAGGTAGGTCTACGTAGGAGGCCATCAATACCGCACTCCTCCTCCTCCTCCTGCTTGATGCCGGTCGGTGACGTCGGTGATTGCTTCGGAGTCCGTCCAGCAGGTGCCGGGTGGCGACGAGTCGGCCAGTTACGCTGATCTTCAGCCGTATAGAAGTTCCAAGTACGGGAAGAACACTAGGCACTTTCTAATTACTTCAATAACCAAGTATATTTATATTTAAGTAAAGTTACTAGGTGGTATCTAGTTACTAGAATAAAATTTATATGGAGTACGAGGAGCAGAGGTAGGTACTGTTCAGAAAAGTTAGTACGCGTGGTTCCTCGTTAGCCGGATTGAGTGTGACTGGCGGCTGCCGCGGAATGAATGCCTCGCGGTTCATGTGGTAGGTGAAAGGTAGGGATTTAGGAATATATATAAAACCGCGCGCCAAAAGAAGTTGCGGTGTCCGCTTGTTCATAATTTAATATTCTTTTTGCATCATAGACAATTTGGTAGATAGATTATTTAACTGGTTTGGAGAATGCTAACTCTAAATCGTTTAATTGGGATGAGGTCAAATCGCAATATGGGCAACGTAACTGAGATGGCGTACAAAGAATTGCATTCAGAACTTTCCCGTCAATATCTGCAGAGTGTAATTCATATTCAACATTTTATTATATGCCCCTCTCGAGGTTTCAGTTATAATGGGGGTAAGATTTTGTATTTGATCCTGAATAGACTGTTACTGTTTCTCCAAAATAATTAATTCGTTCGTTTCTTTTTTATACTGCAAGTGTAACGGTCTACAGTAACGAAAAGATGACGGTGCAGAATTTACCCCAATAACATCATTGCTATCTTTACTTACAACCTGCAATGGCGTAAATGTCGTCGCAAAAAGACTATTTTCATCACCTTCTGCATCTGAGATTGTTTATATAAAGATTGCCCAGTGCTTACATCAAAGCCCCAGTTACCCCTTAAAATGTAATCTACTGCTTGAATGATTTTTTTGGTACAATAGGAGCAAAACGGTGGTCGACTAAACTTTGAAGAGGCACAGATGCTTCTCTTTCAGACACCTGAACCTGGTCAGGATAACAAGTTGTTTTAGCCGCTTGAATTTTATAATACCCGGGGGTATGCATCAAATCCACGTTTTTTAAGATCTAATCGAATTGCACTGTATGTTTTGACGGACATATTTCTATCAGTTATCATAGCCAGAGAGTTTCGACAGGTGTGCATGGTTCTGGAGAAGTCTGAACTTTTTTAAGAATTTCTGTTGCGAGCAGTCTCAGATTCTAGACATAGACATAATAGTGTCTCTAAATCTTTAGCAGATGAATGTGGCAGATTTTGTCCTCCGATTTTAATAAATTGTACAAACGCTTGTATTTTCTGGACATTTGGTTCGTTGTCTAAGGCTTCCAAAAGTTTTCGCTTAGATCTATATTGTTGGCTTCTGCTTAAAGCCATAAACCTCTTGGATTTCGGAGATAAGAGAGATTTGTTATAAGAAACCGTTGCTGATGAAGTTTCATCGTTATCAAGGACTGATATCAAATGACCACTAACAAAAGTACCGCTAAGCCAATCTCGTTTTTTTTATTAAAATAGGACTCATTAAACTTACAACGCTTAAAGTAATATTGACTCTTTGATAAAAACCCTGAAAGTGTTTGTTTCAACTCCTCGTCAGTTTGTATTGTGTCGAAGAGTAGGGAACAAGGGACACAAGTGAAACCACTGACAGCTCATAGCTCAGCTCATAGTGACACTAGTTTATTCGCCAGTAAGAGCGGGGCGGGGACGCAGCCCACGCGCACGTACACTACGGTGACACACACATTTATAACAATTTTTTTTTTTTGCACTCACCCCTGCGTCTAAATTCCTTTGCACACAGATTTTTACGGAGTAAAAATTGTAAGTGACGGACTACTGCAGTTCAAAAAATGGTATATATAGTTACACATCATCTTCATCATTGTTTAAGCTCTCAACGATTTGTATAACATTGTAATAAAAGTTACACTTTTGTTCTTGGTTTTATTAATATTAATATTTCTTATTAAATAAGCTTTCATCGTAACCTCAGTTACAATTATTGCATTCTTGAATAGCGAATAAAAATTCTGTCCAAAGATTAACATGAGTAGGTAACATGAGTTACGATTATTTTTCCGCAATAGTTTACAAGTAAGGTTAATGTTATGATACTTACATCGACTTTCGATCATCGTCCAATTTATTCTGGCGACGAGCGCCTCCCGCGTGCGTTGCTGTGAGTGAGTTACGACGTGTTCATTTGCGGTAGTTTGCATTGATATTGATTGGTTTCGACAGTTTTAGTGAAAACAGTGTAGTGAATGTAATTCTGTGTATTTAAAATGAGCCGCCGCAGTAAGATAATAGAATTAGCTTTAGCTAAAAGTGAAATAACGGACACCAGAACAGGTGACATTTTACATGAGAATAATGATAAATCCAAGACCTTTTTGTGATGTCAAAGCTACTAATTAGAATGAAATTCCCTTGTTTACTGTACCTATACTTTTAGTGGTACGTAGTAGTAGCCGACAACAGGTCCTACGCTTTTCTATTCATAAACGTATGTTATGCAGTGTGTTCAATTATTATGTTTTAAGTATGAGTTTAAGCACATACTAGCCAGGTGTTGTATAACTTATTTTTAACGATTTTGTTTTTTGGAGAATAAAAAATAACCGTAATGATGACATGCCAACCGAAGGGCCACCGGTTTTTAATATAGAAACAGGTATTATGATTCTACCAAAGGTTCTCCGTGGAGTTCTACATGATAGACAGTTCGGTTACCAGAAAGGAATTGGCACTGGAGATGCCATTTATAAACTTCTAGATGATGTGATTGGTAAAATAAATCGTAAATTAAAGGTGGCAGGGATTTTTCTAGACTTATCTTCCGCATTTGATACGATTGATCACAATCTACTTATTGCTAAACTAGAGTATTACGGTGTCAGAGGCACAGCTCTGCAATTATTTACATCATATTTGAGAAACAGAAAAATGTATGTAGAAATCAGTACTATAGATCAGAATGGACAACGGAAAACACACCAATCATCCTTAATGAACATTACCACTGGTGTGCCGCAGGGTTCCATATTAGGTCCCATTCTGTTTATTATTTTCACAAACGATTTGATAAATTATATTAAAAAGAACTTTCCAGACATTAACCTCGTGGTCTTTGCCGATGATACTAACGCTGTAGCAGGGGCGAAAAGTATTAGTGAACTGACAGATAGGGTCAATGCTGCGTTGGCAGCTTTTCAGTTTTGGTTCAATACAAATAGATTAATAATAAATATTAAAAAAACGAACATCATGTTGTTTCGAACTACTGCAGGCAATAAAGAAAATATGAATATAACCCTTGACAATGAAAGGGTAGAATTGGTCAGAGACGTAAAATTTTTAGGAATCCATTTAGATGATTTGCTAAACTGGAAAAAAGAACTAGCACACATAGACTCCACTATATCATCTGCGTGTTATGCGTTGAGGACTTTGAGGGACTTAATAAATACGGAACAGTTAAAGATAGTATATTATGCTCTTGTCGAATCCAGACTTCGATACAGTATACAGTTCTGGGGGAAAAGCAACGGTTATAATTCTCAGCGAGGCTTCACTCTCCAAAAAAGAGCAATACGTACAATCGCCAGAATTACACAAAGAGACAGCTGTCGATCTCATTTTCAGAGTTTAAATATTCTAACATTGCCCAGCTTATACATACTTGTGTTGTTAGTAAATTTTACGAGTCTGAGGAAGAAAGAATAGCCAGGGAAAACACTCGTAGAAAAGAATTTAAAAATAAAGTTGTACCTAATTTTAATATTGTCAAACATAGCCCTCATTACCAAGCTGTACAAATATTTAATAGACTGCCAGCGGATTTGAAAAATCTGTTAAACACAAGCTCTTTTAAGGCTAAGCTCAAAGCATTTCTGTTAAATAAAAACTTGTACTCCATCGACGAACTGTAATTTAATAATGTTCCAATTTTCTACAACGCATAAAATAATACTATTTACAGTATTGTTTTAGTAATCATGTTTTTATATATATACTGTTGTTGCATGTTCATTTTTAGAATTTATATTAATAATATTAGTAATATGAGTATCGTTAAGAAATGTATCAAACACAATATAAATAAAATAAATAAATAGATTGAAGGGCTGCGTAAATAAAATACCTCTTGAAGACCTCAGTGTGTTTATTAACTCTTCAACACAATCAGAAATAGACATGGGCGTTTTTGGTTTTGAACGCAAACTGATATTTATCCGATTTCAGATTTCAAAATCCGTTTTTAGCAATCCGATTTAGCCTATAGATCTAGCCTCACCAATTCGCTTGCGTACTTAGATTTCATTGGAATCAGATAGAGATTGCGCGATTTTCCTTCATGCTTTAATCTAGGCTTAGGACTAGCAGATAAGTTTTATTAAAGTTTACGCGTAAAACTTTTCCAGCGCATTTAAAAATCGGCATTTTTACAATAATTTCTCTTTTTTTTTGTTTTCTTCGTTTTTTTATTTTTTGTTTTTTTTTATCTTTTTTTTTATTTTTCAAACCTTGTTGGATCCAGGTTTGCGTTTAAAAACACAAGTTGTTCTACTTTAGTCGACTTTAACCGACATCTCTTTTCGTTAACGATTAGTCCCGTCTTCGAAAAAAGACGTTCGCACGGAACGGAAGTCGCCACAATATTGCACTTTGTGCGATAAATTTCGGATAAGTTCGGGTATATTATTCTATGATCTCGCCACCACTGCGAGGGGCTATTCCAACTACCGTCCGTTTCCTTTCGAGGCAGCATTTCGTCATCAATATACATTTGAAGTTCCCGGATAGCCCTTGCTTGAGCGCTTCCTTGGGGTTTATTTTTTTTCACCATTGCATCGAATTTGTCCCAAGCACTGAGGTTTGGGCAGGGCATTTCTTGTACTTCAGTGCTTGCTTCTAAACTTCTATTATTATTTATAAGGCCAATTATTAAGCCAATAACATATTTTTTTAGTTCTGCGACCGCATTATTATTTTTAAAACACACTAATTTGAACCTTGGGTCCAATAATGTGCATACTCCGAAGGTCTTACTATGCTCTATGCCCTGAAACCTATCTTTTATTCCGTATTTTAAACTCCGAAGTACGTCAATCACAGCTTGATTAAATGATGCGTAATATTCTTCTTTATTTAAAAAATCTTCACAAATGTCCTTTAAGCAGTTGGTCATGACTATGACCATACTTCCTGTGAGATACTTATCTCCACTGATGGAAGAAGTGACCTCTTCAAACGGCTGCAGTACTTTGCATACCTGTTCCATAATGTCCCAGTCCTCTGAACGTATAGTAGGCCATTCTCTCTCAATAAGAGCCATGCAGTGTTTTACCGCTTCCTTCAGTAAGATGAAACGGCGGAACATATAAAATGTTGAGTTCCATCTCGTAGGAACTAGTTGGATTAACCGTTTTGGTTCGCCTGATCGCGTCATGTTTTTTATTTGATACCCAAGAAGCATATCCATGGCATTTGTGCTACGTTTTAAATGGGCTACTATTTTTTTAACATTTTCTTTTAATTCTTCCAATGGTTTTAGAGCCCCTGACACGATCAAATTGAGGCTATGGGCGTAACAGCCATAATGCTTCAACCCCAGCTTTGTCTCTATTGCTTTGACAATATTTGGAGCATTGTCCGAAATTGCAAAATTCACTTTGTTTATTAAATCCCAGTCGTCCGTCACTCTCTTTAGTTCCTTAGCCAAATTGACACTAGTTTGATTTTCATTAAGACCTTTACATTCTAAAAGTATTTGTTGTGGTTCAAAATTTTTATCGATATAATGCACAGTTACGCCAATATAACTTTCAGTCTGTGACGATGTCCAACAATCAGTAGTCAAACACACACTGCTAGCGTCTTGAGAAGCTCTGGTCTTTACGTCGCTTAATGTAGTCTGGTACAATGCCGGGATCATGGCAGACGATATATTTTTCCTACTAGGCAGTGTGTATCCCGGAATGTTTTTCACGAATTTTTTAAAATCTTTGTCTTCAACTATGCGGAAAGGTTGATAATCCATTATTAACAATTCTAACAAATCACAATCAACTCGTTTACTTTCTTCTGGCGTCATTTTTTTAATAATATAATTTTGCACAGTTCGTTGTCGTTTTCGAGCCGGAATCTGCTCTGTTTTAGGATCTCCTGAACTCTGACAGTTCTCCTTCCCCGCGGCAGCTACAATCGACCCCCCCGTATCTTTAGACGTACTTGCCAAACACTCCTCAGTCCTAATTTGTTGATTACATCCTAAATCGGTACTTGTCTTTTGCGCCAAATAAAGAGTTGCGTGAGATCTTTTTAAATGAGCTCCTAGGTTACCCGTTGTAGATTTATATGATATATTTTGACTGCAATATTTACACACTGTAACTCCAGGAGCATTTTCTTTTTTGTCAAAATGAGTCCATACCTCACTAGCTTTTCGCGACATTTTCAAAACAAACACTAAACTTAAAAAAACTCGGCAGGTAACTTATTCACTATTTATTATTGTCTATTATCTTAACTCTAAAAACGACTCCACTCTAAATAAATAAATAAAAAATAGTCAGTTATGCAATAGGTAATGCAATTCACTTGTCTCAATTACGATGCGAAGCGCGCACTTGTCACCAAGGTCAAATATGCATTAGTATTTGGTTGAAATTGCGTAAACAAACATTAGGTACATACATTCTTCCTAGTTCCGAGAATCATTGAAGCATATACCAAAATACATCAACGTATAATCTCGATAATGTAGTCTTTAAATACTTAGCAGTAAAGATGATATTGATCGCATTGTAATGTTTGTTACGTATCCGAGAACCGAAATCTAAATCACAAAATTCGCGTTATCCTTTTTACTCCGCTATGTTACGCTTAGTTAGAAAGAGAGAAAGCGAATTTCTAACGAAATCCAACCAAACGCAAACTCGCCAGTTTGCGTTTGGTTGGTGATGTGATCCAGTGATTTTATTCGAGTCGATTCGTTTGGTGGTAGATTGTTAGCGTTTGGTTCGGCTAGATAGATTTTTAAAATCAGATCTTCAAGTTTGCGAAATCGATTTGTGTTTGAAATCAGATTTTGAATTCGTTTTGATATATCGGACGCATGCCTAATCAGAAATGAAAATATCAGACAATTAAACAAATAAATGTAAATTAACTTAGATGGTCTCAGACATTGGGCTGAAGACATTAGAGCGGAGAGGCAAGAGAGAAAAAATGACAGTTGGAAGTGACATCATCCATAAAACAGCTGTTGCTGTACTAAATATTCAATATATAGTATTCAGTAACACAAACAAGCAAAGTTTACCTTTTCTTTTACACTTCCCCTTAAACTTTGAAAGTGACTCCACATCATCTTTACTGAAACATTAATTGACTCCATGACTCTACCCACAATACATTCAAGACTACAATAGTGCGTGATGTTGATACATGATTCAACATGTACATCATTACATCTAACCAGTCCAAAAAAATCGAAGTCAGAATCATAGCATAACATGTACCCACCAACCATTACCTACTTAGGCACTAAGTTCAACTTTTCAACAAAAAAGTTATGTTTACATGTACCCAAAGACTTAGTAAGTACATCCGCTATCATTGAGTCAGATGACAAAAACCTCACAGTCATGAAACCATCCTGAACCAATCTTCACAAAGTGATATCTTAAATCTATGTGCTTGGTACGCTTATGACAATATTCTTTGCATTCTAAAATCATATGTGCACTTTGATTGTCATTAAACAATACAATCTCAACCTTTACATTTAACAATTCCATTAGTAAATTATTAATAAAGCATAGATCTTTACACACATCACCAATTGACAGATACTCAGCTTCAGTGCTAGATAGAGCAACACACCTTTGTTTTATAGACTCCCAATTAATAGTGTTACGCCCTAATTTTATTACAAATTCTGTATATGACTTGCGATCCACAATGCAGTTACCCCAATCTGCATCAGCATATGCA
This sequence comes from Melanchra persicariae, assembly GCA_947386135.1. Taxonomy (NCBI): domain Eukaryota; kingdom Metazoa; phylum Arthropoda; class Insecta; order Lepidoptera; family Noctuidae; genus Melanchra; species Melanchra persicariae. Next base: position 10,133,435 of record OX376652.1, on the reverse strand, counting down.
TTTAATTTAAAGTTTCCATCTCTATAAAAACATGAACAATAATCTATTGTGCCAGATAAATATCTCAGGATGCGTTTTGCGGCCTGCCAGTGTGTCTCATCATAGTCATGATTAAATTGGCTTAATTGACTGCATGCAAAAGAAATATCGGGCCTTATACATACTGATAAATACATTAAACAGCCCAACAGTTTTCTAAACTGACCATTTTTATTGTCAAGGCTTTTAGTCTGAGGTTTTTGAAGTCTACAATTAGCCACCATAGGTGTGGACACAACTTAACACTTATCCATACCAAGTTTAATTAACAATTTTCTTATGTATTCAGATTGGTCAAGTTTCAAAATACCCTTTGTCTTATCTCTAGAAATATTCATACCTAGGCAATTAGTTAAGTTTCCCAAGTTCTTTACATTAAAATTATTCTTCATTATTGGAAATAATTCATTTGTGTCACCACTAAAAAATACATAAAAGTCATCAACATAGAGCGCTACTATAGTAAGATCTTTATTATTTATTTTTATATAAACACGGCTCAAATTTACTTTGACTGTATCCGTCAGTAGTTAACAAAGCATGAACTTTCTCATTCCAAATTCTAGAGGCCTGCTTAAGACCATAAATACCATTGTGTAAGAGGCATACTTTACTCCTATCACCATTGTCAAAACCAGGCGGTTGTTCCATGTAAATGGTTTCTTTTAACTCAACATTTAGAAATGCAGTAGTTACATCAATGTGTTCTATGTTTAAATTTAACTCAGTGGCTAAAGAGAACAGTATCCTCATAGTAGCGTGCCTAACCACAAGTGAAAAAGTATCAGTATAATCAAGACCGTGAATTTGGGTAAAACCTCTGGCAACAAGTCTGGCTTTATATCTCTCAAAACTACCAGAAGCATTGTGTTTACGTTTAACAGGTTCGATGCCACCCACAGGATAGAAATTCATTCGTAAGGCCAAATATGTTTACAGTAAAAAAATTATATTGTGTGCTTTCCCATATTTTGAAAAATTGTCAAATAAACAAAACAATTATGTTCATATGCTTAATAAGCATGTACATTTCTTACGGCCGAATACTGAAACGCCACTCAAATATTTAAGGGCTGCTTAAACGTTTGAGCAGCTCTTAAACTTTGTTTTCGTATTCTCAAACGTCAATTTTAAGTATCTGTTAAATTTAAGTACACCTTAAATTAAGTTGTGCTCAAAGACCACTTAGTTTAAAAGTCGTATACAGGAACGCTACTCAACGCTATTGAATTGTCAAATGAACTGTCAAACTGATTTGAGCAGCCCTTAGATTTAAGACCGGTCGCGAGGTCCCTCAAATCAAGACAAATCTATTAAAACTTGGATTCCTAGTGTACAAAAGTGTTAAAATGTCTTTATCGTCATTGTCTTCGCTTTCGGATCACGAAAGACCAACTGTAAGCCGCCGAAATGAAGAAAAGTTGAACGCTTTTGAAAAGTACCACGACATGGAGTTTGTTTCACGGTTTCGCCTCTCGAAAGAAACAGTATTATATTTGGACTCTGTTTTCGGTAGTACCATTAAGCCGTTGACAAAAAGAAACCGAGCCATACAGCCAGTGGACCAAATTCTAATAGCTCTCCGTTATTATGCAACAGGCAGCTATCAACGCGTAATAGGTGATATTTTTGAGGTTGAACAACCAACGGTGCATAGAATAGTGCATAGAGTGACGACCAAAATAGCCAGCTTGAAGTCAAGGTTTATAAACATGCCAACACAGGAAGAACTTCCAGTTATGGCCAATGAGTTCTTCGCAATAGCAGGATTTCCAAGAGTTGTGGGAGCTGTTGACTGCACTCATATCAAAATTAATTCTCCAGGTATATGCTTGCTAACTTCACTGTTAATTATATCCCCAAATGTTATGTCTGATTAATAATGCTAATATTACACAGCAGGTAAGTCTGTGTAACATTACCATTAACAGTGCTATACGTAGTAAAGTTAGCTTTATCACATAATACAACTATAATTTATTTTCAGGAGGGGCCCAATCTGAAATTTATCGGAACAGAAAAGGCTATTTTTCTTTAAACGTGCAAATGGTGTGTGATGCAAGACTGCGCATTAGGAATGTTATTGCTAGATGGCCAGGTTCTGTGCATGACAGTACCATATTTAATGATTCACCACTGTGTGCCCAATTAGAGCGTGGGGACTTTGGGACAGGTATTATTCTTGGTGACAGTGGTTATCCATGTCGTCCTTATTTACTAACCCCATTATTAAATACAAGGACAGCTGCTGAAGAAGCTTACAATCGGTCCCAAATAAGCACCAGGAATCCTGTGGAGAAGCTCTTCGGTGTTCTGAAAAGAAGATTTCCTTGCCTTCAAAATGGCATGGGCCTAAATATACAAAATATCCCACCGGTCATTGTAGCATGTGCAGTGCTTCATAATATTGCCTTATCACGATCAGATGAACTTTTGGATGAGGATATTTCCTTACCCTATGTTGAGGAGGAATCTATGGTACAACAACCTATAGGGCTTGAGACCAATCAAAACTTCATAGTAAGGACCAATTTAATAAATACACATTTTTCCACTTAATTATAGGTTTATTTAGATTTAGATTTTAGTTTCTGTAGTCTCAATTTCCAAAACTGCATTTTTATTTTGTATAGATTCATTTCCATTTTGCTCTGGTTCATGAGGTGTTTGGTTTCTAATTTGGCATTTCTAAGTTTTGTCCGAAAATATTGCTGTTTCACTGTAGTATGTGTAGGTTTCAATATCTTCAATCGTCCTGAAAAATGTAATTAGAGCAAAATTATTGAAAATCTTATACCACTAGCAAAGAACAATTAATTAGATAATTACCAGCTGAGGATGATGTTGGATACATGGTTTTTTCTTGGGGTATGATGATTGTCGCAGTTTGTTGGTCATCTATCAAAATAAATACAAGTAAATGAACTGCATTCATATAGAAAAAATTATACTTAGTTTCAATATTATATCATTTAACGTTTAACTTATAAAATAACAGAAAAATATTACCAGCTGTATTTATTGATGTAACTGTACAAGGTTTGTTATTTTCTGCTATATTCTTGTTTGCCATGGTTATGTCTTTGTCATCTAAAATAAAATATGTACATATAGTATACAATTCATAAAAAAATTGAAAAATTTAATAGAAACTACATTTACCAAAGATGTGGATTATTTTTGCTTCAGAAGAGGATTTAATTCCGCTATCAGGGTTTTTTCTATATCTGTCTATTGTGACTTCTGGTTCTGTATCTCCTATAAATTAAAAAAGAATATAATTATTATTTTGTGTCTTTCCTTTAAACAATGCCAATTCCTTTGATTTTAAAGCATATATTACACAAACCAAAATATGCTGCAGCATCATCATAGGGATTAGGTAATGGTTGAATTTGAGGAGCAACCATGGCTAGATTTGTGCATCTTGTTCTGTCAATACACTTTTGTATGCTCCACCACCAGTACGATAAATTTCTTTCTATAAAAATAAAGAAAATATTATGAGGAAATATTCAGTAAGGTCCTACTTCTTTACAAATATTTAATTTAAACAAACCTTATCTAATGATGCCTTCGTTTTCGCATCTCTCATGCTGTCAGTGGTCTCATAGTACTGAAGCCGCTTAAAAAATATCATAAAAATTAATTAATAATTAGGTATGTTAAATGATAAAATAAATACCTTATAAAATCAAGCCTACATTTGCTTTGGCTATGTTCTTTTTAGACCTCTGTTTAAGGTTCTCATAGAGGTGACGGAGCTGTTGCCAGGTTCTGAAGCCGCTCACAGCAACAGCATTATACTGCTGGCATACTGTGTCCCAAGCCTCTCGCTTCTTCAGTATAATGTGAGCGTTGGTCTCTTTATTTTCAATAATGTTTTGATATCTGAAAGAAAATTAACATAATTTTAAACATGGAGAGCAAAAAATTAAACTTGGGATCTGTAAATTATTGAGTATGTGTGAATGCTCATTGTCTGTATTGGTCCTTGTAGAAAAAAAAGTACCTACTTGTACTTATAAATAAACTATCTATAAGTTGAGATTTTCAGATGATAAGTGGTCACAAGGGTACACATTCATTATCACAAGTTACAGACAACAGTTGCCCTGGCTCTGTATGTTATAAGTGTGCATAACAAAGTATTTCATGCACCAGACTGGTCCTTACGGGTAAATACTTAATTTACTCTATACGTAAAGAATATAGTATTTCATTGTTCATGTGGGTAAGTACTTACTTTTTTATCAGTTCCAAGAGCATATCTTTCTCAGCAGGTGTATAATTAGATCCACGTTTCTTCTTATCCTCCATCGTGAATCAGTTCTTAGGATTTTATTAATAAAATAATGGTCAACTGAAGTTCAATCCACTAATGAAATGTTTAAATTATCGCGCGTAAGAATGTCAAGTGTAACGTTCCAATCTACGTCAAACGTATCCAGATAATTTTCTTTTTTTAAGACGTCTTAAATAAATATTTATCTTATTTTTACGTAAAAAGACATATAATTTCAATAGTAATTCAAACCATAATTACATTATGCTGATACATTTCAAATAATTTATAGATATAGAAAATATTCATTCAAACAAGTCTGCGTAAAACGAATACAAGACGTGACCTAAATTATTTTGTAACTGAGAACGTGCTGAATACAATTTTTCTAGCAGGATGTTGCTATTATGTACACATTTGAGGACTGCTTACCTAATCATGGTTACAAATTGCTTGAGTGGCGTTTGTGTATAGCAGTTAAATTTAAGGGATGCTTAACTTTAAGTAGCATTTAGATGAGTTTGATATTTGAGTGGCGTTTCAGTATTCGGCCGTAAGTGACTCATTATAGTGACAAACTTGTTTTTGCGGATATCAACAATTTTGTTGAGAAATTAAAGTCGACTAGGAATACAGTGTATATACCTATTAAATTTAGACACCATATAGCTAAGCTATTAGCATATAATATAAACTCAGACATAAGTAGTATGTCGAAGTCACGTTCTATAATTAACACCACAATTATTAGTAATAATACTAATGTTCAGGTGGACACACTAAATAACTGTAGCGCTGATGCTATACATATTTACAATAATTGTACGAAGGAGGTTCCATGTGTCTCATTGCCTGGTGATGGCATGGGACTCTGAGGGCTCACTCCGGATGTTACTTTAAACTAATTTGTAAGACAACAGAGGATATCAATAACAGTATAGCCACATCTACGATCAACCAGGTATCTTCTAGCTCTCACACTGCTAATTATAATAAAGGAGCTAAGCTGAAATGCTTGAAATTATTTTATCAGAATATTCAAGGTTTTGCTTCGAAACAACTCGAAATTGAATTATTTTTAGAAAAAACAATGTTTGACATTATTTGTTTTACTGAGCATTGGCTAAAGGATTTTGAAATGCTCATTAATTATGAGAATTATAATGTGGGAAGTTGTTTTAACCGCAAATCAATGCTACGTGGGGGTTCATTAATCTTAATCAAAAGTTGTATTAAATTTAAAACTCGTAGAGACACACACATAATTTTTATTTATTATTCCTCCGAATAAAACATGATTTCAGGGTCGCTGACAGAACACCAGTCCAGAACAAACGTCTACTTTTTTCTTTGTCAAAAAATTCGAATGACATTAAAAAAAAAACTACTGTACGTGATTTGAAAAAATAATCAAGGAGTTTCGCGTTTCAAACAGAAAAAATAACAAGACATTTAAAACCTCCACCTATTTCTTGGAGTGATTTGAGGAATTATGTAGTGACCACACTGCAGTACGTACCAACAATTTTTGTCAGAAAAGCTGGCGTATTTAGAAGGTTTCAATAATTGATTTTTTTTACAAAATCAAAGAACAATGTCAGATGTCCATAGTAACTTTGGCTCAATATTAATTTGTCATGGACAGTGAATATTCTTACGTTTTTTTGTGTTGTTTAATGTCAAAAGCATTTCTGTGATTTCCACTTTTACATTGAACTTCTAAAACAGAAGTTATTCAGACATTTTAAATTGGAGGTTATGTATTTTTACAGAGAGTAAATTAAACAACAAATATACAGTTGAATAGTTTTATTCTTTTTTATCATAATCATTCATTAACATCATCATCAATTTCGTTATTAAATTCAATCAACAAGTCATCAAGAAACTGTGCAGGGGGCTCAATATTGTTTTGGTGCCGAGCCCAACCTAAATACCATTAAATGGTCATAATGTGGGAACAGCATCCCACAGTTCGTTTGCCTACCTTACAATTGCAATAATATTGATTTATTGCCTGTCTCCCATTTAAAATGTTATCAATCAAAACATACACAAAATATTCTTTCGTTCTTATATGGCGACTTTGAATTTTCGCTCTTAAAAGCCAAGAGCTTTGGGAGAGAGACAATTGTTCTCTTAGATTATTGATTGATACCTCCCTGCACACTTCTATCTTATATCGGCCATTAAAACGGATGTGCTCACCGTAGTAAGATCGAGCCTGACGGAGTTGGTAGGTACCACAAGCTATTAAAATCAAATCATGATACTCAAGCTGAGGAAACTCAGTGACATTGCTGTTATCAACATTTATATTTGAGAACTGGGCCCTTCTTTTATTATAATTATTTTGAATGATAAACTCACTTAATGTATTAGTTTGGAACATTTTTTGTTGGATAATTTCTAATATCTGGGCAGCATCAAACCTGTCCGTGAGGGGTGGTCGAAATCTATTGATTAGGGCAGCAGCTATAGAAAAGTCAATCATGACATGTGGTGAAGCTCTGTTGTTGAACTCGTGTCGGAATATTTTAAACCGCTGTTTAAAAATACCATTCATAACTTCAATCACCCATCTGCAAATAGTAACAGCCCGAGTTTTGTTTGCTTCTAAAGTAGATAATTGATTTTCATCATCCTGCAATGTTGACGGCATATGCACAGAGTAGTTACAGTCTAAGCGCGCGCGATTTTTGACAGAACTGCAATTAACAGGGTTGCTATTACAAGGCCATTAAGTTATCGATCACAGATGGAAAATCGATTTCTTGAATTTCATTTTTTTATAATAATCTTCAAAACTATTAACTGTAAAACAAGACGAACGTATTATTTAAGTAAAAATAAATAATAAAAGACAATAGTGAGGTGGTAAATAAAAAGTAAAAAGTATTTTTTTTTATTTAGAAATATCTAAATAATAAAAAATATAGAATTATCGATTACAGAAGCAGGATTTTAATTATTTAGAATTATCGATTACAGTAGCAAGACTGGCAACTTTTTTCATTTAAATCTAGAATTCAAGAACTTAACACGTTCGTGGACAGTAACGACCACAGGCGTCTAGATAGCTAAAAGTGATACGACAGTACGCCTGTCGACGTATCAGTTATTACTTGCATAAAATCAGTACGCCACACGACGCCCGATTTTTCATACTATCATAAGGAACGGCATGTTGTACTGTCATCACAGGTATAATTACGACTTTTGTACTGTCACTGCATTATTTACAAAAAATCGTCAAAGGAAGGTACTTCCACGCACACATTCATATTTTTATACCCCTCTCCCCGCGCACACTACGCCCGTGGGCGCCATGTTTGCATACGATCAGTCGAGTACTGCGCCGCTGCGGTGATCCCGCGTGTCGCTGCAGGTTTTCGCGCGCAATTGTTGTTTAGAAAGTGAGTATTTTGTTTCCAACGTAATTTTATTGTTTTACGCATACTGAATATACTAATTCAAGTCTAGTTGCTTATGTAAACAACATATTTATGTCGCTATTGTTCGATTTTGTTGTACTAAATTTGTAACGAATATTTTTGCAGATGGCGTCTCGAGACTCGTTCGAAAAAGAACAAAAACGACTTCAAGACCTATTTGATGCAGCTTCTACCCCTGAATCGAGTCAAGACCCATTTGCTGATTTTGAAATCGAGTCAAGACCCATTTGCTTTACGCCTATATCCGTTCTGTCATATCATAATGGTTTTTTAACCATGCGTTGTGACACTACGCCCCTGGGCAATGTATGAAAAAAAGTAGTGTCTCAGTAGCTGCAACCTGTAAGATAGTACTGTCCACGAACGTGTTAATATTAAAATAATTACTTATCAAAATGATTTTTTTTTCGAGCAGTTCTCGTAAAGCACTAAATATATTTTTTTAAGTTTGTATTTTATATTTAAATTGTTGGAGGTAAAAACTTTCTGTCCGCGTGAATTTAGTTTTAAAAGTTGTGTGGGCCGAAATCCGTCAATCTTCTTTACTGTACTATTATACCTAGGTACTAAATATTTACATCACTATTATTTACATTATTTTTTATACTTTTTATCTAAATTATTTTTTTTGTTTTCTTTTATAAACAGCATCTGTTGTACTTTTTTAACACCTAAACGTGTTCTTCGCTCGGACAGAATATTTCCTGCTACAGAAAACAGTCGCTCGCAGGGCACACTGGTAGCTAGTGCATTTTGTTTAAGCCGAGCCAATATTGCTAAGTGGGGATATGAATTTTTGTTTAATGCCCACCACTGCAATGGAGACTCATTGATGTTGACGACTTTGTCATCCAAATACCGCTGTACTTCTACAACAGCCCTGGAGTAAGCAGTGCCAGCCGGCCGAATGTTTTGCATTTTTTTGTGGTAATGCTTCCAGATGCTCTTTCGTAATTTCCTTCATTTGTTTTTTGATCAATTTGATTGTCTCTTCCAGTAGTAGCTTCAGCTTCTCTTATGAGGTTGGTCACTAATCCTATCACATGTTTTTTTGTATTATCTGCCGTTGCCTCGTTTTCGAAGTAAAGCTTATATCTAGGTGGTCGAGAACCATGCATACTGTGTTTGTCCGGCTATTTTCTAATGACGAAAATTTTGACACCAGTTCGCCAAAAAGATCTGTTCTCACTTTTTCAACTTCATCAGGAAGGGGCTCGGCATCATTCAATATTAAACTAAAGGGAACTGAAGCACAGGGAATTGTCTGTGAGGCTTCAATAACTGACCACCACATTGTGTTGCTCGGAATCAACTCCTCCAACGCCAAAGTTCAAAAGAAAAACAGATACAAAGTCACAACGGAATACTCCAAGGTGATTGAAGAAGTGAGCCAGCTCGACTGGAGGGACGTCACGTCCAAAACAAATATTGACGACGCAGTTATTTTGTTCAACAAGACCGTGACAGACATCGTAAACAAATACACGTCGAAAATTAAAATAAGTCGCTCTAAATTTAACCTGAAACCATGGATTACGCCTGGACTTATCAGATGTATCCATCATCGAGACCATCTACACGCTCAGACAAACCAGCAGCCGAAAAATGAAGTTTTAAAAATTGTATACTCACGGTACAGAAACTACTGCAACATCATTCTGCGCCAGCGGAAAGCAGATTTTGACAGGAAAGAACTTGAGAAAAACAGCAAAGAACCCAAAAAACTCTGGCGGGCCATAAAAGAAATATGCCAAGTGCCTAAACGAACAAACGACAACCAAGAACTGCTAAAAAGTAAGGAAGACAGCAGTAGGTCCATAAACGCTTGTAACGAGTACTTCGTTTCAGTGGGTCAGAAACTTGCAACTGAGATCTTAAACAGGCAGCTGAGTACTGGCGGGAAACCAGGTCTTGCTGCAATAGGGTATAACTCGCCTAAAAACTCACTGTTTCTGCACCCGACGGACAAGCAAGAAATAAATAACATCATCGACGATCTAAAAGATGACAGCGCCCCAGGTCTCGATGAATTTCGGCCTTTGCTCCTTAAACACCTCAAAAAATACATTGTCGAACCCATAAAATTCATATGTAATCTGAGCATGGAAACAGGAACTGTCCCTGCTTGCTGGAAAACCGCCGTCGTTACCCCTATCTACAAAAGTGGTTCTAAGACTACCCCTGACAATTACAGGCCAATTTCGCTGCTTTGTGTGACTTCAAAGATCCTCGAAAAGCTGATTAACAGCCGCCTTGTAAGCTTTCTTGAGGAAAACTCCCTTCTTTCGGAGCGGCAGTTTGGTTTTCGTCGAGGGAAGTCTACATCGCAAGCGGTGAGTCTGCTGACTGCCATTGTTTCCACAAATATTGACAGGGGCCGCCGTTCTGCTGGTGTTTTCCTTGACCTCGCCAAGGCCTTTGACACAGTCTCAATTTCTGCACTGCTGAAAAAACTGGAAACCTTCGGTGTCAGAGGTCTATCCTTGGAATGGTTTAGCAGCTACTTGACTGGTCGACATCAACTTGTCAAAATAGGGGAAACTGTCAGTGGGAGTTTGCCGGTTTCCTTCGGAGTACCCCAGGGGAGTATCTTGGGACCCACCCTCTTCATCATATACATGAATGACATCCTAAGACTCAATATTGCATATGCGGATGTAATTTGCTACGCCGATGATACTGCCGTTATTTTCCATGGAGCTACTTGGACTGAGGCTCTGGACGCGGCTGAAAAAGGGATGAATGTCATATCAACATGGCTGGAGCAAAATCTTTTAACGCTTAATCTTAGAAAAACCAATTTCTTGACATTTCACCTCACCCGATCAAGCAAACCAAACATTGACGCACTGAAAATACACAACAGCAATTGCAATGTCTTGACAGCAGTACCCGACTCAGGTTTCAGTTGTAACTGCGACGTCATTTCCAGAGTAGACACCACGAAATACCTTGGCATCATAATCGATCAGAACCTGAACTTTAAAGCACACATCCGATCGCTCGCAAAAAGGACGCGCAAATTTATTCACGTCGCGAAACTCTTACGAGCCAGTGCTCCTAAGAATATTTGCATTCAGGTGTTCACCTCTTTGTGTCAATCTGTCGTGCAATACTGCGTTGGTGTCTGGGGTGGCGCCGCCAAGACGTTCATGCTTGAGCTTGAACGGGCTCAACGCGCTGTCCTCAAGGTACTCCTGGGAAAAGCGCGGCGTTTTCCTACTGATGAACTATACAAGGAAGCTGGGGTATTACGTGTGCGACAGCTTTTCATCTTGGAGTCACTCCTAAAACTAATTAAAGACAAGGCAGTTCGCACAAGCTCCAGTAAAATGGGTAGAAAATTGCCTGAAAGAATCCCCCTTCCAAAAACAAAAACCCTGTTTGCAACCCGACTTTCATCGCATCTTCCTATACGAGTGTTTAACGCTGTAAGTAAAACTGTTACCATACCAAGTGAGTACTCAGAGGCCAAAACAAAATTAAAAGCATGGCTTGTGGACCGAAGTTATGAGGAGACAGAGAGTCTACTCCGTTACTCTAACTAACATCTAATCATACACAGTTAAAACTAACACCCTCATTCACACTTCATACTTACACATCACACTCTCACTCACACTACACACGCACACTACACTCCTATACTGTTTTCCATTTTCTTTGCTTACAAATTCCATTTCTTCTGTTGTTTGTTCCATGTTTTTTTTTTGTTTTTATGTGTATTATAAACTGCCATGACGCGCTAGCAGACCACGTCAAATAATAAACTGTGTGTAATGTCTGGGTCTCCAAGATACAGGCTGCGCCTAGTTTGGGACCCATAAGTAATTTGTGAAACGGCACTGTTAGCTGTTAGTAACTATTTCTTGGAGGTACTTAAATGTATAATTACGTGTAAACTGTGTTTGGTAAATAAATTATTATTATTCTCTTTATTTATTTTATATACATATAATTTACATTTTTAAATATTTCTATAAAAATATTAAAAAAAAACATTTAAAAATATAAAAAATAGTAGCCCACCGGTATCGGGAACAGAATCCAAGCTACCGGTGGTCAGGGCTCTTGAGAGAGAAACCTCCTAACGATACGCGCCGTGTCCAAGAGTACTGCTTTCTGGATCAAGCCCTTGATCCAGCTGCCCAACGAGAGCCTCTTGAGATGTTGGTCGAGGCTCTTGGCAATTACGCCATTGGCCGTGACGATTATCGGCACAATGACTGCTGTGTTCACATCCCACATGTCGACAACCTCGCGAGCCAAGTCAAGATACTTTGTTTGTTTATCTTTCTCAGATTTCACGAGGTTCTCGTCATGAGGGACTGCTATATCAACAATCATTGCGCGACGCTCTAGTCGGTCTATCACCACTATATCAGGCTTATTAGCCAAAATAGTCCTGTCAGTGATGATAGACCGATCCCAATACAATGTGCAATTGCCATTTTCGAGAACTGGGTCGGGCACATACCTGTAGTACGGTACTTCCGATTCCACAAGATTGTATTGAAGAGCAAGTTGCTGATGGATAATCCTGGCTACAAGGTTGTGCCTGTGCAAATAGTCTCCGTTAGCCAGACTAGAACAACCGGAAATAATGTGGCGGATAGATTCCCCGGGCCGGTGACATGCCCGACATATGTCAACCGTACCGTCCTTCACAATGTATTTCCGGTAGTTGTTCGTCATCATAACTTCGTCCATAATCGCACAGACAAAACCTTCGGTTTCCCCGAAGAGGTCACCAAAACGCAGCCAGGCTACGGACGCTAAAAAGTCTACATCGGGCCCATGTAGGACCCGATAAAAACGCCCGTGAAGCTCCTTGCTCTGCCATACCTCCATGCGGTCATTAGTATCTAATACCACAGGTTTGCGCCAGTTCTCGTTAGCCAAGGAGAGCGCGGTAAGGCCTTTGTCCACCGCTACCACGTCCTGATGCATACCCACGTCGGCCTCTAGGAAATAGTCCCTAAGGCTGCATACCTCGCGGTTGTGTAGGGTCTTAGCATTTAAGAATCCACGACCCCCGCACTTCCGCGGGATATACAGCCTCATCACCGATGACCGTGGGTGATGCATCCGATTTGCGTTAAGCAGTGAGCGTACCCTCCTATCCAGGGCGTCAAGCTCCGTCTGAGTCCATTTGAGTATGCCGAAAGAGTACATCAATACCGGCATGACCCAACCGTTAAAGGCGCGCACCTTGTTTCCGCCTGATAAAAGACTGTAAGTACTTTGTTCAGGCGGCCAAAGAAGCGCTCCTTCAACGATTGTTTCATGTCAGCAGCATTGATGCCTAACGCTTCCGACATACCCAAATACTTGTAGGTTTCGGTTGAGGAGAGGGACCTAAGGCGTATGGAATCCGAGAGTTGGGTTCCCACGGATTCCATAATCTCCCCTCGCTGTACATGCATGACCGCACATTTGTCCATACCAAATTCCATCCTGATGGCGCTACTGAAGGTTTCTGTTACCTTCAGTAGCTTCATCAGTTGCAAATTGTTAGGAGCAAAGAGTTTTAAGTCATCCATGTAAAGGAGGTGCGATATGACCTGACCACCTCTTCTCAACCGGTAGCCTTGGCCCGAACCCTCCAGCAGTATACTGAGAGGGTTGAGGGCCAGACAAAACCACAGTGGACTCAGACTGTCGCCCTGAAATATACCACGCTCTATCCTTATCGGTTCGCTGTTCGCCTGAATCTGTCGACATCCTGGATAGCGAAGAACCGTTCTCCACTGCCCCATACATGACATCAGGAAGGTGCGCAGAACTGCATCAACTTTATACAGCTCCAGCACCCTCATGAGCCATGTATGTGGCACTGAGTCATAGGCCTTCTTATAATCTATCCAACATGTCGACAGATCCTTTCTAGAACGACGTACCTGTTGGCTAATGGCAACATCGATGAGGAGCAGCTCCTTAGTACCGCGGGACCCGTTCCTACATCCATTCTGAGAGGCAGACATTATTGAATTACTGTCAATATGTTCGTTAATCTTAGCTCTCAAAATGGATGTAAGAACTTTATAGACCGTCGGTAAACACGTGATCGGTCTATAATTTTTAGGTTCCGCAGTACTACCTGATTTATGGAGCAGGTGGGTTATTCCTGTAGTTAAGAACTGTGGCAGCTATCCGGACTCTAAGGCAGACTGGAATTGAGATGCCAAACGAGCGTGCGATCTTTTGAACCATTTGATCCAAAAATTGTGCAGCCCGTCCGGCCCTGGAGATTTCCAGTTAGGCAACGGACGGACTGCACGAGCTACATCTTGGGGACTGATGGTAATTGCTCCCATTTCTGATATCGGATCGCACGCCCGCTCGACCTCCTGAGTCCAATCTCCCTCAGTGTGACTGACAGGCACCGACCAGATGCTACGCCAGAAAGAACACATGGCGTCATCCTCCGGTAGGTGCGTATCAGTCACACCTTGGCCCGGTCGCTCCCAAGCCCTATAAACCCACCTCTCATTGCTTTGGAATGTACGATTCTGAGTGTATCGCTCCACTCGCCGCTTGTACCGACGTATACGATTTGCCCATGCATAGATTTTCTGCTTCAGGAAGTCGATACGCTCTGTGACGCGGGTTAGATAATCTCGAGGACTGATATCGGTCCCCGAGAACGCCCGCCTCACAAATCGCATCACTCTACGGCGAGTGTTGCCCTCCCTGAAGCAGATAAGTTTGCCAATGAGTGCTCTAGCCTCACCGATACGACGCTCGATCCTGCACTGCCAAGCTGGCACAGCTGGTCGTGTAGTTCTGTCACTTGTTTGGAAATTTGACATGAGCTACACGACATGCCGCTGCAGCCGCACAGTACAAGATCGAATGGGTATCGGCGAGGTCTTCGCTGCTATCAAAACTATTTGCTAGTTGCGAATCTAGAGCACACACCAGCGCCCTATTTTTATTATGCATGGGCAAACGAGGTAGACGGGGTCTAAGCCCAGGCGGTGTGGAGCGATACTCTCGGAAAGCATTCTCCAAAGCGCTCCTCAATCGCTCATTGCATTGGGTACTCACGGATATAGCCCCGTCGTCATCATCTTCACCAACGAGTTCGGGTCGCGGTGAAACACTAGGTTGTATTTGCACCGCGGCCGGTGGCGAAGCAGGTGAGACACGGCTACTCCGTGATTCCAGACGCAGTCTATCAAGCACGGGGTCATCCAACATACGGTTACGTTGGATAACCCGCACCTGATCCGATAATCGTTGGATTATTATTATTATTAGTTCCACTAACGAAGATTTTAAAGCGGTGGTTATGGGAATCACAGCGCTGCCCGTTACATACTTTTGCCCACTCATTTCTTTTGTAACTTGTTCGCAAGGTCTCAATACTAAAAGTAACTTTTCAATAACAACCCATTCGTGTGGCGTTAATAAACTCAAACCTGGATTAAGATTCGACAAGGAACTATTTATTTCTTCTTTGATTTCATTGAACCTTTCCAACATATAATAATATGTCGAGTTCCAGCGAGTTGATACGTCTTGTAGCGGTCTTTTCACATCTTTACCAGCTTGTTGCTGATACTTTTTTAACTTATGCCAGCCTATAGTGCTTTTTTTAAAGTAAGAAACTATAGCTTTTACTTTGCAGGTTATATTGCTAATGTCTTCATTATTTAATGCCTTTTGTGCAGCCAGATTTAAAGTATGCGCGTAGCAACTAAAATGGCGCCATCCTAAACATTTTTCTATTGCATACTTGATATTGGAACCATTGTCTGAAATAACGATTAATATTTTTTCTTCAATGTTCCATTCTTGAACAATTCGTCGAAGTTCTTGGGCTAAAACTGTACCGGTATGCGAACCACCGTCCAACGCACAGCTCACACCTGTTACGGCCATGTACCAGTCATTTACACGAGATGTCCACATATCTGTTGTGAGACATATCGATTCTACTTCAGCAATCTCTCCGCAAATATGAGGTAATATTTGTGGTAGTTCGTATAATTCTCGATGAATTACCTAAAACGTTTGCAGAGCCGGTTTCTTGAGTAGTTGCTGAAGTTGGTGGTAAAGGTTCTGGAAGTTTTGGTTGTATCTGTTCCACTTGTTCGTTTTCTCTAGGCACTAAACGTACAGTACCATGTCGTCTCTTTAAATGTTTCGTCAAGTTAGAAATTGATGCCTTAAATGAAATGTTCATTTTACAAATTTTGCACTGTGCTTTATAGTCCCCTTTATCGTCAAAATGGTCCCATGCGACACTTCTCTTCGGAGCCATCGTTAATTTCAATTTAAATGAATATCAAATTATTTACAAATCACTTTTACTTTATAATACTTAACAATTATAATAATAGAATAACAATTCACTATACACCATAACACCCGTCCACGAATTAAACAAAAGTCAGTTCTTTATTATTTACAATATAAGTCACTTTTTATTCATCTAGGATTAGGTAAATATACAAAACAATAAGCAATACGCACCATTCCTGTGACGTAGAGCGACGTACTGATTTGAAAAACGAAAATTGTTTTGATGAAGTGGTAAGTACGTACGTAAATGTAAACAAACAATAATGAACGCTGCTTGCCAAAGTAATAGTAACTCTAATTGTATTGTTATAAGGTTTAGAATCGCAAAGGTAATAAATCGACTCATAAACATCGAGTATTAAACCGAACGTCTCCGAGTTTCGACGAATTTTACCGAAACTGACCGCACGAGCTTGTTGTGTGATACGACATACGTATTATAGTATTCTTTGGTGTGAGTGAGTCGCAAACTCCCAACTAGACACGAGTGTGGTAGTTCGCGTCAATTGTCAAACGTCGTACGCCTAAATACTCGAGACGCGTTTATGTGGTGAGCACGGAATAAGTCTTTACGCGTCCAGCCAAAAACCTATTCCAGTATATACGTCTCACGTCTAGTAGTAGTGCAACACGACGAAAACGTCCTCGGTCTTCGAATATATTGCAAAGATTCTGCCATGCTTCCTTGTCTTCGCTTTGATGCAATATTGGTAACATGAAGGCTTAATGCTCAAGCATATGCGAGCAAGCGCTCGTTGATCATGCAGTTGGTCTGTATCGGTGCCTTCAACACATTGCCAAAGCCCCTCAAGCGTAAGTATCATTCTAATTGAAAGGACATTGCTCGTCGTCCATACATAGCTCGCCTAAGATCCAACAGGGAGGTGTATTTACTCTTTGGGTTTAAGATAATGTATATATTCGATTAAACCTAAATTAAAACAACGGACACCTTTGAGAATTCTGAAAAAATCAAAACACTTTCGGATTTTGAGGTTATAATTACGTCAACAAAAACATTGGGTATGTAGCAATAACTTAGCATTTATTACTGAATGTAAGTACGACAGATACGCGCTTCTTGACATTGAACTCTAGGAGTCGGGAGTCTTATGAAGTTGTTAGATAAAATCGGAAAAGTAAGAAAATGCAAACGAATTCAGTACGCAACCAACGCAAACGCAGATCGAGCACAGAATGCACGCGCCAAGTGACATTACTACCAAATGTCAAATGTTGTCATCTGTCAATTCGTCAACTGTCACTGTCGGTATTATTGCTCGTTTCAAACAGCACTTTCAATCGAGTTTTTTGATAAGGCTTATAATGGTTTCACGACATCATAGCGGACTGTTTGTAACTAAAAATCAGTATCGTATAACAAGTGTTGAGAATACTTACGCTTGTCTGTGTCAAACTCTTATTAAGAGTGCTGTTACAAAGACTTGGCTGTATGAGCTATAATACCTTTGCCTATTAAAAACCTCAAATTGAACCCAAAAATAATAGAACTATCACTGAGGATTATGACGGAAGCTAAGAACAAAAGTGAATACTTTTTAAAATGTTTTCGAAATTTAAAAGTGTCCGTTCTATTAAAATATAAGTAATGTATATTATTAAAAGAACTAGTAATTATAGTAAATATTTCATGCGTGTTGGTTCATAGGCCATTTTTTACAATGTCCTTTCCATGTGTGAAAGTTAGACACTCCTTCAAGTTTCTCGATTTGAAAAGGAACGGTCGCAGCGTTACTTGTCGACGGTGGCAGCGGAGACGCAGGCACATGCGCAGGCATAGCCATGTTTAGTAGAAGCGCCCGCTGATCACACCCAGATTCACGTCACCTCACGCAGTTATCGGCGCCCACGCAGACAGCGTCCCAAGCGTTGTTCGTGCACAAACACGCGTGCTCGGGCACACCACACAGTGCACCGCAATACTCTGGTATGTAGGTTGACGGAATAGCCTTCCACGCAGACAACAGCCCTTCTTTGTGCGCTGGTGCACATAACCTATTATGATTCTACCAAAGGTTCTCCGTGGATTGAAGGGCTGCGTAAATAAAATACCTCTTGAAGACCTCAGTGTGTTTAATAACTCTTCAACATAATCAGAAATGAAAATATCACACGATTAAATAAATAAATGTAAATTAACTTAGATGGTCTCAGACTGGGCTGGAGATATGAGGGCGGAGAGGCAAGAGAGAAAAAATGACAGTTGGAAGTGACACCATCCATAAAACAGTGTTGCTGTACTAAATATTCAATATATAGTAGTCAGTAACACAAACAAGCAAAGTTTACCTTTTCTTTTACAACAGGTACGTAAATCTATACTTGCAAATATTATAAAGCTGAAGAGTTTGTTTGTTTGTTTGTTTCCTTGAACGCGCTAATCTCAGGAACCAAAGGTCCGATTTAAAAAAAATCTTTCAGTGCTAGATAGCCCATTGGCTATCTAGCACTGAAAGATTTTTTTTAAATATAGCCTTCCTCGATAATTGTATCGAGGAAGGCTATCGGCTATAATTATCATTACGCTTAGACCAATAGGAGCGGAGTGCCAATGAAGAATGATTCAAAATCGGGGTTTTTTTTTTGGTTAAAGTTAACGCTAGCCCAAAGTAGGTAACTATTCCACGCGGACTAAGTCGCGGTCAGGAGCTAGTAATGATAATACTAGCCTATCATTGTTCCACTACAGGGCAAAGGCATAGTTTAACAATAAACTTACACCATAGGTACGCATATTTTAATGTGAATATTAATATTATGGTTTGATTTCTAAGAAATGATTTATTCGATTTTAAATATAACCTCCGACAACGCACTCCGGTAAAAATACAGAATGAACAAATCTCAATCTCTACGGAAAGCGAAGAGATTTATTCAGCCCAAATTGCGGCCAAAAAGCTGGGCATCCTAAATAGGGTGAAGCGATGCTTCAGGCCTGGACAGCTTTTAACCCTTTACAAAGCACAAGTCCGATCCTGCATGGAGTATTGTAACCACCTTTGGCTATTAAAGATTACGTCGTAGATAATTACAATAATCTACAACTGCAGGATATCGTGCATGAAAATGGTAAGCTTATTGACTTGATTGAATTAAACACAGAAAAAACGTTTTTTTTTAAATGCAATGTAATACACTTTCGTTGTACTTTTATTTTAGTACAAAATCAAGAACTTAGTATTGCAATAGAAGCTGGATGACAAACCAACGAAGAACAGACTACAACTCAAGAACAAAGTAACGTAATATCGGCTGGAAGTCAAATTAACGAAGAAGAGCCCACAACTTCATCCGCTTTTAACACGAAACAAAAAAAGAAATATCCGAAGAAAGTTAACCCAGGGAGGAAGAGACTTTTGAATAAAGAATACTGGAAAAAATCAATATATAAAAGAAAGAAAAATTGTGGTGAGGAATTTATTAATAAGAAAGGGCAATTCATTCCAAAAAAATACATGAAGCCGGACTGTGGTGTTAATTGTTCACAAAAATGTAGAGAATCAATAACTGAAAACCAAAGAAATGAAATATTGAAAAACTTCTGGGAATAAGGGGATCATAATAAACAAATGGAGTACATTAGTCGATTTGTTAAAAGAGTAAAAAAAAAACAAATAATTGCCAGCTCAGCTTCGACAAGTCGCGTCAGTGGACATTCGAGTATTATTTGTTTATAGGAGGTCAAGAAATACGGACTTGTAAGACGATGTTTTTAAACACCCTTTCTATAAGCGACATGTGGTTGCAGACTCTATTTAAAAAAATAGATGTCTGCTACAGGTACTATTTGTAATGATAAAAGAGGAAGTCACAGCACGCGTAAAAATGCAGTTCCAGATCAAGTTAAACAATCCATTCGAGATCATATTTTACAAATGCCATTAGTGGACTCACACTACGTGAAAGACAGGTCATCTAAACAATATCTAGATGACCAACTTAACTTACCGGTACTTTACAAGCTTTATTTAGAATGGATGAATGAAAAATATTCTGATCAGGTACTTGCGACCTTAAGACAGTACAGACAGATATTTAAGACAGAGTTCAATATAGATTTCAACAAACCTAAAAAAGATCAATGTCCACGGTGTGACTTATTTAAAAATGCAACTGAGCCTGACAAAACTATGCTAGAGTATGACCACGCTTTACACGTTGCCAATAAAAATGTGGTTAGGGCTTTAAAAGATAGCGACAAACACCGAGCCGAGCACTCTAATTCTGTTGTAGCAGTTTTTTACGATTTACAGAAAATTTTGAATACTTCTCACTGACTGAGGAGTATTCAAAAGTTTCTGTCTTTTATTATAAAAGAAAACTGGCTTGTTATAACTTCACTATGTATGATATGGGTAAACATAAAGGGTATTGCTACTTGTGGGACGAGACCATTGGACGCAAAGGATCAAACGAAATTAGTAGTTTTGTATTTGACTTTATTAAAACCAAGGTTCAGGAAGGGTACAAGGAGTTTAATTTTTATTCTGATAGCTGTGGCGGTCAGAATAAAAATAGAACAGTATTCGCAATGTATGCTTATGCTAGCACAATATTTAATGTAGACATACATCACCACTTCTTCGAAGTAGGACATTCACAGTCAGAGGGCGATGCAATGCATGCACTTATTGAGCGGAGAAAAAGGAACAAAATTATATACGTTCCTCAGCAGTGGGTAACTTTGATTAGATGTACGAAATCAAATAGTGAGCTTTATGTTGTCAAGGAAGTAAATCAAGACACCATATTAGATTTTAAACAAATTTTGACATGTTACAATAATTGGGAATACGATGTCAACAATGTGAAAGTCTCCTGGAGCAAAATTATGCACATTCGTTTTATCAGTGACTTACCAAATATGATTAAATTTCAATATGATTCCCTGAGTGACAGTGAATTGGCAATAGATATAACTCAGAATAAGGTTCGGGCAGTTACTCGTCGCGCTGCCAAGGGGAGGTCCCTTGAACAAAACAATGACCAAGAGTTACCTAGTAACATTTTAAAGGCTTATAATGCGCCTTTGCCTTTAACTACTGCAAAATACAAAGACTTGATGAGCTTGTGCAAAAGCAATGATATTCCAACAATCTATCATGATTATTATATAAATTTACCACACCTTATTTCAACTCAGCCAAATAATGCGTCTGATTCCGACTAAGCACCCTATTATTAATTTAAATTTTACAAAGACTGACTTATAGCTGTGATGTGTGTTGTGTGTGTGCTGTGTGTGCTGTGTGTGTGTGGTGTATGTGCTAGGTGCTTAAAAACTATGTTTGTTTCTTAAGAATTTTTTTATTTGATTTTGGTAGTAATTGTAGACAGCGTTACTTTTCATTAATTTGAATAATTTAGCACGTTATGTTTGTTTGTTTTTATATACTTGTTTCTCCTAATTGATTGAAAAGGCATGAAAGTTATACTAACTAATGTATAAAATTGAAGTAATTGATGACCAATAAATAGTCAAATGTTAGTAAAATTTTAAAAAATACTACTAATGAGTGGGTTTAAGTAATTTGCTGTATGTAAGACTTCTATAATAAAACGTAATAAAGACAATTATATTTTTTTTTAACTATTTTTATTTGTATGGTAACCCGAAAACGCATTTAAATACATTTTATCAATTGTATCTCAGACATAATTTTTTTTTATTTTATAAAGTACCTAATAACACATTTAATGCGATTGTATGTCAGAGTTACAATGTCATTTTAACAGTATAATGTTGTGGGATGTTATTGTAACTCATAAAAGTCTTAAAGTATACATTATATAATAATAATAATAATAAGCCTTTTATTTCATGCAAAAAAAAAGAAAGTAAGGATACAAACATAGTTTAAAGAAAAGAAATAAAAAATTAAAGAAAAACAAAAAAAGAAATTATGATGCTATTTACACGTATTTTATTTGTTTTTGAAAAATGTTTCAATTCGAATAATAATGTAGAAGTTTGTTTGCATGAACCCCTCCTCAAGTGAAGGTGAAGGCCTCCTCTAAAGAATACCATGTGTCTCTATCTTGAGCTGTTTGCGGCCAGCAGGTACCAGCTATTTTTGTCAACTAGTCTGCCCATCTCGTGTGGGGTCTGCCTTTGGGACGCTTGCCGATTGGACCCACCCTTCCACGTTGTTACCCTGTTGGTCCATCTCTCGTCCTTTAGCCTCGCTACGTGCCCAGCCCACTTCCATTTTAGTTTCTTAGCGTAGGTTCAGCATCCGTTACTTTGGTGGTTTCGCTAATTTTTGTGTGACGAATTTTTTGCATCTTTTTAATATTGAGCATACTTCGTTCTATTCCGCGCTGGCAGGTAGTGATTTTGCTTTTTAATTTAGACGTACATTTCCAAGTTTGACATGCGTAGGTTAGACAAGGCATGACATCATGACTTTCGTTTTGATATTTGTTGGCATGTTACTTTTGAATATATCTTTCAAGGACCAGTACTTGTTCCAAGTATTTTGCACTTTTCGTTCTACTTCTAGTTCATTTTGTTTTCTGTTGAAGCCAATTTGTTTTCCGAGATAGATGTATTTCTCTGTATATTTCAGAGTTTCATTATCCATATTCTATAGAGATATTCTTCTCTGTTTACTATTTGTCATGACCATTGTTTTCGAAAAATTAATTTCTAGTCCTACCTGCTTACAAGCTGTGTTTAGTGAATCGATCATATCTTGTAATTGTGTGCTAGATTCTGACAGCAGAACTAAGTCATCTGCAAAACGTAGGTGGGATAAATACTTGCCATTGATGTTTAATCCTGTCTTTTCCCAGTTGAATCTTTTTATTATTGACTCTAGGATAGATATAAATAATTTTGGAGACAGCGGCTCCGTACGAACGTAGGACCAGTGAATTCTAGTTTTATTTTTGCTGTGCTACCTTTGTACATGTTTCTGATTATATCTATATACTCTTGCTCAACTTTTTGAGCTTGCAGGGCGGTCCATATACTTGAATGTAACACGGTATCAAAAGCTTTTTTATAATCAACATATGGGATGTAGAGCATTCTTTGCTTCTCTTGGTATTTTTCCATTATTTGTTCTAGAGTATGTATATGGTCGATTGTTGAAAGCTCTTGCGAAAGCCTGCTTGTTCTATTGGTTGGTTTGCTTCTATGGTGACACTTATTCTTTTGTTAATTATAGAGGAAAACAGTTTGTAGATACATAAGAGTAAACTTATAGACCTTGTAGTTTGTGATATCTTTTGAGTAACCTTTTTTGTAGATTGAAATTATTTCCGACTCTACCCACTGCGATGGTATTTCAGCAGTTTTTAATATAAGGTTAAATAAGTGTGTTAATGGGAGAGTCAGTAGCGGCCAAGCAGCCTTTATAGCTTCATTTGTAATGCCGTCTGGTCCTGAGCTCTTGTCTAGCTTTAGTCTTTTATTTCTTGTGTGACTTCTTTTTCAGTAATTGGTGTTATCTTACCGCTTTTGTTTGATGAGTTAATATCATTTGAAAGAAAGAAAAGAAAGAAAATTAGTTTATTTGGCACACACAGATACACACAATGTAGGTACAAACAAGAATAAACATTAATTTTAAAACAAAACATTGTGTGCCCCGCGGCTGCGCCAAATAGGTCCAGTTCAGCAAAATGGCTATGGCTGTTACACTCGTTTTCTTGTGCTTTATAAAGTGTTTTATAGAAATGGGTTGCTACATCTATGATTTCTCTTCGATTATTTACGGTTTTGTCCTTACAGTTCAAGCTACATATCCAATATTTATTTGTTCTTAGTTCTTTAAGGGCCTTTTTTGAGCTTCCTGCTATTTCCAGATATTCTTCGATCTGTAGCTTTTGTAGTCATGTTTAATGTATTTACTTATTAGTTTGTATAGAGCTGATAGTTCATTTTTTGTGGCTCGAGTTTTTAACTAAGCATGTTGCAACTCTTGTCTTCTCTTGATAAGTTCCAGCGTACGCTCTTTTAGAACTTTATGGTTACCTTTTGGTAATTCGTTGGGAGTTCGAGCGTCCTGTAAGCTCTGGGTTATGGCCTTAGTTAATGTGTTATATGTAGAAAGCCTGTACTGATGTTTTTTCTTGGAATTATGTAAATCCTCCAACTGAGATGAATTTTTTTGTTTATAAGATAATATTTCTTGTTCAGTTTTCAGTGATGAAAATCGATTGCTTTTATACGCTGTGCGTTTTTTCTTCTGCTTTGTGATAGACATTGTTGCTCTGATTGCTCTGTGGTCTGACGGGTAGTTCAGATTTAAAACTTCTATATTTTGGAAGATGTTTGGTTGATTTGACAGTACGTAATCTATTTCATTTTTGTATTTATCGTTAGGTGATCGCCAGGTCCATCTTTGGTTTGGTTTTTTATGAAAGAAAGTATTTAAGATGGCAAGTTTGTGTTCGAGGGCAAAATCAATTAGTCTCTGACCTCTCTGGTTTCTTTCACCATACCCGTTTGGTTTCATTATTAGATGTTCATCTTTCATTGGTTGACCTATTTTCGCGTTAAAATCACCCATTATTATATAGTTCTTGTAAGCTTGGTCTAGAGCTCTATTGACATTTGAGTAGAAGGTGTTAATCTCTTCTTCGCACGTTGTTTCAGTCGGTGCATACATTTGTATAATTGACACGGGCAATCCTTGTATGTTTAAGTTCAATAATGCTACTCCATCATTTATGCCCATGAAACTTTTCAATCCAGTTCTTGCGGGCTTTATTTATTATGAAACCGATTCCATGTTTGCCAGGTATGTGACCCGTGTGACATAGTATGAAATTATTATATTCTTGTATACGAGTGCCCGTCCTCCTTATTTCACACGATCCAATTATGTCGTATTTGACTCTAATGAGTGTTTCGCTAAGTTCGATTAAGCGTTCGTAAGTTGATAAAGTTCTGACGTTGTAAGTTACTATGTAGAGCTGATCTTTCTTCTTTTTAGTTGAGTTGAGTATTTCTTGGGTTTGTGCTTCATTTCTTATTATTGAAGAAATTTGAGATGTCTTAAACTTCTTCAATAATAAAAATATACATATATATAATAATATAATCATATAAGAGTGCAGCTATTCCTTCGCTTACTGAAATTTTCAAGGCTGAATGCAATTTAGACTTAACTGAAGTCTGAGGGAATTTTTTAAATCTTTTACGCGCTCTCCCCGAAAGGTAATAAATATGAGTTACGATGTTATTCCTTGCAGGTGTCGTATCACTGTTGTTAATTATTCTAGTTACAGAAAAGGTTTGTAATCTACCCTGGAAATGTTTCTCAATAGTCTGTCTGGATTCCTTGAAACCGGGTCTGACACTGTTTCTGCGTCTGCAGACAGTTGTGGTTGCCGATTTGCCTCATCGGTGTCCTCCCCCACGGGACGCTGCACCTGAGGGTTGTCAGTTGACGGCTCGGTATGACAGTTGGTAAAGTCGTCAAAGTCGTAATGATGTTGCGGCTGTTGTGAAACATTATATTAAGAGATACAATGTCGCGAATCTAAGCGGACGTGTTTTGTGTTAATTATAATGAATTACTTACTCGTACATCTAAATAATTATGATTAATAATATAATAAAAAATTGCAGAGTCAGTCATATTAAGTAAAGTGTGTCGCGCGTGTTAATTGTGCAACTAACAACTTTCTCACAGTGCACGATGAACTAATTACTTTTATACACAAAAAATTTAATTTTCTGTGTTAGTTATGTCTAACCAAGGGTGTAGCCCGTTTGGTCGTAGCCAATTAATGCGGCGAAGTCCAGCGTCTACTCCAATACCCTTTGACCAACACCAGCCAATAGAAACACCGCAACCAGCATCCACGGAGGATGCCTTATTGGCTGATGTTGTCGCTACGCCGGAGATCCAGAAATGGTTAGGATCCATAGAGACCATTTTAAACGAAGTCTGCTCTACAGTCGCCGAAGGAAAAATAAACTCTGATCAGAAGCTCCGCGTCACTAATCTTTGTCGAATGGTTGCACATGGGACATCTCAAATGGCTGTCTCGTACCAATCCCAGAAGAAAAAATCCATTCAGGCTTACAACACTGTCCAGTTCCTTCAAGAACAGCAGGTCGTTGCAAACTCTCTGCAACAATTCAAAGAGGTCGTCGAAAATAAAATAACGCAACCAGGAAGCACTTCTTATGCCAATATGGTTAAAAAGGGTACAGACAAGTTCATTCGCCCAGAAAATTTGAGTTCTGCTGCCATCTATTCTAGCGATAAGACACGTTCTAGTGACGACACCAAAACACTGGTACAGAAAATTATCTCGCCAGAGGAACTGAAACTTCGGGTCCGTAGTCTGAGGAAAATTAGGAATGGAGGCGTTATTATTAGCACAGATAGCAAAGACGACATTGTTAAATTAAAAAGTTCGGAGAAACTTGTTTCATCAGGCCTTAAAATTCCTTAGGCCTTTTCGACGACAGGCGCGTGTAGTCTTTTTGACGACTGCGCCGGGACTAAAACAATTGCAATCTGTGAAGTGGGGGGAGCGCCCCACGCGACGGTTTATTCTTTATTATACTCCCAATGACATAGCGACAGGCTACTAGAAATGAGAAATAAATGCGATGGGTAGTTATAATAATATGAACGAAAATGTACTAAGCGCGGTCGATTCGACTACGCGCGCCCGCTTGAAGGTTAAAAAGGGTACAGACAAGTTCATTCGCCCAGAAAATTTGAGTTCTGTTGCCATCTATTCTAGCGATAAGACACGTTCTAGTGACGGCACCATAACACTGGTGCAGAAAATTATCTCGCCAGAGGAACTGAAACTTCGGGTCCGTAGTCTGAGGAAAATTAGGAATGGAGGCGTTATTATTAGCACAGATAGCAAAGACGACATTGTTAAATTAAAAAGTTCGGAGAAACTTGTTTCATCAGGCCTTAAAATTGAAGAACCGTCTAAACGCCGCCCTAGGATAACAATAATTGGTGTCCCCATAGCTCTCAGTGAGAAAGAGGTACTGGATTGCATTTATGAGCAAAACCTATCTGACAAATTGCCGAAACCTACTCGAGAGGCCTTTCTTGAAACAATAAAAATGAGCCATAAGTCAGGAAAGAAAGTTCGGCCCACATGTAATTATATTCTAGAAGTCCCTCCTAACATCAGAAAAATTCTGGTGAACCATGGCTGTATTTTTATAAATTGGACCTTATGCCCAGTAAGAGATTTTACTATCGTGACTAGGTGCTTCAATTGCCAGCAGTTCGGACACGCAGCCAAGTTTTGCCGCGAAACATCTCCAACTTGCAACCTTTGTGGAGAGACAGGACACTCGTTCAAGGAATGCATTAACAAAACTTCTCCTCCCCAGTGTGCAACGTGCAAACGTTTTAAAAGGAAATTTGCCAACCCAACTGGTGACGTGAATTGCCCTGCACGAAAATACGCTGAAGACAATTACATTAATTCAATAGACTATGAAGGCGCCTAAGAGCGCCATCGAATAATTTTGTTAATTCGCACCTAAACAGGTAGTTAAGTTAGTTTTTAGTATCATGACAAATCAGCTAATCAGTGATCTAGACAGTTTTTCAATGTCTGAAGCTTTAATTTGTAATCTCGAGGAGTGCAAAAATCTTCTTCACACTGGTAAGAAATTGTTAACAGTGCTTGCGCAAAACATACGTAGTATTAACCGGAATTTTATTGGCTTTGAAGTTCTATTACAAAATCTTAAATTAAGTTGTGACATTATTGTACCAACAGAATGTTGGCTCTCCGAACAAACAACGAATATTCCATCTTTAGACGGATACAATTTACACAAAATCAATAGCCACATTAACCAAAATAGTAGCTTAGTTGTGTATATTAAAGATCATTTAGAAGCAATGGTAGAAGAACCCTTATTTCAAGACTGTAATTGCTTGACAATTAAAATTTCCCCTGATACGGTAGTTATGACTATTTATAGACCTCCATCTCAAAATATTGATAAATTCCTAGACTCGCTTAGCATAAACCTAGAAAAAATATCATCTTTTAAAAATATTATACTTTTAGATGACATTAACATTGCTTTCGGGAAAATCGATGACATGACATCTTACGCATAATTTTTTAAGCATAAGTTCTCTAACCATAATAATGATTAAGCATAATATTCTAAAGCATAAATTTATTGAGCATATAGTTCTATAGCATAACTTTTTTAAGCATAATATCCTAAAGCATAAATTTATTTACGCATAATGATACTAAAACATATTTTTATAGGTATTTTAAGCAAGCAAGCATACAGCATGCAAGCAAGCATACAGCATGCAAGCAAGCATACAGCATGCAAGCAAGCATACAGCATGCAAGCAAGCATGCAAGCAAGCATTCAGCAAACAAGCAAGCATGCAACATGCAAGCAAGCATGCAGCATTCAAGCGAGAATACAACATGCAGCAGGCAGGGTTTCTGTCACGGCTCCGGCGCTGCGGGCCTCCGGCGGCCCCACGCGTGCTAATCGTCGCAGACGGCTTTCGCTCACCACCGCCTGCTCCTCAGCCCGCAGGCCGCCTCGCCCCTACGCACCTAAGCGATTTTAAATTACACTCTAGGGTAGGACAAACAAGACTACGTGGAGTCGGTTTTACAGCAATTCGGTTCTGTCACTAACTTTTGTTGCACAGCATATTAAATTTTTAACCAACAATATTATTTAATTGTTACAGGAACTATAGCAAATTGCTTTGATCAGAATTATGTATGGGGCACTACAAGTTCACCACCACCATTTTCACCCAGTCTGGAGTACGTATCTACTAGAAAAGGAAAATATACCTAGGACACAAAATCATTCAGAGGCATGGCACAATAGATTTGCACATTTTGTGGGAAAACACCATCCTGGATTTTGTTTTTTGGCAAAAAAGATCGTTCAAGAAATAAAACATCAAACCATTGGAATAGATAAACTGGATGTCGGAACATCACTTATACCAAAAAAAAAAAGAAAAAATACACGGACAAAACCAAAAGAATTGAAAAAATTATTAGTAAAAAAGATGAGCATACTTCTAAACAAGCATATTTCAAGCAATTGCTAAAAATATACACCTAAAATAAATATTTATACATAATTAAGGACCACTGTTTCAATCAGTTAACTTCTATCTGAGGAATAACCGCCATATTTACTTCTCATAATAGAAGTTTACTGATTGACATATTTTTTGATACAAAAACTGTCAAAACATCTAATATATTCTTCAGATAAAAGTTATCTCGCGATTGAAAAATCGTTTAAGTTACATAATGTTATGTATACTAGCTGTTGCCCGCGACTTCGTTCTCGTGTATGTATTGTAAAATGATGTGGCTAGGTAAGATCAATGTGTTCGTATATCTAATACGAACAGTCAATATCTATCATTGCTTGCCTCCTTTTTTATGTATGGGAAAACATCAATTGACTCCATTCGCTCTGTAGTCCAGTCAAATTAGCTTTGAACCTTGCAAAAATTCCTAACTCTGATTTTTTTCTTGAATCGTGTATTTGACCTTAGCTCTTCTAATAGTAACAAAAAATTAAACATTTTCTAGAACCGGATCACGGTAAAAAAAACAAAAATGCGTTTATTTTAATAAAAACTCGGAAAAAAACATTAACTCGAAAATTTTAATCACAATATGTCGAGAATAGGTAAAGCTAATTATTTTCTTCAAAATTAAACATTTTCACCCTCGTGATTTTCGAAAAAATAAAAAAAAACTAAATTTTTGAATTGTACTTCAAGCAAAAATATTAACTCCGATTTTTTTTAATTTAACTTAATTATATACCTTAGTACTCTATGCAACAAAATTAAACAATTTCTGTTAACGGAAGATATTAATACCTGTTTTTTTGAAATAGCGGCTCAGGCAAAAATGTAACTGAAATAAATTTAGGTTAACTTTAATTTATGGACCATGTCTCACTTAATTACAAGAAAATTAAACACATCCAAGCAAATCGTAAAGATTTTTTAAACAATTAAAGATTGAAACAACAGGGCCGCATTAGGAAGATAATATCAAACTCATTTGTCAGATTGGACCAAATTGAGCACATTTTATCACAATATATGTTTAGTCAGAATTTAAATAACTCTATGAAAAATCATCTTGTCCTACAAAATGTGTATCGAAAAGATGTTACCTACCTACCTATTGTGTTTTGTTTAGAGTCATAATTATGGCAAAGTTTATGGATTTAACAATTATTTCAAGATAATGACTATGGTACTTTTTTGCTGGTTTTTATTAGCTGAAAGTCCTATAATAATTATACCTATATAGTATATTCATTAATATTAACGTATAATACTACTAACAAAGGTTTTATTAGTATATACTTTCGAAATCACAATCATAATGGGGATTTATTAAAACACAGTTATGTGCAGTTTCATAGACTACTTTATTTAAATTCATGCAAAATTTCTGCGATTATTAAAATTTATGCATGGGGAAACGTAGCACGTCAAACTTTAACCTTGTAGGTACGTCTAATCATATTCGCAAATTCACATCAACTCTCAACTTTTCGGTCAGTTTTTGTATATGTTGCACTTGCAGACCAGTCTTTCCAGGTGACATCTAATGTCAGATATGAGTGTTTTGTTTAATATTATCAACTTTTATGAACAAGACTTCTAAATTAACTGCAGTCATACGTATAAACGGACATTTTGTTGACCGTCTTCCGTTTTTCTGTATTATTAGGAAACGCAGCCGTATCCTGAGCTGCTACGAGTATTAGCATTAATGAATTACAATTGCATTTTGTTGCTAATGCACAAAAAACGCTCAACTTGGAATAATTGCCATATTTGGAATGAGTTTTATGAAAACATACCTTTAATCCCGTTGTCCCCGTATGCCATATTCCCGTCACGGGGACAGCGGGACGTGATTAAATTTATTTCCCGTCAGCATCAAAATGATGAATGGAGATACCGTAAAAGTAAATGCCAAAAACGAAGAATCGTACAGAGCAATTTCAAAAGCCCTTTCAGATAACGATTGCCTTTGGCACTCATATGAAAACAAGCAAGAGAGGCCAATAAAAGTTATGGCAAAAAAATTGCATTCCACATGCATCCCGGAAAGAGTAGTCGAAGGCTTCAGCAGCAAAGGCTACAAGATTCTAGAAGCAGTCAACAAATTGAGTTGGAAAACCAAAGAGCCACTCAATATGTTCATGCTGAGACGAAAGTCTATGACCAGTGCCTGTTGCCAGTGATGACTTATGCAACTGAAACGTGGTCGCTCACTATGGGTCTTATCAGAAGGCTCAAAGTCACCCAAAGTGCAATGGAGAGGGCAATGTTCAGGGTTTCCTTGCGTGATCAAATCAGGAATGATGAAATCCGCAAGCGAACCAATGTAACCGATATAGCCCGAAGGATCGCCAAGCTGAAGTGGCAGTGGGCAGGGCACATTGCTCGCAGAACAGATGGTCGATGGAGCCGAAAAGGAGTGGCGACCGCGTACCGGAAGACGCAGCGTTGGAAGGCCTCCCACAAGATGGACCTATGACCCGGTGACTGGGTCGCTGGTAGCCGTTGGATACGAGACGCATAGGACCGGTTTTTGTAGTGACACTTGGGGGAAGCCTATGTTCAGCAGTGGACGTCTTTCGGTTGAGATGATGATGATGATGATGATGCAATTTGATGAGTTTTGATAAAGTTGCATGAGTTTAGACGACAGAGTAGTTTGTGAAACTGTGCATAACAAAGTTTCAAAACGTATTTTTTTTTAATTATTTCACTACAACAATTATGAATTCTGATACAATTATGAACCAATTATGTACACTCGTTCTAGTTTTTTAGTAATTTCAGGTAAGTATGTAACAGTTTCATAAACTACTAATAAAACATCAATGCAACTCTTTCGTCTTTGCTGAAATAAGACAATTTTGTGAGAAATACCGATTTGCTGCAATCATTTCAAGAGCAGCACATTGTTGCATGATTTTATCTATAAATAAAAAAAGGGTTAGTTGCACCATTTGTAATTCAAGAATGATCTTTTTTTTATTTTCCTTCACCCTGAATAACAGAATAAATATTTAAAAAAATTGGAAGAATTCACGAAACACAAGTTATGAGCAAAATTAATTTTCTCATGTATTTTGTACTCTGACTGATTCTGACACATGAGAGAAACAAAACACGGATGAGCCAATTCTAATAGTTGAACTTAACTGAGCGCGGCAAAAATATGCCACTTTATTAAAAATTAAAGAGATAGGTAATAAATAACGTCTGATTTGTTTAATTTTGATAAATTATGGTTTGTGTTTGTACATTTTCCATTATTAAACAACTTTCAGGAGAGTTACATTTTTGCCTGAAAAGTTATGTGACAATTTCTTATATCTCGGAATCCCGAGGTAGTATTGTTTTAATTTTCTCAATATAAATAAACATGTTAATTAAAATCCATTTAGCATTATTTTTGTCAAGTTAATATTTTTGCTTGAAGTACAAAGTCAAAAAATTACATTCTTTAAAAAAAAGTATAGTTCCGTGGATGAAAAACGTTTAATTTTCTTACCTACTTGTACAGCTCAATCTGTTCTACAAATGTCCCAAACTAACATGCCAGTTAATATTTTTTTCCAACGAGTTTATTATGAAATTAAATGTTTTGCTAAAAAAAAACGAACATCCGGGGGTTAACTTTTCGCGGGATGCATTTAAACATACTTCTCTGCTTATAGTCTAAACATTAATGGCAAAAAATCCGAGTTAAGAATTAATGCTAAGTTTGCCTTATTTTCGGCGTAATTTGACCGGACTACTGGGCGGAATGGAAATGGCTTACTGACTAAAACCCATCTGTGTTCCTCCTAATGCCCTTTGCGTTCCAGGGCCGCGGTGACTCTTTCGAACAAATTCCGCAACCCTGGCAGGCACTGGCCCTAGCGGGCCTCGTCTTTATGCTGACATCTTTTTGTGACGCGGGTGGAACACAACGCGCTGTCGAGTATCACCTCTTCTGTTCAAATAATTTTTCGTGAGAAACGTTGTAATGATAATGCTTCTTTCATTTCATCGAAACTATTCACAACAGTCCTAGAAGATGTCGTTAAAAATGTGGGTATAGATTGGGACATAGCGGTATTAACGTCAATTTTCTGCCCAACTGTCTCACTTATGATTTGCAGATCATTTCTTATGAAAAAGACTGATTCTCCTAATTGCACAGTTTGCAATCAAATCGAAGACGTGCAACATTTGCTAATGGAGTGTGCTCGGAACGGAGAAGAACGCGAGTTATTCATTTTACAATAAATAAAACGCGAGATTTTAAAATAAATAAATTTGATGTAGGCATAATCCAATCCATCTTAGCTGTACCATCATCGGAGATTATTAAAAAGTTGTGTCATTTAGTTAGGGGTCTTCCACGAATAACTCTAATCCATTAACTATTAAGTAATATTATAAGCTAATACTGTTTAAGTAAACTTAGCTTAGTAAGGTAAGCCAATTAATGTAAAAGGATACGATGGGGCTGACATGTCTTTGATAAAAGCCCCCAAACAAAGATAGATTAAATAAAATAAAAAAAAAGATTTGCAGATGACTTTGTGGTTTTCACTGAGAACTTCGATGACCCCCAGAAAATGGTTCAAAATCTTTAAGATGCTTCTTTTAAGTTGAGTCTTGGGATGAATATGACCAAGACGAAGGTTATGGCAAACACCTTCAGCGATTCAAATCTGGAAATGAATTGTTGGAGATGATTAACCGATATGTTTATCTTGGCCGTATCCTTTCAAATGGCAAAGAAAATCAACAAACGGAGGTATCGAGAGGAACACACCTTGGATGGTCCGCTTTTATCAAAATGGACGACATTCTGAAGCCTGCCAAAATTCCGCAATGTCTGAATTGCCGCCTTTATAACCAGTGTGGTTTTCCCACCATGACTTACTTACCTACTTACCTACTTATATGGACGCTCACGCAGGAGGCTGTGTACAGACTGATAGTTGCACAGAGAGCCATGGAGCGTTCCATGCTTGGTAGAGGTACGTCGTCGAGATCCGAAGACGTACGAAGGTTTTCAACATCGGAAAACGAATTGTAGAACTAAAGTGGAGCTGGGCAGGACACTTGGCAAGGCGCGGTGATGATAGGTTAAGGCAGTGACTGAGTGGCGTCCGAGGACTGGAAGAAAAAGTATTGGTCGACCGGCGGCGAGATGGGCGGACGATATTGTTGCCATCGTGGGTAGAACCTGGATGAGGCTGGCACAGCAACGTGGGGATTGACACACGAAAACAGGAGGCCTATGCTCAGCAGTGAGCGAAGTTGGACTGTGGATAATGATGATGATACACGATGTTGATGAAACTTGCTAAGGTTGTTAACATGCGATAGAGCTACATAAAGTTGTCTATGGGAAAACCAACCAGAAGAGAAGTCAACCCCCGCAGAGGACACGGCGGAGCATACGGTGAAGGTCTGCCCTGCTTGGGCGGAGCACCGCCGTGTCCTCGTCGAGGCGATCAGCGACGGCGACCACTCGCTACCGGCTCTGATTCACTCCATGGTCCAGAGCGCGGAGGCGTGATCGAGACGAAATCTTTTTATTATGTTATGCATCAAATGCATAACGGTAAGTTTTGTATCAAAAGAATCACTGTTTATGACGTTTTAAAAGTACCATTAGTAACTAAAAAATATATTTTGGTGTAATTCTCATGCTTTTAATACAATGTACAGTTTTTTTTCGTTACTGTTTTATTATATGTATATAGATAAATCATTTGCATGAAAATTGTTTTTGTTACTTATATTAATTGTATGCCTAAATATTATTATGCTAATAGTCATTAGGCCTACTAACGTTATGCGAGTCAAATTTATGCCAAAACAAATTAGTCTTTAAGATGATTATGCTAACATAAAATGTATGCCTAAAAAAATTATGCCGAAGTATTATTATGCCAAAACAAATTGTGCCAAAATCGTTATGCCGAAGTATATTAGGACAAAGAACATTATGCGAAAAGAAGGGACTGCAAATACCTTCACCTAGAAAAAATTGCATGCGCAGCTGTTCTAAACTCAACATAACTAATCTTGAAAATGACATACGAGCTATGAATTTCGATCCCGTTTACAATAACTCTAGTGACCCAAATATTTCGTTACAGTATTTTATAGATTTGTTACAATATGCGATTAAAAAGAACACTTTTACAAAAGTAATACCTAGAAAGTAATAAACATATTCTAAGTAATTAATAGTTTTTTATTCCTTACCTTAAAATATTCTTTGCGGAGAACCTTATATATATTGCTTCACAGGTTTCCGGTATTATGCGACCCAAGGCTTGAGATGAAATAATACTAGAGCATTTCAAATCTTCATAATTTCTGCCTGTTGATAAAAACCTCAAAGTAGCTACAAGCCTGTCATGGAGTGGAATAGCATTTCTCATAATAGTGTCTTGCTCCTCGATAATTGGTGCTACCATATTCAGTAGATGTCAGTACGTATCATGATCCATTCTTAAAAAAATTGTGCCAGTCTTTTGAAAACATCTTTAATTCCGCCAACAAATTGGCATGAGAATGAACACTTCTTTTCATTAGCCATTCTTTGCA
Organism: Melanchra persicariae; assembly: GCA_947386135.1. Lineage (NCBI taxonomy): Eukaryota > Metazoa > Arthropoda > Insecta > Lepidoptera > Noctuidae > Melanchra > Melanchra persicariae. The sequence continues at coordinate 10,097,697 of OX376652.1, read as the reverse complement.
CCGGATGCTACGCTTTTTCCGGTTCACTTTTTTTTTTCATGGCGAATATTAATCCAACAACTGCTAAAACGTCGTCCGTCGAAGCCATCGCTGACACGTGTGCGTCGGCACCGTTTATTGTACCGTCTGATCGTAACGATTTCTCGTAGCGTATATATGGCTTGTATGCCATGTACGATAAATTGTACCGTTCGAACTGTACAGTCTGATCGTAACGATTTCTCGTAGCGTATATAAGGTCCCATTAAAATATGTGGACAAACTTTTAGGAATCATTCAGACCACCAAAATAAGGACAATGGTAAAAAAAATATATAAGAAAATCGCATTAGATACCTACAATTAAAATAATCAGCGAACAAAAATACACTTATTTTGGTTCGCTGATTATTTTATTTGTCCTTATTTTGGTGGTCTGAATGATTCCTAAAAGTTTGTCCACCTGTTTTAATGGGACCTTATATACTATGTCCACCATTAGAAACACACTCGTAGATAACGTTTGTTTACATTAGGAGCCGGCCGCACGCCGCACGTGCGCGATGACGTAATTGAGTGGACGATAAACAAAAGCGCGGGAAGACATGCACCGATTGAATAGCTTTAATGGCTTGATTGAAAACGAAAGAGATGAGAGACAATAGATCTACTATTGACAAAGGATGCTGTGGTTAATGGACTAAGTTTTCCATTTGTCCCCTACTTTACGGATCTCTTGTTTTTAGTTAAAAAACGGTGTAACGAGTTATGGGCAGAGTACTTTGATCAAAGGTCATTAACTAAGGGTATCTGGTATAGAACGATACAGCCTAACATCTCCCGATTTACGTGGATTGATCATATAAGTTGATCCAGTACTGTTACAGCGTTAAGACTTCGTTCGGGACACATTCCATTGAACAGTTTTGCATTCCTGATGGGTAAAGTAGATTAGCCTAATTGTTCCGTATGTACAGTAGCGATGGGCGTTGAATCAACGAACTAGTTGAATCAACGTTGATGTCTCTTCAACAGGATTAACGTTGACCGTGTACAAATTAACTCGTTGAATTCGTCAACGAGTTACGAGACAACGACGTTTATGAATTCAACTCGTTTGACGAAACGAGAAAATGAACCCAACGTTTTGTTATTTTCAACGTACGTAAATTGTATTTCTTTAACAATAAAACTCCCGCTACGACGTGATAGTCATGACAATTATTTGAACTCTAAATAACGAATACAAGATTTGATATTTATTTATATAAGTTTATATGTATAAGTATACTAGTAATTGCTTTTATTAAGTATATTATTATGTACGCACATATTTTTTCACTATATTTTCTCATATTGTCACGGCAATGAACCTCACAAAATAACTACACAAATACTGTCTAATAACATTGCCAGATGACATAGCAGAGTTACTACCGTTATTAGAAGATCAAACGAACTAACCTGAAGTGAAGTTCGATCTTAATTATCCTGTCTTCGTCGAAGAGATTTAAATCTTGACCATGTAGTAGCTTGCCTACGCTTCGTACATATCGCACAAGTCTTTAGAGTATAAGAAAGAGAAAAAACATTGTCTCGCTCTAATGTACCTTGTGGCGCGCCGACCAGGCGACACCTCATTATTTTAGAGTAGAATAGAGAGAATAGCAGCAACATTGATCGTACCGGGGTATTGGGTTAGGGAGGGACCTTAAATCTCTTCGACGAAGACAGGATAATTAAGATCGAACTTCACTTCAGGTTAGTTCGTTTGATCTTCTAATTATCCTGTCTTCGTCTTCGAGATTTAAATCTTGACCATGTAGATGTTCAGAGATCATGATCTATGTTGCCAAAAATTCAAACAAAGTTTTAAAGAAAAACAGAAAATTATGTTTATTGACTATCTATATACTGATAAACAAATTAATGGATCTTTTAATTACATTCTACAGGGTGGGCCATATCAGTGTTGGCGATTTAATTCTTCAATTTCTCGGTAACGCGCGGCGCGGGGTGGCGGGGGGATATGTTGTTCGCTGCGCCGCTTCCTGGAAATTTAGTCGCCATGGAGCCGTACACGGGAGTGCAGCGTGCATTTTGTGTCCGAGCGTATTACGAAAACAATAAATCAGTGATTACTGCACGACGTTTGTATCGGCATGAACAAGGTTTACGCGATTTAAGTGAAGTTCCAAGCGCCAATGTGTTACGAAAATGGATCAGAATGTTTGAAACAACCGGCTCAACAGTACCAATTACGGCTCGTGGTCGCCCAGTTTCTGCAAGATCAGCAGACATTGTGGAGCGTGTTCGTGTTTCAGTTCAGCGAAATCCGCAACAGTCAACACGTAAGAGAAGTCAGTCTTTGGACGTCAAAAGAACAACTTTGCGACGAATTTTGAAACGTGATCTGCATTTGAAGGCTTATAAGATTCAGATAGTCCAAGAATTAAAACCCAATGATGCCAATAACCGACTTAACTTTGTCAATTTGATGCTCGAGCGGTTCAACAATTTCAACAACGTGATTTTTAGTGATGAGGCTAATTTTCACCTTAATGGCCATGTGAACAAGCAAAATTGTCGGTTCTGGTCCGAGACTAATCCCCGACGCTTGCATGAACGTCCACTTCACAGCCCTAAGCTTGTCGTGTGGGCTGGGATAACGTCAACCGGTATTATTGGGCCATACTTTTTTGAGGACGAAAGAGGGCAAGCGATGACGGTTAGAGCTAACAATTATTGCAACATGATAACAGACTTTTTGGTGCCAGCTTTGCAAGAACTTCAAGGCAATACCTCGAGGATGTGGTTTCAACAGGATGGGGCCACATGTCATACGGCTAGGGTATCCATAGAGCTGCTGAAAAATGTTTTTCCCGGAAAACTCATCTCGAAAAGGGGGGATATTGAATGGCCCCCACGTAGCCCCGATCTCTCTCCATGCGATTATTTTCTATGGGGCTACCTCAAATCGGTAGTTTACGAGAATAATCCGCCAAATTTAGAGCAGCTGAAGAGGAACATTATTCAGGAAAGTAACAAAATACCGAGAACAACTTTTCAACGAGTTTTCCAAAATTTGCGACTTCGGTTCCAAGAGTGCCAAGCAGCCGAGGGAAGCCATTTGGACAACATTATTTTTAAGTCTTAAAAGTTCCTATGCTTCTACTTTTTAACAATACAAATATATTTGTGTTATGTTTCGTAGTTTTTTTTAAATCGAATATTTAAACCGCCAACACCCTTATGGCCCACCCTGTATAATCAACAAAATTAAATGAAATTAACAAAAAATGCTTGCCAAATTTGACCATTAATTACATAGTATTAATTTTGAAATCTACGTAAAAAACTCTAAAACATTTTTACTAATTGACGTTTGGTCAGTGACTAATGGTCGATTATAGAAATTAGCGAAAACTGCTGATTGAGCAGACCAACCAGCGGTCTTCCTAATGGCGTCGACATTTGATCCCGCACGCGCGGCTGCCGAGGTCGAGGCATGCCTCGTACTGTGAGCACTAAAAATGGAAGTATCGATGCCGCTTTCCAATAATGTCTGTTTAACCCAGCGTCCAAGAGTCTGAGAAGACGCTGCCCTATGAGGCTTTTTAAACGTTAAAATCAGACGTTCTTCTGAATCTGCTCTGATCCCCGAAGTTTTCTCTAAATACTTAAGTAAGACAGAAGCTGGGCAAACTCCAGGTCTCTGATTGAAATAAGGCAGATTTAATAGGGGTTGACATTTACCTATTCTTGAAGTTTTAATCAGACTACTAATAGATGTTGTAAATCGATCTTGGAACGTTTTAATATTAGACAATTTTATCAACGATAAAGTTTGTAATCTTTGTCCAGTAGCAAGTGCTAACAGAGTGACTAATTTTTTACTTAGCGTTTCTAAACTAGCTGATTCATTTTGAATGTTTTCTAAATAATTTAAAACTATACTTGGGTCCCATATAACATCATAGCGAGGAAATACTGGTTTTAATTTGAAAATGCCTTTAAAAAATCGTTTGAGTCTACTGTCTTCACCTATTTTTTGAGTAGATATCAAAGAAATTGCTGATCATGACTGTTTAAAGTACCATAAGATGATCCATTTTGAAAACAAATGGTCAGGAGGCCTACCACAACCTCTTAAAACAATATTATTTTAATATTACTTTGTAATTTCTGTTGTTGCATTTTCAACTCTCGGCGCTGATCCGAGCGTTGAAAATCCAACAGAGCGGAACGCAAAATAATATTAAAGTAATATTGTTTTAAGAGGTTGTGGTAGGCCCCCAGGAAGTATATTACGGAAGAGACGTTAACATTGTAGACATCGATATTTACTTTCATACAATAATTCCACCATAGTTTAAGACTTGAACTGTATTGCGAAATAGTATTCTGTGAGACGGACGAAAGCATAACTCCTAAAGCTGATTCGGGAAAGTGTGGAAACCTTCCCGGATAACACACATACTGCCAGGGAAAGATGACGATGTAGGGGGTGTACTGATCTGAAAGGAGAGAGAAGGAGATATTTACTTGGAGAAAATGATATCACCTCTTTAACACAGAGTGATCTGAAAAACGGGTGCCACGGCTGAGACGGCCATAATCTTTCTCAGGGTTTTTAAAATTAAAGGGAACGGTGGAAAAGCATAAAAGAAAAACTGTGACCAATCTAAAGTGAAAGCATCGATATTATGAGCGAAAGGATCTTGTTTCCACGAAACATAAACAGAACATTTCGTGTTTACGCGAGAAGCAAATATGTTAGGCTTACCAAATTTATTAGCTATTTGTTTAAATTCCCTAAATCCTAATTCTCACTCCGTATCAATATTGAGTTTTCTGGATTCGCTATCAGCTTCCACATTTGATGAAGAGCAAATATATGATGCGAAAATGAAAATATTTCTTTCTTCGCACCACTTCCAAATCATGTTGGCTACCTCGTTTAAGTGTTGGTATTGACTGACTGTCCCCCCATTCTGTTAACGTTCGAAATAGCGGTAGTATTATCAACGCGTAAAAGAATTTCGCAGTTTCTTCTATCTTTCGCGTATGATCTGAGGCCAAAATAAATTGCCAACAATTCCAGATAGTTTATATGATTATTACGCTCTGTGGCGTTCCAATGCCCACCCGTTTTTTGAGATCCACAGGCTACACCCCAACCTGTTAAGGAGGCGTCTGTGAAAATCTCAAGATCGTATTTATAATGACGAATTGGATTGACTTTTGATAAAATATTATTCTTCCACCAAGCTAAATCATCATGTAAACTATCTGGTATACTCAGAAATGCATCATAATTGTCATTATTCTTAAGCAGCGCTAAATATTTAACTCTTTCGAGAGCCTTGGTATATAACCAGCCGTATGGAATAGCTGGACATGCTGCAGTTAGAGTGCCTAGGAAACGAGCAAATTCCCTTATTCGAAGTCTCTTTGAATGTGATAACCAATTTACTCCTTTATGGATCTTGTTTCGCTTTGAATTTGGGAGTTGTAAGGTCATGGAACTAGAGTCAAAAATAAAACCAAAGAATTTACATGCCGTTTTGGGTATCAAATGGCTCTTTTTATAGTTAATAATAAAACCTAATTTTGTCAAACAACTAATACTTTTATTTGCGTTTTCTAGGCAATCATTAGGGGATTTTCCAATGCATAAGACGTCATCAAGATATCGTACTGAAAGAAAACCTTCAGACCTTAGATGAGTCATAACCGGTTGCAATTTTTTGTAAAAATATAAGGGGCCGAACACAAGGCAAAAGGCAAAACTATAAATTCATATAAATCTTTTTTAAAATAAAAACGTAAAAATTTTATGTGACTAGCATGAATGGGGAACCAAAAAATAAGCCTCTTTTAGATCAATATTAATCATGTGACAGTCTTTGGTAAGAAGTTTGGTAGCCGTTCGTACATCTTCCATTTTAAAATGTTCGGTATGTTAATTTCTTGAGATTTAAAATAAACCTATTACCACCGTCACTCTTAGGAATTAAGAAAATATCTGAAACATATTGACCAATGACTGGTTTACACATCCTAATAGCGTTAATTTTTAAAAGATGTTCTATTTTATTTTCCATTGCTAAAGATTCACATTTTGAAAAACTACGACGTGGGTTATTGACTTGTTTCTGATTAGGCTTTTTAATAAAGGGTATCATGTAACCAGACACTGCATCTAAAATGAATTTATCATTGGTAAAGGATTGCCATTCCAAAACATAGTGTTTTAGTTGACCACCGAGTACCTGGGTTTGTAGCGGATCTTCTACAATCAACGGTTCGCTGTGTACCGCGGTGCTCGGGCCGGCGGCGTAGGCGCTGGCTGCGGGCGGCGCGCGAACGACGGCGCGGCGGCGCCTGACGCATGGGGGGCGGCGGCGGGGGTGACGCTCGCTTGCGGCCCGGGTATGCGTAGTGCGCATAGGACGTCGTTGGTTTCGGCCCACTGGCTCTGGATGGGTACATCGGGCCGCTGCGCTGGTGTTGGAACCGCGCTCGGGCCGATGGGCCTTTCACGTTTAAATTGACAGTCGATGTGTGTGCTTGAATCAATTGACTTGTATTTTTAATGCTTCTAGAGTTTTTGACTAAATCGCCTAGATTTTCTCCAAATAAAAGAAAATCTCTTTTCCTATCCTTAAAGGGATCTGTCAAAGATTTATCAATCAGTGGAATGATAACTGAGCGACGAGTATCTGTTTCAGTGTAGTGAGAATCCGCCAGAAGTTGACCCGCATCGTTCAGAGTACGGATGATATCTGGAATATCTGAAGTTTTCTTTAAGAGACATGTCATAGCATAGCTTAAAACTGATAGGGCTTTGCCTAGCTGGTCTTGCTTGGCAAGCAGCCGCTTGTCCCTTAATTTACGGGTCTCAACTAGCATAGCGCCAATTTCCGGGTTTAGAGCAGGACCTTTAGCGAGGGGAACGTTTTTTGGAAAAAGATGTTTCATTAAAATCTCCTCTTTAGTTTCCTTTTTTAAACCACATGAAAGAATTTTTTGAAATCGTGTGGCTAAGTCTGCTTGAAAGTCATTACCGTACAACGATGTCAACCTCAGAATCACCGAGGGCTTTTAATAATTGAGGGTCAAAATTGTCAGACTCAGCTGTTTCATCCTGCGGTAGTGTCGCGGGGTCAATGTGCGGCAAACAGGGGTCAGCAGTCTCCGTGTCGACTGTTGTAACAACACCATCTCCAGTCTCATTTAGATGGTCCCTGCTTTGAAATACGCATTCAGGCTCAGCGGGAAACGACAAGTTGGGGGCTGGATCCAGTTCGAGATGTTCTGAAAACCATTACTCATAATGAGCAAATAGGTAGGTACCCAAGAAAAAAGGTAACAACACAACCCAGTGTGTTGTTGCTTGGAAAAAGGCTTGATTACTCAAGCAACGGCGAATAAGTATTGCTATAGCTGTTTTGGGATAGGTAACTAGTATTTTGTAGGTGGGTACTTGTGCAAACGCCGTGAGCGCACGGACAAGAATGAGGTGTCGCCTGGTCGGCGCGCCACAAGGTACATTAGAGCGAGACAATGTTTTTTCTCTTTCTTATACTCTAAAGACTTGTGCGATATGTACGAAGCGTAGGCAAGCTACTACATGGTCAAGATTTAAATCTCGAAGACGAAGACAGGATAATTATCAGTCAGTGGACAATAGTAAACGGTATTTGTGTACTCTATTCCGTCATGAATACGAACGTAATTATGAAGAATACAACAAGCTTTATACTCTCACAAAAGTCCCTGCTAAGGTCCAAAGGTCTGTATAAATGCGCCATTTATTAGCTTAAGATGCCGCAAGTAAATTCGACGAATCGACGAGCTCTAGTAAGGCGGTAATTAAATACTTTCTTAACTATGTTCAAATCTCATTTAGCGTAAGGCCGCAATATGTTTTTGGATAGTCCAAATGCTTCATCACCAATTATGTACATAATATTTTTTTTTTTATTTATGAATGGGCTAGCTCTTGACCTCAATCACGCCTGATGGAAAACGATAGATGAGGTCCATGTTGAAAGCGAGCGTACCCAGAAGATGCCTTGAGGCACTGGTACTCCCACGCGTCGACGAAACACAGCAGGCTGCTTGACGCCGAACTCCGGTGGGAGGGTGGATATAGATATGGCAGAATTCGACCACTTTCATCGCCTGGCAGCGTATTTTCTGATGGAATATTCAAAGTCCCTTGTTAGAACCGTTTTCCCATATTAGAATTCTTAAAAATCATTGAATCTGATGAGGATCCATATGAACCAATGTCTACAAATATGAATTTTTAATCAGCATCTACCCATGCCATCAATACCACAGAAAAGTATTTTTTATAATTAAAATATTCCGAGCCCGCATTATTGGGTTTTTCTATCCTGATATGCTTTCCGTCTATGGCGCCAATAACATTAGGTAAACCAGCTCTCATATGGAACTGCTTCGCTATTTTTATCCAATCCTCATTGGTTTTTTTAGCCATGTACAAAGGCTGTAAAACACACCATAGCTTGTCGCATGTCACCTTAATTACTTCTCAATGTAGACGGTGCAATGAGATAGTCAAGTGAGAGGCCATAAAAACTTTGTTGTGCTGCTAAACATCTGGAACAAACATTATTATTTTTATCATTTCAGGTAAGGAAGCACAAAAGCGCTGGCTAAATCTATGGAATTGTTATTCTAGAGAATTAAGACTACAACGAGATACCAATTCGGGGCAGAGCGCTAAGAAAAGACGATCCTATTTATACTTTGAACGGCTCATGTTTCTATTGCCTACCATAGATCCAAGGGAAACTGCAAGTAACATAAGTAATGATAGCGAAGATGGTGAAGGAACTGATAGTCCAAATACCTTCCGCGTCCTTCTCCTAACAATAATAAGTCATTTGATTAAATTCAAAAAAATTCATCAGATTAAAGAGAAAAATTAATATTAAACAGAATGAAACAACTGTAAATATTGAAAATTACAACTTTGCGTTGTCGCTGGTACCCATGGCATGCTGCGACGACTAAGTGTTTATGACAAAATAGATGTGAAAAAGCAAATTAAAATATATTTTAAAAAATGTGCCCCACAACCTGAATTGCGCAAAATACGTATATTAAACAAGCAAATAATACCTCCCAAAGACGATGACCAATCCATGGCGTCGACCACCGCCAACGATCTTGCCCGGGCCTTCTCAAACACAACATGCTATACCTCAAGACCAATTGCAGGGACCATCACAATTAGGAGTGAGGCATATTTATTGTAACAGATAGAAATAACAGATATTTACAAATAACAAATAACAATTGTTCCTACCAACTTATTTTATCTGTTACTTTAATAACAGACCCCCAAACACTGTTACCGCGGCTGTTACTGTTATTCGTTCACAGTCTCCACACATACAGACTGTTAAGCTGGGCATTCACGGTCATGCCATCTTGTCAAATGGCATGATATACGTCCAAATTTGATTGTGAATGTGAAAATCCTTTTGGCATGATGTAAAACTCTGGATTTCCATTCGCATCAAAATCCATCGCGCCGCGCCGTGGCGTCACGCCGCATCATCATGCCGTCGCATCGTGAGTGGGGGTACACTACGTCATGCCATCGCGCCGCGCTGCCCGTGAATGCGCAAACCGACATCCATTTTGTGTTCATTCCGCATGGAGACGTGTTTCGTGCAAGACGTATCTACTTTTTTGTTTTGTGTTACCAAAATGGCGTCCGGGCGCGAGGCGATAATCGAATTTATCAATAAATACAAGGAACTAGAATGTTTGTGGAAGGTGAATGACAAAGATTATAGAAACAAACATAAGAGGTTAAACGCCACCGAACAGCTATTACAAATAATAAAAAAAACAGAGCCTAGCGCAAACATGGATAGTGTAAACAAAAAAATTAATTCACTGAGGAGTTCATTCAACAAGGAGCATAATAAGGTATGTCTTATACAAATTACATAAGTATCTTTGAGTTTTATAGGGTTTAAATGATAAACAAGTCAGCATTACTGAAACCTGTTTTTTTTGTTAAGTAACTGCAATAGCTGGGTCGACGGCGCGTCGTGTTCCACGCGCGCCTCAAAGAGCGTCAGCAAGATGACGGGGCCCCCTGTAGAGGGCCGAAGCCTGCCGGGGTCGCGGGACTTATCTCATTACCGTGACCCCGGAACGTAAAGGGCTATTGAAGGAACACCGTGGATTTTAGTCAGTACAAGTCTGACAGTACCTCCCGCCCTGCCCGGGGTGGGAGGTCTCATTTGATGATTTTACCACGATAAAAAAAAAAAGAAAAGTAACTGCAATAGCTAATTATAAATCATGGCTTTATTTTATATTATGTACCTACTTAGTATTCAAAGTAACTTCTTTTTTTTTAACACACTGTCAAACAACGATATGCACACAAATCAAATATTCAATCAAGGGTCGATCAACTCACGTCGGGTTCTGCTAAAAAGTCTTTAAACTTGTTAAGGTGACCATTTCGAGCTACTATCATCCATTCAATAAATTACAATAGAAAACATAGTTTTATTACGGGAAATTACTTATTGACTGTCAAAACTGCAATTTACCTATCATTATTATTTTTAAGTTGTTTGTAATTAATTGACCCACAAAGATACGACAGCCGTATTGAAATAGTGATTATAAGTACCTAACTAATAAAATATTTGTTGCAGGTTAAAGCATCTTATCGATCAGGGGCCGGAACCGATGAAGTCCATATACCTAAATTATGGTACTATGATTTATTGCTATTTTTGGCAGATAGAGACATTGAAGTGAGAAAATCTAGTGGTATTGCTGAAGTATTAAATGAAACGACACCTGAACATGAGGTAAATATGTTATGAATAAAAAAAAATTGCAAGGGTTGTAAGGATTTATTTACTTTTTTCATTTTAGGTTTAATTTACTTTTTCATTTTGCCAACCTACTGCGCCATCGCCATTAAAATAGCGTACAAATTCCTCTCTAACAAACTTTGCATCGTTACTGAAGTTTCCAGTAGTTATATCCAATGGTTCCAGATTTATTACTGGAACGGTTTCATCAACAGCATCATCGTCTATATCAAATTGATCGATTTGTGAATAGTGGGGGACCAACCTCCTTAAAAAATTGTATAGAATACAACATGTCAAGACCACAAGATCTATACGATCAATAGATAAATTGATGGGAGTACTAAAAATTTTAAAACGATTCGACATTATTCCAAAAACATTTTCGATTACTCTTCTTGCTCGTGACAATCTATAGTTGTATATTTTTCTCTCTTGCGTAAGAGCATGTCTGCCGAATGGCTTTAAAAAGTCAGGTCTCAAAGCAAATGCTTCATCACCAACAAACACATATGGTAAAGCTGTAGAACTATTCAAAGGCCTCTTCTTATTAGGTATATTGCACTCGTGATTAATTAACTTCTCATAAAAGTTAGTTTCTTTTATAGCTCCACCATCTGATATTCTACCATTCATTCCAGTTTCGCACCAAATAATTTCGTAGTTGGCATTAGCGCAAGCCATGAGAACAACACTAAAAAACTTTTTATAGTTAAAGAAACTGGATCCAGATCCAGCAGGTGGTATGATCCGGACGTGTTTTCCGTCAATAGCTCCGAGACAGTTAGGAAACTGCCATCTTTCTTCGAATCCTCTTGCGATAACTCTCCACTCTTCTTCTGTTGCAGGTACCTGCAACAAAAATAATATTACAAATTCTAAATGCTTATTTTTTAGGATATCGAGGACTTCACAGATGTGGAGCCACCTTCGCCTTGCTACTCCCAAAGTAGCACCAGTACAAACATGTCGAACTACTCAAAAAGAAGCATCCGCCAGAATGCGTCACAGCAAAATAATGAGAGTGCAAAAAAAAAACTAAAGACAACGGCTACTGAAGTTTTGTCAAAAATTTCCAACAGACTAGATGTTCCGAAATCGAAAAAAAAATACAGTGCTTTTGGAGAGCATGTGGCTGAAAAATTGAGAGAGATGGATGAAAGAATGGCTTTATATTGCCAAAAATTAATAAATGACGCTATATTTCAGGCCGACTGTGGTAACCTAAATTATTCATCACGTATTGTCACCGAGTATCAACACTCACAGGTCCCACAGTCCCAGCTGCCACAGACCCAACTGCCACAGTCCCAGCTGCTACAGACCCAACTGCCACAGTCCCAGCTGCTACAAACCCAACTGCCACAGTCCCAGCTGCCACAGACTCAACTGCCACAGTCCCAGCTGCCACAGACCCAACTGCCACAGTCCCAGCTGCCACAGACTCAACTGCCACAGTCCCAGCTGCTACAGACCCAACTGCCACAGATCCAACTGCTACAGGGCCAACAGACCCAGACCCAACAGCCATCAGCCCAGCAGCCATTGACCCAACCATCACACATTCTACTATCACCAGTCCAAATGCCTCTCGAATCACATGCTACATACAGGGCCACATTATATAACGACAGTAATGAGAATACTATATCTCTGCCTGAAGTCGACGACGACGCAGTTTTGAACAAGTACATAGAAGCATTACGTAACAAATAACGTATTATGTTACATTAATTAATTGTAATGGGCTACCATAACATACATAAAAATGTGTAATTAATTCTATTTATTGAGTTTTATTCAACGCCACCTAAGCCTACGCCAGCTAAGCAAAACCAACTTAGCTTAGTTAAAAAGAAAAAGAATCCTATATCTTATTTGAATGTACAAGCAACATAATTAAAAAAAAAATGGTTGGGTTTAGAAACGTGCTACCTTGTTAGTATGCAGGGTAGCATGTTTCTAAACCCAATCTTTTAATTCTATTTAATAATATAGCTAGCAACTTTAACTGGATTAAAATAATATATTAAAAATACATACCTTCATATAATCCTTCAATACGGTGAGAATTGCTTTACAAGTTTCTGGTATAATTACTCCCAAACGTTGTGGAGATATTACAGTTGGAAACTTTAGCTCCTCATAGCTCATTCCTGATGCTAAAAAACGAAGAGTGGCACACAGCCTCTCATGAGGACTTATTGCTTGTCTCATATTGGTGTCCTGTTTAGTTATAAGTGGGGTGACGAGTTGCAGTAGTTTAAAATATGTAGGCTCGTCCATTCGCAGATAATTTCTCCAATCACTTGGCTCCAATGATAGTTCATTTAACAAATTGATGTGTGTGAAAGTGTCCCTTTTCTTCAGCCACTCTTTGCACCACTTTTTTTTTGGTTTTCTCGTTATTATATGATGAGAAACAACCGCCACACAAAGTAAAAGTTCTTCTTCGGAATCAGAGCTCATGTTCAACTTCTTTCGACCCGGTGAAACACGTAAATGAAAGAAAATTGGAGTGATCGTGAATGTGATACTTGTTTTGCGTCCATCCATTTGACTTAAGCCATTTGGATCCACGCCGAACGGCGCGACCGTGAATGCCCAGCTTTAGTTGTTACCACAATGTTACTACGTACGGCTGTTATTTCATTACACATACATAATCATTCTCTCTTTTCCTCACTATAGAATGACCTTTGCTAAAACAAGACACACTTATTATTTATTTCGTAATATGTTTACTTCTCCCTCTTACTAATGCGGTTAAACTACGCTAAAAAGAGAAGCAATTAGTATTTATTAACCCTAAAATATAGTTGGTGGTCTTACAAGAACAAATAGTAACGAAAAAGTGACTCCTAAATTTAGTTGTATTACCTGTTACATGGCCTCGTAGACAGAGAATGCTATAGACAAAGTGATATCTTATGTCGCATTCACACAAGAAAAAGAGCAACTTATGCCGATGTCGTCTAAAAAAATGAAACAGAACGATGAAATTTTTTGTTTCATCGAGCGTGCCACGTTTTTCAAGGTTAGCACACTAGTTTGCCAAACAAAGTATGACAGCTGACGCGCGGCTAGCTATCTTCTTCCTATAAATACAGTTTAAAAGTTTTTTATGATAAGTAATTCATGTTATATTTTGTTTTGAACAATTTAGACTTACTATTTCAACCATTTTTTTCTTTAAATATGGTGCGGTGTAGCGTTAAAGGGTGTAAAAGTGATAGCGGAACGAAAATGCCAGGATTGTCTTTTCATTCGTAAGTATGCCACTGTTTATCAGTTACTAGGCATTCAGTAGCATTTTATTATGTTCATATATTGTGTGTAATGTCCGCTAGACGTAAATTCATCGTAAAAAAGCACAAAAATAACAATTATAAATTCTAACCTAAAAACGGTGCTGTTGCCAACATTTCTATAAATTATTACCCACAATTATGGGAAAAATTATATGACTTCTGCAGTGTGTATTAACTAAAATATCTGAATTATTTAACGACTTGTTGCAGTTTTCCTGAACCTGATCATTTACGTCAGAATTGGATTGTAGCTACATGACGAACAGATTGGGCACCAAAACCGACATCAAAAATATGCAGCAGACATTTTGAGAATAAAATGTTAATCAAAAAGAAAAAACTTACACTACTCTACCCTAATGCTGTACCTGTTCTGGTAAATATTCAGCTAATAACATATTAAGCTTCGATCCATGTTTTATAAGATTTATAAATGTTTAGGGTTTTTAAAACTATATAGTACAATAATACCTGTTGCAATAAATAATTAAGACAGGCTTCTCTTGGACTCTAAAAAATACCAAGAATTTAAAATACTTTTTTCTGTAAACATCATTTTCCTATGTACCTTTTTTGTATTCCCTAAGACGACCCACTGAACATTTTTTTTTTAGGAAACAGTGGCCTGTAATCCATCAACTTCCTCCTTCACTTTAAATGAAGAAACAATTATGGAAACAGAAAATAATTTAAACATGGAAACTGTAATGTAGGTAGATGAATAAATATTTATTATGATTGTAAGTGAGGTAGGTCAAGCGCTGGCCGCCGCCGGTAGTCCGCAATATACGAGCTAAGCGACTACACGCCTTTTATTTACTCCACCGAACGAACATTACAGTGGCGACGAGAGTAAAGTACTTTTGTGCGCGTGCGTTATAGAACAATAGTCAAGATGTCGGTTGGGAAGTTGAGCGAATTTGACGTGGGAACGGGGCACTGGTCATCCTACGTGGATAGGTTGGAAATGTACTTTGTAGTGAACAAAGTGGCGGAGGAGTTGAAGTTACGTCCTACCCTAATTTCTATAATCGGTGATGAAGCGTATGAGTTACTCGTCAATCTATCGAGTCCAAAGAAACCGTCGGAGTTAAAGTAAGGTGAAGCCGTGGGTATAATGCGTCAGCACCTTCAGCCGACGCCATCTTCATTAGCGGAAAGGTACCGTTTTCGGCAGAAAAGACAGGGAGGGGACGAGAACGTGGCAACCTATGTCACGGAGTTAAAAAAGATTAGCTCGAAACTGTAAGTTTTCAGAATATTGTTACGCGCCAGAATTAATGCCGGGTACATAAAGATAAAAGTTACTACTCGCGCCATCTAGTATCGAGTAGCAGAACTAATAGAGTCAAGATCCTTCTAGACTTTTCTATGCTAGAACATTCTAGAGTTTTCGATGTCTGGTTGGTCCGGACCGGTATGTACTCGAACTTTCTAGATGTTTCTATACTAGAAGGTTCTGGAATTATCTGCCGACCTATATAAGGCCCGCATAGCCTGCGACCGAGTCAGTATTGAATTTGCGATACAAGCGACAACTTCGAGAGCGAACTTCGACTGCGAATTAAAGTGATCAGTAGTGCAATTGTGATTTATAATTAGTGAGTTTAAGTTTTAATTAGTGTTGATTAATTAAAGTGTCATTTTGGTTATTTTATCGGCTGTTTTTATTGTCACGAACCCTAAGCTCGTAACAATTGGTGTCAGAAGAGTGGATATTTAAACTATGCCGATTCTACCAAAGGACGACATGGAGGGTATCCGTACCCGAAGTCAACGCCAGCAGGAGACGGACCAGAGGCGTTTTGGAGGTGCAACGCCGCAGACGTTGGAGGGCCAGTTGCCGACCATGGAGCCCGGCCCATCCACAGCAGCTCCAGCATCTGCAGCACCAGACTTTGGAGCTCTGATGATGATGCTGCAGGAACAGGCTCGCCGGCAGGAGGAACAGGCTCGCCGGTTGGAAGAACAGCTCCAGCGTGATAAGGAGGAACAGGCTCGCCGGCAGGAGGAACAGGCCCGTCGGTTAGAAGAACAGCTTCAGCGTGACAAGGAGGAACAGGCCCACCGACAGGAGGAACAGGCGCGCCGCCAGGAAGAACAGATGCTCCTAATGAAGGACCTTCGCGCGGCCTTCGGGAAAGACATGAAGGAGGTGAAGGAGAAGGTTGCTCAGCATGACAACCGCCTGTCAGAAGCTGAAACCCAGATCAGCAAGTTTAATGACGTCATTGCTGATGTTAAGAAAGAGTTGGGCAACCTTAAAGTAGGGGATGGAATTGCAACTCCCGTAGCTACTACACCTTCGCTACGTGGATTCAAAGTGCCGCCCTTCGATGGGACATCTTCCTGGTCGGCCTACAAAATACAGTTTGAGGCTGTTATGAATTACGGGCTTATAATAATCGGACTCAATAATTATAAGCCCGTAAGTTTGCCTATTTTAATAGATGATATCGTGATTAAAATGGAGGTAGACACAGGGACGGCGATTTCATGTATAAATAATTTTTTTACCTACGAATGTTATTTTTCACATCATATTCTTATGAATGATGATACAATTTTAAAATTTTATGATGGTACTAAAATAAAACCTTTAGGAATAATTCGCCCACGAGTTCGATTCCAAGGGCAGGAAAAACATCTAGAACTGTTTGTAATAAAAAACGGTACTACATCTTTAATGAGTGGGCAATGGTTAGCAGACCTACAAATAAAAATACCGGTGCTTACATGTACCCACAAAAGTATGAATAACATGAATTGTGTGCAAATTAATGAAGGAATTAAAAATATTCTCGACAGATATAAGGAGTTATTCAGCGGCGGACTGGGTCGGTACAGGGGCGGCAAGGCAACGCTGCGAGTGCGCCCGGGGGCGACGCCGGTGTTCCAGCGCGCGCGGCCAGTACCATACGCGCTGCGCGAGCGCATCAACGCTGAGCTTGATGGCATGCTGCGCGACGGCGTCATCGAGCCCATCGACTGCTCCGACTGGGCCTCACCTTTGGTACCGGTGACTAAAGCAGACGGTACGTTGCGTGTTTGTGCAGACTATAAGGCGACTCTGAATCCCGCCTTGCTGATCGATCGATACCCACTTCCTAAGATTGAAGATGTACTGGTAAGCCTCAATGGGGCACAGTACTTTAGTAAAATTGACCTTTCACGTGCGTACAACCAGGTAGAACTAGATGATTCAAAAAAATATACTGTTATCAATACACATCGGGGTCTATTTCAGTATAATAGATTAGTTTACGGTTTGTCGTCAAGTGTAGGTATTTTCCAACGTATAATGACGAATTTATTGGGCAATTTACCGAATGTGCAAGTGTTTCTCGATGACGTCATAATTAGCGGGAAAAATAAAAGCGAGCATTTACACGCGCTCGAACAAGTCTTACAGCGGCTATCTGAGAGTGGGCTAAAGCTAAAGCAAGAAAAATGTGTTTTCTTGGTTTCCAAAGAAGGGGTCAAAGCGGACAAATCAAAAATAAAAGCAATAAGTAAACTAGAAGCTCCCAAAAATATTAGCAAGTTACGTTCCTTTATAGGCATGGTGAATTATTATTCAAAGTTCATTAAAAATTTCAGTTCTATGTTAGTACCCTTACACAGACTATTACGAAAAGGTGTAGACTGGAACTGGGATGAACAGTGTGAGCGTGTTTATACAGATAAAACAAGCATTAATGGGTACCGAAGTATTAGCACACTACGATCCCAACAAACCTCTGATCGTGACGTGTGACGCGAGCGCGCGCGGCGTGGGGGGCGTACTGGCGCAGCCCGGGCCGCGAGGCGAGCGCCCGATAGCATAACGACACCTCTGGGCTCAAAGGTCGTAAAGGACAAAATGCAACTTTTCAGGAGAAGCAAAAAACGAAAAAAAAAATCGTATTTTTACTCTAACTTTTTTGCTTCTTGAGCTATTTAAATGAAACTTTGGAAAAGTGCTTAGAATTCATAGTACTTTCTTGGGCAGTATTACAATTTTACCCTAATGCTTTATTTATCGAGATAGATTTCCTTTACGACCACAAATTTAAAAATAAATGTCCTTTACCCCCCTAAAATTTTCATCTTATGATTTTAGCTTAGGGCGTAAATCTACTTTACTGTGCAAAATTAATCAAAGTAAGGAAATAATGGACAAGTGCAATATTTTTTAGGTTCTAAAGGATCACCCGCTAAGGTATTCTAAAAGGATTAATTGATAATTAAACTTAATTATTAAATGGATCACGTAATTTTTTAATATATTTATGTGTATACTACTATATTTTCTTTATTAATCATGAAATAACATAATCATACAAATAAAACGTACATTTTCGTAATCAAATTGAGATCGTTTATTATTTTCTATAAGTAAACACAAAGCTTTTATAATAATTATCTTTGAAATAATAATTATGTAATTAACGTCGTTTTCCTTACAAGTCCTTTTCTCCACTCCCTTCTTTGCTCTTCTGATTTGTTTTTCTTCTTTAATCAACTTTATTTGTATAATCTCAATCAGTTTGATTAGAAGATGAGAAATAATGAGTAAATAAGTCATCATCATTCTGATGATTTATTTACTCATCTTCAATATAATTTTCATCATCCTCTTCGTCCGTTTCGTTTAAAGTCTCACGTAGCTCGGAATCGCATGGAAGTTCCCTGTATTCTTTGTGAAACCTTTTAGGTATAGTCCCATTTTTACAGAGGTTCGTGAGATCTTTATACTTAGCAGCGGCTATTGGTAATCTACGGTTATATAGCTGTTTCACTGCATCCATAGCAATCACTGATTCATTGTTAATCTGGCTTTTATACCCTTTGTACTTTCCCTTCCCTTTTCCTTTATCTGAGGATTTCTCAAATAATGTTATAGTATGAGTCTCTGCTTTATCTTCCATAGAGTATTTGACGAACATTTTGTCGTTATGCTTTTTTTTGAATGTGGCGACTCTGATGTTTTTAAATTTGATATTTTTTAATGTCTTTGGCGTGAATGTATTTAGAGCTAACTGATCAAAATTTAAAAAGTCAGTATATTCCATGACATTGACTTTGTAAGCTCTTGGTCTTTTGCGGGCCGATTCAAAATATGTGGGCCACTGTGAGGGACTCCATACAATAAGTTTTCGCACTTCCCTTTCTATAACTGCATGAACTGTATCGACGGGCATGTATGTATGGCCCGGGAGTAAATAGTTAATTTGAATGACCTCCAAATTAATTGCTGATTTCAAAAATTGATTCATGGCAGCCAATACAATTTTATTTTTGTTTTGACCACAACACGAATCACAGTACATCAACAGATGTTTTACGCCCATTTTATCCTTTTCCTCAAGATATTTCGTTAAGCAAGTTGCAATTTCATTACTCCCTCTTTTGCCATCACATTCCCCCCATGTATAACAATTAACATCCTGTGTGCGACTTTTATAAATGGTGAAATTAAACACCGAATATTTTCTGGAATAGTATAATATCATACTCTGTCCATGTGGCGTGTTCAACACTTTTTGTAGGTCAAAGCTACAGGTGATCGTTTCATTGTTGGGTGAATTAAGGGTTTGGTGAATTTTAAATCTCTTATAAGTAAATGTCTTCTCTTTGAGATGGGAGTTCAGCAGCTCTTTGTCCTTGTCGTTCATTTCGTCTTTATTATTATCTGCTTTGACGCAAGTTAGACATTTATCTTTTTTAGGTACGTGAAAGCTTATATTATACTCTTTAAAAATTGTTCGAAATGCGTTCTCACTTAATGCCTGCTTTTCCTGTTCAGTACAATATTTTAAATACATTTGATATAAGTTACTTATATTTTTCATTTCCTGAGGAAGATAAGTTCTATTAGTATTTTTTCTATTGTAGTGCGATGGGACTGCTGGCAGCTTTTCAATAAAGTTCTTTGCAAACACTTTAGTTTCTTCGGTATATTTTTGGAGTACGTTAGGTTTTCGAAAATCTTCTTGGGCCATGTCCTCTTTGGCATGTTCTAAGGTGTAAATAATAAATTTTTGAGTAATATCCAAAGTATCGATCAAGAATTTCTGGCATACTTGCTTGTGACCTTCACCGTCGTTGATAAAATACTCATAAGTAATATTTCTTCGGCTGTAATCATTTTTCGTTTTTTTTCTCTTAATCGGAGTGCGATGAGCACAACGAACTATCCAATCTTTTCTGCGCTGCGAGTCCAGATTCCAATAGTATTGAAATAGTGAAATTCGTCTTTCTTCAGGAATGTTATAGCATCCTCGGGCACACTTACCAGGGACACAAGGATTTACTTTTATGTTTTTTTCGGGTATAACTTCTCCTTTTCTATTTTCATACGATTTTCCTTTATCTTTTGCTTTTTTATTTACTTTGCGATTGTTTATCAGTTTCTCTTTTTTTCTTATTACTGTATTATTAATTTTAATTATCTTCTTTTTCTTCTTCTTAATTTTTTTCTTATTTAATTGATCACCATCACTCGACTCTGATTCATCACATGACCAAAGGTCTGAACTACCTGATGAGTAGTCTGCTTTATCCTCATCTGACAAAAAGTCAATGTAACTTTTCTTTGTCAAATTGAGTCTCTTCCTTTTCGTTGGTATTTTACCAATGTTATCGTCACTATAATCAGGTATATTTGAGTTAAATTTGCTATCACGTAAAGCCACCGAAGGTGATAAGATTGCAGGCTGAAAAGAAGTACCAGCAAGAGTAGATAGAGAGATATTATCTTCTAGTGTCGCGGAAGGAGTAATATCAGTGTAAAAAATTTCAGCTACTATAGAAGGTGAGCCTGAGGGTAGCTGCGGAGAGTCAGGGCAACAAATTTCAGCTACTATAGAAGGTGAGTCTGAGGGTTGTTGCGGAGAGTCGCAAAAAGTTGCATCAGATATAAATTCCAGATTTTCTGGTTCCAAATTCTCAGTCATATTAGTGTCAGAAAGCTTAGTTGGCGTAGGCAATGTCACTGCAGGTTGCTGGAGAGATATATTATGAGAAGTAGGACTCGAGTCGTCATTGTGTACCTCAGAACAAGCACGCTCTTCTTGGGTAATGGTTTCATTAATATTTTCCGACAACTGGTGATTTTGATTAGCAACATGAACTGATTGTAGACTACTGTAACAAAGAGAAAATTAACATTTTTTTAAAATGATATTTGTTAACGGTTGTATCAATATCTCGTTCTAAATCATCCTAATAATTCAAACTTAGTTGTTGTGGGATTTCTGCATTTCCTGTAAATTAATAATGCAGAGTACCTAGCTTTTAAGAATTTATAAAAAGTATAAACCTTATTCTAAGTATACCTATTTCCTACTTTAAGTATAACAGTATACAGAAATTAACTTACATCTCATTTTCCAGATGTAATAAATTAGAGGAACTTGAATTATTTTCTTTAGATTCCAAATCATCTGGTTTTTTCAAAATTACAGTTGATAAAACTTTTATTATTTTGTTTGGGTCACGTTGCTGAACTTTCTCTTGACTCATTTGGGACTTATAGTCAAATGTTTTGTTTTTCGAAAAGAAAGAAGAATTGTTGTCGTTTTCACTGCTGGAATTTATGGTCAATTTAGGTCTGGTAATTTCATTCAAAGACGCTTCTTCATCAGTGTCCTCTATAATATCACTGCTAATACTATGCGTCCGTTGAACCATTTCATTTTGAGAGGTCATATTTACATCAAAAGTAGTTTCTTTAGTGTATTTCGCAGGATGCAAATTTTCCTAACAACTCTGAAAAAAAAGGAAACTAAATTATACATAATTTACCTTACAGATTTATCAAAAGAAAATTCTCTGACCTCATGAGGTAAACACATTTAATTTTTATACAAAAGTACGTAACTATGACTAGGTACCTACCTACCTACGAGTAGGTAAGTAGGTACCTATCTAATCCGCTGCTAAAAAGTAACAGAATACAGGTAAAATCCACCAAAACACATGGAAACACATTAATTTTTCATACAAAAGTAGGTATGTCGGCAGATGCCTACGAGAAAGTACCTAAGTAGGTAATTACCTAAAAAAAAATTGTTTTTTATGTGTCTTGTAAAGATTGACGACTGACCTCATGAGGTAAACACATTTAATTTTTATACAAAAGTACGTTATCTACCTACGAGTAGGTAAGTAGGTACCTATCTAATCCGCTGCTAAATAGTAACAGAATTCAGGTAAAATCCACCAAAACACATGGAAACACATTAATTTTTTATACAAAAGTAGGTATCTGCTGCCGGCAGATGCCTACGAGAAAGTACCTAAGTAGGTATTACTGTACTAAAAATCTCATAAGTAATACTAGACTTACCTAATAGTCTTTTGTTTAGCTAATACAGCAAGTAAATGATTACGGCGTTTTAGTAAAGGTCCAAGGATGTTATTATCTTCATCGCCACTGTTTTCCATCGTGTCACACGAATTTAATCATTCAAATACATTAAATTCGAATAAAAACCGCTTCACTGCACTGTTTACTTGTTTCGATGTTTTCAATAACAAACAATGGCGCGTGCTCGGAACACGCGTCGACATGAACCCGCAAAACACAAATGGTCAAAGCATTCTGATCTTTATGTCAGAAAGATAAAACATAATTTACAGTAAAGCAAAGCGCCTCTGTTTCATTGCAATTACCACTCGCACAGATCTAATATTTTATCTCGTTCTAACCACAGAGAATCACTATTCAGAGACAAGATAAGAAACAGTCGTAAAGGTTATTATTACAGCTCAAGTGTATCAGATTGTGGATATAAGTCGGACTTATTTCAAATTAATATTATTTTATAGGGAGTAAAACTCATATTGATTTATAAATGTAGGATGTAAAGGACCTACGTAACATTTTCCTAAATTATTTAGGTCGTAAAGGACAAGTTCGTTTTATTTCAATTATTAAACTACTTGACCGTCACTGGAAGCTTTATTATGAGATGGCATTTCCGTTTCCCGCCGATTTCTTACCAATTTTCGTACTTTTATACCCTCTATATTTCCGGCTCAGTGGCGCCACCTGGTGGTTGCGGGCAGTTTTTAGTTTTCGTAAAAAGTGGCACGCTATTTTTGTTCATTGGCTTTTTATTCTCCGTCGAAGCAACTTGTGCGCAGTGGTAGTAACTGCATCCGCGACAGTTGCATAATACGTTGAAGTGAATACATAATTTATAAATTAAGTGTAAAGTGTTCTTCAAAGAGGATTAGTCTTGTACCGTAAGTACCCTCTTTTAGAGGTAACACTTTTATGAATAATTCGTACGTGATCAAAGTTTTTAACGGTTTTTCCGTTCGGATCACTACTGTCATTTTTTACTTTTTCTTTTTTTTTTTTTTTGTACTTTTGAATTTACCAGTAAATTTTCGTAATCAATATTTAAATTATAACTGTGCTGTGTAAAGTGTTATAAATCCACTGCAAACGTAATTCGTTTGCAGTAATGGAGGATAATAACCACAACTCCAATACCCAGCCCCAGGCTGTGGCTGGTCCGAGTGGACTGAATCGCAAGCGAGATCGAAGTAGCAGCAGCAGTAGTGCTACAAGTGTTAGTTCTTCAAGTACGTCTTCTTCGGGCAGCAAACAAGCGCGATCCAAAAACCGCCGCCGCCGCCATAAGAAAAGTAAACGTGCTCGACGTTCCAGTCAGATGGAAAAGCTTTTTAACCCTTAATATGGCAATGTACTCCACTGATTACATTAACTTTAAAAAAATCTATTGTCCCAAAAATCCATAAAAAAAAACACTTTTTATTTTTAATGAGTTGCAATAATTGTCAATTGTAGTAGAAATTTATTTTATATTGTGGTAACATCAAAAATACTTTGTCAAATTCAAAATGTCTTCGAAACGGTCTGGTGTCTCTGCGAGTCGGGTAAGTTTTTTAATTTTTTATTAACTTTTTTGTTTGGGAGTTCTGGTTTTTTGGCTTTGAAGTGCATGGGGACCTAACAAGTAAAATAAATCATTCGCTATTTTCGGTGTAATTTACGTAATCGCAATTTGATGAGTTAGAAACAATGTATGTACTCCGTGAATACCGTTGCAAAGTCCGTAGTAAAAAACACAAAATAGACTTTGGTATACACGAAGTACATTGCCAAATGCATAGTATTATTCAATGTGGATTTTATTTCTATGTTTTATAAATAATATCAAAGGTTGAGGTGCAAAAACTATGTTCTACAGCATGTCCTATTTTCTTTTTCTGCAGTGCTTGAACCTGACACGATCGCATAAGATTTTAGCTTTGATACCCAAAGAAAATGCATGTTCCGATGAAAGTTCTAGTTCCGATGACGAATCACACTTCCTACCACCATCTTCAAACCAGCTCAGCTCCGATCCACCTTCACTAGATTCCTAATACGAAAGACTGAACATTCTAGATAATGACCATAATGATTCGGATAACGACCATAACACTTTTCATTGTAATCTTGACGATGTACCTCTAACACCAACGCTTCAAGAGATCTTCCCATCCCCAACAACTAACAATTATGATGCTATACCCACATTGAATTCTATTCAGTCATTACCCACTCCATCTGTGGAGTGTCTTCAGTCACCAATTCCTAGCACGTCAAGAGCTGCACCTGTGCTAACCACAAGATCTAAACGTAGAAAGATTACTGCAGTTGCTAAAATAATAAAAAATACAAAATTTTCTCTAAATTATACATGGAAAAAGACTTATTTGCGTCATAGGGGCAATGTGGATGAAGGAATTCACGTACTAGGTAGAACACCACATGAAACTGTTTTAGAATACTTCCAATATTTCTTTTCACCTGATATAATTTCGGATATCGTCCACAATACCAATTTATACTCGGTTCAACAACATGGAAAATCTATACAGTTGACAAATGAAGAGTTGGAAAGTTTTCTTGCTATTGAAATGTTGATGGGCGTAGTTCGAATGCCAGCATACACTGATTACTGGGCAAGAAAAACTCGGTATACTCTAATAGCTGACGAAATGTCTCTAAAACGTTACCAACAGATACGTCGCAACATTCATTTTGCTGATAACACCATGGATAATTCGGACCGTTATTACAAAATACGCCCCGTTATGGAGAAAATACGACAAAATTGTTTGAAAATGGAGGAAGAAGGGCAGTACTCCATTGATGAAATGATGATCCCATATAAAGGCACAAAAGCTGGAAAAAGAAGGCAATACATACAGAACAAACCAAAAAAATGGGGCTTCAAGAACTTTGTACGCGCCGGTGTTTCTGGCCTTATTTATGATTTCGTCATGTACGGCGGAGACGATACGTTTCGGGAACACATTTTCACAGAGAAAGAAGCTTCACTTGGGGTTGGTGGCAAGGTGGTAATAGCATTATGCCAAACAATAAAAAAAAAGCCATCCATCATATATGCAGACAACTTCTTTACTTCTCCAGAACTTATTTACTTATTGCGAGAAGAACATGGAGTATTTAGCCTGGGGACTATAAGAACAAACCGGCTCAGAGGTTGTCAAGATATGTTACCATCTGATAAAGATTTCAAAAAGAAAAAGAGGGGATATAGTGCTCAAGTTGTGTGCAATAGAAACAAGTTAGCTGTTGTGAAATGGAATGATAATAAGGTGGTAACACTAATCAGTTCCTTTGTGGATTCACATCCTATTGAAAAAATTCGGAGGTATTCTAAGGAGGATAAACGCAAGGTTGATGTAGACTGCCCTCAACTTGTAAAACTATACAATAAGCACATGGGGGGTGTAGACTTAGCCGATATGCTTATATCACTGTATCGGACCCCATTCAAGAGTCGGCGATGGTACTTGGGTATATTTGCTCAATTACTAGATATATGCGTCAACAATGGCTGGCTATTATACAGGCGAGATGGGCGGTCGAAAAAATCCCTAAAAGAGTTTAGGCTTGAGTTGTTTGATGGACTGTGCCGAGCTGGAAAAATCGGTAAGTCGACTGAAAGCATGCCAAAAGTAAAGGAGAGAACTATACAAAGGCCTACAGCTGAACGACCGGTTGACAGCGTCAGGTACGACGCTATTGGGCACTTTCCAGAATCTGCAAACAAACAATCCCGTTGCAGGTTTTGCAAAGAGGGACGGACAAAAGTTTTTTGCGTGAAATGCAATATGCATCTATGTTTTGTGGTAGGAGAAAACAACAAGAGAAACTGTTTCCGTCAATTTCACACCAAATAATTATTATTTCTGATGTTTTTTTCAATAAACAAAGTAATAAATTAACAAAATGAGTATTATTGATATCTTGGCACTGTGCTACACGTAGTACAAACATAGGAAGTCATAGTTTACTCTATAACTGGCAACGTACTCTCTGGAGTACACAGGTTTTCGCGAAAACTGTAATATACTGGTTTTTTTCACTATTTTTTTCAGTCTTCTGAGATCATAATTAATACGAAAATAACAATAAAATGTCAACTTTGAGAAACTATTTCCCTTGCCAATTTAAGGGTTAAGGAAATCAGTGAGCTTCGCAAACAAATTAATACTACAAGTAACATTGATACAGCTTGTTATGATAACGCTTCTGTTTTTTCCGGAATTAGTGGTCAACTTTATGAACAAATTAGTGACGAGGATTGTTCAAATCAAGAACATCAAAATTCAAAGGAGAATGAGCAAAATGGTACCCGGCTCCAATAGATATGATTGTAGTGTCGTTTAAAAGGTCTTACCAAGAGGAACAATTTTTACTATAGCCGCCACTCTCAAATCTGATTGCGTTTGAAGATAAACGACAGTCTTACTAACTAATAAAAACCCTGTTCCTTCAGTTTCCCTTTGCTTTCCAGGGCCACAGTAATCTGTTTAGACAGTCTCGTGGCCCCGGCGATAAACATACATATACGAGTATATTAGTTACCACTTATTTATGTAAGAAAATGAGTACCAAGGTAATATTTTCGGCATTTCCGTTCATGTTTTCTATTAATAACGTTTTTACGTAAGACTTTGCCATGCACTCCTCATTTTAACTCGAGTCCCGTTGCTCCTGAGCGCGGGGTGTGCGCAAGAGCAGCGGGGGAGGGAGAGGAGGGGATCGACTGACACCAGACGTGTTCGCGTCCTGCGTCAGTCGCTCGTTCGTTTTGCGCTCGTGACGACGTTTAGCTGCTGTTTGAGTTTCTTTTGTGCTTTCATAACTCGGTTTTATTAACTACTGACCCCTGCGCTCCTACTGGACTTGTTACCCGCTCTAATTAACGCTGACCTGTGCTAGTGTTGTGGACTATACTGATTTGCTTTTCGAACTGGAATATCGCAATGGAACGTCTCAACTGTGTAATGTGTCGGCGAGCTTTATATACCAGAAGATACCAACAACATGTTTTGACAACTAATCTGTCAAGAACGCGCCCTGAGTTCGCTGCGTTTATTCATGAACATGCTGTTCTGGAGGTAAGCACTTCCATTATTATAATCAAGGTGTGGTTTTATTTCATCATAGAGAAATGATTTATGGCCCGACGACTTTGTTGAATCTGCTCTTACTATAACAAAAGTGTTGTTAGGTTACGATCGACACTTTAATATTTTGTATTTACGTGACGTTGTTTTCTCAGTTTTTTAGCTTAGTTCCAAAAAAATATATATTAAATCATATTTTTACTACTTTCAGGTGGTATTCGATGGCACACGACGTGTGTGTCACCGATGTTGGCAGTCCGCTGATAATGCAGTGAGAAGACATGCGAACCCTGCCGTGCCCGTAGCAATGCCTGAAGCAATGCCAGATGCAGTGCCAGAAGCAATGCCGGATGCAATGCCGGAAGCAGTGCCGGATGCAATGCCGGAAGCAGTGCCGGAAGCAGTGCCGGAAGCTGTGCCGGAAGCTGTGCAAAATGTTCAGGAATTTCAAGTTTCAGAGTATACACGTGCTCCAAACACACCACGGCATTGTATATTTAACAACTGTTCAAACGCAACTCGCCATCGAATCCCAATAACAATTAAAACTCACATCTTTTGTGAATATAAGCTTTATATTCCAAATGGTGCAAGAGTGTGTACACAGCACTTAGAGAACAACGTTTGGGATGAGCTACCTCAAACATGTAATGTCACTCATGATTTTAATACAGAACAGTTTACTGACATTTGTGACATGTTAAGAATGGCCTTACAACGTGGACCTCGGCTAGACTTCAACACGAGAGGTGCTTTAACCAACGAAGAAATGCACTTTTGGACAGGACGCAAGTGCGAAGAGTTTGATAATATATTGGTACAAACACCTGCACTAAATGAAAGATGTAGAGAGCCGAGAACTGCATTAGGTATTTATCTAACAAAACTGCGTTCTGGGGAGCCAAATGAAAGACTTGCGACATTATTTAACATGTCACGACGAAAGCTCGAACGTTTATTGGTTATTGTGAGGGAGTGTCTCAGTAACAATTATGTCGGGCTGCATTTGGGAGTGGATCACATTGACAGACAACAATTATTGGAAAAAAATCTAACTATACCAAAAGCATTATTTGGAAATGAAAATAATGATAAGTTATTATTGATTGGTGATGGTACTTACATTTACATAAATAAAAGCTCGAACTTTTTATTCCAAAGATTATCCTACAGTTTACACAAGTTTCAGAATCTACTGAAACCTTTCCTACTTGTATGTACTGATGGATATATATTGGATGTAATGGGTCCATACGCTGCAACAAAAACAGATGCGCAAATAATGGGCGATATTATGAATGATGGACAACATCCATTACATTGGTTACTCCGAACAAACGATGCTTTTATATTAGATCGAGGTTTTAGGGACAGCTTGGATGAATGTGGGTATGAATCCTATGTCCCACCAACAAAGAACCGCCAAGAGACACAGCTGACCACTGAACAATCCAACGAAGCTCGATCGGTAACGCTATGCCGGTGGGTTGTGGAAGTGGCAAATGGCCGGTTTAAACGTGATTTTAAGCTCTTGCGGCAAAAATATTTTAATAAGTCACTGCCCAATATGTTCACTGATTTTAAGATTGCCGCAGCTATCACGAATCACTTCCACCAACCCATCGTGGATAGCGTACACGCAGACGAATTCGTCCATATAATAAGGCAGAAAATAGATACCCCGAATCTTCTGCATATGTATGTAGAGAGAAAACGGCTTAACCACAGAAGAGTAGATTTTCAGAGGATAAAAGCGAGCCAGATTGAAAACTTCCCTTCAATGACGGAGGAGGATATAATTCTATTAGCGCTAGGTACATACCAACTCAAGCTGGCAAGATCTTACTGTGCCGAGCATTTATCAAATGGTCTATATATAATTGAAACGTACAGAGAGGGAGCACTTGATGATCTGCCAGACTATGGCATACACGAAGATGCCTGGCTTTTGCGTGGACGAATCCAGTCGCGACATGTCCGTGTAAAAACATATTTTTGTTATATATTAATCAGCAGTGCAAATAATATTGTCCAACAGTATTGCACATGTTTAACCGGGCGACGTACGATCGGCACTTGTGCACATATAGTGTCCATCGTATGGTACTTAGGCTATGCGAGGCATACGGGATTTACTGCTCCGGCATCTTTCCTCAATGCTGTTATAGTTGATACCGATATGTAATGTTTTAAATCTACTCACTTATTGATAAAATATATGTTTTGTATTTAAAGAATGCTTGTTTTCTTACTTCTTTTAATAATAGAATCCTAAATGTGTTATATCATGTTATTCTAGCTTTATTTTACTTATACTGGGTGGCGCAAAAGTACTGGCACTAAAGAAAATACTTTTTTTTTTTTTATATGACATTTTCTGTCATTCTGTTGTTGAAAATTGTGTAGTGAACAAATGTAAAATACACTGAAAATAAACATGGACCGTTTTACTCCCCAAGAACGTGGAATAATTGTGTCAATGTTCTTACGGAATAATTCATCAGTGATAAGAACACAACGTGAATTTCGTCGACGATTTCCCCACCGTCCGGCACCGATTGGTCGCACAATTCGACGCTTTGCCACACGCCTTGAAGCAACTGGCTCAACATTGGATAGACCTAAGTCTGGGAGACCAAGAACAGGCCGTTCAGCTGAAAATATCGATGCTGTGCGCGAAGATGTGGAAGAGTGTCCAGAAACATCAACGAGGCGACGTGCCACGCAATTGGGCATTTCCAGACGGACCCTGCAGCGTATTTTGGTGAAAGACTTAAAGATGTTCCCGTATAAAACTCAAATGACTCATCAGCTGCTGCCTGCTGACCACCGAGCTCGTCTAGATTACTGCCAGCGCGTCATAAACCTCAACCTTGAAGAGGATGATTTTCCTTCAAAATTGGTTATGAGTGACGAAGCGCATTTCCATCTCTCAGGGCATGTCAATAAGCAGAATACTCGGTTCTGGGGCACTGATAATCCGCGCATTATTCAAGAAACACCTCTACACCCACTAAAAGTTACTGTATGGTGTGGCATCTGTGTTGACAGAGTGATCGGACCCTATTTTTTCGAAGACGCTGGAGGCAATGCGATTACTGTCACTGGAGAACGCTACAGAACCATGTTACGTGAGTTTTTGATACCCAGTTTGGACGAATTGGGGCTGGAGCACATCTGGTTTCAACAAGACGGCGCTACGGCACACACAGCGCGCGACACTATGGACTTAGTGAGGGACGCTTTTCCAGGCCGAGTTATCTCTCGTTTTGGCGATTTGCCTTGGCCTGCAAGATCACCCGATCTGACCAGTCCAGACTTCTTTCTTTGGGGTTTTTTGAAATCTCGGGTGTATGTGAACAAGCCACAGACTCTCGCAGCTCTAAAAGAAAACATTCGTCAAGAAATAACGAACATATCGCAGGAAGTGTTACGGCAAGTTATGCAAAATGTCATAAATAGGGCTCAAATGTGTATCAACTCTGGAGGTCACCATTTAAAAGACATCATCTTTAAATCCTAATGGTACGAAATTTAATGGCACAAATATACATTTAAAAAAATCTAAATCTAGTTTTCTAATTTAGAAAAAATGTTATAGCTGAACCAAATAGGGTCTTTACTTTTGCGCCACCCAGTATAAGTAGTTTGTAATAAATTCTTCATCATTTATAAAACACAAGCTGTTCCCCGTGGTTTCACCCCTGCTGCTCGGCTCCTTTTAGTCGTAGCGTAGCGATGATATATAGCTTATAGCCTTCCTCAATAAATGGGCTATCTAACACTGAAAGAATTTTTTTAAATCGGACTAGCAGTTCCTGAGATTAAAGCTTTATAATAATAAGTATAGATAGTGAGATTACTGCTTTCCAAACGTGAATAGGGACAGGCGCCATGGTAGACGTTTTTCTGCATCAAAATGTCTATTCAATGATATATTAATGAGGACTATTGGAGCGGGTACCACGTTCCATACATTTTTACCATTGTCCTTTAGATCGAGTCTCGCGCGCACTACGCTAGCGGTAGGTCACGTCACCAGTATAATTACCGACTACCTGATTGTTGCAAATTGTGCGTACGCGTTGTAAAAATGGTGAAATGTGCAAAATGCAATAAAGTGATTAATAAAAAAACGCCTGGAGTGCAATGTAGTAAGTGCAATAAGTGGATCCACGGATTGTGTGCCTCCATAACCAATGAGCAACTGAGTGCGTTATCGCTAACGGATTCCGTTGATTGGAAATGTCGTGCATGCGCCGGAGCTACAAAACCGAAACGCATCTCTTGCATACTACCTGATCCCGAGCCCGAGATAGAGATTGAGGATGAGGAGGAATCGGATTATGATGGATTACTTGAAAAAGACAAAAACCAACTGTTAATATTTAGAAAAGAAATCCGAAAAATTATAACCGAAGAACTTCAGAGTACCCTACATTTCGCTGCGGGAAAAATCGATGACTTTGAGACAAAAATGACTGATTACCAAAGTAAAATCAAGATCCTCGAAAACCAATGCACGGATATTAAAAACAAGTGCAAAAACCTGGAGCTTCAGAATGAGGTACTGGAACAAAAAATCAATAAAATTGAGCAAATGCAGTCATTCAATGACATCGAGATTTGTGGTATAACGGAAAAAGAAAATGAAGATGTTCTTCAGATTGCCAAAACAGTCTGCCAATTATTGAATCAGAACCCTGAAAGTATAACCCGAGTCCTGCGTAAAAAGAAGCCAGCCCGTGCCAATGGCAGTGATGGGGCGTTGTCACAGACGCCAATCATTGTATCGTTACGGGACAACAATCGTGAATACTGGCTAGCTGCTTCTAAAATAAAAAACATCAGTGAACGAGACGTGGGCAGTGGAAGTAACGAAAAGGTGTACATACGAGAGTCATTGACCCCAACAACAGCATTTCTTCTGTGGAAAGCTAAAACAATGTTAAAAAACCAACAACTGTGCAAATTTGTATGGTGCAAAAATGGGAGCGTGCTGGTACGTAAACAGGAGAACGAAAAAAAAGTCTACACAGTTCGTTCGACCGCCGACATAGAAAAAATTGCAAACGAACTGCAAAAAGCTACAGGTATGACTGTTCCTTAAAACTCACACTAATATCTAGTGAGTAAAAGTTTTCAATAATAATATTATTAACACCATGACATAACCTTTCCCCTGTTTATGGATAACAGTGATTTATCGATAATTGAGACGGAACATACGTCATGGCACGACTTTACAAAAGATATTCCCCCAGAAAATAATGAGTTATTATTATTGCACACAAATATAGGATCAATGGTAAAAAACCACTCCCACCTTGAATTTTTAGTATCCACTGGCCCAGTTATAATACATTTAATTGTTATTACGGAAGCAAACTTAAAAGACTCAACAAAAAATCTGTTTCATCTGAAGGATTACTCAATGTACACGGAGCTACGCAAATATCGTAAAGGAGGAGGCATAATTGTTTATGCGCATAAAACTATAACATTCCTGGAATCAGACGTACCTACTTATAATTTCGAGAGTATAATTGGCGAGGTTGAAACATATAACGGCCACAAAACAACATTATGTGCAGTGTACAAGCCCCCGTGTATAAATAAGTGTAAATTTGTGTGTGAACTGGCGCAGGTTTTATCTAATTTACAAGGAAGTTCTAACTGTATACTAGTTGGAGACACTAACATAAATATTAAAGATACTAATCCCGTTACGAGTAGATATGTGAACAATTTATGTGAGTTGGGGTTTGAGTGTTGTATTAAAAACTTTACTAGAATAGCTAAGAGTTCCAAAGGCATATCTAGAACATGTATTGATCATATATTTATCCGTGACGCTGGTAAACAAATGCCAGTGTATAACAGACAATCTTATGTTAGATCTGCAGTTGTTCAATATGCGCTGGCGGATCACTTTATAACCGGTTTGTCAATAACAAGTGTCCGGGCCACGAGTCAATACCAAACGATTAGTAAATTGAATGACACTAAATTAAAAGAAGAACTGTTAAGTATTGACTGGTCACCCGTCTATACTATGACTAATCCCAACGAAATCTTCAACCACATAAGTCTTAGGTTCGAGTCTGTGTATAATAAGTGTCGGGAAAATGTTAAAATTAAGGTAAACAAAAGAAGTCAATGTAAATGGATAAGTGACAAATTGAATTATATGTCTAACAAAAAGAAAGAATTATTAGAAATCTGGAAAAAAGATGTAAACAATAAAAAAAATAGGCAGATTTATAATAAGTATAGAAATAAAACAAATAAATTAATGAATAAAGCTAAAAATAATTGTATTAAAAAAGAAATAATTAACAACTTCAAAAATTCAAAAAAAATATGGTCTATTATCAACAGGCTTACTGGCAGAGTTATGAAAGCCGTAGACGATATTTTAATAAAATCATTTAGACTTAACCCTAAATTATTAGCTAACAAATTTGCGTGTGATTTTGAGTCGAATGTGAAAAAAGTTATATGTAATTGTGAGGAGCCATTGCTTGAAAGAGAGTCGTATATAAATGAACCTAATGTCACTATATATATTCACAAAATAAAAGAAGAAACCTTACACAAAATATTAAAATCAATTGATGACCGAAAAAGTCCGGGTATTGATGAAATACGAGCAAGAGACATAAAATATATAGCCAACGAAATAACGCCCGTTCTCACTCACTTGGTAAATGCCTGTTTATCTAGCCGAACTTATCCGGATAAACTTAAAATAGGTATAGTACGACCTATACATAAAAAAGGCAAATACACAGATACTAACAATTACAGACCTATTACTATACTTCCTTGCATTGACAAAATAATAGAAAAATACCTTGGTAAATCAATAAACGACTTTCTTTCA
The DNA here is from genome assembly GCA_947386135.1 of Melanchra persicariae. Taxonomy (NCBI): domain Eukaryota; kingdom Metazoa; phylum Arthropoda; class Insecta; order Lepidoptera; family Noctuidae; genus Melanchra; species Melanchra persicariae. The sequence goes on along the minus strand of OX376652.1, from coordinate 10,063,183 downwards.
AGAAATGATATCATTCACGAAAAACAATTTGGCTTCCAAAAAAATAAAAGTACTTCACAATTGCTGTCATTGTTCACTGATGAAATTTGTAATCATCTGGATGAAAGAAAACATGTTCTGGTTGTTATGGTTGATTTTAGCAAAGCATTTGATGTGCTTGATTACAAAACGCTTTTTGAAAAAATGCAGCAGAATGGTATACAGGGCCCACTGCTGGAATGGTTCCAAAACTATCATTCAAACAGATATAATACAGTAAATATAGCAGGGCAACAAAGCAACAAAATACCAACCTTATACGGAACGGCACAAGGTTCAATTTTAGGGCCCACAGAATACCTACTATACGTAAATGACATGTGTAAGATATTTCAGAATGGCTCTGTGTACCAGTTTGCTGATGATACATGTTTAATTGTAGCACACCGAAACCTTGAAACTGCAGAAAACCTGATACAAAAAGAATTCAACACTCTGTGTAAATGGGCACACGATGTCGGATTATCACTTAACTATCAGAAAACAAAACTATTACATATTCGCTCACCATACATTAAAGTAAATAGTATACCGAAAGTCGTGGCCCACGAACATGAGTGCATGCACCTATGTCCATCAGTGTGTAATTGTAACCAACTTGAAGTAGTAAAGGAACACTTTTATCTAGGTCTTAAAATGGATAACAAGTTTAATTGGGGTCCCCATGTTGATTATGTTTGTAACAAACTCAGGTCAATATTGTCTAAACTAAGCGTATTGAGGCATAAATTACCATACAGAACCAAAAGACTAATGTATTTGGCACTAGCAGATTCAATTATCGGATATGGCATAGCTAGCTATGGCAGAACATATAAAACATACTTACAAAAAATATATGACATACAAATTAGGATGTTAAAAATTATAGTTCCATATAAAATAAAGCTTAAATTTAAAGACAACTATCAACAATTATTTGAATATTGTAAAATAATAAATGTCTTTGACAAAGTAAAACTAGCTATAATATCACAATATGCTAACGAAATTGATAAAGTAAGTAAAAAAATAACACCCAACAACTTAAGATGTTTAGAATACCTACCATTATATAATCTGCCGAAATGTAACAATGAATATGGAAGAAGGACCTGGAGGTACTTGTTACCTAACTTGTTGAATAAACTCCCTAAGCAACTAAATAATAAATTAAAATCAAAGACAACTTTACAAATAAAACGAATTATTAAATATTACCTCACAGTGGATCAATACAAAGTCCCTCCAGATCTTTCACAAATAAATAAATAATTTAATCTTGAATTTATAACTACTACTACTAAATGTGTTGTAATGTTTTTAGTGGAATTAAATATATTGTAATGTAAACAAGCGAGACGCCTCACTCGCACATAATCTTTCAGAATTAAGATTAAGCGATGTGTGATCAAACCAAATTAATGAATGTTTTTTGAAATAAAAAGTTTTAAATTTTAAATTTTTTTTTTTTTTAGATTTCACTTTTGACATTTAATAAACATGTACCGCATTCCAGACTTCCTACAATCTCAGGACTGGATGTGCAAAATAGATTTGTCCCAAGCATATTTTCATGTAAGCGTAAACAAATCACACAGACGCTTTCTGCGCCTAATATACAACCAGGAGTTGCTAGAAATGACTTGTCTTCCATTCGGTCTGAGCACTGCTCCAAAAACCTTTTCCATGCTCACGAACTGGGTGGCCCAAACATTACGGGAAAAATGGAACATGAGGATCCTGGTATACCTGGACGATTATTTGCTAGTACACCAAAATGTTCACACGCTTCGCGAGCATGTCAAAATAACTGTACATACATTACAGAAACTAGGGTGGAAAATAAATTTCGAAAAATCAATTCTTTCTCCTCAAAAGAGTATAATTTATTTAGGGATACTATGGAAGCCATGAGAAAAATAAAAAAACCCTTCCAAAAGAAAAGGCTCAGGGCATCATCACAAAGATAAATCAGGCTCTCGAACAAGAGCAGTTAACCTTGAAGGAGTTTCAGAAAATAGTAGGTCTTCTAAATTTTGCCAGTTTTGTTGTCCCACGGGGTCGGCTGAATCATCGACAGTTATTAATGTTAATGAATTCGCTGCCAGTCCTGCCACCAAAGTCCTACCCACTACCACAAGGTGTATTAGAGGAACTAAACTGGTGGACCCAAAATTGTCAAAAGTCAACACCTCTTCGGTACCCTCCACCAATAAACTTTCTGACTACAGATGCGTCGGATCAAGCGTGGGGGGCACAACTGAACAATTTGGCTCTGTCAGGAACTTGGTCGCACGAAGAGAAAAAGCTGCATTGCAATCAAAAAGAAATGCTAGCAATATTATACGCTCTTCAGAACCAAGTTCATTGGCTCCATCAAAGTTCGCTCCTCATTCAAAGCGACAACAGAACAGCGGTCACCTACCTGCGAAAGGAAGGAGGTACGAGGACATTATCCCTGTTGGAAATAACCTATCGAATTCTGAATTTGTTAGACCAACATCAGATACATTTCAGCATACACTACATTCCGGGCAAATACAACAATCATGCGGACCACTTATCGCGCCTTCGCCAACCTCCAGAATGGCACTTACTACCGACTTGTGTAGAAATAGTGTTTGCAAAATGAGGAACCCCAGTAATAGATTTATTTGCCTCGGCGACTGCTCACGTAGTATACAATTATGTGTCTCTAGATCAAAGAGATCCTCAGGCTCTGTTCCACGATGCCTTCAGTGTTCCATGGAATTACCAGCTCGCATGGATATTTCCACCACCATTCCTAGTCCCCAAAGTCTTGTCTCACTTAAACCAGTCGACAGGAATATTCCTAATAGTAGTACCTCGATGGGAGAGGGTATTCTGGCGTGCGGATCTCAAAGCCCGAGCGCTCGTGGCCCCATTAACTCTGAGAAACCTGCACAGATACCTAATAGACACGTCGACGGGACTCCCACCACCGAAGGTCGAGAACATTGTTCTCGAGGTTTGGAAATGTGGGGGTGGTCCGATGCGATAAAGACGTGGAACCCTCAACAACTATCACTGCTTAAAAATTCTTGGCGAAAATCGACTCTAAAAACCTACGAGGTAGCCTGGAAGCGCTGGACGTCGTGGTGTCGCAATAAAAACCTGGACTTAATTAATCCCTCTGGTTCACAATTAGCGCAGTTTTTATGTGACTTATACTTAATTGATAAGTTGTCGTATAATTCAATACTTTTGCATAAATCGGTAATATCTACACTATGTAACGCTGAAACTTCAAGTCAGTTAAGAGGGCCCTTCCCGGTCCGTCTATCGCTAACGCGAGCGTGGTCAAAAAGCTTGTTGTTTCATCCAGCGCAATGTTGTTGACTAACAAGCAAGTGAGAACGCGATAACATTGAGCGAGAATAATGTTCGAAAATTGCATAAAATTTGATCCAGGAAATACGTTTTTTTTTAATAACACCTACAAGTTTGTGAAATAAATATTATTAATTTAGAATCTCCATTACATGTGCAAGGTTTCTATCATGATGTTTCCTTTACTTTTGTTATTTATGAGTACGTTATGTACGGCCAAAGTTCAGGTAAAATATGTACAAAATCGCAGATTTTTGGAGGCTTATACTGAATTTGATTCTCCAAATTTTATTTTTTTACTTGCATTGAAACCTAGATATAGTGCATAAGATACCTTTTAGTTCAAAAAAATCAAAGATAGATGTGTTACAACGGCATAATCACGTACGAGCGTTTGTATGAAAAGTATGACGGGTTGGCCGCTCTTAAGTTCACACGTTCTAGTTAGACATGTTTTAAAATCAATTACCCTAAAGAATCCAAAGGTCACTAAACCTCCAGTTTGGGATGTTAGTAATTTAATTTCATTTTTGACCAATTACACTATTGATTCAAATAACCTATTTCAAACGTCACGTCATACTGCAATTTTATTGTTGCTTTGCTCTGGTAGGCGAATACACGATCTAACTCTACTTAATATTGATCCTAATCATTGTGTAAGATCTGATAACAATATAATATTTTGGCCACGGTTTGGCTCTAAAACTGACGGCAGTAATTACAGGCAGTCCGGCTGGAAATTGCTTTTAAATACCAATAGTTCTAGCCTTGACCCTATATTCTGGATAGAAAGAACTATAATATTATTAAACGACAGACGTAATGAGGCAAAATCAACTAATTTGTTTATTACGGTAAGAGGTGTGGCTAAACCTGCTTCACGTACAGTCATTGCAGGGTGGGTAAGGACCCTGTTTGGGGAAGCTGGCATTGCAGCCACTCCAGGTAGCACCCGGTCTGCTGTAGCCTCCAAAAGCTGGTTTCAAAATCATCCCCTCGACGAAATCTTGGCTCGTGGAAATTGGCGATCAGCTAATACATTCCAGCAGTTTTATAGACGAGAAATAATGAGAAGTACCGATTCACAAAACGTCACACAATTGTTCAATCCAATTGATTAAAATTGCTGAATAAATATTTCGAATATTTTGTTTACCTAGAACGGATATTCTTAATTGATTGCTTGTGATTGGAATTTTTGATTTTTCATATTGGATTTTTAAAAATCGTATGCTAATTATATTTGAGCTAAAGTACATCTAGGTACTCTCATTGAATTGTTAGAAACATTTATTTAAATAAATGCATAGTTATTAATTACACTTCTGTTTAATTTCATGCTTTATCACATTGGCCTATAGTATAATATTACATACTTCCAAGTATAAGTATAATACATACATCAAACTGGCGACACCAGGCGATAACAAACAGATCTCATAATAAAGCTTCCAGTGACGGTCAAGTAGTTTAATAGCAGCGTTTTACCTGAAATAAAACGCATATTAAAATACTTACCTCACTGGAAGCTTTCACTTTATTTCTGCCTGGTTTTATGAGACAATGAACAAAAATAGCGTGCCACTTTTTACGAAAACTAAAAACTGCCCGCAACCACCAGGTGGCGCCACTGAGCCGGAAATATAGAGGGTATAAAAGTACGAAAATTGGTAAGAAATCGGCGGGAAACGGAAATGCCATCTCATAATAAAGCTTCCAGTGAGGTAAGTATTTTAATATGCGTTTTATTTCAGGTAAAACGCTGCTATTTTTTCTGGGTTTTAAAGGACATTTTATTTAAGTGTCGTAGTTATACTTCGTAGTTATACTGGAGGCTATTTGAATATTACTTACCTATGTAATAATAATGAATTGTGTAGGTATGTTGAATGTATGTATGTAATGTAGAAGATACCAAAACTTGAACATCCTTGTAATTTTGATGATAATCGATTTATTAATACCTCTACATTTTACGAGATCGTGAGTTATCAGTTTTGTTTAATTTAAAGTTGGTAGGTTGAGATTAAATTCTTTGTTAACTGAATATTCTAGGATTGATGGGACAATTTCTCACTTAAGTTTATAATACGCCCTCAGTGGAAGCACATAATTGAAAAGAAACTAGGTAGTAAAGGACACTTATGTTCCTTTATTTTAACTTGTAAGGGTGTAAAGGACAATTTGCAAAGACGATGTCCTTTACACCCAAATTTTTAAAATGACTTATATTAACCACCTAAGGAGGTAAAGGACAATTGACATTTTTAATGTATTTTAACCCCAAAAGTTGTTTTTTATTTTGCTTTACTACCAAAATGAGTTCGCTCTGGTAACTGAGTGTTATTTACTTCCATATTTTAACGGTACATTTTGTTTAACGTCTCAAATTATGTGGGTCGTAAAGGCATTTTTGTTGCGAATTTCGTAAAACGGAATTACAGATTGATAGAGAATTAAAAACTGAGTAAAACTGCATCAAAAAGTCATTTTCGCCAAAATGTCCTTTACGACCTTTGAGCCCAGAGGTGTCGAATGCGTCACGTACGCTTACCATCGCGGAGAAAAACTACTCGCAAAAACACCGGGAAGCACTAGCGATTATATTCAGCATACGTAAATTCCATCAATATATTTACGGAAGAAAGTTTATTTTGCGCACTGACCACAAACCCCTAGTATCTATGTTAGGTCCGCAAACGGGGATACCTACCATGACGGCGAGTAGGATGCAGCGATGGGCAGTGATATTATCAGCATACAATTACGACATCGAATATATTCGAACGAATGAAAATTGTGCTGACGGCTTATCACGTCTGCCAGAAAATAATAGTGTTAAAAACGTGAGGGAGGAGTCAATTCCAGAACAAACGTACCTACACTTTGCACAGGACGGGTTGTCGCTTGATTATAGCGAAATAAAAAAACAAACGGAGAGGGATCCGCTTTTAAGTAGAATTTTAAACTACCTACGAGACGGATGGTCAGATAGGTGTGAAATCGTAAACTTACAACCGTATTTCAATAGGAAAGCGGAACTGTACGAGGAGCTAGGTTGTGTCATGTGGGGTCACCGGGTGGTGATACCGGAAAGATGTAGGAGTAAGGTTTTAACAATCATCCATGAGCCACATATGGGCATCGTAAAGTCGAAGGCGTTGGCACGCAGTTACGTATGGTGGCCGGGCATCGACGAGGCGGTGGAGCGCGAGTGTCGCGCGTGCACCGTGTGCGCCGCGTACGCGGACGACCCGCCACGCGCCTCCCCCCACCCTTGGCCCTGGCTCGCCAGGCCGTGGTCTCGGCTGCATTTAGACTTCATGGGGCCTATATGTGGTAAAACTTACTTAGTTATAGTAGACTCGACATCCAAGTGGCTGGAGGTATTTCAAGTTCCCAGTACTGCAGCGAGTCATACGATGATGAGGTTGCGCGAGCTGTGGAGTAGGTGGGGAATCCCCAGGCAGATAGTGACGGATAATGGACCGCCGTTCACTAGTAGTGAATTTGCCCAATTCATACAAAGTGACGGTATCCAGCATATATTTACAGCCCCCTATCATCCCTCATCCAATGGGGCCGCGGAAAATGCAGTTAAGACTTTAAAAAGGGTTATTAAAAAAGCAAATTTAGATAATAACAGTGTAGAACAGGCTCTGAACACATTTTTATTATATTATAGGAATACCGAACATTGCACTACGGGAATAAGCCCATCAGTCGCACTCATAGGAAGACGGTTGCGAACCAAGTTGGACGTGCTAAAACCCGATGTGGAAGTTAGAATACGAAAAGTGCAGCAAGGGCAGGTTGATAGTGCGGGAGGGACAGAAAGGAGGGTGGAAGTAGGAGACGACATTTGGTATCGACAATATCTAAAGGGGGAGAAATGGCTGCCCGGTACTATAGTTAACTTGACAGGGCCAAGCAATTATGAGGTACTAGACAGTAACGGTGAACAAGTACATAGGCATATCGATCAGCTTAGGCGAAGGACTAGGAGTTCGCTAGTGGTCCCCACAGATTGGTCACGTTCACCAGAAGCTACGTCGCCCCTCGAAGGCAGGTCGGAGCGGCCGGAGGTCTCGGTGGCATCGTCGTCGCCTGCGCGGGAGCCTGCGTCGTCGCCGCCTCAGAAAAACGATCAGACCGATCAAGATACAGTGGCAGAAGAGTTTTCGACGCCACCGTCTATACCTGTACCGCCCCAGTCTCGCCCCATTAGGAAATGTAGGTTTAATAACGATGTTAATTATAAGATTTAATTAAGGATTTAGTTAAGTATTTAATTGTTAAATGTACGTTAAGTATTTAGTTAAGTATAAGTTATGTTATCAGTATATAGAGTAAGTTAGTTATTGTAATTATTAAGTTAGTCACTTGTAGTTAATTAGTGGTGGAGGGATGTAATGTAGGTAGGTGAATAAATATTTATTATGATTGTAAGTGAGGTAGGTCAAGCGCTGGCCGCCGCCGGCAGTCCGCAATATACGAGCTAAGCGACTACACGCCTTTTATTTACTCCACCGAACGAACATTACAGAAACAAAGGCCTGTAATCTATCATGTTCTTCCTTCAGTTTACATGAAGGAACAATTATGGAAACTGAAGATAATTTAAACATTCATGTACTCGTAAGTACACTATCTTATCTTACTAATATTATACATGTGAAAGTTTGGATAAATGTATGGATGTATGTTTGCTACTCAGTCACGCCAGAATGGCTGAACAGATCTGGATGAATTTTGCACAGATATAGATTATAGTCTTGAAAAGCACATAATTATGCTTCTTTTGATCCCGGTTAAATTTTATTTCCCTTGGGATAAGAAAGCAGTTTTCACGCGGGCGAAGCCACTGGCAGAAGCTAGTATTTAATAAAAAAATATAATTTGATATAAATTTTACAGTATTAAGATAAATTACCTTCATTATAATCTTTGTATGTACAATCATTCATTATTAAGCAGTTTGATCGAGGGATGTTATGAAACCAAAAGTGTGGCAGATTTTACATACAAATCGCATGATTTCAGATTGATAGTGCTGTTGACCTACTGCCGTCGACTAGTGATCAAAAGCCAGTTGAAATAAACCCTCCAATTTCTCAACAACCATCAATAGTAAGTATTACAACCAAAAAATATTGTGTCCATAACAAAATTATAGTTATTAAACGGTTTTATGGATTTTAGGACAAGACTCCAGAGTACACTCCTCGAACGTTGCGAAAAAAATGGAAAAACTCAGAAAAACTTTCATCCGAACGACTGAAAAAATTAAAGGCTCTTCGAGAAAAAAGTAGACGTCTATCGAAAAAAGTAGCTAAACTAGAAAATGTTATTGCAGAACTTAAAACAAAGTCTTTGATAAGTGAAGAAGATGGGGATTTATTGGAATCTGTTGACCCTGCCAATAGAGACTTCTTAAAAAAAATGTTGAACCCCACTTCCAGTGGTAGAAAATATTCACCATCGTTACGCAAATTCGCTCTTTGCTTACAATTTATAAGTCCTCGGGCTTACAAATATGTACGACAACAATTTAATACTTGTCTGCCTCATCCATCCACACTTACGTCGTGGTACAAAAGTGTAGATGCAAACCCAGGGTTTACAACAGAATCTTTAGAATGCATTAAATTGGTGGCAAAGAACAAAAAAAGCGAACTGTATTGCGCAGTAAGTATGGATGAGATGGCTATAAGGAAGCACGTCCAGTGGGACGGAACAAAGTGTGTAGGTCTGGTGAATTATGGGGCATTGGATGGTCACAATGTAGCTGAAGCTAGGGAGGCATTGGTGTTTATGGTAACATTTATAAATAGTGGATGGAAAATGCCTATCGGTTATTTTTTTACTGATGGTTGTACTGGCGAACAGAAGGCAACATTGATGAAACAATGTATGGGTTTGTTAGTAGATTGTAGTGTTAATATTGTCTCACTAACTTTTGATGGCTGTCCGGCTAACTTTTCGATGGCAAAAAATTTAGGTTGCAATTTCGATGACTTAGAGAATATGATTTCGTACTTTGTTGCTGAAAAACAGCACATAGTTATTTTTCCGGATCCAGCGCATATGCTAAAACTTGTGAGAAATACACTAGGTCAGAAAAATAAACTAACAAAGGACATGGCTAAATGACTGCCCTAAGGATGTATAAAGGGGCCCATATACGGTACGATTGATCTGTACGATCCGTCGTTGCAGACCGATCGAAACGACGGATCGCCAGTGTATGTTCACATCGTTAACGATTTACTTGATCGCAAACGATATCGGAGGTCGTCACAGAATCCCTTGCGATCAGACCAATCGTAACGATAAATCGACAGTGTATGGCGCCTTGCGATCAACGATTCGATTTTTGTCTCAGTCAACGCCGGCCGCCGCACGCGCTGCATGTCTATTGTCTACGTACCTAGCCTACACTCGACGAACGAAACAACAAAATGACTACATGGAGTAACGACCATTTGATTGAATTTATTGAATTATTCAGAGAACAAGAGCCTTTATGGAAAATAAGACATAAAGATTATCACAACAACGTGAAGAGAACGGTGTGTTATAATGTACTTTTGGAGAAAATGAAAATAATTGACAATACTGCTGATTTGAATAAAGTCAAAAAGAAAATTAATAACCTAAGGACAGTCTTTCGTAAAGAATTGAAGAAACAGAATGATTCGCTGTTATCCGGAAGCAGTGCTGACGAAGTTTATTCGCCTAAACTATCATATTTTGAAAATTTAATGTTCCTAAAAGACCAAGAAATGCCACATGAAGGAGAAAGTTCCATAAAGTCGGTGAGTACAAATCTTTATTTAAATTTCAACTTAAATTAACTTATGTACTTAAGTGCTACACATAATTGTTCTGCCATGGAACTGCACCGATTCCATTAAAATAATCTACAAACAAATTTCTATTTTCTGTTGCTGAGTGAAAACCGGGTCCTCTTCTTCTCTCGAGACCAATCAAGTTACTATGTAGACCTTCTTCAATCTCTCCAACTTCATAGTTTTCTCTATCAAAGCTATCTTGCGGGGAGTAGGTGTCTGGATTTTCACGGCGTAAAAAGTTATGTAGTGCACAACAAGCCATCACCACTGGAGCAATATTATCTAAGTCCAAATTTATTCCATTTTTCAGTATTCCAAACCGAGCAACTAAAATTCCAAATACATTTTCAATTATGCGTCTTGCTCGGGATAAACGGTAATTAAAAATTCTTCTATTTTCATTGAGCTGTGACTTATTAAATGGTTTCAAAAAATTATTCCTTAGAGCAAAAGCTTCATCTCCAACAAACACATAAGGAAGCGTTATTCCATTCACTGAATCTGGTTGTGGCAACCCCAATGTACCGTTTATAAGTTTTTGATAAAAATCTGTATTTTTTATAACCCCACCGTCAGACACTCGGCCGTTTGTACCAAAGTGAAAATAAATTAACTCATAATTAGCATTAGCAATTGCCATCAGAACCTGACTGTGGAAGTGTTTATAATTAAAGAAATATGAACCAGATTCAGGCGGCGGCTTTATTTTAATATGCTTGCCATCAACAGCGCCAAGACAATTGGGAAAATTCCATCGTTTTTCGAAATCAGTTCCAATTGCTTTCCATTCACTTTCATTCGAAGGTAACTGAAACAAAACAAATTTCTTTTATTACAGACGATTACAGAGGAACAACATGAAGATGACAACAAAAATTCGTGTAAGGTTCAGTCACCAAGTGGAACTCAAGCTGAAAATGACGATATTTTACCACCTCCACCTACACCAAGTCGATTAAAGCGCAAGAAATCTTCGCAGGTATCAAATTCAACAATAGATTTAACTCTTGACAATATAAATCAAAAAATTTTGTCTCTTAAACCTGACGATACATGTGACATATTTGGAAAAACTGTAGCTTCTAAATTAAAATCATTACCTAAAGATCAACGGATCTGGGCGGAAAAAATTATTAATGAAACCTTGTTAGAAGCCGAACTTGGGAACCTGAATAGACAATGTGTAAGTAGAGTAAATAATATTTTAAATAACTCTTCCCAAGATTGGCAACCAAATACTTCTCCATACTCTCAACCTCACACATCTCCATACTCTCAACCTCACACTTCGCCATACTCTCAACCTCGCACATCTCCATACTCTCAACCTCACACTTCGCCATACTCTCAACCTCGCACATCTCCATACTCTCAACCTCACACATCTCCATACTCTCAACCTAACACTTCCCCATACTCTCAATCTCACACTTCTTCACACTATCAACCACAGACATCTCCCTACTCTCAATCTCAGATGTCTCCATACTCTCAACCTCAGGAGTCTCCATTCTCACAGTCTCATTTGTCACAGAACATTCCTTCAAATCAACAAGAAATTCAGACACCACCAGAAGAACAGACTACACTGTTACACATTCCTGAAAATCAGTCCTCCAAACCTCAAACTCCACCTTTACTCCAAGCCAGACAGAGACCTACGGGAGAACAGTTGTCAGATGCAAAAGAACAAAATTTAATTAATTTTTTTGAAAACTTTCAATCCTAATGTTTAACTATGTACCTAACATGTTTAACTGCCTATATGAATCGAAAATAAATGATTATAACTATTAAGAATGATTTATGTTTTATTGCAGTACATACCTTACAATAGTCGTGACATGCTTTGTAAATGGCGGCGCAGGTTTCTGGGATGATTCTCCCCAGTAACTGTGGTGAAATTATAGATGAGAACTTTAGATCTTCATAGGATCGTCCAGTGGCTAGGAAACGCAAAGTTGCACTAAGGCGTTCGTGATTACTGACAGCTTGCCTCATGTTTGTATCGTGCTTCTGTATTTTAGGTGATACTAATTTCAATAATTTTAGGTACGTAGGTTCAGTCATTCTCATGTAGTTGTGCCAGTCTTTTGGATGGAACCGTAATTCTTTTAAAATATTTACATGCGAGTACTGATGTCGTTTTAATAGCCATTTCTTAACCCACATTTTTCTAGGTTTGTTTCTTTTTTTCTGTAACCGAATCAAAGTTACTGCCACAAAACTAAGAAAAAGAAGTTCGTTTTCCATTGTAGTCACGTCTTGAATTATTTGAACACGTCGTCACTCTGTTTTTTTCAAACCAACAAATGATCGATCGTGACGACCAATCGTTTCATGTGTGAGCGGCAGTTTTGTTGCGATACATCGTCACGATATCGTTTCAGATGATCGTAGCGACGGATCGTCCCGTATATGGCGCACTTAAGAATCTTACATTAACTCGAAATATTGAAATATTATTTCGTGAATTATTTGGTTTTTAATAATTTTATAGAACTTTAATGAACTGTAAGACATAAAAAAGTATCTGAATTGTTTTCTAAGCTTGTTTTGTTTGACAACATAAGATCAAAGGGAAAGCTAGGGAGGGGTCATGTCGCTTTTCCAGAATGTCAAATAGAAACTGTACTTAAATCGATTTTTGAAAAGAGTTATCAAATCGATTTATTTTCTGAAACTACCTAATTATGGCTGGATAAGCAATACTAACACTTCGGGCGTCTTTTTTTTTTAAGGATGGGACATCATCAAATGATCCCTTCCGCTCTGGGTGGAGCGGCAGGGAGTGTCAGACTTTTACTGACTAAAACCCATCCATGGATTTAACCAGGGCCGGACGCGAGAGGTCGCACTTCGGGCGATTTGGGATCGTTTTGGATTATTGGACATTATGATGTTTGGCTTAACTTCACTAGACTTGATTCGATGGTGATCATAAGCTGGTATCGACAATATGCATTTTATGATCTTCGAAACCACTTCGTGAGGCTTTAGCTCGATTCATTGTCAAGTGATATCCGTCATAATGACTTCCTCAGTACCTACCTTATTCGTTTTGACCTCATTTGTCTACGGTTATGTTTTTTTTGTGGTCAAAAATACTTCAAACATAAGGCAAAACATTAGTTCGATATTTTGCCACTGGCGAAAGGATGTTTAGAACATTCTGCTTTTTTGTGCTAGTTTTGCGCCACTGATATGACAAAATATTCTAGAAAAGGACATTTGGTGCGGCTAGCGAGAAAAATAGTGACATAGTAGGCAGTCGTCGGATTTTTTGAATAGTCATAATTATGTCTAAAAATGATTGGAAACATCTTCGTAACTGAGAAGTGGCAATCAGAGATTTTGGCGGGAATTATGGCATTCAATTCGGTGTTCTGTTTTATTGTTTGTTAAATGAGTTTTGATTCGGAAAGCAGGGTTGTTTTAAAGTGACAATCAACTTCACTCGATTCCACGTTATTCTAATCGAAATCAAATAAAAATAGATGAAAGCTTCGGAATGTGCTTCTTCGTTTATTCTTACTACCTATATATTTTGTAACGAAAAATATTAACTGAATAATGGTCGTCAAAACAAATTCATTTTTTTACAAACCTTACGATTATTTTATCGATTCTGTTACACTTGAAGTTCAATCCCATCTCTTATTATAACAAAAACCAACGTCAGTTATTTGTCATGAGTGTCATGACTAAAGATGGGTTAATATCGATATTTATCAGTATTAGCTAATAGGAATATATAAGTCTAGAATAATTACAATATCTTAACTAATATTTGAGGATCAGTGATATTTAACTAAAACCTAATAATACGTATCACTTCACGAATCCGATCCAAGAAGATCCGTGCCAAGTGAATGGAAACTCAAATTATGTTAAAGATTATTGTACATATTAGTAGTTTGTAGATTATGTGAACTCCCGAACAAGCCGGATTCCGAAAAGGCTTCAGCACCGTAGACCACATACACAATGCGGCAGGTTATACAGAAGACCGAAGAGTATGATCTGCCCCTCTGCTTAGCGTTTGTAGACTACGAGAAAGCCTTCGATTCGATCGAGACTTGGGCTGTGCTGCAGTCTCTCCAACGGTGCAAGATTGACTATCGGTACATCGAGGTGCTGAAGTGTTTGTATGAAAACGCCACCATGTCAGTCCGACTTCAGGATCAGACATCAGAACCTATCCTCCTGCAGCGGGGTGTGAGGCAGGGAGACGTAATTTCTCCGAAACTGTTCACGGCCGCAATGGAGGACGTCTTCAAGGTTTTGGACTGGAGAAGGCTAGGCATTAATGTAAATGGCGAGTACATCACTCATCTTCGATTTGCCGACGATATAGTCGTCATGGCTGAGACCACGGAGGACCTCAGAACAATGCTCGATGACCTCAGTAGAGCTTCCGAAAGAGTGGGTCTTAAAATGAACATGGACAAAACCAAGGTCATGGTAAATTCCCATGTAGCACCCACTCCTATCAAGATTGGAGGCTCTGCACTCGAAGTTGTTGATGAGTACGTCTACCTGGGACAAACGATCCAGTTAGGTAGGGCTAACTTCAAGAAAGAGGTCAACCGTCGAATCCGACTCGGCTGGGCGGCGTTCGGGAAGTTGCGCGGTATCTTCTCGTCTCACATACCACAGTGTCTCAAGACGAAAGTCGACCAGTGCGTGTTGCCAGTGATGACCTATGGACTCGAAACGTGGTCGCTCACAATGGGCCTCATCAGAAGGCTTAAAGTCACCCAAAGGGCCATGGAGAGGGCAATGCTCGGAGTTTCCTTGCGTGATCCAATCAGGAATGATGATATCCTCAAGAGAACCAAGATTACCGACATAGCCCGAAGGATCGCCAAATTGAAGAGGCAGTGGGCAGGGCACATTGCTCGCAGAACAGATGGTCGATGGGGCCGAAAAGTTTTGGAGTGGCGACCGCGTACCGGAAGACGCAGCGTTGGAAGGCCTTCCACAAGGTGGACCGATGACCTGGTGAGGGTCGCGGGTAACCGATGGATGCGAGACGCACAGGACCGGTTGTTGTGGCGACACTTGGGGGAGGCCTATGTCCAGCAGTGGACTTTTTGGTTTTTCGATTTGAGCCAAAATTCTCTGTATTTCGTTCTGTGTGCTTTTTATTTCTTTTTTCACTTCGGCCAAAGTTTTAAAAATGTTAATTTTATTTTCTATTGAGCAGAGTATTCCACCTCATATGCCAGCTTTCGATTGAATTTTGAGTTGAAGGAAATCCACATTCAATGGAATCTGCAACCGACCACATTTCTGGTGGATAGGATGGTGGTACTAGTAAAATAGAAACAATGACACAAATGTCAAAAACAACATCAGAATATACCTACCTCCTTCGACCCAAAATTAAAAAATACATAAAAATAGGTTGTCCCTTATTTTAATCTTTTGAAAACTGTTGCCCCCTATAATAAGAAATCTGTTATGGTTATCCACCATAGTTACGATTTAAATTATCTGAATAAATGATTAAACTGCACAAAGATTTGAAAACATAATTGATTATTATATAATTACGTATGTTTTTATTCTGTACCTAAAACCATAAAGCGGAATTCAATTATTATTGCCACATTTAGAGCAGTAGGTATTATGCCGAAGGTATGTTCCGTCGAAATAGAGATCTGCCGAACAAGTGCGTATCGAAGAAGGGTTCTGTCGAAGTAGTATTTTTCGAAGGTGTGTGTTGTCGAAGTATGTTCTGTCGGACTAATGCTTGTCGAATATATGTTCTGTCAAAGCAATGAGTAGGTAGCCGAACTATTGTTCTTCGAAATTGGGACCGTGTCGAAATAATTAACTGTCGAAATTCAGGATGACACCCGTTCCAGTGAGTTGGAACTGGAAGTCGCAGAGTTCTGGGTGAGCCGGAACTATCTGCGTCGCAGAGTTCACGATGAGTTGGAACTGTCTGCTGTTGGCGTGACTGCTGGCGTCGACCAGGAAAGGTTCTTCAAGGCTCTTCATGTGACTGGCCGAAGGTGCAGTGTGCTTGCCAAGGTGGGTCGGAGCTGTGCAACGTGCTGACGTGCCTGCTGGCGTCAACCAGGAGAGGTTCTTCAAGACTCTTCATGTGACTGGCCAAAAGTGCAGAGTGCTTCCCAAGGTCGCTGATGAGGTTGATGATAGAGGCTGAGGATGCTGACCAGGAATGCGCGTCCGCTGCATGCTGGTGGTCAGGATACCCGTAGAAGCCGATGGTTCTGGCTGGCTGTATGACTCTCTGCTCGAGAGCTTGAGGTCACGATGAGAAGTAATGATGATGATGTCATGATGGAGTAGCAGCACGAATGCTGCGCTGACGTTCAACGTCGAGGGTCACCAGTTTGGAGGTAGCGGAACAGAGAGTAAAGTCCCACATACCTCCGTTGAAAAGGGAGGATCCTCCGACCGGACGGTTGTTGGTTGTCCGGTAGGCAACTGCCCGAAAGATGATATTCGGGCTTTGTATATGTTCTTATCGCACGGTAAACTCTCTTATCGCGATTTAGGATTTAGTTCGCAGCTATCGAGATAGATGGCGCTGCGAGTCTCAATTGTTGATTCTGCTACGCTGATTTTTTGTGGCGATATTAATGTCGCCTACAAGCATATATCAGATCGTCTAATTATTAATACGAGAATCCATAGAATATTACTAATCTCTTAACTAATACTAATGTTTTCGTCACACTCCTAGTCATGACAGTGCTAGTATCTGAGGATGGGCGATACACCAGAACACATTATCAGCTCCATTTTTTGATAATGTTCTTGTAAGACACACAGAATATTGAATAAATAAATAAATCGTATTTTTGCTGTTTTATTTCAATAGGTACCTAATCTTTTATTTCCTTGGTTACGCAGTGCGTTCGTTATCTTGTTAAGTCTGGATTTATCAATCAACACATACTAGGTAACTAAGTCCCCCTGGCGCGTTTGTCTGTCTGTACGAATGTAGAAAGAGATTTTGATGGAGTTGTCACTGCTTATGAGGTAGATTGGTTCTTCCGAAAGGTTTAGGTGTACATTCGTGTAGGTATTATTGAATGTAAATCAAGTCAGAAAAATCCTGAGGGCTTTTCTTGCGTGTGCAGCTTAAAACGTGAGTAATATTTGATAAAGTACATACCTACTGCAGAATTGTTTTACGTTTTGCGGGTATAACAATGTTTGTTTTTGTCAAGATTTGCTTGACTATGCTTGGTCTTACTCACATAATTAAATTGTAATTTTAAGTAGTCCATTAATTTTTATCTTACTGTATTTATTTTACTGTATTTATTTTATAACTCTTGTATTTTCACATAAACGGCAGACTTTTGATTTCCGTACGTCATGTCCTAGGCAACCACTGAAAATCAGCGCCGTGCTGAGGGTCCCCCTAGGCACAGCAATATGCTGAGTGGAAGCCTTTTTGCCACAACCACGACATGCATGCTTTATTTTAACTTGTTTTAAATTTCATTTTTGTTTTTTTATTGTTATTTAATTATTAACTTGTCTTTAAACTAACATAATTTAAGATCTACTAACACTATCGTTTGGGTTTTGGTGCAGGATCCACTTAAGTCATGTGTGTTGTTTTTGTGGCAATTAAATACTTTTTCTTTCTTCTTTCTTTCTTTCTTTCTTTACCTCAAATTCAATAATCTTTAGTTTGTTTGGGTCAGTTAATATTAATCCTTATCTTTTCAAATATGTTTAACCATTATTTAAATTGTCTGTGAAAACTGTCTTTATTTCAACTCATTTGGATAAGTAGTAAGGCTTTACGAGAGTTTAATATTTCGCGCGAGCGGGAGCGTATTTTCGCGGATTGCAGAAATGAAGTTGTATCATGTTTTTTGGTGCAATTACCCCTTTGTAGATATTTACTCACTTACTCCCCCTTCGCCCATCGCCTTGTTTACGAGCGAACGTGTGTTCGGTTAACGCGTAAAATCTTAGTCAAATTACCAAAAGTGTGCAAGAAGCTTTAACCCGTAACCATTAAGTCAAAACGGTCAGTCTCGCGTAAAGTGAATTAAAAATATTAATTATTTGGTGACCGAGCTGCCGCTGCCACCGCGCTGCTTGTGCGCCGCTCACCGCAGTAACCACCAAGCTCCGCCCACTCGAGGAACAAGGACAGTCGCCATAATTGCCTTCCCGCTTACTCCTACGTGCGTTTGAGTTGTACCGAATTTGCACCGAATAACATCGCTACGCGTGCTACTGTTACGTTTAATGTTATCATACTTACGCCTAGCAAGATGCCACTTAGGCGTACGCCGCCGCCATCCTCGCCACTACCACAAAACTCGGATGTAAACAAGCACTTAAACGTTACGGATGAACGCGACCCTGCTGTGGGAATTCAACATTATAACTCAGCGCCTGATTTGAGGTCGATGTTGGAAAATTTAGCAGGTAATAAGAAGCGGAAGTTTGATGAGTGCGATAATTGTTCTACCGACGCTATTAAAGAGATTTTTTCCTTGTTTTCGCAAGATCAGGCAGCTAGGTTTGATGACTTACATTCGACGATAAATAGTCTTACGGAGCAAAACAGTAAGTTGACACAAAGTGTTGAGCTCATGTCAAGCAAGTACGATGAGTTCTTGTCCAGAATTTCTCAGCTTGAATCTGGGAGTCGAGCGGATAGAAAATTAATTGAGTCTCTTGAAGAAAAAATTGAATTTCTGGAACGCAAGTCGCGTTCCACGGGAATTGAAATTCGCAACGTACCCAAAAAAGCGGGTGAGACCAAGAAGGATTTGTGTACACTAATGCAGAGTGTTGGACAAACTATTAAGCTTCCAATTGATCCAAATTATGTGAAGGATATATACAGGATAAAATCGAAAGACTCATCTAACCCAATTATTGTTGAACTTGCTACTGTATTACATAAGGAAGGGATTCTGGAAAATGTAAAAAAGTATAATAAGTCAAAAAAACCAGGTGAAAAACTTAATACAGCCACCCTTGGCTTTAAAGATCCAGTAAAACCAGTGTTTATATCGGAAACTCTAACTGCGAAGACACAAAAGCTTTTTTATCTGGCCAGAACCTTTCAGCAGCAGCACAATTACTCCTTCTGCTGGACATCGCATGGTGTTGTCTACCTAAGGAAAAAAGAAAAAGAGCCGCACATCAGAGTTACCTCGGAGATGGATATTGAAAACCTCAGGAAATCGGACTGACTATTTTATTTGTTAACTACTCCTGTTCATATAGTTAAAAGGTTCGTTTCTGTTTTTTTTTCGCATGAGTGTTCTGGTTATCAACTCATTATTATTTTTTGGGTTCTATTAAAATTTTTATATGTTATAAGTACACATACACAACTATACTCATTTTTTTACCTACCTATAGATTCTTTCGGAATTAACCCCCTACCAGTTATTGCTTATTGTATCGTATTCATAGGATTATTTTTCACCGTAACAAATCCCTACAACATTTATTTATTTTATTGTTCTAATGCTACAAAAAATCTATTAGCTTGCCAACCTAGAGATTTCAAGATCGGTCTAAACTTGTTTTTCTTTGAATGTTATCAGCCCGATCATTTATATTGCTTCAGTACCAATGGCTAATTTTGATGATCTTTCGAATAATATTGATGACTTTTCTGTATCGGATTCAATTGAATGTCAAGTTGATGACTGTAAAAAAATATTTCCACCACATTCGGCCCTGTCAGTTGTTACTCAAAATGTTCGTAGTCTAAATTGTAACTTTTCAGATTTTCAGGTTTTATTAACCAGATTAGGCTTTGATTGTGACGTACTCATTCTCACCGAGTGCTGGCTGTCATGTGTTACTTCTATACCGACAATTAGCGGTTATTGTGGGTTTGCGACCGCATTGAATCCTCTTCAAAATGATGGCGTTGTCGTATATATAAAAAATGAATTAAGCTTTTGTATTGAGGAACCTTGTTTGCTAAATTCAAATTGCCTGCTGATTAAAATTGGTAATAATGATACAGCGTTGCTGGCCGTCTACAGGTCCCCATCATATGCCAACGTCGATCCTTTTTTATCATCGCTTGATGAAAATTTGATGAGCTTGTCAGGATTTAATAATGTCGCAATAATAGGAGATGTCAACATAGACATACTTTCCGAGAATACTAGTGCGCCGGCTCTTCAATATCTTGCTCTCGCAGCCTATCACGGTCTATTGCCGGCTCATTATTTCATTACTCGTGACGCTAGTGGTACCTGTTTAGATCACGTGCTCTTGAAAACCAAACTCCCTTCTATTACTATTGTACCGCAATCTACAGTCACTGACCACAAGTCGGTCATATTTTGTTTAAAAAAGCAACAGTCACGTTCGTATGCCGTTTTAACGCGTACCATAATAGACCATGATCGTTTAACTCAGGACATAAACAAAATCAACTTTAGCCCGATTTATGAAACGGGTGACTGTGACATTGCGGTCAGCTATATCATTAGTGAACTTAAAAGCGCATTGAGTAACAACTCTAAAACTATTTTACTTCCACGTCGCAAAAAAATCATCAAACCGTGGATAACGCAAGGCCTGTTGCGCTGTATGCGCAATAGGGATAAACTGCACAAAAAGTCGAAATTGTTTCCAAATGACCTAATATTAAAAACAACGTACATTCGATACAGAAATTTTTGTAGCTCAATTATTAAAAAAGTTAAACGTACTTATGAAAGAGAACTAATTCAAAAGGCTGGCAAGAATAGTAAGAAGTTATGGGATACAGTTAAAAGTATCACTAATACGACGATAAATGTGAACTATCCTCAGGAATTACTAACTGTATCTGACACTCCTCAGCGCTCTGTTAATGATATTAATTTCTATTATTCCAACGTTGGCAGGTCACTGGCTGAACAGATACCGATAGTGCAACCAAAGATCCAAAACTGTAGTGAAACTCCAATTGAACACACTTATAATTCACTTGTCCTCATGGACACTGATGAAGACGAAGTCATGGACCAGATAAATGCACTAAAAACCGAATGTTCTGTAGGGTGGGACAATTTGTCAAATCAGCTCTTAAAAGATCATAAAGATATTCTTGTCCCACACTTAACCTACATTTTTAATATGTGTCTAGATAAGGGTTGCTTTCCCAAAGACCTTAAGAAATCTCAGATCCGACCAATTCACAAGGGTGGGGCCAGAGACCGTATCGAGAACTTTAGGCCCATTTCAATTCTACCGTCGCTTTCAAAAATACTTGAAAAAATTATTAACCGTCGCTTAATAAACTATCTCGAAAGCAAACACATTTTGTCAGATCATCAGTTTGGTTTTCGTCGCGGTAAATCCACTGATCACGCAGTTAGCCATTTAACAGATTTTATTACTGATAATCTAGACAAAGGTAATAAATGTATCTCAATTTTTCTAGACTTAGCAAAGGCCTTCGATACGGTTTCTGTTCCAATCCTTGTACAAAAATTGGAAAAAATCGGCGTAAGGGGGAAACAGCTTAGTCTTTTGACTGATTATTTGACCAACAGAACACAATGTGTTCAGATTGGTTCCTACACTAGTTCTGATCTTCCAGTGACCTACGGCGTGCCCCAAGGAAGTATTCTTGGGCCGACCCTTTTTCTCGTTTATATAAACGATCTCCTTTGTCTAAACTCATTTCATGGCAAAATAATCTCATACGCAGATGACACTGCTCTCATTTTCGCTGCTAAAACATGGAATGAGACTTACCAGCTAGCCCAAACAGGATTTGATTTAGTGAAGAGGTGGCTTTGTGATAATGTGCTTACTCTGAATGTTGAGAAAACTAAATACCTGACCTTTTCTATTCGCGCTTCTTCACATGTCAATCTAAACTTAATCGCACATAACTGCTCCCTAGACACTTCGATGGATCTTAGATGCTCATGTTATCCTCTGGAGCGTGCAAAAACAATTAAGTACTTAGGCATAATTATTGATGATAAGTTTAACTTCAAAGCTCACATTCAGGCACTGAGTAAAAGAGTTCGTAAGCTTACCTACATTTTTAAGACATTGAGGCATGTAGTCACCCCTATATTGCTTAAGCAAATCTATTATGCTCTTTGTCAGTCAATAATTTCATACTGCATATCGTCTTGGGGTGGTTCACCAAAAACTACGTTAAAGCAACTTGAGGTATCACAAAGATCCATTCTGAAACTCAGCACGTTTAAACCTTTTCGCTACCCTACCACGCTTCTTTATGAACATTGTGAGGTCCTAACTGTACGCCAACTGTTTGTCTTAAGCATAATTATGAAACAGCATACTACCTTGGAGTACAGCCCGAGTATGTTAACAAGGCGGAAGGGTTTACCTGTATGTAGGAGGGTATCACTCACAAGAACTGCTTTTGTTCATAGATTTTTTCCCTTTTTAGGCCCATATTTGTATAACAAAATTAATAAGACTCTTCATATATACTCTATGAATAGAGTAGTGATGAAAACATCCGTAACGAATTGGCTGGGGAGGCTAACGTACGAGCAAACTGAGGATCTACTGACTATCATAAAGTAGTGATATAGTCTTGTGATACAAGTTATGATCGGTTTTATTTATTATGTATTCTATTATTTTCCTATAAGAATCTACTAGCATAAATATTTGGTTTACTCTCTCACACACCCTCTCACACACATACACTCATCCCTTCATCTTACACACCCAGAGGACAGTAACCTAGTTTTATAACCTTATTTTACAAAATATATAAGTATATGCATTTAAAACTTGTTAATTTAGTTTAGTACAAATTTTAATGTTTACTTTTGTTCGTGAGCTCATACTTGCATCTTGAGTTGGAGGGCTTGAGGCGCTGCGTACTGAGACACAGGCTATAAACCTAGTTCGGTAGCAGATGCTAAATATAGACACAATTGATGTGATTATAATTTTAAGAATAATTATAAGTAGCTTGTTAACAAATTGTGTGAACATATGTGAATCTTTCTGGTCTAATAAAGATTATTATTATTACTCAAGTAGGTTAGGTAAGTAAGTTCCACCGTGCGAAATTGGGGTGGGTCGCTCGCTATATCAATATACAATTTATCAATAAAATCGCAGATACATTCAAACGCCTACGCAAAAATTCATAGCAATGCCGTTTGTTTGAAGTTTTTTCGATACGTATTGACGTAGGAGTAACATGATTTTATTTTCAGGATTGCAAAGATATAAACAGTTCCTGAAACATTTTTTAAACGAAATACTAATAATCAGCTATTCAGCATTACATATTGCTAGGTACCATGTTTATACATTCTAAGGGCAATCGTCCATTCTCCATTTAGCCATGTCCTTTACATGGTGGAAAAATTTCATGGCATTTTATCGAATTGCTTCATAATCTGCAAGAAAAGGAGGGTCTCCATCTCGCTAACCGTCTTAAAACTCAGCACATCAACTTTTCAAAACAAATTATGAAAGTTAAATTGGCGGCACAAACATTCAGCAATTCCGTGGCAGATGCGATAGAATTTTGTGACAAACAATTGAATTTGCCAGAATTTTCGGGTTCCGATGATACTGTTGATTTTATAAGAAAAATTAACGACTTGTTTGATATTTTTAACAGTCGGAATCTTAATATGTATGGTTTTAAAAAACCTATTAATAGTAAAAATGGCGATAGCATACTAGATTTTATCAATGTGATGGATACCTACATCAGAGGGTTGAAACTAGAGGGGAAACCAATACTGCAAACAAATAGGAAAGTTGGATTCATTGGTTTCTTGATATGTATACAGAGTCTCAAAAAAATGTATACTGATATCATAGTGACAGGAAAACTTAATTTTTTACCTGTATACAAACTTAGCCAAGATCACCTGGAGTGCTTCTTCAGCTCGATTCGATCGAAAGGCGGCTTTAACAACAATCCGACAGCTTTTCAATTTCAAAGTGCCTACAAAAGACTAGTGATACACGGGGAAATAAAAGGTATTGAGTCTGGAAACTGTATACCTCTAGAAGATATAAAAATTTTAACACACACAGAAGTGCGATATGAAAATAAAATTAATATGTACTGTGCTCAAGATGTCGAAGACTCTACTATAGATTTCCCACCTAATAATAATTTCTTTGTTAATGATGACCATGACTATATTTTTAACCCCTCAAAATTGACAACCTATACTGAAGAAATAATTTCATACATCGGTGGGTTTGTTGTAAGGAAATTAAGAAAAGCAATAAAATGCGAAGATTGTCTACTAGCTCTCATCAGCGACAAATATTTAGGTCTTATATTTAAAAAAGATAAGGGGGCCTTATTTATCCTTCACGCGATGTTATAAAAGTATGTACGTTGGCAGAAAGAATATTTAGGATTCATTTAAACAAGGGCATAACATGCTTTACAGAAAAAAATCTTTTGCCCAAACTTATTTTAACGACTTTCAAACGATGCCAGGATGTATTTATAAATAATCATTTTGAAAGTCAACCTTTTATTGGCAACCACAAAGTTTTATTTATTAAGGCGATTGCCATGCACTATTTTGAACTGCGTATACATCACGCAACAAAAGGATTTGAACCCAAGCAAAAAATTAGAAACCTTCATACTTTGGAGGTAGCGGAACAGAGAGTAAAGTCCCGCAAACCTCCATTGAAAAGGGAGGATCCTCCGACCAGACGGATGTAGTGTCTGGTGTGCAACTGCCCGAGAGTTGATATTCGGGCTTTGCATGTGTTCTAATCGCACGGTAAACTTTGATATCGCGATTTAGGATTTTGCAGTTAGTTCGCAGCTGTTGAGATAGATGGCGCTGCGAGTCTCATTTGTTGCGATGTTGATTCTGCTACGTTGATTTTAGTGGCGGCATGAATGCCGCTACATCACTCCCCTCCGGAGACCGGAGGTCGATAGTGGATGAGTCGTCCATACATCTTGAGATGCTTGCCAGGCCAGTGGAAGGTTGGTTCCAGTGAGTCGGAACCGGAAGTCGCAGAGTTCTCGGTGAGTCGGAACTGTCTGCGTCGCAGAGTTCACGGTGAGTCGGAACTGTCTGCGGCGCCCCGATGCTGCTGCTGGCGTGACTGCTGGCGACGACCAGGAGAGGTTCTTCAAGGCTCTTCATGTGACTGGCCGAAGGTGCAGTGTGCTTGCCAAGGTGGGTCGGAGCTGTGCGACGTGCTGACGTGACTGCTGGCGTCGACCAGGAGAGGTTTTCAAGGCTCTTCATGTGACTGGCCGAAAGTGCAGTGTGCTTGCCAAGGTCGCTGATGACGTTGATGATAGGGGCTGAGGATGCTGACCAGGAATGCGCGTCCGCTGCATGCTGGTGGTCAGGATACCCGTAGAAGCCGAGGGTTCTGGCTGGCTGTATGACTCGCTGCTCGAGAGCTTGAGGTCAGGATGAGGAGAAGTGATGATGATGATGATGATGACGTCATGATGAGATAGCTGCACGAAGGCTGCGCTGACGTTCAATATCGAGGGTCACCAGTTTGGAGGTAGCGGAACAGAGTAAAGTCCCACATGCCTCCACTGGAAAGGGAGGATCCTCCGACCAGACGGTTGTTTGTGTCTGGTGGGCAACTGCCCGAGAGTTGATATTCGGGCTTTGCATGTGTTCTAATCGCACGGTAAACTTTGATATCGCGATTTAGGATTTTGCAGTTAGTTCGCAGCTGTTGAGATAGATGGCGCTGCGAGTCTCATTTGTTGCGATGTTGATTCTGCTACGTTGATTTTGGTGGCGGCATGAATGCCGCTACAATACTAAGCTTGTTTTATTTAAAGGACAATAATTTGTGTAAAATCAATAAAAAGCTAATTAAAAATAAACTTGTTCTATTATTTACCCACAAAGCCAGACCCTACTATCATATAAGAAATGGTAGTTATTTATAGAACCACATCATCATCCATCGTCACTCACGTAACTCAAATTAATTACGATGAGAGCAGGAGCATGCAGGCATCGTAATTAATTTGAGCATGTGTTCTCCGCATCGCATGCCTTTGTGTAACTCCTACCGATGATAATCGATTTGTCAGTGGTATTTCTCAGGTTTTCTCTTACGTACTAATTTCCAATTCTCATAAATTGTGGGGTAAATTTTTCCTCACCCGGTAACCCTAAATTAGTGACGTATTTTTTTTTTGTCTCTTTTTGCGACACGCTTTGCCGGTGTCTATTGCATTCTCTGTCTACGCATGGCCTGTTACTGACCAGTGACCATTATAAAAAAACTTATAAATTATTTTATTTTCTTTATGGCAATTTGTGATACAATTTTTAAAAATGGGTTCGTATTCCGTAATCATTATTTAAAAATTGTGTTAAGCCTGCCAATGCAAAAGCAACGCGAAAACAATAAAGAATTAAATTTAAATAGCTCTAAATAAGTGAAATAGTAATCGTATCTATCTTTTTGATTTAATAGAATTAATAAAAAAAATTAAAGGGATTCACGATTATTTGACCAATCAGTATGTAAATCAATTCTAATGAGAGTAATTTGCCAAAGTTGGTATTTGTTGACAGACATAGTATTATTTTTTTAATAACATTTTTTTTTAGGTTTGTCAAGCAATCAAAAACAATTACATTGATCGTGTCAGGACGCCCTTATTATCTTTGGTTTGACTTTTGATGGGATTGGTTGAAAAATGTTTTATGTATTTACGACTTTATTTTTATAATGATAAAGATTATATTCAATTGAAAGTTATTAGGCTGATTTATTTGTTGACATTTTTTAAAATTTTGAATTTTTCTTCTTGTTCTAATAGGAAAGCAAAGTGGTGAATTGTAATTTTAATATTTTCGGATTGATTTCTCTGTTTCTCAGTGTTTGTTTACGGCGTCCTAGTGTTCATTTCATATTTGGTTTATGTATAAGTTTAGTTGTTTTAGTTTAGGTTATTCGTTTTATAGTTTTAGTAGGTACTTAGTGTAGGTTGTAAAAAATAAGTTTATTTTCGTTTTTATTTTGTTCTTTTTTTTTCAGTTTACGTTTCATTCATATTTGGTATATTATGTATAAGTTTAGTTGTTTTAAGTTTAGGTTATTCTTTTTCTAATTTAGATAGGTATTTAGTGTAGGTTGTAGCAAATAAGTCTTTTTTTATTAAAAAAAAAAGACACTGTTGAATAACTTACTTGTTGTTGAATATTTACAGCAATGTCTAATATAAATAGAAAAGTGAGTGTGACCATTTTGTGGATATAGGTGGTTACTACGCGACTTGCAACATATGTAAGGCAAAATTATCTTTTAGATCCTCTGTGACTAATTTAAAAAAACACATGGATAAAAAGCATCCCATGGTTCGGGTGATTGATAGAGGCGGTACTTCAAGTTCCAGCGCCCCAGTAATATTGCCACACCAGCCGCTAGCAGGGTCATCAACTGAGCCATTTCCCCAGTCATCGTCCGCACCGCCACCCCAGTCATTAACTGCGCCGCCATCCCAGGTAATCCTGCAGCAGCAGTCACAGCCGCCACCGAGAAGAACCTATGGCCATCAGCCTATAACTAATTTTGTACCCAGGCGAGGCAATAATGTTAAAGTGGAAATTGATAAATAAGGCATGAATCTTTTTACAAAGGATTTTCAGCCCTTTAGGATGGTTGAGGATCTTGGGTTTCGGGAGCTGATGGAGTACGCGTTCCTGAACTATACTATTCCTACTAGGAAATATCTTTCCAATAGTATGCTACCGGCAGTATATGAGAAAGTCAAGGCAGACCTAAAAGAATCCGTTCGGAGCCAAGTAAAGTCACTGTGCATCACCATAGATATTTGGACTTCCTACGCAAACGACTCTGTGCTAGCCGTGACTGGGCATTATATCGAGCACGAAGAGTTTGCCCTGAAATCACTGTTATTAGACTGCGTTCCAATAATAAACGAATTCAATTTGGCAAGATTTTGAGCGGAGAATGCAAGGCATCCAACCAGAAGGCACAGCTCAATCCCGTGCTATCGTAGAGGTGCAACGGTATCACGATGATAAAATTCTTTCCAGAAACGAATGCCCCTTGAAATGGTGGAGAGAACACAAATCGGTGTATCCCACACTGTATAAAATAGCAGCCACAAAGCTCAACGCCATGGCTTCATCGGTTCCTTGCGAAAGGGTATTCTCTGCTGCAGGGAATATCCTTAATGAAAGGCGGACCCGGTTAGGAATTAGGAAATTGCAGCAACTCATTTTTTTTGAACCAAAATTTGTAAATATTTAAATAAAGAAGTAAATGTAGGGTAGACCGGGGACAAAAGTAACAAGGGGCAATAGTAACATCGGCGATATTTCCACACATATACAACGCTTAAATGTGTGCGTCCGCTAGATCACGCGTCTAACGTGTCTAGACCTGCTCACCAGTCGGCGGCGCGCTCGCTGCGAAACGGACGTGCTCAGAGGGAATTTTTGAATTTCCACCACCAAAAGTAAGTTTTTTTCTCTGAATTACGCGCTTTTTTTGTAGTTAGTGAAGGATTTCTAGCCAAATCATTGTAATCACTCTGTTGCTAAGATGATTGGCTGCCATAATTGTGATAATTCCGCTGCTAAATTTCGATAGGTTTCTTGCAAAGGAGAAAGAGCAAAATGGTTTATGAGCGGCCAACAACGAAATAGGTATTAAATGAAAGTACTATTACTAAGGACTAACTTTTACTATGAACGTAACATTGCAGCTCATTTAGAAAAAAAAATACATATAGGTAAAATACTTAGATAATAAGTGCAAGAAAATGTGCAAACCCATTTTATAAAATACTTATTAACATTAGTTTATGTCTTCAAAAGTATTTCAAAACGTTGTCAGCATACCGTTTACAAGACTCAGCTCAACAATGGGTTTACTACATGGACTACCTGAGTTCGAACGGCCCAATCAGCTTCGAGTGCAAACAAAAGAGCCGAGGTGTGGGGTGCGTGTGCGTCACTCGGCGCAGTCCTTCGCTTACCCTTGTGACGTTGTGTACTGTGCGCTCATCTACGGATTCTTTTTCAAACGTTTTGACCCTGGCTACCCTCTGGACTGTGTTTCTTCCTAACCTGATAACCTGGCTATTAACTCTGAACTTCTGTACGTTTGTGCTTGTGTACTTGGACTCTGGACTTGTGTACGCCAACGGAACATTATTGAAAAATGGCAGAAAATCGACCTATATGTGTTTTGTGCAATCGATCAGTGGTTAATAGAAGAAGGTTAGAAATAACCCATGCTCTTTTTGAGGAAAATGCTGCCAATGCTCAATATATTATTGAAGCTATAGCTCCACAGCAAGTAAGTATTTTTAGACTATTTTTTGGTTGTTTTTACCCGTATGTACGCACCCTATAGCGGTGATGGCCTCATAATATTGTGTCACGATGTGCATATGCGACACATCGTTGGGTGAAGTGTGGGCTCTTTATTGAAAGTCCACGTTACAGTTTTGATTGTATTTTTATGTACGTCCTTTTAGTGAATTATGTTATTTCCTTAAGCGTATGGTTCTTTTCTAACAATACTTAAGTTATAGTCAAAACAGATCTTCTCTCTCTTTTACACACATGGTGCATATGGAAACAGAGCCACCGTTATCTAGCTTCGAAATATAATAGAGGCCAACCACTCATTAACAATGCGTATGAGCATGACTCATTCGTCACGTTGAAAAAGAGCTCGGCATGTTCTACTATACAACACATGATTTAACTGAAACTGCTGTGAGTTTTAAATACTATGTTATAAACTATTTTCCTTTTCAGGTTGAATACAACGGCCGAGAATACGTTTGTCGACCCTGTTGGCAACGAGCTCAACGGGCTGTGCAGCCAAACAATAACCCTGCCCCGCACGAATGTGTTCTTCAAGTGGAAGAATATTCACGAGTGCCTAGCACCTCGGCAAACTGTATGTTTGACAGATGCCGTAGTGTTTCACGTCGTCGAATGCCTGAGAATGTAAGGATTACTCTTATGTTACATTCTAACTTATTCATACCAGACAGTGCCAGAATATGTGATGCACATTTAACATCAAATGATTGGGAAGAGCTCATTGATAGTCCAAATCTCAGACATGATTTTAACAGCTCTCATTTTGTGCAAATACTAGAGCTTTTTAAAAAAGCTGTTTTAAATAAAAATATTCTGGACTTTGAAGATATTGCAAATATGGATCCTAATGAGATTCATATTCGATTGGGCGTTAGCAGAGATCAATTCAATACAATCTTGGAACAAACGCCTTCTTTGTCTGAGTCAAACGCCAAAACAAAACTAGCCATTTATTTAATGAAGTTGCGAACTGGTGATAGCAACGAGAGATTAGCCACGCTCTTTAACATAAGTAGAAGGACTCTAGAAAGGCATTTAAAAACCGCGCGTGATGCTATATCTCTGGATTTTAAGCCACGACACCTGGGACTCGACCATTTAAATAGAAGAATGGTCGCTGACCGTAATCTTATTGTACCAAACGCGTTATTTGGAAATCCCGAGTCTTCTCCAGAAGAAAGGAAGGCAGTAACAATCATGGATGGAACATATATTTATATACAGAAGAGCTCCAACTTTTCGTTCCAGCGACAGACCTACAGTCTACACAAATACGAAAATCTATTAAAACCGTTCTTAATGGTGTGTTCCGATGGGCATATAATTGATGTTTGCGGGCCCTATGCTGCTACCGACTCAGATGCCAGTATTTTGGAAAGAATTATAAATGACGAAGAAGGCACATTTCACTGGTTTTACCGGGCTGGCGACATATTCATTTTAGATCGTGGGTTTAGAGACGTCTGTGGCGATTTGGAGCGATGCAACTACAGTGCCTATATGCCAGAAACCAAAGACCGCGGTGCAGACCAGCTTACTACTGAACAGGCCAATAGAACTAGGCTGGTAACTCTATGCCGCTGGGTAGTGGAAGTTATAAATGGCAGGTTCAAGCGAGATTTCAAATTGTTTAGGCAAGAATATTTTAATCGCGCCTTAAGTCACATGTTTGAGGACTTTCAAAACGCAGCGGCACTCATCAATGCGTTCCAAACACCAATACAAGATAGTATTCATGCATCATCGTTCGTAAATATAATTAATGAACGTTTTGAAATACCGAACCTCTTAGCGGACTATGTTATCCGTCATAACATAAATAGACAGAGGGCATCATTTGAAAGACTCAGCAGCGACCAACCTATTTTTGAAGACTTTCCGGTTTTTTCTGAAGAAGACCTAATTCTGTTTGCACTTGGCACATACCAAATCAAGTTGGCTCGCAGCTACTACGCTGAACACTTAATTGAAGGCTTATACAATATCGAAGTATACCGGGAGCGACAAATAAGTCAGCTCAGAGATTTTATTGAAGAAGAAGATATTTGGTTATTACGTGTGCGAATACAATCTAGACATGTAAGGTCCAGAATATATTATTCTTATATTGTAATTAACCGACAAAGACAAAATAGAGAAGCAATTGCTCATTATTATAGCAGTTGTTTGAGTGGAAGGCGCACAATCGGTTGTTGCGCACACGTTATGTGTGTAGTGTGGTATCTGGCATGGGCTAGACATCAAGACGAGGATATTTTATTACCGGCATCAGAACTCAGTGCTATTATTGTACATTAAATGTATGAATGTGGACGAGGCAAAAGGAGTATGTAAGGATCGTAGCAAGTGGCGTTCTGTGGTTTCTGCCTACCCCCATGGGAAAAGGGCGTGAGTTTATGTATGTAAATGTATGTAAAATAAATGTATTGAAGTAAACAAGTCATTTTATTTTATTTCCTTATTTTTAAGACTAAATCTTAGTAATTAATACGCTAAATCACAGGCTTACATATCTAAAATAAAAATGTATTTAGTTCCATTAATAATGACACTACAGATATAAAACTTCTTGAACCCGTTATTGTAGGGTGATATTAAACCAAAAAAAAATAAAATGTTCCTGGCCGCTGATAGACCAAGTGCCGTACGATTTTGCCCATTCTCCTTTCAAATTTTGTCAAATGTACTACTTGAGGGCAAGTGTAACAGCAGGGAAGGGGTCAATTGTAACGGTACAATCAACCCCGTGCTACAATTGACCCAACACGTATTAATTTCATATTTTTTCAAATTTTCGACTAAAACAAAAACAATTGAATGTACTAAGAAATTAGTTAGACAATTATTGGAAAAATAATCTTTTCTTTTCTTTCTTTTTTATGTATGTATTTACAAAAAAATTTACAAAAAAAGTATTTAAGTAGTATATTAGCTGTATGGTACCTACAGCACAAGCTTTGCTTAGTTTAGGGCTAGATGGCGCTGTGTGAATTGTCCAGGGATATTTTTTTATTTATTTATTTAAATTAAAAATTATGAACGTGCCAATAATTAAAATGAAGTTGAGCCTCGCTCGGTTATTAGGTCTTGGAATATTTGTATATATATATATATTGCATACACCTGTTGTTGCCCTTTTTTACTTTCTCGCACTACAGATAGGTTGGCTGGAAGAGATCTCTTTATAGAGATCTCGCCTTTGCTTACTACCGATATATATGTTTTTTATGTAATTTTTATGCAATAAAGGATATGTAAGGATATATATATATAGTCTACACTAGATATATATATAGATATATAATGATATTTACATATATATATATATATATATATATATATTATATATAGTCTTAGGAAAAGTTGTTAAGTTTGACATACACTCCTTAAATTGTCAGAGGTGGTAAAAAAATAACCCTGTACCTATATAAATATGTATATATATATATATCACACATATTCACAGACACACACACACGCACACATTTTTATTATTATTTTGTCTTACATATTCTCCTTAGTTGTATATAATAGAACTTAATAATTATTATATTAGGTAAAATGTACTCTAATTTAATGTTTTGTCTACCAGATGCCTCGAAAACGAGTAAAAACGACTGATCGTGGCTCAAAAGACATTTTACTTTATGAAGAAGCATACAAAGAAATATTAAAAGGGCGGACTATTCGAGCGGCTGCTAAAATGTTTGACTTATGCCACGTCTCATTAATGAGATATAAAAGAAAAAAACAAAACAATCCTGACGGGGTTCCATCCATGGGCTATAATCCAGCAACAAAAGTTTTCACAACTGAGCAAGAAAAGGAAATTTCCAAATATTTAGTGAAAACTGCCAATATTTATTTCGGCTTATCACCAAAAGAAGTCCGGCGGTTAGCTTTTGACACAGCTTGTAAATACGGATTAAACAGACCTGAAACATGGGACCGAGATGAAATGGCGGGTGCTGATTGGTTTTCCGCCTTTATTAAAAGGAATCCAGAACTTTCCATACGATGCGCTGAAGCAACAAGCCTTGCTCGGGCTACAAGTTTTAATAGAACGAATGTAGGAGCCTTTTTCAATAACCTGCAACAAGTAATGGAACGTTACAATTTTGAAGCAAAAGACATATATAATATGGACGAAACTGGGATCACGACTGTCCAAAAGCCCAATCGGATTGTTACCAGAAAGGGGACACGACAAATAGGCGCACTTACATCTGCGGAACGAGGGACGCTTGTTACTGTGGCCATGGCAGCAAACGCATTGGGAAATGCTCTTCCCCCAATGTTTGTTTTTCCCCGACAGAGGTATCAAGATCACTTTGTGAGAGATGGTCCTCCAGGCTGTGTAGGAACAGGTAATTCATCAGGATGGATGGAAGCAGTACAGTTCATGAAATTCCTGGAACATTTCCAACGTCACACAAGAGCGTCTCTTGAAAATAAAGTGCTGTTACTCCTTGACAATCACCCGTCACACATAACAATTTCAGCTTTAGACTATTGCAAAGCAAATGGCATAATAGTTCTGTCGTTTCCGCCACATTGCTCCCATAAACTTCAGCCCCTTGATGTTTCTGTGCATGGCCCTCTAAAAAAACACGTAAATTCAGCTTGTGACGCATGGATGAGAAACCATCCGGGACAGACTATGACAATTTATAATATTCCATCGATTGTCGCCGAATCTTTCCCAAGAGCTTTTACACCCATTAATATACAAGGAGGATTTAGACGCGCTGGAATATATCCTTATAACCGTGAAATTTTCGACGACACTGATTTTGGCCCTTCATACGTAACAGATCGTCCGATGCCTGAGTCAGGCGGTGTACAAGAAACAGGGGAGTCAAGCTCTGTACCCGCAAACTCATCGCTTTTGACTGCACAAGAAGGTCAAGAAGAGTCGATTCCCAGACGAGAATCAGCTACCCTGACCCCGACGAGTGAAACTTATTGTGAAGACGAAGCTTTACCTGAGGATCCATTATTGATGGAAGAACTATCTGAAAACTTTGAACCTGAACCCACTGTACGAGAATTTTCTCCGGAACTCATTCCTAGAGTACCAGCTGAAAGAGATCCTCTTCAAGATACCACGAATACTTCTCGACATACATCACCAGCCAAATCACGAGCAGTTTCATCCGAAATCTTATCTAAGTCCGGATCTCAGGAACTCATTCCTAGAGTTCCAGCTGAAAAAGATCCTTTTCAAGACACTACGAATACTTCTCGACAATCATCACCAGCCAAATCACGAGCAGTTTCATCCGAAGTCTTATCTAAATCCGGATCTCCGGAACTTATTCCTAGAGTACCAGCTGAAAGAGATCCTCTTCAAGACACCACGAATACTTCTCAACATTCATCACCAGCCAAATCACGAGCAGTTTCACCCGAAATATTATCTAAAACTACCCTAACTGGTTTCAAGACTCCAATAAAGAAAACTATAACAAATAAACGTCAGCGTATACCTTCTACAGACGAGCCACTGCCATCTACCTCTAAAACAATTGATTTAACTTCTTTCTCCCTAGAATCTGTACGCCCGCTTCCAAAAGCACCCCCACGCAAATTAAGTACTCAAGGAAGAAAGAGGAGAAAAACAGCAATATATACGGATACTCCAGAAAAAGAACAAATAAGGAAAGAAGCGGAAGAAGCCCAAAGAAAGAAGGATGCTAAAAGAATCAAAAAGAATATTAGTAACGTGAAAAAAGGAAAAAGTAAGGGAAAAGCAAAAAAGATCTCAAAAAAGACATCTAAACGTGTTGATGAATATAGCGATGAAGACAGTGAAGAAGAGTATTTTTGTGTTGTTTGTGTAGAACCTTATAGCCAAAGTCGGTCAAATGAGGTATGGATAAAATGCGTTCAATGCAATTCATGGGCTCACGAAGCATGTACACCACAAGAGACTAATTATGTTTGCCACAATTGTGAATCTGATTCTGAGTAGTTTTTTAATTTTTTTCGTCATTTTTTTGTTTTCTCTGTATTAAACGCTTTTTGACCCATTATGTTAAACTATTCTTATAGTGAAGGCGTGTTGATTGAATGAGCAAACGTGCGTCATAAGTCATTATGTTTGCCACAATTGTGAATTAGAGTCTATATAATTTTTTGTGTTTCCTCTTTATTAAACGCTTTTGACCCATTATTATGTTAAACTATTGTTATGGTGAAAGCGTGTTTGTATTATTCTCAAAAAATATGCACCAGCAGGAGAATGAAAATCGATTTTTTTTATTTTACGAATTTTAAAGTTTTTTCTATGAAAACCTATTCTCTATGTTAATTTCGACTTTCATTCTCCTGATGGTGCATATTTTTTGAGAGTGATCCGTTTGCTTAATGAGCAAATCATGTCGTCACGTCATAAGTCCATTTTCGATTTAGTATTTTTTTAATTCAGGGACGGTTGTAACAGGGGCAATTGTAACTTCATTCAAAAAAGAAAAATAGTGTTTTTATACGTTTTACTGTCGTTATTCAACTAATATTAATCCTCAGAAGTTGTTTTTGGCCCAAAGCGTTCCTGTGTTTACTTAAAGTTATTTATTATTTTGTTTAAAGCTACGAACAATCTATTTTAATTTTGTTAAACTTTCATGTTGATTATTTAACAAGTTTATGAAAACAAGGTTCCTTATAATTGAGACTGATAAATAAGTGATTAAACTACACATATAAGTAAATAAAA
Source organism: Melanchra persicariae (assembly GCA_947386135.1). NCBI lineage: Eukaryota > Metazoa > Arthropoda > Insecta > Lepidoptera > Noctuidae > Melanchra > Melanchra persicariae. The sequence goes on along the minus strand of OX376652.1, from coordinate 10,026,908 downwards.
GTGGTAATATTAACCAACTCTGTCTTTTGTTGTCTTTTAAAATGTTGTTACAATTGACCCATACTAGGGGTCAATAGTAGCAGTGAGACCCCTCGAATTCAAACTAGATTTTCTGTACGATAAATGCAATTTAAGTGTAATTCAAAAGTAAAAGCTTAAAGACAATGAAATTAACCTACTACCAAATGATCCAAACTTTGGATAAAGCGAATAGATTTTGTGTTATAGGTCATTTAACAAAAAGTGTTACTTTTGTCCCCGGTCTCATAGAATAGGTGATTAGTGATTATATAGTCATGTAGGAAATAGAATAGGTGATCAGTGGTTATGTAGTCATGTAGGATATAGAATAGGTCATAATATAAATAGTCATGTACATAAAATGAATTGAACACTTCTAAATGCGCCAGTTTCAAAAATTTAATTACCAATTATGTCGTAATATTCATATTATAGTAAACTGACAGTCCTAAGCCTGTAATAAAGTATGAAGGGAAGTGTTCAGTAAAGAAAAATCAGTCTATCTGTCTAATCTTTTACATTATGTTGAGATTGAAGTCTCAAAAATCAAGTTATTTATTCAAATTAGGTGGTTCAAACTAGTGTTTCAGCAGTAACCGGAAGACAGACTTCTATACTTATAGTTTCTATACGATTTTCGATTTTAATAAATAGAAAATCAAAAAGAAGATAAATTCAATTGAGATTTAAATATGTATACGTACAAAAAAACAGGCTGTTATCAAAAAGAAGATATTTAATTGAGATTTAAATATGTATACGTACAAAAATAACAGGCTGTTATTTAATAACAGTTATTTGGATCTGTTATTTTTATATAACAGTAACAGTGGTAACAGATATCGTGTTTAACCTGTTACAACCCATCTCTAATCACAATCACAATCATATTATACATATTTACCACTGCCAGCGATCTCGTCTGGGCCATCTCAAACCTGAAGATCGGATGCAGCCAACTCCATCACCGAGAACTTACGATACCAACGACTCTGTTCACAGCTATTACTCTAACTATTTTGTTTTTTCATTTCATATTTTTGTTGAAAATTTTGTACCTACTGTTGAATTTTGTTGATTATAAGGAATAATGTTCAAAGCATTAGTTCTTCATAAAATAAGTCGCACTGTTATTTAGTTTCTTCCTCTCTTTATAAACCTCGCGCATGCGAGTTTTAATTATTACAGCTACTATTCATATTTTTAGCTAAATTCATATTGTTCGATACTCGTCAACTGCCCGAGGGAATTTGTTTAAATAAAACAATTTGTTCCAAGCAAGTACTAAAAAATCTATTGATATGAAATCCTTATACCATATGCGCGGAGAATATTAACACCACAATTCAGCGAGACACCCAAATGGTACAACGCCATCTATCGCGCTAGCAGGGAAGCTCGCGATCGAACATCCCGCCCACCATGGACAGAATGTCCAGAACTCATTTCAATCATGACAAGAAAATTATATGAATTCCCACTATGAAACAAAACACAAGATTCGGTGGGAAGCAAAAACACTAGTGGACTGTATGTATGTGAACGACAAAAATTAAACTAAACCTCGAAAACAATTATAACATCTTATGTTTAAACTTAAATTATATATAATTAATTAATCTTTAACATACTACATATTTATGAAGTGATTGGAAGTATGATTAACTTCGACACAGGTCTTTTGATCGTAGAACCTTTACAACCTTTACAACGTTTCAGCCTGCCCGACGGAATTTAATTTTAAGCACATAACCCCATAACTGTAATAAAAGCTTTCAAAGAAATCAAGATTAAATTGACCGAGGATCTATGGGGGTTGTCTATCAAAGTTTGTACCTAAATTATTGAGACTATAGCGCCGTACTTAGCTCTAATATTTAATTTGTGTGTGGATCAAGGAGTCTTTCCAGACTTAATGAAATTCAGTAAAGTGATACCACTTTTCAAATCCGGGGACTGTAAAGACACGAATAATTATAGACGGTTATGCTTAATCAGATGCTTAATCATTTTAACACGAATAACATCTTGCATGATAAACAGTATGGTTTCACCAAAGGACGTAGTACAACTGACGCTGGTGTAACTTTACTAAAACATATCTTCAATGCGTGGGAGGAGGCGCAGAATGCCATAGGCATCTTCTGCCTATGGCATCCTGCTACCTTTCTAAAGCGTTTGATTGCGTTAATCACGAAACATTGTGCAGAAATCATGGAAGCTTGCGAATGTGCAACCGGTGCCCAAAAAGGGAGACCGTGCTGACCCTGCACATTACCGTCCGATCGCCATTACCTCCATCCTATGCAAGGTTATGGAAAGGGTTCTGAACAGTAAGCTGCTGACCTACCTTGAAGACAATGATCTCCTCAGTGACCGTCAATATGGCTTTCGCCGGGGACGGTCAACTAGCGATCTTCTTGTGTATGTCACGTACTGCTGGGGCGAAGCCATTGAGAGACACGGCGAAGCACTTGCTGTGTCACACGATATCTCGAAGGCTTTTGACAGGGTCTGGAACGCAGGTCTACTCAGCAAGTTTTCTGCTTATGGCATCCCAGCTGGTTTTTGTAGCTGGATATCAGACTTCCTAAGTGAACGGTCGATCCGAGTAGTTGTTGACGGCTGCTCCTCTGACCTCATGGCTATTGATGCCGGAGTTCCTCAGGGGTCTGTTCTCTCTGCAACTCTTTTCCTGCTACACATCAAAGACCTACTTCAGCCTGGTCTTGTTGGGTACGCAGATGACAGAACGGTTTCAGAGAGATACTTTTTCAGCGATCAGCTTGCCGCGCTTGACTCGGTGGAACGCAGAGCTAAGAGGCTCATCGGTGACGTAAAACTGGTGGATGCCAAGCTACACAGCTTGGCTCGTCGCCGTAAAGTTGCCTGCTTATCGGTCTTCTACAGATTGTACTTCGGTGAGTGTGCCCAAGAACTCCACGACCTAATCCCACCGGCCCCCTTCTACCATCGGACATCCAGACGCACTGCATCTTACCATCCCTACCTTGTATCTATTCCACCAATTCGCACTAAGCGTTTCCAAACGTCTTTTATAATGCGCACAGCAAAGGAGTGGAACTCTCTGCCTAGGTCTGTGTTTCCAAAAGCTTACAACCCTAATCTTTTCAAAGTTAGAGTGAACAGGCTTCTTCTGGGTAAGCTCGCTCCATCGTAGACTTTGTCTCTGTCATCTCTGACATTGACTAGAGTCAAGAGCAAACCACAAAACACACCACACAACACACACAAATTCACACAAAACATCACAAAATTCACACAAATCATCACAATTTTTTTTTTAATATTATTTTGAAAATATATGCGCCTCATACATGCATCACTGCGCTAATTATAGCCCAGAATAGCTACATTAAAAAACTTAAAGCTTATTTAAATTACGATGAGAGTTTTATCCACTACGATTTCAGTGAATATTATAAACACAAAATACGCGACTGAAATTCAATCATTTCACTTTGGCAAGTGCAAGCAACTGAACTTGCATATCGTAGTAATTTATTACAAAAAACATGATTTACTCCAGTCACAGTGCCTCTGTACGGTTAGTGAGAGCTTGAGACATGACTGTAGTTGTTTGGGAACATTTGGTGCCAGTCCTCCGTTATATAGAACACAAATTGCCTAGAGTAACGTCTTTGCACTTCTTGTCTGACTTGCCTTTGGGTCAATACTGGAACAAGAAATCGTTTCATATTACATCAAAACTACACTGGCAATACCCAAGTCTACGTTAAGTTATATGGATCTATTCAGAAAAGGGTCACGGTAAAGGTGCTCCTGATGGTGTTGGAGGAACACTTAAGAGGACTGCCGATAAAATGGTGGCTCATGGACTAGATATACCTGATACGAAAACGTTTATATTTTATCTTAAAACAAATGTGTCAGGAATTATCTTGGAAAAAGTTATGAAAGTGACCATGATACAACAAAATATGATGAAGTGGAAAGGAGGAATTGGTAAGTCGTATTTCATACAGTATAATAGTATAGTTTATTATCTGTTACATTGTCTATGTAAATCTGTGATTATATGAAATCATTCATATTAAAAAGTACTATAAATAATGTTTTATAATGTCAATGTTTGTAATGCGTAATCTTGATATCTAACAGCATAATTTTTTTTGCAGGCTCAATCGTTACTAAAAATGAAGTAAAACATGCCAAAATGTCCACTACTGAGCATAGTTTATACCAAAAACTGGTTTCGACTCGTATAAAACTATCAAAATGCAGAAACAAAGTACGGAAACAATCCTTGCAGTTAAAAGCAGCCAACAATGATAAACAACCGCAACTTTATTGCTACTATTTACAATATGCCAAGCCTTGCAAGAATTTTAACGGTGATTTAAAAAGGTAGAAGATTTTCTTTGGACGAAAAAAATATTTTAAATTTTTTTGCTTTGCCAATGTCAAAACAAAATCCTAAAGGTTATCGTTTTCTGCGAAGGATATTAGTTTTGCCCTCTCAGCAAATATTGTAATTTTTTTTAAACCAAGCCAATATTAAGTAAGCCTTGTATTCATCTTCGACATCATCATACCAGCCGACAGACGTCCACTGCTGGACATAGGCCTCCCCCAAATGGGGGGTTTACCATAATCGCCACGCTTGGCAGGCGGTTTGGCGATCGCAGTGTAGCTGATGCAATGTAGCTATAGAGAATGCTACTGCCCATTCTCTGGTAAGTCCCTTAGTCGCCTCTTACGACACCCACGGGAAGTGATGGGATGGTGCTATTCTTTCTTTTCTATTGGTAAAAGAATAGCCTGGTATTAATGATAATATATTTGCTCAACTAAAAGAAAGAGCAAATAAAATGAAACCAGCGGACAAAATGTGCGTTTTAATGTTCGATGAAATAATGTCACTAAAACCTAACGTAACATATAATGAGAGAAAAGATTAGTAATAGGTTTTGTAAATAATGGAAGCGACACAACACCTGCGTTTGTAGACCATGCACAGGTATTTATGATCAGAGGTCTCATAAGAAAATATAAACAACCTGTTGGATATACATTTGCACAGTCAGCAACCTAAGGCCCCGAGCTAGCTGTACAAATTAAAACAATAATAAAACATATTCAAGAAACTGGCTTCAATATAGTGGCTACAGTGTGTGTGACCAAGGCACTAATAATTCAATTCAATTCATTTTTTTATTTATTCCAGTAACTATGACTCATTTGTTAGTAAAAGACTTAACCTATGTTAGTAATATAAATTCAGAGCGGCAGCACTGTCCGACGCATCAACACGGCTGCACCATTCCATGAGAAATGGCGCAGCAGCAAGGCAAGCCCTAAACATTCTCATATATGAGACCAGGGGACATATACCTACTGAGAAGTGGACAAGAGGTCTGAGATGATGAGAAAAATAATAATAATTAATATTAAAAAAATAATCCCATTGTATGATCCCCTTCATTTGTTTAAAGGAATACGTAACAATCTATTACAGAAAGTATTATGGTACAAAAATATTAACAATAAAGAAAAGACAGCAAAGTGGGATCACATCACATTATTATAAGTAATAATAAAAATCATAAAGGCATTAGATTAATGCCAAATCTGACAAATAACCATGTAGATCCAGGGAGGACAACGATGAAAGTTATAAAAGATCCGACTTTTTTGTATGAGAGCTGGCATACATAACTACCTACAGACCGTTACTGGCGGCCAGTGATGAATTAAGTGTCAATCGATAGAGAAAGTCATTGCAAACCGGGTCTGCGGACGGCGAGCGTTGGGTGGCTCGCCGTCCGATCAAAGCCAGACCCAGGCCGACGCACATACGAGTATTGGCATAAAAAACCTAGCCATGAGTCTAATATTCAAAGTGTGGCTTAAATCAATGCAATCATCACTTTCTGACTAAATAACCTGTTCATAACGTACCGCACCCCCCGCGCCCTTATCCCTTCACCGTGCGGCACACAGGTAGTCTGAACTCAGTCGTCGTCCAGTGCGGTCCATTGTTTTCTCGACAACTTTATTTTTAGTGCTCCGTTGGTGGGTGGCTACTTTGTGCGTGCAGTTGTATGAATGGCACCCAATGTCGCCTACCGTTAATAAAATAAATCTATATTACCAATTGGGCAGCTCTCTGAAGAAGCTGCCGAAGCTAGAAATAAGCATTTCAGGCTTTACTTATCAGCAGCAAAACTTCTCCCGATAATTTGACAGAGTGACTTTAAGAGAGACTCTAATTGTGTCTAAATCCGGATTTCGTTCCGACATATTCTAATTTATTTTTAATATTGTCACTGTTGCACTCGTTAATGGTAGCTCTCACTTGGTCCAACATTAAAAGTGAATCAACTATGGATAATTTTTGATTTTGTAACTCTTTTAGAACTACTTGAATAATGCGGTAATTTTCTTCGATATATTTTAAATCTTCCTGTAAATTTGGTTTTTCTAAAATTGTTCAGAATAAGATTAATTAAAACAACAAATTGTAAAGAAAAGCATCACTGTGTTCTCTTTTGTACGCCATGATGATTGTGTCACAGATTATAAAAGTCAGCCAAAAAGGAGTTGCTGTGTTGCTACAATTAGGTTACTAAAACTAATGAATCATATCAAACATCCCCCGTAAAGATAAACATTTAACATTTAGCTTAACTCATATTAATGTCTCTCTCTTAAATAAGATGGCATTTTAGTGACTCTACCTGATATCATTCTCCTCTCAGGAACAACTTCGGCATGAGCAGTATCTGTTACATTATCATTACTTTGATTTTCTTGCCCAATACCCTCCGATTGACTTTCAATCAACATATCAGGTACACTGTCACATTTAACAATAAACTTATTATTACTTGGTCTAATATGTCTTTCATTCCTCCTAACCAAATTACCTTTTTCATTTTTTATTATGAAAGATCTAGGACCATCAGCTTCACCAACAACTTTCCCTGCACACCACTCCTTGTTTGGTGCATTTTGTATTATTACATTATCCCCCAATGTAAAAGACTTCTTATCCTTTGCAGTTTTATTATAGATGGTCATAGATTTTTCTTTGTTTAATATCAATTGCTCTCTAACATTTAGTGGTATTCTAGGTTTTAATGATTCTTGTGTACAAGGTAAACTAGTTCTTAACAACCTGCTCATCAGCAATTCAGATGGACTATACTCTAAACCTGCTACTGGGGTTGTTCTGTAATGTAATAAGGCAGTTTCAAAATTAGAATGATCTTCTAAACATTTTTTTAACATGCCCTTTACTATACCTACTGCTTTTTCTGCTAACCCATTTGATTGGGGATATCGGGGGCTTGATTTAATCAACTCTATATCTAACTTTTGACAAAACTGCACAAATTCAAAGCTACCAAAAGGCATATTGTCACTTACTATATACCTAGGAACACCGTGAACACTAAAAATTGACAATATTTTTTTTATTATATATCCAGCTGATTTGTTCTTTAAACACGCCACTTCTACCCATTTAGAATAATAGTCCACCAGAACCAAATAGTCTCTTCCAGCAAAATTAGCAACATCTATACCAACTTTACTAAAAGGCAGGTCAGGTATTTCATGAGGCAATAAAGGTTGTTTAGGATTTGATGGTCTATATTTTTCACAAGCTTTACACTTTGAAACAAATTCTTCTATGTCTCTTGACATACCTGGCCAATATAGCACCTTTCTAGCGCGTTTCTTACATTTCACAATTTCAGCATGCCCTGCATGAACTATTGAAATCATTTCTTTTCTTATATATTTAGGAATGAGTATTTTATCTTTATAAAATACAAGTTGGTCTTTAATTACTAAATAATCTTTTAATTTATACAATTTTTTTCAGTTCACTACCAAGTATATTTTTATCATTTAAAGGCCACTCTGAATTATACCATAACATTATTTGTTGAAGATTAGCATCTTTTGCTGTTTCCTTTTTTAATTCCAGTAACTTATTATTTGAGACTTGCAAATCAGTTTCTAAACCATATACTATTTCTGAATTAATGCTATGTACTAACTCTCTAAGCACTGGATCTATCTGAGCATTACTTGTGTCATAATGCCTTGACAAATAATCTGCTATATACATTTTTGAACCTGGTACATACCTTATTTCAAAACTATATTTTAACAATTTGAGAACCATGCGTTGTAATCGAGCAGAAATTTTGTTAATGTCTTTATTCATTATTGCTACAAGAGGTTTGTGATCACTTTCTACAACAATATGACGTCCATAAATAAACTGATGATATTTATCCATAGCACAACATATAGCAAATAACTCTTTCTCTATGGGAGCCCATTTTTGTTGACACTCCGTATAGCATCTTGAATAGAAAGACAATGGCTTGCCTTCTTGTAATAAACATGCTCCCATGCCACTTTTAGAACTGTCAGTTTGTAATACTATACTCCCATTTCTTTTAAAAACAGATAAGGTGGGAGCAGAACTAATTCTCATCTTTACTTCCTCAAAGGCCTTTACTTGAGCACTGCCCCAGTCCCATACAACTTCTTTTTTCAATAAATCTCTAAGAGGTTCAGTAGTTTTTGAATAAAGTGGTATAAATTTACTTAGATAGTTACACATGCCTAAAAACTTTTGTAATTCCTTTACACTTCTGGGTTGCCCTAACTCCACTATAGCTTTCACATGTTCTGGATCTGGTTTAATACCAAATTTTGACAACATTAATCCTACATACTTTACTGTTTCACATCTGTATTGTATTTTATTTTCATTAAATTTAACATTGTGCTGTTTTGCTCTGTCTATTACCTGACTTAAAATTTTGTCATGTTCTGCCAAACTGTCCCCTGCCACTATTAAATCATCAAAATACACATGAACTCCCTGTATATCACTTAAAATAGCAGTATTTATTCTTTGCATCACCTCAGGTGCTGAAGAAATACCAAATGGCATCCTCCTGAAGCAATACCTACCAAAAGGTGTTCCAAATGTGCACAGTTTATCCTTATCATCCAACATCACTTGAAAAAAGCCATCTTTCATATCTAATACTGTGAAGATCTGCTTACCTGCAAGAGAATTATATATTTCTTCAGGAGACGGTATTTGGTAATTTTCTCTAAGTATACATTTGTTTAACTCTTTTGGATCTAAACACAGTCGAAGGGATTTATTTAGTTTCTCAACTATTACAAGATTATTACACCATGCCGTTGGTCCCTCTACCTTTTCTATAATACCTCTACTTTCATAGTTATCTAGAGTATTCTTTAACCTATCTTTAATTGCCTGTGGAACTCTACGAATTGGTTTGACAACAGGTGGCACTGATTCTTTTAGTTTTATACAGTAAGACCCTATATTGCCTAAGCCTGAAAATACCTCTAAGTTTGCTTTTACAAAGTTTTCTTTATCACTAGTTACAATACTATCCAATCTTTTCAACAAATTTAACTCAATGCATGCTGGCTTGCAGGCTGAATTGGTAAATCAACTATGCAAAATTTTAATTTTACTTGTTTGCCTTTGACTATACAGTTTAACTTGACGGTACCTACTGTTTTAATTTCTTGATTATTATAAACTACCAACACAGTTGAACTACCAATCAAATTATTTGTATCATCTTTAATTTTATTATACAACTTCAACGACAAAGTATTACAGTCAGCCCCTGAATCTAGTTTAAACCTGATGTCAGTTCCATTGATGTTTACAATTTCATTCCATTGCCGATTTTCAGTTGAGGTACTTACTGAATCCACCACAAAGTCTTCTGAGCAATCACTATCACTCTCTCCCTTTTGAACGGAGTCAATCCTCTTGCCTTTTTCTTTCTTATTCTGTTCTTCCTTATTTATTGACCTAGTACGACACACAGCAGCAAAATGGTTGTAATTGTTACTTTGCAAAAATTTTGCAAAAATAACACACTCGTTCGCTATCAAGGTCTTTAAGAAACTGACATAAACATCCATTAAAATCGGCTAAATGTAAAGTAAATGTTTTTTCTTTTTTTTTTTCAAACATTCTTTTGACTTCGCCGACTTTTGGCGGCTTTGTGTTCAAAAGGACGCCGCGCTACGAACTGCCCCCAAGCAAAAAGGGGTCTTATTAACACAAAACTGAGAAACCTATTTCCGACCTTAAGTTGTTTAGTTAATGTCGGAAATCGGTTACCCCGCTTTGTGCAGATACGTATTTTTTTCATATGGGCAGTATTATCTAGACGGTATGTTTGACGCTACACACACATGCACACGGGTTAGTGTGTTACAACTAGGCAGGATGCGTTTTCACTGCGAGGATCGCCCGGAGGACACGGTGGAGCATACGCGTCCTCTCGCGTCCGACCCTGGTTCAATCCATGGTCCGGAACGAGGAGGCATGGGAAGCCGTCACCTCCTTCTGCGAAGCAGTAATGCTAGTGAAGGAGGAGGCGGGCCGCGTGAGGGAGAGACAACCCTCACGCCCCAGCCGCCGCGGCATAGGGAGACGCACCGGGCGTCGGGAGTCGCTGGGCGATTCCCGGCCACCGTAGGTGCGGGTCTACAGACGGCGAGCGTTGGGTGGCTCGCTGTCCGAACAAAGCCAGAACCAAGCCGACGGCGCGTTGTGTTCCACGCGCGCCTCAAAGAGATGTCAGCATAGGAGTAGGGGCCCGTTAGGGCCAGTGCCTACCAGGGTTGCGGATTTTGTTCGAAAGAGTTACCGGGGCCCTGGAACGTGAAAGGCACTAGGAGGAGCATGGGTGGGTTTTAGTCAGTAGAAGTCTGACACTCCCTGCCGCTCCACCCAGAGCGGGAGGGGCATTTGATAACTTCCCATCCTCAAAAAAAAAAAGGCAGGATTAGTGTTGCAAAAAAACCGTTTTTTTTCTAATGTGAAAAAAAACCTTGAAAAAAAACCTGATAAAAAACTGTTTTTTTTCTGGGCCTTGTTTTTTTTCAAGAGTATAATAACTCTAAAATTGTTCGAGCATTTACCGTTAAAGATTAATACTTAAGATTACATAATAGAGTCTTAGGTTTATTCTTGAATCTATGATACTTTTCTGATAAAATAGTACCAAAATTTCATAAAAATATTGGCAACATTAATTGATATTAACTCAATGAAAGGGAAATCCCCAAATCATATACCTATTTATGCACGGGGAAATCCCCTTTCGATTTGTTTGTTTGAACGTAGTTAGTTTAGCGCAATTGTGGTGCGTGACGCTGACGTGTGTCGGACGGAGAAAGTTCAATATAAAATTATTTAGAATTTGTGATATTGAAGTGTTGTTAATTCGAGTCTGATTACAAAAATAAATACCTACCTAAGTATGCCGAAACGAGTTGGTTCAGGCCGAAAAACATCGGCTGTGGCAAATCTTTTTAATGACGTGGTTACAACTTCGAAAATCCCCAAAGCAGAATGCACATTCTGCTCAAAACATGTGACGAAAAACGGTACAAGACTTTTAAAGCACCTACAAGAGTGTAAAAAGTGCCCAGATTCGATAAAAGAAAAACATGGAAAAAAAACAGAGAAAGTTGCTCAAAAGCGTAAGTACTTACATAGTTTTTTTTTTTTTTTTTTACCTAACCTAACTAATATTATAAATTCGAAAGTGAGTTCGTTTGTTTGTCATGCCTTCGAACTATCTGAAAGGAAAAAAGAAAGTAAATAAATAGCGGTTCTAGTATACAGAAATGATGACATCTACCTACTGTTTTCTTTCTAGAGTTATCCAACACTGCAAGTGGCCATGGGCGTAGCGAGGGGGAGGCAGGGGGGGGCAGCTGCCCCCCCCTAGCAGGCGGGCGGGCTGGCGAACTGAGCGAATTTTATTTCACCTCTTTATAGAAATTTACTGAGCTAAGCTATGTCATACTCATAATTATGGTAATATTGTTATCTTTCGCCTCGCTAGCACAGTTTAGTGTTATTCTATAGTATAGTTGAGTTTAGTAGCTCGGTAGACAGACGTTCGTTCCTGCCGCGCCGCGCCATCCGCACGCGCCGCGCCGCGCGCCGTCGAGCCGGAGCGGGGTGCGGGTACGGGGTGAGAGGGGAGGCAGCTGATGCACAGCGCGCGTGCGCGTAACAACAAACAATATTTTGTACACAGATTTTGTATTCAATCTTGTCTCGGTGGTCCTCTTATAACGTCTGTTCGTAATTATCGTGCAATTCGAAGTCGTGAATCGAGATTTTTGTTGTAATTTGATTTGTTTTTTCGCTGTCGCTTCGCTGGTGTTTGGGTGGGTGTGTTGGACGACTGGTGTTTGTTTTAAAAAATGGATATAAGAAAGTTTTTCAAAGGTAAGGTATTTTTTATTATCACAGTTAATTTTAGATTAATAACGATATGATATTTATATTTATTTAAAAACGCGTGAATTTTTGTTTAAGGGACTTTAAAAAGAAAAAAAGCAGAAACTAGTAGTGAAAGTAGTGATGACGAGAAAAAGGAATAAAGTTCGCTGGCGCTGGCTCAAGCTGGATCTTTTAGAGTTCAAAATACACCTGAAGTGGCTGCAGATGAATTCGTTTGTGATAACGATTTAGGCAAATGGGTAGGGGCAGGGCGAACTTCTTTGATGACCACAAGTCAAAAATTGGATATGCTTAAACGTTGTTGGGCGCCCCCTGAAAATTATGACTTTTCTAAGGATGCCAAAGCTGCTGATCTGCAGCGAAAATTCAATCATAGTTGGTTGCAAACTTATTCGCCCTGGCTTGTTTATTCGAAACATCTTAAAGGTGCGCTGTGTTTATATTGCGTACTATTCCCTCCAAAGACAGTTGTTGGAGTTTTGGGCTCATTCGTAATTCGACCTTTTTGCCGTTTCAAATATATTCATGAATACTGCGTTAAGCATGTCTCATCACAATATCATAAATCAGCAGTTACCGATGCAAAACATTTGTCGGAGAAAATGCCTGTGGATATAATGATGAATACTGCTCACCAGAAAGAAATTGAGACAAATAAAAAGATACTGGCATCTATAATTTCTTCAGTAATTTTTTGTGGCACTCACGATTTACCTTTGAGGGGTAAACAGAATCATGAAGGCATTCTTGAAGACCTTCTAAATCTAAAAATTGAATCTGGTGATCAAGATTTAAAGCAGCATTTAGAACATGGCAAAAAAAATGCTATGTATACTTCCCCACAGATACAAAACGAAATTATTGAATTGTGCGGTTTGGTCGTAAAGAATGAAATTATACAGGAAGCAAAGAAAGCTTATGCGTATAGTGTCATGGCAGATGAGTCATGTGATATAGCGGGTAAAGAACAACTATCTATCGGAATCCGTTTTTTTGACGAAGATCAAAATATAATACGTGAAGAATTTCTAGGATTTGTAGAATTAGAGGCCATGGATGCTAATACAATTGCGACAGAAATTGATAAATTCTTAGAAAGCGCCGGACTAGAATCCAATAAGTGCGTAGGCCAAGGCTACGATGGCTGTTCGACTATGGCGGGGAGTATTAGCGGCGTACAAAAAAAAATTAGAGATAAATATAAAAAAGCCTTATACTTACATTGCGCTAGCCATAGGCTTAATTTGGTAATAAATGACTTGAACCAAGTTCCAGAAATTCGTAACACCATCGGAACAATCAAAGACATAATAATTTTTTTTCGAGAATCTGCTTTACGTAGAAAATACGTACCTAATATTCCGGCGTTATGCGAGACCCGCTGGTCTCACAAATATAAAAGTGTGGCCATGTTTTACAAGCATTTTGAGGAGATCATTCATGGACTCGAGAACATATCTAAAGACGGAAATGCTGCAGCCAGAAAAAATGCTTATCAATTACATTGTGCTGCAACGAAATCAGTATTCATCATATGTGTGACACTGATAGCCAAATATTCTGCAATACTGGAACCTGTTGCTAACGCACTTCAGTCTAAATCTATTGATATGCATACATGTACGAACCATATTAAGAGAATTATTTCTCTAGTAAAAGATCACCGTCAAAACGTAGACACAGAAAGTGAAAATATAATTGAAACTTCTCAAGGAACTGCATCTGCCCTTGGTACCGACTTACAAGTCCCACGCATTGCGTCTCGGCAACAACATCGGTCCAATCACCCGGCACAGAGCTCTTCAGACTATTGGAAAAGATCCATTATAATACCCTATTTAGATTCCTTAATTTCCGCACTCGATCAACGCTTTTCGAATGAGCATCTGCCAGCCTTCAGCCTAATGTCATTGCACCCAAACACAATGTTATCAATGACCCTCAGTGATTTCCAAGAGAATTGCAAAGCATTCACCAATTTTTACGAGCTCGCTATCGAGCCTGAAGCAGAATTGTGGTATAAATTGTGGAAAGACAAGGGGATTCCAAATGAAGAGTTAGAGAAAATGGATTTTACCGACACGCTTAAAGAGGCAAATACTTTCTTCCCCGCCACAAAGAGGGCCATACTTATTTTACTGGCGCAACCATGCACCACGGCCAATATAGAACGGTCTTTTTCCACCTTACGGCGAGTAAAAACGTGGTTGCGGTCTACAATGTCAGAAAATCGTCTGAACGGCCTATGTATGTTAAGCGTACATAGGAAAATGGTAGAAGGAAAGAAAGGCGAAGTTATTGAAAAAGTTTTAAATAGATTTTGTGAACAACCACGCAAGTTACTGTTTAAGTAATTAAAACTATTCTGTTTCTGGTTAAAATTCGTTTTTTTATTGTTACACTTGCTGACCCGGCGGACGTCGTCCTGCCCAGTAATCAATCTTACACCTACCCTAACTAAACTAAACCTACCCTACACCTACCCTACCCCTATCTATGTATGTGTTATTCTGAGTCTTCAGCTACCTACATAACAAATTTCATCGTAATGTGTTCAGTAGCTTTTGCTTGAAAGAGGTAACAAACATGCATCCGTCCACACACACTCACAAACTTTCACCTTTATACCTAATGTATGAAAACATAAATTCAGTTTCTCTATGATTTTCTCAACCTGCCCCCCCCTGTACAAAATCCTGGCTACGCCCTTGCAAGTGGCTCTACGTTCACCAAGCTTAAGACACCAGGTATATCAAAATTCGTAGACAATATACATCCGGGAGATCAAGTCAAGGCAAATGAACTTCTCAGCAGAGCAATTTTTGCTAGCAGAGCACCCCTTAGCATGATGGACAATCCTTACTGGAAGGATTTTTTTTCGTTTCTTCGGCCCGCATATAAAATACCTTCTAGACACATGTTGTCAGGTCCGTTTTTAGAAAACGAGTACAAGAATGTGACAACGATGGTAGCAGAAGCTATTGCGAAGGCTGATTCTATTGGATTGGCAGCAGATGGTTGGAGCAATATAAGAAACGAACCTATTGTAAATTTTGTTGTCACTACACCGACACCTTTTCTATACAAAGTTTTACCGACAGGAAAATCATCTCATACTGCCGAATTCATGGCTCAAGAAACTAGTCGTGTAATTGATGAAATTGGACAACAAAAGGTATTTGGCCTCGTGACCGACAATGCGGCGAACATGAAGGCAGCTTGGAAAATACTTGAAACGAAGTACCCAAGGACAAACTTATTTACCTATGGATGCCTAGCACACTCGCTCCAATTAATATTTACTGATATTAAAACTTTGCCAAGCTTGAAAACGTTTACTGCCAACGCAAAAGCTTGTATTAAGGCCATTAAGAATTCTCACAAGCTTAACTCAGCTTTCATAGAAAAACAATCAACCACCGGTTTACAAATAAGTCTTAAACTTCCGGTAAAAACCCGCTGGGGTTCCCTGGTGTCTTGTTTTGAAAGTTTAAAAGAAAACAAACAAACCATTAAAGCTATCGCCATTGATGACGGTCTATCAGATGCTTTAAACAAAGTTCCCACATTGAAAAAATTGATGTTAAGCGACGATTTTTGGGATAAAGTATCCGGATTCAGCAGTTTACTGAAACCTATATCAGACACCATTAAAATTGTGGAAAGTGACACTCCTCAGTTATCTAAAGTTTTAAGTTTATACAAAAAAATTGAAGATTCGATGGAAAAAATATTGAAAGACGAGGTCCAGAACCCCCTGACGAAATCTGAAGAAAAAAAAGTTAGAGAAATACTCAAACATAGAAAGGAATTCGCTGTATACGATGTGCACAAAATTGCAAACTTATTGGATCCTCGTTTTAAAGGCTGCGATCTTACACCAGAAGAAGAAACTATTGCAACAGAACAAATTTATAATACTGCTGTGAAAATAGCAGATATCGATGAGGATACAGTATTGACAGAGCTTGCAAATTACATTGCAAAACAAGGTTTTTTTTCTAAAACTTTTCTGTGGTCTTCAGTAACTAAGCTAACTCCCATAGCCTGGTGGGCAGGACTTTGCAAGTCGACTGCTTTGTCTAAACTAGCCCTCAAATTTCTTTCACTTCCAACTACATCGGCAGCATGCGAGAGAACATTTAGTACTTACTCTGACGTTCATTCTAAAAAACGTAATAGACTGACAAATGACAGGGCTAGCAAAATAGTGTTTATTGCTCACAATTTGAGATTGAAATCTGAAAAAACAAAAGAAGAACATAAAGAAGCACCAGGCATAGAAAATATGACCGTAATTCAATCTGTAGAGGAGATGGATGAAGATGAAGAGACAGACGAAAATTCTGACTCTGACAAGACCAATGTAAGCACTGAAACTGATACAGAAAGTGAAGATGAAGAATAAATTGAAAAAAGATTATTGAATTGTAATTCAATGTTGTGAAGTCATAGTAGTGAATTATGAATAAATAATATTTTGATTTCTTATATAAATTTAATTTATAATTGAACTAAAATGTAGGCTAGAAAAAAAACCAAATTTAGAAAAAAAACAACGATGCAAAGTTTTTTTTCATGTTTTTTTTCAATAAAGTGAAAAAAACAAATCGTTTTTTTTTCATTTTACATCACTAGGCAGGATGCGTTGACCTTTTTTACAAAACAGCTGAGCAGATGCCTAACTAGTTTTATTTACATTGCTCTTTTTAGTAAAAGTAGTGAGTGAATTGTTTTTTTAATTAAAATCACGTTGGGTTAGGTAAGAATAACGATTATGAATAGTCTAAAGTAAAAAAAACAGCTGAAAAAAATTGAAAAATGAGGAAAAAGCCGACGAAAAATTCCAACGCGGTTCTGGACTCATGGTATCCGTTTGTGCGTCGATGTCCCTTACACGCTGTATTATTTATGGAGACGTCGGTAGTATCTCTGAGAAAATTAATATTGTACCATTTATATATATATTACTAATGGACAAAAAAGGAATCCACATACAAAACAATGTTTAGACTAATAAAATCACAAATTCCAAATTTCAATCCCATGTCTTTTAGAACTGATTATGAATAAGTCGTAATCAACAGTATCACAAATGTATTTCCAAATACGGATTTAAAGCTTTGTGGAAGAAAGCTAAAAAACTTGATCTGGATAAAAACAAAACATTTAGAAAACATATCGCTCTGTGTTCGGCGTTAGCTTTGCTGCCACAAAATTTAAAATCAGACGGTTGGCTTTACATAATGGAAGACTGCCCTACCTCCAAAGAAAACATTCGTAAATTTAATGACTATTATGTAAAATTCTGGTTGGACAGTGAGTACATGAGGGGGAAATGGGACTTTTTTGGGGACATTTACAAAACAAATAATCCTGCAGAAGGTTGCAATGCAAAATTAAATCGAACATTTTCCAATCATTTAACCGCTTACGCGTCCCAGCCGCGCAAGCGATGCTCGCGCAACACGTCTACTTTACATAATGGAAGACTGCCCTACCTCCAAAGAAAACATTCGTAAATTTAATGACTATTATGTAAAATTCTGGTTGGACAGTGAGTACATGAGGGGAAAATGGGACTTTTTTGGGGACATTTACAAAACAAATAATCCTGCAGAAAGCTGCAATGCAAAATTAAATCGAACATTTTCCCATCATTTAAATATTAAAAGCTTTTTAAACATAATAAAAAAGGATTCTGATCTCAGCGTGATCCAGTAACACACCAAGGGAAATACAAGACGCCAAATTGATATTGATAGCCATAAATTAATAAATGATTCCATCATATCAATGATGAATGAAGCCATAACATTAGGTCATAGCTTAGAAAAAATAAACCCATTTGTTTTTTAGTTTAGCACTGAGGGAGGCCATGTCCTGCAGTGGTACTCATCATAACGTCCGTCTGTAGCATCAATCATAGTTTACCATGTCATCATATTTTTGTCATAGAAAGATTGGTTTAATTTTGTCTATTTTAATTTTACTTGGAAATCTGTACAGTCAGGATAAAAAAAAAGAAGAAATATTTATATCAGATTTGGGTTCCGTATCCTTTAGGGTTCCGTATGTTTGAATGATAAACGGGTGTCTGTTTGTCTGTCGGTCTGTGACTGCAAATTATCTTTAAACTATTAGACATTTGTGTTAAATTCTGTTACACGTTGTATAAGTAAATGTTTAAAATTCATGTGTTTTTCGTTACGGAAGTCTTATGAAAATACAAAATTTAAAAAAAAAAACTTTAATTTCGGCAGTCGGTGTTTTTTGTTTCTTGACACCGACTTCCGAAATTAAAATTGTATAAAATTTTAATTTCGGAAGTCGGTGTCAAGTTCATAGTGTTTTCTTCATTTTGAAGTCGGTATTATTTTTTTTTTACTTTTTATTGGTGGTTAGCTAAACTAAACCCAACGCAAATAAATCTTCAAGATCGGTTCAAAAACAATAAAGTTATGCCCGAATAGATAACAATGGTTGACTTTTTTACACATCTGTGTACCCCTTCACAGCGTACCGGCGCGATATTATGTTATGAACTGGTGTAAACAATAAACAGACATGCAATCCCGCGAGATTTGCTATCATTTATTGAAGACTTCCGTTACCTATCTCCGAAGTTCTTCATCAGATCTTCACCAAAGTGGGATCGGTTCGGGTAAATACTCTTCCAAAAAAAAAGAATCATTAAAATCGATTGAAAATTGGCGAAAATATCGCTGAACAACAATACAAAACACATAAACACTAAGCGTTTCCATACGTCTTTTATAATGCGCACAGCAAAGGAGTGGAACTCTCTGCCTGCGTCTGTGTTTCCAAAAGCTTACAGCCCTAATCTCTTCAAAGTTAGAGTGAACAGGCTCCTTCTGGGTAAGCTTGCTCCATCGTAGACTTTGTCTCTGTCATATCTGACATTGACTAGAGTCAAGAGCAAACCCATCACCAATAAAAAAAAAAAAAAAAAACCAAAAAAAAATCAGTCGAATTGAGAACCTCCTTTTTTGAAGTCGATTAAAAAGAGCTAATAAAATTATATTTGTCATGGGTGGCCGAGACGCGAAGCACCGGGTCTTTTTCACAATCCGACGTAGTTTTGGGTTTGGATACTGTCGCAGGCACTCGAACGAAAGATAATTTAAATTAACTTTATTCAGACTAACAGTTTACACAGGAAACAGTCATGTGCGTGGTTGAGCATTCAGCCGAGAGTGCTCGAGCGCTAGAGTGACTTCTCCCTAGCCCCGCAGGTCTCGCTGCCCCCTCTACCCACGATCGTGTCCAAGCGGTAGGGCGCGCTTGCGTTTCCGTTCACGTGATTATTAGGTTTCGAAACAATTTGTTAGATGGCGCTGTCCGTAGCACAGTAGTGCCATAAATCTACGACATATTCATCATTCATCATGAACAACTTTTACAATGGGAAGAACCCCAAAATAGTTTAGTAGGTACATTTTGCCGAGTAGTGGAAACATGTATAGGCGATAGAAATTTATCCCAATTTTGGAGTTTTTTGACAACATTATGTTTTTCAACGACATCATTTTTGAGATTGTTCGCTAAAAATTATAGTCTCGAAATGGCACGAAACCTTATGCTGCGTGCATGCGTGTATGTATGATTATGCGCGTCCGACTCGGACTTGGCTCTCTTTATCATTTCATTTTTAAATATTCCTATTATAGGTTTTATTATTATAGGTTGATTTTTGGTTTTATTAAGAAACATTTTTGTTAGTACCTACATGTTTCATGGTACCTTTGGTTACAAACTTATAATATGTTTTTCCTTTGTTAATGGGTAAGTATGTAGTTACATAAGTAGGGTAAAGTGACCTAATTCTGGCACCCCTCTAATTATTGGCACTTCTGTGATTTAACCGTTTTTATAAGAAAACATCTAATCTCGCGGTGTTGCAACTTATCAGACTGACAACACATAAATAAAAAAAAGTTACAATGGCGTCGGAAGGATAGCAACAGCTGAGCGTATCCCAATCTGATCAGTGAAAACAATTTTTTGGTTAAGGTAAGAGCTTTTGTAATACCATCAAATCTTAGTAATAAAGTGCTTTATACTGTTATTTATCATGAAAAGCAACTTCAACACATATTATTCTACCTTTTTGTAAAGTTTTTTCCAAGAATTTAATCATTTCTATTATTTAATCCAGGTGCCAACAATTGGTATTAAAAAATGACCAAATTCTAATTTATTGGCACTAATGCCTATAAATGGTTTTTTGGACTTAATATTTTCAGAGGTTTATTTAGTGAATTATATTATTCGTGGACCACCTCATTTTGCATCATTAATAAATACATGATAAAAACGATTTATTCCAAATCTTGGCACCGGTGCCAACTGCAAAATTACCAATTATGACCACTACCGCCAATAATTGGGCATAAGTGTGCTAATAATTGGTCATCTTACGTATGTTATGGTTTTATTTTCAGTGTACCCAACTTTTTAAACCATGAAACCAAAAGTAACAACTGAGAGGTCTAGAAAAAAACCCAAACCAATACGGCGACGTAAAATATACGACACGGAAAACTTGAATAAAGCTTTGCAAGCTGTCAAAGATGGTATGAGCAAGAAATTGGCGGCAAAGACTTATCAAGTGCCACGGGCTACTCTGCAATATAGGATCAAGAACCCTGAGCATCAGTCACGTCCAGGCCCTCCTACTATTTTGACGGAAAAAGAAGAAAAAGACCTCGAAGACTGGATTTTACTGAGTTGCAGAAAAGGTTTCCCAAAACGCAAAGATGACGTAATCAGTAGTGTAGCTAACTTTCTGAAAAGTAGTAACAGGGCCAGCGTTTTTAAGAACGGCGAAAAATGGTATAAGTTGTTTCTTCAACGACATCCAAACATTTCTGTGCGCACACCTGAGGCAGTCACAGCTGCAAGTGCTGCTGTCTCAGAAAACGACGTGAGAGCCTGGATCAATCAAATTGAAACTTATCTGAAAGAAAACGATTTATTTGAGGTACTTTCAGATTCATCCCGTGTATTTAACGGTGATGGAACAAATTTTCTACTTTGTCCTAAAACAGGAGTCGTATTAGCTCCTAAAGGCGAAAGAAACGTCTACGAGGTAGACAATGCCCTGGCTAAAACTTCCTTGACTGTAATGTTCACATTTTCCGCTAATGGAGATCTCACACCTCCAATGGTTATATTTCCGAATAAACGGTTATCAGCTGAAATTACATCCAATGTTCCATCAGACTGGGGTATAGGACTGAGTGATAACGGGTGGATGAAGGCCGAAGTGTTCCACGATTATATTAAAACTATACTATACCCACACTTGGTTAAAAAAGGAACTCAATTCCCCGTAATACTGTTTGTCGACGGTCACAAGACCCATTTAACATATGCCGTTAGTGAGCTTTGCATAAATATTGAAATTGTCCTGATTGCTTTGTACCCGAATTGTACCAGATTACTACAGCCAGCTGATGTGTCAGCATTCAAGCCTTTAAAATCTGGGTGGCAGAAAACTGTCTTGGAGTGGAGACGAAATAATCCTTCCGTAGCTCTCAACAAGATCAATTTTGTACCGCTCCTAAACAAAACCATCAAGAACACAATCACGGCATCTACAGTAATCAATGGATTTAGAGCTACAGGCCTTTGCCCGTGGAATGTGAACGCAGTGGACTATACAAAATGTCTAGGCAAAGCAAATGTTCAGTATATAAGAACTTCTAACGAAAGTAACAAAGAAAAACCAAAAGTGATGACCAAAGAAGACTTTAAGAACATTATAGGAGCCAGCAAATTAAGTCAAATTGAACTAGACGTATTAGGATCAGAAGAAAAATATTTGAAAGAGATTTGGAACTATTTCACGGAAACGCAAACTGATACACATTTAAACAAAGTTATTACTTCTGACCGGGATGTTGAAGTGACATTAGATTCAATGGATATTGCAAATATGCCAGTTATTATAAGCGGAGACTTGAGAGAAGAGCTTTCTGATTGCGTACCTGTACCTGCCTCGGAAGTAACTGTAGTAACAGAAGACTTTAATGATGGCAATGACGATCGATTATTGGACGATTCACAAAGAGTTTTACATTTAACTCATAAAGCAGAAGTGTATGATGCTAAGACTGATAATACCGGAATTCCTGTTTTGCCCCGACAAAGGGAATGCCCTAGGATTACAGTAGTACACAACCAAAGTTTCGATTTTGACAAAATAGAAACTTATATAGATCCAGCACCTGTAAGGGTTCAGAAACATACCACCGCCATGTTAAATCTTACTCCCGTTAAATTAACGGATATCCTCGTATTGCCCAAATCACCTCAACGAAAAGGCGTTAGAAATATAAAGAGAGCTCCTTTTGTGTTGACATCTGAAGAGTGGAGTTCTATAGAGAGCGAAAAATTACGCGTAAAACAAGAAAAAGAAGAAGGCATAAAGAGAAGAAAAGAAGAAAGGGAAAAAAAGAAATTAGAAGCAAAAACTAAACCGACAAAACCAAAGGTACAAGACTCTAAGATAAGAATTAAGAAGGACCTCAAAAGAGGAAACACAAATGTGCAAAAACTTATGCTACCAGAAAAATTGAATACTTCTGCTGATTTGTCGCTAATACCACCCCTACTTGCAAATGAAGACTATACACCAGATAATAAACAAGAAGATAAGGAAAATGATACCGACTACGCCAATTTGACTCCTGAAAATAAAGAGAAGAAACAAAACAAGATTTTATACACGGCAGCAGATATAGAGAAGTTTTTGACTGAATTTGAAGATTAGACCTATTATTATAACACTAATTTAGAGATTTAACTACCCAGTTCCTACTATTGATCTCTTACGTTTAAGATATTGCCTAGTGATAAGATATAAATGTATACCTACCTTATTGTTGTCTGTCCTAAAATTTTTACTAAATGTTGATTTTGATACTATTTTATTATGAACCAAATGATTGCTGAGGAAAGCTATGTTTCTAAGTCAAAACATATGTAGGTATTAAATGATTACTTATTTACGTATTAGCTTTTTTTTACTTCATCCTTGTTTTCATCCTTATATATATATTAAACAGTCTGAATGCCAATAAATGGGACTAGGCCTATGCAGATAATTGGTCAAAGTATGCCAGTAATTGGGAAAATAGTGTTATTTTTTAAAAGATATAAAAACGTTATTAAAGCGATATCTAGCAGATGTTTCATTTGTTTATAGACGTTCACTAACTATTTTTCTACCATTTACATATATTTATTTTTCTGGAAACACTTCATAAAGATAGTTTTCACGATTTCTTTGAACAGGGATCCTTAAAGTGCCAATAATTGGGTATCTTACCCTATCTATTTTATTTCCTGTAAATATCGTTTTAAGAGATTCGCATTTTTTCGTAAAAATATTTTCTTTTTTTTTGTCAATATTGCATCGATGTTTTTCATTTTTAGTTTGTAAATAATGAACCTACTTTTATGTTTTTGATATTTTTTTAATAGTTCACTGATGTTTTAGGACATATTTTGGTTTGTAAATATTGCTAGCTACATGTTATTCCTACTTCTTAATTCACGAAATAATGGTGAAAGTGGATTTTGAAAATACAATTTCATTACATTACATTTTATTACCACCTACACAGGCTGAACTTTTAAAGTGTGCGTGGATGGTCAAATGTTGTAAAAAAAACACACTCTTTAATATTACACCATCCTAAAATGTTGCCTATAAGGGTCAACTCACACCGAAAGAGCGGCGAAGGGCAGCGAAGCGGAGCGCAGTTTCAGTTTCATATGAATTTTAACTTTATTATCATTACCATAATACTTATTATCGCATGAGAAACTCGAACGAGTCGCGCGGATGCCCGCGGCGCCGCAGCAATTCCGGGGAATTCCATAAACGGAGCCGTGCGACTGCGTGAGAAGTTGCGGGAAGTCCCGAGTCGCGAGTGGCCGCTGGCAATATCCCGCCCCTCGCGCCCGCTCCCCGCGCGCGTCTCTTGCGCGTGAGCATTCGCATTCATTCCTTTCAGTGCAACAAATACAGAAGTGATGGAGGATGAAGAAAAGCTTATTTGTTTGGTGCAAATGTACGACTGCCTATACAATACCAAATCAAGGCATTACAGCAATAAACACATGAAAAATAACGCTTGGCAAAAAGTGGGCGCTGAAATGAATATGTCTGGTTAGTATGTATTTCTTTAATTATTTTTATTTGAAAATTCAAATATAACATTTTAATTAAAATTAAAAAAAAAAAAATTAAATTGTTGCGATGTCGTCAGCAAATTGTAGAACTCCTTAGTTTACATACGGCGCAGTCTTTTGTAAAACTTCACACCATTTTGTTGTTAAATCTATTTAATTACGGGAAATCATTTCGTTTTGCCAAGAACACCACACCACGGCACCACAAGAATTAAAATAAGTCTTAAATTTATCTCTTATACACATAGCATTTTCTCGGGAAACAGAATCCGCTTGAAGATTTTGTAATATACTATTTATTGGCACTGTTTCAATTATGTTTTCAAATATTTCATCATTTAATAGGTAATTATGTAAACAAGTGCACGCTAGTATCATAATGTCCAGGCAGCGTTGCCAGATACACTGTAATTACAGCAGATTTACTGTATTTTCATACGATCTACTGTCTACTGTAATACTAAAATTACAGTGTATGGAGAGCACTGTAATTTTTCTACAGGCAAAATTCAAAATAGTTTAATGTAAACTGAACGCAGCCTTTGTGAAAAGAAAAAATAACATAAACATAACAAAACGCAACTGGCAAGTAGAGCTCGCGCCACCTCTCTGCATATGTCACAACCCTTGTTTCTATTGAAATAAGAACGAATATGTCTTACTTTAAACGGGAATTTCCCGTCATAGACTAAAAACCACTTCTTAGTATTAACCACCCAAATTGTGTCAACCGTGTTTTAATTTAGTTTTGAAGCCTATTGGGACTAACTTAAATTAGTATGATTGTAAATTGGTTTCGTATGCAATGCATTACGTTTTTATTTGGCTCTTTCAAGCCTTTCTGTGAAACTGGTGCAAGTGGTTATTTTGTTTGAGGACTTGAGAATTAAAAATGCCTAATTCATCTGATGATAGTGATCAAAGCGGACCATCAACTCCAAAAAAAGCAAAAAAGATACATTATAAACAAAAATTCAGAGATGAGTGGTTAAAAGACAATAGTTTTAAAAATTGGCTGAAACGTGATCCAAAAGACCCGTATCGTGCAGTTTGTGTTCTGTGTGATGCAAAATTGATAGCTGACAGAGTAGTGATAAAAAGACATGGTGAAGGTGTTAAGCATGTAAAGAGAACTACAGCAGCTCCAGCTCAATCTTCGATTGCTACTGCATTTGAAAAGGTTAAGCAGTCCGATGATGATAAATGCAAAGCATCTGAGATAAAGTTGGCCGCTTTTATGGCAGAGCATAAAATATCCGTGAGGGTGATGGACCACTTAGTTGATTTATTGCCCACTATGTTTCCTGACTCTCAGATTGCAAAAAATATGAAAATGAAGAGAACAAAATGTCAAGCAATAATAAACAATATTCTAGGAGAATCGGAAAAACAAGATTTGTGTGCAGATCTAAAGGAGCAAAAATTCTCTGTCATGATTGATGAAAGCACTGATATCGGAGCAGTAAAAACTATGTGTGTTGTGGTCAGATATTACTGTGCAATAAAAGGTCAAATTGTGAGCAGATTTTGGGACCTAATTCAAATACATGGGGAGGAAAACTCTGCTCCAGTCCTCCAGTAGCTACCGCCACAGCGCAACATCTTTTCGAAGCAGTAATAAAATCCTTCGAGGAAAATTCTATTCCTATTGAAAATATTATAGGATTTGGATCAGACGGGTGTAATACTATGATGGGGTGTCACAACTCTGTTTCGAGTCGATTTAGAGCAAAATGTCCCGGAATTATCGTTCTTAAATGTGTTTGTCATTCCCTGCATCTTTGTGCGAGTGACGCATGCAAACAGTTACCAGCTGAATGTGAAAAGCTAACACGTGATATTTACAATTATTTTGCGACCAGTAGTAAAAGACAATCGCTATTAAAAGAGTTTCAAGTATTCACAGAAACAAATATACACAAAATTTTGAAACCGGCTCAAACGAGATGGTTATCACTAAGTGCTGTAGTGCAAAGAATTTTAGAACAGTGGAATGCACTAACACTGTTTTTTGATGGAAGATGGCTTGAAGACAACGAATGTTCCGAAATCCATATGCAGTTGAATGATCCCATAACAAAATCATACTTTTTCTTTTTAAACTGGATGTTACCTAAATTTACTGAAACTAATACGCTATTTCAGAGTGAGACTCCAATGATCACAAAACTTAACGCTAAAATGAACGATCTCTTTCACGAACTTTTATCGACATACATGACAACGGCACATATTGCAAACACGGAACTAGAAAAAATTGACCCAACTGACGAAAACAATTTCAAAAATTTGGATGACATCTACCTGGGCTTAGGAGTATCTAAACAGTTTTCAACAAATGAAATAGCAGCAGAGAAAAAAAATGATTTCAAAAAGAAATGCCGAAATTTTTTTATTAAAGCGTGCGTAGGCATTCGCAAAAGATTCGCGCTAAATGATCCAATATTGGTTGGGATATCTAAATTGGATCCTGAAAAATGTCTCAATATCTCAGATCGCGATGAATCAATTCAAAATATACTAAGCTTAATGCCAAGATTGACACCAACTTCTATGATAGAACAACAAGCTTTGGATGACCAGTGGAGAAAATTGCCAAAGTTAAAAGGAAATTTCGATGCTGCAATACGGCCTGATGAATTCTGGCACAAGGTTAGTAACTAAGACTCTATATTTTTTTTTAGAAATATATTTCTTTCGTTTGCAAAATACAATATTTTTAATACTAATGTTGCTTTTCAGGTGAAACAGTTGGACGAGTTCCGCTTGATTGGAAAATACATGCTCAACATCTTGGCTCTTCCTAACTCCAATGCTGAATGCGAGAGAATTTTCAGTCAAATTAACGACACCAAAACTAAGAAACGAAATAGATTAGTAACCAGGACAATAAGAGGCCAAATGTTAGCGCAACAAACCATTCGGCGTCACAGCACCAGTTGCGTTAACTTTAAACCAACTGAGAAAATGATAAAATCATTTAATTCTGGGATCTACAAAAAAGAAGCGGATATCGGGCTACATGATAGTGACAGTTATTGATTAATGTATAATTATAATAGGTATTATGCTTATTCTAAATGACAAAATGTGAAATTAAAACAGTATTTTAGTTTATAAAAGTTAATAAAAGTTTCTTGAAATCTACTGTAAAATTCACTGTAAGTTTTTTTTCCTTTTACTGTAATTTTGTCGTAAACACTGTAAATTTGAGCACGAAACACTGTAATATCATTTTTCTCATCTGGTAACACTGTGTCCAGGTATATTTGGGTTGCATTCTAATTCTCTTTTGAAAAACCTCAAATTTTTGTGTTAGTATTCCGAAACTGCTCTCTACAATACGTCTTGCACGGCTTAGGCGATAATTAAATATTTTCTTCTCGACGTCTCGTCTGTCGACACTTGGCTTCCAGGAAAAGGTCTCATTATGTGTTCATGTAACGGTTTGGAGGTACGGGACAGAGAGTAAAGTCCCGCAAACCTCCATTGAAAAGGGAGGATCCTCCGACCAGACGGTTGGTTTTGTCTGGTGGGCAACTGCCCGAGAGTTGATACTTGTTGATACGAGTTGAACTCTGATATCGCGATTTAGGATTTTGAAGTTAGTTCGCAGCTGTCGAGATAGATGGCGCTGCGAGTCTCATTTGTTGTGATGTTGATTCTGCTACGTTGATTTTTGTGGCGGCATGAATGCCGCTACATCACTCCCCTCCGGAGACCGGAGGTCGATAGTGGATGAGTCGTCCATACATCTTGAGATGCTTGCCAGGCCAGTGGAAGGTTGGTTCCAGTGAGTCGGAACCGGAAGTCGCAGAGTTCTCGGTGAGTCGGAACTGTCTGCGTCGCAAGCCTCATCTCCAACAAAAACATGTGGCAATGCTTCTGTCGTACCTGGCAAACATTTATTAGGTGGTATATCTAGTGTATTATTATTCAATGATTGTCCTAATCTGGAGCTGCTTAAAATGCCACTATCACTATTGCGACCGTATGCTCCAATATCGACTACAACGAATCGGTAATTTGCATCAGCTATGGCTAACAAAACTTCACTGATTTTTTTTTTGTAGTTATAAAATTGATTGCCGCTGTTCCAAGGTGCTCTTATATTAACATGTTTGCCATCTATGGCTCCTATACAGTTAGGAAAATTCCATTGCGTTTCAAATTCTTTTGCTACTTTGGTCCATAGCTCAGCTGTCGGTTTAGGCATAACACGCGGCCGTAAACACTTCCATATCGCGGAGCAAGTTTCGTGAACAATTAGAAGTACAGTACTATATCCCATTCGATACTCGTGAGCTAGCGCTTTGAAACTGATAGCAGTAGTTAAAAATCTGAAACAAAATATGTATAATTATTATCACCAGTTATAGTAACACATAGTCACAAATCAAGAGTAACAGCCCCGGTAGTTTGTCTACTTCTGTACATGTGTATATATTAATATCTAGATTATTATGTTCCATCATAAAAAATTAAAAACCATAAAAACATAACAAGATTGTTATATTAATAATTATATTACTGCCATTTTCAGTGGAGGATTGCCAAAAGTCTTGGAAGAAATTACGAGATAGTTATAGAAAGGGCATTTCATTAAGAGAGAGTAGAAGTGGGTCAGCTAGAACAGTAGGACGCCCATTAAAATTTGAAAAAGAATTAGAATTCATAAAACCCTTCATAAAAAGCAGGAAACAAAGTTCAAATTTAACGAGTTCGCCAGAAGATTCAGATATTACCACAGATGGTGAATATCAGTCTATGTCACAAAGACCGTCACCACGGCCACAGTCGCAGTTATCAGCTTCGCCACGACCACAGTCGCAGTTATCAGCGTCGCCACGGCCACAGTCGCAGTTATCAGCGTCGCCACGGCCACAGTCGCAGCTATCAAACCGGACCTCTTCATCCAACGAACAGCCTCTCAAAATGTCAAATTTATTGTTCAAACAATATATTGAAGGAAAGCAAATAGAAGATGACCCAACCATTAGTTTTTTCATAACCATGGGCCGAACTGTGAAAACAATCCCTAAAAATATTCAAGCCAAATTAAAGGGCGAAATTTTCCGCCTTATAAATGAAACGGAAATAAGACTTGCCGATGACACCGGTGGTAACATGACACGAGATGCAGATGAATTCAACTTATCTGCCACAGAAAATAATACAACCATGCCATCTTCTTCAAAGTATCCATTGGAAACAACCAGTATCAGTCCTAGATCTGTGACAGAAAATTACAATGAAACAAACATTCCAACCACATCCTTTTCATACACACCATCAATAATACCGGCTGCAGAACAAAAATCTATTACATCTTTTTCATACAAACCATCTAAAATACCGTCAACTTCAACAAGTTATCAAGAAATGAACACAGAAAATATCTACGAGACAAACTCCCCACTTCCGATTTATTCAAACTTAACTTCCAGATCTAGTTCACTCGACCCACCTCCGTTGCCTTATATACCACACGCTATATCGAAATCACAACAAAGATCCTCTGATTCTGTATTGCGCGAAGAGGATTACGAAACCGATATCGATACGACATTTGACTATTAAAAAACTGTTACCTAAATTTTCTTTCAAAATATTTTTTGTTAGAATAGTGTATTTGAACAATAAATAACAATACAATTGAACCATATATTTTTTATTTAATTACTCACCTGAGGCAGACTGACAGTCTTTCTTCAGCGGAAATAGCCAATCTATAATTGGTATTTTGTTTTTGAATATGTGGCCTGAGAATTTCCAATAAACTTTCAAATTTGTCATAGTTCATTTTATAATAGTCATAATGAATGCTAGGATACAGATGTAAATTTGTGCAAAATGTTTGAAATTGGCCAAACAGACGTCTTTTCTTCCACAGGTCGTGTACCCAAAAGTTTCTTTTTCTTTTAAATCTTTCCGTCCTTATCTCTTCGGCCTCTTCCTCTTCTTCTTCAATTATATGTGCAATAATAATTAAATCTAAAATTCCCATTTCACTGCTTAAACACAAGTTTCCTCGAGTTTTGTTGAAATTGAACTGCGCATAGGAGAGCGACCCACTAATTCATCGCGGGTGGGCTCGGGAAGGCGCGCGGATTCCCGCGACTGCTCGAGAAGTCGCTGGAATGCTCGAGAAGTCGCGGGACTCCGTGACTCCGCGCTTCGCTGCCCTTCGCCGCTCTTTCGGTGTGAGTTGACCCTAAGGATCAAATTCTGGAAAGTAATTAATTAAACATGGCAAACTAAAGGAAGGTAACAAATTACATTTTAAATTTCTGACTACACCTTCCTCACCTACATCTCAGGAGATATTACATAATTAAAGTAATTCGCGTAACCAAATACCTAATTTTATGAACCAGCGAGCAGCGCAGCGATGGCGCCGGCAACCAGCCGCCTTAGATGTTAGAACTTCACCCGCGACTTTATCTGAGCAGGTTTACGTTTAGCACAAACGATTTCCTCCGTTCCACCCTCTTAAAAATTGAATTACCAAAAAGTTATTCTTAGTGACCACCTTCATCATAAAAGAAAGCCTTGTGCAAAATTTGTTGTTACTAGTCCCAGTAGTTTCGGCTGTGCGTTAATATGTCAGTCAGTCAGTTTCCCTTTTATAAAGAAGATAACATAACACTTCTGTTTTGGGCAGTCGATCAATGACTAGACCGTGATACATTTTTAAAACACATATTTAACTGATTGTACTTTGATAAACAAATGAAAAGTGGGCGAAAACGGAACTTAGTACAGAATGAGGCGAAAAAGGAAATTTTCTTTTTTTTTCCAAAAGTGGGCGAAAAAATGCGGGGAAAACGGAACAAACGAATTGAGTTCGGATGCGATAGATAGCAATGTTTAAGTTTTATTATTAAATTCAGGCAACTGTTCTTCACATAAGGAGACAAAAGGAGTGATAGGCCACTCAGCAGTTGGGCGCACAAGCCACTCAGGACCATGCCACCATAAATTGGACTGCGTTATGTAACAACGAATTAAGCGACGAAATCGAAAAAAAAAGTTATGAATGCAGATCGACTATAGGTATGATAAACTATGTATTCAGCCATTTTTGTGTTCTAAAATCACTCTTACGGCCTTATAATAAGGGCTTGAATCAAGCGACATTTCGAACTTTCCTAGAATTTGGGCACACATTAGTTTTGTATTAAAGAATTATGCGTCAAAGTTACGGTTGCAAACAGTTTTCAAATTGCATAAACGAATTAAACACGTCCAATATGAAGATAATTCAGTTTTGCCTTTTGTTTTAACTGTTTTTAAACAGCATCGAATTAACCACCTAAAATGGACAAGACAAGCTTTGGCTAAGACATTATGATCATATTGAAAACCTGACATTTGATATGGAAAAAACACTGCCACTGCCTAGAATTCCAACAAACATCGTTTTTTACAAACGCCAACTGTAGCTTTACAACTACGGTGTGCATTCAGAAAAACCGGTAAAGGGTTTTGTTACGTCTTGGTGGAAGGAATAGCAGGTAAGGGAGCACAAGAAGTAGGCTCCACTTAACGCAAAAATAATATCTTTAAATCTAGACTCAAAAGTCAAAGAACTAATCCTGTGGTCAGACTCCTGTGGTGGCCAGAACCGAAATATTAAGTTTACTCTGCTACTATTCGCAGTACTAGAAGAAAATGACAACCTAGAGGAAATCACCCTACGATTTATGGTCCTTGGGCATATCTTCTTAGAAAATGATAGCGAGTTTAGTGATATCGAATCAGCGTTAAAAACCCATACTCGGCTATACACTCTACATTAATGTGATGACCAGTTGTCGTAAGAGAAACAAGTTAATAGCTAATAAAATGGAAAGTTTAGACTTTGTCGGAGAAAAAAAGATGTAGAAGGAAATTCTATAAGCTGGTTGAAAAGTAAAGAAATAAACATTTTTAAGGATAGACCTGGTCGGATATTTCTTTCAACCTGTCATGGCGGTCAAACCCATGAAGTAGATCTTAATAAAATACCAAAAAGAGGGGCAATAAATAACCCATTGAAATTATCAAGGCATTATGAGCAAGTTGGGCCACAAGGAAAACCTATTTCTCAACCGAAGCTAGATGATGAAAATCCCTCCTTCATCTCATACCTACCATCTGATGCGAGAAAATATTACGAAAATTTAACTGGATCTCGTGATTTAGAAGATGATGTACTTTTGTGTCCCACTGCTGGGCCAAGGCCTCCCCCTTCTCCTTCCAAACCTCTCTGTCTTGGGCGATCTCTGGCCAAGCTTTCCCCGCAAACATGATGAGATCGTCACACCACCTTCGTCGCGGTCGACCTCGACGACGACGTCCTTCTTCAGGCGTCCAGTGAGTGACGATCTTGTTTTGTTTATGTAAAATTTATTAAAATAACTGGATTTACTCTTATGTTCCAATTTATTTCACCCGAAACAAATCGCAATAAAGTATCAAACGACAATAATGCCGTATAGTACGTTATTGATAAATAAAATGGTCTGAATATGGCTTAAAACACATTAACAAATTAAGCGGAAAAATGGCTTTAACTACAAAACTGTATAGTATAACCTTATATTTTTTTTAACTAATGTGAACTTATACATATTTTATATGTTCAGAATAAAAATTATACTCTTGACATATTAAATGAATGCACAGCGACCATTTTAAGTTTGAAATTTTTGAAGCTAATTTTCTCAGGATTCGTTAAATGGCGCTTGATCGGTTCATCAATTGTGGTTTAGTAACTGGTCAGGTAGGAGACCTCGAGACAGACAATCACTAGGGTTTTCTTTTTATTTACGCAACCAGGTTTTTATACCAGGTATTTGCTTCCAAGTCCGTACACGAGGTACCGACCCGAAAAACTTGCAAGACTTCAAAGTATTTTATACGGCTACTCGGACTCGCTCCGTCGGGGCTCGGCGCTCGCCGAGTCTCGCTGATTCGTGAGTATCGTGACGTGGCTTCGGCCGTCGCGAGTCGTCGGCCCGCTTCGGCCGCGTTCGGGTCTCGAGCGGCGCGCGCTTTTTGCAATAAGAAAATATTGTGTTTGTGATAATATATCGTTCTCGCTCGTACTTACCACTGTAAGAGCAATAGCGCACTAGCGGCTTGGCCGCAGCGGCCAGGTCGCGGCGGCCATCGAGATAGATACCTTAGTATGAAATCGCCACAGAGCGCGCGCACCTGGTCGCACGCGACCAGCGGCCACACTCAGCCGCAGCGGCCAGCGAGATCGGAGCGGCGCGTTTGCGGCCAGTGTTCAGTCGCTGGTCGCTGCGGCCACTGAGATCTATAGTATTGTAGTAAAATCACCAGTGTGCGCGCACTAGCCGTGGCGGCCGCACGTGTTGTAGAGCTACAGCGTGATTTGTAATTATCGCGATGTCTTTCGACACGGAAAGATTTATAACAGAAATCGAGACGAGGAGGGCGTTGTGGGACATGTCCTGTGAAGACTATGCCAACCGAGATATAAAAAGGATAATGTGGGAAGAAATAATGGAAATACCTATTTGGAAATGAAAACTTAAGGACAACTGAAAAAAACGAACTCGGTAAGTAATGTTTATTTTATTGTGTTCTCAAAGCTACTCGATTTTGCCACGGGAGTTGTCCTTCACCCACGAAGTAGTCAGCAAATAGATCTCTGTTTTGAGTAGATGTTCTATTTCCTCTTGACGGCTGGCAGGGAGGTATTTCTTCAATAGTCGGAGGAATATACCTACAAGGTGTCTTCGAATTTGTACCCATCTCGCTCCCGTACGTAGTTGTGAAGGACGCAACATGCTTTTATGATTGCAACAGCAAATTCTCTGTGTACATCAAGAGGACGATGAAAAATTCGCCACTTGTTGGCTAGTATCCCGAAAGTACATTCTATGTACCGGCGTGCACGGGAAAGGCGGTAGTTAAAAATTGTTTTCTTGTCTGTCAAATTTCTTCCGGCATATGGTCTCGTTATATTTTCTGACAAAGAGAATGCTTCATCGCCAACTATGACAAAAGGCAGAGGCACACCTGTTTCAGTTATCGGTCTTTTGTCTGGTATGTCTAAATTATTATTTGTAAGTTTTACATAAAAATGGGAGTTCTTGAATACCGATGAATCGCTGCATTTTCCATATGCGCCGACGTCTATGCATATTTTGTAGTTGGCATCGCATATAGCCATCAGCACAATAGAGAAATAGTTTTTGTAGTTACAATATAGTGACCCTGTATGGGTCGGCTGAATGACTCTTATGTGCTTTCCGTCCACAGCTCCAATACAGTTAGGAAACTGCGAACTCTTCCTGAATCCTTCACTTATTTCTAGCCATTTGTCTCTTTTGAGCTGTGGAAAGGCAATGTCTTTTATATTTTGCCATATGGCGACGCAGACCTCAAGTACAATTTCTCGAATAGTTGTGTGTCCAATGCGAAATGAATGATTTAGTTCTCTGAAGGAGCATCCAGATGCTAGGTATCTGGAACAAACAAACACGTTATGATAACTTTTTTTTTATTTCCAGGTAAGTCACTCCAAAAAAAATGGAAAAATATAAGGGACTCATTCCTCAGGGAGCTACGACGTGTCAAAGGCGCAAAAAGTGGTGCTGCAGCGAAACGTAAATCTCCCTATGTATACTTTCAAAACCTGATGTTCCTTAAAGATACGGTAGAACCGAATACAACAGAATCAAACTTAAATGATACGGAAAATATAGTCCTTCCCACCCCCGAATCAGTATCTCAAGGACAACCAAGATCGAAGAAGAAAAAGGAAGACAATAATTTGGAAAAAGAAGACCTTGTTTCGGTTTTAAAAGAAAGCATTAATTCAAGAACTCAACGTGAATCATTTCTCGAAGACGAAGACAGATTATTTATGCTTTCCTTAGTAAAGGATTTCAAAAAAATACCCGAATCCGCGAAGCTGACAACTAAGATGGAAATAATTAATCTAATCCACCGAGCACAAAATACAAGATATGATCCAAGCCACTATGAACCTATGACCACTATGACAAGGCACAACCAACCTACTTACCCTCGAAGCAGTTATACCAGCCATCAAGAATATCAACAGGGATATTTTACTAAGAATTTGGATAATGAACCACTTGCCACAATGAGCTGCCGCCCTTCTCTGTTACGTCCCAGTGAACCGGCGCCGCCTTTGGATTCACAAAGAGCAGAAAACTCTATCCAATCACCCGAATCAAACTACTCACAGGCCTCGCAAGATTCAGAAATACTTGAAACTTTTTATGATAATTATTGAACAACTGCACTTTTCATTATGATAATTACAGTACTTAAATACTTTTATGTACCTACTAGTTTTACTTATCTACCTGCATTCTTTTTCATAAAATAGACACAGGGACCGCAAAGAAATGATTTAAATAAAAGTAGATAGGCATAGGCTTACCTTAAAGTTACAACAAGTTTTTCCTCAGCAGAAATGCAGGGACGAAATTTAGTGACGGTGCCGGTGATAGATGGTCTTAATATTCTTAACAGTTCTTCAAACGTAGACTTGCTCATCCGTAAATAATTAAAGAACTTGTCATCATATTGCTGAAGGTCCGTGAAATAAGTATAAAATAATCCTTTTGTTCGCCTTTCACGAAGCAAGGGATGAACCCAATATTTTTTCCTTTTCTTTTTCCGCTTCTTACATATAAGATACAAAAGCACTGCTATTTCCTCAACGTCCATTTTGAAGCGCGCTGTACGTGCAACTGACGATCGTAGCCGTGGTTTTGGCCGCGTTGCAAATCGATCCCTGCGGCCTGGCCGCGCGACCTGGCCGCTGCGTCCAAGCCGCTAGTGCGCTATTGCTCTAAAGATGACTCGCTTGGAAAGTTAACTTTAAATATACGAAAGGGAACAAATATGCAATTCGATTTTTATTTTTAACCTTGTACTCCGAAATGAAAACTGCAGTAATAGTATCGGTACTTAGTACGACACTATAACAAGAGCTTTAAGATGCATAATCGCGCGTACGAAAGGAATTTTGAAATTTGTCATTTTTTTATGATACTTACACCTGACCCGCTTAGTGGTTTTTTATCGTGATTTATTTACGTCACCGATCACTTATGCTTATGCATCGTGCGTGAGCGTGCGTGACCTAATTTCTTGCGAAGTTTCTGACTAGCCTACTTTCCTATTTTCTAAGATTAATTTGTGTGAATGTTTTTGTTTTGTTTGTTTAGTTTAAAAAGTGTGTAGTGTGTGGTTAGTTAATAACTTGTAAATATGGCACCGAAAAGAAGTGTGGCCTGGGACCATTTTGTAGATTAAGGACAATATACAGGAGAGTGCAAAAGGTGCAAAGCCAAAATTTCTTTTAAATCGGGTGTATCAAATTTGACAAAACATGTTCAAAGAAAACACCTTGCCGTTAATTTAGTGCCACGCGAAGAAATACAACAACAGCATCTTGCGCAAAATTCTGTTCGTTAAGAAGAGATCAGTTCGCAGCAAGCGCAACCGCCACAGCCGTCAACTTCTCAATTTATACCGGTTACGAGAGCAAGTACAAGGACGGTTTCCGCTATTTCGGCATTTCTTCGCCGTGATTGCAGCAGATAAAAAAGGATATAGACGTCCGAATAATGAATTTATTTATATGGGATATGCAGCCCTTCACTATCGTGGAAGATAAAGGGTTTCGCGAACTCCTACAGTTTGCATTTCCAAATTACATAATACCGTCGCGGAAGTATTTTGCGAATAATTTACTTCCAGCACTGTACGAAGCTGTCAAAATAACTACAAAAGCGTCCGTAAACGAAGGTGCTACGACGATTTGTTTGACAACAGATCTCTGGACATCCAGAAATAATGACTCGTACTTAGCAATTACGGGTCATTATATTGACGAAAACTTTATACTGCAATCAGTACTCTTGGAGTGCAAGGTACTAGAAAAAAGTCAAGCACAAGAGTTGCTGCGCGTTGTCCAAGAATTGAACGTAGCTGATAAAGTCCTGCTAGTGGTGTCGGACAACGGTGCCAACATCAAAAATGCTGTCACAATTCTACAATGGAAGCGCTTTGGCTGCTACGCCCACACCCTGAATCTCGCTGTGCAAAAAGCATTAGGCACTACTGCTTTAATAAATCTACACTAATATTATAAAGAGGAAAGATTTGTTTGTTTGTTAGTTTGTTTGTTTGTTTGTTTGTTTGTTTGAAATGAATAGGCTCCGAAACTACTGGACCGATTTGAAAAATTCTTTCACCAGTAGACTCCTACATTATCGGTGATGGTCATAGGCTATAGAATATTTTCAAAAAAGTTAGGGATCCGTATGAAAACTTCGATAATGTGACCCAAGGTGTGAGAAAAAATCCTTATATCGCGTACGCTGCGGAATCTATTGACAATAGAGCACAGTGATGTACTACAGTTTTATAGAGGTCATCAATATCTACAAAAAAGTCCGCGATACCATATGTCTAACTATTATGGATAAGTCACCATGACCGCTTTTTGTTAATATTAGTCAAGCAAATCCCATGATGAAATAAAAAATGGTGATTATAGTACCATGATATTAATCCTTATCCATTTAAATGGTTTGATAATTAAGGTTGATTATGTCCGTGTGTACACTTTAAATCATTCAAATCGGACCTTTCGTTCAAAAGTTACGACGGTAATAAACATGCTCGGAGTAAGAAAAATGTCGCGGCTTGAGCGAACTGGGGAGAATCGTATCAATGCTTGGTCCGATGAAGTTGAAACACCACGGCATTTAAATGTTTTCGATAAAACAATAAGAATAACAAATGTTTGGATTTTTCGAAAATCAACCAGGTACAAGGGGTGAAGCAGGGGTGAAAAGTTTTTAGGGAAGGAAATTATAGCTTGCTTCAATTTACGTCGGAATTCTATGAACAAACTAAAAGTGGGATAATTGAAACAGATCATGTACCTAACAATTTTTGCATAATCAACCCCTGACGGGCTGAACGGGGTGAACAGTTGCGCTGAACCAATAATGAGAATCGTTGTGCTTAATTTTCCAAAACTAACCTTTATAAGGGGATATGTATAGGGGCGTTGCAGTTTGTGGAGTACCTACTATCCCCACGCGGACGAAGTCGCGGGCGAAGTGCTAGTATTATAAATAAAGTAAAGACGATTGTTTCGCATTTTAAACGCAGCAATACAGCGTGGAACAAATTAAAAAAATACCAAGAGCAGGCCAATAAAATAGTCAAACGACCGATTCAGGATGTGGTTACCCGATGGAACTCAACATTTTACTGCTGTAGAGGTTCGTGGAGCTGAAGGATGAAATAAAATGTGCGATAAGCAATTTAGATTCTTCGGCCATCATATCTCTGACGAGCTATGAATGGGACGTCTGCGAAGCTTTTAAAGTTTTCCCCGATGAGGTAGAAATGTGCAGACAAGACCTACTATCCGAAATAACGTCCAGATTTGCGAATGTGGAAAATAGCAGAACATTCACAACGTCCATGTTTCTCGACCCGAGGTATAAGTTATATTTTGAAAACCAAACTATTCCAGATAAAAAATACTTGAAAGTATCTCGAGCCCTGGTTTTCGGACCTGGTATTTTAATGTAGACAGACTTGGAAGCCCTGGTACTTCATTTTGCAAGTACGACCCATGACTATTTAGGATCAAGATTTTCTTGACATTTAGCGACGCGGTTACTAACAAAAATGTTCCATTTGTGCGGTGAGGAATGAATCCATGAAAGCGTAATTGTAGAATCGGAAAAGGCAAATATATTATTAATAGCGGTACGAGAGCGGTAAGTGTCATAAACTAATCGAATTAATTTAGACAAAAGAAGAGCGGCACAAAGCTCTAGACGAGTTAGAGATACGACCTTAACAGGTGCAACTTTGGATTTAGCACATATCAAATTTACGTGTGTGTTACCATTTGTATCAGTGAACATGTCACTGATATATGACGCAGCCATATGCATTCATGCTGGCATCAGCAAAACCTACTTACTATATTTGTCACGCAACCCATTGAAACGGCTACATGACGAGGTAATTTTAAAGAAGAAAGTGAGGTAGTTGCTCTTTAAAGTTTTGAAAGAGAAGTACAATCGAATCGGGTGGAGTTTCATCCCAATCTGTATTTAATTTCCATAATTATGATATGTAATAAAAAACCGGCCACGTGCGAGTCAGACTCGCGCACGGAGGGTTCCGTACCATTATCTATAAAAAACGGCAAAAAATCACGTTTGTTGTATGGGAGCCCCACTTAAATGTTTATTTTATTCTGTTTTTAGTATGTGTTGTAATAGCAGCAACAGAATTACATTTAAATTGTCCAATTGCAGCGCGTTATTCAAGTAGTTCTGGCACCGCGCAAATCGTTTGTTGTGTCACAACCTCGTAAAGCAGGCCGCACACCAGGCATACATTTTTAACTCGATAATTGTAGCGCCACATTTGAAACGCGACACATTTAACGCCCCCATATATTTGTACGTGAGCACGCACACCGAGGAAACATTTGTGTCGTTCATTGTTAAAGTGGTGTAACTCCATATTTTTAAAATACATATTGCATGTCACATGAACTAATCTCTTGTGATTTGCACTTGTTCCAGATACAGATACAGACAATAATGAAAATGTTAACGAAGATAATAACCAGCCAAATCTTCAACCTGAACCTGGACCATCTAGATCTAGAAAACGTTCACTCGACAAAGAATATTGGGCAGTTAATAAAAGAAAGTTATTTCGTAATAGTGGAAAAGAATATTTGACTAAAACGGGAGTAAGGAAAGATGGCAAAAAATTCGAAAATGTTGATTGTATGTGTCCAAAAAAATGAATTACGTCATTTAAGGAAAATGAACGAAAATAAATATTTGACTCATTTTGGAATTTAGAAGACTTCAATTCGCAGAATTCATATCTGTATGTACTGGTACAAAAAACAACGGTTAATAGAAAACGCCCAAAAGATCGGTCTCGTGCAGGAAAAAACGTGTCTTTTAAATATTTTATAAAGTTTAGTATCAAGACCCAATCGGTGTGTAAGAAATATTTTCTGAGGACATTTCAAATAAGTAATGGAAGATTATATCGGTGCCTATCGAAAGATGATGTCTCTCAATGTAAAGATAAACGTGGCACAACTAGTTCCCGAAAACTTGATGATTCTGATATTGTTGCCCACATTAAAAGTTTTCCTGCATATCAAAGTCATTATACACGAAAGAATAATCCTAACAGAAAATATTTAAATCCTGGGCTAACTATCCGTAAGATGTACGATCTTTATAAAGAAAAATGTGAGATTGAAATGACTGAACCAAAGAAATTAAAGTATTACATTAAAATATTCAACACTAAGTTTAATCTCCATTTTAAGGCACAGCGGCAAGACACATGCAAAACTTGTGATGACTTAAATTTGAAAATACAAGCAGCTGATGATGAAAACGTCAAGGAGTTTGAGAACCAAAGAGTACTTCATCAACGAAAAGCAGATTCAGCAAGAGAAAACCTTCAGAATGATTCGAAAAAGGTTGATGAAGCATACATACTAACTTTTGATCTGCAGAAAGCTTTAGCCTACCCAAAATTAACTACCTCAGTAGCATACTATAAAAGAAATCCTTATTTATATGTAAAGAAACTATACTTCCTTCTTCATATTTGTATTACGCGCCATTGTCGAGAAACAGTTAAATACCATAATGCTTATTAGCATATCCCATAGATGGCGCTGTGAATAATTGATGTAAACCCAATGGGTAAAACAGGCAGGTGGATGGACGCCTAATTAAATATTGTAAAGAACCGATACAGAACGCATTGTTTGAAATCCAGGAAAAAGGGAATTGTGATACTAAAAGACTTTAAATGTCGTTTCTTTGATATCAGGTATAGTACCTAATTTGCCTTTGTTTATGTATAAACGAATAATTACGAAAACATGTGTATCAGTTACTAAATAAAATTCTTTGATTTCAGACCAACGCCATTGTTTTTTTCCAACACAATGCCTATTAATAACCATAAGAAAATCGTCTTATAAAACGACATTTTTGGTTAAATTGAGGAAAATGGAACGACTACGATTTAAATTCGAAGTATTGGGATCAACAGACGGTAAAACAAATGTGATATATGTATAAACTCCATTGAGACACCCGATGCACGTGTTTATGAGATTCCAGACGATTTAAAACCCGCAAATAAGCACACTGCTTTATTTTCGTCAGATACATATACTAAAATAAAAAAAATCGTTAAAAAAACGACACCAAATACTGACATATGGATCCCTCTGAACACAGATTTAAGGAAAATATATCTAGACGAGGGTGAACACTTACAATTTGGTGACCAGTATTTAGATGAGATTACACAGAAGACAATGCCTTCGCAAGACAACACAAAAAGTAATACCCCAGAGAAAAAAAATATAGTTGAAACCGCAGAAAGGTTTTTGTTAGAAAAAATTTCAAACAAAACATGTAATGCTGACCAGTGGATCGCTGAATTTGAAAGAGAATGTTACAGATTCGAAATTCAACAAGATCAAGAAATAATTGAGACTGTAAAACACCTGCTAGAGAAACAGTGCCTAGATTAGTACAACAGCATGTTAATAAAGTTAACGGTTAAGACAGAATGGATAGAATGGAAGAACGATTTTTGTGATTTTTGGAAATAAAGATTGGACCCAAGTAAAATACGCATTTACATTTAGATATCAAGCTGGGTCATTACTAGAATATGCCACAAAAAAGGAAAGACTGTTATTAGAAGTTAACAAGGCCATGGACACACAAACAGTGATAAATCTTATATAGTAATAGGATTACCGGAATACATCATAGATAAAATTGATAAAGAAACGGCAACATCAAGTTTTGTTTTTTACAAGGAAATTGGAAAACATGAATTTGTATTACACAAAAATAATTTTGGCAAAGTTAAAAGAAACATCAATGAAAACAAATGAAAACCAGAAAAAAAACCATGCAAAATATGTGATAATTTAAATAAAGGAAATCGATTTCATCCAGAAGAAAAGTGC
Organism: Melanchra persicariae; assembly: GCA_947386135.1. Taxonomy (NCBI): domain Eukaryota; kingdom Metazoa; phylum Arthropoda; class Insecta; order Lepidoptera; family Noctuidae; genus Melanchra; species Melanchra persicariae. The sequence goes on along the minus strand of OX376652.1, from coordinate 9,984,252 downwards.
TGGTTCAAACAGACAGAAGATAATTCACATAAGAAAAACAATTGTAAAACCGTGAACAATTCAGTGATAGATGTTGAACTCAATAATGATGATAAAAAAAAACGAATAACAACACCATTAATTAAAGTCTAACTATTATTAAACTCACAATTAGAAATATTAGGAATATATGATTCAGGCTTGAGTCTGAATCATATATTTATTATTGATACATTTGAATGTATCAATAATAAATTCCAAATTAGTACGACTGAAAGAAGAAAAGTTAAGTGGTGATAATTTAATCACAATGAATGGTGTTAAAAAGACAATTGGTTTGACAACAATCAAAATTAAAAATTTTGATATTGAAGAAAATGCAGATGTTTATATAATAGATGGAGAAGAATTTAAATATGACTTCTTAATGGGACTAGACATCATAAAGAAATTTAAACTGGTTCAAGATGAAAACTTGAGAATCACGCAGAAAAAAGAACAAGTACTTGAGAAGATGGAAAACAACACTTTTAAGGAAGTGAGAAATGGACCGGTTGTTGTGGCGACACTTGGGAGAGGCCTATGTACAGCAGTGGACGTCTTTCGGCTGTTTTATTTGTTAAACATAATGACACTAGACCGTATTTACGATTTTCCGTAGGTAACCATACTTTTTCCGGTTTGTTGGACAGTGGTTCCAATAGTTGTGTTTTGGGCTCAAATAGTCATAAACAATTTTCACATTTAGGTTATAAAATAAATTCTGTTTCTAGTGCTGCTTATACAGCTGATGGTTCTTCACAGAAAATTATTGGTACTATTGAATTGCCAGTTACTTGTGATAATTTAACTAAAAATATTAACTTTCTAATTATACCTTCTTTTCAACCTGATTTCATTTTAGGTTTTGATTTTTGGTTAAAATTTGATTTGGCTAAAGATTTATGGAAAAATATAACTTATGTGCAAAGCAATAAAGTTCAAGTTTGTACTGTTACTTCTGCTAGTGAACTTTCTCCTTCTGAGAAACAAAAATTAAATGATATTGTTTCACTTTTTGAAAATATTTCTTAGGAAAAGAAAGGCTTAGGTCTTACTCATCTCGTTCAACATAAAATTAATGTTACTAGTGAACATTTTAAACAAAGATATTGGCCTTTAAGTCCTGCAAAGCAGAAGGAACTTTTTGATGAAGTTGAAGTTTTATTAAAGGAGGGCATCATTCAACCTTCTAAATCACCTTGGTGTTCACCTGTTTTAGCTGTAGAAAAGAAGGATGGTAGTACTAGATTATGTTTAGATTCAAGACGTTTAAATTCGGTAACTATAAAGGATTCTTACCCTCTTTCATATACCTCTAGAATATTAGATAACCTTGGGGGAGCTAAATATTTAGTACAATTGACCTTTCTAAAGCATTTTTGCAAATTGCTCTTGAAGAATCTTCTCGAGAAAAGACTGCTTTTGTAGTTCCGGGAAAAGGACTTTTCGAATTTGTTCGTATGCCATTCGGTCTCACTAATGCACCAGCTGAGCTGCAGAGACTTGTAGATAAACTTTTTGGTCCTGAATTTGATAATACGGTATTTTGTTATTTAGATGATTTAATTTGTGTAAATTCGGATTTTAAATTACATTTAGAGTATTTACACAAAATTTATAATATACTGAAAGATGCTGGGTTGACAGTTAATTTAAAGAAGTGTAATTTTTGTAAAGATAGACTTCGATATCTTGGTTATATAGTTGACAGTAATGGTTTGCATACTGATCCTTCTAAGTTAGATACTATCAAAAGTTTCCCACGTCCTGAATCCGTTAAACAACTTCGTAGTTTTCTTGGTTTATGCTCATATTATCGTAGGTTCATTTGTCAATTTGCTGATATTGGCTCTCCTTTAACTAAATTAACAGCTGGTAGTAAAAATTCTAAAAAATCACTGTTGGAACGATGAAGCTGAGAATGCGTTTGATGAGTTGAAACAAACTTTAATTACTGCTCCTGTTTTGCAATGCCCTAATTTTGAAAAACCTTTCTTTTTACATTGTGATGCCAGTTCTGTCGGCATTGGTAGTGTTTAAGTCAAGAGGATGATAATGGAGATCAACATCCTATTGCGTTCTATTCTAGATCACTCAATAAATGTGAACGTAATTATAGTACCACAGAACGTGAATTACTAGCTATTTTAGCTTCAATAGAACATTTCAGACCTTATATTGAAGGAATGAAGTTTACGGTAATTACTGTTCATGCTAGTTTAAAGTGGCTTTTAGGTCTTAGTAATCCCAGTGGACGTTTAGCGCGTTGGGCTGCTAGAATTTCTCAATTTACTTTTGATATAGTTCATAAAAAAGGATCTTTACATTTAGTCCCAGATGCTTTATCACGTATTGAAGTCGCCGCTATAGGAAATTCTCAGAATTATTTAGTTTTGCCAGATGATGATATTTATGATCCTTGGTATAACAAAGTATTTATTAATTGTCAAAAATCTCCTTGCAGATATAAAAACTTTAGAGTAGACAATAAAACTTTATATAAATTTTGTAAAAATAAGTTTGATCCTAATAATCGTCTTAATTGGAAAATAGTTATTCCTAAAGAACATATTTTAGATACAGTTCGTTCTAATCATGATGATATTAATTCTGGTCATCTTGGAATTCATAAAACTTTAAATAAATTAAAACAACACTATTTTTGGAAAGGCATGTTTAATGATGTTCAAAAATATATTTTAGGCTGTGATACTTGTAAAGCTTATAAACATACCACTCATCCTCCTTTTGGTATTATGGTTAATCCTAAAAAAGTCGATCAACCTATGATGATGCTTTCAGTGGATATTTTAGGTATATTACCTAAAACTTATTCTGGACATAAATATATTCTCTCGGTTGTTGATGTTTTCACTACATACTGCTGGATTTTTCCTATGATAAATGCTACTACTAGAGTAATAAATAAACTTTTTGAAAAAGAAATATTTCTTAAATTTGGTTATCCCAAGATAATTGTTTGTGATAATGGTACACAATTTACTTCTAAACATTTCGTAGAATTTTTGAACGGTTTTAACATTAATAAAATATTTTATAACACATTATACACACCTCAAAATAATCCTGTTGAGAGATATAACAAAACTGTTGAAACTTGCATAGCTTGTTTTGTTAAGGATGATCATAGAACTTGGTCTAGATATTTACCTCATGTTCAATTAGCTTTGAATAATAGTGTTAATCTTGCTACAGATTTCACACCCAACTTTTTAATGTTTGGTAGGGAACTTAATATTTTTGATGGTTCTTTACATCGTTCAAGTAACTCAGTTGATAACTTGAGTGAACTGGAAGTTTCCAATAGAAGTCACTATGCTGATTCTCTTAATTCACTTAGTGATATTTTTGTTAAAGTTCAAACTTATTTATTAAAAGCTTATCAGCGTAATGCTGGCTTATAATAAAAGTCGTAGAGTCATTTCTTTTGATGTGGGTGATGTTGTGTGGAGGAGGAGTTTCGTTCAATCTCATGCACCTACTTATTTTTCGGCAAAACTCGCTCCTAAGTTTATTAAATGTAAAATTATTGAAAAGATTTCTGATAACGTTTATATTCTGGAAGACCTTAAGAGGGTGCCGACCAAACGTCGACCGCGCAGTGGCGCCCTCATCGTTTGTTTGGTTATTTCTTTTATTTTAGAATGAAAATGCAGAAAATATGCAATTTAAGTTGTGCTCCACAAGATTATACGTTAACATTATTATAAACGGTAGTTTTAAATTGTTCAGTTTTATTATAATCACTAAAATGGAAAATAGTGGCCACTATTAACTTAAATTGCATATTTTCTGCATTTTCATTCTAAAATAAAAGAAATAACCAAACAAACGATCAGGGCGCCACTGCGCGGTCGACGTTTGGTCGGCGCCCTCTTAATAAAGGTACTGCTGGTCGTTATCATGTTAAAGATATTTTTAAATTTTAATTTGGTTGTCAAGTGTTAGTCTTGGATTTGATATTTTTGTTAGAAGGACCCGTTTGATAGTGTGATGTATGATGGGAAGGATGATAGGTTTACCGGGTTTTGAATGAGATAGTATGCTAGATAACTTCATATAAATTTATTGATTTATTATTTATTCAATTTCTCAACATTCTAAAAATAATATTACTTAGGACATTATAATAACCTTTTCCACCACACAAATACGTTTTGCATATCAAAAGATCTTATATTTTATTTTTTTATATACAGTCTTGTATACAATTTAATACATTCTTGTATACAATTTCTGTATAGGTACCTACTTTTATACACTTTAGGTATTGTTTTATTTGTATGTCTAGGATTTGCTTCTAACTTTATTGTGTTAGAATGCAAAATCTTTATTTATTTTTAGTTACGCGAATCATACAGCTTCCCTTAGTAGAAATAGTATCGATTTTTGTGTTTCTGTTTTTTTGCAGAATTGCTAGCTCTTGTTTTTAAGTTGGTTTTCTGTGCATTTGTACTCTAGGTATTTCAATACTTGTGGCCTTATTCTCACTTGTAGAGATTTGCCTATTTTTTTACGGATCTCGGTATATTTTTTCCCTTGAATTCGTTGTTTTTTTGCTACTGTGCTCGGAAGGTTGGTGGAGTTGTGCCGATCGCAGTATGCAATCTTTTTTTTGCTATTATGCCTGGAAAGTTGGTGGAGTTGTGCCGATCACAGTATGCAAATTTTTGCTATTGTACCCCGATATTTGGTGGATTTACCACAGTATGCAATCTTTTTTTCGATACTGTGCCCCGATATTGGTGGACTTATTACAATATGCGTTTATTTTCGAAGGTGTTTGTGCTCGGGAAATTGGTGGTGTTATGCCGATCACAACATTCTTCTTTATATTTTTACATCCCTAGTGATGTGAAGATTTAAAACTGTTACATACGGTTATTATTTGTTCTTGCTAGTCAGTGGCGATGGTGCCTAACTGTACTCATATAGACATTTTTTGGTTTATTCTTGTCAGACAGCGGCAATTGCGCCTAACTGTATTCAATTTAGTTTTTTTGTGTTGCTTTATACTTACTTGATAGTCGGTGGCGATGGTGCCTAACCGAACTCAAATTAGTATTTTTTGTGGAGTTATATTTGTTAGTCGGTGGCGATGGTGCCTAACCGTACTGAAATTAGATTTTTGTTTGTAGTCTTATACACGTTGATAGTGTTACGCGCCAGAATTAATGCCGGGTACATAAAGATAAAAGTTACTACTAGCGCCATCTAGTATCGAGTAGCAGAACTAGTAGAGTCAAGATCCTTCTAGACTTTTCTATGCTAGAACATTCTAGAGTTTTCGATGTCAGGTTGGTCCGGACCGGTATGTACTCGAACTTTCTAGATGTTTCTATACTGGAAGGTTCTGGAATTATCTGCCGACCTATATAAGGCCCGCATAGCCTGTGACCGGATCAGTATTGAATTTGCGATACAAGCGACAACTTCGAGAGCGAACTTCGACAGCGAATTAAAGTGATCAGTAGTGCAATTGTGATTTATAATTAGTGAGTTTAAGTTGTAATTAGTGTTGATTAATTAAAGTGTCATTTTGGTTATTTTATCGGCTGTTTTTACTGTCACGAACCCTAAGCTCGTAACAATTGGTGTCAGAAGAGTGGATATTTAAACTATGCCGATTCTACCGAAAGACGACACGGAGGGTATTCGTACCCGAAGTCAACGCCAGCAAGAGACGGACCAGAGGCGTTTTGGAGGTGCAACGCCGCAGACGTTCGAGGGCCAGTTGCCGACCATGGAGCCCGGCCCATCCACAGCAGCTCCAGCATCTGCAGCACCAGACTTTGGAGCTCTGATGATGATGCTGCAGGAACAGGCTCGCCGGCAGGAGGAACAGGCCCGTCGGTTAGAAGAACAGCTCCAGCGTGATAAGGAGGAACAGGCCCATCGACAGGAGGAACAGGCGCGCCGCCAGGAAGAACAGATGCTTCTCATGAAGGACCTTCGAGTGGCCTTCGGGAAAGACATGAAGGACGTGAAGGATAAGGTTGCTCAGCATGACAACCGCCTGTCAGAAGCAGAAACCCAGATCAGCGAGTTTAATGACTTCATAGCTGATGTAAAGAAAGAGTTGGGCAACCTTAAATTAGGGGATGGAATTGCAACTCCCGTAGCTACTACACCTTCGCTACGTGGATTCAAAGTGCCGCCCTTCGATGGGACATCTTCCTGGTCGGCCTACAAAATACAGTTTGAGGCTGTTATGAAGGCGAACGGGTGGAATGAAAATCAGGCCATGACTGCCCTCACCCTAGGCCTGCGTGACCAGGCCTTAACTGTCCTGGAAGCTCTTGGTAAGGAAGTGACTTTCGAACAGCTCCTTGAGGCGTTGGAAGCCAGGTACGGCGACGCTCATCTGGAACAGGTGTTTCGTGCGCAGCTTAAGGATCGCGTGCAACGTAGCAGTGAAAACCTGCAGCAGTGGGCCCTTGAAGTAGAGAAGCTGGTTCGAAAAGCATACCATTCTGTGCCTGCGCTCATTGATGGGAATCTGGTGCAGACTTTCATCGACGGTATTCGCGACCTTGAAATTAGAGCTGCTGTGAGGCTCGGGCACCACGGGACCCTTAAGGATGCCTTGGCCCATGCGCTGGAAGTGGAAGCAGTGCGGCAGGATTATCGTTCCCACCACGTCAGGAAGGTTGAAGCAGTTACTGTTCTCGACCGTTTTAAAGGGTATATCCCTAAGTGCTACGGCTGTGGTAAAAGTGGTCACCTTCGATCCAGTTGCCCTAGGCGAACTACAGAAAGGGAAGCTGTGCGGCATGATTATCGTTCCCACCGTAGCAGGGAGGTTACAGAAGCTGCAGTTCATGATTGTTTTAAAGGGTACAGCCCTGGGTGCTACGCTGTGGTGAAAAGGGCCACCTTCGACCCAGTTGCCCTAAGCGAACTGCACAAAGGAAAGATAACGAGTCTTTAGAAGGTAGGGTGGCTGACCACAGCACCAAGCGGCTGCAGGAGTACGACTTGGTAGTCGAACATCGCAGCGGAAGAACTCATGGCAACGCAGATGCATTGTCAAGAAGACCTTGCCCTGAAGACTGCAAGCATTGTAGTAGGCAAGAGGGTAAAGAGGTCGCACCTGTGAGGATGCTCAACACAGACCTCAGCAACGAGTGGAAGGAAATCCTACAACGTGCACAGCAGGAAGATACGGACATTAAGCCGATTCTGGAATGGATGAAGGCCTGTGCTCCTAAGCCAACGTGGAGCGACATCTCACCGAAGAGTTCGATCACAAAAAGCTATTGGGCCCAATGGGACAGCTTAGTGATTCAGGATGAAGTCCTGTGCCGTAAATGGGAAAATGCTCGGGGACACAGCTGTCATTTGCAAATGGTTGTCCCTAAAGCTAAAGTACCGGATGTTTTAGAGATGTACCATAATGGTTGTTCAGGAGGCCACATGGGAGTTAAAGGGACTCTACTAAAGATACGGGAACGGTTTTACTGGGTCCACTGTCGTGACGATGTCGAGGACTGGTGTCGCAAATGTACAACTTGTGCGGCTGTAAAAGGACCACAGACTCGTAGTAGAGGTGCATTGAAGTTGTACAATGTTGGTGCACCATGGGAAAGGATAGCCCTAGACGTTGCTGGACCGTTTCCGGAAAGTGAGACTGGTAATAAGTATTTCATGGTTGTAATGGATTACTTCACTAAGTGGCCAGAAGTCTTCGCCATTCCAAATCAAGAAGCTGCAAAGCTTCAAGCTAAATGGGACGGGCCGTACCGGATTGTGACGAAAATCAATGACGTAACCTACCGCATACAGAAAGGTACAAGAAGTGCTCCTAAGATCGTTCATGTGGATCGACTGGCGCGTTATTATGGGGCTGATAATTGCTCGGGACGAGCATGTCTTAGGAGGGGGCAGTGTTACGCGCCAGAATTAATGCCGGGTACATAAAGATAAAAGTTACTACTAGCGCCATCTAGTATCGAGTAGCAGAACTAGTAGAGTCAAGATCCTTCTAGACTTTTCTATGCTAGAACATTCTAGAGTTTTCGAAGTCAGGTTGGTCCGGACCGGTATGTACTCGAACTTCCTAGATGTTTCTATACTGGAAGGTTCTGGAATTATCTGCCGACCTATATAAGGCCCGCATAGCCTGTGACCGGGTCAGTATTGAATTTGCGATACAAGCGACAACTTCGAGAGCGAACTTCGACTGCGAATTAAAGTTATCAGTAGTGCAATTGTGATTTATAATTAGTGAGTTTAAGTTGTAATTAGTGTTGATTAATTCAAGTGTCATTTTGGTTATTTTATCGGCTGTTTTTACTGTCACGAACCCTAAGCTCGTAACAATAGCAACGATTGCGCTTTACTGTACTTATAGTATTTCTTGGATTAAACTTGTTAGTCAGTGGCGTAGGTGCCTAACTGCACTCATGTTGGTTCATTTTGTATTATAGGTCGGTTGTGCTTTTGGCTTAACTGTACTTATTGTTTTTTAGATGCATGTCATGATACTCTAGCGACATTCATTGATTAATTTTATTTTGATTTGTTGATTATAGACTTGGCGGATATTTTCCTTGCAGTCTTATTATCCTGATCTTTTCTTTTTTTGGTTTACTGTTTTTGGAATTTATATTTCCTTGTTCTTTTTTAAGTTTCTGCTTTTCTCTGTTGTTTTGGTAGCATAAAAGAAATTGCTTTCTTTTATTTTTTCGGGGAGGGATGTAATGTAACGAGTTTTTTTTACCTCGTCACATGCTTTATGGTTTTAGTCGATTTCCGAACGACAATAATCTAGTTTTGATGTAAGCTGTCAGCTGTCACTTTTGACAGAGTCACTCTACGATTTTGATTTTGATTTTGAAATGGCCGGTCGATAATTTTGAAACGCTCGCCAATAATTCCTCTAATCCGTATTTATCTCGGATATTTTGGCCTAAATGAAAAGGCAATGATTTTCAAACGGACCTAGAACGATTTTGTGAGAAGGATTGACCTTAATTTTCGGTAAGTTTGAGTTCTTCAGGACATTGTAATGTCTGCGTCTCGTGATAGAATCTTATTAGACGAAATTGTTAATTTTCAGATTTTGATGGTTTTCGCTCGCATGCATATATTGAGATTGGCTGTGTATGCGCATCAAAATTTATTTACTTGAAGAAAACGGTAAGTTTTAGTCCAAATGCACGCTTACACGTGTTCGCATTTTAATGACTTTTCTTAACGTTTTAATATTTTGTTACAGCCCCCTGTTGGCGTTTTTTTCTCCAGATTAGTTTTATTTTCTGTCAATTTTGGATTTGAAATACTTATCCGAAATTATTACTTATTTTTTTGGAAGACTATGGCCATCGCGTCTATGGTTTCGTATTAATTATTTTTAAAGCCAGCAATCTGGTAGGACTTTTTATTTCTATTAAATCTTAACTCATTTAGTGCAAGATGCAGTAATATCACATTCCTAATTAATGTATTAATTTATTATAGTCATTAATTTAGGTTAACTTAAACCATATTATAATTTTAGTTTATTGTTTAAAAATTTAAAAGCTACGGGCCATTAAATGGAGAAAAGATAAAATAGTTGTTTTTATTTTCTTTGTTTAGCCTCCCACCGGCAGATTAAAAGTCTGACTCTTCCGATTACTTCTTTCCGGCAACCTTTTTATTATATTTTGTACTGTGTGAATCTCCCTGGCGCCCGAGTTTAGTATCTTTTAATGTAATTTTTATTTTGGGAGAACACATCATTTACCTTATTGCTTTAAAACGCACATATTAGGTGACAACATCAAACCTTGAAATTTACGCCGGCAAACAAAATGATGGTCCATATCAGATCAGCAACTCTCCAAGCGATGTGGTACAAAGACTGGTGGACCCAATAAAAAGTTCTCATCGTAATATTGTCATGGACAATTGGTTTATGAGTGTTTCATTGATGACAGATTTACTGGAAAACTTTGGCTTGACATGCTTAGGAACTCTCAGAAAGAACAAAAAAGAAATACCTCCTGAGTTTACTCAAACCAGAGGAAGACAGGAGCACGAAACTTACTTTGGGTTTCAAAATAATACCACATTGCTATCTTACGTGCCTAAACGTGGCAAAGTAGTTCTTTTAGCATCTACTATGCATCATGATGCTAAAATAGATGTACGAACCGGTGAACAAAAGAAACCTGAAATGATAGCCGATTACAATAACCTCAAATGTGGAGTCGATGTAGTTGAAATCCTCAAATGACTGGTACAAATTCTGTGTCTAGACGAACTCAACGTTGGCCAATTTGCATATCGACGATGAAGTGACAAGAACTCCTAACTGACATTTTTGCGATTTTACTTTTTTTACGTAGATAGACTTTAAATAATCGTTTGCGTGAGCTGGCAAAAGCAGCTAACTTTACATATTATTTTTTAACGAAAAAGCTTATAAATTAAAATAAAGCTTTATATTTACTTAAAAGTTTTGGATTAACAATGATTTGTTTGACATTAGTTTGCTTAAACAGGATAGCAAGATGTAAAAACTTTGATTTTAATTTTACATTAAAATGCTGCTGGTATGATTTTGGTGAAAATTTACTACTTTTGGTTTAACAATGATTTATTTGGAGTCATTTTGCTTAAATAGGATAGCGAGACGTTAAAATTTTAAATTAAAATGCGTGTTTAATTTTGGTGATCATTTACTATTTTTGTCTCCTAAATGTTACTATATCTGGTGGTAAGTTAAACATAAGCCAAAGAATTTCTATTACAAACATTCCTCAGCACATCAAAAATCGTATCCGAAATATAATACCAGAAGTAGAACCAACTGCTGCATCCAATCCACCAGTGAGTGGACGAAAAGTGCGTTGCAGCCTATGTAATTGGAAAAAAGATAGGAAAACCAAAGTTTTTTGCACAAAGTGCAGTGTACCAATTTGTGGAGAACACATGAAGCATATTTGTACAAATTGTTATAGGGAGCGTGGGTCACAGTGGATCCTGGGCCACAGTGGATAAACCATTGTAGGTGTGTATTTAAAGCAAACAGACGCGTACGCGTTCGCGACGTTGCCGTTCTTACACTCCCCCCGCAACCGAGCTAGTCGCCATCTTAGTATCGGAGTGGACGCACGCGGTACGGAGCATCCGTCGACAAGTAAGCCACAAACTTTTATTTTACGTGTTTTTGTAAAACGTTTTGCCTTTCCGTATATTAGAATTTTACAAGTGTTGATAATGTGATACGATCTAAAGTTACTGTAGAGATTTTTTGTTACTCTAATATGTTTATTTGACAAATAAATAATTTGGTAGGATTTTTTAATTAAGTCAAAATATTTATCGTAAAATTATTTTGTTTTCAGGGATAATGCCACGAAACAGGAAAAGAAAGACCAATATTGGTCAGCACGCTGAAGAGGAGATGCGGGCAGCTTTGCATAAAATATCGGAGGGCCAAAAAATAAAACTGTAGCTAAACTAATGAACATTCCATTATACAACTCTATACAGGTATAATGAAAAAATTAAAAAATCATTGAATGCCAATCCTATTGATACCAACAGAGTTACACCAAATTACACAGTGCGTAAAATTTTCACGGATGCTCAAGAGAAGGATTTAGTCGATTATTTAACAAGATGTAGCAATATGTTTTATGGTCTTACCTTAAATAGATACGCGCAAACTTGCCTATGAAATGGCAGTTATAAATAATATCATAGTGCCACAAAAAGGCATGATACGAAACTGGCAGGCGTTGAGTGGCTGTACAGTTTTAGAAAAAGAAATCCAGCTCTCAGCTTGCGAACACCTGAAGGGTGTAGCCTAAGCCGTGCAACGTCCTTTAATCGCCACAATGTAACGATGTTCTATGACAATTTAGAGAGGGTTGTGGCTAGACATGAGTCGTTTGGGAACGGAACTAGAGTGTGGAATCTAGATGAGACGAACACCATGACCGTTCAGAAATCTGCTAAAGTTTTGGCAGTCAGAGGTCAAAAGCAGGTGTCTAAAGTTACCAGTGCGGAAAGAGGGACACTCGTTACTACGTGTTATTTTGTGAATGCTTTGGGAAACACGTTACCGCCTGTTATGATTTTTCCTAGGGTTCACTTCAAAAGTCATATGATTAATGAGGCTCCAACTGGAACTTTGGGCCTAGCAACACCAAGCGGATGGATGAATGGTGAGTTATTCATCGAGACGATGAAACATTTTATAAAACACACAAATAGTAGCAAAGAAAATCCTAGTTTGTTGATCTTAGATAATCACGAGTCTCATATGTGTATTCAAGCATTAAATTTGGCTAAGGACAATGGTGTAACTGTTTTGACAGTTCCACCTCATTCGACGGGGAAAATGCAGCCGTTAGATGTTGGAGTTTTCGGCCCATTTAAAGTGGCATACAATAGGGCAGTCGATAATTGGATGATGCGCAACCCTGGTAAAACATTTTCCATTTACGATGTGGCTAGCTGTGTCAATGTAGCACATCTGAAAAGTATGACCCCAAACAATATATGCAATGCCTTCAAGGCGACGGGCATTTTCCCCTATGACAGAGATGTTTTCACCGAGGTGGACTTCGCTCCTAGCGATGTCACCGACCGGCTCCCAAACAATGAAAATGAGATCCCGGAAAACAGAACTGAAGAAGATCGTCAAACCCACAACAATGAAGACAGAGATAGGACGCGCATCCCATCACCTTCACTTTTACAGGAAATGTATAACATCGATTCATCAACACCGCCCCGTCGTTCTAATGAAGATCTTATGTTGTTATCGGTGGAAGATACCCAAAACGAACCGCTACCTTCGACTTTGACTGAATTACCCCGGATATGCCAGCTTGCTTCTCAGGCCATCGAAACTACTTCTCAAACAACAACCACATCATTGATTAAACCTATAGAAAGTACACCAACATCAAGAGCTGAACCGTCAAAACCTTTTACAAGTCCGTTTGAGTTCCGTGGAATACCAAAAGCTGGAGCAAGAAAGCACGGGAGAGCAGAAAGAAGGAAAGGTAAAAGCATGATAGCAACTGATACTCCAAATAAAAATGAAATCGAACAAAGGACCAAAGAAAAAAATAAAGGAAAAAAAAGGAAAGAGTCGGCAAAGGCTGCCAAAAAGAAAATTTTTGAAAGTGACAGTGAAGAAACTGTTACAATAAGTTTATACTCGGAAGAGGAGCCGACCTTTGATGAGGAAGAAGACAAGGTTATCCACATAGACCCTACGAAGTTCTCTCCGCTACAAACTAGTCCAAAAGAAGGAAACTTTATATTAGTAGAATTTAAGGTAAAAGAAAAGAAATTTTATTATATTGCGAAAGTTATTGGGAATAAAGTTGGAGATATAGAGGTTAGTTTTCTCCGAAAAGCTGTCAAAAGTAACAAAGCCTAAGGATTATATTGTTTTGATATAGAATCCACCAAAATAGATCTGCGTTAAATATTAATACTTACTTTTAAGAAATTATTTGATCTCTTATGTGAAGTGGCCATACGCTATTTATTTAGATTTACTTAACTGATTAAAATTGAGACTGAAAACTATAAATATTAAGAGGTTTAAAAACTGTTTCGTTTTGCTTGTTGACTTTATTTCAATTAGTCTATATCTATAGGATCGGAGGTTTAAGAATATTATGATTGTAATTGTTTTTTATTGTTAGTAAGAGGTTTAGTTATGTCAACCTTATAAGTTGAAGGACAGCAGATGTGTTCTATTTATTGATCGTTTGATTTTTTCATATTGTGAAACTAGTACCTAAGTTTAAAGTATTATAGGTACTTTCCAAATACAAAGTCCACGTCTAAATTACCTCAAATAAAGATTTATGTTATGTTTACAATTAAACGCATGTTTAATAATTAAAAATAAACCACTTAATTTAAATACACGTTTTTTAATGAATATAAATTAATCATTATCCAGTGTGACTCACAGGATCCAGTGTAACCCAAATCAGTATCCACTGTGCCCCTGTTATGGGGCACAGTGGATAATTTATCACTTAAAATAAAAATAGTAAAAAAAAAATACTGAGTGCTTTTAGGTCTGTTTTTGTAATACAGGTTCAAATTTAAATATATTTTCTAGGACTCAGTCAACATGATAGAAAATTTGAGGTAAAAAAAGTAAAGTTACAAGTCATTGAAAGAAAATGGATCCACTGTGACCCACGCTCCCCTAACTAAATTTTATGTACAAAGTGTCTGAAGAATGCTGACAAGTGTGATTTTACTCCAAAGAAGATATTATTTATTTTTTTTTATATACTTCTGTGATGATTGATCTCACTTTGCTTTTCCGTATAAATAAGTATATTATAGTTGTGTAAGTAAATACAGAAAATTTTGTTTAAAATAAGTAAATATAGAAATTACAATGATTACCCTAAATCTTGTCACAAAACTATGGAGAAATTAAGTATATTTTTGTAATAGCCTTTGTTTAAGTAAAAAAAATAAATATTAATATTTGATTTAATAATATCTTTTATTATACATATAGAATCCGTATAAGAAAGTAAACATTTACGTTTATCATGCAGTTCTGGAAAAAACTTATGACATTATACTGGGTCCAGCGGACCCGGTAGCGAGTACTTGTGCGACAAATTAGGATGCGAGTCCCTAAGTGTTAAAGTTAATTTTTGTATTCCAAATATTGTAAAACATTTATTTGAAAAAAGTTTCTTGTCCGTTCTTCTCCATAAGAATCTACCTTTGTGAATGGACAGTAGTCACTTTATTTTTTATACATAGTATTTAAATGTAAGTGATGACTTTCATAACGTTTTAACTGTAACTTTGACACCAGCAATGTCCACCCGTCAAACTTTGTCCTAATCAACTCCCACAAAGCGACTGCATCAAATACCTGGGTATGCACCTAGACCAGCGACTGATACGGGGAAGGCACATTGAAACAAAACGGAAAGAGCTCGACTTATGGTACAAAGGCATGTACTGGCTCCTGGGGAGAAACTCAAAACTGTCCATAGACAACTAAGTTCTGATCTATAAAACCATATTAAAGCCTGTCTGGACTAACGATATTCAACGGTGGGGCTCCATGTGTGACTCAAATATCATCATGATTCAGAGAACTAAAATAACATCTTGAAACAGATATCAAATGCTACATGGTTCATTAAGAACACTGAAGTACACAAATACCTGAACATGAACACAATCAAGGAACAGATAAGGTTGTGTTCCAAAAAATTTAAGTCCAGACTGGAGAGACACCCCAACCAACTGGCCGCCCAACTCACAATACCAGATTGTGTCAACAGGCTCAAAAGACGCAACATCCTACAACTGGATAATTTGTAGAGAGTTGTCTTGCTGATATGAGAGTTGCTCCTGAAGGGGAAAAGCTTTTGCCTGCCAAATCCTCTCAAATCATCTGCTCATAGTTTTTGAACTGATTGCAAGTTAAGCAAACAAAAGAAGAAAAAAGTACCTACCTACTTAACAAAATTTAAAAGACGCACTTTTTTACTATGTGTAAATAACAATATTGCGACCTTCTTACGAGAAACATTCTTGAAAATTAATTAAAGTGATCATCAAAATGTCATACATAACTAGGTACTAATTTAAAAAATACAGGTTAAGTACAACAAAATTAAAAATCCTTTCTGTACCTGATCTGCTCTGGCGAGTTACTAAAGCCATAGATAGAATCAAATAGAATGAACAGGAATGAACGCTCTAAACAGAAAATTACTTTAGTTTGTTGAAACAAAAACAATGGATTTATCCAGGAAGTGTTGTCACACGCACTGGATAACTGGAAAACACTATGATAGGTTAGCAATTAACCATAAACAAATAACAATAAATAGTGCCTGCACAGCTAGTCTTATCGACAATCAAGTTGTTCTTATTCGTAGCCATAACTTTTTTGAGTTTTTGCACAACGAATGAACGAAAGTAGTCATCAGCCATAGCCACCTCTCTCTACCACATACAACAACAGACATAAGTCTAGAGATGGGATGGGCGAGTTGAAATATTAAACTCGTGTTACTCGAGTCAGACTGTTAGCGAGTCAAGATTTTTATAAACCGAGTTGACTCGGATAGCGCGCACGCGCGGCCTCGAGCGAGGAACGGGGTGGCCCGCTGTCACGCGCGACTCGCGAGTCCCGAACGGCGCGAGCGAGCCCGAGTGACCCCATTTATATTATCTATGAGTGACCCGATCAACCGAGTTGTCCCGACCGCTGACCGAACCGCGACGCGAACGCGATGCGAGTTTACGCGACTGCGCGGACGGAGAGAGAGAGGGTCGACTGTCGAGACACGCCGTCGTCGTATTTGTTCATATTTTAAAGTATTGTTTTGTTGCAGTTTTATTAGTTTATGAGCGATTTAGTTCATCTTTCTTCAAAATGCCTCCTGGCAAGGCAATAAAAAAAGTGTTGCGCTACATTAGTTTTACTCGAACTTCGAACTGATTTTTGTAAACACCTAGGTAATAATAATAAACATTTGATTTACTTTACGTCACTGTGAAAACGATTGATTTTATTTTACTTTGCCTCCATTGACTTGACGCCACGCCCGGACCCGAGTCGGCCCTACGAACGTAGCGAATCGTCCCGCGAGGGATGAAACGAGTTGGCTCGAGCAATCATTCCTTTCTTTTTTTTTCATAAGACCGACCGAGTCGAGTCAACCAGAGTCAACTCGAGTTACAACTGAGTTAGTAACGGTTTCAACTCTAACTCGAGTTGGCGTTAAATTGTCAACTCGGCGCAGCGCATCGCTACATTAGTCTATGCCCCTGGGAGTGTGACGAATATATTGGTATTAGTTAGATATTAGTAATATTCTATGGATCACTTATTAGTAATCCGACAAACTGATATATGCTAATATTTATGTCTGGGATTCCATTCATTTGGCAAGGATCGGCGGTATCGGATTCACGCAATCAATCTGACATTCGTAAAGTTACCGAACGAATGCCGAATGGCCACAAATGAACTTATTGTATCGGTATTTAGGTCGCAACCAATTAGCTTAAATCAGCCATTACTGTTTGAAGTTGAATGAAATAAATATTTAAGGGGCTCCCATACAACAAACGTGATTTTTTTGCTCGATATTGATAACGGCAACAGGTAGACGCTTGAAATATTCACAGAATATTTAGTAAGTACCTAATATTTTCACTTTAAAAATTAATAAATAATTAAAATAAAACAAACATTTAAGGGGGGCTCCCATACAATAAATGTTATTTCTTTGTCGTTTTTTTGTAGATAATGTTACGAACCCTTAGTGCGCGAGGTTGACTCGCACTTTGCTTGTTTGTTTTAAAATGGTCACTGGTCAGTTACAGGCCAAATAATAGATAATACGTCCTAGTTTAGGAGTCACGTTTTCGAAACTGTTCTTGTAAGACCGCCAACTATATTTTACGGTTAACAAATACTAAGAGCTTCTCTTTCTAGCGTAGTTTAACTGCTTTAGGAAGAGCTAGAAGTAAACAGATATAAAAAAAAAAATGTGTTTCTCTTTTTGGCAAGGATCATTCTTTAGTGAGGATAAGAGAGATATTGATATTTCTTCTTTGGTGTGAATGTGTTACTGTGTATCTAAATAACAGCCGTCCGTAGTAACTGTTAACGTGGTAACAGACTGTATGTGTGGGGACAGAAATATTAGAACATAATGACAGCCTTTGGTAACAGTTTTTGAGGGACTGTTATTAAAGTAACAGCTATGAAGTCTTTCGACTATCATCAGGATTATGAGACATGTTTGGGTAGGCGTGGATTATCGGGTAGGGAGACAGTATTTCAATAAAATAACTATTGCAGTAATCACTCCCCTTATAATTCTCGATACTACAATCAATAGCTTCACCAATTAATTAAAGATCACTAAACTTAACGCGGATTAGAACTTAACGTCCACCGAACACGTGGTTGCGTGCGCACTCCTCGACGGCACAACACTAAGTGTCACTTATTACATGATGGCCGCCTCACCAGTGCTCGGTGTTCGCTATGGACATTGACATATGACATCTGACAGTGACGTTCGACATTGACATTTTATAAAGTGACAGCAGACGTATTGAGAGGCGGATGCGCCGACAAATAAAATAAGTTGTTGGGAACAATAATTGTTATTTTTTATTTGTATATACCTGTTACGATAAATACGCCTCACTCCTAACTTGACATTGACACTTCACGTTACAAAATAATTACATTATAGAAGTGAAAGAATAAAATTTAAATACAGTCATACATAGGTACGCTCGAATGACATTACCCTCTTCCTGACGCAGTCGGGTAACTAATTGCAAATCTATTGTAACATTTATGGATGTTCGAACACTTCATAATAAAAATAAAAGTGATTCAAATGGTGTAAAATTCTAATACTTTCCCACAAATAGTACTTACGGGTTGGGTTTAGAATCGAGTCCTCTGAATTTGTGGAATCTGTTACTGTAGGGTCAAGGTAATCCCAAGCGCCTTCATGCAATTTCAGCTGCCAGAGCCGCCTCGAAATACTTCAAAAAATATTTGTATATCAATATCAATACGTGAATCGGAAATATAAATACACTAAATTCTTACGTTTTTGAAGTTCTATCTGTCAAAATACTGCTATCCCGTCATTTTTTTGACACTGACAGTGTCAGATATACTCGACATCGTGCCATAAGCGTCATTCCGTTTTACGTCAATGTGCTCCATATCGTTATTGTTATCTGTCTCCTGTTTTTCGACGACTTTTGCTAACTCTCCATGGAAGGTAATCTATGGATTATGTGACTATTAATTAGCATATGGCAGTTCGTCGGATTACTAATATGTGAATCCATAGAATATTACTAATTTCTTAAATAATCCTACTAATATTATAAACTAGCTTCTACCAGCGGCTTCGCTCGCGTGAAAATCGGAAATAAGGAGGTTTCTTGATTTGTATTGTAACTACACCTACTCTACACCTACCTACACCTACCTACACCTACTCTACACCTACCCTACACCTACGCTACACCTACACTACACCTACCCTACACCTACCCTGCACCTACCCTACACCTATCCCAACCAGCCCAAAAAATACTATGACATGTTTCTGGTTTCCTGGTACTTAATGTTTTTGGTCTCCTGGTACTTGTAAATCTGTAGTACTAAGGCAGCAGCGGCTCTGAATTTCCACTTCCTCCTCAGTCTTCATTGATCCATGCCACTTACCGGGATAAAAAGTAGCATATGTCTCATTCCAGGATATGAACTACATGTGTGCCAAATTTCATCCAAATCCCTTCAGCCGTTTTTGCCTGATTGAAACACAAACATACAAACATACAAACATACAAACATTCACATTTATAATATTAGTAGGATGTGAATGTTTGTATGTTTGTATGTTTGTATGTTTGTGTTTCAATCAGGCAAAAACGGCTGAAGGGATTTGGATGAAATTTGGCACACATGTAGTTCATATCCTGGAATGAGACATATGCTACTTTTTATCCCGGTAAGTGGCATGGATCAATGAAGACTGAGGAAGAAGTGGAAATTCAGAGCCGCTGCTGCCTTAGTACTACAGATTCACAAGTACCAGGAGACCAAAAACATCAAGTACCAGGAGACAAGAAACATGTCATAGTATTTTTTGGGCTGGCTAAGGTAGGTGTAGGGTAGGTGTTGGGTAGGTGTAGGGTAGGTGTAGGGTAGGTGTTGCGTAGGTGTAGGGTAGGTGTAGGGTAGGTGTAGGGTAGGTGTAGGGTAGGTGTAGGGTAGGTGTAGGGTAGGTGTAGGGTAGGTGTAGGGTAGGTGTAGGTAGGTGTAGAGTAGATGTAGTTACAATACAAATCAAGAAACCTCCCTATTTCCGATTTTCACGCGGGCGAAGCCGCTGGTAGAAGCTAGTAATAGTAATATATTCGTCCCACCCCTAATAGGGTTGCCAACATTTCTTTGACGACATGTAATATTTATCAAATGAGCTTTCGCAAATCGGTTGTTAACAGGTTAAGCTATGAAAAAATATAGTACACTAAAAAAAACATAGTTTTTTTTGGAAAAAGGAAAAAAAATACAAATATATATTTGTTACTTATTTATTTTTATAAAACTACATTTGTTTGCACTTCTTGCATTTTTGTAATTTTTTTTCTTAAGTAAAAGTGTCATAATTAAGCGTTCAATTTTAATTTCAATCGGTGTTAGCGGCGCACTTGAACTGAACTTGACGCAATTTCACTATCGCTACCACTTTCCTTATTTATTTAGGACTTCTACTTCTCAAAAGAAGAAACAATATTATCTTATTGAAAATAATTACCAAAATCCCAACACAAAACAAAAGCAAAGCAGACCAATATAATATAAAAGACCAAACATTTGTTTGACATTGACAAGTTCGGAACTGTATGCGGAACGTAGTTAGAGATACGTTCGGATTCACTATAGTCGAACCGGAGAAAGAGTCTTATTCTAAAGTGGTGGAGAACATAGGTTGTTGTGGGAAATCTATCCGGAGAGACGACTCTTTCTCGGGTTCGACTATACACGCTACCGAACCAGTTTAATAGGTATAGTGTATAGTGCTTATTTATTAACTATATTAATTCATAACCAGTTAAACCGCTCCGGCCCCGGTGACACACCGGTGTGTCGCGAATTAATCGCGAATTTAATGTTTATTTACCTATTACATAAGATTTTTTTTTTTTGGGAATTTTCACATGTCGGGGCCGCAGCGGAAATCTTTCATTAAATAATAGAGTATATTTTAAAATTAAAGATTTGTCTGTTAGATTTCGAATTTGAAAATATACGTAGTATTTTTGTGTACTATATATTTATTCAACAGTATATAGTACGCCTGAAAATATAGTACAATACTATATTATTATTATAGTACGGTTGGCAACCCTTCCCTAATCATGTTGTCGTATATATATTATGTACCTACTCTGGTCTGTGGTTGTGTCAATCAACAGTCAACAGAAAAATGTCGGTGTTTGTCTTTTCTTCTCGAATCTTTTTTGTTGTTAATTGAAAATCTTGTCGTTAAAAGTGAAAAATCTTGTGAATATAACTTATTTTGAAATGATATTCATTTTAATCGGAGCCTGCCAGAGTGCCAGATGCCTTTTCATAGGAACTTTATCTACTCACTTTTTATTTGAAAGACAAAAAAAATATGCTGATGGCTATGGTGTGCTGTTTGGTACTGTTTCATTCTCCCATATTATTGTTATACTCTTTGTTTCATAAAGCCTACGTTTGAAGATAAACTAGGTAGATAAGCCTTTGCTTTTATATTGACATAGCACTGGCTGTAAGTTATTGCACTGCAGTTCTATTTTGTATGTTATTGCACTGCAGTTCTATTTTGTATGTTATTCATTGTTTGTTGGTTTCGTTCATCTAGTCCCGCCATCTTTTACTCTATCAACCTTAACACGGCCAGGCAGCGCGGCAGAGATTGGTGGTTATGTTGGGCCAAAGACATTTAAATGAACTTCTTGAAACCCCTTTGTATTGGATACTCAGAAAACCTGGCACTCCGATAACATGCAGATACCGTGCAGGTTCTAGTTTTGTTTTCGGTATAAAATGTAGTTCTGGAATTAAAATCATGATAGTTCAATAGTTATTGCTAAGTAGTGTGATTGTTTTGTTGTGTGTTAGAATGTGGTTCTGCTTTGTCTGGGTTCCTCCTATGTTTGATTTGCAGGTGTTAGAAGTGGCCTGTCTCTTACTGTGCAATGCACAAAGTCAGCTTCTGTAAATTGTAAGCATCAAATGAAATATACTACCTACTTAAAGTTTTTTTAATACAAGTACTATGTTTATAGGTACCTATTTAAAAAAAGGTTAAGGGAATGCCGTAAATGGTTAGAGATTGCCCTGGATTTCTTGACAGCCATAAATGTATCACTGCAATATAATTCACCTTAAATGGGCTATTTAGTCCAATGTCTAACTGTTGCATCTTTCCCGTTGTATGTGTGTAGATCATGTAGATGATAAGTCAAAACAGTGACTGATTTTCAAGATTTCGTGATCTGAATTCGAGCTTTAATTGAAAAAATTCTAATAAATTGTTTCCTGCAATTAACAAAAAACAAGTTGATTTGTATAGTTATGTATATCTAGAAATTGCTGTTTTAGTGTCAGTTGTCTGTGTGTTTCGATGATAGCATATTTGACACAAGTTTAATATCTTTGGGGTAAAGGTATTGAGATTAATAATACAAAAACATATAATTGTTTAATTAATTTAATAATTAAAGATGTGACACCTGTTTGACTCTCTCATGGCACTCTTTTTTTTTTGTATGGCCTCTTGCAGATCTAGCATGCTAGGGCTTTCAACTGCTTAATTCAATGAATTTTACATACCTACCTGGACATCAGAAGTCTGAGTAATATTATCTTCAGTCTCTATTAAGTCGAGATTTTTTCGTGACCGCGAAGTAGACATTCTAAAAAAAATGTAGGTAAAACCATTGAAGCTCACAATAATTCATTTTAAAGTAACTCAATTCTGTAGGTACTTAATTTACATCGCAAATTGTTAGCGAGATAATTCAATTGATTTTAGTAAAGCACAGACCGAACGCCGAATGCAACAATGAATATGTCAACATTATTTGAAATAAATAGACTTAACACGGAGTTCTACAAAATGTAAAGACAAATCTACTAAGTTTTTTTTTTTCTTAAATAGACTTAATCATTAAAAAGTATTAAAGACATGCGACATTTTCAATATTAAATAGACTCATTCCTGGATGGGTCAAAATAAAACACAATCAATAAGTTAAACTTACCTACCTCAGATTTCACTATTGAATAAACGTATTAGTGAATCGGTCAATTGAAAAAAAAAACAACCAGAAGTTTACCCTACACCATTTGGACGAATACGGAATCTGTCAGTGTTACACCAAAATGATGTATTCATGTCATCAGTGTGCAAAACAATAACTTTTTAAGAATTAAGCTGTGTAATCTCATAGATGGCGTTGTATTAAGGATTACAATGTACCTAACTCATTTTATGCTGATTTTTGGGCTGCTTTGACTGAATTCGGTCACTTTAATACTAAGCGTGCGGTATGTATAGGGGAGGGGGGGGGCATAGTAGGATACCGTAAAGGCGGGTTACTTTAGCTGTTTTTTTCAGTTATTTTACGAATTTGATCTGTGGTTTGTATTGGTATTGTCCTTTTAGTGTTCTTATATGTTATAAAGAAGCTCGAGGATGTACTCAACAAGATGCGAAGTGTATTTTAGGAATATGAAAACTGTAACTTGTTTTTTTTTTAGTTAAAGTTTGGGCCAAAGTTGTTCTTAGGAAAGGGTTAATTTAACCCCATGAACTTTATCGCTGAAAAATCGCACTTGCAGCTATTATTGGCCAAAGAAACCATCAAGGGCGGTAAGATTGAATATCCAAGAGAGATTTAATGTAAGAAAAAAGTTCGAAATAAATTAAAACACGATGTACAATCAATATTATATATTTCAAAAGGATTTACAGTAAGTAAATTTCTCAACAATATCTCAACTCAGTAGCAAACTTACAGAAATACAACAATAATATTATCTTAGGTTAATTAGGTAACATTTGCAAACATATATTTTACTTCTGTCTAATTAATTTATAATTTCAGTCTTATTTAAATGAGAATCAACGTTTACTAGTAGCATAGGTAATCTAATTTTCTTCTCTTAGTTTCTGTCTTAGTTCTTATTACACGTTCATTTCTGGAACCGAGAAACAACCCTTTTTCTCCAATTTTGGAGGTCCAATCTTACACACTATGTGGTCCCAACCATAAAGTTGTTCATCTTTTATTGTGGGCCACCGCCAGTACGTCTTACCTTTTTTCATGCACGTTATAAAGGCTCCTTCCTCGGAAACTGCTAAGACTTGACCTGGGTATTTGCGTGAGTTCCATGTTACTAGAACATGGTCGCCTACAACAACATCTAGATCAAGTGAACCTCCTCGAAAGCCTGGTGGCTCTAACGTATTCCGCGGTAACTTTTCGATTTGACGTGCGGGCGAGACCCGCAAGTTTTTGTCTCGACAATCTTCTACAACTACCTGCATTTTCTCTCTTTCACTACATTTTTCTTCAACGATCTGTATATCCTCAATAGATTGAAGGGGAGTAAAGTCTTTAAAAACATCAAACAGCTGTTGCTCTACATCTGTTACTCGAAGAACAGGAGAGCCACACTCCTCTTCTACTTCACTCTCCTGCTCGATGAACGTTATAACATCTTGCTGAAGATCAGGCGAATGTCGAAATGCAGGTGCATCAGTATCGCTAATCTGACTCACATAGTTGGCCAGAAGAACATCATCCTCAGTCATAAGGAGTAATTCCACTTTGCCCCACCAAGCCCGCCACCCTGGTGTGGCAAAGTGGACTGCCTAAAATTTTGCAGTGGAATATGCCCCACTATTCTGATTTGATGGGGCGGATAACACTAGCATAAACACTTTGTGGATTCTGCCCCACTAGGGTTGGCACCTCAGGATTTGTGTATGAAGGTTAACATGTATTTTTACATTTGTTTGTAAAAAAAATAAATGTATACCTATATCTGTAAGTAAAACGTTATTAGTGCTGGAAGCTTAGATTTAATACGTAGCGAAGTGGTTTAAATAAAAGTAAAAAATAAATAAATAATTTTAATGTACTATTTATTTCTGGAAGGAATCGGTTTATAAATCACAGATTAATTACCTTTTACAAATAAAATTTTACTAACTAAGATAAATCTTGATAATCACAAATTAAACAATGATTTGTTCTTATGATATGTTCTTAAAACGAAACATATTTACTACATAACTATTCAAAATCACAGATTCTTCATCATTTGGTATACCTTTTACAAATAAAATCTTACTAACTAAGATAAATCTTGATAATCACAAATTAAACAATGATTTGTTCTTATGATATGTTCTTAAAACGAAACATATTTACTACATAACTATTCAAAATCACAGATTCGTCATCATTTTGTATGGTTTGTGTAGATATAGGTATTTTCTTACTGATTACGTTATAAATAAAAAAAATAAATTTAAACTATATACATACAAACAGCCACTAAATTACTTGTTACAAAAAATAGAATCACAGATTATAGAGTCACAGATTATAGAATCACACATTGATCGACATGGTATAAAACAGTCTTATGTATTACCTTATGAATAAAAACAATTTATATGCAAAAAAAACAGCCACGAAATTACTTCCGGCTAAAAAACAAAAACTAAAATTATAGAATTGTTGGCGCAGTTGGTGGTGAATTTATAATAAAAGAGTGGACTGTATAAAGATGGTTGTATTGCTATAATTTACATAATCAATAGAAATATTAGAAATGACCGTGGCGGCGTCTATGAGCTGAGTGAGTGGCGGGCGCGCAGTCGCTCTCGCGGTGGTGTCGATACCCCCGGCGCCCCTGCTTCCCCCGCACGTATGTGTTGCGCCAACAGAATGATAAAATTTTACATAGCAAAAAGTCTTATTAATACAAATAAGAAACATCCTAACGAAAGTAGGTAAATACTGACTGTTGACAAAATAATTATCATAACAAACAGCCACTATATTAGTTTGAGTACTGACTATTTATAAGAATTAAAATCATCTAAAATCATAGATTTTGTATTTGTTTAGTTCACATTTTTTGGAAAAACTAAAATAGATTTCTTGGAAAAACTATCTTAGTTTTTCCAAAAAATGTCCAACCGTAATGTCGCCGTTTATGAGCTCCATTTGGGCATCTTGTATATTCTGATCGTTTTGTATATATTTATCAAGGCGTAGCTTGGAAGGTTGGTTCTGCATAGATTTAACTATTGAAAGCGTTATGTCTTCGTATAAGACATTAAGAAGTCTTAATAAACTGGGGCTTTTTTTAAGAATTTTTTTGTTAAGTTTATTATGCCAACTTTCGAGGGCATTAGTTGTGCGGTGTTTTGCCCCAAATACGCACCACACTTTTAAAAAGTTATCTTTCAGCCAATTGCGCAGCATATATTTTCTAAATTCTTTACTTTTTTCGTCATCTGGGCTTTGTGCGGCTATGTAAAACCAACCTTCAAAAATCTTTTCTTCTGGTAATAAGGGTAAGACTGCGCTAAGCGCTACTTGTTTTCGCAAATATTTAGATTTTGTCAACCCTAACCCTTTCCCCTTTTTCCAAATTGCTTTACAAAAATGAAAAAAGCACCCTTTGATTGATGCTGATTTAAAGACATTTTTAAAACCAGTCATAGCCGCTGCCTCAAAATCCGACTGAAAACTATGTGGTTGCCAATCCGGAATCTGTGATTTTATTACAGAAAAGAGAGCGGTGTAAGCTTTGGTTGATTTAGTACTCATAAGAGCATATACTAATGGCACAATATTTGTTGTTTGTTGGGAGCTACCCAAATCAGCATGCAACGAATACAATTGTATGAACGGTTGTGGGCAACTTTTAAAAGTGCCATCGCCAAAAAAATGTTTGCAGGTTTTCATCAAATTCTTAGCATGCTCTGAACAAAATATTAAAATAGAAATATCTTCGTCAATATACTTGGCAAGTAAAAAAGAATGAAATTTTTCAGGAACTTCTATTTCTGATAATGTATTGTAATATATTTTTTTTACATTAGCATTTTTGTTTCTGTATTTATACAATGCAGACTTTACTTTACAAAATGGAGGAATTTTACTCACAATATTGCTGTTGCTACTTTCTAAATGTAAGGAAGCTACATTTTTGTCGTATGTTGCTGGAATGCTTGGTACGTCTGCTGAAGTGATTTCTCTCTTTATTTTCTGCATTAATTTTGTCACTTTGTTTCGGTCAAAATCAGGTTGACATTGGTGAGGTTTTTCGTTTAAAAGTATATTTCCCTGAAAACAAAAAAATGTAGGTATTAGAAAATATTTATAACATAGCACAACTTCAAGTAATATTATATGTATATGTATTATTATTATTTTAAATTGTATTAGACCCGTATTACTAAAAGTGAGTCAGTAAAAAGAATTACTAATAAGTAGGGACTTACTTTCACTACAATCGACCCATTGCACTTTTGTCTCCTTCTGTTTTTGCATTCCCAAATTTCAGATGCATTTTTGTACTTTCTTTTGAAATAGTATTGATGCCCAGCTCTAATAATACATTTTCCATCATTTATAAATTCAAGGCCAGTTTGCCCACTAGAACTTCCTGCTACAGAGTCTTCTGCCATTTTTGTAAAGCTGAAAAACACAAAAAATATCTTATTAAAAAAAATCTACACAAATCATCAGCATCCATGAAAAATAAATACGAAAATACTTACAATAAACTCAATACCACTCACCACCACTCCACAAATGCAAATGTCCGTCTATTTTGTAAACAAACAGAATGAAACAAAAAATGTCAGACAAGGACAACCGATAAGTCGCGGTGGGCGAGGCAGTGGTGAACCATAACCGGTTTAGTCATTTTTACTCCAACAGCATGTTTTAATCTCAGATTAAATAAAAAAATACTAACAAACAAATGAAGCCATGATGTTTGTACGTAAAGGACCTCAAAATAATAGACCTATTTTGACATTTGTGTTCGCGGCGTAATTAGTGATGTAACCATACGACTCGTAGCTAATTTTATGAGCTTATAATTACAAGTATTTATTTACTTTTTCGAAGCCGGGATAAAATGATATAGATTTTTTTTTAAACTTAAATCCTTCCGATATTTTTATTACTTTCGAATGCATTTCAACGCATTTTTTTATTATTTAATAAGTATTTGATTTATTTAAAGATAAAAAATAATAATATGACAATAATACAAGTACATATCACAAGACTTAATAACTAGACTTAATAAATTAACATAAAACTATAACTCTCATAAAGCGTTTCTGAACGCATTCTTTCACAATCTGTGGTTACGTTACGTTTCGATACTAGTAATATAGTATTTACGATTTCTTTTAATAATTATTATTTAAATTATCCCTTTAGTAATAGTGTTCTCGTACATTATTCTTCGTTTTTTGTTATTTAATAGTTATCAACAGTGATAATGTATCAATTTCTGGGCAAACATCTAAATATATTTTTAAATCATTTAATGTTTGCAACGGATGGATCGGAACGTAAATGGAATACAAATAGCAAATGTCACAGCTATGTCAGACTAAATTGAATAAATACAGCAAAACTATATAATGTATTTAATTAAATCCAGGAAGATTTAATATGTGACAGTTTTTTACAAAAGTAGAACCTTAATACACTGTTTAAATAACCATTTTGATGTATTTAGATTTACGTTTGCTTGTCTCAGACTTGTCAAATCCTAACGTCAGTGGTTACATTTATTTTTTTTACAAACAAATGTAAAAATACATGTTAACCTTCATACACAAATCCTGAGGTGCCAACCCTAGTGGGGCAGAATCCACAAAGTGTTTATGCTAGTGTTATCCGCCCCATCAAATCAGAATAGTGGGGCATATTCCACTGCAAAATTTTAGGCAGTCCACTTTGCCACACCAGGGTGGCGGGCTTGGTGGGGCAAAGTGGAATTACTCGTCATAAGGCATTATGTGGTCTTCAGTGGAAGAAGCTAGACTGATGGTCCTGTCACTGCAGCTTGAAGATGAAGAGACGTTGCGTTGTCTTCGTTTTGTTGCCCTTTTCTTTTCCTTTATAGTTTTAGCCTGCTGTAAACCCGATGGACATGCTTCTGCAAGGTCAGTGGCACAAATTGATTTTCCAGGTGGTACATTAAGTTTCTTTTTCCTAATTGTTTTCTGTTCTGGGCACGCCTCAGCTCGGCACTGCACCAATTTATGCATAAAAGAGTTCCCTATAAGACCTGCGTTTATTATTCGATCTTGTTTGGGTAATCTAGCTAAAGGCTCCTCTTTGTCAATGGGGTATATGCCTGTCTTTCTGAAACCAGCAATCAAATTCGCCTTGGTCTCGGTCAAAGAATCCAAAGCCGTTTTTAATAGTCGTGGAAACTGATCCTTAGGTGTGGTCGACAGTTTCCTACCCAGTTGACTGTTCTTCCATTGAAGCAATACATGCCGCCACTTGCACTTCAAAGGTCGAAAATACGCGACGTCTAGTGGCTGAAGTATATGTGTAGCGTTGGGTGGCAAACAAATAAAACTAACATTGTGCTTCTCACACTCGTTCAAAACTGTTTTATTGATGTGTGAAGCAAGGTTGTCTCCAATCACCACTTTTCTACCATTTTTCTTCTTAAGAACTGGCATAAGATGATTGAGAAACCAGTCTTCAAAAGTTGCGCTGTCCATCCATCCGCTCTTTGTTCTATTATATCGAGCGCCTTCGGGACCATTTTCAGTTCAAGTCGACCAGAGATGATCCGACTTATAAACGATGAACGGTGGAACTGTTTCCCCAGCGGCGTTGCCACAGAACATGACAGTAAAATTAACTTTTATAGCGTTTACTATTGTTTCCGGATATTTTGTTCCTCTTCTGCATAATATAGTCTTTTTTCCTGGGTCATCACAAAGGTTGCTTTCATCGTAGTTGAATATGTTTTCGGGTGGAACGCTTTCTAGTTCTTTGTCGATGTTTTCTATAAAATTGGAAATGACATCTTCCGACACTCGAGCTCGGACTCTTTTGATATTGTTAGCAAGTCGCCGTGAAAGAGATTGATGTCGTGAAAGAAAAGAAGCCAACCAGTCTTTACCCTGGTAAAGACTGGTTGGCTTCTTTTCTTTCACGACTTTTGAAATGTTGTTCTTAAAAATTTTTACAACTCTTCCCTGGGATTCAAGGTAATTTTTGATTATCATTTTTAGGTCGAATGCTGTCAGCGGAAACCCATATTCCGAAAGCGTAGTTATGTGAGCTTCAAACGCCTTTTCTTCCTCTTCAGTAAAAATTGTAGGTTTACCTGGTTTGTTAGGGTGCTTCCGGGTTAATTTGTTTTCCAAAGTGCTGCGAGGAATGTTAAATAACTCTGCAGCCGCTCTTTGTGTGAGCACTTTGGATTGGATTGCATCCAGACATTTTTTTAAATCTGCCTGGGTGTAGTCGACATATCGACGACTGCCAGGCTTTCGTCTGTACACGGATGGGCATCAGGAATGTCGCTGTGTTTTAATTCTGTAACAAATTGATCAAAAATGTAAAGTTCTCCACTAATAAACTTTCCAGGGTTACTTTTTCCCCCCAGGCCCAAAGTTACCCGAAAAGGTGGTCAATGTATACCGATTTTCTAGATCTGTCATTAAATCCCAACACATAAGTAAATCGTCTTTAAAAAACAATTGCCATACTCCTACATACATGCCTAAGAAAATAAATAACAATCCAATTCGAAAACTTACCAAAATACAGCTTCAGACACCAAAGTTTGCAGCAGAAAAATACCCGGTTTTACTGTCAAAAGTTTAAACGGCGCGAACATGTAGCGACATAACAAATTCACTACAAAAAATTATTTTTATTATTGTAAGAAGTGAAAACTCAATTGACGATTTCCAACTATATTTTCGTAATGGTATTACAGAACAAACTTAATTATGTAAGTACACTCGGGGAAAAAATGCGTACGCTAGTCCTCAGTGCTGTCCAGTCAGTGAGGCTGAAGTAGTCCGAGAGCGCAGCGAACACACTGGGTGAAATGCTTTTTTTTTGGAAGCTTTTAAACTCACAATACAAATAAAATGGGAGCGACTCACCCAGTTCCAGACAGCTTTCAACGTTTTTATACCCCACAGATGTTGACAAGATGCTCGGCTACTGCAGTCTGCAAACTGGTTGCTGACCTTTGGTTTGTCACGCTCAGAACTGCTCAGAAGTTGCAGCTGCTCAGCAGTTATAGCAGCATGCGAACCGCTAGCCTCTTGCTAACTACATTCGCCGTAATACGATATCTGAAAACTGAGAAACACTACGAGAGTACAAGTTCTATCAAAGCTGTGGCTGAAAATAGAGCTTTCAGGTAGTAGTAGAAGTCAATAAATAAAGTCAATAAATCGAAAACTAAACAAAACATTGGCACAAGAAAAGAGGCCCACGCCCAGCAGTGGGCAAAGCCCGGGCAATGGAAGGTAATGATTAATCAAAATATGGCTTTTGCGAATAACAGTTTTCAGAAAAAGCGTTAGGTGGGTAAGGTTTTGAGACTATAGCGCTTTATTGTCCCATGGAGGTATTTACGCCACTATAGTCCCAACAACAGTAACACTAAACAATCAAGTATATTACTCAAATAGCGATAGCAAAATAATATCGCTTCATAAGCATTTTATAAAGCATCGCTTAACCAGTCAACGTCAAAGCTATAGCGCTTAAACTACTACTACACTAAAGCAATAGCCAACACGACAATTACAACCTCACTTTAGCGTAGAGCAATAAAACGACAAGTCAACTGTCAAATATCGATAGTCGTCAATCATGAGACCGTAACCCTCTGTGAGTCAGTCTCCACAGCATAAAAATGTTCACCCGTAAACAAACGGAAAAATGTTAACTAACTAGCACCTCACCTCCACAGCAATAACTAAACGAAAATGGCTCACCAGATTGTCGTGAATATCCCCACACACTTCTCCTTGACCTGGCCAGTTGCTGTGAAGTTGCTTGCCTCCGTTTTAGACTGGTTTTCCATTGTTCAGGTTGATGAGGGTAGTCGCATAAAACTCGACAAAAAGAAATTTTGACCTCCTAATTTTCCTTGAATTTTTCCTACGTTGAACCCAGATAGGTTATCTACGACAGGCATGAAGGCACGAAGCTTTTCAGCGCCTTACTAATGGTCAAAAATAAGCTGCACTGCACAATACTGCATCCTCGACGCAACATACCACCGTGATACCGCACTATGATCGGGCGTCAAACTTGGGTTTAACGGATCCAATTTCAGGGCACTTCACGGCACACATTGAGTTTTTAACGTCTGGATTAGCGTACGCGTTTCAAAAAGAACCGCAATTTTCACTATCACTGTCACTATGTGTTTTGCATTTCAAAACCTAACGCCTCGTATTTCACTAGTATTGTCACGAATTTCCTTGTGGGCCATGTGAGTAACATCCCACGCCTGATGACGGAATATCAGAATGGGCAGCGGAGCGGTCGTTGTGATAGTCATCCATCATGGGCGTGTTATAGAAGAAACGTTGAAATAATAGCACGTTTGTGATTTATAACAGTCCCTCGTTTCATTCGATTACATTTGTAAACAAAATATACGGTAAAACACAAGATGAAACTAGATTACGAGCCAATAGGTTAGCACGCGTGCACTTCGTACGCTGTCTGTCAAAAGAATGCCAGCTGTCACGGCGTAGACGCAAACTTGCTACCCTATTCGGGGTTACCCGCTCATATTTTATAAATCGCCATTTATATTCGACCAATTGAAATAAATCACCATTTTAATTTTAACAATAATTACTATTCAACCAA
This sequence comes from Melanchra persicariae, assembly GCA_947386135.1. Taxonomy (NCBI): domain Eukaryota; kingdom Metazoa; phylum Arthropoda; class Insecta; order Lepidoptera; family Noctuidae; genus Melanchra; species Melanchra persicariae. The sequence goes on along the minus strand of OX376652.1, from coordinate 9,951,714 downwards.
ATAACACAATCAGTATCTCATCTTAAATCTTGGATTTACTTTTAATTTAGCTGCGCGCCGTCATATTAATACATCTATATGCCTCACTGTTATGTCTACACGGGTATCTCGAAGGCAAATTGAAACTCGAATACCTGAAAAAGAAAAAAAGCCTACATTATAAACAATTTCTTTTGCTTGAAAAAATATTAACCTTAGATACGAGTGAAAACGTTGCACAACCTTACCATATACCTTCGGTAAACAAACAAAATGTTCAAGAAATGACTGACCTCTTCTTCTTCTTTTCTCCGCGACTATTTGGTCCTGCGACAGATTTTCTCTTCTTGGCCTGATGGCTAGGCACTTCCTCAACACTTTTCTCCATTTTATTCACGTATCTATTCGGTTTTTCTAATAGAAAATCACTAATTAACACAACACAAAAAAGAAACGTTAGGTGCCCACGCGTCGCCTCAATGTATGGAAACTGCAAGATGGCGGTTGGGGTTTGGAGCGACGTGATTGGCTCATGCGGATTTGACTATGTTTGAAAGTAAGCTGGTCTGGAATAGGCTAATTTTGAAAGTAACGTTAGTTTTATTTCTTATTTTTAAGGGCTTTAGGCTGGATTTGGCTAGTTATGAATGTTATAAGGCAATGAAGAATTCTGTAAAGAAAAATGTTGTGTTCTTACTTTAAAATCTATGGATTTGGATTTGACCACTTTTGAAAATTACCTCCTGATATCTTTTATGAAGTTTTAAATAATAGGAAAAAGAAACACAGAAATCTTTATTTAGTATATTTATTTGGTACTTAAAAAATGTCGTTTTCTTGTCGGCTATAGCCGACGGTGGCGTGTTGGGCACGTTTTCGTTCGTCGACTATAACCGACTGTGGCGTTCAAAAGGTTAAATATGCTATTTCAGCTTCATTAACAATTCGTAAAACATTTTGTTTTACTTCAGCCTGAATGCGTAATGGTAATGTTTTTACCGTGACAGCCATGGATTTAAAAAATATATCGACGGGATGCTCCTCTTCATTTTTTTTAGAATCTATGTATTCTTTTAAAATATCAGCTGTTGTAATACTTTGTGATTGGATGTGATTTTTGTAATCGTGAAAGCGCCTTTTGTGATTTTCGTTGTGGCATTTGTGATTCTGAATGTGAAGACACTTGCGAGCCCGGACGTGATGCAGGAGGTAAATTAGTAAAAGAATCTTGTGTGTCATCCGTAGGTGAATCTAAATTGGATATTTGAGATATATTTTCTAAAAATGAATTTAAGTTCCTTTTCAAATTTAATTGGTCTCTGATTTGTTGTTGCATCGCCACTTTTGAATGTTCTATTTATTAGTGATTTTCTATAATTGCTTCGAATTTTCGTCCCCATCTTTAGACAGTCGCCAGCTGAAAAAAAAAATTGTGTGTATTGTGTGTTCTAGATTATCACAGGCGGTTGCTAGTTGAAGAAATAAACATATTTACTACTGTTGGTAGTTCTGGACAATTAATACCTAATATGATAATCATTCTTATATTACACTAGCTTCCTACCCGCGACTTTGTCCGCAAGCCTTAATAAATTATACACCTAAACCTTCCTCTTGATCATTCTATCTATTAAAAAACGCATTAAAATCTATCACGTAGTTTTAAAGATCTAAGCATACATAGGGACAGACAGCAGGAAGCGACTTTGTTTTATACCATGTAGTGATAATAAATCCAACTATATACAGGTACATCTTGACAGGCCTGTTGATCTAGTGGTTAGTGACCCTGACTGCTATGCCGGAGGTCGTGGGTTCGATTCCCACCCAGGACAAATGCTTGCAATGCTATTTATGTATTTAGAAATATATAAGTATGTTTATCAGTTGTCTAGTACCCATAACACAAGCTCTGCTTAGCTCGGGACTAGATGGCGATGTGTGATAGTTGTGGAATATTTTTATTTCTATTTCGTTATATATCTCAGGACCCTGAGGTCCTGGGCCTTTAGAGGCGTACGAGGGGCCGAAGCCAACTCGCAGAGGCCCCTTAAGAAAAACTTTATAAATATGAAATGAGACACCAACCGTCGATTATCCCTATATGCACTAGGCAAGTGCACCCAAGGACAACCCCCGGTTGGTGTAGAATTATTATTGGTCATGGAATTAAAAAAAGTATTGGACTATGGGTTTAGGTTGTTTGCGTGGGCTAGGTACCAGAGACTATGGAATAACTATGGCCCCTGCCTGTCCAATGGTTGTAAACACGGATAAAATTGGCAGGGGGTGACTTGCACACTCAGTAAATGGGCCCCCGAAAACGGCCGCTAGCACATAGTGACGTAGCGACAAGGGGGCAACATATCTTGAGGTGCTTGAGGAGTGGAGCGGTATTCCACGGCTATCAGGACAATCCCGGAAGTACGGTCAAGATCCCTACCAGCATCTTATTGGAATACTTCGTTCCCCCGAGCACGTTTGCTCTTGCGAATCTCCACTCAAACCCGCCAATAAAGGCAAGAGAGAGGTGGGAGCCTTGTTCCTCGTCAGTGCTCACTCTGACCGGCCAATTAAAGCAAGCCAGAGATGAGGAACAAGAGTTCTCCCGGGAGGGTCAGGTCCGTGGGGTCGCTACTGCCCAACAGCTCGCCACAAGCTGTCCTGCGGGTATATTATTATTATTATTCTTTTTACTTTCAGGTTTCTAATCACAGGAGCCAGTTTCAAGACTAGCCTTTAATTACCGAATGGGATTTACTACAGTTCGTCGTATAATCCACGAAACCTGCTCAATAATATGAAAAGTTTTGGGTCGTATTGCTCTCCCAAACAAAACCAACAACAACACAATGGAAGATAATTGCTAAAGACTTTGAAAGAATATGGAGTTTTCCAAGCTGTATCGGTGCCATGGATGGCAAACATTTCAGAATACGAGCTCTAAATTAAAGCGGCACTTTATATTTTAATTATAAGAAATATTTTAGTATCGTTTTGCTAGCGGTAGCAGACGCTAAATACAGATTTGTGATTGTTGATGTAGGTGCTTACGGCAAAAATAGCGATGGCGGTATATTACAACATTCAAAATTGGATTCAAAACTACGAAGTGACACCTTAAATATACCCCTAATTGAATATTTACCAGATACAACTCAAAAATTATAATTGAATATTTACCAGATACAACTCAAAAATTACTCTATGTTTTTGTTGCCGATGAAGCCTTCCCCCTTACAAAAAATATAATTAGACTACCCTGCGAATCAACTGGCAGATCAAGAGAAAAGAGTTTTTAATTACAGACTTAGCCGAGCAAGGCGTATTGTGGAGAGTGCATTTGGCATCCTTCAGTTAAGATTTGAAATATTTCAAAGAAGAATACAAGTCCAAGCTAATTACATCGATAATATTATTTTAGCCTGCACTTGTTTACACAATTACATAATTAACAATACTACAAGCTCGATGGAGCAAACTGACGTTTTAGGCGATCCCTAGACCTACAATAACATTGTGCAATACATTTTATCGTACAATAAGATTGAAAGATGCCTTGCATCCAAACGATCAATTATATTGCACAAAAATACGAAGTGCTCAATGTTTTCGTGTTCAGTTGGAGCAACATGTCCGAACAAGATGCAGCTGCAGCTGTAGTGTTGTTGCGTATGGCTAAACGTAAACGAACACGTCGGTGGTGTAAAGAGTGGTACAAGAAAAGACAGAAATACACTCACGAAAATCTTTTAAAAGACTTGATGTTAAGTGAGAAAGTGGACTTCAAAAACTACGTACGATTAGACTTGGAACAGTTTCAAGAACTATTAGAATTGGAGACGCCATTGATTGAGAAAAAAAATACAAACATGCGGGAAGCAATACCACCTTTTCAACGGCTTTCAATACATTAAGGTACCTAGCGACTAGAAATACTTTGGAAGATTTAAAGTTTCATAGTGCTATTTCCCCCCACAAAGTCTTTCTTTAATCATTATGGAAACCTGCGATGCGATTGACCGGATTTTGAACATTGCTGCAACTTTAACTCCTTCCTGAAGCAAAGAGATAACTTTTAATTTAAATATTATAATAATATATAAGTATACATATATTAATTATTATGTATTTTGTCGCGTGTGAGTAATGAATTAAAATAAAACTACTCACTACCACTAACAATATTTATTTTTAAGGTCGTAGGTAGGAATTAAGTACTGCCCGTCATAGATTAATTTCTGTCCCATGGAGGTAGGCGCAAAATAGTACTGCCCTGGCCTAATGCGGAGCCGATGACGACGCAGCAGCCACGGCGTAGACCCTGGGTGGTGGATGACCCGTAGGTTGAGGTGTACACTATAGTGTCGGCGCAGGCGACGTGCACCGCCCGATGTCACGATGTCCGTTACTTCGGCAAAATGTGCCCGGAATCTGGAACCCTGGAATTAATGTCCAGTTGGTAAATGGGAGGTCCTCTGCTAACCCTCTCCTGACGGTAACCACTGCGGCGTAAGCATAAGCGTAAGGCGGATGTACTATTGCGCTTAAGGCGAATGTGTGTAAAGGTCACCTTCAGAATCGGAGTTTACAATTTAGCAAAGGAAAGGAGTGTGAAGCACTAACATTATGTGTATAAGAATTAAAGCTGGGTTAAATTTATTGTGATTATTAAACAGAAATCTAAGAAGAAGAAGAAAAAGATATAACGAAACAATAGGTACATTAAATTGCAAGTCATTGTCCACCATGACACGTATAGCAAAGCGTAAAATTATCAACACTTACCCAATACGGGGATAACACGGCTAATGTTTTATAATAAAACTTATAGACTTTTAAAGAAAATAATAAAAGTTATTTTATAAAATAAAATTGCTCGGAGGTTTTTTTATTTGTTTGAGACTGCACTAGTGACGTCACGCACTAGCGAGTAGACTACGTGAACGCGCGTCTCAACTGACCGTTGGCAAATCTGCTGCCGCGATTGCGAGTAGGTCGGTGAGTGGGAGCTAAACCGGTTACCACTATCGTGAGCGAGTGAGACAAACTACAGGAGCGAATGTGACACGTACGGTTGGAACTAAATTACAGTGACTTGGCGATTTGAGAAAATTAGGATGTTATGATTCTACCCACTTTTTATGTTATCTTTTGTTTTTCAAGTTTAAAATTATGGAACAACGTTAAAATTTTAATAAAAAAACAACACAGATTAATAAATCCGAACGCTTTGATGGAGTCTTCGTTTTACGCCCATTTAAAAAAAAACTTTCCATCAGGTGTGATTGCAAACAAACGCGAGCCTATTTTATATTAAAAAAAATATATGATAAAGTATGATAAAATAATAATGTCATTTTCCAGATATCACGCTTCTGGAACAAGTTATAAACGCCATCAGAATAAGTACAGAATTTCGAAAAAAACGTTGGCTAAATTAATAAAAGAAACATGTGGAATTATATGCCTACTGTGACGTATTAATAAAGGACAAGCGGCGCATGCACGTCACGGCATTGCTTGCCCAACCGCCGGCCGGTGCGGACGTGTATGCGCTCCTTGGTGAAACGAGTGTTTGGCTTTGATTTACGAACCCAGCAGCAAACAAGGACACCACAGTGGCGACGAGCCTCAAGTAAGTGGTAAATTATGCTGCTATATGAAAAAGGAGGGAGATGAACTCACGTGCACGAAAAAAAAAAAAAAAATGATACACTGATAACAACCTCACGGTTTTATGGTGCTATCGATTAAGTGGTATATGTATCTATCTGTCCAAGTACTATTAAAACAAATGACTAGACATTACAAATAACAAATACAGTGTTATTTGTCTGATCGATCAATGATAGGTTATTATTATCATTGTCATGAAAAAAAGCAATGAATACTTTTCTAAAATTAATTTATATCATAATTATTGTCATATTCTTGACTATAGCCGTGGATATTTCTAAAATAAGTTAAAATTAAAATTTTAAAATAAGTACCTACTCGGTGGTAACAGTCTTCTTATATCTTGTGACGATAATTTCGACGTAGGTACCTATTAGTAGAAATTGTAATAAGAAATACCGTGTAAGTCCACGTTAATGTAATTTATCCAGTGACATTATTTATTTAAATACCTACGTAGGTAATAAGAATTTTCAGTGCAAAATTATGATTCCTCACTATTCATCGCGTTCGCTTAAGTTAAATGATGTTTTAAGGTTGAGGTACCTAAAGCAAATGTCGTTAGTAATATTAAAGCAGATAAGTCAAATGCATACAATCAATCAGCGCAATAGGTACATGTACTACTTATTGATATAGGTAGGTAATACAATATGCTATCATAACAAATGTACCAAAGTGTATTAGTGTATGTTGCCAAGGTGCAATAAGGTGCCAAGGAGCACAAAGTAGTATTTTTTCAAGGTGAATCAAGGTGCCAAGGAGCATTAAGGTGTAATTTTGCCAAGGGCATATATATCCATAAAAAATGCAAATTACATGGATCAATTGATTGATTCCTTTGTCGTTTTGAAGTTTTAGGAACATTAAATATCACTAAACCTAATGTAATAAATGTCACCGGCATAACCCATATCTACTTCGCGTAATAAAGATTTATATCACTCCAGTGGCGTAGCGTAGTAGGGGCGAGGGGCGACCCGCCTCGGGCGGCCCCTTCAAAACCTAAACAAGGGGGCTGCTGACACCCATGCTAAGCCACTGTAATACTCATTCTATTATTGTCCATTTACGCCGCATCTAGCTAAAAAAAATTAAAAAAAAGGGTAACAATAAAATTCAATTCAGGGACATAATAATGTGTAAATTAGACATATATTGTAGTTTAATCGTTATACAGTCATCGTGGTAAAATATATCTAGGACTTATCTAGGATTTTGCAGTGTGAGAACATGGTATACACATTTCAGATAGTAATTTTGGAAAAAAAAAAAATCGAGTGAACAGTTCTGGGTAAGCTCGCTCCATCGTAGACTTTGTCTCTGTCATATCTGACATTGACTAGAGTCAAGAGCAAACCCATCACAAATACAAAAAAAAAAAAAAAAGATTGGGTTACAGATTGCTAATAACAATATTATGAGGAAATTTAGGACCAGTAATCTGTATTTTACTGAAAGCATAAATAAAATACGAAACACCTTATCCAATGGCGCCAAGGGTGAAATACAAAGGCAAATCAATGGCGCCAAGGGTGCAATACAAAGGCAAATTGACATTGTTTCAGGTCGCTCAAAATGTCCAATTTACCACCGGTAGAACCCTTGCAATGCGAAGGTTGTTCCAAGAAAGAAAGAAAATGAGTTTATTTGGCACACACATATAAAACTCATAGTTTTATCTTAGTCTACTTATACATTAATATAATGTCGAGTAGCGTATTTACAGCCCATTAAAAATATATCATACCTACCCACATTAAAAAAAAAAAAAAAAAAAAAGTGTTTTTACTTGTTACCCACATTTACAATTATTTACGTTTTTTAACAATTCAATTGGGTTTGGACAAGGTATGAAAGATGTATTATTTTCATGGTTACTTTTATTATATTATTAACGATAATTACATCACAATATTGAAATTAAAATCAAAATCAAAAGTCATTTATTCAAATTAGGCTGAGAGCCAGCACTTTTTGAACGTCAAATTTTACATACATAAAGACAGTGCCCCAAAACACCCACCCGTCACCACTTCCTAGTGTTTTAGCTGGGAAAAAGAAGTGGCGCAACAAACTCCCCAGCAACACATCTGTCTGTTACGTTTTAAGAACTTGAATTGAACAATAGTACACAAAGTATTTTAAGACACAGGAACAAAAATAAATATGTATCCAATAACATGGAAATCATAAACTTAAATAGTATTTACAACATGTTAGCTAGCACACTCCATTATACGAGTACCATTAAAAAAAACGGGCAATGGTAAGATTTAGCGATTAGGTACTTGTCTAATAGTATACTAGCACAATTTATATTGAGAGAATCATAATTTTATTAAAGGTTTACCTAAAGGAGCACGGAGCTCGTGGCTAAATTATAACAGCCGCACGGGCCAATCTTCAAGGTAAAGCAACGCTTGTCGAGGTTGGTCTGTGGATCTTAACATACCGAGACTACTCCGTGCCTCGGAAAGCACGTTAAGCCATTGGGCCCGGCTGTCATTTGTAGACCTTTGGCAGTTACGTTACGAATTGTTGGAGGCCGGAAGGTCTGACACCGGTCTTGCCATGAAGTACCGTATTACCTAGCCAGTTAATGAGTTGTGGAGGTCTGGTGGGCAGCCGCTCCACGTAGAATCCTGGTATTCGGCTGAATCCGGTTTGACTGGGAGCCGACCCCGATGTAGTTGGGAATAGGAGTGTAACGAACATATTGGTATAAGTTAAGAGATTAGTAATATTCCATGGATTCACGTATCAGTAATCCGACGAACTAATATATGCTAACATTTAATATTCACATTATCCACAGATTACTAACATGTACAATAATCTTTATCATAATCTGGGATTCCATTCACTTGACACGGATCGGTGGGATTAGACTCACTCAATCATTCTGACATTCGTGAAGTGATACGTATTAATAAGTATTAGTTAAATATTACTGATATAAATGTTAGTTAAAATATTATAATATTTCTAGACTAATATAGTCTTATTGGCCAATACTGATAAATATCGGTACGAACCCATCTTTAGTTGGGAAAGGGCTAAACCAGTGATGTCTTAAAAAGCCACGCAAAGGGTAAATAACTCACAGAGGGCCACGCAAAGAGTAAATAACTCACAAAGGGCCACGCAAAGAGTAAATAACTCACAAAGGGCCACGCAAAGAGTAAATAACTCACAGAGGGCCACGCAAAGAGTAAATAACTCACAAAGGGCCACGAAAAGAGTAAATAACTCACAAAAGGCCACGCAAAGAGTAAATAACTCACAAAGGGCCACGCAAAGAGTAAATAACACACAAAGGGCCACGCAAAGAGTAAATAACTCACAAAGGGCCATGCAAAGAGTAAATAACTCACAAAGGGCCACGCAAAGAGTAAATAACACACAAAGGGCCACGCAAAGAGTAAATAACACACAAAGGGCCACGCAAAGAGTAAATAACACACAAAGGGCCACGTAAAGAGTACTTGCATCTTTATATTAGGGCTACGCAGTTGTGTGTTTCTGTTAATGATTTTCAGTAAAAAGCCACGCAAAAGTAAGAGTCAATTTTATTAAAACCCAAAATGACTCATGCGTCATCCACACTTCCAAACTTCCTGATTGCGAAGATGATCAGACATAATTATCGACACTCGCAGGGAGAAATGGAAGAGGGCTCTTGATTTTAACACATTGCCTGTCATCATCGACAATCCTGCTAAGAAACGAGCTACTCTCTACTACGTTGGGGGAATAGCACTACAAACAAGAAGTTGACTATAATCTTCCGGGTAGATTATAGTCAACGTTCATGCTGAAGAAGGGGAAGGTGTCGATGTCTATGCATTAGCTCTAAAGAAATGAGACAGTTCCTTAAGTTCGAAACAAAGTCGGATTAACGAAATTTATATTTTCTAACAGAAAAGAAAACAGGAGGAAGTAGAAACATTTTAACGATTTTATTAAGCTTGAGAAATCATGCCGTAAAAGGTCAATTTCATAATAAAGAGGAGTATATTATCGACCAAAACACTGAAAAGCGTCAAATGTAAAGTCGAAATCGAATGTAAAGTCTAATGTAAAATCACGTACAATTTTACACGTAGAGTCAGAGGTTTTTATTTTCTTTGTTCAAATTAATGTGATTTCGATAACTATTATTGGTGCTTAGACTTGGTAATCATGAATACTAGCTAATCGCGGATCAAACCTAAAACATTTGTTTCAATGAAACCATTTACAGCCACTGTCGGTCTGTCAAAGGTTTACCGACTGAACGACATTAGAGTGACATGGAATAGCTCTGTAACATGAAAAGTTTTTAGACAATTACCGTAGAGATTAACGATAGCAAATCGTAACAAGACGCAATAGGTGCAATATATTGCGTAAAAGGCGGCATCTGTAGAAATTGCGAGACCGTTATTATTGATGTTTAGTGATGTAGATTCTAAAGTCGATTAGATGAGGTCCATGAGATTCCAATAGAGAGTTTTAAGCGCTGTGTGGTATAAGGTAAAGCTCAATTAGATTGCACAGAAGATAAAAAAAAAAAAAAAAAAAAATCCGTGAACGATTTCGTGTTATTAGGAAACTAAGAGTGAAACTGGATTAATTAAAATCCTAAATTCAAAGGTTCATTTAAGAATTATCAAGGAGATGGACCTGGGTATACCCCGAATAAGGGCGCTTGACTCTAAGCGAATGTATAAATACCTCCATGATGGTGTGGGAAAGACCCCCGATCACTGCCTCGAGACTTAGATGACATAGTTGATGACAGTGATAATGAAACCAAGTCTGATGGCTTGTTTACTAAACTCTTGACCGCACCTCATGAATAACACGAGGCGATGGGTCTCCAAGGAATCGTTGGTACAAATTCTGTCTGTGCACCAAGTACACAGCGCTTAATATGTTGTTGCACATATCGTGCTAGATATTTTCTGTTGTTGCGATTCTGGTCTGTGTTGGTGCACAGATTATAACGGAATTTTCATGAGTGAGTATGCATTTCAGAAATTTATTTTGTTAGATCGGATATTTTTCCGTTGAGTAATGTTGTGCGGGGAGCGCTGTGCACAAAGCCCCCATGACTGGATATTGTACTACACCCGAGGATGGGTGCTAGTCACGGATGGCAGTGTCGTGGAATCATGGCGCTACGGTATAAATGACTACGCCATTGACTGCTGCATCGAACAACCAAGGGTGTAGTGTAGACAAAATCAAACTGGTCAATTTATGTATTAACTTTATAGATGTACTCTTTCTTTTTTGAGTTTTTATTTTTCTATTAACTCACACACTGTTTTATTAATGGATCCAATATTTGTAAATATGTGAGTACCATGTACTTATTAAGAAAATGAAAAAGTTTACCTCTGCTGGTAATACTTTGATTTCTATAAGCAGTATACTCTAGGTGCATCAACCTCACATATATCAAAGTTAATGTGTGTATTCAAAATATTGTAAAACATTTATTTGAAAAGAGTAACTATGGAGTTTCTTGTCCGTTCTTCTCCATAAGAATCTACCTTTGCGAACGGACAGTAGAGTCACCTTATTTTGTATACATAGTATTTGGATGTAAATGATGACGTCCAAAAGAGCCGTTTGATGGCCTTATTGAAATGAACGTTTTGACTTAGACTTTCATAAAAGACAGTTTGGAAAGCAAGTGAAGGAAAAAGGGAAAAGTATGGTATATACCTGGAAATAGGGGAAAAATTATTATCAAACAGATGATTCAGAGGATAAAAGTGATTCGATAGAAGCAAAAGAATAGATAAATAACTCTGTTAAATTGTATAATAAGTATTCAGTGGAAGATAAATTTTACCTTGTTAGAAATTATAGAATGTGGAGAATTAATTAACTATTTGATAATTAAGTTAAAATAATTAATCAGTTATTATATTTGTTTCTTTAAATTCTTATGTAAAGGAAGAGGTGTGACGTATTAATAAAGGACAAGCGGCGCATGCACGTCACGGCATTGCTTGCCCAACCGCCGGCCGGTGCGGACGTGTATGCGCTCCTTGGTGAAACGAGTGTTTGGCTTTGATTTACGAACCCAGCAGCAAACAAGGACACCACACCTACTATACCTACAGAAATGGCAGCCCCGAACAAAGAATCATGGAAAAGAATCTCAGAGGGATTTAAAGACAACGCGAATTTCCCACATTGCTTGGGAGCGCTAGACGGCAAACACATTCGAATTCAGTGCCCCCGGAATTCCGGCTCTCTATACTTTAATTATAAAAAGTACAACTCAATCGTTTTATTGGCTTTACTGGATTCGAATTATTTATTTACTGTGATTGACGTAGGTTCTTATGGCCGTGAAAATGATTCTACCATTTTTCAATCTTCAATTCTAGGCCAGAAGCTAAATAAAGAAGCCCTTGATTTGCCGGAAGAAGAAGAACTGGTATTTGGCGGACCCAAAATGCCATAATATGTGATTGTAGCTGATGAGGCCTTCGGTATTCATCGAAATTTAATGCGACCGTATCCAGGGGGTCTACTCTAATTCAACGAAAAACGAAGTTTCGATCGAAACTTCGCGTGTTTCCTACTACAGTTCCCTTCGTTCCCGAAGTTTCGTTCGAACGAAAACTGTTTGACATTTACGTTCTCCAAACCTATTCTAATTCATAAATGTTGCGAACGAAAATTTGAATTTGACAGATGATTGTTCGGAATTTTAACCTCAAATTGACGAAACCAAAAGTGTTACCTTTTGGTTTTCGTTTGCCATTCTTTAGTGTGGATTTTGTTATTAATTTGGTTGAAATGGCTGCAAGAATGCTCTTAATCGAGGCTGCTCTACGTGAAGAACGTTTAGAGCGTAGAAGGAACCGACGTCTCCTGCGCAATCAACTTAATATTAATAAAATTCCCGACTTAGAGTTTGTAGGAAATTACAGACTCAGTCGGCAATTATTCGAGGAGTTGTGCCAGGAAATAGTGCCTTTATTACCTCCAAACGCAAGGTGTCATGGAATCGAACCCACAATTAAGGTGGTTATAAACTTATTTTTTATTACCTAGGTATCATTCTCTTCAATAAAAGTAAGCATTTCACTGTTGACAATCCTCATCGTTTTCAGATCCTTACAGCCTTGAATTTTTATGCCCGAGGTAGTTACCAAGGGTCTGTTGGGCAAAACATGGATGGGCCCATGGCACAACCGACTGTTTCTCGTTGTTTGCAGGAAGTCACAACTGCCCTCAATGCACCTCATATATTAAGGAAGTACATAAAATTTCCGCAGAATAGAAATAAAAGGAATTTTATTAAGCGGCGGTACCTATCTACCTAAGTTTTATTTTTATATCAATTTATTATTTATTACTGTATTTTGAATGAATGTTTAGTATTTCATTACTTAATGTTGCAGATTTTATCAGAAATATCGGCTGCCTGGTGTGATTGGGTGCATCGATTGCACTCATATTGCAATTGTTAGACCTTCTGAGCATGAGGAACAATATTTTAATCGAAAACATTTTCATTCGCTTAACACCCAAGTTGTAAGTATGAGAACAAAATATTAGTGATTTTATTGTGACATTTACTGTTATGGATTCTCATTAATATCTATACCTAACTTACCTACATTTTATGTATGGTCCATTGAATGACATTCTTTTCCAGATATGCGACAGTGATTGCTATATAACAAATGTGGATCCTTCATTTGGTGGAGCAACACATGACGCTTATATTTGGAGAGAGTGTAACATAAGATGGCACATGGAGGGTCTCCAGAATGAAACAGTTTATTTATTAGGTATGTCTGAATTTATTGTTAGTTTTTAAAACATATATTAATAGCTTCTGCCCGCCGTGTTGCCTGCATTATTGGGATTAAAAATTTCCTGTGTTAATCCAAGGGTCTATAGATTTCTGTGCTAAGTTAAATCCAAATCCTGATTAGCCATTTTTGTGTGAAAGAGTAACAAACATCCACAAAATATTTTTTATTTTTATTTCAGGTGATTCTGGTTACGCTCAAAGGGAGCATATGATGATACCTATAAATAATGCTGTTGAAGACTCTCCTGAAGGAAGATACAACTCTGTCCAAAAGCGTGCACGCTCCACCATAGAACGCACATTTGGTATATTAAAAGGTCGATGGAGATGTCTTTTGGCAGCTCGGGAACTGCATTACTGTCCTGAAACAGCAAGTAAAATTGTAATAGCCTGCTGTGTTTTACATAACGTATGTATAAGGGGTGGTATTGATGTTCCCGAGTTGACAGAAGATGAACTCCAAGCTGAAAGAAGCAGGCAGGTTTCCTCTCAACCAGCCACTTCTTCTTCTTCTTCTCAAGCTCTACAGGCAGGTCGAAGGGCAAGAGCTCTATTGGTTCAACTGTTAGAAAGGAATAGATAGGATGAAGGAAGAACTTTATCCTACCTATTCCTTTCTGGCAGTAGTTGTATTCCTATTTTTAGGAACATTAATAATATTTTCATTATATTTTTTCCTATTTCGTTTTAATAAAAGAATAAAATTTATAAAAACGTTTTATTTACTTGAAACTCTACTATCTAAAAACAAAATAATAAAAAGAAAGGCAACAATGAATCTAAAATAACAAAAAAAAAAAAACGACTTCCAAAAAAAACACTACAAACTACAAAATAACTTTAATTTCAGAAGTCGGTGTTTTTGGTTGTTTTTTCTTCTTAGTGGTACCCCACACCTAACAACACCAATGGAAAGTCACAGAAAAGCAAAAATATGCAATTTCGTATGCAAGGATGATTTTTCCACATATTTTTTCCAGCTATTTGGATTTAAAAACCAAACTGCAGAACCGATTTTGATAAAATTTCAATGGGACCAATCGAGAAGTATATCCTTTCACATAAAACAAGAATTTTTCAAATCGGTTCATAAATGACGGAGATATGAGGTAACAAACACAAAAAATACAGTCGAATTGAGAACCTCCTCCTTTTTTTGAAGTCGGTTAAAAATAAAAATAAATATTAATTCCCATGGTCTAAGAACTCTCTTATAAGGCCACACAGCTGTAACAGGGCAGCCCTGATGCCTGCGAGCTCGGTGTTCCTTATAGTTTCTCTCTCTACACGCCCCTCTTCATATTGGTACAATCTGCTTCTGACATCAGAGCCAGCAGCTGCAGCTCTCCTTCTGGGACGTGTACGCTGTGAGGCTGCAAAACAACATTCTAATTTAAATGGCTTACAACACAAACAATGCCTTAAATAACAGTGAAGTTTGTAAATGAAAATAGTTTTTCTTTCTACTATTAAATTCTTTACATTTATTACACAAGATAGATATAATTTTATAGCTTCCCTCATTTCCCTGCAGTAAACAATGAATGAATTGTTTTTCAATTTCAATGCTCTTGTCTATATTTTGGTCTCCCGACCCGTAGTACAACTGCGATGTGTCCAACTGTTGTACTACGGAAAAGTAAAGGGATTTGGGGCACCTATTTTTTTTATTTACTTCTCCGTAGTACAACCAGTTGGACATCGCAGTTGTACCACGGGTTGGGAGTGATATTTTGTATGAAAGGTATTTCATATAAATACACTCACAAAATAATGTTCTATCATGTACCTACTTAAATTTTGTGATAGCCTTAATGAAAAAATACCACAGTAACAAATACTTACAAAGTGTGGAAGTCAGGGATTCTTGAGACACTCTTGGTTGACTTGCAGGTTCTGTGAGCTGTGTGTCTTCCTGGCTGGGTTCCACATACTCCATAACTTCCTCATGTAAATCCAGGAAGGCTTGTGATTCAAGATTTCGACTGGAGGTAGATGGAATTGGTTCCTGAAAATAAAACAAATTTAATACCTAATAGAATCATGAAATATTTAAATTAAATTAGATTTGATAGTATTATTTTAAAATGGACTTTAAATTTATTTTATAAAGTAATACTGTTTCATAATAAAAACATTGATGAAAAAATATTTAGACAATACTTTGATTATGAGTATAATGAATTGAGAATTAAAAGAAAGACTACCTCACTGAAGGCTGGCACCCTGGCTCCAGTTTGGCGTTCACCAAACCTCTCTCCCATTATAGATAAAATCTTTAACTGCCAGTGGGAGAGTGGTGCCATCGATGGACCACCTCCAGTCACTGAAGCCAACCTCCGAGAATTAGCAGCAGCTTTCTTGGCTAAATGTTTTCTATCAAACCATACCTACAAAATATAAAACATGAGATTGTCAAGTCACTATATTATTATGTTATTATTAATTAATAAAACACTAGGTACCTTTTGCCACTGCTGAATAGTTTTTGTGCAACCACCCATAGAATTGAGCATATTGCACACTTCTTCCCAAAGCCGTTTTGCCAGGGCATTTCCATCGGCTCCCCTCAATCTCCCGCGGGCTAGATCCCTATGGTCGTCCAGGAAATTGAGAAGAGCGTCTATCTGCTCCGGAGTAGCCGAACTCGTATGTGGAGCCATTTCAAACTGAAAATATGTTAAAGTAAATAAGGATATTAAGAAGAGGCATACATATAATTTAATTATATATACATTAATTGAAAAAAAAAAACTTAAAATTATGTATATTAAGATATTTGTGAAAGCGATAGAAGTGAACTGTATGTTTTAGTAGTTGGTGGGAATGAAATAAAACTAAAGCTCATTAAAATGAAAGGAATTTAGTGGGAATATTGATGAAAAAATATTACATTCAATTGAAAATCTAACAAAAACCTTTTGACAACTACAATAAAACCGAAGAACAAAAAAAAAATAACAGTCAAATAAAATATAAAATCTTCTAAAAAGTATTGCAACCAAGGAGTTACCAACAATTTACATACAATTTTTTTTTTTTTTTTTTAAATCCAAAACAAAGCTTGTGGAGACCCAAAATGCAGACTGCGACACAATACAACTTGAAACTTTCTGGCGGAATGTGTATCGCGATTGAGAAGTGTGTAAAAAACACTTGAAAACATGATTTAAACCCGCGAGCACTCGCGCTATGAGCATTTTGCTCACAGTAAATTTAAAACACGCGCCATTTTTCATAGTCCGGTTAAGCAGTTAATATCCCAAGTGTGTTAACTTGCTAGTGTGGTCATACCTACATCGTTCATTCGGTAGCTGAATTTTGTTCCGTCCCCCACCACTGGATGCAGTTCACTTCTCGCCAGAGTGCGCCAGTCGCTCGGACGAGACGAGGTGGTTTGTTGCGCCATGTACCATCAAGCGGCGTTTTGCTCACCGCGCGGGTATCGAAGTAAGTACTTTTTTTTACTCATATCTTTATTTTTTTCATCTTAGCGACTATTTTACTGCTACTTTTATACAATATTGTGATTTTAAATTACAGAAATAGTAATCTATCCTATATGTTTCTATTACAAATGGATCGTGATCGAAGGGATGAACACGTTTTGGCATGGTTGATGGCGGAAGATTTGGAAGACATTGAGGACCCGTCTGTGATATGTGTAAAGCTTGCGTATTTGACAAAGATTAATTATTCCTACTTATTTAAGTTTGTATTAGAAAAGATTTTTTTTGTCTAATTTTTTCCCTTAGACTGCCGTAGTTAACTGGCAAATTAGTTCCTATGATTGTTAATTAAAATAAACAAGATTATTATTGTTAACTTTTCGAATATATATTTACGAGAGTAAATAATGTGTATTTGATTTAATAAAATAAAAAAAATAAAAATATTTATTGGTAAAACTTGCATTTAATGACACTCATAAACGTGAGCAAAATGCTCACACGCGAGTGCAAAACATGATTTATTAACACAGTAAGTACTTGAGAAACAAACTGAAAACTTTTTAAAGAATTCAAACAAAAAATCGTAAGTTGACATATTGTTATGATTAGATTGAGTGTGAATATACAGACAATTTTGATTGTCATATATTAAATCCATTTGGTGGCATGAAATAGTACTCTTTAATTTAGACGGTTAACAATGACCGTGAAAGGGTGTTTTATAGTGTCCAGGTAAATTTCACCAAAAATAAAAAATAAACTGTTTAATAATTCTTTCTGCATCAATATTACAAGAAATATTTATTAAACCACATTTTAAATGTAAAATTTCAAAATAAATCAAAATAGTTTATAAATTTAAAGTTGAAGTAAAAACCGTAATTTACTTTAAATGACATCATAAAAGACCCACACAATATTTTTCATGTCATTCGTTCACGAAAATAGTCTATGGATCCGAACTTCGTCTGCGTGTCCGAAAACAAAACAGAGTAGGGTCACTAACGAAACTTCGTTTATATTTCGTTCGTTTACGAAGTTTCGTTTCAGAGAAAGAGAGTAGACCCCCAGGTCGATGTCTTCCTACGGATAAAAAGATTTTCAACTACAGACTGTCTCGTGCGAGACGTTTCGTGGAATGTGTCTTTGGACAAATCACCTCAAAATTTCGCATATTTCATAATACAATAAATCTTCAACCGGACAGTTCAATTCTTGTTATAAAAGCAGCTTGCGTTTTGCACAACTTCACAAAGCGTCGAGCATTAAATGCCACTGACGGGGAAAATGAAGACATCAACGAAATATGACACCCGTACTTCAAAGGACAAGGAATTCGGGGTTGCAAATTCGAAACTTATTTAAAGATTATTTTAACACAGTGGGCGCGGTTTCTTGGCAAAATGACTACATCGTTTAATTAAAATTATCTTTCTTATAATTATTGTTGAAACAACGGTTTTGTACCGACGAATGTATATTATTTTGTTATACCATAGACAATAAAATAAAAACCAACATTTATAACAACAAAAATTACCTAAATAAATAATATTGTACGCTTACCTTTTTCTTTTTTTTCTTTAGAGGTTAGGTCATCCCACTCTGTGAACATAGCACTTCCCACATCATACCAATACTTTGCTTTAATTTCTCTGTTTCGATACTCGGCCAACTGAACATCGTAAAGGGCAGGTCTCTCTCTCACTTCAAGTATAAACTTTTCAATGTCAAACATTGTACTATTGTTTAAAAAGCTTCTCGTAACGTCCTTGCTTAACGAGAGGCAACGCTGAAATGTGAAACTGTCAAACGCAGCGTCATTTCAGCGGCGGGCTAGCGACGATGTAATGACGTTTCGCGGGCTCGTTGCCACTCGTTGCATCGCGGCGATAATATCGCCGTGTGGAGACGGTTCCATAGAGAGTGTATAGAAATACGTGGCACGACGATAATATCGTCGCGATTCTCCCGCTCGTGGAGACAGCGCCTTACGTATTTTGATTTTAGAATAGCGAACATAGATGGAATAGAAACACCTTTATATTAATATATATATATATTATTTTATGAAATATAATAGTTTATTTAATTCTAACTACTACATTACTCAAAACATGGTCAAATTAAATTAGATAGAGAAATTTCGCAGTCTAAACACTACAAATTAAAAAGTTTTGAATTGATGATTGTTTTTTTTTGGAGTCAATGACCGCTGGTGGTTTTACTTGAAGTATGAGTTGAGAAATATGTTTTTTTTTGTTTTATCGTGTTTAGATATCGATATCCATCACGTATGTTAAAATAACACAAAACAAAATGTTTTTAAACGGATACAAAAACAACATTTCCACTATTTCCAATAATAAAAGTAACGGCTCAAGAAAATAAGTGGTTCATTTAGATGCCAATGTATACGTTTTTATAATAAACTCCGTAGCCATATTCAAGACCTTAGTATTAATAAGTTCAAATTATTTATAAAACGTAAGCTATGCCAGAAAGCTTTTTACACAATTAAAGAATATCTTGAAGACAAAAAGGCTTGGGATTGAGCTGCTTCAATGATGTACATGGCCTAATATTACATTTATCTATTATACCTTTTTAATTTTTAGACATTGTCATGTTTAAGCTATTACTTTTCGTTCATCTCGTTTGTAAATTTTGACATGAATGTTTACTTTATTAAGTATTCTATTTTTATTATTTTTGACATGGAATATTTACTTTGTAAAGTAATATATTTTATTTTTATTTTATTTTTTTCTCTCAATTTATTGTTTGACATGAATACTTACTTTGTAAAGTATTATATTTTATTTTTTTATTATTTAACTCGTTTTGTGAATATGGGGACTATGTGGGTTATTTTCTTCTTATTTTTCGCTTCTTTAGAATACTTCTTCTTCTTTGAAGTATTTTTAACGAGGTCTGGCAGTTTGAGTACTTTTGCGGCCTACCCAAATGTCCTTTCTTTGGCATGTTCGTCGATTCGTTGAGCTCCTTTTTGGTTCTAAGTTGAGCTACTCGACTACTGACCAAAGCTTGCACTGACTGGACGGGTCCACTCAAATCTGTGTGGTTCTTTCCTCAAAAGACCATTTCAGACACTGATCTGCATGATCCTCATATCGTATTGTGAATTTGGGGACCATGCAGATCGCTATGATAGGGATCCATTTCATGTTAGTCTACAATGTCTGGCAGTTTGAGATTTTTTGTATGCGGCCTACCCAAATGTCCTTACTTTGGTATTGTTCGTTAAATCGTTGAGCTCCTTAAAGTTCTAAGTTTGAGCTCCACAATAACTGACAAATGCTTGCACTGTCTGGACAGGTCCACTCAAATCTGTGTGGCACTTTCCTCAAAAGGCCACCTCAGACATTAACCTACATGGTTCTCGTATGATTTGACCAGTACAATTTGTATGGACTTCAAAAAAGACTGACCTCTGAGTTTGTTTCGGTGTTTCTTCTCAGGGTAGTCAGCTAGGAAACACCGGCCTCATCTAGCTTAAAATGACCAAAAAATATTAACGTGTAAAAGTGTTATGTTTAACCTACTTACAAAATAAATATCATTTATCATTTAACGAGGTAGGAATAAGGCTCATACTTGATACAGGAGTATCAAGGTATTCACAATATTCACCGAAGTATTCACAATAATACACCCAGAAAAGCATTTAAAAAATACGAAGACACGATTTGTAAGAAAAGAGAATATTTAAAGTTTACTAAAGTTTGATTTAAAGTTTACTAAAATCTAGCCTCCTTGACTTTGATACTGGCGCATCTGTTATATTTGCAGTTTGTAAGCTTTTTTCATCTTGCACTGTTCGTTTTCTGACATATTCAGGATCTTGTATCATTTTTTTTTTCGGATATAGTGGATCTACCAACTCAGGCAGCAGACAATCCATATAAAAAGAGAATAGTTTGGGTTCCATCTCCTGTTTCCAAAATTCGTCATCTTTTTCCAGTACTTCAATTTTGAATTTGTTATCTCCATACCATACGGCAAATAGGCATTTTATTTTTTTTGCTATATGCATCTGACCTTGAGCTTGATAATACCAGTCACATTTTTTGCTTACGTTAATTTGAAAATAATAATACATATTTTTAATTACCCGACTGCAGTGAGGCCAAAAAGAAAGCAATGTTTTTATTTCGTATGTATTTATTTATATGTGTATGTCTGTCCGTCTATGTGGCTTTATTCACTATTATAAATAAAGCCGCAAACTGGGTTCAAGGTACTCCTTGAACCCGGTTTTTAATATAATACTCACTTCACCATTTTGGTTTTTTTTCCAGAAATGAACTTTATTTTGGTTAATTGCGGCATCGATCCCCATTTGAAAAGGGGCTATGGGACATTTTATCTCAATGACCATATCATTGGTGATTCCATCCGGAGTGGCCCCTAGAGACGGAAGGACTTCGTCTATAAAAAGTCCAGATTTTTCAAATTTTATGTTTTTTAGGTTGGACAATTGTTCCAAAGCCACCGCCTCGTGTTGTCTACCATGTTGTATAGACGAAACATGGTCTATAGGAGCTCCGTACAGCATGTTTTTCACTATATTTCTGCAGCTATTGGTCTTTCATCTTTTTACGACTTTACCAAAGTTGGAAGCAGTCAAAAGGTTGCGTCTTAGCTCAAGCCACTCGCCACATTTACTTTGCAAAATTGTTTGCTTAATGATATGAGCCCGTTCTTTCTTCTGTCTTTTCTAAATTTTTTAGTAACGTTTTTTTCGTCATTTCAAAAGTCTTCGGATCCATATCTGGTTGTTCTGCATTTTCACCATAGTTGCTATCCGAAGGCTGAAACTTAGCAAAACGGCGCTTATTTTTTCTTTGTTCCAGCCTATTTTTTTCTCTTTTCCTACAAATCGTTTCTTCGTATTTTTTAATGCTTTTCTGGGTGTATTATTGTGAATACTTCGGTGAACAGTTGACAAAAGTTTCCCGATGTTAAACGATATAACAGCACCGGCGCATCGAGTTTGGTAGCCACGACCGACGTTGAGAGTAATTTACACGTTTACCACCAACTAACTTAGCAACGACGCCGTTAAATTGTTAAACAACGTTGCTATCGACGTCCTCAATGAGACTTCTGGAATGCGAAGCAACGTTAGCTGCAAGCATTTTAATTCTTTGCCATAGACTGGAAGCGTCAAATTGCGTGGTTCTATCGTCAGTGTGCGAACATATGTCTTTTTTGCATTTGGAATGTTTTCCAAAAGCATGATACACTGAATTATTTATATCATGATGCAAGTTGTCGCAGTTTTTGTGTGACTTGTTAATTCTGATGGCGTCACAGATGTATTTGCGAGCTGTCAAATTTTTTATTTTACTCAAAAGCTTTCTGTCTTTTATAGGTGTGTCGGTCATAAGTTTCTGCATGTTATTACAAAATCGGCGCAAAATTTCTACAGTTAATCTTTTCGACTGTAATGTTTGCGTAGGGCCTTGACTCAATTATTTTTGTGTAGGTACTGCTATCGCCATCTGCTATAAATCGTCCATAAATAATGTTGTGCATTTCAATCGATTTTTTGAAACCTTCTGCTATGATTGTTGCTTCCATGCCTGTAGATGGGCCGTCGTAATTTTTGTAACATATATGGTCTTTTATAGCATTTCCACTTTTTTGACAAATGCAACAATATTTGATTTTTACTGCCTTGTATAAGACTTTACCCGTACGTCTGCCTATTATAGCTGCGCATCCTGAATTTGCAGCATAATTCGTTTGATATGATCGTCTACACCAACAACCATCTACGATGACGTCTATCACTGCTATGCCGTCTTTATTTACGCGGCCTTCCTTTAATGCGGCTTCTCTTTCTATTTCTGCGGCTTTTGTCATGTCGTCATTATTTACGCGACCTTCCTTTAATGCAGCTTCTCTTTCTATTTCTGCGGCTTTTGTCATTTCAGCCAGCGCGGTATATTCCCAATCATCCGCCACTTGATCTTGGAGTTTTAGGAAATTTTTCTCCTTAATTTCGGGAAGGTCGACAGCTGCTGTAAATGGTTTTAACCACAGAACACTTTAACCTAGCGGAAGAATGACAACTTCATACAAAATAATCAAGACAGAATTCGACTGTGCTGCCATCTAGCTGTGTCTCATAAAACAATTCAAAGCGGGAAGATTTGAAAGCGGTTTCTGATTAGACCTACAGAATGAATTTCAATTGGAAACTAGAAACGAATCTGCTATACTACTACTACTAGTAGTATTATTGCAGATTCGTTTCTAGCTTCCTAAAATTAACCTCAATATTTGGGGAGACTAAATAGGTTATAAAAATAACACTAAGGATAATGGAATTATTGATATTTATTGAAGAATTATTTTACAAAATCTGTTAAATTATCTAAATACAGGGTGTCTGGCGGCAGATTTATATTTTCAAAATTAAATAAAAAAAAATCTATTTGATATATTGTTTTATTTGAAATATTAATCGACAGACTAATAATGCGGATTTTATTTTTTGAACACTATGTCATCCAAATGACTTCCGTCAAGTTGCACGCATTGTTCAAAGCGGAGCCTCGTGTTACGCGCCACACGCTGCAGTAAACTTGATTCAATTGCGCTGATTTCTCGACGGATGTTTTCTTTTAAGTTCACTACAGTTCGGGGATTGTTGCTGTAGACTCTCTCTTTGAGGTAGCCCCATAAAAAAAAATCCATTGGGGTTAAGTCAGGGGACCTGGGTGGCCACGGGATGTCCCCAAAGCGACTGATAAGTTTTTGAGGGAAAGCTTCCCGAAGCAAATTCATCGAATCTCTAGCCGTGTGTGCAGTCGCACCATCCTGTTGGAACCACGTGTGCGATGAAAACGATGGATGAGCTCGCAGGTTTGGTAAAAAGAAGTCCGTTATCATGCGTCGGTAATTGTCACTATTGACATTTGTCGCCTGGCCCCGAGCATCTTCGAAAAAAAATGGTCCAATTATTCCATGCGTGGATAAGGCGCACCAAACAGTTACCCTGGGGCAATGCAATGGCTTTTGGTGTTTCAGTCGAGGGTTTTGAGTTCTTGGAGCCCAGTAACGGCAGTTTTGTTTATTAACGTGCCCGTTTAAATGAAAATGAGCCTCGTCACTCCAAAAAATGGGATTCACAGTACGAAAACGCTCCAACATCGTCTCACAAAAATTTTTGCGTGAAACAAAATCACTTTCTTTGAGTTCTTGAACGATTTGAATTTTGAATGGATGGAACTTTAAATCCTTTTTTAAAATTTCATGAATAATCGCTCTTGGAAGTCCTAGTGAGGCTGCCCTTTTCCGTATCGAAAGTTGTGGATTTTCACGTAAACTCTCTTCAACCACTTCAATGTTTTCGGGAGTCCTTGAAGATCGACTGGGCCCTGGCCGTGGAGTGTTCATAGCCGAAGCAGTTGCGCGGAACCTTTGCACCCAGGAACGAATTAAATTCACACTCGGCCCATCACTTATTCGTCGTATACCGAAGTGTGAACAAAACTGTCGACGCGCAATTACGTACGAATCGTTACTCTTGAAAAATGCCTCGATGGCGAACGCGCGATGCTCACTCGACCAGTGCGACATCGTGACTGAGAAATCCGCACGATCACTGATTCCAATGACACCACTCCCTCCCCGCACCGTTTATTACTTTTTGAAGTAATCGTATTTAAAAACATAAATCTGCCACCAGACACCCTGTATTTATTTAAGAGAGAAGAAGAGTAACTTATCAAACTTTCGTAAAAGAAAAATCAAGATTGGAAGACAAATTATTTTTTTCCCCCTTTCTCTAATTTCTAATTACATTTTTGTAGTGAAACTTTTTGGACCAGATTGTGTTTACTTAGTGAGAATTCGGCTGCTTAAAATCAAAACATAGTAACTCGTTCCAACAAAAATGTTCAGGAGAGCCAAAAAACTGGTCGGCTACTTTGATTCGTTCGCCCGAAGAAACCAGAAGAGATAGGGATTTGGATGTTTGGCGAAAAGTTGTGCTATATTGTTGACATTTTAGTTTGTTATACTCGTAATATTTTTAGAGTATAGTTACAGTTGAATCGCTCATACTTTATTTTTATTTGTGAATTTACCCAAATATGAATGTAAAAACAATATCAAAACTTAGTAAGTCTGCTTACTAGGTTATCAATTTGATTTTCTATGGTAAACGTGAAGACTAAACAAATTCATTATACATTATAGTGTTTATAAGATTAAAAAAATTATCCCAAAGTACCTATGAATGCAGATTTTGAATAAAAATCCTGTTGACTTATAAAAAGATATTTATTAACGTACTTTAAAGAACTCTTAAATTAAAACATGACTCACACTCTCAACAGTCAACCAAAACTAAAAAAAAAATAAACTTAAGATAAAATCATTCTTATTGATATTGATCTACTCGTTGTTATTGGTAACGATTTGACCATCAGTTTGCAAATCAATGGAGTTATCACTCGTGGGTAGATTCAGCCAAAACTCCCTTCTGTTCAATGGCATTAGGGGGACCAATTTTGAAACAATACCATCTTTCTTCGATGATTTCACCCCTCGGGGGATAGTATTTGAAAGTGGGGGAATAGTGTTGACATTAAATTTCTGCATCAAGAAGTTCAGTTCTTGGTAAGACTCATCAAAATCTGTTTTATAGAACAGATTTCGTGATCCTTTGAGGAACTTAGCTTCAACCACTGGGTTTAGCAAAAATGTGCTGAGAGCTGTATCGTCATTTGTGTTACGCCGTGGAACTCGTTTCTTTTTCACCCATTGGTATGATTTTTGCACTTCGATAACGTCAATGTTCTTTCTACAGTTCGCTATAATAGACTTGTAGTCCTCGTAATCGTAATCTCCATCTCGACGCCTCATCTCTTTTTCTATATTTCCGTGTACGCCGTCGGCAGACATATGGGTATGGCCTTTAGTGAGAAATCTCAGAGTGATAGTATCAATATCAATGCACTCAGAATTAACAATCATTACCAGCGCTGTAAATAAAAACCAATTTTTATTTTGTCCAGTGCAATTGTCACACCACAGTGTTAATTTTTTCACATCTCTTTCCGAAATAAGAAAAGCCATCAATGCATCTATTATATTATTAGCATCTCGACCCATCATTGCTTCATGCCACACAACACACTTGCTGTTTATCTTTGCATCTTTACATAGTGGTGCAAATGTTAAATTGAAAGCCACTAGACGGCTCAAAAAAAATGAATCCTTTATTTTTGGCATATCTGGCAATAATGTCACTTTCTGAAGATCCATAGAAAAATAGTGTTCCATAGTATCGTTGCCTTTCTTCGCATCTTCTTTGTAATTTTTTATAGCTTTTTCAGCTTTAACCTTGTGTTGAGCGAAATCATTCTGTAAACTTTCCACAGCTGATGCCTCACTTCCATTTTTAATCTTTTCCATGAATACTCCGCAATCAACACATTGGTCTCCTTTGGGATATTTTAAGGAAACTTTCATTGATTTCATAGTATTTCTGTAGGTTTCAATGGAACATTTGACATCAGGATTCTTCGATATGAAGTCAGTATGCATAGATTGCAGCGTAAGCGTTCGTGGCAAGTACCGTGTCAACGGTGCGTTGTTTCTCCTGTAGTGGCTCAATGCCGGGTTATGATATGGTCTTCGATTGGTGTTCTTGATAGTCTAGGTTTCTTACCACCTCGATTTTCTTTAACTAATTCGTAAAAGGGTTTCCGTTTTAAAGCTCTACTTAGCTCGGTAATAACGCCATCAGTACAATGACCCAGAGTATTCAGGAAAAATGATTTACAAACATTTATCTCTTCATTCCCGAGACAAAAGTAGTAATACCTCGACTCGTTTTTTACGTGTTTTTTGTCTGAGTTAGGAACAGATGCAGATTTCTCTTTGACTGGTGCAATCTTTACACATTTGTTCAAAAACTGGCGGCGCTGAGTATAATTAAGATTCCAGTAACCATTCCAAATATCCTCTCGCTGTTTTTCTGTGAAGTTATTGCAACGTCGTCTACATTTACCGTCGCACATTTTAGATATCATGGGATGCATCGTTTTATTTTTTATAACCTTTGCTGTTTCTTTGGGATTATCTGAAATGTCGATTAATGTACCCGTATCAAATATGGGGCCTGGATAATTTGCAGTGAACCGAGCTGGTGGACGGTAGCCATCTGCTTGTTCAGAGTCGATAAAAATAATTGTATTTGGGTAAGTAGCAATGAAAATTGGCATTTCTGGTACAGGGGATTGCATTGGAGGTGGTTGGGGTAGATTTTCTATGGCAAACGTAGGTTCTAGGAGATCGATATCTTGGAAACAATCTTCGGAATTATCAGCAAACAACTGTAGTGCAGGTTTTTGTACTACCAAAGGTATATAATCGGGATCAGCTACGGAGTCATCACTCAAGTAAGCTGCAGTATCAAATCCAAGGTTACTATCAGAAACGATACTATCACAGATCGTTACATTGTCGGCTGATGACCCAGGGATAGGATTGCTGTAGTCGATAACAGTTTCAGTATCTGTTTTAGCTTCATCATTTGCTCTGAAAGCGGAAAAAAGAACCAAGCTAACACGCAACCAACACCGAAAACAAAAAGGCAAATGATAAGGCAATAAGTATTAGTTAAATAGCTTGGGTAAAGAAAAAAAACTTTCTTTCATTGTTTGGGTAAAGTCCCGTTCTGTTCTATAGGGCAACAAGTAAAGGGGATTTATG
Organism: Melanchra persicariae; assembly: GCA_947386135.1. Classification (NCBI taxonomy): domain Eukaryota; kingdom Metazoa; phylum Arthropoda; class Insecta; order Lepidoptera; family Noctuidae; genus Melanchra; species Melanchra persicariae. The sequence goes on along the minus strand of OX376652.1, from coordinate 9,924,012 downwards.
TGGCGCTAGTAGCGCCTGCACTAGTTAAAATTACACACATACCATCACGCCTGTATTCCCCGAAGGGTTAGGCAGAGGTGTAGCAGCGTACACCCACAGTGTTCCTCCTTAAATCCTAAATCCGAGCTGCTACTGAGAATTTCGTAGAAAAACCCAATAACACTTTTTGCTCGACCTGGGATTCGAACCCAAGACCTCTAGCGTAACAGTCGCGCTTAGGACTACTAGGCTACCGAGGCAGTCAAAAGTATTATCTCTGTAAATACAATTAAATTTAAAAATCGGCCACAAAATATGGGCACTTCGATAAAATGTTTCTAGTATCTTTTGATAGAGCATAGGGCGTTTTTAATGAAAAGTGGCTACTTTTGTTATAAACATACCCCTGTATGTTACATTACTGTTTTAATTAGAAACTTCTTATATGAGATCACATTAAAAATTACCGAGATACCCGTTGTGGCTGATTTTTACATTAAATTTTCTTTACAGAGGTAATAATTTATAACCAGTGCAGGTGCCACTAGCGCCGCCTAAGGCCCCTTAACTCGGAACCACTACTTTTTGTCGATAATTAGCAAAACATACCATTAAAATAAGCAAAATCGGCTTTTGCACATTCATTATACGAAAGCCAGCACAACATACTAGTTTTGTTAGTTTTATTATGAAGATAATGCAACGACAATTTTATTTTGAGGTTATGTCACATTTCTTTTACATTTTCGTAACCATAATGAATAAGTTATTTCTTACCTGCATTCGTTTACGTTCTGCAAAGCACGCAGTATACGCCTGGACCGATAAAATTGCTTGTAACTCATTTTATTATTTTTTAACACGGAGCGAAACACTCGTGCGCCGGTGACACTGGACTTACTAAACGAAATGTCATCTATTTTACAATCGGCGCCAAATTCAAAACATAGCAAGTTGGTATTTCAAATTCATAACTTAGTAAGTCGCTTGAGCTGCTAGGGTTTTAAATTTGTATTTTGACATACTAAGTTTAAAATTTGTACTTCAAGGAAATTTTCGTAATCATGCCAAATTGCTTAGACTTGCTAAATATTTTTTTTTAAATTACGTATGAAACTGGGTGTTTCAAGGTCCACATCATTTTGATACTGCCTAGTAAGTCGAAAAACACCAAAAGCCGTTTTTTTCAAATCACCTGTTACTAGGTTTTGAATTTGGGCAGCCGAGATATACAAAAAAAAGTCTAAAAATACAAGTAATCTATCCGTTATAATGACTATCGGTATCAATAAAAAATAAAATAGTCATTTAATTTTAGCTTTTTAGCTAATTCTGAGAAACAGTCAAAAAAATATGCAGTTTTTATGTGTGTTTTTCACATATATGAAATTAGCCATTTTAAAACATAATGGGTTACAGCTTGGCAAAAAAGAGTAGAAAATCCGGGGGCCGCTACTGTGCTGCTCATATGGCAACCCGCTGTGACCGTATAGCGTACCAACCTATAGTCTTGATACTTTTGTTACTATTTTTTATACAATTAGTTTATTTATAAAAATCAGTAAGTATCATTTAATTGAACAAGAATTGATTGCCTAAAAAATAAATATATTATGCTAGTAATACTGTTTTTTAAATTTTATCTCTTATGTTTTCTGGGATTAAAATAAGACGAAGATATAATGTTATTGTAATTCATCTAATATATTTTCCTCCAAATATTCCACCCCCTCCATTTCATCCGAGTCTTGGCTAGAGTTAGCCGCATATTCGTCTGAATCGTTCTCCGATTCAGAGGAACTACTATCGTCTTCGAGGTTTATTATAATTCGCTCCATGTCTTCGTACATAGTTAGTTCCCGCTCGTAATAATCTTTTTCGATTTTGATTACATGCTGGCATAAATTCTTCCAATCTTCCTCCGTAATTGATTGGAATGCGCGCTCAGCTGCTTCCTATTAAGACGAAACATTTGATTAAACCTCTATCAACATTAAAAGTAAAACATTAATATAACCTCTGTCAATATCATACTTTAATACATCAAACTGTATCTTTATGTTGATTGAGCCTACATTTTGAGCTGCAATTTTATGTTTCGCTATTCCCCAAATCAGCTCAATCGGATTCAGATCACAGTGGTAAGGTGGAAGTCTTACCACTGTATATCCTTGTTCTCCTGAAAGCTCGTCTATTTCAAATTTCGGCTCGGGCTTGTGCCGTTTGACGAGCATTAACAGCTGTGGCTTTTTCAACGCCTCATCAAATGGAATTTCATTTTTGAAAAACCATTCCTTTATATCGGCTACTTTGGTAGCAGAGGTAGGCGCTTTGTTCAATACCAGGTGGTAAATTTGGAATCAACCTATTTTCAACCCATTTTTTAAAATTGGTTTTACTAATTTCCGAATGGTAGTCGGCATTTTTATTTGCTCCAGTAAATATGAGCAAAGCATTATGAATAAACCCTTTTCACTGCCAGCATGAACAATAATATAGAGTTTACCTTTTGAAACATTCTGCTTTACTCCACTTACATCAACCGACTGCCAGCACTTTTCCCTTTATAACTCAATAAAATATTATTTAATAAAAAGTAGCAGTTAGGATAGGATTTCGTAAATAAAAAAACACGTATTTTTAAAATTTTCAAAAATTTTAATATTTACCTCACTCTAAAAAAAGGGAGTGTACCATTACGGGTACATAGCTGCAATGTGTTCCACTAGGAAGTATGGAATGATTTAAAACAATTTTATTGTTTGTTGTTGCACAATGCAACTCCGCACTTTTCACAAATGGTCTGTGATTTGCCGGAGCATTTAGGGAACTTGCAGCGGATACGTTTTTCGACCCATACTGGCCAGTGACCTACTTGGTCTTGGCGCACAGCTGCTGGAGGCACGAATTGAGCTGGACCCTTGCGCTTTTTCGCCTGGATGTCTGGTTCAATGCTTCGGCGTTGTACGTGTGCTTTTATCCCCATCTAACAGAGCACCGTACCAATCTCTTCACGAAAGTCAGCAGATGACAGCAGTGGTCCATTCGTATTCTTAGTCTTATAAACCCTTTTGTACAGTAACCAGGCATTGGACATGGCAAGGTCTAGAAAATGGTAAAACATTCGAACCTGCCATCTCTTGCTTCGTAGTTTTATTTTATATCTATCCATTATACTGTCAATGAGATCGACACCGCCCATGTGGCAGTTGTATTCTCCTACCACGTTTGGTCTATCAATGGTCACATACCTCTTGTGGGGCTTGTCATATCTAGATACTTGTGACTTGGGTAGTTCACCCACAAAACTGGAGGCAAGTGTGACTATTTTATTGTCTTTCCAGGCCACTGTAGATATGTCTGTTCCTTCAACACAGGCAACATACTCGACTGAATAGCCACGTTCTGTTTTGGAGATTTCTTTTTCCAAGGGTAGTTCGCAATCAGGTATTCGGTTGCGTCGAATGGTTCCCAAGCTCAATATTCCTTGTTTTGCGAAATATTCAAGTAGCAGCAGGGATGTGAAGTAGTTGTCAAAATATAGGCGGTAATTTTGACTACGTGGTATTTCACGAGCTAGCCTGACGACGACATTTGCTGCAGCACCCAGGTTCGGCTCATTGGGGCCAACTACATTTTCAGCTCCAGTTTCTGGCTCAAACTTGTACGCAAACAGCCCCATTGTATTGTAGCCCCATTTATGGGGTTTCTTAGGATTATACCTCTTGAGGTTGTGTCTAGCTTTCGTGGAACAAATTTGTTCATCCACGCAGAGATACTTCTCAAACGGGACATTGAGGCAAGTTTCATTTAGTTTCGACACAATTGGCCTGATTTTATAGAGCCGGTCATGGTCTGCGTGATCGCGAGGAACCATATTGGAGTTATCGTTGAAGTGAATAAATCTTCTGATTTTTTCAAATCTGTTTACTGGCATTGTGTCTTTTACTAGAGGTGTTCCTGTTGGAGTAGTGGATAATAATAAGTTAGGCCAGTAGTCATATCAAATATGTTTATTACTTCCAAATAACTTTAACAGTATTTTTCATCTTACAAACTATACAAACGAGTTACGGATTAAAAGAAAGCGACGCCATGACAGTGCAAAAGTATTAGCTTATATTTTCTGTGGTGATGTTGCCATATTATAAATCGAGATTATTACATTTACCACAGATTACAACACGCCTCCTTAAATTTATAATCTTGATTTTACTACTACAATATTGTTGTAAACATCTCTAAATTAATTTTAACCCTAACCTATTTTTCACAAATTTGTTCTTGTCTAAACTTTCAGTTAACATGTCTGCTAAGTTAAATTTTGTATCAATTTGTACAATATCTATTATACCCTTTTCATAGTTTTCATTTATATAATGATACTGAACTTCAATGTGCTTTGAATTTTTAGTAAAATTGCCATACTTAGCAATCGAAATTGCACCTGAATTATCTTCATATAATTTTATGGGTTTATCAAATTTTACATTAAATGATTCACCTAACAAGTTTCGAATGAAAAGTACTTCTGTCACTGCTTCTGACATAGCAGTATATTCTGCAAAAGTTGAACACTTAGTTACTGTACTTTGTTTATGTGTTTTCCAAAAAATTAAGTTTCCAAATAATCTAATTACAAAACCTGTTGTAGATTTTCTATCTACATTATCTCCTGCATAGTCAGAATCTACCATACTATCTAATGTTTCAGAGTTTACTTTATCATAGTATGTTAACTTTAAATCCTTAGTCTTATACAAATATTTTAAGATTCTCATGGCATATTTGTAATGTGTTCGGTCATAACAGCTTTGATACCGACTTAAGTAATTTACACTGAACGCTATATCTGGCCTAGTGCCTGTACTAATATACAATAGTTCTCCAATAATATTTCTATACTTTATACAATCATCTACTTCTCTAGCTTGTTCTAATTTTAAGTTTGTTTCCATTGGAGTATCATATAACTTACTATTTTCCAGATTATATTTTGCAGCCAAAGATTCAATATATTTTGTTTGACTTAAGGTCATTTTATTCCTATCATCATTATAATCAATACCTATGCCAATATAGCTTTTAATTCTTCCTAGGTCTTTCATTGCAAACTTTTCCATTAAGCTAGTTTTTACCTTTTTTACTTTATCTTGATCTTTACAACAAATTAGGAGATCATCAACGAATATAAGTATGTATATTGGATCTTTGCTTGATCTGTTTGCATATAAACAGTAATCATAGTTACTTCTAACAAAGTTCAATTTTTCAATAAATTTGTTGAAACAATCACACCATACTCTAGGGCTTTCTCTGAGACCATAGAGTGCTTTTTGTAATTTGTAAACTTTATTGTCTCCAGTTTCATAACCTTTTGGTTGATTTATAAATACTTCTGACTTTACATGACCATTTAAAAACGCTGTCTCAACATCCATTTGTTCTATAAATAAATTATTTTTACAACAGTATGATAATAAAATTTTCAATGTTTGCATTTTTCCTACTGGTGAATAAACATTATCAAGATAATCCTTTTGCTGGAATCCTCGTACAACTAATCTAGCTTTATAAACATTATTACTTTTAATTTTAAAGACCCATTTGACATCAATAACCTTCTTATCTTTTGGCCGTTCAACAATTTGCCATGTAATGTTTTTGTTTAAGCTATTTATTTCAGAGTCCATCGCTACCTGCCATTGCTTATAATCGTGGGAACTCATCGCCTCCTCAAATGTATTTGGTACATTTGCATCAATGTAATTTACATAAATAAAATGTGATACTGGATTACCATATCTGGTCACTGGACTTATCTTTCTTTTTGACCTTTCTTCTTTTACAAGTTTGTCCCTATTGTTAGTTAAATTATCGTCATTAACAAGATCTTCCACATTATTATTAGAGTTAGTTTCATTTGCATCTACATAGTCATCATTAATGTCAGTTTTAACTAATTCGTTTTGTATATTTGAAGTTTTATTTTCCAAGTCCCTATCCTTCTCATCATTAAGTTTTTCTAAACAAATTAATTGAGTATTTTCTTCAACTACCTGTACATGCCTAGCATTAATTATTCTATTGTTCAATAAAACTCTGTAACCATTCTCATTATAACCTACTAGCACTCCTAGTTGGGCTTTATCGTCCCATTTACTTTTTCTTAAAACTTCTGGAATCCTAACATAAACTCGACTTCCATAAATCTTTAAATGTTCAACATTTGGTTTAATACCGAAAAATATTTCATAGGGAGTTTTATTTTCTACTGTATTAGCAATTGTACGATTTTTTAAAATATGCTGCTGTTTTTATAACTTCAGGCCAATACCTTCTGTGAATTTTAGCTTCTCTCATTAAGCATCTGCCTATGTCAGTAGGTGTAAATTGGGGTTTCTGGATCAGAGGAGATCCAGAAACACCCAATTTACATTATCATCTTCATTTTATTGAGAAGAATGATCTAGTGGCTCCCAATGTTTATCTTTTTTTTATCTATTCAGATTATAAATATGAAAAAGTTTTTGTCGAATTTGCCTACTCAACGACTTTTTTATTTAATAGATATCATGAGAAATTAGGAAATTCAATATAAATATGCAAACATTTATCTTAATTCAACATTCATAATTATATGCATTCTAATTTTGTATCGTTACATTATTACATTCATTCAACAATTCAATGATACGCGCAAGAAATTTGAGTAACAGTCGCAGTCGGTCCATTCAACACGACCGCTTAACGAAAATGGAATGCGCTCGCTCGTCCATCGCGCTGCCTTATATATCAATAGTTATGTATGCAGTGTAGTGGCTATTTACTTTTAATTTTATGTGCGATCTTAGAAATAAAAAGCAAAACAACATTTGAAACGATTATATTTTATATGTCAATAACATGAAGTTGAACTTAACTTTTTAACTATTTTAGTAACTAAATGCTCAGTTTCACTCATGATTTCATCAAAATCACTTTGCACTAAATATTGTATATTCACGCTTGCATTATCCGGGTCATTGTCTATTTCTTCCATATGACGACCATTCACATCATGTATAATTACTTTAATTATTCGACGAACATGTCCGGGCTCCTTACGCATGATAAAGGATGTGTTTTTAACAGACTTCGACTTTTTTTCTTTCTGCTTCAATTTTTTCTTTTCAATTTTTTGCTGTCTACTCTCTTCACATGCTTCATCCGCCACTTTAGTGTACCAGCTCTCTTGGTCTTGAGCATAGTAAAATGGATTAAGTACTGGGTCTGAGCAACCTGTCAAATTCTGAAACAAGAATATGAATGATTTTGTGTGATTAAACAGCATCAAATATGCATTCAATTGGTAACATCGGTGAACACTTAGATACTTACGTTACATTGTTGGTCATTCTTATCTAAAACAGGACTGTTGGATGGTGAGTGTGACATTCTTAATTCTATGTCAAGACTTTTGTAAAGCACCTAGAAAAAAAAAAATATTTCTATTTAAAAAACAATTAAGTTATGGTTGAAACGTAGTGTTATGTAGGAATAAATACTAATAACGATTATACTGACTGATAATAACGTTGGTTTTTTTTTTAAATACTGAGGAAAAAGACAGTTGCAGCAGTCAAGTGTAGAATTTGAATAGATTTTTATTAAAATATTTTTTCTGTTTATATACAGTGTGAGTCTTTATAATGTGCACATACCGAAATGAGAGAATCTATGCTTAATTTTATCGATGGAAAAAATATTTAAAAAAATCTAAATTTTTTTTATATTTTTTATGGAATTTTTAAAAATTTTGTCCATTACTGTGACCCCAGTGTAAACAAAACGGTGTAACTTTTAAACTGAATTATCTATCGCGATGAAACAAACTCCATAATGATTGGAAGTAATTAAGCTTCCTAATAAAATTAAAATTCTGGAAAAAAACTACCCTCAATTGAAAATAAACATCTTTTTTTGGCAAAAACCTGTTTTCTTGTCATCAATTTTTACAATAATTGTAAAATTTCTCAATAAGACGTCCTCATTACCTACCTATTTTATTACTTTAACGTATTTTTCATCGTATTAGCTACCCAATAGTAAAAATGGCATGTTTATAACTCAAACATAACATTTTATATCAAATGTTAAAAGATGGCACTCCGAACGCGCCATTTATTGTTGATTGATGGTTTATTTGGGATGATAATTAATACAAAAGAGTTCAATTAAAAACCATTTATTATTTGACACGTAATTTAATGCATCAGGTTCTCAAAATGTCCACCTCGTTGTTGTAGGCACAAAGCCGCGCGTATTAAAATTTGTTGTGTCGCTCTCCTTATCATTTCGGGATCATTGCGAATATCATTCGCACAGTTAATTATGCGGTCACGCAAATCGGCCTCACTGTTGATGGGGGTACTGTAGACGCGTTGTTTCATGGTCCCCCATAGAAAGTAATCAAGGGGCGTCAAATCGGGTGAACGCGGAGGCCACCCTACAGGTCCTTGCCGGCCGATCCATTTATCACGATAATTATCGTTTAAAAATGATCTAACATTTGCAGCATAATGAGCTGGGCATCCGTCCATCTGCAAAAACATCCTTCGACGCAAAGCCAGTGGTACATACTCCAATAATTCAGGTAGATCATAGTCAATAGACTTAAAAATCTTGCACCGGTCAACGTTCTCGGCAATATGACTGGTCCAATCAACATATCATCGATAAGACCAGCCCAAACATTTACTGAAAATCTTACTTGAAAAGTTGACGAACGTTTCAATCTCGGGTTTTCACGTGCACGGCACCATCTGTGTAAATTTCGACAGTTAGTAATACCATCTCTAGTGAATGTCGCTTCGTTCATCCATAGTATGGTTTTTGGTAAGTTTGGGTTTGCTCTAGTTTTTCTTTGTATCTAAGTGGACATTACACACTTAGATACGAATACTTGGACGGCAGTCTACGTCTTCATGTACATTTTGCACCCTTTGGTAGTGATAAGGATGCAATCCTTCTTTCTTTAAAATGCGCCACGTTGATTTTTGGCTTATTCCGTGACAAAGAACCAGTCGTCTAGTACTTATGGATGGATCAGCACACAGCACTCAGAACTGCTTGTTCAGTAGCTACATCGATAATTACTGGAGGCGGCTCGCGACGATCTCTACTTGATCCAAGTCCAGTGATCGACAACCTTCTGTGAACGTCCTGAAAGTTGCGGGCAGATGGCACTGATTGCCTGTTAGGAAACGCAGCTATGTAAGCTGCGCGCGCAGCTCTGGCGCTTCCTCGTCCCATTCCATAATAAAAATGAATGTCGGCAATGTGTGCCGGGGAAAATTCACTTAAACGCGGCATCATGTAAAAGCGAACGAAAGTTACGAAACTCAGGTAGCAGCGAACGAAAGTAACGAAACACATGTAGCAGCGGCGAATAATTCGGAGCGACTGCCTGTCTGTCATAATTGAAGGTCCCTTCGGCTAGCCCTACCTCCCCGCACCCCGACCCGCGCACATTAATAATAAAATTCACAGAAAATGCTGTCTACCTGCTAAACAATAGTGCGTAGCCGTGCGCTGGGCCTTTCTTTAACAGTTGATAAGAAATGTTGGGATTAAGTTAAAAACATGTATTTTTTACCATTACGTGGCTAATACGATGAAGAATAACGTAAAGTAATAAAAAAGGTAGGTAATGGAGGCGTCTTATTGAGAAATTTTACGATTATTGTAAAAATTGATGAAGAAAAAACAGATTTTTGCTAAAAAAAGATGTTTATTTTCAATTGAGGGTAGTTTTTTTCCCACAATTTTCATTTTATGAGGACGCCTAATTACTTCCAATAATTATGCAGTTTGTTTTATCGCGATAGATAATTTGGTTTAAAAGTTACACCGTTTTGTTTACACTGGGGTCACAGTAGCGGACAATTTTTTTAAAAATTTTTTAAAAAAATATTAAAAAAATGTTTAGATTTTTTTAAATATTTTTAACGTCGATAAAATTAAGCATAGATTCCCTCATTTCGATATGTGCACATTATAAAGACTCACACTGTATACATAATTTCATCAATAGAGTTCAAAATCGTACGTTTTTGTTAGATATTATTTCTTATACTAAAATGGCATGGTGAAATTGGAACCCTAACATCTCGACACGTGTCCAACAACTTATTGTTTACTAAAAATAATATGAATAAAAGAAATACTACAATGCGTTTGTTCAGTGTAAGTTTTCCCTTCATGCAATTGAGAATAATCGGTAGGCAAAGTCATTGCAGAAAGCTAGTATGTCAATCATAATTATTTTTGCAATGTAAGTATTTATTTATAAGGAGAAGATCAAAACAATACATCAATATCGTCATACTACTGTTACGTTTGGTTTTGTCTGCTATTATTTTAATATTCTGAAAGCTTATTTTAATCGCTAAGTCGCCAGTAAAAAGTTAAGTAAATACTTAACATTTTTTGTTTGTAGATATATCTACATTTTAAATTAAGTGTTACTTTACTACTTTTTGATGCTATTTACACCTTAAAAAACGTATTAAAATTGGTTACAGGTTAAAATTAATATATCGTCTTTATAATATATCGCCGTCCCCAACGAATAACATCGTAATCAAAAAAAGTAAAATTTACAGGAAAAATAAAAAACGGTTTTTTGATTATAACTTCATAACAGTTTTACATAGCAAGATCGTTGATATACCAATAGATAGCTATTTTTTTGTGAAGTAAAGAGATGTCATTTAAAAAAATATTAGTTTTACTCCCATAAAGTTATAATCAAAAATTAATATTACCAGAATCTAAACACAATTTTCAACCGTAATGCAACGATTTTATTCGAGTAAATTGTTGACAGTGACCTATACAACAATAGTTAATTGCGATCATCTTGACTGTAAAGTAGCGAGGTTGATTGTAATGGTAACTTATTATTACCATATTATTCATTGCTCAAAACAATTTATTGTGGTAACAGTAAATTGGTTAACATTAATATTCCCTAGCAAAAGGAACACGTGTCGCTATTGTAAAAATCTATTGCCGTTTGTATCATATTGCAAACATTACGTAATAATTACTCGAATTATTAAATGAAACAACTATGGGATTGTTTAAAAAGGCATTTAATGAACTTAACCTTAAAACTTACATAATAATTAATATTAGCACACACACGACATTTTTCCTCTCACATTTCGTCATCTGTTTGATCGGATTCGTCAAACTCATCTATGTTTTGCGGTTCTAGATTTCCACACGTTGCCAGAGATTTATAAAAACCATGGTAATGTTTGGGTATAGCTTCGCTGGCGCACAATCCAAGTAAATCGTCATAAAGAGGCTTAGGTATTGGAATAGGTTGATGGTATACCTGGTTTAGGCTCTCTTCAACTACAGGTTCCACTGGATTTTTTGGTCGTCGTCCACGCTTTGCTCTTCCAGTACTCTGATCAGTGTCCAAGTCAAAATAGTCTTCTCCAAAATCATATTTAAATTGCAACACATGAGGTTTTAAATGAGATACCTTTATTTCCATAATCTTCGACCATGAAACTTTTCTACCTTGTGTATCTTTTAGCCAGTTTTTTCCAGCGATGAGACATTTTAAATCATAGAAGATACTTTGCTCCATTTCTTTCAAATTATATTTCTCACCTTTTACTTTTGCATTTAATATAACACCATAGACTTGGTCAGGTGTAAATAATACCTTATTCTTCATTGCGCGTTCAACACAAGAATGCATGCTATCACCCTCACTCTGGCTATGTCCAGTCTCAAAGAAACGGTGTGTGATACTTTCTAGTCCGTAAGTTTTTAAGGCGTAAAGATACATGGCAAAAATAAATCTATTTTTGTTCTGCCCGGCACAACCATCTGAATAAAATGATATATTTTTAATATTTCTTTGTGCTTCTTGTTGTATAAATTGCAATAAGCAGCTTCCAATTTCGTTTGCTCCTCTTTTTGCAATAGACAGGTGCCAGACATAGCAATACCCTGACTTATTTAATGTATTAAAGACCGTGAAATTATAAATAGGGTATTTTCTTTTATAGTGGAAAATACCTACCTCAGATTGAGGCACACTGAGAACTTTTTCTAAATCGAAAACTGCAACGGTAGAACATGTTGAATCAACTGTAGCCTTTTCCTCTCTTTTTATTTCACGCACTCTATTTTTACGCTCCAGGTGTGCCCTATAGTTTTCATCTAAACAAGCTTTTTTTGTATCTTCAGCTTGTTCATATAGGGAACAAATTGCGCATAAATCCTTCTTAGGTTTAAAAAAAGAAAAGTTGTATTCCGTGTTAAAAATTGTTTCATACTGCCGCTTAGTACCTAGGTTTTCTGGTAAATAATTTTGATTTTGAAACCAGGATTGGTACAATCTATACATTTTTGAAATATTAAGTTGCTCTGATAAATATTGTCGCTTAGAATCCTTCCTGACATAATGGGAATCTACAGCAGGAAATAGATTAATATGCTTCATAATGGTTTCTTTTGTAATAACACTCATCTTATGAGGCCTATTTAAATGTGTTCCTCTGTCATCAGTCAAACTCTGATCTTTTTGAATTTTTTCTAAGGCTGTATAGACTACTTGTTCTGAAATCTTCAATGTGTTAAGGAAATATATCTTGCATACTGGTATATCACATCCATCCAAACGAAAACTATATTTAAGTGTTTGTGTTCTATTATTCTTTCGCTCCAGAGTAAGTCTTTTTATAGGATTGGATATAATACGTCTTGTAATATATTGCCATTGCAATTCGTGACATTGAAGCTTGTAAAAATCGTTAAAAAAACCTTCCCTTTGCTGAGAAGTAAACTTTTCGCCGCATTTTTTCTTATATGAGCATACCGGGCCAACCGCCTTCGCTGCATAGAATTTCTTAGAACGACATCCTTCATAAGCTTTGCCGGAGTTTTTCAGTTTCTTGTTTTTAATATCTTTCCATTCATTTTTATCACACTTTCGTTTTCTACTGCCATTCTGATTTACTGAAGCCTCAGAGCCTTCAGGGTTATTTCGTTCAGTCGTATCGGATTCTGGTATCGTTATATTATTATTTTGGTTATTTAAAATAGACGGAGAGAATTGGAGAGGCTGAACTAATACTGTATCATTTAAACGTTCTAATACTATCTCTTGAGGAGTGTTCTGGTTGTTTAGATCATCCTCATCATTATTGCTGTTTGCCCAACTGGATAAACCATTGATAATCTCATTGTATTCTATGCTTGACTCATTTGGTTTCAAAGTAATGTCAGTTTTGTCTGGTGTTAATGTTATATTTTCTGCAAAATTTTCGGCTTGATCAGAAATAGTAGAATAATTCTTAGAATGCTCTTCTAGGCATTTTGGTCCTAAAGAGCAGTTGTGAACTTTGAGATTGGTCTTAGTTCCGCTTTCATGCTGTTTTGGAATCTCCCGTTTATTTGAAACCTTATAAATGGCAGATGGTGATGCTATAAAATCTACATTATCGAAAACTAAAGATAAGTTAGAAATTGCTGACGGACTACGCATATTGCTCGACTGGATCATTTTATCTATAAAAAAGGAATCTCCTCCAATACTAGAGGTTGTGCTTGGTGTATCAGATCTGATTTCACGGTAAGGACTTGGTACATATTCCGAAGACTCTGGCGAAAAATCTTCATTGTTGTTATCACGCTCATTGTAATTATTTTCTGCTCTATTTTCTGTAACAATAATAAAAAATATAAGAACTTCGTCCGTGTGGACTTATATCCCGCGACAAAATACTTTTTGTAAAAATAAAATATAGAATGTTGTACTTAAAAAAAAGTTGAAAGTGTGTTCTGTCGCACTATTATATTATAATAGTGCGACAGAACACACTTTCAACTTCGCAAAATTCTGGCTAAACTACATTACAGAACAAAGCATATGTGGACTCCATTTTAGAAAAACTTCCTCTTCTTTCTTTTAAACTTAAATTTGATAAACACATCACCATCTTTTCGTCGACGCAGTTGGGTAAAAATAATTGTAAATAAATTAGTTGAACAGTATAGTATTACAATATAAATCATAACATACACCCTTTCTGTATTTGGATGCAGATAACTGACACAGCATTTTCACAACACGTGCTTCTTTCCAAATTTGGGATAATATGACGTAGATTTAGGACTATTTAAGAGGTCTCCTGCTGAAGTTCAGCCACAAAACACTTCTTCAAGAGCTAGCGGCATCATCGTACACCAGTTTATCAGTACCTACATACCAGGTTACCAGATCTTCCCTGCACTATTTAAAATGTAAGTGACATTGTTTTATTTTCTATTTCTATTGTTCAACTATTTTATTATTCAACTATTCTAATACTAACTCGTTAGTCGAGTGCTCGTTATCTAAACTACTGAGCATGAGGTCTGGGGTTTGATACCCAGATCGCTCAGTGTTTCTAGTAACTATTCTTATATTAAATCATTCATCACTTAATTTAGGAACTTGAACTAAAATGAATGATTATAAATTCAATATAATGATAATCTTTTACAATGTTGATTTTGTTCATCTATTTACACTTATTCATTTAATTAAGGAGAAGCATTGCAAGGAAATCCTGTATTTTCGATCATGTGTAAAGCCATGTCAAGGCATGTTTTAAACTTTAACACAATGTTAGCTACTAGGCACCTCGCTAAGTATTTGATAAATTGTTACAACTATTAATATTTAATAACATTTTCTATTTTCAGGTCTAAGTACAACGCAGATCAGCTTTTCCCGTCTGATGATGAGTCAGCACCGGAAACCGTGATGGCGAAGGCAAAGCCGGAGAAAAAGAAGCGCAAGTCAGCGCATGGGTCAACTGTGTGCCAGCCGTCGACCAGCAAGAAGCCGAAGCCAACCACCAGACCAACAGCCTGCGATTTATTCGGAAGCGATTCCGATGACGACAACTTGGAGACAGCAACTGGTAAAAAACATCAACCAATCTACTCTTATATTACACGTAGATTGGCGAACGGGTTTTCGAGGCAGATAGATGAAAAGAAACCAGGCAGTTATTACACAGAGTTAAAGATATATAAATGCGATGACATTGAACGAGTGTCACCGGTACATAGGTGGCGCCACTCAATCATAACAATTAAAAATAAGTGCGAAACGGAATCGGAGTCTTGGAAACACTTAAACGAGTATGTTAAGAGTGTTAGAAATGAGTTTAATGACTGCCCGCGTACGTTTATTAGTTCGTATCAATATTAATCAGTATTTGAGTATCGACCTACGAACTTATATTTTAAAAGTATGAATGTAGTGTTACTTATTTGTACTTAGGTACTTAAAATAAATATATTATACTCTATTATATACCAAATCATTGTATAATCAAATCATTATTGTTTAATCACTATATTCTGCATTTTTATATTTTTAAAAGCTTTATTTGAATAAATATTCCAAGTTATTGTATTTTTTTTTTCAGTTGAACCACCTGTTAATTCATCATCAAGCACTAATATTAACTGTGATAAATGTAAAATTGAGATCCCAGTACACGAATATAAATATCATAAGAGAACTAATATTCATAAATCAAATTGTTTAATTAAGTCAAAATTTTCGAATGTTGATATAATAGCCACAGCATTTAAAAACAGAATAATGACTTATCGCTTAAATCCATCTCAAGAAGACGAGTACCTTCTAGCGGAGGCGTTCTTAGATGGAAAGCGAGACGATGTTTTGAAAATTATTGAATTGACATTATTGAAACATGCTTGTTTCAAAGTAAACTTAAGTTGTTTGCTTATTTTGTGTTACCCGTATCAGGTGAGCAGCAACTGAAGTCATTTAATACAAAATATGAGAGCATATACAAAAGTACTAATTATGATGAGTTATATTCAAATATAAGAGAGATTTATAAAATGAAATTAACTGAATTTGAGCATTGCAAATCAGGATGGGCATTTATGTCTGTAAGCCATTTAGAAATTAATATTAATAAGTACTCACCCATGCGTGGTGGATCTTACATCGACTTGCCTGCTAAAATTAAGAATACAAAGAGCTGTTTGAACATACAAAATAGTGATAATTACTGTTTTTTGTGGAGCATAGCAGCAGCGTTATTTCCAGCTAAAAATAACGTCTGTAGACCAAGCTCGTACCCGAACGTAAATTCAATATTTAATACACAGGGTATGTCATTTCCACCGTCACATAAAGATATTCAGTTGTTTGAAAAAAATAATGATGAAATTAGTGTAAATATTTACGGATTGGATAAGCATCATACTGTTACTGGCCCCTTATATGTTACCAAAAACAAGAGAATTAAACACGTTAACTTGCTTTATTTAGAACAGAACGGCAACGCCCATTACTGTTTCATTAAAGACCTTATGCGTCTAGTCAAACGACAGGTTTCACGTCATAAAGGTCAAATGTATTTATGTGAAACATGTCTGCAATTTTATACCAGCGAAACAAAATACGCTTCACATAATTGTTCGAAGATTATAACGTTATTACCAGAAAGAGACAGTTTTTTGAAATTGAAACATTATGAGAGACAACAAAAAATTAACTTTGTTATATATGCTGATTTTGAATGTTTGTTATCTGATTTTAATGAACCAAATCCCGATAAAAGTACCATAAGAAATAAATGTCATCAACCATCTTGTTTTGCGTATTATATATGTTGTTCTCATGACAGAAGCTTGAATAAGTTTGTTTCATACAGAGGAATAGATTGTGTACAAGTATTTATCAAAAAAATTGTAAAGGACGCACAGTTAATTCATAAGATTTTAATTACAAAAAAGCCTATGAAACCAATGACTAAAGAACAAATTGATGATTATCGTAGTGCAACTATATGTCACATATGCAAGCAATTACTATTTGACGACAAAGTCCGTGACCATGACCATATTACTTCTGAATATAGAGGCGCAGCTCATTCACATTGTAATATATCATTTAAAGTATGTTCATTCATACCTGTTATATTTCATAATTTATCAGGTTATGATGCCCACATTTTTATCACAGAATTGTCTAAATACGAAGGTGAAATAAAAGTTATTCCTAAAACAAAAGAAAAGTATTTGTCCATAACGAAAATTATAAAATCAGATAATGATGGAATGCCTGTACAAATTAAATTCATAGATTCTTTTCAGTTTCTTAGTTCAAGTATTGATACATTGACTAAAAGTTTATCTGACAAAGATTTCATGCATTTGTCCTCCCATTTTTCTTGTAAAGACCAATTCGATTTAATAAAAAGAAAAGGTATAAGGTCCGTATGAATATATTAATTCATGGCAGAAATATAATGAAACCGAATTTCCTTCAAAAGATTGTTTTTATAACAGCTTGCTTATGAAAAATATAACAGATCATGAGTATAAACATGCACACACCGTTTGGAAATATTTTAATATTGGGTCCATTGGCGAATACACTGACTTATATTTAAAAAGTGATGTTCTTTTGCTATGTGACGTATTCGAAAATTTTAGAAACTTATGTTTAAAGAATTATAATCTTGATCCTGCATATTATGTTACTTCACCTAGTCTGAGTTGGGATGCTATGCTGTTTTACACAGGCGTAGAACTAGAGCTGATAAATGATTTAGAAATTTATCAAATGTTAGAAAAAGGAATACGTGGTGGACTAGCACAGTGCACTCACCGATATGCTGAAGCCAATAACATTTACTTACCTCAATTTGATGATTCCAAACCTTCAACATATTTAATATATCTTGACTGTAACAATCTTTACGGCTATGCTATGACCAAGAAGTTACCCATATCAGATTTTAAATT
Organism: Melanchra persicariae; assembly: GCA_947386135.1. NCBI lineage: Eukaryota > Metazoa > Arthropoda > Insecta > Lepidoptera > Noctuidae > Melanchra > Melanchra persicariae. The sequence continues at coordinate 9,906,180 of OX376652.1, read as the reverse complement.
TATGGAACATGATGATATTGGGAATTTTAATGTGCTTAATATTCCTGACGACGCTAACTACGGTTATATTTTAGAAGTTGATATGATGTATCCAGATCACTTACATAATTTACATAGTGACTTGCCTTTCGCTCCAGAAAAATTTGTACCTATTGGAGGGAAGACACCTAAATTAATTGCCAATTTGTACGATAAATATAATTACATAATACACTATGTCCACTTGAAGGAGTGTCTTAAAAACGGTCTAGTATTAAAAAAAAATCATAGAATACTTAAATTTCGACAAGACAACTTTTTAAAAAAATATATAGACTTGAATACTAAATTACGCCAAGCAGCTTCAACATCATTTGAAAAAGATTTCTTCAAGCTTTTAAATAACGCAATATTCGGTAAGACAATCGAAAATAAACGTAAACAGGTTGATGTTAAATTAGTTACTAGATGGAATGACAATTGGAATAAAACAAATAAGTCACTAGGTGCAGAATAATTGATTACGAAACCAAATCTAAAAAGTATTTCAATTTTTAACGAAAATTTTATCGCGGTTCAACTGAGTCACGAAAAGCTTATTTTAGATAGACCGATATATTATTATATTGGATTTACCGTGCTTGAATACTCAAAACAGCATTTGTATAATTTCCATTACAATTTTATTAGAAATAAGTACGGTGATAATGCCAAATTATGTTATACCGATACTGATAGCTTACTGTACTTAATACAAACACCTGATTTTTATAAAGATATGTATGATAATATACATGAATTCGATACTAGCAATTTCGATGTTAATAACCCCTATAGTATACCAAAAGTTAACAAAAAAGTACCTGGCTTGTTTAAGGATGAATTGGGGGGTGATATAATCTCGGAATTTATCGGATTAAGAGCAAAACTTTACTCCATTAAAACGCTAAAAACACTAATTAAAAAAGCTAAAGGAGTATCAAAGTCAGTTACAAAAAGTTTGAATACATCTAACTATAAAGAAGCTTTACTTAACAATGTTGAATTAAAGCGTAAAATGAATATGATCAAATCCATTAAACATGTATTGTATTCACAAGAAGTTAATAAAGTAGTTTTGAAAAGGATTGATGACAAAATACAAGTTCAGCCGAATCAAATAAATACGCTACCTTGGGGTCATTGTGATACTGTCTTGTAAAAGCTTTAGCTTTAAAATATATATCTAATTAGTTAATAAGTAATATTTTTACGTAATTGTTTCATCAAACGGATATAAACACTTCTTTTTGTATTTGTTGTACGTTCTTTTAAACCCGTTTAGAGTACTAAGATCATTTATGTATTTAATTCATGTATTTATTTTAAGCCTATCTTATTAATTTCCAGCATACATATTATAACATGTTTTATTATAATTATTTTAAATAAAGTATTAAACTTTGAAAGCTGTTTTTTATTATGGGTATCTATTAAAATAAAATGAAAAGTGCACTGATTTACTATTTAATAAATCAAAATTATTTTAGCTGTCCTTTAATCTGCAAGGTGAAAATAGCAACGCTCTTGCACAAAAACATTTTTTTAATGGTTTTTTATTTTTGAATTCACACTGATATTGTGCATATGTATATATAAGAATGTTAAATAACATTTGAATTAATCGGCAAGATGAAGTTGATCAAGCAACCCATATCTCTCAACGTCAATAATATAAGATTATGTGACTCCGTTCACCACATCAGACATAGCGCTTTATTGCCAAATACCATTCGCTGTATAATATGTGGTCCATCAAACTGCGGAAAAACTAATGTTATGATTAGTTTACTGCTGCATGAAAATGGGCTCAAATTTAAAAATCTTTATCTTTACTCTAAAACTTCTTATCAACCAAAATACCGTTTCTTGACTGAAGTATTTAAAAGAGTGCCCCAGATTAACTTCTATGAGTTCAATAATAATAAAGATGTGATTTCTCCGAGTGAAGCTTTAACAAATTCTGTTTTCATTTTTGACGATGTTGCGTGTGAAAATCAAGTAAATATCCGCAATTATTTCTGTATGGGTAGGCATAAACAAATAGATTGTTTCTATTTATCTCAAACCTATTCTAAAATTCCGAAACAATTGTTACGTGACAATGTAAATTTTATTATAATATTTAAACAAGACGATGTGAATTTAAAACATATTTATGAAGAGCATGTAAGTTCTGATTTAGAATGGAAACAGTTTCAAAATATTTGTCAAACTATTTGGAGTAAACCTTATAATTTTTTACTTATTAACAAAGAATCGCCATTAAATAATGGGCGGTACAGACAGAATTTTGATACCTTTTTTAAATTTGACTGATTATTCGCACATAAATCACACTGGTAATTCCTCTAGGTTTAGGCAGAGGCATAACCCAACAGTACACTCACCTTTCGTCAGTTATGTTTAAGTTCCATGTAATTGGTTTTACATATAAATAAATCACACGCAAAAACAAATTCAGTATAATCTATGCATTAGCTGAACACAGTTGTTATAGGAAATATAAAATGGAGAAAAATATTAAAATAGAATTAATGAAGTCCGTAGACTCCATAAAGAATAAAATAAAACATATGAAGAATCAGGAACACACAGTGAACTTGTCTCTTGATAAAATGCTAAAACCTGTCACAGACCCTCTTAAAACCCTAGCTGATTCCAATACAAATATTGAAAAAATATTTTTGTTACAAAATACAACCCCCACATCTACAGAGGATTTTGAATTGGATGATATTAACTCTAGCTCATCTACAAAATTTGAGGACTGTTACGAACCAAAACATAATTCTGCACAATTGGGTAAAAAGTCTCCTAAAATAGGAGATGATTTAGAGATTTCATTAGAGGGCCATGATATTTATGATATTTATGATGGTGTAAATATACCGTTTGGAATAAGAAGTGAAAACAAAACTTTATTTATGGGTAATTCAACAGTATAATTTTCTAAAATCGATAGTTTGAATAACGATTGTGTCATTTTGATTAAAATCGGTGATAAATCTTACAATTTAACTCCTGGTCTGAAAGAACTTTTACTTCGGAAAAAACCTGATTTAAAATTAGTATCCCCTAAAGATAAACTTGTCTACAAAGATATATTGCATTACACAAATGCTCACAAAAGAGACTTCAATCCTAAAGGTCAAATAAAAGGTGATAAAGGAATAAAATATCGTGAAATAATTAGACCATTTTTTTCTGAAACTTTAAATGATAACATTCCCACTAAACTTGGAGGAAACTTACCAAAGTTAAAGCAATACAAAAACAGTACTGACTTGGTATATTGGGACGACCCTAACGAGTTGGTTGAGAGATTAAAACTATTAGTTGCTTCAAGAGATGCTGGCAATACAAACCATGATAATGAAATTTTATCGATAGTTGAAGAATTAAAAGAAGCGGACATAATTAAAGAATAAATAGTTGAGAAGGTATGGTTTTCATTCAGTATCATGTCATGGGTTCAAGACAAATGTTGATATACTAAATTAAAATATGAGTAAAGCCGACGTAGTAAACGAAATTCATAAAAATGCGAGACTAAACTTTCCACGAAGACATGTTATTATGAAAGATATAGATGACCTTTGGCAAGCAGATTTAATTGATATGCAATCAATTTCCAAAGAAAATAAAAATTACAAATTTATTCTTGCTGTTATTGATACATTTTCGAAATACGCTTGGACCTTTCCTTTGAAAACCAAGACGAAAGATGTTGTATGCAATTCTTTCAAGATTTTGTTGGATAATGGGCGTGTTCCTAAAAATCTGCAAACGGATAAAGGAGCAGAATTTTATAATCATACATTTCAAAACCTGATGAAATCTTATCGTATAAATCATTATTCAACCTTCTCAACAAAAAAGGCATCAATAGTTGAGCGATTTATTAGAACATTGAAATCGAAACTGTACAAGGAATTTAGTTTAAAAGGTAACTATAATTGGATCGATAATTCTCTTAATAATGTTATTTTTGATTACAATCACTCCTATCATCGCACAATTGATGAAATCCCAGCAAACGTAGAAAATACTAATAAAAAACGCATATTACAAAGATATGTTAGGTTGTTAAAACCCAATAGCAAAAAAAACAAGTTTAGAGAGGGTGACTATGTACGCATTAGTAAGTATAAGGGGACATTTGAAAAAGGATAAAGTCCCAATTGGTCAACAGAAATTTTCAAAATTCGAAAAGTACAAAATACAGCTCCTATCACCTATTTAATTGAAGATGCGATCAGAGGTCAACCCATTTTAGGTGCATTTTATGCACAAGAGCTTCAAAAGACAAAAAATCCCACTTTATATCTAGTTGAGAAGGTTCTTAAAAGAAAAAAAGACAGAGTTTTAGTAAAATGGTTAGGTTTGCCTTCTTCTGAAAACAGTTGGATTGATAAATCCAATATTTATTAGGTGCTCACTCCAAAATGTATCAGTCTTATGATGTGTACTGAAGAGAGTAGTCTTCTCAATTGGATTATAAATCATATACCATTTGAATTACATTTACCAGGATACAATTACTGCGGGCCTGGTACTAAATTAATTAAACGGCTTACACGTGGAGATAAGGGTGTTAATAAATTAGACGAATATTGCAAACAACACGACATTGCCTATCACAATTCTTTAAACATAAAGGATCGCCACGAGGCAGATTTAGTTTTGTTAAATATGGCTAAAGAGCGAGCACTTGCCTCAGATGCGAGTGTAGGGGAAAAACTTGCAGCACGCTTAGTAAGTAGCGCTATGTCAACAAAAATTAAAACTGGTTCTGGCCTAAAAAAAGATAACAAAAAGTGTTCTCCTAAAATAAAACTTGGAAAAGGATTAAAAAATAAATTTAAAAATATTATTAGCAAAACGAAGAAACATATGACGGAATATCAGAATGGGCAGCGGAGCGATCTTTGTGATAGTCATCCATCATGGGCGTGTTGTAGAAGAAACGTTGAAATAATAGCACGTTTGTGATTCTTAACAGTCCCTCGTTTCATTCGATTACATTTGTAAACAAAATATACGGGCAAACACAAGATGAAACTAGATAACGAGCCAATAGGTTAGCACGCGTACAATTCGTACGCTGTCTGTCAAAAGAATGCCAGCTGTCACGGCGTAGACGCAAACTTGCTACCCTATTCGGGGTTACCCGCTCATATTTTATAAATCGCCATTTATATTCGACCAATTGAAATAATACACCATTTTAATTTTGAATTTAACAATAATTACTATTCAACCAAATAACACAATCAGTCTCTCATCTTAAATCTTGGATTTACTTTTAATTTAGCTGCGCGCCGTCACGGCCGTCCTGCATCTTCACACGTCCTCGTGTGTATTGCTCTCATCTTCACTATCGACGGTCAAACAGAAAGACACAATGATTAACATTATTCTCCACTCGGTCACCCTGACTCATATTTAAAGCAATACTTATAAGGCACCTAAATCTGATTATTTATCATTTTCAATACTAGTGATAACCAAATATCTCAGATAACACATCTCAGTGCCACCACAGCAAGTTAGTGCCAACCAAGCTGTTCGATGTCATACAGTTTGGCTGGCGCCACACAGGCTCGTCAATACCACACAGGCTAGTCAGTGCCACACAGGCTAGTCAATACCACACAGGCTAGTCAGTGCCACACAGGCTAGTCAATGCCACACAGGCTAGTCAATGCCACACAGTCTAGTCAATGCCACACAGGTCAGTCAATGCCACACAGGCTAGTCAATGCCACACAAGTGAATCAATGCCACACAGTCTAGTCAATGCCACACAGGTCAGCCAATGCTACTCAGACTAGTCAATGCCACACAGGTCAGTCAATGCTACTCAGACTAGTCAATGCCACACAGGCTAGTCAACGCCACACAGGCCAGTCAACGCCACACTGGCTATTGCCACACAGGCTGGAGCCACATAGGCTATTGCCATATAGGCTATTGCCACACAGGCTGGTGCCACACAGACTGGTGCCACACAGGCTAATGCCACAAAGGCTATTGCCACACAGGCTGGTACCACACAGGCTAATGCCACACAGGCTGGTGCCACACAGGCTAGTACCAAACAAACTGGTGCCACACAGGCTAGTGCCACACAGGCTTGCGCCACACAGGCTATTGCCACACAGGCTATTGCCACACAGGCTATTGCCACACAGGCTGATGCCACACAGGCTATTGCCACACAGGCTGGTGCCACACAGGCTAGTGCCACACAGGCTAGTGCCACACAGGCTAGTGCCACACAGGCTAGTGCCACACAGGCTATTGCCAAACAGGCTATCGCCACACAGGCTGGTGCCACACAGGCTATTGCCACACAGGCTCTTGCCACACAGGCTCTTGCCACACAGGCTCTTGCCACACAGGCTCTTTCCACACAGGCTCTTGCCACACAGGCTCTTGCCACACAGGCTCTTGCCACACAGGCTATTGCCACACAGGCTATTGCCACACAGGCTGGTGCCACACAGGCTATCGCCACACAGGCTGGTGCCACACAGGCTATTGCTACACAGGCTATTGCCACACAGGCTCTTGCCACACAGGCTCTTGCCACACAGGCTCTTGCCACACAGGCTCTTGCCACACAGGCTCTTGCCACACAGGCTCTTTCCACACAGGCTCTTGCCACACAGGCTCTTGCCACACAGGCTATTGCCACACAGGCTATTGCCACACAGGCTATTGCCACACAGGCTGGTGCCACACAGGCTATTGCCACACAGGCTGGTGCCACACAGGCTAGTGCCACACAGGCTATTGCCACACAGGCTGGTGCCACACAGGCTATTGCCACACAGGCTGGTGCCACACAGGCTAGTGCCACACAGGCTATTGTGACCAATGGTTAATATTAGCAAAGGCCTTCACAGTAAACAAGTAAATCCAGCTGCACAACTCACCTGCGCCGTTATCGGCACATTCTGACTCTACACTATTAGTAGGCCTTCAAACCTATGTACGTTCAACTCCAATGGAACGTAGCAATCTGGCATAGGTCGTATTCGATCATGTGCATACTTATTGGTTCTACTCTATTATTAGAGCCTTCAGTAAATGCCTATCGCCACGTGTTTGTTACTCATAGGGTGCGGTCAGACCCATTGGCACCACCTGAGGTGCGTTCAAGAGCTTCGAGTATGAGTAGACAAGCTATTCTTAACCAGATTTCGTTTTATCATCATTGTCTTCGTCTAAGACATCTAATACACGAGAATACTTGGTGATCGGGAATCTTCCTCAATCTTGCACAATCATGAAGAGTTAAGCGCCTTTAGTCGGTATCTATCTAGGTAAATAACCCTTCGATGATCCTTCGATGATCCTTAAATGGACCGTTTAATTCAAGATTTTACGTACCTAATCTGGTTTCACGCATAATCTTCTAATAACATGAAATCGTTAACAGAAAACTAAATCTTTAGCTGCTTATGTACAATCAAATTGAGCTTTACCTTATACCACGCATCGTTTTAAACCCTGTTATGAAATCTCAGGGACCTCATCTAATCGACTCCAGTACCTACATAACCAAACATCAATTATGGGTCTCGCAGTTTCTTAAATCAAACGCTCTACAGATGAAGTCTAACATTTTTGACGCATTATTTGCTGTCGTTGAATTCTACGGCAATTGTCTACAAACTAGTGTTGGTCAGTCAGTTAGCCGTTTGAGAGTTCAAGAGCGGCTGTATATAACCTAATTGAAACAAATGCGGTTTGATTCAAGATTCGTGATTACAAAGTCCAAAAACCGGTAAAAGTCACCAAACTCACAATAATTTGAATAAAGAAAATCAAAGACCAGGTATCTCATCACAGTCAACAGCTATCATATCATAGCTCAACACAACACAATTACTACACTCGCTCTTCCCCATGGGAATAATATCAAGTAAGTTTTATTTTGTACGACAAAGAACTACCGCAACCCTGTTACAGACTCCTTCGTCTGTATCACTCTGGGATACTGCTACGATACTCTAGTACAGTCACTGACACACAGAACTCAGAACCTGTTCACATAAACTAAATTGCCACTAACTCGTCATCTACTTCACAACATCTATTGGTACTTTGCCTCGGGTGTCTTCTCCATAAAGAGATTTTAAAACATGCCGACCGATAAGCTATGCACATTGGAGCTTCCAAAAAGATACAATGTTTGCGTTAAACGTTCATGTGAAGGAGCTACGTTCACGAATTACTCTACGTTAATCTACGAACATCACGGTCATAACTGCCGGTCGATTCTGTCGACATCTCACGGTGTTCATCGAGGCGGAGTGAACGACAAGAGAGCTGTCATTCCATCTTATTTGTATGGTTTGACAACTCACCCGTCGTGCACCCCGCCCGAGTGTTCACTTCGTTATGTTTACGGAATCGCACTGCAGCACTGTTCAATTTGAATTAATAAATCTTATTTTAATCTCACCCGTATTAACTCACATACCGGGTAGGCAAACCAGTAGTGAGAATGGAAAAAATCTATTTAGAAATTTTAATAGCATGATTTCTCTATGCCTATAAACCTTTAATCATTGTCATTAAAATCAAGTTGCTGTTCATGATGGTTTACTTACTATAGAAATAACTAACTGTTGGAAAACGTACGTAAATGTAAACGTATGTAAGGAAAACTGTCGCCGACACGTTAGTACATAAGCCTGGGTCCAATTTTTCACCAAAAACGTCTAAGTCGGAACATGACCTTATGGCAACCTTGCCATGCACTATCTCATTCTAAAGTTTCGCACTGAACAAAATGTTGAAACTATTACCGCCAATGGGAAAACTAAGTACTCGCTTTGTATTAAGTATGTCAAAATAACCTTGCACTATCAAACCAACCACTGAATACATATGAAGAATTTGGAAACTTTTAAACTCACAAAACAAATAAAATGGGAGCGACTCACCCAGTTCCAGACAGCTTTGAACGTTTTTACACCCCACAGATGTTGACAAGATGCTCGGCTACTGCAGTCTGCAAACTGGTTGTTGACCTTTGGTTTGTCACGCTCAGAACTGCTCAGAAGTTGCAGCTGCTCAGCAGTTATAGCAGCATGCGAACCGCTAGCCTCTTGCTAACTTCATCCACCGTAATACGATATCTGAAAACTGAGAAACACTACGAGAGTACAAGTTCTATCAAAGCTGTGGCTGAAAATAGAGCTTTCAGGTAGTAGTAGAAGTCAATAAATAAAGTCAATAAATCGAAAACTAAACAAAACATTGGCACAAGAAAAGAGGCCCACGCCCAGCAGTGGGCAAAGCCCGGGCAATGGAAGGTAATGATAAATCAAAACATGGCTTTTGCGAATAACACAGTTTTCAGAAAAAGCGTTAGGTGGGTACGGTATTGAGACTATAGCGCTTTATTGTCCCATGGAGGTATTTACGCCACTATATTCCCAACAACAATAACACTAAACAATCAAGTCTATTACTCAAATAGCGATAGCAAAATAATATCGCTTCATGAGCATTATATAGAGCATCGCTTAACCAGTCAACGTCAAAGCTATAGCGCTTAAACTACTACTACACTAAAGCGATAGCCAACACGACAATAACAGCCTCACTTTAGCGTAGAGCAATAAAACGACAAGTCAACTGTCAAATATCGATAGTCGTCAATCATGAGACCGTAACCCTCTGTGAGTCAGTCTCCACAGCATAAAAATGTTCACCCGTAAACAAACAGAAAAATGTTATCTAACTAGCACCTCACCTCCACAGCAATAACTAAACGAAAATGGCTCACCAGATTGTCGTGAATATCCCCACACACTTCTCCTTGACCTGGTCAGTTGCTGTGAAGTTGCTTGCCTCCGTTTTAGACTGGTTTTCCATTGTTCAGGTTGATGAGGGTAGTCGCATAAAACTCGAAAAAAAGAAATCTTGACCTCGTAATTTTCCTTGAATTTTTCCTACGTTGAACCCAGATAGGTTCTCTACGACAGGCATGAAGGCACGAAGCTTTTCAGCGCCTTACTAATGGTCAAAAATAAGCTGCACTGCACAATACTGCATCCTCGACGCAACATACCACCGTGATACCGCACTATGATCGGGCGTCAAACTTGGGTTTAACGGATCAAACAGGGCACTTCATGGCACACGTTGAGTTTTTAACTTCTGGATTAGCGTACGCGTTTCAAAAAGAACCGCAATTTTCACTATCACTGTCACTATGTGTTTTGCATTTCAAAACGTAACGCCTCGTATTTCACTAGTATTGTCACGAATTTCCTTGTGGGCCATGTGGGTTACATCCCACGCCTGATGACGGAATATCAGAATGGGCAGCGGAGCGATCTTTGTGATAGTCATCCATCATGGGCGTGTTGTAGAAGAAACGTTGAAATAATAGCACGTTTGTGATTCTTAACAGTCCCTCGTTTCATTCGATTACATTTGTAAACAAAATATACGGGCAAACACAAGATGAAACTAGATTACGAGCCAATAGGTTAGCACGCGTACAATTCGTACGCTGTCTGTCAAAAGAATGCCAGCTGTCACGGCGTAGACGCAAACTTGCTACCCTATTCGGGGTTACCCGCTCATATTTTATAAATCGCCATTTATATTCGACCAATTGAAATAATACACCATTTTAATTTTGAATTTAACAATAATTACTATTCAAAATCTCTCTCTCATCTTAAATCTTGGATTTACTTTTAATTTAGCTGCGCGCCGTCACATATAAAAAAATTAAAACCGAAATGCAAGAAAGTGGCAATAGAATTAGCTATGGCCGCTGCCAGAGAATCAGCTGATGCCTCGTGTTATTCCTATACCAAAAACTGGTGGAGTTTTGCCTTTAATTCCGATATTTGCGGGATTATCTGCGGCTGGAGCTTTAGCAGGCGGTGCAGCTGGTATTGCTAAAACCATAAATGAATTCAAGATGGCTAAAAAGTTATTGACTGAATCGAAGAGACATAATGAAAAGATGGAAGCTCTCTGCATTGGAAAAGGACTACACCTTAAACCACATAAAAATGGGCTCGGAATTTTTGTATCAAAAGAAAAAAACTAAGAAATCGGCTACCCAAACGAGCCTTGAGTAATTTAGACATTTTGAAGTATGGAAATAATATTCCCTATTTCAGAGGTGTCTTCATGAGAGATAAACTCCTTAAACACCCGTTTAAAAAAGAATGTGGAGTTATAAATCTAGATAGCTCTAAAAATCCTGGTTCTCATTGGGTAGCCTAAGCAAAATACAATGATTATATTGAGTATTTCGATAGTTACGGAAATCTTAAGCCTCCAAAGGAATTTATAAAATACTTAGGATCCAAAATTCACTATAATTATGATAATATTCAGCGTGATCACCCTTTTAATTGCGGGCATCTTTGTTTAAACTTTTTGAACAATTTTTGGTATAGTGAAGGAATAAAATAAACAGTATCTTCCGGAATAGGTCAGTATAGAAGCATGTCTACTACGTTTACCATCTCCGGAAATAAATCGGAATTGGTTTCATACTTTCAACCACCACTGCATTTGTCAGATCAATACGAGTGCGGTTTGATATACTTTGTAGTATTAAAATCGAGACCAAATATTCCTATAATTAACAGAGGTCTATCTGTAATTAGAATCGAATGTGATCTTGTTCACGGTTCGTACTGCAACGGGTTACCAACTCATTTCATTCATGAATTTGTGTCTGATACTACTCTAGGTTATCAGTGCATGGAAATACCACAAAACGTTATTTACTTTCCAGTAAAAAAAACATAATTTCATCTGTATCTGTTAAGATTGTAGATCAATTTGGTCACTGTATTAACTTTGGAGAGGAAACAATTCAGTTACGACTTCATTTAAGAAAAACAAAATGATAGTATATTATAAAAACACCCAAGTAAATGAAAAACATCTTAGTTCTTCTGCGATTGTTAAGGTGCAAAGACGTAAGAAAAAAGTTAAGAAATTGACGAAAACAAATAAAGATTTTCTTAAAGCCCTAGGGTTTAAAGTATGAATATACTACAGATTACTGAATTACCACACTTCGACACTTCGATCGAAAGTTATGAAATCCATTCATACAATCCCTACAATAGCAGCTTTAGAGAAAACGATGAAATCAGAATTCCCATCCACCAGCAAGACATATACGTGCTACCATCAGCCAGTTCAATTTACGTCGAAGGACAGGCGAAGCTCTTCGGCAAAGATGGGAGTCCAATCAAGAAAACTGTTACGTTCACTAATAACCCTGTTATGTCTTTGTATCAAGACATCAGATACGAAATGAATGGTATTGAAATAGACCGTATAAAAAATTCTGGAATAACGTCAACAATAAAATCATACATCTCATTAAATGAAGCAGAAAATAAAGTTGCTGCCCTATGGGGTTGGAATTTAGAGGGATTTCAAAGTGATGGATATTTCAGTGCTGTGATACCATTAAATAAGGTTTTAGGGTTTGCAGAAGATTACAATAAAATAGTGATAAATTGTAAACATGAACTTATACTGAACAGAAGTAACACTAACTTAAATAGCGCTATTCTCAGTAATGATATTACTCATTTTCAAATTGACATACAAAGAGTTCAGTGGAGAGTGCCACATATAAAAGTCTCAGATCGAGAACGACTGACACTTTTAAAACATTTAGAAAGAGATAAACCTATTCAAATGGCGTTTAGAAATTGGGATTTATATGAGTATCCCTTACTACCTAAAACCACAAAGCATTCTTGGTCAGTTAAAACTGCTTCTCAATTGGAAAAACCCAGATATGTAATTTTTTGTTTACAAACTAATCGAAAAAATAATAAAACTAAAGACAGTTCAGTATTCGATCATTGTGAAGTAACAAACGTTACGCTCTTTTTGAATTCGCAATATTATCCGTATGAACCTCTAGGTTTAAAGTTTTCTGAGAATAAATATAGTATATTATACGAAATGTTTGTGAAATTTCGTCAGTCGTATTACAACTGTCCAGTAGACCCGTTACTTGACCTAAAGGCGTTCAAAGAAAAAGCTCCTCTCTTTATCTTGGACTGCTCAAGACAAAACGATAGCCTGAAAACAGGTCCTGTAGACGTAAGGTTGGAAATTGAATGTTCTACAGCAATCCCGGATAAGACGACTGCATACTGTTTGATTATAAACGACCGACTTGTGGAATATAAACCTTTGAGTAACATAGTGCGCAGGTTGTCATGACTGCCATTATAGATGTTCAAGGGTTTAAAACAGAAACAAATGAATTTATTATTAAAGAAATTGGCATATTATGTAATAAGAAAGTCGCAGTGTTTTTAATTAAGCCACCATTTCCATTTCACTATTTAACGAAGCCAGAAAGAAGACAAGTTAGTTGGATTGAACGTAATAGAAAGATATACTGGAGTGAAGGATTTGTGTCTTACTCAAATCATCAGAATTTGATAGTAAATATTTTAAGAGATAAAATTGTTTACACAAAAGGTTTAGAAAAAGTGTTGTGGTTAAAAAATATTTCGAAAAATAATAATATAAATAATTTAGAAGATGAAGGTTGTCCTAATTTGTTAAGCTTGTGCAATAAATATGAACATTCTCATGATGTGTAGTTGTATTTATCATGATGCAACATGTGCTTTAAAAAATGTTATATGTTTAAATAAATGGTGTTTAGATAATAAATTTTTGGAATAAATATTTTCTTGTTTAATTTTTCGAAATTGGGTACGTTACTCAATTTTCAAGTATCAGTTTCCTATCCCCACCAATCCCGTCTAATGTTAAACGTTATAAGTTGCTGACAATAGCTGTGCAATGCCATTATAGTTTTATACTTATTATCAGTATCAATAACTAGAAAGCGATTAAACAGACCATGTGTCATAATAAATACAATCCTCGATATGATATGTATTATACATATAAAATGCGTGAATTTTCATTTGGTTATTATTGGGCAATGGCTGATTCAAGGAGAAGATTGGTGATGGAAATGGCTGACGCTGGATTTTTTTATTGTGGAAATGGTGTAAATGATAAAGCAGCATGTTTCTCATGTGGAGGTGTTATAGAAGATTGGGAGATTTACGATGATCCTTGGATGCAACATGCTATACATTTTCCTGAATGTTTTTATTTAAACGCTGTGAAAGGAAAATATTATATTAATAACTGTCCGAAACAGTTACTTTATTAGAATATGCGTTGTTGTATCGTGCTCAAAAATTAGTCGATTAATATGTACCCTATTAGAATGATTGTGCACCTACATGATGTCACATTGCACTTAAAATGAGTCAAATTTGTGTATATGTTATAGAAGCGTCGTGCATCAAAGCAATTCAACTCTGAACATTGCAGTGGAAAGGTTCAATTTTAAAATTATCTCCTTAATAAATAACTAAATTTATTTATATTATATATATAATGTTTCACTCAGTGAAATCTGATTTAGATAGAACTCGTAAAATGATTTGCAAGAATGCTAAGGGTGAGATAATTTATATTCAAGATATGCAACCTAGAAAAAAAAAATTAACACAGGTGAATTAAAACATCAGGAAAATGATATAACCCCAACAGAAGATTTATTATACCAGAAGGTGGGAGATTCAGTGAAATTTAACCTGAAAAATACTCACCACCTTATACTCAAAAGCGAACCTGGTGACAATCTTCACACATTCGTCAAAGTTAGCAACAAACAAGCTGATCATAAAAAATTGATTAAGAGTTCCCCCAAGACTAGTGGGAGTAATATATCGACGGCAACAGCAGATTTATTTAATCAGGAGAGTGATACAGCACATGAGTTAGTATTACCTGCATTAGAAGATATTGATTGCTACCAGTTTCTGCCAGGAAATGAAATTTATTTCATATAAATTGAGTCACCATCACTGAAGCAAAAGAAAGTGATCCAGAACCCAAAGATAACCTCAAAAAATACCGTACCAGATTCTGTCTGAAGATGAAATTTGTTATCCCATCCATTGTTTCATAGCACAAATATATATATATATTTTATATTAACCTTATTTTTTAGTTTTATTTAATAAAAAACTTATGACACCTTTACGACCATTTAGAATGTAGACAATGTATAAGATCAGAATCTATTTGAATTGATTTTTTTTTCCCTCAATTCAACAAACAAGATTTCGTATATTTAAATGTACATTTTTAAAATTTTGATGTAAATTGGGTGTTTCTGGATCTCCTCTGATCCAGAAACCCCAATTTACATTACCTACTTATGTCCATAGCAGATCTATTATACCTTTCCGCTACTCCATTTAATTCATGGACATAGGGTGGACATGGTACTAACTCTATTCCCTTTTGTCTAATGAAATTATAAATATCGATTTAAATATTCTTTGCCATTATCACACTGTAATTTCTTTACTCTTTTAATAAATTTATTTTCTACTAAATTAACAAAGTCTATAAAACAATTTGCAGTTTCTGCTTTGCTTTTAATACAAAAAAATCTCGTACATTTACTATAGTTGTCGATAAATGTCAAAAAATATTTTTCTCCACCATAACCAGTTGTGCTATGTGGACCGTTTAGATCAGTATGTATCAGTTCTAAAATTTCAGTAGTCTTAGTTCTATTATTTTCAAAAGAGTACATTAGCCATTTTGCTTTCAATACAATTTGAACATTTCATTTCTGTACTTTCAATCTTATCTGGCAAACCTTCTACTAATTTATTATTTATTAGCTTGTTTAAAATAATATTGAAAAGGGGAATGGGCAAAAATATATGGAGCTTGGTCCAAATTTCCACCACCAATAAGAACTATGGCATATGATGGACCACTGCGTACTGAATCATTGTAAGAAGACCGCAACCAAAAATATTTACTCAGTAAAAAGTTATGACCCCATGAAAACTTGCAATTTAAAAATCTTTTTACGCTTCTTTATTTCACTATATCTTTTAAACTACTCGATTGATTTAGGTGTATGACATTTCGTTGTAATTCATACGTTATTCAGGTTGATATAAGCTATATGACGTCAAAATAAAAACAATATGGCGGCCCCGGTAGGTACCTCGATACGTCAAAAAAATCAAACCCTATCATGTGGGGTATCAAATGAAAGGTCTTATACCTATCTTTACAATGCTTATATTTATTTTAAAATATTTGTAATACTGGGAAGAATGTAAACACAAAAATATTTCACAATAGTTTTATTTATTCCTGTCTCACAGTGTGGGGTCTGTCTTTAAAAGAGTACATCTCATATGTCTACATCCACAATAACATTATCCAGATTCGCAGCTGGAAGTAGAATTGTGGGTTGGTGTCTCGCCCATCCAAAATACCAAATAATTACCATGACGTGGGCACAGCAACCCACAGTTCGCATTCCAGAAAGACAAGAACAGTAGTAGTTCGAAATGGTTTCTCGATTATGGATCATTACATACGTGTAGTATTGTCTTGCACGTGCGTGTCGGGATTGTATTCTTGCGCGTAGCAATATAGCGTTTTCAGGTTCAATGCCAAAATCAACTATTTCACTAAATGCTCCATCTCTTGCTACTTCAATCTGATACACGCCATTGCGTACGTGTTCGCTATAGTAGCTACGCGCAAGTTTTATGTGATATGAACCAAGTGCAAACAATGTCAAGTCTTCTTGAGTCAGAACAGGAAATTCATCTGCTCCTATGGCGTCGGCTTCAATATTTCGAAAACTTGCCCGCCGTCTATTTATATTTCTATCTGTAACATATGCTCCCAATTGATTTGGTACATGCAATTTCTCTCTAATGATTCTTAAATATTCCTCTGCATGCGCGTTATCTTCGATTAAAAGATGAAAAGCGTTAATAAGCGCAGCGGCCACCCGGAAATCATCCATCATGTGGCACATAGCACGATTAAAAAATTCTTGCCTGAACAGGCGAAAATCGCGTTTAAAACGTCCGTTTACGACCTCGACGACCCAGCGGCATATCGTCACTTCCCTATTTTTATTGGCTTCTAACGTGGTTAACTGGTCTTCGCCACGCCGTTTGCTAATTGGCATACGTGCCACATAACCACACGATTCCATGTCTCCTATAACGTCTCTAAAGCCGCGGTCGCAGATAAAAACATCGTTCGCTTCAAAAAAGTAATGGAATGGATTGTCTTCTCTTTCGTTAATAAGACCTTTCATTATAACGGCATCCGATGTTGTTGCTGCGTGAGGCCCAGTAACATCTATTATGTAGCCGTCACAACACACAATGAGAAATGGTTTTAACAGGTTCGTGTATTTGTGCAAACTGTATGTTTTCCGCTGGAAAAGGAAGTTGGAAGACTTCTGAATATAGACGTAAGTTCCATCTATCACCAGAATAGCTTTCCTTTCTTGTAAGGGTGCATCTGGGTTTCCAAATAGACCATTTGCCACAGTCAGATTTTTTGCAACTACTTCATTTCTTGAAATATGGTCCAGGCCCAGGTGCCTTGGTACGAAATCTTGAACCAAACATTTGCGCACAGTATTCATTTTCCTTTCGAGCGTACGGCGACTCATTCTGAAAAGTACGCTGAGTCTTTCGTTAGACTCACCCGTCCGGAGCTTCATCAAAAAAATAGCAATTGCAGTATTGGGGTCGGGGACTTCTTGCTGCAATGAAGGGGTTTCTCGTATCACTTGCTCAAATGCGTTATGAGTGATGCCCACACGATGATGCAATATTTTTGGATCCATAGTTTGTATATTTTCAAAGTCCATTGTGTTGGAACTATTAAGAACGGCTGTTTGTAAGGTTTTCGTAATGTCTACGAACATTTCTCCGGTAAAATCGTGTGATGAGTTTGGAGCATCAATTAAGTGACCCCATTGATTTTCATCCAAATGTTCTTGACACACTCTTGCGTTTGGAGGTATGTAAAAATTCGAGTGTACCAACAGTTCTACTTTGATAGACGCCGGAATACGGCATCTACTTGCATTGCTACATTCATGATAAATGCATGTGTTAGATGTATTTGGTGCTCTTTTGAATTCATCGGTTTCGAAGATTCCTCCAGATGGTCTTCCGACACGAGGAGGCGGCTGGTCAGCTTGGTTTTGACTGCGGTCAACTGCATACCTTACCCGCAACCAACAATTGCGGCAGATAAATTGCTCGCCATCCAGTATTAACTGCAACAAATACAACACCTTTATTCATGACGCTCCGTCTAACTGCGTGTGTTAGCTAACATGTCTACTCGCTAAGAGAGGTCCTAGGTTCGATTCCTTCCGCATATAGGCTCTCCGGCAATAAGCTAGAGTGTTGATTCTGTGCGTCTGGGTATATTATCTATATAAGTATGTATTCAAAAGAAAACAAAAAACGGTAAGAGTGATTAAAACATGACGTTACTACCGATAGTAAAATATTGATTAATTAACTTAACAAAAGTGTTACAAGTAATCTTATTGTTCACGCCTTCCCACGTCTGGGTATATTATCTATATTATGTACTTATGTATTCAAAACAAAAAACGGTAATGATGATTAAAACATGACGTTGCTACCGATAGTAAAATATTGATTAACTGACAAACAATAATAACAAAAATGGATCAAGACTGAAGACGTCCAAAATATTTCGCTTCAAAAAGGTTTTTCTAGGGATCTTTCGTTACAAGTAATCTTATTGTTCACGCCTTCCGACAATCTCAAATGGAATCGGGGCACGGCATTTGAAATAAAATACACATATGCATGTACTAACCTGTCGAGGTGCTAAAAGTCCTTGAATGTGCTCTGCAGTTCCTGGGTGATTATCCAGAAACGGTTGAAGCAACTGATAGTTTCTTCTTTGAGTCAATGAATAATTGCAACATATGCAGTTTCTTCTTTCCGCTTCCATTGTCACAGACACACAAAGTAATAACAAAAAGTCCGATGAGATATAACCGTGGTCGAAAGAAGAGAATCAGAAGAAATCAAGTACACAAAAGTCGCAGGGAAAATATGACCAGAAAATGCACAGTACGCACCGAAAGCAAGCAAACGAACGACTGCGTGGGACACATGTGTCGATTGGGTCAGGTAGTTAGGTCAAAACCAGTTTTCTTTCAACGTCGTCGGCGCAGCGTATACCGTATTGCTTCCTAAGTGCGAAAGGGACAAAACTAATGCTATCTCCATCTACGAGTCGACGCTAGCAATCCCCGGGTTCCGAAATGCAAAAATATTAAAAAATACTTTTAGCTTTTAGCACGATTGCGAACCGTTCCGTATTACATTTTTATATGGGTAGGTGCGCTAACGTTATCTTTGTATACTTTGCAGACGATTTGAGCGCATTACAGAACAGGGGGAATGCGTCATCATTGCTACCATGTTTTTACTGCTTGAAATGTGGATATGTGCGAAAAAAATAAACGGTTAAATAATTAAAAACACGTATTTTTAAAACAGTCATAACTTTTTTCTGAGTGAATATATTTTTTTCGCCTAGTAGTCAAAATTGTATGGTATTTAGTCGACTTTAAGCTTACATAGCCCCC
Organism: Melanchra persicariae; assembly: GCA_947386135.1. Classification (NCBI taxonomy): domain Eukaryota; kingdom Metazoa; phylum Arthropoda; class Insecta; order Lepidoptera; family Noctuidae; genus Melanchra; species Melanchra persicariae. Next base: position 9,886,607 of record OX376652.1, on the reverse strand, counting down.
AATAGTGGTGGAAATTTGGACCACTTCTGCTCATTATCTTTTACATGACCAAGTGCCCTATGCCATTTCTCTTTATCAGTTAATTTTATTGAGTTCACATACATGTTGTTGTTTTCAATTTTTGAAACAAAACTTTTTAGATAATACAAATTGTTTATTTTGTTAGCAACAACTATTTACTCTCTTGATTGATTATAAATTTTTGCATTTTCATTTCTTGATACTATTGTGCAATTTTTGGTTATTTTTGAAACACTTAACAAGTTTTGCGTAATACTGTTTTTCAATGTGTTTTTCATTATAATAATTTTTGAAATAAATTTTAACCGTACCTACTTTGGTTGCTTTTAAAATTTTACCATCTGGCAGTTTCACATCAATGGGCATTTTTAAATCTACATAATTATGAAAACATGTGTCATTCTTTATAATATGATCAGTACATCCACTATCTAACAACCAATTAATTTCACTATTATTATCATATTCCTGTTCACTACATCCCGTTACCTGATTTACTTCTGGATAACATACCTGAGCTGTCCATGACTCAGCTGCAGAGCCTTCTTGCTGAGTGCTTGTTGACTCACCTCTGGGATGAGCTTGACCTCTGCCTCGGCCACGACCTCGGTAATATCCACCTCTGTTGTAACCTCTTTGTAATCCTTGCTGGCGTTGACTGGTTGGAAATCTTCCTTGGTAGTTTTTCTGACCGTGCCAACAGTCCTTCTTGAGATGGCCAGTCTTTCCACATATAAAACATTGTGCTTTAGTTTTTGTTGAGAATGTACTCATATTACTTTTCTTGTCTGGGTCACTACTAGTTGTCATATTTTTCTCTTTTATTTTAGACTTTACATAATCTACTGTTCTTTGTTCTTCTGGAATTTCATCAATAAAATCTCCAATATAACTGTAACTTGGAGGTAAAGCTCTGAGCAAGTATCTCAGCCTCTCGGGTTCATTTATATTTCCACCAGCCGCTTTGAAGTCATTCGTTGTTTTCTCGAAATCAACAAAAAAATCTTCCACAGTATTGTAATTGTTTAATTTAATCTCTTCAATTTTTCCTCTACATATTATTTGCATTGCAGTAGACTGTGTTAGATACATCTTGTCAAACTTTTTCATCATATCGTAAGCTGTTGTACATTCACTGATATATTCTAATTGTTTATCGGAAATGGTGCTCATTATTATAGTCCTTGCTTTTAAATCCATTTTCTTCCAATCCGCCTCTTGATTTAAATATTTTGCAGGCATCACGCTAATGGCGGGCTCGTTACATTCTTTGTATTCTAGTAAAGTTACTTACCTTAATTTCCAGCTTGAATAATTTACTCCATCAAATATGGGCATCATGATGTCTTCTATTTTTGCTTATTTGGCCATTTTTGTGATGTTAACGTTTTTTATTCTTGACTCTAACTTACACAAGGCGCGAACTACTTTCCACGTGGCCTTTTTCTTTTTCTCACTATATTTCACTTATTTAACCACCCAACCACCCTCTGCTACCATGTTCGAGTGGTGGATAATAATAAGTTAGGCCAGTAGTCATATCAAATGTTTATTACTTCCAAATAACTTTAACAGTATTTTTCATCTTACAAACTATACAAACGAGTTACGGATTAAAAGAAAGCGATGCCATGACAGTGCAAAAGTATTAGCTTATATTTTCTGTGGTGATGTTGCCATATTATAAATCGAGATTATTACATTTACCACAGATTACAACAGTTCCTAAACTACCACTCCAATGTTTCGTCACTCTTGGTAGATGCACCAACGACATGATGAAAACCAGACCAATAAATTGCTGTACATCTGTCTCCGTGACCCGGTAGTAAGTAGTAGTAAGTATGTTAGTATCTTTCTGTACGATGTAAAGGTTAGTTTGATTGGCAATTTCTATAAAAAATTCCTTGGGAAATATTTTGTAAAAGAACTGTACTGGACTATCAAGTTCTAGAAACTCTGCTGGCAAGTCTTCGTCACCCGTAAAGCAGAGTTGCTGCTCATTTAGCTGAAGGTTCTTTTTTTTCCAACGTAAATTCAATTTCTGCTTGGCTTGACTGCGTCCTGACGGTCCTGTTCTGGATGATGGTCCTGGTTGAGGAACGGTTTCAGAAGAAGATGGCGGTTGGGAAGCAGTACTTGAATTCTCAATATTTTCAATGATTGTGTCAATATTCACTCCATCGACCTCTTCAAAATCATCCACTTCTAATGGCACCTGCAAATCCGGAACAAAATCAGGATCTGCGATGCTGTCGTCATCACCGTCGAATCCATCTTCACTATCGGCATAATCAAAGAGGAAATCCTCTATTTGTTCATCTCCTAGACCTCTCAATGCTATCCTGTCGCAACAATAAAAAAGTGCTTAATGTATGACACTAAATGTACTTATTAACACAATGTACCAGAACTGGCACAAACACAAAACGACAATTATTTTCATAAAAATACGGAAAATTATCCAATGTCTACAATAAATAGCAAAGAATATACACTTACCTAGGAAATTCACACCACAGACAAACGGTTTTTAAAGTAACAATATTTTTCGTCTATTTTCAAAACTTACTAAACAAACGTATTTTACGAAACGTCAAATTGTTCGATTCAAATTCGTTTGTCTTGAAAAAGCGCCATCTGTGGGCTATAAATTATACTAAATATTGAAGCGCGCTATGTTCCAGAGCGGGAACTCTGTTCTATAACCGAAAAAATATTTTGCTTTAGATTTTATATGGAAAAATTTGGTATGTTCCAATACTGTCCCACGGTGATATAAAGGGTTAATTTGTACGATTGGTGAACGTAGTTTTCATCGAGGTAAACTATGGGCTTTCTAAGCTCTTCGGGAAAAGGTCATTGGGCACCTTAGTATGGAAACCATACCCATGGCGGACACAAATGAAATTAGTAGAGTGTAATGATATAAGGCTCTGATTTACTATGGCATTAGTCACATTAATGTGAGCCACGGGAATCTTGAAAAATACAAGTGTTATAAACTGATATGAGGAATATGAATAAAATGCTAGTTCATAATTTTTTTTTTATTCAATTTGATCCAAATCAAGCATAAGATCATTTAAGAAGGCAGCAGGTGCGTCTGTTGCTTCCTGATGTCTGGCCCAAGACAGATAATAAACTATGCTAGCGATATGGGCGCAGCTCCCGACAGTTCGGCGGCCGTGTATACATGAGCAGTAGTACTCTTCTATACTTTGTCGTCCGTGTTGTGTTGGGTTTAACAAAATATATGTATAGTACTGTTTCGATCGGATATGACGTGACTGGATTTGCCCTCTGATCAAAATCTTATTCCACTCCACAAATTCCGATATATTATAATAGGATCTGCTTACTAGAAAGTTTTTCAAATGTCTTTTAAATAGATTAATGCTTAAAATTTTAATGGATTCTGGTATATGGTCATATATTACTGGCGCCATGCAAAGAACACTATTTCGCATTAATGCTGTTTTACATTGCCTCGAGCACAACATATTAATGTGTCGTCGACTTCGGTTATTTCTTTCGGATAACTTGGGAAATAGTTTTGGGTTGGTTTTCACAAATATTGCAATTTCAAATATGTACATACAGGGTAAAGTTAGTATATTGTATTTAGTAAAGTAAGGTTTACAGGTGTCTGTGCATTTCAACTCAAACATAGCCCTGATGCACTTTTTTTGGGCTTTAAATATAAGTTCCCTATTCGTTGACTTTTCTCAAAAAATAACCCCATATCTTATTATTGAACCAGCCATTCCATGGTATGCAGTAACGATGGCGTCCGTCTCCCATACTAACCCAACAAGTATTCAACTGTACCATCAATAGAAGAATCTGGTTTCTACCTACTGTTCATTACCAGCTTTTAAACACACTTGCTTTTCCAATATACTTTAGACATTGGCAGAATAGTCGACATCGGCTTTGCTTGCCATATAAAAATATAGAATAGAATAGATGGCGTCCGTCCCTATGACTGGCGCAAGTCTATACAAAGCATTTATGCCGACTTGCTGAGTCTCTTCGCCAAATCTAACGTGTGTGCCTTCCAATCTAGCCGTTGGTCTATGGTTAAGCCTAGGAATTTAGTAGTGCTAACTTGATTTATTGTCTTGTTTTCGTAGTCAATATTCATAGTCATATTTTTACGTTGGTTGAATGTCATTAATTTTGTTTTGTCAAGATTTATCTTTAGGTTGTTGTTATTCAGCCATGTTATTATTGAATGTACAGTATTAGTAACGTCATTATTATAATTATCTTTATTTTTACAGCCAATGGTAACTGTGCTGTCGTTGGCAAACAATGTCATATGGTGTATCGTGACTTTTGGCAGATCGTTTATGTATAGTATAAATAGTGGTGGGCCAAGCACGCTCCCCTGTGGAACACCATATACGTTCGTTCTATGACGCGATCGAAATACCCTTTCGGTTTTTGTTTTAGGATCTACTTGAGATACTTCTGTACTGTTTCCGGTTTTTTAAATATGACTCAATAAGTTGTAAGATATTTCCTCGTATCCCGTAAGCTTCTAACTTATTAAGCAAGATATTGTGGTCCACGTAGTCAAAGGCTTGTGTCATATCACAGAAGATTGAACATACTGGTACATTATGGTCAACATTTGCAATTATTTTACTAAGGAAGTCATATATAGCCATATTTATAGTTTTATTTTTTGTTCTTCAGTGAGGATGTCTTGTTTTACTAGATATTTGTGAATTTGTTCATATATGTACTTTTCAAATATCTTTGAGAATATCGGAACTAGTGCAATAGGTCTATAGGATTCCGTTTTATCTCTTTAATTTTTTTTATATAGGGGTTTTACTACTGCAGTCTTTAGTGTGGTTGGATATATGCCTCGCGATATGCATAAATTAATTACGTAGCTCAAATGACCACTAATGCTGTCTGACACATACTTTATCGTTTCTGTCGATATACCATCGTGTCCTAAACTCTTAGTATTTTTTAGGGATTTTATTATTTGCTTTATGTCATCTTCGTGGCTAGGCGCCATAAACATAGAGTTGTTTGATTTGCATATATTTGACGCGATTGGTATTTCCGTATTACAAACGGGTTTAATTTTGTCTATGAAAAAATCGTTAAAAGCATTAGCTATATCATGAGGTTGTGTTATATTTTTATTTCCCATTTTTATTCTTTCAATAGTATTTTTAGGTAGTTTTGGTTTGTTCTGATTTATGATCTCTCATGTCGCTTTTGATTTGTTAACTGCAGATGTTATTTTATGTGTATTTTGAGCGCGTTGTGTTAACTTAACTATCCGCTTATACGTAGCAGTATATGTTTTAAGTTTTCTTTTATTCGACTCATTTCGGTTTAGGCGGTAAAACCACAGAAGTGCCCTCTTTTTTTTCTACAGGCTCTGATTCCTCGTGACACCCATTGAGGACGTTTGTGTAACCTTATTTTTATTATAAATGGAAAGCAAAGACGATAGAACATGGCAAATGTCTCCAGAAACAGGGTGTAAGCCTTATCTGGATCATCACATTAATATATCTCTGAAAAAGTAGTGTTTTGCAGGCATTCTCTAAACTTGTTCATATTTTCTAAACAATAATCTCGCCGTTTTATATACCAGTAATTTATAAGTAAGGTTCTTTTTATGTGACATTTCAATATTTGACAGGTGTGATCTGACAAAGCAAATTCAAATACGCTAGCTTTACATTTATTGCCAAGATTATGTGCAAAGTTGTCGATGCATGTGTTACTTTTTAACCTGGTTGGTTGGTTAAGTTCCAACTTTAAATTAAAATTGAATAGCAGACATTCTAAATCTAAGGATGTATTATTACGTTTTATGTGTCAATATTGAAATCTCCGCATATTACAATATTTTGATTTTGTTTTTTTGTTACTAACTTTAGTAATTTTTCCAAGCGATCAAAAAAATAGTCAAATTATTCGTTTTTGGGATTCTATAATTACAAATAACAATGGTGCTTGATTGCGTTAATTCGATAGCACAACATTCAAATGATTTACTTATTGCTAGTTTATTTATGTCAGGTAAATCTACCCACTGGAGTCCCTTTTTAACCAAAATACATGTTCCACCTCGCTTTGTTTCCGCTCTACTAAAACACGCAGCTAGATTGTAGTTGGGAATGGTCAGAAAGTTTTCATAGCCTGACATAATTAAGTGTTCAGAGATGCAGATTACGTTAACACATATATTTTTCGTGATTAGTTCTTCTAGGCACACAGTAAGAGCATCTGACTTACTTAGAAGTCCTGCTCTATTTTGATGTATGCTATGCAAATAATTGTCATAGAAATAACTGGTTGCTCGGAAATTCGTCAGTTTGGTACGGCGTGGTTTCAATATTACATAGGTCTTATTTTTTAATTCCTTCAATGAAGTTGTCAATATCCATGAAGATGGTATGCATGCCATAGTTATTAAGTGAACCTGTGTGTTTTAAAAACATCGTAAAATCATTTGACAGATTCCTATTTGAGTCCAGAAAGTATGCATGCTCATGTGTCAACGTGTCGAGATAAAGTAAGTTGTTAAATACTTCTACCCTCCAATTGTACATTGTTTTATAGTCATTGTATTTATAAGTCGGAGCACAGAGGATAACATTAGTATGTTTTATCTTTTCCAAAGTCGTCCTTATACTGAGTACCAGCTGGAAATAGTCATTTGTAGTGTTAAAATCTTCCTCCCCTATTAATATAATACAGAAATCATTAAAAGTAATTTTTTTAGTCTGGTTTCTATGTCACTTATTAACTATTGGGTTTTACAGTTCGGCATTACATAATGACAAATGTTTTCCGAATGTTTGCTAAGTGTTGTTTCTGCAATGCTTCTTACTTTATTCTTGTTGTTCGTACTCAAGATGCATATGTTACAGTCTGTCGTTTCTGATTGCAATCTTGGTTTAGGTTTTTTTATTGTAGTAATTAGTTTAGTTTGCTTGTTGGGGGTAGGCATAATTGCTTTATTTTGCATGTTGGGGGTAGGCGTTTTTGTTTGTAAACAATGCAGAGATTCCACTTCTGGAGATAAGGCTGCTTCGTGATGTTGTGATATATCAGTTTGTGTTACTTGGTGGAATTTCTGCAAAGAGTTGGTTTCTTTGCTTGGGGTAGACTTTCTAGCTTTACTCTTCCTATTACGATTAGGTGTTACATTTGTGTTTTCTGTTATACTAAGGTTTTTGTAAGTTTCGACGACTTTCAAGCTCTTATTGAGGTCAGACTTTAAACGAAAGTTCTCAGTATTTAAGTTCTCAATTTCATGGTGAGCAGTAGTCAATTGGTTTGTAAGTTCACTTATTTTCTCATTTAATTCGATTACCGTTTGACTTTCGTTAAGTGACGTGTTCGGTAGGCTTATCATAGTGGTATCAAAAAGAGGAGACTCACTTCTTGAAACATCGTCAAGTGAGCTTGCTCGACGGGGTTTGCTAGTGCGGTATGTGATGTTTTGTTCAAGATCCATAATGAATATACATAAATGAAAAAAAAATTGCTTCGTGTATTGGATCGCAACAGGGGGGGGGGACACTGCCGTACTTGAGGTAGGCGTCCAATTTTTCACAAAGATACTAGCACCATCTCTTACGAAATCCGCGTTCACTTCGAAGATTTAGTACGAAAAAATGACATAGATGGTGCTTACGCCAATTATCGCCAGTGTGCATAGTACGCCTTGTTGATAATGAAAATTTAGTTAAAAATAATAAATGTATATTCTAAACCTGAAAAAGTATTAATTTATTTATTATAAAAGCATTTTGCAATTGCATTTTTTTTTTTTTTGGTTTGGCAAAATATTATACTCTACATACTCTGTGGTTTACAAAATGGTCACTACCTACTTTCGGCGGGTGCGCTTGTTTGTAGATCTTTTCCATTTATTTTGTGTAATTTTGGTGGTGTTTCGGTTCTATTAAAGCTCCAGAAAGTGCGGTTGAGTTGAGTGGTAGTCCTCCTCCCGTCTTCCTTGTCAGTTTTTCATCCGGAAACCTCATTAACTTTAGTGCTGTGTTTTGTTTTATAGACACTTTCAGATCTTGTGTTTTATAGTTTACTGTTAAAATGCCAAGACGTTGTGGTTTAGGATGTACACCCACGAGTAAGTACATTACTTGCTTTAATACTAATTTACTTATATTTATAAAATTTCTATAGAAATTTACCTGCACTCAGAATTGTAAAGTATGTCCCTCATTCACCCAATATGTTAAGTTATCAAAGTTTCACAGCTTGACGAATGAATAGGAACAGTACCTTCATTCAGGATTACAGGACATACTGTATCCCAGACGAACTCTGCTACTTAGTCTCAATCAGAACATTAACACTGCTTTAGGTCTCGGAGACACTGTTGGGTTAAATTTTAAGCAAGAAATATAAAGTTACCATATTAAACCAAATATAAAAAAACATATTACTGTTGACTAATGAATATTCACTAAATTGTTTGTAATAATAAAAAAATTGTTTACAGGAGGTGTACTTCATGTATTTCCAAATCCCAACAAGTTTCCCGAGCAGTTCAAAGCTTGGGTTCGTGTCGTTTGTGGCCAAGATGAATGTAATTTTAATTACCGAAACATGAGAATTTGTGACAGACATTTTGTTGAAAAGGGTCGGAATCGCTATAACCGCTTGAATGCTTTAGCAGTTCCATCACTGTTTTTGCGTGGTATGTATATTTTCACGTTGAATCGTATTTAATTAAATAATGAATCTCCTAATAATACTGATTTGTTTTTCAGAACAACAAAGTAATACTTGTGTCGTATCGCACTCCACATCAGAACAGACATTCAATCAACCTGAAGTAACCGACAATTATCATCAATCATCATCAGGTATGTTTGGTAATTTATGCTTTTTAAATTAGAGTATAATTTTAAGTAAACACTATAAAAGTTGAATAAACTGAGAAAAAGCACCCCTTCATTTATTATAGCAGCAATAATTTACAGAACAGAAAATATTATTTTCATATTATATTAAATATATAGTATCATTAGTAATACTTTTAGATTACCCTACTTATCTCTAACTTAGGTACTAATGATTTATTAGGATTTCAAAATAAAGTACTACTATAGCGATGAACAAGTACTAACTTAAAGGAAGTAACTTTACCATTATGTATTTCAGGTAAAATTGATGAAGAAGCAATGGAGAAGAGTTCTTTGGATATTCCTGAAGTAACCGACAATTATCATCAATCATCATCAGGTATGTTTGGTAATTTATGCTTTTTAAATTACAGTATAATTTTAAGTAAACACTATAAAAGTTGAATAAACTGAGAAAAAGCCATTATGTATTTCAGGTAAAATTGATGAAAAAGCAATGGAGAAGAGTTCTTTGGATATTCCTGAAGTATCAGACATCCACCAGTCTACATCTGGTAAGTCACAAATGTTAATTTGCCATTAAAAATGACCATCTAAGAGACACAACACACACATGTGACATCCACCAACCTGAACTGGGCCCGCATGGCCCTGGTGGATTACAGCCCAATCCCTCTTATAGGAAGGAGGCCTGTGTCCCAGCAAAACATTATTGGTTGATTATCCTACTAATATTATAAACTAGCTTCTACCAGCTGCGGATTCGCTCGCGTGAATATCGGAAATAGCAAGGTTTCCTGATTTGTATTGTAATTTTTTTACTCAGGAAACACCCACCCTACACCTACCCTACACATACCCTACACCTACCTTACACCTACCCTACACCTACCTTACACATACCCTACACCTACCCATCCTACCTACATAATTATACCAGCCCAAAAATACTATGACATGACGTCTCCTGGTACTTGTGAATCTGAAGTACTAAGGCAGCAGCGGCTCTGAGTTTCCACTTTCTCCTCAGTCTTCATTAATCCATACCACTTACCGGGATAAAAAGTAGCCTATTTTTTATTCCAGGATAGGAACTACATGTGTGCCAAATTTCATCCAAATCCCTTCAGCCGTTTTTGCCTGATTGTTACACAAACATACAAACTTTCACCTTTATAATATTAGTAGGATAGTAGGATAGTAGGATGTGAATGTTTGTATGTTTGTATGTTTCCAAATGGTAAAATTTATAAAGGGCCTGTAAGAAGGAATTCACCTCACCATCAATTGTGGCTGAAAGCAAAAAAATATCTTAAAAGTATAAAATTTCAATCAAGCAAAAAGGTAGGGAATAAAATCCGAAAATTTGAAACTGTTGTTCCATCTGTAAAGAATTTTGTAAAAACTATTGAAGGCATTCAAGAATTGTCGAAACTTTTATCACAAAAATATTCTTTTGACTCAATGTTGACGAGAAATTTTAATCAAGATCCTGTTGAGAATTTCTTCGGAAGTATTAGAAATTGCGGGGCAAGAAACATTGCACCCAATGTAATGGCATTTGAAGGCGCATTCAAAACGATTTTATTAAATAATTTAAACGCTCATTCAGCTCAGGCAAATTGCGAAGAAGATAATAATAGTTTTTTACAATCGCTACATTTTTTTTCGAAAAATTCTGATACTGCTCCCGTAATCGACGTTTCTGAAGAAAAAGAAATAACTCTTAGAGAGGAAGTCCTAAAGGATGTAAAACTTCCGAACGATTTAGGCCAGAGAAATTATGTATGTGGGTGGATCTTGAGGAAATGTCTCAAAAATATAATAAAAAACTGCAAAACATGCAGAAAAACTGTTCTATGTAGTAAAAATGATAAAAATTCCTACATTGCAGCAAAAGAATATTTTCCTGACAAAATGTTGTTATGTTATCCCTCTAAACAATTGGAAGAATGTTTTCTTAGTATACAAAGTATATGTGTTTCACATTTGAAAAGTGATGTGCTGAAAACTGGATTAAAAAAAGAAATAAAAACAATAACGGAAATATTTGTACAGTTTCCATTCAAATGTGAAACACATAAAGAAAAGTTGAAAGAATACTTTACAGATGTAACAATAAATATCTTAATTTATAGTTGGTGCAAGTCAATAAACCGGATTTTAGCAGGGAAACTTACGTACGACGGTGAGGATGAAACTAAAGTGTATGCTCAAAATTATTTTAATAAACATCGCCATAATAAGACCAATAAATGACTTAAATATTAACACATTCATCATTTTTACTTTGTGTTGGCTTTGTAAAACATTCAATTTTGTAAACATTAACTGTAATTGTTTTTTTTTTTATCTTTAAATTCTTATTTCACGAGTTGCTTTGGAACAATTACAAAATGTTTATAAAACTGATTTTATATGGCCTACATTGCAAATTACCCGCCTACCCATAGAAAACCTATTCAGAATATAGTAAAGATATAGCTATATAGCTACGTACGTACGCCTATAGTTTTTGGGATTAGTTCAGCGGATATAGTACCAGATGGCGACACCATCTAAAATAGGTGTCAAAAATTCTCGAGAGAGGGTTCTCTATTCCATATATATTATATTACTATACTCTTTGGATCGCAATCAGAACTAAGTCAAAAGACTAGTATCCAAGTTAAATAGTAGTTGGTAGTGCAATTTCCGAACGAAATATCAATCTGTCAGTGATAATGTGCTAATCTGTGATTGGCTAATGACTAAAAACAGCTGTCCTTTGTTTACATAGAAAAATTACAATTTCAAATCTGCAACTGTCCTAAGTTATTTTCTGGTCCAGTGTTTGTTTTATCCATTTTGGGAATGTTATTTTGACAAGAATACTGTACATAAATATTTGAAAGCCAACCTGGTATTGAGATGTTGATGGTTTGTTGACGATTTTAATCCGTGTTGAATGCCAATAAAGTTTGCACTGTTGCTGTCATATTTCATGAAAAACAGGGTTTTTATTTTTGATAACACTTTCACTGACACCCTTCCGAGCGTAGATTGAATTTGTCTTAAAATGACGCATTTTACTAGTAAGAAAACAATTATTTTGCAATACGATTTCACGGAGCGATGTTGACACTTGGAGTTTTTTTTTTAGCATCAAATAAGATTCTTAAAAAGTAAGTATGTTTTTTAACAGTGCTAATTGATACAAAGTTATTTCCATCAGATATTTACTAAAATAGAATAAAAATTATTGATAAATTCAATTTTTGTAGAGCATCGTGTTTAAAAATGGCCAATTCCGGACATTGCCCTTTCGGAAAATAAACACTTGAAAATTTGTATGAAATGCCGACCAAGGTAAGCGCTCTTAATTATTTATCGGTTACCAAAATTGTCATCGTGCTCTTTTTATTTTTATTTACGTTACTGTTTTTTTTAGTTAATTTGTTATTTTTAAGCATGAACCTCATTATGTTAGATAGAAATGTTTTTTTTAACTTACAGAAATATATTTCAAGTTACAAAAAAAATTTGAAAAGACAACTGAGAAAAACCGACAAAAAATTTAAACGCTGGGGTATCCAGAATGTATGTGAACCGGTTGTGTGCGTCGACGTTCTTCCACCCTGTATACAAGTAAAACTATTTTTGATATTCATTGTGATTGTTAATCACAGTATAAAAGTATGTATAAAAATATTATTTTTTATTGGTATATAATTTGTTGTTTATAATAAAAATAATATCTTCAATAAAATTACGTTTTAAATTAAAGCGGTACAGTAGAATCCGGATATAACGACTTTCAAGGGACCGGCGATACTATGTCGTATAACCGGACCGTCCGGTTAGTAGTAATCCGTCCGTCACAAAACGGACGGATTATTTCTTAAGTACATAACTTAACTTGTACATACATAACTTACGAATACTTACATATTATTACAATATAATTTTGGTTTTCCTATTTAGTTAAATAAAGCATTGCATAGAAATCACAAATGCTTTATTTTGATAGTTCTTAAACATTACAAATTACAAACATAGGTACATAATGTACTGTAACACAAATATGTAAATAAAATACACAATCACTACAGACAAAGCTCTGTGTTACTAACGTAGAAAGTCTGTTATTTGAGTTTGTTTTTGACAAACTTTTGTTCGGTAGTAAGAACTTCGTACGGCATTGTGAATTCGTGACATCATTGTTTTCATAAGATCATCATCAAAGTTAGTCTGAACAAATACACTTAGTGTTTCTGCAGCTTTCAACGCCTCAGACACACTCAAAGTCGGATGAATCTCCTCTGGTTCACCATCATCACCGTCGCTATCTTTGCTATTCGCGTCGTTGGCGATAATATTTTCCACAATGTTTTCATCAGACGGTTCTTCACAAGTGGCGACAGCATCATCGACAAACGCGTATTGTTCAAAGTCCTCATTTGTTATGGGTAACTGATGCCCATTAATAGCCCTTGCCCAAACACTCAGCGGTACGTCGTCTTCTTCGTTAAAATTATCTGCGTTTGAAGTTATGGTACATTCTACGTTGCTTCAGACAAAACCAGCGTGTGTGTCACAGTTAAAAATCGTGCCTTGCTTGAGTTGGGTCCAGGCATCTTGAATCATTAGTATACCATCAAGAACAGTAATCTTTGGGTACTCAAAACTAGTGCTTCGGCAGCCATCTAGAAGCTGGATCATTTTCAGGACAAGGTTTTTACGAAAATGTGTTTTCAAAGCTCGAATAATCCCTTGATCCATGGGTTGCAACACTGATGTCGTGTTTGGAAGCAGAAACACCAGAGTTATGCTTTTTAAGTATGTGGGGATGTGCAGGACAGTTGTCAACTAACAGCAGGATTTTCTTGTTCTTTTTTGTAAGTTCACGATCCCAAGCACGAACCCATTTAGTAAAAATGTCAGCAGTCATCCAGGCTCTTCGATTGCTTTCATAATCCACTGGCAAATGCCGTACATTTTTAAAACATCTGGGGCGTTGAAATTTTCCGATTACGAGAAGTATTTTTTTAACTGTACCACTCATGTTGGCTGCCACCATCACAGTTATTCTCTCCTTTGATAATTTTCCTCCTTTACATTTTTCACCTCTAAATGTCAACGTCTTGTCCGGGGTTAATTTATAAAACAGCCCGGTCTCATCTGCATTAAAAATTTCATCATCTGCAAATTGTGCACGTAAAGTAGGCTAAACTTTTTCTAGCCAATCGGTTACATCACTTTGTTGAACTGACAAAGATTCGCCAGCAATCTTACCACTATCGATGTTGTATTTTACTTTAAAACGGTTTATCCAACTCATGGAACACGTGAAATTTTGCATGTCTAACTGTCTAGCAAAAAAGTTTGCTTTCTCTTGTTGCAAGGGTATATATAAACAGGTATTCCCCGGTCGCGCTGAAGTTTGAACCACTGTAACAATGCCTTATCCACCTGCTCATGAGTAGGCGTCCTTACACGTTTGCATTTCAAAACATTGGCATTAAGTAGCGGCTCAATCTTATCTTTATTCTTTTTTATTGTGGATATTGTAGAATGAGATACGCCAAACTCCTTTGCGAGGGTTGCATTTGATTCACCGGCTTCCAATCGTAAAACACTTTTTTCTTCAATTGTAAAACACTTTCGCTTCACTGAACTCATTTTGTCGAGCTTTATGAACTTGTCATAACAGGTGACAAACACGAACTGTGATTTACGCGCGCCAATAAGGAGGTGAAGCGCGCGGGGCGGGGGTGCGAGTGCGTAGGTAAACAAAACATTGCGCGTGTGTCGTTTTAACCGGACGTATTATCATAAATAATGGTCGCTATAAGCAGTTGGTCGCTTAAACCGGAGTCGCACTAAACGGTTATATTTTCTTAGTACCTATCTACGAAACCTAAGTTAAGCGTAGTCGTTATATATGAATTCTAAAGTACTTTGAAACTATGAAAAGAGTCTTTCCACACTGACTTGTGTGGCTGCACTGGCTAAAACAATAGATGCTAATTTGTACAAGCGAGGATATTTATTTATTTTTATTGAATTCCCAGTGTTTTAATATATTTTCAGTAGACTTGAGAAGAGGTTCTTTAAAAAACGCAATAAATTAATCATCTATGTCTCTGAAACCATAAGAATGCGTCTCCGTAATATCACTTGCTCTTCTTATAAGAGTTTGTATTTCACTTTGAGCCTCTACATATTTAACACTAAGAAAATCTTCCAGCTCGAATCTTGCGTTGTCTGTGTTCGTTTGAGAGCCGTGAGATATAAACGTAGAATTTGTGGAGGAACAGTTTTCTTTATTACTGTCCAAATATTGCAAGTGCTGATGTAACTCCCATAACTTTATTTTTGTTGCATGTCGTTGCTCTTCAGACAGTGTTGAATTAACTCTTCCGTCGAAAAAAATAGCACATAAAAATGCGTCGTTGTTAAATAATGTCTGTTCCCGTCTTTCCATACAATTTATTAACAAATTGTTAAGAGTTGTGTTAACTGTTTTTAATTTAATTTTACATAATAGCCACTGCAAATAAGTCTCCCATTGTAAGTTGCTCGCATTGTAATTTTTTTGACAACTCTTTAGCCAGCAATAGAGAAGTCAAGTAATCTTGTAATTTATTCCAAGTAGTTTTTATTAAAAAACCTAACATTCGTCCGTCCTGACATCGTGTGCGGCCCTGCACACGGCTCCAGGTGGAAACCTAACAATCGGACTTCTGACCTGTTACTTTAACTTATTACAATAATAATTAATAACCATTACCAGTTGTTTGAACTTATTACAATAATAATTAATAACCATTACCAGTTGTTTGAACTTATTACAATAATAATTAATAACCATTACCAGTTGTTTGAACTTATTACAATAATAATTAATGACTATTACCAGTTGTTTGAACTTATTACAATAATAATAAATAACTCACGAAGTTATCATGACGAAAAACTACCGGAGATTTATTGTGAAGGACGGCACGGTTGACATATGTCGGGCATGTCACCGTCCGGGAGAATCAATTCGCCACATTATCTCTGGTTGTTCTCGTCTTGCTAATGGAGAATACTTGCATAGACACAACCTTGTAGCCAGGATTATCCATCAGCAACTTGCTCTGAAATACTCTCTTGTGGAATCGGAGGTTCCGTACTACAGGTATGTGCCCGACCCAGTTCTCGATAATGGCAGTATCACATTGTACTGGGATCGGTCCATCATCACTGACAGGACTATTATTGCAAATAAGCCTGATATAGTGGTGGTGGACCGAATTGAGAGGCGTGCAATGATTGTAGATATCACCGTTCCGCATGACGAGAACCTCGTGAAAGCCGAGAAAGATAAACAAATCAAATATCTTGACTTGGCTCGCGAGGTTGTCGACATGTGGGATGTGAATTCGGCAATCATTGTACCGATAGTCGTGTCAGCCAACGGCTTAATAGCCACGAGCCTCGACCAACATCTTAGGAGGCTCTCGTTAGGCAGCTGGATCAAGGGCTTGATTCAGAAAGCAGTACTTCTGGACACGGCTCGCATTGTTAGGAGGTTCCTTTCTCTGGAGCCCTGACCGCCGGTAGCTTGGACTCTGTTCCCGATACCGGTGGGCTACTATTTTTTATATTTTTAAATGTTTTTTTTAAGCAGTATTTTTTAAGAAATATTTAAAAATGTTTAAAATAAGTAAAGAAAATGAATAAACGAAATAACTCATACTATTGCTACATAATAATTACCTAGTTTAATGAACTAACAACAATGAAACAAAATATTGAAGACAAAATACCATTACCTATTGAACTTTAATAGTTGTTTATGCAACGACCATATAAAAGGGGTTATTAAAACACGAGTGTGGGTTTATCACACGAGGCGTAGCCGAGTGTGATAATAGCATCACACGAGTGTTTTAATACCTAATTATATGCCGTTGCATACACTATTTTATCTTCACTCATACATTTGAAATAAAATAAGTGGAAAAATAGTTTATTCCAATATGGCGGATATTTTCATTGCGTATTCAAATGACTGCGCAGCGCGCGCATCCATAGACAAAGATAAAAGCTGGCTCATTGACTTAAGCCAATGAGCCCGCGCCAAAAAATTAAAAAGTAAAAGTGTGCTTTAAAAATTAAAAAGTTATTTTATGATGCAGTTGTTTAAAAATCGAAGGGAAATGTTGAACTGTAATGGTTTTTTTTTTAAATTTTACCTATCCACGAAAAACAAGGTCGTGTTTATGCGTTCGTTTTTGAACTCATATTTGGAACATTACGTTGTGAGTGTAGATAAACATTATTTTTCGGCTGTATTACACAAATTTTGTAAGTACTTATGATATCAACTAAACAATAATAAATAATATACTAATGATGTCAACTAAACAATACTATAATTTTTACACTTAGGAAAAGGCAATTTCAACCTTTAACGATATCAACCAGCAATCGATTTGCCAGATCGAAGCAAATGGTGAACCCAAACGATCGATTCATGCGGTCACAAAACATCAAAGAGTAAGTTCACGACCGATCGATTTATGTAGTGAACAAACTATATCCCTGAACGATCAATTAATCAGGGTGCCCTAATATCCTGAACGATCGATTAATCAGGATGCCTAGCGACGCCCGCACGAGCCGATTGATTTATGCTCGGTAAGGCAGCCGAAAGGACTTGCTTTGCCACTTTTTACATCAACTCGCAAAGCGATCGAATCTCGCGTACTTGATCTCTAACAACGAATAATATTCTGTAAATAATAAATAGTCTTCTAAATTCAACACAACGTAAGGTGCTCGTATTCTAACTGGAATTATTCCCAGTATTATTGTCATTACTATCGCAACTATCGTCAACATCATTTCCGTCGATCTCTAGAGACATGGATCCACGGTCTCATGTGGTCCGCAGCGACCGTTGTCGGACGTCTGCTTTCTGTATTAGTCCGGTCAAATTACGCCGAAAATAAGGCAAACTTAGCATTAATTCTTAACTCCGATTTTTTGGCATTAATGTGTAGAGTATAAGCAGAGAAGTATGTTTAAATGCATCCCGCGAAAAGTTAACCCCCGGATGTTCGTTTTTTTTAGCAAAACATTTAATTTCATAATAACTCGTTGGGAAAAAATATTAACTGGCATGTTAGTTTGGGACATTTGTAGAACAGATTGAGCTGTACAAGTAGGTAAGAAAATTAAACGTTTTTCATCCACGGAACTGTACTTTTTTTTAAAGAATGTTATTTTTTGACTTTGTACTTCAAGCAAAAATATTAACTTGACAAAAATAATGCTAAATGGATTTTAATTAACATGTTTATTTATATTGAGAAAATTAAAACAATACTACCTCGGGGTTCCGAGATGTAAGAAATTGTCATATAAGTTTTCAGGCAAAAATGTAACTCTCCTGAAAGTTGTTTAATAATGGAAAATGTACAAACACAAACCATAATTTATCAAAATTAAACAAATCAGACGTTATTTATTACCTATCTCTTTAATTGTTAATAAAGTGGCATCTTTTTTGCCGCACTCAGTTAAGTTCAACTATTAGAATCGTCATCCGTGTTTTGTTTCTCTCATGTGTCAGAATCAGTCAGAGTACAAAATGCATGAGAAAATTAATTTTGCTCATAACTTGTATTTCGTGAATTCTTCCAATTTTTTAAAATATTTATTCTGCTATTCAGGGTGAAGGAAAATAAAAAAAAGATCATTCTTGAATTACAAATGGTGCAACTAACCCATTTTTTTATTTATAGATAAAATCATGCAACAATGTGCTGCTCTTGAAATGATTGCAGCAAATCGGTATTTTTCACAAAATCGTCTTATTTCAGCAAAGACGAAAGAGCTGCATTGATATTTTATTAGTACCTAGTTTATGAAACTGTTACATACTTACCTGAAATTATTAAAGAAACTAGAACGAGTGTACAAACGAGAGTCAAACGAGGTTCATAATTCTAAAAGAATTCATAATTGTTGTGATGAAATAATAAAAAAAATACATTTTGAAACTTTGTTATGCACAGTTTCACAAACTACTCTGTCGTCTAAACTTATGCAACTTTATCAAAACACATCAAATTGCATCATCATCATCATCTCAGCCGAAAGACGTCCACTGCTGGACATAGGCCTCCCCCAAGTGTCGCTACAAAAACCGGTCCTATGCGTCTCGCATCCATCGGCCACCAGCGACCCTCACCGGGTCATCGGTTTATCTTGTGGGAGGCCTACCAACGCTGCGTCTTCCGGTACGCGGTCGCCACTTCCTTTTCAGCCCCATCGACCATCAGTTCTGCGAGCAATGTGCCCTGCCCACTGCCACTTCAGCTTGGCGATCCTTCGGGCTATGTCGGTTACCTTGATTCTCTTGCGGATTTCATCATTCCTGATTTGATCACGCAAGGAAACCCCAAACATTGCCCTCTACATTGCACTTTGTGTGACTTTAAGCCTTCTGATAAGACCCATTGTGAGCGACCACGTTTCAGTTCCATAAGTCATCACTGGCAACAGGCACTGGTCATAGACTTTCGTCTTGAGACACTGTGGTATGTGAGACGAGAAGATATCACGCAACTTCCCAAACACCGCTCAGCCGAGTCGGATTCAACGGTTGACCTCTTTCTGGAAGTTAGCCCTACCTAACTGGACCGTTTGTCCCAGGTAGATGTACTCGTCAACAACTTCGATTGCAGAGCCTCCGATCTTGATAGGAGTGGGTGCTACATATCCCATGACCTTGGTTTTGTCCATGTTCATTTTAAGACCCACTCTTTCGGAAGCTCTACTGAGGTCATCGAGCATTGTACTGAGGTCCTCCATGGTCTCAGCCATGACGACTATAACGTCAGCAAATCGAAGGTGAGTGATGTACTCGCCATTGACATGAATGCCTAGCCTTCTCCAGTTCAAAACCTTGAAGACATCCTCCATTGCGGCCGTGAACAGTTTCGGAGAAATGACGTCTCCCTACCTCACACCCCGCTGCTGGAGGATAGGTTTCGAAGTCTGATCCTGAAGTCGGACTGACATGGTGGCGTTTTCGTACAAACACTTAGGCACCTCGATGTAACTACAGTCGATCTGGCACCGTTGGAGAGACTGCAGCACAGCCCAAGTCTCGATCAAATCGAAGGCTTTCTCGTAGTCCACAAACGCTAGGCAGAGGGGCAGATTATACTCTTCGGTCTTCTGTATAACCTGCCGCAGCATATGGCACTGGTCAAGGCGCCCAGTTTTGGAAGATGGGCTCGTTTGAGCGTCGTGCAGGTGCGGGGTTAGACTCTGACGACTCTGTATCTGGCATCAGCTCAGCGAGCTGTCGTCGTTAGGGAATGGGGGCTGCTGCGGAGAACTCCAGGCTCTTCCGTAGGTGGCGCAGACTAGAGGATGACCAGGGTTTGTCCTCCAACGAAAAGTGGGCCGCTGGCCCGAAAAATTCCCACCAGTAGGGGAGGTAAGGGCCGAGAAGGAAGCAAGTGGAGGGTGCTCACCTCCCAGGAGACAGCCCAGCGAGCCGCTAAGCTTGGGGGGGCGCCACCCAAGAGCGACCGGTCGAAGGGCTATCCCTTCGGCTTCTTCCGGCGGTGAGCCGGATATCGCTAGCGGTTCCAATAAGGAGCGTAAGGTCAGGTTTGCGGAGGTCGTGGAGGCTGCAGTCCGCAATGTGGCCTTGAAGTGGACGCAGGCCTCTAAAAACAAGGCCTAAGCGCGGCGTTGGTTTCCATTCTGGCGGCTGAGGCTAATTGTGGTGGGCCTCCGTCGGACGAAATGTCCAAGCTGCGGGCAGAGGTCACCCGCTTGGTGGCCGCCACGGAGTTTCTTTAAAATGAAAACGCAAAACTCCGAGCAGACCTAGCCGGGCTCCAAAAAGTTGGCTTACAGGGGGCGTCAAATGCGGACGATGGCCGAGTGTCAAGGCCCGTGAAGTGCATGGACATACGCATTCTGGGCCTGGATGACTCTGTCACGGAGGAGGAGGTGGTGGCCGACGTCGTCAGGACGGGGGGTTTCTCTGAGAAGGTGAAGGCAAGCACCATACATCCTGACCACACGGGCATGGGAACCGTTGTGGTGAGCTGCCCCGTGTCGGTGGCTAAGATAATATTGGAGGGCCGAAGGCTCCTGGCGGGTTGGGTTTCTACGCAGGTCAAACTGCTGGAACCCAGACCTCTGAGGTGCTTCCTCTGCCAAGTGTGCAACCACGTAGGCAGCCTGCGGACCGCCGTCCGCAGGCATCAATAGCTGGAGAGCAATGAGTAGCTCGCCATACGATCAGAACAGGCCTGAGTCGACTGCGCGTTGTGTTCCACGTGCGCCAGAAAGAGCTGTCAGCAAAGACGCTGGGGCCCGCTAGGGCCAGAGACTGCCAGGGTTGCGGAATTTGTTCGAAAAAATTACAGCGGCCCTGGAACGCAAAGGGCAATAGAAGGAATACGAATGGGTTTTAACCAGTAAGAGTTTGATACTCCCTTCCGCTCCTTCGCACCCAGAGCGGAGTTCAATTGTATGACGCCTTACGATAAAGTTCGTCGGATAAGGATGAGCTTTGGAAATTTCGTAGATAACAAAGTTCTTGCGGAATTTTTTCGAAAGAGTCACCGCGGCCCTGGAACGCAAAGGGCATTAGGAGAACACGAATGGGTTCTAAGAGTCTGACACTCCCTCCCGCTCCGCCCAGAGCGTAAGGAGTCATTTGATGATTACCAATCCTTAAAAAAAAATCTACTGCCGAGACTATATGACGCTTAACCGTTTAAGCACTGACATGTGAGAATTCCAAATCATGTAATAAATAAATCCCGCGGTACACCGGTGTGCTAACAGTGCTTGAGCGGTATTAAACTGTTTGTTTATAATAATATCCGCCACCTTGACAAATATGTATTCATCAGATAGTCTAGTAAGTCTATGAATTATTTTCATGTAATACATGTTTTGGTACTTATATTCAACGGGTATTCAACGGGAAATATATGTTTTAGTATATTCCCGTTGTCCCCGTAGGCCATATCTCCGTTAAAGGGTACGAAGGAAATTTAATAAAATAATAAAAATTACTTCCCGTTGTTCCTGTTAATTTATTGTAATAATTAAATATACTTTTCAAATGATGTTGGTGCAAGAGTGAGCGAAGTGAGCTCGGGACTTGGGGCAACCCGACTCGGACAGGTTAGGTTGGAAGGGGATGGCGAGGTCAAGTGAGCGAGCGAAGCGAGCAAGCAGACTCCGCCATCACCTTTGTGGTTATTTTTTTTTAAACCACCCAGAAATATGATTTACTTCCCGTTTTCCCCATTAGCCGAATGTACGTTATGGGGACAACGGAAAATAAATTTAATCACGTCCCGCTGTCCCCATGACGGGATATGGCATACGGGGACAACGGGATTAAAGGTATGTTTTCATAAAACTCATTCCAAATATGGCAATTATTCCAAGTTGACCTTTTTTTGTGCATTAGCAACAAAATGCAATTGTAATGCATTAATTCTAATAGCAGCTCAGGATAAGGCTGCGTTTCCTAATAATACAGATAGACGGAAGACGGTCAAGAAAATGTCTGTTTATACGTATGACTGCAGTTAATTTAGAAGTCTTGTTCATAGAAGTTGATCATGTTAAACAAAACACTCACATCTGACATTAAATGTCACCTGGAAAGACTCGTCTGCAAGTGCAAGATATACGAAAACTGACCGATAAGTTGAGAGTTGATGTGAATTTGCGAATATGATTAGACTTGCAATTTCTTGTACTTGTTACTACGCGTTAATGCGTACCAACAAGGTTAAAGTTTGACGTGCTACGTTTCCCAATGCAAAAATACTCGCAGAAATTTTGCATGACTTAAAATAAAGTAGTCTATGAAACTGCACATAACTGTATTTTAGTAAACCCTTACGACGATTGTGATTTCGAAAGTATATACTAATAAAACCTTTGTTAGTAGTAGTGTACGTGAATATTAATGAATATACTAGGTAAAATTATTATGGGACTTACAGCTAATAAAAACCAACAAAAAAATAAACCATAGTCATTATCGTGATATAATTGTTAAATCCATAAACTTTGCCATAATTATGACTCTAAACAAAACCCAATAGGTAGGTAGGTAACATCTTTTAGATATAGATTTTGTAGAACAAGATGATTTTTCATAGTTATTTAAATTCTGACTAAACAAATATTGTGATAAAATGTGCTCAATTCGATCCAATCTGACAAATGGGTTTGAAACAACAGGGCCACATTAGGAAGATAATATCAATCTGTAATGTCTCAGGAGCCAATAAAACACACTTATAAGCACTCAGGTGGATATAGGGTATGCAAGATACAGAACACGTGTGCTCCCGGCTACGGCTAGTGAATGAATGACGCGCCACCACCATCGTGCATACACTACATTCCTTCTTTATTTTAATTGATTTAAATTAGTTCAAAATTACATCAAATTTAAATCTTTATAATATGACTGGTAACTCATCGGATGTTGTAAATATTATTAATACTTTAAATAGGCATTATATTACAGATTTTCAATAGATTTTTCATGAATAATTTTCCGCTATTTCCAGGTATATACCATACTTTTCCCTTTTTTCTTCACTTGCTTCCCAAACTGTCTTTTATAAAAGTCTAAGTCAAAACGTTCATTTCAATAAGGCCATCAAACGGCTCTTTTGATCGTCATCATTTATATCCAAATACTATGTATACAAAATAAGGTGACTCTATTGTCCGTTCGCAAAGGTAGATTCTTATGGAGAAGAACGGACAAGAAACTCCATAGTTACTCTTTTCAAATAAATGTTTTACAATATTTTGAATACAAAAATTAACTTTAATATAATTATGTGAGGTTGATGCACCTAGAGTATACTGCTTATAGAATTCAATGTATTACCAGCAGAGGTAAACTTTTTCATTCTCTTAATAAGTACATGGTACTCACATATTTACAAATATTGGAACCATTAATAAAACAGTGTGTGAGTTAATAGAAAAATAAAACTCAAAAAAAGAAAGAGTACATCTATAAAGTTAATACATAAATTGACCAGATTGATTTTGTCTACACTACACCCTTGATTGTTCTATTCAGCAGCGAATGGCGCAGTCATTTATACCGTAGCGCCATGAATCCACGACACTGCCATCCGTGACTAACACCCATGCTCGGGTGTAGTACAATATCCAGTCATGGGGGATTCGTGCACAGTGCTCCCCGCACAACATTACGGACAACGGAAAGATATCCGATCTATCAAAATAAATTTCTGAAATGCATACTCACTCATGAAAATTCCGTTATAATCTGTGCGGGAATCGAACCCGCGACACGCAGCGCAGCAGCTGGTCGCTCGTCCACCACGCGACGAACCACCGCGCCAACCGTGTCGTCGTGTGAGCCATTATTGATGCTTACACTAACGTTTCCCGGTCTTTCCTCACATTTATTCTTTAAGCATGGTCATATGTGCGGATAATATTTGCGTGACGAAATGCAAACAATTGATCCTAGCAAAACCAGTGCCCTGATTAAAATAGTATCGATCTACTGATTTTGTTTTATATTTACAATAAGTGGGTATGTAAGTTATTTACAACAAAAAGTTAAATATGTCCAAGATTTACGATAACAATTGGTTACTATTTTTATTTAAAATAAGAAGCGTGCAAATAACTCAATTATTTTGTTATTTAAATGAAAGTACTTACTCAATAATAATAATTAACAATAATTTACTGTTTCCATTACAACATATTAAAAATAATTGCGTACTATCCAGGCATGGCCCTTTGTTTTGTTGTAAACAACACTCACTGCATGGCCTTTGTAACATTTACGCGTATCAGTTGTTTACCTCAATCGAAGCAGAATTGTTATTTTTCGTTACTTAATCCTACGCAACTGAGGCAACAAAGTAATCATTACCTGTAAACATCTACCTTGGTAACGATTTATTTACGTGTAGGTAGGTGGGTACAGCGTGGCTACGTTCTGTTTTCACTTCCGTATCCAAACTACTAACGATCCTTATCAGATCGAAATATAGTCGCTTAAGAGGGCGCCGACCAAACGTCGACCGCGCAGTGGCGCCCTCATCGTTTGTTTGGTTATTTCTTTTATTTTAGAATGAAAATGCAGAAAATATGACATTTAAGTTGTGCTCCATAAGATTATACGTTAATATTATTATAAACGTTAGTTTTAAATTGTTCAGTTTTATTATAATCACTAAAACGGAAAATAGTGGCCACTTTTATCCTAAAATAAAAGAAATAACCAAACAAACGATGCGGGCGCCACTGCGCGGTCGACGTTTGGTCGGCGCCCTCTTAATTGATCGTAAACAACTTTCAACGTGCATTATTTTTCAGCGTGCATTCTTACCCTTTTTCTGGTAGGTAAATGTTTTGTAAGCTTACTTTTATCCTCGTCGCCACTTGTAATGTCTCAGGAGCCAATAAAACACACTTATAAGCACTCAGGTGGATATAGGGTATGCAAGATACAGAACACGTGTGCTCCCGGCTACGGCTGGTGAATGAATGACGCGCCACCACAATCGTGCATACACTACACAATCTTTAATAGTTTAAAAAAATCGTTACGATTTGCTTGGATGTGTTTAATTTTCTTGTAATTAAGTGAGACATGGTCCATAAATTAAAGTTAACCTAAATTTATTAGAGTTACATTTTTGCCTGAGCCGCTATTTCAAAAAAACAGGTATTAATATCTTCCGTTAACAGAAATTGTTTAATTTTGTTGCATAGAGTACTAAGGTATTTAATTGAATAATTTTATGAAAAAAAATCGGAGTTAATATTTTTGCCTGAAGTACAATTCAAAAATTTAGTTTTTTTTATTTTTTCAAAAATCCCGAGGGTGAAAATGTTTAATTTTGAAGAAAATAATTTGCTTTACCTATTCTCGACATATTGTAACTAACATTTTCGAGTTAATATTTTTTTCCGAGTTTGTATTAAAATAAACGCGTTTTTGTTTTTTTTACCGTGATCCGGTTCTGGAAAATGTTTAATTTTTTGTTACTATTAGAAGAGCTAAGGTCAAATACACGATTCAAGAAAAAAATCTGAGTTAGGAATTTTTGCAAGGTTCAAAGCTAATTTGACTGGACTATATCGACTAGTCCTGGTATCGGTGCCACCACATAACGGTCCGTACCTAGAACTTTGCTAACACGGTATGGTCCTACGAAAGAAGGCATAAGTTTTTTGCTCTGCCCGTTGTTACTAAAGCAAGTCTTTGTTATTTTTACGAGCTCACCTTCACTGTAGGTGCGTGCGAGTTTTCTATTCCTGTCGTACCTATCCTGTTGTTTAGCCTGCTCTTTATCTATTCTAGCTTTAACTTCGTCACGTATGTCCGGTAAATCATCCTCATTGCAAACGTGTACTACGACATCATTAAGCATGGGATTAATTTCACTATCCAATCATTACCTCCGAAGGTGTCCTTCCTATGGTTTTTTGAATAGTGTTGTTAAGCCCCCATTGAATGTTACCCAAGTGGCTGTCCCAACTCTTTTCACCATGACTTATGCTTAACGCCTTCAGGGAATCGAGAATGGTGCGGTTGTACCGCTCGACCTGCCCGTTTGACCTGGGGCTAGCTACCGCGTTTAAAACGTGTTTTATATACCTTTATCTAAGCAAAATCGCTTGAATGTGTGCGAGGTAAAACAACTACCACGAACGCTTATGAGACGATCAGGATTTCGAAATGTACTAAAAATGTCTTCTAGAACCCTAATTACATTTTGGGTGTTGGTGTTTCTAACGGGTCTTAGGAAACAAAATTTGGTAAAACCCTTATTTGACTTCACAAAAGGTCCAAGGTGGTCCACATGAAGCGTGTGGAATGGAATCTCTACCTTTGTGATGGGGTGCAGTAATCCTTCGCTAGTACTTGAATTGTTTTTTGCATATGCACACTCAATGCAAGCGCCCACGTACTTCTTGACGAACCTGGACATTTTGGGGAACCAATAATTGTTTTCTATCTTTTCTTTCTTTCATCTGGTACGTGCTATTATTTTTATTTATTTTTTATTTATGATAGGCACGTGCCTGACCACTATCTCACCTGATGGCAAGCGATGATGTGGCCGAAGATGGAGCACGCTTGCCTGGAAGTAACCTATTCACTCTTGACTTATAAAAAGACTTCCGGATTGTAGCTATCAGGAAGCAAACTCTGGCAGGGAATTCCACTCCTTAGCTATACGCACAATGAATGTGTTCCTGAAACGTTTAGTGTGTGTGGGTGGGATGTCCATCATGTACCGGTGGCGTATCGCTGTACGTCTTGTGGTCTGATGATGAAATGGGCTTGGCGGAATTAAACATTCACATAATCCACAGATTACTACCATGTACACAATCTTTATCATAATGTGAAATTCCATTCACTTGGTACGGATCGGCGGGATCGGATTCACTCAATCACTGTGACATTCGTGTAGTTCTATGGATTCACGTATTAGAAATCCGACGAACTGATATATGCTAATATTTAATATTCACATAATCTACAGACTACTGATATGTACAATAATCTTTAACATAATCTGGGATTCCATTCACTTGGCACGGATCGGCGGGATCGGATTCGTGAAGTGATACGTATTATTAGGTTTTAGTTATATATCACTGATCCTCAAATATTAGTTAAGATATTCTAATTATTGTAGACATATAAGCTAATACTGATAAATGTCGATATTAACCCATCTATAGTCATGACACTCATGACAGACAACTGACGTTGGTTTTTGTTATATGGGATTGACTTCAAGTGTAACAAAATCGATAAATTAACCGAAAGGTATGTAAAAATAATGAATTTGTTTTTGACGACCATTATTCAGTTAATATTTTTCGTCACAATATACATACGTAGTAAGAATAAACGAAGAAGCACATTCCGAAGCTTTCATCTATTTTATTTTATTTCGATTAGAATAACGTGGAATCGAGTGAAGTCGATTTTCACTTTAAAACAACCCTGTTTTCCGAATCAAAACTCAATTAAAAAGCAACAAAACAGGACATCGAATTCGAATTCAAGAAATAAACGTAATAAACAAAAAAATAGTAATTGTTTATATTTATACAACGTGCAACAATATGACGGTCATCACTTGACAATGAATCGAGCCAAAGCCTCACGAAGTGGGTTCGAAGATCATAAAATGCATATTGTCGATACCAGCTTATGATCACCATCGAATTGAGTCAAGTGAAGTTAAGCCAAACATCATAATGTTCAATGATCCAAAACGATCCCAAGTCGCCCGAAGTGTTAGTATTGCTTATCCAGACATAATTAGGTAGTTTCAGAAAATAAATCGATTTCATAACTGTTTTCAAAAATTGATATATGTACAGTTTCGATTTGACATTCTGGAAAAGCGATATGACCCCTCCCTAGCTTTCCCTTTGAGCTTATGTTGTCAAACAAATCAAGCTAAGAAAACAATTCAGATATTTTTTTTATGTCTAACAGTTCAAGCAAGTTCTATAAAATTAATAAACACTAAATAATTCATTCATTAATATTTCAATATTTCGAGTTATTGTGAGATTCTTATACATGCTTAGGGCAGTCATTTAGCCAATTCATTAAAAGATGACATTGAAGGCTAATCGAAACAAAGTATAATCTAATCTAAAGTATCTCGGTTATATTGTTGGATAAGAAATGATCCACTACTGCGTTCATGTTCACTGTAATAACTGGGTGCAAGTTTTATTTGGTAAGCGCCTACTGCGAAAAGGGTCAATTCTTCAGCGGTCAATATTGGAAATGCGGTAACATTATTCTGCTCAACAGTAATATTTTCGGAATTGGCTCTATTTCGGTTTAATCTTTTTTCGTCCACGTAATCTGCCAAGTTATTGGTAACATTCAGTCGCTCTCTAGGTATATTTATAAAATCGCTTGCATGGGGACTGTCTATTATGTCGACGTGAAAGGCATTCTTTAAAGCCGCAGCGATTTTAAGGTCTGTGAAAAAATGGCTCATGGGTACATTACAATGTTCATGACGAAAAATCTTAAAATCACGTTTTGCCTTCCATTTACTACCTCAACAGGCCACCGGCAAATATGCACATTCTTGATTTCTTTGCCTGGATTGTACTCAATTGAGTAGCCCTTCTTGCCTGTGATTCTGGCATTATGCCAACATATCCATGGGATTCCAACATGGGTATAGAGTCACGAAACCCTCTGTCTAAAATGAATATATCACCGAACTGTAACAGCCAATGAATGACTCTACCTGGACCATCTAAAAGATTTTTAAAATAGTAGCGTCATTTTGAGTCGCTTGATAAGGTACAGAAATATCGATAATGTGCCCATCACATGTAACAAATAAAAATGGTTTAAGTAGATTTCTGTACTTGTGGAGACTACGTGACTTTTTGAAATATGGCGGACGCAAGCACATGTCGTCGCTCGCATGACTAACTGTCCTATCTCCGTATTGTCATTTTTTCAGGAAAAGCGTTTTGCAGTTACGACATTTCTAACTATGATAAAAGTATCATCTATCGGCAATTCTGAATATTTAATTATATTTATTCGTAAAGAGTATTTATAGTACTTTAATTTTAAGATATAGCTACTCATTTATTTTCAATATAAGTATTTATTTTTAATTATCAAAACAGATAGGACACTTTGTGAAAACTTTGTTTATCAATCTGAACAGTTTTTTTCTACATACGACTTTACGGTTTGGATTAAGTTTGGAAATAAAACAAGCAAAACATTACGCTTTTAAATTTATATTAAGACGAGTTTAACATAAGAGGAACATAACACCTTTTTAATAATCTTAATATTATTTTTTAAGAATCACAACTTAAAAAGACACAAAAATATTTAAAAAAACAACATAAAAGTACAATCAAATTATTAGCAAACAGAACAAAAAAAAAATTAAATAACAATTTATAAACCTATTCATTCAGTTATATTGTGAGATCACATGAAGCAAGTAATTGAGTATCCATTTTAAAATCAGACTTTTTATCAAATCTTAACCATAAATTGTAATTACTTTTAGAAAACAGGTGGTTTGCAGTTTAAATGATTGGTACTATCTTAATGATGCAGTGAACGACAAAACGAAACGAATTCGGGTAACCTTATGACTGGTGTGTCACCCGCAGTCAAAGCCATTAGATCGTTGTACTTTTCTTGAGAAATCTTTGGTTGTGTAACATTGAGTGGTAAAATTTGTGAGTGCAATTCTCCAGAAACTTGCCTTCTTAATGTCAATGAACGAGAATTTACAGCAGTGTGATCAGTTTTGAAAAAGAATTTGTTGGGATCAGTTTTCATAAAAGATAATTCCATCATTTGTCTCCAATCTACCATTTCACCAGTGTCATCTTTTCGAACAGAAAGTAGCCGCAAATTTTGTGAGAGTGCTTTAAAATCTAAAAAGTCCGAGTAGCTTAGAGCTGTTACTATATACGGTTGTCGTCTTCGTGCCAATTTTATAATGGGAATTAACTAAGAAGGAAGGAAAATGTCACCACTTTTTTAATTGCGTAGTCAATGGCACTATGAGCAGAGTCGCCCTCATTTTGGCCATGGCATGGGACAAAGATGCTTAAAACAATTTCTTGAATAGAAAGGGAATTGTTTATAACGTAAAGAAGGGTAGCTGCTACAATTGAATTTTTATTCTGGCCGCTGCAGCCATCGGCAAATAAATAGACTTTCTGAATTCCTTTTTCGTCCAAACTTTTAAGGAAAAGGTATAAAGCAGTAGAAATTTCTGAAGCCCCTCTCTTACTTTGTCCTTCATGCCACGTATAGCAGAAACAATCATGTGATACCATCTCGTAAATGGTGAAATTATACACCGATAACCTTCTCTTGTAAAACACAGCGCTTTCATTACTAATGGGTAAGTTAATAACCTGCTGGAGATCAAAAGTAGCACAAGCTACTGTTAATGCATCTTTTTGAGCTTCTTGTTTTCGTTCTGATCGTTTTGCACGGAATGATTGCTTTTGTAGTATATGGGTGGGATATGTTTCGTGCAAATTGGCTTTGATGTCGTCAGTTCCCTCACGATATGTTGAGCATAAACTGCACTGGTATTTCTTAGGACGATGAAAAGATAGATTTTTACATTTAAATAGTTTTCTGTAAAGAGAAAGGCTGGGTTTTGGTTCTTCCTGCAAGTCTTCGACAAGCATTTGATGCATTTTTCTAATGGTTAAATCTGAGTGCAAATATTCACGAGTAGAATTGGCTCGACAGTAATGAAACTCTACTCTTGGGAAGCACTTTAAGTGTTTTTTTATTTTTTTTATTTATTAAAAATTTCGTGAATAACACCTTAACAGCTATAACGCCAATGCGATGTTACCACTACAAAGATACAGTTAAAATACAATAATTATAATAATAAAAAAAAGTATATTCATATACAATAAATATAGAACTGAAATTCAATAAAATAACAATTAAACATTAAATACAATTAAAAGACAATTAAAATCACCTAAATGTTTTCAATACACCTCAATGCTACTTCTGTGAACTTCATCAGGCTGCAGTGAAATATATCCACCTCCCCCGAAATAATATTTAACAATCTTATGGCGCGTGATAAGGGGGCAAACTTATTAAGATTTGTCCTAGAGGATGGCTCCAGTAGCGAAGGCGTGGTGCGACGCGCGCATCTGGGCGACACGCGCAGCCTCAGCTCCGCCAACAGATCGGGGTGATGTAACCAGCCGCGCAGCACCCGAAACACGAAGCTACACAGAGCAACGTCCCTTCGCACCGCTAGCCTGCTGTACCCTACCATACCCATTACGTAGAGACTTGGGTACATAAGCGGGAAGAAGGGATAGACACCGTACTGCTTAAAAAACGAGTGAATTTGTTTTGGATTCTTTCCACCATGACACTGTATTTAGCCTCATGAGGATTCCAAATGATAGCACTCGTTTCCAGACGGCTCCGTACCAGCGCATTGTACAGAATTCTAACCACTGCCGTATTCTGAAAGTCTTTGCACTGTCTAAGTATAAATCCAAGATTTTGGAAGGACTTGCCGCATATGTCTAAGATATGCTCACGAAACCTTAAATCCGGAACCATCTTCACACCCAGGTCCCGCACATGCGTGACTCGTGACATAACCGCGGCTTCCATCTCATACTGATGCAGCAGAGGTTCCTGCACGCGAGTGTAGCTCATCATACTGCATTTGGAATCGTTAAAACCTAACTTATTATCTACACTCCACTGCACTACCCTATCAATATCCTGTTGAAGCCGTTCACAGTCCGAAGTATTTTCTACCGCCAGGAACAACTTGAGGTCATCTGCGAACAGCAAACACCTCACTTCCTTTACGACTTTCGGGAGATCATTGACCATCAGAATGAAGCCTAATGGACCGACATTGCTACCCTGACTCACCCCCGAAAACGTAAAATAAGGCTTAGAGACGTATCCACCATATTCGACGTACTGCCGGCGATCGCCAAGATAGTCCGCAAAGAATTGCAGCAGGTGCGGTGTGAAACCAAATGCCGCAATTTTAGCCAACAGCACATCGTTGTCGACGCTGTCGAACGCCTTCCGAAAGTCAAAGTACGCAGTGTCGACTTGCCCCCCAGCGTCAACAACAGGGGTCAGGTATGTCATAAAAGACAACAAGTTACTCCCCGTACTCCGACCAGTCCGGAAACCATGCTGAGCGTCGGTCAGGCGAGAAGTTACTTGATCAGATATACACTTGTGCAATACCGACTCAAACACCTTAGCAAACGCCGACAGAATGGCCACCGGTCGGTAGCCACTGACATCAGTTCCCGTACCTCCCTTCGGGACTGGAATCACTCTAGTAATTTTCCATTGGTTGGGATATTGACCAAACTTTAAAAACAAATTTAAAATGTGCAGTAATGGCTTTTCAAACACCACGCTACAGTCTTTTACTATATAAGGTGGTATCCCGTCTGGTCCCGCCGAATACTTGGGTTTGAGGCGGCGAAGCGCGGCGCGCAGCTCGCGCAGGTCGAGCTGGCCAACGTGCACGTGTGCTGCGCCCGCGCTCGCGCCAGCTGCGCGCTCCGCCTCCGCGGGGTCCAGTGCCGGGCGCACCTTGTTATACACCGAATGAAAGTAGGAAGCCAAACATTCCGCACACTCTTTGTCACTCAATTCCTTTCCGTCTTTTGTGAGTCGAGTTTTGTTGCGTCTAGCACGCTTACTTCTGACAAAATTCCAAAACGATTTAGGATCGTTTTTAATATTTGTTTGTAGCCTACGCTGGTAATTTTCATACGTTGACGCTAATTTATTTTTAACTTGGGTTCGATAGTAAGAAAACCATTCTTAGTCGCTATTGGAACCAGTAATTTTAAATAATTTATGATACCTCCACTTTGTTTTGATGTCGCGAATTAAATCAGATGTATACCAGGTTGGATACATATATTTGCACTTATTCGGATCACATTTTCTTTTCATCGATGTGCATTCACTAATGGCGTCATTAACTACGCTATAAAAAAACGTCAATGCCAAATCAGGATCCAAAATGTCATACAATGCCTCCCAATCTACCGATTGTAAAATACAATATAGTCTGGAAAAGTCACATTTGGTAAAGTTCCATTTCGGTTCACTATTTAATCCGGATTCCTCCTCACAATCAGAACTCGGTTTGTGTACTGTCAATGGATCATTGAATTGACCTCCAAACTTCGCTGTAGCTATCAGTGGAGGATGCTGAACGTCAATATCCACCAACGGTTCGCCCGAAAGTTCTACCTCCATCTCAGTCGCCAAAAACGTAGTCAATACTAAGTCCAAAGTACGATTATTTATATTACATACATTATTTACCTGATGAAATCCACAGAAAGCGTTTACATACTCCAAGTAACTTTGCACTTCCAGTGATGTAGATGGCATATTAAAATCACCCAGCACTAACACATTCTCATAATTTACACATACAGTTTCTAAAATATTAAACAATCGCATATATTCATTACTATCACATTTCGGTGGAATATAAACTACACAACATAAAAACAAACAATTATTTCCCAGGTGCACGGTAGCACATACAATTTCAAATAAGGCTGAGTTCACATTGGCGATTGGAACCCACCTTAAATCAAACCGTGGCGATGTTGCTAAAAACACTCCTCCTTGTTTGCGCCCATCTGCTCGATCACACCGTAGTATTTTATATTCCGGTGGAATAAGTTCGCCATCATGGATTGAATCATTAAGGCCCGACTCAGTGATGGCAAAAAGGTCGTAAGAAGATGCCAATAGATTTGTGAAGAAAGTCTTTGTTTTTGTTCGCAAACCTCGAACGTTCTGGTAATAAACTCGAATGCATTCATTCCTGGCTTTGGTTGCCTTGTGTTGATTTACGGGAGTTCCGAAACCACACCCATTGGTTGAATTGGGTGTTAAGTGGCCAGCTATCAACATTGTTCAACTTCTCAAAAAGTGATTCTGGGACTCCAATCATAAATGACGCATAGTCTCTTTTGCTTTTCGGGATTATTTTTTCGACTTTAATATCGTCAGTGCCACAGATTCCCGCCACGTCCTCACATATTGCCTTCTCAGATGTGTCTGGATGCAGTGACCACACATGTAAAAACTTTTTTTTCTGAATTGCTTGAATTGTAGCAATTTGCGCGTTTTCTCCTTTTTTTATGGCATTAACGACGACTTTCTTTGCATTCTTTTTGTTATTGACTACTTTCCATTCTTCAGATGAGAAGTCTTCCTCCAAAGCAATCCCAGCGGTATCCAATGAACACTCGCTGGTTTTCTGTGGTACAGACGCAGCCTTATTCTTAGCTCGCTCTGTTGCACGGCGCGCACGTTCCGTCTCCTTTCTTTGCGGTTCTTTGGCATCAGTCGCAACACTTGCCTCGCTCACCCGCTGCGTAGTTGGTATTACGCTGAGTTTATCCATCTCGCTCTTCGATGTATTAGTAGACACTTGAGCTTCAAGCTTCTCAATTTTGGTGGATAAAACTGCAAGTACCCTCATCTGTTCGGTAATGGTGACGAAATAATTTTCAATCTTTTGCTGTTGATCGTCTATTTTCTTGTTTTGAGACTCAATCACAGCTGTTTGAGTCGTGATTTTTGCCGTCAACGCTGCCACTTTCTTTGATAAATCGTTGAAAGCCGTTTCAACGTTAAACTTGGACATTTTTATCGGTGAACGGAATAAAAACATGAACTTCAGATGTGTCAAAGGACAGTTATATAACTGTCCTTTGATACAACCATCACAAACACTGCCAAAGCTCTAGTTGAAGAACACTTTCAACTTATATAAGTTGAAAGTGTTCTTCAACTAGAGCTTTGGCACGATCATCTTTTTGTATATTCGCTATTGTGCGTCCTCCACGTCTGTCTTTCTCCTGTATCCCAGTGGGCAACAACTTCTGTATAGCTGTTTTAACTGTTCTCTCTCCAACCGCCAAAATATTAAAAAAAAAGTTCTACAAACTTTCTTCCTCTCGCCATCATTATATAAATAGTACATTATAGTATTCTTTCTTTTAGATTCAGGTCCAGCTGTTTTTTGTTTTGTGTTCATCTTTTCAATGTGTCGTGCAATGAATTCTCTTTGAGATTGTAGACTTCCTAACGCCTAGAAAGCATCAAACAATGTTTTACGAGAATTTTCATCGAAAACACCACATTCACGATTGATTCACTTGCAGTTTTCTACATTACATACTGGTCCAAGTTGTCGTTCACGTATAATTTTATTTGTTATTTTCGTAGTATATTCCTTTCCCAAATTTTTGTTTCTTTTATTCAACTCCTTTTTAGATATCTTTTCTTTCTTCTGAATGACAATTTCTCTTGGTGAACCTTCAACTGTAAAATCTTCTGGCATCTATCTATTAAGGACATTAGAACCTAAATCACATAGTGGCGAAATGGGACGTGGTTGTTGATGATCATTACAAGTTATATTGTTATCGAAGTGATTCCAACATAACAAACAAAATTGAACATCGGAAGCATGAACTGAAAACATTTTCTACGCATTCGATAACTTCACACGACTGAACTATGTATTCATCTTCGACAGCAAAGATTTGTGCCGCATTAGTAGACGTTACTGAATCTTCAATATTATCTTGTAATATACTGAATGAACAAATCGTTGCATCGCTTGAATTAGAATCTCTCCTAACATTAGAACATATGTTTTCTTGAAGGGTTTTAGCCGCATCACAAGCAATTTCGGCAATGTTATCTTCCAAACAAACGGTTTCATTACTTGAAACAGAAGCTGTGCTAGGATTTAAAGGTATTTTTTTTCTGTTGCATCGAAAATACTTAAACGCGTATGTTGTTCATTCACCTTGGAATTGTCACCATTTTCTCTTGAACTATGCTCGAAACAGTTCACCTAAGTATTCAGTACTGATAGTAATTGACGTTTTTCCTTTGGTTCCGGATTATAGTCAGGGTCATTATCATTTGAGGCATCTGAATCATGAAAAGGATCGCCGCCGTTTGATTCATCAGAAGAAGATTCATTATTGATATTTGTGAGATTTTCAGATGTAGCTGCATACGAGTAGTATTTTTCGCGCCTCGGGCGATCAACGCGCGAAAGACTGACGCACTCGATCGATGGTGCTCGTACGTAGTAGCATGGATATGCATAATAGGGTATTTTACACTATGTAAGGAAAAATATAAAAATGTTTGTTCATAATAGATTTCGAAAAAAGTAAACAAGAAACGTCGATATTTATTCATAAAATTGCAATTTTAATTTTATAATTCCATTTTAAAAATCGTCTTTTCTAATCTGTTTTTCAAATGTCTAAAACGCCATTCGCCATATTGGATCCCGCCGTGACGTCATTCCGATAGCAAACAATCTACTGAAAATAAGTTGTGCGCTGTTATTTTGATAAATTTACGAGTTATTAACACGTTTGTAGACTTCTAGCCTTTATTTCACTATGGAAGACGGTTTTGTGAAAGCAGAAAGTACAAATCTGCCAATGGTTAATACTTTAATGGTGGCGAAATTTTTTGCCTCCAATCCCGATTTCTGTTCTGCCGAGTTGAGAAATGTTAAAACAGCAATGTAAGTAACCATTGTATCAAGTTTTGTCTAATAATAAGTACAATAACAATACACAATACAATAAAACGGGTCCTTCATGTTACACTCCAACCTAACCTATATTTTGTCATCAGGTCGGGAAGGGAATCTTACGGAGACGACGCAATAGGCTATGTGCAGCTGAAGCGGGTTCAAAATACATGCGTGGTTAAGTGTACGGTATGCCCGGAACATAAAGTGCGTACCAAGCCCTATGCAGTGACACTTGTTGTAAACGAACAAGAAGAGACTGTGACTAGTGTCAAGTGCCACGATTGCCCATCTTCAGAAGGCGGCTGCAAGCACAGTGTTGCATTTTTAATGTGGTTACATCGTCGAACCGAAGCCCCGTCGTGTACTTCGGTTGAATGCTATTGGAGGAAATCGAATCTGGCTAAGGTTGGATCATCAATAAAAATTTTGTGTGCTAAAGAAATCTCAAAAAGAAAACCAAAGGAGATGGTTCAAGATAGCAGTGTCTTAAATGAATTTCTTTTAGAATGTAAAAAAAAAAAAATTGACAAATGCCAGTTTTTGAGGCATGAACCTGATTTTGACAGTAAAGCAACTTTATCACTGCATCATCTAATAATGAAATACAATGATGAAGACTGTGACATTTTTTTAACTAAAATTTCTCATCTTTTTGATCAAAAAACCATATCATCCCTGGAGAGTAGAACTAGAGATCAACATAAAAGTGGCTTGTGGCATGAACTAAGATATGGCAGAATCACAGCCTCAAAATGCTATAAAGTGAGCCAGTGCAAAACTGTGGATGGTGCTCTGGTTG
Organism: Melanchra persicariae; assembly: GCA_947386135.1. Taxonomy (NCBI): domain Eukaryota; kingdom Metazoa; phylum Arthropoda; class Insecta; order Lepidoptera; family Noctuidae; genus Melanchra; species Melanchra persicariae. The sequence goes on along the minus strand of OX376652.1, from coordinate 9,848,676 downwards.
CTATGGTTTTTGGTGCAAAAGTTCCTGAAACTCCAGCAATATCAAGAGGTAAAAAACTGGAGGATGAAGTCAGGATAGCAGTGGAAAAGAAAATGGGAATAAAGATAGCAAAATGTGGTCTATATATTTCTGAGGCATTCCCAATGGTTGCTGGCTCGCCTGATGGGATTAATAACAAGACTACTTTTGAAATTAAGTGTCCGTCTAGTGAAAAAACTACACAAAACTATATAGATAAGAATGGTTCAATATCAAAGAAATATTTTGCACAAGTTCAAATGCAGATGTATTGTGCTAAAGGAAACAAAAGCTATTTCTGTGTCGCTAGCAGTGATTTTAAGAAAAACAATCAGGTCACTATAATCCCTGTTGAATATGAACATGAATATGTCATGAAGTTATTAAATAGTGTAGTTGCTTTTTGGAAGAATAACATTTTTCCAATTTTATATAAAAGTGTTAAAGTCTGAAAATATACTTTTCAGGAATATACTTTATATGTGTAACTAATGGCAGCACTGGCTGTCAATGGAATCAGCTGCTCATAATTTATAATTTTTGTACTAAGATTTATTCTTTTATCATAAAATTCCTATTTCGGATCTACCTATATCCAAGTTTAAAATGGTCGTCAAGAATACCTTAATTAAAAAGGCATATTACAATATTGAAGAGTACATATCAAAGATGCTTGGACAGGCGTTGCTCCAATCTCCATACAAATTTGATGTAAATTATTGTTGGCATTTAAAAGAGCAACCCTTTGAGTTTCTTGCTCGTTCTTCTCAAAAAGAAGTCTGCCTTGCGAATGAGCAGTAGTTTATAATTGACAATTTCAAGAGTAATATTTTGTTACCAATGAAATAAAAATACTTTGACTTTGAATATTTTTTTTATCTTTGTAGGTTTTTATAATACAAAATACATCCATTTTATAAAGATATAATGATTGTTTTATTAAATTAATTTTATACATTAAAAGTTCTGTTGAGTGCAGTAGACTCATAATAGTGATCCATCCTTGAAATGAACTGTCTTATGTTGACCAACATCGTCTTTATAAAGAACACCATGGAAATAATGAAACTATACTTATTACAATATACTTTGTATATCTTGAATGGTTAATGTGACTAATATGAAACATTTTTAAACTCAAAAGACACTTATAAATGAACACAGAATCTATTAAATTGAACTTTGAAAAATTTGGATTTATTTTTGCTAGTCTAGACTAGAATAACATTTTATATGTTAGTTACATAATCACAAGAGTTATTTCAAAGAAAAATACATGTTTTAATAATTTCAAGTACTCAAAACAGAATAATATAAAAATGTCACAACAAAATACATGAAAATAATATTGGCATTCGAAATATAAACATAAAAAATAAACACACCAAACAGATCTAAATTAATAACAAAGAAGTATATATTATGGCCTATATTATTGAAGCCTATGTCCAGCAGTGGACTGCGATGGGCTGATGATGATGATGATGATATATTATCTGAGATTACACCATACAACACATACAACAGTATAAATCCATAGTTGCATTTTATCTTTCAAAACCACTTGAAACAGGTCACCAGTTACTTAATAAGGGCATCTTGTAAATTAATCAAGGCACAAGCTGTTCTAATACACAAATCTAACATGCAAATTATATTTAAATTTATGACTGAATGCATTTTTAACATTGCAAACTCTCTTAATCTTCGAATGACCCTCTCAACGTGAATCCTAAGACTAGCTATTTGTTTGGTTTGCCTTGCTTCAGCTTTTGTTAATTTGGAACCCGCAGGAACACTCGGAGGTCTCAGCAAAGTAAAACCTTTTTGAGATAAAAAATGTTCAAGGTGCTTAAACCCTCTATCAGCTAAAATGCATGTGTTAGATGGCAAACTATCTAAAAATTTGCAGTGTTCCACTAAGTTTATGTCACTTATTCTTCCTCCATATCCAGTAGACACAAAATTTACAAGACCATCAGGTGTACATGATATTAAATATTTAATAGTATTAGCTTTTTTGTATTCAGACCAGGTTAATGCTTGGTGCATGGCTTTTTTTGGTTTCTGAATTTCAATTTCCAAGCAGTCTATTATGCATGTAACTTTATTATATTTATGTCTGAAAGCTATAGGTAAGTTCTTCTTGATTGTGTAACTTGAAAACTGTTTAACAAATGGCGAAAGAACTTTTACCATTTCTGGCATTGTGTTAAAAAATACATTGCTAGCTCGAGTGACTGATATATCAAAATCATCAGCAAGTTGTGCAAATGTTCTATTTAATTTTATTCGCATTAAACATAATAAAATATTTTTTTCAGAAACGATAGTGTGTTTTTCAATCAAATGTATTAGAAAATACAGTTCCTTTGGTATACCAATATATAATCGGGGCTTACTTTTTATCTTTGACAAAGTACTCTGTAGATTTACTTTTTCAATTTTTTTGTATTCCTCTTGTGAGCCATCAGAAGTAATTTTTGATTGACTACATATTTTATATGGAGAGGAATCGTATTCGACTATCGATCCTGCTATTGATGGTGTGTATGATTCATCACTCTCATATTTATCTTCAGAAAAATTCAGTTTTCTTTTAGTGGCTGATAGACATAGCTTGCGCATCTTTCCCTGAGGTACTTTAAAGGGTGATGTTGCAGTACACACAGTTGTCTTCAATGGTGATGTTATGCTGTTTTTTGTTTTTATTTTAGTTTGCACATTTCTACTTCTGTAGTGTGTCATCCAACAGACTTGAATTGCTTTGTGTTCCTGGGCTTGTACTACTTGGACTGCTTTATCATGACACTTCTTAATTTCAGGTGTCAAAATATCTGAAAATAACAGTAAAATAGTATGATTATTTATCTGTCCTAGTGATACTAATGATAATTTATGACAATTGCATAAACTACAAATAAAATAACTTACCTTGACTACAAGATGGTAATGATATAGCATAATTCTCATTTTGTATGGTGTCCTCAATCTCTTTAATTGTAGACATTCTTTGCCTTTTAATAAAGGCATGCCGAGGTTCACTTGAAGTGGACTTGTGTTTCCTTTTTGCTTGGCAATCAAATCTAGTTGGTACGGTGTTTGGTTTGATCCGAATTCGTTTAACAGAACCCATTATCTTATACTCTGTATAATTTTCCATATCATTTTCCAGCTGAAATATGGATTATAATATTTATGAAGTTTTTAATTCATTACTTATCCTAGGTACCTACCTACATAATATAACCTATAAATACATTACAAAAGATGACATTTGTTTTGTAATATTAACAAGAAGTTTTCTTTTGTTTATTTGATAGTTAATTTACCATTTATAGCGCATACTTACATCAAAGTGGTCTTCACAGAAATACAGTCTAGTCTTTGTGGACAATGACTTTGGATCTCTTCTTGCCAGTTTCAACCAAGTATTTCTCATTTTTACATCACTTGGCACTTGAATCCATAATTTTTGTGGCGTTTTTACACTTGTATTTTTGCATTCAGGCACAAGACACCAATGATAACTCATTATTTTCACGAATCTTATTACTTGGTCTTTCGCAGTCGTATTGTTTACTAACCGAGTGACGTCACGAGATGAAAAAGCATGGCGGCTAGCGTTTCCGCGCGAAAATTCAAAATCATAAATAAAAAACAGATTTTAGGGCGATTTTCGGTTTTAAAAAAAAATTAACAAAATTTCTACTAGTTCATTACGATCTCAGGATTAATTTAAAACAGTTTTTAAAAAATGGTGTAATACCCTATTGCATACCTACTTACTTATCTGCTGTCAGTGTAGTACTGCAACGTTAGGTACGCGCTACCGTCGTACGCAAGGACGGTCGGTCAAGCACAGAAACCAGCCATAACGCTACAACCCACTACTAATACAACCTTAAAATAAACAACAACAAACTACTTAGCAACAAATCCCTTTTTGCACGACGATAGTGTATCGTGTTATCTTCACTTATTATTCCATCCTTACGACTGCTCGTGTCGCTGCGAAGCGGCGTTATGCGCGCGAGACCGCGAGCCGCGAGCCAACGGCTGAATTGTAAGAGCGGGAGGAAGATATATCCACACCGAGACGGACGATGTGGCATGATTATGTTCCCCGCAACCCTGTCTCACATTATGAAATTACCGGCCTAAATTATGTCTTATTGTCAAGTGCCATTAAGTTAACTTTCAACTGTCAAAACGTACAGTGTAAATCTAATTCTTTTAAAAATAATTCACGATACAAAATTTCACTAAAAGTCCTATTTGAGATAGGATATTTTTTTTAAATCTAATACGTGAATTTTAATTTTACTAAAAGTCCTAAATGAGTTACGCCTTTTAGTATGAAAATATTTAAACGAATTTTTTTCATGTATTTTTTATTTGTATTAATCGAAGTAATCACCCATGCAATCAATGCATCTTTGCCAACGCAGTGGCAGTTTATTGATGCCCTTCTTAAAGAAATCAGCTGGACGGGAGGCAACAAATTCTTCAAAGGCATTTTGTACTGCCTCTCGGGTATTGATTTTTTTTCCCGCCAAGAAGTTATCCACGACGGACGGTTGAAAGGTATTGATCTAAACGACATTTTGTAAAACTTGCAGTAGGGCGGATCAAAATTATTTTTTTTTTTTTTAATCATAAAAAAACAACTATTTCATAGACTTTTATTTATTTAATACTGTATATCCCTGATTAAGTAAGAAAGTTTTTAAAGTTATTACTGTTGAAAATTGTGAATTATTTTAGAAAATTTATGTTGGTTAGCCCAAAATGCATCAAATTTAGTTTTTTTTTTAAGGTAAAATGGTTCAAATGCCTACCGAAAATAAAATAGCTGAAAGTATACTGGCTCAAGCATCGCCCTAGAATAAAATAATACGAGAGAAAATGAATTTAGCGTCTAGTCAACTGACAGTTGAACATACATAATGAGCATAAGCAACAAGATGGTGTTGCACCAGAGTGAAGTAGTTTGGTGTAGATGCGCGTTAGAGGGACTGCAGGATGAAACAAAATGAACCCTTACTAGATTAAAGTAGATATTGATGCTTAGGCCATCATAATTCAGCAACGTCCATACGATATTTTTAAGGTAGGTATGCCATTTTATTTAATTTTAGACGATGTCTTGTATAATTAAAAAAAATGTGTAGAGGAATCATTCAAGACATTGATTCTTGTGTCTTGGAACAAGGTATTAGACAAGGCGGTATATCACCCTAAGCCTATCACCACGGAATACATTATACTTTAGTATGACTTTATAAATAAAACAACAAATAAATTGTTAGTAATTATAATTTATTTAAAATCAGTCTTCAACGTACCTAAGTTAAATCAGCAAGTAACCATCAAACATCAATATAAAAAAAAAACTTTTCGGTATTTTGTGATAAATCAGAAGTAGAAAAAAATAACAATCTCGTCAGAAAACAAACAAAAGTTAACATTCTTTATCAAGAAACAATAGAAAATCAACATTCTTTAGTAGAAAAAAAAAAAAAATTATAGATTATCTGTCATCAAAAAGTAAAAAGAAAGAAAATAAGTCATTCATTATTAAAAAATTAAATGTTGACGATGACAAAGAACCTTAAGCTTCTATCTCATCTTCAATATCTGTATCTATCAGAACATCTTTACCTATGCGGTGCGGAAAGTTATTGTATTCTAAGTGAAAAATTTTGGGAAGATCTTTGTATTTAGCCGTAGTTACAGGCAAAGACGTTTTATATTTCGGCTGCAATACCTTTGGTCTTGAAATTATGGCTATAGAATCGGTCTCAGCATCTTTATCCATGGTGTATTTGACAGTCATGATATTGGGTGCGGACTTTTTGAATGTCGCCACCCGAACCTTACTAATCTTTCCGGTTAAATTGCCTTTGAAATACTTTTCTGAAATCTCCTCGTAATTCATAAAATCGTTGTGCGTAAGAGTTTCGACATAATATGGGCCGGGTTCTTTACGAGCCGAGTGAAAAACAGTTGGCCACTGCGACGGTGCCCATATTATAGTATTTGTAACAGAATTTTCAATTGTGGCATGGATGCTATCGACAGTCATTTCCGTATGCCCTGGAAGCAGATAATTCATTTGTATGGTTTCAATGTTTTTTGTTACAAGCAGTGCTCTATGTATGGCGGCTAAAACTATTTTGTTTTTATTCTGTCCTGGACATGAGTCTGAATAAAGAATTGAATTTGTTACAGAACCACGTGAATCGATTTCAGCAATATACTTTTGTAAAATTGTAGATATTTCATTGCCTCCTCTTTTTCCTTCGGTTTCTCCCCACGTATAACAAAAGCCTTTTCTGGTACCACTTTCGTAAAAACAAAGGTTGTACTTAGTATATTTTCTAGTATAAAATAGTAGTATACTCTCCCCATAAGGGGTGTTCAATACTTTTTGTAGATCAAAAGAAGTGCAAAGCATTGCGTTATTCTTCTTGCTTAGTTCACGGTGAAAAGCTTATCTATCTTTTGATGCCTTTTTTTCCTTTAAATGATTTAACATTTCAGGATTTTCTTTTTCATTCTGGCCTTCAAAACGTAAACATTTGGCACATTTATCCTTCTTTGGAACATGGAAACCAATATTGAAATCCTTGTTGAAAATATCACGAAATATTTTTTCACCAACGACATCTACACTCTCTGAGGTTTTCGACTGTTTATAAATCCTATAAAGTTTTTTATGTTTTTAAATTCAGTGGGGAGATATAATTTTGTTTTATATATTATATATAATTTGATTCGATATAATTTGGATGGGCAACACTGCTCAAGTGACATGTAAAATTTTTGTTCCGTATTTTAAAATTAGATTTAATTAGTATTTAAGTGTAATTAGGGTGTAATTGTTTTTGAAAACTTAATACAACTGCATAAATGTATAATGGAGTCGAGACGCGCACGCGCTGTCGCACGGACGCGTGAGACCAACCATGGCCTCCAAATTGTTAAAATGTTCGAGTTGCAATATAGTTATCAACGAGGTTCTAGCCTTTGTTAGTAATAAAATCGATGTGATGAACGAGGAGAGCATTAGTCAAATTTGTGTTAGTGCATTTTCTGACGAGGACATTCACTGTGCTAAAAATCTCCTGTGCGAATCCCTACCTACTGAGAAGCGTAAGAAGACAAGGAAGAGAGATGGAAAGAAGGTCCGTGAAATAGACGACATCATCTGCATGCTGAAGGAGTCCGATCCTGAGATCTTACCGGTTTTTGTGGCCCGCGATCTACACAAGCTCCCGCCGGTACTTTTTGATCATGTCGACGTTACGCGGATTCTAAAAGATTTGATGCGTATGCAGCAAGAGATGAATCAGTTCAAAGAACAGTACGTCACTAAGGATAGCCTAGATACTGTTAAGTCTGATCTAGAAAACCTAAAAAAAAGCATCTATAGTGAACAACTTTCGAAGTACCCCCCGTAATATTAATATGAAGAGAGGTGGCTTTTTACTGGATAGTCACGATGACTACTGCAGTGGTCCTAGGGGACTTACATACGTGGGCGCAGAACATGACACTCCATGCAGGGAGCCTAACGAAGTACGATCAGAAACCAATTATCGGGATATCGCTCAAACTTTTTCTTTTTCTAAAAGTGAGGGTGTTCAGAAAATTTACGGTGAGACCAACTTATTGAGCGAGAGCGGTAGTCGCCTTACGGCGGCCGGTGACGCGCTCGAGTCGGTGACTCACGCGCAATCAGCTGCGATCGTCGGAACTAGCGAGGTGGGACACACAGCTGTTTCGAACGTAAACAATAACCTAAACGGTAAGAAATCTTTAGCCGATGTTGTTCGCGATGGTGACTGGAAAATTCCCGAAGCAGACAAGGAATGGACCTTAGTACAGAAAAGACGTCTACGTAACCGCTTTGTTGCAAATAGAGGAACTGCAGTTTTGAGCCCAAAAGCTACTTTTAAAGCTGCGGACATAAGTATTCCTATTTACTTATACAATGTTGCGAAGGGCGTGCCCGTGTGTGACATTCTGAGTTATATTGCGAGTAAAACGGATGTTGCTGTTTCTCTAGAAAAAGTGCATATGAAGATACCAAAATCGTATGACGCGTATAAAGTATTAGTACCGAAGCATAAATTAGAAACTTTTCTAAATGATGATTTCTGGCCAGAAGGCGTCGCGTACCGGCGCTTTGTTGACTTCAAGATTAGAAGTAACGGTACAAAGAGTGGGGAAAAAATTGTATCTGTGCAACCTTCCTTATGAATAATTACGCCAAACTAGTAACATTTAACTGTAAAAATATTGTAAGATCAGTGGAATGTGTAAGAAAAATATGTGAAACTGCTGACATAATAGCACTTCAGGAAACGTGGCTGTTGCCGCATGATATTCCGTTCCTGGGCAGCATCAGCGATTGTTTCGCGTTCACTGGCAAGTCTGCCGTGGACACGTCGGCCGGTGTGCTCCGCGGCCGACCGTATGGAGGTGTGGCAATCCTGTGGAGGAAGTCTGTGTTTCCCTCAGTGTCAGTGTTACAGTGTAGTAGTGATCGCATAGCAGCTATTAAGGTTGAGATAAGTGAGCGTTCTATGCTAATTATATCTGTTTACATGCCTACGGACTCAAAAGACAATTTGATTGAGTTTACGGAGTGTCTAGGCGAAGTAAATTCTATAATTGAAAATAGTGATGTGGAATCTGTGTATGTGTTGGGAGATTTTAACGCGCACCCGGGTGAGTTATTCGCTAATCAACTTTTAGACTTTTGTGTGGAACAGTCATGGGTGTGCATTGATCTTGATATGTTACCTAACGATTCACACACTTTTGTTAGTGAGGCACACGGATGTCGCCGGTGGCTCGATCACTGTGTGGTTTCGAGCGCTGCGCTCACAACTATCGATCACGTGACTATATTATACGATACATACTGGTCTGATCACTATCCCTTGCAGTTAACTTGTAATTTGAATTTAATAAAACCTAAAATTATAATGAATATTGTTGGTAAAAATAAAGTGGTCTGGGGAGATAGGCAGGCTTGTCAAATTGAAACATACATATTATAATTTTTGTCATACGAAGTTAAGGGATATTGACTTTCCAGCCGATTTTGCTACTTGTGCGGATAAAATGTGTAACTGTACATTTCATAAATCATTAATTAATGATATGTATAAAAGTATAGTGCAAATACTGGCTGAGGGCGCGAAATATTCATATAGTGCGGCTTCAAATTCCGGTAGGGGTAAACACATAATAGGCTGGAACAGACACGTTAGAGAGGCTCACGGTAAGGCGCGGCAATGTTATCAGAATTGGCTATTGTATGGGAAACCGAGCTCTGGACGGTTATACAATGAAATGGCAGAGTCTAGGCGATTATTTAAGGTAAAATTGAAATGGTGTCAAAATAATCAACAAAGGATTAAAATGGATATGATAGCACAGCACCATTCCAATCATAATTTTTCAAAATTTTGGAAATCAACGAATAAGTTGAATCTGAAGCCGAGCCGGCCCGTGAGCGTCGAGGGTGTACACGAGCCGGATGATATCGCGAGATTGTTTCAGCAGCATTTCAGGGTTGAACCGTTTTTGAGGCCTGCACAGTCGGACTTGTTGTCGGTGTCGAGTGCTGGGGCTACATCTGGTGATGTCAAGGTGAGGTTCACTGCAAAGGATATAGCTTTGGTCATAAAATCTATGAAGAGAGGAAAGTCTCCAGGACATGATAGCCTCAGCATTGAGCACTTGCGGCATGCTGGGATACACTTACCTAGGGTTCTAGCTTTGTTATTTAATCTGTGTGTCAGCCACTCCTGCCTACCTGATGATCTCATGTTTACTGTTGTTGTCCCTATTGTAAAAAATAAAACCGGTGATGTCTCGGATAGGTTAAACTATAGGCCTATCTCGTTAGCTACGGTTATAGCGAAGGTGATGGACGGTCTGCTTGATGGCCATTTAACTAAACATATAAAACTGCACGACGGTCAGTTCGGTTTTCGGACTGGTCTCTCCACGGAAAGTGCGATCCTGGGCCTCAAGCAGACCGTGCACTACTACACCGCGCGTAAGACGCCAGTATACGCGTGTTTCCTAGACCTGTCCCGGGCTTTTGACATGGTCTCATACGACCAAATGTGGACCAAAATGCGTCAAGACACTAGTCTGCTCCCTGAGATTGTTTCGATATTTGAGTACTGGTATAATAATCAGAAAAATGCTGTTAGGTGGGCCGAAAGTAGATCGGACGAGTACAGGTTAGAGTGTGGGGTGAGGCAGGGGGGGTTGACCTCACCGAAACTTTTTAATTTGTATATGGACCGCCTGATTGGAGAGCTGAGCAGCACAGGAATCGGATGTCATATAGATGGAGTTTGCGTTAATAATATTAGCTACGCGGATGACATGGTGCTGCTCAGCCCTTCAATCGGCGCGTTGCGTAAGCTGCTTCGTATATGTGAAAGGTATGCAGAGGCCCATGGGCTCAGATACAATGTGAAGAAAAGTGAGGTTATGGTTTTTAGAGCACCCAAAAAAGATTTCTCAGACGTACCACCCGTCTCACTATATGGTACACCTTTAAACAGAGTCACTCATTTCAAGTATCTGGGCCACTGGGTCACCGACGACCTCAAAGACAACATGGATATGGAGAGAGAGCGTAGGGCGTTGTGTATCCGCTGTAATATGTTGGCTCGCAGATTCGCTCGTTGCACTGAACAAGTGAAGGTCACACTATTTAGGGCTTTCTGTCAAACCTTCTACACGTGCAGTTTGTGGGCTAAATACACGCAGGGGACGTACAATGCCCTGCGTGTACAGTATAATAACGCGTTCAGGGTGTTGATGGGGCTGCCGCGCTACTGTAGCGCGAGTGGCATGTTCGCAGAGGCGCACGTGGACGGCTTCCATGCCATCATGCGTAAGCGCTGTGCATCGATGATGGCGCGGGTGCGCGGCAGCCCCAGCGACATTCTGGCCGCGTGTGCCGGCCGCTGGGACTCGGAACTGATGGCACACTGGATAGGCCTACACGCGAGAGCAAGCGCCTAACCACAATAACTTTTTTGTACCTTAACTAACACTAGGCTAAGAACATTGTTACTAACTACTTTGGATTTGTATTTTTACTAACACTAGGTTAAGAACATTGTTACTAACAAATTTATGGACCAAGTCTGAATTAAATATTATTATTATTATTATTATTATTATTATAAATACACAGGATTATTGTTTTCTCGTAAATATATCAAGGAAAACGCAGTTTTTGTAACCGGCTGTCACCGGTAACCTAAAACCAACAGCTGACGTTTGAACTACGGAATTAAACGGGGAAGTATTGTTTACTTTTATTTTATTATAGCACACAATCGACACTTTAACTCAGTAGCACGACCTTGCATAGTTTCAATAACTTTTTCACAGATTTAGGACTCTGCGTTCAGACTATATCGCTTTGTTTACATCTTAGAAAACGTCAAGACTCCTTATTTCTGGTATTTGTATCTAATATTTTTCGGTTATATACAACAACAATAACGCATATGACCGTTATTTTGCATACTACTTATAGTCACCTTAAAAGCATTAAATATTAAAAGTACTTTTATATTATTATATAATCTAAGCATCCTACCCACATTTAAGAAAACCATAATTTAAAGGCAATTAAAAGCGAAAAATTTAATATAACAAGGTTTTAAAGCCAATTCAGCAGCCTTCTTCAGTTCTCCATTTAACTGCGCTTATTTCTCCTAGTTTTTTATTACTTACTTCTTTCATTTCCCACTCTTTTTTTTATTTTTTTTTTTTATTTGTCCTTTGGATTCTCAGTTTCTTTTATTCTAATTTCAGTACCTAAACCTAAAACCATGCCTGTGATGACCCGCAAGGCTTCAGCTCAAGATATGGAGCTTAAACTGAGAACTGCTCTCCAGGAACTAAAAGCTGCGAACCAGCAATGTCAAGAAATGCTGCAGGAGAGAGAGGAAAGTGAGGTGGAAGTAAGGCAAATGGTCCATAAAAACACTTGCCTTAAACGGGAGCTAGTAGACCTCAGTCAACAATACCAAGATGTTGTTGAAGAACGCGACCAACTGCGGGTGATCACAAATGGTTTCAGCAACTGTAGCAACCTGTATGAGGAGGCTTTACGTAAAGTTAGGGACCTAGAGGATGAATTGATTCATGCAAACAGTTGTATTACCAAATTGCAGAAGGAAAGACAAAGTACTCAGGTTAAGGAAACTAACCACTTACTTAATGAATTACTAAATTCCAATAATTGTAACCCTCATTCCTTAGTCACGATTGACCTTACTGAAGATTCCATAATGAAACAGAACTGTAGTTACAAAGCTAGTCATAATAAATTAAAAAAATATGCTAAACTAAATAGAATTATCAAAAAATGTTATCAGTACAAAAAGCAACATAAACACTTTTCTAAAAATACTCAACTCAGGAAAGAACGTGTTGACCTGATTATTAAATTAAACAATTATGAAATTAAATTACAAGACAGCAAAAAAATATATGAAATTGATACTGAACACTTGCAGTCTGAAATAAAGGTTCTTGAAGCTTCACTGAGCTCACATTACAATAAATATGTAAAATCACAGAACCAAATAAAAGAACACATTCTTGCTGCCAATGAGTTAGTCATGTGTCAGTGTACTTGCCAGGCAGTATCAAACCTTGGTGTGGTCCAGCCTGTAGCAACGGAGGTCCCGTCCCGGGCAGAGATCTTGTCTCAAGAATGTGTCATTGAACAAAATAAAATTGTTTTTGATCAGGAATTATCTCAAATTGAACAGCCTGAGATTGACGATTTTTCATCTGTGAATAGTGGTAATCATTCGGTTATGTTCTCGGACAGTATGGGAAGAGGTTTGGGTACATTAATCAGTAACAATCTGAGTTATTCTACACAAAATAATTGTATGCCTGGTTCATCTTACAAGCATATTATGGCATCAATAATAAATAATAATTATAGTTCTAAAACCAACATAACTGTATTTATAGGTAATAGTTTAAATGTTAAAAAAAACAGAAATCACAGACAATCTAACTGAGATGTTAAAGGTTAATTGTAAAAAAATAATATTGTGTGCTTTTCCATATTTTAATAAATTGTCAATTAAACAAAATAATTATATTCATATGTTAAATAAACATATGCATTTCTTAGTTTCTCATTATAGTGACAGTAAGTGTATTTTTGTGGAACATTTAAAATCGACTAGGAATACTGTGTATTTGCCAATTAGTTTTAGACATAAAATAGCAAGGCTATTAGCTTATTATATTAACTCAGACATAAGTAGTATGTCGAAGTCTTCTGTAATTAAATCCACAATGTTTAGTAATAATACTAAGAATCAGGTGGTGAGCCTAAATAACTGTAGCACTATTGCTATAAATTCTTTTACAAATTGTACGACGGAGGTTCCATGTATTACTATGGAAGACTCATTTGTTAACGTGGGGACTACAAGTAGTTGCAACTCACTGCCAAGTGATGATATTGAAGTCTTGGGGCAAACTCCGGATAATCATTTAAACTAGTTCATAAGACAACAGAGGATACTATTAACAGAATAGTTATGCCTTCCAACAACAAAGTATCTTCTTGCTCTCCAGTAACTATATGTCAAAAAGGGGGTCAGCAGCATGCCTTGAAATTATTTCATCAAAATATTCAAGGTGTCTCTTCCAAAATATTAGAAATTGAAATGTTTTTAGAAAAAACAATTATTGACATTGTATGTTTTAGTAAACATTGGTTGAAGGATTACCAGATGCTAATTAGTTATGAAAATTATAATGTGGGCAGTTGTTTTAACCGCAAATCTATGTTGCGTGGTGGTTCCCTCATCTTAGTAAAAAAGTGCTTAAAATTTAAGCAACGTAATGACATTGTCAGCTTGTCAGTGGAACATTGCATTGAACTGTCCTGTGTTGAGCTGGATAAGCATGTTATAGTGTGCGTGTACAGACCCCCAAACCCGCGATTCTTTGTGGAGATTTTAAAATTAACATTTTAGAAATTAATTCAAATAGCAGTAGGTTTTTAAGCCTTTTTAAATCGTTCAATTTGTCTAATGTTTTTACGGAACCTACTAGGATAACAACTACTTCTTCAACCTGTATTGATAATGTATTCTGCGGTTGTGATTATTTAGATAAAGCCGTAGTTAATTGCCTTCCATCGGATCATAGCGGTCAATTGGTAACATTTAAGTTTAAAGCAGCCTTGCAAAAAATTCAAATACAATATAGGCCAATAACAACAGGCAAACTAGTTAGATTCAATGGTTCCTTACAAAATAAGTTAAATCTTTTGGGCCATAATATTGAGGATGCGAATAAATTTTATGATAATTTCTTTTCTGTAGTTCTAAAAGAATTCAACACAACTTTTGAAAAGAAGTCTAAAAATACTTTCCCTAAGTATATATTTAGTGTCTGGGCGACTAAAGGTATTAGGATAAGTAGGGAAAGACTATATGAGTTATATGGCCTTAAGCCTTTCATTAATACGGAATCCTTCAATAAATATGTAAACAAATATTGTAACGTTTTCAGAAATACCTGCAAGGTAGCAAAAGCTCTGTATATTAGCAACAAGATCAAATCGGCAGATAACAAAATAAAGACAGTTTGGAAAGTTATTAATAATGAAACATGTAAGAATAAAGTACGAAACACTGATTTTTTACTGGAGACTGCACATGGTGCCATAAGCTCTAATCTAGAAGTAGCTCAAGAATTTGTAATTTTTTTCTCAGAAATACCATCAAAAACTACTGAACCTTTAAATTCTTCACCAAAGGTCTCATTTAGTTTATTAAAAGCAAACGTTCCAGGTTGTACGGTTGAATTCCAATTCCAACATATTAACCCTATGACAGTTATAAAAGCTTTCCGGCAAATTAAAATCAAATTGACCGAAGACATATGGGGAATGTCTATCAAAGTGTGCACGTCCATAATTGAGACCATAGCACCATACTTGGCTTTAATATTTAATTTATGTGTGGACCAAGGAGTCTTTCCGGATATAATGAAATACAGTAAGGTTATACCACTTTTTAAGTCTGGCGACAGCACAGACACCAATAATTATAGACCTGTATCCGTATTGCCGGTTTTCAGCAAAGTGTTTGAAAAAGTAATAAATGATAAATGATATTTATTTTGTAAGTAGGTTAAACATAACACTTTTACACGTCAATATTTTTTTGGTCATTTTAAGCTAGATGAGGCCGGTGTTTCCTAGCTGACTACCCTGAGAAGAAACACCGAAACAAACTCAGAGGTCTCTTTTGAAGTCCATACAAATTGTACTGGTCAAATCATACGAGAACCATGTAGGTTAATGTCTGAGGTGGCCTTTTGAGGAAAGTGCCACACAGATTTGAGTGGACCTGTCCAGACAGTGCAAGCATTTGTCAGTTATTGTGGAGCTCAAACTTAGAACTTTAAGGAGCTCAACGATTTGACGAACAATACCAAAGTAAGGACATTTGGGTAGGCCGCATAAAAAAAATCTCAAACTGCCAGAAATTTTTGACTAACATGAAATGGATCCCTATCATAGCGATCTGCATGGTCCCCAAATTCACAATACGATATGAGGATCATGCAGATCAGTGTCTGAAATGGTCTTTTGAGGAAAGAACCACACAGATTTGAGTGGACCCGTCCAGTCAGTGCAAGCTTTGGTCAGTAGTCGAGTAGCTCAACTTAGAACCAAAAAGGAGCTCAACGAACCGACGAACATGCCAAAGAAAGGACATTTGGGTAGGCCGCAAAAGTACTCAAACTGCCAGACCTCGTTAAAAATACTTCGAAGAAGAAGTATTCTAAAGAAGCGAAAAATAAGAAGAAAATAACCCACATAGTCCCCATATTCACAAAACGAGTTTTGAAAAAAAATAATAATAAAAATAAAATATATTACTTTACAAAGTAAATATTCCATGTCAAAAATAATAAAAATAGAATACTTAATAAAGTAAACATTCATGTCAAAATTTGCAAACGAGATGAACGAAAAGTAATAGCTTAAAAAAAATGACAATGTCTAAAAATTAAAAAGGTATAATAGATAAATGTAATATTAGGCCATGTACATCATTGAAGCAGCTCAATCCCAAGTCTTTTTGTCTTCAAGATAGTCTTTAATTGTGTAAAAAGCTTTCTGGCATAGCTTACGTTTTATAAATAATTTGAACTTATTCATACTAAGGTCTTGAATATGGCTAGGGAGTTTATTATAAAAACGTATACATTGGCATCTAAATGAACCACCTATTTTCTTGAGCCTGGTTTTAGGAATGACAAAATTGTGTTTGTTCCTAGTATTTACGTTATTTATGCTCAATCAAATGCTCATTCATTTTAACATCAATAAAATCTTACACGATCAACAGTATGGTTTTACCAAAGGTCGTTGTACGACTGATGCTGGTGTCACGTTATTAAAACACATATATACAGCGTGGGAAGAGGCGCAAGATGCCATAGGAATCTTTTGTGACCTCTCCAAGGCATTTGACTGTGTAAATCACGAAACCTTGCTCCTAAAACTAGAACATTACGGTCTAGGTAAACTTGCACTCAGCTTAGTGAAGTCTTATTTAAATGACAGACAGCAGCAAGTTCAAATAAACGGTGTTAATTCAAGGGGTTTAAAAGTCAAAATGGGTACCCCCATTTTGACTTTTAAACCCCTTGAATTAACACCGTTTTTCACAAGGCTCAATATTGGGTCCTTTCCTCTTTTTAGTATATATTAATGATCTACTCCATCTTTTAAAAAATCAACCAGAAATGGTATTATTTGCTGATGATACGTCCTTAATTTTAAGATAGATAGACGTTCTACAAATCTTGACGATGTAAATAAAGCCCTACAGCAGGTCCAAAATTGGTTCACTGCAAATTTAGTATTGAATGGGAAAAAAACTAAGTGTATTAGATTTGCTTTACCGAATGTCAAAAGTAATAATTGCGATATTGTATTGAACAAAGAGAAACTTGAATTCGTCGAAAACGCGGTTTTCCTGGGGATCACGCTTGACTCAAGGCTACAATGGGGTCCTCATTTAACATCTCTTGCGGGACGGCTAAGTTCAGCAGCATATGCTGTCAGAAAAATCCGTCAATTTACTGATATAGATACCGCGAGGCTGGTCTATTTTAGTTACTTTCATAGTATCATGTCTTACGGTATCTTATTATGGGGACGTGCTGCAGACATCGAATCTATATTTATTCTGCAGAAAAGAGCCATCAGAGTCATATATAATCTGGGTCGGCGCGATTCCCTAAGGGAACTGTTTAAAGATATTAACATCATGACGGTACCTTGTCAATACATATACGAAAATATAATGTATGTTCGGAAAAATCTCCATCTTTTTAGTAAGATTAGTGACAGGCATAATTTTAATACTAGAAATAAGAACAAATTAGATCAACCCCGATTCAGATTGGCTAAAGTAAACACTTCTTTTATGGGGTACTGTGTTAAATTTTATAATAAAATACCATATGATATTCTCGGACTGAATGAGAGAAAATTTAAAACATGCATTAAACGCACACTATGTAGACAGGCATATTATAAACTGGAAGATTATATCGTTGATAAAAAATGCTTGGCTAAATGCCGGTCCTGCTCCACAGCCTCAGCCGCTTGGTTCCACTAGTAAGGATTTTATATATGGAGGAGATGCTCACCCTTTTTTATTTTACGTTTAATAATAATAATATTCCACATTTCTATAATGTTTGGAATACACTTTTACTTTTCTGTTACCAATTGATATTTATAGTTTTATAAAAGTAGAAGCATTTTTTATTTTGGAATCCTGTAAATGTGAGGACCATGGAGCCTTTTTATGTTAATAGATGGTTTCCTTGATTGACATGAATGAGCAGGGGCAGTTGAGGGTTTGTCATGCTCACTCGTATGTCTCGCTGATGGTGGCGCGTGTATCGGATCATTCGGTTCCCTTCAAAATGGTTGAGCTGAATGGTGCTGATGCACGCGTCATGTTCGTGAACGGGCGCCATCAGTGGAGACTGGTCATCTCTTAGCTGTCGCTGGCTTATTTCAATAGTTTATTTGATACTTAGAATTCTTTTTTTTCTCTTCCTTTACATTGTTCTCACATATAGAAGCAACAAAGATAATGTAACCAGGATTATTGTAAATCATAAAATGGTTTAAAAGAGTGTCCGTGGAGTTTCTTGCACGTTCTTCTCCATAGAGATCTACGCTTTGGAACGTGCAAATAGCTTCATGTTTTTGACTGACTGACTCTGACAATTCAAAAGTACCTGTAAATGGTTTATTTGAAATAAATGCTTTGACTTTGACTTTGACTTTGAATCTGGTACTGTCTTTACGACAGTAATGGGATGGTAGCGCTGGTAAACTTTTGATAAAATTAATGGCCGACTCCTTTACTGAGTGAGGCGTTTTATTTTTAGGAACAGTTTTACCTCTGCTCTCCTCTTTTGACAACCCAAACGATGCATTGACTAAGGTATAACTAACATATTTTGGGCTGACACCCAAAGTGTCTACTAGAATTTATTTACAAACCTTACGTCGGCCTTCACCATCATTAATATAGTAGACATATGTATTGTGCCTCACACCAGAGTCCTTTGACCTCTTTCTTTTTATGTCAGTTCTGGCAGTAGTGCCTACTAGCCAATCTTTTTTTCTTTGGGATGGTAGTCCCCAAAAATAATCAAAGATATTTTTTCTTTTTTCTTCGGAAATATTATTGCAGCCGTTGCCACAGTTCTTTCCTAGGCATGGATTAGGCTTTTTTTTTTTACCCATGCTCCTCTTAGTGCCTTTTACGTTCCAGGGCCGCGGTTATGGATTAGGCTTAAGTGATCTTGCATTTACAATACTTCCGTCTTTTTTCACATACTCTTTTCCTTTTTCTCGTAAATTTTTGGCTTCTTTGCGTTTATTTTTCTTTTTCTTTTTCAATCCTGCTTCACCCACTTTACCGTCTTCTGATCTGATTTTTTTTTTTTGAGGTTCATTGCTTTCATTTGATGACGTTTCATCCCCAGTTTCTTTCCAAGCAGAGGAATCCCATTCAAAGTCCTCTTCCTCAGATAGAAAATCGACATAACTTTTATTAATTTTGCTTCTCTTGTTAATTTTTATAGATCTATTGTTCTCTGTTTCTATCTCATCTTCATCAGCTTTAAGGGATTTCCTCAGCAACTTCATCTCACTGTCATCAATTACTTTTGTTTCTCTTGTTCCTTTTGTTGGATTTGACTTGATTATCATTTGTATCATTATTGTTCTCTGCTTCTATGTCATCTTCATCTGCTTCAAGAGATTTCCTCAGCAATTCCATCTCACTATCAGCAATTACTTCCGTTAATGTAGAAATAAGTTCAGTGTCTTTTTCTTTGTCATTTTTTTCACTGGAGTTTTCCTTATTCCACATTCCTTCAGATTTGTCAGCCTAAATTTAAAAAAAAATATATTTAAGAAATGCTATTTCCACGCGGATGAAGTCATAGGTAAAAGCTAGTATTACAATAAATTACATACCGACTCAAATTCAATATCTATTCGTATATCGGTTATATTTTCTGTATAACTCTTTTCTTTGGTTAGATCTTTGTTAGTAATATCTTCTAATAGAGCTTTGGTGGTCCTGTCATGATCAACCTAAAAGAAAAAAATAACTTAAATCAACGAGAACAGTCATATTATAATTTAAATGTTTTACACGCAAACCTTGCGTAGGGAATTACAGCTATTTGATATGGAAAGAAAAACACATACACAACACACATACACACCATTACTTGTACAGACATCTATACGAGGACTATAGCTGTAAGTCACCATCCGAGGACCTTCTAGAAAACCATGTTAACGTCGACTTACGACTTTATTAACAAGACAGAAAGAAAGAGAAAACAATATTTAGGTTGATGAGCCTATTCGTATAGCGCTATCTCAATCTTTTTTTGATATGACTTCCTATGAACAGTGCGAGGACCTAAATACATTCGAAAACCCGCCTGGGAAATACCATCCGAGGACCTGTGTGTGAGCCATACGAGGACGATGGCCTCGGAGATATGTGTGTTGTATTTTTACCAATCTAGCTAAGTATGTGTGTTGTATGTACCTATAGCGCACGTACGGTAGTTTGCGATTTTTGACAACATGGAAATTATTTATAACATACATTGGCTTTTTCGTATTTCATGTACTTATAAAAGTTCGAACAGATTCTCGCTAGTAAAAAACTCGATATCGGACTCAGTTTTGTTTTAGCAGGGAGTTCCGTGAAATTATTTTTGTTCGTCCATGATATACCTAATTACAGAACGAAAAAGTAAAGGTAAATAATTCATTCTGCATTGGAGTAGCAGTACAAGCAGAATAAATTCTTTTTCACAAACATTCTTGGAAATTTGAGCATTATTTTGACTACCTTCTTCGAGATAAATTGAAATTGCTGTACTGGCCAATTACATGCGAGCAGCGGTATAGTACATTACTGCAGCGGCCAGCAAAAGAGGCATTGATGGACGAACCAAGGCACATATGTATACGTAAGTCATACATAAGTCTTACGTAAGTCCCACACTTACACGTTCGTCCATCAATGCCTCTTTTCCTGGCTGCTGCAGTAATGTACTAAGTATATCTATGCAGTGTCTGTATTGAGGAAGCTGAAAATAACTAGGTAACGTACCTACTTGTAAACAATGTACGTACCGTATGTAAATGTCTAATGTATTTTTGTGTAGGTACTAATTTTACCGTAGTACAGCTGGTTGATGAAATAAAGTTGTCTTAATACAGTTGTGTATATATTTTTCTATTATCGTCCATCAATGGCTCTTTTCCTGGCTGCTGCAATAATGTACTATATCTATGCAGTGTCTGTATTGAGAAAGCTGAAAATAATTAGGTAACGTACCTACTTGTATACAATGTACGTACCGTATGTAAATGTCTAATGTATTTTTGTGTAGGTACTAATTTTACCCTAGTACAGCCGGTTGATGAAATAAAGTTGTCTAAATACAGTTGGGTAGGTATATATTTTTATTCTAAAAAACTATGTTACACTTTATAAACAATCTATATATATAAAAATGAAACCCGTTTCGCGTTGTCACGGCATCACGTGTGAACGGCTGAACCGATTTCGATAATTCTTTTTTTCAAATGTTTGTGGAAGTCCAAGGATGGTTCTTACGGAAAAAAATATTAAGAAAATCTCTCAGAAATATTGAAAAGTATACATTTAATTTTGCATATTTTAAAAAACGCGCGTTACGAATGTCAATTTTTTTTTTTTTTTATACGAATGTCAACGTCATTCACAGCCATAGACTATATTAAAAGAGCATCGTTTGTTCGGAAACGTGGTTACTTAATTACGTTTGTTCGGAAACGTGGTTACTTAATTAAATTCTATTGCACTATTTTATAATTTTTTGAAAATAATACAAATAGTAAACCTATACAAATTTCGCATATCCTATTTAGTAATTTGTGGTAGTATCTGTTTCCCTAACTTGACATTGGCGTCATTGGCGAATGGCTGAACAGCCAAGCCAGTTAAAAAAAAAAAAAAAAAAAAAAACTATGGTAATCTGTGGCATCACATCCATAACCACTTTCTAAGTTTTTGATAAAGTTTGTTTTGTTATAAAGACTAAGAAGTTTTTTGTTTGTTAATAAGTGTTTGTTAATAAGTGTTTGTTAATTACGGTAAGTTGACAGCTTCATATCGATTTTTGGTAACTTTTGGTGACTACATAATATTACAATTTGGTTATACAGAAAATATATGAGAGCTTTTTATTTTCAGTTTTTAACAATGCCACCAACCAGACGTACAAATTTAGGCCGCAGAACTCGAAATACGGCAAGTCAAAGAAATCTACGAGCAAATCAAACTGATGAGCAACGCGAAGCGCGAAATGAACTTCAACGGAATCGAAATCAACATAGAAATGTTGTGTTTAATCCCCACAGAGCTGCATTCAGTTATAATGTGGCAATTGATTACAGTTCAGAGCGAATTGTTGCTATTGGACTAATGAATATTGTGTGTCCACATTGCAAGGCATTGAAATTCAAAAATGAAGGCCCTGGATTGTGTTGCGCCAGCGGCCAAGTCAAATTGACGCCATTGGTACCGCCACCAGAGCCATTACATTCATTGGTTTCCGGAAATAGGCCAGATTCCAATCACTTTTTGACTCATATCCAGCAATATAATAATTGCTTTCAAATGACATCATTTGGCGCAACAAAAGTTATTCGAGACAATTTTATGCCTACTTTCAAGGTAAGTAAGCACAATAATGGCAAACAATTTTATTTAGTTCGACAAACCATGTAGCTGGTGCAAAATATGTTGAGCCAGTGTTGTGTACATTTGTTTATTATAAACAATTTGCTATACAATTACCTAAATACATTTTTATATTCTTGCAGATTCAGGGTCAAATATATCACCGAACAGGTTCCTTATTGCCAATGCCCGATAACGACTATACATTTTTGCAAATATATTTTATGGGCAATTCAGCAAGAGAAGTCGATCAGCGTTGCGCACACAACAACTCAGTGAAAAGATCCATTGTGGAACAACTTCAAATATTTTTCCATCAACATAATGAATTAATTGCATTATTCAGAACTGCATTAGACCGCATGCCATCAGATAATCACAAAATTGTCATCAGAGCCGATAAGGCGCCTGCAGGACAACATGCTGGACGTTTTAATGCGCCAACAATTGATGAAGTGGCTATTGTCATTGTGGGTGAAAATTTAGATAACCGAGACATTGTTTTACATCGGCGGAACAATCAACTTCAGCGCGTGTCTGAAACACATCGATCATATGATGCCTTACAATATCCTATCCTATTTTGGCAAGGTGAAGACGGCTATCATTTTTCAATGAAGATGATAAATCCAGTTACAGGTAAATTATTAACAATATGTATGTTTACTACATTAAAATATAGGTATGTATACTAACTTAAAATTTATATTATTATAACACAAAAAAAATTGTTTACAGGTGCTGAAACAAACAAAAAAGTTAGTTCAATGAATTATTATTCATACAGACTGATGGTTCGGGAAAATGAGGACAATCACATCTTAAAATGTCGGCGTCTATTTCACCAATATGCTGTGGATATGTATGTGAAAGTTGAAACTGAACGATTGACATTTATCAGGTTGAACCAGGCAAAACTCCGTTCCGAGGAATACATTCATCTTCGGGATGCCATTACTGCTGATGGAAATGCACAGAATGTTGGCAGAACAACTATTCTCCCTGCAACATACGTCGGAAGTCCGCGACATATGCATGAATATGCTCAAGATGCTATGTCCTATGTACGACATTATGGCACACCAGATTTGTTTATCACGTTCACATGCAATCCAAAGTGGACAGAAATTCAACAAGAATTATTTCCTGGCCAATCACCCATTGATCGCCACGATATCACTGCAAGGGTGTTCAAAATGAAATTAAAATCACTCATGGATTTTATTGTTAAGCATAGCATATTCGGAGAGACGCGCTGTTGGATGTACTCAGTTGAGTGGCAAAAACGCGGATTGCCACATGCACATATCCTCATTTGGTTGGTTGAGAGGATAAGACCGAATGAAATTGATAATGTGATATCAGCAGAAATTCCCGATAATAATGAAGACCCACTGTTACATGAGGTTATTACAAAAAATATGATACATGGTCCATGTGGAATATTAAATCCCATTTCTCCGTGTATGGTTGAAGGAAAATGTTCAAAACGCTACCCAAGACAATTAGTACCAGAAACTATTACTGGAAATGATGGATATCCACTTTATCGCCGCCGATCCATTGATGACAATGGAAAGTCAACAATAGTCAAAGTAAATCGACAGGACATTGAAGTTGATAATCGTTGGGTTGTTCCGTTTTCGCCATTACTCTGCAAGGCATATAAAGCACACATAAACGTCGAATTTTGCCATTCCGTAAAATCGATTAAATACATTTGCAAGTATGTGAACAAAGGTAGTGACATGGCTGTCTTCGGAGTTGCTGCCGAAAATTCAAATGATGAAGTCACTCAATATCAAATGGGCCGCTATGTTAGTAGTAACGAAGGCATGTGGCGTATATTTTCGTTTCCTATACATGAACGACACCCTACTGTTGTTCACTTGGCCGTACATTTGGAAAATGGTCAACGGGTGTATTTTACAGATGCAAACGTATTACAACGACTTGACAGGCCACCATCGACAACATTAACCAGCTTCTTTGAAATGTGCCAGACTGATGATTTTGCCAGAACGCTACTTTACTCTGCAATGCCAAGATATTATACCTGGAATCAATCATCAAAAAAATTTCAACGACGAAAACGAGGACAGCCAGTTCCAGGTTACCCACAAGTATTTTCCACCGATGCACTAGGCCGTCTTTATACAGTTCATCCCAGTCAAGACGAGTGTTTTTATTTGCGTTTACTGTTAGTCAATGTTCGTGGTCCAACATCATTCCAATATCTGCGAACTGTTAATGGTCTATTGTGTGCCACATACAGAGAAGCCTGTCAACATTTGGGATTGTTAGAGAATGACACTCATTGGGACCACACTCTCGAAGATGCTGTGATTTCGTCAAATGCTAAACAAATACGAACATTATTTTCTATAATTTTGTCTACATGCTTCCCATCAACACCGACTGATTTATGGCATAAATACAAAGATCATATGGCGGAAGATATATTGCATCAGATGCGTCTTAGAACATCGAATGCAGATTTGCAAATGAACGAAGAAATTTACAATGAAGCATTAATTTTAATTGAGGACATGTGCTTGATGCTTACCAACAAAGTATTAGCACAAATAGGAATGATAGCACCCAATCGCCCAATGCACGACTCATTTGATCAAGAATTGAGACGCGAAGCCCAATACGATTCCGAAACATTACGAGAAATGGTTGATAGGACAGTTCCCCTTTTAAATCAACAACAAAAATATGCCTACGATACGCTCATGAAAGTAGTGAACGATGGAACTGGCGGATTTTATTTTTTAGATGCTCCCGGTGGAACTGGGAAAACTTTTTTGTTATCATTGATTTTGGCAACGATTCGATCGCAAAATGGAATTGCACTAGCCCTAGCTTCCTCAGGTATTGCAGCTACGTTGTTGGAAGGCGGTCGAACAGCTCATTCAGCTCTCAAGCTGCCGTTGAACCTTCAAATTAATGATACTCCAACTTGCAACCTTTCGAGGAATTCTGCGATGGCCAAAGTGCTGCAGCAAACCAGATTGATCATATGGGATGAATGTACTATGGCACACAAAAAATCTTTGGAGGCATTAGATCGCTCGATGCAAGATTTACGAAATAACAAAAACCGGTTTGGTGGTGCCATGATACTATTGGCAGGTGATTTTCGACAAATATTGCCAGTTGTTCCACGATCAACGCCAGCTGATGAACTGAATGCATGTTTGAAGTCGTCCATTTTATGGAAATACATTAAAAAACTTAAATTGAGTATAAACATGAGAGTCGAATTGCAGGAAGACCAGTCAGGAGAAGTGTTTTCCAAACAACTACTCGATATTGGTAATGGTAATATTGCTGTTGATAGATCATCTGGATACATTACATTCCCTACCAATTTTTGTAACTTTTGTGAATCAAAGACCGAACTCATGGAGAAGGTTTTCCCAAACATTGCACAAAATTACGTAAATCACGTTTGGTTAAGCGAACGTGTTATATTGGCCGCAAAAAATGTTGATGTGAACGAAATGAATTTTCAGATTCAAGAGAAAATAGCTGGCGAATTGAAGAATTACAAATCAGTTGATTCCGTTACTAATGAAGATGAAGTTGTGAATTATCCAACAGAATTTTTAAATTCGCTGGAATTGCCCGGGTTACCACCTCATAATCTGCAATTAAAAATTGGATCAGTAATTATTATGTTACGGAACATAAACCAGCCACGTCTGTGTAATGGCACCCGGCTTGCGGTGAAGAAATTATTGAACAACGTCATCGAAGCCACAATTTTGAAAGGGAAGTACAAAGGCGAAGATGTTTTAATCCCACGCATCCCTATGATACCGAACGATATGCCATTCAGCTTTAAGCGTTTACAGTTTCCAGTGCGGCTTGCATTTGCAATGTCAATAAATAAATCACAAGGGCAGTCGCTAAGTGTATGTGGCATCAATCTAGAAAATCCATGTTTTTCACATGGCCAATTATATGTCGCCTGTTCCCGTGTCGGAAAACCATCAGCATTATTTATTTACGCGCCAGAACATAAAACTAAAAATATAGTGTACCAAAAAGCATTAGATTAAAGAAACAGCAGCATTAGAATAGAGAGAAACAGTGAAGGGTATAGAGGCTATTAGTTGTTTTCTAGAGCGCGCGTGGTGTTAAGCTCAGTATTTACTTCAAAATGCCAAGTTGTTCAATAGCGATTTGTAAAAATATAAGTGGAATTATTGAATCCTATGGAATAAACACTATTATGAAAATATATATTTTGTTTTGTATTTAATAAAATTAGGTCCTTTTCAGATATGGCGAGAAAAGGGAAATAGGGATTAATTTATATATGGAGGATATTATAGATTCCAGTTTAAATTGAATAGGTACTCATACCTAAGATAGGTCAACTATACAAAATAAAGTAGTGCATCAAAGCTACGCTAAGGCGGTACGAAGTTCGCCGGGTCAGCTAGTACTTACATAAAACAACCCGGATGTCAAGAACATTCCGATTTCCGAACACCAGTATAAAAACTGACAGAAGTGATTGAAAATTTAGTAACAACATATTATCAGCTTAGTAATAAAATCATCAACCATCGAATCTATCTCTAATTGGCAGTTTGCGTGGGAAACGTGGGTTACGTGGGTCAATAATTTCTGGCAGAACACATTTGAAGTAAAACTGCGTCAGTTTCAATATTTTATCATCTGACCAAAAGGTTGGATCTTTGTATATCTTTTCATACAAGAATCCCTTTGGCGTCCAAAGAACAAAATAACAAAAACTCTTTTTCGCAATTTTCAGTTGAGCTTGGACCTGGTAATAGTAATTATGGTTTCTTTTCAATTTGATACCACCTCCATCTTCTGTACAGAAGACAACTTTTTTACTTTTTATAGCTTCTAATGGCGTCAACGCAGAAGCCGAAGATGGACATTTTATTTCGACAATTCCGTCGTCTCCAATCAAACCATCTGTACTTGCACCAAGAAAATAGTAGTCATCATCAACAAATAACCCACAAGGAGTGATAGCCATATTGAGCTCGTTTGCAAATTCTTTGAGGGCTGTTATTTCATTTGACTTTCCATATCTTGCAGAATCATTTCCAGTAAATGTCGAATACAGCATTATTTTGACTATGGATGTACAAGTAGTTGTAGGCTTCATTTTACAAATTTGACCAATAATTGAAGCAGTTATTCTTTTTCTGCGTTCCACAATCCATACATCGGAGTTAGATTGGTCAACAGTATCTCTTTCTAAGGATATTATTTCCGCATCTGTCTTTTGCAGTGATTCAAGGAATTCAGTTTTTTTTGTTATGAATACGTCCATCGGCATATCAGGCTCACTTGTTACGTTGCCGTAATGCTGGTCTGCCGGGTTTGACCGCTTTGCTCGCTTTATCCCCCGTAGTGCATCTTCAGCTCTCCGTTTTCTTTTATTTTTAATTACTTTTTGCTTTTTTGTCACATATTTTTGAGTATAAGTATTTTTAATGTTGTCGTCACACATAATATTTTTCTGTATCTCTTCCACCAGCTTGTAGTATTTGGTGTTGTACTCGGAAACTGCTGCGTAGCACCTTTTTTCGTAAGTTCCTCGAAGGGAAAAGTTTACTCGCTTCCCAGCAAGGAACTTTGCTATGATTGAGTTAAAATGTTCTGCAGGGTTATTCGTTTCTTTTAGAAGAAGACTTTCTGCATTCTGTGTCAACCATCCCAGATTCTCATAAATGTCAGCCCATATGCCACACGCTTTCAGTTGAGGGACCAAATTTATCTCCACCATATTTTCATTTTTGCAAAAATAATTCTTGCACGAATTATGAAAACCAAAAACGTGACATGGACCGTTCAGTGGTTCCTCCTTCAAACTCTTTATTTTTTCTTCTAATGGTAAGTCCAGCTTTGCGGAGTGTTCTATAGCTCCAGTGACTGCTTTATGTAGGCGTCGAATACGGTCCCTCAGTGCTTTGCGTAGTGTGACAGATACTGGTCCATTCTTATTTTCGGTCTTTTTTACTATTTTCCTCAATTTATTTGAGTAATTCCTCATCAAGTGATTGGAGCATTCTATTTTTCTTATATAGACATTTGGTCCATAGGGCATTGGATCTCTCAAAACATTACACACGCTGCTATCACCGTCGCCAATCAATTTTGAATACTGTAGTTCATGCATACTAACACTACTTTTGAATCCCTCTACGATCGCATCAGTTTCCATTTGAGTAGAAGGGCCAAACCAATTTTTATAACATTTGTGAGCAAGAACTTCAGTTTTCCGGTTTTTAGCTACAGCACAAAGGCAACAATAAGAGTTCCTGACCCCAATGAATAATATTTTCTTAGTCCTAAACCCTATGATGCAACCAACTCCCGACAAAGAATTGAAATTTGTCCCGTAACTTCGTTTACCCCAAGATCCGTCTGTTATTA
The DNA here is from genome assembly GCA_947386135.1 of Melanchra persicariae. Classification (NCBI taxonomy): domain Eukaryota; kingdom Metazoa; phylum Arthropoda; class Insecta; order Lepidoptera; family Noctuidae; genus Melanchra; species Melanchra persicariae. The sequence goes on along the minus strand of OX376652.1, from coordinate 9,819,820 downwards.
CAGTTATATATGGTATTCCGTCTGTGTCGATATCACCTTGCTCTATCGCCATTTTTTTTTCTTCTTTGCCTGCTTCAATCATGTGTTGCAGAGCGACATCTCTGTGTATGCCACCTAACTTACTACATATTTTGATATAATAACGCTCAGACATATTTGGCATATTTATGCTAGCACATATTTCGTCCAATTGGGCATATCCATTCCCAGTTTGGAAAATGCCTTCTACTACACTGGCATTTATATAATCTTTTTGGTTGCTTTCTTGAGAAAGTATTATCTTTTCTATCTTGCACATTTTACATACAAAATGAAAGCTCGACATAAACCCTACCCTTTTTTCTTTTATAAAATTCATAGATGTGAAATTACAGTCAAATGGATGATGCGACATGGTTGCAAGCTGACTGAAAATATAGCCGATGTCGACTAATCGATTCCCCTCTATTGACCTTGTTCTTCTGTAGCAAATAGCTCGTTGTCTGATAAAGATGGTGTGCTCAAGTTGGTCGAAAAGTTTATTTCGTCTTCAGCTAGTTCTTCATCGCTATTTTTTTGAAGAGGTTGCCTATGAAAAATAAACACAGTTTTAGATCTCCAACATGAACAAAAAGCAAAAAATCAAAATCATTTATTTGCATAAATAAGGTACAGAAGGTTGGTAAAATTTACAAAATTGTTCTCTTATTCTGCCTTTAATTTCGGCGTGCAAATATAACATACTTTTACTTTTTATTAATTATTGATCATAATCACGCAGTCATTAAACAGATACTTAATCCCATTAAAATGTGTTTGATTCAATTGAAATGTCAATATAATAATGAAGAAAAAAAAAATCACAAATGTCAATAATAATCATGTCAATAATGGGATAGATTCGCCACATAATAATCATAATGTCAATAATAATTAGATACAAATGTCAATAAAAATCATGTCAATAATGGGAGAGATTTACGCCACACAATAATAATAAAAATAAATAATTTATGACCGTGCAATATACAAAATTACAATTTATAATCTAAAAACTCATGTACACTATAAAAGCATTTTTCAATTAAAAACCTCGTCAAATTGTTTTTAAATCTAGAAAATGGGAGCGCTTTTATGGAATTCGGTATTTTGTTATACAATTTTATGCACATAATATAGCTGTTGTTACCTGTTAATGTGAGATTCGTCCTCGGTTTAAACAACTTATTAGTGTAAATAGATCGTGAGGCATAGTAGCTAGTCGCTTGCTGAAAAAGTCTCTTATGTTTGGAAACGAATATACAGGACTCTAATATATAAATACATGGTAAAGTTAGCAAACCGTGACATATCTATGTTTTATATCACAGTAGTGAAGAAATCACTCACTTTGATAATAATGGTAGACTGCGATCAAAATTGTCATAATATTGGTCATATTCCACGATCTCATTTTCATCAAAAACCTTGTCCTGTGCTTCATTTGTTACAGTGACTTCTTGAAGTGGTACCCTATCCTGGGTAAGCCTAAAACAATAAATAAATCTATTTATTCTTACAACAAAAATACGAATAAATTTTGTGACCTCACCAGAAAATGGGCAGCAGCATTCTATGTAGGTACATTGCTACAGCTACACTGCGATCGCCAACCCTCCTGTCAAACGTGGCGATTATGGCAAATCCCCCCATTTGGGGGAGGCCTATGTCCAACAGTGGACGTCTTTCGGCTGATATATATATATATATATATATATATATATATATATATATATATATATATATATATATAATTAGAATAATAACTATTGTTACCGACTGTACCTAGTTTGACATTTGCCTCCTTGTTCGTTATGTACAATTGCTTGTACTTCAAGCGTTACACAAGATATATCATTATCCACAAGAATTTTCGTGTTGGTTCAGAATCTTTGCCAAAACGTTGTTCTTTCAAAAAATCAGTCAATGAATCCCTCACAGCCGCAGTTACTTCTGCTTCGTTTTCAGACGCAGGGATTTTGTTTAAAAATTTTGCTCTATTCAAAGGATAGATTCCCGTTGCATTGAAACCACTGATCAAATTTCTTCTAATAGCAGATGTTATCTCTTCATTGGCGTCACCAGGAGTTCGCACTTTGTCCATTTCTGTTAAGTTTTCTCTCAGAAGTCGTGGGAAAACGTCCTTTGGTACAGCTGAAGCTTTGGGGTTACTAAGCTTCCATTGTTCGAGGGTCTTTCTCCAAGCGGCTTTCATAGGCCGAAAAAAACTAACATCCAAAGGTTGACAGATATGCGTAGAGTTTGGCACAAGACATACGAAACTAATGTTATGTGATTGGCATGTTTCTAATACGTCAGAATCTAAATGTGACGACAAATTGTCTCCAATTAACACTTTTTGGCCTTCGAGCCTATTAGCGTGAGGTAAGAAACAGGTCATAAACCAGTCTCTAAAGGTTGAAGCGTCAATCCACCCGCTTGCAGTCCTATTATATCTACTGCCACGACTGCAACATGGCTGCTGACAGCAAGGATATCCAGCTATGCCTCTTTCTTTCCACGTATCGTATAAGTGCATGCTCTTGTAGATTACATATGGTGGCAGTAAAGTCCCATCGGCAGATCCACAAATCATAATACTAGTACAACTCTTCGAGTGGTTCATCACCTTTTCGGGGTATTTAACACCGCGCCTGTAAATGCACTTCTTCTTGCCCGGGTCATCAGATAAATTTGACTCGTCATAATTAAATATGTTCGACGGTGGTACGTTTTCCATAACCTTTTCAAGATTATCAAAGTAGGCGTTGATCGAATCCCGGCCTACTGCAGCCCTTGCTCTTTTTATATTGGTGGCAACTCTTTGACCATATCCATTTTTGTGGCGTTTTAGGACACTCATCGCCCAATCAATGCCAGGAATGTTATTTGTAAATTTAGCCTCATATCTTCCATGCTGATCTAAATATGATTTTGCAAACATTCGTAAGTCTAAACTGGTGAGTGGAAATCCCCAATCGGCACAAGTAGCGGCGGCTTTTAAAATTGCAACTTCCTCAACATATGTAAATACAGGTTGCCCTCCAGGAGTTGATCCATGCATTCCCTTATATCTATTGTATAAAGTACCGAATGGTATTTTATAATTTACCGACGCTGCGTCGATGCTCAAATCCCCATTCGTAATTTTTTGCAGAGCTTCTTCGAGGGTTTCATCCGTATAGTTCCTGTAGTGGCGGGTACCCGGCGTCTTCTTGTAGTTTCGCACCATTTTACCTTTAAAAAGGATGACTTTGATTACCAGTACTTTAAATATGAATACACGCAAAATTTGTTCCTTGGGGTGACTTTGATAACTATCAATGTCGCCTCGTACCGTTAATCAATTTAACCCCAAGGAATAAAACTCAACACAGAAAACAAAATGGTCGTCATCAATCGAAGTTATCAGATTTATATTACTCTAAAGAAACCGTATAATTATGAAATATAAGTTCTGAAACTACAATAATAATACTTACCCTTGTACCACTGAAGTTCTACAGCACAATATTTTGGTAGTTTTCGCACTATTAATTTAAAAAAAAAAATTGTCATTGAATGTCACAGCCTAAACCGCAGCCATTTTTAAGAAATATGGCAAAACTGTCAATGTTGCCAACCCAAAATAAAAAAAACTACTGCAGTCCATAGACTCCGAGATTTTATTAAAAAATCAACGAAAAAAAGTAATCATCAAAAACACCCCGCTATTCAAATGTCACCCCATTTTACGGTACCTAAGTATGATAAGTAGTTTTGGTAGGTAAGTAAGTATTGTACATACAACATACAACACGATGTGTTCAATAAAAAAAGTACCTATACGTTGGTACCTACACTTAGCTATCTACTTTAGCTCTTGTATAATAATTATGTAAAAAAGTCTACTTACCCATTTTAAAAACGACTTTTTAGTTCTTCTCAATAGTAATAAAATCGATCTTCTTCAAAATCCTTATGCAAACAAAATCACACACACAGTGCCAAGTTTGTTTCACTTAATAAAATCACTAAACCTTTCGCAAGCAAAATCAGTGTCCGGTATGAAAAAGCAAGATCGTTGTAGTAGGTAAAACAGAATTCACTAAAAATAAAATGCAACAGCACACACGCGTAGGTCTGTGCGGTCAACAAGTCTACTAACAATTCCTTCCGATTCCGAGAGCCGAGCGGGTGCGTCAGAGCGGCGCTTGTCATTCAACTCCCCCGTCTCACCCCGCGCCGACCCCGCACGGCTCGTCCCCCGCATACCTCTTACCGCCACTTGGCTAACGAGCAAGTGAGAACGCGATAACATTGAGCGAAAAATAGTGTGCGGAAATTTCATAAAACTTGTTCTAGGAAATACGGGTTTTTCAGTAAACCTTACAAGTTTGTGATGTAAATGTTTGTTATTTAGAATCTACATTACATTTGCAAGGTTTCTATGGTAATATTTTCTTTACATTTACAATTTAGAAGTACATTATGGACGACCAAAGTTCAAGTAAAATTGGTGCAAGAAAGCAGATTTTTGGAGGCTTATACTTTTTTTTATTTATTTATTTATTTTATTTGGCTCTTCAACAATGAGTACACTGTTACATTTATGATTGTACATTCAAGCTTAAGTCTAAGTGCCCCATCACTTAAAGAAAAGCACCGCATGCACTGTAATTTGCGCATAAACCGCGATATACACAAATAAAAAAAAAACGCATAGAAGAAAAGAAAAATTAAAACTAACTAAACTAAGGTTATACAATGTAAAAATTTGCTAATTATTTATGATTGACTTTGACTACAATTCAATTACTAATTACGATCTCAGAAAGTATCTCTTCAATCTAGGCACATTTATATGAAACAAGTCTATATTTTCATGGTGTTTTTCGTATACAGTATACATTCTAGACAGTGAGCAATGCTGTCTTAAATTGGTGTTACTTTTTGGCATGTTGAACAGTTGTATGTTAGATCTTCTTGGTAGATTTCGTGGCACATGAAAGGACACCTTACTGAGCAACTCAGGACAATTCACACAGCCTGTTACAAGTTTTTGAAGGAAAACTAAATCAAACATTTCTCTACGTTTCTCTAACGAGACCATTCTGAAGTATGTTAATCTTTGAGCGTTTGTATGAAAAGTAAGACGGGTTGGCCGCTCTTAAGTATATAGAAAGGCTCAAAATCGAATGGAGAATACGATGAATTGGTCGGGTCAATCCGAGGACGTACGAAAAGGTCCTCGGATTAAAAATGTCCTCAGATGTTGCCTTGTGTATTCAGGTGCATGTCCTCGCATGGTACTTAAAACAAACACATATAACACACACACGCACATAAAACACACACACACACACCATTACTTGTACAGACATCCATACGAGGACTATAGCTGTAAGTCACCATCCGAGGACCTTCTAGAAAACCATGTTAACGACGACTTACGACTTTATTAACAAGACAGAAAGAAAGAGAAAACAATATTTATGTTGATGAGCCTATTCGTATAGCGCTATCTCAATCTTTTTTTGGTATGACTTCCTATGAACAGTGCGAGGACCTAAATACATTCGAAAACCCGCCTGGGAAGTACCATCCGAGGACCTGTGTGTGAGCCAAACGAGGACCTTAACCATCTGACCAGGGACACCAATGCGAGGACCTAATTTAACACACTCTTTCTCATTTCTTGTACAATGTGAGGACGCAGTACTAGACTTTTCATGATCAATACGAGGACGTTTTTCCGAGTAGACGGTGTACAAAGCGAGGACCTTTTGAAAATTTCCAATAAAAATTTTTAACACACTTATAATTTTACCATAACAATATTTGAATCATCTTCATGTAGGCAATTCTATTCACACACGTCAATTTCTTGATTTAAGTACCATCAGAGGACCTTATTTGATTTTAACTGACAAACGTTCAAAATGTAAGTGTGATATAACAATTTTATAATCATGATTATTTTATGAAGCTTTCGCTGGAATTGTCTCCTCAACGGTTACTTGTATCGTCTTGAAACTTTGTATTCTATTTGTTGACATTAAATTTCATAGTAATACATCTGTTATGGTGATGTTATTGTAGCTACTGGTGGAATTGTCTCCATGTGAGACAACTCTTCATCGGTTACTTGTAGCGTCTTGAAACTCTGTGTGCTTTTTGTTGATATTTCATAGCAATACATAGTCATGGTGATGCTATGTAGCTGCTGCTCAAACGGAGAGGAGAACTACTGGTACCATAATTCTGGAGCTCGAAAGACAATATTGTTCAAGCGCACCCCCATCTAGCATCGTCGCACACCTTCACCTAATGTGGCTGATCCAACGACCGCAGCAGCACATACTCCCATAAAAAGCATCATCATCTGCCTAGCCTGTTCCCAACTATATTGGGGTCGGCTCCCAGTCAAACCGTATTCAGCTGAATACCAGTATTTTACGAGGAGCGGCTGCCTACCAGACCTCCACAACCCATTAACTGGGTATCACGGTACTTCTTGGTAACACTGGTGTCAGATTTTCTGGCTACTGACAATCCGTAACGACTGCCAAAGATCTACAAATGACAGCTGGGACCAACGGCTTAACGTGCTTTCCGTAGCACGGAGGAATCTCGGTATGTTAATATGGTATATACTCCCATAAAAGGCATACACGTAACATATTGCTCAATGGCTCTTTAGGCCTCACTGGTCAGGCAACGTCTCCGCCCAAAGTTCGACGCCCTTTTCCTCATGTTGCCCGGAGATCGTTGAACTCCCGTCAACGCACGGCTGCCTTTCTGGTGCAGGTGGAGTGAGAGGTATGCTGTCTTTCCCTCTCTGACGTTTCCTTTGAATGTATCTTTGACGGCATTCCGAGAAAACGGAAGCGATAGACCACCCTCAGCGTCCTCGCTAAACGTTCCTCCAGTGTATGCTGCACGGTGTTCTCGGGACATTCCACGCGCTAGTGACAAACGGGATCCGCTTCCGACTCATGCGACGCAGGTACTTCCCAAAACATCCGTATCCAGTAAGCGCCTGAGTCAGCTGGAAACTGAGGGCGCCATGTCGCTTATCCAGTCACTCATGAACCTAATAACCATCGCTTTCTGCGGTCTTGGCAGTGCCACGGCGTTTCGGGCTATTAGGATTACCGCCCACACGAGTGCCCCATAAATAGCAGGCGGGCGGGCAATGGACCACACGATTCCTATATAGTCTTCTGCAGGAAGTGTTTGGCCCTGCTAAATTGGGTACAACCCACAAAAGAGCAGCTACAATTCACATCAACCTGGGGACCGAGTCCTAGGTACTTAGTCATCAGCTCGATACTGATGCGAACGCCACCAACCACTATATGTTAGTCCCGAGCTGGCTTGTTCCAAGGTTTCCATGGGGAAACAAAGGGCTTCGGACTTATGCAAAGCCACTTCGAGACCCAAACGCCGGATTCTTCCGACAACCTGCATAACCCCCGCCGTGGCCAGTATTACCGCTTGTCAATGTCATTGCCCCCGGGCCATCACCAGGGTATCATCAGCGTAACATATCTCATCGACACCGTCAAGAAGTGCAGTGCCCAGTCATATCCAGTTCAATGTTCCACAGCGGTAGCTCTAGGACCGAGCCCTGCTGTTTCTGACCAGCCATAAGGATGATGGTTGAATAAATGTAGTAGTGATTGTCATTGATTACAGCTGTACAGCCAGGTTGGGGGCAGTTAAAAAATAATATTGCTTGTTTTCAGTGTTATCTTTGCTTCAATTTACAACCTTAAATGCTAAAGGGAGTTCTATAGATTTAACCATAAAATAAATTTACGTACACACTTAATTAAAATAACAGTTATGTAAACTGGACCGTAAACATCCAGATTCTTATAACACTCGGGGAGACATGCAAGCAAAGTATTCGTTGCGCCATGAAAACAGAATCAATTTGCCTCCCTCCCGCCTTAAATTACATTCTTCTAGTCCATATTCAATGTCAATAAAAATATATAATAAATTACCAGTAGACGTAAAACAACAAAATAAAACCAATATATTTTTAAATAAATTAAAACAATTCTTAATTAAAAAATCGTATAACACAGAAGACGAATATCTAACGGATAAATCCATTAATACATAAGTATTAATAACAGTTACTTAGTAAGTAAATAATTATATTGAGTACCTAATTACAGTACAATTACATTTTATATTATATAGTTATACTATACTAATAATAATAAAAAATCTTTAAATGAATTCACAAATAAATAATATTAATACATACCTAGATAATATTAAATAACTAATACAATTAAATAAATAATTAATATGAATGAATGGTAATTTAAAAAACTTATTATGATACAAAATAATACAAATATAGTTAATAAGTTTTTTGTTTTATTTTATGAAAGCGCTCTTCCTCTCTCTACTTATTTAAAAAATTTGCTGTGCCCGACAGGGTTCATAATTGTTTCCATTTTTATATTTGCCACCTGTATTTGTACATTATGGATAGCAATAAACGATTTGATTTGATTTGATTTGAACAGAACGGTGGAGCAAGCTCCGGCGCGATCTCATAGTGGTATGGAATAAGCGACTGTCGCAATCGCAACCCAGCGCTGGGCCCGCCACAATCGTGACGAGAAAGTCAACTCTTTGAGGAGTGGTTAGAGAGGCGCCACGACGTCCTCGTATTCCATCTGACGCAGGTCCTCACCGGACACGGTACAACACCCAATTGTCACCATTGTGTGGATCGTAATGAGGACACTACATGTCTTTGTAGCGGCGATCGGCAATGATGACTTCTCGCGTTCGGCCCTGGTCCAATCCAAGGTCCGGAGTCAGAGAGCATGAGAAACAGTCACCTCCTTCTGCAAAACAGAAATGCAAGCGAAGGAGGAAGCGAGATGGGTGAGGAAGAGGCAATCCTCACGTCCCAGCCGCCGAAAGAGACGCCCTGTGCGTCAGCAGTCGCCCTCAAGCTCCGCCCAGAGCGGGAGAATTCATTTGATGATTTCACATCCAAAGAAAAATGGATATGGTTCTAGAGTTTCAAAAGCTTTTTGTCTCGTACTGTGAATATGACGTACTTCCATGCAAATGGTCATCCCCAATTTCACCATCAAGGACGAGAGTTCTGTTACAATGGAAAAATAACCCAATTTAATTGTTACGTAGTTTAAGGCCTCTGTAGATTGATTTGATTTTCAGCATTCGAGAAGGAAGTGATTTAGTACACATGGAAATCTATCCAAATGGGGACCTGAATACACATGTTCGGAAAAGCTATCAATATGAGGACTTTTAAACACACTGCGTGGAAAAACTTCCATCCGAGGACATATGTGTGAAAAATAACACATAAGTCCCCGCAAGGTACTTAAAATATGACTGAAGTGTAAATGTAGTGTGTTAAAAATTTATGAGAGCTCACACACGTTCGGAATGTGAACATGACTTTCCGCGATCAAACCGAGGTCCACCTAGGTCGACATCAAGTTTCCCTTATTAAGTATATAGAAAGGCTCAAAATCGAATAAAGAATACGGTGAATTGGTCGGGTCAATCCGAGGACGTACGAAAAGGTCCTCGGATTGAAAATGTCCTCGGATGTGCCTTGTGTATTCAGGTGCATGTCCTCGCATGGTACTTAAAACAAACACACATAAAACACACACATACAACAACACATAATACACACACATCCATATTTTACATACTATATTTTTTTTTTTTATGGGCTTAAATCTTTATTTACCTGTGACTCTTTTTCCGTATTGCTGTTATCTGAGTTTAAAGGAATCGTATTCATAAATGAAAATTTTTGGATTTGGTCATAGTATGATTGACTTCCTAATAGTGTAAAATCACAATCTTCAGTAGGTCTCATTATTTCAGTTTCGTTATTTTTACTGTTTTCATTTTCTTCACTTGTAGGTACTTCAGTCTTCTGTTCAGACAACTCTTTTACTATTTGTTTCTTAAAATACAACCGGCGCTGTGATTCCATAGTTGCTGAAATGAAATCAAAACCGATTTTGGAACATTTTATATTGATAAGTAATTCTAATGTACGATATCTCATTATAATTGAATGAGAGACTTAGAAACATCTAGGAGACCTAACAAGTAATTATAAACTAACAACATTGAATTTAGGAATACAAAGACGTAGTATCATTGTATTCCTAATTACCTACACAAAGAATATTGCAATTACACAGTTAGGTACCTAAAAAGTTATTTCGTGAACAAGTCACGACACGAACCTAGCTTCAATTTAATGTAAGCACCTTGTAAATCAAAACTATGTATGCCTTATTACATTCCTAGCGTTAGTACAGATCTTTTCATTGATTATCATCTCAGACCAACAAAAAAAGGTAGACGGCGCACTGCGAACATCAAAGATGAAGCCATCTTTTTATCTGTGTGTCTCGAAGGGTTGCCATTTTTTATTTTTTTTCCCTATGACTTGGGAAATAATATTTTATGGGCAAGCTAATATTGTGCAAGTCAGCACAAGTAAGATATTGTTGAGTATGGTATTGTAACTTAATTTTTTAGAAAGATCTATACCTAAAAACAATTTTTTTACATAACACACACCTACATTCAATTATATAAGTTAAGTTATAAAAGGTTGTCGAAGCGTAACAAGCGTAAGTCATTATGTACATTGTTTTAAAACAAAATAGGTAATTATATTTTTAATCAACTTTAATAAATTAAAAAAGACCACCATAACAAAATCACTGACTAAAGAAAAAGTAAGTAATATCAAGATAAAACATAACAACAGAACAATATATGATCAAACGAACTTCCAAGTGAAGTTCGATCATTATTATATGAGTCGCTTCATTCGAAGATATTTTTTAACCATGTAGTCCCCTTTCCTTGCGCTAGCAACTACGCACGTCTATTTAGAGTTTTTTTTTTTTTTTTTTTTTTATAAACTGGCAACATCGTACCCCACCTCGCCGTGTCGGTCAGTTGTAACCGTCATTATTTTAGAGATGATTATAGTTATGATTTTTACAAATCTCTTCAGGGTTCTTAAGGGTGGGTCGGGAAATTATATCTTCGAATGAAGCGACTCATATAATAATGATCGAACTTCACTTGGAAGTTCGTTTGATCATATATTATATTTCGTCGCTTCATTCTTCAGATATTTTTTAACCATGTAGATGTTAAGAGATAATGAGATTTGCTGGTTCATTTGAATAAATTGCAAGGATTTTTCAAATGATTAATTATTTACTTTTAAGTACATAGGTACCTATTGAAAAAATAAAGAATGTTCTTTTAAGTTATGATAATAATTATGCGTTTGATTTACAATCAATTCCTTACAACTAGTTACAATTATAAGCATACTGATTCTGCAAATTCGGCTTCATTAACTTTACAAAACTTGACAAACGTTTGAGAACGACTGGTCTATCCCGTGTTTCTACGTATTGTGTCAATGCACACACCTGTCGAGCTTGCAGAAGAAGTTGAGGCGTGTCATGTACTGTGTGCACTGAATATATTATATATATGAATATATATATGTATTGACCCCACTTTTGATAATACCAATTTTATCCATGGACTTACGGTTTGAGCTGTGGCCGCTTTATTAGGTTTTTTAATTGTTAGTATTAAGTTGTTTATATTTTTAGCTCTTAAGATTTTTTGTAATAAATATGTAATCTGTGAGTACCCGGCAGCAGGGCAAATATTTTTATTTTCTAAAAGTAGGGCAGAAAAAGTACGGGTTGTTCTCTTCCTGGAGCAGAAGCCTTGATAGCGTCTGTTATCACTACTTTTTACTTCATTTGACGAGATATTGATATTCTCCAGTTTTATTAGGTTAAGAGTTTGGACTCGCTGTTCCGTACATAAAGCCAGTAAAATAACGAATCTTTTGGTCACTTGACTTAGGTCTAAATTTCGGTTCCGAGTACCATTTAGAAACGAGATTAAAATTAATTGCGGATCCCAGGTGTGTATGTATATTTTTGCCTGCTAGGTTTAAGTTTATAGGCTCCTTTTAACAACCGCTTGATGCATTCATCAGAACCGACGTTGTTGCCCAATAGTAACGAGAGTGCGGATCTGTGGGAATTCAAAGATCCATACGAGGCGCCTTTATTGAACTCTGTTGTCAAATAAGAGATACCTTTGCTACCGTGCTCTCAAAGTATCAATTTTGGTAATTTTGCAGAACTGCCACCAGAGTTTGTATGAGACGCTATATTATTTTTTGGTGTTATCAGAAAGCGACGCTAACATGAGGTCTATTGCTTCTACGGGGATATTACGTCGGAAGGCTTTTAAGAATTAAAGAGAATGGGGAAAAGCGTAGAAAAAATTGTGTTTCCAATTAACTGTAAATGCATTGACAAACGACGCGTCTGGGTCAGGAAACCAGGATGCGTACAAATCACATTTTTCATTAATGCGAGAAGCGAACAAATCAATTACAGGTTGACCTAGTTTACGAATGATAGTTTTAAATGCTTGATCTGATAAGCCCCATTCTATATAGGGGTTAATTTTTCTTGATTCAATATCAGCTTCGATGTTTTGTTTGGTATTAATATAAGATGCGAATATCCATATATTCCGGTTCTCGCACCATTGCCAAATTTAATAAGCAAGATCGTTCTAGTGAGGATATTGTACTCCTCCCATTCTATTAATATAACTCAACGCTGTGTTAATGTCAACTCGTAACAATATGGAACAATTTGGTCGTTCCGTCGCGAAGTTTTTTAGTGCTAAGAAACCCAGTTGAAACCTAGTTGTAAGCTCGCAATTGTACTAACAAAATATGGATGTCTTTATTCCGAAATAAATGATTATTATTATTAATAACTCTAAGTCATTTATATGATATTCTCTTTCCTTCCATGATTCATGAGCGCGATTACCATCAAAAAATTCTCCCCACCCTGTATTCGAAGCATCGGAAAATATTTCCAATTCAAAATCGGGGGTATCGACGAAGTTTGAACATGTAAATATATTATGTGACCACCAATTTAAATCGTTAAGTATGTGTCCTTCCAGGCTTATTTTAGAATTATAATCGTTATGAAATCTATTCACTAAAATGTATTTTTGGTGCTCTAGGGTTTTGGTATATAGCCACCCGTATTTGACGGCAGGGCACGCTGCTGTGAGAACGCCGATTACCTAATTGAGCGAATTCTCTTATGGTACAGGGAGGTAAACCAATAAACTTTTTAACAAGCTGCGCGATATTACGACGTTTGTCCTTAGGTAAGGAAACCGAAAGGGTTTTCGTATTATAGATGAAACCTAAGAATTTGCACTCTTGTTGGGGTATTATAAATGAGCTCTTTTTATAATTTATCACAAAAAACCGAGACAAGTTAACACGTAAAATTTCGATAACATTACTGAGACACTCAGTGTAGGTTTCTCCGATACATAAGATGTCATCTAAGTATATGACCGATTTATGTCCCATAAGGTAGGTTAACCTCCTTCATAATTTGTGTAAACACTAGTAGCAATGGAAATACCGTATGGCATGGTGTTAAATTCGTATGTTATGGTTTCCGGTTTTTCATTTTCGAATTGAAAACGCAAGTATTTTCTAAATGATTTTATTATTGAAACTAAAAAAGGCTTCTTTAAGATCTATTGGTGCATGGAAACCATTTTTTGGAATAAGTTTAGAGGCGGTCCTATGATCTTCCATTTTGAAGTGACATTTTTTGATGAACTGATTAAATGATTTTTGATTTAAGATGAATCGTTTTTCACCGTCTGGCTTATGTGATAAAAATATGTGAGATATAAACTAGTGTTTTATAGGTTCACAAACGTTAACCGCGCCTAGGTCTATGAGTTTGTTAATGGCGATCGCCATATCACATTTCTCTTGTTTAGACCAAAATGTTTTGGTTGTATTATGGGGTTGTAGTACTCCATCTGATAAAGGGATATCGACACCTTGACTAATCCATCTAAGAACTGTCATATTATCGGTGATTTTTGCCCAGCAATCATAATAAAACTTAACTCTGACTACATGTACCTGAGTCAATGACGTCGTGTTGGAGCAAGTTGTTTGTAGTTGATCTTCGACTGGCTGAATGCAGGGGGAGACTCGGTAGTTGGACCGTTTGTGACCCCCTCGCCCCCCCCCCTGGTTTACAGTAGCCTTAGAGGCTTTAATTTTTTCTAAAAGGTAATCGTTGCAAGTCGGATAAAATTCGGCCATTTTCTTTTCCCAAAATCGAACAGATTCCGGTATGGCCGCAGAAACCATATGGTTAAGCGTTGGTGCTTGAAGTAACGGGCAGTTTTTGAGTATGAGGTAATTTCTCAAAAGAATCTCCCTATTTTCTTTTGTCATAAGTACCCTTTTTTTTTTTTTTTTTGCAAAGGTACTTATATTTAATAAAATAAATGGTAAGTATTGTAGCGAGATTTTTATGAATTTCTCGCCAAATTCCGGTGTCTCGTCTGTGATTTCGCCTAATGCCGCCAAAATATTTGGGTGGATTGGTCACAACTTCTGGGGTAGGAACCACTTCGCTCGCTGGTGGTTCTGGTGGTGATGAATCTGGTACGAAGTCCACCAGTGTCCACATTTTCAGGGACAGAGTTTTTAAATTCTTTAAATGCTCACAATGTATCTACATAGGTAGGTATATGTATTTTTCCTTCGTGTATGACTCTCGGTCAACCTCTAGGCTTAGATTGTTTGCGTCATGTCTAGCCATCGTGTATAACTCGCGGTTACCCTCCAGGCAGACTTATAGACGCTGTATTGCACACATTTATTTTTCCTTCGTGTATGACTCTCGGTCAACCTCCAGGCTTAGATTGTTTGCGTCATGTCTAGCCATCGTGTATAACTCGCGGTTACCCTCCAGGCAGACTTATAGACGCTGTATTGCACACATTTATTTTTCCTTCGTGTATGACTCTCGGTCAACCTCCAGGATCAGATTGTTTGCGTCATGTCTAGCCATCGTGTATAACTCGCGGTTACCCTCCAGGCAGACTTATAGACGCTGTATTGCACACATCTATTTCGTAATCCGTTCAGGGGGGTCTCTTGGACCTGTTAACATTTTTCGTAAGTTATGAGGGTAGTCACAACTTTACTCGGCAAAGAATTCGTGAGTACATAAGAACAGTTTCACACGTGATTCTAGTTCATAGAAACCATGTTTGTTCTATTTATAGCCATCGTGTTATCTCGGATAACCTCCCGGTATCATTAAACATTCGTGTTGCCATCGCGGACAACCTCCCGGTATTATTGGGTTACTTAGTAAAGTAACTTACGTATTTAGCCATTTTGTTACCATCTCGGGCAACCTCCAGGCTCCAAGCAGTATTTTAAGTTTTTATTATCACTTTTCAAACACCAACAATGAGAAATATATTATGTACTTACTTGAAGTTTGTTCCGAATCTGATGACGAAAAACCTCTTATTCGACGACGATAAGCCTTCTTTTCTAACCTTCGTATTTTATTCTAGTAATGCATAATTTTACATGTGTACTGTTAAGCCGCTGTCAATTTATGTTCTATATTTTATGTGTAAAGATTTAACTTGTTGTTTTTTGAGTATTACACCTGTTTGTACAAACCGTTTGTACAACATTTGTATGCTCAGCAAGGCAGCACATAGTGAAACACTTAATTATAAATTACTCCACCAATGGTCAACATTTTATATGACAAATAAATATTTTGAATTTGAATTCAATTTTCTCTAAATATAACAATACTTGGTAAATATACTTTTAAACTTACCTACTACTTATTTAGTTTTGAAGACGTCCGTTCGTTGCTGCGCACGAAAAAAGAATGACGGTTACAACTGACCGACACGGCGAGGTGGGGTACGATGTTGCCAGTTTATAAAAAAAAAAAAAAAAAAAAAAAAAATAGACGTGCGTAGTTGCTAGCGCAAGGAAAGGGGACTACATGGTTAAAAAATATCTGAAGAATGAAGCGACGAAATATAATGACGTGTAAATGTTATGTTTAACATGCTTACAAAATAAATATTATTTATCATGAACAAATAAAGTCTTTTTCAACACATTTGCTCAAAAAAATGCATTTACGAAGACTATACATTATTCGAAAGTTAAATATAACGCACCACACAATGGAACGTGCGGTAAAACCGTACCGCATACTCCGTTGAATAGCGCCGTACGTATTCTTTACAGTTTTTTTTTTAAATAACTTATAGGCAGGGACTTGAAAACGAAATGAATTTCTTTCCGTTATCATTAATGTTATCATATAACGTTCCAAAATTTGTAACGATACTAAAACTTAAAAATACCAATAACGTTACAAGAAAGAAACGTTAAAGAATATCATTTTCGTAGAACAAAATTTTGTTACAGGTATCAGTAACATTAAGCTTATCCGCTTGTAATAACGTTACAGGTGAAACGTTACAGATTCATTTGTAACGTTATTCTTAAGAACTTTTCTCGCTGACTACCGCTCCGTCGTCGCCCGGTAGCCTCGGCACAAGCCACCACTGTATTCGTTCGAGAGTGCGCATCTTTTCCCGACATCTGCCTACTTCTATATATTTATGTGATTGTGTCAGCTTTAACTTTTTTTCTGTATAAGTCTCATCGGTGTGTTCTATTACTATTATAATGGGTAAGTATCTATCATTTTCGCTATTTAATAATGAATACAATTGTTAATGCTGTCTCATTGATCCTGCGGTCTATAGATAATAGATATAACGTTTAATAATACATAAGTACAGTTTTATATCTCACGAAGCGACGTGCGCTTTAGAGATGCGCCGAGTACTCATTTATTACTAAGTACTCGGCAATATTCGGCCATTTTATTAGTACTCGTTATCGGTCGAATAACTCGATTTGACTGTCGAAGTACTCGTTACTTACGGGTGTTTAGTTGGAGTCATAATTATTCATTATTTACAGGTGACAGTGACGATGATTGCATATTCCAAGAGAATAGTCAGCCACTTTTGACGGAGGTTCAGAATGAGAATGAGTTTAAGAGGAACGCGTATATCGACAATAGTAATGGTAACTATTTCAATTTATTTAAAGAACCACTAGTACTTAGTGTGATTTTGTGATATCAATCAATCAAGTGATATATTGCTAGTAGTCGCCTGATGTTACGGAATCACACATAGGTATATTACTCATTTGTTTATAGCCTGTAGTTTAGAAAATATTATAGGTTGTATTTCTTTCAGGCACAAAACATTCTTCTGATGAAATATATGACATGTCACAATCTTTATTGCTGCCAACTACTTCTTTAACTAAACGAAGACGTTTACAAGAAAACGATGACCAGGATGTACAAGAGAAGGACAAAATGGATAATTGTGACGGTAATAAAGAAAAAATACCAGACAAATGCGAACAGAATACACAAGATTTATTTGAGAAAGTGAACGAAAAACACAGCGCCAACGAGATAACATTAGAAAATAACTCTGAAGACAACTCTGAAGTTCAATGTATTCATTGCACTTTTGATAAAGAATTAGATAAACGTAATTATTATTTTGGTAATTTACTTATCGGAGAATTACAATTTTTACCTCCATGTATGAGATCTAACGCTTACATCAATATTTTGAAATAGATTGATGCACTAAAACATAAGCATATAAATAAACGCTCAGACTATTAAGAGGAAGAAATAATATTCCACTTTGAAAATGCACATAAATGAAGCAAATTTTAGTAATGGTGGTCTTACGTTTTTTGTAATTTGCAGGTCAGTGTCAGGTTGATTCGCGACCGTAACAAATGATTTTACAGAATTATAATCATTAGAATCAGCAATACAACTCCTTAAATTAGAATAATCCTCAAATGTCATGATTTCATGAAATAGTCATTCAATAGGATTATAGGAACTTAGAGAGTTGTATTAATGATTTTTATGATTATAATTCTATAAATAAATATTTGCGGCCGCGAATCGTATTTAGATCAACATACAACTTAATACTGACCTGCAAATTGCAAAAAACGTAAGAACATTTGAAGGGGGTCATCCTTACGCTTTCGCCTTAATAGCATGTGTATTTCAGTATTTCAGGGAGCTTGCCGTTATGATAGAAATTATAAGACTACTACTACTAATCCACTCACGAGATATTTTTGAGACTCACAAACGGAATCTTGAGTCATGAGCTGGTTTCGCAGCACAGTCGCGGGTCGAAATGTCTAAGCTAGTTGAGTAGTCCCAAAAATATTCCGTGTGCTGATTTACATTAATTTATAGAATCATTATCATTTGATTAATCAAAGCTTAGTTAAGGGCGATCCGCAGTTGTAGCCCGCGAAATTCAAATTTTCTAACGTCTTTTGCAGTTTGCAGGTGAGTGTCAAGTTGTGTCTTGATCAAAATATGATTCGCGACTAAGTTAAACTTAGAGAGATATTTTAATTATTCTTATGATTATAATTCTGTAAATACATATCTGTTATAGTCGCAAATCATATTTTGATCAAGATACAACCTGACACTGACTTGCAAATTGCAAAAAACGTAAGAAAATTTGAATTTCGCGGGCTACAAATGTTATTTCTTTTAATTTTAATAATCAAATTTTATACTTGGAGAAAAAGAAGATAAAAATCAACCCGTATTGTTTAGCATTGAATTATAATTACTGAATAATCATAATTTCTTATTAATTGTTTTTTTTTTTGTGCAAATGATTACTTCGAATAAACAAAATATCTTCAATAATATCGTCTTTTAAATTTAACCTTAAATCAGACACAACGAATTTCATCGATGAAAACAATCTTTCGACGCTTACTTCAGTAACTGGTGTTGCCAATACAATTTGAGCTACCTTGTACAGTGATGGATATTTTTCTTTCTTGTGTTCCCAAAACTTTAATATGTCTGCAGAACAATCTAACAACGGCTCTTCTAAAAACACGCTGAGTGCCTCTTTAAATTTTTGCACGCATTCATCTATGATGCCTCCAAGTCTCGGTTGCAGTAATGTTGAAATATTATCATGTCTTTCCATGTAACTGGTATTTAAGAAATCTCGTAATTTGGTCTGTACACTATTCATATTTTCTTTGTCAGATTCATATTCATCAGGTGGGTCTGTAACTTCTGTCGTATCTATATGATCACTGCTTTTTTCAAAATCATTAAATTTCAATAATCTAGTATACAGGGACGTAATCTGACTTTTCGCAGCTTGTTGTTGGTCTATTTTCAAGGTGGAGTTTATTCGTGGGTCCATAATCATAGCATTTATAAACGCTTCACTGTTAAAAAGCATACTTTCTCTGTTTTCTATATTACTAGTTATTTCGTTGGCTAATGTAGTATTTAAATCCGATGTCTCAAGTTTGCAGGTCATCCAGGATAAGTAGCAGTCACCTACTGTTAGCTGTTCTGATTGTAATTTTATCATTAATTTTTTCGCTGGTTTCAGTGCAGCAACTAAATCTTCTAAAATTTTCCATGTCGAATCAGGTAAAAAGAGATTTCTAGGATCTGAGGAACATATATCTTTAAGGGTAAATAGACTCTCAATCATATCTATGGTGGAATTCCATCGAGTGGGACAATCCAGAATGGGCTTATTTTTGTTTTCTGCTCTGAGTGCCATACTGTAAGTTGGAGTACGTAGTTTTTTTATAATTCTTCGCGCAGATGCAAAAGACAGTTGTATTTCAGGATTTTTGCAG
Organism: Melanchra persicariae; assembly: GCA_947386135.1. NCBI lineage: Eukaryota > Metazoa > Arthropoda > Insecta > Lepidoptera > Noctuidae > Melanchra > Melanchra persicariae. Next base: position 9,800,073 of record OX376652.1, on the reverse strand, counting down.
GCGTCATTAACTGCCAATTGCAACGTGTGTGCAGCGCATTTGACAATACAGATATGGGGTCTAATTATTCCAAAACAGTATTCAAAATTTGTGATCTCTTCCAGTCGTGCTTCTATTTCGCTCTCATTAATATTTATATCGCCGTCGTTTTCTTCATCTGATTCCGAAGTCAAACCTGTATTATTTGAAGAGCCTGGGGAAGGATCATCTAAAACATTCATTAATCTACCCATTTTTATCATATTGGCTCCATTATCGGTGGTTATGGAATAAATTTGATTTGTGTCAATTCGGAATTTTGTTAATATAAATAAAAGCTTCTCCTTTAAATATTCGGATGTATGGCTTTGGTGTAACTCAATGAGGCCAATATTTCTTAAAATTATTCTTCCGTTTTGAATAAATTGCAGGTTGACACCCATAAAACCTCTTGTAGAAATCGATGCGATATCGACTTTAACGCTGATAAATTTTCCACGCAACTCATTTGCTAGTTCCGTCCTTAACTCATATGCAGTTTTGACCACCTGATCTCTAATGTTATAGGAATTAATTTTTTTATTTTCATTTTCGACTTTTACCGGAACTAGCGATAAAATTTTCTGAAAAGCCTCATCATCGATTAATGATAATGGGCGTCCATGAATAGCAACTAATTTTACGCACTCTTGAAATAGTATAGTGATGGTATCTTCAGATTTTTTTAATGGAGTTGAATGGCTACTTGAGCCGCTTTCATTTTGATCGCAAACATTTTTGTACTCCTGTGGATGGTGTATTGATAAATGTTTTGCAAGATTTGCACCGTGTTGTGTCTGAAACAAATAATGCCCATTTTATACATTTTTGGATTTGTGTATTCGTACATTGCAAGGCGAATGAATAAAGTTGCGCCCTAATGAACTGAAGTAAACGGTGTAACTGTAAATGAATGTCCAGTTAAAATATTAAAATCTGTAAAATAAATAAAATGGAATCAGGCGTTACTTTGCGGAAATCCTTGATATACTGATGCTTATACAATTACAAAATCTAGTTTTAATAATTTACTTTAGGTATTATTTATTAAGATTAAATGCAGTATGCATGCAGCACCGCCCATCCCGCAAATATATCCACATGAAGATTATGCAGAAGGTGGGAATAATATAATGCAACAAACAACCCGAACACAAAACAGAAAGGTACATAAGTCAATCACATGTATGTACTTCACTTTTCATACCTACGCTCGGCGCGGCGGTCGCGCTAGGATTGTCAACTATGGCTTACGCAAAAAAAAACTACCTATCGTGGTAGGTAGTGGCACTCGTATCTAGTTGTTTGATTTATTGTTGAGAATGAAACAGGAAGAAAGGAAATATAAACTAAACAAAACATATTTTAATTTGTTAATTTTCACTATCGAAAATCCCTAATAACTTCTAAACGGATTACCCTATTTACCCAATTTATTTTGCCCTATCGGATTGAGATCTAAACCTATTAAATGACACTAAAAACAACAAAATATAACAAAAAATCATGTTTTCAACTTACGTAATATTTGTTGGCGTGAATTTAACAAAAAAGTTACTTCGTTTATACTGATTCAAAATAGGAAACTATTATATAAATCGAACTTAGATAGCTTTTTTTGTTGCTCCATTTTTGCACTTCACAGACGCGTGTCTCAAGCGGATGGCACTCGCAATAGTTTTTTGTGCATAATCCAAAGTTGACAATCCTAGCGCGACCGCCGAGCGTAGGTACAATATGAAAAGTGAAGTACAGACGCCAGCACATCAAGTTACTACAATCTGTCAAATTTCTTTGATAGATTTTCAAAAAATGGCAAGTAGGTACTTGATGCGCGCTCGCTCGCCGGCCGCACGTTGCAACCAGCGATTTGGCGAGCAGAGCAAGTTTAAACCTGTTTTCGCGCCCAAGACCTGTGTCAACTAAACCGCAGAGTACTCGGTAAAACTTGTACTCGGCGTATCCCTACATGTATTTAGAAAACACTTACGACAAACCTTTTGTAATTGTAAACATCACACACACTGCTATCGCGGACGATTAAATCATCTTTCATCTATCAATAATATTAATAAGTAGGTAGGTAGTAATATAAGATTTTACTTACCCTAAGAGTTTTATTACAACCCGGAACACCACATTTCGACGACTGTTTGTCGTCGCTCAATGAAAAATATCTGTACACAAAGTTCTTCTTCTTACGGCCCATGATTTAATAAAGAAACTGTCAAAACTCAAACTATACGAATTGAAATCAAATAAATAAACACAGTGAAATGCTACGTTGCCGTATTGCGCTCGAGAAATAAGTACCTACTACTAGACGACGACGACGACGACGCGTTTCGTATGCGTGGCCGCACCGCACACAGCAAGCATGGTCATGAAGCTGGCAACGTTGCGTATCGAAATGAATGAATAACGTTATTATATCGTTATACTAATAACGATATATTGATAATATTGTTAGTGAACACTTTAAGATTTCGTTCCGTTTGTCAGTATCGTTATAGCCAAGGTATTAATTTTGTTACGATCCTGGTGGAACGGTACAAATTATCGGTACTGGAACTACGCGTAACGTTATTTTGAGTAACGTTTCAAGTCCCTGCTTATAGGAGTATAAATAAGTACGAGAATAAAATTTAAGCTGAATGATTGCACCTACTTGGAAGCGCTTTTGCACAATACGTTTTTCTCAATTTAATACTAAAGTGAAAATGAGACGAAAAATGTAGTTCCATTTGCAAAATCGCGATATCTTCATACTACAAACGTCAAAGATTGTTGCGACTTTCCGACTATCTAAAAACAAAAAGTTTTTTCATTACCTATTGTACTGTTTTCTCGCAAATGTGTTGAAAAACTTCAAATCTAAAATATTTTATACATTAAAAAAAAGAAAATAGGAATATAACTCGAAGAAAGAAATCATATAATATATTAGCTAGCCATACACGCACAGATCTGCCCGCCGGATCTGTCCGACAAGCAGATCCGTGATTCGCCACACACGAGTACGGGCAGCAGTTCAGATCGTAATTCCAGCAAATACGGTCGTCTGTAAAAATGTCTATTTCAAAGCATAAATTAGCAATAATATGTGGTGGTTTTATTTGTCTCGAAGAAAGAAAATGAAGAAGAGTTTGGGTAAAGCACTGGCTAGAAAAACGGCCGCGATATAGCCATATGAATCTACTCAGAGATTTGTCAATCCATGAGCCTGCTGATTTGTTCAATTTTTTAAGAATGGATATATCAGCTTTTGAATACCTACTAAGTAAAGTGAAACGCTTAATTGAGAAAGAAAATACAGTAATGAGATATGCCGTTACTCCAAGAGAACGTCTCACAATAACATTACGTTATCTGGCAAGTGGAAACTCGTATGAAGATTTAAAATTTTTAAGCGCTGTTTCACCTCAACTTCTTGGAAAAATCATACCAGAGACATGTTGGGCTATTTTCAAAACAATGAAACAAGAATTTCTTAAGGTGAGACTAACATTTATTGAAATTCCAGAAAATTACTTAAATTTAATATAGTTATACAAAGAGTCATCATCTGCATTTTCCTCTTCTGTGTTTGTATCACTAACAATTCGTGGGTGTAATATAATTTTCGACGCTGTAGGATGTTGACGTACGCTTCGAGGTGTATCTTGTTGAACAATTTGTGTTTGCGGTGCTGCTTGAAATGAAGTTCCAGCATATTGAAGCATGCTTGGAGATACTATATTTTGTTGATTATTTGCACTTGCAAGTAAAAAAGAACTTTGATATGCCGATGTAGGACATGATATTTGTGTTGGTGGTGCTGCTTGAAACGAAGTTCCAGCATATTGAAGTATGCTTTGAGATGTATCTTGTTGATTTATCATACTTGCAGGCACAAATGAACAGTTTTCGTTTAATTTACCGAATTTAATGTTTATTTACCTATTACATAAGATTTACTTTATATTAGGGAATTTTCACATGTTGGGCCTGAGCGGTTAACTTACCATAGTATAATATATCACTAATTAATTTTTGTGCTATGGTACTTTGCATGCTATCCATGCTATTCAAATCTTTAGCGACCGTTTCACCAAATGCTTGAAATCCAGTCCTTGGAGGTGCTGATGTTAAAGCAGAAGTGGCAATCTCAAGAAATTTGGCTTTCTTTGCGTTAAAGGATAATGATTTTTTAATCGATTTTTTGGAGATGCTACTACTAGCGGTGCTTAATGTAGAATCTGGTGTCTTAGGTGGCTCGGGCGTATGTGGAGATCCGGCCTGGAAAAAATGACGCGTATAATTTTGTATTTTGTTTCAGTTTCCAAATACACAGTAAGAATGGCTCGGGATTTCGAAAGATTTTGGAGAGCTCTGGCATTTTCTATTCTGTGTTGGAGCTATGGATGGGAAACATATAGCTATCAAGGAACCTCCGAATACTGGTGCATACTTCTATAATTATAAAGAATTTTATAGTATCGTCTTATTTGGTATAGCAAATGCAAACTATGAGTTTATCTACGTACACGTAGGTACTAATGGTAGAATTTCAGATGGAGGAATATTAAAGGAAACCGACGTTCATGATATGTTGGAAAATGAAACATTAAATTTGCCAGAACCTCAGAGAATAATAGGATATGACATGCCTTACGTATTCGTGGGTGATTCTGCATTTGAATTAAATGCGCATATTATGAAGCCATACCCATACAGTACTAGAAATCAAGACGAACGTATTTTTAATTATCGTTTAACAAGAGCAAGGAGAGTTATAGAAAACACATTTGGCCACATGTCTGCAAAATTCAGAGTGCTGCTAACTACAATATCATTGACTAATTTGAAAAATATTGATGGTGTGGTTTTTGCTTGCTGCACACTTCATAATTTTTTGAAAAAATCTTGTAATAGCTACTGCACAGCGAGAAACGTTGATCACGAAGATGAAAATCTTCGTTCTGTTCGTGGTGATTGGCGTGAAAATGGTCATCAATTACTGGATTTACAAGTAAATCGCACATATAGCAATTCTACTGGAAGAGAAGTTCGCGATAAACTTAAAAAATATTTTAACTCGTCTGGTGCTATTCCTCATCAAAATTACATTACTTTATGAATTATTATTATTAATTTTTGCTTGTGAGTTCGTCTACGTGGATTTCAGAAAATAAATAAATAAATGTATTTTATACTTACATCCTCTGTATCTTCTTCACTTTTACCTTCACCGATACTAGATGTTCCCGACCGAAGCTCTTCTTGATCTAATAAAAATAGCATTAAATCATAATACCAGGGTTGGTATATATATGCTCTCGGAATCAGAACCGGTTCGTTGATCGTTCCGATTTTCTAATTAGTCGAAGTTCACGCCGAAATCCATTTTTCAGTGATTCAATTTTAGTTTTAACGTACTTTGTATCTGCAGCGGGATTGATGGCGTTGCATTTTTCGACCAATTTTTCGTATGCTTGTGCCTTTAAATCTTTATTAAGATACAATTGCTTATCTTTGATTTTCCACAAACAAGGCATAGACTTATAAAGCTCTATAAAACTTGTCCAAAATTCTTTATTTTCACTAAACGCCATTTCTGTGATCAAACTCATGTATATTACTTCGAGTGTTAGTGCGTGACTGACGTCAAATCTGGCGGGTACATCCGTCGCTACGCACACACGCATAGTTGGGAGCTCGGATCTACCTGCCCCGTGCCTGATCTGCTCGATTTGACCACGGGCAGCGGGCAGGCACCCGGCGTGCAAATCCGTGTCCGGTCTCACCATACATGCACGGATCTGTCCGCCAGGCACGTCTGTCGGACAGATCCGTCGGGCAGATCTGTGCGTGTATGGCCAGCTATTTGTTTAATCGAATGGGGAAATATTAAATCGTATTATGGCAACCCTCACACTTAATGTCACTGCTTCTGTTTGTTGACGTTTTTGTTCCAAGTCACCTAAAATTCATAGTTAATTTATAATAAAAACGATGTTATTTCAAGTACTTACAAGTGAAAAGTGATTCTGTGAGACTTTGTATGTGATTTGCTATTGTTTTTACAAATTTTTACTACACAGGAAGGCATAATTATATTTTTCTATTAATGTTTTCTAGACGACGGCTCGTGACGTACTAAGAGCGATGAGCATGGTTTTAGTGTAGGTGTGTGGGTGAGCTTGTGTATTTACTTGAAGGAGCACGGTTTTGTGGCTTCACTTTTGATGTTCGCGGTGCGCTGTCTACCTTTTTTTGTTGGTCTAAGATTATCATTTAGATAAAACATAATTATTTGTACTTACCAGAAAAATCAACCGTCTGTCTTCTGAGTTCGCTCGCACACAACGCACTTCCTTAAGTGTTGGCGGCTGACTAACGCGCCCGCGCGGGTGTGTGAGGTACTCGTAAAGGTAGCCTTTCGAACTAAGCGTCACAAACGCAGCGACAGAGACGCTTTTGTGACTTTCGATACCCAGGACAGACGCACAGTCGCATCACACTTTCGCCGCGCGCCGCTCTGACCGGATTTATCTATAAAGCAGTCTTATCATAAAAAATATGGATTTGCAACTTGTTTTGCTAGAAGAGGAAGAAGATGATGATCTTTTACTTCAATACTACCTCAGTTTGGAAAGAGCCTCTACCAATTTGATGTTCCAATTGCGAAATGAAGAAGGTTACTTCAAGATCTTAATACAACGACACCTAAGTGAGAACGATGAAATTTTCAGAGATTATTGTCGTTTTAATAAACAACAATACAATTTTATTTTTAATATAGTGAAAGAAGAGTTACATCCAAAAACAAGAAAGGATTGTATTGGTGCAGAAGAAAAACTATTTTTAACTTTAAGGTATGTTTATTTTTAAAAAAAATTTAATAATTAGTACCTATTAAGTATTCTTATTTATTCCTCGAAGAAGGACTTTTCAATATATTGTGCGAGTGTTAAGTCTGCAGGTTCCTCTTCATTGTCTTGTGATACAGGTGAATAGACAGGCAAATTATTATTATTGGAGACTAATTCCAGCGCATATTGAGGTCGAGTGACATTGTCTGGTGTATCCGGTGACTCAGGTGTATTACAGTCAATAGATATATTTGTTGAAGCATATGAGCTTGATGTATTTGGGCGATTACTTTCTATATCTGCTGACTCAACATCTAATGTCTCAAATGTCATGAGAACATCAAATATTGCTCTTTTTGCCTGTAATTTCCGTACAGAATTCAGTTTTATTATTCTTAAAACTGCTTTAACGTGTTCAGAAAAAGTCGACAAATCGTCATCCTCATCCCTATTTTTTAAATTTTCTAAAACTTTCTGGCGAGACACTTCTCTTTTCTGCAGGTACATTAAAATATCATCTTTCTTTGTACGTGTTTTGTTACACTTTGGAAAAGACGACGACGCGGCTGGTGAAGAGGTTCGTGAAACATTAAGTAGGGATTGTGACGAATCATCGGTTAAGTTCGTTTCCGTTTCTAAAGGGTATCTATTTTGGGTCGACGTTTGACTACTTTGAGACTCTTGTGTTGTGATGTCATAGGGGTCAACGTTGCTAATAGTCGATCGTTCGTTTGGTATCGATTCCAAAAAGGAAAACAACTTAACATAAGCGTTAAACTTAGATCTTTTATTTTTAGGTGCTGCAGACCCAGTCCCACTCTTGCTTTTGCGTTTCTGACGCAAATATGTGTCCTTTAGGTTTTTCCAGTGCTTTTTGCAGCTGTCACCTGCAAGTAAATTTAATGTATTATTTTTCTTTTCCAGATACATTGCGACAGGAGAGACATATAAATCCCTATCATTTGCCTATCGGATATCAGATTCTTATATTTCAACTATCATACGAAAAGTTCTGAGGCTACTTAGGCAAAAATTAATGCCAATCGCAATGCCACCTTTAACAACACAGGATTTCAAACGAATTGAAAAAGTGATGCATGAACGCGTTTAGCCATGGGAGGTAAAGGTTGTGCAAATTTTCTGCCACGTTTTCGATACTGCTCCTCTTCTTCTTCAGCATCAGAATCAGGTCTCAAACTTCTATACATGTTTTTAAGAATCAAGAACTCAGAAAACTCCATTTTAAACTCTCGTAACTTCAATATTTTATGGACAGGTTTACCCAATTCTCTATGATCCTTTTTGTATTTTATCCAAGAGTTGACAATTGCGAGATCTAACATGTGGGAAATGAACCTCACCGTCCATTTCTTGGTAAGAAATCGTGATGGACACACAGCCAACAACCTGTCTGCAAGGTCCACTCCTCCCATGTTAGTGTTATAATGACTGACGATTTCTGGCCGTTCAACAGGAATGTACTGTTTCAGCCTTTTATCATACCTTTGAACTGTATCAGTGGTATCCGCGGCGTGGATACTCGAAGCAAACAAAATGGGCTTATTATCGAACCATTTGGTAACAGCAATCGCTTTATCCTCTCGCACTAGGACATCATAACTGCCTCGACCTCTGCGAGAAAAACATTTGTCACTTTCGAGATCATTTCTCAGGTATCCTGGAATTCTATTTTTCATGATCGTTCCTGCACACTTAAATCCCCTTGAATTGAGTTCCTCGATGAGTTTAAAAGTTGTGAAGTATCGGTAACAATAGATGACATGACCAGGCACCAAGGTTTCAGTTAATTTTAAAACTACATTCTCACACAAAGAATGTCTAGCTTCAGACTCTTCAAATGTCGTACTCCCTTGGTAAATCAACATATCACATACCAACCCATTGGGGTTGGCAAGAACAAAAGTTTTTAAACCAGTTGGATGTGGTTTTCCTGGACAATATTGTCTAATTGGACAAGCACCGGTAAAAGGAATAATCATTTCATCGATCGATATCTTTTGATATCGTTCTTGCGCGCGACAGCCTTTTATTATTCAATCTAAAATATACCGAACTTACCAAAGTTTATCCTTCTGTCTTTCTTCAGCGGTGACATCAAGATCATATACTAGCTTCAATGAGTTCCGCAGCTGAATGTATCTGTCACGAGACATAGCCTAAGTTATAAGGGGAATAGCGTATTTGCGATTCCAGTACATCCTTAAATACGGGTAATTGATGCATGACATAAGCAAAGTTATACCCACATAAGTTTTGCACTCCTCAATAGATAACCTGAGAGGCCTACAAGATTTTTCGACAGCTGTCTGGTTAGACTTTTTCACTATAACTCGGTAAAGCTCCTCATCTAAGTATTCCTCCACATAAGCGTTTATAATTGAAGGATCTGTCATGGACGGTAACTAAGACGGAGAGGACAAACCTGGCAAAGAAACTTCAAAGGACATTGTAAAAAATGACCTATGAACCAACACGCATGAAATATTTACTATAATTACTAGTTCTTTTAATAATATACATTACTTATATTTTAATAGAACGGACACTTTTTAATTTCGAAAACATTTTAAAAAGTATTCACTTTCGTCCTTAGCTTCCGTCACAATCCGCGGTGATAGTTCTATTATTTTTTGGTTAAATTTGTGGTTTTAATAGGCAAAGGTATTATAGCTCATACAGCCAAGTCTTTGTAACAGCACTCTTGACACAGACATGCGTCAGTATTCTCAACACTTGATATACGATAATGATTTTTAGTTACAAACAGTCCGCTATGATGTCGCGGAACCATAATAAGCCTTATCAAAAAACTCGATTGAAAGTGCTGTTTGAAACGAGCAATGATATCGACACTGACAGTCTGTTGACGAATTGACAGATGACAACATTTGACATTTGGTAGTAATGTCACTTAGCGCGCGCATTCTGTGCTCGATTTGCGTTTGCGTTGGTTGCGTACTGAATTCGTTTGCATTTTCTTACTTTTCCGATTTTATCTAACAACTCCATAAGACTCCCGACTCCTAGAGTTCAATATCAAGAAACGCGCATCTGTCTTACTTACATTCAGTAATAAATGCTAAGTTATTGCTACATACCGAATGTTTTTATTGACGTAATTATAACCTCAAAATCCGAAAGTGTTTTGATTTTTTCAGAATTCTCAAAAGTGTCCGTTGTTTTAATTTAAGTTTAATCGAATATATACATTATGTAAAACCCACTGCGACAAAATCCTCGTTACTGCCTGCTTCACTGACAGCCAGCGGGTTGCATAAGATCTCAAAATTTTCAAAGGATTCTCGCCACAATTTATTAACTGGTACAGTTCTTTGTACTCTTTTCTGCGTTTAGGTGAAGTTGAAAACCAATTGTAATTTTGCCTGATAAGAAATTCAATATTTCTGGGCAATGTGTCGTCGGAAGCATGAGACACGGCTAGTTGCAGTGCATACGCATTTGAAAAGAACCAGATTTGTTAATCCGTATTCAGTTTTAAGAATTTTATGTACGCCATTATTTATACCTATCATAACAGACGCGTTATCACATCCCAATCCAATCATGTTTTTCAGTGGTATACTGTGTCTTTCCAAACATTTTCAGCAAAGCATTTACAATACCACGAGCGTCAGCTGCGACCAGAGGTTCCAAAGCCAGAAAAGATGACACTACAGTTTTTCTTGCGGGACTGAAGTATCGTAAAACCACTCCCAAATATTTGGATACGTTAAGATCGGTGGATTCATTGAGCAAGATGCTATACTTTTGTGATCGTCATTTATTAGCGTTTGAATGAAGTGGGGAGCCAAAACATTTTTAATCACTTCAGTACACCTCGTTCTGTGCATTTTGATATTCGCGTCTTCTTTGCAATCAGGAAAACACTTTTTTACAGTTGTAAGATGATCAATTTGAGATATGGCAGTATGTTCTGTTATAAAAAGTGCTAGCCTACCTTCCGCTCTTAAGGCATTTAAATTCGTCTTGGGTTGTGGTTTGGGAGCAGCTGAAAAATCAATTCTGCTGTTTGTAGATATACTATGGCCAATGTCCAGCAGTGGTCGTCTTTCGGCTGATATGATGATGATGACGATTGATCCTTATGTTTCTTTGACTCGGCATGTTTTCGCAAATCATTTATTCTTGCTTGTAAATCCGTCCGGCAATACGCACAATGAGCTTTACGGATCTTTTAGGATCTGTCACGACTGGTTTAAGCCACATTTTAAACTCCTCAATCGTTTTCCACTCTCCGATATTTTTGGCTATAAACTTTCTTTCTCAAAGGAATTTTCATTTTGATTTTCTATGTACAACAATTTACACAAAAGTTTTACGTATTCACACCACGACTTGCATTATGCAACAATTAAACACAGCGAATGAACTATGAATGAAAATCTCGAATAAAAAAGATGTATGGTTATTGCAGGGGAATTCCCGTGTCTTTGATTAACTATCTATGGCAGACAGGGACAAATACAATTACTAATTCAGTACGTAAGAGAGAGAGAGCACCAATCACGATTTTAACGCTATCGTGTGACGATCGGTCGTACTATACTATTGTAGTCTTTGGGTCGTACTGAGAATGGTCAGTGTTGTCAATAATTATATTAAAAATACCTTACTCAATTTTCTTTAAACAACCAGGGGCAAACAAGCAGACGAGTCACTATCATGATGAATGGTCATCGTCGCCTATGCAGTCTTGAGAAAGTCGCTAAAAATCACCAAATTTATATCTAGGGACTTAGCAAAGGAAAAAATCGTTGAGCTATTGCAAAATTCCCTAAACCTAGCGACAAATTCCCCAAAGTGGCAACACTCTGCGCCGGCGATGGTTCTAGGCCTCCTTTGTACGCGCGCCAAGCCAGCAGTCGTCAGCATGGGTCGGGGCCCGTTAAGGCCAGAGCCTACCAGGGTTGCGGATTTGTTCGAAAGAGTTACCGCGGCCCTGGGAAGAAAGGCACTAGGAGGACTAAAGGGTGGGTTTTAGTCAGTAAAAGTCTGACACTCCCTGCCGCTCCACCCAGAGCGGGAGGGGTCATTTGATGATTTCCCATCCTAGAAAAAAAAAAAAAAAAAAAAAAAAAAAGGCCTCCTTTGTTTCGGTGAGTAACGGGACTTGGCGCGCGCTTACTCTATACGACACGACGACGATTCGTGGTGACGCTCGACGACTCAACGATGCGGCTGTACGGTACTGGTAAGTTTGTTTAATTATAATTTTATTGTGTGATGTGTTATTGAATTGTGCATGTTTAATGTTTGTGTTTGTGTTTTGTGTATTCAGTATGTGAAGTATTTAATAGTAGATATACATATCTACTTATATATATTCTAATAAATGGTTATGATATTTATAATAATGATATATTGTGGCCACGCCACATGACTCCCCCCCCTTTTTTTTTTTTTTTTTTTTTTATAGGATGGGAAATCATCAAATGACCCCTCCCGCTCTGGGTGGAGCGGCAGGGAGTGTCAGACTTTTACTGACTAAAACCCACCCTTTAGTCCTCCTAGTGCCTTTCTTCCCAGGGCCGCGGTAACTCTTTCGAACATATTCCGCAACCCTGGCAGACTCTGGCCCTGGCGGGCCCCGTCTCCGTTGCTGACTGCTCGTTGCTGACGGCGCGTTTGGAGTGAAACGCGCCGTCGACTCTGGCCTGACCTGATCGGACAGCGAGCTACCCATTGCTCGCTGTCCGCAGGCGATGACTCCCCCCTTGAGACCATCCTAGGATGGGCGATAATAGTCAGGGAATCTCACTTTTCTTCCTAAGCGAGTAATTCTTACTTCTTTGTCTTTGCTTTCAGGGTTTGGAGTTTCTCATTGCGTATTCGAATGACTGCGCGGCATCCATAGACAATAGCGGCCTTTACACACGCACTCTATCGCGCGTGCTTTGGAACGTACATTATTGAACGCGGGAAAGCCTGCACGCTCATTCGCACGCGATTATATTTGTAAGGTTCATTCGCGAGCGATTACTCCTGTTTGTTTTCCTCAGCGGAATGAGCGGTCGTGTAAAGGCTAATCGCGCGGGATAGAACGCGCGAAACTGGCGTGTTTGAATATGTGCAGTTCATACAGTTTTACTGAAGAACGCGGGTGTTGCGGTGAAAAATGGATAGAAAATATCGTGTGGCGCAAGTTATGATGCTCGCTGGTACAATTCTACTCAAAAAGAAAAAGAAACGATCTGGAGGCCTACCACAACCTCTTAAAACAATATTATTTTATTATTGCTTTGTAATTTCTGTTGTTGCATTTTCAACTCTCGGCGCTGATCCGAGCGTTGAAAATCCAACAGAGCGGAACGCAAAGTAATATTAAAGTAATATTGTTTTAAGAGGTTGTGGTAGGCCCCCAGTGTGGGTTAAAAAATACAGACAGCAATAATCGCATATGCCTTTGATTGAAGAATTACGAGAAAACTATCCGGACGATTTCAAGAATTATTTGCGTATGGATAATCAGTTATTTAATATGTTGTTAAATAAAATCAAACATAAAATATCAAAACAAGACACTGTTATGAGAGAGAGTATTAATGCAGAAGCACGTTTGGCAGCAACCCTTCGATACCTCGCTACAGGACGTTCATTCGAAGACCTGAAATTCAGTACCGGAATATCTCATCATATCAGCCGAAAGACGTCCACTGCTGGACATAGGCCTCCCCCAAGCGTCGCCACAACAACCGGTCCTGTGCGTCTCGCATCCATCGGTTACCCGCGACCCTCACCAGGTCATCGGTCCACCTTGTGGGAGGCCTTCCAACGCTGCGTCTTCCGATACGCGGTCGCCACTCCAAAACTTTTCGGCCCCATCGACCATCTGTTCTGCGAGCAATGTGCCCTGCCCACCGCCACTTCAATTTGGCGATCCTTCGGGCTATGTCGGTAACCATGGTTCTCTTGCGGATATCATCATTCCAGGGGGTCTACTCTCTTTCTCTGAAACGAAACTTCGTAAACGAACGAAATATAAACGAAGTTTCGTTAGTGACCCTACTCTGTTTTGTTTTCGGACACGCAGACGAAGTTCGGATCCACAGACTATTTTCGTGAACGAATGACATGAAAAATATTGTGTGGGTTTTTTATGATGTCATTTAAAGTAAATTCCGGTTTTTACTTCAACTTTAAATTTATAAACTATTTTGATTTATTTTGAAATTTTACATTTAAAATGTGGTTTAATAAATATTTCTTGTAATATTGATGCCGAAAGAATAATTAAATAGTTTATTTTTATATTTTTGGTGAAATTAACCGGGACACTATAAAACACCATTTCACGGTCATTGTTAACAGACTAAATTAAAGAGTACTATTTCTTGCCACCAAATGGATTTAATATATGACAACCAAAATTGTCTGTATATTCACACTCAATCTAATCACATGTCAACTTACGATTTTTTGTTCCAATTCTTTAAAAAGTTTTCAGTTTGGGTTGGGTTTAGAATCGAGTCCTCTGAATTTGAGGAATCTGCCACTGTGGGGGGGTCAAAGGGGCTTATCTCAAGCGCCCCCATGGAATTTCAGCTGCCGGAGCCGCGTCGAAATATTTTTTTAAAATATTTGAAAATCACTATTTAGTTTCCAGTTTGTTTCTCAAGTACTTACTGTGTTAATAAATCATGTTTTCAAGTGTTTTTACACACTTCTCAATCGCGATAGGTACACATTCCGCCAGAAAGTTTCAAGTCGTATTGTGTCGCAGTCTGCATTTTGGGTCTCCACAAGTTTTATTTTGGTTTTAAAAAAATTGTAAGTAAATATCTTAAAATATACTGTCGGCGACGAGACCCCGTCCACGTCCCTAGGCGCAAGTAGTGGTAGGGGCGACCATGTGAATAGGGAAATGTCTTAAAGTTTGAAAGAAACTCATTAGAATTTGCTAGATTTTAAATAGTTTAGGTTTAATTATTGTCTAATTAGTTTTATAAGTAATATTTGTGCATGCTAGATCCAATAAGACTCTAATATGATAGTATTTTTAGATTTTGTTAGGAAATTTTTAAGTCGAATTTTTGACGTAACGAAAAAATTACGTAAGTTGAAAATGAGGTTTTTTGTTTGTAGAGATATCGTTTTGAAATTAATGTCAAAATAAAGGTCTCGACCCAAAACCTATTTTACAAAAAGAATTAAGTCGATAGGACTTGTAGTTTTATAGATATTAAGGAAAATGTATAGTGAAAGTTTGCTATGATGTAAATTTTGCAGTTTTTGTTTTAGAAACTTTTTATTGTGTAAAGTAAGCAATAAAATTTGTATTCTAGGTTATAGAGTAAGGTCTAACGAATCTAAATATATATTGTAAGGGCTTTTTTTACATAAAAACAATAAATAAAGGCTCCAAAGGTTTCGGCTCAAAAACCTTTGCTGAGCACATTAGTGCGGTACGTTCGCGTGCTGCATTCGCTCTGGGTAGACTCCACTCCATGCTGAATGCACGCAGCAAGCTATCCTTTAAATGTAAACTGCGCATCTACACTACGTGCATTCGACCGATAAAGACTTATGCGTGTGCTGTATTCGCACACTCAAAGCCAAAGCAAATCCACAGGATGCAAGTAATCCAAAACAGATTTCTCCGAAAAGCCACGGGCGCCCCGTGATATGTACGGGATGAACGACTTCATGTCGACCTTAAAATCCCTACCTTAAAACAGTTTATGAAGCGCCTTACAAAGCGGTTCTTCGAATCCGCTGAAAAGCACCAAAACCCTTTGATTTCAAAGGCTACCCAGTACACTCCCTCTCGCATTAGTAAGATTCGCCGTCCTCGGCATACACTCGTCGAGTCCGACGACGAGATCACAAAGATTCAGGAAAGCTGTAGGGAAACCAGCACCCTTAGAATAAACAGATACAGACCGCGTTCCGTATACCGACCTCGCCGCCGAGGTCCGTCGCGACGACCCATTCAAAACCCTCCCCGACTTTTGCCAACGAGCCAGCCCGCGCCGCTGAGCCTTTAGCTTTAATAACCCTTAATTAATGAAACGACCCAGCCTGATTGTCCCTCGCTGTCCCTAACTGACGCCGCTAAGCCGAGGTCGTATTCCACAGGGAATGAACTTAGCGAGCGGTCAGTAGTTTTTAGCTTGTAGCTAGTTTTGTTGCCTTGGCTGGGGGCCTTATATTCATTTGAGGCCACCACAGAATAGTCCGGTTAAGCAGTTGATATCCCAAGTGTGTTAACTTGCTAGTGGTCATACCTAAAAAAAAATGGCTCAATCGCAGTTGTCGAGCAGCCGTTGAAGAGGCAACATCAAGAAAGGGAGCCGAAACCTGCGGATCAAGAAACCCCAGGAAGAAGCATTTTTTTTTATTTCACCTCCTCCCGGCTGTCCGTCTCAGTCTCCCGAGGTCCCAAGAGTTCAAGTAGAAGCACATACGCATTCAGGGGTGCGTGGCGGCGTACGTAACCAGCGCAAGGGAATTCAAACGCTTAAGTCGAACTACGTGGGAGATTGTCCCAGGTCGACAGTGCGGACACTGGTCGTGTCCCTGCCGTCCGAAACATATTAGCTCTTTTCCATGACACCTTGCGTTTCGTGGTAATAAAGGCACTATTTCCTGGCACAACTCCTCGAATAATTGCCGACTGAGTGTAATTTCCTACAAACTCTAAGTCGGAAATTTCCTTAATATTTAGTTGATTGCGCAGGCGACGTCGGTTCCTTCTACGCTCTAAACGTTCTTCACGTAGAGCAGCCTCGATTAAGAGCATTCTTGCAGCCATTTCAACCAAATTAATAAGCAAATCCACACTAAAGAATGGCAAACGAAAACCAAAAGGTAACACTTTTGGTTTCGTCAATTTGAGGTTAAAATCCCGAACAATCATCTGTCAAATTCAAATTTTCGTTCGCAATATTTATGAATTAGAATAGGTTTGGAGAACATAAATGTCAAACAGTTTTCGTTCGAACGAAACTTCGGGAACGAAGGGAACCGTAGTAGGAAACACGCGAAGTTTCGATCGAAACTTCGTTTTTCGTTGAATAAGAGTAGACCCCCTGATTCGATCACGCAACGAAACTCCGAGCATTGCCCTCTCCATTGCCCTTTGGGTGACTTTAAGCCTTCTGATGAGACCCATTGTGAGCGACCACGTTTCGAGTCCATAGGTCATCACTGGCAACACGTACTGGTCATAGACTTTCGTCTTGAGACACTGTGGTATGTGAGACGAGAAGATACCGCGCAACTTCCCGAACGCCGCCCAGCCGAGTCGGATTCGACGGTTGACCTCCTTCTCGAAGTAAGCCCTACCTAGCTGGATCGTTTGTCCCAGGTAGACGTACTCATCAACAACTTCGAGTGCAGAGCCTCCAATCTTGATAGGAGTGGGTGCTACATGGGTATTTACCATGACCTTGGTTTTGTCCATGTTCATTTTAAGACCCACTCTTTCGGAAGCTCTACTGAGGTCTTCGAGCATTGTACTGAGGTCCTCCGTGGTCTCAGCCATGACGACTATATCGTCGGCAAATCGAAGATGAGTGATGTACTCGCCATTTACATTAATGCCTAGCCTTTTCCAGTCCAAAACCTTGAAGACGTCCTCCATTGCGGCCGTGAACAGTTTCGGAGAAATTACTTCTCCCTGCCTCACACCCCGCTGCAGGAGGATAGGTTCTGATGTCTGATCCTGAAGTCGGACTGACATGGTGGCGTTTTCATACAAACACTTCAGCACCTCGATGTACCGATAGTCGATCTGGCACCGTTGGAGAGACTGCAGCACAGCCCAAGTCTCCATCGAGTCGAAGGCTTTCTCGTAGTCCACAAACGCTAAGCAGAGGGGCAGATTATACTCTTCGGTCTTCTGTATAACCTGCCGCAGCGTGTGTATGTGGTCTACGGTGCTGAAGCCTTTTCGGAATCCGGCTTGTTCGGGAGGCTGGAAGTCGTCAAACCTGCGTGCGAGACGGTTTGTGATGACTCTGGAAAACAGCTTGTAGACATGGCTCAGAAGTGAGATGGGCCTGTAATTCTTAAACAGGACATTGTCGCCCTTTTTAAAGAAGAATACCACCACACCTCTGCTCCAGGCTTGTGGCGTTTTCCCCTCGAGTATGACGGAATCGAACAGTTTCTGAAGGGCCTTAAGGACTGGTTTTCCACCCGCCTTCAGGAGTTCGGCCGTAATTCCGTCCTCACCCGACGCCTTGTTGTTCTTAAGCTGTAGCGGCATTCATGCCGCCACAAAAATCAACGTAGCAGAATCAACATCACAACAAATGAGACTCGCAGCGCCATCTATCTCGACAGCTGCGAACTAATTGACAAAATCCTAAATCGCGATATCAGAGTTTACCGTGCGATTTGAACATATGCAAAGCCCGAATATCAACTCTCGGGCAGTTGCCCATCATCAGACACAAACAACCGTCTGGTCGGAGGATCCTCTCTTTCCAGTGGAGGTATGTGGGACTTTACTCTCTGTTCCGCTACCTCTAAAAAGCTACTTCAGAGCCATCCTAATCTCATACAGGCTGACGTCCGGGATGTCTTCGGTATAATGCCGGGTCAATCTAGCTCTTGGGTCGTTCGCTAGATTTGCTGCGGGTTTGGTCATTGACGTGTATAACTGTCCATAGAATGTCTCGATCTCCCTCAGAAGCTCCGATTTGGCGGATATGGTTCTGCCATCGTCGATCTTCAGTTTTGTGCGCTGGCTCTGCCCAATAGACAAATCTCTTGCAAAGACGTTGGAGCCCTTATTCCGCTCTATCGCGTCTTTAATCTTTTCAGTATTAAAGCGGCGGAGGTCGCTTTTTAAGGACTTGGAGATCCGTCTATTGAGCTGCCGGGTACTTGCACGCATCGTCTGAAGACTGCAGAATCATCTCCCGCCTCTCCTTCATGAGCTTGAGAGTTGGATCAGAGAGCCTCTTGGTCTTATCTGTACGGCGAGTCTTGAAGAACTTAGACCCGACCGTATGAACAGTTTCCACGAACCCATCGTTGTATTCGTCCACGGAGCTCCCTAGGCACTCGAAACGATTTTGAAGTTCGAGCTGAAAGCTTTCGGAGTTCTGGATCTGGATCTGTGCTGGACGGAGCGTAGACTTCATCAGTCGAGACCTTTCCAGCTTGATATTTAGATTCAATGTGCCACCGCGTTGATCACGGAGACATCATTGAATATCTGCTTCTTCGTCGACATGATGAAGTCAATCTCATTTTTACTTGCACCGTCGGGGCTCTGCCAGGTCCACTTCCTGTGCTCACGTTTTCTGAAGAAAGAGTTCATCATATAGAGGCCCTCCTTCTCCATAAAACTGGCCAGTAGGTGTCCCCGGTGGTTCCGACGTCCATATCCAAATTGCCCCACTCGCAGCTCGTCACCGTCACGTTTGCCCAGTTTCGCGTTGAAGTCCCCCATGACCACGGTGAAATGAGTTTTATGACCATGCATGGCTCTGGATATATCCTCATACATGGTCTCTATTTCGTCGTCGGGGTGTGTTGAGGTTGGGGCGTAAACCTGTACGACCTTCAACGAATATCTTGACGATATTCTGAGTATAAGGTACGCCACCCTGGTCGACACACTCTCCATCCTCACCACATTGGACACGAGGGACCTGTGGACGAAAAACCCGACACCACCCTGAGACTTCTGGTCACCCTCCCGGAAATAGAACAGGTTGCCGGATTTGAGAATTGTCGTGTCCTCCCCCTCTCTTCGGACTTCAGACAATCCCACAACACTCCATCGCAACCTGCTCAATTCCTCCTCAAGTTCGGTGATCTTCTCGTCGGTCCGGAGTGTTCTCGTGTTTAATGTTGCCAGGTCCAGGCGTCGGTGTTTTTTACGGTAGCCGTATCCACTCCGGGGATTCTTAGCACCCCTTGCATCGTCATAACCTTGACCGCTACCGGAGTCAAGGGTAGACGCGCTGCCGGGCACTAGGGGCCATTTTTTTGTTGTGCTCATCATTAGGGGGGTGGGTTTGCCCTAATCGCCACGCTTGGCAGGCGGGTTGGCGATCGCAGTATAGCTGTTGTTTTTTCTCTGGTGAGTCCCTTAGTCGCCTCATACGACACCCACAGGAAGCGATGGGATGGTGCTATTCTTTTGCGCCCCGGCACCATACGGGCGAACGAATACCGGAATATCTGCTCCATCTCTTTCTAAAATAATACCAGAAACGTGTCGAGCTATTTATGAATGCTTGAAGCTGGATTATTTAAAGGTAAATAAATTATTCGTATTATAAATAAAAGTGTAATATTAACTTATATAACATAACTGATGATTATAGATACTAATCTATAATCATCAGGTTTTGAACATTTATTCATCCATTAAATTTGAATGCTCATGATAAGTTCTTAATTGAGTTAAAGTTAGATTTTCTTCTGTCTGATCTTGGTCCCTTCGTCCACTAGAGGTAGAAGGAATGAACTGAGTTAGCAAAGACTGTGATTCATATGAATTTCTGGAATGTGAGGATTGAACGGAAAATGGTCTTTGAAGAACTTGTTACAATAACTGTTACATAAATCTGTATCTTCTGTCAGTTTTTTCAGTAATCCTTTGCGTAGAACATTATTTATTATTGATTCCGCATAAATGGCCTGCAATGGATCCATTTTAGATAATTTTTTGGCCATATTCATTCCAGCAACGTCAAACTCCGAAAGCTCCTTAGTTGATTTGATAGTATCTGTGCAGACTTTGAAGAATTCTGCCTGAAAGTTGGATGTAGCCTTTTTTTATTCCTTTGAGGTGTCAGGCCCGTTGCATCAGTCTAAAAAAATAGAAAAAAAAGCAACTTTATTATTCTACTTTTCAGATGCCGTCTACGAAAGAAGAATGGATCAAGATAGCAAAAGAACTTGAAAGGAAATGGCAATTCATCAACTGCGGGGGTGCCATGGATGGCAAACACATTCGCATTGTGCCTTTGCCAGATTCTGGAGCCATGTACTATATTTACAAAAACTTTTATAGCATCGTATTGTTGGCTTTGGTTGGTCCTAATTATGAGTTTATTTATGTTGATGTGGGTAAAAATGGAAGAATGTCCGAATGACACTGTCAACAACTTAAACTTCGTCGTTTTGGGCGATGAAGCGTTCGGACTAGAACCAAACTTTCTTAAACCATTTTCCCAGAGAGAACTCGATTATGAAAAAAGGATTTATAACTACAGACTATCAAGGGCTCATAATGTAGAAAATGCCTTTGGAATCATTTCAGGAAGGTTTAGATTATTACAAACTGCTATAAATATAAAAATCCACAAAAGTATCTTTTACGTTGTGCTTGCTATTTGCACTTTACACAATTATTTGTGTAAACACAGTAACTTATATTCTATTTCTAGCCTCACAAGGGGCGAAGTTACCACAGACACAATGCAACATGAGGAGAGATTTGAAAATTCTATTCCATTAATTAATCTCCAAAGACGTTCTACCGTTCAAATGAGTTTGGAAGCTAAACGAAACAGAGACCAATATAAAACTTATTTTAATACCGATGGAAGTGTTGAGTGGCAAGATCGTATTATGGTCTCAAGTGGAAGAGCTTAAAGAGTAGATTAATAAAATTTAGGTGCATCTAATATAAGTTCTATAAATGAATGTACACATTCTATCTGTCTGTTACTACAAATAAAAATCACAAAACTCACTTACGACTTTATTTTGCTGTTCAGTTTCACCAACTTCAACTATGTTTTCTGTTCTACCGTCTTCATGAGACGAAATAACATTTTGAAGAAAATTGTCACCATTTATACTGTCATACTCTGGATCTTCATGAAAGTTAGATATGCTGTTAGTAGGTACTTCTTGGTCCTTAGTAAAGAGGATATAGTCAAAGTACCAGAGGAAAGATTTGTACACGTCGTCCGTTCCTCTACCACTACGCTGGCTGTCTGTAACTTTCTTAAGCTCTTTTCGGAACGAGCCCCTTAAGCTATGTAATTTCTTAACCACAAAGTCACGATTGGCGTTTGGAAAACTTTTTTCTTTACAAAAGTCAATTATTTTTTTATAAGCTTCATCTTTAAGATTTTTGTTTTTATATTCTTCGGACTTGATTTTCCAGAGGCAAGGAAAAGACTTGTATAGTGTAATCAACTCCAATATTAACTCTTTATTCCACGTACGTATGTCCGCCATTTTGTCATGCGCGATAGAATAATAAATAACAGACAACCAAAGGAAACGCGATTGCGCGCATGACTGCTGAGCGCGGCGCGTGGTCTTTTCGTTTCTCTTTCACTTCCTTTATACGCGCGCTCTTTCGCGCACGATTGCTGTTTCACGCGCGAAAGAGTGTGTGTGTAAAGGCCGCTAATGGTAAAAGCTGGCTCATTGACTCATTGGCTCATTGGATGAAGTAGCGGGACAAGAAAAGATAGATACTAAATGTAAACTTTTTCTGAGTATGACCCAAAAATCGATTATTTTATGACGATACAGTGCTACTATTTTTACATCAATATTTTAATGTTTAATGCAGAGACATGTATTTGGGTTGTGTGTGTATGGTTGGACTTAAAATGTAAAAAGGTTTGAATCGACAAAATTTTGAAAATGCTGCAATACCACCAAATGCACCTTCTTTCTTGTATTTGACATGTAAAGCTTGCAAAGACCCATTAAGATAGCTTATTTGCTCTCTATTTTTCTTTAACGTTTTGCACTCACGTTTGCCTGCAGTGGCCGCCCTACTAACATCGTCGCGAATGTAAAATTCTATAATCGATTTTTTAAGTCTAAAATTACACAATGAACAGATTTTTTATTTCTATTCCGTACACCAATTTGTTTTGAAACAGACGTCTGTGGTTAACTATTTATCACAATATAATTTTTTGCAATTTTCTTTACCAGGTCCCTCTCTTTATTATTATTTTCACAATTTTTGTAAGTTATCTTCAAGAAAGCTTCTAAGATTTAATTTCTCGCCTTCATTTTTAGTAAATCAGTCTCAAACTTCTTTTTTTTCTTCCGTAATGCTTTTTTGCAGTCGGTATTTTTTTTTCTTGCGGTTTCATTAGCTCGTTCTAAATAAGCAATACGACTTTTTACTTTATCAAATTCTATTTTCAATTTGTTTCTAGTCTTTCATAGACTTGCTGCAGTTTTTTATTAACTATCTTAATATAGTGGATTGAGTGTCAGTTGATGTCTCAGATAGTGTTATTTCCGAGGCAGACGTTCCCATTGAAAGGGGACTGCCCACCAGCCATTTAAAAAAATGTTTGAAATGAATAACAGTTATATGCGCCAAATTGTACTACAAATAGTCGGAAACCCATTACAATTTCAATAATTATTTAAAAAACTAGGAAGGAATTAGTTTCAAACATTTTTTCTAAAATATAGGTTAAGTCTAGGTTAAGGATTAATTTATGCGATAATATAACATCAAAAAGCCTTTAAATGTTTTATTCGTCATTAATCATTACTAAAATATCATCTAAAAACTGTGCAGGTGAATAGATATTGGATTGGTACCGGGCCCATTCTAAGTACCACATTATTGAAATAGTATGTACCAACTGTTCGTCGTCCCACTAGGCAGTTACAATATCGATGTTGTATAGCCCTCCTTCCAAATAAAGAATTGTTGACCGTTATGTAAACAAAATATACATTTTGAGAGATATGTCTACTGTGTATTTTTCCTCGCAGTAAAAAACAATTACACGGAAGAGCTAAATGCTCAACCAACGCGTTATCTATTTCCCTGCATACTTCAATTCTATACTCACCATTAGCTCGTTTATGCTCGCCATAGTATGAACGAGCCTGTTTGATTTGATAAGTTCCACATGCCAACAAAACCATTTCACCATATTAGTTGTGGAAAATCAGACATTGTTTTCATTTACATTAATGCTTTGGATTGCGCTCTGCGACGATTCAAATTTTTTCTAATCACATAATCAGCTAGTCTATTTTCTACATACATGTTTTCATTAATTATTTGTAGTATATCAACAGCATCTGGCCTGTCAACTACTCTTGTATGGAATCTATTAATTAATGCTGCTGCTATAGAGAAATCTATCATCAAATGTTTTGATGCTCTATTGAAAAAATCTTGTCGAAATAATTTAAATTGCTGCTTGATGTAGAAATAAAACTAGTAAATATAGATTACGCGAAGCGATATATTTTCAGTAATACGTTACAAACTGTCAGAAAGTGACACGCACAACTAGCGCCACGAGAGGCAATAAAAGTAACTAGGTTTTCTTTTTAAAGTTTGTGGGGATTACAGCCATCCTTTTTTCAACATCCTCCTTTGGTCGCAATCCCATTTTGTTTGAGCAGTACTCCAACTTTGGCAACGCCATAGCTTTGGTAAGGCTGTCGGCCACCATCTCACCAGATTTAACATATTGAACTTCAATTAATCCTTCATATATTTTGTCTCGTATGAAGTGGTGCCTGTGTTTGAGCAGTACTCCAACTTTGGCAACGCCATAGCTTTGGTAAGGCTGTCGGCCACCATCTCACCAGATTTAACATATTGAACTTCAATTAATCCTTCATATATTTTGTCTCGTATGAAGTGGTGCTTGACATCAATGTGTTTCGATCTGGAATAATAACCATTGGAACCTGAAAGCTTAATACAGCTATGATTATCACAAAAAACTTTTATAGGATTCTTCTGTGATTGTGGCCAGAACTCTTCATGCATTTGCCTCAACCACAATGCTTCTTGAATGCACGAAGTAAGAGACATGTACTCTGCCTCAGTAGTAGACAGAGCAACACTTGGTTGACGCTTGGAATTCCAACTGATTGATCATCCCTGAAAAATAAACGCGTAGCCAGTACATGACCGTCTATCTTCTCCTGAATTCGCCCAATCAGCATCACAATAGGCATGAGGCATATTTTCGTGCAAAATTTGCTTAAAAGTCAATCTGAAGTCTGCCGTGCCTTTTAAATAACGCATAACACGCTTCACAGCGGTCCAGTGCTGAACTTCAGGTTGTTTGTTATACTGACTGAGTTTATTTATAACATGACAAATATCCGGCCTGGTGCCTTGCGAAATGTACAGAAGGGATCCTATCACCTCTTGATAGGGTATTCCATGCAGAATATCAGAATTTCCTTTTTGTAATTTTTCATTTACATCCAGCGGTGTTTTACCTTTACATTCTGACATCCCATTCTCATGTAAAACATCAAGTATATACTTCTTCTGATCAACAAATATTGTTTTATTTTTTCTATCTCTCTCTATACGTAGACCTATACAATATCTTATCTCTCCCATGTCCTTCATCTCGAATTCTCTTAACAACTGTTTCTTTATAAGCTTCATAGTTTCATCACGGTTAAATAAAATAATCAAATCATCAACATAGGTAGCTACAAAGAATATGTCATCCTTGTTTTCTATTTTATAGTATATACAAGGATCCAGTTTCGAGCGAAACAAGCCCATTCCTCTCAATGCAATATCAAGTTTCTTATTCCATTGGCGGCTTGCCTGTTTGAGGCCATATAAAGATTTTTTTAGGAGACAAACTTGTTCCCCTTTTTCATACTTGGGTGGCTGCTGCATGTGAATAGTCTCATCTAGATTTCCCTGCAGAAAAGCAGACACTGCATCCAACTGATGAATCTCGAGGTCATATTTTGCTGCAATTGCCAACAAATATCGTAATGAGGTATTTCTGATCACAGGTGAGTATACTACATTGTAGTTTATTCCCTTACATTGAGCACAACCTTTTATGACAAGACGTGCTTTATATTTTATAATCTCTCCCTCTTCATTTTCTTTTCTTTTATATACCCATTTGCAGGGAATGGCACGTTTGTGTTTTGGTAAATCACAAAGTACCCATGTGTTATTCTTGAGTAGAGATATATATTCTTCGTCCGTCGCCGTATTCCAATATTGTGCCTCTGAACCAGCTAAAGCTTCCTCCACGGTTGATGGATCTGTAACTGCAGTAGTACACATGAAGTTCGTCTCAACATTTAATGAGTTTTCATTACCTTCAACTTCTACCTCATTTCTCAATCTACATTGAAGTGGTCTTAAGATAATATTCCTTTCCCAATCACTACTGTCAGATTCATCATTGGAGTCAGGATAATAAGTTTTATCGTTTGCATTATCTACGCTGTCATAGTTGGAACTGGACGGTGACGACTCACTGATTTGTTCATGATTATTCTCCTGTGTGATTTGTTCACATTCTTCTTTATTTTCTTTCAGTTCAAGTGATACTTTCTGTGATATCTGATCAGCGGCAGTTGTCATCCGTGCATTTCCTTGTTTCGAAGGCAGCGATGGAGACGGTGCAGCTGCGACGTTGACGGCTGACGTAGCCAGCAGGCTCTGAACCAGTTGACGGTTCGATTCCGCTTGAGCCTGAGCGAACGCCTCCAAGAATGACGTCAGCTGCCCTTTCGATAGCGGCGAGGGCGTCGGAGACGCCGGCGCGTCACTCACGTTGTCGTCATCGTATGTCTTGCTTTTCCGGCGAGGCATTGTAACTAGTCACACAGGCACACACAAAGTCTAGTTATAACCGATACAAGTTCGAAAATGGTTCGCGTCGCGTCGGTTAGGTAGGTACTAACGCGAGACGCGTTGGAGCGCCAGTTTGTAAGGTTTTATAGTTTATTTAACAGAATGTAACACTAGGTACATACTACTTTGACACTGTAGTACTAAAAAAAACATATAAAGTAACTGAGACTTCGGTAATGCGTGGCGCAATAAAAAATAATGTACGTGACCTGTCGTCACGGGGATGCCGGCCGGACTGCGCGGCGGCGCGCAGGGCGGGGATGCGGTGCTATCGTACGGCCGCTAAGCACGAGAGGGGGCGGCTCAGGCGCGTGTATGCACATTTGTGAGATTATTGTCCTACAATTTTATTTTAAAAACATGGTTTTTTTTTTACAAAAGTAGTTATTTGTTTATTGATTAAGCCGGATTTACATTACGAAACTAGTGGCATGAAAGTAGTTCCGTGACATTAATTTCACCAACAATTTCACGTGTAAACGTCAAGTTTTACAATGCATGCATCGATTTCACGACACTGCAACAGTTTCGTGATGCCCGCGATTTTTGGATAAAACTAGTTTCATGCAACTAATGTCATCGTATAAACGCGACGTGAAACTAGTGTCACGAAAGCGCCTGCGTTGATAGGACGAGTGTTTTTTAGTCGTGCTTGCTTTCTTGCTAGCCAGCCTCGAATCCACCAACATCTTTTCTTTCCCGACAACCTTTTCTTAATTTTATACAATGACATCAGGGGGCCTACCATAAACTTATTTGTATCACAACATTTTGTAATGCAAATTAAGGCCAGGTTTTCCGGAAAAACGTTGTTTTGCATTGTGTAAAATTGTGTTTTATTCGTAAACAACACGGATTTAAATTTTGAAAAAAATATATTACATATTTCACACTTCGATCTTGCGATTTCGGCCGTGCGATACACGATTACTTGCACTTTACTGCATCCAATTAAATCGCAAAGACAAGTCAAAATCAAGATGTAATTATCATTTCATTTGAGTTATATAAGGTTTTGAGTAATAAAACTTATACCACAATAAAGGTCGTAAAAAATGTGATATAAATCGGCCGTCATAATGTGAAATATGAAAATACGTATCCCACTAATTCCAAAATCAAGTGATTTTGTCGTTTCATGAGCGCGCCCCGTGTCATTTAGTCCCGAGCGGAACGTGTTGGAGGTCGGACGTGTGCCAAATTTTTGCGATTCCGCCACCCCCGCTAAGTTCTGTTACTGGCTAAGCCTAAATTGATTACCGCTCTAGCACTGCCGGCACACCAGTGTGCCGCGAATTTAATGTTTATGTTTATTTACGTAAGATTTATTTTTTATTTTGGAATTTTCACGTGTCGAGTGGTTAAATAATAATACTTGTATACAATTTAGTGTTCAAACAGTTGTAATATAGTTAGTTTTTATTAGATGTAGCTATAATTTTATAAAAAAAAATGGGGGAAAAAAAGTTGTCACGGCTCTTCGTTGCAGCGGTGACTACTTTTTTTTATAAACTTTGGCTGAATAAACAAAAAGGTATATAGGTATATACATAATTTACTTTACTAACTAGGTAAGTACCGACACGAAACAGATAAATTTCCACACCGCAAACATGTGTGTAAACAGTTTAATTTAAACCTTATTTCAGTACGCATAAAGACGTGCGCTTTAGTGGTTTAGTTTTCGCGCGGAATAGATTTACCAACCGCATCGAGTATGTAAAACAATTGAATTTGAACCCTATTTCAGAGTGCATAAAGCCACCTCGCGCGCACATGATACAATGATTTACTGTTTTCAAATGTCAAATAGGTAGTTCACCCCGCTACGTTAGTCTTGATGGTTTCGGAGAGTTTGTATAAGTCTTATAATATTTGTTATTTATTAGAAATGACCGTTTTCACTTATCTTACTCCTAAACAAATGCAAAAATAATAGCTCGTATTTCCTACATGAGAGTTGAATATCGGTGCAATAATGTTGTGGTGTTCATGTAGAGAAGAAATATAAGTGTAGTTATACGCTAGGTGGGTACCTACTCACAGCCACCACAACACAACAAATAATAATATTTATGGTGTCCGCAACATTTGTGTAGGTCTCGTCTATGCCAAACAATACACGCAGCGCACTCGTGAGTCGCGTGCCATAGTGTAAAAGTGTTACAGTATGACCATTTCCTATGAAAATATTATAATAACATACTTTTGGTAACGTTTAGGCTACCGGACCAGCTCATTTATGCGCTGTACACTAGAGTCCATCCTCTTACTAATAATAATAATAATAATAATAATAATCTTTAATGCTCATAATATACATAATTAAATCAGATAGATCACTGGTCTCCACACTAGGATTCCCTGTGTCGTGGAGGCCAGTCTCTCATTGTGGCTAAAAAAAAAAAAAAAATATACAGCGTAAAAACGTATGTAGATAACTAAGGGAAACTTAAACAAAAACAAAAATTATATGGGGATACATGGCGTTTTGTAGTGAGTGTGTACAAAAGTGTGAGTCGTGAGGTGATGGTGCGTGTATATGTGTGGGTGGGTGTGATGGTGTGTGAGTGTGAGGTATTGTACGTGTGTGGGTGAGGGTGTGATGGTGTGTGAGTGTGAGGTATGGTACATGTATGGGAGTGGGAGTGATGGTGTGTGTGTGTGTATGTGTTACGGTGCGTGTATGCGTGTGTGCTTGTTTCATGCCTTAGAAGTAAGATTCGGAAAAACAGTAATATGATTGAGTGGTTTAAAAAGTATTTAATAGTTTCTCTGTGTCGCCGTAATCCAGACCTTTTAGGTAGGTTTTGATGTGTGATTTGCATTTCGATTTTGTCATAGGTAATAAATTAATTATGTCGTTAAGTTTATTGTAAAGCAATGGCCCCATATAGTGAAAACACCTCTTACCAAAATCAAGTTTTCGTTTTGGTTTATGCCATCCAGGCCTCCTTCGGGAATACGCTCTAGACTCCACTTTGACTAAAGCCTCTTTATGGAACCTTAGAGCTACGTTCATAATATATATCTGTCGCACGCGCATTGTACCCGTCTCTTGGTATAAGGTGCTTGTTGGGAATCGCCTTGGTTTTTTATAAGCTACCTTAAGAACGGCCCGTTGTGCGCGTTCCGCTTTTATCAAATGAGTCTTTAGTGCAACTCCCCATGCGGCTATACAATAACTAAGAAGAGATTCACACAGAGTGTGATAAATCATCTTCAAAATCTTTATGTTTGCAATCTGACCCATTCTCTTAAATACATGTAGGAGTTTCCTAACTCGTCCACTCACATGCTCTATTTGCTTTTTCCAGGTGAGGTTTTTGTCGAGGTAGACACCAAGGTATTTTATGTGAGTTACCTGTTCAAAGCTTGGACATGAACAATCATGTTCAGGGCCACTATGGCAGGCATGCATTTTAATAGCTAAGTGACTTGGACAAGTGTTTCTTGCGCTGACACTAAAGTTGATTACCTTTGTTTTGTCCACATTTAGTGTCAACAGATTGTAACTTAGCCATTGGGTAACCTGCTTTACGCCAGACTCAGCCGCCTCATAAACAGACTCCCACGTCCTATCATAAAATACTATAGCTGTGTCATCGGCGTAGGCGAAAATTTTTGCTTTACAGAGTGTCAATGAGCAAAGGCTGTTGACATATATAATGAAAAGGGTAGGCCCCAGTACGCTCCCTTGTGGCACACCGTAGTTAAGGCTGGCGTAAGAACTATGTTTGTTACCTAAAATTAGCCTCTGTATGCGATTGCTAAGGTAGGACTGGAACCACTCAAGAGCAGTGCCACGCACACCTATGCCTTCAAGTTTTTTTAAAAGGATGCTTCTAGAGACGGTGTCAAAGGCTTTCGCAAGGTCAAGGAAGACTCCAGTACATTTGTTACCATCATCTAGTTTGGTGACAACAAAGTCTACTATATCTGTAACTGCATCTTCCGTTGACCTGTTCTTGCGAAAACCATACTGATTGTCTGATAGAATGCCATACTTTTCAAGGTAGCTTAGTAGTCTGGTATTCATAATCTTTTCGAGGATTTTGGACAGCGATGAGAGAAGAGAAATGGGACGATAGTTGGATACAACGGTCTTGTCACCAGACTTGAAAATTGGACAGACATTTGCCATTTTGAGAGTTGTTGGTACTATTCCAGAGGATATACTTAAATTGCATAAAAATACTATCGGGGGAATGAGGTGAAGTTTGTTTAGTTTTAGAATTTTATTTGGAATGCCATCCCATCCGGGTGCTGAAACATCTTTGAGATTTGAAATAATCCTTTCTACTTCATAATTATCAGTTGGATTTGCATAAAAAGAGTTTATTGGAGATGAGTTGATATACAAACTACTAGTTATCAGAGCCAGTTCGGATTCGCTTTTATTAAAATTTGAAAGTGTTTTTGCAGCAAGCTTCTCACCAACAGATGTGAAAAAATTATTTGCTCTATCTAGAGAGTCTTTAGGGTTGGGACAGGCGTGTAATAGTTCTAAGTTGTTAGTCATATCCTTTTTTATGTTACATATGCTTTTTATAGCTGCCCATGTCTTTTTACTATCACCTTTCGAATCTTCTAAAGTCTTTCTGTCGTACTCATTTTTTAGATTTTGTATAAGATTATTGCAAAGATTCCTATAGTTTTTATACCGTTGTTGTGTTAAGAAATTATCTTTATTCTTTATTTTACTTGCTTCCATATGTAGAAGGTCTCTTTTTCTTATGCACTTTATTAGTCCTTTGGTCATCCAGGGTTTTCTAATAGAGTTTGAGTTACGAATAGTCTCTGCACTAGTGTAATTTTGTATTGTTATACTTAATGTGTCGATGAAATCAGCAAATGCTTCGTTAACATCTTTACTTTTATAAATCAAATCCCAATTGATGTTTTCAATAGCTTTTGACAAGTTAGTGTAGTCAATTTTAATTTTAGATGTTGACTCGGGCGGAGAGCGTGAAATTTCTTTAGCAATTCCAGTAATAATTGTATCATGATCAGTTATACCCGAGCTGCATATGACGATCTTTACTGATTTTTTTGATTTTATCAGGACGTGGTCTAAGCACGTACGATCATGAGTAGGATAATGATGACCCGGGTAGAAACCATAGTGACCAGTTGTATCCAAATAATCGCTTGCACGTCTGTCCTTGGAATCAGGGGAGATATCAATATTGATATCCCCCATTATAATACAGTTGGGACTTTTGCATCCTTGCATAATTTTTTCCAGTGATTCACAGAAATTTCCAATGTTATAAAAAGATGGAGACCTATACAAAGCACAAATTGTATATACATTAGCAATGTGGATAAGAAGGCAATTTGCTTCCCGAAAAGAAGGCTCCTCAATAGCCACCTGGAGATTATTTCTGTATAAAACCGCAATTCCATCATTCTGATTGAGATAGTTTTTAGAGTAGTAGGACACATAATTACTAAGATGTACCAGAGGTGACGTTTCAGATAATCGACACTCAGTTAGGATAATAATGTCAGGTAAAAAATCTAGTCCAGTCAAAAAGACTGAAAAGTTGTCGAAATTTTTATGTATACTACGTATATTTTGGCATACTATTGTAAGTTGAGATTTTGCATCACCAATATCCATTGAACATTCTTTTGGGGTATAACGTTTAGTGCTCCTGTATATATCAGTCTTATCGAGGTCCTTAATCATGTTATATTGGTTACTCATAAATTAACAGTAGTAAAAAAGGTTGGAATGTAACACTGCGAGAGATTGTACTCAGTTGGATGTCATAAAAGATCTTATAAACCGCGAGCGTATTGATTTTAGCATGTAATGTCAGAGAAACAAATGTGTGGTGTGTATAATTTTTTGTGTAGTGATGTGTAGGATAAATAATTGATTTGGTACATGTTGTGCGTGTAGTTATTATGAAAATAGCCATTAAAAACATTTTATAGACTACTATTTCAACTAAAACAAGTACAGTAGAACAAAAATTAGTTGTTAATTTTGCAGGATTCCCGCAATTGCGGAAAGGTGTTTTCGTTTCTGACAACCGTGTACTTATCACCTTCCTTTTTGCGCAGAAAGATGCGGCCATTCGTAATCCAGCAATATTGGAAGTTTTCTGTTTTTGCGAAATCGCGAGCAAGAAAAAGAAGTCTTTTTGCCTTTGGGGTTAGATGTTCCGAGACAAAAAGTGAGGTTTCAGGGCCTTCAAACCCAATGTGTCTTGTATTTGTCTGGCTATGAGGGTGAGAGGTATTATATTGCTTAATAGCTTTCAGAAGTTTATCTTTCGCAAAGGTGTTGGTAAACTCAGCGACAACTGCCGACGTTGATGCATTCGCCCTCGATGGCAGTCTGTAGATGTCTCTAATATCGTTATACGAGCAATCACTCCCAACACTTTTGATCAG
Organism: Melanchra persicariae; assembly: GCA_947386135.1. Taxonomy (NCBI): domain Eukaryota; kingdom Metazoa; phylum Arthropoda; class Insecta; order Lepidoptera; family Noctuidae; genus Melanchra; species Melanchra persicariae. The sequence goes on along the minus strand of OX376652.1, from coordinate 9,767,196 downwards.
GCTGGTCACCATGTTAAGCAAGTCCTCCTTTTTTTCTTTTTTCTTCTTCGGTACACCTCTAATCTCAAGACTTGTCTTTCTAATCACTCGTTCTAAGCCCTCGAATCTATCTTCCAATTCTTCAATTTTTGCACGTGTGTCAATCCATTCCCGGTCTAAGCTGTCAATCTTTTTGTCGAGGTCCTTTATTTGAGCCGACAAATCTCCTAACGATTTTTCAATTTCAACATTGGATGATTTTATCCCAGTCTTTATTTCGGATATACCCTTTTCAAGATTGTCCAACTTCGCAAGACCCTCTTCGAGTTTTTCTAGTTTTTTATCTTGTCGTTTCATCCAGTTTGAGAGCATTTCCATCATCTCGTCTCTAAACATATCGAAGATATTGCACTCATCGCCATCCTCTAATCGGACACGTTTGGAGTTTGACCTCGTTGTTATGTTAGAGGCAGGTATTGGCGCTACGCTACTGGATAAGGGTCGATTTAAGTTAGTGTCTGAAGATGACAATCCTTTCGGTGGAGTGCGAATTGGATTCATAATGTAAGTAATAAGTTTAAAACTCACGGTTCCGTAAGCAGCTTTATCTGACGCGTAGCACCAGTAGCGGCTGCGGTCACTCGCAGCACTGATTGTTCGTTGCTCGTAGCGGGTTGTCCGTGTAGCAGGCGCCTACGCCGTTGTCGGTCGAGCACAGTTATTGAAGCAACGCTAGTTGTTGGTGGTGCACCGTACCGCTGGCTGCTGCTGCTGCACTGCACTGCTAGTTGTTGCTGCACTGCACCGCCGGATGCTGCTGCACTGCACTGCAGCACGACTGGATATTGTTGTTCTACTACACCGCCGGTTGCTGCTGCACTGCACCGCCAAACTGCCAAAGGTACCGCGAGCGAGCCACGCACGCCACTGTAGCACTACTGACCCGCGCTCAGCGGCGACAATCCGTTGCACCCGCGGCCCAGTCACCGTGACTAGCACCTTTTGCGCTGCAAATTCTAAGTTGTTTCCTGTTCACCACAAACTTCTTCAAAGCAAAACAACAACAGCATATGATGGCACCGAGTTTATCTTTACTTTTGTTGGATTTCCGAGACCGCGACACAGGTAAATGTGAATTAACAAATAAAACAAAAACCGGCAAGACCGCTGTGAATGTTGTGACAGGTGACAGTGGTACTAATTACTAACAATGTATCAAGTTATGACAAGACATACAAAAAACTATGTGGTCAGTTTGGATAGTTTTTCCAATCCAATGCGTTACTTTATCGGTGTTTATTGGCAAGAGGAAAAATGTATAGAAATTATAAATTACATACACTAAACTGTTTTTAATTGACTATTGTATTGTATATTATTAACCGACTTCCAAAAAAGAAGAGGTTCTCAAATCGACTGTTTTTTTTTGTTGTATGTTTGCTCAGCGATATTTTCGCCAATTGTCAATCGATTTTGATGATTCTATTTTTTTTGGAAGTGTATCTTCCCGGACTGATCCCATTTCAATTTGGTGAAGATCTGATGAAGAACTTCGGAGACAGGTAACGGAACTCTTCATTCCCGTAGGAATTCCCGTTCCCGTATAGCCGTACAGCCTTCCCCATGAATGTAACTATCATAAATTCATAATCATAATACAAAAAAGAATTTCTTGCACCGCGTCGCACGCAGTCACGCAGGCTCGACGCGTTCTCGTTTGGTGGCCGCGTCTCGCGAACCGCCCGTTCGATTTAATAATATTGTTGAATTATTTTAATTTTACATTATCTCCTAAACGGTGAGTTCAAATAACATGCTGTAAAAGACAAAGTTTATCTTCATAAAATTATCTTGATGATGAAGTAACTTTCGCTAGTAAGGATTAATATGCCTGCCTAATATTAATGCTGAAAAACCACCTTTAATTTTTAAATAAATTGTTTGACATAAAATGCCTTAGTGTGGCATATTTATAAGAGATAGATATAGGTGTAACGTCGCGGACTTTTTTTTAGATCGAATGAAAAACAATATCTTTGTTGTACATGGTACTTACGTATAATTAGCTATTACCACAGCGCACTTAGCGCACTTCCACTTTATAATATTATTTAGTATAGATTTGAATTAAGTAGTATCTCATTATCATTATTGTAACACCATAAAATACATAAAGAAATTAAACACACACCATATTACAATTCTATCCTATTTATTTATAACGGTTTGCTATCTATGTTTCTGTGTACGTGCGTCTGTGTGCCTGTGTATCTGTCTTTGGCACTGTAGCTCCGTTATCTTTATTGAACAGGGATATTTTGTAAGTTTTTAAAATTTTACTTGTTAATTACCAACAAATCAAAATCAAAATTTGCGTTACAGGGCAATAGAGCATGCGGAAGGGCGTGACTTGTCTCCAAAATAATACTCATTTATTGGGGTTACCCCCGACGGTATAGTTGGGAACGACACCATTGTTGAAATTAAATGTCCAATAACGGCATTTAGAAAAGGGAAATGCTGCTATTGAAGAAAGTATAATACATATATTTAAATTCGATAGAATAAAACATACCAGGGTTATAAACAAAAAAAGTAATTGGTATTACCAAGTGCAGGGTCAACTTCATGTAACAGAAAGGAACCAATGCATTTTTGGAATATGGTTCGGTGAAAACTAGTAGTAGAAAATATTTCATGAGATGACGAATTTTGGCGGGTGCATATGGAGAAAAAAATTATAGATTTTTATTTGAAATGTATATTGCCAGAGATTGTGGATCCGCGCCAAAATCGCGGTATGCCAATACGAGACATAATATTGAAAGAAAACAAAGAAAATGTTAATGATAAGCCTGTGCAGCCAGGTCCAAGCAAATCCAAGGACCATATTCCGTGTCAATCTACTCAGCTAGGTCCATGCAAACCGAGACAGCTACAGTTCAACGAATTTTAGCCAGTTGCATAGGTAACTTTTATTATGTTAACTATTTGATTAAAAAATATAAAAACGTTTTTGTTTTTTTTTAAATAGCATCTAGGCAAATTCCAAACCATTTATACTTCTAAGCTTTCTTGAATTATAATATTCAAGAATTGTAACATAATTTTCCTAAAGTAAGTGTGCCTACCTACTACTTGATTTTTACGAAGGTATCGCACCAAAGCCAAATAGCGCGCGACGCGTATTTTTGTATCGTACTCGTATTCATAATTTTCGTGTCAGTCAGATTTTAAATCCACCATATACTCTAAAATAAATAAGTATTATTACTGATTTTTAATGATTAGTAATTGGATTCAAGTTTGTACAATACGTACTTAATCCATCTATAACCTTAAAAAATACTTAATAGAAAAATAAAACAAAATAAACTTATACTAATCAATTCAAGTTGATCTACTGCATTACTTTATCCTGTGACGGAACTTAGTACCTACCCGAGTCCGTGAACTCATGAGCGAGCGGTGCGCTTGGTGCGCGCGTCTCCCGCGCATCGTAACTTATTACGTATTGCTACTCCTTGCGGGGCCTGGGGTAAGCGTTAGATGCCTACGCGCTCAAGTCAGGCTCGCCTTAAGGCTTAGATGTTAGCGGAGCCATGAATACAGACATACTGTGGGTTTCACGACACTATTATTTTTAATGAAACTAGTTTCACGGGTACTGAATGTAGTGTTATGAAATTAATTTCATCATGCATGAAACTTGTTTCGTAATGTAAATTCGGCTTTTTAGTGTTACATTTTCATCGCATTTCAATCTTTTTCGTCATCATGGATACGTTAAAAATTCGAGTAATTATGGAATATGAGTACCGTCGTGGCAGCAACGCGGCACAAGCGGCACGCAACATCAACGACGTTTACGGAGCTAACACTACAAACCAACGCACCACCTGTTATTGGTTTACTCGCTTCCGTTCTGGAAATTTCGACCTGAAAAATGAACCTCGCGGTCGTCCGAAGACTTTGGTCGACAATGACGAATTAAAGGCGATTGTGGAAGCTATAGCAGCAGCTTTCGACGTTAGCATCAAAACAATATTGGTCCATTTGCGTCAAATTGGCAAGGTAAAAAAGCTTGACAAATGGGTGCCCCACGAACTCAATGATCGCCAGCGCGAAGTACGCGTCGAGACGTGCCTTGCACTGCTCAACAGACACACAAATGAAGGAATTTTGAACCGCATTGTTACCTGCGATGAAAAATGGATTCTGTTTGATAACCGCAAGCGCTCAGCAAGTTGGTTGGATCCTAGTTCAGCACCTAAACAATGCCCTAAACGAAAACTTACCCCTAGAAAAGTGATGGTCACTGTTTGGTGGTCTAGCGCCAGTGTGATTCATCACAGCTTCTTGCCAAACCGGGTGAGCATTACTGCAGATGTGTACTGTGAAGAACTGAACACAATGATGGAGAAGCTGGCACATCTCCAACCAGCATTGGTCAATCGCTCGTCTCCGCTGCTCCTGCACGACAACGCGCGACCTCATACTGCACAGCAGACGGTCTCCAAGTTGCAAGAACTGGGGTTGAAAGCTCTCCGTCATCCGCCCTACTCATACTATAATATATATCCTACAATTTGGATAACTTCTTGGCGGGAAAAAAAATCAATACCCGAGAGGCAGTACAAAATGCCTTTGAAGAATTTGTTGCCTCCCGTCCAGCTGATTTCTTTAAGAAGGGCATCAATAAACTGCCACTGCGTTGGCAAAGATGCATTGATTGCATGGGTGATTACTTCGATAAATACAAATAAAAAATACATGAAAAAAATTCGTTTAAATTTTTTCATACAAAACGGCAATTTCATAGGTAAAGACCTATTATTTCAGGTTACTAATCTCGAGAACGAAGCACGAGTATAATGAGTCTGTACTGTAGGTAGGTACTCACCTCGTTGCATGTGTCTGTCGTTTTATTTGGTTTATTCGTGTCCTTCAAGAACAACAACGCATTATAGCAGAACCATTTACTCTTGTAAACAGTGTCACTGCCAGTTCCAGACTTGTAAGTCTTTTTCTTTTTTTAATGTCTCGAAAAATTACTAAATAAAAAATAAAAAAATAAAATAATCTTTATTTCGGATAAGCAACATCCATATGGGTTAAATATGTTTGCTGGAGCCGGAGGATGCAAAAAAAAACAATTTACTTTAGACTAATTTATATTATATTTTTATTTAAAATAAAAGAAATTACAATTTAAAAATCTAAAATTACGTAGGTGACAATTGGTCGATGTATGTACCAAGAATGACCGAGGCGTGGAAAACGTTGAAGGCATTCGATGTCCGGTCCCACGGTTGCGAAAGTGCTGCGTAGGCAACTCGTGTAAGTAAAGCGCTGCGATGCGGAGTATCGGTGTCACGTAGGTCCACAGTCCGTGTTTTATACCGAATCGTAATATCAGCGATCCTTATTTTATACCGTTGCGTAACATCTCCCCCCGTAGAACAGCGACTATTTGTTAACTGTTGTTAAAAATGTTGCTGTAAGATGACTGGGGTCCATCTTGATCCCAGCTGGATGAATATTTCTTCTTGGTTCTGCTTCAGCATAGATGTCTTGATCTGCGTTCATTTCCATATATATAGGGACGACCTTCTTGTCTTTATTTCCCATCCAATGCCGGTATGTAAGAGCAATGGCAAGTACACCTGCACTAAATAGTAAAAGGTATACAGGTATGGTAGTATGGTAGAGGCTTCCATCTGATATCTCGTTGAGTGTTACTGGAGGCTGTACTGAAACTTTCTTGTAACTTTCGTGGAGATTCTCGAGGTTGATTGAATTAAGCTGTACCAATGATTCTTCAGTTTTTGATATAGTGTTCTGTTCCCATAGCGTTCGTATTCTAAGTACATGTCCTTTAATTCGGTTGACGGTGTTAGCGATAGTAAATTCGGTGGTTCTTATCAGGCAATCCTGCGGTATTTTAGCCAAATAACTTCCTTGAAGTGTTCTGAATTGTTCCTGTCCAAATGACGTCTGAACTTTTGCAGGTATGGGGAAGCTTAGTGTGTAATGTTTTTCGTCCAGTTGTTCCAGAGCTTGCTTGTGTAGAGTGACTGGCGTTAGTGTACAGGAGTTGAGATGCTGTTGAGTGATGAGCTGCTGCACGCAGTCCGGCTTGTTTATAACTTTGAAACCAACTTTCTCTTCGCAGAGGTACCATGAGTTAAGCTTCGGACATTCTATCTCCATGTACATAGAATATAATTCATGAATTGCTATAAAAGGTGAGGTAGGGATAAGGGCCATATTATTTTTGTTAGAAATTATGGACAATTTGTATAGGATATAGGTTCTTGGTAAGGCAATCGGCACCTTTATAACTATAACTATTTTCTTATCTATATAATATGATCCTAATTTTAAAATATTATAGTACTCCCGAAAATCGATGTCAATGATTTCGTCTTTTGAGTATAGTAACCCTAATCTGCTTATCATATTTCTAAGATTACCTAAACTAACCATAAAATGGGTAGTGCTGGATGCACGCGTAAAAGCTACCATAAGTTTTTATTTAACTCATCCGATAATGCCTCTATGTTATCGTTTAAAATAAGTAAATGCTGTGTTAGATGGGCATACGTTACTAGGTCTGCCTGCGTCTTGTTTTATGATTTGGTTGAGTTTTTTAGCAATAATGTTCTGGTTGTCTTCTATATTTTTTAATACATTAGAATGCTCTAACATCCATTCTTTAGTCAAACTTATGTGACGGTTAAATTCCGTTTCTAGTTTATTGTCGTTACCTTCTAAGACTTGGATGGCGTTATTATATTTGACTGCATCTGTGTAGTCTAAATTTCCCGATATACTTTTTATAAGGCTGACCCCACATTTGGCGTGCGCGATCCTCGGGCGTGCGAGCTGCACGGACGCAGCGCGCGCTCGCTGCGCGAGCGTCGGGTGTTGCCGCCGTGTGACGTGTGTAAAGCTGGGTATCTATTTGAGGCAGCCTCGGGCCGAGCGGTTGCCTCGACCCGAGGCAGATCTAGTGGAGACCGTGCCGCGAGTCGAGGCTTGCCGCGACTTGAACCAAACGAGGCGGCCGCGCAGCGAGCCAAATCGTGTCGGTAAATGGCCATGCTCAAAGACGCCTCAGTATGAGGCGTGCGTTCAGTGGAGACGGACGTACGTGTGCTCGGCACGCAGCAAAATGGATAATGAGAAATGTATCGAATTAATTAAGTTATATGAAAACCACCGACATTTGTGGGATCCAACTTCACCGCATCATTGTAATAAACAATTGAAAGAAGATTCTTGGAAAATAATAAGCAAGGAAATGAAACTACCCATTTCCGAAGTAAAAAAAAAAATTACTTCGCTTTGTGGATCTTTTCGGAGGGAAAAATCTCGGCATAAAAAAAGTCTCGTCACGGGATCAGGTAGAAATTCATTGGTTTTTGAAAATTAGTTGTACCTATATTGCTTGTCATTTATTTTATAGGTACTCATTTTACTCACGTGTGTAGTGTACCTCTAAAAAATATTTTTATTCTAGGTCGTAATGAGGTGTATATATCGAAATGGTTCGCTTATGAGCACTTTTACTTTTTGGCTGACAAGTTCTCTCCCCGTGAGACTCAAAACTCAATGTCTATCGACACATCGTCGCCTTCTGCAGCAAGAGACACAACAAATTCAGAACCGTCGCCTTCTGTAAGTATCTGGGGTCAGTAAGCTTTGGGCTAAAGGCCGAAACATATTTACGGCTTGGCCACGGGGATCGGCGACGGCAAAGCGGCGGGCGAGGCGACCATTCGCGCGGCATCGTTTGCAGGCCACGGGCAGTCACGTTCGCCGCCGCGACTAGTAAGGAAGTCCGAGAGCGAAATGTCTTTATCAAAGTTGTCTCGATATTGCTTAGAAAGTAATAGTTTTTTGGTTCAAGACATAATATTTGGAAGAGATTGGAGTACATGATTTGAATAGGAATCGAGATATGGATGGAGAATTACCGAGAACAAAAACTACAAAAATATCGATTTATGGTCATATTATGAAACACAAATCTCTGGATATCTCACCCAATACAACACCAATTGACAATCTAACTCTCCTATTATCATTTTCTAGCTAAGTCTCAACTAGGAATACAGTAATGGTGAGTTCTAGACACAAAACAAAAAAGGTAAACATCAGTTTATAATTACGTAATCAGAATCGCGAACATTATAAACTTCGATCATTTTAAAACTATGCGGTCTTACTAAAATCTCAGCAATAAAAGTCTCGGTGTTCATATTCGCGGCGAAAACAACTAAACTTATTTAATCACTGCTCTAGTCCCTGCGACTGCCGCTCGACGCCGTGGCTTACGCCGTACTGATCCATGTATTTGTTTCACTCGCCGGTCGCGCCGCCAGTCGCCCGCGCCGGTCGCTCGTAACATTTCGCCGGTCGCCGCTCCGCGTGGCTTGATAAATTCTATGCGTTTTTTTCAGTCGCTAGACGCCCCACCGTTCGCACCGCACGAATATTCGCTATGGCGAATGTTCCGTGGCCAGGCCGTTACGTGTCGTGGCGTGCTCTGGCGTTATTTCTTTCATTTCTGAACAGAACCTCGCAGTGTTTAAACGTACATAATGTTTTCTTCTGATTCGGATAGTGATTAGTACTAATTATATTTCATATTTAATATCTATGTTGCCATGTTATTTGTCCATTTGTAACAAAGTGTGTAGCCAAGTGTGACCGAATTGCTTTTGTGTCATTTGCAGACCTTCGAGGAATTGCACGTAAAGGCACAAAAGAAGTCGAATCTGGTTCATTCCTCCACGACCCTTTTACGAAATTTCCATCGATTTCAGAGTCCAAACTTCCTGGTGGTGTATAAATATTTGCCCTTGTTTTTCGTAAAAAGTTATGCAAATAAACAGTAGCCAGTACCACTTTCGTAGCAATTTCTGGTTCCAATAACATTGGTTTTCTTAACACTCTAAATACAGACTCATGATGCCAAAAGCATTTTCTACTACCCTTCGTGCTCTAGATAGACGGTAATTGAATATTCTTTCCGGAGAACCATTGTCTGGGGTTCCTTCAAACGGTTTCATAGTATAATTGTTTAAAGCAAATGCCTTGTCAGCTAATATAACATAGGGCACTTTAATCAAATATGGTGTCTGTAATATACAGGGTGCTGGTAACTTTAATTCATTATTTTCCAATGATTTATACAATGCACTGTTTTTAAAGACTCCACCATCGGATATGCGTCCTTGACATCCAACGTCTACATACATAAAATTATAATTAGCATCCACCAAGCCAAGCAATACGATGATGCGATGATTTTATCTACTTTAATTTACAGAATGAAGAATTATTCGAAGAAAATGAATCGATGCGTGAAACTGCTTCTTCCGAGCGATCATCTTTGCCCCGCGATGATCAACAACAGACGCAGCCCGAAACTTCAAGATCAAATAAAAGAAAAATGCCTGATGCTTGTGAAGATAATATAGATCTAGATAAAGCTATGGAAGTGTTAAATTATACAGATGATAGTTATGATACGTTTGGTAAACATATTACTGCAGAACTTAGAAAATATGATCCAATTACTTTAGCACACGTTAAAAGAGCTATGATGGATATCTTATTTCAAGCTGATACCGGGATGTTACCAAGTACACGACAACAAGGATACTACACGCAACAATACGGCCAAACTTCTGCGAACGCACAAAATTCCCAACAATATGGGCAAACTTCTGTGAACTCACAAGATTCTACTGGAAATACTGAACAATTTACTACTCTGTCATTATTGTAACTTTGTACTTTACTAAAATTTTGATTAATAAAGCATTTTTAACATACCTGAACATATTCTTTGAGCACTTTTGCCAAGGCATCACATGTTTCGCGAACAATTTTTGAAATAGATTGCTTTGACACTAAAATGGTATTGCAAACTAACAAACGAATCACCACTTGCTAAAAACCTCAGGGTAATGGCCAGTCGTTCTTTTGTTGTGATTGCTTTGCGAAACGATGTATCTTTTTTTCCAATTATTGGTTCAAGCTTAATACATAGATCTTCAAAGGTTTCAGAGTTCATTCTGGTAAAATTTTTAATAGTTTCTTCTACGCCTTCAAAGGTCATATCTGACAACAATTTTATTGCATGAACATTTCGCTGACGATATATTTCCTTAGTCTACCATCGATGTTTCCGTTTCTTATGTTGCTTCCTTTTGTAGTGACTAATTACTACTAATGCTGCAGCGACTTTACGTGCGTCAACCATGGTGGTTAATGAGGAATTGAGAAAATCGTGGCTCGGGTTGAGGCTTGCCGGTCGATACGATATTGTGTGTGCTCAAGTGGAGACGTATGTACTTTCCGCAGCCCGCGGCACGCTCAGGATGAGGCAGCTCGTCACGAGGCTGCGCAAATGGATACCCAGCTATAGGAGTGCGCGCGGCGCTCGCCTTGGCGTTTAACCCCCTTCAGACAAGTCAGTCACAATTTGGCCAGTGCCGTGTTTGCACACGTCGTTGCGTTACTGTTCTACAATCACTAACAAAATGGACTCAGACGAGGAAACACTACTGTTAGCTTTGCTACTAAAAAGAAATAAGACACGTAATAAAAAGACTAAACGCCTCTGGCAAGATACATTATGGTCTACTTGTTCACAAGAAAGTGATTACTATATTTTGTATTTGTTCACGCGCAGGAGTGCGGGGTGCGGGACGCTCGGCCGCCATCTCCCTACTCCCTACAATTGTGCCTATAAAAGTGCGGTACCGCGTTGAAAACGGGGTCTACGTCTGCTATCCCTTGCATTGTATAGTTGCCTAGTATTTTTAATCCATAATATTGTAAAAGTGAAAAGCAAGTACGTACAATAAACGTCTAAAATCGTCTCCGAGTATCTATTTCAGCTCCTATCAACACAGACCCAATATAAGCCTAAACATTTTTTGGTGCCGTGACCAGGATATTCAGGAATAAAAAGGCATTAATGAAGGACAAAGTCAAGGAATCCAAGGATAAAGGGAAGAGAGAGTTATATCAAGGAATTTCCAAACGCCACGAGGCGAGGTGAGTCCGTTCCATTTTTTCCTTCCTACCTACGTACCTACTCATTTCAATCGTGTGCAGTAAAACATATTTGGAAAGTATTGTTTAAGTTCCTGATATCCTTTTGCAATGAATTCAATTAACACAACGTAGGATTGATTGGTCGTATTAGAAACAATGTCTCAAGCTTCCAGGAAACTTGCAGATCCTATAAAAAAGAGAAGTTATATAAAAGGTAGATTGACAATTTTTAAAGGTTACATGGAGGACATTGCAAATTTAGAGAAATTAACGGATCAGCAAATTTCCGAGTTAAGGTTAAGATTGTCCAAACTAGAAGCATGTTTTTCCACTTTCGATGACTTACAATCTGAAATTGAAATAGAATCGGAAAATCCAGAGGAACAAATGAAGATTCGTTCCGAGATTGAAGGGCAATTTTATTTATTGATTTCTCAAGGTCAGTGTATTTTAGAGAAAATAGAAGAATATAACCTTGAAGGAAAAGTCTGGCCCATCCAACGGTAAAGCAAAGCGGTAGTTTCGAAAGTGCGAATTCATTTTCTAGTTCAATAAAATTACCCACGATTAAATTACCAACATTCGATGGTAATTATAGTCAATGGTTAGAGTACAGAGATACATGCGAGGCATTAATTCATAAAAATGATTGTATTGAAACAATAAATAAGTTCCATTACTTGCGATCGTCATTAGAGGGTAGCTCAGCTTTGATAATTAAATCCTTAACGTTTAGTTCTGATAACTATCGTGTAGCGTGGGACTTGTTATGTGAAAGATATAATAATAAACGCCTTCTTATAAGTAATCACATGAAGTCATTATTTAATATGGAAAACATAAATAAGGAGTCTGATAAATCACTGCGTCATATAATTGATAATGTAACTAGAAATTTAAGAGGTTTAAAGACGTTAGACCAACCTGTAGATCATTGGGATACCATTATCATCCATTTAACAGTAAATAAACTGAATAATTCAACGAGTAGAAGGTGGGAGGAACATAAAAGTTCATTAGGAGAGGTTCCTACCCTCGATGAGTTTTTTAAGTTTTTACGCGATCGAGCGGATGTACTAGAAGCGGCGAGGCCAAGTAAATTCAATATTAAAGGTGAGAAGGCAGCTAGTTTTGTCGCATCCTCGCAAGCAAACAGTAACCGTAATTTTAATAATAACTGTGTCATTTGTAATCAAGATCATCGCCTATTTGAATGTACGAAGTTTATTTCTATGAGTTTGGATGAAAGAAACAATGTTGTTTCTAAGAATAAATTATGTATTAACTGTTTTAAACCGGGTCACCGGGCTTATAACTGCAAATCATTCGGTTGTAAAATTTGCAAATATAAACATAACACATTATTGCATAGAAATAGACCTCAATCCGAAGACACTAGTAAAAAGGTGAGTTCGACCCAAGACGTCACTACGGTTACGTCACATTCGACGTCGTCCGTCGGAGCTGTGGCTGGATGCGACCCGCCACCTACTCAGCTGCCGGCCGCCGCCGCCGCGGGCTGCGATGTGCCTACGCGGTATGGGCCGCCAGGCGCGGAACCGGTTTCGTTATCAACGCTTGCTACTCAATACGTTCTTTTGTCGACCGCGCTTGTCAAAGTTTTTAGCGTAACGAAAAATAAGTATTATGTAGCACGCGTATTGTTGGATTCGGGTAGTCAAATATCATTAGTAACGGAAAGTTTTTGTAAGAAACTGGGATTACCTTGCAAACGGATAGATCATAACTTTAATATTAATGGTATAGGAAATACTAAATTAAAATTAGTAGAAAGTAGTAACTTTGTGATAAACTCATTGCATAATAATTTTTCCGTAGAAGTTAATTGTATGATTCTACCTAGAATTACTAATATGTTGCCAAGTGTAAAGGTAAATGCAAATAAATTGAATATTCCGGGTGACATATTAGTGGATTTAGCAGATAGCAGATTTCATGAGCCCTCTGAGGTAGATATACCTATTGATAGGAGCCGATTTGTTTTGGGAACTTGTAGCCGGTCAACAAGTAAAATTAGGTAAAGGTCGTCCCACACTGCAGAGTTCTAAGTTAGGTTGGCTTGTTACGGGTCCCGTGGATATATGTATACCTAAATATGAAGCAAAATGTAATTTAGCTCGAAATATTAGTGAACAGTTGGAGAAATTTTGGAAGGTTGAGGAAGTTATATGTATAGATCAAATACCGATGAGTACCGAAGAAGAATTTTGTGAAAAACACTTTGTAAAAAATATGTATAGAACTGAAAATGGTAGATTTTGTGTAAAAATGCCTTTCCACACTTCTCCTTCTGTATTGGGAGACTCCTATGTAAAGGCAAAATCTCGTTTAATGAATTTGGAGAAAAGGTTTAAAAAACAGCCTAACGTAAAATGTAGTTATGTAGATTTTATAAATGAATACGAACAATTGAATCACTTATCGGAGAGTTGCAGACCCCCGTTTGCATGTTATTTACCGCATCACCCTATTATTAGGGAAAAGAGTGAGACAACTAAATTTCGGGTTGTATTTAATGCCTCCGAGAAAACTAGTACCGGGTATTCGTTGAATGACATACAAATGGTGGGACCGGTGATTCAGGACGACTTATTTAGTATATTGCTCAGATTTAGACAACATAATTATGTTTTGACCTCAGACATTGAAAAAATGTATAGACAAATATTAGTTTCTGAGAGTCAAAGGCGGAGATTTGCAAATGATATTATGGAGGGAGAACGAGCATGAACCAGAAAAACATTTAAAATTAAATACTATTACTTACGGAACCGCTTCGGCGCCGTACTTAAGTACTCGTTGTCTGTTACAACTAGCGCATGAGTGTGAGAATCCAGAGGTTAAGGAGATAATTAAGCACGATTTTTTCATGGACGATTTACTAACGGGTCATCAGACGGAGGAAGGGTTAAATCGTATTTGCAGATTAATTACTAAATCGTTAAGTTCAGCCTGTTTTAATTTGCGAAAATTCCGATCGAATGCAAATCAATTGTTTGTAGAAAATAAATTAAATGAAGTACAAGAACTTACCGAATTTAAAACAGATACCAGTACTTTAGGGTTAACATGGTCACCTCAATCTGATTTGTTTAAATTTTCAGTACAAGTAGATATGCATGAACAAATCACAAAACGAAATATATTATCTTCTATTGCAAAAATATTTGACCCATTAGGTCTTTTAAGTATATTTATTGTTAAGGCTAAGTTAATCTTACAAAGGCTATGGTTATGCAAATTAGAATGGGATGACCCAGTAGATGAAGAAATAAAAAAAATGTGGTATAATTTCATAAAAAATGTAAATTTCCTTAGCTGAATCAAATTGGCCTAATGTGGGTAACCATAAGTTAAATAGTATAACGTTACCAGAAATGAAGCAGGTAGGCTCATTAGTAAATTATGTAAACGTAAACAACGCGTTAATCGAATTTGAGCGTTATTCTAAACTGTATAAGGTACAACGTACAATGGCCTACGTACTTAGATTTGTTAAGAATTGTAGAATTAAAGTAATACAAAATAGACTTACTTGCAGTTATTTAACGGCTGATGAATTAAATTATAGCTTAATGTATTTGGTTAAGTTTGCGCAGTTAGATGCATTTAGTGATGAATATAATAGATTATTGAATAATAAGCCGTTACATAACAAGAGTAAAATTTTATCGCTTAGCCCCTTCTTGGATTTACAATTTAATGTAATACGTGTAGGAGGTCGCCTTAGGAACTCGCCTCTTTTGTATGAAAGAAAGCATCCTTTAGTTTTAGATTATAAACATAAATTAACGAGGCTTATCTTTGAAAATGAACATAAAAGGTTGTTTCATGCTGGCCCTCAGTTAGTATTATCAGCAGTAAGGGAAAACTATTGGGTTGTAAATGCAAGAAAGGTGGCTAGGAGTGTAGTTAAGAATTGTATAGTATGTAAGCGATTTAAATTTACGCCTATAGTCCCAATTATGGGCAACTTACCCAAACAGCGATTGAATCCAGTGACGCCTTTCGAAACCACGGGATTTGATTTGGCCGGTCCCTATTTCATAACCGATAGGAAAGGTCGCGGTTGTAAAATAAGTAAATGTTATATGGGTTTATTTGTTTGTTTTACTACGAAGGCACTACACTTAGAAGTTGTGAGCGACCTAAGTACCGAAGCATTTCTATTGTCTCTCAGGAGATTCATTTCACGGCGCTCTAAACCTTGTTTAATATGTTGTGATAATGCGACCAATTTCCTAGGTGCCAGTAATGAATTGAATAAATTTTTATTAGTAAATAAGGATAAATTAACTGAATTTTGTTCTAATGAAGGCATGAAGTTTGCATTTATTCCCCCCTATGCTCCGAATTTTGCAGGGTTATGGGAGGCCGGGGTAAAATCAGCCAAGTTCCATTTAAAAGGGATATTGGGGAACAGGCACTTAACATATGAGGAACTTTCAACTTTATTTTGCCAAGTAGAAGCTATATTAAATTCCCGACCTTTATGTCCCATGTCATCCGACCCCAATGATTTCCATCCCCTGACTCCCGGGCACTTTCTCGTCGGCAAACCGCTGGTAGCTCTTCCCTCTCCAGTGTTGACAGACGTTAACTGTAACCGACTCCACAGATATGAGCTATTGGAACAGATGAGGCAGCATTTCTGGATGAGATGGCAACGCGAATACACAAGTGAGCTTCAGCACCGTACCAAATGGCGCAACCCTGATGTCACATTACGTATTGGAGATATGGTCATAATCAAGGAAAATAACCTGCCGCCCTTAAAATGGAAAATCGGACGTATACAAGCCCTACACATGGGTAACGATGGTGTATCCAGAGTAGTATCCAGAGTAACTGATGTGAGGACGGCTAGTGGCACGGTGCGGCGAGCTATCAATCGCCTGTGCCCGTTGTTTGAGCCTGAAGGACTGAGGACGGACAGTTGAAGGTGCGACCTTCAACGGGGGGAGTATGTTCACGCGCAGGAGTGCGGGGTACGGGACGCTCGGCCGCCATCTCCCTACTCCCTACAATTGTGCCTATAAAAGTGCAGTACCGCGGTGAAAACGGGGTCTACGTCTGCTATCCCTTGCATTGTATAGTTGCCTCGTATTTTTAATCCATAATATTGTAAAAGTGAAAAGCAAGTACGTACAATAAACGCCTAAAATCGTCTCCGAGTATCTATTTCAGCTCCTATCAACACAGACCCAATATAAGCCTAAACAGTATTGGAGACATATAAAGAATAGTGAAAAGCATTTTTATAATTATTTACGAATGCCGAGGGCAACATTCAGTGAACTTTTAGACATCATTGAAAGTGATATTCAGTGCCAAAATTCAAAATTTAGACTTCCTGTGACACCTGAAGAAAAGCTGGTTATAACAATAAGGTAAGAATGTATGGAAATGTAGAATGAAACACTAGACGAAATTTATCAAAATACACTATATTCAATCATTGACAAATTTTATCATGCAAAATTATCCTTGTATTGTTTGAAAATTAAAACGTGTTTATTCATGTAGTTCAAAAAAGTAACACTTATGAACGTCGTCGTTACATTAACGCCAAGTAATATTATAATTCGACATGTACCGTGAAACATGCCAACTTTGCCCACTTTTTTCGAATAATTACAATTTTAATATGATTTTTCTATGGAGACCTAAGTATTTTCTTTCATCAACTACAACTGTTAAGATCTTGTGCATGTGTTACTATTGCTAGATTTACTATTATTCATCATTTAATTCAATATTTGTTCGATTTTGTTGGCGGGCAAAGTTATCTGGACTTTTAGCCAACTTTGCCCACATTGATTTTTGACGCAAATATGACCTTAATGCAGATGACATAAAAACCAGTACAAGAATTTTGGTAAAGATGGCGTTTACTTTAGGAATGTAGACGACACTATGAAAAGTTTCTTACTAAAATCACTGGGCAATGTTACCCTGACATTTTTTCTCTTTTTCATACAATCTACATTTCGCCTTTTAAAAGTGCTAGGGTTGGTACATGGTTAAAATTTTACTCTGTTTTTTTTTTGTGTTTTCTACAAAGAATGTGTTTAGGTAAATTAAATAAAAAGAAAAACGCAGGAAAATGTTTCACGCTTATTAGTATTTAATAAAAATTTAAATTACAATTAAGTAACACTTTTTTTGATAAAGTAGATACTTAGAGAGATCAAGTCAAGTAACTCGTATGTGGTAGGAAAATTAAATAAAGACTTAAACAGACATTTCTTTTAGTAATGAAAAATTACATTTCTTTTTATAGTTTTATACTGATAAAGCTAAAAAATAGAGAAATGTTATTAAAGATACTTTTTATTAGTGGCCTAAACCGTTATGTTTGAATGATTGTTTTTTAACTTATCACTGATTCACAAATTAAAGTCTGAACAAAAATAACTGGAGAAGACACGAAATTAGATTATAATGATAATTATTACTTCAGTCATGCCATGTCTATTTTTTCTAAATTTAAACACATACAATAACATTAACCACAATTATGTAGAGATATATAAAAAAATATATTAAAAGTAGGAGTTTCTTACTATTATTTTTATCCTTAAAGTAAATAATCAGAGATCAAAGTTTTTGGGGTCATTGGGATCCGAATCCACCCCGCAATAACAATATAAATCACATATTTTTCAATATCACAATTATTCATTACACTAATTATAAACATTAAGAAGACACAATGGCTACCTAATACTTAATATTTGGCAACGATAGGAACGACATGTTTTCTTATTTGTAAGAGTAAAATTCGTCGAAAAATATAATTTAAATTAAACCATAATAAAGTTAATAAACAAAATAGCTTTGTATTAAGCATTTACTGAATGTTGAAATTACTGAAATCAATATTAAAAACGATTTGACCACGTCGAGTAATCTTTGGCTTGGGTAGTATGGTAATAACATCTTCTAAGTGATCCATAGTGCAAATGTCATCAACTATTGGGTACGTGAAAGTGGTTCCGTTTTCACATTTAGACTCCTTAATCTTTCGCACAAACTTAACTGTAGGAATTTTACCGATGATTGCTAAAACGTTACCTACGAAATGCTTTAAAGTATTTTTTGTTGCGAACTGAGCAATAATCCAATCATCTTTTTTCATGTTGTCATGGTTTTCTACGAAATATTCAATTTCATGCAGTCCAAATGAGATATCCGTAGATTCGAAATTCTCTTTATCCTCTTGTTCCCGCAAGCATTCAGCAATGAGATAATCATCCACTGTTTCGTACTCTGAGTCATCTGTGTCAACTGTAAGAACTTCATTATTATCAAACATCGAGCTAGAGTCACTATCAGATGTATTCTTCCTTTTTTTCACTGAAATACGCCCTCTGGCTGACTTTTTTCCTTTAGAAGCATTTGTAACTTTCACTTTTCTGTTATTTTTCTTTCCTTTTGTAGAATTTTCTTTGTGTACTGTTTTTAAATGTTTATTTTTCTTCATTTGTAGGCACTCTGGTATATCACTTTTAGATGTAGAAACAAATGGCTTATTTTCAATCTTATTAGAAACTTCTTTCAAAACACAAACATTTGAAGGCCCTGCTTTATTGATAACATCTGAGAGTATAGTTATTTTCTTTTCTTTGACACGATCCCTTTTCACTGATCTGTTTGTGGAAGTATTTAAGTGTGATTGATCTGCAAGCGTCGATGATGTTTTTTCGATATTTACACTTTTAGATGTACCAACAAAAGGTGTATTTTCAATCTTATTAGAAACTTCTTCCGAAACACAAACATTTGAAGACCCTGCTTTAATGATAACATCCGAGAGTATAGTTATTTTACTTTTTTTGACAGGATCCTTTTTCACTGATCCTTTCGAGAATGACTTTAAGACTGAAAGATCTGCAAGCGTCGGTGATGTTTCTTGGCTATGGCTGAAGCAGGAGTTAATTACAGTGATGCAAAGCTTGCTGAGACTTCGAGGAGAAGAAATATCTTGATGCTGGGAGATAGCAAAATAATCTTCCCAATCCAAATATCTCTCATGATCCTCGTTGATGATATTGTAAGTAATACCTTGATCCTGAGAGATAGTAAAATATCCTTCCAAATCCAAATAGCCTTCTTGATCTTCGTTGATATCCTCATTTGAAACTAGGTCAGTTTTAGTTACAAAGAGGCCAGTTTCTTCATCTAAAAATAGAGAGTCTTTCGTTTTTCTTTGTCTTTTTGCCACTGTAGAAGATTTATTTTTTGCTTTGGTTTTGCAAGAATCAACATTTAAATCGGAAACCGTCACCGATTTGCCTGGCTCGCAATTAATTTTTTTATTTCTTTTGACTACCATCGGCTTTGGTGCTCTAGTTTCCTTTAAATAGTCTACCAATGCTTGATCGATTCCATATGATAATATTTCCTCTTGCATTTCAGGGATCTTCTTTAGCACTTCTTGGGGATTTAACGGAAATACTCCTGATGCTTTAAATCCACTTTTGATGTTCTTTGTTTCCCTCATTTGAATTGCTTCAATTAATTCACGAAGCAATTTCGGAAAGTGTTTCTTGTTCAATGATGTTTGGTTTGGATTACGGAGCTTGTACTGGTACAAAATTTTACGCCAAGCTTTCTTTAAAGGCCCAAAAAATGCCACGTCTAGCGGCTGGGTGAGGTGTGTTGATCTTGGAGGGATAAATACAAATTTAATGTTATTTTGCTCGCATATCTTAACTACTTTAACGCTCAAATGACTAGACAAGTTGTCGCAAATGACCACTTTAGTCCCTGAATTTTTTTGCGCCCATGGGAGGATTATGGATTCAAAGTAATTCTCAAACATGGCACTGTCAAACCACCCTGATTTAGTGCAGTTATATCTGGTATCTAGTGGTCCTCCACTAACCCATTCTGAGTACATATTTGTTGATTTGTAAACAACATATAATGGGAGACATTCACCGCTTGCGGTGGCTGTAAACATGAGAGATATGTTTCCTTTGGTGGAATTGGCTATTCTTTCGGGATACTTTACTCCCCTCCGAAAAATGCACTTTGAAGAACCTGGATTGTCCGACAGGTTGGTTTCATCAAAGTTGACTATATTTTCTGCTGGTATGTCTTTTAATGTTGTGCTTAGATTGTCAAAGTATTCGGCTATTTCTTGAGGTCCCTTTTCAGCTCTCGCCTTTGAAATATTTTGAGTGGTTCTCACAGTCAATTTGTCAGCATTTCTCGCCAAAAATCCCTGGACCCATGCATCGCCGGGAATCTGATTCTTGAACATATGATCTCGAGAATTTTTCTTTAGAAAGTCATGAACTACAAGCTTTAGATCCACTTTAGTAAGCGGGGAGCCAAAATCGCTAGAAGCTTGTAGAACTCTTACAATTTGACTCTCTTCTGCAGCTGATAAAACAGTAGGATGACCCACTGACTTCAAATGTTTGTTTTTTATTTTATTTAATATTGTGCGTCTTGGGATACCAAGTTGCCGTTCAGCATCTCGTGAAGAAATTTGGCCTGATTCTACTGATTCACATGCAAGTTTTAACATTTCTTCAGTGTAGTTTTTATATACCCTAGATCCAATTATTCGTCTTGACGGCCTCTGGCGAATTCGAGATTTATGTTTATTTTTCTGAAACAAACAATGCAACTCTCAACAAAAAATATTAGAATTAATAATAAAATAAATACTTAAATATGTATAAACTAAATAGTTATATGTACTTAAATAATATATTAATTAAATACATTAAATACCAATTATGTTTAAAATTAAATAAGCTCAGCAGCCATAAATTAAAAAGGGAAAACACAAGATTTCGTAAAGTGCCAACCCTAAGCCTTTTTTGATGGCGGGCAATGTTGTCAATCGTAAGTCGGAACATTCCTAGATAACTTTGCCCATCATCATAACTTTAGTCTTAAAAGACCCTGAGCAACCACATTAACAGTAATATACTCTACAAATGATTTTCTATGACATGTCGTAAAGTAAACTAACCTGTGTCTTCGCCATCTCGCAGAATGTTCTTTCAAATTTGCACTAAAATTTGCCCGCAAAAACACGCACCTCACTCGACGAGTTCCAACAAGTCACTAAACGAAGTTAGCAACATACACGATTGTCAGTATTGTCATACACATAGCCTATTTTCCACCAAAGTCAATCAATGTTGCCATAATATTAAGATATTTTTGCACATCAAAGATATGCTTATACATTGTTCTTCGGGCAAAGTTTCCCTTAGGGGCAATGTTGGCATATTTCACGGTAATATTTTTTCTAATTATCCCCGTAATCATCGCCAAATATATTGTCATAAATTGATTCTTGTGTTGAATCACTGAGATGCGAATGCGCAGGCGATGAAGTGTTCAAATTTTGAGATGTTGCTAATGCGAATGTATGTGATGAATTAGAAGACGAATCCATAGACGTAAAATAACCAGTACTACCATAATTACTATTTTGGCCCGTATATTTGGACATCTGCACGTACTTTTTAATAACGCCCATTATTTCCATTTTAGCGTCCATTTTCAAATCTGAGTTTATAGCACTAAAATCATCCAGTAATGACATAGACATAAAAAAATTGTAATCTGGATATTTTTCCTTCTTTTTGTTCATTCTTGCAGTTAAAATTTTGATTAGTTTCTCAGACTTGTCGTCTTCGACACTTTCTCTTCTAGAATACGGACTAGAATCCTGGCTTTCTTTGTGTAATTTTGCCTTCGGTCGAGTGTTTGATAATGGGTTAAGAAAGGACAAGTAAGGCGCATAAATATAGCCTCTGCCCGTGGTTGCTTCCGACCCACTTTTTGTTTTTTTACTGTTATGTCTTGTGTAACAATCTCTAATGCCTTTCCATTTTTTTTGTAATTTCGCAGCTGAAACAAAAATTATAAATCTGATTAATATTTGTTTCTTTCAGGTATTTAGCTACTGGAGCTTCATTCAAAGATTTACAATTTTCCTTCAGAAGACGATTTTCAACAATAGAAAAGATAGTGCGAACGACTTGTCAAGCTATTATTAAAAACTTATTTCATATTTGCATGCCACCCAGAAAAGCATCAGACTGGAAAACAATTGCAAATAACTTTAATTTGATAGCAAATTTTCCTAACTGCATAGGTGCCATTGACGGCAAACATATTAGAATGATAAGGCCATGCGATAGCGGTTCCCTTTACTACAATTATAAAAAATATTTTTCAATTAACATATTGGCAGTGTGTATTTCAAATTATGAATACATATATGTAGATGTTGGCTCTTATGGAAAAAGTTCTGACTCAACAATTTTCCGTAATAGTAGTTTTTATAACGAAATACAAGAAAAAGTGTTAGACATTCCCGCACCAGCTCCAATAACAAACAACGGTGCACCTTTTCCCTTTGTACTAGTAGGCGACGAAGCTTTTCCCTTGTCAAGTTATGTGCAACGACCTTATGCTGGTAACAATTTGACACACAAACAAAGAGTGTATAACTACAGACTTAGTCGTGCAAGAAGATATATAGAATGCACTTTTGTAATTATGACAGGAAAATGGAGGATTTTACACAGACCGTTAAATGTTGGACTTGAATTTAGTGAACAAATTATTAAAACTTGTTGCATATTGCACAACTTTGTTAGATCGAGGAAGATTTGCACAGCGGAAATTAACATACCAATAATTTCTGGACTCGATAGCAATCAAAACAATGACTGTGAAGAAACAGAAGGTATACACTTTTCAAGAGGTATGACTGAAAGAAATAAGTTTGCTGATTACTTCGTCTCAGAGCAAGGTTTGTTATTGTCATGGCAAGATAATAAAATTTAAAACTTAACCTCTTCATTTTTTTGCTTTGCAGTTTTCGTTTCAAAATCTTTTATAAATAAAGTGCTGATTTCTTCCCACGCCTTTTTTTTCAATACGATCACTATACTCCCGTGTCGTCATGTCCCATATAGCAGGACGATTCTGTATTTCTAGGATAAAGCTTTCGATATTAATTTCACTCGGTGCCTCCATTTTTAACGCGTGTCAACACAACACTGTCCACCATGCGACTGACCGAAACAGTAGCGGGCGGCGGGGATAGCGGGCGAAGGGGTAAGAACGCGACTCGAGCGTCGCGACAGCGCCGCGCGCGCGTTGCGCGCACGCTACATGCACGTCACACGGCGGCAACACCCGACGCTCACGCAGCGCGCGCGCGGCGCTCGCGCTACTCGCACGCCCGAGGATCGCGCACGCCAAATGTGGGGTCAGCCTAACTGATCCTAGTCCGTCAATGAGTCCTCTTTTAACTCGACAGGCTCAAAACTTTTTATTTGTATGGATATCTTTTCGAGTTTGTCCCCAAGGTAACCTATGTGGGGTTCAAAGAGTGACAGTGTTTTATTGTTAATTACGGGCCTAAATTCGTTTAATTGCAGTTTAACTAAATCAACCTTTGACTGAATATCTTCTAAGTCAATGTGTAAGAGGAAGGAATGATAATGAGACACGATTTTTGTAGGTCCCAATATGAAAGGGAGTAATCCGGGTCCGTCTTCTAGTGGTTCAAATAATATGTCCTCTGCTCGGACCAGGTGTAGCAATATCGTCAGTGGTATTCTGCAACAATTGTTTCGTGTTAGGTGTTCTTTTAAGACGTGATTTGGCAATGGGGCCACGCTTCTTTTTTGTGTAAATATGAATGGGCAGGTCAGCTAACACTGTGTCATGCGTGTAGCGAGGTGCGTGTTTCTGTCTGTTAGCTAGTGGATTCTTAACAAATACCTGTTGGTCTGGCTCGTATTCCTTTTCAGGCTCCCTATCTTTGTTCCTATGTTCGATTAGTTCTGTGCGTTTAAATAATAATAATAATAATTCTTTTATTGCAGACAGAGTCCATAGGGTTAGTAACAATTAACTTAAAAAACTAGTGTTAGTAGGTACAGACATAAACAACTAAAACGTACAGCTACACTTTAGCGTGGAGCTGCAACCACCTCTGCATCATAGGGGAATCCCACCGATGCGAACACACTGAGAATAGTGTTGGTACTGCCGCGAATACGCGTCATCAGAGAGGCACATTTTTTTCTAATAATGGCGGCGAAACCGTCAATATTTGTATCCGCAAACATCCCTGACGCACTGCAACGCCACGGCAGCCCAGTACTCTCAGTGCATTATTATATTGGACCGCGTAGGTCGCTGTATGCCCGCTGAGTGAAAGTGACCCACAGGCTGCACGTGTAGAAGGACTGACAGTAAGCTTTAAAAAGCTTTACTTTTACTGGTTTCGTACATCGTGCAAACCTGCGGGCCAGCATGCTACAACGAACAGCCAGCGACCTACGTTCCCTCTCAATGTCACAATTGTCCTTAAGGTCTTCGGTGACCCAGTGGCCTAGGTATTTAAACTTGTCTACCCTTCGCAGGGATTCTCCACACAGTGCCACATTTGGAATTTTAGAATATGTCACACTGCCTGCTTTGAAAATCATTAGTTCGCTCTTTGTGACATTACACATATTTGAGCCCATGACTCATCGCGTAAGATTCACATATAGCGATCATTCGCCTCAGAGCACCGATCGATGGGCTCAGCAACACCATATCATCAGCATAACTAATATTCAAACAAATCATTGTTAACATTTTATGGCAATCACAGTACTTTATTTAGGCAAAAATAGCGCATTGATTTGCTCGCTAGGATTTGGTGGTCATTTACTACATTTGGTGTTCGTATACAATTTGAGGTGCAGTCGTGACTAAAATAGCAAGTACTATTGTAATTTTAGACTTCATTTTCCTGGTGTCAAATATATATTTTTGGTAAAAGAACTAAGGGTATCAAAGCATTTTTGGTGGTCATTATAATCCCATATGTAAGTGTAGGTGTTAAGAATATGTGTATAGGTTATAGATATAGATATTTAGTTTTACTGTAAAAGAGACTCAGCGATCTCACAGTTAAACTGCGTAAGCAGTTTTGTGGGGCAATGTACTTAGTTTTAAGATTTCTTAAGTGAATAAAAAAAAATCATTCATTCATTCATTCATTATTGATACACACCCCAGGGTTGCAGGTTATGCAGGGACGTTTCATTAATAGCCTCGTATACTTTAGACATCTTATCTCGGTGTTCTTGCACGTATTTTTGTAGCAAGTGCACGGATATATCTATGTCGCAGTAAGATAGATAAAGCCGTAATATAGTTATATCCCTAGGGATATAATTATATACCGTAACATAGTTATACGAAAGCGATTCTTTACTATCTCACTAGGAATATAGTTATAAAACGGTCCAAGTTTAGTGATATACTTATATTACTAGATTAAGTTTAGTGAAATAGCTGTAAGAAGCATTCAGATCTATGTAATTCTAGATGTCATGATTCCTCTTCTTGTCTGAACAAAAAATAAAAAATAATAGGTCTTTACCTATAAAATTGCCGTTTTGTATGAAAAAATTTAAACGATTTTTTTTCATGTATTTTTTATTTGTTTTAATCGAAGTAATCACCCATGCAATCAATGCATCTTTGCCAACGCAGTGGCAGTTTATTGATGCCCTTCTTAAAGAAATCAGCCGGACGGGAGGCAACAAATTCTTCAAAGTCATTTTGTACTGCCTCTCGGGTATTGAATTTTTTTCCCGCCAAGAAGTTATCCAAATTCTGGAAAAAGTAGTAGTCTGTAGGCGCAAGGTCTGGTGAGTAGGGCGGATGACGGAGAGCTTCCAACCCCAGTTCTTCCAACTTGGAGACCGTCTGCTGTGCAGTATGAGGTCGCGCGTTGTCGTGCAGGAGCAGCGGAGACGAGCGATTGACCAATGCTGGTTGGAGATGTGCCAGCTTCTCCATCATTGTGTTCAGTTCTTCACAGTACACATCTGCAGTAATGCTCACCCCGTTTGGTAAGAAGCTGTGATGAATCACACCGGCGCTAGACCACCAAACAGTGACCATCACTTTTCTAGGGGTAAGTTGTCGTTTAGCGCATTGTTTAGGTGCTGAACCAGGATCCAACCAACTTGCTGAGCGCTTACGGTTATCAAACAGAATCCATTTTTCATCGCAGGTAACAATGGGGTTCAAAATTCCTTCATTTGTGTGTCTGTTGAGCAGTACACGCACGTCTCGACGCGTACTTCGCGCTGGCGATCATTGAGTTCGTGGGGCACCCATTTGTCAAGTTTTTTTACCTTGCCAATTTGACGCAAATGGACCAATATTGTTTTGACGCTAACGTCGAAAGCTGCTGCTAATTCAGCCGTAGATTGTGTATCATCAGCTTCCACAATCGCCTTTAATTCGTCATTGTCGACCAAAGTCTTCGGACGACCGCGAGGTTCATTTTTCAGGTCGAAATTTCCAGAACGGAAGCGAGCAAACCTGAGGCTATATATCCTATATCTGAGGGATCGCGAGGGTCCGTATGACCGGTAACTACTTCAAGTGGTCTGCATTTTGTAAAACTGTATATGCTACTGTTATATGCTAACAAAGCGTATGTCATAAGGTTGACAATCGCTTCACTATGGTGTTGTAGTTTTAGAATTCTCAAATGTTCTAGTAAAGTGGAGTGTAAACGTTCCACCATCCCATTATCATTGGGGGCATGAGCCAAGGTTTTATGATATTGAATTTTATGGACACGCGTAAATTCGGTAAATAGCTGATTAGTGAATTCGGGTCCCTGGTCCGTGACTATTGATACTGGAACACCGTGATGGGAGCAAAACTTTAAAAGGGCTTGTACTACACTGACTGCTGTGCCATCTCTGAGATGGTATGCCTGGGCGTGGGATTTAGAGAAAGCATCAATGATGGTAAAGTACTTCTCGTTTTGGGCTGTAAACAAATCTAGGTGAACTACATCAAACGGTTTTGCTGGTGGTGGTACTATGCAGAATCTTTGTTTTATAGGATTTCGGTCATATTTGGCTTGCCCGCATATATTGCATTCATTTATGTACTTTGATATTTGATCTTTCATTTTTGGCCAATAGTACTTATGGGATAAGGCTAGGTAGCACTCATTTATACCGCGATGATTAGTTACCATCGTGGTATTTCTGAATGATCTCTTGCTGCTTGAGATATTCCTTTACGTTTTCTAATTCGGTTTTAGTTAAAACAAGATTCATAGCGGAGTTATTGAACTTTTCCTGGATTATTGGAACTATTTTGTACATACCTAATGGGGGATGTATTATAATGCCAGTTTTAACTTTCGGGTTTACGAATTCTTCAATTGCATTTATTACATCCTCCTCTAAATTTGATTCGGAGAGTTGGATGGAGGTACGGGTGTGAGTCTCAAATGGCTTAGAAACTGCTGGGCGTCTCTTTATATCACCTACCACTGTAAAACATATTAGTCTGTTAAATTTATTTAAGGGGTCATCTGGGATTGGTATTTCTAATATTGGATTTTCGGCACTAGTGTGAGCTGTGAGAGTGGATGAGCCCACTACGGATGGGGGCTTTTTGGATACGTTAACTATGATGGAGCTCGTTTCCTCGTTATTAATTTCGATTCGCGAAGTTTTAACCTATAGAAACAATTTCTCATGGCATTGCTGATGTGTTTCTCAAATCTCAGTTCTGGGTCCATAGTCAAACCCAGATTGCATGCCGTCTCTACCCTGTCTATTTTATCCCCCCTGATACGAACTTCTGGATTGGCTGACAGTATTGCACCGATCATTTTCCTACTTCCTAAGACCATGAATTTGGACTTCAATGGATTTAAAACCAGTGAATTAGCATCTGACCATTCCACCACTCTTTCCAGATCTGCATTGATTTCATCCACTGCCTCTTTTATATCTGCTGGCTTAAAAGAAATGTATAGCTGAATGTCATCTGCATACATATGATACTTGCAATGATGGGAGGATTTAAAAATATCTGCACCTAATAGGTACCTACGTCGAAATTATCGTCACAAGATATATTATAAGAAGACTGTTACCAGCGAGTAGGTACTTATTTTAAAATGTTAACTAGAAATATCCACGGCTATAGTCAAGAATATAACAATAATTATGATAGAAATTATTTTTAGAAAAGTATTCATTGCTTTTTTTCATGACAATGATAATAATAACCTATCATTGATCGATCAGACAAATAACACTGTATTTGTTATTTGTAATGTCTAGTCATTTGTTTTAATAGTACTTGGACAGATAGATACATATACTACTTAATCGATAGCACCATAAAACCGTCAGGTTGTTATTAGTGTTTTCTTTTCTTTTTTTTTTTTGTATGCACGTGAGTTCATCTCCCTCCTTTTTCCATCTCTTTTCCATATAGCAGCATAATTTACCACTTACTTGAGGGCTCGTCGCCACTTGTGGTGTCCTCGTTTTGCTGCTGAGTTTGTGAATCAAAGCCACACACTCGTTTCACCAAGGAGCGCATACACGTCCGCACCGGCCGGCGGTTGGGCAAGCAATGCCCCTCCCGTCCCGCGGACGTACATGCGCCGCTTGCACTTTATTAATACGTCACATTTTTAAATGTTAAAAAAATTCTGAGAGGTTAACAGCGATTCCGATTCAGTGAATGGGTTATCAGCATTTGCTGTTTCTGCTGGTGATGGTCGATTAGTCGATTCCAAAGTTGGTGACGGTGGCGCAGGTGGCGATGAAACAGTTGATGTACTTGTAGTATACCCATATTGTTGTGGCTGATTGTAATATTCACGTGGACAATAGACATTTGGTGAATATTTTCCCATATCTGCCTGGAATATTATATTATTAATGGCATGTTTGACACAGACCAAGGTACCTTTATCGTATTTTTTTAGTTCGTTGGCAATATGCAATCCATAACTTGTGTACGGGTCATCATTGTCCGCTGTTTTCTTCAAACGTTCATATGCACTCTTTACCATTGGATATATATATTCTATTTTCTTTTTCTTAGCACTTTTTTGTTTTGGAGGGCGTATTTCACTGCTTGCTTCATTGTCATTAATGCCTTGACTATCAGCATTTTCAACATCCAAAACGTCTTGGGTTCGGTTTTCCTGTAAAAAAAATTTAATAAGGAATTGATGCATTGTAATTTGTTAATGGTTTGTTATTCTGCTTCAGGTTCCTCGAACAGAAAGTGAATGGCTAGATATATCACGAAACTTCGAAAAAAAGTGGAACTACCCTCATTGTGTTGGGGCAATGGATGGCAAGCATATTCAAATCATAGCACCGCCTCATAGTGGAGCTGAATATCGAAACTATGAAGATTTCTAAAACTATGAAAAACTATGAAGCCGTTGTTTACATGTTTTGGTTTTTTGTTTATATTTACTTAATGCGTAACATTTGAAGCTCAATATTTTCACCATATATTTTTGACTAAAGGCACAAGATTTTGGTTTACACCTACACATCTGAGATTGTGCCAGTTCCTTGTATTTTGCCGTCAAAGTTATGACACCATCGTTTGTACTATTGGCATGATTATTCAAAAACGCATGCATGAACAGTTTTGAAACTTTGTATGGTTATTATTAGCGTCAAGAAGAACCGAATACAGTTTTCAGCGAAGTTATGCCTTGTCTCATTTAGGCGCTGCGATGTTTTTTCGGGTTTTCATAAAACCGCGATAACTTGAAAACTATAAATATTTTCTTAAATCTAATTGGGGCACAAAGGGGCACACATTAAGAGCTACTCGTGTATGTTTATTCTACAGGGGCACATGCAATGGTTTTAGAGATATACGATTCATCAAAACGTTACTCCAGCAGGAAATGCAATATCTCGAAAACCTGAAGGGGCACAGATTTTATTTTTGGGGGCACATTTTGGCACACATATAAGCTCTCTGGCTATGCACAATTTTTCTCTCTCCGATCATTCGTTTAGAATTTTCCTGCTAGAAAAACGTTACCCCAGCAAGAATCGTTTTTTCCGTTATTTTCCAAAACGACAGGGGGCACACATTTTTTATGTGGTGTGTTTACATTTACAACAGATAAGGCACCAATAATACGTTCTACTCATATAACTCTAGGAGACACTTTCTTGTTGGGGTAACGTACACATGGGCCATAACCAAAAGAATTACGCAAAGCCGAACAGCTCAGCACTTTGGAATCGATTATATTCGACTGATATCTGGTGCAGAGAACTGGCAACCCTAATCCAGAACCGATTATTGATCGATTGTCAATGTCAGTGTCATTCGCTCTGCGTTTGCGCTCTTGTTCGTATCGTATTGTGAATATTATTTCGGCTTTAGCT
This sequence comes from Melanchra persicariae, assembly GCA_947386135.1. Lineage (NCBI taxonomy): Eukaryota > Metazoa > Arthropoda > Insecta > Lepidoptera > Noctuidae > Melanchra > Melanchra persicariae. Next base: position 9,736,858 of record OX376652.1, on the reverse strand, counting down.
ATTCTTGACGACTTGTGGTATTCAAAATGGACTCTGATGATTTTCTACCTAACGACCCCGGCTCATTCTTGGACTCAGTACCCGCTTCAAACGTTAACCCTGGCATTTTTTCGGATAATGAACCCGCTTTACATGACGACTTGCGCGTGAACATGGACTTTCCGATTTTGCCTAGTGAATCTATACATTGTATAAATTGTGGTGCTGAAATCACTCACAGGAGAAGACACATTGTTAATCTTGTGGAAGTGCAGCGAGTTATACTGCAATGGATCGCACCACAAGTGGTAACTTCAAACTTCTGAGATGATTATGTACATAATAGCAATTGAATACTTGGGTTGGCTCACACTAGTTAAAGGTTCTGGACTATCATCATATTAACCACTCTGCTCGACAAGATTTTGACAAGTGACACACTAGCTGAGTCGACGGGGTTTCGCGTTTTACGTCATGAATTTCAGGAATTACATCAACTTACAACAATCGAATTTATTATGAAAAAATTGTTTTCGTAGCTATTTTATACGATAACTTTGTGAGAAATATCTTAAATTATAAGTTATGATCGTTCAAATTGCGCTAGTCTACTTAAAAATGTGTCTTAGATACGAATTACATTACATTAATTACACAGACTAATTGTTCTTTGCCACGGGGATCCAGTCTTGACACTCTCCAATCGCAGTCAATTGTGGACCTGTCCCAGTCAGGAATTGCTCAGGAGTGTACCCCCAGTCAAAATGAACCAGATATTGGACTAGGTTTATCCCAAGTTGCACAGTTAAACAGTAGTTCTCTCCCTTGTAGTAATTATTGCTCAATTATATTTTCAGATAGTTTAGGGAAAGGGTTAGGTAAATTAATTGGTAATAACCTGAGTCATTCTTCGTCTCAAAATTATTGTATGCCACAAACTAGCTACAAACAGATAATGTCATCTGTAACAAGGACTAAATATGATGAAAATGCCATTATCACCATTCTTATAGGTAATAGTTTTAATGTAACAAAAGATGACATCACTGATAGTGTCAATGAACTATTGAAAATTAATTGCAAGAAGGTAATACTGTGTGCTTTTCCCTACTTTGAGCGTTTATCAAATAGGAAAAATATGTTTATACATAGGCTAAATAATCAAATGCATTTTTTAGCCAGTCACCATAGTGACAAACTTTTATTTTTTGACATCAACAATTTTGTTGGTAAACTTAGATCGACTAGGGATACTGCGTATCTGCCCATTAGTTTTAGACGTCAAATAGCGAGGCTATTAGCTTTTAATATTAACTCAGACATAATTAGTATGTCGAAGTACTCTGTTATTAGCACCAAAATTAGTAGTACTACTAATGTTATGGTTGCTGACTCGAATAATTTAAACTAGGGAATAAGACAACAGTAGGTACCATTAGCAACTTAGCTCAACTCAACAACAATAAGGTATCTTCTAGCACTCAAAAAAAAAGGGGCTAAGCAGAAATCCTTTAACTTATTCCTACAAAACATTCAAGGCTTTGCATCAAAACAGTTGGAAATAGAATTATTTTTAGAAAAAACAATGTATGATATTATTTGTATAACTGAACATTGGTTAAAGGATTCAGAAATGTTAATTAATTATAACAATTATAGTATGGGCAGTTGTTTTAGTCGAAAATCAATGCTGCGTGGTGGTTCATTAATATTGATTAAAAGCTGTATTAAATTTAAAACACGTAAAGACATTGTTGAACTGTCGGTGGAACATAACATTGAGCTGTCTTGTGTTGAGCTGGATAGGCATATCATAGTGTGCGTTTACAGACCCCCTAATTATCTAAACTACTCTATATTTGAGTCAGTAATGGAAGATGTTTTAGCAAAACTTGCAACTAATAATAAACAAGTGATAGTCTGTGGTGACTTTAATATTAATATTTTAGAAAATAATTCAAATAGCAGTCGATTATTAAATCTTTTTAAATCATTTAATTTGTCAAACGTGTTCAAAGAACCAACCCGAATTACTACAAATTCTGCTACATGTATTGATAATGTTTTTTGTTGCTGTGACTACTTAGACAAAACAGTCGTAAATTACCTGCCGTCTGATCACAGTGGACTTACAGTATCTTTTGAGTCCAACATGCCAATACAACAAGTGCAGATACAATCCAGGCAAATTACAATCGGCAAATTAAATAAATTTAACAGCACTTTAACCAGTAAGTTAAGTGACCAGGGCTTCACAATGGACAATGGTAATATTTTGTATAAAGAATTCTTTTCACTAGTACAAACAGAATTCAATGTCACTTTTAAGCAGCAGACTAGAACTATCTGTCCTAAGTTTTTATTTAGTGACTGGGCAACTAAAGGAGTCAGAAAAAGTAGAGAAAAACTTTACGAACTTTACGGCCTTAAGCCCTTTATTAACACGGAAACTTTTAATAAGTATGTTGCTTGTTACTCAAGAATCTTTAGGAATACTTGTAAGGCAGCAAAGGCTTTATACATTAGCAACAAGGTTAAATCGGCAGATAACAAAATTAAAACGGTTTGGAAAATTATCAATAATGAAACAAACAGGAACAAAAAACATAATAATGATTATACACTGCGGACTTCACGTGGACTCATAAGCGATAGTAAAGAAGTCGCTGAAGAATTTGTAAATTTCTTTACTAGTATCCCAGTCAAAACTACTGAAACCTTAAACTCCTCGCCCTCGCTTTCTGTTGAATTATTAAAGGCGAACGTTTCAGCTTGCTCGATTGAATTTAACTTTAAGCACATAACCCCCATTGCAATAATAAAAGCATTTAAGCAAATCAAGATCAAATTGACCGAAGATCTTTGGGGTATGTCTGTAAAGGTTTGTACCTCCATTATTGACACTATCGCGCCGTATTTAGCTTTTATATTCAATCTGTGTGTGGATCAAGGGGTTTTCCCGGACCTTATGAAATACAGTAAAGTAATTCCTTTATTCAAATCCGGGGACAGTAAAGATACTAATAACTATAGACCCGTATCTGTGTTGCCAGTTTTCAGCAAGGTGTTTGAAAAGGTAATGCTTAATCAAATGCTCAGTCACTTTAACGCGAATAACATCCTACACGATAAACAATACGGATTCACCAGGGGACGTTGTACAACTGACGCTGGTGTAACCTTACTAAAACATATCTATAATGCGTGGGAAGAGGCGCAAGATGCCATAGGTATCTTCTGCGACCTGTCGAAGGCGTTTGATTGTGTGAGCCATGAAACATTACTCCTGAAACTGGAGCATTACGGACTAGGCAAAGCAGCCTTGAACTTAGTAAAATCGTATTTGAATGATAGACAGCAGCTAGTGCATATAAACGGCAACAATTCAACAGGATTAAACGTGAAAATGGGGGTACCTCAGGGCTCAATTTTGGGTCCTTTTTTGTTTCTAGTTTATATAAATGATTTGCCCTATATTTTACAAAATAAACTTAATATGGTGTTATTTGCTGACGACACATCTTTAATTTTTAAAATAAATAGACATGCTAACAATCTTGACGATATAAATAACGCCCTAATGCAGGTACATGATTGGTTCACTGCTAATAATTTAGTATTAAATGGAAAAAAAACGAAGTGCATTCGATTTACTTTACCAAATGTCAGATGTAGTGATTGTGACATAGTATTGAACAGGGAGAAACTAGAATTCGTCGATGAAACAGTTTTCCTGGGGATTACGCTTGACTCAAGGCTACAATGGGGTCCTCATTTGACATCTCTTGCAGGAAGGCTAAGTTCGGCAGCATATGCTGTTAGGAAAATCCGCCAATTTACAGATGTTGAAACCGCGAGACTAGTCTATTTTAGTTACTTTCATAGTATAATGTCTTACGGTATCTTACTATGGGGACGGGCTGCTGACATTGAGTCTATTTTCATTCTGCAGAAAAGAGCCATCAGAGCCATTTACAATCTCCGCCGGCGCGATTCTCTAAGGGAACTGTTTAAAGAAATTAACATCATGACGGTGCCTTGTCAATATATCTATGAAAATATCATGTACGTTAGGAAGAATCTGCATCTTTTTAGTAAACGAGGTGACAGACATAACTATGTCACTAGAAATAGGAATCAATTAGTTCAACCAGGGTTTAGACTTGCTAAAGTAGCCACATCTTTCATGGGGTACTGTTTAAAATGTTATAATAAAATACCTCCCCAAATATTAGAATTAAATGAGACGAAATTTAAATCCTGTATTAAACGCACACTATGCAAGCAAGCATATTATAAGTTAGGGGAGTATATTGAAGATAAAAATGCTTGGCTCAATGCTGGTCCTGCTCCACAACGCCACTAGGTAGCCACTAGGGGGCTCGAAAGTAATGTTAGCATTTGGTAATATTGTTGGTCCGGCTGAAGATTGTAAGAATGCAATATTTTTCATTGTATAGACTCCACTTATTTAGCAATGTATAATTTCATGCACATGTGTGAGTACTGTGTATCTTTAAATTATAATGATCATTTTGGGTAGGTCTTTGACTTGAATGTACCCTGGCGATTGGGGATGTCATGCTCACTCAAAAGTCTGGCTGATGGTGGCGCATGCGTTGGATCATTTGGCTCCCTTAAAAATGGTTGAGCCGAATGGTGCTAGCGTATGCGTCATGTTCGTGAACGGGCGCCGTCAGCTGAGACTGGTCATCTCTCGACTGCCATGGTTTATTTTAATTATTTCTTTGAATTGTTTCTTTTTTACTCCGGACTCTTTTATCCTGCACGTCTTTTACATCGTTCTCACATATATGTATAATTTCAATATAAATGCTGTAACCATAATTTTGTAACAAAATATTATTTTTAAAAGAGTGTCCGTGGAGTTTCTTGTACGTTCTTCTCCATAGAGATCTACGCTTTGGAACGTGCAAATAGCTTCATCTTTTTGACCGACCGACCTTGACAATTCAAAAGTACCTGTAAATGGTCTAATTGAAATAAATGCTTTGACTTTGACTTTGACTTTGAAATTACTAAACCTTTCCAAAAAGTAGTCAACTTAGATTCGCTGAAAATACATACGTTAACAACCTTCTCGCTAGCTGAAAAACTGCAAAAGGGCAAAAACAAGACATAATCATGCTATTTGCGTTCTGCATTTTGTCATTTTTCTTAAATTAGTTTATTTAAATTACGATCAAATATTGACAAAAAATAATTATGTTGCAATTTTCGTGGCCCTGGTTTTCGAGGCTAAAAAACATAAAAATTGTGGGATTCAGACACCCAAACTCCATTATAGAGGTAGTAGTTTCCTAATCATTTGATTAAATCATCCATATTTCTAACGCTATACGTAGTAGCGGTAATGAATTTTTTTGATATCCAACGTTTAAGTTTCGCGCCAACTGTGTTTGTTTACGTTTTTATTTTGCACAAATATCACAAACTCACATGTAGATACGATTACAAACATGATCATTATGAATCTCAATATCGTGAAGAACCAGAAAAAGCCCAGATTTAAATGCAATTTACACAGACAGATCCAATAAAACGTAATATTCATTACCGCCACTTTATTTTTGTTCAAAATCGACAACCATTTTGTTTTTTTTTAATTGTTATGGCGTGCCAAAACGATTACGGTTATCGATTTTTTTTAATTTTGAACGACTCCATCAAATTAAACGAGTGATTATAATTAAACGATTCTTATAAATTAGAAAAATACGTATCTATACATATAATAAAACAGTAACGAAAGAAAAACTGTATATTGAGAATTTTCGAGAAAAAATAAGTGGCTTTTTTTAGAAAAACGTAACTGATGACAAAAAGTGACTTTTTAGAATTTTTGTCTGTTTGTATGTGTATATGGTACGGATTCACGCCAAAACTACTGGATAGATTGAATTGAAATTCAGCAAAAATGTTCTTTGTAAACCAAGGAAGACTTAAGGCTACATATTATCACGCCGTATGTTATGGGAAGTAAGCAATATTGATTTTTAAAGGTTTTTGTTCGTAATTGAATGCACAAAATGACATGTTAGTTAGTTACAAAACCATTTAGACAATTTTTACGGTTCCCTGTCCATTTGCATAAAATTTTAAGATCTAATATAACTTAGCATAATTTTGTTTGGCATAATTATATTTTCGCATAATATAAATTACGCATAATTTTTTAAGCATAATTTCTCTTACCATAATAATGATTAAGCATAATATTCTAAAGCATAAATTTACTAAGCATAAAGTTGTAAAGCATAACTTTTTTAAGCATAATATTCTAAAGCACAAATTTATTTACGCATAATGATATTAAAACATATTTTATAGGTATAACAATTTATTTCGACGGTTGGAAAAAAGCCATATCTCCTGAATCAGGTAATATATAGGTAACATATTAATATAATATAACGTATTGAACAATTTTGTGATAAAATATAATCAGTAAAACATTTCTTTTGTAGTTTTCATTATTATCACCCAGTAAATTGCTATAATTTTCAATTAGTTCAGTTAACATAACTAAATAGGATATTGATTATCTATTCACTTTGCCGTTTCTAACACGTTCAAAAGATGGTACAATACGTTAACCCTTGACGATAAACATAAAGAAAAATGTAAAAAATATTATTTTCCTGCTTTTCTCATAACATTGTGATAATATATAATTCAATTTGCTGAATTTTAATATTTATTTCATTTCTATACATAGTCAGGTGAAAAATGGCCATACTTCTGTAAAAAAATTACAATGAGAGTTCCAAACGAGTTCTAACTATATTTTGTATGCGGACATTTTTTAGCAATTTCAGGAATTTTGAACGATTCCGAGATCCGGGATTATGAAAAGCATGTCCGTATTATACTTTCGTGAGAATAGAAGTGAAGTTTAGGTATATTTGCGCCCGATTAACCGATCACTGATGATCACACAACGAAGGAGTCGCCTCTGTTCTTGTAGCGGTCTACACCCCATTTCACATCCATATCCATGTAAAAACACTAAACAATCGACCAGAACACATAACATTAAACTTTGTTTATTTCGTTTGTTAGTTTTGAAACATGACATTTTGCAATCACGTTCCATTCATAATAAATGAGGCGTGTAGTTGCAAAAACCCCTAAAATGATTCTCGGAAAAAAATGAGGAACAATTTTTTACTGTATTACTCTTAATAATGCACAGTACAAATTGCACTTGTTAACATTTTTACGAAAGGAAGTACGATAACACCAAAGAAAAAAATAGAACTGTCAATATAGTCATAGAAAAAAGAAGATTAAATATTTTTTTTACATTAAAGTGGATTTTGAAACTCATCATTCATTATAGTGGGATTTGATGTTGACTTGTTACGTTTTAGGGGACTTTGCAAGCAACATAAAATTAAACTTGGATGGGTTCATGCATAGTTTGTTGTTAACAACAAACAATCAATCACAAATGTATAATGAAACAAGTATTTATAAAAGAAATTAAAAGTTTTTATTTTTGCTTAGTTGTTATTCAGATATTACACATAGCTATTATTTTCTGTAAATCCAGGCTCACACAAGTCAGACAACGTATTATGGTAATTGCTTTCAGGACTTTCAATCATATTTTCCGGTTGTTCTTGTGCTCTTTCTTTATTTTTTTTTATAAAAAGTTAATATGTCCAAGGTTTCCCAATTATCACCGAAATGGGTTTTTAATAATTTCAAAACATCTTGTAATTTGGCAGCATTCGGAATTATTTTATTAGGTTGAATGATATTAGGGTGTACCATAGTAATTTTTTGTTTTTTTTGGTAATCGTCATTTTTGTATATAATTGTTTTCTGCCCGGTAGTTAACTTCGCCTTGCACAAATACATTTTCAGTCTTAGTCCGGGCAATAAAAACTCGTTTACACTTCATGAAAGCAAAATGCCAACTAGTAGTAGGCTTTATAATATTTTGAATAAGAATAAGAATAAGAATATTTATTTGTCAAACACGCGTTTACATAAACTGACTAATCAGACATGCAAGGTATTGAATTAAAAAAAATTTGAGCGTCCATGTTTTGCCAATAACGGCGTACAAATTTTTGAGGTATAAAAAAATTACATTTAATTGCATTATAGATTTCATTACAAAATACAAAACAAATAGATAATAATTAATAAAGTCAATAAATAATAAAGTCAAGATATTACAGTATAAGTATTAATATAGTCAAAATAAGTTAAATTATGTCCAGAATATTCATTATTAATGTAGTCAAATAGAATCACTCAAAAGTCAATTTATTTAAAATTCACATTATTCAATTTTTATTCTTACTATGTATATTGGAAGTCGGAATAGAAAAGTCTTTTTCATTTAGAAAATCTACAACATTGTAATACACTTTACTAACTAAAAAATTTCTCAGCTTTTTTTTTAAAAAGTGACAAGGGCAGTTCTCTCCAACTTTTAGGTAATTTATTAAATATGATAGGAGCCATACAGAAAACACTTTTGCGCATGAGGGTTGTTCTCGCAGTATGCGAGCATACCCTGCTGTTGTCGCGCCTGTTACGTGGGACTACTTCATCTAATAGTTTAAATCGATGTGGATTTGTTTTGACAAAAACTGCTACTCCTAAAATGTACAGACATGGCAAAGTAAGTATTTTGTATTTTTTAAAGTAAGGCACGCAACTATCAGTAGGTTTCATTTTAAATATTGAACGAACGCATCTCTTTTGAGCCTTGAACACCGTGTCTTTTTCGGTTGAGTTGCCCCAAAAAATGACACCATAGCGTAGATGAGCTTCTGTTAAACCATAGTAGACTGTAACTAATGCCTCCACACTTATTATAGACGACAACGTGTGCAGGACATAAGCAGATTTACTGACTTTTTTGCACAAGATTTCGATATGGGTTTTCCAATTCAGATTTTGGAAATGTGGAGCCCTAAAAATTTTGTTGTTTCTACCTCTTCTATAGGCTGGTCATCGTAGTGTATATTTAAATAACTCTTACCATTGACCCGTTGACTAAAATGTATTAATTTAGTTTTAGTCAGGTTAATTTTTAAGTTATTGTCATCTAGCCACTTTACCATTAGATTTATAAAATTATTTATGTCACTTTCATTAGTATCAACACTTTTACAAGGTATCGTTATCGTGCTATCATCGGCAAATAGTGTCAGCGGTTGAGGGATGCCTTTTGGTAGATCATTAATGTATAATATGAATAAAGGAGGCCCTAGAACACTCCCCTGTGGCACACCAAACGAAACTATACGTTCTGAGGATTGAAATACAATTTCATGTTTGCTTTTCATGTTAATTTGGTTTATATTTGTTACTTGAGTTCTGTTATGTAAGTCAGACTTAATTAGATTGTTGACATTTCCTCTAATTCCATATGCTTCAAGTTTATTTAAGAGTGTACCATAATGCACATAGTCAAAAGCTTGCGTCATGTCACAAAAAACGCCACAGACCGGATTCCTCTTATCCACGTTAAATGTAACATTATATAGAAAATCATATATGGCCATATCAATGGTTTTACCTATTCTAAATCCTTTCTGTTCCTCGCATATTATATTATGTCTTTCTATAAATGAATTAATTTCCGTGTAAATGTATTTCTCAAATATTTTAGAAATTATAGGAATTAGTGATATAGGCCGATAGTTCTCCATTAACTCCCTATCTTCTTTCTTAAATAGTGGCTTGACGATAGAAACTTTTAGAGTATCAGGGTAAACGCCTGCGCTAATGCTGAGATTGATGACATGACTCAAGTGACCGCAGATTTCATCCGCAACATGTTTTAGTATATAAGTAGCAATACCGTCATATCCCACACTGCTTGTATTATTTAAGGACATAATTATCTTTTTAATATCATCTGGTATATATAGGCGCGAAACCATAATTTGCAATGATTTATTTTGTTTTAATTGTCTTGTAGTTGATTTGACTTCCGTGTTAAATTTTATCAGTCTTCCGTCTTATTTAAAAAAATATTGTAAGGATTTAAGTTGACCACTTCCTTTTATTTCTTTTAAATATAATATTGCTATATCCTGTCGAATTTATATAGATTTAATTTGACTAGTTCCTTTCAAATTATTTAAAAAGATTGTAACATCCTGTGTGATATTTATAAGGATTTAATTTGATTACTTCAGTTTCATTTCCTGTTTAAATTATATAGATTCAATTCGACTAGTTCCTTTCAAATTATTTTAAAAGATTGTGACATCCTGTATGGTTTTTATAAAGATTTACTTTGATTACTTTTCCTGTTAAAATTGTATAGATTTAATTTGACAACTTCCTTTCTAAATTATTTAAAGAAATATTAACTTACTGTTGGACTTTTATAAGGATTCAATATGACTTCCGTTCTACTTATTTATTTTAAATGTTAATCTACCGCCTGAGTGAATATTATAAGGATTTATTCCTCTTTAATGTTTCCCACCATATTTTTATTCCGCTGTCAACTTCATGCTTGTAATTTTGTGTATAAAAACCGATGTAATACGAATTTAAGGGCATTCTTTGGCTACTCGTGAAGTAAACACCTTGGACTCAAGTACAGTATTTCTTTATTGTTTCCTGAAACATTTCCCTGCTCTATTTACTGTCTGTGTGTGTTTTGCTGAACATTATGTGTGACTTCGACAACGATGGCGACAATGCGCCGACATATACTAGGGGACATAAACATAGTTTTGTTATTGAAATCTAATGCACACGCCCCAGGTCTACATTCGACATCCAGTTTTGGCTGTATTTTATCAATAAAGTAATCATTAAATGCTTCTGCAATAGTCTTGTGGTGAGATATGACGCAGCCAGACAGTTTAATTTTATTTATATTAGATTTAGGTACGTTATACTTTGCACGATTAATAATTTGCCACGCAGTTTTCGACTTGTTTTTAGATGTTCCTATATTGTAATTATTTTGTGCTTTTTGTGTTAAGTGGATAATTTTTTTATACATTTTAGAATAATTATATAATATTGTTTTATTAATATTGTTACGATTTAGTCTTAACTGCCATAGGAGTTTCCTTTTCTTTTTACTGCATAGTTTGATCCCTTTTGACAACCACTTAGTTCTTCTTATTGTATTTATTTTAACCACTTTTAATGGAAAACACAGATCGTATAATAGCTTGAAAATCTCAATGAAATGATTATAAGCTACATTTGGGTCATCCGTGTCATATAGTTCTGAAAAGGTAAGATTCATTAGATGGTATTTAAATTTTACTATATTTTCCGTACTATAGTCTCTTCTAGTTGCGTACCAATACTTAATACAACATATTTTTTGTACTGGACACTGAAGCAGTTGTGCTGTATGATCTGATAATGCCCATTCTAGCACTTCAGTCTTACATGCTTTAAAGTTATGCGCAAAGTTGTCAATGCACGATAAACTGGACATTCGAGTTGGTTGTTTCAAAGCAAGTTTCAGATTGTAACTCATTAAAAGATATTCAAAGTCATTAGTTGCACTATTTTGCTTGAGTACATCAATGTTAAAATCTCCGCAGATAACAATTTTCTTACAGGATGTACGTAAAATTTCCTGCAAGAGCAATTCAAGTTTGTCGAAGCAATAATTTAAATTATTTGAGTTCGGAATTCTATATATATGTAGCGGCATTCATGCCGCCACAAAAATCAACGTAGCAGAATCAACATCACAACAAATGAGACTCGCAGCGCCATCTATCTCGACAGCTGCGAACAAACTGCAAAATCCTAAATCGCGATATCAAAGTTTACCGTGCGATTAGAACACATGCAAAGCCCGAATATCAACTCTTGGGCAGTTGCCCACCAGACACAAACAACCGTCTGGTCGGAGGATCCTCTCTTTCCAGTGGAGGTATGTGGGACTTTACTCTCTGTTCCGCTACCTCTAAACTGGTGACCCTCGACATTGGACGTCAGCGCAGCCTTCGTGCAGCTACCTCATCATGACGTCATCATCATCATCATCATCATCACTTCTCCTCATCGTGACCTCAAGCTTTCGAGCAGCGAGTCATACAGCCAGCCAGAACCCTCGGCTTCTACGGGTATCCTGACCACCAGCATGCAGCGGACGCGCATTCCTGGTCAGCATCCTCAGCCTCTATCATCAACCTCATCAGCGACCTTGGCAAGCACACTGCACTTTCGGCCAGTCACATGAAGAGCCTTGAAAAACCTCTCCTGGTCGACGCCAGCAGTCACGTCAGCACGTCGCACAGCTCCGACCCACCATGGCAAGCACACTGCACCTTCGGCCAGTCACATGAAGAGCCTTGAAGAAACTCTCCTGGTCGACGCCAGCAGTCACGCCAGCAGCAGCATCGGGGCACCGCAGACAGTTCCGACTCACCGTGAACTCTGCGACGCAGACAGTTCCGACTCACCGAGAACTCTGCGACTTCCGGTTCCGACTCACTGGAACCAACCTTCCACTGGCCTGGCAAGCATCTCAAGATGTATGGACGACTCATCCACTATCGACCTCCGGTCTCCGGAGGGGAGTGATGTAGCGGCATTCATGCCGCCACAAAAATCAACGTAGCAGAATCAACATCACAACAAATGAGACTCGCAGCGCCATCTATCTCGACAGCTGCGAACAAACTGCAAAATCCTAAATCGCGATATCAAAGTTTACCGTGCGATTAGAACACATGCAAAGCCCGAATATCAACTCTTGGGCAGTTGCCCACCAGACACAAACAACCGTCTGGTCGGAGGATCCTCTCTTTCCAGTGGAGGTATGTGGGACTTTACTCTCTGTTCCGCTACCTCTAAATATACACACAATAATTATCTTATAACTAGTCAGTTCCACGCCACAGCACTCAAATATGCCTGGAGTTGATAACTTTGCTACTTTTGCCAATTCTTTCCATTGTAGCCCATTTTTAACAAGGATACATGCACCACCCCTTTTTTGTTCTATTCTACAATAATTTACAGTCAAATTATAGTTAGGTAAAAACAATAAATGTTGGTAACCTTCCATGATAAAGTGCTCCGTAATACACAAGATATCAACATTTGTTCCTTTATTAGATAGCTCCTCTAGACATACCAACAGATCATCTGCTTTATTTATCAAACCTGCTATATTTTGATGCAATATATTGATATATTTATTAGAGAAAAAACAGTTCATTTCCATCAGTAACATTGCTTGGTACAGTGTGAGGCAAATCTGTCACTCTATCAGAAGAATTACACGAATTTAAGTCAATATACAGTGTTAATTCGTTAATCATTAAACCTATGTTATGCAATATATTGGCCATACCGCGATTATTTACAGAGCTACTACTCTGAGTAAACATACTAAAATCATAATCAATATAATAATTAGAATCAAACAGGTAAGCATAATTGTATGAACAATCATCCAAATAAATTAAACTGTTAAAGGTTTCAATCCTCGAATTAAACATTGTTGAGTAATCATTTAGTTTAAACGTAGGAGCACATAATATGATATTTGTGTGTTGTAATTTTGACAGAGTTTCACGAATACTGATAGTTAGTTCGACATAGTTCTTTGTCCGACGAAAGTCTTCTTCCCCGACAAATATTAAGCAGAAGTCATTCATATTGTAGTCCTTTAATTTGAGTTCCAAGTCAGAGATAAGGTACTTAATACCACAGTTGGGTGTCAGGTAGTGGCAGATTCCATAGTTTGGGAATATATCTTCTGCAAGTTCTAACATTTTATTATTTTTATTGCTACTTAAAATACATAATTTACTAATTCTAGTTTCGTTCGGTTTACTGTTATAGTTTAGTTGTGTAAGTTGTGCTTTAGTCTTTCTTTGTTTATTACCAGTACTGTGGATAGCGCCATCTGTGATCGATTTATCCAACTGTTGATGATTTTGAACACTGGTTGGCGATATGGATTTCTTAGCTCTTGTGGTAAATCCTTCACATTCACTAGATTTTTCTATGTTTTTTCTCACAGCCTGGTTGATTTTTGCAGGTTTTTTCTTAATTTTTGGTGTTTGTAGCTTTGACTTAGCAGGGGAGCACGCCACTGTTTTATACAGTGCATTCTGCTTCTGTAGCTCCTGGTTAAGGTGGTTGAGCTTCGTATTTTCTAGAGTTAAGGATTCTATTTCGTTGTGAGCACTATTGAGTTCCAGAGTTAATTGTTCTAATTGATGTTTTAATTTGGTAATTTGGTCATCTTCGTCATCAGAAATGTCTGGTAAGCTGGTTGTAGTGCCATCTATCGGCGAGTTCGTCAATAAAGTGTCCTCATTTGTATCATTAGTATTTGTTTCAGACTTTGAACGGTTACGTCTAAACGTGATGTTATCTAAGAAATTCATTTTACAGTATTAAAGTGCGGAGCAAAAAGGACCAATCAATCGATCAATGTTCACCAGCGTCACTTCTTGATACGCTACTCGCCACTAGATGGCGTTGTTTACAGTTTCATACGTAAATGATTATTTTTTCACATCTGCAACCCCAGAATTAATGTCATTTAATTGATCCTTTCACCACTTGATGGCGTTGTTTACAGACTTAGTTAGATTCTGTTTATTTTTCACATCAAGCAACCCCAGAGTTAATGTCACAAAATTTTAATTTAATTGATCTTTTCGCCACTGGAGGCGTTAGTAAGGGTACAGAGGTCACTTTTCAAATAACATATTTTCTCGCAACGGCTTGACAATCATTTATCATTGATTAATTCCACTGTTCTGTCCAATTTTGTCACACTGAGTTATTGATTTTGGTTTTAAATATAGTTTTGTTAAATTTCATTGTTCAGATAAAACACGTATTGTTCAAATTCACCATTTCGAGGAGAGAGGCACTGTTTTCACTAACTATATATTATTATTATTATATAGATAACTAGTCTTCCAGTCATATACAGGTATTGATGCTAAATCTGTACATTTTGTATGCTCTTGCAATACGGATACATTCAGCTGGTGATGTAATGACTTCTTTAGTTTTTAAAACCTTTTCAATTTTGGCGAATACCCTGTCTGGGGGAATAAATGAGTGACCAACAATTGGGTTAATCAATTCGATTCTTTTAAGGTGCCTTGGCGCTTCTGAGTAAAGCCATTTACCGAGCATTGAGATCATGCCGGTATTCTTGTTCTGTCCAGAACATCCATCTGATATTATTCTTAATACCTTAATATTGTCAGTCATATTAATATTTTGCAGAAAGTGGTATACAGCACTGATTATTTCATTACTGCCTTTTGCGTGGGTTGTATCGTCCCAGTAATAAGAATAAACATTATTTGGCGTCAATTTTGCCTTCGAGTTACCTGCTACTATAGCGAAGTGGTAGAAACTAAATTGTCTGCTATAATAAGCAGACTGATCCGGTAATTTAGGTAGTGCTTGGTTTTTTTGGCAGTCAAAAGAAATTGTCAAAAGCCCATCAACTTCTTCCCGCAGTATGCTGTAAAATGCTTTGTATTTCAGTCTGTGAATACGTTTTTCAATAATTAACTGATTTTTTTTTGACGTATCTGTTTCTATTTTTAAACTTTCCCCAATCTCTGTACACGTTGAACATACGTCGGTTTTTGGTGTTCCAAACCCGATATTATAGCATTGGTTAAAGATTTCTCTGAAAAAATGTTGTTTTACTTGTAAGTCCGGTTCATGAGATTGATTATAGATACGCCACATGTTGCGTATATTTAGTTCTGACGAGAGATACACTCTATTCATATTTTTAGATCGACAATAGTGACTCTCTTGGCCTTTAAACGATTCAATGAACCTCTGGACAGACAATTTTCTAGCAATAAACTTGTCAGTTTTCCTATCCCCGCCCCGATTTTCTTGAGGCATTTGTCCCCCACTTTCATGAAATCGTTTCAAAACACCCTGTATTCGATCTTTCTTAACTAACAGAGCACCCATAAATGTTTTCTGACACACTGGAACTTTGACACCTTTATTCCCTAAAATGTAGTATTTCATAGCCTTTGTTCGATTGCTTTCATTTTTAATACGTTTTGCTTCTTGTACTGAGCAAAAATTTAAAATAAAATTGTCTTGGGTAATTTTGGTGGAACATTTGTAGAATTTCTCGTAAAATTTTCTGATCATTTGCATAGTTAGTTCCTTACATTTAAATGCCTTTTGATTGTGATTACAAGAAGGATATGTTGGAAAACCCGGAGCCTTGTACCTAACAGAAACAAATAAAAATTAAAACTCGACTCACTAAACAAAGAACTAATAAAATCTTAAAAAAAAACTTTAGACCTACGTATCATTTATCTATTCCCTATGAAGTTCAATAAATAATACTCTTCCGTCCTAACGGGTCCTACAGGCTCCGGATGTTTCGAATTGTCATTGAGTCCGGGTGGATCCAATCGGTTCCAGCAAATCGCGGCTGATTTAAATTTCTTTTGTTTGTTTCCTATGGTTTATTTTAATTTCTGAACGATTGTTCTCTATGGTAGATAATATTAGCTAGCTGTCAAAAATGACAGCAAAGAGAAATAAAGTTAGTGTCATTTCGAAAAATGATTGTGAAATAACCTCAAAATCTGTTCCGCTTGAGTGCATTGTGAGATCGATATTTTGAATTTTTTCTATGAAAGGTAAGCCAAGTATGGATTGGAATTCATTATTTACTTAGTTATTGTTCATTTTCAACCAATATTCAAATTCAAACATCAAAGTTGCGGGTGAAAATAAGAAAACAAAATAAAGTTACCCGCTTTCTTCCCGTATCATGTATTTTGATATTTCAGAATTATTATATTATCCTATTTTAACGATATAAAGTTACAAATGAGTCGGTGAATATATGACTAGTAATCTAGAAACAATTTATATTGGAATCTAATTGGAATATTTCTGATGTTCGTTTACAAAAACACGCATTACGTAATTCAAAATGACGGCGCGCGCATTATGATGTTTGAGTTTGAATATTTCGAAAATTTGATTCCAGATCTCGTAAAACAACATTGTCACTAGATAAGTTGTCTTATTTTGACCTAATTCCCAAAATTTCGTGTAAATCGGTCCAATAGTTGTGTCAGAAATCAACGTAATACAGCAACATAAACACTTTCAGTAAGGTCTCTCATTTAACAAGGAAATGTTTATATTTCGAGCTGTAATAAGAATCTTGTTTACGTTGTATATCATAACAGCATCATTCAAGTACTCATAACCGTTTCAAGTGTGTAAAAAGAAGGTATAGAAACGGAGCGATAACGTTTTTACTGAGCGCTGTAATCTGATACTGCGATAAGCGGGCGCCTTCAAGGATTAGGTGTAAACAAAAAAGTGGGACTTGAGAGGTTAAAAGCTTTTTATATTTATTGCTACTATCGCAGGCTTGTATAACCCCATCCTAAACTAAGAGAACCTGCATTTCTAGTAAACATTCAACATACCTTTTTTCACGTTCTACCTCTCGTTTCCACTTAGATTTTATAACAGGACGTTTCCTGGATTTGCCAAGTTCAGATTGTTTAACATTATTAACAACATATTGCATTAATTCCTCCATTATTTAACACTAAAAACACAATAATATCACACGTAATTCTCCACAACAACAACAGAAACCGGCATATTGCGAATGAATGAATGAAACGCTCTGATTGGTGTATTTGGTTTTAGGGCCGTTTGAAAGTGAAACATGTCGTTATAGCGGTTTTTGCTACTAAACACGAATTTGCCTTTGTAAAGGAGACGGATACGCTTTCATACAATTTTGGGCCTAGATGTAAAAAGATGAAATTAGTGTCAATTGATAGCTACTATATTAGCAAACAATCACTGAAAATTTTGCAGATTTTGGCAATCTGAGAGCCGAGATATAAGAGATTTAAGAAAAGTGAGGTTACGTAACAATCTATACGTAATAGCCAATTTTTGAAGTGCGATTGTTATTTTTTACTCGATTGCCGAAGGAGGGTAATGCTTTTATCAGTATACGTGCGTATATTTGTGTGTATTTACGTTTGTTCCTCTATATTTTTTTGGGCAGGTGGGAAATCATCAATGACTTCTCCCGCTCTGGGTGGAGCGAGAAAGCGTGTCAGACTCTTACTGACTAAAACCCACCTGCCTGTATTCCTTCGGTTTCCCTTTGTGTTCCGGGGCCACGGCAATACTTTCGAACTATTCCGCGACCCCGAATATCAATAAAAAGTATGGGAAGAAAACAAATGACACTCAGAACGCACACGCACAGACGATACGAAACGAGTGCCGATCGATGTCATGTATGAGCATGATTGCATGTCAAGTCAGAGTTAGCACAGATTAAAAATACAATAATCGATTAGTAAATGTGAATCGACTAATATTAATTATGTAGATAATTAATTAGTTTTAACTCTTAATACTCTAATTCGAATAGATTTTATTATTTTAATTAAATAAATCATCTGGTGAAAGCATTTTCGTAAATAGTATGAACTCTGTAACGTTAATCGATTACAATTGAATCGATATTCCAATTACTTTTTTTTTTTTTTTAATCTTTATTTATTTACAGGGTTTTTTCTATAAAGAATATGTCACCCCGATGATTGAATACAAATCATTATCTATGTCTAAGTATTAACCTACCCGCAACCTTATACCCATAATAATAATATGATAAAGTGTTCTAGCCTCATCCGATAGTGGTGAAGCTAGAACGCTATTATAGAAGCCTACATTATAGCTATTGACAAAAGCTTGACGTCTTTGGACTCCAACACGAATACACTCTGACAGGATATGATGCACGTCTTCTACAACTCCACAGACAACGCAATTGGGTGAATCAACTTTGCGCATCATGAATCCGAAACTATTAAGCGGTATGTGTCCGGATCGGAGCCTCAAAGCCGTCACCACTTCTTGTCGAGTCATCCCTCCCTCGCTGAACCAAAGAGTCCGTGGCAGAGATGGTTGAATCGTCCTGTACCAAATACCTTTTGTTAACGACCTTTTATCAAAATATTCTGACCAAGATTGAATACATCTATCTCTAACTAAGGGTAAAAGCTCGGTATGCCAAGGAGAACATGAATAAATTTCACCATCTGACCCGGCTTCGTTTGCTAAACGATCAACCACTTCGTTACCCTCTAGTCCAACGTGGGAAGGGATCCATTGCAATATAACTGTTTTATCTTTAGTAACAAAATCAGTAATGGCTCTTAATATAGTATAAGCTAGTGGAAGCCCCCTAACAGACGGGGAACTTGTGCATCTCATCAGATGGAGAAGGGCACTTTTCGAGTCAGTGAAAATGACAAACCGATCACCGTCCAATGACTCGATATAGGCCAAAGCTTCAGCAATAGCGATTAGCTCTAAGTGCATTATTGATACTTTTGATATTAATTTAAATTTAAAAAAAGCGTTTATTTGTGAATCATAAAAGGCTGCGCCACAAAAATTCTTCCCTCTAGAACCGTCCGTGTACACACAGTAAAAACCAGAATAAAGTGCATTTAGGGACTCGCAACATATTGATCTTAAATTATATACATTATAACAGTGTTTAGGTTTATCTACTGAATTTAAATTAGGTTTTACAATACCTGATAAGTCCATATTGCTGACCCAAGTAGTCATGGAGAACATGCCCATTTTATTACTACAGTACATATGTTCTTTTCTAAGAACATCGTGAGACAAAACTAAAAGAGGTTTTTTCTTTTTCCTCCAATACGCATTATTGTAGCAAAGACTATGCAACTTATCCAGAATGTCTATTAGAGGGAAATTAAAACATTTTGATTTTAAATAGAATTTACCAGCTAAGTATCGGCGACGAACAAAAAGGGGAGGTAACATTAATTCGGATTCCATCACGTGAATCGGCGTGCTTTTGATGAACCCACCTACTAACCGCATGCAAATGTTTTGTAATCTGTCCAGTTTTGTCAAATGTGTGTCTGCGCTATTATCCAGTAGAAAGCTACCAAAGTCTATACGACTGCGAATGAGTGAAATGTACAGTCGTCTTAAATGGTTGGGATGTATTCCCCATCCAGGCCCCACCAAAACCTTAAAAATATTAATCAGTTTTAGTACTCGTTCACGGACCTCATTAATATGTTTCTTCCATCGAAGACCCTTGTCCAGCCACACTCCTAAGTACTTCACATGGTCTACCAACTCTAAAAAGGTCCCGTTTAATCGCACTTCTATAGTAGGCCTACGATAACCTCTACTAAACCAACAGACCTTACTTTTAGCGGGAGAAATGTCTAAACCTACTTGCTTTAACAAGTTATTGATTATGTCAAGACTAGATTGGATCTTGCGTTGCCCGTCACTAACAGAAGAGCACTGTACGTAAATGGCGAAATCATCCGCGTACTGAGATATATAAATGTTGTTCTGCAATTGTCTACAAATTTCCAACGTTATTATATTAAATAAAAGTGGAGATAACGGATCACCCTGAGCCAACCCACCTCCAGAATGTCTACTAACACAGTTATTCCCAGATCTTATCTTGAGTACTCTTCTGTGAAGAAAACTCCATAAATATTTACAGATGCGTGCTCCTACTTTAAGCTTATCCAAAACATTGATTAAAACAGTGTTATTTACGTTGTTATAAGCATTATTTATATCCAAAAAACAAGCTATTGTAGAACAACCCTCGGAAAAGCCTGTTTGTATTGTGGAGATTAAGCAACTGAGGCCGTCTAGACACGACCTACCCCTACGAAAGCCAACTGTGTTCACGGAAAACGTGTTGTTTTTTTCCAAGAACCATTCCAGTCTTCTAAATAAAACATAGTGAAAGATTTTGCAAATGCATGAAAGCAAGGATATGGGTCGGAGTGAAGAAACGTTACTAGGGTCGCGACCAGGTTTTGGAATAGGTATTATACAAATGTCGCGCCACTGAGAGGGTACAAAACTATGTTCAAAAAAGTTATTAAATAAAGTAAGTAATAAAGATTTACCTACATCAGGTAAATTCTTAATCATAGAATAGGATATATCATCTAATCCAGGAGATGTATCCTTAGACTTGATACATTTATCTAGCTCCTGTATGGAGATCTCACTATCTAATATAGGGTTACTATGGTGGACCGTAGGAGTGGAAGGGGACACATAATCTGGGGTTAGAGAGTTTAAAAGATTTGTAGCACTTTGGGCGTCTACAAAATGTCTAGGCGAACGGTAACCTTTCAGCCATCTCATTTTGCGCCACATGATATGTGGCGCAAAATGAGATGGCTGAAAGGTTACCGTTGTAGTGTGGTCAATTGAGGAACAAAAATTATGCCAGTTGTCTCGCTTAGCCTGACGGATTAGCCTTTGCGATATATTTATGCGACTGTTAAGAGTATCGAGGTTCTGGGGAGAGGGATTACGTCTAAATTGGGATAATGCAAGCCTACGTTGAGCCACAGCATGTGATAGTTTTGCAGTCCAATACGGTTTCGGAATGAAATCTGACATGGGGTTTTGGTTAAATTTTAAGAACGGGATGAATTTGTCTGCAGCTTCACTCAAAATACTCAAAAACAAATCGTAAGCTTTTTGAAGATCATTCGGAAAACATAAATTACAAAATTTTTGTTCTAAATGCTTTTTAAATGAAGTCCAGTCGGCTTTGCCAAAGTTTCTTTTAATAATGGAGGGGAGATCTGACGAACATAATGTTGATATTTTAATTATTAGGTGGTCGCTGCCTAGATTTTCATTTAAAACGGTCCAATTGAGATTCAACGCAATATCTGTGGACACTAAAGATATATCAGGGGAAGACTGTTGTAAGTTGTTGTCAACTAGACGAACTCGCGTATGTGTACCATCGTTCAAAGAAAAAAAATTGCTGTCTATAAGCGAGTCGTGAATAAGCGTGCCTCTGTGGTCAGTTTTATAAGACCGACTGACGTGATGGGCATTAAAGTCACCTAAAATTAATGTCTTGGAAGGCCATAACGATAACAGACTATCCCAATCTTGCTGAGTGATTACGATTCTAGATGGGCAATAGACAGACACAATATTTTCAAACGGATCACAATTAAATAACTGCACGCACACTACCTCAATACCGATATTATTCACATGAACGCGTCGCAGCTGCGCTTTAATAGATTTGTGTACGATGATAGCTACACCGCCGTATGAGTCATCCCGGTCCGCGCGGTAAACAACATAATCATTAACTTTAAAATTACTTTCGGGTTCGAGCCATGTCTCACTAAGGGCCGCAATATGAACTTTTTCCTGACTTAACAGTTGATTAAACGATGCTAGCTTAGGCCGGATACTTTGGGCATTCCACTGAAGAATATTTAATTTAATATATTTGTTAGCCATCAGAACTTATAAAATAATTAAACATTGCTTTTATCCACGGCCATTCTGAAATAAAACTCGCAGACACTACCGTTAACCATTTTAGGCACAATTGGTATATACACCTTATTTTAGAAATTAAGCTAGCCTTTTTGAGGTAGATGACTTCCTTTATTCTCGACCACAACTCATTGAAAGATGGACATTCATCGTTACCCTCTCCATCATCGGATACTTGCTCGGATGCAGGCGTATCTGAATTCCAAAACATCCAGTCATCTTTGGGTGGGTTGTCGTTGGCTTTCGAAGACTTTACAGTTTTAGGTTTTGGAAGGTGCGTTTCCTTTGTAACCGCGACAGGAGTCTGTTCTTTGTGGACAATGGCCTTAGTACGGATTATGTCAGCATACGTGGAACGAATAGAGTCTTCCGGGTTAGGTAACAAAAGGGGTGTCGAAGAAAGGCGATTTTCTATGGCTCCTGGGGCTCGCGGGAAACCGTCAGTTACGGGGGGAACGGGATTTTCGGGTGAGACATAACATTCTAAGGCTTTCCTGTATGTGCATCCAAACTCAGCCATAATCTCCCTGAGCCTCCTCTCCTTCTTATATATTGGACAAGTCCTGCTGAGTGATATGTGATTGCCCTTACAGTTGACACATGAAAACAATGAAGTGTCACAATTTTCATCACACTTAGGACAGATTACATATTTGGACGGGCACATTTTCTTACTATGGCCTAACCTCCAACATTGGGAACATTGGGACACTTGATGAATGTATGGCAAAACTTTTATGCTAATATCATACACACGCACAGACGCAGGCAGATGATCGCCGTCAAAGCAAAGTCGAAGGGTTTCACTGGGGCACCAACCACCTTCACTCCTGTTGCGACGGTCTAGTCTTTTAAATGATAAAAGCTTAGAGGGGGCTGGACATGAAATATTGTTGAGGATCTCGTCATCAGTAAAGTCCAGGTCTACGTCCTTGATAAGGCCATAACACACAGACAGCTGCATAGCCTTCTGGAACCTCCATCCCTTCTCCAAAAGTTTCTCACACATTAAAAGATTCTGGGCAGCCGATTCGCATTCAAATTCGAAACGTATTTTAAAAGGACTTAAATATTTAACTTGGCGAATTTTATCTATCTTATTCTCTTTTAAAAGACGTGCCATTGCAAATTGTTTAGGAAGACGTTCCTTAGAAGAAGCATAGACTTCGTACTTTTCTTCTTGTTCCGGGTTTTTACTGCCATGACATACCTTCTTTTTACTCCCCTTAATTTCTGTCCAACCCTCTTCTTCTTCAGTACTATCCTCTCTTCCCCTTTTTTCCGCTCTTACCAGTTGCTCTGTACTTCTACCATCATCATCATTAGCATCCATGTCCGAAGAATCATTTAATAAGTTCTGTATATCATTACTAAATGCGGGCGTCACACAACGCGGTGAAGCGCTCACGTTATCGGCCATGGCTCGATCGCATAAGACAAGTGCACCTGGGTGGTCCGGCGCACGCCGATAGCACGTGAAAGTGCGTAAACAACACTTAGCGCGGTGGGAATAGTTATTAGGATCGCGACAATAAAACACAACCAGCCCGTACGAATGCCGGTACGGTTCTGATTCCAATTACTTCGTAACCCTAACTTAATTATTGGATTTTTCATTTCCCAGATTGTAAATTGAATTGATTTTTTACAGTATGAAATAGAAAAAAATAACCTTTTTTTAAGCCATAACTCAACTTATTACAATCAGGCCCAGAAGTCCCAGTCTCCGTACGCTTATAGTGGGATTTGCTAAGAGTTATTTTTCTTATTTCAAAGAGAATTTGAAATACTGGCCGTTGATGTAAATAAGTTAAGTTATGAAAAAAACTGTTTTAGGGGGTTTTGCAACTATACGCCTCTTACCATAACACATGGAACGCATTATCTATGACTAATCATATTAATATAATCATCACATATCACACGTAATTTAATTAGAACTTGTTTACATAGCACACATTTGAGTCAGTGATGGAAGATGTTTTGGCAAAACTTACAACTGGTAATAAACTTTGGAGATTTCAATATAAATATTTTAGAAAGTAATTCAGATAGCAGTCGCTTTTTAAATCTCTTTAAGTCATTCAACTTATCATAGAACCAACCCGATCAACGGCAATGACTGCTACATGCATTGATAATGTTTTTTGTTGCTGCAACTACTTAAAAAAAGCAATTGTAAATTGTGTCCCTTCTGATCACAGTGGGCTCACGGTAACTTTTGAGTCTACCATACCATTACAAAGAGTGCAGATACAATCAAGACCAATAACAGCCGGTAAATTAAGAGGGCGCCGACCAAACGTCGACCGCGCAGTGGCGCCCTCATCGTTTGTTTGGTTATTTCTCTTATTTTAGAATGAAAATGCAGAAAATATGCAATTTAAGTTGTGCTCCACAAGATTATACGTTAATATTATTATAAACGGTAGTATATTACTAAAACGGAAAATAGTGGCCACTATTATCCGTTTTAGTGATTATAATAAAACTGAACAATTTAAAACTACTGTTTATAATAATATTAACGTATAATCTTGTGGAGCACAACTTAAATTGTATATTTTCTGCATTTTCATTCTAAAATAAAAGAAATAACCAAACAAACGATGAGGGCGCCACTGCGCGGTCGACGTTTGGTCGGCGCCCTCTTAAATAAATTTAACAGCACTTTAGGCAGCAAGTTAAGTAGTCAGGGCTTCACAATGAACAATGGTAATATTTTATATAAATATTTTTTTTCTGTTGTCCAAACTGAGTTCAATAACACTTTTAAAAAGATAAATAAAACTATTTGCCCTAAGTTTTTATTTAGTGACTGGGCGACTAAAGGACTCAGAAAAAGTCGAGATAGACTTTATGAACTATATGGCCTTAAGCCTTATATTAACACTGAAACTTTTAATAAGTATGTAGCTACCTACTCAAGAATTTATAAAAATACTTGTAAGGTAGCTAAGGCTTTTTACATAAGCAATAAGGTGAAAACAGCAGATAATAAAATAAGGACTGTTTGGAAAATTATAAATAATGAAACAAACAGGAACAAAAGACATAAGACTGATTATACATTGGAGACTACTCAGGGTCTTATTAGCGATAACCAACAAGTTGCTCAAGAATTTTTAAATTTCTTTACCAGTATTCCAATTAAAACTACTGAAGCCTTGAATTCGTCTCCTTCGCTTGCTTTTGATTTGTACAGGCAAACGTTTCAGCCCGACTGAATTTAATTTCAAGCATATAAACCCCATAACAGTAATGAAAGCTTTCAAACAAATCAAGGTTAAATTGACCGAGGATTTATGGGGATTGCCTATCAAAGTTTGTACCTCAATTATTGAGACTATAGCGCCTTACTTAGCTTTAATATTTAATTTGTGTGTGGATCAAGGTGTCTTTCCGGACTTAATGAAATTCAGTAAGGTGATACCACTTTTCAAATCCGGGGACAGTAAAGACACAAACAATTATAGACCAGTATCCGTGTTGCCAGTGTTCAGCAAGGTATTTGAAAAAGTGATGCTTAATCAGATGCTTTATCATTTTAACACCAATAACATCTTGCATGATAAACAGTATGGTTTCACTAGAGGACGTTGTACGACTGACGCTGGTGTTACCTTAATGAAGCACATCTTTAATGCGTGGGAAGAGGCACAGGATGCCATAGGCATCTTCTGTGACCTATCTAAGGCGTTTGATTGTGTAAATCACGAAACATTACTTCTGAAACTTGGGCATTACGGGCTGGGCAAAACAGCTTTAAGTCTTGTTAAATCTTATTTAAATGATAGACAGCAGTTAGTTCACGTAAACGGTGTCAATTCGTCGGGATTAAACGTGAAAATGGGGGTTCCCCAGGGTTCAATTTTAGGTCCTTTTTTGTTTTTAGTATATATGAAGTGTAGACGGGGTAAAATAAGTTAAACGCGCGTGAGTTTAGGTTTTTGTATTTTAATTACCACGTCTCTTCTTTATAACATGTAATGTTACAAATAAATATAATTTTAAGACAAAACACTGTTTTATTGATTACGAGCACAATACGGACAAACAAGTAACAATTAAGGGATCTAGGTTTTAGCGGGAACCTAGGTTTCGCGAAGGAGATTTGGCGTGCGATCAGGTAAGAGGCTATGTTCGCACTAATGAGATCGGCCTTTGAACCCATTATTAAAAGCGCCGCGCCGGTCATTGCAGCCATATGGGTGCGTTCCGTCGATGCTCACACGCCATATCCCGAACGCACTATTTACTAAAACAATAATGTTACTATTTAAGATTTGTATAGTGTAGATATTGGTAAGTATTGTTAATTTATTTCATTAAATAATGTGTGCTATGTAAACAAGTTCTAATGAATTTATATGTGATATGTAATGCTTTTATTAATATGATTAGTCATAGATAATGCGTTCCATGTGTGTATGTGTTTATGGTAATTATGAATGGAACGTGATTGCAAAAATGTCATGTGTCAAAACTGTCAAACGTGAAAATAACAAACGAAATGAGCAAAGTAGAATGTTGTGTTATGGTCGAATGTTTAGTGTTTTTACAATGATATATGGATGTGAAACAGGGTGTAGACCGCTACATATACACTTCTGGACACATCTATTGGCCCACCTTGTATTTTCAGTTTCGTTTGGTCCTAGCTAAAATTTTATATTAGGTCGAGCAAAAAGTTTTTATGCAGTTTTGAACCTGGCAAATTCACAATTTCATTCAATAGTCTTTTTTTGAATTTCGAACACAGAATTTAAAGAAACAAAAGACAATTTGGAGCCTGTTTGTTGATATCAAACAATCGAATACTAAGAAAACTTGGTTTTATTGGTTTACTTGGATTTAATTCTTGAAAAAGTGATTGATATCTTTGGTTTTGCAACAAACATTACTTATTCTTAACATTAAGGTGAGGTTCTATCAATAATCTATGGATACTTCACCTGAAGTTGCCGCCCAAGCTGTGGCACTTATTCAGGCCGGACACAGCCAAAGAAACGTGAGTGCTCAACTTAATTTAAGTCGATCTGCGGTCCGAAATGTTTATCGGAGGTACCTAGAGACTGGCGGCTTTGTTCGTCGCCAAGGAAGGCCACGATCTCGGGTCACAACTGAAAGGCAGGATCGATTCATCGTGACGACCAGCTTGAGAAATCGTCACCTTACCTCCATTGAGATACAAAACCAACTTCGCGACTTCCACGGAGTATCTGTGAGCGCTCGAACTGTTCGGAGAAGGTTAAAAGAACGCGATATGGTACCACACAAGCCAGCTAATGGACCCAAACTAACGCGAGCCCACCGAATAGCGCGCCTTCATTTCGCACGCAGTCATTTAAATTGGACACAGCAAGATTGGAGCCGTGTACTCTTTTCTGATGAGTCTAAAATTGTGTTACATGGCAATGATGAAAGGAAGAAGGTCTACCGACGTAAGGGAGAGCGTTTCGCACAATGCTGCTTTGAAGAGAGGGTTGCTTATGGCGGTGGCTCATGGACTGTCTGGGGCGGTATATCCGCGAGCGGCAAAACTCAACTTGAGGTTGTTACAGGACCACGGCTGCCAACATTAAATGCTGAAAGGTACATTCTTGAGTGCTTAGAACCTCACGTGATACCATACGCGGACTATGTGGGCCCAAATTTCCTTTTTATGCATGATAATGCAAGAGCCCATGCGGCCGGCATCGTCAGGGAATATCTTCGGGATGTGAACATCACAGTTATGGAATGGCCAGCCAGAAGCCCAGACATGAACCCCATTGAGCACATGTGGGACGAGCTAAAAAGACGTGTTAGGGCTCGTCAGCCAGTTGCCCAGACGATGCAGGAGTTGAAAACTGCCATAGAAGAGGAATGGGAGATGATCCCTCAAAATTTCATAGAGCGGTTGATAAACTCTATGCCTAATCGTATGAGAGCTGTGGTAGATGCCCATGGAGGCAACACGCGTTATTAAATTAAACCTTTATTTGATAAAACATGTTTTTTATTCAAAAATCAATTGCCTTTAACAAGGCGCATATCCGACTTGTTAGGCGTAGCTCCATGTCGTATGGTATTCTGAATTCAAATTTAAAACAATACGATCGAAAAAGATGGTAAAATGTATCAGGTTTAAAACTGCATCAACAGTTTTTGTTCAATCTAGCAATCATATTTCGGTAGGGGCCATCGAAACCTAAACTCTAAGGTGGGCCAATAGATGTGTCCAGAAGTGTATAAATGATTTGCCCCATTTATTGCAACAAAAACTTGATATGGTGTTGTTTGCCGACGATACCTCTTTGATTTTTAAGATAAATAGACGAACCAATAATCTTGACGTCATAAATAACGCCCTAATGCAAGTCCAAAATTGGTTTACTGCCAATACTTTAGTTCTAAATGAAAAGAAAACGAAATGCATAAGATTTGCCTTACCAAATGTCAGAGGCAGTGATTGTGACATAGTATTGAACGGGGAAAAACTTGAATTCGTCGATAAAACGGTTTTCCTGGGAATTACTCTTGACTCAAGGCTACAATGGGGTCCTCATTTAACATCTCTTGCAGGACGGCTAAGTTCAGCAGCATATGCTGTTAGGAAAATCCGCCAATTTACGGATGTTGATACCGCGAGACTGGTCTATTTTAGTTACTTTCACAGTATCATGTCTTACGGTATTCTACTATGGGGACGGGCTGCAGACATCGTATCTATTTTTATTCTGCAGAAAAGAGCCATTAAAGCTATATACAAACTCGGACGACGCGATTCTCTAAGGGAACTGTTTAAGAATATTAACATCATGCATGACGGTACCTTGTCAATACATTTACGAAAACATTATGTATGCTAGAAAGAATTTACACCTTTTTAGTAAAAGAGGCGACAAACATAATTATGCTACTCGAAATAGGGACCAATTAGTTCAACCAGGTTTCAGACTGGCTAAAGTAGCCTCATCTTTTATGGGGTTTAAAATGTTATAAATAAATACCTCCCCATATATTAGAACTAAATGAGACAAAATTTAAATCTTGTATTAAACGCACACTATGCAGGCAAGCATTATTATAAGTAAGGGGAGTATATTGAAGATAAAAATGCTTGGCTCAGTGCTGTTCCTGCTCCACAGCCACTAGGGCACACAAAGTTATCTGTTAGCATTTGGAAATATTGTTAGACCGGATGAACATTGTAAGAATGCAATATTTTTCATTGTATAGACTCAATTTATTTAGCATTGTATAATTTCATGCATTAACGGCACATTTGTGAGTACTATGTACCTTAAATTTAAAACATAATGATCATTTTGGGTAGGTCTTTGACTTGAATGTACCCTGGCGATTGGGGATGTCATGCTCACTCAAAAGTCTGTCTGATGGTGGCCCGTGCGTTGGATCATTTGGCTCCCTTAAAAATGGTTGAGCCGAATGGTGCTAGCGTATGCGTCATGTTCGTGAACGGGCGCCGTCAGCTGAGACTGGTCATCTCTTGGCTGCCATGGTTTGTTTTAATTATTTCTTTGAACTGTTTCTTTTTACTCCGGACTCTTTTATCCTGCACGACTTTTACATTGTTCTCACATATGTATTATTTCAATATGAATGATTTTAAAAGAGTGTCCGTGGAGTTTCTTGCACGTTCTTCTCCATAGAGATCTACGCTTTGGAACAAGCAAATAGCTTCATCTGTTTGACCGACCGACCTTGACAATTCAAAAGTGCCTGTAAATGGTCTAATTGAAATAAATGCTTTGACTTTGACTTTATTTAATGATATTAATTAACAATACTAAGAAATATCTACACTATACCAGTTATAAAGAAAGTATTTGATTTTGTAAATTAAGGAATTCAAACCTTATCTCCAATGAATAAGGCTTTTTTGAATGCACGACTAAATTTAGTTCGGTCATCAGAGATAGCCCTACGCACACAAATAAATTTTAGGCATTTTACAAAGCAATCAAAAGCTAGTCTTCAGCCAATAGCGATTGAATGACGTCGTTGTATATATAACTCAAGGAAAAAAAGTAACAAGCATTTGTGATAGGTAGCGAAAACTGACACTAACTTACAAAACCAAAATACAATTTAAGAAAGTGTGCAAATAAGTGCATATAACAAATAGTTGGTCATTTTGATACTTACATTGACGTAAGTAGGTCGAAGAAATAGTGTAAATGCAGTAAAGTGTAAAGTGCAATAGTCCAGTAAGTACTTCTACCTATCAATACGATTGTATTTTAATCACTGTAGCCTGTAGTTTACCTACGGGCTACAGTAGCCTGTACCCTGTAGGTAAATGTTATGAATTTATGATTCAAATGTTTAAACACGCCGAATTTGAATATTTATGTAGGTACAAATAATAAACTGTAGGTACCTAAAACACAACTTATCAAAGGGATCGGGCAGTGAAATCGCGAAAGATGTACATAGGTATACGTGTCTGAGATAAATAAATACGACACGCGACGGTCCGGCGGCGCAGACTAATAATACTTAACAAAATAATGTAAAGATTGAATTTTACACGGTAATATCGCTTATCAATATCTGGCTAAAGTATGTAGGTAATGTTTGGTCATTAAATTATCGCTCATACGGTCATGGTGTAGGTACATAATGCTAAGTTCAAATCTCAGCTGGAACATCGTCGCTGACGCAAGCACAAGCACAAGTCTGTGCGCCGCGCGCCGCCTCGCTAACATAAAACACACAATACTAAATGCAAAACCAAATTTTTTACTCCAGAAAGTAGTGATGCAACGGAACTGGCATAACGGAAGCTGAAACGGAAACAGATGTCAAAAGTAAATCTTAACGGAAGCGGAAACGGAAGCGTTAACACTATGAAAAAAAAGCACAATTGTACATTTAAAACTTTTTTTATTAAATTTGTATTTT
Source organism: Melanchra persicariae (assembly GCA_947386135.1). Classification (NCBI taxonomy): domain Eukaryota; kingdom Metazoa; phylum Arthropoda; class Insecta; order Lepidoptera; family Noctuidae; genus Melanchra; species Melanchra persicariae. Next base: position 9,705,562 of record OX376652.1, on the reverse strand, counting down.
AGTAGTCAAAATTAAACAGCGGCAAGTTATATTTAATAAAGAGTAACTTGGCCGCTTTTTCACCTTTCAGCCTATTTCGATGTTCTTCATATATTAAACCAGCTCCGCTAAATAATTGCTCACTGGCTACACTGCTGGGGGGAGCTGATAAGTATTGGCGAACTATTGGCAAAATATGGGGGTATTTGTGCGCATTTCCATTCCACCACATAAGGGGATTCTCATGAAGAGGTAGTCTTTTTTCTTTCTTGTACTCCCGAAGGTGTGACTGTATCTTTAAAAGTAAATTGTCACCATCGTCAGCTGTAGAAGAGTCCTCCTCCTGGTCTTCATTTACACTTAACATCGATTCCAATATTTGCAATGATGCTGATGATTTGGAAGTAGAAGGCTGCACTTCAATGTCTTCAATTGCAATTTGAGTTCGGCTTCTTTTGGGGGAAGGTTCGCAGTCATCATCTTGGATGGAATTGGATTGTCTGGTTCTAATAGTGTTAATCGTCATATTAAGTAATTTAGATTCAACCTGCTCTGCAATGACGCTGGTGAAAAAATGCGATTTGTATCGCGGATCCAAATACGTCGCAATAGTGTATTTGTCGTCTTCGACCAGGTTTCCAAATCTTACACTTGAATTCAATTCATCGCGTAATTTTGTTATAAAATTTATGAATTGTTCTGAAGTATTAGGTTTCGTCTCTTCTTGTTGTAATGTGGTCTTAAGAACTTGAATTAATGGTATGACTGATGAAATACTGATTTGAGAACTACTTAGATTTCTTGTTATTTCTTCAAATGGCTGCATTAATTGCACAAATTTTTGAATATTCATCCAGTCTTCGGGGGATATCATCGCGATTGGATTTGCGCTTAGGTACAAGACAAGCGAATCTTTGAGTTTTGAAAACCTTTCCATCATGTAGAATGTGCTGTTCCATCTGAAATTAAATCAAATCAAATCAAATTTACTTGCTAGAAATATGATCAATAAATAGATGGTCACAGAAAATAAAATGTTAGATATTTCACTTAATGATGGCTTGCAAAAATTTATACAAAATTAAATGTCAAAATATTAGTTCTTTTCAAAATATAAATCCAAATTCAATTACCTAATCTTAAAAATATATTTATTTATAAGTACAATCAAAAAACTCCTATAACTCATAAAAACATTTGCTTATTAGTAATTTAATACGTATTTATATTTACCTTGTAGGACAATCCTGAATGACAGAAAGAGGAGACTGATTAAGGCGTTGCTTTTGAATTTTTGTAAGCTCTGCCTGTGCGACCAAGGAATGATTGAAATGGGTGGCAATTTTTTTCAATTTAGCAATAAGTTGTAGGAGCCACTCTTGAGATTCAACACCTGCTCGTATGCACAGCTGAATTTGGTGTATTGCGCAACTGATATCCTCAAAGCCTGACAACTGCATTGCTCTAACCATGTTGGATCCACGATCACGAACCATGCAGTGAACTTTTTGGCGATCAATGCCCCATTCTTCAAGAATCGTTTGAAACTTTGTTGATATTATGGTGCCCGTATGACGTTCATCCATGACTTCACATTTCAAAATTATAGTCTTTTTGCGAAAATCTTTTGAGATCCCATGAGCAGTTAAACTAAGCAATGAACCTTTCTGGCAGAAAGGTCCGTAGTAGGTACACACGAATAACATTTACAAGGCATTTTACATAATTTTAAGGCAGAGCTCGTTTAATAAAAAAGTTGATTTAAGAAAATTTAATCCTTCTGCCAAAATAATAATACTTAAACGCACGCCCGATTTGTATTCCGCATACCACATTGATTTGTTAATCTTGAGAATCGCAATAGTAGATTACATCATTTTTATGGTACCTCCGTCTACTACGTCTTTTGCAAATGTAAGAGAATAATGTGAAAGAGCGAGATGTATTATAAATTTACTACGCGCTACCCCGGTCGACCATCATCAAAAGGATTTTTTTAGGATTTGCTTTGTTGAATAATTTCATTGTTTACAAGAAAAATGTTTTGAGATGGAATCATAATTTTACTTGCTAGAAAACTATCAAAAATTAAGTACACGGTAAAATCAATTATCAATAGTTGTTCTTATCAGTCTTTGACATGTCACGTAAAATTCGGTCATTGAACTAATGCACATCATTCTTATATCTACTCGTCAGCCGGCTGTACCGAGTAAGGATAACTAGGTTAGGTTTAAATTAATTTAATTACGTAATTTAATATTCTAATTGAGGTATCTGAGGTATTGCGCTTAATCTGTTACACGTTGTATAAGCACTATTTCAAAAGGACTCTTAAATTTGCGGAATACGCGACAGCAGTTGCGTGGGTTCAATGGCAGCATCTTCACGACAAATATTTTCTTGTAATACTTGAATAGTTCGAGGATTGTTGTTGTAAACTCTTGACTTGAGATACCCCCACAAAAAAATGTCGCACGGAGTGGGATCATATGATCTAGGTGACCATATTTTGTCTCCGTACTTGCTGATTAATTTACTAGAAAAAGATCATTGTTTTCATCATCATTTATACTGACTTCGCCATCATTATTTGTATTATTCATAATATCTTCATCGACATTATTATAAGCTGCACTTTTTTGATTCTGAGGCTTATGTTGGACTCTTTTGGGTTGTAATTTCCTTCTTTTCTTGCTCGACTGACGAATGTTTTTGGATGCCTTTCTTTTTAGAGCATTTCGCAATATATTTTTAAAAACTTTTTCGTTAGCTTGCACTGTACGATTTTTCCCAATAATAGACCATTTCGAAAAAGAACTTTAATGTTTTAATATTTTTTAAACCTCTTTTAAGATCATCTCCACGACTTCCTCTAGTCCAGGAGCACTGGCAAAGGAAATCTTTGGTAAAATGAATCTAATAGTCTATAAGCCGAGCCTGATCCTGGTGCCGCAGAACATAATATCGCATACTTTTCTAAGTATGTTTTAAGTATTATTGGGCAAGATAGATCTTTATTGAGTTTCTCCAGAGGCTTTCGATGTTATCGACAACATCTATACGCATCTTTTTAGTTTCTGCTCTTTTACCTTGAGCTAAAGTTGTTACTGTAATATTTGCAATATTTTCTTTGTTCTTGTATTGCTTGTAACTGAACCGACATTTCTGCGAGCTTTTTCATTATTTTATTTTGGTTGTCCAAAACTACTGCTAGCATCTCGTACATGTTATTAATTTGGGTATTAATATTTTCATCATTAGTGGTTATCATATGAAGTGTATCGTCAATAAATATGAGTGAACTTGCTGGTATGGTTGAACTTGCTGGTATGGTTGAACTTGCTGGTATGGTTGAACTTGCTGGTATGGTTGAACTTGCTGATTGGGTTGAACTTGCTGATTGGGTTGAACTTGCTGGTATGGTTGGACTTTCTTGTAAGATTTGCCTTGCTTGCTAGGTTGAAGTTGGTTGTTTCATTCTTTTCTTTGAGTTTCCAGATTTAATCTGCAACAATGCAAAAAGCCTCTTAGAACTATTAAAATAAATAAACTGTAAATTATTTCAAAACCAATAATATTCAGTTGCTTAAAACAATGGGTAACGTGACTACTAGCTAGACACAGATTAAATCGTAGTTTAGTCGTGGCCGCTGCGCAAGTTCTCTTGCATGGTATGCCTTGCGCCTACATACTGAATTTAATATTTTTTTACGCGCAGAAGCAAGAAAGAAAGAAACAGAGTAGTGCCTAAGGTAAGAAACTGCTACATTTGGTCCCTACCAAGCAACGAATTCTTGAATTACTTAAATCACGTGAGCCCGGAGTTGATGACCTGCTTGCGTGAGGAGCTAGAAGAAGTAGATAAAAGATAAGTAGGTAAGTAAGGGTAAGGGAGGTAGGTAGGTAGATACGTACGTAAGTACGGTGGTGCACTTTTCTACCACGAAGTTCCACAAAAGACGCGAAAAGTCACCCAACATTTGGTATATACCTAGGTATAGGTATCACCATTATTTGTTGAGCTGCAGCGTTCAAATTTGGAACTTTTTGTGGAGTAGTAGTACGTTTGTATTTACATCCGTACACTTCAACGTAAGGTTCAGTTGAAAACCAGCGTCAGGCAACTCCTTGTTTGTCTGGCATTTTGCTGAACTGTACCTATTTGGCGCAGCCGTGGGGCACAAAATATCATTGTGTCGAATGTCGTTATATATGTAACATTGTGTGTGCTGTGTGTGCCAAATAAGTAATTTTCTTTCTTTCGTTCGTTCCCCGTAATCGGTGTCGTCCGTGTCTTTTTTGGGTCAGAGCCCATTCGTCCCCTAAGATTCGCACCCTGTGCCCACTCGTCCCCTGGAACTTTTGAGGGGCCCATTCGTCCCCTGAAGAATATTTATTTTTATTCATTCTTCTAATAAAAGTACATGTATATGTGTATACTGCAGCTTGGTAGTCCTGGTACAGTCGCGCAGAAAAGGCTAAAATAAAAAATATAGTAATTCGGTAGATATCATGTTTATTTCAAATAAGATTAACACATACAAAATCACAATGTCCTAGAAACTAACAACATACAACTCTTTTACAAAAATCAGCCTTGATTGACCATCATATAAATCAACATTAAATATAAAATATGCAAAAAAAATAGAACACATATCAACAGTAAATAATCACTTCTTATTTTTTTGTATATTTACCAACTACATACATGCAAAATCATAATAACTTAAATCTAAAAAAATATAACAGTACAAAAAAAAACTAAAATCAAAGTAATTATTGAAGACTAGATATTTATCTAGTCTTCAATAATTACTTTGATTTTAGTTTTTTTTCAACATATATTTTTTTGTATATTAACCAACTACATGCAAAATCGTAATAACTTAAATCTAATAAATTGTAACTAGAAGTACCTACATAAAAATTGGCTAAAATCACCGTATTTTTTGTATATTTACCAACTACATGCTAAATCATAATAACTTAAATCTAACAAACTATAACTACAATAACAAAAAATGACTAAAATCATAATAATTATTGAAGATTAAACAAATCAACATTATTTTAGTATAAAACTAATCTTATATTTGTTTTTTCATTTTAAATTAATAATATATGCATAGCTTTTCCATGCAGTGTAAATATAAACACAACGTTTTTGAGAGATATTTATTGATAAATACTTTGAACTTGATACAATTATTCACATTTATTGAAGTGCAGTGCCAGTGATAATTAAAACATTAGTAATAACCAGAAAACCAATCCAAAATAAAACCAGTGCTAACCGCCTACCCGAAACTGTATACAAATAAAAACTTAGTGCTAAAAACATTAAAACCATACATTCCTAAAGTGCAACGGTGTGCAGAAGGTCTAGCACGACAATGTTTTGATGTACAGTTACGTTACAATATCGTTATGGACCTAAAAGTTAACAGTTTGTCATTCAACAATACATGTTATTAACGCCATCTGTGATTGCCTGGTGGCACTATACACTGTTTACAGACCGTAAAATAAGACTGTGAATCTATCTATATAAATCAAATAAACTAAACTATATTACGAACGTACACCACAAAGATAAAGTCTGCAAATATGGCGAAGTGTGGTGGCTGCGGTCAAATTATGGCCAGGGCTGAGTGTGTGCGCTGCACTAAGTGCCCGGGGTCGTATCATCCCACTTGCATTGGCATTACGTCAGCAAGGGTTTCGCCTAATTGGTTGTGCCCTGATTGTAAGGCGAAGATTCTAAGAAAGGACAACTCGGCTACGCCTGTCAAAGGCCCATCAGACGGTGTCATAATAAACAGCCAGTCATGCGCCATCCAGCCTTCTTCTAAAACTCAGTCTACAGCAGTAAACCAGAGTGCAGTGGCTGAGCAAGCAACTGAAGAATCAGTAATCAACCAGACTATTCAACTCCTAACAACAACGGGCTCTGGGGAACTGAACGTAGCCTACGAGATTCGCTGTTTTCGTGAGGAACTTAGTGCTATGAGAGTGGAGTTGCGGCAGTTCCGGGACGAAATGGCGAGTTTGAAAGCTGATGTCGGGTTATGCAGGGAACACATGAATGTGGTTGAGGACAAGGTTTCTCATCTCGAGAAACGTTTTGAGGAGAAGGAGCCATCATCTTCTGATCACCTTGAGGAGACTATAGTGGAGCTGAAATTACAGCTGAATGAACGCGATCAGGATCTTCTGCTCAATAATAATAATAATAATAATAATCTTGAAAACCTACACATTACACGCTGCATTTACTTGGCTTTGACCCGTAAATGTAGTTGAAACTAGCTAAGAGCTGAGAAAAAGAAAACATCCGAAAATAATAATAATATCTTGGGACAACTCACACACGGCCATCTGATCCCAAGCTAAGAAGAGCTTGTGTTATGGTAACCAGACAACTGATATACATACTTATATAATTTATAAATACATACATATTATAGATAAATTACACCCAGACACAGAACAAACAATAATGCTCATCACACAAAGTTTGTCCTGGGTGGGAATCGAACCCACGACCTCCGACGTGGCCTCACCACGGCGGACCTCGACTTGCGCGGGCCTGCGAGACGGTTTTATGTGAATGAGCGACTAACGGAAAGTTGTTTTTTAATGCACGTGAGGCTGGGCAGAGGCATAAATTTAAGTATGTGTGGACCAAAGACGGCCGCATATATGTGAAGCAAGAGGATGGTGTACCCCCACAACGTATTCGTTCTGACCTTGACATGGTTCGAATTTTTGGCAATGTTTCAGTTTGAAAGGAATACTGTTTAGTTCAAAAATATTTTTAAATTTCATGTTCGATGTTTCACACGTTACGTTTGTTTACTGTCTCTGTCTGTTATTGTATTTTTCTTTATTATGAGTTTTGTGTTTTGCTGGCTGCAGCTAGCCCAGCCGAAAGGGTGCATTGTTTTGATTGGCCTTTTCTGTAGTGGCGCAGGTTTGTTTGTACCCATCTTCCACCGTTATAAGTTTTTATTATATTTACTCGTACGTAATGTTATTTATTTATCTTCCCCCTGTTCTATTTTATATATACCTACATTCACACTTCAAATTGACACAATACTGATCTTAGTTTATGAAATTATACTCGCATGTGTGCCTATTTTGACATTGTTTTGCATTTTTCATAAAGCTAAATTAAAACTAAGTCATTTTTATTACTGCGAAAATCCATGTACTATTTGGTACCTCATTGAACGACAGTGTTTTATAAATATCATTGTATTGATTGGTAATACTAATCCCCTGTAATGAGTGCAAAGTATTTTAAAATTGGATTGCTTAACCCTGGCTCATTAGGCACTAACCATGATGATTTTATCGCTGCATTGGAGCATCATGATGTCGGTATTCTGGCAATAAATGAGATCTGGCTTAGGACGGGTGAGGAGGGGCGCGCGCCCATCGTGCCCGGGTACCGGCTGCGGCACGTGCCGCGCCCGGTGAGCGTGCGCGGCGGCCGCGGCGGGGGCGTTGGGTTTTACATCAAGCGCGGGATTAAGGTGCGTACCCATACGCATCCGGTTGACCCTCTTCACGAGGCAGTTGAACAAATGTGGCTAGTTCTGAGCACAAACGGTGTCAAAATCGCTATCGGCACTGCGTATAGACCGCCATGGATGGATGTTGACTTGTTTCTCGATGCGCTTACTAGTTCAATTAATTCTATGACGTCTTGCTCTCAGACAATTCTCTTGGGTGACTTTAATATTAATTGTCTAAATCAAACAGATACGAAAACAAACAAATTGAATATATTTCTTGAAACTCTCGGCCTAAGTCAACTAGTGCAATCTGCTACTCATTTTACATCCACTAGCGAGACTCTTATAGACCTAGTGTGCACAGATGCGAAGGCGCGCGACATTGAGGTGAACTGGATTAGTGCTCTTGGTGCGCATGCCTTGATAACAGCAATTTTTCTCTTTAAAAACGATAAAATACCGCCAATTGTTTTAACTCGTAGAAATTAAAAAAAAAGACCTTTGGAAAAGTTTAAGGAGGACTTGATCTCAGTGGATTGGCTTGAAACTACTGTGTCAGGTGATGTAAACACTATGGTGGCTCAACTTAACAATAATATCACCACGCTTTTTGATAAATATGCTCCACGTAAGACTCAACTTATTAAAGAAAGATCGTATCCATGGATAACAGATAACATCAAGCTTATGATGAACCTGCGCAATCAGGCACACATGCGATGTAGAAACTCCGCTTCAGAGAGCAAAACATTGTATTACAAGGAGCTTAAAGGTCTAGTTAATAAGTCCTTTTTCCCGCTCTGGGTGGAGTGGCAGGGAGTGTCAGACTTTTACTGACTAAAACCCATCCTTAGTCCTCCTAGTGCCTTTCTTCCCAGGGCCGCGGTAACTCTTTCGAACATATTCCGCAACCCTGGCAGATAGTTAATAAGTCCTTGTACTATGAAAAAGTGGCTTATTTTAAACATAACATAAATAGTAAAATACACCATCCCAAAATTCTATGGAAAAATCTAAAATCAACCTTCTTACCCTTCAAGTGTGTCTGAATTGCCCTCTCATTTAAATGACCCTGTTAAGATTAATTCCCATTTCTTAAATGTTCCCGGTGATAGTGTGGCACCAGCATCGTGTATTTCTTTCTACGAGTCGCATAAATTTGGCGAGGGTGTTTTTTCTATTAATACTGAAGACCAAACTACAATTATTGAATTTTATCAAAATGTAAATCCAATGCAGAGGGTTTTGACCACATCACGCTTGACATGTTTTTTATTACTCTCCCTCAAACCTTAGACATCCTGATTTCTATCATTAACTGCTCGATTTCTACGTCGACCTTTCCTGACCTTTGGAAAATTGCTGTTGTGCGTCCTATACCTAAAGTTGTGAACCCAAGCACTATAAAAGACTTACGGCCTATAAGCATTTTACCCTTCTTGTCAAAAGTGCTTGAAAAAGTAGTAAATGCCCAATTATCCACATATCTTGAGCGAAATAACATCCTACCGGAGGCGCAATCAGGTTTTAAGAAGGGTCGGAGCACTGCAACGGCTCTGTTGGATGTTACGGACAATATATTATCGGCTCAAGATGAAGGATGTTGTACGCTGTTAGTTCTACTGGACTTTTCTAGGGCATTTGATGCTATAAATTTATCTCTTTTGCTATCTAAAATGACGTATTATGGTTTTGACGCACCTTCGGTTGCATGGTTCAAGAGTTATCTTAGCCATCGAAAACAGCTGGTTGAAATACAAGATGCCAATGGATCCAGTATTTTATCAAATATGAGTCCAGTAGTGAGGGGTGTTCCACAGGGATCTATACTGGGTCCCCCTTTATTTATTTTGTATACTGCAGACATTGTCAATGTTATAAAAAATGCTAAATTTCATATTTATGCTGACGATATTCAATATTACCTTTCTTTCGAACCTGAATACTATGAATCCGCAGTCAAAGTACTAAATGAGGACTTGGACAGAATCGTGGACTGGTCGAGACAAAACTCCTTATTACTCAACCCGACCAAAACTAAATTTATGCTTTTCGGGTCTAAGTGCCAACTGGATAAAATAAATTTAAATTTGACTAATGTGAGGGTAATGGGCCAATGCATAGATCGAGTTTATGAGGCGAGGAATCTGGGTTTGATAGTGGATCAGGATTTACGTTTTGAGGCTCATACTGCAAATTGTGTAAAAAACTGCTTCTACCGTCTTAAAGTATTGTATAAGATGCGTCCGTATTTAAGCGAAGACCTGCGTGTACAGCTAGTTGAAAGTCTGGTACTATCTAAGTTAAATTATGCCGATACCGTGGTAGGACCTCGACTTCTAGCACGTACCGTACGACTTATTCAAAGGGTTCAAAATGCTTGCGCGCGGTTTTGTTTTAATGTACCACCAAGGAGCCACATTACACCATTTCTCAACAAACACAATATCTTAAAAATGAAATCCCGTCGTAAGTTACATTTAGCCTGTCTTCTTTTCGGCGTTATCAAGTGTAAATGCCCATCATACCTATACTCGAAACTTGCGTGGGTAAATAGTCACCGGCAGCGCAAGGCCCGGCGTTGTGCCCAGCAGCTGGCTAACCCGCATCACCGTACTGCCGCCTTCCGGGGAAGTTTTCGTTACGCGGCCTCTAAATGTTGGAACAACATTCCCCCACCCATTAGGGACCTAAACAACATTAGTACATTTAAGGCTAGACTTAAGGAATTTATTTTGAATTCACAAATCGAATTTAATGACATCAACATTGATAAATCTTTTATTTAATGTATTCATTATTTATGCATACCTAATTATAATTAATGTAATAATTTTATGTTCTAATCAATCATCAATTTTATGTACTCGTACGTCTCCTTTTTTTAAATTTATTTTAAATCTATTAATATAGAAGGAAACGAACCTTTTTGGGCTAGCTGTGATGTGGTATGTCCCCAGGAACCACAAGACTTCGATCACATATCTTCTCTTTTCCTTTAAACTATGTACGAGTATACACTCTGACTGTTGGTAAGGTCGTTAGAAAACTTTATTTACTAGCGTAGGTATAGGAATATTTTATGCAAGACAAACACTTTTCCTTCACTGGCGTTTTGCGGCTACTCGACAATGCCTGCGTCGAGCGGCCCACGCTATTTATTGTGGGTATGTAAAAAAAATAATCAGGTCAGTGTAGCACACATTAAAATAAAAAAACAAACATTATTTATTTATTTCTAATTCTAAACATAACTCATTATCATTATTCAAATATGTATTTAGTTTATTTACCCACGTCCGTGTGTCACTGCGGGGTGCCAACTGAAAACCAGCGCTGGGTGTCTACGCCCAGCAAATGCTGAGATGGTAACCCTTTCGGATGGGCACACTCAGCACCATCGTATTGTGTATGTTTTCTTTTCTTTTTTAACCGACTTTTTATAACATGCGGTTGTTGCTGTTGTGTTGTGTCTGTATCGAATAAATTTTTTTCTATTCTATTCTATTCAGTGGCCTAGTGAAATCTGATTTTCAAAAAATTGGCTAATTATGCGATTTATTCTCGCTTCATTTTCAATCGATTCAGGAGTCCGATTATTTGTTTGGACACCCCTTTGCACCTGATCCATTTTATTTTTTGATAAATTCGCTTCTTTATGTAGAGTGTCTAAACATTGCAAAATATTTGGTTTATTTCTACCATTAATTTTACGATTAATTTTGGAATGCCAACTTTCTACAAGGTTAGTCTTCCGATGACGTTGTCCATATACATTCCAATTTCTGGCTATAGTTTTATTATCGAGCCAGTTCTCGACAAAATAATCACTAAAAGCTGAAATTAGATTATTTTGAGGGCAGTCCTCCATGATATAAAGCCAACCGTCATCTATATATTGTTCTGGTATTAAAGCTAGTGAGGCGCAAAGGGCAACGTATCGCTTATGTAGTCTAGATTTGAGTTCCAAGTGTTTTGCTTTCTTCCACAGGGATTTCAAAAAATGGAAATAACATCCAGAAATTAGCGTATTTGGGAAAACTTTTTGTGCCGCATTTTGTATTGCTATCTCAAAATCCATGGTAAACTGACGTGGACACCAATTGGGAAAACGGGCCTTAAGCATATGAAATAGAATTTCGTAAGTAGCTTGCTTTTTATTTAAAAGTAGCGCAAATACTAACGGTACAACATTTGTACTGGAGGCCTACCACAACCTCTTAAAACAATATTATTTTAATATTACTTTGTAATTTCTGTTGTTGCATTTTCAACTCTCGGCGCTGATCCGAGCGTTGAAAATCCAACAGAGCGGAACGCAAAGTAATATTATAGTAATATTGTTTTAAGAGGTTGTGGTAGGCCCCCTGGTGGTAGAACTATTTTTTATTAAAATATTCATTGGTCCCCTACCAGGAGACCAATGAATATTGTTGTGTTGTTTATTTTATTTGTATTTTAGATGGGGTGTACTAAACAAAAAGAAAGAATAAAAGGAGGGCACTCAACAGACGCTATGAAGAAGGCCATTGCATTTTTTATTGTTTATACGTAGAATAGGCATCTTATCCATTAATGTATCATTATGTTTTGTTAATTCTAAAGTTAAAAAGTCTAAGGTTTATAGTTAAAAGACTTGTTAAATTTTTATTAAACGTCATAAAACTGATTAAGTGCCATTAATTAAAAATAAGTAGGTTATAATTAAACTAAATTGATCTTCTTGGTTGTATGTGCTGTTAAGCATGAAAATGTTTCAAATATTATATTTGAGAAGTACAAAACTTAATAATTATGTTTGAAATCGAGAAGTCGTGATTGACAGTGTTATAAACATGTTAATTTGTTCGTAATTATTATAAGGAAAACGTATGTTTTGTGTTAATTTTGACAAAATTACTTTTATTAACTAATAAAAGGTCAATTTAATAACATATGGTGTTATTATTTCAAAATAAATCATTTCTCATATTAAGTGATTAATTGTGTACCCCATGGTTAACTATTGAACAGGTCACCCTACATGAAATTGAAAAATTCTCTTAAAACCTTACAAAACTATTCTAATTAGACTTTTATCATTCAAATATGAAAACTAATAAGAAATCTAATCTATTACCATCTACTAAATCGAATTTAAAACAAAATAAACATAGAAAATAGAAAACTTTAAACTCGAAACTAAATCTTACTAAACTAAACCGTATTCACACTAGCACAGACCTCCCACCACTTGCACACTGGAGCGTAGATCCTGGTCTCATCGCCGACAATAAGTAGTACACACTGTGTCTACTTTTCTAATCCCACTTTTCTATCGCAGGTCTGCTGGAAGAAATTTCTTTTGAAATAAGCAGTACCTTTGTGCTCTTTTATCTTTATGGAATTTTCTTTTTTTAAGTTTATTGTGTGTACATAAATAAGTAAATAAATAAGTAGGTACTATTTTAAGGCTTATGTTTAACTTACCACCAGATATAGTAACATTTAGGAGACAAAAATAGAAAATGATCACCAAAATTAAACACGCATTTTAATTTAAAATTATAACCAAAATTTTAACGTCTCGCTATCCTATTTAAGCAAAATGACTCCAAATAAATCATTGTTAACCCAAAAGTAGTAAATGATCACCAAAATCATACCAGCATTTTAATGTAAAATTAAAATCAAAGTTTTTACATCTTGCTATCCTGTTTAAGCAAACTAATGTCAAACAAATCATTGTTAATCCAAAACTTTTAAGTAAATATAAAGCTTTATTTTAATTTATAAGCTTTCTTTCATTTTTATTGGCAGCTATTGTTTGGTGTTAAAAAAGTGTGAAATAAATAACTTTTTCCAAAAAAATATTCGAGAAGTAGCGCTCGCCGGCCGCTGCCGCGGCACCGCTCGCTTCGCTCGCTCGGCTCGCGCGCGGTTGGTCACAATTCTAACCTAACCTAACCTTTTTTATCCAGTTTGTAACCCCAAGCCTACATTTTATGGCAATCACAGTAGTTTATTTAGGCAAAAATAATACATTAATTTGGTCGTCAAGATTTGGTGATCATTTACTAAATTTGGTGGTCGAATACAATTTAAAGTGGAGTCGTGACTAAAATAGCTGGTACTATTGTATTTTTAGACTTTATTTTTCTGGTGTTAAGTAGATATTTTTGGTTACAAAACTAATGGTATCAAAGCATTTTATGGTGGTCATTATATTTATCCCCCTATTTTAAAGTTTAAGTCAGACAAATAAAAGACAACTTTCATTAAGTAAATGCTATTTATTATTTTCAAGTAGGTATTACTAGCAACTAATCATTTTCGTTTCGTGTACTTTGCATTCCTTTCTCAACATATTTGATTGCCATGGCACCGAACCTTCGCGTGAAACAAAATATTGTTTGAATTTTTCTCTAATGCTGTATGCATAGTGCGTGTGGTTCCTTCTAAATCCATCCAATGTAATTAATTATCGTTGTGTTGTAGGTTCTGTAGATATTTCATCTTGTAACTCAAAAGTTGTGCCCAAATAGTTATGAAGGCAGCATGCTGCTAGAACTATTTTATCCACCATTTCTGATTGTACCTGAATAGACCCTTGAAATACAGATTGTACTTCGGTGAGTGTGCCCAAGAACTCCACGACCTCATCCCACCGGCCCCCTTCTACCATTGGACATCCAGACGCATTGCATCTTACCATCCCTACCTTGTAGCTATTCCACCAATTCGCACTAAGCGTTTCATACTAGTTTTTTCATACTTAAAAAGAATGTATCTAGATCATCTAGATACATTCTTTTTAAGTATGAAAAAACTCCCAAGACTGGATCAAATTCGAATCAAAATGGATTTGCTTAAAGCTATAAGTGAAACAGAGATCAAACAATTGGAGTCACAACAAAATATTTTGAATACACGAATTACTATTAGGAGTGACAAAAGAAGCCTAAACCACCGTAATGTAAATTCTACTTCTGGTTGTTTGGTACATACAGCTCCAGAAAATCCACACCCCCAGATATGTATAAAAAGCGCCATCACATATGATGATATTCTACGCGGTTTACGTGCGCGCCATCTCTGTTTAAACAGTAAAGTTCATGCAAGCGACCACTACGTAATATCCATCGCATTCTACTTATTGATCATCCAAACACGTTTTCCACAAACATTATATTTTTACAAAATTCTAAAAACTCACAACACAATAGAATTTTAAATTTTAGTAAAAACTTAACCTTTCGTAGTGAGGATCGAACCTGAATCCATTCGCTCAAGACCATTAAACCATTAAACCGGCCATTAAACCGCTTTGCCAATCTGTTGCCTAAGATAGTCGTGAAATTTATCGATATGTTTATGAATCATTCATCATTCATGTCGGCCGTGTCGTTGTATTATAAAAAAGGTTATGAAGAAGATTGAGGGTAAGCTTATTATTTTGTTATGAGGGTAAGCTTATTATTTTGTTAAGTAAAACATGACATCGCATCATAGCATACTCGTCTGCTTGTGTTGTTGAATAACCATTTAAAATAAAATTATGCCTCGATTGAGTAACTTTTTAAAAGTGAAAATAATCGTCCTTAGGGAACAAAATAAAAGTTTAAAGAGTATCGCTCGAGAATTAAATGTCGACGTAAGTGTAATCTAAAATAAAATCCGTTTATATTATCATTTTTTTTTCCATTAGAAATCTAACTTTAATTTACTTCCTTATAGAGAAACACAGTTTGTTTATGGGTGCGACGGTATCAAGAAACTGGTGAAGTGAAGTGTAACCGCCAAGGGCCACGTCCGATTGCTTACACAAATCAATCCAACCGTCATCGTGATATAGTTAGTAGCCATACGACGGATTCCTACACAACCACCCGATCTAGTGCTACAAGACATGGAATTTCACTGACCACTGTCCGAAGACATTTACATGCAGCTGGAATCCATAATTATAAACCTGCCAAAAAAAATGAATTAACCGAAGCTCATCGTCAAGCCAGGATAAGATTTGCAACCCAATATATGAATTTTGATTGGGAAAATGAGATAGTATAGTATAATATTTTTACTGATGAAAAGACGTTTAAGTCCGATAAAGATGGGCGTAAAATACTGTGGAGAAGACCAGGTGAACGCTACCATTTTCAAAATTTTTTTTTCCTTTGAGGACTAGTGGCAGGTTAACGCTAGGTAAGCAATAGTTAATTTAATTAAATATTAACATTAACCTACTCACTTGATTAAAATTTAGATATTATTTATTTGCTAAATATTATGAGTCCGGTTTAGCAGCCCTTGCGTGTTATGTTAACTTGCTAGTGGTCATACCTAAACAAAAAATTAAAAAAGCTAAATATTATGACTCATTAGCGCTGTGACTATGATTATTACTAATTATAATAATATGTTATTATTAGCAATAATAATGATTATTTATTGCAAACTAAGTGCACAGAATTTTAAAGATAGAACCAATAGGTAGGTTCTAAGAAGTTGCCTGTTAAGATTTAATAAATCAATCAATGATTTATTATTTATAATGATTATTAATAAGAATCATATTTTTTTTATATATAGATTACCTAAGCTCTGCAAAACAAAACTGATAAAGAACCTACATGACGTGACAAGACAATGACATTGTCTTTATAGATAGGTTAATAAATATAATAATAAAAAAAAAGGTTACAGAAAGTGAAGGAGTACAGAAATAAAACTTTTGTTTGTTTTCAGGATATTGGGGATGGATGTCTTCGACGGGTCCTGGAGAGCTTGTCGAAGTCGGCGCTCGGATGAATGGCGACCGTTACTTGGAGATCTTAAAAGACGTGATGATTCCAACAGTGCGCAACGTATAACCCTGATGGACATATTTATTTTATACAAGATAATAGTTCGGTGCATCGGTCAAGAACGGTTATGGAGTGGTTTTCTACTCAAAGAGACATCACTTTGATTGATTGGCCCTCTAAAAGCCCTGACTTAAATTAAAAATTTGTGGGGTCAAATGATGCTTAATTGGGACTCAAGTGAAGTCAGATCTAGACGAAATTTAGATGAAGAGGTTATGAGAACTTGGGAATTAATGCGATTAAGTGACATTTGTTTTAATATGGTAAATGGAATGAGATCAAGATTAGAAGAAGTTATAGAAAGTGAAGGTTATCCAATCCGTTATTAGTATAGGTTTGACCCCACAAGTTAAAGTTAAGTTTTTATTGTTAGGTTGTGTTTTTGTAAACAGTTTTGAAAAATCTCGAGAGATGTAAATTGTTGTTATGTTTGTTTCAAACGTAAGTAACATGTTGGTTCTCTTGTGAAATCTTCAAAACTATATTATCAGTTTTATTATTAAATAAATATCTGTTAATCTAAATTGGCTTAGTATATTAATTAATACCTTAAGAATGATTAATAATGCTACGTATAAAAGTGAATCTCCTCTATTCCAAAAAACCGCCGTAAAAACACCTACTTCCCCTCTCAACCCGCAACACCCCGCTGTCACACTACAGTTACCACCAGGGCGGGAAGTCTCGACATAGGTAGTTAACTTTCACATAACAGCCGAATTCAGTCGTTAAGTCCTAGGGCTGCCCGTACACAGTCAATCTTAAACGCGATTCACGATCAAAATCAATGACTGATCTGTGGATCGCATTCAAAATTGACAGTGTACGGGCGGCTTTAGGAGTATCGACCGTATTCATTCGGTAGGAGATCGGTAACTGTCGTGAATTCCGCCCAGTGTCACATTATCTACAGAAAACTAACTTCCTAGTTGTCACAGAGATGGCGCACATGTAGATATCGTAGTATAACATCCTAAGAGAGATGTCGCTTTTTACACTTATCTGAGGGGTGAAATTTCTCTGGAGCTGTATGTACAACCCCACACATCACATTCTTCCCCAACTTATATAGTTGAACTATCCAATACCCAACTTTCATCAGAAGCGGCTTATGACGTGGAATATTCTTCCCCTCCTTATTTACTTGAACTGCCCCATACCCAAATTTCATCAGAAGCGGCTAATGATAATGAAGAAACGAGAGAGGTCGACAATATTCGCTATTATTACGAAAATAATAATATATTATAATATATATAATAGAAACATTCTTAACTATTATTATTTGTATTTTTTTTTGCAGTACCTAGCATAGTAGAAAAACAGATAATAACATACCGTAGACAAACTGCTAGTCGTTCTCTGGTACTAATTGGCTTTCGAAGACGCGCATGTTCTTTTTTTATGTCACATTCAATAATACTATGAATCTCCTCAAACTGTACTTTAGACATGCGGAAGTACATAATGAATCGGTCTTCATCACATAACAATTTCTTTAATAATGTATGGTATTAACCAGTATTTTCTCTTTCTTTACTTATTTCATGAACCCAATATTCGACACATCCATGCAATAAAATCGTAACTCATTTTTTGTGTTTTTAGAGGAGACAAAATTTAAAGTATAAAAAAATGTACCACGTTCAAAATGACCCGTACAATTCTTGAAGCTGTCACTATTTAATATTTTCAGAGGCACTATTTTTATGTAAGAATAGGTTGTAAAAGAAAAGCTGTTTTCATGGTTTTTCATGACGTACGTGAAAAACAGTACATAGAAAAGTCACTCAGACATACAATGCTTCCTCGTAACTTACGAGGAAGCATTGTATGTCTGAGTTACAATTTTGTTTTTTTGTAAGTTATTTTTTTTTGTTGTCTGCTAATTGTAACTCCAGGTGTTATGTTACCCAGAATTTTTCTTAATTGTAAAATTTAAGTATTTTTCATGCAAACAATTATAAATCTGTGAAGAACCATCTCATATAATAATATGTTGTGTAATAAATCTACTAATTATTATGATAATGTTTTATTGATTTGTAGGATAAAAAAGCAATTTCGTAATATAAAATATTTATTTAAATCAAATTTTCAAAACTACACTGGATAGAAGCAATTATTATTTGACTTATAATACACAGACACTAGTATTTATTTTCGATTATTTCTGCAGCCAAAGGATAATCCTGCTTATATAAATGTGCTAATTCTTTCAAACCACGTATAGCCAAATAAGATGAACACTTCAAACCATATGAGACAGTGTTTAACTGTATGCATTGAATATTATCCTTGGGGCTGTCCCTCCAAAGGATATTTTGTAAGGACCTAAACTTATGATCTAATGAAACTTGTCTGAACATACTTTTCATACATGTTATGAAAATATATTCATCGACTCTGAATAATAACAAAATATCTACTAATTCCTTTTGAACTACAGCACCATTCAATAACACGTCATTCAGAGAAATCTTGGTACTGGTTTTCATAGACCCATCTTTGTCTTGTCTTTTTATCAAGTCTTAGGATAGGGTGATGTGGCAAGAAATATACTGCCTTATACAGGTCATATTTACTGATATCGATGACTGTGCCATGGCCTTCCTTTAAATAGTCATGTATAAATTCTTTATATAAATTGTAAAGAGTATGATCTTTTTGCAATCTGATTTCCAAATTAAGAAATCTTTTTAAAGCTAAATTAAAAGAGTTCCCAAGAGTTTCATTTATGCATTCCAAAGGCAATTTAAGAGGTAGTGCAATTTTTAACCTATTGCTTTTTGTATGTAATATTACACTGCTACAAAACAGCTCCTCACATGCCTCATGTTCAGGTAATTTTTCAGAATAGACTTCTGGGATTCTTTCAGTCTCCCAAAACTTGCAAAGCGTATCATTTAAAGAATTATCACAGGTTTGACAAAATAAAGATGTTACTTGTTCTGGATGCGGAGCTGCAGGTACAGAGCCAGCAATTACATGGCCAAATTGAGTGTGTAGTACTAGTACAGTAGGTGTAGTGGTGCTACATCCCTGTTTAGTGAGCTCCTGGATAACCACTTCAGGTTCAGGCGGTAGCAGCACCTGGAAAAATACATCAGCTCCTAATAAAACGTGTATGACACCTGGTTTATTAAAGGTTTTGTCAGCAAGATTAATAATATGGGGAAGAACCATATTTTTTAAATTTATTTTTACCTGAGGCAGTTTAGTGGTAATATTTTCTAATATGTAACAAGTTACAGGGATGTCAATTTCATTTACAATTGAATGTAACTGTATGTTGACCCTTTTTCCAATATTAATTGTACTACCAATGCCCAATACCGGGGTGTTGGCTTCCTTGGGCTCTAATTGTAATAATTGTACAAGCTTACTTGTAATAAATGAAATTTGAGACCCACTGTCAAGGAGGGCCCTAACATGTACCTCAGTTCCATTGGAAGCTATAAGCTTAATTCGTGCTGTGTAGGCAACAAAACATGTTTGACTCTGTAAGCAAAGTCACAGGTGACGTGGCCTTATCTAAATGAAGTAAGGTGTTGGGCCTTTCTTTGCATACTTCACATTTGAAGAAAAACCTGCACTTATTGCTGTGATTGTTTACACAGATATTACATAGTTTATTATCTGAGACAAACTTTAAACGATCTGAAACAGACATTAATTTGAACTTTGGACAAATAAATAACTTGTGGGACAACTTACATAGTATGCAGACTGTAGGTGGCGGTGTGTTCTTTACGGAATCAGCTCCTGCATCACCTTTTTTAACAGTTACCATGTGAGTTGCTTTAGCTGTGGATGTGGTCACCCTTACCGTGGTCCTCTCTGCATCCTCAAGTGCAAGTGTTCGCTTCTCTAAAAATCCAAACTTTAGGGTTTTTATCTCTAATAAGTTGGTAATCTTTACTGCAATACATATCTAGCTTTCGGGTCAGTATACAAAGAATAATGGGATCCCATGAGCTAATATCATGATTTAAGTTTTTTAGAGCAGCTAACTGCTGTTTCACAGTAGATACAAATATCCTAATATTCTGTGCTGTTGACTTAGCTATAGGCGTTATGTCTAGCAGGCTGTTAATGTGGTCACAGGTTATTTTATACTCATTGTCATAACGATCCTGTAATATAAGTCTGGCCTCGATACAGCTTTCAGCTACTAAAGACGAGGCTCGTCTTGAAGGAAACTACGAAGATAAAACAACAAACAATAACAACAACAATGATTGTACAGAAAAATTGTATATTTTTTTTTACGTAGTAATATCATTGTAACGCAATTTATGAAAAATATGAGTTACAATGTTATTGCATGGAGGTGTCGATTTGTGTATTTGCCAGTAGGTTTACCAAAAATGCATTTATGGATAGCGTTTATTGGTCGCTTGGTGTTAAAGGAAATAACTGAAGCGTAACACCTTTCCCGGTATGAATTCTTAACTGTGTAATTAATTAGTTTCCCCCCACAAATTTGGCAATCACTGAATTGAATGTCTCAGCAGAATTGCTATCAACGTCAAAAATTAGACTTTTAGTGTTTTCAGCCAAAAACAAGACAATTTGACTCATTTTCCTCCACAAAACTGGGTTAGCTAAATCAAGTGCCGTATTCCGGTCAGTTTTGTCAGTTGCTGGGCATATAGCGTCATCGCAATCAAAGTGACTACCAAAAGAATGGTATAATAATGCTCCCGATACCGGCGGACTACTATTTTTTTTAAATGTCTTTTTTATTGTTTTTTTTAATATTTAAAAATGTAAACGGTAGGTATATTAATGAGTAATCGAGATAATAATAATAAATAGTAATCTATTTATTTCAGAAATAATTCCATATTTCATATGTTTGTTATGGTTCATTAAAAAAAAACATTACAAATTTGCTAGTACAATTGCTACTTATAACACTATGTTAGACTACAAATACAAAGATATTAGTAACATAATAACTTAACAACTATGTCTCTCAGGTGACTGTTGGTACTGGCACGCACTCTGTGCAACAAGGACGCTGCTCTCTTGCGCCTGATCGCAGCGAAGCTGTCAGTCTGAGCATCTGCTAACATCCTCGAGGCACTACAAAAGCGCGGCAGCCCCAACAGCACCCGGAATGCATTATTGTACTGGACGCGAAGAGCGCTAACGGCTTTTTGAGTGAAAACTAGTCCAAAGGCTACACGTGTAAAATACTTGAGAGTATGCTTTAAAAATGTCTGTGTAAATACATTCCAAATATCTGCACGAAATTTAACCATTTTTTGACTGTCAGAAATGTCTTCGTGTTTCCTTTATAGCCCGTACTGTGTATCTGCGTAACTTCATGATTTTAAAGTCAGTTAAAAGTTTCCTTAATTGAATAGGAATATAAGTATCTTTAGTAAGTTCTCAGTTTGTTACATAGATTTCTTAACAGATGGTTTCTGCACTCGATCTTCTGAACCTTGCAGTTTTTATTTGGATTGCTTTCTAATATTTTTTATGAGTACTTGAATCACCATCTGATGTTAGTCTAGCATATATTAAACCATGAGTTTAATATATTTATTTGTGGAAGAGTTACCAGAATAGTTCTTATAGCACATATTGTTTCGGACGGCAGGGACACGACCAGTGTCCGCACTGTCGACCTGGGACAATCTCCCACGTATAAGTTCCCTTGCGCTGGTTACGTACGCCGCCACGCACCCCTGAATGCGTATGTGCTTCTACTCGAACTTTTGGGACCTCGGGAGACTGAGACGGACAGCCGAGAGGAGGTGAAATAAAAAACGCTTCTTCCTGGGGTTTCTTGATCCGCAGGTTTTGGCTCCCTTTCTTGATATATCCTCTTCGACGGCTGCTCGACGACTGCGATTGAGCCATTTTTTTTTTGTTTTTTTTTCGTTATGACCACTAGCAAGTAAACACGTTAACTGCCATTAAAAAAGTGCACATTTTCCGTTTAGGCCATGGGGGACAATGTTGAGCGACACTGAAGCTTTCCATTCAAGCCACGTCTGACAATGTTGACCGCGCGTCAGGCCTGTGTTCAAAACTCTCTATTGCGCCAACGGACAGCAGTATCGAGATAATTCTCTTATAATGTGACCCGCGCGGCCCTCTAGTTTATCCTAAATTGGTTGCTTAGCAATTTAGAAAAAAATAGTATTGATTTTTCAAACGCTCCACTCTTGAAAAATGTAAATCACTTATAAGGTTTTATGAGATTACTAGCTTCTGCCAACGGCTTCGCCCGCTTGACAAATTTTATACTAAAACCTTCCTCTTGAATCACTCTATCTATTAAAAAAACCCGCATCAAAATCCGTGGCGCAGTTTTAAAGATCTAAGCATACATAGGGACAGACAGACGCGGCGGTGGACTTTGTTTTATAATATGTAGTGATAATAAAATAAAATAACGTTGAGCGTTTTTTAGATAAAATAACTGTTTATTAAAATAAAAAAAAAGACATTAAACCCGTATCAATAGAGCCTCTCTCTCAATGGGAATTAAATTGAACTTATACAATAAAAATAAGAAAAACCTCAAAAAGCTTGAATGTAGGCAAGAAAGTAGGTACCTACATAATTCTTTTTCGCTAATGGACTTTTGTGAAACATTCAACACAAAGATAGGGTTCATCAGCACAATTAGCACAAAAGGTGTTAACTTTTTTAGTTTTGTTTTTAGCGATTAAACGTCCTTGGGAAGCCACCATATTCTTATAGCATTGTTGGCACGCACGGCGAGTTTTACTTGAAGGTCCTTCCTTTTTCTTCAATTGGTGTTTTACTCTTCTCGTTCTTTGATTTGATGAAGTATCATCAGTATCGAAACCTACAAAACTCTTCATAATTTCTTTTCTAAATTCAAGTACTGATATCTTCTTCTTGGCCACGCTCTGATAAAGAATTAAAGCATTTATCATAGCTGTATTTAAAAGTAAATCTATGCCTAGTTTTTTGTACCATTTGATGCTTTTCCTCAGAGGAGTTTGATATGCTGTCATTTGGTCGGATAAATCAACTGCACCCTTACCTTTGTAATAATCAAGTTTTAGGCTTTTAGGCTTAGATGTTTGTTTGTGACAGTTTGAAAACGCACAGAATGTTTTGTTGAGAGAACCAATACATCTCGCTTATCCCTCCATCTCAATACAGTGATTCCATCATTGCTCTCTTTTGCTATATATTGCCCTTTCTTCAATTTTGTTGATATAATTTCTTTGGGAAAATGCTTGCGATTCTTTCTCAAAGAGCCAACCAAATGCGTCTCGTTTTTCAAAAGTTCTCTTGCTAATCCAACGCTTGTGTACCAATTGTCGGTATACAGAGTATGTCCTTTATTTAGTAAATCATCGCATAGCGCCATAACAACCTTGGTAGGCGTAGTATTAACGTCATCGTTCTGTTTTCCACCATAAATGCTAATTTTGTATGTGTATCCAGGCAAGGTACATAATTTAAATAACTTAATCCCATACTTATGGCGTTTTTGCTTGTTGTATTGCCGGAATATAATTCGCCCGCGAAAAGGAACCATACTTTCATCTATACATAAATCTTCGCCAGGCGTGTACGATTTTTTAAAATTTGCATTCATTACTTCCACCAAGTCTCTAATGCGGTGTAAGCGATCGGTCGTATTCTCTTCATCTTCTTGTGAAAAATTAAGCATTGCGAGTAGTAGCTCAAATTTATTGCGAGACATAATGGTTCGCGGAAACTGCTGTCCAGTGATTTTATCTGTGGTCCAGTAATCAGCTATTTTCGGAAGCCTTACTATACCCATGTATAAAATCAGCCCAAAGAATTTTTTCATTTCAATCAGGTTAGTAGGGACCCAGCCGCGAATGCGCGCTGCTTTTGAAGCTTCATTAGACATTGTTATTCTATTGAAGGCATAGGCATTAGTGCATAAAACAATTTTATATAAGACCTCATCTGTCACCATAAGCGCAAAAAAATCAGCTGGGCATTTGTTTGTCATGGCCAAGCGTAAGCTGAGCTGCATTCCAGGATACTCAGTAAAAGCAATAACTGTGCGCTGATTACCTTTAGGATCAGTCCACGTTGAAGGCGGCGACCGTCTGTCTAAGTCTTGGATGGCACGATTGGTTTCAGCATCACTGTCTTCGCTATCAGATGGTATGACCCGACGTCGCTTCGAATGAGTAGGTTGAATATTATCTTCTTCGTCGGAACTTAAATGGAGACTTCTATTCAACAAATCGAACTCGATATTTTCGATCTGTGTTATATCTTCTTGCGTTATGTCAAAGTCGTCAAAACTATCCATATTGTCCATAACAATTATAGTAAAAAACCTCGTAAACAAGAAGTCGAATACACAACGTCATGTGCACGTCACTAATCGGCAATCACGACTGCGAGCGCAACGAGACACGAGCGGCGGATGCGCGGGGAGTGCGTCGCGGGTGGCGGTGGGGCGCCAACATGACCGCGCGGCTCTATTTAACGGATTTTCGATATTACGTCCGCTGAGGCCATGGGGGTCAATGTTGTGCGATGCGTAATAACTCATAATAAAGGGTCAAAATCATTGTGTATTAATTATAACACGTTATTTAAGTATATAGGGTGGCTAAATAATGAATAAAAAATATCTGTGAAAAATGAGGATTTTTACTTAGCTTGATAGCGTATGAAAGCATCACACAACATTGACCGCGTTGGCAGTGAACGTGTTAACACGCAGGGGCTATCAACTGCTTAACCGGACTATCCTGTGGTGGCCTCAAATTAATTTAAGGCCCCCAGCCAAGGCAACAAAGCTAGCTACAAGCTAAAACTACTGACCGCTCGCTAAGGGCATTCCCTGTGGAATACGACCTTGGCTTAGCGGCGTCAGTTTGGGACAGCAAGGGACAACAGGCTGGGTCGTTTTATTATTTAATAATAATAATAATAATAATAGCCTTTATTTAACAATCTTTAAATACATCTGGAAAATAATTCTAATTTAACTATGTGTCACCGGTAGTGAGATTGTCTTGCGTCTTCGCAAAGGCCTCCCCAAGGGCTTGCCATTCTTTCCGATTATGAGTCATCCTTCTCCACGTAACACCTGCCTTTTTCTGGATATCGTCTTCCCATCTTGTACGTTGTCTTCCTTTCTTTCTCTTATTTTGTCTTGGACACCATTCCGTTACGTCTTTAGCCCATTTTTCCTTCTTATCTCTGATCATATGGCCTGCCCATCTCCACTTCAATTTCTTTATACAGTATGCTACATCATTAATTTTAGTTTGGCATCTTAGTGTTTTTAGTTTGACTTTATCTTTTAATTTAACATTCAGCATACTCCGTTCCATACTGTGTTGGCATGTCTCAAGCTTTCCTATATTTTGTTTTGTTAGGCTCCATGTTTGACATCCATAAGTCAAGACGGGTAAAATACACGAGTCGAATATTTTTTTCTTTGCTTTGAGAGGTACCTGAGAGTTTTTAAAGACTTCTCTTAAGGACCAGTAACGTTTCCATGCTAACTGTGCTCTTCTCTTTTATTATTTAGAGGTTATTAAAGCTAAAGGCTCAGCGGCGCGGGCTGGCTCGTTGGCAAAAGTCGGGGAGGGTTTTGAATGGGGCGTCGCGACGGACCTCGGCGGCGAGGTCGGTATACGGAACGCGGTCTGTGTTTGTTTTTTCTAAGAGTGCTGGTTTCCCTACAGCTTTCCTGAATCTTTGTGATCTCGTCATCGGACTCGACGAGTGTATGCCGAGGACGGCGAATCTTACTAATACGAGAGGGAGTGTATTGTGAGGCCTTTGAAAACAAAGGATTGCTGTGTTTCTCAGCTGATTCAATAAAACGCTTTGTAAGTCGTTTCATGAATTGTTTTACTGTCGGGATTTTAAGGTCGACATGAAGTCGTTCATACCTAATAAACCACGGGGCACCCGTGGCTTTTCGGAGAAACCGGTTTTGGACTACTTGCATCCTGTGGATTTGCTTTGACTTTGTGTGTGCGAATGTGGCACACGCATAAGTCATTATCGGGCGAATGCACGTTGTGTAAATGCGCAGTTTACATTTAAGGGACAGTTTGCTGCGTGCATTCAGCATGGAGTGGAGTCTACCCAGTGCGAAAGCGGCGCGCGAACGTACCGCTTTTATGTGCTCAGCAAAAGTGAGTCTATGGTCTAGTATCACACCTAGATATTTGGCTTGCTTTTCCCACGGGATCTGCTTCCCAAACATGGTGATCGGACTCGGTGGTTTGGGAACGAGTCTAGCCCGCGGCTTGTAAAACAAGACCGCCTGGCTTTTCTCGGGTTTAACTTCAAATCTCCAGAATTTGAATCAATCGCCTAGGTCGATGGCCGCCTTCTGGAGTTTTTTGGCTATTGACTTTTCACTACTGCCTGAGCAATAGATGGCCGTGTCATCGGCAAAAAGAGCTAACTGCGTCTTGTCATTTCTGGGAATGTCGCTTGTGAACAGCGTTAAAAATAAGGGTGAGAGCACGCCGCCTTGCGGGACGCCGGGTCGGATAGGGTGGGGGGAGGAAAGCGCACCTTCGATACGATACCGAAAGGTGCGATTCGACAAATAGTCTCGTATGATGAGCACGAGACGGTCAGGCACGCCGAGTTTGTCATCATATCATATCAGCCGAAAGACGTCCTCTGCTGGACATAGGCCTCCCCCAAGTGTCGCCACAACCACCGGTCCTGTGCGTCTCGCATCCATCGGTTACCCGCGACCCTCACCAGGTCATCGGTCTACCTTGTGGGAGGCCTTCCAACACTGCGTCTTCCGGTACGCGGTCACCACTCCAAAACTTTTCGGCCCCATCGACCATCTGTTCTGCGAGCAATGTGCCCTGCCCACTGCCACTTCAATTTGGCGATCCTTCGGGCTATGTCGGTAACCTTGGTTTTCTTGCGGATATCATCATTCCTGATTCGATCACGCAAGAAAACTCCGAGCATTGCCCTCTCCATTGCCCTTTGGGTGACTTTAAGCCTTCTGATGAGGCCCATTTGTATAGCTTTTTGCCATTGTGCCAGACTTTGTCGAAAGCTTTCGCTATGTCAAAGAAAACGGCTCCCGTCACTAAGCCGCGTTGAGTGCGGTCGCTGATATGTTCAACGATACGGTAAACCTGTTGGACACATGAGTGATTAGCTCGAAAGCCAAACTGTTCATTTGGAAGGAGGCCCTTGGCTTCGGCATAGTCCCTGAGTCGCTTACAAATAAGACGCTCATAGATTTTACCTAAGACCTTGAGCAGACTGATGGGGCGATAGCTATTGGGGGAGGACTTTGGCTTTCCCGGTTTTGGAATACCGATAACGGTCGCCTCTTTCCACGTTTGTGGGAACATGTTGTTGGACAGAGCGTCGTTGAAAATGGCAGTCATCAACATGATAAGGGAAGCTGGGAAAAAACGGAACACCTTGTTGGGGATACCATCTGACCCAGGGGGGGGCTTTTCAGCTTTTCGCTTACTTTTCTCCAGTCAGTGATCACTCGGGAAGGAGGGGATTGAGTGGGGTCCATGGATCCCGATCTGGTGGCAAGCTCCAGAATAACGGGCCTGTGGTCCGAGTTTAACTCGTCAATGGTCTCCACAGAATGCAGCCTTAGGCTAACATTCTTTAAGAGGGCAATGTCGAGCACATCAGGACGGAAGTTGGGGTCATAAGGGTGGTGAGTGGGATGCATCGGAGCGATGACATCAAAGTTGAGGGGGCCGGAGAGTTCGAAAACGACTCTCCCCCTGGGGTTGGCCGTGAGGCTATTCCACGAGGGGTGTTTGGCATTGAGGTCACCCGCCAGAATCACGGAATCACTCAAACCGAGAAGTTTAATGAGGTCATCTTTTATCTCCGAGGTGTTAACCGCCGTGTTGCTGGCGCTAGGAGGAGGGATGTAAGAGGATATGACCGTGATGGGCTGATGGCCTGTCATACCTAGCCGACAGACAGAGACCTCTACTTGTGCAAGAGTGGGTGGATCCACAGGGATGCAGTAGAGTGAATTTTTATAAAAGATAAGGGTACCTCCCTTGTGACATCGGGTCCTATCGTTGCGAACTATTCGGTAGTTTGCAATTTTAGGGTCTCGGTGTTGGGGCTTGAGAAAGGTCTCTTGGACCAGAAGTACATCAATTTGATGATCGTGGAGGAATGTGGCAAATTCGTCACGCTGGCTCAAAAGGCCATTGGCATTGAAGAGCCCTATCCGGAGGGCCTTCGGTTTGAGCCTACGGTTAATGGACTTACCCATTAACTATGGAGTGGAATTTGTAAATGTAGTGAGTTACATCACTGAACTTTTTGTAAATGGAGCCGCGGTTAAGGCGAGGGCCCTTTCGGAGTAGAAGGCCATGAAAGTGATGAGAGACAGATTCTCATCAACAGTTTCGACTGTCTCGATTAGTTCGGCTGGTTCGGCTGCGGGAGTAGCCTTTGGTGGGGGAGGGGAGGGTGGTGATAGGCATGCGGGGGGCCTCGCCTTTGTGAGAGCCGCGCGAGAAGCCATTGGCGGGGAGAATGGGGGGATGGCTACATCCATGAGGGCCGGGATGGCCTGTTTGGTGAGGCGCTAGGGGAGGCCTGAGGGGCCTGAGAAGCCTGGGGGGTAGTGGTCCTCAAGGCCGGGAAATGGGCCTTGTGATTTGCCGCCGTCCAGGGATTAGGGCGCTGATGGCTTTGAGCCATTGGGGTGTTGGTGGCTTGGGTGGGGCATTCCCTAAACTGGCGGACGTTACCGCGCTTTGCCAGTGAGGGAGAGGAAGACTTAGGTGCCCTGGGGCAGCCCCGGTAATTTGCCGGGTGCCCGGTCTCACCACACAGCACACAGCTGAGAGGCTCGACACATTGGGAGCGGTCTTTTGGGCGTGTGCAATCAGCGGTGCCGTGGTCACCCAGGCACTTGACGCATCTTGGCTTAGCGTAGCAATTACGCTGTGTGTGGCCGTAGAGTTGGCAGCGATGACACTGCCCAACTATGCCACTCCTGTTTGGGTTCTCGGTTTTAATTCCCGAGAGCCTACAGACTTGACTAAGTTTGAAGATGGGGTGATACCCCTCAACTGGGTCGCAAACGACCAGAATCATGTCGTAGGATTTACCCCCACGACGGTGCATTCGGTGGACCTCAGCCACCGGGATTTTCATCGACTTAAGGTCGCTAAGAATATCCTGGACGGATATTTCATGTGGGACGTTACGTACGACCACACGTATTTGTTTCTCCTCCTCGAATGAGTATGAATGGAACTGAATGTTCCTTTCCCGGAGGAGTTTGTGAAGGCCTCTGTAATCAGTGGCCGTGGGGACTGTGACTTTTATGCCCAGATTGACAGTTTGGGCACGTGTGAATTTGATGTGGCGCGCATCGCACGCCGCAGAGATTTCAGTCCACTTGGTTTTTTCGTGGACGAAGAATGGGGGTGGGGATTTGGTCTTTGGGGGGGTGATAGGTGCCGGGGTGGCGATGGCCATGGGGCTGTGGGCCATGGCCATCGCCGATGCACAGTGCCAGTGTTTAACTTATAATTACTTACCTTAGGGTTATACACAGTTGTTCTTCTGGTGATATTGGATTGCGATAATTTGTGTACTCTTTTTTATTAGAGTCTCTAATCATATTCAAAAGCTTATCAAAACATTCAATAGACATTCTATAGTAAATGTAAAATCGCTTCTCATCTTCACGTAATTTCCAGTGCAAGGTATGGAATTCACTTTCTCTTTCTCTGGTTTTATTTATACTGTGTACCCATACTCTTGTTTTTCTGAAAAAAATATAACATAATGAGACATTATCTTACAATATTATTAACTTGGCGTTCACTAGACTTACTGTGATTGTGTTGTACTTACCTTTCTTGTTCCCCTTCATCTTCAATGAGAGCAGACAGAAGTAAAATTTCTTCAATTTCACTATCTGTATCAGAGAGCATTGTAGTTAATGACGTGACTACAGCCTGGTGAACGCAAGAACAAACGCGACAGTTTACATAACTTTTGCACGCGCAGTAATCGCCACCGTGCACGCCACCGCGGACGCGAATTGAACGCATTGGTTTGGCTCTACCTTAAGGTTTCTATCTCGATGGCCGCCGCGACCTGGCCGCTGCGGCCTAGCCGCTAGTGCGCTATTGCTCTGAATGCCGAAGTGGCGGGAATAGAGAGCAGAAGAGATATTATTTTAAATATATTAAGTAACTTATTTTCGGTATTTTTTAAAATATGCTGCCATTTTTCTGGAGTAGTTTTATTAATAAATTCGCTTGAATCTTTTATTTTGGAAAAAAAATCGTTTAGTATATTTATATCTGAATAAAGATCATCCATGTTGATATTAAGTTTTGTCTGTAAATTTAGAACTTCTAATACCTTCTCACAGTCATCAAAAGAAACCTGTTTTAAATTAAATCTCTGAATTTTGCATAAGCAATTTATTTCATCATAATCAAACCACTTATTAAGATATGCTAAGCATTTATCAATAAATAATACAAAATTCCTTTGAATGGAATCATTTTCTGTAGGGGATTTTAACTTAATAAGGGAATTTAAAATTTTTCTGGTTTCATAACCATAGAAACTGTCTTTTTTGCGTTGTTCTAATGCTAATTTTAGAGTTTGTAGTCGGGTTGAGTCAGTTATTAAAAGGAGGGCTTTGTTATTGGCATAAACTTTATTTTAATGTAAAAATATAACATTACACGTGACTATCACACAGAGCAGAATCCCCAAAGCTGCCATATTTATCAACAGAGTTTAACAAAACTTATAAAATGCTGCCAACTTAACCAACGGCCAATCAGTGGCTAGTATTCGCGCCGGTTCGGCTATTATTGGTCGGCGCGAAGCGCATGAGCGAAAGTTCGTTCGGATACTAACTACGGCGAGTACCGCTCAGGTGCTTTTACCTCGGCTTATGCGACCAGGGAGACGTTTGGTTGCATCCGCTATAAAACACTTGAGGATGTAGAGCAAAGTGACCAAAATCTCAAAAAGTACTTGGTTGATTTGCCTGAACCATCAGCTGATAATGGCTGCAATATTAATACTTCGCGTTCTGTTTCTGACAGCCCTGCTGATATAGCAACTATTGACCCAAGTGCTGAAGTCCAGGTAATATATCTGACATTTTCAAAATTCTGGTTACAATTATGCTGGTGGTGGTGTCGTTTATATACCACACTAAATAATAAATAGCCTTATAACCTTATATGGACGGATCAGATCGTATGTGTAATATACTTAACTTTATGTTTCAGATAGAGATAACACCAGCTTCAAAAGAATATGCGAAACTTGCAGTTGAGGGTCGACGAATCATTGATGTTAGTCATTTTGATAAAAAACTGCAAGAGGTAGCAAGTCATGGGAGTTTAAACTGCGGTTTGAGTTGCGTGGAAATTGTAGGTGAAAAAAGAACAGGATTCCATTCATTGTTTACCCTTAAGTGCCAAATGTGTGATTTTCACGTGGTAAATGACCCTCCTGGAGAGCAACTGACCATTAACCACTGCGCTGTTGCTGGGACAATCGCAACTGGCAATGGACACTCTCAACTACAAGAGTTTTCTGCAGCTCTAAATCTGCCAATTATGACTACAAAAACATATAAAGCCTGTCATTGCAAGCTTCATATGAACTGGGAAAAAGTTTCCGTTGAGAGTATGAATCAAGCAGCGACAAAGGAAAGAGAACTAGCTCTGACTGAAAATCACGTTGACAACAACGGCATACCGATCATAGACGTCGTAGTCGACGGGTGCTGGTCTAAGCGAACATATAAAAAAAAATACTCGGCCTTATCTGGTGCTGCTGCGATTATTGGGAGAAAAACAGGCGACGTACTTTTCTTAGGTGTAAAGAATAAATACTGTGCAATTTGTGCTCAAGCAGGAAATAGAAAACAAGAACCTAAAACCCATTAATGCTATAAAAACTATAGTGGACCATCTACGGCTATGGAATCAGAAATTCTCGTCGAGGGTTTTAGGTGTTCCATTGATATGCATAACCTGGTTTACGCCAACTGATGGGGATTCTAGTACTTATGCGAAACTATTAAAAAGTCGACCATATCCTCACATTACTATAGAAAAAATAGAATGTCGTAACCACATTCTTCGAAATTTATGCAACAAACTAACGGCTCTACAAACGGATACTATATATGTAAATACCTGTGTAGGTACAGAAAATTTGTTACAACCAAACGAATAATGATCGTAAGAAGGTGCATCCGAAAAATAAATACGCTCATAAAGCAGATACAGAATCCGAAAGACAGTGCAAAATAGAACCACCAACATACAGCTAGCTCATCATCACGCGTTTGATGATCACACAAGATGCAAACCTTTTTTTTGTAATTCCGTGGGTAGTGAACAGCCTTCAGATGTTCCTAAAGACTTTTTCACCAGTACATTATGGTCCAAAATTGGTCTGATAATGTCATATGTGGCAGCACAAACTCCAAGCTTGATACACGACATTGACAGCAACAATATGGAGCGCTATAACAGCATTGTAGCCAAGCTCGTCGGTGGTAAAAGAATTAACTTCAGCAAGAGTGGCTCTTACCAAGCTAGGTGCCATGCTGCTGTAGTTTCTTTTAATACACACAAAGTGTTGACAACTGTGTATAAATCTATCGCAGGGCGTAGTCCACGAGGAAGTGTGAGAAAGTTAGAAGATAGAAGAATAAAACGCATGAAAGCATTAAGAAAATATTGCAGAAAAAAAAACAGAGTCTTATTTACAAAAGCTGGGGATCAAAATTATGGGGAAAACTGTGAAAAACCCGATATGTCTGCTGAAATCTTAGAAAAAAAAAGAGACAGACCTTCTTGCAAAATTAAAAAAAAAAAACTAAAGAAGAAAGGCAAACAATTGAGCGAGATACTGTTCTACAAAGCTCTTGTTCTGATTGGTTAGAGCTTAGGCGAAGCCTATTAACTACTTCAAATTTTGGTAGAGTGGTGAAAAGACGTAAAAATATTAATTGCTCAAATCTTATAAAAGACATGCTTTATAAGAAAACTATATCACATATTAATTCAATAAAGCATGGCAAAGAAAATTAAAAAAAAAGCTCTGAATCAACTAGCAAAACAACTAAATGTCCAAATTGAACTATGTGGGCTTTTTATAGACGAAGTAATCCACTATCTTGGAGCCACACCGGATGGCTTGTTTGGAGCCAATACTATAGTGGAAATTAAATGCCATATTACAGCGTTCCATAAAAGTGTCAAATCAAATCAAATCACTTTTATTTGTTAACACAGGTACAAACATACTGATCTTATTTTTTATGAAGAGGGCGCTATGTTATGCCAGGAGGTGTACAAATATGGTGAGCATCCAGCTCAAGATTACAAATATGGTGAGTAAACTTCGCGACGCGTAACTATTCTACGTACCTAGTGTAAGGGGTAAGGGGGGTGCGGGGAGCGAGCGGGGCCGCGTCTTCAACACGAGCGCCAGCATCAGTCGGCCCATATAGCTTTCGCGACGACCGCACGTCCTTTGCGCTCATTTTTTCAAAGTTTTGTTTTCATCCTAGTTTTCGTCACAAATAAGTAATAATTAATAAATGTGTACTGTGCACAATCTGCAATCCGCGTTTGATTTCATTCATTGGTCATTCGAGCCCGATCATAAATGTACCACACGCCGCAGAACAAAATGGCTACCACGCGCAGTACAACACACTTGCAGCGTTATCGACAGTAGGTGTAAATTGGGGTTTCTGGATCAGAGGAGATCCAGAAACACCCAATTTACATTATCATCTTCATTTTATTGAGAAGAATGATCTAGTGGCTCCAATGTTTATCTTTTTTATCTATTCAGATTATAAATATGAAAAAGTTTCTGTCGAATTTGCCTATTCAACGACTTTTTTATTTAATAGATATCATGAGAAATTAGGAAATTCAATATAAATATGCAAACATTTATCTTAATTCAACATTCATAATTATATGCATTCTAATTTTGTATCGTTACATTATTACATTCATTCAACAATTCAATGACACGCGCAAGAAATTTGAGTAACAGTCGCAGTCGTTCCATTCAACACGACCGCTTAACGAAAATGGAATGCGCTCGCTCGTCCATCGCGCTGCCTTATATATCAATAATTATGTATGCACTGTAGTGGCTATTTACTTTTAATTTTATGTGCGATCTAAGAAATAAAAAGCAAAACAACATTTGAAACGATTATATTTTATATGTCAATAACATGAAGTTGAACTTAACTTTTTAACTATTTTAGTAACTAAATGCTCAGTTTCACTCATGATTTCATCAAAATCACTTTGCACTAAATATTGTATATTCACGCTTGCATTATCCGGGTCATTGTCTATTTCTTCCATATGACGACCATTCACATCATGTATAATTACTTTAATTATTCGACGAACATGCCCGGGCTCCTTACGCATGATAAAGGATGTGTTTTTAACAGACTTCGACTTTTTTTCTTTCTGCTTCAATTTTTTCTTTTCAATTTTTTGCTGTCTACTCTCTTCACATGCTTCATCCGCCACTTTAGTGTACCAGCTCTCTAGGTCTTGAGCATAGTAAAATGGATTAAGTACCGTAAAACGGGGTTACTTTAACAGTAAGGGTAACTTTGACAGTTTATGGGGCTACTTTAACAGCGCGCCAAATAATGTTTTAAACGTGTGCGAAACGAACGCTAGTGACCTTGATTGGCGGCGCGGGAGCGGGGAGAGTGCAATACATCGATATCGTACGACTTTCAGACTAGTTTGAACGTGTTCGTCGTTAGTGTTTGTAGTGTGGTGCGTAAAAACGGCTTTATATTGTGTGGATGCCTAGTTTTCGGTAAGTTTTTTGTATTATTCACGTAAATATAGGTAGATAAAGACATATAATGTTTGCATTAATGATTTAATCCATGGTTTATATTATTTTTCTATTTGTTGTAGGTTAACTTTGTGTTTATTTGTATTACAAATAAATCACAATGGTTAGAACATATAAAAGAAAGCTGGGTGCCCGAAACTATAAAAACTATAGTGATGAAGACCTTGCAAAAGCCGTTGCAGAAGTGAGAGCCGGAACAATCTCCCAGGCAGGTGCTGCCAAGAAGTACAAAATTAATAGGACTACTATATTAAACAAGATCCATCACAGACACGAAGGAAAGCCTGGTCATCCCTCTGTTTTGACGCCTCAGAGTGAGAAATTAATAGCAGATAGAATATGTGTGCTAGCAGACTGGGGTTTTCCTTGTACAAAGGCCGACATTCGAACCATCGTTCAAATGGTTATCAACAAGGAAGGTAGGGTTATAAAGCAGTGGAAAGACAATTTGCCAGGATATGACTTCGTAAACGAATTTGCAGCTCGGAATAATCTCACGCAGAGACTGGCCTCAAATATCAAAACTTCAAGGGCGTCTGTGAGTCCTAACGACATCAAAGCGTTTTTTGAGAATTTGAGACCAGCTTTAGAGCAAACTCGTCCTGCTCTAATTTATAATTATGATGAGACAAATATAACAGACGACCCGGGGGCGATAAAAGTCCTAGTACGCCGAGGGCATAAACGCGTCGAAAGAGTCCAAGAGCACTCGAAATCATCCATCAGTATCATGTTCTGTGGCACAGCTGAAGGACAATTGATTCCTCCCATGGTTGTCTATAAATCGAAGCACCTTTACGACCACTGGACACAGGGTGGGCCACCTGGAACTATTTACAAGAACAGTAGCAGCGGCTGGTTTGACATGAACCTCTTCGAGATATGGTTCTTCAAAGTATTGTTAC
The DNA here is from genome assembly GCA_947386135.1 of Melanchra persicariae. Classification (NCBI taxonomy): domain Eukaryota; kingdom Metazoa; phylum Arthropoda; class Insecta; order Lepidoptera; family Noctuidae; genus Melanchra; species Melanchra persicariae. The sequence continues at coordinate 9,669,400 of OX376652.1, read as the reverse complement.
CGCACATCCAGGAAAACAGAGAAGAAAACGAAAAAGCAGTTGTCATTGGTGACAATTTGGCTTCTCATTTTTCACACTGAAGTGTTGTACTAAGTGTGTATGCTCCTTAGGTAGACATTACCCATTGTGTGCACTACTTTATAGTGATATTCAATATTATGCTTACTACGTAATTTACTTATAATGCGCATTATTTTATGTTATATTAAAGTACTTAATAAATGGAGTCCAATCAAGGTGGTTGTCTACTTCTTTAAGATCCTTAGGACCCCCAACATCACATGGCGACCCTGCCTAAAAGATCTGCCAAGGGGCTATAAGAAGAGCAATATATATTTTTTTTTGATCGCGACATAAGTACACAAGCAGAAGTATGTGTCGCTCAACTGTGGAGAAGGAAGAAGTTTTCCTGAGCCAGAACGCGGCCGGCGGAAGCAATGATGCTGCTATAAAGGAAATAGGAGGACACGTTGAGCGCATCAACATCATGACTTTCATCATCCTCGCTGTAATCGCCGCCCTCGCCATTTACTTCGTGTTGAAAGTGTACAAGAGCTGTCACCGCCGCTGGATGCAGGAAGAGATGGGCCTCAACGCCATGCAGCGTTTGAGAGCTTCGTTACGTGGTCGAGTTGCAGGTACACCGGACAATTAGATTATCCAGCATCAGTTATGTGAATGAGTCAGTGAGTGTTTTTAAAGTCAGACAATTTTGAAAAGGCAATAATTAAAATAACATCGAATAGTGAGTGTCAAATTTCATAACGCAAAAACTTAAACGCCCAAGAATCGTGCACGAACACTCAGCGAATTTGATACCGCGCGGGTAAAAATGCAGCGTCGGACATTACTTCTATTATTTCGCAATAATTTTATGTGATCAGGTTTATGTTTATTCTATTTTTAACATAGAGTAATGAATCGATGGATGTGTCGTAGATTTATATAATGAAAAACTTAGAGTATGATTGATAGTTTGATAAAAAATTATAAGGTTTTAGAAGAAATTCGTAAGTATTTGATAAAAAAGGGACAAAGTAGGTATAAAGGCAAAGTTATAGAAACAAAATTAGGAGAAGCAAAATGTATTTTTGATAATTGTAGTGAAATATTTTTATTGTTAGAAAAGGGCAAGGATGTAAAGCTGTCATCGGCATTAACAATATTGCAAAATATTAAGGTTCTATACGAGGAAATAAATAACTTGTGTATTTCTCCCATTAAGCCACATTTAGGAAAGATGGAGTTTGACTTGAAAGTGGCGTGCAATTTGATACCAGTCATGGACGGTGTTGACAACACGACCAAGCGTCTGATAGACTCCACTGAGATGTACGCGAACATGATTGAAGATAAAGGTAAAGATTTATTAATTACATTTGTGTTGAAAAGTAGACTCTCGGAAAATGCGAAATTGCGTATTTCGGGTTCTTATAAAACTGTTGAAGAATTGATTAAAGATTTGAGATGTCATCTTTTACCAAAGAAATCTTTTGTGGCTATACACTCAAAGTTACAAAGTATTCAACAGGGATCAAACTCTATTGATACTTATGGCACCGAAGTAGAGAAGTTATTTACCGAATTAACAATTTCCCAAGCTGAAAGTGATTCTGCCACGTATAAAGTTTTGAAGCCATTGAATGAAAAGCTCGCTATTAAACGATTTTCAGACGGTCTACGCAGCTCGAAATTAGGCACGATTATCTCCGCCCGGAACTACAGCAACCTGAAGGATGCCATACAGGCAGCTAAAGATGAAGAATCGGCATCCCATCAGCCATCATCAGGTAACATAATGCATTTGTCTAACACCGGCCGAGGTTCACACTACTTAAGACGACCGCAGCGTTATCAATATCAAAGAAGGGGTTTTCACAATAATCGTGGACAGTATAATAACAATTATAATCGTAGTCAGCAGTATTATGGAACAGTTTACCATCGTGGACAAGCACGACGTGGCAATTTTAGAGGGAACGACACTGTTAGGGGTAATTTCCGAACAACGTCGAATGGTAGTGGAGGCTCAAGATACTTTAGGAAGCGTGGGCAATGCCAAAATATGCTTTCCGTTGAAAAAGTAGACGACAGACAACATAGTGATTGCCAGAAAAATAATGATGTAGGCACTTCTAATCAGTTTTTTTGAGGTTAAACATTTTATATTATCTTGCCAAGGGAATACCAAGTACATTGCTTTCTACATTAATAATATTAAATACTATTGGCTCATTGATACTGGCGCTACATTATCAATAATTAAAAAGGAAACCTTGCCAAAAGGTTTTGATGTGCGCAAGGATGATACCTTAATAAATGGGATAGGTGGAAAGTTACGTTCACAAGGTTCTATTGATTTGATATTAAGACATGATAAAGAACAATTATTACATCATAACTTTCTTATTTTTGATTCAATACCACTTAAAGCAGATGGAATCATAGGTTTAGATTTCTTAAATAAATTTCAGGCTAACATTGACTTAAATGCAAATACTTTAACATTGACTAACAATGGACAGAAATATCACTTAAATTTAGTTGAAGACTTAGAAAAGAATAGAAATGTGTTGATTATTCCAGCACGGTCAGAGACAATACACTATATTTGTGTAAATGATACAGTCACTGAAGATGTAGTTGTTAGTGGAAAAGAATTAACAAAGGATGTATTTTTAGCGAATTCAATAGTACGTGTACTAAATAATAGGATTCCAGTAAAAATTCTCAACGTAAGCGATAAGGACATAACCTTACCAGTAGCACTCCCAAAATTAAAACCATTGAGTGATTATGATATTTGCCAGTTTAGTAGAAACAAGATCGACTTTCCAAGAGTTCAAACGTTACTATCCGAATTAAATTTAAATTACTTAAACACAGAAGAAAAACAGTCAATACAGGCAATATGTACAAAGTATTCCGACGTTTTTTATGTAAAAGGCGATAAATTGGCGACCACGAACATTTGTGAACAATCAATAGTAGTAAAACCAAATATTACACCTGTTTATGTTAAACCATATAGGTTACCACAAGCATTAAAACCGGAAATAGCTAAGCAGATAGATCAAATGATAAGAGATGATATCATAGAAGAATCCAAGAGTGAATGGTCAAGTCCAATTTTATTAGTACCGAAGAGAAGTAGCGAAGGAATTGAGAAAAAATGGCGATTAGTAGTAGATTATAGGAAATTAAATGAAATGATTTGCGATGATAAATTTCCTTTACCGAATATAAATGAAATTTTGGATTCTCTATCAGGTGCTATTTACTTTACTCACCTTGACCTTCACCAAGGTTATTATCAAGTCAGTTTAGAACCGAGCAGTCGTAAATTAACAGCATTCACTACCAATACTGGCCAATATCAGATGAAACGCTTACCAATGGGACTAAAAACAAGTCCCAGTGCATTTAGTCGTATGATGTCTATTGCTATGTCAGGTCTTACCTATGAGAAATGTCTCGTATATCAAGATGATCTTATAATTTTTGGAAGAAATCTTACTGCTCATAACCAAAATTTAACTGATGTCATGGAGAGGTTAAGAAAACATAATTTAAAATTAAATCCTCAAAAGTGTATATTTTTAAAGAAAGAAATACTTTATTTAGGCCATGTTGTATCAGAAAAAGGAGTGTTACCCGATCCAGAAAAAACTAATATATTAAAAAAGTACCCAACACCAAAAAATGCAGATGAAGTTAAACGCTTTGTTGCTTTCTGTAATTATTACCGAAAATTTATCAAATCATTTTCAGAAATAGCAATGCCATTAAATAAATTAAGCAGAAAGAATGAACCATTTCAATGGACCACTGAATGTGAGAGTGCTTTTGAGTTTTTAAAACATGCGTTAATTTCTTCACCCGTTCTACAATACCCAGATTTTTCAGAAAAAAACGAATTTATATTACAAACAGATGCTTCAGGTACTGCCATTGGAGCCGTATTGTGCAATAAAGATTTAAGACCAGTAGCTTATGCAAGTAGGCCCTTAAATAAGGCAGAAAAAAACTACCCTACCATTCAAAAAGAGCTTTTAGCAATAGTTTGGTCTGTAAAATATTTTAGACCATACTTGTATGGCAGAAGATTTACAATAATGACGGATCATAAACCTCTGATATACCTTTTTGGCATGAGGGATCCTTCAAGCAGACTCCTTAAATTTCGTCTAACACTGGAGGAATATAACTTTAAGATTATTTATGTCAAAGGAAAGGAGAATGTAGTTGCAGATGCTTTGTCAAGGATTTGTTTAACATCAGAAGAATTGAAAGGTATGCATGAGCAAGTTGTTGCTGTAATGACTAGGGCACAAAAGAAAAGAATAGATGAATTAACTAGAAACAAAGATGAGCATGAAAAGATGAATCATAGAAAAGTTTGCGACGAACGGTCTGATCAGCCGAGAGTTGTAGATATATTAAGAAAACCATTAGAATCTGTAGAATTATGTTTTATTGAAGGGGACGATTTAAAGGGATTAAGAGATAGTCACATGATTACGAACGAATTTGAATGTTTTTCATTTAGACCGAATACAAAGACGATATATATTAATTTTAATTTCAAGGCACACTTATCGCGAGCCGAATTTGTGCAGAAATTAAGTAATTATTGTAAAGAGATACGTATCGATGAAGTATATGTAATTAAAAATAAAGATAATGAAGATTTTATAAAAAATGTATGCGATGAGATATCGTCACTTGAAAATTAGTCCGGACCACGAATTTGTATACTAAGAGGAATAACGAGAATAACGGAAGATAATGATAAAACTATTATTATGAATGACTTCCATTTACTGCCATCTAGTGGTCATGCTGGAGTGCGCAGGATGGTTAATACTATAAAAACGCGGTACTTTTGGCCAGGTATCGAAAAAGACGTTCAAGAATTTGTCAAGACATGTACAAAATGTCAAAAGTCGAAATATTTTCGATATATAAAAGAGCCGATGGAAATAACTACAACAGCTTCTTCGGCGTTTGATAAAATTTACTTAGATGTAGTGGGTCCTTTAGATAGAGACATCGATGGTAATTGTTATATACTAACCATACAATGTGAATTAACAAAATTTGTGCAAGCCATTCCCCTTAAAAATAAAGAAACCGTATCCATAGCAGATGCATTTGTTAGACAGTTTATTTTAAGATTCGGTATCCCAGGTACAATTGCTACAGATCGCGGCACGGAATTCATTTCAGCTACTATGGTACAGGTATGTAAAATTCTTAATATTGAAAAACTTTCCTCAACAGCATATCATCATCAGTCAATTGGTGCACTTGAAAATGCGCATAAAACACTCGGTGCATTTTTAAGAGTCCAATGCGAAAATTACACAGACACTTGGTGTTATTGGTTACCTTTCTGGTGTTTCAGTTTTAATAATACAGTCCATTCTGAAACTAATTATACGCCATACGAACTTGTCTTTGGTAAACTCTGTCGAATACCTACTAGAATTTGTGATACTGTAGAACCATTATACAATATCGATAACTATCCATTACAATTAAAATACCGATTACAGCTAGCCCATGCTGATGCCAAGAATAATTTATTATTTAACAAGCATAAACGAAAAGAACTGTATGATAAATCAGTAAATTCGTATAAGTATCAGAAAGATGATTTGTTGCTATTAAAGAACGAAACTGGTCGTAAATTAGATGCCTTATTTGAAGGTCCCTATAAAGTAATTGAAGATTTAGGTTGTAATGTTCAGATAAGTAAAAATAATAAAATAGAATTAGTACATAAGAATAGAACTAGGCCTTACTACGTTTAAGTTTAGAATACGATAGAATCTTAAGTAAATATGCAATGTTTAGCAATAAGTAAATAGTGTTACTTCAATTTCATAAACAAAATTGTAGTTTTATAATGGTTTAGATTAGATATTAAAAAAAAAAAAAAAAAATGTTTTCATATTTTTATTTTTTTCTTTCGCCCCGGGAGGTGAAGTGTTGTACTAAGTGTGTATGCTCCTTAGGTAGACATTACCCATTGTGTGCACTACTTTATAGTGATATTCAATATTATGCTTACTACGTAATTTACTTATAATGCGCATTATTTTATGTTATATTAAAGTACTTAATAAATGGAGTCCAATCAAGGTGGTTGTCTACTTCTTTAAGATCCTTAGGACCCCCAACATCACAACACGAAGTAATCAGCGCTGCACTAGAAAACAACATATATTTTACGACGTTGACACCAAACTCGACGCACATGATGCAACCATTAGATGTGGGAGTCTACGGGCCTTTAAAGAAACAATGGCGGAAGGTTCTGGATAACTGGAGAAAAGAATCAAGAACACGGGGCGCAATTCCAAAGCCACAGTTTCCCATGCTGCTGAAAAGGTTGACGGATGCATTGGCTCCTAACATAAAGAAAAATCTACAAAGCTCCTTCAGAACTACAGGTCTTTGCCCTTTTGATCCGGAAGCCGTCCTGAAAAAACTTCCAGCAGATCGCTCAGAAGAGATTGGACGTGTTCTCGACAGCAGTCTTCTGGAATTTTTAAAAGAAACAAGGGGCTACAACTCTGAGAGAATTCGACACAGAAGAGGAAAGAAAGTGATTCATGAACCAGGTACACAGATATCTATAACAGGCCAAGATATCCCACGCCCAACAACAAGTAATGTTCCGGAAATGGAAAATGATGACACAGTTGATGATACTGTCTCGGCTGTCATGGAAGTCCCGTTCTTCGAACCTATACCTTCAACTTCTGGCAGAAGAATAAGGAGAATGAGAACAGCAACGAGAACAGCAACCTCTGTTACATTTGTAAATGTGATTTCCAGTTCTACTATTATCCTGCTGACTGGATTTGTTGCATCACTTGCAAAAATTGGATTTGTGGCATGTGTAACAAAGGCTCAATCAATCCGTCCTATGAATGTATGGTGTGCGAGGACACAGATTAATAATTATTATTAGATTTTCTATTGTTGTTAAAAAAAAATACGATTTTTAAAAGATGATTGTTATAATGTCAATTTGTGTTGATTCCAAAGATAATAATTACAAGACTGATTAAGTGCCTATATTTTTGTAACCTAAGTGATAATAAAAATTACTGATTGATCTCAATAACTCGTTGTTTTTATTTCTATTTCCCCTAAAATGCATAAAATATTAATATTTTTTTATCAAAATGATGTCAAAGTAACCCATACACTTTAGATCTTTGACGTTGATTGCATTTTAATGCCTTGTCAAAGAAACCCCACTTCGGGGTTACTTTGACACATGAAAAACAAAAATATATATAATTGTGGGGGGCCTGTAGGACTTCATATTGGTATGGGATTGATAGTTAAAGGACACATTGTTCTGTTGGAACAAAAACATCATTAATTTTGGTTGTTAAAAAAAAGTAATTCCCAAAAAACTATCGAAATATGTGCAAAGTAGCCCCGTTTTACGGTACTGGATCTGAGCAATCTGTCAAATTCTGAAACAAGAATATGAATGATTTTGTGTTATTAAACAGCATCAAATATGCATTCAATTGGTAACATCGATGAACACTTAGATACTTACGTTACATTGTTGGTCATTCTTATCTAAAACAGGACTGTAGGATGGTGAGTGTGACATTCTTAATTCTATGTCAAGACTTTTGTAAAGCATCTAGAAAAAAAAAAAAAATTCTATTTAAAAAACAATTAAGTTATGGTTGAAACGTAGTGTTATGTAGGAATAAATACTAATAACGATTATACTGACTGATAATAACGTTGGTTTTTTTTTTAAATACTGTGGAATAATATTAAAAACTTACCAATATTACACGATAAAGACAGTTGCAGCAGTCAAGTGTAGAATTTGAATAGATTTTTATTAAAATATTTTTTCTATTTATATATACATAATTTCATCAATAGAGTTCAAAATCGTACGTTTTTGTTAGATATTATTTCTTATACTAAAATGGCATGGTGAAATTGGAACCCTAACATCTCGACACTCTCTCGATTTTTTAAATATGCTGCTGTTTTTATAACTTCAGGCCAATACCTTCTGTGAATTTTAGCTTCTCTCATTAAGCATCTGCCTATGTCAGTAGGTGTAAATTGGGGTTTCTGGATCAGAGGAGATCCAGAAACACCCAATTTACATTATCATCTTCATTTTATTGAGAAGAATGATCTAGTGGCTCCAATGTTTATCTTTTTTTTATCTATTCAGATTATAAATATGAAAAAGTTTTTGTCGAATTTGCCTATTCAACGACTTTTTTATTTAATAGATATCATGAGAAATTAGGAAATTCAATATAAATATGCAAACATTTATCTTAATTCAACATTCATAATTATATGCATTCTAATTTTGTATCGTTACATTATTACATTCATTCAACAATTCAATGACACGCGCAAGAAATTTGAGTAACAGTCGCAGTCGGTCCATTCAACACGACCGCTTAACGAAAATGGAATGCGCTCGCTCGTCCATCACGCTGCCTTATATATCAATAATTATGTATGCAGCAGGCTATTTACTTTTAATTTTATGTGCGATCTTAGAAATAAAAAGCAAAACAACATTTGAAACGATTATATTTTATATGTCAATAACATGAAGTTGAACTTAACTTTTTAACTATTTTAGTAACTAAATGCTCAGTTTCACTCATGATTTCATCAAAATCACTTTGCACTAAATATTGTATATTCACGCTTGCATTATCCGGGTCATTGTCTATTTCTTCCATAAGACGACCATTCACATCATGTATAATTACTTTAATTATTCGACGAACATGTCCGGGCTCCTTACGCATGATAAAGGATGTGTTTTTAACAGACTTCGACTTTTTTTCTTTCTGCTTCAATTTTTTCTTTTCAATTTTTTGCTGTCTACTCTCTTCACATGCTTCATCCGCCACTTTAGTGTACCAGCTCTCTTGGTCTTGAGCATAGTAAAATGGATTAAGTACTGGGTCTGAGCAATCTGTCAAATTCTGAAACAAGAATATGAATGATTTTGTGTTATTAAATAGCATCAAATATGCATTCAATTGGTAACATCGATGAACACTTAGATACTTACGTTACATTGTTGGTCATTCTTATCTAAAACAGGACTGTAGGATGGTGAGTGTGACATTCTTAATTCTATGTCAAGACTTTTGTAAAGCACCTAGAAAAAAAAAAATATTTCTATTTAAAAAACAATTAAGTTATGGTTGAAACGTAGTGTTATGTAGGAATAAATACTAATAACGATTATACTGACTGATAATAACGTTGGTTTTTTTTTTTAAATACTGTGGAATAATATTAAAAACTTACCAATATTACACGATAAAGACAGTTGCAGCAGTCAAGTGTAGAATTTGAATAGATTTTTATTAAAATATTTTTTCTATTTATATATACATAATTTCATCAATAGAGTTCAAAATCGTACGTTTTTGTTAGATATTATTTCTTATACTAAAATGGCATGGTGAAATTGGAACCCTAACATCTCGACACGTGTCCAACAACTTATTGTTTACTAAAAATAATATGAATAAAAGAAATACTACAATGCGTTTGTTCAGTGTAAGTTTTCCCTTCATGCAATTGAGAATAATCGGTAGGCAAAGTCATTGCAGAAAGCTAATATGTCAATCATAATTATTTTTGCAATGTAAGTATTTATTTATAAGGAGAAGATCAAAACAATACATCAATATCGTCATACTACTGTTACGTTTGGTTTTGTCTGCTATTATTTTAATATTCTGAAAGCTTATTTTAATCGCTAAGTCGCCAGTAAAAAGTTAAGTAAATACTTAACATTTTTTGTTTGTAGATATATCTACATTTTAAATCAAGTGTTACTTTACTACTTTTTGATGCTATTTACACCTTAAAAAACGTATTAAAATTGGTTACAGGTTAAAATTAATATATCGTCTTTATAATATATAATAGTGCGACAGAACACACTTTCAACTTCGCAAAATTCTGGCTAAACTACATTACAGAACAAAGCATATGTGGACTCCATTTTAGAAAAACTTCCTCTTCTTTCTTTTAAACTTAAATTTGATAAACACATCACCATCTTTTCGTCGACGCAGTTGGGTAAAAATAATTGTAAATAAATTAGTTGAACAGTATAGTATTACAATATAAATCATAACATACACCCTTTCTGTATTTGGATGCAGATAACTGACACAGCATTTTCACAACACGTGCTTCTTTCCAAATTTGGGATAATATGACGTAGATTTAGGACTATTTAAGAGGTCTCCTGCTGAAGTTCAGCCACAAAACACTTCTTCAAGAGCTAGCGGCATCATCGTACACCAGTTTATCAGTACCTACATACCAGGTTACCAGATCTTCCCTGCACTATTTAAAATGTAAGTGACATTGTTTTATTTTCTATTTCTATTGTTCAACTATTTTATTATTCAACTATTCTAATACTAACTCGTTAGTCGAGTGCTCGTTATCTAAACTACTGAGCATGAGGTCTGGGGTTTGATACCCAGATCGCTCAGTGTTTCTAGTAACTATTCTTATATTAAATCATTCATCACTTAATTTAGGAACTTGAACTAAAATGAATGATTATAAATTCAATATAATGATAATCTTTTACAATGTTGATTTTGTTCATCTATTTACACTTATTCATTTAATTAAGGAGAAGCATTGCAAGGAAATCCTGTATTTTCGATCATGTGTAAAGCCATGTCAGGGCATGTTTTAAACTTTAACATAATGTTAGCTACTAGGCACCTCGCTAAGTATTTGATAAATTGTTACAACTATTAATGTTTAATAACATTTTCTATTTTCAGGTCTAAGTACAACGCAGATCAGCTTTTCCCGTCTGATGATGAGTCAGCACCGGAAACCGTGATGGCGAAGGCAAAGCCGGAGAAAAAGAAGCGCAAGTCGGCGCATGGGTCAACTGAGTGCCAGCCGTCGACCAGTAAGAAGCCGAAGCCAACCACCAGACCAACAGCCCGCGATTTATTCGGAAGCGATTCCGATGACGACAACTTGGAGACAGCGACTGGTAAAAAACATCAACCAATCTACTCTTATATTACACGTAGATTGGCGAACGGGTTTTCGAGGCAGATAGATGAAAAGAACCCAGGCAGTTATTACACAGAGTTAAAGATATATAAATGCGATGACATTGAACGAGTGTCACCGGTACATAGGTGGCGCCACTCAATCATAACAATTAAAAATAAGTGCGAAACGGAATCGGAGTCTTGGAAACACTTAAACAAATATGTTAAGAGTGTTAGAAATGAGTTTAATGACTGCCCGCGTACGTTTATTAGTTCGTATCAATATTAATCAGTATTTGAGTATCGACCTACGAACTTATATTTTAAAAGTATGAATGTAGTGTTACTTATTTGTACTTAGGTACTTAAAATAAATATATTATACTCTATTATATACCTAATCGTTGTATAATCAAATCATTATTGTTTAATCACTATATTCTGCATTTTTATATTTTTAAAAGCTTTATTTGAATAAATATTCCAAGTTATTGTATTTTTTTTTCAGTTGAACCACCTAACAGGTGGTTCAACTGTGGTTTCATCATCAAGCACTAATATTAACTGTGATAAATGTAAAATTGAGATCCCAGTACACGAATATTCGTGTACTGGGATCTCAATTTTATATTTATCATTTATTTATGAATATTAGTTCTCTTATGATATCTATATAGATATCATAAGAGAACTAATATTCATAAATCAAATTGTTTAATTAAGTCAAAAATTTTCGAATGTTGATATAATAGCCACAGCATTTAAAAACAGAATAATGACTTATCGCTTAAATCCATCTCAAGAAGACGAGTACCTTCTAGCGGAGGCGTTCTTAGACGGAAAGCGAGACGATGTTTTGAAAATTATTGAATTGACATTATTGAAACATGCTTGTATCAAAGTAAACTTCGAGTTGTTTGCTTATTTTGTGTTGCCCGTATCAGGTGAGCAGCAACTGAAGTCATTTAATACAAAATATGAGAGCATATACAAAAGTACTGATTATGATGAGATATATTCAAATATAAGAGAGATTTATAAAATGAAATTAACTGAATTTGAGCATTGCAAATCAGGATGGCCATTTATGTCTGTAAGCCATTTAGAAATTAATATTAATAAGTACTCACCCATGCGTGGTGGATCTTACATCGACTTGCCTGCTAAAATTAAGAATACAAAGAGCTGTTTGAACATACAAAATAGTGATAATTACTGTTTTTTGTGGAGCATAGCAGCAGCGTTATTTCCAGCTAAAAATAACGTCTGTAGACCAAGCTCGTACCCGAACGTAAATTCAATATTTAATACACAGGGTATGTCATTTCCACCGTCACATAAAGATATTCAGTTGTTTGAAAAAAATAATGGTGAAATTAGTGTAAATATTTACGGATTGGTTAAGCATCATACTGTTACTGGCCCCTTATATGTCACAAAAAACAAGAGAATTAAACACGTTAACTTGCTTTATTTAGAACAGAACGGCAACGCCCATTACTGTTTCATTAAAGACCTTATGCGTCTAGTCAAACGACAGGTTTCACGTCATAAAGGTCAAATGTATTTATGTGAAACATGTCTACAATTTTATACCAGCGAAACAAAATACGCTTCACATAATTGTTCGAAGATTATAACGTTATTACCAGAAAGAGACAGTTTTTTGAAATTCAAACATTATGAGAGACAACAAAAAATTAACTTTGTTATATATGCTGATTTTGAATGTTTGTTATCTGATTTTAATGAACCAAATCCCGATAAAAGTACCATAAGAAATAAATGTCATCAACCATCTTGTTTTGCGTATTATATATGTTGTTCTCATGACAGAAGCTTGAATAAGTTTGTTTCATACAGAGGAATAGATTGTGTACAAGTATTTATCAAAAAAATTGTAAAGGACGCACAGTTAATTCATAAGATTTTAATTACAAAAAAGCCTATGAAACCAATGACTAAAGAACAAATTGATGATTATCGTAGTGCAACTATATGTCACATATGCAAGCAATTACTATTTGACGACAAAGTCCGTGACCATGACCATATTACTTCTGAATATAGAGGCGCAGCTCATTCACATTGTAATATATCATTTAAAGTATGTTCATTCATACCTGTTATATTTCATAATTTATCAGGTTATGATGCCCACATTTTTATCACAGAATTGTCTAAATACGAAGGTGAAATAAAAGTTATTCCTAAAACAAAAGAAAAGTATTTGTCCATAACGAAAATTATAAAATCAGATAATGATGGAATGCCTGTACAAATTAAATTCATAGATTCTTTTCAGTTTCTTAGTTCAAGTATTGATACATTGACTAAAAGTTTATCTGACAAAGATTTCTAGCATTTGTCCTCCCATTTTTCTTGTAAAGACCAATTCGATTTAATAAAAAGAAAAGATATATACCCGTATGAATATATTAATTCATCGCAGAAATATAATGAAACCGAATTTCCTTCAAAAGATTGTTTTTATAACAGCTTGCTTATGAAAAATATAACAGATCATGAGTATAAACATGCACACACCGTTTGGAAATATTTTAATATTGGGTCCATTGGCGAATACACTGACTTATATTTAAAAAGTGATGTTCTTTTGCTATGTGACGTATTCGAAAATTTTAGAAACTTATGTTTAAAGAATTATAATCTTGATCCTGCATATTATGTTACTTCACCTAGTCTGAGTTGGGATGCTATGCTGTATTACACAGGCGTAGAACTAGAGCTGATAAATGATTTAGAAATTTATCAAATGTTAGAAAAAGGAATACGTGGTGGACTAGCACAGTGCACTCACCGATATGCTGAAGCCAATAACATTTACTTACCTCAATTTGATGATTCTAAACCTTCAACATATTTAATATATCTTGACTGTAACAATCTTTACGGCTATACTATGACCAAGAAGTTACCCACATCAGATTTTAAATTTATGGAATATGATGATATTGGGAATTTTAATGTGTTTAATATTCCTGACGACGCTAACTACGGTTATATTTTAGAAGTTGATATGATGTATCCAGATCACTTACATAATTTACATAGTGACTTGCCTTTCGCTCCAGAAAAATTTGTACCTATTGGAGGGAAGGCACCTAAATTAATTGCCAATTTGTACGATAAATATAATTACATAATACACTATGTCCACTTGAAGGAGTGTCTTAGAAACGGTCTAGTATTAAAAAAAAAATCATAGAATACTTAAATTTCGACAAGACAACTTTTTAAAAAAATATATAGACTTGAATACTAAATTACGCCAAGCAGCTTCAACATCATTTGAAAAAGATTTCTTCAAGCTTTTAAATAACGCAATATTCGGTAAGACAATCGAAAATAAACGTAAACAGGTTGATGTTAAATTAGTTACTAGATGGAATGACAATTGGAATAAAACAAATAAGTCACTAGGTGCAGAAAAATTGATTACGAAACCAAATCTAAAAAGTATTTCAATTTTTAACGAAAATTTTATCGCAGTTCAACTGAGTCTTAAGCTTATTTTAGATAGACCGATATATATTGGATTTACCGTGCTTGAATACTCAAAACAGCATTTGTATAATTTCCATTACAATTTTATTAGAAATAAGTACGGTGATAATGCCAAATTATGTTATACCGATACTGATAGCTTACTGTACTTAATACAAACACCTGATTTTTATAAAGATATGTATGATAATATACATGAATTCGATACTAGAAATTTCGATGTTAATAACCCCTATAGTATACCAAAAGTTAACGAATTAAGGATGAATTGGGGGGTGATATAATCTCGGAATTTATCGGATTAAGAGCAAAACTTTACTCCATTAAAACGCTAAAAACACAAATTAAAAAAGCTAAAGGAGTATCAAAGTCAGTTACAAAAAGTTTGAATACATCTAACTATAAAGAAGCATTACTTAACAATGTTGAATTAAAGCGTAAAATGAATATGATCAAATCCATTAAACATGTATTGTATTCACAAGAAGTTAATAAAGTAGTTTTGAAAAGAGTTGATGACAAAATACAAGTTCAGCCGAATCAAATAAATACGCTACCTTGGGGTCATTGTGATACTGTCTTGTAAAAGCTTTAGGTATAAAAT
Source organism: Melanchra persicariae (assembly GCA_947386135.1). Taxonomy (NCBI): domain Eukaryota; kingdom Metazoa; phylum Arthropoda; class Insecta; order Lepidoptera; family Noctuidae; genus Melanchra; species Melanchra persicariae. The sequence continues at coordinate 9,654,187 of OX376652.1, read as the reverse complement.
ATATATCTAATTAGTTAATAAGTAATATTTTTACGTAATTGTTTCATCAAACGGATATAAACACTTCTTTCTGTATTTGTTGTACGTTCTTTTAAACCCGTTTAGAGTACTAAGATCATTTATGTATTTAATTCATGTATTTATTTTAAGCCTATCTTATTAATTTAGCTTTTTTTTTCCTGTGTGGGTAGACACAGGGCATGCTATGGCAACTTACTTATGGCTTACTTACTAACACAAAATTAAAATCCCATTTTATTATTGAAAACAGCGCCATCTAGTTTTTAGTTAAAGGAAACCAATTGCAGTGTTGCTACGGATATTTCTTTTTTTCTGGTAGTTACTTTATAACATTAATAAAAAAAAAAAAAAATTTCATGATCTTGTATAAAAATAATAGAATAAATGAATTAGTACATAATTAGGTTTTTATTATGAGCTTTAATAGTGAAGAAGTTAAATTTTGGTATTTAAACGAGCAAAAGTTTGTTTTTGAATGGCCACACTTGAATTGCAAATGGCTGCGTGAGAGTGTAACTACTCGTGCGCATTTATTTTCCTTTTGCAATAGAGTTTTTGTTGTTTCGCTAGTGCATCTGCAGGTTGAGTTGAGCTTTCGTTTCTCCATGTTGTTGAGCCGCGTTACAATTCGTTCGTACGTTCGTGTTGTGTTGTGTTGTGTGTGTTGTTGTTGTAAAAAACTGGTGCAAAGATATCAATAATGTTCTCACTGGCCAAATAACCTTTTGGGATATTAACGATTCAATGAAAGAAAAGGCTAATCGGCACTACCCTAATCATAAGGGACGAAAAAGGCGAACATAAAATTTTATTGTAAATGTGTGATATTTTTCTTAATAAAATGGTTTAATATTCAATTATGTGTTTTTTTTATGTAGTACGTATGTTTGTAGTATATAGCTGATACACTCATCTCTCTACCTAATATCATAAAGGATCAGACAGCAGCTATACACCTACCAACATATACATTTACTTATATAAATTAGTTCTCTTAACTAAAAACTAGATGGCGCTGAGTTCGACCACTTCCTAATATTAAAAAATAAGGTAGAGTTGCCTGTCTATAGCCAGTATACTATTGTAGTCTTTGACACAGGGTAAACACGCTTATTTGGACAGCTCCGAGTTTTAATTAATTTAAATTCATTTTTATTAATTTTTAATGTTGTAATTATATTTTAATGTAAATTACCACCCTTCACTCACTGTATATAATTTTCAAGACTCTCTGATACCTCAATCTTCTACCTCTGCAACTCTTACTTTTCAACCACACTATGGACACAAAGCTGGCTTCAAGTTTGGAAGATCTGGAACGCCTATTCAATTCTCGAATGGCAGAATATGAGAACAAGCTCAAAGACGCATCCACTGAAACTCGACCAGCACTGGATATCACAGCACTTTCAAGTGAGTTCACTGATTTTAAAAGTTTTGTTTGGCGGACGCTCTCCAAAGGAGGATGGCGAGGTTGCATGTACAATGGGACCCACTGTTAGGAGTATCGTACAGTATTGAAACTTATAACTAGTTGTAGAACTATATAAAACTAGCAAAAAAGCAAATGGGCAGTAAGTCGTAGAGGCTGGGAGAAAAAAGATATGCAATGTTAAAGATTATAACCTAAAACGAATCTAATAGTGCTTATTTAGTAATACAATATCTTTTTTATGGGTCCGTGGGTTACGCCCCCGGTGTGTTTTGCCCCCGTGGTGGAAGCCCCCGATTTTAAATTAAGTTATTATAGTTGATTTCGCCGAAATAAAAATATTTTTTACTAGATACAGACGATGAAAAAAGTGTTTCGGAACCAAATACGTAGACAAACTTACTAAATAAGTATTCTAACTAACACAATATTGGATACTATAAACATGCTACAAGGATATTCACTTTATTACTATATTACAATTATTTACTTTAGATGCATTACTTTGTACTTTGTCTAAACGAGGCGCCTGTGCCCGGCCAAACTGGTTTTACACAATAGCCAGATCGAATTCTAAAAGAAAGAGATAGGTAGTCAAAGAAAGGGAAAGATAGGGTTGAAAACAATAGAGTCCAGGGTGACGGACAGTGAAAATAGCAAACATAGCGATGGGCACTATTTCTATCCCTTTCCCACATAGTTGCAATATGTTACTGATAAGAAAGTTTAGTCGGTCATGTTAACTCAAAATGGCAAGTCCAGGTCCTTCACGGGGTTTAGCACAAACCAATTACAAAATAATTTCAAATAAACTAGGTGGAAGAACGTTACTACATGTCGGATTTGCTTATAATCTTCATAGGAAAAATAATAAATCGAGTGTGTGGACATGCGTAAATAAAAGACATGGCAAGTGTAGTGGTTCTATAAAATTAAGTGAGGAAAGTGACAATGTACAAATCCAAAAGTGTCATAATGCTGAGTGTCAACCTAACTTAATGAAAAATGAAGTTAGAGTTGTTATGGAAAAATTAAAAAAGGAAGTGAAAACGAGTTTCTCGAGCTCTATACAACAAAAATTTTAAACAAAATTTGCCGAGTTAAAAAACACAGACACAGCCTTCGATGAATACATACCCAAATTCAATAATATCAAGCAACAGTTATACAACTCTCGAAAGAAAGCCTTAAATGTAGAAAAGACACAGTTTCGTAATCCAGCTGAAGTCATTATACCTGAGATTTTTCAAAAATATCTATTAGTTGATTACTGTGAGAACGACAACAGAATTATAGTATTCGTATCAGCACAGGCTTTAAAACACATCAAAAATATACAACACTACTTCGGGGATGGTACATTTGATTGTTGTCCAGGTCCATTTTACCAAATATTTACCATTCATGGAGATATGGGAAGTGATGCACAAGCAACCAATATTGTGCCTATATTTTATGTGCTACTAGTTAATAAAGAAAAAAGTACATATGAAGTCATGTTTAAAAAAATTAAAGAAGCTGTGCCGGACTTCAGCCCCATGAAATTCACTGTAGATTTTGAATTAGCTACAATGCTGGCAATAAAAGAGGTATTGCCAGCGGTCACAATACATGGCTGTAATGTTCACTTCCAAAGAGCCATTTACAGAAAAGCGAAGTCTTTAGGTTTATTGGCACACGAAGAAACAACATTGTATGTGAAACTGTGCACCTGTCTAGCATTTCTTCCTAAAGAAGATATAGAAGATGGTTGGCTTTCCGTAATGGAAAACAGGTAATTTTAATTTTCATTTTATTTTAAAGTTTTAACAGCTCATAGATTGTTTTTATAAGTACGCAAAAATAATATAAAAATAATGCTTAGGTATATACGACATGTCATATATATCATAATTTTTGTTTTCAGTATTCCCGATGAAAAAGTCACCCAATTCAACGATTATTTCGTTGAACAATGGCTTGAGCCTCCGGGGATGATCTCAAAGTGGTGTTGCTATAAAGAACGACATAGAACCACAAATTTAGTGGAGGCCTGGAATCAACGGCTTCAGTGCTATCTGGGCCGAAAACCATCATTATTATCGTTTTTGGAAATTATAACAACTGATATTTCTACGTATAGCACAGGTCAAGTGAGGTAAAATGCTGATTACTTACATAACGCTTAATATATCAGTAATTCATTTTTTTTACTCTTAGTAAATAATCTTTATCTTATACTTTCAGATTACGAAGAAATGACAGTCCTATATGTAAAAGGAAAAAATCTTCAATAATCAATGACAAACTCATTGCTAAGCTGACAGACAAATATGAAAAGAAACAAATTACAATTATGGAGTTTTTGGAACAAATCCGTCCGTATGTGCAAGTCAAGCAAAAATAATCACCTACTTACTTAGCTTAAAAATAATGATTTTGCATGTTTATTGTTACATAATTACTACATTTTAATTTTATATCTATATCAATGTTGTAACCTCCATAGTCACTGCATATAAATGACTTAAATTACATAATTTAATTACAAAGTTCAAATCATCCTAATATTTTTACTATGTTTTTCTTCTTTTGTTACTTTTGTTATCTGTGATTTTAAATGTTAATTGTTTTTATTATATTTTAGTGTTTGAACATTCTGTTACCAATCTTCTAAATATTTAAGTAGATGCCTACCTATATACTTAGTACGTAAATAGTATATAAGTACTTAAAATAATCCTAATTTTAAACTGTGATTTTTAATTTCGTATCTGTGATTTTGCATGTTATTGTTGCTTTATTTTAATGTTTGGTTTTATTTGTTATCAAAGTTGTATTTACGTAGATACCTATTATTATTTATTAGACATTTAATTTAATTTTTATTACATATTAAGTACCTACGTATTACCTATTATTACCCATTAGTACCTATTATTAGATAAGCAAACGTTTGTTACACCGACATTGTTAATAAAGATTTATAATAATAAACTATGATTTTGATTTTAATAATGAACCATGACTTAGACATTTTTTATAATAGGTTACACTTTGCTATCTGACTGTACTTTTGATAAAAATATTTAACTAATAAATATTATAGTACTAAAACGAAATCGGGGGCTTCCACCACGGGGGCAAAACACACTGGGGGCGTAACCCACGGACCCTTTTTTATGTCTTATGTAGTTTCAAAAAGGCGATCAAACAGAATAGAAATATTTTCCAACACTACCATCGTGTTTCTGCATCTCTCTTGCCAACTATAGGTACTTACATAGGTACCTACTCAAAATAAAAAATACGTCTGGGAGCTAGGAACTATAGTGACTTGGTCAAAACGAGATATGAAATGAATAGGTACTGTTAGCATAGACTAGACTGATATTAGGATGAAACTATAATGATTATTGGCAAAAAACTAAGCTGAAAGAAGCGCAAATAAACTACATAATCTGCTAGAGCAGATTATGTAGTTTTAAGGCTCCCATTGGCGCGATGTGTCTAGTTGCGACTGAGATTCTTTCTAAAGTCGGGTCGCACATTTTGCCAGTTACATGATTGATTAATAAAACTCACCCCCCAGTCAACTGTCACGAACCGAGCACATAATATTCAGACTACGGGATGATACTGAGAATTTCACCTTGCCTGTCTTGGGAATCGTGCGTGTTCGGCAGTCGTGCTTACGATGACTAGACCAACGAAGCAGTCGAAAACGAAATGTAGGTACTAGGAATAAATATCTAGCCATCCTACATAAATCACAAACATAGATCTCCCTGAACTCCCTTCATGAAAAGCAATTTAGCAAAGACGCGATTTTATAGAATAGATTTTTAAACAAGAGCTTTATTGAGTAAAACAATACATAGGTATTTAGAAAATCTTTTATTTCGTTTGTGATTATAAAATACAGGTTGTGATAAAAATAGGATAAGGGCAGAAGGATGATGATTATAATAAAGACTGATACAGCAATTATATTCGTTCTATATTACAATATATTCGTTCTATATTACATATTACTGTTCCTTCCTAGATAACCTTTAATGCAATTTATCTGATTAAAAGATTATCTAAGAACGAAGCTGGTGCAGCAACATAGCTTTGGTGTCTGGCATAACCCATGTACCACAATATGCTCATTATATGAGAGCAACAGCCTACTGTCCGTGTCCCTACGGGACAATGGCAATAATATCCTAATATGGCACTTCGCCCCTCCAGCCTTCTATCAACTGCAATGTATGTAAAATAGGACTTACTTGCTATATGCCTAGATTTAATTCTGCCACGTATAATAAATGGTTGGCTGTTATTAAATATCCCTTCTAGAGGTGTGTTATCTCGGCAAACTTCTAAAGCATACAATCCGTGGGCTCTAAGGTGCTCCCCGACATATGATTTTGCTTGCTTTATTTGGTATGTCCCCAGAGCGATTAGTTCTAGGTCATCTGTTGTCAATTCAGGGAATTCTATATTTGAATGTCTAACATTTTGGAACAAAGTATGTCTCATATTTAAATTATTCTGCTGAACAATTTGAGCGAGTTCATTGTTCTCAAATATTTTTTCTTGGATTATCTGAATGACCTCATGGACATTTGTTCGTTCCCTGAATTGAACAGCAAAATGGTTCAATAAGGCAGCAGCAATTGAAAAATCTTGCATAATATGAGGGCACCTTTTATTTAAATAATCTGCACGGAATATTTTAAAATCCCTACTGAACCTTCCATTGACAGCTTCAACCACCCATCTATTCATCGTCACACATCTCGAGATATTGGCTTGGAGAGTCGAAAGAAGTTCCCTAAACAAATCCGTAAAGGCACCTTGCTCTGATATAAGATCATTCATGATTGAAGCATCATTTTTGGTGGCTGGATACGGACCCAATGCCTCAATGATGTAACCATCGCAGCAAACTATAAGAAATGGTTTAACCAAATTATAATATTTGTGAAGGGAATAAGTTTCTTTTTGAAATAAGTAGTTACTACTCTTTTGAGTGCTTAAATATGTGCCATCAGCAATGGTGATCAAACGTTTTTCTTCGGTGGGTGCTTCAGGATTGCCAAAAAGATGATCAGCAAGCAAAGAATTCCTGGCAACAAATTCTTCCCTGGGCTTGTGTGCCCATCCCAAATGTCTAGGCACATAGTCCTGGCAAAGAATTTCTCGTGCCTGCTGCATATATTCTTCCAGAGTTTGTCTGGGTATTTGAAATAATGCTGAGATTCTTTCATCACTATCTCCAGTCCGCATTTTACACAGAAATGCACTAAAGTCGCTTTTTATTTTATGGCTGTTTAGCCGCGGTACTTCTATTAATATTTCATTAAATTCATCTTTTGTCCGTCCAAACCAGTACTTAAAAAGATGGTCATCCATATTTTCAGGATTCAGAAAATCCAATTTTGAATCATCTGCTAGTAAATACACAATTTCTTCTATATGTGCAGCACTAAATGTTGATATAGCATTTTCACTAGCATACAATTCATGAAATAAGTTGGCACCTAAGTGAAAATTGCAAATTCTGGCGTTTCTGGGTATATAGAAATTAACATCCTTAATAATCTGTTTTCTCAGTCCATCAGGCACACGTCGTTTTTCACTGTCATTACACTCCAAAAACAAGCAACGACGTGCTGTATCAGCTGCTCTTCTTAATGTAGGCAACTCAATTTGTTCAGCAGATGTTACCTGCAATGAAGGTCTGGAGATTGAAGGACCAACCTCTTCAATTTCAGGTGTGTCAGCTGCTTGTGTTGTTGGCAATATTTGTTCGGCAGATGTTTCATCCAATGGATGTCCAGATGTCGACCGAATAACCTCTACAACTTGCTCCATCTGTTGCGGAGATAAAGGCTGTGCACTACCTCCTACACTAGACGTGGAAGGTGCAACAGGGGCAGAACTTCTGTGAGAGCTATCAATTACTCTCTGTGCACGTAAATAGCAAGGCACACATATTTCATCAGTGTTGGTTAACTGAAACAATAACAGGAAATGTTTTAAAAAAGTCACAAAAATAATAAAAATACAGATCGATTGAGCATGCACGTCATTATTACTTAGTCATTGTTTTTTTTATTACAAACCTGGCGGGGTCTTATCCATTCCGATACAACATTTCCTATTTGGACTTCTCTTTCAGACATCTCTGGTCTGAGGACCAGTCTGCTCCTGATTCTCAAAATAGATCTTCCACACCCAGCACACACATTACGATGGCCAAGTTGCTGTCGGGTGTTATGTGCAGAATCTTCATTTGAGTTATGATTTATCAACTCCCAACAGGAATGACAAATAAAGTCGTCTCCAGTCGTCTAAAAATAATTATGACCATGGTTTTAGAGCTATTACAGTTAATGTATAATCATGTCAGTGGTTCAAAATCAAGAATGTGACCACTTCTTATCATCCTGTGGGTGACGGTTATACTTTTAAGTTCCTTGTAATAGAGTGCGAGTCTTGCAATCAAACGGAAACAAAACCACGCCACGGGATGATACTGAAGTAAATGAGCTTAAGTACCAGTTTATTTATAGGTATTACAATACTTACATCACGCGGATAAACCCATCTCTGAACTCTCTCGACTACCTGAGCACTTTCGTCGGACAAACGATGTCTCCGTAATCGGGCAATGCGCAATTGACAATTCACACAACGCATTTTAACGGGTAACTAAGTCCAAACCACTTGTAAATTGGAATCCAAAGGTAAAAGCTGTTGTCTAAGTCGGTATGTTGAATAGTCAGTCCAAAGGTAAAGCCAAGTCGTCAAGAATCCACAAAATCGCATAGAAATAATAGATATCCCACGTTAGCCGTTGAAAACAAACAATGGAATAACCACTAATTGTTTTGACACTGACAGCCAACTCCAATTGACAGCATAACGTTCCATTCTAAGTTATCACAAATAATCGTAATAATTATAATATTGTACATTTTTTGTATAAAAAATGTAAATGCATTTTTAATATTAACCTTTGTATGTTTTCTCATACTTTGAAAGTTTTGTTTAAAAAAAAATTGACAAGCGTAAACAACTGTAAGAACGTAAATCATGTAGGTAATGAAAGAGTAGGTTGGAATGTAATATGAAACACGGTGCGTTCAATAACTGCAAGATGACTTATTTTTATGTAAATAAAAATCTTTTCTAACTTTTAATTCCCATCACCTAGTGACTCAATATTTTTTATATAATCCTCTTACAAACTCTTAATTATAGTAAATATGAACTTGCAAGTGAATGACACTTAGTTAATTTATAAATCATGTGGGTCCAACCTCGCCATACTCCTTTAAGAGCCAAATAGAGATGCTTTCTCTTGGGTTTGATAGGCATGAAATGATGATGCGGAGGAAAGTACTTTTGTTTCATGGGATCGCTGAATGTTCAGGTGAAAAATTACATGACGTAGTCCATAATGTATTAACCGACCAAATGGGGCTGCCTGAGATTAAAAAGGCTAGCATTCAGGTCTGCCACAGATTGGGTACTACGCAGAGTAAAGCTAGGCCTATCTTGGTCAGACTGTACACCACTGAACACCGACACTTAATCTGGGAGAGCAAGAAAACCCTGAAAGGTACGGGTATCACTATCTCTGAATTCTTGACGCACACTAGACACCGAACTTTCATGGACGCACGCAAGCATTTTGGGATGCAGAGCTGCTGGTCGGTGGAAGGTAGGATAGTCATCGTCACACCGGATTCTAAGCGTCACAAGATTGAAACTCCGGGTGAACTTCGGGCACTAGTTTCGCGGTTCCCTATGGCTTCTTGCGACTCGAGTAATGCTGCGCAGGCTGTAGAACATACTTCTCCAAGTGATGTGAGCCCGCCTGAGGTTACTGCGACACCCTCAAGAGGACAAAGAAAAGCCCGCCGGCGTAATTAACTTTGTTATTGTTCTGTCCCATAAGCAAGTCGCGTCTTAATTTTGTTGGACAGCGATTACTTAACTTAGTCTCTGTGCCGGTACTTTAAACATTTTTCACTTTCTGTATCACCCACTTTTTAATTCTGTGTTAGTTATTATTCGGATAATATGGTGTCGGTACAATTATTTTATTATTTACATTTTTGTTATGTCAAGCCGGCCGCCAACCTGCCTGAACTGTCAGTGTCAATTTGAGTTTGACATTACAACTCAGCGGACACCGGAACGGAAAAATACTGCGTCAAGAACGCAGTATTTTTCCGTTCCGGTGTCCGCATACTGACAGAATTCGAGCATGCTTATGTTTTCGTTTTGCGCTGTCTATTACCTTAGTTCTAATCTAATGTTTGTTTTATAATAAATTGAGTGCTTGTTTAATGAATAAGTTGCCTGGTAGATGATTTCTTTCTACATACCAGTGAGTTGGGGTGGTTGTTGTAAAGCAATCAGCCGTTTGTACTCAGTTTTAATTTGTTTTGTTTAGTTTTTAGCCATTTTAGTTTATATATATATATTTATTTTACCTACGTATTTATTTATGAATGAACCTGTGGTTTTAAATGACAGCTTTTTCTCTTGTTCTTCTTCGACTTGTAGTTTTGTTAGTGCGGAAAGTGAGACTCCACTTCATACTTTGCATGACAACATCTCCTCTCTTTTTTCTAACTATCCTAAAAATTTGCATATAGCCCATATTAATGCTCAGAGTGTTCCTGGTCACTACTCCGATCTTCTGGCATCTTTCAGCTGTGCTCATCTTGATGCACTTCTCATCTCAGAAACTTTTCTTAAGCCTTCTCTCCTTTCTACGCACTATGCACTTCCTGGCTATGTTCTGGTTAGGAATGACAGGACTGGCAAGGGTGGTGGTGGCGTTGCCATGTACATACGTGCTGATATTCCACATAAAATTGTTAGTGCATCTCCATCGCAGTACTCTGGGTCGGCTGAATTCTTGTTTCTAGAGATTATATTAAATCACTCCAAAGTATTACTTGCGGTATTCTACTCCCATAATCTACATATTAACTATTTTGACTCCTTAGAATCATCTCTCAATATTCTTTGCCCATCGTACGAGCATGTTATTATAATGGGTGATTTTAATACTTGTTTACTTAAAGATGATACTCGGTCTCTCAAACTCCGTTCTCTCCTATCTTCTTTTAATCTCGAAATTCTTCCACTTTCTGCGACCCATAACTTTCCTAACTGCACGCCTTCTCTTTTGGACTTAATGATAGTATCTTCGCCTCACAAAGTTGCTGAGTTTGGGCAACTCACTGCAACCTTCTCTTATCATGACCTCATCTATTTATCTTATCGTATCCGATCTCCTAAACGTAAACCTCGCTACTGTTTTCTTCGTAACTACAATGGAGTAGATCTGGTTGCGTTGACGCGTGATGCAGGTGATATCGACTGGACTACGGTTACTGAAAGCTCATGTATTAATGAAAAAGTGAACTGCTTCAATTCACGGCTGTTGAGTCTATATGACAAGCATGCTCCGCGTCGGAGAGTTAAAATTAAGCATAATCCTGCTCCGTGGATGACTACCCAAATAAAAGATGCTATTGCTCGTAAGGACAAGGCAAAGAGTAGGTACAGGCGTAGACCCACGGAGCGGAATGTTGCTCATTTCAAAGCTCTGCGTAACACCTGTAATCGTCTGTGTCGAGATGCTAAGAGACGCTATTTCCACGAATCACTTGTAGATCGCAAATCCTCTGATATCTGGAAATTTCTAAAGTCAGTTGGTATCGGCAAATCTCCTATTAACACCTGTGTGGATATCGACTTGTCTGCTCTCAATATGCACTTTTCTCTTCCTCCTGTCTCTCTTGAACCTAATGTTAAAGCTTCTACTTTGCTTGAGCTCTCCAAACTGCCATTACCAAATGGTCCATTTTTTAATCTCAGTTCTGTCTCTGAAGACGATGTTAAAAAATCTCTTCTTGCTATCTCCTCTTCTGCTGTAGGACATGACAATCTGTGTTCGAGAATGATAATCCCTATTCTCCCACAACTGCTTCCCATTCTCACTCACATCGCTAATTATTCCTTATTCTCCGGCACATTTCCTACAGCTTGGAAACAGGCACACATAATACCATTACCCAAAATAAACAATCCTTCGTCTTTATCTCACTTCAGACCAATTTCCATTCTACCTTTCCTTTCTAAAGTTCTTGAACACATTGTTCATGGCCAAATTTCCAGATACCTATCTTCAAACTCTATTATCTCACCTTTCCAATCTGGTTTCCGTGCTGGTCACAGCACTGTTACTGCACTTTAAAAAGTCACTGACGATATCCGCTGGGCTATAGACAATAAATCTCTCACTGTATTAGTTCTACTCGACTTCAGCTGTGCGTTCAACTCAGTGGATTTCGACATACTTCTTGGAGTCCTCCAGTCTATTAACTTTTCTTCTACCGCACTATCCTGGTTTGACTCTTATCTTCGGGGTCGCTCTCAGTGTGTCCGCCTTGAAGACACTTTCTCTGATTGGTGTGACCTCACTGCTGGTGTTCCTCAGGGTGGCGTTCTCTCTCCTCTTCTTTTCACTATCTTCATAAATACCGTTGCTAAGGTTATTTCTTCCAACTTCCATCTTTACGCAGACGATTTGCAGCTTTATCGGCACTTCTTGCTGGCTGACGCGGATTCAGCGATTAATGCCATGAATCATGACCTGGAGAATATTAATCAATGGGCTAAGTCTTACGGCTTACAGATTAATCCTTCCAAGTCCCAGGCCATGATCATAGGCAGCCGTTATTATCGCACTGCGCTTGACACTCGCAATTTGACGCCTTTATCACTTGACGGATCGATCATTGCGTATACGGACACAGCAAAGAATCTCGGTGTCTTAATTGATAGCAATCTTTCTTGGCGAGCGCAAGTAAGTGAAGTCAGTCGTAAGGTGCACTTTTCCTTCCACTCTTTAAAAACTCTTCAAACCTTCTTGCCCTTTAAAACTAAAATTTATTTAGCTCAAACTCTGATTCAGCCGATTATTGACTACGCTGATGCCTGCTACCTGGATGCCACAGAGGAGCTCTTAAATAAGCTTGAGCGCTTGCAAAACTTGTGCATTCGTTTTGTTTTTGGCCTGAGGAAATACGACCATGTCTCTCAGTTTCGCAAGGATCTCAAGTGGCTCCCTATCCGTCTTCGCAGGAACACTCGAATAGTATGTCTCCTCTACAATATCCTTTTTAATCCGGCATACCCTGGCTACCTGCGCGATCGTTTCTCATTTTCTCGCCCTGCCGATGCGCTGTGTAGATCCCACCTCAAACACCATCTAAACTTCCCATCCCATAATACTCATTCCTATTCCCACTCCTTCTCTTTTCTTGCAGTACGATTGTGGAACTCACTCCCATCTGGCATTCGTGATTGTAAAAATATTTCCCTCTTCAAAAAAGCCGTCAAAGAGCATTATCTCTCTACCGTATTATAATCTTTGGTATTTTATAGATATGTATTATTTTATTATAATTATTTATTTATGTAAGTATATTTGTTTGTATGTTTATTGTAGTTTGATTTATATTTATTAATAGATAATAATATGTTTTAGTTAAGTTAGTATAGTCTATTTTAAGTTTCCGTTTCTGCCCTTTTACACACTGTGTCTACTTTTCTAATCCCACTTTTCTATCGCAGGTCTGCTGGAAGAAATTTCTTTTGAAATAAGCAGTACCTTTGTGCTCTTTTATCTGTATAGAATTTTCTTTTTTAAGTTTATTGTGTGTACATAAATAAGTAAATAAATAATTTCCAGCATACATATTATAACATGTTTTATTATAATTATTTTAAATAAAGTATTAAACTTTGAAGGCTGTTTTTTATTATGGGTATCCATTAAAATAAAATGAAAAGTGCACTGATTTACTATTTAATAAATCAAAATTATTTTAGCTGTCCTTTAATCTGCAAGGTGAAAATAGCATCGTTCTTGCATAAAAATATTTTTTTAATGGTTTTTTATTTTTGAATTCACACTGATATTGTGCATATGTATATATACGAATGTTAAATAACATTTGAATTAATCGGCAAGATGAAGTTGATCAAGCAACCCATATCTCTCAACGTCAATAATATAAGATTATGTGACTCCGTTCACCACATCAGACATAGCGCTTTATTGCCAAATACCATTCGCTGTATAATATGTGGTCCATCAAACTGCGGAAAAACTAATGTTATAATTAGTTTACTGCTGCATGAAAATGGGCTCAAATTTAAAAATCTTTATCTTTACTCTAAAACTTCTTTTCAACCAAAATACCGTTTCTTGACTGAAGTATTTAAAAGAGTGCCCCAGATTAACTTCTATGAGTTCAATAACAATAAAGATGTGATTTCTCCGAGTGAAGCTTTAACAAATTCTGTTTTCATTTTTGACGATGTTGCGTGTGAAAATCAAGTAAATATCCGCAATTATTTCTGTATGGGTAGGCATAAACAAATAGATTGTTTCTATTTATCTCAAACCTATTCTAAAATTCCGAAACAATTGTTACGTGACAATGTAAATTTTATTATAATATTTAAACAAGACGATGTGAATTTAAAACATATTTATGAAGAGCATGTAAGTTCTGATTTAGAATAGAAACAGTTTAAAAATATTTGTCAAACTATTTGGAGTAAACCTTTTAATTTTTTACTTATTAACAAAGAATCGCCATTAAATAATGGGCGGTACAGACAGAATTTTGATACCTTTTTAAAATTTTACTGATTATTCGCACATAAATCACACTGGTAATTCCTCCAGGTTTAGGCAGAGGCATAACCCAACAGTACACTCACCTTTCGTCAGTTATGTTTAAGTTCCATGTAATTGGTTTTACATATACATAAATCACACGCAAAAACAGATTCAGTATAATCTATGCATTAGCTGAACACAGTTGTTATAGGAAATATAAAATGGAGAAAAATATTAAAATAGAATTAATGAAGTCCGTAGACTCCATAAAGAATAAAATAAAACATATGAAGAATCAGGAACACACAGTGAACTTGTCTCTTGATAAAATGCTAAAACCTGTCACAGACCCTCTTAAAACCCTAGCTGATTCCAATACAAATATTGAAAAAATATATAAAATGGGAGATGATTTCGAGATTTCATTATAGTATAAGATCCTGATATAAAACGACCTTCACCGAGATGCTTATTTAATGAAACGTCTTTTATATTCAATTTAATATGTCAATAAATATAATCCATATGGGTTGCCTAGCAAATTTCAGTCCAGAGTATGTTTAATTAATAATTAAAAAAAAATATTTTTTTAAACATTTCACCGGTATGATTATTAGATAAATTCTATACCAATCGAAAGTATGAAGCCCATAGAATATGCAAACGTTAGGTTGCCTATTCTTTTCCGGTCACAACTATCGGGTGGCCAGGTATAAACAGGTAAATCTGTACTAGCATTTTGCAATGGTCTGTTTATTGAATGAAATTTAAATGAAATTAAAGATTATTTTATTCTGAACACGGTGGTATAGGGTTGCTTGCGAAAAATCAGTCCAGAATTGCGGTTGTCGAATTTTAAAAAGCAAAATATTGCTCCGAGTGAATGTGTGCGACTGAGAGGACCCAACCGACCATCCCATGCGATAGAAGAGGACACAGCATAGCAGCTGTTTAAAGTCCGCCCACTTAAAGAAAGAGAGTGCGCATGCTATTTGGGCTTGGAAAAGAAAAGGATAGCGATAGACTCGTATATACTATGCATCATTTTGGAGTAGTTTATTATTTAAATAGAGAAATAGTTATTTTTTTTTTTTTAATCAATTAATTATTTATGTGTATATTTTTTATGTGACACTAAAGTATATATACATCTTTAGTAAAAAAGAAGGCTATAGTGATACATATATAATACTACCCTGATTAAAAATATTGATTGAAAAAAATTAAAAAAATTTACTACATGCAAATTATAAATCTATAAATGTAAACAGAGAAATTGAAATCAATTGAAACTATTGGAAAAAATTCAAAACCCATAAAAGTGATTTTTTTTAATCAGGGTAATCTTGCAAATTTTATTTTTATTATAAGAAGACAAAATAAAAAAACAACAATTAAAAAATTACTTCTATTTATTGTAAAAAATTAAAAATACAATTTTTTTTTTTAAATAATTCAGAATCCGAGTCATCGGACATAAAACTACGATCTTCAACTTCTGAATCTTCTTCGTCATCACTCTCTGTTTTACTTTTTTCGACAATGTCTTCTATCTTTAAAGGTGTATGATCTCCAATGAATCCTACTGGTTTTAAATATTCATCTAAGAACCATCCGCAGTTCTAAGGCTCAAGTTTCACGCATATTGGATCCGTTGCATTAAGCCACATGGAATTTACGAAAATAGTTCGTAAAATTTTCTGAGTTAATGATATCCGGCATGGTGGTATGGAGATGGAGTCGAAGCCTTTTATTTTTTTAAAAAAGTGCTCGCTGTCTTCTTTTGCAGAGTAATTTTTCATAAAAAAACGATGTCTCGCATCATTCACACTGGTGCAGTTCCTGATACCGTACATACTAGCCGTAAATTCTTGAACGGTCTTCATTTTTTCATCAATTTTCATCAACCTGTAAATGCATGGAAGGCGAGAAGGCTTTGGCATAATTTAATTCCCAACTTCAACGCTAAATCGGTGCAATTAATGCAATCAACAGTTTGATTATTTTGCGTTGCGATTACACGGCAGCCTTTTACAACAAAGGGAAAGTAAAACCTTTTCAGCAATTTTCGAAAAATGAAAAATATCAAACAGTTTTTGCATCATTAACAGATGCTGCTGATATTTTCATTGATGAAAAAATGAAGACCGTTCAAGAATTTTCGTTCGTAAGTCTTTCTAGTTGCTGAACAGGCAAGCCAAATTTCTGATTCGATAAGTTTGTGCGTATTTCCTAACAAAATTATCAAAACGTCAGTATCAGAGGTTTTAATTAAAATCCTTGAGCCTGGTTCCGCTTTAGAAGCATGAAAAATAATCCTTGTATCTGCCTCTTCGTGATGACATTCATAATTAGTTTCTTCAGTTTTTTTTACGAAATTTTCCTGAACTTGATAAGAGTAGCAGTGATGGTCGACGGTTAAAAAGATTTTTTTGTTTTGGATTATTGTTACCAAATGGTCATTTTCACAATAATCAGCCAGAAACAGCACCAGAGCCTCTTTAAAGCGATAATTTTTAAGGCTTTGCAAAAAATTTTTTGGTCTAGTTTGTTGAGGTCCCGAAATTTTGTATAATTTTTAAAATTCGACAACCGCAATTCTGGACTGATTTTTCGCAGGCAACCCTATATCACCGTGTTCAGAATAAAATAATCTTTAATTTCATTTAAATTTCATTCAATAAACAGACCGTTGCAAAATGCTAGTACAGATTTACCTGTTTATACCTGGCAACCCGATAGTTGTGACCGGAAAAGAATAGGCAACCTAACGTTTGCATATTCTATGGGCTTCATACTTTTGATTGGTATAGAATTTATCTAATAATCATACCGGTGAAATGTTTAAAAAAATATTTTTTTTTAATTATTAATTAAACATACTCTGGACTGAAATTTGCTAGGCTACCCATATGGATTATATTTATTGACATATTAAATTGAATATAAAATACGTTTCATTAAATAAGCATCTCGGTGAAGGTCGTTTTATATCGGGATCTTAGACTATTAGAGGGCCATGATATTTATGATGGTGTTAATACACCGTTTGGAATAAGAAGTGAAAACAAAACTTTATTAATGGGTAATTCAACAATATCATTTTCTAAAATCGATAGTTTGAATAACGATTGTGTCATTTTGATTAAAATCGGTGATAAATCTTACAATTTAACTCCTGGAGGCCTACCACAACCTCTTAAAACAATATTATTTTAATATTACTTTGTAATTTCTGTTGTTGCATTTTCAACTCTCGGCGCTGATCCGAGCGTTGAAAATCCAACAGAGCGGAACGCAAAGTAATATTAAAGTAATATTGTTTTAAGAGGTTGTGGTAGGCCCCCTGGTCTGAAAGAACTTTTACTTCGGAAAAAACCTGATTTAAAATTAGTATCCCCTAAAGATAAACTTGTCTACAAAGATATATTGCATTACACAAATGCTCACAAAAGAGACTTCAATCCTAAAGGTCAAATAAAAGGTGATAAAGGAATAAAATATCGTGAAATAATTAGACCATTTTTTTCTGAAACTTTAAATGATAACATTCCCACTAAACTTGGAGGAAACTTACCAAAGTTATATATATACCAATACTAAAACAGTACTGACTTGGTATATTGGGACGACCCTAACGAGTTGGTTGAGAGATTAAAACTATTAGTTGCTTCAAGAGATGCTGGCAATACAAACCATGATAATGAAATTTTATCGATAGTTGAAGAATTAAAAGAAGCGGACATAATTAAAGAATAAATAGTTGAGAAGGTATGGTTTTCATTCAGTATCATGTCATGGGTTCAAGACAAATGTTGATATACTAAATTAAAATATGAGTAAAGCCGACGTAGTAAACGAAATTCATAAAAATGCGAGACTAAACTTTCCACGAAGACATGTTATTATGAAAGATATAGATGACCTTTGGCAAGCAGATTTAATTGATATGCAATCAATTTCCAAAGAAAATAAAAATTACAAATTTATTCTTGCTGTTATTGATACATTTTCGAAATACACTTGGACCTTTCCTTTGAAAACCAAGACGAAAGATGTTGTATGCAATTTTTTCAAGATTTTGTTGGATAATGGGCGTGTTCCTAAAAATGTGCAAACGGATAAAGGAGCAGAATTTTATAATCATACATTTCAAAACCTGATGAAATCTTATCATATAAATCATTATTCAACCTTCTCAACAAAAAAGGCATCAATAGTTGAGCGATTTATTAGAACATTGAAATCGAAACTGTACAAGGAATTTAGTTTAAAAGGTAACTATAATTGGATAGATAATTCTCTTCATAATGTTATTTTTGCCGATGCATTGACGCGAGGACTTTTGCCTCCAGGTCCCAGGGCGGAGATCTGGCCAGTGCGCAAGCCGCCTCGTAGGAGATCGTGCGATTGTGGTGAGCTGCCCCGTGTCGGCGGCCAAGACTATCTCGGAGGGCCGAAGGTTATTGGTGGGTTGGGTTTCCGCGCAGGTCAAACTGCTGGAACCCAGACCTCTGAGGTGCTTCCGGTGCCAAGTGGGCCACCATGTGGGAGCTCTATGCACCTCGGAGGTGGACCGCAGCGGTCTCTGTTTCCGCTGTGGTCAGCCTGGTCACAGGGCCGGCTCCTGTAACGCCGCGCCGCACTGCGTAGCATGGTCGGCAGCTGGCAAGCCGGCCGACCACTGGGCTGGGGGCAGAGCCTGCGCTCCACCCACCAAAGCCGGAAGCAGGAGGAAGTCCTCCGCCACCGCCGCCGCTTCTTCTGCCGCCATTGCCGGTTCCACCGCGGCTGTTGTATTAGCAACAGCCGCGGTAGAGCCCCCACAAAGGTCTCCGGAGGGGGCGGAAATAGAGTGCCAATAATGGCCCCATTTTACCCCCTCCTGTTGAACGTCAGCCACTGCGCCGCCCAGGAACTGATGCTCCTGAGCATGGCGCAGTGACTGATGCCTGTGGACGGCGAGCAATGAGTAGCTCGCCGTTCGATCAGAACAGGCCCGGGTCGACGGCGCGCTGTGTTCTACGCGCGCCGAATCAGCAGCCGTCAGCATAAGATGGGGCCCGTTAGGTTAGGTAGTTAGGTATTAATCAAAGCGATGGGACGAAAGAAAGTAAACTGTGTGTACCATTACTTTGATTATGACGAAGTTACCAAAACTTCTAAGTGCCGCATGGAAAACTATGGACAAGTATTACGGGTGAGTACCTGGTCTACCTATTGTAGAACTTTAAAAACATTTTCACTATTAACAGAATATTTACCAAGTAGATCGTTTTTTTTGAGTTTCCGCTATTTTGGCGCTGCTAACAACCAACCTTCTTCTAGTTTTAGTGATCATTAAATTCTAAAAACCTTTCTGGAAAAAGCGGTTGACTGTCGGGTAGACAAGTAAATGAGTCTGCAAGTATGTTAACAAAAATAAATTAGTAAAATAATATGACTAAAATACGGTACACCGTACCTGCCTATTTCTGCAGCGAAACAGTGATGCTTGTATTGCTGCACGACAGTAGGTATAGTATGAAGGGTACGGTCGTCGGCAAAATTACAATCAAATAATACTTTCTGTCTTCATGTCTCAGGTCTCAGTTGTAGCAAACGTGATGTAATAGCATTTAGGCAACTGGCTAGGAGGTTTGTAAATATAATGGGTACAAATAGTAGTTTATCATTAGGTGGGTCTTTTGCCATTTTAAAACCTATAAATATTGACAATCTCTGTATTGTAATAATGAAGTTCCAACCAACCCATCTCATAAAATTTTTCTTTTTGTGTTTCCTTGCAAGTTGATTGCACAAATTTAATGATTTGATTTGTACGGCCGTTTCCAATGTGTGTTTGTTTACGACTAAATCGTTCTTATACTTCTGGAGGTAGGCAACAAAAACCGTTCAAAACCGGTTAATTCCATAAAACCTATTTAAGAACTTTTGTAGCTTAAAACCGTTTAATTGGGGTTAAGGTAGAACAAAACCGAAAACAAAAGTTCCCTATGTACTAAGGCGTTAACCGGTTCGAGAATTTTTCCGGTTTCCAAGCCTTGATAACCAGTATTAAAGTTCTGGTAACAAATTATTAAAAAAATATAACAATACAAATCTACTCCATGCATCTACTGTTCTGTTACACAAAAGTTTGCGCGTGTATTGGCCAAACATTTGTGGCGCTGGTTTTAAATCGGTAATTTTATTCAAATTTGAATTTGAATGGTGGTGGTGCTCTCAATGGTGCTCACGAATAACGCCGCAATTTGGTACCAGGAAGTGAATAAAGAGATTCATACATGGGATGATGCCATAGAATCATTAATCAACACTTACGGTGATGAAAGTTACCGCGGCCCTGGAAAGAAAGGCACTAGGAGGATTATGGGTGGGTTTTAGTCAGTAAAAGTCTGACAAAAAATATATATTAATTAATTGTAATAGTTACATAATAGGAGCTGTATCGAAAATAATGTAAATCTAGTGTATATTATATTACTATATACATTTTAGTCTATACCGACAACAAATTCTACTCATATTACTCTTTAGATAGAATAGACTTCTTCTTCCGCGCTAACCTTTTTTCAGTGATTGACTCTTGCGATGGATAACACCGCTTCTTAGCTTCCAACACTTTTGGATACGATGGTAATGCATTCGGTGATTTTGCATTAATGAAGTCTTTCACCATAAGATACTGATGTTTAGTCAGTTTAGTCTCATTTATGAGAGACAAAACTTCATCAGTGTTGAAATTTAAAGAAGCGTTAGATCGACTTGAATCATCCAACAGAGAATTGACCGCGGAACTTTCTACTTTACTTAACTCTGCAAGCGTGCGGCGTTTGGATCTCTTGCTACACTCCTCGAAATCCTTTCTGTGCTGATACTGTTGAGTGCTTGTCGAAGCCTCTGCTGCGGGCCTTGAGTGTCGTGGCTCTCTGCTGCTGCACAAGTTGACAGAACGCAATTTCAATTTCGTTCAGCCAATCTCCGTACTTAGAGACCATGCCAGAATAATTGCGAGAGACTTGCTTCCAAATAGCTACAAATCTAGTACAAAGACTAGCAACTCTTTTTTCTAAGTCATCATCAGCAATCAAATTCTAAACATCAGGCAGCAACTGTATCAAGGCTTGAAAAACTCGACGTCACCGTTGCAGTTCAGAATTGCTATCCTTAATAGACAGCCAAGTATCTAGTACAAGCATTCTTTTGAAATAACACTCAATAACAGAACCTAAAACTAGACAAAATACATTTAAATGCGGATCAAAAACAATACATATTTCAAAGCTTATTTCGTAGCAAGTGCTACGCGCCCAGGCGCTCGGCGTAGACCCTGGCTGCACCTTACAGATGCAGCATGCCGCAAATACATTTTTTAAAGTCTAGTAGTAGAGATTTTAAGCAAAATTTTTATACCTAATTCAATGGCACAAGTAGATACAAACATAAGTAAAAGCTTCAACATAAAAAAAATACAGAAATAAATACGTAAGAAATGCTGCGGCGTAGTCTATTTAAAAAAAAATTGTGGATTGAAAATGCAAAATAGTAAAGTAAATTAATAATACATACCGGTAACTTGAATGTCCATTACAAAATAACAGGTCACAAAGAAGTTCGAACTTGAAAACACGCGTCGCGTCTTAGGATAATTAGCGCTTGATGATAACACGGTTGATGACCAATTACATGTGTTTACTTCCGATGCCAAAAAAGGAATGTTGCGAACAATAGATTGCAAAATCTTTTATACCCTCAGGTAGTATGACAACTATTGGGTAACTGAACTAGATATCATGGCTTAGCTCAGTCATTGCCATTGGAGGCCTATGACCTACTACGAGACCACTGTGCATTGGTAGAAGCAGGCCATCTCGTTTTCTGCTGTAGGTTTGAAATGTATTCGAGATTAAACCTCTTCTAAAAGTGTTGCTTGATACATTCCACACGTTGGTAGCGCTCCAAACGATTGATGTTGGCATCGGTGATCTGTGGATTTGGAACCGACATTAGTGAGCGTCCAATAAGGAAATGAGAAGGAGTGAGGGCAGAGAAGTCTAGAGGATTAGTGGATAAAGGAGTAAGGGGCCTTGAATTTAAAATTGCCTCTATTTGAGTTAGGCACGTAGCCATTTCCTCGTAAGTAAAATGAGTAAGTTGCAATAGTCTTTTTAAATGATGTTTGGTTGAACGCACCCCGGCCTCAGCGAGACAAACCTGAATTCTATCCCTATATCAGTATAGGCCCAGCATAGTCGACACTACTATTAAGAAAAAGGAACTCTAAAGTGTTTCTAGTGTTGGGTAATTGTCCCATGATAGGCTGCACATTTTGAGCTTTAAACCTAAAACATTTCAGGCATTTGTTTACAGTTATCTTAGCAAGGTTTCTGCCTCCCAAGGGTCAATAGGTTTGACGAATAGTCGATAAAAGTAATTGTGGACCTGCATGTAGTAGTTTTTGATGTTGCATTTGGAATAATAATTTCGTGACATGATGCTTACTACAGAGTAAAATTGGATGTTTTACGTCGTATTCATACGGAGAGTTATCTAGTCTGCCTCCTACACGGATAATATTGTAACTGTCTAAAAAGGGAGTCAAAGAATTTAACCTATTTTTAAGTGACAATGACTTCCCGGATCTAAGGATAGAGTACTCATCTGGGAACATTTCAGATTGAGCTACACATAATATAAGAGACAAAGCATTTTTAAGTTCATCAGCAGAAAGGGAACCTGTTACTTTAGAATTATATTTTTTTAAAAATTGTGAATAAATCTTAGAATGTAAGCTACGACGCGTTGTAAATAATTTAAGTTAGAATATTTGTAAATTAATTGTTGTATGATTGAACTACATGTTAGCTTAGAACTAGATTTAATACTATTATGACTATCTACTAAGTTCGAAATTACTTCAGGTAGATCTTGTTTCACGTATTTATTTGGCTGTTGTAGCCAGGCATTTTCATTATTTAATAAAAACCGAGGGCCTGACCACCAAAGTGCAGAATCGCTGATGAGATCAGCCTTCAGCCCACGAGAGACAAGATCCGCCGGATTGTCCTTAGACGGCACGTATCTCCACTTAGTACCCGAACTACTTTCTTGAATCTCGTTGACACGATTTCTAACGAAAGGCTTTAGTTGCTGGGCCGGTTTAGACAACCATCCCAGCACTATAATAATAATAATAATAATAAATATCTTGGGACAACTCACACACGGCCATCTGATCCCAAGCTAAGCAGAGCTTGTGTTATGGTAACCAGACAACTGATGTGGAATCACACCAATAGTGAAATCGGTGGATTGGTAACGTGAGGGAATCTCTTACCTTTGTGCACAACCTGGAGCCTAACAGAGCCCCACACAGTTCTAACCGTGGAATAGTCGTAGGCTTGACTGGTGCCACACGGCTTTTGGAAGTTAACAGGTGAACAGTGACTGTACCTGAACTAGTTATCGAACGAAAGTATAAACATGCGCCATAAGCCTTTTCAGACGCATCTGTAAATACGTGAACTTCATGGGTTATGGAGCTATTGCATGAAATCCATCGCGGAATTTTTATGTAATTCAGACAAGGCAAGGTACTCGCAAATGCTAGCCATGAGTCTCCAATCTCCTGCGACACTTCGTCATCCCACTCACATCTGTCTATCCAGAGTCTCTGCATTAATATTTTTGCTTCGACAATGCAAGGACTAACTAAGCCTAGTGGGTCGAATATCTGACTGATTACAGATAAAATGTGGCGCTTTGTGATTGGTTTGTTGGTACCGATTGATATTGAAAACTCGAGAGGAGAGGCTACTCGCTATGCCGAGCATCATATTGATACGGAAGATCATGCGCCTATTGCAGTGCCACCTTACCGCCTTACGCCCGCGAAGAGGGCCGCAATGGAGGCCGAGATCAACAAGATGCTGAAGGATGGTGTTATTGAAAAGTGTGAGTCGGCATGGGCCGTACCCGCTCTCCTCGTCCCTAAGAAGGATGGCTCGACTAGGTTCTGCGTCGACTATCGTCGGCTTAATGCCGTTACTAAAAGCGGCACTTACCCTTTGTCGGTCATCGAGGACCTACTTTATCGAGGACATACTTGTTTTTGCTTTCAACGCATACAGACGTGCTCATCAATGCATATTTAAATATAATAAATTAACATTTGCATAAATAGTGACCTACTATTTAGTGTACCTACTAGCGTATTTTGACGAATACTTACAATTTTAATACAAGTGCTGTTTAGTCAAAAATGGACTGATTTGATTATCATAATCTGAAACATGGAAGGCAGCCCCTTTAACCGGAGTGGGTTGACGCGACGCAGCCCTCCACCAACACCTACACCGGTACAGCCCCAACAACCAAGACGTGACCAAGCCATAGAAAAAGAGGAAATGGAGACAGTTTCGACTTCCGAGATTCAGAGCTGGATGACCTCTATTGAGCAGTGTTTGAATGAGGTATGTGCGATTGCTTCTGATGGGAAATTAAACTCTGAGCAGAAGCTAAAAATAAGCAATCTTTGCCGTAAAGTTGGACATGGAGTTTCGCAAATGGCTGTTCATTACCAGTCGCTTAAGCAATATGCCTATAAGACCCACAACTCCCTGAACAAATTGACAGAAGACCGCAACCTTAAGGACTACGTAATGGAGATGAACCGAACCATTAAGGAGTCCTGTGCAAGGCAGGAAACAGGAACAACATCTTTGGCAGATATGGTGAAGAAGGGGACCAACAGCTTTATTCGTCCCAATACTTTTAGCTCCGTGGCGATTTTTCCTTGCGATAATTCGAAGACCAGTGAGGAAACCAAGAACATAGTCCAAAAAATCATATGCCCTGGTGAAATGAAACTGAAAGTCAGAGGAGTACGCAAAATAGGAAAAGGAGGACTTATAATCAGCACGGAGACTAAGGAAGACCTGGAAAAGCTCAAGGAAACAGTCCAACTCGCTTCGTCAGCGCTCACCGTCGATGAACCTCGAAAGCGCAAACCACGCATAATAGTAATAGGGGTCCCTGCATCTATGGCTGAAAATGAGGTTTATAAATGTATTTATGAACAAAACTTGGCCGACAAACTGCCCACTATCTCCAGAGATACATTTTTGACCTCAATCAAGCTTAGCCATAAATCTGGCAGAAAAGATGCAGAGAACTGTAACTATATTATAGAAGTTCCTGCCATTATTCGGAAGGCTCTTATCACACAGGACAGATTATTTATAAATTGGACATCCTGCCCGGTTCGAGACTTTACACTGGTAACGAGATGCTACAAGTGCCAGCAGTATGGTCATGCAGCCAAGACGTGCAAAATAGCTGCCCCTACATGTGGACACTGTGGTGATGAAGGGCACACCATTCAAGACTGCACCAAAAAAGCCGTTGCGCCAAAATGTGCAACATGTTTGCGCTTCAAAAAACCAGCCAACCACAAGACGGGAGATCCAGAGTGTCCTGCTAAAAAGGCTGCCGAAAACAGGTACTTAAACTCGATAGACTATGAAGGCGCCTAAGAGCGCCACATATTTGTTTATATTTTAGACTTAACTTACTGTTTATATTCTTCTTTTACTACATATTATGGATAATAACTTAATTACCGATATAGATAACACATTTGTACCCGATTCAAAGTCATGTCAGGTTGAGGACTGCATACAATATCTTTCCAACTATAAAAAGTCTCTAACCATACTAACCCAAAACATTCGTAGTATTTATAAAAATATAGATAGCTTCAATATTTTTCTTCAAAGACTTAACTTTGATTGTGATATAATGGTACTAACCGAGTGCTGGCTTTCAAATCGCCAGGATAACCTCCCAGTAATGCCAGGGTACAATTTATTGTATACCAAACAAAACAATAACCAAAATGATGGTGTGGTAGTCTATTCTAAGGTATCATTAATGGTCTCAGTGGAAGAACCTACTCTAAAAGACTGTATGTGTAATTGTTTGATCATCAATATTGGTACAACCACAGCAATAATCGCCATGTACAGATCCCCCTCCGCTAGAAACTTGGATTCTTTTAACGCGTCATTAAACCAGATTTTTCAAGACCTAAGCTCATTCAAGAATGTTATACTAACAGGTGACATAAATATAAACATAAACACTGAAAACTGTGATGCAGGGACCCAAGAGTATCTTAATGTCTGCTCATTCCATGGTTTTCTACCTGCGCATACTTTGCCTACACATCATAGCGGTTCCTGCCTCGATCATATGATCATAAAATCCAGTTTATCGTATGTTACGCTTGTTACTAACTCAACAATTACTGACCATCACGCTGTTCTACTTGCCCTAAACTTAATGCTGCCTAAGCAAAATCGTCCCCAGACAAAAACGCAATTAAACATAAACAAACTCGAATATGATTTATGCAAACTTGACTTTAGCCCAGTTTACAATACTGCTGATGCAAATTTTGCTTTATCGTACGTAATAAAACATGTTCAATTAGCAATATTATGTAATACTACTGTTATTACAGTAAGCAAGAAACTTTATAATATTAAACCTTGGATCACTCCTGGCCTGATTCGGTGTATAAGACACAGAGATAAACTTCATCAGACATGTAGGAGGAACCCAGGTGATACTATCATTAAAACCACATATACCAGATACAGGAATTTTTGTAATAATCTCTTAAAGAGCTTAAAAAGAAATTACGATGAAAATGAATTACATAAAGCAGGAAACAATAGTAAACAACTTTGGAAACATATTAAAAACGTCACTTATATGTCAAAACAACGTGAATCAAATTCGAGTTTATTGCCTACTAATCGTTCATCGCTTCTATCAGCCAACCTTGTCAATAATTTTTTCGTGAATGTTGGGAAAACTCTTGCCGAACAGATTCCTATGAATCACTGTGTTCAACCATCTTCCCAAGAATTGAATAGTAAGCGCGCACTACAATCTTTTGGCTTGCTGGACACTGATGAAGACGAAATAACCCGCATTATTAGAGGACTAAAAGATGACTGTGCAGTGGGTTGGGATAATATTAGCAATAAGATTCTTAAACAATTCAAGCACATCCTGGTACCACCCTTAACACATATTTTTCGTATCTGTTTTTCCGAAGGTATTTTTCCTAAATGCCTTAAAAAAGCAGTCGTAATCCCTATTTTTAAATCCGGGAAGAAAGACTTAGTTAATAATTATAGGCCAATATCGTTACTCCCCTCAATATCTAAAATACTAGAGAAAATTGTAAACAGTAGGCTAGTTAACTATTTAGAAAAAAAATAATTTATTATCACCAGTGCAATTTGGTTTTAGAGCCAAATTATCCACAGCCGATGCGGTGCACCACCTGACCGATTATGTCTCAGAGGAACTTGGCAAAGGAAACCAGACCCTGGGGGTCTTCCTTGATCTGGCGAAGGCCTTTGACACAGTATCTGTTTCTATGCTTCTGAACAAATTAGAGGCTATGGGAATAAGAGGAACGCCGCTGAAACTTTTTGCTGATTACCTAAACGACAGATATCAATGTGTTAGGATAGATAATATTACGAGCGATGAGCAAAAAAATACTGGTTTTGGTGTTCCCCAAGGAAGCATACTGGGCCCAACCCTCTTCCTGGTTTATATTAACGATTTGTGCAATTTAAACATTAAACAAGGCAAAATTGTTTCATATGCTGACGACACGGCCTTAATATTTACCGCTAAAACCAGTAACGAATTGTACGAATACGCTCAATTAGGTTTCAACACTGTGACTAATTGGCTTCAAAGTAATTTACTAACATTAAATGCTGACAAGACCAAATGTATTCACTTCTCCATGCGTAAGCCTAAATTTAACATAGCTAATCCTCATCTGTTTGCACATCAATGTGGACACCAGCCAATCAGTACATGTGATTGTCCTATTATCTCCCATACATGCAACATAAAATACCTCGGAGTAATAATAGACGAAACACTTACTTTCAGACCACATATTGAAAGTTTGGTCAAAAGAGTGCGCAAATTAATATACGTTTTTAAAAAACTGCGAGCTATTGCGAATTCAAAATTGATCAAACAAGTTTATTTGGCCCTAGGTCAATCTGTAATCCAGTACTGTATCACTACATGGGGTGGAGCACTCAAAACTCACTTACTCCCTCTTGAAAGAGCTCAGAGAGCCATTTTAAAAGTAGCAAATTTCCATCCCTTTCTTTATCCCACAGTTCTGCTATACAAATCATGTAACGTACTGACTGTTCGCCAGCTTTTCATTATGCACTTGGTATTAAAACAGCACACCATGCTTTCGTACAACACCGAAAATACTAATAAGCGACGGAATGATATTGTATGCGATTCAAATGCGTTATCAAAATATGTTTTTATAAAAAGATTTTTTACATTTTTAGGTCCATTTCTGTACAATAGGTTAAATAGAAAATTAAGTATCTATAAGTTAAATTATTAAAGCTGTAAAAAGACAATTGTGCAATATTTACTAAGCATCTCTTACAAAGAGACAGAAGAGCTTCTTTTTGTCTGTAAATAAAACATGACGTGTCCATTAATTTTAGGTTTTAAGTATAGGCAATAAAATTGATCCATTATTGTTAATTTATTATTTTAAGTTGACATAAGCTCAATCTAGCCTGAAACACAGGTTAAACCTAGTTCAGGCAAATAAGCAACTGTGTTCTTTAAATTTTGTGAGATATTTATTGTAAATGTGTCCTATTTTATAAATAAACAATATATTATTTATTACTTTACGCTACCAAGAGGGAAGGGTACATGATGAGTACCAGAGATCTCCGGTCAGGCTACTGACAAGTGATCGTATCACCGGCAGACCGGGACAAGACAGCATTAGTGTCGCCTTTTGGTACGTACTGTTTTATTCGCATACCATTCGGCCAAGTAGTATTCCTCCCAAGGGTATAATGCCCGATGAGTCCAAGGTGCAGGCTATTCAGCAGATGAATGAACCAACCAACCTCAAACACCTGAAATCCTTCCTACAAACCTGTTCGTGGTTTAGGAAGTTTGTGCCAGGGTTTTCCGAAATAGCTCAACCGCTCACCAAGATAAGTAAGAAAAATTAACCACGGGCTTGGACCGAAGACCAGCGGCGAGCATTCAATGAGTTATTGACCTTAAAGTCTCCCAGTGGCAGGTCCTGGGTCCAGGGCATTAGTGTTGGACCCTTAAATTACAAGCTTTTGACATAAAATACGAGTATACCCCTGGTATGGTAAATGTCATTGCCGATGCACTAAGCCGACCTAACTGCAATGAGTCATCTCAAGAAAGCTGCGGGGTCTGTTCGGTGATCATACGATATACCACGCAAGAATCCAGCTGATTTGCGATCTGCTCAGCTGGGTGATCCTGAGGTGAGTAAGATCATAAGTGCCGTATCAGACAGCGATATTACTTCACGGGTATGCGTAATTCCTCTACTGACTATTTAAAGAATTGTTTCAACTGCCAAAGGTACAAGTTCACCAATCAAAAGCCTGCCGGTCTTTTGCAAACACCTATTCTACAGCAAAGGGGTGAAGTACTGGCTGTTGATCTGTTCGACCCCCTACCGGAAGCTGAAACAGGAGAAAAGTGGGTATTTCTTGTCGAGAATACTGCCACTCGATGGGTGGAGCTATACGCCCTCAAAGAGGCTACAGCTGAGGTATGTGCCAAAATAATGATCGAAGAGTATTTTCTTCTTCTAATGCATGTTTCTATTCGGTGTCAAGCAGAACCTGATACCAGTCTATCATCCTGAGGCCAACCCGGCCGAAAGGAGGAATCGGGACCTGAAGATCCAACTGGCAATGCTGGTCAAGAATGAGGATCGTGTTTGGCCCCAATTCTTATCACAGGTACGGTTCGCCTTCAACATTGCAACTTGTTCGACCACAGGACTAACACCAGCGTACATGACGTATGGCCGCGAAATGCGGACACCATTTGATGCACAGATTTTATGCGTGAGTTAAGTGTGATGACCCCAACTCTATTCGTTTTATCAGCAAATCCCCCTCTACTCAAAGTAGCAAATAAGAATATTGTTAACTTAGCAATAATTGAATAGAAATATATTAAATTCATTGAAGATTCTTTAATAATATCAATGTGTTCCTCAGGTTTTTTGTTGTGGACTGATCGTTATCCACGGACATAACACCAAACGTTGCAAATAAGGTTCGATACAAATGGCAAAATAATATGTTTGCAAAATATTATTTTGCTAGTTTTTTTGGTGTCTTTTTTTCTTGAGCTTTTGGATTTTGGACTAACTTTCTTTATGTTATTTTTTGGTTGGATGTGTTGCTATCGTTTTTTTTAGTTTGCAATAATAATGACAAGTTTGTTCGTGTTTGCACTAAATATCGAAAAAAAATGCACTTTTGACTAACTTTCGTTTTTGACTTGCATCTGTCTTGTGTTTCGCTCGCATATTTAACCGACTTCAAAAAAAAGGAGGTTCTCAGTTTGACCTGTATGTATGTTTGTCCGCGATTATCTCGCGTTTGGCTGAACCAGTTTTTTTAATGCTTGGTTGCCGATTAGTTTGTTTTTTTGTAAATTCTTACTTAAATTTTAGATTACCGACCGAAAGCTTTGACTTAGCAAATGGAAGTGGTGAGGGGCGCGTTGGACGCAGGGGGCGCGGGGTCGGAGAGGCAATAGCAGTCGCGGTGACCGTGGCAGTCGTGGAAGTGGTGAGGAACGTGGGAGCCGTAGCGGCCGTGGCAGCCGTGGAAGTAGTGAGGAGCGTGAGAGCCGTGGATGCCGTGGCAGCCGTGGAGGCCGGGGAGGCCGTGGAGGCCGCAGGGGGCACGGACACGATAGTCAGCCCACCCAATCAGAAAGGCAAGTATATTTTGGACAGATTTATTATATGACTTTTATTCTTGATGCTAATTTTTTTTTTTTACAGTGAACTAGATATCGTCCGCGCCCAGCGCCAATTAACGCAGAAGCGTACTGCAGCGCTGCCTGCAGAAGTCAAGAAGGAACTTTTGTCTCGCAAACGCGAAGCCGAAACCTCGCGATGCATTTTGCCTGACGCGCCACCGCGCAAAAGGCGCGCCCGGTAAGTGTATTTACTACATACATACTACAAACAACTTAACATTGCATCATGCCTTCATAACGTTTTTTTTTGTAGATTACCATCACCGGAGCGCGAGCCATGCGTTTTTGAAAATGCGAATAATCCAAGTAAATTCTAGGTAATGATTGTTATAATCCGAAAATAAATTCTTGCTTTTTGTTATCTATTTTGTAGTAATTTGAATTAAAATTATTTGTTTTAGAGAATATTCAATTGGTTCCCCCCAGACAAAACGAAGGATTCAAAGCGAAGGCGAATATCGAAATTCGTAATTAAATGTATTGCGAGATTTACAGATAATCTTGTATTTTAAGAGTTAACATGATGCTTATTGTTACAGAGGAGCAAGAAGGGGGAACACATGGAACTGGAGACATCCCGTACCTGGAGGACCTCCCCATTAATGTAGCGGACGTTGTAATTCGTAAGTAAAAATTTTGGTAGATTTATAAATAATCTTGTATTTTAAGAGTTAACTTGATGCTTGTTGTTACAGAGGAGCAAGAAGGAGGAACAGAGAAGGCTGGAGAGAACCTGCACTTGTAGGACCTCCCCATTAATGTAGCGGAAGTCGTAATTCGTAAGTAAAAGTTTTGGTAGATCTTGTATTTTAAGAGTTAACTTGAAGCTTGTTGTTACAGAGGAGCAAGAAGGAGGACCAGAGGAAGCTGGAGACAACCTGCACTTGGAGGACCTCCCATTTAATATAGCGGACGTCGTATTTCGTAAGTAAAAGTTTTGGTTGAGTTATAGATAATGTTGTATTTTAAGAGTTAACTTGATGCTTGTTGTTACAAAGAAGCAAGAAGGAGAAACACAGAGAGCTGGAGACATCGAAGTTTTTGTAGCGCCTTCCACAAGTAGACAACGTTCTTCGATTGGTACGTATTTTGGAATTCATTCAACTTGAAGTAAAATTTTAAAGACCGCGAAATATTAACGGTAAGATCGTTTGTTCTAGTGGTAAACGACAAAGAATTTGACGTGGCAATTGACGACTGAATTAGACTGACGGACGACTTAAGTGACTGTGACATGGACACAGAAGACGAGGACTTACTCCTTACGACAACCATGACTGGCGGAGCCCTCACTTCAGGCCGACTTGACTGCTTACCAGTCCCGCGTACTTGAAGCAGAAGACCAATTGAATGACCGGGCTATTTAGGGAGATTGCACCACGTGACTGTTACGATTTCAAATGGACCAGAGACCGTCAGATTTTTACAGGACGACGTGAGACCTTTACCGGGACTCCAGGACCGACTTTGACTGACCAGACACGTATTGTCGACATTTTTTACAAAATGATAGGCAAGACAATGACTTTGTTGACAATATTTGTAGAGAAACTAACCGTTACGCGGACCAAAAAATTTCACTTTTAAAACAACAAAACAGATTTCTAACGACCACAAGAATATACAGATGGACACCGACGGACATAGACGAAATTATCATTTTTTTTGCTATTGTTATCTTACAATGGTTATACCCTCTACCGGAGGAGGAGTCCTACTTTAAATGTAATGGTTTCGGCACTATACCTTACTTTTCAAAATTATGTCGTACAACAGATTTCTATTAATTAAATCAATGATGCATTTCGTCGACAATGAGACGATTACTGAACCTGGTAAACTGTGCAAAATACAATCCGTGACCGACTATTTTAATAACAAATTTTTCAGCATGTATTATCCTTCTCAAGATATAGTCATCAATGAATCCCTTCTGAAGTAGCGTGGGAGATTAGGTTTCTCTCAGAAGATTTTGTCGAAGGCTGCGCAAATCGGAGTGAAGACTTACGAGTTGTGTGAGTATTCCTCCGGTTATCTTTGGAAGTTTTTTATATATGCTGGAAAAGACAAGACTGGGACTACGACTGACGTTATTAATGTTGATGACACAGACGAAATAACTGAGGAGACGGAAACAAGGAACTTATATCCACCCTGGAATGCGCACAGGCTGTCTATACGCGGTCCGAGCGAAATAAACTATGTTTTATTATATCCTGGGGTCTGAAATGAAGACTGCAAATAACGGAATAATTTTTGATATTTGAATGACTTGGAATGCCATCAAGCCATTTTTTCCTCCCTGATTCTTCTCCAGGCAGTCTGAAATTATATTTTTTAAATTTATTTAAAATATACGAAGTGACACACCTAAATCAGCGATTAATATGGGAAGTTGAAACTTTTTTGCCATTTCCCTACAATGTTCCTCGGGAAATGTGAATTTCATGATCACGTCTTTTAAGTATTTGGTACACCATTCCATATAAAGTTTTATTATGCTTACGTTGAAGACTACCTCTTATTTATATGCTGTATTGTGTAAATAATCTTATAATTTCGTTAATTATGGGCACCCTACTTCAAGAATTGAAATATACTTACTTGAAGAAAGAAACACCGCATCCTGCATAGGATTCGTTTTTGCAACCTTGAATCGCACACTTTTTAACCATCTTTATTACATCCGAATAAAGAAATTTATTGTTTTACAACAAATAAATATGGCTGGTGGGTTACCAGTCTAACTTATATACTCGTAATTATATATTCTACTAATAATCTTTTCTTTTTTAATTACATTTCAATACAGTATCCAAATTATTGCTAAAAAAATGTTCTCATTCTAACAGATAATTTAAAAATATTAGAAATATATCAGAACGAAAGTTAATGTTTTTTTAATAAGACACGAAAATTTTATTTTTTCCTACCATTCCTACTAAATTCGGGAATAATCCTCCTGGCAACACTTTAGAAAGGGACACAGGGCTCTTCATGCGCTTTCTCTCTCGGACCGGATTTCTCTTTGACCAAGTGATTATCTGTAATAGAACTTAACTTCATAAACATAAGGTTTATTTTTATATTGGTGTCAAATTGACAATGCACATTCCAGGGTTGATATAAGTTCCTTGGACGGAAATGACTGATCAACTTACGACTGACAGTAGTGATGCACGTTCCAGCAATGCTACTGCCAAAATTGTCTATGACTTGATAGAGCCGTTACTTCACCGTGGGCACACGTTAATAATGGTAAATTTTTACGATAGTCCATTATTAGCGCGATGTCTTAAACGACAACAAACTGACTGTTACGGAACTTTACGACTGAATCGGGAATTCGTTCCCGATTCATTGAAGACTATAACGAAGACTGAACTTCGACAACGGGAAGTAATGGCAAGCTACTGTGCCGATTTGTCTATCATTGTATAGCGAGATTCGAACCTTGTTAGCATGATCTCGACATACCATGACCTCCTAATCGGTACAAAACAAAAATATAACCGACTGGTTCATAAACCTAGTGTTGTCCTGAATTAAAACAAATCTATGGGAGGTGTGGACCGGAATGACCAGTTTTTGTCTGCGCATCTCATGGAGCGTATAAAAAATAAAATCTGGTACAAAAAAGTGTTCCGACGCCTTTTAACTGTGCCATATTTAACAGCATTGTAATTTTTAAGACGTAATATAATAATATTTCACACAGTCAGTTCAGGATAACACTGGCGGAAGACTTATTAAAGCTACACCGACATATTGACCTGACAAGCGAACCACAACTTATAACTTCTAGAACTGGACTGACAAGGAGACCCCGATCAAGTGGAAGCGCTAACAGACCTCAACTCGAGCACCGTCATTTTTCGGTTCGAACTGGAACCGGTTAAGCAGAGTCGCTGTTGGATGTGCTCACAAAGAAAAATCACTCGCCAGGACTGTATGGAAGTGCTTAGAATGCGACGTGAATCTCTGCATTCAAAATTGTTTTATGGACTACCATATAATTTTAAGTTGACTGTATTCATAGGACTAGGAATTTTTTGGTTGCGTGTAATTTAACATTTTTTTTTAAAGAGTCTCCGTGGTGTTTCTTCCACGTTCTTCTCTATTGAGATCTACGCTTTGGAACGTGCAAATAACTTCATCTTTCTGACCGACCGACCTTGACTATTCAAAAGTGCCTGTAAATGGTCTAATTGAAATAAAGATTTTTTAAATCTGTGATAACTTGGAAAGTACAAGTTGGCTCCTTCTGGGTAAGCTCGCTCCATCGTAGACTTTGTCTCTGTCATCTCTGACATTGACTAGAGTCAAGAGCAAATCGCATCTCTAATAAAAAAATAAAAAAGTACTCATTTAAATGAAAAAAAGTGAAGGACAAGCTTGATCTACATTAAATGGCCAAAGCAACTAATATACTTATTTGGATTAGAATTAATACTGATTAAGAGAAATTAGTTTGCAAATAAAGCAATATCTTTAAATTAATTATTTAGAGATAAAAATGGTTGCTGTGAGTCAACCTTAGGAGATAAGATACAAGCTATCGGGGACTTTTTTGTAGGCTTTTTCATGATATTCATTTCCGTAGTAAGTATATTATTTTGATGTATCTCATACGGTTTAGCCAGGGCTTGCAATGTCAGCGCTCGAAAATCGTTTTTTTTGACGGCTTAATCACAAAATATTGAATTTTCTCTATTTTACAAATACCTAATTAGAATGTTTTGTATGTACTGGGTGGCGCAAAAGTACTGGCACTAAAGAAAATACTTTTTTTTTTTTTATATGACATTTTCTGTCATTCTGTTGTTGAAAATTGTGTAGTGAACAAATGTAAAATACACTGAAAATAAACATGGACCGTTTTACTCCCCAAGAACGTGGAATAATTGTGTCAATGTTCTTACGGAATAATTCATCAGTAAGAACACAACGTGAATTTCGTCGACGATTTCCCCACCGTCCGGCACCGATTGGTCGCACAATTCGACGCTTTGCCACACGCCTTGAAGCAACTGGCTCAACATTGGATAGACCTAAGTCTGGGAGACCAAGAACAGGCCGTTCAGCTGAAAATATCGATGCTGTGCGCGAAGATGTGGAAGAGTGTCCAGAAACATCAACGAGGCGACGTGCCACGCAATTGGGCATTTCCAGACGGACCCTGCAGCGTATTTTGGTGAAAGACTTAAAGATGTTCCCGTATAAAACTCAAATGACTCATCAGCTGCTGCCTGCTGACCACCGAGCTCGTCTAGATTACTGCCAGCGCGTCATAAACCTCAACCTTGAAGAGGATGATTTTCCTTCAAAATTGGTTATGAGTGACGAAGCGCATTTCCATCTCTCAGGGCATGTCAATAAGCAGAATACTCGGTTCTGGGGCACTGATAATCCGCGCATTATTCAAGAAACACCTCTACACCCACTAAAAGTTACTGTATGGTGTGGCATCTGTGTTGACAGAGTGATCGGACCCTATTTTTTCGAAGACGCTGGAGGCAATGCGATTACTGTCACTGGAGAACGCTACAGAACCATGTTACGTGAGTTTTTGATACCCAGTTTGGACGAATTGGGGCTGGAGCACATCTGGTTTCAACAAGACGGCGCTACGGCACACACAGCGCGCGACACTATGGACTTAGTGAGGGACGCTTTTCCAGGCCGAGTTATCTCTCGTTTTGGCGATTTGCCTTGGCCTGCAAGATCACCCGATCTGACCAGTCCAGACTTCTTTCTTTGGGGTTTTTTGAAATCTCGGGTGTATGTGAACAAGCCACAGACTCTCGCAGCTCTAAAAGAAAACATTCGTCAAGAAATAACGAACATATCGCAGGAAGTGTTACGGCAAGTTATGCAAAATGTCATAAATAGGGCTCAAATGTGTATCAACTCTGGAGGTCACCATTTAAAAGACATCATCTTTAAATCCTAATGGTACGAAATTTAATGGCACAAATATACATTTAAAAAAATCTAAATCTAGTTTTCTAATTTAGAAAAAATGTTATAGCTGAACCAAATAGGGTCTTTACTTTTGCGCCACCCAGTATAAACCTTCGGGAATAAATTGTCTAAATAACAGTGAAAACTGCTTAAAAATACGTTGTTATGTATAGGGGAGACTTGGTACACTTGATCCCTCTGGGACACATGGTACACTAATTTTATATACCAACCACGCTTGCTAGATGATTAATTACTAGCAACTCTGTTTATGGTACGGTATGACTGTTAGGAAACACCCAAATGTCAAAACTGACAGTTTGTGACATGGCGACCGGTGAGTGATTTTCGTGTAGTGAAAAAATATTTTGGTAAATTTACTTTTGTTTATAAAATAATCGAATAACATGTTTTCGAGTTTGAGTATTAATGATTAGAACTGCTATTTTATGTGCAATGATTGCGCTAAAAGTTCAAACACATAGGACATTAAGGTTAGGAAATTGGTTATCTTTTGAATTTTTTCGGTTACTGGGGAGAGCTGATACAGAGCGTTGTGGGAGACTTGATCCGGGGGGAACAAGTCTTCCATAGCGGGCTTAAGTCTCCCATAGAGAGATGTGATCATTATTAAAATTTGTGAAAGATACAGCTTTCAAAGTTTTCAATTAACGTTATTATTGCAGGTCAAAAAATGCCGCGAATATGTAAGACTAAGCAGGGTGCTAAAAAAAGGGAAAAAATTGACCCCCAAGCATTAAAAAACGCAGTCTACGATGTCGTATTTGCTAGCAAATCATTAAGAGGCACGGCAAAATCTTATAAATTATCCCCTATGACATTAAAAAGATATGTCAAGAAAAAAACAGATGCTATTGCTCCTGGGGGTACCTCCCCCGAATACGAGCCTAATTATAGGCAGTCTAAATTTTTTTCCAACAAAGAAGAAAAAGATTTATCTGAGTATAAAAGCAAGTAAAATGCATTATGGCCTTACCCCAAAAGCAGCACGAGCACTTGCCTTTGAATTTGCTGTATAAAACAGTAAAACAATACCACCGAACTGGCAAGAAAACAAAATTACCAGCTATGAGTGGTTGCATGGCTTTATGAAACGGCACAATGATTTATCCTTGCAAATTCCGGAAGCTACATGTCCCGGGCCACAAGTTTTAATAGACACAATGTGTCACAGTTCTTTTCAAAATTGAGAAGTTTATATGAACGCTTCCATTTTGAAGCCAGGGACATGTGGAATGTCGACGAAACTGGTATTACCACAGTCCACAAACCTAAAAAGATAATAGCTTCTAAGGGTCTCAAACAGGTCTCAAAAGTTACATCTGCCGGGCGGGGTGAATTGGTCACTGAATGTGGTGCGATTAATGCAGCAGGAAACCATATACCATTTCTAATTTTTCCGAGGAAAAATTGGCAGTCAAGAATAATTGAAAATGCTCCTCCTGGCTTTGATGGAGCTCCTTACCCCACAGGCTGGATGACAGTGCCAAATTTTGTACGCTTTCCGGAACATTTAAAAAAAAAATCAGTTGCTCAAAGGACAATCCATGCCTAATCATCTTAGACAATCATGAAAGTCACGTCAGTGTTGAATCCATAAATTTTGCCAAAGATAATGGTATCCATGTCTTGACGATACCACCGCACACATCTCAAAAACTCCAGCCACTAGACAGAATAGTTTTCAGCTCATTGAAGTCACATTACAACACAGCATGTGACGACTGGATGTTACGGCATCCAGCTCAATCAAACTAGCCTTATTTGTAAGAGGACATAAATAATGACAAGGCTTCACTGGAAATTTGGTGATATTTGGCTATCCAGGAATCAAGATAAATGAAGTATAGTAAAAGTGAGGTTATATTTTAA
The DNA here is from genome assembly GCA_947386135.1 of Melanchra persicariae. Lineage (NCBI taxonomy): Eukaryota > Metazoa > Arthropoda > Insecta > Lepidoptera > Noctuidae > Melanchra > Melanchra persicariae. The sequence goes on along the minus strand of OX376652.1, from coordinate 9,615,260 downwards.
TCTAGTAGTTTTTTTATGTTATTGCGAAATATTTTTGAATGGCTTCGGTTTTTTAATGGTTTTATGAATGGAATGCAAGTAGAGAGCCTCCATGTGTGACGTGTCGAAGATCTGATACGTTTGCCACGCCCTGAGGGTCTAGAAAAATGTCATACTGCCAGCGGTAGCGTGACGACGGCGATTAGCAAAACGTCAAAATGTATGGTATTGACAAACGCTGTCGAAATGTCACGTGATCACATTCCTACATTCGACAGTCGCATGCGCTAATGGAATGGCAGATTGTCTAGGCCTCTGGATAGTCCAGTAGTCGAAGACAAGTCTCGACATCCAATATCTAAAACTTAGAACTCAGTAGGTTAGGTAGGTACCTTCTAAAGGTAGAAGAGGAAGTAAAATAATACACCCCTACTGTGTGTAGGGGTGTATTATTTTACTTCCTCTTCGATATTGGAAAAATTCCCGGAGTGGGTAATTTTCACTTAAAAATTCATGTTTTACTATATCTGAGTCTGACGTAGTGGCTGGATAGGGGCCCAAAACATCAATAATATGGCCATCAGTGCACACCATTAAAAAGGGTTTGGTTAAGTTTCTATATTTACGTAAACTGTATGTTTTTTTCTGATATAAATAATTAGAACTTTTTTCTACATAACATTTTGTTCCATCAAATATAGCAATGGGCCTAGAATCTCCCTCAAATAAAGCACTAGGTATGGCTAGCTTTCTTTCTTTTATTTGTTCCCTAGTTGTGTTGCAAACCTAAATGCTGGGGCATAAAATGTTCATGAAATATCTCACGGGCTTGAAATAGCCACTTATCTACTGTTCTTTTAGATATTTTAAATAATGTTGCCAACCTTTCATTTGAGTCCCCAGTTCTTAATTTCATAAGATAGGCTGCTAACACTGAGGAACTGTTGCGAATTTCTAACAATTGCGGCACCTCATTAAGTATTTGATGGAACTGAGCTTTAGTAAACCCAATCCAAGTATACACAACATGGTCTTCCATATCATCAATGTTTGCAAAGTTCAAAAAGCTTTCTTTACAAGACTCTTTTAATGTCATCATATCATATGCCTCGCAGTAAATGTTTGTAAATAATTACTCCTTAAACTATAAAGGAAATCCCATGCTTCGAAGACTAAATGTACTCTGTAACATTCAGTTCTCTGGCATCCTTCTATGAAGCACCGTCTCTCTGATTCAACTGCCCGCATGTAATCTGGCAATACAATTGTTGGTTCTGCGTGCTGCGGTCCTGGTTCCACAATAGGGGCATCTGATGAATTTGGCTGCTCTAAGGGTACCTCGTTACCTTCATGTTGTGCTTGTTGAATGGAAACAATTACAAGTTCATGCAGATTGTTGTCTTGATTTCCATCTAATTGTCCATCCGAAACATCAACAGACGATAGGGCTGGCGGTGGGTTGCTCTGCAAGGAAGTTGAGGGACCAGTTCTCATGTGAACAGCAGCTCTATCAGCAAATATCCAACAAGAGTGGCATATACGATCCGCCTCACCCACCTATAACAAAAGTAATTAGTAATTATTAAAATATTTTCTAACATAATAATTATATTATAATAAAGTAAAGTAGTATAGTAACTCGGAGAAATGTATCTGACATACATTTCATAGTGAAAATAGCACAATCTAGGATTGAATGTCCTGAGCTTTTTTCTAAGCTCTCTCTTAATGTTCCTCCTCGACATTCTCGTTTGCGATATCTTCTACATGATTCGCTCAGCCAAAGCATTCAACAAAATTGTTAAGAATCTTTCAATAGATTTGTTTGCAAGTAGCTTATCGACCATTAATACTATTCAATCCAAACACTATATGGTTCCTGATGCTTTTTAATAGTGGTCGCACGTGTATTTCTTCCTACACAGGTACTTAATTTAAATTTTATGTTAAACTTAGTGTTAGTGAATATTTTACAACTTGTACACAACAATACTCTATTGCTAACTGTGGAGGCTTGTAAATGGCTTTTTGTGAATTACCTTACTAATACTATTATATTTATAGCTGTAAACCACTCAAACATAATAAAATAAAACAAAATTTGGCAACCGTGACGGTGGTTGATTTTAGTTTATCGAATTATCGGACGCACGCGACAACGACACAAGATGGACGACGTTGCGAAATACTTAATTTTGAAGTGCAATAAAGAGAGAAGCGTTTTACGACGGCTCTTCACGATCTCGGCCAACGCCATCGAAGAAATTTTCAGAACCGATGAGGCGAGGTTGACCGAATTACAATGTGGGTTTAACAAATTAAACGATTTACACACAAGAATTTCACATCTAGATACTAAAATAAAAGACCAAACATTAGACAGTGAAAGCATGGATACCCAATTTGAAAAAGAAATTTTGTCAGCAGAACATACAGCAATAGATTTATCATTATTAAAACTAAATATGAAATAATTATGAATAAATCATGTAAAACAAACACAAGTAGAGAAACTACGCAAAAAGATAGCAATTGGTTATGTTTATGGGATCAATTTTCTAAAATAGATACGGACCCCGAATTAGACGATGATGATGAAATGTATTATCTAAAGCAGAGTATAGAGTGTGGTACATACGTATACTCACTTGTAATGAGCTATCCTCCAGCAGGGAATGCTTACAAAAAATGCATGGAGGAGCTCAAACAAAGGTATGCACGAGAAGAATTATTGATAGAAGTTTATGTTCGAGAACTACTTGCATTGGTTTTAAAAAGTAAATCTAATCTTGCAGAGCTGTATGATAAACTCAATGCAAACCTAAGAGCCTTGGAAAGTCTCGGCATCAAAAAGTACCTAGCGTTCATTCTGCCTCTAATAAAGTCTGCACTACCCCTGGAGATTCTAAAGATTAGGGAGCGACAGAAAGGGCATATTCAGACGGAGAACCCAGAGGAGGTGCTTATCAGCTTGATGGGTTTTTTAGAAGTGGAGGTTGAGAGCATACAGAGTTGAAATAACCAGAAATCTGGCACAAACTGATTTTAATGGCAAGAAGCCACTGCTAGCTGCCTTGTAGCACATCATAATAAGAATACAAAAAAGGATATGCAACCCAAGAACAACTGCTTATGGTGTGACAAAAAAAATCACACAAGTTTTGATTGCTATAAATTACACAACCTCACAGTGGAGAAAAGAATGAAAATTGTACGGAAGAAAGCATGCCCCATTTGCCTGAAACTGTGGCATCGGAAAGCTTTCAGAGCTTATGTTATATGTTTTATATGCCAGAAGAGGCACTCTACAGCACTTTGCACTGAAAAAGAGATTAAATGTCCAGAGAAGGCTAACACCACTACAAAAAATCTATCTACACAGAATTATACCACAGAAACCTTACTTCAAACAGTAACAATCAACGTGCGGAATGGAGAACGGATTTTACTTGTTCGAGGTTTATTTGACAGCGGGTCCCAAGGGAGCTATATTCGAGAGAATGTAGTAAAGGAGTTAAATCTGATGATCACGACAGGAAAAATTAAACCATTGATTGTTTGGTAACATAAATACTAAAACAGAATCTCACAATGTTTATAATGTAACGGTAGAAAATCTTAATTCAAATTTTACAATGAATATTGAGGCCCTCGGCCAAACTTCAATTTGTGGAAATATTACAAAATTAAATTTAACTAGTGAGACATGTAAAATTTTGAAAAGACATCAGATCTTCTTATCTGATATAGAATCTGAAATATCAGAAATAGGCATTTTAATAGGAGCTGATTTTGCTGGATTTATGTTGACAAGTAATATAATTGTGATGGAAAATGGTTTGGTGGCTATAAAAACTAAATTAAGTTGGACAATTCAGGGCAGGCAAATCAGCACTTCATCTAATAATACCGCTTCTTCTATGTTTTGTATGTCAATGTCTTTTGATTTTTGGACTCTTGAAACTCTTGGCATCAATGATCCAGCAGCGATGAAGTCTAGAACACAAGGTGAGGCCGAAGCAGTGAGCTACTTCAAGGAGACAGTGGCAACACTATCAGATAGTAGATTTTTTCATATTTAATTCACTTTCAATTTTTTTATTTCAAAATGCCTTTAAAAGTAGTGCAGACAATGGAAAGAGGTAGATTGTGATTGACGGCTGTACCAGATCGATGGGAACAGAATGGTACTTTGTTCTGGCCCAAAAATAAACAGGAAAAACTGAGAAGACAAGAAAACTGTGATCCACACAAAACTTGGACAACTATTAATTGTATAGTAAAAAGGACAAAGGAGGCGGGCGAAAGTTCATAGAATTGGACGTTACAGCAACGATTACCGCATTATTTTGTTTGGATATTAATACCATTTAAAAAAAAATCAAAACATTACAACTTTTACATGGGAGAAAAAAAATATGGGGTGTTGTTAGTTTGTACAAAAACAACTTTGTTGCATCTTTCTAAGTTTACAAAGTCTCAGAGCTCTCACATTATACTTTAAGAAAATAATAATCAGACTTTATTGTGGACTCGCCCGCCCACTTAGCCCGAAGGATCGCCAAACTGAAGTGGGCAGGGCATATCGCGGGTTAGCCGATGAATGCGAGACGCACAGGACCGATTGTTGCTTGGAGGCCAATGTTCAGCAGTGGATGTCTTGATACAAAATGATGGGTATTTCTATCAGCTCTCACCCAGCAACTATGACATATGAGAGCTCGAGCTCTTGAAATCTGTAACAATAATATTATCATTAGCCTGAATCTGAGAAAGATAGTAACTGGCAAAATGCAGATATATTACCCTTCTCTGCCCCATCCTTTCGTGGCATACAGGCATGATGTTATGTTTTATAAAGCATTGCAACCAAGGTCAAAGTGATCATTGGTGTTTATTCACATTGTCTGATTATATTACATTACCATACAGTACTTTATAAGGAGCATGGCTAAATAATAACAGCCATATGGATCAATCGTCAAGGTTAAGCAATGCTTGCCAGGGTTGGCTTGTGTATGGGTGACCATCTTAATATACCGAGATTCCTCCGTGCCTTTGAAAGCACATTAAACTGTTGGTCTCGGCTATCATTTTTAGATCTTTGGCAGTTGTTACGGATTGTCAGAAGCCAGAAAATCTGACTTCAGTCTTGCCAAGAAGTACCGTGTCACTCAGTTAATGGGTTGTGAATGTCTGGTAGGCAACCACCCCATGTATAATACTAACATTCACCTGAATCCAGTTTGACTGGAAGCCGACCATACAGTGGTATAGTATAAAAAGTAACTGAGCCCAATAAAAACTTACAGTACGTGGCAAGATCCATTCAGAAGTGACTATGAATCCTTCTTTCTCGTTCAGGTTCAGTGCACAATAAATGAGATCTTGCATACAACACTGAACGTCCACAGTTGATGCACTCTTGACGATGTCCAGTTGTTGGCAATGAATGTTGCCCATCTGCTTAGACTCAGCTAAAACATTGTATTTTTCGCACAAAAGACTGGCCAGCAAACAACAGTGAGAAGAAGCCACTGTTTACAAAACAAAACCTAGCCAAACTCACTATCAAAGTGTCTTTCTGAATCCATGTGTATTAATAGTTCTTGCTGGTAATGTGGTGACATTAACATTATAATTATAATAATAAGCTTTCCTACAATGTCAATTGTCTTATTGGTGTTTAATTAAATTGATCAATTCTTTATGTAAGCCTAATTATAAAAAAGACTATCTTCAGTACCTAAAGATTTTGTGGCATCTTGTACTCTTTTGTACAAACAGATCTCTTAAAATAAAAATATCAATCTTGCTTTGAATTTATATGAAGGAGAGGTATTAAAGTGATAAATAGAAGAATATTATTAAAGTAAGGAGTGAAGTAAAGAACTTCAATAATATTATAATCATTGAAGTTCTCTACTTTATATATCTCTTATAATATCTATCACAATGTGAACATGTAATGAAATTAACTACTTACCACTTCAGGTGCAACCCGTGCAACCCTTTGTTGCCTGAAAGAATGCCCCCTTCTTCCATGTGATGTAATCATGGAAGGATTACGCTGCCAAGTAGTTATGCCGCAGTTGATACAATGATGATGTTAAACACTCTTGTAAGAAATGCGTGGGTCCTTTGTCAAAGTAATAACCGTCAGAATCCTTTATACTTTACACAAAGCCAAAGTCACAAAATAATATGTACTAATCGAATAATTAAAGCACACGAAACACAAACGAAAATCAAACGAAGCAAAACGAATGATTTGTTTACTTTGTTTGACGTTTGACGTTAGATGTGTCATTAACATAAGTTCCACTTGTTGCCAGTATAAAAAATATGATAATCGATTGTGAAATCGACCCGTTAATCAATTCATTCAATTTATTTTTACGGTGTTCTAGAAACGTTGACGACAAGTGTCACTAATAAGCCAATATTCAAAAAGTATTTAAAACATATCTACAGACGAAAACACTGAATCACTGTTATTGCTTGATTTTTTTATTTATATGATTCGATTTATCGATTACCTTATTTCATTTGGCAACATTGTTAAAAAGTGAAAATAAAGGAAGTCAGTAATATTTTGATTAATTAATTAATTTCTTATCCCATGATATAACAAAGGTTTATAATTAAAACAAAGGTTGCTCCTATTGAGAAACAATTATCTATTCCGAGGTTGGAACTCTGTGGAGCTACACTAGCAGCCAAACTTATTTTCGAGACAACCCAAGTAATGAACATTTCTAAGGAAAATTTGCACGCATGGACAGAGTCGACCATAGTTCTGGCTTGGTTGAAAGGTGGGGCGAGTCGATGGAACACATTCGTCAGCAACCGAGTCTCTGAGATATTGAACATTCTAGATTATGAGCAATGGGGTCATGAGACTACAGACACAAACCCGGCTGATTGCGCCTCAAGAGGCTTACAGGCCTCAGAGTTGACAAATAACTTACTGTGGTGGAATGGTCCAGCTTGGTTGTCTATATTAGACGTAAACATGAATTTGGTTGATGTCGAGGATACACAGGAAGAAGAGAAAGCCAGAGTTTTTACTGCTTTATTTAATACCGAAGAGGAATTAATTTGGACTAAGTTCTCTAATTCACAGAAAATGTTGAGAGTAATTTCATACTGTAGAAGATGGTTAAAATGACTAAGGTTAAATAAACACAAAGTTAAATATAATGCAAAGTTTATTACAACACAAGAAATTGATGAAACTCTAAATAATTACATCTAACAAAAAGTATAGGATTTAATCATGTAATAAAGCAGGTAAAATCTCAAGACGGTGTTCTCAAAAGGAGCAAACTACGCAATCTTTCTCCCATTATCGATGATAATGGCATTTTAAGTTGGCGGACGTATCCAACAGTCGCAAGCTGCATATGATACAAGACATCCCATAATTTTACCTGCTAAGAGCCATCTTAGCAGACTAATAATTGAAGATGCCCATCTGAACACTATGCATGGTGGACCACAAGTCACGCTAAATTACTTGAGGTTGAAGTTCTGGATATTACGAAAGTAAACTAAACTAAAGATCAAGCAAAAAGATATTACCGAGAATGTACAATTTGCATCAGATATGCAAGAAAAAATGCGGTACAGTTGATGGGCCAACTACCAGAGGTACAGCCCAGAGTAAAACCCAGCAGACCTTTCAGATCAGCTGGTGTAGATTATGCTGCACCCATAATATTAGATTTTCGCCAGGCAGAGGAGCTAAATCATACAAGGAATACATTTGTCTGTTTGTTTGCATGGCAACACGTGCTGTACACCTGGAGGCTGTCACAGACCTGACTTCTAAAGGTTTCATCGCTGCTTTCAGGCGTTTTATAGCCAGACGAGGACACTGTCAGGACCTTTTCAGTGACAATGGCACTAATTTTGTGGGAGCGGACAAGCAGATAAGAGACATGTTTGATAAGGCCAAGTCTTCTGTTCCTAGCGAAATAGCAGAGTTATTAACTTTAGAACGTACTACATGGCATTTTATTCAGCCACATGCGCCTAATTATATGTATGTATTTAGAAATATATAAGTATGTTTATCTACACTCACAACGTTATGTTCCAAATATGAGTTCAAAAACGAATGCATAAACACGTACTATTTTTTCGTGGATAGGTAAAATTAAAAAAAAAAAACCATTACAGTTCAACATTTTTATTCGATTTTTAAACAACTGCATCATAAAATAACTTTTTAATTTTTATAGCACACTTTTTCTTTTTAATTTTGGGCGCGGGCTCATTGACTTAAGTCAATGAGCCAGCTTTTATCTTTGTCTATGGATGAGCGCGCTGCACAGTCATTCGAATACGCAATGAGAATATCCGCCATATTGGAATAAACTATTTTTTCACTTATTTTATTTCAACTGTATAAGTGAAGATAAAATAGTGTATGCAACGGCATATAGTTAGGTATTAACCCTTTTTATATGGTAGTTGCATAAACTACTATTATCAGTTGTCTGGTTGCCATAGTACAGGCTCTTATTAGTATTCTCTTTGTTCACTTTTTTAAACATACATTTTATATTTTTTAATATTTCAATAACAAAAAAAAAACATTTAAAAATATAAAAATAGTAGTCCGCCGGTGTCGGGAGCTGGGTCCAAGCTACCGGTGCGGTGGTTAGGGCTCCAGAGAAAGGAACCGCCTCACAATACGAGCCGTATCGAGGAGTACTGCCTTCTGTATCAGGCCCTTTACCCAACTGCGTAACGCCAGCTTCGACAGGTGGTCGTCGAAGCTTTTGGCTATCAAGCCATTGGGCGTTACGACTATCGGCACAATGACAGCCGAGTCCACATTCCACATGTCGACAACCTCGTGTGCTAAGTCAAGATACTTGATTTGTTTCTCTTTCTTAGCTTTCACGAGGTTATTATTATTATCATTTTGGGGGCTTGTGGGAAACTGGGGTACGCAGTACGCAGCAAACGCATCTCATAAAGGTAATTTGAAATAGTACACTCACTTACGAGGAACTTACCACTGTGTTAGCTCAGATTGAATCTTGTTTAAATTCACGACCTATTTCGGTTTTAAGTGATGACCCCAATGACCCTCTTCCCCTGACACCAGGTCACTTCTTGGTTGGCGAGCCTTTATTAACCCTATCAGATGATAATTTTACACCTAAAAATATCACACAGTGATTTTTCGTATGCAGTAAGAGAAGAAAGTATTAAAATGTGGCAAGAGCACTTCGACCAGAGGTCACTGAGCAAGGGAATCGGGTATCGGACGATCCAACCAACACTTTCTCGAGTCCCATGGTTCGACCAGGCCAAGATGAGTCGATCAGAAATTGTTATGGCTCTTCGACTTCGATCGGGACACATACCATTGAACAGTTTTGCGTTCCTCATGGGTAAAATTACTTCACCAAATTGTCCGGAGTGTAATACAGTGGAAGACACTTACCATATTCTAATGGAATGTGTCCGGAACGAGGCCGAAAGACCTTTTATTTTACCGAGTTCAATGGATGTTGGTAAATGCAACAATGTCCTTGCATCACCTTTGTCAAAGGATGCAAGAACCTTGTATAAATTAGCTAAGATAGGATTTAGATTGTAAGAAATATTTGTTTATACCGATGAGGGTGGCATAATCAGTTTGTGATTAAACCCTCTATAATTAAAGAAGAAATAAAAAATGTCATACATAACCTATTGAAAAGTTCCCACGTGCCTAAAAGTGTTTATAATAATAATAAGTTTGTCTGTTTAGGTCGAAACATCTGCAGCATTTGCTCTTGGTGACACGGAGGTAGCAACAGACTCTCATGTGATAAATTTAATTGGTATGGACTTACATATCGTATATCTTTCTACATTGTGTACCTTTACGTGTTCTCGTCAACAATAGCAATAAAAACACCTATACAATATCTTATGTCAACAGGAGTTGAAGAATGGAACGTGGCCGGCCCAACAGCAACAGTCACGTGCACATGTACCGTCACCAAGAGCAGCCACACTACTACAGTTTACTGCGTTAATATCATCCCCGTCTAGACCACCTACTCCTAGGCAGACTACTCAGGCACATCCTATGCAACGGGATAAAAGAGTGACAAACGTGGAAGAGATTTTCGTGAGGATGGAGAATAATGCACGAGACGACAACATGCAGCGTGATAGGGCTCAAATGGAGATCGAGAGAGAGAGGATTCGCTTGAGAGAAAGTGAGCTCCAACTAAGGCATGATGAGCTTGAGCTTAAATCTCAGTATCAGAATTTTATGAAAGAGGCTTTGCGTGTTATTGATAAATTTTTGCACAGTAATAAATGATTTTCTATTTATTTATTTGATGTGTTTGTTTTTTGTGAGCGGAATGTTTGTTTTAAAATATAGGTACACAAACTTATAGGTTTGTTTGAAATAAAAGGAAAGTGGATGCATTTAAATGCGTATAAACAGTCCTGCTAGGTGTTACTGGTAGTCCGTCAACATGGTGGTATTCTACACTACTTAACACTATTTGTGCTTTTATTTATTATGAAATAAAAATATATTTAAAATAAAATCTGTATTTACTTCATATTTACATTTCATTCCCTTTCAGGGCGCTCTTTCTTTCAACTCTACATCCTATATATATATCTGACATACGTAAAACAAAGTAAACCCGTCTTCTATTTACAACAAACATATTTATAAAAATATATAGGCCTCCCTGTTTAGAGGCAATTGTAACATATGTTGTTCCACGACACCTATTGACGAGTAGCGGTAGCTCTTGGTAGCAATCGAAGCTTTATTTGGTGCTGTTTTACCGACCGAACTATAGCTAAAACGTTCGCGCATGTACTCTCAATACTTGACAGTTTGACACACAGCAAGTTGAGTAAAAGTATTGTTCAGGTCAGTTTCTGTTATTAAAATTAAAGGGCAATGCAACTTTTGACATACATAGCTGGCATGTTTTTTTTTTCTTTTCGCCAAAAGTGAAACCTAGGCCATATGTTAGAGGATTGTATGAGAAATCAATAGCCAAAAGAACTAGGTCTACCAACCGTGACCGAACCAAGTTAGAGTGTTTAGTAGATTGCTATTGTTTTTTATCAGGCGTTAATTTTCTTAAATAAAAATACTCCGTGTGTAATATTTTACGTTTCTCATTGTTAAATACCTACTACTCGGCAACTCTAATGAGTCATTCCGCATCCCCTGCTTCTCCATACGTCGACGGGCGCGGTAGGGGGCGGCGGCAGGCGGAGGCCAAGTGACTCGTTTCAGTTGTCGGGTTATGGATTAAGGAAGTTGTTAATGTTATATTTTTACTAAAACACATTTGTGTCTGATAATACATTCAGTCCGTACTGAGCTCTGTTTCCCGATAACTAGAACTGGAGCCTTCAAATCAAGCGTAAATAGTTTCGCATCATACAGATTGCGCACGCGGTGTCAAGACACGTCGCGTGTTCCTAGAAATCCCCACGCGCATGAAAGAGAATAGCATATCTTTGTTCCTCTCTATCACAAGCTTGCAGGCTTCTTTGTGTTGCTGCTGCTGCTGGCTCACTCACCTTTCTGCCTTCGGATTGTGTGCGTTGTTTCTGTGTTTACTGTTAGTGATTTTACCCCACAACTTGGCTTTGATATATTGGATACCGTTTTTGTTTCAACTTGTGACTTGGCTGTGTTTATGGGACTTGGTTTGTGTTGTGACGTGAAGTAACTTGTGCTGGCTAAAATGTCTAATAGACAATGTGTTATTTGCCGGAGAAGTACAAACCGCGTTGGGGGCAGAAGTGTTAGAAGGTCATTTTTACTTACACCTTCTTTTGTCGGAGAACACACTTTTATTTTGGAATATATTGAACACATCGACAATTCCACAGAGGTTGGTAATTGTTTTTTACTTACTTATATACCTAAGCTTTTGCCGAATGGCTTATGAAAAGAAGGTTTCACTCAGTATTGGCAAACGTGAAGACGGGCCTTAATGATATACCTAGTTTACATCGCTTACCTACATTACCGCCTAATCTACTTAACTAATACTTTAAATTAAAAATAGATTTAAAAACATCTTTAACTTATAGAAAGCACAGATCGCGTACCTACCTACATAACACTAAGAATGATTTAAAAAAGGATACAGCTATACGTTATTCTAGGAACTGACACCAAATTGAGTTCCGACGCAGAGCTGCAGTTTACGATAGGTTAAAGCAGACCATATTGTTCGTTGCCTTTCACACAAGCCCTTTGTAACAAGCCCAAAGACCCTTATATTGTTTAACATTTCTTTACTTATTAATGTTTTATTATGTTTTTTTTATCTGTTCTCTTTTGTAACTCAGCTCTTTCCGAAATTGCAATGCAAGAGAATAGTGACAGCGATACTGCAGAAATCTTACAAGAAGACAGTGATCAAGAAATTGTATCTCAAGATGATCAAGAATTAGTTGTAGAGCCAAATATTGGTGTTCGTGATGATCAGCCCAATGCTCAATCAGGGACAATAGAAATACCTGGATATTTACGACTCTCAAATAACTCCACTTTATGTATGATTAATAACTGCACTAACCAGAATCTGCACCGGATTCATGTTGCTGTTCGAAGGTAAATTAATTAAAAACAATTTATACATCCCACGAGCCACTCGTATATGTGCATTTAGAAAGCGATATCTGGGAACAATTAAGAGATATAGCGCGTCATACGTTTTAGACTTTGAACAGCACTCAAACAAAAGATATGTTGACTTGCAAAAAACAGTGTTAAAAGAATTTATCAATTTTCAAAAAATAAACGAAATGGACGATTCTTTATTTTATTATTACATTGGATTTAATAAAACCCAGTTTATGGAAATAGTTTCAGCCAGTCCGACTTTAAGAATGACATTTCCCAAAAAACCCTTAAACGCTTTAGGCATTCTCTTAACTAAATTGCATACAGGAGACTCTAATCAAAGACTAGCAAAACTATTTTCAGTGTCGCAACTGTCAATAGAAAAAACAATGAAAGGGGCGCGGCAATGTCTGTTGAACGATTTTGTTCCACTCCATATGTCTTGATCACTTAAATAGAGAAGAATTAGTGAGTAGAATATTATCTTTACCTAATCATCTATTTGGAAACCCGGAGTCTCCAATAGAGGCCAGGAGAGCGGTTGTGATTGCAGATTGTTAGTAATAAATCAAAATATTATAATAGCAACACTATTTGCTCTTTGAAATGTATCCGTTTCCGTTTACTAATATACGATTCATTCCTTTTCTCGTCAAGCGAATACGTTGTTTTATTTTAGGTTATGGGACCCAGTCCAAAAAAAATAAAAAAAAACTCTTGCGGCAGTTAGTTTTCTCTGGATTGTTTTCTGTATGGACTTACCGAGTGCAATTTCGAAAAAGTTCGAGGACAATTCAATAATACCGAAGGACAAAGTGTGTAGTGTTTCGTGGACTAAAACATGGCTACCGGTCCGAACTATATGGTGAATGTGCCTAAATTGAAAGGCCGTGAAAACTACAATGAGTGGTGTTTTGCAGTAGAAAACGTCCTAGTGTTGGAGGGCATGCTAAAGTGTATCAAGCCGGAGCCGAACCAACCAGCTATAGGAGCCGATGAGGATGCCAGAACAAAGGCCAAAATGATTTTAATGATTGATCCGTCTATCTACGTGCATATAAAGTACGTTACGACAGCTAAGAGTCTATGGGATAAGCTGAAATCATTATATGACGATTCAGGATTTACAAGAAGAATCAGTCTGCTTAGAAATCTCATTTCAATCAGGCTAGACATTTGTGACACGATGTCGTCGTATGTTACGCAAATTGTGGAAACTGGTCAAAAGTTGGCGGGAACTGGATTTAACATCAGTGATGAATGGATCGGCTCATTATTACTTGCTGGATTAACAGAAAAATTTGCGCCCATGATAATGGCCATAGAACATTCAGGTATTTCAATCACAACGGACGCCATTAAATCTAAATTATTAGATATGGAACCGGAAAGCAAGGAAATAGATGGCGCCTTTGCAGCTTTGCAGAAATACCAACGTAAGAAAAATAGCAAATTTATGGTCAGAGGAAATCATGATGGAGGACAGATGTCAAAATCAAATGACAGTTCTAACAAGCAAATTAAATGTTACAAATGTAAGCAAATCGGACATTATCGGAATCAGTGCTCAAAATCAGACAAAACTGAAACAAAAACAAAGGAAAACGCACCGAGGCAGACCAATGCTTTTAGTGCAGTGCTTTTGAATGGCTGTTATAGTAAAACTGATTGGTACGTTGATTCTGGGGCAAGTGTTCACTTGACAACTAATAAAAAATGGATGAAAAACATGGCGTATGATTGTTTTCCAAAGGAAATAATAGTTGCAAATGAGAATAAAGTACCAGTTGAGTGTTCCGGTGATGTGCAGATCAGGACATTTACGCCAGAATGCTGTTATGATGTGACAGTTGAAGAAGTGTTATATGTTCCAAGTCTAACCACGAATCTTCTGTCCGTTAGTCGACTAATAAGCAAAGGAAACAGCGTGTCCTTTACAAACGATGGTTGTGAGATTTACAACAGAGAAGGAAACCTGGTGGCAACAGCTGTTCTTACGAATGGAGTATACAAACTAAACTTACCTGATAATTTTGTGGCTGCTGCAGTGGTAACCAGTGACACCTGGCATCGTAGATTAGGACATGTGAATAGTACTTACCTGAACAAAATGATGAATGCTGTCAACGGTTTGTCAATTGACCAGAAGACAGACATTAGTAAAAGTTCCTGTACAGTATGCTGTGAGGGCAAGCAGAGTCGACTTCCATTCCCCAGTGAAGGCAACAGGAGTACTGAACTGTTGAATATAATACATGCAGATGTATGTGGACCTATGGAGAATATTTCCATTGGAGGATCAAGGTACTTCATACTTTTTATTGATGATTACAGTAGAATGACTTATATTTACTTTATGAAAAATAAAAGTGAAGCCTTTGAGTGTTTTAAAAGCTATAAAGCCAAGGTTGAGAACTATCTCGACAGAAAAATCAAGGTTCTGCGTACTGACAATGGTAAAGAATTCTGCAATCATGAATTTGATAAATTCCTTAAGGACATGGGAATAATTCATCAGAAGACTAACCCATATACGCCAGAACAGAACGGTTTGTGCGAGAGAATGAACCGAACACTTGTTGAAAAGGCTAGATGTCTTTTATTTGAAGCTGGTTTGGGCAAAGAATTTTGGGCAGAGGCGACTAATACTGCTGTTTTTTTGCAGAATAGAACAGTAGCACCTGCACTAGAATATAAAACTTCCTTCGAGTTATGGACGCAGACCAAGCCTGATATAAGTTACCTTAGAATTTTTGGCAGCACTGTCATGGTACATGTACCAAAAGAGAAGCGCCTCAAGTGGGATAAGAAATCCGAGAAGTGTATTTTAATGGGTTATTCTGAAGATACAAAGGGATACAGAGTTTTTAACCCTGAAACAAAAGTAATTACCACTAGTCGAGATGTAATCATCATAGAAAAAGATCCTCAGCCACAAAATGCTATTGTTGTTCAAGAGAAGAGTCAGTTGAAGTTCTTCAACATGTGAATGTTGAAGAAGCGAGTCCAGATTCAGTGGGGGATGATAGTCTATCTGATGACAGTTCTTATATTTCTACATTCAATGATCCAAATGATAGTACATACTTGCCTAGCGAAAATGAAGACTTCAATGACACTGCACCTGATGAAACTCAAGTACATAAAAGAGAGAGAAGAAAACCAGACAGGTATGGCTTTTCAAATATGTGTGTGGACAACAATCAAATAGATATTGCAAATGAAATATCTCTGGAAGAAGCATTGCAGGGGCCAGAGAAAGAGTACTGGTTACAGGCAGTCAGAGAAGAGTTGCAATGTTTTGAGGACAATCATGCTTGGGAACTGGCAGATATGCCAGGTTATGGAACAGTTGTAAAATGCAAGTGGGTTCTGAAAAAGAAAAATGAAAGTGACAACCAAATTAGGTATCGTGCTAGACTGGTTGCTAAGGGTTGTAGTCAAAGGTGTGGCATTGATTACAATGAAACATTTTCTCCGGTAGTGAGACATACCACATTAAGATTACTGTTTGCTCTGTGTTGTCAACTAAATCTAGATACTGCACATTTAGATGTTAAGACAGCCTTTCTCAATGGAGAGTTGGAGGAAATCATATATATGGAAAAACCAGATTGTTTTGAATGTTCTGAAAGTGATAAAAACAAAGTTCTTTTACTAAAGAAAGCTATATATGGTCTCAAACAGTCCTCCAGAGCTTGGCATAAGAAAGTTGACAGCTGTATGATAGAGAATGGTTATACAAAGTCTAAATTAGAACCTTGTTTGTATACAAAAATAGTTGATAGTAAGAGAACTATAGTTACTTTATATGTCGATGACTTCTTTGTTTTCAGTAATGATAAAAATGAAATGAAACAGCTAAAATAAATTTTGAGTTCTCAGTTTAAAATTAAAGATTTGGGACCTATAAGACAATGTCTTGGCATATGTGTTAATATTGATAAAAATAAAAATTTTGTTTCTTTAAGTCAAGAAAATTATATAGAGCAGCTTTTGTCTAAATTCAATATGACAGAATGTAAAGTAGTTAGTACACCTATGGATATTAAGTTAAATGTTGAAAAAAGTACGGCTGTAAAGGGTCAAAATCCATATCAACAGCTAATAGGGAGTTTGATGTATCTAGCTGTTCTTACTAGACCAGATATAGCATATGCTGTGGGATATCTCAGTCAATTCAATAATGCTCATGGTAATGAACATTGGTCATATGCCAAAAGAATATTAAAATATTTAAAGAAAAAAAAAAAGTTGGTTTAAAATATTGTAAATCTGGAAATCTAGAAATGAATAAAGGTTATGTTGATGCCGACTGGGGAAATAATCCTAATGATAGAAAATCTTATTCAGGTTATTGTTTTATGTTAATGGGGTCTGTAATATCTTGGAGTTGTAAAAAACAGAGGTGTGTAGCACTCTCCAGCACTGAGGCAGAATATACTGCAATAACAGAAGCTTGTAAAGAAGCAGTATATCTTAGGAATTTGCAAAATGAAATTACTGGTAAAATGTATACTATTAACATTTGTAATGATAATCAGAGTGCATTAAAGTTGTCAGTAAATCCTACATTTCACAGTAGAACTAAACATATAGATGTTAAATATCATTATTGCAGGGAAATTATTTCTAGTAAATTTGTTAAGTTACATTACTTGCCGACAGCTGAGATGCCAGCAGATATTTTTACAAAAAAGTTTGTGTCCGGCTAAACATTATAAGTTTATGTCTTTGTTGGGTATTGACGTGGTGTAATATTTTGATAGTGGGGGTGTTAGTAATAAATCAAAATATTATAATAGCAACACTATTTGCTCTTTGAAATGTATCCGTTTCCGTTTACTAATATACGATTCATTCCTTTTCTCGTCAAGCGAATACGTTGTTTTATTTTACAGATGGAACCTATCTTTATATGCAAAAAAGCTCTAACTATGGGTTCCAACGAAAGTCCTATGGTCTGCATAAATATCGGAACCTATTAAAAGTATTTTCGATTGTGTGTCCAGATGGCCACACTATTGATATATATAATAATAATAATAATATAATCTGTGGCTCAACTGTCAAACAAATTGACACCAATTTTTTCACGTCCCATTTTAATTTATTTTATTTATCAATATATCCATATTTATACAATAGAAAATGGCAAAAACAAGAAAAGAAAAAAGGGAAACAAACAATCACATAATACAGCAATACCAATGGTAACAAAAAGGAGACGAAATAAGTATGAAAAATTGAAATGTTGACAAGAGCCGCACCTCGACGAGCACGCCCACCACCTCCGGCCTCGTCGCTCAGCTCCGCCTCGCCGCCGCCGGAACCCAGCCCCACCGTGAGTGCTGTGACACCGGCCGTGGCAGTCGCGTCGAGCTCGAGCGACGAGTACTTCTCGCCGCCCACGACGCCACCACCTGCACGTCGACGGAGAGGACGCCGGCCGCCGGACGGCTTAGGACCTCGAGGCCCACCGGCCTCTGATAGAGTCCCAGCTCCCGGCGGAAGTGTGCAGCGCATGCGATGGACACAATCCATCAACGAAAACGTCATGCGCGCATACTATGGGGCTACAGAGGGGGGAACCAACCTGACTGCGCACCGTGGTCGGATGCTCTCTCTGTTTCAGGTACTTGAACCAGCGGTCAACGTTTCGGCCCAACGACTGTCGGATCAGGTGCGCGTCATCCAGCGTAACCGTATGTTGGATGACAGTGTGCTTGATCGCCTCCGAACGGAAATGTGTAACCATGTCATTACTCCTCCGTCGCAGGCTGTGGCACCGCCACAGTCAACCCAAATATCCAGCCACGCTGACGAGGATAGTAATGACAGGGTTACAAACGTAAGTACCCAATGCAATGACGAATTGAGGAGTGCTTTGGAGTGTGCTATTCGGGAATATCGCTACACGCCGCCTGAACTTAGACCACGCTTACCTCGTTTGCCCATGCATAACAAAAACAGGGCGCTGGTGGCAGCTCTGGATTCGCAGTTGTCAAATTATTTTGATGACTGCGAAGACCTCACTGATGCACACTCGATGATGTACTGCGCGGCTGTAGCGGCATGTAGCTCACGTCAAAATAACTAATGACAGAGTTACACGACCAAAACCAGCCGTACCGGCCTGGCAGTGCAGGATCGAGCGTCGCATCGGTGGGGCCAGAGCGTTAATCGGCAAACTGATCTGCTTCAGGGAGGGCAACACTCGCCCTAGAGTGATGCGCTTTATGAGACGGGCGTTTTCGGGGACTGATATCAGCCCCCAAGACTATATATCCTGTGTCACAGAGCGCATCGACTTTCTGAAGCAGAAGGTGTATGCATGGGCAAACCGTATTCGTAGGTATAGGCGGCGAGTGGAGCGATACACCCAGAATCGCACATTCCGAAGTAATGAAAGGTGGGTATATAGGGCTTGGGAGCGACCGGAACAAGGTGTGACTGACACGCGCCTGCCGGATGATGAAACCATGTATTCATTTTGGCGCAACATCTGGTCAGTGCCTGTCGGTCACACCGAAGGAGATTGGATGCGAGAGGTCGAACGAGCATGCGACCCAATACCAGAAATGGGGGCAATTACAATCAGCCCCCAAGATGTAGCCCGTGCAGTCCGTCCGCTGCCTAACTGGAAGTCTCCAGGGCCGGACGGACTGCACAACTTTTGGATTAAGTGGTTACAAAGGTCGCATGCTTGTTTGGCATCTCGGTTCCAGACTGCCTTGGAGTCTGGCTCGCTTCCCGATTTCCTTTTGACAGGAGATACCCACCTGCTCCATAAATCTGGTAGCACCGCGGAACCCAAAAACTATAGACCGATAACGTGTTTGCCAACGGTCTATAAAGTTCTTACATCCATTTTGAGAGCTAAAATAATAATCACATTAGCAGCAATAACATCATGTCTGCCTCTCAAAATGGGTGTAGGAATGGGTCCCGCGGTACTAAGGAGCTACTCCTCATTGATACGGCCATTAGCCAACAGGTTCGGCGTTCCCGAAAGGATCTGTCGACATGTTGGATAGACTATAAGAAGGCCTATGACTCGGTACCTCATACATGGCTCATGAGGGTGCTAGAATTGTATAAAATTGATGCAACGCTACGCACCTTCCTGACGTCGTGTATGGGGCAATGGAGGACAGTCCTGCGCTATCCAGGATGTCGAAATATCCAGAGGAATAGCGAACCGGTAAGGATCGAGCGGGGTATTTTTCAGGGCGATAGTTTGAGTCCGCTTTGGTTTTGCCTAGCCTTGAATCCTCTCAGCACATTGCTGGAGAATTCAGGACTAGGCTATCGGTTGAAGAGAGGAGGTCAGGTTATATCTCACCTCCTTTACATGGATGATCTGAAACTCTTTGCCCCCAATAATCTGCAACTGATGGAGCTACTGAAGGTAACTGAAACTTTCAGTAGTGCCATCAGGATGGAGTTTGGTGTGGACAAATGTGCGGTCATGCATGTAAAGCGTGGAGAGATTATGGAATCCGTGGGATGTCAACTCTCGGATTCCATAAACCTGAGATCCCTCTCTCCAACCGAAACTTACAAGTATTTGGGTATGTCGGAAGCGTTAGGCATCAGTGTTACTGACATGAAGCATTCGTTGAAGGAGCGCTTCTTTGGTCGCCTGAAGAAGGTCTTCAACAGCCTTCTATCGGGCGGAAACAAGGTGCGCGCCTTCAACGGATGGGTCATGCCGGTATTGATGTACTCTTTCGGCGTACTCAAATGGACTCAAACGGAACTTGACGCCCTGAATAGGCGGGTCCGTACACTGCTAACTGCACATCGAATGCATCACCCACGGTCGTCGGTAATGAGACTGTATATCCCGCGAAAGTGTGGAGGTCGAGGCTTTTTAAATGCTAAGACCCTCCACAATCGCGAGATATGCAGTCTCAGGGAATATTTCCTAGCTGTCGACGTGGGTATGCATCGAGATGTATTGGCGGTGGACAAGGGACCCCTCTCTCCTTGGCAAATGAGAACTGGCGCAAACCTGCAGTGCTTGACACCAACGATCGCAGGGCGGTATGGCAGAGTAAGGAACTTCACGGACGCTTTTTCCGGGCCCTACACGGGCCCGACGTGGATCAAGTAGCGTCCGTAGCCTGGCTACGTTTTGGTGACCTCTTTGAGGAAACCGAAGGTTTTGTCTGTGCAATTTATGGACGAAGTTATCATGACGAAAAACTACCGGAGATTTATTGTGAAGGACGGCACGGTTGACATATGTCGGGCATGTCACCGTCCGGGAGAATCAATTCGCCACATTATCTCTGGGGCTCGATTCTGCTATTGCAATCGTGTCTCAATGACCGGTCAGTGATCGAATATTTGACAACTTTGACAGTTTTTGTATGAGAAATGTGTCAAAAGTTTGACGTTATACGTCAAAAATCGATCATTGACCGGTCATTGAGACACGATTGCAATAGCAGAATCGACCCCCTGGTTGTTCTCGTCTTGCTAATGGAGAATACTTGCATAGACACAACCTTGTAGCCAGGATTATCCATCAGCAACTTGCTCTGAAATACTCTCTTGTGGAATCGGAGGTTCCGTACTACAGGTATGTGCCCGACCCAGTTCTCGATAATGGCAGTATCACATTGTACTGGGATCGGTCCATCATCACTGACAGGACTATTATTGCAAATAAGCCAGATATAGTGGTGGTGGACCGAATCGAGAGGCGTGCAATGATTGTAGATATCACCGTTCCGCATGACGAGAACCTCGTGAAAGCCGAGAAAGATAAACAAATCAAATATCTTGACTTGGCTCGCGAGGTTGTCGACATGTGGGATGTGAATTCGGCAATCATTGTACCGATAGTCGTGTCAGCCAACGGCTTAATAGCCACGAGCCTCGACCAACACCTCAGGAGGCTCTCGTTAGGCAGCTGGATCAAGGGCTTGATTCAGAAAGCAGTACTTCTGGACACGGCTCGCATTGTTAGGAGGTTCCTTTCTCTGGGGCCCTGACCGCCGGTAGCTTGGACTCTGTTCCCGATACCGATGGGCTACTATTTTTTATATTTTTAAATGTTTTTTTTAAGCAGTATTTTTTAAGAAATATTTAAAAATGTTTCAAATAAGTAAAGAAAAATGAATAAACGAATAATAATATCTTGGGACAATCAACACATCGCCATCTGATCCCAAACTAGGCAGAGCCTGTACTATGGCAACCAGACAACTGATAAACATACTTATATATTTCTAAATACATACATATTATAGATAAATTACACACCCAGATACAGCACAAATAATCGTACTCATCGCACAAAGATTTGTCCTGTGTGGGAATCGAACGCACGACCTCCGTCCTAGCAGTCAGGGTCACTAACCACTAGACCAACACCTTATGAAGCCACAAAATCAGACGCAATGATTTTGAAAGAAATCACTAATGTTCACGACGTAGATAACCCGTTTCATTACTTTTTTAAAAGTGAAGATGTCTTTATATTGGATAGGGGGTTTCGCGATGCAATTGACGATCTCAAGGCCATGAACTATCGCGCTTATATGCCCGGTGACTAAAAATGCTGGCGCGGTACAGCTGACAACGCAACAGGCGAATCAAACGAGAAGAGTTACAAGAGTTACATTAAGTAGATGGGTCGTAGAAACAATAAACGGACGGTTGAAAAATCAGTTTCGACAACTTAGGTCTACCTTTTTTAATAGAGCAGCGAGTCACTTGTTCGACGAAGTAAAAATAGCCGGTGCATTACTAAATGCTTTTGGTAAACCACTCACTGATCATCCTTTAGTGGAGTCAATAATAACTAGAATAAATGAAACCCCCAATCAAAACTATTTCAGCGATTATTGTAATCACAGGAATCTTAATCAAATTAGAGCTGATTTCGTGTCAATGATTGCAAATGTTCCCGGTCTGGACAACTTTCCCATACTCGACATAAACGACCTAATAATATATGCTCTGGGGACGTACCAAATAAGTCAGGCCAGGAGTTATTATGGCGAACATGTGAGGGGCGATGGTTCGTACCATATTGAACTGTACAGGGAGGACAGATTAGAAATTTCGGTTTTAGAAATATTTAACATCGACGTCATCAATCCGTGGTTGCTGCGTAGCCGAATCCAATCGCGACATAGACGACAGCGCACTTATTTCGTCTATCTTTTGATAGAAGGGCTTGATGATGGCGTAGCAGCAGTAAAAGGGCATTACTGTTCCTG
This sequence comes from Melanchra persicariae, assembly GCA_947386135.1. Lineage (NCBI taxonomy): Eukaryota > Metazoa > Arthropoda > Insecta > Lepidoptera > Noctuidae > Melanchra > Melanchra persicariae. Next base: position 9,592,412 of record OX376652.1, on the reverse strand, counting down.
TATTTCTGGGAAGAGAACACTTGGTTGTTGTAGCCACGTTATGTCTGTATTGTGGTTCATGGCGTGGGGCAGACATCAACAAAACTTAAGTCCTCCAGCTCAATTTCTGGATTTCATAATAAGACAGGATGAGGGAAGAGAGACGAGTAATGATGATGATTAAGTTTATCTATAAGAATTTAGTAGTTTAACACTTTCACAGTGCAATAAACCACATACCTATGGTTCATGTGATTGTTTAATTATTGTGTCTGCTTTGTCGGCAGTGAAAGTACATTAATTATTGTTCTATGATAATTGATAAGGTAAACAAAGGTTTTTGTAAAACCAGAAGTACTAATTATTTAATAAATAGTTTCGGTTTTTATGGTTGTATTATTTCTTTTTTTTAAGAATATTATTCCATAGAACAATTTAGAAAAGTAACCCAGAAGACCTATCCTATAGTGGATACGTGTTAAATAGTATTTCAACAGCGTTGCAACGCAATATACACGTACCCACTAACGCGTATCTATTCGTTTCGACTATAATTTTTTTTTACTACTTTAGCGATAGCGAACTGCCAATGAGAAAAAAATATAACACTAACAACCAATATGAATCTATTTTATCAATGGAAATATCAAAATATCACGTATGATTTTATTTTCATTTAATATAAGAAAAATAGATCAACGCCTGACAAAAATATACTAGCAATACTTCCATATGTATCTTCGTTCGGTTACGGTTGATGGACCTGGTTCTTTTTGCTATTAATTTCTCGTGATGTCCTTTATCATATAACCTAGGTTTCATTTCTGGCGAAAGAAAAAAGTAAATCATGCCAATAGTTTGCATTGGCCTTTAACAGTTGTACAATATTGCACTGGTGATTTTCGGACAAGTTAACATCTAATATATACGTGCAGGTATGTGAGTTGTTCAAATTTACCATAGATTTTTGTTAAATAAGTTTTCTTTGCAAAATGGCGGCAGTGGTGCAAAAGTAACAAAATAAAGAGAGGCAATTGTAACATGTTACATTTGACACCCTCTATTTTTCACATTAGTTAAATAATTCAAAGTACCATTTTATTTTCAGAATTCATACAAAATGGTTTATAAACGACCTCGAAAGACATTGCGTAGCACCGTGCCACCAGAAAAATATACTGTGTCATGTAACTTTATCCAGGTATTTCGCTAAATACAAGCAGGATAATACAGTTAAAACTGGATATGCCCCACATAATAAGTGCTTTCTACAGAACAGGAACTAGAATTATCGCAATATTGCAAGACAGCGAGTCAGCTATACTTTGGTTTGACTACCAAAGATTTACGTAAATTGGCTTATTCTTACGCCAAAGCTAATAGTTTAAAATATCCCCAAAAGTGGAATGACACATAACTTGCTAGCCTTGATTGGTACAAGGACTTTATGAAAAGACACTCAACTTTATCAGTAAGACGTCCTGAAACCACAAGTCTTGCTCGAGTGATGAACTTCAACAAACCAAATGTTACAATTTTTTTTGACAAATGGGGTGAACTTTTAGATAGACTTAAATGTCAACCACAAAATATATATAATATAGATGAGACAGGTGTGACAACAACTCAAAAACCTGCCAGAGTAATTGCTGTCAAAGGGACCAAACAGGTCGGGTCCATTACTTCCCAAGAAAGAGGGACCCTAGTCACTGTATGTTTGGCTGTTAACGCAATAGGAAACGCTGTACCTGCCTTCTTTGTATTTTCCCGAAAGAATTTTCAGCCTCATTTTGTAAGAGATGGTCCTCCTGGCTGTGACGGTTCAGGTAATAAAAGTGGTTGGATGCAAGATGAAGATTGTTTATTGTTCATGAAGCACTTCACTAAATTTGCTAAGCCGACTCCAGAAAATCCTGTTGTAGTTATTTTGGACAATCATTCTTCTCATATAAATTTACCCGTTATTCAACATTGTAAAGAAAACTTCATTTCAATATTATCATTCCCACCACATACGTCTCACAAACTACAACCACTTGACAGATCAGTTTTTGGGCCGTTCAAAACTAAATTTAATATTGCTGCAGATCATTGGATGAAAAATCATCCGGGACAACGAATGACCATATATGATTTACCGGGACTTGTTAAAGAAGCTATTTCTATTGCTGCTACGCCAAATAACATAACTCAAGGGTTTGCATGCGCTGGTATATGGCTATATTACAAAGACATTTTTTCTGAGGTTTTAAATGTCTTGTTATTTTTTTCTGTTTCAAACGCGAATCTCCTTGATGATTTTTTCATATCACATTAGAAGACTTTTGAAAGTCATTCGATTTTTTTGACATGAAAAAATATGTATTTTTGTTTGTGAATTGTGTGTTTACAATGGCCAGAGAATGTGACGATTTTTATTCGAAAGATTAATTGATAAAAATTATGGTGTAAAACTAAGCTAGTTAAGCTGAAGCTATAGTGCATATTTCCATGCAATATATCTACTAACTTTTGGTAAGTTTTTCTTAAATTGACTGCAATTTTTGTTTCGTGGTTAGGTTTCGTTGACTTTTTGTGAATTGAATTTTAATTAGTTCATTCTTTGTCGTAGAAACCGGATCACCGGTTTCATGGTCTGGCGATATAAATCGCAAGTAAGCGGGCGAGGTTCTGAGGCTGCCACCCGAGAAGCGTGTAGCAGTGAGGTTCCTCGGACAATATCCCCAGAGAGTACTGCGGTAGGGACGTCCTATAGCCGTCGCCAGGAGGACGACGAGAAGGTTTTCTTTAAGATATTCGCCTGTGAATTTCATTCCCTTTACGGTACCCATTTTGGATTAACGTCGGTCGTCTCCAGTTCGTGCGTGTAAAGACATTTAACGTACACTTTAAAACTTTAAGTAATAAGGTTTCCTTTTTTCCTTGTGAGCGAACCAATCATTACGATTAACTTATCCTTTAGGAATCGGCCTACCGGCTTTAAATAAAACGTGTTGCAACCGTATTTTTAAATCCGCTATATTCGGTCAGAAAAATTGATTACCATCACAAATTAAAATATGTAATGATTTTCGTGCAGTAAATTAGATCTTTATTATAACAAATTATTATCGGCTACGTCAACATCCAATTTTTATTTTTTTGTACTTTTATATACCAATTTTGCTATTTTTAATCAATTAATTTAGGTTTTTTTATTTTACAAAACAAAACGTGTACCAAGCGTAAAGAGGGTTTCATTTATTTTCTCCTCGTAACGCTACACTACCCAGTAACCACACTTGCTCGTTGCCATTGTGCAATTCCTGCATATACGTTTTTACTGCGCTGTTTTCCCAAATGAATGCATCGTGAGTTGCCCCGCCAAATTTAGGATTAACATTTAAAATTTTGCAATCACTGCCACAAACCTGTTGTAATAATTTATTTTTATCCAAATTAATAATTAAGCATTGTGAATGGTACAACCATGAACTATGTTTGAATAAATATAAACTTACTATTTGCACATATTTTTTTTTTTCAGGGAGTGGAAATGTTTACGACAGTAAAAAAGATGTTCCACTTCCTTTCTAGGTTTATATATATGGAAATGTGATCCGTCAATTGCACCGCACACTCCAGGGATGCCAAATTTTCCGAAAAATCTGAAATATTAATTTGTTAAAGTAACTAAAATAAACGATCAGGATAGTATTTGAAGAGTGCGGTACAACACCTTTGCTTGATAAAATTTCTTTCTTCCTTTGAAGTTGGAAACTTTATATAAGTGCCAGCCAGATGGTTCAACGCGTCGGTGACTTCTGCTACAAATTTACTGTTTGATGTCTGGCCCAAGTTTTGGCCCATAACGACAATCCGTTGGTATGTGTAACCCGTAGCGTAAAATGAAATAGCGGACAATATCTGAAAGTTGTAATTGCTAATTAGTATCAGCATTCTTAGATTAGGAAGGCATAACTAATATAGAACGTTATGAGCAACTTGCAGGACAGGAGGTACCTTAAGTTCTAAACTGATTCTTCGAGTAGCCTTCAAACTAGTTTTAAATATTAGCTCCTCGCAATTTTTTTTTATTTTAATTTTTTATTTAATCTTTTATTTCAGGCATCTAGGGCCCATAAAATAAAATACATGTACATAAAACAATAACAATAAATAAAATAATACATATTACAATAAATTTAAACTATAAACTACTGCACACGAAATGATGGCGTCGTGTTTCGCTGACTGGTGTCGCGCAGCTGGCCGCGGAAACGTCGATACACGACACCCTTCGGCCAAAACTCTGCTTTGAGGAACATCTCGAGCTGATGCGTTGGAACCCGGACCACAAACGACTCGAAGTTTGTGTTGTGGCGCGACTCCAACTTTTCGACCCTCAAAGTCCAGCTTTGCAAGGTTTGCAAGCAGTGACGATGTCTGCGTAAGCACGTTGAGGGGTCGACGTACCTACTCGAGTCGATTGCTCTACCGGCAATGTATTCTGTGCTACCGGTGACGAGGCAGTGACGGTGGCGGAACACGATGCAACGCAAGCAATTTTGGCAGCTGGTGACGCAGTTGAGCTCACCGACTCAAAAGATCTATGCTGATTACGGTGTTTTTACCGTAATTACGGTGCAGTTGGCAACACTGGAGGTAAATGCATTTAAGGAGTTAGGTCAGTTGCATTTTCGCGACACATGCACTAACATCTCATGGTGACAGTTCTAATTTTGTGGAAACTTTTAGTGACGGATTTTACTTCTGAAGGTATGTACTATATTATTTTCTTATTAGAATCTTTTAATGTGTCATAAACCTTCAGAAAGTAGACTATCTGTGAATACACAAAAAAAAAACAATATTTTTCTTTGTTTTCGAACTTATCAGGCTTGGAAAAGCCATGTATCCACTCTTAATTTTTGATATGTTTTAGCTGCATGGCTATAGATGATTATGATGTATATTTTATGTAGCACACTTGAGCAAGGCTTGGAACCGGTTTAAAAATAACCAGTTATTACAGGTTAAACCCGTTTTATCGTTTACTTCGTTCGGAGTAGAAACGTTAAAAGAGCATTATTAGGAACCCTTATTAACCGGTTTATTCCGCAAGAGCCGATCGAGACACAGAGTCCACTTTCGGCGGGGCGGCGTGGGGAGGGGAGGTAATGCATCGCTCATGTCATCAAGGCTCGGAACCGGTTTAAAAATAACCAGTTATTACAGGTTATAACCGGTTTTATCGTTTACTTCGTTCGGAGTCGAAACGTTAAAAGAGCGTTATTAGGAACCCTTATTAACCGGTTTATTAAAAAATACCGCTTAAAACCGGTTTATTTCGGTTTTACTCCGAACTTTTCTTAAGAACGTGAACGTTTTAGGAATTTTATTAAAACCTAAATTAACCGGTTTATTCAGCGAACGGCATGTCGGTAAACGCGTTGCAACTTGTATGGATGCCGCGCTTAGCGGCGTGGTATGAAGATGTAGGTACTGACGATATTTCTTTTCATTCGATTCGTGACTTCGTAGGTTGACGTCTGCTGCGCAGTGAGATTTAATCACCAGTCTATATTATTTGTCTATTACTTACTTATTTGTGTTTAACATGGGTAGAAAGCGGACGAATTTAATCTATACATACTTTGACTACAATGAAAACAATAAAACTTCAAAGTGTCTAATAGAAAACTGAACAAGTTTTACGGGTAAGTAAACAATTGATTGGGCATATAGTTATTTGCTTAAATGTTTAAAATGCGCAGGTAGACTGGTAGTGAACAGTAGATACCTATGTAACAGCACAGAATATAATAAAGTACTTACCTACTTTAGTAATTACTTTTATTAAAATCTTTGGTTATAGTAGTTAACATGATGGATAATTAGGTCAGACTTTTTTTCTACCAAAATAGTACCTAACTTTACCTTTTAACCTTAACATGTAGGTAGCCGGTAGGTAGTTAACTTTGTTAATGTAGGTAATTATAGGTATTCAGGTTGTTTTTGTATTTGTAAATTTTACTTATTTGTATGTATAGCTAATGACAATAATGACAAATATTCGCATGTTTTTTGCGAATGCGAATGCGAATGTCAAAAAATGTGCGAATATTCGCGAATGCGAATGCGAATATTCGTTACATCACTAAAAGGTACATTCAATACACTAGCTCTACATATAGATTTGTAAGGTGAAAGATTTTTTTAAGTACCCACAAATTTTTTTTTAGGGAAATCATGGTGCTAATTTATTGAGACATTTCTACACACAACACAGACGGCTGCACGACCAAATCCTTCAAGAAAATAATAAAAATAAGGAAAATGTACCAATGAAAGAACATGATAACCATATAAAAGTAAGGAAACATTGTTCTGAATTAGTTACAATTCATGGTCGGCCGTTTTCGATTTTAGAGGATAACGCTTTTAAAAACTTAATATCATTAATACCAAATTCAAGTTCACTGTCTGTGAATATTAAAAACATTAAAACAATGATTCAAGATCATGCTTATAATATACGCAATAATGTCCATGATGAGTAAAAGGATCAACTTATATCGTTAAAAATTGATGTAGCTTCGGTAAAATCTAGAAAATTTCTCGGTATAAACATTCAGTATATTGCAAATGGTAAAATTGTACTTAGAAACCTTGCTGTACATGAATTACATGAGAGAAACACTGCCGATTTTCTAAAAGAAACAGTGATGATAGTCCTAAGCCGCTTCGGTATTGAACTTAAACAATTATATTCCGTAACCTCTGATAATGGAGCTAATATGATTCGAATGTCAAAGCAGTTAGAGGAAGAGATGCAAGAGATTACATCTGAGGAACATGACTACGTTGACGACGATGATTCTGAGCATGAGGCCGGATACGAGATGTGGTTCGCTGAAGCAGGTAACTTAAATCTCAATATTGATAACAATATTGATAATCAAGGCCAAAACAAATTGACTACAGTACGTTGTGCAGCGCACACATTGCAGCTCGCTAAAAGAGATGCTTGTAGCGAACTTCGTGATTTGTTAGAACAATCGTCGCCAGATAGCTCGTGTACTCCGCTCACCAAATAATGCTCTTCAGTTAAAAGTTCAGGGCTTACCACAAGCGATCATTGATTGTCCTACAAGATGGGATTCTACAGCAGACATGGTAGAGCGCTTATTATTATTCAAGGATTTCTTGAGTGGACGCATAGAACCGGTGGCTCAGGCGCAAAACGTCTCTTTCGCAAAATGTCCCATGGTCGTAAAACGTCTCTTTCTCAGAATGTCTCGTTCGCAAAATGTCTCTTTCGCAGAATGTCTCTTTCGCAGAATGTCTCTTTCGCAAAATGTCGCGCCAGGGACTTAAGAATAAAATTTTGATTTTCAAAACAAAAAATCATTTATTAAAATTAAAGTGCAATTATGATGTTACAATTTTGTTACTAAAATTTACTTAAGTATTTATTCCAAATAAAAAAATATATTTTGATACAGTTGAAAATAATATTTTGGTACAATTTAAAGTTCAGTGATGGCAACATTTATAATACATTTATAATAATATGTGAGGGTAGTTAGAAAACAACTTATAAATGTATGTGTTGGATATACAACCTCCTTCATCTTCTTTTCATTATTCTTCTATATATATGTCATGTGTCATGTCACTCATGAAAATAAAATGATGTACAAGTCTATTAATTATTAAATACATGGTAAATACATGAAAGTATGTGTCATTCATTATTGCCGAGCTGTATTTTGTCTGTTACTTTTTATTGAAAACAGTAGTGAATTTGAGTTTAAATATGGATCAAGAAATCAAATACATTCGTAATCAAAAAGGACATAGAACACTTATACATTGTGAGTACAGATATCATAAGAGCAAAACAAATAAAAGTGGAAGTACTTTCTGGCGGTGCATAAATAGGCGAGACTGTAATGCGTCACTAACATTAGACAAAACAGGAAAAATTATCATTAAACTGAAATCAGTGCATACATGTGAGTCACTGGAATTTAAAAATATAATTAAAGAACACATAACATTACTAAAACATATTGTTTGCAAAGATTTCCGCCCCATACAGCAAATTTACGAAGAAAATGATAAAAAAATACGTAACAAAATACCTAATAGTGAACACTATCGAATTCCTATGTTTAAATCAATCAAAGACACGTTATATAGGGCACGAAAGTCTTATTTGAACGTAGATCGACTACAACATACCAGTACCGAAACTATAATTGTACCAGAAGTTTTAAGTAAAAATTTCCTCGGTACCGGTGTTTCAGACATTTGCAGTAGAAGATACATGGCAGAAACTTAATGAAACTCTAGATGTTTTAAAACCTTGTCGTGTTCTGTCGAAAACTATACAACATGAACAATTGACTTTTGGAGATTTCTATCTTGCCTGGCTTAAATGTATCCTAGAAATAGAAAATATGAACACTGTTTTTGCCATATTTTTAGTCATTTGTATGAGGGAAAGAGAGAAAGCTCTTCTTGAAAATGAATGTTTTCTGGGTGCAATTTATCTAGATCCGAGAGTAAATTCAATGTTGTCAAATCAACAGCTGGGATTAGCTCGTGCCCATTTAGTCCAAACTTATCAAAGATATCTAAGGTTGAATTCGAGCGTTAATGTAAGAGAAACAGAAAATGAAACTCCAGGTGATCCCATGCCATCAACTTCATCCTCCATGCTTGACAATTTGTTGCAAACGCAGTTCAGGCAACGATATCAAGATTTACCTCATTTAAATCATAGTGATAATTTACAAATTAATTTGGTTGCTTTTCTTAATGAACCGTTGCTTCCTTCTAATACCAACATTTTAAATTATTGGGAATCAAAGAAATTGATCCACAATTATACTTGATTTCTAAAATTGCTTTGGCCACACCAGCGACACAGGTTAGTGTGGAGAGGCTGTTCTCATCTTTAAAATATATACTGAATAACTTAAGAATATCGTTAAAGGATACAACCATTGACGACATTTTGATTGTTAGAAATAACCATTTGTATCATTTGTGTTAGTTTTGACAAAATTATATTATTTTTTTTTAATTTGACAAATCTGGTTGACTGATTGGTCTTTTGTTCAGTTCATTTTTAGAGAACTTTTTACTTATAAGACTTCGAATAAGTCAACAAAATAACATTTTCATGTTGTCCCAGACAATGTTCTATTTTTACTTTTTTTACTACTTAAGAATGACTGAAAGAAGAATCATTAATAAAAATTACCTATATGCTCTCAATTTGTGAAATACCTAACCAAAGAGATGTTTAAGACTGATTTAGCCATTTAGCCAAATATTTTACTTTGTTCATTAGATTCCCTAATTCCTGTGAGACTGTTGTTACTACTAGTTTATCAATTCCTTTTAATCCTTTTAATAGATGAACTGACTGTTTAATAATACAAATTAGGTTGGTTGCGCAATCAAAACGCAAATAATAATGTACATACTTACTGTATATTATTATTTGCGTTTTGATTGCGTAATGGAATCGAATAAGAAGTAGATCGGTAGATCCTCTACGTACTTCTCTACTCTGTGATATTAAAAGGTGAGTTCAGCTTTTTGTCTCAGTAGTTTAACCGTGAAAAAGGAAATTGTACCAAGTTGACCAACTGGGAAAAAATGTCTCACTTGTTCAACGATTGAGTTATGTTCGAAAAATTTGTCTGCTCAACAACGTAAATAACGCAACGAATGTTGTTTAACTGTCGAAATGAAACAGATTGTGATTGGATAAGTGTTACGCAATTAGGGTGCAGTTGAACTAGCGTATAATTATACTAATTTTTTTTGGTTAAGCTATCTAATTGTACCTACATATACACTCTTTTGCAAAAAAAACGGGCACCTAAGGAAATTTACGTTCTAAGGTCGATTTTAGTTAATTAAATGAAATTTATTTCTTTGACGTAGTCTGTATACTTATAATCGTGTAAATTAATGCGCGTGAAGTGAATTCGAGCAATTAAAAGAATAAAAAACGATGGATTCTTTAAAATCGACGTACACGCCCAAACAATAAGAAGTGGTCGGCAATAAAGACTTTTTTTTTACTTTTTTTAATTAAATAAAGTTACAAATGTAAAAACCTAATAACGAGTGTGACCTCCTCTTGCCAAAATCACAGTTTGAATCCTTCTGGGCATGCTTTCCACGATGTTTTTAATAACGTTTTGAGGAATACGTTCCCACTCTTCTGCAATGACTCTTTTTAGCTCCCTGATGTTTTGTGGAGCAGGTTGCACTGATCTTACCCGTCTTTTTAGAACATCCCACACATGCTCAATTGGATTGAGGTCAGGACTTCGAGCTGGCCAATCTAAACGACGGATCCCAACTTCTTGCATGTACGCTTCCACGTCGCCAGAACGGTGCGGGCGAGAATTATCGTCCATAAAAATGGAATCTTCCCCAAGTGCAGTCAATGTGGGTTGTGCATATGGAATTAGGACTTCCATTATGTACCGGTGTGCATTTAATGTTCCATTTTCTATGAAAATTAACTCCGTACGCTCCGTCGAATTAATTGCTGCCCAAACCATAACGGAGCCTCCGCCATAAGGAGTGATTTCTTCGAAACACACTTCCGCATAGCGTTCCCGTGGTCTTCGCAGCACTCGCCGGCGTCGGTCCTCTCCACACAAAGAGATTCTAGCTTCATCAGAAAACAATACTTTATTCCAGTCCTCCAGAGTCCATGAAGCACAGTTCCGAGCAAACTGAAGTCGAGCAACACGGTGCTCACGGAGTAATTTAGGGCCCCGAGCTGGGCGGTAACTCTTGATATTGGCAGCCAAAAGCCTCCTCCTGACCGTCCACAAGCTAACTTCTACTCCTCTTACTTCTTCAAGGCTCTTCTTCAGGTCCACACTTGACGCCTTACGATTACGCAACGCCTGACTCACCAAAAAGCGGTCATCTCTTGGTTCTGTGCATCGTTTTCTTCCCGAACCGGGTCTTCTTTTGACCGAACCAGTCTCTAGATACCGTTGCCAAGTCCTCTGGACAGTTGAACGACTCACATTTAGCCGCTGAGACACGTAAGTTTGCGAACAACCTTCTTCAAGTAGGGCTATAATTTTACCGGTCCTTATCGCTTTATCACTCATATCAAAAAGTGGTATTTAATGTAAAAAGAAAGATTAAATTGTTTAATTTGCAGAAAATATCCAAAAAGTTTTAAAATATCGTAATCAGTTAAAAATCGTTTCAGCAATTCGCGCCATTAGTAAAGCAATTTTAGAATAATCCACAATAATCATTATTTTTCTTTAAATAATTTCAAATTTTAAATTTGGAACGTAAAGAATCATGCCAGGATGCTTCAAAAAACATGCCAATACATCGTCAAATTAACAAAACCTATTTCTTGTTCTTCTTCATTGAAGTAGAGAAAAAAATCTAAAGTGCCCGTTTTTTTTGCAAAAGAGTTTATATGTAAACGAGAAGACTGATTAAATAATTGATACATTGAAAAGCATTTAATTCATGAATCCCCGAGCGAACGCCGGCGTTCGCGCACGTATTGTCTTACTATTGTGCCTGTAATTATCAAGATCGAAAGGTTAATTTTTCTTTTTCCAAATATTTATAAAAATTTCAAATTATCCGTAAGAAAAAAAAATATGTAGGAACAATGGATGAGTTTTCCTCCGAGCGGTGGGTAAGGTATAGTGTCAGGATATTGGCGTCCCCATTTTGTTGGGATAAACAAGACAGTATATCAATGACAGAGTCTAATTACACTTTAAAAACACACATACACAATAAAAACAATAAGTAATAGAAATACAGTCACTCAAACAGACCTTTAAGGTCACAGTTCGTACAGAGGCCTAAGCCACCCGAGTACAAAGTGTATCAGCAAGCCAATACAGCTATGTAAATATACAGCAGTGCTGTACCAGGTAAACCGACAGTTTTGTCGGGAGCAGGAGCTCTATAGTGAGTCGAATCCAAGATAAGACTAAAAAGTGTACTGGCACACAGAGTGCACGTTCTTTTATAATACCATGTTCTCCCTCCACAACAACTCTGTCCGATGCCACACGGAAGTGCGTCACGTGTTTACTTGATACGAATCACTAAAATTAGCATAATCTAATAAGACTTGCATTGCAAATTAATAAATTTGTACAATAATAATTATCGTAAATAAATAACAGTGGTTTAACAAAGTAAATCGTTTTAAATCAAATAACATGTCACCATTTGTATTTTAGAAGACAAACGATTACTATTATTGAAATAAGTTTCCAAAACTCAATTCTAGTGTACTACGAGTACTCAATAAATTATGTTATGATTTATCAGACAGTAATTGATATTAAAATCACTTAAATTAAATAACACAAACAAAACAATTCAAATTGCACATTTTAACAACTACCCACAGTTGTATTTAATAAGATTTGACAACTACCCATAGTTTTATTTGACATGTGCAGAATAGATTCCAGAATTTAAAATAAAACTTCGCTCTTATTTTCCTTCATTATTTTTTTATTGGTAACATTTAAGTACGAATGATCCTTACATATCGATACATTGATATTTCGCAAGTTCGTTCAGGCACATTATACAAATTAAATATTTATATGTTTGATTCGTGAGAATGTTGATGTTTTAAAGCATCTATATACTTTAAAATATGGATGTATGCTTCAGAGCGCATACATGGCGGCAAAAATTTTAATTCAACTATTAGCAAATTTCCAAAATAATAGTTTCGTTTATCGAGGTCCTTATCAAATATACATAAAACACATTGTTTGACATTCGAAGTAGTTTCTTCTCCTGGTTTAGCACTCATATCTTCGCCTGATTTGTTTTCGTCACTATGAAAACTATTTTCTGCATCCTCTTTCACAATTTGGGTGTTTATTTTATACGTGTTAGATGCGTTGATGATACGCTTTTTAGGTGTTAGCAATGATTGGGATTGATCTTCATCATCAGAATATTCCTGTCTTCTTTTTCTTGACTCACCTGTTACAAAGTAATAATACACATTAATTTAAATAAACACTGAAATAGTTTTTTATTACCACATAGACACACAAACACACGACCAGTTTCACTGGTCTTTAATACCACCAGTGAAAAATGGACCTTAGATCATCTACATATCGTGTTGTGGATAAATCTTTGAATTGAACATTCCAAGCAGTGTTCGACATTTCATGTAATGGTTGTATTCTACGGGCAGACGATTTGATGCGATGCGACGAGGTGGACGGGGGGGAAAAATTTCACGCAGATGAAGTCGCAGGCAGAAGCTAGTTATTTATATTTACGATTGATGTACACGTTTTGTGGCCTATTTATACTTTAACTTAGAGTTTTAATGTCGGATACAGAATGGAAGTGATGACTTACCTAGATATTGAGAGTTTTCTTCCTCAATAAACAAGGGCTGACTATCTAACTGGTCTATAGGATCTGTGAAGAGTAATATTATGTTTACCGATTATGTATCGTCATTATCAACTTAATTTCACCAAAAAAATATTTGATACTTACTCATTTTTTTGTTTTTGCAGCGGAGCTTATTGATGCAGTGACATAAACGAATTGTTTTGTTTTGGATCGGAACCCAAAACAAAACAATTCTTACTTACTACTGAATAAAATCTGAACAGCGCGCGGCGTTTCTTTAAAGTGCGTCCGTATTAACCGGTTTTTATTGCTCTAAACCGTTTAATCCGAAAAAACCTTTATATAAATACTCTTCCAAATATCGGTTTAAAAACACCGGTATATGCGAACGAAACCAAATGTAAAAGGTTTTGCGTCAAGTACATAATAACGGTTTGAAAATTTAACCGGTATCCGAGCCTTGCATGTCATGTCATCACGCGTCGCTACCTACGCAACATTAACACGCACCCGCACGACTTGTTTGCGCGCCACATGCTTACATTGAATACGTCACAAGTCGTCGTCATCCCCCACCGAACGTGTTTCCACGTTGCCGTCGTGGTGGGGCTTGCGTGTCTCAATGATCTTGGGGGCTATGCCGGTAGAGCCACTCATGCCGGAAGGTCCCAAGTGAGAGACCAGACCAAGATAGACAAGAGGGGCACACCGTTCGGAGACTTGAGCAGTGTTCTTGAGCAGGGTCCTCGGACGGTGTGCGTTTCGTTGGCTTGTTCGCTGCTATCTGGTACGCGTCTGCTCATCAGACGTGACTGTGAGGGCAGCGAGCAAGCAGTGAGAGAGGGAGAGAGAAGGGGAGATAGGGACCGCACCCTCAAAAAGGAAAATCATGGATTCATTGGCTGCAAGAGAAGTTATACCCTAGGGCGGTCCGGACTGCACAGCAGTTCGAGAATCCGCCACGCCTTGTGCGTCAAGCCCTTCGTATTCTGGGGGGGGCAACAGTGTTATCCACTCTCCGCTTACCAAGGGCAACAGTGGCCGAGGAGGCCCCCGATCCAAGTTGTCCTTTGAGGACATGATCGGGTACGATTTTAGTTCGCCCGACCAAGCGTCGCACTATGGGACCAAACCGTATTTTCCATCTCGAAAATGGTTTTCGCGAAAGTCGTATATTCATAGATTTTTTTAGGGTTTAATACTCTTAAAGGATGGAACTTACGAATAAATCTCAAAAAAAAAAAAAAACTTAGTTTTACGTTTATAAACTGAACCTCAAACATTGGGTATAAATATTTTCGTGCCAATTAAATTAGCGTTAAGGAAGTTCAACACAAAATTATTCGGAAGTTTTCCAAGGAAGTATGTTAGTGTTATACATCATAAGAAAGCTTAGAATGTACACTTTCCAACCACGTTCGGTTTTTGTACAAAAATATTTTCGTTTTATTTTATTTTATTTTTTTAGTGAAGTAAATAAAATTTCGTTTTTGTTTATTTCAATTGGAGTTTTCATTGTTGCCGAAAGCTGCCGGTGTCAAGTTAATCACTCTAGTAGATACCTTACCTATTCAGTAATATGAGGATTGAATAAAAACTTGCGCGTTTTTTGCGCAAGGGTGATTTAGAAGCAATAATGTCAATCAGGGGAAAATAAAAAAATCTCCGAAAATTACGTTCTTCTTTTTTATTATGAAATATTATATTTAATTGTTATATTTTGATATCTATCTTGTTTTTTTTTATTTATGTTATAGAAGCATATATTTACAAATTAATAGACTACTATTATATTTGAAAGAATCTTCCCATGGCACTTTTGTTTTCGGTGGTCACCTTAACCACAAGTATGATAAACTATATTGCTACGGAAGTTCTATTTATCTATTGTGGTAATTATTTACAATCAGTACTGATTGCACTATTTCGATGAGAACTGTCATAATCAATTGTCCCATGGTTTTTGCACAAGGCACTAAATTGTTGGTCTTTTATATACCCGTGTTTTCAGCATACTATTCATTCGTGTTCATATACTTTTTTCAACATAGTTCTTTTTAACAGACAAAAACATTATATTATCTAACAATGAGTGAATTCGTTTGTGTTCGACGCGATCTTTGTGATCAAATAATAAGAGGGAAAAGTACTTCAGACCTCAGACAATATTTGTTGGACAACTTTCAATTATCGGAAACTGACGTTAATACTGTAATAGAGAATATTCAAAAAAACCTAACATCAAGTTGCAACGAGAAATGGACCAAAGCTCAAAGGAAGCCAGACAGGTTCGAGAGCCTATACTCAAATTGGTTGAATGGTGAGTTTAAAGTATCATTGAATTCTTGCAGTACCTCAACATCTGAAAATTCTGGCTCGAATACTGGCGGTGATCGTGGTAGACCAACAAAACCATATGACGAGTGTTCGGAAAGCACAAAGAAACGAAAAAATATGGAACTGGTCCAGGAGTATGGAATGGGACATGTCCGGAACGCTTATGTGCAAGGTTTACGATCCATGGGTGAAAATGACGAAGCGTCGATTGTGACTATTATCAGAAATAAGGAAAAAGAAGAGAAAAAAGTAATTCTACAAAACATACTAAATCCAGATAATGCACTTTCCTTTACAAACGAGGAGGCATTGAGTATGTGCATTGAAACTGACCTAACCAAAGCCCAATATGCGTACCTAAGAAAAAGGCTCATTGATAAGAATTTAAGCTCTGTATTGCCTTCGTATCAAATACTAAGTGAAGCAAAAAAGGCTTGCTATCCGCCCGCATCCAGCATAACGGTGACAAATATGAGTGCAAAAATCAATCTGCAAGATCTCTTAGACCATACAGTCTGCCGTATTATAAAGATAAAGTCAGGATCGATAAATTACAATCGTCTCAAGCTGTTCACTAAATGGGGATGTGATGGATCCTCCGGGCAAAGTGAGTATAAACAAACTCTACCGGAAGAAAACGAACAAATATCGGATGCTTATTTGTTTATTGTGTCCCTTGTACCACTGCGACTAGTAGACGAAGAAACTTCTGCAGTTATATGGCAGAATCCTACTTGCTCATCTGTTAGATATTGCAGACCAATTTCATTAGAATTTGCAAAAGAAACACCTGAAAAAACTACAGCAGTTGTCAGTGAAATTGAAGCCAAAATTAATCAATTGATTCCAACTCTTGTGTCAATAGACAACAAAGTCATCGAAGTTAAACATCAACTGTTTATGACAATGATTGATGGGAAAGTTGCTCAAGTGTTAACAAACACATCAGCCAGTGCTACCTGCACTGTTTGCGGAGCAACTCCCAGACAAATGAATGATCTTTTAAAAGTTACAACGAGAGTTGAGAATGAAAATGCGTTTAAATACGGATTGTCGACACTACACGCATGGATAAGATTTATGGAAATGATCCTCCATATTTCTTACAATTTAGGTTTTGAGAAATGGTCTGCAACAACTCCAGAAAACAAGCAACTTAAAGAAGACAAGAAAAAATATGTCCAAAAACGTTTCCGAGAAGTGCTTGGTTTGCACATTGATAAACCACGTCAAGGTTCCGGTAACAGCAATGACGGAAATACGGCAAGGAGATTTTTCAAGGAATGATTTACAACAATTACAAGAAAAAATCTTGGATAATGCACTGATAGCAGACCCAACTTATTATAAAAAGGGACCAATAGATATAATATTAGGTGCCCGAGAATATAGCAGAATATTACTACAGGGTTTCGAAAGACTAAGAGACGGAATAATCGCTCAGAACACAGAATTAGGGTGGATTTTATCCGGATTTTATCCCAATGAAACGAAGAATGGAGTTAAAATACTGAGTATGGTGACTTGCACCGAAGATGTACGACAACTTACCAAATTTTGGGAATTAGAATAAATTCCACAAAACTACAAACTTACACAAGATGACCAGACCTGTGAAAACTACTATAAAGAAACAACAATAAGAAACCCAGACGGAACTTACACAGTACGACTCCCTTTAAAGGATTCTAACTTAAACTTAAACGGTGAATCACGCAGAAAAGCCGCTGCACGACTACTACAACTAGAACGACAGTTCGCAAAAAATGAAAATTTACGACAATAATACATTGACTTCATGAACGAATACTTACATATGGGTCATATGAGGAAAGTAGATACAACGAACTACAACTCAGGAAAATACTACATACCACATCAGGCAGTGATTAAGGAAGACTCGCTAACTACAAAATTACGCGTGGTTTTTGATGCGAGCAGCAAAAGCAGCACAAAAATAAGTCTTAATGACAATATGTACAAAGGACCACGATTACAACAAGACTTATCCGCTATACTTCTACGATGGCGAAAACATAAGTTTGCCTTTATGGCGGATATTATGAAAATGTACCGTTTTATAAAGATTAACAATAACCCGGCAGATATGGTGAACGGACCACATTGGTTAAAAACCAATCAGATTCCTATTACGAAACGTATGCCGCAGCCGAACCAAGAAACTAAGTTGTGTCATACAACTACAGCCGAGATTGAGAAGAATGATCTCTGGAATAGATTCTACAGCTTAGATAAAATGATAAGGGTGTTGTCTTACTGCTACAGATTTACAAACAAACAAACAAAAAATAAACTACTTACTTGCAATGAACTAAACGTGACAGCAAAACGAATAATCCTGAAGATACAACAGCAAGAATTCAAAGATGAATTGAAAACCATACAAAGTGGACAACCCTTGAAGAAAAATAAAACATCCACTTTAGATCATTCATAGACGAGGATGGACTACTAAGAGTTGGAGGCAGATTACAAAACTCCGAATTGCCTTACAATCAAAAACATCCAATACTTTTACCATATAACCATCATGTAACGTCACTAATCATACAAAACGCACATTTAAAAACGTTCCACGGTGGCAACAAATTGACTATATCTTACTTACGACAAACGTACTGGATCATTAGTGGGAAAAGAAAAGTGAAGAGTTTAATTAACAAATGTGTGAGGTGCATACGATACAAAGCAGACACAAACTCTCAAAAAATGGGAATACTACCAAAAGCACGAGTAACGCAATCCTACCCATTCAGTTATACTAGAGTGGATTATGCAGGACCAATACAAACAAGAACAATGAAAGGGAGAGGTCACAAGTCTTATAAATCATACATCGCTGTTTGTGTTTGTTTAGCAACAAAAGCAATACACTTAGAATTGGTGGGAGATTTAACAACAGAAACATTTATCGCGGCGCTATGCAGATTCATGGCACGTAGAGGTCACGTGTTACACATGTACAGTGACAATGCAACAAACTTCATTGGAGCAGCAAATTTCTTACATCAAGAAATATTACAAATCACGCAATCGCCGCAATTTCAAAACACAATAACAAATATAGGAACACAGTGGCATTTTATTCCTCCATCTTCACCACATTTCGGTGGCATCTGGGAAGCTGGCGTAAAGTCAGTGAAACATCATTTACGTCGAGTAATTGGAGATTCGACACTAACATACGAGGAAATGACAACCTTTCTCCACCAAATTGAAGCATGTTTGAATTCAAGACCATTGTGTGCGCAAACCGAAAATATTAATGACAACACAATACTAACACCAAGCCATTTTCTTATTGGCCGAGAAGCAGTAGGAACACCAGATCCGATCGAAAACATTAATACTGACCTAGTTAACAGATGGAAACAAATTCAAAAAATGAAAAAAGATTTTTGGAATAGTTGGACAAAAGATTATCTACATCAACTTCAGCAAAGATACAAATGGAAAAAAGCACATGAAAATGCTAAAATTGGAACTATAGTACTAATAAAAGATGAGAATATAAATCCAAGCAAATGGCCATTAGCAAAAATCACAAAAGTTCACCCTGGAGATGATGGTGTAGTAAGAGAGAGAAAAGATCAATCCACACGTTGCTCCCGCTCCTTGAGAACGAAAACAAAGAAATTGGTTCAACGAGCAAAGACAGGCAAACGGCTACGCAATGTAACATATCAACAGCCACAATAAACAAAAAAGGTATACGATTACCGAAAAATTGGATAAAGGGCTTACATACAATAATTATATTATTAATTGGCACCGTGTCGACTACGCCCACATACACATTAAAAAAGTTGAACCCAGGATTATATGTAGAAGACATAGGAACCACAACGATTAATCGAGGAACGTTTAGAATTGAAACGGATTACGAGAGAGGAAGCTTGGAACTAGACCAAAAAAAGATCGAAAAAAAGGGAAGGACACTCAAAAAGTCATGGATGAAACGCATTGCAATGAATTTTACCACCATTTAAACGAAGAAAAAACTAAGTTTGAGACAACAAAGGAATATCTAACAGAAATAAAGAAAAATAGGAAGAAACGAGGTTTCTTGGGACAACTTTTAACATCGGTGTTCGGAGTTAATGATGAAGTATACAAGGACATAGATACATTACATAATAATCAGCAAAAGCTTATAGACGCTGCCAATCATCAAACCAAGATAATGATATCTACCATAGAAGGTGTAAACCAAACAGAAGAACAAATCCAGAAAAAGTTAGAAAAGTTCCAAGCAAAACTAAATGAAGCAATATCGTTCATGAATAACCACATTGTTTGGTATAAATCGATTGACAGAAATCATATCAAGATACAAGTAACGCAAACTTACGAGCTAGCAAACATTTCATAAATGAAATTATGGACTACTATAAAGGGTTACTCGAAATTTATCTACAAAAAGCAACTATATATAGTATACTAACACCAAAACACATCAGCAACATAATTAAAACGGCTAATCAAAAACTACCATCAAACTTAAAAATCATTCAGGATCAAATAATACACACTGAGATGAATGTAAACACGACGCACATAAGAGTGTACGCTTACTTCCCGATACACGATATAACAAAGTATACTCTGATACACGTAACGCCAATTCCAGAGAAAAAAACAGATGGATCATTCGAATGCTTAACTATTTTGCAGACATTTATGGGTTTCGATTATAATAACGAGCGCTACTTTGAACTAAATCAAGAAGAATTTAAAGACTGTCTTCATAGTAATACAGAGTTTGTCTGCTATCCTGTAGCTGTCAAGAACATGCAATTAAATAACAATTGCATAGTTGAACAACTCTTTAGAACAGAGAACTACACCCACACCCAATGCACGTCAAAGACCTACAAAATATCGACAGATGTTGTATGGAAACAATTATACATACAAAACACCTGGCTCTTCATTACAACAAAACCGGTTGCCATATCGATTGTGTGTGACGGTGAAAGAAAAGAAATTACTATTGAAGATGTCGGAGTTCTACATATCTCCGAGAATTGCGTCATTAAAACACTTAACAACATACTTACTGCAAAAAGAACAACAACTATAACAGTACTAGCTTCTTATTCTAAAACAACGAATTTCTCCCTTAATGCGCAGATCTTACCAACAAATATAAACGATATCCAAGGAAGAACTAGTTTTAGACAAGTTAAAGGGAGTTTTCGACCATTTAGTCACATCTGAAACAAATTTACAAACACAGCTAGATAATACAATTTGGAAACAATTATAGTCTCACACATACATCACTAGCATCAGCACTTCACTTGTCATTATAAGTTTAGCATATGTTTTAATTTATTTCGGTCCACAGGTGTTGAATAAACTTCAAGCCAAAATTGCAGCAAGAAGGAAAACGTCGCCACCTGTGCAACAACCAACGATCTGCACACCACAAACGCAACAAACACAACAGCGGTACGGCATCCCACACAGCATGCCCACCCAGGCACAACAAAATGAACGAGGCCAGGCCAGACCATACGAGACCATAGAGCTGTACCAAATGGATTCCCGTTCCTGAGAGTCGCCAGAATGTTCAATGTTACCTTTGGACATTGACTCAGCACTCGGCCTGGCTGACGCACGGCCCAGTTAAAATAGTGATTTGGTTGCATCTTACACGCATAGGACACATATAATATGTAAAATAGTGTGTGTTAAGAAAAATTAGTATATAAGCAGAACATTTTATAAATAAATCAGATTTGAATTTTATATTCTTGTCTCATTACCCCTCACTGTGGCCAAGACACCTTTAGCCATCTCTGATCAGTCTCGTGAGTCTGCGGGACTGGCAGTGAGTGTACCCTTCCCAAACCTGGAAATTCCTGTCTACTATCCGTCTGTAACCTTAGGTCGCATGCATGGTGCAGACATCCTGAACTTATTTATATAATTATTTATCACATACTAGGTATACGGTAGGTTAGGGCTGTAGGGCTTATAGGGCTTAGGGTCGAATGGACTTTTAGGCTTGTAGGTCTTCGTAGGTTCCTTTAGCTTGCCATATATTTTCATGTATCATCACACCCTTGACAGAATTGCGGCCTTACGTGACGTATGTTAGGGGTGGATGTACAATTGGTTTTGATGCATGCGCACAGTGGTGCGAGTGAAAATTACGGTAAAATAAAAGTCATGAGAGTTCAGCTTTTATATTTTATTCATAATAAAAGTAGACGAAAACTAAAGAAGTTTATAGTGAAATAAATGTTTTTTAGAATATATCTCAAATTTACGAAAAGAAAAAATTAAAAAAAAATTTACTTTAAATAACTTACTACTACTTACTTACTTACTACTTACTTATTTACTTTAATTTACTGTAAATTTACTTTAAATCTACACATTAAAATTTAAGAAAAGTAATTTGTCAACTTTTGTTCCCATAAGACGACTTCTTCTATCCGAGATCATATGACCAGCTTTTGAGAAAATCCATAGAAGGAACTGACGAAGCGGGTATGCAAAATCTTTTCAACATTATTTGGTATAATCTCGGATATGCATATTTCTTTTCCTCCCACCACTTCATCGGATTTCTCTGGCGTTCCAGCAAAGGCTCCTCCAAGTACTTGTCAACTTCTACGATAGAAGCCGCTCTCGGGTTGACGGTTCTCAAACACTCTACCACCCGATTATCGAAATCAGCCCAGATACTCGTACTGGCAACTGAAGCATAGTTTTGCGAAGACGTATCTGTGTCATTTCTACCATCGGATTCGGATGTACTGACGTTTTCAGACGGTAGGACAACCCTTGCTGCTAGGTCATATAATAACTCTTTTGCCTTCGTATAACTTGTTGATCGATTTTCTGGAAAACCGTATCTTTTAAATCTAGGGTCGAGTAACGTGCTAATTGAAAAAATACTATTTTCTTCAACCCTAGTAAACCGATCTTGCAAGTTTTGTTTTAATTTTTGCGCCATATTTAGTACAGGCAAAGGTAGCTGCTGTTCATTCATTATTTTATTTACTTTATTTATCATTAGGTGAGATAAAACGATGACTTCAGATACGGTTACCGATTTTTCAGCACTCATTATTTCAGTTATAGTTTTAAATATTGTAAGTATTTCACAAGCTTTTGTTATAATAATGACATCTTCATTTTCCAAATTTGGTGTTCGTGTGTAGTCGTTAGCTATAGTCGATATTATGCTAGTTTTAATTTCAATTATTCTCTGGAACATGTCATACGTCGAGTTCCAGCGCGTTACCACATCTTGTTTAACTTTTAGAATTTTTTCACCAAGGCGGGTTTGCATTGCTTTCAGCCGCTCGGCAGCTAATGGGCTTCTCCTAAATAATTCTACTATGGTCTTGATCTTCTCACGAGTATCCTTGATTTTGTCTAAGCTTGTCTGGACGCTTGAATTTTTTCACAAATCCCCCACTGTTCGCAATTTTTTTTTAATTTCAGAGGCCAGATTCTCACCGGTGTGTCTGTCATTATAATAAAGACATGAAAGCATGTGTGACTATAACACACGTGTTTTGGTCGACAATATGGACATACAATCCAATTGCTTCTTTTGCAACAGACGTCCAACAGTCGGTTGTGACAGCCACATATTTGACATTATGTATTTTTTCTTTTATTTCGTCTGATAATATGTTATAGTGTTTTTCTAAAAGAGCTTTTGCTAATGTCTTTCTGGTGGGGATAGGATAGCCGGGATTAAGTTTATTCACGAATTTTCGGAATGATGGCGACTCTACAATATTAAATGGCAAAAAAAAAATTTGCGACCATTTCAACTAAATCGGCGTTGATGCTTTCTATGTTTTTCATAGACATTGGTCTTTGAAGATAAGGCCGAACTGAGTTATCATTTTTTCGTGTTCGAAGAGCGGGAGCGGGGCGGGTATTTATCTAAGAAATTCGTGCAAGAAGGTAAGTAGGTACCACCACCATTCAGCAACCAAAACCAAGCTATATCTACCGACACCAATCTGAAAATTTAAATAAATCAATTAAATTACATTCCTTGAAAACTTTCACCATTACCTAAGTAGGTACCGATACAAACAATTTTTTCTAAATATTTACTTGTTAGGTAAGTACTTAGTTTTTATTACTTACGTTTTATTCAGTCCGAATTTCAAATCACTAACAACCTGATATGCCACACAAAATAGGTATCAGCTTCTGTTTCAGAGTAAGGTACAATTTTTCTTTGGACTACACAAATTAAAATCGAATTAGAAAAAAATAGGTCAAGGACGCACTCACTCTTGCATCATAACATTACGAACTGCAGCAGTGCAACATAAACAAAAATACAGTTACTTTGAAAACTTTTAAAATTTTAATCAAAACCGTAATCAAATTTCTGTTTTAAAGTAACGTGATAAGGCCGAATTTCCAGTAATGAAATCTCTCAGCGACTCCGTCCGATCATTTCCGATTCGTGAGGGAGCGAGCGAGACAGAACGCGCGGCGAGCCGGTCAGCCGGCGAACACACACGATTTGACATGAGTTTCCACGGCTCGCGGGCTCGCGGCCCTGAGCCTCGCTTCAATTGTGCTAGCACAATTGAGAAAAAGAGTGCCCCGCACGATTCTCTTTAAAAATGTGTGTGCTACCCAACTCTAGTGTACATGACTCCAGAATATTTCGAGAATGCAGATTAAAACAGAGGTTAGAGGCTGGCGCATTCTCTGGAATATTATTAGGTGACAGTGGCTATCCTTGCACTCCATATGTTTACACCATTGCTTAACCCTACAACACCACAAGAAGAGAGGTATAATAGCAGCCATATCCGTACCCGGAACACGGTGGAAAGGTGTTTTGGTTTGTTGAAGCAACGGTTTCGTTGCCTATTACGAGGCATGTTTGGGGTTAATGACAACATTCAGAATGCATGACAAAAAGAAAATTCAATCAATAAAATCAGGAATGGGTGAAGACGAACACTATAAACCCTATTTGGCCGTTTTACGACCCTCTTGAGGCCTTTTTAAAGGGCGTATATGACTGCAACAGTGTGATGAACACGGAGGACAATGCAGTGATGGTTAAACATATATTTATTTTATAAAATTTAATTTTGCCTATTTCTAGAAAAGTAATTCATAAAATCCAATCTTATTTGTGTCGCAGTACGCGGTGGCCTTCGTGGTATACTTATTAATGGCATAAATTGATTATTATCATTTCTCCATGAACCTGGCCGCACAAGATCTCCGTTTTCATAAACGTCGAATGAACCTGGAGGTGAATAAAAACTCTGAGAAGAAGTACTTTTTCTCAAAAAATTGTGTAAATAAAGACATGCCATTGTAACAATGGAAGCTTTGACAGGTTCCAAGGGTATGGCTTTTTTAAAGATCCTGAACCTGGCGGAGAGTATTCCGAAAGTATTTTCTACTTTTACTCGAGACCGTGATAATTGTTGATTGAATACTCTTTCCGGGGACCCTAGTGCGTGATGACCGGGAAACGGTTTCATAAATGGGCACTAAGAGCAAAAGCACCATCGCCTAAAAATACATAAGGCATGTCAATATGGAATTCGGAAGTGGACTGGCAGGGGGTAAATTAATACTATTAGACGATAGTTTTTGACATAAAATACTTTGATTGAAAACGCCTCCATCACTAATCCGTCCTTGAGAACCTACATCGGCAAATATAAAACAATAGTTATAATATACTAGTGCTAGTAAAACAATGCTGAAGTTTCCTTTATAGTTAAAGTATTCAGTTCCCGAGTGGAAAGGTGATCCTATAGTTATATGCTTTCCGTCTTATGCGCCAAGACAATGCGGGAAGCTGAATCCTTCCGAAACTGAAATCCATTCTTCTGCAGTTTCAGGCATCTAAAATTAAATTAAATGACTTAAATCACGTTTTTGCTACAGGATTCACCATCAACACATGACAACGAAACAAGCGCCCAAAACGACTCAAATTGTTCTGTGATTGAAAGTAGCAACTCCGGAAATACGACAACTAAATCAAAAGTTACAGTTCCTGTTTTAAACCGCCGCCGCCGTTCAAAAAACCCACCAGAGCTATCAGATGCCAGTAAGGAGATGGCAAATACTTTAGGTACATTGAACAGAGTGCTTGATAATAAAACTGCAAGACAAGACGATGATTGTGACCTTAATGCTAAACTTCTTGCCACAAAATTAAAAAAAAACCAGAAAATGAAAGAGAAGAAATAATGTTAGAAATTGATAGTATGTTGATGAACAGACGTCGAAATCGACTCGGAGAATTCTCCGAGTCGCACGTTGGTGGCTTGTAATCCAAGATTATGACATTGACATTGACTACAGACCGGGCGAGCGAATGAAGCATGTATACGCACTCAATCGAAACCCGATCCCGGTCAACCTTCAATCAATCCCAGTCCCAGTCGCGCAAGGGGACAATGAACGTGTTCGCGTATCCGAACGTTTGGAACCGATCAATCCGGTCATTGACAGTGTTAATGTCAATCGCCTAGAAGTGACAGATTGGTTTTATACGATTCAACAGCAAGTTGTTTTTTTTTATTTAGGGTTTTAGGTTCCTTGTAGGACATATCAAACCCATTGTACTAAACCATAATCTATATCATTTCTTTACATTAACCTAATAAATATATAGGTATACCTATATTGGCTACTGAGGGAGTCGGTGTTGAGGCTGTGGCAGTAGCAGGTAAAACATTTTCGCCATTTCCGATACCGGATCAGCTAAAGCGCGCTGAATGACTCCGACATCCATCCTATTAATGTTAAACTTCCTCATCACCGACTCCCTCTTTACCTCACCACTCCATGAGCAAATGTTGCACGTCCTCAATTTTATCACAAGTTGTGCAATTTAGAGAGTCTACCTTCGTCATTAGATGTGCAAATTTTGCTGACGGGTAGTGGCCAGACCGAATTCTAAATGCTATCTTTAATAAATATCTGCTTAAAGTACTATTTAAGAACCAAGGCACTCGAGGAGGCCCGGATTGAATAGTTTTATACCATATTCCCTTAACCTTACTGCGTTCATCAAAAAACACTTTCCAAAGGTCCCAAGAGATCATTTTATATTTTGGTAAAATCTCACTATAAAAGGGTGCAACCATTTTCTCTATTCCTTCCGAAGCTAGTTTCGCAAGATGAAAAGTTAAATAAAATTATTGAACTAATAAATAGTGGCCGTACAGACTGTGATTTAATGAATAATTATGCATTAATTGATGATCGACTGTACCGTAAAACACTTAACAGTAATGGCCTGATCGTTCCGAGTGTTGCGCGCTGGAAAATTTTGCAAATGCATCACGATGACATCGGTCATGTCAGTCTGAAACGATGCACAGAGCTTATTAAAGCAGACTTCTGGTTTCCAAAGATGTCACGGTTCATTAAGAAATACGTGTCAAGTTGTCTTCACTGTGCGTACGGAAAAGGGGATTATGGAAAGAAGGTAAACTATACCCCGTATCGAAACCCACAGAGCCGATGAAAATGTTGCACATTGACCACCTTGTGCCTTTCTGCCAGACCAAGAAGGGTTATCAATACATGCTGGTAGTAACAGATTCCTTCTCAAAGTTTGTGATTGCTGAGCCTACCCGAACTGTAAACTCAATAGACACAGTCCGGGCCTTGAAAAAGATTTTCAGCCTGTTTGGGTTTCCTGATCGCATAGTATCTGACCACGGAAAGGCTTTCACGAGTAGGTATTTCAAACAGTTTGCAACTGAGAAGCAATTCAAACATACTCTGTGCACTATTGCTTGCCCACGAGCAAATGGACAAGTGGAGCGAACAAATCGCACAATCTTAGATGCACTTAGGGCTACTGAACCAAGTGAATCAGTACGTCTACTATGAGTTATCATAGTTAGATCGCTTGACGTAACTAAAATAGTTACGTCAAGCGAAATCGCACGTCAAATACGCAGATAGTATAGTTAGCTTTTTTAATGGTACCATGAGCTGTGTCGATGCTTACTACTAACGTTATAGTTACAACTACACCTTGTGTAATTTTGCGTTGTTATGTTGGCATTTTTAGAAAACGTAGCTCACTTCACGTTGCATCTTTTCATCTCTTTTTAAATATTGCACGACGATAGAGACAAAATATGGTCATGTGGTACTATTATTCGACCAAATGTAGAAAGTCGCCTGACTCCCTCATTTCAATGAAATCTAATGCAGCCCAAATTTATTTGTGTTACGAAGGTTCCACTGACATTTGGGACTCGCTCGCACTTACGATTAATGACTTTCCGCGAAGTGTTAATAACAATAGTGTTCTGTGGTAATAAATATAAACAAAAATGCCGAAAACGAGTGCCTCGCAGTTCGAAATAATAGTGGATTTTATGGAAAGGTATGTAAATACATTAGTTAAGTATTGTCACAACCTTTAAAAACTTTATTTTACTTTTCTGTCGCTGTCTATAGCTAAAGTTTGGCCCGAGTTTGAGTTTCGGCCTTTCGGTACCCAATAATGTAAAGTGACGATATAGAAGGAGTATGGACAGTAGGAAAACACCGATAATTAAGTCTAAAATGAACATTTTTAAGTCTAAAATCACAAAATTTATCGCAAACTATAGTTTTGTCACCAATCAAAACGTCGGTGAGCGCCGCAACTACAGTAGTAATAGTACGTTACTATGACATCTGTCAAATTTGTAACTCATGGTACCAAATTGTAAGCAAATGAAGCCCTAACTACAGTCGCTGTAGTATAGTTTACTACACGGTGACGTAGGATAGATAACTATGTGACTCATATTGCGCATTTTACTACCCAACTATCCGCTAGAGGCGCTGTAAAAGTTTTCACACTTTTTTTTAACTACAAGCGCTAGCGGTTATAGATTAATAAAACTCATGGTAGACGTACAGGAAACAACTGGGATAACACTTTACCTAATGTCATTTGGGGTATTAACAACACGTCAAGTGCATCAACAGGTTATAAACCATATGATCTAATATTTTCACGAGCTAGTAGGTCTATATGCGTAGACAGAGTATTCTATAGACTGCTGGCTATCTTCCTTTGCATTCGCACAAGAAAAAGAAGAACATATTAACGTCACTAGTAAAGAAAAGAGACAGAGTAAAACTTTTTCTGTCCTTTATCGCGTGTCGGCTGAGCACATCATTGTGCACAACAAGTTTGACGTTTGTATTGGTGGCAGATTGACATCCTTCTGTTTATTTATCAATTACATAGAAATAATACATAAAATACGAACTTTTCGAGCTCAAATCGATAATATTATATTTGTGCAACTGTGAAAAATGGTGAGGTGTAGTGTAATAAACTGTAAAAGTGATAGTTTGATGAAGATTGCGGGATTGTCCTTTCACTCGTAAGTATTCGATCGCTTTGTGTTCTACTATTTTTCATCAAATAGTCGCAGTAATATACTAACTAATTTGTCTAATAGGTAAATCTCGTAAAATCGTGATTTGCGCAATTATTTTATTTTCGTACCTCAAAGTTCAGTGTTGCCACTTTTTTGTCCGGGAGCTTACCCTTCAATATGGGTAATACTGTTTTTTAAAAGCAATGTCTTAAAAAATACTTTATTGATAATATGAATAAATATTGCGTACTATATAGCTTTTACTATACTATAAATACATAAATAACAAAAAAAAATTGAAATAAAGCAAGATCACTGGTAAAATTGAAAGGTAAAAAAAAAATCTTATTATATTTTCAGATTTCCAAATAAACCCGAAATAAGAAACATGTGGATTGCTGCTACTAGTAGGCCTAATTGGACTCCAAAAATGAGTTCCAGGATTTGCAGCCAACACTTTGATAGTAATCTTTTAATAAAGAAAAGAAGTAAAACTTTCTTATACCCCGATGCAGTTCCGAATACGGTAATAAATATAGATAGGTATATCATTTGATTACAAATATTGAATTTTATTACAGTGGTTATAATATTTTAACATTTAATTCCATTAGGTTACAGAGTCAGAAAATCGTGGAAGCACTATGATGATTAATAGCAGCGAAGCTACATCCAGTCAAACATTAGCGGGGAGCCCAAAAACAGTTAAATCTGTAAGTGTATAGGATTAATATTGTAACAGGTTAATAACGAGCAGAAAGTTGTCTGTACATAATGATGTTTCATGAGTGCGTAATATAATAACATTTCCTTATTTATTTTAGTATTCCTCACCTGAGTTTACGCCCAGAACATTGAAACGAAAATGGCAGAAAGAGCAAGAAATCTCAAAACCACGTTTGAAAAAACTAAAAGCACTTCGAGAAAAATCTAGCAGGTTAACCAAAAAAGTGGAAAATGTAGAATATGTTCTTAAAGAATTAAAATCAAAACTGCAGGTTGGTGAAACTGATTGTGAGCTATTATTATCGATTGATAATGTTAACAAAGATTTTCTGAAAAAAATTGTAAATCCGCCTGCTAACCGAAAATATTCTCCGTCCCTCCGAAAGTTTGCGTTATGCTTACATTTCATAAGTCCATACAATTTTGTAAGAAAAACTTTTAACTCTTGTCTGCCACATCCATCCACCTTACGTTCTTGGTATAAAAGCGTTGACGGCAGTCCTGGATTCACTAAAGAATCTTTAGAATGTGTAAAGCTCTTAGTAAATCGTGCTCAAGCGCAGAGTAAAACTTTGTTTTGTGCACTTAGTATAGACGAGATGGCGATACGTAGGCATGTCCAATGGGATGAAAAAAAGTGCGTAGGTTTTGTTAATTTCGGAGAACCATTAGAAAGTGACAGTGTGGCTGTTGCCAGAGAAGCTCTAGTCTTTATGCTTACGGCAATCAATGATTCTTGGAAAATTCCCGTGGGTTATTTTTAGTAGATGGTTGTAATGGCGGACAAAAGGCAAATTTAGTAACACAGTGTTTGGAGTTGCTAAACTCTTGTGGTGTTAAGACTATTTCATTAACTTTTGATGGGTGTCCCGCAAATTTCGCTATGGCCAAGAGTCTAGTTCGAGTCTCTTAGAGCCCTCAAATGTCACTAATCTTAAAACTTCATTTAATGTAGGTGATCAAGAAATTATGATTATGCCGGACCCTGTTCATATGCTCAAGCTCTCAAACTCTTTGATTCAAGTGGCCAAAAAATTGCTTGGAATTACATAATCAGACTTCACGAATTACAGTAAAACGAAGTACTTCATTTAGCCAATAAGTTGCGCAACCAGCATATCAATTTTGCAAAGTAAATAATGAAAGTAAAGCTTGCAGCGCAATCTTTCAGCAATTCTGTGGCTGAAGCCATTGAATTTTGCAATAAAGAGCTTTGTTTGTCTGAATTTGCTGGATCGGAGGCAACCGTAGATTTTATCAAAAAAATGAATACTATGTTTGATGTGTTTAATAGCAGGAATTTCAATACATATGGTTTAAAAAAAACAATTTATAAAAATAATATCAAAGAAGTAGAAACTTTTCTTAGTGAGATGGAAATCTATTTAATCGGCCTTAAATTAGACAAACAAAACATTTTATTATCAAATAGAAAAGTCGGCTTTTTCGGGTTTCTTATTTGCATAAAAAGTGTCAAAAAATTATATGATCAATGTATACTTCCTGAGGCAATTAAATTCTTGCCCATATACAAATTAAGCCAGGATCATTTGGAATGTTTTTTTAGTTCTGTTCGCGCTAAAGGTGGGTTTAATAATAATCCAACCGCAATTCAATTTGAAAGCGCTTACAAACGCTTGGTTGTTCACGGTGAAATTAAGCACATGACATCTGGGAACTGTATTCCACTCGAAGACATTAAAATTTTAACATTTAGTGAAATCCGCTATGAAAAAAAATCAATCTATTTTCTAAACTGTCTTCTGAACCTATTACTGATACGAATGAATCTTTAGGATGTGATCCTATAATCAACATAGATCATGATTATTTAACAGATCCTTCTAGGCATACTCTTTATTCTAAAGAAATAATAACCTATATTGCTGGATTTATTGCAAGAAAGTTGAGAAGAGTTATTAAATGTGAGGATTGTCTTTTGGCTTTGATCACAGATAAGTATCACGGAATCATTGCCAGGAGAGACAAAGGAGGCCTTATTTATCCTTCTACAGACTTAAATAAAGTCTGCGAATTGGCAGAAAAGATATTTCGAGCGCGTTCACAGAAAGGAATTACATTTTATAATGAAAAAAATTTAATGCCAAAACTTATATTTTCATGTTTCAGGGAATGCACACGTACCAATTTTAATACCAATGACCATTTCGACAGTCAGCCTTTTATAGGGAATCACAGAACTCTCCTCATAAAATCAATTGCAATGCATTTCTTAGAAATACGTATTCACCATGGTACCAAGCAATGTTTTGAACCAAAATCAAAAGTAAGAAATATTTGTAATAAGTTAGTGCTTTTTCAAGGACAATAATTTGTTTGTTTATGAATAAAACACAAAACAATTGCTCACGTTTTTTTTTATTTCTCATCATAGAAACCTGAAATACAAACCTCATTTAAAAAATATTATTTTTTTAACAATACTGGGTAAAATGTACATCACTTGGTAACCCTAAACAATAGATGTACTTTTTTTCTGTCCCTTTCGATGACACGGATTTCACGAGTCTATAGAATACTCTGTCTACGTCTATCGGCCGCTTTCTATAATATATCTCAATCCCAATCTTGATCCCGATCCTTGCAATATAAATTTGAACCAATCAAAGGTGAGGATTGTGTGGTGAACGACACAAACTCGGCCGTATATGCGATGTGACCATTCCAGGTCGGCTTGCAGAACCCGTACAGACTAGGCTAAGTAGTAAAAAATAAAGCAGCCAGTGCTAGGATGAAACAACAATATGACAGGAAGCGTAAGCATAGCATGACCTATAAGAAAGGTGACCTTGTACTTTGGAAACAGGCTCCAGTCAGTAGTACTAGCAAAGTTAATACTAAGCTTGACGACGTTTACTCTGGCCCATATATAGTTGTGAAAGTGTTAGGCAACGACAGGTATAGAATAAGGAGTATAAAGGGACTGAGAGGGTACAAGAAATTCACCGGGTTAGTCTCTGCAGATGCTATTAGGCCATACAGAAGTGTAGCACCTGTGTCCGATAGTGAAAGTAGTACCAATGAACAGGTCGAGACAGAGGACCTTATCGATCTCTTGGAGAGTTAGTTTTGCCCCTACTTGTGTGATAGGTGACTAATGGAGTGTTTTACTTCCATTGCGGGAGCAATTGTTGCAGGACGGCCGAGTGTAAACACTGCCATCAGCTAGCCAGCCGGGGATGCCCCGAAGAGCCTACAAGCCAGCCAATAGCCACGTCACTACTCCACATGTCATAGTTGCCGGCCAATGCAGCCATGCCACGTCACCTAGCCAAGTCCAGAGTGGAGTAGTGGCAAGCCAGCCTATACATATAGCCCGCCATCTTTTGTTCGTCGTCGGTTCAAGTCAAACTATTAGTCGTGAGCGAGTGCTAATTGTGAACTTCCTAATCAGTTATTAAAAGACATTTTAGTGTTTAAAAGGACGTTTAATTGCATATCCCTTACGCTTGAATTATTTTTAGGTAAACCCTGAAGATACGAAGGAGACAGTTAAGAAAAAAATAAATTCTCTTAGAAGTTGCTATAGGAAAAAATTGAAAAAAGTGAATGCTTCCATACGATCTGGTGCTGGCACGGAAGATATCTATGAACCATCTTTATGGTATTTTCACCAGCTGGATTTTGTAAAGGATCACGAGAATCCCAGACAGTCAATGTCTAATTTTAATGACATACCCTCCCAGGTATAATGTTTGAATTAATATTTTAGAAGATATTTACAAAAACACAGTAGTATGAAACCGTGTGAGAGTAGGGTGACCATGAATTTTCACAATGAAGTGAGACTGAATAGTGATTATTGGAATGTTCGATATTCATATCTTATTTTGTTAAGGGCGAGTGCTTGTATAAATACATTTTAAGTTATGACATCCTTTAGCATACTTTATAAAAGTAAAAGTCACAAATCGATTCAATTTCTTTATTCAAAATCAACACAAAGGCAAAACAATCAAGTTATAAAAGTCAACAAGATAAATATAAAATCTTTATAAACTAACATAATATTTATAAATTAACTGACACGAATATATGACACAGAATATAGACATATTTTCTCTGGGGTACTTATTTCAATTTTAAAATAATATGTATTGTTATTTAAAAAATTACATTTATAGTGGCTTATTTTTGTGCCTGGTATAAATTCTATAGTACCAACTAAGAAATAATAATTATCCTTAATGTTAATAGTAATCGGCATAGTAACGAATTGACGAATATTTAGCATCAATACGATTATGTCAAAGAAGAATTGCATTTGGCATTAATTCAATTAAAAAACGTAGGCTCCGCTACTTTACTAAAATCAAAATTACGCCGAACTAGGCATGCCATGACTAAAAATATTTATAAAAGGTAAATCCAAAAAAACAAATCCAACAAAAACAAAAAGAATTATATTTTTCCAGTGATTCTATATTTAGTGATAGACCATCATAATTAGAGAAATGGCGAGGAGAATCGAATACACATCATTGCCTGAAAAAAGATGATGAAATAGTATTTATAAGAAACGGGAATTTAGCTTCGAAGGAAAGTTCTGGGCTTAAACCACCAACGCTTAAAGCAGTATTACTTTGATATTATTTCCAGTGGGCAAGAGACGGAGCTATACGTCCTGTATAGCTCCATCTCTTTCCCACTGGAAGTAATATTGAAGTAATACTGCTTTAAAAGTTGGTGGTTAGGCCCCAGGTTATTTCAACACATGTGCCTTCGATTCGGCATTTTATTTAACAGGTCAAGCCTGTATTAGAAGTTCAGCTCTCAAAAGCTTTTAGAGTAAATTAAAAGGAGTTTGTGTCATTAATTACATTTTATGCTTTTGAACGGAGAACATGATATAGAGCAAATTTACAACTGTAGATCAGAAATAACAAAAACTTTTTTCCAAAATAAAGACTGCAATTCCACGGGGCTCACTTATTTGAAAAAAAAAATGTTTTACAAGTGCTCAATACTTGAAAACCTGTACAAATTGTAATGTACATAAATTACATACAATTGAAAAGAGACCATGTTTTTTTTTTAGTTAACTTTGATATTTTAAAGTTATTTGGAATAACAAGTTTACAAGAAGTTATTTGCCTTGATGAAAAAATTAACACAATGTGTCAAAAATGTGACACACAGTTGAAAGGTGAACTTAAGTAAGGCGATATCATAACATTTGATTTAAACGGAGCTGCAGACTGTTTTTCTCACTGAAATGCTGATTACTATTAACATTAAGGATAAATTATTATTTCTTAGTTGATACTGTAAAATTTATACCAAGCACAAAAATAGGCCAGTATAAATATCATGTTTTAAATAACAATACATATTTTTGTAACGACGACAATTCTGTTAAAATTGAAATAAATACCTCTAAGACAATATGTCTACATTCTGATATTCGTGTCAGTTAATTTATAAATATTATGTTAGTTTATAAAGATTTTATATTTATCTTGTTGACTTTTATAACTTGATTTTTTTGCCTTTGTGTTGATTTTGAATAAAGAAATTGAATCGATTTGTGACTTTTACTTTTATAAAGTATGCTAAAGGATGTCATAACTTAATATGTATTTATACAAGCACTCGCCCTTAAAAAAATAAGATATGAATATCGAACATTCCAATAATCACTATTCAGTCTCACTTCATTGTGAAAGTTCATGGTCACCCTACTCTCACACGGTTTCATACTACTGTGTTTTGGTAAATATCTTCTAAAATATGAATGCCATATTTATCCAAACTAGGTTACGTTACCTGTCGATTAGTAATCTAATTAAGCTTAAACCTACTTTTAATAACGAGATAAACGCCATTGTATTTTAGGCATATTGCCGTCCGAGCGGCCAACTAAAATCGACTCTAACAAATTAGTGAACCTACTTTCTAGTCTCGCATCCATCGATTACCCGCGACCCTCACCAGGTCATCGGTCCACCTTGTGGGAGGCCTTCCAACGCTGCGTCTTCCGGTACGCGGTCGCCACTCCAAAACTTTTCGGCCCCATCGACCATCTGTTCTGCGAGCAATGTGCCCTGCCCACTGCCACTTCAATTTGGCGACCCGCACAGGACCGGTGGTTGTGGCGACACTTGGGCCTATGTCCAGCAGTGGACGTCTTTCGGCTGATATGATGATGATGATGATGATGACTTTCTAGTATTTTTTTCTGTTTATTCGCTGTAACAAATTAGTAACTAATTGTCCATACACATAAGCCTCTATTAATTTGATATTTATGGTGACATACCTACCTACTCATAGCCTGAAAACGAAACATTGCATAATTTTTTGTTTATTTACGGTTTGACGTTTTTTATTTTTGTAACAAATTGAAAAAGTTAAGACCTTTCTTTTTATGCATCATTCGTCTATCTGCTTTATATAGTTTCTGTGTAATCACGGGCGATGACTACGGCAAGTGGCGGTTCTAGCGGCCAACTATTCTTTGTCATAGCGTCTTAGTTTTTTTGTAACAAATTCACGAAAAGAGGTGTGTAAAGTAACAAATTACCACTAATTCCTGGCAAAGTTTCATCAAATATTATGAGGTGGCCGCGCGGTTGAAACGGACATCTTCTTCGTACAAATTATAATAGAAGCTATATTTTTTTACCTAATGTATGTACGAAGCTAAAACTTCAATTCGTGAATGAAGCAATTATGAAGCAATTATTGATAAAACAAACTTTTAGAAATTCGGCGTCCCTCATATTGAACACGGAGGCCACCAGCCATTTTGACGTCAAAATGAATGACGTAAAAATAATACATATTTTTTTGAATGTATCTATGTGTCATTATTTTGCAATTATAACATCAGTGACTTGTAATTTACATATTGGTGATAATGAAAAGAGGAAGAAAGTTTAGTGTGCCACTGGATAAGCAAAAAAAAGCGTTTCTGCAATACAAAAAAGTATTTTTCCAGTAAGTCCGATTTACCAACATCCACTGATTCATTGTTCAGAGAAATAGGTACCCTTTTGTCAAATAAAATTACTAAACAGGCACTATTTCTTTCTGTAAAGAAAAAAATCGACTATTTCTTTGGAAAATCTGATGATCTTGAGGTTAGTCATAACCAAGAACCACATCAAATTCCTTCGAATAATAATCAATAAAAAAAAATACAAAGATGAAAAACATTATGTTACGATTTTATGATTGACACGTATCAATGGGAACGAATGCAACCAATAAGTAAACGCATTAAATTAAATAAGGGTGCTGAGACTGTATTTAGACTGAAAAATCTTTTGCCTAAGCATCAGTGGGCTCATGTAATGCGTGAAAAAATTTGGGAGGTTCATCCCATTGCACACAATTGGATATTCAAGCAGAATTCTATTTCTAAGAATGATAACATAACGTTGCATTGGATTTTGTAAACAATGTGAGGCTAAAGTGAAGGTTACAATTAGCTGGCCTTTTGATAAAATTGCCCAATGCAAATGCAGTATAAAAAAATTTGTGCATCCTTTTGCTAAAAAACTAAAACTATCGCCTACGAAACGAATAGAAATATCTGATGATCGAAAACATGTCGCTGCTATTACATACCGCTGCTATTACATACCGCAACACAATGGCTAATAAAGTTATGGATTCTGATGATGCTGAGCCTGCTCACCTACCAACAGTTGGTTGCCTACGTCAAATTAAACACGAAGAAAACAGGAGTTCATATTATGACCAAAATCAAATTCTTTCATTATGGCTAATGACATAAATATCACCTTATAAAGAAGCTATAAAGCATACTTCAGTTTATCCTTTTTATGTGTATTATTGGGATCCTTGCCAAGATAATTATTATAAACTATTTAAGAAAACTGGCAAGTTAATTCTTAGTCTGGATGCTACCGTTAGTATTTTTAAACCATTTCGTCCAACACATAAGATCATAATAACTAAACACATTTTCATAAATTTATGTGTTATGAAGACTATCGAAAATAAAAGTAGCGTCCCGCTTACACAGATGTTGTCGGAAAATCAATCGATGGACACAATATTCGAATGGTTAGAAACTTGGCAAAAATGCAATTCAAAACCAGATGAGCTCAATGTTGACGATTCATCAGCACTAATTGGCGCTTGCGTAAAAGCATTTACGAAATGTAACTCGACAAAAGAATACGTCGAAGAATCGTACAGAAAACTGGAACAAGATAAAAATAGTGACGATTGTTATATAAGAATAGACATAAGCCATTTTGTAAAAATATTATTGAAGTATATAGGAACAGGAAGTCACATTTTTCAATTAATGTACAAGTAAGTAAGCCTGATAATTGTGCAGGATAATATACTTTTGCTGTTAAAATTATATTTTTAAACAGTCACAGATTACGGTAATCAAACAGCAAAACCCCCTATAAATTCAGAATAAAAAGTGAATGTTCAGTTTTATGAATAAAATTTAACCAAAGTTTTTTTTTTCAGGCTGTTGTTGGCCCTCAAACTGAATTTTAGATATTGTTGCTAGATGGGCGGGCAGTATGCATGACTCAAGAATATTCCAAATGTCTTCAGTGTACATGAAATATACCCAGGGCATCTTGGAAGGAAGACTTGTAGGTGATAGTAGATATCCTATGCTACCATTTATACTTACGCCTGTAAGGCCTTCTCCTGAAGATCCCCCTTCAATACGCTATAACAGAGCTCAAATAAAAACTAGAAATATTGTTGAGAGAACTTTTGGAATTTGGAAACGTAGATTCCCTTGTCTCTCACGGGGGCTAGGAAATAAATTTTCTACTGTTTCAAATATAATAGTCGCTTGTGCACTGTTGCATAACTTGTCATCATTTATGATAATATTGTTTTTTTTTATTTATTTATTTATTTATTTAATCGTAGGAGAACCAACAGCTTTATCAGATGAACAACAATTGTATATGATACAATGAGCCAATTACAGGTTCTCACGGATAAAAACAGAAAAAACAGTAGAGAACTTAGGATCACTAACAAGCACAATAAAATAAAAATGTTACTTAGTTACAAAAACATTAACAACATTATGCAGTTTTAAAAAAGTCAGCGTTCAGCCGAGTGCGTGCAGTATAGGTTTTAGTGGTAAATGGGTCAAATGAAAACTCTTTACAAAGAATGTTATAGTCCTTACTCGCTCGCACTAGATATGAGTTTCGCCTGTAGTTAGAAGAGGAAAAAGGGATAGTGATAGGCGGATTAAATCTAACCGATCTCTGAGGGACATTAAAGCGCAGTTTATGCAGGAGATCAGGACAGTCAATCTCATTAGATATAATTTTTAATAGAAAAGTGCAATCTGCTAGTCGACGACGATTTATGAGTGGTTGCAAATGAAATTTCTTACAAAGATTTAAGTAATTATCAGAATGGTATGGTATACGTAGCCGAAAACATAGAAAACGAATAAATCTTCTTTGTATACTTTCAATACGATCAATGTATTTGCCATATCAAGGATTCCAAATTTGTGACGCACACGTTATGAAGAAGTCCAAAATGATGTGGTAGATGAACCAAATACTAATAATATTGTTACGAGCTTAGGGTTCGTGATAGTAAAAACGGCCCATAAAATAACCAAAATGACACTTTAATTAATCAACACTAATTACAACTTAAACTCACTAATTATAAATCACAATTGCACTACTGATCACTTTAATTCGCAGTCGAAGTTCGCTCTCGAAGTTATCGCTTGTATCGCAGATTCAATACTGACTCGGTCGCAGGCTATGCGGGCCTTATATAGGTCGGCAGATAATTCCAGAACCTTCTAGTATAGAAACATCTAGAAAGTTCGAGTACATACCGGTCCGGACCAACCAGACATCGAAAACTCTAGAATGTTCTAGCATATATCTTTATGTACCCGGCATTAATTCTGGCGCGTAACACTGCCCCCTCCTAAGACATGCTCGTCCCGAGCATTATCGGTCCCATAATAACGCGCCAGTCGATCCACATGGACGATCTTAGGAGCACTTCTTATACCTTTCTGTATGCGGTAGGTTACGTCATTGATTTTCGTCAAAATCCGGTACGGCCCGTCCCATTTAGCTTGAAGCTTAGGAGATTTCCCTTTGCTGCGAACTGGATTTTGCAACCACACTAGAGAACCTTCGTCGAATCCTTTATTGTTCATTTTGCGGTCATAACGGGTTTTCATCTTTTCAGACATTTGCTGACCCGATTGTCTGACGTGCTCATAGATGTCATTCATTTTGTGCCGCAAGTCATTCGCATAATCGGTTATACTGCGTGGGGCATCAGGTGGTATTCCGGTAATCAGGTCTGCAGGCAGCCGTAATTCTCTCCCAAAATTTGCGAAAGCTGGTGTCACTGATGTGCTTTCGTGAACAGCACTTCGGTATGACAGCAAAAACGGTTGTATATGCTTGTCCCAATCCCGTTGCCGATTCTCCACCACTTTTGCCAGGTATCTCTCCAGTGTCTGATTAAATCGTTCCACCATTCCATCCGATTATGGGTGGTAAGAAGTTGTTCTCGTTTTATGAGTACCCATAACTCGACAAGTTTTCTGGAATATTTGGGACTCAAAATTCCTTCCTTGGTCGCTGTGAATCTCCAAGGGTACTCCAAAACGACAGAAGACTTCATGAACTAGTTTATCTGCAACTGTTGAAGCTTCTTGGTTTGGAATGGCGAAGACTTCCGGCCACTTAGTGAAGTAATCTATTACAACCATGAAATACTTGTTACCACTTTCACTTTCCGGAAACGGTCCCGCAACGTTTAGGGCTCCTTTCCCATGGTGCACCAACATTGTACAACTTCAATGCACCTCTACTACGAGTCTGTGGTCCTTTTACAGCCGCACAAGTTGTACATTTACGACACCAGTCCTCGACATCGTCACGACATTGGACCCAGTAAAACCGTTCCCGTATCTTTAGTAGAGTTCGTTTAACTCCCATATGGCCTCCTGAACAACCATTATGGTACAACTCTAGAACATCCGGTACTTTAGCTTTAAGGACAACCATTTGCAAATGACAGCTGTCTCCCCGAGCATTTTCCCATTTACGGCACAGGACTCCATCCTGAATCACTAAGCTGTCCCATTGGGCCCAATAGCTTTTTGTGATCGAACTCATCGCTGAGATGTCGCTCCACGTTGGCTTAGGAGCACTGGCCTTCATCCATTCCAGAATCGGCTTAATGTCCATATCTTCCTGCTGTGCACGTTGTAGGATTTCCTTCCACTCGTTGCTGAGGTCTGTCTTGAGCATCTTCACAGGTGCGACATCTTTACCCTCTTGCCTACTACAATGCTTGCAGTCTTCAGGGCAAGGTCTTCTTGACAATGCATCTGCGTTGCCATGAGTTCTTCCGCTGCGATGTTCGACTACCAAGTCGTACTCCTGCAGCCGCTTGGTGCTGTGGTCAGCCACCCTACCTTCTAAAGATTCGTTATCTTTCCTTTGTGCAGTTCGCTTAGGGCAACTGGGTCGAAGGTGGCCCTTTTCACCACAGCCGTAGCACCTAGGGCTGTACCCTTTAAAACGATCATGGACTGCAGCTTCTGTAACCTCCCTGCTACGGTGGGAACGATAATCATGTCGCACAGCTTCCTTTTCTGTAGTTCGCCTAGGGCAACTGGATCGAAGGTGACCACTTTCACCACAGCCGTAGCACTTAGGGATATACCCTTTAAAACGGTCGCGAACAGTAACTGCTTCAACCTTCCTGACGTGGTGGGAACGATAATCCTGCCGCACTGCTTCCACTTCCAGTGCATGGGCCAAGGCATCCTTAAGGGTTTCGTGGTGCCCAAGCCTCACAGCAGCTCTAACCTCAAGGTCGCGGATGCCGTCGATGAATGCCTGCACCAGGTTCCCTTCAATGAGCGCAGGCAGACTGGTATGCTTTTCGAACCAGCTTTTCCACTTCAAGGGCCCACTGCTGCAGGTTTTCACTGCTACGTTGCACGCGATCCTTGAGCTGCGCACGAAACACGTGTTCCAGATGAGCGTCGCCATACCTGGCTTCCAACGCCTCAAGGAGCTGCTCGTAAGTCACTTCCTTACCGAGAGCTTCCAGGACAGTTAAGGCCTGGTCGCGCAGGCCTAAGGTGAGGGCAGTCATGGCCTGATTTTTATTCCAGCCGTTCGCCTTCATAACATCCTCAAACTGTATTTTGTAGGCCGACCAGGAAGATGTCCCATCAAACGGTGGCACTTTGAACCCGCGTAACGAAGGTGTAGTAGCTACGGGAGTTGCAATTCCATCCCCTACTTTAAGGTTGTCCATTGCTTTTTTCATTTCAGCAATCCGGGTTTCAGCTTCTATCAGGCGGTTCTCGTGCTGAACCACCTTCTCTTTTACCACCTTTATTTCTTTGCCGAAAGTGGCATGCAGATCCTTCATGAGGACCATTTGTTCTTCCTGGCGGCCTTCCTTGCCACGCTGGAGCTGTTCCTCCAACCGACGGGCCTGTTCCTCCTGTCGGCGGGCCTGTTCCTCCTGTCGGCGGGCCTGTTCCTCCTTATCATGCTGGAGCTGTTCTTTCAACCGGCGAGCCTGTTCCTCCTGCCGGCGAGCCTGTTCCTGCAGCATCATCATCAGAGCTCCATAGTCTGGTGCTGCAGATGCTGGAGCTGCTGTGGATGGGCCGGGCTCCATGGTCGGCAACTGGCCCTCCAACGTCTGCGGCGTTGCACCTCCAAAACGCCTCTGGTCCGTCTCCTGCTGGCGTTGACTTCGGGTACGGATACCCTCCATGTCGTCCTCTGGTAGAATCGGCATAGTTTAAATATCCCACTTCTGACACCA
This sequence comes from Melanchra persicariae, assembly GCA_947386135.1. Taxonomy (NCBI): domain Eukaryota; kingdom Metazoa; phylum Arthropoda; class Insecta; order Lepidoptera; family Noctuidae; genus Melanchra; species Melanchra persicariae. The sequence goes on along the minus strand of OX376652.1, from coordinate 9,549,732 downwards.
ATTGTTACGAGCTTAGGGTTCGTGACAATAAAAAACGGCCGATAAAATAACCAAAATGACACTTTAATTAATCAACACTAATTACAACTTAAACTCACTAATTATAAATCACAATTGCACTACTGATCACTTTAATTCGCAGTCGAAGTTCGCTCTCGAAGTTATCGCTTGTATCGCAGATTCAATACTGACTCGGTCGCAGGCTATGCGGGCCTCATATAGGTCGGCAGATAATTCCAGAACCTTCTAGTATAGAAACATCTAGAAAGTTCGAGTACATACCGGTCCGGACCAACCAGACATCGAAAACTCTAGAATGTTCTAGCATATATCTTTATGTACCCGGCATTAATTCTGGCGCGTAACAATATGTCTGGCACGAGCTCAGGGTTCCTACTGAGAAATACAATTATAGAAAATTTCTACCAATAATTTACAGTACCTATGTTATGTGATTGTGATATGAGTAATTTCTGTAATAAATGTTTATATTTAGCTTTTACAATTCAAGTCTAGATATGTTTATTTAATTATAAGTAACATTTTAACAAGTGTTAAAGACTTCAACCATATAGAAAGACTGAAATTAAACAATGTTAACGTAAAATAGGGCTTGTTTATTAATATAATATAGAACACCACCCATCATGCTGTACACTTAATTATGCTGCATTATCTATGACATCAAATCTGTAACAAAAGTCAAAGGCTTGTACATATTAGCATGTAAACCACAAGAAACAATCTCCATCATCACTCAAACCTACAAGTTAACATTGTAATTAAAGTACCTGAGGAACATTGTTGCTTTGCCGAAGAATCAGCTCAGCTAGCTTAGCTTTTGCTTTAGCTTCACGAAGCTGCTCGTGAAGTATCCTCATCTCTACTTCGTGTTTTCAACTAGCCCTCATTTGGCGATCTTTGTACTCCCTCTCCAAAATCAAATCCTTATGACGCTGACCTGTCAGCACCGTTGGTCTTCTCTCAGGTACAGTTGTCTGTGGAGGACTTTCTGAGACCACTTGAACTGGGTCAAGAGGTGCAGCCACAGTCACTTCCTCAATGTACACCGGTTGCACCATGTGATCCTCTGTAATTTCTGAAAAGCATAATAATTTTAACATTAATCTCAGATGCATTAAGTAATAAAAGCTATAGAAATGTTTTTCCTGTGCTTATTTCATAATTAGCACAGGAAAAACATTTATTCATTTTTTATATTTTATTACTTTGTTCTACAACTCATGTTGTAGAACAAAGTAATTTTATATTTATGTAAGTATTATATTACATAATAATAAATAGATGTACGTTTTTTGTAGGTAGGTACAGTATTTACCAAGAACTGCATCTGAATCAATCGCAGTATCTATCCCAACTATAAGCGCTGGGACCACTTCAGCGACATCAGGGTCAATCATCACTTATTTATGGCCCTCCCCTAATGGCCATGCGGTGTTGGCGTTCTTTGGTCAACGCCTCTCTCTGTCTTTGTTTTATGTTCATTCAGAGCCGGCATAGTTGTTTAGTTGTTGCCTAGAATATTAATAACATTTTTTTTTGATTTTTTTTTTTTTTTTTGTGAATTTGTGGACAATGTTGTGGGTTACGTGTGTAATAACATAAATATGGAATATTATTGTATAAATAGTTCTAGTATTGTGCTAATTTAAGAATCTCTAGTTAAGCTTGGCATGTAACTGTTTTTTGTCCCTAACAAATAAAATAAAAATAAAACAAAGTGAATGTAAATAGTGCAACAAAAGAAAACAAGCCAAAAGTCATTAACATAATTTCATGGAAATTAAGGTCAAAATCTCAGACAATAATAGGGTTCTTTTTGTTCTATCTTCTATCACCCGATGTCACAATAATAAAGAGTAAATAATGTAATTATTTACCTGGGTCGATGCGTGCGGACAAGCGTTGTATTCTGCACTTATTTTGTTCCAGGTCTCATTTTTATTTCGTAGAGACGCAACATCGGTGTCCTTAATTTCAACAGCCTTTTTTTAAATGTCTAACAATTTTTTTTCTCGTTGGAGTAAAAAATGCTTCCTATTTTCTATTGTCGAGATCAAACTTTTATCTTAGTGGCGCGAAAAATTCGAGTTGGTAAACAAACAGATGTTTTGTTTGGCGTTTCGTTTTTTTTTACACTGACGTTACATTGCGTTATGTTGTTTATGCTTGCTGAGTTTAGTAGTAAACAACTATGTCGTATTAGGAAATAAATACACAACCTTTTTAACAATTTAACGCTTTCTCGGTAGCAACTAACTTTACAACGTGTGTTAGCAGCGCTATTCTTTAAAGATTTAATGAAATAAAAGTATGTAACATGTTGACATAGCAATAACGAAATGCAACAAGTGTCATTTAAAACTTCGGTCAATGTGACGTCATCGTTCACGAGATCAAGCCATCAAGTACAACTAGGTGAGATGCTGATCTTGGTTACTGAGATACTGTATTTATGTGTCTATTAATTAGCAATACTCTTGAGATGCTGATGACGTCATAATGGCGTATCAAATGATAACGCACTTGAGTACGTTGTTGAGGGCCGTTTATTAATACGGGCCAAAGAGTTGGTGGTTTAGGCCTATTTTTCTTTGATTTGTACACTAAACACTAATTGTATTCTAAATTTGAAACTTGCATGTCTACAAAGAGTTTTGATGATCGGTCAGTCAGTGAATAACTAAATTAAGAAACTTGACTAGTCATAATTCTTAAACTACTGGTTCAAATTTAATGAAATTTGAAAAATACCGTGCTTATACAATGCCTGCTGGGCTACTGACACACACTACAGGCTTCTAGTTTCATCCACAACGAAGTTATAGGGGGGTCAAAAATGGCCTGAACTGCTTCGAGAAAAGTATGGTACGGCCGTGTCGCTTTTTGCTCGACTTAGCGGGGGCACTGCCGTGCCCCCAGATAATGTGAATGTGTGTAAATGTTTCATGTGCGTCACTCAAATCAAATCATTTATTCGCATAGAATGCAGGTATTGTAGGTACAACAAAGCTGTTATAAAATAATAGTAAGCCGGGTACATTTTGGGATGCAAAATTCAACAAACAATGTCAGTATCAATAAAAATTACTATGCACAAATGTAGATATCAAAATAAATAATGTCAATTATATTAAATTGGTGGAATATCACATCCAGGATTAAAATAGAAAAACAAAACTAATAAAATAATCAAATCACATTTCGAATACTTAACAGAATTTCTGTGTCAAAAAAGTATAAATCATAATTATAAAATGATTACAACAGGCACAAATAAACCACTTTAACAAGTTTATAGTAGATGTAAAAACTATAGAACTGTTGATATGTCACACATAGTCATTCAAAAAATCACTTATTGAGTAATAACATTTCTGTATCCAAAATGCCTTGAGTCTACTTTTAAATTGCTGAAGAGTGCAACTTTTTATGCTGTCTGGTAGTTTATTAAATATTGTCACTTTCACGTGATACTACTTCGATTCGATACTAAATAAAGATTTAAAGATGTACTTCGGTTTTTCTTTCATACATTTCCCGTGTTTCATATTTATGCTTTTGTAGGTAAGTATGTGCTGCTTGATTAACAATATGTTTTTTTTTGTTTGTCATTTATAATTTCAAATAGCTAATTTGATTCCGCGTCAACTGATCTAGGGTGGGTGACCCCTATTTGTGAACGCCTGCACGATTTTAACAAGACGCTGCCCCCCTGTAATAACTGTTGCCTTTCCAAAATATGAGGCACTTCTTAGTACAAAATTTAATAAAAGCCATATTATTTTACCTAATGTATGTACGAAGCTCAAACTGAAATTCGTGAATGAAGCAATAATTGATAAAACAAACTTTTAGAAATTCGGCGTCCTTCATACTGAACACACGAGGCCACCAGCCATCCTGACGTCATAATGGCTGGTCAAAAAAATATTCATATTTCTCTGAATGTATCATATGTAGCAATTATTGAAGAAATGTAGCAAATAGAAGCAATTATGTAGCAATTCTTGCATATACTTTCAGAGCCGCCAGTTGTAGGCAACCAGGCATTCTGAGGCTAACCGGGAAATAATAGTAAACGGATTTTTATGATAGTTGGAGTCGTCATCAGGTTTATTGCAAGCAAATACATCGCCGCTTATTACTTACTACTAACAATGCAAATAATTTATTTGTTAATGTGGGTAAATATTTAGCTGAGACCATACAGGGGCAATCGGGGCATCAATCATACAGCACTTTTAAGAATAGCAGCTCCTTAGCATCATTTTGTTTGCTTGATACCGACGAAGATGAGGTGGTTTTATCATGAGTTTAAAAGATGACTGTGCAGTAGGATGGGACAATATCTATACTAATATTATAAAGAGGTAACATTTGTAAGTTTGTATGTAGGGGGTAATCTCTGGAACTAATGATCCAATTCTAAAAATTTTTTCACTGGTAGAAAGCTACATTATTCCTGAGTGCTATAGGCTATAAATTATTTTTAAAACATGTATATTAACCGAGCTATCACAACTTTTGTCTAGCAAGTCGGAAAGAAATACATAAGTAGGGTAGGTGTAGGGTAGGTGTAGGGTAGGTGTAGGGTAGGTGTAGGGTAGGTGTAGGGTAGGTGTAGGGTAGGTGTAGGGTAGGTGTAGGGTAGGTGTAGGGTAGGCATAGGGTAGGTGGATGGTATAGGCAGCCAGTTGACGGGAGCGAAGCCGCGGGAGACAGCTAGTACCAAATAAAATAATTAAGAACTTCAGATTTATCCTGTTACAGCAACTGACCCATATATTTCAACAATGTCTTTCTACAGGTATATTTCACAAATGTCTTAAAAGAGCTGTTATTGTGCCCGTGTATAAATCTGGTGGGAAAGACCTAGTGACTAACTACAGGCCCATTTCCCTTCTGTCATCAATTTTGAAAATATTAGAAAAAATTATAAATGCGAGGCTGATAAAATACCTAGAGGATAACTCAATCTTATCTAAGACACAGTTCGGTTTTAGGTCTAAATTGTCAACTGCTGATGCCGTACATCATCTAACTGATCATCTTGCCCATATCGCGTCAATAACGAAAACTGCCAATAGAACACTCGGTTTTATTATGTGTCAAACCTACAAATTACAGGATTGCAGACCGGCAATCATGCTATACAACGCGTATGTTCGCAGCCGGTTAGAATATAATGCTCTCATTTGGGATCCGTACGAGGCTAAATACAAAGTTATGATTGAAAAAATACACAAAAAATTCTGCAGATACATTTATAAGAAGAAGTACGGGTACTACCCATTACTATATCCCTCGCTCTTTGTAACAGCTATGCTTGGACTCGACACTCTAGAGCTGAGAAGGAACTTGCAGACAATAATTCACTTTTACTCACTTACTCACTAATAAAATTGACAATCCCTCAGCTCTGGTAGGTATAGGCCTGAATATCCCTATGGGAGCCATGCGGGGTGTGGGGGAGCTTGGTTTACGTCGACGGCGGCACCTGCTGGCTGTGGCTGGTGTCCGCACCCGTGCAGCAAAAAATGCAACCCCGCGACGTGCTCTTACGCTCCTCAACTCAATCGTACTAACTCAAAATGTAGACCTGTTCACTGACAAACTGAACAAAATAATATCTGCGGCTAATATCTACCTCTCACACTGTTCTACAAGTACGTAAGTCATAATAACAATGTAATTATTCCATTTGTTTTAGGGTTGGACAAGTAACGGTCATCGCCCCTTTGTTATTTCGATGTAAACATAATTATAATAAACTTCGTTATATAGGTATTAACCATTTATATTGAAATGTACTTAACACTAAAAACAAAAAAAAAAAAAATTGTAACCATGATATTATACAATAACTGTCCTTATTTCGCCGTTATTTTCTGAGACCGGAACAAATGGAGTTAAGATTATGATTAAGGTTAAGACTACGACTAAGGTTAAGATTAAGATTAAAATAAATTAAGATTAAAACTAATCCAAACTCAATAAAAGTTAGTAGGTAATTACAGTATCCAATAGCAATAATAAATAGTTAACACTTTACTAACAAAAAATTGTAACTTTGGGGACGCGTATATTTAGTATATAGATAACTAGTTTGCAGACGTCTTGGGTTGACCTGTTAAGTCTACGAATGTTTTTAATAAATAAATTAAAAAAAAAAGAACTTGATAAAGGTAACCACACTATAGGAATATTCCTAGATCTAAAAAAAGCATTTGACACCGTTTCCATTCCTAAACTGTTTCGCTAGCTGGAATCTGTAGGAATAAGAGGGAATCAACTCAGACTCCTTACAGGCTACTTGGAAGACCGGACCCAATGCGTAAAAGTAGGAAATGTTGTCAGTGATGACGAGAGAACCTCTCGCTACGGAATTTCCCAAGGATCCAATTTGGGAATAACACTCTTTTTGATTTACATAAACGATCTATGTAAATTAAAAATGACTCACGGCACAATCATATCATACGCTGACGACACTGTGCTACTCTTTTCTGCTGATTCGGAACATGAGGCCTGCAAGGTTGCGCAAAGTGGGTTTGACGTAGTCAATAAATGGCTTCAGCAAAATTTATTGTCGCTAAATACCGAGAAAATAAAATATATTAAATTCTCTATGCGCAAGTCTACGTCAGCCCTCACTAACCTATCCTTGCGTGCTCATTATTGTACAAATCCATTAGATACTGTCCACTGTGCTTGTCCAGAAGTTAACCGTACTAACATTCAAACCACATATTGAAGCCTTAAGCAACAGAGTACGCAAATTGATATTTGTTTTCAAAAAGCTACGGTGTATTGCATACCCAAAACTTATAAAACTGTATAACTTCATGGGGTTGTGCTGGAAAAACACTAATACTACTACTACTACCCCTCGAACGAGCTCAGAGAGCGGTGCTCAAAGTTGTTACCTTTCGCCCTTTCCTCTTTCCCATGAACCTCCTCTATCAGTCTTGTATAGTATTGACAGTTCGGCAGCTCTTTATTATGAACATAGTATTAGAGCAGCACATATCCCTGCCCTATAACCCTGATTACATAAATAGAAGACTGAAAGACAGTTTGCCCTCGAAACATTTTTACTAGACGTATCTTTACATCAAAATTCTTTGTTTTTCTTGGACCGCTACTTTAGAATAGACTCAATGCTCTAAAGGACATTTATTAAGGGCTATTGTTAGTGATAAAGTAATTTTGTAAATCGAGTATTCTTTATTTAAGTCATTTATAACGTTATGTAATTTTAGAGTTTATATGTAAAAGTAAACTTGTTGTAGCTAGTGATAAGCATAGACTGTGTAAGTGATTATTTTAAGAATGTATACAATATTGAACTTATTCGCCTGAAACACAGGACCCTCCTAATAAGAGGCGACAGTGATATTAATACCTTTTGCTTTTTGATGTACTACTGTGTAATTTAGACTTAAGAAATTTAAATTAATGATTTGATTTGATTCATTGCCGCTTTTATACAACTCTAATACAACGACGAAACATCATTTAGTCGATTACAGATCATCAGATTCAGGCAGTATTATACAACCTTTGGGCGCATTGTGTCCAATTCGCAAAATGTCCAGCTGTCCAATTCTCAATAGGTTCAGTTAGCAATTGGTCCAGTTCGTAATTGGTCCAGTTCACATGTAGGCGACATTAATACCGCCACAAAACATCAACGTAGCAGCGCCATCTATCTCGACAGCTGCGAGCTAACTAGACAAAATCCTAAATCGCGATATCAGAGTTTACCGTGCGATTAGAACATATGCAAAGCCCGAATATCAACTGACGGGCAGTTGCCCACCGGACACCAACAACCGTCCGGTCGGAGGTTCCTCCCTTTTCAATGGAGGTATGTGGGACTTTACTCTGTTTCGCTACCTCCAAACACAATTACTCTAGTTCGCAATTAGTCCAGTTTATATGTCGTAAAAGAAAATATCCTGATCATACACTAGTTCAGAAAAAGAACGAAAATATAAAAAAAAAATCATACAATGCAAAAACCAAACGAGTTGAATCGAAAGTCTTTCAAAACTACGCTTGCACCTGTATTAGACAATGTTTTGCCCAAGTTTTACAAGAACAAAGAAGAAACGAGTTCGAAAAATACATAGTATTGGGGACATATGAAGAGCAGCTATTATTTACAGTCAACAACGTTAAAGAAGACCCTGAGGCAAGATCACACACTGTGACAAACAATAAATCAGAAAAAAGTAAACCCAGACCATACAGAAGAAAATATTTTATAAGCGATGTAGAAGTTTGCAAGGAAATGTTCTTACATAATTTTGAAATATCTTAAAAAAAATTGATGCACTCGTAAGTTCGTAAAAAAGAAGCGATCTAATCAGAGTTTTAAAGACCAAAGAGGTCAACAGTGTGGAATAAAACACCAGAATAAGATTTGGAGTTTATTAAAAAGGTAATAAACCCCTACCTAAGTACATGTCCCATTATTTCATATCTATCATTATATTTTATTTTTTATTTCTTTTAAAATTATATGTTGTAGCGCTCACGTTTGTCTATTCATATGTTGACATTAGTACCTAAGCCAAATAAAATGGGAGAGGGCGCTGACTCCTGACATACAGGTACACCTAGTTCAGGAGTCAGAGGCTTCAAATAAGTTTCTGTACCCAATTATGTCAATAAAGAATTATTATTATTATTATAGAAGAGGGAACAAAGAGGGAAAAATGGAACAATGGAAATGTCAGTACCTAAAACTGGGGATGAATATAAAAATTCTATGATATTTATCTGGAAGAAAACAAAATTCTGCACGGTGAATCTAAGAAGCCTGTTTCATTTTAACTTTGAAAAGAATATTTTATAAATGTTTTAATTTGAGTTGCAAAACATTAAAAAAGACACATGCAATAAATGTGATACCCAGAAGATAAAAAACTACATCGGAAAGTGAAAATGTTGAAATTGGAGAAAAAAAAGGGAAGATCATTTGAAAGGAGCACAAGACCTACGACAGCAGATGCATGACGATTTATCTCGCGCCACAACGGATAAAACGTTTGAATGCCTTTTTTTTTTTTTTTTTTTTTTTTTTTTTTTTTTTTTTTTTTTTTTTTTTTTTTTTTTTTTTTTGGATGGGAAATCATCAAATGACCCCTCCCGCTCTGGGCTGAGCGGCAGGGAGTGTCAGACTTCTACTGACTAAAACCCACCCATGCTCCTCTTAGTGCCTTTTACGTTCCAGGGCCGCGGTAACTCTTTCGAACAAATCCGCAACCCTGGTAGGCACTGGCCCTAACGGGCCCCTACTCCTATGCTGACATCTCTTTGAGGCGCGCGTGGAACACAACGCGCCGTCGGCTTGGGTCTGGCTTTAATCGGACAGCGAGCCACCCAACGCTCGCCGTCCGCAGACCCGCACCTACGGTGGCCGGGAATCGCCCAGCGACTCCCGACGCCCGGTGCGTCTCCCTATGCCGCGGCGGCTGGGGCGTGAGGGTTGTCTCTCCCTCACGCGGCCCGCCTCCTCCTTCACTAGCATTACTGCTTCGCAGAAGGAGGTGACGGCTTCCCATGCCTCCTCGCTCCGGACCATGGATTGAACCAGGGCCGGACGCGAGAGGTCGCCGCCGCCGATCGCCTCGACGAGGACACGGCGCTGCTCCGCCCATGCGGGGCAGGCCTCCACCGTATGCTCCACCGTGTCCTCCGGGCGATCCTCGCAACGTTTGAATGCCTAACATTCGATCTAGAAAAGACTTTCCCACTGTCGCGAATCCCTACTAATATTGTAGTTTATAAACGCCAACTGGGTAAAACTGCGAAAAAATGTAATTTGTTATTTTATTGATCTTTTATCATCAATGTTATTTGGTAAATATTGTATTTTTTGAGGATTTGTTGTATATTGTACTGAATGGTATGCTTCTATTGTTTTAGATACTTCCCCGATTCTTCCTTACTTAATCTATCTCTCACAAGTTGTATTTTTAATATTTTTTATTGGTACTAGTTTCACATCCATACAAAAAATTTTTGTCCAACGATGGCAGTTTTTGTTAACGGGATAGCCCTTTAACAAAACCTGCCATCGCTTACAAAGTTTTATGGCTGTCCCGTATTTTTAAGTTATGCTAAAAGTTTTGTAATACTTAACCAAAGTTTTAATAAAAAGCTTTCACTAAATAACGTAACAATCTTCTTTTATTAATTTTAAAAACGTGTCCAAAATTTTACTGAGTGTGTATCGTCAAGAAAACATAAAAATTTACATTATTTTTCGAGTGAAATGGTGTTCTGTGTTGCAAGCAATGAAGCGAAAAATAAATTATGCTTGTGTGTTTCGTTCTCGAGATTAGATATACCTACACTTGTAGTCACACATACAATTGCGCCACTAATGCACTCAGTTCAAAGACAAAAAAAATCGTTTGACAGTTCTCTATAGTTTTCCCGCGTTCTGTTCAATCCGTCATTCACATTTCAGTGCTCCGCCACTTTGTATCTTTAATTTGGGTTCTAGTTTTTTATCGACAGTTTTATTGTTTCTGTTTGCCAAAAATGCCGAAGAGGAAGCATAATGATAAGGATTCATATAGTTATATAAGAAGAAAACTAAAGAAATTAGAGAGAAAACTAAAAGGACGCCATAGGTATTCATCATCCTCAGACTCTGAACCAGAGTTTTCGATAATGCTTACGTGTTATTTACGAAAATGTTAATATTACATGTGGATTAATATTGCAACGTACGAGTTACAACTTGTCCCTATTCAAACTCGGGTATACGGTGCAACGTGTTGAGTTCATCTACCCGCAGTGTACCTACATGTATTTTATCACTGTTTTGTGACTCATTACAAAAGAAGACGATACACCACGAAACCCATTTAACAAAAACAGAGACAAGGTAGACCAAGTCAATTCCCAAGACATAACCTACTTTCAAAGCCACAATAATACAGAACACACCATCAATTCATTTCGAAAACAAAGACCAACAATTTAAAATACTATTTCAAAATATCCAAAGCCTCTATAATAAGCAACATATACTGGAAGCCTTCATGGAACAAACACCTAAGTACAAAGCATTTTGCTTGTCTGAATCATGGTTGTCACAAGAGAAAATGGATACAATACATTTTAACGGCTACAAATTTTCATCGTCTTACTGCCGGAATACTCGAACAGGTGGCGGAGTTTGCATCCTTCTGGAAGAACACATACATTATCTAGAACGAAGTGATATCACTGATTTTTCAATTGAACACTTTTTTTAAATGAAGTGAATTGGAACGAAATAATACAAACAAATAAAGACATAAATGAAAACTATGAAGCATTTAATAACACTCTAATCAAAATACTAGACCAATGTATACCTAAAATTAAAATAAAATTAAAAACAAACTATAAAAACACTGGCTAACTACAGGCATCAAACTTTCATGTAGAAATAAAAGGCTTGAAAAGATACTTACATTAAAAACTAATAATCCAATAATTAAAAAGAACTATAAACAATATGAAAAAACACTTAAGAAATCAGTTATAGCAGCAAAGAAAATACATTATATAAACAAAATGAAAAAATCAGATAAAAAAATCAGATAACAAAATCAAAACAATGTGGAGTATTATAAATGAAAGAACAAATAAGAAAATAAAAAGTGATAAAAAAAACATAAAATTACTAATTAATAATAAATGTCACAGAACCAAAAGAAATAGCTAGTTTTTTTAATAATTTCTTTGCGTCCATCGGCGAGGGTGTCAACAAAGCATCTGGCAACATGCCGCGAGTAAACCCAGTGCTCTGCCCCACGGAAAACACCATGTTTCTCAGTCCAGTATACCCTGACGAAATAAACAGACTTTTAAAAAACCTAAAAAGCAAAAAAGTTATGGAATAGATGAGTTACCACCAATGTTAATACGACAATGTGCAAACGAACTTACGTTACCATTCTACCTGTTGGTTAATCAATCTTTTGAGGACGGTGTTTTCCCGGACTACCTAAAGAAAGCTCTAATAAAGCCAATCCACAAAAAAAACTCGAAAACGGATCCAAGCAATTACCGTCCAATAGCTCTCTTACCTACCCCCTCTAAAATTTTTGAGAAAGCTATGTGCAATCGTGTGTACTCTTTCTGCGAAAAATATAAAGTATTTAACGAATGCCAAAACGGATTTCGCAAAAACCGTTCCACTGTTCTAGCAGTTTATAAATACATACAGGAAGTTTTAAATACAATAAATGAAAAGAAATACGCTGTAGGTTTACTGTTAGATATGACCAAAACTTACGACAAAGTGCAATATGACATTCTGCTTAGTAAACTACAAGGTATAGGGATCCGCGGAAAGGCTCACGAATGGTTTAAATCCTATTTAACAAATAGAGAACACCAAGTTGAAATAGAATTTTATAACGCAAATACCAATGAGATCCAGAAGATTCGGTCTAGCATCAAAAAAATTAGCGCCTCTATACCCCAAGGAAGTGTAATTGGATGCCTGCTCTTCCTCATCTACATTAATGACCTTCCAAAAACCATTCAGGGGCCATGCGTCTTGTTTGCTGATGACATTTCACTTTTAACTTCATGCGAGAATAATGTTGACTTGTGCGAGGACCTAACAAGTATACTTGATAAATCAATTACTTGGATGAGTGAGCATAACCTCGAGATAAATTTCTCTAAATCAAAATTAATGCCCTTCCATCCCCGTCAAAAATCCCCATTAGATGTTAACTTCACCTACAACGGCACCACAATAGAAGTTGTTCACGAATTTACTCTTCTTGGCCTGTCTATAGATACAAACGTTAATTGGAAATCGCACGTCCAGAAAATAAAATCAAAACTATGCAAATTTGCATATGCCCTTCGCGAAATTAAAAAGACTACAAGCCTACAAACCGCGCTAGCTACATACTACGCATATGCACATGCATGGATTACCTATGGCATAATATTATGGGAAAATAGCACAGACGCGCCCTCCGTATTTACCCTACAGAAAAAGCTGATACGTATAATCAGTAATATAGAACAGACGGATAGCTGTAAGCCTTATTTTAAAAAATACAGGGTACTCACATTGGTTGGTATTTATGTCTTGGAGTTATGTAAACTGGTCCGCAATCACCCAGATTCCTACAGAACACGGGGAGACATACATACAAACTATTCGCTGCGCCATAAAAATAGGTTAAATTTGCCTCCGTCCCGCCTCAAGTTACATGCTACTGGTCCATATTCTATGTCGATTAAAATATACAATAAACTACCGGAAAACATAAAGCAAGAAAACAAAACCAGTATATTTTTAAATAAGTTAAAACAATTATTAATAGAAAAAAGCTACTACACATTGGAAGAATTCCTTACGGATAAGTTTTAATAATAACAGGATAAATGCAAACCTAATAATAAATAAATAAATGACATTCTATTCAATTCATAATAATAAAAAATGACATTCTATTAAATTAATAATAATTTGGAGGTAGCGGAACAGAGAGTAAAGTCCCGCAAACCTCCATTGAAAAGGGAGGATCCTCCGACCAGACGGTTGTTTGTGTCTGGTGGGCAACTGCCCGAGAGTTGATATTCGGGCTTTGCATATGTTCAAATCGCACGGTAAACTCTGATATCGCGATTTAGGATTTTGTCAATTAGTTCGCAGCTGTCGAGATAGATGGCGCTGCGAGTCTCATTTGTTGTGATGTTGATTCTGCTACGTTGATTTTTGTGGCGGCATGAATGCCGCTACATCACTCCCCTCCGGAGACCGGAGGTCGATAGTGGATGAGTCGTCCATACATCTCTTGAGATGCTTGCCAGGCCAGTGGAAGGTTGGTTCCAGTGAGTCGGAACCGGAAGTCGCAGAGTTCTCGGTGAGTCGGAACTGTCTGCGTCGCAGAGTTCACGGTGAGTCGGAACTGTCTGCGGTGCCCCGATGCTGCTGCTGGCGTGACTGCTGGCGTCGACCAGGAGAGGTTCTTCAAGGCTCTTCATGTGACTGGCCGAAGGTGCAGTGTGCTTGCCATGGTGGGTCGGAGCTGTGCGACGTGCTGGCGTGACTGCTGGCGTCGACCAGGAGAGGTTTTTCAAGGCTCTTCATGTGACTGGCCGAAAGTGCAGTGTGCTTGCCAAGGTCGCTGAAGAGGTTGATGATAGAGGCTGAGGATGCTAACCAGGAATGCGCGTCCGCTGCATGCTGGTGGTCAGGATACCCGTAGAAGCCGAGGGTTCTGGCTGGCTGTATGACTCGCTGCTCGAGAGCTTGAGGTCAGGATGAGGAGAAGTGATGATGATGATGACGTCATGATGAGGTAGCTGCACGAAGGCTGCGCTGACGTTCAATGTCGAGGGTCACCAGTTTGGAGGTAGCGGAACAGAGAGTAAAGTCCCACATACCTCCGTTGAAAAGGGAGGATCCTCCGACCAGACGGTTGTTTGTGTCTGGTGGGCAACTGCCCGAGAGTTGATATTCGGGCTTTGCATATGTTCAAATCGCACGGTAAACTCTGATATCGCGATTTAGGATTTTGTCAATTAGTTCGCAGCTGTCGAGATAGATGGCGCTGCGAGTCTCATTTGTTGTGATGTTGATTCTGCTACGTTGATTTTTGTGGCGGCATGAATGCCGCTACAATAATATATAAATGACATCCTATCCTATTGGTAATAAATGAATGAAATACTATCCGATTAATAATAATAAATATATGACATGCTATTCTATTAATAATGATAAATAAATAAACAATATAGTACTCTGTTAATAATAACAATAAATAAATCACATCCTATTCAAATAATGTACTTAATTGCATACAAGTTGGACAGGAAATAATAAACTTTTATACATTATTTAAAGCGCTCTTCCTCTCTCCTAATTATTTTAACGTTTTGCTGTGCCCGACAGGGTCCATAATTGTTTCTATGTATTTATTTTACCACCTGTATTTTGACATTATGGATTGCAATAAACGAATTGAGATTGAGATATCACATTGCTTTTACCTGTTTAGGTAATTCAACCAAGTGTTAAGAAGTACCAACTAGATACTCGACGGTTATGACGTAGCAGTGAGATTTTTTTTATGCGGCCTACCCAAATGTCCTTACTTTGGTATTGTTCGTCAAATCGTTGAGCTCCTTAAAGTTCTAAGTTTGAGCTCCACAATAACTGACAAATGCTTGCACTGTCTGGACAGGTCCACTCAAATCTGTGTGGCACTTTCCTCAAAAGGCCACCTCAGACATTAACCTACATGGTTCTCGTATGATTTGACCAGTACAATTTGTATGGACTTCAAAAGAGACTGTGACCTCTGAGTTTGTTTCGGTGTTTCTTCTCAGGGTAGTCAGCTAGGAAACACCGGCCTCATCTAGCTTAAAATGACCAAAAAATATTGACGTGTAAAAGTGTTATGTTTAACCTACTTACAAAAATAAATATCATTTATAGTAGTTCCTTAATTATTCCTAAATTACTTTCAAATATTCTCATTAATATCTAAATAATATTCTTTGTATTTGTTTTCCCATAATAAGTCATTTATTTGATTTTTATAACTATAATTTAGTATTCATAACATATTAAGTAATTAACTGATTAACTGAAAGTTGATTCTAAAATATGGCGGATAAATGTATAAAAAAGGGAGGCATTCATTATATTGTGAACTGGTGTTATAAGCGTTGTTCTGCCCAAATACAGACTGAATGAGTATCATTTCAGATGTGGGATCGTAATAAAATGTCAGGACCATATTTTCATGGTTTGGGGAAACGCAAACAAAAGAACAGTTCGGCAGATGAAAATGATGAAAATTTTTTCTCTGAAGACCTTCAGACCAAGTCGCCCAAAAAACGACATGTTGCTCCCAGCGATGCCGAAGTTATTCCTAAATTTCGACCCGAAGACAACAGCAGCAACGTTATAATATAATATATATAGAGTTGCCATACGTCCCGTATATACGGGACTGTCACCCTATTTGATCATCCCGTCCCGTATTACTACTTGTCCCATATTTGTCCCGTATTTCGACAAAATACGAAAATAGAGGCGAATGGCGCGGGCGCCCGCCGCCCTTACGGCGCCGGCGCGCGGTGGCGGTGGCGGAGTGCGGGACGGACGCGCGCATAATAAAATAATAATAATAATAATTTATTTAATTAATTTGACAACAATGGTCCAATGGTTAGTACAACAATCACTTATCAACTAAGGGTTAGTAATAAACTTAATTTTATTCAACCCTGCCGCACGAGCAACCGGACACAGTGCTTTAAAATTGGCGCATCGTGTTTCTCGGCTAGGGTTTTCAGAATGCTGTTGGTGCTTGCCCTAATTCTGCTTATAAGGGATGCGGTCTTTTTCCTCATAATGGCATAGAAGTCGTCGGTTCGCGCTACAGCAAACATACCAGATGCGCTGCAGAACCGGGGCAACCCCAACAGCACTCTGAAACCATTATTATATTGAATCTAAGACGGCCGTGTATTTGTGTAGTCCACGCGAACTTGACGCTCAGTGAGGGACATCGAGTTGTTTAGATAAACTATTTTTCTTTTTTACTTATTACCGTGTCGTTGTAAAAGATGCCAAAGAGGAAGTGTCATTTTAAGGATGAATACACCACAGAATGGTCGTATATAAAAAGAGGTAGGACGGAATTTGAAGCACTGTGCTCCGTTTGTAATTCATACATTTCCATAGGTCATGGTGGTAAATCTGACATTCAACAGCACATAGCTACAAGTGTTCATAAATCACACATCAGGACAGCTTCAACTTCAAAGGATATTTCTACTTTTATGATAAAGAAAGACTCGGAAGAGGAAATTTTGGTCGCAGCTGCTGAGTTGACTACAGCTTACAAAGTCGTACGCCATCACCAATCCTTTAATTCGTTGGATTGTACTACCAAATTAAATGCACTGATGTATCCAGACTCAAAAATTGCTTCTAAACAAACTACTGCACGAACTAAGGCTACGGCAATAGTAAAAAGTATACTTGCTCCTCATAGTCTGCAACTTTGTGTTACGGATTTAATCAATGCGACGTTTTTTGGAATAGCTACTGATGCCAGCAATCATAATGCCGAGAAAATCTTTCCTTTAGTGGTTCAATATTTTAACGAAAAAGATGGCCAGCAATGTAAGCTATTAAAATTGGGTTCTTTAAATAATGAGCGTTCTGAAACAATCACTGAATATTGCAAAACTTCTCTAGAAAATCTGAATATTCCTCGTGAAAAACTTATCGCGTTTTGCGGAGATAATACAAATACGAACTTTGGCGGCTCCAGCAGAGGCGGGTGTAATAATGTGTTCTCGAGACTAAACGCTGAACTGGGAAGAGATATTGAAGGCGTAGGATGTCCTGCACATGTTCTACACAACACTCTATCCACAGCTGCTGATCTTTTGACTGTCGACGTTGAATCGACAGTGGTCAAGGTGTTCAAGTACTTCCACATTTACACTGTGAGAACGGAAAAACTGAAAGAGTTTTGTGAATATGCTGATGTTGCTTACAAAAACTTATTGTCTTATGTTGGGACCAGGTGGTTATCATTATTACCAGCAGTTGAGCGAATATTAAAGCTATGGCAGCCGTTAAAAGATTTCTTTAATGCTGAAGAAAAGCCACCGAAAGCTATTAAAGATTTTTTTGATAATCCAATCAGTGAAGTGTATTTTTGCTTCTTGTATTCGCAGCTTAGTACGTTTGAATCACAAATAAGAAAAGTTGAAAAATCTAACATCACGGTAATTGAAGTGAAGTCCATATTACAAGAGACAATGCAAATTATGATGGAGAGAAAACATCAAATTTTATTGGAATAGCGACGAAGCAAATTTTGAATCGCTTAAAGCTTAATTCTGAAAATAATGACATGGTCGAAGCTTTTGAAAAACAAGCAATAGATTTCTTTAATACAGCTGTCGAATATATTAAGAAATGGTCACAACCGCTTGAAAACTTCAATGCCTTCGACTGGATGTCTCTGAACAGTATTCCTGAATGGGAAGAAATTGAACGAACTGTAACATATTTACAAACAAAACAAATAAATATTGAACAGACTGAGACCCTATTTAACCAGTTTGTTTACTTAAAAGATTATTTGAATAAAAATAATGACATAATGAAAACACTAAGCATGGAACAAAAGTGGCTGAAATTTTTTGGAGATACAGAACATTTAGAGCAGAAATCATGCCTATTAAAGCTGTGTGAATATATATTTGCAATTCCAGCCCACAATGCAAATGTCGAAAGAATATTTTCATTGATGACGGCTCAATGGACGGACGAACGGAACAGGTTGTCGGTAGAGACCATTGAATCCATATTGATTTGTCATTACAATTTTAAAATGACATGCGCCCAGTTCTATGATTATATAAAAAAAGAAAAAGAAGTTATTGCAAAAGTAAAATCAACTTCAAAATATGACTGGGCAAAAAAATAAATACCTGAGTAATTTTATGTTAATTTAAAAAATTGTCTACATAAGACGTTTTGAATAAAAAGTATGATTAAATAAAAATAATTGTTTTATTTATTTTACACTTTCAATAAGTTTGAGATTAGAGGGAATCTTAGAAAACACATTAGTTTGTTTCTTCTCGCTATGTAGGAAGGTACACATGCGTGCTATGTTATGTAGTATGGTGTAGTTGAAAAGCCCCGTGTCAGTGTTGAATGTGTTATATACGTCCCGTATTGGTTCCCAGAAGTTATGGCAACGCTAAATATATATATTTATAAGTTTACACAAAGTTATTGTACATACGGATAAACACGCCAAGACAATTACAATATCAGAAGACAATTCAAAAGATGAAGCAGCGGGTCCCAAACTAGGCACAGCCTGTATCTTGGTGACCCAGTCACAGCTCAAGTTGCATAGTTAGTCATGTTCTGCTAGCACAGGATTGTGTTTTGATTACGTAATTGGTTTGTTTAATCAAATGAAAGTTAAAAAAGTAAGATACAAATAAAACAAATACTGTACAAAAACCGTAGAAGTGAGTGTGAGGTGTGAAAGAGTGAGTGTTACATGTGAATATTTGTGTGTATTTTGTGTGAGTATGACAGGGTACTAACTGGCACAAAGAAGACTTTCTGTTTCCTCGTAAGTCCGGCCTCGCAACCAGTCTTTAAGTTTAGTTTTGGCCTCATGGTAGTTGCTCGGAATTACCGTCATACCAGCTTATAGCATTGAAAACTCGGAGGTTGAAAACTCGGAGGAGGTAAAGAAGAGGAGAATCGAGTAGCAAAGAGGGTTTTAGTTTTTGGAAGTGGAATTCTTTCAGCTATTTTCCTACCCTTCTTACCGTAGCAAGATCGAATGGGGTTGGATTTTAAGAGGTTCAAAATTGAACCCAGGACGAACAGTTGGCGAACACGTAGAACCCCCGATTCCTTGTACAATTCGTCGGTAGAGAAGCGCTTCGGTTTTCCCAGAAGCACCTTTATTACAGCCCGCTGGGCTCGTTCCAGATCCAGCATGCACGTCTTGGCGGCACTGCCCCAGACGCTTACACAATATTGTAAGACAGACTGGCACAGAGAGACAAATACCCTGACACATAAATCCTTAGGGGTACTGGCTCGTAAGAGTTTCGCAACGTAAATGAATTTACGAGTCTTTTTTGCGAGTGTACGAATATGTTCCTTGAAAGACAAATTCTGATCAATAAGGACGCCCAGATATTTAGTAGCCTCTACTCTAGTGATGGCACTGCAGTTACAGTTGGAAGCAGAGGCTGATGCTACATTTAATGCATTGCAGTGGTGGTTGTGTATTTTTAGTGAGTCCACGCTTGGTCTACTAGATTGCGCAACGTGAAAGGTTAGGAAGTTAGTTTTTTTAAGGTTCAGTGTCAGAAGATTCGATTCCAGCCATTTTGTTATAATTAACATTCCTTTTTCTGCTGCTGTTATTGCTTCCCCCCAAGTGGCGCCGTGGAAAATCACAGCAGTATCATTAGCATTATAGGTTGGCTCCACAAAATAGACCAACTAGGCGATGTATATGGCTGGGACAACACCGATCGAACATTTATTATGCAACTACGGTTGCGTGGCGCTGCTCGAGAATGGTATGACGACCTTGAAAACTACAATTTGACATGGGATGGCTGGAAGGAAATGCTTCAGGTCGCTTTTCCTCGATCGACTGACTACGTGGACAAATTGGAACGTATGCTGGCAAGGACAAAGGAAGATAAAGAGACGATGACGAAGTATTATCATGAAAAATTATCCCTACTGAAGAAATGCAACATAGACGGTGAAGAAGCTATTTCCTGCATAATACGTGGACTACCTACTGAATTGGGAGCTAATGCCAAAGCATATAGTTGTGAAACTCCTGAACAACTATACTATGGCTACCTATCTTCATTGGAAAATTTCAAACGAGTGGAGACATATACTGTGCGGAAATCGACGAGTACGTGGAGAAGAGGAGCGAGCAGCCACATGCCAAGCTCAACATCGGGTCATCAGCTCCAGCTGAAGTTATGCTACACGTGTCGGCGGCCGGGCCACGAGGCGCGGAACTGCAGACAGCGGCAGTGCTGCGAGACCTGCCGGCGCAGCGGTCACACCACGGCGGATTGCTGGTTTGGCGCCGGGAGTTCGCGACAGCAACCACAAAAAGTTAGTCAAGTACTGTATATTACCTATGATATTTATGTTGATATTTACAAAAGAACTGTGATGGTAAAAACACAGCAGCTCAGAGCTTACATAGATACTGGCAGTAAAATCAACATGCTTTGTCTCACAGAAGCTGAAAACTTGCAAATTAAAATGGAGCCTAGTGCAACTGACATGAAAGGTTCTGGAGGAACATGTGTAAACTCACTCGGTTCATTCTGCCTAAGTGTTTTGATAGATAATGTAAAATTAGATGGAATGATCGAAATAGTTCATTATGTTCTTTAAACCTAAACCTATATTACATCAGATATTGAGCTATTAATTGGTCAAACAATGATTAATAGTAAGGACGGCTTTGTGACCAAGTCCATATCTTAGCTGTGTGACCAAAACTTTATTTGTAAAGTTAACTGTGTCATACTTCTAAATGCGAGAGGTCTGACCAATATTCTATAAAAGGAACTATATATTATATTATATGGACAAATAAAAACAAATCTTAAGGCTGTGTGATAGATAAGAAGTGGAACAAAAAAGGACCCATCACAAATTAAAAAACATAAACCAAAGTCATCAACAAACATATTAATTATTATATATCACAAACAACAAGTTACTGCTGTACATTATTTCTATTTCAGGACTTCGGGCAAGTGGCTGAAGAAAACGACGAGGGCCGTGGGACACGCCCTATGCAGGATGGCCGAGTGTTAAGAAGTACCAACTAGATACTCGACGGTTATGACGTAGAACCGTACCGCGTTTCAATCCGAAAATGCGTGTGATATCTAGTAATTAAAAAACCCATTACATAAAAAAATACACACACCCATGACGAAAAAATTGATAGGTACCAATTGCAGCCGCCATCTTGGATTCACATTTTGACAGCACTATCGGCTTCAACACCCTCGAAAACCATGAAAACGACATCCATGACGAAAATATTGATATAGAATAGGTACCTATTGCAGTCGCCATCTTGGATTCACATTTTGACAGCACTATCGGCTTCAACACCCTCGAAAACCATGAAAACGACACCCATGACGAAAATATTGATATAGAATACCTATTGCAGTCGCCATCTTGGATGTACTTTTTGTAACCACTATCACTATTGCACTATCAGCTTTAAATACCCTCAAAACCGCCGCATTCATGATTTAGAAGTAAGTTCACGAATTCATTATGATCGATCACACAGACTTATACGTAATTCGATAACGATTAAATAACAATAACTAGAAATCATTCTTACCTTTCAATATCAGCAGGAAGTTTAAAATACAATAGCTCCGGTTTTGATGAAGCCGAGTTCAAACAGCCGTATACTACGCAATACTTTCCTGGCATTATCAAAAATAAAAAGTTAAACGTGACCACTCGTCTTGACGCGGCACTTGCTACTGCGAGTCCCGCGAAGTTACCTTAGGAGTCTCGTCGGTGTGCATGTTTGTGTGAGTGTGCCGTTTCGAGCGTTTGTAGGCAGTTTCCCTACTGTCCATATTTATATTGTGCCATTAGTTTCGGAGCCTATTCATTTCAAACAAACAAACAAACAAATCTTTCCTCTTTATAATATTAGTGTAGATATTAAGCCTAATATTAGAATTCTTTTTAGTTTAAAAAAAAAAGAAATCGACTTCCAAAAAACACTACAAAGTACAAAGGTCTATTTGAGAAATAGAACCGTGTTCCGCAATGAATAAAGCAAGTTTACCTTCAGCCTTTTGGACAAATCTATTTTCTTTGGGAGCTGGTACAAAACTTATTTGCTGATTTTTTGACACTGTTTCACTTTTCTGCTCTTTGTATCTGCTTATATCGGTTATTCTAGCAGAAAACTCATTATGGCAAAATAAACAAAAGGCTTTAGTGGGATCATTTACAATGTAAATGATCCCACTAATAATTATGGCAAAATAAACAAAAGGCTTTAGTGGGATCATTTACAATGTAAATGATCCCAACTAAAGCCAACCAGCTCCCAAAGAAAATAGATTTGTCCAAAAGGCTGAAGGTAAACTTGCTTTATTCATTGCGGAACACGGTTCTATTTCTCGAATAGACCATTTAGCGGATTTGTGCAAAGATGTATTTGCAGATTCAAAATCAGCCGACCCAAGGATGCATAGAACCAAATGCACACAGATTATAAATCAGGTACTAGCACTACACTTTAGAGAAAACCTTTTAAAAGATATAGGCAACCAGAAGTATAGCATCATCTTAGATGAATCCACAGACATCAGTGTGACTAAATTCATGGGAATTGTTATCAGATATTTTAGTTATGCTCGGGATGCTATTGTGTCTGCCTTTCTCTCACTGGAACCAGTAGAGCGAGCAGATGCAAGCGGCCTTATCTCATCGTTAGTAAAATGTTTACAGTCGCATAAGTTACCGATTCAAAATATGGTCAGTATAGGAACCGATAATGCTGCAGTAATGACGGGACGGCACAATAGCGTTTATGAAATATTGCGAACGCAGTACAATTTACCCAATTTAATTCTGATAAGATGCGTTTGCCACTCACCCCAACTGGCTGTCAGCCATGCATCACAGTAAACCATTCCGAGCCATATTGAGTTTCTAATAAGACAAACCTATAAGTGGTTTTCTACTTCTTCGAAACGCCAACACAAATATAAAGAAATTTACAATCTTATTAATTGTGGAGAAGAACCACTTAAGATTCTCAAATTATGTGATACACGTTGGCTATCCATAGAACCGGCTGTAGTCCGAATTTTATCGCAATGGGAAGAGCTTAAGTTGCATTTTTCAGTGACAAAAGATAAATGCCACACTGCTGATTTACTAAGTGAAACGTACAGAAATGGAGCTAATCGTTTGCATTTGCTGTATTTGAAAAGTATACTGAATGATCACAAATTGGGATAAAAACTTTTGAAGGAGAGAACATAGATCCAGTTCAATTAATTACCTCGATGATTTTATTACGATCCATATGTAATAGAATTTTGATACCTAATAGAGCCGTAACCGAGAAAGACTATTTAACATTAAACAAAAAATTGAAGATCATCTAAGCCCAGTACCTCACCTAGGATAACTATCTGAATCTCATATTACTAAAACGAAATTAACAAATTAAACAATTGCCCCTGTTAGAAAAAGCTGTATAGATTTCACTGTTAAACTAGCAAAAGAGTTGCAAAACCGCTTGCCCAGCAATTATGTGGCACTTCAAAAAATGACACAGTTATCAGTAAGAGAGAGTGTCCTTTATTTGCCTTAAAGTATAAGGCAAATAAAGGACACTTCGATTGTTGAACTTGCTATCGAACTTGGCTTTAATGAGGACAAAATTGAAAAAATATTACAGCAATGGACTAATATTAATTTTGTCAAAAGGGACGTAATTCCAAATGACGATACGATACGAAAGTAGTAATTTTCCAGTACCCGCAAACAAAAAAATATTATGGGCGTGTAGACTGCGGTATGGATTGCGACAGTGATGCCCTCGATGTAGCCAATCAGTGCCTTTAATTACTGAATTGCATAAATGGAAGATGGAAACTGCCTGTAGGATATTTTTTTATCACGTCTATACGGGGGAACAAAAATCGATATTAGTGGAAATGTGTATCCAAAGATGTGAGGAAGTGGGTGCTAAAGTAGTGAGCATAACATGTGACGGACCTGCTGCAAATTTCAGCATGTTTTGTTCACTAGGCTGTGATCTCATGAAGGATCAAAATGTCACTGCATTTGAAAGAGGTGAAAATAGAATACACATTTTTATAGGTCCATGTCATACTATTAAACTGGTCCAGAACGCTTTTGGAGAAATGAAAGTATTTTTTGACAGTTTTGGCAGGAAAATTGACTTAAATTATTTA
Organism: Melanchra persicariae; assembly: GCA_947386135.1. Lineage (NCBI taxonomy): Eukaryota > Metazoa > Arthropoda > Insecta > Lepidoptera > Noctuidae > Melanchra > Melanchra persicariae. Next base: position 9,525,126 of record OX376652.1, on the reverse strand, counting down.
GAAGAATTATTAAAACTGCAAGATCGTGAAGGTTTGCACATGGCAACTAAATTGACGGAGGCACATTTGATGTTTGACAAACAAAAAATGAAGGTCCGTTTGGCTACTCAACTGTTAAGTAATTCCGTCACTGACGCCTTGCACTACTGCGAGAACGAATTAAAGCTTAAGGAATTTGAAGGTTGTACAGCGACAGCCAACTTCATACGAATAGTAAACGATGTGTTTGACGTCTTCGACCGCCAGGCTGGAAAAAAGCTGTATGCCCTGAAAACATCGGACTTATAGAAGCGCTGTTTGAAGAAGCCATTGCTTACTTTCGCAATTTAACGCTGCAATCTGGTCAGTTAGTCATTAATTCCCGTAGAAAAACTGGATTTATTGGCTTGATTATAAACATGCTGAGTACAATCAAACAATTTAAATATTTAGTTGGAGAAATTAAGGTATTAAAATATCTTAATTTATACTGGGTAATTTTTTTTCCAGTGCGCAAACTTTAAGAACCACTTCTGCCCATGTAAATGAACAACTTTCCCCAAGAAAGCCATAGTCAATTCCTAAAAAAAAAATTGAGTCTCCCATACAAATTGTGGTCAGTTGATGACAATTTTGTATGGGAAGTTCAAATTTTTATTAATATATCTTGTTCCAGTAAAGTTGGCCCAGTCGCTACTATAAATAATTTAACAGCAAAGAAATCCTTTGTAGAAATTCCGGAGGATGATAGCAACTTGTACGAAGAGTTACTTGATTGTATGTACAGTAATCTTTCAGTAAACTTTTACAGAAAGTGTGTTAACATATATTGCTGGCTTTGTGGCTAGAAAATTGTCATGTTCACTGAAATGCGAAACTTGTAACAAACTTCTTTTTGAAGTTTCTGACCAATCGAAAACAAGTTTAATTACTTTAAAATCTCGGGGTGGTCTGGTTTATCCTTCGAAAGACGTTAAGAAGTCTTGGGGTCCTGCACATTCTGCTAAACCTGGCACAGCGGAGGTGCTAGCGGCCAAATCTGGCACAGCGGGAGTGCTGGTGACTAAATCTAGCGTAGCGGATGTGCTAGAGGCTAAATCCATGCCACTCCTCTTTGGAATCTTTCCAGGTTGATATTGAATGGTAGGCACACAAACAGCTTTGACCTAAAAAACACTCTTTATTATTAATTTAAATAACAGAAGAGTAAATACTCAAAAATTTTATGACGCTTCAAAAACTGATCCTAAAACTGTTTAAAATTCCAAAAAAATATTACCATATTAACAGCACCACATCCAGATATTGATTGTGAGTTTGTCTGATTTTGGTCATTTTCAATTAAAATGCCAGACATATCTGATTGAATCACAGGCTGTAAACAAGCAATAAAATTGGTGGTATTTTTGATGTTTCTTGATTTTATTAATAGGTTTATTTATTATTCTATCTTTTCACTTCTCACTTGTTCGCTAGTTTCGCTAGTGTTCGCTAGTTCGCTTTCGAGTGATAATGAGCTAAATAACCGTACATAAACTCACTTCACATTTACGTCATCCAAATTTTCACATGGAGATTTTTACAGAATAGCACTGTTATTATACTATGTAAAAGTAAACTGTCAAGTACTAATCAAAAAGTAGCAAGTGTTGCAATTTGTAGTGGCTGATAAATGATGGTGATATCCTCACCATCATTTATCAGCCACTACACAATCATGTTGGACAAAATAACAAGCAATGTTACTTACCAATAAGGTTCGATTCTTCAAAGTGAAGAGAAAAAATATGAATTGTTTTTGTTGACATCTTTAAATTTTCAACACCGATTGTTTCCAGCCAAATTTTCTTTTTTCCTTTATTAGCAGGCAGCCTTGAAAGTAAAACAAAAAACAATAAAGAACCAAAATATAGCATTAGCGATAAATTATAAAAATGTCATGCATGCACAACTCTATCCCTACAATAACAAGAAAATTATTTCATGAACTACAATCAAATTATTACTGTTGTTAAAGCCAAAAGGAAAATTTTGAATGCTTTACTGTTGAAACTCTTCAACGAATGCAGAATCTTTTGTTTATTAGCTAAATATAAAGATATTTCAGCTGAAATTAAGTACGTACTGGTGCAAAGTTATGTTCGGGTGTTTTCCACTTCTTTTAATGCCACATCGGATTAAATTGCAATTGGGCATCTTGCAATTGACGATTTCCACTATACGACCGAGTTCAAACGCAATAACACAGCAAAATTAAATCCACAGCTGAAGAGCATTTGACAGTTGACCGTACCCCATGGACTGGAAACATCTAGGTACAAAAAAAGGGTGCCGGTTTTTGTCTCAAAATTTCTCACAAAATGGCTGCCAATACTAGGGTTGTGTCAATCAGAAAACATAGTGTTACTAATAACTAATATCGATACTAGTACTATCAGCGCCGGATCTAGGGGGGGGGGGCAAGCCGGGGCGTATGGCCCGGGCGGCAAGTTCAGGGGGCGGCCAAATTCACACTTTACAGACGAGTGGACAACTCATGATTTACTTAACTTTGCCCACAAAAAAATAAAAGTATAAATATAGAAATTTCATAGCCAAATCAACTCGACCGATACCCAAAGTGCGGAGTGAGACGAGCTGCACGAACATTATTATTCGCGAGGCGCGTAGGCATAGTTCAAAATACGCGCCCGCTCGCCCGTAAGAATCGCACATCGCGGCAGCACACGTCTGGTTAGTAGCCCGACCGTGCGTGCGAAAGGGATGAAGCTATATTCGAAAACTCTCTCGTCGATCTTTCTCCACGACAGTGTTTTGTTGTGCAACATTTGTGTATTGTTTGTTTATGTTTACTATTTGTTTAGTACTTGTCGATCAACCGAAGGTAAAATACTGATTGTATTAGTGTCGCATCAATAGTTCTATCACAGCTCATCGATCGCTTTTCTAGGTGAGTAAGTATTTTATCATAACTCTCTTATAAATGCTTTTTAAGTTACGGGTCAGGCGGGGTAATTGCAATAACGGGGTATAAGCAATAGGATGTGTTTACGGCTAACTAAAGAAAACTGGTGCTGCCATCTCTGATATGTGTAAAGTACTTTTTGAACCTCGCGCCTATCAATTCGCGAGAGAGTTTGACGGATCGACGAGTGAATGAAACGTCATTAGTTGAGTGACGTCGATGTCGCGTGTTACACACTTTGCTAACCTAACCTTCAATCGGTTTTCATCTTGGAAAGAAACGTAAGTTTTTGACTTTATTTGTATTAATGTGATAATATTCTGTGTTGGGAATGAATCTAAATGATAATTTTTACTTAATTGGTGAAGGTTGTTCTTTTATGACTATTGTTGCATTTACCCCTTGAAATTTTGATGTTGGGGCAATTGCAATAACATGGCAAGGGGCAAATGTAAAGTTTTATTACAATTACCCCTGTCTTTCCAGATGGTGCGAAATTACCTAAAAAAAAAGGACCACCCAAATACTCTGAAGAAAAATTGCAAAGAGCTCTTGATGAAATAAAAGCCGGTATGCTTACCATACACAAAGCGTCTGTTCTTTACGGAGTTCCATTTGCAACATTGTATTGCCGAAACAAGGGAACTCGAGGAGCTATAAAAAAATGTAAAGGACGCAGAACTGCACTTCCCGAGAATGTTGAAAACGTTTTGGCAACATCTGTTAAAACACTGGCTAAATGGGGCTTTGGACTTAGTCGAAAGGAAATTATAGAGCTAGTAGGCCAGTACGTTAACGTGAATAAAATCGAAACCCCATTTAAGGGGGGCATACCAGGAGAAGATTGGTTCCTTAATTTCAAAAAACGGCATCATTTGTCAATTCGCAAGCCAGAACCATTGGAGTATGCAAGAAAAAAGGCCGCCACGGATCCATTCATCATCTATGGATATTTTGATCTTTTAAAAAAAGTTCTGACGGAGCTAAACTTAGAAGACAAGCCCAAACAAATATGGAATTTGGACGAAAGCAGTCTCAGTATAGACCCGTCGAAATCCAGAATAGTAGGAGAAAGAGGTGAAAGCTCATCCAGAGTTATCAGCACATCTGGAAGAGAAAACACGACTTTTGTGCTGGCTGCTAATGCTGCAGGTGGTCGAGCGCCACCTCTAATCATTTTCAAGGCAAAAAATATATGGGACCAGTGGAAAGCACCACCAGACAAGGAATATCCCGGTACAGCCTATGCTGCCACCCCGAATGGTTGGATGGAGACAGGCGTGTTTAAAAACTATTTTGAAAAAGTCCTTATACCAGCTCTGGGTGACGAACGGCCTGTACTGGTCATATACGATGGCCACTCAACACATGTGTCTCTCGACCTAGTTGAAACTGCTTTGGCCAATGACATAACAATTCTTAAACTGCCAGCCCACACAAGTGACCAACTGCAGCCATTAGACGTTTCTGTATTTAAGTCTTTTAAACAAAAATGGGACCAAACTGTCGCCACTTGGCAACGGCAGAATATTGGTAAAAAGCTACCTAAAGCACTTTTTTCGCAATTTTTGGGAGAAACTTGGATCAGTGTCAGTAAAGATGTTATCATGAGTGGATTTAGGAAATCAGGAATATTTCCATTCAATTCTGACGTCATCCCAAGAGAAAATTTTTCTAAGGACGCTTTAGAGCGCTGGGAGAGGCACCTTGCAGGGGAGCTTGCGAGAGATATTGAGGCGAGTCCTGAACATCATCGGTCAACTTTTAATAACTCATCACCATCGATATTAAATCTACCAGCTTCAGAGGAGGAGGCCATTCCCACAACACCTCAATCGTCAATTGACAATTATCAATCGTCACAGAATTCCGAACCAGCAAATCCTCAATCAAATGAGATGCTAGCCTATAATGCCACGCCAACAATATCATTTGAACAGATGATTCTTTCAACTATACAGCAAAAACATCTGCCTGTAAATAAAGAAAAAAAACGTAAGGTTGCCTCAGGTGCTGAAGTTGTTACGTCTGCTAGAATGCTTGAAGTGTTAAAGGAAAAACAAAACTTAATCGCAAACAAAAAAGCTGAAATAAACAAGAAAAAAGCTAAAATAAACAAAAAAATAGGAAAGAAAGAAGGAAAAGTGAAGAAAAACGCTAAAGATTCAGAAAGTGACACTACAGATGTAGATTCAGATAATGAAGTGCAATATGCGAATTCTGACGAAAGTGAATGGGTGGAAGAGGAAGCTGAAGTTCTTATTGAGTCAGACAATGAAGCTGCAATGACGGAAATTAACAAAGAAAATAAGGCAGAAGAGGAGACTGGGCTAGATATCCATATTAACCAATGGGTGATTGTTAAATATACTTTGGTGAAAGGACATAAATATTACATAGGCTTCGTACAAAAACAAATAGACAGTCGTTGGGAGGTAAAGTTTGTACGACGTAAGGGTGCAAGTTTTGCATGGCCTATAATAGAAGATGTTGATACAATCACCGCTGATTCCATCGTTAAAATATTGCCGAATCCTACAATAACCAAGCGTGGTATAATATACTTTGATTTCAAATTCAGAAATATGATTATTTCGTAAACACTTTGATTGATTTATTTAGTCTGTAAGGAAAAATTCATATCTTTGTAAGCTTTTATGTGATCTCTTTGAAATAAAAAACCAAAATTAATTCAATCTTCGCATTTTATTGCTATTAAAACGATTCACAGAATTACTTCTCGACAAATGTTATTATTCTGTGCAGGAGTTCTTAAATGATAATCTTTTGTAATGGCTACTTGTTTTGTATAAATTTGCATGCTATAATAAGGCAGAATGTACATGGATCCTAAAATATATTTTAACAACCCATTTTTATGTACCTACATTCTAAGCAAATAAAGAACTATTCTATTCTATTCTATTATATTCTATTCTATTCTATTCTATTCTATTACCCCTGATTTGCAACTATCTAAAGTACTGAGAAATTGACTAACATTATTACATTTGCCCCTGAACACCGGGTAAATGTAATAAGTGAGATATATTTTTTTTAAATTTGATTACCTAAATTATCAAAGTGATTTTAATTAAACAAATAAGGTAAAACTTTAGCCTACTAAATACATAATACACGTAGTAATTATAAATTTAATACTGCAAAAAAATAAAATGTTGTCTAAGGTTGAATATGTCATTCTAGTTATGGTACTCGCATTTACCCCACCTGACCCTACCTACCTACTATATTTATTTTTTAAATTCAATTTAATACGTGCAATCACTTAGGTACGTCGTCAGTTTGTCATTATTCAAACTTAGTTGAAATTAATACGTCGTCGTGTTTTGTTTATTACACGATGGCAGCCATCGGATGACTGAGTAGTAAAACAATCTTTTTATTCCATTTCCAACTATTAATTCAATACAATGCAATGCAGCAGTTTAAAACGAATAAGCAGCCTTAACCGTGCTGCTAATGGCACCTGTAGGTTGCCGTTCAGCTCGCAGGCTCACAGCGCCTCGCTTTATTTTGTAGTATAGCAAACCTCTTTGCTCCATGTCGTAGTACTGGCCGCCAATAAAACCTATTAAAAAAGAATCGTCCGCCCGCGTTCGATTTTCCTCGCGCGGCTTTTGTTTTTTGTTTTAATTGTTTTATCATATCAGAGCCGTGCGAGAGTCCGCGGTTAAGTCCTGTTCTAGTAACGCCTAAAAAAAATATAAAAACAACAGCCGCGCGAGGAAAAATGAAAGCGGGCGACCGATTCTTTTTAGGGTTCCGTAGTCAACTAGGAACCCTTATAGTTTCGCCATGTCTGTCTGTCCGTCTGTCCGTCCTCGCTTAATCTCTGTGACCGTTAGCACTAGAAAGCTGAAATTTGGTACCAATATGTATATCAATCACGCCGACAAAGTGGTAAAATAAAAATTGGAAAAAAATGTTTTATTAGGGTAGCCCCCCTATATGTAAAGTGAGAAGTGATTTTTTTTTTAATTTCAACCCTAACGTGTGCTATATTGTTGGATAGGTATTTAAAAATGAATAGGGGTTTACTAAAATCATATTTTGATAATGTCAATAATTTCGGAAATAATCGCTCCAAAAGTAAAAAACAATGTGTCCCCCCCCTCTAACTTTTGAACCATAAGTTTAGAAAATATTAAAAAAATCTGAAAAGTAGAACTTTATAAGGACTTTCTTGGAAAATTATTTTGAACTTGATGGAAAGAACAGTTTTTGTACAAAAAAGACAAAAGGTTGTACAAAATAATTTCTGGACTAAGTTTGTAGCTCAGACCAACAAAAAAAGGTAGACAGCGCACTGCGAACATCAAAAGTGAAGCCATCTTTTTATCTATGTGTGTCTCGAAGGGTTGCCATTTTTTATATTTTTTCCCTATAACTTGGGAAATAATATTTTATGGGTTAGCTAATATTGTGCAAGTCAGCAGAACTAAGATATTGTTAAGTATGGTATTGTAACTTAATTTTGTTAAAAGAGCTATACCTAAAAAAAAATTACATCATACATGCCTACCTACTTAAGTAGGTACATTAAATTATAAGTTATAAAAGGTTGTCGAAGCGTAAAGCCGGGTACACATTGGTGCAATGTAACATGTAATGCAACATGCAATGCAAGAATTTGACGTCCACATTGCTGCAATGTATCATGTAAAGTAACAGAATTCCCATAGTGTAGACGCCTTGCGCGCACGAACCGCGTCTACTACGCGCACGAACAGATTGTTGCAACTCTTGCGCGTAGCGACCCGAAATTTGTCGGTTTTTTCCCCGAACACAAAGAGGCGCGCAGTATGCGCGGAGCGTCAGTGTGGACAGGTTGTGTGGTGTGTACGGCTAGACGCGCGCGAACATGGAACAAGACGACGCTACTGCGGCGGAGGAGGCGGTTACATTTACGTGGAGTGAAGAAAAATTGCTTCAATTAATTGAAGTGTACAGATCAAAGGAAATTTTGTGGAATCCACAACATGAGAATTTTTATAAAAAACATTTTAAAGAGGATGCATGGATGGAAATTGCTAATTTGATGGAAACAACACAAGAAAAATGTTACAGTAAAATGATTAGTATTTTATCATCCTACCGTCGTGAAAAAGCGAAGGAAAAGAAATCGAAAGGAACAGGAAAAGGTAAATAAATAATAATAATTTACTATTTATTATTTATTCATATACTTTATTCTTAGTACAATCGTAGGTTGGAAACCGCAAAAATGTTTGTGTATTGAAATGTAAATTGGCATAGCCGACTAATATTGAAATTGGCTTTTTTCTCTACAAAATGACAACTTCTACAACAACTACAATATTTTAATGGATTGAAATCACAAATTAATTATTAAATATTATTAATTATTATTAGTCAAGTTTACTTAAAAACAACTATGTTTAAAACTGACTGAATTATGTTTTTTATTTAATTTTTTTCATGATTATTATTTTATTTTTTCAGGTGCCTCGGAGACATACAAAAGTCGATGGTTTGCCTTTGATTCTTTGAAGTTCTTGGACAACCGTAACAAACCGAGAAAGAGAACGAACACGGTAAGTAAAACTGGATTGATTCTTTTACGAACATCTGTCTTGCCAATGAACCTTCCCTTCTTTCATAAAATAATCGGAGAGCTCATCTCTTAACGCATTCAAATGTGCAGGCGATCGTCGAGGAATATTTCTCATAGGTAGTAGTGATCTCATATCTTCATTATTTTGCCTACGTGTGTCTTCATTCGTAACTTCATCTTCAGTGTCATTCATATATGTATTTCTAGAGTGACGTCTCAAATAATTATGTAAAAGGACAATTGCCATAACCACTAGCTCAGCTTTATCAGGCTGTAAAAGCATTGGTTTTCTGAGAACTCTAAAGACAGACGATATGATAACAAATGCATTTTCAACAGTTCTTCTGGCTCTGCTTAGCCTGTAGTTGAATACTCTCTTTGAAGTGCCTTTTGGATGTGCCCCAGCATATGGTTTCATCAGATTTTCACTTAAAGCAAAGGCACTATCACCCACAAAGAAATATGGTATTGGAATATGTCTCCGTGGGAGTGAATCAGGTGATGGAAGGTTTATTGTACGATCTTCTATCATTTCACAGAGTTTTGTATCTTTAAAGATGCCACCATCTGAAATCCTTCCTTGGCATCCCACATCTACAAATAGAAAATTATAATCGGCGTCAACCAAAGCAAAAAGAACGATGCTAAAGAAGTTTTTATAGTTGTAGAATTCAGTTCCTCTTTTGATAGGTGCCTCAAGCACAACATGTTTTCCGTCCAGTGCCCCTAAACAGTGTGGAAAATTCCACTTCTCTTCAAACTGTTTGCTTATGTTCAACCAAGTTTCTTCTGTCGTTGGAAGCTAAAACAAAAAACTTTTATTTAATTTATGGCTACGAGACAGTCATTGTACTTAGTAGCCCAACACTCGCTGGTGACAATTTTTGAGGTGCCATTATAGTGAGCATCTCTTGATTTTATTGCTAGCTATATTGAACTAGACTAAAAAACGAACTAAATATTTAGTCGTTTCGACATTTGTCCATCGGTGCCACGATACCTACCTTCCTGGAGAGTTATATCTACTATCTAGTAGTTTATATCAAGAGATGGGACCTACAGTTATAAATTATTTTTATGTTTTTCAGGAGGCGGTTCAACAACCGATTAATGAAGAAAATCTGCAGAACGAATTTGCTACTCCACGTACACGGTATGAACCTACGCGAGCTAAACAAGCAAAAAAAGATGAAAGCAGCAGTGTACTGGCCGATGTAGTGGGCATATTACAAACTACTGCCAATAAGTTGGGAAATTCAGGCGCTCCAGATTTAACTACAACTTTCGCTTCCTATATATCAGCTAAAATGAATACTTATTCCCTTCAAACCAGGAATTCGGTCGAACATGGAATTTTTGAAATTTTGATGAAGGCTGACAGAGGTTATTATGAATCATCATATCGACAGCAGGATAACTACCACACCAACCCTTCTTCTGGGTTCTTGGTATGAACCCAGTTCATACCAAGAATCCTATTATGCATCACAGAAGAAAGGACAAGATTATGTGGATCTGACCGGATATGTTAATCGTCCTGGAACTTCCGGATTTAATCGTCCCTCGCCTTCCGCGCAAACTCCAGATACAAATCAAGCCGGACGCTATGGCTATACCACGGCAAGGAACGAAGAATATATGAACCAACAGCCATCGTCTGTAACGTCACTAGAATCTAACCAATCCTATGACGACTTTAATGATTTGATGTGATAATACTGTTCTTTAATTGACTTATTAAGAATAAAACTTACCTTGATATAATCTTTTAATTCCTCAATTATGGCGGAGCATACTTCTGTAATAATGCCACTTATGGCTTGTTTTGATACTCTGAAGGTATACTGTAAACTTGTGTAAGAGTCACCACTAGCTAAAAAACGAAGTGTTATTGCCAGTCTGTCTTGGATTGAAATTGGAGCCCTTAACTGTGTGCGATTCCGAAAAATTCTTGGTCCGACTAATCTGAGTAGATCTTCAAATGTCGTTGGACTCATCCTTAAGAAATTTTGAAATTGTCCAGTTAATCTCATATCGGCCATTAGTTTTGCACCAGCTCTCTGACTATACAACTCTGTACGCCACCAACGTCGATGTCTTCTGCGTTTTATCACATGATTCACTATTAATAATGAAGCACTGACTATCATCAGATCCCGCAATTGGTCGTCACGATCCATTCCTTTGCGTGTTCTTTTGCAGACTGAGCGATCCGTTCGCGCGCATCTCGGAAACAGATGTGAGTAGGTACATGCGCGGTTCGTGCGCACGTTGTGCGCGCCCCGCGTCTACACTGATGCAATGCTCGTTTCGTGTTGCATTGCATGTTGCGTTGCAGCAGTCTGTACCCACCTTAAGTCATAACATATTCGTAGGTATGAGTAATTATGTAAATTGTTTTGAAATAAATAGGGAATTATATTTTCAATCAACTTCATAAAATTCAAAAAGACCACCATAACAAAATCACTGACTAAAGAAAAAGTAGGTAATATCAAGATAAAACATAGGTAACTAACATTGACGTGTAAGTGTTATGTTTAACCTACTTACAAAATAAATATTATTTATTATTTATCATGAACAAAAAAAGCATATTTCGTCTCATTTTCTCTTTAGTAGAAATACTAAAGAGATAATTAGACTAAAGATGTAGTTCCGTTTGCAATTTTGGGCTATTTTCATATTAGAAACGTCAAAGATTGTTGCGACTTTCCGACTGTTATCTAAAAACAAAAAGGTTTTTTCATAACCTATTGTACTGTTTTCTCGCAAAAGTGTTGAAAAACATCAAATCTAAAATATTTAGTACATTAAAAAAAAGAAAATAACTCGAAGAAAGATATAATTAAAATTTGCTTAATCGAATGGGGAAATTTTAAATCATATTATGGCAACCCTCGCACTTAATGTCACTGCTTTCGTTTGTTGACGTTTTTGTTCCAAGTAACCATAGTTAATATCATAAAACGATGTTATTTCAAGTACTTACAAGTGAAAAGTGATTCCGTGAGACTTTTTATGTGTTTAGCTATTGTTTTTACAAATTTTTACTACACAGGGAAGGCATCATAATATTTTTCTATTAATGTTTTCTAGACGACGGCTCGTGACGTACTAAGAGCGATGAGCATGGTTTTAGTGTAGGTGTGTGCGTGAGCTTGTGTATTTATTTGAAGGAGCACGGTTTTGTGGCTTCACTTTGGATATTCGCGGTGCGCTGTCTACCTTTTTTTGTTGGTCTGAGGTTTGTAGTATAATCGTATATGCAAGCATTTTTTTAAACTCATTAGTAGGTACACTTATTGTGACGGACGGGAAACTACGGAACCCTACACTAAGCGTGGCCCGACACGCTCTTGGCCGGTTTTTTAAAAGGTTTTTATTGGCAGTCAGTACTGCGACATGGAGCACAGAGGTTTGCCATGCTACAGTTTTTTACCTCATATTATTATTACCTTAATTTAATTTAATTGTTCCATGCAATGATCTTGTTTCCCGTTAGAATTATTTACTAAAAATATTTATTAGATTGAAATGTTTTCAACAAGGATTTTTTTTTTACAGGTTGTAATTATGAGCGCACCAAGAAAAAAGCTATCGGGAGCGGAATATAGGAAAAAGGCTAAATATAAGGAGTTGCAGGGAAAACAATAAATAAATAAATAAATATAAATATCTTGGGACAACTCACACACGGCCATCTAATCCCAAGCTAAGCAGAGCTTGTGTTATGGTAACCAGACAACTGATATACATACTTATATAATTTATAAATACATACATATTATAGATAAATTACACCCAGACACAGAACAAACAATTATGCTCATCACACAAAGTTTGTCCTGGGTGGGAATCGAACCCACGACCTCCGGCTTTGCAGTCAGGGTCACTAACCACTAGACCAACAGGCCTGTAAAACTGGCTTCGCAGAGGGGGTGACCCGTCAGTATCTGCTGCAACTTCCGAAGTTGATACTGAGTTAGAGGATGTTTCTGTCACTTTGCCTGATCAAACGGATCAAGATTTTTCACCGTCTGATTTCACAGTGCAAACTTCACTATCGTTATCGATGTGCGAAGAGCAACCTGAGCAACTCTAAAAAACAAAGGCAGAATACGAAGGATCTAAATCCCCGCACTTGGATTCGGATGAACTGCAAAAAACCGGATTTGATTTGACGGATCCAGGCAATTGGCCAGGGGTGGAAAAAATGACTGACCAACAGCGGTCTTTTTTTAGCAATCAGGCTGTATTATTAGCAGAAAATCACCCCGAAAACATTGAATTTAGATCTACTGAACGTAATGGCAGACATTTAACATCTTCTATGTGGTACAGGACGTTGCCTAATTGCGAAAGGGTTAAAAGATCTTGGCTTATATTTTCTAAGACAAAAAATGCAATTTTTTGTGCGTGCTGCAAAATTTACCAAAAACCGTCTTCTACCGTCACATCTGCATTGTGTTCTACAGGGTTTATTAATTGGAAAAAAGTTTCAGAGAGATTAACTGAACACGAGGCAACTCAAATGCACAAAGAGTGGATGATCAAGTGGAAAACACGGGTACAACAAATGAAATCATGCCAGGGTATTGATCAAGACATTGAGAGAGTAATTCACTCAGAAAAAGAAAAATGGAGACAGATCCTACGTATTGTTATGGATGCTGTATTGTATCTATCTACAAACTGCCTTTCTTTTCGCGGGTCCCACGAAACTCCTAGCGATCTCATCACGCAATATCCTCAGCCTAGTCAAGGTAACTTCTTGAACTTAATTTCCCTGCTCGCCAAACATAATTCAACTCTTAAGTTTCAATTAGAACACTTAAAAAAGGGACAAGTATCATATTTGTCAAAGACAATACAGAATGAAATAATTGACATAATGGCAAAAACAGTTAGAAATAGCATTTTAAATGACATCAAAGAAGCCAAATACTATACGATAATGTTCGACTGCACTCCAGTTGTATCCCATACAGAACAAATGAGCCAGGTAATTCGATATGTAAAAAGAACTGGTGATGTGTGTGAAATAAAAGAAAGTTTCATTGATTTCATAGAAGTTGCTGGAAAGACAGGAGAGGACATTTGTCAACAGATTTTAGAAAAATTGGCAGTTGATGATTTAGATATTGCCAATCTTATGATAATGGGTCCAATATGGCCAGCATCCATAAAGGAGTACAAGCCAGGATTGCAGAAAGGAATGAGCTGGCCGAATTCGTACCGTGTTTAGCTCACTCCTTAAATCTTGTAGGTGTTCATTCTGCCTCATCATGTCAGGAAGCTATTAACCTATTTGGATTGATTCAAAAAGTATATTGCTTTTTTGTTGGCTCCACTACTAGGTGAGACATTATGAAAAAATATGTTAAAACAAATTTAAAAGGAAGCAGTCAGACGAGATGGTCGGCGAAACATGTTGCTGTGAATGCCCTATTAAATAATTTGCCAGAAATAGCGGAAGCCTTAGAAGAAGTTAAGCAAACTTCTCGTGCTCCAGAAGCTAAGTACGAGGCAGGTCATCTCTTAACTGCTATAAAGGATTTTAAATTTATTCTTAATTTAACTATTTGGGCGAATATTCTCCGCGAAATCAATCGAGTGAATATAGAAATTCAGAAAGAAGATATTATCCTTGCCCGTTCCGTCGCACTAATGGATGGTCTTCTCCAAACTTTGCAGAACATGAGACAAAATCCAATGGAATATTGGATAAAAGAGGCTGGAGAAGTTGCTGAAAAAAGTGGTGTTGATCCTATTTTGCAAAACAAACGAATTCCGAAACGTAAAAAACATTTCGATGAGATGTGTGAAGACGAATTACAAACACTCCAACCTGTTCAACTATTGTCTAAAGAAATAATGATGGTATTTGATCGAATCATATCAGAAATTAAAAAGAGGTTTGATTGTGCTACCATGCTGAATTTGAATTTTGCTTTTCTTAATGGTACTAATATTTTGAAAATGTCAATTGAAGAACTGCAAAAGTATGGAGCAGATCTGGCTCGAAAATACGAGCGAGATTTAAGCGCCGTTGAATTCTGCCAGGAACTTTACGTTTTTAAAGAGCAAACTCCACTTTTATTTGGTGATATAGAAAAAGCTAACGGTTTCTATCTCTTGCAACAGATCTATGCGCATGATTTGCAAGATGCTTTTCCTAATATTTGTATTGCCCTGCGAATATACTCTACGCTTCCTACTACATCCGCAAGCTGTGAGCGAAGTTTTAGCAAACTAAAACTAATTAAAAATTATTTGCGATCTTCTATGAGCCAGGAACGCCTATCGAGTCTTGCAATCTTAGCGATAGAAAATCGAATTGCACACGAGTTAAATTATGACAAGGTCATAGATGTATTTGCTGAACAAAAAGCTCGAAGAGTAAAATTGTAATTTCAATTTACAAATGCGATACTTAATATATTTGATTTTTATTATACATATTTTTATTTTAAATCCTATCCTGTGCTGTGAACAAAATATATATCCTGCACGTTTATGTCTATATATCTGTAAATAAATAGGCTTAACACACACGTAAAAAAAAATAGGAACTTTTATAGTTTGAAATTGTAACGTGGCGCTTCGAACGCAAAAGTGGAATAATTACATTGTCAAATAGTAAATTTTACATTTCTGTAAAACTTACAGTTTTAAAATGTAAGATTTAGAGTTTAAACTGTCAAATTTACCGAATTTTTTCAACTTTACTATTTGAATCGCCGCGTTACTATTTCAAACTATAAAAGTTCCTGTTTTCATTTTCCGTGCAGAAAAAACAGCGATGGGTGCTTTATTTCCGGAAGGCCTATGTTGGCTATATCCAAATGTCAACCAATTAGTGGACATCTGATAGCTGAAATTATATACATGATAAAAGTAAAAATACGGCGGGGCGGGGGGCGGCATTTTTCAGTTTTTGCCCCACCTAAAAAAAATTGAAGATCCGGGGCTGAGTACTATATAATAGTATTACGAGTCTTACTATATATCACGGTTGAATCATAATTACAAATATTCTTACAGTTCGTTGTAACAGAAAACATATCGTAAGTTTACTTGCCTTCTGATATCTGAGAATAATATTAATTTCAAGTGTTTTTCTGCATAGAATTACGTGACGTTTGCGCTTTTGCTTATTTTATATCTGGTCTGTAGCTTTTGGTAGGTATACGGACCCTAGTGAAAACCAAGTTCTTCTATTATGTTAAAAGACAGGTGGAGTAACAATAAAACAAGTTTTTTTTTTAATTTGTTCATTGGTGTTGTGAGTGTCTGTCACTCATACCTATATAATAATTAAGTATAATGCATTCCAAACGTCTTTAGTCCGGAACTTAAGCCGATATTACACGGTTCAATTTCGGTTCAATGTTGCTTTTAATTTCATTGCTTCAATGGCATTGACACATCTAAATTCATTAATGCGGTTGCGCAATCTCATTGAAAAAGCTTCGATTCACCGAACACTTTCAATGCAACTGTAACAATATTGCTCATTGTTCAATGCGGTTGAAATGTGTAACATGAAGATTGAACGATGACTCATTTCGCACACCACACGACAGTGAACACACGCAGACTTATTTCGCTTGCGCACAGGGATTTTCGAAAATGGTATTCAAGTGGCATGACTGTCATGTTCCGTTATTTTTGGAACGTTTCCAAATGTATGAGTGTTTGAAGAATACTTGAAAATCAATTTGTTTTTTTCAAATTTTTACTCAAATATGAATTCGGATCTTCCTCTGCCAATTCTACTATTAAGGTGCTTGAGGCTACATTAGTTGTCCTTCTCGGAATCCACAGGCGCACCCACCAACGCCAGGATTTTCTATTTTTTTTATTATTTATTGCCTTTACGGTAGACCAAGGCAAAAGAGGAGAGACGAACTGGAACTGGCCCGTAATGGAAGAAGACAGATGTGTGTGGAAAAGGGAGAGGGAGGCTTTTGCCCAGCAGTGGTACGTAACGGGCTAAATTAAATTAGATTAATTCATTTATTACATAGTCGCAGATTAAAGTAACTCCCACACGTACGAGTTGGCACGACATCGCATTGCGCTGTAATAAGCATTGATGTGTAAATTGGTAAAGTCGTTCAATGTTCAATGCTTTTCAATGGAATTGTTTCAATGCTCTATGGAAAACAAACATCACTCACTGACATTGACAGTTGACACATGTCAACTTCATCGTTTTTTTTTTATTAGTGATGGGTTTGCTCTTGACCACAGAGTACTTTTATATAGTCTATGTCAGAGATGACAGAGACAAAGTAAAGTAAAAAAACGATGAAGCGAGCTTATCCAAGAAAGAGCCTGTTCAGATCAAGGAACTTATATTACAACCTGGAATGTGCACAGGCTGTCGATACGCGGTCCGAGCGAGATAGCTTCGCGAGAGCCCTCTGTTCCTTTCATTAGGGTGACCAACCAATATAATGTAGGTAGAGACTAATATAATAAGATATAATATATTAACTAATAATTTGATTTCATAAGTTAATAATAATTACGCTTTAAGGATGGATTAAAGTAAAACGCATTAAACTATGTTTTATTATATCCTGGGGCCTGAAATGAAGACTGCAAATAACGGAATAATTTTTGATATTTGAATGACTTGGAATGACATCAAGCCATTTTTTCCTCCCTGATTCTTCTCCAGGCAGTCTGAAATTATATTTTATAAATTTATTTAAAATATTCGAAGTGACACACCTAAATCAGCGATTAATATGGGAAGTAGAAACTTTTTTGCCATTTCCCTACAATGTTCCTCGGGAAATGCGAAATATCATGATCACGTCTTTTAAGTATTTGGTACACCATTCCATATAAAGTTTTATTATGCTTACGTTGAAGACTACCTCCTATTTATATGCTGCATTGTGTAAACAATCTTACAATTTCGTTAATTATGGGCACCCTACCTACTTCAAGAATTGAAATATACTTACTTGAAGAAAGAAACACCGCATCCTGCATAGGATTCGTTTTTACAACCTTGAATCGCACACTTTTAACCATCGTTATTACATCCGAATAAAGAAATTGATTGTTTTACAACAAATAAATATGGCTCGTGGGTTACCAGTCTAACTTATATAATTATATATTCTACTAATAATCTTTTCTTTTTTAATTACATTTCAATACAGTATCCAAATTATTGCTAAAAAAATGTTCTCATTCTAACAGATAATTTAAAAATATTAGAAATATATCAGAACGAAAGTTAATGTTTTTTTAATAAGACACGTAAATATTATTTTTTCCTACCATTCCTACTAAATTCGGGAATAATTCTCCTGGCAACCCTATAGAAAGGGACACAGGGCTTTCCAAGCGCTTTCTCTCTCGGACCGGATTTCTCTTTGACCAAGTGATTGTCTGTAATAGAACTTAACTTCATAAACATAGGGTTTATTTTTATATTGGTGTCAAATTGACGATGCACATTCCAGGTTGTAATAAAAGTTCCTTGGTTCAGATTCCACTCTATCTAACCAAAGACTACAATAGTATACTGGCTAATCGACTCGACTTTGAAGAGATTATTGATTATATTGTTTTTGCCGCTTTTGTCATGTCGTGTGATTTGATGATCTGTTAAGATTGGATACAATACATGGAGCCTGAAGCTGAAAACCCCGTTGAAGCATCGGTAAGTTCTTCCGAGACTTCCAGAAAGCAAAATAAAGGTGTATGTCTTGGAATATGCAAAAAACAAGATTAAGATCGCCCGTGTCTCAGGAGCGGTATACACTACTTCATCAGGACGCAGTGCACCAATGATTTTTGTAGTGTTCGATGCGCAGATACAAGTGCTCTTCTAAGCTCACATTGGATGACCAAAATTCAGAATTTGTGAAATTTTATTCATATGAGACAGGCATTGAACAAGATAGGTATTCATTTGTTGGTATTGATCATTAGAACTGATATCGTCAGACAGCGGCCACGAGCAAATTCGCAGAAAAGTAAACCTCAAGCTGCTACGTTTACATATTATTTACCTACTGCCGCCAGTGGAAACAAACAGAAGGTTTGCAAAACTACATTTCTAAATACCTATGATATAAAAATGGGAAGAATTAGACGTTTGCAGGCTATAAGATGGCTGACAAGGTTCCAAAATGAAAAAACCTTGGAAATACACATCGTTCAACCCCAGCTGAAATAGTAGACAAGGTAAAAGAACACATAAAATCCTTCCCTACAAATGTAAGTCACTACTCGAATAGAACTTACCTACACTTATCTGGACCCCAGGCTAACAATAAAAGATATGCATAAGTACTTATTTCAAAACTAAGTATCCCAGACTGAATGTCACATATGGTCTGTACTATGCCATTTTTAAACAACATTTTGACCTTCACTTCGGTAGACCCCAGGTAGATACAGGTATAACGTGTGAGCAACTGAATATCACCATAAAAAACTCACATGTGAGTGATACTGTGAAAAAGCAAGCCGAGTTAGAACACTAAAGATTTATCTCAATGAAGAAATGATATAGTCGGACTCTGTTTTGATTACTTACATGAAAAATTTGCCCTTTCTCACATACCTGTACAGGATGTATTTTACCTGAGACAGCTGTGGGTTAATGTATTTTTAATTCATAATCTCAAAACTGGACAGTCGGTGGCCTGTCTAACATGAAGGTATAGCAAAAAAAGGAGCAAATGACGTGTGTTCCATGATACATATTCAAACCTGCAAGTGTGAAAAATTTAAGATTGTTCTTGGACGGCTGTACTGGCCAAAGTAAAACACACAATGGTTAGATATTGTGCTGCACTTGTTGAAACTGGCCGTTTCAACAATGTGATGTATAAAAGAAAGAAAAAAGAAGAAAAATGTGATATCCACAATAAAAAGGGATTTGTCAAAAAGTGACCGAATTTATGTGCCTATGGAGTATGTTGAAATCATTACAAATTCAGTAAATACAATAGGCAGATTGGAGGTACAGCTTTTAAATGACAGTGAGATCTTTTTGGATTACAAGAACTGGTGGCCATCATTTTATTCCCAAACAGCAGTATCCGAAGAAACCAAAGGCAGGGCTGTCAGCAGACCCCAGAAAATACATTTCCAACCCCCATAAACTCAAAGAAAATTCAAGATATTAATAAGCTGATGAGTTATATTCCTGATATTCATCAAGATTTTTATACCGAAATATTGGCATGGCCAACAACACAAGCCGATGTTGTAGGCAATGAAGATGATTAAAAACTTGCTTTTATATGTAAAATAAATCAAATCATATCAAATCAAATACGTTTATTTGTGTACACAGGTGAAAAAGGTGGAACAATTACAAGATTAATGGGTCTCTGTGTCCTGCCACAGTAGGTGGCATACAAACATTAAATATTACATTTCAAATGTGGCAAAATATTTTAAATTATATTTAAATCAAATATATACCTAAGTTAACATAAGTGAGTACAAACTTCATAACATAATTCTAGGCATAATTTTATTGGCTACCATTTAAATTTTTAAAAAACTTTAAGGTGGTATGTGAAAATTTTCATACATGGTATAATGATGAGCATGATAAATGCTCGACAACTCTACAACAAATTCTCAGGCAAGCCTAGCTTATCGTTATATGATTTTAGAGAAAAAGTCATTGAGTCATTTTTGCCTGAACGTCAAGTTGAGCCACAAGTGTCGCAGGCGTCGCAGCAATCTATAAACCACAGATTGACTAAAATAGAGAAATCTAAAGAGCGTCTTTTCAGTACTGGTAGAAAAGCTACTGTAACGGCTAGAAAGGATTGTCGAAATTGTTATTCGAATAAAAAAAGGGTAAATACTACTATGGAATGTAAGCAATGCCCTGATTCCCCCCCGTTTTGTATTGATTGTTTTTTTGACCTGCACAAGTTTGCTGGTTTTTCTAATAAGTAAAATCACCTACCAAAGTGTAATTTTTTTTTTCTTAGTCTATCTATAAGTTCATTGTTACCTATAAGTTACATGTTTCTACATTATTATAAGAAGTGATTTTGATCTCTAATAAAAGTTTATTACAAAATGCATTTGAATGTTTTTTTACTAATAAAAGCCTATTTTGCCATGTAAATACAAATCACGCGAATTCGCGTTACCGGCCATGTGGGCAATATGTATATAATAAATGCGTCCCGTATGGCCGACAACACGTCTTCGCGTGATAAAAATATACACATATATTTATGAACTTATATATTATATAATGGTAGATTCCTTATATAAAAGCATTACTGGCACAATAAAATCCACATCCAACGATTTTTTTAATTTGGCCATCTATGTAAGTTCAGCATTTTGGCTTGGCAATGAACGTGTTAAGCTCTGTATTGCCTTCGTATCAAATACTAAGTGAAGCAAAAAAAACTTGCTATCCGCCCGCATCCAGCATAACGGTGACAAATATGAGCGCAAAAATCAATCTGCAAGATCTCTTAGACCATACAGTCTGCCGTATTATAAAGATAAAGTCAGGATCGATAAATTACAATCGTCTCAAGCTGTTCACTAAATGGGGATGTGATGGATCCTCCGGGCAAAGTGAGTATAAACAAACTCTACCGGAAGAAAACGAACAAATATCGGATGCTTATTTGTTTATTGTGTCCCTTGTACCACTGCGACTAGTAGACGAAGAAACTTCTGCAGTTATATGGCAGAATCCTACTTGCTCATCTGTTAGATATTGCAGACCAATTTCATTAGAATTTGCAAAAGAAACACCTGAAAAAACTACAGCAGTTGTCAGTGAAATTGAAGCCAAAATTAATCAATGGGGTTGGCAAGTGAAAACTTTAGGTAGATGGCGCTAGCATAGCTTTCACCTGTCAAGTTTGTGTTGTGTTTTGGCTTTACTTGTTGAGTGCGTTTTTTTATAATATTGAAAGAACTGTTGTGAACGAAACATGTATTCGACATGGCGGATAAGTGGGTTGAAAGCTGAATTGAAGAAACGAGGTGCATCTTTACGAGGAAGGAAAGCAGACCTAGTCGACAGGTATAACCTTATAACCATAAATCACAAATTTTCCCTTCTAAATACATGATTTTGAAAGGGTGATTGCTAGCTTGCTTCTCGTTTACCTATTGTACTTTGATACAAAACGTTTTATCGAAAATATAAGCTTTCGAGTTAGTGCTTTTTAAGTTTTTTCTATCAAGAATGAACTCTTGTTTTGTTTACAGGTTAGAGCTGTATGACCGGAATGTTTACTTTGGAAACACAGGAACTCAAAGGCACGATGATCCTCCTCACTCTAGCATGTATCGGGACATTATCAGCAATACTAATTAAAAAAACATATTAATTATAAATAGGCTGTAGGTAGGTTACGATACCTGTAATAAGATTTTCAGATTTTTTTGTTCTTGTTTTCTTTAGTGTATTATTTGTTATTTTATTAGGGTGTGACAATAAAACTAATAAACATAACTATTTGAATTTATTTTTATTATTTACAATCCTCACTCTAAAATTACACAACAGTAATCATATAAAAAATATTTCGGATGCCACATAAAATGAGACTAAAGGTGTCTGCAAAATTTTATAAGTTTTTGTTAAGCCTTTTAATCTTTCTATGTGTACTCTTTGACTTTCAAGTTTCTGATCACGCGCGCTTTAATGCAAAACCTGGCAAATGTGATCTGCCTTTCAAGAAATCAGGTAGGTATATTAATTGACACATTTTTCACTGCAAACAAGTCCTGGACATTAAATTAAATCCTCTATCAGCCATGACACCATCACAATATCGCCTTCATCTCACAAAGTAATCAATGAGCTGCGTTCAATCATCGTCTTGGGTAGAAATATATACATTGACGGGAAGAGTCAAATCTTCTGAACTGGTAGTTTGCACAGCTGATGTGTCTATCTCTTCAAAAAGTGCTTTTCTAATATTTCGGTTTGATAACTGCTCTTCTCGAGCTTGAGCTTCTTGAGAAAGATTTTTAGTAGTCCAGGGAAACAATGTTGGGACTGCTGATTTTTTCAGGTAACGGTGCTTGTTTTCAATGCCTTGAAACAACCAAAAAGGATAAAGAACACATTTTTATTACGATGCCGAATATTTTTAGAATACAATTAATGTGACGTACCTGTATAAAAACTAGTTTTATGGTAATCTGTTTCCAAAAATGTTTACGACATAACCTCGAATTTTATCCGGCTTGAAGTTTTGTCTCCTTATGGCTTTTAGCCACTTTTTTGTCACTGCTGAATCTTTAGGAAACTGATGCGCACCTATTTCCTTACAAAAGGGTTCTTCACAGATCTTCGGAATTGTGAAAATAATTAGTTATTCAAAATGTTCATAGAAAATTCTTACATTTTGGTTAAAGCTATGCTAGCGCCACTTTGACAGTTGCCAACCCCATTGATTCCAACTCGTGTCAATAGACAACAAAGTCATCGAAGTTAAACATCAACTGTTTATGACAATGATTGATGGGAAAGTTGCTCAAGTGTTAACAAACACATCAGCCAGTGCTACCTGCACTGTTTGCGGAGCAACTCCCAGACAAATGAATGATCTTTTAAAAGTTACAACGAGAGTTGAGAATGAAAATGCGTTTAAATACGGATTGTCGACACTACACGCATGGATAAGATTTATGGAAATGATCCTCCATATTTCTTACAATTTAGGTTTTGAGAAATGGTCTGCAACAACTCCAGAAAACAAGCAACTTAAAGAAGACAAGAAAAAATATGTCCAAAAACGTTTCCGAGAAGTGCTTGGTTTGCACATTGATAAACCACGTCAAGGTTCCGGTAACAGCAATGACGGAAATACGGCAAGGAGATTTTTCCAAAATTACCAATGTTCTGCAGAGATAACCGGAATTGATGAAGAATTGATTAAGAGATTATATGTAATTCTTCAAACTATGTCATCGGGATACCCTATAAACGCAGAAAAATTCGGCCAGTATACATTGATTACCGCGAAATTATATGTAAGCAAATATAACTGGTACTACATGCCATCTTCGGTCCATAAAGTACTTATACATGGTGCTAAAATAATAGAGCATTATGCAGTTTTGCCTATAGGACAATTATCCGAAGATGCCCAGGAAGCCCGAAATAAAGATTACAAGAAATATAGGTTACATCACGCTAGGAAGTGTTCCAGATCAGCAACAAACGAAGACGTTCTGCATATTTTATTATATACATCTGATCCTTATATATCTAGCTTGAATAAACCAAGTTTTCTAATATCCAAAGAATTGTTTGACGAAGTTAAAGAATTGTTAGAAATAAAAGGTGATGAATAGTATAAGCGCTAAAATTTTTAATTTTTTTATCATGTAATGTTTGTTTAATAATAATAATTAAGTTTTAAACTTATTTTAAGCAAAAGTGTAACTTTTACTGCTATTTTAATGTTACTGTATAATTTTTTGCATGAAATTTCGTATAACTGTAACTTTGTAATTTTTTTAAATATATAATTTTTAAAATGTTGATGTTTAATTTCTTTTATTGCCTAGATATTCAGAAATACGCAAAAAAAAATTCAAGGAGA
The DNA here is from genome assembly GCA_947386135.1 of Melanchra persicariae. Taxonomy (NCBI): domain Eukaryota; kingdom Metazoa; phylum Arthropoda; class Insecta; order Lepidoptera; family Noctuidae; genus Melanchra; species Melanchra persicariae. The sequence goes on along the minus strand of OX376652.1, from coordinate 9,500,987 downwards.
AAAATCACAAAACAACAGAGTTATCGATTTTTGAGATGGAAAACACCGATTGGTCCCATAGTGCGCCGCGCCGCCGGCGTTGTTGTCTTCTCCTCCCTCGCGTTCTCTACTATCCCGCGTGTTTATGTCGTTCAGTCAAACTTTTGTTTTGTTTAATTACGCACGCAGAAAATTAATATTGACTATGGATATTATTCAAAAAAATTGAAAACGAAGTGAAGACTTGGGCGAGAGCAGTAATGTTACTTTAAATAAACGGAAGAAATATAGGATATTATGACGACCAATATTTGAATTTCAGATTTACCTACATTACTAAAGGGGATGTAGAACTACCTCAATGTGTTGTTTGTCACAAAGTGTTGGCAGCTGAAAGTATGCTTCCTAATAAACTAAAACGGCATTTGGAATCAACTCACAGTCATTTACAAGGTAAGCCAAGAGACTTTTTTGTAATAAAATTGCGAGAACTGAAACATCAGTCCACGGCTTTGATTTCAAGAGCATCAGTTCCTACCAAAGCATTACTCGCCTCTTACATGGTAGCTCACCGTGTTGCCAAATGTAAGAAACCACACACGATTGCTGAGGAACTGATCTTACCTGCAGCGGTTGATATAGTATCAGTGATGATTGGAGAATCGGCAGCTAAAGAAATAAAAAATGTACCTCTTTCAAATAACACGATAAGTCGCCGTATTCACGACATGGCAGAAGATATTAATGAGCAAATTGTGGGAAACCTTTCCGGTTTATTTGCCATTCAATTAGATGAGGCGACTGATAGTAATGAAGATGCTCAATTGATATGTTACTTACGGTACATACAAGAAACAAATGTATGTGAGGATTTGTTATTTTGCAGAAAAATATGTGAAAGTGGTAAAGCTTCTGATTTGTTTAAGATTCTAGATTCATATATTACTGAAAATAATATTAACTGGGAAAACTGTGTAGGCGTGTGTACGGATGGTGCCCGAGCGATGTCTGGACAGTATGGAGGACTACAAGCTCTCATCATAGCCAAAGCTCGAAATGTAAAATGGACACATTGTGTTATACATAGAGGCCTTAGCAGCAAAGAACATTACACCTGAGTTAAGTGTTGTGATGGATAGCATTATTAAAGTGGTGAACTACATTAAAACACGACCCGTGAAATCAAAATTTTTTCATAAACTTTGTGAAGAATTGGGTGCCGAGCATACCTCTTTAATTTATTATTGCAAATCTCGTTGGTTGTCCAAAGGTAATGTACTCGCACGTGTATACGAATTAAGAAACGAAATTTACACATATCTACATACAGAGTCACATAATGATGCGCAAAACTTTATTAATTCAGAGTTTATAAAAAAATTATGTACGTTTGCCCAGCACGGCCCCCCAGAATTTGCGAATTAGGTGTGCACCAATGCAATGTACTCGGCTCTAGGAGTATATGTACCGGTTTCTTTTTCAATGTACCTCTGTACTTTTGAAGAAATATGCAAAAAAAGGGGGCCGTGCCAGCCAAACGTTTTCAGCACGGCCCTCGGTGTAACTTGAAAAATAAATAGCGTATTCAAAAGTTTCTTAAACTCAACGAATGTACCCTATTAACACATTATGTGTGCCGCAACAGATACTGTGAATTCGTAAAAACAAATATTATATAGACGTAGATAGGGGGCCGTGTTGGAAATAAGGAATATAAGAAAATATCTAAAAAAGACAAGACAACCTTAGCCAAAAACTATTAAAATATAATTGATTTTTGGCAAGTAACATATGTAACGCTTTGGTGTCTCATACAACTTGCTAAATTTGAAAAATAAACAAATTTTAGTTCATACAGCACGGCCCTCTATATTTACCTATATCTTTTTAAACATGACATGTTTCTTTACAAAATTCGACTACCTGAATTATGTGCAGGAGTACATTCGTTCCACATAAATTGCGATTCTGCTGTATCAGTACTTTAAAAGATAAATTGGATCAAACATATCACATAATACAACTGATGGGGTGACCATGATTCCATATATTAGGTAGGTACATATTCTGTACCTATATTAATAAAATTATGTGACTACATTAAAATTAAAATTCTTTTTTACATATTGTTTTTTTTTTCTTCGAAATTAATATTATCGATGACATCTTGTAAAGGAATTATATCAGTTAAAACTTGATCAATAAACACTTGACTGCAACATGAAGTAACCGCGATACCAGCGCATCTTCAAAAATTACGGTAGCTTCAGTGAACTAATAGCGACCGCACACGGCAAGTTTTAACTAATATAATTCCTTTACAAGATGTTTTTTTTTTTTTTTTAGCCCAGGCTGTCCCACTGCTGGGCAAAGGCCTCCCCCAAGTCTTTCCAACAATTCTTTTGACGTGCCAACTCGTACCAGCCCTCATGGTACGCGTCCAGGTCGTCTCGCCACCTCTTTCTGGGCCTGCCTCGGCGACGCCGTCCATCTTCGGGCACCCATTGTGTGGAGACTTTTGCCCAACGGTCACAATGCATGCGACCAACGTGACCCGCCCAATCCCATTTCAGCCTGGCAGCCTTCTTACCTACATCCATTATTCCCGTTTTGGAACGCAGCGTGGTGTTTCTAATTCTGTCCTGTCTTTTTACGTTCAGAATGCTGCGTTCCATCGCTCTTTGGCAAACTCCAAGGCGGAACTTTTGCGACTCGGTGAGTGACCAGGTCTGAGCAAGATGTAATCGATAATATTAAATTCGAAGAAAAAAAACAAATTGTAAAAAAGGGTTACCTATCATAAACCCAAAAAATATTTGACCGAATTTCATTTCAACTAAAACTTTTCGATGTTTACTTCTCGATGAAGTACAAAAAAACGAAACGCCAAACGTTCACGTTGGTCAGTTGACTATTATCAATTCGATTTTTTTTCGTTACTCCAAGGTTTCATTAGGTCGAAAAAAAATTTACCGAAGTTACACTTAGCCGAAATAACATTTGTTCGAAGCATTATGTTTCCGAACATTCAAATTAAATATTTAATTGTAATGGCACATAATAGAACAGTTGATTATGAACAAAAGTTGATAAGAAGCATGCAAACAAGGATGCTTGCTTCAAGCATGCAGCGTACAAGCAGGCATGCAGCATGCAAGTAAATAAATAGCACAACATATTGACTTTTTATGACACTGTTTTAATTTAATATTGAAAATGCTACCAAGTAACCGGCTATATATTTGTGACCAAATAATGTTCCGTAAAATGTTGTTTCGGTGTGGTGAAAATCTGGCACATGAAAAAAGTTCAAAAGAGGCTTCGGCCAATAGCAAAAAGTTAATTTGTAAATCGACGAAATTTAGCTCAGTAAAATAATACCTATGGCACATGATACTTCGATGATCTAAAAATATGTCAAATAATGCATACGGCAAAAAGACGTCGGTCAATAGTTTTCAGTAAAATGAAACTCCAACAAAAACAATTTGGAAAAGTGATCGGTTCCCGTTAAAAAAGAATGTTTATTTTAATGTAGTCACATAATTTAATTAATATAGGTACAGAATATGTACCTACCTAATATATGGAATCATGGTCACCCCATCAGTTGTATTATGTGATATGTTTGATCCAATTTATCTTTTAAAGTACTGATACAGCAGAATCGCAATTTATGTGGAACGAATGTACTCCTGCACATAATTCAGGTAGTCGAATTTTGTAAAGAAACATGTCATGTTTAAAAAGATATAGGCAAATATAGAGGGCCGTGCTGAATGAACTAAAATGGGTTTATTTTTCAAATTTAGCAAGTTGTATGAGACACCAATGCGTTACATATGTTACTTGCCAAAAATCAATTATATTTTAATAGTTTTTGGCTAAGGTTGTCTTGTCTTTTTTAGATATTTTCTTATATTCCTTATTTCCAGCACGGCCCCCTATCTACGTCTATATAATATTTGTTTTTACGAATTCACAGTATCTGTTGCGGCACATATAATGTGTTAATAGGGTACATTCGTTGAGTTTAAGAAACTTTTGAATACGCTATTTATTTTTCAAGTTACACCGAGGGCCGTGCTGAAAACGTTTGGCTGGCACGGCCCCCTTTTTTGCATATTTCTTCAAAAGTACAGAGGTACATTGAAAAAGAAACCGGTACATATACTCCTAGAGGCGAGTACATTGCATTGGTGCACACCTAATTCGCAAATTCTGGGGGGCCGTGCTGGGCAAACGTACATAAAAAATTGGCATATCTCTGTGACATATTTAACAAATCAAATGATCTTAATAAGTCTTTGCAAGGTAACAATACTCATATCCTGCAATTGGCAGATAAAATAACTGGGTTCCAGAAGAAGTTGCTTTTATGGAAGAGAAAATTAGAAGATCAAGTAATTGACTGTTTCCCTGCTTTACAAGGTATTCTACAAGAAAAATCGATAAAAATCCTCGATCCCTCTTTAAAAATAATATTTACACAGCACTTGCTATCATTAAGCGAACACTTTGAAAAATATTTTCCCGATAATCTGGAGCAATATGTCTGGGTCAGAAATCCTTTCCAGTCGCCATCACCATCGACACTTTCAACAGAAGAAGAAGAACAACTAATAGAATTGTCCTGTGATTCCAGCCTAAAAAATCAACATGACAAGGACAAACTGTTTGAATTTTGGAGCTCTGTTTCTCATGAATATCGTGCAATCGGGACTGCTGCATTAAAGGTTTTATTACCATTTGCGACTTCGTACTTGTGCGAAACAGACTTTTCTGCAGTTGCAGTAATAAAGAACGTAGTACAGGTCAAAAATAAACGTAGAAAAGGAAATGAGAGTGGCAATTTCCAAGCTGGAACCCCGGTTTCAGAAGCTATGCTCAGAAAAGCAAGCACATCTTTCACATTAGCCAGCCTTGCTGGCTTAAATATCTTACATAAATATCTTTTTATTTTTATGCTTGTTTTGATTTCGTTTTTATTTTCTAATAAAAATTATAAATGTCCAAATAGTGTTTTTCTGATAACCTGTTACTAGGCTGGTACTAAAACTGGAAAATATTTTTGGGCTGGGTTGAGGGGCGTCGAAGAAAAATGGTAAAATCTCAAGGGCGTCACAGTACAAATAAGTTTGGGAAGCCCTGGGCTAGTGGATACAGCAAAATTTTAGGGCCTTAACACACTAGCGGTTTGCGAGCGGTTGCGGAGCGGAAGCGGGAGCGCAACGAATACGTTACGGGCGCGCAACGAATTGGTTGCGCATCCGCTTCCACTCCGCAACCGCTTGCAAATCGCTAGTGTGATAAGGCCTTAAGTACAGAGCGTTAGTTTAGATAAAGTATATAATATTCATTTTCATAATAGGTTTTGATTGATTCAGGTACTCAATTGGACAAAAAAAAAAGTACTGCAATAAAGGTGAAGCTAAATCTACTTTACAGCAGCCAACAAGCTCAAGTATGTAGTCCATTAATGCCCTTTGCTTATAAACCAATCACGCCCGAAAATTTGGATTTTGAAAGTGGTGAAAGGCTTGCTGAAACTTTGGGACCTCCTTTAAATGCATCCACACCGCTAACGGAAGCAATAGAATCTAGCATTGAAGCACCACCTTTTCCACCGCTTACTCCACTTTTGAGATCAAATTACAATATAAAAGATCCTGCATGTTTTCCACCGTCACTGACGACTCAAGTATCATCTGTTGAAACTTTGGGCTCTCCTTTAATGGCGTCCACACCAACTACGGCAGTGGAAATAACAGACTATAACATTGACCGCCCAGCTTTGTCACCAGTTCCGTCGAAACCATCTCCTGCTTTAGCTTGTAAAATGCCTGAATCTTTTCCACCATCGCCGATGCCTCAGATGTCACCTAAAACTAAAGAGCTATTAAATATTTTAGAAGGCTTTGAAGACTTTAATAGTGATGACTCTGTTCGGGATCCAGACTATCAAATCCCGGAGATGGATAATACTAGTTGTAGCGAAGGGTCAGATATGTGAACTTCTATAATTACTACACAAGTTCTCGTTCATAATTACACCACTGATAAACCGGACCAAGAAATTACCACACATAAAAATCAGAACTTCTGTGATTCAGGAATGCACCAAAAAGCATGCCCCGTCGATAGATTTCAGGAAGAGTTGAATTCTGGTATAGAAAATGAAAATGTCACTAGTTGCAATAGAGAACATGAACAACAGCTATTAGTGAGATAAATAAATAGTGATGAAGGTAATAATGAAAACATTTCTACAAGAAGTAACACAAGTGGAAGGCCTAGTAGGGGAACAAAACGGAGGTTTGGACAGTTAACTAGGGAAGAAAGGAAACAAAATAAATATAAAAAACCTACCCTATGTAAACTATCGCAAGAAACAGGTGGAGTCAAAATCATTTATAAATTTTGACTGTGGTTGTTCCAAGAAATGTACTGCAAAAATTTCTGCAGAAGACAAAGAAGCAGAATTTAAGAAATTTTATGTTTTGGGGACATATCATTCGCAAAATATGTACATTGTGGCTTGTGTGAAAGAACAACCAGTGAAACGACCTTACATGTCCCACAATATCTCAAAAAAAAAAGCATATTCACGTCAGTATTTCTTGAAAAATGTTTTGGTATGTAGAGATATGTTCGTGAAAACCATTCAAACCACTTCAAAAAGAATTGACACTGCTCTTAAAAAAATAAGAACTGATTCTATCACTGACAAAAGGGGTATAAACGGAGGTCACAATAAAGGAGATCGGCGAGCCATGGCCTCGATAGACAAAGTATTAGACCATTCGAAAAAATATTTAAGTAATTATAAGCTCTACTTTATAATAATAATAATAATCGGATCAGGTGCGCGTCATCCAGCGTAACCGTATGTTGGATGACAGTGTGCTTGATCGCCTCCGAACTGAAATGTGTAGCCATGTCATTACTCCTCCGTCGCAGACTGTGGCACCACCACAGTCAACCCAAATATCCGGGCACGCTGACGAGGATTGTAATGACAGGGTTACAAACGTAAGTACCCAGTGCAATGACGAATTGAGGAGTGCTTTGGAGTGTGCTATTGGGGAATATCGCTACATGCCGCCTGAACTTAGACCACGCTTACCTCGTTTGCCCATGCATAACAAAAACAGGGCGCTGGTGGCAGCTCTGGATTCGCAGTTGTCAAATTATTTTGATAACTGCGAAGACCTCACTGATGCACACTCGATGTTGTACTGCGCGGCTGCTGCGGCATGTCGTGTAGCTCACGTCAAAATAACTAATGACAGAGTTACACGACCAAAACCAGCCGTACCGGCCTGGCAGTGCAGGATCGAGCGTCGCATCGGTGGGGCCAGAGCGTTAATCGGCAAACTGATCTGCTTCAGGGAGGGCAACACTCGCCCTAGAGTGATGCGCTTTGTGAGACGGGCGTTTTCGGGGACTGATATCAGCCCCCAAGACTATATGTCCTGTGTCACAGAGCGCATCGACTTCCTGAAGCAGAAGGTGTATGCATGGGCAAACCGTATTCGTAGGTATAGGCGGCGAGTGGAGCGATACACCCAGAATCGCACATTCCGAAGTAATGAAAGGTGGGTATATAGGGCTTGGGAGCGACCGGAACAAGGTGTGACTGACACGCGCCTGCCGGACGATGAAACCATGTATTCATTTTGGCGCAACATCTGGTCAGTGCCTGTCGGTCACACCGAAGGAGATTGGATGCGAGAGGTCGAACGAGCATGCGACCCAATACCAGAAATGGGGGCAATTACAATCAGCCCCCAAGATGTAGCCCGTGCAGTCCGTCCGCTGCCTAACTGGAAGTCTCCAGGGCCGGACGGACTGCACAACTTTTGGATTAAGTGGTTACAAAGGTCGCATGCTTGTTTGGCATCTCGGTTCCAAACTGCCTTGGAGTCTGGCTCGCTGCCCGAATTCCTTTTGACAGGAGATACCCACCTGCTCCATAAATCTGGTAGCACCGCGGAACCCAAAAACTATAGACCGATAACATGTTTGCCAACGGTCTATAAAGTTCTTACATCCATTTTGAGAGCTAAAATTAATAATCACATAAGCAGCAATAACATCATGTCTGCCTCTCAAAATGGGTGTAGGAATGGGTCCCGCGGTGCTAAGGAGCTACTCCTCATTGATACGGCCATTAGCCAACAGGTTCGACGTTCCCGAAAGGATCTGTCGACATGTTGGATAGACTATAAGAAGGCCTATGACTCGGTGCCTCATACATGGCTCATGAGGGTGCTAGAATTGTATAAAATTGATGCAACGCTACGCACCTTCCTGACGTCGTGTATGGGGCAATGGAAGACAGTCCTTCGCTATCCAGGATGTCGAAATATCCAAAGGAATAGCGAACCGGTAAGATCGAGCGGGGTATTTTTCAGGGCGATAGTTTGAGTCTGCTTTGGTTTTGCCTAGCCTTGAATCCTCTCAGCACATTGCTGGAGAATTCAGGACTAGGCTATCGGTTGAAGAGAGGTGGTCAGGTTATATCTCACCTCCTTTACATGGATGATCTGAAACTCTTTGCCCCCAATAATCTGCAACTGATGGAGCTACTGAAGGTAACTGAAACTTTCAGTAGTGCCATCAGGATGGAGTTTGGTGTGGACAAATGTGCGGTCATGCATGTAAAGCGTGGAGAGATTATGGAATCCGTGGGATGTCAACTCTCGGATTTCATAAACCTGAGATCCCTCTCTCCAACCGAAACTTACAAGTATTTGGGTATGTCGGAAGCGTTAGGCATCAGTGTTACTGACATGAAGCATTCGTTGAAGGAGCGCTTCTTTGGTCGCCTGAAGAAGGTCTTTAACAGCCTTCTATCGGGCGGAAACAAGGTGCGCGCTTTCAACGGATGGGTCATGCCGGTATTGATGTACTCTTTCGGCGTACTCAAATGGACTCAAACGGAACTTGACGCCCTGGATAGAAAGGTCCGTACACTGCTAACTGCACATCGAATGCATCACCCACGGTCGTCGGTAATGAGACTGTATATCCCGCGAAAGTGTGGAGGTCGAGGCTTTTTAAATGCTAAGACTCTCCACAATCGCGAGATATGCAGTCTCAGGGAATATTTCCTAGCTGTCGACGTGGGTATGCATCGAGATGTAGTGGCGGTGGACAAGGGACTCACCCCGCTCTCCTTGGCAAATGAGAACTGGCGCAAACCTGCGGTGCTTGACACTAACGATCGCATGGCGGTATGGCAGAGCAAGGAACTTCACGGACGCTTTTTCCGGGCCCTGCACGGGCCCGATGTGGATCAGTTAGCGTCCGTAGCCTGGCTACGTTTTGGTGACGTCTTTGGGGAAACCGAAGGTTTTGTCTGTGCAATTATGGACGAAGTTATCATGACGAGAAACTACCGGAGATTTATTGTGAAGGACGGCACGGTTGACATATGTCGGGCATGTCACCGTCCGGGAGAATCAATTCGCCACATTATCTCTGGTTGTTCTCGTCTTGCTAACGGAGAGTACTTGCATAGACACAACCTTGTAGCCAGGATTATCCATCAGCAACTTGCTCTGAAATACTGTCTTGTGGAATCGGAGGTGCCGTACTACAGGTATGTGCCCGACCCAGTTCTCGATAATGGCAGTATCACACTGTACTGGGATCGGTCCATCATCACTGACAGGACTATTATTGCAAATAAGCCTGATATAGTGGTGGTGGACCGAATCGAGAGGCGCGCAATGATTGTAGATATAACCGTCCCGCATGACGAGAACCTCGTGAAAGCCGAGAAAGATAAACAAATAAAATATCTTGACTTGGCTCGCGAGGTTGTCGACATGTGGGATGTGAATTCGGCAATCATTGTACCGATAGTCGTGTCAGCCAACGGCTTAATAGCCATGAGCCTCGACCAACACCTCAGGAGGCTCTCGTTAGACAGCTGGATCAAGGGCTTGATTCAGAAAGCAGTACTTCTGGACACGGCTCGGATTGTTAGGAGGTTCCTCTCGCTGGAGCCCTGACCGCCGGTAGCTTGGACCCTGTTCCCGATACCGGTGGGCTACTATTTTTTATATTTTTAAATATTTTTATAACTTTGTATTTTAATATTTAAAAATGTAATTTATATGTATTGTACAAAAGAATAAAGGAAATAATAATAATAATTTATTGAGTAACTTAGGACTAGATTACAATGCAAAGTAGAGTTACACTGGTATAATAAAGTTTCTAGATCTAGTTAGTGGGTGCAGTACTGTTCTTCTAGATAGGTTACAAGGTAACCTGTGTTTAGAAGAAACAATTCCGATCCCCTGTGATAACATAGTGGTTTACTTATACCTAGTACGTGTAGCAGCAAGTCAGCATCGTAAAAATTTTACATACAAAATAATATTTATTAGATCGATGGGTAACTTATCGTAAAAACCAAAAATAAATAAATAAACAAAGTACTTAACAAAAATTAAAAAAAAAGAAGTTCAGTGTTATGTGTAAAGTATTTGTAAATAGTGTGGTGTGTGTTAGGTTTTTATTATTTTTGTGTTGTGTGTGATGCATGAATGTGTTTATATCATTTCACATTTCACAACTTTATTTTATCATTTCCCGAAAAAACCTAGGAATAAGGAATTAATAAAAAAGAAAAGTCAGTTGATGTATTCCTCGCGCTGCAGTTGTTAATAACAACCGATGTTACCATATTAAGCCATTTTTAAATAAAAATATTTTTTGCAGTAAAAGATTTGTACTATAATGTTCGATTAACATTTCTTTGCACGCCAAAAAGTATTTCTATAAGTTTATTGCGAAACAATTATTAAAGATAAAGTATTTTTTTGTTGTTGTTAACTTATTTTAATGATTTTTTAGAAAAATCGATTTGCATTTTTGCGAACTGCAACACTCGATACGGCTGTCACTTGTCAATCAATCGGTTGTCAATTGCCGGATGACGGATTGCAGCGTCATAACGTTTCTCGCTTGTGTTGCGGACTTACGTTATATCTTTACTTTGTGTGCTACTTTTAATTACCGACCCTTGCTGTGTTTTTGGACGATTGTGACTGCCTTTGTGACCGACCCTATTTTGTTCTTGGACTCCGTTCTTCCAGAAATACCGATTGACCTTTGCACGCATTTTGGACTCCGATTTTGCCTTTTGACATTGTTACCTGTCGTTTACGATGGATAATCTCCGCTGCATTAATTGTGGCATATCCACTGCTCGCATGAGAAGAAACCTGCTAAACTCAATCGACATACTATCGGTGATTAGAGAATGGATATCTCCACGTCAAGTAAGTGTTATTTTATTGTTATTTTAATTACTTATTAGACTTAAACACTCATTGCAAGGTTGGATAAAATGATATACTGCTTTGTTTAATTTAACGAACGCAAGTAAAAAACACCACCTATACTTACATTTTGTGTGTTGCTTGTTAAACAGGAAACAACAAATAATGCACCACCATCTATGCACCTGCATACGCAGGTGCTTATCACTTTGGTACCAAAGATATGTAGCAATTAGGCGTTTGTATATTTATAGTTAATCTATATTTCAGGTCACTGCATCGGACCATGTGTGCGACTCATGCTGGATGGTAGCTACACAGTCATTGCCAGGAACCAGTGCTGATTCGAATATTGGATCTAACTTGAATGTTGAGATCCCATACACTGGCACAAGATTCAACACAGCGTGAACGCCATATTTTTGATGTTATAACAGAATGGATTCACCCTCGACAAGTAAGTACTTAATAATCTGTCAGCACTTATAGCTATTTAAAGAGTAACAAATAAGTTTCTAGTCCTGGCTTGTTTATACAGTGTTGTTAATCCCCACATAAATGAATTACATTCAATGTTTTTTTTCCATAGTAATATGTATTGATTTTCAAAATAGTCATTTTGTTTGCATAGTGTTATTTTTCCCCACATAAACAAGTTAATTTTTTTTTCTACTACAGTCGCTGATTCTACTATTTTTCTGAGTTTGTGTTAGGATTTTTGATAGAATATAAATAAAACATGTTTTTTTTTATAGGTAACTGCTACAAGCTCTATTTGTCATCCATGCTGGCAGCGTGCTGACCGAGCTCCACATGTAGTCAGACCATCAAGAGAATCCAGCGACAATCCTATTCCTGAGCCTACTATTGAGGTACCACCAAATGTTCGAGATCACATAATGATGCCTTTATATGCAAGAGCTGCAGAGTCACAAAATGTCTCGGGCTGCCATCGCACTGAACGTCTTACCATACCATTCTCTCTAAGACAATTTCTTCTAAAAAACTACAATTTTTATGTTCCTATGAATAACCGTGTATGTTCCAGACATGTAAGTCATGGTTCATGGGATTTTTTGAATAATCCCCCACACAATAGCAACCACATGTTTAATGCTTTACAAATACAGGACTTGATGACATTAAATGCAAGTCCTCTAAGCATAGATTTTAATAATATTGAGAATATGCCAGACCATTTAGTCCACTATTGGTTTGGTCGAACTAAACAGCAATTTGCTGAAATACTTAATGAAGTACCTCAGCTCTCACAAATGCGTAATGGATCGCTTGCCCTAGCAGCATATTTAATCAAATTAAGAACAGGAGACTCATTTGAAAGGATCTCTTCTTTAATTCAAGTGCCAACAAGGACAACATCCTCCATAATATCACGGGCTAGAGATTTTCTAGTACAACACTATGTCCCTCTGCACTTAGGTGTAAATCACATAACCAGAGAACAAATTGCCCAGAGAAATCTTATGATTCCCAATGGGATTTATGGAGACAACAATAGAACCAGTGCAATTGTGATAGCCGATGGCGTGTATTCCCGTACGTCCCCTCGACTTCGTCCCCCGAGGGGGACGAACGGGAATTTACAAAAATAATATTTAATTTGTTCCCGATCGTCCCAATCCTAATTCATGAGAGGACGAATGGGAATATGTTCTTCGATTAGTGCCATTCGTCCCACTAAAAAGATTTGTGCAGAAAATATGTTTATTCGATGTTTCGTAGTTTACTTTTAAATTAGTTTCTTCGTTAGATTTAATCATTATTTTACAAAATACTTCTCTATTTTTCTATGAATTATAAAACGTATCCTAAGTTTATCATTGTTTCATTACGTTTACCTACACTAAATTTAGCAACTCTGACGGGAAGCGCCGGCGATTCTGGTAGTTAACAAAAGAGTGCCGATAACATTGTGTTATTTGCGTAAATCCTATTGGTTTACCTGACATTCTCTCCCTTTCCTATCCTTAAATTAGACCGGTCGGGTTAGTGTTGACAAAACAATGAAAGTGCACGGGTGTTAATGTAATAATATATATTCTACACGAGTTCTGCGGAAAACTACTGATGTAAGTACCTACATTTTTGTAAGTTACAAATATTATTAGATTGTTTATAGTCAATACTATATTGTGTCATGTCTTATTAATTTATGCTAATAATGTACGGTATCAATATTTGTATTCAATTTTAGTATTTTATTTTATATATTAAATATCATTCTAAATTATATTAATAAGTGTGTAATTATTGTCTCCTGTTTTTTAGAGCTTAACAATGTCACAAGAAGCGCATCCTGGCACCTCTGGTAGTACAGGAAGCTGTTTGCAGTATATACAAAGAAAAGGTGGAATCGTGCTTCTGCGTGCTGGATACCAATTTTTAAGGAAAAGGCAAAACAAAAGTGGAGCTGTTGTATGGGAATGTCATCTTAGAAGAAAGAATAAGTGCAGTGGGACCTTAACCATAAATGTAAGTACCTACTTTTTTGGCTTCTTTTTTCATGCAAAACCAGACAATGGGTAAATAAATTATGCACGTTTATTGCAGAATGATCAAATTTTGAAAGAAACCACACACACATCCTGTACACCGGACTTCAATAAAAACAGACATTCATATTGATGAATGCAAGAAAAATATAACTTCTGATGATGTACCTTGCGTACCAGCCGCCTTTAATTCAACAATTTCGAAAATTTTGGACGAAGGACTTGATAAAGTAACTTTACCCAAAGATATTCCTAAGTTTGCAAACATCAAAAGCACTTTGTATCGCCATCGAAATAGCACTTATAATATGAGTAAAATCACTTTCAATGACGTTAAAACGGTTGAGGTTCCTCAAAAATTTCAATCATTTTTGTTAGCTGATTACTGTTACGGTAACACACGCTTACTCATTTTTTGTTCCCAAGAAGCTAAAGAAAAATTGATAGTTTTAAAAAATATATTTGGTGACGGTACATTTAAGAGTTGTCCACCTCCATTCCAACAGCTCTACACCGTTCATGGTGATTTAGGAAGTAATAATCAAAGCACAGCTATGACGCCATTATTGTACGCTTTAATGTCAAACCGTAAAAAATAAACATACGAGATACTTTTCAGACTTGTTAAATCTCAAATCAACGATTGGAATCCTACATCCTTTACCAGTGATTTTGAAGAAGCAGCTATGTCTGCTATGCGTACAATTTTTCCAGAGATAAGTATCCACGGCTGTTATTACCATTTTAATAATGCTATTTGGAGGAAAGGCCGTGAATTAAATCTAACAAAAAATAAAACTTTAAGACGTCAAGTAGCCCTAAGTGCGGTGCTTCCATTATTACCAGAGGAACGTATTTTTGAAGGCTGGTTTTATATCGCTAGCGAAAGCCCCGATGATAGCCAAAGTGAAAAATTTCGGCAATACATGCTATCGCAGTGGCTTCAATCGAATTTCGTAAAAGTGTGGTGCAGTTTTGGAAAACGACACCGTACTAATAACTTTGCCGAAGGGTGGCATTTTAAATTAAATAGTGCCATAGGCAAAAAAAAACCTAATATTTTAAAATTGCTTACGGTGTTACATCAAGACTCTAACTTATACAGCGTGAAAGCAAAACAAAATCCAAAACGGCGTAGGCTACATTCAATCTTGACAGACCAATATATTATGGATTGCCAAATGCAACTTCTTAATTCAGAAATAACTGTAGGACATTTTTTAGAAAAACTAACGTAGGTATTAATCATAATAAGTAAAGTGCTCGATGGTTGTGTACGTTGATGTAATCTCTAGGCTTTGTGTGCAATAATTATTACTGCCTACTGTTATGACCTCGACTACTTTCTTCAATACTTGTGATTTTTTTATTGTTGTTACCCTCTATGTTTTGTGTTCATGTTTTTTCACTTTGATTTTGTATATGTTTTTTATTTTAATTTTGAAATTGTGATAATTTATTTACGCTATTAATATGTAAAATTAATGTGTAACCTGGTCTGATTCCTTATACAATATGTAACACAAAAATGTGACACCGTATACCTATACATATAAGCAAATGTGACTTTTTAAAAATTAGGACGATAAGTTTTTTTTTGTTATTTTTACCTTGATTTCGTGATATTTTAGGTAGGTATTTTATTTTATTTTGCTTTTGAAAGTGTGATAATTTACTGACCCTATTTATGTGTTAAAATAATGAGTAAACTTTTCTAATGCCTTACATAACGTAAAGCGTAAAATTTTGCCACCATAGGGTCGGGTGTCTCACAATGAACCAGGCAGCTACATTTAACCACCGCCAAATCTCGAAAATGCGACGTTGTCAAACCGCGCTAATATGAGTGAAAGAGAGGTATTTCCGTTCCGTTCCTGCCCACTAGTTTGCGTGGCGATCGCGTGCAAAGTGGTTGTGTGAGGAGCATTCGAAAGCAAACTGACTCAAAAAGTAAGTGTTTTTTGCAAATTTCATTATTTTTTAGCTTTTTTTGTTTAAACAATATCGATTTATTTATATATACAGTGTTTTCTACGGTTATTCAGCAATTAAAAGCGCTATAATTTGTGTTTTTACGAGATTGTTTTGCCGGTAAAATTTTGAGGTTAGTTATCAAAACGTGGTGTGTCTCACAGTGAGCCACCTGAGTGTGGTACACATTGAACCATGGTTCATTGTGTACACCCTACCCCAGTCGTTAAATGAGTGTATTTTTTACAATTATTTTAATTTGTTATAGAATGGCGCGAAACAAAGTAATAATAAGAAAAAGAGGGGGACATTCGGCTGCCGACATGCTTAAGGCTCTTAAACTGCACAGATCAGGTGAAAGTATCAGAAAAGCAGCGAAAATTTATAATATTGCTTATCCAACCTTACGACGGTACGTAGCACAAAACTTAGACGTCAATACAGAGGATCTTGCCGAGAAGAGATTGGTACCGAATTATGAAAATCATTTAATTTTTACCGCAGAACTAGAAGATATTTATAAAGAGTACATAAAGGAGTGTGCTCTGAAATTTTACGGACTGACCACAAAAGACTGCCGTAAAGTGGCGTACCAGATGGCGAAAGTAAATAATGTGACAATGCCAGATAGCTGGGAGCGAGAAAAATTGGCAGGAAAAGAGTGGTTACGGTCATTTAAGAAACGCCATCTTGATCTTTCAATAAAAAAACCTGAAGCTTGCAGCTTAGCCCGTGCGACAGCTTTTAATCGCGAGACGGTTAAGTCTTTTTTTGATAATTTGAAGATAGCAATGAGTCGTCATCCGTCTTTCAGCACTGGTTGTCGTTTGTATAATTTGGACGAAACAGCCACGACGACGGTTCAGCGTCCCCAAAAAGTAGTGGGGCCTAAGGGAAAGTTTAATATTGCAAAGGTGACCAGTGGCGAAAAGGGAACTCTAGTAACCACTTGCGCTATTGTTTGTGCTTCAGGCCAGGCTTTGCCACCAGCGCTTGTTTTTCCGCGAAAAAATTTTAAAGATTTTATGTTAACGGGGGCTCCCCCAGGTTCTCTTGGGTTAGCACATGCTTCTGGGTGGATGACAAGCGAATTATTCGTTGATGTTATGAAACATTTCATCAAACATGCTGCCGCCAGTCTAGATAACCCTGCGCTTTTAATCTTAGACAACCATGAGTCTCATCTTTCCATTGAAGCCTTAGAATTAGCAAAAAAATCGGGTGTCACAATGCTCACTTTGCATCCTCACACCACTGCCAAGATGCAACCTCTAGATGTCGGGTTAAATGCCCCCTTTAAAGTTTTTTATAACAGCGCCATAGACTCCTGGATGATGAGGAACCCAGGAAAGCCCATGACAATTTACAACGTAGCGGAGTGCGTTGGAGTGGCCTACGCCAGGGCAATGACACCCATGAATATATCCGCAGCCTTTAAGAAATGTGGCATATATCCCTTTGACCCAGAAGTCTTCACGGACATCGATTTTTTGCCATCAGACGTGACGGACAGACCCAAACCAGAGCTCCAAGATCAAAATTTAGATCCTAATATCGAAAATGTTGAAATCGAATCCGTTAAATCTGATGACACATTTTATGAAGACGGAAAAGTAAGCCCATCAATTTTAAACACCGATTGTATGGTAGAGACTCCAGTTGTAAATGAAGTTACGGAAAATAATTTCGAAATGCAACCCCAGAAATTTCATAGCTCAACAATAGCAGGATTATCTACGATGTCTTCATTCATTTCACCTAAGCAATTTATGCCACCACTTAAAGCTAGCCCCCGATCTAGTAACAGGAAAGCTAGGAAACCAGGAAAAAGCAGAATTGCAACAGACACTCCGGAAAAAAATGAAATTATAGAAAGCAAGAAGAAGCGTAAAGAAACTAAAACTAAAGTAAAAGAAGTTAAACGCACCGTGCTTTCAGATAAAAAAGTTAAAATAAATACCCTAAAGAAAAAGATAATGAAAAAGGTAGATAGAGATGAATCTACTTCTGAAGAAGAACTTGAAACGGTGTTAGAAGAGAGCGAGACTGAAATCAGTGAGATAGATGAGTCCGAAGATGAAGAAGAAATGTTTGTTGTGAGAGGAAATTTCGATAAATTGACCCGTGATCCCGTTGAAGATAACTATGTGCTCGTGGTTTTTGATGCAAAAAATATTAAGGTTTATTATGTAGCCAAGATCATTGAAGTTGACAAACCTTACTATGGAGTTTCATTCATGCGGTTAATGAACAAAGAAACCATGAAATTCCGGATGCCTTTGGAACCCGATTTGGCTAATGTCCAATTAAAGGATATTAAAATGATTTTGCCACCACCAAAAATTAATGGAACACAAAACCGAAACTCGACATATAACTTTCCGATACGCGTTGCTCCAACTATTAACTTGCGTTAAGGTTTATGGACAATCTCAACTTTCGTAATTTTTTTGCTCGAAATTTTTAAATTGATTTTGGCTAAGTGCAACTTTTTGTTTTATTTTTTGAAGAAGTTTTTTTTTTACTTTGTTTAAAGTTTGTTCCTATAGTGATAGTTATTTGAAGGTAAAACCTTCAAAAACCTAGTAAAAAGTTATTTAGTTTTTTACTTAGTTTTGAAAAACTGTTACTTATTTTTATTATTAAAATGTACAAAACTAAGACTCTCAGTTTAAATGCTTAAGATTTAAAGTGATTTTAATAAATGTAAGACTGATTTTTATTATTACTGTTTTTTATTATTATTATATTATTATATTATTATTACAAAGTATTTGTCTTATAAATTGAACTAGAAGACATAGTAAATAAGGTGGCTCAATGTGGACTATGCCCTGGTTAAATGTGTACCACCTGAAGGACACAATGAACCAAAAATCATTTTTCATAAAAACCTGTTTCACACTGAAACTAAAAGGAATATGAGAAATTAATGTTTTACAAAACTGAAGCTAAATAAATATGCTAACTATACACAAAAAATTAAAGGCATTGATTGAAAATCCAGCCCACTATAAGACTTCGAAATTTACCTGGTTCAATGTGAGACACCTTACCCTACATATAAGCAACTCTACGAAAAATAGTGACTTATATTTCAAAAGGAAACAACCTGAATGGTAAAAAGTCTGTTTGTAGTGTTTAATTGTAATATAATACAGACTTTTTTATTATAAGCTCTATACACTGATTTTTAATCATAATTTTTAGTTATAAGGAGAATTTTATTCTTAATTAAAAAAATATTATATATAAAAATATTGCGAGTTATTGCAAAGTTGATTCTGTGATTTTTACTGTGATTTTTATTCCTTAATAAATGACTGATTTTTATTTCAATTTTGTTTTTTTACCAATTAAAACCACCAGTCTTATATTATTTAGTGGGAGCAATCGACCCTAAAAAGAATTAATAAATATTCCCATTCGTCCCCCCAAAAAATTTTGAGGGACCATCGGGAAAATAAATAACGAATTCCCGTTCGTCCCCCTCGGGGGACGAAGTCTAGGGGACGAACGGGAATACACGGCCGATGGTACCTATGTTTATGTACAAAAGAGTGCCAATTATTTATATCAAAAAAATACTTATTCTTTACACAAGTATCGAAACCTTGTAAAAATGTTTATAATTGTCAGCACAGATGGATATATTATCGAAGTGCTTGGCCCCTATCCAGCAACAACATCAGATGCTGAAATAATGTTAAAAGAATTCCGTGATGAAAATCAACCATTAAGAAGATTTTTTGCTCCAAATGATGTTTTTATACTGGATAGGGGCTTTAGAGACTCTCTGTCATTACTAAACAATTGTGGGTACCGTGTTTATACGCCAGCCACAGTTCAAGAGGGTGAAACACAATTATCTACACTAGAGGCTAATCGTTCCAGGGCAGTGACAATATGTCGTTGGGTCATAGAGGTGATTAATGGTAGGTTTAAACGTGATTTTAAGCTTTTTCGCCAAGAGTACTTTAATGCCGCATCTCGCAATTTAATGAAAGATTTTACTGTAGCTGCTGCCCTGATTAATGCCTTTCACCCTCTTATCGAAGACAGGAATGATGCTGGGGAAATTCTTAATATAATAAATCAGAAAATAGTTTAAGTACTGTAGTTATTAATAATAACTTAAATAGAAGACGAACGAATTTTCAAAGAATTAATGTGGATGACAATAATGTCAGTGATTTTCCCCGGCTGACCTACAATGAACTGATATTGGTGTGTTTAGGAACGTACCAAATAAAACAGGCACGTTCCTATTACGGCGAGCACATAAGAGCCAATGGATCTTTCACAATTGAGGTATGCAGAGAGGTTGACAGCAGTCTACTGAGAGAGCTGTCGACTGAAAATAGTGTTTGGCTGCTAAGAGGCAAAATACAATCGCGCCATGTAGGCCGTAAAATATATTTTGTTTATATTTTGGTCGACGGCTCTCTTAACGGTAGGGACGCAATACTACAACACTATTGCAATTGTAATGTAGGCAAGAGAACAGTAGGCTGCTGTGCACATATTTTATGTATAATATGGTACTTAGGGTGGGCTAGGTACCAAGACAATGTGGTACCTCCCGCCCAACATCTCGATAATATATTAATAACCGATGATGTGGAAAACAATTAATAAAATATTTTCAATTGACTTGAATTGGTTTTTTTTTCTTTAAAAGCCCTGACCATGTGCAGCTAAGGAATTTAAATTCAACATTCTGTAAGTTTCACCTCATATTAAAATCACTAAAACTCATAACCTAATAAAAGAGCGGAAACAAATATGTTAATGGGATTTATTGACTACTGTCTGAAATAAAGTTTTTATTTTTTTATTTTTCATATCCCATGTTATATCAAAAAACTAACTACACAGGATTATAGACTAATATTACTTCTTGAAAACCCAAATTATTTCATTTTTGTTTATTGAGGCCTAATTTATTAGGACTGTTTGCGGATCTCCGATGTTTGCAGAGTGCGAAGACTTTTTAATAAACTTAATAGAAAAACTACCAAAGTATGTTTCTCATACTGTCGCCAGAAAGCAGGAGATGCAAAATTTTTAAGAGCTGACATGACCTTTTCAAAAATTTACCAACTTTACTGTGAAGAAGCAACTTCTGCAGGAATTAAGCCCATTTCATACCCTAAAGCTAAACAAATATTTTTAACCCTAGAGTGCTCGCGCTATGAGCATTTTGCCGCTCGCGGCACAATATTTGTATTATTTTGTACACGATGCATTTGTCGTGGTCAAGCGTCCCAGTAGCTGCCCCCCCGTTCCTCACCTCCTTGTTTTAGAAATTAGAGTGAATTCAGTGCGCGGATGACCGCAGGAAACAAAGGTTGTCGTAGGTGTGTCGCGTTTGACGGCAAATTGCTCACTGCGCGACTACTCACGTAAGTAAAATTTGTGGGTCTGGTTTTTTTCTATAGTTAAAATATTAATAGATTTCATTGCGTATAGTATTGTTTTGAAGTAAATATCGTATTAAAATTGATTTTTGGTTTGTTTTGATTAATTTTTAGACGTTGTGGTTTTGTTTTGCTCAGTTTATTTTATATCTTTTTAGATAATCACCGCGTGAAATGAATAAACAAGACAAACAAATACTTGCGTGGTTGGAAGAGGAGAGAGATGACAAAGAAGATGTTGCACATGGTTCATCGGAAATAGTGTCTAAAAGTGACCGGGAAAGTGAACACAGTGATCATAATACTGACACGGAGCAATCTGCTGCAGAATCTGACACGGATGTGCCATCAACCTCTCGCGTAACGCCTGCAGTATCTCTGTAGCGTAGCTACTTATTTAAAATATTATTTATTTAAATTAAAAGTTATGTTTAGTAAAATAAGTCAGTATTTTATAAACAAAAACAACAAAAAGTAATATTTACACTTAATTTATACATTATATACCTATACACTATATACACTTAAATCTAATTTTATACAACTAAAAACTTAATTAAAACCTAGTATTGTATAACTTTCTGTATAGCATAAATTAAAAATTAAGACATCAGTACAAACAGATAATTTTGTTAGTAGATATTTTTTATGTCGTTTTGTGGAATGCGGACCGGTTACCTCAGCGTGCGCGAGCGCCGTGTCGTTCCATCTTTTTCACACTCGCGCAGCGCGCCGCACTCCCCAGTCGAGAAACCATATGAGACGCATGCGCACGTCGCTGTCGCTCGTCGCCGCCGGTCTAGCATTCGACAATACCAACCTTGTTAGCGTATGAACTTTAAAACAGTGCTTGTAATAGACTTGTGCTTTGACGTTCTACTTAGTGCTGAACTGTGCCTATCGCTTTCTTTCTGTCTTTCTGTGCTCTTCATTTCGCCTTCTAACTTTCTGTCTGTGACTGTGTATACTGTGAACTTTAATCTTGACATTATACTTATTTCATTCTGTAAGCTGTTGCGTTTGCTTATTTATTGCAACCCATTACCGCTTCATTGGTGACCCCGACGTGATTTTTTTTTCACACATAGTCGGGTTTACATACTGATATCTGTTACTAATTATACACTTGATTTTCTTCAGGAGATTGAGAAACCTACATCTTTTGTGATAACAATGCATATCTTCCAACTGCTATTGTTGGGTGCTAAACTTTTATGGATGACAGGTTTAGTACTATGTTTTAGCATACCAAAAGAAGAGATGGCTGCAACATCTTGGGTTCAGATCCCGTCAATTAGTCTATACCGCTCAGTTATAGATGAGGAGACAGGGAAGTCAATTAGATCAGGATTCAGGAATCCAGATGAGGAGACCTCTAAGGATATCATACATCAAAAGTCCCCTTCCCTAGACTTGACTCTAGCTGATACTGGAGATGAGACTTATCTTGATAAAAAGACAATTAAACATAGTCTCTCTGATCTATCATCTTTGACAAAGGCCAAGAAAATACTGGGAGAGAAGATTCTATCATGCAATGCAATCCAAGAAGGTCCTAAGATTTATTTCCCTACTTGTCCTGGTGAATTAGTGGTCATAACCATAGCTGGTTCTATGAAAATGACTTGTAACGAGATTGAAAGAAGAGTGTTTTATGGTCCTGTCACTATCAAAACAGTTAGCTGTCAACAGTCCTTTGTGTTTGATATGGGATGTGGGAAGAAACAAGCATTAAGCATCAAGGATCCGAATTGTAATGATTCTAAATATAATGTCCTTTTATTAATCATTTCTATTCTTTTTGGGCTATCAACTGTTGCTCTTTTGATTACAATTTTGTGGTTTGTGGGAATTAAAAGAGGAGTCAATCTGAATGGTAGGAAGACCTCTATGGTTAGAAATGGTTGCTATTATGAGCTATGCTATAATGAATATATAGATGGTGATGGTACAAAGGCTTATTCTTTAGAAGGAGAAACATCCAATGTCAATATGCAGCCAAAGAAAATCCGAAAACACTGGGTTATTTTATTGTTAACCTTCCTAATCTGCAGACCGATAAAAGTAGTAGGTTTTGAGATGTTAGAAACATATGATTCTACTATACTCAAATATAATTACAAGATGACCTTGGGTGATTCGGAAGTAGTTAAACTTGGATCAGATAAGATTCAGAGGTAACCGGTCCGCATTCCACAAAATGACATAAAAAATATCTACTAACAAAATTATCTGTTTGTACTGATGTCTTAATTTTTAATTTATGCTATACAGAAAGTTATACAATACTAGGTTTTAATTAAGTTTTTAGTTGTATAAAATTAGATTTAAGTGTATATAGTGTATAGGTATATAATGTATAAATTAAGTGTAAATATTACTTTTTGTTGTTTTTGTTTATAAAATACTGACTTATTTTACTAAACATAACTTTTAATTTAAATAAATAATATTTTAAATAAGTAGCTACGCTACATCTCCTGTGCCTGTCGAGGAGTCATTACGACGCTGGCGTGAACGCGGTCGTGGACGTGGTCGCGGACGTGGTCGAGGACGTGGTCGTGGACGTGGTCGCGAAGGTGCGGCCACAGTACACCATCCACGGTCACCAACTAGATCTCGTTCACGATCGTCAAGTAATGAACCTCTAGCTCGGCTGATTGACAGACGAAGAACCTCTGCAGCTGCTACTACTGAAGTAAGTTCAGAGCGACGGCCTACAAGAGTTCCTATGTATGAAGGAAAAGATGGAACTAAGTGGTTAGTACATCCTCCTTCAAGGCCTAATATACGAACTAGGCAAGAAAATATTGTCATAAATTCCCCCGGAGTGAAAGGCGAAGATGCAAAAATTTCTCGGACTCCATTGGAATGTTTTAATTTGTTTATTACTAAACAAATGTTAGAAGACATCGTGCTATTCACAAATATACATATACGTGACTGTAAGGAGAAGTTTTCGAGGGAGCGAGACACCAAAGAAACCGACTTGACTGAGATAGAAGCTCCAGTTGGACTTTTACTTATGGCTGGGATGAAAAAAATGCATCACCTAAACATTCATGAAATGTGGATTGATGATGGGACTGCGCCTGATATATTCAGAGCAACCATGTCAAAGACAAGATTCTTTTTTCTGCTAAGGAATATTCGTTTTGACGATGTGCACACCAGAGCAGAACGCGCTCAATATGATAATTTGGCAGCAATGAGGAATATATTTGAAACCTTTGTCACAAACTGTCAGACTCATTACCAGATTGGGGAAAATGGTACAATTGATGAGATGTTAGAGTCATTTAGAGGACGCTGCAAGTTCCGTGTATACATGGCAAACAAACCCGCAAAATACGGCATAAAAATATATGCTCTTGTTGATTCAAAATCATTTTATACCAGCAACTTGGAAGTGTAAACAACCAGAGGGACAGTTCAACTTAGATAACAGTCCAAGCGCTTTGGTAAAAAGATTATCCAAAAATATTTTGAATACTGGCCGAAATATAACGATGGATAATTACTTCACGTCTATTCCTCTTGCTGATGAGCTGATTACTAACTACCGCACAACTATAGTGGGCACTGTGCGAAAAAACAAAAAATAAATCCCACTGTGGCACGATCAGTTTCCACCTAAACCGCCACCTTTGATTTCGGAGCGGAATCGCTCCGCTCATGCACCTTGGACCATACTTAGAAATCATACGATCCTTTGTTCGGCTAATGACCGAGGGTATACACGCGTGGCGCTCACTCACTGCGCGCGTGATATTTGTACTGGCGGCGGCAAGAAGGACCTTGAGCGGCGGTGCGACGGCGTGCGCGCAGGCGACCGGTGAGGGAGCCGAGCCGCGAGCGCCAGTCTACATTTGGCTACCAGCCCACCTACCCGCGCCGCGGTTAACTTTGCTTTATTGCTTTCGCTTGCTTATTTTGATTTGTAATGTAAATTTCTGTTAATATAATAATTGTCGTTATCGCGAGTCATTATTTATTTCATCTTCCTCTGTTCCGCTAAGCTTCAATCTTTGCTGTAAATAGTTCGGGTTCAATTCCCGTCCGTGGAAATATAGATTTCTACACCACCTTGCTTTTTAAATACCAAAGACAGAGAGCAGCCAAGTACAATGTTCGGATTTGGTAAGAAGAAGGTTCTAATATCCCATGTGCCTAATAAAAAGCAAAAAAAAGTGGTTCTACTATTGTCAACTTTACACGATGACAACATGATCGACGAAACTACCGGTGCTGCTCAAAAACCAGAAATCATAACATATTATAATGGGACTAAAGGAGGAGTTGACGTCGTTGATCAAATGAAAGAAGAGTATTCCGCGGGTAGAATGACTCGCAGGTGGCCAATGAGAATATTTTTCACAATTCTGAACATTGCTGGCATAAATAGTCAAATAGTATATAAAGAAAATACTGATCAGTTATTATTACGACGAAAATTTCTGAAAGAAATTGCCCTGGCGATGACTAGACCACATATCATTAGAAGATCCAACGTAAACACATTGCACAAACAACTGAGAAACCAAATCGCCCGATTTGTGCCATCGGATCATCAAAATATACCCTCAGGTAGAGAAGGTATATGCGCAGTGTATGTCCGTCCAAGAAAAATAGAAGGACGAAAAAAGGGTGCAATAGGTGTGCAAAGTTACTGTGCAACGAACACTGCATGTACATGTGTCGTGATTGTTTTGCTGAAATACAGGTTGTAGATGATGAAAACATGTAAATTAGCTATTAAGTTTAACTTTTGTTTTTTTTATATAAATAATTGTGAAGAGGTTGCAAAAGACCAAGAAATTTTACCTAAGATCTCCCAAACCATTATTTTCTAAATTTTAAGTATAAAACTTTAATAAATGTTTCTCATTCTGATAATTTATGTTTTATTCTATCCTTTAAATATAAATATAAAATGACTCCTATTTACTAAAAAAAATCATATTAAGTATGGGCGGCAAAATGCTCCCCACGCGATCACTCGCGTTTCACGGAAAGGATTTCATTGCGTATAGTATTGTTTTGAAGTAAATATCGTATTAAAATTGATTTTTGGTTTGTTTTGATTAATTTTTAGACGTTGTGGTTTTGTTTTGCTCAGTTTATTTTATATCTTTTTAGATAATCACCGCGTGAAATGAATAAACAAGACAAACAAATACTTGCGTGGTTGGAAGAGGAGAGAGATGACAAAGAAGATGTTGCACATGGTTCATCGGAAATAGTGTCTAAAAGTGACCGGGAAAGTGAACACAGTGATCATAATACTGACACGGAGCAATCTGCTGCAGAATCTGACACGGATGTGCCATCAACCTCTCGCGTAACGCCTGCAGTATCTCTGTAGCGTAGCTACTTATTTAAAATATTATTTATTTAAATTAAAAGTTATGTTTAGTAAAATAAGTCAGTATTTTATAAACAAAAACAACAAAAAGTAATATTTACACTTAATTTATACATTATATACCTATACACTATATACACTTAAATCTAATTTTATACAACTAAAAACTTAATTAAAACCTAGTATTGTATAACTTTCTGTATAGCATAAATTAAAAATTAAGACATCAGTACAAACAGATAATTTTGTTAGTAGATATTTTTTATGTCGTTTTGTGGAATGCGGACCGGTTACCTCAGCGTGCGCGAGCGCCGTGTCGTTCCATCTTTTTCACACTCGCGCAGCGCGCCGCACTCCCCAGTCGAGAAACCATATGAGACGCATGCGCACGTCGCTGTCGCTCGTCGCCGCCGGTCTAGCATTCGACAATACCAACCTTGTTAGCGTATGAACTTTAAAACAGTGCTTGTAATAGACTTGTGCTTTGACGTTCTACTTAGTGCTGAACTGTGCCTATCGCTTTCTTTCTGTCTTTCTGTGCTCTTCATTTCGCCTTCTAACTTTCTGTCTGTGACTGTGTATACTGTGAACTTTAATCTTGACATTATACTTATTTCATTCTGTAAGCTGTTGCGTTTGCTTATTTATTGCAACCCATTACCGCTTCATTGGTGACCCCGACGTGATTTTTTTTTCACACATAGTCGGGTTTACATACTGATATCTGTTACTAATTATACACTTGATTTTCTTCAGGAGATTGAGAAACCTACATCTTTTGTGATAACAATGCATATCTTCCAACTGCTATTGTTGGGTGCTAAACTTTTATGGATGACAGGTTTAGTACTATGTTTTAGCATACCAAAAGAAGAGATGGCTGCAACATCTTGGGTTCAGATCCCGTCAATTAGTCTATACCGCTCAGTTATAGATGAGGAGACAGGGAAGTCAATTAGATCAGGATTCAGGAATCCAGATGAGGAGACCTCTAAGGATATCATACATCAAAAGTCCCCTTCCCTAGACTTGACTCTAGCTGATACTGGAGATGAGACTTATCTTGATAAAAAGACAATTAAACATAGTCTCTCTGATCTATCATCTTTGACAAAGGCCAAGAAAATACTGGGAGAGAAGATTCTATCATGCAATGCAATCCAAGAAGGTCCTAAGATTTATTTCCCTACTTGTCCTGGTGAATTAGTGGTCATAACCATAGCTGGTTCTATGAAAATGACTTGTAACGAGATTGAAAGAAGAGTGTTTTATGGTCCTGTCACTATCAAAACAGTTAGCTGTCAACAGTCCTTTGTGTTTGATATGGGATGTGGGAAGAAACAAGCATTAAGCATCAAGGATCCGAATTGTAATGATTCTAAATATAATGTCCTTTTATTAATCATTTCTATTCTTTTTGGGCTATCAACTGTTGCTCTTTTGATTACAATTTTGTGGTTTGTGGGAATTAAAAGAGGAGTCAATCTGAATGGTAGGAAGACCTCTATGGTTAGAAATGGTTGCTATTATGAGCTATGCTATAATGAATATATAGATGGTGATGGTACAAAGGCTTATTCTTTAGAAGGAGAAACATCCAATGTCAATATGCAGCCAAAGAAAATCCGAAAACACTGGGTTATTTTATTGTTAACCTTCCTAATCTGCAGACCGATAAAAGTAGTAGGTTTTGAGATGTTAGAAACATATGATTCTACTATACTCAAATATAATTACAAGATGACCTTGGGTGATTCGGAAGTAGTTAAACTTGGATCAGATAAGATTCAGAGGTAACCGGTCCGCATTCCACAAAATGACATAAAAAATATCTACTAACAAAATTATCTGTTTGTACTGATGTCTTAATTTTTAATTTATGCTATACAGAAAGTTATACAATACTAGGTTTTAATTAAGTTTTTAGTTGTATAAAATTAGATTTAAGTGTATATAGTGTATAGGTATATAATGTATAAATTAAGTGTAAATATTACTTTTTGTTGTTTTTGTTTATAAAATACTGACTTATTTTACTAAACATAACTTTTAATTTAAATAAATAATATTTTAAATAAGTAGCTACGCTACATCTCCTGTGCCTGTCGAGGAGTCATTACGACGCTGGCGTGAACGCGGTCGTGGACGTGGTCGCGGACGTGGTCGAGGACGTGGTCGTGGACGTGGTCGCGAAGGTGCGGCCACAGTACACCATCCACGGTCACCAACTAGATCTCGTTCACGATCGTCAAGTAATGAACCTCTAGCTCGGCTGATTGACAGACGAAGAACCTCTGCAGCTGCTACTACTGAAGTAAGTTCAGAGCGACGGCCTACAAGAGTTCCTATGTATGAAGGAAAAGATGGAACTAAGTGGTTAGTACATCCTCCTTCAAGGCCTAATATACGAACTAGGCAAGAAAATATTGTCATAAATTCCCCCGGAGTGAAAGGCGAAGATGCAAAAATTTCTCGGACTCCATTGGAATGTTTTAATTTGTTTATTACTAAACAAATGTTAGAAGACATCGTGCTATTCACAAATATACATATACGTGACTGTAAGGAGAAGTTTTCGAGGGAGCGAGACACCAAAGAAACCGACTTGACTGAGATAGAAGCTCCAGTTGGACTTTTACTTATGGCTGGGATGAAAAAAATGCATCACCTAAACATTCATGAAATGTGGATTGATGATGGGACTGCGCCTGATATATTCAGAGCAACCATGTCAAAGACAAGATTCTTTTTTCTGCTAAGGAATATTCGTTTTGACGATGTGCACACCAGAGCAGAACGCGCTCAATATGATAATTTGGCAGCAATGAGGAATATATTTGAAACCTTTGTCACAAACTGTCAGACTCATTACCAGATTGGGGAAAATGGTACAATTGATGAGATGTTAGAGTCATTTAGAGGACGCTGCAAGTTCCGTGTATACATGGCAAACAAACCCGCAAAATACGGCATAAAAATATATGCTCTTGTTGATTCAAAATCATTTTATACCAGCAACTTGGAAGTGTAAACAACCAGAGGGACAGTTCAACTTAGATAACAGTCCAAGCGCTTTGGTAAAAAGATTATCCAAAAATATTTTGAATACTGGCCGAAATATAACGATGGATAATTACTTCACGTCTATTCCTCTTGCTGATGAGCTGATTACTAACTACCGCACAACTATAGTGGGCACTGTGCGAAAAAACAAAAAATAAATCCCACTGTGGCACGATCAGTTTCCACCTAAACCGCCACCTTTGATTTCGGAGCGGAATCGCTCCGCTCATGCACCTTGGACCATACTTAGAAATCATACGATCCTTTGTTCGGCTAATGACCGAGGGTATACACGCGTGGCGCTCACTCACTGCGCGCGTGATATTTGTACTGGCGGCGGCAAGAAGGACCTTGAGCGGCGGTGCGACGGCGTGCGCGCAGGCGACCGGTGAGGGAGCCGAGCCGCGAGCGCCAGTCTACATTTGGCTACCAGCCCACCTACCCGCGCCGCGGTTAACTTTGCTTTATTGCTTTCGCTTGCTTATTTTGATTTGTAATGTAAATTTCTGTTAATATAATAATTGTCGTTATCGCGAGTCATTATTTATTTCATCTTCCTCTGTTCCGCTAAGCTTCAATCTTTGCTGTAAATAGTTCGGGTTCAATTCCCGTCCGTGGAAATATAGATTTCTACACCACCTTGCTTTTTAAATACCAAAGACAGAGAGCAGCCAAGTACAATGTTCGGATTTGGTAAGAAGAAGGTTCTAATATCCCATGTGCCTAATAAAAAGCAAAAAAAAGTGGTTCTACTATTGTCAACTTTACACGATGACAACATGATCGACGAAACTACCGGTGCTGCTCAAAAACCAGAAATCATAACATATTATAATGGGACTAAAGGAGGAGTTGACGTCGTTGATCAAATGAAAGAAGAGTATTCCGCGGGTAGAATGACTCGCAGGTGGCCAATGAGAATATTTTTCACAATTCTGAACATTGCTGGCATAAATAGTCAAATAGTATATAAAGAAAATACTGATCAGTTATTATTACGACGAAAATTTCTGAAAGAAATTGCCCTGGCGATGACTAGACCACATATCATTAGAAGATCCAACGTAAACACATTGCACAAACAACTGAGAAACCAAATCGCCCGATTTGTGCCATCGGATCATCAAAATATACCCTCAGGTAGAGAAGGTATATGCGCAGTGTATGTCCGTCCAAGAAAAATAGAAGGACGAAAAAAGGGTGCAATAGGTGTGCAAAGTTACTGTGCAACGAACACTGCATGTACATGTGTCGTGATTGTTTTGCTGAAATACAGGTTGTAGATGATGAAAACATGTAAATTAGCTATTAAGTTTAACTTTTGTTTTTTTTATATAAATAATTGTGAAGAGGTTGCAAAAGACCAAGAAATTTTACCTAAGATCTCCCAAACCATTATTTTCTAAATTTTAAGTATAAAACTTTAATAAATGTTTCTCATTCTGATAATTTATGTTTTATTCTATCCTTTAAATATAAATATAAAATGACTCCTATTTACTAAAAAAAATCATATTAAGTATGGGCGGCAAAATGCTCCCCACGCGATCACTCGCGTTTCACGGAAAGGATTTCATTGCGTATAGTATTGTTTTGAAGTAAATATCGTATTAAAATTGATTTTTGGTTTGTTTTGATTAATTTTTAGACGTTGTGGTTTTGTTTTGCTCAGTTTATTTTATATCTTTTTAGATAATCACCGCGTGAAATGAATAAACAAGACAAACAAATACTTGCGTGGTTGGAAGAGGAGAGAGATGACAAAGAAGATGTTGCACATGGTTCATCGGAAATAGTGTCTAAAAGTGACCGGGAAAGTGAACACAGTGATCATAATACTGACACGGAGCAATCTGCTGCAGAATCTGACACGGATGTGCCATCAACCTCTCGCGTAACGCCTGCAGTATCTCTGTAGCGTAGCTACTTATTTAAAATATTATTTATTTAAATTAAAAGTTATGTTTAGTAAAATAAGTCAGTATTTTATAAACAAAAACAACAAAAAGTAATATTTACACTTAATTTATACATTATATACCTATACACTATATACACTTAAATCTAATTTTATACAACTAAAAACTTAATTAAAACCTAGTATTGTATAACTTTCTGTATAGCATAAATTAAAAATTAAGACATCAGTACAAACAGATAATTTTGTTAGTAGATATTTTTTATGTCGTTTTGTGGAATGCGGACCGGTTACCTCAGCGTGCGCGAGCGCCGTGTCGTTCCATCTTTTTCACACTCGCGCAGCGCGCCGCACTCCCCAGTCGAGAAACCATATGAGACGCATGCGCACGTCGCTGTCGCTCGTCGCCGCCGGTCTAGCATTCGACAATACCAACCTTGTTAGCGTATGAACTTTAAAACAGTGCTTGTAATAGACTTGTGCTTTGACGTTCTACTTAGTGCTGAACTGTGCCTATCGCTTTCTTTCTGTCTTTCTGTGCTCTTCATTTCGCCTTCTAACTTTCTGTCTGTGACTGTGTATACTGTGAACTTTAATCTTGACATTATACTTATTTCATTCTGTAAGCTGTTGCGTTTGCTTATTTATTGCAACCCATTACCGCTTCATTGGTGACCCCGACGTGATTTTTTTTTCACACATAGTCGGGTTTACATACTGATATCTGTTACTAATTATACACTTGATTTTCTTCAGGAGATTGAGAAACCTACATATTTTGTGATAACAATGCATATCTTCCAACTGCTATTGTTGGGTGCTAAACTTTTATGGATGACAGGTTTAGTACTATGTTTTAGCATACCAAAAGAAGAGATGGCTGCAACATCTTGGGTTCAGATCCCGTCAATTAGTCTATACCGCTCAGTTATAGATGAGGAGACAGGGAAGTCAATTAGATCAGGATTCAGGAATCCAGATGAGGAGACCTCTAAGGATATCATACATCAAAAGTCCCCTTCCCTAGACTTGACTCTAGCTGATACTGGAGATGAGACTTATCTTGATAAAAAGACAATTAAACATAGTCTCTCTGATCTATCATCTTTGACAAAGGCCAAGAAAATACTGGGAGAGAAGATTCTATCATGCAATGCAATCCAAGAAGGTCCTAAGATTTATTTCCCTACTTGTCCTGGTGAATTAGTGGTCATAACCATAGCTGGTTCTATGAAAATGACTTGTAACGAGATTGAAAGAAGAGTGTTTTATGGTCCTGTCACTATCAAAACAGTTAGCTGTCAACAGTCCTTTGTGTTTGATATGGGATGTGGGAAGAAACAAGCATTAAGCATCAAGGATCCGAATTGTAATGATTCTAAATATAATGTCCTTTTATTAATCATTTCTATTCTTTTTGGGCTATCAACTGTTGCTCTTTTGATTACAATTTTGTGGTTTGTGGGAATTAAAAGAGGAGTCAATCTGAATGGTAGGAAGACCTCTATGGTTAGAAATGGTTGCTATTATGAGCTATGCTATAATGAATATATAGATGGTGATGGTACAAAGGCTTATTCTTTAGAAGGAGAAACATCCAATGTCAATATGCAGCCAAAGAAAATCCGAAAACACTGGGTTATTTTATTGTTAACCTTCCTAATCTGCAGACCGATAAAAGTAGTAGGTTTTGAGATGTTAGAAACATATGATTCTACTATACTCAAATATAATTACAAGATGACCTTGGGTGATTCGGAAGTAGTTAAACTTGGATCAGATAAGATTCAGAGGTAACCGGTCCGCATTCCACAAAATGACATAAAAAATATCTACTAACAAAATTATCTGTTTGTACTGATGTCTTAATTTTTAATTTATGCTATACAGAAAGTTATACAATACTAGGTTTTAATTAAGTTTTTAGTTGTATAAAATTAGATTTAAGTGTATATAGTGTATAGGTATATAATGTATAAATTAAGTGTAAATATTACTTTTTGTTGTTTTTGTTTATAAAATACTGACTTATTTTACTAAACATAACTTTTAATTTAAATAAATAATATTTTAAATAAGTAGCTACGCTACATCTCCTGTGCCTGTCGAGGAGTCATTACGACGCTGGCGTGAACGCGGTCGTGGACGTGGTCGCGGACGTGGTCGAGGACGTGGTCGTGGACGTGGTCGCGAAGGTGCGGCCACAGTACACCATCCACGGTCACCAACTAGATCTCGTTCACGATCGTCAAGTAATGAACCTCTAGCTCGGCTGATTGACAGACGAAGAACCTCTGCAGCTGCTACTACTGAAGTAAGTTCAGAGCGACGGCCTACAAGAGTTCCTATGTATGAAGGAAAAGATGGAACTAAGTGGTTAGTACATCCTCCTTCAAGGCCTAATATACGAACTAGGCAAGAAAATATTGTCATAAATTCCCCCGGAGTGAAAGGCGAAGATGCAAAAATTTCTCGGACTCCATTGGAATGTTTTAATTTGTTTATTACTAAACAAATGTTAGAAGACATCGTGCTATTCACAAATATACATATACGTGACTGTAAGGAGAAGTTTTCGAGGGAGCGAGACACCAAAGAAACCGACTTGACTGAGATAGAAGCTCTAGTTGGACTTTTACTTATGGCTGGGATGAAAAAAATGCATCACCTAAACATTCATGAAATGTGGATTGATGATGGGACTGCGCCTGATATATTCAGAGCAACCATGTCAAAGACAAGATTCTTTTTTCTGCTAAGGAATATTCGTTTTGACGATGTGCACACCAGAGCAGAACGCGCTCAATATGATAATTTGGCAGCAATGAGGAATATATTTGAAACCTTTGTCACAAACTGTCAGACTCATTACCAGATTGGGGAAAATGGTACAATTGATGAGATGTTAGAGTCATTTAGAGGACGCTGCAAGTTCCGTGTATACATGGCAAACAAACCCGCAAAATACGGCATAAAAATATATGCTCTTGTTGATTCAAAATCATTTTATACCAGCAACTTGGAAGTGTAAACAACCAGAGGGACAGTTCAACTTAGATAACAGTCCAAGCGCTTTGGTAAAAAGATTATCCAAAAATATTTTGAATACTGGCCGAAATATAACGATGGATAATTACTTCACGTCTATTCCTCTTGCTGATGAGCTGATTACTAACTACCGCACAACTATAGTGGGCACTGTGCGAAAAAACAAAAAATAAATCCCACTGTGGCACGATCAGTTTCCACCTAAACCGCCACCTTTGATTTCGGAGCGGAATCGCTCCGCTCATGCACCTTGGACCATACTTAGAAATCATACGATCCTTTGTTCGGCTAATGACCGAGGGTATACACGCGTGGCGCTCACTCACTGCGCGCGTGATATTTGTACTGGCGGCGGCAAGAAGGACCTTGAGCGGCGGTGCGACGGCGTGCGCGCAGGCGACCGGTGAGGGAGCCGAGCCGCGAGCGCCAGTCTACATTTGGCTACCAGCCCACCTACCCGCGCCGCGGTTAACTTTGCTTTATTGCTTTCGCTTGCTTATTTTGATTTGTAATGTAAATTTCTGTTAATATAATAATTGTCGTTATCGCGAGTCATTATTTATTTCATCTTCCTCTGTTCCGCTAAGCTTCAATCTTTGCTGTAAATAGTTCGGGTTCAATTCCCGTCCGTGGAAATATAGATTTCTACACCACCTTGCTTTTTAAATACCAAAGACAGAGAGCAGCCAAGTACAATGTTCGGATTTGGTAAGAAGAAGGTTCTAATATCCCATGTGCCTAATAAAAAGCAAAAAAAAGTGGTTCTACTATTGTCAACTTTACACGATGACAACATGATCGACGAAACTACCGGTGCTGCTCAAAAACCAGAAATCATAACATATTATAATGGGACTAAAGGAGGAGTTGACGTCGTTGATCAAATGAAAGAAGAGTATTCCGCGGGTAGAATGACTCGCAGGTGGCCAATGAGAATATTTTTCACAATTCTGAACATTGCTGGCATAAATAGTCAAATAGTATATAAAGAAAATACTGATCAGTTATTATTACGACGAAAATTTCTGAAAGAAATTGCCCTGGCGATGACTAGACCACATATCATTAGAAGATCCAACGTAAACACATTGCACAAACAACTGAGAAACCAAATCGCCCGATTTGTGCCATCGGATCATCAAAATATACCCTCAGGTAGAGAAGGTATATGCGCAGTGTATGTCCGTCCAAGAAAAATAGAAGGACGAAAAAAGGGTGCAATAGGTGTGCAAAGTTACTGTGCAACGAACACTGCATGTACATGTGTCGTGATTGTTTTGCTGAAATACAGGTTGTAGATGATGAAAACATGTAAATTAGCTATTAAGTTTAACTTTTGTTTTTTTTATATAAATAATTGTGAAGAGGTTGCAAAAGACCAAGAAATTTTACCTAAGATCTCCCAAACCATTATTTTCTAAATTTTAAGTATAAAACTTTAATAAATGTTTCTCATTCTGATAATTTATGTTTTATTCTATCCTTTAAATATAAATATAAAATGACTCCTATTTACTAAAAAAAATCATATTAAGTATGGGCGGCAAAATGCTCCCCACGCGATCACTCGCGTTTCACGGAAAGGCTCGATTACTCTAGGGTTAACAAAGTTTAATCTCCGCACTAAACCTTAAAACAAAGACACCTGCAACAAATGCGATTACTATGAAAATAAAAAGAATACTACTACAAACATAGAAGAAAAGAATAGAATTATAAAAGAACATGAAACGCATCTCAAAACTGCAGAAGACCTCCAAAAATGTATGAAAAATGACATGATTCTGGCCAAAACTGATCCTAACTTAGAAACTATAACATTTGACATGGAAAAAACACTGCCACATCCACGTATCCCAACAAACATAGTTTTTTACAAACGCCAGATATGGTTGTATAATTTGGGTATACATTCAGGTTCCAATGATCAAGGCCACTGCAACGTCTGGGTCGAAGGCGGTTCAGGCAGAGGCGCACAAGAAGTCGGATCTTGTCTCATAAAACACCTTTCAGAGAGACTTAAAGAAGGTGTAACGCACCTTATTCTGTGGAGCGATTCCTGTGGCGGCCAAAATCGCAATATAAAGCTTACTCTTATGCTGAAAGCTTTCTTAGAAGACCATCCAACGTTGCAGCAAATAAGCATGAAGTTTTTAGAATCGGGACATAGCTTTTTGCCGAACGATACAGATTTTGGTAAAGTGGAAAATGCGTTGAAGTACCAACAAAGAGTGTATTCGCCTGAGGACTACATAAATATCATGAGAACCTGTAAGAAACATAAGCCTCTTCAAGTTCACCGCATGGAATCAACAGATTTTCTGAGTTCACATGCACTGGAGAACATTATAACTAAGAGAAAAAAAACACTTTCTGGAGAAAAAGTATCGTGGCTGAAGACGAAAGAAATTTTGCTAAAAAAGGAGGCTATGTTTTCTTTGTACATGCGGTACAGTCAAGATGATTCTTTTGTAGAAGTAGATTTGAAATAAAAAGTCTGCGGTAGAACACGCTTGATATCAAAAAATCTTATGCAAATGCTTTGGCCTCATGGTAAGAAAATACCAGAGGCTAAATTAAATGACATCAAAAGCTTAATGCATTTGATCTCGAACGATGCTCAGTTGTTCTACAAAAAAATTACTGGTGACAGCAATATAGAAGATGATGTAGATGGATTTTCGGGGGAACTCGATTTTGAGCTTGAAATGGAAGAAGATCGCATTGATATCAGATCAACAGATATCAATTAAAATTATGGAACTATCTCGTTTTATTTGCTTAAATTTTAAGACAAAATTTTAATTATTTAAGCTGAAAACTCTGAAACTATTTACGATTTTTGGTCAATGGGCAAGTGTTCAAAAAGTTGGACTACATAATAAAGTTAATGTAACTAAAAATATGTGTTTCCTTTAATAAAGATTTTTTAAACCTTCATATATTGTTTGTTTGGAACCACTGTGTAAAAATGTTACCGACAATTTTTTATTTGCATAAAAGATCCATGGGTAGTTTTTAAAGAAAATCAGGAAAACTGTATTGAACTTGCCTGTGGTATTACATTTCAATTAATGCTAATATATTGTGTTACCATTAGTAACTTTCCATTTTTGTATTCCTTTGCTTGTTATTTTTATATTCACTCCTAAACTTCAAATCGCGTTTACTCGAAAGTAACAAAATGTTAGTTGGATCTTTTCTGTTTAACAGGGTCCAATTATACAATTTACTTGTGAATTATTTACATATAAATTAATTGTCCATTCACTTGACAATGACTTGGATGACTGAATATGACCTATTAACAATTCATCTTGTTCTGACTGTACTTCTTGTATATTACTATCTGACTGTACATATCTTATTGACTTGGACTGAAATGACCGACAACAGACTGCAAAATGACCGACCTTTTCACATTTTTTGCACTTTACACTGAATGCTGGACACTTATAACAATGCACCTGACCACACCTTGTACAAACTTCCTGTCTTGACTTGCTGACTATTGACATTCCTTGAGTTAGACTTTGATCTTGAGCGTGACTGACTTGTATTATACAAGACTAAACTTTGTTCTGTGTCAATTCATCCGTTTGATGTCTGGCCGCAAGCATGGCCTTTGCCATCTCTAAGGCCTTATCAAGATCCAGTTTATCTTCAAGCAATAATTTTTCTCTGATATAGTTGTATTTTTGATGCATATTACATATAAACATTATTTTGATTAGGCGTTCTTGCAGCTGTTCTAGCTCACAGTTTTGAGACCTTAATTTTAATGTGCAGGCAAAATCGTCTAAGGTTTTATTTTCACCTTGTTTGTATGTGAAAAAATTATGACATTCATAAGTGAGGTTAGCTTTTGGGGCAAAATGATTTTGAAATAACTCTATAAGCTCGTGGTATGTAATGTTATCCTCGTCTTTTCCAAATGTATTGAATACATCCACGCCCTTTTCACCAATGACATGTAAAAATAAAGCTACTTTTCTGCCATCACTCTCTTCATCTAAGCCAGACGCACGCAAATAAAATTTAAATGACTGCACCCATTTTTTCCATTGTTGAGCCAAGTTACCATTCATCACCATGGGCTGCGGACTGGACATTCCAGAAAGTTTCTTGGGCTTTTGATTTTCATCAGACATGACGCCGACTTTTCACACGAGAATTTCACAATGACTCAAGGAGCAGTGATTATACGACACGTAGATCACGAAACCAATTCTGACACCATGTTTTAGTAAATAATAGGTACTACAGGAAAACTATTAGACTTGCTTTATAGACAATTGGTTTAATAAGACTTAGTCGTGGTCGGGTACAAATTCAAAGACTACAATAGTATTTTTTTTTTTTCTTTTCTTCTTTGGCAACTGAGCCGATGACGACTATTCTGCCAATGTCATGTGGTGACAGCAGTGAGCCGTCGACTTTGCACATTGCGGTAGATGTAGTGTTAGTACAGCTGAAAGGACACTTTTGTTTTTCTTTTTAGGAATTTTCCTTATTTAGCATATTTTAGACGTGAGGCATAAATATTGGATTAGGTATGTTGATTAGGTATTTTTCGATGCGAGTCCGTACCTAATCCAAAGCGTCGAGGATTAGGTATGGCATAAAATATTTATACAGTCTACTACACACACAGAAGATATTCCGTACCTTAAAATGTGGGGGTTAAGTTTCAAGTTTAATTAGCACTGCCGCCAGCGCAATCTATGTAGAATACCACTGGACTTGTTAGTGTTCTAGCGATGTATGTCGTAACGAATATACGTCGAAATACACCTTTTGTGTGAATCTACACAAGATGACAGTCCTAAGCCTGTGAGAATGACTAATAGACGACATTTTAAGATTCTCCGCCGCGCCATCATTAACACAATTTTTTTTTTTTTTGGGATGCATGAAGGAGCCTCCTCGAGTAGCGCAATTTGTTCCATCAGACACTCAACTGAACCGAGCGCTCGGCGCATCCTGGATAGTCTCACCTAACACCTTATAAGACTGGCCAATCCTTCCCTTGCGGTGGTAGGGCTAACGCCCGCCTGGTTCGCGACCACCCTCCCACCGGAGTTCGGCGTCAAGCAGCCTGCTGTGTTTCGTCGACGCGTGGGAGTACCAGTGCCTCAAGGCATCTTCTGGGCACGCTCGCTTTCATCATGGACCTCATCAATCGCTTTCCATCAGGCGTGATCGAGGTCAAAAGCTAGCCCATTCTTAAATAAAAAAAAAAAAAAACAATGTGCAGGTGCATCTTTAAGTATGAAGGGTAACTTTGATCGCTCTAATAGACGTTATAAACAAAGTTAGTATTCACGTTGAGTAACGTTTGCCCATAAAAATACGAAATTTATTCCACCGTTCCACAATTTATCAGAAACGGAACGTCCATAATCCATGCCGAATATTTCTTACCCAATCCACATACGATACTTAATATCGGTAACAGGCCAGTGGATTGAATAAAATTAAATATTCGATCCATGCCGAGTATTTTTTACCCAGTCCACATACGATACATAATATCGGGAACAGGCCAGCGGCTATATTGAATAAATATTAGGATTAGGTAAATGGATTAGGTATTTTTAAATACTAGGATTAGGTGGATTAGGTATCGTTTTCACCTTTTTTTTTTTTTTTTTTTTTACCGGGGGAAATCCTCATGGATGTCCTCCGCCCTGGGGCGGGCGGAGGGGTCTGTCAGACTCTTACTGACTAAAACCACCCCGGTGTTCCATCTTCCACCTACGCCGGGGATCGCGGGAACGTATGCGACTTCCGTAATCCCCGGCTGGTGCCGGCCCGCCTCTGCGGGCCACATCTCGTAAGCGGGGGGAGTGAGGTGTTTAACTCCCCCCGCGACGTCAGAGGGGCGCACGGGAACACCACGCGCCGCCACCTCGGGTCCGGATGAATGGGGGGCAACGGACATCCCCAAGTCCGCCGCCCCTGGACCCAGTTAGGGGGGCAGAAGGAGGGCAGCGTATGCCCTCCTCCGACGCCCGGTGCGCCTGCTGCGGGCCGGGTGAGCACTCGACATCTCCCTCTCCCTTTCCGCAGCCTCCTTCTGCAAGATGACAGTTTCGCAGAAGGAGACCACCGCGTCCCAGGACTCCTCACCGCCGACCATAGAACGGACTACAGCCGGCAGCGAGAGGTCACTGCCTACCACAGAGACGAGGGCACGGCGCGGCTCCTCCCAGGCGGCACACTCTGCCAGCGTATGCCACGCCGTGTCCTCCCGACAGTCGACGCAGTGGTGACACCGAGCGTCCGGCTCTCTGCCTATGCGACACAGGAACCTCCCGAAGCAACCATGCCCCGTGAGGACCTGTGTCACACGAAACGACCTAATCCAACCCATGTCTAGCATATTTCTCTTTTTTTTTTTTTTTTCTATGCCTTTTTTTTTTTTTTATAAAAGTAAGTACAATATAAAATAACATCACAAATTACTAGTACAGATTACCAGTTTAAAAACTATGTACAAATTACCAATTACATGTTTACAGACACCACTACATTTTAATATCGTTTGTACTTAAAAAAACTGTTAAGGTTTGTATTAGTCTGGGGGAAAAGTAGGTCAAGAGGGAACTGAAGTTTATAGGAAGGGGAATTTTAATTTTGGGAAGCTGACGGTACATGTCAAAGGATTGGGAATTTAGGGAACATGAAAAGAAGATATGATCCAGAGATCCATCATCGAGACCACACTCACACAGAGAATTGTCACGGACGCGAATCTTATAGAGGAACACTGGACTGGAACAGAAACCGAGTCTAAGTCTGCACAAGGACGAAACAGTTCTTTTCGATAATTTCAAACATTTAAAAAACCAAGGTTTCCGCTGAATGTCGGCTTGTATACTGGCGTAGTAGGCTCCTTTCTGTTTTGAACTTGCCTTCCACGCTGCTGACCATGAACTAAACAACTGACGTCTGCAGTCCGAACGTAAGTCGTAGCCATGGACAGTGTAGTGTTTCTGATCGACAGGGTTAGTGGAGGCAAACTTTGCCAGAGAATCAGCGCACTCATTGCCTACTATACCTGAATGACCAGGAACCCATACAATCTCTATGTTAAGTCCATTTTTAAAACAAGAAAAGAGTGAATTTTTAATATCCATAATAATTTTGCTATGGGTTTTAGATCTAAATTGATTTTGTGTTAAAGCCTGAATACTACTGAGTGAATCGGAAAAAATAACGGAATTTTGAATGTTGTGGGTTTGTATAAAAAGGATGGCTTCCAAAATACCAACGCATTCACCTGTGAATACTGTAGTATCTGGCGGACATTTAAATAAAAGTGCAATTTTTGAATTCTGGAAATACGTTGAGACACCGGTACACCCCGATGGAGATTAGTTAGACGCGTCTGAAAAGAACAGGTTCCAACCTTCCCAGTACCTTTTAATGGCCTGATAGAAGTCGCCTTTTACGTCCTGAGAGTTTTTGGAGATGCCAAGTCCCAAGACAACCTTTGGCCTGAACTGGACCACCTCATATGCGGAAGAGAAGACCGGAAGAATATGGTTTTGACAAATAGGTGAAGAGAGCTGTTTAAGCTCCCTGTACCTATTCATCAATGGAAAGCATTTATTATTCCAATAGGAAGAGGCATGTAGTGATAGGTAAGTTTGTTCCAAAATGGGGAGTAGGGGATGGGACGAAAGTGAGAAAACTTTTGAAAGGAAACGATCTGCTAGGTATTGTCTTCAAATTCAAATTCAAATTCAATTCAAATTTCAAATTCAAATTCTTTATTTCAAATATACCATTCACAGGCACTTTTGAATTGTCAAGGTCGGTCAGTCAAAAAGATGAAGCTATTTGCACGTTCCAAAGCGTAGATCTCTATGGAGAAGATCGTGCAAGAAACTCCACGGACACTCTTTTAAATTATTTTTCTTTACAATTTTATGGTTACATCATTCCTGTTGAAATTATACAAACATATATGTGAGAACGATGTAAAAAGAAATGCACGTTAAAGTATCCGGAGTAAAAAAATAAAAATCAACAACAAATTAAAATAACAAATCATTAAAATAAACCGTGGCAGCCGAGAGATGACCAGTCCAAACTGACGGCGTCCGTTCACGAACATGACGCACGCGCTAGCACCATTCGGCTCAACCATATTTAAGGGAGCCAAATGACCCAACACATGCGCCACCATCAGGTAGACTTTTGAGTGAGCATGACACTCCCAACCGCCAGGGCAGTCAAGTCAAGTAAAAAATAAATAAAAGTAGTATAAGGTTCACAGTACTCACACATGTGCCGTTAATTAATGAATTTATACAATGCTAATAACATTGAGTCTATACAATGAAAATATAATGTTTTACAGTCTTCAACGGGTCCAACAATATTTATAAATGCCAAAAGATTAGTTTGTGCGGCCTAGTAACTGTGGAGCTGGACTGGCATTGAGCCAAGCATTATTATCTTCAATATAATCCCCCAACTTATAATATGCTTTCTTGCATAGTGTGCGTTTGATACAAGATTTAAATTTTGTTTCATTCAGTTCTAATATATTAGGAGGTATTTTATTATAACATTTTAAACAGTACCCCATGAAAGATGAGGCTACTTTAGCTAGTCTGAAACTTGGTTGAACTAGTTGATCCCTATTTCTAGTAATATAATTATGTCTGTCGCCTCGTCTACTAAAAAGATGGAGATTCTTTCTAACGTACATAATGTTTTCATATATATATTGACAGGGTACCGTCATGATGTTAATATCCTTAAACAGTTCCCTTAGAGAATCACGTCGGCGGAGATTGTATATCGCTCTTATAGCTCTTTTCTGCAGAATAAAAATAGACTCGATGTCTGCAGCCCGTCCCCATAGTAAAATACCATAAGACATGATACTATGAAAGTAACTAAAATATACTAATCTCGCGGTATCAACATCCGTAAATTGGCGGATTTTTCTAACAGCATATGCCGCTGAACTTAGCCGTCCTGCAAGAGATGTTAAATGAGGACCCCATTGTAGCCTAGAGTCAACCGTAATCCCCAGGAAAACTGTTCTATCGACGAATTCCAGTTTCTCCTTGTTCAACACTATGTCACAATCACTACTTTTGACATTTGGTAAGGAAAATCTTATGCACTTAGTTTTTTTCCCATTTAAAACTAAATTATTAGCAGTGAACCAATTTTGGACCTGCAGAAGGGCGTTATTTACGTCCTCAAGATTATTACTACGTCTGTTTATCTTAAAAATCAAAGAAGTATCGTCGGCAAACAAGACCATGTTTAGTTGGTTTTGCAATAAATGGGGTAAATCATTGATATAAACTAGAAATAAGAAAGGACCTAAAATCGATCCCTGCGGGACGCCCATTTTCACATTTAATCCCGACGAATTAACACCGTTTATTTGGACTAATTGCTGTCTATCATTCAAATAAGATTTTACTAAGT
The DNA here is from genome assembly GCA_947386135.1 of Melanchra persicariae. Classification (NCBI taxonomy): domain Eukaryota; kingdom Metazoa; phylum Arthropoda; class Insecta; order Lepidoptera; family Noctuidae; genus Melanchra; species Melanchra persicariae. The sequence goes on along the minus strand of OX376652.1, from coordinate 9,456,948 downwards.
TTAGCGCTGTTTTGCCTAGTCCGTAATGCTCGAGCTTCATGAGTAATGTTTCGTGATTTACACAATCAAACGCCTTAGATAGGTCGCAGAAGATGCCTATGGCGTCTTGCGCCTCTTCCCACGCATTAAAGATATGTTTTAGTAAGGTGACACCGGCGTCAGTTGTACAACGTCCTTTGGTAAAACCATACTGTTTATCGTGTAAGATGTTATTTGTGTTAAAATGATTAAGCATTTGATTAAGCATTACCTTTTCGAATACCTTGCTAAATACTGGCAATACGGACACCGGTCTATAGTTATTTGTGTCTTTACTGTCCCCGGATTTAAAAAGTGGTATAACTTTACTGTATTTCATCAGATCCGGAAATACTCCTTGATCCACACATAAATTAAATATTAAAGCTAAATACGGCGCTATAGTCTCAATAATTGAGGTACATACTTTGATAGACAATCCCCACAGGTCTTCTGTCAATTTAATCTTGATTTGTTTAAAAACCTTTAGTACTGTTATGGGGTTTATATGTTTAAACTCAAATTTAGTTGGGCAGGCTGACACGTTGGCCTGTAATAAATCAAAAGCCAGCGAAGGCGAGGAGTTTAAGGCTTCAGTTGTTTCAATAGGGATACTGGTAAAGAAATTTACAAATTCCTGAGCAACTTTCTTGTTATCGCTAATAAGACCATGAGGAGTCTCCAATGTGTAATCAGTATTATGTCTTTTGTTCCGCTTTGTTTCATTATTAATTATCTTCCAAACCGTCTTTATTTTATTTTCTGATGCTTTAACCTTATTGCTAATATATAAGGCCTTAGCTGCCTTACAAGAAATTTTATAAATTTTTGAGTAGGTAGCAACATATTTATTAAAAGTTTCAGTCATAATAAATGGCTTAAGGCCATACAGCTCATAAAGTCTATCCCTACTTATTCTCAGTCCTTTAGTCGCCCAGTCACTAAATAAAAACTTAGGGCAAATAGTTTTAGTTCTCTTTTTAAAAGTATTATTAAACTCAGTTTGGACTACTGAAAACAATTCTGTATACAAAATATTACCATTATTCATTGTGAAGTCCCGATCACTTAACTTGGTAATTAAAGTGTTGTTAAATTTATTTAAATTACCGGATGTTATTGGTCTGGATTGTATTTGCACTTGTTGAATAGGTATATTGCACTCAAAAGATACCATTAACCCGCTGTGATCTGAAGGGAGCTCATTTACAATGGCTTTTTCTAAATAGTTGCAGCAACAAAAAACATTATCTATACATGTAGCAGTAGCTGTAGTTATTCTAGTTGGTTCTATGAAAACATTTGACAAATTGAATGATTTAAAGAGATTTAATAATCTACTGCTATCTGAATTATTTTCTAAAATATTAATATTAAAGTCACCACAGATAATTACTAATTTATTACCAGTTGCAAGTTTTGCCAAGACATCTTCCATCACTGACTCAAATATAGAGTAGTTCAGATAATTAGGGGGTCTGTAAACGCACACTATGACATGCTTATCCAGCTCAACACAGGAGAGTTCAATGCTATGTTCAACTGACAGCTCAACTATGTCTCTACGAGTTTTAAATTTAATACAACTTTTGATTAAGATTAATGAACCCCCACGTAGCATTGATTTGCGGTTAAAACAACTTCCCACATTATAATTCTCATAATTAATGAGCATTTCAAAATCCTTTAGCCAATGCTCAGTAAAACAAATAATGTCAAACATTGTTTTTTCTAAAAATAATTCAATTTCGAGTTGTTTCGAAGCAAAACCTTGAATATTCTGATAAAATAATTTCAAGCATTTCAGCTTAGCTCCTTTATTATAATTAGCTGTGTGAGAGCTAGAAGATACCTGGTTGATCGTAGATGTGGCTATACTGTTATTGATATCCTCTGTTGTCTTACAAATTAGTTTAAAGTTACATCCGGAGTGAGCCCTAAGAGTCCCATGCCATCACCAGGCAATGAGACACATGGAACTTCGGAGGTTAAGAGGGGGTTCCGCACATTCTACCTGGAGAGCATTTATCGGGGAAGACTTCATGGCACCAATAACGATTCTCAAACATTTGGCCTGAACAGAATCTAATCTACGCAGAGCTGCTTTGTTGCATGGCTCGATTAAGTAGCTGCAATAGTCCAAAACGCTTCTGACCAGAGCATTGTATACCAATTTTAAGGTGAATGGGTGAGCTCCCCACCAAACACCTGCCAAAGCCTTTTTTTTTTTTTTTTTGGATGGGAAATCATCAAATGACCCCTCCCGCTCTGGGTTGAGCGGCAGGGAGTGTCAGACTTCTACTGACTAAAACCCACCCATGCTCCTCTTAGTGCCTTTTACGTTCCAGGGCCGCGGTAACTCTTTCGAACAAATCCGCAACCCTGGTAGGCACTGGCCCTAACGGGCCCCTACTCCTATGCTGACATCTCTTTGAGGCGCGCGTGGAACACAACGCTCCGTCGGCTTGGGTCTGGCTTTAATCGGACAGCGAGCCACCCAACGCTCGCCGTCCGCAGACCCGCACCTACGGTGGCCGGGAATCGCCCAGCGACTCCCGACGCCCGGTGCGTCTCCCTATGCCGCGGCGGCTGGGGCGTGAGGGTTGTCTCTCCCTCACGCGGCCCGCCTCCTCCTTCACTAGCATTACTGCTTCGCAGAAGGAGGTGACGGCTTCCCATGCCTCCTCGCTCCGGACCATGGATTGAACCAGGGCCGGACGCGAGAGGTCGCCGCCGCCGATCGCCTCGACGAGGACACGGCGCTGCTCCGCCCATGCGGGGCAGGCCTCCACCGTATGCTCCACCGTGTCCTCCGGGCGATCCTCGCAGTGAAAACACCCGGGCGTTTCCTCCCGCAGCTGCCAAAGCCTTGAGAACAGAAACTGATCGTTCACATTTGCTAACAGTGTTATTAATGTGGTCTACCCCCGACAACCTGGAATCCAAGGTAACGCCTAGAAATCTGACCTTCTCCTTGACTGGAATATCTTGACCATCAATACTAATTTCCACTTGTGGGATCAGACGTCTACGGGTAAAGACAACTGCTGTGCTCTTTGGAGCACTTAAAGATAACCCGTGATCAAGGAGCCATTGGTTTAATGAAGTCAAAGAGATGTTCATTGAGTGCGCGGTATCCTCGATGGAACTACCACAGACCAACAACGCAATATCGTCGGCATACTGGAAAATTTTACAGTTAAAATTTAAGCAAGAAAAAAGATCAAATGTATAAATATTGTATAAAATAGGACTAAGTACAGATCCCTGGGGTAATCCTCGCCAAACCCATCTCGGTTCTGAGTTTTCCCCAGGAGTTCTGAGTTGGACGCTACGTTCAGAAAATATACTACATATGATCTGACGAATCCTAGCCGGGATTCTCAGCTCTTGCATCTTCTGCCTGAGAACTGGGAGGAGGACAGAATCATAGGCAGCAGAAATATCTAGGAAAACGGCTACCACAGACTCATTCCTGCTAAGGGCCAGCCGGATCTCTGATGTGAGGGTACCCACACTATCAGCTGTACCCAAGCCTTTCCTAAAGCCGAATTGAGTCATTGGAAGTAGTTTTCCGTTTTCTATGAACCACTCTAGACGGTTTTTAATTAAATGTTCTAATAGTTTTATAAGTATGGACGATAAGGCAATTGGTCTGTAAGAAGTATGAACACTACATCTTTACCGGGCTTTAGAATAGGGATAACAGCCTGAACCTTCCAATCAGGAGGAATATACCCGGAAGTAAAACAATAATTGGCCAAGTCCAGATAGTACTGAAGAGTCTTGTCGCCAGCTTTAGAAATAAAGGAGTAGGGGAACCCATCCACTCCAGGAGCCGAATCCTTCACATAGGCAAGTACCGTTCTAAGTTCTTCCAGGGTAAATGGTAAGTCGAGAGGATTGTCTGATATTAGTTGGGAGTTGGAAGAAACACATTCGTCTGCACCAGGAACATACACCGGGGCCAGCCTAGAGAGAAACTGATTGCTCAGTTCCTCAGTCAGTTTGCCCCCGGTGGACGGCCCTAGACTCTTTCTGAAGGACTTCAGAGTGCGCCATACAACTGACGCTGGAGTGGATGGACTCAGCGAGTCACAGTACTTCCGCCAACCTTCTCTCTTCTTCTTCTTAAGAAATTTCTTGGACTTAGCCAATGCGTGTTGAAAAGCAACTATGTTTTCCAAGTTCATGTCAGCATTAAAATTAATTTCGGCCTCATTCCTAGCTCTGATCACGGCAGTGCATTCCCTATCCCACCATGGCGGGGACGGAATTTTGCCTGTAGTCGGTTTTTTTAAAGGGAAGCAATCATCTGCTGAACACGATACTGTGCTGGAAAATGACGAAAAGCATTCCTGAGCATTTTCGGCATTGATGGGTGGAAGAGAGGAAACTCGTAAGTCTAAAATTTTGGAGTATAGATCCCAATCGACGGAGTTTAACTGATATTTCAACAAGGGAGGGAGAGTTTTTTCAAGGAAAGATTTAGAGGGAATTTCCACCATGACAGGATAGTGATCACTACCATAAGTCATATTCAAGCGTTTCCAATTTAACAGACTGGCTATATCAGATGAGCAAAATGTCAAATCAACACAGCTGGGATTCTGTCCTGGTGTGGACCTGCGTGTGGCACTGCCATCATTTATGATACATAGGTTCAGTTCATCTAATATATCTGCTAGTCCATCACCAAAGTTGTCGCAGACCTCTGATCCCCACCTATAGTGGTGGCAATTAAAGTCGCCCATCACAAGTATAGAGCCGTGTACACTACTTAATAAGTTTTTTATCAAAACAAGATCGTCAATGTGTGGTTGAGCAACATAAAAACTAAAAAAATATATATCCTCAGCCTTAACAGCAACAACATTGATGTTATCACCTATAGAGGGTAGAGGAATAGGGGAGAATGGCACTTTGTTATTGATGAACAAAGCGCATCCTCCATATCCATCTGATCTGTCATGACGGACACCGCTGAAACATGGAATTCTAAAGTTGCTATCAGTACGTAACCATGTCTCAGCGATGCTGCAGACCGATGGTTTGAACTTATTAATTAAAAAGAGTAAATCAGGTTTCCTAGGAGAAATACTCCTCACGTTCCATTGAAGGTATGTCTGGGGATGAGCCATTATGAATGTAGTGGACAATTGAAGACAGTTTGTTGGCAACGTGGTCAGGTACAGAATGTGCAGGATTGGCTAATATTGTCATTAGCATGTTGGAAATAATATTTAAAATGTTTTCAGAATTGACAGGGCTGCTTGCAGCTTCTCTAGGGAAGGCACAGCCATTTTGGGAAGGGGAAAAGGAGAAATCTTGGATAAGAGCTTGATGAGCTTGCTTATCATAGCTTGGAGACAGAGGGGCATGTGCGTTGGGTTTTAAAAATACTGTTTTATGGTATGAGGTTGAAGTTTGGGGAGCGGGACGGAAAGTAGGAGATGGACTGGGTACTGGTTTTGTTTTTCGTGTGACTCGTGAAACCTCAGCATATGATCTAGAAACCGGAGGGAGGACTTGACTAGCTTCCGCATATGAGACTGACTTTTCAGCCATCAGGGCCTTAATGCCCTTCTGCCTACCCATCTCAGGGCAAGCCTTATCAGTTGCATAATGATTGCCACTACAAGATGAACATAAAGCATTCTCAGGAGTGATTTGGCATCCATCACCTGGGTGTTCTTGCGCACATTTAAAGCATTTGGGTTTAGAACGACATAGGGTTCTTGTGTGGCCAAAACGGCAACAGTTAAAGCACTGAACTGTAGGATACATGTACCTCTCAACTGGAAGGGCTGAGTAAGCACAATATACTCTTTTCGGTAATATTTGTCCATCAAATGTGAGAACGATAGTTTGTGTGGGTTTCCACTCTGTAATACCAAGAGAAGTCACCTTCCGGTTCATTCTCCTAGCCTTTATAACTGGGCCGCATCCATCAGGAACCTTAATATTCTCTATGACTTCTTCTTCTGACCATTCTGTTGGTATGTCTCTAACGAGACCCATACGTGTAATATTAAATTGGGGAATAGAAGCCACATAATTATTTTTTTCTAAAGTATGACTAATAAGAAAGCTGTTAGCGTCCTGGTGGGACCTAAACTCGAGCGAGAGCTTGTTCCTTCCGAGACGTTTCATACTACCTATGACTATGTTGTTGTTTTGTTTTAAAAATATACCAAATTTAATTGGGTGCAGAACAGTGCCAGACGTTTGGCCATCTTTATAAGATACATGAACAACGTAAGGCGGATTATCCCTTAATGTGTAGGTTTGTCTACCATATTCTTTTTTAATTAGTTTTCGGGGATTAGTGACTGTGGTCGGGGAAGAAGTAGCTACTCTTTTCCTACTAACTGATTCAGTGTCAATTACATTGTCGTTGGGGAGAGTTATGGTTAAAATCGGGGAATATTCGAAGGGATCAGGAGGGTCAGGAGGTTTTTTGTGATCCATTGTGGATACTTCGTAAAATATTTAAATAGACTTACAGATTATGCTGAATCAAACCTTGCGATGAAACACAAACACAAAGAATAGTTTCGATTGAAGTTCACACTAATAAAACACACTTAAATCGAAAAAATTCGAAACAGAAAAAAAAACGCGCCTTTCTTTCCCGCCTTTTCCCTTCGAATCTACAATAGTATACAGCCGGTCGATTCTGTCGACATCTCACGGTGTTCACCTAGGCGGAGTGAACGACAATAGAGCTGTCATTCCATCTTATTTGTATGATTTGACAAAACACCCGTCGTGCGCCCCGCCCAAGTGTTCACTTCGACATGTTTACAGAATCGCACTGCTGTAAACATGTCGAAGTGAACACCCGGGCGAAGCGCACGACGGGTGAGTTGTCAAACCATACAAATAAGATGGAATGACAGCTCTATTGTCGTTCACTCCGCCTAGGTGAACACCGTGAGATGTCGACAGAATCGACCGGCTGGTCGGGTAGGACGCCATCTTGTCGACCAGTGATGTTCCTTTACAATAGTGACGTTTCCTACTCAATAACAAATAAGAAACAGTGCAAGAAATAAAATCCCGTCACCTCCGTGGTGGGACCCAGAATGCACTGCAGCAGTTAGAGCAAGAAATGAGGCTAAGATGGGCTACAATATAAATATGAGCACCGCAAATCTCTTGGCATACTTTCAATGTAATGCCAGAGTCAAACGTCTTCTTCGTAAAAAGAAACGTGCAGGCTGGGTAAAATTCTGCACCTGCTTATCCCCATCTACTCCAATCTCAGCTGTTTGGAAACACATCAATAGGTTCAGACGTGGATGTTCCCCTTCAATCACTTCTCCAATAACTAGGGAAACAGCTGAACTTTTTTTTGACAAAATAGCACCACCATATGTTTCATTCTTATCAGAATGTGTTAATGCGCCCCTGCTTAATACATCAGTCTCCCTTTGATGCCCCATTCACTTTGGATGAAACAGCTCCTGGCATTGACGGCATACCATATTCTTTTATTTCCCATAGCAGCATTAAGGCTAGAACATACTTCCTAAACATATTAAATTTCTGTTATAGTCATCGGTTGGGTCCCAGACCAGTGGAAGGTACAGATAATTATTCCTTTATTGAAACCCGGAAAACATGCAGATGATCCAAATTGCCTTAGACCAATTGCCTTATCTTCAGTCCTGAACAAACTACTTGAACATCTCATCAAGAATCGTCTCGAATGGTTATTTGAATCGAGAGACTTACTGCCGAATTGCCAATTTGGTTTTAGGAAAGGGCTCAGTACAATGGATAGCGTTGGTGTCCTAGTTACGGACATACATAAACTTTTCTAAGAATCAATCGGTTGTTGCAGCTTTCCTCGACATCTCCTCCGCATACGACAACGTACTTCTTCCCGTACTCAGGCAAAAACTGCACCAGCTGAGTCTCCCGGCTAAGATGATACAATGCATTTATGTTGTCTACTTTCGGTCTATGGTTCTGAGAGTCCAGAGAGATGAATTTGATAAAAGACATACGTGGAAGGGCCTCCCTCAAGGCTTTGTCCTCAGTCCAATTCTATATAACTTATACACGGCTGATATTGGGTCATGCTTAAATAACAACTGTCAAATTTTACAATACGCCGATGACATTGCTCTTTATGTGCCAGATTCCTCCATCGCTGACGCTGCATCATCTCTGTGCCTCTCTTTGGATTCTCTGAACCAATGGCTTTTAAGCCATGGCCTATCACTTTCTGCACCAGAAAGTTCGGTAGTTATCTTTTCTCGGAAAAGACTGATACCCCCAATCTCAGTGAGTATTTCAGGGCAAAATATTCCCATAGTAAGCAAAGCAAAATTTTTAGGCGTCTTTTTAGATACGAAATTAACTGGCAAGTCTCACATAAATCACCTGATCCAAAAATGTGAACGAATTATTTCCATTTTAAAAGTTCTTGCGGGCGTTTGGTGGGGTGCTCACCCCTACAGCATGAAATTGGTATACAACGCCTTAGTACGTAGCGTTCTGGACTATGGAACATACCACCTGATCCCATGCAACAAAGGTGCTTTGGCAGGACTGGATAGGGTTCAGTCCAAATGTCTTCGGATCATCTCTAGTTGTATGAAATCTTCTCCCGACAACGCGTTGCAGGTCGAATGTGCCGAACCTCCCCTGGCCCTAAGGCGACAATTCCCGGCCTCCCGTTTTTTGTTTATGTTAGTTTCTAGATCTTCCCATCCCCTTATAGCTAAATAAAATGAGTTAGACGCCTTAAACAGAAGCTCAAATTACTGGAAAAACAAAGAAATTCCTTTACTACTTAAAGCGTTTCGAAAAGTTAAAAATTTCACGTGTCCCATCGTCCAGTATCCTAGATTACCTCTATTTAACTTCTCTTACGAAGTCTTATGTTTTACCCCCAAAATCTTTTATAATATTGGTATCTCCAAGAAGTCCTCATCGGCAAATTCGATCTTCAATGCGGCTGTGGGCGAACGTTGGAATGATTTTCAATTATTTTTTACTGACGCTTCTAGACTAAATAAAGATAATAACACTCGAGCCGCGGTGTATTACCAAAACTCCATAATCATCTTACAATACAAATGTCCTAAGGAGTCGTCTGTATTCACCGGTGAGTGTGTGGCTATATTAGAAGCTTGTGTTTTTATAGAGTCACACACTAACATTGAAAAAGCAGTCATTTTTACAGATTCCCTTAGTTGCCTGCAAGCTTTAAGTCAAAGTCCTTTTAAAAACTCCCAACACAACCCCCATATTTTAAAAATAAAAAAATCCTTGCTTTCCTGTGCTCACAGTCAAAAGGATGTTCAGTTAGTTTGGATACCTAGTCATTGTGGCATCAAGGGTAACGAATGCGTTGATGCGTTGGCTAAAGATGCCTGTTCATCTGTAACGGCCGACCTCTCACACAACAACCACCTCAGCTATGATCTGTTGTCCCTTCCAAAATTCGACCTTCAGTGTTCATGGCATGAACAGTGGAATATGTCCAGCAAAAAGAAAGGCAGGTTTTTTTATGCTGTCCAACCGATAATAAAACCAAAACCATGGTTCTTAGGTTTCAGAAAAGTTTCTAAAACTGTTATATCTGTACTTTGTAGGATCCGATTAGGTTTCTGTTGCACCCCTGTTTTTCTGCAAAAAATACGTATACGCGATTCCTCTCTCTGCGAGTGCGGAATGGGTGAAGGTACTTTAGACCACATATTTTTCGAATGCTCTAAAAACATCCCCTCACTCGATTTATACGGCCGGCTCCCCAAATTTAAGATCCCTCTTCCTACTAACTTTCCCGCCCTTTTAACATATTCCTCTCCAGAATTGCTTGTGGCGCTGATGATTTTCATCAGTCGCAATAATATAAAACTTTGAGTCAACTCTAAATCACCGACTACTGTGGCATTCAATGTATTTATTTATTTTGTATGTTCTAACAATTTTATATAATAATTATGTATATCTATTTTGTTTGTTTCAGTCCCATACTAACCCAGCAAGTGTCCAACAGTACTGACCAATCGAAGAATTAAATCTCTGCCTACCGTTCATCACACACATGTTTTACCAATCCACCTTAGACATTGGCAGAATAGTCGACATCGGCTTTGCTTGCCATATATAAATATAGAATAGAATAGAATTTAGTTTAATTATAGTTCCGATTCACGTGTATTTAGTGATTTACAAGTATTTAAAAAAATAATTCGACGCAGCTCCGGCAGCTGAAATTGCATGGAGGCGCTTGCGATAAGCCCCCCCACAATGACAGAATTCTCAAATTCAGAGGACTCGATTCTAAACCCAACCCGATTAAAACCTTCGATTATACACAAAGCACGACGCCCTCGTATCTGCAAAAACTTTTTTATAAAAAATAACTTTAATTTCGGAAGTCGGTGTTTCTGGTCTTCGTATTTTTACACCGACTTCCGAAATTAAAGTTATTTTATACTTTGTAGTGTATTTTTTTTTTAAGTCGGTTGTATTTTTTTTTGTCAAAAATGTTTTGTTTCACTTTTTAGTGGTACCCCACACCTACACCACTGGAAAGTCACAGGAAAGCTATATAAGTACGCTTTCGTTTACTTGGATGGATGACATATTTTTTCAGCTATTTGAATTTAACCCGTTACTTAGTTTGCTAACTCAATTATGATGAAATATTTCTTATTTATCCTTGTGTTAGCAACTAACTCTGAGTCAAAAGATAGCTGGTTTGTAAGTGGACCTTATGACTCATATAATGTCCGAAAATCACATTCACAAAATATCAAGTTGTCAACATAAAAAACAAAGTTTTTGGAAAAATATATTTTTGTTCGTAGGTACTTACAGAATATTACAATATGTATAACTAAATAACAGAGCAATTACTTACGAAATCTGACAGAGATATTATAGTACATTGAAAAAATATAATTTACAAAACCACATGCAATATGCCATGTTTTAATTTGTACGAACGCAAGTACCAAATGCCGTCTTAGGCCCGCTTGCACAAAGCAATTATTTTTTAACTAGTTAATTTTAACCTGGGGGGGAAGTCTGGACATAGTTAGCGATCGCCTACCGACTGAATACGGTCGATAACTCACACACACACACACACACACACACAACTGACCATCTTCAACGCGATCCACAGACCAGATCATAGATTTTGATCGTGGATCGCGTTCAAGTTTGACTGTGTGCCCGTACACAGTCAAACTTGAACGCGATCCACGATCTAATAAAATAATCTAAGGCCTTAGGACTTAGCGCATAACGACCGAATTCGATCGTTATGCGCTCGTTAACTATGTCGAAACTACCCACCAAGGGGCAATATGGAATATTAACTTTGTGTTTGCAACTAACTCGGAGTTTAAAGAGAACTGTATTGTGCAAGTAGGCCATAGGCGATTAGACTTTTATGACAGATTGAAAAAAAAACCTGACTTCATCACCTGCCTAGCTTTTTTCCCAATAATGTTGCGGCTTCTAGTCTAACCGGATGCAGCTGAGCACCAGTAGCAGCAGCGGCAGTTCTACATGGAGGTTGCCTACCTAACCTGCACAACTCAGTTACTGAGCAATACCACTAGTAAGCCTGATTGCCAGACTTGGACTTAATTGTGGAATATCCTTGATTGTTGATATCATCACTATTTTTTTTTAATTCACCACAAAAAACACATTGGAATTCGAAAAAATCAAACTATTACATCAATCAATATTATTTATCAATAAACAGCCATTGCCATTGACTTACGGACAAGAACGGTCATAGAAACCTTTGGTCAAAAACTGGTAAATTAGAACTAAAAAACGCTGCAGCGCTAAATTTTTACATATTTACATCGTCTAGAAAACGCGCTTAGTCGTGGAGTTGAGGAAACCAGCCCGATTTACATACATAAATCGTCTAAGTTTGACGTTGGCGCATAGGTATTTTTATACCGGCTAAACTATTACAAGTCAGGCTGCGTTAGATCGCTTATAAAGCATAGTTTTGTCGCGAACAAAACATAGTAAGCGCCAGGAATTTGATGGCGCTGACGCGGTTACGTAGGTAACGTGTGACAACATGAAGTCTCTATAGATTTTGCAACACAGAAGAGACATAGTTTTTACTTTCAATTACTTCATTAGACTTCATCTCTTTCTCAAAATTTATCAGTATTGAAATAAATAAATTAAAAGAAAATTAATTGTTATGCATTAAACTGGCACCTCATGATGCTGACATTCCGTGATGTATTTTTGCAGTATAGAAATATGTACGCAGTCCATATTTCCTGAACGGTGACAATCATAAATACGCAAAAGCAAGAACATAAAATAAATATTGAAAATTAAAAAAAAAATTAAAACACTTGACAAAATCACCACGTAAAGTCTGTGTTTATTCACACATTTTTACCTACAACCGGTTTTGTAATGGAACATCTGAATGTTCTATTTTGTGGTCTGTGGTTTATTGTAGATGGTGTGGCAATAAATGAAGTTGTTTTCTATTGTGGTATTACGATATTATTACCTATTTATTCATTTAAACAACAAATCATTTTACTTGACTACTGAATTAGTATTTATGTACGCTTTGATCCGAATTACAGAATTATCAGCGCCGCTGTTCCGTACACCACATAAATGTCAAAGCAACATCAAACTTAGTAAAGTCAATTATAGATTGCAGTCGAACAGTAAGTGTTCGGAACGTCACATCTAGTATGTAGTACATATAATTATTATTTCGATGGCTATTGCTGACATTTTATTGTTTGTTTTTTTCTAAATATTTTATAATACAACATCCTTTTACAGTTTTTGATGAAATGGAAATTTCACCAGATAATTGCAGACGCCGTATGTAAAATAACGCGTGAAATTATAAACTCATTTATCTCAATTAGACCGATATATTGGAAACTTGAATTTCGATGGGATTTATTGTACTCAAAATATCTATTCACAATAATATCGAGAAATTATAATCTAATAAAGATTAATACAATCTTACGGAGTTTGCAATTATCCGGTGACAGAGACAATTATAACAATACACAGTTTAAAACTTTTTGTAGGTACAGTAGGCCATGTCAGTGGTATTGCCTTTAAAATTTGACCCTTAGCTGGCCTAGTGCACTGCGAGGTTTCAATAGAATACGGGGCCACCTTATACTGTATTGCTGTTCTGTAACAATTTTACCGTGATAACTGAAACTGAGGTAAAGTGTCAGCTCACTTCATCTAACTTCACAGTGATTTTTTTCCAGGATCAACCGACTGGTTTTGTTACCACTAACGTGCGGCCTACCGTACCAACAAGCGCGATGACAAAAGCACATTTCCAGTCAAAGTGACCTATCGTTGTACGAAAAGTCAAAACAATGAGAGGTAATCTTATTCTGGAATAACTAAGATTGGAGGCTAAGATTGGCTTGATCACAACGCGCAAATGGCACACACATTGTACGTTCCGACCAAGATGCCAGCTTTAGTAGGACTACATAAATGGCAGCAAATTTATTGCTCAGGTTATTAACAATTTACACTAGTTTTCCAAGCAGGCACGTAAGTATTAGCAAAACTAGCGTCACTTATCTAATTTTGATTTTTACATAACGTTTTTGTACCTATCAGAACATTTCATAAAAATAACTATACACTTGCCATGTCCGAGTCCATTTGTCTAGATAGCACTTGCAAAAGACTTTCGAAGGAGATGGGGAGGCTTTTGCCCCTTTTCGCAGTGGGCTGGGCAAAAGCCTCCCCATCTCCTTCGAAAGTCTTGTCTTAGTCTAGGGCGATCACACCACCATCGCCGCAGAATTCTAAGGCATTAATTATTAAATTACGTAAATTCGATATTTTATTTACATTTCCGGAAAAAAAATGGAACATTACTGCAAATTTCTCCCAACTAGAGGGAGCTTTGAACTAGGGATATATCGCAAACAGTACTCTGCGGCTAGTGTGTTTGTGAGATTATCCCTTATTCTACTGTTAAACCGACGGTGGAAATTTCAAACGTCAAAAGGGACATAAAATACGCTTTTGTATTTTCAATGCTAGGCTCAGCGCCGACGGTTGTTAATCCAGTGAAAATTATATTTCCGCGGGCCCTTTTACTACACAACGTGCAACTGTACGAACAAAATTTTCGCGATTTCAGGGTCAGTCCCTTAGAAAGTTCATAATATTATTAGCACAATGACCTTTTTTCAGGCTATATTTCAATAACATCTTGTATGCTTATGTTCCATCTGCAGGCTCCGTTTTGAGAACGATTCCTCATTACATGCATCACCTGCCCACTTAGTCTCAGACTGAGGTTAATTATCACCTTCAAGGCGTTAACGCTTATCAGAATGCCAAATATTTGGGATTGAGCACATGACATTTACGTAGTCCTTGTCAATCCCATACATTTATGATTTTTCGACAGTCGAATTAACTGATAAAATGTAATTTTGTATACAACGTGTAACAGAATAAACGCAACACCTAAGGTGTCATTGTACTCATCATTATGACCAACTTTGAAAGCGCGAAAAAAAAAAGCTGTTCAGTACATTGTGTCGAGTTATGCGCACAGAAATGTATGGGACAGTCGATTTTTTTTCGCGATTTCAGTGTTCGTAATGATGAGTACAAAGAGGTATTGGGTTTATTCTGTTACACGTATAGACTCTGTACTAAGCCGAGAAACTCACATGAACGCAGATTTAATCGCGATACTTAGCTAAAGCACTTAAAATAAACTAATCTTCTGCGTAAACAAAACTTTCTTCACTACTTTGGTCCACTGAGCGTCATTTCGCACGTCACAACACTTGCGTGTATTAGCGCCAATATCATTGTTTCCCGCGCTTCCCGGGCGGCTTCTGAAGCTGGAAACCAGTCGACGTGTCTGCTTGTGCGATGCCGAAGCTTGTGTTCAGAGATGTGTTTAGACTAGGCTGCGACTGCGGCTGCCATGTTGGACCTGAAATTATAACAGATTTTTATAACTAGTTTCTGCCACCGGATTTGCTCGCATAATGTCGAAATTTATCCCGAGGGAACATAATCCCGGGGCAAAAATATCATAATTAAGTATATCCTGTTCAAAAAAAATTTAACTACCTGTTTGCAGTTTCATCAAAAAAAGAGCAAAGCAAATGACGTGAGTCAGAAGAAGAGGGCCTTCAACAGGGCTGCCAAGTCCTGCAAGAAGGTGTTGCGGAGGGCTCGGTTTGACCTCATTAGCCGAATTGGGAACAACCTTGCTTATACCCAGCAGGTAGTAAGTCGTTTTGGTCCCTGGCTAAGTCGGTTGAATCTAACTTCTGCCGCCCCTCACTGCCACCACAGTTGAGACCCGACGGGTCGCTGGCCCACTCTGAGGAAAAAGCTGACTTGTTTGCTTCTATATTTGCGGAAGCTTCGCGTCTGGATCCTGGTAGCGCGAGACCCCCTGCTTCCCCTGATGGATGCGAGTCGAGTATGCCGAACATTCGCATTCATCAGAAGGACGTTCGAAGGGTACTGCGTAACCTAGACCTAAACAAGGCTAGTCGGGACGAGACGGAATACCGGCAATTGTACTGAAGACCTGTGCACCTGAGTTGTCTCCGATCTTGACTAGCCTATTTCGCCTTTCGTTAGAGACTGGTAAAGTGCCAATGGCTTGGAAGCAAGCTAACGTGCAACCCGTGCCCAAGAAGGGTAGTCGAGCTGACCCAACAAATTATAGACCCATATCGGTAACTTCCATACTCTGTGTGACTATGGAACGCGTGCTGAATGGTAAGCTCCTGGCATACCTAGAAGCTAACGATATCCTTAGTGACCGACAATACGGTTTCCGCCGAAAACGGTCAACTGGGGACCTTCTAGCATATGCCATTCACATAAGGAGTGTGGCCATCGAGAAACACTGGGAAGCACTTGCGGTCTCCCTTGACATCTCGAAGGCCTTCGACAGGGTCTGGCACGATAGCCTTATTGGTAAGCTTCCTTCCTTCGGTCTGCCCGCCGGATAGTGTGATTGGATTGCAGACTTCTTGAGGGATCGGTCTATCCGAGTGGTCATAGATGGCTGCTCGTCCGGACTGCTGGGCATTAATGCCGGGGTTCTTCAGGGGTCGGTGCTCTCGGCAACATTGTTCGTGCTGCATATTAATGATCTGCTAAAACCCGGTACCTTTGGGTATGCAGACAACAGCACTGTTGCTGAGAGATACGTGTCCAACGCACGAGCTAGTGGGTCGCAGATCCGGTCTCTCTCGGAAGACAAGTCTTTACAGGCTGCCTCTGAGTGAGGCGATGCCAATCTGGTCAGGTTCAATGCTGCTAAAACCCAGGCGTGTCTTTTTTCCGCTAAAAGGAGCCAATTCCACCCAGCTCCATCTTTCCGAGGTGTAACGTTAACATCTACCCTCAATTTTGGTCCATTCATAGAGGCTAAGGCTCAAGTGGCTTCCAAAAAGTTGGGGGTCCTAGCGAAGGTGCGACAGTTCTTCACGCCGGAACAGCTGCTCAAACTTTATCAAGCGCAAGTTCGATCTTGTATGGAGTACTGTTCTCATTTTTGGGACGAATCTGCCAAATACCAGCTTGATGCCCTTGAGTCAATTGAGAAACGAGCCAAGAGGATCATTGGCAATGATAGGCTCGTCGAGTCGAAGCTCCAGTCTTGAGCATCGACGCCGAGTTGCTAGCCTGTCGGTTTTCTATCGGCTTCATTTTGGGGAGTGTGCGTCGGAATTGCATAGTTTAATACGGCCAAGCCCATTCCATCATCGGACCACAAGACGTACGGCGATACGCCATCGGTACATGGTGGACATCCCACCCACACGCACTAAACGTTTTGGGAACACATTCATTGTGCGTACAGCTAAGGAGTGGAATTCCCTGCCAGAGTCTGTGTTTCCTGATAGCTACAACCCGGAAGTCTTTAAGTCAAGAGTGAATAGGTTACTTCTAGACAAGCGTGCTCCATCTTCAGCCACATCATCGCTTACCATCAGGTAAGATAGTGGTCAAGCGCGTGTCTTTCAATAATAAAGAAATAAAAAAATCCGCGGTATCGCTTGCGTTAATACAGATTTTCGAAAATATTTAGCCTACTAGCACTTCGCCCGCGACTTCGTTCGCGTGGGGATAGTAGGTACTCCACAAACTGCAACGCCCCTATTCATATCCCCTTATAAAAGTTAGTTTTGGAAAATTAAGCACAACGATTCTCATTATTGGTTCAGCGCAACTGTTCACCCCGTTCAGCCCGTCAGAGGTTGATTATGCAAAAACTGTTAGGTACATGATCTGTTGCAATTATCCCACTTTTAGTTTATTCATCGAATTCCGACGTAAATTGAAGCAAGCTATAATTTCCTCCCCTAAAAACTTATTCACCCCTGCTTCACCCCTTATTATGTATGTACCTAGTTGATTTTCGAAAAATCCAAACATTTGATATTCTTATTGTTTTATCGAAAACATTTAAATACCGTGGTGTTTCAACGTCATCGGACCAAGCATTGATACGATTCTCCCCAGTTCGCTCAAGCTGCGACATTTTTCTTACTCCGAGCATGTTTATTACCATCGTAACTTTTGAACGAAAGGTCCGATTTGAATGATTTAAAGTGTAATTTACACGGACATAATCAACCTTAATTATCAAACCATTTAAATGGATAAGGATTAATATCATGGTACTATAATCACCATTTTTTATTTCACCATGGGATTTGCTTGACTTATATTAACAAAAAGCGGTCATGGTGACTTATCCATAATAGTTAGACATATGGTATCGCGGACTTTTTTGTAGATATTGATGACCTCTATAAAACTGTAGTACATCACTTTGCTCTATTGTCAATAGATTCCGCAGCGTACGCGATATAAGGATTTTTTCTCACACCTTGGGTCACATTATCGAAGTTTTCATACGGATCCCTAACTTTTTTGAAAATATTCTATAGCCTATGTCCATCTCTGATAATGTAGGATTCTACTGGTGAAAGAATTTTTCAAATCGGTCCAGTAGTTTCGGAGCCTATTCATTTCAAACAAACAAACAAACAAACAAACAAACAAACAAACAAACAAACAAATCTTTCCTCTTTATAATATTAGTGTAGATAACCATTCCCAGGGTCCCATCTATCTCTGTACCAAATTTCATCAGAATCGATTCAGCGATTAAGGTGTAAAAGCGTAACAAACGAACTGATATTCACATTTATAAAATTAACTAGTTTTTTCCCGCGACTTCGTACGCGCATATCCCGTTCCCGTAGAGTTCCTCTCTTAGTGCTCCCCTACGGAGTGTACAAGCTACATGCCAAATTTCAACTTTCTAAGACCAGTGATTTCGGCTGTGCGTTGTCTGTCAGTCACTCAGTCAGTAACGGAAGAATTTTATATATTAAAACTAGAATTATAGTGAAAATGGCCTTAATATTGTGGTGTAATAAGGTTGACTTACCACTGGTGTCTACTGACGGAAAAGGCGACATTGCGTTGCCGACGTAAGTGAACGGCGTTGGTCCCGCCAACTGTTGTAAGTTACCTGAAAGTACAGAATAGGTAATCTATATATACAAAACAAATTCAGGTTTGTTCGAATACAACTCGAGAACGGCTGTACCGATTTTCATGGTTTTTGATTTGTTGTATTTGTCACCGCCCGGAACAGCATAGTAACAGTTTATATATCAAAATAAGTTAAAAGAGAAAATATTTTCCCATACAAAATGTTCATGGGTTTCGTAGGGTAGGGTAGGTAGGCAGCCAGTAGAGGAATAATGGGCATGTATGCAAAACAAGATTTGCTCATTAACAAATCGAGCTCCAGAGTTCAGAAGGATGCTTTGTCAATCATTCAATGAAAAAAGACGTGCATAGTTGCACACCTACTTCTGTGGAGATAAAATTAAACAGTTAACAAATATACCGCAACAAATGTTACTTAGCGCTGGTTGCGGACGAGCCAGTAGACATATGTGCCATTTAAACGCCACCAAGACTCCGTTGTAAAAAAGGGATAGCGCAATTCGTCCTGTATATTTTTGTCTCTCTCTCACATTTGAACTATGATGGCTTTAACACGTCATAGTATGGTCAATGGTCTGCAGTCAAAGCTAGGATTTATTAAAATTAACAATATAAAATTTTCAAAATATTTGACTGCAAAGTCAACTAAGATCCAAAGAAGTCACAATTCTAGCAGTCTGATACAGTTGGTGGCATTTATTTTGTTTCAATCACAGATAATGATGTGGCCTCCTTCTGTAAACTAGGGTAAAAATACTAAATATGACTAATTTAATTCAATTACCTAAGGCAGCTCTCGGATCGGAAAGTACGGCACTTCCCTGGTTGATGTCGGCCAAAGGACCCGACTTCATCTTCTTACGGTTAGTCTCTGCGTCCCGAAGAATTTGATCCAGGCTAGTACTGGCTGTAAACATTCATGTTTAAATGTTAGTTATATGTTACAGGTGTTCTTCGGATGCCTGCTCCTCGGTGCCTTGGACAGCACGTTAAGCCGTCGGTCTCAGCTATCATTTGAAGATATTTGACAGTCCTAACGGTAACATGATACTGCTTCGCAAGTCTAGTTGGCAAGATTAGTCTCTTCATGTAAAAAACTGGAATACATTAATTGTGCTTGCAGATAAGAATTGCAATTTCCTGCCGGAGTCTGTGTTTCCTGATAGCTAAACGAGGGTTTTTAAGTCAAGATTGGATAGGTCACATTTATGCAAGCAAGCCCCATTGTCAACCACGCGCACGTCATCCCTTTCCATTAGGTGAGACTGTGGTCAGACGTGAGCCTATCTTTAAAAAAAATATATATCATCTGCATACGGTAAACTTGACGACTACCGCAACATAATTATAAAAAGGCTAGGCTGGTTGATATTTTTTTGTTTTGTTTTTTTTTTAAACGTTACCCCACTACGATTTCTCCCGTAGCGTGGGTGCGTTTGCTAACATAATTATAAACTCACATACACAAACAGCCAGACCCGGAACAACTATCTGTAGGCCATACAAGTATTTGTTCCGTGCCGGAATCGAACCCGCGACACACAGCGTAGCAGTTGCTCAACTACTATGCCAACAGTGCTGTCATATGTTGCGGAATTGTACGAAAGTTACCGCGGCCCTGGAACGCAAAGGGCCTTTTAAGGGTGGGTTTTAGTCATGAAGTCTGACACTCCCGCTCTGGGCGGAGCGCGAGGGAGTGTAAAACTCTTCATTAGTAGTTACTTAGTAAGTATCCAATTATGATTTCCAATCTACAAAAACCAGCCAAGTCCAAGTCGGACTTGCGCACGAAGGGTTGAAAAAAAAATCACGTTTTTTGTATGGGAGAGCCCCACTTAAATATTTATTTTATTCTGTTTTTTGTATTTGTTGTTATAGCGGCAACAGAAATACATCATGTGTGAAAATTTCAACTGTCTAGCTATCACGGTTCATGAGATACAGCCTGGTGACAGACGGACAGCGGAGTCTTAGTAATAGTGTCCCGTTTTACCCTTTGGATACGGAACCCTAAAAAATAGGCAGATTGAGATGATGATGAGTACTTACGAGACGGTGCATCGAACACGTTGGTAGGGTCCTTGAGTATGTACTTCCGTAGGTTGAGATACTGATCCTTCTGGGCTTCTACTTGTGTGTGCACGGCTTGCAGGCGACCCGCTAGCGCCACCAAGGACTCGTGCATTCTTCTGATGCCCATCGTTAACTCTGAATAAATAAAACAAATAATATTTATTTTACTGCACTATCGATTATTAAGATTTGATAGATTTATTGGCGAAACAGATAAATACATTTTATGAATAGTAGTCAGAGTAGGTGGATTGATTTTGAGACACAAGTCTCAAATCATTGACCAAAATCAATCCATCCATCCAGACATTTCTCGAGGATCACAAGATTTGAGAGCTTTCAATTTAGCTGTCTGCTCTGTCTAGTCCTGTCCATCAATCGGCAGAACCGATCAAAATGCAGTACCTAGCTTCCTCAGCTCATCAGATGTACGTACATCTGATGAGCTGAGGAAGCTAGGTACTGTTGGTGCTCAGTAACGTTACTGAGCACCAACCAACCATGGCCTGATAAAAGACTTTTAGGCTGGTAGTGTACACTAATGGGAGAGTGAAAATGCCAAGCGGTGGGCAGAAGATTGATCCTGAATTTGTGCCACCATCAAGTTTTTTACACCTCATTTATCGATTAGACCGGATTTAGCAAAAATCAACGCGAAATATTCCTATCTCACGTTGATTTTTGCTTAAATCCGGTCCCCCCATGAGGTTCCCCCCATGAGGGGTTAAAAAATCAGCTGATCAGCACATTTTCGTTCGCATAACTAGCCAAAACGTAGGGCACAGCATATATTTTATTATTTATAAGAGACGAAGAGTGCTGTGGGCCAATTCCATATTGCGGGTTTTGTTCGAAAGAGTTACCGCGGCCCTGTAAAGCAAAGGGCACAACGTGGAGCATGGATGGGTTTTAGTCAGTAAGAGTCTGACACTCCATCCTGCTCCACCCAGAGCGGCAGGAGTCATTTGATGATTTCCCATCCATGAAAAAAAAAAACAAAAAGAAGGGCCACTTCCATTCGCATGTCTGTCAAAAATGTAGGGAAATTAAGGTGTTTTTGACAGACGGAGGTTGTTTAAAACTCACCTTGTTCAGTAAGTAGTTTAGGAGAGGACTGCATTTGTTTGTCGGCGACGTCCATTTGTCTCCGGAACATGATCAGCTGTTGTTCTAACTCGGCGATCAGATCCTTCACGTACGACGGCGGAGCTGTGCCTTCGAGCTCCGAACCTGGACACAAAGGAAAAAAGATATTGGCATAGTGTATTTAAGGGACTGATAGACGAGTTTTTTGAGAACTATTGTGGACGCCCTCTGCCCCAGCTAAGGGCCAAAGGATCTTAAGTCTTTAATACCTCAAGTAAGTCAATAGGCGAGTTTTTATGGAGTTATAGTTACAAGAGCATTCAGTACGTGATGTTCGGAAATGTTCCAGAAATTTCAAATAGCATCATGCAATCAAATTATTTAATTGTTTATTTAACTGTAGAATTTACGCCGATTATTCCTTCCCTTTTTTTGCAGTTATGTTAACAAAACAACACTGGCGATGATCCATTTAAGAAATAAAAAAATTGTTTGTAAACAACAAATCAATCAGACTCACACCACACAGTCAGTCTAGACAGCCAGAGAGTCTACCCAAAATTAGAACACATTTCTGCCAAGGCGGAGCGCAGGCGGCGCGAGTGTGCGCGCGGCTAGGCAGGTGATGATGACGTAGTTACCTGGTGAGGTGTAGTCTCTGGTGGCGGTCTCGGCGGCGGCCAGCGCGGCGGCGGCGGCGGAGCGCAGGCGGCGCGAGTGTGCGCGCGGCTAGGCAGGTGATGATGACGTAGTTACCTGGTGAGGTGTAGTCTCTGGTGGCGGTCTCGGCGGCGGCCAGCGCGGCGGCGGCGGCGGAGCGCAGGCGGCGCGAGTGTGCGCGCGGCTAGGCAGGTGATGATGACGTAGTTACCTGGTGAGGTGTAGTCTCTGGTGGCGGTCTCGGCGGCGGCCAGCGCGGCGGCGGCGGCGGAGCGCAGGCGGCGCGAGTGTGCGCGCGGCTAGGCAGGTGATGATGACGTAGTTACCTGGTGAGGTGTAGTCTCTGGTGGCGGTCTCGGCGGCGGCCAGCGCGGCGGCGGCGGCGGAGCGCAGGCGGCGCGAGTGTGCGCGCGGCTAGGCAGGTGATGATGACGTAGTTACCTGGTGAGGTGTAGTCTCTGGTGGCGGTCTCGGCGGCGGCCAGCGCGGCGGCGGCGGCGGAGCGCAGGCGGCGCGAGTGTGCGCGCGGCTAGGCAGGTGATGATGACGTAGTTACCTGGTGAGGTGTAGTCTCTGGTGGCGGTCTCGGCGGCGGCCAGCGCGGCGGCGGCGGCGGAGCGCAGGCGGCGCGAGTGTGCGCGCGGCTAGGCAGGTGATGATGACGTAGTTACCTGGTGAGGTGTAGTCTCTGGTGGCGGTCTCGGCGGCGGCCAGCGCGGCGGCGGCGGCGGAGCGCAGGCGGCGCGAGTGTGCGCGCGGCTAGGCAGGTGATGATGACGTAGTTACCTGGTGAGGTGTAGTCTCTGGTGGCGGTCTCGGCGGCGGCCAGCGCGGCGGCGGCGGCGGAGCGCAGGCGGCGCGAGTGTGCGCGCGGCTAGGCAGGTGATGATGACGTAGTTACCTGGTGAGGTGTAGTCTCTGGTGGCGGTCTCGGCGGCGGCCAGCGCGGCGGCGGCGGCGGAGCGCAGGCGGCGCGAGTGTGCGCGCGGCTAGGCAGGTGATGATGACGTAGTTACCTGGTGAGGTGTAGTCTCTGGTGGCGGTCTCGGCGGCGGCCAGCGCGGCGGCGGCGGCGGAGCGCAGGCGGCGCGAGTGTGCGCGCGGCTAGGCAGGTGATGATGACGTAGTTACCTGGTGAGGTGTAGTCTCTGGTGGCGGTCTCGGCGGCGGCCAGCGCGGCGGCGGCGGCGGAGCGCAGGCGGCGCGAGTGTGCGCGCGCGCGGCTCACCTCGCCGCTCAGCGTGAGTACCTCACGGAGAGTCGACTCGGCCTCGCGGGACACCTGGTCAACGAAGCCATAGACATAAGGTTGGTAATAGCATAGCTCAGTACAAATACATCGGTCACTTACTATCACTTCTAAACTGGGGTTTAGCTCACGCCAAGACACAATGTGAAGCTGTGCGTACTTTTTAAACTAGCGATAACGTTTAGAACGTATGTGTTAAACAAAAAGGCACACATTTTAACGAAGGGCTTCGAATACATCTTGCGGCGTCGCGCTACACGTCGACGCCGAGGCAACTGCGCAGCGTTCTCAGCGAACAAGACGCCGCCGGTAAGCGGCGTTGGGACAAGTATTAATCAGCGCGTAACTATTGACTTCTTCAAGCATTGTCCTGTCGCGTCGTCTCTCGATATGAGCTGACCTCTAACTCGTAACTTGTCGATGGATGGAAATACGACGTTAACACAGCTCATTTATGAATCATATTTCTAAACTAATATCATAAAGAGGTCACACTGTCAGTTTCTTTAAATATGCTGAGGGTCATCATCGCCGTGGAAGGCCTAGGAAACACTGGCGTGACGACTTGCAGGCGTTTATGAACACCTCCAAGTCGTCACGTCATGACGGATTGGTCGGAAAGAGCAACACACCAGGAAGAGTGGAAGGCTTATGGGGGAGACCTTTGCCCAGCAGTGGGATAATATAGGTTGACAAAAAAGCGTCATCATCTGCCTAGCCCTTTCCAAATATATTGGGGTTGGCTCCCAGTAAAACGGTATTCAACTGAATACCAGTATTTGACGTGGAGCGGCATAACAGACCTCCACAACCCATTAACTAGGTAACACAGTAGGTACTTTTTGGCAAGTAGTGACAGATTTTCTGGCTTCTGACAATCCGTAACGACTGCCAAAGATCTCTAAATCACAACCGGGACCAACGGCTTAACGTGCTTTCCGAGGCACGAAGTCTCGGTATGTTAAGATGGTCACCCATCCACAGACCAACCTCGGCAGGCGTTGCTTAACCTTGACAATCGTTCCGTGCGTCTGTTATAATTTAGTCACGAGCTCCTACTCATAAGTTTGATAAGGTAATCTATGAAATTACTGATACGATTCCAATAAGTCTTCCTGTGATAGGGAGCTTCTTTAATCCCAGAAAATGCACGGTTTCTGCAAAATCACGAGAGCGAAACCCCAGACAAAGCTAAGTTTTATAATTACCTTGTGTAAAGGTTTGACGGACACCCTCATAACTTCAGAACTAAGCGACTTCTGTTTCTTCACAAATTCTTTGAATGACTCCACTGTAGTTGATATTTCATTCGGCAACTTATTTTGTTTGGGTGGCTCACCTGTAACAAGTAAATGTGGTTAGCAATTTACATTTTAAATTTTGGAAATGATACAAAAGGCTACATGTGTTGTCTCTTTCTTCAGCTTGTATAAATACAAGCACCCATAAAGTTTGATATTTCCAAAATTCCTTCCCCATTGTGGTACTTTGTTATAGATCTATGGTAATTTCCAAAATTCCTTCCCCGCTTTTGTACTTTGTTATATTACATAAGGTAAAATAATGAACTATGGAAGGCTGTGACTGGACAACACAGCCTTACACTTAAAATTTTAGTTTTACTAAGCAGAAAATTGAGAATTTAGAAATAGTAGCTACTGCATGATAAAATAGACAAAAAAAAGTTTGACATGTACATGACATGTCAAACTTTTTTTGTCCATTTAGTGTCAAATATGCAATGATTAATTCCTCAAGTCCAAACTTTTTTTACTTTTTTGACTTTAAACTTATAACTTTTTTGACTCCGGGCTGTCACAGAGAAATTCCTATTGTAACGAAACTATTAATGATGATTTCCACCAAACGGATCGCAATGAATCGGATCGGAATCGGATCGGAATCTTTGAACGATATTAAATCGTGTACACAATATTATTAAAGTCTATATTACCATGCTGCGCACAGCAGCTTGACCGCGGGCGTATTCATTCCGCGACATGCGATCGTAGCCGAAATTATGCTGCGACGCGCGATCGGCTTCGCCTGTCGTCGTATCCAATCGGATCCTTTCGGCTGACGTCGCGTGCGCTTAAAGCCGTGGCCGGGGAGCACCACTCATTCTCGAAAGTGCAAGCACTGGCAGACGTCCCTCAATCATGGATTTAGAAGAAAAATTGATTTGTTTGGTGCAAAAGTATACGTCTCTATGACATAAATTCGCGGTTACGTCAACACGATAGGAATGAAACTATTTGACTAGGCGCAGAAACGGATACGTTCGCAAGCTACGGTACGGAGCCGATCATATGCATCGACATCCTGCCGGACGCGATCGGCTGCCGCCTCATCCGTTCCTATCCTTTCCGAACCGATGGGAGCCGTTTGGTTGAAATCATTCCTTAGAATGTAACGACAGTGAAGATCGATACTTACTTTTAGCGTCAGATGTGGTACTCGTGACGCCGATGCCGCTAGTGTTCGGGGCTACGCCACCCAATCCGAAGCTCGAAGTAGCTATAGGAAAAAGAAAGGTTAACTAAGTTTATTTTGATCTGTTTACAGAAACCAGAGTTTATTCAGTGGAAGAGAAACAAACATTCATACACCCTCACAGACTTTCATAGTTATAATCAGTGATCGGATAGTCGGGCGCTAATATACCTTCACTTTTATTCACACGAAAGTATAATACGGACATGCTTTGCAGAATCCCGGATCCCGGAATCGTTCGAAATTCCTGAGATTGCTAAAAATGCCCGCATTTAAAATCTAGTTGTGAACTCATTGTACTTTATTTTTTTAAATTTAAAAAGCCATTTTTTATAGGTACCTATTCCATTTGTTTTGAATAAAATAAATATACTAAATCAAAATAACCACTGCTTTAATTTCATTCAGTTTGTTATGCATATATCTTTTTACAAAATTGTTCAATCCCGGGAACCCGGGATTCCTTATTTATTTAAACTCTATGTACAATAGTGGTACATGGGCGCACTTAATGCAACAAGGCATTCTCTACCAGTCAACCTTTGGGTCAAAAAGACTACACTTATTTATTCAGAAAGGAATGTCCATATTATTCTTTCACGGTAAGTTTTATAAGCGCCCGATTATCCGATCACTGGTTATAATAATACTAGTAGGATGGGATAGCAAATCTGTACTAAAGATAGGTAAAAAAATGTAACCTACCCGAAATTGAAGGCTGTGTGCCAGTTACACTAGTTGTACCCAATTTTGCACCTGTGAAAAGAAAAACCAAATAGTTTCAAGTTACTGTAAACTTTTTTATTTTACGGTTGTAATAATCAAGCAAACACCCTGTTTGATCACCATTATTAATGCAACCTAGGCAACTACTACTTTCCTACTGACAATATTAAATTGACTGTAGTTTATAACCCTTTTATGTTGTATCTTCAGTGCGTGGCCTAACAGACAATGCAATAACTTCAAAAATGATAATCACACTACCTAAAACTTCTACTACATTTAAAACAGCAAAATAGGTAATTCTAACGAGACATCAATGATTTATTTATTTACTGAGGATCTTCAATAAAATATGTATACCGCTCAAGCACTAACATGTGAAAATTTCAAATTATGTAATACATCTTACGTAATAGTAATAATAAACATTAAAATCGCGAAAATCTCGGCAGTGCTTGAGCGGTTAAAATGAAACAAATTTTATTAAGTTTGGTCTAGAACACTCCTTCAATTTATAGGTGACCACAGCATGCATATGAAATAAGTTCATCAGCATCATTATTTCAGTAGGAGGTCCACTGCTGCTGCACATAAGCCCCCCCGAAGCGTCGCCACATTGACTGATCCACGGTGTCTCGCATCCAGCAGATTCCTGTGGCCCTGGCCAGGTCATCAGTCCATCTTGTGAGAGACTTACAAACGCTGCGTCTTCTGGTACACGGTCGCCACTACGGCGTAAAATAAGGAAAATAACTTCCCTCAAAGAAGCTTGGAAATTTGAGCATTATTTTGAAAACCTTCTTCGAGATAAATCGAAATTGGTGTACTGGCGAGCAGCGGCCGACAAAAGTTGTATGAAAATCCATAACTGTCGTGGTTTAGCGTCTAAATAAATTACTTATTAAACTCATATCATTTTGTCGTGTTATTTAAAAATGAAACGATCTTTTAATTTTACATTGATGGACTTACGTATGTGTGCCTCGGCCCACATTTACACGTTCGTCCATCAATGCCTCTTTTGCTGGCCGCAGCAATAATGTACTAATCATAAAACATAACAGTATAAAAGTAATCTCACCAGGACTAGGCGTAATTGTGTGATAGGGTCCCCTTTTAGAACTTAAGACCTTATAACCACTCTCTGGTTCGCAAGGTATAGGACTAAGTTCGAAGTTAGGCTTTGTTAACATAGTGGTAGGTGGCAACATTTGAAATGTTTGTGTTACCGGTATCATTAGACCACGGATTGGGGAACTTGGGTTTGGGTTCATGATGCTGAAAGGAAGGGAAAAGGTTTAGGAAAGGTAGGAGAATCTGAGGTCTACAGGATTGTTAGAGGGTAAGGAAAGCAGTCATGTTGACATTCGATCTAGTATAAACAAACCTATCATTGTGCAGAATGCCTGATATGAATATACAACAATGCAAGGTCAATTCCCAGTGGAAACATTTTAGTTTGGAATGAAAAAGTGAGCATACTCAGCAAAATCTCACGATACTTGGATATCCTAAATGGAACTAGTAAAACAGTATTTTTAAAGACTGTGCCATTGAAGGTTTACACATTTGAGCCATGTCATGAGACATGACCAGGATCTGGTTCCAATAATTCCATGTAGAGTCCATATCATGTATTTTCATTCACCTAATACCTGAGTAAAGCTTGCACTTTTGAATAAGATAAAGTATTATCAGTGTGACTTACCTAAAATGCTAGTAGTAGTGGTAGCTGTACTCGTAGCAAATGCACCAAATCCAGTGCTCTGTGTTGAAGCCGCTGTCCCAAAACCAAAGCTTCCTAGCCCACCAAGACCTGTGCTAGCTGATGTTGCTGGTGCTCCGAAGTTTAACCCTAGAAAGTTACAAATGAAGTTGAAAAACAGTTGTACTTTCAAAGAAGTGTAATTTTAACATGGAGTTTCATGGATATTACTCTATCTCTATTATACTTGTTCCATATGGTGATGGACGTAAAAGAATAGCACCACCCCATCACTTCCCTTAAGTGTCGTAAGGGGCGAATAAGGGACTCACCAGAGAATTTTCTATAGGTACATTGCAACAGCTACACTACGATCGCCAACCCACCTGCCAAGTGTGGTGTTTATGGCAAACCTCCCATTTGGGGTAGGCTTACAGCGTCCAGCTGTGGACGTCTTTGGGCTGATATGATGATGATAATGATGCGACTTTATACTACAAATACTGGTCTGCTAGCTGAATCTAGTCTGACTAGAAGCCAACCCCAATATAGTTGAGAAAAGGCTAGGAATAAAAAAGGGTAAGTGTCTAGAACTGGGGTATTAAAGGTATTTTAAGAAACCTGGTCTAAGTTTATATAATATTACCAAACCAAAAAAATATTTGTTTGAAAGTTTATGTATATGGATAGCAAACAAACTTGGAGGATTAGCCTTCATTATTCTGCGAGTAAACAAGTTTGATTAAATGTCTCCATATTTTAAATTTTATCATTCAATGAGTCTGCCTAGCCTTTTCCCCAAACTACATTGGGGTCAGCATCAGTTGTATAATAACATTATTCAATTAATAACTTTTTAATTATGTGACATTCAAATTTATTTGACATCTGGTAATTTAATATTGTTGATTTGCGGTGCCATGCCTAAAACCCTTTTTCTCACTAAGACAGTCTTACAACGTTAGTTGATTAAATATTTTGCATATTGGCTCTGAATAGCAACATCTCATAACATTGACACTTTTCGAATAACCTCATGTTTGTCTTTGTTATGACGAAGACACTAATTTCAAATATATATTTGAGTATTATTAGAGATATAAAGAAAGGTACACAGCTATCATCAATTTTCAGACCACACATTGGTCTAACAAATGCATCTTTTTTTAAAAAATCCTCCAAAAATGCTCCAAAAAATAATGCCGTATCATAAAATTGAGGTTTGAGCCATGATATGCAACTAGTAGTGCATCCTATTTATTTTTCTAGCAATTTGGAAAAGTGCATAATTATGCTACTTTAACTTCTTCAATGTCACAGTTACTACGTCCGATATTTACTTTTGGTACTTCAGTTCTTTGGTGAAAGTGCATTATTTTGGTGACCTTTTCTGTCATCCATGAAAAATAAAAATCAGGCTGTTTACCTGAACTAGTATTTGCAGTGTTGGCTCCGGCGGCACCAAAGCTAATGCCACCTGCACCCTGTAACCCTGCTGTTCCAAATGTGGGAGCAGCACTTGCACCGAATGCAGGTGCAGTTGTGGCTCCTGTGATGAAGAAACATAGTGTTTTATAAAGAGTAGGTACAATCAAATAAAACTGGTTTATCATTTTTATGGGACAAGCAACACTTACGAATATTATGAATTTTGTATCCTGTGTGGAAAAATTTACCTTTATATAAAGTTTTGAACTTACTCTATGTTTTAAAATAGTTTCTGACATATCAACTATTTTACTACACTATTTTGAAACATTCTGTCAACTTATCACCGTGTAAGCTTAGGTAGAGTGAGCATATAGTGAACAATCTCTCCATCTTGTTTGTATGATATTGCCACCAGTTTAACAATTTAAGAGTTACCATAATTGACTTACCAAAACTAGGGGGTGCTGTACCAAAGCCTGGTGTAGCAGTAGTGCCAAAAGTGGGAGCTGAAGATGTAGCTCCAAATGCAGGTGTACCAATACCACCGAACGTGGGCGCTGCAGCCCCAAAGGCGGGGGTGGTGGTGGCCCCAAAAGCGGGGGTTGCAGTGGCCCCAAATGCGGGGGTTGTAGTGGCCCCAAAAGCAGGAGTTGTAGTGGCCCCAAACGCCGGAGCGGCAGATGTCGCTCCGAAACCGGGCGTAGAAGCACCAAAAGCTGGTGTTTCGGTCGCCGGAGTACTTCCGAAGAGCCCTGGGGCCTGTGACGTCGCCGTTAAGCCAAACCCAGGAGTCGCAGGTCTAAATACAATTTATTTAGTAAACAGTGCACAGGTAAACAATTTTAGCGTCAATCTTGGTACAAAGCTCGAGTATAACGGAGTAAAGACTTGCCGAAACAAACGAAAATTAGAAATCACAAGGAAAGAGGTTATAATATTAAATGTCAACACATTCTTTTTTAATTTTGACGTTCCTAAATGAGTCAAAAGATTTTGTATCAAATAAAGAGTTCTACACCATGTAAGTTGTAAGTAGGCAGCGGGAATATAAGTTTTTTTTTACAAAAGTATATTTACTTGTTGGCGCCGAAGTTGAAGCCTCCTGTAAGTCCCGTTGTTGCAGGAGCACTCGATGGAGTGCCGAAGGAAAACGACATTTTCACTCACTAGGTAGCTTTTACTTAATTAGCTTATTTAAACAACAATTTCCAATAATAAGACTAAAAATCAACGCGGCGGTTACAAGAGTAAAAGAAGAACGAACGGCCATTTATGCTTGATTGACTGACAGACAAGGTGTTGCCAACTTCAAAATCGAAAATAAAAGTGTTTTATAAAATTTGTATGTACATAATGTAGAGAAGAAAAAATTACTTAGTTTGTTCTTGAGTAATCTTGACCAAGTACAGTGAATGGTCCCGCAGTCGTAATGAACTTACGCATACATTTTATCGACTGCATTAAAAAGTTGTAGGTATGTCTCAAAAGATCCATGCAAAACTAAGATTTTGCTGCAATTATAACTAGAAGCGCCCAACTAACATGTTAATCTTTTTTAATACGGGATCCAACAATACCGCATTGATTTTTTTTTATTGGAAATACCAGAGTACAAATTATTTCGTATATTTACTCGACTGCGCGATGCAAAGGAAGGTTGTATTTATCAGCCTGTCATTGTATGAATGATACATGTAAGTTTGTTCCTTCGCGTTGGCCGATTTTAATGGTATTTTTTTGAAACTGTAATCATATTATATTTTTCATAATAATATGGTTTTAATCCAGATTATTAAAATATTACCTATATTAATCTAGGCCTATAGCCTAAATTAATATAATTGTACAACTGAACCACATGTACTTACACTTTTTGTAAACTCTTTAATCAATTTTCATAACATACCTACTATTTACATTTTTAAACATTTCTTAAAAAATATAAAAAAAAAACATTTCAAAATAATATAAGAATACCAGCCCACCGGTATCGGGCAGGGTCCAAACTACCGGTGGTCAGGGCTCCAGAGAGAAACCTCCTAACAATACCTTGTAAACTTATTATTATTTCAATTTTAATTAACTTTATTTTCACAAATAACCATTACTATATTAACTATATACGAGTATATACATTTATTTCAATGATTCTCACGTCATTCGATTTGTCTTAATCTTAACGGTCTTGGTCTTGGCAGACGAACAAAGTGATAGATAGTCTGACTGACAGACAGACGGACAACAAAGTGATCCTATACGGGTTCCGTTTTTGCGTTTTTGTTCCGATTCAAGTCACGCGGTGAGCAACACTGACCAGTATTGTCATTTTCAGTTGTCATCGGCATTTCGTTTCACGCAACAATCTGTTTTCCTTTTTCGTACCAATTTTACGCTACAGCATTGGCGAAGCAAAGTAATAATTTTATGTAAACGGATGTGCACAGATGTATCCTAAGAGGTCAAACTGGACGCAGATCGCAAGTTTATTTTTTCCTTTCCGTTTGTCATTATGCTTTAGTTTAGAATTCGATTAATCAGTTCGAAAAGCCCAACCAAGCAAAAATATATAATTTACGATCTTGAAGGCTTTGTGATTTTGACTACCTTAGTCAGAGTAAGAACTACGCGGCTACGTTGCCGTTTTCTTCTCTTTTGCGAAAGCGATTGTTGTAAACGTCAGTTGTCAAACAGTTATTATTACCTAAATCTTTTGATTTCCAAGTTTTTGCTTTAAGCTACGAAATGAACCATCTTGCTTGGGGTGGACATCTTGCACGACATTGTACCGTTGTTTTTAAAACGTCACCTGTAAGTGTTGGTATCCCTCATAGGGTGACGAAATATCCCTCACCAAAAATCGTCAGATTCACACCTCCGCCGGTAACCGTGACTGAAGAAATATATCGCAGAATGCCAACTGGAAACCTGAGGGTAGAATCGGGTATAACGGGTCCTGCAAAGATCGTTAATTCTGATTTATTTATTTGAGTGGGTTGAGTCTCGGTGATTCATATTATGTTGATTTTACTTCAATTTCTAAAAGAACCTCTGGTTAAGTAGCTGTCGGAAACGGCAAAAATATTATTACTTTATTACTTTATAATAATATAGTTTTTCAGATAATTTTGTTCTTTTATTAGTTAACATTTCGGGCCCCATCCACGCATAGTCGGTGAAAGCCTTCTGGGCTCATAGTTTGAGCATTCTCCGGAACACGAGGGCCATCATATTTTGTAATCAATTTCATATTTTAAAGCTTGGCTCGGTGTGAATAGACCATAACAGTCAACTAATAAATCACAGCGAGATTGGGCTTGTTAAGTAGTTTTCAAACTGAGGCAGCTAATCATCATCAACAAACATGCTCTTACCTAAAATCTACCTGGCTTGCTTGATAAATGATTATTATAATTATTTATTACTAGCTTTCCCCCGCGGCTTCGATCCCGCCACCTGGCTACTTACCTATCTACCCACCTACCCTACCCTAGGCCTACCTTAGGCCTACCCTACGCCTACCCCACGCCTACCCTACGCCTACCCCACGCCTACCCCACGCCGACCCTACGCCTACCCTACCTTCCCATATTTCTTTTTTGTTTTTGTTTGTATATACCTTCCCTGTATTCTGGCGAACCAAACAAAAAAAAAAAAAAAATCGGTCCAGCCATTCTCGAGTTTTAGCGAGACAAACGAACATCAATTGACCGCAAATTGAAAAACACAAGACCAATTGAAAAGCACTTATCCCCAAGACAATGGCACCTTTGTAATAATTGAAGTTTGATTTGCCGCGATTCATTACGATTTCAATCCGAAAGCAAACCGAGGGGCCCCAAGTGTTGCCAAAGTTTAATTGACTTTCAAGATTTTTAATTACAAACTCGAGAAAAGATACACCGGAGAGAAACTCGAGAGATTGAGGGGACGCATTTGGGGTACCTACTAAATAAAAGTGCCATAAAATTGTCATAAACTCGTTTGTCCCCTTTATTATTCACACGGGTAAATATATGTAATTTAATTATTTTTTATGCCTAGATAAGTCGAAGAACTATGAGGAGCCCATGGCTAAATTATACCAGCATCACAGGTTTAGCTTCAAGGTTAAGCAGCGCTTGCTGCGGTTAGAAAATCTGACACCAGATCTTGTCAAAGAGTATAGTGGTACCCCCTTACCCACTGGGTTGTGGAGGTCAGTTATGCAGGCGCTCCATGGAAATACATAGCTGTATATAATAGGTATACTGATCGCAGCGGCATCCGGTTAGAGTGGAAGTCGGCCCCCACATAGTTGTGAAAAGGCTTGGTAGATTATTTGATTTGTTCTACAACAACATAACCCTGTAATTTGGGAGGAAAACCAATTATTTGTACCGATCAGCGTTTATGCTTGGGCTTGATTTTTTTATTTTCGGTTGGTACTAACTGCGCTGCACTCACGTAGTTCACGACCAGTGGGATAGATGGCGCTACCAACGTTTCATCCAGTCACATTTTTATTATTTCTGAGTTTCAGGTAGTTTTAGAAAGTGGGACCAAATTAGATACCTGTACGTGAAAAAAAGAAAGAATAAAACCTTATTTCACGACACATTTACTCAGATCCACTACACTGAAGTGAAAATTATGCTTGTTATCGAAATTACAAACTTTCGCTTTTTACCCGACTGCCAAGGAAGGGTTAAATTTTTCGCGCGTTTATCTTTGATGTACCTACCTATGTAGGTACAAAAAATCATAGGTATACACATAGTATACCTATGATTTTTTGTAAATTTCTTTATTATTAGGTACATCATATTTTCCAAACGGCTGGATGGATTTCGACAGATTCGTTCAATGGTGTCGTTAGATTCGTCTCAAAAACCCAAATGTTTTTGTTCTTTTTTTAAGCATCATAGGTATCAGAGACCTATGAAGCTTAAAAAAAATTAGCGAATTTTTGGCGCTAAATTGTAAGTCGGGTTATTTTTATTTTTTAAATTATTAGCCCGTCCCTTCTATTGGGGGGGCGTTTCATTGATAGGCACCTACCTACATTACATAATATATAATATTATCGCTAGCTACTACTAGCTAGGTATGTTGTATGATGAGCTGAAACTGCGATGGTTCCGGTCATCTTGTCGATGGGTCCTTATCCTTTTATAGAAATACATGCTATTTCAGAATTTAAAACATGCATTTCAAAAATGAGATGCGGACCTGTCCAGTCCGCCATTTGCAATGAAAGATTTTACAATTCATAAAGAAAAAGTTAATATTTCATTCCGCCGGTAGACCAGTTTTTAACGAACGAAGTTCCTTTCTATTTATCTTGTAGGTAGTGTATAATTAGTGCATTGTTATGCAGTAGCGTGCACTTTTGATTTTATGTTGATTTTTGAAGTGAAAACTTCTTTAGCGGCGTTGTGCACTTTTTGGGATGGGTAAAAAATATTAAACTCGCGTCAGGACACGTGACGATCGAAAATTCGTAAGACGGATAATGTAATATGTAATATAAATTGTCATGTTGTCATGTTTGTGTACGATGGCGCAATAAATAAATATTGTATTTAACCACATAAAATGATAGTACCTAGGTTTTTTTATACTGAAAAATAAAGCGATTCGTGCGAAATTATTCCCTAACCATTCCAAAATATTAAAAAATGCACAACGTTAATGTTCAAGTTTTCACTTCTGCCGGCACTCCCGGAGTGCAACCCGTTGTTTTTTTAATTTAGGTACTTTACCTTTACCTTCGTAGGTAGCCGAAGTAGGTATTTATTTATACTTACTTATATGAAAAGGTTGATTGCTTATTTAAGTGAAAATGTAATATGTATTATCAGGAACAAAAACTCTTTAAAAGATGGGCCTGTATGGGGCAGTCGATTTTTTTTCGCGATTTCATTGTTGGTCCCACAGTAAAAGTTGTTCATAATGATGAGTACAATGACCCCTTAAGAGGTATGTACTTATTCGGTTTATTCTGATAGGTACACGTTGTATACCTACCAACTCCTTTTGCTTTTGCATTTACATCTGCAAGTCTATTCGGTAAGAATGTCATGAGAACTTGAACCATGAAAACTGAGGTAAAGGGATCGTGAAGTGTACTGTCATTTCGCCTACAGTGTTATTCTGTAAAAGTGTCATAGTAAAAACTTATGTGAGATTAGAGTTATTTGACGAGAACTGTACATGCGCCTGTTGTAGGTACCTACTAGCTACGCACCTGAAGGCTTAGTGGGAGTTTTTTAACGTCTGCTTAGGTCAAATTGTAAAGAAACAAAAAGGTTTTCCGTGAGTGTCACCCATACCTGTGGTGTCACCAGACAGCGCTTATTCAGTTCCAATACAAATTGACGTTAACGCTAACGCGATCGAGAACGTTAAAAAACTCGCACTGGCCACTGGCCATTCTGAAGAACATCACTAATAAGATCTGTGAATCTCCTTCGTTTTTTCCGACGTTTCCTCTAACGTCTGTCTTGTAAACCCCGTTTATCTCATTTCAAGTGCTTAGGTTACCTACATTTTAACTTTTTTTTTTTTTTTAATAAATATACTTAGTGACGTTGGTTTACAGTCTTAGCTACTTATAATTCATTATCATTCGGTCTTCAAGACGAAGTCAAAACGTTTGTGAACTAACGTAGAAGTAACGCAATCTACATGATAGATTGCTGTGGACTGAGGACTGAGACTGAGACTCTCTGGTCTCAAAGGCTACCCACTAATGGAAACTGGACGGTCAATATTTGCTATGCTGGTTAACCGTTAAATGAAACCTAAGATGTGTAATGCATGTACTAGGCTACCAGCCGGTCGATTCTGTCGACATCTCACGGTGTTCACCTAGGCGGAGTGATCGACAAGAGCGCTGTCATTCCATCTTATTTGTATGTTTTGACAACTCACCCGTCGTGCGCCCCGCCCAAGTGTTCACTTCGACATGCTTACAGAATCGCACTGCTGGTTCCTACGGTCAACATCGAAAGGAAGAACGTATAGATACCTAATATTGAGGCAAAAGTATTCAAAGCTAAATTAAAATACTTACAGGACATATTTTAAAAATTACAATACTTACCTAAACTTACTT
Organism: Melanchra persicariae; assembly: GCA_947386135.1. Classification (NCBI taxonomy): domain Eukaryota; kingdom Metazoa; phylum Arthropoda; class Insecta; order Lepidoptera; family Noctuidae; genus Melanchra; species Melanchra persicariae. Next base: position 9,419,865 of record OX376652.1, on the reverse strand, counting down.
ATTTGTTAATTTTTACTGATTTGAAAGGCTTCAAAGTTATGTACCTATGTTAAGTCACGAAGACGTGAAGTCAGTGCATCGTCTTCATTTCCGACTTTGTTCACGCAAGTCACGTGATTTAAGAAAAAATACATGTTCAGTATACTGGACATGTATTTTAAAAAATATATTTTGTTATTCCAACTCAAGGACTAGGTATATTGTTTCTTTAGGAATCTACCGTATTAGTTAGCTAAACTCCGATGATCAGAATGTGCTGAATAATGATGACGATTAAATATTTAAACAGAAAAAGGGAGATTTTGTCATTATTTCAAGTAGTTATTACCGATTTGCTTGATTTGGTTCAACCTATTACTACACATGGTTCATCGTTACAAGATGTAGCTATTTCGAGTGAAAGTTTCAGATTTAAGAGGGAGGAGCCTCGCTCACACACTCACTCCGGAAGCATACCTACCTTAGAATAATAACGCCTAGAAGGAGAGTCTCATACACGCTCCCTACCAAAAAATGAAGCAACTTTCGTACTTATGTGTGAGTGAGCGGTATGTAATTACAGCCACAGACGTAAAAAAATGTTGCTAGGAATGAACACTTTCCCTAAAATCGGGAAAAATGTTAATATACTTGGGACTAATCATAGATCAATATAAAAAAAAATGTTAAGTACGTAACTTGTCGGTATGTACTTATTGTAATCGAAATCCAAGATGGCGGCGACGAAATTTGCTAACTTTTCGACATGGGTGTCATTTTCATGGTTTCTGAGGTCGCTAAAATCGATTATGGGGTCAAAATTGAAATCCAAGATGGTGCCGACGAAATTTGCTAACTTTTCGTCATGGGTGTCATTTTCATGGTTTCTGGAGTCGCTAAACCCGATTTTGGGGTCAAAATCGAAATCCAAGATGGCGCCGACGAAATTTGCTAACTTTTCGACATGACATTTTAAACATCAGGAGGAAAGATAGTGGTTTTTCACTTTTATAGAAAACTTCAAATCGTTCTCTCTCTCCTTCCAAACTCTTTTTAGAAAATGTTCTCAACTAACTATTTAGACCTGGTTAGATGGCGTATGCATACTAAGTTTTCGATTTTGACCCCATAATCGGTTTCAGCGACTCCAGAAACCATGAAATTGACACCCATAAGGAAAAGTTAGCAAATATCATCGCCACCATCTTGGATTTCGATTTTGGCCCCATAATTGGTTTTAGCTTCTCCAGAAACCATGAAAATGACACCCATGACGAAAAGTTAGCAAATTTCGTTGCCGCCATCTTGGATTTCGATTTTGACCCCATAATCGGTTTTAGCGACCCCAAAGATCGCGAAAACGACACCCATGAAAGACTGGTCGGCAGCGGCGGGGCCGACAAGGCTCCCGCCTCCCCCTGCCCCCCCCCCCCTGGTTGGCCGCCCAGTCTGATGTTCCTTTATTTCAATTTTAAGACACGATCTCATACACAGGTGTCGGTGTCGCCGCGTGTCGCGACTATGGTTTTTTCCCATATGAAAACTGCCCAACGCGCCTAAAGAACTTTTCACTTAAAAAAATGCGCAAATTATTTGAATCAACCGTAATTATTAGCTTTCGTTTCATACTTACAACTTTAAACAATAAGCATCATAATACAGGTAGACTCCAACAGTTAGTGCTTACTGTATTATGGGTAATTTTTCTTTACAACTGGCAACACTACATTGTGATAAATTAGGTTATGAAAATTTTAATTTGAAGATCGATTTACGTAAAAATAATGGATTTAATGTAAGTACTTACTTGTGAAACGTGATTTTATCACATTTTTTTTGTTTTCCTGGTGTGTTAGAGCATCTTTTTATGTAACAAACTGTCATTTTTAAATATTTCTCGGGAGGTGCATTCAACAGAGCGTGACCTTGAGCACTGACGGCTCGCTGCGCCGAGTACTCCGTATATGGAGTAGTCTGAGTTGCTTCACTGTTGATGCTCGTACTAGGTTTCTAGGCGTTATTATTCTAAGATACCTACATACAAAAGGCCCATAATGTCTGTATTTGTTTACCAAAGAAAATACCTAGGTATTAAACTGCTTTAGATAGAGTGCATCCCCTAACAAAGCTAATTTCTATACATATAGGACCTACCTACACATTGCGGAAGAATTTTTTCCGCTTCAGATGAAGTAGGTGCTCATCACATAAAAATATATACAGAATTAAGTACAAAGTACTACCAACATTCTACCGTAAAACCTGTAAACGCTATTAAGTCTAAACTTCTCTTAACACATCGCTTCCTGTACCAGACCATGGCAAAATTTGCGGTCGCTTTGAACCTTATGAAGTAAATATATGGATGATTTTGGCTTGGATTTACGCTGAGTTAAGTTTGCATGCGCACCCTTTGTTGTCTAGTGACTAGACTAAAGAGGAGGGGGTGCATTTTGTTTTATTTGCCTCAGTCTCGACGCAGCTTTGCCACGGTGTGCTTGTGTGCGTTCGATCGATGTATGACCAGGATGCACTTATAAGATTGTTAGCTTTCTAGATTAGGCTGTTTGGGGAAGATTTATTGAATCATATTTACGATGTGAAGTATCTGGTCTTTTGAAGGGAACGATGGGTGTTTTGGATGTGTATTGTAGATTATTTCGTTGTTTGTTTCTAGATTTGATGTATTTTGATGATTATAAATTAGGGGGCGTGATAGATTTCACGATTTCTTTATATGTTTTGAGAAGATCTGACGAGATGGGTCAAATGCAGCAACTACGTGAACAACATTGCGGTATGTTTGGCAAATAAGTCAACATAACAGAAACTAGGTAGGTACTTACCGTTGCCTAAAACCTGTAACACTGAGGAGTTTGCCGACGTATTGCCAACCGTAGAAAGTACCTAAATGGTTGGTACCTAATTTCTATAGTCCGGTCAAGTTAGCTCATTTAATTGGGGTAAGTTTAGGTACAATAATTCGCATAGAGCTAAACAATTTGTACGAATGTTCGGAACACCTTTATAAATGAAATGTGAAAAGCCTCCATCGATCCGACATTGCAAAAAAAAATATATTAAGATGATCATCGGGAAGGATGCCATGGTCGAGTCAAAGCTCCAGAGACTTGAATATCGTCGCCGAGCTGCCAGTCTATCGGTTATATTTCGGCGAATGTGCGTTGCAACTACACAGTGAATTCCGCAGAGCTCGTTCCATCATCGGACAACTAAACTTTGTTGAGAGGAACCCATTCGTACTACACATTATAGGAATACAGCTAAGGACTGGAATTCCCCGCCGGAGTATTTTGAGAGCTGCTGAGCTGAGGGGTCAGCTCTGTTGCGAAATTTGTTCAAAAGACCGCGGCCCTAGAACGCCAATGGCTTAAGGAGGAACACGGATGGCTTTTAGTCAGTAAGAGTCTCCCTTCCACTCCACCCAGAGCGGAAGAAGTCATTTGATGATTTCCCATTCATAAGAAAGGGGTCAGCTCTAGTTCATTATAGATATCATACCAATCAGGTATAGATACCTATTAGGAAAAATACAAGGTACCTACCTACCAACTAACTTGACTTGTAGGCAAGCGTATCTATCGAGTAGGTACGTCATCACTGACCATCAAGTACCTATATACCTACTTATAGCAGTAGGTACCTAGTATAAAACATTATAAAACTTCCTGCAGTTCAGCAAAGATAACACAAAAAAAAAACTAAGAAGAGAAAGGAAACTACAATTCAGTCAACAAGGCATTCTCAACTGTAACCGGAGAAAACTATGTAGACGGTACTTACTAAGAGCGAGTTTTTGTATCCGTAGGGAGGGCTTCAAAATTCGGTTTTTGATGAATTGATTATTTTTTATTGACTAATAGTGATTTATTTTACCATTGCCAAGCAAACAATTGATCGAAAAACGCGTTTTAACGAAATTTAACCACAATTTCTGAATATTGTTTGAGTAATTTCGGATAAAATATTCGACCTTAGTTTAATTGTGGCTTGCAGTAGCTCTATATCCCAAAAACCAAGTCTTTCATTGCGACAAAATTTTTTGTAATAATGTCTGACAAAATGTCAATAAAAGGACTGTCACTACTGGTGCTATTTACAACCCCAAACACTGACTTAATTACATTTTGATTTCCGCTGTCTGGGTAAACAGTCACAGTAGCAAGTGAAACAAAGTAATTCTTTCATTCAGAAATATTGTATCAGTTTTCAGGGCTGGCACGTCGCGCGTCGTATCGCCACGACGCGTCGCGTCGCCGTGGAACAGCCGGGTGTTGCGTCGGATCGACGTGGTTCGACGGCCGCTCCGACGCGTCGCATCGATCGACACCTGTGGCAGCCTTTGTGGCGGCAAACTTCCCTGTTCGGAAGAGAACGTACACTTTTACGCTTCGGACAAGGTAAATAACGATTTCTTTCTGAGTTTATTACAGCTAGGAAACGCCGGCCTCATTTAATTCAAATAAACAAAAATATTGAAGTTCTAAAATGTTATTTTTTATCATTTAACAAAATAAATATTATTTTTAGTTTTGGATTGTTATTGCCAGAATTGATTAAGTACAAATTATCTTGATAATTTGGACTCGCATTTATTTGTAAAGTAACCTGCATTACATTTTGTAGGACTATTCTAGAAAATATGTACTGCCAATTATAGTTGTTGTCGGAAAATTGAGGAGTGGATTAGGAATAGTAACACCTAAGGGAGAAGGGAGGGTAGCTATTAAAAAGTATTTTTAATTACAAAAACTTAGTAGTTTTTTACATTTTTAAAGTCGTTAAATTCAGTATCTACACGAGAAGTTTGACATTCAGCTAAGTAGGCATGCAAAGACAGTCTTTGCATGACGGCAGTAGGTAGTGCTCTTTCTATAAAAATGAATCGCCGAAATGTACCTATGTAATACTTACGCGCATAACTTGAGAACGACTTGAACAATTTAAATATTTTTTTATTGTGTTTGTAATTGTCAGGGCGAGGTTTGTATGAAAGAGTTTTTTTTAAAGTACATCCGGGCAAAGCCGGGGCGGGCCACTAGTTCTGTATAAATATCATGTGAAAACTTCTGTAAGCAGAGCTTGTCAATCCACTTGATGCAAGGAATCGACCGATGACAGCTCACTCCACGTTCAATCCACATAAGTTTTATCGTTGAAAATTATAAACAATTTGATTTAGACCGTCTGGTCCATAAATTCCCACCTCTAAAGCGTAAACGCATGACAACTCGAACCAAGTCAACGAGGTAAAGCGACAAGCCACTCCAAACGATAAGGAATTAATTCTGTAGGGTGTTACACTCATTTATCACAACTTATCGGAGTAATCTACGTACTTCCCACTTCCTCGAGGACCTGGAAGGGGAATGACAGATAAACCACTTTGAAAGGATAATGGCTAAATTTTCTAACACCATAGTGATTTATAGTCGTTTACAAATACTTTTTTGGGAGTTAATTTATCATTTAATTTTTATTAAAAATTGGCAGGGGAAGTTGCATACAATTATACCCTTCTCTTTCCAAATCTTTTTAAATGTAAACGTCAATGGTGAAATTAAAAGTTTTACTGGGGTAATACATAACTTGCTTCAAAATGAATGAACATAAACGGTGTAAAGTATATTTATATTTACATGTTTAACATTACAGGACAACCTAAGGCGTTACACAGTGTAAATAAATAAAAAAATAAAAAAATATAGCATATCCTAAATCAAGAAATGTTACATACATTAGATACAGTATAGGAACTAATGTAAATTTGTAAAGTTTATTTGTAATTCACATGAGTAATATAGAATAGATAGCTTACACAGACACTGTAAACTGTGATAAAACCAATAAACTGAAAATAAAACAAATAAATAAAACAGGGGAAAGTATCGCAACAATTTACGTCCTGAGTTCGTCTGTCTGCATTTTATTGCATTACCGATCCTTCGGGCAAAATGTTAGAGAGTGGGCAAATTCCTCAGACATATAAATTGTACCCCACCCCGAACCCCGCGTAAACTCTGTAAAGTGGCTCCCCCTATAATAAGTGTTTCGTTCGAGGACTAATTGGTTTGGAAAACGTCTGCTGGAAGCTAATGGGTGAGCAGCTTTTTAGAGGTCATGTTGTAAAAAGAATCAATTACGTGTGTTAGAGACTTTTTGGATTTGTAACAAGTTAAGTACAAGATGTTGGCTTTGGGTAGTTCAAGTGGACTTAGCGTTAGGTTAGTAACTACTGTTCAAGGACTGCCTATGGCCTCTAGTGGTCCAATTAGGTTTATTGGGTCTAAAAATGGTGAAATTTTGCAGCTTAGGAGGTAGGTACTTACTTAATGCTAATCTTTATGTTGCTCATAAACATACTACTGTATTATCTATGTGCTTTTTTTCTGTTTGGGAAATCACCAAATTACACCCATCTATGTGCCTTCAAAATGCTTTTTTCGTCCCAGGGACGCGGTAACTCTTTCGAACAATTCCGCAACCCTGGATCTCTCAGTGCTGTTTGCTTAAAAAATCTGAAATTGATGTTTTTTTCGAGCTTCTTTAATTTTTAACTTAAAAAAACACGGTAAGTACCTACCGTACAGTCTAATTTTAGAATTATGATCTGAAGGTGCTGTTTAACGTTACAGGTGTCGAGCAACATTAGTAAGGGAGGAGAACCGGAGCATTACAGTGCGCAACTTGATGATACAATGTGTAATATTTTGATACAACTTAAAACATCAATGCGCACCACTTGTAATTGAGTGTGTCCCGTGACATGTAGGGTATAATTATTTAGCCACACGCTTCTTTTCTCTAATACAAACTGACGAAAGTGACTACCCAATCCCCATTAATTTAGTTCAAATACGTCAATGAAGGAAGAGTTTTATTAATAGTCATCAACTAAACTCTGTGTACGGAATTAAACTACTTAGGTAGGTACATTATAAATAATAACGTCAATTATACATTACCCTACATTACCTATGATTATGGTCTGAGGGCCAATTCTACTCATTTTTAACCGCTCAAGCACCGGCAACACACCCGTGTGCGCCGAATTAATCGCGAATTTAGTGTATATTTACCAATTACATAAGATTTATTTGTTATTTGGGAATTTTCACATGTCGGGACTTTGACAGATTGCAACTGATATGCGAATGCGATCGTTACTTAAAAATTAGTAGAATTAGCACTCTGCTCACCCGTTTATCAAAATGATGTTTTTGCACTCTACCAAGAACCTTCTCCATTCAACCAACTGCTGTCAGTTCCATCGCTTGTTACTAGATGGCGCTAAACTTAATTCTCAGTGGGCCCCAAGCGCTTCATGTATCTTTGAAATGCGATAGCCACTCTTCACTCCTATGGGAAATTTTATAAAGAATCAATTGCTTTTCAAGGCTCTAAGAGTATGTTTTTTTTTCTATTTGAAGGGATTAAACCTCTTGTTTACCTATAGTAAGTAAGTAAACAAACATTGAACAACAGTTGTTCATGTAAGTTTTTACCTACTTAAGTACACCTTCACTGTTTTTTTTTCACCATCCAAATACACACTACGATCAACAATAGGGTAAACTTAATATCTAAGTCCGTCAGATTACCATAAAATATTCTTTCAAGTAAGTACTTCAAACAGGCTGGTTCAAACTGTTTGATCAAATATAAATACGAAATTTCAAATGACTTCGTGCCATTTGACTACACATTTTTGATAAAATTTTCCCTTAGAAAGAAATTCATGCTAATTTGATAGAAGTGTTTAAGTTTTTCAAATTAATTGAACGTGTATGACCCGCATAAAAGACGGTACAGATACAGTGTGTTGAAATTTCATATGGCGTCCCCTTTACTTATGTGACGTAACAAGCCCCTGACTCCTGACTAACTCCTGAGCTTTTTACCTTATCTTTGACAATTTTATTGTTTTGATATTAGCAAAAAAAATGTCCAGTATATTTTTATACTTAATCTAACTGGACTAAATAGAATCATAATGTATTTATATCCAGCAAATACCCTTTTTTTCCTCCCTTGAAATAGAGAAAGACACAATAGACAGACAAATCTGAAAAATAAACGTGATTTTTATAATTAAATATATAATGTTCCATAGAAACGTGAATAAAAAGACGAACAGGCCTATTTATACACGGAAAACATGAAATTAGAAAAGCTATATTTTGTTATAAAAACAAAACTTCCCGGGAACCCCACTTAAAACATATTTTATTCAACGAAATTTTCAAGGGAAAATTCATATCTTTGATTCATAAAAAGTTGAAGGGAAGTCGAAATTTTTGGGGGAACAATAATTGAAACGAATAGGGATGGTAAGGGGAAGCTATCCGCCATTCCATCACGTTAAGGAGCCTGAAGAATAAAAAACGCATTGTTTGTAGCGGAGCGGAACTAGTGATTAAGTAGGTACCCACTATTACGAGCATCTTCGTAACGATTGGACATTGTCGATGTGTGGGGCCTGGAAAAGAGCAAGTTTTACAAATATAATAATAATAATAAATGTTTTTTTATCTCCACAAAATGACAAAATAATGCTAATTAAGGTTGGCAAAAAGTTTGGCAAAAAATTGTAATTTGTGGGGGATCTGGAGTCTGAACAAGCCTAGGCCTGTAATTTCAGAGCTCCAGGCCCCCATCACATTCTAAATAGTAATGATTGCCAACGTATTGCCAGTGATGGTCTGTGTGATGGTGTGTGTGTGTGTTTGTTTTAAGTACCATGCGAGGACATGCACCTGAATACACAAGGCACATCCGAGGACATTTTCAATCCGAGGACCTTTTCGTACGTCCTCGGATTGACCCGACCAATTCATCGTATTCTCCATTCGATTTTGAGCCTTTCTATATACTTAATAAGGGAAACTTGATGTCGACCTAGGTGGACCTCGGTTTGATCGCGGAAAGTCATGTTCACATTCCGAACGTGTGTGAGCTCTCATAAATTTTTAACACACTACATTTACACTTCAGTCATATTTTAAGTACCTTGCGGGGACTTATGTGTTATTTTTCACACATATGTCCTCGGATGGAAGTTTTTCCACGCAGTGTGTTTAAAAGTCCTCATATTGATAGCTTTTCCGAACATGTGTATTCAGGTCCCCATTTGGATAGATTTCCATGTGTATTGGCTTTTAATTGTTTCAAAATTGTCTGATTTTATAAAATCACTTCCTTCTCGAGTGCTGAAAATCAAATCAATCTACAGAGGCCTTAAACTACGTAACAATTAAATTGGGTTATTTTTCCATTGTAACAGAACTCTCGTCCTTGATGGTGAAATTGGGGATGACCATTTGCATGGAAGTACGTCATATTCACAGTACGAGACAAAAAGCTTTTGAAACTCTAGAACCATATCCATTTTTCTTTGGATGTGAAATCATCAAATGAATTCTCCCGTTCTGGGCGGAGCTTGAGGGTGACTGATGACGCACAGGGCGTCTCTTTCGGCGGCTGGGACGTGAGGATTGCCTCTTCCTCACCCATCTCGCCTCCTCCTTCGCTTGCATTTCTGTTTTGCAGAAGGAGGTGACTGTTTCCCATGCCCTCTAACTCCGGACCATGGATTGGACCAGGGCCGAACGCGAGAAGTTACCATTGCCGATCGCCGCTACAAAGACATGTAGTGTCCCCATTACGATCCACACAATGGTGACAATTGGGTGTTGTACCGTGTCCGGTGAGGACCTGCGTCAGATGGAATATGAGGACGTCGTGGCGCCTCTCTAACTACTCCTCAAAGAGTTGACTTTCTCGCCACGATTGTGGCGGGCCCAGCGCTGGGTTGCGATTGCGACAGTCGCTTATTCCATACCACTATGAGATCGGGCCGGAGCTTGCTCCACCGTATTTTCCGTATTTTTTTTTATGGTTAAATCTATAGAACTCCCTTTAGCATTTAAGGTTGTAAATTGAAGCAAAGATAACACTGAAAACAAGCAATATTTTTTTTTAACTGCCCCCAGCCTGGCTGTACAGCTGTAATCAATGACAATCACTACTACATTTATTCAACCATCATCCTTATGGCTGGCCAGAAACAACAGGGCTCGGTCTTAGAGCTACCGCTGTGGAACATTGAACGGGATATGACTGGGCACTGCACTTCTCGACGGTATCGATGAGATATGTTACGCTGATGATACCCTGGTGACGGCCCGGGGGCAATGACGTTGGCAAGCGGTAATACTGGCCACAGCAGGGGTTATGCAGGTCGTCTGAAGAATCCGGCGTTTGGGTCTCGAAGTGGCTTTGCATAAGTCCGAAGCCCTCCTGGTAAAGCTCTGATTGACCTAAGGTCAAACTGCGCTTGCCGATGTCGGGTGTTTCCCCATGGAAACCTAGGAACGGTAGTGGTTGGTGGCGTTCGCATCAGTATCGAGCTGATCCTGATGTCCCGAGGACACCGTGCAGCATACGCTAGAGGAACGTTTAGCGAGGACGCTGGGGGTGGTCTATCGGTTCCGTTTTCGTGGAATGCCGTCAAAGATACATTCAAAGGAGACGTCAGAGAGGGAAAGACAGCATACCTCTCACTCCACCTGCACCAGAAAAGCAGCCGTGCGTTGACGGGAACTCAACGATCTCCGGGCACCATGAGGAAAGGGGCGTCGCACTTTGCGCGGAGACGTTGCCTGACCAGTGAGGCCTAAAGAGCCATTGAGCAATATGTTACGTGAATTCCTTTTATGGGAGTATATAACATATTAACATACCGAGACTCCTCCGTGCCTCGGAAAGTACGTTAAGCCGTTGGTCCCGGCTGTCATTTGTAGATCTTTGGCAGTCGTCACGGATTGTCAGAAGCCAGAAAATCTGACACCAGTCTTGCCAAGAAGTACCGTGTTACCCAGTTAATGGGTTGTGGAGGTCTGGTAGGCAGCCGCTCCACGTAAAATACTGGTATTCAGCTGAATCCGGTTTGACTGGGAGCCGACCCCAATATAGTTGGGAAAAGGCTAGCCAGATGATGATGCCTTTTATGGGAGTATGTGCTGCTGCGGTCGTTGGATCAGCCACATTAGGTGAAGGTGTGCGACGATGCTAGTCGGGGGTGCGCTTGAACAATATTGTCTTTCGAGCTCCAGAATTATGGTAGCAGTAGTTCTCCACTCCGTTTGAGCAACAGCTACATAGCATCACCATGACTATGTATTGCTATGAAATATCAACAAAAAGCACACAGAGTTTCAAGACGCTACAAGTAACCGATGAAGAGTTGTCTCACATGGAGACAATTCCAGCAGTACCTAGCTACAATGACATCACCATAACAGATGTATTACTATGAAATTTAATATCAACAAATAGAACACAAAGTTTCATGACGATACAAGTAGCCGTTGAGGAGACAATTCCAGCGAAAACTTCATAAAATCACCGTGATTATAATATTTTTATATCACACTTACATTTTGAACGTTTATCAGTTAAAATCAAATTAGGTCCTCTGATGGTACTTAAATCAAGAAATTGACGTGTGTGAATAGAATTGCCTACATAAAGATAATTCAAATATTATTACGGTATAATTATAAGTGTGTAAAAAGTTTGTATTGGAAATTTTCAAAAGGTCCTCGCTTTGTACACCGTCTACTCGGAAAAACGTCCTCGTACTGTACATGAAAAGTCTAATACTGCGTCCTCACATTGTACAAGAAATGAGAAAAAGTGTGTTAAATTAGGTCCTCGCATTGGTGTCCCTGGTCAGATGGTTAAGGTCCTCGTTTGGCTCACACACAGGTCCTCGGATGGTACTTCCCAGGCGGGTTTTCGAATGTATTTAGGACCTCGCATTGTTCATAGGAAGTCATACCAAAAAAGATTGAGATAGCACTATACGAATAGGCTCATCAACCTAAATATTGTTTTCTCTTTCTTTCTGTCTTGTTAATAAAGTCGTAAGTCGTCGTTAACCTGGTTTTCTAGAAGGTCCTCGGATGGTGACTTACAGCTATAGTCTTCGTATGGTTGTCTGTACAAGTAATGGTGTGTGTATGGTGCGTGCATGTGCATGTATGTGTGTATATATATGTATATAATATTTATAAATTAATGAAATATATTTGTTATAAAATAGAAAAGAGGTATATAATATTATTATATGTTCACATTCATAACCCTACCACCTGTCCCACCATCATCGGGTAACTTCTCAATTAGTTGGCCCCCGCTACAACAAGCAGTTTCTCAGTTTCCACATAGTTTTGGTTTAGTAACCATTCGATGATTTTATCTTTATATTCCATTTTGCGACAGCTTGCTATTTTTTAACCGACTTCTAATTATGATTTTATTTAATTTATTATACAATTCGCCTGCACGGAATGGAAACAATCTTTGCGCGAAAGAAGTATTAACCGCAGTGGTCCGACATATTGCGTAGTTTCTTCTACTACAAATACAAATACCAAATCCTTTTTTTTAATAGACCAGTTACAGTCACTTTTGAATTGTCAATGTCTGTCAGTCAAATGGTAGTTCTGCCGCGCTAGCGACAGGAGCAGCAAGTTGTTCTGCAGCAAAACACGCTCACCGACCCTATCTCCAGCGCGGCAGTTATCTTAGAAAGAAGAAAAGAAAATTTTTCTTTTGTTTCGGCAGTCATCTTCTATCAGTACTACTATCACTAATATTTCATAGCTAGTATAATGGTGTTAATAATCATTCAATCGTAGTTACATAATAAATATTATTGACCCAGTAGTAAGGTCTCTTCGTATCATAAAATACTTCCCTTTGCATATACTCTCGTACGATGGTAGTTCTAGGCCCTTACCCACTCCTTCCCCTACCTTTCTCGCAGTTTCGTGCATGGATTGCCAGAGATCAACTGAACTCCATAACAACAAATGGTCACGGTCCACTAACTGTAGGCAGTCAAAAATGGCAATGTCAAGTCTACATCCGCTATTAACAAAACGACTACACAACCTGAGTAGAAATGACCTCAGAACAATAATAGGGACAATTACGGGCCATTGCCCCGTAAACAAACATCTTTACAACATAGGCGCCACAGACAGCCCACTCTGCAGGGGCTGTTTTGTCGCCGAAGAATCAGTCGCCCACGTCATCCTGGAATGCGAGGCCGTGGCTACCCAACGGGAACAAGTCCTTGGAACGGTGAGGTCGCTCCGCGAAGCCTGTGAAGCTCCCAGGAATCTTCTGTGCTTCTGGGCGGAGCTAGGCTGGCTAACGTAGCCAGGACATCTACGCACAACGGACCGAATGAGAGTCTAAGTGCGGATACGGGAGTCCCTACTCTACATACTCTCGTACATGGCCATCACACATTATTCGTGTTTAAGCCGTTAGCCTTAATATTTTTTTTTTCTTCAGCTAGTGTCTACATCAATTTGTGAAATACCCAAAATTCGGCGAGTGAATTAGGCCACTTCTAGGCAAGCGTGTTTCATCGTCGACTATATCATAGCTTACCATCAGGTGAGATAATGGTCAAACAAATACAAAAAAAAATATGCAAAAAGAAAGAAAGAAAATAAAGAAGAAGAAGAAGAAAAGAAGTACAAAAAAAGAAAGAAAGGAGGAAGAAGAAGAAGAGAAGTAGGTATACTTACACGATACTTAAAAATAACAAAATACATTTTTTAAATTTTTGTCCGTCTTTCGGTCTGTCCTTCTGGCTGTTTTACTGGCAGCTGATGTTTTAAAGAGTGACTGACGCTACATTTATTTTAGAAAAGGAGTAAGGAAAAAAATGAATCCCATTTTCAGGCGGGTGAAGCCGCAGGCACAAGCTTGTTGATAATAAAAGAAACACGATGCAGCAACGCGCAACGAGCTGCTACTCTAATTATGTATAGGTACGCGCAGTAATATCTGTTTTCAGTGCCACACTACCAGGCAATTCAGTTGGTGCGTGTCCACCTACTTCCAAAAAGGCACAAGTACTTACACTAAACGGGTCTACACCGACCTTGACCTTTTTATTTGTACGCTTATTCTCTCGGCTCCATTACCGTTGTCATGGTAACCGCTTCAGATAACTCGCTGTCGTTTTTGGCTGAATATTTTCAGTGCGCTTACTTCTTATATTTTTGGATTCTGGGAATAGATTTCTGTCAGTATCGCTATATATATTACCTACCTATACCTATGTACCTTATAATAGATTATGCACCGAGGGGATAAAGCAGCGCATCGACATGCGCATCTTGGGCCTGGACGACTCCGTCACGGAGGCGGAGGTGGTGGCCGCCGTCGTTAGGACGGGGGGGTGCTCAGCAGAGGAGGTGAAGGCGGGCACCCTACGTCCTGACAACACGGGCATGCGCACCATCGTGGTGAGCTGTCCCGTGTCGGCGGCCAAGTCCATCTCGGAGGGCCGTAGGTTTTTGGTGGGTTGGGTTTCCGCGCAGGTCAAACTGCTGGAACCCCGACCTCCCGACCTGTGCGGCAGCTGGCAAGCCGGCCGACCACTGGGCTGGGGGTAGGGCCTGCGCCCCACCCGCCAAAGCCGGAAACCGGAGAAAGCCCTCCGCCACCGCCGTCTCTGCCGCGACCGCCGCCACCGCCGCCGCTTCCTCCGCCGCCAAAGCCGGTTCCACTGCGGCTGCTGCTACTGCAACAGCCGCAGTGGAGCCCCTACAACGGGTTCCGGAGGGGGCTGAAATGGAGTGCCAGTAATGGCCCCATTTCACCCCCTCCTGTTGAACGTCAGCCACTGCGCTGCCCAGGAACTGATGCTCCTGAGCATGGCGCAGTGACTGATGCCTGTGGACGGCGAGCAATGGGTAGCTCGCCGTCCGATCAGAACAGGCCCGGGTTGACGGCGCGCTGTGTTCTACGCGCGCCAAGCCAGCAGTCGTCAGCATGGGTCGGGGCCCGTTAAGGCCAGAGCCTACCAGGGTTGCGGATTTGTTCGAAAGAGTTACCGTGGCCCTGGAACGTAAAGGCACTAAGAGGAGCATGGGTGGGTTTTAGTCAGTAGAAGTCTGACACTCCCTGCCGCTCCACCCAGAGCGGGAGGGGTCATTTGATGATTTCCCATCCAATAAAAAAAAAAAAAAAAAAAAAGGGGATAAAGCAGTGTCTTATGTCCTAGGCGTCATCTTGGATCCCGAACGCAATGATGGATACGAGAGTTAACTGCAGCGCGTATCGAGGCGCTTAGAGTTAAACTTACGAGCGAAGCGAGGGAGTTCCTCCTCGGAGAGAGAGAGAATCCTCCTCCTCAGAGAATACTCCTCGGGATAAAGGTGTCTTTCCCTTGGGCTACCTTGACACCCTCGCTGCATTGAGGATTCTTGTACTCAGTCCTTCGCTTCGCTTGTGAATTAACTCTCGATTCCTCCATTGCGTTCGAGATTCAATATGACGCCCGCGACGTAAGACACTGCTTTATCCCCTCGGTGTATAATCAACGATTATCCTATTCCATGACACGGTCTAGCTGTGTGCAAAGTTTCATCCGAATTTGGTCAGCCGTTAAGAGGTAACAAACAAATTCACTTTCGCATTTATAAAATTATACTAGCTTCAACCAACGGCATCATCCGCGTGACTGACAGGCCTGTTGGTCTAGTGGTTAGTGACCCTGACTGCAAAGCTGGAGGTCGTGGGTTCGATTCCCACCCAGGACAAACTTTGTGTGATGAGCATAATTGTTTGTTCTGTGTCTGGGTGTAATTTATCTATAATATTTATGTATTTATAATTATATAAGTATGTATCAGTTGTCTGGTTACCATAACACAAGCTCTGCTTAGCTTGGGATCAGATGGCCGTGTGTGAGTTGTCCCAAGATATTTATTTATTTACTGTCAAAAATTATGCGAAGGTTAAATACTCCCGGGATAAATAGTAACCTACATAATATGTGCTATTACAGACTATTATCTATCTCTGTGCCAAATTTCATCTAGATTCGTTCAGTCTTTTTGGCGATCCGATAAACTTTGTGGTGACGCTTGGGGGAGGCTTATGTCCAGCAGTGGGAATCTTTCTGCTGAAATAATGGTGATGATGCACTAGTTATCTTTGCATATCATTTCGGGGACGACAGGCGTCATGTTTCTCATACTTACATTTGACAGTTTCTTGAAAGAGTAATCTCTAGCAGACTACATAATGGATAGAGATTACCACTGTTATGTATGTATCTGGCGTGTTATACATTGTTGAGTAGTAAGGTAAGCCAACATAATCAGTTTGTGTAACGAAGTCTCTCAGTTACACGTGCAGTAAGCTTTACATAATTGAAAAGACCGACGTGCAAAAAGGTTGTATTCAAAATAGTTATAATCATTTTTTTCCTGTTACGTATGGACAGATGGATTCGTAATTCGTGTCTAAGTAATAATAAAAACTCTTATACTTAGATACCAAGGCTTAAACCGAGGTCGGTCCCTGGTTGGATTGGTCTCGGCTATTGTTCGAAGATCTCTAACAGTCGTGACAAAAAACAACGACTGCTTGACCGCACGATGAAATTTCACCGTGTTGCCGACCGCTATGCCGAATCGCAACTTCCACGCGACTGCTCCGGCGCGTCGATCCTGACTGCTAAGCTACTCGTGTATGGCCGGCCTAAAGTTGTTTGCGAGCATCAAACCAACGAGACATCGGGGTAGGCAGAAACTACAGAAAGAAAGAAAGAAAAACCGTTAATTCACGTGAAAGTGACGCACATACAAAATTTTTGTAATCTTAAAAATAAATCATGCGTCACCACCAACTTACTTACTCCTTTTCCATTGTTAATTTTGATAAGTACTCGGATAAAATCAATCACATCCTGCTCCATGCACAACATCATGTAAGTATGTGTTACGGCTAAAGGTGGGTGTGAACATAAACTTAAGATTAGCCGGCTAACCTTAGGTTTATCCGGCTACAACTAGTTCTAACCTAACCTCAAAACACTTTAAAATTACTATTTCTGTGTGGTTTAAAACAAAAAACCACGAAGGGGATGGCGGGGTCTGTGTTCGCTCGCTTCGCTCGCTCTAGACCTACCTACTAGATCCCGCCATCCCCTTCTTACCTAACCTATCCGAGTCGGGGTGCCCAATGACCGGCTTAACTTAGGTTTATGTTCACACCCACCTTTAGCCGTAACATATGCATCTATCTATGTATTTTTTATTGTTTTTTTTCCTCTCCGTTTGTCTTTCCTTTAAGTTGCACTTGACATGTTGTCCTTGCACCACTCTAAGGTCGACTGGTAGATAGTGCATTAAGTTAAGTAATTAATAAACATTAATGCAATTTTAAAGCAAACATTAGTTAATTGTAACTGTAAAGTTAGTAAGTAAGGAATCCTTTACGCTGATTTGGTTCACTAACACGAGTTTAGTGTGCAGTTCTGTTAAGCTCGTAAACTACAGTTTACGAAGAAGTTAACGGTTAAAACATTGACGTATGGTGAGGAAGAAGAAAGAACTTCTGAACGCTGAATATACAAGGCATGGCACAACGTTATTTTGAAAGAATAGTTACATAATTCTATTGACTGAATTTCGACCACGGTGGCATCACATCACACCACCGACCTTCAAACTTCAGACTGCTAGTCCCGAACCCGAACTAAGAACAACCGTCAAATTGTGTTGTCATTCATTCTTAGTCCGGGTTCGGGACTAATAGTAAGTCGGTAGGTGATACGGAGTAGAAAACGCCCGACACTAAAGCCGGACTACGATGCTACGAAGCTACGGACTTCGGGCTTAGACAGTAGACCCCCTTTTTATGGATGGGAAATTATCACATGACTTCTTTCGCTCTGGGCGGAGCGGGAGGGAGTGTCAGACTCTTACTGTCTAAAACCCATCCGTGCTCCTAATAGTGCCCTTTGCTTTCCAGGACCGCGGTAACTCTTTCGAACAAAATCCGCAATCCTGGCAGGCTCTGGCCTTAATGGGCCAAGTCTACTATACGACTACTTGACCTGCGAGGCAGTTTATTGCATTCTTTCCTTGCTTTTTCAGTAGGTAATTAATGTCTCATGTCTGATCTTCAAGCTAAAGGAACGCTTGCCAAAGTCGACCTGTGGATGGGTAAATATCCATTGTAAAACGTGTAACAGAATAAACGCAATTATATTAAACAACTTTAACTAACCCCGAAATCGTGAAAAAAACTTCAGCTGTTCAGTACATTTTGTTGAGTTATGCTCACAGAAATGTATAGCGCAGTCGAGAGTTTTTTTTCGCGATTTCAGTGTTGCTCTCATAGTAAAATTCGTTCATAATGACGAGTATAAGAGATATTGCGTTTATTCTATCACACGTTGTATACCGAGATTCCCCCGTGCCTCGGAAAGCACATTTAACCGTTGGTCCTGGCTGTCATTTGAAGATCTTTGACAGTCGTTACGGTTAGTCAGGAGTCAGAAAATCTGACAAGTCTTGGGGGTATTGTGTTACTGGGTTGTGGGGGTCAGTTAGGTAGTCACTTAATGTAAAATACTGGTATTCAGCTGCATCCGGGTAGACCGGAAGCCGAACCCAATATAGTTGGGAAGGTTACGCAGATTTTTTGAACGAGTATAGTTACTAAAAGGAATTTTAAATTTTGTATCATCCTCTGCGTACAAAAGAGTAATATTTTCGGTAAATCCGTTGAACAAAACGGTACATAAAAGAGAGTGAATTTATAATTACTTGTGATTGAATATTTTATTTTACCAATACTACATTCGTATGTCCGCAAGCGGGAAATTTTAATCGTCAGTACGAAACTATAGGATCTCTTTTTTAATTTTCGGTTTGCCAGAGGTTTCGCCTGCATGTAAAAATAAATCGAAAGCCGTTACTCAAACATCATACAGGTTGCGCGGAAAACGAATTTTTAGGGTTCTCTGGTAAATTGGTAAATCAAAAATGTTTGAAGATTTTGGTTTTTATTTTTGGGATAATGGCACTGGTATAGAAAGAAAAAAATACATATTTATTTCGCACACACAGGTAACCGTAGTAACAAAAATCATGAATTCAACACAGCAACAAAATTTTCAACATATTTTTCATGAAACAATATCATTGTTGCTGCGCCAATCAAGTCCAGAGTGCTAAGTGTGAGGTTTTTAACGTACTCGATCACGTTAACGTAAACGTTGGCTTATGTCAAATTTCTCACACTAAGGCTAGGTACTGTTCAGCAAAATACCAGACATTTAATACTTGCTTGACGCTGGGTTTCAACTGAACCTCGCGGTGTTTAGGATTTGGGGCAGGTCTTTTCCAAGCAGTAGGTCAGTTTAGGTGAAATAAAAATAAAACATTTCTGTAGCTTTTTAAATAAAACCATTCGAAAAATGAACTTTATTTCATAAATTTATTTTAATCCAGTATAATACGCACACCTAGATCTAAAGGGAGCTAACTCAAAAAAAAATAATATTTGAGTTATGCACACCATCGAATTCCATTTCCCAATACCTACCGACCAATAAAACAGATTTAAAAATATCTCCACTACTCGACGCTAGATGGCAAAATTGACCATCATCATCATCATCATCATATCAGCCAATTGCTGTCCACTGCTGAACGTAAGCCTCCCCCAAAGAGCGCCAGCCATCCCGGTCTTGAGCAGTCCGCATCCATCCGCTGCCATTCACCAACGCGGGCTCAATTCAAAATAAACACACACACACACAAATCAGCATTGTTAAGCAATAGGGAAATAACTCTACAAAAATCATTAAAACAGAAACAGAAGATTCCTACAATATATTTCTGATAGCAGGATAAAAGCATAAATCTATACAGAAGACTTCTGCAATATACAGGGACAGTAGTCAGGTTTTTTGAGTTAAACCTGTTTAGAACTAGGTGTGTATGTTAATTATTATGCTGTTAGAGTTTACAACATTATATTTTTTACATTCACTTTAGTCGTATCATTTGGCTTTCCTTACTATTTACTTGAACCCTTAGGAGCATAGCGTGATGCTCTGTGTGTTTTCTTATTTAAGGCGAATGCACCATGGTACCCAAGAAATTCATTTTTTCTTAAGTTATTTGCAATTTGCAGCTTGTGAATTACAAGCTGCATTAAAGAACTCAAAAACTTATGTACACATACATGAACTCTGAAAGCATAACACTCCTTTTTGGGCAGTCGTGTAAAAACAACAAAATTTTGATATTGCCGGTTATTCTTTTCTCTTATTTCCGAGCGCTTCCTCTTAATGGATTTCGTAGCAGTTCTACGAACGCGTAGCACCGCTTACGTGCTCGTAGCAATCTCTTGAGGATGCTACGGATGTGCTACGATTGAGCTACGCCATACAACTCAGTCAGTTAATTAAATGAGACGAGTGCTGTAATGTGGTTTTCTTTTAGGAAATGTGTTTAGTTGTATAGTCCCCAGCCGCAGGTCTGTATTAGAGGTTAAGCAAAACTTGCCGAGGTCGGTCTGTGGATGCATGGCCCATCCTTTACAGAGTTCTGTGGCTCAGAATGCACCTTAAGCCGTTGGTCTCGGATGCTATTTATAGCTAGAAAATGTGGCACCACTGTTGTTAGGGGGTTCCGTGTTTATTTATAATTCATATAACAATTCGCATTGAGTTTAAATTATGTAGTCCATTAATTAATTTATTACAGCTAAAAATATGTAACCAAATTACGTGACGTTGTTTTTAACAACATAACATGGGTTTATTTGGGTTTATTATTAAATAATTTTCACACCACCTGATCGAAAACGTCAAATTATATGTCATGCCAACCTAACCTAAAGTGAGTCATTTTTGGCCGGTGGCACAGCCGGGCAATAATATTGTACTGGATTTCATTATAACCCGCTGGTCAATAATGTGATTTAAATTTGGAACCTCATCTGTCTGCTCAATTGGCGGTATATTAGGTACTTACAACGCCTTCTGTCTCTGTCTCTCTCTTTCTGTTCCAGAAAGAGGAAAGATATTCTCGATACTCTTACTACTTAGGGATGATATTCTCGAATTTCTACAAAATCATAAGGATTGACCAGGGTCCAGGATTGAAGACAATATTATAAGAATAATTGGTTATGTACGGATTATTGTATAAAAGGATAAGAATAACACTTAAAACCCATTTATAGTCGATTTATTAATTTAAAACTATTTTCTCGAGGATCTCCTATGACGTTCTAAATTCAAATTGAATACCTACAGCCAGGCGTCCGAACTCATTCTACCAGCTGATATAAAGCTTTGTGTACACATAATTTGTATTAGGTTACTAACAATAGGCTTGCACATATTTACTTACCCACAGAGAAGTAAAAAATAAATGAAAATCGAGTTGGTCGTGGCCGCCATGTGGTAGGTATACCGAGTGGAACGCAAAAAAGGCGCGGTTATTGCAAATCCGTATGGTATTAAACTAACTTTTTTTAAGTAGGTATACAGTATAGTTCTAAATACATATCTCTACTTAGTGTTTGTAAATTTAAAATACTTTGTTTTTCGTATTACGGCTTCTTATTTTCTCACAGGAGGTGTGAAAAGTAGAGTATCCTCCTCGGGGATAAATGTGTCTTTGCCTTGGGCTAGCTTGAATCCCTCGCTGCATTCAGGATTCTTGTATTAACTCCCTCGCTTCGCTCGTGAGTGAACTCCCGAATCCTTCATTGCGTTCGAGATTCAATATGACGCCCGTGACACAAGACACTGCTTTATCCCCTGGGTGCATAATCTACTATTACTGTAAAACAAACAGAAACATTTTCACATTTACATTTTCTGTCAACTCATTTAAGGTTGGCGATGGCGACCCGATTACGGCGTTCCGCGTTCGTATTATCTGCAAACATTACAAGTCCTGCGTCGAGTTGGGTAATAATCATAAAATTGAGTAAATCATTAGTAAAAATTATATATAATATTGGTCCTAAGATTGAGCCTTGAGGCACACCGCGGCTTATTTTGGTCATTTTTGACCTATGTATTACTTCACTCACACACTTTACGTCACAATTGTGTCTTTTATTTCTACGTACATTCTACGGTTTTATAAATAAGATGTCAAACGTTTTAACGCTTTACACAATTACTGGGTCTCTTTCCGAAACATCTAGGAAACTCGCTTTGTACACCCATCCCTAGACCGACCTCAGTAGCAGTTCAACCCGTGTGACTTTATTAAACCACGAGTTTCTCTATTAATAAATTCCTCCGTTGTCGTCACCCAATAGTCCATAATTAAATAACAATAGCCGTACTAAATAAAACCCTAAAAATAACAATAAAAAGGGATCGTTTTTCCGAAACAATTACGGGAGTCGTTACAAAACCCTCAAAAGGACTATTGTTCTTCGTTCCAATTAAATTTTAATAACTCATTTCCCTGTTACATTAAGATTATAATAGAGGTAACATTATTACGACATGTTACAAAGGGCTTTATTGGGCCTTTATCATTTGTCGTTAGTACAAACCCAGGGCTTTCCAAAATGTCGCGGTGACTCGGTTTCTGGACCCGTTTCTTGGACCTTGGTTGACACTGGCCTGGTCGTCGACATACTATTTCTAGACGGTTACATAATGTTTCATAAATATTTATTTATTTAAACTTTATGTACAGTAGTGAGTACATGAGCGGACTTTAAGAAACTAGGCATTCTCTACCGTTTAAAAGACAACACACATACAAACAAAAAACATGTTCTGATCATGAAAAGTGATTTCGCACGGGTGCTATTTAGCACCCGTGCGAAATCACTTCAGTGCCAAATCAATATTTTTTGGAAAAAAAAAGTTAAATTAGGTAAATACTTAATTTAACTTTTTTTTTCCAAAAAATATTCTTTCAAAAAAATGTTAACCTGACAATTACGAACACAACAAAAAAAAACCGTCATATCGGTTGAACCACTTCCAAGTAATGCTCCGTTCTATGTGAGACAGTTAATTTTTATTTATTTTATTTTTTG
Source organism: Melanchra persicariae (assembly GCA_947386135.1). Taxonomy (NCBI): domain Eukaryota; kingdom Metazoa; phylum Arthropoda; class Insecta; order Lepidoptera; family Noctuidae; genus Melanchra; species Melanchra persicariae. The sequence continues at coordinate 9,396,948 of OX376652.1, read as the reverse complement.
TTTTTGGTCTATCATCGGACCAAAAGACGTACGGCGATGCGCCACCGGTACATAGTGGACATCCCACCCACACGCACTAAACGTTTTGGGAACACATTCATTGTGCGTACAGCTAAGGAGTGGAATTCCCTGCCAGAGTTTGTGTTTCCTGATAGCTACAACCCGGAAGCAGGCAAGCGTGCTGGCGGGAGGAAACGCCCGGGTGTTTTCACTGTGAGGATCGCCCGGAGGACACGGTGGAGCATACGGTGGAGGTCTGCCCCGCTTGGGCGGAGCACTGCCGTGTCCTCGTCGAGGCGATCGGCGGCGGCGTCCTCTCGTCCGGCCCTGGTTCAATCCATGGTCCGGAGCGAGGAGGCATGGGAAGCCGTCACCTCCTTCTGCGAAGCAGTAATGCTAGTGAAGGAGGAGGCGGGCCGCGTGAGGGAGAGATAGCCCTCACGCCCCAGCCGCCGCGGCATAGGGAGACGCACCGGTCGTCGGGAGTCGCTGGGCGATTCCCGGCCACCGTAGGTGCGGGTCTGCGGATGGCGAGCGTTGGGTGGCTCGCCGTCCGATCAAAGCCAGGCCCAAGCCGACGGCGCGTTGTGTTCCACGTGCGCTTCAAAGAGATGTCAGCATAGGAGTAGGGGCCCGTTAGGGCCAGAGCCTGCCAGGGCTGCGGATTTTGTTCGAAAGAGTTACCGCGGCCCCGGAACGCAAAAGGCACTAGGAGGAGCATGGATGGGTTTTAGTCAGTAAGAGTCTGACACTCCCTCCCGCTCCACCCAGCGCGGCAGGAGTCATTTGATGATTTCCCATCTTTAAAAAAAAAAGGCAAGCGTGTTCTATCTTCGGCCACATCATCGCTTACCATCAGGTGAGATAGTGGTCAAGCGCGTGCCTATCAATAATAAAAAATAAAACAAATATTATGTTTTATCCATATGTCACTCAAACAAGACCTATTTTTAGAAAACAAACTCAATGATTAGCAAATTCTCGAGAAAGCTTTGTCTCGAAACGAAATATCAATTCCGGTTTGAAACAACATTTAATCACGCCTTCGTTTTGGAGGTAAAAGCAATAATTATAGGAATGTCCAACGATTAATTGTTTGTAGAAATGGTTCCAATGAACAGTTTCACTGGTTCGCGCCTCCGTTTGACAAATTCGTTAATTGGTACGCGCGATTGCTAAGGGTAAGGTTATAGTGACGAGCAGACCGGGGAATTTGAGTGATCGCCAAATGAGATGGGGGAAACTTTGGATGTCATTAGTAAATTACTTAGCGTTCATGCTTTGTACAAGACTTACCTTGATTCAACAGACAACTAGTGATGTGCGATACACTCATAAACAAAATCAGAGGAAAGTTTCGTTTGTTAGTTAGTATCACTTTCGACTGCAAACACAGAATATATAATATAATGGAATCAAATAATAATAAGACTTATATTTCTTACTAAAAATTGCAGAGTACCTAAGTCGAAATTTAGAGTCGTTGTCATCAACAAAACTCAAAGTATTAAACTACACTAAGAACGTTCTCATCAATGCGCTTCGATTATTGTGCTAATATCTGAAAGCTAATTCTACTATTTTTTTCAACGTTAGTATTCGCATGACAGTCGCAATCTTAAAATTAGTAGATTTGGAATTCTCGTACAGTGTTTTGTTCCAATTCCACCTCGGCTGCAATGAGTACTAATTAATCACAATCGCTTTCGCTCATGACGTAGAGATTATCCTGAACTTGTGGTATCCTCTTCAAACAGTCGTTTGATGCTCTGTATTTCAATACAGTTGTTTAAAGAAGATATTTACGTTCTGTGGTAGGCCATTATATCGAGTTCGTGCGTTTACTGATAATAGACTTTCAAGGTAGACTAAGATATACAGCCATATACGCCCCCGTAGCAAGTAACGAATTACATCATCTATGGTAATATTTTACAATACACCATACGTACGACATTCTTGAAATTCTTCAATGACTAAGCATAGTCTTTTTGAAGGAAATTTCCTTCACTCCACTCGACTCAGTCGCCCTGGCACCGGAGAGAATCTATCGAGTCGATTGTCAATCGATTGTCAATTTCATTGAGGGAGGCTGAGTCGAGTCGAAGAAATAACTTTGAATTTTGAAACGGCCCTATAAAATCCAGAGGGCAATTCTCGTATTTTTAAGTCTTCGCATTCGTATCACAGTATCAAACTGTCAAAAACACTTCTTGTTTCCCAAAATTTTGACATGTTTTTGACATGTTTTTGTTTTTTTTTTTGTCCGGCCCCGGCGACACACCGGTGTGTCGCGAATTAATCGCGAATTTAATGTTTATTTACATATACATAAGATTTACTTTATATTAGGGAATTTTCACATGTTGGGCCGGAGTGGTTGATTGTCGTTTTGATGATATAGCGGATTGAATTTGGACGCTTTTTAAGTACAAGAATAGACCTTCAACTCAATGACACATTCAGTTGCCGTCACCTTTTCCTTGCCCTAAGTCGCTGCCTACAATTCATTTGGTCATCGCTCACCCTTATCTCCTCCGCGCAGAGTACATTTTACTTCAGCTATAATGACGCGACGACGAGCCTTCGCGATAACGTCACTATTGTTAATTCGCTCGAGGATTCCGCTCGCGTATTTTGTTTCCTTGTCACTGGCCTGTTTGTTAATCTTTACATTTTTTTTTTAGGACAATGGACCGATTTTTTAGTTGAGAGGAGTTAGGAACACGGAACTGCTCACCAAGACTAAAACCATGGCTGTTACCCGGAAAGTTGCTTGTCTTAAGTGGGATTGGGCCGGACATGTTTATCGTATGTCAGATATTATCAGCTGTAAACTTGTATTAACCTTTTTTTGTCAACTAATTTGCGAAAAACAGATTTTCGTGAATATTTCAACACGCGGACATGATATTTTATAAAGACTTTAGGAACTTTTAGAATAACAAAATAAAGGTTTATACAAGTTTATAGCTTATGATATTTTATGACGAGATTGATCCCCTGTTTTAGTTTAATTTACAGGAATATTATATTTTTCGAAAGGACAAGTAAGTAGTGGTTTCCGTGGTAGCTTTCTATGAGTGAAAGAATTTCTTGTAGGTATTCAAAATTTTCTCTTACAAACCTGCTAATATTATTTTTGTGAGGTGTACAATAAGTATTTCTATACTATTCTATTCATTCTTATTCTTTCTTAGCTTCTGCCCGCGACTTCGTCTACGTAAACTTTAGAGCTGGCTCCAACAAGAAATTAATAGTGCGGAATAATTATATTGACTGATATGAATACCTATATGACAAATTAATTTAGAATGGCATTACTATATTGTTATTATATTAATTTTCTTAATATAATAACAATATAGTAATGCCATTCTAAATTAATTTCAATAGGTCCAATAGGTACCTACTGTAGGTGAGACTTAAAATAGTTGACATTAATCGTACCTATTTAATCATGGGGACTATATTTCTTGTCACCAAAATTTATATTTGTCATCAAGTTGCATCACCTAATAAATAGATCTATCGCCACGAAGTATTTTCGTTCTCAGATATATAAAAAGTGTCGCCAGGTATGAATTACCAAATTAATGCCAATATGTATGTAAAATAAGAGATGGATTATCAATAAAATCGTAGTTCATTCCTTGGATAAAACTTTGTTCTCAAAATAATAGGTTTATTCCTTTAACTTCGTACTCAGAAAGGTATATCTGTCACCAAATATTCGAACATAGGGCACAGGGAGCTTAGGGCACCCCGACTCGGACAGGTTAGGTTAGAAGGGGATGGCGGGGTCAAGTGAGCGAGCGTAGCGAGCGAACAGACCCCGCCATCACCTTCGTGGTTATTTTTTTTAATCCACCCAGTAATATGGTTTACTTCCCGTTTTATAATAAATCCCAACCTATTTATTTGATACTTGATAATATATCCCGAGGATTACATGTGATTTATTATGGAATTGCTTTTTACAATTATTTGGCAACTACATTTTGGTGACAGATCCACTATTTTGAGGACAAACCCGATTATTAAAGAAATTCAAAACGAATAAAATTGGCGATAGCTTAAATCATACCCTTTAATCATCATCATCATTATCATCATATCAGCCGAAAGACGTCCACTGCTGGACATAGGCCTCCCCCAAGTATAAATTTAGCGCACAGCCAGCAGCGGCTCTGAATTTCCACTTAATCCATTAAGCCATGCCATTTACCGGGATATAAAATGTTATTCTGGGATATGAACTATATGCGTACAAAATTACATCCAAATCCCTTTAGCCGTTTTTGCGTGATTGAAGCACAAACATCCAAACATACAAACTTTCACATTTTTTTAAATAATACATTAGTAGAATTGTGCACACAAAACATAAAAATACAATTGGATAGCCTATGTTCAAGCTGGCATGAACATAGGCTATCCAATGGCTACCTCCGTGCAATGCAACCAATCGATAGGTAATTTAACCTTTTTAAAATATTAAGTTAAAAAAGAACTGGTAACTGGTGTTACCGATCGATAGGCGTTCCTACTTCTAAAATTGTTCGCCAGTCTACTTACAAGTTTAGAACCAATGTGTTCTGTACAAGCAAATGTAATTACCGGTGTACTTAAGTACTATGTTGTGTTCAGTCTGGTCGTTAATACCTTCGTCAGTTTTTAATTTCTTTTTTTTCAAGTATGGACAGTTAATAATTGTAATTTTTCTTTGCAATAGACTTATTGCAAAGATAACGATATTTCATCACTTACACCAATGTCTAGTTTATATGAAACTAAGACTCTTTATAATGGACTGGCCTTTTAATGAAATGTAAATCAAACCAAAGCGCCAATTCTACAAAGTTTTTAAGTAGTGGCTTAAAAATGAGTAGGATTTGCTCTATGTTGTAATGAATTGTCGATGTCACATTCTTAATTAGCAACTGAGTGTCATTTTATGCCATTGAAATTATACCAGTATTAGGTTCAATAAAGCAGATTCTACCATGCATGGAGTAAACAATAATAAAAGATCTTATGGCCCATTTGCATAAAAGAGAGTTATTTTTGAACACCAAATCTCGTGTTAGCAGTTTAAACATACTCTGTTTTGTGCAACTGGGCCTAAGGTGACGAACATCTTCTTACCGCGACTGTACTAGAGTACTATCCTGTGTAAAGTGCTTTCAAATTAATAAGGAAAGTTTCGTTATTTGTCGGGAGTGCGACTTAGCGCCTGCCTCTTGCTCTAATTAATTATTTTCTTGCGGTTTACTAACTGAGTTATCAAAACGGACTAGGATCGTCTTCTTTAAATTTTCTTTGGTTTGCTGACTTTTAGCATCAAATGCCTGCAACGTATCAAGAGATTCGGCTACATTGCTCACAGAGGTTTCGACAACATGGAATGTCTTATGGATACTGGACAAAAAGAGGGCAAAAGACCAAGAGGTCGAAGCCCCAAACGGTGGCTGGACCAAATATTTGAGACACCTATCAGCGCCGTAATACACCGAAAAACCGCTGGCATGTCGAAACGGAGTCACGATTCTCAGCAGAGTGAAAGCGATGAAGAAGACGAGGTTTTATACACTAGCACTTCACCTGCGACTTAGTCGACTTTTTTAAAATAAAATAAATGTTATGTCACTCAAGAATAACGTAGCTTTGTACCGGTGAAAGACTTTTTCAATAGTTCGAGGGATTACTTCCGACATACTTATTTTACTTCTTTAAAATGTTATAGTGTAGATTACTAAAAATCTTACTGGGAGTAGGCGTGTGATGGCTATAGAAAATAGGAAGAACAAAGATTGCGTGAAAGAAGATGTAGTTACAACAGAGGGGAAATAAATTTGGGTAAGTGCAAGAGAATAAAGACCATTGGTAGGTGGTTATAGACGAATGGAAGTGAAATAACGATTTCTAAGAACCTTACTACGAATACCAAAATAGACAAAATTGAAAGAAAGTTAATCATAACAAGCGTATCGGTTAAAAAAGATAAAAAAATATCCAAGTGTGTCCTCAATATCAAAAGTACAAGAAAGCAATTTCAAAAAATAAAGACGTATTCGCTAATTTATCATACTTGGCAATCTATATCACTGTCACTACCCCCGAAGCTATTTAAATGCAAATTTTAAACCTAAAATAGGTAGATACGTTCCTCGCTCATAAGACTTCTATAGTTAATTTTGTTCAAAAGTCGCTTGCTGATTTATTGAAGCTTATCGAGACAAATTTATTCGTTCGAGTTTGTAAGATAGAATCTATGTAGACTAGGGCTTACGGCCTCATTATAGAGATGGGTCGTCGACTTAATACTATTAGCGTGTTTTTGTTGGTATTTCGTGGCAATTTTTGGTTTGCGCAAGAAACAATTAAATTTTGAGTTGTTGATTGCAGATCGAGTTTTCCGAATCCATTATTTTCTAAAGGACCTCATATCCAAATAACAACAACCGCATGGGTCGATTGCCAAGGTTAAGCAACGCTCGACGAGGTCATTAAGTGGATAGGTGACCATCCATTACACACCGAGGCTGCTCGGTGCGTCGGAAAGCACGGTCACGTTAAAGGTATACTGTGTCTTGGTCCCGCCTGTCATTTGTAGACCTTCAACAGTCGGTACTGGTTGTGAAACATGCAAATCTGACATCAGTCTTGCCAAGGGGTATCGTGTTACACAGTTACTGGGATATGGCAATCGCACCATGTCAAATAGGTACTGGTATTCAGCTGCATCCATAAACTCAATAAGGCGTGATGTTATGTTATAAAAAGTAGCCCAAAGCACTTGAGACTTCATTTAAGATGAGATTTAAATGAAGGTGTACCTGATAACGTTGAGTTAATATTTGCGTGCAAACAGCTTCAATTTCTACGGACGTACAGGTTGATTTACTCTGCATTCGCTCTGAGTGTAATTGACGACGGTATTCTGTAAAGTTAAACGAAAATAGGTAGATCCTAAAATAAAATTTTATTTGCGACTAAGATTCTGAGAAGCTTCCGCATTCGCATCGCAGTCGCAAATTGACAAAAACACCTTTAACTTATCCTACATTCAAGTTTTTGACATTAATTGTCGCTGAGATGATATTGTGAGTTGAATTTTAATGCCTACTTTAAGGGCCCTTTTCCTGTCATGCGTATTTTCAACCGCGCGCGGATCTGGCCCGCATGCGGGTGATAGCACACTTCTGGCCACACGCAGGACAAATATTTCATTTAGCGCTGCAGTGTCGTGCGTGTCGACAGTGACTAAACTCGTGCGTACTATGACCGTGCGTGCGATCCGCGTCACAGTAAAAACAACACTGAAGGCAGAAGAACGCCGCCGGCATCCGGTTACAAGCATGCGGGCGGCGCACCACAGCCAATCCGCGTTAACGTAAATATCAATTTGTATTGAAACTGAATAAGCGCCGTCTGGGTGAAACTCACGGACAACCTGTTTTTTTTTTATAAAATTTGACATAAGCGAACGTTTACGTTAACGCAATCGATTACGTTAAAAACTCACACTAAGGGCCAATTTCACCAATGAAACTGCACGCGATCAGCGAATAAACCACGTTTATTAGCTGTCAGTGTCATTATTTTTCTATGGAATATTTATACTGACAGCTCTTGAACGCAGTTTAGATGTAGATACTGATCGCGTACAGTTGGTGAAATCCACTCTAAGCCCTCTGATTGACAACTGTTATTTTGTGTTTAATCCCTTCGCTTGACAGACGGGTTGATGTAAACAGTTTTCGTATCGCACAAAGAAAAATGCACATCTGCCATTTATAGAATACCTAATAATAAATGCCAGCTGCATAGTATTCAACAATGCTCAACACTAAACAAGTTTCGATGTTAATCTGCTTAAACTACAAACGATATTAGGCCTTAAAACTACGGCTATACAGTCCAAATTATCAACATACAACACAAACTCAAAACTTCGTGTTAACACTCACAGATAGTTCTGGCTACACATGACAGATGGCGTTAATCCGTCTCGTCTAGATGTTGAAGCGTTACTGATTCAAATGAACTGAGGGACAATACACTGTACAAATTTTTGCATGTCAGTTCTGTCAAAAAAATCTTACTTTCCATAAATTTTTGATACATTGCAACTGAATGCGAATGTTGCTTAAAAATTAGTATAATAGGCACTCTGATTAATGGTCAGGATTTGTTATTATTATTCTAAATAAATCCCACTAGTTCCTATACCTACTTACAGTTTTTCTTTTCAGATTGACGAATTCCTTAAAGGACAGTTGGTACCTATATACGAGTATGTACACATTTCTTGCAGCCAGCGTTTATTTTTCCCATGATAGGTAAATACTCTCTTCAAAGTTAGTGAACAGGCTCCTTCTGGGTAAGCTCGCTCCATCGTAGACTTTGTCTCTGTCATCTCTGACATAGACTAGAGTCAAAAGCAAACCCATCACTAAAATAAAATAAAAATGCTACCTTCTCATTGCCATTTTTTTTTCAAAAACTTTGTATAGGTACCTATATTATTTGCACCCATGCCAAGCCGACGAATTGCTACTTGCTAGCCATCTTATAAAACTTTATATGATTAAATTAAAGGTAGGAATTATACAGAATACCCTTCCGCGCGAGCGTTCGTAAATCAGAATCGAGGATTTCACATTTTCCCTCGAACCGAATAATTTGCACTTAACTCGACCCGGGTGACATGCGACGATTAAAAGTGTGTGTTGACACGTCGTGTCGTCGAAGTAAATTAAATTATAATGTGGTATAACGTTACTCTTTAGGTACCTAGATTGTGGGACGAAATAGGATGATTGTTGGGTTGATTGGTTGCGCGAATCTTGGCGTGGTATAAATTCAAGTCATGCATATTCAACGTGGATTTGAGAAAGTCTTAATTATTTTAAATTATTGAGAAGCTTGCGTTTGACCTCAATCTCACTTCATGGAAAGGGATGATGTGGTCAACGATGGAGCACGCTTGCTAGAAGTAACCTATTCACTCTTGACTTAAAGACCCCCAGGTTGTTTTGTAGCTATCAGACAATACGGACTCCGGTAGGCAATTCAATGACAATTGATGACAGTATTAGTACGTTTGACCAGTACGTTTTGTGCGTATGGGTGGGATGCCCACCAAGTACAAGCGCCTCCACCAAGGTGGAGCGATGACTAGGATGTGCGTGAAGGCTGAGGAAATTGGCTGGATGCGAAAAGCACAGGACCGGTCAATATGGCGACGCTCGGGGGAGGCCCATCTCCAACAGTTGTCGTCTTTCGGAACTGTGATATGAAACGGATAAAGGTGACCTGTAGTTTGGCAATATGTGTACTCTATGGTTCGAAAGCATTCATAAAAATAAACAGAGTCGGCCAAGTGATAGTCGGACACAAAGGGTTCCGTACAATCGTAATTTTATTTTATTTTTATTATTGTTTTTATAGAGGCAATAAAATACACACTGTGTGTCTACATATTATGATAGTTTATGAGATACATACCGATAAATGCCTTGTAAGATCTTCAATAGTTCTTTTAATTTTTCTTTAATAATTTTAAAAATAGTATTTGATAGATTCATATTCCTCCGTTGGTCTAATGGTCACCAGCACTAAACTGAGCACGAGGTCCTGGGTTCTTCCCGTAGTCTAGATTTTCGCCGATGACAATACATGGGACTTAAAAACACCGAAATGCGGCAAACTGTGGGTGTATTATAGGCCTATTACTCCTCTGCCTAACACATCGGGACTACAGGCGTAATGTTACATTGAAATACTCATTTTGTGTCTGTTCTGTTACCACACCACGCTTATAATCGCGCGCAGAAGCTTTTCGAACGCCCGGCAAACAGCAATTATGCGATCACATAATATTATTACAATGCAATTTCGTTGCGTATCAAAGCGAATACGCGCGCCATCCCTCATAGTTAATCGATCGCATTGTACACAGACAGACGGCTCACATAGCAACTATGTAGTAAATAAGTACATACGCGAACCCCATGCAATTCGGCCGATTCAAATGCAGATATTTTGACGAGGATGCACGGTCTACAGTCCTGCTATAGGGATTTAGGAGGGACCGTCCCTCCCAGACAGATGTATTGATTTTCGTGTTCAATGTTCACCCCCCGTAGTTGGGGTTGATATTATTAAATATAAATGGCGTTGAAATGTTGGTGGTGCAAATGATTTTGACGTGGGTTCTTGTGATCGTGTGTTAGGGAGTAATATAGTATTGAGGTATGCGCTTGTACTTAAACATAAAACGTAGGTAAGTTTGTTGGTTGTAGACGTTATATTTGCGTTTTTATAAAGTTTTAGCAAGAGTTATAATGTTCTTAGCGTGTCGATGACAAATGGGAGATAAAAATAAAACAGAGTAAATAATTCTTAAAAATATTTGAAAAAAGTGTTTTATTTTTCACTTTTTCACACTTTAGTGGTGCCGCACACCTAAGAACACGTCCACTGGTCAAAGGAAAGCAAAATACGCAATTTCGTATACATGGATGATTTTTCCACATAATATTTTTCCAGCTATTTGGATTTAAAAACCGATTTTATTAAAATTTCAATGGGAAATATATCCTTTCACGTAAAACAAGATTTTTTCAAATCGGTGTTGAGGTAACAAACATGAAAAAATAACCGAATTGAGAACCTCCTCCTTTTTTTTAAAGTCGGCTAAAAATTAAACGTTTTTTGCCCAGTAGGTTCTCGGAAGCCAGATCTCAATGCCTACACGGAGATGGTAACACCATTTGATGACGCTGACTGGTCTCCACTTGTACAGGTGACTGCATGCGGCGCAAGATGAAAGATGATCCATGTACGATGGAAGATCGGCACCACAAGATCCTCACCTGTGGATATTGTCTTTGCTGCGGGCGACTTGAGTCTGTTTAGATTTTCAATTATAGTCCTGATGCTGAGCTCGTGGCTAAATTATGACAGCCGCAGGGACCAATCTTCAAGGTTAAGCAACGCTTGCCGAGGTTGGTCTGTGGATGGGTGACCATATTAACATACCGAGACTCCTCCGAGGCTCGGAAAGCACGTTAAGCCGTTGGTCCCGGCTGTCATTTGTAGATCTTTGGCAGTCGTTACGGATTGTCAGAAGCCAGAAAATCTGACACCAGTCTTGCCAAGAAGTACCGTGTTACCCAGTGATGGGTTGTGGAGGTCTGGTAAGCAGCCGCTCCACGTAAAATACTGGTATTCAGCTGAATCCGGTTTGACTGGGAGCCGACCCCAATTTGGTTGGGAAAAGGCTAGGCAGATGATGATGATCAATGTGGATCCTTATTCTTGTGTAGTGTATAGATAATGTTTGTGCTTACTTTAGTCAACGAAAAACTCTTCTCACGATTGGCTGTATGAGAAGAATGATGTATGAAAGAGAAGTACGAAGAGAAGACAAATGTAATTGAATAAAGCAAAAGGTAGAAATAAAAGTGTTTCTGTTACTAGCCAGATACATTAAACTCGACTATTACACAAATTTCCGCTAAATCATATAAAAATATACAGTAAATAGGTGGTTAGCGGCTGTAACCACCATGACTAAAAGAGTTAATTATAACTAGCGAACTACTTCTCCTAATCCTCAAAGAGGGCCAATTCTAAAAACACCTCTCTATATTCCCTACATTTTGAAAGAGTGCGACTTAGATTCGAACGTTGCTTAAAAGTAGAATAAGCCCTCTGGCGTGATGTTATGATGAAAACAACGATACTTTAAATAGGTATATTTTTCAGTTACCATTATTTTTCTTTTCAGCGACCTCAATAAAAACCGATCGTTCCTACGTTTCGCACCACCTCCCGTTCCATTGAATTATTCTATAATCGAATCTGTATTCACGATATCGAGTGAATATTCATACCACTTGACGCTGTAATTGGTTGGACGAGTGGCCAGTAGTAATGCCGTTCGACGCATAATACAATACCAAGAAATGTTCACACGAATATAAACACAACAGATTCTATGACTATAAAAATAAAGTTCACTTTTGAAGGGGAAATAGGTTGCTGAAAAGCAAAAATAAGTTTGCATAACGATCCAGTGATTCGATACATCTATACAAAGTTTTATTTGCTGTTAATTTAATGGAATTTTCGCGAATTATAGCCTTGTTTGGTGTCATTAAGGTTTAATTTTGTAACGTGTGCGATCTCGTTAACCAAGTCAATAGGCGTATCATCGACTAATGACAATTAGATCGAACAATAATTTGGTTTAAGGTACTGTCATGTTGTGCTTGTTCTACATGTAGCACTTTGAACAATTGGAGAATAAAGGCTTGGACACACATACCTATAGCTGGCACCTGGTATACTTGCATACCAGCTCCTTGCACGTGCCAGCTACTGTTGTCCAGTAGCACAGAGGGTAATTGCGAGTGAGCGAACAACCAGACTGCAAGAAAGCGTAAAAAATAATTATGATAAATTGTTTAAAATTTGTAAAGTACTCCCGGTCCATGCAAAAAGTTAATTAAAAATCTTGTCTGAACAATTTAATACTGAAGAATGCAAAGTGGAACGTAAGTATATGTACCCAACTCGATCATCTAAGAAAAAGACGGTTGTTGTTCCGAAAGTGACTGACTACTTTGGTAAGCGTACAAGGAATCAAATAACGCCGACGTTAGTGTATGAGCTACCGTCAAAGTTGATAACATGACGTATACAAAATCTAAAGAAATACTATCTGTCACTGTGTCCATAGTCCTTTTTTTTGTTAATAAAAATTGCATAAGTTAGTACATTTCAATTCAATTTTAGAAACACACAAATTAATATGTTTGTAAAAACAACATTTTTAGTATTTTTAATGAGAACAACTGCCGACGAACTGTTAGGTATGCAGTTTGGCAGGATTTGATATAGACCTTGGATGTTTCATATAGACCTTGAATTAAAAAAAAACCAGCCAAGTGCGAGTCGGACCCGTGCACGGAGGGTTCTGTACCATTATCTATAAAGAAGCGCAAAAAAATCACGAATTTTGTATGGGAGCCCCCCTTAAATATTTATTTTATTCTGTTTTAGTATTTGTTGTTTTAGCGGCAACAGAAACACATAATCTGTGAAAATTTCAACTGTCTAGCTATCACGGTCTGTCTGTCTGTCACCAGGCTGTATCTCATGGATACAGCCTGGTGACAGACAGACAGACAGACGGACGGACAACGGAGTCTTAGTAATAGGGTTCTGTTTTTGCCCTTTGGGTACGGAACCCTAAAAAAGACTTTCCAAGGGGTATCCTGTAACCAGGGTTGCAGATTTTGTTCGAAATGCTAATGGAGGAGGAGGCGGGCCGTGAGAGGGAGAGAGAGACAAACCTCACGCCCCAGCCGCTGCAACAGAAGAAGACGCCCCGGGTGTTGGGAGTCGCAGGACGATTCCCGGCCACCGTACGGCGAGCGTCGGGTGGCTCGCTCAAAGAGTTTTCAGCATAGTAAACGGGGCCCGGCTCTGACCCAAATCAGAGCCGGCCAGGGCTGCGGAATTTGTTCGAAAGAGTCACCGCGGCCCTGAAACGCAAAGGGTATTAGGAGGAGCATGGATGGGTTTTAGTCAGTAAGAGTCGAACACTCGCTCCGCTCCACCCAGAGCGGAAGGAGTCATTTGATGATTTTCTGTCCTAAAAAAATAAAAAAGAAGGTTGATGTTGAATGAGTTCCATAGAGGCTTTGCCAAACAGTCGATTACTATGGACTACATGGTTGCTTGCTGTTGTGTAATAACCGCAGAAATATACTTCGGTTTTAAATTCAAGCAGTTTACATAAGCTAACCTTTAACTAAAACAAAGACGTAATTCGTCATTTATATTTTTTTCGGAAAGAAAACTTAAGTTTCTGTGTGAAGCCTTAAAGTTACGCAACTGTCGAAGAATTTTTATTACATAAGCACACCTTTAACTAAAACGATGACGTAGTTCATCATTTGTTAAATATTTTTTTCTGAAAGAAAACTTAAGTTTCTGTGTGAAGCCTTTAAGTGCAGTCGTTACGAAATCATAGAAGAATTTTTAACTACACTAGTTTGCAAAGTGACGAGAACTTTCTCGGTAGGTACCTATTGCGAAACGCTCTCTGGTAAAATGATGAAGGTATTTTGAAGTCTGGGTGCACCTACACAATGCCAGCGTGGAGCTACCTCACAGGAAAAGTTTTGCCTTGTTTCTGCCAATCCTACACGTTCCAAGACATGTATGAGGCAAATACTTAGAACTGTTCTGGTAACCATGTAGGTATTACATACGGCATCATTATTGATGGCAGCACATAGGTACTAGGCAACAATAAGTTCGAAAGATTTCAGGCGATCTGCAAAAATGTAACTTACATTCGTATATTCGACATAGATTGTTTTGTAGTTGCTTTGAATAAAGGTTGTATCTATCCATAATTTCAGTCGAAAAACGTCCACAGCCTGGACTGTGATGCCATACCATGCGTCGTAACATCCACCGGTCTTGTGCATCTAGCATCCAACGGATCCCGCTACGTATAGAGAATAACAATAGATAATAGCAACAATAAATTGTCAACTGCCAACGCATCAGACACAATAGTAAAACAATGGCGTCACTATCCTCGCAGGATAATCGACACTTGAGCGGACATCATATAAAAAGAAGGTCTAAATTAATGTTAACACATACCCTGTTCAGACGTAACGACGTGTAACATAGATGTCACACCAAGATACATAAATCGAAGATCTATTCTGTACTGTCGCATACTGCAATGAACCGCATAATGTGATTCAAGGTATTGTCTTGATAACAATTGATGTTCATAATTCCGCCTCGGGGCACCGACTGACTTATCTAGTATCTAGCTTCGTCGGTAACAGATAAGATCTACATAGGTCCATTCATGTCTGGTACAGAACATGACATGAGCTTAAATGTAGTACACGGTCGTTGATATGACATATGATGATGAGCCTTAAAGTTCAATTTTTAATCATATTTAGTTATTTGACAGTTCAAAGACAATTTTTACTAGTGTATATCGTGTTTTAAGACGTTATCAAAATTAATTGTATAATAATTAAAATAAAAGTTTACATAAAAAAGTACACGATTTAATTTAATTCAATCTCGTTAATTCTTACACCAATTCACTATCTTTTTTTTTGTCAAAATTTAACAGTTTAACTGTCAAGTTACTGAATACAATTAAAAGTCGAACTATAGACGACGCGTTTTTACCTGCAAGCAACTTGCATGCAAGATGAACTTCATTGCAAGGCACGATCGAACGATTGGTCATATTATTTCTCGGTAGCCCGCAATGTAATGTAACTTGCATACGAGCTGGTTGCAGGTGGAAATATGACCTTAGGCCACGTGTCCACTTGCAACCGGCTCGCATGCATGTTTATTTATTTATTTATTCACGAGGCAATTACAACAGGTTACAATCATATTAAAATAATAACAAATACACATCATAGGTTTTCATCTAATTATGACCCAGAGCGTAATCGCACAACATGTGCAGTTACGTAAGGTTTATATTGTTCCTGCCAGGGTTGCGGAATATGTTCGAAAGGGTTACCGCGGCCCTGGAAGGAAAGGCACTAGGAAGACAAATTGTGGGTTTTAGTCAGTAAAAGTCTCACACTCCCTGCCGCTCCACCCAGAGCGGGAGGGGTCATTTGATGATTTCCCATCCTCAAAAAAAAAAAAAAAGGTTTATGTTGTTGCATTACATTACGTGCTTTTTTTTTTTTTTTTTTTTTTTTTTTTTTTTTTTTTTTTATTGGATGGGAAATCATCAAATGACCCCTCCCGCTCTGGGTGGAGCGGCAGGGAGTGTCAGACTTCTACTGACTAAAACCCACCCATGCTCCTCTTAGTGCCTTTACGTTCCAGGGCCACGGTAACTCTTTCGAACAAATCCGCAACCCGGGTAGGCTCTGGCCTTAACGGGCCCCGACCCATGCTGACGACTGCTGGCTTGGCGCGCGTAGAACACAGCGCGCCGTCAACCCGGGCCTGTTCTGATCGGACGGCGAGCTACCCATTGCTCGCCGTCCACAGGCATCAGTCACTGCGCCGTGCTCAGGAGCATCAGTTCCTGGGCGGCGCAGTGGCTGACGTTCAACAGGAGGGGGTGAAATGGGGCCATTACTGGCACTCCATTTCAGCCCCCTCCGGAGCCCGTTGTAGGGGCTCTACTGCGGCTGTTGCAGTAGCAGCAGCCGCAGTGGAACCGGCTTTGGCGGCGGAGGAAGCGGCGGCGGTGGCGGCGGTCGCGGCAGAGACGGCGGTGGCGGAGGGCTTTCTCCGATTTCCGGCTTTGGCGGGTGGGGCGCAGGCCCTACCCCCAGCCCAGTGGTCGGCCGGCTTGCCAGCTGCCGCACAGACTGCGCAGTGCGGCGCGGCGTCGCAGGAGCCGGCCCTGTGACCGGGCTGACCGCAGCGGAAACATAGACCGCTGCGGTCCACCTCCGAGGTGCATTGTGTTCCTACATGGTGGCCCACCTGGCACCGGAAGCACCTCAGAGGTCGGGGTTCCAGCAGTTTGACCTGCGCGGAAACCCAACCCACCAAAAACCTACGGCCCTCCGAGATGGTCTTGGCCGCCGACACGGGACAGCTCACCACAATGGTGCGCATGCCCGTGTTGTCAGGATGTAGGGTGCCCGCCTTCACCTCCTCTGCTGAGCACCCCCCCGTCCTAACGACGGCGGCCACCACCTCCGCCTCCGTGACGGAGTCGTCCAGGCCCAAGATGCGCATGTCGATGCGCTTGGTGGGCCTGGACACTCGGGCATCGTCCGCGCTTAGGGACGCCCTGAGCCTTTCGGCTAGAGCGTCCGCGGTTGGGCCGCTGGCTGCCCCGGGGATCTCCAGCATCCGGGCCCCAGTCATGGTGACCCGGAGCCGAAGGCCCCCCACGATGCCCAGCTCACCAAGGTTCACTGCCTCCTTCGCCTTGGTGAGCACGTCCGCGTACGTCACGCCCCTCTTCGCCGCGTCCGGCTGCAGCGTCAGAACTACAGCCGCGGTTTTCGGGGGGCGCAGCGCAGCCGCGACGCTTCGCGCCTTCTGCCGCCGCTTCCTCTCCCGCCTCTTGGCCGCCCTGGCTGCCTTTCCCGCCTTCCCCTTCTCCCCGGCCACTTGCCATTCGGCTTGAGCCGGGGGAGGAGCTGAAGGCGAGGAAGCTGGGGGGAGCTGCTGCTCAGACGGCGCAGGAGCCTTCGCCGTCCGCGCAGCAACCCCACCCTTCCTCTTCCTTCCCGGGGCCGGGTCCGATATTCCCGGCACCGGCTTCGCGGGTGCCGGCCCGGACCCTTTGCCCTGGCCGGACGACCCCGGTGTGGCAGCCACGGCGGCCGCATACGACGCCTTTTTCTGGCCTGGGGGGGCCTTCCCACTCGCCGCTAACGGGGGGCGCAGGACGATGCCCTCCAGGACGGAGAACCGCGCCTGGAAGGCAGCCATCTCCTGCCGCACGAGGTCCAGCACCTGGCTCTCCTGCGGCACGGGCTGGTCGTCCTTCTTGCGCCCCCCTTGCGGCGCCCCCTGTGGGCCGGCTCCCCGGAGCCTGGCCAGGTCTGCGCGGAGCCCCTCGTTCTCCTTTCGGAGACGCTCCGTGGCGGCAGCCAAGCGGGCGACCTCCGCCCGCAGCTCGGACATCTCGTCCGGCGGAGGCCCACCTTTGGTAACCTCCGCTGCCGCCAGAATGGAGGCCATCGCCTCGCTTATGGCCTTGTTTTTAGAGGAAAGTTTCCTCTTCAAGGCCACATCGCGAAGCGCGGCCTCCACCACCTCCGCAAACCCGGCCCTCCGGTCATCCGGCTCGCCGCCGGAGGACTCCAAGCCTTGAGCCCCACGAACGCCATCTTCGGGGGGTCGTCCAGCATCCTTGGAGGCAAGGACTCTGCCCTTGCCTCCCTCTCGGCCCTTACCCCGCCTGCTGGTGGGGATCTTCCGGGCCGAGGCAACCTCTTCGCTGCAAGACGACCCCCGGTCGTCTTCCGGCCTAGGCCGCTTGCGGAAGGACCTCGGGTCCTCCGCTGCAGTCCCTGCCCCCTCGGGTTCAGAGCTCGCCGAGCTCACTGTCACCAGGTCGTCGGAGTCCAACTCGGACTCCGACTCTGCACCCGCGCGACGCTCAGGCGAGCCCTTCTCCCAATGTAGCGCTCTTCTACCCGCGCTCCGCCCGGCCGACACTTTGTCGGGCGAGCTAAAATCGAAACCGATCAATTCCGCGAAGGATGTTCCGGATCGGGGGCCTCCTCGGCCCTTGTTGCCATCGGCAATCGGTTGGTGGACAGCCCTGTTGCCCCCCCCAGAATACGAGGAGCTTGACGCACGAGGCGTGGCGGATTCTCGGACCGCTGTGCAGTCCGTACCGCCCTGGGGTAATTTCTGTTTAGCAGGCCTGTCCATAATTTCCTTTTTGAGGGTGCGGTCCCTATCTCCCCTCCTCTCCCCCTCTCTCTCAGTGCTTGCTCGCCGCCCTCACAGTCACGTCTGATGATCAGACGCGTACCAGAGAGCAGCGAGCAAGCCAATGAGACGCACACCGTCCGAGGACCCGAACACTGCTCAAGTCTCCGAACGGTGTGCCCCTCTTGTGTCTCTCTTGGTCTGGTCTCTCACTTGGGACCTTCCGGCATGAGTGGCTCTACCGGCAAAGCCCCCAAGATCACTGAGACACGCAAGCCCCACCACGACGGCAACGTGGAGACACGGTTGGTGGGGTACATTACGTGCTTAAGATATCAATCGTTACTCCGTGCCCGGCAATGTAAATAAACTTGCATGCGAGTTACTTGGAGGTGGAAACGCAGCCTTAGAGCATGTTTATACTTGCAATTTCTTGCATTCACATCTACTCGAAGGCAACGCTTGACAAACTGTCGCGAGTGGGACCTCCTACGTAGTTTACACCTTCAAGCTACTGTCAGATATACTCTGACACTTCTTGCAGAAGAAGAATCTTCTTCGCGGATGGAAACACGGCCTTAGAAAGAGGAGCTCGTGTCGCATCTGACTCTGTCTGGATTTTTGCTGGGGTACCTAATGGAAACAGACTTCACTTGTTTTTTTGTTATTTTGGAATGGGCTAGCTCTTGACCTCGATCACGCCTGATGGAAAGCGATGGTCTATGATGGAGCAAGCGTGCCCAGAAGATGCCTTACTGGTACTCTCACGCGTCGACGAAACACTGCAGGCTGCTTGACGCCGGTGGGAGGGTGGTCGCGAACCAGGCGAGTCCTACCACCGCAAGGGAAGGATTGGCCAGTATCATAAGATGTTAGGTGAGACTTTCCAGGATGCGCTGAGCGCTCGGTTCAGTTGAGTACCTGAGGGAACAAATTGCGCTACACGAGGAGGCTCCTTCATGCATTCCATGACTACATATGCATATTTTGTGAAACCCTGCTTGAGTTAGAACATACGTAATGATATATTATCATGACACTGTTGCATCTATTTCTTCAATTCCTGTTGTCAACATTCCCAAACCTGACATTTCCACTTTAATCTCAAAAGCATATTGACAAAGAACTCGAATCCCCGAGTGCTGAAGTGAAGGCACACGTAATATTTTATAATGCAAATGTCTTACCCTCCATATTCATGAGCTGGCATTGCAATTAGAGAGATGGACTTCCATGTATTATGTTAATTTTGGCTCCTTTTTACCCAAAATAATATTGTGGGATGGATGGATCTTTGGCGGTTTCGACTTGGCCGGAAATGTTGTGTTTATTTTATTCAGTACTAGCTTTTTACCGCGGCTTCGCTCGATTTTTCTACTAATGAAATGTAATGTAGTGTAGTATTTCTCGAGATTATTAGACACATTCAAAACATATTTACAAACATTTATATTTTTATATTAGTTACGTTATTATTTTACCCGACGACTGCGAAGTGGGAAGTTTAATTAATGTGTATTTTGGCTGCTGCATTGTACATTCTGTTGCGGATTTTGTTCGAAAGTGTTACCGCGGCCCTGCAAAGAAAAGGGCACTAGGACGAGCATGAATGTCTGACACTCCCTCCCGCTCCACCCAGAGCGGAAGGGGTCATTTGAAGATTTCCCATCTATAAAAAAAAAATTAAGAAATAGCTGTACATTCTAGCTGAAGTTATTTCCTGATATATGCCTTTTACAAGGTGTCTATTCGTCTCCGATATTCAATAAGTGTTTGTTTGTGCTCCTCAGATTTATATAATATCTTGGGACAACCAACACACCGCCATCTGATCCCAAACTAGGCAGAGCCTGTACTATGGCAACCAGACAACTGATAAACTTACTTATATATTTCTAAATACATACATATTATAAATATTACACACCCAGATACAGAACAAATAATCGTACTCATCGCACAAAGATTTGTCCTGTGTGGGAATCGAACCCACGACCTCCGTCCTAGCAGTCAGGGTCACTAACCACTAGACCAACAGGCCAATATATGGTTCCAGTCTATGGTTCCAGAACA
The DNA here is from genome assembly GCA_947386135.1 of Melanchra persicariae. Lineage (NCBI taxonomy): Eukaryota > Metazoa > Arthropoda > Insecta > Lepidoptera > Noctuidae > Melanchra > Melanchra persicariae. The sequence continues at coordinate 9,376,431 of OX376652.1, read as the reverse complement.
CACAAAAACGTGTCGGGTAGACAATTTTCCTTGTAATCGTCTAATATAAACATTCCAGTAATAAACGGAAGCCAATTATTCTATTTCGGAGCACCAACTAAGAAAATGAAAAGTTCAGCTGAAAATTAAACTTAATCGAAAGTTGAGATTCAACGCGCAAGTAAATTAGTCTGAAAATTAAGATGCCCACTATTTCCCGCCTAATTGCGCCCTACCCTCGTAAATATAGCTGTAATCTACGAGGAACTTTCTAGAAAATATCGTCTGGTTATGGTAACGACTAAGCTCAGGGGTGGTACCAATATACCTTTAACATATATTGGTGATTGTGGTTATGTAATAACACGGGTTGATCTTTGAGGTTAAGCGACGCTTGCCGGGTGTTGGTTTGTGGATGGGTGACCGTCCATTAACAAAAGAAAAATTATGAACTAACTAACTAACTAACTAACTAGTAAGTTAACTAAAGGTAACCAAAAATATTGCAGAGATTGGCAATTGTAAGCTTCAAGCTTAAGTCTGCTTATGGAAACAATGGAAGAAAATGAAGAAAATTTTGTTTCTTTTCACAGCATAAAATAAAACAGAAAAAAACATGATTGTGCCAAGAGGTGCTCAGCTCTGTGTAAAGTAAGGTGACAACACTAGCACACTTAAAAAAAACCGGCCAGGTGCGAGTCGGACTCGCGCACGAGGGGTTCCGTACCATTATCTATTAAAAACGGCAAAAAAATTTACACACTTTTGTTGTATGGGAGCCCCACTTAAATTTTTATTTTATTCTGTTTTTTAGTATTTGTTGTTAAAGCGGCAACAGGAATACATAATTTGTGATTTCAACTGTCTAGATATCACGGTTTATGAGATACAGCCTGGTGACAGACAGACAGACGGACAGCGGAATTTTAATAATAGGGTCCCGTTTTTACCTTTTGGGTACAGTAATACACACACAAAGTCATTCATTGTAGAATCTTTTGATAAAACAAATAAGTATAGGAACGCGACACCCCATTACAGTCTCGTTAAGTTATTGATCCACAAGATACACGTATCTAATTAAATAATTTGAAAACTCTTTACCTTCCATCACTCCTATGATAGCCTCGAGCAATGTTTGCTTCAATGTATCAAACGTCAGGGATCCTTCCACTCATTAACGACTTCTCTAAGGATATTTTGTTTCATCTCATCATCTAATTAATATGTTTTTGAACACTCTGGCAAAGGAGAACAAATAAGATCAATGTATTTTGAAGGTATCGTGCAAATTTTATGATTATAATAATTATTCTCAACGAAGAAAATACGGAAAAAAACTTGTATTGCTAATTACAATGCTAACTCGTTCTCTTATGGCGATTTAAAGTTTCCCACCTTGGACCTAGGCTTAAATTGCCACAAGACAACGAGTTTCGCGAACATGACATTGAAAAGTCCCTACAGTCCTTCTCTCAAACAACAAAACTATAGATCAGTGTATATACGGAAAACCGCATGTCAATAGACACTGTTACTGCGAAAACTGCCCTTATTTCCACGCAATAAAAGCGCTGTCATCCTACTCCAGACGAGCAGACTACACTGTACACAAATACATGAATGTATACAACGCCAATTTCAACTACCTACCTGACCTTACAAAGGTTATAATCAAAGCAAACCTACGTATCCCATACATACCCGTCTGTCTGGGCGTCGCATTCATGGTGCAGTGCCAAAAATCAATAAATGCCTCCCCATGGGATACGGCGAGCCACCTCTGCGAGCCCCCTTTAGGTATAAACAGATAGTTATATACGAGTGGTATATAATGAACATTGACATTGAAGGGTTCGAAATATTGAGTTGGCGTGTGGGGAACGGGATTAAAGAGAAGATACGTAATTTGGATGAGAGTGGTCCTGGGGCAAGGATTTGTGATGTTCAAGTTTTATTTTGATTCGTAATAAAAATTTTTCGTGGCATACAGTGATCAATCAGTTTGTGTAAAACAGTTGTGTTAACTTGTTTAGGTATACAATAAAGTATATTTTAACCATTTAATTATCAAACAGTTTGATTGAGTTCTATTTGGTTAAAGGAGACCTTCACAAGTTTTGAAGAACTTCTACGCATAAGTGTTTTTGAAGTTTTAGGCCAGTCATTAAAAACACCTAGTCACAATAGATTGGATTGTACTGCACTGTGACTAGTTTCAGTAGAATCGTTGAACTGATGACCTGGTGAGGGTCGCTGGTAGCCGATGGATGCGAGACGCAGAGGACCGGTTGTTGTAGCGACACTTGGCCTATGTCCAGCTGAATAATATGATGATGATGATGGCTGCCTATCTGACCTCCACAACCCAGTAACTGGGTAACACAATACCCCCTTGCAATTCAGATTTCCTAGCTTCTGACGTAACGACTGCTAAAAATCTACAAATGACAGCCGGGACCAATAATAAGTAGGATTAAATTGTACAAATATTCAGCCGATTGTAGATTCATCGAACTTGCATGTAAGACTCGTCGGTAACTTCCCTGCAGCATCCCAAAGTCCTCCTCTCTCGATATTTATCTGTTCTACGTCCCTCGATGGCTAATTAATTGCATGGCCATCCACTCGTAATGTCAAATGCAACTTTTAATAACCAGCGACCCCTCTGAGCCGATTTTAATTAGCTTTTTTGCATTCAAAGCCAGCGCCGATTTTATGATTTTGCTTTGATGTTACGGTTAGTTTTTTGCTTTGTATGTACCAACTTATTAGTAGGTATGTTTTTAGCCATTTTGTGTTAACAGGGATATGCCATTCGACTATTTTATGTAAAGCATACCCGATGTCTAAAAAAATATCAATATCAGGATGTGTTTCAGGAAAAAGTATGTTTAAATTATTTACTGAGAAGGGAACAATGTGTTATTGTTCCCTTCTCAGTAAATAATTTAAACATACTTTTTGGGACGAAATGTATTTCAAATTATTTCCTCCTCAAATCGGCCTCGACTCCATTCTCTCAAACCTGTAGCCCTGTTATTTACCTCGATTTGAGTTTTTTTTTCTTTCGTCATTAAGTCATCTTCGGAAATTAAGTCATCTATTTAAACTGAGGTATAACAGTGTTATTTATAACTTTGCTGAATAACCGCCAATTACCAATTAGCCTCCTCTTAATGCGAAAACTACTTACCTAGCGTAACGTACCTAATTTTACTTTCTTCAAGACGCTAATTGGAGGTCAATCAGTATGATATAGATAGTCTTATTTCCCTAAATAGTCTATTTATCGAAAGCAAAAATTATGTATATTTTTTTCTTTACTAAAGTTAACATTTTTCCTTTTTAATTAACGCCTAGTTGACACTTCGCGGGACTCAAGGGCTGGCTTTTACCTGGGACAGAAGATAAGCATTGCCACACAACGTGGCATTGCCGTCAGTCTTTTATGCACACGTCCAGTCGAATGTGTCATATTTTGAGGTAACTTAACTTAGGTACGAGATTTATGTGTACTTTTAATATAGTAATTAACTTTTTAAAGGGAAGAATTTTGTTGCACTTTCAAAACTATTTGGCTTCCATTTTATAGACGTGTGGTAAAAGTCTCGAGCTACATCCTTCAGACTTGTTATCCGGAGTCACGCGGTCGCGCTGATTTCCCGTGAGGACCTTAACTTTTACCATCCTAGTGCGCTTAGGAATTAGTTCCAGACATTGTAGAAGGTTTAATCAATTATAATCTTTAGTAACACTTACGTGAGTCTTACAAAATATTGCAGTTGATTAAACCTTATATAAAAACCTACTGATAAAACTTACCTAGGTTAAAATTGATTTAACCTTGTATGAGTATGTTATTGGGAGTGAGTATTCGTACCCACTCCCAAAAAAACGAGGGTATATTTCGATATACCCTCGTTTTTTTGTTTTCTTTTCATACAAACTTTCGAATCCTTTTTTTTTACGAAATGAATGAACTGATTTTAATGAAACTTGGTGTGCATACGCTAGATATCCAGGTCTAAATAGTTATCAGAGTACATTTTTGAAAAAGATTTTAGAGGCAGAGAGAGCGATTTTAAGTTTTCTGTAGAAAGTGAAAAATCACTATACCCTTCCCTCTAAAGTTTGTATGAAAAGCCGTACCGCGTAAACGCTCTTAAGCATTTGTCAAATTTACTTTAGCCTGAAATCCTATCATATTTTGGCATTACAGTAGGTATGGTTCGACACGTTCTAAACTCCAATTACTCAATTCAGAAATACACAAAACGTAGCATTAAATTTTACTTTCACTATAATACTCGTTTCGCAGATAATATTTACTTAGGTTGAATGCTATTATATGATACAAATTGTGTAAGTCGCATAAAATTAAACCAAAATACTAGGGTTTGTTGTTGTATAAATTCAAAATTCACTTACGTTAACGATACTGTAACGTTACTATGCGTCAAAATATTCGTGCTAGGCTCTCAGATCATGCCAGGGTTGCGGATTTTGTTCGAAAGAGTTACCGCGGCCCTGGAACGTAAAAGGCACTAAGAGGAGCATGGGTGGGTTTTAGTCAGTAAAAGTCTGACACTCTCTGCCGCTCCACCCAGAGCGAAAGGGGTCATTTGATGATTTCCCATTCTTAAAAAAAAAGGCTCTCAGACCAAGATCAGAAAGGTAAGGTGGGGTTTTGGTATTTAGAGCTGGTTTTTGTAATACCTACTCAGACAACTTGTTAACTCAATAATAAATATACTTAGGGCCATTTTCACCAAGCCAAACTGATCGCGATCAGTGTACGTTTATGAGCTGTCAGTGTCACTATTTTTCTATGGAATATTGACGCTGACAGTTCTTGAACGCAGTTTAGATGTACTGATCGCGTTCAGTTTCATTGGTGAAACCCGCTCTTAGTCATTTGACATAATTATATGACATACAAAAACTATCAAACCGCACCATTTTTGTTCTTCTGAGTGTCAACTATTCTACTAATTTTTAAGCAACGACGTTCGCATTCGTATGTCAGTTGCAATTTGTCATAAAAGCCTTAATTTCCTTACATTTTTGACAGATTGCAACTGGCATGAAAATGCAAATGTTGCTTAAAAATTAGCATCTGTTTATAGCCCTGACACACAATGAAACCTTGCATAATAAAAACCTACAATTGTGTCATAGACTGTTATAGACTCCTTACAACATGAAACCTGTCACTTCCCATACTTTTCTTATTATTTCCATCCTTGCCTTTGCAAAGTTACCTCAATTCTTTTCCATTTATGTTACGAACGATTTGCCACACCGATTGTGTTTATATAAAGTGTTACACAAATAGAAACTATATTTCAGTTTCTTGTAAGTTTCGTGTATTTTTTAGTTATTTTCTATTTATGGATGCAAAAATATAAACTTTAAAAAAATGGTTTCGTAAGCAAAGTGAAGGATTTTATTTAACGCGAAGTTTGTTATTTGAAGCTAGTTCTGTAGGGAAAAGGATTATCTACTATTTAGATAATCCTTTTCCCTACAGAATGTCATGTTTTTGTTACGTACGAAACGTTACTTGGTCTTTTATTTCTATTGAAAAATGTTTTTTTTTTATCCTCAGGTTCGGTTCTCGGGTGACGCCGAATTTCAGTGTTTGTGTTGCGTGTCTCCGCAGTTCACGGTCCATTTTTCGTCTTGCGCCGCATGCTTTGTCACCTGTATATGTGAGGACCTTATGGTTGCGTCAGGGAATGGTTGAATACTGGGCCAAAAATAAAATTTAATTTTTTGCCATCGACACGCCATTAAAATCGGACTACAAAACGTACGGTGATACAACACTGGTACATGGCGGACATCCCACGCACAAAAAGTTTTGGGATTACTTGAATTGTATATAAGTAAAGCTAAGGAGTGGAATTCCTAGCCGGAGTCTGTGTTTCCTGATAGCTTCAACCTAGAGTCATTAGACTACTTCTAGGCAAGCGTACTCTATCGAACACATCATAGTTTTCTATCAGATGAGATTGTAGTCAAACGCGAATGTATCAATAATAATGAAAATGAGACAGTTATATTGCGAAAGAGTTTTTACTGTGTAAATAACTAGTTTTTTCCATGGTTACAGGATTTGTGCATTTTGTAAAAAATTTGGATTTCAATCATCGGTCAGCCATTCTAGAGATTGTTTCCTACAAACAAACTACATATTTTGTGTCCTAATAGTTAGTTAGTTTATGATAATACATTTGTATGGAGCTATATGTGACCTGTTTCAAACAAAATGCTTGCCCATTTTAACTTAATTAAATTCGAGTGAAAATTATATGAATAGAAAAGATACGTTCCATTATTATAATTGCAGTCACTAAATAAATAATTATTCTAATGAAACGCTTGTAAATAACGCCACAAAATATTCCAACGCGATATGTAGGTACAGTTCGCATACAAAATACCGCCGTACTACAATGTTATTTTTATCATTTTAATTTTTTTTTGTCAATATTCAGGCATTAGGTATTAATCATAACATTCATAACGCACAAACAAGAAAAAAATTGCTATTTATTACTTTTTGCTCGCATAACTAGACAAAATGTAAGAAACAGCAGATTTTTTTAAGGAGAGTTTATTTACGAATAAATCGTGTCTATTGCAAACCTGTGAAAAATTCTACCAGAAAAACGACTTAAGTGATTTTTCAAGCAGTTTGTTACAGTTTGTGGTATTTACTTTAGTTCAATCACAGATTTGATGTCACCAACTGCATGAGAAGTCATTTCTCCGAAAGTTTTTAGTCGTTTTTTTAAAGACTAATTTTTTGTTTTGTAATTTTTTCCTTAATGTAAATCAGGTACCCAACATCACCTTAAAATATGACCACACCTTTCTAGTACACCATGTATTATGTACATGGTGTACTAGAAAGGTGTGGTCATATTTCACGAAACAGACAAATGACTATTTACGCTCGAAGAAGCTGTTAAATAACATTTTCTTTAATTTAGCAGTTCAGATTTCTTAGTTGCGTTTCACTGTGGGTTGCATTTCATTGCAGGCATCAATCGGTCGACCGTGCCCCGAAATGTAATTAAACTTGCACGCGAATACCTGCAAGTGGTAACGTGTCCCTTATACAAGTGACAGTCTACAAAGCCAAATATTTTCTAAAACTTGATGATGTGTCATATTTTCGGCCAGGAACTATTAAAAGTTTCAATAGGAAAATGTAGTTCGTTTCTTGTATCGGGAGTCGATATCATCAGGATTTTCCTCGATTGTTTCATTTATAGACGGTTTTTCCGCCTTTTTCTCCTTCTTTCGGACTTTGCCTAAATCAATCGTATACACTGTTAACCAAAATCGTCGCTTACCATCAGATGAGGTGGTGGTCTAACCACATATTTTTTTAATGATAGCATAAACGAGATATCTGAGCCTGCCGCGCATAAATGAAGTAAAACTAAAATGTTAATTGACTTTTCATGCTAACTGTACAACAAAATGATTGAATTCATAATAGAATTTAACTCATTTAGGTTAACCTAAAACCCTCTTGTAGCTTAATGTAACCTTTATGCAAAGGTTACCATTAAAATGTACTATAGTTGGCGCCAAATAGACTTCCAATAGCGGCCATTGACCCACTTAAATTTTTTGACATTCTTAATAATTTAATTTTTGAAAAGTCGTACAGCTTTACATTTTCTAGTAATGAACAACTTATTATTATTATTTTTCGGGTACCTATGAAGAGATATATAGGGTGACTGGTAATTAGTAACAACTTTTACTATGGGACCAAACGTGAACACGCGAAAAAAAATCAGCTGTAGGGAGCAGCTGATTTTTTTTCGCGATTTCAGGTTTGGTCCCATAGTAAAAGTTGTTGGTTATCACGAGTAAAATGATGTGTTTAAGTATCGGTCAGCAATATAAGGGAAGGAAGAACCTGTCACCCTATATAAGGGAAAGGTTAATGCCCTTTATTGCAAATTTATCTGGCTGCAACCATAGGTGAACATTTTGACACCAATTGCATTGTGATGATATTTTTATAGATTTATCATCATCATCTTACTATCCTTGTTCCAACTTACTTGGGGTCAACGCCACACGTTTTCCTCTTCCTTTCCGTCCTGTCAGTCGTCACGCTATCAATGAATCTCTTTTCTTTTATATCATTCTTCACACAATTCAATCTTTCCTTTGATATTTTTATGGATAATGTTAGGTAATATTTGGATTCGATTTCTACGTATGGCACGTGTTTTCTGGTTTACAATTTGTAAAGATGTAAAACATAAAACAAGATGTTTATTATTTCTTTTTTTTAAACCACAATTTTAATCTTAATCTATAAAATTTTAATCTATAAAAATCATAATATGCTAACTTTAAAACGCTACTGCAGCTTAAAAGATAAAACATTTTTCCCTCATATTCTTGGCTTATCAGACTGTCTCATTTGAACTTAGTATTAATTAAGTCAACTGCAGATGTCTCCTTAATAAGGCTTTCATTTTAATCCAGGCAACTTTTCTTTCTAACTTATTGGGAATTTTGTTATAATATTTCTTTTAAATCTAAATTGGAAAGAGACTTCAATGAAAGTTATGTAATTAGTAACATCAGTGGTGGCCCAGTGGTTACATCACCGACTTACAGTTGTAGGTTCAAACACAAATAGCCTTTACTTTGTATTATTTATTTCATCACGACTGCTAGAAGAAAAACATCGTACAAAAACCAGCATCTCCACAAAAAAAATATATGTAACACCAATCCATACTCAAGTGGCGGATTAGCCCATAGCCCAATTCCCTATCTAGGCCTGTGTCCCAGCAGGGGCTAAAATATGGTTAAACGCTAGTAAGAAAGTAGATCGAAATTTCTAGGGACAAGTGGTGACTTGGAAACCACTTTATATGACTCCACAAACGAAAATCGCGGGAAAACGGTAGTTCATTTTACTCACTTACTCTCTTTACACCAATTTTAACCTTGATACACCCCATAAAGTCCCCTAAAGGTTTGCAGATCATGTGAATCGTACCATAATATTGATTAGAGTGGGTTCCCGCGGGCTAAACTATCGATTGGTTCCCCCACGCTGTATTATCGTGGTGTGTGTTGTTGGGGCTTATCGTGGTTCTGTATAACATTGAATTAGTGTTGGAATCGAAAGTCCACAGGGACGCTTCTCTTGGGATTTGTAAAACGCGGCCATCTGGACAGAGCACTAGGAGGAGCATGGGTGGGTTTTAGTCAGTAAGAGTCTGACACTCCCTCTCGCTCCACCCAGAGCGGGAGGAGTCATTTGATGATATCTTATCCATTAATACAAAAAGGCCTTATATTAAACGCTGCGGCCCCGACATGTGAAAATTCCCAAATAAAAAATTAATCTTATGTAATTGGTAAATAAACATTAAATTCGCGATTAATTCGGCGCACACCGGTGTGTTGCCGGTGCTTGAGCCTAAGAATACGGTATTTGACTGGATTTTCTTTTAATTTTCTCAATACCTAGATAAAAAATCAAGACGCTGTAAAAATCACGGAGTAGTGAGCGTTTTAAAATTTATGATAAACGGAGACAGCACTAATTGCTTGTGACGTCATTTGCAAGTCACGCCGTAGTGATTTTGCGCCATGCAGTACAAACAACGTTTTTCGTGACAAAGATGGAAGACATTTCGTAACCGTGTAACTTGTTTATTTTTTTTTCCGTTTTATTTACATTTTCACAACAAAAAAAATGGAACGAAAAAGATGGAAATACACCATCAAGATTAGGTCAGCCAATGGAAGTGTAAGCATAAGCTGACATTAATCTGCATCTATAGAATTGGGCATCAGTACTGTGGCTCAAAAGGGTCCATGCCAAATCATGGATCAGTTTTTGTTGATAAAATATCAGACAAAGAATTCATGGTCCTTAATTTTAAATCCAACAAAACTGCACCCCATAGCAACCATTATTAAACCATAGAACCCTCCTGCACAACATCTGTCGGGTTGTGCACGGGGTTCTCGCCGTTGTGTGGTGTTGTTAGTGCCTATAATTGCGCGCACAACATTGATAGATGACCACTCATTACTTGTCATAGTGGGATTACCCTATAACGTGGGGATATCCATGGGTGCGGCGTTTGTACCTACAGTGGCGATTGATTTTGTAGTGGCGTTGAATTTTCTGGAAGGCTGATATTTTGTTATGATAGCGTATAGGTACGAACTATTGGATTCTTGGTAGCTAAATAATAACAGCCGCACAGGTCGATCTTCGAGGTTAAGCGACGCTTGCCGAGGTTGGTCCGTGGATGGGTGACCATTGGTTCCAGCTGTGATTTCAAGACCGCCAAAACATCTCCAAGAAACTCTGTTTGCTCGTTCGCGTCAACTCAACTTCAAATCAGAATAGGGTATTTTCCTGTCTTTTTGTACATTTTATACAAAACATCAAATAACACTAAGAAGAAATCGTTTTTCTAATAACAGCGCCAATTTTTTTAAATTAAATGAAGCAGTAATATTAATCATTTCAAATATAATTCTTGGAATGAGGAAGTGTGGGGGCGTGGTGGACACATCTCCTTTCTCTTTTGTACGCGTGTAATCTAATGGGTGACGTCATATATCAATTCTGTACATGCATCCTTTTTCGGTTACTAGATATTTAACATCTATCAAATCTGGTGGAATGGGATTACACCAGATTTGAATAAAACTTAAGATGGAAGCGCCAGGGTAGCCCGCGATATTCAAATTTTCTTACGTTTTTTGCCGTAGCAAGTATGTATTTATAGAGTTATAATAATTAAAATAATCAATACAACTCCTTCAGTTAGAATTGATGCCAAATGTTATGATTTCATGAAACTACATTTGACATTCATTTCTAACTCAGTTGTATTGATGATTTTAATGATTACAGTTCTGTAAATACATCTTGCTACGGCCGCGAATCATATTTTGACCAACATACAACCTGATACTGACCTGCACATTGCAAAAAACGTAAGAAAATTTGAATTTCGCGGGCTACCATGGCGCTTTCACCTTAAGTACTTAATTTAAAACGGATTAAGCAAATCTTTCTACATAGTTTCGATTTCGGATAAAGTTACGTTTTGGTTTGACGAATAATAAAAAAGTTGATTCAAACACCCTATTAGGTTAAAATTAAAAAGTTTTCGTGATAGAAATCACTTGTTTCTGAAATCACCTGGTTCGCGACCACCCTCTCACCGGAGTTCGGCGTCAAGCAGCCTGCTGTGTTTTGTCGACGCGTGGGAGTACCAGTGCCTCAGGGCATCTTCTGGGCACGCTAGCTTTCATCATGGACCTCATCTATCGCTTTCCATCAGGCGTGATCGAGGTCAAGAGCTAACCGATTCATAAAAAAAAACTTGACTTTTATATCCAAATGTTAGTTTATTAGACAGCCATTTCAAAAGTACACAATTATTTTTTAAATTAAACGATGCCTCCTTCTTCAAGTTATATACCTGCTTGAAATACAGACCATTCAATTCCATTTAAATTGATAATTAGATTTGTTAGGCTACAGTAAGTACTACAAGTAGATCATTAAGGGCTTTAAATTCTAGATTCAAGAACTTTGCGAGACGAAAAAAGCCCTTTGTAGTACTTGAAGGTGCCCTAGAAATGGCCTCTACTTTTATTTTATAGTTTGTTTTATTGTTTATAGATTCACCTACTAATATTATAAATGTGAAAATTTTGGAATTTTTTTTGGGACAAGCTCGCCACACCTTCCCAAACCACTGCAACTCCTGAAAGCTAGAATCAACAATGGCGACTACCAGAAAAGAACGTCGAGTAAATTAAGCTCGACGAGTCCCGGAGACACGATTTAATTGTCTTGGATCCCGCAACGAAATTAATCAGAAAATAACAGCGGAGGAGCAGGGAAAATATATTATTTCCACTTCCCTAATTATCAAGCAGGAGACAGAATAGAGCTAGGCCAAATAGGCACCAAGGGACATATACAACTGGGTTAAGCCCAGTTGCCAAGCACCACGGATTATATATTAACACTTATACTAATGGCTTCTAAATTGTGTGCTACTTTTGATTCTAGTAATAGTTATGACGCTTGAACGTACGAAAATTTGTTCTGGTTTCTACAAGGTCTGTAAAGTAAACAACTCCAGACGTAACCTGAATACTATCTAACATAACGTTACGTTCAGTTTGCCAAAGAATACAATCTCATAAGATATGATGTGTGATTAGTCAATCTTACCACGACTGATCGACGATCGGTATCAAAAGACCATGATTTTGACTAGAGGCCTTAGACAATGCGCCATTCAATTAACGAATGCGACTGTCGAAATGCCAAAATGTACGAATTTGATCATGTGACATTTCGATAGCATCTGTCAATCCCATACAGTTTTGACGTATTGACAATCGCCTTCGCCACGCTACCGTTGACAGAATGTCACTTGTCTCGAGCCCCAGGACATAGAATACCTTTGTCCTTCTAGTCTTATTCCGGAATATTTCCGACTTTCCCGCAATCGAATTTTATAAGAGCTATTACATTATTTTCGAGGAGGACCAATTCTAATATTTAATTTTCAAAATCTAGTAATTATGTCAACGTAGAACAATCGCACAAAATATGTAGAGAAAAATATTTATTTATCTAAGTTTGCATTACCATCAATTTGATTTTACTGATTTATAATTCCGTTATTACATTTTGTATTTGTTAAGATGGCAGCTGACCATTTTTGCAAAAGGTTTATTTTGAGCAACATGTTATTTGTCAAAATAAATTTCTACCCATCAAAGTCACTTTATACAATGTAAGTTTAATTAGTATTTTTCAGCCAAGTGAACATACTATGTGCATTAATACAAATGTTATTTAGACGTATAAGGGGTATTTTTTTGTTACAATATATAATATAAATAAATACAGAAAGTAAATGGAGACCGTCGCCTCGGGCGGGGGACACATATGATCAGGACGAATTGACCTGAGTGTAACTACACAGCTCCAAATGGAACACCCGTACTGATTCTATGTGAAGAAAATGTTCTAGTTCAGAATAGAAGAGCCCAAGCTTTGCGTAAAATTTAAAGATAGATAGATAGATAGATAAAATTTAAGTTCATGTGTTTTAGAAAGTTATTTTTAATAGTTTCGCTCCATTTAAGAAAATTGTTTAACTATATAATAGAAAGCTGTCCATCATCATCTTCCTGCCCTTATCCCATGTTACTTGAAGTCGGCGCAACACTTTTTTATTCTGTCTTGCCAGACGTCACGATATCATTAACTCCATTTTTTAGTATCACTCCTCACACAATCCATCCATCTTTTCTGTGGTGTCCCTCTCCCTCTCCACCCATCCACATGTATATTTATAACTGTTTTAGTTAGTCGCGTCGTTTAAAGGCGTCGCTCTAAGACATCGTTCCCAGGCGTCGCTCTACGACGTCATTCTTAAGCGTCGCTCTATAGCGTCATTCTAAGGAGTCGCCGCGTTTTAAGGAGTCGTCCTAAGGAGTCATTTTAAGGCGTCGTTCTTAGGCGTCGTTCCAAGAGCATCGTTCTAAGGCATCGTTCTCAGGCTTCGCTCTACGGCTTCGTTCTGTAGCGTCGTACCAAGGCGTCGTTCTTAGGCTTCGCGCTAAGGCGTGACACTAAGATGTCGTTCTAAGGCATCGCTCTAAAGCGTCGTTCTAAGGCGTCGTTTTAAGGCGTCTTTTAGGTCGTTCAGGTCGTAGAAATTTGAGTGTGAACTGTTACAGTATAGTTTTTAATCACCTTAAAATCAAATTCAAACTAACATGCTTACAAGGGTTCCATTAAAAGTCGTCATGTTATACTGGGGGACATGTTAAATCCTACACCTGACAAACGCAGGCCACCTCTCAAATAGGAATTAGGATCTCCCGAGAGGTTTTCACAGATTTTTTACCTGACTGTACTGAGAAAAAGTTGGGTTATGAGTAATGACTTCAATGTGAAGGGGACTTTTTTAAGCAATGAATATTAAGGATCGTTGGTGTTTTTTAACAAATTGGTCTAGTTTTTAGAATGTAGCCTATCGGTTTTGCTGACCAGGGCCTAAACCACCAACTCTTATAGCAAGAAACGGAGCTATACGTCCTGTATAGCTCCGTCTCTTTCTCACTGGAAGTAATATTGAAGTAATACTGCTTTAAGAGTTGGTGGTTAGGCCCCTGGTAACAATAGTAAGTTTGAATCAGTTCCGTTTTAATTATAAGGCAGATGGTTTCATATGGTATGATACTTTTTTTTATGGGATGCATGCCATCAAATGACTCCTTTCGGTCTGGGCGTAGCAGAAGAGAGTGTCAGACTCTTACTTACTAAAAACCCACCCGCGTTCCGGGGCTGCGGTAAATATTTCGAACAATTCCGCAACATGATATGATACTACTAATATTGAATGTAATGTAAGTTTAATTTATCAATGTTAGTATCGTTAGTAAGAAAATTAGTCTGTCTATCCGTTTGTAACCTCTTTTTTAGGGTTCCGTACCCAAAGGGAAAATAGGACCCTTATTACTAAAACTCGGCTGTCCGTCTGTTTATCTATCACCATGCTGTATCTCATGAACCGTGGTACTAGCTACCACGGTTCACATTACACATTTACATACATTTGAAATTTTCGCAGATGATGTATTACTGTTGCCGCTATAACAACAAATACTAAAAACAGAATAAAATAAATATTTAAGGGGCTCCCATACAACAAACGTGATTTGTTTGTCGTTTTTTATAGATAATGCTACGGAACCCTTCGTGCGCGAGTCTGACTCGCTCTTGGCCGATTTTTTTTAATATATGAAAGGATTTGGATGAAACTTGGCACACTGATAGGCCATGTAGGTACTGTTATAAGACACAGGATAATTTTCATCCTGGAAGTGTGTACGAGTATATTGGTATAATTTTTAACAAGATCAATGTAACCACAACTCTGTAACAATTGATCGATTTTAAAGAGTGTCCATGGAGTTTCTTGCACGTTCTTCTCCATAGAGATCTACGCTTTGGAACGTGCAAATAGCTTCACCGCTTTGATTTGACTATTCAAAAGTGCCTGTAAATGGTTTAATTGAAATAAATACTTTTAGTTTTAGTTTGAGACATTCACGCGGGGGAAACCTGCTCGTAGAGGCTAGTCATGAAATAAATTTCGATTTTTTTTTGACATCATCGCTTTCCACAAAAAAAGTAAGAGTAAAGCTATTCGTTTAGTTTAATATCAGAACATACATTAAAATATATTGAAAATAACATAAGTTTCGACGCTACATAACAACAGCATACACTTCTCAAGAATGCACATTTTAAAGGAAACACATAAAACTAAAGCTATTTCAATATCAAGTGGCCGAAACATTTTAGACTGAAAACATATTCCTTTTCTCGTAGCAAAGTTAACACTTCAAACGGGTAGTCATGAATTTTGGACGCCGTGCTACGCCTAGAGGATGCTACGCGGCTACGAGATGCTACGCCGTAGACACGTAGCGGTTTGCTCTTCGGAGAGTTGTATTTTCGACTAGCTTCTGGCCGGAACTTCGCCCGCGTGAATAGTTTTCATTCGTTTCAAGTATTTGCACGGAACCCTAGTTCTTTTTTTAAAATTAAAGTAGTCAAAGAGATTAGCCGGAAAAAACAGACAGTTTTTTTTTGTTTTTTAGTATTTAGTAAAAAAGATTTTATATGCATTTCGATATTACAAACAGAAACTTCAATTTATTTATTTGTATGTACCTATAGATTTTAAGTTTTATACACGTCATGGATAGATCCCTAGGGGGTAGGTAGAGAGACAAATGTTATGTATTCTGATGTGGTTCAGTTTCATGTTTTAGTGGAAAAGCCTACGGCCGTGTATTCGCCGTTTTAGACGAGTTTAGCAAAGCTTTTTGAGAGTCTGGTTTATTTTCTTAACGAAGCATTTAACTTTGAACTCAGGAAATGGCCTGGTTCAATGGGTAGCCGGCACGTTCTCTTGGTACTCGATACTACAATATCTGGGAAGTCGAATCAAAAGTTAGCATAGCTGTCACTTATTGGTTTAGACAAGAGGCCTTCAAAATCAGTACTAGTTGCACTCAACAATATTTACCGTATATATCCGTGGACATCTTGCCAGGCTACTGCATGACTTTCTCGTAGATGATCAGATTTCTCTGTTATTACGACACGCTTAGCTTGCACTTAGTAATGACAAAACCCCATTTTTAAAATTAATTTTGAACTCTACTCTCTCTAGCCTCAAAACCTGTCAAAGTTTTATGTGATAAAACTAAAAATGTACAATTTTCAGACTTTTTCCTTTACTTGTGCTGCAAGACCTTGCTACTTGCCAAATTTCATGATTCTAGGTCAACGGGAAGCGCCCAATAGGTTTTGATTTACTTGCGATGATCAAAATGCAGATAGTTGTTCCGGTGTGAATGAGAATTTATATGTTTGTAAATGCACCTACGATACAGGGGTAAAAACTGTGGGGCAACGTTTAAAAAAAATGTCACAAAAATTATGCATACAGTTCTCGTCAAATAACTTTGCCCCTCTGAAGTTGGCTACGAGTGGCTGCGTAGTAGTCAAAATTACGAACAAATTGCAACTGCGCATGCGCGGGGCGGGGATTATGGCGGCGCGATTTTATGTCTCAGTCGCTCGTTTACGTTCGATGCATGCTTGGGTCCCGCTTGTTCCCGTCAACGTGACTGCACCTGCGCAATTTTTGCATATGGCTAACTTCAGAGGGGCAAAGTTATTTGACCAGAACTGTACCTCATATTTTTTATTGCGTTGACTTCTATGCCGACCTCTCTTTAACCATCTTTCTAACCATTCAACAATTTTGCAAATCCTCAAAAATAAATTATGCATTAGAATTATGCATCACCTTTGTACCTAATTTTCTGTCTCCTTATTCTTATCTATTTGTTATATGTGTGTACAAGAACTGTCAAATGAATAAAAACAATATAATATATGCACGACCATATATAAAAAATATAAACATCCGAATCGATAACCTCTTCCTTTTTTGAAGTTGGTTAAAAATTCATTAAAATCGGATTGGAGATCACTTTCGCATCTATAATATTAGTCATCTTCTTCCCAGGGCTTCGCTCCTATGCCATATTCCAAAAGAACCGTGTGTTGCTCTAGTATAAAATGCAGCCTGTAGCTGCGTTCACCCGTTGCCCGCGGTTCCGCCCGTGTGGATGTCGGTTATCGCGTAAAAAAGTCCGTGGGCTCTAGACAAGTGACATTCTGTCAACGGTAGCGTGGCGAAGGCGATTGTCAATACGTCAAAAATGTATGGGATTGACAGATGCTATCGAAATGTCACGTGATCATTTCCCTACATTTTGGCATTTCGACAGTCGCATTCGTTAATTGAATGGTACATTGTGACTTGTCCATATCCCAGGGTATAGATCTGCCAAATTACATGAAGATACGTTCAGCCGTTTTAGCGTGAAAGCGTAACAGACAGACAGACAAAGTTACTATCTCATTTATAATATTAGTAGATGATTGAATTTTCATAATCAGTGGCCTTAGTGTGAGTTTTTTAACGTTCTCGATCGCGTTAGCGTAAACGTCAATTTGTATTGAAACTGAATAAGCGCCGTCTGGTGACACGGACAACCTGTTTTTTTCTATACAATTTGACATACGCAAACGTTTACGTTAACGCGATCGAGTACGTTAAAAAACTCACACTAAGCCGCTCGGATCAGTTCTGCCAGAGAGTAACCACAAACGAATAATTTTACCTCTATAAAATATTAGTCTAGAATTTGAGCATTGTGTTTTTGCAGAATGTGCCAGAGCGGCGTATTCGATTATTTTTTTATCTAGCCATTGCTATCCCACTACTGAGCAACAGCCTCCTTCAAGTCCTTCCAGACATTTTTCTAGCACGCCCCGTCTAGAACCAGCCCCAAATCATCTCGTCACCTGCTTCTGTGCCGGCCTGGACTGTTTCTTTCATATCAGGTATCTACTGTTGACACTCTGCGGTCAGTGTGCATGCGGTCAGTCATGACTCGCTGTGACTATTCCGACTTGAGCCTACTGGCCTTTTTACTCACGTCTGTTGATTATAATATCTGGTTAATATAAGGCTTATCAGAAAAATACGAACAAAGGCCTCATAAGACTGAAAAAATTGTTTAAAATCCCTTACAAAACTCTTGATGCACGGAAAGGTAATATTTTTCAAGATACAAACCTTTATCTTTACTCAGGACCATACCCAATCTCACAATGCAACTCGGCAACATTTTTACGACGCGCGACATATCGAGATTGACGCACGACGCACGTGCCGCGTCAACAACACGTGTTCCAGGCAACGTGACGCGAAACTACGTCATTTTGACGCTGCTACACTTTGTCGCTAGCGGAATGAAACAATATTCTTTGACGTTTTTAAGTGGTTGGATAAGAAGTGACGTTGAATGTCTTAAAAGTAATAAGTTTGACGTAGGTTATAATCAGAAAAACCACGTTAGTTTATCAGATTCTTCTTCTTCCCACGCTTTTGACGCCTACTCTTCAAAAAACTATTTCTCCGGGATAAAAGTAGCATTTGACGACACGGTTGGCGCAGTGGTTGAGCGATTGACTCCTTTGCTGCGTGTCGCGGGTTCTATTCCCGTTCGGAACAAACATTTGTATGGCCTACAGATAGTTGTCACGGGTCTAGCTGTTTGTGTATGTGAGTTTATATGTTTGTAAACGCACCCACGATACAGGAGAAATTCCTAGAGTGGGGCAACGTTTAAAAAAAAAAGTAGCATATGATACGCAAAGAATGTGTAGCTTTATATCTAGAACCAAGTAGGAAGGTGTAACTCCAAACTAAGCAAAGTGGGCTACCTTGATAGCAAGGTATGGATATGGAGCTTCACCGTTTTGACTGACCGACCTTGACAATTCAAAAGTGTTGACAATTCAAATTGAAATAAATGCTTTGAGTTCTAAGTTTTTTATTTATTTACAAACTATGCTTCACCTTCTATCCTGCTCTCTGTGCCGCAAACATGCAGTTTGCAAAGTTGCGCCACCAACGACTTAGTTTTGGACCAAACAAGTCTGAGTTTCTGTCGTACCAGCGACACGAAAGAGAAGTATCAGTGAAAAAAAATATTGTAGTTTGGTCAGTACCTACTTCTTTACCTAGTACATAAATAAATAATTAAGTAACCTATTTATAAGTTTCAACGGCTTACTTATTTTTAAGTTTTGGCATATAATACCAACATACATAGGTATTATTGTCCCATGGCTAGATCTTCTCTTAGAAACAACTGGACAGTACGATCTACTAGGTGTTATTGGCGGTTATAAGATCTGGTAACCACTATCCATCTGAAAGGTCATTGGCGTACAAACGATATAGTTCCATACTTACTATATCTAGTAAACCTCTTCATAAAACCTGGAAATTGGAGATTCTGCTCCAATTTCCAGGTTTTATGAAGAGGTTCTATCTGGAATTCTTCAGTAGCAGTCCTGATTCTCGATTTGTGCTTCGCTTCGCTTTAGGGAGATAGGGTAGCCCCTGTGGAAGTTAGACAAGGTTCTAGATTCATACATTACTGCCTAGCTCTTTGTATGTATGAATTTCTATGTGCTGTTTATGGGGAGTACTTTCTTCCGATGGCTCTTTGAAATACGCTAACAAAAATATTTTGTAACATTTTACATATCTTTCTATTTCTCTCCTATTACAGTAGAATCTCAGGAGTGATAACTAACAATGACGAAATCTTACGCGAGTGATTTTGACAGCAAAAAGATGACCATGACTAAGGTATGTATGTATTTGAACAGTTCATATTTTTATCCCTACGTATAGGAACATTTTTCTAGGAAGTGGTTCTCATTTTTCTTGATGTGTTGCTTTTGTGCCAGGTTTGAACTGGGGCTTGCATTGCTTTTATTTTCTGTTTTATTTTTATGTGGTTGTCCTATAGAAAGAACCCTTCAACTAAGCTGTCTATTTGCGTTTAATAAGTAATTCATCGAGCTTCTGATATTACACTTACATAGTGCAGACTATATTTTCAATTCTTATCAGTTCTCCTAAGTTTTGTACCTATTGTACAGTCAGTGTTATTTTTTTTTAAATACTATAGAAAAGTCCAGTATTATATCGGTGCAAATAAAACACTTATTTTTTCAAACCAGTTTCTTTATTTCGTGTTCATCATTTTAATACAACATACAAGTAAATTTATCATCAGATATTATTTTATCAATTCTTAAGATCTACCTTAACTAAGACTTGAATAACAAGTAGGTATGTATGAGTATTCATATCGATACATCGAAATGGTATCGATATGTACCAAAAATCTTACGGGATTTAAATGCTCAACCCACACATATTTAATCCAAAGATAAATAAACAAATTAACAAACTTCTTTTTCAAAAAAACCGACAATGGAATGTTCAGTATTAAAAAGTATCAATTCCAATAAAAGCCTGTATAAAAAATGCTTGGCTGATAAAAAAGAAAACACAAAAACGCACAAATTCACACAATAACTTAAACATGGAAGATGAATGTCTTAACTTTTTACGATGCGCCATTTTTGTGACGTCATTTGACGTTTATTGTTGTGGCAGTTTAGTTTTCCAAGATGGCGTCTACGATATGAGAGAGTTTTATTAAATATTCAAAGTTATGTCTGTTTTGGTGATTAAGCTTAAACCTCACGTAGGCTATTTTAATAAAAGAATGTGCACATTTTTATATTTTAAAGATAAGCAATTTTTATTATGACATACTTAGAACATACGAAAAACGACTTTGTGCCACAAATGACGTAACAAAATGGCGCGTAAGAAAAACAAAACTCAAAACTCTTTTTATCTCAAAGACAAATGACTGTAACATTAATTCCAACTGCAAAATATACTTTACAATATACTTTTTATTATTTTTAAATAAAACAAGAGGTACACAGTCAGTATTATTTCGACAACGATTATCTAACAGGGAATCTAATTTTCCATATATTATTATAAATATTGAAAGGGTCGATTAAGACAGTCACAGTGAAGGAAAGTTACACGCTAGGGGAAAAACACAGGGTGTGTAATAATGAACATGAAAAATCAAGTATTTAAATGTAGCATTACCAAATCTCATCATTCTTCTTGAAATTACATTTGCCAGTCGAATTGGAAGATTTATTTGTGTAGTCTATTGAAGGTTGTTCAATAGACGTTGTCAACTTTCATGTTCAGAATTATCCCTACAGACACACATTATGGAGTGTCGTGACTAGAGAAAGAATAGTAAATGGAACTCCCGAGGGGATTAAATTAAAGTCACTATTATTAAGAGGGTAAGTTACAAAAAGTTCCTTATAACTTAACACGCGTATAAGCGAGAAAACTTAGAGTCTAACCTAATCGATAGTTAGTTGACTAGCGTCGGCGACACACGATAATAAATTACAAATAAATTATTAATAAATTACATATTTTTCAACAAACAAAATCAAATAAATGAGACGAGATTTAGTTTTGACAGAACCGATCAGAGGTGATATGTCCAAAAAACTGGATGGAAAACATTACATTTTTAGCTTACCCGAAGTAGCCTTTCTTTTGAGCCAAATTTAACATTATTTATGTATCGAATACATTGTATAATAGTGATAGATCTATCGCATACGAGTACTCTTAAATAATCAGGTATATTTTTAAAATAATGATTGATAAATCACATGGCTGAGGTGTACCGCTGACTGAAAATTGTCAAACGGTCAGCCCAATCACCGATTTGACCATCATCATACAAGAAACTGCTAAATAAATAATCAGTCTCCTTTAACAAAAGTGTTGATTGATCAAAAGAGAATCAGTTTTTAAAAGAAACACCCGTAAGATATTTTATATCTGTAGGTAACCAACTGTTTTGAAATTTTAACCGGCGTTTAATTAACTTTTGCATGTAATCACGTTTAATCCTTCAGTACAAAGTTAGCCGGCTCTATTGTTTATCTAGTTTTTGAGGGAGTTAACGGATCAACTTTCGTTTAAACTTTGATTAGGTAAGTTGGTATCCGCAGTCGTGATCATTTAGCCTTTGATAGGTTCAATGTCAAAACAATATGTTACTGAAGTGAAGAGATGAATCGATGGTGAAAAATTTTGTGCATGATGGGCTTTTGCAATTTCCCTAATTTCTTTAGGTTTGAGAAGTTTTTTTAGATACATAAAGAATCCCAATTAGGTGTATCTGCAATATTAAAATGCAGATGATGTTTTTAATTCACGTTTGTTGAACTAATGAGAGTTTTCAATATTTTATTTGGTTTGTTGTTTCATTATTGCATTAAATTGAAGAATGTAATAGATTGGACCCAATTACCTTATCTTATGATTTTTAAAACAGTGATGGGTCGTTATATATATGTCAATTAACTAAAAGTGCGTGAGTAAAAACCAAAATCGTGAACATTTTTCAACCATAAATTCATCTCTGCAAATCTGTATTAAATTTTGGAAAATGCCTGTGTAACGGTTGATTTAAAAAAAAATGCTAAGAATCAGGAAGTACTAACTTTTAAATTAATATTTCGACAAATTCATGCAAGTGGACGAAAGCAGTTAGTTGCAAGATTTTCAGATCATTTATGTACAGAAATTTCCTGATATTTGCACAGGGGTTTAGCTATTAAAGCAGTGGCGCTTTGAAATCGTTGTTTGGCTATTTTTGCTCTTATGCAATACAATTTAAGAGTATTGTAAATGTAACACTAATAAGAAATCAACCGTCCATACAGACACTGTCCTTAAAATGTAACATTTTGTGCAATAATCATTAGTGAGGTGAAAATAAATAGTGGGTTGATATCGATAAAATGGTGTGCTAAAAAGGCGGAAACAGGTGTACCGATTTAGAGATCAGAACTGTCGAATACAATCTAATGTAACATGAACACTAAACAACTAAATCATTTGCCATGATTTCACTGTGTAGCGAGTGAATACGCGACCTTAATCATCAATGGTTACAATATCATCATTATCTCAAATAATAAGAAATTGGTAGAATACACAGTTTAATTGAATTTAATTGATGTTTTTCTACAAAACACAGTACAAATCATGGTAACGATACATTTTATTACCACACGTTAAGTTTAAATTCCTACACAGATATAAACCTTAAGTATCGATTAGCATTCAAGTTCATTATGAAAAAATATATCATTGGAAATATTTTTCAACTTCTCTCCTTAATTTCAAACCACCCAAGAACAACTTAATTATGCATGTGACAACCGATTTTTATAACTACATGTTTATTCCTAACAACACTTTGGCAACAAATAGTATTTTCAAATTTTTTTTCATTACCTTTTCCCATCAATTTCAAATGTAACGTCAACATTATTGAAGTTAACATTACCATGGTTTTTATCGAACCCGATCATTTATCGATTTTTATCATCGTCTTTATAGATAGAAGACATAGAAAAGTATCGACAGAAGATGAATATCGATCGATAATGTACATCACTGGCTTTAGTTGGCGAAACGTGTTACACCATATCTTTACTAAAATTTGGCTACCGAAGTTCATTTCACTATCCTACAGTTCCGCCAACTAAAGTCTTATAGAAGCGAACTTAGAAGGTCTACCTAAAATTAAAAAAAAAAACAGTTATCCAGGATTTTTAATCATTTTTTTTTTGTTTTTTTTTTTCTTTTTCTGTCATCAGTCTTAAAATTGAGTCATACCATCTAACTAAGAATGATGAACTCTTATATTTAAGTTCCTAGGCCTGATCTAACATCGGAATTTTGCGGTGATTTTCTTCTCAGCTTAGTGGAAGTTATAATGGATGTAAAAGTATGGAAAGTAGCAGAGTAGTAACATTTAAGAGATGTTAACAAGTGCCATTCACATCATTTAACCAACAGTTAAGAGTACAGTTTGAAGGTATACGTCTAAGGAAAAGGTGTCTCAACTAGTAAGGCTCTGGGGGAAACTATTTCACACATTCCTTATTCAATAAGTTATTGGTATTTTAGAGTAATCAACATTGAATAGTTTATTTTAATATTAATTCTTAATACTAAAGAGTACAAAAAATAAAGGAAATATTATTGAATATATGAAAAACAACAAGTTATCAGCGAAAACCATCGCGTTTTCATATAAGAACAACATTGTTTTTTTTTCGTTTACAGTAACATTTAATATTCGCGCTCACGAAGATGCGGGAGTTAATAAGATCCTCGCAGCGTGGCCGACAGGCTCCCCAGCCCCTCAGGACGGGCCTCAGCAGCCTCGCCCCCCTCCCAACGTTTCCCTTCGATCATCCTCAAAGTATCAAAAATATCTGCTAGAACATACCTTTCCCTTAGTGAAAATTTCTCGATAGTACATTTTGAACAGTCTCAAAGTAACTAATGCGTAGGTAACAATTACAAATCTTCATTAAAATGTGGATATGCAAGAATGAAAGTATAGAAATCAACAATCGTTTTACATTAGGACGAAGTAAAGCGTTCCTACGTAGTGTCTACTGTTTAATATCTAACCTAGAGGGGTACCATACATGTCAATAAGATATATTAGCACTTATATTATAAACAGTTTATGATAAATGACTGAACATGTGAAACACAGAGGATCATAGTCTGTACAAAACTCCCAAATGATTTTTTTTTTAATATCAAAGGTTTAACACATTCCTTCAAATTTAAGGCCACGGCGCATTATGGTGTTTCAGTAGATTATAAAGTTAGATTATGTTTTTAATGATGACGTTTATATCTAAAAACGACCTTATTTACACCTGTGCGCGTCGGTATTGCTCGACGGTACCGTGTTAAAAGCTGCAGCGTGTCAAGTTCAAATGAAGGGTGCAGTGTGCTAAGCTGTAGCACGGAGTGAGTGACAAGCATCACAAGTCCTTATAAATCTACAAGTGGTATACTAACCGAGGAAAGCACGGCTTGAAACATTACATTAACATTACTACGTCTCGTATCGTAAAAAATATCGGTGACAGACTTACACTGATTCAAAGCTCACGATGTGCCTTACCCACTATACTAACATAGACAATGCGATATCTAAAAATACACAACTACTCGTACGCTATATAGGATATAATTTAAATTTAGTTCATCATAAGCATTGTGTTCTCCTTACAACTGGCAGGATGGCATTTAGTGTGTAAAATCGATTTGTGTGTGGACAATTCAAGCTTCGTATAATTAATATAGGTTTATAAACTTACGTGCATACACATAATTATGATAACATTAAATATCTAAAAGCAATTTCTTTGGCGACTAGCATCGTTAAGAAAGATTCCAAATTTTACTTTACTTCGTTCCAACCTAAACTTTCTATGCCAGCGACAATCCGAAATCCTTCCTGCATTGGTCTATCAATTTGTTCTACGTCACCACTTTGTGGACGATATGTCGCGTTTCGTTAACATTTCTCTATTAAATATATAATTTGATCAACATTCGAATACATAATCCGTCAGTATTGTCAATTTAGAAACAGTGCCAATATATAAACTTCGCCATCTCCCATCACTAACCGTCCCGACTCCCGCGCAACCATTCATATAATTAAAAACATTACTTGATATGTTATTTGCTACCAACTTTTCCTATCATTTGGAATCTTTCCATTTTGTAAAAATATTTATAACTAAAAATCACACACACCTTAGATTACAAAATTACCTACACGTGATGGAGAAAATGAAATCGTTACTGTATCGGCTTCATCTTAATCTGGAGACAAGAAGATGTGAAAGCTAGAGCGAGATGAAGTACCTTTGTCAATACAGTAAGTAGTTCGCTCTCTAATGAAATTAGCAACACCGATCGCTATGGTACACAAGGAGCAAAGAAATGTATACGATAATACACAATCACATTAACCTACGTGTCAATATTTTAAAGTAGAATCAATATCATATAAAAACATTTCAAGAAGTCCAAAACTTCGTCACTAAAAAAATCGTCACCTTTGTGAAAATAAATACTATTATATGCAAACGTCTCAACTAACTTAAGCGATAGTAAAATATTTTTGCATTTAATTTTTACAATAAAATGTATCATAAATTCAAACGTGAGTTAATTTTTAAAAACATTCAGCGTATTATTTTTCGAGGATGGATGGTTTGTGCTAATATGTGCTTTATTCACCTTAACTTACAATCACAATTTTTGAGACAACGTGTTCTGACAGAAGCATTCCTAAAGAATCCGTTCGACTAACAGCGGCTCATAACATCACGCGGCAACTTGAGGCTCTCAGTTCCGTCAAAACACATCAACGAATTTACATTCATTACAAACTCAACATCAGTCCTGAATACAGTAAAATCATTGAATACAATTCTCATTCAAGAAAAAATACATCAAAAATCAAGTGAAACACCAACGTTCTGTGCAATTCACTAAAATTATACTTCTCCATTTAGCGTCTTCTCAACAATGACACAACATCGCTAAATACATTTAAAAGCGACGATAGAAAAAAACTTTCGAATGTATATGAAAATGAATACAATTCCTGAGCAATTGATTGCGTGGTACGTCGTGCAGCCAGCTCGAACCGATCGCAGAAGCGGCTATTGTATTTACAACTTCGCATGGCTCAACGAACTTATCAAAGTCAACGACGCACTACCAAGTAAATGTAATAAGTGACCAAATCGTTAACCACATACAATATGATAAGCTAACACCGATACATTATATCTACCTTGATGAATACATTAACAGGTGAATCTTAACTGACACAAAATTATTCGATTTCAAACAATCATTAAGAGTAGAATACACTATCGATATGGTTACTGTTAAACCCTTATTATATCCTGTCAAATTCGGATATCGTTCCATTATTACTGTCAACAATGTGCTACCTGCCTCGAATCGTCCGACTTTCTCAACAAACGTCATACCTAAATAACACACTACAAATATTTTGATTCTTAATTTCGTTTTATAAAAATACTCTCTCACACTACGTACGTGTTCGTACCTCTCTCTAATAACCCACGTCGTGACGTCCATCTTGTTCAGATCCCGGCTTCTATTAAATCTAGTTAGTAATACTACCAACATCATTATTCTCAACTATTTACATTTTTGCTCGACACACTTCCTGGCGATTATGGTGTTAGAACGGCAATTAAATCAAATAAGGAAACGAGTGAGTGGTTGAATTGAAAGCTTGAAATTTCATCAATGATCAAGTTTTCTTACCTCGAGCCTAACAATGACATGCTTGAATTGAATGATTTAAGAGTTGAAGGGAGCAGCAGCAATCGAAATTCTTACCCTCATATCTAATGGCGAAGAGAATGAGAGATTCTTTAAAAAGTTGATGTAAATCTAAACAAAGGGGGAATGAAATAAATTACTTTGATCTTAATTTTAATCTTAAGAAAAACTGCTGAGTATAAAATTATAAACGATCTTGTAAGCCTAGCTTGCGCTTACGTAACTAGTAGGTGCTAAGTTAGTAGTAAAGTGTTCCCTAGATTAATTGACTTATTGGTTGTTTGGTAGCGCTCTTTTGAAGCAGTGCAGCTGACGGGAACTGTATCCAAGGAGTCCTAAAACGGATATTAATAGCTACGTTTTCGTAGAAAAGTAAAGCTTAGTTGGGATATTAGGTTCTTACATTAGAATACAAATAGTTCTTACACACGAAGATTTATAGCCTACATTCATAAGAATATGTATTTTTTAAGATATTTAGTGCTGGGATCTACCGCCTAATTCACTGAGGAGCGTCGTTTGTTTGATGTTGGTTGTCTTCTGATGGTAAGCAAACGTTGTTCATGGTAAAAATAATTGCGATTGTGTTTATATAACAGTCGTATCTACAAAACTTGTTCTTTTTTGTTATTTCTTAAAAATATTTTAGTGTTGCTGGATGGCTGTGTCGTTGCGTTAAGCTCTAAGCTCGGTTGAGGGGAGATTTTAATTATTTTTGAAATTGGTTTACTATTATTATTATTTTGTAAATTGTTTTTGAGTATTTACAAGTTTTGTGCGATCGACTGACTGGAAAATTGGATCAGGATCAACATTTTTGCAGTGATGTCAGTAGTAGGAAGTTGGTTGTGTGTGAGTGCGTGTTTGTTTGAAAGTGTGTAGTTTTATACCTAATTACCTTTATCGACTACGCTCTGATTTGTTTTTATCAGAAATCATTGTAAAAAAACATTATTCAGGGAGCTTTTGAGTTCATTGGAAATCTTTCAAAGGCGATAATTTTATGATAATGAACAACTTTTACTTTAGAGATATACCCCTGAAATCGCAAAAAAACTGCAGGTCCTTATATTTTCTCGAGTGTTGCAAACATTGATTAATGTAATAAACACCTGTTTTTTGTGTATTTTAATATTGATTACTAAGTGAAAGTGATTAATGTTCTTTAATGCTTTCTTCCTCTGAAAGCTTGCTAATGAATTTTTAGTCACCCTGTACTCGATTAAACATAGGCTATCTGAAATTAACACTGCAATAATATGCGGTGTCAAATAAAAACTGCAATCGTTGATCCCATTCCAAAATGTGTGTAAAAATACTAAAACATGTATACAATTTGCTCAGAGTTACTCTAATTCCTCAATTTGGAACGCTGGTTGGCAAACTGTCATAGGATTTATTTTTTCCATTGTGAATAGAAACTGTGTTTTGTTAAAAAGCTGCCAATTTGAAAAGTAAATTAGAGTAACTCATTTTTCATATCTTGCACTTATAACTAAAGCAAATACTTACGATATCATGCCGCTTGTTCCCCTACACCAACTGTATTAAGTCTAGTCAAAATGCAAACACACGGGGTAACACACAGGACCTACACCGGGACATTTGTGCTAAAGAATCGATGTGAATTGTGTACTGAATAAAAATGCTCTCCATTTGAAATATTTTTTTGGAAGCCAGCACCAGAAACTAGTAACTAGTACTTTTTTAGTGAGAAAAGTAGCCTTTGTCTGGATTTACTTGATCAGCTATGAAATAGCTTCTCAGATAGTACGACAGAATGGTTGTAAATACTATTGAATACATAGTTACTAGGTAAAGGTGAGGTTCCAGTGAGTTTAGAGTGTTTTCTTTCGACTGTGCCTTTATAGTAAATGTGAGGAAGACTTAAGTTTTAACGATAGCCTATAGGTACATTAAATTTATATGACTAACCTATTTAGGTTCAAAAACTGGTAATTCGGGTGTTCTTAAAGATCAGGTGCTTTAGAAAACCATTATCTTTTTAAAGTGCTTTTTTAATGTTGATTTAAAGCGTTTACTACTATCTTGATCAAAATATTTAGAAACAGAATTATTAACTTTACCTAGTTATTTTAAATTTGTGTGGCACTGTTTAACATCATAAGCGGATTCATTAGCACAAACATGCATTGTAAGTTGTAACTAAATTAATTTTATTAAAATAGTTACAACCACGCAGGTGAAACTACAGAAGCGCTACTTTGGTAAAAAAAAGAAAATAAAAATAAAACACACATCAAAACTGCAATGAACTGGTATTATTATAAAAAAGCAATTACAACAAAAATAATTCAAAACAAAACGATGTACATTAATTTAAAGAACAATTGTTTATACAAATAATTAAAAAAATATAATAATTATAACAACAAACATCGACAAAATATATTTAAAGACAAAACATGTTTCAATTCAGTCCTCGAGCTTTAGAAATGCAATTTTTAAGAATGAGAATGTTTTTCGTACAGAAAAATCATTTCTTTTTTCACTAACATTATTATGCAAAAACACAAAAAAAAATGATTGGGAATTAAGTTTGTAATAATAATTATAACTGAAACTTAAAATACCATTTTCTGGTTAAAAAATAAAGAATAACTATCGGTCGACAAAAAAAAAAAAAATTAAAACCGGGGTTACACAGTTTTACCTACTAGGCGTAAACGTGAAGTTGTCATAATTTGCAAATCTTACTTTATTAAATTTCGATACACTATACTATACTTAATATAAATATAATACGATGAAATGATCTCAATTAAGTAGAAGCGTATGTTGTTACCAAAAACAGGAATTTATTAGTGAAAATTGCAACAGAAGGTACGACTCGAGAGTCTGTAAAGCGTGTCGCAATTTTCACAAAAAAATCCGGAAATTAAAGTCTAAAACAACGGTTTGCCTAATTTCTAACGTGACCTCAGTTCATTAGGACGAATAATTAATAAAAAAAAATCATTGGTGAATAAAAAGGATAAGTCCATAAATTCGTCAAAGCAAACTGAGGTAAGGCAGTTTTACGGGTAATTGTCAATTTACAATCAATGTTCAGTGGATTAAATAAAGTTCATCAATCACGTCGTCTTAGGATATAGGAACAGGGCAGTCTATAATAAAATCATTGGTGAATAATCACTGAAATTTGGACACTAAGACACGTGATGTGTTTCACCTAATCCAGTGTTGATTAACTATTTGATCGAAGATGCGTCAAGGCGGCGACGACGTGCGCACGGTGGTAGGCAAAATACAGAAAATAATGCAAGAAGAAACCAGTTGCTCTCAAAACGTTCAACTTTTAGTGCAAGTATGGTAATCCTAAATTCGAAGTTCGAGATTATACACTAAAGTTGTTACCGTTTAACCGTTTAACTGTCAGCCATTTTTAGTTTTAACATTTGGCAATTAGGTAGTCATTTTATTATTTATTTTATTGAGCAGTCATCATTAAAATTATATTGTATATAGATTGCCAAAACTTACTATAATAGGGTAGGTAATCGGTGGTAAATAAATATAATTATTAATTTAATTAAATATTAAATAAAGACTTGTAAAATTTCCAGTATAACAATTACTATAACTTGCACTACAAGTATAAAGATGAAACAATCATAAGTAATTCGATCAGATACCCTTACGATTAGATTTATATGAAAGTATGGTACATATTTACAAACAATACTAAATATCACTTATTAAATCACAACATGATCTTATGGCACACGATATACAGGTCGCCACAGTGCGCGCGCGACGCCTGCCGACGCATCTTCAAACGTTTTAATTTATTTAAGAAATATCACCAAAATGGAAACGCGTAACCTAAAACTAACAGATCTTTAAGATACCGACCCTCAGTCGGATCAGATCTCTCTATTGTCATAGATTCAGCGAGAAAAAAAATACTAAAAAACCATTATTCACTACGAAAACCAAAAAAAGTTCTAATGAAAAAAATCAAACTAAAATAATTCTGCTAACACACTCAAACACACGGTAATGAAGTAAAAAAAATAATAATAATAATAGCGCAATATCCATAAAATACAAAAGAAAATTTACGTTACACATGCACCGTAATACTAAATACTACAAAAATAAAGTTGTTTCCATATAAAAAATATCTTACCAGAATAACAAATTGTATAATTATTTTGTATACCGAGCTGTTTATAATACTCCCAGTAAGTAGATGCGCTTGTGCGCCGCTTTAAATCTGCTAAAAATCTCAAAAAATTAATAAAGATGCTAGCGAAACGACCATTTCCTAAGTGCTCTAATAGTTACTACCGTGTCCAATGCTTATAACATACAATCAATGCATAAAAACGAACAATATCAACCAAATGCTACTAAAACCGCATCAGAAGACTTGGGTCCGCGGGCTCTCAGCGACTAGGCGGTATCGATAACATTACTGCTGAAGTACTGCCCTCCGATATAGAACGAGAGAAAAACTTACAATCTTTTACTATCTAAAAATGCTTTATAAATTCTCAACTGAGGGCATCACTAGTTGAAATGCATAAAATTTGGAACGAATTGAGGTCTATAAAACATTCTTGATCGCCACTTTGTGATGTTACTATTACGTATAAAAGAAACAGTATAATATTCAGTAGAGGTTAATAGTCATTGCTTTTCTAATTTCAAACGCCGCAGTCAACTTTGTCATTGATAAAACCCCTAACATCATTATTTCCCTAAAATTTAGTAACTACTTTTAGTGGGGTAGTAACCAAAGATTGTCCATTTCAGTTCAATCAATTTAACACTTACCTAATTAATAATGTAACAACTCCTTACTTAGATTTTCATAATCCATAGTTTCCATCGACACAGAATAAGTGCTAATTAAAAACAGGAAGTGCTATTGTGCCGTAGAAATAATCTTAAAACTAACAACAATACCGCTCGATGCTCTCTTAGTTACGATAAAATCACACGCTTAACGCCTAACAATTTGTTAAGTAATAATAGTTAAAATATTGGTCCAACAAATGGGCTAAATAATACAAATGCCCTTAATATTCATCCCTAATTTAACGATGTGGGATATGAAAAAATATTATTCAATAGATTAAAAAATGATAAGGATTCGAGAACACCGTCGCGCGAAATTTTGGATCGTTCCAACGGAATTTAATCTCTAACCATCAATCAATAGGTACTCGAATAACAATGTCAATACTATAACTAATCTCATTACAGTTTCGTTTAGAAATAATTCATAAAGAGATCTCATGCCGAATAATGTAGAGAATACCCATCTTAAGCCGGTATGATCACATCGAGACAGCCACAGGGTTGCACCACTTGCACACTTTTCGCAAGTTCCGTTCACAAATCGTCACACTTGAACTTCAAAAATTGACACGCTTCGCTTGAACGATTAGTCTTTACGTCGATTAATAATAGTATTTACGTCTCAGGGTGTCGATTTTTGGTCTAAAGTTCATCGGTCATTCGGATCTCCTGTGATCAGAGCGTGCCACTCACATGCCTATCGGCGGCACTTGCACGTAGCGGTATATGTACAGCCGGTAGTCCTTGCTGGCCAACACCACGGAGCCGTCGTCCATCAGCGCCACGTCGAAGCATTGAGCATGTTTCACTTTGCTCTCCAGTGCGGACACCAGTTGTCCGTCTTGCGTGAATATCGTCAGATTGAAGTTGTTGTGATTGTCAGCTATCAAGATCTCACCCGCTGCGTTAATGCCAACTCCAATCGGGTAGTTGGTGACACCTTCACCACCGATCTGACGCAAGTAAATACCCTCGTAGTTGAACACCTTGACGCAATGCGCGCGGTTGTCGCTGATGAAGATCTCTTGCTTGTCGTTTACTACGACTCCGTTAGGGAATTCTAGGTGTTTGGAGCAGCCAAATTTCTGGAGCACGTTGCCAATCTGGTCGAAGATTATGACGCGCATTACTTTGCATTCCACAACTACAATTCGGCCTTTGTTGTCGACTGTCACGCCACGAGGGTGCTGGAGGATGTTTGCGCCAAATTTGCGCACAAATTGGCCGTATTGGTTGTAAATCTGAATCTGGTGTGTTGGTGATCTTTCAGTCACAATAATGTCACCAGAAGTGCGGACTACGGCTACTCTATTCGGGTACAGTAGTTGTCCGTCTCGTTTGCCACATTCGCCAAATTGGAATTTGAAGCGTCCTTCTTTGTCGAATATCTGGATTCGGTGGTTGTTAGTGTCGGCAACGATTATATCGTTTTGAGCATTGACAGCTACTCCGCTCGGCTCGGTGAACTGGCCTTCCATTACGCCGAACTCACCGAATTTGCAGTGGTAGATCATCTTCTGTCGTTTAATTTGCGATTTCGGCGGGAAAATGGCAGTGGAGATTAGCTTGTTCGTCAAGTCCAAAATGGGATCGTTGTGAGCAGCATTTGTTAACGAGTAGGGGTCAGTCGTCGTCGGTGGGAAGAGCGTGTCGCAACCACCGTTAGACCACTTCTCATACGGGTTGATGCCGTTTAAGTTGATATCTCCGATAGCAGACGAGAATGGGCCCAAGCTGTTGGCACTATTGAATCGTTTTGAGATAATGTTGGACTCAAAAGGAGACGTGGATTGGCTTGTGGGTCCTAGGAGACCATTTGTGTAGGGGCGATCAAGCACACCGTTCAAACCGGTTGGTAGATGAATTCCACCGTTCAGGCTGCCTGAACTTCCATTAACACTGCTACTGCTGGACGATGAGCCACCGTTCAATAAGTTGCCGTTGGTAGGACGAGCAATAGGTGGCTGTTTAGTTGGGCCAACATTCGCCTCTGAGCTAGAGCGCACGTAACCAAAAGTGTTCCTTACGCCAACTTGTATGGCTTGATAGTTCGAGACAAATTCAAGCTCACAAGCTGTCTGTACGGTATGTTCCGGATTAGAACTCAATAATGTTTGCAATTTCGTGTCTAACAGTTTCCTGAACATAAGTATCTCTGCAATGTTGGCGCATTTAGTCAATCGCTCTACAAAGTCGCACGTCTGGTATATCTTATCAACAGTCTCTTGAGCTTTCTGCCCGACTACTGTGAGAGCAATTTGTTTCGTGGAAAATACGCTTTCGAGTTCCTTGAGTAGTTCTTGCTTACGCTCCTCAAGCATAGAGCGGTAGAATTGGAACGTATCGTTTATTTCATTTTGAGCTTTGTGGTACTGGACTTGTAATTTGCCGGCGGCATGTTCAACAGTCTTGATAACGTGCCTTATTTCAGTGGCTCGAGTCTTGGCTTCAGTTACAGCTGATTGCATCAGTTCTAATTGTTTAGGCCCAGCATCAGATAAGTGCTCGCAGTCGTGCAGAGCAGCCGGGTGTTCGATTATCGTGCATTCCTTGCATACCGGCACGGAGCAAGTGCGGCAGAAGTATTTAAGAATATCATTTTTGTGTCTCGGGCAGAAAGCGGTTTTGTCACCGCTCGCAATGAGGGTAGATCCGAGCATACCCTTGTCATCTTTAAGGTCCGTGAATGCCAGCACACGGTGGCCCTCAAAGCAATGCATGAATTGGTGCGCCATAACGCAATTTGGGCAGAGGAAATTAGCGCAATCGACGCAACGTGCTACGGCGTCTGATTCCTTGGATTTGCAGCCGGTACAGCGGGCTGAAGGCGAGTTGGTCTGGCGAGCAGATGGCAGGAGATCGGCGTCCTGCTCAACGGCGGCGGCTATCACAAGGTTAGTGAGTAGCCCAGGTACGCCTGCTGTCGGTAGCTGGCTGTCTACGCGACAAGTTACGCAGGTAACTTTGTCGGGGTGCGTTTGTTCCCTCTCCAGGCAACCCCGGCAGAAGGTGTGGAAGCAGTTGAGTACTTTGGGGTCGACGAATGTTTCTCGGCAGATTGCGCAGGTGGTGTCGAGTCCGTCGAACTCGCGGAGGTCACATACGGCGGAGTCACTCGCTGGGGGCGAGGATCCACTGAGAGTCAGGGGCGATAAGGAGCTACGCTCCAGCGAACCTATTGAGTTGGCACCGGGCAGCGACTCAAGGGACGGGGTGCGTGAGGCCATCTTCAGGAAACCGGCATCCCTGAAACAAGAAAAATGACATATGAGTAAACTACTCAAACCACTCTAAAACGATAGGAACGTAAAAGTTGCCATTACTATTATAAAATGGTTGAAAACTATTTAATATCTTCTAATATTCTAAACAAAAATTCTTTTACGGCTTTCACAAGCTAGATAAATTCCTACATGAATAGTTGGTATTACGTAAATGCATTTTCCGACGGAGCCGTGACCTTAGATACAGGGGATGCCGCTGCTATAAACTTGATAAATTGAGAAGCTTTACCCAATATTTTCGGGAAATTTACGAGCCGCCGAGCGATACACCGGAAGAAGCCGAGTGAAGTAGCGAAACATCAATAATGGTGTCGAAAATGCACGGAGCCAGGAATGTTTACATCAGATGCACTTCCCAACGGCGGGGTTACCATGGCAACGCGAGGGTGACGCGGTAAGGGGATCCGTTCTCAAATTAGAGGGTGGAATATTTCGACTCCCTCTTTTTACCTTAGGGGAGATATTTGAGGTGAATGGCCCTGGCAGCGAGTTGGTTTAACGGCTCAAATGTCTATTTTCAGAGTTGCAATTCAGTTGCAAATTCGGAATTGTAATGACGCTAAGCCCGAGCTTGCGGTGCGAAACTTCATGAAATATGACCCCCGTTGTATATTTATATGGTTTTAATTAAAAATGCCGCGATAAAACTGCGATTGCCAACATAAAGCAGTGATATTAAACTACCTATCTACATTTTAAAGCAATCCGAAGAATGTGTTACTTCAAATAAATAATGCAGTTTATATTGCAGCAAGCTATTAGTCTTGACGTTGTAGTTAACTTTCATTTAGTATTATCTATATATAAGCAACGAGAACACATTGAAATTAAAAAAATACATTAGTTTTAATTTTAATGCCTACTGATTCAAAAACGCCGAATTCTGGTTATGTCCGTTATAAATTAGTAGAATAGTCTCAAACATCAGAGCACTGAGAGGCCTCAGCGGTTATTAGGTACTTAAGACAGTATTGTCAAAACTATTCATACAGAGTGTGTACAGTATACTAGTGTGTCACAGTTTACTCATAGAAAGTGACAGCCCGTGACAAATCTGACTGTCCACAGCCGAAATATTTGCTGCCACGAATATTAGTCGCTCGCGTTACAGATTCCTATAACCATCAAATTGGTTCGGTGACATAGGCGTGAAGGAGCACAAACAAACTCGCTTCCGCTATATTAGCTAGAATGTCATCTCTAGTTGACTAGAGTTATCTCTATTGGCGTGATTTCGGTACAGTCTATCGCAAAACTTAGCACATACACCTACGTATACACGAGTAGGTGCAAGAGATTCCGTCCACGTAGACCGTTCCCTTTACAATACATCACAGAAAGCCGGCCTGTCTAATTCCTGATACGTTGTAGCAAGTTCGGCTCACACTACATAGGGGTATCATTCTGGACAATCATTCTGGGACAGCATTGCCTCAGTAAAATCTATGAAATTACTACTCGGACGAAGCGATAGTTATTAAAAATTATCCATTAGGATGGTTTGCCCGAATCAAACACCGAAAAATGCATGGTTACTGAAGGTACATAGACTTTAATGTTTCTCCGTGTTACAACGGGGTTAGTTACAAAAGATTCTGAAGGGAATACTAAGTCAGGTTTTTCAAAATAGCACTTCAGGGTTCACTACATGAGCCTACCAGGGTTACGGATTTGTTCGAAAGAGTTACCGCGGCCCTGGGAAGAAAGGCACTAGGAGGACTAAAGGGTGGGTTTTAGTCAGTAAAAGTCTGACACTCCCTGCCGCTCCACCCAGAGCGGGAGGGGTCATTTGATGATTTCCCATCCTATAAAAAAAAAAAAAAAAAAAAAAAAAAAAAAAAGGGTTCACTACATATTCATCGTAAATTTCGAAGAAACTTACTTATGTCATAATAAAAACTGGAATATAGTATCCAAGGTCAGGTGTCAATGTTAACGACAACTTAAACTTTTGAGCATAAGAAATTCCAGTCAAATTAACAAAATGGCGTCAATTTACCGATATTTTTGACATATTGCGACTGCGATGCGAATGCGGAAGTCATTTAAAAATTAGTAGAATTAGAACTCAATAGTACAACACATCCACACTTCAATATCTGAACAATCTAGGCCTATAGGTATTTGCGTGATGGATAGATACGGCCGCAATACATTACGGGCGCAGTTTAGTCCCCAGTGACGGGCGGCTCGATTGCATTGCCGATGCTGCATACAAAATGGCCGAACGGGGACCAATGAAGACATAGCGACGAATTTGTACCGGTTTCGGCGACAAATTAGGTACGTTTGGTACTTGGTACGTAATGTGATTGGACGAAATTGAGTTTAGAGGTTTATGTGTGTAACGAGTTGTGATTGCGCTGCTATTGCTTTGGTTTTACTTGGTTTTTTACGTTAAGTCTAATTCAGGTCGTAAGTGGTAGAGTGTGCAATTATTAGGGCGTATATTTATAGAATTATTTATTGTAAATGTACAATTATTTATTGTACATTCGCCAGTACATCAAACTACCTGAAACTGTAAAATTTTCCCAATCAACCTTGAAACTAATGTTGTAGCGATAAAGTTGAAAATCTATTAAGTAAATAAATTTGACAGACTGTTGTAGCTTGAAGTGCTGGCGACTGTACACGTGTGTATTACTTATTGTACATTATAGGTACCTAAGACTACCTGCAGTACTGTCTGTTATTCTGCTCTCTTTTATTATATCTTTTCTGTGGTTTATATGGTGTGCAGAATGAAGAGTCTAATGTTTTACTTTCCTCGATGAAATTGAAGATTCAAGACAAATGAGAGTTGCGTTGAAGAGCTAACAGGGTCATTCCACAACAATAATGGCACTGATCTTGAAAACGGTTTACATTTTCGATCGCTTTTACAGTAATTGGCGAAACTCATCATAGGAACCGGAATCCCCTTTTTATACCCGATATCTTGCCCCGTAAAATAAGTTTTAATTTGGCTACTGAACATTTACGGCTCCAATAATCCTGTCTAAAAGCATAATAGTACCAATTTCTTTGGCCATATTGACCAATAAAAGGGAATTACGTGAAAGCATTTACTTTACCCTCAGTCCACTAAAGTGAGACCTTGTACTAATAAACTGTAATCTCTAGGGCCTTTAATAATTAATTTCTATTGTTTGGAACACTAGAATATGCAATGGCTCTGAAACCTAGACTTTTAGCCGAGGTATGCCGATCTTAGAATACATTATTTTGAAATTTGGATTACGATCGACTCGGCGAAAAAAGCGTGACAGGCACGATTCTACAATGCAAAAACTGTGTATAACATTCGTAGAAAAAATTCTACGACAAATGGTCCTCGCATGGTTGTCTCATTATCTTTGGGAGCGTTTATTTAATAAATTAATCCACCTAGTCTTTTACCAACCATATTGGAATTGGCATTCAGTATACCCAGATGCTGCTAAGTACCAGAATTTTGCGTGGAACCTCTGCCTTACTGACCTCCACAACCCAGTAATTAGGCAACAGATTCCTCTTAGAAAGACTTTGAGATTTTCTAGCTTCTGACTAACCGTGACGACTGTCAAAGATCTTTAAATGACAGCCGGGACCAACGGCTTAACGTGTTTTCCAAGGCACGAGAGCGCTAAATTAATCATCATCATCTGCTTAGCCTTTTCCCAACATTATTGGGGTCGGCTTCCAGTCAAACCGGATTCAGCTGAATACCAGTATTTTTATGGATGGGCTGCCGACCAGACTTCCACAACCCATTAACTGGTATCACGGTAGAGCGCTAATTGAATAAGTCGACAAAAATGTAAAAGAAACATGGCGCCCAGTGAACCACTCTTTCTTCCCGTGTATTTCTAAAGAGGTTGCAGATATTGTTTAAGGGATTATCACAGGTGGATGCCACTGCCCACTTGTACCGTATTCTTCTTAAGCCTGAACCCCACCTAAGCCAATCCGATTTATACGCTCACAATAATATCTAAGACGCGAATATTTGCATATGTATGTATTTAGAAATATATAAGTATATTTATCAGTTGTCTGGTTGCCATAGTACAGGCTCTGCCTAGTTTGGGATCAGATGGCGGTGTGTTGGTTGTCCCAAGATATTATTATTATTCTCTTTATTCATTATTATACATATATTTTACATTTTTAAATATTTCTATAAAAACAATACAAAAAAAAACATTTAAAAATATAAAAAATAGTAGTCCGCCGGTGTCGGGAGCGAGGTCCAAGCTACCGGTGGTTAGGGCTTCAGAGAAAGGAACCTCCTCACAATACGAGCCGTATCGAGGAGTACTGCCTTCTGTATCAGGCCCTTTATCCAACTGCGCAACGCCAGCTTCGACAGATGGTCGTCGAAGCTTTTGGCCATCAGACCATTGGCCGTAACGACCATCGGCACAATGACAGCCGAGTCCACATTCCACATGTCGACAACCTCGTGCGCTAAGTCAAGATACTTGATTTGTTTTTCTTTCTCAGCTTTCACGAGGTTCTCGTCATGTGGAATGGTAACATCGATTATCATTGTGCGGCGCGCTAATCGGTCTATCACCACTATATCGGGCTTATTAGCGACGATATAGTGGTGATATTATTATATCTTATTATTATTATTATTTCCATTAGAATGGCCCTATATTATAAAAACTAGAATTTTTATTTTTTTCTATATAATATAGGTACATTATACAATCATTATAACTCATATACAACGGGAAGAAAATGCGTTTGACCTACAGTGGAACAGTGCATATATCGCAGCCAACTTGCTTAATCAGCCGTTTCATTAAAAGCCTAGCGTTTTCATTGAACTCCGCCGTTTAATCAGCGACATAAGTGACATGGGCATGGGCAAGTCATTAAACGATATTGAACAAAACTGTCTCCAAAACGAAATTCAGTAAAACGCCCTAATTAACGTGTCTCTTAGAGCAAGTCTAATCTAATTTACGGCAGTATTCCACTGCAGTTGGCAACACTGTAGTTTGGTCAGCGAATTGTGACGTGTTGCCATGCAAGCATATTGCGGTCCGCATCACCCGTAATTACAGCTGCATCGATATCCTGCCCAGTCGGCGGTTTGGGGGTTACAAGTAGCTATGTACTGGTTGTAATTAACGAACAGGGGTTAATAGTATCCTGGAAGGCATAATTTGCTCGGAATAATGACGCACCTGAATGATAGAAATGTCGGTATTGCTAAGTAATTATTGTCAGTATGGCCACTCATGGTTTGTGATTTTAGAACCGCCAGGATTCGTCACCATATTTTTTAGATGTTTTTTTACTAATATTATCTAACTGAAGAGTTTGTTTGTTTGAACGCGGTAATCTCAGGAACTACTGTTTCGAATTGAAAAATTATTTTAGTGTTGGATAGCCAATTTATCGAGGAAGGCTATATACTCGTAACAACACGCTATGACCAATAGGAGCGGGGCATTAATGAAAAATGTGACGTAGACGACGTTGCGCGGGGACGTCAAAATTTAGGATCTAAATAAAAAAAAGTAGACTACTTTTTACCCCACAAATTGTACAGTTCTTGCGAGATATGTCACAGGAGTGAAACTACTGAAAAATGCTATTCTATATTAAGCTTTGATCCAGTCTTCAACGCAACGATTAAATATTTTGTTTTCAGTGCCTGTAAATTCCATAAAAGTATGCAAGTAGCTTGCATGACATTGTGAGTTGTGACATTAACCAATCAGAATTAGTTAAGGCACAAAGTATGCAAGCTATTTGCAAACTTTTGTGGCAGTTACAGGCATGTCTAAGGCCTCCCGTACAAAGATCATTTCACGATGTCCCTTCTTCTATCACAGACACTAAATGACCATCGACTAACTCTCCAAGTAAGGTGAACCTTCGCCTAACAAAGATAACAGACTACTGTTACATCCGATTCCTGACCTCCTCCCTTTTCCCATATCTATGAAATAAATTCACACCTTCATAAATATCGAATTTGTAAGGAGAACTCAATTTGAAGTTAAGATTTGTATCAGAATACTATATGCTTTGGCACAATAGTTGAAAATTGTGTACCGTTGTGCCCAGAGCTCTGTGGCTTCTTTGACAAAGATGTAGAAAGGCTGGATAAGGCAGAATAAGGCTACATTGTGTGCCAGGTAAATGTGAGTGTTGCGTTGGAAGGGAAATCCTTTGTGTGCTTTTCTTCTTTATAAATGGAATTGTGCAGTAAGGGCTCTTGGCTCTCTATGTATGTTAAGGTATGTGCTGGAAAAGCCGCATAGCATTCACAAGCTTGCTTTTTGAAAATAATATGCTCATTTTTCAGTTCGTAACAAGGCGACACCATGCTAGCAAGCCAATTGTTATTATTATATGAGAGACTGAAAATATAGCTCATGACTGTCAGTACCCTACTGCCATGTTCTATTTAATATCTATGGTAAGAAGGTGGACAGACACTTCTGGTACCGAGCCATCTTCGCAAGCACCGCCCGGGCCGCCATTAATTGCGATTGGGTCGAAGCAGATTACTGAACCCCAAAAGGCTTCTCGAACTATCGTAAATCACAATTTGTCCGACACAAAAATAGACTCAAATACCTAGCCATTAGAGTAGGTATTCGTGTGTGGTATAAGGTGACAATTGAAATGTTAGGGCGGGTCTAGTTGTACGAAATTGGACGGTAGACGCAAGGTGAAGCAAAGACTATTATTTTAGGGTAACATGTACTAATTTGGGGCCATTGTTAAGAAATACGTAGGCAATGGTGAAAGGTCGTTGGATTCTATAAAGTGGCTCTTTATTTACTAGCATTGTTTGGCAAAAAGTAAATTATGCACCATTATTGCAACTTTTAGTTCACGGTGCAGATCTCTGATGAGATCGAATTTTTGCAAGACAGTGTTTTACTAAAGAGATCAATGTTCATTTTTGCGGCTACTAAACGACTTATGCAAGTTACTAGCTATATCGCGCGACTCCGCCCGCGTGAATGTAGGTTATCGCGTAAAAATATCAAGTATCGCATAAATCGTCATGATATTTGGCAGATATGTAGCCTGGGATATAGCGAAGGACATAGGTTACTTTTTTACGCGATAACCGACATCCACGCGAGCGGAACCGCGGACAAAAGCAAGTAAACTCTAAGCCATA
The DNA here is from genome assembly GCA_947386135.1 of Melanchra persicariae. Lineage (NCBI taxonomy): Eukaryota > Metazoa > Arthropoda > Insecta > Lepidoptera > Noctuidae > Melanchra > Melanchra persicariae. Next base: position 9,333,838 of record OX376652.1, on the reverse strand, counting down.
ATCAATTGCCAAGACCCTGATCATCAAATTGGTGATAGTTAGAAAAGTACTATACCGCCTCAATGATTTTCAAACAAGAGACAATCTAAGTTTGAACCATAGAGATCTAAAATTAATATGCAAAACACGCACAGAACAGAAATTATCATAACTAATTAAACTTTTATTACTAACTAAGATTACTTCGAGCAGATTGTTGAAAATAATTTCGTTAGGTCTTATTGAGAGCGAAGTTTTTGTTATCTGATTCAGACTTCGACAGTTGTTGTACTAATGTTGGGTCAGAAGATAATTATGTTGGTCATGCGTTGAAGTAGGTTATGTAAGAGTATTTTTTTTTTTATAAGTTTTTAAAACAAAGTGTTCAACACTGAAAACGTTACTGAAAGTATTTATTCTTACTTTAATGATCAACTATGTTACACAGGGTGTTCCAAAATATATAATCGTAGGTCATATTTAAGGGTAATGTTGGGTAGCAGGAATACATTAAGGAAAAAAGCTTTTTTTTAACCGACTTCCAAAAAAGGAGGAGGTTCTCAATTCGATTGTAATTTTTCCTTCAAAAATTCAACCAGAAAAAAAATACTTGCCCAACAACAACAACAAACATTTACCCAAACTTTCGCATTTATATTACTAATAAGATCAAAAAAGCTACAAGGGTACCAGTCAAACATAAACCAAGGAAGACCTTTACACGTGCCCCGAGTATGAAAACGAGAACATAATTAACCTTTCAGTGCTTCCTTTAGTCCCAAAATTATCATTACACATCTCTGTGTAGACAAATTTAGTATGGTATACCCGGAATAGACCACATTTATCCTGAAGCCAGGAGTAGGAACGGTCCACATGAAAAAAGATACGAGTTTCTTTACCCGTCGCGACTTATGTGGGTTTATTTTATTAATGGACCACGCCGAGCTGTTGGGGCGGCCATCTTTCTTTATTGCTACCTTTTGTTGTGGAAACTTGCTTTAATTTTTTAATTTATAAGCTGAGAACGTGGCGAATTTATTTTCTTTGAAATTGCAGGAAATTGGTATGCCGCAAATTGCATTGGCCTCCTGGAGAACTTCCCAGAACAAGCGAGAAGTTTCACTGAAAGGTGACACTATTGTTTGCTAGATAATTATTAAAAAATGCAGCACTATTATCAGTTTTCAATATGAATTTTTAATGAAAAGCTATTATCATACACTCGATATGATCAAACGAGCGTTGAAAATAGTTCGTCGGATCCCAGGGCTGCCACACGGCATTATTCAAAACACCCTGCTGCTTGTAAAAGTTAAAATTCATGAGGACCGTGTAGGGACAGTGAGCATATATTTCATGGAAGGCGACATCCTTACTTTTATGACGTCACGTTTCACGTTAATGTAGCGGGTGAAGTTTTTTAATGTTAATAAAAAACGTGGATTTTTTATATTAAAAGTTAAGATTGTGTATTTTTGTTTTTTTTTAGAACAATCTCATAAACGGATTCTTTGTCTGGCTTTACATAATTTACGTAACAATTTCTTCAAGGGAACTAGACAACCCGTTGCAGTAGGATAACACTGGAGCGCATGTAGGCTTGTGCAAAAATTAAGCAATATAGGAGTTCAACTTTCACATCTGCCAGCAAATTTATTAACATAGCTCTCCCAACCCCGCTTTAATATCTTCGAAAACACGACAACATATTGATGAAAACTTTCTTATTTAAGTCAGGCTTAATTTCAGCGAAAAGTCTAAAAATATTCTCGAGACGTTCCCTAATCTTTAATATTGAATGACAACACATAAAAGTTGTTCAATATACCCTAGAGAAATGCAAATCCCTTGTCCTTTATAAATAAATAATGTATGAGCTTCGAAAGCACGTCGCAAGATAAAAGTGACACCGAATGTTTATTATTTACGGGAGCAATCAAGTTGGTTCGTAAAAGTGTCGAACGTGTGGATGTTTAGAACTTGTGGTAAAAACTTTGAGGACAGAAACTCTTGGAACTACAGATCCAGAGATTAACATGTCTTTGAAAGCGATGTATTTTTTATTGACAGATTTCTTTGACAGTCGTAAAGGTTAGCGCTCGTTTGAGGTGCTTGCATTAGGGTGCGTTTCCACTGAGGCGGAGCGGAGCAGAGCGGAGACGAGCTGTGCCGCGATTCACCAATCAACCAAGTGGAGTGGAAAAGAGATGTGAATTTCAAGCCATGTGATTGGTGAATCGTGGCACAGCTCGTCTCCGCTCTAGTCTGCTCCGCCTCAGTGGAAACGCACCTTTAAAGTGCCAAGATCGCAAATTTTATACAGTGGTTTAAGCTGTCTAGCTTTTTTTTCCAACTGAATTGGTGTCGGCTTCCAGTCTGACTGTAAGCAGCTGAATACCTGTAGCTAATGTCGATCTGACTGCAAAATACTGTGGATAAAACCATGAAATGCATGATATCAGGTTGTAAATCAACTGGTCATAGGTATACCAAACCAAAAACTTTTCAATCTATAAATTATTTATTTACTTAGGTACTATTAGGTACTTAATTTTTTTATTTAGCCCGTACAGTCCCACTGCTGGGGAAAGGCCTCCCCCAAGATCTTACAAGTATATTCTTAAAAAAAAAAAAGAATTATTATTATTATTTTTAAAAAATAGCCCTATTTAAAAATAAACACCCTATCACATATTTCTATTACTTAAATTTAATCAAACAGACTCGCACTTTGCAATAGTGACATTTATAATTCAACACAATAGTCAGTAATGGCGGTTACCGTGATCTTGGTGTTTTATTAGATTGGACAGTAATGACAATAGTTTTCAGGCTATGAAGGCGTTTGACTGATACTTTTGACCGTTTCAATTTAAAAAATATTATATTTTACTAGAATACATTGTGTGGCTTTTAAATAAGTAACTCTTTGCAAGGGTGTTGCCTTGCAAAGAGTTAGTTTAGTGACAATTCTAAGTTATCTATGGATACAATAAAATCTATACAATATTATAAAGCTGAAGAGTTTGTTTGGTTAAACGTGCTAATGGAACCTGGAACTACTAGTTCGAATTGAAAAATTCTTGTTGGATAGACCATTTAACAACACGATACGACCAATAGGAGCGGTGGCATTTATGAAAAATGTGACACAGACGAACTTGCTAACAAACCGTTTGCTTTGTTTCAGGACTAGTATTACTCATTTTCCACCATTATTAGCAAATCCCGGACAAATCGCCCACGACCTGCGCAACTGTCATGTTATTCAGTAATCCGTCACATACCTACCTACGTATCACGTCCGTATTACGTACGAGACTCGTAATGCAAATTCGGCCAATCCAAGCACTCGGTGCGAATCCCCACATTTCCACTTTAGGCCCTATGTTCGCTATTACGAATAAATTTTCGATTAGATTTCGCGAATTTGAATAATTCCAGCTTGAGTTATTCGGAGTTTATTGACGGCTTTTTATGTTGGATGGCATATTTTTTTTTACAAATTCCCGCTGTTTCCGTTACTTTTGTTGGTACTCATTGGGTTTTTTTAGCTGACAATCATTGTTCTTATAAATACACATGTATGATACCTATCACCTATTTTCATATCCGAATTTCATCGATATCAAACCTGCATGAATGTATTTCATCTGACGTGTGACGTCGACGATGATGCCGAATTCCTGCTCATGTAATATTAATTATGACTTAAACACAATCTTCGCGACTAAGACGATTACGTCATCGTGATAGCGTCACACGCCATCGCAAATTGCCGCCATTAAAATTCAGCGGAGATCTAAAATACGAAATTGTAGGTAATGAATCTAAACGCTCCTTCCAAATTGAATTTGAAGTACATTGTAATGACGTATCGCTGTCTCTTTCGCACTTGCTAATAAATATCGACGTTGATTCGAGTGACGATTTGGTTTGAGGTAAACAAGATGGCTGGTTTTTCTACAAGTGAAATTGTGTCATCATCATCATATCAGCCGAAAGACGTCCACTGCTGGACATAGGCCTCCCCCAAATGGGTGGGGGCGGTTTGCCATAATCGCTACGCTTGGCAGGCGGGTTGGCGATCGCAGTGTAGCTGTAGCAATGTACCTACAAAGAGTACTGCTGCCCATTTTCTGGAGAAATTGTGTACTTAGCCGAAATAACTTATACAAGATTGGTTCACAATACTGTCTTAAATGTAAACCGTAACAAATATTGAAACTAAAATCCAATATTTATTTAACTAAAATCATAACGACATAAAGCAACTATTCACAATGAATTAATAGTTTTAATTAAGAACATCAAACATTTCAGCAAAGACACCAAGCTCACTAAATCCCGTGAGAAAATACAGCGCGTTGTTTGCAGAAATAAATAGTTATTCATCATTATATGCGACTCAATTTACAATACGAAATTGATATCTCGAACACTAAATACACAGAATAGCGACAATGATAAATATTAATAAAGGAGAAACTAAAAGCATTCGGTTAGCATAAACATCTTCAATGAAAGCTTAAATCTTTGTAACGTTATTTACAGTGAGCAAACATTCGCTAATTGGTTAATTGTAAACAATTTAACGTTTAGATTCGAGTTTAGTTTTGATATTACTGATATTTATTTATTTTAGGCAAATAAATATACTACAAATAAAAATGAGATATAATTATGGCAAAATCTCTGTTATTTTTGGTAGGGATGTGACACTCGTGTCGATAAGTCACACAAAACTATTTGTGTTTATTTCTAAATTATTATTTTTTGGGAATAATAACTTTACTTGTCATTTTGCATCTTATCTGTATGTACTTACACATTTACTGCAAGAAGACATGTCTACAGTAACCATTTTTACCTCCTCTGCTTCTCAGTTTAATTCCAAACTCGATACTTACCTGAAAAGAAAAAAAAAACATAAATTAATACTGATAGACATAAATTAATAGATATAGACTTGACAGTTTTCTGACAACTTGACAGAAAACTGTCAAGTTGTAAGTAAACCATTTTTCTTGCATAGAAGAATAATGAACTATTCATAACCATAAGAAATCAAATCGCAATGAGGAAAACGCAAATAAACGAATGTTTGTTTCCTCACACAAAAATATATAAAAATTTAAGAAAATGCATTAAAGTAGTTGAAACGGGTAGAATTCATTTAAAACCATTTACTTAAGTGCAGTTGAAATTTAATTTCGAGTGTCACGCGTGCAGACAATGGTAGCAAATGTTGAATGCAGCATATTATTACGACATTTTCTAAAAGTAATAAGCACACTACTGGTGAAATAATGAAATGTTCTATTTAGTAAACGAAATGGTTTTTTACTTTATTTTTTTATTTAATAGTGTAAAATTTAAATTGCAATCTCCAAAATGCACGGGATTGATATTTCATTTTGACATTTCGACAACCTGAGGGCCAATTCTACTAATTTTTAAACAACATTCGCATCTCAGTTGCAATCTGTCAAAAGTCTTAATTTCTATACATTTATGACAGATTGCGACTGACATGCGAATGCGAACGTTGCTTAAAAATTAGTAGAATTAGCAATCTGATAGTGTTAATAGAATGACACTTAATCTACCGCCTCCTGTCGCGTCCCTAATCGTCGCCATGTTTGTTTATAGTCAACGTAGGGTTGGACATTCTCCGTCTCTTCTCAACATTATTTAGCAAACCATTAATATTTTTTTGTAAACCTGTATTCATAAGTTTATTTTAGAGCTAAATTATAATTCCAGCTTGCTCCGAATTAACTTCATCGTAGTCAAGTTAAATAGTCTAATTAGGGCCTTCTTTGGAATATGCAATAAAAATTGTATTTAACCTAATTTAGTTTTGGCGAGAAAGAATACAGAGTGTTTTGCCGACTACATTTTTGTTTTTATTTTGGGAGAGCGAGCAAATGCTGTAAATCTTAATTGGTGACCTCTAAATATATTCGTTAAAGGTTGCAAAATTAGTAAGTATGTCTAATAAATCAGCTAGCTATTTATGAATCTACTTTGATGTTCTCTTCCATAATATGGTTGGCAAGTCATGTCTCCGTTTTCAGTAATACGCATTAATTAAACGTTCGAAGTTATGTCTCTATCACCGTCGAGTTATGAGAAATAAGGTGTCTATGTCAAAGGGGAAGATCGCAAATAACACTTCATACACAAGCGTCTAGTAAATAATACCCATATATCTATCTATTTCTAGCGAGACTACCAGGAAAACATGTCCTTTGAAGAAATCGATATGCCACGTGTATGCTACCTGTGATCTTCTTTTATTTTCAAGACAGCATCTCGGCAAAGGAAACCGTAGAATGTTCCTGTAAGCTGCTTATTTTCTCGGGTGAGTTGAGTTACCCACTAGCAACATATGCGCTTCTAGTATTTACTTTTAAGTTAGATTGCATCTTGCTGTTTTAAATTGAATGGCAGTATATTGTGGCGTTGTTGTTATAGAAAATCCTAGTAATATTTTGCCTTGGACGTTAGGTAACGGTGTAATGAGGCGACCCTATCTATCACACTATACTGCAATTTTATTAACCATATTAATACCAAACTTGGCTCAAGACCAGATTTGGCACGGAACGTAACTTTCATTGCTCCGTGAGGGCTCGTAAGCACAACATTATTTATTAACCAATAATTCTATCTCCAATTATAAACAACGAAACAATGTAGTACATCACTAGGCCCCATTATGGGAAAACTTTGATAATCACACACTAGTGATGCGAAAAACATCGAGATATATTTTTCCCAGGATAACACAGCTATTTCCAACACCGTACAAGTTTGACTATACTTGTTAATGTGAGTTACTAGTTTACGTACGTGACAGTTCGCGCGGGAATTCGATGAGACTCCAACCAAACTTTGTTATATGTCATCGAAGCAAGGATGCCTTTTTAAAACGACTTTTCCACTTTGTGATAAGATTCAGATTCAGTTTTGTTGCGTTTGTTTACCGTATGTTTTCGTTGCAATTTCTTCAACACCTTTTGTTTCTGACTGAAATATTGGGGTGGACGTTTTGATGTAACTTTTGAATCTGTCTTCAGGGGTTCCGTACCCAACGGAACCCTATTACTGAGCCTCCGCTGTCCGTCTGACGGTTCGCCTTTCTGTCAGCGGGCTGTACTTATCTTATGAACCATAATAGGTGGACAGTAGAAAATGTAACAAAGACATTAAGGTAAAAGTCAAAGTCTAAAATTAATTTATTTCATCTAGACCAAGGCACTCTGAACGTCAAATTTAAAATTGGAAAATAAAACATTATAGTGACTAGTTGGAGAAGGTAATAGGTACTTACTACCTTCTGAACGTCACGTTGGGTTCAAAAGGTAGTAGGTACCTAAAGCATGAAGATATCGATTCTAACCTCAAAGTCAAACCTTGAGTAAAACGATTAATTAATCCAAATTTAACTCGTAAAACAAACGCCTTAATTGTAAATAAACAGAACTGAGGACATCAAACAGATAACATTTCGATTATTCCTAATCGGTACTATACCTACTATGTACTTGCGTAATAGCTTAAGTTTCGTAATTAACGATCCACAATAGTCGAAATTATGGCCCGGGCGGTAATTAGCACACAGAAATGTGGTACGGCTCAATCAAATATAACTGCAGAACCTATCTTGATTGCGTCTTGTGCTAAATAGTCATCAACAGTCGGAATAGATTTGGTCGCACTTTGGCATCATTTTGATGATTAGAATCTATCATCATTTCAGCCGAAAGACTCCACTGCTGGACATAGGCCTCCACTAAAAGGAGGGGGGAGGGGTTGACATAATCGCCACGCTTGGGAGGCGGGTTGGCGATCGCAGTATGCTGCAATGTACCTGCAGAGAATGCTGGTGCCCATTCTCTGGTGAGTCTCGACACCCATGGAAAGTGATGGGATGGTGCTATTCTTTTACGTCCGACACCATACGGAACCGATTCGAAGCTATAGAAAATCAATAAATCTACCTCTTAAGCCTTTTTTCAACTACGGCCTGTGGGGCGTCCCCAGTTTAACCGGGTGCAGATGAATGAATATTTTACCTATATGGTGCGACTTCCTTGCACAATCCAGTAACTGGATAAAGCGATGGTCCTTGGCTAGGGACTGGTATCATTTCGGACTTCTGCCCGTAGTGAGTCAAAGAAAAGACAATCTTCTAATGACAGGCGAATCTGTCTAAAACCGTGTATTTTACATTTTAATTATTGCTATGTCAATGTTGAAGCTTCGTGAAGATTGCAAACGTTAAATTTAAAAAAATATTCATATCGTGTTTGCATAAATCGATTGGGAAAAAACTGTTTTCCCATCGCAATTCCCAACTGTCATGTCCGAACGTTATTCAAATAGCGAACGTTTCTAAACGTAGGACGTGTCATTTGCAAAGCGCCGGTTTAGAAGCACTATATAACGAGCCCCGTTCGTATGATTACTTTTGTTTCAAACAACAGATGTCCGGAATAGACGTTGATAGCAGTTTCGATTGGTACAAATCGATTGCTACGTTTTGAATTATCATCGAAGCCGGGTCGAATTAAGAGGTTTACAAAACAGCTACCTGAAACTTCGTACGATTAATTGTTTTCTAATTTCATTAAGCATTCCGTGAAGCTGTCAGCGGGTCTTAGTCTGTCTTCAGGGAAACCACATAATCAACAACACAAAGCTAGCAATTTATATACAGTCCTCGCTATGAATGTACCGAAACTAAGAGACTGCATTAAGACAGTATGACGTCACAGATTAACATATTAATCAGTCTGTGGAAGCAGGAAGTCTCTTACTCTATACAGAACGCGGGAATGTAGTTTGCAAACTTTTAATTACAGTTAGAGCGATACAAATTGACCTCTATTATTTACAAGATAAGATTCAAATTGGATGGAAGTGTTCGTTTCAATAATTAATAAGAGCATTCGTTTGGGTGTCACGTTGCTGCAACATTCTAAGCGAAATATTTATAAGGGGTTGAAAGTAACACGGATTTGGAATACGGTTGGCGAAACGTGCTTGAATAGTATTCAGGAACATTTATTTGCTTGCTTTCATCAAAGGGAAAACAAGCCAGATAGGTATTTGTGTAAACGAATAAAAGACCTAAGACAGACAAAATAAGTCATAAAATACTTTAGCACAGAATAAAATAATGTAGATCAACCAAAGTCATACGATACGACCCAACGCTCGGTCAGACGATCCATCAAATAACAGGTGAAAATAGGCCAATAACAGGGTGTCGCCGAAACAAATCGAAAAACATCTGTGTAACGACAACACTATCAGCTGACGGATATTTTTTTCGCACACGTACAGAAAAAAAACTGGCTCGAATACGTTACAGACGGAAAATCGTTAGTCACTCGAAAAAATCGTTGAGAATGAATGACGCTTTAGCTCACTCAAGTTGCCAGCTGTTTCCGTTGCACAGCTGATCGACCGGATATTGGCTGTTAGAGACTATCCCTCTCTCTTTCCCACCTCATATCCTCTCTTTCGCGGCTTTTAATTTTTCACTCTCCATTAATGAGGCAATGAACGCATAAAATGAATTTTTAAAAATCGAACGTGTAGTAACGGCTTTTACGACGCCATTTTGACGGCAATTTTAAAACGGAGGCATACATTTTGAACGAACTAAAGAGGTGAATAACTTATGATAAACTAGGTAGTTAAAACTTATAACGAACGTCATGCGACAGCGACAAACAGCAGCATAATGAAGTAATTTTCACAACTAATGCCATGTTCGATAATAAAAAAGTTGCAAACAAAACAAAAATTATGCTATCAGGCACGAAGCAAACAATTTTCGCCGTCTAGCGTGATGGAGTCGAAACAAAAGTATTGCAACTTCAGCGGCACACGCGATTCGAATGCGGGGTTGAATTTTTAAAATAAAAAAAAGAACTGGCTTATTGCAGTTTTAGAAATAATAAAAAAGTTTAATAAGTTACACGCCTCTTTGTTCATTTTTAAATTAGAAAAAGAAAGTTATCATAAATTAACAAAGTTTTCTTCAGACTTCAAAATTAAAAGAACTAAATTACCTTTTACTGAATAAATTATCTGTAATTGGGTCTCTATTACAGAAATTTCATAGAAAATGCGTACAAATGGCAAAGCTTGGTTTTTAAAACATTTTCAAAGATCAAGATTTTGTGAAGAAAAATAAACAAACATGAATTTCGATAAAATTATAATTTTGATTTATGAGCTTTTCACTAATAGCCAACAACTTTGTAAGCGTGAAAATGTCGGTAAGTTGGTTCACATTGAACAAAGAATACTCGAAAATTCAAAATCGATTTCTAAGAATGCAACGCCTTTAGTCTGTTTTATTTGAAGTTAATATTCATTATTAAAGGTTTATTTATATTTTTGCTGTTTTGTCAAAATTATTTTAACTTTCCTTTTAGGGTACCAGAGTATCTCATTGAATGTGAACTTAACTCAAAATATTTGGCACAGTAACTAGTACTTCACTCCAAAAAAAAGCTTTAGCAGAGTCTTAATAGTTTAGTTTAATATTTTTATTATAAAATTATCTGAAAGACAAACCACTTAAGTCGCAAAGATTTACTTGAATGTATGACTCACAGTATCCTATTAGATTATCTAATAGTATTTTAAAATGTGACGTTATTTCCCAAGTCCGACAAATTAAAATGAGTAGGTACATTAGAGGTAGTTTAAAAGTGGCGCCAGTGACGGAAAAGTTGAAAGGTAACCTTCTTAACTTCTCCTGGTAGGGTCATGTGAAGAGGAGGGATGAAACGCATGTAACTGAAAATGTTATGAATATAAATGTGGATGGAAGGAGAGGAAGAGGGAGGCCCAAAGACAAGATGGATGGATTGTGTGAAGAGCGAAATGAAAGAAAAGGGAGTTAGTGATAGTGTGACGGCTGATAGGACAGAATGGAAGAAAAAAACGTGTTGCGCCGACCCCAAGTAACATGGGATAAGGGCAGGAAGATGATGATGATGACAAATTAAAAACGAACAATATCGTCTCCTACTTTAAAGTATGAAGACATTATAGAGCGAAAACAGCAATAGTAAAAAGTATTTATTACGAACAAATCTCAAAGGAGTATAGTAATAGACAAAGTGAAATACTACTAGCGATAAAACTTGTCGGAAGGTCTTCCGACTTTATCGCTGGGAGATTTTAAATCGTCAAAACCGTGTAAAAAAGATGTGAGTAAAATTTAACTAGGTCCAATGTCACTATTTCCGCGATACACCTACGATGAAGTTAGCTTACTTCCGTTTTAAAACCAAAACTGCATTAGCGCTCTACCGCTCATTTTGTTAAACATACTCTAAAGGTACGTCCACATTACCCCAGAATTTTGAACAAGGATTTTAAGTGAAAAGTTTCTGACAGTTTGAGTCGGAAGTTAAGAAGTTTATTAATAAACAACAAATTGTTCGGACTAATGAATTAATTTACACGTTGTTCCCTTTAAATATTCGGCCCTTTCATAATTTTGATATGAAACGACGGGATAGTAAGTACTGTTAAGATGAAACTTGGGAAATAGGTAATAATCGCATTATCGCTAGGTTTTTAATCCTGTAAATAATTACTGTAGGTTCCCTGAAAAACGCCTTGACTCTTATTATTTCCCTTGTCTAGAGGTAAATAAAGAATAGTATTTTATATCATTATGTACAAATAACTTAGATATCTGTGGAGGTCAATAGGTTCGATACACTCATATAGGCAAAACTAGATCAGCGAGGATTTTATGACGGTTTTTACTTGAGCCGGCACCAACAATAATTTGGTTTTTATATCTTGTTAGTGTCGAATCGTTCTCTTGTCGTCTCATATAAAATTATAAAATCGCCTAATAGGTCCGGTTTGGTAGATTTATAGCGTTGCCCTGTTTCCGGAGACGCGTTTTTATTTAGTTACCGGTCGCCAAATTATGATGTCATGCCGTAGAAATAAATGCCTAACGTTTAACCTAAAGTTGTTATGTGAGACATGACACTCATACCAATTTGTGACTACTTTGTATTATCTAAGAAGAGTTAGCAACAATGAAGCACGCAATAGTGTTTAACTAAGGTTTGTAAAAGAAATAGAAAAAAAATGTACCTAATTATAAAATAGCGTTGTATTACATCTTTAACATTGTTTAATCCTACCGCAATTTCCATATCAAACATACATAGAGAAGAACGTAAAAATGGTGTTTAAATTTTGTAAAAGATAACTGAATGTTTCATGAACATGCCACCAGGGTGACATGAAAGCATAGCTGATATTACACCTGCATTTTGCCAAATCAAACTTTATTACGAACGCGGAAAGGTGGAAACATCAGAAAATTTAAGTTTGCCCATACATCGCGTGTGTTGCTACGTTGTAAAGAATTACATGGGCGCCACAGTGTCCCGCAGTGTTAAAGCTCCCGTACTTCCGACCTAAAGATCCCTAGTAGAGTTACACAGTATTATGTAGCTGGAATACACAGGGTATTTCACTCGGTCTTATGAAAATTCATGTTGCAAAGGTTGGCTAAAAGGATTTCTTGGTTTTGGGAAATGTGTATTTTAAAATGTCGTGTTGAGACTTCATAGCGGACCGTATTTTATAGTTTTCGCGAGAAATGAGTTAGTGCATAGTTTGGGGCGAAATTCAAAACGGACGGTGGCAATGCAATCAAGAATTCATAAAATGTGCAAATTCCGAGTTTTAAAGCACGTAAAAGTAATAAGAACTACGTCATATAATAAATTACCTAGAAAAGCAAATTGTTAAAAATGTAGACTAAGACTCCTTGTTTATGTTTTAGCCTGATAAATTGTTCCATTTATCAAAGTTTACTACATTTGGCAAGAAATTATCAATGAAAAGAAACCACCATCAGTCGGGAAATACCAAAACATGCACGTAAGTTAAATCGTAAACATTCCCAGCCGTTAACAATCATGACTGTTCGCCACAAAGTTTTATACAAAAATCTATTTTAAAAGTATCCTTTCATCCCGATGTGCCAGTACTAAACGGTCCACTATATCTTTGGGCAATTTAATATCACTCAATTAAGGTTACAGTGCCACGCTATACCGTATTACCCCGTGTGTCCCAATGGGGTACGCTTGTACGCCGGTAAACCAGATAGCTGCAATGCGGTTACCAACACGCTAACCATTACTTCAGTACGTCTATAATTATTACTATACAAGAGTTTTCTATTGAAATTTTCTTGCGGACTGCTGGTTTAACGTTTCATTGGTTAAGGGTTAATTCTTAACAAGTTAAACTAAAGGTTAGTTAGTAAGTGGTTATACTATCTTAACATTCACCTCTCTCATCATACTTGATGATTTATGAACATTTTCAAGACCCCTTGGTTTTTCACATCCGACCTAGAATGGCCTAGCCAATGACTCAACTTTACCCACCTACACCTCAAAATATTCTCGTCAAATCGAGTTTCACCAACATAGCCACAAAGGTCAATGAAACGTTTGTACATAACATTTTCAGTCGAAACGACATGTTTGAACAACCCTCAACAGCGCTGGTATTGTGCGAAAATCACGTCGAATTACGAAAATGAGATTCATTCATGTTTAAAAATACAAACGTTACTGACTCGGTGTAAGCTCGTTTTGTATAACTCGTGAATAAGATGACAGTATAAATTCTAAGGTAAGTTGCTTGGAAATATATCTTAGTCAAATGTAAAAGGAATCTCAAACACATAAGTATGTTGTAATGTACCTTTGTCTCGAATAGAGCTGGAGTCTAGATTTTAGCACGGAAATATAATAAAGTATTTAGAAACCTATTTGTAATAAGTTACATTTCAAAACTATGGTAGTCTTAGCTAAATTCATTGTATGATTATCTCATCATGCACTTTATTTTCCAATCCGAATAGCGTGGGACAGATTTCTCACCTATTTGAACCTAAAATGACTCATCGTAGATTCAAACAATAAAAATCACAAATATCGACACATTTCTGACTTGCAAAATCGCTGATGATTTTGTGTTCCTCCGCCTCCAACGTGTGCAACCGTCACATGTTCTATGCGAACAGATGGGGCACTAAAGCACCCCACGGGTCGCATTATAACCTAAATACGCTTCTATATCGATAATAGTACTGATTTATCGTCCCAAGTCGATGGTAATATTTATGGATAGCACGTGATTAGAACTGTTGTAACTACATATATGTACGTATATGGCTTAGAATGCAACATTTTCGTGGGAGGTGATATATTATATTATACACGGAAACTGATAACGCATTTATCATCGGTCTTTTACGGAAGGGAATTTAAGTGAAAGACACATTAGTGGGTTTTCGCCTTTTTGTTAAGGAAACAGCGATATCACGTTGGAATATTTCCAAGAAACTGCTGTACGGATCAGTTGTGCTATCTTTAAGGTTCAGTGCGCAATGTAAAGTATTGTATTTTCAGGTCTGATTTAATCTTTTGAAAGAATGGATGCTTATGGTTGAGTATTGCTTTGAATGCAGTGGTTGAGTTGTATAAAATGCTTATATAACTGAATGTTATTACGTAATTCATATAAGGCATCATAAAATCTGAGCATACGCTTCAAATAAAACTCCCGCATACAACTGCATTACAGTAGTTTTATTTTTTCCTAACTATCAAACTGCTGTAAGTTTTATTTTGAAACTAAAGCTAAACGAGCTCTGTACGTGTCCGGTCGCGCATAGTACCAGTTGCTCGAGTTAAACTGTGGGGTTATAGCGTTTCGTTTTAAGTGTACACTATTACCCCACAGTCTTTTTACTATGAATTCTCTGAAACGTTCAGACGGTTATTTCGTATTCGTTTTTGGCCTTTATTACTAAAAGAATGGTGAAGTTTAAATTTTCAATTTAAAATTTTTTTAGTATGCAGGTTTACAGGGTTAATTTAAAAGGGCGAATTAGTTTCATTTACCGGTAAAAATGTATCACGTTAAGGCATCCTGCCTTACGTCTCGGTTGTATTTTTACACTGATAACATTAATATTTCAGGGAACACAGGTACTGTAGATCATACCAAAACAAATGTCAATTAAAGTGTAAAGCGGCACGTAGGCGAACGTGACGGCTGCCAGATGGGGTACAAAACGCCCCACTTGTTCAGGAGCGGCACATTACGGGCTACCCCTGTATACCACAACCCTATTCTGAACTTTGTAGAACTTAGAAAATTCGTTCGTTTCGAATTTATGAATTATACATAGCTTGGTTTTAATACGCTTCGCTGGGTAACCTTTGCAGCCAAAATGCCGGAAAATGTGACTTGGTACAATATTAGTGGACGACGATATAATCTTGTTGCAATATAGCCAACATTTGAAGCGGGTTCTTGGATGAATATTGTATTTATTATTTGGTACAGTATAGAAGATATTTTTCCTTGTAGTCGATTACTATTTGATTAAATATGAGCTAAGATTTCAAAAGTTAACAGCACTTTGGTGGTGGCCCATAAGACTGACATTATTTTTAGGCACCAATACAAGATATTTATGGACGACCCACAAAAAATAATCTGGCTTAAAAAAGTTTTATATTTTAACATTATCTTTAAAATATTCGAGGGGCCATTGCGTGCGGCCGAAAGCTTTGTCTTTTATTATTAATGGGATGTTTTAGTTCTAAAAAAACTTTTCATTGCTCCTAATTTATTCAAGTAGGTCTCTCAGGGTTTTTGATGGGCTAACTTTAAATTTTGAGCTCGTTTAAAACAAATTCAGATTTAATATGGGTTGAGATTGTTTTTATAAAGTGTAATAGTCCCTTTATGTGTTAAATATAAATAGAACTGCACATTTTTAGCCGACCAAACTTATACGAAGTCACATTGACGATGACATTTCTAAGACCTCTTCAGACCAAAAAAAGGACATCGCTATGACAATGGATATCATAATAGGACAGTTAAAGATTATATCAGCTGAATGGCAACAAAATGGCAGTTGCGCTACCGGCAACCAAAGAGGTGATTCCTGCAACCGTACAGTCCCAGCTTTAGAAACAAAACACGATCTCGAATCGCCTCGATGCTTCAATATAGTTCCTTTGACAGTCTCTTCGATAGAATAGGACGGTTACACACAGGACGTGTGCAATGTGTGCATACCGCAAACATTCTAGATAACCACTACAGTTGAGAATTTATATGGACCAAAATGGTACGTGTCTCACATTCTCTTCATTATATATTGTCTGTCTTCCCTCGTGTTCAGTGTTCACTATTTTTTAAAGTCGCGCTGTTGTCGTTGAAGTAAGTGAAAATAATTTGTATGGCAAAGTTACCAAGTGTCAGCCGTCTTTTTGTTAGAGTCAAACGATGCCTGTCGTTAAAGTTAGATTTCAATTTAGTCCCCGAAATTACCAATCGAATTTTGGAAGTGACGTAATAACCATTATTATACCTATCCCTTTAGTTACAGGTCGGAGGTTTAATTGATTTTCAACCCTTCCCTTCCTTCCCAGAAACTCCTATTGACTTGGCTAAACTTAAATTAGACAAAGAAAATCCAATCAAACAAGATCCTACATCCGATGATCCACATCTAATAAGTTTTAAGATAAAAGGAGACCCGAAACCGCAACAAAAAGAGCACAATAAAAAATAACAAAGAATTACAGTGTAAGATATCGTATCAAGAAATTCGAGGAAACCCGCATTCGGGGTTGTTAGGAAGAATTCCTTTGGTCCAAAGTTTTATAGCACAGAAAGCCAATAAAATTGTATAAAGGATCCGGACAATGGCACTCTCTGAATTGCCTTCGCCTATCTGAGTGACATTTGATACATACAACTTTTTATACAAAAGTAATTTTTTGGCAACTTTGGAAAATTGTTTGAGTGGACTGCGGAGTCGGAAATTAATTCGAATTTCAATTTGGACTTTCTTCTTTGTTCGCTCATTGTAGCTTGTTTTGATTTTGCTGTCATTATGCTCGAATGAACCGAGTTTGTTTTCAGAAATGTTGTTATTTAGTTATTAAACCAGTCGGATTATGACGTGACCCTTTTACAATTACATCCAACATTTCTTTATCTTCTTCAAACACATCAAACAGATTTCAGTTATCATCAGCAATGTTGTACAAATATTTGCCATCTGTTCAATTTGCTTCAACAAAACCAACATTTGGCCAATCAGCCAACGTTTTAAACATTGCCATTGCAGTCCATAAAACCGAAAGCGCCGAGAGCAAATACATTAACTGATTAAATTGCAACAGAGGTTGTCGCTGACGAGTTATGCAAATTGTCGTCGGGAAGCACGATATGGATTTGTATTGTCTACATTGCTCCCAAAAGGGATTTGGAAGTGGGACACATTTTACCGATAATACTCTCCCGGTAGAACCCGATACCGAAGTAACAGAAATGTACTCTTTATGAGGTATATGCTCAACCCATTTAACAAAGGAAACCGGCCACTACTTTAAATAAAATTAATGATTTGATTCGTTTCAAAAATTCACTAACAAAAATCTGATACAAAAGCGGGGCGAGCCCACATTCATGAAATCTATTACAATTGAAAGGAACTCGAAAAAGGCTCAATCAATCATCGCCATCATCCATCAAACATTCAACAAGTAAAAACAAAATGTTATCGGGCGGGCCCTGAAAGCAGTGTCGCACAATAAAGTAACACCCCTGTGGAAGCGGCGCAAGGTGCGTGTGCTTGTGTGCGTCCGATCGAACCATGTGTGCAGTAGTGTGCGTGACAGAGCGTGTCTGTGAGAGGGCGCTATCCGTGTGTGCACGCTTAGGGCTGGCAGATGTACGATTCACACGCAGCTGTCGACATTTCCCCCCGTAAGCTGTAAAGTACTGTATTATAATACGGCACGCTTTCACGTAATTATGCATTATTATTACAGCCGCTTTTTAAGCTTATTATTAAGCGATTGTATTATTTTGTTTCGATGCAGTTGCTATGCCATTGTTACGATCATTTTACTCTGTAACATGTTCGCCTGGGGTGACATGACCTAACACTCCATGTTATTATGAGCGAAAGTAGTTTTTGGTCGTGTTCGTGATAATTACTGGCTGGATTGTTAATAATTGTTTTGCTGAAGTTAAAAAAAAAACCTTTACCTGTATAAATAAATTCACAAATGTTTCTGTGAACGCACAAATATGACCGTATGTGTGAATGAAATGCAAAATTCAGTTTGCACTCTCAACACTTATTAACAGTACCTTTTTAGAATATGAAAATATTATATTTAGGCATAATAAAATTGTGTGCATTATATTTAAAGTTATGTACATATGTAGTTATTGTCCAGTTGCCTTTTATTTGAGTGTGAACACAATGCTACAGCCACGGCACGAATGTTTTATATACTATACGAAACCGTTGATATTAAAAATGAGGCCAAAGTTGGATTATTCTTTCGCACCCAATAAGTGTGTTTTATGACAGTCGTGTATAAGGTTTAATACTCATTGTTATGATTTAAAGACGGTTATGCATACAGTATTTTCCTTTATACCCGAAAAATAATATTTCATTCCATAAACTTCACTTTAGTATTTTATTTTCATTTCGTAGAAAATTATTTTTTTACGGGTTATGACGAAACTTTTCGTTTTAGACATCTTTAGAATAGTTTCTTTTTTACTTATGGACTTTTAGCTGTCATGAATTGTCACAAAAACGTATCATTCTTCCCCAAAACGCATGGAAAAACAACATAATTTTCACATTACACTTTCTCCGAATCATTAATAACGATACCCCCCTCGTTATATTTTATTGTACCGACCCGCCTTTTACTACCGACATCTATAACTACAGAAATACATACCCAACACATAAATTAACTTAATGTGTTCATTTTATCTTTCGTGTTCACATATAACTCTGTCTTTGTCTAAAATTAACGTCTGCAAGTCCCTTACTCAGTATCCCACAAATACTTGTTGAAAAATTGCCCGACAACACATAGGGCGGTAGGAATAAGGCAAGCTTTATGGTCGTACAAAAGAAAAACATCATTTTGTTGTGAGTGCGTGGACTTGTTCTCCTGTATCATAATATATTGTAAGTTATTAACTTGTGTATGTGGAGTCCATTCGGAAAAAATCCTTGGTATGATGGAGAGGTGCCATTTTTTGCCTTAAAGGACTGGAATTTGCTGGTCTGTGGTATGGAAACGCGTGTAGTATTTTTTGAAAGTCAAGGCGTTTGTTTACGAAGAGGAATTGTTATGTATTGGGACGTTACGATAAAATATTATTTCGTTGTTTTGTTTATGTTACCTGTGGCTTTGAATGATTATAAATAGGAATCGAGTTTCCGTTACAACATCAATGAATTTGCACTTTTATGTGTTTATGAACATGAGATCGAAATCAAGAGCAATCGACGCCGTTTCACACGCACTTAGACTAAAGTGGAAATGGGCAGCCATGTAGCAAGGCTACAAGACAATAGATGGGCCGAAAAGTTGAACTACCTGGATAGGACCGATAGGTAAAGGGAAGCGAGGACACACACGCGAGGATGAGATCGTGAGTCTGGCTGGCTCACGCTGGTTGGAGATAGCGAAAGACCGAGAAAGTTGGCACTCTCTGGAGGAGACCTTCACCTCAGGGGTTCCCTCCCTCATATAACTAAAACGATTTTTTTCTTTAATTAATAGTTGTTAACATTTATAGTTAAACTTGAGAAATATAAGGATGTTTTTGATCTAGAACAGCAGCTGCACACATCATTACTTTCACATTCGTGACTAATGAAAATAGTGGAGCTTTTGTAACCGAATTAAAAGAGGTTCTGCTTTTGAGCGTTTTGTAACAATCTTTGTAGGTAATTTTTTGTGGACTTTCACCTGTAGAAAAATCAGGACGCCGTCACGATTTCCCCAGAATCGACATTATTTACAAACTAGCTGTCCCCCGCGGCTTCGCTCCCGTCAACTGGCTACCTATCTAACCTACCCTACACCTACCCTACACCTACCCTACACCTACCCTACACCTACATGCATGCAAATAATTCTATTTTATTAAGGTATTTCTTTCCGACTTGCTAGACTAAAGTTGTGATAGCTCGGTTAATATACATGTTATAAAAAAAAATTATAGCCTATAGCACTGAGGAATAATGTAGCTTTCTACCAGTGAAAAAATTTTTAGAATTGGATCATTAGTTCCAGAGATTACCCCCTACATACAAACTTACAAATTTTACCTCTTTATAATATTAGTATAGATAAAATTATTCATTAATTAAGTTTCACTACACACAGCCTAAAAAACTCAGCACTAAAAGCTACCACTTCAGAAACTTTTCCATCACACATTAGGGCGTTGTCCACGGTAACAATTTACGTAGTGTCCGTCCGTGTATCGATTGTAACGTGATCATTAGGGCGCGTCTGTCTGTACACAGCCCTGTTTGTACATCACGGCACGAAACTGTGGTGTGACGACCTCGCTTTATAGAGTTTTAAGTGACTTGACGTACTGTTTGTTTGGGCTCAAGGCTTGTTTTAACTTTTTTTTTTTTGAGAATATCAGTAGGGTGTGAAGGTGGTATGTTTTTGGTGTGTTAAATTGTCGTCGTTTAAAATGCGAGTGCGGCTTTCCTGATCCAACTACATACATTTTCATATCTATTGGAGACATTGGATCCAAATTTTCACTCAAATGCAATCCAGGATAATCCGAAAAATTCCTTTGACGCCGCTATAAACGTAGTAATTTACTGGGCCAAAATAAACACGACACGAAAAGAAGAAGTTCGTTAATGAATTCGTGATTGATGTTCGTAAATCATGTTTTAGTGTCACATTTTATCCCATTTGCGTGCATTCATCTACTCCTGAGCAAGGGTGACTTTTTTGGATTCAGAGCTTTTGTGGACCACTGGTCGTTTCTTTTGGGCAGCACTACGGTCTGCCGCAACGCCATTTGGCTATTTCAGAACTCCACATGCGCTTATTTTGATGCTACCTACAATTAGACTGACAGCGAACACGTTAAGTACATCGCTTATCCAAATCTTAAGCAAAAACATTAAGTATAAGCTCAGTATTAGCTCAGTTATGCACGTTACGAAACTTCACGCTATAGATCATAAGCAAAATGGATTGACTTGGATGAATTCATTTAAACTTCGTAGACTGCAGAAGCCCCGGCGTAAGTTTTTGTGCCACTAAATTATTCATGACTAGAGACATGCCCGCGGCTTCGGCTGCGATTTTAAACTGTTTTAATCTTGTTTCACGATGTTTTTCTGTTCTTCTACTTATAGTGCGTACAGTAAGGTCTAACGACCCCACACACCGTAGTGTCAGTTTCTAAACAGCCTCAAGGGCCTCTGACATGGTTTATATGACGACCGCCATATAGCGGCCGGTACCACCGGCTCTTACGTGCCTTCCGAAGCACGGAATCATCTTGTCATCAGACAATCAGGTGATTCAAGCCTGCAATGTGCTAGCAAAACAGTTTTTCTGTTATGGAGCTATGAATAGATTGTGGGAAAGGTGGTCTAAAATCAAGGATATTTTTATTCGAAATCTTGATTCTCTCGTAGACATAATATTTTTAAATTGGTGTCTGCAAAAACAAAAAACAAAGTAATGAATACTGAGTAATTAATCAGAATATTGACTTCTTTGTGTCCTTGCAGTTGTATTTAACATTCAGATTTTTACGACGAAATGTTAAGGTACAAATAAACCATAAACCATCTTCCAGACTTAGTCATAAAACAAAGTAATTTTCACGAAATACACGCGAACTTCATTTCAAAGCGCAACGTGAGTGTTGCATTTCATGAAAAATTAATAAATTAAGGCAATGCTTCAACCGGAGCTGTCTTACAAAGCGCCCCTTACATTTTCTCCGGTGAGTGCGGCATAATTACTGAACACGTTAGCAGAAAGTAATGAAAAACGTCTTCTGAACGCCCAATTTGCATACTACAGAACCTCACAACACGCCCTAAATATTACATTACTATTGTTCCTATAACAAGATATTTATTTCTTACAGACACCACTGCACTGAACAAGTTAATTTTCATAAATGTCGTCCCTTAGCAAACGACACGGCTCAAGTCTTATTGAATTGACTAACTTTACAATAGAGCAAAAAAAACTGATTAATTTATTGTAACAATAATAGATTTAATACATTGACATTTGAATTTGGCCTACGTTTGGTTGATCGTCAAGTATCACTGTCAGTTCGATCGTGACAAAGAGTTCTATCCAATGACATTTAAGTAAAAACCGCCAAAATCGACATGAACGGTGCTAATGGACGACATTGCTCACTAAACAGGTAACAAAGAATTGTATCTACTTCCATAATTTTCTTTTACATGTTCGTTCCAACGAAGGAAAATGACATTGCATTCTATCCACCAATTATTCAATTTAAAACCGAGGGGTGAGATTAAATGGCACAAATTAAACCGTTTAAATAACGCTTCACCGGCCATTTTGGATTCCAAACTGTCACTTTTGGCGCGCATTTTGACGACCAATTAGCGTTCCGAATTTGAAAGTGTTTGTGTGGAATGTTTTAATTGAAACAGTGAACAAATGAACGAGTGAACAAGTTGTAACGACAGTTTGTTATACAGGCGGGATGCAATTTGCTATGGCGATCGTTTTCTGCTTAGTCACCCATCAAGCTGTATACAGGGTGTCATGAACACTTGCTGACGATATCGGCTCAATTTTTCTGAAGCTCATTAGAGGTAATATTTTTTTTATGAAAGGCCGGTCTTTTTCCTCAATCGGTTAAGGATATTGAATGGCCTACATAAAAGCCATGTACTCTGCTCAATTAATCGCCCCGTGTTTTGTACATGAAAGAGTAATGAATATACCAGGTTTATGCGTTACAAACCTCTATGTATCATCCAAAAAAATCCTTAATTAAAACAGTACTTTTTTGATATTATTTATGCTAATATTTTCCAGCTACATGACAAGGCAAAAAACGCTTAACGCCACTATATTTAAAGTATCTAATAACATTTTTCACTACACAAGCGCAGGACATCTTTATAACTTTCCAGCCCTCTTAGAATGGCGGATTAAATGTGCATCTCTTTCGCACCTGGGAAATTTATAATGAGAGTGAAAGAGACGGATATATTAGGCTTATAGAATACAAAAGGCAAATTGGTTTCGCTAGGCACCCCTCAGTCGCACCCCAGCTTTGCATGACACGTGGCCTGTTTAGGGGATGATTTTGAAAGGGGGTGTTTACTTAAGCTCTATTTTGTACAGTTCGGTAGCTTTAATTCTTTTTTATTATTATATTATTTTTAAGTACTTTTCTGTGCCGAGCTGTTTGTTTACATTTGAAGTCATGAAAAGAAACGCCTTCCTTGTTTTTGATCCTTTGATACCCAGTAAGATTAAATTAATTAATCATTAAATAATTCACCCGTATTTTTCTAAACATTTTCAGTTACTGCGTCTATTCATAATTTCAAAGGGGAAAAATATCAGAATTAATCTGTCAGATTGTTTCATTTCGAACCCTTTGGAAATGTAACAAAAGAGAAAACAGATAGGGCCAAAAAAATTGGCACACCTTTACAAACTGAACTTATTCAGCGAGCATCGATGTGTGACGTCAGCATCCCTTATGTGTAATCATTGTATTTAATCAACGGGCGGTCACGTGCCGGTCCAGGGATCAGGGAGGGTAGTTTATTTCGTCCCATTGTGTACAACTGTTGGGTACCGAAAGTTTTGCCGATGCGAATCTTGTATGATTGCTACAGTAATTGGTTTTGAGTTTAAATTACGTACGTACTCGTATGAATTCGAAGGACTGGTGAAAATTGCTTGATTCAACCCGGATATATTTTCAGTGTTGGCAACATCTATTTTTGTTAAGGTTTTTAGACACAGTGGCCGACTTCAAACGAATCACAAGCGTAACTTGTCAAATATAGGTACTAACATACTACAATAACGTTGAAATAAAAAAGCTTATATATTTTTTTCATTTGTAAGTATTATTTACTTAGACATTCCATTAGACAATTCGTTGAGAAGTTAATAAACAAAAAAAAGTGCACAACGCCGCTAAAGAAGTTTTCAATTCAAAAAAGTTTCGCGAACTAGAAATATACCTTAACATTATTGTTTATCTTTTAAAGATAAAGGATCTTTTCATAAAGAATCATCCTGTTAATAGAATGTTCTAGTGCAGTAGAAATGCTTCGCAAGTCATGTTTTCAATTGAGTGCAATTGTTTTAACGTTCATGCACTTCACTGGTTATAGTAACTTTCATCAGTAATGCAGAAGTGAGGGCTTATTTAAAGGTAATCTGAACTAGATAGAGACTTACTAGAATGACTATATGATACCCTGCCTTGTAGCCCTATAACTAAACAGGGTACTAACTTTTGCCCGCGACTTCGTACGCGCATATCCCGCCTTCCTCATGAATGTGGCTATATATAAATAAAATTAATTTTCCAAATCCGACTGGTAGGTCCAGAGCTTAGTTTTGATTGCGATTGAGATGCGAATGCGAACGTTGTTTGAAAAATAGTACCTAGAATTGACACAATTATTTCATCTCTCTCGTCTCGGCAACAATGTCAATTACTTATCAAAATGCACGGAAATAGGAAGTTCTAGTTACAAAGTGACATTCTATGAGCAACTGGCGAAAATTCAAAATGTATTGGATTGACCGCGATCAATTTCAAAGATGTTTTTTCAAGTGCATATCACTTATATAATGTCACTTAGTCTAGCTAAACTAGCCGCTAAAGGTTCTTGACCGATTGGAATCGAAATGCGAACGTTACTTAAAATACGGGTATTTCCTCAGATCACAACCAATCAAGAAGTTTGATCCCAAAATGGCGACAGCTCATCGTCACGCAGTTACCTTATTCTATTTACCCTGAATGGGATTTAATATAAGCTCCATAGCCGTAAATAAAATACGTTCAAAGCGAGAATAGAGGATGAAATAGATTCCGCTCGAGCGATATCGAAAGGGACATTAATTTTCTGCCTACTTAAATTGCTAGGCTGTGTAAGGTAAAAGATATCAGCGATTTTCTAAGTACTAGGAATAAGTCTCACAATTTTGTTTGAATTTTCTTTTGTGTGTGCAAAATGGAATAGAGCAATGTGTGTGAACTGCGTGTGCCTCGGGGTCGTAGACACGTATGGTTTGGTTGGATGTCAAGATCCGTATAAATAAAAAAGGTGTGAAATAATAGGGGACCACTTTGCCAGCTGTTGGACAGTACTTGATTGTGAGAGCATCGGCTCTGTGATAGCTCAGTAAAATGTTGTTATATTGAGTCCCAACTGCTTGTAGAAACAAGTTGCCGTATACAGACGTCGCAAATCTTTTTGCCAACTGCCTATAATAATAGCAACAACTAGTTTCCCTTGACTATAACTTCCAATCGACAACTCTACTACTTTTTCATTCATTCTTATTCAGCCGTTACAGAAACTACTGGCTGAGCAAACTTCGGTCAAAAATCCCTTGTAAAACAAACAAGAGTTCGCTACCGACTTGAAGATTCCAGTTTCTTGACTTCGCAAGAGAGCGCCAAGTAGGTACAATTGGAATAAAAAACATTTAAATGTTTTATTAAAAAATATGAATGCTTAAATCGCTTTTGCCTTGCACCATCGGTTACTAAGGGACACCGTTTTCCGCCACCTGTCATCACTGAGCCATTGCCAGAGGATTTGCAAGGCACCTTTTATGCTTAACTTGTCTTTAACATATAGAATTTTTCAGATATCCCAATAAATACGGATTAATTCTGTTCCCTTCTGACTAGAGCTACGTAAAATATTCGTTTCAGATTTGAATAATCTCGTTATGAAGGATAGCTGCGAATTTTTAGCTGAAGTTGTGTTTTTTTACATATTGGTGCTTGAAAAGAGTTTTGATTTTCTAGACCAGATTTATTACCTTACTTAATTACTTTGCCTTTCAATAAGGTTACAAACTTAGTATTCACTTATTTGTCTTCAACTATTTGTTTTATGTAAGTTAGTCTATTTATTAAACAGTTTCAAAAACAATTTGACAACAGCTTACTATCGTGACTATAAAATCTTTATCCGTTAACAAGATTTCGGCATTGTTTGCTCAAACTTCTTCAAGTCAAATAAAAGCAGCTTCTTAGTACTTTACACAACAAATAGTTGGCAGACTAACATTATTGATGAACCCCAAATTGAATTTTAAAAGTATGCCAACACAAATCAATACGATCGTCGGTATTTACAACTTCGAAAATGAGGTTCCTAACTTTACCCTTAAGCCGTTCGAGGCAATATTGAAAGAATTCCACCAACTTTATAAACAATAAACAATCGATTTAATTTAAAATCTAATTGATGGATAATTAAAAGTTCAGGCACTTGAGCTACAATTTTTTTATGAATAATGGCCCTTGAAACGTTTTTCTTTTAATTATTTGAGTTTAGAATACGGCGAAATAAAACGGGTTTACGGCCTATTTTTAAAATTAGAATTTTATTTCTTTTTTTACGCTTGGTCTCCC
Organism: Melanchra persicariae; assembly: GCA_947386135.1. Lineage (NCBI taxonomy): Eukaryota > Metazoa > Arthropoda > Insecta > Lepidoptera > Noctuidae > Melanchra > Melanchra persicariae. Next base: position 9,307,240 of record OX376652.1, on the reverse strand, counting down.
AAAACCTTTTTGTACCTTCGTTTATTTTTTATTTTACGTTTAAGGAACGCAGTATTTTACAACCCGTAGGGTGAACTCACCAAAACTCCACCTCATTATTATGGGTATCACACTTTCGTGTTATGGGATCCAAAAAATCCGTCGATTCGTATCTTTTTTAATTGAATAAGCCCCCGTCGGGATTATGTGACGTAATAACTCATCTTTTCTGAATAAACTCGTAAAATATTTTCGAACAAGATGATGTCAAGATTCCTTATTAAAAATGTTCGGGAATAAATTACATACGGTTTCGTTTTGGCAGATTAACTTTCCTCAATTCTTTGTTCGGTTTACTCAGCTACTTACCTGGAAAAAAAAGAAATCAATTGTTAAAATTGGAAGGATTTGCACGAATTTAGAACAAACATTATTTTATAAAACTGATGATTGGCACAGATTTCTAAAAAAAACTTATAAAATATTAATAAAGCTAAAAGAGGAAACATTAAACTGTGATCTTTCATTAAAGCTTCGCTTGAAGCATCAGACTGCAGTTTCACAACAGCTTACGTAGTTTGTTTGAAACTTAAACCAAGAATCAATAAGACGAGGCGTAAGACAAATAGAAAATTAATAAAACATTCCGTCGAACGAGAATTATTTGCGGAAAAATTAATTACTTTCTGAAGAATTCCTATTACGAAGTCGACCTTTGGATGTGAGCCTTTCATTGGAGTTCGAGAAGTAGGTACTTGTACCTACGGAAATGTGTTGGCGACATCAATTATTGGGAAAGGTAATTTCACTTTCATGTAGGTAGAGATTTAGAGATATGTCGAAGGTAATTAAATGGTTATATTAAATCAGAATACGGACGGGCAGAACAAAAGAGGAATATTTAAAAACTGTAGTTGGGTAGCACAGCTTGTATAAAAATACTGCATCTGAACAAAAAACTTAATCCAAACTCACAATGGAAAATTAAGAAAACCTACGGAAGAACTAATCTCGAATTGAAACTGCTACCTCGATAATAGTTTTTTACTTCACTGGACTTTCTGAAATTGGCATAAAAGCTGCGCAAATCTCTGGCCTCACTCCAAACAGTTTTTCTTTTGCACTTAAAAGAAAAGGTGAAACTTAGTGAAGAGTGGAAATTCTATTGCCTTGGGCATAAAGGGGCTCTTTGTGCCCGAAACCCGTAGAATAATGGTATCGAGGATTGATTCGTACGCGACAAAGCTCAAAAGGATTTCCAATTCTGATCATGTATGAACTGTTATGTGTACTATTTGATTGTGTGTGTACCTGAGAGATTATTATGTGAATTAACTGAGGAAGTAGCTCTCGATACATGATCCAGTTAGGTGCTTACGATGAATTCAGGTGCTGTCATGACGTAATGTATGTATGTATGTCTATGGAAATTAGCTATACCGGGTTACTTTTCAATGACCTGCCAACGTTTTTTCCAGGCAGTTGGTTTAATCAAGGATTCAACTTCAAATGAACCTGGTTTAGATGATAAAACTGATTTGCTCGGGTAGTCTTTAAAAAGTAAACCCTGCAAAAGTACTAGAGAAAAAACCGGGAATTAAGTTACATCAAGAATAACTTATTGATTAAATCACTAGCTCGCCATAACTTATCTCAAGCCCTAGTAACAAATCCTTCATCACGTAACTGAACCTAGTTAACGTTTACGACAAAAGGCACTAATTCTATATCCACATCGTGGCGACCTTGTAGCCATATTAAACAGCCAACCTTGACCTCCCAAACCAATATTTGAGCAAGCAACTTGAAAGCTTGCAAACAAACGAAACGCGACGCCAAATAAACCCAAATTGTACAACGAAAAACGATATTGACGGTTTAGGGGTTTTTCGTAAGCAGAATTACGACCCTTTGTTCGGGAGGGGGGAGGTAAGGGATGAAACTTGATGCGACACCCAGACAAATAGTGTGACTTGCAAAACTTCGGGTTTTTGGTTCCGAAACCAATTTTTGGTAAGCCGAGTATAATGAGGCGGATAGTGGGAAGTAGTCCTTTGAAGTCAAAGTGATGTAACTGTTACAATGTTACACTGTTGTGTATACGCCATATATGCGACGGACCTTTTTTTATGGATAAACTACACAGGCAGGCAAACTCGTATATTTTTTGTTTTAACTAAAGAAAATGGTGAATATTCCCATAAAAGTTCCATAGTACTTACTTTATCACAGTAAAACATCTCATTTGCAAGCAGAGATGAGAAGCCGACATCGTTAGACCGATGTAATATTTTATGAAGTTCTACAAAGACGATCCGACACGAAACGGAATGGACTGCAGCGACAAATTGTACTGGCTCCTTGGAAAATATACTGATATATCTGTACCAAAGTAACAGGGGTCGGTTGAACCAAATTAAGGAAGTCTGGCGTTGGTCGAAATAAAGATAGGATAGGAGCAAGATCGGTACTTAATTTATGAGTAATTTTCATGTGTTAGTGAGAAAATGACAGCTTGCAACGAAAAATGTGGTCCTTAAATAGTAATGTAATGTTGCAAAGTGTAAGTGACAACGGGCAAAGATAAGTATCTTGCAATCTAGCTGAAAAATAAAGATAAATTTATCGCAAGAGGAAACTCATACTCCTAAAAATAAATCTAAATAAAGTTATCAAAGGTAGGACTCGACGAACAAAAATAACAATGCAAAGCTTCACAAACCAACTAGTGCGAACGGTCGCCATTTTGTTTCGATTTGAATAAAACTAAAAGGAATAAGTATAACAGACCAATACGATCTTTTGCTATCAAGCTTCATGCATTCGTTCATAAAATTCAATGGGTAGAAAAAATGTGAAAAATGCAGTGAAAATGTGAAAAATGCAGTGCATAACCGCTCTAAGGGATGCAGGCTAGATGGTACGTGTCAGAAATGGACCTGTTGCGCGACCTAGATGCAGTTTTAGTCTAAAATTCTAACATTATTTGTGTTTTCTCACTTTTTTTATGCTATTTAAAGTAGGTTAACTTTCGATATTTATTAAAAAAATGTCGACTCGGCCAACAACATAAAAATAGTTTGATTAGAACATATTTTCTTCCTAAACCAACCAATGATTGAGGTGAACAAAACATAAATAATTAAATCAGTTAAGCAGTTATTGAGTTTTAGTTAGACTAACGAACAGCAATTGATTTTATGTTTTAGAAGAAGATACGAACACGAATAGTTATTTTACTTAGCCGATTAATAATTGGTCGTTTTACCTTAATTAGACAAAGTTCAACACCCGTACAAGCGAACACACTATCTGAAAGTAAAGTCACCGACAGACAATGTCACTACGGCCTTCAATCCAACCAGTCCAAATTTTATCATCTAAATGTCACTGGCCGCGCTTTTAGCCAAATAAGGCGTGCCATAGTCAAACAACGGTCGCGGGGGGCCAGCGAACAACACTTGTTGCTATACCGCCTATTTATAGCCCTGGCCTATTTGCTACAGTGTGTACTCCGGCTTATAAATAGAATTTATTTGTGGAATGTACTTAAATCTTGTTGCAATTGGGGTCACAATTAGAGGAATGGTACTTTTAGCTGTAATAAACAACTTTTGAAGTTTTGACTTCGTGTGTAGTTACTGTGGAGTGTGGAAGATGAATTTATTTTTAATAGATTGTAGCTTATGTTTACACTTTCGCTTTTCAATATGCTTCTATCATTTGCGTTTTTTGTTTCCTGATAGCTACAACCTGGGGGTCATTAAGCCAAGGCTGAGTTGATCACTTCTAGGCAAGCGTGCTCCATCGTCGACTACATCATAGCTTGCCATCAGAGATGAGATCGTGGTCAAACGAGCCTATCTATCCTTTTTGTAAAAGCTTTTTTTTGGAAGGCTGTGTCAGACTCTTAGGCTCACTTGCGCAAAGCAGATTTATATAAGGGATAATCCCAACTCATATTATAAATGCGAAAGTAGCTCTGTCTGTGTGTTACGCTTTCACGCTAGAACGACTGAACGGATCGTCATGAAATTTGGCAGACATATAGCCTGGGATATGGAGAAGGACATAAGCTACTTTGACATCCAATCGGGCGGAGCCGCGGGCAAAAGCTAGTTTCATATATAATGGCACCGGGATAGCAACTAACTCGGAGTTAAAAGATAATTCGGACAATTCCGCCACTTTTCTCACGGCTTGATTTTACAATCAACAGGTACCCGAATCTATTGATTTCTTAAAAACCCAAAGCTTAATATTTTCAAGCAAAAACATAATAAAAATGCTTTTCGCTTGCGATAAGCGGACCGTGCGAATCGCGTTACTGGGGCGCGTATTACACTACGTGATTCTGAATAAAGCCGTTCCGATATCACGATATGCGAACGAGTACAAATTAAAATCGATGCTAAGCGGAGCCAAATGGTGTGGAAAACGGCCCAACTTGATAATGTATGGCTAGGGCTGAGGTTTGAAGAGTTTCCTGCTTTTATTACGTATGAAGAATATTATGGATTCTTTATTATTATGCAATGTCAGATTGTACGTTCTGTAACAGGCAAGTTATAATAACTGCCACAAACATATACAAATTACAGTATTTTCGTACTTCTAAGTCACTTGATTGTTACCTATACTCCGTGGTCTTCCCTTCATAAAATCAAACTATATACTGAAAATCACCATCCCTGATTCCCCAAAACATCTCACGTTCAAAATTCGGCCTACCGCTCCAGTTATCACCAAATCTAATGTCGATTGAAAAACTTATATCGAGCGTAACTTTAAAATATCGTTTTGCGAATTTCGAACTAAGTTCGGTTGAATAATTCGCGTTAATTCAGGCTTAACATATCGATAAGATATGTTGCCAAACTTTAATAATCGCTTCACGAAATCACTTAGTGTGAATCACGTTATGAATTTGTGATTCGTTTTGTTTTGGCAAAAATACTGCCCGATTTTTTTACTACGATCAAAAAAGCCAGGCTTTATGAATCAATCAAAACAGAACTTATGGAAAAAAAACATAAAAAACAACAGTCTTAAGTAACGTTAATTTAAAAAAACAGTTTGCAAGTAGGTATCACGCAGTTTTTTTAATAGTTTTACATAAGAAATGTGTGAAAACAATAAAACTGTCAAGTTTCACACAAAAAAAAAACACATTTCATACAACTCGACATAACAGTAGTAACATTTCAATAGGATTACATAACATTTGCATAATAAAACATTTGTTGTAATTAGCAACAGCTCAACAAATATATATAATGTCATGTCACACAACAGTAATTATGTTAAACATGTCACAAATTACATTTACATGAAGAGAAAACATAAATAATTCCAGTTTGATTAACTGAAGGAAAATAAACGCAATGCAGCGAACGACACGGCATACTAAAACCGTTTGAAGGTAGGTAAAATACGTAGGTACACATAAAAAAGGCCTTTTTTTTTAAATACTGCAATGATATTGATATTTTAGCCGAGTTTTTGAACAGGTCACACCTACCTGTTCAAAAATTCGGCTAAATTTTGCTTTATATTTAACTAAAATTTTAATTAATTCTTTGAAACTACGGCCGACAACTATATTACCTACACACCTCCGTCGAAGTTGTCCTGGCTCTTCATTTGTAGTTATACCAAGAGTTTATACGGCAACGCAGTTATGTATTTAAATTAATATTATAAATAGTAAAAGTCCCATAAATATACCAGATAGGCCGGATAGTATAAACTTAGAAAACCAAATAGTTATAAACTCTAAAAAAAACACTTAAATACTCGACGTACAAACCACATAACCACCCTCTTTCCTGTGAAACTTTAAAAAAGTAATTAATGAACTCCGTTAACGCTGCTTATAAAAACTTATGTAACTTGAACTCTAGTGGTGGAAGTAGAAACTAAAACGCAACACACGAATTTGGTTTAGTGATAACTAGCGCCATTGTTGGGGTTCTACTTATAGTGGTGGGAAAGGGAAGTAGCGACGTCCATTTACGGGGCATGATTTAAATACACGGCGCCATGTTTTATCTGGCATCTGCGACGTGACGGAACAACTAAGCACGCTCGTTTTGACGTTAATCGTGACTCGGGGTGCGTACGAATAAAAAAAAAAAGAATTTCTCTTTTTTGGCAATATGTTTGGGTTAACGTAATAGGATTGATGTTTTTGATATTTATACGGTTTTTGGTTGATTCGTTTTGAATTAAAATTGTATTGATTTTTCAGGTAGAACAGCTTTTCTTTCTTGGTTTATTAGTTGCCGGACTGGTCTGTAATAATCACACTTTGTACACTTGTGAAGACAGTATGAAGTAAGCTGTCGATGTCAATCCAACTGATGCTAGAAATTGACAGCTCACTTCACACCAGTGACAATTCTACAGGGGGTCGAGTCTGCTATTGCAATCGTGTCTCAATGACCGGTCAATGATCGATTTTTGACGTATAACGTCAAACTTATGACACATTTCCCATACAAAAACTGTCAAAGTTGTCAAATATTCGATCAATGACCGGTCATTGAGACACGATTGCAATAGCAGACTCCAGCCCCAGAATATCACTGGTCTACTTATATTATCACATCACTATACTTTACTGATCTACCAATATCAAATATAGCGCGAAGAAACGAACTCGTCTTAAACGCAAAAATATCCCAAAATGGCGCCCATCCCTAATGGTTTATTTCGCTGGATATTAAAACGTTTAGCGCTAACGCTATTACATAAATTCTATTGAAATTTCGACTCCATTTTAGCAACAAATTATAATCGCAGTATTATGTTAATGGAAAGGTTTTAGAACTGTTCTAGGGCTTTGAACCATGACCTTGAAGGACTAAGGCTACGTTGGACCGTTAATATTCAATGCTGAAATAAACCTTCATATTTTCGTATGAGAACTTGTTTTCTTAAATTTGTCTACGTAAAAGTCGGGATAAATACGTATTTTAAGGTAAATTATGCATATAAGTACAATAAGTTACAAGTTTATGCTATTCGGTGTATTTAAATAGGACTTATTGTTGATTTTTGGTTTATCAAAACTCTTTTTAAATAACTGCCTATCGAATATACACCTACTTAGTAAACACCAACATATAACTAACCTATATTTGGAAGAAAATCAAAACTATAATAATATAAAAGGCAAACCAAAATACGCGAGTCACTCAAAACAGTCGTTGGTTATTCCGAAAAAAAAAAATAACACGACTGGCTAAACATAAACAAAGAAGACAAAATTCGACCTTTAAATTGAGGAAAAAGAAAAATGTAACGATTTTTTTTTAAAAGGCTATTATCACATCTTGCCACGGTAAGTCGGTAACAGTCCATTAATCCAACAAGGGTTTGGAGTAAATTAAAAACGTTTTGGACTGCTAATGGTCTAAGTTGGACCACGTCCGGCCACAGGAAGTAGTATTTTGATACGAGTTTTTGATCTAATTTAAATAGCCTGTTTTAGTGTGATTTGGGTTCAATATCAGTATTTACGGTTTATTTGAATTCTTTATTTAAATATGAGTGTATCATAAAAAAATATGGTTTTCTTCTACTTTTTCGTGTTGCTGACTACTCAGTTTGGCTGCATTTTTTGGGACACAGAGGGAAAGTCAGTTAGTCTGTCATAAATTCATAATAAGAATAACGTTGATGACGGTTATTATATTTCAAACCCGTATTTCGATTATTTAAACTGATTGATAGGCAGAAACCTCAATGGCTATAAAAAACTCGATTATAACATTTCATTCAAAAATATTACGGGGAGGTCTACTGGTACCCAATTAAAATCGGAACAAAGCAGCGCGGCCTTGCACCGACGATACTGAGCACGACTTTACGAAAATTCATCTACATTTAGATTAGAATTACTTCGCGATAGAACGGGAGTGGGATTTTCGGGATCATTTTTTCCCTACTCAAGTATTTACTTTATTATTTTTACGAGGGGCATGGTAATATTGCGCAGATGGGTAACCGACATCAGAGTTCAGGCTTACTTATGTAAAAGAATATAACTATAAACTTCTCAGAATGCGAGTGCCAAGACTTTTTCATGTTTATTTTTATTGGAAGGTTCCACGCACTCGTTTCCATTTTAAATTTCAACAGTACCTACACACAAACCGTTCAAAAGAACAGCTTGTTTAATAATGTAGCAAAGAGCAAGCTGTCTAGCGTTACGTTGAAAAACAAATAAAAATTGTGTTACAACGTAAAAGGACACAAATAAAAGCTAATATTACGCTTCAAAGTAAATGAACATTTTAAGCTGAAATAAAAACTAAACCACATTTTCCATTTACAACTCCCGAGCTAATATCAAGGCTCGGTAAACATTCCATTTTGCTTACCCCTTCGTTCCGACGTGGGTTGTTCGTCAACTTAATTTTACAACTCCGGAACACGTAAGCGTGATATTGTTAAATTCAGTATTATTTATTGCCAAGTTGCGCGTTATGGAGTGCTAGATGTCGGCCGTGGTCGCCCCACGCATTAAGTTCTAACACAATCAACGTTCGACATAGTGAGACCGTACTTTTCAATATTGAAACCTTTTTTATTGTACGTGATTGTATTATGCCAATTGTGAGTTATAAACGTTCAGTATTTAAAACGACCGAGTTAATTACAAGGCTTCAATTTATTCAAGTTTAATTTTAGATATTCATATAGTCGGCAACTAAAGTTATGTAATCGAAACCATATTCACACCCACTGAAACGAATTACGTAACCGTTTTTTATAACTTTGTTATGAATTCTTTAAATTATAAAATAAAATGTAAAAATATGTAAGCGAATTTCAAGACGTGTTCATATAATAAAACGTGTCGGGTGATCGGGTCACATTATTGTAATGAGTTCAACGACTTCGTTCTTTTTGTCAAACAAAAGACATTTAAACCGATCCTAGAACCTCGAAACCTATGGCGCGACAATGGCAATCCCGCAAACTCTCATACATTACAACTGACGTCACCCTAAAATACACACCACTACAAACAATTGAAGGTAAATCCACACAAAAAGGTCATGAAATATTAACAAAGAAAATCGTTGGGGCGCTGTATTGAGACAGGTCTAGTCCCAAGAAATAGTTAAATAGACACCTGATCGTGAGAAAGTAATAGAAAAGGGAATCTTAGGGGTCACACAAGAGGGGAATAGTAAATTCACTAGTCAAGTCAACGGTTCTCCCTTAGTCATGGATATGGGACCTTTTTACTCTATTGTCATAAAACTAATTTGTATGTGATGCTTGTTTTTTGTTGTTGTTTGAAATCTCGTGAGAATCTTAGATTAACGGTCAAGACTGCACTGTGATGCAGCTCTATTATTCAAATTATGAATGTGCTATTTTTAATGTGACTTTTATTAAGTTTTTATTTAAATTCTTAATTGACGTTTAGTGGTGACAATAGTGGCCAGTTTTAAGTAAAATTATGTAAAACGTTTTTTTTTTTTTAAGCTAAGAATTTTGTTGGGCTAGTTATAGACGGTTGATAGAAACATGAAATATAATATAAATATATAAGTGATGTTCTTAGAATTCACATGCAGTTTTCCCTAGAACATCGCTATTGAGCAATATTCCCTAGCAAATCGCATTCAGTCGGTCTATGCTGTAAAAAAACTCACTGAAAACGTGGAATTGACAGCACACCTAAGTACTCATTCAAAGTTGATACTTATTACAAAAAAAAAGCACGTCCCTACAAATATCATAACCTCCTTATATCATAAATAACGAAGCAGAAGAGAATTTTAAATACAGAATTAGAAGCGGAACTCCTTCGCATATTACTCTATAATTTGGTTAGCTCCTGCTCCGCCTACCGACGTCAAATGCTTCATATATTTAACTTAGTTCACTACTAATTTCGTTACGGCCCGTTGCTGACGCAAATACGCAGAAATCGTATTAATCCAACCGTTCGTTGGTATCGGGAGCCTAACTTTAGTTGAGACTAAATATGGTTCGCAGTTTGCTGCAAGGGGAGAGCTGAACTCTAGCTAAACTAAAGTTAGTTGAGCCTGTGTTTAGGTGCCTTATTTCATCAGAATGACCTGCGAAAATGTTAGTGAAAACATAATTAATATGATCTAATCAAAAAAACAACCAAACCAATCAATCAATCTAATTAATTGTCAGTCAGATATTCGGTTTTTTTTGTATTTTTTCAAATGCAGGTGTGAAAACCGAAAACAGTGGCTGATCTGTGTGAAAGATGGGCAAGGAGTAAATTATTGGAATGACTAATGAAACATGAAGACATGTTGCGCCAACCCCAAATACATTGGAACAATGACAAGAGTATGATAAAGAATTGATGATTATTTAGTATGGCAGGTCGAACAGACCGCAAGGCAGCGCCAAACGCTTCGAAAGAAAAGTAGAAAGAAATACTTTTGTTTAACACAAACACGTTTCACTTTTGTTTAGGACAAATAAAACAGAATGAAAAAATTAAATAATTCCGTTTACATATTCCAAAAACTCGAGTGCATTAAAACTTGATAAGTTCGAATTTCAAAAAAAAAAGCTTAAAATAATATCAGCCAGCATTCTACCACAATATCGGGCCATAGAGAAAGGTCATGTGTCATGCGTGATTATAGCTCAATTAGCGGGATCCTGTGACGGTAACTTTAGTTCCACTAATCAACGGCTTATTCACCTGTAACTACAGGTAGTAATTATATTAATTATTATCTACTAGGAATTTTGTTACGCAGCTAAATATTGTTTAATTTTACACTTATGTATGTACAGTCAGGGACATATTTATTGATATATTTATTACCTTAAATTTCAAGATGCATTTCATCTATACATTTATGCATGTGAAAGCTGTAACCTTTTTTCTTATGTCTTTGGTTTCGACCGATGTAAAGTTCCAATTGAATTTGTTGACAAAAGTCATAACAATTAATTTCCTTTACTTTACATTATAGCTTCAGCTTTCAGTGAGTGATTGATTTAAGTATTAATCATAGTACGTAACTCATATTTTCGACAAAAAAAAAAAATGAACAAACATAACTACATAGGTACATGGATTATTCCATGTACCTATGTAGTTATGTTTGTTAGCTTAATAATGAATTCTGCTGAAAATAGTCCTATTAATTTATGACTAAGAGAAATCCTCGTACAAAATAGGAAGAATTTCATCAGGGATATATTCTAAAGAGATGTGCTAAAAGCCCCCGTAATTGACAAAATGCCATTCGGTAGGTAGGCGTGTAACTTGGTTTTATTTGTACGTGCTTAATATGAAGGGCATAGCGATATTCAATACCAAAATTCAATTCCGAGTTTAAGTAATATCATTATTTATATCCATATTTGTACACTAAAATAAAATAAAAAAAGAAACTGCAAACTAAACACATATAATGGACGGTCTTAGCGCATCACTGAAGCAATTTCATCAAAGATCTTCTACATTTTTATTCATGATTTACCAGCTTTTGACTCTGACCTCGCCTGATGGCAAGCGGTAGACGAGGTCTACGATAGAGCGAGCGAGCCCAGAAGAATCCTGTTCTCTCTTATTATGAAGGCCGATGAGTAATATGTGCTCTGACGATGCTAGAATGTTACTTCCTCAAAAATTACTTCTTTATCTGTACTTGTGTCATTGTAAAAACAAATGTTTTAGTTTATAAAGTCATGTATGAGTATGCATTATCATTACTTGCAACAAATTTTCCTACTTCTTCTCCACAAAACATTTCTTTGACAAAAACATCTACAGGCTGCTCTCCAAATCGCTTCCGCCTCATCGCAACCATTAGGTCGGCCATAGACAAGCTCTTACGAGCAAAATGAACGTAATTAATTTGATTAATCCAGAAAGGCGTCTCCGAGGCATAGCTGCGATGAGTAATGGGGGATATTCGCTTCTTTTTTCTCTTTGCCATGATCTATGGACAGTGTAGCCTCCCTTCTCCTCGAATTAAAGGAAGATTCTCGGGTGATACTGCTTTTTTTGGTGTTGCAACTGTTGAGTGAATGGTGTGATTTTGCTACTGTTTATTTTTTTTAAACTTTTTATTATTTGTTGTTCTAGCGGCAATAGAAATACACACACTGAAAATTTTAACGGCATACCTACCTATTACGATTCATGAGATACAGCTCCATGACGGATGGACGGACGAACGGACTGATCTTAGTATAGAACCCTAAAAATACTGTTCTGTACATTTTTTCGAGTTATACTTACGTTACGTTACGTACTTGTTTTTTTTTAGCTGAATTTTAGTTCACACATTAAAATGACTAAACAAATGCTATTGAATGTGTTTATAATTGACACGTGTTGTTTACGGCTTAAATCTTTTAAGCAATTACGAGTATTTCAGTAAAATATAAGCTTTGTAATAGTTCGAGCTATTACTCTATATTACGAAAACCTGTTTTTCCTGTTACGTAATTAAAACAAACAACCTAAAAACGGTAACGAATTTCAACGAAAAATAACTAGGTACTGAAAAGCAGTGAAAATCTAGTGAACATCCGAAAAAGTTGTGTTGTTCAATTTTTCATACACAACCTTATTGTGTAACTTGTTTTTCAGAATTTTTAGATTAACCTTACCTACATGTAATGGGATTACTGCCTTGCCAATTAAATTAAAGTGGGCCCAATCAGAAGCCTAAAAGGGCACCATGTATATTACATTAATGAAAATAATAAATTAATTGGTCCAAAGAGGATTACCTACATGAGCAACAAAAAATAAGTATTTTTTACTTATATTTTAGGCCACCATTTAATAACGTTTAATGATATTACCTGCCGTACAATAAGGGACAAAGGATTTTGCCTCAAATGTACAGGTAGTTACTTAGACAATGTTATATTTGCTGCTAAGAAACCAGAACGCCAAAGAAATCAAAGGGTAAAACGTGTTTTGGAGATGTAAATGTAAGATGGTAAAAGCTTCTTGGAATGTATCTATAAGTATGTTTGGTTTGACATCGTGGGAATTACTGTAAGCATAATATTACTTCATAACTTTTTTTTTTGTCTGTTGTACGAGAATCATTCTAGCTAAGTGGCGAAAGAAAGTGATGTAGTAACGTATATGTCATTGTAAGAGTCTGTAAGTAGGTAGTATTTCTCACGAATATGCCAGTTCTTTGTTTTTACACTAGCGACTCGCCCCGGTTTCGCACGGGTGCAAATCATTTACACATACCTTCTTCGTTTATCTATTTTTTAACTTAAAACAAGGTTTTATTATATTTTAAGAAGAGACACAGAGAATAACACTTGGAACTTTAATACATACAACGCCTACCGTTTAGAACCTAAGTTTAAATTACGCAAACCGTTGCAACAATATTTTCATCAGGCGTTAGCTACATGTGAGAGAACTGAATATAATTGTGGATTTAATTAATGTCTGGTTCAGATTCTTGGTAATAATACGTCATGATTGTCCTCTTAAACTAATTCCCAATATCATCATCATCATCATCATCATCATCATATCAGCCGAAAAACGTCCACTCCCAAATGGGGTTGCCATAATCACCACGCTTGGCAGGAGAACGTTCTAGCATAGAAAAGTCTAGAAGGATCTTGACTCTTCTAGTTCTGCTACTCGATACAAGATGGCGCCAGTAGTATAATGACGTATTATTATCAACAGTCTGGTAGCTCAGAAGCTGCAGCTATTCACTGCACCTCCTGCGGCATTGAATTTCGTCTAAACCAGCGAGTGAACAGACTTAAGCGCATACTAGGCCAGCCTAACTTTTGCAGCAAAAATGCAGTTTTAAAAGAGTTACGCATGAAAAGAGGTTAAGGAAGTGGCCAGTTACAGGCGGGAAGCAACGCCGCAGGCAGAAACAAGTTTCAGAATGTAAACAACATTTCTTTTGATAGATCGCGCATCAAAGAAGAAACTTTTTAAAGAAAATACAAGTCTCTTTTGTGTCATGTTGATTTTGTGAGCACAGGGTTCGTATTAAACATGTTGTAAAATAAAATGAAAAAATGCAATGCAATAGTTTAGTTACTAGGTTGTTTTTAAGACACTATTCGTCTGATGTAAGTCCGTTACAAAATTTCGAATTATGACTATAGCTCATTCCACATTTTTAGGGATAAAAACTCCGAACTTCGCGCAGATTCATGCCACTTAGTTGCTTTTTACATTGCGCTTTCATTTGCGTCCAAATGTCAGTTCCTAATTTTGTGTAGGTGCAGGATGTGCCAAACATTCAAACTTTTTGTCAGACTGTCGTAACCTGCTTTTAGCAAAATACAAGCAAGCTTTTGAAAGTCAGTCGCCTAGGGATTCGCTTTATTTACTTCAGTCGGGGCGGAATGGACAACTACATCTATTTATGTTTCAATCTTTTAACCTTTGGACGTTTCAGGGTTTAGACGCTTTTTGCAATGCGATGAAATTTAGTTGCTAAGTGTTATTGAGTTTAGACTTAAGTGAGTACGAACTTGGAAGATCATGATGTGAAGGAACTTGGACGGTTGCATTTAATTATGAAAACACAGACAGTGGACATACAAGTTTTTTTGGACAAGCCGACCAAACTATTCTCATCCACTGCAACTCATTTCAATCAATTCAAACCAGAATCCGCAGTGTGTTGTTATTGCGTTGATTTAAACTTTTAAAGAAATAATTTTGATCACTTGCAATTCTTAATTCTATCAAAGCATCATGCGTGCCAGAAAGCCGGCAAAAACGCGACCGTACCTACTATGCACAGTCGAACCCCTAAGGGTTCACGAACCCCATTTTGAGAAAGCTTATTTTACAATAAATCGCGTCTGCAGTGACTGTTTAGAAATGACACTTCCTTCAACCTTTGTAAATGTGGTTTTAATTAAAAAAAAACAGCAGGATAAATCCACAATTCTTTTCTTTAAGAATTTAACACCAGAACTTAGAATCTTCTCGATTCAATTCCGACTTTCCGAGATAAACAACGAAGACGAACCGAGTTGACAATTCGCTTGCGGTCGGTCCGTGTTGCAGCATCCCTGTGTTACTTCTACGTGATAGTTCAAATACTTATTAGAACTATTTGCGAGTCTTCGGTAAAGGTGGGGACATGTTAACAATAACGAGCGAGTCACAAACTTGCTTGTGATTGTTCTAATCTTTTTTTTAACGAGGTACAATGTTCGGTTGGTTGTTTATACCCTAGGGGTTTATCTCTGATACTGTTCCTATGACGAACTTAGAGAAAGCTACACTTTGGCATATTTATTCGGTCATAGACTAAATATGGTTTTTACTAAGTATAGTTAGAGGTTTTGTAAGAATTTAGTGAGCGCTACTGCAATATAAATGGATTTAAAAGTCACAGTTCAGTCATACTTACAAAGTTATTATATATCCGTAAACTAGCGCTATGTTTTGATGTGCATTCCTAATTTTTTTTATCAAAAGAAGCTTAGCACAAACTAGAAACTTCCAAACAGCGTCGAATACCTAATAAATTGACAGTTCTCGCAACAGTTTCTTAAACATTTCCTATTCGCTATTTGAACAGCACCGTGTCGCAGCCGAATCGCTCCGGATTTGCCATTCAGATTTCTGTTAGCCGTTCAGCCCGATTTGATTAATGGATCTAGCAAATATCAGTGCACGGTTCGTTATGAGACTCGGATATCCGCGAAACAAGTCGGTTGAGAGACTTTTAGATTTCAGAACGTTATTCGGACGGAAACTCGGCAACTGAGATGATTTTGTGTTTTGGCTTCATTTTTGGGTGGCTTTTACCGCGTAGTTTAGTTACAGCGAATCATGTTGAAGGCGTAGATTTCTGGGTAGTATTGAATTTTCACGTAATTCTTGGATTAGAGGTTCATGAAAATCTATTTGTTTAGAGTGTTTTGAAAAAAAATAAGAAATAAGTTATAAGATTTTAAGATTTTCAGAACGTTATTCGGAGCGAAAATAAATAGTTTAGGGGCGCTCGTACCGCGCAGTTAACAGGGCTTTATTTTGGGGGTGCTTTTTGTGTCAGTCTCTTTGTTCGTCCAGAATTGCTTTACAACTGTAGGTCTTTGTAATTTATTTTGAGCGAAAGCTAGGTTTGTTTTGTCGGTAAACCGATTTGAGAAAAATCTAAATGTTTGAAGATGGTGCAACCCAATGGCAACAAGCAAACAATACGTTTTGGTTCTGAACAAATTACAAAGAACGGTAAAATTAATCAGTCATGTTCTTTCAACCATAATTCTATGCTAACAGCGGCATTCAATTCAGTAAACAGATTTTTCAATAGCTTCCTACTCCCCTAAAGCCCCTACATTTAACACACACAATTTCCACAAGAAACAAGTTACCTTACTTATCAGTTAGAACTTAATACAAACACCACTTGATTAAAACACCAAGACAATATAACATGATAAAATCAAGTTGGTCACGAAAGATAAACCAGTTGATTGGGCAATATATCTTTTCAATTTATGCGGGTTATAAAAACGTCGCGCCTGAGTTTCGTGACGTTTATTGGAGACCACCAATTGAAACTTCGATGACGTCACCAACCTTGATGCCGGTTATATTTTTTTATACACATTTAATGGCATGCGTAACGTGTTAAGGCGTGTTTAAGTCGCCAGTAAATACAACATGTGTTCAGAAAGCAGGTGTGCTTATGTAATGTACTCGTTATGTTTTATTGATAGTTTCTGGTATAAATAATGTAGTTTCGTATGTTATTTCACTTGTTAAGTATTGCTTTGAACATAATTATGGTTCGATAAAACTACCTAATAAATAAACCGACATAAAAATTTTAAAAAATCAACAAACAAAACAAAGAACCACATAAAAATACCACATAAGTCCTAAAATGAATATGTCTCACGAACCACCAAAAGTAAAAAAAGTTTTAAAACTCACCAAAGTAATCCAAATCCGTTCATTAAAGTCAGTCTTCTTCAGAAAAACTATGATTAAATAATTAATTTAGAAACACACAACCGTTAACAGCTAAATTTAAAAAACTAAGAACGCAAACTCACGTTCAAAAACACTAAACTAAAATACTTTTGGACACAATGACTAGAATTCAACCGTTAGCGGAGACACAACCGCTCGCGTCGACTGCCGAATCATAACTGAATGTGGGGGTCAAGTTTTCGAAAAAAAAAGTTGCGCTGCAGGCAAAGGCACCCATACGTTACGGACGAGATCATTACAACAAAAAAGAACCCTAAATATTATCGGTCGACAAAGGCTGTTCTCAAAGTTGCTAGTGCATTTATTTTTCGGTAGTTAATTTTTGTAATAAAATACTTTTATGATTACAATTTTCGTTTTGTAGAAGAAATATATCATAGGTGCACAATAAGACTATTTTTAGTACCTATCGTTAAAAAGAATTTCAGTAGTAGTTATTATATTTTATATCATCGCAAAAATCTTCAATAACAGATACAATTCGAACAATATAATATCTCTAGTCTACAAATAATTCCATACTTTTTTTTGTTTTGCGAATGATTTTCAACAACTTCTCAAGGCGATCTAGCTCCGTTCATTGTACTCGGCTTTATTACATGGTAGATATTAAAATTATATATTAGAAAAAAAAAGATATAAAACTCGTTCCCGCGTAAACAATTTAAATATGGATGTCTATCCATTTTTCACGTAGCAATTAAAGATTTATCGTTTTCCTAACGTTTTCACACTTTTTTGGCTTAATTGATAGGCATTCGAATTTTAAATGACATTGTTGCTTGTAAATAAGGACACGGCGTTTTTAAGTTGTGTAAGGTTGTGCGTTAATCTTTTTCGAGACGAATTTGTGACATAATTGGTAGTAAAGATTTTTTTTCTAGAAGGATTAAGACTTTTTGCATACTGTTATGAAATAGTGATCAGGCAGGTTTTTATGATCTAGTTCAGAAAGATTAATTAATTTGCTATTTTTGAACTAGTGATTTATATTTTTACACAACACAAATGATTGAGGAAGCTGAACTTTACGTCTTTCTCATAAATTATACATGAGTCTACATTTGAATGCCCCATCTTTCCCTCCAAGACATTTAAAGGTATACTAAATTTACAATGTTATGTGTGAAATTAGTATTGTTACCTTCATCAATTTAACAAACAAAATTCGTAACATAAGCTTTATAATGAATCATTAATTCGGGACAAGCGACGCCGAGGCGGCGTCCTAGTTAATAATAAAACTTTGACATTCGCCGGCAGTTGGATTCAAGTTTTGCAGCTGCCGTCCCTACCTATACGCACACAGTATGCATGTGTGCAAGGCACGCGTACCTTACCATGTGTGTGTGTAATTCGTAGGGGTGCAACGTTAATAATATTGATTATTTTCTAGAGTCGGCACATAAATTGATTTTTTATGGAGTAACGAACTTTTTGTTTATAATTTTGGCAACGGCTGGCGTGTGAAATTAGGTAGCCAATGCAGGTATGTAAGTTTACAAATAATTAGGTTCCTACAGTGAGAGTCGTAGAATTTAATTTTATTCGTTTTTGTTACGTTGATGGTAATGTTATTGTTATGGTTCTAACGGCTGTTATTCGGAAACCTTTTCCATTAAAGCTAAGGATGGCGGAATTATCAGTATCTTATCTTTTGGCTTACTTATCAAGTGTAACAGTTTGCTTGGTTTCTTTGAAAATGATTGTTTCGTTTCAAATAGTAAAGAAAGTTATAGCCTACCTATTGTTTCGGACACTGAGAAGGGTTCTTCATGTAGGTACCCGCGAAAGAAAATATTTTAATTCTGGTAATTTTCTACCTGTGATATGAGCAAAGTTTCATCTTCTTTCATTCAGCCGAATGATTGAGAAACAAACATACACACATTACATACTCAGTCGGTCAGTCGCAAACGTTCTTTACAAAGTATATGTATAATAAGATATATAGTACGAAGCCCATTATTTTCTTTCTGCATTTTTAAAAGAAAAGTGAAGAACTGCCAGCAGACTTGTATAAAAATTGTTTTCTTTCCGTTTCTCGAGAACATGACACTTGTAATTATGCTCGCGAAGAAGTTTTTATGCTGTCGCATCATTATGACGTTTTGAGTCACCCCATTTTCCGGAAGCTTGACTCACTGTGCCGAGAATGGATTTGAAGAAAAGACCTTGTGATTTCATAGTGACAGCGGCATGAATGACTGAATGTTTAGATTACTACGGCAGTATTTTCATATCGTGACTCAAGTGTGTTTGAAAACCTTTTTCCTTGGGGTTCGTGACAGGTTGGACGGTTAATACACTTGAATAGCAGAGGTTTACTATGTAAGGAAAGTTACGCCTATTTTTGGTAGTTGTTTATTTGAAAATCAAAGTATAAACACAATATATTTTATTTAATTGCCAAACAACGTGCAATGCCGCTAGTCTCTTGGGCACATTCCCAGTTGTCAGCACTGAGGACGAATTTTTTGATGCTATATTTTAGTTTGTTGTTAGTTTAGTACATTTTTTTGTTATTTTTAAAAGTTCTAAAATAAATAGATCCACCTTTATTATAAAGTTGATAACACTTGTTTCATCTTCTTAGGAAGTTATCACAAAAGCCTAGATCGTTAATACTCACTTTATTAACGATCTAGGCTTTTGTGATAACTAATATATAACATAAAGTTGTAAATTAGATACATACAATGTATAACTTCTGCGTCAAGTCTTAACAATGTCTTCACTTTACTTATTAGCTCCTCAACAGAAATAAATACATTTAACGAGACGTCCCTCCATCTTTAACGACTAACCAGATGACAGCTGACAGATTACACTTCTTATTTCACTCCCAGATAGGCAAAGGAATCTCGTACATACGTCCTTTAAAAAAAATTACAAGTAACAATGCAGAACTTTTAATTAGATACTTTTGAAAGGACTTATGACGGTTTGAACTGTCTTTAAAAATCGACGTTATTCCTGTGCATTTGAGGTTGAAATTGGTTAGCGATGATGAATTTGCCAACAATGTTGGCTACATATGCAAGTATCGTTCGTGGCATATAAAATTAACGCATTCATAGTATGTTGAGGCAGGCCGGATGCTAGTAAGCGTAGGTATGGAAGGGTCGACAATCCGGTGACTGACCTCCGATGACAGCCGTGTTTTATTGCACTGTTGATTGGAAAGGTCAATCGTGTAGGTATGTGATTAGTGATTTTGCAAGGCCTTCCACATGGCATCGTCTGTTTGAGGATTTAGTCGCAAATTCGTACGGAATCATTTAGGTAATATTTTCTCGGATTTTGTCTATTTGAAGGCTTTTTTTTCTTTGGTGACTGGTTTGATGCGAGTATTAGATGTTTCCTTGATGCCTAGTCTATTCTGAGTCCGTTTGAACGAAAATAAACCTTCGATGAATATCAATAAATAAGTACCAAGCTATTTGATTGAGCAGTAGAATTTAAGGGCTAGAATACTTAATAAGCAGTCATCGCACCTGATTAAGGAGAAGTGACTGACGCAACCTGCAACAACAAAGGTTCCATGGATGACCTGTCAACCTTGAAGACAAAGTTGAACTGCCTCGGGTGCCCCTTATTATTACCAGAACCCTTCACACCGGAACACTGCGAAATTGCTTGGCAACAGTTACATATACGAGTATGTATGTTGTTGTGTTGGTACCACGATGACTCTTTTCATACCGTTTGTAGGAGTTATGATATCGAAAGATAGTTAGATATTTGGTATCCTTGGTTTAGAAGGAGCGTAGGTTCCTTTTGGACAATTAACAATATTCACGCGAGCAAAGCCGCTGGCAGAAGTTAGTATCTAATCATTTAACTCCACACAATTTACATGGGCGAGAAGTCTCGACATTGTTACCGATCGCCTACCGACTAAATTCGGTCGATAAGTCCTAAGGCCCGTACACAGTCAACCACGATCGCGATCAACGGATCAGATCATTGATTTATCTCGTGGATCGCGTTCGAGATTGTCGGTGTACGGGTGTACTTAGGACTTATCGACCGAATTCGTTCGGTGTCCGATCGGTAACTATGTCTAGACTTCCCGCCCTGGACTGGTATCCGATTTATGGCAACAGGCTCATCCCCTCAGAACTTCATATTCACCTCAGTCAACCCTTTCGAGGCATTTGACGTGACTGCCTAAAATCATTATCAGACATCATAAAATCGCTAAAAACCACCGATACAGTCGTACTACTGAATCGATAAAAAACGCGCCGCTATCGCACTCATATTGCCATTGTAGGGCGTTGCCATTGATACATATACAATAGGGCAGCCATTTTGTCAATTGACCTTGCAGCGATGCAGCTGCAGGCTGCGGTCGTATGCGACTGTGTCGCTGCGAATGTCTCGAATTCGGGATATCTGCAGACTATAGACTGGAGACAGACACACTGGTTACTCAACTGAATCTTAATAGGGTAGGTATTTCACTCAAAAAAATCTAATTAGTTCGTCAGATAGTTTTCCAAAAAATATTACACACGTATTTTTTCTTTCAAACAATCTGACGGAGTAATTGCAATATTCCATAAGGTGAACTAGGTAAGTAGGTATGCTGTAGCAATGGTAATGTTAGAAATTATTTGAAACTAATGTCATGTTATCTCGTTTCTGTTTTGAAACATTGTTGATTGCAGCCCGATAAGTGATTGGCGAACTATCACGTTTCATTTGTGTATTGCGATCTAACGCCTTGACAAAATCTATGTGTACCACTTGTCTATTATAGCTGAGCATGGCCACTGCTCGGCTCTTTCATTAACTTATTCAAAAAGGTCACAAGTTGTACAGACAAACTATAAGTAAGTCTGGAACAACTGACACGCCTTGGCACCGCACTCCAGTCAAGTGCAAGCCACTATAACTTCCCCAAGAAAGATTTAGCACCTCAGTCTGACATAGGTACTAAATTCTAGAAAGAAACTCCCGGCCGCTCCCACCTCTGAGGGTGATATCGAACCCCCACTGCAAGGTTAACGACCGGGTAAATGACCTGGCCAGATGACTCCAACAGTCTTTTTTTTAGTCATATGATTCATACATGGTATACATAAAATTGTATGTATACAAAATGTTGATCCAATGAATAAGCGCTCGTTTCTCAGGGTTGGCAAAAAACGACCGTAATTGGGGGAAGGATAAAATAATAAAATAAAACGTCTAGATTTAAATGTGTTATTAATCAAGGATATGGCCCGATCACGCGATAAAAGAAGGTCAAAACGAAAACAGATTAAAATTAGATTGGTTCTGCAAAAAAGGGTTGTGATTTTAAGGTTGTTAAACATGATATTTTGTTGGTAGCGAAGTTTTGCACGGACCAGTTGAATTCCTATCGAGACGCAACCCTGTGAGGGTCAAGAACTCGAGACGGTGTCAAGTTCGTAGAAGCAAGCTAAAGTTTTTTTGCCTCAAAAAGGATAAGGCTTCGACATTTGCATGCAGTTTCTGGTTTCATAAATCTGTAGTGCATTAGTTATTATTATAATAATGATTGATAGGCGAAGTTGGTAGGTATTATTTTAATATGATTTATTGGGTTGAATTTTTTGCTTGACTGATTCATCGGGTACAAAATTGGCGTGTATTAGGAAAACTACCGGTTGCATTTTCACGTAGTTCTAGCTCATTACTTATGTATGTTCTATAATTATTTAAAGTAGATACAATTTCGAATACAAATTCAAGTCGACCTATGAATCACAGAACATGGCAGACTAAAATGCAGTGGTGCAGGCTATCCGCGTGGCTAACGAAATTTTGCACTCAACGTCTACAATTGGATTAATTCAAGTCTAGGGGGCAATTCCCAGGTCGTAGTATAATACAATTTTTTTCCTTAATATCTAATTGTCAACGCTAAATGTTTCTTGACATTGATTTATGCCATAGGGGAGGAAGAGAATGTCGTGGGACAGTTAATAGGATCACTGCCAAATTAACTATGTACAAAACGTTCCTATCTACATATCTGCTCAACCCTTTAGGGGTCAAAGATGGGGATTAGGAACATGATACTGTATGGGTTGATCTTGTTAGTTAACATATCAGCCATTTTGGAATGGCCCCTGATAATCTCGTAAGGGGTAACGCAGGGGTGTCCTGTACTAAACTTATAGTGAGCTGATTTATACTTAGTTAGGTTCCATGTTATTGAGTATTATCAGAAATTCAGATCACAGTAACTACTGTAATTAATTCGCTTTTAGGTAACTTAGTAGGTAGTTTCCAAATCCCGAGCTGTTACTGAGATTTTTTCCTTATAAAAACCTAATTCAAATTGGCCTTACATGTATGAGAATTGCATCAAAGTAACGCAAAACTAGTCGGAGAGATGACATAAGAGTAAGGCAGTTAATGTGAGGACTTTTGGCTGCAGGACTTGGTGTTCCGTCGCTTCCAAGAACAAGTGCCACCAGAACGCACAATGACGGAGTGCTAAGTGAAGTTTAGTTTTTACTTACATAGGCTTAAGTTTCTATTACTAACACAATCTGTATTATTATATTTAAATTACAGGGGCCAAAGTTGCCTGAAAATAAATAGATTTATTATTTTTTAAGCTAGAACCGATAATGATTTTTCGTTGATTGTTTTAATCCGTAATCCATACAAAGATTTCTCTGAAAATGCGTTTTTGCATTGTTTATGCATTTCTCATGTCGTGACCGTCTGAGGGTGCCTTAACGAAAAGGCAATCGAAACCAACGAAAGAGTGTCAAACTTTACACATACGTGACAAAGAGGCAGTTTGTCTATGTCTAGAAACGTTCCAGACTCAAACTAGACATTTCTAGATTTAAACCTACCTAGAGTACCTAGTATCTTTGGCGGGAAATTCGAAGATTTTCCAATGTTAGAAGGAAATAGAGTCTGAGACGAAGCGGCTGGTACAGTTAGCGACGGAAATTTATGTCTACCGAATATTTCGTTTGTGAAAAATTGGTTTGTGAATTGAATTTTTTTAATTCTGGCAGGAAATCAGGTGCATAGACGGTAATTGTGTGATGATTTTGTTACAGCTGTTTTGAAGTAATGTTATGTTATTTTTTATACCTATTAGGTACTGAAAGAACGGATGGGAATATTAATATTGGGGTCCGCTTCTAGTCTAACTGGATACAGCTGAGCACCAGTATTTTACGAGAAGCGACTGCTTGTCTGATCTCAACAACCCAGTAACTGGGTAACACTGAGTAAGCCAAAACAATAGTTACCCTTTAATAATGCCAGACAGCCTAATACATGATACTTATCAACTGCAACAGCCCAAAACGTTTACTAGATCATAACTTCGTAAGGTTAAATTCGGCCACGTTAAACTACTTAAAGTAATCCTTGCACTAATCTCCGATTAAGTAGAGATTAACTGATCTTAACTCATTGCCCGATTCTAACAACTAATACTGTTGTATTGGTTCGAATCGGGCAATGAGTTACTGGCCTTTTAAGAATCATCTTTAACTGGGTTGAAAATGGTGACTGACTACACGGTTAGCGCAGTGGTTGAGCGATTGACTGCTGCTCTGCGTGTCGCGGCTTCGATTCCCGCACGGAACAAATATTTGTATGGCCTACAGATAGTTGTACCGGGTCTGGCTGTTTGTGTATGTGAGTTTCTATGTTTATAAACGCACCCACGATACAGGAGAAATTCCTAGTGTGGGGCAAAGTTTTCTATCAATCAATCAATCATGATTCTAGCATATATATCCGAGGTTCTAGTTACCTGACACCACAGGAGTTGTATTAGGGGCAAGATATTAGCACAAAACACTTGTCAAATCTATGTATTTAAAAAAAAAATGGTCAATTATTTCTAAGAACGTACCTATGAAATAATTTAAATGCACATTATGATTATTTTTTTAGTCCAATCATATTTTACCATTTTTTTGGTACAGGTAAAAATAATAGCTAAAACTCAGCACTAACGATTCAATAATAATCTGAACAAAACAGAAAATACCTACAATTCTAAAGTGCATTCGAATTTTCGAATTTATTATATTGCTTCTCAGTAGTGACCTCAGTGGTCGACTGTACCGGGTGCATTGCAGATCAATCTTTAAGACACCCTGAGTGATGAGAGTCTCTTAATGCTCGTAATACGAACCTCTTAGCTTTTGTATTAATAGAGTTGAGATACTGTACGGTATAGTCATTAGCTGGTAATGGAAGTTGGAGATATTAGTTCTGGGTGAAGTTTAAAAAGTAAGAGTTAGGATATAATACCATCCTTCACAAATACGTCCCTCGATTCTTTGGTTATATAAGTATTAAAGCAAGTAATAACAATTGTTTCAATTATTTTCCAAAACTACCCTTCAGTTAAAGGGACAAGAGGGGGTGTTATAATGAGCACGGACGGAGTGCTCGTTTAATAAACTAGTGAGTAAATACTAGGTACTATCTAATATTATATATTGAAAGTTGGTTGCGATAAATGGATGACGTAATGTATTATTATTGAGAAAACCAGGGTAGACCTCTGCTCGTTGGGACAATACTGGCTGGCTAATAGGAGGTGTCAGCCGCTGTTATTCAACTGAACCTTACGTTAAGTGTACGCCGGATGCAAATCAGTTTCGTGAGGTGTAAAATATAGGTACAGGCATTTAAAAACATGACAATATACAATGTAGTAAATAATAAACAATGAATATGTATTTAATCTAGTGGTTGATAGGTTTGTTTAAGAACCCTGTCCGGCCCCGGCAACACACCGGTGTGTCGCGAATTAATCGCGATGTTTATTTACCTATTACATAAGATTTACTTTATATTAGGGAATTTTCACATGTTGGGCTTGAGCGGTTAAGAGCGTTTACGCGGTACGGCTTTTCATACAATCTTTCAAATCCTTATTCTTCAAAATGAATGAACCGATTTTAACGAAACTTGGTATGCATACGCTAGATATCCAGGTCTAAATAGTTATAAGAAAACATTTTTGAAAAAGAGTTCAGGGGGAAGGATATAGTGATTTTTCAATTTCTATAGAAAACTTAAAATCGCTCTCTCTCTCCCTCTGAAATCTTTTTCAAAAATATTTTCTTATAACTATTTAGACCTGGATATCTAGCGTATGCATACCAAGTTTCGTTAAAATCGGTTCATTCATTTTGAAGAATAAGGATTTGAAAGATTGTATGAAAAGCCGTACCGCGTAAACGCTCTTAAGAAGTTACAAGAAAAATAAAATTACTCTAACAATTTCTGATATTCGTCCTTCTGTCGTACACACTCAACAGAACACTTTCATCCAGCCACCTCAGACAGATTGCACGCCACGCCACAGCACCAGTCCTTCCGTTTCTCCTAGAGTTACACACCACATGTCCACATCATATCGGTATCAGTAACACGACACGTTGCATCACGCGGTGTCGCTTGCAGGTGTCGAGGTTGACTACTTGATCTAGAATCTAGTCTTGTTTTGTTGTTTCAATTGCTTCATTGAAGAAATATACACTCAAATCTTAAGGATTCCTGGCATAAATGTCGCAGCCAACTAGCTTAATCAGCCGTTTCTTTAAAAGCCTAGCCTTTTCATTGACCTGCACCGTTTAATAAGCGACATAAGTGACACGGGCTAGTCATTTTACGATCTTGAAACAAAGATGTCAAGTCCCTGAAAAATCGGCACAGTTAAATGAAAAGGCTAGGCAACCAACTAAACGGCTGATTAAGCTAGTTGGCTGCGACATAAACATCACCTAGCGTTTGTACAATATGAACTTTCTTATCACTGTATCATTAGCTGTTAAACAAGATTCGGTTCAATTCATCTTGCATTTATAGCAATCGAATCCTTTTAGGTAAGTAAACACGAATAGAGTTATGACTCTCACAGAAAAGACTCGAATATGCGATAACTCTTTTATTCAATTCTTGGGTAGAAATAGGTAAGTATACATACTTGTCATAAAGGAGTAGGGACTAGTCACAAACTACCCCTGCTGCTGCAAACATACCCCTTTTGCAAGCTCAAACGTGAAATCAGACAACGGGTTGTCGCATTATCGCCTCGCGTCTATCTGTAGGAGCCTTTAGGGAACGTCAGAACACAACATAATTTATTTCTTAATAATTATTCGAATTGGTTCACAATTGAATTTAAATACGAGTATGGAATGACGGACAGACAATCGATGTTTGCGTGTTAAATAATTTGTATCAATAACGATTTCGACTGTGTGTATGTGTAAGTTTACGATTAATTATTGTATAAAGTATATCAATATTATGGTCATTGTTGGACATATGTTGCTTAAATACAACCGGTGTGTTTCCGATTGAGAAATTCACAATATTACCTGATTTTGATGGTTCGTTCACTAGTGGTTCTAGACACACGCAATGTTTTATTGAGATACAAAGGTTCACGGTAGACACTGTTTTACTGATCAGGCAAGAGTTTTCATATCAATATGGGTACAAAGGATTAGGTTTCCCTTTTTTTTTCTTTTTTTTTTATTAGTTATGGGTTTGCTCTTGACTCTAGTCAATGTCAGAGACAAAGTCTACGATGGAGCAAGCTTACCCAGAAGGAGCTTGTTCACTCTAACTTTGAAGAGATTAGGGTTGTAAGCTTTTGGAAACACAGACGCAGGCAGAGAGTTCCACTCCTTTGCTGTGCGCATTATAAAAGACGTTTGGAAACGCTTAGTGCGAATTGGTGGAATAACTACAAGGTAGGGATGGTAAGATGCAGTGCGTCTGGATGTCCGATGGTAGAAGGGGGCCGGTGGGATGAGGTCGTGGAGTTCTTGGGCATACTCACCGAAGTACAATCTGTAGAATACCGATAAGCAGGCAACCTTACGGCGATGAGCCAAGCTATGTAGCTTGGCATCCACCAGTTTTGCGTCACCGATGAGCCTCTTAGCTCTGCGTTCCACCGAGTCAAGCACGGCAAGCTGATACCATCCATCCATCTCTTTTTTATCATTTTAAAACCTCAAAAACCACAAACGTTCGACTACACATAAAGCCAAAATAAATTGCTCATGCATGTTTTTAACCTAACCAAAATCATACCCCGAAAAACTTTTAACTTCAAAATTACAAGACACAAACATAATTTTCTTCCTTTTGTTGATCAAAAGTCTGGAAAATAACCGCAAGACATTCGCGGTATAACTATAGGTACAGACAACCACACATAAAAGTAACACTTTAAATACTAAAATCACCCTGAAAGCTTCAAATAAAGGCGCTGTCAAAGTCAAATTGTTGACATGAACGTATGTTTGACTGTACGGTACCTTCCTACCTTTATACCTGTTTGTATTGCGTGATACCTAACAAAGAAAACAGAAACGGTAACAAAGAAGTCGGATAAATTTCAGTTGATTGACAAAACAATTACTTAAATTAAAAACGATGTTCACGCGAGCCCGCATTGAATATAAATTGCTAGTACAGGAATAATTACGACGTTGGCAATCTTCTTGATCTATATTTATGCGAATTCTAAAGTACTCGGGTGTAATTTCATAAGAATATGCATTAATTTATGGTATAGACCTACTGTCAAAATCTACAGGAATGAATTACTTATTTTTAAAGATGCTACCAAAATTGTACGATTTGTGGAAAAAATAAAACCAGTAAATTCAGTCTACTGTTGGACATACGTTTTCTAATAGCACTTCATCCAACTTCAATCCACGGTTCGTTCAGGTTCAATTATTATAATGACCTTAAATTTACGAAATAACCTGTCTACAATTTATATGAGTCATGCTCAAATAACCATAACAAAGAAAAGACAAAGGGGTGCAAAGCTTCCCCAACAAGTAAAATTGTACGTATAGATAGTTACTACCCATCTAATGAATAACAAGCTCTTCCCAGACAGAATCCTTAAACACTCGACAGACTCCAGAAAGTTCTATCAAGTTTTATTTAAGTTATTCAACCAGAAATCGAATCCGAATCCCCCGTTGCAACGCCGGTATGTAAACAGGGAAACGCAGCGATCGATATGGCGGGGTAAACACGGCGGTTGCCATGGAAACGCGCCGGGAGTTTCGTCACTTCCGCCCCTTCGCCCCCTCGGCCACCCTCCGCCCCCGGGGGCGCTGTCCGCGGCAGGCTTTGTGTCGTACCACAGGGACGGCACAGCAAGTTAAATTGGCCCCGTCCTTGAATTAATGGTTATTTCGATGCAAGTCTGGACCCGTGAGTATAACGAGATTTGACTATCAAAGCCTCGTGGAAAATTCTGACATGCAGTCGGCGCGACGGTGGTGTTGTGTTTTGCTTTTGTTTCGCGTTAGGCCGTATTCACGTTTTTTTGGACTGGCGAATCTGCGTCAATAGGAACGTACTGTAATTTGAACAGCTCAGAAACTAATTTAGAACTTAAATTCAGACATGGCTTTGCGGAACTCGCAATGTCTGTCACAAAATGTACAGTTAAAAGAATGCAAATTAGTTCAACAAAGCCCACAGCATCTGGCGTGCAGAAAAACAATACCCAACAGCACACGTAATTATTTAAATTTCCGTTACCTTTGTTTCCTTTAAGCAGACTTGTTTTACTGCAGTACAGTGTATGGCCCGGACATTTTCAATGCGTCGGCGAATTTTAAATTGTTTATTACCAACTGACGGCCAATTATTTAAGCTGAGATAATTAGTCTTTTGTCATGGCATCGGCATTTGAACAAAATGGGGCTGATGGCTTGATGAAGAGAGGGGGAGTAAACGGTTTATTTGAGATTTTTTTTATGAAACGCGTGTCAAACGGAATTTTGAGAATTTAAGCTGGGTAAAACACTCCAGTATGGTTGTATCTTTAAGCACGTGTATCGGCAGAAATAGAATAGATTGAGCCATTCAATTTTGGAAGTGGCAATACCATCATCATATACCGTCGTGCCAACGCAAACAATTAAAAATCTGGATTAAACTACGCTTTGGAGGTGAGCAGAATAATAGAATATAATAAATAAAATCTGCAATTGGAGAGTCTTATAAGGGCGTTTGTGCACTGTTCGTATTCATGATTCGAGAGAAAAGTGATTCTGTGTTTTACTAAAAATTATGGAAAAACTTGGGATCGCTTTTACAATGTTTCCATCAAAGAGTTAGTGCACAAACGCCCTAAGGCGGCCATTATTCAACATAATGAACCAAACCTCTTTCCTTCCAGTCAATGATAATTTTCAATAATTATGTTAATATTAATAACAAAAGTCGTACGAAAAAGGGAGGTTACCCCTAGGATACGCGTGGCGGGGTTGCTGACCGTAAAACAACCCTTACCGGCCGGCACCGCTTGCCTGTCTAGTTCGCTACGACTTGATTTAATGTGACACAGACGTCTCCGTATCACCTTAGTAGTAAAGTATATTAAATCACCGGAAAATGGCAATCGCCGTAAGATTGTAAAATATCGCGTGAAATTGTAAACATTTTTTTTTTCTAAATAATACACTGATATATTGGAAACTATTGAATTTAATTGGGATGTATTGTGCACTAAACCATTTTTTTCATATTATATCCAGAAATTATAATCTAATCAAGATTATTCTTAAGGGGTCATTGTACTCATCATTATGAACAACTTTTATCTATGAGACCAACTCCGAAATCGCGAAAAAAAACAATTGTTCAGGGCCTAAACCACCAACTCTTAAACCAGTATTACATGAACATATATATATACAGGACGTATAGCTCCGTCTCTTTCCCACTGGAAGGAATATTAAAGTAATACTGCTTTAAGAGTTGGTGGTTAGGCCCCAGTACATTTTGTCGAGTTATGCGCACATAAATGTCTGGGGCAGTCGTTTTTTTTTAACGCTGATTTAGAACATAAAGCTACCACAGACAGGCGGGACGCAACAATGCGACAATGCGTTTAACCCCCTTCACTGCTGTAGCCTTGATATACTCGTGGGTGTATGAATCTGACATATTTATGACTAATTAAAAGGGATAATTAAAAAGAGTACTACTTATTAGCAACCAATAAAGCACGAAGGTACTCTAAATAGTAAGAATCATATAAACTTTATCCTACTATAGCATTGAAACACGAATCATTTGTGAGTCGAACATTTGCAGGGAAACTTTTGGGCCATAAACATAAGTTTTAGTTGTAAGAAAAGTACGTGACATGCATAGAAAGTGTGTCTGAGAATTATGATCCTTAATAAATATGTTTTTAGAGGATGTTGGCACTTATGTAAGAGAAATCGTTTCTTTGTTTTACTTCCTTTAAGTAATGTAGGAACTGTCATTGATCAAATGATCACCATTCTAAACTGTCGTTAAGGAATTTTAGTTCAAGTTTACAATAGAGAATAATGCATCCATTTTTTTTTAATTTACATGATGAAATACTTATCAGCTTTATAAAGCACTTATAAAATCATTTTTGAAATAATTTCTTCGGCAATGAAGAAACAAAGCTTCAAAGTTTACAATTAGAAAGAGAATTCCTATATGGACTTTGACGTCAAAGTCCGTGATGCAAAGCTGCCATACAAAACAGTGTTTTCGTAAGAGGGACCGAAGATATATATTGGTTTAAAATAGTTATATCTCGTTGCTTTTGCGATTAATTTTGATTCTATTTTCACTGTTAGTATTATATTTTTGTATATTTTGAGATAAACTGTGTGACAACAAATATTTTTTTCATGCATATTCCCTATTGTATGCATGTCGGTTCTGTGACAACAATAACTATCTCTTCTTTTTCTTTCTTACACTCAATCTGGTTGCGATTTCAGACAAAATTTATAGGTAAACGAGTTTGCTTAGCAATTGTTCTATTTATATAGCAATTTTAGAGCAAAATACGATTATGAGCAAGAGAATGATGTCGTTGCTCTATGAAATTGCGATGTCGCATTGTCGCGTCACACCTCTCTGCGGAAGCTTTGAATGTGACAATTCTAAGTAATCACATGCCTTGCAAATAACATAAATTTTATGTAACAAACGAACATTTACAGATATAAAGAATACAATCTGATAAATTCTTTCCTTAATTTTATCCGAAACCGCGAACAATATGAAGAGGGCACAATAGAGCGAATAATAATATTTAACCTATTAAATACGCGGCATAAAGATGAATTGAAATGAAATTAAAGTTACTGGGAAAAACAGGGACGTACTAACCAAATAAATAATTCACTATCAAGCAAGACTGAACAGCTGCTCGTTGCATCGTTTTTGTCGCAGCCAACTAGCTAAATCAGCCATTTAATTGGCGGCCTGGCTTTTTTATTGAATGGCGTTGTTAAACGTAGATTTTTTGACTTAAGGAATTTAGACGAAAAGTCACACCTCTCATTCTTTCGATAAACATTACTCTGCTTCTGGGGCAGTCGAGCAAAAAGTGTCGTGTAGGGAAGTTAGTTGCATTGCCTGATAGAGGCATGGCATATAATAATATGATACTTACCGCAAATTACGTGAATGGATAAAATCTATAGCATTTGAAGATTTGTTTACTTTCGTACTGTGTCCAAATCAGTGTTTCATCCGGGTTAGAAGTCGGTACTGTATGTACTTACCTGAAACAAACACACAGAATAATTAGTTACAATAAAAACTTGATACTTAAAACACACAGAACATCACATCAGCCTACTGCTATAAGAGTGTCTGACAGACAGGTGCGACTAAAACATTTCTATGAGAAAATGACTTCACATTGTCGCGTCATACACGTCTGCGGGAACCTTTACTTAGGTATTTGTGCCAAAATCCAGAAGAAAAAATCTTTGAAAAACCTGAAAGATATTTAATTATACGTATGTAAAAATCAGCTATCGGTCATTTCAATTACTATGGTAGGCGTCAAATGTGGAATAACGGTCATTGACCCACCTACATTTATTGACACACTTAATTTCACAAACAGAAATAATGACATAAAGCTGTCCTGAATCGACATCTTTTATGATCCTTCCTATTCCAGTAGTGATAAAAGATACATAATTTACTGTCCGGGTATCCTACGAAGAGAGGAAAGGTAAATGTTCTTTATTCGAATCCACATTTATCTGGCGCCTACCATAGTCAATACGGATTTCATAAGCTAATCTAGTAAATTTCAGTCTTGCCATGTCATAGATATGCAGGAAAACCGAGAACATTCTCTCGTAAGAAACCCTTAATCATAACACAACACTGGCCATGTTATTTCAGTTCAATACGAATTCGGGCCGAAATTCAAACAGAAGCGTTGGGCCACCGGTAACCCCCCAAAACAAAGACCTTTTGGTACAATAAACCCTCCTTTGGGACCCTTTATTTCTCTGTTGCAGGGGTCCTACAGACCCATCAGATAAAAGTGTTGGGTTTAAAAACCTTTATAATTTTGAATATAAAGTTGCTGGTTTTGAGATAATAAAGTGTATAGGACAGATTAGTGTAATGTGGCTATTGTATTCTTAGTGGTTTATTATTTTTGAAGTGTTTAATTTGACTTTAAAATACAAGCCTGTTTCTAGGATTTGGTAACACAGTATAACAATGCTTGAAATTAAATCTCTTTGTTAACTAATCAGATTTCTAGACGCTTTTCAGTCTTTTTAAATAGTTAGTCTGGGTGTTTAACGTTGAATGGTAGGCGACAGACAAACTTGCAATAAAGTACATTGACCTTTCCCTAATACCCCTTTATAGAACCCAAACAATATATTATGAACCGTTTTTCATTAGGTACTAGAGAACGTAAAGGATCATGATAGAAGTTGATTCAGGACAGCTTTATGTCTTTATATCGGTTTTTGATATAACTACTCACAAAAAAATATAAGAAAGTCAATAAATGTGTGTGACTGTTATTGCACGCAATAACCGACGTGGGCGGAGCCGCGGGCAAAAGCTGGTAAAAAATAATCCACTAGCGCAAAAACCTTTCTAAGGCATTCTTAGATGAGACTCTTCACAAGTATCTTAACTATTGTTTCCTCAAATACATTTCTGAACTGTCAAACCAAATACATCATTAGTCTCAAGACCTAACAGCCTAAACTTTTAAAAGCTACCCGTCGTTACAGCAACAAACTCGCGAGGTGTTACAGTAACAGTTCTCTAGCGCGCTTGTCATTCCGAGTTCGCGCCGGGTGATAATTGGATGAAATCTCTTAGACGCTAAGGGATCCGTTTCCTCTTTGTTAGGTAAAGATTGCTACGATTTGTTATACTTATAGGTGTGTTGTATTGAACGTTTAAAGTGTTACAGCTGGAATAATTGGTGTGGATTTTGATGAGACTGTTCTTAAAGTTATCATGTTTTGACATTTTCAACACATGACTGACAAGCGCTCTCAAAATGTCACATGGTCAATTTGGCAATTCGAAAATCGCGTGAATCGAATGTCACTTTGTCTAGGGTCCAGAGAAAATTCTCAAGTATTTTTCTAAAGAAAGTCCATTCAGCAAGCATTCTCGTCTCAGTTGCTAAAGGTCAAAAACACCTCTAAATTCCCTATATTTTAACAAGTTTTTGGCTTTCATTGTCTCTGATATTGCGACTGTCAAGTGCTTCAAAGATGTCTTTAGAAGAACATCTTCATGAAAACACATCAAACCCATAGCCAAAGTAGTCAAAATATCCTGAAAAAACTATTTCCACTCTACAAATCATCATTCTCTTGACGGCCTTACCCAAATTCATGAAGGGGTCGACGCAACGCAACATGCGTTTCCTATAAGTTCTTCCATACTTCTCAGTCTGTCATCTAGTCTTTTTTAAACATATTCATTCTTCACGAAATCCATCCTTCGTTTCCATGACTCTTGTAGCTGTCACCGGAAAATTGCAAACACCGTTCCATTGTAAAATATCGCTTGAAATTGTTAACTATTTTACTATTGAATATGGATGGGATTTATTGTATAAAAAAGTTTTTTTCATGACATATCGAGAAATTATAATCTAATAAAGATTTATTACAATCTTGCGGAGTCTGCAATTATCTGGTGATATAGCCATTGACATTCATATTCCATCATTCGTTAGACGCACCTTAGTAAATGAAAATAAATTACCTAAATGCTAATTTAATTCCTACTATACTCTACATAAATTCGAAATTCAAAGGACGCCGTTTGAAGGTCACAATGACCTAATGTTTACAATATTCATGTCATTAGCAAAAAATATATGAAAACATGAAATATATTTCCCTAGAGCTTGTTAACTTTAATTAAAACGAAACGAGTTAACAGAAATTAGTTCAGCCTTTGACCTAAAAATCGTTGTTAAAATCGGGTAATTTAAACATTAATGTTACTTAATTAGTTACATTAATGTTACTTACATGGTTTACTTAATGTATCTTTAACTTGTGGAATTAAGCGTTTATTTAAGAACTAATTAAGCGTCCAAAATATAAATAAAGCCATCATTAGCAACTAATATTAAGCCAGTTCATATTTTCATTACTAAAACAATGTTTTATTAAGAATTAGCGGTGAGTTTCTAGGGTTGCGGTTCTTTTGTTTGAAAAAGTCACCGCGGCCCTGGAACGCAAAGGGCACTAGGAGGGGCACGGATGGGTTTTAGTCAGTAAAAGTCTGGACACTCCCTCCCACTCCACCCAGAGCGGAAGGAGTCATTAGATGATTTCCCATCCATAAAAGAAAAAGCGGTGATATTGCCAGCGAGTAAAAGTTACTATTATTGCGTTGCACACAAGTCACACAATCGATTGCAATCCCTTACATCTTATGAATTCAACAGTATTCATTGCGTGTTTTACGTTGTCGAGCAGACGAATTTTTAACACATGTCGAAACAATGGATTGGGTATTAAATTAGGTTGTCGTTGAAACTGTAACTTTCCATCTATATCTATACTAATATTATAAAGAGGAAAGATTTGTATGTAAGTATGTTTGTAATGAATAAACTCAAAAACTACTGTGCCGATTTCAAAAATTCTTTCACCAATGGAAAGCTACATTATTCGGGAGTAACATAGGATATATTTTATCCACGTATTCCCACAGGAACGGGAACTACGCGGGTGAAACTGCGGCGTGCTGCTAGTGTTAAATAATTAGAATAGAGCTTCAATGAAAACAATGATAAAAATTCATAAATCCTAATATTTCTACGTCTGATTCTTACAGTACCTTCCAACAACGCTACCTGCGACCCTGGAGGGTGGCTACAAAGATCACCACAACATTGATAAGTGGTCCCGTGAGGATCGTAACTCGGTGAAACAGGTAAGGCCTGTAGAAGCCCCTTGGCCAATGGGAATAGACAAAACAAAACGCTAACGCAAAAATATAGGAGATTCAGAGAGAGCACGAATGCTTTTGACGTATACTAACGTAACGTACAATTTAACTAAAATTATAATACTCGATTCTCACATATTATTTATTTGAATTGGATATTATATTTTTGTATGATACAAATTATGTATGTCGCATAAAAACCAAAATACTATAGCGTTGTAGTTTTATATTCAAAATTCACTTACGTTTACGATACAGTAACGTTACTATACGTCAAAACAATCGTGCTAGGCTCTCAGATGTTTGGACATATACATAGTATGATTATGTGCATATTTTTATGGAGCGTTTGTATTTGCACAATTTTAATAAAACACCCTTAATTTTCCAACAAATGACAAGAGTTTGTCGCCGAGATGATATTTCGACTTGCATTAAGCTTTTTAAGTCCGAGAATTGGTCTACAAATGTTTTTTTATATCAATCAATAGATATCACTAGATATAACTGTTAGCGAAAACACCGCCATTGTACCTACAATGACGATGTTTTCGCTGACAGTTATGTCAAGTATTTATCTTACCCATAGAATTTGGTTTGTGTAACTAAGTAGCTTTACAATAAAGTATGTTTATAATTTATTACTTATATTCTATCAATCAAGCATAGAAAGAAAGATAGAGGGCAGACCGCCCTCTATCGTCCGGGGGAAACAATTTAATGAAAATAAACTATAAAAGACATAGAATTAGAGTTTAAATCAATTCGCAGTTTACTGGAACCAATTGGTTCCACCCGGTCATAGACGTTAATCCGTACGGTACTAAGTTATCTGAATATTTTGGACTTCTGGTAAAGTATTACAAGTAAGAATACCTAATGCTTCTTCGGATTTTCACACCAAACAACCTTACAGAGGCTTTTTGCCGAATTAAATCTTATTACCAATCAAGACTTCCTCAATGCAATCAAATTCCCCCCAATCTCCAAGAGAAACAGTCAATAAACCCTTAATTCCCACACTGGCACTGACACGAAAATTGACGGAACGAAGCAAATTCGTCAAAACTCAGTCAACAAGACGGTACGCCGAACGGGAGACTTTATGCAAATGTGCGCACACACTACGCGAGTCTTAATTATGGATGATAATTAATTACATTAGCAGTTTAAACTCTGGGCTGTTAATTTACATTGTACGTACGTGTGACAAATCCTGAACTATTGTGTTAGGAGTTTGACAGCGTTGCGTTACATCACGCCGGAATTGCGTTAAATTATTCAGATTGCCGGTGAGAATAGTGTTGTCAACGTTATTATGTAGATTAACTGAAGGTAGTTTTTGGTAGTTGAATGTTGGATTTAGTGGTCATACTGACATGTTGGTAAAAGTTTAGGTACTATTTTTAAATTAACGACCAACTAAAGTGAGATAGTACCTGAAAAAAACCTGAATGAAACTGAAAATGGTTGACGAAAAACAGCAATTGATGTTATTTACATTGAAGACTTTTTGTCTGTAAAGCTTGCCGCCACGCAAAAAATGTTATTTAACATTAACAAAGAATAAAACCTACACTTGAGTAAAAGCGACTTATAGAAATCTGTTTTGTATTAAAGGCAAGTAGGTAAAAAATACAGGCACTCCCGCACAAAACGACAAAGCTTACGTGTAGGTATGTAGGTAGCAAGCACTTGACAATAAGTGGATACGAGCTACTGTCGATTTGAAGTGTTGTTTAAAAAACTTTTTTCGAGAGACACGTAGTAAGAAGCTTTTTAATTTAGTAGTTTTTCAAGTAGGTACCTACCTTGTGTGTTTTTTTTAACAAAAAAAGCTGTCGCCTTAAACATATTTTTACGATTATCTCACGCTACAGTAAACAATGTTTCATTTTTTCGAGACAATCCCTTTAGGTTCATAGTAGTGGGAGCGAGCTTTCTTAACTTATTCCCGGCCTATTTTTTAATAAAATAACACAAAAGAAAATTGAGTTATATCTAAATTAAGACAACCCAACTGTACAAAAAACCTCATCTCCGTCCAACCAACTAAACAATATTTTAATTGTAAAAGGTTAAACAACATTTTTGCGGAAGGTGGATTACGGAATCGTGTATTGTGTTGCGTTTAAGAAAATGTTATTAGTATAAAGTATATTAAGTTATGATAAAACATTGTAAATATGTTTTTTGTTGGCTTTCTTTTACGTAAGGTTATTTTGAGCTTGAAAAAGCACATCAAAATAATAAGTCAAAAATGTTAATGCCTTTCTTTTTAAAACAATGTTTATAGCGAAGTCAAAAGTAATAAGCATTTTATTTCAAAAATTCGTTTAAAATTGCATTTCAAACCAAACGTCATAGCCAGCAACCGAAGCATTGCATTGCCGCGGTTTTCTATAACGCGTCCGTTGTGACCGCATCCGCGTCCGAAAAGAGAATTAAACGTTAAATCCGTACGGATTTTTAATCATTAAATTCAATTCCGATTCCGGAATCGACCCGTGTGTGTCGGGTTTGATATTCTCTTGGAATGAAAAGTTTTGGACAGAATCCGTGATCCGGTTACCCGTGTTCGAGGAATTCTGGGTGCATCAAAAGTGATGTTCTGTTTTTGGGGTTGCCATAAAAATGTGTAAATATTTTCCGAAGCCGACTCCAAATACGTGGTTAAAAACTTGTATTCGTAAAACCACAGTAAGCTTAGAATTTTTCTGTTTTCATCAGCTGTTTATTTGACGGTCTACCTAGTATTCTAGACTTCTTTTTGTTAACACCGACTTATGAAAATAAAGTTATTTTAAACTTAGTAGTATTTTTTGTTTGGAAGTCGGTTGTATTTTTTGTAAAAAAGGTATTTTTTTTATTTTACGCTTTTTAGTACCTACCTACTATATAATTTTTCATAACGCATAATCATCACTGGAAAGTCGTTCATTTACTTGGATGACATATTTTTTTAAGCTACTTATTTTGATTTAAAAACCAAACTACTGAACCGATTTTGATGAAATTTAATTTTTTGGAAATTTATTTTAAAAAATAGAACCCAATTAAGAACCTCATTCTCTTTGTGAGTGTCATCACAAAGACAAACAGAAGATTGAGAAACACAGGTACTACCAGCTCTCTTTGACTCATACAACGCAATAAGAATTTCTAGAATTGCTCAAAGATCCTCACATTACGCGAAGACAAAAGAACACTCGGGTTCCAATGTTCTTTCGAGTGCTTTAGAATGGAGCGAACGATATCTGAAATTTGAACACTATTGTCTGCAGAACAGAATTTATCTCTCAAATAAAATGTATCTTGAAATCGATTCATTAACGAACAAGGTTTATAATCTTATTTGTCTAAAGTCTAGACGCTTCTACGATAACAGTTGACGATCCTTTTGAGTTTTAGTTTTAGTACTAAATGTAATTTTAGTCTGTTTCAAGAGACTGTGTTGCCAGTGTTGATTGAAATCTGGTAAATAATAAAGTAGTAGGTACATTAAAGGTCACAGTGTGTCTATACATTTTAATAATTACTTGATGTGCGTGTGTCTACGACAGCGCTTAAAGTAATTACGCTAATTATGGTGTTCTCTATAGATTTATGAAGGTACTGTGAGCGCCTTTGTCGAAATATACCAGAGTGAGGTAGGTACCAGATTGAGGTGTACGGCTTTACCGTTACGTTATCGTTTGTCGTACGGCATAACTTCTTACACGGATGTATATGTTGAAGATTATTTCCAAAGCTTCTGAATCATCATTTCATTACTGCACGAATGGTAAGAAAAATATTTCCAGTAGTAGCAGGATCTCAAACTATTTAACTCCAAGAAACATGGCACAGAATATTTCTTCATACGACTCCCACTTCCCAAGTTCCAACTTTTATTGTGTAAAACAAGCCAACAGTATTAAATTCATATTACGGAAACTTTGTTGTTTCCGCAAAAGGCAGCCGCTTTCGCGCCTACAGCGAAAATTAACCATGTTAGCTGTCAAATTTATCTGTGGCTCGCAAAATATTTATTTGATCCGAGCGGTCACGTAATGAACGGACGTTGTATAATGATAGGGAACCGAGAATAAATCCTGAACACTTCCTTTTCAAGTAGACAATGTATTTTTTGTTATCACATTTGTTTTTCCAGCTATCGTTCTTATTGTTGAATGTCATACGGCATTACGGATGAAGGGAATGGTATAGATTGTCACGTTGACAGGATAGAATTGAGTACATGAATGTAGATGTTTTATTTCACCATACTAATTTAACTATATACACTTATTTAACTATATAGACATAATTAAAAAATGAAAACCCAACTAAAATATGGCGTCAAAAAATTCGTCCGCATCGCTGTCGATTGGAAGTGAGCCCAAAAGACTGGCGGCATTGCCACGTTGTATGGCAATACATGAATTAATTAATTGATGAGTGTATATGTATGTGTCGTTGAATTTCGAAGGAACTCGGTGCTCGTCAAGTTGTCCGCTTGAATATCCTAGTTCTGAATTAAGGTCGTAACGTTGGCAGTATTCGATTTTGTAGTTTCAAATGAATTGCAAAAGACGTTGTGTTGTACGTTAATAATTTCAGATTCGTTTGCATAATTTTTGTATTTTGTATAGGTAATTGACCACAATCTCACCTGGAATGCGATGATGTGGTCCAAGATGGAGTAAGCTTGCCTAGAAGAAACCTATTTACTCTTGACTTATAGACTTCCTTCCTTTCCTTAAAGTTTCTATAACGAACTAGCAAGACGATGTATCTTAATTTCGTGTTTAATATAAGCTAAGAATTTTAGGGTTATGAAATTTTCATCTAAACGGTTGAAAATATTCATAACCCAGAAGAACTTTTAGAAAAGAGCCCCGAAAAGTGTAGGGAAATGAAAAAATGACAGATTCAACGCATCTCGCCACAAAATCGGTGCACTGAAGCCGGCTAAAGGGAGGAACGATAGCTTGGCTTTCAACCATATTTGAATAACTCTCGGAACCACGAACGGCAGTAAATATTGCATTTTAGACATACGAAGTTCGTCTGAAAGGATGTTGTTTTTAGGTTCACTTTTAAATTGGGAACCTCCGATTTCTGTTTGTTCAAGGAGATTGTTTTTAGTTTACTTTTCAGAATAGGAAATAGGTTTAAAGTTAATTGCTATTCCTCTACGGGAGGTGATTCTTTCGCCTGACCAACGTTCGGCGAATTGACGGCAATAGGGAATATGCATGAAAAAAAATTGAAATATTTATTATCTGCACAGTTTATTTCAAAATATACAAAAATATAATACTAACAGTGAAAATAGAATCAAAATTGATCGACAAACCAACGAGATAAAGTACCTATTATAAACCAATATAATTATTTCTCCCTCTCGCGAAATCGCTATTTTGTATTGCAGCCATATCTAATTGTCAAATTTGAAGCTTTATAACTTCATCGCCGATGATATTATTTTAAAAATGATTTCGAAAACTAATAAGTATTTCATTTTGTAAATAAAAAAATGTATGCATATTCCCTAATCCTACCAACTTGCTAATTTTATAATATCTTGCGGTTGTCTGTTTGATCCCAGAGACTGCCGCAGTATTGTATTATGTCATCATGACGGTCTTGCCACAAGCGACAAGTTTTCCCAAGCTTGGCCTCCGCCACTTGGGGGACGCCTACATCCAGCTGTTCGTCTTTCAGATGAAATCTTGACATGGGTGACGGTCTTATTTTCTAACTCCTAATTTACTTTCTTATAACTAATAATCTTCGATTAATTTACAAGCCAATCTGACCTTGAGAAACCAAGACCTAGTTTATTAATAATGAACATTACTTTGCATACGATGTGGCAACACAAACATAACGCAAGAATAGTAACAATTATTTTTATTACACAATGCAAAAACCTTGGGTTAGCAACGTACGTTTTATTGGTTGTAAAAAAAGTGTAAGTCAGCATAGTGACCGGCTGTTACTTTAAACAATCGCATAGAAATCTCAACTTGAACTGCTATACTTTTTCAAATTTGATTTTATTTGGAAGTAACTTATTTACAATATAATACTAATTTAACTATGTACGCTTAAAATAAAATACAAAAGGAAAACTCCTAACTAAAAGGCGTCAAAAAATTCATCCGTATCGCTGTCGACTGGAAGTGAGCCCAAAAGACTGGCGGCATTGCCACGTTGTATGGCAATGCTTATCCTCTGTCCGAAGTAAAAGCCAGCCCTTGGGTCACGCGAAGTGTCAACTAAGCGTTTACAAAGTTCTTTAAATAACGCATGAGCACTCGGACCCCACGGTCCAAGAGTTTCAACCCCAAACGGCTCGAAAATATAATTGCCAACTAGGTTATTGTATTTCCGCCGTTTGAGGTTCTCAGCAGCCGCAGCGGCAGCGCCAGCACAGCACGACGAGCTAGGAAGATGGGATGGCGCAAGAGTATCGACACAAGTAGCGTCCCACACTAAAGGCCTACCCATCTTCCATGGAAATAAAGACATACCGTCCGGTCGCTTGCCATCGTCGCGTGCCAGGCCACTGGGTTCTAGTACGGCTGGAACGCCGACGGCAACAAGAGCACGTCGGATAATGTCGTTGATGTTAGCGTGCCGCGCTATGCGACCAGCACTTCGCCTGCATGATAGGCCGTGGTGCCCGAGACTGTTGACAGCTTCGCCACAGTGGCAGCGATGAGGGGAACAACACGATGCGCCTAAGCGAAGGGAAGCAGCGAGGCGGAAAGTCGTATCGTCTAACAAGGTGCCTATGTTCGACGACGGTATACTGCTATACTGCTATACTTACATAACCTTTGTAAGATCAAAATGGCGTAACAGTACAGCCGCGCATGTGAAAGAGGTAGTGTCAAAACAATTAAATGACTACTAAGCTACTACAGACTTAAGCCGTTGGTTGCTCCCAACTCTGATACCTAAGCCCGTTTAAGAATAACCAGTCTCATTAACCTTCATCATCATCATCATATCAGCCGAAAGACGTCCACTGCTTGGACATAGGCGTCCCCCAAGTGCCTCCACAACAACCGGTCCTATGCGTCTCGCATCCATCAGCTACCAGTGACCCTCACCAAGTCATCGGTCCATCTTGTGGAAAGCCTCCCAACGCTGCGTCTTCCGGTACACGGCCGCCACTCCAGAACTTTTCGGTCCCATCGACCATCTGTTCTGCAAGCAATGTGCCCTGCACACTTCAGTTTGGCGATCCTTCGGGCTATGTCGGTTACCTTGGTTCTCTTGCGGGTATCATCATTCATGATTCGATCACGCAAGGAAACTCCGATCATTGTGCTCTCCATTGCTCTTTGGGTGACTTTAAGCCTTCTGATTTCCATCTGATGAGGCCCATTGTGAGTGACACCCTTATATCAACCTTACAATTTATCAACTTGTTACCCTTACCGGGTAACACAACAGCCCTTGATATGGTGCCGCCTCGTCGGCAGATTCATTCACATTATGTTTATCCGATCTGGGCATTTAGACGGCTTTTCGCAGTCGCAAAACGTCCGTTTAAAAACCCTGATCCGTTCTTTTTCACTGGCATATCCGTCTCTTTAGACGGACTGAGAAAAAGAAAACAGACGGTCCGTCTCAGTAGGAACGGGCCCTAACTGGGCTACTGAGGTACTAAAGCCGACCTAAACATATTACGTGACGTCAAATGAAGTGCGTGG
Source organism: Melanchra persicariae (assembly GCA_947386135.1). Taxonomy (NCBI): domain Eukaryota; kingdom Metazoa; phylum Arthropoda; class Insecta; order Lepidoptera; family Noctuidae; genus Melanchra; species Melanchra persicariae. The sequence continues at coordinate 9,263,275 of OX376652.1, read as the reverse complement.
GCGCCGGCTCTGACCGTCGATCGGTCATTCCTCGTGGTGTTTGTGTCACCTATCCACTTTCGGTGGGTCAATAGCTCCGGGCTGACGCGTCATACGGTTTTCAATTTAACGTTCTAAGTTAACGTTGTCGAGGCCCAGGTTCCAAGTAAATGAACACATGCGTATCAATTTCGTGCAAGGTACCTATATTAAAAAAAAAAATTGTCAACCAATGTAATTAACATTATTTTAACACATAAACGACGAAGAAAAATCTCTGGACTTTTAAAGTGTCTTTTTTACCAAATAAATCTGTGTAAGGAAAAATGTCCTGTACGTCGATCTAGAACAAATCAGGTTGTGTAAATGCAGGCGTATGATTACTTACCCTGAAGTTAGCTCCAGTTATGACAATGGACGAGTGATCTACGGCTGTGATGTGATCGGGGGACAGGTGAAAGGCGTTTGAGCCTGTGCTAGGCGTAATAATGTAGACGTAGAGCGCTTTGTTAGCTCGATGGTGTCTACGTGTCTAGGGGCAGCAGTTACTTAGTTTTTGTAAGCTTTTGTCACCATTTTCTCAGCATTTTTTTATTTTTCTAATTGTAACTGGCTACTGCTAGCTAGACTTTCTAGATTAAGGATAAGGAACATTCGACAAGTAGAATTTTATTAAAACACACATCTGTTGCGAGGCGTTGCAATTAGGTAGGAACATTGATGATTGTACCTATACATATAAGTCCAAATGTTGGACATCTACGTTTCATTCATACCCTGACTAATCATAAAAGGAGTACGAAATAAATTGTGCTGCTTGTTCTAATAAATCGTGGTTTATTATTGTCATCGTAGACTTTATGGACGCTTCACAGTGAGTGATAATTACGTAAGAAAGGCGAAAGGAGATCAGCAATGACTGGCAAGATTTGAAGAGGATGATAGACAGTTACAAAATCAATTTAAAGAAGGTAACAGAGGCAAATATATGCGAAAGGATCAGATGCCATAAACAAAAAGACTTCATTTATAGAATAACATATTATGCCAGCGACGCCGCGCGTGAGAGTTGGAAATGATCTCAGAGGAACATATTCTATAACTACTTTTCCAATGAAAAATGTCACCGAATCCACGACTTGTCTAGCTAGTGTGACAGGTTTCATCTTCTTTCTCGATGAAATCCGTTCAAGAGGTACCTATGTAATAAACACACACACACATGACATAATCAAGTATTTTTCCGTTTCTGATATTAAGAATGTCGATCAATGTATATGGGTCAATTATCAAGATTGTCATGCCTACAGATATAATAAACAAGGTCATGCCCATAGATAATACACCCGGGTTTGAATTAACTCAGAGTTGAAAGACAACCCTCTGGTTAGTGAATATAAAACTTAAGAAAGCCACATAGTACAAACCAGGAACCACTTGTAACAAAACGAATAAATCCTACCAAATGGACTATTACAAAAGCTAGCACAGTTGACAGTTCGCCAGCTCATTATTGCGCATACGCAGGGTCTAGTCTACGCCTACGATTCAAGTCTTTGCGTAACAGGTGACGTCATCTTTAGAAACTGTCAATTAAAAATGTTAGGCTGTTTTATAGTTCGTAAACTAGGCTGACACTGAGATTTCGATCTTCGTGTTTGTACAATGCGTTGGCGTTTTTGGTTTCTGAGCCCGGAGAAAGATATTGTACCAATTTTAGCGCGTGAATTTAAAAAATCACGGAAACGTGTGAACGGGATATGGTATCCTTATCCCACGGAAACGTATTAGGTAAAGTCCCACATACCTCCACTGGAAAGAGAGGATCCTCCGACCAGACGGTTGGTTTTGTCTGGTGGGCAACTGCCCGAGAGTTGATATTCGGGCTTTGCATGTGTTCTAATCGCACGGTAAACTTTGATATCGCGATTTAGGATTTTGTAGTTAGTTCGCAGCTGTCGAGATAGATGGCGCTGCGAGTCTCATTTGTTGTGATGTTGATTCTGCTACGTTGATTTTTGTGGCGGCATGAATTCCGCTACATAATAAATAAGGATAAAGTATCCTATGTCCTGATGCAGGCCATCATCTACATGATCCAAATTTTGACCCGAATCCATTCAATGAGTCGTAATTAATAAGTGATATAGGATAATAAGATAAGATAATGTTTATTTGCCAAAAACAGTGCTTTACATATCCTAATGGTCTACATTAAAAGCTCAGATACATTAAAAACAAGAATAAGATGCAAAAGAAGCATTTTGCTAATGAACTCCACACTTGGTCGAGCCTGTCTCGTGGAATCCATCGTGGTATTTTCATATAATTTACATTAATACTAATGGCTTGTTACAGTCGAGAAGCACATGGAGAAGTGTTATTATTTTGAAGCAATGAAAACTTTGAAACATTGCCTTGATTTAAAACAATAAAGTAGGTAGTTTAGAAGAATATGTTGGTAGCAATGTGGACTATGTTTAAGTGTGTGCGGAGGAGAGAGCGAGAGAGAGACAATACAAGTTACAACTTGATGTAACTTTCGGGTTTGATATCTTTCACTCTTTCATCCTTCACCTCATCATTATCAACCTTTTCCTTCATATCATCCCTCACACAGTCAATCTTTTCTTTGGTCCCCCCTCTCCCCTTTCTATACATTCTTCACTTCTTATCCTAACCTTTGATTTCTGAAATTCCGTCATTATAGAGTATTACTCAAGCTCTTCTTTAGCCTGAATACCTATAAACTAGGCATTAAAATAAGGTTTGACAAGTTCAAACACATCAAATCCAAATACTCAAACATGCACTTATCATATCAGATCAAAATCAAAACTGAGTCTGGTTTTAAAAACGTACCTAGATTAAAAACCGGCCAAGTCGGACTCGCGCACGAAGGGTTCCGTATCATTATGTTTAAAAAAAAAGGCAAAAAAATCACGTTTGTTGTATGGGAGCCCCACTTAAATATTTATTTTATTCTGTTTTTAGTATTTGTTAATATAGCGGAAAATTTCAACTGTCTTGCTATAACGGTTCATGAGATACAGCCTGGTGGAAGACAGACGGACAGCGGAGTCTACTAATAGGGTCCCGTTTGTACCCTTTGGGTAAGGAACCCTAAAAATGTGAAAGCTTTGATTTGAAATATTTAGCAATCTTACTATTTCTAATATCTCAATTCCCAACCAAAAGTCGTAAATCCGTAGTTCCACATCTATACTTTACTGAATAAATAAGACTACAACTTCTTTCTGTTATTTATTTACGAGGGTCATTCTGAAACTATAAATCACTATGTCAGAACAGTGCGAAGCCACTCTCGCTGAACATGTGCTTAATCCAAGTGGAATTTAAGATCAGTTACAGAATTGCCGTTTATTGCTTTGTCTTTTTGCGTAACAGTGAATTCTAGACTTTGGCACACTGATTCCAAGGTCTAGTTCACGTTGACTGCGTTAGGGGTCTTTCTTTTCATTCTACCTCGGTAGCTAGCAATGTAATTTAGCGTGCATGAGAGCTGGTTGCAGGTGGTAACAGATAAGACTAGGTATTGAATCTGGGCTCTTTTTCTTTTTTTTGGATGGGAAATCATCAAATGACTTCTCCCGCTCTGGGCAGAGCGGAAGGGATCGGGCTACTGTTGAGGAATTCCAGATTGATAACTTCTTTGCCCAATCCGAGAATCGAGCCAGAAGCTCACGCTTAGTATTAGCGATTGTGACAACCTGACCAACGACGGATTAGTAGGTACCTGGTTATTATAGATAGATGACATATACATATTGGCCTCATCTAGCTTAAACTGCCCAAATAAGACAACGTACTTACAAAATAAATATAATTAATCGATGGTTATCATTTCAGCAGCAGACTCATGCGTGGGTACTTTTTTTCAACATACCTACAGTTGTGATAATGTTATGTAATATTATAAATTTTAGCTCAAAGACTACGTCTATATCGCTCCCTTGCCATCAGTATCGATCAACTTCAGTGTATTTTGTTTGAATAAATTTTTAAATGACCTTTTGAATTAAAAAGGCCCTACAAAAAGTATAGGTCGCAATGGAATTTAAACGCTGTTCTGTTTAACACAGAAATTGTTGTTCCGAAATTTGAATAACAATCTCTAATCCTGAATTCAAATACAGTCGTACTAGAGATTTAAAAAGGATTTCTGAAAGAGCTTTACTATAGTAATTTCAAGATTAAGGTTTCGCTATTACATTCCAGACGTTATTTTATAGAAGAGTTCGGAGCATTAGGGTGAGAACAGACGAGACGATTTATGTTCGCTCGCTTGCGCTTTTAATATGTTTGAAATCTGTCGAAAATTACAAGCCGGTAATAAGTCCAATTTATCAGGTAAACACTTAAATGTAAATCTTTTACGGTTCTAGCAATGCTTAATTGCTTAAAATTTTAAACCTAGACTTTTATCCGTAAGCTGTCTTTAAAAATGTTTGCCCAGGTAAGTAATTGATTCATCGTCTGCCTCAGCGTCCTCAGTCTTTCTTACACTATGTTTGGGTCACCTCCAGTCTAACTCGATACACCATGAACAGACCGTTTCTCAGAATTTGTGTTTCAGAACAGTGCCATTTCTTAAGTACTTAGCAATATTTTGTCCAGCAAAACGAAAAGCTATGTGAAGGATACTTTCACATTGCATTGACGGATTTATCGAAAAGTCTCTTTTGTATGTTTGAATGGATTCTAAACTTTTCGTGTTTTTGCTGTTACTGCACTTTGGGTTCGGGCATTGTCACATATACGCGACAAATGAAAGCCTACCCTCAGGGCTGTTCGCAAACGTCACAAAAACCGGCCAAGGGCGAGTCGGACTCGCGCACGAAGAGTTCCAAACCATTATCTATAAAAAACGGCAAAAAAATCACATTGGTTGTATGGGAGCCCCACTTAAATATTTATTTTATTCTGTTTTTAGTATTTGTTGTTATAGCGGCAACAGAAATACATAATCTGTGAAAATTTCAAATGTCTAGTTATCTCGGTTCATGGGATACAGTCTGATGACAGACAGACTGCTGTGTCTTAGTAATAGGGTCCCGTTTTTACCCTAAAACGTGACACTAAAACGGTGAATTTGTGACTCGGCTGATGCTCTAGCATTCAAAAGGCTAACCTAACCGCCTAAGCCAGTATCATCATCTCACCAAAAATTCAAGACAACACCCTCGAAACCAATCCCGCTTCGCTTGCGAGCGAAAACCGAGTCGTGAGCACAGGCTTTTATCGTAAATCAAATATTCATATCTGAGCAAACTGAATTTGGTATAAATCTTAACGTAAGTTAGCCAGTTTGTAAGTTTAATACGTCGTTCGTAGACAGCTCTTGGGATTAATTTTTAATAAGTTTACTTGTCTGAGCTTATAACACGGTTGTGTTATTCTTTAGCGCTACGTGGTGCCCGTGGGATGGTTGTAGATCCAGGTTGAGTGCGGAGTTATTGGAGATGGGATGACACATCAAAAACTCTGCTCCACCGTAGTCGAGTAAAAGTACAGATTAAAACTATGCAAACAACTACGTATTATAATTTAGTACCTGGATGACAGAACTTTGCTCGGTTTTTTTTTTGGAAACACGGATAAAACGACGTTTTTTTTTAAATGAAACAGCTAGATCGATTCATTTATCGCCCTAGAAACCCCTTGCATACTAAATTTCATGAAAATCGCTGGAGCCGTTTCCGAGATTCAGATTAAATATACATATAAGGTGCTATAAAATTATCTGCCAACCTCTTGAGGGGTCATTGTACTCATAATTATGAACAACTTTTACTACGGGACCCAACCTGAAATCGCGAAAAAAAAATCAGCTGGTCCCTACAGTTTGACGAGTTAGACGAAAATAAATGTAGGGACCAGCTGATTTTTTTTTCGCGATTTCAGGTTTGATATAGTAAAAGTTGTTCATAATAATGGGTACAATGACGCCTCAAGAGGTTGGCAGATATTTTTATAGCACCTTATATACAAGAATTGCTCGTTTAAAGGTAAGGTATTAGATATCTATGAACGAGTATAGTAATATTATAATAAAGAGGTAAAGTTTGTGAGTTTGTGAGGATGTAGGGGGTAATCTCTGGATGTGCTGAACCGATTTTGAAAATTCTTGTTGTATATGATAGCCACATTCATGAGGAAGGCTCCCAAGACAGGATAGGTTATACGGGGACGGAAAACAACGGGATATACGCGTACGAAGTCACGGGTAAAAGCTAGTAATTTATAAAGCTTTCACTAACAACTCCAAGTATTACGAAGTAGAGTAGATTGCCAAATTTAATAATCAGAATTTCGCTCATTTATTACCCGACTACCTACGGCAAAGTCAAAAGGAGGCTATGAATATACCTCTGCTCTTTCATATCAAAATAATAATATCAGGCTTAACGTGGGGTTGCCATTATTTATAATTAAAAGTAAACAACAGAGCACCAACGAGATTCGATTGAAAGCATATCTCTGTCACAAGTACTATTTATTTTTCGACTGAATTCGAAAATTATAAAGTTACAACTGTCTCAATTAGCGAGCGAAACGCAAAATGTGTTCTGTAACAAAAGCTTTAGGGTCTAGATTCCAAGAACTGCCAGCTCATTCATTAGTTAGTACAATCAGGGCCTAAGCAAACATCAGACCGTTGGATTTTGTTTGAATAATTATTATTTCTGTTTGAATTATCCTAAACAACGCGAGACCCGAATGGAAAATTCTTGTTCTGTGCATGAAATCTAATTAAGTACGTAGTAAACCGGTGTTTTGGCGCGTTTTCGCGGGAACCAAGATGTATGAGATCAGCGAATTGAGTACAACTTTCATCGTTATATAATTGTATCTACAAATCTAGGGGAGCTCGTAGTCACGTAACAACAGACGCACGGGTAGGGTGCCGCGGCCCTGGAACGCAAAGGGCATAAGGAGGAACACGGATGGGTTTTAGTCAGTAAGAGTCTGACACTCCCTTCCGCTCCACCCCGAGCGGAAGAAGTCATTTGATGATTTCCAATCCATAAAAAAAAACACGTATGGTGTATGGGTGACCATCCAGTAAATACCAGGACTCCTCCGTGCTTCGGCAAGCACGTCAAGCCGTTGATCGCGGCTGTTATTTTGAAAATCTTTGATAGTCGTTACGGAGTCATGCAGAGAGGACCAAAAAATCTGATATTAATCTTGTCAAGGGATATCATTTTACCCGGTTACTTCATTGACGACACGTTTGGCGCAGTGGTTGAGCGATTGGCTGCTGTGCTGCGTGTCGCGGATTCGATTCCCGCACGGAAAAAATATTTGTATGGCCTACAGATAGTTGTTCTTGGTCTGGCTGTTTGTGTATGTGAGTTTGGATGTTTGTAAACGCACCCACGATACAGGAGAAATTCCTAGTGTGGGGCTGTTACTATTATTATATACTAGCTGGCGCCCGCGGCTCCGCCCGCGTGAATGTCGAAAATTATCCCAAGGGAACATGCTCCCGGGATAAAAAGTATCCTATGTGTTATTCCAGACTATAATCTACCTCTGTGCCAAATTTCATCAAGATTAATTCAGTAGTTTTTGCGTGAAAGAGTAACAAACATCTATACTTACATACAAAGTTTATAATATTAGTAAGGATTAAAATTAATTACTGCTATTTAGCTGCATCAGCTTAGACTCGAAGCCAAGCCCGAAATGATTGGAAAAAGACTGTTCAGATTGTTCCTACATTACAACTCAGTTTCTAAGGTGCTAGTGTTCGTTTCGAGAGCTAACGTTAACAGCCGCGTTTGCGTTTGGCTGACGTCAGGCGGACCTATTCGACTCAGCAACATGCACAATATGAAGAAGTGCTGACTACAACGCTGACTAGCAGAGACGTGAGATTCATATTTACTACTACGTGTGTCCTATATTGGCGACCTAGTAGGCTAAAACTATTTCCAAGAATGTATGTTATTGAAAATAGTGTTAGCCTAATGAGTAAATTAAACAAGAAACAAAACATACCTATTTCTACTACGATACATAATCTATTCGCAATGCGATTAATTAAGGTAAAAAACAACATCAATAAAAAAAGACAATCCCTACTAATATTATAAATGCGAAAGTAACTCTAGCCGTCTGTCTGTTACTCTTTCGCGCTAAAACAGCTGAAGGGATTGTCATAAAATTTGGCAGATATATAGCCTGGAATATAAAGAAGGGCATGGGCTTTTTTACGCGATATCCGACATCTACGCAGACGTAGCCGCGGAAAAAAGCTAGTATCAATATGTTTCATCCTAGCATGAATGAGAATGGGAATGCCAGTTGTATGTACCTATTAATTGATACCTTTAATCTGGGTGGAAGTCTTTAAGCCAAGAGTGACTAAGAGGTTACTATTAGGCAAGCGTGCTCCGTCCTCAGAATAAGTTACATAGATACTCGTAGTAGCGATATAAAACATTGTTTGTTTTCGCTCCAGGCTTACAGCTTACAGCCCATTCGTATCAAGACAAAATGTTTGAAAACAAGCAGAAGGGAGTATATTTGTAGTTCAGATGTTAACAAATTAAATACAACAGACACGCGCCGGTAAGTACTTATTTGTAAGTAAATAAGGTAATAAGTACGTACTGTGTGAAATGTTAGGTAAGTTACGAGTAGAACAGAATGTTTTGAAGTTTTGGTAAGTACCTAAGTCTCGTGGAATAATGTCGTATGCTACTTGAAGAATCATTTTAGTTGAAAATACAGTAGATATCCTTTTTTCTCTACATTGCTTTGAGCTTCATATTTATGAGATGAGGTGAGATTAGATCGAAAAAGACTTGTATGATAACAAAAACAGCATAAGTTGGGGTTTTATTGAAGCTCTGTAATACGCTGTCCAGGATAAGGGTCAAGGGACAGCAACGTGCGGTCTTCTTAATTTGGTCTGTTATAATGAAAATACAAAAAAGCAACAGTACCATAAAAAATAAGTTATTTAATTCCACCTCTGTACTTTTTTGTGAGTTAAGTAGTAAATAAAGGTGTACCTACTTAAATAAATAGAGTCAATCGATCTCATCAACTCTTCATAGGGTAGACTATCTACTATTTCTACGTGGTATGGTGCGTGGGTCAGGAGACAGTCTTCTTGCCATGTAGTATCTACCGTGTAACCCAGAAAATGGGTTGTGGAGGTCTGGTAGGCAGCCGCTCCACGTAAAATACTGATAAATGATATTTTTTTTTGTATGTAGGTTGTAAATAACACTTTTACAACTCAATCTTTTTGGTCGTTTTAAACTAAATATGAATGGACTCAGTTCAGCCAGCCAGCTGTTTCCGTTAAGACTGGAAGCCGACCCCAATATAGTTGGGAACAGGCTAGGCAGATGATAGGCACTAGTGGTATCACGATTGTTTTAGGGCCAGTCCCTACACAATTCCCAATCCCAACCAGTGTTACTCCCGGAAGCTCAACGGTGGCGACTACCAGAAAGACGGAATTACTTTCGGATTTATAGTATTAGCACAGGTATTAATATGGATGGGCTGTGTACTTACGTTTCGATATCGTTGGAGCGATATCTAATTCATGTTTGGCGGCCAGCGCGCCGTTTCTTTCGTAGATCAGTTCTGAAACAATGGAGGAGTTTACATTAGTATTTATTTATTTTAACTTTATTTACAGTGTAGGAGTAGCTCGTGGCTAAATAATAACAGCCGCATGGGTCTATCTTCAAGGTTAAGCAACGCTTGCCGAGGTTGGTCTATGGATGGGTGACCATCGTAACATACCGAGACTCCTCCGTGCCACAATTATTCAATGCACCATCGTCGCTTACATCATCCAGTGAGATTGTGATAAGTACTACGAACATCACATACGCAACTCTAATTATATTATTATTCCTTTATTTCAGGCAACTGTGGCCCATACTAAATACAATACACAAATACAAAAAATATAAAACTATACTAATACATAAAATATAACTTACAAACTAAGATACGTCGTCGAGTGACTCTGTCTATATGATTTCTGGCTTGAGAATCATACATGGTGAATACGAAGACTATTCCTTCCACTAAGGTAGACTACTAAGCCTAACCGTTAACAAGAACCAAACCATTTAGTCTCCCAAAAAGAGCAGTTAAACTCTTCTACCATTACCACACATCCGCATAAAACTTCCAGTCGTTTCGACAAAGAGACCCAAAAACTGCGCACGATCATTATAAAAGCCGAATAAGTTCGTTATGCGTTATCCTGCGACTATGGTTGTGGGGCACGTTCCAACCGTTGCTTCTATAGCCGTGTCGGCCTTGGATAGACAAAAAATATATAATATAAACGAGCTCAGGTAGCAACAAACGTGATTTGGAGACCTCGAGACGGTATCTAGGATTTTTTGGGGTTGATTTTTTTTATTTTTCCGTTGCTTTCTCTCTTTCTGTTTATCTTATCTGCGTCTTTTGTTTGAGATTTAGGTATTAGAATTTTGGATAGGTAAGTAATACAAATCCACAATTCTACATAGCTGGCTCAGTAAAAATAAGTACTTACATAATAGTTTTGACCAAAGATATGAAAGAGGTAACACTGCTTACAGAGAGATAATGACGATTCTATACCTATTCATTTGTCTGCACTGGGGCTCGAGTCTGCTATTGCAATCGTGTCTCAATGACCGGTCAGTGATCGAATATTTGACAACTTTGACAGTTTTTGTATGGGAAATGTGTCATAAGTTTGACGTTATACGTCAAAAATCGATCATTGACCGGTCATTGAGACACGATTGCAATAGCAGACTCGACCCCCTGGTCTTAAGATAAATACATTATAACTAACTACAACTTGTATTAGAGGCTGTCACAGACTGCATTAAGTATTCACTTGTAGTCTACAACTGACTAATGCAGTCTATGACTGCTCCAGCCATAGATATAAATATTTCTATGGCCCCAGCTCAGGTCAAAGACCTCTCATACAAACGTCAAATCATCAGCTACATTCTCACTAAAAATTCTCAAGCACTACATTGCCAAATCGTGATAAAATTGCCAAATTCCAATTTCAATGAAATATTTATTTGAAATCTCCGAAATTGGATTCGTATTACAGATTTTGAAGTTCATTGTCACTAGTCCAAGGTTATTACGAACTTGCCGACACGCTTTCGTTAAATTGACGGACAAAACGATTTTGTCATTACGTTGTATAATGCTAAGAATTTTTATTACTTATAGTTTTATTAAACCTTGATAGCTGAATGAATTTAGGTTACAAGATTATTGAGATATTTTCTACGTTTGTGAATGAATAAAATCGAACAAGCAAACAGACACACGGCTTCTGCACACGTCTATAAGATAACATTTTAATTAATTTCTTAGCGTTTTAAGATTTTGGCGATATCAAAGCTAATTCCATAACATAACATTGCAGTTGCATTTCGAAGGGTACGAAATTAAGTAAAGCGCCATCTAGGCAGTTACACCGCAACTGCGAGTACATCAATCGCGTTCCTAGATGGCGCTACCGCTCGAATGGTGTTCAATAAAAGGCCTTGCAAAGGCGAATTTAAGAATGGCATTATCCGATTTCTAATCTATTGTGAATGGATCTGCATCGTTCACTTACATAAGATTATTCATGTGAGGCAATCGGCTTTACACTGAAGATTGAACTAGGTATTCAATGCGGTAAGGAACAAACTTTACAAACGAGAATCTAGGTAGGTAATGGAAGATTTTAACTGCTCAACGATAAAATTGGTGGACGTAACACGTAATTATGTTCTTAGCTTGATTTACTCTATGAACTTTGATTGATAGATGTAATTAAGCATTGAGATAAGTAAATACATACATTTGCATTAGTACCTATTTGAACATCAATCGACCTCAATGAATTAAAGCTGGCTGTTCGATTTTTATGATTAAGGAAATAAGTAAATCCTTACTAAGATTATAAATGCGAAAATGTGTAGGTAAACACGTGATATGTGTACACGTCGAAACAGATGAAAGAATTTTGATTAAACCTGGCACACGGCACGGATAGATCCGGGGTAGGTTTTTAACAAAAACAAAACTCAATCGGCGTTTGATTCCTTTTGGAATAATAAATATTATCATTTGACGCGGGCGAAGACGCTGAATCGAAGCTACTATGTAAGATCCCTACATTGAACCTTGAACTCAAATCAAATCCACAATCAGCCACAAAATCTACATGTGTTAAAGATAGGTAGGTACATAAATATATGCAAATCGATGTCAACATAGGACCACCACAATGCTGCCATCGAGGTTCCAACTCAAGCTTTGTAATTTCACACTCTATCAACTCAAGTACTAGCGATTAAAGGCCCGTACACACTGCATAGCTGGGGCGACTGATTTTATTTTCAGCATTCACAGGCTCGTGTTTGACAACTATTTCACCTGATGGTAAGCGATGATGTGTCTTCTTCTTCTGAACCGTTTTTCATAATATTTTTTTTATAATATTAATTTTTTAGGGACTTCTTATTCTTCAAACTAAAAAATGTTAGGGATCACGCACGATAGATATCGATTCAGGACAGCTTCTTTACTTTATTTTTTATTTATGTTAATTAGAAATGTCTACATTATAAATGTAGGCGACTATGACCGCTTTTGCAAATTTATCTGGTGTCTACCATAGATACCGCGTCAGGCAGATTTCCGGGTTATGCTTTAAGGTCCATTTCAGATTTGTCTTAAAAAAAATGTCTAATGGCATACAGTCACGGTTAAGTCAACGTGCCATATTGTAAGAGATTTACCTACTCAAGCATGAATTTAAATTAAGAAGGTTTTGGATAAAAATCTATAAAAGCAAATAGTCTTTTAAATGGAATGCCAACTTACACATCGATTCAAGTATTCCAAGTATTTTTTTAACTTCTTCAAGTAGCTATAAACCCTTGATCACAGTTATCAACACGCAATTAATTCTGACACGTTTACCTTCGAGTACTGCTACTGCCGTAATCCTTTCACTTAGCTGGCCTTTATTATTTACGTCAACAAATGCATCATCTGCCTTCTTTATGAAACAAAAGTAATTGTTATAGAGACGCAAATAGAGTAAGAAGGGCGTATGTTAATGTGGGCAATGTGTTGGGAAATAAAACTCAACATAGTGAAGGGTAAGGAAAGTATCAGCTTTTCTTTTGTTTTTGACGTTCGAATGGTACTAGTGTTATGGCTTGTTACATTCTCGATGATATTTATAAAAATAGATTTTAACTATCCGGAACGTGGAACATTCTGAAATAAATCTTGGAAGAGAAGACCTGACTATAACTCACCCATGTTCCACTTCAGTCAAAGGCCCCCTTGCGTTCCTAAAAGTAAAATAACCACGTATTTTCTACGTACACAATCAATTTGCAATAGACTGCTGGACAAACGAGAATCTGACAATTCGAAAATTTTGCAAGTTTTTTTCATACCCGTTCAAGTGCGTCTGACACACCGGTGTGTCACCCGATTCACGCGTTTTAAAAGTCTAATATTACTTTAACGCAAGGTATTTTATAGGATGTTGACGTTTGACGCGCGCGATCCTTAAGCGGTTACAATATGCACGAAATAGTGACAATTATAAATTTCTCGCATTGCCAAATATATTAAACAGGGCCCTGAATACACAATACGTACAATTCTAGTACAAAAAAACATTGGTAATAGGTCTTACCTACAAGTTCAGTGTGTCCGTGACTTTATGTCGCTTTGTCGTAGGCGGTGACAAGGGTCCAACTTTATTTACTCGCGTCTCGCCAGTTACGCCCCTTTTCATTACGGAACCCGTATGCTAAATGCTTGGACCCTAATTAAGGAAACCAGAATTTGAATATGGGTGGAATGATATTAAACGTATTATTTCATTTCTTTTTGAAGTTGTTAAGATTTTAATGTAAGATCTTGTGGGTTGCCGTTTTGTCGGTGTTCAATATTTCGGGTAGTAAATATAGGTAAATATTGTGACTTAGTAGAGCTGTACTATGTAATTATGAAACTGTTAACATACAACGTGTAACAGAATAACCTCTTAAGGGATCACCCTTATGTCAGCATAGGAGTAGGGGCCCGTTAGGGCCAGTGCCTACCAGGGTTGCGGATTTGTTCGAAAGAGTTACCGCAGCCCTGGAACGTAAAAGGCACTAAGAGGAGCATGGGTGGGTTTTAGTCAGTAGAAGTCTGACACTCCCTGCCGCTCAACCCAGAGCGGGAGGGGTCATTTGATGATTTCCCATCCAAAAAAAAAAAAAAAAGGGATCACCCTTAAGAGGTTATTCCGTTACAACTTTTACCATGGGACCAATACTGAAATCGCGAAAAAAAATCGACTGCACCATACCATTTGTGTGCGCATAACTCGACAAAATGTACTGAACAGCAGATTTTTTTTTTGCGATTTCGGGGTTTGTACCATAGTAAAAGTTGTTCACAATGATTAGTACAATGACCCCATAGGTCACGTATTGCATTTATTCTGTTACACGTTGTATATCTGTTAAAATTCTCTATAAAAATCGTCTTACCCTTCGCATTATGTACTATAAGTAAATGGCTTCATAGAAACCGGTTATCTTCAGCGGCCAGTCGAGGAGCACAGATAAATAAAGCAAACAATGGAAGGGACAGTTCATAACACGTAGCGTCAACCAAATAAATTGTAACTCAGTTTAACTTGTTGTTGCTAATGAAGTTATGTTGATGTTACTCGTAATTTGTTGAGATTTTAGTGTAAACTAGTGTTGGAGTTACAGGTAGAATCAAAACTCATGGCGGCTTGGAACAGTACACGTCGCTGCGCAGTAGCAATTTCATGTGTGTGATAAACGAACTTCGTGGACGGCATTAAAGTTGCATCGACCTGCGGCCCTACCATGACGTGTTAAAGCGTGAGTAGTTCGAGCGAGAAGGAGGGATGGAGCTATATAGGGTGTATAGCTCCATCCCTCCTCGCTCGAACTACTCACGCTTTAACACGTCATGGTAGGGCCGCTGTACTGTTTATTCTCGATCGAAAAGACATTTTACTGACTTCCAAAGCGGCTACGGATCAATCTTTCGTTAAGGCGTCACTCATCACGCTTCGAAACAACCTTTGAAAGAGAATACACCATTTTCCCATAAATGATAGGTACATTACGGGTCAATTAATATAATAAACTAGCTTTTGCCCGCGACTTCGTAGAGATAGAAAACTTATTCCTGAAGACTTACCTATGCCTGCAAGTTATACTCAGGTGTAACACAAACGCAAAATACCCACATAGACAGTTAGACAACTAAAAACATAACCATTCCTTTTTGCTTTTCCGTAGTCGGGCAAAAAAACGCAAAACCGAAATTAAATAAAACGAAAACGTACGCGAATCAAGTTATAACGCGAAACGCCGACATAATTACCCAGTACCCAGAAAATGGCGGACTTATCGAAATAAATTTTAAATGAACCCTCGACAAAAGGTGGGCTAATTAATTCTGAAAACTGCTGCCCAGTGTGTATTGTCCTAATTAAGTTATTGTTGCATTTAAATGAAATTTTACATCAAGAAAATATGAATTGAATTTGTTTGCATTTTATTTTAAGTGGTGCAAGGAATAGGCCTGATACCAACTCGTTAAACATTATTTCAAGACCAGTTCGCTAAAAACCATTTCTAACCACTGTCCCTCCGGAAAGATACAATTCTGTAGCCGAAAGAAATAATTAAACTTCATGGCCTCATTACATAATGTTACGAGCTTAGGGTTCGTGACAATAAAAAAGAAACCGACTTCCAAAAAAAACTACAAAGTTCAAAATAACTTAAAAAAAAAATCTGCTGTTTCATACATTTTAGTCGAGTAGGTATTGAACTTTTGTATGAAACAGCTGATTTTTTTTTCGTGATTTCAGAGTCGGTCCCATAGGGAAAGTTGTTCATATTCATGGGTAGAACACCCAGTGAAAATTTGGCCGGTCATTAAAAAATAACCCCGTATAGGTCGGCAGATAATTCCAGATCCTTCTAGTCATAGAAACATCTAGAAAGTTCGAGTATATACCGGTCCCGACTAACCAGATATGGAAAACTCTTAGAGTGTTCGAGCATCGAAATGACTAGAAGGATTTTGACTACTAGTTCTGCTACTCGATACTAGATGGCGCTAGTAGTAACTTTTAACGTTATGTAACATTAATTCTGGCGCGTAACAATAATACATTGGAATAAGTAACGCAATTAGCACTCATATTCCAAGTTAGTTTGAAGGAGTTCCACTCGGCTCAGTCGCCATGACAACAGAAAAAAAACCACTCGTTGAATGTCAGTAAGTAATGGTTATGAGTTATGACTGACGAATTGATGATACGAGGTGGACTCGAGTCTGAGAAAGATGACTTGAATATGGTCCTTAGTTTCCGACCTAAAAATCAAAACGCGTAAGCTAATCCCGAGCCCTCGGACCGACTACGTACTACTTAAGTGCTTATCTTAGACTTCCAAACAAGCTACCGAAAACATTGCAAATTGCAAAACTTCATAAGCGAAAACAACGTAATCCTCAACTAAACTTCTAAATTAATTCCAATAAGAGTTCGAAAATCGGATCAATTTGGAACAATGAAAAGATACCTAATATTATTATAATGAAAAGTAAAACAGAAAGTACACAAACGGATCTGGTCGTATCATGTAATCGTATTACAAAAGCCAAATTAATGATAAAAGCTGCCAACTTTTCGACATCCATTAAATCTCTCGTTGAAGTTCCAAATAAGTTTTCGGTCGAAAAGGGAATTATGATGAAGTGGGACGACTTTTGGATCAACGATATCGTCATGGAGAAAACAAAACGTTACGAGATGAAGGAAATGAAGATTTTAGAAGTTTGGCTTCCTCGAATTAGATGGGAATCAATGCTTGAGTCATGACACTCCAAATCTAGACCATCATCATCATAGATTCCTCTTAAAACACCATTTCTTTAGCATCTCAACAAAAGGATCTCAATAGAGAAAATATTTATTTATTCATTGATGCAAAGTGGCCAACTGGAGAAGAGAAACCCAAATACAAACATAGTGTAATTCACGACGACCTTGAGAGCTGAACAAAGGTTATTTGTGTCCATGAGAACCTTTATTTATGTAACCGAGATATTGGCAAATAAGAAAGTGTGCTAAGTACGTAATGGGAAGGTATTTTTTTTTTCAAATATATATCATATATTTCTTATTGACTACCACAATGAACGTTGGTAAAGAAATTGTTTCTCACGCTCACCAAGCGTAACATTTAACAAACGTAATAGTGTTTGTAGTAAATATAGTTATTATAGCACATGAGGATGAAACTATCTGTCCTGTTATTAGCCCTTCGCGAAATGCACACGATGAAATACCCGGCCTAGTCCATCAGACTTCAAACAACTAAATCGAGCACCTATTTATTAGACATTCAGTAAAACAATTAATTAACGTTCCAGACAGCAGATAACGAATAGACACAACAGTCGCAGAAAATAGAATATTCATTCACATTAAACCAGATATTTATTTATTCAAATGCGCTCCTTATATCAGACTTCTTGATTTACTGGACCATGGCACTTTCGTTTCATGCGAACAGGCCCTTACTTTACGTCATTTGATTTTACATAATTTCGCACGATCACGGACATAAGGCTATGCATAGACCAGCTAGTTGGAGTTACTCGTTTGAATTGTGAGGCAACATACGCAATGGTTCGCACGCAAGGATGGGAGAGTTGGATAAAGGCGTATTTGGTTAATGGACTCTTCTTAAGCTTTTGAAATTAAGAAATCAGATGAATTTATAAATATATGCGGTTCCAATTCAAATTCAACAATAAAGCTTTGCGCCGATTAGTCATCTTAGCATCTCGTTTTTAGTGTCACGTTGAATGCTAGATGAAAATTTACAACTAATTCACGTCAAGACAAATTAGCGTTGCTCGTCTTTAGCATCGCCCCTTTCATGAGTGGCAGGCCTAATATTAAGTGGGCTTCTTTCGTCACTAACATTAACTGCGGTGAGATCTGTAATTTCTGTTTTGGTATGATGCAAACAAGTGTGACTCAAGATTGTATCTAATTCTAAAACTGTTTCAACAGTTCTCTATAGTTGTAGCTTCTCATTTGTAAACAGTTTTGCTGATTCGTCTACAGTATTTAAAATTACAGCAACCTAATTATATTCATTCTCGGAAAACATATTTCGTTCTCAATAATAACTCGGCAAAACGATACAATTTTCCTTATTCACGACAAAATCCTTTAAGTACATTCGATCCCTACTAATACAGAGTTGGAAGCCCAACCGAAATTGAGGCTCTATTAAAAGATATTCCGAAGTCGCTGTCATTAGCCAAAGTTGAGGACAGAATATCATGGACGCATTTGTGGGCATCCATCTATAAATATAATTGGCCAGGCTTGTTAGTTTCAGGGAACTTTGGCTTTGAAGTCTGCTGAGGTCTGTACGCACAATCGCACGCCGTAATGATAAACGTCGGGTCCTTGACGGGTGAATAGATAGAGCGTGTGTGGGTGTTTTTGTGTAAGATTTTTCCTATGAGATCCAAAGAGTTTTCCGGTCGTATTGTTAGTACATCTCTTTGCGAGATTTGAGTAATGTCAAAGGATCTTGTGCCCTTATTGCTAAGTACAACAAGTTAGCTCTTTTGTAATGGTCCCAGTTTTGAGAAACCGTTGCTACCTAAAATCTTTGCCTAAAAACTTGGTATTTCTTAACTCATAAAGTTACAGCTTCTCAAACCTCCACGAAAACAAAGTAAAGTTGTATAGTGATGTGTGCTGTTGTTTTATCTTTTAAAAATTTGAGTTTAATACGCTCTTTGTCTACAACAAAAGGTGTTATAGCCGAAACAGCAACACGTATGGTTCTCCCACTCCTCACTCTCCAAATAAATATCAAAACTCATACAATATTTACCGCGCAAAACATTATGTAAAACCAACATACAAAGTGCCCATCAAGTTATTGATCCCTTATAAAGAATACAGTTATAACAACCGAGCCTAAATAAACAAGTCAAACATACGTTACATACGGCAACACGTATTCAACATAGAAATACATAATAAATGTATTATATTTACATATGAACTAGGACCGGGAGAGGAGTATATTTTTGTGAGTAGCCGCCAGTTTTATGTTTACGCTTCGTTTTCTGCAAGATGGGCTTGAGAATGTGGATATGTAAGTGGAGTGCGGCTTCTTATGCGTAAAATATTACTATCAGTGAGCGTGGGGCTTAGGATGGCTCCTTGGGGTATGCCGTAATTAGAATGTATGGCGAGTAGATTTGTAATTGAATAGCGCAGAGATTTTTAAATGAAAACCAAAATTGAGCAAAGAATCGAAAGAGTTTTATTTTATTATGACCATGCGCATTTTCTTCACCCTTAAGTATTTGTCCAATATCGAAAATCCATTCCGCTTATCCGTTAAGATTGCATCAAACTTAATGAAGAAT
The DNA here is from genome assembly GCA_947386135.1 of Melanchra persicariae. Classification (NCBI taxonomy): domain Eukaryota; kingdom Metazoa; phylum Arthropoda; class Insecta; order Lepidoptera; family Noctuidae; genus Melanchra; species Melanchra persicariae. The sequence goes on along the minus strand of OX376652.1, from coordinate 9,243,745 downwards.
TTTATGCGAATCCGTTTTCAGCGTCAGAGACTCAATCAAAACGACTTCATAGAAACACTGATTCCTTTTCAATGAAATGCAGCACAAAGCCTGCTAACACATTGCATCGTATCAAAAGGATTAACCAGAATTTCCAGGCGACGCGACGCCGCGAAATCGAACTGAGCCTTTGAGGTTCCAGAGCTTTCGACGCTTTCAGTATATCCAGATTTACAGGAATCTGGACATGCGACAGAATGATTGGAATTCCCTCTACGCAGAATGTGTGAAAAATGCCATTCGATGTCTACCGAACGCCTATATGAGGTCCGAAACTATTGGACTGGTTTTTACTGTTTACACTGTAGTAAATGTTCAATGGATTTTATTAAGCGCTTTTCCATTTGATCCGGTGAATGTAACTGGGTATTTGCATGTAATGCGCTACGATGAACAAAGTGGGATGGAAGTCAACAACGAAACCTATTATAATTGCTATGCGTACTTCTACTAAGGGAAATGGTGTTGTATTATAAGGTGCCAATGTGTTTTATTTATAAGTTGGAAGTTGGACTGCAAATGGTACGCATCAAGTGTGAGAAATGGGTCAAAACAGTGGTCGAAGGCGGTGAGTCACTTTCGACGACTGAGTTTGGTTTAGAATGGTTCGTAGCATTTCATACTAGTCATACTAATATTACAATTACGTAAAATGGTTCAGCAAAGCAAGACAAAGCTTGGCACCGTCTCATATTTTATTAGGAATGACCTTTGTTTCGAATTCACCAAGTGAATGTTTATACAATTTGCTCGCCAATTCAATGCCTAAAGCAGTAGCAAATAAAATTCAATGAGTCATCCAAACTTTAGGAATTATAGCCTAGTCTGCTTCTTTAACGGAATGGAAAACATCTACCCAAACAGACTGAACATTTTGTTTTTTTAAACCCAAACGAAAACTGTTTTCCCACAGCCTAGATAACACTTCCAGTACGTCAAGTAGATACTAAATAGTGAAGTCATTCACTCTATGATCGGCCACACGCATCGAACAGATGGCGTAACCGTTGATAACAGCATGCGGGCCTCATTTGACGATTAGTGACAGCTGTAAAGGCTGTTTATAGACGGATCGCTTGAAGGCGACACAGGCTACTAAAAACAGTATCACCATGTCAAAGATGAAATTGGGAAATTGCTTGACAAGTCGATCGCAGTTTGAAGAATGCGGTTACTGTCATACAGAGAAATGCTGATGTCTTTTCTCTTAATCTAAGGCATTCTAAGGGAAGCTCCTTCTATCTTAATAATTAAGTAATATTCCCTAACCCCTAATTTTCCAAGTGATTTCCTCCACTCGATTTAATCAAATTTACAGTTTGTTATTTATTGACATTAATCGAGGGGTTTTCCGTTCTTATGGAGACGATGGAGTGGAGAAAGTTTCTTTCAAAAGGACTTATGCAAAATATTGGCTCAAGAGTCTCAGATATACTCAGGGAAAGGAAAGATACATTTATGAGCCAAAACTGCAGAAGTGAAGACATTTTCTATGTCAAATAAGTGTAACTTGGCACGCAGTTGATTGTGTACTTTTTATTAGCATCTTATCTACAAGGGAAATGGGGAAAACAGTTCAGGTGAAGATATTAGTGTTACTTTGTGCGGTATTCGAAGTGGAGACAGGTAAAAACAATGGTTCGTGCCTTTTGTTTTATGTGAAGTTATATTTTCTTATCTCCTGTTTAATGGCAATGTCAGATATCTTAAAGTTATTTCTTTTTCTTTATAATCTGAGGCGCAATTCTCGTATTTTTGTAGCAAACTAACAAAAACACCACTAATTTTCAGACACACATTTTGACATAGATTGTAGCCGAGATGATATCACGATTTGAATTTGAACGCTCTTGTGTACGAGAATAGAGTACCAATTCTACAAAATTTTACATGTCAGTCGTAATCTGTCAAAAAAGCTAGTTAAGGCGCTGTGATCAGCAAAAACTCGGTCACTCTCGGACTGTATAGAAAAGAAAGAGAAGCGCGACGACACAATGCTTGCAATTTATAGCGAAATATGAAGCATTGCATCGATTTACTCAAAACTAAGTTGAGTTATTAAAATTCTAAAACAACAAAGTTTTGCATTAAGATTCGATTCATTATTTGGTATAAATTTTACCAGCATAAGTAGGCTAGTAATACGGGATTTTTTTTCTAAGGTCAAAGTTAGAGGTAACTTTGATGATCATTTCTATAGAGGATTTTATTTTTAAACATGTTTCGGAAACAACAGAGTTTTTCTGCAGCTTGAAACTAAACAGATTTGGCTAAAATTATGTTACAAAACCAGCAATTTTTCAGTTGTTGCTGTTCACAGCGCCTTAACATAAGTGAATTTTGAATAAAAAAACTGCAAACCCATAGTATTTTGGTTTAATTTTATGAGACTTAGGTACACAATTTGTATCATACAATATTATGAATACCTACAGTATACGATTCAAATAAATATTATGTGCGAAACGAGTATTATGGTTTTAGTAAAATTTTACGTTGTTACTTTTTTTTTATTAGCCTATTCGGTCCCACTGCTGAGCAAAGGCCTCCCACAAATATTTTTAACACTCCCAGTTGGCGTCTAGGTCGTCTCGCCACCTCTTCCTGGGCCGACCTCGGCGGCGCCGCCCATCCTCAGGCATTTTGTGAAAGCTATTGCCTAGCGGTCACTATGCATGCGGTTGCCGTGACTTGCCCAATCCCATTTTTTAAGGGATCCGTTCCCAAAGGGTAAAAACGGGACCCTATTACTAAGACTCCGCTGTTCGTCCATCTGTCTGTCACCAGGCTGTATCTCATGAACCGTGTTATCTAGACAGTTGAATTTTTGACAGATGTTGTATTTCTGTTGCCGCTATAACAACAAATACTAAAAACCGAATAAATTAATATTTAAATGCGGCTCCCATACAGCAAACGTGATTGTTTGCCGTTTTTTTTATAAGTAGTTAATGGTACGGATCCCTTCGTGCGCGAGTCCGCTCGCAATTGGCCGGTTTTTTTATGTTACTATACGTCAAAAACATTAGTCGAGTGCTATTAACAATTACGGGAACGTATCTAGTGACGTGACTGTTCGCGGAAAAGCCGTAGTATTATCGATAAGAGATATGTATGTACTAGTTATATTGTAGCCTTGTTTGTATAGTCTATGTGTTTGCTAGTTTTGCGGTTTTTGATCATCCAAATAATGGGTGGGTAAATGCTGTACTGCTAAATATATCGACCATGCGACATACGTAACGAAATATTGGATTATCTTTTGTTATCGGCAAAATACCTTTGCTCTACAGTTCAAGTTCAGGCGCAATATTTTGAGCATGCCTGGTTACTTATATGGAGAAGAATTACTACTGGTTTCTGAATTAAACATCTGTTAAACTCTACTATTATAATGTGTCACTTCAGTATTACTGACTCACACGTTTTTAAATTTTAATTCTCAATTCTGAATCGGGTTTCAATAGTCCTGTTAAGAGGTAACTAAGAACCTTCAAATAGTTCTGAGGGTTTAAAATAGTAAGAATGATTTTTAAGATATCTAAGAAAATATTTAAAAGGATTTGACAGTATGAACGAAAATAAACTTATTATTTTAATATCGGTTTCATTTTCTAAAATAACAAATCGGCACATCCCTAATAAAAATCCGAATCTCTCCATTCAGGTTTCAATTTAATTTATCAAAATATAGACGCCTTTTATGACGTCGGCTCTCAAATATGATGGATTTTAATTGAACTTTAACGATTTTCGCAGAAATTCACGTTCCTTATAAATCAAACACCAACTAAATTAAATCTATAAGATTTCAGCGCTCATTTTTAACTATGTCATTACTTTTTAAATTTCTGACTAAACCCACCTACCGTAGCTGATTTGTTTTTAAATTCTATGATGGAGTTATAGATTCTCGGGCCTCGATGAAAACTAAAACGGTAAGTATCACATATTTTTGAAAAAATTAACAGTTCATATTTTTTTATTTTGAAAATTAAAAAAGTATAAATGAGCTCTTTCCTTTAGTGTGCCATGTGTTATTAATTCCCAGAATTTGATCCTTATTAGCGACACTTTCAGATAGTCAAGTGTAAAAATAATACAGGCTGTTTTTTTTTTTTCAAAATACACCGGCTCGATTACTGGCTAGGAATACCGATTTTTTTAAATCCAATGATGCAGCTTTTGTTTTTATCAAAAGCGAGCTCGAGACAGTCAGTGTTCGATATTCTTCATAGTTTCAGATTTGGCCATCCACGCACACTTTCAAAATATAACCTCATGCTTTTGCGTGAGTTTTCATACTGCCACTTTTTTATTTTTACGCCTAGGGTCCTATTATGTCTCCTTCAAATAAGAGACGCCTGTCTCATAGTCACCACTTGAGGACCAAAGTTTGTAGTCAAAGGACATAAAATACATCCAAACAAACATTTAATACATCATAAACGTCAATTAATACAATATACGTCCCAATTAAAACTTTATAAGCCGTATTTACATAATCCATTCAATCCAACAGCTATGCCTAATCTGACCTAACAGGAAACTTCACCAACGATCCTTATTACAACCACATAAAGCACAAAGTCAAGTGATCCTTAATAGTTAAACAAGCAAAAGTTATCTTTGCTGGGACATACGGGCACAAAAGTGCTTATGAAGCCCTAACGAGTAGTGCACATGTGAAACGATACGGGCTCCCTCTATACTGAACAATGCCTTCATTATTCAAACTAGTCAAGTACAACAATAATCCTTATCCCCAAAGTTATATGTCTCTAAGTTGAATGAATCTAACCCGGAACAAAGGATGGAGTTTTACAAAGAAAATCAACAGATGGCTCTGTGATAAAGATGGGCACATCTCGAGTGAGTGTTCATTATGAAAATAAAGGGTCACGTCAAGAGGATTTGGACCTGTTAATTTTTTTTCGGGAAGGGTCTGCGGGTTTCCCTGGCGCTTGGAGTAAATGTTAGGATGGAAGTGAAAAATAATTTAAATTGTTTACTTGATACTCCGTTAATTAAACTGTAAAATTCCTTGAATTATTTACAAGCAGACATGTATTAATTGCAGATAAACAAGAGTTGCAATTAACAAGTTACACTGAAATAATTTCGTTTAAGTAAAAGTAAAACGTGCAATGTCTTGTGACTATTTGAAAGAAATAGTTTATTGTTATGTAAATATGTACATCAAATTAATCCCTTTGTCACTCCTTCAAAAAAAGTAAAGTAGGTACACAATATAATTAGTCTTTCACTTAATGACTAAACAAACGTTATAAAGATAGTTTGATTATTGTAATTAAATGTTACTTTGATCCACCGTGAAATTCATGACAGGTATGAAAAAACGAAATAATGCGTGTTCCGAGTCTTTTACCTGAAATATTCAATTAACGGTTCCCGAAACACGGTGTACAGCATAACCAACACCATGATAATGGTAATTAAAAATAGATTTGCATCCACCCAGCGATCAAAACGGGATACCATAATTTATAGAAAATGTTCGCCTATAATTATAGTTAAATTACTGTAATAACATAAAACTGTGTTTTACACCCTTCGGTTTGATAAAACCTCTATTTTTGGAGTGTTTCATAAGTTCAGTAGTTTGAACCATTGTTCAGGTACTGCAGATACATTCAAAGATATCATGTTCCGCATAAACAAGAAAGCAACTTTTTTCTTTCTTCAAAAAGATAAGAATGAAATAAAACTAGTCAATCCCATCCAACTTTTCTTTCAGCCAGTACATATTTTACACGTACCATTTCAAGAGCTTAGCGTGGAGCCCGTCAAATATGCAACACGTGGTACCAACCTCCCATAAATAAGATCGACCAGGAAAACGTTAGGCATCCGTAAGAAACAAAATAACGGCGAATAATATAAAAAAGGCCCAGGTTTTATGTGAATGCCCACATTAATAATTCATCCGTAATCCCCTAAAGTTTGGTGGTGGGATCTAAAATGTATTTTACGACACAATCGACCGTGTTTTATACACAAGCCACAGGGACGGACTGAGGTGCTAACTTGCCAATGACGCCCGCCTGTTCAATAATATTTTTATTTCTCGAGTAATGTGTAGACCTCGGTTTTATAGTTACTATGTTGGGTTCATTTTGGCCAGGTGTCCTTAATCGGGTTGCCTTATAAAGTAAAGCAGAGGCTCCTGAAGCCCGCGGTTGATTCTAAAAGTTGTTCGACATTATTTTTATCCAGATTATTATAATACTATTATAGGCCTAGATTAATATTTAAACTACTGAATTATATGTACACTTTTGTAACTTATTATTATTTCAATATTTATTTTTTTTTATTATTATAGTCCTAGTTTCATTCACTTATTGGGAGTCTTACTTGTAATAAGGGATGGGACATAACTAACATCAAAGGGTACAAAAATCAAAGACAACATTTCCACTAGTTTGTACGTAAGTAGTTCATAAACGTCCAGAGTAAAACTAAACTAACAGCATCAACTCGTCCATAATGACAAGAAAATTAAAGAACACGTAGGTAGGACCTTGTAGCACTACATATGGGTTAAATAAGAACGATGAGGTAAACGTAGATCGTTGTATGAGCTATTTATTTATATCTAATTCAGTTCAACCCACGGTATGTGTGTTGTTTGAAGAACTGTCTTGTTTACGGCTTTATTAGGTGTAAAAGTTTTAGTATCGGATCTGAAAGGTCATGTGTGAATGTAATCGTATATTTTTAGTGTGATTTAGGTGTAAAGAAGGTTATGAAGAGAATATAGAAGGTGAGACTGGGATTAATAACGACAGTGGTTAATTACATGAAATAGTGTAAGAAGATCTTAAAGTCATACAAACAATACAGTGTTTAAATATTTCAAGTAACAGGAGAAGTGTAGTTTTACTTATACAGTAGAATGTAAGTTGCTTCAAAATCTATTTCTACCCTTACTAAAATAGCTGGCACACCTTGGCCAAAAATACCAGCACCAGATTGCCACACTCCATCCCTGTCCCCACTACACAATGCCCTTAAATGAAATTTAAGTCACCCGCCGAAAGTAGATAAAACTTCACTTTTTGTCGTAAGCTTTCGGCTAACTTTTTTGGGTAGCGAAACTTCAATGAATTTCGGTGTTGAGTTTCCCCAATGGCTTTAGGAAACAACCAGACACGTCATCGAGAAAAAAACCTTAGCAGGTAGGAATGTCAGAGATAAATTCTCAGATGTCGATCCCAATGCTAATTTTGGACCAGACCTCATAAAGCATTTTTGTTTTATTTTTTGTGTTATAAAACCACCGAAAAGGGACCAGATGTAAATTTGGAATATTATGGCGAAATTTGGGTTCTGCCATCGCGTTATTCTAAATGCCAACCACCTCAGGCGATGCATAAAGCAACTCGCTCCCGCAAAAACATTAAGATATAAACAAAGACGCTGAAGACAAAGAAAAATTGAAACGTCATGTACTGAAAAAGTTATTTAAATAGCACAAATATTTAAATGTTATTTAAATCCAAAAAAGGAAAAATAAATACACCTAACGCAATACGTTACAAAAAAAGGAACTGTATATGTACACGACAGGACACAAACTAACAGACAACGCGTAAAAATAACTCATCTAACGTTTTTATGATTTTGGGGAACAGGGATGGCGTTCATTACTGTCTCGGGGCTAAAGTAAACAGCGCCGTTGGAATTTTTTCATCAAAATTTGACTTATACCATCTGCTTCCGTGGTAATCTTGGCTAGGGCAAATATTTGTACCGCCTCCGTTACGTCGCTTCATAATTATTATAGCTAGGGCCACGGATTACGAGTAGGTCACTGTGAAATCTCATTATCCTCGCTTTGTGTCATCAGCGATACAATTTGCGTGGGCTTAAACCAATTATTGTATGTTTGGTGATGCGCTTTGGGGATTAACTAACGTCAATTAGGTTTAGAAGCCGATTTAAATAACTGAATGCTCTGTTTGTGGATCAGAGGATTGTGAAATATAACAATTTGCTGCGTTTCTGTTTGCTGCAGCTAAGCAGAGATTACTGTGGTTGGAAATATCTTTAGGGACTAAAAATGCTACTTTGAAACCATCGTTCTAAAAAGGATTCTGTAACAAATTTCCAAGGAGTACATTTAGCAAATTAACTTGCTAAATGTACATGTACCTAATAACAAACGGAACAGAAATAAAGTTTTGGACGATTTGGTTGGACTCTTGTTGCTGACGATACCTATTGGACACTAAAGATCTACAATGACCACTCCAGCCCAGTCAAAATTATCTTCACGTGTTTTATCAGAACTGCGAAGGCAGTCGCTAACGAACAGCAAAACTTCATTACGTAAAGACACTTAGAATTTCTTAAACTTTTCTAAACTTCGTCAGTTTTTAATTGTTTTTGACAGACTTAATTCCAGCACATAATTCCTTTCGAAAGTTTATTAAAACTGCGAAAGCTACCTCGAAACCAATACATCTATACTAATATAATAAAGCTGAAGAGTTTGTTTGTTTGAACCCGCTAATCTCTGGAACTACCAGTCGATTTGGAAATACTTTTGAATATGATAGCCACATTCATGAGCAAGCAAAGCTAGACTTATAACTTATTTGTGACAATATAGTGTATACAATTTCAGGTAGAATGGAAAACACACTAGCCAGAGTAAACCATAATAATTTACAGCACCCAGTATATCTTTGCGGTTCGTAGTGGCGCTACTCGTAAAGTAAAGCATCAACCATATATTAAGTTCAGTATACCTATTTAAATTTAGTATCACATTTTGTGGCATACAAAGATAAATTGGCCACTATCACAACCTGATTTCTTGTCACCATTCAAAATGTTCGAGGCATAAGGAATCAATCAAGGACATAATTTAGGTTATAGTAAGAAAGAAAAAAATACCAGCCTTTCTTTGCTTATTTTGTTCGCGTCAAAATGTAGGCAACAGACTTTTTTATAATTTTTACGTGATTATTTTTACATAAATCGTATCATTGCCATACCTACGTATTTAATGCCTGGAAAAAATTTGGATGGTAAAGTGAAGTCAGGCGGTATTCACTCACTATTATAATCGCATTCACCATTGTGCTCGACATTACCTGCAAACAAAAAACAATATAAATTAGGTCACGCATTTATTAAATTATTAAATGACTTTTATTGTGACGGGACACGGAATGTCTTTGGTAGTTACAGTGGAATAATTTAAATTTAATTTACACATAATAACGAATATAATAATTGATCATGATTTTGAATGTTTACGTAAATGTTTACGTAAAATAAACATCCAAATACATAATATTCTTCCGTTACTGACTGAGTGACTGGCAGACAACGCACAGCCGAAACTACTGGTCGTAGAAAGTTGAAATTTCGCATGTAGGATTCTTGGGGAGTGTAGGGGAGCACTAAGAGGGTTTCCCAAAATTTCTATGGGACCGGGGATATGGGCGTACGAAGTCGCAGGCAAAAGAAAAATAAAGTAGCTAATTAAATAAATATATCTTATATATATAGCAAAATTATATCTTAGTCAATCCTTAGTATATTGTTCATTCGCAATAAGGGTTCGTCTCGCTAAATAAAAAGCACAAAAACTTGAGTTTTCCATGATGATGGTAATTTTTACTACTAAACTTGACTACAACAAAGCCCATTGCAATTCAAAATTTAAAACTAGAAATATTTTATTTACAAAACAAAAATCAGCTGTTCCGTACTTTTTGTCGCAGACAGAAATATATGGGGCAGTCGATTTATTTTTCACGATTTCAGTGTTGGTCCCATAGTGAAAGTTGTTCATAATGATGAGTACAATGACCCCTTAAGAGGTATTGCGTTCATTCTGTTACACGTTGTATATCTTACCATCTTTCACTCAAAACATCATGTAAATTCAGTACTTAAATCTTGAAAAAGGTCCAGACAGAATAACTTTTCAGCATCCATACACTCAAGGCTGCGGATAACAACGTGCCCATGCGACGTGGAATCAGCTCGGATTTATGTTATCCCAGTATTCTTATATTACTTATCCGCCAGCTTTGCAAAGACTTCTATGTTACCATGTCGTATATTTAAAAAGAAATCCTCTCAAAGGACGGTCTAAGTTTGTAATATTTTGATGGAAGAAGAGTTTTTGTTTTACTTTGCATAACTTAGGATTTATGTTGAACCTCTTTAGTGAAATTAGGTATTCTAAGTTGGGTAAAGCTTTGGTTCTTGATCGGAACGCACACCGCTGCGGTACGCGGTAAACGGTGCCAGATACATCATGTCATTTCAGCTGAAAGATGTCCACTGCTGGACATAGACCTCCCCCGTGTCCCAAGTGTCGCCAATCGTCCGGTCCAGTGCGTCTCGCATCCAGCGGAAACCTGCGGCCTTGACCAGGTCATCGGTCCGCCATACAGAAGGCCAGACAAATCATCATATGGAAAAGTCTAGAATGTTCTTTAATTCCGTCGCATACTGCGACGCTGCTGTATGGAGGATTATGTAACTCATCATTACGCAACGTTGTGCGTTTCGGTTAGGAGGCCAAAGTTTTAAGTTTAATGAAACAGTATATATTTTTTTCTGCTTTTTTATTACACTTCTAAGAAAACAAGAACTCATGTCAGTCTGTCATTTGTTATGTCAATAGCGACAAAAAGCATTTTGGTGTTGCGTTAGAATTGCGATCCTGTTTAAAAAACTGCTCTTCTGACCATTTTGGGCGAGTAACGTCAGAAAAAAACCGGCCAAGTGCGAGTCGGACTCGCGCACGGAGGGTTCCGTACCATTATCTATAAAACAACGGCAAAAAAATCGCGTTTGTTGTATGGGAGCCCCACTTAAAAATTTATTATATTCTGTTTTTAGTATTTGTTGTTATAACGGCAACAGAAATACGTCATCTGTGAAAATTATATTTGAGTTGATTGAATAATAGGTAAATTGTGGTTTACGATATTATGACGTATTAAAAAAACTACTAACTAGATCTCGTTCAAACCAATTTTCGGTGGAAGTTTACATGGTAATGTACATCATATATTTTTTTTAGTTTTATCATTCTCTTATTTTACCACTTTGTAAGTGTCTTTCGCGCAAACTATTCAGTTTAGAAAAAAAATATATTAGAAACCTCAACATCATTTTTGAAGACTTATCCATAGATACCCCACACCCCTCAGATCTAAGAATGAGGAACCCCCAAAATTTATTGTTTATTTTTTTCTATTTTTGTGTGAAAATCTTAATGCGGTTCACAGAATACATCTACTTACCAAGTTTGTACAGTATAGTTCTTATAGATTTGGAAAAAAGTGGCTCTGACACACGGACAGACATGACAAATCCATAAGGGTTCCGTTTTATGCCATTTGGCTACAGAACCCTAAAAAGGGATAAATCACAGTTTGACCACATACATACATTTATGAATTCATGCAATAAATCTGAAAAATTCTACATGGGCGTTGAAAATGAAATATCGAATCGTTCAGCATTTTGTTTACATTTCTATTTTACACAGTTTTGCCTACGGATTGGCAGAAATCAAATAAAATGGCACCTGCAAATCCTAACAAGTTAAAAAAAGCAAAAGTGCTATAGAACATTTTCATTAAAATGTTCTATTTTTTTAACACTGTTAACAACTGGCATGTTGCTTTGTATTTTTCAAAAACTAAATCGCTTTTTTTCGAATTCATGAGGGATTCAGGTCTACAGACCGATCATGTTAGATTTAAACACAAATAAAGCTTAGGGTTTCTGTTAAGGCTTCCACAGACAAGGTTACTTCTAGGCAAGCGTCTTTGGCCACATAATCGCTTGCCATCAGGTGAGATAGTGGTCAAGCGCGTGCCACCAATTATAAAAAAAGACGCGATGCTAATGTAAAATGTCGCGATGCAAAGACCTTAAAGATACATTTCTTTGAAAAATGTCAGTCGCATCGATGTCGCTCTGTCGCATCGCGGCTGTGTGGGGAGCCCTTGACCCTATTCTATGTAACCAACGACAAAAGGAAATATCCCTTGAGACAGTTTTTCCTAAATTGTCAATTTTATTGTGAAAGCGATAACAATCACCATATTAGAACTCCTTCGAGTTTCGACCCTAGAATTTAGGTCCTCATTCTAACGCGTCCCTGGAGATCAACTAGACCTAACTTCAGACGTGCCTTAAGTATTTGTAGGAGAGTTTGAGAAATATATTGCAAGTTAGAGGACCTAGAAATTCTTATCTCGACTGTCTAACATACTAGATAGTATTGAAAATAAAAAAAGAGACGCTGTGCTTAGAAATCTTAACAAAAAGGCGACAACAGCCATTCATCAGTATTATTTGAGTTCTTTCTAGTTGATATTTTTGAACCAAGGAATAGGTGAAACCCTTAAAAGGAATACGATCAATTTATCTTTATGGACGTCTAGAAGGAAAATAAATTGGCTCCGCGTCGTACTTCTTTCGAATAGGCTTTAAAAAAGCTGTAGTTTTTATCATATTTCAGAAATAAAATGTGGACGGTATTTATTTCATTGGATGATATTTATTTCGTATATTTACTACGACTACTTGTTTAGAAATCCCTACTAATATTACAAATGTAAAAGTCTGTTTGACTCTTACGCTTTCACATTAAAACGGCTGAACAGATCGTCATGAAATTTGGCAGATATATAGCCTGAGATATGGAGAAGGACATAGGATACTTTTTTACGCGATAACTGACATCCACGCGGGCGGAGCCGCGGGCAAAAGCTAGTATCTGTTAATACGACTAGTATGGAAGAGAAATACATGTTGCGCCGACCCCAAATGAATAGGAAAAAAGGCAAGAGAATGATGATGATGTTTTTAACTTTAACATGAACGATTACTTAATATGATAAAAATGGAATTAAAAATTGTTCGTAGGTTATTAATTGAAAGTGATACACATTACGATTTTAAAATATAATTTTGAAAAGATCTGGAATTTCTGTCTGAAAATAACTTGAACAGAAACAGCTAAAAAAAACTTAAACAAAATAAAGCAATAAAATTCAGCATTTCGTAATTCAAATATTCGTATATTCCGTATTCGAGAATAAAAAAGTGCGAAATTCAAAAATCGAACTAACGAAGCCGAACTTTTCACAAAAATCAAAGGGCCGAGACATCTCGTTATACAGCCAGCTACGCCAGTACGCCAGCCACTACATGGCCACACGTGGCGGAACACACGGCCAGCTCCAGAAATACACAGAGTAAACACGGCAATATGTTCACAAGTAATGAAGCGAACACTTGGCCCGGCCTATAAATAGATAAATAAATAACTACGCGGCCCGTTTGTTACTATTGGTGTTTTGAAGTGCTTTTTTTGTTTAAGGGATGGGTATGTTTACATCGTTAGAACTCGGCCTTTCGCATGTGGTACTGTGATTATTACAATGTGTTTTCCTTTTACAGACGTTATTAGATCAATGGACGTTTGTGGTAATTGAATTTTTAATAACGTTGCTAAGACAGCTGAGTTGAAAGGAGAAAGTTCTTGAAGATTATAAGACAAAAAGCGATTTTTTAACTCGCAGTATAAATCGATAGCGACGGGACTCGTTTCTTCCTCTCAACCCTTTAATTTTGGTAACTTTAATACTGGTAGTCAACCAGTATTTGAATTTCCTACAAGGGATCCAAATCCTTGCTCTGTTCGTGACATTGACAGCGGTCAAAACGTCGTCTGTCCCTGAGGACATAGAGGGCAGACCCAAATCACTTGATAGCATAGATGTATTGTTTTTAGCCCCGGACTGGAAGGTGACTTCGAGCGCGCCAGACAGACGTTTGTAAATATTTTTTGGCCCCAAGTGGAAAGTTTTGCGAGCCGGCCAAACATTTTTGATTTAATCTGTAGTGTTACTAAGCCGGTTAGTTAAAGCTGTGTTGTTAGCACTTAAAATTTGTATAACCTCACTTAATATAAAACTAGTTAAAAGCCCCAAAACCGTACAACTAATGACGCAAAAGGAACAAAACCCAAAGAACGTTATCTTTAACTTAAATTAACACCCAATAAGCGAGACTGCCATCTATTTAAGTAAACATTCCTGAGCGAAATTCCAGAAAACGTGACATGTCCAACAACCAAACGCGAACGCATCTCAGAATGTTAAGTTAAAACGCTTACAGAGGCAGCACTGAACGTCTTCGGAGGCAATGCTCCTTCGATGAAAAAAAAAAAAAACAAGTCCAACCCACGGACCTTTGTTGTGGTGGTCAGTGCTTCGTGCAAAACAAAAATAAGACAAAACGAACGGGACAGAACAGGTCGGGGCCGACTCAGACCAGTCCGACGACTTTTGACCACTTTTCTGGCCCCACATCCCGGCAAACTTATCTCTTCAGACACTTTTCAACTTCTCCGGCCTTATTGTGAAAGCAACAAGATTTAATTTCGTCTCATTAACGTTTTTGGACAGGTTTTATGGTTTATTCAGCTATGATTTAAGAGCATTTCGATTTCTTTAGGAATTTCTGTGGTTACGATTACGATTATGAGTTTTGGAGTGATGTAAGGTTCGTGCGTTTTTTGATCATTTTGGGGTAACCACAAGACACATGAATTTGATTTCGTAAAGGTGACAAAAATATCTTTCACATAGGTATTACGTTTCTTGACGAGCTGAATTAATTCGTAGTTGAATTGAAAGCCTGAGTCGGACAGGATAAATTCTGTCCTACTTAAGTAACCAAACTTGGAACTTTAAACAGGATTAAACGCAAAACTGGGGGAGCAATCTCATTTAAATTGGACGGCTAAATTATTTTAACTTGGGTTTGTTTAACAATTAACGAGTCTTAACAAGAATAACATTCATATTCATTATCTTCAAAAACCCAATAATTATTCTCGTCTATAATTACACTATTGCCTTGAAACTTGTTTCAGATAATTTAGAATTTACTGTGTTACAACGATACAGAATACTAGTGTATGAGCACAAAGTGGCCATTATTGCAACTCGAGAAAAACTTACAGCTATTAATAAAGAGACATCAACCCGTGGTGCACTAACCAGACATTCTTTCAAGGCCAACAAAACGACCAGAAAACATATGGTTGAAAAAAAGAAACCAGTAACATTCATGCACACACCCGACCACTGTAACATGACCTCGACGAACCAGCCAACTTCCTTTATTTCACGTTTTAAAATAAAACCAGCAAGGAAACGACAAGAAATGTAGAATGAACGATTTATAAAAGACAAATACACTTGACATACTCTGTATAACATGTTTCGTTTCCATGTAAATTTTCACGTAAATGTCAGAAATCATTAAGACTACTAAGGGCCGAGGGAGGTCGTTGTGGACTGGCTAAGTGATATCCATGACTTTTGTAAGAGGAGCCTTGGTGCCGTTAATTTAAGTTGAAATGAGGGTTCTAAGGATGTTGGCAGAACAGTCACCCCAAGTAAAGGTCCCTTGTGGTCACTGACCATCGACGAGAATAACGCAAGTACCTGGAGTCTCGCGCAGGCGGTGCTCGTGACGTCACTCGACTCGATTTATGGGAACAAGATTACTTGGTCTTAAAAGAATGTAAAAAAAAAGTCCTTCATTAGCACGGAATGAAAAATTGAATTAATGGTAAAGGAAAAAAGTAAGATGGGTTCTCACATAGAAAATAGGAAGGTTGTCCGTGACAGTCGCTCGCCATTTTTCTTTTGAAGCCTCATTTAAAATAGAGTAAGGCTAATTAAGCGTTTCATCGCGAGTACTTTCTACGGCGAGTTTGTGATACTTAACGAGTATTTTAATAAAAATATGTAGCGAAATATTTAAATTATTTTTGCAGACCTGTTCAGTTGGTTTTTGTCCTTGATTTACGTTTCAAAGTATAAGTACGAGTTTTCTGACAAAAGTTTAAATGTTTGTTTTCTTTTCAATACGACGTTGCTCATTTAAAAATGTTTTAAGAGGTTTTAAGTTTATACAAAAACATTCCTAATTTTGGTTTCAATTAGTTACATATTCGCGACATAAATCAACGCGATGTTGCATCTCGTTTAAAAAACCAGATTAGCTTAAATTAGCATAATTTTATAAGCGTCGTTTTGCATGGAAATGATTGAAATCGAAAACAGCTACAATTTAAATAATCTTAATTCAGCATGACATTCGTTGTTTGAGGAAAAAGTCCGAAATTGGAGCTCATTCAGAGGTGTCAAAATATTTTTTATAATAATATATTCAGGATTAATTCTTCCCTTTACGGTGGTTGATTGATTGCAGAGTTTGATAAAATATAAAGTTTAAATAAGTAACTATGAGAAAGGCTTCCCAAGAAATAATTAACCTTTCATGTAACTTTTTATATACCTATACATAATTTCTAGTTCCATCTGTTAATCATCATCATCTGCCTAGCCTTTTCTCAACTAAATTAGGG
Organism: Melanchra persicariae; assembly: GCA_947386135.1. Classification (NCBI taxonomy): domain Eukaryota; kingdom Metazoa; phylum Arthropoda; class Insecta; order Lepidoptera; family Noctuidae; genus Melanchra; species Melanchra persicariae. The sequence goes on along the minus strand of OX376652.1, from coordinate 9,227,247 downwards.
TCTGCTCCCAGTGAAACTGGATTCAGCTGAATACCAGTATTTTACGTGGAGCGGCTGCCTACCAGACCTCCATAACCCAGTAACTGGGTAACACGGTAGTTCTTGGCAAGACGAGTCAGAATTTCTAGCTTCTGACAATCCGTAACGATTGCCTAAGATCTCCAAATGACAGCCGGGACCACCGGCTTAACATGCTTTCCGAGGCACGGAGAAGTCTCGGTATGTTAAGATGGTCACCCATCCACAGACCAACCTCGGCAAGCGTTGCTTATCCTTGAAGATCGGTCCGTGCGGCTGTTATAATTTTGCCACGCGCTCCTCAATCCTCTCTCCTCATCCTCATCTGTTAATCATCATTTTTCAATAAAAATAAAGATTTAACGAAAAAAAAATGGCCCGCCAGCCTGTACTTACATAAAAAAAATCCTCCCACATCATAAACTGTACATGTAGCACACATAAAATATATATTAAATCTACTGAACAGGAAAATACGCACCAGTTATTTCATGCAGTACGACTGTTCTGGCTGAAGACATACTTATCCCGATACTGGAAGTACCTACTTTAATACTCCGATATATTTCAATATAATATCCGCGAATTGGATCGCTAAGCTAGTATATTGGAAAGGAAATGCAGTCACTGGTAGACCAGGTACTGCCGGTCGATTCTGTTGCCAACACGGTAGCTTGAAGTGAACTATCATTTAACAACGTTCGCATTTGCATGTCAATCGCAAACTGTCAAAAAAAAGTCATACACATTTGACAGGCCCGTTGGTCTAGTGGTTAGTGACCCTGACTGCAAAGCCGGAGGTCGTGGGTTCGATTCCCACCCAGGACAAACTTTGTGTGATGAGCATAATTGTCTGTACTGTGTCTGGGTGTAATTTATCTATAATATGTATGTATTTATAAATTATGTAAGTATGTATATCAGTTGTCTGGTTACCATAACACAAGCTCTGCTTAGCTTGGGATCAGATGGCCGTGTGTAAGTTGTCCCAAGATATTTATTATTATTTATTATTATTATTATTATTATACATTTTTGACAGTTTACAATTGACATGCGGATGCAAACTGCTTGAAAATTAGTAGAATTAGCACTCACTTCTTAAACTACATTTGGAAAAGTTTGATTGTTGCTAAGGTGGTATTGGAGTGTAGGATACGTAAAGGTTTATTCGGAGACCAGCATCAGGCAGTAACTAGCATCACTGCTAAAAACGTTTTTGGCATAGCTGTGAATACGCAAAATACGAGTACTTATGTTCTTCTTTGTCCAAACCTTATTCCCAGTTCATCCGGGATCAGAGAACTCTGTTCTGAGTTGTCTGGACATTTTTATTTCATTTTGTTGTATCTTGTCTCATTAATTCTGTCATACAAACATTCTTTCAATTCTTCCTCGTCTTCAAGCTTTACGTAATCAGCTGTTTCATCCACAAAACGAATGTCCTTAACATCTTTACCCCCCACTTCGCATCACACAGTTTACCTGCCATCTGCCTCTACGTAAGTGCCACCCTTCATTGTAAGACCGTCACCAACGGATTTATAGCCCAAGGAAATTAACCTAAAGGTGTCGTGCCGAGATTTATAATGAAGGAAACGAGGTATTTTTGAGGGTAGTTTAACACAGCTTTACCGGTATAAGACGTTTGGTTTGTAATTTGAAGATTAAGTAAATATAGTTGGGAAGTATGGTTCTTTGTGACGGATGTATGCGTTGAAACGATGATGGTTAGTTTTTAAAACACCTGTGTAGTTATTTGGTGCGTTTAAATTGATACAGTCCTTCGGATATATAGTTGAAGTTTTCACAAAGTGTGTACCTGGTTACTTATATAATGCCGCTATAAAAATAAATAATACAACATTGGCTATAAATACAAGAAACGTGATTTTTTTGGGGAAAGGTCTATAAATATCGGTAACTTTGTACCTGAAGTTTGTCTCGGAAGCATACGTCATCGAAAATCGTCCTCGTCATTTACTGACTGTACTGAAACTAGTATTTTTAATTACAAAAGGTTCACGACCGGCACTCGAACCTTGGACTGGATCAGATCAGCAGCCCGCCGATTATTTACAATTATCTTCAATTACATTTTCTTGTGGAATTTGAATACCACCTGGTGTTTGGTGTAGAATATATTTGTTCAGGTATTTTCTGATAATTGTATCTAGAAATCTTCACGCTACCGTACTTTCTAGGAAATTTTAATTTGACACATTGACTAACCTGAGGAAGTGAGGAGGATGTTATAGAACGAACTTCATACCGATGTCATAAAAAGGCAAAAGGAAATAAGAGGTGCTTTTGATAGCTTGCAACTACAATGCGAATGCGCATGGTCCTTTAAAATACGAGAATTGCGCTTGTTTAATAAACCCAAAAATGTTTGAAGGAAATTTACAAATTGACTTGATTAAATAGGCCCTTACATTTATTTGTGCAAAGTATTAACTTTTTACACTTTAAGTACACGCTTCCATGCTGAGTGCTAAATTAACGTGATCAAATAGTATGTTGAACAGATCTTTCGTATATCAGTGGCATCCTAACAATGCGTACATCCAGTCAATGGATTTAGAATTTGACACAAATCGTAAACATTTTATGCCACTTCCAGTAGCAGTGGCTTCATCTCATTCTTGTGACGTCACATGGTTCTATAAGATCTTTTCTCCGAACCGGAAGCATAAGATGCATTCGAAGAATTCTTGAAACAAGAGGAATATGAAGTAAATTCTATATTTATTTGCTGGATGACATTTTGACATTTTCTCATGTGATTTCAAGACGACTGTAAGATTTTTCTTCCTTTGATGTCACATGCATATGAAGTTTAGCGGAAAGTAATTTTGAAACCTGTTTTCATTTTTCTTTGAGACGTCGATCAATAAGTATGAAGTCTTTGTTCGTTGTTCCTTTGGTGCAGCAAACAACTTACTCCATGTCTGATTCGTAGCCAGTATACATTTAAGACTTTTATTTACATACAAGTAAGTGGGTGATTTTAGAATGAAATGCCAGAATGTGTGTATGGCAAGACCATAGCCGTACCTACAAGGAGAAAAGAAGATTATGAGCTACTGTTTTCGGATACTTTTTGTCTCTGTTAATGGATTCATTTATGAGATCTGGTCATCACAATAATTGTATGAATTTGTAAAAGATATTTTTCACGGAATTCACTTTATACCTATTTCCAATGACATTTAAAAAACATTATCCAAAAATGTGTATTTGAAGAGCCTTTTTAACTAAAACTCCTCCCAAAAAACAATTAAGCATTCCCTACCCGACGTCGTTTAAGGGCCCGAGAGCTACAAATTTGAATTTCAAAAACTCAAAGTTAAGCCTAGGGTTTTGAATTTTAACATAATTTACATACACAAATGAGTCATCTGCGTTCGTTACGGTGTCTGGACGTCGCCCGAAAACTGAAATATACCCATGTATAGCGTGCACTGCTGGATGGCTAACAAAGTCTTTTGAATAAACCAAAAGACAGCGCGCATTGGAAATTAAAGCGCCGAAATTGTCGGACAAAATAATCAGAAATGTCGGAAAGTTTGTTTAATATGCAAGGCGAGTGAGATCTCCCAGTGAAATCGAAAAAAAAACATCAAAATCATGCATTTACATACACACAAACAGGTTGATTCAATGGACGGAAATGGTTATTTGGTACAATGGTTTTCTGGAAATTTATGTGTAGTTAGGACGGAAGCACGGGGTCTGGCCATGTCCTAAACGGGGATAAATGGACATTTTTGGAGCGTTACAACATTTAGCAAAATACGCAAATTTGTATTTAGTGCCAGTTTGGTTGACCAGCTTTAAATTGGTTTTAGTGAAAAATGAGAAAAAGATTTAGGTGCGAGACACTGGAGATGACACAGATAATAACAGTATGAAGAAGCAAGAGACTTAGTGTCTGGGATGAATCACCGCACGCATGATGGCCATTCTCCTTTTTCTTACAATAAGAAATGTCATGAAACCAGTCAACATTATTTTTGGATAGAGAACCATTCATCGTCTGTCACTTTTATTAGTTTATTATTACCTACATGTATTATTGGCAAACATTATTGAAAAAGCCAATTACACTTGTGTATTTTTGGATAGCTCCCTTTTCTCAGTTTTATGATGCAATATAAATTAAAAGCTAGACAGCATGATTTCACATAAAACCTTTTCATAAATTGCTCCTGACAAAATTACTCCCAAAGCCCACATAATCAGGAAAAGAATTATAATTTTATTATATCTTGGCTTATAATTTGTAGGCCTAACCTATTTCATGTGGCCTCGAGTTTTATGAGCGTACCTCCAAGGAGTCACTGCGAAAGAATTAGATGTTACAGCAGCGAAAATTCCTTATTATGTTGAAATATTACGAAGGCTGATTACTAAATAATAACAAAAATCTCATCAAAATCCCTTTTCCTTGTTGTGGCGTTTTCCGGACGCAAATCAAGCCAAAATCCGTCAGTGTTAACTTTACTTGGTCTTGTTTTGTCTTGCAAGCACTTCTTTAATATGTAACGTGTAAAGTATATGCACGATATGCAGACTAATTAAAATTCATTTTAATATTGCGGTAATGTTAACAGAGCTCCTCTTATCTATCAAACCACTGAATTGTTTATGAGGGTATTTAAAATCGTTTTATGAATTCTTGAGTTTGCACCACAGGAACCCGTAAATACTGAATCCCAGAGGATTTTAATAATAAATAGCAGAGCGGCCCAATTTGAAAATAATAAGCATTTAATATACAACGATTGGTACTCTGAATTTAAGTAAATATCCACCTTTTTATACTCCTGAGGAAATTGTTTTCCTTTTATTCACAATGGCCGTTTTGCAAAAATCAAATTACTCTGTTATTGACAGTTTATGATTCTGGAACGTGAAAAAATACTTATTGCGATTTATAAGGAACCCGATTAAGGAAAATTTTCTTACTTTTTTCAAGTCCTTGGAATCTTCTTTTGCGCAGTTATTCTTCTGTTTACGTATTTGACTACTCTACGAGTACGCAACTATAATATACTAACGACAAAGGCTTAAAGTTTTATCATCGCATTGTCAAAATGACAGCCCTTAAATAATTCCAATACCCCGTATTGTGTGAATAGTTTGATCCTCGCTCTCAATCCCCAATTCAAAATGCGGTGTCATCTCCATAATTTTCGTAAAATTCGAAGGATCGATCGTTTCTAGACAAATTATGTTAAAATCTTATACATATTTTAAACAGAACGAAGACAATCAACAAAATTTCTGCCTCTTACGTGATTAATAACCCGCAGTATTCCTGTGACAGGATAAAAAAAATAAAAGCCTCCACGTCACATCATCCCAGACCCCAAATCAGGTTCTATTCAATAGGTTTTTGACAAACGAAAGTACCAAAAGGCCTTTATTCCGAGCCTCGTAAAGTTCATTTTATAGTTCTCAATTTGATTATCACTTTAGAATTTCGCCTTTGTACGATTGTGATAAGGTTTATATTTATTTGGGGAAGTGAGAGGAAGGAATTTCAATATGGCGAGTGAAGAAAGGATGCGTTCGGGATATAAAAAATACGGTTGAACGCACGTGGGCGGTCGCATTCTATGGGGTATTAGTTAGATACACATCTTCGCGCTATATTCACTGTGGAGTGGGCAGGAATGTTATGAATCCTTCATATGAATCATAAGCGTATATTTCTAGATGGATGCTCTTGTTTCAGTAATATAAACATAAGGGTTGCCCTTTTCTATTGCTTTCATTTGTTACATTTATTTGTTTGGCTTTTCTTAAGTTTAGCATTGAGAATAGCTGAACCGAAAACGTGTGATACAAATAACGTAACTTTGGAGCTTCCTTTGTACAGCAATGGACTGCAATGGGAATAATTGTTGGTATAATATAAAAATACACTGGATTCTTACATTACTCAATAAAACAATAACTTATGTAACAATTACCTGCGCAAATCGATGCAAAACCTAACATCATAACAAGCCCTATTACGTTATCCAACGCTGTTTTAATAACAATAACTATATTACTGACGTAAATTAATAATGCAATGTACCTAAATTAATATGAAATGTCAATATTTATTGCAGTGCGTTAGAACCTTGCATATACGTTTAGTTTCACGCTATTTTGGGCTTAACTTCGTTGAGTTAAAGGTGGGAATTGCGTGATAATTAGCAGTGAGAGTACTGCAAGTGCAACACAGATATATGAAATCGGATTCGTCTGGTGACACACGATTCACGTGTCTTGATATTACAGACAGTGCCTTATCGCTGTAATAATTTGATATTCAAAGAAATTCGTAATAAGTCAGTGTATATTTTGTAAGTTACAGTTTTCTTGCACGCGAGTGTAATTTGTTAAATATTAATAAGTACCTACTTATTTATTTGAAGAATTATTTCGTAAGAATTATTGCGTAATTATAATAATTGGCTTGTTATTTAATAATGATTGTCTAAAGATAGCTCACAAATATTTAGCTCACAAGTATTGTGTAGTTTTTTAACTGGAATGTATGCAATAAGGTAGATGACTAAAAAACTATTATTAGTCCTATAGAGATTATCCTATAGATAGATTTCCAAACAATATACACGTAGTTTTTCTTTTTTCACGTAAGTAGACAAAAAATGAAATCGATACAGTGCGTTGAAAACAAATTTTTACCTACACGGTACGTCACAAGCCCCCACTCCTGAGTCCTGATCTTAGATGCGTTTTATCTTCGTTTTTTTATTGATTTGATTAAGCAAAAAATACATACTACAATATTTTTCGATAATCTAACTGACGGAATAAATTTAACCATAATTTTTTTATCAGGAATCATCCCTATTTCCCAAGTGGATTACATATTTATTTTCGGAGAAATAAACTAAAAAAAATCGCAAAATAAAAACAAGAAAAATCATATTCGCTAGGTATGAACTTAATTATATAAGTTTTAAATATTTTTTTTATAAAAATATTACTCGTGTATGAACTAAGTTTCCATAATAAATATTATACCTAGAATACCTATGGAGGACTCTTAAAGTTTCAACAACCTTCGCACAGCTGTTAGTGGGTACCTATCATAGATTACTCAAGCCTTTGTTAATTACATAATTATATTATATGTACTTGATAATATAGCATTCGTAATTACCGAAAGCTGCACGTCAATAGTAAAAAATATGTGTAAGCTTACTCTATTAAGATCATACTACTAGAAAGCTTATGGCCAGTTATGGATTGACCATGGTGAGGGTACGTGGAAATCATCAAATGACTTCTTCCGCTCTGGGTGGAGCGGCAGGGAGTGTCAGACTCTTACTGACTAAAACCCACCCGTGTTCCTCTTTATGCCCTTTGCATTCCAGGGCCGCGTTGACTCATTCGAATAAATTCTGCAACCATGGTGAGGGTAGGCAGGCCAAAGAGGCACTTTCCTCCATTGATGGCCGTTTCACGAAATAAGCTCTAAGACTGACTAAACAACAGTTGCGTACAGTCACAGCCGTCACTAGCCCACTCTGCAGAGCCTGCATGGAGAAGGATGAGACAGCGGAACATCTGCTTCTAAGCTGCCCGGTAGTCGCACCCTCTGTGAGATAGTAACACCAAGGCGTTATGGCCTTCCTTGGGGAGCTGAGGTGGATCGAATGACACATTTGTCCCACCTGCACGCGAAATATGCGCTTAGTCGTGGGGTTGCGGAAACCAGCCCGATTTACATTACATTACAAGCTTATGGCTAAACTGTTTGAAGATGCTAACTGAACGAGCAATAACCTGGCTAGGCAAGCGAGCTTCATCGTCGACATATCATCGCTTACGATAAGCTGGTTTACTCGCACTGCTGGTCAAACGCGATGCGATAAGAAACTGACACTAATCCGCCTGGTAATTAATTTCACTGTACATTAATTAGGAAGGCCAGGTTTATTACACCGAAGTAAACGGGGACACCCATGACGCTAACACTTTTCTTAATTGCGGGAACATGACAACAGTGAGCTTCTTAGAATCAATGCCTACTCTTTACAGATTAAAGGTTTATCCACACATTTCCGTGCCGTGCCGACCACGTTTGTTACTGACCAGCCACGGTCCGTTCCCGCCGCGGGTAGGGCGCGGATATGTGTGGATCAACCTTAAACTTTCTTACACTACATCCGAATAGTTCATAAATAACAATGATTTCCTACATGACGTACAAACACATGTTTATATTGTAATAACAGCCGGAACTGAAACTTGTTCAGGCTAAATGAGTCATGGCTATCGAGTTTCCATTGATAAATGCATTATAATCTTTATGGAGAAACTGGTATGTACTCGTAACTAGGTATAAGACTGTGAGAAAAATAACTAACGCGTGTCTTTGAACTATATTTAGACAAATACAATCACTGGCTTCTATTCACTCCAAATCTGTCCATCTGTCCCTCGATGTCTGAATTAAGGATTTGAAATTGAGAATTAAATCTAGCCCGAAAATCTGTCAAAGGCATTAAAGCAAGAGTTTAATATTTGCTCTTCTCTAGTGGAGAGTCCTGTCTTGTTTGAAGGGCGTAGTAGGAATGGCTAGAATGAGAGTTCTTTTTTATTGAGGAATCGGGCTTGCTCTTGGCCACGATTATGGCCTGATGGACAGCGATAGATGAGGTATATGATGGAGCGAGAGTGCCCAGAAGATGATCGAATCTGTGATTGAACTAAAATATACACCAGTAAAAACCATGAAATCAACAGTAAAACACCAATAGCTGACACCAGTCTACATTTCAAGTGGTCATATCGGATACCCGCCACCATTGTGCTACGTTTCCTCCATGTCATGAGGAGTCAAAGGTGATTGTAGATCAAATATTTTACTTGCAACGTCCAAGCTGCATTAGACAACTTGAAAAGTGATTTTTTCTTAATTATTTTTACAACTATCAAATCGTGATGTCATTCATTCTTAGTTCGGGTTCGAGAGTTACCGTAAGTCCGTAGGTGATACGGAGTAGAAAACGCCCGACACTAAGGCCGAAACTACTTCAGGCTTAGAGAGTAGACCCCTGGTCTGATTTTATAGTTATAACAAGCTGTTATAGCTCTTGTTCCAACTAGACATTCTTTTAGAATAATGTCAACTTCCTATCCGTATAAGGTTCCTCCTACATCTTGAGTCCAACAAGATAACACCACCAAGAATAATGTCTACAAGGATTGGATTATAAGTCCCGACTGACCTGCCGATCGTCTTAAACGAAACAGCGTGCTTCAGTGTTTGAAATACCTTCCTACAATGCAGACATTAACGTTATTCAAATCATGAGTTTGATCCTGCACTAACGTTACACATGTTACAATAAAATAAAATATCAAATCTAGTCCACTATAATCTGGCCCATTTGTCCACCTGCCACCTCGTTTACAAACGTAACCAATGTTTCTATAACAGCTTTATGCAATCACATGTCCACGTGACATGGAGGAAACGTAGCACAATGGTGGCGGGTGACGTCATCCGATATGACCGCTTGCAAGTAGACTGGTGTCAGCTATTGGTGTTTTATAGATCCTTTACTGTTGATAGACTGGTTTTTACTGGTGTTGATAGTACAAGTAATGGCGGTGGTCTGAGAAGTGTAAGAGTTGTTCTACCACTTACACTTTTTACACGAGATACTATTGGCGAAGAAGGGAATGAAATAGCAAACGATGGGGTTCTGATGAATTTTGGTAAGAGTCTTAGTCATTGAATTATTAGCAAGGGTGCAAGGCCTGATTCTAAGGACAGGAAAAGTGTATTCAAGTCTCTATCGGAAGTGAAGCATGTCATCTTAACGTAATCTTCATCGCGTATTGGCAACCAAGGAGCTCTTAACAAAGTAGGTAGCAATTTACTTAAAAAATGTACAAAAAAGGCCATGTGAACTTTCGGTAGCATCTCAATCCCATGCGTTTTGGACTATGAACAATCGCCACGCTCACAGAATGTCAATAGCTCCCGATTCTGAATTAAACATTTGAAGTTGAGTATTTCTCGAACTCTAGACCTGACAAAATTTGACACAGAGTTTGACACGTTCTCAAAAAGACCCAATACAGAAACCCACCCGTGGTATGAGTAAGCTCTCCAGTCCACCTCCACATTTTCCTCTAACAAGGTCATGAAAAACGAAATATGTCTTCATACTAACAGTGAAAGCCGATAACTTGATGTAATTGAAGGTAAAATAATGATCATTCGCATGATGATGTTGCAATTAGGAAAATGTGGAGTAGGTCAGCAGATTGTCATCTGTTTTGCAATAATGAACATTGCTGTATAGGCAGGCCTGTCAGTACTACGAGTTGAGGTACCTTAGTCTGTCTTGGTTTGTTCTCACAAATAAACCATCAGGAAATTAATATTATGTGCTTTGTGCATCCCTGTTTAACGTTTGACTATCGACTCTGCTTTAAGCTTCTTCGATTCTCTAAGCAGGGGATAAAAATTCATGACGCATTGTTAAAAGAATGAATCGTCACTTTTTGTTAAGCCCCATGTGTCTACGTTAGAAGTATGTAAATTAATGCTTTAAACTGTGGTTTTTGAGACAATGGCGACATACCCTTCAATACAAAGGATACAAATTTAGATACCATTATTATGTACCCACTATAAGGCTACGAATCTGGATATTCCTTTCATTTGGCCACCAGCAGGGCCATTTTCTAACACTCACTAAGGACCTGGACTAGATGAAATTCCATTATAGCGGCGATGCCTGCGCCAGTGCCCACAGATTGCCAAAAAATAACCAAAATGTATGAGATGCACACGGACAGGTGCTTATGAAACCCATTATATTTTAACTTTTCGACAATCGTCACAGTTGATAGAATACCAATTTTCATATAACTTTAGTCCTTAAGGCTTTCGATCTCACGTTAATAAAATGCCCGGATGTCATCCAACACGTTGATGACAACGGACGTGGTTAAAATCCTTGAGAACGCGGAAACCATAGCATGAGCACAAATAGGTACATCATTTACCTTCTATAAAGTCCTTGATTATGCTGATACCGATTTATTTTTATAAATAAATAGCCGGAAATTACCTGTAACAAGAATAGAAGAATTATTAGAAAACAGATCATATTTTTAATCTTCTGAAGAAGGTTCAAATATATAGGTTCTAATATTATAAAGCGAAGAGTTTGTTTGTTTGAACGCGCTATTCTCTGGAACTACCAGTCGGATTTGGAAAATTCTTTTTGTATATGATAGCCACATTCATGAGGAAGGCTACAGGTTATACGAGAACGGGAAATTCCTGCGGAAACATGTAACATGCGCGTACGAAGTCGTGGGCAAAAGTTAGTTTATTTTATAACTATCCTCCAGTAATAACCGAGAAGCGAGCGGCTAAATAGTAACAGCTGCACGGATCTAACTTCGAGATTAAGCTACTCTTACCGAGGTTGGTCCGTGGATGGCTCACCATTACATACCGAGCTTCCTCCGTGCCCGAAAAGCACCGTTGGTCCGGTTGTCGTTTAAACACCTTTGACAGCTGTTTAGAAGCTAGAAAATCTAACACCCAGAGACCAATCTAATCTAAGACCGGTCCGGTCTTGCCAGTTACTGGGTTTTGGAGGTCAGATAGATAGTAGCTCCACGTAAAATGCCTACTGGTATTGACAGGAAGCAAACCCCAATATAGTTGGAAAAGGCGAGGCAGATTAATTGTCCAGTCTTTATAAATAGCTAGCATAAGGATGACTTACAGCTAACATGCTTTTAAGAACAATACAAAGAGGCGTCCTAAAACCCAAACTGAAAGGTTTCCAAATACTGATTTCTTATTTTAATCTCATTACAGAAGCCTCTATCTTATCCAGACAAAAACAGAGCAAACATATAAGGCAGACCGCACACGGGCGCGGGCGGCCCGCATTTCGTCACTGGAACAAAAACGGTGATCACAAAGATTAACAAGTCAGTGAAGGGCCTAAACACACAGTCCTTTCGTGTACCTACCGCCTTGAATGGAGCCAGGAAAACAGCGAGTGATAGGTGTTAGATAAGCTGAAGCGTTAGACATATTACTGAGCATATAAGTTTGTACTATAGAGTACATCTGTCTTGGCTGGTACGCAGGAGTGATGTTACGTGGAAGTTTGGAACCAAACTTGCAGAACTTAAGTTCCTGATCAGGATGACTATCAGTGTCAAGATTATTATGTAGTATTAGTTGTTCTCATGATCGCTCTTAGAACGCAGAATGCTCATATCGACAGACTACTCTGAACTGCAATGACCTTTTACCAGAACACCTGACTGCATATATACGATTATCTATGCTAAAATTGTAGATCGGCTTCGAAAAGCTTAATGAGAAAACACACAAAACATCGAGGGACTTTTAACCCCATTCCAGTCGCATGGCAAATAAGAAACAGATTTCTTGCAGGAGCACAAAATCTCGGTCATTGCGAAAACTAACTATCGACACAGGAGATATTACAGTGCACAAGCGCGTCTGTCTCCTGCTTGATAAGAAGGGAAGTAGAAATTATATTTTTTCCTACTCCTCCGCTGTTATTTTCTGGTTTAATTCGTTGCGGGATTCAAGAAAGTTGAATCGTTTCTCCGGGACTTTATTGCCTCGGCGTTTTTCTGGTGGTCGCCACTGTTGATTCTGGCTTTTAGGAGTTGTAAGTGGTCTGGGAATGTGTGGCGGGCTCGGCCAAAAAAAAGGCGCGTCTTCTCAAACATGTGAAAAGAAACGGTTAAAAAACAGTTTTTTTTTTGTTGCCGTAAATACGCACTTGTTTCTTTTCCACTGCGCCGCTCGTTTTAAAGCCACACCAGCCCCTAATCCTCTGCTCATACTCTAAGCACACTATGTTTATGTTTTAGTACAAGAAATTCGACCAAGCGCTCGTACTGTGGCTTACCAAGATATAACACGATGGTATAGGATTATCGCACCGAAGACCTTTGCCTTATTTTTATGAAGATTTATATGTATAGGGATGGTTAGGTTAGGAGCGTTAAAGAAATGTGTTGCTATGAAGATGAACTGGATGCTAATGTTGGTGAGTGTCTTTGTGATAACTTTGAACGTAGTCAGATCTTCAATGGTTGCGTTAATGAGTTGATAAATCAAATATCAACCTTTGCACTATTTAGGTTTACATGGGTAAAAACTAATACAGTAAGTATTAATAATCATCATATCAGACGAAAGACGTCCACTGCTGGGCATAGGCCCAAGTGTCGCCACAACAACCTGTCCTAACAGTATTAATAGTTGTCCAAAATTGCTTGAAAGAGAGAAAATCGTTTTTGCCTGCCATAAAATTGAGTAGAGAAACAGACTGCATTATTTCCCCGTTCTTTTAGTCTTATTTTCTTCTTTAAATTCATGGTGAATCAATCATTTCAAATGAGGCATTTCCACTGGTTTTACCTGGTTAGACTATAGAAAATCATTTTCAATATTACAGTAGGTAAGCGATACTAAAGACCAACTTCGACAATATAGACATACACGGAATTCTAATAAAACAATAGCTCACAAATTAATTACGACCAAGAAGCTTAAGTTATAATTGAAAATGGATCGGCAGAAGGCCTAGTCATATCAATTATGTTTGTTACACAATCACGCTAGAACGACTGAACGAATTTGGCTGAAATTAGGCCCAGTGTAGATTATTGTCTGGAATATCACAGCTACTTTTTTATCCCGGAAGAATGCAGAACAGTCTACTGCTTTCAGATTCTAGAAAATAATAATTATATTTATGGGACAGCGAGCCCTTTGAGAAAGAAGTAGGTGCTTAAAGATTTCTTGGATTCATTGCAAGTCCTGCCAACTTAGTTTAAGTTATTATTAGCCTAGGGCGGGCTGAGGATTCTTCAGGGAACTAGGACTTTTCAGTTAAAACTATTTTAGTATGTCTTTGACGATCTCGGGACTCTATGGTCCCAGACCCTTGGTAGGCGTACGAGGGGTGCGGAATTTAGGGGAAAGGATGGTAAACTGGACCGCTAGCTAAATTGGAGCACCTTCATAATTTATGAAATACCAGCTTTTGGCTGCTGCTCCGCTCGCGTGAATATCGACTATCGCGTAAAAAGTAGCCTATGTCCTTTTCCATATCCCAGGCTATATATCTGCCAAATTTCACGACGATCCGTGCAGCCGTTTTAGCGTGACAAACAAACAAACAAACTCACTTTAGCATTTATAATATTTTAGTTCGGATTTTAGAAAACTCGTTACTGACTACATAAGCGTGTTACTGCATATCGCTATGACTAGCCAGTATCAAGTTAGTAACTTACTAGGGGAAAACAATGATGTGTGCTTTCTGCACTTTTCTTCTACATGCAAAGCCCTTTCAGTTACTCATACGCCATTATGTGTACCTCTACGAATATTAATTATTAGCGAAATGATTAATTACTTCACAAGAATTCCTCTAGATTCGTATTAACTGAAGGAAATTGAGATACTTACATAAGTAATAATTTAAGAGCGGAGAAGACTTTTGAAAGTCGTCGTTATTTACTAAATTATAAGGGTTTGTTGTGGTGTGGGAAGTCATCTTACCAGAATGTTGAGAGAAAGTCTTTAATGTGTGACATTTTTTTCATCTTCGACAAAGGCATATAATTTGCTTGTAAGCTGTTTATTGATTTGTAAGTCAAAAGAAGAAATTGAATAATGACATCACTATTGTTTTTTAATTTTCTCAAAAATGAATTTACTTAAATTTCATGAAAAAGTGTGGATGTTTTTTTTTCTCTAGCATATTTTAAATGGGAAGTTTCTCAATCCTACAACATGACAAATCGGAAATTTCATGCAAGATCCTTTTCCTCGACGCATGTCTTATCTACGGTTAAGACATGCGTCGAGGAAAAGGATCTTGAGATTCAACACTGTCTACTGAAGCGTGAACGCATCCCTTTAACAAAACTAAATATAGCACCACACTTAATTAACAAGTCAAAATCATCGATAGGTACCAAAGACCGAACCGTCCCATCCCTAATTTTACCATAACAAAGAAGGAGGTTGGATATCATCAGGCATTGTTTGGACCAGACGTTATTTAAATATTCCGTCGCAGACGGTTCAGTCTGGCTCCAGACTGATTTTTTTGTCTTTTTTTTTTTCGAAATCTGTCACGGCATTTCTGACGGGTATTATAAAAACGGGAATACTTTTATTTCTTACTTCGTTGTGTTAAGTTGGTTTTAAATTATTCAATTTCGGGTTACTTATTTAATAGGTATTTTAAACATTGTGGTTTTTTAGTTTTTTTTTTAAATAAGTTTGATTTGGCCAAGTAGCTATTGGATTGAATGAAAATACTAAATAATTAATTCAGAAACAAAGTTCAGTAACATCTATTCTACAGAGGCCTAACTAAAATTCAAAAACAATTTAAAATCGCAACGGCTCTTTGTTCAAACAGAAAATTGAGTCAACAAAAGATTCATTAAGCATTTATCGACGCTACATTTCACATCACTAATTGCAATAAAAGCAAATAGTAATCCTCAACTGGCGACCGACTCATGCAATAATACCAACTTAACCTACCACTTCCTCTCACTCTTACAACCATTATAATAAAGTTGATTTTCCCTTACCCGGACCGCAATAACAAAATGGCCGCCCTTACCATTGTTCCGCCGCAGATTGTATATTTTGACAGAAGTTGACACGTGCAGTTTTATTTTTTTGCAAGAAATATTAATAATCTCGCTTGTATAAAGTTTTAATTAATAATTCAGTGAAAGCGCAGTGTTTGAAAACACGTACCAAAGACAAAGGGTTTAACAAGACAGACATTAAAATGTTTATGGCGACTCAGTAAATCGTTCTCGTTGTTTAGAATCAGGTTTAATAATACAGCCTTAATTTTCAGTTACCATACATTTTATGAATTTAGTGGAGTTTACTCCTGAAATACTCGTTGCCGCGATAATTTAAAGCCACGATAACGGGGTTACATTACCGTCTAAAACCTGGCTGCTTTTATAAAATGTATTTATGCAGCCAAAACTGTGGTGAAATATTTCTCGCTCATTTGCACTAAGAGTCGTTTAATGATATGAAGAATATGTATTACCTAGTGTTCGGAAAGTTAAAAAAAAAACAGGTTACCTACCATTTTTTAAAGAGTAGGTAAGTACCTACCTATCTTTCCTCTGATTTTAGAAATTCAATTTCATTTGTTCCTTTTTCTTTTAAGATTGTCGTACAAAAAGTCAAAGAAATCCCGTCAATAGGTACATGTACCTAGATTTAAAATATCTAATACCTATAGGAAAACATCATAACGCAGACGGGTTGCTGCAACATGACCTGACATGGAGAAATCCTATATCATACAAGAAACACGGCAGTTGTAAA
This sequence comes from Melanchra persicariae, assembly GCA_947386135.1. Lineage (NCBI taxonomy): Eukaryota > Metazoa > Arthropoda > Insecta > Lepidoptera > Noctuidae > Melanchra > Melanchra persicariae. The sequence goes on along the minus strand of OX376652.1, from coordinate 9,210,785 downwards.
GGTGTGTTTCCCCTATGTTCGCGAACCTCCGCGCTCCTGCAACTGCGGATACGTTTGCGAACCACTTGCATGAGCTCGGAGCGCAAGAGGTTCGCGAAGATTGTCTCGCGCACACGACCGTTCCCGAAGATTGCCGACTGCTTGGCAAGTTCACTTTGGTCGAAACGGGCCAATTTGTGGCGTCTGAAAAACTTGCAGTTCGCACTGTTACTATAAATATAAAATAGTTGTCTCTGTTTTAGGTATACCTATATGTATAGTAAGGACAGAGCGACTAAACTTTTTAATTTTCCTTACTTAGTAAGCTCGCTTTATAAATAAATACCAACCTATAAAATGATACAAAAGAAAGATAAAAGAAGTTCTCTTCACTATTTCTAAGAAACTAATTTTCCTTCATCTATTCAAAGCTCAATAAACTGCTGTAAATAATGAAGATTTTTTATTGATTCTGGAGATTCTCATTTTATTGAATATAATTATTAAGTATAGAAAATGATCTATTTTCGTTCGTTAGCTTTGAGACTGGATTCAGAAAAAAAGAATTATAATTAGGTATTTTATTGAAGAAACAAGGAAAGAAATTCTTAGCTACGAAGTGTAGCTAAGAATTTTTTTCTTTCTTATTCCTACAACTAATAATTACTTACCGTTTATTTTTTTTCAAGATTTCTTAGAACCCGTAAGTACAACTATGAAGTGTTTGGTGTAAATAACGGTAAAGCTATCAAACTTATTTTACTCAAGAAATCAAAAAAACTCTTCCGTTACTGATGGTGACTGACTGAGTGACTGACAGACAACGCACAGCCGAAACTACTGGTCGTAGAAAGCTGAATTTTGGCAAGTAGGTTCCTTGGGGGGTGCAGGTCAGCACTAAGAGAGCATTTCCCGAAATTCTTACGGGAACGAGAAAAAGTCGCAGGAAAAAAATTATAACATCTTAGTCTAGCACATGTATACCAACAGCCATAAGGGTCGAACTTCGAAAATACTAGTATTCAGCTGCATCTACTTTAAATACTGGAAGCCTACCCAAACTTAGTTGGGAAATTCTAGCCCGAATTAAATGTCATCAATACTTCAAATACTTACCTATTCTCTAAAATTGATCTAGTCCACATTACATCTACATTTTTTTCTTACCCTAAAACCTTAAAACATCACTGTACATAAAACTTCAATCTTCCTTCTACGTAAGCTGTTAAACCCCGTTCAATAATATACGGTGCATCCTTATTTCGCAGAAGATGCAGGTAGGTAACCGGAGCGCGCAGAGACAACGTATTAAACTGCTAATGTATTTTCAAGATCGATGTCCCGCGAAGTCGCTGTCGGCAACCAATCATAATCCATATTTAGACGTGTTCCTTGGCGAGGTGCTGGTTGCCGTGTCTCTTTTGTGAAAAGTTAAAATGTACAACGCATTTTAGAATAAAGTGCAAGGTACAGGTTTTTTTTGATGTTGTGCTTTATACTCCAAAGAGCCTAGCCGTGTTACTGGGTTGTGGAGGTCAGATAGGCTCCTCGAAAATACTGGTTTCCAGCTGACTCCGGTTTGACTGGAAGCCGACCCCAATGCAGTTGGTAAAAGGCTAGGCAGATGATGACTTCAAAGAGCCCAGCTAAAAAATGAAGGAATCTATCTTTCGAAACTTTCAGTACGTGACTTGTGTTTTGTAAAAAAATTGCCCGAAAATGCCTTTCACCAAGACATTCTTCTATATTACAAAATGTAATAACTCATTTTCAATCACAAGAAAAAGAACGCAATCTCATATATTCTAGTTTATTTCATTTGATATAATATTCTTCAGTAGTAACATATCAGAACATTCATAATGATAATTGGATCTTTCTATTCTCTGGAAGGTAAAAGACGCGAGTGCATATAAAATTAAATTAGTTTGTGAAGGCTGATATTATATGAAAATACTATAAAACTAGCGGTGATTTTATAGCACTCTTTCTAATACATTAAGATGCTCTGAGTATTCTACTATTCCTATCCTAGTTGTCTTAATAAAATACATTATTATAAATCTGGTATGGATGCACTAATTTGGATGAAATTTGACAAATAATGAAAAGGGAAAGACCATTTTAACCTAGTACGTCCCTCAGGGATAATTTTGGAAATTAGCCGTCCTCCGAAGCTGATATTCATTAAATGCTGGTTTTTTGTTGCCCATATATTTTTTTGTACAAGTAACAAAATTCAGTAAAACAGTTAATTTAGGAGTAATAACATAGTTGTAAACACCATGCCCTTAACCCCAGGCAAAGCTCAGCAGCGGAAACTGCAGCTATTTTAGTTTGTTAAAATAAATTGAACGGCCCAAGTTTGCTCGCCCACACATTTTATTACCTTTTCCGTTTGCTTGCGACGGCGACGTATTAGTTCCCTTTGATCGGGATTAATATATTTTTTCGATTTTTTGTTGTTTAGTTAATATATCATTGAGTAAAGTTTGTTAATGTTTAGTGTTAATTTTTTTTATGTGTTCGTTTTATTAGGTTATTTTTCTGGCATGACATGTGAAAGGTTGCACATTAATTTAGTGTACTATTTTTAATAAGCAAGTACTCGTTAAAATCTTTTTCTGGTAAGTTTTTCGCTAACCTTATATAACGGTTAAACAACACGCCTAAAACTAAAATTCGCAAACTTTTTAAATCACATTCTGAAAGCCTGTTACAAGCCGAACCACAAATTTGAACTTTTATGCCCCAAGTTTTAAAATTACTGCAAAACTATAACACACTGTGGTAGATAAACTTTAAAATACTTTTCAAGAGAGCCGTTAAGTGCATGTTGTTTGATTTAGTGCCCCTGCAGACGTTACTAGGATACCCGGACACCTGCTAGGCGAATAAATTGGCCGGAACACGGGAACGCCCGGTTCGTATTACCCCTTAAAATAATATCGCAAAATACGGGGTAATTTTCAATTTAATTTCATTATGGCCAAACTGTTTTTGTTGTGGATGAAATTTCGGTCCGGTGCACAGAGATTCATTGTTTATCGCGAATGTTTCTCGTTGATACGTTTAGTCAATTTGGCTTGTGCACTGGAAAGTTACGTTTTAATTAATTTCGGGCGATACTCGGCTGAGTGCAATGTACCTGAAAAGTGTTCCGTGTTATTTCAATCCTTTTTTGCTTTATTATATTGTTAACATTGCGATTTGAAGATCGTTTTTGTTATGTGCGGAAAATTATGCTATCGCAATTATGGGGCTCCCATAGAGGAAGGAGCCTGGGAGCATTGCATCGAATTGATTATAAGTAGTAATAAAGGGATAGGTATTATTGGATACTCGGGTAGTAACGTCTACCTGTGCACTTATGCCGCGATGAAACTGCAGTGCGAATTTCGCGGAAGCAACCTCTAAATCGCCATGCAAACAAGAGTCAGAAGAATTCACTTCACGAAAAGCTAAGATCCTTATCTCCAGCATACAAAGAAAGCCACTGGCTTATCGATTAACCATTCCAAAGTAACAGGTTGCCGCATATCGTTAACCACGGAAAAATAAACAATATACAATACAATCAAGGAAAAATACCGGATGATTAATACACGAACAGCCTTTAACTCTTTACGGCCTAAGCGTTTTATACAGGGGTAACTTTAGGTATCACGAATTCTTTTCGGTCAATCACCCAAGTACCTGGGTGTTCTTTTTTCTTTCTTTTTTTAGTTGTTTTGTTTTTAGCAAAGGTTTCGCGTATCGATACCGCATAATTTATCCGTTCTGACGCTGTAAGGTCAAGATACCCCCGCATTTAACATTACCTTATTAATGTACTGTCGTGTGGTAAAGTGAGAGGATTTTGTCGTGTGGTAAAGTGAGAGGATTTTGTCGCATACTAAGTGGTGCGTTCAGAGCGTTTAGGTATTCTTCAGGGTATTAAATACAAACTAGTAAGTTAAAAAAGAGTTTAAATGGAAAGAGAGTGATTTTGCACTTTTCATACAAAACTTGAAATTCCTATCATTGTCTCTATTTATTTATTTTCCTAAAAATTTCGCATCTACCTCTTTAGATCCAGTTTCTTGCGTATTGCGTTTCGTGTTTCAAGTCGGCCTCTTTAGGTACATTTATTTGTGAGCATGAAGTATTAAATGAATAAGTTTCTATGAAATACGCTCTTAAGTGGATTTCGCGATGATGACGTAGCATATGTTTGAGGCGAGTAAGACACGAAATAAAATCAATAAAAGCCTATATTTGTGTAGGTCGCAGTGTCCTACGCTTTAAATGGACCGACCCTTGTTTCTTTGAATAACAATAGTGCCCGTTTTAAGGTTCAATGCCATGTGTAAAAAAGGTTAGTAAGGTACCTAAGACTGTAAAGTGGATAAGTTACATAGAGATAACTGTTTTATACATTTAAAGAACTAGCTTTTGTTTACGGTTTTTTTTTTGCTTGGCTTTCGTTAATAAGTAATACATATTTTTGCAAAACCATCTCCAGGGTTCCAACTACGCCTGTGGACGGCGAGCAATGGGTAGCTCGCCGTCCGATCAGAACAGGCCCGAGTCACAGATTACTGAATAGTTACTACGTAACCCGAGTTGACGGCGCGCTGTGTTCTACGCGCGCCAAACCAGCAGCAGTCGGCATGGGTCGGGGCCCGTTAGGGCCAGAGCCTGCAAGGGTTGCGGAATATGTTCGAAAGAGTTACCGCGGCCCTGGGAAGAAAGGCACTAGGAGGATAAAGGGTGGGTTTTAGTCAGTAAAAGTCTGACATTCCCTGCCGCTCCACCCAGAGCGGGAGGGGTCATTTGATGATTTCCCATCCTCAAAAAAAAAAAAAAAGGGTTCCAACTACACGTGTACCAAAACTCAACACAATCGGTTCAGCGATAGGCGTGAAGGCGTTACAAATTTACAAACAAACAAAATACACAACTAAGAAGATTTTCTGAAATCGTGCCAAAAACTGTAAGAAACTAATGGAAGCTTACTTCAAAAAATACCTTACTTATCACTTTCACAAAAATTAAAGTAAAAAAAAAACTCCGCCACGATACCTACAGCTGTCACAAAATACGAATGGTTGAATAGCCCTGATTTGACGTCAAACGATGGTGATCTTAAATAAATTCAACTTTGAATTTTATTGAGGAAAATTTTCGAGTTAAGAAAATTCACCGAAGTAAGGTCACTGACATAACTCAAATTAGTGACACCCGATCACGATTCTCGCAGAAGTGTGCCCTTCGAACAAGGTCACCAGATGAAAATGTCTTGTGAAGGCTTTATTTAAATCATATTTCAAGACAGTTACACTGTTACTTTTTAAAGTCGATTGTGTTTTGTTTTTCTACACAATATAGGTCCGGGGATTAAACGCGTTAGGTCGCAATAAATTGGACCCATACTGAATGTACTGATTTTGGGTCTGTAGTTATAAATTAAATTAGATACCAATCATTGTGAAACCAAGTTTGCAGCTTCGAAAGACCTCGAAATTTTCAGTATTTTCTCATGTTTTTGGCTTAATACTTCTAAATGATTGTACCGAAAAAGCCAATCAGTAATACCTACCTACGTGTAAAACTGAACACGATTGTACATAACTCATCATAACAAAACCTGACTTAGCAAGAATTTCACCGGTTTACAGCCACCATTATTTTCCTAAACTTCGAACGAATAAAGCCAAAAACCCTTTGAAATTAAACACCGACAAAACATCGATTCCTAACAATAAGTAACCAACCTGTTGAACGGTATTATAAATCAGTAAGACTTTCGTCCCCGACTGTACGGACGACCGACAATGACTCAACCCTGAGGGATGCTATGCTACGCAGGTAGAGGGAAACCTCATAAAAAGAACAGGTAGAGAAAAAGACGGAAGATACCAGTTACCTCTCTCCCGCTCGCACCCTTGTAAATTAGGATGTAGCACCACCAGCCGTAGTCTATGAATATCTAATGGACCATGTTTTTCTGTTTCAGTTTTACGTTTAGTCTTGTTACGTACCGAGTACCAGGTAGGTATTTGTACAACTTTGGTCTCCCTGTTTACAGACTTGGCATTCGAATATTGCGCCACTGTTTATTAAAAAATGTAATACGTACAAACGTGTAAGTCATATCTATGAATTTCAATTCGACTTATAGTTTAAGTACCTACCTATGTACTGACTTACAATTATTTTTTGAAGATTGCCCTTGAAGTTATCCAGTCAAGACAACAAGATATATACGCATTTAGCTAGTCACATTAAAAACCTCTGTACCAGTAACTAAAGCCTAAATTAAAAAGAAAATAACACAGAGACAAAACCTGAAAAACAAAAAAAAAACGACCTCACAAAGTCCAACAGTTGTTTGACAGCCGCTGTTGACGGTTGACGTAAGAAAACGCCAGTCAATGATAATTTTAGCAAAACTACCATTGCGTAACGTAGGTAGGTAGGTATATGATGGGTTTCCATAAACAATATCCGTGCTAAACACACGGAGTGAATGACCTACGTAGCCCCAACCGCGCCTCTTTGTTATACTATAAGACGTACAAGTTTATTGACCGTTTTCAATCTACCTGTTTACTCAAAGTGTGAATTATTGACACATGATGACCGACCGTGAAATTGTGCATTAATGTTGGTAGTGTCAAAATTTTGTGTTATTTTATTTTCGGGATTGACAACACTGTGGGTCGTTGGTCGTTGCACAGTCGGGCGAAACTGGTTTTGACTAGTTTTTAAAGTTCGACAAAACTATTATTGAAAAAAAATAGCTTACTTCTCATGTCATTACATAACACTTACATTATAATTGTAAGTAAGGTCACGTGGTTTTGACCCAAAAATGGATCGCGGATATTTCTTTGTTTATTTTTTGCGACGAAATTTTTTCTCGAGATATTCATGTTGTGTTCTCATTTCTTGTGAAAACCACGCAGTACATATTTGTTAGCGAGTAACGAAATTCTTCGATCTTAGATCAACTCCGGGGACTCCCGAGCGGGCAATCATGACTCTCATTCAATTTATCCGCAGAAATTGTATTTTTTTTCTTTTCCAACCTACACGCGCCTTTATAAGATTAGATACAATTTTCCCTCTTCGCATATTAGCATAAATTGTATAATAATTCAATAGAAGTTGGTGTAAGCATATTGAAAAGACATCGAATAATGTTGACAAAAAAAAATAGTGATTCACGTTTTTTTTTTTTGCTAAGTTTAATCATGTGACCTTCATATTAAAAGGTATCTCTCACATCGATGCCTACGCTTTAGGTCTAAATGATAAGTAATATTTCGCAACTTGGAGCAAGTTTTACACAACGTTGTTTATTCTTGTTTAATCGATTACTTAGAAATGTCGTCGAAGTCCCCACAAAATCAATCTAGATTAAACAGTTAACAACTGACATCAACGACACGATTTAACATTTTAACTAGATCCTTCGTAGAAACAAAGCTTACAGACGAGAATAAACTTAATAACCTTTTAGAAAAATGTTTCATAATACTTAAACAAGACAACGTAGTTATAAAGGACCGCGCCCTAATCTTCAGCCGACGACTTTCTTGGAATACCTCTATTTATTTTTCGTTACTCAGTTTTCCGCCCGAGTATCTTTTTTTATGAATCACGACGGCGGATGGATAAATATTTTGTTCTAATTGTGTAATCTGTTACAATATTCTTTACGATAAGGTACTGGTAATCTGATATAGATAGTAGCTTAATAATTATAGATACTCGTCTTTCGACTGAAGCTTGCACAAATGCGTATATGTAACACCTATCATATGCAATAATAAACACTGCACCCGGCTTCAAAATATATGGCCGACTTCGCAGTTTCAAACGTAAGTAAGCTTTGTTTACATTTCCAGAAGTGGATATAAAAATAATCGTGGGTATGAATCAATGTGCCAATATTTTGTTAATTGATATGCAATCGTAAGCGATAAGAACGCGGAATACAAATTGGTGTGAATGATACATATTTATTTACAAAAAAAAAACGCTTATTTATAATTAGATATGTGATAGCATATCATCAAACTGGGATTTCCGACTTTTTTCATTATTTTTTTTTCTTTACAATACAACAATAACAAGAAATGGTATAAGTAAGTACTCATCTACAGTAATATTATAAAGAGAAAAGATTTCTATTTTGTAATTAATAAAAACGACTGGACCGATTTTAAGAATTCTTTCACCGTAAAAAGGTTTGTTATCACTGAATACCAAGCTATACCTATATTTTATTTTCAGAAAGCGGACGATGTCGCGGGCGAAGTGCAATTTACTTATTTATTGCCCACAAAAACAGTAGCTCGACACGAGGATATGCAAGAGGAAAACATTAGAAATACCTAGATATATTTTTTACGGAAAACTTGCGAAAGGTCACGATTGTATCATTGTATGCAACACGCGATTAGGGGCACGTAGCTGCGATGACTCGTAATGGTTCCGTTTAATTGTTTACTTAGCAACTGGCGTATTGTTCTTTGTCTGTAGAAGATATTAATATTGCATTCAGTTTATCAGCAGTAGATACTAAAAAAACTGGAAATGGATAACAGCTGATTAACTAAAAAGCAATTTACAAGACTTTGTATTGACATGTGTTCGTAATTAAGTTTTTTGAGGAAATTCCCGAATTAACATGACTCGTTGACATTGCCAAGTGAATAATTAAATGGGTCATGCGTGCACGAAATAAGCATTAATTAATAATATGTTCGATCAAAAAGAGACCTTATGGTCACACCTACAAGAATTACGAAAGTGAAAGTAACATAATGGTTTTCTGAAGGCTTTTTTTTTCAGATAAAACTGCACTATAATAGTAATAAAATGCCCCTATTTTGTCAACACAAGGTGCAAATATAAGATTAGTCACAGACACTTCTGTTTTTATTCCACTAATTTATACAGCTATTAGGAAAATTTTAACATAAAAGGCAACCCGGCAATGTAGACCTAACATATATGTACCTAAAAGGATTTCCCTATTATAATACGTCGTTTCTATGCAGTGAGACAAAGAATTATAAACTAGACAACGACCGCGGCTTTGGCCGACACCTCACAAATCCGGAACATATGTTTTACTTAAAAACATAAAAGTTTTAAGCCGATTTGAATAAAACAAGTTCGGGACGTTGTAGAATGTATCTACATTTCAATGTGCTGGCCAGTAGTTCTGTGCTTATCAACGGACGTACAAGCTGATACGTAGTTTTGTTATATTGTTCGTAATTTAATATCATAGAATTACTACAGCAATACAATTACTTACGTGTCGATACTACTACTTAAAACAATCATAAACTACATAACTGAATCCTCAACTTCACCAAGGAGACATTATTGAATACATTAAAATTGTTTATTATAATAAGTTATCCTGCCTGCCTCGCAGTGCGTCCACACGGCCTGCGTCGTGGACAAAATGAAAAAATATTTATTATGCGCATAAAAACGATGGTCGCGCCTCGTTCTGTCTTGACGTTCACGTCCGACGCGCCTCCCGGTTAGATAACGTGAATTATTATTATTACACACTCACGTTTCCACGTAAAACATGTGAACAATGTAAAAAAATGTTCCGAGAGACACCCCATCGTACTACGATACACGAAAAAAGCATAAAAAACCATTTAATACCACCTCTTTATATCCACGATAAAACATTGGCCTCTCTAAATTGAGACATTTTATTATTAGAAATACGATTTTGACAGTCGTAAAGCAACGATCCCAAGTTATTATTTATCAGTTTACGAGTCGTAATATCACAATACGGCCTAGGAATAAAGCGAGAATTTTGAAGCAACTGAAAGTCGATGCTGAAAATATTTAATATTTTATGCCCTGAGGGAGTGTGATTTGTGCCACTGGGCGAGACGCCGTCTTCCGTTTTCCGCGTTGACTGCGAGCCAATGTCATTGCCATTCTCTTCGCAAGGCTATCGTTACGGTGCGTATTCTAAATCTGTCAGTTGCGAAAACTTCTAATTGAAGAGATTCGACCGAACGAAGTGTCTTTAGAGGCGCGCTAACAAGATGGCAGCACATGCTAATTCGGCTGGTACTACGTGTTAGTGAGTCACGTTTTTTCGTCTGTGACGCAGTTTTTCCTGTCGCCCGCTGCGTACGACCGTGACATTTAGTTGTCTGACCGATTGCACGGCCTTCGCTCGCGGTCATCAACTCCGCGTGTGAGTCGGTACCTTACTTTACGCTGCGTTTTCACTAGGCGAACGTCATGCATCTCTCTCGCACCTATGTAAACATAGAGGCATCGAGATAAAGAGCGTTCGTTTGTTCCTCTAAGCGTAAAAAGTAAAAAACGTTGCTCATACCATGTAAAATAGCTTAAAATAGTAATGGTCGTTGCCATGTGGTGTAAGGTAACTTTGTAAGGTATACTTAAGAAATCATTATTATGAATAATTCGGTTGGTTTGTCAGGCGGAATGGAATTTTGAGGCAGGAAATGACCAGTACTTGCTTGATGTAAATCTATCAGATCTATGATAATAGTGAACAAAAAAATCGTTTTAGTTTTTAAAACAATGGAAGTAATTAGTTAAAACAAAAAATCTCCACCAAGTGTAATGTCCTTTGAATAGGCATGTTACTGAAGCGAATCTTTACGATTTATTTCAACTGCGAAAGAATGTAGGCTGTTACTTAAGTATTTTCTTTTCTCCTTTTATCACAACTTTGTTCATTACTTATGGGTCAAAAAGAATCCTATTAAGTGCGCAATTTCAGTCCAAAATTGTATTCATTACGTAAAAAACTTTTACCAAAAGAACTAAGTTCAGTTCGGCTATTTGCCGAATTCACTAAGTAGGTACCTAGGTACTATTCAGTTCAAGAGAGAACATTTTTCTGGCCTAACCTTCGTTACGAGTTACAACTGAAAATTCAAATTCATCACATTGTAGATCCACGTCCCAAACATTATTATTAATAACTTCACTAAACTTCGACCACACACAAGCAACATTAACTAGTGGTTCGAATAGACCATTAACAACGGAATTAACTACAAAGTGTGGAGCGGTTGCAAATCGTCTGCGACTAACAATATGCCTTATAGATAGATACCAAGAAAGGCAGCAAAATGTTTGCGGAACTATTTACAAGGAAACGCAAAGCGGTCTGTGCTATATCAACAAGGTTAGCAGCGAAGGTGGTTTGGATAGTTGCGAAACATTTCTCTCTACGCCAAGCCCCATTTAGACTGGCTCAAATATAAAGTTGACTAAACCTCTTAAGTGTTCAGTTGCTTGAATAAAAGCGTGTGATTTATATGATGTCGACGTGACAATATGACTCGACCAAAATCCGTCACGCTAGGCCCAAAAACAATTGTTACGTGGGGTCACAAACGGAGTCATTGCTCTTTAAAAGATTGTATCTTTGTTCGGAAGATTCTAGAAAGAAATGCGTACGTGGCTGGAATTTGTATATAAAATGATCGCGTCAGTTCAGGAGTATATCTCGTTCAATTTAAATAGTACATACAGAGTGTTTACGCTCTTGGCGGGCTAAAAAATTGGCATCGTTTCTGGATAAAATACAGTTCAAGAACAACATATTTCATTCACGTTTTCAAGCAAAGTTATTTAAGGAAACAAATTAATTTTAGAAACGAACTCGCCGATCATATTTGAATGCCGTTGTTATCGCAAGTCATGTGTTCGTGGAAACATTATTATCAATTCTACTATACCAAAACATTGAACGGCTTGAAGCAAACATTCTGAATAAAATTATATGTTGAGCAGTTAGTTCATAAATCACAAAACACTTTGTAGTAAACATAGGCATTACAAGAGAGCAACGAAATCAACAAAGAGACGTATGACTAATTTTACTCGCTACATATGACTCAACGGGTTTAGTACTAAATCAGCACGAACGAGGCGAGCCTGAGAACAAACTTGCGTGGCGTTACGCTTCTTGAACAAAGAAAAAAGGGGATGCTAAAACACGGCCAATGACTATACTATAAAACTCTGAGAATTCGTGTCTGGCTACCATAATGAGACACGCCCTTCCTCCCGGTTGACATCTATAAGTGGCAGGAGGATAAGTAACAAGACAGAAGGTTGGAGGTCTTCCTAGTTTGGTTTTAACAAATCAAAAGGGGAAGGTGTGTTAGAAAAAGAGCTGCGTTGGTGACTGATGACGTCGATTCCCATGTCTGTTAAAAGCGATTAGTTCGTAATTGCCAGCCGGTTGAACTGAAGCGATCGCACTGTTTTTATCTGATTTTTTCGGGAGCTCGGGAAATAAATTGTTGAGAACCGAGTGCTTTTTCAATTAACCAATTTTGTAGTGAGGAGGTGGAATAATGTTCACATAACGTATTACGTCGATTTTTGATGTCAGTTTCAGGATACGAAAGTAATGGAACGCTATTTTGCTGTCTAGTTGTTCATTTTTGCTCTGTCATATTCGTTTATCTATTCACCTACATACTTACATAAGAGTAATTTGTTCTAATGTAATCTAATGTGCATTAAGTATTTTGTTACATAATTATTTGCTGACATTCAAGTTTTAGAGGCCAGGAAATATGTTTTTTTAGTTCGCAAAACACATTATTATTCAATTTAACAGCTATAGCTGGAATAAAATTTATTACAAATAACATTTGACCAAATTAATGTGCACTGTGAAGTAAAATTAAAAAATAACGGTCGCCATGACAATAGAAATAATAACGTCGCCCTAACGTACTGGCTAATTGAATGATTGCAAGTCATAATTGTATGTTCCAGTCCAGCCCTTTTGTTAAAGTTCCGAGTTTGCGGTTTAACGGCCACATGCAGTAATTTAAAAGGGAAAATTATATTGCTAGACAGACAGAAATAAAACGCCCGGTCAAGAGTAGGGGGAGACGGTTTGATTGGTTCGGAACGTTTGGGATAGGTCAGTTACACTAGAAGCAAAGTCGGGAAAATCCGTTTAGTGTCAGTGTGAGTTGAAGGTTTTAATTTAGAAAACCGGTTATTTTCGAAGAAGTTAATAATACGTGACATTATTCATGTAGCATTGACATTGTGCTGTTTTAAATAAAATGCGTCAGTAGGTTGGTAAATTGTAGAATGTAATAGTAAATAACCTCCTCCTTTTTGAAGTTGGTTAAAACGCTACTGCAAATCTGACGAAGAAATTGTGGGATTTCTCTAAATTTGACAACTTTGAAAATGTTACCGGTATTTTGTCATTTTATTAAGGTACCTAACATAAACTTGTGCCTCCATTAGAACTTTATTGTTGACTAACTTTTGCCCACGGCTTCGCCCTCGTAGATGTCGGTTATCCCAGGCTATATACCTGCCGTTTTAGCGTGAAAGCGTAACAGACGGATAGACAGACAGTCAGAGTTACTGTCGCATTTATAATTTTATAGTAGGGAAGTAGAGATTAATATATTGATGGGCTCGCGTGACAATCTCACCTGACAGAAAGCAATGATGTGGTCAAAGATGGAGCACGCTTGCCTAGTCAAGAAGTAACCTATTCACTCTTAGCTATCAGGAAACTGACTCGCCAGGGTTTTCTACTCCGAAGCTGTACGAAGAATAAAATGGTGGGATGGTGACCACGTATCGGTGGCGCATTGCCGTACGTTTTGTTGTCCGATGACGGAACAGGCTAGGCGGAATCAAATTGTGCAATTTCGAAGTGTAAACGATAGAAAATCGAAAGGCTGGCAACTAGGTGTCGATGTTCAAGGCTCGGAGCTACGAATTTTAAGGAAATACCACAAATATTACAACTACAAGACATTTAGTTGAGGATAGCTGCAAACGCCGATATTGGAGCTGCGGTTTAGGGAAGAACATCAAAGCACTAAGCCATTTTCTTGTTGGCTATTGGTTGAGGAAACCTAGTTTTATGGAATCTGTAATTAAATTGTATTACTTAGCGTTCTTTAGTTTCACGAGAAATACTGTTACAGTCTAGCATTGATTGAAGTCGCAGCGTTGGAAGGTCTCCCACAAGATGGACCAATGACCTGGCGAGGGTCGCTGGTAGCCGATGGATGCAAGACGCACAGGACCGGTTGTTGTGACGACACTTGGGGGAGTCCTATGTCTTTTCGCGTCTTTTCGCTGATATGTTGATGATGATGATATCATTGATTGAAGTATGAATATGTAAGTTAACTGCACTTATAAGAGCATGTATATGTAATACATGCTGTCACCCCATCTACATTTTGACCTTCTTAATTTCCAGTCATTCTGCAAAGCCTTTTTCCGGGAACGGTTTCCAGTCTCATCATCATGGAGCGACTGCCTATCCAGTAACTGGGTAATACGGTACCCCTTGCCAAGACCTGGAGTTAGTTTTAAGACTAAAGTAACGAGGATTTTAAGACCCACAGGCATATCCTTGAGTCTCAAGTGAATTCCCCTTTTTCATTATTAATACTTTCGTTTGACCATCTCACCTAATGGAAAGTGATGCTGTGGTCGGCGATGAAGCACGCTTGCCTCGACCAGGGGCCTAACCACCAACTCTTAAAGCAGTATTACTTCAATATTACTTCCAGTGGGAAAGAGACGGAGCTATACAGGACGTATAGCTCCGTCTATTTTCCACTGGAAGTAATATTAAAGTAATACTGGTTTAAGAGTTGGTGGTTTAGGCCCGTTCACTCTTGACTTAAAGATCTACAGGTTGTAGCTACCTGACTGCAGGGATTTTACGCAAGTATGTAGTTTGTAGGTAAAAGTATTTTATTGTATAATTATTATGTAATGTTATGTTATAATAATAAACTTTCATAATGGCTTGTTATTGAATGAAAGTAAAAACAGCTGTTCCTGTAACTAGATATTTCATCGAGAAATTACAAGCGAATTTACGAGTGAATTATTTTTATACTGATGATGAGCGAATCATTTAGAGAAAAAGTTTATAGTATAATTTATAATATATATAAAACATTAAGTTTTCATAAGATTTTCTGTTAGACATTAATCGAGTTGTCAACTGTTTCGACAGCTGTTTCTTAAAATAATACTGAAATGTAATTATTTCTTATATTGTGCAATTAAAATTTTAAAGGTGACATCAATAACACTGAAAAAAGACAACATAACAATCTACTAAAAAGCAGGTCAGCAAGGTCAATTACTAGATTATTTTACCATAGACAAAAGATACCTACCATTTTATTGCCGTCTAGTCTTCCTTTTAAATTATAATAGTAGTATTAACTATTTATATTACTTACGCACGACAACTTTAATAGCTAAATAATGCTAGATATAATTTAATTACTGTCTATGGTCAAGACAGCTCGTCAGCGTCGCATAGACAATGAGTTTTGAACGTAGTGCTTAGTAACTGTTAGTAGTACTGGTATAATTACTAAGAACTTTTCCACTACGCTCATATTTTCAATAACACGAGTAATGATAATGACCCGAAGAGATTTTATTCAACAGTAGGTTTATGTTACATAACCATTAAACGTTGTACAAAGTCAATTAATTTCTTACCTATTTATATAAATTAAAATAGGTACCTATTTACTCCGCGGACACTCACTAGGTATTTATATACTACATTTACATTTCAATGAGAGACTCGTCAAGAATATGAATTTTGATGTTACATTTTATTGTTAGAGATGTCAACGGATAATTGCAAGTAATTAATTAATTATCCGGTGAAATATATAACATATCTCCGCCGTAGGGGACTCATTTGACACAAAGAACATGTGTTCACGAACCAATTTCACATGAGCCCACTAAAACCAAATGAATGCCCAAAAGGGGTCCCAATTACTAAGTGCGGGTATTAATAACCATAGTGACAAATGGGAGGATATTTGAGTTATGAACTGTACGGAAACTCTTTGAACTTTAGATATAAGAAGCCTCCCCTCTCATGAACTAAAAGACAATCAATCAACGCGGGGAAGAGGTTTGCATTTCATTAAGTGGGCTATGAATAACGTGACCATACGTCCCGTTTTGAACGGGACTATCCCTTTTTTCGCTACTTTGTCCCGGTGTCCCCGAGAAAAGCTATGGGACACAAAATAGTCCCGTTTTCAGTGACAGAAAATTATAAAGATAAAATAAAAAATAAAAAAAAAGAATTCTAAATGTGGGTACACTAAGTACCCATAACTAATCAGTCTTACTCTAAATTCGTCAAAAATAAATAATAATAATAATCGTCTAAAATATAATATGGTTCACGACCTTCCAAAATTATCCTAGAAAATTTAAGAACACAGAATCTGTATTGACAAAAGCTATCAATATTGGTAGTAAAAAAAAAACTAACGTCGCAAATCGTAAATTGACGATAGATGTCCCGTTTTGAAACAAAAACAAAATGGTCACGTTAGCTATGAATAACAATGTCGTATCTGCGTTTTGAATCTTAGTCTCTCGTGTCTTGTTCTGAGAATGTATGTTGACACTTGCAGTGTTATTTCAAGGTTAGGACTGCTTGGTATTGGCTGTATGGGACAGACTGTTGCTTCCGCTTTTTTCTCTTAGTTAAAATGCAAATTTTCCATAGCTGGCATTGATGACGTTGAGGCTAGAAAGAAGGTGGTTACAAAGCTTCGCCGACCTTAAATTTATTGGGATAAGGGCGGGAATGATGGCGATTTTGATAATAAGGTTAGCTCACGCCGTAGTTAAAGTTAATGCTAGTTAATGCTTGTGCCGATGAACTTGTTGTGCATGGCTGTCTGTACATTTTGTGTGCATAAAGTATTAAATAAAATGAAGTGGTTAGGCAATCCCAAAGACAAAGGAGAAAGAATGAAGGATGACTTGTCTAGCAGACAATTTGGTGTACAGTAAAGTATATAATGCCAATAGCTCATTCTATAGTAGATTCCAGATAAATGTGCAATAATGGTCATTGACCCACATACATTTATTGACTTTCTTAAAATCAAAAACAGAAATAAAGACTTTTAGCAGTCCTGAATCTACTTCTATCGTGATCCTTTATGTTCTCTAGTAATGTAAAATGGTTCATAATGTATTGTTCGGGTATCTACGAAGGGATATTAGGGAAAGGTCAATGTACTTTATTGCAAGTTTATCGGGCACAAAGTATAGATGACTTCGATCGAGCAAACAACTCCGAAAAATACATTTTTTGTATGGCGACCCCCTTTAATTTTTCATTTATTTTATTATTTGTTGTTATAGCGGCAACAGAAATACACACTGAAAATTGTAGCTGTCTACCTATTACGGTTCATGAGATACAATACAGCTCGCTGACAGACAGACGGACGGATAGCGGAGGCTTAGTAATAGGGTCTTTTCGGGTAGGGAACCCTAAAAAGTATCGTTCGGAACGTTTGGAAATGAATGTAGATGGCTAACGAGAAGGGGATGAACAAAGAACCGATGGATGAACTGTGTGATAGATGACACGGCTAGAAAGGGCTAGTGACTACACAGTTGTCCACTAATAGAGAAGTATTGGACAGAACATGTTCCGCCGACCCGAAATAAATTAGGAAAAGGGCAGAAAAAAGGCCCAGTGCGAGTCGGACTCTCACACGAAGGGTTCCGCACCATAAACCGAAAAAAAAAAACAAGTTTCTTGAGATGGGGGCTCGCATACAAGAAACGGTTTTTTCGGGTTCCCTTTATTTTTTTATTTTATTTTTAATATTTGTTGTTATAGCGGCAATAAAATACACACAAAAAAAAATCAATTGTTCGCCTATTAAGGTTCTTGAGATTCAGCCCGCTGACAGACAGACGGACAGACAGCGGAGGCTTAGTAATAGGGTTCCGTTGGTTACCTTTCGGGTACGGAACCCTAAAAATGATAAGGGATGTTTTAGAGTTACAGGCACTTTTTTTTTCCTCAGACTAGGTATTATTTTATAAACGTATCTTTATTTGTAGATGAACTACTTTATAAAAGTACGTTTAAGCCACTTAGCATTTTATTGAGTTTATTGTTGTAAATAAAATGATAATGAAAGTAGACTGCATCAGCAGCTGCTTCCTTTGTGTCAAGGGAATCATGTTATTCATGCTTGTAGGCGGTAGGTCCATGCATGACTTAAAAAGTTTTTGTTTTGTTGAGAATTTTGTAAGGCTGAAATAAATGCTGGCAGTACTTAAGTATTTTCATTGTTTATGAATTTTAAAGAATTTAGAGGGTTCATTTATTTTGTAATTTATGGAATAACCAGCTTTATAGCCTTTGTCTTCGTACGCGCAAATCCCGTTTATTCCTCTTCCCGTAGAAATTTCGGCTTTCTACGCCCAGTATTTTCGGCTGAGTTTTGTCTATCTGTCACTCAATCACTAAGTAATACAAGAGTTTTGACTGATTAAAAAATAATTACTTAGTCTATTTCTAACTACTTCAAAAAATGTTTGACAAAAGTAATTTTGGGGGAGGCCTTTGCCAACCAGTGAACTAATAATAATAGTGAGACTGGATCCCATGCAATGATCAAGGTCCTACCTGCAGGTTGCATCTGGAACAGGTAGGAACTCTTTCCTTGTCCTTATTATGGCAATAAAGAGAGAGGGCAAGTAGGTAGTTGTGGGAAATAATAAAGACAAGTTTTTGAATAACATAATGGGCCTACTTATGTACCTACCTAACTAAAACTTGATCTAGGTAAGTCTATTTTAGTTCCTAGTTCTCTACCCACCTAATACATATTTCGTAATGGATAAAATCTAGTCGTAATAGTCATTATTTTATTAAAGGTAATGAACTAACTTGTTTCAAAAACTTGATAGTAGATCTTAGACTATAAAATTACGTAAGTAAATAATAAAACCATAATAGGTATGGTATTAAAAGACACCATGCCATGCCGCTTTGTGTGGGTGATAATGTGGGCTGGTACCATAGAGAACAATAAAAAAAACTAAATTATTTTTACGATTAATAAAGAATAGGGAGGGATGTTATTGACTGAGATAGAAAAATTAAAAAGTTAAGTATTAAAGCAAAAAAACTTGTAAAGTAATAAACATGACCGACAAATTCATTAACAAAACATTACAATAAATCATTTACGTAGATAAAAACACAGGATTATCAGACTCGAGATATAACCTTGAACGGTCGACTACTGGGCCGTTCACCCTAATTTATCAACAAATAACCTACTGTGGTATGTCTGTAGGATTATTTCTGATCTATGAACTACGGAGTACCTAAAATAGTTTGTTTGAAAACAGACCGGCGAAAATATGCTAGGATACAAACACACTAGCTCTGCCAGCAAACAGGAGCAACAAGTAAACGATTTATTCAGACGATTTGAAAGGCTTCGGTACATCAAATGTCATACAAAAGGTTACACATTATATAAGGTGCGCGGCCCGATGCCATGCTTTGACATGCAATGCAACACAATGGTTTAATTACATACGAGTACACGGATAAAACGTTACGTAAACTATACGCAATTTGTGCAAAAAATAACTTCTTACCTTACCTACTTAAGCATAGACAATGAGGTCAATGACACAAAAACGGATTACGCTTCGTTTCCGTGCGACAGATACGTTGTAGGCATTTCAAATTGTAATTAGTCATGCGGACGCCTGTCTATGTCTAATCTATGGGCTAGGCTAGGATTTGACGTTTCAACGTTTTAAAATTTCAGTATATTTGACACTTGAAATGACTGGAAGGAATTTTCAACGTTCCAAAAACATGTGTTTTGAAATAGATTCAAAATTTGAAAAAGTATGACCCGTACTGTAGGCGTATGAGTGTGTACCGATGAATGAATTTCTTGTTTAAACATACCTGTAGCGAGTCGAATGAAGATCGTTCACCTTCCGACAATGTAAACCTTTGTTTCAACACAAGTCAACGGCTCCCAATCAATCCCAACAGTTTATCTGGAAATAGAAACGACTTATTCAATGTTGGTACTCCGCTTTATGATTCATCCAACGCGTTGAACTACCCGTTTATTAATAAAATCCTTACATTACGAGGGATAGTAGAAAAAAACGAAACACATGCCTATAACTACAGATGTAAACAATGAACATGTGTAGACAAGACGGGCGGCTCCAGAAATCCCGATTTCAAAAGGGGATACTAACCGTTCACGTTAGATAAAAATCACGTTCACAGAATGTCCACAAACACGTAAAATTTAACAGCGCACAGGAGGCGGTATGTCGTACCGGAACAAAACTAGTTTATTTTTCCGATCGCATTGCAGAGAGCGACAAACGTCCGACCTCAGCGGTGGCCGGCGCGAGACTGAGCGACTGTAGCGCCCTCTCGTTCGCCCTGCGTCGCGCGTGTGTGCGTGCGTGCCTCTGTGGGGGTGCCGCCCTCAGCGCCCCGTGTCGCTCTGGCCGTTTATTTATTTTCGAGTGTGGGGTGTTCACGTTCAGTGTATAAAAATGGTGCATTCATCATACAAATACGAACGCAACGAAGATCCAGCTCGGCCAATTACAAGCGTACAAGGATAAAAGCGTTTTTAAAACATAAACGTCTTTTTTTAAACGGCCGTGAACTGGGCATCAGCCGCGGTCATTGCCACAGGCGTCAATATAAAAATATTCACGTCACAATAACGCGGCGTGCGTTTTTTATTCTTTTATATTATTCTTTTATCTAATTGTTTTTAGTAAATTGTACGGATACACCTGGCAACACAATTTAGGTGGCTTAGAACTAGGTCCTTTTTAATTTTTCGTTCAGCTATGGCTAATTTATTGTGCTAGGTAACATTCAATATGTATATTATTAAGTTACCTACCTATTCCGAAGTAGGTATGGTTTAGTTGGTTTTAAAATGCAATTCATATAAACATTATCCTGTTACCTAACATATATGTATAAATTTCTATAAATGCCTACGTCATAATTTGCTTATGCCTTTGAGGTATGACAGTAGCATAAGTGAGATCTCATGCAAATTATTTTAGTATGATAGCCAAAATGTAACACAAACGTCAAACAGACGCTATTATCTAATAATCTAATAATTTGGTCCAATAAGGCCAAAGTGGCAGACTGTTTGGATTTAAAATACTAAATCAATAATAAT
This sequence comes from Melanchra persicariae, assembly GCA_947386135.1. NCBI lineage: Eukaryota > Metazoa > Arthropoda > Insecta > Lepidoptera > Noctuidae > Melanchra > Melanchra persicariae. The sequence continues at coordinate 9,189,705 of OX376652.1, read as the reverse complement.
TTATAACTTTGAATCTGTTCTGTTTATTTTTTTGGGGTTCCGTACCCAAAGGGTAAAAACGGGACCCTAAGACTTCGCTGTCCGTCCGTCCGTCCATCAGTCAGTCCGTCTGTCACCAGGCTGTATCTCATGAACCGTGATAGTTACACAGTTGAAATTTTCACAGATGATGTATTTCTGTTGCCACTATAACAAAAAATACTAAATAACAGAATAAAATAAATATTTAAGGGGCTCCCATACAACAAACGTGATTTTTTTGCTCGTTTTTGCTCGATATTGATAAAGGCAACAGGTAGACGCTTGAAATATTCACAAAATATTTAGTTATATATTCACTTTAATAATTAAATTAAAATATAATTAATATTTATGGATACTAATACAACAAACGTGACTTTTTGCAGTTTTTGTAGATGCACGAATGGTACGGAACCATTCGTGCGCGAGTCCGACCTGCACTTGGCCGGTTTTTACGTTTTAACGCCTCAACTGTTGAACCAATTTTGATGACAAAAGTATTTTATAGGTATATTGAACCTTGGAGAAACACATAGATCATGCCCCGAGTACCTATTGCGTTCCCTTGGGATAGGAAATTTCTGTTGTTCATGCCAGTAAAGCCGCCAATCAGTTGGCATACATAAGTAGGTAGTTAGAAATAAAAACATGCTAAGATAATTTATTAACAATCATAAATCTACCAATCTATTCGGTATCGCTCACAGAATCATTACTCAGCATTTTTTAAATCGATTACGGAACAATAGAATCGATTTATCGATTACTTACAAAAAGATTATCGTGATCGGCCATTTTTTTATTTTTTTTTTATTATTTTCTTCTTTTATTTAGGTGTTGCCTATACGTGCTTATTTTGGTGAAGTGTCAAACTTCAGCCAAAGGACTTCAATTCAAATAGAAAATTAAAAAATTTTAGAATACGTCTCTTTCAAGAGGCGTATTCTAACATTTTTAAATTTTTTAACCGTATCCATCGAAATACCTTTTTGATTCGTGTTTACAGTTGTTGTTCTTTTGTTTAATATTATTATTATTATTATTTTTTAATTTTTAGCCGTATCAATCGAAGAACCTTTTTAACTCGTGTTTACAGTTGTTGTTCTTTTGTTTAATATTTATTATGAATCACTTTATTTTCCTTTCCAAATCACTTAGACATTTGGTGGAGTTCTCGATATTTGCTTTGCTTGACGTGTAAAAATAATTATGAAGCATAGAAAAATGATGAAGTGGGTCTGGTTAGTTAAGGGCCAAGTGCTATTCTTGTCTTGCTCATATTATTAGTTGCAAGATACGGTGAAGATAATAGAGGTTGCTATACAAAGTATTATTTACAGGTACAACTCGTACAATTACAATTTTAATGCACTTATGGAAGCAAACCAAAAAAAAAAAGCAAAAACAGCTGTTCTTCACTCGGTAGATAAGAAAGGTAAGTGGTACCTAGTTGTTAAAGTAGAGAAAACATGTTGCTCTATAAATAGGTAAGTACCTAATATTGGAACTTGCATTTTTATGGTTCCGTACTCGAAACCGTTTCGATCTCCTGTCTGTCTGTATGCGACTGCTGTTTGTAAATGAATACTTTATTGCCAAACAATTTAGAACACTGCAAGAACTTGCCAAGTGCAATGAAGACGACCCACTCACCCAATCTTTCACTCAGTTTCTGGAACGAAAATTAACCATCTAAAATTCATATGACAGGTTGTCAAACGTGAGTAAACTGCTGTGATTTTTTTACTGTGACTTGATACTTATACATTTGAGAGATTTTTTATACTTACCTAAAGTAAAAGATTATAATTATTATAACACCGACTGACTCAGTAACCAAATATTAAATTAAATACACGTAAAGAAGGCAAACAAAGAAGACAGAAAAAAAAACCAATGATTGGAAATAGCAAACAGAATATTCAACAAGAAGATATAATTTGAAAAAATATTAGATTCTCAATTAATCAGATAGGAATCGTCCGTACTACTCGATTCGTCGGTAAACTTTGATTAGTTCGCCGAGGAACTCAAATAAACATACAGAAATAGAGTTCTTCTAAAAGCCGGCGAGTGTATTCATTGAGAAATTTTTACTTTCAGCACGGAATGAAGGAAATCTTGGATGGATGGAATGGAATCAGTCTTTCTTAATGTACTTACCTACTAGCTATGTGTGTGTTTGTATATAACGCTGTTTTTATTATTAATGGGATATTCTGAAGTTTAAGTTATTTTTTTTTGCACCATGGTTTAGTTTATGGTCGATGGCAAAAGGCTTATTAAATTAAGCCCTATTAAATTTGAAAATGACTGGCGCGCTGAGTTTTTTTCACAGTGTCAAGATTTTTATAATAAAAGGGTTTTTCTAATGTTATAAATAATAACATAAAAACTTTCAACTTTTGCTTCTATCACGAAACCCGCGAGTAGGTATACTAATCCCTTCTCGCCATAATATTATACCTACTTACTTAAATCCTTCTAATTATGGAGGTACCTGCATCCAAAACATTTATTGTACAAATAAAATTGCCAACCCCTAATGGAATTATCATGTTTACCTAAGCCGAAGCATATCTAAAGTTACTTTTTTTAAATTGCCTATAATAAGTTATAATCACCTCTTTGGTGTAATTCAGAATTTTAAAACTCCAATGTAATGTAAAAGTATTATCAAATAAAACAAGGAATTTTTCTTTCATGATTGATGATGATGGATACTCTCAAGACTAAACGATGGATTGAGAGATCGATGGTCAATGAATAAAAAGGGGCGACATGGAAACCTTTTTAGGGTTCCGTAACAGAAGAGTAACTCGGAACCCTGCTGGCTGTCTGTCTGTCTGGGCGGGCTGTAATTATTAGATAGTTGATTTTTCCACAGATTGTGTGTTTATCTTGCCGCTATAAAAAAATAAAGTGCTAATTCGGTTTATGGTACGAATCTCTTCGAATGCGACTCCGACTCGCATGTTATGGAGTTCCGATTCTTATGGGTGTGGGTAACACTGTGTAACAGTTAGAGTTAGCCCTCCAACTTCGCCTATAGGTACCTACTACTTAGTTACTTAGGTACATAATATTATGAATGCGAAAGTAGCTCTGTCTGTCTGTAAGTCTGTTACACTTTCACACTAAAACAGCTGACCGGATTGTCATGAAATTTGGCCTGGGACATGTAGGCCATAACCGACATCCACGCGCGGCCAAAATCCAGTTCACCATACATATCTATCTGTCGGTCAATCGGTCCTTCTATCTTTCACAGACATTTCTAGTATCATAATCTTCGATCTACTAGATTAATGAAGGAACGAACGTCGGGAAAGTATCCACGTTTGCACACATGTACATTTATATTTTGACACTACGAAATATACAAAACGGGATTAAAAACATTATTTAGTTACCTAAATTTATTATAAACCTTGATGCTTGAACATTAACTTTAATTTTCGTTGCAATAACTTACAAATAAGTAATCGAATTGGCTACGGTTGGACGTTCCTAATTTGAAATAAGACCACACTTTTAATAGTGGTCTTAATAGTGGTCTTATTTTTCTGGCTGTTTTTCAAGTGCTAATCGGACATCTAGTGTATTCCTGATCGAAAATAATAAATAACTAGTGGATATAACCTCAAAAAATGTCGTCAAAATATAGCCGCTAATACCATCACACAATTATAATTACCTACAGAACTCATAGTACACGACGCGGATTCGCACTTGGCCGGTTTCCTTAAGTGCAAGAAATAGGCCAATCTGCGGAAGCATAAAATATTAAAAGAAAAATGGCGACTATCAATCGCTCGTGAAAAGTAATGAAATCTGCCAAATTCTTAATTAAACTTTGTTAAATTAATTAGCAACTAAAACTTCGGGAATGTATATTTTTAATCAGATTTTTAATGATTGATTACGAACTTTTACGAGACTTATTTTCTGATGATAAAATTGAAGCTAAGTTTTAAAAATTAATTTTAGGCATGTTGCGTTCACGACACCTTTAACATTTATAATACGAATAATTAAGGGTTTAACCAGTGATTAACCTGCTTTTAACAACTAAACCATCTTTATTAATCATCACAGTGTCGCTTTGTGAAAACTGAATGAAAACGAATTTTTATTCAGGAACTTTTAAGATACGATCAAACACAATCACAAAGCTCACTTGTGCAATATAAAATTATCTTTCTGTTGAGAATCATAAGGTATATTTTGTATTCTTTGTATTTATTGTATTTTATGGACAAGGAAAACGCATAGTAGGTATTCCTGAGTAACTTTCACAGAAAAAATTTAGTGTCAAACGGGTGTCGTTCCTATTAAAATGACGATTGACCTAATTATTTTGCGGTCTTAGTATATTTTTGTAATTATTGTAAGATCTACTTAGCGTAGGTAGGTAATAGCTGGAAGTACCTACCTGCTTAATTAAACCTAATCAAAATAATGTGAGTACAATGGGTGCTATCATTGTTATAAATAAATAATAACATAGAATACGAGATAACGAGTAACATGAAAGTTAAAAAAAAGCACCAAAAATACACCAATTTTTGATCATGAAGTTTCATCAACGATTTTCTTTGACAATAAGCAGAGTGAATTTTCGAAAGAGTATTTTATAGAAGAATAAAAATACATTTTAAATGGAAACAGTAATTACCTTTTCTTTTTCGAAAACGATGTGTCATTATTCTACAGCAGCTGCTTTGTTGCAATCAGAAGTCCATTCGTTCGTTCGGTAATGACAATATATGGCAATTGCACACTGATTGCTCACTAGCGTGAATCAAGTAGATTTTTAAATAAAAAATGAAAATGGATTTACAACTGACTTTTTTGTGGCCTTTTGTGGCCGTAGATTTTTAAAGTAGGTATTGGCAGTAAAAATATTTGTGTCGTACTACGAAGTGCCAATGTCGACCTGATTGCGTCGTAAAAAAGGGATAGTGTAATCGTCCTGTATAGTCCGTCCGTATAGTGGTGTGTCCGTCTCTTTCTCTCATCGGAATCATGATGGTTTTAAGACATTAAATTTGGAGCCTGGTGCTTTTTGTTTTTTTTTGGCTTATTTAGGCATCATTAACTAAGTCTGTTTTCCCAATGGTTGATTGGTTGAGAATGCCTTGTTGCATTAGGTCGGCCTGTACCACTACTGTACATAAATAAATTAGGTACTCAAAGGACGTTTAATCAAAAGACATTACAGGTGCACAAAAAAAAGAACTACACACATGAATAACTTAATTTTAAAGCGCGCAAAAGTACCTACAACTCTGCAAAAAAACTCCCAAAGCTCGACTAACTGCCAAAAATCCATGCGTACCGTCAACAAAAATCGACTAAACCAAAACTTCCTCAGCGCGGCTCAAAAATGGCGGCCGAAACTCATTGTCACTATAGTTAGGTACATTGGTGATTTCATTAAGCGCTGCACCCCCTGTCTCGACGTCTAGCCGTCTGGCTACATGTACCTACAGGGGAGGCTAGTTGCCAGGCAATGGCGGCATGGTGAGGGGATGTTCCGTGGTCGGAGTATCCGTGTCGATATTTGTATAATACCTACATGGCTTTCGATTAAATACGAATATTAACGTTTTGATACTGGCCACTGCCGCTGGCAGTTTGTTGAAATACGTGCGTGGTGCGTCAATGTTAAAATGGCGGGTGATTTTGACAGGTCGTGGAAATGGCGGGATTTTATAAAATTTTCATTTTTAAATTCTGGCAATAATTGGTCACGCGTTACGTGCAAACTAGTTTCTAACATGATTTAATCGTTTTAAAGATTCGAATTGATAGAGTTCAGTTATTCTTCTTTGTGGTCAGGTCAGTAATGGGGTTTTTTAAATATTTCTAGTATGATAATACGAGTAGGTATGCAAGTTTTTAACAGACTAAGAAAGGTTGCTTGTAGGTTAATAATAATAACATATTATTTGCGGTAAATTAGTACTGGGAGTGCTCAGATCTATTCATGTGGGGACCACAACAAATAATTCAAAGAAGACTTAATTTCTAATTTTCTCAGTATTTGCTCAGTAACTTAAATATAAAACCTTTCAAGACGCATAGATCAAGTGCAAAGTGCAGACGTCTCAAGGAGAGATTTACTGCCTACGTTCCTAAATACTCCGAGGGAAAATACAATGTATTTTTTCTTGAAATTAAAATGGGTGTTGCTGCAAAGCTGCTTGTAGGTAAAATATTTGTAGTTGCACATGAGTAAGTATTATTAAAGAATGTTAGTTTTTACACGAGTACCCAAAAAAGGAGTGTTATGGGACTTAAGTACTCGTTTAAAGAAATGTTCCAGAGAACTGTCCCCTAACTGAAATAAAAAAGTTGTTTTTCAGTTTTAAATTTTTGGGCCCAATGCTTGTTTTTCATTTTTTAGTCCATTTTTAGACACGGCAGGCGTGTTTTTTTAACTTTTTTAATTATTTATTTTTTTTGCATTGATTTTTTTTCTGCAAATTAGAATGTATGAAGTTGCTGGAAGATTAAATAATAACAATTAATTGTACATGGGTCAGTAGTAGGTATTTATGAAATATTTTGCGTTTAATTTGCCTTGCCTTTGCCAATCACGCGGTTTATTTTATCGTAGGCTTTTTCTTTCCGGTATTTCGTTAACTAGAAACAAATACAGGGCCGGGGCCGCTTTTAAGTATTTACTTAGGAATAAACCCAATAACGTTCCGCACGCCGGGGTCGAACCCATGACTTCGCTTTTAGTAGACGCACTTGTTACTATTAAACCACCGCTCAAACCAGTATTTGCCCGGTGGTTCAGTTCAAGCTCACAATGGTTATCAATATGATTACCATAATCATACTTATTCAAAGTTGAATTTGTAACCAAAACTACATTAATTTACTCAAAACAAACAACAAAATACAGCTGCCGCATAATTTTCTTAAAAACATGAATATAACTGAAGAGAAAACACGCTCATAAAATAAATAGAAGTCTTGTTTTTCTGTCTCATGCAAGTGACGTGTAGACCTTATCAAGTAAACAGTTTTCATTTTCTAGAATATTCTAGATAAATTGGAGCCACGTAATGTCGACGTAACTGTCAATTTCAGATGCAGTCCACTCGGGTAAGGGTAATGTATCGTCCTAGTTCTATGTAGGTACTTGAGGTTGAGTGACCTCATAGGTAAGATCGGTAAGGTTTAGATGGGTATTTGAGTGTTCCTACCAGGACCGGTACCTACTTTTACTATGGGATCCACCCAGAAATTGCGAAAAAAGAATCGACTGCTCCATACATTTACGCATAACTCGACAAAATGTACTTAACAGCTGATTTTTTTACGCGATTTCGGCATTATTCCAATAGTAAAAGTTGTTCATAATATCGAGAACAATGTATTGCGTTTGTTCTGTTACCTACACGTTGTACCTATAGCCTTCCTCGATAAATGGGCTATCCAACACTAAAATATATTTTCAATTTGAACCAGGAGTTCCTGAGATTCGCGCGTTCAAACTCTTCAGCTTTATGATATTAGTATAGACTTGTAGGTGTTTTTGATAGATTGCAACTGCGATGCGAATGTCACCATTCCTTAAAATACGTTGATTGGGGTACAGATTAAAACATTTACATGCTCAAATAAGCATAATTAATTCACAAAACACGAAATGATATCAATTGAACGAACGTAATTTGATTGAACATCCACGACAATCGAATATATGAGCAAACAATATAAACATAGCTTCTGCTTTAATTATGAAATTCTGAAAACCAAGCATTCGTTGTACTGTTATTTTGAATTACATTAATTGAATGAATTTAATTGTATCACGTTCAATTCTGCTTTCAATAGTGTTCAATTTAAGTCTTGTTAAATTAAAATTTTGGGGAAATGTAATTATGGGTATTTTAAAACTTAGTGTTTCGGTATTTCAAAATTTCAAGTGAGTTGATTCAGTTAAGAATATACCTACCTAAGCAGAAGACATAACGGAAAGTGTCAAAAAAAAAGAATAACTCGCTTATTAATTTCATTTTATTACATCGTTTTTATATAATGGATAACATTTAATTGGAGTTATATTTAAATTGGGAAGAGAAGAACCTCTTAAAACGTAAAATCAAGTGTATAGAAAATAATTACGTCTAAGTAGTAGAACAAAGGCTTCTTACTGTATTTATTTATCTCACTAAAGCTCAGTAGGTATCTTGGCAAGAAATAAGGTCTTTTAAAAACATAGTGGCTATATTATGACATCATATTGCGTAATTGGGTATACAACATCACGCCTAGACGAAAAGGCTTAAAACAGTGGCGGCTGAGCAAACATTATGTAGGTAGGTATTTATCAGTCACTAGTGAGGTGGAGGGGCTGAGCCAATTATAAGCAGAACTAGAAGTTCGTGATGGTAAATTTTAATTATAGCGTCATTAATGCTAAATATAATATTTAGTGTCTGTAACACAGGTTAATTCTTAGCACGGAACTGGGTTCTACTTCGTTATCCACTGTTATATTTCTATCCGTCACTCATGATAAAGTATTTAAGTTAACCAGTACCAAAATTTCTTGAAAAAAAAAAAAATAATAACACGTTTACACGTCAGATTTCTTACCAAATTAAAGATAAAGCTGGTGTTTCCCTAACATCGAAACACACACAGGTCAGACTCACTTTTAAAGCATATATAATCCGTACTAGTCATTGCGTAACTCACAAACAATGGCAACACCTTACATTTTGACAATGCAACATTCGTCTTTACGCTGTCGAGCAGACGAACCTTTAAATACCTATATGAAGCAAAGAATCTGAAATTTCCTGTCGATTGTGATAAAAAGTTTTAAAAAGTGGTGCAATTAAGATACCAGAAATCGAGAACACAGTAACGCCTGGCAGCACAAACTCCGGTCCTTCCGTAGACGAACTCCCACAAAGACCCCTACGTATCGAACTGGAAGATACCAATTTACTCGTTCCGGAGCGGTATTTTGTTCACATATCGCCCTTTATGCTCTGAAGTTGCATCCCCTCTGGCTACACTATTGATTGACTCGTCGTGTATGTATATTACACATATGGTTTTACCACCCCTTTGCACCCCTTAGGCGGTAAATGCATTAGCAAACTTGGTTCAAATCGGACGCGTTGCACGGCTGACCGACGCCTCCCTTCCGATGGTGGCTGTGTGTGTAGACCTTAATTAGGTACCAATGTGTAGGTATATAAAATTTGCGAACCCTATTCCATTAGCAGTATAAATATGAAAGTCTGAATGTTGATTAATCGATCACGGTTTAATGATTTTGAATTAAACTTGTTACACGGGTAGACTATGCCTTGGATTAGAATAAGTATAGGTTCTATTCCTGTCGTACGTTCCCTTGGGAGATAATTTCCGACTATCACGCGGGTAAATAGATAAATAACTATGAAATTGTTAGTGCTGACTGTCTGTTACGATGTGATGACATTCACCATCTTCTTAACGCTTTTACCGCGACAATTTTGACACCTGACCACCGTTCGGATTTGCATGTCAGTCGCAATCTGTCAATTTCCCTACGTTTTTGACAGATAGCGACTGTCATGCAAATTAGAACGTTGATTAAAATTGAGTAGAATTGACATTCAGGTGTTTTAAATCGGCATTTTAAAACTAAGTTTTGTTATGTGAGTGTGAATTATACTTACCTATAAAACAAAAAAAATATTTAAGTATTTCATCTTCATCCTTTGTGGAACCCTAAACACTTCCAAGTTATGTTAATCTAAAAGCATTTTCTATGAAATGTAATGTATAGCATTCCCTTTAGCTCCTACAAATTAATCTTCTAAGAAACAAATTATGTCGTGTTTAGTCTCGGATGCACCACAGATGCGTCGACCTGTTACTTTGAATAATTTGGGCCTTTGTTAATGTATTCAAGGAATTTGTGGACCGTACTCATAAATATGAGGAACGATTGGGTATGTGGTGCGTTTTGATAAATGTGTTGAAATGAACGGTAAACGGAGCAATGATTTTTTCTTTTAATTTAGTTGAGATTTGAGATCATATTGACGTAAAAGCTATTTGCAGTTTCTGGCACAGTCATTGCAATTTGGCTTTTTTTATTATTAGCCATATGAATCTACATTAGAAACTATGGTATTCTATTTAATATTTGAGCTGATGTCGACAATTCTGCTAATATCTGAAGTAAATTAGAAAAGCAAGTGTGCATATTTATTCATTTAAAGCTTATTTAAATAATTTAGAATTGGGCAGCAAATGTAGACACAAAACATCTTTGATTGATACAGTTGAACTTGTTGGGTTGGGTTGAGTTGTTTCCATTTTATCTGGTAACCTATACCTGCCAATGGAACTCAGGGCAAAAATGTATGGAAATCAGGGCTTTTTGACAGATTGCGACTGAGATATAACACGAACGTTGTTTAAAAATTAGTAGAATTAGCCCTCTGATATAAAACAACCAGCAAACATGTCAAGAAAACTGCCAGTGACACAACTGTAGTGCAAAAAAAAATTACAGCTAATTCAAAAGTGATTTTTCAAAAGGGTTTATTTTTAAGCGGGAAATAAAACCCATAATTAAAATGCATTTTAGACGCTACCTTCCTACTAGCACCAGATAGTTATAGTTTCATCCACAAGGAATGTTCCTCGTGAGTTATTATTTAAGATAAAACATGATGTCCGATCCCAATTATGTTAATTTGAGACAAGTATGCGACCAGGTGTCAGACTGTGATCACGACGCATAGTCTGTCCATTCTTTTATTATTATTTTTACTCTTTGGGAATTTCTCGTAAACGGGACTGTGGTAAAACGTTTGATAGAGAGGTAATTATAATAAAATTAATGATCATATTTGAGTGTCGGTCATTCGTTTTAGCCTGTGCTACACGGTCCGCTGGGATGCTCGCTAAAACGCTCCTGTTTATTTTAAACAAATACATTCGCTAGAATGTTAATTACAAGTGAATGCTCAAGTCTCAGAGGCTTATCGCGCATCCAAAGAACGACCTGGGCAAGCGTTGCTTAACCTTGAAGGTCGACCCGTGCGGCTGTTATTATTTTATCAAAGTTATAACCACCCTCTTTTTAGTCGGGGGTTTAAAATGCAATTAAACGAGTTTAAGTCATCATCTAATTCTGTCAAAGCGTTCAAGCTTTTTGCCGAGCTGGACGTTGTTTGACATCTTCGTGAAGAATACATTTTTTGACGAGCAGAATTATTAGAGCATTCACCGAATGATCGTAAAAATGTTCGTAGCGTTGTTTGGCTCTATGCTCGGCTCTTTTCGTTGTCAGTTCGACAAATTTAAAAACGGCGAATGCTCGATGTTCTGTTACAAGAGAATGATCAAGTCTATCAGCACTTTACAACTGTTGGTCCCGATTGTCATTTGTAATTCCTTGACAGTCGTTACTGGTAGTCAGAAGCTAAGAAATCTGACGCCAGTCTTGCCAAGTGGTGTCATGTTACCCAGTAAATGGTAGGGGTATCGTGTTTCCCAGTAAATAGTTTCTGCATCTAGTTAGACTGAAAGCCGACCAACATGTTGGGAAAGGCTAGGTTGATTATAAGTTTGACGTGTGTTCGTGGTCACAGACAGACATGTTCATAAGTTCCCAATCAATACCAAACCGCCCTCAAAGTTCAAAATAATGAACCATGGCTTTTAACCAACATATTGATACCATCACCAGTAGAGCCTGTCGTAACCTTGGTTTTGTAATGCGTACTTGTAAGCCTTTTAGGAATTGTCACAGTCTAAAGACTATATACTTTGCATATGTGCGTAGTATTTTGGAGTACTGTAGCCCAATCTGGTCACCCCAATACGAGGTGTATACTAAGAGAATCGAAAGTCTGCAGAAAAAGTTCATAAAATTTCTAAACTTCAAATCCCGTAAACGTCATGATTCTTATGCTAGAGACTGCAAACATTATGATATGCTTCCCCTTGTAGATAGGCGCAAGATGTTGGATATGCTTTTGCTCTTTGACATACTGCGAGGTCGTTTGGACAGCAGCGATCTGCTATCATGTATAGATTTCTGTGCTCCAAAAACACGTACCAGACATACAAAATTGTTCAGTATCCCTGGCTGCCGCACAAAATACGGGAGAAATGCTGTTATGACTCGACTGCCTCGCATCTACTCTGAGAGTTTTGAAAATGTCGATATATTTCATTTATCCAAGCAATCATACAGGAGACAAGTCAAGCAGATATTGTTTGGTAAATGATTTGTTTAGTGAGTAAATTGTGCCATAACTCATTCTTAAAATGTAGTTATGTTCAATGTGTAGCAGAGTGAGCGCGGTGTCTCCTGGGGGGTTATTGTGCTCGTCATTGTGGGCAGTCTTCGCTATGGGACCGACCCCAGTGTCGCGAGGGATAAATCAGCTGTTCGGTATATTTTGTCGAGGTAGTTGGTAGCATAATGTGTATGTTTTTCTCGCGATTTCGATTTCTGTGTTGGTCTCATGGTGGGGGTTGTTCGTGGTGACGGGTACTGGGTACCCTTGGGGGATATTGCGTTTATTCTATTGAGGGTTATATATATATGTTTCTAAAACATTTTCTCAATGTTAGATTTAACAGTATTTGGTTTTTTTTTTTTTTTCTTTCTTTAATTAATTTAACCATATTATTTACATGTGTAATTACGCGTAAATGTAAATTTGAATTAATGTGGACAAACCACTTTCTAGTTAAATTAGTTTTATCAATGCCGTGAAACTCTGTAATTGGTTTAAGAGATAATTGTCATCATCTCGCTATCACTGTTCAGTGTGTGCAGACTCGTAAGATGCTAGTATCTATGACGCAACTGCATTTGCTGTTCATTGATGGTGAGGTGAATTTTCATAACTCATGTAAATTAATAATAAGCTGTTGAGTTTCCAAATAAATAAATAAATAAATAAATAAATAAATAAATGGCTGATTGAGCCACGTTTACCAATATCGCCGTGTCGGTTACAGCATCGCTCGTCAAATTACAAAGGCTTGCTGCGTTGAAGCCAGGCAAGTTTGTCTGCCCGTCATTCAGTCTTGATTCGTGCAATCGCAGTGCATTTTGCCCCTGTTGATGTGACATGTTTGGCATCGTAAAACCGCGCTGTGAACGATACTTAGCATAAATTTAAATGGTTTGACTTTGTGTTGGTTTTGTGGTGATTGGGCTATTGTTGTTCACCGATTTAAGAGTAGTGGTGATGAAATAAATTGAATAAAGGAAAGTGCATCGTTCGTGCCCACGGCTTTCAACTAGTACGTTGCTGTCGTAACCACTGAGCTACTACTGCCAGTAACGTCAGGCTCTCTAAACGGTAAAGGAAACATCCAGAGGAAACCGGCGTGTTATAGAACTAAAAATTCGAAGGCATATTGTTTAGAAGCCGGTGGTAAAAAAATAACAGCCGCATGGGTCCATCTTAAAGGTTAAGCAACGCTTGCCGAGGTCGGTCTTTAGATGGGTAACCATCTTAAAATACCGAAACTCCTCTGTGCCTCGGAAAGTACGTTAAGCCGTTGGTCCCGGCTGTCATTTGTAGATCTTTGGCAGTCGTTACGGATTGTCAGAATCGAGAAAATCTGATTCCAGTCTTGCCAAGAAGTACCGCGTTAGTAAGTTAATAGGTTGTGGAGGTCTGGTAGGAAGTAGCTCCAGATAAAATACTAGTGTTTAGTTGAATCCGGTTTGACTTGAAAACCGACCCCAAATATAGTTGGTAAAAGTTTAGGCAGATAGTAAATTACCTCACTCTATTTCATCGAGAGGAGGCCTGTGTCAGCAGTGGCTATGCTATGATTGATAGGCTTTTGTTGTTCAGACCTCAAATTAATATTTGTTAGTTTTCTTCTTATTCATTACTAGCTTTTACCCGCGACTTCGACTTCCGTTGTTTCCCGTTCCCCTTGGAATTTCCCGTCCCCGTATAGCCTTCCTCATGAATGTGGCTATCATACACAAAGATAATTTTTAGAATCGGTTCAGTAGATCCAGAGATTACCCCCTACAAACTCACAAACTTTACTTCTTCATAATATTAGTATAGACTATATTCGGTGAAGTTCCACTTCACAGGGATGGCCCAGGGTGCCATACGACACACTCTGAAGCATGCTCGGTTAATTCTGTATCAGATAGACCGATAAATAGTGTAGACCTCGGTTTTAGGAAACAAAAATTAATGTCTCGTCACAAATTGTACGAAAGTCAAGTGATAGGGTCGGCTGTTGAAAAGTCATTTAACCAGAATTTTTTTCCAGAAACTGGGTCTAAATAATATACAAAACATGTACGTACAGATGTGCGTAAAGGGAATTTTATTGATCTAAACCCTAACATAAAATTATGGCCACTCAATTATAAATAGAGGGTGCGCTGCACATGTCAATAACAATCGAGTTTGTAAACAAGCACATCTGTCAACTATGCCCAACCTAATTTACGTCATAAGTGATAGTTGTAGTGGTGGGACATGTTGAAAATAAATCGATATTTTAATTATCGAAATACGTATTTCAAATTCTTACCCGAATGCCCGAGTAGGTAGGTAATGTTTTTCGTGAGTATGTTTGTACGTCTATTTTTTCAGAACACCCTGCAGCCACAGTCCAACCGTTAGGCTAGATTTAAACTTAAAGAAATGACGTCTAATATTAGATTCGTCATAAGTGCCGAAGTAACTTAGCCTAAGGTTAGTTAAGTTGTGTTTTTTCTTGACTCAGTCACGTGTAATATCAAAAGAAAGGGCTCGAGAAGATGTTATGACTCATAAAAATGAAGTAAATAAAAAAAACCGCAGAAGAATAATTTAAATATGTAGTTTCAAAGGAGTCTTTTATAACAGTCTGACGCAGTTGGTGGCATCTGCGATTGAACTAAAAAAATAACAAAAAAAAATTGTTTGCTGCATACGTAGGAAAAACAAGGAGGGAATGTAGATGAAAGTATCGATAGTTTTACCTTTATTCATTTCCAGTGTCCTTGTAAAATGGCCGTACAAAGTTAAAGCCTATGTTAATTTCAATTAGAGAATCGCTTTGTTGGCCTTTAATGTGAATTACTTTTCCATGTAAAGAGGAATACATTAAAAGGAGCAAATGAATTGGAGATAATTAATGCCGGGAGTGGGATTATGTAAGAATTTACGAATTGTATTGTGTTTAAATGGAATCATTGTGGGTGCTAATGGATTTTATTTCGTTGAAATGCCTGGGTGATTTTTATGTCATTATGGATTTAATATAACCTTAGGTATGTGTACTGACTCAAGTAAGAATTGATTCAAGTTTTATTTGTAAGTAGTTCAAGTTATTTCACAGGTCTTTTGTTACTGAACCGTGTGATCAATACTTGCCTATAAAATTAAATAATAAATAGGTATAAAATTTAATTTTACAGGCCCTTTCACTGAGTATTGTGACAATGATTTCAAGGTACTCTAAATAAGAAAAGTATTTACAGCCACTCGTAAATGACAAAACATCTGTCCTAGCAAATCATACCAGCTTTTGAAAATACCGTAAAAGAATCCATCAGGTGGGTTTTATGTTAGGGGCTGTAACATAAAAAGGTATTCGACTGTACCGAACCTGGATCATTAGGCTCTCGTTCCAGGTTAATGTCCAAAATGCTGAAGACGATCGAAATAAAGTGAAGACGTGGGCTGTGAACAGCGTTGATTTGAGTTTGATCGCTTGTTTTTATTATTTGACAGCTTTGCCTTTTTAACAGAGCGGTTTTTGGGTAAGTCAAGATTAGATCAATGATATGTGAACTATCAAATATGTAGATATCAAAAATGGCAACGTAAGAAATAGGTAACTACCGCGATCCTATACCCCACGCGTATACGTAGCTATTTTGATATCGATTAGTTGGTACAGATTACAAGTGAAAAAATCTTCAGATTAGGAGGGAACACAGTTTATTTTCCAAATTCTTCGTTAATTTTTTTACATCAATCCAAATCCTATAAACAATGCTTAACATTCAATGGCGCCAAATTTTTATTAGGTAGGTACACATGTTTATTAATTTTAAGTAAGTACTTTCAATTCAACAAAATTAAAAATGGAACATCTGGAATTATGAACGCTTATTCATTAAAATACAAGCACCTAAAACGAATAAGCGTTTCAAATGTCAAAAGATTTAAAAATCGAATATCATAAAAATAATAAAAGATATCACAAGTCTGTCAAAAGCGCTAAATTATTCCCAATCTCTTGAAGACAGGCTCTGAACGTCGCATAAAATCAAAATTCCAACATTAAATCGCAAAATATTTGCAAAATACCCACTTGGTAGATGACACTGAGAAATATACCTAAAAAGTCGAAGACTAAATCACGACTCATGCAAATTCATCGCCAAAATGGAAAGAGTAATTAAGGAACCTAGTTTATTTTGTATCGATTATTGGCTATTCACTTGTTTTTTTTATGTTGAAAGTTTGAACAACGTGCCAGTGACGTTTCCTTCATTAAAATTCTGAGCTGTTGAAGTTTTCTATACCATAGCTTTGAAGCTTAAACTTAGGTGTAGGCCGTGTTTAATTAAGAAATAGACATTCTGTATTAATGGTATTAGTTTTCGTTAGTTGGAGCTATAAAATTAAGTTTTAGTAATATGACAAACTTATGGTTTGATTACATTTGTAAGATTTATTGCTGGCTGACGATTGATATGGATTATATTATCTTTGATATGTTTCTTAAAGTAATTGTATATGGGGCAGATTTCTTTCTTGTAATTTAGTGAATAAAACGGTAAGAATTTATTTACTAAATGACAAAACTGACAGTGTTTTATCTAGAAGCGACTATCACCGTAAAAATAGTTATAAGTAGGTATCTACCTACTTTCCCAATGTAATGACATTAATTATATTCTATTATCCATTTACCGAATACAACCGCAAAATGCAAAATCGATAGAGATAAAACAATACAACATCGAACGATATACTCTAATCGATAAACATGCAACATTATTACACAACCGGTTTAAATCGCCTAATAAACCTACTAATCTGATTGAAAATATCAATTCGTCCCCAAACGGACGGATACAGTTTAATTAAAACAACGTGCAGCTTAATTTAAAGTTCGGTAATACAAATTGGTATTATCGATATTAGCCCATCACTAACCTATTAAGGCTATCAGCTCCCTTCTCTTGGGTTGAGTGAGTACTTGATGTACCCGCATAAAAATAATTATAACGACAGACACTTGTCTGGGTAAACATGGCGGGTCGGATCAGCTGTTCGTCTTGTGAACCGTCTGAGAGGTGACTGAAGCCTAGAGGGCGGATGTTTTTTAAGAGTAGAATAATTCTTGAAGGAAGAACACTAAAGGGTAAGGTAGAGGCTGTGGCTGTCTAAAAACTTAAATTATGATTGGTATCGGTATCAAATGACGATGAAAGTTTAATGAACTCACATGATTAGCGAGATTCCGCAGACGTCATGGTAAAAGAAACTATACCCAATTCTGTAGACAGCTAGTGTAGTTTTTTTTTTCTGCACCGTCATGCGTTTTTTTGGTAAAAGATACGTGGTCGAATATGGAGTACGTATGCCTAGAAGTGATTTCATTCACTCTGCTTAAAAACCCCCTAGGATGACACTATGAAAGAATTTCCAAAACGTTTTGTGGGATGTCGTAATTGGGTGGGATGTCCACCATGAACCGGTGGCATCCCCGTGCGTGTTCTCCTGGGGAATTTTGCTTATTGCTTATTAATGTAACCCTATACAAACAGAATCCACCAACTTTCATAAACGAAAATTATTTATCCTTCAAATATCGGTACCAAGTGTTGTTTACTTGTTACAACCGACCCCTTGGCCCCTAGTTCGGAAACTAAACAATACTTACCGTCATTATGGGCCCGCATAAAGTACAATATTTACAACCCCCATGGCAGGAAGTATGTGCTTGAGCAAAGACAATTATGGTGGCAACGGTCCTGGATGAGGTGGGAAAGGAGTTCCAGCTGCTTGCTTTTATGTTAAAGTATGGGAGTGTTTCCTGTCAGGTAAGTTGGGATTTTGAGCTTGAGACTCCTTGACACTTGAGTGCATGTGCAAGTGCATCATAGCTTGTGTCAATGGAGCATAGCTTGGTGTAAGGAGTAGTAGTTAAGCACTATTCGAGTAAACGTAAACAGCAGTGCACTTCGAGCGAGTTTTTTGATCCGTTTAAAACTCAATAAACAATAAAAATTGTGGTTTAAATTAATTTAAATCGATTAAATTTAAACATGTAAATAAACATATTTATGGCACAGATAACTTATAAGGGTACATACCTAATATACGGTATTATGATGGCTAATGGGAGTGACATTTAATCGTTGGAGATTTTTTCTTTTTGATTCCTCTTATCTCTTTTAGTTCTTTATCGCAAAAAATCAAGAGGAAATCAAATCCTCTCTGATACTGTAGAAGCGATTTATAAACTTTAAACACACTTAGTGAAAACTGTAAAATATATAAAAGAAGATTTGATGTTAAATTAAGTATTAAAGTTCTCTCTTATCTAATGCAATTATCTCTTAGTTAGCTCCACTAGACAAAGAAAAACAGGGGGAAAATTAAAGCTTATTCTTGCCGGCAAAAATTGCACTCACTATTTTATTTTGTTCGCGTATGGAAATGGAGGTAAAGTGTTATAGCGCTTCTACACGTACGTTGATGTTCGATGAGCAAGTATCATCCAACATAAATTAAGCCATGTGAATCATGCTCGTAAAACATTTTGGTTCGATTCCGAGCAATAAATCCTCAGTTCTACATATAATGGTTGAGCATAGTACGCACGTCTGAACTTAGCATTTGGGAAAACAGAAAGAAAAACAACTGAAAATTTAATTTAAAACAAAAGAACTCAACCAAACCAAATAGGATTCGCATTTTTGACAATTCACTAATTCCACTATTCTTTCTGTCACAATGACGTCTATTTTTAACATTTTCGACCATCGAGTGTCGTTCGAAATTTAAATTAAAACAAAAAAAAAACAACAATGCCCGCCAGCTGGGCCGGACGGCGCGTTCCGGCCCGGCGGGCGGCGATGCGAGTGCATCCAGCTATGATCGCGTACGACTCAACGGGTTCCGTACTCCCTACATGTTTGGATTGCTATGTACACGTAATTTGATGTCACATTTTTGCATAAAAAATATGTTGTTCCAAAAATTCAGGAGCGTGTTTGAAAAATAAACTAAAAACAACGAGATTGAAGGGAAATAGTTTTCGTCTGTTTTTAATTAAAATGTAACAAAAAATCCAAATAAGTTTGGTTTGAAAAACATTGTATCAAACCAATTCCTGCACTGAAATCGATTTATTTTTTAAACAAAACATTAAGCTCACGTAAATCAAACGTTAGTGGCGACCTACATTGAAATATTTAAATTCGTGACGTAAAAATCTGAATATCGAGGCACCTAATGTGGCCGTGCCTGACCTATCGCAAGTTTCATAACGTGATTTATCGTACAACCTCTTTGTAAAGGTCTAGGAGACCGTGCCATGAAGGACAAAATGCCGGACGGTTTTAGATCGTTGTAAAAGTTTATTTTTGGATCGAAAGATGCCAGATGTTTCTAATGAGAAGTAGTAAATTGTTTGAGATAGTTAAATACCGTGTATGATAATTTGACAAGTAATTTTGGAGTACCCACTTTAACAAGATTCAATTATTTAGAAAGCAACATTGCAACAGTGTCAACCTTGTTTTTAAGAGGATTCTATAAAAAAACATAATAAAAACTGTGTCAGACCTTTGATTGATTTAAAAGAAACAACAATTTAATAATCAATTTACAAAATCATTCGATGACAAGCTAAAACCTATAACAACACCATCAATCTCAAAGGAAATGAGATCGAATCTTTCAGACACGACAAACTATTTTTTCTCCACCACAACTTACAGAAAAACAGTAAATAAATAAAAACTTTACTTAATCGACCTTTTTGTTGGCACTCGGAAGCCTGAGCCATTAGCCGTAAAAAAGGAAAATCGTTTTTGTCTATGGTCTATATCAAGTTCCACAGATAATTAAGTGTAACATAATGATGCGTTCCGTTGATTTTTAAAGGTGCGTTCCAAGCGAGTGCATGTGAACAAGAAATATGTATGTGAGGATATTGTGCTTTTTATGTAGGAGACATTTGAAAAGACATGCATTACAGTGGCCGTCATTGTTGGTTTTGTTTTGATGTGAGCCAAGAATAGCTTATGATTACTGTCGTAATGGTCAATTTAATAAAGAAAAGCAGCGGCTTCCGCTCTTATGCGTGTGTCATGGATACTAGATTTATGATTTGCATTGAAATGTAGGGTTGATTGTATACTTACTGTGTCGGCAAAAGATGAAAGGAAAAGTAACTATATTCTGATTTAAGTTAGTTTGTAGCCCAATGCTCGAAATTTACTTAAATGTAATTATATAAAAAAATCTAATTTTGGTCACACCTACTAATGTGTCAGAAATATGTTACTACTTATTTTCATGTTTGCCGAAAAAGTTGTTCAAGATCCATTTATCTTGCATGTTTTTCTTAATTATTCTCAAATAATGCTTGTTTTGAATAAAACTTACGCATACGTGTAGATTCTGTGTCTGTCCATTTTTATTCCGGAAGAAACTTCCCGACTTTCACGTCGGCGAAGCCACGGGCAGAACCTAGTCTACATAATATTATAAATTATCGAGCAACTTTCCCGGACCTGCCCCAAACACAACAAAAGAACTCTCCTAATAACGATACTCCGACGTAGTAAGCGCTAGTGCGCCAGTGCCAGTGCAGTGGTTCCGAGCGAGTGCGTGTGAAGTTACTGGTGGGGTGACGCGCTCGGGTTGGTCCGCGTAATGGACGGCGACATCTGATGGGAGTACAGTGGATGTGGTTGGAAATTGTTTTACTTGTCATTAAGTATTAGCTGTTTAAAACTGTTTTCAGAATTGCAAGTTAACTTGTAGGTATTGTACCTATCAATGTCAAAAACTGTCAAAATTTAGGGAATCTAGCAAGCAGTGCAGTTGGGGGCAAATATAAATAGATGAATAAAGATTTGACTTGTTTGGAAACTTTTTTGTCGTTTTTGGTTGGGTTTTTGATGCAAGTAATTTTTTTTTAAATTTCTAAAATTTTTGTTAAGTAGGTACTTACATTTTTGGAATCGTCTCTTTTAGCCCTTAATCTCTCTAGTCTCCGCGCCCTAGTCTCTTTTACCCCACATGATTTGGTATGTCACGAAAAAATAAGACCACTTTCTTAGGTACCTAAGTATGTGAGTCCTGATTCTAGTCGTTTTTTTTCAAGATTCATATATTTTATGTCACTTCGGTACTTCAGACAAATCTGATGTGGTTTCATTAGTTAAATTCTATCCTGTCGTTTAGGTTACAGGGTGAGACCCCCTGTCTTATCCCCACTAAGCCATCGTCCGACTTAACTGGAACGTTCTCAGTTCAAGTTCAATGTTCATTAGCGTTTGAAGGATGCCACTCGCGCCAGTGACTCGACTCGACCGTCACTTCTCCCATAGAATGTTTAATTGCATTTTGAATAAGCCGTAGAAGCTTCTAGAAAAGAGTGACTGGACTAATTAATAACACTCCTTTTCCTGGATAGCATACAATATACTATTTATACTTATTTAAAGAAATGTACAGATAGTAGGTATATTTTGTGTGCGTGGCAAATCAATATCAAAAACTTGTCTAAATGAAGGGAAATTACTGGTGTTTTTGACATTTTGCGACTGCGATCGCTCTTTATAAATACGAGATTATATGCCTCTCTGTTATTGAGGTAGGTAGGTAAAAGGGAAAATGCAATATTTTCATCTTGCTTCCATTTGAAAGAATGGCATGTATTGAAATTGAGTTTGAGAATTGGCAACTGTCATGAGTAGTCATGACTCAAAGATGATCGTGTTTTCGTTGTCATAACAGCAGTGACGTCACTAGACGCCGAGTGTTGTACCTAAATACTTCCCGTTTTACGTTATTTTAATTCGTAATTATTGTAAAATTTTTTTTTTTATTTAATTTTTCTCATTTTAATCCCAAAATTTTAATAAATTCTGCATTTGCATCTTCCCCATTGTTGATTTTTTTAGTAAAAGTCGATGAACGAAGTGGCTAGGTATTGCCTTATTTTTAGAAAGTTCATTCTCAATCTTTGAAAAATTTCTATAATTTCCTGTTTCAATTAAGTACTTAAAACGTTTTGAAAACTTTTCTCCCTCAGATATTTCTTAGTTAATTATAAAGTTATCCATCAGAAAATATCTGATGCGGTTGTGATTCAACAAAAAGCGATAATTGTCAATCCATAATTCCAACACATGGCAGCCGTGATGCCGATTATATTTTATGCATTAACAAAAAACTGAAGTAGCAACACTGTTGAATAGCTGTCAGCTGACATTATCATTAATTATATTCATCTTGTAAATGCAACAGCAGGCAAGCGATGCCTAGATCAATACACAATAATGACGAAACAGATGTTTAACAAGTACTTGCAATGTATTTCAATATACGTTAATCTTCCTTTATATAGCTGCAGCTTACAATATAGTTGGCATTAGTTACGCGAAAATGTATGTATGTAATGTGTTTTTATAGACTTCATAACTCTTCTACTGCAACATCTGTGTACTGACTTATACATAAGTAGGAATAAATAATAAACGCAAGGAAAGACACGGCAATAAGGAACGTACGTGCGGAACACAAAGGAAAGGAAAATGAATGCAAAACGCTTCAAAAAGACCCGGAAAACAAAAGGAAAGAAAGTCTGACACCCAAAAAATACCTCATTAATTATCCGTTTGAAAATGTTAGCAGAAATACGTGAAAATATTGCAATAAAAAAGGGAACGGCACCCCTTCGCGAATACCATTCACACCGGAATAATTTTCAAAGTTATCTATACAAGCATTTTAAAATGCGACACAGACAACTATTTAAAACACTGTGCTCTTATTCCTTTGTCAATTTCTAAGCGACTAAGTGAGCACGGAAAATGTCTGTTCGCAATTGGAAAACGAGTGAGTGAATCCGACTGAGAGACTGAGTAATTTATTTATGAACTCGCAAAAGAGATAAGCTTTAATAAAATGGGTATAATTTTTTATGGAGACAACGTTGGAGCCTTCGTGATGACACTCGAAGCTTTATTACTTGCTTTTAGTAATAATGAAACTGTATATCTAGTAATTGATACTGAGACGATATTAAAAGCAAGAGTATTTAATCAGCGTTGAACTGTTTAGTCTCATCTTTGAAGTGGTTTTGTCTTAAATCGATTAAGGCTCAAATATTTGGTCTAGACTATCTTACACTCGCGGCGTTGCCTGTAATTTTTTTTAATTCTACATTCGCATTAATATTATAAGTATTTATATTTTTAAATAAAAGATTCGATCTAGTATGAAGTTCGCGGCTCGTCTCTATTTAGCCAGTAGGTAATATTTAAGTAAAATAATAACAACCGCACGGATCGATCTCCAAGGTTAAGCAACGCTTGCCGAGGTTGGTCTGTGGATGGGTGACCTGTAACATTGAGATTCCTCCGTGCCTCGGAAAGGACGTTTAACCGTTGGTCCCGGCTGTCATTTGGAGATCTTTGTCAGTCGTTACGGGTTATCAGAAGCCAAAAAAAAAATCTGACTCCAGTCTTGCCAAGAAGTACCGTGTTACCCAGTTAATGGGTTGTGGAGTTCTGGTAGGCAGCCGCTCCACGTAAAATACTGGGAGCCGACTCTAATATAGTTGGAAAAGGCTAGGCAGATGATGATTTATTTAAATATTATCATAGTTGCGGGTTCGTCAGAAGCCGGAAAATCAAACGACCAGTCTTGACAAATGGGTATTGTGTTACCTGGTTGTGGAGGTCAGATAGGCAGACTCCCCATGTAAAATATTGGTGCTCAGCTGCGTTCAGTTAGATTGAAAGCTGAACCTCACATAGTTGGGAAATGGTAAGGCAGGTCGACCTAAATAGGTCTAAACGAGGTTCAAATGCGACTGGTTTATCAAGACCGTATTTTTTCTCCTAGACCAGTTTGTGTTCCATTGCTGGACAAAGGCCTCTCATTTCTCCTTCCAAACCTCTTCACCTTGGGTGACCTCTGGCTAAGTTTAACACGCAAACGTGATCAGAGGGTCTAGCTAAGCAAGTGACAGCTCTGACAGCGGTAGCTTAGCGAAGGCGATTTTCAAAACGTCAAAAACGTTGACGAACGTTATAGAAATTACACAGCGTGAATAATCGCCGTGCATCGCTAATTATTAGGTCTTTGTCTAGAGCCTCGATCGATCGTTACACCACTATGGCCGCAGTCGACCTCGACGGCGGGCGGCGTACAATAATAAAATATTCCAATAATATCGTAATTCACTTAATTACAGAACCTCTTTATTCCATCTACATTCATTAACGCACCGTACATGCTCATGAAAGATAAATCTTCTAATCATCAATATATCCAAAGAAATGTACCAACAACGGAACAAAGACCTTTTTTCAAGGGGCTTAAGGTGGCTAATCGCATGCTTATCGATACAAAAGCAAGTTCAATTACTTAACAGATTCTAACTTAGACGTACAACCTCTTTGGAGAAAGAGAACAGCGCAGGATGTCCATTTGGAAAGTTGTACATAGCAATTTCGATCTGTCCGAGCTATACGTAATAAAAGAATGGCTATTTCTTTTATGCTTTATCAAAGAGAAAAAGTTAATTTCTGAAATTTTTGCCGACCAATCGGTATATCTGTGTGTATTGACTTTGGTTTTTGTAATGTTATAACTGAGATTGGTTTTTATTAAGTTGATTGATTGATTGTTTATTGCACTAGTGAAATTCAGTCTCAGTTTTGATTGAAAGTTTAGAAAAAATAGATTGGAGTATGTTTTAGAAAAAAATACATAATATTATGATACTGATGATATCTAAACTTAAAAATAGTATTAGAGATATTTTTTTTTGTAAGAATCTATGGAGGTAAAGATTTGATTATGAAGATTTATTACTCTCATAGAAAGCTACACTATAGTTAAGTACCTTAATCTTTCATGATTCCAGTGTAATAAAGGTGCTTTTCCATCGAAGATGTTTTTGTGGACATGCACCATGTTATGAAATATTTTTGCATTTCTTAGAGGTAATTCAAAACCAGCCAAGTGCGAGTTGGACTCACGCACGAAGGGTTCCGTACCATTATCTATAAAAAAAAACAGCAAGAAAATCACGTTTGTTGTATGGGAGCCCCACTTAAATATTTAATGTATTCTATTTTAAGTATTTGTTGTAATATCGGCAACTGAAATACATTATCTGTGAAAATTTCAACTGTCTAGCTATCACGGTTCATGAGATACAGCCTGGTGACGGACAGACAGACTGACATACGGACAGATGGACAGACGGACGGACAGCGGAGTATTAGTAATAGGGTCCCGTTTTTTACCCTTTGGGTACGGAACTCTAAAAATCACTGTAATAACAAACAACCACAGTAAAATATACTAAGTATCACAACACAGCGAACTCAAAATTCAGACAATTAGTCGGTTCACTGTAGCTACGTTAGTTATGGCCAGCAGAATTACAAAGCTGAACCTCGGTGCTTTGAAAAGTTAAATCTTGCTGCAGTGGAGCGAGAGCCTAACCTACCAAAGAGATTGCAGGTTTGAGGTGTGGTTGCAGTGTTAGCAGGTAATGTGCAGTTGAGACTTTTGTATCCACTGGATGCAAGAAACATAGGACCCGTCTATGTGGTAACGCTTGGAGGAAGCCTATGTGCAGCAGTGGACGTCTACGGCTTAAATGATGATGATGCTTATTTATATTTTACCTGACCTGTTCCTGATACAGAGGTGGATGCAGCTTTATGTTAGCGCCTCTTAGACAGAACGAATAATTATGATATTCTTCAAAAATAATCTGCATTGCTATCGACCGAAATTGTGATTTGACTGACGGCATTGCCAATTTTATTGCAATGTTTAGCCTCTGAACAAAGTAAAGACCAGTCCTTGGGTCACGCGAAGTGTCAATTTAGTGTCTGGACCGATCTCTAAATAGTGCATGAGCACTCGAACCCCACATCTCCAATCCCATCACAATTTGCATTCAAAGGAACCAATCCTTAAGACACAAACTTAATCTAGTCTAGAGAACCTCTTAACATAAATTCTCTCCAGCCTAACCCGCTGCAAGAGTGACCGAACCCATCGTCTGATCGCAAAACATTTGCCACAAAGTTCCTTTACCTATTTCAGTATAATTTGATGAGAGTATAAATTGTAAGTAGAAAATAATTATGATCAACATCTCCAATCCATCACAAGTTACATGTAAACAAAACAATTCCAGATCATTAAGATTTAGTTTGTATAAAAGAGCTGTGTAACTATTTTTGGTGTACAATGAAGCTTAATCTACTCTCAAAAACATCCTAACATAAATTCCCTCAAACCGAACCCGCTGCAAGTGTGACCCAACCCATCGTCTGCACGCAAACCATTTGCCACAAAGGTTCCTTTACCTATTTCAGTATATTTGATGAGAGTCGCTATGTGCTCGGGATGAAATTTGTTTTGACCTAGGAAATGCGGTAGACTGCGTCTAGATTGAGTTGGGCTTTGTGGCGAGAATAGGATCTTGGGAGATTAGCTGGCGCCTGGCGTGCCTTCTGCGAGATTCATTTAAATGCCTGCAGAGGCAGGAGATGGTTTTGCCTTGTCTGAAGGTTATCTAGTTTTATAATGGTGTTTTACGGTTTACCGTGCTGCATGCTAAAGATGAAGCTGGTTTCGAGGAAGGCGTATTTTTTATGATGGTTTTTCAATTGAAAGTCATTTATTTTTAGGGTTCCGTACGCAGAGGGTAAAACCGTATTACTACGACTCCGCTGTCCGTCTATATGTCTGTCCGTCTGTCTGTCTGTCTGTCTGTCTGTCTGTCACCAGGCTGTATCTCATGAACCGTGATAGCTAGACACAAATACTAAAAACAGAATAAAATAAATATTGTAGTGGGGCTCCCATACAACAAACGCGATTCTTTTGCCGTTTTTATAGATGGATGGATGAATGGTACGGAACCCTTCGTGCGCGAGGTCGATTCGCATTTGGCCGGCTTTTTTGTTTATGTTCTCAGATTGTATTAAAAAGCTGTTAATTATCTATCGGAAATGACTGTTTTGGCCCCTAAGCTACGCCCCTCTTGAGCCTCCAACCTAAATGCAGGCTCGTTCTTTAGGCTCACATGTCAAAAATTAATTATAAATCTATTTATTTTACAAACAATATTAAAATAAAAGTTTCTTCTAACAAACACGAAATCTTAATCCGTACACGAAAACATTTCCACTTTAGTAAAATTCTCGTTTATAAAAACACTCAACGTGAAAACTTTGTTCCAAACTCAGATACCTGAAAATGTAAATAATGATTTCATGCCGAAAGTTCCATGTTTTGTGAACTTTCTAGGTAGAAGTGAAGGACTAGATGAATTTGTTTGATGAAATATTATTTCAACGTTTCGCAAAAATTTGATTAAATTGAAATTGAGACTTTTCATGGTACTTGACTATATTGTGAAAACTCTTCCAAGCAATCTAATTGCAAAAAAAACCTTGTTATGGGTAGTTAGAACTGAGGAGCTTGTGAGTGTTAAATAAGCCGCACGGGTCGATCTTCACGGTTAAGCAACGCTTGCCGAGGTCGGTCTGTGGATGGGTGACCATCTTAACATACCGAGATTCCTCTGTGCCTCGGAAAGCACGCTAAGCCGTTGGTCCCGGCAGTCATTTGTAGATCTTTGGGAATCGTTACGGATTGTCAGAAGCCAGCAAATCTGAATCCAGAAGACTTTGATACCTAACTAATGGGTTGTGGAGGTCTGGTAGGCAGCCGCTCCACGTAAAATACTGGTATTCAGCTAAATCCGGTTTGATTGGAAGCCGACCCCAATATAGTTGGGAAAAGGCTAGGCAAATGATTTTATGGGTAGTCAGAACGTCTAAAAGCAGTCGCTTCATTCAAGATTTTGCTATTCAAGGTTAAACTGGAAGTCAACACTAAATAGATGAAAACATTGATGGAATTTCGATGTTCCTTACAATTCAGATAAGTTTCAATATTACTAATTCAGATAAAAGTCATTTTCTGAGCTGAATTTCCAGGTCGTTTTTGATGTTAATCGAATTATCAAAAGTTGTTTTGAAATTCAAGGTTTCCTTTCAATATCTTTTTTTTTTTTTTTTTTTTTAAATCTTTATTATTTTTATGGGGGTTTTTATCCACAAGGATACGTCAACCCCATTGTACCTTAAACAATATAAATGCACTTTACATTACTTACCATATAATATTACGGATTTGAGCTTACTGCCAGCCTACAAAGTTGTTTTGCTAGATCAGACTTAGGGTATGATAATATCGTCTGAATTAAGCCAATATCTAACCTGTTCAAGCCATACTCTCTTTCCAATTTTTCTCTCTCAATCTTATTTTTTACACAGTCCATCAACAAATGTTGTACGTCCTCGATTTTATTACAAGTAATGCAATTTGGTGATTCGACTTTTTTCATCAAGAACGCAAACTTTGCCGATGGATAGTGTCCCGATCGGAGTCTTAATGCTATTTTAACATAACCTCTGTTCAGTTTGCCATCATCAAACCATAGATAACGAGGAGGCTCATGCTGAATGGTTTTATACCAGATTCCCTTTGTTTCCGATTTTTCATCAAAATGATTTTTCCAGAACTCGTAACATTTAGTTCTAAATTTAGGGATCAAATCTGAGTAGTCCGGCAAAAAACTAAACTCATTTCCATCTACAGCTGCTAACTTAGATATTCGATCAGCCTCCTCGTTACCTTTCACACCAATGTGAGCTGGAACCCATTGCAATCTAAATTCAATGCCATTTTTATTGAATTTATGAATGGTACTAATAATATCGTAGGCTATCGATACACCTCTGATACCAGAGGCACATCGAGCCACGTGTTGCAAAGCGCTTTTGCTGTCAGAAAAAATAACAATTTTATTTAATCTTCGTTCATTTGCATATGACATGGCTTGAAATATTGCAATAAGCTCCAGCGTCATGATTGATACACAAGCATTTATCTTGAAACCAGTTTTAACATTAAAATTTTGATAGAAATACCCAACCCCCTGTCCATGCGCACTCTTAGACCCATCAGTATAGAATTTATGCCAACCACTGTATTTTGTATTTAGTTCTTCTATAACATTATTTAGTAGGAAAGTAGGTTCAAATGAAGTTTTGCTACCTGTTACGCATTCTAGATCACCTTTAATATGCTCCTGCAATTCAATGGCTGATACCCATATATCTAAACTAAACATCCTAAGCGTATCTGATGAGGACACTTGAAATGTTTTTATATCATCAACTGTTTCAACGAGTAAAGGCTTTTTTTTGTTCTTCCAGTATTCATTATGGCAAAGCTCGCTCAAATCAGATATAATATCAACAGTTGTATTATTAGACCAGGATACACTTTTCAACATAAATTTATAGGCTAAGTATTGTCTTCTTAAAAATAAGGGCATTATATTTAACTCGCACTCCATAACATGGATAGGGGTACTTTTAATAAATCCTCCCGTGATTCGCAATGCTTGATTCTGTATTTTATTTAACTTGTTGGTATGAACTTTGGCGCCACAATCATAAATGAAGCTACCGTAGTCAAGCCTACTTCTTATTAATGAGATATACAACCTACGTAAATGCTTAGTATGTACACCCCACGTACTACCGGCCAACACTTTCAAAATGTTAAAAAATTTCGAACATTTATCTACAGTTTCCTTTACGTGTTTCCCCCAGCGCAAGTTCCTATCCAACCAAATCCCCAAATATTTCACACAATCCGATCTTGCCAATAGTTGGCCGTTTGCTTTTAGGGTAGGAAAAAATCTCCTTTGGCCCTTACTAAAGAGACAGTATTGAGATTTACTTGGAGATAAAACTAAACCCAATTCATCTAAAAAAATAATTACAGAGTCAAGCGCTTGTTGAATAAGTATTTCACACCTTTGAATGTCTTTATCGCTAACAAACAAAACAAAGTCGTCGGCATACTGCGATAGTAATATGTTTTGCGTTTGGATACATATTTTGTGTGTTATTATATTGAAAAGCAACGGGGATAAAGGATCCCCTTGCGCAAGGCCTTTATTGGTCCATCTGGAGAGTGTAGTTTGACCAGTGTTCGATTTAATATTGAGGTATCTTTCGCTTAAAAAGGACCAAAGATATGTACAAATTTTAGTTCCTATTTGAAGACTATCCAATATTTTCATCGCTACATCAATAGAAACGTTATTGTAAGCGCTCTCAATATCTATAAAACAAGCTAACGTTGGAATATTCTTGGAAAAACCTATTTGAATATGTGAGACTAAACGAGTTATGGAATCTAAACAGGACTGTGATTTTCTAAAGCCGACTGTATGCGGTGAGAGAACTTTTGTGTTTTCAATGTGCCACTCTAAACGTCTAAATATTAATAAATGAAAAATTTTAGAGAGACAAGAAAGTAAGGATATAGGTCTTAATTTCGGTTCACCATGAGAGGTGGAATTAACCTTTGGGATGGGGATTACCTGTATGTTTCGCCAGTGTTTAGGAATAATGCCAAATTTAAAAATATTATTATATAATCTAAGCATGAAATTTTTTGCTGTATCAGGTAAGTTATAGATCATGGAGTAAGTTATGCCATCTTCGCCTGGCGCTGTGTCCTTTTTTTTAAAACAGCTTTTAAGTTCTGGCATGGAGAAGTCAGCTTCTAAGGTTAAATTTCTAGATTCAAATGTTGGCATAACATTTGTGACGTAATCTGGAGTAAGTGAACACAGCAGCTCGCTTTGCTTTTCAAGAGAACAATACATTTTATTTTGTCTAAAGCCCTTCATCCATCTCATGCGACGCCAGAGATCAGAGGCTGAAGTTACTTCATCAATAGAGTTACAGAACTTCTGCCAGCTTAGAAATCTTTCTTTACGTATTAGGTCTTGTGACTCATGAGTTAGTTTCTCTAAATTTGACAAATTTTCGGGAGTAGGGTTACGACGAAAGGTGGTCAAAGCTAGTCTACGCTGAGCAACTATTTTCGATAATTGAGGGTTCCAATACTGCTTTGGAATAAAGTTTCCAGCAGGTTTATTACAATATTTTATATAGGGAATATGCTTATCCGCCGCATTATTAATTTCATTAACAAAATGATCATACATATTTTGAATCCTGTTCGATCCGTCGCTGTATACACCAAGATTATCGGCAATAGTTCGAGAGTATCCAGTCCAATCCGCTTTTTTCAGGTTCCGTTTTTTAATAAAAATAAAGTCATTAATTATATGAATCGACATTTTAATTATCAAATGATCACTTCCTAAGTTTTCATTATACACCTGCCACATAAATTTAATAGCTATGTCTGATGAAGCAAAAGAAATGTCAGGTGAGGTTTGTTGTAAAATTCCGTTGACTAACTTTACTCGCGTGGCCGCACCACTGTTGAGAGAAATAAAATCATTGTCAAGCGCCGCGTTCATAATCTGAATACCTCTCGCATCAGTTTTGACTGACCAGTTAGTGTGGTGGCCATTGAAGTCACCGGCTATTATTGTTTTCGCGGAAAAAGTTGAGAAAAGTGTATCCCAGTCAGCCAATTGCGTTTGTACGGAAGATGGACAATAGATAGACAGAACATATTCTAAATCTTTGCAGTTGAGAAGTTTTACACATAATATTTCAATGCCAGAATTGTTAGTGCTAAAAGAATAAATATGAGAATGAATAGATTTGTGTACTATTATTGCCACTCCTCCGTACGAATCGTATCTATCATTTCGATATACATTATAGCCACTTATATTTATCGTAGAATCAATGTCAAACCATGTCTCGCTAATAACGGCAATGTGAATACATTCACGTATTAATAGATCCCTAAAACTAATCAATTTGGGCCAAAAACTTTGAGCATTCCATTGCAATATGTTTAACTTTATATGTTTAGGTAAATTATCCATTTACGAATTTAATTAATCGCTCAATTAATCTCCCATTTAACAACATACTAGTCAAAAACTTATTAAGTTCACCAGAAATCATTTTCAAAACAGAACTAATTTTTTCTTCAAATGTACCCTCTGCCAGTATAATATTTTTAATTTTAAACCATAATTTCTTAAACTCAAATTTATATGTCAACTCGCTGTCCCTTTTACCACTCTCTTCTTCATTCTGCGGTTTCTCTGTTACGGTTTCCATTGCACGCTTATTAGAATCATAAAACTCCCTCTTTTTCTTATTATTTCTTCGTTTTGATTTTGGTGCTTGAAGAATTGTAGACATTTCACCTGAACTTTTTTCTGACTCATCTTCTATGTTCTGATCATCAGATACCACATCTTGCCGTTGCAAACCCGCCACTAGTTTATCTCGGTATGATTCATAATTATTCTGTAGATAACTAAACTGGTTGTGAGGAGACACGGCGTATTCACTCGAATGTTCCCTAATGACCTTTTCTTTTTGTTTATTTTCATAAAATAACTGTAGGGCTCTGCGATATGTTACTTGTTGTTTGCTCATGATGCTTCGTATAGACTTTTCTTTCACAAAGAAAGGACACTTTTTGTCTAAAACAAAATGATCGCCCTTACAATTAAGGCACTTATAATTTTGAATGCTGCAATTAACGTGATCCCCCGCACATTTCGGACATACTATTTTTTTAATGGGACAATATTTTATGAAATGGCCAAACTGCCAGCAACCGTTACATTGTGTCACTGGGAACACGTACGGCTCAACTTTGAAACGGCAGCCATAAGCATGGATAAAAGGAGGCATGCTATTGCTTTGGAAGCACACCCTTATCGACTCACTTTCCACCCATTTCCCGTCTGAATTTAAACGTTTTAATCTTTTAAACGATAGGATTTCAGCAGACGACTCAAAGATTTTAGTAAGCTCATCTTCTGTCAGATCCAAATCGACCCCTCTCACCAAACCATACGTCATAGTCAAATCTTGAGTAAGTTGACAACGCAGTCCTCTTTCTTTAATCTCGTGACACTCCAATAGTTTTACCGCAGATTCCTTATCCTTAAATTGGATTAAAACTTTAAAAGAGCTTTTATATTTGATCCTAATGATACCCGTAATGTTTTCAGATCTGAGTAACTTGGCCATCGCTATTTGCTTAGGTAAAACATCGACGGAGGTGACACATACTTCATAATCAGCTGGGTTTTGCGAAGACAAATTTTTTTCCTCTTCTACCCTCATATTCCTTGTTAGTTCCACTGAGTTACTTGTGATCATACGTTTCGCTCTTCTTCTATTCACCGTTATAAATTCGTCATCATTTCGTTCGTCACTATTTCCATCTTCCCTTTCTTTCCTCTTCTCTGCACTCCTTCTAGTAATTTCACTGCTTTCTTTGCCTTGTAAATTATTCGCTTCCAAATTCTTGTGATTATTTTCATAACTTCTTATTATCTCCATATCAGTAGCATTATCCCCATCACTATGGTCCGACATTCTCACAAAACTCACAAAGCGTCGATCGGCCTCAAGGTCAGCCGACACTCGATTACAATAAGCTCATTAGCTAATGAGTTATACACAACTAATACACTGTACGCGTCCGTTCAATACGAATACCGAATATTGTACTGTTCAATATCTTAATAACGCAGAAAGCTTTCAACGTTCTAGCTCTTGGCATCTCAACTTATATATACGATAACCATTACCACTGGTTTTTTCTAAGGTCGCCGGCAAAATCTAAATATTTCTCAACTGGAAACTGCTGACACTGTATCGCTGCAAGATCATATACATAATTGTATGGACCATCACTTTATGCAGCTCTTGGTTCCAAGGACAAGCTTATCTGCAAAGCGCCATCTTGAATGATAATCATGCACTATTGCTTTAAATAAGTGCACTTCGTGGAGGAAAAATCCAAAAGCTGCACTGCAGAAAATGACAAAAGTTTGAAAACTTTTTTGGGTTAAGCGATTTTGGTAATTCCGGAGTCGTTTAGATTCAGGGCTGTGAATTGTTGAGTTCTTTTGAAAGAAGTCTGCTAATGTGTAAATGATGGGGTCTAACGACTAAGGACTGGCAGGCGGCTGTAAGTTTGAACAAAATCTACGCTACTTAGCTGAGAGGGGCGTTCCTAAATAAGTCCTATTTATTATAGTGATCTGTTCGGATTACTAAGCTCTTGGCATTGGAGTTTTATTTCTGTAATAGTATAATCATTCCAAATGTGAAGTCAAGTTACCTTTAGTGCCTTTTGTAGTAGAAATTCAAGAAAGCTGTCTTGACGTACCTGGAACAAATAAATATTTATTGTTAGCTTTAGATCATGTTTTCTTATGACGTACTAAACGAAAAGTATCATACAGTGTAAAATATGAAGTTGTCAGCATTAAAGGAAAAGTCCATATTGCTGACCGCAAATAAATTGGGGCAAGGACAGGAGAAAAATAGACATATTTGTGTATTATACACAAATATGTCTATTTATACTCTTACAAACAGCGTCGTATAAATGTATATCGTCCTTTTTTTAAGTTAGTTAAAATAACTTCCCTGTTATTTTATTTATTTTGTAGCAAATATTTTAGTGCTATTCAGAGAACCGTTGTCAGGGTTGTCTTGTATAATATAAGAGCATTTTGTACTAAAAGCTGTGTTCCAAAGGATTAGAGTTGTTTCACACAATAGGAGGGTATATTAAATAAACAGGTGTGCGTAGGTATGTCTACTTGTAGTCTAAGTAGGTGTGAATTACTGACGGTTTGGAATATGAATGGTTTTCTTTTTAAAATTACAGCGGGTTTATTTTGGACTATTATAAAAGTCTGTTTTTGCATTGTTGATCATAATTATCAAAACACTTTTTACATTTACCATAATATATCGAGAAATTATAATCTAATAAAGATCTTACGGATTCTGCAATGTTCCGGTCCATTTTAGCCAGATTTTAAGTAACTGTAACTTTATGCCAGAATAAAAAAAGTCACTAAACCGGATGTAGATGACATCTAGCAACCCTGTAGAGCCCGGAGGTTGTCGGGGTGTGAGGCACCGACCTCATTTGGTTGCCGAGAACTCATTAAGTTGCCTCACCGCTTAATTTTTAACTTAAGTGAAAAAAAAATGTGAATTTCCCAGTTTGTGCTCCCAACTGTGAACTTAGTTCAAATATTTGTGGCTGCAAAACGAAATGTTTTACAGAAATAGAATTTATTTCTTGTGCTTATTAGTAGTCGGGAATATTTCGTTGTGTTTGTGTCCTTGCAGAAAGTGAATGTGAAAATATTGAGCTTCAAGGCAATACAAAAAGGTGGAATATTGGATGACTAGTTCCTCCCACGTTTTCGCTCCTGCCCTACAAAAACAGTGCATTTTAACCGGGATAAGAAGCAGACTATCGTGCTTGTCGACATTGAAGCTTGCTATTACAGCAAAAACATCGGTTTATTAATTATAAGTTACCTCTTACAAACAAACCATTTCATAGCTTTTTTTATGGATGGGAAATCATCAAATGACTCCTGCCACTCTGGGAGGAGCGAGAGGGAGTGTCAGACACTTACTGACTAAAACCAGACCAATCCGTGTTCCTCGTAGTGCTCCTTGCTTTCCAGGGCAGTGGTAACTCTTTCGAAATCCGCAACAACAAAATCCGCAACATTTTATACCTTTATAATATTAGATTAATATGACGGGTCGACTTTTACACCAGGTCTAAGGTCAACAGGGATAGAAATGTATTTTATTTGCTAAATAAAATACAATTAAAACCAAATAATTAGCACTCATTAGAGTTATATATAAAACTTCAGTTTATAATATTTAAAAAGAGAAGTCCGACATAGATTCTGGCATCAAAGTCTAGTACGCCCATAAGTCTGTCTTAGAAAACGACATTCTCGCGAGAGGGACAGATAAATCTGTTTATAATTTATTGTTTTAGCGCGAAAAATTGTTCCTGCGAGAGTAAATATTTCTGGCTAGGGTGACAGCAAAATATTTCCCAAAATTACTTTCAAGTATAACGTTGTTCAATTTATAATTAAAACATTTGTCGTCAAACCATGTCAGACGCCCTTGAGGCGGTTTAGAAACTCTGACACTAGGGTGTGTGGGGTCGTTAGAGCTTACTACCCACACGAAGAAGAACAAGAAGAAGAATTAAAACATTTTGAAATCCTGAGGTTTCACCAATTTCCAGCAGCCGACCATTGTTTTTGTAGCGATAAAATTCCACTAACATGACATATTATATTTTGGGTTGAAACACTTTTGTTTCAACCCAAAATATAATATGTCATTTTATACACACACACAACCAAAACACACACATGTTAAAACCAAAACTAGGCAATATTTTAGGAACAGAGGGTCAATTCTACAAATTTTTAAGCAACATTCGCATCTTAGTCGCAATCTGTCAAAAAAACTTAATTTTCATACATTTTTGACAGAAAGCGATTGAGATGCGAATCTGAAGTCCGAACATTGGCATAAGCTAGGATAAGGCTGCGGATCATTCGACCCAGGAATACTAGTAAGGATGGGCAATACTGTCTAGATCTTTATTGCATGATAAAGACATCTCTGGGATTCTTTAGCTGAAATGTTGTCAATTGCTTACTGGCCATTTCATAATTTGTAGTAGCATAAATTATTTGTTATACGAGTCATTACTAGATCTAAAATGATGACACGATGTATACTTTAGTTTTACCGAATTTTTAGATTTTTAGTCTTGCCAAGAAGTACCGTGTTACCCAGTTAATGGGTTGTGGAGGTCTGGTAGGCAGCCGCTCCACGTAAAATACTGGTATTCAGCTGAATCCGGTTTGACAGGGAGCCGACCCCAATTTGGTTGGGAAAAGGCTAGGCAGATGATGATTAAAAACATTTCTTTGAAATTAGTGTTCTCCTTTACCTTAAAAGGTAAACGGAGTTTTTGTGAGTTTATTTTTATGTGATAAAAGATTGTTAAATTATTTTAAAAAAATGCGATAGATAGGCGATCCTTTCTTAGCTTTCCTTCAAAATCTTTCATTTTTGTCAAGAACGTAAATTGACAAAATAACTCACCCACTTTTAGTCTCTTTTATTTATGTAGGTATGTTGCATTAAACAAAGCAAATCTGACTCCATAATATTGATAGACAGATAGTCCCTGATAACACAAAAGCATGTACCAACCTATGTACGTAGGTAGTAATACCAAAAATACCTGAACCTTAAATTCATTGTTAAA
This sequence comes from Melanchra persicariae, assembly GCA_947386135.1. Lineage (NCBI taxonomy): Eukaryota > Metazoa > Arthropoda > Insecta > Lepidoptera > Noctuidae > Melanchra > Melanchra persicariae. Next base: position 9,152,245 of record OX376652.1, on the reverse strand, counting down.
AAACAAATATTAAACCATTAACGAACTCTCGATTTTGCATCGAAAACGGTCGAAAAATAAATGTTTCGTGAAAAAACGCGGCGTAGAATAACATTTTGGTACAATGCGTACACCCGCCATTTTTGTTTGAATACAAAACACAGACGTATTCTGATTAAAGGGTGAAAAGAGACGTAAATAAAAACAAAGAAAAAAATGTGAAATAACGTGACACGCAATTGGGCAAACGGAAACATAGATTTTTTTTGTTCGTGTTTTGTTCGGCAGTGTTGACTCTTTTTGAAAGTAATTAAGAGGTTAGAGGGAACAATCAAACGCTGGAATCTATTTCTTAGAATGAAAAAATAAACGGTTCAAAACAAACTTAAAAATTATGCCACTTAACAAAATATAGTAAGTTTATTGTTGCTATCGCGGGTAGAACCTGGATTAGGCTAGCACAGGAACGTGGGGATTGGCATACGAAAAGAGAGGCCTATGCTCAGCAGTGGGCGAAGTCAGGCTGTGGATGATGATGATGATGAAGTTTCGAGAAATTGAACAGTGTGTTTGTGCACACTAATATTATTATTATTATTCGTAACTATGCTTCTTGGTTTTTTAATTAGACTGCATAATCACAATGGTTGTAATATTAAGTCGAAAGACGTCCACACCTGGACATAAGCCTCCTCAAACGTCACAACGACCTCACATCCAGTTGATTTCCGCCCCCTCACCAGACACATGGCCTTAGTGTGTACTAAGCGCGTTAGTATCTCGTATTCTTGAGGTGCTTTCGCAAACTGCCAAAATCATATCAAGTTTCCTAATTTTGTCAAGTTTTCAAGACATTGATTGTCGCTGAGATGTTAATGCGACACGATTTTTTACGTTTTTTAATAAAGAACAAGAATTGGCCTTCACGTAATCCTGACATAATAAATAAAAAATATTTACACTGCACACACGCCTGTACACACGTGCCTGGATGTTAAATGTATATTTTTTTTGGATAGTAATCTATCCTAGAAAAATACTTTACATTTTTCACCAAACGAGCAAATGTAATCAAGAAAATGATTTAATATTCTTATTTGATCAATAGTAATCGTGTTTAAATGATTGTACGGTAGATTGAATATTACCAATCAATCACGAGGCAACGAGTATCAATCTAGTAGACAAACATACATAGGGTTCACACCCACACTTTTGAAATAATTGAAAATTAAAATAGTGGAGTTTCCATTCACACAAAGAGATACTATTTTAACAAGCTTTTATTTATCTTGCCTTGTTAGTTACTGAGTTTAGATTTATGTCAGTCAGACTGACAGTGTGAGTCAGACTTTGCTGAAAAACATCCACATTTGGTTTGTATGACGAAGCACGGTAAGCACAGTGACATCATTCAAAATCCAATATGGCGTACTCCCAAACATGGCGGATTAATTTGACTTTTTATTTACCCCCATGATAGGGGTATATTGGGTACCAAATAAAAGGTTTTGCCTATAAAAGGATTGGTCTCCACTTGGCCAAAGACGGGAGGAATGAAAGGGAGAAAGGCCTGCAGTGGGACAGAACAGGCTGAAAATAAAAAAAAACTTTTAATAGTGTTTTTTTAATGAAACAGCGCCAACCCTATTTAACAATCAATCAGAATCAATAAGCGGTTTCTAGAGATGGTTTGGGACTAAGTGTCGGTTGACATTCAATGTCGAGGTCAAGTTTTATTTTATGTGGCTAAAATATTACTTTTGTTTAAGGGGTTTCATGGGGTTATCATAATATTAGTGAGTGCTTTTGAATGTGATATGTCTGGCGATGTTTTGTTTCGCCAGTTTTAGTGCGAGAATAGGCATTTTTAAATACCAATCCTAAAATTTAATTTAAAAACGTTCAAATTCAAGTCGTAAAATCGTTTCAGCGACAGTCAATGTCTAAACGTGTCAAAATGTAAGGACTATTATTTAGAAAAGCTTAATGAGAGGATTGGTAGATAGTAACTACTAAAATTATATTGGTACAGAAAAAAAATAGGTACTCTTATTTAATCTAAACATGAAACATATCACTATATACATAATCTTTGTTAGAAGCCTGAAAATGTGACTCCAGTCTTGCCATGAATTACCGTGTTACCCAGTTAATGGGTTGTGGAGGTCTGTAGGCAGCCGCTCCACGTAAAGCACTGGTATTCACATGAATCCGGTTTGACTGGAAGCCGACCCCAATATAGTTGGAAAAGGGCTAGGCAGATGATGATGAAACATATCTAGTGTAGTGAGTAAAACAGTTTTTTTATTTGTTTAAATAAAAGTCATTCGTAGTTAGCTAACATGGGATGATTGTGCTTGGATTCAACTTTCAACACGATAATTTGGTTATTATAAGAAATAAAAGAAATATTTTTCAAAGGAAATATTCGACTATTTCAGGCTCCCACAACATATTTATCTAAAACAGATTACTATATAAAAAAGAAAACACATCCAAATACAGAATTCAATTTAGCGTTACCCTTTAGGCAACCGCTTAACGCTCGATATTGGAATTATTCGCGCAAACATGTGTCTAGAAACAAAATTTTGAAAACCAGCCGACATTGTGACCTTGGACATACCGAAGGTCAAGGTCAAAGTCAAAATTCCGGCAAGTCAATTTATCTTTATGTGTATGTTCATAACATGTATTATTAGTTAGAGTACTAACGTAATAAGGAGTAAAAAAAGGGATTTTAGACGTATTGGCTGCGTGGGTAGTTTAATATTAGATCCGCCGTATTGGAGATGGTTATAATAAATGATTTAGAGTAGCTCTGTTTTTGGCAATACAGTTTAGTAATCCTCGAAAGTAAATTGGTTTATTTTTTAACATTCCGCAAATACTTCATGAACATTTTTAATTAACTAAGTAGGTATGTTTGAGAAAGTTTCAGAATTTTTGGATTTTGAAACTTTCTACAATTTATAATTATAACTATCATTAGTGTTGATGTAAATTTAAACTAAATTGTGTCTCAAATTTGCATATGTTGATGTAAAGTTGTTTAGAGGCAAATTAACATAATAGAAAATACTGAACTACTATTTTAGAAAACAAAGTAAATATATGAGTTAACATAACTAAAAATACATAAATGTTACCTATATTTTTACATAAACCATGTATTAAAAACCTTTCAGCAAAACACACGTGTGTGTATGCCATACGTACTGAAATAAATCATTCTCATCATAAAAGATAACTGTGGCGGTTTCTACGCGCTGCGTAGCGGTGCTACGAGATGCTACGTCGTAGCCGCGTAGGCGTCGCTTAGGAAAACTCCGTGCCAATAAGAATTATAGGTCTATTTGGTATAAAGCTTAGGTTTATGAGGCTTTTTTCTTGAGGTATAAAATGAGGGGTAAGCAGATTTTCTAGTTGTGTTTGCAGAAGAATATATTCAGACGAGAAATGTTAGCATATAAAGTGTCGTTGTTACGATATTTTTTTATGACGGGTTTAGAAGAGGACTGATTTCCATCTTTTTGATATTTATTGGTTATAATTCCGCCTCTTATATGCACTCAGTATTGACATATCAAGATTTTGTGCCTCGGAAAGCACGTTTGAAGATCTTTGTCAGTTGTTAGGGATAGTTAGAAGCCTGAAAATTTGACACCAGTCTTGCCAAAGGGTACCAGATCACCCAGTTTCTGGGTTATTTTAGGTCAGATGAGTAGTCGAGGTCAGATGACAAGCTACGAAGGAGTTGGAGTTTATGTTTTGGAATATGCGCCATGTTCATTATGCAACTGTTTCTGTAATTTTCTTCTTTAAAACCAAAATAATCATGCTTAAAGCCATCAAAAATGTCTCACTTGAATTAACAAGACACACCTAACAACCAGCTCTAAACAAAATACGTTTATTACAGTACACAGACTTCATTACACGAGCATGTAACCCGGAGAAGAATGTTTACAGCTCATTCTGTGTAACAGTAGTTATATGGTTAGGAAGATACAGGTTACGACATTCATCTAGGTAATTAATTGGATCTGTGGTCCATAGTATGCAGGATAGAATCTTTGTTACTAGCTAATGCTAATGGCTTCGACTATGTAAGGCTGCCTGTCCATTGACGCGGAGCTAGGCAGTGCGGAGCGGAGTTGCAAACTGTGTGAAGCTAGTCAGAGTTCACGCGACTAATAATTTGATTGGGTAGCCGGCGTTTTTTCGCCGCTTCCTCGCTCCGCTTCCTCACTCCACTTCCCGGTTTTGTATGAATTTTGAAACTAGTTCGCATTTGCCTGTCCATTGAAGCGGAGCGGATATTTTATGCAATTTCATTGGTTAATATTGGCACAGCTCCGCTCGGCTCCGGTCCTCTCCTCTCCGCTTTTGTGGAGTCAGCTTTAAAGTCGAGAATTATCCCACTGATCATACTCTCAGGTTACAAAGTACTCCATGTCCTAATCCAGGATATTTATTTATTTATTTACACATACAATTATTTTTACAGGCAGAACCCAAGGTAATAAAAGTAGTCATACAATGCGACATCCAGAGACGCCCCTCACAAACTGATCAACCACCCACTCGAGTCCATGATTGACCAGTCCCAAGTAACGTCTCCGCATGCCAACATAAGCTACATCTCCTCGTATGCGAAGTTTTATCCAAACAGAGAGAGAACCGATGTGCAGAGTTATTTTCGCATTCATAATATTAACTTATGGATTGCCAACATTTCAGGGGGATGTGTAAGTACTCATTACCATAAAATTCTTTGACGATAGAATCAAGACTTAAATATGAATAGAAATATCTGCGGTTCAGTACATTTATGTTGAAATTCTTCCGCTACTGGAGACTGACTGAGTGAGTGACCACACAGCTGAAACTACTGGTCGTAGAAAGCTGAAATTTGTCATATATGTTCCTTGGGGAGTGTAGGGAAGCACTAAGAGAGGATTTCCCGATATCTCTACGGTAACGAGAAAAAAAGAGATATGCGCGTATGAAGTGACAAAAGCTAGAATCTCAATAGAATGTAAGGAACGGTTGAATTTTCGGTAAACGTTTTCATCATCATTTTAGTTACTGGGAGATAACTTCTTCATTTCGACTTTCACGAGGAGTAAGGCGCCTCTTCCACTAGCGCGTGAATCGCAGCTGCCAAAAAGCTTGTTTCTAAACCTAAAACGACTGCCCAAAAAGTAAGATCAAAACGAACATTGCACTTTTAGCGATTCTTCCAAAGCAACCATGTACAAAGCATATATTCAAGCAACTAAATTAAAACCATTTCTCGGAAGCCAGTTGTAAGCTGACTGGCCGTAAAGCGAGGCACAAATGAGTTCGCGGAGAATCAATTAGTTGCCCGCTGTATCTCACACCGGCAATATTTCCAGTTGCATGCTAATTACAAAGAAGTAGGTTTACGGCCGCTTTCTATAACATATCTAAATCCCAATCTTGATCCCGATCCTTGTCTGTAACCAATCAACGGCCGAGTTTGTGTCCTTCGCCACACAATCCTCACCTTTGATTGGTTACAGACAAGGATCGGGATCAAGATTGGGATTGAGATATGTTATAGAAAGCGGCCGTTAGTGGAACCGGTCTATTAAAAGCATGGAAAAAGGGGAATTATGGACATGAACAGTGTCAAGGGGCAGAAGGCCAGAAGAAACGACGATGTAAGTTTGAATAATTTAATCTTAAAGAACTCAAACAAAAATCATTGCAAATATTGTTCATGTTACTTGATACATATGCTATTGCACGTACATTTACAATGTGTAACAGAATGAACGAAGTACCTGAAAAGAGGTCATTGTTTTCATCATTATCAACAACTTTCACAAAATCGCGAAAAAATTATCAGTCATTCAGTACATTTTGTCGAGTTATGCGCACATAAATGTATGGTGCAGTCGATTTCAATTTTGATCGCCAGTTAAAAAAGAACTACAATATAAATAGTAATAAAAAAAAACATTAAAAGGATTTTTTGTTAGTTGGTAGACCAGTCATGAATTGCCTCAAAGTATAGGCAATATAAGATATAATTTATGTTACTCATACAATTAACTATATGTATGAATTAATTCTAGACTGCACATCAAATTTGATCCTTACGTTGTTCATTATAAACGTTCTACAATTCGGTTAATATACAAAAACATTATGCTGGTAGTAAAACATTTAGAACTAACTTAGCCGAGACAATTTATAATCTCAATTACTATTTTAAATTGACCTAGATTCTGTAAATAATAAAGCATGATATACCCATTCATTTAAGTCACTGGACTGGATACTTCGTCTTTTAATACCCTTTTAGAGACGTTAAATGTCTAGCAAGATAATTTATTACACTTATTCCTGCTAAGTGACTTTACTGGCGAAGCTGACAAGAGGCGAGGGTAGGTTGACATTTAGCTTGGGGAAAATACAAGCTGGTGTCCATTATAGTACCGAGTACGTTTAGTGCCTCGTGGTTGCAAGGGTGATGGCTATTTTGGTTTATGACACTATGACCGACTTCGGGAAATCGTCAGACAACTTTAACCCTTTTTTATGGATGGGAAATCATCAAATGACTTCTTGAAGGGAGTGTCAGACTCTTACTGACTAAAACCCATCCGTGTTCCTCCTTATGCCCTTTGTGTTCCAGGGCCGTGGTGACTCTATTCACACAGCAAATTTCGCAATCCATGAATCAAAATGGCGGTTTGTCAGTTTTTGTGTAGAGACAACCGTGATTTTTATTTATACATAAAATTATCTGAGTATTGGAAAAAACAGCCCTTTGAAATCTAAAATTAATTTATTTATCGCTGCCACAGCTTACACTTTTCCATCAGGAAAATCAATAGCAGACCGAAGTCTACATGAGTGGCAGTGTAATGGCAATTTTCTGGCAGTCACGTGGGATTTAAACATGACTGGCAAAGTGCAAGTGAGGTTTCATAGCGAAGGCTATCATGCCTTATTTCGCCTAAAGGGTTTGGAACTTCGTACGAACCCTTTTAGGAGGAATGAGGCGTGATTTTAGGCTATGATCACTATTAGCTAAAGTACACACATCTTTCATGGGGTACTGTGTTAAATATGTGAGTACCATGTACTTATTAAGAAAATGGAAATGTTTACCTCTGCTGGGAATACTTTGATCCTATAAGTAGTATAGTATAGGTGCATCGACCTCACATATATTAAAATTAATTTTTGTACTCAAAATATTGTAAAACATTGATTTGAAAAGAGTAACTATGGAGTTTCTTGTCCGTTCTTCTCCATAAGAATCTACCCTTGCGAACGGACAGTAGAGTCACTTTATATTATTTTAAATGTAAATGATGACGTTCAAAAGTGCCATTTAATGGCCTAATTGAAATAAACGTTTTGACTTTGACTTTGACTTTGACTTTGATTTTAATCAGAGTAAAACATTAGGTACCTTACAGCCTGATTAAATCTCAGATCTGTAATCCACCGTCACGTAAGCTCTTGTGATTGGTTGGTTAAAATAACAACCACCATGCATATTGGCAATAGATATAATCAAATTGGCTTTTACAACCCGGAATTTAAATAGCTATATTCTGCCAGGTTAGTCAAAGAGTTCATTTACACTGAGACACAGATCTTCATTGTATCACTGTTTTATAAATCAGTTTATGATTGACGGAGTTCTGTGTTAACAAACATAAATAACAAACTGAATTGAGAACCTTTTTTTTAAAATCGACCTGCACCTGGGTCTGAACTGACCTGTATAGTCCAGAGAATTTAAGAATTACTATTGAGTGTAAACATTTCAAAATTCAGAGGCGGCTTATTGCCTATTGAGTTTCTTTCATTGAGACTCTCTCGCCACTCGAAGACTAGTGTTGCTTCGGGACTAGTGTTGCACTACCTATATCAACCTGCAACCTGTCTACCTCTTCAAGAATTTGCAAGTGTAATATCATGTTTCGCTATGTTAAACCAATCCGCGCACTAAGCCATCCAGTATCCCCCATCTTCGTTATGACTTAGCAGGTGGTGGTGCAGGTAATATTCTTAATATGACCCATCCATAGCGTTATGAGCAAGTCATATTTGTTCTATATAGTGCAATAGCTATGTTTGCTCAAAGGAAGTATCGTGTTTATGATGTGTTTATTTATATCTTTAGGTGAATATCAGAAAATCATAAAAGAAGAGAATTATGGCAGATTATAAAAAATCTAGCGGTTTCCCGCTGCTTTGCTCCCGTCGTCTATTCCACAGTTTAGATAGACAGTTGTTGTTCTATCAGAGAAAGAAATTTCTGAATCTGATAAGTTATTACTTTTTTATAGAATGCGATTATCAAACATAAGAGCTAATAATTAATGTAATGAGTAATGAGCTAATAATTGAAATAAAAACTTATAAGTAAATACTCGATTGTGGGTTAAATTTTCTTTTGTACATAATAATAATTATTAACCTTTATTGCCGACCATATTCACAATAAAAATGAGTTAATAAAAATAGCTGCTGTTTATAACAAAATAATGTTTGTGTCTGTATGCATTGTGTGCAATAAAAACAAAACAAAATACAATTTTAGCGTTGTAAATTTAATGTAACCTTCATTCAGAATTAGATTAGATTGATATAATTAATATTGCAAAGTACAATTTTTTTGGACTTTTTGACAATTGGCATCACTGTTACACTCTCACTTTGTTTGGACCCAGACGTATAATATGTGCAGCAGTACTTTTTATGAAAATATTTTGTCGAAATTTCACGCCGCACTGCATATCCATTTCCCGCAATAATCTCACAATACATAATTAAAATCAATTCTGTAACACCACTCCGGGGATCACGACAGATTATCCTTATTAAATACAGAATGAAAATGATATTATTTACGTATTCATACAAGCTTTGTATAATATTATGGTATAATGTGTCCATTGTATAGTTTCGGACACGTGCAATTAACCCTGTCATTTTCTTAATCATATTTATTATGTAATTATTTAAATTTTCGAGTGTAGTAATTATTTTAATTTATTTAATGAACTAATTGATACCCGTCAGGGTATCTCACAAAATTGTAATGAACCGTCGGCACTATTATTACATTCTATTCTATTTTTTATATATGGCAAACAAAGCCAATGTCGACTATTCTGCTAATGTCCAAAGTAGATTGGCACTATTATTACATTACCTAATTATAGACAGCTTACCATAGATAGTATTTCTCGTGTGGTATCTTCGGTGTTTGACACCGACTTCCAAAATTAAAGTTACTTTGTACTGGTTTTTATTTGGAAGTCGGTTGTATTATTTTGTAAAAAATATTTTTATTTGTCACTGTTTAATGCTACCTACCGCCAAAAAATTCTAACAGGGTGAATGAAATGTGTGTTTTGAGATATGCCTTGTAGTTTAGGATTTGGCCATCCACGCACACTTTAAAAAATCAGCCTGTTTAAGACTAAGTAATACCTGAACATACATAAAACATTTGAATTGAAAACCCCTAAAGAGTTACGAATATAAATTTGGGATGGCGAAATAATTACCGACCCTCAATTGTTTTCAGATTGGGTAGGTACCAACAATGTTGATTGTATATTTCTAATATGTTAGTATGTTTCTAGTATGTTACTCTGACACTAGGGTGTGTAGGGTCGTTAGACTTTACTACCCACACGAAGAAGAAGAAAAAGTATGTTGGTCGTCATTATCATGATTTCAGCCGAAAGACGTCCACAGCTGGGCAAGTCCTCCACAAAGAGTCTTCATATCCACCGATCCTGTGTCCCATCCAGGTTGTCGGTCCACCTTGTGGGAGGCCTCCAAAGCTTTATCCTCCTCTTATATTATTCGTGGGTAAATAATACCAGCCGCACGGGTCGATCTTCAAGGTTAAGCAACACTTGCCAAGGTCGGTCTGTGGATGGGTGACCATCTTAACATACCGAGACTCCTCCGTGCTTCAGAAAGCCGTAGGTCCCGGCTGTCATTTGTAGATCTTTGGCAGTCGTCACAGATTGTCAGAAGCCAGTAAATCATGTTACCTGTTAATGGGTTGTGGAGGTCAGTAGGCAGCTACTCCACGTAAAATACTGGTGTTCAACTGAATCCAGTTGGACTGGAAGACGATCCCAATAAAGTTGGGAAAATGCTATAGTCGACGCCAGATAAATTTGCAATAATGGTAATTCGCCTTTCCTTAATATCTCTGAAGATATCTTGAAAATCTAAAGGAACACGATAGATGTCGATTCAGGGCAGCTTTATGTCGTTATTTCTGTTTTCGGAATTAAGTATGTCAATAATAATGTAGGTGGGTCGATGACTGTTATTGCAAATTTATCTGGCGTCGGCCATAGGCAAATGATGAGAACCTTACAAAAGTATTCACTACCCTTCTATTTGAACTCACTAAATCAATCCTGCTTAAACAACCCTTGAACAAACAACTCAACATTCAACTTACATTCAGAATTCTCTATATTCCTTTTGTCTTGCAAAAGGTAAAGGAATTAACTTCCAGAAAGTCCTTTTTGTTACAAACTTACCTTTTCGATATGAAAGAGAAAAAAAGGTGATATAAAGAAATCTTTGACGGATAATAGAGGGTTTCTTTTTCGGGAACATAACTTTGGTTTTCTTGGAATATAATGTCGTTTAGTATAGTTTTGATTTTGTTTGGTATAGTCTCGGAATACTTTTTACTACGTACCTACCTCAAGCGTCGTCCTAATTGGCTAAAGATTGTACGAGTTAATGAAAGAAAAGGGCATTAGCAGGAATACGGATGGGTATTAGTCAGTAAGAGTCTGACACTCCCTTCCGCTCCGCCCAGAGTGGAAGGAGTCATTTGATGATCACCCTAAAAAAAATTCTGATGACTCGACTGGACAACACTTTCTATGGGCAATCATAATTCTCATCATTCCTCTTCCATTGTTCTCTTTAAGGCTGCGTAGCGAGGTATGTGTTTGTGAACTAATAGAATCGCTTCATTTACCTAACTTCGCTAAGCGCAAGCGCTTCTTTTGGCTCTAACAAACGTATCGCTGCGCATACTCGAACATCTCTGGTGGAAACGCAGCCTTAGAGCGGATTTCACCAATGAAACTGAACGCGATCAGTACATCTAAACTGCGTTCAAGAGCTGTCAGTGTGAATATTCCATAGAAAATTAATGACACTGACAGCTCATAAACATGGTTTATTTGCTGATCGCGTTCAGTTTCATTGGTGAAATTGGCCCTTAGTCGTCTTTGCCCTAAAACCCCTTTCTAAACAATATCTTTCACATATCTATCCATCGTTTCTTTTCCCTTTCTGTGGATATAATGATTCATGAAAATTGTCTATTAAGTAACTCTCAAACCCAATCTCTTCATACTACTATTTCATCTCGACGTCGGATTTGTCACGAGAAAATCTCCGGTGAAGATGGGCCCTAAAATTTCTATTGATACTAAAACTCAAGAATAACTCTTTCAATATTCAAAGGAGTAACCTAAAGTATGTTTGACATTGTAACGTTTTATCTAGCTGATGTAGCTTGGCTGGGATGTCTGCTTAACAGTCACTTAACAGTCGCTTAAGTAAGCTCTACTTTACATTAGAGAACATTGCTTAGTACAAACAGAATAATGGATTTTGTTTATAAAAAAATTGGATTTCGAAATATAAAAAGACCTACATATTTCGAAATAAATGAGATAAAAGATAAGAGAATCTGACTTGTAAATATAATTATAAGCTGTCAAATGGGTTTCTGTTTACACGATATTCTGTATGAAAAATAAACAAGTTTTACAACCAGACTAGGTATTTTCCTGTCAGAAAACAAAACTTTCGCTAGTCTAACCGGCCAGCGTTTGACTGCTAACTGAGTAAGTGATGATGTGCTCGACGATGGAGCACGCTTGCTTATAAGTAACATTTTGATGCTACTTACTGATTTTATTTACTCACAGTTACATTTGTATGTCACCGGAAAATTCCAGACTCCGTAAGATTGTAATAAACCTTGTTTAGATTATAATTTCTCGATATATTATAAAAAAACCCATCCAAATTGAATCGTTTCCAACTTATCCGTGTTTTATTTATTAATAATAGTTTACAATTTAACGCAATATTTTACAATCTGACGGCGTCTGCAATTTTCCGGTGACATGTACATTTTACAGGACTTGAAAAATTGGTGTGGTCATGTCAGACTGACACAACCACAACGTACTGAAAAGAGTATTCCGTCGCCAATTTATGTCACAGCAAAGTCATTCCATATTATATTTGGACGAAACTTTAATAACCAACTCCCCAACTTCAACATCGACACACTGTACCATTTTATTAGCGTCACTGAGATTATTGCAGTCACTTAGCTTAGCCTTGCGCCCTCTATAATCCAGGGATTTCCACACGTCCGCTCAACTTGCAGTTAAGTTTAAACTAAGTTAAATTTCATGCGCTTTTTATTTCGACCGGATTATTTAGACTAAGTAATTTTAATTAGGTCACTGGTTGAAGCGAAGTTTGAGTGTAGTTTTTAAGGAAATGCGAAGTTAATGAGGTCCGAAAATGGACCTCAGTGAATTACTATGAGGTTGAGTTTGATAATAGGAAGGTACAATTAAAACACCGATGGGATGAAGAATTGGAACTATGAGATTCAATTCAATAATTTGATTAATCCAAGTTAATCGTAGACGTGGCGACTCTTGGGATAGGCCTATCTATGTCCAGCAGAGGACTGTGTCGGTCGGTTGAAATAAAGGTAATTAATAATTCATCAAGAATATATTGTCCTTATAACTATTTATTTGTACAATGTATTCAGTTTTTCGTTGGAAAAGCTTATTTAACGTTCCAAGTTTATTTTAATAAATCCAGTATCAATCTTACTTCGCATCGCAATATCTATTTACCTTGGTTTTCTAGACTCTTTTCTATCCATTCAGACGAGATTTCTATCTCCAATTTCGAAGAAAATACTTTTACCGTCTAGTCTTGGGCTTGACAGTAAATAATTATACTCCATCTTGGCTTATAAAGTAGGAAATATATCAGGAACCCTTTCAATCGTTTCTATTGGCCAGCTAAACGACGTAGTAGGCTGTCCACTGCAATCATATGACAAATAAGACCCGGTTCAAGCCGAAAACCGGGTCGCAATCGGTCAAAACGTCCATTTCTGTCCGTTATAACAGCCATTCAACGATGACCTCAAACGCCAAGCAATTTAGTAACAACGCCAAGTTTCATATAGGTCCATACTTTCTGGTTGTATGAAAAATGACATTTAGTATCGTATTACGAAATACAGGACGTTGTACGATAACACGGAGTAATGTGACGTCATTTTACACGTCTCGGGAATCGATACTCGCTTTCACAGCGATTTCACGCTAATAGCTAAAGTATTAAGGTTGAAAACTGTCTGTTACAGAGGTAGCCAATATTGCTATCTAGATAAATTGTAGCGTCGAAATGTGTAAAAAATAAGGTCATGTTTGCGTTCAAATAAGCGGAAAAATCCGGTTTAAAGCGGTTGCAACCGGCGCGCGTCGGTAAGCACCGGATTATTAGGTGCATGCTGGCTTTAAATGGATTTGCTTATTCCAAGCCAAGTGAAAATGCGTCTTAAAATGTTCCACAGTTGTATTTTTTAAATCGTTTGATTTATTACTGCAGTTTCCTGAAATCTGGTTAAATCCAGTGTTTATATTGTTAAAAGCTTGCGGGGCTTAACCGAGTTACGTAGTTTGAGTGCTTCTATTCAAATTTAATGTACACAAGACTCATGTAATTTTCACGACCTTTGAAGCTGCTGGGGTGGGCAGAGCTCTAGGTTTAGTCATGGAGTTAATTAAGGTTTATTCATGAGTTGCTGTTGCAGTTGCTGCTAGGATTGATTTCAGTCAAACTGAAAATTGACAAAGAGGTGCATTATTTTTTTCCCGTTTTAGTGTTTTACTTTCGTAAAGGCAAAAAAGTAAAAAGATGTTCGCCTTTGACAAAGTTTTAAAGATAGCTTGAGGCAATACGTAGGACCTTATTAAAGATAAAAAAGAGCTAGAAGAGAATGCCTGGAAAACCGAAGGTTGTCTGGAAAATATCGATCCAAATTGTAAAGATTTTATAATAACCTCAAAGTTTTGCCCTTGCAACGTGCAAGTGCTGTGAGTAATTAGCTTTTATCCTGAATAACCACTTTATTCCGGCTAGCCTGTTTCAGTATCGTACTAGAAAACATACGGCAATGCGCCAGCGATGCATGGTGTGCATTACAAATGCACAAAACGTTTTGGGGACTTTCATTGTGCGCAAAGCTAAGGAGTGGGTTCTCCAGTCGGTTTTTTTTTAGTTTGTATTTTCTGATAGCTAGCTTAATAATTAATTTATTTCGGTTACCCAACAATTCTTAACGCAATTCTTTTATAATCATTTTATTTGTTATACCTACTATTATAAGTGTAACAATATTATTTAAAGGATAACACCGCATACACTATATTATTCTTGGTTTAACAATAAATCATTAAATTAACTTACAATAAAATATTTAAAAATTCTAGGAGCTTTGAATAGGTTACTTCTAGGCAAGCGTGCTCTATCGTCGAACACATCATTGCTTTCCATCAGGTGAGATTGTGGTGAAACGCGAGCTGAAAAAAAAATGCAGGTTTCTTGTGGGATTGGGGCTCAAGTTCATGTTCATGGGGATGAAGTAGCGAAAAAGAATTGTAGAACATAGTACTATGAGCTTTTTTGCAACGAGATTTTTCAAAATTTAACCCAGTTTGTAACACACTCATACATTTGAAACCGTGGGGTTTTTTGCTGGATTGTTAGCTAAGTCCGGCTAACGAGCTATACGTCTTCATTAAGTGTGGCGCGGTTTTACAACTCCGCTGAAATGTTTTGTAGAAGGATAATAATAATTGCGAATTTCTGCTCGTTTTTATACAACCTGTATAACAGAATAAACGCAATAAGGGGTTATTGTACTCATCATTATGAACTATTACTATTGGACCAACCCCGAAATCGCAAAAAAAATGAGATGTTCAGTACATTTAAACTTTTCAGGTATTGCGTTTATTTTTTTTCAACACATTTGCTCAAAAAATGCATTTACGAAGCCTGTATGCATCGTTCGAAAGTTCAAAATTATGCACCACACAATGGAGCGTGCGGCAAAGTAGGTACTCTCACTTAAGTACATATTTTACCGCTAACTCCGTTGTATAGCGCCGTGCGTATTCTTTACGGTTTTTTTTTAATTTCCATAAAAATTAATAAGAATTCCAGCAAGGAGTTTCACATCACGAGAATAATATAAGCTGAATGATCGAACCGATTCGAACCTCCTTGGAAGTGCTTTTGCTGTATACGTTTGTCTCGTTTTAATATTAAAGAGAAAATGAGAGAAGATAAATAAAAATAAATGAAAGACTTGGTTCTAATTTTCACCACGCGCATGTGGCGCCCTTTGCAAATTCGCGCCATTTTCATATTAGAAACGTCAAAGATTGTTGCGACTTTCCTACTGATTTCTAAAGACATTTTTTTTTATTTCATTACTTATTGTACTGTTTTCTCGCAAATGTGTCGAAAAACGTTGTATGACACACGTGCGGATTTGGTTTTTACAAACTCGTGACTATGGTAAGCCCTCGACTTCGTCTCGTGCTTACATTCGTCTACTCGTTTGTAAAAACCAACTTACCGCACTAATATCATAAATAACTATTATACGTTGTTTAATTTAATCGAAATATATAAAGGAAATAGATAAAAATAAGTACAAAAACTGTTAATCTGTTAAAACCCATATTGATTTTTAAAATATTGAAAACTACTTTTAAACAACTAAAACTATTTTATTTAGTAAATTGCATTTTTTTTTACAAATTTCTTACATTTACATACGAAGATATCTATAAGGTTGGCTGGCTTCTTTTGTGGCCCTTCGAGTAACTTTTTTTCATATCGATAAAAAGTTTAGGTATCTAACTAAGGCGTTTAGTATTCATTGATATTTACTAAAAAACCTCTGTTTAAATTAATAGTTCTAAATATTTTACACACACAGTTAGAACTATTAATTTAAACCGAGGTACATTCTTTTTTTATAACTTGCAAATACTTTTTACACATCCGATATCGACATGAAACAAAACGGAATTACACCAGGCATCAGTGTTGTTACGAATAAAAAAATGTTCCCAAAAGAAATGACGTAACATCCCTGTCAATTTTTAAAATAACTTTATACAATATTTTATTCAAAAACCAAAATGCTGGCATTTTAAAAATCATGTACATAAATTCAGTGCAAGCGATTTTCTTCGCTTCGCTTTTCAAATCTAATTTGCATTTCAAATTCAAAAATGGTAAAGCGCTCTGGACGCAACGGCTACGCTATGAAACAGTATGAAAACCTTTTTCGTGATTTAATTTTATAATTAACTTGTCTGTTGGACATGTGGGTAGGGAAGGAGAATTATGGAAAACAGGGCTTGGGGAGATTTAATGTTTAGAATATAATTTGATTACAATCAATTTATTAAGGTAAAAGTCAGGTTTGACCTTGAGGCTCGAAGCAAGACTTTTTGGAAGTGACCTTTGTCCTGTTAGAGCGAAAATTCTTTTGGGTACAGAAGAAAATCTTTTGACTGTTGCAGAATATTTTGTGAGTAAAATATTTTTGTTGCTTCTCACATACTCCTTACTAATTATTTTCAACAACGGAGACCTTTTCTAGAAACACTTGGCCACTTTACTTAAAAATATGAATAAATGATTTTCAAGCAATAAATTAAAATAATTAAAAATAACTTCACATTTAGTGTATCCCCCATCCTACGAACTAGTGTTGTGCCACGTCCGCCTCTTAAAATCCCGTTGGCAGTTAGTTTGAATTGTGCAAGCATTTAATCCTCTTCCATTACACTGTACTTATGTATGTTTTTTCTCCGATTTTCCAACTTTTAAATTTATTTCTTTCTCTCTCTTTTTTAACTGAGGGTCAATTCTACTAATTTTCAATCAACTTTCACATTCGCATCTCAATTGCAATCTGTAAAAAAAGCCTTAATTGCCAAACAATTTTGACAGATTGCGACTGAAATGCGAATGGCCAAAATAGGCACTCTGTTCTTAAATTTTACTATAACCTGGTTGCTAAGAAATAAACATCAATTCTTAGGAATTATTTTATCTGCCGTTTTTCCTTTAGAACAAAAAAAAAATCCTTAACATTCCTACCTCTATAAAATATAATGTTAACTTAGTATCTATACCCAGTCTGTTTTAGCTCAACCTTTTAGTTCGCTTCTAATGAAGTAAAAAGATGTTAGTGTAATGAACAGTACGAACATATATTTTTTACATTTACTGTGAAAAAGGGTAGAAAATGGAGGTTAGTATGTGTGATTGTACTGTGTATATACACGTTTATTACTACGGGTAACAATTACTGAAAGTATTAAGCGTGCCACCCTACTTGTTAGGGTTCGTACCCAAAGGATGCCAGCTTACTGAGCAATAGTGAGTTTGTTTGTCTGTTCGTCTATCAAATAGATTCAGGTAGAAACTCAGTTATAATTTTCACAGATAGTAGTCCGTTGACTAATTTTTTATAGTTATTGTTCAAAACTTGAATTTATTTGAAAATTAAAGTGAATAAAAGTGATACTAAGGTAAAAGCCGTATAGTCAGAGGAAGGAACACGGATGGGTTTTGGTAAATAAGAGTCTGATACCCCCTTTCGCTCCACCCAGAGCGGAAAAAGTCATTAATAAGATGATTGCCCATCCATAAAAAAATAAAGAACTGTACCCCTGCGGCAATTATCCTGGTTTTACTCTATTCCAACATGACACCGATTAATACAACATCAACCTACATGATTCTCCAATGATTTGACCAGTACAATTGCATGGACTTCAAAAGAGACCTCTGAGTTTGTTTCGGTGTTTCTTCTCAGGGTAGTCAGCTAGAAAACACCGGCCTCATCTAATTTAAAACGACCAAAATAATTGACGTGTAAAAGTGTTATTATTTACAACCTTTCATTTGTCATTGAAAAGTCAGCTAGTTATCCGAAAAAGCAAACCTGAAACAACGAACAAAAAAGACTTTTAGCAACCATTCTAAATATAACCAGCCTTCACCTAAGTAAATGAGGCTTTCATTGAAAAACCTCTAGTGGAAATATGAACAGCGCACCGGTTGGCACCCTCAATCATAATCAATCATAACTGAATGTTGGCAGCCCTGTAGCCATTGTTTTTCTTTTTTCTTCTCCCTTGCCGAGTGCATTTTGGTGAAAAATGGAGGGTAGTTTTTTGTAAACAATGTCTGTCCGTTGTTTAGGTGTGTCTAGTAGGGGATGATGGTTGCGGGAGATTGTTTGTTATAAATTTTGGTAGATTTTTGTTGTTTTTCTTCTAGCTAGAGGTTGGAAAATCAAAATCTGGTACTTGTTTATTATAATAGTAATAACGGAAAATAGTTAACAATTAACAATTTAAAACTACCGTTTACAATAATATTAACGTATAATCTTGTGGAGCACAACTTAACGTACTTATTTTCTGCATTTTCATTCTAAAATAAAAGAAATAACCAAACAAACGATGAGGGCGCCACTGCGCGGTCGGCGCCCTCTTAATAAGTACAACAACACGTTTGTTTATATTTTACAAGTATTGTTGTTCAGTTGTGTTTTACTTCAGTGATACTAAGATTAACTGTGCATGCGACGTGCGAAATTGTCATGTCTGTTGAGGTAAGCCAATTTTCGTACTTAATTCAAGTAGTAATATCATCTCAGCGACATTCAATGGCAAATGAAAGGATATTATGGTAGGCGCCAAATAAACTTGCAATAAAGTAGGTACATTGACCTTTTCCTGTATCTCTTCGTAGATAACCGGTAAAATTATAAACCGTTTTTCAGTACTAGAGAACGTAAAGGGTCACGATAGAAGTCGATTCAGGACAGCTTTACGTCTTTATTTCTGTTTTTGATATAAAGAAAGTCCATAAGTGCATGTGGGTCAATGGCCGTTATTGCAAATTTTTCGGAAAAATTCGAAAAAAGTATATGCTGTTACATACATTTTCATCGGGTGAATTTTGCATTTTGTATGAAACTACTGGTTTATTTTTTGATACCAACCACCACCCACACACTGAAAGGTTATTGGTATTTTTAAAATAACCCTTTATAGAAGTGACGTAACACACTCCCACTCATAAACTTTGATGACTTTTGTCATTTTAATTTATTATTTATTTGAAAAGATACCTAAACTATGTTTTTTATAATCTAACTGACAGGCTAAATGAGAGTAGAATCATATTTTTATTTATCTAGGAAACACGTATATTAGTCCGGAAGAAAACTGATTTGGATCATTTTCCCTAGAGTATAAACGATTTTGACTACGCAGTACAAAAAACAGAATACCCAAGCTTCAAAATAACAGCACGATATAACGTTTTAAAAGCTGATACGAGTTCCAGCAAACAGTTTGACAAATTAAAGGCGTCGTGTAATTTCCCTAGTGCTACATTGTCATAATTTCATAATGGTATCAGTGCGCATGCCACTATTACCTATTACGACCACTCAGCTAACTACGGGTATCCAGATACCCGGGTTACGATGCGCAGAGATGTCGGTTTGCTAGATGCGCCTTGATTGAAAATGTTATGAAGGTCATTGTTTGTCTAGTCAAATAGATGAATTGTCGAAGGAGATATTTAAAAGGAATGATAGCGTCGTGGTTGATAAGGAGAAGATGATGATATCATTGTATACAAATTAGGTTCAAAGACCGAACAAACAGCTCACATGTGTTGTGACAGCTTTCCTTGCAACAAATCCCATATTGCGAATTTCGCATCGTGGCACTTAAAAACGGCCATGTTTACTCCTTTTGCCTACCATGCATTCTACACCTCTCAAACTTATATAGGGTTATTTGTAAAACAAAAATTTTGTATGAAACAGCTGATTTATTTTTTGATATTTCAGAGTTGATCCCATAGCCAAAGTAGTTTCTAATCATGAGTACTTTCACCCACTGAAAGGTTGTTAGTGTTTTAAAAATAAATCTGTATAAATCTGGGTATATTATTTACCTGTGGTCAGGTAAAAACAGTAAAGCACCAGTTACATCTTCCCTTCCAGCAGAGTACTATCAACGACAGACGTTTTACTACCCAGCAGTATTTTTTAATGAGTTCGTTCGGCTGACTGTATTAACCACCCCAGGTAATAAGTAAATTAACTCAAAAGTTTTCATACCCCGCTAACAAATGGTGAATGCTGTGATTTGACTGCAAGTACTTACATAGGTGTTTTTTTATTAGTTTATTTTTCGTTACCAGTTTTGATGGAGACTGTACCTGGAAAGAAAAATGAGATAATTAGTTGGTGTTTTATAGTGAATACTGTGAAAGATATTACTAAAGGAATTTAGATATTGGGCAGATTGACAAAATGAAGCTAAAGATACACTAGGGGACAAAATGTTACATGATGCTCAAAACTCACATTTACATGTTGCCCAGTGACCCGCAACATTTTACGTGACGGGGACATGTGTGCTTGCTTCAGCTCCGAGAGCGAGCGCACGCGCGACCTATTATGTGTGGGACTTTCCACGTAGTTACTGAGGGTCATGCTGCTTGGCTATAAGATAATTTAGAGGTGTTTCTGTCAGCTTGCGACTGTGATGCGAACGTTACTTAAAATAGGAGAATTGCCACACCATAAAGAATCGTCATCTGCCTAGCCTTTTCCCAACTATATTGGCGTCGGTTCCCAGTCAAACAAGATTCAGCTGAATACCAGTTTTTTACGGGAAACGGCCTACCAGACCTTTATAACCCGTTAACTGGGTAACACGGTACTTCTTGGCAATACTGGTGTCAGATTTTCTGGCTTCTGACAATTCGTAAGACTGCCAAAGATCTACAAATGACAGCCGGGGAGGTACTGATTCTCGACTGAGTCTCGGTATGTTAGGGAATGTCTTTAAAAAGGTCAAATGGGTTCAGTACAACTATTTTCTAAAAGTCCCTCGGCAATCATCGCATTTCCGAATACAAACGAATGCTTATTTCCATGTCCATCAATTATAAGATTTATCGTGTAAAAAAAGATTGTAATTGAATTCAGAACTAAGTAAGTACTTTATTGTTGTTTTGTTTTGATTTCCGTGTGAACTACACTATAATATATAAAACAAAAAAATTGCATAGTCAGTTCTTACACGATAAATCTAATTTGTAAATTGATGGACATGGAAATTAGCATTCGTTTGTATTCGGAAATCCGAGGATTGCCGAGTGACATTAAGAATAGTTGTACTGTACACATACGTATGTAAGTTTCCGTGAGTGTCTTATATACCAGCAGCCAGGCAAAACATACTTAGGTTAGACCGACTATAAGTAGGTATATAGGGTATCGTAAATAATAAAAGAGAGGAATAAAAGGATACTTAAAGTTAGCTTAGAGCAATAATAACGTTTTAATATGGCAATAAGACCGCTGCCAAGTGCGGAAAGGATATTAAACTTTATAACAATAAACAGAATTATGAAATTTTATCACGATTTTCCTTGTTTTTCGTGAAGTTAAAACGTGGATTTAATTTATAGAAAGTAACCGGAGCAAGTATTCTGAGAGCTTTGTGGGATTTTTTTAATGTACCTACTCGATCCCGTTAGATTAAACGATCGTATAGGTATGTGTAGAAAAAGTAAGCAAAGTAGGTGGTATGATAGAAAGAGGTTTTTTTCACCAGAGCCTGAAGTCTCGTTGATAGCAATTTCGTTACGCTAATAGTGGGCTGTCAAAATTTGGCGCTAGCTTTGCAAAATGTCAGTACAAATTTCAGAAATGTGACATTTGTTATCGATGAAATTCGCTGGCTTTGAATGGGATACTACAAAATATTCGAATCTTTCTATCCGAATTCGGTAGGCGATCGGTAGCTATGTTGAGATTTCTGGCCCTGATTACGCTAATTCAGTTTTTAGTACAATTTGACGTTTACGATGGCGCCGCGATCGAGGAAGTTTAAAACTCGCTGAATGCCATAGGCAATATTTCTGGGGTATAAGTAGTTCAGCACATATAAATATGAACTATTTTCACTGAGCGACCAATTTAGAAATATGTAGGTTTTTAAAAAAACGCACAAAAATTATAAACAAATTTATTAACACTTAAACTTTTAATAAATTCATTTAAAAGTTTGGCGAACTCGAAAACTATTTTGTTCCACATGGAGAAACAAATTCACTAACTGTCATTTATGGACATTTTAGGAAACTGTTTCTTGACTAGCTGTCACACAAAAGTTACAAACGCTATTTCACATTACGAAGGTCATGAGGATAATTTTCCACTTTGAAATTGCACATTTAGTTCATTTGTAGCCATTCTGTAGTTAAGAGAGAATTAAAGAGAAGTCGAATGTGTAATTAAAGATACTAAGTGAAAACTGAAGTTGAGTACTTTCCTGGAATTAGTAGGTGAGTGTTACAGCGTGCAGTTATTTCCAAAGAGGTAACAAAGAAAGTAGTGAATTAATTGTAAGTCTACATTGTGTTTTATTTTATAAATTACATAAATTATTATTTATTCGGAAAAGTATTGAAAAAGTACGTCTTTATAGATCGATGTTAACATTTAATGAACCATCCAAGCGCGAGTTTGACTCACATACGAGAGGTTCCGTATCATAAAACAAAAAAGTCAAGACGCAAACAGAGGGGTGTTATAAGTTTAACGTCGATGTGTGTGTGTGTCTGTGGCATCGTAGTTCTCAAACGGATGGACCTATTTCGATACGGTTCTTTTCATTCGAAAGCCAGTTTCCTTGCGGTGGTTCTTTTGTTTGTCTTTTTATGGGTTGTTTCATAAACTACTTAAAGTATTTTTTGAGTTGGGGTTTTTTTAATTTATATTTAATTTTCTCTTATTTTTTTGTTAAAGCGGCAATAGAAATACACAGTCAAAATTTTACCTGTTTATCTATCACGGTTTATGAGATACAACCCGCTGACAGATATACCAAGAAACAACAGAAGATATGAATTTAAAATTGGTTTGATAGAAATTCTAATAAAATATAGTTAAAGTTGGCCTTGAACCCAATTATACATAAACTATAGATGTGTTTGCCCGCACTCTAAAATGGCAACAAAAAAACGACAAGGCAATTCCCGAGATACCACCGGTTAGTACCGACTATGTTTGCACTATTTTTTATAGCTGTGATATTGGTGCATGACGCATGATATACAACGTGTAACATAATAAACGCAATACCTCTTATGGAGTCATTGTACTCATCATTATGAAAACTTAAATCGCTTACAAACACTGAAATCGCGAAAAAAAATCGACTGCCCTATACATTTCTGTGCGCATAACTCGACAAAATGTACTGAACAGCTGATTTTTTTTTTGCGGTGTCGGGGTTTGTCCCATAGTAAAAGTTGTTCATAGTGATGAGTACGATGATCTATTAAGAGATATTGCCTTTATTCTGTTACACGTTGTATAGACGTATAACAGGGTGGAAACTTTCAGCGGGGCAGTAAGGGGAAGTACCTTATCCGTTGCAGCTACACGAAAATGGTCTTAGGAGACTATCCATAATTTTTTATGGAATTTTGATCCCCATTCACAGATTTTCAAAAAAAATTACAGTTAGCAAGAAAATAGTAATTTTACACAAAAACATTTTTTGATGCCAATCGATCCTGTTTCTAATACTGATCAAAAACTTCTACACCATCGTTGGAGTACTCAAAAAAGTCACAAATTGCAAAAAACTTATCCCATACATTTTGTATGAAAATTTTATGCCCTTACTGCCACGCTGAAAGTTTCCACCCAGTCATTGCTTGAACCACAAAACATAGAACCATAATAAATACAGAACATACAGTAAATAACCACAATATAACAAGGTAACATCTACCATTTCATTTATAACCTCTAAACGTCGCTCCGTGTGACATTTGGCCACGTTAATGGGAGTTCGGCCACTTTCATTACAATTACGTACCTTTTATTGTGTCGCCATTTGTATTATTAACGAACTGTGGATATTGAGTTTCGTTTTTATTTATGATGAACAGGAGCAGGGAAGGAGGATGATAGTATGAATTTGTCTGATAAGCATGTAACAGTCAACAAATCCATTTGGTATGCAGGCAGCTAACGTGCAACTACTTTAAACAGTGTTGTGAGTGTGCTGAGTAGAAAAATATTGTACACCACACTCGTAAGTATTTCCTATGCTTAAAAAGTTATATAATGATGAACAGGAGCAGGGAATGACGATGGTAGTATGATTTTTTCTGATAAGCATGTACAGTCAACAAATTAATTTGGTGTGCAGGCAGCTAACGTGCAACTACTTTTATAAACAATGTTGTGAGTGTACTGAGTTGAAAAATATTGTACACCACAATCGTAAGTATGTCATAAGCTTAAAAAGTTATAATGCACACATTAGAAATAAATATTGGCAGTGCAGTGGAAAAATTAAATTAATTTTTCCACTGCACTGCCAACAATATTTTTGCCTGTATACCAAACAGCTTTGTTGACTATACCACAAATGTATCTGACAAGCTTTTGCCCAGTTGGGAAAAGGCTTGATCAGGCAGGCAGACGGTCTATGGATACAAAGTTTATGTATCCACAGAGCGACTGCGTGTCTGACCTCACAACTCAGTAAAAGGGTAGGTAACACAGCACCCCTTGGCAAGAAAAGTGTCTGGTTTTCTGGCTTCTGACTCTCCATAACGACTGTCAAAGATCTAAAAACGACAGCCGGGACCGACCGCTTCACGTGCTTTCTGGAGGAGTCTCCATGTACCGACCTCGGCATGCATAGCTTAACTACGAAGAATGACCTGCGCGGCCTGCGCTATTTAGCCACCAGGTCTTCCTTGACTGATTTCTTTCTTTTAACGATGGGAAATCATCAAATGACTCCTTCTGTTCTGGCTCTTACTGACAAAAAACCCATCCGTGTTCCTCCAAATGCCCTTTTGCGTTCCAGGGCCGCGGTGACTCTTTCGAACAAATTCTGCAGCCCTGGCAGACTCCTCTAACACTTGACAATTTTAAGGTGATAAAAGCCGACAGTATAGTACACCATATTATATTAGATAGCTAGGTACTCTTTACTCTACTAAAACAAATATACTCAACTGATAGAATCGAGCTATTCAATAAAATGTATATAGAGGCAAGCATGGGTTCTATTAATAGGCTGCTGACCTGACCGGGGACTGAGAAGCTTCGGGCGCCATCGATATTAGATTATTAACTATGATATCATTGTGGGCACATAAAAGAGCACTGGAGTGTCATGTTTTTAGGGGGAAATGGAGTGCGAGTTGGGCTAAACCTTTTGTGTTAGTAATCCCAATTTTTGTTTTAACAATAACTTAATTTAAAAAATACACAAATTTACATCAAACTAAAATATAGCATCAAAAAATTCGTCCGCTGGTAACGTGCCCAAGAGACTGGCGGCATTGCCACGTTGAATGGCAATGTTAGTAATTGGTTTTATTTTAACTTATGCTTTTTAAAATCATATTTTCTTATTTGTATGCCATGTTATCTCTGCACCAAGAGGTGGACTGGTAGAGAATGCCTAAGAGAATTAAATTCGGCTTTTTACTCGTGTGTTGCGTGAAGTTTTAATAATAGCTGATCAATTAATCGTCACTCAAAGGGCATCATCATTACGGTGGAGGCCTGCCCCACTTGGGCGGAGCACCGCCGTGTCCTCGTCGAGGCGATCGGCGGCGGCGACCTCTCGCGTCCGGCCCTGGTTCAATCCATGGTCCGGAGCGAGGAGGCATGAGAAGCCGTCACCTCCTTCTGCGAAGCAGTAATGCTAGTGAAGGAGGAGGCGGGCCGCGTGAGGGAGAGACAACCCTCACGCCCCAGCCGCCGCGGCATAGGGAGACGCACCGGGCGTCGGGAGTCGCTGGGCGATTCCCGGCCACCGTAGGTGCGGGTCTGCGGACGGCGAGCGTTGGGTGGCTCCCTGTCCGATTAAAGCCAGACCCAAGCCGACGGCGCGTTGTGTTCCACGCGCGCCTCAAAGAGATGTCAGCATAGGAGTAGGGGCTCGTCAAAGGGCCAGTGCCTACCAGGGTTGCGGATTTTGTTCGAAAGAGTTACCGCGGCCCTGGAACGTAAAAGGCACTAGGAGGAGCATGGGTGGGTTTTAGTCAATGGAAGTCTGACACTCCCTGCCGCTCCACCCAGAGCGGGATCATTTGACGATTTCACATCCTCAAAAAAAAAAAAACAAAGGGCATCATCATGACCGCCTCCCAACCATGACTAGCCCAATCACAACCACAAACGCATAGAAACAAAAAAAAAAACAAAACAATAAACTTGTTTTCATAACCACCTTGTACCAGCGACCTTAGCTTGCTTTCTTGTGACCTCGTTACACTCTTACTTCGGTGACCTCATTGTTTTGACCTTGGGTTCGTTCCGATCGCATACGGAACCTATCACTGATGTAATTATTGCTGGTTGAACGCTTTTTGCGAGGTATGACGTCATAGGTTTGTTTTTTTTTCTCTGTGGAATTTGCAGTTGCGTGTCGCGTAGGGCTGGGTGGTAAAAAATGGTTGAAACGTGTTGTAGGCTGGTTGGTTTAACGGTTTCTGTAGTGGGTTTTTTAATGAGAGGCTTTCTACGTAAAATTTAATAAGAAGCGTTGTTTTGGATCTGCAAAAAGAAATCTATTTCGGTGTACAGGAAATTTTATTAAAAAATATTCTATCAATCTAACCTGTTATACTTACTGATTCCGATGCAAAGTAAAGTAATATTAGATTTTTCTGGTTTAAACATATTTTAATTTTAGTTTTAAATTATCTCGAATTGTAAATTCAAGTATATTGCATTTATAATTCGAGTTAATTTAAACCTATCGCCACCAAATCAAGTATCGACTTTACCGTTGCGTTTTTTAAAACTTAATTTTTAAGGGCCCATTTTTGTACTAAAAAACCCCAAAAAAGTATGGGTTACAACCTTTACAAGTTTGTCTTATACAACATAGAGTTAGTGGTCGCAAAATTTGGTAATTATTTCGGATTCTGAATTTAAATAAAATAACTGTTTGAAAAGCACACGAGATCCTAAACCCATAAACATATATAATTTATACGAAAAACCTTCAAATACCAATTTAAAATTCAAACAGCTGCTTTTCTTATTTGAATATCTCCTCCAAGAGCAACACATTTTTTTAATACTGTCCTCGGCAAAGACAATATTTAGTCAAGGAAAAGAACTGTTTCGTGTCACAGAACAATTTTATTTTTTATTGACGAAGGGACATTATCCAGATAGGCCTTAATTTGGAAATGTTCTTCACTGGACCGGGATTTTGAGTTCGTTAGTTGTAAATGAGTAGGTACCTATTTGTTCGTCAATTTCTTTCGGAAATAACGTCTTGATTTTACTAGATAGTTTTCTAGCTTAGGGATTGAAACAATAATAATAGTAATTTTATGTTTTTGTTGTGCACTTAATATACTTACTCATTTATTTGAAAATATTTCTTAATAAAAAATAAAAAATATAACGAAAACACTTTTCAAGCACTCTGATGCAGTTAGTGGCATTGATTCTGCGATTGAACTTATGTAAACGCCACAACTGCATCAGACTGCCTATAAAGTAGTTTTTGGCCATTTATTGGAATTAAAAAAGTTTTTTTTATATTGTAGCTAGGGTAAACACCCTAGCTACAAAATGACACCCTCAAATTATGACCACGCACTATTAGAACACCCTGTTGAGAGAAAAATATGGAGATAACAGTTTGAATATAGAAGATACAATTTACTTTTGAATTCACTGTACTACGCCATAAGCACCATAGCCCATCACTTCCCGTGGGTGTTGTAAGAGGGGACTAAGGGACTCACCAGAGAATGAGTAGCAGCATTCTCTGTAGGTACATTGCTACAGCTACACTTCGATTGTCAACCCGCCTACCAAGCGTGGCGATTATGGCAATCCCTCCCATTTGGGGGAGGCCTATGTCCAGCAGTCTTTCGGCTGATATAATGATGATGATGACGCAATAAATTTCTAACATATGCATGTTTACTCTCACTTTCAGTAAGAATTTCTATTTTCAATTGCACTTGAACAAGTACACCGAAAAAATAAACACAAAAGAACAATAAAACGTTACCCTTAAACAGCGGAACACTTCTCAATAAAAACAACCGCCGCTTCACCGCATTTTTTCTAAAGAAAAACTAATTATTTCTCGCTTCCACACCATTATTTTCCATTCAGTCTCGTTACTGTTTCTTAGCGCCATTTTCTTTTATTTCCTTTGTGCCTTTTTCGATATTTCTTAGGGTGACACTTAAAGGTGTGCTTACACGGGCAATGAAAATTGATCAATTATAAGCAATACAGGTCGATTGTGACGTCACAAAATATCAAGCAATTTACGGCAACGGCAGCAAGGGTCATTTTGGAGAAAATCGAAGAATCTAGGGAATACTTTCATATACACCAGTAATTTCGTTAAAAAATAACAGAGAGAGAGCAATATGGAGTAATTAGAATCAATATTGGCGAAAAAATTGCCGCATATTATTGAAGTTACTGCAGATTGCTCCCTATTTACTCCAG
Organism: Melanchra persicariae; assembly: GCA_947386135.1. Taxonomy (NCBI): domain Eukaryota; kingdom Metazoa; phylum Arthropoda; class Insecta; order Lepidoptera; family Noctuidae; genus Melanchra; species Melanchra persicariae. The sequence continues at coordinate 9,123,495 of OX376652.1, read as the reverse complement.
ATTGATCTATATGACTGTGTTGTCGAGCAATAATCGCTCAAAAAATTGCCCGTGTAAATGCACCTTTAGGGTGACACTTAAAATCGTTTCGTTCCTGAGTGATTGGTGAGTGCATATTGATTGTGTTCAGTTGAGAGTCGGAATGATAGGATTTGAGGATTGAGAGCTGTTCGGACGAGTTTATTGGTCCTTTTTAATGATTGGAAGGGACCAATAGGGATGAATGATGGAGACTAAAAGCGTTGCCTTTGGTTCAATGATTGAAAAGTGAAGGATGGCTATTTTCTGTTTTGGAATTGGTATTCGACCACTGACTCACCATGATTGAAGCTGTTGCATGTGTTGAAATTTTTTTCTACGTAAAATAAAGGGGTAAAATTGATTTTTTTGTTTGTTTTAGCTCGACCACCATCTCCCCTGATGGAAAGAGATCATTGACCATTTTTTTCTATTCAGTCTCCCTACTGTTTCTTAAGGCGCTGTGAACAGCAAAAACTAGAAAATTGCTGGTTTCCTCACGCAATTTTAGTCAAATCTGTTTAGTTTCAAGCTGCAGAAAAAATATATGTTAATTTTAACTATATTTCAAAGAACACTGTTGTTTCAGAAACATGTTTAAAAATAAAATCCTCAATAGTAATGATCGTCAAAGTTACCTCTTACTTTGACCTTAGAAAAAAAAAATCCCATATTACTAACCTACTTATGCCGGTAAAAATTATACCAAATAATAAATCGAATCTTAATGCAAAACCTTGTTGTTTTAGATTTTTAATAGATCAACTTAGTTTTGAGGAAATCGATAAAATGCTTCATATTTGGCTATAAATTGCAAGCATTTAGCCGTCGCGCTTCTCTTTTTTTTCTATACACTCCGAGAGTGACCTAGCTTTTGCTGATCACAGCGCCTTAATGCGATTTTCTTTTATTCCTTTTGTGGCTTTCCCGATATTTCTTAGTGTGACACTTAAAATCGTTTCGTTCTTGAGTGAGTGCATATTTATTGTGTTTAGTTGATAGACGTCAAGATAGGATTTGGCGATTGAAAGCTCGATTGAAGGGTCGAGTTCATTGGTCCTTTTTAATGATTTGAGCTTTCAAATTGGTTCCTACAAATAGGGATGAGAAACTGAGACTTATAGCAGTGCCTTAGGTTCAATGAATGAAAGTGAAGGATGGGTATTATCGGTTCTAAATCTCGTATTTGACCTTCGTCGTCGAATACGAGATTTAGAACCGAAAACTCAACAACTATTTTCAGTGCTGCTGCATGTTATAAAATCACTCTCGGGCCTATGAATTGGTTACTTGTTTGATTTTTTTAATATTATTGATTGCTAGCTTTGACCACTATCTGACCCGATAGAAAGTGATGTTGTGGTTGAAAATGGAGAACGCTTGCCTAGAAGTAAGCTACTCACTCTTGACTTAAAGACTCCAGCAGGGAATTCCACTCCTTAGCTGTGCGCAAAATGAACGTATGATCAAAACCAGTATTGTTATGTGCTAATAGGATGTCAACTATGTATCATGTATGTTTATACAATTGTAAAGGGTAAAATTATTACCCTCAAAGCAAAGTTTAGTCAAAATAATGTAGGTAACCATTAGGTAAAACTGCCAATTTTGACTGAACTTTACCTACAAAATTGAAGAAATAATTCATGTTCATCATAGAGGTAGGTATCATAGAGGACATGAATGTGACTTACTCACATTCATGCACCCTCTATGATAAACTTTTATAATTATTTTTCTGCCTTTCAAAGTCAAAGTTCAAATTAAATAGGTACATAAATTTTAAGAATAGCACATTTATATTACGTCATACGTTTGTCAGGTCACCTTATATTATTGGAAAGGCTGTAATGTGAAAATAGATCATCTATTTCGCTCTTTCATTTATTTCTTTTGAATGAGTCGTAGTTTTACTTTTATTTTATTTTTAACCTTTGACGTAAATGAGGGTTCTCTTTGAGGAATATTGCGTCGTAAAAGTATATTTGTAACAACCATGTTACCTAACTAAGCAATTCTCGGCACCTTTAAGGGTATAAATACAGTAATAATAACTAACAAGGTTAAGACTCGGCAGGAGAGGCCCGTGGGTCTTTGAAAGCTCGGTCCAACCGTATCCCCTCATATTCAGCACGTCGCGTCGTCGAATATATACGATTCACCGACGAAGCTGTCAATCTTTTGTTTTTGATGCTCATTATGAGCTGAGAGATTTGTAAATATTGACGTCTATGTTGTAGTACTACTGTAGCCTATATAAGGTGCTATAAAATTATCTGCCAACCTCTTGAGGGGTCATTGTACTCATAATTATGAACAACTTCTACTATGGGACCCAACCTGAAATCGCGAAAAAAAAATCAGCTGGTCCCTACAGTTTGACGAGTTAGACGAAAATAAATGTAGGGACCAGCTGATTTTTTTTTCGCGATTTCAGGTTTGATCCTATAGTAAAAGTTGTTCATAATAATGGGTACAATGACGCCTCAAGAGGTTGGCAGATATGTTTATAGCACCTTATATATATAAATTATATTACATAGTTTGAACTTCAGTTCCTTTAGTTTTCCATGTGTTATTACCATGTTACCTAACCAAGCATATGTCGGCACCTTCAAGGGTATATACAGTAGTAATAAAAATACAGAAATATTTTGACAAAAATACAGATGTTCAGTGCTTTTTGTAGTTATGAAAACACACATAAAAAAACTATACAGCGATTGTTTTTATCCGCGATTTCAGGGTGGGTCCCATAGTTAAAAAGTTTTGCATAATAATGAGAACAAATCTCTTTCCAAATTTTGCGTTTAATCTATTACATTCCGTATGCAGTACAGAACGTCTGTGTAATGATTCTAATCTTTAGTTCCACACAGTTGGTTAAATACAGTCAAACCGCAAGTCAGACAAACTTATGTTACATACATACAAACATAAGTATAGATAATCTGTAGTGTTGTACAACTTAACTCATTAGATACTATCTTACTAACGACATGTACTGCTTAGTTTGGAGCACTTCCGACGGGGACGTATCTTCAAGGGTAGTGTTTTGTAGGGTAAGTAGAGACACGGGGTAATGCAATTAAAGAGGAGGTAGTATAGGGTACTGTGACACTATTGTGTCAGTATTAAATTGTACTGCGATCGCCAACCCGGCCTGCCAAGCGTGGCGATTATGGCAAAAAAAAAGACGCAGCGTTGAAAAACCTCCCACAAGATGGACCGATGATCTGGTGAGGGTCGCTTGTAGCCGATGGATGCGGGACGCACAGAGCTGGTTGTTGTGGCGACACTTGGAAGAGGCCTATTTCCAGCAGTGGACGTCTTTCGACTGATTTGATGATGATGATTATTCAATTAAAACCTTGAAAAATAATGCAAAACAAAGAAAACATTGCGAAGGCATTCGAATTTGTTTTAACAACAAGGCACTGCTATTAACAATCTGTTCGTCAAGTAAATCAGCAAGACTGGAAAATTACTTTATTGAATTGAAAACTTAAATTTATAATTCGAGATAATTTGAATCCATCGCCACCAATTCAATCGATTTTAGCGTGGTGTATTTTAGGGTTATTTTTTAAGTGACCATTTTTATTTAAGCCGCTAAAAAGAAATAATGCACTTGGATTGTTGTTCCAAAAATCGATAATTATCTCTAATTCTGAATTCAAATATAGTATTTGCAGATAATTACTGGAATCTCACCGGAAGTATTACGCTTGAAAAATATTGGTGCACTTCAGTAAAATTCGTCCTAAGTCCTAAACTTTGAAGATTTGTTCTTCTTTCATGAAGGTTTCATAATAAGGAAATAACACAGTACTCATTACCACCAACCGAACTCAAATAAAACTGCACTCCGCCAAAAACTTTGCATTATCATCCGCCATCTTATTTCTGAGGTGTCATTTACATCAAAATGGCCGCTTGCCTGACGCGATACCACCTCAACTTTGAGGCACATAACTAAGTCAAGTTTACACCGAGTTGAGGCTTACTTGTTATGAGGACAGTTCAAGTTTGGGTGACAATAATGTACTAAGTTTCTATTAAATATTAGCCTCTCTCTGGCTTGGCTTATAGTTGTTCCGACATTCAAGAGTTAGGTGGAATATGTTTGGGCGATTAGTCGGGCGTATCTGCGATTAAGAAAATCGTTTTTTTTACTCTTGAAAACGAATTACTGAACATGACTTTCAAATTATTAAAAAAATCGGAGATTAAAACAGATAAAACACTGGGTTTTCAAACAGAGTGCCAATTCTACTAATTTTTAAACAACTTTCGGATTCGCATGTCAGTCGCAAACTGTCAAAAAAGTAGTAATTTTCATACATTTTTGACAGATGCAAATGCGAACGTTGCTTGAAAATTAGTAGCAGTGGTCTCCAGGGCCTAAACCACCAACTCTTAAAGCAGTATTACTTTAATATTACTTCCAGTGGGAAAGAGAGGCAGCTATACGTCCTGTATAGCTCCGTCTCTTTCCCACTGGAAGTAATATTGAAGTAATACTGCTTTAAGAGTTGGTGGTTAGGCCCCTGGATAGCGTTTTGTTTGGCCCGAGTCTCTAAATAAAAATGAAATTCAACAACAAAAATCACTACAGTGAAAAGAAGACAGACAGATAACGCGAGTGATCTTACAAGGGTTCCGTTTGTTCATTCCAATATATGTGTATTTACGGACACTAAAACTCACCCGACTCTTGTGCAAGCAGCCTAAACACTTACGCCGCCCGATATCTAGATTATAGCAACGCTTATCGAACCTAATAAATTGGAATGGCGATCGTTGTTCTAATGATGCCTGGGACCCCAAACTGCGCTTACTTAAGCATCACTTAGGCTTCAAAATCACTTCTATGTGTATCTAGGTATTAGGGTAAGCTGTTTATTATGTTTTGTATAGTCAACGTGCCTTTTAATAAACATTCGATTAGTGACATTCTGTTAGTGGTAGCTTGGAGAAGGCGATTGACAAAACGTCAAAAACGTCGACTGTCGCATCTGGTCGTTTTTTTTGAGCATAGCAGGATATTCAAATGATGAAGCAGAAGCACGAAGCAGTACGTCATCTAGGATATTGATTATCCGACCCTACATTTTGACGTACGCATTTACAATTTACATATATCCATAAAACGTTTTGCAAGCTCAATTCTCAAGTGCCTACATGATAATGAAGCCGTTACCAAGACATTACCATGTTCGGGGCCCTAAATAGTCCCTATTGACCCCTGTCGGGCCCTAATGTGGGACGTTTCGGGGCCCATTTGGCTTTATGCGATCGTATTTACTTGGTCGGCTAAGCTATCTGTATGGTGTTATGTTATTTCACCTGTAGTGATGGGGTATCCCATAACTACTGGTTTGGTTCAAATTGTTGTTGTTATGGAACAAAACTCCTGTCAATATGTCACATGTGTTTAAAACGTATCCGAACTGTTTAGTCTTTTTCTGCGACGACTAGATATTTCCTCTTTCCCGTATAAGTATTTTTTGAAACGAAGTTCCTTATCCCACGGTACGAATTTGGCGGATGGGGGCTAGGCGAAAAAAAGTCTAAGATTTTTCCATCACGAGCCTTTTGTTTAACAAAACACGTGCTGCGTAATTTCTTTGCTAACTGTTTGTAATTTTTTTTATTATTATTGATAGACACGCGCTTATAAATAGGCGAATAGGGCGAATATCACATGATATACGTTTCGACTAAATACCATGTCCAAATAAGCAAGACTGATGAACACATTTTGGGGTAACTCGATTTTTTGAGCTTTAGACCCATTTTAGCTCTGCTTTTAAAAGCCAAAAACACGCGAAGAGACAGCCCCTCCCGTAAAAGCTTGTTCCATTACAAATTAAGGTAAGCTTAACCTGTAAACTGACTATAATTAACGGGCCACTTTATTGTAACACTCGTGTTTTAAAGTAAACACCGCATTTTCGGGTTAACGGCCCTACCATGCTTGCTTATGGTAATTTTATATCACATATACATACATAAGTACTGATAATCTTGTTGCGTACCATATTTATGGTAATTTTTTGAAAAACAGCTGGTTTTAGTTAGTTTTCGAGGGGAATGGACTAGCAGACTCACTTTTTGTTGTTTGAATTATGTATTAACAGGCAATGTTTTCACCTTCTGGCTAAATAATGGAGGAGAACTTAATTAATTTAACATAATATCACGATAAGCTGCAAACGCGTGCCTATCAATACAAAAAAGAAATATTAACAGGCATTTTCTCCTCTCACCTCTTCTAAGACTTGGATGAAGTGAAAAAATCCCTTTGAATGTAACAGTGATTTGGTCTGGGTGGCTGACATGTGATGAAGACTACCTATGGTTAATAGATTTTCAGGTTTCTAACATCACTTATTGAAAAAAGAGCAGTTTCAAAACGCTGACCTTAAACCGTGAATTAAATAATAATAAAATGACCTAGCTTTTTCAAATGGTTTTGCTGCCGTGGTTTATCCTATATGAACTTGGATAGCTGATTGATTTTCAACCTAAAACCAGCAGTTTTTGAAAAATTACCATAAATATGGTACGTAACAAGATTTTCAACACCATAGATACGCGAGCATGGTGTTGATTTTTTTTTGTTATTGATGGGAAATCATGAAATGACTTCTTTCGCACTGGGCGGAGCGGAAGGGAGTGTCAGACTCTTACTGACCCAAAACCCATCCGGGTTCCTCCTAATGCCCTTTGCGTTCCAGGGCTGCGATGAGTCTTTCGAATAAATTCCACAACCGTGGAGGATCTGCGATAGAGTTTTTGTGTGAGGGTTTTCTGTCAGCGAAAAAAAAAACGGAATTGTGTAGTGCTTCCAGAGATTACAAAGATTTAAACAAACAAATAATTTTATATCTGTCAGCGCGTCGCCGTCATTAAAATGTTTACGTCAAGAGTGACGAGTTGTCAATGTCACTCTAGCGGAGCGTCGTGTCTGTGGTAGCGGGGCGGCCATCTTGGCGACGCACTTATCGATCGGGAGTCGCCAGCGCACCGCGGCTGCGACGAATCGTTATCCATCGCCTCAATCGTATTGAATTTAGAACATATTAGTGTTGATTATATGAATATTAGTCGTGATATACGTGCTGGAAACTTTATTTGTGATTTTGTGAATGATTAGAAGATTAAAACAATTATTGTTCAAAAGAAGACATTAATTTTTAAACCGATACCCGCGCCACATGATGAATTCTGATAAAGGCCCCCCTGCGCTTTCATATCTTTATCCTAAGTTTGGATAATTTCTTAAAACGAAAACAATAACAAAACTTAAACCACTCAAGTAATTCCACACACACTTGACTTAAACATCTCACTTACGACTCCCCATAACTAATGATTTACAATATACCCGTAATGGAGACTGCCTCCGAAATGTTCAAGTAAATGCCGAGTAAGTACAGCCGTTAAATTAATTGATGGTATCAATTAAGACGAAGGTGTTCACGTGATTTGTTTCAGCGCTTCAAAAGTTGGCGGTGATTTGTCAAGCGTGCGCTGTAAAGCGCTGCATCGCTCAGGATTTGCTGTTGGAGCATGTTGATAGTAATACTTTAGTAGTGGTTTTGTTGTAAACTATAACGGATGTAGACGAGCCCAGCCAGCGAAGTGGCGATCACGAGAAAAACGCCGAGTCAATGAAGCTCGCCGAGTCCCTTTTTTTTTGGATGGGAAATCATCAAATGACTCCTTCCACTCTGGGTGGAGCGGGAGGGAGTGTCAGACTCTTACTGACTAAAACCCATCTGTGTTTCTCCTAGTGCCCTTTGCGATCCAGGGCCCCGGTGACTCTTTCTAACAAAATCCGCAACCGTGGCAGGCTCTGGCCCTGACGGGCCCCACCTACTATGCTGACATCTCTTTGAGGCATGCGTGGAACACAACGCGCCGTCGACCCGGGCCTGGCTTTGATCGGACGGCGAGCCACACATCAAACAGGCTTTATATTCTTGGATTGTCAATGCGGTATCATAATTATTATGTGTATAAAAGTGGAAATAATCATCAACATCCAATAAATTGAGGTAAAATTCTTGTATTTACTATGCCTTCTGTTTATAGAAGAAAAAGCTAGAGTATAGAAGAAATCTATTTCCATCTATTCTATGAAAGGAAAACAAAGACGCGCTTTACGACGCCCACGACTAGAAAAATATTTCAGAATCCATAAAAACATCAACACAGAATAAATACAATTCAACCAGCACGACATAAAAAAACTTGCATGGAAACATTTCAAGCTTAAAATTTTCCGAACTTGCCCGAAGAATTCCGTAGACACATTTGTTAAGAATTTGTCAACATGCAAGGACAAAATGGCCGGGTGTCAGTTGTGTTACAATGAAAACTTAAACGTTATGCTACTGTGGCGTGTACGCCTCAAGGGTAGCTTGCTAGTAGGGGGGCTATATTTGTGGGAAATGTAGGGCAAATTGGTTATTGAGGGTTTTTGGCAGTATATCAATTTGCCTAGTCTTTTCCCAATCATGTTGGAGTCGGCTTCCAGCGTAACATGGTCCGTTCTCTTTTACGGATGATGATAGTATGGAAATGTCAATTCCAGGGGCCTAACCACCAACTCTTAAAGCAGTATTGCTTCAATATTACTTCCAGTGGGAAAGAGACGGAGCTATACAAGACGTATAGCTCCGTCTCTTTCCCACTGGAAGTAATATCAAAGTTATACTGCTTTAAGAGTTGGTGGTTTAGGCCCTGGTTTGTTATTATTTCTTATGAGAACTACTGGATAATGTGTTTTTCCATAGCAGTATTTTTTTGGAAATTAAAAGCGATTCTTGCCTTGAGGATAGTTTTTAACCGACTTCAAAAAAGGGAGCATCAGCAGCCGTAACATTTGGAATTTACGTTGTCAGTTGGTAGGCGAATTCAAAAAAAGTGTTGGCATACTTACTTTAATTTTTTTTTTAAATAAGCACTTTTATTTCTCTCTTTTCAGTTTCTAATTATATAAATAACAGTTTTGAAGTCGGTTTATTTTTTTATTATTACTTTTGATTCATATGAATGGCTATCAGAGAAGGGAAGATCAATGAAAAGTTAGGTGGTGGTAGGAGGTGGCCTATGAATAATGAAAGGAGATATTGCCGACCTCAATCTTTTCTAAATAGTAAAACAAGCCTCCGCTTACTTTTTCTAAGATCTCGATACGTCGTCATCATCATCATATCAGCCGAAAGACGTCCACTGCTGGACATAGGCCTTGCCCAAGTGTCGCCACAACAACCGGGGTCCTGTGCGTCTCGCATACATCGGCTACCAGCGATCCTCACCAGGTCATCGGTCCATCTTGTGGGAGATCTCGATACATTCTCATCATCATCATCTCAGCCGAAAAACGCTCCCTGCTGGACATAGGCCTCCTCCAAAAGGGGTGGGGGGTTTGCCATGATCGACACGCTTGGCAGGCGGGTTGGCGATTGCAGTGTAGCTGTTGCAATGTACCAACAGATAATGCTGCTACCCATTCTCTGGTGAGTCCCTTAGTCGCCTCTTATGATACCTGGATACAGTTCTCGTCAAATAACTTTGCCCCTCTGAAGTTAGCCATTTGCAAAAATCGCGCAGGTGTAGTCACGTACACAGGAGCAAGCGAGACGCAAGCATGCATCGAACGTAAACGAGCGACTGAGACATAAAATCGCGCCCCGTCCCCATGTCTCTTACGCATGCACAGTTGCAGTGTGTTCGTAATTTTGACTACTACGCAGCCACTCGACACAACTTCAGAGGGGCAAAGTTATTTGACGAGAACTGTACGTGCGTACGTTTACACTAATAAAAAAAAATAAACGAGAATGGTTGGTTTATATTTACATCGTGCGAAGTCGAGTGGGTCACTAGTTTTAAATAAACAAATAATGTGATTGTTTATTAATTCGATTTAACTCTAATAAACATCATCGTGTTGAAGGTGAACTCAGTTCGTTCATACCTAATTTTGTAGTAGACAATTTATTGGCCACATGCTAGGCAAAAGATGTGAAACAATAACATCGGTTATTATGACTCATCAATTGAATAGTAATGTTGTATTAATACACGTTTGAAGACAAGTCAATTAAACTTCGTCATCGACTTAACGAAAAGGTTAACCAAAGGTTGTCGTTTTCAGGTTTTGTCACAGTAAAAGTTGTTCATAATGATGAGTATAATCAATTTCAATGTATTTGTATTCATTCAAGTAACCATGATCAATAATAATTATCACCCCTTTCCAGATTTTTTGTTACATTCTGTACATGAGAAGTTTGTTCAATTTAGATCCATGTTGAAACACGTAACGCTTACAAGGCTTTCTTAAGAGCGACAAACCCGTCATACTTTTCACACAAACGCTTGTACGTGATTACATATCTATATTTGATTTTTTTGATTAGATAGGTATTTTGTGCACTATATCTAGGTTTCTATGAAAGCAAAAAATAAAAAATTGGAGAAACATATTCAAGCCTCCAAAAATCTGCTGTTTTTTCTGAACTTTGGCCGTTCATAATGTACTCATAAATTATAAAAGTAAAGAAAGCATCTTAATAGAAACATTGCAAATGTAATGGAGATTCTAAATTAATAATATTTATTTCACAAACTCATAAGGCTTATTCTAAAACACGTATGTCCTGGAACAAGTTTTATGAAATTCTCGAACACTATTTTTCGTTCAATGTTATCGCGTTCTCACTTGCTTGTTAGTCAACAACATTGCGCTGGATGAAACAACAAGCTTTTCGACCACGCTCGCGTTTATGATAAACGGACCGGGAAGGGCCCTCTTAATGGAAATATTTTTTTTTTTATTAAAAAAAAAAAAATCGTTTAAAGAGTGTAACAAGTCTCTAATAGTTGTCTTTGGACCTTCGTTTCTACGCATTCCAAATGTCTCCTATCTTTACGTTGTCCATCGCGTGGCCACCCTACATGCGGCAAAACGTGACCTTGTTGCGACAAGCTAGCATCCCAAACTCGGTCCCAAGCCAGTCCGAACGTGTATGCATTCATCATGGTCCATCTGTACATGTTCGTGATTAAATTAGTTTACTTTGAGAAGTTTGGTGTTTATTTCATGATGACAGTTGTGGGTAGTTCTGTTTATAATATTAGACTGTTATAGTTGTCCAAGTGTGGGGTAGAGTCCAATTGTCATTAGTTTTCGTGATTTCAGACTCATAAGACTTTTTTAATGGTTTTTGTCAATAGACATTAAGCCAGAGTTATTCAGATAGTTCGTTATCGTCCGTCTCTTTCCAGATTTTGACTTTTTGGGCGCCAAATGGCCAAAAGTCATCGTGGAAATTATAAATAAATACTGCTCTATATTTTCTTTTTTTTTCTACATTGATAGGCTTCAGTTTGACGACTATAATCAATGATATATCTATACTAATATTATATATCATTGATTCTATAATCAACCCTGGAATATCGACCCGTTCGGTTGTTATTAAGTCACGAGCTACTCGTACAACCAGTCTCTTTATTCTTCGGTACTGTGCCCGCGACTTCGTTCGCGGGCATGTCGGAATAAAAATGTACTTTTCTTCCGACATCCACGCGAACGAAGTCGCGGGCACATCTAGTAAACTATAGAGAAATGAAATGGCAACATAAAATGAAGGTAACTACCGCGATCATATACCCTACGCGCGAATTTGTGACTATGTTGCTGCTGATTCATACGGTACCTACTGATAGTGCTTGCGCTGTTTTTTAGAACTAAGATGTTGGTGCATGAAGTTTTGAAGAGGTATTTGATGTTAGATAAGTACAGGATGTTCCTGAAGTGCGTGGGCATATTTAAGGGAGTCCTTCATTGACTAAAATAACAAATGAAATCAATTTTTTTAACATCTAAAAAAAACAAAATAATAAGACTTAGCACAAAAATACGTAGGTAATGCCTATCCCGCAATAATCTAAGTCCAACTAAAGACCTCACTAACTACTAACATAGACCTTCAATTAGCCAGGGAACATCAGCCTAGTCAGGAGATCTGACAAGCCACGCACGTCCATAATTATATGGGTGGATAGTAACAATAAAAACTAATGAAGCGACCTTTATCGGCCATTAAAGGCATCCGTGAGACATTTGCCAGATTTTGGCTGGTTTCTTGAATATGTTGGATCGTTAAGGTGGTTTGTTATGGCTTAGTAGAAATTAGCCGTGTTATACATCTTGCCTACTTGTTTTAAAGAAAAAAAAACTGGAAATCGGAAATATTACCGTACAAAGAAAAACCGGTAAAGTGCGATTCTGACTCTCGCACGAAGGTTTCCGTACCATTATCTATAAAAAACGGCCAAAAATCACGTTTGTTGTAGGGGCCATGCTTAAATTTTTATTTTATTCTGTTTTTAATATTTGCTGTTATAGCGGCAACAGAAATACATCATCTGTGAAAATTTCAACTGTCTAGCTATCACCGTTCATGAGATACAGCCTGGTGACAGACAGACAGGCGGACAGTTGAGTGTTAGTAATTGGGTCCCGTTTTTACCCTTTGGGTACGGAACCCTAAAAACGATACCTTTTGTAAAATACTGGTACACAGCTGCTTCCGGTTTGACTGGGAGCCGACCCCAATATAGTTGTGAAAAGGCTAGGCAGATGATGATATTGTAAAAAAATAAAGGAGAGTAGAGATGATGAGAAGATGATGGATTCTATCAGAGCATGTCACCTGTCTGTAAAAATGATGACAGTTATTTTAATACGCATTTCCACAACCTAAAAGAAAACGCAAACGTAAAACTCAAACTTCCCCGTTAACGTTGATGTTGTTCGTTATTAAATTGGGACCCAAACCCTGCTCACGTAAGACATTGTAGCTTAACTTCATAATCAAGTTGGTCATATTAGGTATTCGGGTAATAAGGACCGCGTCGGATACTTGCTCGTTTTTACCCCCGGCTTCGGTTGCAAGTTTGGGGGACAGAACTTGATAGAAGTTTTTCTTTTGTCCTCTTTTGGTGAAGTTGTAGATAGTTTGTTACCTTACAGGAGACAAATGAAATTCCAAATGACAGTCCATGGTTGTCTATGGAAAAGTAGGAGTAAAAGAATGAAGCTCCTTCGTTTTGGGGGTATTTCTTAGACTTCTGAGATACGGCTAATAGGAAAATTTATGGAAGAAAAATGCATATGGCATCGACCACGAACAACTTACGCCTTAAGAGCGTGTACGCCGTATGTCATTTCATACAAACTTTCAAGCCCTTATTCTTCAAATTGAATGAACCGATTTTAACGAAACATAGTATGCATACGCTAGATATCCAGGTCTAAATAGTTATCAGAAAACATTTTTGAAAAAGATTTTAGAGGGAGAGAGAGAGCGATTGTAAGTTTTCTATAGAAAGTGAAAAATCACTATATCCTTCCCCCTGAACTCTTTTTCGATTTTTTTTTCTGATAACTATTTAGAACTAGATAAATGGCGTACCCATACCAAGTTTTATTAAAATCGCTTCATTCATTTCGAAAAATAAGGATTTGAAAGTTTGTATGAAAAGCCGTACCGCGTAAACGCTCTTAAGGCTGACGAGTTTTTCTTTTTATTATTTTTAGACTTGCATTTCACCACAATCTCACATAATGGAGCACACTTGCCATGAAATAACATATTCACTTCTGACAATACTCCAGGTTGTGGCTATCAGGAAACACATAAATCGACAGAGAATTCCACTCCTTAGCTGCACGCCCAATTAAAGCATTCCTAGAACGGTGGTAGTGAATTTAAATCGAATAATTCGAGCTTAAGAAGCTCGAATTATTTTATTAGAATTTTTAACATACTAACCTACAATTTTACTGTCACAGAAAATAAACCACATCCCTTTTGACACTAGGTGCCTATAAACTTAAGAAGTGGTCGCCAAAATGCCCTGAAAGGTCTACAACTAAGGTTATAAAAGCTAAGACATGGAAACTCCGATCTTATTTAGGCGAGCTAACTTATTGAACAGAATAGTGCAGAAGATCGTCTCGATGGAGCTAGCAAAAATAAGTGTAGGAAAGCTTCACGTATAGTAAGTGCAAGCGTACGGCGACTGGCATTTGGCTAAAGTAGTTTGAGAGCATACCTAATACGGAAGCTACATTTTTTGACAGTCTAAATATTGTGCACCAAAGCTGGCCTTTTATTTGCATTAGTCACCTGCCTAATGCTTCCATAATGCATTAAATCCGCTAATATTTCACTACTGTACGTATTTTTTTAAAAATAACAAAATATTTGTTGCGCGCGTTTTAGTTAGTTGTATAGAGTTAACCTTCTGCTCGTACTTTACTCTGTTATCTAAGTCTAAATAAGGTGAGCTTAGCGTTCCAAAAACGACTATGTCCAAACCTGTTGCTGAAACGAGGGTAGTATTAAATTGTGGAGCTTGGCATAGTTCTGATACTTAAACCAGTAACTCCGTGTAAGTTTTCCAGGAACATAATGGGACTACCTAAGCCTGTTTTGGCTTATTTTCAGGCATTATTCTCGGAAGCAGAGAAAAAAAAAGAGAACAAAATTATAGCACGTTTCCAGGGTAGGTTCCTGGAAAATATGTGGGTAATTGAATTTGGGTGTCTTTTATGGTGTTTATTTGTTTTTGGACGAGCAAGGGAATGCGCAGTAGCGTCGAGCAGAAAATAGGAACTACAATAATACTTATAAAACTTTAAAGTAAACTGTTTTAATGGATTTTTCTCTTACAGATTGAAGAGAACGTTCATTTGTTTTCAGAATACAATAGGTGATTTTATAGGAAATTAGTATTTTACCTCCCCTGTTGTTATTTTCAGATTTTGTAGTTGCGGTCTAAGTATATTATGTTGGATCCCTAAACAGTTAAATTGTTTTTCAGGAAATCGTCAAGCTAATTGAACCGACGTTTTTCTGACAGTCGTAAATGTTCTGGCATTCAGAAGTTACTGGCGTTGAGAAAAGAGTGATGGGTTTTCGCTAAAATCCATGATCAATTGATCAGTGATGGTAAAAACCCTGAAACATTTCGCAGACTTCAACAGTACGGATTCAGCAAAGTATCATAGTACAGGGAAGAAACCAATAACAGCAACACACCCGTGTAACATGTTGTAATACAGTAAAACGTTATTGTAACAGACAATTTTCGTGTTCGTCAGCGTTCGTATTACGATCGCGCGCGAACGTGAGCCGAATGAAAACGAAGTGAACTTATTATCGTTACATTAAAATACAGTCGACGTAGGACGTAGTACGTAAACGATGGGTTAAGATTATAAATAAAAGAAGAAGTAGAAAATATAAAAGTTTATGAAGGAAATTGACTAAAAATCTTTTCAGATTCAGCTGTACTGTGGCAGGACACAGAGACCCATTAATCTTGTAATTGTTCCACCTTTTTCACCTGTGTACACAAATAAACGTATTTGATTTGATTTGATTTGATTTGTTGATGTCATGTTTATTTCACCTGAAAATTACAGACTCCGTAAGATTGTAATAAAGCTTTATTAGATTATAATTTTTCGATAAATTATGAAAAAATCGTTTTGTATACAATAAATCCCATCCAAATTCAATAGTTTCCAATATATCCGTGTCTTATTAAGAAAAAATAGTTTACAATTTCACGAGATATTTTATAATTTGACGGCTTTTGCAAGGTCTTAGTTATTTTTGGTGATTTTCACAAGTTTTAGCATAGAAATTTGATCAACTGGTCTTGACTTGTCTTGTCTTTGGCAGTGGTTTGGCTCACAAAGAAAAATGAAAAAAAAAAAATGTATAAGGTCACCTGCAATTAGCTCCCATGCAACTTGCATTACATTGCGGCTTACCGAGATACATTACGATCAATCGCTCGATCGTGCTCCGCAATGTAATTAAACTTGTATGCGAATTGGAAGAATGTGGAAACTTGGCCTTATATTATGATTTCTTAATTTGTCTTTAAGTTTAGCGATTCATCTCGTATTTTTATTTTAAGAATTTTAATTTACATTTCAACCGTATCTTAATTATACAAAAATATTCTTATTGGACAGTGTTATTCTGTTTAATTATTATTTGATTTTAATTGAGTTGTAAATTAAAGTTCGTTGACATTTTATTTAATAGCTATCATTGGTATATATGTCACAGCCAACTAGCTTAAACAGCCGTTTCATTAAAAGCCTAGCCTTTTCATTTAACTGCGCCGATTTTTCAGGTACATAAGTGACATCTTTGTTTCAATATCGTTTAATGACTTGCCCATGTCGCTTATGTCGCTGATTAAACGGCGCAGTTAAATGAGAAGGCTAGGCTTTTAATTAAACGGCTGATAAAGCTAGTTGGCTGCGACATATATACAAAGTTATTGAGTTCTATACAATCTTAGGCCCGCGTGTGTGACTTTTAAGGACAAATACGGTTGGACAGTTTAGCTGGGATGTTTGTTTTACCAAATATTTAGCCCTCCTGTTGACAAAGCGTAAATAATTTATTCAAAGGAAAACTCTTTGACATTTCTTAATAAAACTACTCTTTTAAGTTTATGTTTCTGTATTCATAAGGAAACTGTGGAAATTCAATCTTAACTTCATCTAAAGGCACTGGTTTGCCTGCTAGGTTTGCCTTAAGGTAGGTACTTCTTGGACTGGAGTCAGATTTTCTGGCTTTCTGACAATCCGTAACTAACGCAAAGGAAACAAACAAAAAGAAAAAAAAACGTAAATAAATCATTCCGATAGGTAAGTCATTATTTACCAAAAAAAATTAACACACCTTTTATAACTATCAGCATCCCTTAAGCACCCTCACGAAAAAAACGAACCAAAGACGTTACCGTTACGATAACGTAACGAAAAACGTTTTACGATATTTAACGTTATTTTAATATCGTTTATGGTACTTAATACCGTTTCGCATTTACCGAATAAGTACTTTCGATTAAGATAGGGGTGCTGGTTAATATTTATTGGAGAGTTTAAAGGTGCGATGGGATATTATCGATTGGTAATGGGGTGTAAATATATATACATAAGAAGTTTTCGTGTGAGACGTGTTAGAGTTTGGGGTAAGAAGAGTTCGTGGGTGATTTAAACCCCAACTAACTCTCCGTCACAAAGTCATTCTCAAACCGGACTGTGTCGCCTTGACATTGCATGCGGGGGTATTCAGAGCCCGATGCAGCCTGAAATGTATCTTTTCCACAAGGAAGCTCTGCGAAGCAGTCATGCAAGCTAAGGAGGAGGTGGGATGCGTGAGGGAGAGGGAAAACTTACGCCAAAGTATTATGCGGATTTTGTTCGACAGAGTTACCGCGGCCTTGGAGCGCAGAGAACTGGAACTAAGAGTCTGACACTACCTCCCGCTCCACCCAGAGCGAAAGGGGTCATTTGATGATTTCCCATCCTTAAAAAAAAAGGACATCTAAGTACAATAACTGTAAATCCCAGAAAAAAACTTTAAATCAAGCTTTTTTTTGTGGATGGGACATCATCAATTGATTTCTTCCGTTCTGGATGGAGTAGAAGGGAGTGACGGCTTCCTATGCCTCCTCGCTCCGGACCATGGAGTGAACCAGGGCCGGTAGCGAGAGGACACGGTGGTGATTCGCCTGAGCAGGTCAGACCTGCACCATATGTGTGACCGTGTCTTCCAGGCGATCCTTAGCGGAGTTTCGCCTCAGCGTAGCGCCTCCACGCGCCACGTGTAAACGTGTGCGCGGGCTCTCGCTAAATCTACCTACGAGTATTTCTATGTAACAAAGCCATTCCTAAACCGGTCACTATCTCGAAAGTGACATTTCTAACCCTCCAATACCGAGAGTGTCGCCTTGACATTGCATGCGGGGGTATTCAGAGCCCGATGCAGGCTGAATGTGTAATACGGGCGTCGGTGGAGGGTTGAGCTCGGATCAACGGTGGATACGTGCTGTCTTTTTGAGGGTTATTCTGAGGTGTATTTATCATGGGAGAGCAAATTGGAACGGTGTTTTGTTCAAGATATGTAGGAAGTCTCTCGTGGGTTTTAAGTTTCTTAGAGATCTGCTTATCTAGAAGTACCAAGATCTTCACTTATCACATAAGAAATTAAGATGGAAGTTTTGATGTTGTTTATATCCCATGTAAGGGCAAGCCATTAACAAGGCACAAATTCAGACCCCGGGCCACTACTGAGACAATCCAGGTATCAAAACCCAATAAAACTTTGTCCGACGACCCTGGAATCGGATCTGATACCTAGACAATGTGCAATCCAATTAGCGAATGCGACTGTCGAAATGCCAAAATGTAGGAATTTGATCACGTGACATTTCGATGGCATCTGTCAAACCCATACATTTTTGACGTATCAATGAAAATCGCCTGTGCCACGCTACCGTTGACAGAATGTCACTTGTCTAGAGCCCCTGGTCGAATCTTACTGACTGTGGGAAATTATGCCAAAAGAACATACTACACGGGATAAAAAGTAGCCTATATGTTATTGAAGACTTATCCTCTGTGCCAAATTTCATCTACATCCGTTCAGCCGTTCCGGCGGCGTGATTGAGTAACAAACACTCGTCCATTCAAATTTTCGCATTTATAAAGTAGTAAGAAGATGGACCGACTATTTATCTCCACAACCCAGTAAGTAATTTCCCAAACCAAATAACCGACCTCAGAACTCCAAACCAAACTTTTTACTTATTAATAAAATAATAAAAATTCTCTCGACTTTTCGCTCAGTTTCGTGCCACAAATCATGAGGACTGCGACAACCCTGACAGAGATAAGACCCAGAGGTAAGTCCGGGTTATTTTTCTTACTTTTATTTACTACGGTGTGAATGATAGCGATAAGGGAATAGGTATTTATATTTAGTCTGTCATTCTGTCTGGTGCGAGAGATAGCGGGCGAGGAAAGTGAAGTGAGTTTGTAGGGTGACTGAAAGATTTTATTTATTTATTTAAGCTTCATGTACAGTAGTGGTACAGAGGCGGAGTGAAGAGTGCGGTGGCTAGGAGTGTATATTGAATTAAAGTGTCAGTCTGACTATTAAAAAAAGAAAGATAAAATAATAATAATATTTTTTTTTTTTTTGTTATTCACCTGCCACAGTCGTTTTTTAACCCAAAGGTTGACTGGTAAATAATTGCTTGTTACATTAAGTACGCCAATGTAACACTATCGTGCATACGACCTCCGCTAGCTCTGAATCGTTTTTGCGCGCCTTCGGAGTGCGCGTCCCGGTCCTCTGGCCACCTCTTTCGGGCTCCGTCCGTTTTCAGGCACTCATTGTGTAGACATTTTAAGGACAGTGTAATTTTCCTAATTGTTTATTAAAACTACATGCGACACAAAGGTAAAAAGGGCGGGCCTTAAGCATCTACCAGTCAACCAGTGCTTGACGACACCTTTGGCGCAGTGGTTGAGCGATTGAATGCTGCGCTGCGTGTCGCGGGTTCGATTCCTGCACGGAAAAAATATTTGTATGGCCTGGCTGTTTGTGTATGTGAGTTTATATGTTTGTAAACGCACCCACGATACAGGAGAAATTCTTAGTGTGGGGCATCGTTTTTGAAGGTTGGGGAAGAGATAAAATGGCAATGCAACTGGAACTTGTAACTCTAAAGATGTGTGAGCGTGTTTCCTTTCAACGAAATCGCTGTAACTACAACCACACCCCTTTCCTCTAAGGTTATTATAGTTTTCCCCATTGTTAGAGAGTGACAGAGTACGAGAAGAAACAAATAACATTTATAGCGACGACATGCGACATAAAGATTCATTATGTAGTAGACAGCTGTGGGCGAAGTAATTAGCAACGTAATATCTTTAGGATGAATGGACGCTTTTGGGAAAATGTGTCTTTTAGAGTATAATAGTCTATTTTTATCTATCAATATTGTTTACTTCTGTCACCAACGCACCGCTAAAATGAATAAGGCTAGTAAGCTGAAAGTTGGAATCATCATCTGCCTAGTCTTGTCCGAACTATATTGGGGTCGGCTTCCAGTCAAACCAGTAAGCTGTAAGTTTAAATATCTAAGATTAGATGATATCTACCAGACCTTCGGATGGACTGTTTTTTTTTAATTTCTTAAAGTTACTTACAATTTTTGAATTGGCAGCAGCATTCTCTGTAGGTACATTGCACAACCCGCCTGCCAAACGTGGCGATTATGGCAAATCCCCCCATTTGGGGGAGGCCTATGTCCAGCACTGGACGTCTATTGGCTGATATGATGATGACTGAATAATCCTACGTACCTATAGCATAAATGTCTATTTGGATGTTCGTTCGAATTTAAATGAATTCTTTGACTTTGAGGCGTGATTGAACGCCTCTAAGTCAAAGAATTTATTTCAATTCGACATTTAAAACGCACTTTTGAATTTCAAGTTTTACACCCCTCACCTCTCTTTTCACTTTGATGAACTTATCTTCCACCACTTCACAAAATCGGTACAGAATATGACACTGATGATTCATAAAAAGAGGCATTACACCATCATGATACCTATTGTCACAACATTTATTTTACCAACTGACTCACAAAGTGTGGCCAATTTAGTGTATTCTAAAACAATATTAATCGTACAAATATTTGCAGTGCGTTGACCCGTCGTATTTTAATAGAAGACCTTGGTGAGGTCACCAGTTTACTTTTGTGATGGCAATCTGTATTGCTATTGTGGTTTCATTACTGGACTGGGGTAAGCAGTATACCTACACAGTAAATTGGCCAAGTGCGTGTCACAATTGCCGACTTAGTATGGCGCTTTTTGTATGATCTAATTAATTTTCAATGGAATTTGTACGAGATTTTCCATCTGTAAGTATCTACATTTTATTAGGTTGGTCGACTTGTAAAGCCGAATTTAAAAGGAAAACTATCACAGCTACGTAAGCTGTGATAGTTTTCCTTTTGAATTCGTTACATATGCTACTACTATGAATTTTTTCAGGTCTCCAAATCAACCGTTTAGCTGGCAGAGGGGGGACACTTGACTCTATCAAAATTAGCCCTGATGGAAAAATTGTTTTAGCAAACCCTCAATGTTTTAAACGATCTATCCAACGAAATGTCTGATCTATCTGACCTAAGATAGGTCAATTTGCGCGACAGCAATTAAGTAACGACCTCTTCAAAAATATCTTCTGTCTCTAAAATTACATTAAAATTATCCAATTAAATTCACAGTGCGTTGACCTGGTGTTTAGTAGGAGACCTTGATGAGGTCACCGGCGTATTATGCGATAGTAATCTATATGTATTGTTAGTTTTTTTGGAGGTCGTGGTGGCGTGGTTTCGTGGTCTTTACCTATACGCATTTTTTACTTATCTATTTTGTTTCTCATCTGGGCATAGCTCTTCTATCATAAGTTCAATTATTACGCAGCGGCTCGGTTTTGGATTCAACAAATAATTCACTCAACCCGAATTTTGGACACGGTGGCCAATCTTGTAGCAGCCTCAATGCCTCCACAAAAAACCAAAGTAGCAATATTTACATCGCAAAAAGAACCGCAACGCCATCTATCCCGCCAGCTACGAACTAACTGAATGAAATCCTGCATCGCGCTATCAGTTTTCCGTGCGATTTGAACATATACAACAGTCCGAATATCAACTATCGGGCATTTGCCCACGAGACACAACAACCGTCTGGTCGGAGGATCCTCCCTTTTCAATGAAGGCTTGCTGGACTATACTCTTTGTTCCACATACCTCTGTCCTCTATACTATAATAATACCTCCATAATATCAAGGGAGATAAGCCAAGTACGCAGGAGATGTTCAAGTTCAAGTTCAAAGTATTTTATTTCACATAGGTCACTTATAAAACGTTAAAAGCCAGTGCACGGCTCGGATTGACACAGGTGCACACTTCTTTTCTTAACTCTCATAGTCCATTGGGATGGCAGCTCGACGCGACCAGAGAGAGATCTAGTGCAAGACCAAATGCTCCAGGTGCTTTCCGAGGCACGGGGATATCACACCACCAACGTCTTAAAAAAATAATATACTAATCAGTAACCGCATGTCTACGAGTAAGTTCACCACCTCCGATTTCACCACTCAGCTTCGCCACGCCACCCCCGGTATCCTGTGACACTGGCCGTGGCAGCTGCGTCGAAATCGAGGGACGAATATTTTTTAACGCCCACGGCACCACCACCTCCAAGTGGACGGAGAGGGGACTTCCAAGTCTTACCAGCCTTTGATAGGGTCCTAGCTCCCGGCGAAAGTATACAGCGCATGCGATGGCATCAATCGTTCAATGAGAACGTCATGCGTTCGAACTGGGGGACTACAGAGGAAGTAAGCACCTTGACCGCCTACCTGGGGGTCTACTCTCTAAGCGTCCGTAACTAAGGCCGAAATTACGGACTTGGGGCTTAGAGAGTAGATCCCCTGGTTTGGATGTTCTCGTGGTTGCTGGTGCTTGAGCCACCGCCGTTTTGGCCCAACGACTGCCCACCACCAGAGACCAGGAAATATGTTGAAGAAGCCTTTTTCGTGCTTTTATAACGCATACAATTGGCAACCGTCACACACGGCCGGAGCGGTCAAGCGTGGTTATGTTCGTTCCGTATCCTACGAGACCAACACGAGCTCGTTGACTAAAATACTTCTGACTGACAGCTGTCATTTTCCTCAAAAGCCAGCGTCGCTATCGACAACCAGAAAATTTGGCAACCTCGAAATAATTCCACAACGTCATTCGTCATGTTTCTCGACCATGTTGGTCGCGGAAACATGCGAATGACGTCAAAGGTCAACGTCCCTCGAGGTCATTCTATGTTGTTGAAAAAACTCGAGAAAAACTTGTACCTAGTATTTGCAAGTCATTATTTGGAACAATTTGTGGCGGATTTCGTTATGGCCGTTTACGTTCAAAATTACTATGTTTTTTTTTTGTTTTTGTCTTGTACCGGCTAGAACTTTATGAGTGGCTCATGCCGTGGTGAAAATGTCAGCTATTAAGAATACTGCAAAGGCAGTTTTCCTGGTGATCTTCAGTATATCAGGTTAGGTAGCTTTCTCTTTCTGTATATTGACTTATGAAGTATGAACACGGCGGACCAGGTTTTTTGACGCCATAATTTGGTCATGCATAGGTACATAGGTCATTCTAGAAACCAGACCGAAGCGAAAACGCCACGCGATCGACTATCTTCGGGAGATGAAAGAAGGTACAAATAAAATTCTCATAAACGAAGATAATAATCTTACAAAAGCAAGAAGACGTTACGTCAACAAATTTCACGCATGTGAGATATTTAGTTATACTGAAGAAAAAATATCTGTAACTTAAACAACTGCATAAGTACATCAGAACTAAAACCGAACAACTCTATCTATAAAACTAAAAGCCGTAAAGCTTAGTTATAAAAACAAAGAAACATTTACCTTAAGAGGTGTACTGACCGACCGGAAGCCCGCTGTAGTGCTCTTCGACTCTTGTCAGTTAGCGGGGAGACTAGCACTTTAGTCGGGTGAGTACTCCCCCTTAATGGTCATCTTTATAGCATGTTTACCTGAGCTTGTGTACTGGCCTTATCGGTTGTGTTTTTAAAAATAGATAAGGTACAGACAGGGAGTTAGAGATCAGGGTCTTGGTAGCGGAATTTGGTCGAACCAGTCACCGCGGCCTTGGAACGCAAAGGCATTTGGAGGAACACTGATGAGTTTTAGTCAGTAAGAATCTGACACTCCTTTGCGCTCCTTGCAATAATTATACATCCATAAAAAAAAATGGAGTCAGTGGTCTTCTAAGCAAACTAAGTGTGCTCCATTTTCAAACACATCAGGGCTCTCCAACAAGTAATATTTTTTTTTAATTATTACTGATAGGCACGCGCTTGACCACTATCTAATGATTCACTAATTATGATAACAATTCTACTAATTTTTAACCAAGTTTCGCATTCGCATGTCAGTTGCAATCTGTCCAAAAAGAGGCTTTTTTGACAGAAACTATCTGTAATGTGGCATTCAACACTCTACGAATAGACAGAGAAATGATGTTCAACACTCTAGTGTTGGATGGATGCGAGACGCACAGGACCGGTTGTTGTGGCGACACTTGGGGGAGGCCTATGTCCAGCAGTGGACGTCTTTCGGCTGATATGATGATGATGACGACTCTAGTGTTTAACAATGGATTTCTCTGTCTATTTCTACAAATGGCATACAATCACTTCACCACCATAGTAGACAAAATTAACCGACCGTGTTTCGGTTAAGGTGGCTAATCACGACGGAGATTAGCCATAGTTGTATAGGACTGCAATCCGACGTCCACAGGAATAACGGCTTAACATGCTTCCTGAGGCACAGGGGTGTTACACCACAAACTTTCCTGCTTGAAACCCTGCTACTGAGAATTTCCATTTTATAAAAACCCGGTAAGACCTTTGTCGGTCCTGGAAATCGTACCCAGGACCTCACACTCAGCAGCGCTTGCGAAAAGTGAAATAACCTCAACTGGAAAACAATACTTAGCCTTTTGTTAACTTAGAACCCAGTCCAGCCACATTTCTGCCAACCAACCGCCACAAACCAGTCACCGTGAACATATTTAAGTATATAGTTAATGACATAATGCAGTACTCTGAATCAGCGATGCGAAATTCCTATGCCATATGTTGTGAGGGATCGGGTTACTATAGTCTTACCCGTGTGAAACTAGCAATAGGTACTTACTTGTAGTTTTGGCTATAAATATTATACGACCTGGGTGTCTTCCTTACGAATTGGAAGAAAGAGGCATAACACCGTGAGCATTGGAAGGAATGGATGAAGGCCATTGCCTGCCTGGCAGTGGGACAGTACGGGCTAGTAATAACAATAATAATATTCATAGACAAAACTACAAGTCAGACCTCTGAACAACCAAAGCTATATAGTTTGGCTGTTCAGAGGTAGACCTCTGAACAGCCAAACTATATAGCTTTGGTGGATCTTAAAAGGAAGTTGGGTGAAAAGGATGCAACCGACGAAGTGATTAGAAACTATACATAATAAACTATAATTAAATTCTACTATTTTTTACGCAACATTGGCATACGCGAATGACTAGAGTCAAGAGCAAAGCCATAACTAATAAAAAAAAAACAAAAAAAAAACGCATCTCAGTCGCAATAAATCCGTCAAAAAAGCCTCAATTTTCATTCCTTTTTTGAACGATGCTCAAAAATTAGTAGAACTGGCCCTCAGACCGCCAAATATAACTGACATGTTCTGGATAAGCCGTTATTCAAGCAATCTGATGCCGTTGGTGCGTTATGATACAAGTCATTTCTTTATGTCCTACGAGTACATACTGGAGCACTGGGCTATTGAGCTTTGGTCAAGTATGTGTATTGTTGTGTATGTACCTTTTTCACATTTATGTATGTAAGTTGTTCATATTTACGTTTATTTATAATAATCATTATTTTATTTGTATGTTTTTAATTTAATTTTAATAATTATGTATTCCGTAAGTGCATCCGTGGCATCACAGGGCCCTATCGGAACACCAGCGCTGTGATATTTTATTATAAGTATCGCAGCATAATGCTGAGATAGTGACCTTTTTGGCCTCGCACGTCACCCCTTGCTGGTGTACCTTTTGTTACTTGTATTATTATTACCTATTTTTTTTAATTATTTTTTTTTTTACTTTTTGTGTCCTGTGCGAGGTACAAATAAATATTTTTCTTTCTTTCTTTCTATACATTTTTGGTCTCGTCGAGCCCTTTATTTTGATAGGCACCTAAGACAAATCAAATGATATCCAGGGTTGCGGAATTGGTTCGAAAAAGTCACCGCGGCACTGGAACGCAAAGGGCATTAGGAGGTACATGGATGGGTTTTAGTCAGTAAGAAGTTCCGTATGGTGTCGGACGTAAAAGAATAGCAACATCCCATCACTTCCCGTGGGCGTCGTAAGAGGCAACTAAGGGACTTACCAGAGAATGGGCAGCAGCATTCTCTGTAGAGTACGTTGCTACAGCTACACTGCGATCGCCAACCCGCCTGAAAAGCGTGGCGATTATGGTGCCTATGTCCGGCAGTGGACGTCTTTCGGCAGGTATGAGTCAAAAATATTTTACTTTATTTTAAACTATTTTGCCTAGCAACGCAAGCCGTAGTCGTAACGTATCGATTAAAAGTAAACGAACCAAATGGCTAACAAAGAACCAGCCATATTTAGAATTCTAAGGAACACTTAAAACTAATCAAAATTTCTGAGAAACTGATATTTTAGGTTGATGTTCATGATTAGATTTCAGTTTCTAAGAAGACAATGTTAATTCTATGAAAAAAAATGTAGTTATTTTTTTAATAGCTCGATTCTGAGAATAGACTTTAATTAGAAAATATTGGGATGGTACTAATAAGGCTTAATTCTTAGCATCCCCATGGCCAACACGATTTATGATAGAAACGCTACGTGATTTGACAACCAGCCGGTCGATTCTGTCGACATCTTACGGTGTTCACCTAGGCGGAGTGAACAACAAGAGCGCTGTCATTCCATCTGTAGCGGCATTCATGCCGCCACAAAAATAGCGTAGCAGAATCAACATCACAACAAATGAGACTCGCGGCGCCATCTATCTCGACAGCTGCGAACTAACTACAAAAATCCTAAATCGCGATATCAAAGTTTACCGTGCGATTAGAACACATGCAAAGCCCGAATATCAACTCTCGGGCAGTTGCCCACCAGACACAAACAACCGTCTGGTCGGAGGATCCTCCCTTTTCAATGGAGGTTTGCGGGACTTTACTCTCTGTTCCGCTACCTCCAAACATCTTATTTGTTTGATTTGACAACTCACCCGTCGTGCGCAACGCCCAAGTGTTCACTTCGACATGATTACAGCAGTGCGATTCTGTAAACATGTCGAAGTGAACACCCGGGCAGGGCGCACGACGGGTGAGTTGTCAAACCATACAAATAAGATGGAATGACAGCTCTATTGTCGTTCACTTCGCCTAGGTGAACACCGTGAGATGTCGACAGAATCGACCGGCAGAATCGCACTGCAGAAATGGTGGTAATTGGTGGGTTACCCAGCTACTGGGTTATGGGGGCAGTCGCGGTACCCGGCACTTGTATAATGCCAAAATAAGTTAATAACTTCAATACACATGTGACAACCTTAACGTTTTCTTGACGGAAATGTAATTTACTTCGGTCGTATCCCAGTTTTATGTGCTCCTGCAATTCAGTTCGTTTAAGCTTTCAAGTAGTTGGTAAATTGAGCGGCAGATGCATTTTGAAGTGAGGAATTTGCGCTGTATATGGGAACTTGAAGACTCAAGAATAGAGTACTGTGACGTTGTCGCTTGCGACTTTTTGGATTTCAATGGCACTAGAGTTTATCATAGAAATGCGTGTTTAAAACGACTTATTTTCTTCAATGTCAGAAATAATAGTAGTTTATGCAACGACCATATAAAAAGGGTTATTAAAACACGAGTGTGATAATAGCATCACACGAGTGTTTTAATACCTAATTATATGCCGTTGCATACACTATTTTATCTTCACTCATACAGTTGAAATAAAATAAGTGGAAAAATAGTCAATTCCAATATGGCGGATATTCTCATTGCGTATTCGAATGACTGTGCAGCGCGCTCAAACATAGACAAAGATAAAAGCTGGCTCATTGACTTAAGTCAATGAGCTCGCGCCAAAAATTAAAAAGAAAAAGTGTGCTATAAAAATTAAAAAGTTATTTTATGATGCAGTTGTTTAAAAATCGAAGGAAAATGTTGAACTGTAATGGTTTTTTTTTTTAAATTTTACCTATCCACGAAAAAAAAGTATGCATTTATGCATTCGTTTTTGAACTCATATTTGGAACATTACGTTGTGAGTATAGATAAAAGTGTTTGTACGCTTGTTGGTAGACAGTACTCTCTGGAAGTGCCTTCTGATCTGTTGAGGGAAATTCTTTAACTAATGACTACTTTTCATCCCGAAATATGCATGATTCCTGTGGGAATTATCATGAGAACAAAGCCGCGGAAAAAAAGCTAGTGCTTTGACTTTCTTGACTCTTTCATCAATCATTAGTTAACGAGGTGAAGTTATTGAAACTTGCCGGAAACTGCAAAATAAAACCATAACTAAGTACAAAACTTCATGATGCACTTTATAAGTCATACATCACTTACCATTTTCAAACAATAATTGACTGTATTCCCTTCTCTTATAAAGTTCAATCACAGAAGCCAAGTTTACTATGACTAAAATCACAGTCACTCTAATTTAAGTCTTACGATAATGCTTTAAGACACAACATTGTAAGGAAGCCAAGTTGCGTGGGTTCTAAGTTGCAGGGGCATATGGCAACCGCAGAGTGGCTATGAAAGGTGGCGTAACATTGTGTAAAATGGTTTATATTGCCATTAAATGTAAAGTTAATTATAATGTGGGTAGTTTTAAAGAGGTATTTGATGTTGGAGACTAATACTCAATATTGAATACTACATATACAGGCTGTTCCAGAAGTGCGTGGTCATATTTGAGGGCGGTGTTCTGTATCTGCTATACAATAAAAAAATAATATCAAAACAAAAAAATATTGATGGCACGTTTGATTATTTGAAGATTATTTAAGAGCAAATGTCAACCGGATATATCAAACGCCATGTGTCAAAGTAATGAGTTGTCATTCGCTCTGACGCAATACCAACGACTAGTGTGGGGGAGAGAGAACGGTGTGGAGGTTCAGTTCGAATCCGGCACGTGATCCGTTTGCATCCCAGATACGCGCTACGTTGTTGGTGGAGTGTCTAGTGATTCAGTGTTGTTCCTAATGATTTTGTAACAAGATTCTGATAATATTTTGTGTGAAAAACGTCGTTTGATTCTCCTCGTCTACCCACGATTATTATGGATCCAAATGATATTGTGGACCGTCCTGACGTCCCTTTAGACTTTAAAAAATTAACCTCAAAACATGACTAAATAGATCAATAAAAATCACTCTGATGCAGTTAGTGGCATCGAATCTGTGATTAAACTAAAGTAAACGCTACCAAATGCATCAGACTTTTTGAATAAGTCATTTTTTTTTAAATCTGATATCGTTTCTTTACTCTGTAGCAGACACACAAAACAACAAAATTAAATATGACTACGCAATTCTGGAACACCCTGTATATTGTACAATGAATAATGAATACTATTTTCTAACATCTAATACTTCTAATCAATTCATTGGTATGTACCACCATTTTTCATTCAACTGAAAAATGCCTAACAAATCATCAACATTATTTCAGGAGAAATACGTCCACTGAAGGGTTCAGGCCTGCCTCAAGCATCGCTATTCTATGTTCACCAGCTTGGAAATTATTCACCAGGATGGGAAATCATCAAATGACTCCTTCCGTTCTGGGCAGAGGGGAAGGGAATGTCAGACTCTTACTGACTAACCCATCCGTGTTCCTCCAAATGCCCTTTGCTTTCCAGGGTGACTCTTTCGAACATATTCCGCAACCCTGGCAGGACTGGCCCCAGCGGGTCCCGTCTACTATGCTGATATCTTTTTGAGGGGCGCGTGGAACACAACGCGCAGTCGACCCGAACCTGGATGACACAGACACAGAACCAACTGGATCTGCGTTTCTCGCATAGATACATAGGACAATAGGTTTGATTCATGTTTCCTTAAAGTTTTAAGACATTATTAACAATCAATATTGAAACAGCTGATTTGTCTCATTTCGCAGCTTTAAAAACAATGGTTTGTCTTACTTTATTCCATCTTCTTTCTCTAAGATAAAAAAAACTGTATTCAGAGCTATTAATATTGTCTTTTAACCTGCATTTCGAATCTATAAAGATATTGAACGGGTATTGGAAAATAATAATGAATGCAAAACCATTGAATGGAATGAACATTCAGCAGAAATTCATAAAAATATTCTCGAATCAAGGCGAAATCGGGTTATTCTGCTAACCAATGACGCACGAAATTTTAATGAATAACCCTTCACATAAAATACGTTTTACTTACGTTCAGAAAATTCTGTTGAATAAAAACGGCAATTACCTGAAAATAAATAAAGGGGATTGGTTAATATTTGGTGAGAATAGGGTAGATGACTAAAAAAATCTAATAAGTCCGTCAGATAGATTTCCAAAGAATATTAGACACGTTTTTTTTTCTTTCTCACGTAAACAAAAAATTAAAACGATACATAGCGTTGAAAACTCATGTGACGTCACTTGTAAGTACACTTTTTACATACACGTGACGTAAAGAAAAAAAGAAAATAGAATCATATATTTTTAAACAAGGAATCATCCCTATTGATGGATTAAGTTCGTTTACTCTTCACGGTGTTTACAAGTTCTTATTCTTGGAAATGAATTAACCTGTTTAAATTATATTTGGTTCGCACTCCCGTTATACATAATAATATGATAAAGTTCCTTGAGTACATCCAAATATTCCATAGAATTATGCTTATGTAAAAGAGATGTGTAACTATTTTTGGTGTAAAATAAAGTACATATTATATTATTATATTGTATGTTTGAGATTTGACAACATAATATAATTTCATGTCGTACATACAGAAAGCTTTTTTTACGGATGGGAAATCATCAAATGACTTCTTCCGCTCTGGGTTGAGCGGAAGGGAGTGTCAGACTCTTACTGACTAAAACCCATCCGTATTCCTCCTCATGCCCTTTGCGTTCCAAGGCCGCGGTGACTCTTTCGAATAAATTCCGCAACATTTATTCAGAGACCTACACCCAGAATGTGTAAGCCACAATATACAATCACGGTCAATCACTTCTTGACTGACCGTCATCTATATTAACACTCACAAAACAATGTCATTGCCATTGAAAACAGCCTGAAACCAGGTCACCAACTTTCACACGAGCAAGCTATTAAAACAACTCTCAAAGTAAAATAACCACTACTAAATCAATCTGCCTAGACTTTGCCATGTTTTTTAGTTTCTTATTTTGGACGGGAAATCATCAAATGACTCCTTCCGCTCCGGGAGGGAGTGTCAGACTCTTACTGACTAAAACCCATCCGTGTTCCTCCTAATTGCGTTCCAGGGCCGAGGTGATTTTTTCGAACAAATTCCGCAACCGTGGTGCCTTGTTGGGCTCGGCTTCCAGTCTACTGGAAGCAGCTGTTCTCCATTATTTTACATGGAACGATTGCCTTTATGACCTACACAATCCGCAGTAATACGGTTTTGACTGGTTTTTTTTAGTAAAGTTCTCAGAACCTAGATAGTTTACAAATAACCTAGAGAAAAAAGATCAGGCTAAGGAAAAAAAATTAAAACTCAAAATGATGACCGAGTTGTCTTAAAATTGTGATAAACAGAGAAAGTACTAATTGTGTGTAACGTCACTCACTCACATCGCTATTGTGAATTTGCGCCATCCAGTACAAACGACATTTGCATGACAAGGATAGAAGAATCCTGCCAGGGTTGCGGATTTTGTTCGAAAGAGTTACCGCGGCCCTGGAAAGCAAAGGGCTCTAGAATAGAATTTAGTAGAATTATTTATTAGTCAAACATAGGTATTGGAGGAGCACGGATGGGATTTAGTCAGTAATTAAATTTGTCAGTCTGACACTCCCTCCCGCTCCACCCAGAGCAGTAGGAGTCATTGATGATTTTCCATCCATAAGAAAAAGGACAGAAGAATAACTTCAAAAGCTTGTAACTCCTCTATTTTGCAATCAATTTTATTTATTTTTTCACAACCGTACAATTTTAGTGACAGCTTTCGGGTAATTATTCATTCATCATTCATTCATTCATTTTTTTAGGCTTTCTGACTGTCGTGTTCTTGTACCCGTGTCAAAAATCTTCAAATTAATAATTGTTGTCTCGAAAAGCACACACCACACGACTATTTATTACATACCGAATGGGCTCATTCAGTATGCATCGAGGGTAACCCATCCACAGACCGACCTCGGCAACCGTTGCTTAACCTCGAAGATCGAACGCTGCGGCTGTTATGCCGCAATTCAATAAATAAAATCTAAATTGTTCAGTGATAAACGGGTAGCAATCAGAGCCCCATTTCAGAGCGGAAATGAATTCTCGCATCAGTTGCGAGTGGTACAAATTATGTGTGAGTAGATTTACTCACAGATGTGAGTTTTGGGACTCGTAAGATATTTAAATTTTGTGCTGCATGTTATTTAATACAGTTTGTAGTTCGTCTGTTTGAATACATTCAAGCTTGATTTTGCAAGGAAAGTTAGGGAGAGAATTTTGGTAGAAGAGGAGACGGGAGTTTCAAGTTGTGAAATGATTTTAAAGGAAGCTTATTATAAATCAAGAAAAGCTTGTTAAATTCTAAACCTAGAAGAAGAAAAGTTCATTTCAGCAATGTTGCTAGTAAATGCATAGAAATATTTAGTACAATGTGTTTTTATTGACGGCGACTTCAACTGACTGGAGAACATTCTGTCTCATTGTCGCTTTGTCACGTCGCACCAGTCTGTGGGGGCCTTAACTTACTTCGAAAAAAGAACGTTGGTTGTTTAGATAAAGTTCTGAGGTTTCACGTTCGCACTACACCTTTTACAGTATGGTAGCCACCAGATAAATGTGCAATAACGGTCATTGACCTACATACATGTAATGATTTTCTTAATATCAAAAACAGAAATAAACACTTTTTTTTTAAAGACTTGAAGCTGCCCTGAATCTTCTCTAGTAATGAAAAACGGGTAGTAATTTATTGCTCGGGTACTTTAGGATATAAGAGAATGGTTTGTTCATGGATGGGAATTCATCAAATGACTTCTTCCGCTCTGGGTAGAGCGGAAGGGAGTGTCAGACTCTTACTGAATAAAACCCATCCGTATCCTCCTTATGCCCTTTGCGTTCCAGGGCTGCGGTGACTATTTCGAACAAATTCCGCAACATTAATAATAATAAATAATAATAAAGCCCGTTTATTTCCAATCTACAAAAAAAATATATTTCATGCATTTTAATTAAATATTTTAAGAATTTTATTAGTTCATTCTCTTTATTTATTTTCTTACACATACATTTTATATTTTTAAATATTTCAATAACAAAAAAAAAAAAACAATAAAAAAACATTTAAAAATATAAAAATAGTAGTCCGCCGGTGTCGGGAGCTGGGTCCAAGCTACCGGTGGTTAGGGCTCCAGAGAAAGGAACCTCCTCACAATACGAGCCGTATCGAGGAGTACTGCTTTCTGTATCAGGCCCTTTACCCAACTGCGCAACGCCAGCTTCGACAGGTGGTCGTCGAAGCTTTTGGCTATCAAGCCATTGGCCGTAACGACGATCGGCACAATGACAGCCGAGTCCACATTCCACATGTCGACAACCTCGTGCGCTAAGTCAAGATACTTGATTTGTTTCTCTTTCTCAGCTTTCACGAGGTTCTCGTCATGTGGAATGGTAACATCGATTATCATTGTGCGGCGCGCTAATCGGTCTATCACCACTATATCGGGCTTGTTAGCTATGATAGTCCTATCAGTGATGATAGACCGATCCCAGTACAACGTGACATGGTCATTTTCGAGAACTGGGTCGGGCACATACTTGTAATACGGTACCTCAGAATCCACAAGTTTGTATTTCAAAGCAAGTTGCTGGTGAATAATCCTGGCCACTTGGTTATGCCTGTGCAAGTACTCGCCGTTAGCCAGACGAGAACAACCAGAGATAATATGTCTGATGGACTCACCCGGACGGTGGCATGCCCGACACACGTCAACCGTCCCGTCCCTCATAATATGCCTCCGGTAGTTGTTCGTCAAGATATTAGTTCATTAATTATTAATATATATAATGTATATGATAATTAATGTATCACTTTAATGTGGTATGTAGTGATTCAAATTATAATTATACGAGTAAAACAGTATTTTATCGCTGTCGTTACTGCATTTATCACC
Source organism: Melanchra persicariae (assembly GCA_947386135.1). NCBI lineage: Eukaryota > Metazoa > Arthropoda > Insecta > Lepidoptera > Noctuidae > Melanchra > Melanchra persicariae. The sequence continues at coordinate 9,089,509 of OX376652.1, read as the reverse complement.
ATTGATTGGAACCCCTTCTTGAGTATAGGCCTCCTCCAGCTTGTTCCAGGCCGCTCTGTCCATTGCTCTCTTTCTCCATTCGCTTCCTGCCATCGCTTTTATATCTTCTATCCACCTTCTCTTGGGACGCCCTCTTCTCCTTTTTCCTGTTGGTCCTTCCCACGTCGTTGTCTTTAATGTCCATCTTTGGTCTGTGCATCTTGCTATATGTCCTGTCCACCGCCACTTCTGTTTTAGAGCATAATGTAAGGCTGTAATTCCGCAACATTAGGGAAAGGTAAATGTACTTTATTGCAAGTTTATCTTGCGCCTACCATAGATATCACTCAATAATTTTTCTGACATTTTATCTTGTTAAATGCCAAGAGCGAGACCTACCTCTGACATTTTAAATTTGATTGAATACTAGTTTGCCGTAGTAAATAACATTTTACTGACATTTGTATTTCAAACGATTCGATATTTTTGATTTATTACTGTTTTTAATAGAGTTATCAGTTTTTATGTCAGATTAAAAAATACTAGTAGGTAAACATTAATCAGACCGATTCATAAAAAAATTAAAAAGAAATATAATTATGCCTAGTTTAAATACTGATTGACCGATTCTTTATTCAAATTTTACATGGAGACTTGAATTTAGAATATGTTCTTTATGCAATAATGTATAAGCATGAATGAGTTCTTATAACGAAAATTATTCCATATAGGGTTAGTGAAATGTCCAAAATTTTCCAGTTATGATTATGTCACATGTATTATGGGACAAACCTAGTGCAATCAACAGAGCACAAGTAATAATAATAATCATCTGTCAAAGCTGGCGATGCGCAGTTGGGTAAAGGGCCTGATACAGAAGGCTGTACTCTTTGATACGGCTCGTATTGTGAGGAGGTTCCTTTTTCTGGAGCCCTAACCACCGGTAGCTTGGACCCTGCTCCCGACACTGGCGGACTCCTGCTTTTTATATTTTTAAATGTTTTTATAATTCCTAGCTAAGTAATAAAAATAACACCGCTTAACGTGCTTTCCGAAGCGTGGATGAGTCTCGGTATGTGATCCATGGAGTGACCTTGGCAAGCATCGCTTAACCTTAAAAATCGAACCGCGCTGCTTTTATTATTTAGCCACGAGAAAGCTTCAAACAAACAAATGGTAACATAACCAACCTCTTGTAACTCTCAGCTCCTCAAAGTACACAAGTACAAGGAAACACACCGCTATACCAACCACAACGTAACGGCCTAACTCCGACAATAAAAGAAGTATCCTCCCTGAACACACAAATCACCCTTCAGGGTACATTCAGGAGGGCATCACACATAGCGGGGCTCGGTAAATAAACATATTAACCTTAAGTGGGGGCCCGGCCGCTGGGCCGCTGAAATTGTGGGCTAAGCCATGAGCTGAAGCGATTTGGTCAAGATAATATTGAACTTCTGGGATCACCTATAACTTTTTTTTTGAAGGATGGGGAATAATTAAATGACTCCTTCCGCTCTGGGCGGCTCTTACTGGATAAACCCCATCCATCTGCCAGGGTTGCGAAATTTGTACGAAGGAGTCACCGCGGCCCTGAAACGCGAAGGGCATAAGGAAGAACACGGATGGATTTTAGTTAGTAAGAGTCTGACACTTCCTCCTGCTCCACCGAGAGCGGAAAAAGTCATTAGATGATTTCCCATCCTTAAAAAAAAAAAAATCGGTAAAGAAATTCGGTCTTGCGAGTCGTTGTCGAAATCGGTAAGAAAGACCAGCAGCACCTTATTTTTAGTCCAAACGTAACAATGTTATATCAGATCAATGAAAAATAACCTTTACTTAATACCGAAATTCCTACCTTCACCGATTCGCTTTCCTCCAATCACTTGCACCACCAACTAACTCCTCAAGTTCTCCCAAGGCACGTTTCCTGAATGTTTAATTTTATTGAATTCCGATCGATTCTGCTTCCAGATGTTTGGTAAGTACCGACTTATCCCTTTTTACCATGTCTCTTACGAACCATATTTTGCCTGAAAACTGTTATTTATGTATTTTGGGCTAGTTATTGAGGATTTGTGAAGTATATGGGGCTGTATGTTTTCGGTTTCCTTGCAAGGAATGTGCTATATTTTATGCCCTTGAAAAAGAGTCTAAGGGGAAACTTCAAGACGATGGGTATGGCAATATTTTCCAGTCTGCCTGTGATCCCGTTCCTTTGCTGTCACCGATCCTTGGTAAGCGTGGCGTCTATGGCTTTTCTTTCCTGAGTGGTACAGTCCTCTACTGTTTAGTACAGTATTTGGATTCATTACCGTGAATAGGATAAGCTCCTGGCTTAGTAATAACAGCCACACAGGCCGATTTTCGAGGTTAAGCAACGGTTTTCAAGGTCGGTCTGTGAATAGATGACCATCTTAACATACTGAGACTCCTCTGTGCCTCGGAAAGCACGTGCAGCCGTTTGTCGCGGCTATAATTTGTAGATCTTTGGCAGCCGTTACGAATTGTCAGAAGCCAGAAAATCTGACACCAGTCTTACCAATAAGTACCGTGTTACCCAGTTACTGGGTTGTGGAGGTCTGGTAAGCAGTCGCTCCACGTAAAATACTGGTATTCATCTGAATCCGGTTTGACTGCAATCCGATACCAATATAATTAGGAAAAGGCTAGGCAGATGATATGAATAAGAAGGATTAGTGCTGCATCGTTAGTTTTGTGTACGTACGCATGAGGTTCTGGGACCAATTTAAGGATTTTTTTCAGTAGTAGCCAGGAGTCAGGATGAGCGCCCGTGGATGGCAACAGACTCGCCTCCTTTTACTAAAATAAAACACTTAAAAGTTATGTTATGTGGTATTTACAAATTGGTCGAGCAATCGGTCTGAGTTTGGTGTTTATGCCTATCAAAACCGTCTATTATCCTTCGACCTTCGTGAAACCCGACCCCCCTAATCCTTAACACCCACTTCAGAATAACGTTTGCACGTTAATTAATCCGTTGAATTACAATAATCCCGGTTAAACCTAACGCTCGATCAAAGTTTTATGCAACCGGCCGCAAGTTGTTTAAACTTCGGCCAACTTCGGGTAACTTCGGGCAACTCCGGCCAAGTTTAGCCGGCATCTTGTTTGATGTTGTCTACACGTAATGGTTCCGTCGATGTGGTGCGATACAGACCGCGACACGGAAATTAATTCGGCCTATGTATACACTGATAGGTAAATACGGTTTACGAGTACGAGTAGTCTTTAAACCACAGCAATGTATACTAAAAGTTTTCAAAACGTCGTAATATTAAATTATGTTTGTAACTTAGATGAGATAAAACCACGTACTTCCGAATGTAGAGAGAGTTGTTATTAATATGGTAATAGACACGAAGTTTGTGTTCAGTAAACATGCCGTATTTAATATCAGCTGAAAGACTTCTGAAGGATGTAATGAATTTTTGATTTTATACGGTTTGGCTTTGAATTCTATTTTGATGATGGGATTTTAACTAAGCTTTACCGCATCGACGGTTTAGAAAACTTTGTAGCCTGTAAGTACATCTTAATTTTTCAGTTATAGAATCAGGGGTTTATTTCAAATAAGTACACAATATACGAGTAACTATTTAAGTATGTCTTGCCACAAATAAAATGCGACTAAAATATTTAGTGCTAAATCAAAGTCATTCTGGAACTCGCTTATTAAAATTCAATATGACGCCATCAGCTTTTATTTACAATATTTACCCTTTGTCATTGAATTACACCTAACTTCATCCCCTGCTAAGTAACTTCTTATCACCAATTTTTGCACTTTCCCCATAAACACGTAAGTAACATAAACTTAACTGTACGCAAGAAAAAAACGAAGTTAGAACGTTAAAAGGCTGCACTTTAGATGTTAAAGCTGAAAATTGTAAAAAGATTGGTTTCCAAAAAACCTTTCCGTTAAATATTAGCGAAGCACTTTACAGGCGCATAAAGGAATTTCTCTTTTACGGCTGCTTGCATCTTGTCGGAATATTGAAGCGCTGGCGGCGGGGTGCCAGTGACAGCGGGGCGGTATTGTAGAGATATATGTTCGGGAAGGCTTCGGACGAGTTTTTTGATCCGTGGATCCATTGGTTAAAGATTTTAAGCACAGTACAATCCATTTCCCATCCATTTTTAGTTAAAAACTAAAAGTTATTACAGTATAGTTATTTATTTGACTAGCTAAATAATAATGGAAAAACGCACACGAATGAAATGTAGGTGCCCATAATTATTAAAAAATAACTGCAGTTTATTAAACTCGTCCTTTGGGTTGCCCTGCTTGGGCGTAGCACCACCGTGTCCTCATAGCAGCGATCGGCAGCAGTGACCTCTCGCGTGCGGCCCTGATTCAATCCGGAACGAGAGGGTACGGGAAGCAGTCACCTCCTTCTGCGAAGCAGTCATGCAAGCAAAGGAAGAGGCGGGACGCATGAGGGAGAGATAAGCCTTACGCCCCAGCCGCCACAGCAGAAGACTCCCCGCATCGGGAGTCGCAGAGCGATTCCCGGCCATCGCAGGCGCGGGTCTGCGGACGGCGAGCGATGGTTAGCTCGCCGCCCGATAAGAACCAGGCCAGGGTCGACGGCGTGTTGTGTTTCAAGCGCGCCTCAAAGACATGTCAGCACAATTGACGGGGCCAGGGTCGACGGCGCTAGGGCCAGTGCCAGGGTTGCGGAATTTATTCGAAAGAGTTACCGCGGCCCTGGAAGGCAAAGGGCATTCGGGGTTTGTTTTAGGCACTAAAACCGACACGGGTGGGTTTCGGTAAGAGTCTGGTACTGCCATCCGCTCCGCCTAGAGCGGAAGGAATCAGTTGATGATTTCCCATAAAAAAACAGTGATGAAATGATTTGGCTGTAGGCTGAAAATTAACTGCAAGCAAAAATGTACAAAGGGCTGACCTGATACGTTTTGATAGAGTTTATACTAATTAATTTTCATTAGTGAATGTTTTGAGAAATAATTTATAACAGTAATGCCGATCTCCTCAATTTCCAAGACGAAAATGAGTGAGAATGCACCGTCGCAAAGTATTTTAAGCAAAGTTGCAGAAGCTTATAAACTTAATAGGTAAGAGGATACTATGAAACATTTGACGCCTGACAGTTTTGTAGCAAAAAGTATTTGAAAGCGTTTTTAATTAAAGATTATTGTTAAACAAAGCTTATGGAGTTTCATCTACTTGTACTTTAAGTATTGGGAAAACAAGTTAAGCAAAAGGGGATTTCACACTATAAATGTTTTTTTTATCGCACAAACTTATGTTTTTTTTTCAATGTCCAAGTCTAGTGTAGATACATACTCACATACTGTAAAAGAATAGCACCATCCCATCACTTCCCGTGGGTGTCGTAAGAGGCGACTAATGGACTCACCAGAGAATGGCAGCAGCATTCTCTGTAGGTACATTGCAACAGCTACACTGCGATCGCCAACCCACCTGCCAAGGGTGGCGATAATAGTAAACCAATGGGGGGCCATTTGGGGGAGGCCTATGTCCAACAGTGGACGTCTTTCAGCTGATATTATGATGATGAAGATGACATACTCACCACACTCCAGTCTGATTTTCCGAACGATAAGGGCGAGATGCATAAATACGACCACATTTCACTAGCTATTTTGCAAAATTCTTCCAGTTGAGCATTGAAGACACGTTTGATTCATTTTGTGCCAAACGTCAAGTATCTATTTCAATTCGATCATTTGAAGCCACTTTTGTAATGTCAAGAAGTCAATCAGTTAGAAAGATTAACCTAGTTGCACTTTCCAAAGCGTAGACTTCTATGGAACGTGCAAGAAACTCTACGTACGCTTTTGTTGATCATAATAGTTACGAAGTATTGGTTATGTTCAAAATTATGCTTATCCAGGTTGTAAAAAGACTCTTCATATAGCCGAAGCTATGCACATTGTACATCAAGCCAAGTTGACCTACAATATCTCTAAAACCAACAGTTTCTCTGGTATGGTCTAGAAGAAAAAAATGATCCTGATTATGGGTACAATGTGTAGTTTTCTTTATCGTTTGGGTTCTTTTCACACCCGATATGAATGTTAATTTCAACCCCGCTACCCGCTCACACTAAGGCCCTACCTTTGTTTGGTCGTTAAGGCCAGGCGCAGCACTCATTGACGGTAGCTTATTGCAGCTACGTCGTCTTCCGAACTTATTAAATTACACGATATTGTTGTCTACAGCAATTTCGGTACCACCGCCGCGCCGTTGGAATGAGCTCTTGTACGGTACAAGTTATAAAGCATTCTGTTTAGGTCGCGTCAGGGAGAGGAGATATTGCATTGTCAAGCAGGCCTTTTAGCCTTTTTGGAAAAAGATATTAATAATGTTTTAAGTAGAAGCTTATGGTTAAATTAGAACAGCTGCACGGGTCGATCTCTAAGGTTAAACAACACTTTCTGGAGTCGGTGGAATGGATGGTGACCACCATTCCACCGACTCCTCCTTCCAAGGCACGGAGGAATCTCAGTATGTTAAGATGGTCACTCCTCCAAAGATCTACCTCGGCAAGCGTTGCTTAACCTTGAAGATCGACCCGTGCGGCTGTTATTATTAAGCCAAGAGCCTGCAATTACCAAAACAACATCATAAGTACTAGGTTGTAACTACAATAAAATACCTAAAATAATACGCCACTGAAACAAACGAAGCGCGGCCTGTGGCATTTAATGAACTTCGACCTCACATGTGTCGATACGTAAACTTTACAACAAATGTCTGTGTCACAGGCAATGCGCGAGCTCGGTGCATTGAGGAACTTCCTAATTATGTGGAACTTCACCAATTAGTGCTCGGAGCGAGAGAGCCGATAACTTCGTTTCCGATGTCTCAGGTAGTTCGTAAGTATAGTTGTTATCGTTTTGTTATTGGATGTGTTCCGCTGTTTTGTTTATTTGTAGATAATTTTGAAGTTGAAGGTAGGTGAATGGGCTGATAAGAGGGCCTGGACAAAGTGACATTTGTTTATTCAACGATAGTCAAAGTCAAATAGTCTAAAATGCATGGCATTATGCGCTACCGTGGGGATTGGGATTGACCAGATAATCCCATTTTGAGCATCTAACTTTCTTTAGAGTTCAAAAACATTTAAGTATTTCTAGATCACTGAAATAACACAATTAAATTTTGGGATTGGAAAATTAAATTCATTTAAGGGCTTGTCGTATGACTAGTCGAGTGACTAGTCGTATTGTAAGATTACGGTCATGACTTGTTATATATTATTATAATCCTGCTGACCGACTTATAGGTAATATGCATGCAATTTTTTATTTGCAAAATGAAATACTTCTTAGCTCTATTAAATATTTTTTAAATACCTTCATCAGCGGTGAAGTTATATAGCTTAAAAGTTGTCAATTAGAAAAGAAGTCCGATAGGAACTCTGACGTCATAGTTCATGACGCCTATATAGCTGAAATAGAAAACGGTGTTTGGGCGACAAGAACAAATATATTTGTTTAAAAATAGTTCTATCTCGTTGGTTTCTTGATAAATTTTTATTGTATTTTCACTGTTAGTATTATATTTTGAGAAAAACTGTTTAAATAATAAATATTTTTTCATGCAAATTCCCTATTGTCCAAGGTCATATATATAACCTCCGCTATAACCTACATTGCAGACAGAGACTTTATTTCAATGCTCCCCAAGCATCTTTCATTAGCATTTTACACGATCACAATATCGATTTGAACATAAAAATACTCATGACCTTTTTCAATTCATGCACAAATCTCTCAACTATGTACGAGTACTTTAGTTTAAATCACTGTCAGCTTTAACATTTGAAGCTAAAACTTAACATTTTAAGACGTAACACTAAAACCAGGCACCTTGCTCTAGAACTAAACGTAACATCTTTTACATAGTCGGTTTAATATATGTTTGAGTTCACAGAAGAAGTCGGGGTAGGATTGTAGACTATTAATGCAAGTTTTAATGGTAATGTTATTTGCTTGTTCTATGTTAATGTCGGCGGAATATGTTTTTGATTGCAATGTTGTTTGTTGAGTTGTAACAAACAAACTGACATAGCATTTTGGTTTTTCTGTATATTGTAGAAATGGTCAAAAATATTATTTAAAAAATGTTTCGATTTTATGAATGTTTGAATGCGTTTGAGAACTATTTCACATGATAGTAAGCGATGATGTAGTAGACGATGGAGCACGCTTGTTTAAAAGTAACTTATTGACGCTTGACTTATAGACGTCCAGATCGTAGCTGTCAAGAAACACAGACTTCGACAGGAAAAATATATAAATGTATAATATAATATATAACCATATTTAGTTTCATTTAATTTTGGAAAATGATGTTTACATTTGAACACGGGCATCCTGAGGGCTCTATTCAATTGATTATTACTATGGTAATAAACACGAGGGATTATTTTTGTGAAATATATTTTCGCTACTAGAAAAAAGTACCTACAGAAAAAAATAGTAGCAGTAATAATAATATAATCTGAAGTTTCTAGTGATATCCAAAATTCTCCGATTTCCTAGACTGTCAGCAGCAGCCAAGCAAACCCGGGACTCGACCCATTGTATATTAATAATTAAAGTTTTCCTGCGACACAGTTCCTAGTCTTATTTGCTTACATAATTAGTGCTTGGAGCTGCGAGTAGGATCGTGTGGAGCCAGCCTTCTAGAGGTAGTTAGTGTGTTTGTGAAAATAGAGGGAAATAAAGCCGGCGATATACTGTGAAATTAACTGTGTGAGCCTTGTGGAGGAAATGTGTTGATTCTAATCGCTTGGTGAACTTAGAAAACAGAACTTGGAGACAGGATTTATGCTATCCCAGTTAAAATCGAATTTGTCATTTTGACTCTACATAGGTCCAATGGTCCGAAGGTATTTAATCGCTTTCATTTGGTACATTTTAGCTCACAAATCAACCTTTCCAAGTGGATACGAGATATTTTTTCCTTTTTGGGCCAGCTTGAGGGACGCCCATGCCTAGCAGTAGACTGAGGAAGGCTGACGTTTCGATACGGAGGCGAGCACTACCAAATCTATCTCGCCTTTTCCGAACTATGTTTGGGTCAGCGTCCAGTCTATCCGGATGTATCTGACTACCAGTATTCTACCTATGCGTACTCTCTACAACCAAGTAACTGGGTAACACGATACCCCTAGGCAAGGCTGATGTCAGGTTTTCTGACTTCTGACTATCCGTAACGACTGTTAAAGATCTGCAAAAGACCCAGCACCACAAAAAGCACTTCGATTAATCCCCATTTAAAACAACACTTTGTCCAACAATATTTTTCCATGCATAAATTATTATTGAAAATAAATATTTTTTTGTTTTGTTAACACTGAAACACCTCTAAATTGACGCTTCCATTATCATTTATCAGCGTACGAATATAATTCCCGTATGAATTTAACTAAATTCTTTTGTCTGTTTTAAATGGTGTTCAAATTCATGTAGCTTGTTGAATATTAAATGTTTATGTTTTTTTATAGATTTATTTGAACAGCCAACCAAAGGATCGATATCGTTTAATGATTTGCCTAGCAAAGTAGCGGAACGTAGGGCACCCCGACATGGATAGGTTAGGTTCGAAGGTATGGTGGGAGCTAGATGCTGGCTCCCGTCATGCTATTCATGTTAGATTCCTTTAAACCCTGCTAGACAAAGCTGAAAGAAATAGGAGCCCTGTCTCCGGGCTACGTCGTCGACGTTAAAATGTTGAAATTGATTGTTGCTTGAATTTAGAAGTCCCAAAATTAAATATTTCATATGTTTTCGTCACAAGGATTCCAGCGGGCATTTTTAATAATGTCATATTAATCACTTGTCCTTGACCTAACATTTACATTTTTTATAGTTTTGTGAATTTTGGTAGTAGTAGTAGTATAAATAGTAGTAAATTTGGTATAAGTAAGTAGTAAGAGATTGATCAAGTAACTTATCGACAGTATTTGTCAATCCCATATATTTTTGACGTTTTGACAATCACCTTCGCCACGCTACAGCTGATAAAATGTCACTTGTTCAGTCTCAGAAATCAAAATCAAAATGTTATGGTGTATATAGCTTACATGAGTGTCCTTGTAGAGTACGGCTCTTAGACATTGGTTTTTAACATAATATGGAAAGCCTCATCAGAAGGATTAAAATTACCCAAAGGGCAATGCTTGGAGTTTCCTTGCGTGATCGAATCAGGAATAATAATATCCGCAAGAGAACTAAGGTTACCTACATAGCCCGAAAGATCGCCAAACTGAAGTGGCAGTGGGTAGCCCCACATTGCTCGCAGAACAGATTCGAGGTCCGGAAGACGCAGCGTTTGAAGGCCTTCCACAAGGTGGACCGTTGACCTGGTGAGGGTCGCGGATAGCCGATGGATGCGAAACGCACAGGACCGGTTGTTGTGGCAACACTTCGGGGAGGTCTATGTCCAGCAGTGGATATCTTTCGGCTGATATGATGAGGATGGTGATCATCATGAAACTAAATAGAAGTAGAAATAAAGTAACAAATATACGAATAGAGATGACAAAATAAAACACCAAAATTACGGACTTTTCCGCACATCCAAGTCGAGTAAATAATGATAATTTGGTGGAATACAGTTTACAAATCGGCTTTTAGAATGTGGCAGCCCTGAAAGGGATTACAGGGTTCGCTGATCACCCGTAAGCCTTTAGTTACATCGATATGCTGTTAACCAACACTGAGAAGCGTAAGTTTGTGTGCAAACACACACAACACATGTTTTTGAGCTTGTGTGCAATGAAATGATGACAGATATTGGGAAGTCTATGTACGTGGGTGTAAGTAGTGGGGGGTGTGTGTGCGTGTAATTGGATTTTAGTGTAAGTAATCGTGTTCTGTTTATTTCGCTTTGATTGGTTTGTGTAGGGAATTATGGGTAGTAACGTTTCTTGTCAGATATATTTTGAGCTTGAATGTCAATTTATAGTACCATTATTTTAGGTTTCTTTGGTATGTGGTGTTAAGAGAAATGACTGGAATGCTGCTTCTTTCATTTATGAACTGATTGCTAACTTCAATACCAGGAAAGGTAACACCAACTAACAAGCTTTTCTTTGAAAGGAGTCACCAGCAGGTTTCGTTAGCTAAAACATGGATAGAAATAATTAATAGGATACTTTATCTTTGCAAGGAACCATGAAAATTAACAGAAAATCGCTTTCTGGTAACTCGGAATTTTGTAGGTCAAGTCATCTTATAAAATCGCTTAAGACGACAGTAATCAACAATTTTTTGAACTGAACTGGCAAAAAACCACAGCCGATCGTAAAATCACCTATACTAATAACCAATTTCTAAATGCCCCACCTCATGGATTACATGCAACTCATTAGCGAGTTCTTTATCCCCACTTTGCCTGAAACTAACACCAATCTGTTACACACGGCGGGACAAATGCAAACTATCTCCAAATAACGACACTTTTTTGATGACTGGCAAAAAACTTCAACTAATTTCGCAACACTAACCACAAAATCACCTACTAATTACTAACTTCTAAATACCCCACCTCATGAGGAGAACGTGCAACTACACTAGTGAGTATCCCATCCCCCACTTGACCTGGAACTAACACCAATTTGTTACACACGGGCGGGACAAGTGCAAACTGTCTCCGGAGCGCATCAAAGTTGACTAAGGTCTTAATTAGCCGACCAAGTTCGAAAGCCTCCTTGTACCAGGTCAGCAGTACTTGGGAGCATTTTAATTAAAATTTAGCTACAGTTTTGTTTCAGATAGGCAGTTCTTGGTGCTTTTGTTGGTGTGGTGAATTCTAGGAAAATGGCGTGGGTGTGTTTTTCAGGGAATGTGACGAGGTGTGTGGATTGATTAACTTTTTTGAGAATATTTAGTCATGCATTTCCCGCTTTGGCAAATTATTTTTTTTCTGTGTAAACTTTCTAAAGGCTTTCATTGCTAAACATAGGCCTCCAGAAATGCCTTGAAACACTGGTCCTGAGCGTGTTCCAGCCAACGAATTCTCGCAGCCTATACCAGGTCATCAGTCCATCTTGTGGAGGCTTTCCTACCCGGTGTCTTCCTATACAGTGAACCAATTCTAATTTTATGTAGGGAAGTTCAAAATATGCTTTGTCATAAATCTTCAATAATTTGTTTCTCACAATCGCGTTTACATTATTGCTTGCTCTCCTATATGATTCTAGACTAATACATAATGTATATAGAGCAAAGAAAAGGCGGGACCGCCTGATTTCCATAAACACATAGCAATCAGTTGTATCGGACAACAGCGGAACGCAGTATGTTAATTTAATCAAATAAACTTTTATTAGCAGCAGTGTGTAAGATCTTGGCCATGCTTTTAAATTTAAAATGCGAATGAAGAATTATTTTAAGAATTCAAATTGTCGGGCGTAAAAGAACAGCACCATCCTATCACTGCCCGTGTGTGTCGTATGAGGCGAATAAGGGATTCACCAGAGAATGCTAACATTGCAACTCACTTTGCGATCACCAACCCGCCTGCTAAGCATGGCGATTATGGCCTATTGAGAGATGCCTATGTCCAGCAGTGGACGTCTTTCGGCTGATATGATGATGATGACGATCAATAAAAAAAAACTGCTATCGCTAATCCATCAGCAAAGAATGGTGCCACTTCCTCGCTTGTTGCAAGCGCATTTATTGACAGAAGATTTCTTTATTTGGTTTTTTCCACTTGGACAAGGTACGTGCTTTCGAGCTGTTTTTGAAATACTGCTCGCAGCTTCAAAACTAAATACTCTGTAAAAAAATTACCAGATAATGCCAGAAGACAGCGTTGCTATTTTTGAAGATGTTTGCCTTATTTATGGATGGGAAATCATCATATGACTTTGTCCGCTCTGGGTGGAGCGGAAGGGCGTGTCACACTCTTATTGACAAAACCCATCCGTGTTCCTTCTTATGCCCTTTGCGTTCCCGGGCTGCGGTGACTCTTTCTAACAAATTCCGCAACCCTGGCATGCGAGACTTTAGCCTGGCAACTGCTTAAAGTGGATTTGTAGTTAACACCTGCATTTCACGAAGGTGTACTAAATCTCCGCTTTGGTTACTTCTTATCATCATTTCCAGTTAGTATCCCACTTGTCAGAGTGCCCCAAGTGCCCTCAAACTTGAACCATTGAGGTCCTTTTAATTGCCACTGATGCTTGATATAAACTTGACCACAAAGAAGAAGATTATGTCCTGCCAAAATACGCTGTAATGGTCACAGAACTCCCCCAAGCGTTGCCACATCATGCAGTGCTGTGTGTCTGGCTTCCATTGTACTGTCGCGTCCCTTGTTGCAAGGAATACAACCTTGATTCTAGCTCTACCAGCTTTAACCTTTGATTAGTCAGTAGAAGTTCAGACGCATTTCTCTTCCGATATAATCCTTCATCTAAGCAGAAAAGGCGTGTCCGTCTCATTTCCATAAACACAGCGACTCCGTGGTATCGGCCAAGGGTGGGCGTATTGTGTAACCAGCTTATGTAAAGCTTATCGTACCTAGGGACTGTACTTATGGGTTTCAGGGTAGGACAACAAATCTTGTTATGCTGCGTACAAGATTGATAAGAATAAACTCCGGGGAACATGCAAATCGAGGTTAAGGAAACAGGATGCGTTAAGTACTTATATTTCAAGATTATTTCGCCTGTGTCTTCATTTTATTTTCTAGTAGGTACACATATGTGTTGTTAGTGATTTTGAAACGCCACTTCTTCTTCCCCGCTATAACACTAGGAAGTGGTGATGGTCGTCTTGAGGGACTCTCTTTTTTAAATTTCGACATTCAAAAAGTGCTAATTCTCAGCTTAATTTGATTAAATGACTATGTATTGATTTTTAGTCAATCATGATAAACTTGATGGTGATTGGCTCGAGTTGGCTTGAGATTTTCCTTTATCAAATCTTGTCTTTTGTATACATCCATAGTTGTGTTGTTCTGTATCCTCAAAGTAAGAAATTCTATAACTTATTTTTAGGCTTAGGCTAGTATAAAGTATATGGTTTTAATATGATTGTGTAGAATAATTGTATAAATTTGCGTTTTTTTTCTGTGCAAAATAATGAATTTTTATTTCTTGAATCTTTTGTTCACACTGTCTATATCTACTTTTTGACTACGGCAAAGCAAAAGGAGGGTTATGATTTTGACCGGAATGTACATATTTATGGGTAAAGTAAAATGTCAGTATACTTCTTAAATTGATTAAAGTGTATTTTCTAAAAAATTCACCGTCCTTTAGAACCGTATGTCTCTCGGTATCTTATCAAAGGTTACGCAAGCGGTCATAGCCGGTAATTTAGCCTGGTTACCTAACTCCGGTTATGTCAGTTACCATCCCGTAATGCCGGGGTAGCTTGTTAGTGCCTCAATTTCGGCACTGTACTGTTTTTATATTAATCCTTTTGTAAAAAGTTTTGTGGTGGAACTTAAATTTTAATAAATTAACAGCGTTTACCGGCTTCTATCCCCAATGAAATGTGTTTTTAACCGACTTCAAAAAAGGAGGAGGTTCTAAATTCGGTTGTATTTTTATTTTATTTGTTAACTCATAACTCCGTCATTTATGAACCGATTTGGAAAATTATTCTTTTATAATATGAAAGGATACACTTTCCGATTAGTCACATATAAATTTCATCAAAATAGGTTCAGTTTTTTGGTTTCAAAATCAATAGCTGGAAAAATATGTAAAAATAAAACTTTTCATTTTTATTTAGAAGTCGGATTTATTTTTATGTATTTTTTTTTTATTTTATTTATTTATTTATTTAATCGAAAGCTAGAGAAAAAAATCTCAAAAAATGACGGGGTTGTGAACGTTTTATAATCTACTACATATCCAGTAAAACTGTACTGTACGGGTACTGTATATCCAGTTTTTTCCAGTTCTCGTAGGAATTTCGTAAAATCCTCTCTTAGTGCACCCTACACTCCCCAAGGAACCTACATGCCAAATTTCATCTTTATACGACCTGTGTTTCGGCTGTGCGTTGTCTGTCACTCACTCAGTCAGTAACAGAAGAGTTTTATATATTATGATATGACAAACAGAAACCGCACTTTTTGTGGTTGAAGACATTACACATGTCATATCTAGTTAATTTTCGAATTTACAAAAGACATATTGCGTGACAATGATAGAAAAATAACTTTAAGAGCGTGCAACTTGTCTATTTTTATTCACCGAATTTTTTTTTCACAAATCGCGTGATTTGTACTAGAGATTATTTTGTACAAATTTATGGACAATTAATTTTTATTTTAGTTTAGTTTATAATTTTAATTTCTAATGTTTATTTTAATTTAATTTAGAAAATGATCGCTCTATCATGGCTCTATTCGAAAGCTCACAGGGCGTGTAAGTAATAACAATAATTAAGATAAACTATGAAAATTTCCATGTAAATACATTTAAAATACTCTATTTCATTTGTTTCACGACAAATTGAAATTGAACTTTGGTCGTCTGTGTTTCCTTTTCCGGACATATTTATGTTCCATAAAAAATACGAGGAAAAATATACGGTATAACGATAGCTATAACATCCAAAATTGCTCGACATTTAATCTTCACAACAGTAAATATATTGAGTCGAGCCACACGGCATGCATATAAAAATATTACGCCATAATTTTTTGAGCTTTATTACCGGCTTATAAAGTTCAAAGTCGTACGTTATTGTTAATGAAAATGTAATTGGTATGTATTGTTAAGGGTTTATTAAACGACGTATATGACAATAATCTTTTATTCATTCGACATTATAATAAGATACAAAGCCTTGAGGATGACAAGTGGCAGGCCAAAATTTTAATGTTATAGTTATTAAAAGAAATAAAAATTATTTACGGTCACAGAACTGAAGGCAATTCTCATACTTAAAAAGCGTTCAAAAAGTCGCAATATCATCTCAACGACAATAAATGTAAAAAGAACTAAAAATAAATACAACCGACTTCTAAATAAAAAACACTACAAAGTATAAAATCTTTAATTTCGGAAGTTAATGTTTTTAGTTGTTTCTTCGTTTTTTGACGTTTCTTAATTGTTTGTCAGTAGTATTTTTGTATAAAAGTTTTTTTTAGTTTACGTTTTTTAATACTTTATTATCATTTTTCGTAATCCGTATCCACCACTGGAAAGTCACAGGAAAGCAGAATACGCAATTTTGTTTACTTGAATGACAAATTTTTCCAGCTATTTTGACCAATCGGAAAGTATAGAGAATAGGCAGATGTGACCTCTGATTCAAAATTTATTTATTTACGACAGCGTCCGTTTTGGTCAAAGAAGTTCATTATGTGTACAAATGGCTACAGAATGGAGGCTGTAGAATCAGAGCAAATGGGCTGTGACAGACAGACACTTCCGATATTCTCATTCGCAGGTAAGGAATCGGGGCCTGCAGACAGCGAGCTTTTGGGTGGCTCGCTGTCCGATCACATCCAGGCCCAGGTCGACGGCGCGTTGTGTTCCACGCGCGCCTCAAAGAGATAGTCAGCAAAGTAGACGGGGCTCTTTAGGGCCAGAGCCTACCAGGGTTGCGGAATTTGTTTGAAAGAGTCACCGCGGCCCTGGAACGCAAAGGGCATAAGGAGGAACACTCCCTTTCGCTCTACCAGATCGGAAGAAGTCATTTGACGATTTCCCATCCATAAATAAAAGGAAGGAATCAGCTTTAAAGTTATTGTAATCACCAGCCAACCCAGTTAATACTCACTATATAACAGTTATAGTGACGATAAAACTGCATTTAAATAATAATCTAGTTCTAACACACTTTTTATGATGCTTTAATGTTTGACCATTAAGCTTGGCTAGCTAAGTTACGTGTTGTAAATTTGAATATTGGTGTTGAAGAAAAAATGAGGATACATGTCATGTTTAAGTACTGAAAAGAACTTCCATTGTCGATGGATGAATTTAAATGGTAGCTGTTGGATAAAATGATCGCACGACTTATCAAAAAAATGAAAAATAAAAATAACCACCTACCATTTTCATGTTACGTAATCTATTTAAACAAAAATTAATTGCTAAATGTTTTGCTAAGCGCTAAACTCGAGAACGGCTGGACCAATTTAGCAATTTAAAAAAAAAATTCTTTGGGTTTCGAGGAAGGAAAGAAGCGAAAAATTGCACGGGAAAACGTGAAAACCACCGGGATACAAATACAACTAAGATCCACGCAGAAGAAGGCGCGAGAGAAGCTAGTTGGAAATAAGGGAACAACCTTATTTTCAGAAATCTGCAGAAACAAAGATATCCCCAGAGTAACCAAAGTAACCGACATAGCCTAAAGAATTGGAGGCAGTGCGCAGGGCACATTGCTCGCAGAACGGATGGTCGATGGAGCAGAAAGACTCTGAAGTGGTAACTGCGTACGAAAGACGCAGTTTTGGAAGGCCTCCCACAAGGTGGACCGATTACCTGGTGAGGGTCGCGGGATTCCGTTGGATGTGAGACCAGTCTTCGTCACAACGCCTCCATAGGCAGACGTCTACTGCTGCAAGCGTCCACAAACGCAAACGTCCACTGCTGAATCTATCCAGCAGTTGAAATCTCATCTGTAGAATTAAATAAATAATCTAATACATCAGTATCTCCACACATACTTATGAATAAACAATTGAATACTATACGCCGTACTTAAGGGATTACCGTCATTGTCATCGTTGCATTAACAATAGCTTAATAATTGGTCATCTCCGAGTGTTAATTGATTCCGTACTAATTTATAATTGACTGGTTCAAGTAGAACTTCAAATGCGTTATTGTTATGAACAATGCTTCAGGATTCATCATCACCATCAGCCTAGCTTTCTTCGAATGAAGTCAGAGCTTCCAATTTAATCAGATGCAGCGTTTTAACCAGTATCTTACGAATTGTTACGAATATGTAGCCACGAGCCCTTCATTGCTCAACCAATTATTAGCACCAAAAAATCCCGATTTCTGGTGGTCAGAAAAATAGCTATGGTAGGCGCCAGATAAACTTTAAATAAAGTTCATTGAACTTTCCCTAATATCTCTTCTCAGATAAGCGAACAATAAATTATAAACCGTTTTTCATTGAAAGAGAACGTAAAGGATCACGATAGAAGTCAATTAAAAAAGAAAAAAGCTTTATGTCATTATTTCTAAAATCTTTCATAATTATATGTGTGTGGGTTCAATGACCGTTATTGCACATTTATCTCGGTGCCTACCATAGCACCTGTTTGAAAGACAGCGCTAAGTGCTTTTAAGGCGTTTTTGTTTTCCCGACCAAAAACGGTCTACCATACATATGACTTGCAACTCCAAGATATGCTCATCGGTTTTATTGGAACAGTATACCTATACCTACTGACATATCCTCAAAACTGCCCAAACTACTGTTATTACGCAGTTTTTTAGTCAAAAAGCCGTTATAGTGTACATTGTAATTAACTATGAGTTATGAAATACGATCCCACTATACATAATTATAATGTCACAATATTCCATCGTGCGTATCAACGCATAATCTCCAAATATTAATTACACATAATACCGTTGTAGTTAACAATAAATAATTTACATACATATTATTAATTAATAATTTATCTGTGGAACTCGCAAAGCGACCCTTTCACCCTGAAGGATTAATAGTATAGCACAGCCAAATTGAAATGTACGCATTGTGTTCGCAAACTCGTTTGTTGAGGGACTCTGAAATTCGGCCGGTTTACAATATCAATTTAGTTTGGATCAGAGCTGAAATTACGTAAATGCAAATAGAGATAGTGGAAACAGAAATAATTGATAAGGCTTTAGCGTCGACTGTTGTTTCAGGGTAGTTATGGCTAAATTGATAACGGACTTTGTTACTTTGGGATTTGAATTGCGGTAGGGCCCTTTGTATAGAACCTTGATTGTCTTCTGGGGACTGGAGATAATACTCTATTTTATAATATTCATGATACACAAAAAACTTATTCGGATAATGTATAAAGACATGTTCAAAATGGCAATTGAAAACACTAATTGCAATAATCACCATCCTTGGCAGATGATCGAAGAAATGTTTTGTTAATACTTTTAGTATACGTGAAGCTAAAAATGGAATTATTTGTCCGAGTTGTTTCTTGATAGCTGGGAGTATTAAGTCGAGAATGAACACTCGTAGTTTACTTGTAGGTTAGCGTGTTCCATGGTCAAACACATCATGACTTATCACAGGTGAGATTTGAAGCAGTTTCTCAAACGCAAGCTCATACCTTAGCATCTGTCTAGCCTTTTCCCAACTATTTGCGGTCGGCATCCAGTTAAACCGGATTCAGCTGAATACCAGTATTTTACATGGAGCGGCTGCCTACCAGACCTCCACAACCCATTAACTGGGTAACACGGTACTTCTTGGCAAGACTGGTGTCAGATATTTTGGCTTCTGACAAACCGTAACTACTGCCAAAGAAAAATGACAGCCGGGACCAGTGGTTTAACGTACTTTCATAAGCTCGGAGGAATCTAGATATGTTAAGATGGTCACCCATCCAAAGACCAACCTTGGCAAGCGTTGCTTACCCTTGAAGATCGATCCGTGCGGCTGTTATTATTTAGCCATGAGCTCCTCGACGCAAGCTCATACCAAAGCAATATTAATAAAAAAAACTTGTAAAAAGAATTGCTGACCACTGACAGTTGTTAGCAGGCTATACAGGGTTATTTGTAAAACACCAACAACCTTTCGGGTGGTGAAACTACTCATCATTATAAACAACTTTTGCTATGAGACCAACCCTGAAAAATCATCTCTATCACATATTTTCCTATAAACATGTGGCTATTAGGTATTCGGCAAAAACATACATTAGTTGCAACCACAAATCCGTAAATTCTAACCAAAATTTACCCGAAAATTACATAAATCGGTGCACAAAATAACAATAATAATCCTCATGCACACTCCTGATAAATCAAATTCTGTATAAACTATCAATTAAACTGACTACTGAAACTATTAATCTCATTAGGCCCCGCTTACCATTTTGCATAAATAATATAATTGTGTACCAATTTGATGTTGCGATTAAATATATTGATGCAATCATAAATAACTGGACGGGGAAATATTTTATGCAGTAAAGGGAAATGCTATGTTAGATTTTATGAGAATTTGATTCCATGGTCCATACCTATTCCAAAACGTAAACTCCAACTCAACTCCAACTTCATCGGAGCTTGTCATAATTGAAGTTTTTGCAATTGTTTGCTCATCTCTCGAGTACGAAAACGTCAATTAGACAAGCTTTCATTGACATTTTCGTGCTCATGTTGGAGTTGGAGTTCGAGTTGAGTTGGAGTTTACGTTTTGGAATAAGGGTCCATAATTATGTGTGAACATAAGCGAAGTAAAATTAATATATGAGATCTTAGCAGGTACTGTTGTATTATTTCTGCTTAGGAAGGTACTATTGAAATGTCGACAAATAGACATGTACGAAAAAAAAGCTGCACTGACTCCTAGGAAATTGAGATAAGGGCAGTTAAAATATCCTTTACATGTCTATTTGTCGACATTTCAATAGTACCTTCCTTTCTATTCATATCATCTTCCACACAATCAATCATCGATTCTCTGTTCTTCCTCTACCCTTATAACTACCCGCATTCATACTAAAAACATTCTTCATGAATCCTCATTCATCTTCTTCTTCGTTGTTACATCAGGGGTGGTGAAAAGCTTTACAATCCATCGCCATTTCTCCCGTACTGTAGCTCTTTTTGTACATTCGTGGAGTGGACCATTGAGTGCAGTTTTGACTTGGTCAATCCAACGTATTGGTGACCTGCCGTGCGCTCTTATGCCTTCAACTTTTCCCTGCACTAGAAGTCGTTCCATTGATATGTCTTCTCGACGTGCGCTAAGTCCAAAGAAAGTGAGGATACGACATTGGACGATGGAAAAAGACGCTGCTTGATACCGATGTTCTTGGAATATTGAGATGTTGGTTCGGAACTGTGTCCAGGTTATGCCAAGCATTCTTCTCCAGCACCACATTCATACCCATGATCCTCATTCATATATGTGGTACTGAATTACTGATTACTGACAGTAATTTAGTTAAAAAACAAACCTGTATATCCCAAAACAATAAAACAAACTTGCACAAATCTGTGTTATATCTACTTGTTAATAAGGTTGTATTTATACTTTGTAGTAAATAATTAGCGTCTAGAAAATCTGACACCTGGCTTTCCAAGTGTTACCAAAATTACCCAGTTACTGGGTCGTGGAGTAGACCATTTTTCCATGTTAAAGGTTCAGCAGAATTTTATTTTGTTAAGCATTAGAATAATTTTTCACTAACAATTACGATCAATTAACATAACCATTGAACCCCAAAGTATTAGTTCAGTAAAACCAATTGCTTAACTAATAGTGTTTACTTAACTAAAGTGTGATAACTGATAGTTAAATATTGGAACGGATAATAAATCGTAGTTACGATCAGATTTACGAGTGTTTGATTAAATTTAATACGCTTCAGGGCTTCAGTGGCAATGGTGCAATTTATTGTTGGTATTGAAATTATTTTTGGTAATTATTATGTATCATTTTGATAATGTTTCTGTTCGTGGAAGGTTGCGCTCCTTTCAGAATGACGTGACACCAATTAAAAGTTTTATAAGAAACTAGCTTTTGTCCGCGTTTTCGTACACGCATATCCCATTTTTCCCGTTCCTGAATTTCGGGACGAATTATACATAATTATACCTTTTTTTAATCACTCTGTCTATTGCTGAAAAGACACATTAAAATCCGTTGCGTAGTTTAAAAGATATAAGCGTACAGACGGCGAAAACGACTTTGTTTTATACCATGTAAAGATAAGCCACGACATACCGGTTCAATGTTTTTTTAGTGTGAACACTTTTCAAACACATAGATTGGATATGAAATTATTGGGGATACGACTTTGATGAGCTATAAAAAAATATTGGAAGAAGAAACTAAAACTACATTTTGGACCAAACCTAAATACACATTTTGCGTCAATTCTAGAAAAACTGGGTTTGTAGTTGGCGCAAATTGGCCACTGGAAGAGGTTACTTCTCAAAAAAGTCTATGGAAAGATCGCGTTTAAAACTATTAAAAATAAGGGACTAACTCCGATATCGAGAAAAATAAATCGACTTCCCCCTACATTTATGTGCACATAACTCGACATAATGTACTGAACAGCTGATTTTTTTGGGTTGGTCCCATAGTAAAAGTTGTTCATAATGATAAGTACAATTACCCCTTAAAAGGTATTGCGTTTATTCTGTAACACGTTGTATAGGTATCAATGTTCCAGCTTTTCCGCCAATCGATATCCTTGACAAACTAGCAGAGTAGACACTGACTTGTCTGCTAGTCTTACTTGTACGTAGAAAGTTTTAATGGTAGCACAACTGTAACGAAGGAGGAAGGACGAGGAAACTAGTTACCGTTCGTATACCTCAGTGCGATTCTGTAAGCATGTCGAAGTGAAAACTTAGGCGAAGTGAACGACAAGTGAGCTGTTAAACCATACAAACAAGATGAAATGACAGCTCACTCGTCGTTCACTCCATCTAAGTGTACACCGTGAGATGTCAACAGAATACATGACATCTTAAAATTAAACAAAATGAATAAACAAATCTATAAATGCCAAAAGAGCCTCAGCTCAGTATAATGCCAGATGGCAACACAAAGTATACCACCTGACACTGATTTTCAGCTGCAGCCCATATATACTAGGATAATACCAACTAATCTTGTCAATGTGAAAGTTTGTATGTATGGAAGTATGTTTGTTACTCTTTCACGCAAAAACTAATAAATATATCTTGATGAAATTTGGCACAGAGGTAGATTATAATCAGGAATAACACATAGGATACTCTTTATGCCGGGAGTATGTTCCCTTGGGATACTTTTTGACATTCACGCGGGCGGCAGCTAGTACCTAATATGATCAGAAGGTATGAGGTAAAGTACCTTATGAAGCTCCCACACTACCATAAAAAAAAACTAAAAATGTTCATATGCCCCAACATAACGAAATTGAAACAGATCCATTGCGGCTTGCCACAGCATTTGATGGCCAATGCAGCTAACAAGACATGCACTGGACGTGTTACTGATGTTTATAGGCGGCCGGAGTGACCGGCTCAATTGTCGTATTGGATTGATTTGATTTCAATTGGCATAATCTCTCGAGTTCGACATGTAGATCGCATTTTTTATTTGAATTTAAAGCATTCTTTTTACTAATGTATTTTTGACAGATTTAGGTCAGTAGGTAGGTCATTACTTTTTATTCAGATTGTGTGTTTGAATAAAAATCCACGTGTATTATTACTTTTTGTCAGAATGGTAGAATGTCCACCAAAATATGATGATATAGCCTTTGAGAGTGAGTCCGTCTCTTTGTGGTCAAGTACGAGACGGACTCGTACGCAAAGGGTACATCTACATAATGGTATATTTTTGTAGGTAACATATGTACTTTAAAACATAGACTGTAATCTAGAAAGTAAATAAATAATATCTGAGTGGTAGGTTGGCCAATTTACATTTTTTTTTATTTCAAAATAATTTCAAAGAGATGAGTGTAACTGTAACTTCCACCTACTCCAGGCTCATAATTATTGTCTTTGTTAAAATACCATGATCTTACTAAATATTTTTTCTGACCAACCTCCGGTTTGTGCACCTATAGCAGTCCATTGAAATTAAGATGTGTAGTTAGTTTACCTGTAACAAAAGAAGCGTTAGTTAGTAATGCACATAAATATTTACAATTCAGAATTCATTACGCTGTGTTGATCGAAAACACAACAAGAACAGGCTTCATCGTGGATTGATCAGTCACCAGCTAATTCAATATTTTAAAAGCTTAAGGTTTAAATGTTGAAATTGATAGTTTTTTTTTTTTTTCGGACAAAGGATAAGCATTGCCATACAACGTGGCAATGCTGCCAGTCTTTTGGGCACATTACCAGTGGCCTGCGATGCGGAGGAATTTTTCGACGCCATGTTTTAGGTTACTTTTAGTTTTAGTTCAGTCTTTTTTTTAAGTGTGTGTATATAGTTATAGTTGCAATATACTTCTAAATAAGAAAACACTGGATAGTTGTTTAAATTTTGAAAAATTTCCAAAATTAAATATTTCATATATTTTCGTCACACGGTGACCCTACCCAATGAACGGCGTAAGCATCTTGCCAGCCTGTTAATTCAATGTATTAGATGCATTATTATGTTGGATGTCATTTAGGCCGCTGATTAAACAGCGTCATTCAGTGAAAAGGCTAGGCAGCCAACTAAACGGCTGATTAAGCCATTGGCTGCGACATATTATTACCCATTAAACTGTGACAAAACAGTAATCACCACAATACCACCACCGAATCCCCATCTCGAATTCGTTTAACAAGTCAATATACAGGACCCCACCGGGCATTATCCTTGTATCCCCGCAAACGACGGTACAGCACCCGATTTTAATCATGACGTCACATTTGAGGCGCTCAATTCGTTGAGATAGGCTCAATAAGGTTACCATGCTGCGTTTGTGAGTAGGATAAAGTTTTTTTTTCAACCTATTAATGTCCCACTGCTGGGCAAAGTCCTCACCTATAGCCTACTCTTTCCGATGTGTTATTTTTTTTAAAGTTATGTGTGGTTAAATTGTGATTAAAGTAAAATAACGATTTTGTCTGTATGCGAAGAGAGTAGTCATTTTGGGAATAATGTTTAATTGCCAAGGATTGCAATTCCTTGCCAGAGAGCAACCACCAGAGGGCCAATTTTACTCATTTTTAAGCAACGTTCGCATTCGCATGTCAATCACAAACTGTCAAAAAAGCCTCATTTTCCCTACATTTTTTCACAAACTGCGACTGTCATGCGAGTGTTGCTTTAAAATTCACTCATGAGGCAGAGGGGAGCACTTTGGGGGTCTTTAAATTAAGAGTGAATAGTTTATGTCTAGGCAAGAGTGCTCTACCGTCGACCACTTCATTGCTTGCCAACTGGCAAGATTGTAGTCAAACGCGAACCTGTCAATATTTAATAAAAAAAGGTCGTACAAGGGTCAATTTTTGTTTTGAAAATAGAAAAGATCAGTAATCATTTCGAAATTTTGAACAGATATTAATATATTTGTAGGAAAAAAAACATTCTCATTACACACAATATTGTGTAAAATGAGAATGTGTAAAAACACTTAAATTGGTAAAATAAAACGATGGTGCAGCAATACGTATTTAGCAACATACATAAAACAAATAAGTTTTGGTAAACAAAACTATAAAAACATGAAGAACTGGTGTTTAGTCTAGAATTCTAGATTGTGAATGTGAATACTATAAAAAATAAGTTTTATGAGTTATGCTTTATTTGCAGAATGGGTGTATACTGTAGTGTACTATATTGCTATTATACTAAAAAAAATGATCATAGACGATTTGATAAAATAAGAATATGTTAATTTTAATGTTTTTAACCACATATTATAGTTGTATTTGAAAGTTATGTAATAAAACGCACGCCGTTTACGGGAACACCGCAGCCTCATAAAGTAATATAAAAAAATCAATGTACTCGGTCACATAAGCTTTCATTTTTTTCCATTGTAACCGTATTCATTGCGAATTTTACGCTGTCGAGAAGACCATTTTTAAACATATAAAGCAATGGATCTGGAATTCGATTGTGATTGTCATTGCGATTTTATTCGTTACACAGTAAGGATTACTATCGCAATCCGTTTACTATTAAACAGATACGAGCAAGTTATTTTTTTCAATGAATGTTTTATGTAACAAATTTTCTTTTCACAAAAATACTAACACACCCATAAAACCACTGTTAGTTGTCAGTAAATAAAAAAATATCTTTATTTTACAATCCGTTCCATGGCCACCCTACATCCTACACCCTCAGCGCTAATGTACTGAATTTTCATTCGCCTGCGAGTTTAAAGCGGACGAATGAAGCAATTTTTTTCAGTTAACTGTTATTGCTCGATGTAAGGATGCAGCGCTTTAGCGGATTTTATCGCAAACGACTTCGTGAGGATCTGGTTATCGTGTGTGATTGTTGGGTTACAAAGTTTTATGGATTGATGCAAATAGGCGGGTATTTTTTTGTAGTTACGTTGGTACTAGTTATCTTTGGATGTAGAAGTTATTTATTTATTTATTTAGGCTTCTCAACAATGAGTACACTAGTTACAAAACATTACAGGAATAAGGTTGTATCAGCATTCAGTATTCCACCGTATTTAATTTTTGATGTTGTAAAGAGTGTTAATTATAATATCAGAGTCCCATGCTTCTTCTTCTTTTCGAATGCATATTTAACTCCTTAATTTTTTTGGGCCCTGCAGATGGCTACGTTAATTTCAACATCGGTGGCATCGATGTCATTTTGTCCCCGAAGGTGAAGGTATATAGGCACTTGGAGCATTCCAACGTGTGGCTCATTTTCTAAACAGAGGCACGAATCTAAAACCCCGTTTCGCCAAGTTGAGTTTGCAACGGCCTACCTAGGTGCTCAACTGATAGAGTGGCTTCCATATAGGACTACTACAGTACACTACAGCAGTGCGATTCAGTAAATCTCTCACTGTTGCTGCTGAGCTGCTAATCCATACAAACCAGATGGAATGACAGTTCACTTCATGCTGAATCCAAGTTTACAAGATGAGAGGTTGACAGAATTGACCGGCAATTCAGTCTAGGTGGCAAATGTTCTTGGGGCTTCAAGTAGTCCAATGCTAAGGTTTAAGTTTAATTAGCTAAATACGCTTTCTCAAACCTATCTTGTGATAAAAAATGTACACTATAAATAAATATCCAATAAGTGTAAAATCATGCTAGTCTATCTCGCATGAGATGGCGATACGATCTATCTTATGGCACATGACTCGTTTGTTTCAAATTGGGCTTGAATCAATCTCACTGTAAAAGGGGAAGATGTGAGAGGAAAAATTAGCGTCAATGGAGATATAGAGATTATTCACAGAAGACATGTCGAACGTAACGATCGAATGAACGAACGAACGAAAGAATGAACTTATTTAGGATACTGTTGTCACTGTCACGTTTTTGTAGCGCATCAGGTATGTTTGTGGCAGCGCACACAGACGATTTTTTGCGATAATGCGCAAGAGATCAGCATCCCTGTTGCGTTTTGTGTGTGACAGCGGTAACGGTCTGTTATGCGTTGTTGCCAGCAAAACTGAAGATAGATTTCGCTGATTGCTTAAGGTAGCCACATAGTTGTTAATATACTAACATAGATTATAAGTCAATACCAACACATGTATGGGTAATTTTGTCCAAATTAAAGATTTATAATTATTCAGTTTATTGATTCTTATCACAAAGTTACATTAAAAAAAATATATGTATAAAAATAGTAGTCCGCCGGTGTCGGGACCAAGGTCCAAGCTACCGGTGGTTAGGGCTCCAGAGAAAGGAACCTCGTCACAATACGAGCCGTATCGAGGAGTACTGCCTTCTGTATCAGGCCCTTGATCCAACCGCGTAAGATTTATTATTGTTATTAATAATAAAGAAATGTCTGTCTGGCAGCCCTGTAGGCTAGAGGTCCTGGGTTCGATTCCCGGGTTTAACGGTGTTATTATGTTTTTCCATCAGGATTTTTTCAGTAGTTCTCTACATTTTTGCGAGTTATGTTATCTATAATAATAATTAAAATAGTTGTCTTTGTTTTTAATGGTAAAAATAAATAGTTTATTTTGTTAAAATATCAGGGTGCCAATTCTATTCATTTTTAGATAACATTTCCATTTGCATCTCAGTCGCAATCTGTCAAAAATGTAGGGCGATTCAGGCTTTTTTGACAGTTTGCAACTGACATGCGAATGTGAATGTTATTTTAAAATTAATAGAATTAGCCCTCAGTTTAAACGGTTCTTATATTTCTACATAAAAGATGAACTATTTTTACTCGACTCCTTTTATTTTAGGAAAATAATTAGGGCTCCTCCCAATAAAATTTAAACTCATAAAATGGTGATACGTAGACGAAGTCGCGGGCACAGCTAGCTTATTTTTTAACAAATTTAATTATGGCTAAACCGCAGTTACAGTGTGTCATTTTTATTTATTTACTGGCAAATACATTAATTTATTTATTGATTTTAATGAAGTATTTTAAAGATTTTAATGTAGTATTTTAATGATTTTAATGTAAGTGATTGTCAAGTGTTTTGTATTTTTGTATTTTTAAGCTTGTGTAATTTTTATATTGGGACTTGGTGCCTTAATAAAGAAATCATATTATTATTATTATTATTAACCAGGGGTCACCTAACTCCTCGCCAAAAATAGTAATCGGTCACAACCTTTCAACTTTGTTTCATCTCCATTTTCGCCAACATATTTATAAGATAACAAGTAAATCAGTACATCTATCATGCCGAAGATGGCTGCCTAGCATTATGGCTGGCTATCAATCTTGGTAGCTCGACTCGATTTGTTCAGCCAAATTGGGAGTTTATTCTTTTGGCAAATTGCTCTTTAGACTTTGTTATACCGTATAACCAAGTGAGAAAATATAGATAATATTTAGAAGACTAGAAAATAAATGAGATGTTTAGGTTTAATTAGGGAGATAATCACTGGATTTCACGAGATAAGTGTTTGAAGCTTAAATAGCAAGCAAGTGCAAGCCGGCCAAGTGTAAGTCGGACTTGAACACGAAGGGTTCCATACCATGAAAAAAACAAAGTAGGTACTTTTTTTTGACTAGTATGAAATACACAGTTTATGAGATACACCCCGCTAAAAGACGGACAGACAGCGGTGGCTTAGTAATAGGATTCCACTGGTGACTCTTCAGATATGGAACGCTTCAAAATGACTAACTATGACATGCCAATGCCATCATAATTCCGTTGCAAGAGAGAGGCGGATCAGAACAAATATCATTATCCATTTTCACAACGTCGAAATCATGATAAATAAAAAAAACTACTTTAATTTAAATGTAACTATTCGATTTCGATGAAAACAATATAAATGTGTTAGCATCACTTACCGTTGCGTTAACATTATTTTCATCGAATAGAATTGTTCAATTTAAATTAAGGTGAATGGATGAATGCTCTCACTGCCATTTTGTCGCTAGATGGCGACACATCCACAATTTCGAACATTTTCAATTTTTACACCTAACATAGAAAGTTTTAATAGACAACTTTATTATAGGCGACACCTAGGGCATTAACTTGATTTTTTTAGATAATCACTATGCTTGTTAACTGCTACCATACAAAGATTACAGCAGAATAAAGATTTAGCCGCATGAATTTACTCTTTACACACACATGCAAAGTAAATAGTAGTAACTTTCGACCCTACTAGATGTCGTTTTATTCAAAAATGGTTGGAAATTAAAATGTCCAGAGGACCAAATTGTTATATTCCAATCTATTTCTTATTAATATAACCTTAGCAATGATTATCATCACGCTATACTTTCGGGAAGCTGAGCAGCTAAAAACCTTGACATAAATAAGGTCGGCTATTTGAAACAATTATCAACCGTACAAATAGACTGTCGGTTTAGAGACTGCCTTTCATTAGGCTTGGTGTGGGTTCAAATCTCAATAGTTGTATTTATTTTTGAATTATTTTTTATCTTTCTTTATCCTTACCAAACCTAATATTTTCAAATATTAATAATAATATAATTATTGGTCTATGCATATTTTTGTTTCTAGGCTCGATATCCTATCGGATTTGGTGGTGAAAAGGTATCCCTTTTCACCATAACAAATTATTCAGATAAATTATTTTGGGTAATAAACATTGCATGTTACGCTCTAACATCGCAATCAGTAAACATGGGCTCGGCGTACGACTATGCACCAAAACTCACACATCTGTGATCAGTGTCATCACAGTCGCAACCTACTGTTACCGATAGACAAGGATAGAGATAGGAGACGGCGCTGTCGTGCGAGCGAAATCGCGTTAGCTGCCGAATGTTGACGAATGTTTACGATTATGAATGACATGGCATGTGGTAGCGTTAGCAAATAAAATAAAAAACATTAATTATTTTGAGGTACTTAAAAAAAGAAATATTGTTCGCTCGATCGCGCAAGGTTACTAAAGCTTTACTTCTGCCTTTGTTTTCGGACAATAACAAGCCACTTTTGTCTCCTTAATTCATCTTTGGGAAACCTGAATAAAAAAGAGCCTTAAGTATCACCATCATGCATTTATGTATAAATAAATAAAGAATATGGCTGCACATGACGTGCAGTTTGGGAGTTACGAGGAAGCCTTGAAATCATAACCGTTTGCTTTGCCGCAGTCGCGTAATAAAGATAACTAAATATAGTGAAGTAGTGATTCTGCACTAACAATTAGGTACTAAAAACTAGACTTTGTCTTATAAAACATTTTTTTTAAATAAGTACCTGTTGCGTAAAACATAACTGTTATCAATTATTAATAAAATTGACTTGAATTTAAATAATCATGGTTGGTAAAACAATAATAATAAAAAACTATTAATATGTTTGAAGAAATTTGTGTTGCTAACCTTACGCAACCTCGGTCTGGTACTAGTCGTCGCGCGCGTTGTTTACAAAATCTCTCAACAACTCGCGAATTGTGCGTATCGTGTCTCTCACGCATGTTTTTAATATCTATCTCGCTCTCACAAACATGGCGAAGCAAACGATAAAATATTTTTGTTATTTTCAACAAATTAACATTTTTGGCTGTATTTACGAGTGGTGTGTCTTATTTTTATTCCTAGTATTATTAAAACACTGTTGAGCTGCAAAGCATGTTGCATTTTATTACAGATTTTTGGTTTCCTATGTTTAGGTAGGTACTACTTGATACAGAAAGTCAAGTGAAGTCAATTTTTTTCAAGTCTATGCAGTGAAGGTAGTTCAATTTACACGATAATTAGTAATAAGTACTACTAATTAATAACAATTTCCGAGATACTGATAAAAGCTAGCATGTGGGTAGAACTAGGTAAGTATATTTATTCATAGTACCTACCTAAACAAAAAATCTCTAATAAAATTCTTTGCCTTAAAAATCTATGTTAAATTATGGTAATAGGTAAGGTATGTTAAGGTATCAAATAGGTACTAAATTTTTGTAAAGGCGAATTGAAATTTTTGAGCCTTTACGTGGAGATCCTAAATGTCGGCAGTCCATCCTGACATCAGAATGACTGCCCATTTTTTAAATTCATTTTCTCAGTTATTAATTAGGTACCAATTATTTAAACAAAGGTATCAAATAGTAGCAAATAGGTATTAGATCTTAGTAATATTTTTAAGCTGATCGGTCATTTTGGCCAATCATTCTGAAGGTCACATCAATGATTTTCCGTGCGCGACTGAGTGCCAACTACGGGCAATCACTTAGTTGAGTAGGACCGCTTGCTGTGACTAAGTCCCGTATCTAATGGTAATAAAGGTATATTGTACCTACACAGGTTGTTGTAATGTGACTGAACCTAAATAGTACCTAACGTGTAAATAAATTGTGACGTGTAGGTACTAAATAAATAAAAGATTATTTATGCAATTATTCGTCGCGATCTAAGAATGTTTTCTTTAGGTGATACAGTCATAACATTCAGTGATTAGTGTGATTACTGGCGTTCTTTGGTGGAATGGTTTTAGATGGCAAAGCAAAGGGTTGTTATCAGCTTAGAATATCGTGGTATTAGTTGGTTAGAGTAGGTACCTATCTATGTAAGTACTCTTATGTGTCACCGGATAATTCCAAACATCGTAAGATTGTAATAAATCTTGTTTATGTTTTAGACTATAATCGTATGATTATGTTGAGAACAGATAATGGATTGTGGAGGTCTGGTAGGCAGCCGCACCACGTAAAATACTGGTATTCAGCTGAATTCGGTTTGACTGGAAGCCAACCCCAGTAGGTATAGTTGGGAAAGGGCTAGACAGATGATGTGTTGAGAAGAGATAATTTCGAATACACTGAATCACACCCAAATTCAATAGTTTACAATACTTGTCTTATCTAGAAGAAATTATAAGTAAGTAGGTACTTGTAAATATACAATCTTACGCGACTTATAATATTACAATCATGCGACACAAATGCAAAAAAATACATCATCTGTGAAAATGTCAACTGTGTAGCTATCACGGTCCGTGAAATACAGTCTGGTGACAGACAGAGAGACGGACAGACAGACAGACGGACCGACAGACGGACGACCATTGCGTAGGTAGCTAGGAAAAAAATAGGTAAGTTTGCCTACGCTGATCGCCTGATTTAGGTATAGGTACCCTAAGTATACCTACATGAACTTCTTTTCTCTGATTTGATTCAACCCAAACCAATGAATTAGTACTTAACCGTGTCAGAAAATGTTTTATCAGTACCTACTTACATACAGTGGAAAGATTTTTAAATCTTTAGGTAGGTAGGCACTATTTATTTAAAGTAGATAAGTAATACAATAATAACATTAGTATTGTATCTGTGTGAACCAAAGGCAGATCGCAGATAATTGTTTTCACTTTCTAGCATTATTTCTCATTCCCTAAAAAAAAACATTTCATCAATCATAAAATATAAAATCCGCGGGCAAACCCGCGCGCCGGCGCTAACTTGCTAGAAACACAATTTTGACACACAATCACGCATGGACTGGAACAATTTGGCAACACGCGTTGTTGCCAAATTGCGTCTTGAATGGCAACGTCGCATCGCCGCGTCCGTCACTCGATAACCTTGGCGCTTGTTCGAATTTTCGAACAGCGCCATCTACTTAAAATGTTCACCGCACGTAAACTCGTAACACAACAGCAATGAACTTTTTCTCGGTGGTTCTATAAATTTCTGTCAGATGGCGCGATTCAGGTCACTCACACATGTAAAGATTTTTCGTTTTTTATTGGGTCTAATTCTCATAGAAAGACTGTTTTTTTTCTAAAATTTGGGCGATAGGCGATCACAATACATTATAAAATCTCATTATACTTGCTTTATTCTGCAGAAACTGTTTATTTACGGAGATTACAGCTCCTGGAAAATGTATGGCGAGGTCTCTTTAGGGATCCCCCTTAAAATGTCAAAACGTGGTTTAAGCCAAGTGTCAACTTAATGCGTACGGGTATTAGTCACTCTGCCCCTTACCAGAGTAAGGGTGCAGTGTCTAGCTTTTTTTTAATTTACGATGATTGGAAGTCCTCAAATGACTCCTTCCGCTCTGGGTGGAGTGGAAGGGAGTGTAAAACTCTTACTCACTAATACCCATCCATGTTCCTTCTAATGCCCTTTGCGTTCCAGGGCCGCGGTGACTCTTTCGAATAAATTCCGCAAAGATTGACTAGCTTACTTACACAATATTGCTAGCCTTGTTCCATCATATCATTTGCATCAAATACCAGCTTCGGGTAATCCAGATAAGGCTTTAAAAAATATAATAATGTATCCAGAGTTTTCTCTGTAGAAAGCCAAATTCAATTTAAAATCTTTCCTTGCAATTGAAAGAAAACAATTGCATTTTCCTCAAGATTTATTCTCTACGTTAAATAGCCAATTCCTAAACGCCTTCATATATTACATATTCATGAGTACTTATGCTTATGCATGACGCAGCACATTCCTTGAATATCTGTCGAAGGTCTTGCATTATTGAAATGGTTTGTTAAATACCTGTTATCTTTATAGCACATGCCTTTGATTTCTCATGTTGTACTAACGGCCGCTTTTTATAATATATCTCAATCCCAATCTTGATCCCGATCCTTGTCTGTAACCAATCAACGGCCGAGTTTGTGTCCTTCACCACACAATCCTCACCTTCGATTGGTTACAGACTAGGATCGGGATCAAGATTGGGATTGAGATATATTATAGAAAGCGGCCGTAAATCAACCAGCCTCTAGCCTTTTCTCAACTTTTTCAAGTTTTCTCAACTTTTCTCATACATATATAACGTTATCATTATGATGATTCCGTGCTTCAGAAGGCATGTATAAGCCGGTGGTCCCGGTCCCGCCAAACCATGTCAGAGGCCCTTGCGACGGTTTAGAAACTTTGAAACTAGGGTGTGTGGGGTCGAATCCATAAAAAAAGGGTGTGTGGGGTCGTTTAGACCCTACTACCCACACGAAGAAGAAGAAGAAGACCATGTTGGGGTCAGCTTCCAGTCTAATCGGATGCAGCTGTATACCAGTATTTTACGTATTGAAGCGACTGCTTTTCTGAGTCCCGCTACCCAGTAACTGGGTACGATAGCTCTTGGCAAGACTGTTGTCAGATTTTTTGACTTTGGACTTTACGTGACGACTGTCAAAGATGTTTAAATGACAGCCGGGACCAACGGCTTAACGTGCTTTCTGGGGCACGGAGCGGTCTCGGCATGTCAGGTCAATGGATGGCCACTCATCCGCGAACCGACCTCGGCAAGCGTTGCTTAACCTGGAATATCGACTCATGCAGCTGTTATTATTTAGACACGTCGTGCTTTCGCATGTTCTACTAAATACCAACTAGAAGATTCTATTAAGATTAGTGTTCGGAAAACACAAAATTCTGTCACGGCTTTTTATATGAGGGTTGGCAAAGGTGTTGTGTGTGTGGCTTTAATTTTTGGCTGCCTAATAGGGAAGATGCAAGTACAGAATTTATAAAAAAAAAATGTGATTAAAATGATAAAAAAATAATATAAAGTGCAATTCTAGGAGCGATGGCGACTGTCGAAATGGCAAAATACAAGGGATGGATCACGTGACATTTCGAAATCATTTGTCAATCCCATACAATTTTGACGTTTTGACAATCGCCTTAGACCAAGCCTTAGACTCGCTGCCGCTGACAGAATGTCACTTGTCATGTGTGTCACGTCACAGCCTCCTATCATGTCTTTTAGTTATGATAGTTCATGATCAGTGACAGTCAGGAGTGACTCATCGCCCGTTTTCGCGCGAAAATTTAAACTGTCAGTTCAAAACCGCAATTTTGCCAATAAATTGAAGCGTTTTAATTTATGTGGTCTATTTTACATAGAATTCTTCAAAATGAAAGCAAAATGCAAATATTGCACGTTCCCATTGTCAAATTACGTTGAATATTATTTAAACTAACAATTCCCATCCGACATCAACAAGAACACTGAACAATTGGCCAATAGAACCTCACCTCTATTAATAACCCTGCTCTGCCGGCTGCGGTCCATTTGATCCCTGACATGAAGGATACATTTCAGCGGGGTTAAGTTTGCCTCCGAGGTATTGCTTAATTTTACTGTTCACTTTCAATGAATTTTGCCCATTTAGATTTCCTGATATTGCAAGTGAGTTTAGAATATTTTTTATTTTTTTTTTCATACTAGCTAGCGCCCGCGTGAATGTCGAAAATTATCCCAAGGGAATATACTCCCGAGATGAAAAGTATCCTATGTGTTAATCCAGACTATAGTCTACCTTTGTGTCAAATTTCATCAAGATCCGTTCAGCCGTTCTGTCGTAATTGAGTAAAAAACATCCACTTTGTTTCCCTTTAAGCTTGTGCTGACAATTACGAACACAATAAAAAATACCCAACTCGATCGAGTCATTCACAAGTGATTCTTCATCATACATGTGGCAATTGGATTTTTATTTAATAGTGTGGGTCATCCGGCGGCGAGATGGGCAGGCGACATTGTTGCCATCGCGGGTAGAACTTGGATGAGGCTGGCGCAGGTACGCGGGGACAAGAAAAGAGAGGCATAAACTGAGTTTATGCCTCTCTTCAGTTCAGTTTTCATTCAGTGGGTGAAGTTGGGCTGTGAACGATCATGATGATGAATAGATATATTTATGGCATCGCAAACTATATCGCATCCTGTTGTATCTTCTACATGTGAAAACGTTTATCTTTGTAGCATTGTAGCTATAAATATTGTCATGAGCAACCACATTCAGCTTGAAAATTGGAGATTTCTTGTGATGAAAACAGCAGAACACCACTGCGCATCTTTCAACGGGCCGTAAACCAAATTAAAAACATAGCCGAAAACAACAGGAAACAAACACAAACCACAAATAAAATCTTCCATCCTAATTTCATATCCAGTCCGCAAATTCGTAGAAAAACATTTACGAATTACCGAAAAAACCAAGCACATTTTTCCCGTCAGCTACCCAACCCCCCGAACGCGACGGGGGTCATTCCGACCACTCATTAACCAGATAGATGCCGCTGTCAGCGTACTCGCCCCATATATTTTAACAAGCCACGCTAATTTCCCATTTATTGTCCATTCTCATATAAAATACGTTATTCGCCCGCAAAAATAAGGATTAATGATGATCTGATTACTCTTATTTTTATTCTTGTCATATTTTTGCTTCGTAAATTGCTTTTTCGTTGTTTTCTTTGTGGTTCTACTAATGTGATTTTCGTATTGAATCTGGTAGATTAGCAGTTCGGGCCACCTGTGACTTATGATTGTTCGTACTGTATTAATAAGTAACTACGTAATACGATCATGTAGCTCGGCTAATGACTTCAAAACCTGGTAAGCAAGGTTACATAACGATAGTTTTACAACCCAAAAGCAAGAGACTAGACTATATTTTACGACGACCTGTATAATGCATTTTAATAAACTTTAAACATTTTGTATACTAAACGAAACGCTGTTTAGTCGTAAAATGCAACTCTGTTAACCCAAAATATGTTCAAAGCAATTTTATCTTCAGCAAAATGTCTAGCAATTTCTCCAATATTAATCCACTTCAGCAAACATATTCGCTTTCAACAAACTTGCATTTAAAAGGGGGAACTCCAACAATTCACTTTGCTAGCATTAATCATGTCAAAAGCAAGTTATTCGCTATTTTTCGTAGCATCACAATCAGTTTACTGTCGACACGAATAAAAGAAAAGCTCGAACAAGTAACAAGACAATATCGAGGCGCTTTCGTCGAAAATACCCATCGCAGACAGGTTGTACGATAGATTATGACGTGCCCTATCGCGTTTAATAAAGCTGTGCTTTTTAGGGTTGAGCCCAAGTTTGGGGTAGTTTTTTTGATACACTGTTTGTTCTTCGGGAACAGTCGATATTGGTGCAGAAACTTGCTTGTAAATAAAGGTATTCTTTATTTTTTAGCTTCTTCTCAGGGCAAATCTGGACTTATCTATTTTTAATGTGGAAGCTTATTTCATAATAATTCCAACGACATAACTTTTATGTACAGCTCCCATACAAAACTTTAGAGATATCGTATGACGATCGATTTCGCGAGTCCAACCAGAAACACTTCCCACAGATGTAAAGTTTTGCGCAAAATGGCCGCCACAGTGCAGCGGTTATACCATGATTAGTCCTATATATGTTAGCCTCTTTAAAGTATGCCATAAGGCGAAAAATACTTTTCTATAAATTAATGTATTGAAATTTTAATCTACTTTAATAATTATGTTTCCTCGATGAGATCTGTTTTATTTTCGCCCTTTTAAATGATAAAATTCTTGAAACTATGAACCGTTTGTTCTTGTTATATGCTTTATTAAAACTATTAATGAGAAGAAATTCTCTTCTCAGCTTACTTCTACGAAATCTCTTTGTGAGGTTCTGTAACTAGTTGGTGGTTTTCTTATGAAAGAATTATTTTAAAAGTATGATTTGTTTTTCTATTCCTGAGGGATTTTTCTTGATGTTTTATGAAACAAACCCTAACATTTCTTGTTGTTTTTAGTTGTGTTGAATAGGAAATGTCTCTAACAGATAAAACTTATAAAACGGTTCATGTTCTGTTGATGGCGTATTTTCTTTCTACCTGTGGCAAATACCTAATTAGCTCAGGAAAATAAAGATGTTTGTGACTAACAAAAAAGGAAAATTAATTAAAAACCAGACTGGCTAAACCTATACTATAAAAAATTAAAATGTGACTGAAAATAATCTAGCAAAAAAAATACTACCGAATTGAACCTCCTCCTTTTTTGAAAAAAAAAACGCCACTGTTTCGCATGCTCACCTACTGGGCCCAGCTCATTTTAATCAAATATTGAATGTATAAATTATGTTATGTGTCCGTTCATCGATCGGTTCGAAATAAAAAAAGAAGTTATGGCCAATATGGTTGCTCAGCAATTTTGCTTCTCTTCTATCAATATTGATTAAACTTTTACCCATCCCAGAATTAACCGCACCAACTTAGTCTAACAAGACCCTTATCATTCACACTGTCAATTATAAAATTTATGATCCTCACAAAAGCGCTTCCGCTACCTCTTATCACATATTTCCTTACGACTCGGGTCTTCCACCAGCACCCTTTCATTTTCAATATCAATCTATATCAATAATCAAATCAGAGTGCCTCCACGGCGAGTAAATCAACTTTTTAACTTTGTTATTCGACTGGTTTGGCTCATCACAACATTTTAGGTTTTAAATTGCGATTTTGAATCATCGTACAGGAAAATAATGTACGGAAAACTAGATTTTAGAAGAAACGGTTTAGGTTTAAGGTTTTGTATCAACTTCTGACCTAGGTTTTAGATGGTTGTACAAAAGAATTGTTTTGGAATATGTGTAAATTAAAGGACCGTTTGAAAGCTCTTAGTAACAGTTTAGGTATTAAAGCCGGTATTTTGGTTTTATGGGCTTTTTAAAAAAGTATGTTGCTGAAATAGTGGTGAAGTTATGGCAATGAAAAGTAGGCCTATTATAAAACTACAATATAATCTAATATAATCTAATAACAGGTTTTAGTTTTTACCTATTACTAAATGATTGGTTTAACTAAGTTAAATGTTAAATGTAGACTACATTTAGCATTTAACTTAAAAAAGCGACTGGCTTCAAACCAAAAGGAGGTTCTTCTCACGAATAATTCAGACTATTTCCAATCAATCTAATTCCTTTAAAAAACACAATTACCATACATTTTAATAATCAATTGAAAACCCGAAAAAATTGAATAAGAGTCATGAATATTTCATACAAAATCTCATCCCATAAAAGATATGGTATCAACGAAAAGGACAATTAGGAGAACAAAAGAAAATTACGCGAACAATAAAAACGTTAACGTAAACTAATTACGGCGTAACTCAGGAGTAATCTAATATATTTGAGACGGAACTCGAGTTACGATGGTAACATAAGAAAGATGTTACAATTTTATTAATACTTTGAAAAGCTGGTGGGGGTTACTTGGAAACGTACACAAGGATATATCCTACGAAGTCGGTTTAATAAGTATATTGTCGTAGCCATATCGTAGAACTGGCTATTTTATCATGACCGAGGTAAGGTTTGAGGCAACTTAGGGCACTCTGACATGGCGGAAATCATCATCACATCATGAAATGGCGGACCACTTCATGAAATGGCCAATTTTACGACATGGTTACGACATAATATCTACCTGGGCCAGAAAAGCAAAACATTCTATCTAATCTTCCATATAAATAAAAATGAATGGCAAAATGTCTTGCTAAGCGCAAACCTTGAGATAGGCTGGACCAATTCGGCCATTTTTTTTTTAAATTCGTTGAATTCCGAGGAAGGTTCTTAAGAATAGAATGTTGGAAAAATTGCACGAAAACAACTAAGATGAATTTAACCTTAACACGTACTTTAAATCTGAAGTCCACGCAGACGAAGTCGCGGGCAGAAGTTTGTTAAAAAATATTTTTGAGTTTCAGTATATTAAAAGCTACCTGGGTCGATTTCCAAGGGCAAGCAACCATCTTAAAATACTGAGAAGTATATTAAGATGGTTCTCTCTTCTCTCGGGGCTTCGGAAAACACTTTAAGCTGTTGGTCCCGGCTGTGATCGGCAGTTCGATTATTGTGGATTGTGTTCGATTGTGGTGGAGTATTTCCATCTGTCCCGAATGTCTGTCCCCGAATGGGGACAAATGGGAATTTTCGTCGACGGATGACAAAAAAATTCCCATTCGTCCCCATTCAGGGACAGATGGGAATACTCCACCTGCAGTTGTTAGTAGATGTTTGACAGACATTACTTTTTCGAAAACGAGCGAGATTTTGAACGAGAAAGAGGGAGTGATTTTTCAGTCTCAATAAAAAATCCTTAATACTTTTTAGACCTTAGTGTTTTGCGTATCAAGTTGCGAAATCGGTTTATTCATTTCCAAGAAAAAGGACTTAGAAGTATGTATGAAGTACTGTGAAGGATACACGTTCTTAGGTAGCTATTCTTTCTCAAGTTAACTTCAAACATTAAAGCAGGATTATCATTACTGTGTTATGGTCGTGTCGTAGTGTCTTCTGACGCAGTTGATTGGCTTCAAAACTCTTTGTGATACGAAGTAGGCTTAAGCAGATTAGTTTGATTGGTAGTTCCGAGCCACGATACACCCCGACACTGTAATGTTAACCTAGCTTAACAGTAATAACATTCACAAAATGCTATACCCACCTAAACGACGTAAATTCATCGTGTCACAGCAATACGTACGCCATCTATTTACTTATTTCTAATGCGGCGAAAGCGCCAGTAGGGACCTACGTGTACATAGGTAATTTAATTTCGTCGCCTCCGTAAATAAATAAAGGATATGGCAGCCTTGATTTTGCCATTCATGGGATGAATTGAGCAATCTTACTCCGGGGTGCTTCGGGTCTTTTTGACCCCCGCGGTTGTGTGGGCGAGGTCCTTTGTGACTTCGGCAGCCGACGGGTTGGATGTGAATGTTTAAATACTAGTGGATAAGAAGACTATGCGTTTTGCTCTTTAGTTTTATTCGGGGTCAAGTCCATGATACCATTAGATTAACATTTCAGGACTGTAAATTGGCATGGCAGTAAGACCTCGACGATTCGTGTGGTTGTGATTATGGTCACTTATATAGTAATTATCTATAGTCTATAGTCAAGGTCAAAGTCAAATCGATTATTTCAATTAGTCTATTAACAGACACTTTTGAACGAATCAGTAAAATTGTATCATCAATTAACACCCGCAGCTGGGTCTAGCCTCCTTTTCTTTCTTCCATTCTTCCACGCTTGCTGCCTGCTGTTGCAGGCAGGAAGCGTGGCAGAATAGAAGAACAGTGATCCTACGTTGAAAATCATGATGAAAGGTATTTTTTACCGGTCTCACACGAACAGTGGTGGGCCCAGTGGGACCGTGGGTTCAAGCTAAGACAGGCATTTTACTTTAGCTAAAAGAATGACAAAAATATGACATACATCAAAGCAGCTACAATCAAATTAGGAATATTCAAGTTAGTTATATTCTATTCTATTCCCCTCACAGACCAGAGTGCCATTCGAAAAAAAAATTAAGCAATGTTCGCATTTGCATGTCAGTCGCAACCTGTCAAAAATTTATGGAAATTGAGACTTTTTTGTCAGATTGCTACCGAGATGCGAACGTTGCATGAAAAATAGTAGAATTGGCCCTTAGAGGCCTGGGCCAGGCAGAGGAAAAGTTACAGGCTGAATGTGCTACACGTCTACGAATGCGCAGTTACATAGGATTCATAATGAAAAACTCATTCATCAATGTTTTCTTCCATATTGGAATTTCATTGTGTTCAACAACTGGCGTGACTTGTTCTGTTATGTAAAGATTAATAATTGTATTACACAATTGTATTGTTATACAATGTTGGTTAATCCTCTAACTATAATTCATTATCGTTGACGTGTATAGGGTGCGTGGAATAATTA
Organism: Melanchra persicariae; assembly: GCA_947386135.1. NCBI lineage: Eukaryota > Metazoa > Arthropoda > Insecta > Lepidoptera > Noctuidae > Melanchra > Melanchra persicariae. The sequence continues at coordinate 9,047,767 of OX376652.1, read as the reverse complement.
GTAGATGGTTACATGCGTTCATTGTTTTGTAATTATAGATATTAGCTTTGAGTGAATTGTGACTACTCTGTGTGGGCGAAAAACAGAAACGAGGAGTGCAGAGGTTCTGGACGAGCCGGACGAGGTGCCATTCTATGAGCGATGGTGATTGTTGAAGTCTTGTCGAAGTGCCAAAATATTCGTGACATTTCGACAGCTGTTTGTCAATCTTATTTTTGACGTTTTGACAGTCTGCCTCAGCCATGCCAACAAATGTTACTTGTCTTTTAGAGCCCCAGGAATGGCCAATGTAGCGATGATTGTGTTCAGAAGTGGTACATGGACCCTAAATGATCTGGTAACACCTACCCATCCGATACTCCAAGGCAAGATTGTGTTTAGTTTCTCGGTTTCTTTGACAATCGTGACGGGTAGTCACCCGTCACGATTGTCAAAGATCCTCAAAACAATGTGACTCAAAAGACAGCCGGAATAAACAGTTAAAGTGCTTTTCGAAGCACGGAGTAATCTGGGTATGTTAAGTTGGTAACACGGTACTTCTTGGCAAGACTGGAGTCAGATTTTCTGGCTTTTGACAATCCGTAGCGACTGCCAAAGATCTACACATGAGAGCCGGGACAACCGGCTTAACGTACTTTCCTAAGCGCGGAGGAAACTCGATATACTAAGATGGTCACCCATCCACAGACCGACCCCGGCAAGCGTTGCTTAACCTTGAGGATCGACCCGTGCGACTGTAATTATTAAGCCATGAGCTCCATCCTGAGCAAATGATTTTTTTAAACCTTTATTTATTTAGAGGCTTTTACCTCACAAAGGTACGTCACCCTCATCATACCCTAATCTAACGAATTTGACATGTAATTATAATACAAATAAATATTATTGCGTTAGTGCTAATAATGCAGCAAGCATTTCATAAATCAGTTTCGTTTCTCCCGAATTAGGTGTAGATAGTATTCTAATGGAAGTTCCAACATCACACATATTAACTTTTTACTCCCGCATCACTATCTCTCCCTCTCTCTCCTGTTTTTTTCACATTCCACATTTTCTACTTTACACTTGGCAATAGGGAATAATATAGGGAAATCGACTTTTTTCATTATGTATCCAAATTTCCTAGATGGATTTCCTGGAAGCTTAACCTTGAATATCAACCCGTGGGGCTGTTATAATTCTCCTCAAGCTCCTCCAAAGAAACAGGAACACGTAACTGAAATTAACTTAACCTCTAGGAACGGAAACGCATTAGATTAATTGCATCCAATTCTTATCCCCACAAGCCAACCTTAACTCCAGTCTTTTCATTTGCGCTCTTTTCATTTATGTACGTTCGTACAAAATAAATAGCCGATACTGCCGTATTTCGATCACGACTCTGCCCTCAGACTAAGTATATTATCCACTTTTATGACACTCGTAAAGTCTCCCCGACCCCCCCTCCCCTTTTCGAGGGAGTAGAAGTAAAGATGTATTGGTTTCTCTTATTTTGAGGAACGTATGCTAGAAATCCTGATTGCAGATGGACGGCAGTAAAATTTATCTTGTTACGGAATTAGGAAATGGTCAAGGTATCTAAGTTTGTTTTTTGTGTTGACAGCAGTTTTTGTGTTATAATTTGGGAAACAGGCCAAAAGCTTAATATAACCGGTGCCATTGTAATATCAGATTTGTTGATGAGATCTTACATCTCAAACGTTTAACGAGAGAGTTATTTCAAAGGCGCCTATGCATTTTTGAACAGCTCAATCATGAGTGCTTTGTTGGCAAGAATGTTGTTCCAGTCTTAAAGGTATCTATGGTGTATGAAAAGGGATTAGCGTTAAATTTGTTTTATCTCTGCAATGGGAATTTTGCACCTGAAATGGTTTTTCAGACATTAATGCCTCAGGCAGCGGTGACCACACAGGTGCCTGCCATTATTTGTCCCATAAGTCAACACTTATAGCCAGCATGCAATCTTACTTTAAAACATTGTAACGTACATTACATTTCAATAGAATATTCACAGCCCGATCAGATAGGACACATAAAGTTTAAGTGCACAGCTTACCTACAGCAGAACAGCCTCACGGAGGATTATGTATGTGTTTATGAACATCGTAAATATGGCAACATTATTGATGATACTTTGGTCTTTTGTTGCTATTTTCATTCATGTTTGAAAGGTGTTTTCTGGTTTTATTGATGTTTGTGTGCGGATATTTTTATAACTTGCATCTGGCTTTATACTCTCACTAGCTGCCACCCGCAGCTCCGCCCGCGTTAATGTCGAAAATTATCCCAAGGAAAAATAATTCCGGGATAAAAAGTATCCTATGTGTTATTCCTGACTATAATCTACCTCGGTGCCAAATTTCATCAAGATCCATTCAGTAGTTTTTGCGTGAAAGAGTAACAAACATCCATACATACATACAAACTTTCGCGTTCATAATTATTAGTAGGGCTATTGCTTAGTTTAGACCTCCAGCTGATTTTATCATGGTGCCTTAGTTTATGCTAGACTCATCTATAGCTTACTCTTGGTTATCCACCCTTATGGCAGTTGGCCTGTCAACCATTCTGCGAGTCTCTTTTGTCACCATTCAGTTAGTTACTGCTCCACTAGCCACCACCATATCCCTGATTAATATAACTGATAATGCGATGCAACATACTTGTAATAAATTAAAAGAATTGAGACATTTTCGGAACTGCTGCTGTTAAATAAAATCAGAAATTGTATGAAAGAAAGTTGACTTGTGGCCTTTCGGGCTTATTAAACAGACGCCAACCGGCAAGCAGGCAGTCTCGCGATATTTTATCAGCAATTTAGATTTTCGAGAAGTTTAAAATGTATGGGATTGACATTTACTACCGAAATGTCCCATAGACTTGTTGAACAATTTTGTTTTAAAAGTCCCATTTGAAATTTTCTACTCCACAAATGTGTGTGTGTTACGCGGTACGAAAGATCAAAAAGCTCGTCCATTAGAATCTATCTATTTATAGGTACCTAGTTTTCAAATAAATCGCAATACGACATTATCCTTATTTCATATTCGCCCGATTGTTACTAGTTCTACGCATCAGCTGTTGATTTCCCACGAAACTTTACGAACTTTCCCGAAGTTCCCCGAAGAGGGATTGTATTGGATTAGTTACTAATGTCGTTCTATCGAAAATAGAACCACCAATTCATTTTATGCGAGGTACAAGTGTTGAAAAAGTGATTAACCCCTAAATTTAATCAGACTTTAAGTCTTATGTCAACGCCCTTGTTTAAATAATTTTGCTAATCAATCACACAGTGACATTGAGATTTTGACGGTAGCTTTACTGATTAGAGACTTGATTTTGGTTTTAGATCGTTTCAGAACGGTGATCTCAGAGGGGAAATTCTCGTATTTTTTTAATGCGTTCGCATTCGCGTCGCAGACGCAAACTGATACCTCAATTTCTCTACATTTTGAAAAGTTTGACATTGATTGTCGCTAAGATGTAATGTGACTTGAATTTAAACGCTTTTTCTATTCTATTTCTATGTTTTATATTATGGCAAGCAAAGCCAATGTTAACTATTCCGCCAATGTCCAAAGTAGATTGAAGACGCAAGTGTGTATTGTTTTACTGATTTATAGAGGGAGCGACGATTCCTGCAGAAACGAATTAAATCATTTCGATCACCAAGCTACGATGGTTTTATATTCGTAAGCGTGACTACCGAGTGTGTAGGCGTGAGTGAGAGCCTCAGGTCAGATCCCTTGACCCGGGATTTAACTAAGGAGTAGCAACAAATGTAGTAGTATCCTGGGAGTCATCTCTCGGACCGCGTATGGAACACAACACTGCGCTCCAAAACCAAAATCACGTTCTCAATCACGTTGCTCAGATGGCCGTAAAGCTTAAGTGGGACTGGGCCGGACATGTCTACCGCATGTCAGACGAGAAATGGGCAAAAAGAACCACCGAATGGCTCCAATTAAATGCCAAAAGATATCGCGGTAGACCAAGGCGAAGATGGCGGGACGAGCTCGACTCCTACCGTAAGGACTGGTCCGACAGTGTGGAAAAAGGAGGCCTTGGCCCAGCAGTGGGAAAAAATAGGCTAGATAGTTAAAGTTTAGCAAGAAATATTTTCATACATGATACTGCCCGCCGCTCTGACATCACTCTAAGGGTGTTACCACACCAATCAATCGGTCGTAAAACAATGTCATCGATCGACATCGATCGACGTTCATCAATTGGAGTGGTAGCTTTGGCTAATCGACGGATACCGAACGATAAACAATTGATCGACCGCCGATCGATATCATCGATCGACGATTGGCTGATTCATTCTACCATCAATCGTTGGCATCGATCGACGATTGATCGATTAGTGTAGTAGAAACTACACCAATCGATTGATGTCGACTAATCCATTCGACCACCACCAATTGATCGATCGACGATGGTGTGGTAACACCCTAATGGAATGTCATTTCCTCCAAACAAAAGCTGTCAAAACACTAACATATTTACCCAAATCCTAACTAAATGCAGCCGCCTACGAAAACGCAAGTGCACACTTTACGACACCAAGTTTACGAGCTGCGACAGTCTGTACTGGTTTACGAGTTTACGACGGCGTCAGCAATAACTGACGGGAAGTCGTTTTAATGGCGGGACTAGTCTTAGCGACTTAATGACGTCTTAGTTACAATCGTTTATGAGTGTGCTGAATGATTACTGTGCTGTTCGATTATTAGGTTTTTGGCATGTGTGGATAAGCTACTAGATTTATTGGTTATTCTTCTACTGGATTAAAAGTCTCATGTAATAGGAGGCGAGCCTATTGACATCAAAAGGGCAGGCTCTGGTCTCTGGTAAATTCCTGATGTAAAACATAATAACACTTAGTTCGACCCGGGAATCGAGCTCAAGACCTCATTTTTAGCTGTAGCAGTTGCAACGTTTTGCATGATAGGGATGTGATATGTGAAATGTGGGTGTACTATGGGTATCATCATGATCCGCAGCCCGACTTCTTTTCTTACGTCAATCTCCAAGTTTCTTGCCAGCCTCATCCAAGTTCTACCCGCGATAACAAGAATGTCGTCGGCCCATCTCGCCGCCTGTCGACCTACACTTCTTTTTCCTCAGACGCCTCTCGGTCACTGCCTTATTCCAACTATCATCACCGAGCCTTGGCATGTGTTCTACTATACGTTTATTATTATTTTATTTCATTTAAGCCGTTATTCTCGTTGTTATCAGGAATGATGATATCCGCAAGAGAACCAAGGTTACCGACATAGCCCGAAGGATCGCCAAATTGAAGTGGCAGTGGGCAGGGCACATTGCTCGCAGAACAGATGGTCGATGGGGCCGAAAAGTTTTGGAGTGGCGACCGCGTACCGGAAGACGCAGCGTTGGAAGGCCTCCCACAAGGTGGACCGATGATCTGGTGAGGGTCGCGGGTAACCGATGGATGCGAGACGCACAGGACCGGTTGTTGTGGCGACACTTGGGGGAGGCCTATGTCCAGCCGTGGACGTCTTTCGGCTGATATGATGATGATGATGAAGCCGTTATTACATCTAAGATTAATGTAATTTAAAAAGGGATTAAAATACCAATTATTATTTGTTTTTCAAATTAAACTTGTCTTGGCTCTTTCGGGTATAGGCCTATTGCCTCAATTTTTTCCTATCGTTTGCTGGTTTCATCCAGTATCTTCCTGCTGATCCTAAGTCAAAGACTTCTACCCTTTGCTCTTTTATTTCCAAGGCCTGTCAACTATGTTACTCGTTTTGTCCATCTTTCGTCAGAAGAGCGGGCAATATGTCCTGCCCGTTTCCACTTCAAGCGTTGAGCGTGTTGTACTGCTGATAAACAAATCCTACTAATATTATAAAGGTGAAAGTTTGTATGTTTGTATGTTTGTATGTTTGTATGTTTGTATGTTTGTATGTTTGTATGTTTGTATGTTTGTATGTTTGTATGTTTGTATGTTTGTATGTTTGTATGTTTGTATGTTTGTATGTTTGTATGTTTGTATGTTTGTATGTTTGTATGTTTGTATGTTTGTATGTTTGTATGTTTGTATGTTTGTATGTTTGTATGTTTGTATGTTTGTATGTTTGTATGTTTGTATGTTTGTATGTTTGTATGTTTGTATGTTTGTATGTTTGTGTAACAATCAGGCAAAAACGGCTGAAGGGATTTGGATGAAATTTGGCACACATGTAGTTCATATCCTGGAATAAAAAATAGGCTACTTTTTATCCCGGTAAGTGGCATGGATTAATGGAGGCTGAAGAGGAAGTGGAAACTCAGAGCCGCTGCTGCCTTAGTACTTCAGATTCACAAGTACCAGGAGACCAGAAACATCAAGTACCAGGAGACTAGAAACATGTCATAGTATTTTTGGGCAGGTATAATAATGTAGGTAGGGTAGGTGTAAGGTAGGTGTAGGGTAGGTAGGTGTAGGGTAGGTGTAAGGTAGGTGTAAGGTAGGTGTAGGGTAGGTGTAAGGTAGGTGTAGGGTAGATGTAAGGTAGGTGTAGGGTAGGTGTAGGGTAGGTGTAGGGTAGGTGTAGGGTAGGTGTAGGGTAGGTGTAGGGTAGGTGTAGGGTAGGTGTAGGGTAGGTGTAGGGTAGGTGTAGGGTAGGTGTAGGGTAGGCGTAGAGTAAGTGTAGGGTAGGTTTAGGGTAGGTGGAAGGTAGGTGTAGGGTAGGGTAGCGGTAGGGTAGATGATTCCTAAGGAAAAAAATTACAATACAAATCAGGAAACCTTCCTATTTCCGATATTCACGCGGGCGAAGCCGCTGGTAGTAGCTAGTAGTAACATAAATCAGAGACAAAACAAGAGAGATAGACGCAGTACAACTCTATAGTTGTACTGAGTCTATCACGTTTCCCGAAGGATAAGCAGAGTAAGGATTGGCAGAGCTATGCATAGGCACACCTCTGCTAATCCTTCAGGGATCGCAAGCGTAATGTTATGTTCAGTTATAACAAGAATGAAAGTATTTATAAAATTCCTTTGTAACTACAATTAGCTTTAACAGCACACCTCTAAGGGACCGATAAAAGTTATTTAGAAAACACATTAACTACACTAATTTCAGTTAAAATAGCGTGTTGAGTTACATTAACACATTTTATTGTGGTATTGTTAACTGTTTTTAACCCGGAACAGAAGTACAAAGGTTATTATTAATAGTTGTTTTTGAAAAGTAATGATGTTTATCTGTTTTCATTAAAAGGAATTGATTGGCTGCTGAAAGAGTTTTGTTTTAAAAATTACACTCAAATATATGATGGATATATCAGTATCCAACTGGTCTCTATCATCAGGCCTTGTTACCTACCACAATTAATAGTACCCACCCTTATAATTATTTAAATAAGCCTAAACACTATGGACACGCTGGCTAAATAATAACAGCCGCACGGGTCGATCTTCAAGGTTAAGCAACGTTTGCCGGGTAACAATCTTAACATACCGCGATTCCTCCGTGCCTCGGAAACCACGTTAAGCCGTTGGTCCCGGCTGTCATTTGTATCTTTGCTAGTCTTTACAGATTGTCAGAAGTCAGAAAATATGAGTCTAGTCTTGCCAAAAAGTACCGAATTACCCGGCAATGCGTTGTGGAGATCTGGTAGGCAGCCGCTCCACGTAAAATACTGGTAATCAGCTGAATCCGGTTTGACTGGAAGCCGACCCCAATATAGTTGGAGAAAGGCTAGGCAGATGATGACTATGGACATACTAGTAGCCGACTATTTGTAAGGGCTGTGATCATTCTTATTTCATACAAATCCAGTCATAAGTTAGTTTTATATGCATGATTGATTAACAAATATACAGATATTACTACGAATTAGGATAACCAAAAGTTCGCAAAAAGTCCAAAAAATTTAACCAGACGCCCTCTGCAACTGGGCAGGGCGCCCTGCGCCTGATACCACGGATACCATCACTGGACACTGCTCACTGAAAAACGCATACACACTCTAGGTATGGCAAACTACATGAGAAGTTCGTGCGGAAACCAGAACCCCTACCTAACAAAATAGAACAAAAGGCCCCAAAATATCGGGCTCGATATTTTCGCCAAAAATCAAAACTCACAACTACTCAAACATAAGATCTCACTTCTGCAGATACTTCCCAATTCCGCACGCACCGCACGCGCCTCTCCACTCCTATCCTTCTTTATTTATTATTATAAATAATAAAACCGGATCCCGCTCCTCTAGTTATCCGGGAGTGAAATATGTCGTTTGCACGACTTATCCGTGCCTTATTTGGCAAACAAGAAAACCAGAACATTACGCCAACACAAATAGGTGCTTGCGCAAATATTCGGTGCAAATACAACCCGCCGAGGGAAATAAATAAAACCGGGAAGCAAGTGTAAGGCTGTGCGTGTTGAGACTGGATGGTGCAATGATAATTGACTACTTCTACTTAGGGAAATATTTGCTTCCTATTTTGTTGTTTGTTAAGTTGGAAAATCTTTACTTTCATATAATTCGCCAATGGTGCATTGCAACGACAGTCTTAGATGACGTGAGGTTTACTCCTAAGACTTTCGTTATACTCAAAATTAAACTTTTGAGGCTGCAATAAATACATACAATAATAAATACATACACTGTAGATCGCGCCGAACTGCGACTGTGGAAACAATCAATCAGCTGTTACAATACCTACATAAACTAATATACGCGCAAACAAATTATTTATGTTTGAACCAAATGGCCGGTCTTACTGTCAAAGTGAAATACCCTAATACCAAATCATCTAAAAGCTAAGCAGGATTAAAGACTTTATTGACAACAGATAGAAGTCAACGCGATAAGTGAATAATTTCTTTTGAATCAAGCAGTGACTGCTGTTCTCTGATAAATGATATTTAAATAAGACTTTTACTCGTCGTTATTTTTTTGTTAGATTAAACTAGATAAGGCCGGTGATTCCTAGCTGACTATAACTCTTTGTATGACTCTCTCGCTTTCTCTTTCTGTATATAATTTAGTTTTCCAAATTTTTGTACACATAAATTAATTAATTAATTTTGTCGATTATCAACTACGATCACAACCCCACCTCGACTACACTCAAGCCACTTCCATAGAGCCACAACTTACTCATTCAGGCATTAGGTCGTAAAATTTTGAACAGTGGGCCTCTCGTAGGTAACGCTGTAAATAAGACTTTACAACTTTCACCCCCATTCCTGCCCCGAGCCCATGGGGGTGATTCGCTGTGTGACGCAATAGATAATTAATTGGAAGGCTGTTAGCGAAGTTGAAATAGTCTTATGTAATCCTATACGTGAGGGTGTGGTTTTTAATGAGTGGATTATAGTTATGTATTGATATCCATTGGAATAGGGTTAACAATGACAATTATTAACTCGACTTATCAAATATTTTACTGATATTCTTGCTTTGACAGCAACAGACCAAGGAGAAGAAGGTGAAGCGTCGATGTCTTCCAAAATTTATTCCGGCTTCTGACCTCCCGTGACGCGACCAACAAGTTATTTGTGATAACTATAGGTAACAAACAAAGATCTTCGAAACAAGAATCATCCCCGAGTGTCGCCACATCGAACGGTCCAGCCGGTTTATTCTGTCGAAATCTCACCGTGTACACCTAGGTGGAGTGAACGACTAGTAAGTTGTAATTCCATCTTGTTTGTATGGTTTGACAGCGCACTTGTCGTTCACTTCGCCTAAGTTTTCACTTTGACATGTTTACAGATTCGCACTGCTGAGCGTCTTGCATCCAGTGAATCAACGTCAGTCACGTGAGACGCGTGAAGTGAGATGCGGCCTTCATTAGGTCGTCGATCACTAATAATGGAATGAGACAAGCTTATAGGCAAAGAATGGCCAGGTACCACTTAAGAGCGTTTACGCGGTACGGCTTTTCATACAAACTTTCAAATCCTTATTTTTCGAAATTAAAGAACCGATTTTAATAAAACTTGATATGCGTACTTTTTTGTTTATTATTAATTATCTAGCGTATGCATACCAAGTTTCGTTAAAATCGGTTCATTCATTTTGAAGAATAAGGACTTGAAAGTTTGTATGAAATGACATACGGCGTACACGCTCTTAACATGTTCATGAAGTCCAACTTTATTTTCATGAAGTTCTTGCGGATGACGAAAGACCACATAGTATTTGGTGGTTTTCGCAATTTTGGTTTTAGGTGCCGCTGTAAAAGAATATGTCCTGATGAAATTTCAAAACACGAAATAATTATCTCACAATTCGATCTCATGCCCTTTGTAACAAAAAGTACTGTTCTTCAAAACATATTCAAACTATCGCGTGCTGTTATTTTATTTTTTCCAGCATTAAGTATTAGCTTATCTCACTGAAATATTCCTTTCCGCTTAGTTTACTTTTTGAAGAATTTTTAACTAAGAGCTTTAATAAGGCTTATCACGGTGGCACCGGGGCTTTGTTCCGGGTCTTTTGAGGTTAAATAGTTATAGTTAGGTTCAGAAATCAGCAGTCAGTTTATGAATAGGCGTGCTTGCACGAAAGTGTTGTAGACTTGTGTCCCTTGTCCGCAAGTTCACGAGTTTTTTCTTCTATTAAATCACTAGTGCTTTAATAGAAGCAAAAACTCAACGTGTAGAACTGCATCGTCTGCATCCAGTAAAATCCAATGTGAACATGTGAAATAAATGCTTTATTATTTAGTTTTACGGAAATGGAAAACGAAATTGGAACTTTAGGACCACAACAAAGATTTATTGTGTTGTAAGTGCCAACAGTATCGATCAAATAAAACACTTCGCTTGGTCTATTTTTAAGGTTATTGCATCAATTACATTCATACAAAAATATAATCCTTTGCGCAAGAGAATCGTGATGGCGTTTGTTTACACGACTCTTTGGCCTAGATGAACATTTATTTTTATATCTCGCTTAATAGATACGTTTCATGTAGTACTTTATTTATGTATACACCGATCAATATGACTTGACTTCTCAATATGGCGCTGATTGTGAAGGTAACCTACACTTGAATGTCAGATATCATTTGAATTTAGTTCGTTTTTCCGTCGGGGTCTTAGTTATACTGCGGCTTGGTGGTTATAATATTTGTTACTGATGTCCTATTTAAATGTTTATATTAGCAGAAATACTCCACATTCCCATAATTTTGGAACAGCTAATCGGTACTAGGATTGAAAATATTGAAGCTGAGAAAGCGGACAAGTCGTTTTGGAAATGCTTTCATTATGCTTAACAGCTAAGGAGTGGTATTCCCTGCCGGTGTCAGTGTTTCCTGACAGTAAACTACAACCTGGGGATCTGTAAGTCAAGAGTGAATAAGTTGGTCATTTTAAGGCACGCGTGTTTCATCGTCGTGCCTATCGATAATAATAAAAATGATAGCTTTATCAAGGTTTTCTTAGTCAGTACCGACTTTGGTAGATTCTAGTAGACTTATAAAAACACCAAATATTAATACTAGTCGCTCTTCAAAGTCAGCTTTATGTCGGCTTACATTCATGTTCCATTGTTTAACGAAACTACACCGTGCTTCAGATACCTCTAAAATCAATTGAACTCTACTCGTGCACTACCTTGAATAAAACTAACTAATAAAAACATAAAAAAATAGAATCCGATAGTGATCGTTTTAAATTAGCGTTGTAGGCACGTGCAAATCCACCACGGTTGCGTAACCAACTGATTGCATAATACGAAGAAAATAACCACTGACATTGGTACTACTTAGTGAAAGTATTACCTACATCCACCACCTCTCAAGAAGAAACCCTAGCTTGCGAAAAATAAGGTCCAATTCCTCTTACAAGTGTCGCTGCATGCCACTAGCCATCGCGGTCAACGCGTTCTTTTTTCAAATCGCCAATGATGTCACGTTGCGGGTTGACACTGGGCGATATAAAGTTCGGGCACAGATAAAAAAGTTTTCGGGTGTTGTCAATAAAAAATGGAGTTTGGCCCAGTTATTGAGTATTCGGGGAATTCTTGTGTTGTGTACCGCGAAACGAAGCGTGGGTGGGTCCTTGTAGATAGACGGATGACCTAATGAAGGTCGCGAGGGCTTTTAAATGTAGGTGGCTAATAAAACAGTTTATATAGAAGACTTTGAGAGTGGTATATGTCATGTAGTGGATGCTTTACCGTTGGTAAGTGTTTATGTTGATATTGTAAACAAAAAAAAAACCAAGTATGAACTGATAGGATGATGTCCAGACCGGGGCGATTACTTAGATGTCGACTAAAAGAGAAGTATGAAGGAAGGAAACAAACATGTTGAGCCGACCCGTGATATACGATGATGATATTTACCTTCATCGGCATTTTCACCGATCTCCATCGTCAAGTGCAGTAAGATGACGATGATGAAGTCAATAATTGCATTCACGTTGAGGGTGGTCCAGTTCTGGCTAGAAAACCGTTAGCGAATAAATTTCCATCGAATTTGATAACGTTTGTTCTAAAAGTGGAAGTTGTGTAACAGGAAACATTATTTCCGAGTATTATTGAATAACAAAGTTGTTTATAATTTCAATATACTGCATGAATGAATTTATGCTTTCTCAGATGGGAATGGGAACTAGTTCTAGTTACTTTTCTGCTGCGAAAATACTATCTCAATCATTTGCAGAGTGTCTGTTATTATAGTTATTGCAGTCATCATTTATTTGGTAAGTCAAACGTAGTGATTACGGTTACCAAAGCATTTATACCCAGTAGTAGCTAGATAGCCAACCTGCGCTCTCTTTCGTAAGGCTTCATCTAAAATAATTGTTATATACTGGATCCAGTTAGACTGGAAGCCGAAACTAAACTTTTCCTATCTGTTTTTAGTTTAGATTTTCGCCGAAACGACTCAATCACTAGCAACTTCAGTACTGGCCAAAATAATCATACAATATTCTCTCTAAGATGTATGGATTGTGTGAGAAGTAATGTGAAAGAAAAGGGAGTCAGTGATAGCGTGACGATTGACAGAATAGAATGGACGAAAAAACACGTGTTGCGCCGACCCCAAGAAACATGGGATGAAGGCAGGAAAGAGATATCAGCGTAGTTGACGGGTCTACTAAGGCTAGTACATGTCAGGGTTGCGGGATTGTTCGAAAGAGTTACCTCGGTCCTGGGACGCAAAGGACGAAATTTAAGGAACACGCATGGGATTGAGTCAGTAAAAAAAAGGGCAGGAAGATGATGAAGTCTCTGTGATATGAAGTAACACGTTAACCCATACTCGAGTTACTTTACAAATAAAGCCACGTATATCTAACTACAATGGTAAATCGTGCGATACGATAACCTAACTGCAGTAACTCCGATCAGTGACGAAACGTGTTTGGAAACCGTGTGCTGAGGATTTGTTAATGATCTACAATCTACATACCTATTTGGTTTCTTCACTATGGAGGTAACAATGTGTGGTAGTAAGTATTTTTGTGCAATTGATTGCTTTGTTTGGTAATGAATGGCTGATGATTGGGCTCAGTGGCGTGCAATTCTTGGTAGTTCTTCATAGTAGTCGGTATTTTATAATATTGAGTTTAGTCATAATATCCTGTCCTAAAATAATTCTTTAGAGAAGTTTTGATGGCTCTCACTGTCCTTCTATAATTATCATTCATTTCTTATTATTTCCAACTGATTTAGATTATATTTAGAACTTGGTAAGACCTGCATTTAGACAGTATGTTCCCCTGGGATAATTTTTGACGTATACGTGGGTGAAGCTAGTGGGAAATAATTCGTGGGCGTCTGCCATCAGTGTACAAAAATGGCCTTATGTAAGTTATTTATCATAACCAAAAATATGAAGCAAAAATGAACAAACATATTTTTAGAATATTACCGAATAGGTTATCACTATATAAAATCTAAGCACCGACATAAACTCGTAAATAATTGCCAGTGCGCAAAAACAAGGCGTAATGAAAAAATACATTGTGCACAAAAAAAAACAACGACCAAAGAGTTATTGACACTGCTCATGTTTTCAAAATGGCGGCCGGTATTGTCCTCTAATGGGGTTCCGTATTCCATTTTTGTATTGTTTCCTCTCATTCGTGCAATATTTATAAGTCGTTAGCGAGTTGTTATTATCGCTCCTTTATTGAGACAAAAGTTATGTGGGAGCGTTTTTTGTACTGTTAATTTAATGTTTATTGGAGTAATGGGTTGCTTGTGAAATAAAAATGGCGGTTTTATGGACAAATTCGACCGATGTGGATGTTTTATGGCGAGGTTTATTAAGGGAGAACTTTGGAGTTGTTTTTCGTTTGTCTAATTTTTCAGTGATTTATTTTATCGATATTTAGGGGTTCATCCTTTTTTAAGCGACTGTCCCAGAGTAATGTTCTATAGATAATGCATGGTTTCAAAATGCCCTTTGTAGTAAAAGTTTATTTGGTGAAGTCTTTTCTTTGACTATTTTCAATAATTCGAATTTTAAACTCATCCGATTTTTGGATCCGGTTCCGAATTCGTCTCTCTCTAGTCGTCACGAGCTATTAAAAATTACATCAGCCTTGATTTTAAAATATTTGACCTCCAAGACTGCTATACTTCTTCTACGACCATTGACACCGACCGAAAATCTTGAGCGATTTCGGTTCAAGGATCAAGAGAATTCTCATTATTCTTACAACTTTATATTTACAGCTAGTCTACGGGACATTGATCTTTATTGCTTTAAAATAAAGCTGATTATGGATGCTTAGTTAAAGTTGTGATTTTCGGTAATCGTTTCGGAAATGCTTCGAAGATTTCCTCAGTACGTTAACCTTAAGTTTGGACGTTACGTGTGAGGGGAAATCCAAGGTTTTCGGCTAAACTCGGTTCCGCTTCGTAACCTTTCGTTATTGTCTTTGGTAACTTCTTTTTATGTGGCGTAATCGAGAAGGGTTCAATTACCTAAAAAAATTCATTGGTAAGACCTGTGCGAAACGAGGAATGTTCCGATGCCTTCTAGCAATATAGAAAAAAAAAATTGCACGTGAACGATTAAATACTCAAATATCGGATTACATATTTATTTATTTATAATAAGCACACCAACAGCACTGTCACTTACAATTCAATTAAAAATAACATTTAAAATCGGCATTTCAGTAACCATGCAAATAACAGGTATGCATGACATTGATATAATGTATATTCGAGACAAGAAGAAAAAATATAATAAGACTTTAGTGTATATCTTAGGTTCTAGATCCTGCTAGGGTTGCGGAATTTGTTCGAAAGAGTCACCTGGAACGCAAATGGTATTTGGAGGAATACGGATGGGTTTTAGATAGTAAGAGTCTGACACTCCTTCTGCTCCGACCGGAGCGGAAGAACTCATTTGATGATTTCCCCAATCTACCTTTTATTAAGGACTTAATTAATGTTTAAAGTTTCCAAAAGGGAAAAAATATCAGTAATGCTTTAACATTCTCAATTTAAAAATTGGTCACCCATCCACACTCTGACCGCGGCAAGTGTTGCTTAACTTCATAACTGCCAAAGCATGCATAGATAAAGGTAATATACTCGCAAACCCGCATGTTCCAAACTTTATACATTAAGAATACCTATTTAATTAATACCCTATGCTTACGTGATGTCGTCGGCCTCCCCGCTAACTGTCGTATCCCACAAACTGTCGTATCTACACTGACATTACCTACGTGTTCATAACTTTATTTCGAAAAAGTTCTCTCTAGTCGTCGTATCTGTATCGTCTATCGTTTAGAAGATAATCAAGTATTTTGTTTAGCGTATGTGCAAAAGGAGGGACAAAATATTCTCACTACCTGTCGTATGAACATACTACAGTTAGTAAGATTTAATTTTTTTCGTCCCGATGCAAAATGACTGAAGTATGTACATAGGGCACTTAGCTAGAATTTTTTTCAACAATGTTTACTATTTTTTTTTGCATTTACGTCGTTTAGAGATCAAAGCTTTTTTACGAATATGAAGCTTATTGCCATATCATTAAGTCACAATCTTCAGTCACAGGGTGAGTTTATTGTGAGGCATGTGAAAAAAAGAACCTGTTAAACGGCGAACTGCTGGACCGGAATCTAGGAGGCAAGCCACTCTTCAATATTATTTTCCTTTTCAGCATCAGTCTCTCCAGGTTTGCCAAACGTTTTTCTTAAAGACTTTAGGAATAAGTTTTGGTACCATTAGAACATCTCTGGAAAAAGTTACGGACCGGTACCGTCGAAAAAGAAAGACGAGGAAGGCGTAGAGAATGCTTCATTGAAAATGATGCCACAATACGAAAAATGATCGAACAGCACATTGAGAGATTCCCGAAGGTTGAATCTCATTACTGCAGGGACAATACTTCTAGAGAATACCTACATTGTGAGCTGACCCTTCACAAGATGTACCACATGTTTGAAGAAGAGATTAAAAATAGTTCCGTGAAGCCCAGCTTTTCTTCATACAGAAGGGTTTTTAAATCCAAGAAATTATCTTTCCACCGCCCAAAATAAGATCAGTGTAGTTTGTGCATGACGTATTTAAAAGGTTCTGAAGAAGAAAAATTAAAGATTGGCGAAAGGTATAGGAAGCACCAACAGGAGAAGACTTTGTTCAGATCAGAAAGAAATAAATGTAAACTAGCATCACAGCAAAACCCAACCACAATACAATGTGCTACATTTGACCTCCAAGTCATAAGCTCCCACTCCTATCAAGATTGGAGGCTCTGCACTCGAAGTTGTTGATGAGTACGTCTACCTGGGACAAACGATCCAGCTGGGTAGGGCTAACTTCGAGAAGGAGGTCAACCGTCGAATACGACTCGGCTGGGCGGCGTTCGGGAAGTTGCGCGGTATCTTCTCGTCTCACATACCACAGTGTCTCAAGACGAAAGTCTATGACCAGTGCGTGTTGCCAGTGATGACCTATGGACTCGAAACGTGGTCGCTCACAATGGGCCTCATCAGAAGGCTTAAAGTCACCCAAAGGGCAATGGAGAGGGCAATGCTCGGAGTTTCCTTGCGTGATCGAATCAGGAATGATGATATTATACGCAAAAAAACCAAGGTTACCGACATATCCCGAAGGATCACCAAATTGAAGTGGCAGTGGGCAGCGCACATTGCTCGCAAAACAGATGGTCGATGGGGCCGAAAAGTTTTGGAGCGGCGACCGCGTACCGGAAGACGCAGCATTGGAAGGCCTCCCACAAGGTGGACCGATGACCTGGTGAGGGTCGCGGGTAACCGATGGATGCGAGACGCACAGGGCCGGTTGTTGTGGCGACACTTGGGAGAGGCCTATGTCCAGCAGTGGGCGTCTTTTGGCTGATATGATGAAGTCATAAGCTTGCCTATCAGCAATGAAAATGCTGTTTTTTATAAACGTCGTCTTTCGTCGTCGGCGTGTTATACATGGCATGAGGGAGCAAACAAAAGAGGGTCAACAGAAATTTCGACTTCATTGTATGACTTTCTCAGCAAGAGTGACGAAAAAGGCATCAATATTGTTTACCTGTTTGCTGATGGATGCAGTGGACAGAAAAAAAAATCCACCGTGGCATCGACCTTACTATACGTCATTAACAATGCCACTAATATTCAAGAAATCACTTTACGTTTCTCCGTGCCATGTCATGGACAAAGCGAAGGAGACTCTGTACATAGCACCATCGGCTATGCTCTGAAAAAAGTGGGGACATTTTGGTACCAAGCCAACTACCTCCAATTTTTAGATTGGCACGAAAAAACAAACCGTACTTGGTGAATAATCACATACACTGAATTCCTCCAAGTCCAATTAAAGACTAATATTTTTGCAAAGACTGTGATTAAGTACATTATTATAAGCACAAGTATAAGCTAGATATATTAAATAATTAAAATTTATTTGAAAAAAGGGTAAGTCTTAATTCATCTCATTAGTTAGGTACAGTTTAATACATAAAGTACACAGCTAAATTGAAAAAAATGTTAAAATATTATTTTTTGTAACTTCCTAAACGTAACTTGTAACATTTTAAGATTACGAACGAAATTTTTATTAATTTTAATAAATTAATAAGATAGTAATAGAGTTTAATTTATATTTTTATACCAAACACCACGTCATAACAGACACTAGTTGAAAAACAAAGTTCTCACAGAGTGACGTATCTGCTTCAAATGAATATAAATAAATAAATAGATACCTTAGGACTTCAGGGCAACTACTAACTTAAAGAGTAAGCCAAGAGCAATATAAAAAAGTAATTAATGCATAAATAAAGCCACAGCCAACGCAACTACAGTAACATGATTGTAGCGTCCGACCGAAAAACGGTTGCCCTGAAAAATTATGAATTGCTAGATAAGACAGTTAGCGCGGAGGGTGACGATGTGACCTTGGAATGAAAGCTCTATTACAGTGACCCTTGGGACTCGAGCGACCTTGACCTTGCGCAGTGCGAACGTATGTGTTACGTACGGTAAGTAGGGTATGTTGAGGAGAAAGTTAATATTATGTAGGGTTTTTTGTTGTTGTAAAAATGTTTTTTTTTCCTTACTCTGTGAGTAAAAGGATATTATGGCGGTTTTTAGCTGATGGCAATAGAACCCTATTAGTAGTGTTAAATCTTTACAAGTAGTAAAACATAAAAAATAAGTAATTCAAATGACAAACCGCCATCCCTTCTCCATTAACAACTAATTAATAAAGATTTGTTTATTTTACAACTTCAATTGAAACTTCCCAAAACAAACTACAATTTATGCTAATAGCCGGTTTACCTGTATATATTTGAATTCATTAGCACCTCTGTGTTATCGCCTTACCTGGGGACAAATAAATTTATATTATTAGTAAATAGAAATGTTTTGTACCAACAAATTCGTATGGTAGGTAAGGGCCAGTGCCTGCCAGGGCTGCGGAATTTATTGGAAATAATCATCTCCGCCCTGGAACGCAAAGGGCAATAGGAGGAACACGGATGGGTTTTAGTCAGTCAGAGTCTGACACTCCTTCTGCTCCGCCCAGAGCGGAAGGAAGCATTTGATGACTACCCCCATCCTTAAAAAAAGGTATATAGAGAAATACAAGCCAAGTGCGTGTGGAGTTCCGTAGCTTGCATACCCAGGAAGGCCGCTGCAAACACAATTTGGTGAAATGGGGTTCTATAGACCCGTCGGATACGCAGTGTGAGTGCGGTGTCCCTGTTCAGACACGAGCCATACGTTGGAGTGTTCCAAGTCCCATACACCTGCATTCTTGGGGACTTAATTAATATCACCGATGCTGCAATTAACTTCATCACTTACTGGATCCAAACAATTCAAGGAGTCAACCGTCGACTCGAAATCAAAATCAAAAAACATAACACTCCTTTTTTTGGGCAGTCGTGTAATTAAATCGCTTCAAGTCTGAACCGATGCAGCTGATGAATATCAGCATTTTATAAGAAGCATCTTCTGAAATCTCTGACGATTTTTATGGATGTGAAATCATCAAATGACTTCTTCCGCTCTGGGTGGAGCGGAAGGGAGTATCAGACTCTTACTGACTAAAACCCATCCGTATTCCTCCTTATGCCCTTTGTGTTCCAGGGCCGCGTTGATTCTTTTGAACAAATTTCGCAAACCTGGCAAGCTCTGGCCCTAACCGGGCCCCGTCTGCTTTGCTGACATCTCTTTGAGGCGCGCGTGGAACACAACGCGACGTCGACCCGGGCCTGGTTGTGATCGGACAGCGAGCCACCCAACGCTCGCCTTTCGCAGGCATCTCTCTACCTACATGCACAACCTTGTAACTGGGAAACACCTTAGCTTGGCTGATGTCAGATTTACTATGCTTGATCATTTTTAAAGATCTACTCATAACAAAATGACTCTATTTACTAGGCTAATGCTCTAATACATTAAGACAATATATAACAGAACTCGTAAACAAACAGGCTTAAAGTTGATTTTCATTAAAAATTCTCACAAAATGTATAGCATCATACATCTTTGTTAGGCAAATTAGAGAGACATGAGATAAATTACTGCACACATGCGATTATAGACTTTAAAAATAACTAAGTTAGAGTTGAAAATGTAATGGAAATAAATTACATTGTCATCCATTTGGTGACGTTCAATGAACTCTCTTTGTATTTAACAAATGTTATGTAAATTGTTATTGTCATTGTTATGTTATTTGTTTAATGTCTGTAGGTAAGGTTAATTTATATTTATAGTTTTTCAGTTGACAAAATAATGTGGCCATGATGTCAAATGTGTAAAGTTTTAAGTAGTTTGTAAGTAATTGAATAATGAATTGATATAATTTAATTTTCATGAAATTCATCAAGGATTATATTTTGATCTATGGTTAGTTTGTATTTTTTAAATATTCATGTTATGTAACATGAATATTTAAAAAATAAATTACTAACCGACTTCAAAAAAGGAGGAGGTTCTCAGTTCGTTTCAATTTTTTTTTTGAATGTTTGTTTCCTCATATCTTCGTCATTCATGAACCGATTTGAAAAATTCTTTTTTATGTGAAAGGATACACTTCTTGATTGGTCCTATTGAAATTTTATCAAAATCGGTTCAGGAGTTTGGTTTTTAAATCCAAATAGCTGGAAAAGATGTGTGGAAAAATCCGTGTATACGAAATTGCGTATTTTGTTTTTCTGTGACTTTCCAGTGGTGTTGTTAGGTGTAAAAGTAAAAAATAAAGAACTTTTTCACAAAAAAACCGACTACATTTGTCGGTTTTCTCATAAAAAACCCACGAGCCTCAACTTCTTTCTAAAACTCAGTGATGATATTATTCTATTTTTATTAGCAACGTATTCAAGGTCGGCAAAGTCATTCACATAATTATAATCATCATCATCATAATATAATCAAGTACCTACCTACTTCAGTGGAGTACTTATTTCTGACTAATCCTATTTCTGTGCGCACGCGCCGTCATTTGTTTTGCGACTACCAATAGCTATGAATAGTATCCGTTAGATTTACTGAACATATGGGCTTAGGATGATTGTACAATAGACGCGCGGTAGGTCAGCATTGGTCCACCATTATGTTTGCTTAACTTGGTGTAGTATATTCTATTCTCTCATTAAAGTAGGATTAAAAAGAAGTTGGATAAATGACAATAATACACAACGTGTAACAGAATAAACACAATACCTCTTAAGGGGTCACTGTACTCATCATTATGAACGACTTTTACTATGGGGCCAACACTGAAATCGCGAAAAAACAAAACGACTGCTCCATACATTTCTGCACGCTTAACTCAACATAATGTAAGTACAGAACAGCTGAATTTTTTTCGCAATTTCAGTGTTGGTCCCATAGTGAAAGTTGTTCATAATGATGTGTACAATGATCCCTTATGAGGTATTGCTTTTATTCTGTTACACGTTGTATATAAAGAAGGTCATTCTTTGTAAAGGGTATATAAGTCAATTAAATTAAAAAAAAAAAACAAAAATCAGTAAAGAATTAAAATTATGTCAGCATTAATAATATCTTACATAGATTTATCATTAACAAATGAATCTAGATTATAATAATTTTTTTGCAGCAGTAACCCGTTTAGTGTTTTTTAAACTTTTTCAATGTCATTATTTCATTGGGTATTTTATTATAAACTTGTGGAACAATACCAAACAAAATTTTTTTCATAAGAGATGTTTACATTTTTACACGGTTTCTAATTGACTAAAATTCAAAAAATCACACAAATTATCAAAGCTTGCGTTAGCTTGAAAGCATAACATGCAAGCAAAGTCATTTTCAAAATTATTTCAAAAGTAAGCATATGTTAAAATTCACCGTTTTCACACACACTTATCATTTCGATAACCTTACCGTTTCATGTATGAAAAATAAAAACCACAGTCGTAATAATTCTTTCAAACAAATTACAGACGAACCTAACCTAACCTAACCTAACCTAACCATTATTTAATGTAAAAGGCATCTTACAGACACAGTGGCTGAGCACTTGAGATGTGAAGTGTGAAACTCAATAAATAAGTCTAAAGATATTTGTCTGCTAACATTATTCTATGATGAGATAGTTGATTTGATTTGAAGTAGATTATTTGAAACGAGACCACTTTGATTACTTTTTTGCTAGCAAGGACCAGAAACCAAGAATGAAATCAAACTGCGTTAATCTTAAAATATACTTATATTATAAAGATATGTACACTTGTACGTAGTATAGCATACGGTTAGAAGCCTGGTTGTGCTGATTGAAATTGTACATTTAGAAGCAACTGAACTTTAAATCACTTTAAATAATTTATATTCTATTTAACAGATTTATTCACGATATAATTTTCACGCTTCACCTTTGAAAACAAAGCAATGATTCACTAAACAAAGCGCGTGGATAAAAACAGAAATATAATCAATTTTTAATAAACAACTAATAATACTTTGATTCGTGACACACGCGCGCTCCGAACGCCCAGTTAGATCGTGATTATGCGCGTTATTGGCCGTGGATCACGATACGATTAAATAACCATAGAGCACCGAGGCGGGTTGGTGGCTACTGCTAGGGATGGCATTGTAAAAACTTGCCATATATATCAAGCATTCAGTGACAACGTTTACTCAAAGAAATTGACGACTCATAAGGATGATAAATGGGAAAATAATACGTTTCTATTTAGTCCGCCAGTTAGATTATTTAAAAAAAAAATGTTTTATAAAGTTCAAAGTGGGGGCTTGTTACACTTAACTTATATGTAAACGTGGTACACTTTTTACGTAGGCGTAATGTCACGAGATATTTCAAAGCACTTTATTGTCTCAACTTTTTGTTTACGTGACAAAAAAAAATAAGTGTCCAATATTTTTTGGTAAAACTATCTGACAGAATAAATAGATTTTTTCATCACTAATATGACAACAGAAACTTGTGTCCAGATCATGAACATTATTATTAGTTTGGCGGTTTGGCGTCTTATGTAGCTGTCGCATGCGGCCGTTGCATGGTCTATGATTATAAATAATAGAGCGATGAGTTCTGTATGTCGGTAATGTGTCGCTTGAGCTGGTTCGATGAACTGTATGACGTGTTGTGCAGTTTAATTGACTGTGTGTGCGCTATGGTAAAATTGTTTAGTTATAAATCAATATAGGTGAATGACCATTGTAGAAGGGTAGTTTTTCTCCGCGGTTTGTCCTCTAGTCCCTTAGGAACCTTGTTTCTTTGAGTCAACGTTCTCACTACTGAGCCTAAGTTATGATTTTTTTTTTTGGATAGAGTGGAGTGTGTGTGTTGGTGGTTGAACCTTTTTGTGGTAATTTCCAGTATAACGGCAATTGATAAAGTACAAAATTCCTCAATAGAAGTCCAGCTATATTAGTCCTTTATAATTATTCCCTACGGTTTGATTGGAAGCACACAGGTTAGTGCTCATCAAATGTTAATTCCTGATTTCACGGGACATTAAAAATGGCGGCTGTGCCGTTGTAAAACATAGTACTATACGTTAAACGTTGACCCGGTACACGGCTTTGTTAAGTGGAAATGTATATAAATAGATTAGCAGTACTTTGAAGATTTCACTCAAGTGTCGAACCATTAGTACCTAACAGTAAATAAATGATAGTGATAAAGGTAAAAAAACAGCCAGTTTCCTAGCAGTGGTACGGCAACGGCTAGATGAAAATAAGATGGTCTAAAAAATTAAGACAGAACACTAAAAAAGAGATACAGAAAAACTTACAGATACGAAATACAAACAAGTAGAAAATATACAAGCGGAGTAAAAAGGGGAGGGGAAGAAATCATATGGCATCGAAAAATTCGTCCACATCGCTGTCAAGGGGAATAGTACCCAGAAGGCCAGAACACTGGCTACATTGCCACGATGAATGGCAATGCTGATTCGTCGGCCAAAGAAAAGGCCAGCTCTCGGGTCACGTGAAGAGTCGACTAACTGCTTGCTGATTTCACGAAGAAAAATTAACTATAAAAGTTGATCAATTAGATGTAAAAGACAACACAGACGTTAAAAGAAAATTAAACTTTGGCGACGCGCTTAATAAAGGAGAAAAGAAAATCACTCGGTTACAAAATTAAGATTTTTGTATTCCACTTCAACGTTGACAAGTTTTCGAGATAGTTTGTCAAGTTGTCAACTTCAAATTCTTCATTCAGAAAGAGGGATGTTAGTCCTGTGTCGGAAACATATGTAGAAGTTAACCGTTTTTTTACCGAATGCGTAAGAAGGAGGGCAATGTTTTTCGAGTGTGTTTGTATGTATGTCCATTTCTTTGGCACACCCTACAGCCCAAATGGCTGGACGGATTTTAACATATGAGGTGTCGTTAAATTCGTCAGAATTGTGGTAGTAACATAGGTTATATACATTTTCAAATCTATATACTAATATGTAGGAAATAAAAAATAAAAAATACTTTGTCAAAAAACCTGACCGCCAAAAACGACTAAAAAGTTCCAAACAAGTCGCTTTTCAAGCAGTCTGATGCAGGCATGATGCAGGTCATTCAGAGAGTGGAGACAAAAGAAGTAGTAGGAAGAACTTTAATCGAAGTAAATATAATATAATATTAAGTGAGTAAAGTCACGTTAATTTGATATAAAGACCTAGCAAATGTTGTACTGTTTTATTAAGCATTGGTACTTATAGGGTGCCACTGGGAGCGAGTTCAATATGAAATAATTTTAGGTTGCGTACTAACATGACTGATTTTCTATCTTGCCTCTATTATGTATGTTGTAATTACTAGGATTTTATTTCTTTGCGTACCAGGGGTTTCGTACGGTGTCGGACGTAAAAGAATAGCACCATCCCATCACTTCCCGTGGGTGTCGTAAGAGGTGACTGAGGGACTCAGCAGAGAATGGGCAGCAGCATTCTCTGTAGTTACATTGCTACAGCTACACTGTGATCGCCAACCTGCCTGCCAAGCGTGGCGATTATGGCAGCCCTGCTGGGGGAGTTTGTTTTGGGGGAAGCCTATGTCCAGCAGTGGACGTCTTTCGGCTGATATGATGATGATGATGATGATGTATTAGTGTGACAGTGTTCAAATATTGTGTGCGATGTTAATAAAATATGACGTTGTCTTTTTCTGATTATTTTTACTGAAGATTACTGAAGGTCTGCTGGACGAAATTTATTTTTAACCGACCGACGAAAAAAAACGCAACTGACTTTCAAATAAAAAATCACTATAAAGTACGGAGTTATGCCCGAAAATGCATAAAAAATATATTTATACATATAACTATCCGAATTGATAACCTCCTCCTTTTTGAAGTCGGTTAATAAGCGGTACTTTTGTACGCTCCTGTTTATATAATTTTCTAAATTATGTAAAGAAAAATTGGAGTATTTCGAATGTTAATTACATTTGTAAAACTTCAATTTTATTTTATAAAGCTATCTCACAAAACCTTCATACCACTAAATCTTTAACTAGAACTCCAAAAAAGGCTAGATTTCCAAACTGTAGAAAACACACAGACGGCCAAAAGTAGACTCAAGTAACACGCCCCCACTCGGACCTCACTACAGACTCGTTGAAGCTGTACCGAGGCATCGCACGTGTTTTGTATGGTACATATTTTACATGGAAGTTCGCAACAAACATTAATCATTCCAACTTAGCGTACAGATGGCTAGAAATTCAACTGTTTTATGTACAATACTGAACTGATCTGGATACAAAAATGGGGTTATGTATGATGCTTTAATGTGAACAAAGTTCGTGATTTACGGTTCCGTGTGTCAAATGGATATGGAATGCATAAAAGCTGTATTTGTCATTTCGTGACTGATACAAATGGGCCTTCGAAAGCGAAAAATATGAACATTATTAGAATTTTTGTATGGACTGCATCGTTTGTCTAGTGGCATGCGTCACTGTTGGGAGTAGTCTTGTTTGATACCCGAGTCGGGCAAAACGTTATTAGGATTTTTGATCTGGAATTTCTCAGTAGCAACCCGCAGTCTGGATTTGACCTATAATATGTCCGATATTTGTTCTGGGCTGCCTACAAGACCTCCACAATCCATTAACTGGATAACACGGTACTTCTTGGCAAGACTGGTGGCAGATTTTCTGGCTTCTGATAATCCGTAGTAACGACTGCCAAAGATCTACAAATGACAGCCGGGATCAACGGCTTCACGTGCTTTCCGAGGCACGGAGGAGTTTTGGTATGTTAAGATGGTCGCCCATCCACAGATCAACCTCAGCAAGCGTTGCTTGCTTGAAGATCGGCCCGTATAGCTGTTATCATTTAGCCATGAGCTCCTCCGTTACTAGGGGTCTACTCACTAAACCCGAAGTCCGTAGTTTCGGCCTTAGTGTCAACCCGAACTAAGAACAACTGTCAAATCGTGTAATTCATTCTTAGTTCGGGTTCGGGACAAATCGTGAGTCCAAGTGATATGGTAGAAAACGCTCGAAACTAAAGCCGAAACTAATGGTTACACCTCTCCTTAAAAATTCGGGGAATACAGAGCTGCTGTTTTAAAGAGTTAAGCTTTCTAAATAAGTTTGGGTTAGTTGAAGTCAATATGATTCTAAGTTACTTCGAATATTGAGCTAAGTATATGCTGGAAACTTGGACTTCTTGTGCCTTGTCGAGTTTTGCAAGATATCTCTTTTCGTGGAAGATTAGCTAGCAAAGTTGGCAGCTGCATACGTAGCTTACGGTGCACCGAATGTAGGTACTTTAAACTCGTCATTCAATAGTTGAGTTTTTTTTTGTACTTTAGAATGTAATGGCTGTTATTTGCTTTGTACAAAATATGCAAGATATCACGGTTAGATTATTATTTTGTTTATATAAATGGACTCTGGCAATACTGGTGTCAGATTTTCTGGCTTCTGACTATGCAAACTGCTAAAGATGTTAAAATGACAACCGGGATAAACGGTTGAACATGCTTTCTGAGGCACCGAGGTAAATCGGTATGTAATAGATGGTCACCCATCCACGGACTGAACTCGGCAAGCGTTGCTTAACCTTGAAGTTTGACCCGTCCTGTTTGTAACTGTAACAGAACATTACTATTTAGTTTGATTTTTGCACCGATAATTTAATAGTGATACGTCTTGAAGCTTCCATACAAAGTTAAGATTTTGTACACAGTAACAGATGTTTGTTGAAAATCATGTAATTTGTTCTTGTATCAAATTTCAATAATATTATGTTAACGTAAACGCCCGTCGTTATTATGAAATACGGATTCGGGATATTCTATACAATATTGTTTGGTACAAAACATACACAAAATACATGTTTTAGTATAGGTACCTATAGCTACGATCGATAGTTTCTACTACAGCAATTGATCGATCGTCGATTGATAACATCGATCGATGGTCGAATGAATTAGTCGACTTGGATCGACAGTTTGTACTAGGTACTTTCTTCGATCAGCTAAACCTACCACACCAATCGATCAAGGTCGATCGATCAATTGTTTATCACTCGGTATCCGTCAATCAGATCCGACGATCGATCGATTGGTGTAGTAACACCCTCGCGGATTTTGTTCGAAAGAGTTACCGCGGCCCTGGACCACAAAAGACACTAGGAGGAGCATGGGTGGGTTTTAGTCAGTAAAAGTCTGACACTCCCTGCCGCTCCACCCAGAGCGGGAGGGGTCATTTGATGATTTCCCATCCTTAATAAAAAAAAAAGCAACCTATGTAAAATGTATTGGTTGTTTAGCATTACCCTGTAGGTAACTGAGCTGCAGAGGGAAGATCCCTATCCTTAAAAAAAAAAGAGGGAAGATAGGCAGTAGCTTCAGGTACCTAAGGTTCCTCCTCCGGTTAGACTGGACTCGCCCTTGTTCTTATGGATGCTAAATCATCAGATGACTCCTAAGGGAGTGTCACACTCTTACTGAATAAAACCAATCCGTGGTCATCAAAATGCCTTTAGCGTTCCAGGGCCGCGGTGACTTTTTCGAATAAATTCCGCAACCCTGGCAGGCTCTGGCCCTAGCCGGGTCCGTCTACTATGCTGCCATCTCTAAGAGGCGCGCGTGGAACACAACGCGCCGTGCCGCGCCTAGTTCTGATCGGACGGCGAGCTATCGTGTTCCTCCAAATGCTCTTTGCGTTCTAGGGCCGCGGTGACTCTTTCGAACAAATTTCGCCCTACCTGTAGATTAACCTTAGAACATTTTCTATAAAAACGCAAAAACGCAGATTTGTCATATAGTCGCATCGCACCCACTAAGGGTAGCCTGAGCACAGTGAACACTTCACTCAATTAATGTGTGGTAGGTATTTAAATATCTATATTGATACCGTTAGTAACATTACCTGTCTATGAATCTCATTACGTTTATCAATATCGCATTAGTTGTCAATCAAATCACGGTTTTTATTGGTTATGTCACAGGCAGATCAAATCACGGTCATTATTGGTTATGTCACAGGCAGATCAAATCACGGTCATTATTGGTTATGTCACAGGCAGATGCTCGTGCTGATCGCGTACAGACTACGTCAAAATGGCCGGACATAATCCACTTATGATATTAACTGATAGATATAAATTATGTTATACAACATTGTACAGGTTGAATCGAACGTATTGGTGGTTCGGAACACTCCACGAGTCGCTGCATTGTAGCAAAGTCATGTTACAGCGGGGGTGAGGGGTGGGGAAAAGCGAACTTTGCAGAAGCATTGATTGCATTGACCTATGGTGTGTGGTCCAGTGTAAGTGATATTTAACAATAGTCAACATAGATATGAGTATTGTTAGGTACGTACCTAATTGTTGGTCATTTCTGGTTTTGAAAAATGCCTAGGATTTAATTTGTTTGCTACAAATACAAATTGTGAGTGGTTGACTGGTAGAGAATGCCTTGTTGCATAAGTCCGCCCATGTACCACTATTTGTACATTAAAAATTGTTTGCTTCATTCTTACAATATTCCTACTTTAATATTATAAATGCGAAAGTAACTCTGTCTGTCTGTTATGTTTTCACGCTAAAACCTGGGATAAGGAGAAGGACATAAACTACTGTTTTATGCGATAACCTACATCCACGCGGACGGAGCCGCGGGCACAAACTAGTGAAATATTATTTTTAGAATGACGGAAGACAAAGTTCTATCAGTGATAACAATTTGGTAGTTTTAGGGCACTCTAAATACATATTATGTATGTATTACTGCAAGATCATTATCAATATCATATTATTATATCAGTCCTAACATAAAATATCTACTATTAAACATATTCCCCTCGCTAAAAGCAAACACTTGTACAGATTCCCATGGCAACACTTACCGATGGGGTCTCTTATTGAAATATTGGATTCCATAGATGTACATATTTCTTTAGCAAGGAAGCCATGACAAGTAGCTACGTTTTGGTGGAAGATAAAAGGGCTTGATAGACTTAATAGTAAACTTTTGATGTTGATTGAATTATCAGTGTTGGCTTATTCCCAACAGTGGGTGGCGAAAAGATCAATTGATTGATTCATGATTTTGTTGACGCTGAAATTGTGCGCCATTTTGTCCGGCTCCAATAAGCTTTACAAACTAATTTAATGACAGTGCTTTTTTGAAGTCAATTATTATGAAACCGTTGTACAAACTTTATTTAAAGACAAAGAACGTATTATTGAAAACATTTTAAGCCACAACAGGTATTGTTAATTGAAATAATGTAATCGACCGTATTACAAACTAAGCCAATTCATTCCACTTTAACGTATTTACTGCTTGATCAGACTGGACCAATTAAAATAAAACAGCCGTAAAAAACCTAGCCATTGAGACCATCAATACAAAAATACGCTATTCACCAACCAAATAGTTCTCATTCAAGCATTCAGGAATAATTCCATCCGGAAAACACGCTTAATCCGGAAAAAAATTAGACCATTTTCGGAGTTCGGAATTTATTTTCGTTTTACCTTATAAATATTCACTGTACAAACTAGAGCCGGCCTGAAACATTCACGAGTAAATTGACAAGACAGAAGAAGATAAATAAAACAAATAGGTAGAACGAAAAAGGGTCAAACGACGCTTCTATTTTCATGTAAATGTGCTGCGGAGGGGTTAGGTCACACTGCGAGATGGGATAAGCTACTTTTCGGGACTTATTCAGGCGGAGAAATATGGCCGCCATTTAGCGGCTGACCGTCGTCAAGATATCAGAGTAAACTGTCTACTGAAGTTAGGTCACATAATAGCACTAGAGGTCGTAAGATATTTTCTTTTGTACGCCTTTGATGAGCGTTCTTTATGATCCATTTTTTGCCGATGGTATACCGCTACTGATACGTTTTGGCATAAAACAAACAAAAGGATTTTAAAAATATAAAAAAACGAAAAAGATTTAAATATGGCCAGTAATTTAGTTCGTTTCATTTTTTACGTCACCTGTTATGTTATAACTTATGATCATAGGTTATGGGGTTAACGTGGTTGTGGTGGTTTCGCAAAAACTCTAAAATGGTAAAAACAAATCGGTTAGATTTGTTTTATTTTTGTTTTGTTCGCTTCGGTACTTGACTTGAGAAAATAAGTATTGTAACAAAATCACCGGGACATATTCTAGTGTCATCATAAGTAATTTTGGATTGTAATAATCCTTCTTCATCTTAGTGTCAGCCTCTTGTCCAATCCAATATAGTTTGCGCTTGGATCCAAATAGTTTAATGTAAACTTTAAGCTTATCTGCCTATCTCAACAAAACTTTACGAGCTAAATACCCAGTGCACTTCAGCACCAAAGTGCAAAAGGTCTGAAGCCCCCTCTATGGTCAAAGGACCAACTACTGTTTTAAAATTGGCCTATAAATTGGTCCTATCATCATCTTGGGGCCCGATTTGGATATAATTGGAACTGATGGAAACAATGATAGTTTCAACGGTAGCGATAAAATAAGATACCTTTTATGGGTGCTGTAGTCAGAAGCTTTATAAGTTTCTTCCTTGTGGGTACTTAGGATATTGTGTTTAGATTAGAAACAGGGATGTTAAAGTTCACCGTCTATGGTAGGCGACAAATGCAATAGAGGTCATTGAATCTCCTACGTTAAATGACAGTCTTAATTAAATAAAACGGAAATAATGTTCCATTCGTGGTGGTTTTTGAAAGGTAGGCCCTAATCATAACTAATATTATAAAGAGGCCTTCTTCTTTCGATTTGATGGTAAAGTCTCTAACTGAATGGGTTCGTCCCAGTAGGTCGCCAAGCCAATAGTGGCGTATATTTCATCACAAATGTCGTGCGGATACAGTCAAATTGTTTTTATTCGTAATTATGTTTGTGTCAATTAACTATTTAAATTACTGACCCAATTAATTAAAATCTTTCACTATACCATTATTAGTTGGATAAATTCTCAACCATAGGAGTTTTGGTTCATCTAAATACGTTTACCCGCTACAGCTCATGTCATTTCTCGCTCATCTTTCAACGCGACGTTTCCTTACCCCAGCACCTTAGAGTCTTCAATCTTTGATGTGTTGGGGAGGCTCCCATCCCCTATTCCCCCTAAGCAGTACAAAGGTGAGATAAAGTAAGATGTTTACTCTTCGATGAGATCTCGTGACTTTTTGTCCGGGGATTTAGGAGAAAGGAATATTTAAAAGACATACATAAGTACCTATGACTCTAAACATGTGGCGAGTGTGACTTTGTTTTAATATTTATATGGAATTTTGCTTTGTTTATTTTCTGGGGATACAAAATATTGCGCTGGGTTATGGAGATATGTTGAAGGAATTATTGCGTGTATAGTATAACTTCTGCCAAACTGTTATACATATAGAATATCATAATAAAACTGCCCAAAAAGCTTCTAAAAATACAAAAATTGCTCTTCTAAAGTTAAAAGAAAAACATTAGCGTAATTTCACGTCACACAGCCGCACAATAAAAAATGATAAATGTTTCTCTCATACATGTGTATTTCTTTTAATCCCAGACATAATATGTCTGGAACTTGACCTAAAAACTGACCTATAAGACCTCCATGAACAATTTAGCAACGTTTTCTTAAAATAAAACATTTTTAGCACTAAAGTTAGTCTATGTTGAGGTATATTAATCGCAAGTTCGTTGGTCGGGGCGTCTCAAGGACTAATGTCACACTGTTACACCGAAGCGTAACATATGGGTTCAGTAGTCGTAAGTAAAATATATTTTTTGTGTCAGTAAGCATGTTTGTGTACTCATAGTTGATTAGATCTGTGATGGTTATTAGATTGTGTTGTTAATTATGAGCTCGTGGATAAACAATAATAGCCGCACGGGTCGAACTTCACTTAAGCAGTTGGTATCGGCTGTCATTTGTAGATCTTAAATATCGAAACGGATTATCAGAAGCCAGAAAATCTGACACCAGTCTTGCTAAGTGGTACCGTGAGACTCAGTTACTGAATTTTGGAAAAGTGGAGTGTGTGAACAAGCAGTCGCTCGATGTCAAATACTGGTATCCGGTTTGAATGAAAGCTGACCCCAATATAGTTGGAGAAAGGCTAGATACTTCATGATTGTGGAGAATTTTTAATGACAGTTATTGCATTTACTTTAATTAGGTACATAAATAGTTCGGTATAGTAAAGTTTATCAGGACAACAGGCATTGCCATTAAGCCGCATAACAATGCGGCATGAAGGCAATGCTTTGGTTTTTAGCTCAACAGAAAGTCCCCAAACACTCATAAAACTATTGGTGTTGGATATGGATAGTGGTAACCACTTTCCATTGGGATTCTGCACGTTTTGCAAAACCGGCATTCAACCAAAGGTTAAAATTTTATCTTTAAGTTTGCATTATGTCTTCTTATGCACTAAGCTTATAAAGGTATCAATAAACCGCAGATTTACGTCACGAAATTATTTACAATAAATAATCGCACTCAATTTTTTTATCAATAATGTTACATTACGGTTTGACCTCCAGTCTAATTAAAACATTGCCCACATACGTGTAGCATAGCATTTTAACACTGTGTTTTTTATTATTCTTGTTATAAAAAATTCTTTGTCTATTTAAGGTTGAATTGTCAAGGTCAGAAAATGTCAACATTTTGTAACCATTTACACAAGTAAATGGTTACAAAATGTTGACATTTTCTGTCATGTTTTTGATTGTGTTTTATGTCGTTGATCTACAAAGATCAACGACATAAAACACAATTAAAAACATGACATTCTTTTTGGGCACTCGTGTTCGAATATTACTGGAAGATAGATAGTGGGTTATTCGACAGCGGAATGGGCACACGACTTTGTTGTCATCGCGTAGAGAGCCTGGATGAGGCTGGCACAGGAACGTGGAAATTGACGTAAGAAAAGTGAGGCCTATGCTCAGCAGTGGGCGAAGTCAGGCTGTGGATGATGATGAGATAGTTTACTGACATAAAGTTTATACATGAAATATGAATTCCCCTGCTCCCTAAAGAAGTGTAAGCTGTATCACACGGACCAGAAAATAAATAGGTTAAACTATAATGAACACCAAAATTAAACAATTATTTTGTACTATTCTAGTTCTATGGGTACAACGGCGGTCTTATTGCAGATAGCAATAAAGCAGTCAACCATAAAAAAATACCAAAGTCCCGATAATACTCGTATAAGTACCTTTTAATAAATTATGGTAAGACTTGTTATGGTCATCTTCATGACATATTAGAGGGCAAATTCTATTAATTGTTAAGCAACGTTCGCATTCACAATGTCATCTCAGTCGTAATCTGTCAAAAAGAATTTCCCTATATTTCCAGAATGATATCAAAGCATAAATGTAAAATGGAAAATAAATTGACTGAACGTTAGTAACAATTAAACATGCGAAAACACTGTTTATCTCTTCGCACGAAATCTGTGAACCAATGAATATGTATGATAATTATTACGAGTACATCAAAGAGGTTTGTAATACAAATTGAACAACTTATCATACATTAGCAGTGTCATGCAGTCATTGATTTATTGTTTAATAGTGTATTTAGAGATCTTATGCCATTTATTTTTGCAACCATATTATTGTATGTATGCTGGAGAACAGTGGAATATTCAGTGTAAAATAAAATAAGCTTTTGGCGGATATAACCATGACCACAAGTATCACAACCTGTTAACTAAATGGGCATCCCTCTTATTTCCCTGTAAAGCTTGATTCACACATAGCCGGGCCGGAGCTCAAAAAAATTTAGTTGCATACATTTTGTATAAACTCGTTTACACACGTCCGTGTCCGGGCCGTGCCCGGCCACGGCCCGGCTATGTGTGGATGAACCATAACTGGGTTGAGGCTTTCAGATAGACAGTTGTTAAAAAAATCGAATCATAAATGTTAAATACCGATTAGCAGATTCATAATTTGAATTTGGTAGCAAAAACGTTATTTGAGTAGCAAAAACATTTGTTAATTCCAATTCTCTATGGAACCCAAATAGGATTCCATAGAGAATTGGAATTAACAAACTTCAAATGAGTTGGTATTTAAATTCATCATGAAGGTTAGTTTTCATCAATAAAGCGTCATGATTTAGCTTGAAACCATAAGCTGCAAGTATTCTAATTTAGAAACACCTATGCGGTTTCTGATAGGTACCTATCTATTATTTCAACTGACAATTGATGTCAGTTAACATTATCCTTCAAATTGAAACGTCCTGCGTCATAGATCACAATACCAAAAAACCGCAGACTAGACACATTACCATACAATGTTAGTCCAGGTCAAGAATTTTGCCTACACCTAAACTGACGTAAAACAACGTCAGCTGACCGGACGAGATGATAAAATTCAAATTCATTATAATAACAGACACGGTTATAGGACGTAGTGAATTTTAATGATGTTTCCGTTTGACTTCGACACAGGTCGATAGGACAAAGACTTCTCCTTGATATGTATTTTGTACCTACATATTTGGAGTATGGTAAACAACATTGAAATAAAACGTCGTATTTTCCTGTAACAACAAACACTTAGTGTATAAAACGATGGGCTTCTGTGCTTCAGGTAGCGCGTTCGCTTATTGCTTTTCTGTTTACGCTCAAAAAATCATATTGTAGTTATATTTTTATGACTGAGAAATCGTCAAATGACTCCTTCCGCTGAAAGCGGAGCGGGAGGGAGTGTCAGACTCTTACTGAAACCCATCCGTGTTCCTTCTAATGGCCTTTGCGATCCAGGGCCGCGGTGACTCTTTCGAACAAATTCTGCAACATTTTAGTCCTAACGTCCTAAAAACCGACCAAGCGCGAGTTGGACTCGCACTCGATAGCTTTCGGATCATAAACCGAAGAAATCGCTTCACCCTCTATTTTTAGGGTTCTGTACCCAAAAGACCCTATTACTAAGACTCCGCTGTCCGTCTATCCGTCTGTCACCAGGCTGTATCTCATGAACCGTGATAGTTAGACAGTTGAAATTTTCACAGATGATGTATTCTGTTGCTGCTATAACAACAGATACTAAAAAACAGAATAAAATAAATATTTGAATATTTATTTCCATCTAGCTCCCATACAACAAACGTGATTATTTTGCTCGTTTTTGCTTAATATTGATAAGGGCAAAACAGCCCTTTATCGTAACACAACTTCTTGAAAAATACCACTTAATTTACGAATTTCAT
This sequence comes from Melanchra persicariae, assembly GCA_947386135.1. Classification (NCBI taxonomy): domain Eukaryota; kingdom Metazoa; phylum Arthropoda; class Insecta; order Lepidoptera; family Noctuidae; genus Melanchra; species Melanchra persicariae. Next base: position 9,012,148 of record OX376652.1, on the reverse strand, counting down.
AGAACTGCGTAGACTAGTTCGTTGAGGATGGTGTATATAGTTCATAATGAACTTATATCTTTTCCACTGCTGGGAAACGGACCTTCTGTCTATAAGATGGAGTAGGCAGTATCCACCAATGAGGGCCCAGTGCGTACTTGTATGTAGATATCGTATCTATATTTTTACTTCCTGATATCCCAGTTTCCCGTCATCGTTTTGAGGAGTGTCGTTAAATCAAGTTCCGATAATATTGTTAATAACTCAAGCGTTAAAAGTAAGTAAACAAACTCCCGTTCCGCCTCCTGTCACAGTGTTATCACACCCAAATAGTTTGTTTACAAACAAAACACTTCATTGAGCGGCTCGATTACTCGTCTCAATGAACCGCGTTTGGTCTCGCGCCAAGTAATCTGCATTACTGTTTGTCAACTCGATTTGTTTCTTTTTTAGTTGGGGCTCACGGATGAGTTTAGTGAGCTTTTTCAGGAGAAACTAAACCTTGAAGTTTCTATAAATAATATTGAAAATTAAAACTATTGAGAAAAAAAAGATTGAAATTTCGTCTATGATTTAAGAAATAAACCTTGAATCAGGGCTTGGGTTCCGCATTTAGACCGTGTGTTGGATCATTGTGCGTGAGCCTTGGCGGCTGTCATTCCAACCTACCTCCCTCTAGAAGTAGATTAGGCCTCCCAGTTTATTCAATGAAACTTCAAAAACGAGAACTTGCGGGTGCCAGGACTCGCGCGTCGTTGTCACATATAATTACACCACCACAATTAACCACATCTTCATCTTCGGAAGAAGACATGTTATCCTGTCAAAATCGGACGGTTGAATGAAGTTGGTTGAAAACCGTCATCTCTCGCGGTACCCAGCGTCACGTCCGTGCCTCGTCTTTTCTATATGTTTTAAAAAGTCGCAACGGCGGCGGCACCCTGTCTGTGCCCTGTCCGCGCCCGGTCCTCGTCTTACGTCTCTTCTGTGTGTCCAGCGCTTTACATAGTGATAATATAAAGTGACACAGTTACAAAACATAAACATTAACTACATTCTTTTGTTTTTTCATCACTTAAATACTTTGTTGAGGCAGGTCCTAATGTCAATCAGAACATCAATGAATGAGTTTGAACTAGTGCCAAGTAATTTGTCTAGCGCTGTGTCGAACAGATTAGGTTTATTTATTTGTAGCGTAAATACTGAACTATGGTCTAGAGATTGTTCATGCAATTTGTTTAACTGTAATGGATTGATTCTACAGGGTTATTTGAAAAACACCAACAACCTTTCCGTGGGTGAAAGTATTCATGAGTTTAAACAACTTTCGTTATGAGACCAACCCTAAAATATCGAAAAAAAAACTACTGTTTCATACATTTTCATCGGGTGAATATTGCATTTTGTATGAAACAGGTGATTTATTTTTTGATATTTCAGAGTTGGTCCCATAGTAAAAGTTGTTTATAAACCCACTGAAAGATTGTGGGTGTTTTACAAACAATCCTGTATAAAGGTCCTGGTAGCAAAATTAAGATAGTTGCATTGTTTTTTTTTTTAAACGTTGCCCCCACACTAGAAGTCTCTCCTGTATCGTGGGTGCGTTTACAAACATATTATAAACTCACATACACAAACAGCCAGACCCGGAACAACTACCTGTAGGCTATACAAATATTTGCCTCGTGTGGGAATCGAACTCGCGATAAGCAGCGCAACAGTCAACCGCTTGCGTTGCATTTGAAATGCAGGGGCAAAGACTCCACTATGTTGTTTTAATACACTAAAAATTCCAGTGTTGTACGGCTATGCAATACAAGACGCGCACTACTAACTCTTTTCTCACGACAGAACTTGACTCAAATTCAGATTTTACTCAAGTTTAAATCTGAAGCGGGCTAATGAAGGAATCTAAATTTAGCCCTATCCAAATTTAAAACAGACTGACGTCAATGTCATCATCATTTTACCATTCAAAACTTTTCAAGAACGCATGATCATTTCTCTTTTCCTCCGAAATCTTCCCAGAATTTTATTTCGTTGAGGAAGCACCCACTACTTCGACATTGCGCATGCCAATTGTTTATCTCATTGAGCGAGGATTTGAAACAGAGCCAAACAGTCGACTGTTACGGATTGTCAACTAGATTACCGCTTTTATTTATCGACAGACGTAGTCTTGGAGCAGAGAGGCTTTAAGGTAACATTAAACTAATATTTTAAAGAGCTAAGGTTGTCTGCATGTTGGAAGTAAACCTATGAAAGTACTGCCCGTCTTCTACAACGTGTCAATGCTATCATGATCGTGATCTTAAAGTGAGCTATCTCCATGTGATCAAGATGGAATGACAGCTCGCTTCGTTATCACTTCACCCAAGCCTTCAATTCGACATGTTTACCGAATTGACCGGTTGGACTGTTAACGTGTTTTTTTTTTCATGAGAGCTATTAATGCAGTCACAGTTCAAATCTTGTGTTGAAACTCGAGACTTCGACAGTCACAGGATGTGTTAATATTTTCCCTTAATTGGTTACGGATGTCAGACGAAACTCTGTTCGCACAGCTTTGAGTGAACCGCTAGGTTCTGACCCTGACATAGTTTGGTTAGCGCTAGACAGAATATTTGATGACAATTTCTGAATCAGTAGTCATTTTTCCACTGCTTGGACGCCGTCCTCCACTTTATATAAGGGATTGAGAGCATTATCCCAGTCTATCTAGGGTCGGCACAGATTTTATTTTTCTTCCATAGGTACCTAGTTAGTTGGGAGAGACGACTCAAAACTTGAAGAGTAGAATAATTTTAGGTCTAGGGTAATTTAGGAACAGTTTATATCATCATTGTTTGTATTGAACCCCTCTCTCCCCTTTCATCTGTCAAATAGCCTACCATCCCCCTTCCTCATTCATGCCTCAAATTCAAAGACACACATCACATTTGTGATGACGTACTACAGCGTAAAAATACAACAAGGACAAACAAATTATCGCGGTATTTACAAATCGTAAGATCTTTCCTGAAATGTTTACGAAAAACTTCTGAACGGGTCACTTGCGTCAATTACGTTTTGTCAATGAAAGGCGGCGGGTTTGACTCCGTGCCAAGTAATATGTCGTAATAGAGTGTCAACTAGTATCTTTACTACGGCGTGACATATGGGTATGTAGTGTAGGGAATTTGTTGTAATCGTATTTTTTTGCGAATGAGTTTTGATGACTATAAATTTCTATTTTTTTTTATCTTTTAGCGAGGAAAATCGAGAAAATTAGAACCGTAGGCTGAGCAACGATTTCGTAGTCCTCATGATATTACTGAAGATTCCAATGACTAGTGCAATGAAGACACAACGATTATTAATCATTTGGTAGACAAACCAAAGGTTACTCAACAACTTGGTTGTGGAGGCAAGAAACAAATATCAGGACCAGTTTTTAAATCAGCGCTTGGTAGTAAGTGTGATGTTGTTGATATGCTCTAGATATTTTTTTTGAGTCTAATTCTTTCAGCAATAATGAGTCGAAAAGTTCAATGCGCTGCCAAAATGTCATGCGTATAATTTCCAAATACCTATCCCTTATTGTCAATAACACGTTTTGGAAACACCATTGTTTGGAATTTCTTCTGGAAAACAGTCGCAGTCCGTCAAAAAAGCCTTAATTTCAATATATTTTTGACAGATTGCAACTGAAATGTGAATGCGAACGTTGCTTAAAAAATAGAAGAATTGGCACTATGGTAGCTTTATTATCATTCTTTTTTCAATTCAAGATCAAAATGGGAAGTACTACTAAGTACGACTTCAATACCCTTCAAGCCTGACGTCACAGAAAAACAAATGAAGCAACAGCCTTTAAAATTTGAATATGCATGGTTTCCATTAATTTACAACAATAGACAATAACAATTACATGTGTGGGCTTGTGTTACAGTGGCCTGATTGTTGTCACTTGCTTATGTATGAGGAAGACCACCTTCAATATGGAAACATAACATTACATCAGGCTTGTACTCCTCAAAGGTCAGCCAGAGGAATACTTACTTCTGACCAAGCTTAGGGAAGTTGGGTATAGATATGCCATGTTACCATGACACCTTTGGCACACCACCATTTTGCCAGTGATAGGTATGTCCCATATAAATCCCAGTGTTCTATTGGCGTCCACCGGGATAAGACAAATAAAACGAGCCAAATGCGAGTCAGACTCGCGCGCAAAGGGTCTATAAAAAACGGCAAAAAAATCACGTCTGTTGTATGGGAGTCCCACTGAAATATTTGTTTTATTCTGTTTTTAGTATTTGTTGTTATAGCGGCAACAGAAATACATCATCTATGAAAATTTCAACTGTCTAGCTATCACTGTTCATAAGATACAGCCTGGTGACAGACAGACAGACGGACAAACAGACAGACGTACAGCGGAATCTCAGTAATAGTTTCCCGTTTTTACCTTTTGGGTACGGAACCCTAAAAAACACAAATAACACAGCCCTTCTAGGGGATTGTCCATAATAGCGTTTGCAATCACTAGACCGTTGATGTAGTAAGTTTATCATCAATGAGAATCATCTATTTATGTGTACTTTCTTCATACAAGTCTACATGACAGGAACAATCATTGATTCCACTCTATAAAATTACGTTCCCATAGTACGATTCAAGATTCATTTATTTGCTATCGAGCTAACCACCTATCCATTTGCCAACCGAAGGGATTATGTTAGCGCGTGGAAGGTCCAAGTTTATCAATTTAACAAGACTTGTGTCCAGTGGGTTTTATTTATTTAACTATTCATACACATAATTGTGCAATGGCTGACTTGGTGCTTTTGGCATACCATTCTGGTCAGAAAACGGTGGTGGAAATATATCACTGCTGATGCTTTTTTCTCCGGAAATAATAGCGAATTTCTAAACAAACTTTCAACTTCTATATACGAAACTTTTGAGTGTAAATTATTAAAAAATCCTAGTGCTTCTTTGAATACAATAAGTATTCTGTTAGTGTATTGAAAATTTTGTTAAGTAGAACAAGATGATTTTCATATCTTCATTTTGCTTTGGTAGAATTGCCAGCTCCTCACCTGCTCCTTCAACGTTATATAAATATCTTTACAAACATACATAGTCCTTCTAGATCAGCAAATCATGCATGCGGCGTAATTAGAAACTAAATTGAAAAAGTACTGTGAACTCCTTGGCTGCAGGTCACTAGCAGACAAGTTAGTCGTTGGAGCTCCGGAAGCGTCTAGCAGAAATACAAATAGTATTGGAATTATGAATGTAAAAATATGTATAGTTATTTATACGTGAGTCATGTATTAGCTACCTTCTGAGCTAGATGACCTAAATAAGTATTTGTTTGATCTTAAACTGTATTTATTTATTAATATTAGTAAGTAGTACCGCGAAATGCTGCCTGTCTTAAATGGGATTGGGCCGGACATGTTTATCGTACGTCAGATGAGCTGTGGGCTAAAAGAACGACTAAGTGGGTCCCTTACAATGCTAGGCGACATCGCGGTAGACCTAGGCGAAGGTGGAGAGACGAACTCGACTCTTATCGGAAGGACTGGCCCATAATGACAGAGGACAGATGTGTGTGGAAAAGAGAGAGGCCTTTGCCCAGCAGTGGGAATAACGGGCTAGATTAGATTAGGGCGCCACGGGCCCCACAGGCCCTCGCTCGTGGTACTACTGTACTGAACTTCGGCACTCCAAACTAGCTCGACAGGCAGCACTACCCCGAATCATCAAGTGACTTTGCTCAGTGTCCACTTTATTCTACACAATCACATTTCATATAAAGTGAATGGTCAGCCATTTTTGTTGTAACTCCAGTTATGTAGCCCTCGAGGGCCGTGGTGTTAATGCGGCAGTGACGTGATGGGGCTAGATTAGGTCTATGAATATACTAGCTTGGGAGTCGGTATAAGTTATAGGAGGTGGCGGGGAGTAAAATGAAAAAGCTTTAGTTTAGTCACTAGATTCATTCAGCGAATTGTAAAACGTACCGCACATTGATGGTTGCTTAGGCAATTACATAAAGTATTCTGTGGTTTTTAGGGTTAAAAAGCCAATTTACTCGTACATGCAATTTTGACAGATTGCTACTGACATGCGAATGCGAACGTTGCTTTAAAATAACTGCTCCGAATCTACTGCAACGATTCAAGTTTAAAGGTAAGTACACATAGTGTTCTGTGACCCGAGGCCCTAGACAATGTGCCATTCAATTGGCGAATGCGACTGTCGAAATCCCAAAATGTAGGAATTCGATCACGTGACATTTCGATAGCATCTGTCAATCTCATACATTTTTGACGTATTGACAATCGCCTTCGTCACGCTACCGCTGACAGAATGTCACTTGTCTAGAGCCCCCGAACACGGACGCATAACGTAAATAAATAGCGTAATTGCCAATTTTTGGGTTAGAGACAGTCTTTAAATTAGGCAAAATAATAGAAAATAATAAATAATATAAACTAATTAAATAATGTAATTACGTTTCAAATATTTATATTTAACAAATAATTTAAACTAAAGTTGCACATGTAAACGTAATTATGGATAAAAACATGCTAATAATTTGACTAAGTTTTGCGTGAGCCAAATATGTAGTAGTAACAGTTAAAAAAATGCTGCTCTACAGAAAATAATAAGTAAATTTATTTTACCGCTTCCGTCTATCCCTTACACCAAACACAAAGGATTTGCGGCGTAAATTATTTTCTTTATACGAGCCGAGGTATCTGTTGTAATTTGGTGATAAGCGGCCCTTGCGAGCCTGTTGGTTATTACTCCGAGAGGGTGGAAGGGGGACGGGTGATGAGCTGTTGTCTGCTGATCGTTATGTCAGCGATATAATAGAATTGGGTAGACGGTAACTATGTGAAGTTGGTATTTTGGTGATGGCGTGTGGCACTTTGATTGGTAAATAAATAAAAGCTTTGAAAGGTTGTTCGGGGCATTAATAGGTTGGAGTTAATATGAAATTAATGTAGATTGAATTTGTTTTGTTGCTGAATCGAGCCGTTATTTTGAGTAGGTAATATTAGTACACTTCAAATTCTTCAGGCTTATATATGTTGTATAAGGTCCCAAAAGATAATTAAATCTCCCTCGTTGACAGTCTATTTGGTAAACACTACGGAATTTGTTCGAAAGAGTCACCGCGGCCGTGGAACGCAAAGGAACGCATCTGGAGGAGCACGTATGGGTTTTAGCCAGTGAGAGTCCGACAGTCCCTTCTGCTCTGCCCAGAACGGAAGGAGTCATATGTGATGATTTTCAATCCTTAAAAAAAATTAGGTGAACATGATCAACTTTAATTTGTTTAAATAAAAAAACACCACTTTTAGATTATTATATGAATGCCTGGGATCTAAATAAAGTGAAATTCTATCAGCGATAACGATTGTCAAAGAGTCAAAAAGGGATTGACATGCACTACCAATATGTCACATGATCAACCCAGAGCCTCATTTTAACAATTATTGTTCTTGACATTATTTTCATTTCCGTTTGCGTAACTTCCAGCAAAAATGGCGCTGCGTAGATATTTTGAGTTGCAAATTATATTACGCTTTGCAGCCATATTTTTATAATTCCCACTCAAACATCATTAAATGCTCAATAATTTTCAAATCCAGTTTCGGTTGTGGTAAGTATAGATTAATGATAATTATGATTTTAGTTAGAGCTGGGTTTGGCTCTAATAATTCAATTATTCAGTAGTCCATCAATTTGAATTTTGTAATTGGCTGGAAGGTAAATTATGAATATCATATTCGTACTTAATTACCCGATGATTGGTATTAATTGGTTAACGAATACCTACATGTTAATTGATATTAAAAATGTTTTTGCGATTGTTGATTATGATTGATATTATGGCAATGAGCTCAGTTTTAAACTTGTGAGGAATGAATAAGCTTGTGGGTTCCTGTTTCTCATCAACCTTACGAGATATTTCATACTTAGAACGATGCTTAATTGTGAATATCAGAATATCGAAGTAGGTACTAGGTACCTAAACTACCTTAAATTTTAAAGGATAACAGTTACAATATGACAGTTTCAGGACTCTGATATTTAAAGGTCTTGTAGACAGTTGCGGCGCGACAACGATGCAATGGCGCGTTTTGAAACAAATTGTTTTAAAATTGCTTAAAAGAAATCAACTTCCAATAGACGTTCCTTGTCAACTCTCTGTTTATCAATTTGCATAGACACTATCTCTTGTCATCTCTTTGTTTATCAATTTTCATAGACACCATCTCTTGTCATGTCTCTGTAATAAACACTTCTTGTGTTGACATGAGTGAAATGCGGTGTGACCCACACTGCATTTCACTCATGTCAACACAAGTGTTTATATCGCACAAAAATATTGTATCAACTGTCAACTCTATGCTTCACTTCATTTTGAACATTCATTCAATCGAATGAACGAACTACGGAACGAACATACTTCCAAACCACAGTTCTCTTTATTACTTCCCTATGTTTATTCAAGTCCATACTCGCACCGCACCAGAGAACCGACTTCAAAACTTGAAAATTTTATTCATCTCACTTGAACTACATCGAAGTTTTGAAGTCGCCGACTTTCGGCTTTCAATTTGGATAAAAGGGTTTTTGTTTGTTTAAAACTTGGGTACGTTTTGTTTGAAGACTGTGTCTCGTCGTCACGTGGTTCGTTGCGTGGAGTGGGTTCGACTCCCGGTAGAATAAGGTAAATGAGCTTTGGAAATATCTTCTATTTTACGAGTGACAATGTAATTTTTTTGTGATTCGGGGTTTTACTGTAGTTGGCGAAAAACGTATTAGGTTGGGGAAAAAGTCTTTTCGCATTATAGTATGTACGAACTTGTAATAAAATCTCTTTGGCTATACTATTTGTATCTGGCTGGTTTTGGTATCATTGAAAGTTTAAATTTTAAAGAACGTAATTCCAAATTCAAATTAGGAAAATGTGTGATTTTCATTTGTTTTTCGTACTGTCAAGATGAGTGAATCTAATGAAGAAATTCGATACATTTTAAAATTTGACTACAAAAAAAGTAAAAATGCAACGCAAGCCGCGAAAAAAATTCACGATGTTTATGGACCTTGTGCAGTGTCTGTGAGAGTAGCACAAATTTGGTTTAAGCGTTTTCAATCCGGAAATTTTGATGTCAAAGATGCACGTCGCTCTGGTCGCTCTATTACGGATAAAGTGGATGCCATTTTTGAAAAAGTGGAGCAAGATCGGCGGCATATCAGTAGTTACGACGTAGCTGAAGAACTGGGAATTGACTACAAAACAGTTTTGGCGTACGAAGGTACCTATCCGATATTGAAAATGAATTGTGGACCTAAAACGGAGCTGGGCATGATAGGTGGAGTAAGGCAGTGACCGAGTGGCGTTTGAAGACTGGAAAAGAAGTTATGGTCGGCTGGCGGCGAGATGGGTGTACGACATTGTTGGCATCGAGGGTAGAACTTAGATGAGGCTGGCACAGGAACGTGGAGATTGACACAAGAAAAGAGAGGCCTATGCTCAGCATTGGGCGAAGTCGGGCTGTGCATGATGATGACAATGGTGTAGGCACCACTGTGTAGGCACAGAAATGCTAATGGAAACATGATCTATCAAAATATAACTAGTTTTTGCCCGGTACTTTCGAATTTGGATCAAAATATATGATGTCCTTTGAACTGGTTAATGTAGTCAAGGATACTTTAAATACGATAAAACATACGACTTTCACGCGGGGGAAGACGCTGGCTACAGCTAGTCGCTTATATTTGAAGGATATGGCGTTCCAATCGCGGTTTCGTTTTGACACCTAAGTATTAATGAGTATCACCAATTTGTCCACGAATTTGACCTTTAGGTGATTTTCAATGTTTTAGTAAACATTTTTGTGTGAATTTAAACGATTGGCAAAGACGACTTGTTCCGGTTTCAAGTGTGTTATGATAAAAAAAGATATTGTAATCAGAATAATATAACATTAGATGTTACCTTATATTTTCATCGTCTCTAGAGAAATCAAGTTACCTGTAACAAAAAAGTAAAAGATTAGTTTCAGTGCTGAAAAATGTTGTTGTTCAGTTTTCGGGGTATTCTGCGTAAACCTTCCTGAAATAAACTTTGTTTTCTTATCAAATTACGGCAAAGTTATGCTACATACATACATCTTCTTGTTTTAACTTATTTTTTTATCATGGACGATCGATTTGCAGGGAGAGTAACTGCCAGGGTTGCAAATTTGTACGAAAGAGTCACCGCGGCCCTGAAACGCAAAGAGCATTTGGAGGAACACCGATGGGTTTTAGTCAGTAAGAGTCTGAAACTCCATTCCGTTCCGCCCAGGGCGGAAGGAGTCATTTGATGATTTCCATCAAAAAAAAATATATAAAAGGTACTTGGGTTTTTCGATTAGGAATTTCTCAGTACCTGCCCGAAGTTTGGAAGTTATTGGTGTAACACTTTTATATTTATAACGATGTTTTCACCTTGACTAGCCCAATAAACAATTCCATCTGTTTAAATACAGGAAAATTACCTAAAGCACTTGATGACGTCAGTGAGTCAGTCGCCAAACTAACTGAATAAGAATAATCGATTCTTTACGACGTGTTACGTAAAAATAATTAACTAGTCGTGCGCGTGGTTCTGTCCGTGATTAATTTAGTTCTATAGACATATTTTGCGTGATGTTCGTTAAGCAGTCAGTGAAGGTTTTTGAGGGCTAAAAGAGAGAGGAACATGTTTGTAGATTATGTATATGAATTATTTTGATTTCGAGTCTTATGTAAGAGTAATTCCCTCGTTCTTCACCAAGTCATAGGTACATGTTGTGGGAGACCTTCCAATGCCATGTCTTCCAGTACGCGGTCGCCACTCCAGAACCTTCCGACCCCATCAATCTGTTTTGTGGTGAACAATGTTAGGATAGACTTTATCTTACGAGAGTTGAGCTGTGATGTGGTTAGGTCGCAGCCTATAAGCTTATGGTTGATTCGCACATAGCCTAGAAGTGGCCGGGCAGTGTCAGGGCCATGGCTGTGCAGGGACCGTGCATCCGTATTTGCACGTCCTTGCGTTCGGCCCGGGCACGGAAGCTCTTGCGCCTGCCTGGACACGGACGTGTGTGAACGAGTTCATACAAATGTATGCAACTATATTTATTTGAACTCTGTACGGACCACGGCCCGGCCACATGCCGGACACGGCCCGGTTATGTGTGAATCAACCTTTAATCAGCTAAGCTAATTGGCTGCGACATAACTATATCATAGCTCAACTCTCACCAAGCTTTGCCAAGCTTTGTGTGGCCTAGCTGATTAAACGGCGCAGTTCAATTAAAAGGCTAGGCTTTTAATGAAACGGCTGATTAAGTGATTAAGCTAGTTGGCTGCGACAGTGATCTATATGGAGAGTTTCTAATTTTATTGTAATAACATTCCAAAATAATCACTTACAGATAAATAAACAAACACACAGACAAACAACATAATCAGACAGGAAAAGAAAAGACAACCTTCGGCTGACAATGTCGTGCCCTGCTGACATTGCGGCGGAACCCGCAGTGGTGACGCGGCTATGTAAATTACTTTAGATAGCAGTTATTGTGCCTCAATGTCACCTGCGTAACCCTAAATTTGAGAGAGGGTTTGAATAGATGGGGGGAATTACTCTGGCATAGGGTAGGCAGGCAAATACATTTTTGTTTCGTTTTTATAACATCAGATGAGTGTTTCGATGTGTGATTTGGCAGAAAGGGTTTTCTATTCCATTTTATTTTAAGGATGTGAAAGATTCAAATGACTTCTTCTGCTCTGGGCGGAGCGGAAGGGAGTGTCAGTCTCTGACTAAAACCCATCCGTGTTTCTCCTAAAGCCCTTTGTTTTCCAGGGCCGCGGTGACTCTTTCGAACAAATTCCGCAACCCTGGCTCCTTCCATGGTACCCGCTTCAAATTAGTCTGTTTCATGAAAATAACATCCTAACATAGTCTTGAAAACTTAGTTATTGATTCAAATATGTATCAGCAATAAGTCAGATGAGATTGCTCCTAGCTCGTAGCAGCAACTAGTCGTATGAAGAATTGTCGTGTTAACTAGTTACTTAGTTGTGAAGGACAGACAGGCATGCGGTACATGTTAACCGCTCCAGGCCCGACATGTGAAAATTCCCAAATAAAAAATAAATCTTATGTAATAGGTAAATAAACATTAAATTCGCGATTAATTCGCGACACACCGGTGTGTCGACCTGGGCGAGAAGTCTCGACATAGTAACCAATCGCTTACATATCGAATTCGGTCGATAAGTCCTAAAGCACACGGTACACAGTACAAGTACACAGTCAATCTCGAACGCGAGCCATGATCAAACTCAATGATCTAGTTACCAATCGCCTACCGATCGAATTCGGTCGCTAGGCAATCGGTAACTATGTCGAGACTTCCTACCTTTGTTTTCCAGGCATCCAGATAAAAAACGGTACGACTTTAACATACTTGGGAGAAGGCTAGGCAGTAGATTGCACGAAAAAAATACCCCATATTCGCGGATTTGTGCTGTGTTACGTTTTAACGTCTAAGACGCTGAACGGATTTTGATGAAACTTGGCACAGGGATAGACTACGACCAGATTAGAACATTGATTACTTTTCATCCTGATCATAATTTTCTTTGGGATGGTAAAATACTTTTTAAGTTGGCGACGCCGCGGGCAAAAGATACTTCAACAGATTTTTTATCCAAAACAAGCACAAAAGCGTTCAACGAACGACTAACCTAATAAAAATCCTATTACCCACACAACCTACTTACTAAGTACAGCAGTGTCATAATTAGTGATGTTAATGGCATCTGACGTCATCTCTCGCCTTGAGCGCCGAGACCGGGGTTGCGTTACGGGTCAGTACATCCCTAGGCACTCATGTTACTTAGTTATCTTCGTGAGACATCCCTACGGTATATGTGGGGCGAGAATTTTTTAAATTAAGGTTGGTTGGGGAAACGTGGAGGGCCGTGGGTTGAAGGAATATTGTGAAGGAAACGTTACAAATCTACACATCTATAGTAATTTATAAATACGAAAGTAAACTCTGTCTGTCCGTTTGTCCGCTTCACGTCTTCACAGCTCAACGGACATGGATTAAATTTTAGTAAGTAAACGGGTAGACTATTTACTGGATGTAGAATTATTACTAGATAATTATAGTATTTTTATTCCGAGAGAATGTTCCTCTAGGATAATTTTCTACATTCACGCGGCCATAGCCGCTGGCAGATTCTGGCTAAACTTGAATTAATTAATTATTTTTAACAATTTTACATTATTTATTGTTAATTTTAAATTATTTCAATTATTTAATCCATAATAAATTTTTAAACTGATAATTTAATTTCATATAATAGACAATGTCATATTTATAAACCTAACTTAAATAGTATTAAGTGCTACTAACACCTACTGTGGACCAAAAGTTGTCTTGCTGATGAATAAATAATAATTATTATTATTAGTTAGATGTTTTTTTATCCAAGTACATAAAACATTTCCCCACTGTACGCATAAAGCCCCTGACAACATGATAAAAATAAATATTATAATGTAACTAGACATAGCTTTCTAAGCAACAGCAGCAACAAATATTTACAAGAGCAACTGTACAAAGTAAACATTAAAAAACAAAGCGGCCATTTCTAACAATATCGTTTTACGAGCGTGTTACCAAGTTCATGGTCAAAAGAAATAACAAATGAGACGATTAAATGACTAAAATAAACGCAAGACGCAAGACGCACGCGCCGCGCGCCGCGCGCCGCTCCGGGGTTAAATACGTGATGGCAATTGAAAGAGATTGGTCATGTCAAGTTGATAGAGATTGGTCATGTCAAATTGATAGAAATTCGTCATGTCAAATTGAGTTGACATTGCTAGGTGAAGTGTACCTTTACCTAATTTCGATGATTTTAAAGTGTTTTTTTATTTTGTCAGAATTTCTACTGCTGTGCATGACGTTCCTGGTTTCGATTTTTGGTTCGAGCAATGTAATTGGTTTTTTTTTTATAAATCACAGGAATAAATATGACAGTTTCACTTATTTTCTATACAAAAGCTGTCAACCCGCAATTTTTGTTCCTCAGTTAAAAGATAACATACGATTTTAATCTGCTCTGAGTAGCGTTATGTAACAATGACATAAAACTGAGGTAAAATAAAATATTAGATACAACTACTCCAAAAAAAATCTTATGCGTAATCTCTTGTCTTCTTAATAATAAAGCAAAACGTTTTTACAGAAAGATAAAACGAGTCTTGAAAGAAAAAGTTTCAGCAAAACTACTTTCGTTATTAGAAACGACGAATAAAAATAGTGTAATCTTTCTAAGTACTAGGGATCAGCCTCAAAGGTCTTGTACCTCTGAAGCACTGATTTAACTTTGTAATAAAAAACTTTAAAGTAAAAACTGAACATGTTTTAACTACTTACTTATTTATGTAATTTAATTATTTATTTACTAGCATCAGCCAGTGGGTTTGCCCGCGTACATTTCGAAAATTATCCCTAGGTTATAAACTCCCGGGATCCAGAGTATCCATCCTGTACTATGAAAGGACATGATCTACCCGTGTATCAAGTTTCATCGAAATCCATCCAGCCGTTAAGACATGACGATTTAACAAACAGGCGGAGAATATTAGTCTGGATTAAATTTCTACATGGATACTATTATGGCAAAAAAAACATAACCTATTCCGTGATAAATCTCCGAAATTAAGTTCCTTTTAACGTTTCAATTGCCTTATAAACACGCCAATAGCAATGACAGTGAAAATAATATCAATTTACCTAATTCAAGCCCACGATTGCCTACGCAGAAATCCTTCTTGCACGCAATAAAAGGAAAACCGGGGCCTATGACCCTACCACAATAAAAACTGCATGAAACCATCCGGGCTAAAATTGTAATGTCGACGCACCCGACAGCTTGTGTGACCTTAAAAACACACAATCAATATTCAACCTTATACCCTTGAAATAAACTACATATGAAAACGACCACTCCACGCTTGTTATGCTCGTTTAAAAACAAACAACAACCGCCATTGAAGTCCGCACTGCATAACACAAGGCGTAACAAAGCAATTGGTTTGCACAAATCTATACGTTAAACCCATAAAAATAGAGTTGATATTCGTTTGGGATATCTTACTCCTGTTATTTGAGGCCTGGATAATGCCCTTTGTCGGTCGTTACAGTTTTTCATAATCGACCTATTTGCTTTTGGAATACCGTTCATTTTTCTTCACTGCCCTGTTACATCCCAGACTGAAAATATCCTAAGCGGCGCTGCATGACCCTGACAAAATTCAACTCTATCTTAGTTTTCTAAGGTTGGTTTTTGTATGTGGGGGTCAAGTAGAAGTGTCTGCGGTGTCACGACATTGCATTCCTGGCGATGCGAATGACTCCGAGATGACAACGGCCAGACAAGGGCAGCGGGTACTTACTCATGCGACGTACCACGGCCTGGTGCACGTATGTAAATAATTTGAAAGTGATTTTATAGCGTAATATATCAGACAGATAATCGGTAAATAGAGACGATCAAAATTGTTAATGAGTTAGGAATCAAATGATAACTAGCTGCCGTCCGCGGCTCCGCCCGCCTGAATGTCGGAAATTATCCCAAGGGAACATATTCCCGGGATAAAAAGTATTATATGTGTTATTCCAGACTATAATCTACCTCTGTGCTAAATTTCATCAAGACCCATTCAGTACTTTTTGCGTGAAAGAATAACAAACATCCATATATACAAACTTTCGTGTTTATAATATTAGTAAGGATATTAATAATGAAGGTTTTATCTTTGCAATTATGGACGAAGTTATCATGACGAAAAACTACCGGAGATTTATTGCGAAGGACGACACAACCCAATTTTTTTTTTTCAATGCAAAACTAACAAATAAAATAAGAAAACAACATTAACACCCTGATCAAACATTCAGTCCCATTAAGGTTGAACTAGTCGCGGGCTCGAACTCGCTGGTAAGCGTGGCCAAAAATCACGCTGTCTCACCGGGCATCGTGCCCGACAGAGACAATATCAGCATTTAGAAGCTAATCTAAACGCACAATGTCTAGTTTCCACGCTCAAAACACCGTTCCCAACGAAAACAACGTTAGACGATGCACGAAAACTCTATTGGTAGGTTGAGTTTTATGAAAAACCCACTTAATAAATCCATTACAAATAAAGTTTATTGGACTCTTCTACAGTTGAGGTTTGTCGGTACGGACATTGTTTTTGAGATTTTACACTTCTTTTATTACTTATGTACGCCCGAAGTTGCGTTAAAATTGGCAAAAAAAACGAATCTTAGTTGGCTTATAACTTTTTAATGGCTTCTTATTTTACTATTCTGTTTCCGTACAGACAAAATTAATAATGAGATAAAACGATATCATGCTTAACTTTGAATGTATAATGTCTAACAGTGGAGTAATACCCCCCCGAAATTTGTATGGACAAAATATCGAAGAGTGTAACCTTAACTCCTATTCTGTTCAACTACAAGATTCAATAAGTCTTCCGTATCTTAAGAGTTAGTAACTTTGAAGCGGAGAACTTCTGGGTACCCATACGGAATACTAAGTTGGAGCGGCATACAAAAACGAATTTGTTCGATTACTAGGCGTTCAAGGGTATTGGTCCTTCCATCCATTTTATAAAGGCCGATTTTGCGTAGAAAAGCAGCAGCTTTTTAACCGACTTCTAATAAAGGAGGAGGTTCTCAATTCGGATGTTTGCATTTTTTTAAAAAAATTTTATGTTTGTTCGCGCATAACTCCGTCGCTTGCCAACCGATTTGACTCATACTTCCCAAATGGTCCCATTGAAATTTTATCAAAATCGGTTCAGTACTTTGGTTTTTAAAACCTGAAAGCTGGAAAAGATATATGGAAAAATCATCCATGTATACGAAATTGCGTATTTTTGCTTTCCTGTGACTTTCCAGTGGTGTTGTTAGGTGTGGGGTACCACTAAAAAGTGAAAAATAAAAAACTTTTTCACAAAAAAAAACCGACTTCCAAAAAAACACTACAAAGTTCAAAATTATTGATTATTAATTTCAAAGTACAGTCAACGTCATTGTCATAAAATATATGATAAAGCAAAGATGTTGCTCAACATTTTTCCCTTCTCTCACAGTTTACTACCTATTCAATCCTTTTGGATCATAACCAAGAGAAATAAAGTCTGATGAGAAAGCTTCGTTGATTTTAAAACGGAAGAAAAATATTAACTGCACTTTACTATCTTCTGAAAGTTAAAAGCAAATGGTTTTAGTGCGCTAAAGACGGGTGCGAAACGGCCCTGATATCGACACGACCTGTTTCATAAAATATTCTTAAAGGTCGAAGAAATGGATTAGGTACTCGATTTACTGCTTTGATACTAAAATAATACTACAGTTGAAAAGTTGAAAGGGATTACTTGTTTTGGTATAGTCATCTGAAGAGGAGAGATAAAACGCATGACGCAAACTAAAAGAGTTATAAATATAAATGTGGATGGATGGAGAGGGAGAGGGAGGCCAAACAAAAAGATGCATGAATTTTGTGAGGAGCGATATGAAAGAAAAGGGACTCAGTGATAGCGTGGCGGCTGATAGGACAGAATGTAAGAAAAAAATGTGTTGCGCCGACCCCAAGTAACATGGGATAAGGGCATGAAGATGATGAGATCATAAGTATGATAGTTGACATTATGTTATTAGAGAATTACTTTTCAATCATTCAGTCTGCCTAAGCTTTACACAACTATGTTGGGGTCGGCTTCCAGTCGAACCTTATGCAGCTGAATACCAGTATGTTACGTCGAGCGGCTACCTACCAAACCTCCACAACCCACACTTAACTGGGTAACGCGGTTCTTTTTGGCAAGACTGGTGTCAGTTTTTTTTTTGGCTTCTGACAATGCGTAACGACTGCCAAAGATCTTTAAATGACAGCTGGGAACAACGGCTTAACGTGCTTTCCAAGGCACGGAAGAGTCTCGGTATGTTAAGATGGTCACCCAATTTCAGACCAACCTCTCGGCAAGCGTTGCTTAACCTTGAAGATCGGCCCGTGCGGCAGTTATAATTTTGCCACGAGCTCCGCAATCGCAGTTCTACCTAGGCTCCAAAATTTCGACATTAAGGAACTGCTCTCTGAACACAAAGAAAATTATTACAAAAATCCCGAAAAATTCGAACAAATATTATGATTTGTAAGCTAGTACCAAGCCGACAATTCCCTTATCCTTTTGGCTGGCTGTTCCACTGATGGTTCATTGAAGTTTCACTTGCTCTGGACTTCTGCCAAGTTCTGCGCGAATTTTATACGTGCCATCCAAGATGAGGTTGGATATCGTTAATGCTGAATAAACGTGCCCCTGGCTTTAAAATTTCTGTAGACTGGATGATTTATTTTGAGTTTGGGATAATTATATACCTTCAGAGGTCCATGATAGCAGACACAATAGTAAAATAATAGTGTCACAGCTTATGCAGGTGTCGCTGCCGTCGGGAGATTACATATTTTTAAGGAAACTATTGCAGGGTTTTTGTTAGAGTTAATAGGTATTTCTTTTGCAATTTATACGTACAATCGTCTTAAGAAAGTCTTAACCCCGGTTGTTGCAAAAGCAATATTGACAACGTCACAATTTATTCGCAAATCAAGTGATGCGATTGGTTATATAAAACTCATTCAACCAATCACGGCTAGATAACGCGCGTTTGACAATATGCCACAATAATTGTTCTGTAATAATTTTCGTACGGGTAACTGGGCTTTTGTCTAGATTATTATTCTTACCCAAATATAAATTCCTAACATTAATTGAATTAGGTACGGTACCACAAGTCTGACAACGTTCATCTACTAAAGCATAGATTTCATTGGTTTATCTTTAAATTATTTGGATTTCCTATTCCATTCCTCAATATTTGAGCTAGACTAACTACTCTTCAATTCATTTTGCATTTCGCATCGCAGTCGCATTTCGCAATCAGTCAAAAATACCTCTAATTTCTCAAAATTATGACAAGAGGCCCTAGACAACGTGCCATACAATTATCGAATGCGACTGTCGAAATGCCAAAATGTAGGAATTTGGACACGTGACATTTCGATAGCATCTGTCAATCCCATACATTTTTGACGTATTGACAATCGCCTTCGCCACGCTACCGTTGATAGAATGTCACTTGTCTAGAGCCCAAGGTGTGTCATTGATTGTCGCTGATGATAATGCGACTTGAATTTGAACGTTTTTTTAAGAATTGACGCTGGCAGAATAGTCGATATCGGCTCAGATGCCAAAGAGGTAGAAAAATGCACGAGAATTGGCCTTCAGAAGTGGAACTTATGACAACTAAGGGCCTAGGATCAATGTTTTGACTTACAGTAACGTTACAGTATACTTAGTTAACGTAAGTGAATTTTGAATATAATAAACTACGATATTGGTTTAATTTATGCGACACACACATTTTGTATCAAAGAAAAATATGAATTTACTAGCTACATATATTCATATTTTTGAAATCCAATTCAAAAAAATCAAATAAATTAATATTATGTGCGAAACAAGGATTACAGTTATAGTTTAATTTTATGTTACGTTACTATACGTAAAAACATTCGTGCGAGGCCCTCTGCACTATCAACGATAGAAACCTATAAACAACTCACTTATTTTTTATGACAAAGCGTCAAATCCAATTTGACTCCTTCAAAGCCAGTTTCCTTGTCCGTATTCCCCTCTAGCTCGGTGCTCACAATCAATATCCCGTCAGTATGCAATGCGTCTACGTGTATGCAGTTTGCATGTTAATGACTCAATCTTAGATCTCGTCGTGACCGCTCGTGCCATTCTATTGTCTGGCTTTGGGGGATGCGCAGTAATGAAAAAGGTTTCGATACCTGTGGGTTAGAGTTTTTATATACAGGGCGTTGCATTGGATGGCAAAGTGTGAAATTAAATGAGGAATACCGAAAAACACCCCCGAGCCTGATTTTGGTGGAAACTAAAACTACATCAATCGATTTTTTTTTTAAATCCTGTATATCGATAATTTTATGAATGATTTGGAGGTTATTAGACGGCTCGTTTCAGGCTGATGAAAGGATGTTAATTGATTACTACTGTGGTGTACCCGTGAATTTGTGTGTTATGTTATGAGTTCTTTGTTTTTATTTATTTAGACTTACATGCGTACGAGTATAGGCAGAAAATCGAACTTTATGTCCAAGGAATTCTCTACATGTAACCCAATGGTAGTCAAGAGATAACAAGGCAGATGCATTGTTTAATCAGTTGGAAGAACATTTTTGTTTTAGAAAACGCAGCCAAAACTATGTTTCTAAGAACTTCCCAATGACACGTATTTTTCTCTCTCTCTTTGCCTAGCCTTAGTATTTCATATTTCAGTCAGAAGTGGCCGTGCACGAGTACGTGTGTGTTCATAAACCATTTTCTTAAAAAAAAACTAGCATTTCCCTCAAAATTCATAAAGCCACCGTCCGTCAGTGAATTTAAATTCTTCAACAGGGTTGAAAGTCATGTCAGTTACAGGAGTACAGTCGAACGTTGGTTCGTTGGACCCACACTGTTTGCAATTAGACGTTCGATAGAACACATTTAACATTTGCAATGCCGCCCGTAGTTCCCAAATTCAAGGATTTATACCTACCACGTTCGGTCTAGATAGTCTAGAATTTATCGAGGTTTAAACCAGCTAGGGCAAAAGTTGTTGAAATGTTCAAAATGTCTGCTATTTTCTGTGGGTAACTTCAATGGGTGGTTTTACGATAGAGATTTGTGGTTTAAGCAATTGCATGTCTGGTTTTCATTCAACGATGGATGGGTACTCTCTGTTGGCCAAGTAACTTAATATTAGAAGTAGTTTAATAACCTTTTTTATAGATGGAAAATCATCAATTAATGACTCCTTCCGCTCTGGACATACAAAGAACTTAGAAGTATTATATCACTATACATTGATCCAATGTGATAATTAGAATTATTGTGGCATCGTCTACATTAATTACCCTGTCGTTTTAAAGAGGTGATTATTTGATACTTACTTGCCAATAAGTTATTTTTGAACAATTCACAGCAATGGTCCATTAGGGCTAACATTTGTCAAACAGACCAAAATATGCAGGTACATGAGATTGACATGCTCCAACGAAATATTACGAGGTCAATTTCATCGATCACCGGACAAGTGACAGTCTGAATCGCACTCCGAGGGTTCCATACAAACTCGTATGTAGATAGTTCTGTTACTGAAGTGTATAAATTATGAAAGCACTCATTACTTTGACAAAAAGATAAGTAAGTAGGATTAAGGGTCAAACTTATCTTTTCAGTTGAGAAAATTGTTTTCCCATACATAGATGTTAGTCACGGTCACTACTTCAACTGGAAATATAAGGTGGTTACTTTATGTAAAAAACTATTTTTTTTTAATATTCAGAGTTATCCTTTACTTGTGCTGTAAAACTTGCTTCTTGCCAAATTTCATGATTCTAACTAAACGGGAAGTCCTCTACAGGTTTTGATTCTCTTGCGAGCGTCGAAACATGCGCCATAAACGGAGCATAAACGGACTTTAAATTGCGGTGACTTCGAAGTTTATATTTTTTGTACTGCCCCAAGAGGTAGGGAAGCAGATATTAATTTCAGCTTGATTTTTCCACGCATTCCTGAGGAAAAAGGGTCTTGACAGACGGACAACAAAGTGATCCTATGGCTCCGTTTTTGCCGACTGCGGTACTGAACCCTAAAAAAAATCTCAATATTGTCTGATGGAAAAATAATGTTGGCAACGATAGAGCACGCTTACCTAGAAGAAGCCTATTCATTCTTGACTTAAAGACCCCCAGGTTGATATAAGTCATCATCGATGACAGAACACTTCATCCAGAGCCCCCTACCAACAGGATTGACTGAAGTTTTTGCCAGGAATTTCTTATTTATCCTCATTCATATACAGGGTTATTTGTAAAACACCAACAACATTTCAGAGGGTGAAAGTACTCATGATTATAAACAACTTTTGTTATCAGACCAACCCTGAGAAATCTAAAAAAATAATCTACCGTTTCATACATTTTCATCGGGTGAATATTGCATTTTATATGAAACAGCCGATCAATTTTTTGATATTTCAGAGTTGGTCCCATAGTAAAAGTTGCTTATAATCATGAGTACTTTCACCCACTGAAAGGTTGTTGGTTTTTTTTACAAATAACCCTGTATAATTCCAACAAAAAGAAGAACAGTCTACTTCTATCCAGTAAAACAATAACTAAGGCGACTTCACACGACGCAAGCAAACTACAAAACACACAAGGAAATAGCGTTTAAGTCACTAATTCCTTGACCAAACACCGTGTTGTGTCGACTTGTTAGCGGGCGCTAATAGGCACGTAGTACATTCGTTCATTCACTTCTATCTGTTGTACGTTACATAATGAATGAATCATTGTACGAGTACTACGAAAGAAGGGTTATCTGTTTTTAAGATGCCGAAGAGTGATTTATTTAGTAACTGTCGACTTTAAGCTGGAATTTCCTTTCCTATATGAGTGAGTACATCTGAATGAATTGGTAGTTTCCAGTGCATCGTGCATTGTTAACAATTTGAGGCACTATAATAGTTTTGTTAGGAACAGTTTTGACGAGTGACAGCGATACGAATAGCTCGTCGAGAGTCGAATCTAAAACTGACACAGAAATACAAACCCGAAAGTGGATGTACGCTTTCGAATTTGTACTTCTGACTTTCAAAGATTTAAACTGATTATAAAAATCTTATTCAATGTTCAACTTCGCAACAGAAAAGACAACGATTTCTATGCTAAAACTTTTCGGTCGTAAACCCGTCACTTGGTATATGAACAAGTCCACTACACGACCAAAACAATCAAGATCAAAAAAGGGATGAAGAGACCACTTCGAGCCAAATTAACTTGAAGGACCTCAAAGCAAACTAACTCAACTGGAGCCTTTAGCAAATATAATGAGAATCAAACAGCCCAAACCGTATAGATGTACTCCTAAAAAGGATTCCTTTTTAATCAATTAAGTGGAAAAATCCTTAACACATGACGTCCGCACTCTAAAACCCTAAAGCGATTGGCGTGAGTGGCCAATTCCTGAAAATAGTTTTGGTCCAAATCGTAAGAGACACAGGAGAGACTTACTTAGAATCGATTAAGAAGAAATTAGTGTTTAAAAACAAACGACAAATTGTCAACCGATTTAGATGATTGTTTTAAATCATCTAAATCGGTTGACAATTTGTCAAAGATATCGTTGAAAGATTTTTTTTAAATTGTCGAATTGAGTACTTTCGTCTTTTTCTGAATTTGGTTTCTTTTTAATAGTTGCTGTTGCGTTTTGTATGAGGAATGGGATAAAGTAAAAGGGAATTAATGGTAGGGCAGAGTGGAAGAATAAAACCCACCGACTCTGAGTAACATGGTACAAGGACAGGAAGAAGATAATGGATGACAAAGAAATCATATCAATAAACATCAAATGACTCCTTCCGCATTACTGCTTCGCAGAAGGAGGTAACCATACCTCGATCGTCGAAATTTTTTTAAATGGATGTGAGCTGCGTTTTTCATTTTTTTTCTTAAAAAAAATGTTTTAAATAAAGAAGGATCAATGATTTCTTTTGTTTTCTTTTTAAATACTGCCTCTTACCTTTTAGACCACACTCATAGGTAAGAGAAGAACACTCGGACCTACAAGATTGCTTTTCGAGTGCCATTACAGTGTTCCCCAAAATGCGGGCCTTTTATTAACTGGTATATAATTTTACATCTATTCGTGTGTGAGCTGCCTTATCGATTTAAGGAAGACTTTTGAAGTCGTTCTTAGTGATAATGATGGTGATAGGATGAAGTGTTATTGTTGGTGATCAGGAGGTTAATAGGGGTTTGGGTGAAAAGGCTTAAGGGGTGGGAAGGAAAATGGACTGTTTAAGTGTTGAACAACGACATCAAACGACAGTTTGGATTATTGTGATGGTAATAAGTTTGAACGTCAACGTCAAAACTTACAAGGCTTGTGAGGTTTAATTCAGCCTTTGTATTCGAGAGTCTAGTAAACAGAAAACTATCTATACGTAGTTTTAGACAATAGGAAAAAATATGAGCATATAAAGTTCCCAAAGCATACAAACACAGACCTCTTTATGAGAGATTGTAATTAAATGGACAAGCAAAAACTAAAACATTTCTAACACTACCTACACTTTTAGCAATTTTCAAGAAATATCCTCGTACTTACTGTTTCATTCAGCTATTATTTATGTTACAGCCCCCATAACATTGCTTACACGTGTGAATCCACCCCAACCGCACCCAGTTCCGATCATCAAAATGCAATTACAGAAGCAATAACAAATACCAATAACGATAATACTTTTCCTCCTTCTCAAAGATTCAATATCGCCTTCAACTTATCAACGAACAGATTACATTAAACTGAATCTCTTATTGGAGATACGATAGCACTCAAAGTTAATTTATCCTGTGATCAATCTGAGCCCTTTGCTTGACAAAACACTTCAGTAATAGTGTCGCTTGACGTTGCAAAGATCTCGGAATGTGCTGATTTCCCGGCCTTCCCGGGCTTTATACAGGATATTTCGAGGAATAATGGGTCTTTGATCTAATGTTCTGATTTGAAAGATTTTGTCAGTATCCCGGGACAATAATATCTGTGATTTTGTTTGGTTTTTGTTCGCTTCTTTAGAGCAAATTGGTTTTGGGTGTGGCTTTTCATTAGCGGATGTTATTTTGATAATTTCGTAAGTTCGATGATAATGGGTAGATAGAAAGACATGCTGTGCCGACCGCAAATAACTTGGGATAAGGCCAGGAGGATGATAATATTGATAACTAAAAGCCTAGCTAAAAGCAAGTTTCTTGTCATTTGCAGTAAGGAAATCTTTTGACTAAGTTGGCCTACTTGCAGTGAGCCATAACAGACACGTGCCACAAATTTACTCCCAAAACTTAACCAAAATTGATTTCCAAGTGATCAATCATAGTTTACGCTAAGTGCCAAAATAATTAGGAAAATTAAATTAGTTCGTACTTCGCATGTATCGAGGAAACTTTAGTCCGAGTAGTAAACTACGGGATAGCACACGAGCTGTTATTACGACTACCAACCACAAACTAACATGGTTGGTAATTGATTTCTAGATTGTACTTGCGTGTATGTATGGTTGTTTAACTATCCCTCTGGTATAATAGTAGGGATGTTAACCCATTTCTCATTTGTGTTTCCGGCTGTAATAATAATAAACAGAGACTCGAGCAAAGGAATTTCAATAGTTGATGGTAGTTAAGGTAAAACCATTCATAAAAATAAATGATTTATTGTAGACTAGCTTTAACCAGCGGCTGCGCTCTCGTGAAAGTCCAAAGTTATCCCAAAGGAACATACAGCCTACATACCTGCGATGAAAAGTGTCCCCTGTCCTATTCGAGGAAATGGTATATCATTGAAAACATGAACAGGTTTCATACAGACACAGGGTTACAATTATAATATTAATAAATTATAGATACATGAAAATACATTTATGAATTTTCCGGTAATCAGCAATGCGAAATATTACGCTAGCGATGATGGTAAAGAACTTTTAACCATCCATGATAATACTTTTCAAAGACACAAATGGTAAAAGAAATCATGCCCCTACTAATGAGAATAATGCTCAAGCAAAACAAAACCCGTAACGATGTGCTAACAATGACAAAACAAAAGAAGAGCACTCAAAGAAAAACCTAGTTAATAACTTATCTTGCACTTTGAACTGCATAGCATAAACAATTGACATGCCATTAAGCGTTGCTAAACCTCACAAAGGGAATATAAGCATGAATATGGAAGTGCTTACGTCATCTCGACATCCTGATCCCGTCCCGGTAACAGATACCACTATCCCGGATTTAATTGAAAACGAACATTACCGTTCAAAGGAATAACAGAGCACTGTAAATATTAATATGGAACCTTTTGATCGTTTGCTGATTGTTCTTCATTGTAGCTCCCAATATGGATTTGAAATAGGAAAGATATTTCATTACAATTCGATTGAAACGTTTAGAGATATTGATGAAATGATAATAGAAGATGTGGCAGGGCTGGGAGATGAGTGGTTTTGATCCAATTTTGATTTTAGCCAAGTTTCTTGTTATTATTACGCGATCGAACTTGAAATAGATGATCCAATCAGTGAAGAATATTTCAAAGGCACTTTTTGTTGAAGCCAATCTTGTCAGATCTTTATCTCTTGAGAAAGGTCACAAGGTCTCCGAAATAAACGTCTGTAATCTTCATGCTGGCTAAAAATAAACAAAATCTTGAACGTAGGCAGGAAGTCAGCAAGATTCAACATCCTATACTCCTGTTTATTCTCGAACTAAGAGGCAATCCATTACTTCCAACGCATAAAGAATTATCCCTTCAAACGCTGGCTAAGGATCCTCAAGTTTATCGAAGTTCAGCTTCAATTATTCCCTTTTGATGTCAAGCCCTTGTGCCAAGAGCCAAAGGCTTCGCAGAATTCGCCTGTTTAATGTGTTAAGTGCGTCGGTATTTCGGTTAAATGGATTTCGTAATAGGGAGACGGGATTTTAGAATGTATGTAATGCCCTGAGTGATTTTGGATTGTGATGTGGTAGTACAAATTGTTCCAATTTCATGTACCATTAAATATTCGATACTGATTTTGGATGAGTCTTCTTTGCCCCACTAGCCGTCCCACGAGAGGAGCAGAAAATACAGGCCTCATTTTTGGAGTTTATTCTGCCCCAATTAAATGAATTAGTGGGGCAGAATACACTTGCATGAAGTCTTAGTATATTTTGCCCCACTAGAGCTGGCATATGCCAGCTCTAGTGGGGCAAGTGTTTTATATTTTGGTATTTAATTTAACAGGTAAATAAATTGTTAAACTGCATTTAGTTTCAACACAATATTATTTTACTAGCTTTTGCCCGCGACTTCGTACGCGCATATCAATATGAAATACACTTTAGGACCCATTCTCATACCTACCGAATATACATAAAAAAATCATAAAATCGATCGAGCCGTTGCGGAGGAGTGCGACCACAAACACAGTGACACGAGATCCAGGTAGTAGGGCAAAATATACCTACTAAGATTTCATGCGAGCGTATTCTGCCCAACTAATTAATTTCAGTGGGGCTGAATACCTCCAAAAATGTGGCATGTCTGTTCTGCCCCACTAGTGGAGCGGCTAGTGGGTTAAAGTAGACTAATCCGATATTTGAATCTATTATTTATGCGTAGTTTGATTTTGAATCCCCGTTGAATTGTGGCGTAGTTTCCTAACTATATTTAATATAAATTATATTCTCTTGCAGAACAACCGTTTTATTCTTCAGTATTTCAAAAGATTTATTACCTTTCTGCATAATCTAATTTAATTTTCCCTCTGCTCGTAAATTGCTAATAACTATTTCCACTTATCTTCTAGCCCAGACAACCTAGCTTACTTTACCTCACTATCCATATTACTAATTACATTCCGTTTGAAACCGCTTGGGAAAAACTCTGCACGCAAAACGGCAAGTGCTCTTCAAATGACTTTGATCGCATTCTATGAAGCCTTTGATACTAATTGATACAGAAAGTTACTTATGAACATACAAATTGAATATCGTGTCAATTATCAGTATTACCAGGGTTTAGGTTGGTTTTGTAGATATAGAAAATTTTGAAGTATAAAATAATATATTTTTTTATGATTTTATTTTTATTTCTTTTTAGGGTTACACATATAAATTGGATTTTGGATTGGCGTCTAAAGAAGAATATGAGGCTGAAGTACTTTAGGACAGGAGGCGGCTAAGAACTTGCCATTAAGGCAAACTGATTGTTCATGGAGTTAAAAAAACTGAATGATAAATACATACCTAATAATATGTTATAAGTCACCGAATATTTTCAAACTGAATTTACTCTGCTGGTATTTATTTTCATAAACCGTTGGAGCTTTATAACAAAAATATCACTCAATTAGCGACACCAATAAAAAGGTAAATCGGAAGAGTACACAAATATTGACAAGTTGTTTCCAATTTTATTGCTAAGCATTCAATTGCAAGCACTCGTTTTCTCCAACTTTTATAATTTACTGTCTTTGAAGTAGTTAATACTCTGTATTTATTTGATTTCTTCCTTTTTCGTCATTTAAGAATGTTGGAAATCGATTTACTTTCATATCTAATATTAATAGAACATGGCGTCTTTGAGGCTCCAAAAAAATGACATTCTTTCAGCAATCCCTTATATTTTGGCATTTCGCGACACTGAGGTATATTTATCATTAATTTTAGCATAGCGTTTAATAATAATCTACTTTATTGTCTAATCGGTTATATAGTCCAAGTATTGTTTAATAGGTACTCATATTTAATCAATTTAGATAGAAAACTATTTGTAACTATTATTGACTTCTACTTTTACTTTGTTTATCAGTAGTTTGTGGTCCAACCTTGATTAAGTGTCTCTGCAACCCTTCATAAAACCAATACTTCATTGCGAAAGTAATATTATTTTCACCTTACATACAACATATTTTTCGATACAAACAAATGTTTTCTCAATTCTTCTAATCGCACCACAAAAGCACTTGTCATGTCACCTGTTTCAGTTTCCCATGTATTGTGGTAATACTTGTCTACTGTTTTTGGCATAGTTTTATGCTTGACTAAAAACGATTCCTTTGCATTTCACATATGTTACCAGATGCTTCTATATGCTATGATACCATTAGACATAAATTAACCTGTTTCGAATTAATGAATATCTTCAATGTATGAATATCTTTAATGTGTATTAGACTACCTGAATAGATATAATCTTTTAATTATACGGGTGCTACTACAACTTTGGAATCTAAATAACATTCTGATACTTTGTCTTTGTTTAGAAATCTCAAAACAATATGAATTGATTCTAGTCTCTATGCCAAAAATGGTTCAAACTCATTGTTTACAACAAACACAATTCTTCCATTATTCGTTACTTTGAAGACTTTGAAAGTCAATTCCTGTTTATTTGTTACTCTGAACAATTGAACAGCTATATTTAATAGAAGACAAAAAATGAAAATATCTACGAAACGTCATAATCCAAAGATTCAAAGGGAACTGTAACAAACATTCATTCTCGGAGAGGAAATTTGATTGAGCCTTGAATTTTATTAGGCAATTAAAATTCATAAAAAAAAATTAAAAGGACCTTTTTTCAATTTGAAAATGGGGACCCTTCGTTCCAATAATCTTTTGTTTCTGATGAATATTTTTGGGAGGAATCTGTGAGTGTGATTAATATCTTTAATAGAATACGGGGGTACTGAACTGATGTTACCAATTTTATTTTCAATTAAGGAAATATATCAAGGTTCCTATTAATTTTTCAATGGCGTAATATTGGATAAGACAATCAAGAGCATAGTTCTAAATACCTAAATAAATGAATGTTTTTTTTTATACAAAGTAGATTGATGTTTTTTTTTAAAAAAGACTCAAAACACAAGTGTCCGTCCATCCAAAACAGAAGTGTCGCTTCAAAGGAGTCTGCTCAAATGAAAAGAGTTTGAACAAAGGAGCCAAAATCCGAAATATTCGGAAAATATACCTCGATTTAATCTCCATTGTTGTGGATCCTCGTTAAGATTCGAGTCGGTTGGACAGAAGTAATTCACAACGTTCATTACAGTAACGAACGTTCTGTAGCGATATAGAAAAGTTCAGAAAGACAACGTACAACGACATTTTTCAATTTTTGAAGAATGGGAAATCATCAAATGACTGCTTCGGCTCTAGGCGAGGTGTCAGTCTGTTGCTGACTAAAACCCATCCGTGCTCCTCCAAATGCCCTTTGCGTTCTAGGGCCACGGTGACTCTTTCGAACAAATTCCGCAATTCTCCATGCACCTGTCATGCTATCTCGTCACCATCCTTGGTTAAATCGTAGCACATTAGTAGACCTTAAGCTTTTGGACATTTGGTTTACCTTCCTACAATGCCATCCCATCTCAATTGCATTAATATGGTAAATGTGAAAGTTAGTATGTCGAATCTGTAAGGAGCTTTGGATGCTAACGAATCCCACATCAACGGCTGCACGGATTTGTTTGAAATTTAGAGCACAGGTAGATCAATACCTGGATTAGGATTTACCCATGGGCGAAGCCACTGGTAAAAGCTAGTGTTGCATTAAGTTCTTAATAAGTCACTTTTCAAGCAGCTTGATGCTGTGGCATCAAATCTGTTATTGAACTAAAATAAAAGCTAGCATCTGCATCAGACCCCTTGAAAAGTGACTTGTTGACGTTTGAGTCTGTTTAAGCTCGTTGTGCGCAGGTGGCCTTCTATATTTGTTCTACATTGTGGCTCCATGTACACTTTATCGCTGAATTGAAATTATTCACTCGCGTTACAGTGGTATCTCTGTTAGTTTGAGAAATTTAAATGGAAGCTTTTGAACGTGTTGAAAGCATTGTTAGAAGTTAAATGTTGAACAGTTCAGGGAGTTACACAAATTGTAATTTTGAATTCAAAAGTTAGAAGTGACCATTCCTTTTTTATTTAATTTTGTTTGAAATATATAAAGCACGAATGAAGTACTCCAACAAATAAAATTCGTTGTTTGTCTGTTAGTGAAAGAGAGAGTTAAAGTAGAAATCGGTGACATGTCGGAGGCTATTTCTTATTAAGAAAGAAAACTTGTTTACCTATTTGGTACACACAGAAAAAAGTTGTAGAAAAGGAGACTTAATTTTTATAACAACGACATTGTGGGCCCAGTTCAACAAAATGCATGTTATGTGTCAACCTGTAGTAGCCAGACGCTGGTTTTTAACTGAATCTTACGTTGAGTGTGCGGATGCAAATCAGTAAGAAATGCTGTATACAGAAGCTGTTGCTAAACCTTTATAAATAAATGAATATAGAAAACATTTTATAACCATCAAATCTTCCAACAGATTTCAAAACCACTAAAACACCTTCTAACATCGACTTCAACCCATTAAAAATGAAGCAAAAACCATACAAACGTACAAACGCTAAACGAACTCCAGAGATTACCTCTGCAAGTTTAATCTAAGAAACTAACGAACCGTTTGCTAGAGATTTAATACAACTTACGTTCCTCCTGATCCAATAATGGCGAGTAACTGGAATATGGAGTAATTCCACGAATTCTGTGAATAATTTCAATTTAGAGGTAGTTGGAGGCAGATAGAGGGAGGAGATTTGCATTTATTACAAGATTAGATGTGGGTTTACAATTTTAAGGGAGATGTCATAATTTTGAAGGAGGTAGGTTAAATATAAAAAACTTTTTTTCAATAAATACAACTGACTTCCAAAAAAAAACCAGGTTCCGCCGAATCGATGTTTGAAAATAATTTACCTTTGCTTCCATTAGACATAATATATTTAGAGTTTAGTAGTTAAATGTTACCTACATAAATTCCTGTGTATCTACTTAACCGCATAGTTTTGGACTGACGTTAAACTAAAGTTAGAAACACAGAAGTAAACAGTCGAAGCGTGCGCGACCATGAAAAGTAATTAATTTGGTAACGTTATTTTCAGTTTTAATTAGGTCCTTTACTGATAATGGGGTTCCCCGACTAATTTGTTAATCAGTAGGATTTTAATTATCTGAGATTATGGTATGTGGTTACGAATAAGGAAGCGAATTTTACGATTATTTTTTAAGCATGTTCTTCAATTTAGGTCATGGTCGTCGATTAGTAAGAACTAATTGTCAAAGTCCCCATTGGGAGTCTGCCAACGACCTATGGAACGAAGTATACTGAGTGTCCTAACAGACCGCATTCAAAACTCTTTGTTTCCTCTCAGTTGCCAGGTTAAAGTGAAACTGGGCTAGTCACATCTGCCGCATGTCGGAGGACTAAGGGGCGAAGGTTACCACATAGTGGGCAGGATGAGCTGGACACCCTTTCAAAGGACGGGCCCAAAACGACAGAAAACTGGGGATAGTTGAAGGTAGAAAGGGAGAACCTTGCCCTGCTATAGAACAGCACAGGCACATAAAAAAAACAATTGAGGTTCAAAACGTACGCACGTTTATAAAATGTTCAACGGCCAATTGCATCAATTCACTTGTGTTTTATGTGTCAAAAACGTCAATCTTTTACATCCGCGTCCGCGCCAAAACTCCATTCCCTATATTTACAAACTAAAGGAGATTTAGGTCGGGTACACTGCTCTAAATCGCAATTTATAATGAATTCATGCCCTGCCGACCTCGCAGGTACACGTCGTTATGGTATCGCCTCCCCTAGGAATGCTTGTTGGCTTTTAATTTATATTAAGTGACCCTCTGAATACCTCCGAAATGCGTTTTCATTACAGGATTTGATATCTTTTTAACCTGTTTGCTTGATTCCTGGGGTTTGCTTAAGGGGAATGTATCAGTGCTGCCCACGATATCCTTCTATAAGTTTTTGAAATTGCAAAAAAAAACAGATTCAGCATCATATCGTAGGAATGATATTAAAATGGGTTTTCGGCGATAAAATATGTAATTATCAAAGTATAAAATCATTAAGACAAGTCAAAAATCTTAGTTCAAAACTAATATAAATATTATTTTGGTATCGAATATTTCTTTAAACATTGAATTGACTGGTATTTTTTTTTTTTAAACTTAATACTGAGCTATAATAAAAAAATAAATAAATAAATAAATTTTACTGCATCCCCCTTAAGCTTATTTACTTTATTCCGAGAGATTTCGCTTAATATATTGCGGTAATGAAAAATAAATAGCATCAGATTATCGTATTCCAAGTGAAATAGGGGAAAATGGAGCGAAGTGACGATTGCGAACAAGTATTTATTTTCGATTTCAAGGGATCTTGGATTCTAATGATGCTGGAAAAATGTCAAGTGCTAGCTGTCTGATAACGGTTTTAATTTAAGAATCTAAGTATAAAACCAATAATATATTTTAAGGAGGAAAATAACAAATCAAAAAAGCTTCAGTAGCTGAAGCAGAAAAAAGTCAAAAATTGTGTGTGAAGTTAAAAAACTTCAATCACAATTTTTTGACTATTTTCTTAAAGTTTAGAGGGAGAGAGAGAGTGATTTTAAGTTTTCTATAGAAAGTGAAAAAACACTATTTATCACCACAACACTTTTTTGAAAATGTTCTCTGATAACTATTTAGACCTGGGTATCTAGCGTATGCATACCAAGTTTCATTAAAATCAGTTCATTCATTTCGAAAAATAAGGACTTGAAAGTTTATATGAAAAGCCGTTCTGCGTAAACGCTCATAACGCTAATGCGTATAAGATCAATTGTTAGCCAGACCAACAGTCAAATAAACGACTAGTTACTAACTATTGTTGATCCAAATACTTTCAAGTTAAACACAAATTTTGAACCCCAACACATCGGCTTTTTAAAATCAAAGATACGACGATAATATTGACATCTTTTTGAGTCATGAGTTCATCACAAATGAAACCCAGTAATTTATTTGCGAAGTGCACTACAGTGTATCAAATAAAACACGCTCTGTTTATTTAACACCAAGTGTATTGCGCTTGAATGCATCGTTTTCATGTTTAAATATGTCTCAATTTATTTCAGACATAATGTTATGTTGGCACATGGGTACCTACGTCATATACTCGTAGAACGACAAATACAGATGTTGGATACGAAATTTCTGGAATGTTACTTACATTCGGTGTCTTTGCATCTGGTGTCACCTAGACGTTATTAAATCGATACTGCGTTGCGTTGACGTAACCGAAAGCTACATAGATTTACATTACTGTGACTCTTTGTGTCCTGGCGTGAGATTAACCAATCGAACGGAATCTATTCAGCCGGTCGATTCTGTAAACAATTCGAAGTGAAGGCTTCGGTGACAGCTGAATGACAGCTCACTTCGTGATCACTTCAGCTAAAACTCCACTTTGACGTGTTTACAGAATCGCACTGCAGGCCTACGTCATAACAACGAGTTTTGTAACCAATTAGCTAAGTCAAAAAAACGCCACGACACGACACAAACCAATAATGTACACCCGGCTTAACAATGCTTTTCACGTCTACGCTAGAAACGAAACTGCGAAACGATTTAACACTACGAAAAACGCTATTTTTTTTTAAATTCTTGTGCACTAAAACTACTTATCGATCATCTGCCTAGCTTTTTTCCCAACTATATTGGGATCAGCTTCCTGAATCCAGTTTGACTAACCGGATTCAGCTCAATGCCAGTATTTAACGTGGAGCGGCTGCCTACCAGATCTCCACAACCCATTAATTGGGTAACACGGTACTTCTTGGCAAAACTGGAGTTCGATTTTCATTAAAACTACTTATCAAAGTGATAATAAAGTTCAGGTACAAAGGCGAGCTTAACTCAAAGTTGAGTTTTCTTACAGAAAACTATGCATGAATGGCGCACGATTTTAGGATGGTGATATTGCTTGTTTTGGAGAAAAGAGTTTTTGCGTAAGCTGGAACCATATTTTAATTTTGTTTTCAGGCAGGAACTAAAGCAGACACGGACGTTAAATATAAATGTACAAAAAATAACTAAATATTGAAAAAAAAATGGCTGAACCTTAATTTAAAACAGAAATTTACAAGACTTATCTTGCTATCCCAAGACGTAAGGTTCGGGATCTCATTTAGATTAATATCCTGATGTTTATTATTTTTCCTCTTTTTATTTAGCTGCAAGTCTTTTGTGTGTTGCCATTTTTCTGTTTTATGAATAGAAGGAAAAGTACTAGCTTATCAACATAAAACCCCTCGGTGGAAAACTCCAAGAAAAATATTCAAGAAACATGCATTTTTCATCTTCAGCACAACTTCGCTATTCTTAGAACATATTGCGAAAGATTGTTTTACTTACATAATGGAACTTTCTCGATGTATTACACTAAGTGTAATACGTACTTATAATTCTGCCTACCTCCTCTAAGACTTAGAAAAGACGTAGGCAGAATTATAAGTACGCTGTAGTGTAGTAAAGAATTGTGAAATCGATTTAAAAACTAAATTTATGCTGACTAGTTTCGGAGATGAGGTGTAGGGAATTGTCAATTTTCATCATTATTTGTTTTAAATGTATGAAATAAAAAATGTTTGTGACGCTCACGTTACGCCCTTTCATTTGACATGTTTAAGGCACAATCTGAAAAATCGATAGAGGTTTGACTCAGGAAAGTTCATAATGTGTACCAAATTTCAACTGAAACGGTCCAGTACATTAGGAGTAAATTGGATGTAATAGACGAACAGACAAACATTCAACCAGCCAGACAAGTAGTAAGCGAAGTACCAACCAGTACCAGTAGTTCAGGACGTTCAGAACCTAAAATACTATACATGGTTTTAGAAAACAAGCATGATCATATACTATGAACCACCAAAAACACTTGACCAAAATTCAGTATTTACGCTCCACCGGCAAAAATAAAAGTGGGTAGGAAATTGTGGGCAATCACGACATCGCGCAATTTCCATACACTGCAAGCTCTGTGCATTCATCGTCATTTTGGTAGCGCAAATGTCGGAAAATATTTCAAAATATGTAAATTTGTACCAAATTATTGCCCATGCTATACATATTTAAATTATTGCTCACTAGCTTTCGCCTCGAAAAAGTTTCGCCCGCGTCTAAGGACAAACCAAACATTACTAGCTACTATTTACTGCTTCTGTTCCTAAACTATGCACCAGCAATGTTCTCTCTACCACTCTTGATTGACTGGTAGGATAATGGTGTTACCACACCAATCAATCAATCTTCAGTAGAAGTGGTTAGTCGACGTCGATCGATAGTTTCTACTACACCAATCGATCGATGCCATGGATCGATGGTAAATGAATTAGTCGACGTCGATCGATATTTCTACTTCTTTCTTCGAACAGGCAAAGCAACCACTCCAATCGATTAACGTCGATTGATGGCATCGATCGGTGGTCGATCAATTGTTTATCGCTCGGTATCCGTCGATCAACAAAAATTACCATACCAATCGATCAACGTCGATCGATCGACGGCATCGATCGACGATCGATCGATTGGTGTAGTAATACCCTAAGGCATCATCCGAATACAAACCGGTAGAGGAAGCACAATAAGCTGTTGATCCCAGCCGTCATTTGTAGATTTGCAGAACAGTCGTTACTCATCGATCGATATGCAAAGGGCTATCGTGAGTCAGGGTTGCGGATTCTGTTCGAAAGAGTCACCACGGCCCTGGAACGAAAAGGGCACTAGGAGGAGCACGGATGGATTTTAGTCAGTACGAGTCTGACACTCCCTTCCGCTCCGCCTAGAGCGGGAGGAGACATTTGATGATTTCCCATCCATAAAAAGGGGTATCGTGTTACTCAGTTACTGGGTTGTAGAGGTCAGATAGGCAGTCCCTCCATGAAAAATACTGATACTCAGATGCATCATGTAAAACTGGAAGCCGACCCTAACATAGTTGGCAAATGGCTAGGCAGATTATGTTTTAGCTACTTATACATATTGCTTGTAATCGTTATGCTAATAATGTACGTAGTAAAAAAGTTTGGCCGCAGTGCATTTCATCATAGTGACTGCACAACGTGATGTATTAGGTATTTCGTTTTATTTGGTTTCAGTTTTTTGTTAGCGTGCGTCATATTTGCGAATTTTTATTCAACTGCAAAGAGAATCCCTCTATGCAGCTAATGGTTTTTACTTTTTTATCGTTTTTTTTTTATGTTTGGTTAGTAAGTATGGCCTTTTTTCAATCAAGCTCCTGCTTATTTGTCAAAAGCGTGTTACAGAACAAACACAATACCTCTTAAGGGGTCGTTGTACTCATCATTATGAACAAATTTTACTATGGGACCAACCCCAAAATCGCGAAAAAGAATCAGCTGTTCAGTACATTTTGTCGAATTGTGCTCGTGGAAATGTATGGAGCAGTCGTTATTTTTTTCGCGTTTGTCTCATAGTAAAAGTTGTTCATAATGTCATCATTAACGTAGCCACGCAACGCAATACCTCTTAAGGGGTCATTGTACTCATGTACAATGACCCCTTAAGAGGTATTGCGTTTATTCTGTTACACGTTGTATATACATAAATATAAAGCGCATCGCTGAGAAAGCAGTCCTCGGGAAAGACCACGACCCGCCGAACATTTCTACGATTCTATTTTTGTTTGAAAGGGTAGACTTCCCAGGTGGTACCATTGTCATCAGGTCAAAATCTCTCCGCCAGCTTTCAGGGCGAGAGTTAAGAAAATAATTTTGCACAAACAAATGTCTATAACGTGATTGATAAATGTTTGAATCTGCTTCTTATGTCTTTGTCTACAAACTATGTCTCATTATTGGGCAAGGTTTCAAATGTTATTAAATTATAATTTATATATGATAGCTTCTTCTCTTTATTTTAAATTTTGTTTCTATCAAAAACGGTTATTTATTTTATTTTGTTATATTTATCGTTTCTAATTTGGGTTGTAAGGGTATTTATATTATGTTTGTTTAGTATGATTTTTTTTGGGTATTTATATATTTTAGGTCGTTTTTTTCTCTATGTTATTGTGTTTTTTTTTTGTTTTTCTCTTTTTTTACGATGTTATTATTATTTGTAAGTTAGTATTGAGAGAAGGGGCGGGCTGTAAATCAGCGTTGACCAGTGTTGTGGCCATGCTGCACACTGCTCAACATTTGCTGAGCCCGCTCCTTTTGCCACACAGCACAAATTTTTGTTTATTTTTTTTTGTTTGTTTTTTTCATAATATTATGACTGTAGTGTTGGCAATAAAAAAAAAAAAATAAAGAAATCTGATGATGACATCCTGGAGAAATCGAGTGAACTTAAAATTTTATAGGCACACTGGAAGCGATTTGGATATATTTTGGATGAGTATTTCCTCGGAGTGCAACTATTTCAATTTGATGAAAATCTAATGAAGAACTTCGGAGATAGGTAACGGAGGTCTTCAATAAATAATAGCAAATGGACCGATAATGCTGATATTGCAAGTCTGTTTACTGTTTACACCAGTTCATAACAACATCACGCCCCGGCACTGTGACGGGGTACGCATGTGTGAATGTCAATTTAGTTGTGGAGTAACATCACTAAAAAGTATAAAACTTTTTTACAGACAAATACAACTGACTTCCAAATAAAAACACTACAAAGTATAAAATAACTTTAATTTCACGAATCGATGTAAAAAAAACGAAGAAACAAAATAAAAAACACTGACTTCCAAAACTAAAGTTATACTTTGTAGTGTTTTTATTTGGAAGTCGGTTGTATTTTTTTTGTAAAAAAGTTTTTATAAATGCAATAGTTTAGACGGATGGGTGTTTTTTACTATATCACGCCAGAACGGCTGAACAGTGCTGGATGAAATTTGACACAGAGATAGATAGAAGTCTGGAATAGCACTGGCTTCCTTGGGATAGTTTAACACGGATGAAGCTACTGGCAGAATCTAGTTTAAAATATCACTTAAAACTGTCATTTTGCAAACAATTTTTTGTTTTAAATAAAATGGTTCTCAGCATCTCTCTACCAGCGGCTGTGTTCCCTTCTACATATAACCCGTCTGCCTTCAAAGCAAGAGTGAACAGGCATCTTCTGGGCACGCTCGCTCCATCATAGACCTCTCTTTCCATCAGGCGGGATCGAGGTCAAGAGCAAGCCCATTCCTCAATAAGAAAAAAAATAAAAAATATATGTTTGTGTTAAAATCAAGCAGGCCTGTGTCTTCTACATTACATTATTGTAATAACTTCTAGATAAATGTCTCTATGTGACTGTCAGTGTCACACAGTAAACAATTATGATTGTCGCAATATGCATCAGAAGCCTGTTTCCTGTTTTTAACAGCGGCAAATAGAGACGGGATTGCACTATAAAACGTACAAGAATACAGTGACATCCGCTCACGATCTTTGATCCGATCCGTCGAGTATTATATTCATGCTATTCGTGACAATCTAAGAAGTCGGATTTGACAGCTGAGCAGAGAGGGATAGAAGATCGCTTTACCACAAAGTGCGAAAGAGATTTATTTCATGTCTCTTTTATACTTACTAGTAAAGCAATGTTGTATCCTGTTGTCAAGTCCGACTTCTTAGATTGTTACGAATATAAGGGACAGTACCGAGTGCCAATTTGACTAATTTTTAAACAACATTTGCATTCGCACGTCAGTCACAAACTGTCAAAAATGCACACACAACTACATTTTTGTTTAAAAATGAGTAGAATTGGTCCTCTGGTATTTATAGGGAGCATTTTTAATCCAATCGCAGTCGAAAACTGTCAAAAACACCTCCGAATTCCCGATATTTTAAAAAGGTTTTGACATTTTTTGTCGCTAAAATAATCTTGTGACTTGAATTTGAACGCATTCTAGGCTTCTGGAAAGAATTTGTATCGATTTCAAATACTATATAGTAACAAGAATGGGATACTGATTTGTAAATTCAAATCTAAAATACTTTTCCCCTATTTGAGATTTGAAATTGAGCCTTGTTTTAAAGTAATCTAAAAGCATTTTTTATAGTTAATTAATAATCAAATTGTACATAAACAAGATCAGGATGGTCTGGTCAAGATTGTATGCGATATCTTTATACCTACAGGATAGTAGTCAGAGTGTCTGAAACAACTCTAGTACCTAGATAATATATTATTCTTAAAACCCGCTAACATTATATTAAAACAAAAACATTACCTTATTTTTTGTTGCAGAAATACGAATTACCCACTTTAAAACTCAAACTCGCATCAGAACTTTTCAAACATCACAAAAACAACACACAAAAAACAAAACAGTGTATAAATTCAAACATAAAACAAAACAATATGTATGGCACTTTAAAACAATTGACAAACAGCGTTCGATTATTCGAAATCGAAAATCAAACGTATCGCGCGAAACAGTTCGTGAATTCGTGCTAAGTCGCGCTCGGTTCGTACGTATACTGAGTCGCGATAACCGATTGCAGAGCCAGTGACGCGACCGCTCGCTTATCGATGATGCAATTTTATGATGTTGTTAAAATTGCATGAAATATAATTTTAAATATTTTGTCGTTTGCTCGTTTTCGATTAAATGAAATTTCAAGGCGGTAATTACGTAAGATACACGCTTTAAAAAAACGTCATTGTTTAAATAGGACTGCGTCATTGAAATTTTGCTTGGTGCCAGGGAGACTGGCAATGATTGAATGACAAAATTTAGTTCAGTCAAATTACGCCGAAAATAAGGAAAACTTAGTATTAATACTAAACTCCGATATTTTACCCTAAACGTGTAGAGTATAGGCAGAGAAGTATGTTAAAATGTATCTTGCGGAAATTTAAATAATAACTCGATGGGATTAAATATTAACTGGCATATTTGTTTGGAGCATTTGTAGAAGAGATCGAGTTCTACAAGTAGGTCAGTAAATTAAACATTTTTAATTCGAGCTAAAAATTGACTAAGTAGGTACTTTCTTTTCATAAAATTACTTTACTAAACATATTAATTCGCTAACCAACAAAATTCTCTACATATTATTGTAAAAAAAAAAATTAGAGATAACTTGCTTTTCATTTTATTGAAATAAACGCGGTTTTGTTTTTTTTTTCAGAATGGCCGGGTAATGGAAAATGTATATTTTTTAATAAGATTAAATACACTATTCTAGAAAAAAAACAGTGCTAGGAATTTTGCAAGATTGAAAGCTAATTTGACTGGCCTGTTTTTTTTGTTAAATCGGCGAGTGGCTTAGTTGCAAAAATAACTTTTAATTTCTGTTTATATAGACCAAATTACAGAATAATCTTTAGATTTTAAAAACCGCGCAGCACTCCAAGAATGTGTACAACGCATTTATAAAATGCAGTTTTTTTAAATCTTTTTTCTGAAGTAAATAAAATGCATACTAAATAAGTGTTTACAGCTACAAGAAATTGCATAACTAACTACAAAGTGTTGTAAAAGGGCAGTAAGTGTGAAATCGCGAGTCATACGCGTGTTTAATTTTTGATAAGAGGTTGCGGAAATAGTGACGTGCCTTTTAACTTATCAATTTTTGTAATATTACGTAGGTATACATCTGCGGCATGTTGCCAACGGCAGAAGTAACTGCTGCCGTCGACGCGCCGGCGGCAGCCGTCGACCTATAGCGACACTTGCAGTTGTAGCGTGCCGCGGCCGAAGTTCACACAACACGTATCGACGACAGCAGTTACTTCTGCCGTTGGCAACATGCCGCTCGTGTGTAAGAGCTCTGAGAGACGACTTCAAGTCTAACAGGGCGCAAATAAATACATAAAATAAATTACTACCTTTAACATTTAGATTATTCAAAGGTAAAATATCAAACTAGACGCTCTTCCTTTTTAAATAATTTTAAGCGTCATACATAACACGGAATAAGTTTGATAATTTTTTTAACAATTAACCTAGTTTCCTAAAACTAAACTAGACATTCAAAAAACAATAAAAACTACCGAGTCTAGGTTGTGAAAAATTTCTGATCATATAATTAATAAACGTTACAAAATATATTTTAATTTAAAATTTGCATCATTGTTGCATTCATTTTACATAATATTGCAAATTATTAT
The DNA here is from genome assembly GCA_947386135.1 of Melanchra persicariae. Taxonomy (NCBI): domain Eukaryota; kingdom Metazoa; phylum Arthropoda; class Insecta; order Lepidoptera; family Noctuidae; genus Melanchra; species Melanchra persicariae. Next base: position 8,970,381 of record OX376652.1, on the reverse strand, counting down.
GCACACTTTTACAAAATATTTAAATTTATATCAGTAAATTGTTTTAAATAGACATTGAGTGAATATTACATTATTTAAATTATAAATTATGTCGACGATTTCTTGTTAATCCGACTCAGAGATTGCTTTAAACTTTGTACTGATTTTTATCTGGAAGACAGTTGTATTTTTTAGTAAAAAGTTTTTATTTTTCAACCATTTAGTGCTGGTACTTTCAAAAATTCCAACCACTCTCTATCTCTCACTGTCTATCTCCTAAGTTCTATAACAGATCTTTCGGAAAACAACCTCTTATTTATTCATTTATAATTTATTTATTTATCCTTTATTTCCAGCAACTAAGGCTTATGGGCCTTAGTTGCCTAACACAATATATGTATAAGTATAAAATCAGTAACTAATACGACGGAACTATATGTCGGAGTTATTCCCGAACATATTTATACATGTAAACATCCGTATTAATAACCTCCTCCTTTTTTGAAGTCGGTTAAAAACTATCTTGAACTGACACATTTGTTTCTGCATAGCTCTTAAAAACTTCATCTAAATCAATAAAAAATGCACATAATAATTTGTTTTATTTATTCTCGATTACATTAAAGATGAGTTATTGCTCAAGTTCAAGATTAATTAGGTACTAACACATCACACTGTCATAAATCAAAAGTCAACTCGTATGGAGATAAATAGTTTGTGATAGCAGTCTATGAATAAATATTTACTTGAAGAATGGAGTTCTTTGACTCTTTGTTAGCAAAACAATGTTTTATTATTCAACTTTTGAAATTAAAAGCTAGTATCTTTTTCATAGCCCAAAGGTGACTGGTAGGAAAAGGCTTGTTGCTTAAATTTCCACTACGGTACCTACATGAAGTTTTTTTTAGTTAATATAGGTAGTGGATATCCCAAGGCCACCCCCTTTTTTTTTGTAAGGATGGGAAATCATTAAATGACCCCTTCCGCTCTGGGTGGAGCGGGAGGGAGTGTCAGACTCTTACTGACTAAAACCCATCCGTGCTCCTCCTAGTGCCCTTTGCGTTCCAGGGCCGCGGTAACTCTTTCGAACAAAATCCGCAACCATGGCAGGATATGGCCCTAATGGCCCACTTTCCTAATGACCCGGGCCTGTTCTGACCGGACGGCGAGCTACGCATTGCTCGCCGTCCGCAGGCATCAATCACTGCGCCATGCTTAGGAGCATCAGTTACTGAGCGGCGCAGTGGCTGACGTTCGTCTGGAGGAGGCGAAATGGGGCCGTTATTGGTACTCCATTTCAGCCCCCTCCGAAGCCTCCTGTGGGCCACTCCTTTTTGCAAAAAGAAAACACTGATCATAGCCCAGTAGCAAATAAATTATTTGGTGCCAAACATCAAAATAAGACGGGCCTAAATTACGATAAGATTACGGAAGACTAGTTAATTTTCAGATTATGTCAATCAACCACTCAGTAAGTTCTAGTAGCCAGTTACGCCACTCGACAACAGAGTAGGGATGGCCTACATATCGAGTATTACTCACCGATAAAATAGAATAGACATCTTTCAATTAAGATTACGTTCACCACGTGCGAAATCGATATCACACATATCGCGGTGTCAACGACCGAACAACAAATTTATTCAATTTATAGACAATCTTGTCGGGGCAATAATGTCATGTTTACTTTCGATAAATAATGATCAAGCTAAGTGGGTGATTGACCCATAACCGGACCAGTTAGTGATGATCCCTCTGTTCAATACATTAATTGGATTAGTAGAAGATTTCTTGGAATAATTACGAGAAACATTGTATAGATTTTCACATTGGAATGTTTATTTATAGTTTTGACATTAAATGTATCCTTTTATCATCTCATAAATCACATTAGAAGTATATTTATTAAAGAAAAAGGTCTCAGCGATGTTTGGTTCAGTTATAATGTTGATAATATAATAAACTGCGAACATCTGGTTGTAAGGTTAAAGAGGTCAGACTTCTATACATTTGCGATAAGAAAGATCAGAGACTCGCCATTTTGTGAATGATAGATGCTGTAGACTAGACATGTTCTTGATATTTAAATTGATGCAGACTGTTGTTTTAGAGGTCGACTTCTGGCAGTCCTGCCAGATTCAGCAGGACACCAGTATGTTATTGGACACCCAAAAACCAGTTACTGGGTAGCGATATGCCTTGGTGGAACTGGTTGTCAGAGTTTTGGGCTCCTGACTACCCGTAACGTAATCTACGATAGCAGCAATTCAGCCCGCCTATCTCGCCCCCTGACGACCGATACTTCTTCTTCCAGTTCATTTACCAGTTTGTAAACATTTACAAATAAGTGTAATTTGTAATAGAATAACAACCGATTTTTCGATAGTCTTAAATTGTTGAACTGTTAACACTGCAATATTTTCATACGTGAATAAGGGCTACCACAGCTCATGGTCACTCTTCTGCCAATATTTAAGAACCCACAAAATGCTACTACCCGTACCTATTCGCACTTACAAATTGTACACTACAAACAGAAACATTGATCCATTCTGCGTCTCATCGGTTGCTATCAGTGGCAATATTAACTATTTACGAATATACAAACAAGACCGTCAGCTTAACCTGCTTCCCGAGGCACAGATAGGTTCAAAAATATGCGAGTAAGTGTAATTTGTAATACATAGCATAGATTTTCGACAGTCTTAAATAAAACAACTAAACAAACACTAAACACTGGTAAACACTGAAATATTTAAAATGCTCATAAACCCTCAATTTAAGAACCTATAAAGTGATTACACACGCTTCCGTATGTATTTGCAAGTTTACAAATTATAAAGTGCAAATAGTATCATCGATACTTTCTGCATACTACTGTCCCATTACTATTGCGGCACATTGGTCGTTATGCTCGTGTACAACACAATATATTTTAATATTCATAATGCATTTTATATCGATAACATGCATATTAGTGTTGTGCAGGATACTGTTACTTCATGATAGCGCTAGTAGTTAAGTGATTAACTTGAAGAAAACTTTGTGGTCGTCGCGTCGTTTTAAGTTTGAAAGTGACATCGTCTGAAATGAGAAATGGTACGTACATGGTCATGGTTTTCGGGGCTTTCTGCTGTCTTGATCCTCAGTTTTACACAACTTAAACAAACTCGGAAACTAAGCTTCTAAGGCCCGATAGTCGAAACTGAAGACGATTGATACAGTGCGTTGAAAACACGCGATATTTTTTGGAATATTTATTGGAAATCTATTTGACGAACTGGTTAATTTTGATGTAGTAAAATACGCTATTGTCAAGTGTGGTGTAAATAACAGCATATGAGAAAAAATATTTTGAAGCAAAACGAGCATGTAAGGATCGTAGCAGCCTACAGCAATTTCTGCCTACCAATAGGCGTGAGTTTATGTATGCCCATCTGTTATGTTACACTAGCTTTATCTCACGGCTTCACCCGCGCTGTAACCGTCTCCATACGAACATCTACTTAGGTACCAAAACACTAATACTACTTACGGTGTACGTAATAAAGATTATTCTATTCTATTCTTATCTATCCTATCCTATCCTATTCAAACGAACTTACTTTCGCATTTATAATATTAGTTAGTATGACTGTACACGTTTAAGGGTAATGTGATCGTGACGTAAAGCGAACATGTCGTAAAATAGTCTAAGCAAGAATGAAGTAAAAATAGTACATGACATTCAATTTTCAATATGCATTCACCCGTACAAGCCCTGAGAAAGCATCCCACACGAACAGCGTTCTAAAATTCTTTCAAACTATCACATTTCATAATGCACCTCGAAACTAGAACATCGAGACATTGGTATTATATCGATATACTTACCCAACAATCGGTATACATCGGCAACGAGTACCAGTTTCTTTCACAACTACATGTCCACATAGTGTAGTAATATTTCTAACGTTCCACGTCCGATGTTTACCCCAGGAGTGCACCAAATGTATTCTTAATGACGTTCGATGCACGATATAAAACTCCTCGCGAGCTTCTCAGGTATACGATACGGGAAAGTAATCCGTTTTTAAAATTCTTGAACTTTTTCGAATTTGCAATTGGAATCAGCAAACAGTTTTAAGTTTTTAAAAGTAGAACGTTAAATATTCTTTGAGAGATTTAAATAATGGATGCAGTGCGATTCTGTAAACATTTCGAAGTGAACACCCGGGCGGGGCGCACGATAGGTGAGTTGTCAAACCATACAAATAAGATGGAATGACAGCTCAGCCGGTCGATTCTGTCGACATCTCACGGTGTTCACCTAGGCGGAGTGAACGACAAGAGCGCTGTCATTCCATTTCATTTGTATAATTTGACAACTCACCCGTCGTGCGCCCCACCCAAGTGTTCACTTTGACATGTTTACAGAATCGCACTGCTGTTGTCGTTCACTCCGCCTAGGTGAACACCGTGAGATATCGACAGAATCGACCGGCAGTATGTTTTCATCGAGTGAATTTCTTTAAGATATTAGTAGTTTTTCTGTTGCATTGTAGTTTGTATAACGCTGCACAAAGTGCTGAATTAACGATCAGAATAATATGTACATACTTATTAAATATATCGCCAGGATTATAGCTTCCAAATGCAAAATTATGCGTTTGGGCACGTAATCTCAGAAAGCCTGAGCTGCGTTTTTACCGAGAATTGGGAAAAGAAATCATACTGTATTTTAACTGCAGGCGTACCCACCAAAACAATAGTAGTATAAATAGGATTTTCATCTAAGGCTTGTATCATGGTTGTACAATTTTTAAAATAACAATATTTTGCAGGTACGGCCTTTTAAGCTTTTTTTTTGTTATTCTATGTTAATTTATGTACCTAATTGGAATTATACCGTAAATAAGTTTAATTAATAAATAAACAAATAAATCAAACTGACTGAAACCCTAACATTTCAAAATACGAGAGGGAATATGCTTGCAATGTTTTTTATTTGCTAAATGAAATAAGTACTTATTAGCAGTAATTTTTTTTCATGCATTATCCCTATTGCAGCCATGATTTCTGACTAGATTGACAATTTTTCGAGTAATCCTTGCTACCGAGTGCTAGCTATTTTTAGGATACGTAAAACGATATTTTTAACGGACTTCTTTCATGCACCACACCACATCCACATACTGGTCGCACAAACTTTAATTTGAGGCAATCAACAGACTTTAAACACTATTTGAATCAACATTAAACAAAGACCACACTTGAATTTCACCTAAGAAAATGGCTACAGCACGCGTGCATTATAAATTAGTACATTGCAGCGCCACCTAGCGCTTCAACTTAGAACTAACAGTAGTGCCAAGTATTCAGGAAGACTGTTCATCAATTATTCTATGTTCACACTACGTGAGCTGTTTTACATTTCTGTACTAAATTGCTTATATGCAGGAGAGTGGTCTAATGACTTGAGATGCTATGCTTGATATACCTACAACGTGTAACATAATAAACCAAATATACTACGTACATAAACAACGTGTAACAGAATAAACGCAATACCTAAAAAGGAGTCATTTTACTCATCATTATGAACTAGGTACTTTTTCTATTGGACCAACACGGAATTCGCGAAAAAATAATCGATTGCCCCATACATTTCTATGCGCATAACTTGACTGAACAGCTGGTTTTTTTTCGAAATTTCGGGATTGGTATTGCGTTTATTCTATTACACGTTGTATGTACGTAGTTCAGTAGCTTCGCCTGTGTAAGAGTCAAAAATTATACCATACCACGTATACGAATGGCGAAATAGCAATATATAAGGAATTTATCACGTGGCGTTTCGACAGCGTTTGCTCCCGTACATAAATTCCACCATGCTACCGCTGACAGAATGTCACTTGTCTATATGCCTCAGGGGAACGTACTTCCCTGCCAGGGCTGCGGAATTTGTTCGAAAGAGTTACCCCGGCCCTGGAACGCAAAGGGCATTTGGAGGAACACGGATGGGTTTTAGTCAGTAAACTTTGCCCAGAGTAAAAGGAGTCATTTGATGAATTCCCATACTTAAAAATAGGGAAACGTATTTCTAGGATAAAAGTGTCCTATGTCCCATTGCAGGTCAACATGGTTAACCTGTCAAGCTTTCAACCAAGCCCAAGTTTCTTCATCATCATCATCATCATATCAGCCGAAAGACGTCCACTGCTGGACATAGGCCTCCCCCAAGTGTCGCCACAACAACCGGTTCTGTGCGTCTCGCATCCATCGGTTACCCGCGACTCTCACCATGTCATCGGTCTACCTTGAGGGAGGCCTTCCAACGCTGCGTCTTCCGGTACGCGGTCGCCACTCCAAAACTTTTCGGCCCCATCGACCATCTGTTCTGCGAGCAATGTGCTCTGCCCACTGCCACTTCAATTTGGCGATCCTTCGGGCTATGTCGGTAACCTTGGTTCTCTTTCAAGTTTCTTGCTTTCTTTAATTAATTAGCCGTTTAGCTGTTGCTAAATTGTCTTTTCAGATGAAAGACGATACGTAGGGTACCTATATTCGAGCGGATTCATGTGACCTTCACCAGGCCGCCGGCCTTAGATCCATCGTTGCTCCATTAAATTAGTGCACGACTTGCATACACTCGTTCTAAATGCATTCACGCGTTCTAAATTTAAATGAACATACCGACTGACACAATTTTGACAGGCAAAAAATCCTCCCAAAAACAGGTCACCCCTGTCTCTTACAAACTTATATTTCTGAAGATCGGTAGGTAGCAGCATCGTATGCACAACATACTGTCATATATGAAACACTTGATTTCCCTAAGGTTGCAGAAAATCAGACCGAGCCGGTTTCTGCATATGATTACGTTCTGTATTTCTGATTCAGAAAATGTGGGTGGGAAAACTGAATGCGGTTCCAAAAATAAACTTCTATTCCTTAGCGTTTTTCTAACAGTGGTGGAGCCAACTTGTCAATCTTTCAACATAATGATATGCCAGGATATGCCTTTCCTTCCTGTGTATTTAATTGTTTTTGAAAACTTTATTAAGATTCATGAATTCAGTTGATTGCTACTAAAAATTTGTCTACAACAAAAAGCCAATCCATTTTTAACAAATATTAAAATTACTAAAGAACGTTTGCACCTCACAGTATATACGTATCACACCAAAAAATGGATTGAGTCGTGCTGCCGTGCACAGCGAGGTTAAGGGGAGCCCCCTTAACAGTCTTCCCCGGGGATGTGCCCTAGCAGGCGTTGCATAGCTGCTCTATGCAACGCCGCTAGTTCCGGAATGGTATTTTAAGGGGTCACGGGGCCCCTTCTATGTGCTGATGGTGATCACCGGGGTGGTATTAATGAAGTAAAAATCCCACACTCCCTGGCCTTTACCCCAAAAGTCCAGGTGCCTTTTGAAGGTTTCCCCCAGAAAACAAAAAAAAGGTACCTAATCTTTGTTTAGTTCAGTCTTACAGTCAATTACAACATAATCAGCTGATGTTGAAAAATTTAAACTGACTTTATCAAAAAATATAATATATACTATAAGTACTAGATATTCCATCTATGTACCGATGAGCACCTAAAAAATACAACGTTACCACAGAAACTATTTCCCTGGAAACTATAAACATTGTTCGTCGAGTTTATAAGGGAGCTAATCCAATAACTTGGCTAACACATCGACACGCCTGTTGCATTATTTATACAGGTCCAGACTTATTGGAAACACCGGCTGACAGCACGGTGTGTCGTTACAGGGTAGGTGGTAGACGTGAAGTGAGGTAGGTGAACTAAGTTTGCAAAACACTACAAAGTACAAAATAGGAAAATTGCAGACTCCTAAAGATTGTTATAAATCTTTATGGGTAGGTTTAGGTGTTATGATTTCATGAAATACTAAATTTGACATCAATTCTAACTGAAAAAGTTGTATCGATGATTGTAATGAATAGAAGTAATTCTATAAATACATAATTTCTACGGTCGCGAATCATATTTTGAACAAGGTACAACCTCACACTGACCTGCAAATTGCAAAAAAAAGTAAGAAAATTTGAATTTCGCGGGCTACCCTGAAGCATCCACTTTAAATAAAAAAAAAACTTAACTAACTAAAATTAAAAACAATCTAAAACATGGCGTCGAAAAATTCCCCCGCATCCCGCACTGGTAATGTGCCCAAAAGGCTGGCAGCATTGCCACGTGGTATGGCAACTACAAAGTACAAAATATCTTTGATTTCGGAAGTCGGTGTTTTTAGTTGTTTCTTCGTAATTTAACAATGACTTCCGAAATTAAAGTATTTTGTACTTTGTAGTGTTTTCTTTTTTATTTGGAAGTCGGTTGTATTTTTTTTTGTAACAAAGTTTTTATTTTTCAGTTTTTAGTGGTTCCCCAAACCTACATTCATAGGAAAGCAAAATACGCAATATGGTTTACTTACATGACGTATTTTTTCCCGCGATTTGGATTTCAAACCTACAAAACTGATTTTGATGAAATTTCAATGGGACCAAGAAGAGAAGTATAATCGTTTCACATAAAAGAAAAAAAATCAAATCGGTTCATAAATGACGAAGTTATGTGGTAAAAAAGAAAAAAATATCAACAACCGAATTGAGGACCTTCTCCTTTTTTGAACTCGATATAGTGTATTATGTCACTGGAAAATTGCAAACGCCGTAAGATTGTAAAATATCGCGTGAAATTTTGAACAAATTTTTCTTAATAAGTCACGGATATATTGGAAACTATTGACAATTGAATTTGGCTGGAATTTATTGTATAGAAAACGATTTTCATAACATAGAGAAATTGTAATCTAATAAATGTTTTGTACAATCTTATGGAATTTGCAATTTTTCGGTTATATAATTATGGTTCTAACACCCGGCTTCTCATCGAATTATTATTTCTTCATTTAGGGATCTGTGTCTTATTTCCAGGACATTCATCATCATCTTATCAGCCTAAAGACGTCCACTGCTCGACATAGGCCCCAAGTGTCGCCACAACAACCAGTCCTGTGCGTCTCGCATCCATCGGCTACCAGCGACCCGTGACTTTAAGATAAATTATTTCAAACATAATATTCGTACAAAAATAGAAAATAACGAACTCAATAGTCCAAGCATCCATACATAACATTCTTTCTTCCACACTCCTGCGTCTTTTCAAACAGTCGCGTTTTCATCGTTTCCACATGACTTGAACGCCTTTCCTCAACCCTTATCAACTACTTCTATAGAATAATGTACTGGACTAGAAAAATATTGTGACGCATAAGTTTGTAGATTTTATAGATGGAAATGTAATTTGCGGTGATTTTTCGCAAGTTGTGTCCCTGATGCGCCGCTCACGAGGCAGTTCCAAGAGCTTCAGCTATTCGCATGGAGAATGGATCTGGATCTGGATTGCCCAATGATTCGGTATTGGACCAGGCTTCATGTTGAGTACTCCGGATCCAAACCTAAATTTAGACTGAGATGAAATGTATTTAATCTAATAGTATTTATATTTTAATTGTAATTTATACTGTTTTTAATTAATTAACTTTTGTAATGTAAATTAAAAAATGAAATTGTAATGTTCTAATTAATTATTTATTGTTTCTAATTTTTATTTATTTTTAATTTCACATGTATGCATGCATAGGACTGTCTGGTTCTGAAATAAATGAATTTATTATTATTATTAATTTATTTTAACATGGCAGTACAAGGCATTAAATTGCTCTTTCACTTATATCTTCGTAGGAGCTCGAAGAATATCGTTTATAATTACTTAAAAAAATAAGGATCTGGTGCCTTAGGGTTAAAGTCAGGAGCACTAAGGGTTCCGTATCTATTATCTACGTAAAGCTTCTTTTCGTTTTCTGCCATAGAATTGTAGTTTAAGGCCCAGTTTCCGCCAAAGCAAAGAGGAGAGGAGATGTGTTGAATAAACCAATCCGGTTTCGTTTTTTCCACATCTCTTCTCCGCTTTGCTTATCGGATTGGTTTATTCAACACATCTCCTCTCCTCTCTGCTGTGCCTAGGTGATGGATACGGAAATCTTAGTGCTCGTGATTTACACTTCCTCCAGTTCTCCCGTATTTTCTTTTAAAAAACCTTAAACTAAATACCGTTCTTTTAACAACCTAATCTCTACACGATCTCATACTCATTGTTCCACTTAAAACATCGCTGTATATTAACATTATAACAAGGTGGAGCAAGTTTAAAACTTAATAAAAGCGTAGTTTAGCGTCCCTATTAACTGTATCTCGACGGACATAGTACACAAAGACGTTGAATAGAGGTTCTGTTGGCATAAGATAGGCGGGTATGCTTTTTTATTTTAAGCATTGGAAATCATCAAATGACTTTTCCCGCTCTGGGCGGAGCGTAAGAGCGAGTCATATTAAAACCCATCCGTGTTCCTCCGAATGTCCATTGCTTTCCAGGGCCGCGGTGACTCTTTCGAACAAATTCCGCAACTCTGGCAGGCACTGGCCCTAGCGGGACCCGATTACTTTGGTAACATCTCTTTGAGGCGCGCGTGGAACACAACGCGCCGTCGACCCGGGCCTGGTTTCAAGTGAATAAAATGAAATTTGAATCTGAATCGGTCTAGTACCTAGTTTCGTAGAAAGTTCGCTGATACAAACGGACAGACGAGTGGTCTTTCCATATAGAGTAGCGGAACCCTAAAGAAGAGAGCCAAAAACCCTATCATTTCCCCATTAACAATGGTCAGTCAAAACTATAATAAATACGAGTTGATAGGATATGAAGCGGTCGCGATGACACGCAGTTAATAACATTATGTATGCAACGTGGACGTGTCATTCACGATAATTAACCGCTTTTAAATGAAGTTAAATTAATGGGGAACAGCGACATCAAGTCCTGAAGCTGTAATTACATCAAAGGCATAATTTGCTAATTGATGTATTACTGAAAATGTATTACTTTTACCACATCAAAAAGTAGTTTTGTATAACAGTAAAATATTTTTTTAATCTCAAACATTATTAGAGAGTAGTGTGGCTCAGGAAAAGAATACATAGAAGAATCTGCGGGAGGCCTTTGCCCATTACCTTGCCAATTACCTTGGACAGTACACGTTAAATAAAGAAAGACTATATTTCGAATTAACATGAACTACGATGAAAGAAATTCCGGAGTGGCTGGCATGTCGCATAAAAACCTAAAAAGCTTTGATTTACATAATATTTTTAGCAGAACATTAATTTCTTCGTCGAACCTCACAAGGAATCCTGGTTAGTGATTGATATTTATTTTAAAACATAACAAAAATTTATTACATTTTTGATGATGAATAACTGATCTAATTAAGAAAAGTTTTGCCAGGTTCTATCAAGAAAACCTTATGCAAGTGTTCCAGAAAGGTGTGGTCATATTTAAGGGTGATGTTGGGTAGCTGATATTAAGGGAAAAAAATCAAAACATTTAAAAAAATTAGTCGAATTGAGAACCTCCTCTTGAGAACTTTTTTTAAGTTGGTTAAAAAATTAGATTCACCCATAAGTAAGTATGACCACACCTCTCTGGAACATTCTGTATATGTGTCTTTGCAGCGCCATTAGACGACTTTTATCCGGGAAAAATAAACGGGTTCTTCTTGATACGACAATAATCCTAACTAGTTGTTACATGTAGAAACAAGCACAACCAGGAGCAATCAGTAACGACACACAACCATACAATATGACAATATAACTATCCTAAAACACCGCTTCCGCGCCCGCTCCGCTCAACACAAACGCCCCTCCTTTACCCCTCGCAACAATTGCATTTAGAAACCCATTTTGTGTAATACAGCTCTCTTTGTTATTTGCATAGAAATTTTCACCAAAGCTTCAGATTATAATATTGCTCTTACCTTATTTAATGTAGGTAACTGGCTTTTCAGAAGTGTTTTCATTAAAAACTAGTTGTTTGTTTAAGTTAAAAATAGAAGATTGCTTGCAAATTAGGTTGCATGTAACTAGTCTAGCTAACTAGTTTGACTAAGGTAAATGTGTTTGTAATTGAAGTTGGTTCCAACGGATAGAGAAACGGTTACTTGGTTGACCTTTATTTACGTTTTGACTTTTTGCATCAAGTATTTTTCGGAAAGGAGCTTTTCCTTTTTAACCGACTTCAAAAAAAAAGGAGAAGTTCTTAATTTGATTGTATTTAATTTTAACTATGTGATAGCTTTTTGCGCGTTGTCTCTCGTGGTCCAACTCTCTGGAAGCATCGATTCTCCGGGTCAAAAAGTGCCCTGTGAAGCTTAGCAATATTAGCTTTATATATCAGTCTTAGCAGTCTTATATCAGTCTGAGCTGTCCCACAATTGTTCAAAGGATTTCCTTATTTTTCTCTCATTATTGTGCTAACTCACTCCGAATCAGGAGGAAGCCAACCAAGGCATCCTACCATCATTTTGGTTTACCGTGACCCCACCTAGCTGTGTTCCATTCTTGCGATATATGAGTCCAAAGCTTTGGTGGCATTCGGCAGACATGGCTTGCCCAATCCGACTTCAATCTACCCGCAATTTTGATCTATTTTACAAATCTCGAATTCGGATAAGTACTTGTCGAGGCTACTCCTATTAAAACTCATATTATTATTTTGACTTCTCCGTAATATTATATAACTATTTTTCCGCTTTTTTTATAAAATCAGTTCATATCACTCGTAGTTTAAATTACATTCAAAATAGAGATGTCATTTTAAAAATGTACCAAGCTGCTACTATGTGCTTTACCAACATAAACATTTTTTGTCAGAACGAATGCTTTGAAAACTGTTTCTATTTGCAAAGAACGCAAAAGCTTGCTTTTACTTTGAACTAGTTTATTGCGACGATGAAATATTGCATTTTACATAACTTTTTACATATTGCTAGCAACTCCTCATGCGTAAAGGTTTTCAAGCACGCTTGAAGGACTCTTTAAAATATCGATAGAAAAGTGCATAATATTATGTGAAAGGCATGCATGTGAGCAATACTTTTTAGATCGGTTCGAAGTATTTGGTTGTAGAGCTGCTTGTGAAAGAGGTTATTTTTTTTATAAGGGACTTATTTATGAAACCAGACAGTCATACAGGCACTCGAGTGATCCAATAAGTGTTCAATTTTTAAACGGACGTACAGAACCCTAAAAATTAACCATTATGATCGCAATGTTATTACCAATTTGGCATGTTAAATAAACCAGGAACATTTTGTTAAAAATGAGGCAGTGAATCATAAAAAAGGATAATACCAACTAATATAGCAATTATTGTAATTCATACTTCGGATCTAAGCAAGCATTGTCTATGCTTAGAAAACATTAAAAGTGTCATATTATTTATTAAATATAAAAAAAAACCAGATTCATTTTAAAAACCGTTGTTAATAAAAATGTAAGCATAAATAACATCTACAAGATTTACAAGCTTTTAAAATTAAAAAGGTGGAAAAGGATACTTTGTTAGCCTTATAATTTTGAAACTCTTTGCTTAGTAGTTAAGTATGTGCAAAGTTAGTTTTCTTCAGGTTTTCTTAGAAGCAACTCTTGAAGAAAAATATTTTTTTTTTTTTTTTTTTAATTTATTTATCGTTTATACGAAAGAATACAATATTATTCATTTAAATAGCAACCAAAAAACCACTAAGGTTTAGACTTGTGCTATCATGAGTCTATCTCAATATCGAACTATTAGATGTAAGTACAATGTTTATAAAGCACTTCACATGCGCAGGCCACCGTCGACAACAATCATAATACAGATGGTATGGACTATTGCTATCGACAACAACGCACACATATAAAATGCAATAATGTATTAATTAGTTAGGTCTTTAAATAGTTACATTCATTCCTAAATAATACTTAAGTAATATTGCTTAAGTTTACATTTGATATTTTTTCGTGTAATACATTTGTTAATTTCTGAGGGTAGACTATTAATAAGTCTCGGTATAATATAACCGGTAGTTCGTTCACCATACGTATTGTTGGCACGCTGTGTACGAAGCCTATTCTCAGAAACTGCCCGAGTGCATACAGGATGTTCGATTTTGTTTCTTAAAGATTTATTGAAGAATTGTTCTTTTAATAACATTAAATTTATTTGTGTATGAACTGGTAAGACATTACAGTGTTTAAAGAGGCCATTTATATTGTCGTAGAATTGATTTCTAATTTTGGGAGAAACTATTGTTTTTAAAATTTGAAGTTGAATTTTGTAAATACTATCAAGATAGGTTTTATAGGTACGACCATAACTACTGAGGCCATACTGGATGTAGGATTCAGCCATTGCGTAATAAAGCATTATCTTCACTTTGAAGGGCAGGCGGTTTTTTAGTATGGTCATAATAGCAAGAAATTGCCGAAGTTTATCGCAAACACGTTCAATGTGATAACTCCAGTTAAATTTATCGTCAATAACTACTCCAAGATATGTTTGTTTACTGACAACATCTATTTGTGGACAGTTACAATTAATCGCATTGACCGTATGCAAGCAGTCATGGTCATGGGCTATTAAGTTCCGTAAAGGCAGTTTTTTAACGTATGGAGATTTAATAACTAATAGTTTAGTTTTGCTTGCATTAAGTACTAAGCCAGCATCGTGACACCACCTTGTGAGAGCATCCAGGTCGAGTTGTAAGCGTTCACATGCTAATTGAGGATTTCTATTAGCAATAACAAGGCAAGTGTCATCCGCAAACTGATAACATTTACTGTTTGTGATGCAGTTACTCATATCGTTTACATAAGACAAAAAATGTAGGGGGCCTACTACTGAGCCTTGAGCTGTTCCCTCAGTTATAGCCATGCGTTCACTACAAATGTTATCAATTTTTACAGTAAAAGTTCGATTTTTGAGATAATTTTTACACCAATTAAGTAATGGACCACGTACTCCGCAGTCGTCTAATTTATCAACTAGCTGATTATGAATTAAAGTGTCAAAGGCACGTGAGAAGTCAATAAAGAGAGCAAGAACATATTACAACATATTGTTAAGCGGGTAAAATGTTTAATTTGAAAACAGAAAGGATTTGAATTTCGATTACAGACCTATCTAGTAGGTTATGACTTGAATTTTGAGGAAACCGTTTGATAATGTAGGTACCATTCGTTACGCAACTTTGTAAAAAAAATACTAAGAAGTCGGTTGGATATTATAAAGATTTAGAAGAAACACCGCAAACGATTACTACTACTAATATAAGAAATCTAGATTTTATTCCATAGTAAAAGAAACATCTGTATACTAATATAATAAAGCTGAAGAGTTTGTTTGTTTGAACATGCTTTCTTTTTATATGATAGCCACATTCACGTGGAAGGCCATAAGGGAACGTGATATGCACGTACGAAGTTGCGGGCAAAAGCTACTAACTTAAAAAAGTAAAGGAATAAAACACAAACTAAATATGGTCAACGATGATTATTATATTATATGAACAAGGAATCATCGTTGACCATATTTGGTTGTCTTCTTTCAAACCCAAAACAAATTACAAACCTACCGTAGTGTAGCAGTTTTCAACACAAATGTTGACTCATTAACTGGTAGAGATTACCTTGTTGTATTAAGTCCGCATATTATATGCGGACTTAATACAACAAGGCAATCTCTGTCGTTGCCAACTAGCTGAATCCACCGTTTTATTAAAAGTCTAGCCTTTTCATTTAAATGTGCCGTTTAATCAAGTCAAGTCATTAATCATGGGCAAGTAATTAAACGATATTTAACAAAATATGTCACTTAGGTCGCTGAAAAGTCGGCAAATTTAAATGAAAAGCCTAGGCAACCAATTAAACGGCTGATTAAGCTAGTTGGCTGCGACATATACATAAACATACACTGTAGGTACATTAAGTATAAATAAATTAGGAAGGAAAGTACGAAAAACAATATCGATAAAAGTATTCCCATCACTAAAGAAAAGCTAATAAAACTCTGCATTCTTTAATCATCTTCTATTTGTCTTTACACCTGTTTGCACCCTCCGGCTCCCCCTAGTCGATCCCCATAGAATGTTTTCATTAAACTTTGTTAATTTACGCCTTTCTCTCCCCTCCATCCTTTGGGGATGGATGCCTATCCCAAATTATTTTGTCCTTAATAGAATGAAAGGACTTCTTAAAGGATCTTTTCGGAATTGGCCCGTTTTATCGTCATTTTTGTAATTTATTTTTCAGATTAATATGATTGGCGTTAAATGGAAAATTCAATGGTTCAAGATATTGAAATCAATGTTATAATATATAAAACTCTTCCGTTACTGAAAGAGTGACTGACAGACAACGCACAGTCGAAATAACTGGTCGTAGAAAGCTGAAATTTGACATGTAGGTTTCTTGGAGAGTGTAGAGGAGCACTAAGAGAGGATTTTACGAAATTCTACGGGTACGAGAAAAAACGAACGGGATATGCGCGAACGAGTATTTATAGGCATGTATTTAACGCGGCGATAAACTGATCAGATTTTGGGTTTTAAAAATGATTAAAGTGTATAGCAAAAATAATAGGTTGGCAGCGACAGTGAAGTAGCATTTTATAAGTACAAAGTAGCAGCTTTATATTGAGTTGTCAGCTTTGTTTAAAAAATTGGCAGTGATTTTTTGATGTAGCAACTGTATTTATTGTTAGGCGACAACTTGACGGCAGATAGAAAGTTTACCTTCTACCCTAACCTGTCCGAGTCGGGGTGCCCTAAGTCCAGAGCTCGCTTCGTTCGCTCTTGCATCCAAAGTTCTCCTAGTAACAGTAGTAACAATGTTTGATATCCCACTGTTAATATTAGCCGCCAAGACATTATTTTTAATACCTCACCCATTATTTCATTGGCCCTGTTTAATATATTTGCTATCTTATAGTAGCAGCCATTATTTAGTTTTTATAATAGATCTTTTGCCTTTTGTAGCTCATATAATATAATTGTGCTAAAAATATTTAATCACTACCAAGTTATTTTTTTTGTAACCGAGTAATTAGTCGCCTAATAAGTTGTTATTTGCCTCAAAATTAATTAGCCGTATTTATATAAGGAACTGGTGAAAATTTAAATAATAATATATATAATAATAATAATATCTTAGGACAATCAACACATCGCCATCTGATCCCAAACTAGGCAGAGCCTGTACTATGGCAACCAGACAACTGATAAACATACTTATATATTTCTAAATACATACATATTATAGATAAATTACACACCCAAATAAGGTTGAATGCAGTATTATTTAAGGAGGACACGAGAAAATAAAGCTTAGAGAACAAAGCCTTCAATAGGTAAGTTGCAGAAGTTTTAGCAGCTGTAAGAACTTACATTGAAAAGGAACGCCGAACTGACACCGCTAAGTGAAGTTCGTATACCACTGGGGATGCCCTTAGCGAGCGGTCAGTAGTAATTTAGAATTTAGCTAGCTTTTTAGCCCTGGCTGGGGGCCTTAAATTCATTTGAGGTCACCAAAAATCCGGTTTAGCAGTTGATAGCCCTAGCGTGCTAGATCTGTTTGGCCATACTTAAAAAAATATTAAAGGGTTACATGTTTCTAGCGCTGGTGCAGGATGCTTAATGACCCTGCCAGGGTTAGGGAATTTGTTCGAAAGAGTCACCGCGGCCCTGGAACGCAAAGGGCATTAGGAAGAAAATGGATGGGTTTAAGTCAGTAGTCTCTCCCACTCCACCCAGAGCGGAAGAAGTCATTTGACGACTTCCAAAACAGCAACAACATTGAACAGTTTTATTTACCTAAAAGTCCAGACCTAAATGCAATCAATTTCATGAATTTCCATCTACTAGTTTCCATCAATCGTGGTTACATGCACTTAACACGTCATAGCTTTACACAACCTGTCAAGTACCACACTTGCGGTTAGATCTCATATGAAGTCAAGACTAGGACTAACTTCCTTACATAGCTACTCAGTAATTAGACACATACACATAACGTACCCGCCATAGAACAACGAGACGCCTCGACGACCACTGCTAATAGTCAACACTAACCATGCATGTCAGCGGTGTCATCGTTCAATTAAAAACGTTCATGGCTATAGGCTAATTGATACTTTTTTGAAATTCATAGCTCAATAATTAATCATTATTGTTCTGTTAGAGCTCCGGTCAGGGCACCGCTGGCACACCGGTGTGCCACCCGATTCACGCGTTTTAAAACTCTATTTTTACTTTAGCAAGGTATATTATAGGATGATAACTTTTCATGAACTGACCAAAAAGTGTTCGGTCATGATGGTCCATAGATTTATATTATCGGTGACTTGATGTCAACTAAAACGTTTCTAATGAAACCGTTAGGCTGTTTATTATGACGTCGATGTCAATCATAGTGGATGACTTTTTTTTTCTTTTGGTACATTACTGTGTTTTCGACTTTTCGTATTACAGATTTAAAAAATGTGTTTTCAAATTGAGCTTCCACAACCGTCTTCTACATTTATGTATTTTTTTTTTAAATTAGGTTCCTTAAGCCAAATTCTTCATTAAATGAACATGTTTTTAATTCATTATTTAATTTTAAGACCTAACCAAAAAATTTTACAATTGGAAATGGTGTCTCTAATTGTTGCTAGAGCGGTGATTCCTACCTCTATGCTACACAAGTTTGTACATACGTATCTATGTACTATGTTAAGCTCAGTAGCTTATGTATATAGACGTTATTAATGCCTTTAGGAAACACGCGTGCTTGAACGGTTGTCTGGTACCGTGTATCAATAGTAGGGATGCGACATGTTAAACAATATCGATATTTCTTCTTCTTTTTTCATACGCGCAAATCCTATTTCCCGTTCCCGTAGAAATTTCGGGAAGAATAATACATATATAAAAACCTTCCTCTGGTTTCTCTCATGTTCTGTTGATTCATGAAAACCGCATTAAAATCCGTTGCGTTGTTTAAAAGATATACGTACAGACGGTGACAGCGATTTTGTTTGATACTATGTAAATATTATGTTTTTGTTTGTACTGGTATTTAGTTGAATCCAGTTTGACTGGAAGCCGACCCTCATATAGTTGGAAAAGGTAAGGCTGATTATAATTTTTATTATGGTACAGATTTTATTAAAACCGATTTCGTGGTGCAATTTCAGTGAAGCCTAAATATGGATTCGGATTGGTCAATTGGCTCCATAAACAGTAGAATTCGAAAAATCGAGCTGATTAACCTATTTGCTGCCGACACTGAAAACGATGTCCAAAATAAATAGTATGTCGATTTTTATAGATATTTTATTGCAATCACAGTGAATTGGCATTTAGTTTAAAGAAATATGCGTTAATTCTGAACTGGCTGGCTTTACTAACATTTTCTCAGCTGTTTCGCAACCTTCAAGTAAATGGTTTAGAGAAATAGTTAAATCTTAGAAGGTGTTTGCGTCAAGTGTGTTAAATGTTAATAGGTCGATAAAAGAGACGAACATTTAAATCTATATTATGCGTTGTGTGGGTAGTGTTCAGACTGTAAGCGAGTCCTCAGGCGAAATATATTTAAAAATTGTGACAGCTTTGACGTTTAATTTTCAATGCCATTTACTTTATTGTTTTTGAACTGCGTATCAAAGCATGTATTCATGCATTTTGCCAGTCTACTGAATATGAACACCATTTTTCCAACCACTTTTAATTCAGTTTTTTTTTTGCATTTATTTTTCCTATCCTGTCACAAAAGAACTCCGTTTTTCGATATCGATAAAAAACTGTTCACATCACTAAAGCGGCATGTCTTCCAAGATTTGCCCGGGGTTATACCGGCGCTAGATGCACTGACTCCATATCTAGTACATACATACATCCACATATTCCATCGAAGTTTGCACCTTGAAATTCGCCAGGATTTCATGACGTGTAAGCAAAATTTCATGTAGTGTGAGGAAAATTATTAGTGTTTGTTAGAATTCCGAAGTACCACTTGGTAGTAGGGTAAGTCTTCTACCTGGCCTTGTTTGGTCGAAACTTCGGTACTTACTAGTATTATGTGGGAGACGGGTAGTGTGCATATAAGTTATTTATGTTGGGGTATATAAATGGACATTCCAAACATGAAGTTCGCATATATGGAGCATTCTCTGTAGGTACATTGCACGCCTGCCAAACGTGGCGATTATGGCAAAACCCAACCCCATCTGGGGGAGGCCAATGTCCAGGACTTTTCGGCTGATATGATGATGATGATGATGTAAATAGACCAGAGTGCTATGTTGTAGTTAAATTTTAGAGTTTTGAATGTGACTTTTGGAACAGCGTTAATTATCTGCCTAGCCTTTTCTCAACCATGTCGGGGTTGACGCAGTTATTGCGTAACACGATACTACTTCGTAATGCTGATTCTAACAGGCTTATTCATAAAAACTTTCTAACGAGATTCTAAATTCAATTTCTCCATAGAAAAAATTGGGTCAAGAACCTTAGTGCCAATTCTACTGATTTTCAAGCAACGATCGCTTTCGTATCTCAATCGCAAACTGTCAAAAATGTTTGAAAATTAAGGCTTTTTTGACAGTTTGCGATTGACATGCGAATGCAAATGTTTAACCGCTCAAGCACCGGTGTGCGCCGAATTAATAGCGAATTTAATGTTTATTTACCAATTACATAACATTCATTTTTTATTTGGGAATAATTTCACATGTCAGGGCTGGTGCTCTGCTTATCATAATTTTAGCTAATAAATGGTTACAAAGTTTTTATGAATACGGCAAGGTATATGTCTTTTAGGCTTTTCACTACCCACAACGACTGCCAATGAACTACAGTTGATAGTTATCATACTTTTCGAAGCGTATAAGTTTCGGCGTATGATATTGATGGGCCAACGTTGTATAAAAGTGAAGAAAAAACAGCAAATATTCTACTTACTTTTTTTCTTTCTAATAATATTTTGGTTTCGTTTCACAACGAAAATAACGAATTACCTACATAAAGCTTTATAAAGGGCTCTAAATGCGTTTAGCGATTTACCCGCTTCAACTTAAAACGAGCTTCACAATGAATTGTCTTTTTTATTACGAAATATTATGCTTAGGATAGACCCTTAAAAGTGCTGTGAAAATTGTGTTAATAGTATATGAAGTAAAAGGTTTACTTATGTGGACTCTTTATTATATAATAACAAATTATTAGAAGGGATTTAAAATTATAGGGTAGAACAATGGGCGATCTTATTAGGTACTAAAAGCATTATTTTTTACAGACAACCTTTGGTGGATTTCTCAGAGAAGATAAAAAGATATGCAGGTATTCCGTGGTGTCATCATCATCATCATATCAGCCGAAAGACGTCCACTGCAGGGCATAGGCCATCCCCAAGTGGCGCCACAACAACCGTCCTGTGCGTCTCGCATCCATCGGCTACCAGCGACCCTTACCAGGTCATCGGTCCATCTTGTGGGAGGCCTTCCAACGCTGTGTCTTCCGGTACGTGGTTGCCACTCCAGAACTTTTCGGCCCAAAATAAGGTCAATAAACAACAATATATAAAGTAACTGTCAATTCTTTTTATTTGAGTTTTGAAAATTAAGTAAGAAGAACAAAAACCCATACGAAATTCATAACAACAGTTTACACGCTGGTCTCTTTGATTCAATGAAATTCTAATCTCATCTCAAAGCAAGCTTTTAGATTTTTCAACACAATCCTTAAATCTGTTTTCCTTTTCATCCCCAATTGCAAAACTCCGGATTTTCCCATAAAAACGCCCCATACACAACTGCAGATCATCCTTTCAAATTTGAAACACGAAACGTTTCCATTATGGACGTCGTCATTGCTTCTAATGGCAGCCATTTTGGCAAAAGTACAGTCGGCAAAAGGAAAAAAGTATGTAGCTGGTACTTACTGTGCACGGAGTAAGTGTGAAGTCAATTCTCTGACACTAAGAGAGTTTAAATATATTTCTCACTGGAAAAATTAACAAAATACAGTGATAATACTAATTTATACGGTATTTAAAACCAAATGGAATAAAAAGTGCTCGGCTGCGTAACAAAAACAACTTTTGTGCATAACAAAATTTAATGCTTCAAGAGCCAAAGGTTTAAGCTGTGCGTTGGATATCAATAAATAAACTAATTTGAAAATTTTACTACTTATATTATGATAAAAACTCCCTTTTCCTTCTGCAACTGCCTAGAAATGTTACGACTTCATAGCCTGTACACTAATCTCATTTGCTACCAGTACATGCAACATTAAAGTTTATTTAGATTCCAAATTAAGCACACCTGTTGAACTGCCCGGAGTTCGGACGTATAGATAATTTGTTAATTCAATGTAAATTGCATCTTCCGTTTACAAGTTTGTACAGGACGGTGGCCTAATGAAGTACTTTGTACTGTGACGTTTTTAACACCTGTTTGCTGAAGGGATATAAATATTAATGGGGTCTGGACGTTTGAATGGTTTAATGAGGGTGTATCTCGCGACTGTTTGGCAATTGGGTCGTTTGGGCGTATTGAAACATTGAAGGTTTGATGTTGTTTGTGAAGGTACGTGGTGAAGTTGTCAGTCAGCATCGGACGTCATGCCATTGACAACTGCTGAACTGTGTTTTGTCTGTGGTGTGACCAAAGACTCATTGTAGTTAATAGCTGGTCAGTGAAACAGGTTTTTATTTAGTTTTAGTTCATAAGTTATTTTCTTTTAATTTTGTGTTTTTGGTGCGTTATCTCTGGCAGAATAAAAGTGTTTTCTTTCTTTCTTTTCTAACAAAGACTCTTTCATGGTAAAAATAGATTTTTAGGCTTCGGGCATCCGTAACAATTTTCAAACATCTATAAATGATAGCCGTAACCAAAACGACTTGACATGCTCTGCGAGGCACGGAGGAGTCTCGGTATGTAATGGATGGTCACCCATCCGCAATCCGACCTCGGCAAGTTTTGCTTAACCTTGAAGATCAAATCAAAACTTACCTATAGAAAGAAAATCAACATTTCTAGCTGTAACAGTTGATGTAGGGCTTACAGTTCCCCATGTCTAATAAAACTGAAGTATTTTATCAGGGTAACAGGGCAGAAACATTCACTTAAACACCTACCTATTGATAACGATTGCGGTCATCGGTCCACTCGTAGAGTATCGATTATGACACTTAATTCGATCGTTTGTTGTGGCCATTTGCGAGAAAAGCCTTTGAGCATGACAAGTTTATCATTAGAACTATTGTTTTATTCTGTGAAACGGTCACATAAGTCGCTAATTGGAAGGCGACATAATAGGTGATAATGGTGGCGACTGAACCTCATAATGGGTGCCTTGAAGGAGACGGCAGAGGCGTAAATGTACCACTTTTTTTTCTTTTTTTTTTAAGGGTGGGAAACTATCAAATGACTTCTCTCGCTCTGGGTAGAGCGGGAGAAGTCAAGCCCATCCGTGTTCCTCCTTTGCAGTTCAGGGCCGTGGCGTGACGCTTTCGAACAAATTCCGGAACCCTGGCAGTAAATGTACAACTAAAACCACATTTTTGAACCAACCGGACATAAATCCGTACTCTTGGCTCAGTACCTACTGAAAAATCAATGAATCAGCTCAGCCTTTTCCCAACTTCTTTGAGTCGGCTTTTAGTCTAACTGGAAACAGCTGAGTAGATACCAATAATGACAGCCGGGACCAAAGGCTTAACGTGCTTTCAGAACCATGGATGAGTCTTGGTACGAAATGGATGGTCAATAGTCACCAATCCAAGAACCGACCTTAGCAATCATTGCTTAACCTTGAAAATCGACTGATGTGGCTGTTAGAAATAATATATTATGTACATAAATAGGGAAGTAAAAACGTTATATTCAGTTCAGACATCTACGCCTTAATACGCATCATCATCATAATTCAAGTTAAATCATTTGTAAAAAGCCGCAGCAAACGTGCAATCTCTTTATGAATACCATCATTTGACGAAACAAATTTTCCACAATTTCTATTACAAGCCATGACAAATGAAATCACAACAATTACACTTCCTTGCGATGCTGCAGATCAAAAGAAATTGCTTTACCCCGCGACAAACATTCATTGTGGTGTTTTTAAAATCGTGTCTTTTGACGGAAATAAGGCAAATAGCCCGCAGCAATTTTGGCCAAGTTCCTTTATAATTTTGAGTTGAATTTGAGGTCTGTTGGCCGAATTTATTTTCGTTGAAACCTTCTCCTGATGAAGGGTGAAACCACTTTGATGTGTTGCATTTATTTATGGATATTTTTAACTTTTACGTAGTTCAAAAGCTCAAGTTTTGAATAAACTTAAATTGGACGAAACCGAAAATAACTTTCATTTTAATGATCAGATGAGACTAAATATTCAAGCAATTTAAATGCAAATTCGTACTACACGCATAAAATGTAATAAACACGAAGAAATAGAGCATAGTTTTCAAAGATAATTTTGTCTATTCAAATGAAAATGAGTCGCTTCAAAATACAAATTTTATTTCAAAGCCAGACAAGAAAAATGTCCGAAGATAAATTTTATTCTGGTGTAGATGTCGAAGACAACAATGCAATTTTAATTTATTTTTATCAAGTCTAGCTGTTGGAATATTTGACGATAGAATTATTTGTCTTGGAGCCTTTTATCTCAATGAGAAAAATGTCGATGACTCCAAGTTATCATAATATATATATAAAATTTGGTTTATGTTACTGTTTAAAATATTTGTTTTAAAATTAAAATAATATCGCCCTGTATAGTATAATTAGTTGCTTGTTTGTTCGCTACGCTGTCACACTTAAATCGCACAACCAATTTTAATGAATTTTGGTAAAGAGATAGATGAGACCTTGGAGTCGGTTATAAGATATTACTTTTGCATGCGAAGCTATGGGCAAATACTAGTTTTCTTTACTATAATAAAAGTCTAATTACGAACTTTTTTATTACTCGAGTTTATAAAATCCAGTTGCCGACCTAAGCACACATAACATTCTCTAATGGATTTTTAATTGTTATAAAAGCGTGACATTTACAAAGAACAAATTACCCCCAGTCAAATGAACTAGGGCTTACCGGGGTAAAGTATTATGCAGTTTGTGAGGGAAATAAAAATAAATAAACAAGGAAAAAATCGGATAACACGCTTGTTCTATGTTTTTACCCGACTGCTTCGTGAGTGTAATATTTTTTATGATAAATACGTTTAGTAGCTGATGGATTGAGTCTTAGATAAACTTTTTCAAGGGCTACAACGTCACTAGTGTGTAATACACTTCATTACATGTCTGAACATACAACGGTAAGGTAGGAGCCAGTTTACGAGGAAGTGCGAGAAAATGTGTGTCAACATTATTATTTATTATTTTTAGTCACCCACTGATGATAGGTTCATGATAATTTACTTCCCGTGGGTATCGTAAGAGGAGACTAAGAGACACCAGAGAATGGGCAGCAGCATTCTCTGTAGGTACATTGCTACAGCTACACTGCGATCGCCAACCCGTCTGCCAAGCGTGGCGATTATGGCAAACACTCCCATTTGGGGGAGGCCTATGTCCAGCAGTGGACGTCTTTAGACTGATATGATGATGATGAATTTGATTCATAAAACAGAGTTTCTATTTTTGCATCACTTGTATCAGAAAAAGTAACAGCCAACAAATTATACTAAAAGAATTTAGGAAGCGAGAAGTCTTATTAAACTCAACCATCCCGTGAGTAGTGGAAAACTTACCTTCGCAGATACTAGCGACGTATCTGCGAAGGTATGTTAGAATGCTGATTTCTCATGCAACGAAATCTATACTTTATATATTAAAGCTGAAAAGTTGGTTTGTTTGAACGCGCTAATCTCTGGAATAAGTCGAATTTTGAAAATTATTTTTGTACATAATAGTCACATTATGAGGGAGGGTATAAGCTATACGGGAACGTGAGAATGCTACTCGTATCTTTCACCTCAAACATCAACCAATCCCCAATCCTCCGAACTGACACAGCAAATAAAACATGAAATCGCAGACCAATTCCTTGATAATCACGAGAGCCAATAACTGGCCACTCACCCGACAAAATGTCATTTCAATTCATCGTTCGAATCTCGAATGCAATGACATTAACGGAGTGATTCCGAGCGGTCACGAGTCGAATGAAAAGGACGATCCTTTCGGTGATATGGTTTTTAAGATTATTTTTATAGATGACGATGTTCTTTGATTTGAGATTGGAATTCTGGTTTTAGTTGAAGCAGGTGGAGATTTGATATCTTTATTTCCCGAAGGGTTATGCTGAATTATATCTACGATTTTTTATGGATGGGAAATCATCAAATGATTTCTTCCGCTCTAGGTGGAGCGGAAGGGAGTGTCTGACTCTTACTGACTAAAACCCATCCGTGTCCTTATGCCCTTTGCGTTCTAGAGCAGGGCCGAAGGGTTAGGCTGGAGTGTATCTATGCTACATTTAGATTTCGCAAGTTATGTTTTATTTCTCAATACAGAAACTGAGCTTATTACCATCAAGGGCTAATAGATTCAGACTGCGGGCTGCTACTGAAAAATTGGAGATGGAAAACCAAATAAAATGTTACCTACCTGGCAATCAAACCCAGGTTGTTTTTATTTTTCACAAGCACTGGAATTACCGTCATTACGTAATTATTCTTTTTCAAATGACATTATGTCTTCGTGTATTCTTTTAATGTTTCATGATAGTGTTTAATGGCTATCTTATATTTATGGTCAACTAGCTTTTACCCCCGGCACCGCCCGCGTGGATGTCGGTTTTCGCGTAAAATGTAGCCTATGTCCTTCTCCATATCCCAAGCTATATATCTGCCTGATTTCATGACGATCCGTTCAGCCGTTTTAGCGTGAAAACGTAACAGACAGACAGAGAGAGTTACTTTCCCATCTTATATATAAAAATGAATCGCAAAATGTGTTGGTAAGCGCAAAACTCGAGAATAACTGAACCGATTTCGCCAATTCTTTTTTTGTTGTGTTTGTTATTGTCAGGAGAAGGTTCTTATGAAAAAAAAAAAAAAAAAAATTGCGCGGAAAATTAGAAAATTTAAGAATCCCTAGGGTAGGTGTAGGGTAGGTGTAGGGTAGGTGTAGGGTAGGTGTAGGGTAGGTGTAGGGTAGGTGTAGGGTAGGTGTAGGGTAGGTGTAGGGTAGGTGTAGGGTAGGTGTAGGGTAGGTGTAGGGTAGGTGTAGGGTAGGTGTAGGGTAGGTGTAGGGTAGGTGTAGGGTAGGTGTAGGGTAGGTGTAGGGTAGGTGTAGGGTAGGTGTAGGGTAGGTGTAGGGTAGGTGTAGGGTAGGTGTAGGGTAGGTGTAGGGTAGGTGTAGGGTAGGTGTAGGGTAGGTGTAGGGTAGGTGTAGGGTAGGTGTAGGGTAGGTGTAGGGTAGGTGTAGGGTAGGTGTAGGGTAGGTGTAGGGTAGGTGTAGGGTAGGTGTAGGGTAGGTGTAGGGTAGGTGTAGGGTAGGTGTAGGGTAGGTGTAGGGTAGGTGTAGGGTAGGTGTAGGGTAGGTGTAGGGTAGGTGTAGGGTAGGTGTAGGGTAGGTGTAGGGTAGGTGTAGGGTAGGTGTAGGGTAGGTGTAGGGTAGGTGTAGGGTAGGTGTAGGGTAGGTGTAGGGTAGGTGTAGGGTAGGTGTAGGGTAGGTGTAGGGTAGGTGTAGGGTAGGTGTAGGGTAGGTGTAGGGTAGGTGTAGGGTAGGTGTAGGGTAGGTGTAGGGTAGGTGTAGGGTAGGTGTAGGGTAGGTGTAGGGTAGGTGTAGGGTAGGTGTAGGGTAGGTGTAGGGTAGGTGTAGGGTAGGTGTAGGGTAGGTGTAGGGTAGGTGTAGGGTAGGTGTAGGGTAGGTGTAGGGTAGGTGTAGGGTAGGTGTAGGGTAGGTGTAGGGTAGGTGTAGGGTAGGTGTAGGGTAGGTGTAGGGTAGGTGTAGGGTAGGTGTAGGGTAGGTGTAGGGTAGGTGTAGGGTAGGTGTAGGGTAGGTGTAGGGTAGGTGTAGGGTAGGTGTAGGGTAGGTGTAGGGTAGGTGTAGGGTAGGTGTAGGGTAGGTGTAGGGTAGGTGTAGGGTAGGTGTAGGGTAGGTGTAGGGTAGGTGTAGGGTAGGTGTAGGGTAGGTGTAGGGTAGGTGTAGGGTAGGTGTAGGGTAGGTGTAGGGTAGGTGTAGGGTAGGTGTAGGGTAGGTGTAGGGTAGGTGTAGGGTAGGTGTAGGGTAGGTGTAGGGTAGGTGTAGGGTAGGTGTAGGGTAGGTGTAGGGTAGGTGTAGGGTAGGTGTAGGGTAGGTGTAGGGTAGGTAGGTAGGTAGCCAGTTGACGGGAGCGAAGCCGCGGGGGACAGCTAGTTTATAATATTAATAAGTAAGGAAGTAGGGATCGTTTTAATTGCGATGTATTTATCTTTTACGTATCAGTATGGGTTTTTCCGTTAGTATTTTAAATCCGAGTAAAATCTCACTTTATTTCAGATCCAATCCAACCACCAAAACCTAGATAATTCCTCACTCATAAAATAAAAAACCTAGTTCTTTATCCAGCTATCTGTCACAATAAAAGACAAATCAGTGACATAATCGCCAAATTGGCTCTAAAAGTCTCTTAATCCTAATATTGATCAGGCATTGTGCCCGAGATGGCGAATCGGGGACCGCTCAGAATGGGGGCCTTTCAGAATAGGGCGACGAGATGAAAGGGACTTGGAGAAATGGCAATATTCGATTGACATGCGATAGTGAGGGCGCCCGAGCAAGAACGAATAGCTTTATATCTAAACGCCTTTGAAAATTGTGGGGATTTTCTTGTTTAAGATTTTTTTGGAATTTAGGACCTGTTAAAGAATTTTGTTTTATTGTGTTGTGGCAATGATTGCAGTTAGTAGGCTTAATAGCAGAAACTTGATTCAAGAGAAAATAATAATATGGAGTCCGGTGGATTTTCTCAGTGTCAAAAACGTAGGTACCTACGTTTAAAAAAACAAAAAAAAAAACAGATACGTAAATGCCAATTTTCAAAAAAGTTTCCATCATGAAGGAAAGAAAATCTGTTTATTTCGCCAGAACAGACGCACAAAATAATGTGTGATAGCCAATGAAAACAAATAAAAACTGTTAAACGGCTACCAACAATCGTTTTTATATGTCAATATTTTCATGCCGCTAGAGTAATTTTGTGTTAAGCAGAATTTAAATAATTCAGATCGAGACTTTTTAATTTGTAATAAAGAGAAATAGAGAAGTGTTATTTTACGCCTGTTGGAGCCAAGATCTCCCCTTAGTCGTGACTGTAAACTCACACTTCTTTAATAAGTCCTTGACTTATAGGTATGTAATCCTTTTCTGCCTTTTAAACCGTGCTAAGTTAAAAAAACCACTTTCTTCATAAACAAAATAAAACATACCTTAATAACGGGAAACGTGAACCTGAAACAGAAATAGAAAAACCATTAAAATATATGAGCGAGTTCTTTGACCAAAATACTGTACTTAATAACGTCAACCGTTTAATACTTGTTTTGTAGCGAGCTAGCGTCATAAGACCACAGTGTAGGTAAACAGAATAGACCAAGTCCTTACAACGGGAGTCAAAACTATGAAGTTCTTGTCTGACAAGCAAGCAAAAACTGATTCTAGCAGTAAGTATATACTTGCTATTTGGTAAGCGGAACCAACTTAAAGTGGTTAATTGGAGTATTCCCATCTGTCTCCGAATGAGGACAAATGGGAATTTTTGTGTCATCTGTCGACGAAATTCCCATTTGGGGACAGATGGGAATACTCCGGTTAATTTAGTAGTAGTAAGCTCAACGTGCTCTCCGAGGCACTGAATCTCTCTCCGGTCGTGTCAGCTAGATCAGATTATGGGAATGATCCCTATCATAATATATTACAACATTTATACCTTTAGTTATAATTTGAAAATGCCAGTCGTAGTACGTAGTAAGGACTCCAAAACTTTGGCCAATCTATACGAATATTATCAAGCTGAAGAGTTTGTTTGTTTGGTTGAACGCGCTAATCTCAGGAACCACAGGTTCAAATTGAAACATTATTTTAGAATTGGATAGCCCATTCATCGAAGAACTCTGAAGGCTACATCATATCAGGCTACAACCAATAGTAGCGGAGCATTAATGAAAAATGAGATGCAGACGAAGTTGCATGAGTCAGCTAGTCCTAGAATATTAAGCTTACCAATGGAAAACTCAGTCACAACAGGTTCGAAAACACCAAGACCATAGGCTGGCCCTTCTGTCCATACCTGTACTTGGTACAACACATCAGCAGCGGTCGTTTATCACGGTGACAGATCATCCTGAGCTCTTAGAGATCCAGAATGACAAATGTTACGGTCAGGTAAAAAGGTTTCATGTTTCTTAAATTTCACTTAACTGCTTCCTGATGATGGAAAGTACCTTAAGGCCCTTATTACTTAAGGGGGGGAAAGCGTTTAGAAGGGTGCTCTTTTGAATTATGTTTTTTTTTAACTTTAAAATGTTTTTTTGTGTTTATGAATTTTAACGCATCTAAGCTTAATTGCTTTGATGCAAATCGTATATACAAGATGTAGAGCTACTACGTATTTCTAGTTTAAATAGAGTCTGAATTGCGTTAGACACTCCGAAATATTTTGTAGGAAATTGGTAATGCATTGCTTCATATGTCTGAAAAGTTAAAGCACATAGCCCGAAGGAGGGCTGGCGTGAACTGTGTTCAAAAGCCCCTTAAAATGTAGATTAAAAAAAAAAAAAATAGCCCGAAGGATCGCCAAACTGAAGTGGCAGTGGGCAGGGCACATAGCTCTAGTCTTTCGGCTAATATGATGATGACGATGATGATGAATAGCAACATTTTAAATGCATTATCATCATCAAAATGAACATTTTCAAGTCAACACCAATCTGAGTGTCATTAGGGATTTCATTCTTCTTTTCGAGTCGATGGTTAAATCTTTATATTGTTTGTGCCCAGCAGCAGCTAACTGCTGCATTGGTGGCATTAATGAAATCTTTAAATTAGGGAGTTAATTATTTAGTTATTATATTGTTAGACAGCAAAATTATTAAACAAAACCAGCGCACAAAAAAAAACTCTGTTACTTAGTTATGGATCCCAGCTAAATAGCATAAAAGTTATATGAAGCATGACGCCATGTAAATAACAAACAGCTGTTTCCGGGTTAGCGAGTATATCTCGTGCGTGTATCCGCAACTTGACGCAACCGTTTTTTTTCTCAGATATGCATCACAGTTTTGTCGCAGTGCGTCGTAGGGCAAAAAAAAATGTCACAAGTTTAATGTGTCTGTAAAGGGTGCAATAATAAATCAGTTTATGGAGCTTCAGATATATCATAGGCTTTTTTAAGGTTCCTATCTAAAGGGTAAAACTGGAACCTATTATTAAGACTCCGCTGTCCGTCCGTCCGTCTGCCACCAGGCTGTTTCTCATGAACCGTGATAGCTAGACAGTTGAAATTTTCACAGATGAAATAAATAGAATAAAATAAATATTTAAGTGGGGCTCCTATACAACAAACGTGATTTTTTGCCCTTTTTTTTTATAGATAATGGTACGGAACCCTTCGTACGCGAGTCTGAATCGCACTTCACCGGTTTTTATATTTTAATTACAACTATTCACACTAGCAGACATCTAGAAAATCAAGATATATTTTTGTCTTGAGTATTTGAAGTTGTGTTCAGCACCTGTCAAAGTCTGCCACTCGTAGTTCATGAAATATTGTCAAACTTTAGTGTTAAAGAAGAGATTGCCATAAAATTTTCAAATAAGAAGCTGAATATTACAGTAATAAAATAACTGATAGTCTAGTGGTAGTTTTTTTAACCCAAAGGTTGTCTTGTAGAGAATGCCTTGTTGCATTAAGTCCGCCCATGTACCACTATTGTACATAAAGTTTAAATAAATAATTATGTGATTATCTATATAAAAATGATATTTCCGCTGTCCGATACAAAGCTTGAAAAACCCTGAAACAGATGAGAGAATTAACTAGTATTTTTGCATATCTTTAACTGAAGGACTAAACAGAATCATATTTTTTTAAAATTAAATAAAAAATAAAATAAAATTAATTACTAAAATTTGAAACCACTACACCACCAAGTCACAACATTTTTCCAACGTCAAAAAGTCATTGACCTCAAAAAGGAAAAATCGCCACACGCTACATCAAAGCTCATGTCACATTGAATCCGAAATTTCGGACCCCAAGACCCCAAGACCCCACAGTTTGATTGACAGAAAGAGATAACCTGGGGTCCACCCCGCATATATATTACTTCGTCAATCCTTACTTTGTGCTATTCAAATGATATTCACATTCGGATTGCGGTGACACCACGTCCATTTTAGATGGGTTTCATGTTTTTGAATGAAATGGATGTCTTGATTCTAGTTTTATTTGAGTGTAGTTTCCAAAGGATAACCAACGGAACCCTATTACTAAGCCTT
Organism: Melanchra persicariae; assembly: GCA_947386135.1. Lineage (NCBI taxonomy): Eukaryota > Metazoa > Arthropoda > Insecta > Lepidoptera > Noctuidae > Melanchra > Melanchra persicariae. The sequence continues at coordinate 8,937,971 of OX376652.1, read as the reverse complement.
CGCGGTCCGTCTGTCTGCCTGTCTGTCAGCAGGTTGTATCTCAAGAACCGTAATAAGTAGTCAGTTAAATTTTTCACAGAATGTGTATTTCTATTGCCACTTTAACAACATCTGCCTGGCCTTTTCGCAACTAATTGGGATCGGCTCCCAGTCAAACCGGATTCAGCTGAATACCAGTACTTTACGTGGAGCGGCTGCCTACCAGACCTCTACAACTCATTAACTGGGTAACACGGTACTTCTTGGCAAGACTGGTGTCAGATTTTCTGGCTTCTGACAATCCGTAACGAATGCCAAGGATCTACAAATGACAGCCGGGACCAACGGCTTAACGTGCTTTCCGAGGCACGGAGGAGTTTTGGTATGTTAGACCCATCCTCAGACCAACCTCGGCCAGCGTTGCTTAACCTTTAAGATCGGTCCGTGCAGCTGTTATAATTTTGCCACGAGCTCCTCTCGTCGTTTTGATTAAATTAAATATTAAATAGGGCTCCCATACAAGAAACGTGTTTTATGATTCGGAACCCTTCATGAGAAAGTCCGACTCGCACTTGGCCGGTTTATTGTTTTGTTTTAATGAACCTAGAATTTTGTTAATTTACTAGTTTTGCATGCGGCTTCGGTCCAGTGCCGTGGCCTATCCCATAACGCTTAAAATTAGCCTATCTTGCTCAATGATATCCTTATACAGTGAAAGATACAAACGTAAACGTATCAGTACTTTTAAAGATTAACTTTTATAATAATTATGTTTTACCTCTTTAATATTGATTAAAATTTCATGTTTGACAGCAGTATGAAAACCCTGGAAAACATTTATTTTTGCAGTTTAGGTCTCATCTCACCAACTCCTTCAAAGATTACAGATATACCTAACCTAACCTAGCCATATTTCTCGTTCACTGTTAATCTATTAGGAACAAGGACAAATACAACCCGAAACAAAAAAATATACATATTTTCACATTTCGCTCTTCTGTAATTCATAACGCGGTACAGAAACAAAAATAAACGGAGAACGGAATTAATACACGCGTTATTTCCTTCAACCACTAAACCATAATAATTCGCAATTCCGTGTACAAAGGGCACATTATCTAAGGGCCATTTAAAAAAAGGAGGCACCCCACTAAATTCACTTTCTTTCTCGCAATAAGGGAAAGTCTTTTTTGTTGTAGCGTGAAAATGTGTATCTGGCATCGGATAGGACTTTTTGGTGCGAAGTTTGAGATCATTTTTAATCTTTTTGAATGCGCTGTGCAAGATTAATCTTGTATTTAGTAGCTGTTCCATTAGTTCACTAATAATTAGTCGATGTAGCTGACTGTTGAGCAAGTTTAATTTTCAAATTTTACTTAATTAGTGTGTTGGTAGATTATCTCACAAAACTCCGGACTAATAGATACTATTTAGAGTTATTTTTTTTTGGTATACATTCACGATTTTATAATGCACTCACTCACATTTACTTACTTCTGACACAGTTTACGAATTAAAACTATTATTTATTCTATAATATATATTTAACAAAATAAATATTTGGTGCACAGAGCTAGACTTAATTTTGTTTTGTTGGGAATACTACCACAAAGACATAGTTTACCTAAACCACACACACAGCGTTTATAAAGTTTTTACACTCCACAAACACAAAAAGTCTATGAAAGAAAAATTCGTTGAAACTTTTGCCAGATACCGCGTCATACTACACAAGAGTCGTTCATTCAATTTTAGCCCCTCGAAAGCTTTCAACGCTTCGATCGCTGTTCAATAACAAAAGAAAGTAAATAGTGGACCTGAATGGACCAGCAGAACACTTCATATCTAATCCTCGAAGCCATTCAATTTACATTTTCAATCTTTTTTTATTTCTTTCTATCTAGGGTTTTCCGGTGTTTGGCCAATGGCTACCGTCTCTGATTGTTGGCAATGAATAATTCCATATTTAAACTATATTTTCGATAGATAGTCTATTTTTTGTTTCCATTCCATTGATGGACACACCTCCAAGAGCCTCTGGTGTTGCAAGCGCTATGAAACCGGCAACCTTAGCGTGTTACTACACCAATCGATCGATCGACGTTGATCGATTGGTGTGGTAGCTTTGGCTGATCGAAGAAAGAGAAGTTTCTATTTCTTTCTTCGATCAACCAAAGCAACCAATCGATCAACGTCGACGAGTTTATTCTGCCATCGATTGATGGCATCGATCGATAATCGGTCGATTGGTGGCCGAACCTAAGTAAAGCATGAATAACAGTTTCAAATAATCACAATCGAATAAGATTCCTAATCCATTGCTGCCTGCATATATTTAAAAATTCGTCTACTCGATAACAAATACGCAATGACTACTAGTATTTTGATAAAAATGAAACGAGGTGAACGTAACTACCCCGCTGGGTTTGGATTTGTGCCTGATTGATGGCTAGAGGCTAGTCTTTTATTTGATCAAGTGACATCGTAAAAAGTGTGTGTACTTTCCTCCTCTGTCTTACCATTCGAGGGCAACTGGCATTAAAACAATGACGTCATTGGGTTAAAATCTTCCTCATGGGCACATGATTCCTATTGGGAATAACTTCATAAAGGTTATGCTTCATCACCTCCGGATTACAAGTTGGTACCGACAAACTATTACCGGTACTTTTTCAGGGGGAACGTTCTAGAACGGCTCGTAGCTGGAAGCTAGTTGCTCGAACTTTCTGGCTCACTGTCAACGTTAAAGTACCGGTTAATTGAAATAAATGTATTGCATACAGAGTCATAGTTCTTTACAAAGACTGCGCCTTTAAGGTTTATTTTAAACTAAGTACTACCAACGGCTTCGCCCGCGTCAAAGACGAAAACTATACCAAGGTTTTAATAATCCCGGACGTTTACTTTTTAAACGGGTAGACTATTTCCGGGAATAGGAAATATAATACTGAAAGATATTATATTTCCAAAAAAATGGTCTACCTGTTTACAATGTTTCATCCAACTCCTTTCAGGTGTTAAACACGAAGAGGCAACATACAGACAAAGTAACTTTCACATTTAAGTATAAATTTCTGCGAAATCCTTTTTCTTTGATTTACGGTAATGTTATCTAATGTCCTATGATTGTACGCAGTAATAATAAAAGTGGCCTAATTAAGTCCTAAGTCTTAATCGCAATTACTGGGAATTGGAAACTGCGGACAAAAAAAACTTATGTTCTTGTATTTCTAAAACGTAATCTGTGCAATTCAAGCTTGCAAACTACATCTCCAGTATCAGTAATCGAACGCACCAATCAACAGCCACCTCCACTAATTACCAGGGTTGATACTATCATGATTACAACACCACGTACTGAGCAATTGTGGCTGCATCCTTGAGGCCCGTTCACTCGATCTCAGCTGCTCAGATTGCCGCCGTTTCGAAATCCAACCGAACGGGGCCAAGTACGCTTCCTTTCGAGCATTCTATTCATAGATACGGCTCATGTAAATGTGCAGTGCCAATACTGGTAATTGTATCCGAATTGCCTATTCCGAAAGTGAGGACAATGGCGGATTTTTTGAAAGATCGAAACAAAAGAACAATGTTAATTTGTTTCCTTCGACTTTGGGTGCTAATTACGTCACTGGCTTGCCTAGTTGGCTGGAAATCATTTTGTAAGGTCCAATTGCAACAAAATCTTAACTCAGAATATCTCTGGCTGGTTTAAAAGGGCCTTAAAGAATCAAAAGTCAACTAGGCTCTTTGGACGTCAAACTTAAAAAAAAAAGACAGCGTCTGGAAAAAGAAGAAGTGGCTGAACAAACTCCCCAACAAGACATCTCTTCAAGTCATGAGATATTGCTAAGATGCTTTTTCTATTCCTTTTTCTTGAGAATCAACATAAGTGACAATAATTGTTGCTTTCATTGTAACTTCATCATTCGTTTAAGCTGATTGACTGACATTTCACGTTAAAGGAAAATAAAAAGGAAGACTCAATTTCCACACCTCAGTGGACGTCAAGCATCACACTATTAAAGTGATTCCTATTTACAAAGTTTCCTCGTACCGACCCCACTGACCTTCACTGATTCGAACCAGAAATACTTGAGGGACTTCAAGATTATTTACAGACTAGCTTTTTGCCCGCGGCTCCGCTCGCGTGGATGTCGGTTATTGGGTAAAAATGTAGCCTATGTCCTTCTCCATATCCCAGGCTATATAATATATCAAATGTCATGACGATCCGTTCAGCCGTTTTAGCGTAAAAGCGTTACAGACAGACAGAGTTACTTTCGCATTTGTAATATTAGTAGGGAAGTAGGAATTCTAATATCATCATCATCATCTTGTCAGCCGAAAGACGTCCACTGCTGGACATGGGCCTCCCATCAGATGGGTTTTCCATAATCGAAACGCTTGGCAGGCGGGTTGGCGATCGCAGTGTAGCTGTTGCAATGTACCTACAGAGAATGCTGCTGCCCATTCTCTGGTGAGTCCCTTAGTCGCCTCATACGACATCCACGGGAAGTGATGGGATGGTGTTAGTCTTTTACGTCCGACACCATACCTAATATTGTAATATCGGTGTGGGTTCAATAGAAATCGATGCTACAAAGCCACAAGGTCCAGGTCAGTATTAATTAAATTCATTCACTGTTCCTGTCCATTAGAGCGATCATCCAATATATTAGGGCATCAATAGTTGGACACGACACGGTCTTGTGATTGGGTCACTTGATCTCGGTATTCCGGCAAAGCGTTTGACGTTAGAGTGAACACATACAAACGTTGTTCAAGCGGTAATCAAGGAAATGTGTTGGTGAGACGAGCCTTTATCTTGGGTATCATTTCTATTGCTGGAATTAGACCTTCCCCGAGTGTTGCCAAATCGACTGGTCCTGTGCGTCTCTCATTCAGCGGATACCCGCCTTTTAACAGGTTATCGGTTCATCCTGTAGGAGGAAGAAGATGACTTGATGCAAAATAGTAAGTAGTCTTGAGAGCTGGCAGTAGTGTAGCTTTTGTACAAAAGTGTGTGAATTGATAAATTAATCGACTGATATGTCCTTAACCGCTTCGAATCGAAGATGGCGCGTAGCCAAAATAATGTTTTCAAGGCTAACCGAAGTGGGTGTATGTTTCTTGTATTCAATTTATAATATTTAGACTTTTGTATTTTCGATAGCTTCTTCTCAATTGTATGTTTGCATTCTTCAGAGATAATTCTCGTATTTTCAAAGAACGTTCGTGTCAAAAGTACCTGTAATTACCCTACATTTTGACAAGTTTTTAACATTGCGCTTTTTGGTACGATAAACTGGAAATTGTTTACTTTATTTGTCAACAATTTTTTTTCTTTTGATTTCACAACCGACAATAAAGCAAGAAATAGAAATGCCATTCAAATTAATTTCCTAAAACTGCTGCTAATAACTCATATCGAATCGCATAAGGTCATTTCAGACGTCTCCCAGCACTACATGCACGTACTATGATTGATGCCAAGTCAACTTAATGTCAAAGTTGCCAATCACAATGCAATTTTAACGTGAATGGGTTAAGGTGACTATTAGAATGCCAGTCTCTTATTGCAACTAATGGTAGAATGCAATTTTTAATAAGAATTTCAAGTTGGTGCATAATTGTGATGTAAATTATGGTTAGATTGAAGTGACGGTTAAATTGTTTTGTGGAACTGTGATTGTTTCATTAAGAAGATTTTAAGATTTTTGGTTTCTGCAGGAATCTTCGCTCCCTCTATTAATTAGTAAAATAATGCACACTTGCTTCTCCAATCTACTTTCGACATTGGCAGAATAGTCGGCATCGGCTTTGTTTGCCATATTTAAAAATAGAATAGAATTAATGATTTTTGTAGTAAATTCCTATTGGATGGAGGTTTTTTTTCTTTTTATTTCTTTTTTCTTCAGCCTGTTCTATCTCACTGCCTTTCTTCATTTGTTCCATTCAAGATGGCAAGTGTGGACCAGTACCAAAATATTTTTGATAGGCGTCAAGCTAGAACCGCCATCTTTGCCTGGGTCAGTAAATTTACAGGTCAGTGCGTTTCTCAATTGAAAATCTGGAGTTATAAGTGTGTAAATCCCTTCTTTAATGCCATTGTTTGACAGGTTTTCAGGCTAATGTAGAGTTTGTTCTTTATTTAGAACCAGCGGTAAGTTTCTTGTACAAAAAGATATGATGTGATGTTGATGAAAAAGTTATTGATGCGTGCGATAATTATTGATGGATCCGAAAATATCTTAAGAATGGTAATTAGTTACTCTTTTATTTTTATTACTCTCTGTTGAGAAGACTAGATGACTATGGCGCTAGTGTGCTGTATTAGTCTGTAGTCATTGGACATCAGTTGTCAATTGCTCTGTACAACTTTTCACGTAATATTGTCGCCATTAAAATTGGATTTCTTCAAAAATCCAACGGTATTCTAATAAACAGATACGTTATACACGCACAAAACAACCAAAAAAAGTGTGCCGCGCAGCAGCGGCAGCACATGTACACATTTTTCATTCATTTTACATTTCACTACACTTAGAAATGGTGCAAAAGAGATGGCTTGATAAAAACACGATGGTTTTGTTTTAATTTTGTTTTAGTCGCAACAAAACCTATCGCTCGTCGCCATGCGTGACACAGACTAAAGACTATACGACCCAATTGGGATGTATTCGAGTCTTCACTAGCACGCGCTCATAATATATCTTTTTACTAGAATATCATTGACAAAATCGTTCCTTTATCAAACAATGACACCCAAAATAACTCAGCACTCTCCAGGGAGAAAAATATTCACGATAGCAGTAAGAAAAGGCAATTTTTTTTACTTATGTAAATAAACAATTCTTTATTTATATTAATACTACACACAAAACCAATTCTTCAATAGAGCCTACAATACACTATTGTTTACGTTTTCCATTCACGTGCCATGCAAGTGAAATTCGATAATTCATCGTTTTCAATTTTCATTCGCAAAGAGATTTCGTTCACTGATACCGATGATTGATTTAGCTCCCGTCTCCATTCCTATTAGTAGTTTTATCGTTCATTCGTTCATTTCGAAATTTGAATGCTCCAAATAGGATTGTCGTTCGGAATGATTCGTGGACGTTCGCGTTTACATGTAATTTTAGGTAAGTAATTGAATTTGTTTCTGGATTTTTTATTAATTTGTAGATGTTTTTTTATTTAAATTGTATAAACATGTCTCAGAATTGGCCTTCGGATATATTATATCCAAAGGCCAATTCTCGCATTACAAGAAAACGTTTAAATTCAAGTTACAATATCAGCTGACCGAAACTTAATATCAAAAACTTGTCAAAAGTAGAGGAATTAGATGTAATTTTGATAGATATACCCACTGAAATGCGGATGCGAACACTCCTTAAAATGCACCCTAAGTTCCTACCCTTATTTCCTTAAACTCAATTTAATTATAGTCTCGGCACAGCATGTCTTCTTCTTGTATACTTCTCTACAACGTGTAACAGAATAAACGCAATACCTCTAAAGGGGTCTATTGTACTCATCATGATGACGAAAGACGGATGAAAATAGATTGCATGTAGCGCAGATGAGAATGTTGAGATGGATGTATGGAGTAACGAGAATGGATAAAGTGAGAAATGAGTACATTAGAGGTAAGTAGTTTAAAAGTGGCGCCAGTGACAGAAAAGTTGAAAGGTAACCGCTTGTCCTAGTATGGTCATGTAAAGAGGAGGGATGAAACGCATGTAACTAAAAGGGTTATGAATATAAATATGGAAGGATGGAGAGAAAGAGAGAGGCCAAAGAAAAGATGGATTGTGTGAGGAGCGATATGAAAGAAAAGGGAGTTAGTGATAGTGTGACGGCTGATAGGACAGAATGGAAGAAAAAACCGTGTTGCGCCGACCCCAAGTAACATGGGATAAGGGCAGGAAGATGATGATGATGTACTCATCATGATGAAAACTGTTACTACGGGACCAACACTGAAATCGCGTTAAAAAATCGACTCCTCCATACATTGCTGTGCGCATAACTCGACAAAATGTACTGAACAGCTGTTTTTTTTGCGACTTCAGGGTTGATCCTGTAGTAAAAGTTGTTCATAATGCGTTTTTTCTATTACACGTTGTATTTACCGTAATCACAAAATTCACCTAATTTCTAGCTATGTCATCCTTCACTTTCCAAGTGTTATTAAACAGCCAAAACCTTAAAAACAAAACATAAATGAAAATCAGCATCAAGCCATATTCAGACCAAAAAGGCTCCATAAAAACCAGTTTGATACAAAATTTTAAACAGAATCAAACGAGTCTAAAGAATGTCGTGTATCTCCGTTCCCTCTCGTTTTCTACGGAATCCTCGCCCTTTCCCTTTTGTTAACAACCGGTCCACTCCCGCGCATGTTCAGAGTTCGAACTGTTTGCAGTTTGAAGACTTCCTTTTTTAAATTGGAGTTATAAATCGATTAGTTTTCGCCGATTGTATTTGAAATGATAATAAACGATACTTTTTTATCGATTAGAGAAATTAGTTAGATACGGAAGATCCATTTGTGACATTGGGTCAGATTAAAATGAGATAAATTATGATTACTTGAATATGATGGTTACAATTTATAAAACTTCTAGAAATGATTTTTATCGGTGCTAAACACTGACCATGTTAAAATTAGTTTATATGAATTAAAAGTGTAAGTATGTTGTTACAAGCAAATTAAATGTGTGGTTATGAAAACGCGAATGAATACCTGTGATAGAAGATTACAAAAGACACTTTTTTGAAGAATTTTCGTCCAATAATGAAGCAAGATAACTATTAACTTATGCGACGCTGCGGTAAAATAAACATAAAGCGGACCAATTATTAACTACTAATTAATTAATTACTTATGAATTAAATTATATCAAAAACAAATTATGGACTGAAAACAAGGCAATATTTCCAGCAATTAACATTATATCTTTCAATAAAACAGTCCACTTATTGCCCTACAAATCACCTGTCACCAATTATGACTACGAGGATCAACTCATGCGCATACGTATGTAGGCATGTACATGTTGCGCGTGAGTGGACTGGAACGCTGTCGAGGAATGCGCCCCATCTCGTCAGACCTGTGCGACGGGGTACGCTGGACCTTGCAGAAAATGATGCAAATATTGCACTTTTATCATCATTCGGTGGTTGACTTGACACCATTTTCGTGGTTGTTAAGGTAATGTCACATGAAGTAGTACAAACTGAGGGGTACAATTCTCGTATTTTTATTTTAAAGAGTGTTCGCATTTACATCACAGTCGCAAACTGTCAAAGACTGTTAATTTTCCTACATTTTGACAAGTTTTTGATATTAAGTATCGCTGAGATGGTATATGTTGCGACTTGAATTTGTACATTTTTAATGTAGGTATGAAGTTTGAACTGCGATTGTAACGTCCATTCAGGCGTCAACTAGTGTTAATAAATAAACCAGACATTATTTATAAAAGTAAAAAGATGAAAAAATTAATTAAAAAATACTTCTACTGCATCAAACTCCAAACCAAAGCCCAAAGGGAAAATATATTTTTATTTCATAAAGGAGAAAACGCTCCACCGATACAATAACCGTCAAAATCGATAGAAAACTTTACGAGATTTTGCTAAACTAACCATGTTTACGATGTAGATCGTTGCTAAACCAAGGGAAGTTTATTGAAAGTTGGGTCTATGAAATAGCTTTTGAATTTTTTTTATTGGTGATGGGTTTGCTCTTGACTCTAGTCAATGTCAGATATGACAGAGACAAAGTCTACGATGGAGCGAGCTTACCCAGAAGGAGCCTGTTCACTCTAACTTTGAAGAGATTAGGGCTGTAAGCTTTTGGAAACACAGACGCAGGCAGAGAGTTCCACTCCTTTGCTGTGCGCATTATAAAAGACGTTTGGAAACGCTTAGTGCGAATTGGTGGAATAGCTACAAGGTAGGGATGGTAAGATGCAGTGCGTCTGGATGTCCGATGGTAGAAGGGGGCCGGTGGGATGAGGTCGTGGAATTTAAGATATTATCTTCACATAAACTTGCATTTTTTACACATTCGCTGTCTGCCTCGTTCTTCTAAACCACGCAATAGATTTTAATCAGTTTTCACTACTAGAAAGAATGCTAAACAACAAGAGTTGTGCAGGTATATAATTTCCTGCCAGGGTTGCGGAAATTGTTCGAAAGGGTCACCGCAGCCCTGGAACGCAAAGGTCACTAGAAGGAGCACGGATGTTTTTTAGTCAGTAAGAGACTGGAAGAGAGTCTGACACTCCCGCTCCACCCAGAATGGAAGGAGTCATTTGATGATTTCCCATCCATAACAAAGATATATAATTTGCACCCATGCCGTATAAAGCTGTGCGTGTCTATAGTAAGTAATAAACAAAGCAGGTTTTCGGATTTTTATTTTGAGGCATACCTCAGTACCAATTTTACAAATTTTAAAGCAACATTCGAATCTCAGACGCAATCTGTCAAAAATCCCTCAATAACCACACATTTTTAGATTAGTTAGTTAGCCCATAGAAGTAAAGACAGAATATAAAATCTGAATTCGGATAAATAAAAAAGAAAAGGTCTTTCAATTTAAAAACAGAACACTTTTTAAATCCCTATGAAATGTGACACTTATAAACTTTAAACTGTATCAAAATACGCCAGCCCGAACCCATATGACCAGCATCAATTAACAAAAGCAAAATAAACATTAACAAAATAGTTCCCGACCACGGACACACTCGTTTAGAGGCAAGTTGCCGTGCGAATGATCAAAGTGATAATTATAGCCGGTCGGCTAACTCCCACAGTCAATAGCTTTGCGGCCATTTGGCATTCTCCTTTATTTTGAAAATTCAGGTTTTATAGTTTCAGTTGAGGATTTAATAGGAAATGATAATGTGCTTCCAATTTTGTGATATGATTTTGTTTTGAGTTATTGAGTATGGAAATTATTTCGTGGGAATAATTGGTCGAGTTTTTATTTGAGTTTAAAACGATAATTGCTGAATACGGTACAATTGGTTACCTAATCTCGGTATTTGGGATCGTAGTTATCAATTATCATAAGTAAAAAGAAATAAGCAGAACCTTTGTACTAATAATTGTAATTTTGTTTCTGTATTGTCTTTCTGTGTGTACATAAATTGTAAAATAAATATATAAATAAATAAATAGAGTACTGTCTTCTGATAAGACCGTGGTTATTTCAATAATTACAAAACGAACCTACTTGAAGATCATACTTCTCGATTAGGTCTATGATCTTCAACGTATAGAGAATGCTTAGTTTTACTAGTAAAATCAATATCCCTTTTTACCAGATTCAAAGTTCGGTGGAATATGAAACAAAAAAATTTCAATTGTGTACCTAACTGAGCAAATTGAATACAGCAACACAAATACCACAGGTGTGCTTTATACACAAACCGGTGCTGCAACGTATTGAATGTACCAACCAATTCATCTGTTTTAATCAAAATTCACAGCTACACTTTCAGATGTAAAAACGCCTTTTTTAATAAAAAAATAACACAAAACATTAAGTACAAAAAGCCTCTGTAAACCTTTGAAATTCTCGCAAATTCAATGAAAAAAGAAAACATTTTATTAAAAAACACATCTGAAAACTCATTTTTCATAGTACTACTGTTAACTCGAAACCCGAAAAGATAAAAACGAATTTATTAAATTTGAAATATCAATAAATATGAAAGGGGCAACAAAGCTCTCGATCAATTAACAATTGCAATATTGAAATTAATTGAAAAATGAACAGATTGAACTCCATTACGTTGCACAGAGGAATCATTCGGTCAATTTATGAATTAACTTATTATGAAAAGTGCCTCGGCTTGAATGAAAATAAAAGAGCGGGAAATAAACGTGAGTAGGTATTGGATTATGTTGAGTATATTTGCAGATAAAAGGCAATACTTCAGTTATTAGAAATATATAAAGGCCAGAACATTAAAACTAAGTAATTAGGTTAGAATCAGTGATATTTTTTCATTAATAGCTTTCATGACGAGACGTACCTATCTCCAGAATTCGACTTTTTTTTTGACGTTAGAGTAAGTTGTCTATAGGTTCAAATATAATACGTGTAACAAAATACACGTCATACCTCTTGAGGGGTAGGAGGGATACTCATTATGAACAACTTTTACTATGATGGACCTACGCCGAAATCGCGAAAAAAAATCAGCTGTTCAGTACATTTTGTTGAGTTATGCGTAGAAAATAATATTTCTTTTACTAAATACATTTCGCTTACTCCTCTCCACATAACCGCCCACATACATATCAAACGACATACTGAAACACCGAATGCTTCCTAATAGCAATATTATACTTTATCACTAGAGACTTTGCCGAAACAATTTCCTTTTTCACGCCTTCGTAGCTAAGAAATATAACAATGTGAGCAAATAAGAATATTACGTAACATATCAACGTGTTAGTTTGTTTTTATTATGACGTATGTTTAGGGAAATTTTAGAAATATAAAGAGTATGCCTACTGAAAAAACAAAAGCACAAAATGTCTAAATTCGGGAATGAAAATAAGGTTTTTTGATAGAAAACTTAAATCAATGACACAGACCTATGTATGTGTAAAAGGAAGATCTCTATCCAATAGTAATAATAATAAAAATTTATTTTTATCCCACAAAGTACAATAGTAGTAGAAGGTATAGGCTAAATGGATAAGTAGATAATATTTACTTTTTTATTTTTGTCTTGTTTCTACAATGAAAACTAGTCCGAGTCAATAAATAAAACTGAATAATTTTGCGTAAACCTATCTGGCAAATAAAAAGTCATAAAAATAAAAGGTGAGTCATTGTTTCATATTGAAAGTGCGAGAAAGGAAATCAGGTTCGATTTTTTTTCTCCCACTTTAAAAAAATACTGGAACCTTATTGGTAATTACAGTTTTGAGCCGTTTTGGGTCGAAACCTTTTCTATTCAACGTGGAAATTCTGCCAGTTTTCTGGGCAAGTTCCTGATGACAGCGATATGGAGGATAACCTATTTTGACGCCTAAGCGTATTTTGTTTTTGTATATAATTATGCTGGTCAGGTTTTGTATATTATATAAATAGTAAGATACTATTGTTATTTAATTTAACATAAATACATCTGGAATTCTTACCTGCCAATAGATATAGAGGTACAGACGAGACTTATACATTCGCAATTCAAACAGCGATCGAATGAACGAGTGAACGAACTATCCGTGCTGTATGCGACAGTAATTACGTTAATAAAGCTGCGCCAGTGTCGTTGAACTGAGCATTGAGCCGCAAACAATGGTTCTGTTCGAACGCTACGAGTATGCTGATTACGGTGTAAGTCCGCCATAGAAATTGTAATGAATGGAGGTTTTTGAGAGGAGATTGGCTGGTTATACGTCAAGTGATGTTTCAGTGTACGGATTAGTAGAAGAACAATTATTGTTTTTATCCAAACCATTTATGTACTTACTAGATTTTGACCGAGGCTCCGCCCGCGGGAATGTCGGTTATCGCGTAAGAAGTAGCCTATGTCCTTCTCCATATCCCAAGCTATATATCTGCTAAATTACATGACAATCCGTTTAGTTGTTTTAGCGTGAAAGCGTAACAGACAGACAGACAGAGTTGCTTTCGCATTTATATTATTAGGATATTAGGAATTTCTGCACAATTTTTTTATTGACCACTGTCTCACCTGTTACCTGCTTACCTGATGGTAAACGATCCGTGGTCCGACTGGAGATCAAAAAGTATCGTTTCTTATATTTCATTGAACTCGTTGTGGGCGGTGCACGGGACTGATATGTGTGGAACAACATTAAAACACGCTTCCTTTACACTATTGACTTACAGACTCCCGGTTTATAGCTATACTCTAATAAGAAACACAGACTCAGGCAGGGAATTTGACTCCTTAACTGTAAACGCAACGTAAGCATTCCATAAAAGTATAGTGAATATGGTCACGTAACACTTTCTTTAAAAAAAAAAAATGAGTTTTGCTTGTAACCTTTCCTTAAGAAATACGCAAGTAAAGCAATTATTTCTTTCTGAGAAGCCGCACTAAACAAAATGTCTGAAAAGTTTAGTCACGTGTTTACACAAAACCTTTGCAGACAAGTTTAGAACAAAAGCTTTAAGATTTTGTTCCAAAAGAAAACATGTATCATTTCATAATCATTTCTTATAGGTTTTTCTGAGTGAAGCAAAATAGGCAAAATAGGCCCGAAGGATCGCCAAATTGAAGTGGCAGTGGGCAGGGCACATTGCTCGCAGAACAGATGGTCGATGGGGCCGAAAAGTTTTGGAGTGGCGATCGCGTACCGGAAGACGCAGCGTTGGAAGGCCTCCCACAAGGTGGACCGATGACCTGGTGAGGGTCGCGGGTAACCGATGGATGCGAGACGCACAGGACCGGTGGTTGTGGCGACACTTGGGGGAGGCCTATGTCCAGCAGTGGACGTCTTTCGGCTGATATGATGATGATGATGATGATGAAAATAGACTTAGTAGTTTCCGAGCTTTAAAGGGGGGAGAATTGTTGAGAATCTGTGACTTCGAAACGATTTACTTTAAAACTATGAAAAAAATATTCGAGAGCCTCACACAGAATAACCCCGTTAATTTTATATATCTAAAGGCACAGTTTGGAATTATTTTTTTTGCTTCTAATGTAGGTATCTCCTAAAACTGACCCCATAATCAAGCTGTATTAAAATTTCAGCTACGCGTTCGCGCGACGAATGTAACCCTAAAACCAAAACAGAAATAAACCCATCCACGTGCAACATCCAAAATAATACCATCTCCAGCCCCCTACTGTTGCTAAATCGCCTAAAGGAAAGCCGACATCCCTCGAGACGGGAAACGTAGAAAAAATCACTCAGAATTATACGGAGTAAAATCCCGTGAAATCTAAGCATTAATCTTCCAGTTTTGGAGGGAAAAGTAGGTCTGTACCTACACAGTTTATCGGGTCAAACAGACCTTTGTGTATGTGGGTAGTTCGAGTTTTGTGTGGAAATGTAAAGAGAATACTATTTAGTAAGATATCATTATGAACAACTTTTACAATGGGACCAACACTGTAATCGCGAAAAAGAATCGGCTGCTCCATACATTTCTGTGCGCATAACTCGACAAAAAGTACTGAACGCTGTTTTTTTTCGCGATTTCGGGTTTGGTTCCATAGTAAAAGTTGTTCATAAATTATGAGTACAACTACCCTTTAAGGGGTATTGCGTTTATTCTGTTACACGTTGTAAATAGGCGAAATATTAGACCTTAAGAAATGTCATATTCAACAAAAATACTACCTACTAAATACTACCTATTTTGAAATAATTATAAAACAAAGAATATACTAATACCTGTGACCAATTATTCATGTAGACTTATAGGTAATCGCAATTGGCTTCGCTTGACATTTAAATTATAAAGAGTATAATAATAAGAGCCTTGATTACCATCCGAGTAATTGAAATAATAGGTAGTTTAATATCTGCAAACATTATAACCACTTACAGACTTCAATCAAAGTTATTAGCTAAAATGAATCAAACAATCATTTCAAAACACATTATTATTTCCTTTGCAATTGACCTTTTTAGCAACTAGCACACTAACAGTAAAAGATTTTTCGTTTTACTGTCACGATATGAAAAATATTTGATAAAGAATTTTATTCATAATTTTTTCCTTTTTTTTTCTCCAAAGACTATAGAGACCCAATACGCAATATTCATAAACCAGAAAAATGTCACTTCAAACCTCACCGAATCCCATAAAAAAACAAAATTAAAAACCTATCGAGCTGCGTTCCACAGATACCGAATACCGTTCTTTCGTTCACTCGCCATTGGTCGGAAGCGTTCAAAAGGTTCAATCGATCGTTCCGTTCGGTCGTTCAGTAGAGATGTTGGGTACTTTCAATGGCCCACCATTGTAGTGACTTCTTGTTGAATAAAACGATTCAAAACCGTTCTGAACTTTTATGGGATCATCGGTTCTCATACGTGTGTCGTCAAAAGTGGGTCAAGTTTTATAGAAAAACAATAAACGTGATTATTGCGGCCATATTGTTGTAATAAGAACGGCAACATCGCGATTCATTGAAGGAAATAGCCCATTACAGTTCATACAAGTTCCAGTCGGTTACTTCTCTTGTCATGTCTTTGATAGCTCCATTAACGTATAACCTCATTTATGTTCCCCAAAGAAGTAGGCAGAGGCATTTTGCCAGTTATGTTTAAGCTTCATGTTTTTAGGGGCAAGTTTACCACCAACCAGGCACATATCGATTCTCCGGGGTTCCATTGAAAAATTCCTGTTACCCTGGACTAAATCTGCAACGGTCCCGGGGTTCTACTCTCTAAGCCCGAAGTCCGTAGTTTCGGCCTTAGTGTCGGGCGTTTTCTACTCCGTATCACCTACGGACTTACGATTAGTCCCGAACCCGAACTAAGAATGAATGACAAAACGATTTGACAGTCTGTTGTTAGAGTAGACCCCTGCTCTCGAACACTACGAACGAATGCGTCTACGATCTGCATTAGTTTATCGTTTGCAGGTGACTAAAGCGCCAGCCAGTACATATCTGGATTGACCACTTGAACTACTGATGTGAGAACGAACCTGGCTGCTAAACTTGCCAAGTACCCGCTTGTGGTCAAGATCAAGAGCTGTTTTGCGAGTTCAACAGCACTGACTAGCTTGAAGTGCTGTAGAAATTCAAATTGAAGATTTTTGAAAGATTCTGGGCTGGCCAGAGAGAGAGAGATTGATTTTTCACTTTCGATAATATAACATCAATATCACTGTCTCTCATAACTCTTTTTCGAAAAAGTTCTCAATGATAATTATGTTTAGATTTAGAAATCTTGCGTATGCATATCAAGTTTCATTAAAATCGGACTTGCAAGTCTCTATTAAATAACGTTAGGTGTAAACGGCCTTGACTAAAAATCAAATAAATTCGTGAATAAATAATACTTAAACAATAATTATTGATACTAATTACTAATATTACAAATGCGAAAGTTTGGATGTTTGGATGGATGGGTGTTTGTTACTCAATCACGTTAGAACCGCTGAACGGATCTTGATGAAATTTGGCAGTCTATATAATATAGCCTGGAAGGACATAGGCTACTTTTTTACGCAATAACCGTAATCCGAGTTTGTATGTTTGTAAACGCACCCACGATACAGGATAAGTTCGTGGTGTGGGGCAGCGGTTTTTTTTTATTTTATTTTATGCCTTGTTGCATTAAGTCCGCCTATGTACCACTATTGTACATAGAGTTTAAATAAGAAAAGTTTGTAGTTGTGCAAAAGCGAACTGATTTTAATGTGATTTGAAATGTAGTTCGTATTTCTTATGAATTGAGATATGTTAAATAATTTATTCATTGAACAAGACAGATAGTACCTATTCTTGATAAAACACTGAAATAATAAACAGGCCGCATTGCGACCTGCAAGCAACTCGAGTGCACTTTTATTTACATTGCGGGACACGATCAAGCGATTGATCACATCCTACCTTGGTATCTCTGAATGTTAAGCAACTTGGATGCTAGAGAGAGCGGAGAATCACTGACTTCTAAGATCATCCATACACCTAGTTTAGAAGTCAGAGTATTAAAATTATTTTGACCTAGTTATAAGCTTGATATTGTATTTTGATGGTTTTTGGCGAAATAAAGAATTATAATAATTATTATTATTATATTATAGTTACTATGCATACTCAAACGAGCTTGTGTTGGTTTTATAAAAAATGTTTTTGACACACTTAGGTATAGAATATAGAAGCATAACATAGACAAAGGTCTGGATATTGGGAAATAAACGACTCGCACATATGACAGTCTTTTGGAAAACCTTTGATACTCTTAAACATTATCTTGGACGTCTTTGTTTGGACCACACTTTTAGTTCATACGATAACTAATTTAAAAAATTCAATATCAGGTGCACTAACCATCTAATTCAAGTTTTATTAAAAAAGGTTAACCAATATATATTACTCTTTTAAGGTCAACAAAGTTCAAGGCTAAAGGACTTGCGTGACCTTGGAGTAGCGACATCTATTGGTAAGCGAGGGAACCATGACGCGAGTCCGACGACTAAATGATTATGATGTGAAAATTTTATGGAGCGAGTGATGGCGCCATCTATGAGGCAAAGATGGAACTAAAACAGTGTTAAAAACTAATTTAATAGTGTATTATTATTTTTTTGTCTTATTTATTGAAAGTTATAACTGTGTTATAGTATAGTATAATGTTATCAGAAAATAAAGCCTAAATTATGTACTAATGAGCTGTATTTGAAATTTACAAAAAAGATTTTTATCTTTTTTTGTTCTCAATTTTGTAAAATTTCTTTAGGGATATCTGCTTCAAACTAACCAATAAGGAGATCCAATGGGATCTCGTGATGGTTATTCGTGGTACCTACATCTGATATACAATGGTATATCAGATGTAGGTACCACGAATAACCTTATCTAATAGAGGCAAAAAATCAATACCTGTACTACGGCTATTTACTGCTTATCGGCCTGATAAGCTACATAACATATTTATATAAGAATATTTCGATAGCGGGGGCACTTCTGTAGATATGAAAAAGTCCCTTGCGACTTTTTTCGTTTTGGATGAATGGTTAAATCTGAGGTTTTCTTGTTGTTTATGCCATTCCATCTATGATTTTAGGGCTGGCATATTTCGATAGTCTCTGGTCTCTACGAATGACATCATCTACTTATATCGAGAGAATCGTACGAAATCAAGGCGAAACGCATCATTTCGTGTACTTATAGAACTCACTTACGTATTATTTATTAATAATGGAAAACAAAACAAAAATACAAAAAAATACTCCAATTCTATAACAGTTTGCACGTTGGCACTCATATTAAAAAAAACACGATGTTTCTGAGATTTTACACAAAAAAGTTTTAATAAAAAAAAAACAACCGATTGTCAACAGTTTCATTCAAGTCCAAGCGATATTATAATACATCAAAGTGGTGTCCAAGAAACGACAATTTCAAGACGTAAAGGGACTTAAGATGATGATGACGTTCCTAACTATGCCTGTTATAAGCCTACTTTTGATCATTACCATAGGCAAAGGGTCATAAAACATATTTGCCCATAATCTTTACGTAATTCCTATTCTTATAAGAATTACGAAAAGGTTATGGGCAAATATGTGATGCTGGCCATTTAAACAAAATTGATAATTATTTTCATACCAGGAAGAATATAAAACCGTAATAACTACCTCTTAAGGTACCTTTCATCTTTCTAAATTACACACCATAATTACTGACAATAAGTTTCCTCAGTATAATGAGAAAAGTTTAGTGTCATGTGTTTTGAGGAAATGACAGGCATTAGCTATTTTATGGAGAATGGAAGAAGACGAGGAAGGGATTTTGTCAAGGAGTTGGGTAGGTCAAACATAGTCATACATTAACTGAGGTTTTTTACCATGGAGGTAGGCAGACAGTACAGAATGTCACCTGCTCGTCGTCTCAAATTACGTTATGTACCAAACTTCAACGTTACGTTAGCGAAAACAGTAACCTTTTATTTTATACTGTCTGTAGCAAAGACTACAATAGTATACTGGCTATAGACAGGCAACTCTACCTTATTTTTGTATACTAGGAAGTGGTCGAACTCAGCGCCATCTAGTTTTTAGTTAAGGGAACTAATTTATAAAAGTAAATGTATAGGTAGGTAGGTGTATAGCTGCTGTCTGATATTTTATGATATTAGGTAGAGATATGAGTTTATCCGCTATATACTACAAACATACGTACTACATAAAAGAAAAAAAAACCACATAATTGAATATTAAACCATTTTATTGAGAAAAACATCACACATTTTACAATAAAATTTTATGTTCGCCTTTTTCGTCCTTTATGATTAGGGTAGTGCCGATTAGCCTTTTCTTTCATTGAATCGTTAATATTCCAAAAGGTTATTTGGCCAGTGAGAACATTATTGATATCTTTGCACCAGTTGTTTACGTCAACAACACACACCACACAACACAACACAACACGAACGAATTGTAACGCGGCTCAATAACATGGAGAAACGAAAGCTTAACTCAACTTGCAGATGCACTAGCGAAACAACAAAAACTCTATTGCAAAAGGAAAATAAATGCGCACGAGTAGTTACACTCTCACGCAGCCATTTGCAATTCAAGTGTGGCCATTCAAAAACAAACTTGCACGTTTAAATACCAAACTTAACTAATTATGTACAAATTCATATATTCTATTATTTTTATATTAGAAGATCATGAAATTATATTATTTTTCTTGATTAATGTTATAAGGTAACTCTCAAAAAAAAATTATATATTTAACCGTAGCAACACCGCAATTTGTTTCCCTTAACTAAAAACTAGATAGCGCTGTTTTCAATAAAAAAATGAAATTTTAATTTTGTTCTAAGTTGCCATAGCATGGTCTGTAGTAACAGAACAATCATTGTAGACAAAGCAATGTGTTAAGAAAACATATTATTATTACTATTTTCTTTAACAACCGCAATTGATTTGCCTATCCTTGGATCAACTATGCTGGGGTCTGCTTCCAGTCTTTTTTTTTATGGGAAATCTTCAAATGACTTCTTCCGCACTGGGTGGAGCGGAAGAGAGTCTCAGACTCTTACTGACTAAAACCCATCCGTGCCCTTTGCGTTCCAGGGCCGAATGCCGATGACTCTTTCGAACAAATTCCGCAACAGAATGTCACCTGCTACAATCTTGTCTGCAGACAAGAATATACTTCGGTTTGTGGAAGTTTTGATATGGCAACAGGCTCAAAGCTTACCCTAAAAGAATTAGTTACTACTACCATACTTTTTAGAGTTCCGAATATCCGTAAAAACGAAACCCTTATAGGATCATTTCTAGGGAACTTCGCAACCCAGTAACTGGGTAATGCGATACCACTTGGTAAGATTGGTGTCAGATTTTTCTGGTTTCTCCTGACACTTGACGAGTGCAATACTTATCGTAAGGCTAATCTGTCATGAAACAAACTAGCCTACGATATTATCAGTCTACGATATCTATCTATATAAATAAAAATGAATGGAGAAATGTGTTGCTAAGCGCAAAGCTCGAGATCATCATCACATCATCATATCAGCCGAAAGACATCCACTGCTGGACATAGGCCTCCCCCAAGTGTCGCCACAACAACTGCTACTGTGCGTCTTGAATCCATCGGCTACCAGCGACCCTCACCACGTCATCGGTCCACTTTGTGAGAGGCTTTCCAACACTGCATCTTCTGGTACGCGGTCGCCACTCCAAAAATTTTTGGCCCCATCGACCATCTGTTCTGCAAGCAATGTGCCCTGCCCACTGCCACTTTAGTTTGGCGATCATTCGGGCTATGTCGGTTACCTTGGTTCTCTTGCGGATATCATCATTCCTGATTCGATCACGCAAGGAAACTACGAGCCCTCTCCATTGCCCTTTGGGTGACTTTAAACTCGAGATCGGTTGGACCAAATCGGCCTTGTTGTTTTTTTTCAAATATTCGTTGTATGTAATCCTTTGAAGTCTTAAGAAAATAATATCACCCAAAAATGTACTTTAATTTTAAAGTCCATGCAGACAAAGTCGCGGGCAGAAGTTAGTTATCAGCTGTAAAGCAGCTGTTTAACCAACGTCTCATTATAACCCAAGCATTCAGCACTTCGTAAAGCACCCGCATAACAAGTAAAATAATTAATGACTCGTGTCAGCATATGTGCTGCAATGGAGTTGTCATTCAATTGTGTCGCAACGTCGACTCTTGCGCAGTTAGCGAACAATACAATATGTAGGTGATGCAGACAGCCGAGTTAGAGACGAGCAAGCAAGGATGGGAAATCATCAAATGACTCCTTCCACTCTGGGCGGAGTGGAAGGGAGTAAGAGTCAGACTCTTACTAATTAAAACCCATCCGTATTCCTCCAAATGCCCTTTGCGTTCCAGGACCGCGGTGACTCTTTCGTACAAATTCCGCAACTCTGTAGCTAACATGCTTTTAATGTTTTTTTAATATTTCCTACTTTTCTGGAAAGTTTGAAAAATGGAAGAGTCTTATGCGCCTAGTATAGCTATATTTATATAGCAGGGCCCCAGACATCAATATGGGCTAGATGTAACGGATACGTGAACTTTTTACTTGTTTAATAAAATTTTGCTGGCGAATAGGAAGTGGAGTTTTCAATTGAAATGTTTTTATTATCATCGTCAGCATGTGTGCCGCCAAGAAACCACAAACGCAACAATTATTTGCTAATCCACGAATTAGAGCACAAATTCCTCAATAATAAATTTGTAATATCAACAATATCAAAATACTAACCTTAATTCACGAACACAATAACGTTTTACCATCGCAAAATTATCGTTCTCACAATAACCCCAATGATTAATGAAGTCGACCATTTTCTGCGAAGCTTTCTAATTTATCCATAACGCCGACTTTTTGATGCGAACTCGTAAAATACGGACTAACAACGTTCCTAGCTAAGTGAGCAATTTCACGAGATACATCAGTGAAACTGTATTTTGGGATTTCATTGGGAAGATAAATTGGCTTACATAGATCAAAGCTATCTAGAAAAGACTGACATTTTCGAGTTGCGGTTTGATGCTAGTCATTGATTCTGTACGTTTATTTCTCTTCGAGTAAAAGTGATAGAGTGTTGAGACTTTTAACCATAATGAATTGAAATAGAAATTAAAAAAATGATGCTGAATACACAATGTACGCGTAACAGAATAAACGCATATAAAAATCAGGGGGCCTAGACAAAAAACTTTTCTGTAGCGTTAACGTCAGACGCTGACGACAAAATGTATGGGAATGACATTAGGTGATGACGTTTCCTTTCCACACCTAATGTCATTCCCATACATTTTGTCGTCAGCGTCTGACGTTAACGCTACAGAAAAGTTTTTTGTCTAGGCCTGCAGCTGTTCAGTAGGTACATTTTGTCGAGTTATGCGCATAGATATACATATATAGGACAGTCGTTTTTTTTCACGATTTCAGTGTTGGTCCTATAGTGAAAGTGGTTCATAATGATGAGTACAATGACTCCTTAAGAGGTATTGCGTTTGTTCTGTTAAACTTTGTATAGAGCGTTTGTGTTTTGTCGTTTTTTGTGTATCTTTGACGGTTATACTACTGGCTTCAGATTTTGGCAACTCGCGACTTGATAAGTAAGAGCACCAAGTCATGTTGATTTAAGAAATAGAAAGATATCTGTCGAAGTAATCTCACTAATAATTAGGAGGTGGGTCTTACCTGGCAGTTATACAATGTACGTATGCAATTGATGCTCACTCAACCGGTATTTTGAAAAGTTTTTGTATTTACCTGTAACAAAAAAGAGATTCATAAATATTGTTGTTCTTTATCATAATAATAACAGATCAAACGAAAACAAAGGATCCTCTTCCGGATTTTTGAGAATTGGTTTAGATAAGCACTTTACGATAAAACTGTTGCACAAACATTACAGACACAATAAAAAAAAAACAAAAATCTTTATACTCGACATTTACATAATCTTTTTCCGGATAAAAACAGCTTATTTGCAAATATGAAAGAAAAAATACAACTGCGTATTTTTTTGGATTTTCTCGTTGAAGAAACTTTGTTAGGCATTTACCTATAATGCATGTAAAATGTGTTTTTATACAAACAACTTCGCGCTGGCGGTCCCAACTTATGACAGCACATAAAAATAAATAGGCATTTACTTAAGAGAAACGTGCACACCCAGTCTGGAAGCTGTTTCGGGATAAGCTACCTTATTGGGTAAGACTAAAGTTCATTTTCGTTTGTTTTAGAGTGAGATGGAAAATTAATTTAAAACATGACAGGACTGGATTAGGCGCGAGGTGCATTCTTTTTTGGTAGACAAAGAGTATTTTTTTGTGGGCTGTGAATATAGGAATACTTATGCGTGTATGTTTTTATCATTTGTTTTTAAAGGAGACCAAAGCTCTCCACGGTGACTGGTTGCAGTAAAGTGACCACAGTGACAATTTACTTTTTAAGCATCGTTCGCATCACATCTCATTCGCAATCTGTGAAAAATGTATGAAAAATTAGGTTTTTTTGACAGTTTGCGATTGACATGTGAATCCGACCGTTTTTTTAAAAAATGGTAGAATTATTGGTCCTCAGATCTCTATCTTGATGTGTCATTTACCAATATTATAATCTACTTAGGAATGATTTTTCAATAGACGGATAATGTAGCAAGGATAAATATTGCTGTTGGACATATTTTTATACTAAACCTCAGGTGTATCTGGTTATTGAAAATCGCCACGGGGCTTAGAAGTGACAAATTTTGCAAAAAACTAACAGGTGACCAAGAAATGGTTTCAGAAAATTTCCCAACCCTAAAGAATTGCTAACTTTCACTTCTTCGCTCAAACGCCTTCTGCACAAGAACCATCTGGAATAAATGTAGCCTGTGACAAGTAGCAATAGAGCCTTTTTCTATCAGTGAAAGAATTTTCGTTATCGGACCAGTACTTCCAGAGATAACCTTCCACAAACAAACAAATTTTTTGTCATACTTTAATATTAGCTTCAATGAATGATTAAATGACAGTTCGTAATACTTGTCGATGGAAAATTCCATTAGGCACTCGCTTTGTAATAAAATAATCCATCATAATAAAAGTCAAAATGACATGACTGAATGACACTAATAAGCGTTTAAAATAATGTTTAATAATTGGCATAATAAAGTATGACTGCTACTGCTTTTAAAGTCTCAAATAACTAATTTTACTGCATATTAACGGTGTAAATGGTTTATGACATACCAGAGGCCCTAGACAATGTGCCATTCAATTAGCGAATGCGACTGTCGAAATGCCAAAATGTAGGGAAATGATCACATGACATTTCGATATCATCTGTCAATCCCATACATTTTTGACGTATTGACAATCGCCTTTGCCACGCTACCGTTGACAGAATGTCACTTGTCTAGAGCCCCAGGGACCGTACCGTGTCAATGCGATCGTGATTCCGTTGTGGGAAAGAGATAGTTTTATTCGTCTTGTATAACTCCGTCTCTCTCTCTCTCCTATCGAAATTATGTTGTCATGTTGTTTTTAGTTGGTAAACACGGGACCCTATTACTAAGACTCAGCTATCCGTCTGTCTGTCTGTCTGTCACCAGGCTGTATCTCATGAACACGTGATAGCTAGACAGTTGAAATATTCACAAATGATGTATTTTTGTTGCCGCTATAACAACAAATACTAAAAACAGAATAAAATAAATATTTTAAATAAGGCCTCCCATACAACAAATGTGATTTTTTTGCCGTTTTTATAGATAGTGTTACGGAACCCTTCGTGCGCGAGATTGACTCGCACTGGGCCGGTTTTTTTTATCGGCACGTAAAAGTGACAGGTTCAGCTTCCTACTCTTACGTGCCAAGGGTTAACGATGAATATACAGTTTTATATGAGTATTGAAAAGTTGTGGGTAAGAATGTAAATTGTAGTTCTTGAAATTGAATTTTGCAATAATAATAATAATAACCTAAAAAAACCAAAAACCTAACAAATTATGAAGAAAATGAAAATTAAACGACCGACCGATGACATATGTCATGATGTCATGTAAGGAATCAAACGAAATGACAATGAACGAAATTAAAATGATTGGATGATGATAACAAGAGCAGCATCGCGACGCGCACGCTCACCACCCCCGGACTCGTCGCTCAGCTCCGCCTCGCCGCCGCCAGACATCGGATCACCAGTGGTGTCATCGGCGGCTGCAGTCGCGTCGAGCTCGAGCGACGAGTATTTCTCTCCGCCGACGTCGCCAACACCTGTGCGTCGGCAGGGGAGAGGCCGGCCACCGAGGGGCTTGGGACCTAGGGGCCAACCGGCCCCGAGCCGGGTCCCCGCTACCGGTGGTTGTGTGCAGCGCATGAGATGGACTCAGTCCATGAACGAGAACGTCATGCGCGCATGTTACGGGTCTACAGAGGGGGGAACTAACCTCACTGCGTACCGTGTCAGGATGCTGTCTCTGTTTCAGGACCTGGAACCGGCTGTGAACGTCTCGGCCCAACGATTGTCGGATCAGGTGCGAGTCATCCAACGTAGTCACAAGTTGGACGATGCCGCACTTGATAGGCTGCGCTCAGAGGTACTAAACAACCTTATCATCTCGACCCCGACACAGGCCGTGGTACCGGCGCCAACTAGTGGCGCAATCATACCACGGCCCAATAATAATAGTGATGAGGTAGATGATAGGGTTGTCACGGTAAGTAGCCAGTGCAACGATCGACTGAGGAGCGCGCTGGAGGATGCGCTTCGCGAGTATAGATCAACTTCTACCGACCTTAGGCCCCGATTACCACGGTTACCTATGCACAAAAAGAATAGGGCGCTGGTGTGTGCCTTAGACTCGCTGCTGCAGAACATCTTCGAAAGCAGCGAGAACCTCGTTGATACGCACTCAATCCTGTACTGCGGGGCTGTTGCGGCATGTCGTATAGCAAACGTCAAGTTTCCAAACTGTGACGAGGCTATACGACCAAAATCTGCTGTACCAGCCTGGCAGTGCAGGATCGAGCGGCGTATCGATGAGGCTAGGGCACTCATCGGCAAACTATACTGCTTCAGGGAGGGCAATACAAGACCACGTGTGATGCGCTTTGTGAGGCGGGCGTTTTCGGGGACTGGAATCAGCCCTCGAGAATACACGTCCCGTGTCACAGAGCGTATCGACTTCCTGAAGCAGAAAGTTTGTGCATGGGCAAACCGTATTCGGCGGTATAAGCGGCGGGTTGATCGATACTCGCAGAATCGCATGTTCCAGAGCGATGAAAGGTGGGTATACAGAGCTTGGGAGCGACCTGAACAAAGTGTGACGGACGTGTGCCGACCGGATGATATCGCCACGAGTACATTCTGGCGAAACATCTGGTCGGTGCCCGTCTGTCATGCCGAGGGTGACTGGATGCGCGATGTCGAGCGCGTGTGTGAAGCTATACCACAAATGGAAGCTATTTCCATCACACCATTAGATGTAGCCACAGCAGTCCGTCCATTACCGAACTGGAAATCTCCAGGCCCGGACGGACTGCACAACTTCTGGCTTAAGTGGTATAGCAGCTCACACGCGCTCCTGGGATCTCAATTCCAGTCATCCTTGGAGTCTGGGTCGCTACCACAGTTTCTAACAACTGGCGTTACCCACCTGCTCCATAAGACTGGTAGTCCCGCGGAACCCAAGAATTATAGACCGATTACTTGTTTGTCGACGGTCTATAAACTTCTTACATCCATTCTGAGAGTGAAAATTAATAATCACATTGACACTAATTCAATTATGTCCGCCTCTCAGAATGGATGTAGGAAGGGGTCCCACGGCACTAAGGAGCTACTCCTCATAGACATGGCCATAAGCCAACAGGTTCGTCGATCCCGCAAGGATCTGTCGACATGTTGGATAGATTACAAGAAGGCCTATGACTCTGTGCCACATACATGGCTCATGAGGGTGCTGGAGTTGTACAAAATAGATGCAACGCTACGCACCTTTCTTGAGTCATGTATGAGGCATTGGAAAACGGTCCTTCGCTATCCAGGATGTCGACCGATTCAAGGGAACGATGAGCCTGTATGGATTAAACGGGGAATATTTCAGGGCGACAGTTTGAGTCCACTTTGGTTCTGCTTAGCTCTGAATCCTCTTAGCACACTGCTGGGGGATTCAGGTCTAGGCTATCGGTTGAGAAGAGGTGGTCAAACCATATCTCACCTTCTTTACATGGATGACTTGAAACTCTTTGCCCCCAACAATTTGCGACTGATGGAGCTACTGAAGGTAACTGAAACTTTCAGTAGCGCCATCAGGATGGAATTTGGTGTGGACAAATGTGCAGTCATGCATGTAAAGAAAGGGGAGATTATGGAATCTGAGGGAATTCAACTCTCGGATTCCATACAGGTTAGATCCCTCAGCTCGACCGAAACCTATAAGTATTTGGGTATGTCGGAAGCGTTGGGCATTAACGGTACTGACATGAAACAATCGCTGAGGGAGCGCTTCTTTGGCCGCCTAAAAAAGGTTTTGAACAGCCTTTTGTCGGGCGGAAATAAGGTGCGCGCCTTCAACGGTTGGGTCATGCCAGTATTAATGTACTCTTTCGGCATACTCAAATGGACTCAAACTGAACTCGACGCCCTGGATAGGAGGGTCCGTACACTGCTGACTGCAAACCGGATGCATCACCCACGATCGTCGGTGATGAGACTGTACATCCCGCGGAAGTGTGGAGGTCGAGGCTTTTTAAATGCTAAGACTCTCCACAACCGCGAGATGTGCAGTCTCAGAGAATATTTTCTCAAAGTCGATGTGGGTATGCACCGAGATGTGGTCGCAGTGGACAAGGGACTCACCCCGTTGTCCATGGCTAAAGAGAACTGGCGCAAACCTGTGATACTTACTACAGATGACCGCAAGGAGGTATGGAAAGGCAAAGAGCTTCACGGGCGCTTCTATCGGGCTCTCTATGGGTCCGATGTAGATTTCTCAGCGTCCGTGGCCTGGCTACGTTTCGGTGATCTCTTCGGAGAAACTGAAGGTTTTGTTTGTGCAATTATGGACGAAGTTATCTTGACGAACAACTACCGGAGGCATATTATGAAGGACGGGACGGTTGACGTGTGTCGGGCATGTCACCGTCCGGGTGAGTCCATCAGACATATTATCTCTGGTTGTTCTCGTCTGGCTAACGGCGAGTACTTGCACAGGCATAACCAAGTGGCCAGGATTGTTCACCAGCAACTTGCTTTGAAATACCAACTTGTTGATTCTGAGGTACCGTATTACAAGTATGTGCCCGACCCAGTTCTCGAAAATGACCATGTCACGTTGTACTGGGATCGGTCTATCATCACTGATAGGACTATCGTCGCTAATAAGCCCGATATAGTGGTGATAGACCGATTAGCGCGCCGCACAATGATAATCGATGTTACCATTCCACATGACGAGAACCTCGTGAAAGCTGAGAAAGAAAAACAAATCAAGTATCTTGACTTAGCACACGAGGTTGTCGACATGTGGAATGTGGACTCGGCTGTCATTGTGCCGATAGTCGTTACGGCCAATGGCTTGATAGCCAAAAGCTTCGACGACCACCTGTCGAAGCTGGCGTTACGCAGTTGGGTAAAGGGCCTTATACAGAAGGCAGTACTCCTCGATACGGCTCGTATTGTGAGGAGGTTCCTTTCTCTGGAGCCCTAACCACCGGTAGCTTGGACCCAGCTCCCGACACCGGCGGACTACTATTTTTATATTTTTAAATGTTTTTTTATTGTTTTTTTTGTTATTGAAATATTTAAAAATATAAAATGTATGTTTGTAAGATGAATAAAGAGAATAATAATAATAATAATAATCATTTATTTCAATCCATTCAGATCATAATTTTACCACACAAATTAAAATCATAAAATAACATAAAAATAAAATAAAATAAAATAACGAATTTCAATAAACCTGCCTCTGAGTCTTTTGTTTGTTTGTCAGTACATTAATCATATAACAATGATTGATGTACTGACAATCAAACCTGTTCGCAAATACGCTCAGGATGGTGTTGGAGGTGGTCCAGAGCCTCCGCCCCAGAGATGTGCACCGCTTTCGCATCGTCGTGTAGAAACAGTACTTCACAAAGTTGACTTTTAATTAAAATCTGTTATACTAGGTCATGCTAGTGGCTTCGCTATCATACCTATACAAGTAAAAAAACTATGCCACGGGAATGTATTCATCATAATAATATCATCATCATATCAGCTGAAAAACGTCCACTACTGGACATAAGCCTCCCCTAGAACTTTTCGGCCCCATCGACCATCTGTTCTGCATGCAATGTGTGCCCACTGCCACTTCAGTTTGGCGATCCTTCGGACTATGTCGGTAACCTTGGTTCTTGCGCAATGCTCGGAGTTTCCTTGCGTGGTCGAATCAGGAATTGTGGATATCCTCATGAAAAGTGTCCTATGTCCAGGCCATGGTCTACTTATGTTCAGCCGTTGAGATGAGCTTCACTATACTAATCCTAGCTAATATTATAAATGCTTTTATTTGTTTTTTACGCTTTCACGCCACGCCGATTATAATGTTTTATTATTTAATTACATTTTATTTCAAATTTAATGTAATGTTGTTTAATAATTATAATTTAATGTAGTTTGTTGTACGTGTAATGGAAGCAAAATAGTCAATATGATTTAAGATTGTTGTTTTTTTATGTTAATAATTCATGTGATTTATGTTATGATCCAAATATCTGTACTTTTGCATGCTGTAAGGTGGAGTGTGTTGGCACTGTTATTTATTACATTATCGACATCTTAATTTTGTATACCCACATTCATCGCAAAATAAATTATTTCTTTCTTTCCAATTTGATGAATTTGAACACAGAACATTCCCAGGTATCTCTGTTTTTGGGCCGGTCTGGGCAGAGTTGAAAGGAGTGTCAGACTCTTGCTGGCTAAAACCCATCCGTGTTCCCCCAAATGCCCTTTGCGTTCTAGGGCCGTGTGACTCTTTCGAACAAATACCGCAACAGGGAGAAGTTGGAGACGGTTTGATTACTGGCTAATTTAACGTGGTCAAAAGCTAGTACGCTATAACATACGTTAGGTGCGGAGTAACAAAAGTTATGAACAGATAAATAAAATAAGAATATTTAAATGTACCTAGCATTAGTAACATGTTACAAAATTATGTTTTTATGAGCCTGTTGGCAGGTAAGTCGGTAACCTTGCTCAAATAAAACTTAGCATATGTATATATATCTCAAAGTGACGCAAGATCGACATGCCAGATTACAGTTCCATGTAATACCTAATTGTAAAAACATATCTAAATGACGTTTTCATGCAGATTGGTATCTTTCCGGGAAAAGTGATATCAAAATATTATCAAGATGTCATAAAAAAAAAACACTCCAAAGTACAAAATAACTTTAATTTCGGTAGTCGGTGTTTGGTTGCTTCTTAGTTATTTGACACCGACTTCTGAAATTAAAGTTATTTTGTACTTTGTAGTGTTTTTTTGGAAGTCGGTTTTTTTTGTGAAAAAGTTTTTGATTTTTCACTTTTTAGTGGTACCTCACACCTTACAACATCACCGGAAAGTCACAGGAAAGCAAAAATACGCAATTTCGTATACATGGATGATTTTTCCACATATTTTTTCCAGCTATTTGGATATAAAAACCAAATTGCTGGACCGATTTTGATAAAATTTAAATGGGACCAATCGAGAAGTACCTATATCCTTTCACATAAAACAAGATTTTTTCAAATCGGTTCATAAATGACGGAGATATGAGGTAACAAACAAAAAAAAATACAATTGACTTGAGAACCTCCTCCTTTTTGGGAAGTCGGTTAAAAATGGAGAGTCATTAAAGTAAAAGTTTTTATAACAGTTTAAATTTAAGAGTAAGTAGGAAGGTACTAAACCCACTTAGCTGCGAAAAATTTTTTTGCGATACTAAACACGTTCTTTTTTTTTTAAACGTTGCCCTTTTTTTTTTTTTTTTTTTTTTTTTTTTGGATGGGAAATCATCAAATGACCCCTCCCGCTCTGGGTTGAGCGGCAGGGAGTGTCAGACTTCTACTGACTAAAACCCACCCATGCTCCTCTTAGTGCCTTTTACGTTCCAGGGCCGCGGTAACTAGGAATATCTCCTGTATCGTGGGTGCGTTTACAAACATATAAACTCACATACACGAACGGCCAGATTAGACCCGGAACAACTATCTGTACACCATACAAATATTTATTCCGTGTGGGAATCGAACCCGCGACACGCAGCGCAGCAGTCAATCGCTCAATCACTGCGCCAACCTTAGGCTCTAGACAAGTGACATTCTGTCAGCGGTAGCGTGGCGAAGGCGATTGTCAATACGTCAAAAATGTATGGGATTGACAGATGCTATCGAAATGTCACGTGATCAAATTCCTACATTTTGGCATTTCGACAGTCGCGTTGGCTAATCGAATAGCACATTGTCTAGGGCCTCTTGTCGTCTTAATTGTTGTCGTCGTAATTGTTTCAAAAACTGGCGGTGAGTTTTTACAAGAATCCTACCTAACAGATTAAACGGAATGCTCATCAACCACCTCATACAATGTTTTCACAAGTCGACAAAATGTATTGAACCGCTGATATGAGGATGTTGGTCCCATATTAAAAGTTGATCATAATGATAAGTACAATGACTCCTTTTCAGGTATTAGGTATGTTTATACGGTTAAACGTTTAATAAAAACTTAAAAAAAAAATAAACAACCGTCTTAAAAATAAAAAATACTTGCAGTGTAGTATTAGGTAAATAATAAATAACTTTAATTTCGGAAGTCGGTGTCAAAACGTAATAAGTAATTTTATACTTTGTAGAGTTTTATAGCGTGGAAAAAGCGTTAAATTTCTTATCTTTTTATTTAACGCTTTTCAGATTACTTCGTCATTTTTCAAATTCATATACACCACTGGAAACTCACAGGAAAGCAAAATACGCAATTTCGTTTACTTGGATGACCTTTTTTCCAGCTATTTTGATTTAAAAACTGCTGAACCGATTTCGATGAAATTACTATGGGACCAATCGGAAAGATATATATCCTTTAGAATTTTTAAAATCGGTTCATACGACGGAGTTTTGAGATAAAAAACATAAAAAATATATTAGGTACCTAATTCCTCCTTTTTTTGAAGTCGGGTAAAAACCGATACATCGGCCCATATTCCAAAACATCAACTCCAACTCAACTCGAACTCCAACTCCATCGGAGCTTGTCATAAATTGAAGTATTTGCATTTGTTGCTCATCTCTCGAGTACGAAAACGTCAATTAGACAAGCTTTCATTGACATTTTCGCTGTTTATGTTCGAGTCCGAGTTGAGTTGGAGTTTACGTTTTGAAATATGGGCCATAATCTTTCTCAACAATAATAATCGTAACTTTATAACAACAACCGTTGCACCCGCAGACCACTGGTGAACGTCCCCTTTTCCCAAAGGTCTAGTAAATCACATTACATGCCGGACTTTCGACCAACGCGGAACATAGACAACTATGGAAGATCACGACTTGGTCACAGGTCAATCTGAATCACGATGTCGTCTGTTTCATCCTACAGACAATTTTCAACTCTATCGCCTTCACAAAAACGTACATTATACACAGTGTAGTGTGTTCATATGAAAGTTGTGAAAGTACTGTGTTATAATTAGTTGGTATTTGGATTAGAGTACAGAATTAGTTGATTCTTCAATGGAATAACCTAAGGGGTTATATGTTGAAGGAACTGACAAAAAAGCTTAGAACAACTGAGAGGGTTATTCTGAAACTTTTTGAAAAATATTAACGGAATTTTTAAGTGTCATGCATTTATGTGCTGCTTATCCATTCTCCCTTGTATAGCATCATTCTCTCCCTTTCCATTTATATTGAATTGAAATCCGACCAATTTTTTTTTGGGTTAGCACACCTACTATATAAACGGCTTTCTAATTAAGGAAATGTTAAGCAGAAAATTTTTACTGGTTAATTTATGAAAAAGCTAAATCATACTGTACAAATGTTTGTACCTTACATAATCGATTTAACTGACAGAGTGAAACAAAGTCGAATGATGAACAAAGGATTCTTGCAACAAGAATGTATTGTTTCACAAAGAAAAGCGTAGCTATCACCAGCGTAATGATATGGAAACTGATGTCGCGCCAACCTTATTCTTTGTAAAACTCTTTCTGTATTACTATTCTGTACTTTTTTCAATTGGCGGAAAAATATTTTTATTAAAGTGAAAGACAGAAAATTTGTGTATTCGGAACTCACACAGGAGTGATGAAATTAATTCAACAGCACTAACATAAAATAGTTATAAGTTCGAAATTTTAACAGGAACTTTCTATTTTTTCCGTAAAAGATTTACGTAACAACCAACAGCAGCTACAATCATACCCATTTTTTTTACAAAAAAAGATCCTTGCCAAATCTATTCGAGCAGGGGTAAAAACCGCAAAACCGCAGCGGTTGGCGTTAAAAAAGAGTAAATATTTTATGGGTCAAACATTGCAGAATAGCCGTGCTCCTATTAGCAGCGTTGCTAGAGGGCTCTCGAGGCACTCGCCTATAATGAGGCAGCTATGTTCCTACTTGTTATGTGTGCCTGGTACCCCGGTGTATCAGTACTATCCTAGGTCCGATTCGACTAATATTTTCTATCAGGAAAA
The DNA here is from genome assembly GCA_947386135.1 of Melanchra persicariae. Taxonomy (NCBI): domain Eukaryota; kingdom Metazoa; phylum Arthropoda; class Insecta; order Lepidoptera; family Noctuidae; genus Melanchra; species Melanchra persicariae. The sequence continues at coordinate 8,903,568 of OX376652.1, read as the reverse complement.
TTACTAACTTGACTTATTTTTTGAAGTTTAGTCTGAAAATACAAACAATTTTTGGTAAGTGATCATGTTTTAACGGCCAAAAAAAAATGTGTCTACTTACATTGTCGAGGGTACACTGTTGCAAAACACGAATATCTTTGCAGTTCAGAATTTAGAATACGAAGTTGGAAATGGAAACAGGAAAAAAAAAATGATTATGAATACCAGGAATATAATTATATATTAGATATCTCATCCAAAATCAATTTAAAGGAAGAAATAAACGCTTGTGGCTGTTATGAGTTATATGAAGCTAGTGCGCACACAAATTTACAGTTCCAAATCATATAAGATGACTTATAACGAAAATGAGCTCGTAAAATTTATTGCAAGACATTTGGTAGTGAGGATATTATGAAAAAAATGCTGAATGTATCTATTTAAAATATTTTTTTATTTGAGTTAAGGAAATAATATATTCCTGTATGATAAATGTTTTGCCATTTTCGTACTACATAGTTTATTTATTTACGCCAAAAGTTGTGTTAAAATGTGGAAGTTTCGACAGAAATAACTTGCACATCAAAATTTTTTTTCTGTTTTGTTCCTATACAGGCCCTAGATAATACCGAGATAAACAAATGTGACTTTTTTCAGAACGTAAACCGTTCATCAGTAGTGTAATCGCCAGACCACGTTTGTATGAAACAATGACTAACTAGGGGGGCACCCGGCGGTGTTCACATTTGCATCGCAGTCACAAAACATCTCTAATTTGACGAGTTTATGACAATGATTCTCGCTGAGATGATACTGTGACTTGAATTAGAATGCAATTTAAGTAAGAGAATTGCCTGTTCTTACTATTTATCTGTGGATATTCTGTTGCATTATTCTCCATAATAAAACAAAATAATATAATATAATCTTCATAATAGAGTCAAATTAAGAGAATTGCCTGTTCTTACTATTTATCTGTGGATATTCTGTTGCATTATTCTCCATAATAAAACAAAATAATATAATATAATCTTCATAATAGAGTCAAATTAAATTACTCCTATAATCATTTATAACCGGTTTCATTATGATAATTTATTCATTAGCCAAGCAAATTAACTGCCCAATATACAAAATGCATTATTCACAAGTATCGGTATATTCATGAATTAAACTGAAAGTCGAATGAATAAAAAGTAGACTGGTGACCGGTTCTATTAGCAAAACGCAATATTTTTTTTATTAACTTGAAAATAATCACTTTAGTCCTACGATGAGTTATTATTATCCTGTATCGTCCGGGGGAACTAATTTTATGAAAATATAAACAAATGCAAATCAACCATAAAAACGTGAAATTTGAGAAAAAATAAATTTGCATTATACTGAATCCAAATCGGGTTTTCAGTACAATTCCACCTGTGGGTTTTTTACTGTTGACAGGCACGCGTTTGACCACAATCTCACCTGGAGGTGACCGATGAAGTGGGCGACGATGAAGCACGCTTGCCTAGAAGTAACATATTCACTCTTGACTTAAAGACACTCATACCTTCTTTATGAGTGTAGTTAAAATTACATATGTAGAAGTGGTAATTTCACGAAATTATAAGGACACGATGATGATAATAAGGTCGCTTACTAACACGCTTGCATACAAGCAATGCACGCTTGCATTTCGAGAATGCAAGCGTGTTAGTACTACTATATTAAAAGTAAAACGCCGGGCCTGCCTCAACACTACGCTGATAGGACAAGGGCATCGGACGAGTAGAGCGTGAGTGCAATCGTCACCATAGACGAACATAATAATGTTATAGAGTGGACGCCGATGAGTTTTATGCCTACAGACAATAATAATATTATTGTCTGTAGGCATAAAACTTATTATGACACATAAATGTTTACCTTCTTGTATTATTATAAGATTATTTTTTTAGTCCTGTTTTGACAAAATCAAATGGTGCAATGACCACCATTCATGTGATGATGAATTTAGTTAGTGTAAAGTTTTTTACTTTTAATTTTATGTTTTCGGAAAAACGTGTTCTTTCTTTTCCTTTAGGTGACAAAATCGATTGGAATGGAGGAAGTTTCCTTGTAAAGGATTTAGAATATAGCCCTAAGACCCATTTTCCAGGTGAATTTGAAGATCCTTCACAGTCACCATGAATGATGGTCATGATGGCTAGATTAATTAAATCAATAATAGTTTGTTCTCAACATATTCCTGTTGAGGCGGCAAGCCATCGTAGGAATGTTCATGTAAGAAATTCACTATAGTACAAAGCAAGGACATGGCATGTTGTCATGATTGACTGTAAATCACATTATAATACAAATCTTGAAGAAAAGCGATTGATGGTTATACCTTCCTCAGTTTTTGTGCTGTTTAACAAGGCTAGCGTTTTTTTCCTTGTTATCAGAGTTAAGTAAGACTAACCTTTTTTTCAGCACCAGAGACCACCCGTAGGTGGGTTTCCATCGAAAGTCTCATTAGAATAGGCACAATATAATCAGAGAATATCACTGAATCTAGATCTTAAAACACTGGATCACTGCTTGGCCGCAGAACTTATAGAGTAAGTATCCCAGCCACTCCCCCCGGATTTAAAAATAGCTCTATTTACATCATAGGTGTTTTCATCATCATCACTCCTTCATTTTACTACATTCATACTCAAAACCTGCCCCACATTATTTTCCTCATACCTTTGCATCACACTATACATACGGTAGGCGCTTGCGTAGTAAAAGATAATACAATCTTCCAGCAATGATTTCATTCCTGAACTATGTTACGCTCCCCATTGTACGATCGAATGTGCGAGGCATTATCGGTCCTACCTCAACGTTATACTGATAGGGCAAGGCCAATCGCGAGCGAGTCGTGAATGCAATGGTATTCTGATATTACCACGGTATCAAGATAAAAGGGGCTGTGCAACACTGAATATATCCAGTAAAGGTAGAGTTCTGGTATTTTTATAATAAGTTTCAAATTAATCTAGATGTTAAGAGGTTTTACCCTCTTTTGTTCGTTTGTATGTTAGATTAGGTAATCTCTGAAAGTACTGATCCGACTTTGTTTTTCTTTTCAAAGAGAGTCATAAGCTACTTTATCCCGGAAAATTGAATTTATAATACAATCATGTTGTGTCAATAAAAATGTGAAAATGATAATAAAGTCTGATTTTTATCATCAATACATACGACACTTGCGTTTACGTTTGATGTTTGACCTTTCTTCCACGTATCCCGTATAAATTATATTTAAGCATTAAGAAAACAGTTTAACACCAGCAAAGAACAATAGAAAATAACTAAGTATCATAATATATACTGATATATTATGATATTACTTAGTTATTTATATACCATATAGTGATATACCATATCACACAGGACAAACTTTGTGTGATGAGCACAATTGTTTGTTCTGTGTCTGGGTGTAATTTATCTATAATATGTATGTATTTATAAATTATATAAGTATGTATATCATTTGTCTGGTTACCATAACACAAGCTCTGCTTAGCTTGGGATCAGATGGCCGTGTGTGAGTTGTCCCAAAGATATTTATTTATTATTTATTATAAAGGACACATTATCTCTAACAGAACAACATTTCCCAACTATACAAAAGACATTACAATCTTATCCTTGCTACATAACCGAAAACCATTATCCTCCCAGAGTCATCGAATCGTTCGCCACAATATAACCTACTTGAAACATCTGTTATTACTTTACTCTATGCGATTCTTGACCCCGCTCGTGACCAGAGAACATTGCACTGGGCTCAATTGGACGATGCGTGTAGGTATGTAATATATATGTATGTACATATCTATGCTTCGCAGTTCCGTATCTGCGTGGGAGTTGGTCTATGTTGCGTTATATAGTGGCGAAATAATCGAGGAGCTATTAGTACTTAGTCGTGAGTTTAATTTTGTGCGTGTATCATTGATTGGTAACTGTAATTGCACGGTTCTGCTGTAATTTGTGAAGCTTAATGTTAAGGATAATAACGTAATGATAGTAAAATTAGATTTCCTCATCCTTCCGCAGATATGAAAGAAGCAATGAAAAGAAGATAAACTTAGAATTAATGAAGAAGCAAACAGAAGTAACGATTTGAAAACAGCGTTAATAGTAAAACAAGTAATACAGTCTCCAGTCAAAATGATTTCATACGCATTGCAATTGATGAGTAAGCTTGACACAGAGAACTTCAGACATGGTTGTAAAATATGATTTTATTTCTTAACACAAAATCTCATTGATGATGCATCTTATGTGTGTGATACATTCTAAATGATAATAATAATAATATTCTGAGTGTGATTGTATTGTACCCATTGTTTCACACCTGAATCGCTGAAGCGGTTTTGATAATTAATTTTGCTGCAGAGATCAGATGGAACCCTGGAAACAGTTATAGGCTACTTTTTTGCGATAGCTGATAGAAGATGCAATCCTAATGTACTGAGGATAATGTAAACACACTATGTCTATATTATCCTCAGTACATAGGCATTGCATCTTCTGAGGGCCAATTCTACAAATTTTTAAGCAACGTTTCCATTTGCATCTCAATCTGTCAAAAAAGCCTCAATTTCCATACATTTTTGACAGATTGCGAATGACATGCACAATGTTAACGTTGTTTAAAACATTCTAGAATTGGTACTCAGCTCCCACAAACGATTCATAAAAGACTTGGTTTTATTAAGATCTTACCCAGCACTTTCGCCACTAGATTCCCGCTCTGATATAAATCTAGGTACTCGTATAGGTTTCAGAACAAAAACTTGCTAACATAAACTACAATTTCTAGTTTTGTTTACGTCCGGGTAAGGATTGCACAACCGAGCTGCTTCCAATTGGACCGGTGAAACTAACGTACAGTCGGATAAAGATAACAGTAGGTTTAAAGAAAATATATTTTGAATTCGTGATTTTTTTGTTAACTCTGGACAACCTCGCTGCCACAATGCTAGCTAACTAATACGATGGTACATTAAATAATATTATAATACTTTAGTTCAGTCTGATAAGGAAAAAGAAGTACCTAACAGAGAAAATTCTATTGCACTGGCTCCTATAATACAGTTTAAAACTAGCTCAGGAGCCAGGGAATTTCATATAAACTATGCCTTAAACTTGATACAATAAAGAATTTATTTAATACTATTAATTAGATGTAAAGGATTGGGCACATGATACACATTTCGATAGCACTTATCAATCCCACACATTTTTGGACTTTTTGACAATCGATTAACTAATGACACTTTGTATACTGCTTGTAGTATTTCACTTACAGTCATAGATGTAGAGATCATCAAAGCCGCCATCATTTTATATCACAGAAATGATACAGTATCTGCACAAGTACTTTCATGAATCGAAAGACCCAGACCAAAACGAAAGTTAAAAGAATTTTACCGAGTGTACTTATATTGTGTAACTTCTTCAAGCCAATATTGGACAACAAAATTTAAGCTTCCCGTCTACCAACATAAAGGCTAAGATTTTATTTTTCATTCTGTACCCTTATGAGTTCCTTGCTTTGCTTGCTTTGTGACTCACATTTTATTCTTTGGCTGTTTCTGTTGGCTTCCTTCTTTGTTCGAACCCTTTGTGTAGCTTATTATTTGTTCCTCATTGAAATATATAGATTATTTGCTCCTGTTCTGTGATAGGTTCTAAAGCTATTTCTTTTGCAGTGTTTTTGTTGTGTCGTTGAGCGTGGTTTTTGGCTTTGGTTATCTTTCTTTGTGTGCTACCATATGCTTCATATGAGATTACGTACAGCTATCATAAAACACATCACACCATAATTTTAATTTCCTAGCTGAGCTTACAAGCTAAGATGGATAAAATTCTTCAATAAACTGTAGATTGTCTCTTGGGCTCGAGACAAGTGAGATTCTGTCAACGGTGACGTGGCGAAGGCGATTGTCAATACCTCAAAAATGTATGGGATTGACACATGCAATCGAAATGTCACGTGATCAAATTAATACATTTTGGCATTTTGACAGTCGCATTCGCTAATTGAATGGCACATTTTCTAGGGCCTCTTATCATCTTATCATCAAATATTGAACCAACTCTTAAGTAACCAAGTCAAGCTAATAGAAGACCTACAAGAAGAATTGTAGCAAGTTCCTTTCCTTATAGTTGAGGAAGTGCTTACCTAATCTGCAACATTAGAAATGATTATAATGGTTCAGTTTACTTACAGTGAGCTGACAACGACAACAGTTGCGAGCGACCCACGTGGCTTACTGTAGTTTCCTCACCAACCGGTTTACCCACTTATAATGTGGTTGCAGTGTTGGCGGCAAATGTTGGACAATGTTTTGCTCTACATTGATTATGATGACAGTAAATAAAGATAGCAATATCAACAATAATAAACACATTAATAAGCCGATAGTCTTATTGGCTCGAAGTTTTCTTGTTTTCATCTTTTCTTGAACCCATTGATAACTTCTGATTTTGTGATTATTCGAAAATTTTCTTATATTATACTCGCGATTCTGTCGACGATGTGGTCGACGATGAAGCACGCCTAGAAGTAAGCTATGCACTTCTATCTTAAAGACCCCAAGGTTGTAGTTATCAGCGAAGACAGACTCCGACAGGGAATTCCACTCCTTGGCTGTACGCAGAATGAAAGTGTGGCCCTCAATATAAATTGATACATTGTATATCAATAGAATATATGCAAAATTATAAAATCATTGTGTTAAAATTTGGGTGTTATATTAAGCATCTTCTATTTAATGACAATGTGATTTTCAATGGCAAACCAAAACAATCACAACTTTTCCTTAAATATTATTCTTATTATACTTCCTATTGAACCTGTTTAATAATCCAGATGTACAACATCTATAAATATCTCCCTCGCCTCTATCACTGACACCACACCTTCTATTGCATAACCCTTACCGTTTGAACCCGGTATAATTATACTATAGTCATAGTCATTACGCAAGCATGGCCTAACTTCGCCCTATGTTTTGCAGTTGCCATGGCTTCCTATGAGGTGATAACATGGAGTTTTTGACCTACTTCAGTTACACTAATGGCTGCTTCTAGGAATTGTTTTATGCCGTATTGGTTTATGTTTTCGCGGAATTTTGTGGTGTTTGTTGTTTTGTCGCTGTTTTAAGCCAAGTGCGGGTTAAAGTACTAGATGTGCTATATTTGGAAATGGCGTTGCAAGAGCTGCTTTGGTCAATGACCCTTTAACCTTGGGTTTGTGCTAACGTGCTTTGCTGTTCTCTGTATTACACATGCCCGCAGTTACGGCTTTGATGTTTTGACATTTTTTGTGCTCTTTAAGGAAAGGAGTCAGTAAACGTTTTATGCATAGTGTCGCAAAGGTTGTTGCTTCACCAAACAATCAGAATTCCATGAAATTTGAATTCTCCGTGCCTCCGAATTCCAAATTCTGTGTCATTACTTATCCAACTAAGTGGAAATTAATCGAATAAACAGGTAAACGATCTGTAATTCCGCGATGTTTAGGTGTATATCGCGTCGTTGTTTATTGCCAACTAAGTCTCTATGTTTCCTTGACATTGGTTATAATTCCCCAATTTTGCAGAAATTATAGAAAATTCGCATTACGACATTACTTTTGCCCCTCCTTGTATATTCTTTAATTTTATACAACAACCTTTAGGCCATTTTCACGTACTACCGTTATTGCTAAATTATCAGAATCGTCTAAGCAGAGACAACAGCAACAATTGGTTACCCCATTATCAAAGGTGCCTACATACAAGATACCCAATTAATGCTATCAGCATCGTTAAGTTCGATGTCTAGTTTCACCAGACAAAAGATAAACAAATCGATTGCCATCTGATTAGTCGGATTATCGGCCTACTAACAATCTACTATACAAGGTTCAGGAGTGGTGACAGCGTACCGGAAGATATAGTGTTGAAGGGGCTCCTACAAGTTGGATCGATGATGCAAGATACATATAAAGAGGTTCGAAACAAGTGACATTCTGTCAGCTGTAGCGTGGCGTAGGCAAATGTCAAAACGTCAAAAATTTATGAAATGGACAAACGCGGTCGAAATGTCATGTGATCTATTTCTTTTGTTTTGGGATTTCGACAATCACATTCGCTTATACAATGGCACTTTGTCTAGAGCAGTGGTTCCAAATCCCAACCTTTATTTGACTCGGGACCACTTTGATTTCTTTGTTGCTAACAGGGACCAGAAAACAAGAGTAAAATAAAAACTTGGGTAATGTAAAAATATATTCAAAAAAGAAAAAGAAAGAAAAGTAAAGAGCATTGTTATAGGAAACACTAATTGTAATATAACGGATTCCAAGTGTATCAGATTTTTATTCTTATAGAAACTTAGAATCAGTTTGCATCAATGACATTTTTGAAGTGAAAAGATTGGCCGGTCGGTATGACGACGCATGTGGAGGCCAAGCTACTGCTTGGCCTCCACATGCGTCGTTAAGATTTGAACTACTGTTTAAATCTTTCGGGTGAAATGATGATGAATAATATCTATACTAATATTATATACCAACATAATGTTTTCTAAACAAACATGGTTTTGATTCGAGTCAACCGTTATTAGTATAAACTTTGGTATTGTTTAGTTAGCGAAATCACAGCAAATTTCGTTGTACTCACAAACAATACTGCAGGTCTGAATCATAAGCAGCTGCTCGCTTGCACACTATGATTTGTGTGTTTTTGCCTAAGAACATACCTAACTTCGGCGAAATTCGGGTTGTCTTACTACTGCTACACCCTCTGCCTAAACCTTTGAAGAATCAAGCGGCATGTTATGGCTAGTTTACACAGTGCGAGCTACTGACTAGACTGTAGATAGGTACTCGGATTGTTTACTCGTATGCTAGTAGCACGGCTCGCCTTAGGTCTCTTCACGATGATAGTAGCTGGCCTGTCACTTGCGAGACGCAGTACAGTTTTTGTATCGTTCGGACGCGTTTGGTGTCCGAACGATGCGAGTTATGACCGAGCTGCTGCCATGTGCGAGTTACTGTCGCCGGGCAGGAAAGAGAAAGCAAAAGATGTTGAAATAACTTAGATGCGAGCTACTATCCAACTCGCACGTGCCAGTAACACGCAAGATACGTCCATACGATGCGAGCTACTGCAGCTACTTGGCAGGCTGACTCGCATGCTAGCTCGCACTGTGTAAACTAGCCATTATGATCTTCCTTATACATAAAATAATACAAACAAAATGAAGTAGTCCAAAGTCAGTAATAAAACCGTAATACCGTCAAATCGTGACATAAAATTGTTTTTAAATAGCGTGCAAATGAAATGGAACCCCGGTTGTAATGTTATCGTTAGGGAAATCGTTAAAATTGCTATCTAATTTTATTTTGAACCGTAACACCACAGTGTTGCATCATTCAGTGGTTCAACTTGACAACATGACTGAAAATTTTCAATATTATTTGGTATAAGAGCTTATAAAAAAAATAAGGATCTACTTCGGACTTCAGGCAAAATGACAACATATCAGCGATAAAAATTGTCGAAAACCAAAATTTATAAGATATTAGTTTTTGACCGCGGCTCCGTCCGCGTGGATGTTGGTTATCGCGTAAAAAAGTAACCTATGTCCTTCTTCATATCCCAGGCTATATTTCTGTAAAATTTCATGACGATCATTTCAGTAATTTTTGCGTGAAAGCGTAACAGACAGACAGACAGAGTTACTTTCGTATTAATAATATTAGTAGGGACGTAGGGATTGACCACCTAACATGTCTACAGCCTACATCAAACCCATACATTAACAACTTTGCGACAATCATTATCATTGATAGATGTCAATTAGTCTATGCCCTCTTATTAAGATTAGAAGTTTTGTAACTTTGCTTAGGTTACAAAACACTATATAAAAAATTGAGTCTTCCATACAAATGATCAGTTGATGACAATTTTGTATGGGAATTTCAAATAAATTTTTTTAGGAATTGACCATGCCTTCTTGGTGAAAGTGGTTCATTTACATGGGCAGAAGTGGTAATTAAAGTTTGCGCACTGGAAAATAAACTTACCCAGTTTAAATCACCAAGAATTAAAGCAAATTATTCAGAAGCCTATGATACTCGTAAGTTCCGTAACATGTACTACAACTTATGCTTACAAACAAGTCTTAGACCTTCATAATACAAAATTAATTCCACACCTACTGCTTTTCCTTTGCAGCAGTTATCAACGAAATGTTTACGACAACAAATATATACCCGGTGACGACGCAACCCATAAATACGATCGTAAAATGTTGTATACATTTCAAGTGATATTGGATCGCCGACCGTGTTTCAGAATTTAATATTGAGTATTAAAAGCGTTTAATAATTTTATTGATTTCTGTGCTGGCTTCCTTAGCTTAAAGCTTAAAATTGAGGGGGCACACAGAGTAGTAGCAACAGTTTTGGTACATTCTACCTAAATGATTAGCTTCTGGGTGAAAAATTTCCGCTGAATATCATAATTATTAAAGACCGACCGAATGTTTGGTTTCGGTTTCGGCCCAAAAATCTAGTATCGGCCAGTTTCGGTTTCCGCCAAAAAATAACCGAATCTTCGGCCCCTTCGGAACTTAGAATTCTTCATTGTTGATTATTTTGATTCATAATAAAGTGTGTTGATAAATAAATAGTATAGACGATCCCGTTGATATGCTTAACATTGGGGACTAAATAATAGATCATTATTTTTGTTAGTAATTTTATTTGTTGTTTTTATTTTATTTATAGAAACTTAACTGTAATTTTATGTATGTATAGAAAATAAACAACTACCTACATTAACATCTACAGCATGTTTAATGAATTGAAACTTGCTGTATAGGTAGGTACATAAAAAAATAATTAAAAGTACTATTGTCTGTATAGGTTTCGGTTTCGGCTGAAAATCCTGTTTTGGTCGGATACTAAATTCATAATTCCATCCGAAAGATGTAAAAGAGATGAAGATACGGATAGTGTTACTTTTCAATTTCTATAGAGATCTTAAAATTGCTATTACTGCTACACTCATCATCAGTCATCATCACACTAAACTCGTTTTCGAAAAAGTTCTCGCCTATTTATTTAGACTTCTTCTCTTTCTTCTTCTTTATTTCTTCTTCGTGCTGCTAGCACGACAATATCGCAGATTTGAGTGGCCTAAAACATTGCCACTTCCACGGCATATATAAAGTTTCATTAAAATCAGTTCATACATTTCCAGCTTTAGGGCCTTGAAATTCTTAAAAATTCTTATTCAATTGATTTTACTAACCAACTAATACTATCGTTAAGGTTTTTCAGTTCAATTTCATAATTTGTACAATTTGTAGTCCAGTCTGGTCCAGTACCATGACAAAAAATATTTTATTTTTCCAACACTGTACAGTTTGAGTTATAATATCAAAATAATTACAAGCTAATAATATTTTAGTGTATTTAAATATTCCATTCCTAAATAGGTACTTACAGAGTGATAGGTATATTGTAATTAGTTCAACAAACAGGAAAACTACAAACCTAGACAAAGTAAACGCAATAACGACTCTATTCTAGAATAAATTATTATTATTATTATTATTATTATTATTTCCTTTATTCTTTTGTACAATACATATAAATTACATTTTTAAATATTAAAATACAAAGTTATAAAAATATTTAAAAATATAAAAAATAGTAGCCCACCGGTATCGGGAACAGGGTCCAAGCTACCGGCGGTCAGGGCTCCAGCGAGAGGAACCTCCTAACAATCCGAGCCGTGTCCAGAAGTACTGCTTTCTGAATCAAGCCCTTGATCCAGCTGCCTAACGTGAGCCTCCTGAGGTGTTGGTCGAGGCTCATGGCTATTAAGCCGTTGGCTGACACGACTATCGGTACAATGATTGCCGAATTCACATCCCACATGTCGACAACATATTAATAGCCATCTTTTACAATGACCGGAAAAAACAACTAAGTAACGAATATAATATCTAGACGAAGTCAGTGCTGTGTTCAATGACTAGTCTATAAATAGTGGCAATACGTAACAGCTAGACGACTGCCGGTGACTGGTCGGAAGATGTTACGATGGCACGTCTAGGGCAAGACCAGGGTGATGAGCTGAAGCGGGCGCTGAGGCGGAATATCGAAGTAATGAAATCGCTGTTTGTATTCACAGCTTTAATATGTCGTAGCCATTAGAATTGACTTTGATTGTTTTATTAATATGGGATTATTTGCTTTGGAGTCCTAGCTGAAAGGCTTTAATTTTTATTAAAGAGCCTTCATTATTGACCTGCGAGAGGACACCCATTAAAATAATAATAATTTCATAACGATATAAGTACATAAATGATTGAGATTTCCAGCGACACTGTCTTGAAATTATTGGATCGATATTAACACTTAATTCTAGTCCAGAATTCAGTTTCCAGCGCTAGATTTTAATAGAGTAGCAACGGTAGTGAGTCGCCTAGGGTAGTTTAAACTATGAGCACTCCAGAAAGACAAGAATCCAGACAAATCATTTACTGGATCAATGTAAACGACAAAGGTTTTTAATCCTATTTTGCATCCAGTATCACGCTGGGGATGCCGCTAACTTCAATTCAGTGAAACTGGACTTGGATACCTATATATAATTTCAAATCATACAAAAATAATGCGATCATTAGGTAAGCTAAATCGTTATTTTGCTTGACGATATCTCGTTAGATATATCGTCTATGGTTTTACTCTATGAAACACATCTTCCCTCTGCTGCCCACTACAACAACTCAAAGAAAATTATGTCTGCCAAATTTCGCCTGTCACCGCGCTCGCTACCGCCTTAGTCATTTTAGATTTACCCTAGCCGAGGCCTTAGTATTAAAATATTATTTCTAGGCAGCTTCAATTTGTATGCCTTCCTGTTTGAGGCATCATGACTGTAATTAAGATGTTGGTGCTGGTATATGGGTATATTTGTGGTTAAATATCGTAGAAGCTTTGGATTCGCGATGCGTGAGGTCATGAATAAAAAATATATTTTAGAGAACTAGTTAGGTTAACTCACAACGTGAAGTTGACTTACTGAAGTATGGCATGGATATAACCATCGTAATCATCATCCATGTTTGCCATCTTTACTTTATACTAAACCTAAAAAGGCGGAAAATACCTTGGTGTCAGTCTTGACAAAGTCTTTCCGAAAAGTTTCAAGTTCAACTTTTGATTAAATGCCTATAATACTTTGCCAGGGTGAAACTCTATCACAGGCGGTCAAAAGTAGGTTCCTATTTTTCCTTAAAATAAAAACTTTTAGGGTCTAAAACAAGAAAACTGAAGCCATTCAATCTATCCAAAAGTGTATACTAAAAAAACCAGTAAAAACCTGCACAACAGATTAATTTACCTCCTCACACAAAAACAATTGCAAAACGCCACTACATTTGAACCCATCTGTTTCTCAAGAGGTCATCACACTGTATAATGTCCGCCATTTAAATTACTCGGCGAATGATGTCATTCCCCATTAAGTGCATTGTATGGCTGTTACGTCAGCATATCGGCACGGAAAGGAAGTAGTTATTATACACGTGGTTGCTATTTATACTTGTGTGTGGTAATGTCAGGTGGTTGGTTACTGGATTCATGTTTTGAATAATATTATTTTTTATTTTTATTTTTTTCAGATCGCGCAATTTTCTGGAGAATATGTAAAGATAACAAGGCAAGTTGCAATTGGTCAACTATATTGGACTATAGGCAATCATTTTCGCTGGAAGGATGTCACTATGTCTCGAGTGTCAGGATTAATACTGTAAATTGCAACGAATAGCATGGATCAAAGGTCAGCAGCTAGGAAGATGCTTTACTTGCCTACTCACAGCGGGGAAAACAAGGCAATCAATGATGATGTTAAAAATTAAACGTGCTGCGCCGATCCCAAGGTGCCTGAGATAAAGGCAAGAAAGTAGTAGTATTGTTGAATACGTTGTACTTAGGTACCGGTTTGGTAAATTATCAACTAACAAAAATCACAATAGATTTCGCTGTTACCTATCCTAATGAATCATCTTCATCAATCACAGTTCAACATTCACAATTGATGAGAGCAACAATTTATGCAAATTATGAACCACGCGCTGCTCCTAAAATATAAATTTACATTCGTAATAAACTGGATCCATATAATGGACTCAACTTTTATAATTTACGTGTGAAACTCGAAATGCCCTTGACACTGGTACTCGTGGCAATTATAACAAACACGAATAATAAACCAGAAGGCTCACACTGGCAGTTATAATTTTATCTAGATATGATCTTCACTTTGAAGACATGTCTGCATGAAAAAGTTCTATGTGGTTTTGTTTATGAAACTAGTGTTTTTTCTGGGTTGTTTCGTTGTACTATCAGGACTTCATTAAACTGGTTTAATGAAGTCCTGACAGATGATCTGTAATCATCAATACACATACAATCCAGTTTCACGTTGTCTGGTTATCGACAACGTAAAACAGGATTATTAAACTGAACAAAGCTGTGCGTAAAAGGGAGAGGGATGCCTGGCAACGGGAGAAGGTGTATTTCAGAAATATATATGTCGCAGCCAACTAGCTAAATCCGCCGTTTCATTAAAAGTCTAGCCTTTTCATTGATCTGTGCCGTTCAATCAGCAACATAAGTGACATGGGCAAGTCATTAAATGATATTGAACAAAAGATGTCACTAAGCTCGCCGAAAAATCGGCACATTTAAATGAAAAGGCTAGGCAACCAATTAAACGGCTGATTAAGCTAATTGGCTGCAACATATATAAGTTATAGAAATGTTAGAAGACAAAAACATTAGGTACATAAGCGGCCGTATCGCTAAAAACGATTTTAAAGGTGCGTGGATTATAATTGAAAAGCTATTTAGTGCTGTTCTGCAAGTTGTCAGTAGACAATCTCAATTGCTTTAATTTATGAAAACTACTAATTTTGCGTCAAATGGACCTTTTCCATCTCTTCCATGTTGAGGACCATGAAATGGTGGGTCGTTAACATTATTTCACACTTCATTGTCAAATGTTACGTGTACTCACACGTCAGATCCTCTTTGTATCATTGTGAGGTCAATTATGTGTCTGTCAGATGTTTAGACACCTTTTTATTAGCTTTATTTGTGAAAGATTTTATTATCACTTAGCGTTATTTATTGAGTTTTATGAAATAATGATTGTTTTCGTCTATCTTTCATATACTTACTCTCTGTTTAGACTCAAGTGGGTATAGACCCTGATTAGTATTTATTGACGTACCTTTTTCAAATACCTAATAAAATACTTTTCTTCCTTGTTCACTATAATATCATCATTCCAGCCTGTAGTCATAACTACTGCTGAGTATAGGCCTCACCTTCCTTCTGCCATACTTCCCAGTTCCTGGGAATTTGTGACGATTACGATTTATTTAACCTACGTAGTTCTTCACACTCCTGCTTTTGTAACAAGTCTTATTTCTGCTCCTTTTGTTCCCGTCTCAATCATTCTCACTCTTCATATCTACGCTTGAAGAAAACCAAATCACTTTGCCGAAAGCCGAATGCCGAAAGGAATTATTCAGAATGATCAATAGAAAAGCAATTCAATAGAATAATCTAGATTTCTAGACGCTGATAAATCCCAATCTTTACACTCTTTTCTTATAAATCCATTGAAATTGCGAATTCTATTTTCGGTGCTCCGAATAATCCTGCATAAAAAATATCCGTTGGAAAACGATTGAAATAAAGGTTGTAAAAGGATTTGTAATAACGCGAAACATTGTTTTTTGAGACCTATATATAAACCCATGTTGGCTGAGTGAGCAGATTAGGATAAGTACCTAAGGGTTAAAGAAAATGGATTGACTTAAGCAATAGTGGTAAAAGCCACGTTTTTGAAGTGAATACTTCTTTAGGAGTATTCACTTCAAAAAGGAGAACCAAGGTTACCGACATAGCCCGAAGGATCGCCAAATTGAAGTGGCAGTGGGCAGGGCACATTGCCCGCAGAACAGATGGTCGATGGGGCCGAAAAGTTTTGGAGTGGCGACCGCGTACCGGAAGACGCAGCGTTGGAAGGCCTCCCACAAGGTGGACCGATGACCTGGTGAGGGTCGCGGGTAACCGATGAATGCGAGACGCACAGGACCGGTTGTTGTGGCGACACTTGGGGGAGGCCTATGTCCAGCAGTGGACGTCTTTCGGCTGATATGATGATGATGATGACTTCTTTAGGCGCGTTGAGCACTTTTTGGGTGAACAAAAAGCGAACTTGCGTCATCGTCACCGCACGCTTCCCATGCACAGACAACACAATATTACTTAGTTTTCACTTTTATCGGCAGTAGCCAAAGACTGACAAAGTTTTTTTTTTGGTAGGTCCTATATTATGGCCAGCTAGCTGAAAATCTAAAACACAAAAAACATTGTAGTCCAGACACCAAATGAAAGTTTCATATTATTTATAGTTTTTTAACGGTTTTATTTAGCTTGTTAATTGCAAAACTCAAACAGAAGTATTTGATGTTTTCTTTTTTTAATGAAACCTTCTTTTCTTATTTTTTTTTTTTAATTTTAGACTACTTCAAAATTATGCCTTAATTAATTCCACCACTAAGTAAAACATTACTAATCTGAATCACACATCGCCTACCTTTAATTAACACTGTACAACCAGACGTATAAACATAACTCTAGACACAGTAGGTACCTACGGACTACAGGAAAACCACTCAACCGAAGTACGTTTCAACACCATTACGCACTCATCCCTAAATAAAACACACTCAAATCAAATACCAGAGGTCCAATTCTCAACGTTCGAATTCGCATGTCATTCGGAATCTGTCAAAAAACCTAAATTCCCATACATTTTTACCCGACAGCGTAAAAGTTGCGCAGTATGTTTGTTTGTAGTGTATGTCCATTTCTTTGGCACGCCCTACAGCCCAAACGGCTAGACGGATTTTAACAGATGAGGTGTTGTTGAAGTCGTCAGAATTGTGGTAGTGACATAGGCTATATAAATTTTAACAAAAGCGCCCGCAAATAAAAAAAAATGTAACTCACTAAAATGTAGGAAAAAAAATTACTTTGTCTTAAAACCCAATCGCTAAAAACGACTAAAAAGTTGCTGCGAATGAGTTGCGAATGCTAACGTAGTTTAAAAATTAGTACAATAATTGGCACTCAGTTCCGACAATACCACTAACCAGTATGAATATCTTAACATACCCTAATATATTCATCATTACCTACTGTAGAACATTGTTACGCCTTGGTAGTCATTCCTTGAGACAAAATGGTCAAGGGTTTCCATATGAACCAAGTGTGTCAGTAAGTTTCTTCATCTGCCTAGCCTTTTCCCAACTATATTAGGGTCAGCCCCCAGTCAAACCGGATTCAGCTTAAGTTTCACGGCTTACTAATGGAAATTGACAGCTCGTGACTGTTCTGAACGACAACCCAAAATTGTGGTCTTCTTCTTTCTAGACCTGGCTCCATTTGTCTTCTTGGGGTCGGCCTGCCTTTTCCGAACTTCTTTTAGATCTTTCTCGATCGTGTCGTCAACCAAGTGGCCGGTGGTCCTGCACAAGTGCGTTTTGGTTTGATATCCCAAAGTTACATTTGGCAGCGCATTTACGCGGGCACGAATATTGTTACTCATAATGGTGTCTCTTACTACACACTACTCGGGTTCTATACTCTAAGGTATATACCTGTACGTAAGTGCACCAGGTATTCACATATTCCGAATTGCATCGCTTCCCTTGAGAGTCACTCAACTCGCTCTCGCAGGCGGTGCATACTGGTTAACTCCGAATAGAACCGGATACGATGAGAGATGTGATTTGCTAAAAGGCTGGATTTATTTGTAAGGGTTTTATTTGATTTGTATAGAAATTGGTATCGGTGAAAGCTTAGGTAGGTAATGTATAAGATTATGTTGATTATATTCAAGGGTAATACAAAAAGGTTATTTACTAGGCTCCTAGGGAACTAAATCTATACAAGCCTCGAAATGGGTGCAAACTCTACGTGGGTTTTAACTTTGGCTTTTGATTAACAAGTTTTCTCGGCGGCGATTATTCTATTAGTCAATTGCGACGATGATAAATGATAAATGATAAATGATATTTATTTTGTAAGTAGGTTAAACATAACACTTTTACACGTCAATATTTTTTGGTCATTTTAAGCTAGATGAGGCCGGTGTTTCCTAGCTGACTACCCTGAGAAGAAACACCGAAACAAACTCAGAGGTCACAGTCTCTTTTGAAGTCCATACAAATTGTACTGGTCAAATCATACGAGAACCATGTAGGTTAATGTCTGAGGTGGCCTTTTGAGGAAAGTGCCACACAGATTTGAGTGGACCTGTCCAGACAGTGCAAGCATTTGTCAGTTATTATGGAGCTCAAACTTAGAACTTTAAGAAGCTCAACGATTTGACGAACAATACCAAAGTAAGGACATTTGGGTAGGCCGCATAAAAAAAATCTCAAACTGCCAGACATTGTTGACTAACATGAAATGAACCCCTATCATAGCGAGCTGCATGGTCCCCACATTCACAATACGATATGAGGATCATGCAGATCAGTGTCTGAAATGGTCTTTTGAGGAAAGAACCACACAGATTTGAGTGGACCCGTCCAGTCAGTGCAAGCTTTGGTCAGTAGTCGAGTAGCTCAACTTAGAACCAAAAAGGAGCTCAACGAACCGACGAACATGCCAAAGAAAGGACATTTGTGTAGGCCGCATTTAAGTACTCAAACTGGCAGACCTCGTTAAAAATACTTCAAAGAAGAAGTATTTCAAAGAAGAGAAAATAAGAAGAAAATAACCCACATGGTCCCCATATTCACAAAATGAGTTAAATAATAATAATAATAAAAAAAATAATACTTTACAAAGTAAGTATTCATGTCAAACATAATAAATTGAAAAAAATAAAAATAAAATATATTACTTTACAAAGTAAATATTCCATGTCAAAAATAATAAAATAGAATACTTAATAAAGTAAACATTCATGTCAAAATTTACCAACGAGATGAAAGAAAAGTATACAACATGCTTAAAAAAAAGAAAAAAGACAATTTCTAAAAATTAAAAAGGTATATAACATTAGGCCATGTACATCATTGAAGCAGCTCAATCCTAAGCCTTTTTGTCTTCAAGATAGTCTTTAATTGTGTAAAAAGCTTTCTGGCATAGCTTACGTTTTATAAATAATTTGAACTTATTCATACTAAGGTCTTGAATATGGCTAGGGAGTTTATTATAAAAACGTATACATTGGCATCTAAATGAACCACCTATTTTTTTGAGCCTGGTTTTAGGAATGACAAAATTGAGTTTGTTCCTAGTATTTACGTTATGGATATCACTGTATCTTTTAAATAGATTAATATTTTTATGTGCATACAAAAGATTCTCATAAATATACTGAGAGGGCACAGTCATTATATTAATCTCTTTAAATTTGTCTCTGAGGGAGTGTTTAGGACTTAATTTATAAATTGCACGAACAGCCCTTTTTTGTAATACAAATACTGTCTGAATATCGGCGGCATTTCCCCACAACAGAATGCCGTATGACATCACACTATGAAAGTAACTAAAGTATACTAAACGGGCTGTCTCTAAATCAGTTAAACCACGAATTTTTCTAACGGCGTATGCTGCAGAGCTAAGTTTTTTTGACAGTCTATCTATATGGGGGCCCCACTGTAGCTTCGCATCCAAAGTTATGCCTAAGAACACAGTGGTATCTTCGGGTTTCAACTCTTCCCCCTTTATTGACACACTAGTGTTCACTTGTCGAACATGTGGTAACGTGAACTTTATGCATTTGGTTTTTTTTTCATTAAGCAGAAGATTATTAATATTAAACCAGTTAACTACAGTTGCGATGGCACTATTAACATCGTCAGTAACCAGCTGCTGACGCTTGAGTTTAAATAAAAGTGAAGTGTCGTCTGCAAACAACACTATATCGTGCTTATCCTTTATGAGGTACGGCAAGTCATTAATATAAATTAGAAATAAAAAAGGACCTAAAATTGAGCCTTGGGGGACCCCCATCTTGACTACAGACCCGGGAGATCTTGTACCGTTCACATCGACTCTCTGAATCCTATCACTCAAGTAAGAAGTAAGAAGATTCAACGAGGCGTCCCGGATTCCGTAATAGTGGAGCTTCCTGATTAATGTCTCATGGAGAACACAATCGAACGCCTTGGATAAATCGCAAAAAATTCCCAAAGCATCGCATTTGTCCTCCCATGCGTTATAAATATGTCCTGAAAGTTCAACACCAGCATCGGTTGTTGAACGACCCCTTGTAAAACCAAACTGTTTATTATGTAATAGTTTGTGTTTATTAAAATATCTTTGCATTTGATTAAGAATAACTTTCTCAAAAATTTTACTAAAAGTAGGTAGCACTGTTATAGGTCTATAATTAGTAGGGTCTGATGTGCTACCCGATTTAAATAATGGTATTATTTTACTATATTTCATTAGATCAGGAAACTCACCACGGTCAATACATTTATTAAAAATAACAGCCAAGATAGGTGCTACAATGTGTATAATAGACTTAGCAAGGTCAACAGAATTACCCCATAAATCTGCCGTCTTTTTGAAATTCAAGGAATTAAAAGTTTTTATTACATCATTGCAAGTAACATGTTGGAATTTAAATTCAGCATCACAAACTGGGACGTTTTCTTTAAGTAACATTTCTGCAGCAGTAGATGATGAATTTAGAGACTTAGTTGTCGATACGGGAATCTCTGCAAAGAAATTTTCAAAAGCCCCGGCGACTTGGGAATCTAATTTAATTACGCTGTCATTAATAGCAAGGCTATAATCATTAGTTTGGTTGCAAGATTTTCCCGTTTCGCTATTAATAATGTTCCAAGTCATTTTAATTACATTGCTACTGTTTTTAATTTTTTTTTTTATGGTGATGGCAACACGTAATTATTTACTCGTCAATTCCTCAATAGCTGACTATAAGGCTCTGTCCTTCGATAATCCTCCGAAAGTCCTTGGCAACGAAGCATACTAATATGCCAAGCAAGATTATTACTTTCCATATTCGTATATTTCTTTTTAAGTCGATGGTAAATTCCTTAGACTTACTTTTTTTCCTTAAACATCAATATCACAGCTCTAAAAAATGGCGCAAGCACAATTGGCAGTAATCGGTAGCAAGATACGAGTAGCTAGGTATACGCGCAGGACTTATAAGATCGCGTTTATATACTATTGCCCCCAAAGTACAGGTGTATTGGCACAGGGCACTTTAAGTGTGATGATCTTATATTAGTTTGTCAGAAGCCAGAAAATCTGACACCAGTCTTGCCAAGAAGTACCGTGTTACCCAGTCAATGGGTTGTGGAGGTCTGGTAGGCAGCCGCTCCACGTAAAATACTGGTATTCAGCTGAATCCGGTTTGACTGCGAGCCGACCCCAAAATAGTTGGGAAAAGGCTAGGCTAGATGATAATGATCTTATATTAGTTGTATATGTAAAAGGAACAATGCAACCAGTTTCTAAATTCTAATTTTGGCCACGACCTTCGTGTCTACGCTGGCCAGTTAATGACCATTTCCAATTTAATACACTAAACTGGATTCCTCTAATTGATCCATCGTTTTTATCTTAATTAGCGTGAGAATATTGTCGGCCCATCAAGGAACCCATTTATATTAACCTCCAAGATAAAGGCTCTTTCAGTATTATAGAAACAATGAAGATAATCATCAGTCTTTATTGAATTCTTCTGTAGATATTATTATTATGTATTAAGATTATTAGCTGGTAATTTTACGAATGCGATTTCTAAAAGTCGTTAGGGCCGTCTTTATGAGTTGCTTGGACGTACAGCGAAATCATGGCGAGAAATATCAAAGGTTTGTCCCTAAGCTCGCTAGATGGCGTTGGCGTCGAGTTAGATCACGCTTTGGTTTCGTTACTGGCTTTTACTTTCCCAAAATATTTTTGTTTTGTGAGAGCCTTCAAAGCTGCATGTTAGGTTATTTAAAAATTAATAAAGAAGTGAATATCTTAAACTCGACTTGAAATTTTTTGTAAGAAAATTGTAAATCATTTGCCACTAGATTTGGATAATTTGAACACTGAAAGTATAATCACTATTGGCTGAATCAAAACAAACACAAACACACCATAGCTCTCACTCTCTCACAACACTTTCATTACACTTACTATATAAGTATATAGGTAAGCTGAGCCTAAGCAAAAGCTGTAAGTTGTAATTAGTGTAAGCTGTAGTTTATTAAAACTACAGCTAATACAAACCTTGTGATGGAAGAGACTGGACCTCACGACACAAGGTATCCTAGAGTGGGGTCCAGTGTTACTTGTAACCAGAATGTAAAGTTTTTTGAGATTGGATAAATATATATTGCAGTTGAGCCTTCAGCAAGTTCCAATACTACAAGTCAAAAGAAAGCTAAACCAAACCTTGACTTATCCACATCAGATAACCTTAGAACCATCTTAGAACTCACGAACAAGACGAGATCCCTCAACAATTTCTAAGACATCTCTCAGGACTCAACTCTCATAACTAAAGGCATCCAAAGACGGTCAATATTCCGAGCAATTACAGTATTTGAGCTCTATCAACCGATAATCGATTGTAGGGGAAGTTAAATGGAGATTTGAAGTGGGTACTGAAACTATCTGTTGGTGGAATTTGCATTAAGTTTAGGAGAATAGATCGTCTTAGTTGGTTGTGTTTGGAGAAGATCTTCTACCGCTGTTGTTGTTGAGTCGACATCTAAATCGAAATTGCTGTACATGCGAGCAGCGGCCGGCAAGAGTTGCATGAAAATCCATATCTGTCGTGTTTTAGCGGCCAAATAAATTAAAGTAAAACTCATCTCTGTCGTGTAATTTAAAAATGGAACGATCTTTTACTAAAATATGGCAACCAAGGAGGTAACTTATCAAAGGTTTTATTTAAATTTCGAGCTGGCTTGCAAATAGAAAGCTTTTCATTGAAAAAAAAAAAACAAATAAACACTTTAACGCGGGAAAAATTATTGTTGTTCGTTGTTCGTCATTGATTTATTTTCTAGGTACTACTAGGTATTATTTGAGAAAAGCACTATAGCCTTGGCCACGACTAGGCATTGATAGACTTACGTATGTGTGACACGTTCGTCTATCAATACCTCTTTTGCTGGCCGCTGCAGTAAAGTACTATATCCTTTTTTCCATAAGATTTTTTTTATAAACAGCATCCCCTTACAATTAAATTACAGCATTAAATGATCCTTGTAGTACTTTAACATAAATTCCTGTAGGCATGTTTGTCCCATGCACTCCCAAATCCAATATTCTCAATAAATTCTTCTATCATCCCTATAAACTGCGTGTACAAATGTCATCTACAACCTGACAATCCAATTTCATCTCAACCTGCCAGTCTCAAGGGTATTGCCCGATCGGAGGCAGAATCCCGAGTATTCAATGCCCGTACTTATCCTGTACCTAACGTATTGCGAGGATCCACGAAGATCTCCGATGTCTCACGAAGTATCACGAAGATTTGCGGATCCTATTTGGCAGCAATTGCTTGCCGTTTTGGGTGTAATATGTTTGGTATTTTGTTGCAAGTGGCTGAGAAAAACTTAAAGAAGAAAATAGTATCATTGACCAGAGGGCTAATTCTAATTATTTTTAAGCAACATTCACATTCCTATGTCAGTCGCAATCTGTCAAAAAAGCCTCAATTTCCATACACTAATTGTGTGCAAACATTGCTCAAAAATTATGAGAATTGGCACTCTGCTATTTTCATACAAGATGCATAAATTATAAACTATTCGTACTATTCCAATATTCTCATTGACTCATTGAGTCGATGCGCCATTGTTTTACTATTGTTTCTGCTATTATTGCCTCTGAAGGTTTAAATACACTAGTGTCACTTTATTCAATTAACTTAACACAAAAATATAACAAGACTATAAAAGGCGATGTAGGTACCTTACCAGGTAAAGTTCCGTTATCACGAACATTAAGCAGTATAACATTACAACACCAATTACACCCCTTAGCGGGTTGTTAGCGAAACCTCCTAATAAGTTATAAATAACCCATTTTGTGAATAAAAATGTTTATGAACTAAGTAAGGTATTTACGACACAAAATCCTTTATTGGCATTTTTATTATTTTTTCCAGGGAATTAATTAATTGGTGGTGTTGGAGGTGTTCTCTAGAATGTTAATACCTTCCGCTATGAGGCTAATCATAAAAAGGTGATGCAAAAAATATTTTTTTTTAAGAGCCGGTTTGTTTTCAATATTTCAGTGGTGATCCTTTGATCATCTTTACGAATACTGTTACCGCCAGAAATATTGTCACCGAATTTCAACCATCCATTGATTTTACAAATAACATTGAACTTATCCACGTTACAATGATCAGCAGATTTACTAAAGCTAAAATGCTCAAACAAGCAGATTATGTTATGACAGAATCTACTTGTTACGTTGTCCGGAGGGTTATCAATGGGTAATCTTCCGGGTTTTCTATGCTTAATATTAAGCAATTATCTACTCTAACGATCTCAACGAAAAACAAAATAAACACACTAGATTTTCTTCTACATCTAAAACAAAATTACATCGCCCACAGCTAAAAAATCCTATTACTTACAAAAGCATTTAATTCCATCGAGAGCCCTGCATCGAAACCGCAGTACCTCTTTCAAATGAAAACTTTCTTACCATTGATTAAAAATAAAACGTCTCACTAAGGTGGCTGTGCACATGTCCTCTATAACTATGTTTTATCCCCTGGGAAGTCGAAGTGGATCGAACCCACTACATAGACGGCAGATAGATTTGTCTGTTTATTTGTTCGCACAATGTGTATTATTTCCCTGACGTATCGTTGGGATGTATACTTCGTTGTCAGGGTAAGGTTCGAATTTACTGGAGTGTAATCAGAGACAAAAGGGTTGCGGTTGACAGGATTATGATCCAAGACGTTTTAAGTTTACCTGCTTAAACATAACTGTGTATTTGGGCTGTAAGATGTAGAAAATGCAGATTGTTTATTTAAATAATAGTACTACAAATATTCTGTTTACATAAAAATTGGCTCCTACATGCGTAAAAGAACACCGGCCAGCCCCATAGTTGGTGGGGTCTTCCCCACGAAAACCTGTTACCACCAAATCAAGAATCGACTTAAGTGTTGTGAATTTTAAGTGACCCTTGTTTTGAAAATACTTAAATAAAGTGTAAATTGCAATGGAATTTGAACTTCTTCATTGATGACATAGGGTATTTTGTTCCATTTGACAGTAATCTCAAATTCTAAATCCAAACATTATGTAACTGAACTACTCAAAAGTCGTCCCTCAAAGGTGATGGAAACATCGTTTGTTTATAAGATATAAGAGCATCTGTAAATATGTACATGCGTTTTAATGTCAAGTGTATTGATGTTGAATCTTTAGTTGTGTTGTGATAATCTTCTTGTATTTTTTTTTGTTTGACAAGATTTATAATTTTATTCTATGTATTTTAGTTATAATTCTAAGATTAAGATAGGTAAGGATTGAGTAAACGTGTGTTCTTTGAATCGTAAAGAAATACACGATGTGATCCGGAATTAAAACCAACATATCAGATTTTTTTTTTTATTCTGTTGTTTTTTTTGGTACCTTTAATAATAATAATAAATCTTTAATTCAGGCAAAATCCCAGACATGTGTTGGTAGCCTTTGATTTTGATGGAATAATTAGGACAAAATTGAACTAAAATAAGTATGGCAATATTGATTTGAGCGTCATGTGCGTCAGCCCTAAAGTATCTAAATGTTACAAAATATTTCAGGAACTAAGCGTAACTTTAATACGTAAAGGATATAGAACGAAGTGTAGCAACTAAACCCCATCCCAGGAGACAGGAGACATTTTATCTAAAATTTATTAGTCATTAAATTAACAAAGGATATTCGTTGGAAGCTGTTTGTTGCGAACAACATTCTTCGGCGGCCATTTTAACGTTTAATTGCTTACTACCGCTTTTGAAGTATTTATAGTGCAGTTAGTTTATGTTGATTTTTGGTTTTCTGTTGTTTTGTTTATCAATGTCTGACAATCTCTAAACCTCAGGATTCTCAAGAGAAAGAGCCTTTGGATACCAAGTAATGCGCGGGAAAATGTTTTCAACAGGTTTCTAACAACAATGCTAAAAAAGTTGCAAATTTATTTCTTATAGCCGTTGTTTTTATAATTAAAATGGGATTAGGATTTATTTTAAGGACGTTTATTTGTTAACATGTTGACAATGAGCGCGCTTAGACCAATGACAACATAATAATTTCTATTGAAGATTAGTAAGGCAAAGCTACACTATGGTAGATACATAAAGAAGACGGCAATTTTAAAATTGATTTCATTTGATTGTTGTACATAGCTAAGTACTAGTTTTTCTCTCCATTTCTCACGTTTAGTGGCAAGTGTGAACCAGTCCTGTTAGATCAAAAATTTTCAAATAAATACCGTTTTTGTATTTAATAATTTAATTTGTTCTATGAAAGCCCCCATATTCACAAATATGTATTTAAACCTTTCATTACATATCACATAAATCAAAAGCGACACTAATACACAAAATCAAACACTATCAATTATTTCTGTCAAACAGACACACACATTCATACATACACACTAATCCGAGGCGCCACATCCAAACCGGTTAAGCTATACAAACAACCGGTCTATGGTCTACATGGCGACCGGTCGCGATTTTGCGACTCTCACGCAACTGGTTGCGTAACAGTCGTCTGATTGGTTGACGTGTCGTTTAAGTGACACACGGTTCATTGGGGCAGTGAGTTAGTAACATGACATGGTATCGAATTTCACCAATTTGAAATAGGCTTATTGTAACTGTCAATTTTGTGAAAAAAAAAATACCTATTTGAAATATTTTTCCGGCAGGTGTTGTATAGTACAGAAAATTGAAAAAATACATAGAAACATTTAGATTGTCCTTTCTCCTGACCACTTTTTTTAAATGGGCCTTAGATGACGTCGCGACTTCGCGACAGACCAAGGCGGAAATGACGGGACGACTCAGTACCGAAAAGAATGACCCGCACTAGCAGAAGACGGAAAAGTTACAGGTATACCTTTGCGCGATTGTGGTTCCATACATGTGAATGATAAAAACGGAACCTAATATGATAATTTGTGTATGTCTGTCTGACGGTCCTTCATAATTTGCGTCTGAATCCACCAAACTTTTGTCACCGAAAGACGAACGGGTAACGATAAAAAATGAATTTTAAATATGGGGTCGCTATTGGGGAAAAATGTATATTATAAAAAAGTGCATTTCAAAATGTGCCTTCCATTTGGAGTTATTTTGGGGATCGCAATTATACTTTTTTCATATTTTAAATATTTAAAAAAATATGCAGGATTAAATCCAGTAATTTATTCTTGTGTAAGTAAAAATAAATGGAGCTTATTTCAATGGAACTGTTGAAAGCTTAATTAATTCTCCTTCGTGGAAAATAATACTGCGTATTTGTCCCGTCAGTTACTAGAAAATATGATGCTGTTGGTATTTAATATAAATGAGTATTAATTAATTAAATATTTCAATATTGCAGTTGAAGCTAATTAAGTAATAAATATTGATCTCTGTTATTATTTTTTAAAGAAAAATGTTTATTTTTAATACAAGTGCAATCAAATTACTTCTTTTACATTAATAGAGCAACGGAATGTTTTTAATTACTTTTATGCTGCTCCGATCGATGTCATCCAACTGTAAGATGTGGCTCTTTCTCGGATATGTGTACCAGCAAAATGCTAAAGGCAGCTGCTACGCATATTTTTCCAACGTAGTGTTTTTTTGTGCTTTGCGTCATATTTGGCGCTAATTAACTCTGTTTCCATCTTCTTTCTATTATTAGAAAATATCTTAAATACTAAAAAACATGACAATTAAGGCGGACATATACAACGTGTAATAAAATAAACGCAATACCTCTTAAGGGGTCACTGTACTCATCATTATGAACAACTTTTGGCCCCCTTAAGAGGTATCGCGTTTATTCTGTTACACGTTGTATAGCATTCCCACCAACTATATTGCAGCCTTGAAAGACCAATGCTACTACCTATTATTTACCAAAAAAAGGAAGCACAAATATGTCTCAATTAATAATCGTCACTTTAAGCCTATTTCATCATCATCATCATCATCATCCATCATCCACAGTCTGACTTCGCCCACTGCTGAGCCTTGTTTCTTGTGCCATTTGTGTTCCTGAGCCGGCCTCGTCCAGGTCCCACATAGATACCGAATCTAAATCTGCAGATACACAAACCATTACCGAGCGTGCTGAAACCGGTCCTCCAAGTTCTACATGAGGCCGATCACTCTCAGGCGCATGTTATTGCATAACGACCGAGTAATTGGCACGCCATGCTTGCCCGGGGCACATTGTTAGCTAGACCCGAGAACATTGATTGGAGTACTCTTGAGGACTTAGGTATGTGTAGTTATACTCTCAGTATTGGAGGTAGTGAAGTGAGATTGTATTTGATTTAGGAAATTGTTAAGAGCCTATACTACCTCAAATGGCTTAACATCATCCTCCATTATGTCGAAAATAATGCAGTATTAATTTTGAAATAAATATATGGTAAAGTTGAGGATTTATGTTAGGTACTATGTTAGTCAAAAACACGATTCCATAAAATTTTCTCGATAAAAAAAAATTCCAAAGTTACCTCTAAACCGAACAATAAACCGCTGTTATTCCAAAAATACTTAAAATTAGATCATGAAACTTTGCATACTAACTGAACTAACTATAACGCAGGTCTTATGTTATTTATTTTTTTAAATTTCCATCATTTTCACCGTAACAAGAAATTACCTAAACTCTCGGCGTCTAGAAGTATGTTGCCCTGCCGCCCGACACCCCCGCTCAGTCTCGCTTCGGCTTTCGAACGGGACGGCTGTGTCGCTCGCGCGCAGAGCACACATTACGCAACACGACGACGTAAAATTAAAATGTTGTAGTACTTAGGTTTATAGTGTTGGCGTAATGGGAAGTAACCGTAATAAAAATAAGAAGCAAAAGGTTTGGCGTAAAGAAACCGGTAAACATACTTACAGTATTAGTGATTACAAGATGTAGGTGGTATGCGTACGACACGTTTGGTGTAGTGGCTAAGCGATTGGCTACTACATTGTGTAGTCGCAGGTGTTTCCGCATGTGAATATTGGTGTCCACTTTTGTAAAAAGATATAAGGTTCCCTAAATAGGTTTGCTTTTGTTTTGACAATATACAACAAATAGGTACCTATCTATGTAGTACCAAACTGTTTTTTTATAATATGCCTCACTCCAGGATTTCTCCTGAATCGGAGTCGGTGCGATTACAAACACAAAACTTCACATTCACAAACGCGCAGACCCGACACAACTATCTGTGGGCCATAAAAATCGAACGAACCCGTGACCCGTAGCGCCAGCAGCCAAGCGCTTAGAAAGTAATAAAAAAAATATAAGTATATATTCGATAAGTACATAAGTACCTATCTAACTACAAGAAACAAAACTGTAACTTACTTATCCGATTGTAGTGCTACCTAAATTATGAACCTACGTTACCATGGTAGTTCAGCTAAATAGTTAGGTACCTATAATGTATCTTACCAGAAGACGTCGATTACACAATACTGAAGACGTATAGTGATAAAGAGAATATTCCGGTAAATCCGTGAGTATCTTCTACACTGATTTTATTAGTACTTACACACTACACACGGCTACATAAATTATCAAGCTATATATTTCCAGTATAAGCTGATCTCACATTGTATAGACATTCCATACAATGAGAGGTCAGCTTATACTGGACGATTTTCCCCACCACTAAATGCCAAATCACCAAACTTGCACCAAATTTGCATTTCCATAATAAATGTAGGTAGGTAATTATTCTTTGTTGTTTATGTGGCAAGTCTGCTTTTATGGACGATTTCGTCTTCTTTTGTATGTTTTTAGGGTTCCATGTTATAAATGATAATTATATAAAAATATGTAGGGTTTAGGAAAGTATTATTACTTGTCATGTGTGATTGTTACAGGACCCAAATACCCCCGAAAGGTGTAGAAATAAATAAAAGACGAAGCCATAGCTTTAGAGATTTAAACGAATTAAAATGAATGTTGTTCATTTTTGACTATGTTTTATTACTTTCCAAAAACCATACCTACGTACTTACCTAGATATATAGGTACATACCTACTTACATACCTACCTACATACTTACCTATCTATCCTACCTATACTTACGTATCTTATATTTATACAAACCTTGTCCTGAAAATCACAAACACAACAAAAAAAAACCGGCCAAGTGTGAGTCGGACTCGCGCATGGAGGGTTCCGTACCATTATCTATAAAAAAACGGCAAAACAATCACGTTTGCTGTATGGGAACTTAAATATTTATTTTATTCGGTTTTTAGTATTTTGTTATAACGGCAACAGAAATACATCATCTGTGAAAATTATATTTGAGTTGATTGAATGAAAGGTAAATTGCGGTTTACGATTTATGACGTATTAAAAAAAAAAACTACTTACTAGATCTCGTTCAAACCAATTTTCGGTGGAAGTTTACATGGTAAAGTACCTACATCATATATTTTTTTTAGTTTTATCATTCTCTTATTTCTTATTTAGTTTTATCATTTTCTTATTTATTTCTCTTAGAAATTACAGGGGGGGGAGACACACATTTTACCACTTTGCAAGTGTCTCTCGCGCAAACTATTCAGTTTAGAAAAAAAAATATTAGAAACCTCAATATCATTTTTGAAGACCTTTATAGATACCCCACACGTATGGGTTTGATGAAAAAAAAATTTTGAGTTTTAGTACTAATACTTAGAACTAAAACTCAAAATTTTTAGGGTAACCTCCAAAATTTATTGTTTTTTTTTTTCTATTTTTGTGTGAAAATCTTAATGCGGTTAACAGAATACATCTACTAACCAAATTTCAACAGTATAGTTCTTATAGTTTCGGAAATAAATGGCTGTGACATACGGACAGACAGACAGACATGAAGAATCCATAAGGGTTTTTTGCCATTTGGCTACGGAACCCTAAAAATAATTATCAAATTTGTTGCCTTCGGAAGATTAGAATTATGCGCATAGGTACCTGCATACATTTCGGTGATCCATTTTTAGGGTTCCGTACACAAAGGGTAAAAAAACGGGACCCTATAACTAAGACTCCGCAGTCCGTTTGTCTGTCACCAGGTTGTATCTCATGAACCGTAATAGCTAGACAGTTGAAAATTTCACAAATGATGTATTTCTGTTGCCGCTATAACAACAAATACTAAAAACAGAATAAAATAAATATTTAAGTTCCCATACAACAAACGTGATTTTTTGTCATTTTTTATAGAATGGTACGGAACCCTTCGTGCACGAGTCCGACTCGCACTCGGCCGGTTTTTATATAGGATAATAACTAAGAAAGTAGTAATACAAGGCTAAAACTATATTATAAGATTTTAAAATGGCAATGCGTAAACTTACTACCAAGCCATGTACCTACCTACAGAACCCTCAGTGCAATGGTGACTCGCACTTGACTGGTTTTTGTAGCAATAGAATTTATGCAGCGGTTTAGAATCGGTTTGCAAAATTATAGGTATGTATACCTAGGTACTTGCTAGACTTACTACCTACATAATTACATGAGCAAACTGCTGTCACATAACATACCTACACACACGGCGAAAACTATAAAACGCAAACTTACTACTAAACCAATGGGCGGAACCCTCAGCGCAATATTTTGTAGCAGTAGTATAAGCTGATCTCGCATTGTATAGGCTTTCCGTACAATAAGAGGTCAGCTTATACTGGAAATTTGCCGTTAGTAGGTACATTTAAATTAAATTTGCGATACATAATTTTTTGTTCATATTATTATAAAGTTAAAAATTAAAGGTAACAAGTTAAAAATTAAATTAGATAATTTTATAACTTAGTACTCCTCCGATTATAGTGTAGTTTACTCTAACTAACAAAATCGTCTCGATCTACAATGTCCGCGCGCGCCGCGTGGCCGCGAGCACTGAGCAGAAGTGTGCGAGCGAGACAAAGAGCGCGGTGGCGCGCGGGGAAGTGGGGGCGAAATTCGAATTTGACCTGAGGTTGTATAGGCTCTTAACTAACTGGATAAAGTGAAGCTTTTAAAGTTTTGAAATACTTTCATAGCTAAGGAGTGGAATTACCTGCCGGAGTTGCTTCTTGCTAGCCTCAACCTGGTGGTCATTAAGTCAAGAGTGAATGTTACTACTAGGGAAGGGTGTTCCATCGTCGACCGCATCATCGTTTTCAATTTCATAAGTGACATTGTGGATTGACGCGAGCCATTCAATAACAACATTTTTCAACATTTCACATTTTTCATTAGAACATGTTCTAATGAAAAATTTAATATTTGTTCTACTAAACCCGATTTTGCCACTAAGAAATAAAAGATTATCAAAGCAAAATTGATTAATAAATCATCGTGTACCTTTGCCTAGAAAGTCTACTTACAAAAATGTTTAGTGATCAATAAGTAAAAAATAGTTTTAATTCCTATTTTAGGAAAAGAGACATTTCAATAATATTTATATCAATAGCAATAACTCTGCTGGAAAACTTTACACCCAACAAGTCCGCCAACAAGTATGTCCCATCGCTTGCACATCTTCCCGCTCGTATGTCACTGTCGTCTGTCGCGTGCTCCTGCGCACGTGCGCTGTCGTGACGGCGATAACACTTTCTTTGTTTTAACAAACGCACACAGAATACAAGCTTGTTTGTTCAAAACATCGATAAGATTTGTCGATAGAAATCTGGTTTTTGGTGTTGAAAGTTTGATTTAGGATATTAGTGATTGGTGGCATGCCTAACTGATTACCGTTTTGAACTGTTGAACAAAGTGAGCGGGGCCTATTTTAGAACTTAGGGCACCCCGACACGGACAGGTTAGGTGTATGTTATATCCACTGAAGCGTATACGATATGAAATTATATCCCATGCGAGGTATCCCAGAAGATGTAACAAATGAGAATTATATAAATTAAAATTATATCATTCGTTGTTATATTTAAATACTTATTACTAAATACAGCATCAAAGTCAACTATTTATACGGAAAAGTTCCGAATTAGCAACACTAGATCGCAGTCTTGGCCATGCACGTTCCTTATAATTCTTGCTTGAAATAGAATTTTACCACGCACCGTGCGAAGTGTAAGAAATGCCTTTATTACACTCAATAATCAAAATCATCTAGTAGCTACGGTTAAATTTGTTCACCATTTGATTGCGATTAAATTCTTTCAAAAATAATTTCAACCTACTTTAACGCACGAACGTCTAGTCGGGTGAATGCACCAATTACCCTCCAAGCACAGACCATTACTTAATTAATTAACTATCAAACGACTAAGTTAACACATAAGTTATGCATTCATAACTCGGTTAAGTGAAATTTTAGTTATCACGATGTTATGCGAAGCGTGGTTTACGTAACTTCAAGGTTATGAGTACCCATTGTCTACACGTGCTTTGAGACAATGCACATCAGCTGATTATACAATATTATGACATGCGTAAGGGGAAATGCTTATGTTATTTTTATTTTTATTCGTAAGTATATAAACATTTTCTTATACTCTATTTTTTTGTTATTCGTATGGACCCAGCAGTGGGAGAAAATCCCTACTATTCTTAAAACAATAACTAGTAGGGTAGATAGATGGTCAATGTCTTGATGGTCCAGTGATCATCGCAGGTTAAAATCCCGGTAAATAAATCAATGTGACTATTTATTTTTAATCTACGAGTATGTCATGAAATTATAACACGTTTATGCCCCCCAGCTGCACCTTCCAGGAGCTGGAGGTAGCTAATGACAGAACAGTCCAAGTGGCCATTGTGACCATCAGAATGACTGGACAAAATGACCGATCAGCTTTAAAATATAATATTACTAAAATCTAATACCTATTTGCTACTATTTGATACCTTTGTTTAAATAATTGGTACCTAATTAATAACTGAGAAAAAACCGACTTCCAAAAAAACACTACAAAGTACAAAATAACTTCAATTTCGGAAGTCGGTGTCAAATAACGAAGAAGCAACCAAAAACACCGACTTCCGAAATTAAAGTTATTTTGTACTTTGTAGTGTTTTTTTGGAAGTAGGTTTTTTTTTGTGAAAAGGTTTTTTATTTTTCACTTTTTAGTGGTACCCCACACCTAAAACACCACTGAAAAGTCACAGGAAAGCAAAAATATGCAATTTCATATGATATTTCCACATATTTTTTCGAGCAATTTGGATTTAAAAACCAAACTGCTGAACCGATTTTGATAAAATTTAAATGGGACCAATCGAGAAGTATATCCTTTCACATAAAACAAGAATTTTTCAAATCGGTTCATAAGTGACGGAGATATGAGGTAACAAACACAAAAAAAAAACAGTCGAATTGAGAACCTCCTCCTTTTTGGGAACTCAGGGTTAAAAATGAATTTAAAAAATGGGCAGTCATTCTGACGTCAGGATGACTGCCCACATTTAGGATCTCCACGTAAGGGCTCCAACATTTCAATTCATCTTTACAAAAATTTAGTACCTATTTGATACCTAAACATATATTTTTTCTAGATTTTTAGGGCAAAGAATAATTTTTTTCCTATGTTTACTACTTGATATAGAAAGTCAAGTGATTTAACTGGTCAGACTAAATGTGAGACGTCAATCGACACGGTAAGAAAAGAAAAAGTAGTTATACAATTACTATATAATCTATGTTTATGTTGAATGCCTACTTTCAGCAATTAATGACGTATTTCGCCTGATATAATTATAATGATGATAACGAGTTAAAAGTCACAGCGATCCAGTAAAAAAGAGTCTATTGCCATACGCGTCAAAATAGTGATCATAACTTGATTAAGAATGAAATTTAATCGAAATTAAATCAAAAATTCACCAATGTAGAGGTCATTGCTGTTGAAACCTAATTTATACCAAACCGTAACATACTTTTAGAACCCAGTTATCGTAAACTAGTTTACAGTTTCCGATCACCAACTGTGCAGTTTTAACGAGTTTAATTTTATTTTAATGATACACTTATATGGGTCACATGGATATTCAAGGTTAAGCAACACTTACCCTTGGTCGGTGTGTGGATCGGTGGCCATGTTAACATACCGAGTCGACGGCGCGTTGTGTTTCATGCGCGCTTCAAAGACGTGTCAGCATAGTAGACGGGGCCCGTTTGGGCCAGAGCCTGCCAGGGTTACGGAGTTTGTTCGAAAGAGTCACCGAAAGAGGACGTTTTCTACTCCGTATCACCTAAGGACTTACTATTAGTCCCAAAGTCGAACTAAGAATGAATGACAACACGATTTGACAGTTGTTCTTAGTTCGGTTTCGGGACTAATCGTAAGTCCGTAGGTGATACGGAGTAGAAAACGCCCGACACTAAGGCCAAAACTACGGGCTTAGAGAGTAGACCTCCTGGAACGCAAAGGGCATTATCCCGCTCCGCCCAGAGCGGAAGAAGTCATTTGATGATTTCCTAACACACACAAAATGCCTTATGGTTCTCATCTCACATGCACAGGTGACAGGGCAGATTGATTGACAAAATAATAGTAAAATAGGTACGTTACGAGTACTCGTACGCAATAAAAATAAGTTTATAAACCTTTGGATACGAAGAATTTATACAAAATTATACGCTATATTAATGTCGACAAACAACCTTAGCAACGCAATTATCCGTATGTTAACAGTGAAATGGTCAAAGATATTCATTTCCTTATTCCTCTCACGTACGACGGAGTCTTTAGGAGTGACCGAAAATACCTCGCTTTTACTCTTGAATGAGTAATGAAGACGTTCAAGAAGGCTCTTTTGTACTTAGAAACGGACTTTTTCTTTTAAAAGGACTTTAAGGGGTTCTAGACCTTGGGAGAAGACGTGTTGAAAGTTTATGACTCCAGTTTGGATCTGGTGGAGTGGCGTTGGAAAAACTCTGATATTTGGATAATGAAGCATGAATTCACAATTTGAAAGGCAAGTCGAGGGGTCCTGCAAGGTGACCATCTCAACATTCTGAGACTACTTCAGACCTCATTTCATTTGTAGATCTTTGAAAGTTGTTACTGGTAGTCAGAAGCCAAAAAAATTAACTCCAGTTTTGCCAACGGATTTTGAGATACCCAGTTACTGGGTTGTGGAGATTAGACAGGCAGTCGCTCTGTCCTTACTAAACCCTACTAATATTATAAATGCGAAAGTAACTCTCGTCTGTCTTTCTGTTTGTATGTAACGCTTTAACGCTAAAACGGCTGAACGGATCGTCATGAAATTTGGCAGATATGTAGCCTGGGATATGGAGAAGGACATAGGCTAATTTTATATGCGATAACCAACATCCACGCGGGCGGAGCCGTGGGTAAAAGCTGGTGTCAAATAAAAATGCCGATCCTGACATAGTTGAGAAAAGGCTAGGCATAATGATCTCGTTATAATATTCTTCTTCAGAACTTAGTACTAAGGTACCGTTTGTAATGTAACTGTTTGAGGATTCACAGTAAAACCATAACAAAGAAAAAAATAAAAGAAAAACAAATTGTACGTTTTCGGGTACACAGCAAGAAAACTGTCAGACCAAAAAACAATTGCAAGCCTGTAGTAGAATTCGCAGCATATTTTTTTAAACTGTTTTCGTAACATTTAGCACTTTGGCAACGTTTCCCGATGTTTCGAGTGAAACTGGGTGCACGGTTAACACATCTAGACAAATTACAGTTTTCCTGTTTTTCCTATAAGAATCTATGTTGATTTTTTGTGGCTATACTGGGTAATTTTCTTTCCAGTGAAAAAAAAATTGAACTTCCCATACAAAATTGTCATCAACTGACCACAATTTGTATGGGAGACTCAATTTTTTTTTTAGGAATTGACTATGCCTTTCTTGGGGAAAGTTGTTCATTTACATGGGCAGAAGTGGTTCTTAAAGTTTGCGCACTGGAAAAAAAATAACCCGGTATAATTTTTGGTTTTGGATAAACACATGAATTGAGTTCAATTATACTTTTTAGGGTTCTGTACCCAAAGGGTAAAAACGGGACCCGATTACTGAGACTCCGCTGTCTGTCTGTCTGTCTGTCACCAGGCTGTATGTAATGAACCGTGATAGCTAGACAGTTAAAATTTTCACAGATAATGTATTTCAGTTGCCGCTATGACAAAAAATACTAAAAACAGAATAAAATTAATATTTAAGTGGAGCTCCCTTAAAACATATCTACGTGATTTTTTTGACGTTTTTATAGATAAATGATACGGAATCCTTCGTGCGCGAGTCCGACTCGCACTTGACCGGTTTTTTTTAGATGTTGTCAATAGCACTCGTCACATAATTGAGTGATTTTAAACGTCATCCAAAGTAATCAGAGGTGAAGTAGTTCGAGCGAGAAGGAGGGATGGAGCTATACACCCTATATAGCTCCATCCCTCCTCGCTCGAACTACTCACGCTTTAACACGTCATGGTAGCGGATTCGAAATTTCTTTCAGTTATGGAAACCCACAATATCGTTGATGGTCCTACACGGTTTTACCCCGGAAGAATGCACGGTTTCTAAATCTTTTAGCTAAATAACTTTCCCTAAATAAACACATTTGCGATTCGATACTGCACGAATTAAATTGATTTAAACTCAAACATCAAATTATAGATTGTACACTGTTTTGGCTACAAACACGATTATTATTATTTTCTGCTTTCTTTATTTATTTATTAGTCTTGCAGTAATAAGAAACAGTGGGTGGTAGGGAATAACACTAACAAGTAACTTACTGTCTGGTGGCTTCTTATTTTGGCCGCTAAAACGGCGCCGAAAGTAAGGTTTTGTGAGTACTGACCTGGAAAAAAGAAAAATTAAATGAAATAGAATTGATTATTATTTATTTAGATTTTTTATCTATAGTGTTTATTGAATGACATTTCATATCTTTCCTCACACAATCCATCCATCTTTTTATTGGCCTCTCTTTCGGGGGGATCCATCCAAATTTTATAATTACAACTATTTTATTAATATTTTTTGCACTGTACAAAAGACAAATGATTATTTTAAATCTTAAAGAATGAACATGAATTATTTTCCAAAAAAAAAGCTTGCAAACAATGTCATATCAATATCAAATATAATTCTCCCATCAAAACGTCACGTAGGGTGAAGGGACCTGTTGTCGGTCGCGTGCCACGAAATGATTACCGTAATTCCGCCATTTTGAATGTAAGTGTGTATGCGTTATGGTTTCATTTGTCACATGGTGATATAAGTCACGTGATTGGCTAGCCAATTTGTCCTTGTTTTACACGCGTTTTGCACGCGAACCTGGGATTGGTATTCGATGGATAAAATTGGAATGCATGCGGTTTTTTTATTTGATTGGAATAGACAAAAGGGGTTGATGTACCTACTAGTAATTGTGCAATTAGGTTCTTATTATTTTTCTGTCGTGTCGAGTTGTAAGTACTAAATTAGCTACTTATGTCGTAAAACTTAATTAACGTAGTTTGGATTGGTTTTATGTTCATGTCCCGATTATTCTGGATGCAATCCAAATCTAAACTAGTATAAAATAAAAAATAAACTAAAATGTATTGTTTTTTTTTTGAAGGAGGTAATCAGTGAAAATAATAGTCCGATCAAAAAACTTAAACTGATAGAAAGCTATACTAACCACTAACGCTGAGTGATTTTATCCCCAAAATTATACGGTTCCTGAGGGTTACCTAGGCAACCGATGCGAGAATAAGATATTGCAATACAAAATAACATATAATATTTAAATATAACTTTCAAATTCAGAGCTTGTGGCTGGGTGACCATTTTAACAGGCACGTTAAAGCGTGGTCCCGGCTGTCATTTGTAGATCACTGGCAGTCGTTACGATTGTCAGAAGGCAGTAAATCTGACCACCAGTCTTGCCAAGAACTACCGGGGGTTTGTGGAGGTCTGGTAGGCAGCCGCTCCATGTAAAATACTGGTATTCAGCTGAATCCGGTTTGACTGGAAGCTGACCCCAATGTATTTGGGAAAAAGACTAGGCAGATAATGATTTGAATATGACTATTCCCACTCCTATTACACCAAAATAATAATCAGACCGTTGAAAATGAAGGTCTATTTTAAACAAAATTCCTTTTGTTAACTCCGTTGTTTATGTAAATAGATATAAACATCAGCTAGCAGAAGATAATGAAGGTACAGAAACGTCAGCTAATTAGTCCGTCACGAGAAATTATGACAAGCATTCGTTAGGCAAAATTAATACCGTTAACGAAATGTTTAATGACTTTAACGGATTAATAATGGACATTCATAGAAACTAAATTCAAGGGAGGTAGGTATTGAAATCTAAGTCAGGGCAATTTCTAATTTGATTTATCTTGAGCTGAAAATGGCTAGGGCCCGGCCGGTGTTCGGAACTGAAATTGGTTTCTAATTATTGTTTTATGTTGTTGTTTTTTTTGAAAATTTTAAGATGAATTACAATCTAGCCTGATGGACTCATTAAAAATATTCTCTAGTTTTTTTAGGGTTTTTGGGCGTTAGAATAAAAAACTGAACCATTACAGGACCACTTTTTTGTCTGTTTGTCCGTTAGTCACAGTCAATGTTTATTTATTTATTGTTAATACACACATATTACACAAATCAGGTTGGTCGGTGACTCTTAAACTAGACATTTGCCTGCATATTGAGGGTCAGGTTGCCCCATATCTCTACTGGACCAATTCTATTGAACGAAAACGACTTTTGGGAGACAAATTAGAGGACTTGAAAACGTTTGCTTAGGTACAGTACCATTATGTCATATCATATCAAATTAAACGGCTAATGTGAGGCTCTCAAATATATTTTATCATAACTTTAAAGTTATTTAAGAATAACTAGACGAAAATTTAACATTCCACCTCTTCTCTACGAAACTAAGAGCCTAAAATTTTGACGAAAATACTTGAAATAGTTTGAACGGTTTTTTAAAAAACGTCTAATAGATACATCTTCCATATTAAATATCTTTACTTCCCAAATTGTCTAAAAAACTGTGGCCTAGACTTGGCCATATTTAGTAGCAATTGACCTAAATGTAAAATTAATTTCAGTAGTTTTTAGTATTAAGATCTCAATTATGTTGTGTATAAAAATAGTAACCTACCCAGTACTCAATTTCTAAGAACGTCTGGTCTAAATAAAGAGCCAATTAGCCAATAAGCCCGCTCTTGGCCTTGTTGCTTACAATGTGAAATTAATAATAAACTTATTATTAGCTCACAATATATTGATTTTCCTTTTGTCTAACTTTACCATTTTCAGCAAGTGATGCCCACGATTTTTAAAACAATAAATCTACTTAATAGTTACGCCAAAATATACTAGGCAGGTACTATTTTTTGTAAATTTCACTGAAAGCATGATTATACCCTGACTATGACAGATCCCCAAAGGCCGGTAGTATTTTTAATCGTTTACTGGAAAAAAGGATTATTATTAGTGTAACTTGAGTATCTATTTGTTTCTTTGTGGCATCGTAGAATCCAAACAGATACCCGTTTTTTTAGTCTCTTTTGACAAAAAATATGATTAAAAATCATCAAAAACGACCGTAAAATAGCTAAGGATAGGCCAACAATATCAACAACAACGAGGTCGCAT
This sequence comes from Melanchra persicariae, assembly GCA_947386135.1. NCBI lineage: Eukaryota > Metazoa > Arthropoda > Insecta > Lepidoptera > Noctuidae > Melanchra > Melanchra persicariae. The sequence continues at coordinate 8,862,661 of OX376652.1, read as the reverse complement.
AGGTCTACTCAAGTTTATCGGCCGACAACAAGCCTTTTCACCCTATCAGCGGGAGGTAATAAATCCCGTTCTACGTACATTAAGTGTTAGTAAAATGGCCGCCAACTAACATTATATTCTGAAGAAAAAGTAATGTTCTGGAATCTAAGTTTGTTTGTTACTTGCATGCAAATAAATGTTGGTAAATTGTGTGTGGTAGTAGTTTCATAATTATTATACTAACGTGTGTAACCTTGGAAGTGCGATGTTTTTCTAGTTACATTTTTTGCTCTTGGAAAAATAAAGTGACTAAAGAGTAAGTAGCTGGAAGTTAGAGAAAACTGTATTTCTGGATAGGAAGGTGCTAATAGTGGTATTATTTGTGGCTGAATATTACCAGCTGCATGGGTCGATCTCACAGGTGAAGCGTTCCGTGCAACACGTTATCTTTTTCCATTCTCACATGTCAACTGTCACGCTCCAAATCATTCCTTTTAGGTACTTTCATTCTGTCCAGCGACATTTTATATTCAATTTTCTACTGTATTTTTCCAGTAATCGCTGATCTTTTTAGTAACTACTTCTCTATTGTGACGTGTCTTACAAAGAAGAAGTGTTTATTCTGCTGAAAAAGACTCAAGACACAAAAATAAAGTTCAAAGTAATTAAGAGCATTAAAAAAACTTGCTATCAAGAATCCGTAGTGAAAAAAGGAATTGTGATTTTCTTCCTGTAGCTCTGTCTTTCTCACACAGCGGAAATATTATGGCATTTTCAAGTCATAGTAGCTGTATATCAAATGCTTAAACGGTTCAGTTTTTTATAAAACTGCTGGTCACATGCATCATTACCAACTAAAATGTATAAAAACCCTTAACTTTATGACAAAGAATATCATAAAGAACTGAAACAAAGACCTGGCATAATATTAATTGCAGTTCCGTTGCTGCACGTCTGCGTCATAATTTCAGGAAGAATGGAGACAGTGGAACTAGGTTCCCATGTAAATTATACATGGTTTCCTGAAGTGAAAGAGAGTGGTTCATGTGGAATTCATAATATTATCTTGGAAAATGAGGGACTCTCGTTTAAATAGTTCTATGCGAAAGGTTGAACCTATCGTCAACAATTGCCGGGGTCAATACGTAGCTAAGTCAACTTCTGCCAGGGTTGCGGAATTTGTTCGAAAGAGTCACCTTTTTTTTTTTTTTTATGTATGACCACTAGCAAGTTAACACACGTGGGATATTAACTGCTTAACCGGACTAACCTGTGGTGGCTTCAAATGAATTTAAAGCCCCCAGCCAAGGCAACAAAACTAGCTACAAGCTAAAAACACTACTGACCGCTCACTAAGGGCATTCCCTGTGGAATACGACCTCGGCTTAGCGGCGTCAGTTTGGGACAGCAAGGGACAATCAGGCTGGGTCCTTTTATTATTTAGGGGTTATTAAAGCTAAAGGCTCAGCGGCGCGGGCTGGCTCGTTTGCAAAAGTCGGGGAGGGTTTTGAGTGGGTCGTCGCGACGGACCTCGGCGGCGAGGTCGGTATACGGAACGCGGTCTGTATCTGTTTATTCTGAGGGTGCTGGTTTCCCTACAGCTTTCCTGTATCTTTGTGATCTCGTCGTCGGATTCGACGAGTGTATGCCGAGGACGGCGAATCTTACTAATGCGAGAGGGAGTGTACTGGGTTGCCTTTGAAATCAAAGGGTTTTGGTGCTTTTCAGCGGATTCGAAGAAACGCTTTGAAAGGCGTTTCATAAACTGTTTTAGGGTCGGGATTTTAAGGTCGACATGAAGTCGTTCGTTCCGTACATACCACGGGGCGCCCGTGGCTTTTCGGAGAAATCTGTTTTGGATTACTTGCATCCTGTGGATTTGCTTTGGCTTTGTGTGTGCGAACACAGCACACGCATAAGTCATAATCGGTCGTAACGAAAGAGTCACCGCGGCCCTGGTAAGCAAAGGGCATTAGGAGGGACACGGATGGGCTTTAGTCAGTAAGAGTCTGACACTCTCTTCCACTTAGCCCGGATCGGAAGGAGTAATTTGATGATTTCCCCATCCGTAAAAAAAGATAAGTCATCTTTCATCACTGTCATGCCGAGACCAGTAGAAATCATGGTCCCGACTATCATATTTAGATCTTTCCCAGTCGTTACGGGTATGGCACAAGCTCGCCATACTATTTCCAAGCACTGAAACTCCTGAGAGCCAGAATATACAGCCAGAAAAACGCCGAAACAATGGCACTCGACGAGTTCCGGAAAAACGTGGATCTCGTAACGAAATGAATCAGAAAATAAGAGCGGAGGTGTAAGTGTAAGTAAGTATAAGTAACACATCATAACGAGTCATCGAAGCTCAAAACAAGACAACAAGTATTGCCAATGGGTACAAAAAATTACGAAGATACAGTGAGTTGAAAACTCGCGTGACGTCATTACGATAGTTCAATTTTTATAGCAACGTGACGTCACCAGACGAACTTTGATGCTCAATCTTTATCATTTTTTAGCGATTCGAAATTGCAAAAAAATATGTGTCCAATATATTTTGAATTCTAAGAGAACTAAATAAAATTATATTTTTTTCCTTCTCGTAGAATACCCTATAGTACTTACTAGTATTCTATAGTACTAGTATTTAGGAGCATTTTTCCACAACGTAGTTAGGAAAAGACTTGGCAGATGACACAACCGGAATAGTAATACAGATTTAATTTTTCTTTTTAAAATACTTCAGAGTAAAATAGATAAGTTTAACTTAAACCTACCCTACAAATATCAACGCTACCCTATCAAACTATTACGTCCCCCATTCCGCGAATCTGTATCAGGATCCAACTCTTCCAACCCCAGAATTAGCAAGCTTTTTAATATTTGCGATGTATCAATAGATATTTATTCCACAACCCTTCAAAAATTCAAGCGCCGAGTCCATTTAAAGCAGCCGCCATATTGACTTTTTTAATTTTTTTTTCCTTGTCAATACGGTTTTTTCTAAAACTTCCCAGTAGTTGTTGTAATTGTTATTTCTGCATTATCATTGTAATTTTATTTATGTTATAATTTTGTTTTTGCAGGCTGTGTCTATCGCATCATATTGTACACTATGCTTGTATTATTATGATAAAGACTGTAACAATGGCAGATAGACCAATAAATAAATAAAAAAATACAGCAACGCTGCTTGGGCCAGAAAATGATATAACAATGTTGTGGGTACGATAATTTTTCTTTTAGTTCACTGTCCATGTTTGATAACATATTCTTTATTTGTTTTTGTCATTCAGTTATGGTTCCATTGTCTTTTATTGTTACCTTTGAACTTTTTGTATGTTGTTATGATATTGACTGTACATTGTGTGACTTCCGCCTATAACAACATGTACTAATGGTTGACAGTGACATAAATACACACAATGTTTATTTTCCGGTAAATGAAAGTCAGAAAAATAAGCAAAATATTTCAACTTTGCCGAGAGATTGGCAACGGAAGACTTTTTGGTATCGACAGAGTACCTGGTTCCTTAATGAATATTGTAAAAAAATTGCGTAATTATTATTTAGTAGAATATTAATAGTATTCTGAATATCTACAGTTTAATTCGGAGTGACTATCTTTCTGTAAATGACCTTCCCACATTATAATCCTCTATTCCCAGAAAAGATGACTAAATGAATTCATCCAATCAACAAGAACTAACTACTCTCAAGCGGAACATTTGAGAGCAAAAAGAAAACAAATGTCATTAGTCAGACACCATCACTAAGAATAGCACAGAAGGTTGGTTCCATAGATGAACCGAAAACGCGCTCCGGGAACAGCGAGCGCTAGCACAAAAGATTCGAGAGGTCACGATCAGCGTTCGATCTACTTGAATAGTTTCAGATTCGAAACTCTGCACTTTCAAGTTGTTGACGCAGCTTTGGAAGATATCACAAATGGTAAACGATCCCCTAATAAGGGCCGTGAAAGCACACTGGATGCAAGAAGGACAGACCCGGTTGGTGTAGCGAGCGACGCTTGCTGGAGTCCTATGTCCAGCAGTGGCCATGTTCCGCCTTTGGAAATCAATTTATCTTCCAGGTTTTTCCCACTTTTGTTTGGAATGGGCTTCCAGTCTAACTGAATGCAGCTAAGTACTAGTATTTTACGTGTACTGGATAAAACGATACCCTTTATCAATGCTGGTGACAGAATTTCTGGCTTCTGAGTATCTGTAACGAGTACGACTGTCAAAAAATAAATACTACAAATGACAGCCGCGACAGAAGACTTAACAGGCTTTCGGTTTTATTTATTAAAACTTTATGCAGTAGTAAACAGTACAAAGGTGGACCCCAACTTAGGCATTTTCTACCCGTCCACTTTTGGGTGGTGCAGCGACAACAGGTGGGATGGACGGGGTTTTCGAAAACGATGAGGTTGATTTCGCCGTATCTTCCTGCGTACGCGTCAGTATTAGCTGATTGCAAAGACCTGACCTTCTGCACTATTCTGTTACATTAGTCATCAGAACATCGAATCATGCGCAGCTGTCGGGTGATTGTTTAAACTTGTTAAGGGGTAGAGGTTAATTACGTCTTCCTGCACGGAATTGTATTGTTATATTATGTCGTCTTGTTAAAAATACATTTGGAGTTGTTTAGAAGTCTAGTGTTATCATTTTAGGCTGTTCTATTTCAGATGTTTATTTGCCCCTGTTAAATACGCACAGTGAGTGCGGTGCACCTGTTCAGAACATGAGCCACACGTCAGGGTGCCCCAAGTGCTCATGTGTGAGTAACTTGAAAGATTTATTAAATGCCACCAATGTTGCAATCAACGGAGCCACCAACTGGGCCCAAACAATCTAAGGACTTAACCATCGACAAAAAAAAAGAAGATTTGTCCTTGTTTGAAAGTAGTTCTTTCAAACAGAGACAAATGGCTAGGAAGACATTGAATTCTTCGATGGTGGCTAATAGAGATAATTATGTAACAGAGAAGCGTTCTGCATTTTCCGAATTAGAGTAGGGTAAAGGAACGATAATGGTGGTGATGACGACTTCTCCTTAAATAGTTCCATAGAATTGAATGTTACTAGAAGCAGTTGGTTTCATCTGGTCAATGGATTTACATTTGTCAATGAGTCAACGTTTATCTTCCTCAACAAAATTTTAAGTGCCCTTGTTGGTCTAATGTTCTTTCAAATATCGTTGTTCTGTGTGGAAATATTGTTATTTTTAAGTTGTGATTAAAAATAAACGATACTTCTGATTCCAATACGAAGGAAAAGAGAGACCTTTAACTCGTAATGGAACCAGTAATACGTACGGTCAGCCAGCTAGAGTTACGACCGCGACCGTGGAAGGCAAAGGGGATTTGAAGAAACAGGGGTGGGTCATAGTCCCAGAACTAGAAGTAATTAATTTGATGATCTCTCTTCCAAAGAAAAGGCTAGTGGTCAAGTGCAGTGGCGGCCCAGTAGTAACGGAGTTGTAGTCTTTGGTTCTAACCCAAGCAGCCGCTTTACTTTGGGTAATTTGTTTCATTACCACTACCACGTACCACTAAAACGTATGACATCACGCCTGGTGGATAACGGTCCCACAGAGCAGGTTTGTATCATAGCAGAGTGGGAATAATGTAGGATGATTATGCAGCAAGGTAGTAATGGAGTTGAAAGCCCACGATTAACCAATAGGTATATGTATTTATGAGTCCAACTTACATTTTTGCAATGCTTTGAAGTTTTATAGGTCAAGGCTCATTCCAACTAAATAAGTGCCTATTCTACAGCCGATCTATCTTCTTCTACATAATTCATGTTCATAAACTCCTAATTTACCTTTCTTGCTCATACATAATGTATTCCTAAATCAGTAAAGGATAGAACATTCAAATTCTCACGAAAATATAGGTATAGCAAAATCAAAATTAACATATAAATCACTTGATAGAAAGTTTGTCACGTCAAGTTATATGTGGCAAAATGAGATGTGACAGAATGTCTTAATGTGACACAAATTATGCCAACTGTCACATTATGTCAAAAATTGGGGGATTTAATGTTGATGAGCTTTCTACAGTGTGTTTTGGAATGTTCTCACGGTTGGGGGAAAATTACTTACACTTACGCTAACATACGCAAAAGTAATGGGCTTCAGTCCGGTCGATGTCTTGAATGCGCTTTTTTATGGATGTGAAATCATCGAATGACTTCTTCCGCTCTGGGAGGAGGGGAAGGAAGTGTCAGACTGTTGCTGACTAAAACCCATCCGTGTTCCTCCTTATGCCATTTGCGCTCCTGCGCCGCGGTGACTGGATTGATACCTACTCTAAGAAGAAATCCTATGTAAATATTGTGAGTATTTTTCCCATTGTAATCATAGTAATCAGAGCATAAGAAAGCTCGTGGCTAAATAGTAACAATCCCAACTGACATTTGTAGATCTTTGACAGTCGATACGGAAAGTCGACCGGTAAGTCGGAGTTCGGTTGCCAGAATATCTGTCTAGGAGTGCTGTTTTAAATACCATGTTATAGAGGGGTTATACCGACGGGGTTCCGCGTTCCAGAAGACGCAGCGTTGGAAGGCCACCCACAAGGAACCGATGACCTAGTGAGAGTCGCGGGTAGCCGGTGGACGCGAAACGCACAGGACCGGTTGTTGTGGCGACCCTTGGGGGACGCCTATGTCCAGCAGTGGACGTCTTTCGGCTGATATGATGATGATGATGATGATAGAGGTGAGACAGGTAGGCGCTACTTGTAAAATATTGGTAATCAGCTGTATCCGGAAGCCGTCCGTAACATAATTGGGATACAATAGCAAGGTAGGTATTCCAAATAGTTTTCAGTGACCGAAATTATGGATTTTAGTGCAATTGCCCAAGCACTAAGCTGTTTTGCATGTCGGTTTTGTGGATATAAATACTTTTTCTATCGTTTCTTTTTCATTTGTTCTATTAATAAGAAATATTACAATGGAAAGGAGCATGTTTAGCAGAACCTCTACCAACTTCTAAAAACAAAAGTAGGTATGGATCTAATTTATTTCTTGCTCATATTAATTTTATCGTGATATACTTACGTCATACAATGGATTCAGGTCCGACAAAGGACTTGCTAGGTCAGTCTGGGGACGTAAGGTCATATGAGTAGACTGGTTATCACCTACTATTATCAATCCTATTGTTATGGCAGACATACACTTTATAAATACTATTTAATTATTAAATTTATTCGAGTAACTTGAGAAATTCTCCAAATTCACAAGGATGATAACTTTTAGATAAGTACTATGACGACTATGAATCTTTTGAAAAAAGAAATGGTGCTATTCGTCCCGCATAACTCCATCTCTGTCTCACAGCCTGCTCATGACGTAATTGACACGTCGCGTTATTGTAGGGGCAGACCGTATCCAAATATTCTCTCTTTCTATCTCTTGGTACCTACATACTGCGAAGTTATCTCTGGTATTTTAATCGTTTTTCCGGACGAGTTTTTTGTAACAAGTTTTTTTTGCAATGGTTTCTTCATTTTATATCAGACACTGAACATCACTCTTAAATAATTATGTTTTTTTACCATTTTTTATTTTATTACCAATAACTTCTGACACACCCTGCTTACCAACAGTCTCAATGTTCTTAATTCAAGACAGCACACCAACATTCCTGAATCCGTTGGACCAGGATCGTGTCACGTTTGACATAATTAAAACAGATTCGAGTCCAACAAAGGACTCACAAGGTCGGGCCGAGGACGCGAGGTCACAAGGACATACTGTTTTAATAGGGTTCCGCATACAAATACTTAGTTCTTATGAAGATACATATACACGTTTACACATTGTGCTAAAACGAAACGTGTTTCGTGTTAATCCTAAAATGTTATTTAGTCAAAAATAATGTCACCTTTTAAATAGTTTAAATGGATGATGGGTGGATGTACCATACATAGGGGTCTATGTACCGCAATGCAGGCAATGTATTTTATGTGATGTTGACATTTGACAGTTCGGTCCTGTGCCCCCCGATTCACGCATTTTAAAACTCTATTATTACTACAGCAATGTATTTTATAGTATGTTGACGTTTGACAGTTCGGTCCTGTGACACCCGCTTCACGCGTTTTAAAACTCTATTGTTACTACGGCAATGTATTTTATATGATGTTGACGTTTGACAATTCGGTCCTGTGCCCCCCGATTCACGCGATTTAAAACTCTATTATTACTCTATCAAGGTATTTTATAGGATAATGACGTTTGACATTTCAGTCCTGTGCCACCCGCTTCACGCGATTTAAAACTCTATTATTACTTAAGCAAGGTATTTTGTAGGATATTGACGTTTGACAGTTCGGTCCCGCATCGGTTAAACTATTTGAAAGGTGACAGTGTTTTCGACTAAATATAATTTTATCGGTTGTTCTCGTTCGAGTCGATGGTTAACTTCGTCAGTAGGTGTCCACGGCTATTGCAGCGTCGGTCTAGCTGGAGGCTTTAATATTCATATTAAGGACGCCACAAGCAAGTCCGGTTAAGCAGACGACAACCTCCTAGGTTGAGCTGCACGAGGCCTCTCATTAAAAAATCTCTACCAGTCAACTAGATTTACAAGACTCCACTGTGATAATTACGTGTACAGCAAATAAAAACGAACTTTTAGAATAAAAACCTTTAACAAACGTATTAATATTAGTTCAGATTGTTGCAGAAAATATTAAACGAAGTCCGAAAATCTAACAATAACCTTGACAAGGGTTTTTTTTTTTTTTTTTTTTTTATAGGATGGGAAATCATCAAATGACCCCTCCCGCTCTGGGTGGAGCGGCAGGGAGTGTCAGACTTTTACTGACTAAAACCCACCCTTAGTCCTCCTAGTGCCTTTCTTCCCAGGGCCGCGGTAACTCTTTCGAACAATTCCGCAACCCTGGCAGGCTCTGGCCCTGGCGGGCCCCGTCTCCGTTGCTGACTACTCGTTGCTGACGGCGCGTTTGGAGTGAACGCGCCGTCGACTCTGGCCTGACCTGATCGGACAGCGAGCTACCCATTGCTCGCTGTCCGCAGGCGTCAGTCACTGCGCCTTGCCCAGGAGCGTCAGTTCCTGAGAGGCGCAGCGACCGACGTACGTCTGGAGGAGGCGAAATGGGGCCATTACTGGCACTCCATTCTCGCCCCCTCCCGAGCAGTTGCAGCGGCGGCGACGGTGGCGGCGGCTGCGGCGGAAGCGACGGCGGTGGCGGCGGCGGCGGCGGTGGAGGAGGGTTTCTTCCTCGTCCCGGCCCTGGCGGGTGGACCGCAGGCTTTGCCCCCAGCCCAGTGATCGGCCGGCTTGCCAGCTGCCGCACATGCGAAGCAGTGCGGCGCGGCGTCACACGAGCCGGCCCTGTGACCGGGCTGACCACAGCGGAAGCAGTGGTCACTGCGGTCCACCTCCGAGGTGCAGAGTGCTCCGACATGGTTGCCAACTTGGCAACGGAAGCACCACAGAGGTCTGGGCTCCAGCAGTTTCACCTGCGCGGAGACCCAGCCCACCAAGAGCCTTCGGCCCTCTGAGATTTTCTTGGCCGCCGACACGGGGCAGCTCACCACTACGGTTCGCATGCCCGTGTTGTCAGGACGGATGGTGCCCGCCTTCACCTCCTCTGCAGAGCACCCCCCCGTCCTGACGACGGCGGCCAACACCTCCTCCTCCGTGACGGAGTCGTGCAGGCCCAAGATGCGCATATCTATGCACTTCGTGGGCCTGGACACTCGGACGTCATCCGCGCCCAGGGACGCCCTAAGCCTTTCGGCTAGAGCGTCCGCGGCCGGACCGCTGCCTGCTCCAGGGATCTCGAGCATCCTGGCCCCGGTCATGGTGACCCTGAGCCGGAGACCCCCGACGATGCCAAGCTCACCGAGGTTGATGGCCTCCTTGGCCTTGGTGAGCGTATTGGCATACGTCACGCCCCTCTTGACCGCGTCCGGCTGCAGCGTTAAAACTACAGCCGCGGTCTTCGGGGCGCGGAGCGCAGCCGCGACGCCTCGCGCTCGCTGCCGCCGCCTTCTCTCCCGCCTCTTTGCCGCCCTGGCTGCCTTACCCGCCTTCTTCTTCTCCCCGGCCACTTGCCATTCGGCTTGAGCCGGGGGAGGTTCAGAAGGCGAGGAAGCCGGGGGGAGCTGCTGCACGGCTGGCGCAGGAGCCTTCGCCGTCCGCGCAGCCGCCCCACCCTTCCTCTTCCTTCCCGGGGCCGGGTCCGGTTTTCCCGACACCGGCTTCGCGGGTGCCGGCCCGGACCCTTTGTCCTGGCCGGACGACCCCGGTGTGGCAGCCACGGCGGCTGCGTACGACGCCGCCTTCCGGCCTGGAGCCTTCCCACTTGCCGCTAACGGGGGGCGCAGGACGATGCCCTCCAGGACGGAGAACCGCGCCTGGAAGGCAGCCATCTCCTGCCGCACAAGGTCCAGCACCTGCCCCTCCTGCGGCACGGGCTGGCTGTCCTCCTTGCGCCCCCCTTTAGGCGCCCCCTGTGGGCCGGCTGCCTGGAGCCTGACCAGGTCTGCTCGGAGCCCCGCATTCTCCCTCTGGAGGCACTCCGTGGCGGCAGCCAAGCGGGCGACCTCCGCCCGCAGCTTGGACATCTCGTCCCGCGGAGGCCCCCCTGGGTTACCCTCCGCTGCCGCCAGAATGGAGGCCATCGCCTCGCTTATGGCCTTGTTCTTAGAGGAAAGCTTCCTCTTCAAGGCCACATCGCGAAGCGCGGCCTCCACTACCTCCGCAAACCCGGCCCTCCGGACCCGCTCCTGTCCGGAGTCATCCGGCTCACCGCCGGAGGACTCCGAACCAGGAGCTCTGCGACCGCCCTCTACGGGGGGTCGTCCGTCAGCGACGAGCTCCTCGGCTCGCTGACCAGCCACCTTGGACAAGGGGTCTCGTGTTACACATTTACTGGATTGTACAGGTCAAATAGTCTGTCACTACATATAAAATACAACATTGGTACTAGACTGGAAGCAGGCGCGGGCCTGCGGATGGCAAGCGCGGGGTGGCTCGCCGTTCGATCAAAACCAGGCCCGGGTTGACGACGCGTTGTGTTCCACGCGCGCCTAAAAGAGATACCAGCATAGTAGACAGGGCCCGCTAGAGTTACGGAATTTGTGCGAAAGAGTCACCGCAGCCCTTGATCGCAAAGAACATTAGGAGGAACAAGGATGGGTTTTAGTCAGTAAAAGTCTGTCACCCGCTCCACTCAGAGCAGAAAGAGTTATTTGATGATTTCCAATCCTTTACAAAAAAATACTGGAAGCAAATTGATGCTGTTAATGAAAATAGTAATATGTTTTCTTGACACCTTGCTTTGGCTGCAATTATTGTCCTGTTACTATAGACAAAACTAAAAAGGGTACTGTTTTCGCTAACGCAACGTTGAAGTCTGGTGACGTAATTTGAGACAGTATGAAGTCGAAGGACAACCAAGGTCAGTGTAAGGACACGAGGTTAGGACCGACGGCTTTGTTTGGGTTCTGCGTTATGTTCAGGCCAAATGAAACGGTAACACGTCATTCATTTGATTATGTTTGCATACATTTGTTTTGTAGAGCTTGTGCTGTGTTCTTATGATTTCATTTTATTAGTAGACATTTTTATAGGCTTTATAAGTCGCGAGTAGCCGATGGATGCGAGACGCACAGGACCGGTTGTTGTGGCGACTATGTCCACCCGTGGACGTCTTTCGGCTGATATAATGAAGATGATGATAGGTCTTCATAAGTGGGGCTGTGAGTTTATACAGTAGGGCTCACGACGGTCCAAAAAGTATAGGCTGGTCTCGCTTTCGGTAAAAACACCGTCCGCTAGGCATATTCAAGGTTGAGGAGTTACCATAGATATGCACCCTACTGTACTTTCTGAATTACTCTCCATTCTATTACAGACTTTCTAGTATTCCAAAAACGTAAAATTGTTTGCATGTTAACAGGAGTTAAAATCTGGTAGGTGGTAGGAGTGAAGTACTGATCCAATTTCAACAATAAACTAATCGAAAACGAAAATATACACAGAAAGAACGTTCCGTATGGTGTCAGACGTAAAAGAATAGCACCATCTCATCACCACACACATTCCCGTGTGGGTGTCGTAAGAGGCGACTTAAAGGGACTCACCAGGGAACGGGCAGCATCATTATCTGTAGCTGCATTGCAACAGCTACACTGCGATCGCAAACCTGCCTGCCAAGCTTGGCGATTATGGCATTTGGATTTTCCCATTTGAAGGGAGGCCTATGTCCTGCAGTGGACGTCTTTCAGCTGGTATGGTGGTAGAAAGCTGCCCTGTTCTTCAATGTCAGTGGTTACGTTTTATTCCATAGAAGTGCATGGTTGCTTTAGGGTAGGTTAATGATGCGAATCCACGGAAGAGCAGCGGCCCTACCATGACGTGTTAAAGCGTGAGTCGTTCGAGCGAGAAGGAGGGGTGGACCTATACACCCTATATAGCTCCATCCCTCCTTCTCGCTCGAACGACTCACGCTTGAACACGTCATGGTAGGGCCGCTGGTTTCTTCTTATAATTTTATAGATACATGTAACTTCATTTAGTGCAACAAACGTTCTTAAAAAGACCGTGAGTAGAGAATTATAGTCAACACATGTTCTAAGTGGATGTCTATGAAATACGGAATTAAATCACGATGAATGCTCAACGGTATAAATAAAAGTGCAGCAGACTACCAAAATTTCAATCAAAATTCACATTTTATCGCGTTTTAGAAATCGAAAGTACGGAACCATTGCGCAAAAGCCTCGTATCTCATCCGTATCGTGTTTTGAATGTCCGAACAACCACGAACGGGCCGAAGTCCATTGTTTAGATCCTGATTTATATTCAAATGATGCCACTTCGTCCGAAATTATGAGCTTTGTTTTGGTTTTCTGGAAATAACTTGAGGAAGAAACTCGGATAAGTTTGACATGTGAAATCATTTATTCTAGGAAACTTAAATTCGTTTTCATCGTGACTGATGCAGTTGGCAACACCCACAATTGGTGAGCTTGATAGATTACCAATGTATGTCGTCCCTAGGCTATAAGGCGCTAGCGGATTTTGTTCGAAAGAGTCACCCCGACTCTGAAACGCAAAGGGCACTAGGAAGAGCACGGATGGGTTTTAGTCAGTAAGAGTCTGACACTCCCTCCCGCTCCACCCAGAGCGGCAGGAGTCATTTGATGATTTCCCATCTATAAAAAATGGCTATAAGGCGTCGTCTTAATTGGCTAACGATCGTACGAGTTAACGCTGCGATTGCGTCGCACGACGAGATTAAACACACACATTTCTAAGTGTCCTAATTGAAGCTTGCAAAGCATCGCGCGAGCACAGGATCATTTATATCGTGCGACAAAATCGTTAGCCAATTAGGACGACGCCTAAGACTACACTGAATCTGATTACCTAAATAATTTAATTTAGTCTTATTGCCTAGGAATATATCTGCATATCGAGAGTTGACATGTGATTTCAACAGTATTATGAATATTTACCATACAACGTGGCAATGCCGCCAGACTTTTGGGCACATTATCAGCTGACAGCGTTGAGGACGAATTTTTTGATGCTATATTTTAGTATGTTAATAGTTTATTTGTTAATATTAGTTTTATTGTTTATTTGTTATAGCATTTTAAACACTTTATTGAGAACTCAATATATAACAATCATCCAATCACACACCACACACATGTAAAATCGTTACTCACAACAATTATAATTAACTATTAACATAACTACAATGTGCTCAGCTATTCTGGAGTGACGCACACACATACTGACAGATCGCGATAATGAATTAGGGCTTCCGTTTTGAACATGATAATTATATGTATTGTTTTAATACGACTTCATATTATTGTTTCTATGTTAAAAGCGAAATGGTGACATAAATATAGGGTCTTACGAAATTGACCACTAAATTGAATCAAAACCTTGATATAAATAGGAAAGGAAACTAAAACTATCTATAATTTAATAACGACCAGCCGGTCGATTCTGTCGACATATCACGGTGTTCACCTAGGCGGAGTGAACGACAATAGAGCTGTCATTCCATCTTATTTGTATGGTTTGACAACTCACCCGTCGTGCGCCCCGCCCGGGTGTTCACTTCGACATGTTTACAGAATCGCACTGCAGTACCTAAGTCAGAGGTGGTCTATAGGACCACCTTTGCCTTAGGTACTGGTCGTTACACCTTCAGTTCTCCAGGGCGGGAAGTCTAGACATAGTTACCGATCGCCTACCGACCGAATTCGGTCGATAAATCCTAAGGCCGCCATACACAGTTAATCTCAATCGCGATCCACGGATCAGTCATTGATTTTGATCGTGGATCGCGTTCGATATTGACTGTGTATGTTTGTCCATCAAGAAAGATCTTCTTCTGATATCTAAAGTCAATTTAGAAAGTATGTGATTGGTAACGACCTCAATAATCAGATCACTACTAGAATTACGATAAATTGCTAGTAGTATACGGGCTTATTTTTTAATGAACGGCCAAATTTTCACTTGGTGTTCTACCCATGAATATGAACAACTTTCACTATGGGATCGACTCTGAAATCACGAAAAAAAAATTAGCTGTTTCATACAAAAGTTCATAAAAAAAAAAACTATCAGGAAACACTGACTTCGGCAGGGAATTAAAATTATACAGCTAAGGAGTGGCTCCTTAGCTGTATAAACAATGAAAATATTCCAAAACTTTTTGTGTTTCTTAAATTAAGAAACATAATTGATAAAAGTATAAACTAAAGTGAAAGTGAACGCGATATTCAAAGTTGTGGATGGTTGACCGGTCATCACACATTTAGACCGTTATCGTTAACCTCTGACCCAGCTTATCATAAACAGTCGTTACGGCCAGTCAGAAGTTCGGAAGTCAAAACCTCTGTGACCTTAGGGTCGCTTATCGGTATCACTAGTTAGTTTGATAAGGTTCTAGGTGAGGGTGAGATGACTCCAAAATATAACCGTTTCATATTCAGGTGATACAACGTGTGAAAGATGAATTAACAGAAATGAAAACTATTGAGGTGATGACTTATAAGGAGGACTGATGGAGCAGAAAGACATCCTTTGCCGAACCAAAAATCCAGAGTCTGTGTTTCCTGATAGTTACAACCTGGGAGTCTTTAGGTCAAGAGTGAATAGGTTACTTCTAGGCAAGCGTGCTCCATCTGTCATCCAGACACTGGCTTGCTACTATTTTCTTAATATGTGTAGGTATTTACAATTTTGATGTATACATTTTTTTTAATTGTGCTTGTATAATATTTGTGTTATGCCTGTATTTGTTTTAATTGCATTCTATTTGTTTTATAAAAATGTTGCATGCCTTAGTTAAGGTAGAAAGTATTAAAGGATCACTAAATATGATAAATAACATCTGAATCTTGTACCTGCTTTCTGTGCAAATAAATTTATATTCTATTCTACTGAGAAATATCAACATCTCTTCAATTCCATATGATGAACATTATCTGTTGGGACACAGACCTTCTCTTTTTGAGAGAAATTGTAAGTAAGTAATGTAAATTCATTACTATCCTAATCCAATCAGCTCATATAACAATACAATACAACACAAACATTCAGTTCAACAAATAAAACAGCCATAATTTCAGCTCGAACAAAACTTGGCTAGACACATTTTAATGGTGTTTAATATAGGAGGGAACAATGCTGAATATTACGTAGCATGCAGTCAACAGCGGCTGAACAATGGCGGAGATTCGTTAGTGATACGTAAGCTGTTACCAGTACTAGGTGAACTCGAAATGATGGCACAGAAGCTGGAGTGGGAAGTATTATCTGCCAAGTCTTTCAAGCTGAGCCTTTTTTCAAGTCTTTCTGCTGAGTCTTTTTCTTTAGTGTTTTAGTGATCGATTTGGCCACCCTATAGGTATTAGTGTAGGCACACTAGTACACTAATATAGGGTGGCCAAATCGATCCCTTTTCAAACTATCTAGAGTAGTTTATCTAGCTCAATCACAGATTTTATGCATCAGACTGCTTGAAAAAGTGATTTGTTTGGAACTTTTTTTTGGCGTTTTTTATAAGTATTTTTTTCTTTTGAAATTGTTTCTTTACTGATCTTATCTATATCAGATAAAAAACGTTATTCTACTTGAATATGACTACAAACTTTCCCCTGTTTCTTTTCCCTGTTTATAACCTACGTATTTTCAAAAAATAAATGACTAATTACATGAGATACTTACTGTTGTGATGTTCTGTAAAAAAATCGAATTGTGTTTAGGTGGTACTTGAAGTGAGCGGCAAAAATAGTCATTTTTGTCGAAAACACCGACTGTCACAACTTCTTCAAGTCGAACTCATCTTTTCGAGTTTTCCCCCTATAGTAAGGGCTTATGTGCATACCATTGCTGTTGAACAATACTCTATGGGTCTTTGTTCCAAGCGCTCTATACGCGGGTATGTACACCGTATATGTAGTTGCCCGAAATGGTGTAGCAAGTTTAAGCAAACACTTATAGGGGTGGACAGATCTCCAAGTGTATATAAACAATTGGTTCGAGCCAATTGTTTGGGAAACCGTAATGTTGTACCGTAAACCCTTGCTGCCTGTGTCACTTAATAATAGACATCTCTAAACATTGACTTTGACATGTGTTTGGGTACTATGAAAGATGATCTAAGGCCGCTTCATAACCTGAAAGCTACTCGCATGCAAGATTAATTATATTGCGAGGTACGTCACATGATACTTCGGTAACCCACAATTTAATGCAGCGTAGAAACGTGGCCTTAGGTTCCATTATAGACATAAAGAACTGGCCGCAGATTTTCAGTAAGGATCTGCAGCCTGTCCCAGTTCTGGTGGTAGTGTTCGCCACTGACAGCCCGTGACGTAGACCAATTGGAATTTTAAATGATAACAAAACAACAACTGGCCGCCCAATCACTTTGCCTATCTCACACTTTTCTGACCGTATTCACTTGACAGTAAGACAAACTCAAATTCAAAGCATTAAATTATCACATTATTTCAAATAAATCATTAACAGGCACTTTTGAATTGTCAAGTTTGGTCAGTCAAAGAGGTGAAGCTATTTGCACGTTCCATAGCGTATATCTCTATGGAGAAGAACGTGTGAGAAACTCCATGGACACTCTTTTAAATCGATAAACTGTTAGAAAGTACAATGTTCTTGTTGTAATTATTCAAACACAAGGACCCTTTGTTCAGTTCCATATGACTATTAAGACTGCACATTAAACGAACAAGCCTCTAAACCAAGCAGTATTCGGCGATCGAATACGTTTAAAAACTTGCACCACAGTCTATAGATCATCGTTTTGTACTTTGCTTGCACTAAGACCTCTGTCATCCCAACCAATCAAAATGTCAGTCGTTCGAGCGAGACAAAGGGATGGAGCTAGACACCCCTTATAGCTCCATCCCTTTTTCTCGCTTGGAAGACCGTAATGGTACCTACGCCCTCGAGGACTCTATAGCACCTAGTTTCAGTTCAGATCTGTCACCTACAAAATTTGGAAAACAGTTGATAAAAAGATAACATACTCAATATAGCTTAACGCTTCGACAAATATAAAGAATAAAATGTAGTGTATTTTTTTTGTCCTTATCAAAGGTTTCAAGGACAGCTTGTAAGTATTATCTTAATGACAGTTTAATGTAGACTACATTGTCCTTTATCGGAAACGAGTTCTTAACTGGTTACTGGGTCAGTGTTATTTTGTAATAAGAATGTATGCCAGAAATTTCGTCAACACACTCACAACGGACCCAGCAGAATTCAGCATTGCGTTTTTTTTTTTATATCATGCATGCTGAGATATAATATAAACCTTTTTGCCGTCGCACAGGTCTTATTATATTGTTGTTTTTAATCACTTAATTTTATTTTATTGTTTGTCCTATGCGGGACCGAAATATTTTTCTTTTTATTTTAATATCCACTGATAAAAGACACATTGGTCCATCGAACACAGTTGAAAATCCACAAGACAAGAGTGACCTAAACTGGTTACAACCAGACAGCTTTCGAGACATTTTTTCAGCCAATCAGTGACGGTTGCTACTGACCGTGTTTTTTACGGCCAAGGTTAGCAGTTTGAAGTTACAAGGACAAGTTCGTTGTTAAGAGAAACCGGTTCGATTGTTATGTAATATTGTGTTTTATAAGCAGAGTGCCAATTCTACTCATTTTTAACCGACTTCTAAAATAGGAGGAGGTTCCCAATTCGGATGTTTGTATTTTTTGTTGGAAGGGTATACTTCCCAAATAGTCCCATTGAAATTTTATCAAAATCAGTTCAGTAGTTTGGTTTTTTAAATCCAAATAGCTGGAAAAATATGTGGAAAAACCATACATGTATACGTAATTGCGTGTAAAAGAATTTTTCAAATCGGTTGGCAAGCGACGGAATTATGCGCGAACAAAAATAAAAAAAAATAAAAAAATATAGACATCCGAATTGAGAACCTCCTCCTTTTTTAGAAGTCGGTTAAAAACACTATCTTTTTTCAAAAAATATAGGATTTATCATTACCTAGCGATCCGCTGATAATAATTTAGGTACTGATGAGCGCCCAAAAACCGCTTTTTGGACACTTGGCAACACATCGACTTTTCTACACTATTTATAATGTATAAACCATCCGGAACAAATTCTCTAAATGATAGTAAGAACCTCATTAAAATCCGTTCCGTAGTTTATAAGATATAAGCGTACAGTGGGACAGACAGTAGGAAGCGACTTTGCTTTATTATACTATGTAGAGAAAAGAAAGACTTACCTACCTACAATATGAGTTAATTTTCAACAGCCAATCGCATCACTTTATAATAATATGTTGCTAATTCGTCACGCGTCGATTCTTATTCTTTCCAGAGAATGGCTGAAAGGGTTTTAAATCTCTTTATTAATCTATGAAAATTCTAATCCATTATTAATATCATCACCTCACTTGACCTTCGGACTCAATATGATAACATCCTTTGATAAAAAACAAGCAACTCAATTTGAATAAGACCTTTATATCGAAGGCCGCGACTATTGCCAGCAACTGATGCCAACCATTCGGTCATCGCAAATTGGATGCTTCCTAAGGAAATGAGACGTCAGACGACATTGGTAAGCGTAACATGACGTCTAGTTAAATATGTAAAATAATAAGAGACGTCTTGCTATAGTCTGGTATCCTAGTACATTCATGATGTGTCAACGAATTTCCGCGAGACGCTTTCTTCGATTTTCCAAATACATTCACTTGTATGAGAAAAAACTTATTTCCAATTAGGATACATTATACGACGCGACGGTTACACTGATGGTTACTGATAACTTGCCGAACTCATTGAATAGCCCAAAAAAAATCCCTGAGTAACTTCCTTCTATAAAAATGACGTAATACTAAAAGACATCTCGCTATCGTTTGCTATCCTAGTACTTTCATGATTATCTTGTTGAGTATGTGTCACAATAAAAGTAATACAACGGGCGTCATTGGGTGTTAGTTTACTGTTTTTATGTTATTATGCGTCCCTGGTACTGTCGATTACTTCAATTTTATTAATTATACAAAATTTGGTTGCCCCTACCTCCTTAAAGATAGTTAAGTAGTTAATACTAGGCGTGATGTTATTATAATAATATGATTGGTGATTATAATTTATGAAAGTGGTCATTACAAGTTATTGCAAGAAACGCGAAGCAGAATCGCTAATTAAGTTGATAAAACAAAATAATTAATATTTTATAATAATTGACTAATTAATATTTCATCGACAAATTGCAAAGAAAAGTTAAGAATACAATTGCCACTGCCTCTTCTCCCACAAGAACAGCCATAAATGTTAAGCCCCCACAGACTAAACTAAAATATAGGTGCTGGTATGTATGCTTATTACAGGTACACGGCTAAAACCGTTTGTTACAATAATAATGTTTGTGATTTTCAAAATAATCAACAGCTTTTCCCATAATTTAAATGTTTAAAATGAAATACCAAAAAGTCAAAAGGAAGTCAAATTTTCTACAGCAGTGTGGTTGAGGACCAATATTCCTCCGTGTTACATGAGTACCGTCTTACAGGAAACTCTTCAACTGGTCACGAGGGACCTTTCACATAGGCTCAAGGCCTTACCGGACGGCTCGAGGCCGAATTCATCGCCGCAAGGGCTAACCGTGTGCACCATATTCCATGGGCTAACCACTCGAACTACGTCGAGACACAAGTTGCAGACTCGGCTGCACCACATTATCCACAATAGCTTTTTCCGATCAGAGCGTATTGCTTCAACACCAGGGATAGGATTAGAACAGCCCTACCCCTGACCACTGTCTTACTGTGTAGAAACGGACCTCCCGCTTGTATGGCACGAAATAATGTACGCCTGCGAGTCAGCGTGAAAACTTTGATAGCGCGATGTAGAACTTTCTTTATTTCTGACTAAACTACTAAGAAATATCAACTTAAATATTTTTTTTAATACACTAGAATCATATTAGAATCATTTGGTATACTAAAAAGTTATAAATACTAAAGTTTTTACAATACTTTTTTGAGCGACAGGGATGGGCTTATACGACTCGCCCCGATTGCGAGAAGGACGGCAAACAAAACACACAAAAAGAGCGGGCAACGCGTTACTGTGCTGCCATCTCTTATCAGACTGTGTAACTACGCATCCCTGTTCTGACCTATATAAATATTACTGTGAAAACAATTTTAATCAAACCGATTACAGCACTTTCTTGTAAATAAAATATTGTTGCGTACAAATGAAGGTAAATTAATTCAAATTATTCACTGAAACAATATTACGTCATTTTCTATTGTTGTGTATTTAAATAATATTTCCTTTTAGAAACATAAATACCTATACTTTTCCCTATCTAATATAAAAGTAATAGGTATTTCTTATGAAATATCCATTAATGTGACTGTGGCAAAGGGAGGTAGGCAAAACTCAAGGGTAAAGTGGAATTGGGATGATATGGAGGATTTGATATCAAATACGTTGATAAGATTAACATAAAACGTTATCAGTGCATATTATTATGTTGATATCTATGTCGCAGCAAACTAGCTCAATCAGCCTTTTCATTTAAATGCGCCGATTTTTCAGCGGCCTAAGTGATATCTTTTGTTCAATATCTTTTAATGTATTACCCGTGTCACGTATGTCGCTGATTAAACAGCGCAGTTCAATTAAAAGGCTAGCCATTTAATGAAATGGCTGATTAAGCTAGTTGGCTGTGACATCTACTTAACTACTAGAAATACACATATAATGCCGTTCGATATTTTGTTTATTTGTTTGTTTTTAAACATTTATTTTTTCTTCACCTGATCTTTTCTCTAAGTTTTGAAAAAAATACTTTAAAAATTCCAGTCAAATCCCTATTTATGTATGACGATACAGACTAAACATAATGGGATTTGATGTTTATGCAATTTTGTTGTTAAAAAAATCTTTTGGTGATAGTATAATAGAACAGAAGGTACGCTAGTGGTCTGGTCGTCACGGCCCATACATTTCGTAGGTCGTGGGTCAAGCAGGGACGGAACAGATGTTCTTACTATAAAACTGGTTTAAACAAGGTGCTTCTTGACGTTTGAAAGTATGTTCTCTACATCACAAAAATAAAATTTGTCCAGCGGCCCAACCTAGCAAGAATGCGCATTTTCAAAGTAGATAATTACAATAGTAAACACTGTTCTATGCCACATATTTTGTTAAATAAGTAATGTCTGGGGAGTCTGGGAGCAATAGCAATGCCTCTAATATTGTTTGTAAAACGGAAGGGCGCACGTTCGATTCCAGCTAACTCCAAAAGTTTTTGGAATTAATATTGTTGTATGTTTTTTTCTTGGGGTATGTGACTGTTAAAGTAATTACTAAAAAAAATTTTAATAGACTAAAAATAACACTTTTACATGATGTTATTTTTTTAAATTTAAAACTCTAATGAGGTTGGTGTTTCCTAGCTGACTACTCTGAGAAGAAACACCGAAACAAACTCCGAGGTCAGTCTCTTTTAAACTCCATATAATTAATGTAATGGTCAGATTATGTTAGAACCTGTGTAGGGCAATAACTGAGTTGACTTTTGAAGAAAGAATCACACAGATTAAAGCGGACGTCTCCAGTCATTAATAGCCTTTAATAGTAGTCGTGCAGCTTAAAATAGAACTACAAGTAAACTCAACGACGCTGACGCGAAGAATAGTAAATGAAAGACATTTGGGTAGAAAAAAAAAGAAAGTTCAACTAAACCCACGTAGGTAGAGGTACGTTAAAAACTGCAAAAAGGGAGTCAAATTGTCTACTGCAGTTTGGTGGAGGACCATATTCCTCCTTCAGATGCCCCGACGTACTGAGGACTGACTTTTACACATATCGACTGGACCACACAGTCTTTTTACATTTGCCAGAAAGGCTACACATTGCCCACTAGGGAGGATTCATATCGAGGTACAGACTCAGCTGTATACTAAAGTCACAATAGCGTTCATCTATAGCATATTGCTCCATGTTGGGGTGGGTTTAGAACAGCCCCACCCCTGACCACTGTCTTACTGAGTAGACACGGACTCCCATACGAGTCAAGCGAAATATCGTAGTGGTACAATGTGGCAAGAAAACTATGCTTGCGCGATGTAGGACGCTATTGTATTCGGTGTAAGAAGGGGTCGATTTTTATGGAGATCCCTTTATCCCTTTAAGCAATTGTTGTAATTCCAAAGGGTCGCGGTAAACCTGAACCGTTCAATGCTGCAGCCGTCGGCATTCAAATTGAAATTAGAATTAATTATAGTTTGATTTGGTTTACATTTGAAATGATGACTTCGCATCATAATTACGATATATTTAGGCAGATCTGTTTTGTTTAATACTAAGAGCCGATTTTTCAAACATCTCATAACTTTTATCTGAGGAATAATATAGCGAATTTACTTTGTATAAAAAATAATTAATGCTGTCTGTCATATTATTTCTTCTTATCTGTATATTGGAAAAATCAGTGTAATACTAAGACATTTTAATGTTTTAAGGGTTTTTGTTTAACTGTTTTTTTTTCAGAAGCCGCTACGAGAAATCTCTAGCATTCGTAGCGCGTGTCTCGAAATGAGAGAGTGCAGGTTCGCTTCCCACATAGGGATTCTTTTTGGAATTTGCACATTTTACTGTACTTATTTTTTTAAGATCTTTTAAAATATAAAACATTTTAGTTAAAATATTTGTTGAAAACCTGATGGAAATTAATTTACTTGATGAAATTACCCAAAACTACATTATCTGTCACCTGTGAGGATCGAACTTGTGACCCTTAGTCCTTTTGTTGCTCCATAACAATAGCGTCCTGAATCGCGCAAGCAAAGTTTTCTTGCTACATTACATCACTACGATATTTCGCTTGACTCGTATGGGAGTCCGTGTCTACTCAGTAAGACAGTGGTCAGGGGTGGGGCTGTTCTAAACCCACCCCAACATGGAGCAATACGCTATAAATGAACGCTATTGTGAATTTAGTATGCAGCTAAGTCTGTATCCCGAGATGAATCCTCCCTAGTGGGCAATGTGTAGCCTTTCTGGCAAATGTAAAAAGACTGTGTGGTCCAGTCGATATATGTAAAAGTCCTCAGTACGTCGGGGCATATGAAGGAGGAATATGGTCCTCCACCAAACTGCAGTAGACAATTTGACTCCCTTTTTGCAGTTTTTAACGTACCTCTACCAGAGTAGATTTAGTTGAAATTTCTTTTTTTTTTCTACCCAAATGTCCTTCATTTACTATTCTTCGCGTCAGCTTCGTTGAGTTTTCTTGTAGTTCTATTTTAAGGTACACGACTACTATTATAGGCTATCCTCCCTAATGGGCGATGTGTAGCCTCTCTGGTCAATGTGTAAAGACTTGCCAGTCGACATAATGTGAATAAGTCTACGGAATGTCGAGGCATGTGAAACGGAGGAACTTGGTCCTTCACCCCACTGCAGTAGACGATTTGACTTCCTTTTACTATTGTATAATAATTTTAGATTTTCATTGTTATTTTATTTTTAATACCCTGTTATTGGTTAAACTTGATTTTATGATTCGAGTTCATTTCAATACATAGCCGTCAACTTTCTTATTGACTGGTGACCAGTGATGATTATGTTTTTAATTAAAAGGCTCAAAGATGAGGATTTACGCATAGGTGGGTCTGCTAACTGACCTTAAGTACTTTACATTTTCCCCTTACGCACACTTTTGGCGCTATTATACCTATCTCTTCTTATTTTTTCTCTCTAATTAATTAGTGTTAATTAAACTAGTTTTTTTACGGTTTCGCTTTCAACGTTATCTTAACATCAATGTGAAAGTGGATCTCTTGTTTCTATTTTGTTTAACAATAGCGAAGTACGTGAGTACCAGGGAGATAGGTATTCCGAGAAGTACTTTTCTGTGAGTTGGTCTAGATCAAGTGAAATACTTCTGTAAATAATTCGAGATAATTTAAATCAACGGTCACTGACTTAAATACGACTTTAGCTTGTGTATTTTACTTCCATTGTGTGTGTTTTACTTGTAATTAACTTCCATTTGGTCCTGCAAAAAATAGGATGTAACGAAATTTGAACTTTGTGGTGTATAAAATAGAGATTGATATTCAAAAATCTGAAAATTTTTCAAAAGCTGTTTTTTTTCTTCAATTTTTAAGCTGCTGCAGTATCGATTAGTTCGTACTGTATGCCTGTGTCGTTTAGGACAGTTTGTAAGAAAACAATCTCAATGTTTATGTTCCATGGGTAAGTAAGTATGGTAGTATCGATTCAGTGTAAGCACACATAATATTTAAATTTCGCAGGCTGTTTCCTTATCAAACGTTTTACGTACCAACAATCTTATTTACAGTCTATTTTACAGAACATGTTCTATTTTAGCCCTTATTGTCTGAACAATAAGAGCCATGAAAGGATCATGTATTACTTTAAGCGGCCTATTGTTGATTGTTCTGTAATAAATTGTGTTATTTTCCTGTTTTATTATGTTTTCGAATTAAAATATCTGTTTGAAATATTACCAAATTTAGAATTCGCTGAAATTGTTTGGAGAGGCAACGCTCGGAGTTTCCTTGCGTGATCGAATCAGGAATGATGATATCCGCAAGAGAACTAAGGTTACCGACATGACCTGAAAGATTGCCAAACTGAAGTGGCAGTGGGCAGGTCACATTGCTTGCAGAAAAGACGGTCGATGGGGCCGAAAAGTTCTGGAGTTGCGACCGCGTACGGAAGACGCAGCGATCAAAGGCTTTCCACAAGATGGACCGATGACCTTGTGAGGGTCGCGGGTAGCCGATGGATGCGAGACGCACAAGACCGGTTCTTGTGGCGACACTTGGTAGAGGTCTATGTCCAGCAGTGGCCGTCTTTTGGCTGATATGATGATAATGACGTTTTTGTAGCGCATTCCATATACACTATTCTCGCCATCTAACTCCTCACTTTGTCACTATGTCACTCTGTCTAGAGCTTAAGGATACGATACTCTAGTGTCAGACATTTACTGACTAAAACCCATTAGTGTTCCTCCTGATGCCCTTTGCGTTCCAGGGCCGCGGTGACTCTTTCAAACAAATTCCGCAGCCCTTCGAACCGTAACCTACTCCTAGCCACTCCGACTGGACAGAAAAACTGCCAAATCCGTACATATAGCTCCTCTTTAGTGGGTCCGGTTTATTGGCAATAAATGCACAAGCCCACTTAAGTAACAGGTCAGAGTAGGGAATTGTGTGTGGTACAAGATGTGAGGAACTAGCGATAGTCTATTCCGCTTCATCATTCTCCTGTTCTTATTTGGAAATGCAGTTTTGGTATTTAGTACCCTTCATCAAGAAGGCCTAGTGGAATCCCTCTAGCCTGTATAGTCATATAATCCAGATTGTAACTCAAAATCAATCACGTAAGGATCGGTTACTGTAAATGGAGCGTTATTTGCGTGTCATCTCTACAACCGAGAGAGTTGCAACCAATGGAGTTTCATGTACGTTCTTCTTCATAAAAATCTACCTGTGCGAATGGACACTAGTCATTTTGTTATTTTTATATTTATTATTTTAACTGTCCTCTGCCATCTGCCTCTGGCAGAGGACAGATGTGTGTAGAAAAGGGAGAGGGAGACCTTGCCCAGCAGTGGGACATAACAGGCTAAATTAGATTAGATTATTTTAACTGTAAATGATGACGGTCAAAAGTGCCGTTTAGTGGCCTACTTGAAATTCCGAGTTTTTCATTTTGCTTCCTATGGACTATTATATGGAGTTCGGCAGCACGCCCGCGACGCTAAGTATATTTCGTTCTTTTGACGCCGTATATTCCATCTTGCCAGCGCTCTGTCCGCTTTGTATATCAAGTCCCTTAATAGGTTTACCTTCAACGCTTCAGCTACCGTCTTGGACCGTCCCGTTCCCAATAAATTAGTGCAGCAACCCCCTGACCGGCACTTAAAGGCAGACTTACGGTTATAGTACACTTAGCAAATGCTTGGATCCCAAAGTTTTTTTCCAAAAATTGACACTTACTAACACGCTCTTAAGGTTCAAAATACGTTGTTTTGATTACGTATTATTTAATCATTTAGGTATTGTAGGTGTTTTGCTGTTTCAGAAGATTTGTGGCCAAGATTTTAAGGTTAGTTTTGAAATATTGCCAATTGATACAAAAAAAAAATCGAAAAAGAAATTAGGCTTTTAAATAAGCTGGCAACAAACTGTTGTCACATTGGTACAGTGTCCAATTATCTGCACAAAATTTTGACAGATGTTTGATCAGTTTTATGTTATCTTTATTTAATTTTAATTCTGATATTTTACTGTACGTAAACAGTCGTATGTAAACAGCCGAAGACTGCATTGTTCATTTAAAAGCAGTTTGGGTGAGGAGTTTGACTTTTCAGATAAGAATTTAAAACTATGCTTTTGAAGTACTCACCTACCTTACATGCTACAAAAATTTTCAACATTCTTCCTATTAATTTGTAGCCACCTGACGTTGCACGTTGCATGTTACACGTAACACATTTTGACAATCTCCGTTAAGAAACAAAGGAGCAAGCATTTATTTTACATTCTTCGTGACTTATCTAGTTTTATTTCTAATTGGTAAACTTAGCTTTCCAAGCCCATTTTCAACAATTTCTGTAGTAAAAAATTAAAAAAAGCGTAGTAAACGCTGTGCCTACGAAAACGGCAATTGAAAGGAGACAATCGCGACCGGGAAATGAGCGGATGCTGTGAGAGAGAAAAAAAGAAATAACGGAGAGCGGCAGGGTGGAAGGGAATTTAGGGCTGACAACCCTGTTAGAGGGATTTATTGTTGTTTATTTTATAGATAATTTGGATTGTTTATTTTTTATAATCACTAAAACGGAAAAAAGTGGCCACTATTTTCCGTTTTAGTGATTATAATAAAACTAAACAATTTAAAACTACCGTTTATAATAATATTAACGTATAATCTTGTGGAGCACAACTTAACGTGCTAATTTTCTGAATTTTCATTCTAAAATAACAGAAATAACCAAACAAACGATGAGGGCGCCACTGCGCGGCCCTCGTTTGCACGGCGCCCTCTTAATAGGTCATTGTTGAATCAGGCTGAGTTATTTTGAAGATATTATACTATTTACCTAATATAATTATAATACTAGCTAATGCCTATAACTTCATCCGCGTAGATATCGGTGATCGCGGTACAAAGTATTACTTACTTCCTCCCCTTATTGTTAAAATTGGTGAGTTATAAAATAAATTTATCTAAATATTGTGGCCCTAAATGTTCCTTGTCGGTTTTATTAAGAAAGAATGAAAAGAATGCGCATTTTTTCTGTAATAGACTCTCCTAATAAAATTTACGTGTTGGCAACCCTATGGTGACAGGTAAAGGGGTAGCAAACAGGCCGAAATATTGCAGGACGCATTCACACTGACATTGATTGGTTTCCGGGCTTTTGACGATCGATAGTAAGCAACATTCGACGTTTCGACTTTTTGTTTTACGATGTCTCGCAAACTGTGTTCTGAGAACGTTGCAAATGTATTATGTCCCATAGACACAGTTTTAGTAAAATACTGAATAGCTTCCTTGGTTTCGCCTCCGTGGATCTTTTAGAAACCGCTCTTTTAAAGGATGTGCCTATGGAACTAAGCGATTCTGTAACTTTTCTTTCCTTAATCGGAACAGGCTATATATCTGCCAAATTTCATGACAATCTGTTTAGCCGTTTTATCGTGAAAACGTAACAGACAGACAGACAGACAGAGTTACTTTCGCATTTATAATATTAGTAGGGATTTAAGGTTGTTTTGTAAGAGTTATTTGTGTGTGTATGTTTTTGTTTAAAATTAATTAAAAATTAAAATTTGATGTTCAAGTATACATGACATATCTCATATCTCTATAAATCATTTCTTTTTGTTGCCATAAAAGAAACGAAATCACGACAGCAACTACATAATTATCTACCCTTAAAATAACATACAAAAGAAAAAGCATTTCATAACTCCTACCTCAACAAAATGTGGACCAAAATATTTCTAACAAGAAATAAAGAAAAAAAAAACGTAGACAAGCATTTACTTAAATAAACATAAAAGATAAGTGTCTCTAGAAAAGGTGTTCCACATTCTAAATTTAGCTATCAATTTAGTCCACAGATTTCGGCAAAAACGTGCTAAAAGTTTCGTCTTCAGAAAGAAAAGATAGGGTCTTTGGCGCGAAGAATAATGAAAGCCATTAATATTGCTTAAGACCTTATACTTGAAGATTCGTGAGGAATTTATTGTCAATTTCCTCAATCGATTTATGTTTAGACTGTTGTTGATTTTAATTAATGGTGTTTTATTTTTGGCCATGAACACAGGCTGGTAAGCAAAACTGTCAAGGTCTGGTGAGCAAAATTGTAAATAAATGGTGCATTATTTTGCATGTTTATTTTGTAAGTAGGTTAAACATAACTCTTTTACAGTCAATGTTTTTTTTTGGTCATTTTAAGCTAGATGAGGCCAGTGTTTCCTAGCTGACTACTCTGAGAAGAAACACCGAAACAAACTCAGAGGTCTCAAAGTCTCTTTTAAAATCCATACAATCCGTACTGGTCAAATCATATGAGAACCTTGTAGGTTAATGTCTGAGGTGGCCTTTTGAGGAAAGTGCCACACAGATTTCAGTGGACCTGTCCAGACAGTGCAAGCATTTGTCAATTATCGTGAAGCTCAAACTTAGAACTTTATTCACATCAGTTTTTGATTAATTATGCCGATCCACGTGAAGCTTAAACATTTTGATGTGAAAATCAGGGGATTTTTCTCTACTAATTGATATAATTATTTTTCATCCCCTGCGGTCCAACTTAATATAATACACATATAAAAATTAAATCCAGATTGACTCGACTATACATCAGTTTAAACTTAGTTCATATTCTAAAGCAAACAAAACCTGTAAGCTCTCTGGATTTCTGCGCGAAGCTGCGAAGGGACGTTGTGTAGGTTACCTGCAAACAAAGGAAATTATGTATTAATATCAAAGTTACTATAAACTGTTTAGTTATTAGCAACCACCGTTACTAAGGCTATGTTTAAAATTATGATTCAATTAAAAAGTGTGGTAAAGGTAGTTTATAACGTTAATGAATGTCTACCTGTCCGGCCCCGGCAACACACCGGTGTGTCGCGAATTAATCGCGAATTTAATGTTTATTTACCTATTACATAAGATTTACTTTATATTAGGGAATTTTCACATGTTGGGCTTGAGCGGTTAAACACAAGTTTGCAAATTATCTAGCGTTTTCATTTCAGTTTGCTGTAACCGTTGCGTTTATATTATTTTTATCGAAATCGAATTGTTAAATTTAAATTAAAACCTCAAAACGTAATTCGAGCCAAGTGCCAAGTTAACGCGTACGGGTAGTACATAAATTGCTACGTTATGATTTGTTATGAAAAGGTTAAATGAACGTAGTAGACACGTACGAGTAGAGTAATTTTAGGAAGCAACAGAAAATTATGTATTCACAGATTGTTTCAACTAAATAACATACATCACCATGTATAAAATACAAATGCATCTGAAAGTCCACTAGGTAATTGTATCAATTGCAAGTATTACTTTCCAAAGACAAAATTAAAACCACTACGGAAAACTCGCTACATTTTATCTAAATAAAAGAAATTAAATTCCAAACTCGGGTACGAAAATGTCACTAAATAAGAAAACGGCACAACAGCTACTAAGAGCGGATTTCACCAATAAAACTGAACGCGATCAGAACATATAAACTGCGTTCAAGAGCTGTCAATTTCAGTGTCAATATTCCATAGAAAAATAATGACACTGACAGCTCATAAACGTGATATATTCGCTGATCGCGTTCAGTTTCATTGGTGAAATTGGCCCTAAAAGTTTCTCTCTAAACGGCAAGACAACAGAAAACGGCAGAACGTATTACACAGTTCAACAAAAGAGACGCTGTCACTGGCGCGAAATAATAAAAACCAACTGGCGAAAAGGAAGAAATTGAAACCGAATTTCCCGTGAAGACTGGAAAAGAATAAAAACATCAGATACACCACTAAAGAGTTCCAACGACGGCCATGTCTGAAACAATTCCGAATCGGTAAAACGGTTTCAGTACGAAATGGAAATAACGCTGGCAAGTTCTAGCTTCTCGGTTTTCTAGAACAGTAAAGAGAATCGATATAAGTTTAAGCATTCTTTTTGTTAGTTTAAAAATAAGGACCCTGTTTCGCTGTGACCCAGAATTTTAACTATTAAGTTTTTAATGACTATTCAAACATTATTTTTACTGACAACAATAGAATTTTGCCATTTAAGGTAGTGAATCTTTTATAATAATAGTAAACTAGTAACCCGCCCATTCTTTGCTCGGGTTAAATTCACTCATGTTAAGACTTAACATCTCTCACGTAGAATATTAATAAATGGTATAATGAATATTAATAATTAACTTTAGAAGGGTTATGTGTACATACCATTTGGTATCTACACAATCCCTTCTAAAGTAAATTCATTAAAATAATGATGAAAACCGCATCAAAATCAGTTGCGTAGTCGTGTTTGCGAGTCTCTACCAACCTTTTTTTTTCATTAAGAGAACGAATACTGTTTACTTTTGAAAACCAAAAAAAAAAAAATAAAGGCTATAATAATGAATAATATGGTAATCAATCCCTACAAGTCCCTACTTCCCTACTAATATTATAAATTCGAAAGTAACGATGTATTTCTGTTACGCTTTCACGCGGCTTAACGGATTGTCATGAAATTTGGCAGATATATAGCCTGGGATATGGAGAAGGACATTGGGTACTTTTTACGCGATAACCAACATCAACGCGGGCGGAGCCGCGGGCAAAAGCTTGTAAAGTATAAGGCTTGAAAAATACGGAGTTTTTTTTACCTAAAAGCATTTTCCATTGAACTTCCATTCCATTCAGAACCTTCTCAACTTCAAAAAAATACCTTCTTAATAAAAAAAAAACTTCACTATCGTTAGGTACTACAAATTGAAAAACCGATCTGAAGCAGAAAGTCAAGGCAATTAAACTTGAAACGAATTCGTTCAAAAGTAGCAAGGCTGCACATTTTCGTGCAAAATGGCGTCCATGCACACTGAAACGTGTCTTTGTCAGATAGGGTTTTCAGAAAAAGTTTTCAAAGGCTAGCCGGTGAACACTGGTAGCAGCAATGGGTACTCAGTTTGGTCATTTTTGGCGCACCTTTTTAATCTTGCGAGGCACAGTCTATTGTGAATTACGTTAAACTTTGCGCCATTTTTGTGAACGGTACTGCTAAATAGACTTGGCTGGGGAGTTTGTTGAAATGTGTGATGTAGATTTTCTCGTTTATTCCTACTTAGATTTTGGCTAATTTCTCGAGAATAGAATCATGAAAGTTTCAATGAATCATAATAGTTCGTCTGTATTCCCCTAAAACAGAGGTCGTATAGGACCCCTACAAATAAATCAGGAACTTCTTAAATAAAACTATGTCAATCTTTGGGGACTCGCGATAGAAGTGAAAACTAAGTAATATTGTATTGTCTGTGTGCATGGGAAGCGTGCGGTGACCATGACGCGAGTATCAGGCTTTATGTTCACCCCAAAAATTGGAAAAACCTATATACACAGTATACAGATATATAGCTCATGGAAAGCGTTCGGTGACGATGACGCAATTTCCATGATTTTTGTTCTTTCTTCTTTTTTTCCCAAAGCGTTCAGTGACGATGACGCGAGTTTCAAGATTTTTGTTAACCCAAAAAGTGCTCAACACGCCTGAAGAAGTTTTCACTTCAAAAACCGCAAATTAAAATTAATCGCTCAGCAGAACATAATCGGGTTCTCATTCAAAAAACGTAACAAATTTAAACTTTAATAAGCAACAAACTTCGATACTAAAATCCTTTGTGTAATTTAAAATTCAGTCCCAATTATGTGAGTAAAAACTACAGAAAAAGCGACCTTACTGACTGCTATCAAAGCCAGAACAATTATCAGAGAAAAATTAACTTTTTAGAGAGTTCCCGAAAATAATGAAGGGTTTCGTGCCCAGTGAAGGGGTTGGTAACACAAATAATTGTTGTCGAACCACTCAAGCTTTTTTAAGGATTAATTCGCTGAAGCCCTTGTTTTTTTCTGGTTTTGATATCGGCCTTGAAACTTCTCTGGAACTGAAAAGTATTTCAGTGGACTTTGTTTAACAAAAATTAGACGATAAAGCCTCAAAATGAGTTTCAGATTTTAAAAGGGTTTGATATATTCATAAGTTATACAGGGTTATTTGTAAAACACCAACAACGTTTTAGGGGGTGAAAGTATTCATCACTATAAACAACTTTTGCTATGAGACCAACCCTGAAAAATTTAAAAAAATATCTGTTACTTTATACATTTTCATCGGGTGACATGCATTTTGTATGAAATAGCTGATTTAATATTTTGATATTTCAGAGTTGGTCCCATAGTAAAAGTTGTTTATAATGATGATAAGTACTTTCACCCCCTGAAAGGTTGTTGGTGTTTTACAAATAACCCTGAAAAAACTCTCAATCTAAATAGCTTTTACGTAGGAAATATATTTCAAAAGTCAACACGACAGCTGACTAGTGTTCTATCTACCATAACACGTAGTTTAATTTGCAGAACTAAAACTTTTGAAAACCTGCTCCATTCAGTCTGGCTGCACGAATTTATACAAAAGGGAACACTAGGTACCTACTAACTTCTCGTTTTTACTATTAAATGGAGTTTGAACGGGGTTAATGCTAGTCGGACGTTATTTTGACGTGCAGCAAAACTTTTAGCCAACTTGGCTATGTCAAAGAGGAACTCGGGCGCTTATGCTATTAAACAAAAATGAGTATAAAAGTTGGTTATGAGGGCAGAATGTCAGAGTGTATAAAGTTATGTGTTTTAATGTTGCAGATTGCCGAAGAGGGGACAAACAATAATTTTGATTACGATTAAATATTATACAGGGTGTTCCAGAATAGCATGGTCATATTTCAGGGTGGTATTCTGTAGCTGCTATACAGTAAAATAACAGTAACAAAATAAAAAAATATTGACTATTTCAAAAACCCTGAACTCAAAATACAACTTTAATTTTGTATGAAAATTAACATGCTCGTCTATAAAATGGTCGAAATTAATTCTCCAACCCACTTCACCTAAGTCTGCAGTCTAGACAAGCCAAAGTACCTTCCCACACAGTAAACATTCTACCTCACCTAAGTCACCAAGCTAACGTTCGGCAAGAACTCAATATAAATGTAAAATACCTCCTAAGGGCAGCACAGAGACGTTTTTAGAGACAAATTGACAATCAGCAGGTGGGTTTAAATGTCCATTACGTGGCTTGTCAATCTCAGACAGGGTTTGACCTTTGAATTTACTGGGAGAGACCTTTTAAGGACGATGTGAGGTGAATTTGTCGCTTAGGCTAGTTTGGGTGTAAATTAAAGATATGGCTGGGCGTTTGACCTGTACATTGGCTAATTAATAATGATAGTCAATCTGCCTAGCCTTTTCCCAATTGTATTAGGGTTGGCGTCTAGTCAGTCTAATCTGATACAGCTGAGAACCAGTAATTTACATGGAGCGACAGCCTATTCAATCTCTACAACCCAGTAACTGGGTTACAAAGACCCAGTACCTGGGTAACGAGGTACCGTTTGGCAAAACTGATCAGATTTTCTAGCTTCTGACTTTTTGCAACGATTGTCAAAGATTTAGAATCAGCAATTGCAGCTTATCCTCGAAGATGGAACCGTGCTTGGCTTTTATTATTAAGCCAGGAGTTGTGTATTAGATACTTTGTAATGATAGTAAAAACCTTTATTACGGATACGGGCTTTTAATTTTCGCTTTCTTGGAAAAATAAAACTAACCCAAAAGGCAATGGAGAGAGGGCTTTTTTTATGGATGGGAAGTCATTAACTGACTTCTTCTGCTGTGTGCAGAGTGGAAGAGAGTGTCAGATTCTTACTGACTAAAACCCATCAGTGTTTCTCCTTATGGTCGGGCCGCGGTGACTCTTTCAAACAAATTCCGCTACCCTGGCAGGCTCAGGCTTAGACTTATCTGCATGATCGAAACAGAAATAAAGTTTTAAGAATGAAACCGAGATCATAATCAAGGCGACAAATTTCTTCAAATATAGGTATCAATATAAAAAAATAGATTTCACACAATTTTACTTTTCACCAATTAAACCTAAAAAATTAAGTCAAATTATTTAAAAGAAACTGAACAAGAATCTCTTAATACATTTCATTTCCAAAAGTATTTTTACTACTTTACATACTTTGTGTTCAAGAAAATCAGAGGTTTTCAGCACAGATTGGTCCTTTGAGGCAGGTTAGTAATTTCTATCTGGCCAACTTAACTATTTTCTTTAAGACTTTTAAAAGAATTTTCTGTATTAGATGCTTATTTTCTCTGTACTAAGAAAATCTTTTGCAACGTAAACTTGGTAACCGAGAATTAGCTTTAGTTCTCGCAATAAAGAAAATGATTATTTTATGTTACAAACTAGCTGCATTGGATGTAGTTTCTCAGTATACATCGTGTAACAGAATAAACATTGTACTCAGCATATACTATGGGACCAACACAGAAATCGTGAAAAAAAATCAACTATTCAGTACATTTTGTCGAGCTATGCGCACATAAATGTATGGGGCAGACGATTTATTTTCGAGATTAAGGTTTGATTTGGACTGATTACGAAACATAGGTGTAATTCAAATTCGATTTAATTCAGATGAGATTTTTGTGTCTAAAATTAAGTAGGTAGGTACGTATATTAAAAAAGAGGAGCTTGTGGCTTAATAATAACAGCCGCACGGATCGACCTTCAAGGTTAAGCAACGCTTGTCGGGGTCGGTCTGTGAATGGGGGACCATCTTAACATGTCGAGACTCCTCCGTACCTCGGAAAGCATCGTCCCGGCTGTTATTGGCAGTCGTTACGGAATGTCAGAAGCCAGAAAATCTGACTCCAGTCTTGCCAATAAGTACCGTGTTACCCAGTTATTGGGTTGTGGAGGTCTGGTAGGCAGCCACTCCACGTAAAATACTGGTATTCAGCTGAATCCGGTTTCACTGGGAGCCGACCCCAATATAGTTGGGAAAAGGCTAGGCAGATGATGATGGTAAAATAACAAAAAAAGATCGGTCACACGCGAGCCCAATAACAAAAAAGTTTCACTAGGAAAAGCTCTCCTAAAACTTCAAGTATAGGGGTTGAAGTTTATAAACTAAGCCACGGGTAAAACCCACTAAAAAAAAAAATTAAAAAAAACTTCCTTGCGGAAGCTAATGGCAGCAAATGGTTGTCTATTCTGCTACGTTATTGAAAATGCGCCTCGCTAAGAGATGCACGAGACGTACGTCTGACCAATAATGGTTTGTAACTTGTTGGAACATGTTTGGACATAATTTAAAGTCTTTCGCTGCATAATCTAGTGAGTGCTATGAACCAGCCATCGTTATCTCCGCTTAAAATGCTGTTAGACCTTAATTTTTTTTTTATAAAAGAGTAGGTATCCATTACCAACCAGAAATCTCTCCATGCCTCGGAAAACACGCCTGGTATTTATAGATTTTTGACATTCATAACAAGAAGTCAGTACCGGGTTGTCAAGGTCTGAGGGACAATTCTACTAATTTTTTAGAAACTTTTACATACTTTTGCATCTCAGTCGAAATCTGTCAAAAACGCCTTAATTCCCATACAATTTTGACAGATTGCGACTGACACGATAATACGAACGTTGCTTAAAAATTAGTAGAATTGACACTTAGATAAATAGTCAATTCATTTACCTAAAACACTGGCATTCAGACTGCATTCGGTGAGATTGGAAGCCAGCTCTAAAACACTTGAAAAACGGCTGTCAAATGCTGATGAACTTTATTTATTTACCTCTTTATTTCAAATGTATGTAAGTAAAAGAGTTATGAAAATAAATGTGGATGGATGGAGAGGGAGAGGGAGGCCAAAGAAGGATTGTGTGAGGAGCAATATAGATGGATGGATTGTGTGAGGAGCGATATGAAAGAAAAGGGAGTTAGTGATAGCGTGACGGATGATAGAACAATGGAAGAAAAAAACGTGTTGCGCCGACCCCAAGTATCATGGGATAAGGGTAGGAAGATGATGATGAGTGGAACATGCTAATGCAACAAAAGATCAGCTTGTAACCCTTGATAGCTTTACTAAACATGAAATATTTATTTACGAAAGATTGAGCTTTACAAGTTACGAATCTTTTGTTGAAGCGTTGAACTAATCGGATTGAAGCCAAAAGCTACGATTGGTAAACAAAACGATCCGTTTTTCGCTCACATATTTTTTTACGACCCATTGAATAATTGACTTATCCCTTTGTTTTCCTAACTTGGTCCTCGAACTTATGAGAAGAGAACCAGCAGTTTTATCAGTGACTTTACCAGCGGTTTTGCCAGTATCAAAGTCGATAATTATCTCTAGGGATCGTACATCGTGGATTATATTTTTTCTATGATGTTCCTAACCCAGGGTACCTAGGACTAGACTTTCCCGTATGTCAAGTTTTAGCTCAACAGAGGGCGCAGCACGAATGTTTTGACATAGTATCGTAAATGTGAGTGAATTTAACTTTAAGTATTTATTCTTGGCAAGACTGGATTCAGATTCTCTGGCTTCTGACAATCAATAACGACTGCCAAAGATCTACAAATGACAGCCGGGACCAACGGCTTTACTTGCTATCTGAGGTACGGAGGAGTCTCGGCATGTCAAAAAGGTCACCCATCCACAGACCGACCTTGGCAAGCGTTGCTTAACCTTACAGGTCGACCCGTGCGGCTGTTATTATTTAGAGTGATTATTGTATAAAACATAATTAAAATGATAATCATTCATTTGATTTTTATTTGAATGGTGTAGTATTCTATACACATCTTTCCAAATATAACAATACAGATTTCCTTAATTAGTAAGTTTAGGAGGACTACATGTAACAAGTTTGGCAAACTCCAGATAAGATTGGCGACAATGGCGGACCAAATACAGAATAATTATGTTTCCTTTCGTGTTACAATATACTCGTACAATGATATAATGTTTAGCATACAATATTGTTTGCAGCATGTTGGCAATCGGCCCGAATATAGCTTGTAACTGTGCAGAGCAGTTGTTGCATTTGAAAAGGATATTGAATACACGTTTTTACATTGATCAAGATCTTATTATCACCCGGCAAGCATATCCCTACTATAATATTATAAATGCGAAAGTAACTCTGACTGTCTGTCTGTCTGCCTGTATGTATGTATCGCTTTCAAGCTAAAACGGCTGAACGGATCGTCATGAACTTTGGCAGATATATAGCCTGGGATATGGAGAAGGACTTAGGCTACTTTTTTACACGATAAATTACACCCACGCGGGCGGAGCCGTGGCAAAAGCTAGAATCATAATATCTTGAAATAAATATTACTAATTGGTCACGATATTTTGTTCCTGTTCAGTTAAATAAATAGGTCTCGTTTGTGTTAAAGACATTTTCCTTTGAAGGTCTTGTTATTTGTTCTAACTCTTTGCTAGTACCTATATTAGATTTGTTTCAATTAGAGATAGGTAAATAATTTCATACTATTGCATCGCCACCAATACAAGTGTCAATTTAAGTGTTTTGTGTTTTATATAGGCTGGTGATTTGTATGTGAACATTTGTGTTAAAAAGTCCTGAAAAGTATGAATTGCACACTGGAATTTGAACTTTTCCATGTATGACTTTAAGCTTGTTGTTCTAAAATTTGATAATTATATCGTAATCTGGAATATTACATAGTGATAACTCTAGCACAAGCATAATCAACCTGGCCTATTGGTCTAGTGGTTAGTGACCCTGACTGCTAGGACGGAGGTCGTGGGTTCGATTCCCACACAGGACAAATCTTTGTGCGATGAGTACGATTATTTGTTCTGTATCTGGATGTGTAATTTATCTATAATATGTATGTATTTAGAAATATATAAGTATGTTTATCAGTTGTCTGGTTGTCATAGTACAGGCCCTGCCTAGTTTGGGATCAGATGGCGGTGTGTTGATTGTCCCAAGATATTATTATAAAAAAAAAACCTATAACCTTCACTGCAGCTGTGTCACAGGCTTCCATCCTGCGCGAGGTCCTCTAATAAGCTGATATCCACCAGGCGATTTGGCAAGAGAAGATGTCACATGTCTCGTATTTTTGACTCTAGAACATGTCTGTTTTTTGACAGAGTTTTCATTCACTATTTTTAGAGCAGCAATAGAAACATACAGGGTTATTTGTAAAACACCTACAACCTTTCAGTGGATGAAAGTACCTACTCATGATTTTAAACAACTTTTACTATGGGACCAACTCTGAAATAACAAAAAATTAATCGGCTGTTCCCTACAAAATGCAATATTCACCCGATGAAAATGTATGAAACAGTAGATTTTTTTATCGATTTTTCAGTGTTGGTCTCATAACAAAAGTTGTTTATAATCATGAGTACTTTCACCCACTGAAAGGTTGTTGGTGTTTTACAAATAACCCTGTATACAACATACTAAATAAAATCGGGTGTTTGGGATTCAAACTTACGAGTCTCACATATAACTTTGTATACTATAGTCTCCTTACATACTTGTTATGCTCAATAGGAGGCACCAATCAGTAATTGTTGGTGAATTACTTGCTAAAACTAAAACCATAACTCGTAAGGTCTCCGGTCGGTTCAAAGGTCAGAAGCTAAAGAAGAGGAGTCACCAACAGGTATCATAATTTAAGCCGAGGCACTTAACATAACGACCCACAAATGCAGCGAATTAGATTTGGCAATACTGCTTGGCAGATTTCCACAGTGTCGAATAATACTTATGTGTAAATAAAGTGTAAACCATTTGTTACTAAAACTGCTTAAGGGTTTGTCTTTTTACTGGAGAACAAAATTAAAAGATAGAAAAAGGACCTATTTATTGTCACAGAACTGCATAAATATTTTAAATATCCTCTTCCGTCATCCGATTTCTCTCCGTCATCCGTGAGTCTCAAATTCGTAAGAAATATTAACGGACCGAAGTAGTCATAGTACTGTTTGTATGAACGCTTACGCATTATCTCAGTTTCAAATCGGATATATCCAAAGATGGCTCTTGAATGGCTTGAATTTGGATCAGACATCGGATTAGTGCGTAAGCAATATCAAAATTCGGTCCCAGTTTTTTAGAATCTAGATCTGTATTTTTACGAATTCGAATCGGATGTAGTGCGAAACCGCTCTTACACGTCAAACATGTAAAATATCTTTTAAGATCAATTTTTATTGCTTATCAATAGAGAGTTAGGCATTCTACTTGCTTGCTAGACATTCTTTGACATTCTTTACACAAACATTTCTCCCAAGGCCATACAAAAAGAACCTAAAAGAAAAACCAAAAACACGTTAACACTCTTACGCTCATTACCCGAACGGCGAACATCCTGGTATCGCCTATAATCCACAGATTACTTTCCTTACACAAACTAATACAAAAAGCTTCATTAATCCCTTTACTATGACCCAAACACCAGGCATGAGTACCCGAAGACTTCCTTTCGCCACCACGAATTAGAGACGTAATGTCCAATGAAAAAGGATCTCGGGTAATTTTTTCCATCACACCTTTTTCGGGACCAATTTAGTGGGATAAAGTGATTAGAAAATATACAAAGAGATATAGAAGTTGTAAATGTAATGGACGTAGATTTTCGTAGTTTCGGGGGAGGAAGGAAACTTTTTTCTTTATTAGTTTTGTATAAGGAAATTGACTTGACGAAAATGCACGATTACCTATTTGGGTGGCCGTCAAGGCTATACAATTTTTCCTTGAGAAAGTTGCATTTGGTGTTGGTTGTCTTTGAGTTATCATTGAAGAGGTCTTTAACACGTCATAATTTTTCACTTTCAAAATATTGAAAGAGTGAAGCCTATGGCCAGGTCTAGGACAGAATAAATTAGTAAAAAAAATACCGTCGCGTTTATGCTCTAATCGCAATGCATTGATTGGTCCAGCATAATTTTAAGAGAAGGGCGTACTAAACCAAAAAATAAAACACCTTCATTTGACCCCAAACATCAAACACAACTTACAAATTCCGAAACCCTTTTACCTGTACACGGAAAAAAGGCAACCATAAAAAGTTATTTCACCTAAGACGTAAAAATTCAACTCTAAAAAACTTCGGTCTAATTTATGTAAAACTCGGTTTTTAATTACATGCTAGTAAGTAAGTACTACAGTTCTCATCAAAACTTCAGGGGCCGACTTTTCTATTGTGCAACTCTTGGCTCCAGAGAATTTAGTTTTTAAATCCTAGAACAAAGACTTGCCAGTTTTTCAAGGGTTAAAGCGTACTTATTGTAAGCGACGTGAGCGTATGCATGGACTTAGCAAGTTAATGCCCGACTTTTGTTACACGACGTGTGTTTTTCGTACGAATGAGTATGTTAGTAGCATTTTCCGAGAAAAGTGTTTTGTAAAAGTTTGTTTCATTTTGGTATTGTAATTTCGTAGGCAGCGAGTTTCATCCTCAAACACAAGCTTCTAGACAAAGCGGCTTTCATCGGCGATAGTGATTTTAGCCAGGATGTTTGGGATTAACTAAGTGACATTTCGATAGCGTATGTATACCTTTACATGTTGTCTCTTCAACAATCGTTATCACGCAGAAAGACTAAAATAAATACTTGTTTCATTTACATACTGTATTCGAGCGGACTTATCGTGTGATTTATGTCTATAATTGCAGCCATAACAAAAAGAAGTTCAATTCCTTATAAATTCCCACACCTTCATATAAACCTACTAGGCTAAATTTTATGGTCTGAACGATAATCACAAAACGCAAACTGCCACCCAATTTCCGTAACAAAAACGAGATAAACTACTTTCTCTTTACAGGCAAAAGCGTTCAAGTACACCTTGATACACTACCCATTTTGGGTGAAGCTTATCGCGAACGTTTTGGCTCACAGTATCTTGTAGACGAGGTCATCATGACAAGGTTAACCTACATACTTTGTGACAAACACCTAAAGGGCCTGCGGAACTATGATAAGAAGATGCGACAAGCGACGTACTTGTGATGGTTTTGGTGTAAGGGTTGAGGTTGGAGCGGAAGGGAGAAGCGAGTTAACCTGTGAGAAACTTTTTCGATGTGTTGAGAAATCAGAAATAACATTATAAATGTGGAAGTAAGTTTGTTTATTTGTTACCGTTTCTCGCCTAAATCGAACCGATTTTGATGAATTTTGCTATAGAAATAGGTGGACCCTGGAGACGATTATTGAAGCGAGCAAGGCCACGTGAAAAAGCTGGTAAGTCATTTTTTTTTTGCATGTCCACAGGTTTGCTATTTTCCCAGCTCTTAATGCAACGAGGTTTAATAACATTGTAAACTTAAGTGCGACGGAGTTCAAATGAATATAATAAACAAGTGTACGAAAATTGAAATCACGTCAGCTTATATTCCTATATTAAAAATGAATACGCAGCCAGTGTATTGGAGCTCACTCGTTGTGTAATTTGAATAACTTTAACGACCAAAATAAATAATGATCTAAAGCCTCGTTTCCACGTACAACGAAATCGCATGCAAGCTGCATTACATTGCGGGCTACCGAGTTATATTATGATCACTCATTCAATCGAATAACTTGCATATGAGTTTCTTGCAGAAGAAAAGCGGCCTAAAACTGTACGTGTTCTAAATTAGACCCTAAACAGTTCAGCAAACAAACACTCTTATACCTAACATCGTAAGCGACAGTTTCCTGGTTCCGTATCAACGTTGGTCACCAGTTAATTGAGCTGTCTATCATCAGGACGGATGCGTAGTGAATACTTGGAAATGTTGTTTGAGCTCCAGTCGGATTACACGATGAAGTGATGTCATGAGTGCATTTTGAAATTTGGCCTAATACGGTTGGTAGACTATACATGAGCCAAAAGATTTTAGTGTGTTGATTGATAAATTAGCTCCTTGTTCTTCAAATATTTTCGAGCATAGGAAACATTTTCAAAAAGGTGATATTTTGATAGTAATATTGAACGTCAAAAAGCAAAAGTAGGAGGATTTAATCACGTAGCATTTCGGTAGCGCAATTTCAAACATTTATTTGCAATAAAAAAATCTTTGGAGGGTTTAACTGATTGCTAATCATTCTCTGGAAGTGATGTTCCGATTACGAGATTTTCTATGATAGCCAAAATGACGTTGAGTGCGATAGGCACGGAAATTTGCACTACACGGTTCCTGCAGGAAGGGCAGGTATGGTAACTAAAAAAAAAACGCTATTTTATACAACGTGTTACAGAATAAACGGAATACCTCTTAAGAGGTCATTGTACTCATCATTATGAACAACTTTTACTACGGGACCAACACTGAAATCGCGAAAAAAAATCAGCTTCTCCATACATTTCTGTGAGCTCAACTCGACAAAATGTACTGAACAGCTGATTTTTTTTTCGGAATTTCGGGTTTGGTCCCATAATAAAAGTTGTCTATAATGATGAGTACAATGACCCCTTTTTTTTTTTTTTTTTTTATAGGATGGGAAATCATCAAATGACCCCTCCCGCTCTGGGTGGAGCGGCAGGGAGTGTCAGACTTTTACTGACTAAAACCCACCCTTAGTCCTCCTAGTGCCTTTC
Organism: Melanchra persicariae; assembly: GCA_947386135.1. Classification (NCBI taxonomy): domain Eukaryota; kingdom Metazoa; phylum Arthropoda; class Insecta; order Lepidoptera; family Noctuidae; genus Melanchra; species Melanchra persicariae. The sequence goes on along the minus strand of OX376652.1, from coordinate 8,819,353 downwards.
ATCCCAGGGCCGCGGTAACTCTTTCGAACAATTCCGCAACCCTGGCAGGGACAATGACCCCTTAAGAGGTATTGTGTTTATTCTGTTACACATTGTATAATCGCTTATCACTATCACTCATACCTTGCACCACGTCCATCATTATAGCGGATGCGTAATGAGTGATTCGCAGAACTGTTCCATTGATATCCCTATTTGGAGAACACAATGAGTTAGTAGTTACATGTGCTAAACGTGTAAGATTATGTTTTGTCCTGTTTTTATGTAGGACTTCTTCAATCCTTATATTTATATTTATATTTCACTTCATCACTAACAAGCCCACCCATCCAATTATCGGCCTACCTGACCCCTGCTTAACTTGGGTACCTTCACACCCTTTCTTCCCTAACCCCAAAATAACTAAGGGGTTTATTAATATTAATTAAAGTAACCCTTTGATCGGGCGTCGGGTCTTAACTCAAAGGATAGCGTAAAGATAAGTTTACATCTATCATTAACTGATATTATCAGTAGATTAAGACCGGCGTTTAAGGGTTAAGTAGCTGTAAACGATCCTCTTGCTTAACACTTCGAGTTTTCGTTGGAGAGGTCAGAGTGGCAATTCTACTAATTTTTAAGCAACATTCGCTTTCGCGTTTCAGTCGCAATCTGTCCAAAAAGCCTAAATTTCCAAACATCTGTGACAGATTGCAACTGACATGCGAATGCGGACGTTGCTTAATAATTTGTAGAATTGGCCCTCAGGGTTTGTTTATTAATTATTCAATTTTAAAACGTTATAACTGAGTTGTCACGTGGTTAGTTGTTCAGTTTGGTGTTGGACGTAAAAAGGCGAATAACAAACACGATCCATTAAAATAAAAGTGAAAAAACGCAATTAATAATCAAAAAAAAAATAATCGTTACCTACTTTATGATAAATCGCGTAAAATTGTAAACTCTTCTTTATAAAATACTTAAATATATTATATTGTTAACTATCAAGAATGGGATGAAGATCTAAATCTTCATCCCATTCTTTGATTCATCTTTTCTCAACTGTCTTAGTGTCCTGTCTTTCGTGAATAGGGATGGTTCCTGGTCAAACATAAATTTAATCCGTCAGTTATTATCGAAAAATATTGGACACGTATTATTTATATTTTACTCTTCTCAAATATTAATCATAATAACAGCCCTCTTCCTCTATCCTATCTTGCTGTGCCTGACAGGGTCCACAATGATCTAAAATTATGCATATGTTGTAATGTACCCTACCACCTAAGTTTACATGGCGGAATGCAAATAAAATATTGAGTATTGAGTATTGTATTGGGAGTGACGGGTCACAACTGACGTCACACGAGTTTTCAAAGCACTGTATCGTTTTCATTTTTTGGTTTACGTGAAAAAAGAAAAAATACGTGTCTAAAATTTTTTTTGGAAATCTATCTGACGGACTAATTAGATTTTTTTTAGTCATCTACCTTATTGTTACCCTTACAGCATTCTGAGTAGGTACGTATTTTTGGATACTATGCAGGAATAAAAATTGCATTTTCTTTCACCACTCTTTTACGACTAAGGTTTTCTATACCGAAGTCAACCTAAGTATTTTTTTAAGGAAGGAAAATCATCAAAATTCTGGGTTTGTAAACGCCCGCACGATACAGGATTCCTAGTGTGGGGCAACGTTTTAAAATAAAATTATGAAATAATAAATTAAGATACGCTTCATTAAATTTTGTTCAGCGTTTTTCTAATGGTCGTCTGACCGCAGATGTAGGTTAAGCTAAACTAAAAGAAACTCAATCACACATTGGTTATCACAGAACCCCATCATCATCTGCCTAGTCTTTTCCCAACTATATTGGAGTACCAGTATTATACGGAAAGAAAAAAGAAAGAAAAAGACTCCATACCAGACCTCCACAATCCATTAACTGGCTTTTTTTTTTTTTTAAGGATGGGAAATCATCAAATGACCCCTTCCGCTGGGTGGAGCGGCAGGGAGTGTCCAGACTCTTACTGACTAAAACCCACCCATGCTCCTCTTAGTGCCTTTTGCGTTCCAGGGCCGCGGTAACTCTTTCGAACAAAATCCGCGACCCATCCATTAACTGGCTAACACGATAACTTCTAGGCAAGACTGAAGTCAGATTTTTTGGCTTCTGACAATCCGTAACGACTGCCAAAAATCTACAAATGACAGGCGGGACGAACGGTCTCGGAGTTTCGGTATGTTAAGATGGTCACCCATCCATAGATCGACCTCGGCAAGCTTTGCATAACCTTGAAGATCGAACCATGCGGTTGTTATTGTTTTTATAACCGGCGAACTCCATACCTACCCCAAAAACACCATTACCCCAGTTCATCATGTAATACACAACATAATTTGCATCCCCACGACTTTTAATAATAAGAGGTCAGCCAAAACAAATAGTTGGAGGTTTTCTGAAAAATTACACGCGGCCATGTTTGTTTGTTAAATGCGCGGAACCCGGCGTTATAAATGAGGGGGTTAGGGTTCCGCGGAACAACTTTTGACCTTTAAAGGGAGTGGAAGAATTTGTGAATTTGTGGGATGGTAGTCACTTTTCGCATTTAGGTAGATAAGGATTGTTTTATAGTGAAAATCGCTAGGCTTTCCATTTTGCTATAGTCAAACTTACAGTCAGTTAGAATTTGTAAATTTTTGATAAAATATTCTACTTTTGTCGCTTATGTTAAATAATAATAATATGTAACAATGGACTGTCTGTACATTGTTCTCCATACGAAACTTGATTTTTTTTCTTGAAGTTTTTGAAACATAAAAGTTTAAGTGTGAAATAAATAATTAAACATAATGACAAAAACTCAGATGGTATAATCAAATGTTATCTCAAGAAAAGTAATATTGAAGTAAAATTAAATTATCGCAATTTAAAATAAGGCAAATATATAACAGCAGCAACGGAATATCCCTGTAACATACACACCCTATAACAAATGAGGGTGGTGGCAAGGATTGGAGTTTACATTTTATATCTAACAATGTCATTCCGTTGAAATCCAGGGGATCTCGTAATTTAGTCGAAAATGTTTCGTTGAGGAATGGCAATCATGGTTTTTTAAATTATTTTTTTATGAATGGACAAACATCGAATGACCCCATCCGCTCTGGGTGGAGCGGGAGGTAGTGTCAGACTCTTACTGACTAAAACCCACTCGTGCTCTTCCTTGTTTCTCTTTCGAACAAAATCCGCAACCCTGGCAAAATCGTGGGTACTGCACGACCATGGCGTAAATATAGGATTGTTTAGACACTGCTGCTTCGTCGGTGGCGATTGTTTCAATTATAATTCCCTGCTTGTAAAAACCGGCCAATAGCCAGTTAGATTCGTCCGCAAAAGAATTGTGACATTTTGTTTTGAAACTACTTAATAAGTGTTCTTATAATCTATAAGTAAAGATATATTATCTGAATGTTGACAAAATTTTAGACTCAGTAGGTTCGAAGGTGGTTGCGGAATTTGCTCGAAATAGTCACCACGGCCCAGAAACGCAAAGGGCATTCGAAGGAACACGGATGGGTTTTAGTCAGTAAGAGTCATTTGATGATTTCCCATCCATAAAAAGTAGATCAGATGGTTCATATAATAAATCTCACGGTAAAGTTTATACAACTTAACATTTTTTTCTCATTTATTTGTCCTCATTCTCTAGATTTATTTTTTTAAGTAACGCGTCCGTGTTTGGGACTTGAAGTTTATAATATATACCAAGTTTCAACAGAATCAGTCCAGTAAGTACAGACAGACAAACAAGTGATCCTATAAGGGTCCCGCTTTTTCATATGGCCATTCGGAACCCATAAAAGGCAACCTGTTCCTGGTCCTGATCAAGGTAAGACAAAGTGAAATGAAACAAAAGTCACTAAGCAAACAATATTACTTGATACAGCCGCCAAAACAAACAGTCATTACTCAGGCAGTCAAGCAAAAAGATAAAATACGTCTTATTGACGCCTCGCCCTACTGTAATGTGCTAACCTTACCGCAGTAGGGTTAGCCAAAACAGGCGGTTTGATGGCTTAATGTCTACACAATGGTTCATGATGGATGACACTTCAACTCATGTTTTGCTGTGAGTTGCATGTCTGTTAAATTGTTGCGTAAGTGAGTTTGTCTCATTGTTCGTTTGTTGCACTTTCAAGCCTAAATCGCTGACCCAATTTTGATTATTTTTAACAGCGCACTACTCGTATATATTTACTCGAGCGAAAGTGTGGGCAAAAGATAGATTTCTATAAAAAACCTAAATTGTAAGTAGAAAATAATCATTATAGTCGACAGAGATCTCCTGCTGGACATAAACCTACCAAGATTGATCACATCAAATGGTATTATACTTCTTGTATCCTATCTATGTCATATAATCTAGGTCATGGGTTAAGTATATTAGGAATATTAATATTACTGGGAAAAATTCTCTGCAAAAAATCACTTTAAAATCACGCCATTTTTTGTTTTACGACACCCTCAAATTCATTAACAACATACTTTATATTAACACTACACAACTAAATCAAGTCCGGATTGACCCTCGAACCAAACAATCAACAAAAGCCAGTGTTACCCTAACTAAATATTAAAGCACCCCTTTTCTCCACAACATTTTTTCTCACGGCAACCCTGAAAAAGGCAATATACCCTGTATATTTCATAGCTAGTACTGTGCACATTCTTCTATGCGTTTGAGTTATGACTGTAGTTTATTTATTTGTGGCGCGAAAACGCACGAAATATTTGTGTTCCCTTTATGTGATCCCACCTGAGTAAGTCAGATGTTTCGAGAAAATAGCTTTTATGTTGGAGTGTAAATATACTGACGTGCATAAATATTGGGCCACTTTTTAGAGGCGATAGCACGGTTCGTTTATTTCGATATTTTTATAGCATTAAAGTGTTTCAATAAAAGGTACCTAGTTGTTAAGGTACTTGAAATTAACTAAGCTAACTGTGATATACTGTGTGGTGATATCCTTCGAAAATATTAGGCTGTTTCATGAGCAAGTTGTTTATGAGGTTGGTATTTTTTAAAACTTCCTCAACGCTGAACAACAGATAAAAAGTTATATCTTTAAGTAATTTTATAATTCTGGTACCTTAGCCTTTTCCAAAATTTTTACTTAAGTGTGGCAGCAATGAAGAATCAGTGTTATGTAATTAATATTTAATTCCCTTCAGCAGGTATTCTCCCGACCTCCGTGAGAACTGTCGGTTTCCTCTACACAGCACTGCAATTCAGTATTCTAAAACATGAATCTATCAAGAATCGGAGACTAAATCAAGTTCAGCACTTAATCCGTTTGAGAGATCGTGGCAATCACGTGAAATCCCTCACACACGAGATTGCTTCAGATCAAGAGGAGTGCAAGAGATAGCGGATTCTGCATGTACGATTGAAGAGCTTTTTTGTAGGTATGCAAGTGGCTTTTATGATAATAGGATAAGGCATTCAACGTACAAGAAAGAAAACAAGAATTGAAAGCCATTTCTCGTACTTATAAAGCGTTTTAATACAAGAGGGTATTTAACAACTGTCAAAAATCGAGATGAATGAATACTTATCCGAAGTTATCAATAAAATCCAAATAAAATATAGCAATAAAGAAAATAAATAAAATTTATAGCAAAATAGAGGAGTTAGTTACACGCCTCAATTTTGCTGTAGATTTTATTTATTTTCTTTGTTGCTATAAATTTTATTTTTTAGTTTTTGAAGTTACGCAATAAGTTCTGTCTCTGTTTACCACAGATATTAAAACACTCGTAAGCAGTGTATTTTTTTTTAGTTTTTAAATATTCTTTTTTTTTTCGGCGCCTGATCTTTTATTAGGTTTTGAGAAATTCCCAAAAAAAAAACCAGTCAAATATCCTATATCAGCAGTAGTATCATTCCCAGGGACAATCATGTCAAAAACATGTCAATGTAGGGAGATTTTGACAGTTTGCGACTGCGAAAGCGAATGGATAAAGTAACTCCCTGAAATACTTTAGAGAGCAGCTTTAAAAAGCCACTTTGATCAATTCTACAGCAATTTTCACGAGATTTCGTAATGATTTGAGCAAACTATCCATTTAAGATGCAAAACGCAAGTCGTCGTAAAGTTTTGCATTGCTTAAATTGACTTCAGCAAGCATTTGTTTCGACTAACTTATTTCATAGAGCAAGTCAAAACCTAAACTTGCAAAACGCAACTTAGACAAGTTCGGTTCTAACATCGTAAAAGACTCAGTTAACAAGGCAAAAAAATAATAATTCGTCCTTATATTTCCTCCAAGAAAATATCTATAAACACCAAAAAAAATCAATAAATCATCCTCGCCGCTCACAATCGCACCGCATCCCAAGATTAGAGCCAGCGGTTTTGGCGGAATAATTTACGTATCCCTTACAAGCAGACATCTTCTTAAGGTGAGCCCGAGATAAGAAAACGTTACATAATGAAGGCCTCTTCGCTGAATTGTAAGGAAAAATTAGGGATGTGCTGCTATATCGATAAAAAGGTCATCGGTTCGATGAAAAGATTGGTTCGCTCGCGGAAATGAATTTGCAAAAAGTGTCATCATCATCATCATTTTAGCAGAAAGACATACTCTGCTGGACATAAGCCTCTGCCAAGTATCGTCACATCAACCGCTCCTGTGCGCCAGCGCATTCCCACGGCGCGGCGATAGTGAATCGTTGTCTTTGTCACATAATATGGTTAATTTTTTCTTATTGACCAGTGCTTTGAGACAGTGTTTGATTTCCCGAATGGGTATTTCATTTTGTACAGAAACGACAGCAAAACGCAAAGTATTTCTATAAGTATATAAATCAATTAACTTTTAAACAGTAGATTACAATATGGTCAAGCAGAACTTGCTAAAATGTAGTTTGTCGTGTTAATCATTAAACAGTAGGTACTGTTTTTTTATTTGTTTTTATTACTAAGCAGTACCCTCTGAGTACATTCACCTACGGTGTAGTAACTATTACTAGATGCGAAAAGATTCAGAGACAAGAACCGGATTCGTTGGCCAGATCAAATACGTTACACGCTTTTTTTTAAACTGATGGGAAATCATCAAATGACTCCTTCTGCTCTGGGCGGAGCGGAAGGGAGTGTCAGACTCTTACTGACTAAAACCCATCTGTGTACCTCTAAATTCCTTTTGCATTACAGGGCCACGGTGACTCTTCCACATCGCCAAGATACGACAACATGGCGAAATATAGTCCGCAAGATAACATCGAGGTCAAGACCATCAGCATTGAGGTCAAACAGCATAAGGAGGAGAAAGTAGATAATTTATTAGCAGATAGAATTTCAAAACACCTTTCCACCAATCTCAAAGAATCACTCACAAAAAATAAAAAAATGATTTTTTTATTATTCCATCGACACCACCCCATCCCTAAGGCATAAAAGCGCGACTTACGCAACAGGCCATCCGGCGCACCGGGCCTAGTATATCAATCATCTCCTGAAATATTATGACGTAATCTAAGAAGCCAATAAGTGGATCCCAGATCTGTTTGTCTCTTACGTTACCTTAAGGAGACCCGAATCAGATATGAAAAGATTTTTGGGTCAAGGTTCTGAGATGTAGGTAGGAGCTTTTTGTTTTTGTTGATATTTTTGTGGTAAAATGTGGAAGTTTTGGTCTCATCTATCTTAATTTGAGTTTTATACTGATATTGGTGAGCTGACGCTTTCATACCGAATTAGGAGGGAAAAAACATTTTTGGAAAACATCACGCCTGAACGCCTCGAAGGGTAAGTAAGGTAGTTATGCTTCGATCCCAAATAAATAATTCTAAGAGACTTGATGTACAAAGCTCTCAAGTCGCGAGGCCAGGGAGAAAAGGCCAGGCTGTGACAAAAATGTATGGCGTCTGGCCGCGCGCCCGCAACGCTAAGTATATTTCGTTCCTTTGACGCCATACATTGTATCTTGTCAGCGCCCTGCCCGTGCGCCCTGTCCGCTTTGTATATCAAGTCCTTAGTATTAGGAGGGGAAACTATTGCCATTTTTCTGAAAAATGTGTGCTTTACCTGTCTTAGGAACCCAGCCCAGGAACTCAAGCTGAGCAGTTATCCTCGTAAACACTAGACCAACGATGTAGTGAAAAACAAATGAATTCCACAAAACGGAATACGATTTTACGACAATAACAATAATAGGATTTGTGGAGCGGTAATTCTAAATGGAACTTTTGTTGGAACAGTCGAATTGGACAATGTAATGTCATATAATCCAATTATAATAAACAATGCCTGTTAAATTGTCTAAAGGAACACCCACAGTTTGCCGATGACGGTATTAGTTCCCAAAGAGATGGGGGCGAGCCTATCGACATTTCTGAATGGTAAACATTATTGCCCGTTCATTAATTTAACACCCACACTTGTATACAATGACCTATAATAATGACTTCTCGTAAAAAGTTAAGAATATCGGCCTATAAACTCATCAATGTGAACATAAAGATGGATTCACATAACAAGCTAAGTGAAGCGATAGTAATACTATAAAATTGGAAAAAATACCTGCTGTCTCAGTTTTAATAGTAATAAATTTTTTTGTTGCATAAAATAAAAATTCCAAGATATTAAACGCAAAAACCAATTCGTGTGTCAAGCATGGCCTTAATATTCAAACTTAAAGCTTTTGTCATAATGAAGACTCAAAGTATATTTTATTTCAAAACACGATCATTATTCAATATTTTGTAAAAACAAATTATATAATCAAACAATTTTTTATCAAAAGTATACATTATTTATCAAGCTTAAGTATTGCGTTAACTTACCGATGAAAGATTACCTAAGATAATAGCAACGATGGTTTGATTATTTACCTGAAACAAAAAGTAAGCTTTAATTAATTTCAAAAGTTAATAAGCAAATACTCTAGGAAGACAAAGTTAAAGAATCTTTGCAATCCAATACTTTTAAGGTCCACTTTTATAAAATAAGAAACATACTTACGGAGCTAAAACAAACCAAAATATATCATGTAGTGTAATTGAATCTTTATCTAACATTTAACATTTTGCACAACACTCAAAGTTCAAGCAGGTCATGAATGTTCGGTCAAATTGATTCATCATTCGTTAAACAATGACCTTTGGACAGTGAAAGAGTGAACGAGTGAACGGATGATCGTAAATCTTAACATTATGATTAAACCTTTAAGACAGGCGTATTAATAGTACTTAGTTGCGTAGGCTTGAAAAGATATGCCGACTATAAATACTCCAATATATGTTACGTATTGAAAGATTTTTTTTGCTATGAATAACAATTTTCCACAATACGTTTTGATATGGTGTTATTTTGGGAATTTTCCCAGATCAGTGTGAAGCTAAAATGTTCATTTCATGTTTTATATTTCTGACGATTTCGTGTCCTTATTCCTTATCATGTTTGTTGCCAAAACGGTAACGCTAACTGTTGAATGTTGAAAGTTGAACTCGTGCGCAAAGGTTTCCAAACGAATCATATTTTATTACATGTTATTAATATATTATAAACCGAGCAAAAATGGCTGTGACAGAAAAACAGACTCACTCGTTTTTTTCATGTAGTCGTTTCGAACCCTAAAAAGGTCCCAAGGACCAATGATTACCAAGATTATTTATAGTCCATACAACCCAAAGCCATAGCAATACTTTGCAATTTAACACACTGGACTTACCAATACTAATTTATTCTTCTTTTTTTCGTGCCGATTGACTCATTTCAAATTTTGTCTGACCAGTATTGAGCAACTTGTACTAATTTATGACTGATTTATTAAAAACCAACTAAAACAAAAGTATAATAAACAAAAACGCAAACGAGCTAATCTCTGGAACTGCCAATCGGATTTGCTACATTCTTTTTGTATATGATAGCCACATTCATGAGAAAGGCCATAGTCTAAAGAGGAACGGTAAATTCTTACGGGAACGGGATACGAGCATACGAAATCGCGGGCAAAAGCTAGTTATATAATACAACTCTTCACCTACGCATATATTATACCATACACACCCCGAAACCTGGAGCACAGCATCAAATTAAGACCCAAAAACACACATATTCTTCCCTACTGTATAACAACGCATTAACATAAATTGTTACAAAACTCCCCAAGTCCCCGGGATATTATTTAGGCACACTTTATAAAATTCTTCGCGTCTTCGGGTAGATTAATATACCCCAGTAATTATAGAAGTTTTGACGAAGCGACAGACTAGAATATTAATAATCTAAGCATGAATCACGCGTTTTTTATGGAAAGTGTGAAAGCAGAAGGTCTATTTTGGCGTAAACTATTGTCCAAATTGTGTTATCCTGTTGTCAATTCACCTAATTTGCCATCAGTATTCAACCTGGAACCTTGTCAACCTGGGAGTCTTTATGTTAAGAGTGAATAGGTTACTTCTAGGCAAGCGTGCTCCATCTTCGGCCACATCATCGCTTACCATCAGGTGAGATAGTGGTCAAACGCGTGCCTATCAATAGTAAAAAACAGCTGAAAGAACGCTTGGGGATGGCCTTTGTTCATTACACACAGGCTTCCCCAAGTATTTGCCACATTGATCGGTCCTGTGCGCCTTGTATCTTCTACACCAAGTTATTTCTCCACCTCGTGGAAGGCCTCAACGTCTTCTGGTACGTGGTCGCCAATTCAGAACTTTCCAATCCTCAAAGCCCATCGGTTATGGAGCGTAACAGTGAACAGGGCACATTGATTTAATGTGCCCTGTTCACTGTTACGCTCCGTTGCAAGCAACTTAAGTTCTCCCTATTTGTAATTTGGAGCTCTTTTTATCATGATGCTGAGCTAAGTAAGCTTTTGCAGCTTAAGCAGGTCAGTTCTAGGCTAGCGTGCTCCATCATCCGCCATATCATCAGGGCGATGTCATTGCCACCGGAGGCTGTGTTTTCTGATTGCTACCATCTGGAGAGATTTTAAGTCAAGAGTGATCTGGTTACTTCTTTATCACCATCGCTTTCCATTCAAAGTCAAAGCATTTATTTCAATTAGACCATTTACAGGCACTTTTGAATTGTCAAGGTCGGTCGGTCAAAAAGATGAAGCTATTTGCACGTTCCAAAGCGTAGATCTCTATGGAGAAGAACGTGCAAAAAACTCCACGGACACTCTTTTAAAAATGATATTTTGTTACAAAATTATGGTTACATCATTCATATTGAAATTATACATATATGTGAGAACGATGTAAAAGACGTGCAGGATAAAAGAGTCCGGAGTAAAAAAAGAAACAATTCAAAGAAATAATTAAAATAAACCATGGCAGCCGAGAGATGACCAGTCTCAGCTGACGGCGCCCGTTCACGAACATGACGCATACGCTAGCACCATTCGGCTCAACCATTTTTTAGGGAGCCAAATGATCCAACGCATGCGCCACCATCAGCCAGACTTTTGAGTGAGCATGACATCCCCAATCGCCAGGGTATATTCAAGTCAAAGACCTACCCAAAATGATCAAAAGCTACACAGTACTCACACATGTGCATGAAATTATACAATGTTAAATAAGTAGAGTCTATACAATGAAAAAGATTTGCATTCTTACAATCTTCAGCCGGTCCAACAATATTACGAAATGCTAACAGATTACTTTGAGCCCTTAGTGGCTACCTAGTGGCGTTGTGGAGCAGGACCAGCATTGAGCCAAGCATTTTTATCTTCAATATACTCCCCTAACTTATAATATGCTTGCCTGCATAGTGTGCATTAAGTGAGATAGTGGTCAAACGCACGAATAATAAAAAATATAGTTGGTCTTCTGTCCCTATATTTACAGTATTTATCAAGGCTACTCCTAATTTTATGGCTCATTTACATCGTTTGTTTAAGGCGTTTGGTTTTGCTTTCCTAATTCGGGATCTGAGACAATGGTAGCATTTAGTTGAGGGCTTTTCGTCCAAAATTAACGGCGAAATTGTTTCGAGATTTATAAGTATTGAATTTAGGATTAACAATGAATTTGTAGCAATAAAATATTCGTAAAAATTTGTTCGAAAAATGAACAATCCAATAATTTCTAAGATTTTGTTCTAAGTGGACAGCCATTTTAAAACCACTCCTATGAAATCGTGTCGAAGCGGTGACGTATCTTTGTGTCGCGGAGTCGCGTCGTACCCGTCTGGATTAGCCTGTATGTCTCAGTGTAAACTACAATAGCCAATTAATTTCATAGTGGATTTTATTTCGAACTCCTACAGAAGACTGACATACCCAATGGAAGAGTTATAATCACTAGAGATCTTCAGAATAAAACACGTCTACTTGATAAATAAAAAAACAAAAAAAATCCCATAAACCATACATTTCTCGGCATTAGTATACAACAGAAACAAAACAGTCTCTCTCCACGTACCATAGACACATGGAAATATCCTCTCTTTACTCGGTTTACTTGCTTTTGACAGGCGTTGCAGTTAACACGATTATCATTGTGCTGTACCAATGGCCTTCGGACAGAGCTTCAGGCTTTCAACACGTTATTGGGTTATGTTCCAACGTTTCAGAGCTATCCACTTTAATTTTGTTACTTTTGATTTTCAGAGATACGCGAGTGTGGCGGAAATCGGTTGGGAGTTGGGAAAAGAGTGATTTTTTGTGAAAATGCTACCAACTTTTTTTTCCATATTCACAAGCGTCATCTAAAGCTCCGGGAGGCCACCAGTTTGAAATCATCATCATGATTCCAATGATCATTACATCGCCATCATTATGTCGCCCCATTGACCATTACTTTTTGCGCGCGCGCCTCGCGAGCATTGGACTCCTGTGGTCCTCACCAGGTTTACGGTACACCTAGTAGGCCTTTTGGAAGCCAGTAACTCTGCAAAAGAATGCGTTTAATTTTCAACGAATGTCAATTTTACTGAATATTATTTTTGCATCAAGTTATGCAAAAAATGTCTTGTGATTGAATTTTTTTTCTGATTTCTTATTGATTTAAAACGTACTAGGGATTATAAAGCCCAATTATGTAACTCATTGAAGACCACAGAAAATAAATAAATAACCCCTAACTAACTCATCATCTGCCTGGCCCAACTAAATATATCGACTCCCAGTCAAATGGTTTCAGCTGAATACCAGTATTTTACGTGGAGCGGCTGCCTACCAGACCACCACAACCCATTAATTGGGTAACCACGGTACTCCTTGGCAAGATTGGTGTAAGATTTTCTGGTTTCTGACAATCCGTAACGTCTGCCATAAATGACAGCCGGGACTAACGGCTTAACATGCTTTCCGAGGCACGGAGGAGTCTCGGGTTAAGGTGGTCACCCATCCATTTTTTTTTTTTTTTTTTTTTTTTTTTTTTTTTTTTTTTTTTTTTACGGGGGGAAATCCTCATGGATGTCCTCCGCCCTGGCGGGCGGAGGGGTCTGTCAGACTCTTACTGACTAAAACCACCCCGGTGTTCCATCTTCCACCTACGCCGTGGATCGCGAGGAACATATGCGACTTCCGTAATCCCCGGCTGGTGCCGGCCCGCCTCTGCGGGCCACATCTCGTACGCGGGGGGAGTGAGGTGTTTAACTCCCCCCGCGACGTCAGAGGGGCGCACGGGAACACCACGCGCCGCCACCTCGGGTCCGGATGACTGGGGGGGCAACGGACATCCCCAAGTCTGCCGTCCCTGGACCCAGTTAGGGGGGCAGAAGGAGGGCAGCGTACGCCCTCCTCCGACGCCCGGTGCGCCTGCTGCGGGCCGGGAGAGCACTCGACATCTCCCTCTCCCTTTCCGCAGCCTCCTTCTGCGCGATGACAGTTTCGCAGAAGGAGACCACCGCGTCCCAGGACTCCTCACCGCCGACCATAGAACGTACTACAGCCGGCAGCGAGAGGTCACTGCCTACCACAGAGACGAGGGCACGGCGCGGCTCCTCCCAAGCGGCACACTCTGCCAGCGTATGCCACGCCGTGTCCTCCCGACAGTCGACGCAGTGGGTGGTCACCCATCCATAGGTCAACCTCGGCATGCCTTGCTTAACCTTGAAGATCGGCCTATGTGGCTGTTATAATGTAGCCACGAGCTCCTCAACTAACTCAATAACTAAAAATAAAAGTACGCTCTATTCACAAACAATATTACAATAAAAATGTACCGAACTCCGGTCAAATAATCCGATTTAGTTACAACTTTTTATATAGGTATTCGATTCAATATACGCCAATATTGATTCTGGCAAATCCCTAGGGATCTCCATATAGTTGGTATTGGGAAAAATCCAGTGATACTACCAATCACAGTGACTTTTGCTAACATAGAAATTTTCTATTTCGCTGGATGGTCGACAAATATACCATATTGTTGGATTTTTGTGAAAAATATTTTAGTTCGATACCGCTGGGAGCTTTTGATTGTGCTGCGTTATATTCAAGGCGTTTGGAGAATATACCTATAACGATCGGCAGTATTTGGTACAGATATTCAGGGTTATTTGTAAAAAAACTAATAACCTTTCTGTGGGTGAAAGTACTTTTGATTATAATCAACTTTTGCTATGAGACCAACCCTAAAAAATCGATACGAATCAACATCATCATCATCATATCAGCCAAAAGACGTCCACTGTTGGACATAAACCTCCCCCAACTGGGGGGGTTTGCCGTAATCCCCACGCTTGGCAGGCGGGTTGGCGATCGCAGTGTACTGTAGCAATGTACCTACTGAGAATGCTGCTGCCCATTCTCTAGTGAGTGGGTGAGGTGAGTACCTCAGTCGCCTCTTACGACACCCACGGGAAGTGATGGGATGGTGCTATTCTTTTACGTCCGACAAACGTTCATTACGGAAAGAATCAACACATTGTTGTTGGTTTTTGGTTGTTGTGTTTTCAATATTTATTCATTTACGTTACCAGTCCGTGTTGGTCACAACGTTTCGGTTCATATGTTTATTAAATTTCAATTTAATTGATTATAGGTTTTACCAGCATATTCGGAGAATTGCATGTGACATACGGATAAACAAAAGAAGATTAGGACCGAAATTGTACATAAATTTTTACTATTTGATAAGAATAATAACATGAAATGGTAGAAAAAGAGAAATCTTAGTAATTACACGCTAATGAATTTTCTCACCCCAGAAAATTAATAGGCGTAAAGTTGCGTCTTATTACAAAGTGTAACTACCAATTAGTGGATAAGTAGTAGGTTTAGTTTTAGTACATTATCGACATTCTCTTACAAACGTTGTTAACATATTAAATAAAACTCTTTCCTTAATGGTGACTGACTCAGTGACTAGCAGACAACGCACAGCCAAAACTGCTGGTACCTGTAAGTCGTGTGGCAAGTAGGTTCTTTGGGGAGTGTTGCTCTCCAACACTCCCCAAAGACACGCACTCAGCCTGTATTATTTACACCATCCCTACTACGGATCAATTTCTGGGAGGAAAGCTCTCATTTCTAACGCGCAATGCGTTAAAAAATGCATTATATTTTATTGGCATGTATTTAACGCGGCGACAAACTAACCTGTTATAGGGTTTTAAAAATAATTAAGATGGGTAGCAAAAATAATAGGTTGGCAGCTACAGTGAAGTAGCATTTTAAGTATAAAGTAGCAGCTTTATATAGAGTTGTGAGCTCTGTTTAAATTTAAATTGGCAGTGATTCTAGTATAAATAAACAAATATTTTTGGGTGGTTTTAAAAAAATAACCACGAAGGGGATGGCGGGGTCTGTTCGCTCGCTCACTTGACCCCGCCATTCCCTTCTAACCTAACCTGTCCGAGTCGGGGTGCCCCAAGTCCCGAGCTCGCTTCGCTCGCTCTTACACCAATTAAAACACATATACGTATGACATCCCACTGTTAATATTAGCCGCCAAGTCATTATTTTAGCCGCCAAGTCATTATTTTTTGTTACCAATTAGTTAGTCGCCTAATAAGTTGTTATTCGCCTCAAAAATAATTAGCCTATTTTATTAAGCATTTTTCGATATTCTCATGTTTCATCAAAATTCGTTCAGTGGTTTTGGCGTGATTGAGTAACAAACATCTATCCATACATCCATCCAAACATACAAACTTTCGCATTTATAGTAATAGTATTGATGTCCTAGAAGTCGGCCCGTACATTTACTCTAGTTATGCAAACATAAACGTATGGGGCTGGTAATATTTTTGTTCGTAGTAAAAGCTTGCTCCCGTAGTAAAAGATGTTCATAATAATGATCACAATGTTCTCAGGTTTTGCGTTATTTTTGTTACACCTTGTACGTGATATTATAAAAAGCTTATGCTAGGATTTGGTCCAACTTTTTTACCTAAGACTCCCGAATTCAGCTACTTTATAAAACCTAATTTCAAAGGTACTCCTGTGTAACTATTATTTTCACTTTCTGTGCCTATTAGTGCCTACAGAGAAAGGTCGTAACCGTGCCTATTTTAGGCCACTTGCCCTTCTATTACCAGCTGGTATTTAATTACACTGGCCTGTAATTGGAAAAGCCTGAATCCAGCCGGAATCGAAAGAATCTCGGTATCTAACTAGTAGTCACCCATCCACAAACCAACCTCGGCAAACGTTGCTTAACACTTCGACCCGTGTGCCTTCTAAATAAAAGCCATCGGTAAGTTAACCCTAAAACTCTCAGGGTCGACCAAATGAAGGTCAACAACCTTGTGACGTCACTAATTAAGACTCCATACTGGACACAAAGAAAGTACTTTTGTAAAGGCAAGCGGACAAACTGAGACTAAAGGTCAGCTCACACTGTGACGTGACGCGACTTGAGGAGAGGCCAGTTGTTGGCACTGCGAAATGCATCACGAATCTGTAGAATGATTGGTTATGTTTTTCGTCGTGCTGCGTCTCTTATAGGTGCATCAACAGGACACTGTGTATATTTTGATTTAGTTTTTATTCCTTCACCTTTTTGTGTAATATAATCACAAAATACTAAGTGGTGACGCAATCTTAAAATATATCGACTTTTTTTGCTGATGTTGTCCAAAAATGATAGGTAGGGTTTATAAACACATGTATTTTTTTATTTCCTTCGTTTTAGTGGGAAGAACCGTCTTCTCGAGCCCTTTATTTTAACTAACACCGCCCACCATCTTCTTACACGCATAAATACCTACATACATACACACTCTCGAAAAACGTTACCCTCCTTTTGGGGGAGTCAGGATAAAAAGCGTGAGCTGTGTCGCATTGCGTTTCAGTATGCGCTGACCCTAAAGTCCGTAACGAGGTCGAGTAAAGTCGCATTACACAATATTACTCATGCGGACGAATGAAATTTCTTTCACTCAGCCATTCATTCATTCAGTTGTGGTTCAGGGCTGGCAGTTTGTTGCTTTTTGTTTTATATTGAAGAGGTGGTTTGTAATTAAAATGTAAAATCATTTAAATAATGCCATTAGTTTGATAACAACTGACTTCTATTGCACTTCTTCTTAGAAACTCTTATACTTATTTGTAATGTGAATATTTTGATTAGGTATAATATTATGTTTTATTATTATCAACAAAAATAGTGTAGATATCTATATGGGTGGCTAATGACATCAATAAAATTTATGTTTCTAAATTTTATTAGTAGGTATTATAAAATTGTTAATTGTCAGCCCTACTTAACGTCATTCACTCAGCGAAAGCGAAAGTCGTTACGCGGTCACATCTCTATTTTGAGGGACATCATTTAAAATTCGAATGTGGTTTTGTGTATCAGCAACTTGAAGAGCCGGTAGGACATTTTTATTTATAAAAAACTGGTTCTATCTAGACTAAACTGGATACGAAAGTGATGTGCCAAGAATTTATTGAATCAGGTAAATAGGTGCTTTTACTTTTTCTTTGCTTGATTTATGAAAGAAAATATAATGTTACTGCTACCCAGGACTTCGTCTGAGAAAATTCATTCCATGCATGCCTATTCAGATATAGCTCGAGACTATCGCCTCTTTGCACTATGCAAAAAGGCGATAGTCGAAATGCTAAAATGTTAGGAATTGGTCAGACATTGCGACATTTCGATAAGCCTTGTCAATCCTATACATTTTTGTTAATCGTCATCGCGTCGCTATTGTCTAAACAGGGTGGCCAAATCGGATGTACCCAACTTTGTTTCGCCCCCATTTTAATTTATGACCAATTTTTTCAGTTTAAAAAAAAAATTGGATATTCTTGCTTAGTAAAAAATATCGCATTTAAAAATTGTATACATCGGTTTTACCCGCCCTATAGAATGTCACTCTCTCCTCTCTAGAGCCTCTGGTCATCACTCATAGCCAAATCAGCAACCTGGGCAGAGCACTTTCGACCAGTCAAAATGAAGAGCCCTTATAATCCTAATTAATTAAACCTCAACGCTCCTCTACATTTAAATGTAAAATCTGATTTCAGTTTTGCCAAAAAGTACCGTGTTACCCAGTTAATGGGTTGTGGAGGTCTGGTAGGCAGCCGCTCCCCGTAAAATACTAATATTCAGCTGAATCCGGTTTAACTGGTGGCCGACCCCAATAAAGTTGGGAAAAGGCTAGGCAGATGATAAGAGCTCCTCTACATTTAAATACTAGTGTTCAGATTAGTGTAGGTATAGTGTATGATAGTGTTCAGATAACTTTTACTTTTTTTTCCTCAATCTAAGAAGAGAGCCGTCAATTTTCATGTCTCTCATAATTTCGTTATTTCACATAAATAATATAAGAAATTGGAAAAGGCAGCGGACCGAAATAGACTGAATTGATTGATTGATCCAAAGGCTTATCTTAACAACATTTTGCTTAATCGTAAGAAGCGGAAATTTCCAATATGTTGAAAGTAAAAATAATATTGTTATAAAACATTTGAGAGTAGAAATTAATTTGCCTATTTCGAATGAATGAATAGGTTCCGAACGAATCTCATTTTTGTTACTTTTACTTTAAAACCATAGACTTCTTATAGATTTTCCTGTAATCTATTGGTCAATTTTATGTTTAATAGGTTCGGAAATAAGGCCCCCCTCCTTAGCTTCGAAACTACTAATATCATCTAATTTAATAAATAACTTTGAAATAATTTTTAAACTAAACCCATTTAATACGCCGTTTCGTTTGATATGTCACGCTGTACAGTTTGAAGTTTTTTTTATTTTCTTATTTGACCCCCAAAATAAACTTTGAGCATAGGGTCACCTATACTTAAAATTTATTTATTTACGTAACAGGTACGTGTTTAGGTCATAAAAGTTCATGCATATGTGCACCAAATTCAACAGAATCGATCCTGTAGATTCGTAGAAAATTGTCTGTAACAGACGGATGGACAGACAGACAGAAACATGAGTGATCCTATATGGGTTCTGTTTTTTACGGAAGTTGGCAACCCTAAATATTTAAAAAGGTATCTTGGCGTTTTATTTGTTTATTCTATATTTAGCCCAGCAATATAAGTCATAGATTAACAACCTCCCTGAGAACTAAATAACTCTGTGTCCACTGTTACACAATAGGCCTTATATTATATATTATGTCTAAGACTAAGCATTAATTACTATGTAAACGGTTAAGTATGAATAATGTCGTGCTAATTGTAGAGCATAATTACTGACGTCGTTATATAGAAAGATCAGAGAAGGTTCGTTTAAAACAGAAACTAAAAAAGTCTTGCTTGATATTATTGGCTCATAAATGAAAATACCAGTTAAATGGGTTGTGGAGGTCTGGTAGGCAGCCGCTCCACGTAAAATACTGGTATTCAGCTGAATCCGGTTTGACTGGGAGCCAACCCCAATATAAGTTGGTAAAAGGCTAGGCAGATGATGATGAAATGAAAATAGTGTAATGTATTGAAATAGCAGTCCTGACAGACATTGTCGTGACAGAACCGATTGTTGCGCAACCATCCGGATCCAATAATGAATCTTAACCACCCCAATTCTTAAATGCACACAAAAAATCATAATATCGGTCCAGTCATTTAGGACGAGTTCAGCGACATACATATAATTATATCTAACCTGATTATTGAAAACGTATTTAGATTTATATCTTTATTAGATTATAAACTCTCGATATTAGCACACACATTACACTATTTTACAGCTCAGGAGTGGAATTCCCTGCCAGTCTGTGTTTCCTGATAGCAACCTGGGAGTTTACTCCTGGGAGTTTAAGTCAAGAGTGAATAGGTTACTTCTAGGTAAGCGTGCTCCATCTTCGGCCACATTATCACTTGCCACCAGGTGTTATAGTGGTCAAACGCTTGTCCATCAAAAGTAAAAAAAAAATGTGAACACTAGTGAACAGATAATCTAAATATAATAAACTCCATAAAGATTCGATAGTTTTCAATAGGTATGTGTTATTGAGAATTTCGAATATGTTCAGTAACAGCTGGGAATTTTAATAACTGTCCAAAATGTATAAAGATATGAACCGAACCTTCTGCTTCTGCCCTTTGACGCAAAACAAATTGACGCAACAGCGATATGACATCGACGCAACTTTGACGCAAGGCGACACGTAACGATTCGCTATAACTAAGCATCTTGATGTAATTTGTCACGAGCATGAAGCAGCATGAAGCGTAGATGTAGGCTAGAGGGAAAAGATTCCAGTACTGACGTGTGAGGTGGCAATAGGTCTTAATTTGTTGATAGCTTCTTCCTTTGGTAGAATAAACTCTGTTCATTATATTACTAGCCTTTTCCTGTTCCTGTATAGCCTATAGACTTCCTGATTAATGTGGCTATCATTTACAAAAAGAATTTTCCAAATCCGACTGGCAGTTCCAGAGATTAGAGCGTTCAAACAAACAAACAAATAATAAAATAATAATAATAATTTATTCGAAAAATTCTAAAAAAGAAATACAATAGTATGGTATACAACGTGGCAATGCTGCCAGCCTTTTGGGTACATTACCAGTGGCCTGCGATGCGGAGGAATTTTTCGACGCCATGTTTTAGATTATTTTTAGTTTTAGTTGAGTCTTTTATTTAAGTGTGTATATAGTTATAGTTGCAATAAATGATTTGATCTTAAAGTATGGTATAGATAATATATAAGTATAGATTAGTATAGACAGAAGTATAGATAACAGCCTGTAACTGATTGGCTGGTATGATTATGCCGTGGCTATTCGACTAATCACATGAGATTAATGACCCCACCAAAATTCAACAGTCGATCGTAATTTATGAGATGCTTACCCTGCCTATAATGTCTACCTGGGGCTCTTTATGTCAAGAGTGAAAAAAAGGAAAGTTTTGGTAAATTCGGGTAAAAAGTAAAAAAAACATTGCACAGTGCATTCATTGCACGGAACCCTAATTAGCTAAAAAGCTACTTATTCCTTTGTTTAAATATACGAATCCAACTCTGAATGTGCATATTATTAAACACCAACCCGCCATTTTCAACTTTGACAAAATATGGAAGGCGCTGTGTGTGCTTGTGAAAATACACGGACAGTTAATTTGATGAATTCACTCTATATTCACATTACATGGGGTTTATTAATATTTGCCTAGCCTTTTCCCAACTATATCGGGGTCGGCTTCCAGTCAATCCGGATTCAGGTTACCAGTATTTTACGTGAAAACGACTGCCATATCTGACCTTTACGTTAACGTCTACCTCTACTGAAACGTTTTGGGAACACATTAATTGTGCATACAGCTAAGGAGTGGAATTCCCTGCCAGAATCTGTGTATCCTGATAGCCAAATACTCAATATTTTATTGCATCAATCATCATCATCATCATCGTCATCATCATCATCATCATCTTCATTGCTTGGCTACAACATGGGAGTCTTTAAGTCAAGAGTGAATGAGTGAATGGGTTACTTCAAGGCAATCGTGCTCCATCGTCGAACACATCATCGCTTACCATCAGGTGAGGTAGTGGTCAAGCGCGTGCCTATCAGTGGTAAAAAAAACCGGCCAAGTATGAGTCTGACTCGCGCACGAAGGGTTCCGTACCATAATCTATAAAAAAACGGCAAAAAAAATCACGTTTGTTTTATGGGAGCCCCTTAAATATTTGTTTCATTTTAATTCAAATCAATATCAAGCAAAAACGAGCAAAAAACTCACGTTTGTTTGTATGGGAGCCCCCTTGAATATTTATTTTATTCTGTTTTATAGTATTTGCTGTTAAAGCAGCAACAGAAATACGTGAAAATTTCAACTGACTACCTATCACGATTCATGAGATACAGCCTGGTGACAGACGGACAGACGGACGGACCCTTTGGGTACGTAAACCTAAAAATAAAGTTAACACTACTGTATTACCTTTATTTTTAGGTGGTTGGTGGTTTTCCCCTTGGTAAACTGGTGACAGATTTTCTGGAACTACCAGTCGGATTTGGATAATTCTTTTTCATGAATGTAGCCATCATTTATATGATAGCTAAATTTACGAGGAAGGCTATATAGGCTATAGGGGAACGGGAAAAATCGGGATATGCGCGTACGAAGTCGCGGGCAAAAGCTAGTAAAAAATATTTTTTAAAGCTTAGGTATTTCCTATTATCAAAATAAAAGAAAAGTATTGTCATTAGTTGTGTGTCACTGAATCACCTGCCGGTACAATTTCACACCCGTATGTCCCCACACGAAGCTTAAGGCGAAGTTAGAAATTTTCCAAAACTCAAACGCGAAGTTGTGTTCACTTGAGTAAATAAAGGTAGGTATGTGTTACCTCACTTTACACTGAGTTTGTTGTAAGTTTATAAACATGCTCTTATCGGGAGTATGTGAGTAACCTTTGTTTTCTTGAGTTAACTTGCGAACAGATTAGATGAACGGTTTCTCGCGTGTTTTGATTTTAGTTAGTCTATGATTTTTCTTGGCAATGTTAGTGTTGGGAAAAATAGTTTTAAAATTGAAAATAATTTTCAGGGCTAGGCACTATAATTTTCTGTAAAGGTGATTTAAAAAACTAGACCTCCACAACCCATTAACCGGGTAACACGGTACTTTTTGGATACTACTTTTCAGATATTTTCTGACTTCTGTCTACTCGTAACGACTAACTACTGGAACGCAAAGGGCATTTGGAGGAACACGGATGGGTTTTAGTCAAGAGGCATACTTTGTAAAGTTGTTTCCAGTTTGGCTAGGACATTGCAGGCTTGAATCACCTGATTGTTTGATAAAAAGATGATACCGTGCTTCGGAAGGCACTTATAAACCGGTGGTCCCGGTCGCCAAATGGCGGTCGTCGAACCATGTCAGAGGCCCTTGAGACGGTTTAGAACCTCTGACACTAGGGTGCACGTGCCCACACGATACAGAAAGAGGTTAAAGTCTGACACTCCCTCCCGCTCCGCCCAGAGCGGAAGGAGTCATTAGATGATTGCCCATCGTTAAAAAAAGCATCTTAGAATGGACTGAAAAATGTTTTCCGATCCTCCTCTGCCTTTGGTATCTAATTATATCCTAACAAGTAGGATATTACTAGATACCAAAAGCTGTATGCTTTTTCTTACAACACATTTCGACCCAGAACTATTCGAAACTAAAGCAATTAGTAAGCAAAGAATTAAGTTTTAATTAACAATATTCCAATTCCCAGTACACTACAAACAATCAATAAACGTAATCTCTCAGTAAATGTTAGTTCATTTCAAAGAGGCCGTTATCACGCGGTTTATTTTAACCAAAGAGTCTGTCATAAAACACTTGTGGATACAACTGAGTCAATTTGTTTTAGAATTAGATCGGAACTTATTATAAGAAATGGTAATAGAATATGCTATATTATTTTGGACGGTATGGAATGGGCTATGTTCAAATTTTCCATGCGTGTTCTTATCAGAAATTAAGATATCCGCAGGAGAATCAAGGTGGCTGACTTAGCCCAAATAATCACCAGACGTAAGTGGCAATGGGCAGCCCACACACTCACAGAACATAATAGTTGAAGAAGTCGCAAAATTTTGGAGTGGTGATCGCGCACTTGAAGACGCAGCGCTGGAAGGCCTCTCGCAAGGTAAATCTTGATGACTTGATGGAGTCCTCGGGAACCTCAGCTGAACAGACAGAACCGGTCGATATGGTAACACTTGAGGGAGGTCTAAGTCCAGCAGTCGATTGGGCTGGATACGTCAGCTGCAAGCCCAATGACCGCTGGGCAAGAGTCGAATCTCCACGCAATGAATTCCTTAAGATAGAAGGCACCGAAGTGGCCGACTTAGATAGAAGTGGCGAGTTGACCTGGATGCGTGCCATAGGTTCCTTTTCGAGACGGCAAGGGGTAAGAGTACCTGCCTTTAGGCTGGAAATCGTTGAAAATCATGTTTTTCTTTCTATAATTATGTTTCAGAACTTATATGACACTAGCTGACCCAAGCAATTTCGTGTGTTACATTTTTCATTAATGCTCCGCTGCCATTGGTGGTTGCATGATGGTATATAGCTCATAGCCTTCCTCGATAAATGGGCTATCAGACACTCAAATTATTTTTCAATAACCAGCAGTTCCTGAGGTTAGCGCGTTCAATCAAACAAACTCTTCAGCCTTCTGTTATTATTATTACTAGCTTTTGCCCACGACTTCGTTCGCGTATATCCCGCTATTCCCGTTCCCGTATAGCCTTCCTCATGAATGTGCTCTCATCATTTTATTTTACCAAGCTTTATTTTAGTACTTTGTTTTTTTTCTCCTCATCAAAAGAATTTCAGAGGAAAACCACCTCAAGTTTTAGTTCCTTCACCTTTAGTTGCAAACTCAACTACTTATTGTACGACCGAGACATCCGATAAATGATTTATGACCCTTTCCCTCAGAGAAACGACCACTTCAAAATTTAAACTAATACAAGCATATTAACACATTTTCAAGGGACGGGAAGTTATAAACAATTGGGTTTATTTCTCTTAGTTATTGCAGCTGAGTAATGGTCAGTTAACTACAGTTAATAAACCTATTAACTGTTTAGTTACTGGCCGACGAAAGACGTAAGAAGAATTCATGTGTTAGTTAGTGCTCTTTTAAGAATAATGGACGACACAGTTTGAAAGAAAAAAATCATACAATGCGTAACAGAATAAACGCAATACCTACCCTCTTAAGGGGTCATTGTACTCATCATTATAAACAATTTTTACTACGGAATCAACCCTGAAATCGCGAAAAAAAAATCAGCTCAGTACATTTGGTCGAGTTATAATACACAGAAATGTACTTAAGCAGCAGTCGATTTTTTTTTGGCGATTTCTGTGTTGGTCCCATAGTAAAAAGTTGTTTTTAATGATGCGTACAATGACCCCTTAAGAGGTATTGCGTTTATTCTGTTACTCGTTATATAATAAAATAAGAAACATTTCTTCAAAACACCTTAAAACAAAATCGTTGAGGCCGAGTCGATTTAGAGAAATGGCGTAGTTTCTATATCATTGTCAACAAACGAACTTTTCCTGTCACAATTTTGTACTCCAAAAACCAGTACACCAAAGGCGACACCCATTTCCATACAAATTCGCTTACTCTGTGACGTAATCATTCCATACAAAATGCATGCAAACAACCACACAATGTACACGCGTTAACAAAATACAATCAGATAACAAAATTAGTCCAACAGTGTGTCATATCAGCTGGAATACAATGCGAGCACATAAATTATTCAAGCCAGTTCCTTCGTGAGCGCGACAAAGTTCATGCAACCTGTTTTGATTGTGCACACAGTGTTCTGTGTTTGGACACTGTGTTTCTTGCGTAATGTTTGGGGTAGTTTTCAAGTATTATGGTGTATTATGTACGTACTTTGAGTTTAGCATTAGGCAGAAATGGAGCCAGGCTTTCTGGTGTTAGAAAATGATGATAAAATTGAAAAGAAATATGTAAATAAATTTCGTATTTATTGACTATAGAAAAAAAAAATGCTTAAGCATAAGAAAATATGATTGCCTCGTTAACCTAGCGTTAAATGGCACGACAGCCGGGTTTGATTCTCAGGTAAAGCAAGGTGTTATTAGGTTTTTAACCGACTTCAAAAAATGAGGACGTTATCAATTCGGATGTTTATATGACATAACTCCGTCATATATAGACGGATTTGCCAAATTAATTTTTTGGTCGAATGTTGTTTATTTCGTAAAGATTTGATGAAGAACTTCAATTTGAACAAAGAACGACAATTATATTGATATAGGTAGCACTAAAAAGTGAAAATTAAAATACTTTGTTACAAAAAAATACAACAGACTTCCAAACAAAAACCAAAGTACAAAATAACTTTAATTTTTTCAATACCCCAGTTGATGCCAATTGGTTCGCCTTCTATTTCATGGGATATCAGACTTAACTGGCTAAATGTTGATGCCTTTTTAAGGGATGGGAAGTCAACTGACTTTTTCTGCTCTGGATGGAGCGGGAGGGGAGTAGGTATCAGACTCTTACTATTTATCCATCCATGTTCCCCCAAATGCCCTGTGTGTTCCAGGCCCGCGGTGACTCTTTCGAACAAATTCCGCAAACCTGGCAGGAAATGTTGGTGCTGCAGTCATTACGCTGCTTAACCCTTTGTGGGATACAGGTGTGATGTTATGGATATGTTATAAATTAATAATGAATGTTTTCTGTCGTTTTAGTGGCGGATGTTATGTCCATTCTTCTTTGTAACTTATGGGTAAGCCGGTGCCCCTTGTGGGTATTGTTACAAAAGATATGATTTAATTGTACACTCATTACTACTCATTAGTCAAGTTTTGATTAGGTATTTACACATGAAATTCTAATTATTATGAAGGGTTTTGAAAACAAGGAAGTGGACTATTTATTATCTATTTATAAGGCGTCACTAATGAGAATCAAAAACATCACTACTATTTTCCCCAAAGATCTAAGCAGATGTGCAGGTGAATCCACGTACATTTACTAGTTAGCTAGTTATACAGGGTGGTCCAGAAGGACCACCCTGTATAACTAGCTAACTGCATGTGTCATATTTAAGGGTGGTTTTCTGTTTCTGCTATACAGTAAAGAAACTATATATTTTTTTATTTTTTTCAAAAACAAAAATAATTTCTCAAACCGTGTTCAGTTGGTGGCATTGAAACTGTGATTGATTTTAATTAAAAGCCACCAACTGCATCAGATTGATTGAGAAGTGATTATTTTGTCACTTTTAAGCAGTTTTTTGCCGTTGGTAATTTTGAAAAACTTCAGTACCTATTTGTTTTAATTTGACATTGTTTTTTTTAGTGTCATAGCAAATACGGAACATCACACTTAAATATGGCAACGCCTTTTTGGGACACCCTGTATTTAAAAAATCCCTTAAAGTAGCGGTGGAGCTGCTTTTCCCAACCCGTGAAATATGTTTTTTATTTAATTCAAAACAATATTAGGTACCCAAGTTATTGTCCTTTCAGAAAATCATTATCATTTCTCGATTCCTAGCCAATGGTAGCTATGCAATGGTCCCCACCGAGTGTGTCCCCACGTTGCCGTCGTGGTGGGGCTTGTGTGTCTCAGTGATCTTGTGAGCTTTGCCGGTAGAGTTACTCATGCCGGAAAGGTCCAAGTGAGAGACCAGACCAAGAGGGACACGAGAGGGGCACACCGTTCGGAGACTTGAGCGGTGTTCGGGTCTTCGGACGGTGTGCGTTTCGGAAGGAAACTTGCTCACTGCTTTCTGGTACGCGTCTGCTTATCAGACGTGACTGTGAAGGCAGTGAGCATGAGGAGAGGGAGAGAGGCCCTGAGAAAGGGCGGAGAAAGGGACCGCACCCTTAAAAAGACGAAAGAGAACTACCCCAGGGCGGTACCGGCTGCACAGCAGAAGGAGAATCCGCCACGCGTCAAGCGTCAAGCCCCACGTATTCTGGGGGGGGCAACGTATGTCTTCCGCTTGCCAGTGGCAACATGAGCCGAGGAGGCTCCCGATCCGAGGCATCCTTTGAGGAATTGATCGGTTTTAGTTTTAGTACGCCTGACAAGGTGTCGGGTGGGCGTGGTGTGGGCGCTCCCTCCAAACTTTGGAGGAAGAGCTCGCTGGATCTTCGGGGGAATGCGGGGTCAGATTCTGACTGCACATCTGTCGTCAGTTCGGCGAGCTCTGGACGAGAGGGAGTGGGGGCCACTGCGGAGAAGTTTCTCCGCAAGCGGCCAAGACCGAAGGATGACCGGGGGTCATCCTCCAATGGAGAGACGGTCTCGGCCCGCAAAATCCCTACCAGCGGGCGGAGTAAGGCCCGGCAAGGAGGCCGGGGAAGGGGTCCCGTCTCCCAGGAGGCGACCCAGCAAGCGTCGAGGCTTGCTGAGGAGGGATGCCACCCTGAAGCGACCGGACAAAGGGCTCCTCCCTCGGCTTCTTCCGGCGGTGAACCGGACACCGCTGGCGGCTCCGACGGTCGTAAGGCTAGGTTCGCGGAGATAGTGGAGGCCGCGGTTCGCGATGTCGCCTCAAAGCGAATTCAGCCGAATCGCAATAGGGCTAGCAGCGCGGCCACGGCCTCCATTTTGGCGGCTGCGGAGGAGGCCTTCGGATATCGCAGATCACCGACTGCGGACGAAATGACCAGGCTGCGAGCGGAGGTCACCCGCTTGGCGGCTGCCACGGAGCTTCTCCAAAAGGAGAACGAGAAGCTCCGAGCAGACCTGGCCGGGCTCCGAGGAGCAGGCTCGAAGGAGGCTCCTAAAGGGGGGCGCAAAGGCGGGCAAAGCCAAACCGTGCCAGCGGAGAACCAGGTGCTGGACCTAGTGCGGCAGGAGCTGGCTGCCTTCCGGGAACGGTTCTCTGTCCTGGAGGGCATCGTCCTGCGCCCTCCTCTTGCGGCGAGCCAAAAGCCCTCGAGCCAGAAGGAGGCGGCTTCATACGCGGCCGCCGCAGCAGTCATACCACCGTCGGCGGGTCAGGCTAACCCAGGGGCCGGGCTGGCACCCGCAAAGACTCCTGCACCGGGGAAAACGGCGCCGGCCAAAAAGAAAAAGGGCAAGACGGCTGCACTGAACCGGGCAGCGAAGGCATCAGCGCCAGCGGTGCCCCAGCAGCCCCCGTCCCTGCCTTCAAATTCTCCTGCGACCGAAGCTGGATGGCAAGTGGCCGGAGAGAAAAAGAAGGCGTCAAAGGCAACCAGGGCGGCTAGGAAAAGGCAGAGGAAGCGGCGGCAGAAGGAGCAAAGCGTGGCGGCTGCGCTCCGCGCCCCCAGGACCGCGGCTGTAGTGCTCACACTACAGCCGGAAGCGATAAAGAGGGGCGTTACCTACAGCGACGTGCTCACCAAGGCGAAGCAGGCGGTGAACCTTGGTGAGCTAGGCATCGTTGGGGGCCTCCGGCTAAGAGTCACTATGACTGGTGCCCGGATGCTGGAGATCCACGGGGCAGCCAGCGGCCCAACCGCGGACGCTCTAGCCGAAAGGCTCAGGGCGTCCCTGAATGCGGACGATGCCCGAGTGTCCAGGCCCACCAAGTGCATTGACATGCGCATTTTGGGCCTGGACGACTCCGTCACGGAGGAGGAGGTGGTGGCCGCCGTTGTCAGGACGGGGGGGTGCTCTGCCGAGCAAGTCAAGGCAGGCACCATACGTCCTGACCACACGGGCATGCGAACCACTGTGGTGAGCTGCCCCGTAACGGCGGCCAAAAAGATTTCGGAGGGCCGAAGGCTCCTGGTGGGCTGGGTTTCCGCGCAGGTCAAACTGCTGGAACCCAGACCTCTGAGGTGCTTCCGCTGCCAAGTGGGCAACCACGCGGGAGCTCTGTGTACCTCGGAGGTGGACCGCAGCGGTCTTTGCTTCCGCTGTGGTCAGCCCGGTCATAGGGCCGGCTCGTGTAACGCCGCGCCGCACTGCGTCGTATGTGCGGCAGCTGGCAAGCCGGCCGATCACTGGGCTGGGGGCAAGACCTGCGCTCCACCCGCCACAGCCAGGGCCAGGAGGAAGCCCTCCGCTATCTCCACCGTCACCGCCGTCTCCGCCGCAGCCACCACCACCGTCGTAGTTTCTGCCGCCACCAACGCCGGTACCGCCGCCGCCACCGTCGCCGCCGCCGCTGCCACTGCGACGGCCACAGTTGAGCCTTCACAGGGGGCTCGGGAGGAGACTGTAATGGAGTGTCAATAACGGCCCCATTACGCCTCCTCCAGGCGAACATCAACCACTGCGCTGCTGCTCAGGACCTGTTGCTCCAGAGCATGGCGCAGTGGTCGATAAATATCGCCGTGGTCGCTGAGCCGTACTTTGTCCCGCCCAGGGAGAACTGGGTGGAGGACCTAGACGGCTCAGTGACCCTAATTTCGTCGGCCTCTGCTGGTACTCCGTCCCTCGAGAGTGTCAAAAGAGGACGGGGTTGCGTAGCAGCACGGTTCGGGGAGATTGTCGTGGTGGGAGTATATTTCTCCCCGAACCGAACTCTCGCCGAGTTCCACGTCTCCCTTAAGGAGTTGGTTGACGTCGTCGCCGGGTATCGTTCCCTCCCCGTGCTCGTTCTCGGGGATTTCAACGCCAAACACTTGGCCTGGGGTTCCCGTTACACGAGCACGCGGGGCAGGATGGTGGAGGACTGGGCTCTGGAGACAGGCCTGGTCATCCTAAACCGGGGTACTGTCCCCACGTGTGTGCGTATGCAGGGTGAGTCGGTGGTGGACATTTCGTTCGCCAGCCCTGCTCTGTCACAGCGTGTCATTGACTGGCGCGTCTTAGAGGAGGAGGAGACCTATTCCGACCACCGGTATATATCCGGTTTGACGTCTCCGCCCAGACCTCGACCGCGTCGGTCCGACAGACCCCGAGTGGTCCGCGGTGGGCGCTGAAGCAGCTGGACCGGGAGCTTCTCCTGGAAGTCTCGATCGTGCAGGCCTGGGTGTCACCACCGGACAGGCCTGCTGATATCAACGACGAGGCGGAGTGGTTCCGGGAGACCATGTCCGACATATGTGACGTGGCAATGCCCCGGGTCCGGCCAGGAAGCGCCCGCCGCCAGGTGTACTGGTGGTCGCGAGAGCTGGCAGCGCTTCGCGAGGCGTGCGTTGCTGCACGGCGCCAGTACACCAGGCACCGCAGGCTCCGCATCCGCCCTCCAGATGCGCAGGCCAGGGAGGCGGAGCTATACGAGGAGTACAGAGTGGCGAAGACTGCCCTCCGAGCGGGGATCCTGCGGGCCAAAGATCTGGCTCGCAAGGAGATGCTGGAGTCTCTGAACGGGGACCCGTGGGGACGCCCTTATAAAATGGTGCGAGATAAGCTCCGCACCTGGGCCCCCCCGCTGACGCAGAGTCTCCGGCCCCAGCTTGTTGAGGACGTGGTGAGCGCTCTGTTCCCTTCGCGAGGGGAGCACACTCCTCCGCCTATGGCTCCGCCACCTGCGGTGCCCGTTGCGGACCATTCCGACGACGACGACGACGACGTTCCGGAAGTGACCGAGGTAGACCTAAGAGTAGCGGTCAACCGGCTTAAGGCCAGAAACACCGCCCCAGGACCTGACGGCTTACCTGGGAAAGCCTGGGTCCTGGCCTTGGAGGCTCTCGGGCCTCGACTAAGGGGGTTCTTAAGCGCATGCTTGGAGAGGGGCCAGTTCCCACTTCGTTGGAAGACGGGGAAACTGGTCCTCATTAAGAAGCCGGGGCGCCCTGCGGACTCTCCGTCCGCATACCGGCCCATCGTGCTGCTCGACGAGGTGGGCAAGCTCTTTGAAAGAGTTATAGCAAACCGCCTCGTCGCGCACCTGGTGAGGGTGGGGCCGGATCTGGCAGATAATCAGTTCGGTTTCCGCACGGGGCGCTCGACGGTGGATGCCATCATGCGCGTGAGAGCTCTCACGACGGGGGAAGCAGTATCCCGGGGCAGGGTCGTCTTGGCGGTGTCTCTTGACATCGCCAACGCCTTCAACACCCTTCCATGGAGCTGCATTAGAGAGGCACTCCGGTATCACCGGATGCCGACCTACCTCCGTCGCGTGGTCGAGGCCTATCTGACGGATAGGGCCGTCATCTACCCCGGTCACGAGGGAGAGTGGATTCGGCGAGAGATGTCGTGCGGTGTTCCACAGGGCTCGGTTCTGGGGCCTTGTCTGTGGGACATCGGCTACGACTGGGTGCTGCGTGCCAACCTCCCTAGCGGCGTCAGCGTGATTTGTTACGCTGACGACACGCTCGTCCTGGCTCAGGGGGGGTCGCACCAGGCGGCGGCCGACTTAATGACACGCGGGGTTGCGATAGTCGTTGAGAGAATCCGGCAATTGGGTCTCGAGGTGGCCTTGCACAAGTCCGAGCCCATGTGCTTTCATGGTCCTCGGAACAAGCCACCACCGGGATCCCAAATAACGGTAGGAGGGGTTCACATCGGCGTCAGGTCGACGATCAAGTATCTGGGACTCGTTCTCGATAGCCGATGGAACTTCGTCGAGCATTTCCGACGTTTGGCTCCCAGACTGGGGCGGGCCGGGGCTGCTTTCAAGCGGCTTCTGCCCAATCTAGGGGGTCCAAACGCCTCCTGCCGGAGGCTCTATGCGGGGATCGTGCGGTCCATGGCCCTTTATGGGGCCCCAGTTTGGGCTCTGGAGCTAAAGAAGCGTCCAGCCCGACAATTGAACGCGTCACAAAGGGTAATGGCCATCCGGCTGACCCGGGGATACCGCACGATCTCGGGCGAGGCGGCGAGCCTCCTTGCCGGATTGCCGCCATGGGATCTGGAGGCGAGAGCCCTCGCGCACGTCCACGCGCGGCGCGTGGAGGCGCTACGTCGGGGCGAAACTCCGCTGCCGCGGCAAATTGCAGCGTGGCGGACGGAGCTCCGGCAAGACACCATGGCGGTATGGAGTCAGCGACTGTCGCAACCCAGTGCAGGGCACGCCACAATTGCGGCGATAGTGCCCCTCTTTGAGGAGTGGCTGGAAAGGCGCCACGGCGTCCTCACCTTCCGCTTGACGCAGGTACTCACCGGACACGGTTGTTTCGGGAGGTACCTGTTTCGGATTCGGCGGGAGGAAACGCCCGGGTGTTTTCACTGTGACGATCGCCCGGAGGACACGGTGGAGCATACGGTGGAGGTCTGCCCTGCTTGGGCGGAACACCGCCGTGTCCTCGTCGAGGCGATCGGCGGCGGCGACCTCTCGCGTCCGGCCCTGGTTCAATCCATGGTCCGGAGCGAGGTGGCATGGGAAGCCGTCACCTCCTTCTGCGAAGCAGTAATGCTAGTAAAGGAGGAGGCGGGCCGCGTGAGGGAGAGACAACCCTCACGCCCCAGCCGCCGCAACATAGGGAGACGCCCCGGGCGTCGGGGGTCGCAGGGCGATTCCCGGCCACCGTAGGCGCGGGTCTGCGGACGGCGAGTGTTGGGTGGCTCGCCATCCGATCAAAGCCAGGCCCGGGTCGACGGCGCGTTGTGTTCCACGCGCGCCTCAAAGAGATGTCAGCATAGCAGTAGGGGCCCGTTAGGGCCAGAGCCTGCCAGAGTTGCGGACTATGTTCGAAAGAGTTAAAGCGGCCCTGGAAAGCAAGGGCACTAGGAGGAGCACGGATGGGTTTTAGTCAGTAAGAGTCTGCCCTTCCGCTCTGCCCAGAGCGGGAGAAGTCATTTGATGATTTCCCATCCATAAAAAAAAAAAAAAAAAAAAAGCTATGCAATGGTGCTGGCAGCCTGGCAATCTGACATTTCCGCCCCATGTGTTATCAATAAGTAAAGTAGGTACTAATTAGGTCATATTACATGACAGAAGGAAACGGGAGCATCCGTGTCTAAGAATTTCTTGGTAATGATAGTACTATTAATTATTTACATTTAAGTACTCGTAACTGTCAGAAACTTTTATCATTTAACTTCATTTGACCAACGAGTATCAGTATTTTACCTTTACATGTTACGACTGCCTATTTGACCTCTACAACCCAGTAACTGGGCAACATGATGCGTCTTAGCAAGACTGGTGTAAATTTTTCCTGGCTTCTGCTGACCTGTAACGACTGTCAAAGATCTACAAATGACAGCTGGGACCAACAGCTAAACAGTACTTTCAGAGGAACGGAAGATTCTCGTTATGTCATGCAGGGTCAGGGCAGGAAGAATTCGGTATTTGAATCCACTTCGAGGTTGTCTCCTATAAATTTTATAACACATGTTAATGAGAAATCGGACTGCGACATTTTTTTAAAGTTTTTTAAAATTAGTATTTTCTCTTCAATGCAACGATTGATTTCAAAGTCGTCAACATCCAAAGATCATCCTTCCTACACACACACAAGTTTTGTAGCAAAATATTAAAGTCACCTAAAAAAAGCAGCACAGTGTTCCAGCTGGAATACCCCGGATGCACCGTGTCGCAGGTCGTTAACCCCGGTTCACGGCAGTTTGAGCCAGTTCGAACCGGTTCATGCGGTCAGGGTTGAAGTTTAAATGCGAGCGTTATGTTTTGAAGTGTTTTCGCATGGATCTAAGGGGTTTTTAGGGAGAAAATTATGGTTTTATTCTTGGGAATGTATTTTCAGATGGTTGTCAAGGTTATAAGATTTGAGTTAAGGAAATTAAAGACAAAAAAAACGAGCGATCCTTACAGTAGTCGCATATGATGTGTAACATCTGATAATTCAAAAAAGATTCAGGTACCTGTTATTAGAAATTATTTTTTGTAACAAATATAATAGTAATTATTATTAATGAGAATTGTAAGAAAATACCTGAATAATTTTTTTCCAGTACCAACCTCTCGGAAAATGGGTTGGTACCATCTGACAGCCAACTCTACCATCACGCGCAATCATTGGTCAAATCAAATAGCGCGCGCTTCCGCAGCTTCCTGTTACATACTTCCGTTCCTTTTCACGAAATCACTCCCACAGATTGCAGAAAAGCGAGAGAAAAGATGTTAATCATCAAAAACATGCCGTGGAAAAAGAGAAGTCGATGTTCAATCCTGGTCTTCAAGTGTGCTTGACATGCTGATACAATTTTGGTAATGAATGGTGTTTCCAAATGGAATAATTTATTATGAGACAAATCCCGGAAGTTCCATTTAGGTCCGAAGGTTACATTTAGCACCACTGTTGCCCACATCATCCCTTTCCATCAGGAAGAGTCTATCAATAATAGAAAAATGCGGTAGGTACTTAATGAATTATTCACATACCTCGTACCTATTTTGAGTGAAATACGAGAACAACAGTTATAGGAATAACCTAGCCTGTGTATACCTTAGGTACTTCAAGATATAAGGACTCGCCCAGATTGCTTTTCTTTAAGGATGGGAACCAAACTCCAATACTATCTAAATGACCAATTACGAAAACATTTTACCAAACTACTGTTTCAATTAATACCAGAAGTTAGCAAACCTGACTGCAAAATTATAAACAATACGTTAGATATTTGGGTCAAATCGAGCGATTATGTACGGACCAGGTGGGTGAGACCATAGAGCAATGAGACTCCTTGTCGGCCATTGGTGGAGACTGCCAGCTGTATTAATAAATAAATAAAAAACGAACCATAGATATGATTAGTAAATATGATTAGTAAATTATACTGATAAGCAGATTCTTAGTTCTAATTTTCACTGATTAAGTTATAGTTCTTAATAAACTATCAATAGATCAGATTTCCAAATCTATTGAGATTTTGTATTAAGAATCTGCCAATCAATATTTTAACACTAATGATATGGTTAAGTAATATTTTTAATTGAAGAGGAGCTGGTGGCTAAATAATCCACCGCACGGATCGATCTTCAAGGTTAAGCAACATTTGCGGAGGTTTGTCTGTGGATGGGTGACCATCTCAACATATAGAGATTCCCCCGTGCCTCGGTGGTCCCGGCTGTTATTTGTAGATCGTTATGGATTGTCAGAAGCCAGAAAATCTGACACCAGTCTTGCTAAGAAGTAGGTACCGTGTTACCCAGTTAATGGTTTGTCAGCCGCTCCATGTAAAATACTGGTATTCAGCCAGATCTGAGTCGGTTT
The DNA here is from genome assembly GCA_947386135.1 of Melanchra persicariae. Lineage (NCBI taxonomy): Eukaryota > Metazoa > Arthropoda > Insecta > Lepidoptera > Noctuidae > Melanchra > Melanchra persicariae. Next base: position 8,783,440 of record OX376652.1, on the reverse strand, counting down.
TGAGCCTTATCAATGGTACGTACCTATATTCACTTTCGACGAGGTGTTCCATGCTCTATGGTTAAGACAATCGAGTTGCGAAATGTATGGTGGTGAGAGGTTCCGCCAACTACTAACGGAAGGTGGCAAGGACTGTCTGTGGAAAATCTGACTGCGGGAGTGACATTAGAATGTCTACGTTGATTTGTAGGTTAGAGGAAATTGGTGTAATTATTATTAATATTCAGTGTTCAGTGTTTTATTTCTGAGGTAAATTAATACCAAGGGGTTTGGTGATAAGTTTTGCTTACCTGCAAATGTGGTGGAATTTTCTAACTTATAATCGCCATATCATAGAATTTTGGAAATTTCATAATGTGGCCGGCCATTTCATGAAATGGCCGCCTCAAACCTAACTTCGACGACAGAGCTCCATTGCGCGAGGCTAATATTTCTGTCTGTAGCTTTCTGTCAAGCTAAATTCGCTTGTTTTGCTCTCTCATCCTAGCTCCCGTCATCCTCTCAAATCTCTATCCGTGTTATATCTAATACCTTTAAACGAGCAATTCTTGTATATATAATCTGAATCTCGGAAACGGCTCCAACTTAGTCCGGTTAAGCAGTTAATATCCCAAGTGTGTTAGTGATCATACCTAAAAAAAAAAAAACGGCTCCAACGATTTCCATTAGATTTTGTATGCAGGGAGTTACGGGGGCGATAAATCGATCTAGCTAGGTTTCAATTTTATTTTTTACCGTCGGTGTTTTTGGTAGCTTCTTCGTTATTCGACACCGACTTCCGAAATTAAAGTTATTTTGTACTTTGTAATGTTTTTTTGGAAGTCTGTTTTTTTTTGTGAAAAAGTTTTTTGTTTTAAACTTTTCAGTGGTACCCCAGACCTAACAACATCACTGGAAAGTCACAGGAAAGCAAAAATATTACATCCAGCTATTTGGATTTAAAACCAAACTGCTGAACCGATTTTGATAAAATTTCAATGGGACCAATCGAGAAGTATATCCTTTCACATAAAATAATTTTTCAAATCGGTTCATAAATCACGGAGATATGAGGTAACAAACACAAAAAAAATACAGTCGAATTGAGAACCCCCTCCTTTTTTTGAAGTCGGTTGAAAACGTCGTTGAAAAACAAACCGAGCAAAGCTCGATCATCCAGGTACTGGTATATAGGTGTACAAGTTCTTTCGAACCTTACCTTACCCAAACTTGGCAACATGACGACCTAGATATCCAAACAATAACTTACTAATTGTCGACATTAGCCATTGTGCCGCCATGACGCCATTGAAGCATTTTCTGGTACGTTATGAAAATAAAGTTAAAATCATGAACAATCAAATTAAAAAAAAAACACCGCTTTAAATGAACCATTGTCAAAGTTTACTACAGTCAAAACAATATTCCTACCTAACATATAAAATCACGAACAATTTTGAAATTTTCAAGTTTCAGAGAGTATTGTTAATAACAATAGACAAACTAAACTAGCGAAGTTTCCAGAAGTAACAAAGTTTTGTTAATCACTGCTCTGGTGGGGGTAGTTAAACAAAGGGATGAAACTCATTCGTCTTTTATGTTAGTTCGGGAGATATTCATAAAGACAAAGATTAAGAAAATGCTGTGTAAGCAACAGCTAGTTTTACTCAGAAAACACTGATAATTTTGATGACGAACTACTTGCAAGCGTTTTGAGGAGATGTCTGAAGTAAATGAGATTTATAGACCAACAGTTGAGCTGAAATAAAGATAAACCAGCCCGCGGGATCTAGGACAAAAACTGGCTTTCTATCAGGGAAAATAAATTTTTAACTTATTTTTTAATTTGCTGAAAATTTTTGGAATTTATTATTACAATACTGACATTCTCAAACATTTTGTATTTTTTGACTATTGTTAAATGCCAGAAGACATCGCGGCAGACCAAAGTGAAGATAGCGGGAAGAGCTCGACTTCTGCCGAAAAGTCGGGCTCGAACTAACGAAAGACAGTTTTGTGTAAACAGAACAGCAGAGTCCAGCAGTAAACATAGTCAATTTTATGCACTGCCACCAAGCAGTTAAAATGCTCAAAACTTACTTCAAACCACATTGTCATGTTTACCGTACTAAGTTGATACAGACAGATTGACGTTTAAATTATCTTAAGTTTAGATAACATTTAGGTAGTTACTCGCCATTTAAGCTAACAACATTGTCCGTGAGTTTAGTTTAAACTGTTTCAATAACTTAGCTACTAAAGTGCAGAATGAAAACTAGCTAGGTATATTAATTCTAGCTTTAATTTCATACACAAACCGCGAAGGCTGCGTCAAACCACAAACAGAGCCTTGTGCACATTTTACTTGCAATTTGTACCAGACAATTGTGATGTTTTAATACTAAATAATATCACTTTCGAGAGTTGAAAATAACATGCGGACGGCGAGGATTGGGTGGCTCGCTATCAGATCATAACCAGGGCGGGGTCGACGGTGCGTTGAATTCCACACGCGCCTCAAAGAGATGTCAGCAAAGTAGACGGGGCCGTTAGGGTCTGAGCCAGGGTTGCGGATTTTGTTCGAAAGAGTCACCGCGGCCCTGGAAAGCAAAGTGCACTAGGAGAACACGGAGGGGGAAGTCAGTAAGAGTCTGACACTCCCTCCCCCTCCACCCAGCGCGGAAGGAGTCATTTGATGAGTTCCCATCCATAACTAACATTAATAACTTGGTGTTAGTGTCCGTAGATCTTACTTCTTATTTCTGTATTATAAGTGGAGACTTGTAATTGGCTGGCAGCCTTATTTACTGATCTTGACCTGTTTGTTTTAGCTGTAAGTCTTCCATATTGCGTAAATAAATAAATAAAAGAAATGATCTGGTGCGCGTAATGTCTTAGGTTCAACCTGTGTCGGGCAAAGTGTGATAAGGTTTTCTATCTACAGTTTCTTTGAAGCAGAATCTAGGCTCGCCCCCTATTACATGGTGAAATGCAGGTTTACTATAAAATAAGCAGAAACAAAAAGAGAAAATGGGGTAAAAGAGGCTATTGAATCCGATTACGTTTCAGTTACAGTTCTGAGTTGGGATATTTGATGTAAGAGGTCAAATAGCCTTGATAATGGAATACGCTTAACAGTAAATTTAAGAAAACACCTTAAAGAAATAATAGCCAATTAATATAACCTCCAGCCATAATGTGAACACATCCTAAACCGTACATTCTAATTCAAATTAACCTTAATGAAGTAGTCATCTTGATGCTCGCACACAAATTACACGCAATGACAATATTTTAGTAGTACAGCAGTCACGATACATGATTCATTTAATAGTGGAGGAATGACCAACCGTTTTGCTTGCGTGTCGTTTTAGTGAGAGGCTGAGCGAACGTAATTTTTGTAGCGCATCATCAGTAGCGTAATTTATGGTCAAATTGAATTCGATGGACTACTCATTTTGCGTCATCGTATTCTGCAAATCTGTTTTTGAAATATTTGAAGTGTCAACCCGAGGAACATCGAAGGTTTTGAAGACCCAAGTAAGAATGTCTGAGAAAAGTTTACAAAACGGCGACATTAGACAAAAATGATTCCGGCCAGGGTAGCGGAATTTATTCGAAAGAGTCATTTGATGATTATACCACCAAAAAAAAAAAAAAAATTGGTGAACCGAATGTTATCTAAATTGTACAATAGTTCCGACTCGTCGACGATGAGACTCGAGAGTTAAAGCTCATGTTTAAGTAATAACAGACGCGTAAGCACCGCTCCTGCTTTATATCAATATGTATCATCATCCGTTACACACCAAGATTCCTTCGTCCCTTGAAAAGCACGTAAAGCCGTTGGTGCCGGCTGTCATTTGTAAATCTGTGACAGTAATTACGGATTGTCAGAAGTCAGAAAATTTGACATCAGCCAAGCCATGGAGTCTCGTGATCAGACTTACGCTGATTACCCGGATACTGAGTTGTGAAGGTCAGATAGGCAGACGCTCCCAGTAAAATACTGGTATTCAAATGCATTCAGTTTGACTGGAAGCTGACCCCAAGATTCTTGATCAGACCTTTATGTTTGTGCCATGTGCCAAAGGTTTGCCATCTCTATTACAGTAGGTAGGTAATCGTTGTTAGCTGCTAGTGCGATCTGGTTTGGGACATCGTTTTTGCATAATAAAAGAGCAATCATATTGTTATTGTTAGTGGAATGTGGAGCGTAGAATAGGTACCTAGTATAGATGTTATGTGTGAATGTTCATAAGAGATATCAATTTGGAATGTGTACTTGTAGCAGCTTTTCTGCTTCACATACGAACTACAAAAATAGGCTTGACAACACACAAATCCTACATCGTGCTATTAATCTTCTCTGCGAGTTTATTTTTTTTGTGTTGTTCTCCAACATAGGTAGATAGGTACTCTATACAATTTTAAAACAACGAGTTCAATTGTGCACCATTGTGTGCGCCATCAAACTAATAATAGTTTGATGGCAAAGCACAGATACCAGACATAATTCCCCCACCAGTTGCTTATCAGACATCATTTAGAGCTATGCGCAGTACAGAGGGTAAAGTCCCACAAACATCCATAGAAAAGGGAGGATCCTCCGACTAGACGGTTGTTGTGTCTGGTGGGCAACTTTTGTTATTCAGACTGTTGTATATGTTCAAATCGCACGGTAAAATCTGATACCGCGATGCAGGATTTCGTTTGGTTTGCTGCTGGCGGGATAGATGGCGATGCGGTTCTTTTTGTTGCCGTACAATTTCGCTTCGTTAGTTTTTCATGTGGTGGTATTGATGTCGCTACAATAACACCCAAACACAACAAAGGGATGATCCTCGGACCAAATGAAAGAGTTTCCCCTTTTCAATGGAGGTTGCGATACTTTTCAGTAGGCCAAAAACCGTACCTACAGCTCTTCAAGATAAAAAAATCTTAAATAACTCATCGAGATCATTGCTTTTGAAACTATGTATGCCCTGCAGCAGAAAAATCAGTTTCATATTAATATCATAAACAATTTTAGGACTGACAAAAGAGTCCCTTTAAAGCATTATCCAGTAGAACGTGAGATAAATTATCCAGCTATTTATAAGTAATAGTATGATAGTGACAGATACAAATAGTATTGCGCTACAAAGAAACAGACGATGCATCAAGTTGACGCCAAGCAAGATGCAATTATTGAAAACTATCATTAATTTTGTATTGTACGCGAGGACGATGACCTTAGTGTTGCAGAAGTTATAAATATATAGAGGGTATATATTAAAGCGGGCGGAGATGACCCTATCTGAAACTACGAGAAATAGCAAAGAATAGTCAAAGAAATCGGGCCCGATGTTGGTAAAAAACTAAGAAATACGGGTATTTAGCTAAATCCGGTTTGACTGGAAGCCGCCCCAATATAGTTGGGTAAAAGACTAGGTAGATGATGATGGTACCTAAGTATGATTCATCCGAAGCCGTAAAACTAATGAAAACACATATCAGTAACTTACATCCACATCACAAGTCAAAATAAGAAATCCTTAACGTAGAAACCTGAGAGCCCATTCTACAAATTTGTCAAAAAAAAAAATGTTTTTTTTTTACATTTTTGTCAGATTGCGACTGAGATACGAATTCAAACGTTGCTTAAAAATTAGTAGAATTGACCCTCTAATGATGGTATGCTGGTCTAAATAATTTAGAACTTCTTAAAGCTAACCGCAAATGGCTTGCTTAGGGCGTACATAGATGAACGTGACTACAATCCGTCATGCATGACTCATGCACTGACGAATCTTGACGGCGTTAACTCTGCTCTATAATTAACTTAAGCCTGACAGCTGACAGATGTCAAGTTATGCGCAGTTTACAAAGCATATTATAGTAAGACATGATGGCTAAGGTGCTTGCATTGCCTGAATTTTCGTTCGGGGAACTGGGGAAGTACATATACCTACGTAGGTATTTATCACTTTTTGTCAACAAAGAGTACCCGGCTAACTGCATATAAAAGGAGCCATCGTCGTATTTTAAGGAGCATCTTATAGTCCGGTTAAGCAGTTGATAGCCCTTTTTTTAAAGATGGGAAATCATCAAATGACTCCTGCCGCTCTGGGTAGCGCGGGAGGGAGTGTCAGACTCTTACTGAGTAAAACCCATCCATGCTCCTCCTAGTGCCTTCTGCGTTCCGGGGCCGCGGTAACTCTTTCGAACAAAATCCACAGCCCTGGAGTTGATAGCCCTTGCGAGTTAACTTGCTAGTGGCCATATCGAATAAAAAAAAAAAATAATAATAATTTTAAGTAGCATTCGCATCGTAGTCGGAAACTGTAAACACAACTCTAATTTTCTACATTTTGACAAGTATTTGACGTTGGTTGTCAATGATAATATTGCGACTTGAATAGGGATTTGACAACTATCAAAAATCGAGATGAATGAAAACCTATCCGTATCAATAAAATTGTACGATTTGCGAAATAATAATTAAAATTGATAGCAAAACAAGGGAGTTATAAGCTTTGAAGTTATTTCTATCCTTGTCATTCAAAATGTCGTTTGTAACTGGAAACTCGCAAATTCACAATAGCGATGCTAGTGAGTCACACGTCACACGTAATTAGTACTGTTTTTGTGTATCACAGATTTTAAAACACTCATAACTCTGTAATTTTTTGAGTTTTTTCTCTCTAGGGTTTGAGAAACTTACTAAAAAACCGGTCAAATACCCTAATTGAACACTTTTTAGAGTACTAGAACAGCTATAGTATGTCGTCATTGTCGCCTTGCAGCCTAATGACTCAAACATTTCTTTTTTTTTTTGGATGGGAATCATCAAATGACTTCTCCCGCTCTGGGCAGAGCAAACGGGACTCTCAGACTCTTATGACTAAAACCTCTTCTTTCCTTCAAAAGCTTTTTGCGTTCCAGGGCCACGGTAACATTCTACTCACCCTTTTTTATGGATGGGAAATCAGGGGGGTGGGTCATTTGATGATTTTCATCCATACTTTTTTTCCGCTCTGGGTAGAGCTGGAGGGAGTGTCAGACTCTTACTAACTTAAACCCATCCGTGCTCCTCCTAGTGCTCTTTGCGTTCCAGGGCCGCGGTAACTCCTTCGAACAAAATCCGCAACCCTGGCATGCTCTGGCAACGACATATGGATGCGTTCCTTGAACCAACACTCTCAGTTAAATATAGAGGAACGCACTTATGTATGTAACGCATGGTAGCTCACAGGTGTGGTCGAGTCATGCGCATAAACAAAGCATTTTGTACTCAGTGCCGATAAGCCTTGGTTATCTTTAAATAACCAATGTGTTGATCGGTATGTTGAGAAATACATACGTGCTTTAGTAATATTTAAGTAGCAGTTTTCTTTAGTATTGCAATCAATATGCTTATACTTTTCTAAACTAAGTTGGCGACCCCAATTTCCTATCTATTCGGATGCAGCATTGAATATCATGGCCATTTAGACCATATTGTCCATAGAACCGATGACTGTTCGGGTAAATGAATTCTTGTTGAGTGGAGACCGCGTATCGGCCAATATAATAAAGAAGACCTTAACAATTCAAAAGTGCCTGTAACTGGTCTATTTGAAATAAAGGAGTTTGTATTTGTATTTGACACGCCCTCAGGCTAGGCTGAGCGACGATCTTCGTAGGGTTGTTGGTAGTAGCTAGCAGCTGGATGAGAGTTGCCGGAAATCGAGTTCAATGACATGCACTAGGAGAGGGCTATGTCCAGCAGTGGACTGCTATAGGCTGATGATGATGATGACGACTGAATATCAGTATTTTACATTGAACGACTGCCTGTATGACGCTCGCAATTCAGTTACTGCATAAAACAATAATCCTTTGAAAAGAGTTGATTTCCCTACCTAAAATTTTCAGGTATCATCAGATACCTGATTATTTTTATTTATAAACTTAATATAAATCAAAACTAATTTATTTAAATTAGACTGAGGTCCAGGAAATAGTTATTGTACCTCTTATTTTTACATAAAGACAATCCCCCAATACCAAAGCAAATTAAGGTATCTATAACAAAGATAAATAGTTTAATCATATCAGCTTATAAAAACTCGTTAACACCAGCAAAACATGAAAATTCGAATAAAAAATAAACAAAAGAGTGCATTTAGCGCAAGGCTGTGAAACCGGGACGGAAGCACACGATTACCTCCGAAGTTGGTCGAATGGCGTGCATGGCCGTGTGCATAGACATAGAAGAATGGTCAGAGCTCTACCATCACTAAAATACATGATGACTGATAATTGAGTGCGTACCTACGAATGAGAGACTAGTTATTGACTGCTATCTATTAAATAAGATGTTCGAGAGCTAATTTGCACCGATTTTGACCGCAATAGCTTGCGTTTTGCTCTAGAATACCCACTTTCCTTTGCGTGTTGTTGTGTCTACAATACCCATTTCATGGAACGCATTAAATTAATCAGTCACCCAACATATCAGTCTATTTTCTGTGACAGTGACATTACAGGCCTGTGACTAGGAACCACCAGAATTCTAGAAAAATACAACTAGATATACAAAGGATCTGCCAGATCCCTTTGTCTTTCTCACTTCACAGCCAGATAACGAACGCTCAGTCTATTCTTCTTTGTGTGCGTATGACCGTATGCGTATGTTGGCTGATGTTTGCAAGGATTTACCTTGTTTGCAAGTTTAACATAACATAATACATAATTAGGTATCGCTCCTGTATTTCCCATTACAGTAGGCAGTGCTATTTTAAATTATATGAAGACAAAGTCCGATCGGAACCGAACCGATCATTCCGTAATGCGTTAACTAGCTTTTGTACGCGCATAGCCCGCTTTTATTCGTTCCCATGCCTATAGCCTTCCTCATAAATTTAGCTATCATAAACAATAAGAATTTTCCAAATCCGACTAGTAGTTCCAAAGATAAGCGCGTTCATACAAACAAACAAACTCTTCAGCTTTATTATATTAATAATATAATATAGCATAACATATTAATTTACGTGTGTATTAATATACTAAGACCTACGTCTAAAAAGTCAGTTAAGATCTTTTTAGAAGAAGAGTTTAGACGGAAAGAAAATGATTTTTCCCATTCTATAATTAACTTAAAATTACTCTCACTGCTATGTATACCGTGAGGAGACGAGAGATTCACAGACACTTATCTGGACTAGATTATCTACTATAGTAGATAGTCTAGCCCAGATAAGTGTTAAAAGAATCATTCACTTGTTATATAATATAAAAAGTGAATGAAATGAACAGATAAGATTTTCAACAAATAAGACGAATTACAACAGAAAAAATACAAACCTACTAGATTAGCCATGACATAATTGGGCAAAACCATCAACAACCGTCAACAGGCTAAGTACGGGTTGCTGTAACCTTCCCAGGCTAACCAAGCAGACTTCCCGCAATTGTGAATAGTTATCATCTGGTCAGTGAAGGGCGGAAGCATGGAGTCGAGTTTCATGGCTCGGCTCACCTACATCCATGTGGACCGTTGTTTTTGCTAGAAGCGGTCAAACAGAAATAACTACTGTAAGAAGAGGACCTAAACAAAGTACCATTCCATCAAATTTTTCTCTTATTCTAAAATTCCAAAATGTTCGGCATTGACAACATGCAATTTGAACTTTATGAAATTCGTAAATGCTCAAGCCGCGTTTCCACCTACAAGCAACTTGCATGCAAGTTTAATTATATTATAGGGCTCGATAGATCAATTGATCATAAACTTCTAATACCTTGGTAACTTGCAATCGAATGCAATGTAAATGCGAGCTGGTTGCTGGAATCGTATAGCCTTAGAATGCCCCTTGATCTAGCACCGAAGCTGTCTGTGGTTAGATGCTGAATTTGTTTTGAAATTCTGATGATAGTACTTTCGTGCTATGGCTACGGCTGTCATAATTTGATCTTTAGATGCCGTTACGGATTGTCAGAAACCAGTAAATCTGACACCAGTCTTGCCAAGAAGTACCGTGTTACCCAGTTAATGGGTTGTGGTGTGGAGGTCTGGTAGGTAGCCGCTCTACGTAAAATACTGGTACTAAGCTGAATCCAGTTTGATTTGGAGCCGACCCCGATATTGTTCGGAAAGGGCTATAGTATGCGCCAGATAAATGAAGAATAACGGTCATTGACCCACCTACATTTATTGACACACTTCATTTCAAAAACAGAAATGACATAAAGCTGTCCTGAATCGACATCTATTGTGATCCTTACTGTTCTAGTAATGAAAAACGATTCATAATTTACTGTCCGGGGGTTATTCTTCATTTATTTGGCGCCTACTAAAGGTAGATGATCTTTGTGCTACCCTTGTCGTGTCCGCTATTGTTTGGGAGACAATCCATTTCAGAAGGTACAGGCACATCAAGCTACCCAAAACAATTTTTGTCCCAATCAATCTTGAACCTAACCAACACTAGCGATAAGGTTGAAAATCTATTGAAAACATTTGGCAGATTGTTGTAGCTTGATGTGCTGGTCTGTACTGGGCCAGTGGGTTGTAAAGGATCAGACAGCCAGTCGTCATAGCAAGTATAGTTCTGGTACACTGCTGCATTTGGTAAGACTGAAAGCTGACCTCAACATATTTGGGAAAAGGCAGCAGATCGTGATTTATTTCGCCTATGTTTTACCCTCAAACCTCTCACACTTAAGCAATTTGTAACATTCTAACAAAACAACTATCACTGAAACATTCTCACATATCACATACAAAAAATAACTAAAACGAAATAGTAATTCACACGATGTGAAAGCGAAAGGCAACCAGTAAATTTGACCGCACATTTAGAACAGTTTCATTACACAATACACCGAAATTTTAATTATTAGAACGTTACTAGTTTCGCAATTAATTGTAAAACAAGAAGTGAACAAGAAATGAATGAGTTATGTGCAGATTATATTATTGGTATTTTTTGTTTATTAAAGTTATGTCATTATTGAGTTTCGTATTGTTCGTGATCATAGATAAATTCTCGTGTATTTGGTATGCTGTATTTTTTCTACTTGTTGTCAATTGCATAGGTATTAGTGTCCTCTTGTCTGCTAATAAATAATCTACGATTCCGTATGTCTGGAGAGCAATGTGCATAGTAAATGCAATTTTGTGAGTATGTTTAGGTGATCGTGTACGCCACTGAAGCTGTATTGTACCTGTACTGTATTGGATAAACTTCTCCAATGTTTCTTTTCTAATACTGTCAATGAATTACTATATTATCACGATTGTGCATTCAACACTCATCATTACAATCGATTTTGAATCGTGAAGATATAAAAATAATATGACTTGAAACAGTTATATAGGGGCTAGAGTGTTACATAATGTGTGTACCGGTTCCCATGGAGTTTGCATTTTTTTTGTTCGAAATATTATGAATTTATAGATAAATTCATATTGCGTGTGACCATAATCTCACCTGATGGAAAGCAAAGATGTGGTCGACGATGGAGCACGCTCCCCCAAATGGGGTTTGCCATAATTGCCACGCTTGGCAGACGGTTTGGCGATTGCAGTGTAGCTGTAGCAATGTACCTATAGAGAATTCTGCTGCCCATTCTCTGGTAAGTCCCTTAGTCGCCTACTTACGATACTCACGGGAAGTGAATGGTGCTATTCTTTTACGTCCGGACACCATATTAGGAACTATTTACTATGTATAGTATATGTGTCGTGGTGCATCGTCGTATATCTTGTTAATTCTTATAAAATAAATGAAAAAAATACCTTTACCGATAAACCACAACTTCATTTAGTTTACATCCACATAAAATCTTTAATAACTCTTACTTTCAAGCAATTTCTTTCACAGTTTTTCACTTGCATATCACTCTCGCGCACATGCTTAATGCACGTGCATGAAATCGGAGCGCGGTGCAGTTGCGCGAATCTTACGTCACTGAGACATTCACCTGCGGTAACAACGACCGCTGACATGGGGTGAGCAGAATGCTTAGCGAACAAGATGGAATGAGATGTGTTGATGGCGTGTGTTATGGTGGGTACACACGATACATACTTCCATAAACTTCTATAGAACTTTAACTTTTTGTCAGTGCAACAAAGCAATGCAAACGAAACTGTTATTTTACAATATGATATGTTACTACACTATAAAGGTATACCATTATAGTGTGCGATTTACATATTCGTAAAGATCTGTCGTTGGCATTCGCATTTCCAGTCAAAATCTGTCAAAAAACCTCAATTTCTACACATTTTTGACAAATTGTGACGGATATGCGAATGCGATCGTTTCTTAAAAATTACGGCGGGAAAATTACGGCGAATTTTCGAACAAAATCCGAGGGTTTTTTTCGAAAGAGCCACCGCGGCCCTGGAACGAAAAGGGCACTAGGAAGAGCACGGATGGGTTTTAGTCAGTAAAGGTCTGACTAAAACCTATCCGTACTCCTCCCGCTCCACCCATAGCGAAAGGAGTAATTTGATAGTTTCCCATCCGCAAAAAAAAGGTGAGTGGGCAATTCTTTTCTTTACCTACCGAAATTTTAATGATGAGTCGTAGGTTAGAAGTATATTTGGATTCGACAGTAAGTAGGTGTTTTTTCACTTTGTAACTTTTTATCTTGTTACGGAAATAGTAACTACGTTTTATCTAAGTACACTTTTTCCTGTTTTAATATTTGATGTAAAAATAAATAAATAATTTGTTTATTTAAATAGCACTGTGTATAGTATGCGCCAGATAAATGAAGAATAACGGTCATTGACCCACCTACATTTATTCAAAAACATAAATAATGACATAAAGCTGTCCTGAATCGACATCTATCGTGATCCTTTCTGTTCTAGTAATGAAAAGCGATTCATAATTTACTGTCCGGTTCCTACGGAGAGGTATTAAGGAAAGGTCAGTGACCGTTATTCTTCATTTATATGGCACCTACTATAGCAATCTATTGAAGTTTGGGTAGGTATTCTATTATGGTGTCAGATAACAAGATTTAATTACTTTTAGCGAAGGCGTCTTTTAACGTTTACATATAAGTAATTTTTGAAATTACATTCCTTACTGGTTTCTGCAAGCTTGTTGCCCGCGTAAAAGTCAATAAATATCTATCCCAAGTCTTATTTCAGTTGGGACTGGTCATCTCTCAGCTGCTACGGCTTATGTCAATGATTTTTTGTTTTTTTTATTGCTGCTAACACTTTTGCGTGCATTTCTTTCTACATCGTTCTCAAATAGCCAATTAGCTTAATCAGCGTTTTAATTGGTTAGCCTAGCCTTTCATTTAAATGTGACGATGTTTCAGTGACCTAAGTGACATCTTTTGTTCAAAATCATTTAATTTTTTTTTTTTATTTATTTATTTATTTCGATCAACTTAGGATCATACAATTACACTTAATTACATTTAAAATTAGAAACCATTATTAAAAATTAAAATAATATTTTAATATTAGTCAGCACGTGAACCATGCAGCAGTGGTTTACGTACTGACAGTCGAAACGTTCAGCAAAAGCGTTCAGGATACTGTTGCGGCTGGCCCGCACTCTACGGACCAGGGATGTGCACCGTTTGCGCATGATTGTGTGGAAACAATCTACACGCGCCTCGGCAAACATCCCCGACGCGCTACAGAAGCGAGGCAGCCCCAAGAGCACCCTGAACACGTTGTTATATTGGACACGTAGAGCGCTGTACTGTTTCTGCGTGTAATCCATCCACAGACTGCCAGTATAAAAGGACGTACAAAATGCCCGAAATAGGGCTATTTTAACGCCCCCCGAACACCGAGCAAATCTGCGGGCTATCATATTCGCACGAACAGACAGCGCCCTACGTTCCCTTTCAATGTCTGCATCGTCCCTCAGGTCAGAGGTTAATAAATGTCCAAGATATTTAAACGTATCAACTCTTTTAAGTAGGCATCCGTTGAGCTTAATTGCTGGTAAGTAACCTGGACACCTCCTGCTGGCCCGAAAGACCATGCACTCACTCTTGTTCGTGTTGTACAACAAACCATGTTCTTCAGCATACTTTTCACAGATGCCAATCAGCTTTGACACACCACAGACAGAGGCGCTCAGCAGCACCATGTCGTCAGCGTAACTGATATTGTTTAGGCAAACACCTCCAATATGGCAACCAACATGCGTACTGCTGAGCCTCTCTATCAGCGCATTAACATACAGGTTGAAGAGCTTCGGTGAGGTCAGCCCTCCTTGCCTCACGCCGCACTCCAACCTGTAAGGGGTCGAATAAGCCCCCGACCATCGAACAACATTGACCTGATTGTTGTACCAGTATTGAAAGATACGGATCACTTCGTCCGGCACTGACGCTTGCTGCAGTTTTTGCCACAGCAGATCATAGCAAACCAAGTCAAATGCCTTCGACAAGTCGAGGAAGCAAGCAAAGACAGGTGTACTTCTATCAGTGTAGTACTTGACAGTCTGCTTTAAACACAATATGGCTGTTTCTGTAGAGAGACCTTCTTTGAAACCAAACTGGTTATCATGTAAATTCAAGTACTTATCCAGCTGAGTGTTAAGCAAACCATCAAGCACCTTCGAAATGACAGTGGCCAATGAAATGGGCCTATAGTTGTTCTTATCGCTAACATCACCGGTTTTATTCTTAATAATTGGCACCACCACAGTCTTCATCATCTGCTCAGGCAGATACGAATGTCCTAAACACAAGGAGTAGAACATCGCTAAGACTCTGGGAAGATGATGACCAGCATGCTTCAGGTGTTCAATACTTAAGTCATCGTGGCCTGGAGATTTGCCTCTCGACATAGACATAATGACATGTCTTACCTCCTTTGCCGTAAACCGGACACTGAACTCCTGACCACTACAACCAGCACTGCTTGTAAACTGTGACGGTCCCAACGGTGACGAGACAGCAAAGTGCTGCCTAAATAGTTCGGCAATCCCTGTGACATCAGCAGCGCCACTGACACTCACCGGCAGGCCCGGCCTACTACTGAGTTTATCGGTGGACTTCCAAAAACCGCGGAAGTCGCCCCTAGAATGATGCGACGCCAACATGTCCATTTTAATTTGGTCACTATGGTTCTGGCACCACCGTAAGCGCGACTTAAAAATTCTTCGACTTGTTTGCATATCTATCCAAACACGACCCTCGCGCGGCTTACCATAAGACACCCACTGCTCAAACTTTAGCCTGGCCTGCCTGTGAGCATCACTCACGTGCTTATTCCACCCCATTACAGGTTTCCTATTTCGCACATGAGATCTACGCTTGGAAACGTCCGTGTGTCACTGGGTTGTGGATTTTGAAATAAAAAAGAGTTACTTAGTTCCTTCAAGCTAGTAACAGATCGACAAATCTGAATTATATTTTAAACGTATCCTATAAAAATGACATCTTTGTTTATATCTTGCAAGTATTCAATTCGTCCTTGCTCCCATTAAATATTCAATGAGAACATTCACACTATCAATATCAGCCAGCTCTGACATCAATATTGTATCAATTCCCAGAAAAATCGGTTCCAGGTATCATAATGTATATAATTCTTAGGTAAGCTAGAAAGTCTTTGAGAGGGGAGTCTTTAAGTCAAGAGTGGTTAGGTTACTTCTAGGCAAGCGTGCTCCATCTTCGACCACATCATCGCTTACCATCAGGTGAGATAGTGGTCAAGCGCGTGCCTATCAATAATAATAAAAAAAGAAAGCACTACAAATGTCAGCCGGGGCCAACGGCTTAACGTGTTTTTCAAGGTACGGAGGAATCACGATACGTTAAGATGGTCACCCATCCATAGACCAACCTAGGCAAGCGTTGCTTAACCTTGAAGATCGACCCGTGCGGCTGTTATTATTTAGCCACGACTGCTCCTCTTTTTATTTTTTATTACCTTCCAATTTGTTCCAGGTAATGTAATATCAATAATAGACACGATTTATTTGTTTAGTTATTATTATTAACTTTATCTACACTCACAACGTTATGTTCCAAATATGAGTTCAAAAACGAATGCATAAATACATACTTTTTTTTTTCGTGGATAGGTAAAATTTAAAAAAAAAACCATTACAGTTCAACATTTTCCTTCGATTTTTAAACAACTGCATCATAAAATAACTTTTTAATTTTTATAGCACACTTTTTCTTTTTAATTTTTGGCGCGGGCTTATTGACTTAAGTCAATGAGCCAGCTTTTATCTTTGTCTATGTTTGAGCGCGCTGCGCAGTCATTCGAATACGCAATGAGAATATCCGCCATATTGGAATTAACTATTTTTTCACTTATTTTATTTCAACTGTATCAGTGAAGATAAAATAGTGTATGCAACGGCATATAATTAGGTATTAAAACACTCGTGTGATGCTATTATCACACTCGGCTACGCCTCGTGTGATAAACCCACACTCGTGTTTTAATAACCCTTTTTATATGGTCGTTGCATAAACTACTATTATGCACAAAGTTTAAGTTAAATGCCTTAGGCAATTAAACATAAATCCTCGATGCACAAAAAACAATTTTTCTAACACATAACTCGACAAAACGTTTCCTACATTTTGTCGAGTACTAAACAGCAGATTCATTTCTCTTTTAAAAATAATCACGTTGTATATTGTAGAAATATTATCCCTAAACCTCCAAAAAATAAACGAGTGACATTATACCCATTATACAGAGCGCGAATTGACATTTATCAATCATTAGCCAAGCCCCATTGCCTTCATTCATCACAAACTCACAAACTGGTGTTGATCCAGGCTTACAGGAATACAAAGGTATTATTATGGCGCGCAGCGGCGCAAACCATAGGAAAAAATATCATGCGTTGACGTAATCGGCCGTTGATAACAAAATCCATGTAAACGGCGCATTATCCTTGAGTACATATTTGTTATATTAAATTGTGATGAGATTGAAATATTGACCTACTATTAAGTTCCTACTTGATAGGTTTTAACTACTTTGTGATGTAGTTAATCTTGAGGAGCTGTTATAATCTGATACATCACTGACAGTCAACGGTACATCACTAAATTAAGTCGTGTTAACCATTCTAGTTTTATTGGTGTGCAATAAATTATATTCTATTGAGGAGCTCGTGGCTAAAGAATAACAGCCGCACGGGTCGATCTTCAAGGTTAAGCAACGCTTGCCAAGATTGGTACGTGGATGGGTGACCATCTTAACATACAGTTTCCTCCATGCCTCGGAAAGCACATTAAGTCCCGGCTGTCATTTGCAGATCTTTGGCAGTCATTACGGATTGTCAGAAGCCAGAAAATCTGACTCCAGCCTTGCCAAGAAGTATTGTGTTACCCAGACATAGTAACCGATCGTCTACCGACTGCATACGGTCGATAACTCCTAAAACCGCCCGTACACTGTCAATTTGAACGCGATCCACTGATCAGATCATTGATTTTGATCGTGGATCGCGTTCAAGTTTGACTGTGTACGGGCGGCCTTAGGACTTAACGACTGAATTCGGTCGTTATGCGATCGTTAACTGGATCGAAACTTTCCGCACAGATTGTCATCACTGGGAGACAAGGCTTAAGGTCAAATTTGTCCGCTCTACTATGGCCTCTCTCAAGGAACGAACTTCATCCTTGCTAGTTTTACGTGTCTCATCGTTACAAAAAACATTAAAAAGTTTAATTCTGTCAACATCCTTTTGAAGATCCAGCTGTCCCGATTTAGATATATCTTATGAGTGGAGCGATGAAGATTAAGTAGCCAGTTGAGATAAGAGCCATTGCTAAGAGCTGACCAGTTCAACAGTCAAACATACAATCGTCAAACTCCGTAATTCCAGTCTCAATCTCCAAGTTATCAGGAACCAGCATTAAAATGGTGACTGTTAACTTAATTTTCTATTTTGAAGATCCTTTACGTACTAACTCATAAAAATATCCTTGTATTTTGTTAAATTGATATGGTTGCATTTAACCACAATCTCACCTGATGGTAAGCAATGATGTGGTCAACGATGGAGCACGCTTGCCTAGAAGTAACTTTTTCACTCTTGACTTGAAGACCCCCTGGTTGTAGCCATCAGAAAGCACATACTCTGGCAGAGAATAATCACCCACTTTTTTTAAATCAATACTGCCATTTTTGATCTTGTTATTCATGCAAATAATAATAATGTCAGAATTTTCAGTAGCGTATTCAGTAGGTACCTATGTCGCAGCCAACTCGCTTGATCAGCCGTTTAATTGGTGGCCTAGCCTTTTCATTTAATTACGCCGATTTCTCAGTGACCTCTGTGACATCTGTGGCTCAATATTGTTCAATTACTTGCCCATGTCACTTATGTCGCTGATAAAACGGCGCAGTTCAGTGAAAAGGCTAGGCTTTTGATGAAACGGCTGATTAAGCTAATTGGTTACGACAGAGACATAGGTTCTGTAAGTATTCCACTATAAAGTAAGAGTTGCATATGTGTTACTTTGTATACATATTATTACGTTCAGTATTTGGAGATTTCCCAACTGTTCTTGAAGGACTATGATCTGTAGTCTCTGTAAGTATATTCACTTCTGGATTAAATACGTCCACTTTTTCGTGGAGCCAAAGTCAAAGTCAAAGCATTTATTTCAAATATACCATTCACAGGTACTTTTGAATTGTCAAAGTCAGTCAGTCAATAACATGAACCTATTTGCATGTTCCAAAGCGTAGATCTCTATGGAGAAGAACGTGCAAGAAACTCCACGGACACTCTCTATTTTATGTTTTACGAAGGTATTGTGTTTTCATGATTTCCGGTTGCCGGTATCTAAATCAGCCTTATATTCCCAGTTTTATTATATTAACTGGCATATTCATCAAAAAAATCGAGCCACATGCTTGGTACTGCAGAAGATTTCAATTTGAATTATTTAAAGAAAATGTGAATCAAGAACCCGTAAGTTGTTACGACGACAAAGCCTTTGCAATATTCTCTGCTTATCAACTTTTGGGTTTCTGCTACCACCCACATTCTGATTAAGAATCTGCTATTCATTCGTTATGGTTAAAAAGGTTTTATGAATACGGCTGTATGCCTTTAAGATGATCAACTGATAGAAATAAGTAAGTATGAATGTGCATGGTCGACGCCAGATAAATTTACAATAACGGTCATTGACCCACCCACATTTATTAACATACTTAATTCTGAAAACAGAAATAAAGACAAAGCTGTCCTGAATCGACATTTATCGTGATCCTTTACATTTTCTTGTAGTGAAAAACGATTATTTATTGTCCAGGCAAATTTATCTGGCGGCGACCATAGTTGTATTTATGTGGTCGTAAATACAACAACAATTTGAAAGGTGAATGGTAGAGCCGCTCTACACAAATAAACGAAACAATACAATAAATATGTCACCAAAACTAAACGAGCTATAGGAAAACAAATATAGAGACGAGGATAAAACCTGAAATATTGCATATTGAGAACTGTGGAGCCATTTTTAGTAGTAGTGCGTAATATTTAACCTAAATGTTATATAAACCGAGTCCATCAAATACGTATTACCTATAAAAATATGATTGAACGCTGCTGAACATTTAACTTACCTGATGACGACAAGCGGAGATCGATAACACACGTGCCGTACTCAGTCGCCGGCAGGCAAGTAAAACAGAAGATAACAACAAAACAACAACAAAATAAACAATAAAACACACGAAAACAACAAAATCTCCTCTCAGTGTTCAACTGTCACTCAATTATGAAGTAGACGTTTAACATACACACAGAAATTCGGACACCCGGCGTTTTCCCGGCCAAAATAAAAACCAGAAAAACGTAAAAAACCAAAAAACTAAACTTCCTGACGTAAATTAAATGTGTTTTTTAATGTTTTGGTGAATAAAATGATTGTTTGGAACATAAAACACAGGTAGAATGTTGATATTTTAGTATTGCAACGAGTTTTTTAGTATGATGAGCGCGCGTCGCACCACTGCATACACCGGCGGCGCGGCCAATACTGAGCACGAACCGATGGAACAGAACGTAGCCAGAGAAAAAACAAACTAGCTCGCACTGTGCCTCTTTGGGCGCAGTAGGAAAACTATGTCCGTCTCTGTCTAACACACTGTGTTCGAGAACCATTTTCCCGCTTAGCAACGTGTCGTTGCGGACTTCAGTGGTTGCCTTAGTCATCAGTGTCTACGACTGTAGTGTTCCCTATTATACTTACATCCCGATAAGTGCCTGTTTTATAAACACGGCACTCCTTGCACAGCCGGTACGCTCAATGTACTAACTGTCACATATGGCAAGGTCCATTTGTGTAGATTCTTAGTACTGGTTTCAGGATCATCTGTTACAGCTGTTAGAGGCTTTTCATTTTAGAGATTACGGATCAAAGGACCATTCAATACGATATCAGTCTGTGACAACGATTCGATTTCGAATGGTGAATCGATGATTCATAATTTTACAGATGTTCTCATGTTCAACTTTCATTCATAAACTGAACTGAAGTTGAAGAAATCATAATACGAATTGATTTACTAACACACCTGGTAAATTAAATTTTGATTAAGTAGAAATCTTAATACTGCGTACACTGTACCTACTGGTAATCAATGGCACATACATTACATAACATCATGCTTGTGCTCTCGGAACGTGTATGTAGGCAGAAGTGTTTGTTGATTCACCTGATGTTTCAAGTTCCATATATGTAATTAGAGGGAGAACCAACCATTCATAGCGTTTACTCCTTCTGACATTTCATTAAAACTGACAAGTCCAGAGTCCTTATTCTTGGAAATGATTGAACCGATTTGAGAGAAACTTATTGAGCATACGCAAAATACCTAAGGGTGAGTTTTTTATCAGTAGTTACCAATTGGTTAACAATGACATCCAATTCATCATCAAATTAGCGCACTTTAAGATCATAATCATTCTCCTGTCCAAAAATATCCCAATGTACATACCTATATGTGTCCCTCGCATCGTCTCTTTTTCCTCAACACGACTTTACTAGCGGTCGATATTTAAAAAAAATTACACAGGCTTACATGGACACTTAAAAAACATCACGAGCTTGCACGGTTCGAATCGGTCGTTCCTCATGGAGAAGAACTGGCAATAAACCCCATGGTTCTATCTATCTAGCGTATTTTATACCACCGCTGGGCAATGCTGGAATAGGGAGAGGGTGTCCTCCAAATAACTAAAATGTATTTATAGAATTAAAATCATCAATATCATCAACAAAATTCTCTCAGTTAGAATTGATGCCAAATGTAGTATTTTTTATACTTTTATTTGGCATCAATTCTGACTTGTATTGAAGATTGTAATGATTATAATTCTATAAATACGTACTTGCTACGACCGCGAATCATATTTTGACCAAGAACAACCTGACACTGACCTGCGAATTGCAAAAAGAAATGTAAAAATTTTTGAATTTCGCGGGCTACCCTGGCGCTTCCACCTTAATGTGGATAAGCTATAAAAGTACCGGTAACCTAAAGAAGCGTTGTTTTTTGTGAAAAATGAGCGTTACAAAGAATATGATTTCTGAAACGATGACCTATTAACACTGTATCTTGTTTCTAGATACACCTTGATACTGACCAGCAAATTTGCAAAAAGCGTAAAAAAAATGAATTTCGCGGGCTACGTTGGCGCTTCCACCTTAACACATACATAAAATTGATCAATATTACCAACTGTCAATCATTGAGTTGACTAAAGATGAAATTGAATAGACATTCAGAATGGGTTTCTGAATGAATGTGTTAATATACTCAATTTCTCCGATTCCTTTTAACACGTTCTTTCACTGAGGTTTGGAAATCTAATACGTCTACTATTCATTACTTTGTTTGTATTCTTGGGTCTTCTTTGAAGTAATAAGATTACGTTTTGGTTATGTTACCTACCTTGTTCAAAGGAAATCGTGGAAATCTTTTACCTTCTATTCAAGTCAAATAATGGGTAACCTAGCAATAATTGATGGCTTACGCTATTGTATCTGAAAATGTATCAAACTGGCTTTTGCAAGCGGCTTCATCTAGCGTGTGAAGTGTTTTATCCCAAGGGAACTTTTTACCTGGAATAAAAAGTCCTTATCCAGTTTATAGTCTACACGTGTCCCAAGTTTCATTCAAATCTGCCCTGCCGTTGTCAAAAATTAAAATACACAGATTCCCATTTTTGTTTTAGGTACAATTACAGCAGAGTTATGTTAGAAAAATCTCAATAAAATCAATTTCGGATGTTTTATCAGTATTTTCGTGCTTCGGCCATGTCGAATTGTCGATACTTATCACGTCTTCAGAGTTTCGCTTCGTAATTAGTGATGTTTTACTTCGACCACCACTACTTTTGCCTTTTTGAACGATTTTTTTTATTGAGGAATGGGCTTGCTCTTGACCTCGATCACGCCTGATGGAAAGTGATAGATGAGTTGCAGTATTCTAAAGAAGCAAATAATACTGGCAAGGTTCGTGGTCAACAGGTCAACATATATGACGATGATTCTAATGACGCATTGATTTAATGCAAATACCGTCATCGGCCAAACAAGACTAAACTACTTGATAAACATTCTAAGAAATTATGCTCAATTTATCGACAGATCGTTACCAATCTCAAGGTGCATAATACAAGTGCTGTAAAGATGATGTGCCTCACCAGAACCAAACTCTTTAAATAAATGAACTTAGACAAATAATAATAATTAATTTCTATTAATCAAATACAATGTTGACCCCGAAATCGCGAATAATCAAGCCCTTTTTATTTTCACATCAAAATATTTTATACTTCAAATGTTTGTTAGTCGTGTACATTTGACTTATTAAGTTACTGTAGTGTTAGTATGGTTATCGATATATATTTTATCTTCCTGTGATGTGGATCCCGTTCGGGTGAAGGCCTCGTCTTTCTTCTTCTATAATGTATCTCTGGCGAGGGTCATCCATTATTGCCCTGCTTTTAACAATATCATCAGCCCACTGTTTTGTTGGTCTACTTTTCTTTTCCGTACTGGCCCTTTCCGAGTTATTATTTATATTTGTATTATTATATTTATCGATTTAAGCGCACATAAATGTATGAGGCAGTATATTTTTTTTTCGAAATTCAGTATTGGTCACATAATAAAAGTTGTTCATAATTATATATAGTCTGTAAAACGTTGTATTTGTTTTTGGATTTGTAATGTGTCTCTCAGTAATGAGAAGTACGACTTAAGGAGGAGGAAAATCCAATATCTTTGCAGTGCATGATACTTACTTATAATATATTAGCCATTACCCCAGCGCACGGATAAAGCAGTTCGATAGCGTTTTTTCTTCCGGCTTACTTTAAAAATATCAATATTTAAGGCTAACCAAGAACTTATGCGTAATGCTAGATATTAAATAGTACAGTGTAGATTATAACTAGGTACTAATAGTTCTCCTTCTAGTTATTTGCAAAGGAATGCTTTGAGTATAGTAGGTACACAATAATGAGAAACGATCAAAGACACGGTGAAAGATTACTAAGCGAAAGATGACATCGCTGGCTCGTAGGTAAATACTGAGATGACTGAATGGCCTATTGACGAATAGGACATCCAAAAATTTTAAAACGAAAATTAGAATAAGAATAGCGATGAAATATTTAATCGATTATTTGCCTAGTTCTTAGTTCACAATTGAAAGGTCGAAGTTGATAATGAAAACATCTGCATAATAAAGGTTGTTGACAGTATAACAAGATTAACAAGAGAGTATGATGTTTGTGGTGATGGCATATTATTATTTTGACACGTGTTTATAATTGTGAGTCATGCTCTATTGACACGGTTGGCATACGAAAAACTAAGGAGACTAGCATGTCATATTTGTTTTATTACGTCGCACTGAACTGTGACTTCTATTGCTTGGCACTTTTGATCACATAAGGATTTAAGAATTGTAAAAATCATTTATGTCAACCTCTCGGTTTCTTCTTCTTAGACAATATATTTAGTATTAATTTTGCTGATTTTCTTCGAAAGAGTCACCGTGACCCTGGAACGCAAAGGGCGTTTGGAGGAACATGGATGAGTCAATAAGAGTCTGACGCTCTTTTCCGCTTCGGCCAGCGGAAAGAGTAAAAAAAAGTATTAATTGGCTTTAATTTTTTTCCAAACATAACAAATTAATGTATGACATTATTGTCTTTTAAGGGTTCCTTACCCAAAGGGTAAAAACGGGACCTTGTGTGTCTGTCTGTCCGTCCGCCCGTCTGTCTGTCCGTCTGTCACAAAGCTGTATCTCATGAACCGTGGTAGTTAGATAAATGAAATTTTCACAAATGATGTATTTCTGTTGCCACTATATCAACAAATACTAAAAAACAGATCTTTGGCAATCGTAACGGATTGTCAGCAGCCTCAAAATCTGACACCAATCTTGCCAAGAAGTACCGTGTTACCCAATTAACCCTTAATTCGATAGTGGGAAGTATACTGGACATCGACTTTGAAAAAATCTGCAGCATTGTTTTTTAACAATATTATTTTTTTTATATATGGAATGACTTGGTTCTGTCCTACATTATTACATAAAGAATAACTGTCAATGAGAACGTGCGCTCGGCCGGTCAGTCGACGCCGCAACGTCAGGGAGGATAAACGCGTCGCGACCGCTGTCGGTAAGTCCCGATTTATTTAATTTTTTTGGTCTAAAATAAATAGTTATTTCTTTTCTGTATATTCCCTTATGTATTTGTATATGTACGTGTATACTAAAATCATAATATTACTTATAGATTTTTCGTTATTCTCTGCGAAACTTGTGTGTCCAGTATACTTCCCATTGCCGGGTTCTCGAGGGTTTAGTATGGTTTTGTGATGTGCAGTATACTGGACATTGCCAACGAGACAGACAACTAACAATTAGTATCATATTATGAACTAATATCTATATTATGTATGTTATATGTTATTTATGATACCTAACAATATTATTATTTACAGGTCTTCAAAAAAACATCACATGCTTCAAAATTATAATTAGCTTTAGTGCCACCAATTAACGCTCTATTGGACATAGAAGGCCAGACCAGTTCATATGAAGAACCAGATTTTCACAATGGCCAGGAAATTGATGATGTCTCATCAGATGCACCATTCATACCATTGTCATTGGAAAACCTGATATTTTCGACAGCAACAATGGCACTGACGATTCTTCTAACGGCGAAATACCCAATAGCGAGCCAGGGGGTCTACTCTCTAAGCCCGTAGTTCGTAGTTTCGGCCTTAGTATCGGGCGTTTTCTACTCCGTATCACCTATCTAACCTTACCTAACCTAACCTAACTGTCAAATTGTGTTGTCATTCATTCTTAGTTCGGGTTCGGGACTAATCGTAAGTCCATAGGTGATACGGAGTAGAAAACGCCTGACACTAAGGCCGAAACTACGGACTTCGAGCTTAGAGAGTAGATCGCCAGAAGTCGAAAAAGAACTACCAGTAGCTCTCACACCAATTATGAAGGAAGTGTTACCATCTACCAGCCAGGTAAACCATGATGTTATTCCGACCTTATCATCAATCCAGTCTGTGCTGGACATATCACCGGCACCTAATATTGTAAATACCAGGTTAAAACGAAAAAAACCAGTCCATACCAACACTCGCATTAGACATGTCAAATCAAAAAAGCGTAAGACAACCAGTTACAATTGGAAAAAAGGCAAGTTCTTGCACAAGGCTGAAATTAAGGATTGTGAATTTTTGTTTTTGATATGCCTAACGACGACTCGCTTATACTTTGGTTTCATCAATATTTTTCTGTGGATGTACTCCAAGATATAGTCCATAACATTTGTGTT
Organism: Melanchra persicariae; assembly: GCA_947386135.1. Lineage (NCBI taxonomy): Eukaryota > Metazoa > Arthropoda > Insecta > Lepidoptera > Noctuidae > Melanchra > Melanchra persicariae. Next base: position 8,757,617 of record OX376652.1, on the reverse strand, counting down.
ATGGACTATATCTTGGAGTATATCCACAGAAAAATATTACCTCTACGCAGTGCAAAGAACTGGACGGTCAATAAATGTTACCGAAGACGAAATTAATGATTTCCTGTCCATATTTCTACTTATGGGTGTTGTAAATTTGCCATCTTACGTGGATTATTGGTCCAAAGAACTGCGATACCCAGCAATAGCAGACATTATGCCTCTGAAAAGGTTTGAGTGCATACGCAGGAAGATCCATTTAGTAGACAATTCTTGTCCCGATTTGGATCGATACTTCAAGGTGAGGCCGTTTGTAGAGAAGTTGAGGAAGAACTGCCTAGCTACTGAAGAGAAGATAAGGTATAGCATTGACGAAATGACAATACCGTATAAAGGGACAAAGGCGGGAAATAGAAGTCAATATAACCCCATGAAACCCAATAAGTGGGGTTTCAAAAATTTTGTAGAAGCCAAATAAGTAACAATAATGTCATGTTAAATATTAAAATTGTACAACAATAAATATTTACATAATACACATGCATTTTTTTTTGTTTATTTCATAACTGAATAAATAACGTTTTTATAATAATTCTCGAACGATTCCGTAATTTGGCAATGTCCAATATACTGGACATCGATATTTACAATTACTTTATGGAGAACTTGGCAATGTCCTGTATACTGGACATGCATTTTCTCAAAATCGAGATATACTAGATTTTTTCAATTAATTTTCCTGGTTTTAGGAACATCTAAAGATGACAAGAATATATAAAAAAAATAAAATTTCAAGATTTTTTTCTCTTGCCAGATTAAGGGTTAAAGGATTGTGGAGGTCTGGTAGGCTGCTGCTCCAAGTAAAATACTGTTATTCAGCTGAAACCGGTTTGACTGGGAGCCAACCCCAGGAAGTAACATGGCAGATAATGATGTGTTTCACATACATATTGAACTTTTGGCAATAGTACCTACCGCTTAAAGAATGACACTTTACCTATGACTTATGTGTGTGCAGTAAGGTCTAAGGACCCACACACCCTACTGTCAGAGTTTCTAAACCGCCTCAAGAGCCTCTGACATGGTTTATTTGACAACCGCCATTTGGCGGCCGGGACCACCGGCTTATACGTGCCTTCCGAAGCACGGAATCATCTTTTTATCAGTGAATCAGGTGATTCAAGCCTGCAATGTCCTGGCCAACCTAGAAACAACTTTACAAAGTATGCTCCCCATAAGAATCGAACCCACGACCACCGGGTCACAAGGCAAACGCCTAAACCACTCGATAACTCTTTGTTCATCATGTACTTTACCCTTTTCTTGAAATCTCTGTCTTTGTCGTTTTTCCTCAACCACCGTTATGTATTCTACGAGTATATTCAGAGGTGATTCAGCAAGCTCCTTTAAAACATGCAAAATATCGAATGCACTAAAATTGCCTTAATTGGCAAATAGCGAATAATAGCTGGTTGCGGTTAAGAAGTCCTTGGGAAACCGCTCACCGGCCTTACACAGATCACGAACTATTGTATTTAGGATGTAGCCATAAAATACGCGGAGATGACTGAAACTGGGAACTAGGTATCAAAACAGTGAAAGAAGAAATAAAGAATAAAGTCAAAACATATAAAGAAAGACCTCAGCTAAATCCAAATATACCTGCTCACCACCTTAAGGATGATATATTTCTAAGAACTCAGAACTAAATAAGAGACTACCTCAGGATTTACTGTAAGAGGACATGTTACTGGAAATATACCTCGCAAGCTGCTAGAATCATCATTGTGAAAATATTGCTGAAAGTCACCTAGACAGATTGCAATAACAAAGAGAGAAAAAAAACCTTATCCGATCAGAGAGAGAGATAATAAACAGGCAAACAGACAGGCAGAGAAACATTCGGATTTATAATACAAGTGTGGATTCATGCCATCAATCAAACTTTATTTTTACAAAATCTGGAAAAATCAATGTAAGTTGCAGCATTTTCCTGAAACTGCTGGCTCGCACTACTCGGGCATATCTTAGCATGCGGGCTGTGAGCACGCAGGTTGAAGTCACAAGTCTTCGAAGTTTTGGTTCCAAGACATGTTTTTATGCAGTTTTGTAATTTCAATTACCTGCCTGGGTTTAAACCCACGTCCTACAGTTCTAAGTCTCGAATTCTGGGCATTACTGCGTACAGTAGTAGTATAATATTGGTGACGTATAAGACTCACATAAATGCAGTCCTCAAGCCATGACATTCCTATCATAACTACAGTCATTCCTATTCATCATCACCATTAATTTCATCATCTATAGGAAGTAAACTGCTGGACATAGGAATTCCCCTAGTGTCACCACATTGACCGGTCCTGTGCGTCTCACATCCAGTGGAATCCTGCAGACAGCTGCAGGATTACACTGGATGTGAGACGCACAGGACCGGTAGATGGTCGGCCTCCCATAATATGAACCGATGACTTGGTGACAGCACCAAGTCATCGGTTCATATTATGGGAGGCCTTCCAATGCTGCGTCTTCCGGTACGCGGTCACCACTCTTGAAACTTTCGACACGAAGTGATGAAATAATTTCTCTTCTTCTTCCTAATCGCTCTCTCACTGCTGAGAATCGTGACTCCGTTTCAGACTGTCAACGGATTTTCTCCATCTGTAACGATCAACAGCCTAGTGGAGTGCAGTGCTGATGCTCCAGTTGCTCCAATATTTGATCCGACCACCGTTTGAGGCCTCTTGGTCTTATACCCTCTATTTTGCCAGTTACCATCGTCGATCCATAATGAAATAATTTACACAAAGTTAAACCTGCCTGTGCCCTAACTTCAACTTATAACTCGCGGTTTTAAGCTATCACTGTTAACAGTAGCATTGGTCGCAAGACTCGTTTCTAGTTCTTGATATAAAATCCCGATCTATTCTCATGGCCCCACCATCGTTGCATAACTGTGTACCCAGTACAACTCTAGACATAGTGAAAAACCCGAGCTATTCAGTTAGTCTTGGAAGTTAAAATTCCTTTGTTTACCGCCTGTTTTGCACTCCAAATGTCTGTTAAACGTTTATCGTGGTTAACACTAGTATTTTATTTTACACCAATAGGATTTTGTTGTGCTAGAATAATTTCCTTGCGGGCTGGAAATTGTTTTGTGTTTTGTAGAGCTTTGATTTACTGGGTAATAGTGATTTTGATAGTTTTCACGATGACTTTGTTTCATTAGCGATCTTTTAGGATGAAAGTACCGGTGTACCTACTGTGGGGCAAATATTGAAATTGGCCAAATTGATTGGATCAAAGGTTGACTGGGAGAGAATGCCTTGTTGCATTAAGTCCGCCCATGTACCATTATTGTACATAAGGTTTAAATAAATAAATAAATTGCCAAAAAGAAATCTACTGTAACTGCATCGAACATAAAACTAAAAAAAAGAAAATCTGCCTATTGAGCAATTTCGTATGACCGCGGCTTTTTTTTTTCGTTATATTATTTAAGAGTGTAGAAGTCTGCATTAATTAGCCCTAGGCAATCAAAACATAAATCCTCTTTTTTCCGATAATAAAAATCTGCGTCAAAAATAAATTAGAAAAAATTCCTAGTATAAATATCACTGCAACAAGTTTTTCCGTGAAGTGTTGCATTGCAATCACTGCAAGTTGATTCCAGGTAGCTTGCCGACTTTCTGGTACTTAAATCACATTTCCTGTTAAACTATAATTTACTTAAAAATACAGTAATACAAATATATTTTCAAATATTCTGATTTTTCACGTAATATAGATTTGTAAGCTTAGTTTAGTTAGGTAATAAAATAGACAAATAAACAGTTGACTTCGCTCAAACACGTAATTTCTAAAAAACAAGGATAAAGCTAGTTTCTTTTATTTTTTCTGAATCACTGAACATAGAAAACTGTCGGAAACTTGACACAATTCAACTTGTATTGTCGCAAATTCACCCCACTTCGGAGCGCCTGTCCAATTTGTAATAGCAATGATCATTCACTCGTCGACAAGCTGTTTGCTATAAAACTTGGATATTGTTAGGAAAATGTTTGAAAGATTTTTCTATTTGTTCGTGTTTTGTTTCAGGGACGGATCATCACGCTATATTTTTGTTTATAGAGTGAACTAAAAGTTTTAAATGTTTCGGTTTGAACACTTTCAAGATTTTCGCTTCGTCATTTTATTTCCTTTTGCATCCGTGTAGGTTGTAGTTTTAGGTATATGGAGAGGTATCACATTGGAATTTGGATTGGGTCATTTTAATTGTAGAATAAGCAGCAGCAAATTACAAAAATGCCGCGATTTTGCACTATCTCTGACATGAATGATATGAATGAGTAAAAGTAGTTTACAGACTCAAGGGCCTAGAACGAATGTTTTGCATAACGTTGGCACTGTAGTCAATCATTCAACTATTTCAATGCAAGTCTTATTACAATTAGGTACTTAACTATTTATATCTACTAAACCTAACTATATACAAACTAGACTAAAAATTGCGAATTATGTACAAAAAGTGTAAAAAAAAAAAAATTTGATCATTGGGCATCAAAAAACTCATCCACATCGCTGTCAATGACAAAAGTGCCCAGAACACTGGCAGCATTGCCACGTTGAATGGCAATGCTGATTCACAGTTACGTTACAGTATCTTTTTATCTTTAAGTGAATTTTGAATATAAAAAACAATTCCATAGTATTTTGGTTTAATTTTATACGACAGACGATTTGTATCATACAAAAACATGAATATAGTATCCAATTCAAGTACCTAAATATTATGTGCGAAGTATTATAGTTAATATACGTCAAGAACATTCGTGAAAAACCTTCAGCACTAAATCTATTATCAGTGTTATCACAATGTTCTTGGAACGTAGGTACTCTCCCGTACGGAAACTTCATAAATACAACAAAAGCAACATTGGATTAATCCACAGCCATTTCACTACAATCACTCCAAAACTACACAGCTTTTAATTTATTAGCGCCATACGCTAAAATCAAAAGCGATATACATAATGTATTAGATACTAAACGATACAAACATGGTACATTAGGGTAACACAAACCACGGAGCCTAGAGAGCCAATCAAAATGGTTTGCAAAATACAGCCTGATAAATATTTAATAGATTTGAGCTGAACTGTTACATTACGATGCAAACTTTATGGTTTTCGACAGGCGCGTATTTAGTGCTTCACTTTTTCACAATAAATAGGGTTGTTTTCTGGGTAAAAAAATAAGAGACTTAATAAAAGAAACTGGTTAAAAGTAATGGACACGTGGGTAAGTATTTATTTTTTTGATTCATTGAAACAATAACAATTTACTAAGATAAAATGCACCAAAGTTCATGAAATTACTTTCATGGAGAAAAGTGTACCTACTCATGCGTGACGTCACGCGAAGTGTCAACTTACTGTATCAATCCCTTGTTTACGTAATGAAATAAAAAAATACGTATACAGTATTTTTAACAATATAACTCATGAACCAATTTGCATTAGTATCAAATCACTCAAAACAAACAAAAAACATTAATTGTACAATTTGAATTGTCGAAAGACCGCCCAGTCAAAAGGACACAGCTAGTTGCATGTCTCAAAGCGTTGATCTCTATTAAATCAGTTGATGGTAACAAATAAATTGTCAGAGCCATAGCTATATGCTTATGCTTATACAAAGAAATCTTAAAATTAAAAAGTATAAAATTCTTACAATCTTCAGCAGGCCCTACAAAGTCTTCAAAATGTCAATATTTGTCCGCCTTAGAGTTTTTTGACAAATCAGCTAATTATAATACTCAATTTCATTATTTAAATTTAAGCCCGAGTCCGTCCCATCCAAAAAGCTAGTGAAATAAAGCAAGCTAACACAAACGCGCTTATGCTTATACAAAGAAATCTTAAAATTAAAAAGTATAAAATTCTTACAATCTTCAGCAGGCCCTACAAAGTCTTCAAAATGTCAATATTTGTCCGCCTTAGAGTTTTTTGACAAATCAGCTAATTATAATACTCAATTTCATTATTTAAATTTAAGCCCGAGTCCGTCCCATCCAAAAAGCTAGTGAAATAAAGCAAGCTAACACAAACGCTGCGGCTGGCTGATCGAAAACTGCGGTCCGGTGTACACGGGCGGAATTACCCACAAATGAACGCATGTGGCCATATTAGCATGCCCTGCTTTGTAACGCTACGTCTGGTCAGCAATGCTTTATCGTCTCTGTGAGTGCAGCACTGTAGCAAGAACGCAGGCCAAACTATTGGATAAATTATCAAAATGCTTTACAGCTTACTTGGTTTGTAACTCGCTTGAGTAAAACTAAATCATTCATTATAGATACACATAATATAACAGTATTCATTTAATATTTAATACCGAGACCAGTTCTTTACTAATACACTACAGGAAAACCCATAAGAAGTCTGTGCTTTTAATGTTACGTGTTTCAAAAATATTCGTTCAGAACCCTTTGCAAACGAGTCCGTCTCGCACAGGACCGGTTTACATATTTAGCGTTACTGAGAATGGACTGCCGTTTTTATGATAAGGCTTTCAAATAATCCTGAAGATTAAAACCTTTTCGTATTCAAGTAAGTGACTCACAGTTGTTTTAATAAATACTTAACTAACTATAAACAAACTAACTATGTGCTAAAAATAAATATCCTAACTAAATTAACCATAAAATGGCGTCAAAAAGTAAGTTAGTAACGATTTTCAATCAACGACCAATTATTTCAATCAAAAATTATCGGGATTACTTAAAGATAGGAATAAATCGCTATAAAATAGATTTAGTAAATCACTTCACACATACAGCTTATTACTAGTTAACCCTCTGGTTTCGCCTGGAGTCAGCCAGAACAAACAAGCATCAGACTACTTTATCTGCGACGGAACTCATTCACATTAATTTGCAAAGTTAAGGTGTATCACGGGAACAACCCTGCGCTAGGGGTGTTAGTTAACATGTGTTTGTTTTTCAAAAACTATGTTTAATAATAATGTAGCTAAAGGAAAATTCTCGTACTTTTTTAATAAAAATTATTCACACCTGCGAGCTGCGTCACAAAATAATCTCGAAGCGTTTTTGACTGTATGCACTGAGACTGAAGCGAATGCACAAATCGATCGATCGTCGATTGATGCCATCGATCGAAGTTAAATCGATTGGTGTGGTAGGATAGAAGAAAAAAGTAAAAACTAATTAATAATTTTCCTGCATTTTGACAGGTTTTTGACATTGTATGTAGGTGGGATGTTAATGCGACTTGAAATTGAGAATTCGTCATAAGTGAGTTTTATGTTCGTGCTAGTCAACAATGCTATTGCGGGGTTCAACTTGAATTCTCTTACTAGCCAAGTTGTCAGCAAAAACAGTCAAAACTTTATGTAGCGTTGCTTTAAAGTGTAACTGATTTTATATCGTTGGCGGTCATATCAATGTTAGGGAATTTGATTCTATTGGTTTTCACAAAAGTGTAGTTTTAGTAAGTAGTTTAGCAACGAAACTTGACAAATTCACGAAGCAAAACTCCATTGTTTGTAAAAAAAAGTCAACCACAACATCTGATAACTGTCATCCTTATATTTCACTACGTAGTTTGACGTACACCATTTTGTTAATATTAAAACGCTGGGATGCCCTAACGTGTTTCATTAAAGCTGCCAGCGACACATTTAATGACACATCCGCGTGGACTTTGTTGCTTGATAGTTAAGGCTGGTGCTTTGAAAACCCTGCAGTGGAGGGTTATTCGTGTTCCTGATTAAAATAGTGATTACCTGCCCAGCTACTAGCAGCATGATTGCATTGTCAAAGAGGGATAAAGAGAGATATTCGTCCTGTAAAGCTCTGTCTCTCTCTCAAAACTAAATCTTGATGTGATTGGCTCGTCATAATACGGTGGCTGTTATGAAAAGGGGTTTAACGTGAATGTGACTTTTTTATTAGGGTTCCGTACCTGAAGAGTAACCAGCACTAACCCTATTATTAGTCTGTCTGTCAGCGGGCTATTATTTTATTTTATTTTATTTGTTTGGGAAAATAAACAGTTATACATTTAAATCTTATACTACGGTTATGAATAGACAAGAGTTATAAATGTATAACCTACAACATTTTCCACAACATATTAAAAGTCATATCTAACAGTGCGCTATGCTAACCTTTTAAAACAGAAAGAACAAAAACTTTAACATAGACAGGCATACAAACAACAGAGAAAAAGAGGGAGAGAGAATGAGTAAAGTTTAAACTAACTATTGTCATCTAAATTTTTTGTAGATAAGACTTCTAAATTTTTGAGCTGAGACAGTAAAGAAGTCGATGTCTTCAAAGATCTTGTTGTAATTATTAGTAAGGCGGCGTAGGGGTGCTCACAAGCCTGCTTTTGTACGACAAGAACTTACTGCAAATACAGGTCTACAAGAAACAAGAAACGTGTTTTTTCGATTTCTGGTACCTACGTGTGAGAGTCCAACTCGCAGATGACCGGTTTTGACTCGTAAGTTCTAGGCAGCAGAGCAACATTAGCGATACAGTGTAAAATCCACCTTGCATGATAAAATTACAGTTCAGATCAAGCTCACTCTACCTTAGTTTACACAGTGAGAGGTTTACAGAAAATACCGACAGCTTACTTACTTGGAAAATCAACCACTGTGTTCATAGAAATCAGATATATATAACTTTATCGGACCACCAGCCAGCCAATTTCCACATTTATCTACATTGAAGAAAGATCTAATTGCTTGACGCTGGTAGATTCTCAATATCCCTTAACCAAAGACTATCTTCGGTTTGTACCTGATTTCTGGTCCCCACCAGAAATTAGATACTTACCTAAGTAGTTCATTCTAAGCAAAGTCTCTCACGACGGAAATTGCATGTACCACCTAGGTGGGAGAATATAGCGTCACACTCAAGGCTGTCATTTGCAAGGTGCACGCTACATACCTAAAGTTTAGCAATATGCAGTGACTTTCAAATTGACACTTCTATTGTGAAAATAGATTGGAAAATAGCTCTAAACCTGTGAGTAGAATTTCTAAGTAGCCGTTAAGTGGCACATGTTCAGCAATGGTAGTTAACGGGATTAAAAATTCCTCTGAAAAATCTCTGATTCACGTCTACAGTGTTTTATTTTACTAATACCAATTCGTACAGGCGCTGAGTAGTAAGTTTATATACATTTATGGTGTCTCAACTGGCCGAAAATATCCACTGCAGCTAGTCCAATTGCCTACAATGGATGTCTTTTGATTGAGTCAGTAAAAGTAACAGTGAAATAGTGGTCAAACTCTGAAAGTACTCATCCTAATATATAAAATACTCCTAATCCTTCTTGTCCTCACTAAAAAAATTCGTCAATTATTGAAGAGTGAAACCTGTGGTTAAAATAGGTACTCGTCGATTATTGAAGTGTGACCTGAGGTTAAAATACTCGTCGATTATTGAAGTGTGACCTGAGGTTAAAATACTCGTCGATTATTGAAGTGTGACCTGAGGTTAAAAGACTTGTCGATTATTATATTGTGAAACACACTTCAAATACAAAACATGTTTTTTTTATAATAACCAGTCCTTACCCCAATACTCACGACTCTTAATAAGGGTCCTTATTTAGTCAGAAACGAATGTTAGAAATTAAATACTCCCAAAAACACCTTTAATTCTGCTAGTAGGTACATCAGATTCTCTGGACATTAATTTCGTACGGAACCAACCACGGAACAAGGGTATGCTGGCAACACTCCAACCTAATATATGCTGTTGTGGTTGGCAACATCGTGTTAGCGTTAACCAGCTCGATTAATGGTCTTAGACCATTTATCTCTGAACATTTGGGTCGAAAGTGCAAGCTAAGCCAAAACACAGGTTTTAGTAAACTTATTCCTTAAAATTTATAAGCCTTGTACAAGTATCAAATTTTGATACTGTTATTCAGTTATTTAATACTTAACTTGGGTTGTGGAGGTCTGATAGGCAGCCGCTCCACGTAAAATACTGGTATTCAGCTGAATCCGGTTTGACTGGGAGCTGACCCCAATATAGTTAGGGAAAGGCTAGGCAGATGATGATTCAGTTACTTAATAAGTTCTCAGAAGCGCCTTGAAGTTTTATAAAAGATCTTCCCTGTTGAGCCATTATAAATGATTAAGAATTTTTAGGCGATACAAATTGAATTAAAGGTAAGTAAACACGGAACAAAAAACTATTTGTCATACACAGCGAGGTCCAAATTCAATTGCAATCGATAATTTTTTATAGGGGTAAAAGCCCCTGAGCAGAACAAAAGTTCACTTAAAAATCAATTTGAAACACGAAACGGTGGTGACGGATTCAAATAAATCCGTAGGTAAACTGGGGATTTTCTACCGGTTTTTTTAAATGGGAAATCATCAAATGACTCCTTTCGCTCTGGGTAGAGAGAGAAGGAGTATCAGACTCTTACTGACTAAAACCCGTCCATGCTCCTCCTAGAGCCCTTTGCGTTCCAGGGCCGGGGTAACTCTTTCGAACAAAATCCACAATCTTGGCAGGTCTTGCGTATGGCATTTACATCTGGAGTGAGAATATCGAGAAGCACGGGGAAAGGGACATATCGAAGGGTTTAGACAGTCTGGCACGAAACCCTTATTGTTAAGTTTGCTCCCCTCAGTCTTCCCGCTGGTCTGTGCGATTGAATTGCAGACTTCCTGAGAGATCGGTCCACCCGATAGATCATCCGGTCAATTAGATATTAATGCCGGGATCCCTTAGGGGTTGTTAATCTCGAGTACGTTGTTCTGGTTGCACATTTATGATCAACTAAAGCCTTACCTCTGGGTGTACACATGTCATAAACTGAGACAGGCTTGCAAGTAAAACTAAACGTCAGTCAAGCCGAAAGGGCGAGGACGAATGCATCAGAAGCGTCATGCGGTCGGCCGCCGTCAACGACAGAGAGAGAAACTCGGCCTTTGTGTCCGTGACAACGCTTGTACTGTTTATGCGATTCAGATTTCTGGGTGGACTATGAATATTCTAGTAATTTTGAAGCTTTATCTGGTGTTGTTGGAGAATTTTTGATATTGGTGTTTTTACCTATTTCATCGTGTTGTTTTGGAATATTCACTTCCTACCTTGTATCCTGTCCATATTAAAATATAGCACCTAGTCAGGTTTTTTTTTAATTTTTATTATTATTGGTGACACTCTCACTCATTTTTCGATGAAAATAATCGACCGGAAAAAAAGAGTAAATTTCCTAATTAATGAAGTAATTTTTCTGTTAAATATTTAGAATGAATGTTAGAGCTCCGCCGCCGCATGGTAGGTATACTCCAAAACTTTTTGCCAAAAAAAAAACTAACACACCACCATGAAGCGCGTCGTGGTCAAGATCACCACGACGCGCTTATTAATGATTAATGATTTAAAAACATTTTAAATCACTAATAAACCAATTCAACCAATAATCACCACCAGACTAGGTACTGTTGGCTGGAAAATAAAAATGCATTTTCGTTGTGCCAAAACAAGTTAGCAATATTAAAGCTGTTTTGTACCATAAATATGATTTACAGCCTTTCAGCGATGCAGGGGAAACAGCCATTATTGCCACAATTACGATGTTGCCAGTTTTGGGGTGAGCTAAAAATATTATAACGGCAACTCTGACCTGTTGATTTTTGATGGAGAAAAGTGACTTTAAATGGAAATCTAAAATTTGTAGGGATTTTAAAATGTTATTTATGGGCAAAACACAGGGTTATTATTCAATGAACCTAAGCCTTTATGATTGAAGTTACTAGGTCATTTCTAAACCTCATTTAATTTCCAAAGAATCTTAGTTGAAATTCTTCCTTGGGAACTTGGGTTTCAAAATTGGTGGTAGAGATTAATTTTAAATGTTTTTTTCAAAAGACAGTTTAGACAAAAAATAAAAAATTATTGGTGCAACTGAAATGAAGTCTTGGAGTGGCGACCGCGTACCGGAAGACGCAGCGTTGGAAGGCCTCCCACAAGGTGGACCGATGACCTGGTGAGGATCGAGGAGACGCACAGGACCGGTTGTTGTGGCGACACTTGTGGGAGGCCTATGTCCAGCAGTGGACGTCTTTCGGCTGATATGATGATGATGATGATGAACTGAAATGCGATGTTTCGAAATTTCTGAGTTAGAAATACTCGTGCCGTCATTTTGTTATGCCTGAATATTTTTGCTCAACACAAGCATATTTAATTCCTTTTCCACAATATTTGAAATACACACCCTAATAATAATTCACTTCGAAATAATAGGTCTGGTACTGACTTCCTAATTTAAATTAGATAAGTATATCACAATCGCACTGATATTGTAGACGTGTTCGCTGCTCGACGTCTCGATCAAGATGGCCAAACACTTGTATCTCATAGAGGATGACATCAACCGTCATGACTAATGAACGAACTAAACGAGCTGTCATAAGTGTAAGTCGATTATAATCAAATAGTTTGGGGTTACCAGTTACAAGCTAACACCTAACAATACATAAAAAAAAGTTTGTAGGTAGCCCTCTTACATAAAACTTGAACTGGCGAAATACGGATTATGGTAAATCTCTGCCTATCCTTTTGGGGAATACCGGTGTAAGGTATGTCAGGTAGGTAGGTAAATCTACATAAATGTGCTTCAAGTTTGAAATTACAACAGTGAAGTAAACCTCTCATGACTCCCACGCAACACGTAATACTAATACATAGTTTTCAAGGAATTTCGATTAAAAGCCTTTCTAGGAAACTTGAGTTTAAAAGCTCAAATATTAAGATTAACGACCATGATGAAGGTAGCTTTCTTCATATTGCTAACCAAGAGCTCTTGATTAACAATAGTATCAGCATTACATAAAACCGGCCAAGCGTGAGCCGTACATGCAAGCAAAGGGTTTCGAACTAATCATGTTCAGTTTATATATCTTTAAGGTGGGTAGGTACTGACTGGTGTTACCGGCCGTAATGTACCATTCGCAGCGAGCACGTTACGAAACGCTGAGTCTTAAAATTTGAGTAACATGCGCATGTTCGATACTCTTTTTTATTTTATTTGTTTCCCAAAACCCCATAAAAAAATTTATTACGTTACCTACGCGTTAATTTTATGTTTGGGTGTATAGAAGATTCGGAGAAAATTCGCTGTGATAAACGGACAGACAGACACACGAATGATTCTATATTATTGGTTCTCATAAGGACGTACCGAACCATAAAAAGATAAATTTTTATTCGATTCATTTACTGTGGTAAGTTTAAAGTTTTTCATGTTTGTAAATGTCTCATCCTACACCGTTTTCTGGGAAAAACCAGCAGTGTGATTCTGGAAACATCTCAACTTGTTAGCAAAAAACTTGGAGTTAAAAACTCTCGGTTAGTGCAAGTGGGCATAACAGAGGTAAAAAATAAACATTTTTATTACATAATTATGCAAGCCTATTATCAATGCTGCCACAAAAAACCAACGTAGTAAAATCTACATCGCAACAAAAAGAACCGCAACGCCATCTATCCCACCACCTGCAAACTAACTGAACGAAATCCTGCATCGCGGTATCAAAGTTTTCCGTGCGATTTGAACATGTACAACAGCTCGAATATCAACTATCGGGCAGTTGCCCACCAGATACAACAACCGTCTGGTCAGAGGATCCTCTCTTTTCAATGGAGGTTTGCGGGACTTTATTCTCTGTACCGCGTACCTCTATAATGGCAACTCAGTTCCAATTTTCATAGAACCTGTGCAAAAGGAATAAATCCAGAATTATTCGTTTTGCTTTCCTTCAAAACCTGAACTTTTCAGACCAGATGTCGTATTCCGATCTTAAGTTCTTAAATCTATCTTCCCAGCTAATTACGCTCACTTACAATCTCGGCGACCTGCAAATGACCATGATTAACGCCCGTGACGTCACGGGCTCAAGTATGGCGGTCAGCGTTTGAATTTTAATCAGAATTACACTTGTCCCGTTTATATTACGCCCGAGTGACGGGTACTGGTGTGGTTGCAGTTTCAGCGAGTATTCAACCAATCTGCGTAGCCTTTCCCCAACTGTGTAACCAGCTGCAGCTGAATATGAGTGCCTATCTGACCTCCAAAACCCAGTAACGGGGTAACCTGGTACTTTTTTTCCAACTACGGCAAAGCCAAAAGATAGGATTGTTGGCAAGACGGAGAATCAGACAGAGTTTCTGACTAGACTAGGCGCCAGATAAAGGAGATGTTTCACTTTTGTATGGGACTTTGGCCATAACCTGTACTTTATCAAAGCTGGGAAACTAACCCCAGAATAGATGAAATTAGCATTTTTTTCATAATATCAAATATTTATTACAAACTTCGAAGATCGACCCGTGCGCCAGTTGTTATTAAGCCACGACCTCCCAGTTTCGTATGCGAGGCTGTGTTAAATTTCTAGGAGCTGTGAATCCTTTGCAACGATTTTTTCCGAGGTAACTTAGGTGTCAAATTGGTTTTATTTTGAGCAATAAAACTTTTCAAGTTTTTGGAGGTTATCTACGTCACGACCAAAAATTGTCACAGAATAGATAATAAACTGATACTTTTCTGGAAACTCATTAGATTATCCTAATCCAAACCTCGCTCTCACTGACTCCCTCATATAATACCACAGGGCTACCTCCCAATGGTATTGTGGTCCGCTTTGCCAGGCGACCAATTTGTCCGTCCGACGCGACCGCGGTTTCCCGTCCGTTTGTGCATATTGAAAACTTAATCATTAACGTACGTTTCAGTGGAATTGTTCCCCAATTTAGTTTGGGATCGGCGGAATAGGCCTCGGGCTTTTGGTGCGATTAGAAAGTTATTTTGGTGTGAGAATTTTCGTTTGTTCTGTTTTGGTTTGGTTTGGTTTGTGAATTAGAACATCCTCTTAATCATTTTCATTAATATTACTCAGAATATAATCAAGGCAACTGAAGGTTTTTTTATGGATGGGAAATTATCAAATGTCTCTCTCCGCTCTGGGTGGAGCGGGAGGGAGTGTCAGACTAAACCCATCCGTGCTCCTCCTCGTGCCCTTTGCGTTCCAGGGCCGCGGTGACTCTTTCGAACAAAATCCGCAGCCCTGGCAGGAACTGAGGGCCTAGCACGAATGTTTTGACGTATATTAATGTTACAGCATCTTTAACGTAAATGAATTTTGAGTATAAAAAACTACAACCCCATAGTATCTTGGTTTAATTTTATGCGACATTATACAATTTGTATCATACAAAAATATGAATATAGTAAAGGGCAATGCTCGGAGTTTCCTTGCGTAATCGAATTAGGAATGATGATATCCGCAAGAGAACCAAGCTATTCGACATAGCCCTAGGGATTGCCAAACTGAAGTGGCAGTGGGCATGTCACATTGCTCGCAGAAAAGATGTTCGATGGAGCCGAAAAGTTATGGAGTGGCGGCCGCGTACCGGAAGACGCAGTGATAGACGGCCTCCGACAAAGTGGGCCGAAACCCCTGTTAAGATTTACAAATGACAACTGGGATTTTTTTTTATTGATGAATTGGCTCACTCTTAACTTCGATCACGCCTGATGGAAAGCGATTGATAAGTTCTTTGATGGAGCGAGCGTGCTCAGAAAATGCCATGAGGCACTGGTACTCCCGTGCGTCGACGGAACACAGCAGATTGCTTGACGCCGGACTCCGGTGGAAGGGTGGTCGTGGACCAGGCGGGCGTTAGCCCTACCATCGCAAGGGAAGGATTGGCACGTCTCATAAGATGTTAAGTGAGAATCGTAATCGTAATCGTCCAGGATGCGCCGAGCGCTCAGTTCAGTTGAGTGTCTGATGGAACAAACTGGGCTACACGAGGAGGCTCCTTCATACATCCAAAAAAATAATAATAATTTAATTTTCAACAAACGATTAGCTAGCCCATGAAGAGAATATAATAGCTAAGCGTAGACGTTGCAAAAATCACATTTTTATTACAACAACTAATTTGGCAAATGACCCACCAAACTAACAAGTACTAACTAACAAGTCAAGCTCGTGGCTAAATAATAACAGCCGCACAAGTCGATCTTCAGGGTTAAGCAAAGCATGCCGATGTCAGTCGGTGGATGGGTGACCATCTTAACATACCGAGGCTCCTCCGTTGATCCCAGCTGTCATTTACAGATCTTTGGCAGTCGTTACGGATTATCAGAAGCCAGAAAATCTGATTCCAGTCTTGCCAAGAAGTTACCGTGTTACGGTTTGTGGAGGTCTGGTAGGCAGCTGCTTCATGTAAAAGCACTGGTATTCAACTGAATCCAGATTGACTGGAAGCAGACCCGAATATAGTTTGGAAAAGGCAGATGATGACTTACTAACAATTATTGTAAGAACATAAACTCATTTGAAAAACCGAACATTTCATGCATAAATTGTCAACTGTCAACGCATCAGACACAATAGTATAACAATGGCGTCATAGCTAAATTAGGTGTCGCGTCGCGACATTCCAGAGGGATACTTCGGCACAAAATACGTCTTCCCACGGCATAGTAAGTAAAAGTAGCGTACATTGTATACTCGTACTAAGTATTTACGCAACAGTTACACATCAGGTTCATTTTCCACCCCACGCAAAATCGTGGGATGCTCCTCGGGAATACTGCTGACTCACCGTTTGTACAGTGTTGCTATGTTTGGAAGTTTAAATATAATTTAGAGTTGTTTGCTGTTATTACTTAACCAAACGTTTATGCGAAACCTTCATCTCATCGGTTGAGAAATCGGTTGTTAAAAAATCTGTTGCAAAATTTGACCCATACATATAAAACTTGTAAAAACAAAAACACATCTTGGTACATTTAAAATGTATAGCTACGTCGCGCCACAAAAGACAACAACCCACGGTAGCAGTACGTAAAACTAGCGTAAGTACTAGGTTCTAGCGTATTTACGCAACAATGACGCATCAGGTTTATTTCCCACCACACGCGTGATCGTGGGATGCTCCTCGGGAATACTGCTGACTCATCGTTTGTATAGTGTTGCTATGTTTGGAGGTTTTAATATAATTTGGGGTTTTTTTTGCTGTTATTTTGGGATACGTGGGTAGATAAATTAAAAAAACAGAGAGCATCACAATTTACTATTTTTTTCATTGCTAAAGAAATAACTGTAATTAAAAATACATAAAACTTATAGATACTACAAACTAGTTGAAAATATGCAAGCGGATTAAAAAGGGGCGGGGAAGAACTCATAGGGCATCGAAAAATTCGTGCACATCAGTGTCAACGGGAAAAGTGCCTAGAAGGCCAGAACACTGGCCGCACTGCCAGTTGAATGGTAATGCTGATTCTTTGACGAAAGAAAAGGCCAGCCCTCTGGTCATGTGAAGAGTCACTGTAATTTGATTTAGGGGTCAGTTAGATGCTACACGTGGCGGAGTCTTTGAATCGTTTTGGTTTTCCCATCACCTAATAGTGCTTGTGTTGACGTCATAGTAGGTAGTCAAAAAGTGGCACGCTTGGTTTTCATACAGATCGTGATACTTGCGTTACCTGTCTATCTATATCTGTGGTCTAAAATCATTTCTCTGGTGGGAAACAGGACTCTTCCCAAGATTCAGCGGGCTACTAAAACCAAAAAACATAATATAATAAGACACAGCTTTGGTAAAGTTACTCAGTTAGTACTAAAATATTTTAGTAGGTACTTACTCAGTAAAGATCGCTGCAAAATTATAACGCTTATTAAAAACACACAACATTGTAGAGTTTTTAAGTAAGTTTGTACTAAAAAATTGTTACATATATTATAACCTTATACGGGATGTTCCAAAAGTGCGTGGACATATGTAAAGGTGATGTTTAATAGTCGGATTTTTTGTAAAAAAAACCTACTTTTTTGTTTTTGCTATTTTTTCCTGAACGTGTATCAAAAAATCCGAATTACTAAAAAGTTCTTAAGAAATGATTTTTCAAGCACTTTGTTGCAGTTGGTGGCAACTAGCAACTGTATCAGACTACTTGAAAAGTTAGTTCTTCGGAACTTTTTGTTGTTTTTTGAAGCCGGTATTTTATTTAAAAAGTCACATTTTTTTATTTTGATTTTTTTTTCCTTAATGTACCTATAACAGCCAACCAACCAGCACCCTATATTAATGAGCTAACAACATATTTTATTAATACATTTGTTACAAGTCATACGACTAGAATATTTTTTTTTCGTATTTATAACATCACAAAAACTTTTTTTTTTCAGAGACGTCGTGTAATGCTACGTTTTTCTTTCACAGGGCTGGCAACACCACCCCTTTTGCAGATAACTCCGACCCTCGGAAAAAACTATGTGTAAGCTTTGAGTGACGCAAATTGGATGAGCAAATTAGGTGACTAAACGAGTTTTTTTTTACTTATTTCAACGTAAATATTCCTTTTTTGGTGTTACGTAAATATTTACTATGCTCTGCTGAGAAGACAGAAAAAAGCTACAATTTTGTGTATCTAGAGTCTGAATATCTATTTTTTTATTTGAGCACAAGATTACTAAAATTATTATAGTCACAGACAAACGCATGTATTGGGAACACATTCACTGTGCGTACAGCTAAGGAGTGGAATTCCCTGCCAAAGTCTGTATTTCCTGATAGCTATAACCTGGGAGTCTTATTTAATTCAAGAGTGAATAGGTTAATTCTAGGCAAGCGTGCTCCATTGTCGAACACATCGTCGCTTACCATTAGGTGAGATAGTGGTCAAACGCGTGCCTATCAACAGTAAAAAATAACTTTACTATTTTCAGAATATCATCATCATCAATGCTTGAAGACGTTTACTGCTGAATATATTATTTACTAAGTACTAGTTTCTGCTAGCGGTTTTGGCCGCGTGAATATCTCATGTCCTATTCCAGGCTAAGGTGTACCCGTGTGCCAAGTTTTATTTAAACACGATCATGCATTAAGAAGCGAAGGCTGAAAAGATAACAAACAAAAAAACTAACAGGCAGACTGACTTTCGCATTTAAAATATTAAGTACTATAGCTTTTGCCCGCGGCTCCGCCCGCGTGTATGTCGGTTATCGCGTAAAAAACAGCCTATGTCCTTTTCCATCTCCCAGGCTCTATATTTGTCAAATTTCATGACGATCCATTCAGCCGTTTTAGCGTGAAATCCAGACAGACAGACAGACAGAGTTACTTTTGCATTTATAATATTAGTACGGATAGTAGGGATGGACTAAGGCCCATATATTCCAAAACGTAAACTCCAACTCAACTCGAACTCCATTGGAGCTTGTCATATATTGAAGTTTTTGCATTTGTTTGCTCATCTCTCGAGTACGAAAACGTCAATTTGACAAGCTTTCATAGACATTTTCGTGCTCATGTTGGAGTTGAGTTGGAGTAGTTTACGTTTTGGAATGTGGGCCATAGACTCTGAAATAGGTTTTTGTAGTTGCACTTTATGAATGTTTATTTTGTTTCTAATTAATTTCATGACCTTTCAAAATACCGTCCGTTCAATTTCCAACTTAAACGCCAGGTGCTCCATTTCAAAGAGACTCCATTAAAAAATAAAGTCTTAAAACCGAAGTCTATTAAAATTCATTCATAAATTTTACTAATTAGAATAATATTTCGTTAAAACTGAGAGCTAATTAATTTGATATGAATCTTTTCAGCGAATCTTTTGGTCCTTTCAGTCTTTGATTAAATATTGTTTTGTTTCTTTTGTAAATTGTTTAGGTTATTATTTGAATGAAAGATCAATCAAGGATAGAAATTATAAAAAGTTACAGGAAAGTAAAATACGCAATTTTGTATACTTGGATGACATACTTTTTCTATTAATTTGGATTTAAAAACCAAATTACTCAATCGATATTGATGAAATTTTAATGAGACCAATCGGGAAGTATATTCTTTCACATAAAATAAAAATATTTCAAATCTGTTTATAAATGACGGAGTTATGAGGTAACAAATATAAAAAAAATACAACCGAATTGAAAAACTCCTCCTTTTTTTGAAGTCGGTTAAAAAGTCAACTACAATGTAGCTTACTTGTGATGTTTTAGTCAACTTCACTTTGTCGAATGTATTTTTAAAGGTCTTATTTAGCAATTGAGTTTCAGTTGCGAAAGAAAGAAAGAAGAGTCATAATATTATGAACAAAAAAAAACATATTTTTATGAGCAGTGTGGCAAAAGGAGAGGGCTCAGCAAATATTGAGCAGTGTGCAGCATAGCCACAACACTGGTCAACGTTGATTTACAGCCCGCCCCCTCTCTCGTTACAAACTTACAAATAATCTTTACATCGGAAAAAATAAACTCTAAAGTACTTGAAAAAAACCTGTATAACTTGACAAAAATAAATATAAATACCCATAATTGTAATAAAACAAACATTAATACCCTTACAACCCAAATCAAAAATTATAAAAATAATATAGTAAAGCTTACGGTTGTGTACCTACTGCTCAACATTTCCAGTTAGTTGTACTACAAATAACGGTGCAGTGTGTAAACACCATAAGAAACATGATGAGTCATCCATCAAACATATCAGAAAACAAACCCATGACTCATCGTGGAAAGTCCTATGAATGACGTTTACCAACTTTTCCACGAATATTAGTCGCATTACTACGAAATACAACAATCATAACTGGAATTATTTACAAACATAGAACTACAAACATTGTCAAAGTAGGCAATATTATATCAAATGCTAAACCAAATCCTGCTCAGACTTAACCTAATCAAAATCCGAAACTTTACACCTATAAATATGAATAAACAGTTATAAATATTTATAAGCGTATTAATTAAGACTGTATAAATTTTCATTAGGATCCCTGGCCAAGTTTTATCTTGCCTATTACATTTAAGGTGCTGGGTATCGTGTCAAGCAATTCAAAATATTTCGGGCTGAATTTCAGGGCTTACGCCTCCTTAAAATTACACAGAAAGCAAATAGATGTTTTCCTATATTCAATGGTCTGGTGGTAAATTTCTTAAGAAAAATTACCAGAAAACCACAGCTGGTTTTCTAGTGGAATTTTTCTAAAGGAGTTCGCTTATGTGGAGAATGCTGATTCTCCACAATAATACATGTAATTTGAAAGTACCTTAAATAAGCTTATTCAAGAGAAAAACTGAAATCGATACCGAATAGTTGAGTTGAGGCCATTTAGGAATGTTTAAAAAAATCTAGCATACCGTAAAATCTAAAGTGCTACTTCTTTTTCTTTAAAAACGGATCAGAAAATTGCAGTTTGGTGTATCAAGCGCCTTAAACATTGGGACAAGGAAAGCGTCTCTTGGACAAAACTTTGAGGAATTAAGAACACAATATAAATTAGTGAAAACGAATTATTGTTGGAAACAAGGAAACAATTTTAGCTTTGAATTAATCAAGAAATGTTTTCTGGTATTTGTGGATGCCAGTTTGCGGTATCACTCAAGGATTTAAGAGGATAAATTATGGTAGCGTTAAGGATAAAGTTTTAAATTTAATTGCATTTTATTTAATTTTTACTCAACATGGAATGTTAAAGCGAATGTCTTGGAGGTCCCATTTTGTGTGTATATATATGGGTAGGCGTTTATCTACTTACGTCATTTAGGTCAAATCTGGCCTAGTCTATAGATAGAGGTATCGGGAACAGAGAGTAAAGTTCCACAAAACTCCATTGAAAAGGGAGGATCCTACGATCGGACGGTTGTTGTGTCCAGTGGGCAACTGCCCGATAGTTGCTAATCGGTCTGTTATACATATGTTCATATCGTACGGTAAACTCTGATACCGCGATGCAGTATTTCGTTAGTGGTTCGCTGCTGGCGGGATAGATGGCGTTGCGGTTCTTTTTGAGCCGTACAAATTTTTCTTCGTTAGATTTTCTTGTCGCGGCATTGATTATGGAAATTAAGAATTCGAATTTTCTTTTAGCATGCTTCATTTTACTTCTCGCTGAACAAACATACAAAAAAAAAATCAGTCGAATTGAGAACCTTCTCCTTTTTTGGAAGTCGGTTAAAAATATCATTCACCATAGCCTATGGCCAGTAAAACGCGTCCATTTCTTATCCCTTTCGTTGCAAGGAACACGGCAAAGGAAACAACTTCTCATTGAGATAATATATCAAGAGCCTGCTCATATTCAAGCGGAAATTGAAAAGCTTACAAGGATCATTAAACCGTTTTGTAAATTGGCTTTTCCAACTTATGCGACTCAATAAGCAGCTGATATATCCAGTAACGGTGATAAAGATATGGAGAAGTAGCGGAAAAGGGTTGAAATGGGTGATAAAGACGATTAGTTTCATAGTGGTACTGTGTTAAAGGGATTGGCGGAGAAAGTAGCACCATAACTATTTTTTCTTCGTAGATTTGTAGTGCACCTAATGCTGCTTTAAAAGGGAAAGAGAAGAGTGGGGAAACGCGAAATTATCAGGTTATGATTAAGATAAATTATTTTTTAACACAGATCCTCAAAAACTGGTTCTTACTTCACTGTGGGAACCTTGAACTGAATGAAGAATTTGTGAAACAGGCTTTGTAGAATACGTGACGAGAAGCGTCAACATTTTTCAAAGACTGCCAAGCTGATTATTTTTGTTGACCCCTCAAAGCTGTTTTCACCAAACTGCAGAGTTGGCCAGAGATATACACGTTGTATATAAGTCCCACGCCGATTTCTGTGGCAGTGGCAGGGTTGCGAGCGTGTACTATGATAAATAAATAAATAAATAAATATCTTGGGACAACTCACACACGGCCATCTGATCCCAAGCTAAGCAGAGCTTGTGTTATGGTAACCAGACAACTGATATATATACTTATATAATTTATAAATACATACATATTATAGATAAATTACACCCAGACACAGAACAAACAATTATGCTCATCACACAAAGTTTGTCCTGGGTGGGAATCGAACCCACGACCTCCGGCTTTGCAGTCAGGGTCACTAACCACTAGACCAACAGGTCTGTCCCCTGTCATGATATGACTATTATAGCCTATTTTTGCAGTGAAAGTACGTGCACAATGCAGGCACGATATAATACCATTAGCATTAGCATAAAAGTATTGGATGTTAGATACCGGCTCACTCTTAGTAAGCTCTCACTTGGTGTCGAGATCATTCTTTCGCTGGTCTTCAAAGGTATTTGTCTCACGAAACGCCTCCAAATAGGTATATCCTATAATTTAAATGTAATTTATAATGTAATTTAATCAATTTTTTTTCTCAACTATGCAAGTGCTGTGCACACCTGTAAGTGACAAGTTCACCGCAAACTATTTCCTTGCAAACCAAATTATAATGTACCAAAACTAGTGAAGTGAATAAGTCGTTGGTGTGTCAGTAAATAAATAAATCCTTTGCTAATTCGTTCCAGCGAAAAGATTCTATATTGCATCTCTTCGTAATTGTGCCTTTTCTGAACGTCTTTATATCTGAGGAATTGGTCGCATTTTTTCCGCTTGCCTTCCTTGTGTTCAGAAAAGAAGATATGCTTACAACGTGTAAACACCAACGCAACTGGCGACCCATTGAATAGGGTAAGGTCAGGGTAACATAAGCCCTATGCGGAAAATCTGTGTTCCTAACACGATTGGACCACTTGATTACTTTTCAGGGACTTGCTATACAAAGCGTTCCTGGTGCGTGGCGGGCGCACGCCCACGAAAATGTATGGAGTTAGGCCGCGCCCCCGCGACGCTAAGTATATTTCTTTCCTTTAACGCCATACATTGTATCTTGTCAGCGCCCTTTCCACTTTGTATATCAAGTCCCTGATAATCGTATTCTCAACCATAATTATGTCCAATAGCATTAATTGACCTCTAAATTGCTAATTCAAAACTATCTATATTGCCCCGGAACACAAAACATCTCTACTCAGCAGATTTGGGAGCCGTCATTCCAAATACTGGCTAACTGAAACGCAATTAAATCACTGCTACATATCCGTTATAGGTAACTAAGTAACAACGTAATATCCGGTTAGTATAATATTTGCATTTTCACTGGGCGAATTTAGCTGAAATGCTGTACTGTTCCATTTTGATAGAAATACTAAACGCTTGTATGAACATTTAAATTAATATTTGAAATTTTAACAAGGATACGACAGTGTTACGTCATAAAGTCATAACATAATGGAGGACGTTACTACGGCGTGAATCAATGCAGTCAAACATACGAGTAGTAGTAGTAGGTTCTCCAGAACTTTGTATACTGTCTACTCTTGATTGTTAGAATCGTCACGTACGGCGATGGGCCACGGGCACATGGTAGACATCCTATCCACGTGCACGAAACGTTTTGGGAACATTTTCATTGTGCTTATAGCTTAGGAGTGGAATTTCCTGCCAGAGTCTGTGCTTCCTGATAGCTACAACCTGGGATTGAATAGGTTACTTCTAGGCAAGCGTGCTCCATCTTCGACCACACCTTTTACCATCAGGTGAGAAAGTGGTCAAACGCGTGCCTATAAAAAAAAACAACCAAAAACTGACGAAAAATCATGAAATAGGCAGCCTTCGCTGAATCACTACTAAAAGGATTTGCTGCCTTCTCACTATAGTATATTCCAGATAAATGTGCAATAACGGTCATTGACCCACATACATTTATTGACTTTCTTAAAATCAAAAACAGAAAAAAAGACTTAGAATCTGAATCTACTTCTATCGTGATCCTTTAAGTTCTCTAGTAATGTAAAATGGTTCATAATGCATTGTTCGGGTATCTACGAAGGGATATTAGGGAAAGGTCAATGTACTTTATTGCAAGTTTAATCTGGCACAAAGTATACATATAATTGAATTCTAATTTTTGTCCTGTATCCAAAGTCAAGTTTCAAGTAATCCAGTCTCCAGTCAATTTTCCCTGACATTTACTTATAACACATTTCTCATTTTTCTCTCCCTTTAACTTTGATGCTACCAAAACACAAAGAACTCACTACTGTCTCTAATCTCAAAAACGAGACTAACTTTAATAGAGTTTTCATCATTCAAATACTATTTCACATTCAAAATGTAACTTTAACTGGCAGAAAATAGAGTAACATTTCGTTGAGTCGGATGAAAACCACAACATTACTATTCCTTATTCAATATACTGAATGAAGTTTGTCGTTGAAACTGCAGGAAATAGATCCACGCGGCAATGGCCGCTGTTTCCGGCTGAAAGTGATCCGCGGCTGGCCATATCCGGCGGTTAGCGGTCCGTTATGCCCCCACTTCCGGTTTTCAGCTATGCCTTACTTTTGTATTCGGATTTTCATGACTTTATCCACCACTACCTGGGCTCAGTTTTTATTGGTTTGTTTGAATTAGGACTGGAGTCTTTGTTGAGTTTTTTGACTGGTGCAGTCTCGGTTTTATAAAATTTGACTTGTGCTACTTATGTACATTGCCATGGTCAGTTGATAAGGGGTGAATAATAATTTAGAATAATTGAATTAACCTGCAGTTGTTTCTAATTTCAGTGTTTACGAGATTGGATCTTTTTTTATTATTTTTTTTATTATTGATAGGCACGCGCTTGACCACTATCTCACCTGATGGTAAGTGATGATGTGGCAGAAGATGGAGCACGCTTGCCAAGAAGTAACCTATTCACTCTTGTCTTAAAGACTTCTCGGTTGTAGCTAACAGGAAACACAGACTCTAACAGGGAATTCCACTCCTTAGCTGTACGCACAATGAATGTGTTCCCAAAACGTTTAGTGCGTGTGGGTGGGATGTCCACCATGTACCGGTGGCGTTTCACCGTACGTCTTGTGGTCCGATGATGGAACATATTTCTTTCTATTATTGCACACATTATAGGGCAGCAAAACTTAATCAATACATTACCCTGTTAAATCAAGATATATTTAATAAAATGTTTCATATTACATCTCAAAGTTATCCTAAGTTAAGACCTATCGTGTTATCACTTTGTAGAATCATACGAAAATAGAAATTGTGACAACCAAGAGCATCGCTAGGGATGTCTACGTATGGCCATGAAAATAAATTAAAATGACATTCATATGAAATAATTATTTTAATATCAATCTGAGTTGTATTAGTTGCTCAGTGAAAGCAACTTTTTCAAACAGGGTTTGTAACCCGGGGATGATAGTTATGCTTTCTCGTGTGTTAAATTGCTGTACCCGAAAGGTTCCCAACGAAACCCTAGATATTACTAAGCCTTCGCTGTCCTTTTGTGGGTTTCACGAAACGTAATAGGTCGAAGTTTTCACTAATTATCAAAACTAAAAAAAAAATCATAGCCAACTTCTATTAAGGCGCTGTGATCAGCAAAGGCTCGGTCGCTCTCGGACTGTATAGAAAAGAAAGAGAAGCGCGACGACTAAATGCTTGCAATTTATTGCCGAATATGAAGGATTTTATCGATTTCCTCAAAACTAAGTTGAATCTAAAACAACAAAGTTTTGCATTAAGATTCGATTCATTATTTGGTATAATTTTTATCGGCATAAGTAGGCTAGTAATATGGGATTTTTTTCTCTAAGGTCAAAGTTAGAGGTAACTTGGACGATCATTACTATCGAGGATTTTATTTTTAAACATGTTTCGGAAACAACAGTGTTCTTTGAAATGTAGTTAAAATTAACATATATTTTTTCTGCAGCTTGAAACTAAACAGATTTGGCTAAAATTGCGTGAGGAAACTAACAATTTTAAAATTTTCCCCACACAACGGTACGGAACCCTTCGTGCGCAAGTCCAAATGCAAAAGTAATTCACCATCTGCCTAGCCTTTTCCCAACCATATTTGGGATCAGCTTGCAGTCAGACCGGATTCAGCTAAATACCAGTATTTTACGTGGAGCGACTCCCTATCTGGGGCTCGATTCTGCTATTGCAATCGTGTCTCAATGACCGGTCAGTGATCGAATATTTGACAACTTTGACAGTTTTTGTATGGGAAATGTGTCAAAAGTTTGACGTTATACGTCAAAAATTGATCATTGACCGGTCATTGAGACACGATTGCAATAGCAGAATCGACCCTCTGACCTCCACAAGCCAGTAACTGGGTAACACTGTAATTTCTTGGCAAGACTGGAGTCAGATTTACTGGCTTTTGACAATCCGTAACAACTGCCAAAGATCTATAAATGACAGCCGGGATCATCGGCTTAACGCAAGCATTTCGAGGCACGGAGACTCCCGGTATGTTAAGATGGTCGTCCACCCCACATACCGACCTCAGCAAGCATTGCTTAACCTTGAAGATCAACAAAAGTAGTTGAATGGATGAAATACTCTCTTGCATCACGAAATCCATTCAACTGCCTTGCTAAGTAATATGTTTCAAGTAACATACCCGCTGCTCTCCTAGCCCACCCTGAAAGGCATTCCAGTATCTCGCGGCACTCCATATAAGTTCTATTGTAATATTATACAGCATGACTCTAGGTAACCAGCTGGTACAGATGAAATTCTAAAACGTGTTGTTAAGTACCTGTCTTGTTACTCAATTTGATGATCTTTAACTTATTGCAGTGGTGGTGTGGTTAAAATTGCAGACTCCGTAAGATTGTGGAAAAATCATTTTGAATATTATACAATAAATCCCATCCAAATTCAATAGTTTCCAATATATCCGTGACTTATTGAACAAAAATTGTTTAAAAAAAAAATTGCATGAAAATGTCATGCAATATTTTACAATATTAGCTAGCCAGCGCGCTTGAAACACAACGTGCCGTGCGTCGGTCGACTCGAGCCTGTTCCGATCGGATGGCGAGCTACCCATCGCTCACCGTCCGCAGGCATCAATCACTGTGCCATGCTCAGGAGTACCAGGTCCTGAGCGGCGCAGTGGCTGTTGTCTAATATTTTTTTGGAAATCTATCTAACGGACTAATCTGTTTTGGTATATTGAGAACTTAATCCCTAGCATTAATTAGAAGGACAGCTCACTATACTTTGTGCCAGATAAACTTGCAATAAAGTACATTGACCTTTCCCTAATATTCCTTCGTAGATACCCGAACAATACATTATGAACCATTTTACATTACTAGAGAACATAAAGGATCACGATAGAAGTAGATTCAGGACTGCTCTAAGTTTTTATTTCTGTTTTTGATTTTAAGAAAGTCAATAAATGTATGTGGGTCAATGACCGTTATTGCACATTTATCTGGAATCTACTATACACACACAGTACATACTTCACCTAATTTTTCACGGTATCATTTTCCAGTTTCGACCGGCTGTTAACAACAACATCATCACACATTAATCACAAAATAAATACTTGACCCATTCTTGTTGTTCCAGCAACAACAAGCACTTCACAAACTAAGACCTGTTGCTCAAACATTTACGTCGAGTTGTCCAGGCTCCAGAGTTCCAGAGCGCTGGAGAGTAATCCAGAAGTCATGCGCTTGTGTGCCTGAATTATGGACTTGAGCACTGGACGCCGTGGGCTTGGGGGTTACGCACTTGGTTGGGTAAACGCGGCGACTAAGACTAAGCTTGATTTCGCTTTAAAACACATAAAAAACTATTTCACAAAAAATAATCGACTTTCAAAAAAACACTACAAGGTACAAAATAACTTTAATGTAGGAAGTCGGTGTTTCTGGTTGTTTCTTCGTAACACTGACTTATTTTTCACTTTTTAGTGGTAACCCACACCTAACAATACCACTGGAAAGTCACAGGAAAGCAGAATACCCAATTTCGTATATCCGGATAATTTTCGACATATGTTTTCCAGCTATTTGGATTTAGAAACCAAACTGCAAAACCGATTTTGATAAAATTTCAATGGAACCAATCGAGAAGTATATACTTTCACACGAACAAGAACTTTTCAAATCGGTTCATAAATCACGGAGATATGAGGTTACAAACATACAAAAAAAAAAGAAATACAACCGAATTGAGAAATTCCTCCTTATTTTGAAGTCGGTTAAAAATTACGTGATACCATTATCATAATCGTGATCAAAGTTTATTTAAAGAAAGCAACAAGACTCGTACGAACCTTGTCCACCAAGTTTTAACAGATAGAACTAGTGATTGCAACATGTAACATTTCGATTATCTATTCGAATATTGACTTGTGTTTACTTACCAGCGCAAGAAAATTTATGGACAACTTTTGATTAGCTATCACCATAAAAGTATGTAGAGCACAAAAAAATGAGATTCCCCTTTTAAAAATGAATACAAGTTATAATAAAAAGGTAATAAATCTATTGCATGTTTGTCTTTATAATCCCAAAATTAACGCAAGATTTGAATTTGCCGCTATATGTGCAGTAAAGTGTTGGCAGCCCCAAAAATATTACAATTTGATAGCTAATAGTTTTGGGTTAGTAGTAAAAATGCAGTACCACTCGATTTCTTATGTGGTGTAACACCATTGGATTTATTTTTTTGGGGTTGAAATCAAAGGATGGTTGTCCACCAGTGCATTGAAGTAGAAGTTTCAATACTGAATCAACGTTTCAGTTACATTTATACAAACGATAAAATAGTGAGTAGGTATGCAAAGCCGTGGAGACTATTTGCCCTTTGTGCTATTCCATACATAACCATAACCTGTGTAGGTACTTCATGATTTAAGAAAAATGTGTTTTCTAGACAAATCAAATCTTGCGTTAATTTTTTTACTTTTCTAAATATTAGCGCTTCCAAAATAAGTTTTCTGTATAACCGCTCAAGAACCGCAACGTCTCGTCCACCTAGTGCGTGACCACGTTAATGTTTTACGCTATAGCTTGCCCGGTGCGTTGGTAACAAATTCATGGCGTCGTCGGACCTTTTATAGTGCCGCTAACTGCCTGAATTTCGTATTACAATAGCTTTCAGCTTGCTTCGTTGGTTGTTTACATAATTTGTTAGTTATTGAAAGAATATAGACGAGCTCGTCGTCAATTTTCAAGGTTAAGCAACGCTTGCCGAAGTCGACCTTTGATGGGTGAAAATACCTTACAAACCGAGACACTGTTCTTCTGAAAACTCGGTAAGCCGTTTGGTTCTAGCTGTAATTTTATCTCTCTGAGATCTTTGACAGTCGTTACTATTATGCAATGAAATAAGCAGTGAATTATAGTGACTAAGAGTGAATATGAATTGGTAATTCACTCTTGAAAAAGGAAAGTTCCATTTCTAATGTCACTCCTTTTAATTACCATTTTTTCTACTTTAAAATGTAGATTTATTATATAGCTGTAACTTCAATCTTTCAGTCTCACAAAATCAAAAACAAAATCCACTCAACAATAGAACTGCACTTCTGAACAGATAAAATTATGATTCCATTGAAAGAACCGTTGAAAGTGCCCATTATGTTTGACAATCCAAGTGAAGATAAATCACACTTATTATTATAAATGTGAAAGTCTGTATGTTTGGATATTAACTAACGAAACCTAAGAATGAACTGAAATAGGTCAACGAAAAATTCCTCTGCATCGCTTTCAACTAAGCCCAAAAACTCGTGGTATTAACGCGTTGTATGGCAGTTCTTGTCCTCTAACCGAGGTATGATTGACACGTCTCGTGTCCCAGGTCAAGTTAAGTCAAAGTATTTGTTTAGAACAAACCATGTACCTACAGGTAAAGACTTTTGAATTGTCAAAGTCAGTCAGTCAATCAATGCAGCTGTTTGCACGTTCCAAAGCGTAGATATCTATGGAGAAGAACGTGCAAGACTCCACGGACACTCTTTTAAACCATTTTATGATTTACAAAAATCCAGATTACGTTAAACATGTTGCTTCTGTATATGAGACCAAAGTAAAGGAAGGAAAAACAATTCTAAGTATTAAAATAAGCCAGTGACAGCTAAGAGATGACCAGTCTCCACTGATGGCGCCCGTTCACGAACATGACGCGTGCAACAGCACCATTTAGCTCAACCATTTTGAAGGGCACTGAATGATTCGATACACGCGCCACCACCAGCGAGACATTCGAATGAGCATGACACACCCTCAACTGCCCCTGCTAATTCATGTCAAACAATGAAACTATCTATTAACATAATAGGCTCCATGGTCCTCACATTTAAATGAAAATAAAAAATGCTTCTTCTTTTAAAAAAACTATGATTAACAATTTTCAAAGACAGAAAAGTTTAGTTTTCGTCCCAGGTCTGGCTTTTACTTTGTTTGTATTTTTTTTTGTTAGTAAATTAAGGCTTAACGACTGAATGAATTTGGGTGTAGATCTCGGCTAGACTATGGTTTGGAGGACATAAAATATTATTTACCCCGGTAATAAGTTCTTCTGGCATAATTTTCTACTTTCAAGCGAACGAAGCCGTTAAAAAAGCTAGTTTCTTTGTACAAAATCTTCCCATACACGCCTTAGGTTACCTTTGCACGGCACATTCTTCAGAGATTTGATCGTCTCAGCGCACATACATAAAAGTTGTAAAAATGATAACGCGTTCTGAGGACCGTATTCTAGAGTTACGCGACTCTTCAGAAATCGCATACGACTTTACGGAAATAGGCGGTTTGAAGAAATAAAAAGGCATGTTTCCTGTTAAGGGCCACTGATGAGTGATAAACAATGAACAGGTAAGCATTGAGTAACGAGGTTTGGGTATATTATTAATATTGTCATACCAGTGGAACTCCCACACTTTACTACCCTTGAGTCATCACAGAATGAGTCACAAATATTTGGGAACTTTATGAGTCCAGCAATAGAATGGTTAATTAATAAATGAGTCAGAAGCCTTGGGAACTGCTTGGCGTTACCTCCAAATTATAACAAACTTATTTAATTTAAAATATATAAGTAATTGTCCCAAGAACGATTGGTTAAAAGAACGAACGTTTGCCTGAATATCTTTTACCGATAAGTACTCGAAAT
Organism: Melanchra persicariae; assembly: GCA_947386135.1. NCBI lineage: Eukaryota > Metazoa > Arthropoda > Insecta > Lepidoptera > Noctuidae > Melanchra > Melanchra persicariae. The sequence continues at coordinate 8,725,750 of OX376652.1, read as the reverse complement.
AAATAAATATCTCACCGCACAAGTGAGGTGAGGAATTTATAACGCGATTATCTGCCTAAGGAAAGTGTTGAATGTACTAGATCATTAATTCGATCATTTTTAAATTCGATATAGAATCTGTCAAACGATCTTTCGAGCAATAAGTTCTTCGATGAATCAGTCGTTCGGCCGAACGATTTTCAGTCAAGTGAAATTCGGGCAATCATGAAGCCTCGTCTTTCTTTGTTCTCTGTCTTTCCATCTAAACCCCACCCCATCTGGATTTGTTTCCCTCATTACTATTATTTTATTTACCCCTCAAACGTCTCGTTTTCGAGTAGTTTTCCACAATACGTCACCTTAACAGCGACGTGTAGAATATGCAACGTAGTGAGTTTCCGTGTGAACGGGTCCGCTCAAAAGATGGCCGGAGATGACGTCGGAGATATTTATGCTCCAGAGATTCGCGCCGATGAAATTCAACGAATAGATTATGTGTGTGTTAATTTTGAGTTGAAATACAGATTTTCATGTTTAGTTGGTGAAGAAGATTGCATGTTTCCTGACTAAGATTCTGACTGCCATCAAACTATTGAAGCAAAGGCTTGGAAGGACAATGATTCTGATAATTTTTAAACAACGTTCAAGAAGAATGCGAACGTTACCTAAAATTGCAGGCTGTGATTATAAGGCTTGCTGGTACTTGAAACATTTTAGGAAAAGTTATTAAAAGCGTTCAAATTCAAGTCGCAATATGTGTAGCGCAATTTGTTCCATCTGACACTCAACTGAACCGAGCGCTCGGCGCATCCTGGACAGTCTCACCTAACACCTTATGAGACTGGCCAATCCTTCCCTTGCGGTGGTAGGGCTAACGCCCGCCTGGTTCGCGACCACCCTCCCACCGGAGTTCGGCGTCAAGCAGCCTGCTGTGTTTCGTCGACGCGTGGGAGTACCAGTGCCTCAAGGCATCTTCTGGGCACGCTCGCTTCATCATGGACCTCATCTATCGCTTTCCATCAGGCGTGATCGAGGTCAAGAGCTAGCTCATTCATAAATAAATAAAAAAAAAAAAAAACCTCAGTGACATCAATGTCAAAATGTAGAGAAATCGGAGTTGTTTTCGAGTTTGTCTTGTTGCTGTGTGAGAATTACCACTTCACTACACATCAAATGACTCCTCCCGCTTCTGAGCGGAGCGGGGTTAGTGTAAGACTCTTACTGACTAAAACCTATCCGAATTCCTTCAAATGACCTTTGCCTTCCAGGGCCGCGGTAACTCGAACAATTCCACAAACCTGGCAGATGAGAAATGCCCTTAAGGTTATTTCTACAACTACTACTTTTCAAGCCACAGTATAAACTCAGATGATATAAACAACACTTACTAAGCAAAATAAGGCAAGCTGCCGTTACTCATTTTAATTCAATCAACAGAGCACACGCAAAGCAAACTGCACAAAAGTTACGTTTGTTTTCAAAATCAATTTCTGTGTAAACGAATTACTCGGAACAAAGTTAGAATTTTCCGTCATATTCCCGAGAACTTGCATGTTATAGTTGGTAACTGTATTGAAACAGGCAACTACATACTAACTGATTAATAATAACTATCCTGTTTGCTTTATGCTAACGGGAGGAAAATTGAGTTGGCAGTTACTTGGGAGTAGAGGGAATATACCTTTCTGTGTGAAAATCTTGGAAGGCCGAAAAGGCTCCGATTTGAGGCATAGGAACTATTTTTTTATACGCAAAGGCTGAAAAAATGGCTTTAAATCAAGTGACATTCTGACATGTATAACGATTTTCGGAAAATCTATAATGAACGAGATTCAGAAGCGCTACCGAAATGTCTAGTGGCTTTTTCGACAGTTCGATAGAATGTCACTTTGTACAGCTAGTAATCTTTTCCAGTCGTGTTTGATTACCGTCGAATCAGAATATGAGAGTGAGGTTGGTTGTACTCCACCTGTGTATGTGCGTCTTCTATCTATCTAGCCTATTTTCTCACACTGCTGCAAAGACCTCCGTTACCACACAGCTCTGTCCTTTAGTAGTACGGGCCAGTATTTTCGGTAGGAGTCGCGCTCGTCCCTCCATCTTCGCCTCGGTCTGCCTTGACGTCTTCTGGCATTTAATAGGACCCATTCGGCTGGGCCTCATCAGAAGGCTTAAAGTCACCCAAAGGGCAATGGAGAGGGCAATGCTCAGAGTTTCCTTGCGTGATCGAATCAGGAATGATGATATCCGTAAGAGAACCAAGGTTACCGACATAGCCCGAAGGATCGCCAAATTGAAGTGGCAGTATGCAGGGCACATTGCTCGCAAAACAGATGGTCGATGGAGCCGAAAAGTTTAGGAGTGGCGACCGCGTACCGGAAGGCGCAGCGTTGGAAGGCCTCCCACAAGGTTGGCGGTTGCGGGGTGCGGCAAGTGAACTTAATTTATCCTAAGTACCGTACCCAAAACACGTTCAGGAGCTAGAAAGAGTCCGTTTCAAACATTTGAAAACAAGCAGACCAGTTTCTGGCTGTAAATTATGTTACATGGCCGCTAGCCAAATAAATATTTAAATGATGAACTAGCATATTCGCACATCATCAATATACCCTGACATGATAAATAACGCCTGCCTTTTAAAAGTGATGTCATAAAATATGTTGCTCGTTTACACAATCCTAAACAAAAGCCGATCTCCACTCGAATTTTATATTCATACATTTTTTATTTGATTTTTTTCAATATTCTATACGATTGAACGTCAAACTTTATAACTGGCTGTCAGCACTTTTTGTTAGTTACTTTTTTATTTTATTTGATGCTGCATAGCCGATTTTACTCATGAATAATTATTATTTGTTACTTTGCGGAATAAATTAACAATTTATTTGTTCTAGCTGATTATGGGTAAATCCAATTCAAATGGTTTATTGTTTAAAGTATTTTCTTTTTAAACCACCAATTATGGCAATATAAAATACACAAAACAATTTTGACACTGACATGCTATGGCAGCAGTAGGTCAGCCCGCGTTTTGATACTTCAGGTTCGCGAGTGTTTTAAAATTATTAAATTTAAAAAATCTATTATTTCATTTATAATTATTAGGCGAAGTTTAAAAAAATACAATATTAGCGAAGTAAAAATAATATTTTATTTAAAATTTTAAAATAAAAAAAAAAGAAGCCGTTTTGTTGAAATGCAAAAACATAACGCTTCGTAGGGAGACGTTAACCAGAGCTAAGAAATAAATCTGTTTTTCGCTAAAGTTAGCGTGGCGAGATTTTTTTATTGAGACGGTTTTACCAGATAGATTGGATGTTACAGAAAAACTCTGGTAAAACGGCAATAAGACAAAAAACGTAGACATTTTTATCTCAAGTTAAAGATGAAAAGCAACTTCATCTTTGTCTTCTACCTTTTACAAATCCACTTTAAAACAATTTTACATAGTATAATAGTGTTTCAGTCATTCTTATGTAAATGTTTGTAACGGCCATTTTAAACTTATAATTTATTCAGGAAATTGCTTTAGAGCGAACTTTGTAAACTCGAAGCGGTGTCTTTGAAGTTGTCGTAAGCGATTCAACTTCAGCACTTGAAGATTTATGAATATATCTTGCTAGTTGTTGCTCTCGACGGTGGTTGAGCGAAACTTCGGACGACCTTTTAACCTCTCTTAGGAATTGTTATTGAAAATTTTACTGCGGTTTTTTGTGAAAGAACTTGTCCGGAAAAGTATGTACCTACTATAGATAGCTGTAGTACGGAAATAGCGGTCATTAAATTTACTGAAATAATATTATAATTACCAAACCTAATAGACAGGAGGCAAATACGGAGGAGTTAGTAAGTGCACATGTTTGTGCGCAAATACGATGCACTCTGTTCCTTAACTCTCATAGTCCAATAGGACAGCATGATCCGACACGACTGGGGAGAGTCCAGACGCTTTACGTGCTTTCCGAAGCAAGGGGATCTCACACCAACCACATTCGAACTCCGGGTTGCTACTGAGAAATTTCTTACGGAGAACCGTACTGGGGACCGGTACCTTTATTTTACCGCTAAGTATTGCTATGATCCAGTGTGACGGATGCTGGCGTAATAACAGGCACATGATACACTCACTTGTCGTTCACTTCGCCTAAGTTTTCACTTCGAAATGTTTACAGCCAGTCGATTCTGTCGACATCTCACGGTCTACACCTAGGCGGAGTGAACGACAAGTGAGCTGTAATTCCATTTTATTTGTATCGTTTGACAACTCACCCGTCGTGCACCCCGCCCAAGTGTTAACTTCGACATGTTTACAGAATCGCAATGCAGAATTGCACTGCAGCTTCGTAAATATGGTGGATGCGATGTCTCTGGTAATGCAGATGTTCGTAAGCGGCTGTGAGTCACTACATTATTTTAATCAGTTGAACCACCTGCTTTTCAAAACAGATTAGTAATTGTCTACGTAGTTTTTAGCCTTGAGACATTTGGTAATTCATAATATCACTTGAATAATAATTATGATTACTGTATGACCCAATCATCCTGTCATTAATTACGACTGCACGTAGCGTTCCAATGATAAGATACTAATAATAATGTGTTATTCCATTATATCACTGCAGTAATGCTGCAAAATTAGTAGTGGTATGGGTATCCAGTCTAACCAGCTGCAGCTTAATAGCAGTAATTGTAAAATTTTGAGCAAGCGTGCTCCATCTTGATAGGTAGTGGTTAAAAGCGAACCTCACATTAATAAAAACACAAACTTTTCTCGTTAAGATCTCCTTACATATTCAAACGAAAAAATTCATCATCATCATCATCATATCATCCGAAAGACGTCCACGGTTTGCCATAATCGACACTCTTGGCAAGCGGGTTGGCGATCGCAGTGTAGCTGTTGCAGTGAACCTACAGAGAATGCTGCTGCCCATTCTCTGGTGAGTCCATTAGTCGCCTCTTACGACACCCACGGGAAGTGATGGGATGGTGCTATTATTTTACGTCCGACACCATCCAGATCATTGAAATGAAAGAAACAAGAACGAAAACATTGTTACTTCCAAATTTACCCTCAATGCCACTGCTTTCTCTGCCATTGAACTACGAAATAGACTTGCACTAGCACATTACAAATTCAGAGCCCTATATTTAGATTTCCATTCAGCTCCACTAATACTTTTACTTGAACAGAAATAGATTGCTAAGTTTATTTTAGATGGACTTCGGTAAAGGTCAGGGTTGTAGTTTAGTACTGAAGTGGATATTGCTTTCTGTTTAGATATAAGTGCTGTATAATCGTAGTGTATAATGGTGTACTGATTGAGTAGCTACAATAATAATATGATTATTGACGAGTATCATCACTGTTACGGATGGGTTTTAGTCAGAAAGAGTCTGACACTCCTCTCGCTCTTCCCAGAGCGCAAGAAGCCATTTGTTGATTTCCCATCCTTAAAAAAAAAGGTAGGTACAGTTCAGTTCAGGAATCTAGTATGATTTCAAGTCTGCGGCAACGGGTTCGCATCTTTAAAAGCCTACAATCTTCGAAGAATTCAAGTGTAGCCACATTTTTTCTGCCAGGGTTGTGGAATTGTTCGAAAGAATAAACGCGGCCCTCGATCGCCGCCCTGAGCGGGAGGTTAAAAAAAATAAAAAAGCCATATTTGTTACAAAAGTGATATCACGGAATTCTGTTTCTATCTAAAATCCTTTTAATTTTCGCTGTAACTAAGTACTTATCATAATTGACATACATAGATTGGTTTGAATGAAGTATAATCATAAATTATCGATATTATCTATACGAAATATTTTTTGACTCACGGTGATATTCAGGAAAACTGTAGGTAATTATTTATAAGGAAAAAATGAATACATAAAATTGCTAATACACGTGTACAACATAGCTATCATGAATACTTATTAATTTTACGTTTAGTGGCTTGAAATCCAGAAAGAACGTAACTATAGTGGTTTCGCTTTAACATTTTAATAGCGGCCAGTGTAAAAATGTCAACAACGGATTTTGATTCCGTTTTTGACATTTTGACACTGGCCGCTATTGGTTTAGACGAAGTAATGGGAGAAACAAACGAGCAGGTGGGCAATTCTACAAATTTTTAAGCAACTTTCGATTTCGTATCTCAGTCGCAATCAGTCAAAAAAGCCTTAACACACAACGATGCTGATTTATAATTCAATAGGACATTTAAAATTTAAGTAACAATGAGACAAGCCACAATGAGAGACATGAAATGTATCTCGTGACCTTTTTAGGGTTCCGTCTATCACCAGGCTGTATCTCATGAACCGTGATAGCTACACAGTTGAATTTTTCACAGATGATGTATTTCTGTTGCCGCTATAACAACAAATACTAAAAAACAGAATAAAATAAATATTTAATAAATTAATACAACAAACGTGTTTTTATTGCTCGTTTTTGCTCGGCATTAATAACGGCAACAAGAAGACGCTTGAAATATTTACAGAATATTTAGTTATGTTCACTTTAAAAGTAAATTATAAAATAAAATTAATATTAAAGGGGGGCTCCAATAGAACAAACGTGTTTTTTTTTCCGTTTTTAAAGATACGTTTTTAATGGTACGGAACCCTTCGTGCGTGAGTCTGACTCGCATTGGACTGGTTTTTTAACAGTTCCTACCTTGCTAAAGATTTTTCTTTTAAGACTTATTTCTGCCCTTTTGGGTAGGTTCCTCTGATTAACGAATTAAAAAGTCAGTCTGTACAAAACCTATTTCATCAAAAACAAACCAAATCAATACAGCACTTCATTGCAAATGCATTTCTAAAACAACCGGATGTAGGTGTCGCTAGCGAGCGCCACCGGAACGTGTGTCCGGAAGTAATTCTTGACAACTGCCCACTGAACCGGATCTGCACAGATATACGGATTTCAGGCGCATGCATGCGAATAGTATTAAGAAGCGGATGCGGGTGCGAAAATTGTATTTTGAAATTTTTTGTTCCAAACATAAACAAACAACAAGTACCTCGTATTAATATCAGTCTATTAATTGGTAAAAATTAAAAATGAATAAGATCTAAAAATTAATATAAAATAATACCTATGTAGTTTTTATAATTTTAATTAAGTATCAGTATTTACCACTGATAGACAATTTTGTATTAGACAAAACCTTGGACGTTATCACAATGGCAATTCGCGATGATTTGTATATTTTCCATTGAGGTGACTGACCGATACACACCAAGAAAATTAACAAAAAAAAGCTATCATGATATGGCCCTGAACTTTATCTTAAAAGCGAGTATAAACCAAAATTGAATAATTCATGTGTTATATAAGTAAGAAGTGCAACACTGGTAGGAAAATTTCCCAAGAATACAAAAAACCTGCATAAACTGCCATGCAAATATCGTTTATCATCTCTGAACCTCAATTTACAATATACAAGAAACACATCAAAGCATATGGCTTCTAGAAGTATTATCATGACTATAAAAACGTTACGCGCCGTAAAACTTTTTCTGACGCCATATTGGTACATACTACTACACAATGAGATTGTATTGCAGAATTTCAGACCCGTACGACGTGTCAATGCTGATGAAGAAGAAGAAGGTCACAGAGATTATAAATGGATTGTTTGAGGAATGACATCATAGTACGTAACGGTCGATATGGCAAAATGGAAGAAGAGAACGTGATGCATGCGACCTCAAATAACATGAAAAAAGTGTCGGTACATGTAAAACATTTATGAATAAAGTCGATCCTCGGTGTTTGATTGACCATGCGCCATGTTAAGGTATGCACCTTAACATGGCGCAGCCGGTATAAAGATACAAGTACATAGACAGTTTCTTTGTACATACAGCGTTGAAAAAAGATAAAAGTAATAAATGAAACATGGAAACAATATTAACTCCGCCGTCTCCGTTTTGTTTTGATCAAAATACAACAAATGTGACAAGTGGTGTGTACAAGGGCAGGAAGATAATGATGACCCAAATAAGTAGCGGGGCTGCCAGTCTATGATCAACTGTTTTCCAGCTTCTCCTCGCATCATTTTCCTAACTACTGAGGGTCGTCACAACCCTATAATAATAAAGCCTTTATTCGGACACTACAATACAATTCGTTTCTTATACTACTGCACTGTTGTTATACGTATGTCGCAGCCAACTAGCTGAATCCGCCGTTTCATTAAAAGTCTAGCCTTTTCATTGAACTGTGCCGTTTAATCAGCGACATAAGTGACACGGTCAAGTCATGAAACGATATTGAACAAAAGATGTCACTTAGGTCGCTGAAAAATCGGCACATTTCAATGAAAAGGCTAGGCAAAAGATTAAACAGCTGATTAAGCTAATTGGTTGCGACATATATTTTACATAATTAAACTTATTCGCGTATTTGGTGCTTCTTTACTTTTTGTAAGTTCGTTTGCCAGTTGGCAAAGGCCTCCTCCAACCTAATCCATTCTGGTCTGGCCGTCACAGCCCTAACAACAAGTAATTTTCTCAGTCATTCTTGCCTTTCTGTATGTCCATCTTTTCTCGTGATGTGACAGAAAAACATCAGGACTGTTTCACAGGTATCTAGTAGAAAACTGGTTGGTACCCTTTCGTCCTTGAGAATAGACTCACTGGTGCAAAATACACACCAAGGAATCTGCAACATTTTCCTTTCAGCAAAGCATTAGGAAATGGTCCTTGAATGTTCTCAGAGTCTAATCTTCTTCAAGTATTAAATGTAACTTCTGTTACTTTACTCTTTTTGTGGCTTTTTTTCAAATCTGTGAAGAGATTTACACGTTTATTGCAAGAAATAAAACTTGTAGATACGCGTTCTATTTCCGCTGGTTTATAGCTTAAATAGTATTGTTGAGTTGTGAAAGTGTAACTTTTGTTAAGATACTGAAAAGAATCCCTTTTTGCAAAGAAGTAATTGTATTCTTCTTTCTCTTGTTAAAATAAATGGTAGCTGATGTTTAATATAATACATTACTGCCGATTTCTGAATTAAGAATTTGAAATTGAGTTTTTCTCAAACTCTACTTTTGCCTGAAAAAAAACTGGCCAAGTGCGAGTCGAATATTATTTTTGTAAAATGTCTTTTCAAACCCTGTGGTTTGAAAAGACATTTTACGACGAAGTCTATACTTCTTATAGGTTTTTCCTGTAATCTACAGGCAAATAACTATTATTTGATTTTTTTCAAAATTTTTGACTCAGTAGGTTTGGAGATAAAGGTGATGGTAATTTTTCATCTAATTTCTGGCATAACGTCAAAACTATTTATTTTAAAATTATGAAAAAATATATTCGAGTCCCCGACAACACGTCCTTTCATTTCATGACACACAGTACAACTGGATAACCTTTTTTTTTTTAGTTTTCTAATTTGCCTCCCCAAAAGCGAACATTTTCAAAATATCGTTATTACATGTCCGTGTTTGGGTCATAGAAGGTGGTATGTATACCAAATTTCAACTGAACTACTGGTTCAGTAGATTCGGTAAAAATTGTCTGTGACAGACAGACTGACAGACAGATAACCGAGTGATCGGAGCCCTAAAAACTGTCATTTGGCATTAAAGTAGGGTTTGACATGGGTTTGACACATACTAAACTTCAGAATAAGAATCAAGAGAAGGCGATAGGTATCAAGTAATTGATAGCAAGCTAGGTAATATGACATCGTGTATAGAACTATGTGCATTTTGTATGTGCCAAGATATAATAAGCTAGAATATTACTGCAAAAACTACCAAAGTATCAAAAGTCCATGTAAACCGTGCATTGAAGAGCTCGTCTCGGATAAAGCTACTCATCGAAAATGACTTCTGTAAATGATTCAAAATGTATTTTTGAAACATCCATGAAGAGACCAGTAAAATTTTCAGGTCCGAAGCCTAACACTAATTTGCCAGCTGCAAGTAACTCGCGTGCAAGTTTAATTACATGACGGGGCACGATCGGGGATTGATCAAATTATACCGCGGTAGCCGTAAACCTGCAATGTAAATCTACAACGGCATGAAATGCTGCCACAGAAAAACTAACAAACCGAAGAACCGCAACGCCATCTATCCCGCCAGCAGCGAACTACTAACGAAATCCTGCATCGCGGTGTCAGAGTTGAACATATGCAACAGTCTGAATATCAACTATCGGGCAGTTGCCCACCAGACATAACAACCGTCTTGTCGGGGGATCCTCCCTTTTCAATGGAGGTTTGCGGGACATTACTCTCTGTACCGCTCACATCTATAAATCAAACTTGCATGCAAGTTTGCTTGCAGGTGGAAATGCACCCTAAGATTTAATTCAAAATGTCCACGATACAAACGTGTCACGTCTCGGAATCTATAGTAAACTCAAACTAAACAACAGTAGTGTCAACAGCTAATTCTTCGTAACACAGGTATGTATATGCTGTCACTATGAGTACAGTCAGAACGTCTGAAAGGCAATTACAACACGTAGTAGACTCACCAGAGAACTTCGATAATAGCTCTTGCTAATTGGGAATTGTATAGAGTGCGATATTATCCGTTTTCGATTGATTTTTTTTAATTGAAGACTACGTTTACCATATTATTATTATTGTACGGGGTATGTGGTAGACCCAAACAAAGACTCCTCGTTGCCACAAACTTTTTTTTGATTTTAAAAACTTCTTAACGTCATAATTTGGCATCTTCCTTCTTTTGTCGTAAAAATCTCAGTCTCCTTCCCTTTGACACTTAGACTCTCTCGTTCACTCATCGCTGCGTTCATACATCCGTCACTCATTTATAATTTTGATGCGTTCTGTATTTAAAAACATCCCACATTATTATACATGTGAGATACTAACGCTTTTACCACTTGGGTTAGCAAAAACTTGAAAATCTTGTATCATTAAGACGCTGACAACAACAAAAGCTCGGTCACTCTCGGACTGTATAGAAAAGAAAGAGAAGCGCGACGACTAAATGCTTGCAATTTATTGCCAAATATGAAGCATTTCCTCAAAACTAAGTTTATCTATTAAAAATCTAAAACAAAAAAGTTTTGCATTAGGATTCGATTCATTATTTGGTATAATATTTATCGGCATAAGTAGGCTAGTAATATGGGTTTTTTTTTTCTAAGGTCAAAGTTAGAGGTAACTTTGACGATCATTACTATCGAGGATTTTATTTTTAAACATGTTTCGGAAACAACAATGTACTTTAAAATGTAGTTAAAATTAACATATATTTTTTCTGCAGCTTGAAACTAAACAGATTTGGCTAAAATTGCGTGAGGAAACCAGCAATTTTCTAGGTTTTGCTGTTCACAGTGCCTTAAATTTCTTTTGCTGGTGGACCTATCAGTCCAGGAGATCGTCTATCGTCTAACGTTATGCTGTGTGTCGAATTTAGGTCGCAAATATTATGACTCACATGACCTTTACAAGGACATCACCAAACGAAATGTTCAAGGTGACGATAAGCGCAGATTTTATCGGTTGCAATTGAAAGCAATGATTAAATACATACTTTTCGAATAGGATAAAATAGATTTTCTAAACTTCAAGCTAGATTCATAATATTTATCTGCCTAACTGGATACAGCTGAGTACCAGTATTTTACATGGAGCGACTGCATATCTGACCACCACAACCCAGTAACTGGGCACAATACCACTTGGTAAGATAAGCATCACATTTTCTGTCATCTGACTATCCGTTACGATTGTCAAAGATCTACAAATGGCAGCCGGGACCAAAGGCGTAACGTGCTTTTCGAAGAGACAAGAAGGAATCTGGGTATGTTAAAATGGTACAGACTAACATTGCTTAACCGTGAAGATCGACTCGTATGTCTATTCTTATTAAGCCACGTTTCATCATCTCTATAACATGCCGCCAACATGTTCTTCTCTCCATCGGCACCTATAGCATCGAGTTGTATATAATTTTTCAACAAGTTCTAACTAATTAGAAGTCTGCAGCCCGTGGCCCGGGCCAATTATTCTTAGTTTAAACCTCTGAAGGCGAGATGCCGATAACTTGGAAGATTTTTTATCTCATTCCACTGAGATACGTTCTTTCTTAAATTAGTTTCAGCTCTTCGAGAAATTTTATTTGATACATTATTTTTAAAGTAGTGGAATGGAATGGTAGACGCTTGATTTAATTTATATGGTAGTGTTTTGAAATGTTTTAATAGTAAGGTTTTATGAAACAAAGCAGATATCGTGCAACGAATAGGTATAGAGGCCTTTGCCCAGCCGTGAAATACAAGTTGGGCTGGCAAAAAAAAACCATCTGGTTTTACGGAGGATCTCTTCCCTATCGAATATAGTAGAGAATCATTATGAATGCAGTGTAGCATGTAGAACCTTAAATTTTCAACATCTAACGTTCCCACTGTAGGTAGGTACACAAGTTACATAGACCTCATCGCTGTGAGAAGGGGTGTGCCATAATCCACCACGCGAGCCTTACTCGTGTAGTTTAGTGAATGTCTCTAGTCTTTCATTGTTTTGGTCTCTAGTCTTTGATTGTTGGTTGGAACATGTTGAATGTTTTAAATGCTTCCTCACGATGTTTTCATTCACCGTTTTTCCCGAACCCGAACTAAGAACAATTGTCAAATCGTGTTGTCATTAATTCTTACTTCGGGTTCGGAACTAATCGTAAGTCCGTAGGTGATGCGAAGTAGAAAACGCCCAACAATAAGGCCGAAACTATGGACTTCGGGCTTAGAAAGTAGACCCCCAGAACCAACGCACGTTATTTGGGCCGAGATAAGTTATCATTACGATATTAAAAGAATAATGCATTTCAATTAAAAATATTTATTCACCTTAAAATATGAGTAACAACAATCAACTAAAATATTTCACAAGGTCTCGGAAAACCAAATACAGCACTAACACTTAAAGCTGGAAATTACAAACAATTTATAACTAATCACAACAATCCAAAAGCTACTACACTTTCTACCAACCCAGTGAGCTTTTTCTTGATAAGAGCCAAAGTATCACCGTGCAAGCCATCCATGGCTCCAAAGATATCTTCCACATTTGAGCTTGCAAAGGCTGCTTGTAATTTACTAGCTTCTTCAGGCTTGAGAGTAAGAATACCAGAGTTGAGTACTGCACAACCAAATGCTAGTCTGCCGTATCTTTTCACATCAGCGTCTAACTGATCTTTTGGGTAAACGTAGTTGGCTTTTATACCATAGTTGGATAAGGATTTGTCAAGTTCGGAGTGGTAGTAATCTAACCAGTCGTAGAAGCTTTTAACTCTAGTTTCGTGGTCGGTGCAGTTGAAGATAAAGTAGAGGATATCGTGGGCTGGACTGGAGTTCTTGCAGACTTGATAATCAATTAAGATTGACTGTTGCAAGCTCTCCTCCTGGAAGTACAAAATTAAAATATTATTAGAAGAGATTTCGATGCTAAGGCTCTTTATTGTAGCAATATCGTGCTACTCAAATGAGATTGGAATATTTTGTATTGTGCATAACTTTTACGTATGTGTAGTACGCACTGCATAACGTAGTACCGTACTTATAGTTCAACATCCTCTGAGGAACTTCAATCATCAAGATTTTACCATTTTTGTAGTTAGCTCCTTAAGAAACGATTTTAGTATTTAGCCCGCGGTGTGACAATTTTATGAGGAGTAAAATTGAGCGTTAACTAAAAGTGAGGCGTTACGTTCCTTTGTATATCTTTTAATATCTTGAATGACTTTGGTGGTACAAGGAGTTTCTACTATGAAGTGAAGTGAAGTGAAGTAAAGTGAAGTGAAGTGAAGTTGAGTGAGTAGTGTTTACAATAATAAGTGAAGTGGAGTAAACTCCAGTCGTGCGTCGGAGCTAAAACACACACTTTTTTTGTATTTGGCATCAAACATTCGTATACAAACAATTTACTTAACTCTGAGACAAATTAACTCCTTACAATAGATCTATAGTACCAACAATGTGATATAATGGTAAAAATAAGTACAATAAACTTCTAATAAGGAAAGACGCGTTAGGAAAACAAATAATTTTTAATTTTTGTATCAGAACATGAGTTTACTGGAACAAAATTATGTCATTAACAGATTTAAAGACTGAAGTAATAAGGTAACTTATAATAATATGGTTTATTTACTTCTTAGCTTTTGTTTCAGGGTACTAAAATAAATGTTAAAAATGTCTATGTCTGTTAATTCTCTATTATAATAGGTATGATTCATGGTTAAAAAATATATGATTCTATTTAGTCCGTCAGTTAGATTAATTATCGATAAATATTGGACACGTATTTTTTGCTTTATCAAATCAATAAAAAGGACGGGTTTATGACGTCACGTGTAGTTAAAAAGTGTACTTACATGTGAAACTGAAAACGATACACTACGTTGAAAACTCGTATGACGACAAGTTTTCAACGTAGTGTATCGTTTACAGTTTTAGTTAACGCGACAAAAAAAATATACGTGCCTAATATTTTTTTAAAATCTGACGGACTAGTTAGATTTTTTTAATCACCTAAGATGAGTTACGAGTGTATGTTTTATTTAGTCGAGGAGGAACAAGAAGTGGTTTTGTAGAACTAATTCATTATACGAATGAAGCAATAATACGTATCTGAAAAATATAATACATTTGGAATCTACATGGTAATCAATACATAAGTTCTATAATATTCTTTTTGTTACTATGCTTGTATTATCATAATATTAATCTGTGATACTGGGTTTGTCCGTAATAATAGTAGATATTTTTAATAGCACAACATAAACTTATCTTATCGGTTTGTACATACGTGGGCACGTGGCTGATAGGTACTATGGATTAAATTTTATAAAACGCATTGAATGAGTCAGATTGTTCAAAGTTTAGAATGATTGGTAATTATGGTAATTTTTCCTGTAATTTATTATTAATTACAAGTGTTATTACTATAAATAAAATTGCAACTCATTCCTCAAATATGTTCTTGCACCAGCTTTGACAAAAATGTATTGACAAATTGTCAAGAAAAAATTAACCGTCTAAAAGGCTATTTATTTTTTCAAATCACAAAATGTGACACGATGTGACTATGTAATTATTTTATTGGATAGTTGGTCATCTGCTTAGCATTCAATTAAATGATCTCTGATCGATTAGATCTTAGAAAGATTAGAGCTAGTTGTGATGATATCCACAACATAATGGTTTTAGATGAATCTGTTAAATATTTTTTCATTCTGTAATTTGGTAAATTAAATAAGTAAAGGATTCAAAATACTTGCCTCGAACTTGAACATAATATTGTTGGTCCAACAATCGCCATGTTGAATCACTGCATATCGGCTACCATTTTCAAATTTCGTCATTTTAGCAGCTCGGATAGCTACGTCATTGACTTTATTTCTCATAACATTCTGATGCTCTGGATCATCGAGCATATTCATAGAAACAGTTTCGACTTGTTTAAAATAAGCAAGTTCTTCAGGAGTGGCAGCAGCTATTTCTCCCCACATATCCCTCAAGTTATCTTTGTAATAATTATATGTATCGGGTTCCTTGTTCTTCAACACGTAAGAAAGCGAATGGTATATAGCTAAATTTCTCAATACACTTTTCACATACTCATCCGGAAGGGGAGTTAATCTGTCCAGCATGCCAAATCCTGATGTCTTCAAGTCTTCTACCAGGACAACTTCATTTGGTGCCTCAACATTCGTTCCGTAACATTTTGGGAACTTAAATAGGTCTTCTTCTGGTATCTCGGCTTGCTTCTGTAGTGCTAAAAACTTTGGTAGGACCTCTGTGTATATCAAATGCTCATTTCCGAACATGAGAGGAGCGTTGAGGTTCTTCCGAACTGTTTCGTTCACTGGCGCTATTTTGACGATCATTGTTAAGTTCCCATTTTCACCCTCTATAACAATTCTTTTCACGTTAGCTGCAAAATTGTCACCTGCTGCTCCAACAGCCTCGAAGGTTATTTTGCTATCTTTGAAGCCTTCTTGTTCGATAACATTTTTGATGAACTCCAACTGTGCTGGAGTTATATTATCAATTTCGCCTTCAAACTTGTGATGTTCCATGGTGATTTGAAGAATTAAACTAGGAGCTGTTACTGTTACTTCGTTATATTATATAGGTACGTGTTTATCTGTACGATAAGACCTGATGTACGATTGTTTAATTTTTATATGATTAAAAGGTACGTAAGAATAATAACACATTGATCAGTATGATATGTGCGTCAATGACTTCGTAATTGTTTTAAATTAGTTTTTTAGGGTTCCGTACCCAAAGGGTAAAAATGGGACCCTATAACTAAGACTCCGCTGTCCGTCTGTCTGTCACCAGGCTGTATCTCATGAACCATGATAGCTGGACAGTTGAAATTTTCACAGATGATGTATTTCTATTGCCGCTATAACAACAAATACAAAACCGAATAAAATAAATATTTAAGTGGGGCTTCCATTACAACAAACGAGATTTTTTTGCCGTTTTTTTATAGATAATGGTACGGAACCCTTCGTGTGCAAGTCCGACTCGCACTTAGCCGGTTTTTTTTTCTAGCAGCAGCTTTTGTTTGATACCATTTAACTTTAACTAAAGTTTATGTACTGTGCAACTGTGGCCATAGAAAGTGTCTGACTAGTTTGCTTTGCAGCAGGTTAAAATTCTTAATAGCCAGTCATAGTTGTCAAGAGTACCGGTTCAATATTATTCGTCAATTTGCCTTTTTATAGACGGAGGTTTTAGATCTTTTATATAGTTTAGCCTCTAGTCCATCCGGGAACTATTTTCCCGCGCGTCACACCATCCCTCAAGGTACGCGTCCAAGTTCGTCCATTTTCAACTAGATAGTGAATAAACAAATTTTCAAAATTAGTTAAGATTACAACATCTAACTTCACCTACAGTCGAATTACTTACTACTTTTTCTATTTGAAAATAAGCCTAATGTTTGTTAGTGATACATTTGATTCAATATGATGGTAACCAGGATGTTCTCTTCGTCTCTACCTAATCTGTGAATTTATCTGAACACTACATACTCTAGGTGTGTTATATTATTTGTGTGTCTTCGGTTAGTACTGCTTAACTATGAATTTAATGGACTTTAATGCAGTTTCAACCAAGTCGTATAGACAAAAATTAAGTAATTAATTTGTAGAATTCATTGATTTTAAAAGTGACAAGTATTTTGTTTTAATGTTATTAATATGAGTCTATGAATCTTGAAAAAAATAAAATAAACTTATTTAAAATTAACCGTCACTACAACGCTGGAACGCTTGTCGAATCCGACTCGGCTGGGCGGCGTTCGGGAAGTTGCGCTGTATCTTCTCGTCTCACATACCACAGTGTCTCAAGACGAAAGTGTATCACCAGTGCGTGTTGCCAGTGATGACCTATGGACTTGAAACGTGGTCGCTCACAATGGGCCTCATCAGAAGGCTTAAAGTCACCCAAAGGGCAATGGAGAGAGCAATGCTCGGAGTTTCCTTGCGTGGAATCAGGAATGACGATATCCATAAGAGAACCAAGGTTACCGACATAGCCCGAAGGATCGCCATAGTGAAGTGGCAGTGGGCAGGGCACATTTCTCGCAGAACAGATGGTCGATGGGGCCGAAAAGTTTTGGAGTGGCGACCGCGTACCGGAAGACGGAGCGTTTGAAGGCCTCCCACAAGGTGAACCAATGGCGATATATAATATGCGAGACGCACAGGACCGGTTGTTGTGGCGACACTTGGGGGAGGCCTATGTCCAGCAGTGGACGTCTTTCGGCTGATATGATGATGATTATTATGATGACAACGCTTGAAAAAAAAGTAACTTTTTGACCATAATTGCCTTGACAATGTGTAAAGGCGTTATGATGTCATTTTAATGATGATTCTTAAAAACTGAGTTTAAGAATGTCAATATGAAAAAAAAACAGAATAAAATACATTAATTTAATAATATCATACTTTACATGACCGGTTCGTCATAATCTTCTATTGGCTGTTGCTGAACAATATTTCGTGCTGGTGTTTTCTTTTGTAGTGCACCTGAAATCAGTCGGAAAGTTTCAGAACTTCTTCACTTTGCTTGATACAAAAGTATCAGTGAAGTCCGTTTTAATACTGAAAAAGAATTGACACAGACGGTGTGCGCCGCGTCATCGTAGTAGACAACACAGTTTCGTTTTAGGTGTGCGACGGGTCGTAGACAAAACAGTTTCGTTGTCGTGACCACAATGTGCGCTCAGCCTTATACTGGGTAATTTTTTTTCCAGTGCGCAAACTTTAAGAACCACTTCTGCCCATGTAAATGAACAACTTTCCCCAAGAAAGCCATAGTCAATTCCTAAAAAAGAAATTGAGTCTCCCATACAAATTGTGGTCAGTTGATGACAATTTTGTATGGGAAGTTCAATTTTTTTTTTAGGAATTGACTATGGCTTTCTTGGGGCAAGTTGTACATTTACATGGGCAGAAGTGGTTCTCAAAGTTTGCGCACAGGAAAAAAAGTTATCCAGTATATTATTATCATCATCATTTCAGCCATTCACTGCTAGATATAGACCTGTCTTGCATCCAGTGGATTTCTGGAGCCTTCACCAGGTCATTGGTCTACCTTCTTGGCCTTCTAAAGCTGGGCCATCCGGTACGCGATCGCTACTCCCGAACCATTCGACCGGGACTATCTGTTCTGCGAGCAATGTGCCGTGCCCACTGCCACTTATGTTTGGCGATTCTTAGGAATTCTTCAAAAAACATTATAAGCAAAATTCCTTTTTCTTATAACAGCACGCTCTTCTTTCGTAGGCAGTAAACTCACAGCAATTTTCAAAATGATAAAAAATTGAATGAACACTACAAATTTAAATACTGTGCGTACCTGATAGGAACTTATGTGACTTAAAGCAAGCCATTCTTGTGCAATATTCTACGCCATCCGCGCTGCATACGCATTTGTTGCAGCCTATCTGGTACGTTGTAAAGGGCTCGCATTTTGCAGCGTCACCTGTAATTATAAGAGAAATTACATTAATTTTGTTGGAATTAAGTTCCCTATCTTGTATCTATGTACCAAGTTAGTTTATTTATTTATTTACCTATTTATTTACACAAAAAGGGAAAAACAAAAGGGGTTTATTAAAACAAGAGTTCGCCTCGTGTGTATGATTTCATGACACATTTCACATCAGTTCTATCTGAAAGAGTTGTATTGTTAATTTTAATGATTATATTTCTATGAATACATACTTGCTACGGCCGCTAATCATATTTTGACCAATAAACAACCTAACAATGACCTGCAAATTGCAAAAAACGTAAGAAAATTTGAATTTCGCGGGCTACCCTGAAGCTTCTACCTTAAGTCAATGAGCCCGCGCCAATAAATTAAAAAGTAAAAGTGTGCTATAAAAATTAAAAAGTTCTTTTTCAACACATTTGCTCAAAAAATGCATTAACGAAGCCTGTATACATTGTTCGAAAGTTAAAAATTACGCACCAACCAATGGAACGTGCGGCCGATGTACATATAGCGCCGTGCGTATCCTTTACAGTTTCTTTTTAATTTCCATAAAAAATATAAGAATTCCACCAAGGAGTATCACACTATGGGAATAACAACGCTGAATGATCGAACCTCCTTGGAAGCGGTTTTGCACAATAGGTACGTTTAGTCTCACTTTGATACTAAAGAGAAATAATGAGACGAAAGATGTAGTTCCATTTGCAAATTCGCGCCATTTTCATGTTAGAAACGTTAAAGACGCTACGTTATTGTGACTTTCCGACTGTTATCTAAAAACAAAAAAGATTTTTTTATAACCTAATGTACTGTTTTCCCGCAAATGTGTAGAAAAACGTTGTAAGACATACTTGCGAAAATTGGTATTTACAAACTCGTGACTATGGTAAGCCCTCGACTTCGTCTCGGGCTTACATTCGTCAGACACTCGTTTGTAAAAACCAACTTACCGCACTAATATCATAAATAACTATTAGGATGCAGTTGTTTGAAGATCGAATGAAAATGTTGAACAGTAGGTAATGGTTTTTTTTTTAATTTTACGTACCCACGAAATAAAAGTTCGTGTTTATACAATTGATTTTGAAATCATATTTAGAAAATTACGTTGTGAGTGTTGATAAGTATAATTATGTTGAAGCACTTGTAGCTGAGTACAACTAGATCCAATCTGGTGCAAAAATATATAATTATCATAACTCTGAGATGAATATTTATAATATTATTGCGATTATTTATAAAAATGTGAATAGTTGACAACAAATCTTTAATCTATACGACCTTTAAGGTCACCTAGCAAACCAAAACTATAATAAAATACACGCTTAAATTCATGAAGTAATATCTACTGAATCGCGTTGATAAACCTTGGCTTATATGCATAGAACAGTTATGATTTAATAAACTATAAAACTTGCACCTAACTCTACTGTATGCATGGATTATAGAAACAATGGAGATACGGTACGTATTAAACACTTTCGGGTATGTGTGTGATTATAATATACCAACTATAACCGTACCGTTGCCAAGGAAACGACAACGGGGGGGGGGGGGCTAGCTCAGAAAGAGATGGCGGGATGAGCTGGACTAAAGGACTGCCCCAAAATTGCAGAAGACCGGAGGAAAGTGGAAGTAAGTAAGGGAGGCCTCTGCAGTGGGACAGCACAGGCTCATAATAATAATAACAACCCCACCAACGTATTTCTACGGTCTATAAACCTTAGATCATACCTAGAATGAGGAGATGGACAAGGAGAGATACAATTCGCAGGGCGGTTTTATGGTGAACTGTTGTGCAGTAACAACCCCACGAACCTGATCTCTGGGGAGAAGTCTTGTTTCTAATCTCCAGCTTTTTTTATTGGCTGGACGGAGTGAACACTGAGGAGGAGCTCGCACCTCTTTTTTGCCTTAATCGGTTGGTCTGAGTGGAGATAAGTAAGTAAGAGCAATGATGCTTGGGAGAAGGATGTATAATCCAGTAAGATACTGGTATCTTGACCGTTCTTCCGGGATTGTCCTGATTGCCTTGGTATTAGATACCTCTCCACTCTTCTAGCACCTTTGGATATATTGCCCACTGGCACTACGTCACTTTGTACTAGCAACCGTTTTCGGGGCCATTACTCAATTAAGTCGTGTATATTGTCAGGGGCAGTGGCCAATAGTTCTTCCATAGTACACACCGGACATAGGACATACCGTATACCTACGGTAATAATTGCACTAAAGCTCCCAAATTTATAGCATCTCATCTTTTGTTTCCATAGTCTGCAATAGTGTTGTACCAACCGGGGATTTTCGTTGGGTATAATTTCATAGTGTCGGTACGTGCCCCATTCTATTTGCAATGTCTAATGGGGCCTCTGCATGTTGACATCCGCCCCTTGTAGGCCTACCAAAGGGGCCCTAGGGTCCCGAGATTGTCACAGGCATACAAAAATATAATAATAATAACTGTTGCTTACTGTCGCTTCTGAGGAATACTTTCATGATATATTTAACCTAGTTAGCGTTCGAACAGAAAGTCGAACAAAACTGGCATTTAAAATATTTTATCTACACCCATGCTATAAATCCCCTTTAAAAGTTTCTGAAACAGTTAGTTTATTGAAAACATTAAATCAACCAGTGTCATAGTAACTATCATAACATTCAAACGAGTGTTATAATGTTGTAGAGTTAGTAAGATTAGTGACAGGCATAATTTTAATACTAGAAATAAGAACAAATTAGATCAACCCCGATTCAGATTGGCTAAAGTACACACTTCTTTTATGGGGTACTGTGTTAAATTTTATAATAAAATACCATATGATATTCTCGGACTGAATGAGAGAAAATTTAAAACATGCATTAAACGCACACTATGTAGACAGGCATATTATAAACTGGAAGATTATATCCTTGATAAAAATGCTTGGCTAAATGCCGGTCCTGCTCCACAGCCTCAGCCGCTTGGTTCCACTAGTTAGGATTTTATATATGGAGGAGATGCTCACCCTTTTTTATTTTACTTTTTACGTTTAATAATAATAATATTCCACATTTCTATAATGTTTGGAATACACTTTTACTTTTCTGTTCTTACCAATTGATATTTATAGTTTTATATAAAGTAGAAGCATTTTTTATTTTGGAATCCTGTAAATGTGAGGACCATGGAGCCTTTTTATGTTAATAGATGGTTTCCTTGTTTGACATGAATGAGCAGGGGCAGTTGAGGGTTTGTCATGCTCACTCGAATGTCTCGCTGATGGTGGCGCGTGTATCGGATCATTCGGTTCCCTTCAAAATGGTTGAGCTGAATGGTGCTGATGCACGCGTCATGTTCGTGAACGGGCGCCATCAGTGGAGACTGGTCATCTCTTAGCTGTCGCTGGCTTATTTCAATAGTTTATTTGATACTTAGAATTCTTTTTTTTTTCTCTTCCTTTACATTGTTCTCACATATAGAAGCAACAAAGATAATGTAACCTGGATTATTGTAAATCATAAAATGGTTTAAAAGAGTGTCCGTGGAGTTTCTTGCACGTTCTTCTCCATAGAGATCTACGCTTTGGAACGTGTAAATAGCTTCATGTTTTTGACTGACTGACTCTGACAATTCAAAAGTACCTGTAAATGGTTTATTTGAAATAAATGCTTTGACTTTGACTTTGACTTTTGTACCATTAGCAACTCCTTTGCTTTTTCAATCCCATCTTTACCCATCAAACAGCTACATTCCGTATCTTTATGAATTTAAAAAAAGAACATCGTCATGCACGCGCGTTTCACTACCACAGCGTCGCAATTTAAAAAAACTTATAATTTATTCGAATTCACGACGTATCCCGCCATTTTTGTTCAATATTAGTATTGCAAAAATTGATTACTTTGTTGTTTGCAAAAATGAGTGATACAAGCTTTGATAACACACCACCAGATATTTCTAATGCAGCAAAGGACATTTCTAAGCAATTATTACCAGAAAAGTCGAAAAAACAATATGAAAAGGCGTACCAAGATTTCATGAATTGGATAAGAACGTCCATGGGTGTAAAAAAAGAAAAGTCATAAAGTCTTGTATGCAACTGCACATAATTAGGTATTAAAACACTTATGTGATAAACCCACATTCGTATTACATAACGTCTTATTATACAACAGTTACATAAATAACTATTAAAATCGCTATAAGGGTTTTTTATGTGACAAACTACAAATTTTCAATTGTCAGATTTTTCCTTTACTTATGCTATAAAACCTTGCTTTTGGCCTTTCATGATTCTAGGTCATCGGGAAGTACACAATAATAGGTTTTGATTTACTTGTGATTATCAAAATATGTTACAGCAGGACTTAGTGCGGTAACCATACCCAATAGATGAACAGAATATTATTTCGCAAAAATGATGAATTAATTGTCATAATTTTGATTACGTTGACTTAGAAGAATGATTTTTTCAGAGCTCCAAGGAGCTATAAACCTACGTATTTGATATTAATTTCAACATGATTTTTATTAGATATTAGCGTTATTATATTTAGTTAGCTCATGCCACCTTTAACATCATCGTCATTTTCGACGAAGGGATATTCCATCAGGCAAACGGCACAATAATTTCAAATCACTTTTGCCTAGCAGTGAGATAGTTATTAACACACAGATAATTCCTCAAGGACTGTATTTTCTGCACTATCTCATATTTATATAATCCTCTGTCGGCACAGTGCACACGATTACCCTACTTTAGACTACATTACCCTTTTCACTGCACTAACAACTGAGGTCACAGAGCATATCACTGGCTCAAGGAAACTACTCACTGTTATTTGGACTTTATTAGGAACGACTGCTATTCTAGAGAATAGGTGGCATGCTCTGGTAGTTTGCTGAAAATGAGGTTATCCTCTGCTCATTCCAAGGTAAGATTATAATCCTGTACTATGGCCTTAGTGCGAGTTTTCTAACGTTCTCGATCGCGTTAGCGTAAACGTCAATTTGAATTGGAACTGAATAGTCGCCGTCTGGTAACAACCTTTTCTTCTCTTACAATTTGATATAAGGAAATGTTTACGTTGAAAATACAGGGTCATATTCAATGACCTAGAAAAACTCTGCAAGCGTGATGTACGAGTATCTTGATATCGTTACGATAAAACAAAGATATCTTCGAATCAATTCACATAATTCCTCTCGACTATATTTCACGGCGACCAATCTCTACCGGGACTAGCCAAGTACACAGGAGATATTGTAGTGCACAAGTGTGTGCACAAACACAGCTATCTTTCGGTTCCTTTACTCTCATAGTTCGAAGAGATGGTAATCCAAGATGACCCGGCAATGGTCTGGCGCAGGACCTACGGCTTTGCGTGAAAGGAAGAAAGAAAACGATTAGGACGACGTGCTTTCCCAGGCACGTGGTTGTAACACCACCAACTTCCAATCTCCGAGCTGCTACAAAGAAATGCTATGGAAGAACCCAATAACACATTTGCCCGAACTGAGAATCGAACTCAGGACCACACGCTCGGGGTCACGCTTTCGAAGACATATCATAAGTTAATTCATCATCATCTTCCTGCCCTCGTCCCATATTACTTGGAGTCGGAGCACAAGTTTTCTTTTTCCGTTCTCTGTCTTGTCATGCTATCACTGACTCCTTTTTCTTTCATATTACTCCTCACACAATTCATTCTTCTTTTATTTGGCCTCCCTCTTCCTCTCCATCCATCTTCATTTATATTCATAACTCTTTTAGTAACATGCGTTTTATCCCACCTCTTCACATAATCGAACGAAGCCGTTCGATTCTCTTTCAAGTTTCTTGTTGTCAACGGCGTCACTTCCAAACTTCCCCTAATAAGAGTATACTCATTTCACTTTATACATTCTCATCTCCGCTAAATGTTAAATTAATTCTGATCCATACAGTACGACAGGCTTTAACACGGACTTGTATTCTTTCCCTGTGTGAAGGACATCCGTTGGTCGCAAGTTGCTCCAGTGACCTGTCACCATTTCATCTATTGTGGGTTGATCCGGTGCGTTACGTCTCGGTTTACTTCGCCATCCCCTTGGACAAGCGACCCAAGGTATCGAATGTCGGTGCAGATCGGTATGGCCAAATTTGAAAGCCTAGTATTTTGTTTAAATTTTGCTCAATTTCAGGTCAACACTCTCCAGTATCCAATCTGCTCTGGACCTCTAGGCCACTTATGGGGCCGTGTGTAAGGGGTTGTCACACGACCAACCTCCTAACTTCAGATTGCCAAATAAACCGAATATATTTTTATTCCAAATAAGTCATCTCGTGCAGCCAGCAGTAACGATCAATAAATAATATTAACATACTATAATTATACCCGACGCCTCCTATATAGATGGACCGAAGACTTTAAAAATACAATCGAATTGAGAACCTCCTCTTTTTTTGGAAGTCGGTTAAAAAAGGCGATTGGAACGGACTGGATGCGAAAGTTGAAGGACCAAGTGTTCTGGCGAAGCTTGGGAGGGGCTTTATGACT
This sequence comes from Melanchra persicariae, assembly GCA_947386135.1. Lineage (NCBI taxonomy): Eukaryota > Metazoa > Arthropoda > Insecta > Lepidoptera > Noctuidae > Melanchra > Melanchra persicariae. The sequence goes on along the minus strand of OX376652.1, from coordinate 8,700,238 downwards.
AGCTATGGACTGGGACAGGCTGAGATGATTGATGCTATCTAATAATCATATTCACCGAAAAAACAGCATTTGAAGGCCAAGACGCAGAAGACCAGTCGATATGGTAACTCTTGGGGAAGACCTATGTTCAGCAGTGGACGTTTTTCAGCTGAGAAGCTCGGCTTCTTGCACCAGTACGCCATGCATGGATACGAGACCGACAAAATGCTCAAGTTACCCGAGGTTTGTGCCAAATCACCTATAGAGCTTCACGCCTTAGTCGACTTGCGTAATGACTACAGTATGCCACCTGTCTTGGTGGCTGTCAGAATAAATAATGATGATGATAATGATGATGATGATAAAGCAAATTAACTGCAGTTTAATGCCATACAGGTGGCAATGCCCTACAAATAGATTACCTACTTTCACACTTGGTGAATAGAATAAACTCGTTCTTACTTTTACTTCTTCTCCAATAGAGTAGCATATCGTCATCCAATGCTTCTGCGCTTACTACAGTGAATAACTGAAACAGATTAAGTAAAAGCGAATTATACAAAACAAATTGGAAGTTCTACTTTCTGGACTATCCCTGCAGCTTTCAGACTCTAAGTTATAATAAGAGGACCTCGACAAATTGACATTTTATCAGCGATAACGACAAAAATGCAAATGCAATGCAAAAATGTATGAGACTTCCGAGAAAAATGTTGCGTCATCAATCTCAAATATTGTCACTTTGTCCAGAAGCTAAGATAGCTTGCCTTTTAGGCTCGTGGTCTTGTGTATCGTTAAAACCATACCTATGTTGCGGTCAGCTTCCAGTCTGACTGAATGCGGCTAAGTACCAAAATTTAACAAGGTTTCCGACTTCTTTTCTGGTCTTCACAACCCAAAAACTGGGTAACATGATACTGCTTAAAAAGACTGGTGTCAGATTTTCTGTCTTCTGACTTATCCGTAACGACTATCACAGTCTGGACATTGGTCCCGGCTGTCATTTAAAGAAGGCTTAACATGCTTTCCGAGGCCAAGTCATCATCTGCCTAGCCTTTTTCCAACTATATTGGGATCGGCTTCCAGTCAAACCGGATTCAGCTGAATACCAGTATTTTACGTGGAGCGGCTGCCTATCAAACCTCCACAACCCATTAACTAGGTAACACGGTAGTTTTTGGCAAGACTGGAGTCAGATATACTAGCTTCTGACAATCCGTAACGACTGCCAAAGATCTACAAATGACCGCCGGGACCAACAGTGAGGCTGTTGATCCCGGCTTTTAATAGATGAACCCATCCATTTTTTTTATTTTTGTTTGCGCTGGGAAAAAATGCTTTACGCATACCCTCTCATTGGGGGAATGGGGGGCTATGTGGGACTCCCCGGGCTAACCCGGTATACCCACTAAAACAACCCAGCGGCATTCCCGCATCGTCTGAGTGGAGGGGGACTGGGAGATCGGCTTAGCCTTTGCGTCCAGTCCTCCTCCGACGTCTGCCCGCCTACACGGTGGGCCCTTCACGCCCCCCCCCGTGGGGGGAGGGCTGGGAATGACCGGCGGAGGTGGTGTAGAGTGCAATGCGGGCGGAGGCGCTACCGCGCCTGTCGCCCGCTTAACACCACCATGAGGAGGGAGAAGACGACGTCTTCTCCGACCTTTTCTTCGCCTTCAGAGCGGCGCAGCGAGAGGGTCGTACTCCCGCGCGCGCTCCGCCGCCTCTTTTTGCGAGATGACGTCCTCGCTAAAGGAGGCGTCCGCCGCCCAGGCCCCCTCACTCTCCAGCATGGAGTTGACCACGCTGGGAAGTGAGAGGTCCTGCCCGATCTCCGCAGTCAGACTGCGGCGCGGCTCAGACCAAGCCGGGCACACCTCGAGGGTGTGCTGTGCCGTGTCCTCCGCCGCGCCGCAGTCATGGTACGCCGGAGTCTCCTCCCTCCCGATCCGGTGCAGGTGCGTGCTGAAACAGCCGTGGCCTGACAGCACCTGCACCAGACGGAATGAGAGGAAACCGTGTGGCCGCTCGAGTCCGCAGGACCGAGCGCGTCCAGGGTTCGGCGGCCAAAGGTGGCGGAGGCGAGGTCCTCTGTCCAATGGACGATGATGGCGTCCCTCGCCTCCCGCCGCACGGCCTTCCGCTCCTAGATGGACCCATCCATGGACCAACCTAAGGGGACTTCTTCTCATGAAGAGCAATGGAAGATAATTTATGTGGAAGTTTGTAATTTTAGTCAATGGGTAATCCCTTTGGTCGCACAGCTTGTATCCTCATTCTAATTAATATTATTCGCACAGCTTGTATCCTCATTCTAATTAATAGAGTTCGTTTGTTATGCTTTTTCTACGCTTTCACACCATACTCGTGGTACCGATTTTGATGAGTTTTGGGATAGAGATGAACCTGGACGCGGTTATAAAAACCCCAAAAAACCCTAAAACCTATGGACTATTCATGTATGTGTTCATTTCTGAAATAAAGTTTTTTTTTTATAAACTATTTTAATGCCGTGGGCAAAAGCTAGTAATTCAATATAATTATTTAATTGACCTTTACCAATACTATGATGAAGTAGATCCATCTGCAATTTTCCTCTTTCATTGTCACAGCATTAGGGGACGACCTATCTCCTATTGTCCAGCAGTAATCGTTTACTGACCAACAATTTTAATCTCCAACCCATGCTTACTTTATCTAACTAGCAAGTAAACTCATAAAACAGCGATAAAAAATATAAAACTACACTCACTGAAATTGCAAGATACGTTAAACCCACGTTCATTTCGACTATCGACTAAATATTGCGTAGGAAATAATCAAGACTTTTTCATTATGACGATTCAGAAGTAACTATTTAAATCGATTGTGCACGGAGAGTTTCAAATCATTTTGTTATTTTTATTTATAGTCTATTATAATTTTACATCCTACTATTAATATATTTGTGTCGTACTATTTGTTATCCGATGTCATTGCTGTATTGGTAAATAATGCTATGAATGCAGTGTACGATTTTTACAAGCGACCTTGAAAATTCTTTCAATTTAGGCAGGTATTAAACTTTAACTTATCACTATTTAAAGGTATTTCGTTGTACTTACAAAAAAATAGCTCGGAATCTTCTCAGTGAGTTACCGTATCCGGCTCTCGCAGCCGATTTGCTGCGATTCTTCTGGACCAAAACAGTTGAAAGTAGGTCATCATATAAATTGAATATACATATGTGCACCAACGTATAGTAAATAAGTGGGTATAGAGTCCCTCTTGTTAGATGAGACTGTGAATTTGAATTGGAATGGAATCCTGACTAACTACCGTTCGTGTATGGTAAGCATGCGGGTTGTACTTGTATGAGCCAAGACGAACAAATTGCTGGCGATCCCGAAGATAGTCAGAAATCAGGAGAAGAAGACTGGGCAAAAATCCTTTGGCACTTATCTTATGTAATAAGATGTCGTTATTAATTATATCCTTTCGGAAATTAAAGTACAGATCATTCACTTGCCGTCCACGGTCCATTTGAGTAGAAATATAATCAACTAAGTTTAGCAAATTGGTGTTAACAGACTTTTTGTTGCGAAAACCATGTTGCTCATTGTTCAGATAGATATCGACTTGCCTTTTTATTTCCTCACATAATTTTTTTTCAAATAGGGCCAGACCAGACGGTCTGCCACCCCTATTTGTCAAAAGATGTGCAGGCAGTCTAGCTTTACAACTTAAAACTATTTTCAATATTTCTATGGAAACATCACAATTCCCTTCAGAGTGGAAAATTGCCCAGGATGTTCCGATTTTTAAAAAGGGAGAAACTGATAATGATAAAAACTATCGAAAAATATCGTCATTGTCAGTATTCTCACAGGTGTTTGAGTCTCTTGTCTATCCCATTCTGTCATCATATTCGAAGTCAACGATAGCCCCGGAGCAACACGGGTTTTGCTCTCAAAGATTTACTAAAACAAACTTAACTCTTTATGTTGACGATATAACTAGACTCGTGGATTCGCGAAAACAGGTGGACGATAATTACACAGATTTTAGTAGTGCGTTCGACAAGGTGGATCATGAAATCTTGCTACAGAAGCTAGCAAACATGCCGATTTGGCAAGCTTCTTCTTTGGTTTCAATCATACTTAACTAATAGGAAACAAAGAGCTGTGGTTAAAAGGCATCATTCATGTTCATATTCTCCCTCTTCCGGAGTCCCACAGGGCTCTCATTTAGGTCCGATATTGTTTACTATTGTTGTCAATGTTATAGTAGATAAACATAGCAAATGCTCTTTTTTTGCGGTTGACCTAAAACTTTACAGGATAATCGAGTCTCAAAGTGACTTACTTCTACTCCAGGAGGATCTAGACTCAGTGCTTGATTGGTGCAACAAGAATAGGATGTCACTTAATGTCGAAAAATGTTATCTTATCACTTTCACTAGAAAACATATAACTTGACACTCATCATACTCAATAAATAGCATGGAAAGTCGACACTATTCGCGACCCGGGAGTGCACCTCGACAAAAAGCTTACCTTCATACCACATATCGATACCATCATCACCATGGCAGCCAAAATGCTGGGTTTTATGAAACGTGTCTGCCAAGATTTTCAGTCCTCCTGTGATTTTCAGTCCTCCCGTGATTTTCAGTCCTCCCGTGATTTTCAGTCCTCCCGTGATTTTCAGTCCTCCCGTTATTTTCAGTCCTCCCGTACTCTACAGCACACTCATTAGGAGCGTTTTGGACTATGCTTCTCCCGTATGGAATCCATCTTACCGAGTCCATATCAATCGAATAGAACGAGTACAGAAAAGTTTTACTAGATACCTACGTTACAGAAGTAAAAGTTGCCCACTAGAAGCTGATTTTACAAAAAGACTCAGTTATTTCAGAATGACAACTCTGGAACATCGTCGTAATATAGCCAACCAAATAATGCTTCACAAAATTGTAACGGTCAGTGACGTGCCAAAATTCTTTGATGAAGTTAACATATCAGTACCCCGCTTCTCTCCGCTCAGGCGGGAGCGCGCTTCAAACATATTTACACTATGTATGATTCGTACAAACCAGGGTTGTTCAGCTCCAATGAACCGCTTATTGAGAACCTACAATGTAACTCAAACGCGCACCAATAGTATCGACGACCAATAGTCATTCCATAGGCATTTGGCAGATGTGAGCCTGTCCAAGGTACAAATATGATTTATGTTTTCTTTGGGTGATGCACCGACATATTGTGATAAGTGCAATATTGAAAATAAAACGCGGTTAGGTTATATATTTTTATATAAAGATCATCATCTGTCTAGCCTTTTTCCCAACTATATTGAGGTGGGCTCCCAGTCAAACCGGATTCAGCTGAATACCAGTATTTTACGTGGAGCGGCTGCCTACCAGACCTCCACAACCCATTAACTGGGTAACACGATACTTCTTAGCAAGACTAGTGTCAGATTTTCTGGCTTCTGACAATCGAAAAGAACAAAGAAACAACAGAATAAAGTCGATTTTTGTTTCGCGATTTCAGTTTTTGTCCCATATTAAAAGTTGTTCATAATGATGAGTACAATGACCCCTTAAGAGGTATTGCGTTTATTCGGTTACACGTTCTATATGAGATAGAGGTTTGGCCATGGAAACTTTGCAAAGTTTAAGAACATAAGCTGAAATATTATCCGGCTCAACTGAGTCTCAATTTACTGATACCATTTTCTACATCATTATGGAAAATTTAACTAAGTGAACTGAATTACTGTTGCTGTGGGTATGAGAGTACATATTTGGAAAACATTTAAGTCGGGTGTTTCGGATAAGAAAACACTGGTAAAAAAATACTTAGTATTATCATCATGGTAATTTTATTTTGAATAACCTTGAAACGTTTAGTCATTACTTTATGATCCGTAAAAATACCCTTGACCAAACATTCAAGATAGTCACAAGGAATCCAGTAAAAGTACCCTTTTTTTTTTTTTTTTTTTTTTTTTTTTTTTTTTTTTTTTTTTTGGATGGGAAATCATCAAATGACCCCTCCCGCTCTGGGTTGAGCGGCAGGGAGTGTCAGACTTCTACTGACTAAAACCCACCCATGCTCCTCCTAGTGCCTTTCTCGTTCCAGGGCCGCGGTAACTCTTTCGAACAAATCCGCAACCCTGGTAGGCACTGGCCCTAACGGGCCCCTACTCCTATGCTGACAGTAAAAGTACCCTTAGCTATATTTCTAGCTCAATTCAGTACCTTACAGAAGCGACGCCATTTTCAATCACACCGTTCCCCACTATAAATCTCATTGAAAATCAATATGTAATCTTGAATTGTAATCGTGGAACAAGTCTGTCGGTCGTTTGCTCTGCTGAAAGGTTCACAAACATTACTGTATATACATGAAACTTTCATGTGTTTCTATTCTACGCTTTGACAGTGTTGTGAATTGTTTGAATGGAAAGCCGAGTGTGTAAAGTGAATATAAAACCGCGTATATGGGTAGGCCTAAATCTAATTTAAAATCTCTGCATTCTTTTTCTAATAACACCTATCCGGAAATCTCGATGAGTCAAAGATAGAAATCCATATTCTATGTCATTTATAAACGAAACGTTTGACATTGTAAAACGCCTTTGTAAATTAATAAAGCAACAAGTAGCTGCGTAATCAACTCACGAGTTTGACTAGGCGTTATTGATAAAAATGCTGATGATCTACCAAGTACTTATTTTGTTTCTTATTACATTACTTTTTCGACTGTATAATATGTTTTATTTGTGTAGGTTATACATTTAATTGTATACAAAAATATGCAATTTAGAAAATAGCAGTTGTCTAAATAGGTGTAATTATTTAGTAAGTACTAAATGGAATATTTAAAAATGGCAACATTCTGTTTAATGCAAGATTCGGACGTCGTCGCCATAGGTACTCACAAACGCTAACGCCCCATCTGTGCGCAGTAGCAGCTCATAGATACTGATTTGACGTCACTGCCAAAAAAGTACGCTATAGAATTTCAAGGTTGTCTAGCAATGAATTAATCGCATTTATATTGTTCAAACTGCTCATCCTTGTACAGTTTTTGTTGCAGTCAGTGTTCGTGAGTTTCGCGTTAGGTGGTGTTCCAAAGCTAGTGTTGACGGCAAACTAGATTTGTAGGAGGTTATTCTCAGGTTTGTACTATAAAATATTAAACAGGCTTATAAAATTTATGTGACTAAACAGTTTATAACTAACTTTGTGGTTTTTCGCTTTTTCTCTTCGTCTCCGCTAATCGCCTAAATAAAAAACTCCATTTTAAAAAAAACACTGAACAAATTCTCAGATAAGCAACTTTGTTTATTTACTTTAATAACTATTATTAGAATCGGAACATCCTGGTTCGCGTCACATATCTTTATAAGCAGTGTTATTAGATTAAAAACATGTAGTACTTAAATTGATAAGAATGTTACATTCACGAAAGTGAAAATTTTGACAATCTTAACTTATTTCAGAACCTAAAATTGTTTGTTTATTATGTTTGTAAAACAGATATTTTAAGAAAAAATATATTCCACCGGTAGAAAATTCCGAGTGTTATTCGTAGCCATGGCATAATATAATATTATTATGATCATCATCATCATCATCATCATATCAGCCGAAAGACGTCCACTGCTGGACACAGGCCTCCCCCAAGTGTCGCCACAACAACCGGTCCTGTGCGTGTTATTATGATCAAACAAGAAATTTAAGGTCGTCGAAGTCATCGGCAAAGCTAGTATTGCACAAATATTCATAAACGGAATAATATCGTAGAATTTGTTAAATAACTTGTAACAGAATAAACGCAATACCTCTTAAAGGGTCATTGTATTCATTATTATGAACAACTCTTACCATGGGCCCAACACCGAAATCGTGAAAAAAGCTGTTAGCTGTTGTGTAAGTACATTTTGTCGAGTTATGCGCACAGAAATGTATGGAGCAGTCGATTTTTTTTCGCGATTTCATTGTTAGTCCCATAGTAAAATTTGTTCATAATGATGAGTACAATGACCCCTTAAGATGTATTGCGTTTATTCTGTTACACGTTTTATTTATCAACATCAACGATCATTGATATTTAAAAAATAAATTATAAGACCTATTGTATCACCAGAAAACACACTAATAAATACTTTGACTTTGACTTTGACTTACGTTACTCAAAACGGCCATGAAACACTGATTTCTATTTTTAGGTTTGTTATTGTGAATAAAGTTTTCTATTTGGGTTTTGGTGTTCATCGAAATAGAAGTTTGTGATGTTGCGCTTTCGTATATATGCGTATTGATCAAAAAGCCGCTTTATGTCATTTATTTTAAATTTTATGATTGACTTTTGTTCTGATAATTCTACTTATAAATACTAATAAAGGATTATATTTACGCGAGCAGTCACTTCCCAAGTAAGTTTTGTAATCGTTACGCGATTTTTTGTTACTCGAAGGACATTTCTATTAAAACTAACAATAGTAATATTGGTTAGGGTCCTTGACTCCAAACAAAAGTCGGTACTCTGTTCGCGAACAAATGTTTGTCTGCAAAACAAATTCGAAAAGCGAATATGCTTGCGTTGAGTGCATTCCATAATGAGTATCTGAGATTTAACGATTGATGTTTTTTACTACCACGTCGCCGTCTCCTTGGTTATATGTACATGTTGTTACTAACGCTAAAAATAACGTACGTACTTTTCACAGTCAATGCAGTATTATTATGTAGATTATATAATATATCGTCTGATCATGTAAAAATAAACAATCGCACATCCTGGTGTGTGATTGTTTATTTTAAGCCCTCGCTTATCTTGCAGATAAACACGGACCTATATAGTACAACGGAGTGATATCAGCAGCAGTTTATCCAAAGTTTACCGCACGAGACCATCATGTCGCAAATCAAGTTTGAAGGTCAAGTTGAAAATATAGCTGAAGGTCAGTTAGAATTCATCAGAAATATAATTGAAAAAGAAGGCTACAAAGACAGTAAAGTTACCATCGAAGCGGTTGGAGGAGCGGCTGATAACTATGGAGCAAACGTCAAAAGGCTCGTCATAGAAGGAGAAAATGGAAACTCGACAATGATTGCCAAAATAGCACCGTCGTTCGAACCCATACGACAGGCCATGGGCGTGGTACTCATGTTCAGTAATGAGAGTCTGGTGTATACAGAGATCCTTCCAAAGTTGCTGCAACTTCAAAAACAAGCTGATATACCAGAAGAAGATCAACTAAAATACCCAAAATGTTATGGAGTAAATTCTGAAGCACCAAATGAAGTTATCTTGATTGAAGACCTAAAAGCATCAGGTTTTACCATGTTAGACCGATTCAAATCCCTTTCAGATGAACACATGACTAGTGTATTGAAAAATCTAGCTATTTACCATTCACTTTCTTATGTGTTGAGGACTAAGGAACCCGCGACATATGATTATTTCAAGGACAAGCTGTGGGATCTATTGGGAGCCATGACTGAAGGAAGTCCCGAATTACTTGGATTTTTCTATCAAATTGAAGCGGTTGCTCTCCAAGTGCTTGATGAACCAGCACAACAGAACATCGTGAAGAAAAAAGTCAGTGAAGTTCTAAAGCAAATCAGTAAAATGTCGAAATTTGAACACGGTAGCCGATTTGCAGTCATTCAACATGGTGATTGTTGGACAAACAATATTATGTTCAAGTTTGAGGTATGTATTTCAGATATTTTATTGCATCTTTAATATTCTTTTTCAGCATTGATTGATTGTTTCAGTTTAGGTGCACCTGAAGATAGCTTTATTTTTTTTAGCGATCACTTCATTATCCTTCATAGTTTTCGTCAGTTGTTATTTTTTATGGTTCCGAACGTCCGCGTTAATCGCTGCGGCCCCGACATGTGAAAATTCCCGAAAAAAAAAATCTTATGTAATAGAAACAAATGTATAAACATTAAATTCGCGATTAATTCGCGACACACCGGTGTGTCGCCGGGGCCGTTAACCCTTATTGAATAATTTCTGTCAGTCACTGTGTCTGTTCTTTCCGTCTGACAATATCAATTTGTTTTAAACCTACTTTTAATGGGCCACTGTTTAATACTCTTCAGATATTTCAGAGTCCGAAAACATGAAACATACGGCTATATTGCAAAGCTCACAGCACAAGTGCATGACAATTATCTAATCTGGGCACGCGGTATATAGTGACTTTATGATGACAATGTTATCAATAAAATACCTGCATTATTGTATAAAAATAATTGTAATGAAGCCATTTAATTTTTTCGAGCATCATGGGAGTGGGTGTCTAGAAACAAACAAACATTTTTAAGGTGCCCTAGGTGTTACCGGATAGTTTACAGAGACATTAATGCAGAGCTTTTATAAGGCGCATATTATTTGGATGCGAGACGCACAGGACCGGTTGTTGTGGCGACACTTAGGGGAGGCCTATGTCCAGCAGTGGACGTCTTTTAGCTGAGATGATGATGATGATATTATTATATGGGGCTATAGCAACGACATTCTGCTGAGGGTAGGGCTCGTCTGGACTGCCCCATCCAAAACCATTGATAAACATTGTGGAGGTCCCTTAGGATAATTTATTTTATATTGTATTATAAGAAATCAAGAGTTAAATAACTTAAAAAAAAATAAACGAACTTATATTCTTTAATGAATACTTTACAAGAATTATCCAAATAAAAAAAGGAACACTGTAAATATTAATCAAATAGAAATTACACAAGCCAAAAGGAATACACGAACAAAAACATAGCTTAAAAATCAATGCACACGATAATGGTCAGGTAGCACGTCCGTTCCGAGCGCCGTCCAAGCAAAAAGAGACCGTTGCCGTTTTTTTTTTTTTTTTGACAATGACCACTTGCAGTTCAACACGCTAGGGTTGTGTACTGCTTAGCCGGACTAGCCTGTGGTGGCCTTAAATGAATTTAAAGCCCCCAGCCAAGGCATCAAAAGCTAGCTACAGCTAGAAACGACTGGCCGCTCGCTAAGGGCATCCCCTGCGGGATACGGGCCTCGGCTTAGCGGCGGCGTCAGTTCAGGGACAGCAAGGGACAGAGGCTGGGTCGGTTCATTATTTAGGGAGTTTAAAGCTAATGGCTCAGCGTCGCGGGCTGGCTCGTTAGGCAAAAGACGGGGAGGGTTTTGGATGGGTCGGCGCGATGGGCCTCGACGGCGGGGCCGGAATACGGATCGCGGTCTGTATTCGTATTTTCGGACTGTACTGGTTTCCCTACTGCTCTCTTGGGTCTTTGTGATCTCATCGTCAGATTCGACGAGTGTATGCCGAGGACGGCGAACTTTACTGATACGGGAGGGAATGTACTGTGGGGCTTTTGAGATCAGGGGGTTTTGGTGCTTTTCAGCAGTTTCAATGAATCGCTTGGTAAGGCGTTTCATGAACTGTTTTAAAGTCGGGATTTTGAGATCGACATGTAGTCGTTCATTCCTTACAAACCACTGGGCGCCAGTGGCTTTTCGGAGAAATCTGTTTTGGATTACCTGCATCCTGTGGATTAGTTTTGGCTTAGTGTGTGCGAATGTTGCACACGCATAAGTCATTATAGGACGTATGCACGTAGTGTAAATGCGCAGTTTGCATTTCAGGGACAGCTTGCTGCGTGCATTCAGCATGTAGTGGAGCCTACCGAGAGCGAATGCGGCACGCGAGCGTACCGCACTAATGTGCTCAGCGAACGTAAGATTACGATCGAGAATCACACCTAGGTACTTGGCATGCTTCTCCCAAGGGATTGGCTTGCCAAACATGGTGATCGGGTTGGGGGGTTCAGGGAAGATTTTGACCCGGGGCTTGTAAAACAAGACCGCCTGGCTCTTCTCGGGATTGACTTCGAATCTCCAAAGACGGAAATAATCACCTAAGGAGACCGTTGCCGCACCGCGTGCCTCCTTTTATAATCTTCCATCGGTTGACAGCTGATGGCGTGACGTCTTTATGATGTCACCTCGCCTTCCGTTACCGACAGTATCTTATATGTCTTATAATTGATGAAAATCTCCTTACTACTGTATTACTTTATTACTATTGTATCTGAATTAAATTAATATAAAAATTTTGTTGTATCAAACTGAAATTATCAATGAACATCAAAATAGATTGCGCTGACACCCGGTCCTTGACACGGATGTGTCTCGTTAGTGCGTCATCATCCTCAATCATCCAATTTATGGCCTGTATAGAACAAGAACGACATATTTTCGACACACTTACACTTACACTGAACTTATTATACAAAAACAGCAAGACTCGTTACCTCTTTTTAGTTCAGTAGGAAAGTTCTGTCATCGAATTCTGCTTTAATAACTTGTTTTTAATTTGTACTTCCAGGGGGAGGAGGTGAAACGGTCAATGTTAATCGACTATCAACATTCCAAGAACTTCAGCCCAGTCTACGATCTTCTCTACTTGATCTTCAACTGCACCGACCACGAAACGAGGGTTAGAAATTACTACGACTGGGTTGACTACTACCACGATGAACTTGATAATTCCTTGTCCAACTTTGGCCTGAAAGCCAACTACGTTTACCCGAGAGACCAATTGGATGCTGATTTGAAAAGATACGGCAAAATAGGCTTTGGTTGTGCTATTCTCATGACTGGTACACTCACAATAAGTCCAGAAGAGGCTGGTAAATTAAAGGAAACAATGAGTAGTGGGAACATGGAGGATATGGTTGGTGCAATGGACAATTTCAACCCTGAAACTCTGGCTCTCTTTAAGAAAAGAATCGTTGGATTGGTCGAAAGTTTTACAACCTTTGGTCTACTGTAGTGTTTGATGTTTGTGTGAGTGAGGGTGATTGATGTTTTTTAATGATTTTGGGGCCGTTTAATTTTAAATTTAGAGCAACATCATTTGGGTATTTCATAATTTTGTCGAACAATAATCTTTTTTTTCGTATTACGAATATTGGTGACGGACACAAAATAGTCAAATATAGAAAACCTTTATTTAATAAAGCTTGAAACATAATTTAAATGTAGTAAGACCAAAGATTACAACATAAAGTGTTCAAAAATTGAAACAGCAATCTAATGATATGAATTTGAAAGATGATGAGGTTGTTTGGCCGAATAAGTCCGTTATATTATCCTTACATTCTATGGTCCACCGGAGAGGTCTTCCTGTTGACACGCAGCTAGACTAACAGATAATAATATTTTCCATGTTCCAAAAACTTTACGGGGCTATTGCAATATCAACGTGCTTAGGAATACTCGCACAAGAAGACTTCTTTGGTGAACCTTTACGTGATAAAATGAATATCAATGTTGATGTTCAAGAGAGTATATGTTTTTTAACATGTTATTTTTGTATTACATTATTATGTAACGTAAAAAGAATTAAAAGAAAGCTTATTTTTGTCATAATTATAAGTGCACGGACCTTAGGCTCTAGAGAAAACGGCATCTTATCAGCAATTGTGATTGTCAACAGGTTTAATTGTTAGGGATCTCATGCATTTGGACTTAATTACAATCGCTATTGCTGTAAGAATGTCACTCTGTCTCGTCCTTCCTGTGTACCTGTGTCTGCGTGTATTGCATTTATCTAACAATAATGTATCTTTTGATTAAGGTTTTATGTACTGAGGCAAATGTAAGTATTGTTTAGACTTTTATTATTAAAGTGTTATATTGAAATTACATTTTTTACTTCATTGTAACAAAGATGAAATTATGCATTTTTATTCGTTTAAGTATTTACGATATGTTCAGGTTACCCAAAGTAATTAATAAATACTAAAAAATTGAGTTTACTTATAAATTCGCGAAATTATCTACAAACGCATAGACGCGAGCAGTGCACAAGCAAGCTCATTCTCGTTTCTGCGGCGACAAGCTGATGGCAGACCGTGTGCCGAAGGCACAAACCAGGTGCACTGGGCCCCGGCACTAGGGCTCCGGCATAATATAAATCATTGGGTATCAAAAAACTCATCCACATCACTGTCAAATGTGAAATAATGCCCAGAACACTTAGCTTGCTGGCTAACAATCAGCATTGCCATTCTACGCGTCAATAGCGTAGAATGGCAATGCTGTGATTCTTTAGCCGAAGAAAAGCTCAGCCTTCTGGTCACGTGACAATTCGACTAACTGTTTGCTGATTACCCAAAAGACCCGATGAGCACTTGGACTCCATGAGTACGATTATTATGTTTTAACCCCATAAGTCTCAAATACATAACTCCCGATAACGTCGTTACATTTACGCCGTTTGAGATTTTCTGGGCACCTTTTTTTTGATCCCCTCCATTAGGTTTATTTTTTTCAAAATACTTGCCCAAAACAAACAAAATCCTCTATTTCAAATAAACAATTACAGGCACTTTTGAACTGTCATGATCTGTCAGTTAAATAGACGAAGCTAGTTCTGCCGCGCTAGCGACAGGAGCAGCAGGTTGTTCTGCAGCAAAACACACTCACCACCCATCTCCAGCAGTTACACGTTCCATAGAGTAGTTCATAAGGTGAATAACGTGCGAGAAACTCCATGGGCACTCTTTTGAATTAGTGTTTAAAAATCTTGGTTACATTTGTTTTGAAATAATTTATGCGTGAAATTATAAAATGCAAAAGAGATTTAAATCTATACAGTATGTTAACTAACAGAGGGCGTTCCCGTTAAACCGCAATAGTATAGCATCCATACATGCTAAAAAAAATAGTACCATTTGAAAACAAAATGTTTTTTTTTTTTTTTCAATATTAAAATATTGACTAAAAATGTTAAACTAACACGTAAAAGAAACACTCTATACATTATGCGTACTCGAAGAAGCGTGACGTTGCCGTTTTCGAGTACGCATAATGTATAGAGTGTTTCTTTTACGTGTTAGTTTAACATTTTTAGTCAATATTTTAATATTGAAAAAAAATAAAAACATTTTGTTTTCAAATGGTACTATTTTTTTTAGCATGTATGGATGCTATACTATTGCGGTTTAACGGGAACGCCCTCTGTTAGTTAACATACTGTATAATGCACATCTTTGCATTTTAAAGATTCAATCTTACAATCTTCAGCAGGTCCATGTTATCACGTCATGTTAATCAAAGTTTGTGTGCTTTAGTCGCTGTGGTGCGGACCAGCATTGAGCCAATCATTTTTATCACCAACGTACTCCCCTAGTTTATACTATGCTTGCCTGCATTGTTTGCGATTAATACAACTTATAAATTCGTCTCATTCAATTCTTATTCAGGTAGTGGTATTGTATTATAGCACTAACAGTATTCCATGAAAGATGTCGCTACTTTAGCAAGTCTGAAACCTAATTGAAATAATTGGTTCCTATTTATTTCTAGTGACATTATAATGTATCTCGTTTGTTAAAAAATGCAAATTATTTCTAACGTACATTATATTTTCATAGAGAAATTGTTCAGACATAGTCATGATGTTAATTTCTTTATCGTTCCCTTAGAGAATCGCGCAGGCGGAGATTGTAAATGGCTCTGATGGCTCTTAGCTGCTGAAAGAAAGTAAACTCCATTGTAGACTTGATTCAAGTGTAATCCCCAGAAAAACCGTTTCATCGTCGAGGTTACTGCCTGTTCAGTGTTATGTTACTATTACTCCTTTAGATATTTGGTAAATTAAATCGAATGCACTCTTTTACTTCCCATTCAATACTTCATTATTAGCAGTGAGCCATTTATGTATGTACCTGTAGCAAGGCGTTATTTACAACGCCATCATCAAGATTGTTGGTGTATCTATTTATTTTAAAAATTAAAGATGTATCGTCAGCAAATAACACCATTTCACACATTAATTACATTTTGCACATTAATTTTACGGCGTTAATGTTATTTTTTCTTTCTTAACGTTCTTAATTAAAAATATATCAATATTATTTAAACATAAACATAGTGGGGGTATATCATACAATTAAGTAAAAGAATGTGAAAAACATTAATGTCTCATTCATATTTTAATTAGCAGTGCCATCGTCGATCGGAGGCGCAAATACAGATAGCAATATTATGACTGATATCGTAATGTTGCTATCTCTATTTTCACTCAAATCGAATTACAATTGAGCCCTCTTCACTGCACTCTTAAGTATAATTAATTCAGTATCTGCTTTATAGGTGTAACAACAAGCAAAAATTTTAGTTAATTTAATTATTGTGATATCTACTTGAAAACATAAGCTTTTCATAAGAAATCGTTTTTGTGCAGGTTCAGTCTACAGATTGACACGTCTTAAGAATTGAGGAAGCAGAGGTATATAGCTGGCGGTCGGCCAACCTGATGATAAATGTTCAGTCCTATGAACAAGAAACAACAACATCTACAGAACCAAAGACTAAAATAGTACACTGGTACAGAACACAGAACTTCTGGGGTCAGTAAACAACAGCGGAATTTAAAAAAAATAAGTTTTATCGTATCGCACTTTTGTTTAAAACCGATTTATTTCTTGATACTCTAGATTGTTCTATTGTAAGTTTTCCCGTAAAGTTTGTTTAGTTGATGGCCGAACGTTTTGTATAACTATTAACCGCTCCGGCCCCGGCGACACACCGGTGTGTCGCGAATTAATCGCGAATTTAATGTTTATTTACTTTTTTTGGGAATTTTCACATGTCGGGGCCGCAGCGGTTGTCAATGAGCGCATACACGATAACGCCTTTAGATATTTTTTTAGCAATTTTAGATGCAAGTGTTATATTCTTACCAATTATATTAGGCGTTATCGTTAAAAAGAGTGACAGCCAATTTAAACAATGGTCATGGCAAGCGTTGACTTCACACCTCTCCCCGGAGTAACCAGCATTACATCTGAAATATTATTCGATTGCTAGAAAAACCGCAACATCCTGGTTCACGTCACAATGACTTTATGGAATCGTATCGTAATAAAATTAAAAATACTAAAATAGATACGAAGATTAGTTTCAATTGCAAATAATATTGCTAACGATAAAAAAAACTGTATAATCTTGCCGTCCAGCCGTACCTGTCACAGTAATCAATGCGTTATTATTACACAACTACCTAGTTGTATTCTGTTTTTTAATGATTAACAGACAAGTACCTACCTACATGTCTGTTAATCATTAAAAATAAAATCACTCTGATTCTGATAGTGTGATTGTTTATCTGTAAGATAAACACGAACCTATATAATATCACGAAGCATTAACAATAGCTTCTAGTTTAATACATCACGATCATGGCGCATCACAAGTTTGAAGGAGAAATTGAAAGTATAACCGAATCCCAGTTAGACTTCATCAAAACTGTGATTGAAAAAGAAGGTTTCAAAGACAGCAAAGTTACCATTGAAGCAGTTGGAGGACCGGCTGACAACTACGGAGCAAACGTTAAAAGAATCATTATAGAAAGTGAAAATGGAAACTTGACAATTTTTGCCAAAATAGCACCAACTGTCGAAGTCGCTCGGAAAGTCTCGAACGTTGCTTACTCATTTGCTAATGAGCATCTGATGTATACAGAGGTCTTGCCAAAGTTCCTGCAACTACAGAAGGAAGCCAACATACCAGAAGAAGACCTGCTGAAATTTCCAAAATGTTACGGAACGTATCTCGAAGCACCGAATGAAGTTATTTTAATAGAAGACCTAAAAACATCAGGCTTTGCTATAATGGACCGATTTGTATCCCTTTCAGATGAGTGTGTGACCAGTGTTTTAAGAAATTTAGCTATATACCATTCGCTTTCCTATTTGTTGAGGATCAAGGAACCCGATACATATAATTATTACAAGGACAATTTGCGGGATATTATGGCAGCAATGGCTGAAGGAACTCTTGAAGAACTTGCTTTTTTTCAGCAAATCGAGACGCTTTCTCTCAGTCATCTCGATGATCTTGAGCATCAGAATATCATGAGAAACAATAATGTGGGTAACCTTATAGGACACGCCGTGGAAATGATGAAATTTGAAAAAGATAGTCAAAATACAGTTATTGTTCATGGAGACTGCTGGACCAACAATATTATGTTCAAGTTTGAGGTAGGTGTTTAAATTTTAGTAGTGCTTTTACGTAACAAGTTAATTATAATTAAATTTTTGTTCATTCTTCCCTAAAATTTTGTGTTTTTTCCAATATTGATAGGGTTTTCTCTCAGTCCCAACTGGTTGCATCCAAAAACTATTTGTCACTTCAAGAGTGCATTTTTTTTATAATAACACAACATTAACATTTTCAATCAGTTGGCATCAAGACACGCATAACATAAAACATGCCGAATAAATTCCTGGCACAAGAATGCGTTGAAACTGCGCTGATTTCTTTTCATCAATTTATTTCATCACTACCATGCGACATCCACCAACTCATACTGGGATAGCATGTCGGGTTTATATACCACTACCTCTCAAAGAAAAGAAGCCTATCTCATAGCAGTGAAAACAATATTTTTAGACTAAGTACCTACGCATAAATGGTTTGCTGTCAAAATGTTTTTTAATAACATTGTATTTCAATTTTGTTCTTTCAGGGAGAGGACGTAAAACAGTCAATGTTAATAGACTTTCAACAATCCAAGAACTACAGCCCAGTCTTCGATCTTTTCTACTTGATCTTCAACTGTACCAATCATGAAATGCAGATTAGGAATTACTACGACTGGATAGACTACTACCACGAAGAACTTGAGAAATCCTTGTCCAACTATGGCCTGAAAGTCAACGACATTTACCCCAGGGATCAATTGGACGCAGATTTGAAAAGATACGGCAAGCTGGGCTTTGGTCTCGCTGTTCTCATCTCGGGTTTACTTACAATAAAACCAGAAGAGGCTAGTAAATTTAAAGAAGCTGCGGGAAACGCTGAACTTGAGGATTTCCTTGTGGGTGATTTCCACGCTGATACTATATCTCTCATGAAGAAAAGACTAGCTGGATTGATTGATAGTTTTACCACCTTTGGCCTGCTGTGAAGTGTTTTTAATTTAATTTTAAAATTTGGCAACGTTCTTTTATTGCGATTAGAACTATACTTGTCAACGTGAAAGATTGCTAGGCCGGAATAGCCCATCTACTGCAATTTTGTAAATGGCGTGCTTTGTTCTTTTATAAATTGAATGTATATAAAAACTTATAGTGAGCTTGTTTACCTTTGTAATCGCATATCTGTGTATCTTTTGTTGGTGATCATGTCATATTATTTTAGAGAATAATTGGTAAATAAATGTTTTGTACTTTACTTTATTGCGTAAGGTCTACAGCAAATGTTATACCTACATCAGAGTCCGTTAGTAAAACAGTGCGAGCAGCCCACTTGATGGTAGGTAGTCACCACCTTGTATGGACTGCTAATTGCAATACCAGAAGCCTTGCATCATAACTTTTTGAATAGGATTTCTCCATCGGTGCAAGCAGATATTTTAAATCGGACAGCATAACATCAATCAAATTCGTTATAAAATTTAGCATGCTTTACAGGGATGTCTCGCTCTACGACATATCAGAGGAAATAGTGTGAGTTTTTAACGTACTCGATCGCGTTAACGTAAACGTTCGCGTATGTCATATTGTATAAAAAAACAGGTTGTCCGTGAGTGTCACCAGACGGCGTTAATTCAGTTTCAATACACGTTTGCAATTTTGCAATTGACGTTTACGCTAACGCAATTGAGAACGCGCGTTAAAAAACTCGCACTAAGGCCACTGACGTATTGTCAGCACAAAATGCCATAACTATCGATATTTTTTTTGTGGATCCGAAATCATCAAGTGACTCTCTCTTCTCGCTCTGGGCGGAGCGAGTGTGTCACATTCTTACCGACTAAAACCCACCTGTGTTCGTTCGAATTTCTTTGCCTTCTTTCAAATAATCCCTAACCCTGAGGCTCTACACAAAGTGTCATTCTATATAACATATTCTATCAACAAAATGTGAGATTGATCACGTGACCGTCCGATTGATCGTGTGTGGTATGACATAGAGCATCATCATAACATCAATCAATTGCCGTCCAGTGGTGAACTCAAGCCTCCCCCAAAGAACGCCAACCATCCCGGTCTTGAGCAGTACGCATCCATCCGCTGCCAGCCACTTTCTTCAGATCATCGATCCATCGTGCCACAGGGCGTCCCAAACTACGATTCCATTCGCGGTTTCCACTCTAACACATGTCTGGACACTTTGGATATCTTAAAATCCTCTCAATTTAGGCCTCATTGAACTGATTAATTGATTACTGTTATAATTATCTATTTATTTTTTCCTGGCAATCTGAAAACCCAAATCAATTTGTTTTGAAAACATATGTGGAGCTAAAACAACTGTATTATTTTTTATCCAAGTCTTGCTGATGTTTTCCAGCTTGTCATAGTAACAAATTTGTGGATTTTTATTGTATTTTTGTTATGCCTTAATTTCTTCAACTTTTTAGTATAATAAATCGTTTTTCCATGAAAAATGTAAAACTGACAAATGTTGTCTACAGCACTTAAGGAAAGCTGGTCAACGTTCGCTATTCTAAATCATCTGTCATAACTGGCTGATAGGGAAACACTAAGTAGGATAGCGAAAAATGATCTTTAACATAAAAAAATAAGTCATCAATGATTAATTTTATATTACAATACCATGGCAGTGACTGTAAAACTTCAGGAAAAAGTGACAATCGACACTACATTAATGCTCATGCAACATTAATTATAAGATTTCTAAAATATTTGTTTAAAATAACTCTTTCATATGTAAGTTTATAACAAACCAAATTCGGTAAAACTATCAATTAGTCCAACAATTCTCTTCTTCAGACGGATCATAGTTTCACCTTGCAAGCCTTGCATTTTCATTGCTTGCATTGCTTCATCTAAACCAACATCGTTTAAGTTAGCCATAATCTCACCAGCTTCTCTAGAGTCCCTCATCAACATGTTGGACAATAGAAGGCACAGACCAAAATGTAATTTTCCGTATCTTTTTATATCTGCATCTAACTGGTCCTTAGGGTACACAAAGTTAGCTTTCAAGCCGAAGTTTGACAAGGAGTTTTCTAATTCGATGTGATAGTAGTCTAACCAGTTGTAGTAGTTCTTGGACCTGGTCTCATGGTCAGTGCAGTTGAAGATCATGTAAAGGAGATCCATGGCAGGACTGCTGCTTTTTGAAGCTTGGTAGTCAATCATGATTGATTGTACTAAGTTATCTCCCTGAGAACGAAAATAAAAGATATTAGCGACAATGCTCTGGCAGAATCTCTTGTACAGATGCACATTGGAATTAAGAGGGCGCCGACCAAACGTCGACCGCGCAGTGGCGCCCTCATCGTTTGTTTGGTTATTTCTTTTATTTTTGCATATTTTCTGCATTTTCATTCTAAAATAAAAGAAATAACCAAACTAACGATGAAGGCGCCACTGCGCGGTCGACGTTTGGTCGGCGCCCTCTTAAAAGATTCAACATTCATTTTTATTCAACATTTATTTTTTTAAGGAAAAAAATTTCATGATAGGAATTTGCACAATTTAGAAATAATGAAGTAATTATTTTTATGGATGATATTGACTAGTGACTAATTTTCTTATCTCCATATCAATAACTAGCGTCACTGGTTTCACTTAACTCCAAAGTACTGCAATAATCTTGTACACCAAGTAATCAGGAATTAAAAATAGATACTTGCCTCGAATTTGAACATGACGTTGTTTGTCCAAGCATCGCCTTGTTGAATAATTGAATATCTATTGTCATCCTTTGCTAACTTTGCTGCCAGTCTAAAAATGTCAACTGCTTTATTTTTTACAATTCTTTTATGATCTTCGTCTTCAAGAATTGATATTATTTCATTTTCAAGGTGTTCCAAATGAAATGCAAATTCTGGCATCTGAGCCATCAGTGTCCAAGCATCTATTAATTTTCCTTTGAAGAGAATATAAGTATCTGGTTCTTTTTTCTTAAGCGCGTAAGAGAGAGAATGGAGTACAGCAAAATTCTTTAAAATGCTTTTAACACATTCATCGGACAGAGACTCGAATTTGTTCAACATCGAATAACCTGATTCAGCCAAGTCTTCTAAAATTATAATCTCATTTGGTGCTTCATTCAGAGATCCGTAGAATTTTGCGTATCTTAGTTGCTCTTCTTCTGGCACTCCTGCATCTTTCTGCAGCTGCACTAACTTAGGTAACACGTCAGCATACATTGTATGTTCGTTGTTGAACAAAGCATCGGTATTGGTAGTCTTACGAACGATTTCGACTGCAGATGCAACTTTCACAATAAGTTTTAAGCTTCCATTTTCACCTTCTACGTTGATCCTCTTAACGTTAGCCACGAAATTATCACCAGCCTTTCCTACAGGATTAAAAACCACTTTAGTAACTTGTATATCTTGTTCCTGAATCACTTTATTAATGAACTCCAGTTGGCGTTCATTTATATTTTCGAAATCTCCTTCAAAGTTGTACTGTGCCATGTTTGCTTGTGATACTAAGTAGAAATTATTGTTGTATTATTATTTATAGAGAATATTTTTATCCATATCGTTGTGAACACTGTTGGTCGGATATATTAAGATTAGATAATTTTTATTGGTAACAAAGTAGGTATTGATTGAATAAGGTATTGATTGGTCATCCATCACTAAGGAAATGATTTAATTTTAAAAACATTTTACCTGGTACGATTTGAAAATACACTGAACAGTTTATGCTTTCAAACAAAATGTTATTTCGTCAGTTGGTGTTGTTGTTAGACTGATTTTATTTGGCAAAAATAACCATAGGGTCCTTAAAGAACAAACAATGGGTAGAATTCAGTAATTGTCTTCTTAATACCTTACAATAACTTTGACCTTAGGCATGTTAATCTTTTTGGGCGGAGCACCGCCGTGTCCTCGTCGAGGCGATCGGCGGCGACGACCTCTCGCGTTCTGCCCTGGTTCGGTCCATGGTCCGGAGCGAGGAGGCATGGGAAGCCGTCACCTCCTTTTGCGAAGCAGTTATGCTAGTGAAAAAGGAGGCGGGTCGCGTGAGGGAGAGACAACTCTCACGCCGATCAAAGCCAGGCCCAGGCCAGGCCGACGGCGCGTTGTGTACCACGCGCGCCTCAAAGGCGGCACACTCTAGCCCTAACGGGCCAGAGTGTGCCAGGGTTGCGGATTTTGTTCGAAAGAGTTACCGCGGCCCCGGAGGAGCATGGATGGGTTTTAGTCAGTAAGAGTCTGACACTCCCTCCCGCTCCACCCAGAGCGGGAGGGGTCATTTAATGATTTCCCATCCTTAAAAAAAAAGGCATGTCATTGTTAATCTCGCACTTCAATGAGACGGCAGAGGTGAGTAGCGCGTATGCCCAGCCGCATGCCGCCTTTTTTTATGGATGGATAATCATCAAATGACCCCTTCCACTCTGGGAGTGTCAGACTTTTACTGACTAAAACCCATCCGTGTTCCTCCTAGTGCTCTTTGCTTTCCAAGGCCGCGGTAACTCTTTCGAACAAAATCCTAAATTATCAATCAGACTTCAGGGAATACCTCCCTTTATCCTTAGGTCGCATGGTATCGGCTGAATCCATACTATTTCTGATCAATGTCTTTATAATTGCTGAATCAATGTTTCTGGATCGTTGACAGCCTAATTGCGTAGTGCCGGTGCTAAAGATGGGCGAGGCACGAAAGCTAGTTAATACAGGCCAGTGACGGTTTTTTGCGCTCTAGCAAACCATTTCGGAACATGTACGACACAGTTGACAATGACGTGCTTCTGTCGAAATTGGTTAGCAAGTTCAACACCCCAAACAATTAATTTCTTCGCCAAGTACCTGCGCGACAGACGTCTATATGTTGACTGTGGCGGACACTCTTCCGAGGTCTACCTTATGAGATTTGGCGTCAGCCAGGGAAGTAATTTAGGACTGCTCCTTTTTATACGTCTTGTAGTAGATGTCTTACCAGAAGTAGTCAACCCAGCCAACTTTTGCCCACGATTTAAAGTTGTTTCGTTTTGTGAAAGATCACGACACGCTGGAACATATAATCATTCAGTGGGATAAAAAAAAACTATTCTTCAATGTAGCGAAATACTTTGTACTATCATTATTTTATCCGCGCATGCATTGCCTGTCCGACCGATGCTGCTCCACAGTCTCAGCCGCTTGGTTCCTCTAGTTAAGATATTTTGGAAGAGATGCTCACCCTTCTTTGTGTAGACTAATAAAAAAATTCCACTTTTCTTATGTTATGTTTTAAACACTACTTTTCTTTTTCTGTTTTTGAAAATTGATATTAATTTTTTTTTATAAAGTAGAAGCATTTTTTATTTTAAAATCCTATAAATGTGAGGACCATGAAGCCTATTATGTTAATACATGGTTTCCTTGTTTGACATGAATGAGCAGGGGCAGTTGAGGGTGTGTCATGCTCGCTCGAATGTCTTGCTGTTGGTGGCGCGTGTATTGGATCATTCAGTTCCCTTCAAAATGGTTGAGCTGAATGGTGCTGATGCACGCGTCATGTTCGTGAACGGGCGCCATCAGTGGAGACTGGTCATCTCTTAGCTGTCACTGACTTATTTCAATATTTAATATACTGGATACTTAATTTTTTTTTTCTTTCTTTACATTGTTCTCACATATAAATGCAACAAGTGACAATGTAACCAGGATTTTTGTAAAACATAAAATGGTTTAAAAGAGTGTCCATGGAGTTTCTTGCACGTTCTTCTCCATAGAGATCTACGCTTTGGAACGTGCAAATAGCTTAATGTTTTTGACTGACTGACTCTGACAATTCAGAAGTACCTGTGAATGGTTTATTTGAAATAAATGCGTTGACTTTGACTTTGACAAAACTTCATAGAAAGGAAGCCATTGCTGTGTGTCATGGCGGTGAAAATCGTAAGCATATACTTAACTGGTGATTTGCATTTCTGAAAAAAGGTGTACCGAAATCCTGGTTTCCTATTACGACAGGCCTATAAGTTCACGAAAGTGCTTTGTACTTGCAAAGCACTTGTAAAGAGCCACTTACAGTACATCGCGGCTATTTGGAATCCTTGTGAACCAAAATATAGTACAATGCTAGAGCGGATCTATTGTAAATATTTTAGATTTATGTATAGGATATAGAGTATTTCCGTGAGAACCACTGTTACATACATCCAACCTTTTTATAAATTAACTGGGAATTAGCACAGGCCATGTATTTGTACCAGGTTTAAAGAGGAGATATTACAATGGAAATTATTAACTCTATTTTTTGTGCCGGACCAGTATTTGAGCAGGCGGCGCTTTGCACGCTCTAAGAAGATTTGAAGTTAAAGCAGTAAAGTAATGGTAGTCTATAAAATAGTAGTGTATGCAACTATCATATAAAAGGGTTAATAAAACACGAGTGTGAGTTTGTGTGATATAAGTATCACACATGTTTTAATTCCTTATTATTTGCCGTTGCATATACTAATTTATCTTCACTCATACAGTTGAAATAAAAAAAAAGTGGAAAAATAGTTTATTCCAAACTCACAGCCACGAAAAATATGTGGTATGGCATATTCTCATTGCGTATGACTGCGCGGCGCTCGCATTCATAGACAATAATACCTACTAT
Source organism: Melanchra persicariae (assembly GCA_947386135.1). Lineage (NCBI taxonomy): Eukaryota > Metazoa > Arthropoda > Insecta > Lepidoptera > Noctuidae > Melanchra > Melanchra persicariae. The sequence goes on along the minus strand of OX376652.1, from coordinate 8,674,668 downwards.
TTTTTTACATTATGTCAATGAGTCCTGCGTCAATAAATAATAAAAATAAAGTTTGCTATAAAAAATAAAAAGTTAATTTATCTACACTCACAACGTAATGTTCCAAATATGAATTAAAAAACTATTGTATAAACACGTACTGTTTTTCGAGGAGAAATAAAATAAAAAAAATACCATTACAGTTTATGGTTTTCCTTCGATTTTCAAACAACAGTATTTAAATTTCGCAAAATAGTTTTTGAATTCTTAATTTGAACATTACGTTGTGAGTGTAGATAAATATTTAAGGCGTTAAATAAATCTTCAGTCCCATTTAATTCGCCCTTGCATCGTTTGCTTTAGACAGGATCTAGCAGATTTATAGCAAAACCTGAAATTTTACTTATTATAATGAACAACTTTTACAAAGTATCAGATAGGATCCGACATTCAAATCAATCGCCCCATACATTAATATTTTTATAATTTGACTAAATGTACGGAACAGTAGATTTATTTTTGCTACTTGATGTTACATCCCACAGTAAAAGTTGTTTATAATAATGACTACAAAAACCCCTTTTCAGATTTTGCGTTTAGTTTGCTTCACATTGAAGACGGGGTGAAAGAGCGCTATATTTATAATAGTTAAATAATGTATTTCATATTTTTTTACAGTAAACCGAATTCCGTAAAACTATCAATTAGTCCTAAAAGCCTTTTTTTGAGACGAATCATAGTTTCATCCGGCATGACTTCTGCTTTCATTGTTTCCATCACGTCCCCTAGATCGGAACTCTTTATAGCTTCCATAAACTTACTGGCCTCCGCTGAATCCCTTGTTAACATATTAGCCAACATTATGGATTGGCCAAAAAGTAATTTACCAAATCTTTTCAAGTCTGCATCCAACTGATCCCTGGGATATACAAAGTTGGCTTTCAAGCCAAAGTTTGATAAGGAATTGTCTAATTCGGTGTGGTAGTAGTCTAACCAGTTGTAGTAGTTCTTGGACCTGGTCTCATGGTCAGTGCAGTTGAAGATCATGTAGAGGAGATCGACCACAGGACTATTGTTCTTCGACGCTTGGTAGTCAATCATGATTGATTGGACTATATTGTCTCCCTGCAAACCAATAATCTAAACGTTAGTTTAATTTTTTTTTAAACAGGTTTTTTAATCTATATACATAATATGTATACAAAAGCGAAAGGTCATTCTTTCATTCGCCCACTTATTAATCTCGAAAACTGCTTGACCTATGAAGATGAATTTCGGCACGGAATTAGATTATGAGTAGGAGACGTCAGCTGTTTGCAAACTCTCCCGAAAAGGACTGACATAGGAGGTAGAAGTTTGTATGGAAAATCTTATTCCTATGGCCAATTTACTTGAAACGTGGTACGAAAACTGACCTAAGCGAATTATAAAGTTTACCATCATTCGTTTTTGAGAACTTCTCCCAAAAGACGATTCAGGGGGTGTCCAAGTTTGTATGGAAGAATCTTATTCCTTGGATTTATAAACTTGTAACATGGCACGAATACTGACCTAAATGAATAATAAAAATAACGTCATTATTCATTTTTAATGTTGTTATCTTCTTTGGTTGAGAGGCTTTCTATAGTTTACATCATCAGACCAGCTCCGAAGTTTAAAAATATTTCTTTGTCTATACTGTCTATACTGTCTATACTGACTATACTGTCTATACTGTCTATACTGTCTATACTGTCTATACTGTATATACTGTCTATACTGTCTATACTGTCTATACTGTCTATACTGTCTATACTGTCTATACTGTCTATACTGTCTATACTATCTATACTATCTATAATATCTATACTATCTAAACTATCTACACTTTCTTATACCAATCTATCTATACCAATATTATAAAGCGGAAGAGTTTGTTTGTTTTCTTTGAACGCGCTAATCTCTAGAACTACCAGTCGGACTTGGAAAATTATTTGTGTATATGATAACCACATTCATGAGGAAGGCAATAAGCTATACGGAAACGGGAAATTCTTGCGGGAACGGGAAAAAACGGGATATGTGCATGCAAAGTCGCGGGCAAAATTAGTAATTGTCATAAAACAGAATTCTATGAATTTTCTGCTGATTAAGCTAGTTGGCTACTATCTATACTAACTTAATAAAGCTAAAGAGTATTATGTTTGCTTGCTTGTTTGTTTGAACACGCTAATCTCTGGAACTACCAGTCAGATTAAGAAAATTATTTTTATGATAGCCACATTCATGAGGAAGGCTATAGGCTATACGGGAACGGGAAAAAACGATATATGTGCGTGCAAAGTCGCGGGAAAAAGCTAGTAATAATTGTAATAAAAACAGACTACCATAAATATTACTGAATTCTGTGTTGATGAGTATGGCATCGACCGGGAAATAAATAGATAATGTACGTTAATTTTCGTAGTAATGTATGTTAATGACCAATTCTAATATATATAATTCTTCCGTTACTGACTGTGTGACTGACAGACAACGCACAGCCGAAACTACTGGTCGTAGAAAGTTGAAACGTTTTATGTAGGTTCCTTAAGGAGTGTAGGGGAGCAGTAAGAGAGAATGTCCCGAAATTCCTACGGGAACGTGATATGCGCGTACGAAGTCGAGGGCAAAAGCTAGTATGGACATACATTCTCGGAAACGATAAGTATTATGAGAGAGCCCAACAGTTATCCGCTCCAGCCCTGACATGTGAAAATTCCCAAATAAAAAATAAATCTTATGTAATTGGTAAATAAACATTAAATTCGCGATTAATTCGGCGCACACCGGCGTGTTGCCGGTACTTGAGCGGATCCGAGAACTATGTCATGACTGGTCTGGATTCAAATAATACGAACAGGCTTTATGTGTATTGTTTTCAAATAAAATTTAAGTTTTTCTGAAATCTACGAGATTCAAGAATTGATTTGTTTGCTTTGTTTGCTCACAAAAATTTTGAATAAACTCACCACGAATTTGAACATTATATTGTTCGTCCAGGCATCGCCTTGCTGAATAACCGAATATCTATTGTCAGTGGTCTTTGAAAACTTCGCTGCAAGTTTAAATATATTCGTAATTTTGTTTCTAATAATACTCTTCTGAGCTTCATCATCGATTACTGATAGTATTTCATCTTCAAATGCTTGCATGTGAGCCATCATTTCTTGATTCTCAGCCATAATAATCCATACATCTATCAATTTACTTTTGAAGTCATCAAACGTTTCTGGTTCTTTTTTCTTTAATGCGTAAGAGAGAGAATGGAGAACAGCAAAGTTCTTCAAAATGCTTTTCACACAATCATCAGAAAGAGACTCAAACTTGTTCAACATGGCAAAATCTAATTCAGCCAGGTCTTCTAAAATTATAACCTCGTTAGGTGCTTCAATCAGGGATCCGTAACATTTTGCGTATCTCAGTTGTTCCTCTTCTGGTACTCCAGCATCTTTCTGTAGCTGCACTAGCTTAGGTAATACCTCAGTATACATTGTATGCTCGTTGTTAAACAGCATATCTGTGTTCGTAGTTTTACGCATCATTTCGTATGCAGATGCAATTTTGATTATCATTTTCAAACTTCCATTTTCACCTTCTATGTTGACCCTCTTAACGTTCGCCACGAAATTATCACCAGCCTGTCCAACTGGACTGAAAACCACTTTTTTAATGTTGAGGTCTTGTTCTCGAATTACTTTATTAATGAACTCCAGTTGGCGTTCACTTATATTTTCGAAATCTCCTTCAAAATTGTATTGTGTCATGTTTGCACGTAATGGGTACTAACTAAAAATGTTTGATTAGGTTTTAATTTATAGAGAATATTTTTATCTGTATCGAGGCAGCATTGTCGATTGTTTGAGTTAAAGATTAGATAATGTAGTTGTTAGTCGGTAACGCTCGTCAGTGTCAACTGGCATTATTATTTAATGAAAAAGCAATAAAGTTTTAAAACTAAATCATCTAGTCTGGGCGTTATCATGATACTTATTTTTATATAACAAGTAGCACGGTAACGCCCCGGTGACCACTGCTAGAGATAATTGTCAATACATAAATTCTCTCAGTGACTTTCATAGATTACCCGAAGAAACTACGTATGAAAACCGATTAAACCCTAGTATTTTTGACAGACCTTTAGACTCCACTCGTCACACGTCAATGTTACCCACCATTGTCGTGTGACGAGTACGCCATAGTCCCCTGAGTTTTACCAGTGCGACCACATCTGAGCAATCCAGACGTCCATTGAGAATATCGTAAAGCAAACCACTGGCCATTACTTTACGCTTTTCATCGAGTGTTAGTAAACCATATTACTAAGTTCGACAGCACACACACAGAGGTTTACGGAGGCAAAAGTTACTGGACGTATTCCGTCACAACCAGGACCCTTTTCGAAGCTTAAGGTTGAACCAGTCGCGGGCTCGAACTCAATGGTAAGCGTTGCGAAAAAGCACGCTGTCTCACCGGGCATCGTACCCTACAGAGACAGTATAAGTGATAGGTAGTAGCACGCTAGTCTACACGCACAATATCTAGTTCCCACGCACAAGACACCGTTCCGACACAATATAAATATGGGTTCCGAACGGAAACAACGTTAGACGATGAACGGAAAGTCTATTGGAAAGTTGAGTTTTATGAAAACACCACTGCATAAATCAATTACAAATTTAGTTTATTGAACTCTTCTATAACCGAAGTTTGGTCGGTACCGACTTTTTTTTTGAGATTTTACACTTCTTTAATTACTTATTTACGCCCGAAGTTGCGTTAAAATTAACAAGAAAAACGAATCTTTGTTGACTTATAACTTTTTAATGGCTTTTTGTTTTACTATTCTGTTTCCGTACAGACAACAAAAGTAATAATGAGATTAAACGATATCATGCTTAACTTTTAATGTATAATGTCAAATAGTGGAATAATACCCCCCCCCCCCTGAAATTTGTATGGACAAAATATTGACTAGTGTAACCTTAAGGCAGTCAATGACTTCGCCACTTCTTATGAATGGCGTGATAATGTTGTAAAAAAATTCCATAAAGGATTTATTTTACAACATTATCACGCCAAGTTACAACTTTGTAGCAACAATGGTCTTATGTTTGAGTTAAACTCCCGACAAAGGAATGGTCTTGGTGAAACTATAAGGTTTCCTTCATTTTCATTTCATGGTGCGCTTGATGGTAGACCTATTTTTTTTATGGATGAAATCATCAAATTACTCTCCACAGTCTCCACCCAGAGCGGAACGGAGTGTCAGATTCTACTGACTAAAACTCATCCGTGCTCCTCGTATTGCCTTTTGCTTTCCATGCCCGCGGTAACTCTTTCGAACAAAATCCGCAACCCTGGCAGGCTCTGGCCCTAACGGGCCCGTTCTCCTTGATGGTAAACCTTGAATGGCACTTTTGATCACGGTATATTCATAAAAACATATAAAAATCCAATTTTGCGTTTTAAACTATGACGTGTAACTTTGTAATGATAAAACTTTGCCTTCATTTCTTTAATGAGGCGATTACTATAATCCGATGAATTGATAAACGTATTAAATTGTTTGAAAGGATGTGACGCATAATTAAATATTACTAAATTAGCTACTTCAGTGTCACGATTGCTTGACCGTTTCAAGGTTGGAAAAACCATTCATTTTCTGTCGGTAATATAATGGCCGTATCAGTTTCAACTTTACTTTTTAGAGTTCCCTACGTCGGAATGCAAAACCGGAACCTATATTATAGAACTAACCTATATCACCCGCGTGACTGTCAGTCCGTCTGTCGCAGCCGATTTGCTCTGAGTCTAATTGACTTTTGTGACCCAAACACGAACTTAGGAGACAAAATAATAATGTTTATCAGACAAGCCAAATGAAAATGTGCTTAAAAATAATTAATAATAATAATAATAATAATAATTTATTCAGCCAATAAATAGAATGTTATCATAAAAATCATAAAATCTTAGTTCGTAGATTACATTTTAAAATAACAAAACCAGGTAGGTGTTGCAACCAGCACCCTTGCTAAGTTATTAAAATAACTTGTATTAAGGGTAGTGGTACAAGCCCATACATAATAAATTTTTACATATACAATAATAAATTGCAGGTAGAGCAAGTGTTTATTAAAATAAAGTTAAGATAAGCCTTGCCTGCAAAATACCTCATCAAAATTACAATTCTTTTTTTTTTTTTTTTTAATTTTATTAATGTAATTATATATTTATTATTTGTGTGTGTATTGATGATACTGTGTGTATTGATGATGGTATGTGATATGTGCTGTGTTAAGTTTGAGTGAAAATTTTATTAGGGGTTATTATCACAAAAAAGTAGACGTTCTGTATCGAAATAATTCTGGGTAAGCAGAAAATTTGTCAAAGCATTTTTAAGAGACGAGGTTGAAAGCGAGTAAAATTTCAATTTCCTATTTAGTTTATTGTACAATAGAGGACCTTGGAAGCAAATAAACCTTTTGGTAAAAGAAAACCCACATCTATAGTGCTGACAGATTTGATCCTTCCGTCTTTTGGTAATTTCAGTGTAGGGGGTAACTTTGTGTTGTAATACGACTGTACTAAGAATAAAAAGTTGTCTGACAGAAAGTACCTTACAGCATTGATATAGTTCCTCCGTTGGGAAGAGTATCGGACGAAAAGTGCTCACCTTTAACACGGCTCTTTGAGCTCTTTCCAATTTTAACAAAATGGTCTTAGGGGCACCACCCCAAGCCGAAACACAATATGACAAGAGTGATTGGCAAAGAGCGAGGTAGACCCTTTTGACAATCTGTGCTTCCGCCACGTGTCGGAGAGTCTTAAATACGAATATTAGTTTTCTTATCCTTGCTGTTAGAAGATCTATGTGGGCTGAGAAGCTCAGATTGTCATCAAGAGTTACCCCGAGGTATTTGATTATGGGGGTACGTGTGAGTTTGGGGCAAGAGCAAGTGGCGTTGTTATGACAGTCAATTGAGTGAGCGATTAGGGAATATGAGTTCGGAGGCTGTGTAGATTGGCGTAAGGTAAAGCAGATAAACTTTGTTTTATCCGTGTTAAGGGTAAGATGGTTATCATTAAGCCATTTTAGAACCTGATCTGGGGTCTAGATCAGGTTCTTTGCGCCGCGTCAAAGGCTTCGCGCCAGGTAACGCCAGTAAAAGTGAGTGCAGTGTCGTCAGCAAACGCTGTGATTTTTCCATTTTGCAGAAGAATGTTACACAGTTGGTTAACATAAACCAAGAAGAGTGTGGGACCAATTACACTTCCTTGAGGAACGCCAAAAGTGACAGGGAGTTCGCTACTCAGGTAATTATTAATTTTTACGCACTGAGTCCGCTCGTTGAGGTAGTCCGTAAATATTTTTAGAGGGAGACCCCGGATTCCCAGTTCTTCCAGCTTCAAAACTAGGTTGGGAATAGAAACTGTGTCGAAAGCTTTTTTCAGGTCTAAGAAAACTGTCACTACCTTCTTTTTTGCATCAATTTGCTTGACAATGTGAGTCGTCAGCTCCAGAACAGCATCATTCGTCGACTTGTTTCGTCGGAAGCCAAATTGGTTGGGAGATAAAAGCATTTTTTCCTCAAGGTAACTAATGAGCCTCTTGTTTATGATGCGTTCTAAGAGTTTAGATATTGAGGGTAGGACAGCAATGGGTCTGTAGTTGTTGACACAGTTTCTATCCCCTGCCTTGTGTATAGGATGTACTATGGCTTTTTTCAAGTAGACGGGGAATACACCGGTGCTGAGACAAAGGTTAAACAAGTATGTCAGTGGAGGGACAAGCACACTCTTATAGCGCTTAAGAAACTTGGTAGATATGTTATCCCATCCAATGGCAGCTTCAGTTTTTAGTGACATCAGCAGCGCTTCAACCTCATCTTCATCAGTGTCGACCATTAAAAACGAGTGTAGCGGCGCAGCTATGGAATCAGTGAGATGTGGTGAGCCCACAATATGACGTTGATGTGTAAATATATTTGCAAGATTTTTGCCAATGTCAACGAAGAACTCATTAATAGCGTTAACTGACTGTTGCGGAGAAGCAGAAGAAACAAGTAAGTCAGCTGTTGGACTTTTCGGGGCTGCGGTGTTCGTAACTCTCTTAATAATTTGCCAGATCTTTTTGTTATCATTGCCAGCCCTACTTAATTCCGCCCTATCGAAGTTCCTTCTAAGTTTTTTTATAATTTTAGTGCAGTAGTTCCTATATCTATTATATGTTAGCTTTAGTATCGCATTGTCCGATGATACCTTCAATTTTTTGTGCATTGCATCTCTGTTACGCAAGCAGCGAAGCATGCCAGTTGTCATCCATGGCTTGAGCAGACGTTTGTGATTTGGGAGTCTAATGATAGTTGTGTGAGAGCGCAATGTCTCGACAATAGTGTTGATAAAATAATAAGTAGCCTCATTAGCATCTGTATGTTCATAAACCGGAATGAAATTCATACTGTTCATTTCAGAGTCCAGAGAGTTGTAATTGACTTTCGAAATAGTTTTGACACCAGTATTTACTTGTTTACTTTGTGTCAGACAAAGCAGAACAGAGTTATGGTCTGTCACACTAGAATCAATCACTATGGTGAGCGCTAATGAGTTGGTCTTGAGCATGACATGATCCAGACAAGCAGACTCACGAGTAGAGTAAGTATGGGCAGGAAGAAGACCATGAAAAGCCATCAAATTGAGGTAGTCGGAAATATTATTGGAGTTTGAGTTACCGCTAATGTCAAGGTTTATATCTCCAAGAATAGCTATATTTTTAAAGGATGAGAGATCAGTTAGAAGAGAGTTCAGAGATTGTAAAAACCTAGTTATATCTAGAGTAGAGGGTGAGCGGTAAATACATATGATGGCTTTATCAGTGCCCATTGTCAGCACAAGGCAGCTTGCGTCCATAAAGTCAGGTTCTGCGACAGAGTAGTTGCTGACATTTTTTACATATAAGATGACTCCATCATTCTGGTTTTTAAGTTGCGTAATATAGTAGTGCGAATAGTTTTCAATTGCCGGTAGGGCATAATTTGATTTCAGCCAACACTCTGTCAACACAATAACGTCACAATCAAGGTTAATTCTACAGAGGAGTGTCAGAAATGAATCAAAGTTTGCGTATATTGACCGGATATTCTGGGTTATAATCTTAAACTGCTTATTAGGGTTATCAACATGAGAGGAACATTCTTCGGGCACACAGCGCAGTGATTCCGACACTGACAACTGATCGATATGATCGATAATATCGCGTATGTTATCCACTAGAGTCATTAAACAATGGAAAGTCACTAATGAGGGGTCCAGGTAGAGTTTTTCGAAGGTATGCTACTAGGCTCACTATATTTCCGTGTGCTTTAAATTCAGTCTTAGGAGTGTTATTTTCAAAATTATTTTTACTAAGGTAGGTATTAGTGTATGTAAATATATTTTTAGGAATTTGAATTAATGATTTCACTGAGACAGTGTGGTAAGTTGTAAGTGTTTTTGTGCATGTTACGTGTGATAAATTTGCTAAGTATCTAGATAGGTATTTAGGCAATAATTTATAGGAACTAATGATGATAACAAAAAATAAATAAACAATAAAGCATGCATTAATTGAAAATAATTCCGTACATATGGAATAACAATATAAGGTACGGTAAGGCAAGGTACTTAAAGATAGTCAGTCTCCAATTTTGATATTCTTCAAATCCAGTTCGCTATTTATGGCATAAGCTGGGGTGCCCTCTTTCCTGCGGATTAATACCTTTCCGTTCGCAGTCCAACAAAATTTAAAATTATTCGTCTTCGAAAAGTCCCGAGCGAGATAATGCAGTCGTTTTATTTTAAGGGTTAGACTTTCCGATAGGTAAATTGGTTTGGCAGGGCCGCCTATTTGTAAATTTGCTGTAGATAATTTATTGTTCTGGTTTGATTTATTATAGGATTTCAAAGATTGAATTATCTTTTCTCTTATAATTGTTGTCGTGAGGTTAATTAGAATAGGTTTGTTTGTTTCTGACTTTGTCTTTAAACGATACACGTCTCGAATGTCAGAACTATTTAGAGCAATATTTAGAGCTTTGCCAGTATCAATAACTACTTGTATAAGATCTTGTTTAGTCTCATGGGTTGAAGGTGGCACGTTTCTAAGCTCCAAACAAGTGGCTTTTTGATATCTTTCGAGATGTTCTACCTTTTCCTCCAGGACTTGAATATATGCCAGGTTTTCGTTACGTTCAGCTGTTAACATGTTGAGTTCTAATATGAGATCATCGTACTTTTTTGAGACAAAGTCAGCAGATTCTTTTAAGGCCGCGTTAAGGACCTTTATTTCATCCACAGTGGCCTGGAGAGACGCATGTTTCTCACTCTGCTTCTTTTCAAAATTCGAGAATAAGGTTCTCATTTCAATCATAAACATGTTAATGTCATCCACCTGGTCGAATTTCCGCTTTCGTAGTGTTACATTAGGATCCTCTTGTTCAATCGGCTGTGTATGAAACTCTGGTTCTGAGTCAGAACGCACTGCTGGCGATGACGGGGGTGGCGTACGCTTTAATGGCATAATGTAAGAAAAGTGTGGTCACTTTAAATGAATGTCACAAAAAAGTGAATGCCACAAAAAGTGAAAGACACAAAAAGTGAATTCCGTAGCTGGGTTTGAACTTGGGCTCTCCGGGTGTGACTAACCCAAGCGCTTACCAATTGAGCCACTCAGACAATAGTTAAAACTTTGAAAAAGTGGATCAGTGTAGGGTCATAAATATCCTCTACTGTCTCTGTAGTCCTAGTACTTTTTTCCGGTGTATCTGTCTAAAAAACTGTATAATTCTATCTTGCTCACTCACAGTTGTTGTGACTTCAGTGTGAATCAGTCCGTATCCGTAGCGTCTATGGTTTCCTGGTAGATAGTAGCCGTTCGCGTTTGCTCCTGCGGCGTCCAGAGAGGTCCAGAGTGAGTGACGTCGGGATTCACTTCTCTCTTTCTTCGAATCAAGATAGGGCTCCAAGGTCCACACAAAATAATAGAATTATTAATTTAAACGAATTTAAATTACAAGTTAGGACTTCACAAATCAGTGCAAGCAACCAAAAACACGTCTACTCTCGAGCAATGTTCGGGGAAGGGGGGGGAATTAAATTTGAAATTAAAAAAAAAAGACTGTGATTCTTCAAACAACAGATAAATGACTTAAGTACTTCAAAGCAGTTTGTTCTACGTGCAGCTATTATCAAAAACTTATCTTAATCGTAATTTATCGAATTTGTGATATAATGTAATCGATATTTTATTAGGCAACAGGCCACGTGAGAAAAACATGGCTGACTTACACAAAGCAAAATTAAAAATAGATAAAGTGTTGGGTGATTTAAAATGTATTTATCAATCAACATTTATCTTTGTCTCTTTTAATTAGTAAGCGATGGAAACATTTGCAACAAATTGAAGCTTTCAACTTGAAAATCAACGCAATCTAAAGATAAGGCCATTTATGGCGCATGTTTTGACGCTCGTAAGGGAATCAAAACCTATACTTCCCGTTGACCTAGAGTCATGAAATTTGGCAAGAAGACAGATCTTACAGTACAAGTACAGGTAAAAGTCTGAAAATTGGGAGTTTGTAGTTTTATCATAAAAAAATATTTTTTGAATTGGTTTTTTTCCAACAATAAAGTAAAGTTTTAAGGAGAAACTTGTCTTACCTGCAATATTTTTGTCGAAGTAATGAGAGTGCTTTCATAATTTTATAAACTGCCGTAGGTAATATAAACTCGGAAAAAATCAACTCGATCGGAACCGTGCGCGAGTCTGACTCGCACTTGTTTTCGTCTGCCCCAAAAGTAAAGAAAATAGGAAGCGTATAAAAGCTACAACCTAAAAGTATAGTGGGATATTAAAAGAACTGTCATAATGATATGAAAATAATTTATTACGAATAACTGTTCTTAATTTTACAATAAACCAAATTCAGTAAAACTATCGATCAGTCCCACAACTCTCTTTTTGAAACGAACCATAGTTTCATCAGGCATGTCTTCCATTTTCATTGTTTCCAAAACTTCGCTAAGATCGGACTTCTTTCCAGCTTCCATAAACTTGCTGGCCTCTTTTGAATCTCTCATCAAAATATTAGCCAACATAACTGACAGACCAAAAAGCAATGTGCTGTATTTTTTCAAATCTGCATCCAATTGATGTCTTGGGTATACACTATTGGCTTTTAGGCCAAAATTCAACAAAGAATTGTCTAATTCGGAATGATAGTAGTCTAACCAGCTGTAGAAGTTCTTGCTCCTGGCCTCATGGTCAGTGCAGTTGAAGATCATATAGAATAGATCAACCACAGGACTATTGTTCTTCGATGCTTGGTAATCAATCATGATTGATTGTACTGAGTCGTCACTCTGAAAACAAAAAATAAACTTATTAATATTACAAGTGAAATAATTTTAGTAACAAGAAAAAGAGTACCTATACTTATGTAATTGCTGGATTGAAGTCTCCTCTAAGCGTTATATCGATTGATCCTGCGCTTCCTTGCCGCAGTAGATATAAGTTCGAAATTTTCCGGGCCATCACTCCACTATGTGGGAGAAATGAAAAAAAAAACAGACACGGTGAAAATTAACCACTTACCACTTTGAACATAATGTTATTTGTCCAAGCATCGCCTTGTTGAATAACCGAATATTTATTATATGTGTCTTGTGAAAACTTCACTGCAAGTTTAAAGATATCCAGTATTTTATTTTTCATTATACTTTTATGAGCGTCGTTATCAAAAACTGCTATAATTTCATCTTCAAATGTTTGCATATAAGACATCATTACTTGATTATCAGCCATTAGTACCCAAGTGTCTATTAATTTACTTTTAAAGAGGTCATAAGTTTCTGGTTCTTTTTTCTTTAAAGCAAATGAAAGAGAATGGAGAATAGCAAAATTTTTCAAGACACTCTTAACACAATCATCGGACAAAGATTCAAATTTATTCAGCATAACGAAATCTGATTCACTCAGGTCTTCTAAAATAACAACTTCGTTGGGTGCTTCATTCAGAGATCCGTAACATTTAGCGTATCTTAGCTGTTCCTCTTCAGGTACGCCTGCGTCTTTCTGTAATTGCACTAGCTTGGGTAAAACCTCCGAATACATTGTGTTTTCATTGTTAAACGTGATTTCTGTGTTCGTCATCATTCGGGCCATTTCATACGCAGATGCGATTTTGACAATAATTTTCAAGCTTCCATTTTTACCTTCTATGTTTATCCTCTTGACGTTTGCAACGAAATTATCACCAGCTTGTCCAACAGGGCTGAAAACCACTTTAGTAACTTGTAAGTCTTGTTCCTGAATCACTTTATTAATGAACTCCAGTTGGTGTTCATTTATATTTTCTAAATCTCCTTCAAAATTGTATTGTGCCATGATTGCTTGAGATACTTAGTACTAACTAAAAAAATGTTGAAGGTTTGTTTTCATTTATACAGAGCATTTTTATCTGTATCTGTCGTACAGAAAGTTTTTATTTAAGATAAGATATTGATTGTATGTATACCAGCTGGTATTAATTATTGTATTAACAATTTGCTTGATACCTATTTTCCAGACTCGGACCCCACGTGATCAAGAATAATGTGCCTTAAATTTGAGTAGAGTTGGAGTGTCATGATGACAATACACTTAAAAAGAGTACTTGTTTACCTGTTTCCATAAAGTGAACAAATGATTTTATCGATTTATCCATATCTTAATTCATCGATTGCTTTTTTATCGAACGGGCCACGTGAGAAAAACATGTATAAACCTAAAGAGATAAAAAGTTGATTGATTTTAAATAATAAAAATTCGTACCTATTTTTTATGTGCCACAAGTTGTTGCACGTAAAACTTAGGTGCGAACAACATTCCTGTTTGGAGGCAACATGCCACTAAATCTGCAGTGCAATTTTGTTAACATCTTGCCGTGTACGCTTATGTGAAGTGGGCATGAAGTGAGTTGTCAATCTATACAAATAAGATGGAATAACAATTCACTTCATGCTCACTACACCTATGATTACACGGTGAGCTGTGGACAGAATAGATCGGCTGAAGCATCGCGTACGCTCGTGAAGCATGAAACACTAACTTATTTTCTCTAATTTTCTAATGTTTTTTTTTATATTTTAATAATTAATAAAGTAAATAGAATTTGACCATTGTCCCACCTTTTGTCAAAAAACAACAAACCAAAGGTTTGTACCTTTGTACAAGTGCAGTCTGTGGGCTAGCTATACTCAGGCGAGTTACAGTGCCCTCCGAGTCCAGTACAATAACGCTTTCAGGGCAGTATTGGGGGTGCCCCGCTTCTGCAGTGCTTCGGGCATGTTTGCGGAAGCGCGCACCGACTGTTTTCACATCACAATGCGCAAGCGGTGCGCGTCCTTGGTGCGCAGGGTGCGGGCCAGCTCCAATGCCGTCCTAGCGATGATCGCTGGACGATTAGTCTGCCCTTATATCAGGAAGTGTTTCAGTAGGCATATAGAAGTGTTATAGTAGCCAGGGCATGTTAACGACTAGTTAAAAACATTATTGCTGAGTTTTAATTAATTTAATTTTATCCAAAATTTGTTTCTAAACTCTCTTATTTTATATAATTAATGTAATTTCCGATAAATTTTTTGTGACATTGACTGATTTAATTTTATTGACTGGGTATTTCTGATTTGTTCACATTGTTTTTATTATTATTTTCAAATTTTTATTTTTAATTTGTAATCTAATATAATTCAAAGAACTATGGGGAAACCTGAAATAAATGTTTTTTTTCAAATGCTGAAACCACAAAAAAATTGGCATAGCTGTCGCTGGCTTATTTCAATAGTTTATTTGATACTTAGAATTCTTTTTTTTTTTCTCTTCCTTTACATTGTTCTCACATATAGAAGCAACAAAGATAATGTAACCAGGATTATTGTAAATCATAAAATGGTTTAAAAGAGTGTCCGTGGAGTTTCTTGCACGTTCTTCTCCATAGAGATCTACGCTTTGGAACGTGTAAATAGCTTCATGTTTTTGACTGACTGACTCTGACAATTCAAAAGTACCTGTAAATGGTTTATTTGAAATAAATGCTTTGACTTTGACTTTGCACAAGGTCCAGCAATTGGCTCTCCTGCGGCACGGGCTGGCTGTCCTCCCTGCGCCCCCCTTTAGGCGCCCCCTGTGGGCCAGCTCCCCGGAGCCTGGCCAGGTCTGCGCGGAGCCCCTCGTTCTCCTTTTGGAGACGCTCCGTGGCGGCAGCCAAGCGGGCGACCTCCGCCCGCAACTTGGACATCTCGTCCCGCGGAGGCCCACCTCGGTTAGCCTCCGCTGCCGCCAGAATGGAGGCCATCGCCTCGCTTATGGCCTTGTTCTTTGAGGAAAGTTTCCTCTTCAAGGCCACATCGCGAAGCGCGGCCTCCACCACCTCCGCAAACCCGGCCCTCCGAACCCGCTCTTGTCCGGAGTCATCCGGCTCACCGCCAGGATCAGTCATCCGGCTCATCGTCACTCCGAACCAGGAGCCCCGCGACCGCCATCTTCGGGGGGTCGTCCAGCATCCTTGGAGGCAAGAACTCTGCCCTTGCCTCCCTCTCGGCCCTTACCCCGCCTGCTGGTGGGGATTTTCCGGGCCGAGGCCACCTCCTCGCTGCAGGATGACCCCCGGTCGTCCTCCGGCCTGGGCCGCTTGCGGAAGGACCTGGAGTCCTCCGCAGCAGCCCCCGCCCCCTCGTGTCCAGAGCTCGCCGAGCTAACGGTCACCAGGTCGTCGGAGTCCAACTCGGACTCCGACTCTGCACCCGCGTGACGCTCAGGCAAGCCCTCCCTCCAAAGTAGCGCGCCTCTACCCGCGCTCCGCCCGACCGACACTTTGTCGGGCGAGCCAAAATCGAAACCGATCATTTCCGCCAAGGATGTTCCGGATCGGGGGCCTCCTCGGCCCTTGTTGCCATCGGCAATCGGATGGTGGATAGCAACGTTGCCTCCTCCAGAATACGAGGGGCTTGACGCATAAAGCGTGGCGGATTCCCGGACTGCTGTGCAGTCCGGACCGCCCTGGGGTAGTGTCTCTTTGTTGTTGCTATCCATGGGTTTCCTTTTTGAGCGTGCGGTCCCTTTCTCCCCTCCTCTCTCCGTCTCTCTCACTGCTTGCTCGCTGCCCTCACAGTCACGTCTGATGATCAGACGCGTACCAGAGAGCAGCGAGCAAGCCAATGAGACGCACACCGTCCGAGGACCCGAACACTGCTCAAGTCTCCGAACGGTGTGCCCCTCTTGTGTCTCTCTTGGTCTGGTCTCTCACTTGGGACCTTCCGGCATGAGTGGCTCTACCGGCAAAGCCCCCAAGATCATTGAGACACGCAAGCCCCACCACGACGGCAACGTGGAGACACGGTCGGTGGGGACGTCTAGAAGCCTAGTATTTGATTATTATAAATAATAAGGCAAATGGGATGCTCAAAATTGCGGATGAAAAACCCTTGTTGGTAGGTAGGTACTTGTTTCGAATGACAAAATGGATAGTACCTAGTTTCATGATCATTTTAAACGAGAATTAATTAATTTTGTCTACCAAACTAATGTTTGTAACTGTCATCATGATAGTCCAATTACGTGGAGTCCGGACGAAGGAAGTTGGTATTAAGATAAAAAAATCCTAGTTCACACCTCATTCAGTAAAAAATAATCAATATCTATCTAATCATAAATACTAACAATCGACAACAAACCCAAATTAAGATAAAATACTCTGTATAAATAAGCCATTCACATATATTTATTTAGTACCTACTTACATGCACCATGGCACAATCCAACATTGAAGGAGATTTCGAGAATATAAATGAACGCCAATTGGAGTTCATTAATAAAGTGATCCAAGAACAAGATTTACAAGCTAGTACAGTGGTATTCTGTCCAGTTGGGCAAGCTGGTGATAATTTCGTGGCGAACGTCAAAAGGATAAACATAGAAGGTAAAAATGGAAACTTGAAAATGATTGTTAAAATCGCATCTGCATTCGAGACGGTTCGTAAGATGACGAATACTGAATTCATGTTTAAAAATGAGCATGCAATGTATACTGAGGTGTTACCTAAGCTAGTGCAGTTACAGAAAGACGCAGGAGTACCAGAAGAGCAACAGTTAAAATACGCCAAATGTTACGGATCTCTGATGGAAGCACCCAACGAAGTTATAATTTTAGAAGACTTGAATGAATTAGGTTTTACTATGTTAAACAAGTTCGAGTCTCTGTCTGATGAATGTGTCAGAAGCATCTTGAAGAACTTTGCTTTGCTCCATTCTCTTTCTTTTGTGCTGAAGGAAAAAGAACCAGAAACGTATGAAATCTTCAAAAATAAATTGACTAATGTATGGATAGTCATGGCTGACAATCAAGAAATGATCTCACATATTCAAAAATTTGAAACTGAAATTTTATCAGTGTTTGATGACGAAGCTCATACAAACATTATTAAAAATAAAGTAAAGAATATCTTTAAACTGGCGGTCAATTTATCGAAGGCTCCGGACAAGTTCACGGTTATTCAACAAGGTGATGCTTGGACAAACAATATTATGTTTAAATTCGCGGTAAGTTTTGTTTCTCATTCTTACCAACTACTTAAAAATATTCTAATAGAAATGTTATACCTGGATGAGTGTCCTATATTCTATTGGAGGCTGTAAGTCTACCTGTGTTCCTAACATTCAAAATTTGTACAGCCTTTTAGGTGTGTTTGATTAACTAATTTTAATATCTTTTCATTTCTTTATTGGATTCTAAATTAACTGCGCTAGCTATTATGATTGAGAAACGTGACACTAACGTTTGAACCATACTATAACAATGTTGGTAACAAATTCCGTCTGTGTAAAAACATATCTACGAGAAGATCTCATTTATTAAAAAAAAAATGTTAAAATTGTTAGCCCACACTTTTGTGCCACTGCTAGGCAAAGAGCTCCCTTTCGGTGGTCTCTAGCCAAGTATAATATGTTTTATTTTTGTTTTCAGGGGGATGGCTTAGCACAATCAATCATGATTGACTACCAAATTTCAAAAGTCACTAACCCTGTGGTCGATCTCCTCTACATGATCTTCAACTGCACTGACCATGAGACCAGGTCCAAGAACTACTACAACTGGTTAGACTACTATCACACCGAATTGGACAAATCCTTATCCAACTTTGGCCTGAACGTCAATTTCATATATCCTAGAGACCAGCTAGATACAGACTTGCAGAGACATGGCAATTTCCTTTTTGGTCTATGCTTGATGTTAGCTAATCTTTTGATGAGAGATTCAAAGGAGGCTAGCAAGTTTATGGAAGCTAGGAAGAAGTCTGATCTAAGTGACGTGTTCGATGCAATGAGAATGGAAGACATGCCTGATGAAACGATGGTTCGTTTTAAGAAGAGAGTGGTAGGACTTATTGATAGTTTTACTGAATTTGGTTTATTGTCAAACTAGCTGTGGCTTAGTTTGTTTGAATTTTTATGTTCTTTATGTATAACTCGTCTTCTAGACTTCTTCGTATACCATGGACTGTCATGAGAACGAATGAGTCCATACTGGTAGAACTCAACATCATAAACTGCTTTCCTTATTATGCCAGAAGCGTGCCCTCAGCCTTTTCGGACATATTATGCGTTCATCCAAGAATAGTCTAGGAAAGGCTCATGATATTGGGCTGGGTCGAAGGAAGACGCGCTCAAGGTAAAACACCGGCAGGATGGTCCAACTAAATAAAAAAGGCTGATGGAGGCAGCATGAACAGAGCGGTCCACATTGCAGAAGACCGCATGGCTAGGAGACGCGTCGTATGTGGTCGCGATCCTCAACAGTGAAGGAACATCAAAGAAGAAGAAGATTTACGAGTATAACTCAAGAAGAACGTGAAGTCAAAGTATATTCGGAAGCAGATTAAGTTATCGTTAGACCTGTTAAATTATGAGAGTTTATCGAAATAAAATATTTTAAAATGCTAATAATAGTTTTTTTTATGATCTTCTTTCTTTCTTTTTATGATCATCATGATATTGATGATAAGGCATAAACAAATGAAATGGGACTGAAGATCACTCCGTCAAAGACGTAAGTTAAGTCCGACGATATAGGTACATGGAAAGATATCCTTCCTGACGTTATCCAGTTCAAATAAATTCTAAATTTACTTACAAGCTACACACAGCCAGTTTTCCATTTTCCTGAAAGCAACTCAATACATTTTGCAATATTTACAGCGTCCTCTAAATAAAAGTACCCATGGTCGTTTTCCGTGACAATAAATATAGTTATTTTATTTCATACCTGTGTCGACTGTAATCCTGAAAAAGACCGGGGGCTGTCCCGTGGGTGGGGCCAAATCATATTTGAGGGAATTCTGCTAGCTTATTCTTGTATTTTTGCTGAATTTGCGGTAGTCATGTTAAAGGTGGCAAGAGCTAACTAATTTTATTAGTAGGTAGGTAAACAAGTGTTTTTCGAGGGTTCCGTACCTCAAGAGGAACTCTTGTAGGATCTCTTCGTTGTCCGTCTATCGGTTTGTTTTTTCTCAGGAACTCGTGGAGGTATCATAATAATATGTTGAAAGTCAACGCAATAAAATATACGACTTATGCACAATTTTTGCGACATATTTTGGTACTCGCAAGTAAATCAAAAGTTTTGGGGTACCTAAGTACTTTCCGTTGACCTAGAATCATGAAATTAGGCATCAAGCAAGGTCCTTTTTTATATGGATGGGAAATCATCAAATGACTCCTGCCGCTCTGGGTGGAGCGGGAGGGAGTGTCAGACTGTTACTGACTAAAATCCATCCGTACTCCTCGTAGTGCCCTTTGCTTTTCAGGGCCACGGTAACTCTTTCGAACAAAATCCGCAACCCTAAAGCAAGGTCCTTAGATGCTGTAAGTTTTCCTAAAACTGTAAAATAAAATAAATAAATAAATAAATAAATAATGAAAAATGTTGGAATATGAATAATCTGTAGTTTTATCAAATAAAAACTCATTTGCAGTTGTAGACATGACCGTGACGTACTTACGTCGATGTATGGGAGAACATTTTTTCTACTACAAAGTTAAGTTTTTCCTTTTAACGCACTTTTCGTTTCAATAGAGTAAGCGAGTGTTCTCGGGAAAAAAATCGAGATACGATTCCCGTAGACAACGTGTAACAAAATAAACACATTACCTCTTAAGGGATCATTGTACTCATCATTATTAACAACTTTTACTATGGGACCAACACTGAAATGTACATATATAATATATACATAATGCCCCAATGTGCGTATAAATCGACAAAATGTACTGAACAGCTGTTTTTTTTCGCGATTTCGTTGTTGGTCCCATAGTAAAAGTTGTTTTTAATTATGAGTACAATTACCCCTTAAGATGGATGCGATTATTCTGTTCGGTACAGTTGTTTATCAGACGAACTATGTCTACATACGAGATTGTACGGAACCCTCGGTGCGCAAGTCAGACTTGCACTTGTGTAGCTTTTTAAACGACTTGTTAGTCTATTGTCGTGTACCAAACTAATTACTAAAACATTCATACATACAAACATACACTAAAAATGTATGAATGTTTGTATGTATGTATGTGTGTATAGTACAAGATGTCCACGCATATCTCAAAAAGTTTAAGTAGGATTTCAAATTTATTTCTGCCTTTTACATTGATTAATAAAATTACAGTTTTGGAGTCGGTCTAATCCTTTCAAATTACATTTTTTGTATAGTATAATAATTTAACGAATAAGTACTAAAACAAGTAAAAAGATAATAATGATGCAACTCTTCTGATTCCTTTGTTCTGATCATAAACAAGAAATTGTCACAAACAGGTAAAACTCTTGGTCTTTATCTTAGCGTGTCGAATGAAATCCTGTTTAACCGTCAAGAGCCAAGGGTCACAGCCAAAATAGATATTTTCAGCAATTTTCCAACTTACCTTCTGCTAATCCATAAAATTATTTACCAATCTTCTACAAAACATAAAGGCTCTAATATAGAACAAAAACTATGAGATGGTTGGACTATAATCGGATACTAAACCCTAGAGTCCAATGCGTCGTCCGATCGACAAACTTTACTTTACCTTCCAAAAACTAACAGCCAAGCTAATATGTATCGTATGACAGAGTGGTTAGGTGTAGTTCATAGTGTAACAACAGAAGATGTGTCTTATGTTTTGTGTGATGAAGGTGCATCTCACATATAAAAGGTATCGTAAAAGTAGAGTGACCACGTCTACGATTTAGTTCAAATTGTTATAAAAATTCGTATAATAAAATAAATTATTTATTTTACTGACAAAACAAAACATTATAATAGACCCGACATTACTGTACCTACAAGATAAAATAAATAAAACAGTCTACCTCATCGACATAGCTTAACTAACTCACACAACATAGGGGTATACCGGGTCAGCCCGGGGAGTCCCACATAGCCCCCCATTCCCCCAATGGGAGAGTATGCGTAATGCATTTTTTCCCAGCGCAAACAAAAAAACAAAAAACTCACGCGCACCTCGTACTGGTCAGTTCCAGTCGAAAGTGCGTGTGAATTTAACTGTATCCCAACTTATGGTAGCTGTAAGAACTGAAGGATTTTAGTCCACAGAAGTGTAATATGATCCTCAGTTATCCCCTGCCGGAAATAATATAGACCCCAGGACCTTTAGATCTCATAAATTTACTGTTCTACGAGCAATATGCTCTGACCACTGCCACTTAAGTTTGGCGATTTTTCGGACTATGTCGGTAACCTTGGTTCTCCTATACCTAGTGGTGACCGTGACTGGAAGATGTAGTGACGGAAGACCACCCATAAGGTGGACCGATGTCTTGGTGATGGCCTTGAGAATCCGCTATATGCAAGACGCACAGGACTGTTCAATATAGCGACACTTGAAGGAGGCCTATGTCCAGCAGTGGACGTCTTTTATCTGAAATGATGATAATATAGATGTCGCAGCCATATCGTATAACACTCCGTTTTACATATAGGCGCGCTGGATTGAAAAATGCCGCTCAAATGTAATGCGGCTTCCTCACGTTCAGCCCGATTTCAATTCGGCTGAAGTACGCCTCATTGAATGAGCATTTCGCGTTTGTCAAAGCAGCTTCGTAACATCCAGCCTACACACAAAATAGGCGCATCGTCGATACGCCCGCTATGAAAGTTTTAGTTTCAATAACTACCTTAATCAGCTGTTTAATTGGCAGCTTAACTTTTTCATTGAGTGGCGCCGTTAATCAGTGTCCTAAGTGACAGGCATTTAATTGAACAGCATAACTGGGTTTCATGTAATCAATGATTTTATTTTTAATATAATATCAAAGTAAGTCCCAAAGTTTTATAAGTATTAATATTAGCGAGTAATTTCACCCCTTGCAACATTGCCAATGAATTTTAAGTTCTTATAATCATGGACACTCTACTCAAGACTATTTGAGTTACGTCTTTTCAGGCATTATGTTCACTTATACAGTTGTTCGGGGATCGGTGTTGACCTATAAAATATGCCAGCCTTACAACGTTTATGGGTATCCAACTAACATTACTTTTAGTTTAATCTTATAGGTACAAAGCATATTGGTGAATTTGGAGAAGTTTTATGTTTTTCGAATGAACTTATCGTTTTTACCATGCTCTATGGTTAATGTGATTGTGCAGATTAATGTAGGGCGATTATAATTTATGAATGTTTAGATAATATTATGTTGTAATACTTGTGCGAGTTACGCGTCGTAATACAGAACATAATTTAAAATAGTGTCCGTGGAATTTCTTGCACGTTCTTCTCCATAATCTATCGACCTTGAAAAGTCAAAATGTTTAATTTAAAAAATAAATGCTTAAAATAATTTGAGTTTACGACAACATTCCCAATTTAAGTAATCTATAACAAACTGCGGTATAATACATACATAATATATAACACGTTGGTACTGTACTCGTACATCTGTCAAGTGTGTTTTTCCCCAGTCAAAAGAGTCAGATAAATAAATTATTAACTCCCTCAAACATCACAAATTCTGACAAAGACAAGACAAGAAAACAATAACACTGAGAAGAACAAGACAATTTAAAATTCATAACCGTAAAGAGTTTTAATTTTACAACACATCCGTATATTCACACATCAGAGGCGCAAAACAATTTTTTTCTCGAATAAAAAGGCGAGAATTCTCACTGATAAATCAACGGCCTGTCCTGAGGGAAACAAGTGAAGGAAATCGCAAAATCGTCTCAAATGAAATTTCTTACTTCGAGGCATATAACATACTTGAAATTTTTTAAACAACATCAATACAAAAGCAACTCTACCACCCAACAAATAGAGCAGGAATTCCTTCAGTAACGTGACGAGAGGTTTTCCCTGAAACTTCCACGCGTAAGATGTATGCGAGAGAGCAAATTGTGGCCCAAATATAGTGTGAAAGAAGTCGCTTCGGGTACAAGTAACTAAACTAGGAATAGATTTCTGTAATAGTGGAAATATGGTGGAAATATTTTAGAAATTTTGTGCCGACTGTATATTGAGTTGAAACTGAATAATGTCGTTAGGTCGTTGGTATGGAGGGTATAGTGTTAGTATGGTATGGTTGCCACTATTTTTTCTGGGCAAATGGTGTGCTATTTATGTAACCTTTTCAAAAGGGAACCATGAACTGAGATTGATATTTTGATTGGTACTCTTGGATGTTGCCCATTGTTTCTGTCGGTTTCTAGAAATGCCACATAGTTTCCCTAGAAAGCAAAGCGAATAAAAAACTTTTTCTTATTCTGTTTTTAGTATCTGTGGTTATAGCGGCAATAAAAATACATCATCTGTGAAAATTTCAACTGTCTAGCTGCCACGGTTCATGAAATACAGCCTGGTGACAGACAGACGGACAGAAAGACAGACAGACGACCAGCGGAGTCTTAGTAATAAGGTCCCGTTTTTACCCTTTGGGTACGGAACCCTAAAAACGAAGAACAAAACACAGACTCAATTTATTTGTTTTAAAAAAAGATCAATCTCTCCAGTCACAGTATAAAGGACGCATTTATTGAGAACCAGGGCCAGGGTCTCACTAATTAATAACAAGTGTTCAAAATAAACGACGTACCTATTGCAAGATACACAGAGTGAATGATGATTTTAATTAATTTGGTATAAATGGCTTTCTTTAATGCTGTTTTAAATATATAAAAATAATAATACCGGCAATTCAGCCTAATAACCATTAACATTAATCGATACGTCAATGGAAAGGTTTTTTTTTTTACTCCACAACTTTTACTATGGCGGCAAATCTCGAATTGCTGTGGGAAATGAAATACAATCAAACAATCCAAACGGTCCTCCTTTATATATTTTTTATACGATTTAAGTATCTATAGCTTCTCTCTCTTCTTGCTCTTCTATAGCTTCTTCTTCTTCTTCTTTTTTTTCTTTAGCTTTTTTTTTTTCTTTTTTTTTTTTTTTTTTTTTTTTGCGTTTCTTTAGCTTTTTAATTGTACATGTATCTAAGCTTACAATCGATTTAATTTAAATTGCTCATGTGGTGTTTACCTATAAGTAGTTGTTACACTGTGCAAAGTTTTTTAATCACGATTGTTATTTTTAAGCTCATACGTGTAAACAATTGTTGGTGAACCAAATAAATAAATAAGTAGTGCCACGTGTACTTCCGTGGTATCTACAAGAATCACACATAAAAAAAGAAACCGACTTCCAAAAAACACTATAAAAATCAAAATAACTTTAATTTCGGAAGTCGGTGTTTTTGGTTGCTTCTTCGTTATTTGACACCGACTTCCGAAATTAAAGTTATTTTGATTTTTATAGTGTTTTTTGGAAGTCGGTTTCTTTTTTTTGTGAAAAAGTTTTTTATTTTTCACTTTTTAGTGGTACCCCACACCTAACAACACCACTGGATAGTCACAGGAAAGCAAAAGTACACAATATTTCGTGTAAATGAATGATTTTTCCACATATTTTTTCCAGATATTTGGATTTAAAAACCAAACTGCTGAACCGATTTTGATAAAATTTAAATGGGACCATTTGGAAAGTATACCCTTTCCAACAAAAAAAGAATTTTTCAAATCGGTAAGCAAGCGACGGAGTTATGCCCGAACAAACATAAACCAAAAAAAAAAAAAAAATATACAAACATCCGAATTGAGAACCTCCTCCTTTTTTAGAAGTCGGTTAAAAAAAAGTATTGATGAAATATCACTATCATTCCCACACCGATATTGATTTGATGTTTAATAAGCAAGCAGTCTAGCCATTACCTAACAAACGGTGACGTCACGCTTCCTGACCTATGTTAACAATTACATAGCGCACCCAACCGTCCGAAACCCTAATGTTGTATGCGCTTAACTGTCGGCCCGCTAAGGCAGCGGAGTGTGGCTTCATGTATTTACCCGCATATTTTTAGGGCTCAGTACGGCCGAATGCTAAATGGAACCCAGTAAGTAGTAATATCACTTGGCAAACTAAAGAATAGAGCTCAATTTTAACAAAACGCTTTTATATAATTTATTTATTTTAGTAACTATGATAAACTAAATATGTCTACATTGTCAGAAGCCACAAAATCTGACACCAGAACTACCAAAAAGAACCGTGTTACCCAATTAATGGGTTGTGGAGGTCTGGTAGGCAGACGCTCCACGTAAAATAGTGGTGTTCAGCTTAACCAGTTTGACTGGAAGCCGACCCCAAATAAGTTGGGAAAAGGCTCGGTAGATAATGATGATGATGAGCTCGCATTTTACCACAATCTCACCTGCTGAAAAGCGACAATGTGCTCGACGATAGAGCACGCTTGTCTAGAAGTAAGCTATTCACAAATTTTGTTTTAGATGGGTAAGTATCTCCTGCTCTGGACTGAGCGGAAGGGAGTGTCAAACTCTTACTTACTAAAACTCATCATCATCATCATATCAGCCGATAGACGTCCACTGTTGGACATAGGCCTCCTCCAAATGGGAGGGATTTGGAAGTGATGGGATGGTGTTATTCTTTTTCGTCCGATAGCATACGGAAGACTACTAAAACTCACCCGTGTTCAAATGCCCTTAGCGTCCCAGGGCCGAAGTATCGAATCTCTTTGGAACAGTTCCACAAAATCCATTTACTTTTGACTTTACATTACCGCTACTTTAGGAGCCACACACCGTACCATTTCGGTCGCGCGTCACTTACCGGTCGTGTCCATGCACTAACTCTCACGGGAACATTAAAGCTGAAATTGTTAAACCCATCTGTTTATCGTCAAAAGGTCACGAGATACATTTCATGTCTCTCATTGTGCCTCATTGTATCTCATTGTTACTCAAATTTTTAAATGTCGTATTGAATTATAAATCAGCATCGATATGAGGAAACGGTATCTGAAAAGAGTGAACTGAATATAATAAAATATATCTCCGTCCCCTTCGTTATTCTTTACATACAAGAGAAGATTTCTCTTGAGAACTATTGACTGAAGCCAGTCTTTATCGTTGACAATAAAGTTCTTATATTGTTGTTTTTTGCATCTCTTTTTGCTTTGTCAAGAATGTCTTTGACTCTGGTTTATCTGAATTGTGTTTTGAATTAAATGAACGTAGTAGTTATATTTAACTTGTTTTTTTTTTTGGCTTATCTGTGTGTCCATATCCTTTGTTTTTCATGACGGGCTCACAAAGATTTGTCTTCACAAATTACGGGTGGAAAAATACTTTTGAGCAGTAGTGTGCCTCAAAATAAAAATAACAACAAAATAAAGAATTGTTGAATCGCAGCAATTCGAAATTAATGACGATTCAAGATAATAAAATAGAAAGGGTTAAATAATCGTTTCATTTTCACATTATTTCACGCTTGTTTACCCCGTAAATGCGAGATATTGGCACGCGCCACCCCATTCCGAAAGTTCTAGAACCACTACCCCAAACCATTCGGATTAAAAACCGTACGGTTTGAAAAGTTCATTATAAATTCCGTGAGAATGACAAAGAAATTAATGGTAATTTATTTCTAAGAGATTAAAGCACTGGAAGTTATTTGTTTTGTAGACGGTCATTAATCATTTTTTTATTATTTTATAGTTATCAAGCGCCATTGATTAGAAGTTTTCAACTGTAATTAACTTGAGATAAAAAGTGCTCAACAACAAAAAAATGTAATCTATGATATTACTGTGATAAAAGTCAGACGGACTTGTCTGTATGTGCAATAATATTTTACAAAAGTTGTGTGTCAACTATTTTTAAAAGGTTTAGAGGTAGCGGAACAGAGAGTAAAGTCCCGCAAGCCTCCATTGATAAGGGAGGATCTTCCGACCGGATGGTTGTTGTGTCTGGTGGGCAACTAGTTAGTTGATAGTCAGATAGTTGATATTCGGACTGTTGTATATGTTCAAATCGCACGGAAAACTCTGATACCGCGATGCAGGATATCGTTCAGTTAGTTCGTAGCTGGCTGGATAGATGGCGTTGCGGTTCTTTTTGTTGCAATGTAGAATTTGCTACTTTGTTTTTTTTTGTGGCAGCGTTGATGCGCTACAAAGGTATTGATTTCTATGAACTGGCCGGAATTGCGTACACTATTTTGAAATCTGAACAAATTTTTACAGAGTTTGTGTTTCTGCTGCTTTATCTCAAATTAATAAATATGAAAAAAAATATTATTTAAAATCTAACCGAGAAAAAACGTTTCCCGTTTCTTGTATAAGGCCCATCTATTATAGGCCGCAAGAAATGTGTTTTTTTTCGTTTTTAAAAGTCCGAATCGTATTTTTGCTAAATTCTGTAAGGCGAACATGTAGCATATTCGACTCAGAGTATTTACTTCGCCGTAGTCGCTAAAAAGTAGGCAGCTTTAACTACTATTAAAATTTATGAATGAACAATCTTCCTTTCAATAAAACATTTGACCCTTCAAATGCAATGTATCAGCAATTGGCACGAGCCACGTTCACCCCTCGTTCCCACCCGGAATTCTTCCCACCGGAAACCGTCTCGTGCGAACCGCAAACGACTTTTATCATAAAAGGATCGTTAGAAATTGGTGAGAAAATCTGTGATATTTTTATCGTCAGTTAGACATAGTATTTTTAACCGACTTCCAAAAAAGGAGGAGGTTCTCAATTCGACTGTTTTTTTTATATGTTTGTTTAGCGATATTTTCACCAAATTGCCAACCGATTTTGGTGATTCTTTTTCTGTTTGGAAGAATATCTTCCTATTTCACTTTGGTGAAGATCTGATGAAAAACTTCGGAGACAGGTAACGGAACTCTTCAATAAATGATAGCAAGGATTGCTGTAATCGCATGTCTGTTTATTGTTTATACCAATTCATAACATAACATCACGCTGGTAGTCAGAACAAGTCTACCATGGTTTTGGGTTTAGTTAAAGCTAACCTAATAAAAAGTGAGATTGTAGTTATTTTATACTTTGTAGTGTTTTTTGTTTCGAAGTCGGTTGTATTTTTTGTAAAAAGTTTTTTTTTAATCAGACAGCTTGAAAAGTGATTTTTTCTTAACTTTTTAGTCATGAAAACGTAAGTTCAATTCACGAATCCATGAGTGTTTTTAGATTTTTCCATCTGGATTTTTTCAGGAGCAGCCCGGAATCAGGATAATTGTCCCTTATGAATGTTTAAACTGAAACAAAATTGATTCAATTTTGATTCGATAATTACGAAAAGTACGGATTTTTAATCTGAAAACCAAGTACCTACAACAAAGTGCAAAGAGGGACCAGAGCCATCAAAATAAAGCACTTTTTTTGGCCGGTACTTTTTCATTTAGACCAAATTCCCATCATCGTCCCAATCCTATGAGAACTAAAATGGTCATGTAAACCGTCAACGGAATTTACATTAAAGTTTCTTTATTGACAATAATAATTCCCATAAAAAACTCTTAGTTATTCACTTCCTGAGTGAATAACTAAGAGTTTTTTATGGGAATTTGTATTGAGATTATACTCTACATTTTATTTATGTGCCCCAATTAAACACTCAAAGCAACCCCTTTTATTTGTTTGCAAGTATGGCAACCACTTAACCCTTTTAAATGCGATCTTCTGGCACGCGCCACCCTAAATTCCCATTGACATGACGGCGCCATAACGTTCCAGTGTGAACTAAAATCGTCTTGTGTGAAAAGTCAACGGATTTTTACATGCGAACTTTTATTGAAATTGAATAAACGGAAAGTTCTCTATTTAATACCAAACAAGTTTGTTGATGATGTATTTTTGAAGGTGGAAGTTGTTTACTATTATAAAATTGATTAAAATCATGAAAAACATGTTCAAAAAATGTAAGTTTAAAATAACAAAAAAATCGTTAAGTAGATTTTTTGTTTTTGTGAGCGACAGGTTATTTTTACCCAACTGCACGCCAACAAAAAATAGGGTCGTTATATTAGGGTATGTATGTACTACTATTTATACCAGGTACTTGATTGTTTATTAACATTATTCTTGAACTAATGATTGAATAATTGAAAGTTTTTAAAATCGAATACACGATGAGTTGTAAACCGAAGACTTGCCCTGTATTATCGGGGCATGCATAACCATGCGGCCCCTTCCTGGCTTCAGTGGGAACTAAACTCGTCCCGTGAGAAAAACTAACTGACTTTAACGAGCATACCCTTAGACAAATAGGGTGAGAAAGGAGCAAAAAATGCTATGGGAGTGACCTTTACACACCAGTGACAGTGTTGGAATAGTTTTTTGCTTTTCTTTTAACCATGCTCCAATAGATTTTACCTACGGTTCAGCAATAAGTCCCGTGTTCGATTCTCGGGTTGGGCAAAGTGTTATTGAATTTTTAAATGAAGAAGATTCAGTGATAACCCTGCGTCTGAATTTGTGCTCCAGTGATAGCAGATAGCGATTGGTCCTTGATTTGAACATGGTGAAATTAAAAACAATTTGGTGAAATATGATATACTCGTAATAAATATGGTAGGTATACCTAGTTACATCCCCGCCTAACCCTCCGGTGCTCCGGTGCTGGATGCACCGGAGGGTTAGGCCGTGATATTACATGATTTACCCGGCTCCAAAAAACGTAAGAAATAATATAATTTTATTTGTCTATCACTGACTCAGAGATTCTACATAAATGATCCAATAATAACATGAATAACGTCTATTATTGATAAATATGCACGACTAATTTGAGTATGATATCCGGTCGATAAGATACTCTTTTTATTTAAAAAATCATAATGAGTTGCATTTTAAAACAATAATACCTGTTGGCACGCGCCACCCCAATTTCGCACCAAAATGTGACGACATAACGTTCCAGTGTGAACTAATATTGTACCGTGTGAAATATCAATGGATTTTTGGTTGAATTAGTTTTACTTGCTATTGATCGGTATACTTCTGCTAAGTCATTCAGGAAATACAGACGTGGCTTTATGTAGGTGGGTGTACATTTTCAATATAATCGGGAATAAAAGAAAATGAAAGCAATTGTTTTAGTAAAAAAAAAACAATTATTTTCGAGTAATTACATAAGTTTAATTTCCAAACACTTCGAAAGATTTTAAAATTGTTTAGAGGGTATATCTTGAAAATTGTTATGATTTATGGGAAAAACTTTAATGACGCGTATATACTTTTAATTTATGAAATCATTAATGAGTTTCATTTTATAACAATAAAAACTAGTGGCACGCGGCACCCCAATTTCACACCAAATTGTGACGACGTAATGTTCTAGTGTGAACTAAAATCGTATCGTGTTCGTGTTAAATGTTAACCAATTATTTGTAATAATATAGTTGTGTTCCGTTTGATATACATCTGCTTAGATGTTTGGGGAACATAGGAGTTATAGTGTGTATGTGTAGGTATATGTGTATTCAACCAATCGTGAGTAACAGAAAATGCGTGCAATTGACATTATTATTATTATATTCTCTTTATTCATTATTATACATATATTTTACATTTTTAAATATTTCTATAAAAACAATACAAAAAAAAACATTTAAAAATATAAAAAATAGTAGTCCGCCGGTGTCGGGAGCGAGGTTCAAGCTACCGGTGGTTAGGGCTTCAGAGAAAGAAACCTCCTCACAATACGAGCCGTATCGAGGAGTACTGCCTTCTGTATCAGGCCCTTTATTATTATTATTATTAATTTATTTAATTCAGACAACATTACAGCCAAGAGATTTTATGACAATTATTTTCGAATAAAGGTTACGTCATACTGTTGGCAATTTACTGTGCTTTATTTAATTTTCAAACTCTTCAAAAGATTTTAAAATTGTTCGGTGGGTAAATACCTATCTTTTGAATTATATATCTTTACAAAAAATAAGGAAAATTTCCATTAATAACGCAAATTAGTGCGATGATAAAAGAAGCATTGTGGCTACCGATAAGATATACTATTAATTTATGAAATCATTATGACTCAAAGTTAGTAATACAAATAATACCTATTGGCACGCGCCACTACAATCTCCCACTAAAATTGAGGACATATATCTTTAATGTGAATTAAAATCGTATCGTGTGACTTTATTAAAAATAAAGTCTCTTTGGACCCATAAGGTGGACCAATGGCCTGGTGAGGGTTGCGGGTAGCAGATGGATGCACGCACAGGACCGGTTACCTGATATGATGATGATGGTGATGATGTATCCTTCTGTAATAGAGTATCAACTAGCACGGGGTGTATTGTGACTGTTAGAGTGGGTCCACACGATATAGACCTGATGTCTTCTTCCGCTCTGGGTGGAGCGGAAGGGAGTGTCAGACTCTTACTCACTAAAACCCATCCGTGTTTCTCCTTATGCCCTTTGCGTTCAGTGAACAAATTCTGCAACCCTGGCAAGCTCTGGCCCTAACGGGCTTCTTCTACTTTGTTGATGAAGCGATGATCTTTGAAGCGTGCGTGGAACACAACGCGCTGTCGACTTGGGCCTGGTTGTGATCGGTCAGCGAGCTCCCCAACGCTCGCCGTCCGCAGGCCCGCGCCTACGGTGGTCGAGAATCACCCTGCGACTCCCGACGCCCGGGGCGTCTTCATCTGTTGCGGCGGCTGGGGCGTGAGGTTTGCCTCTTCCTCACGCGGCCCGCCTCCTACTTCACTAGCATTACTGCTTCGCAGAAGGAGGTGACGGCTTCCCATGCCTCCTCACTCCATGGAGAGAACCAGGGTATGTAGCAAGAGGTCACCGCCGCCAATCACCTCATTGTCCTGCCTTCTGCGCTGTTTTTTTTCTGATTAATTTCGTTGCGGGATCCCGAATAGTTGAATTGTTTCTTCAGGAATCGTTGAGAATCACTTACTTTGCATTTTGCATTTTTCTGGTGGTCGCCAGTTTCAATTCTGTCTCTCAGGAGTTGCAGTGGTTCGGAAAAGTGTGGCGAGTTGCTCCCAAAAAAAAATCCCTTATTTAACCAACCGACCAAGACCAACGAGGTTGTTCTTAGATTTACATTTTTCTCTGACTCAGCTAGTCAAAAATAAATTAATAAGTGCCAATATAAGCAAATAAGGGTGATATTACAATAATAAGTTGAAATAATGATCTTTATTAGTTGATTAGATAGGCCTAACCTCTTAAAAAAATAAAAAAATCATTATGATTTAGCATTTTCAAAGCAATTATAGAACGTTGATATGCGTATAATAGGTTTTGATAAGCAAGATGTAACTGCTACGTTCTTATCTTTTTATTACCTATGTAGTTGGTCGTAAATAGGTTATAGATGTTCATTATAGCTAGGAACATTGGCTATTTGTAATTCTAATCTTTAGAATTAATAGTTGACGTAAAGTACCTAGGTAATTATCATTATAATTATATCACTACCACGACACCTTAGGACGACTACAGATAGACTAGATAAAAACAGCAACTGTGTAATAATTTTTTCAAGATAATAAAAGTCCCTATATTGAAAAAACTTTTTGTCATGTGAGAAAGTTAAGCAAGGAAATAAACCCATTTCGTCTACAATGTCCTTAAAAGGGGACTGAATCAGTCAATATAAAAAAAACTAAAGAAATCTATTTACAGAACCCTGCTACCGCGTCATGTCAAATAATGGCACGTGCCTCCCCAAGTTCTCATCAGCGTGCCCCGTTCTACTGAGAACTGATACATTCACGTGTGAACCATCAACGGAATTTTAGTTCGCTACAATTATCGTGGGATGATCGGGAAGAATAAATTGAAATCCAAGGCAGTTGGATAGCTATTATAATTTCAATTCAGTAAGGTCATAAATGAATGTGTTTAATGTTATTTAAAATTTTATTTTGATCTTTTTAGGGCACTTAAATAAAAGCTTTTTTAAAAAAAAAAATTATCATTTTTTATTTTTATTTTTTTAGTTTCAATCGATAGTTATCGATCAACACGAAAGTCCATCTATAAAACGGAGAGTCCTTCAACAGAAAAACTTAAGGAACGGGGAAAACTATTACCCCTGGATGTGGCATCTATTTCATGGTGGGCCTACCAACTGCCTATCATAAACGAAGGCGTATACAAAATTTCAAGTCCCAGCAATTGAATATTGAGGAGTTCCATAGTTCGAAGACCAACCTGGACGTGGCATCTATTTCATGGTGGGCCTACCAACTGCCTATAATAAACGAATGCGTATTCAAAATTTCAAGTACCAGCAGTTGAATATTAAGGAGTTCCATAGTTCGAAGACTACCCTGGATGTGGCATCTATTTCATGGTGGGCCTACCAACTGCCTATCATAAACGAATTCGTATACAAAATTTCGTGTCCCTGCTATTTACCGCTGAGGAGATCTCTCGTACGGAGCCGATCCTGGCAGCAGGATCAGGTTCCATTTATAATTAACATGCATTGTCATCGGTTCTGGACCAGCATGCAAAATTTCAGCTCAATCAGATACCGGGAAGTGGGTCAAATTAAACTTGCAAGATTTGTAAACATACATACAAGTCAAGTTAAATAATAGTTTTTAAGAATAAAAAAGAGCAGAATTTAGTGTAGATAACATATAAATGCAAAACTAGAACTGATTTATAAAAAATACAACATCCAAAACAAGGGGCTGACTCAGTCAATGTACTAAAGATAGCTATTATCAACCACTTTAACCCTGCTACTGCAACACGACAATTAACTGGCACGTGCCGCCCCAAGTTCTCACCAGTGCAGTGCCCCATTCTACTGAGAACTAACACATTCACGTGTGAACTATCAACGGACTTTTAGGTCGCTTCAATTATCGTGGGATAAGTATGGAAAGAATAAATAAATTTTATAGCTGGTTGTATAAAATGCTACCTGAGGTTTTTATTATCATCCAAAAACATTCTGTTATCAAGTATCGATCAGAAAGATACGGTTGATGCACCATTGAACTCTTGAACTAAAATCAGCTGTTCAGTACATTTTTGTAAGCAAGAAAAATAATTATGGAACATGAATCGTTCAATTTTTTTTATAGAAGTACTTTATTTCGCTCTGGGCGGAGCGGAAGGGAGTGTCAGACTCTTACTGACTAAAACCCACCCGTGCTCCTCCTAGTGCTCTTTGCTTTCCAGGGCCGCGGTAAATCTTTCGAACAGTATCCGCAACCCTGGCAAGATCATAACACCTGCAGATTTTTCCATATTTTCATCCGTCGGCGTCGGTTTATTCAGTACGACTAAAAATCTCACCGTGGACATTTTGCTAAAGTGAGCCTCTATTTGAACTGTCAACCTATCTATACTGGAGATTGACGATTTACTTTAAGCTCGTACTTCACCAAAGGTTTCAAGGAGATTTTTTTAAAATAGAACTGACTGCTAGTCACGTTTTAAGTGATCACGAAAACAATTAAGAGACGAGAGAGACAACAAAGCATTTATTTCACCTGCATAAAATAAAATAATAAACCGGCCAGTTGCGAGTTGGACTCGCGTATAAGAGTTTCGTACCATCGCCGTTATTATAATTAATAATCCAGTATTATGTCGTTAAAATCGAGCAAAACGCTCCAAAACCACGTCTCTTGTATGACATCCTTTAATATTTTAAAAAGAAAATATAGCAATATATCCTCTGTGACCACTTCAAGTGTCTACCTGTTGCCATTATTAAGATCGAGCAAAATAAAAAATAAAAAAGACGTTTCTAGTAGAGCGGGCCTTTTATTTTTTTAATTTCAACTGTCTGCCTATTACGGTTAATGAGATACAGCCCGCTGACAGACAGACGAACGGACGGACAGACAGCGAAAACTTAGTAATACAGTGTGTGCCTCAAGCCTCAACCCTAGCTCTACCCTATTTTTGATAAATCCCATAATTATCACAACTAATCCCCAACTCAGTTCATCATCAAAAAAACCTATTGAACAATTTCACAGCTACTTAACCGGTCAACCGCGACCCATTTTGGCACGCACCACATTTTTCCCACCACGAAACTTTCCAGTGGGAACCAACGAATCCCATGTGAAGGTATCAACGAATTGCGGCTAAAAGGTCCGTTGAAATTTGTGTGGGAATTAAAACGAAATGTGGGCATCAATAGGTTTTTGTAATTTATGTACTTTTGTGGTTTTACCAATGCTTGTCTGTACCTACATTTTTAATCGTTTTTTTTTGTAAAAAAAAAAGTTGAAAGTAATTTAATCAAGTTTTCAAATCAAATAACACCCTCTTTTTTCTGAGTTGCTGATAAAAAACAAAATTTCAGCTCAATCACAAACCGGGAAGTGGGTCAAATTTAACCTATAAGATTTATTAAACATATAGACAGGTGACGCGAGAAGTGAAATTAAACTTAGCTGGTAAAAAAAAATAGCTTTGGTCATGCAAACATGAACAGGGTACTTGTAACTTGTTAGTTAGGTAACCTATGAAATGTAATCTTACAAATGGTGAAAGTACAGGAACTACTTTTACTCTGACACTATTCCTGAAATCGCAAAAAATAACAGTTTCTAAACTAAGTAGAAATACAAAATAATTATTCAACCGCTACAAAAACTTCACGCATTATTAACCCTGCGGATGCGACAGGTATCGCCACGCGTCACGGTGCTACCCCCGTTCCCACCCCGATTGGTGTCCTGTGAGAAACTAAGGGGTCCCGTGTGAATGATCAACGAATTTTACGAACAAAAAATCTTCTTGATTCTTGTGAGAATGAAGATGAACGAAAAGACGATGATTTGTGTAAAGAATAAGTGTGTGGGAAAACTTTGTTAAGAGGAGAAAGGTAAAGGAACGGGTGGATTGTGTGTAAGATTATTACGGCTAGAAAATTAAAAAAAAATTGGCTGATAGAGATTTTTAAAAGGATGCTGCACTGGTCTCAAACAATTCGTTAACAGAGGGCTAACCCAAAGAGCATTTTGGACGATCATTATTACTGTGAATGTCTTTCTGATTGGTAGGTAATCAATCAGTGGACTATGTAAAAAAAATCTAGAAATCTAATTGATGCGCATCTAATTCATGACGACACGGTTGGCGCAGTAATTGAGCGATTGGCTGATGCGCTGCGTGTTACGGGTTCGATTCCCACACGGAACAAATATTTGTATGACCTACAGATAGTTGTTCCGGGTCTGGCTGTTTGTGTATGTGATTTTGTATGATTGTAAACGCACCCACGATACAGGAAAAATTCCTAGTGTGGGGCAGTTTTATTTAAAAAAAGACTTAAAGATGTCTTTACCATCGCCTGATGACCTGAGTAGTCATGGTGAAATTGTTATAGGAGATTGTTACTGGTTCCAATGATCAGTTTATTTTTTTTTTAAACCGAATTAATCCTATGGATGCGTCAAGTATCGGCACGAGCCACGATATCACCCCACATTCCCAACCCCAACTGATTTCCTATGAGAACCCGCAATTATCCGTGTGACAAACAAGCCTTCAAAAAAATAAACCGCTTAGACAGTGAGAATGGTAATAAATCATGATAGCAATTGGGTACGATACAATTTTATCAAATGATTCATGCGACCTTTAATTAAATAATGTAAGTGTCATGTTGACTATGGTTTTTAGGTAATTATCAATGATCAGTTTACATGTACATGTACGGTACTGTAAGTCTTGTGCAATATTTAATTTAATAACGTAATGTTTCTAGAAACAATGTTTGTATTAATTACCAAAAAAAATATCCATTTTATGTTAGTTACATACCTACCAACATAAATAGATTACTTTGATTTATACTTTTTTTAAAGCCACATTAAAATAGCAAACATTAATTTTGCATTAATTAAAAAAATATATATTAAAAGTACAAAGAAATCAAGCAAGTATCAAAAAAAAGTTAAAGACAATGTAAAAGTTGTCATGAGGATATACAGGGTTATTTGTAAAACACCAGCAACCTTTCAGGGGGTGAAAGTACTCATCATTATAAACAACTTTTGCTATGAGACCAACCCTGAAAAATCTAAAAAAATATCTGCTATTTCATACATTTTCATCGGGTGACTATTGCATTTTGTATGAAACAGCTGATTTAATTTTTGATATTTCAGAGTTGGTCCCATAGTAAAAGTTGTTTATAATGATGAGTACTTTCACCCCCTGAAAGGTTGCTGGTGTTTTACAAATAACCCTGTATAATTTCACCCCCTGAAAGATTACCACTGTATGAATTCAATCAGCACGCAGATATATTTCTATTATAACGTGTAACAGAATAAACGCAATATCTCATAAGGAGTCATTGTACTCATCATTATGAACAACTATGGGACCATCACTGAAATTTGAAAAAAAAAATCGACTGCAACATACATTTCTGTGCGCATAACTCGACAAAATGGACTGAACAACTGATTTTGTTTGATTTCGGTGTTGATCCCACTGTAAAAGTTGTTCATAATGATGAGTACAATGACTCACACAGTGATACACTCACACTGTACAGTTATACTTTGTATATTTCATTATGTAAATATAGGAATTCACGATTTACACACAATGCTAATAAAGCCACAAATATGGCCACGTGCGGTGCTTGCTACCCCAAGTTCCCACCCTAAGATATTTTCTGTGAGAACCGACTCAGTTCTGTGTGAACTTAAAACGGATTTGAAAAAGTTCGTTAAAGCCACCGTGAGAATAGCAAAAGAAATGTCAAAAAAAGTAAGTGCATGACGCTTTTTTTATTATCGTTTTTGTGCATTCATTGTTACTTCTTAGTACTGTGTATATTTTTAGCATTGATTGATTTGCTATCTTCTGTGGCTATATGTAGGTTTTGGTGATATATAAGTATAATAATAATAATAATAATCAGTGGATTCTGAGGTACCGTATTACAAGTATGTGCCCGACCCAGTTCTCGAAAATGACCATGTAACTTTGTACTGGGATCGGTCTATCATCACTGATAGGACTATCGTCGCTAATAAGCCCGATATAGTGGTGATAGACCGATTAGCGCGCCGCACAATGATAATCGATGTTACCATTCCACATGACGAGAACCTCGTGAAAGCTGAGAAAGAGAAACAAATCAAGTATCTTGACTTGGCGCACGAGGTTGTCGACATGTGGAATGTGGACTCGGCTGTCATTGTGCCGATCGTCGTTACGGCCAATGGCTTGATAGCCAAAAGCTTCGACGACCACCTGTCGAAGCTTGCAGTTGGGTAAAGGGCCTGATACAGAAAGCAGTACTCCTCGATACGGCTCGTATTGTGAGGAGGTTCCTTTCTCTGGAGCCCTAACCACCGGTAGCTTGGACCCAGCTCCCGACACCGACGGACTACTATTTTTATATTTTTAAATGTTTTTTTTATTGTTTTTTTTTGTTATTGAAATATTTAAAAATATAAAATGTATGTGTAAAAAAATAAAGAGAATAATAATAATAATAATATCTTGGGACAACCAACACACCGCCATCTGATCCCAAACTAGGCAGAGCCTGTACTATGGCAACCAGACAACTGATAAACATACTTATATATTTCTAAATACATACATATTATAGATATTACACACCCAGATACAGAACAAATAATCGTACTCATCGCACAAAGATTTGTCCTGTGTGGGAATCGAACCCACGACCTCCGTCCTAGCAGTCAGGGTCACTAACCACTAGACCAACAGGCCACCAAAGTATCATCTTTTGCCCGACTTCCTACGCGCATATTACGTTTTTCCCGTTCCCGTTGGAATTTTGAGAAGTCCTCTCTTAGTGCTCCCCGACACTTCAGTCAACGAGTCGTCCGTGGCAAATTTCAGCTTTCTACGACCAGAAATTTCAGCTGTGCGTTGTCTGTCAGTCACTCACTTAGTGACGGAAGAGTCTAAATTAAATTGATTTTTTTGGTTTTCAAGAAGCGTTCCAAAATTCCTCTTTAAAATTTTATGAGAACAAGTACTATTTAAAAATCTGTTTGTATGTGCCACATACTTGTATAACCCGTATGGGAAGAGCTTCATAAACTTACTTTAAATACATAACAAAACCCATGTCTAAACTATCGAAATTTTCAATCTCTTAATAAATGCACACCCACATAACCCCGTGACCGACACGTGCCATCCCATTACCGAGGTTCTCACCAAGAAGTCTTTCCCCTGGGAACCAAATCTCGTGTGAACTAAAAACGGATTTTAGTTATTAAAAGCCAGTAGAAAATATCCCGTGAGAATTAGGAAGGGACGAAGGAACATTGCTACCTGCTTTTATGACTTCTTCAGAACGGTTAATTAACATTTTTAGTTCATTAACAAACCGTTTCATGGTTTTTACGACTTTGTCTCCAAATTAACAGGTTACTTCAAATAAAAATGTTTGTTGGGAAAACCAAGGAATAAACTCATAAACTACTTCCTTGATATATGACGTTATAAACTTTGTTTGAACTAACAAAGTGAGAAATAAAAGCACACCATAATAATTTTAATAAAAGCGTCACTGTCGCCGTAAAAAGCTAGGTACTAGAATAGTTTTGTTTTAGAAGGACAATAATGGTCATTAACATTTTACTTATTATAATCTCTTCATAGGACCTCGAACAGATACATTTATTTTACTACATAACAAAAATATTACGGATCATGTTGTATGTTGTATATACCATAGAAATCGATCCAGCACGGCTTAATAGTATCTATATCTGATTTTGAAGTTAATAATTTAAAACTTATTGCAATAATAGCTAAATAAAAAAACACTGTGATGAGGTGGACTTAATGCTTTAGGTATTTTGTACAAGTCGTCCTTAGAGTGGTGCAGATACAACATGGCTGGTGCAACTTGAAAGACACAGATAAAAATATATTATAAATAGTTACATACACATAATCTAAATGACCGATGTTATTGAAAAAAAAAAACGAATCCTACAAATAAAATTAAATGTAGCTGGCAATAACTGCCATGCCGAAACGCAACACATTTAAGCCCTTGGTAACTACTGTGTAAACCAGTAAAACAAATACCATGGTATTCTGGTGGCAACGGTAGGAACCCCGCGGTTTCCCATAGCTCTCGACCTATTGTGATAATTGTCACGAATGCTCCAGCACGCGACACTGTTGTCCTCGTAACGAGGAGCCATATAATGAGCGGGTATACACGCTACAGGTAGCATTTGAGGGTTACGAATTTGTTCTTCTTATCGTAGTAGGTACCTATTCCATAGTTTATTTTTTGAGATGTGTAGCAATAGGTACCTTATTTTTAACCGACTTCAAAAAATATTTCATTTCATTTCATTTATTTATTTCCCAAAATCCTTAATCTATTTTATCAATGCTATTGCCACACAACGAAAACCTCTCAGGGTTTATCTGTGTGCTGGCAAGCCGTTCCTTTAGTTATATACAATACAGATTGATGTTAACATACAATAGAATTTGCCTGATAGTAATTATACAGTAACTTTATGTGTAAAGAAATATTTTGACTTATTCTTGTAGCTTTTCGAACTCGTTTTGTATAATGTTTGTAAGTCTTCTGGAAGTTTATTAAGAAAGTAAGGCACTAAATATTCTGCAACCCTCATTCCGTACACATTGTTCGTTTTTGTTCGTATTCTTAGATGTTATTTTCCATTTTTCTTACATTTCTTAGAAAATAATTTTTAAAAGATGTTTTTAAATAAACATACTTTTCATCCAATTAAAACATTAGTGAATATTTTTACCGAAATTAATAAAAATCTAAACGCTCGCTAACACGGCAATCTAGGACCGCTTATTCTATGGCCCAAATAACGATCCCTTAAAATTGTCCCACGCTATCCTTCCTAAAGTGCAGTTCGCAAGAGAACCACAAACCATGGGAACGGAAACTTATGGTGTTTTAAATTTCGGACCAAAAAACTTAATAGGCCCCTGGGAAAATATTTTTATTGCGTAGCAGAAACGGGTTAAGTTCTAGGAATATTTTTGACAGAACTTTTTTTTTGTAACGTGATTATTATTGTAATGAGCTTGAATTTTATTAAGTATTAGGTCTAATGATGACAGCAGGTCAGTAAATTGGAAGTTTTAAGTTTTTCAAAGGCCTCAAGTTTACAATGTTTTGTTTTTATATTGCACAAGGTTTTTTCTTAACTGTGCATTTTAACGAGAATAAAGCCATCGACACACTCGCAGATGGTGCACCTATATCTCAGTGGAAACAAACATCATAATTGGATCAGCACTTCCAGAGATTAGCTCCTTCAAACAAACCTTTTTAAAATATTAGTTTATAAGTGTTCAAGGGGTTTGGAAGGAGAAGGGGAGGCCTTTGCTCAGCAGTGGGACACAAAAGTAGGCTAGGAAAAAAAAAAAAAAAAGTGTTCAAGAATACATTAGTCATAAGCTGTGTTAGATAGTGTGTACTGCTATTACTATCGTTTAGGAATTCTAGATTACGTTTAATTTGTACGTATGCATGTGAGTTCTGTGACAATATTTTTTTTTCTTTTTTTAACAAAACAGAAATAAAACAGGGTATTGTACTAAACAAATCTAATTAGTCCATCAGACAGATTTCCAAAAAATATTGGCCACGTATTTTTCTTTTTTCACGTAAACAAAAAATTACGTATGACGCATGATGTCCATCTTCAACAATTTTTGTGTACTAGCGATGTGACCAGCGCTCTCTCCTGAACTTTGATGCGCTCTATCTTTATCGATTTTATATGGAAAAAAATACCTGTCCAGATTTAATTTTAATGTAACAAACGGCCTAAATAGAATAATATTTGTTCTACCTAGTACATACGCTATTTCACTTTCCCACTGCCAACCCTACCACCAGCGGCGTAATTGACACACATACCAATCCAACAATTATGATATCAAAAAAATCACCCCTCTAGACCCCACATTACTATAATTATGACCCCATGACGTGTGTATTTACATACCAAAGTAACAACATTGTTGGAGTATGGCACGCGACTTCAACCTAATTTTATAACCCATGGAATTAAGTGATAAATAGAGTGACTATGACAAGGGGTTTTTGTGGAAAGAAATTTGGTTTCCTATAAAAAAGAAAAAAGGTGAAAGAATATATTTACATTTTTTTTTTTACAAAAAAACGTTACAGGTACTTCCTCAACATTTTGTAAGTATTTGTAAAATACACGCCATATAATTATAAAATTGCCTAAATAAGTATATTAATCATACAATATTTCAAAAACTTCTTGGGTTGATTGAATGTTTTTAATAGCTGCGAATAGAAGACATATTCTTAATCAAACAGAATGGTAATATAAAAAAAGTCACTTTTTTATTGTTACACAACCTGCTTTACCATAAAAAGGATTTTTTCATGTAAAGATCCTTTTATTATTTATGTTAACAGTAATTTCCATTCAAGGACAGTCCTTTAACTTTTTTATCCTTGGACACCACACCCTTCTTAAATTGGCACTTACAACCCGTGAAAAAAAGGTTATATTTTTTTTTACATTTCCCACGGGTAGTGATCGAAGTGAACTGTGCCACTATGGGAATACACATTTAATGAGAGCATAATTCGTATCATTGCATAACATGTAATAAG
Organism: Melanchra persicariae; assembly: GCA_947386135.1. NCBI lineage: Eukaryota > Metazoa > Arthropoda > Insecta > Lepidoptera > Noctuidae > Melanchra > Melanchra persicariae. The sequence goes on along the minus strand of OX376652.1, from coordinate 8,631,594 downwards.
TATTTAACTAAAAATACTTGATGGCATTTTATAGTTTTTTTTTTACCAAAACCACAACAAATAATTATTGCCTTTTGTAAAACATATAATTCTAAACTAGCACCTCGCCCGCTGTTTCGTCTGGGCAATGTTGTTCCCAGTAGTTTCGGCAGTGCCTAACTTACCATTAGATGCTATTTCATAACAATACTTTTTTTCTAGATAATTTTTATGAGTAAAATTCTTGACTCTTTCACAAACACGTCACAATGTTTACCAGTCACTGGTCAAGGGGTATCATTGTACGTTTTCATTCCGGGGTCGTGTGCTGCGAGCCGGAAATCCATTACAAAGCGATAACTCCGGTGTACTGAACCCACGTGCGTGACTCGAAACTTTTACAGTGTTTATTATTGGACATTGTAAAAGAAGTGTGTATTTTGTAGCTTACTTCTAGTCTTTTCTTCATTGTTAGTGGGAAAAGTCGTGAGGAAACCTGGACATTACAGTTAAAATAAATCTGAAGTCACCAAATAACATTGAGCAATCATAATGATTATTGCTCGTGCTTGCTCTGCATGAGAAGTATACTGCTGCAAATTCTAACACACTGTCACGTGACAGTGTGTTAAAATTTGACAATTTCTATCAACGAGTCTTTGTCATTTTTAACCGACTTCAAAAAAGGAGAAGGTTCTCAATTTGGTTGTATTTTTATACGTTTGTTACCTCATAACTCCGTCATTTATGTACTGATTTTTAATTTATTTATAGACGGAATGATTTTTTTTAAGAAAGGATATAGCTTTCAATTGGTCCCATTAAAATTTCAACAAAACCGGTTAAGTAGTTTGGATTTTAAATAAAAGTTGCTGAAAAAAATATATCATTCACGTAAACGCAATTGTGTATTTTGCTTTCCTGTGACTTTCCAGTGGTGCTTTTAGGTGTGAGGTACCACTAAAAAATGAAAAATAAAAACTTTTTTCAAAAAAGTCGGTGTAAAAATACAAAGAAACAACCAAAACACCGACTTCCGAAATCAAAGTTTTTATACTAAGTACCTTAGTGTTTTTTTATTTGAAAGTTGGTTGTATTTTTTTGTAAAAAAAAGTTTATAATAACAGTTTACAGGAGATTGAACCTGGCACTAAGCACCGATTGGTGTGGAATTAGCCCTACACCATACAGCTCTGACACTGATAGTACTATATTGTTGGATAATAGGATAGGTTGCTGAAACAATCCTAATCCGTCAGTTAGAATATTAAAAATAATGAACACGAACTTTTAATTTGTCACGGAAACAAAACATTAAGACGATACAGTGCAATTGAAGTTTTGTTTGAGATCACGTGCGTGCACAACTTTTTACCTAAAAGTGACGTAAAAAGCTCCCAATTCTGTACTTTGATATTTTTTTTTTATCTTCTAACTAAAGAACTAATTATAAATGGGATTATACCCGGATTTTTGTTACAAGAATACTTATAAACATCCGGTAATCATTCCGTTTTGGTTCCACAGACGCATTTGTTTGTCTAGCAGAAAACAGCTGACATGTTTGCATGTGATATACTTATATCCAATCCACCCAGACAAAGGTATCTACTTGTTCCTAAACTTTCACACAGAGATATTATAACATACAAAAATCAGAATATTAAATTCCATAGAGAAAAAAAATGTTTGTCTTTTATTTTTTGTCGAAATCGAATATTCCTGAAATGTGTTGTGCGTGCTTTAGCGTGTGAGTTTCGTCTGGCGCGGGAATTTTTATTAACAGTCCCTGTCGCGGGCAAAGGGTTAACATGTCTATTACGAGTACCTACGTGAGCGGGTAGGGGTTAGAATTTGGAGTTACCTACTTTTGTTTTTTGTATGTATTTGTTTATTTTATTTTATTTCACGGGTAGGCGAAATGTTGCGGAATGTCAAGAGTTGCGTCGGTTGCTTCTTTCAGTCCTAGTTCTTATTTGTGCAGATTGTTTATGTCAAGATTAATCTGAATGACGAAGTCATTCCGTGGATTGGTGACCACCACCCATTTCACACCGAGTCCATTTTTCCCGACATTACCAACTATTTTTATCTGACTTCAACAAAAGGAGAACCTTCCATTCGGTTGTATTTTGTTTATAAACTATGAAAAGTTGTGGTTGAAAAAATGTACTGCCATAAATCGAAGCAACGCAACAATATTTATTTTTAGAAAAAAAACGTGTTCGTTTCGGTACAGATGCATTTGATATAAACAAAGGTATTGCTAAAGTTATTAATTAAACAAAAACAAATGCATATTATCATAATATCACCAAACCAAACATCATTATTACCGCAATCACTAAACCCTTGTTCAGGTCAAAAACGGTCATAAAAAATTACATTCCCATGACGATACAGTTCACATAGGAAACAGCGGGGCTCCCATGGGAATCCCGAGACCTTGCCGGTTGACCTCGCAATGACATGATAACACCATCGTTTAGGGCAAAAAAATAATAATGGGGACACTGAGTTAACATTTACACAGTCAGGAATTTATCTGTGAATATTATTGTAGTAATGTATGGTGGGAAATTTAATTTCTTGTAATTTTAATATTTTTAAGGCGCTTTATGATATTACTTTATGTGTGACTTCCTAAATAGGAACGCTAAAATGAAATAACCGTAAATCAAACACACTATGAACTGAGAGCCGTCAAATCTTTTTCGCGATTTGTTTCATGACATGCACGAAATAATGTGAGATCCGTGAAACTTCATAAAAAAGTTTTTTACCTTCATAAGATTGTATATTATTATTATTGTTATTATTATAACTCTTAATAACGTTCATAGATACCCCATTGTTGTCATTGTGGTGATTAAAAATCATCTTTCAAATGACTAAATAGGACTCCTAATTGTTGATAATACATTGCATGAATATAACAGGGTGTCAAAAACATTCACCCCTCGGCCCTCACCCCTATATTAAGAAAACATAATTCACACACGCCTAATTGATTCATATTTAACGACTAACCCTCTAATAATACGCTCTGATAACCCTTCGGCACGTGTCGGATCCCTCAAATACCACAAAATGTTCCCACAAAATTTCCATTCTCACGTGAAAAATTCACTGTGGGAATCCTTGTAACCACCGTATCTGTCATCGTGTTAAAGGAATATAGACTTAAATGAATGATTATTGGGCATTTTATTTAGTATGATATTGATAACGTACCATTTGCACATTTTTTGCATGTTGCAAGGCTATGTTGACAGTATCAGATTTATAACGAATAAATTGTGTTTTTTTTTGTACAGGATGTGTACTAGACTTAGCACAGGATGTGTACTAGACTTAGTACTTTTATTTAATTTTCGCACGTCCCTAAGAACGTGCTGCGCCGACACCAACATGGTGTTTTGTGGGACTGCAAATTCACACGGTCAAGATTTTTTTGAGAGATAATTTTGTGCCTACATACATTTCAATTTAAGAAATCCGATCATGGACACTCCCCTCTAAAAATATACGACAACTCCGGTTAGACTAAAAAAACGCTAGCAAAACTTTCCCTTGGAATCTATAATGTGTGAGCGTTCAGTTCTCACGGCTACTTGGCAAGTTCACACGCCCCAGTCACTGGCCCATCACGACCTTGAACTTACTTGCACTGGCATAACAGATGGGTAGGCAGGTACTTCTTTTTTTATTTAGTTTTTTGTTCATCCGGTGTGAATATGATTAATGAAGCAATTATTGGGTACAACATTTTTGTTGTTGTAATTAATCGTTTTAAAATTGTTAAACGTTACATACAGGTTATTATTTAAAATACAGTTTTAGAAAAATTGAGAACCATTACTTATTTACTGATCTGAATTCGAGATCCTCTCTGTTGGTGCTATCTTGGCAGATGGTAATCACTGTACGGATTTAAGTCTAGTCATTTTCCATAATTCAACCTTAGGGTAGTGCAGAGACGGAAAAGTTGAAAGATAACCGCTTGTCCTGGTATGGTCATGTGAAGAGGAGGGATAAAACACATGTAACTAAAAGGGTTATGAATATTAATGTGGATGGATGGAGAGGAAGAGGGAGGCCAAGGAAAATATGGCTGGATTGTGTGAGGAGTGATATGAAAGAATAGGGAGTTAGTGATAGTGTGACGGCTAATAGAACAGAATGGAAGAAAAAAACGTGTTGCGCCGACACCAAGTAACATGGGATAAGGGCAGGAAAATGATGGTAGTGCAGATACAGAAAGATCCGACTTAAAGAAAGACAAGCAGAAAAATCCCTACAATTCATTTGTCATTTTGACACTGCTCCAAAGAGAACTGGCCAATAATTCATACCTAGACTTATCTGTAACTAATAGCCTAACATTTAACTTTATTTTCTTCTGACTTCTGAACAAGTAATTAAGAAGGGAGCTAAGTTTCTTAATCACCCCACTATCCTCTATAGTTAATTGTGCTGAATGATCGGCCGTGGTTCTCATGGACAGGCAAGTTCACACGCCCCAGTAACTCGCCCTTTGCAGCCTTGACTTCAATGGGTCAGCGCAGTACAATGACCCGTATCAGTTATTTTTTTTTAAATTGGTTACCATTTTATTTTGTGGAGTAATCGAAGTATCAAGTAATCGAGCTACGTTATTGTGACTGTTTTTTTTAAATATGCGATAGACAATATAATCAGTTGGGTAGTATATCTCGCACAACTCGGCAAAATGTAGGAAACTAATTGTTTTTTTTTCCTTTTTGGTAGAGTATTTACGTATTTGCCTAAAAAAAAAATAGCTGGTCATTAAAAAATAACCCCGCGATCACGTGGACCAATCACGTAATTTATTCCACGGGAGCTTACTATTGGGACAAAGAATCCCATGTCTCATCTACCTGCGTTGCAATTTTTATCGAAGTCCGTACAGGCGTAATTTATTTAGTCAATCACCCAAGTTCCGAATCCAAAGGGTAAAAACGGGACCCTGTCACTAAGACTCCGCAGTCCGTCTGTCTGTCCGTCTGTTTGTCTGACTGTCTGTCACCAGGCTGTATCTCATGAACCGTGATAGCTAGACATTTCAAATTTTCACGGATGATGTACCTATTTTTGTTGCCGCTATAACAACAAATACTAAAATCAGAATAAAATATATATTTAAGTGATATAAGAAACGTGATTTTTTTGCCGTTTTTTATAGAATGGTACGGAACCCTTTGTGCGCGAGTCCGACTTTCACTTGGCCGGAAAATAAAATGAAATAATAAAATTGAAGGAATTCAAGAAACTTGATTTTATCGATTTAAAATAAGGAACTATCCATTTGCAAATCTGACTCGCTCTTGGCCGGCTTTTACTATCATTATAAAGTAATAGGTATTATTCCCTGCAATCATTATATGTAATTAAAAATAATATCCTGCAATAATCAATAATCTATCAACAAATATCTTTCATGTTTGGTTCTCACGGGTAGTGGGCTAGTTCCCACGGTTCCCACGAACGGCTGGCTTATCTCAACCTTGACCATGGACGCGATAGTACAACGTGCAGACTCTTTTTTACTTCTACGACTCTTCTTCTTTTTATTAAGTTTTGTTGATAATATTTTGTTAGTTATGTGGGTTAGTTCTGTGTGAGTGCGTAAGTCGCTGGACACACAGAAAAGACGTAAGACAAGGACGGGGCGCGGACAGGGCACAGGCGGGGTGCCGGCGCCGTCGCGACTTTTTATAACATAATTATAGACGTGACGTGGTTAATAATTGTGGTGGTGTAATTGTGTGTTACAGCGACGTGCGAGTCCCGGCACCCACTCTCCCACACCCCCGTTCTCGCCCGTCTAGGTCCGCTCGCGTCCGTGCCCCGTCCTTTCTGAATGTTTTATAATAGGGCGCAGACGAGTAAGCGTCGTCGTGTCCGCGCCCTGTCCTTCCTATATGTTTTGCGTCGCGACGCTTCTATACATTTTGTATGAAAAGGAACGCGGTAGAGACATAATGTCCGCGCCCCGTCCTCGTCTTACGTCTTTTCTGTGTGTCCAGCACTTAAGTCTTAGGTGGAAACCTAAGACTCTTTTTTTAATAATAAAATGTTTTGATTTGAAAGGATTCTTGATAACGTAAAAAAAATTAAACTTAAATCTGTCTCAGTGACATCGGTTATGTAACTTGTAACTTTATCATTACCTCAAAACATCAATCGTATCCACATTTTTTTTTATTTGAGATGGGTTTGCTCATGACTCTAGTCTAGATCAGTTAGAGGTGACAGAGACAAAGTCGACGATGGAGCGAGCTTACCCAGAAGAAGCCTGTTCCCCTCTAACTCATGTTCAAATTGCTTGATAAAATATTTCCAGCAAAACAAACATGAAAAACTTGTTTAAAATGATAGGTACACTAAGTTACGCCTATTAATATTGTATCCTTAAATGTTAACCCATCAGACGGAGCCCGTTAGGGCCAAAGCCTGCCAGAGTTGCGTTCGAAAGAGTTACCGCGGCCCTGGAACGCAAAGGGCACTAGGAGGAGCACGGATGGGTTTTAGTCAGTAAGAGTTTGACACTCTTTTCCGCTCCATCCAGAGCGGAGCGAAGGAGTCATTTGATGATATCCCATCCAAAAAAAAAAACAAAAAAAATGGGTTGAATAATAAATTAAGTAATTTTTATCTGTTTGATTTTATAGTAAATTAAACCTAAATGTAATAATAATTAGTTCTTTATATTTTGAACACTTCTGATAACTCCACCCAGAGCAGTTCCATCATTTGATGATTCCAATGCATAAAAAAAAATAACCCATAAAAATTACTTGATATTTGATTAGCAATTTACATAGATCAACAAACGACAGAGCGTTTTAAAATTAAATCAGTTTGGAGTGATATCTTGTATCTGTGTATTTAGACCAAAATAACACCCATCACGTAAATTGACTCTAGATTTGACAACGGATTAAATTGAATACACTCTCAGTAATTAAGGGTCAGCTTATCTCTCATAGCCAGACACGATATATAGACCTTTTCTGAATAAGAAGGCTAGACATAGTCAACAAACGTACACAATAGATGGGCCCTCCAGCAAAAAGTCGCACTTATCTAGCTAGATAACCCAAATACAAATAAATGATCGGTGGGATAGTACTGGAGCGAGTTCGCACGCCCCAGTAGCTCGTCTACACGGTGACCTTGACCTTTTGGTCGCAGACCCCGCTGAGAGCGGGTTGGATTTTATATTGCAAGTATTTTTTGCTACATAATTACATGTATATTTTTTTGTGATCGAAGCGGTCTTTTGTTAGTCTTAAAAATGTTTGCTTGTTATTAAAATGACAATTATTATGGAGCTATGCAATACAGAGTGTAAAGTCCCGCATAACTCCGTTAAAAAGGGAGGATCCTCCGACCAGACGGTTGTTGTGTCTGGTTCAGCAACTGCCCGAAACTTGATATTCGGGCTGTTGTATCTGTTTAAATCGCACGGTAAACTCTGATATCGCGATGCAGGATTTTGTTATGTTAGTTCGCAGCTGTCGGGATAGATAGCGTTGCGGGTCTTATTGTTGCGATGTAGATTCTGCTACGTTGATTTTGTGGCAGTAATGCCGCTACATCATCTTTATGTTATTGATGATAATGAAAATTGAGACAATGTGGGGTACAAAGGGGTTCGTACATATGGTGCCCTAAAGTGTCCCCCTTTTTTAATTTCATAAAATAAAACACGAGGGTTTTTAATCCATAAACTTACCTACTTTTAGGCAATTATTACCCCTTTAAAATAAACGTTAAATTGAAAACATTTTTGTAACTATGCCTCCGTATTTCCATTTCCCATTACTAAAAAACACCAACTCCTAATTGAAAAAAAAAACGTTTTCACACAACAAAACTTTGTTTTCGCTACGACTACGTTTTTCCACTAGATATCTTACGACATTTAAATATCCGCAGGGCAAAAAAATGTACCCCATGTAGTTATTTCCCACGCATTCAAAATCCCACGGTCACGTCTCATGCCTGGGAAAAAAACGTTGCGAAACCATTTATAACAGTAAATCCAACCTTATGTTACCGGTATTAAGGCTTCAAAATTACCGGTATGTCGAAAAATTAAACTTGTGAAGCTTTAACAGAAATTCTCACGGTACTGTGGAAGCAGAAAGAGCGTTCAGTCCCTATATAAAGGGGAACGTACATTTTGTTACGCATTTGTTCGTCGTCCGTCGCAGATACACACTATGTAGGTCGTTTTATTAAGAGGTGGCGTAGCGTTTCGGACCATTTCAAGGGTAGATCACGTACTGTGATGTGTAAATTGACTTTTTTGTAACGCTACAGATTATTTAGATTTTTTGTGTTTATTTTCGGGAGTTATTAGTTTGGTTTTTTTTTCAGTACGTGCGGTTTTTGTGTTTGTTTTGAGTTTATGGTATATTGATTTTAACTAATACACAGTGATGTATTGAGGTACAGTAGAAATATTTTTATAGATTACTAGCTTCTGCCAGCAAACTCGCTCGCGTGAATTTCGAAAATTATCTCAAGGGAATTTATTCCCAGGATGAAAAGTATCCTGTGTCCTATTTTAGGATGTGGTCTACCCGTGTGCTAAGTTCCATTCAAATCTGTTAAGCCGTAAAGACGTGAAGAGTTAATAAACAGACAGCCAGATAGAGTTACTTTCATATTTAAATAATAAGTATAGATTTACAGTTGTATTCATAAAAAAATTATAACCATTACTTAGCTAAATTATTTACTGTTATGCAGATTCTTTATTCAAAATGTTCTATGGAGAATTTGAATTTAGAATCTCATAAACAGGATTTTAACTAAGGGTTAGTTTTCAATAGCCAGATTAATTTTATTTGTAAAATAAATATGGCGGTTTGACATTTTACTATACCTACTTATGCTGTCAAACCGTCAATTTAATTTCTCAGATAAAAATTATCTGACTATTGGAAAATCAGCCCTAAGTAATGGATACAAACTTTTTATGAATAAGGCCTTTAGAATATTTATGATGAATTAAGGTATGTAGAAAAGATTGCTTGTTCGCAAAAAATAAAAAACCTTCCACTTTAGGTACTGGATAAGTGCTTCCATATATTCATTTTTACAGTAATAATATTAGTTCAGAACTTTAGATAGCACGTGTCGTAAATTATACTCAGGTATTTATTTATTCTATCTTAATTAACTAAAGTGAGAATTCCAGTAACTGAACTAAAATAAAACACTAACGTAGATTAACGAGTTAGCTCTCGGCTTCAAAAATGTAATGGAAGTCTATTTATTTAGTTAATTACACAGCACGGTTCAGTTTTATTTTCAGAATATTTTGCATTTAGATAGATGCTAGCTTTTTTACTAGGTTTTGCTCCTGTCGATATTGATTTTGCGCAATAAAAGTAGTCTATAACGGTCTCCATGGTTCCATCTATATCTGTACCAAAAAATCATCAAAGTCGGTTTAGCAGTTAAGTGCGAAAAGCGTAACAGAGAAACTCACTTTCGCAATTATAACATTAGGTAGGATTATATTATTCAGTTTTATCTTCAGAACATTTATAATTTAGAATTTTAGATAATACTAGCTGCCGCTCGCGGCTCCACCCGCGTGAACATCGAAAATGATCCCAAGGGAAAATACTCCCGGGATAAAAAGTAATGACTGATTTGTTCCAGACTTTACCTCCCATCCAAACTTTCGCATTTATAATAATTACTAGCTTTTTCGGGGTGCATGGGGTGCTGCTCTACATAAATTATACTATTAGGCTCCCTACTTTTTATTTTTGATCCTGAAGCTTTTTTTAAACCTAAAATTGCTGTTCCATACCAATAGGCTTGGTTTCGTTAACATTATTGTATTAATTTAAATAGAAACATCAAAAAAAAACAACAATCCCGCTCGAGCACTTTAATTCCAATATTATCTACAATCATTATCTTCGGCTAACACCTCAAAATAAATTGTAATAACTAAGAACAAAAACGACTATGATACGGGTCAGGCAGCCTGACGATACTAATAACTAAATGAATGAAATTAAAACAGGAAGATGCATTTTCAGAGAGAATGACGAACTCCAAATTAAATTGAAAACACTTTCATAATTCAAAAAGAAAAAAACTTCTACAAATTTCAAGTAAAATCATTACATTTCACCCTCTTACTACTTTTCACTTTTAATACTTCATTTTCTCGTCCATGTTCCTCGTCACGATCTAGGTAGTTTCAATACCGGTAAAAAATACCGGTAATTTTTTACCGGTAAAATAAAAATAAGCAAACTGTCGCGACGACGTTGTTTGCTGTGTACTCTCCTCGGGGTGCTGTATGATTGCTGGGAAAATATTTCCATAGCATAATGAAAGCCTGTAATGGATTTTTATTTTAATAAGTTTGCGGACGTATTTGTTGATGGTGTTAATTGAATAATATGAGATTTTATTGCGTATGGTATATATTTGTACAAGATTAAAACAGGTTTTTGCAAATATTTATGTTTCTTTTAGAGGACGATACCAAATATTATTCTACTCGAGTATTTTGAAAACCGGTATTCGTTGTGACCACTGTTCACTAGAATCATTAGTTTAGGGCTTAGGGTTTAAAGTTAAACAACCAAATTCAGTAAGTATGCTCCACACTCAATGGTGACACAACCAGCCGCCACTTGCTGTAGCACGATTATGAATGTGTCAATACTGAGCTGAGCCATACATTTTGGTTGTGACTCCTGCAATATACCACAAAGGTTTTAGTGATAGAGATTGTTTTTATACGTCACTCTTAGTGATTTTTCATAGTAATATCCTTCTCGCATACGTTTTATATGCCAGGTTCTGCTCGCGGCTCAACAGGAACCGTAAATTTTTCCGGGAAAAAAAGTGTCGCAGTGTGTGTGTGTATAACTTTCAATCCTTGAAAGATCTTTTATAATCATAATATCTTCCTAATAAATTAAATAGAACACACATATTGAAATTCACTGTAGCCAAAAACTACAGATGGTCAAATAACTAAAAAACCTATTTACTAGTGAAACATTATAAAGAAAGTGCCAGTAAGTACCTTAACTTTATCCGAAAGCCTGTTTTAATAAAAGTCTCAAATTGAACTCGAAACAATACGAAAGTGGCAAAGTTGAAAAGTGTTGTATTATATTCATTATCTTGATAATATCACTCCGAAATTCCAATCAGTCGAGATTGCTGTGTTAATTTAAAACCAGTTTCACCTTTATAGGGTGACAATGTATTCTTATTGTTCAGGACTTAGGCCTTTTTTATGAATGGGAAAAAATCAAATGGCTTCTTCCGCTCTGGGTGGAGCGGAAGGGAGTGAGTGTCAGACTCTTACTGACTAATACACATCCGTGTTCTTCCTTATGCCCCTTGCGTTCCAGGGCCGTGGTGAATCTTTCGAACAATTTCCGCAACCCTGGCAGGCTGTAGCCCTAAGGCGCCCCCTCTACTTTGCTGACATCTCTTTAAGTCACGTGTTGAACACAAAGCGCCGTCATCTAAACATTTTTATGAAAATATCCTACACACTCATCGATATAGTCGTCATGACAATGAAATTTAATTCGAGTAATGTCAATAAATACCAAGGTATTATCAATTCGATTGAATTGAGCGAAGGGAGGAAATTACTTAAAAAAGGGACTAGGTTTTTAGGCTCATTATTACCGGCGTATGTTTATGATCAGAAGGTTCTCGTACATAAAATGCGTCTACCGCATACCTACTAACCGCTGAGAAAGAGTCTTCACGCAGTAGGAAAATAGTACTAAGCTAATCATGTTGTCATCATTGTCAATACAGTTAGATGTATTAATGACTCATCATTTGCCCATATTTAAGTCACCTATGTTTGTCAGGCTTCCAGTCTATATAACTGAAGAAAGAAAGAAACTGGATGCAAGTGTACTGGATTCATGACTGTTGTTTAATAAATGGTTCGGTATTTAATTTATATTCCTTTTTTTTTTCATTTATTATTTTGTTTTTTATTTTACTATGACCAGCCTGCCTATTGTAAAATACTGATGATTCAGCTCCTATCCAATCATTTTGGCACCAGTGACATTTCGTGTTCGTGAAGTTTCGTCAAAAACATACACCTTTATTTTGGACACCCTACTTTTAGGAGGACTTCCAAAAGACAGAGAGCTTTTTCAATAACGCACAGAGGGTCCATAAATTAGGATAGGTATCCAAGAAAATTCACTCAAAAAAGAAAAGTGAATTCCGTCACTCTCTGCCATGATTAAAGACTGTTGAAGAGGGACCATACTCATTGGACTTAATGACAATCTAAACAATAAGATTTTGTAATAAAAGTGAAAAGTCAGATTTTATTTTGATTGTAACAACTGAAGGTAATGCGTTTCCTCTACGATAGAGAAATTAAACTGATAATCTTGTAAAAAAATCTTGTTAAGAATGGAATAAAGGAAGTAGCAGTTTTAATATTTCATCGCCGGAAGCAAATGGTTGGCCATCGTCGTCAACAATAAGCACTGCGGCCCTACCAGGCCGCTGGTTTCAGCTTGAACTGCTGGATAAATCAAATAACCATGTTTTAAACATCAAATGCGAGTTCTCATTTTTTTTTGTAGGAGGACAAACTGTTTAACCATTACTTAAAGAAACGAAAATAAATACATTAAATAAAGATTGTTTCCTAAAATTTTCTTTTATGTAACGAACTGATTCTAGGAACTTTAACTTCAAATCAAATTGGAGAAAAATTGTTTCCGGTGCTGATAACCGTTTTATAAAATACGCATATTTAAAATATACATTTTGCTCAACAGTACTTTTTCATTTTACGGAAAGCAACACAAAAAAAAACACTGTATAAGTATTATTGTTTAGTCCTAAAATATTATTACAAAGAAGAAGCGTGAATTGTGTGTTCCTGTCTCTGTTAAAGAGTATTATTCAAATCCAACGTTGGAACGAATGAAAATGTCCAATAAAAATGCAAAGGGAACGGCACCTATTCTTTCTTCTTTACTAACTAAATAGCTGTGGTAGGTACGCGGTCACACTAATAGCGATTTATGGGATAAAGCAAAATACTGATCAAAACATTAGTCTCCATAGTTAAAACTGAAAAGAAATAAAAATATTATTTTTTTGATGGTGTATCTTTTTTTTTTCGTTTCTAGTATTTTTTTTCTTTTCTCTCTTTCTTTATTCCTAGGAAATTCGTAAAAATACCTTTCAACAACAACAACAAGCAAGCACACAATAAAAAATCTTTATGGTTTTTAAAGTTAATGAGAGGGACAACCACAAACTGCTCTTTTAAATTATTGCCAGACTCGCGACTACAAACTCAACTGTAAGTTTTTTTTTTTTTTTGAGGATGGGAAATCATCACATGACCCCTCCCGCTCTGGGTGGAGCGGCAGGGAGTGTCAGACTTTTACTGACTAAAACCCACCCTTTATCCTCTTAGTGCCTTTCTTTCCAGGGCCGCGGTAACTCTTTCGAACATACTCCGCAACCCTGGCAGAACTGTATGCTTTAAACCGTAAACGTTGGATTATGTCAAATTGTATGGAAAAAAGGCTTGGCTGAAGTGATCACGAAATGAGCTGTCAATCCACGTAATCAAGATGGGATGACAGCTCACTTCGGAATTACTTCACCCAAGCCTTCACTTTGACATGTTTACAGAATTGACCGGCTGAATCGAATTGCAGTTTTGTCATCACGTTTCAATGTTATGTTAAATCAGCTACTCAATCTTCTAAAAGTCGCTGTCAGTATGACCTCGCCCCATTCGCATCAGTTCCCCCGCTCCTCCAATTCTATCGGCGATCCGAGTGCGCGGGTAATTGCGTTGCGACACTACAGGAGTTCGTTACACTAAATATCTTTCACACCTTTGCTTACTATTGAGCAATCTGATTATGTATTGGAATTGGTATTCTTTGCTGAAAGATTATTGTGTTTTAATTTGTAAACGTGTTTTTTAGGGTTATGTGACTTTATTGATTGAACAAAGGATCATTATTTCAGCTGAAAGACGGCCACTGCTAAACATTGGTCTCCCACCAGTGTCGCCACGTCCATCGGTCCTGTGCGTCTTGCATCTAGCGGATTTCCAGGGCCATCACCAGGTTATCGGCCTACCTTGTGGGTGACTTTCCAACGCTGCGTTTTCCGGTGCGCAGTCCGGTTATAAAGCGTATGGAATTTATTGATTTGCAACACTGCATTTCAGATTTTTTACACACAATGGTTATAGATAGGCTGTGCCGGGGCTCGTGGCTAAATAATAACAGCCGTGCGAGTCGATCTTCAAGGTTAAGCACCGCTTGCCGAGGTTGGTCTGTGGATGGGTGACCATCTTAACATATCGAAAGTCTTCCAATTGCAGTTTGCAGGTTGTATCTTGTTCAAAATATGATTCGCGGCCGAAGCAAGTATGCATTTATAAAATTATAATCATTAAAATCCTCAATACCACTTTTTCAGTTAGAATTGATGTTAAATGTAGTATTTCATGAAATCATAACATTTGGCATCAATTCTAACTGAGAGAGTTGTATTGATGATTTTAATGATTACAGTTCTGTAAATACGTACTTGCTACGGCCGCGAATTATATAGTATTTTAATCAACATTCAACCTGATACTGACCTACAAATTGCAAAAAACGTAAGAAAATTTTAAATTTCGCGGGCTACCCTGGCGCTTTCACCATACGCCTAGTTTAATCACCAGTCTCCAATTATATACTTACTGTATCCACTTGTTCTCTAGAATACATGACATGTATTATGTCGCAGTCAACTTGCTTAATCAGCCGTCTAATTGGTGGCCTAGCCTTTTCATTTAACTGCGCCACTTTTTCAGCGACCTAAGCGACATCTTTGGTTCAATATCGTTAAATGACTTGCCCATGTCACTTATGTATACTTAATGTATTTTATGGCGAGAAAATAACACTTATTAGTATTTTTATTTTTATTTTTAGCCGCTTCTGTCCCACTGCAGGGCAAAGGCCTCCCTTTCTTCCTTCCATTCTTCCCAGCTCTGGGATAGTGTTGACCAATCCCGTAGATAGGTGTCAAGCTGGTCCCACCATCTTTGCCTATTATTAAAGTATTTAAATTGCAATAACAGCGCAATTTCTCTATAACTAGGTATCTACTACATTTGGATTGTGAAATCCATAGAAAAAAACAAAAACTTTCGTTAAATGGTAACAAAATAAGCCTTAAAACGCCTCCCTTAACTGCTTGCCAGTTAGACTGCAACACACGGAAGGAGCTGATTGGCTTAACCAACAACGGGCAATAATCATAATTATAAAAAAAAACATTCAAAATATTTGAGAAGCTTCAGTAAAAGGCTAGGTCCCACCGAGATTTGAACTCGGATCGTTGGATTCAGAGTCCAAAGTGCTAACCATTACACCATGGGACCGCTGAACGAAGGGTCGAAATAAGCTTTCAGTAAATACGTGGAACGTAGTACGCATGACACTGCGGCTTTCTCCTTCTAACTTGTACATCCATCCCAGTTTCACAGCGAACTACCTTGCCATGTTGAATGTGTGCTATGAATAGAACGGTTGTTCTAGATTTGCTGTGAAATTAGTCTAGTACTTATGTGTTAGTACTAGAATACTTGTGGAAAGAATATGTTTGGACTATAAATTAATAACAGCAAGTGATTATATTATACTAGTATCCGCATATTGTGATAGTATTATTCTTTTCTACACGTGACGATTGTGCACCTAGATACCTGTTTTGGTTAGGTTCTTTTTAACCGACTTCCAAAAAAGGAGGAGGTTCTCAATTCGATTATATTTTTTTTTTGTGTATGTTACCTCATTATATCTCCATCATTTATGAACCGATTTGAAAAATTCTATTTTATGTGAAAGGATATACTTCTCGATTGGTCCCATTTAAATTTTATCAAAATCGGTTAAGCAATTTGGTTTTTAAATCCAAATAGCTGGAAAAAATATGTGGAAAGTTCATCCATGTACCTATACGAAATTGCGTATTTTTGCTTTTCTGTGACTTTCCAGTGGTGTTGTTAGGTGTGGGGTACCGCTAAAAAGTGAAAAATAAAAAACACAAACTTTTTCACAAAAAAAAACGACTTCAAAAAAACTCTACAAAGTACAAAATAACTTTAATTTCAGTAGTCGGTGTTTGGTTGCTTCTTAGTTAATTGACACCGACTTCCGAAATTAAAGTTATTTTGTACTTTGTAGTGTTTTTTTTTGAAGTTTTTTTTTTTGTGAAAAAGTTTTTATTTACTAGCGCACGTTATCGATAGGCACGCGTTCGACCCCTTTCTCACCTGATGGAAAGCTATGATGTAGTCGAAGATGGAGCACACTTGCCTAGAAGTAATCTATTCACTCTTGACTTAAAGACTCCCAGGGTGTAGCTATCAGGAAACACAGATAGCAGAGAATAGGGTGGATTTGAGTAGGTATATTAGAAGTTAGTATGTTTATACCGTTTAAAGTTTGTACCGTTAAAAGTTATTTCTAAAAATAAATTTCAGTAAATATCAATAATAATATTTTAGTGCTGCAGTCGATACATAAAGGGACAGGAGACGCTTGATAACTATATTGTTGCATATTCTAATAATGTGGAGAAAATTTGCAATTCAGAAGTCGACAATGTCAGTCTCATACTGTTTATTGATTTATTTTGACCACCTTATAGTAATTTGAGACTAAAAGACTTTTTAAAAAGCTATTTTCTCTTAAAAACAATAACTTAGGTACTAATTGAAATATAATTTCATCATTTTGTCACTTTCCTATATTCCCATAGATTCATACCGAAAAAGTTTGGTTACGTGGGGCAAAATACAGAGAAAAGTGGAAGAAAGGAAGGGAGGCCTTTATATAATAATAAAATCAAATCAAATTTTTCTCATAAACTGGCCATAGTTTTAGATTTATCGACTAAAGTTAACTTTTTAGGTTATTTTTGAGCAGTGTCCATAAAGGTCCCCAAACAATAAAAAAGCGGGTAAAAACTCTATCAAAAAAGAAAATTCTTTTCTGATCATCGCTTTTCAGAATAGCCACACAAAATTGTTAAAATCACTTACCCCCTGTATTCCAGATAAGTGGTCATCAGCACGTTTCAGAACATTTTGTAGCATACAACCTTACACTCTAGAAAATGCAATTACCGTCTTAATGTAAGGCGATTAACAGCATTCCGTAGTACGTTGCCTGAACTTTAATTCCATTATACGATTTTATTTTAACTTTCTAGTGCTCTAAAGACGTAATGGTGCTGAGGATGGCTTTTAAAAGGACTTTGAAATCTGATTCTGGATTTCTTTAAAGGTTTTTACCAATTTTGTAGATTTCATTGTTATTGGCCTTTTTTATGGATGGGAAATCATCAAATGACTTCTCCCGCTCTGGGTGGAGCGGAATGGAGTGTCAGAATCATACTGACTAAAACCCATCCGTGCTCCTTCTATTGCCCTTTGCGTTCCAGTGACTCTTTCGAACAAATTCCGCAGCCCTGGCAGGCTCTGGCCCTACCGGACCCCGTCCACTTTGCTGACTTCTCTTTACGGCGCACGTGGAACACAACGCGCCGTCGACTCGAGCCTGTTTTGATCGAACGGCGAGCTACCTATTGCTCGCCGTCCGCAAGCATCAATCACTGCGCCATGCTCAGGAGCATAAGTTCTTGTGCGGCGTAGTGGCTAATTTTCGCCTGGAGGAGGCGAAATGGGGGCCGTTATTGGCACTCAATTTCAGCCAGAAAGTTATTCATAATAGAGTACAATGACGCTTAAGAGGTATTGCGTTTATTCTGTAACACGTTGTATATAGCTACGTGCATCATTGCATTTTTTGAATTTCAGCACGCGTATATACAGTTTCTAGGTACATACATACCTCTCAAACCAACAGCAAACAAAATTACGAATTCCCAATACAGAGTTTCGAGTGCAAGTCCCAAACGATGTGGAATTAATCACTATACGAGTCGGCACTCGCTTTGTCGTCCAACTTAACCGCAAATTGATTGCAACCGATTGCCATTAATTCGAACAATTACCGTTAAGTTTGTCACACCGACGTGTAATAACCATTTCTCGTTGATTCTCCAAGGAGTATTGTGTATCTGGACGTCTTTGGGGTAAATGATGGCTGGTGTTGCGTCTGAGGTTGCAGGCTATTGCGGGCTGGCGACTGAGTCACAGATGCGGCAAATCCTACAAATGTTATAAATGAGATTATCTGGATGTTTGTTTATCAATGGCGTCACAACATCTGTACGGATTTTTATGAAACTTGGCACGCGGGTAGGTCACCACGATAACGACATGACATACTTTTTAGCGTGTCAGAAGCCCCCACTCTTGGTCTCGGATTTTGTTCGAAAGAGTTACCGCGGCACTGGAAAGCAAAGGGCACTTCGAGGAGCACGGATGGGTTTCAGTCATTAAGAGTCTGACACTTCCTCCCGCTTCATCCAGAGCGGCAGGAGTCATTTGATGATTACCCATCCATAAAAAAGTCTAAGTACTTCGTTGGCTAAATGTGCCAGAATAACAGTAATTTTTGCACAAGCTTAAAAAGAATTCAGTGGAACTACTTGTGATCAAATTCAGTCCTATAAAGCGAATATTTCAACAATGCAGTGTTACAATACGGTGCAGTGGAGAAACTTCTACTTGGATCAGTCCGATTTTGGACAGAAATTCTATTCTATCGCAGCTAAGGACTTGTCCAATTTAGGTGCTCGGCGAAGAACAGCTATAACTGAGCTATATGCTTTATTTGGCTTTGTCTGTTTAATTGGATGGAGGGTAGATAAATGAATTCAAAATTCGAGGATGGTAGCAAAGGTATTTGGAGAATGTTCTTATATAAAACGTGTAACAGAGAAGGGCTGATTGTACCCATCATTATGAACAATTTTTACTATGGAGCCAACACCGAAATCGCGAAAAAAAAATCAGCTGTTCAGTATATTTTGTCGAGTTAGGAGCACATAAATGTATGGGGTAGTCGATTTTTCTCTCGTGATTTTGGGATTGGTCCAATATTAAAAGTTGTTCATAATAATGACCCCTTAAGATTAGTATAGTGTTCATTCTGTTACACGTTGATTATGTAGAACCTCGATGTAATTTTAGCTTTTGTGACTATAAGAAGTAGGTAAGTATCATCTTTACTTTTTTAGTTCCTTGTAATTATCAATAAAATTAATGTCATTGCCAAGTGTTGAATAATAAGTCATTTTTATCTGTTTGAACTAACAGTAGATGAAACCAAAATGTAATAATAATTCGTTCCTAAATATTTTAAACACTTCTGCTAACGGCATAGTCGAAAATATCCCCAGGGATCGTAGTCCATTCTAATCTGTACTTACTTATATGTACTTACTATACAATAGTAAATAATACCCTACCTTCTAAGCACACAAAACCGCCTCAAATCCAATATCTTAAACCTCAGCTAAAGGTATTACTTTCCTCTCAAACAAAGCTGGAAGCCTCCGTGGAAACAATTTCAGAAAATGTTTGCGGACCCCGCCCAATTCTCAATTTCTCATTACAACTTCGCTTGAGCGTAATGACACGGGACCCTCCGAGGAAAACTTATTTTTATCATTTGCTACCAAAAAGTTTGAATGCTTCCCGTCCGAAACCATAAGTCCCATATTATGGGGACGGAGTTTCAGCTCGCTTCAGGAACAAACAAGACACCCGGCGCGAAGGTTTGAGAAGTACTAGCAGTTGCATTGACGAGCAAATTGAGTACCCTGTCCGGCCCCGGCGACACACCGGTGTGTCGCGAATTAATCGCGAATTTAATGTTTATTTACATATACATAAGATTTACTTTATATTAGGGAATTTTCACATGTTGGGCCGGAGTGGTTAAACTATCTGTTCATCTTAAACTATTTGGGATGCATGAAGGAGCCTCCTCGTGTAGCGCAATTTGTTCCATCAGACACTTAACTGAACCGAGCGCTCGGCGCATCCTGGACAGTCTCACCTAACACAGACATATATTTTATAAGACTGGCCAATCCTTCCCTTGCGGTGGTACGGCTAACGCCCGCCTGGTTCGCGATCACCCTCCCACCGGTGTCCGCCGTCAAGCAGCCTGCTGTGTTTCGTCGACGCGTGGGAGTACCAATGCCTAATTGCATCTTGTGCACGCTCGCTCCATCATAGACATCATCCATCGCTTTCCATCAGGCGTGATCGAGGTCAAGCGCTAGCCTATTCCTCAATAAAGAAAATCATAACTTAACTCAGCTTTTTGCAAGTGTTAATCATTTAAGCACCGACTCCTATGGGTGAGTTTACATCAAAGATCTGCAAGGAAACTGAGTGGTGGGAGGATTTTGAGAGGTCTAGAGGTTCAAATCCTGCCAAGTAATAAAGTGACTTTTTTAAAACATGCTTTCTGCTTTTGTCTTAGACTTCCGCGAGTGGAAAAAAATATCGTGACGATACTTTTTTCCACTCGCGGAACTGCCCCCCTAGCCAAGTTGCAAACGATAAACGTGAACGCTTAGTAATCTCCAATAGATTTTCAACTGTATACCTAAGAGCATAAAGTTGAAAATCTATTAAAGACTACTGAGCGTTAGCGACCGGAACGAACGAAAACGCTATGTGATCTTCAATAGATTTTCAACTTTACATCCAACAACATAAAGTTGAAAATCTATTGAAGACTACTGAGAGTTTACGTTTATCGTTTGTGACTTGGCTAGGGGGCCTGGTCTTTCAGTAATATATGTCTGAATTCATCAACACACCGTGATGTTTGTGGTAATTCATGATTTTTCTTCTCTATTTGAGAAAAGGCCTTTGTCCTTCAGTGGGACAGTATTTTTTTCATGTAGATTTCAGATTGGACCTTCTGCCTCAAACTATTGAGTGAATAAGTCCAAAGATAATCAATTTTTGTCGCGAAAAGTTTTAATAGTGTCGCTAAGTTAATCTTCCTTTCCTTATTGTAATCACAAAGGAAGCTGAAAAATGTGGTACGTTGAGAACAGTTCATCTGTCAGCAGCAGAGGATCCATCAGGAATTTATTGCCAAGCTTAAGAGTCCTTGGAAGATTATATCCGCAATTTGTTGAAAAGGTTAAATTGAAGTTATCTTTTCAGTGCCGTATCTTTTTCGTATCGGTAAAAAGTATAAATTAATAGCTCGTGCCTTCAGCGAGTTAAAGCTGGGCTTACTGCCCAGGGGGATATCACTAGTACCATACCTATTTATTCGAATTTCGTTATACCGAAAATGATTAAACTTATCACTGTTTCGTATCGGTATCGGGCAGAATTCGATTGTGGTGTAAAACAAATCGTATTTAATCAAGTTTCGCACTGGCATAAGACATCCGCCGAAGGCGTGCCCATCATAGTTATAGAATCATTATCATTAGCATCATCATTTGCTGCAAGCGTCGCCACATCGACCGTTCCTGTGTGTTTCTCAGTTATTCAATCATCATCATCATCATCATATCAGCCGAAAGACATCCACTGCTGGACATATCCCCCACACAAGTGTCGCCACAACAACCGGTCCTGTGCGTCTTGCATCCATCGACTATCAGCGACCCTCACCAGGTCATCGGTCCACCTAGTGGGAAGCCTTCCAACACTGCGTCTTCCGGTACGCGGTTGCCACTCCAGAACTTTTCGGCCCCATCTGTTCTGCGAGCAATGTGCCAGTGCCACTTTAGTTTGGCGATCCTTCGAGCTATGTCGGTTACCTTAGTTCTCTTGCGGATATCATCATTCCTGATTCGATCACGCAGGGAAAAATTGCCCTCTCCATCGCCCTTTGGATGACTTTAAGCCTTCTGATGAGGCCCATTGTGAGCGACCACGGCCTTATGTTTTTTTTATCTTTAGTTATTCAATGCATCCTATTAACAATTTCCTAAACTCGGATATTCAAAGAAATAAAAGGAAGGGAAAGAATAAAGTCGAAACGTCGACCTATTAAAAGTAGCTGTTAAGTATTTAAAGAGAAGAATTACGTAAGCACCACAGCAGATTAGATAAAACAAAGAAAATACCCACACTTAATGCTGGACCACTATTTGCGAATGCTAATAAAAACACTTCTTTTCAGACGCTTTCGAATTTAAATAAAAGGAAATTTACGCCCCTACATTAATCTGTATTCGCTTTAAATAGGGCGATTAGTCTCTTCGCCACATTGTTTGAAAAAAGTTCGGTCTTTAGTGCTAAAAAGTTTTAGTCAATTTGGTGGCTTGACTATCTGTCGTGGTATCCCGAGGGTGTTTTGACGGACTTATCTTAGGTACCGCATGCGAGCTTTGTTTTGATTCCTGGGCGGCAAGTCTTGACATAGTTACCGATCGCCTACCGACCGAATTCGGTCGATAAATCCTAAGGCCGCCGGTACACATCTGATCTGATCCGTGGATCATTTTATTTTTTGGGAAATGATTTCCAAACCACTACAACTCCTGAAAGCTAGAATCTCCAGTGGGGATCACCAGGAAAACGCTGAGTCAATTAAGCTCGACGAGTCCCGGAGAAAAGATAGGTTAAAATATAATTTCCACTTCCCTTTGTGGATAATGTTCTAGATTGACTGTGTACAGGAGGGCTTTTGGCAATCGGTAACTATGTCGAGACATCCCGCCGTGGGTCGGGCAGTATCGTTGAGTTTTTCCTTGTTGAATTTCTGTAGCAGCCAGTAGTCTGGATTCGTGAGCAATTGATGCCTATGTTACCCCTGTAACATGGAATTAAACACACAACGAGCTTTAGTGCACCCAAATACTTTTGGGTGCACTAATTCTTTGGGAAATAATATTGTGACGTGTTGTTATTGCCCATTACAGTTGTTCAGTAAATTATAAAAACATATCCACTATTCAAGGAGTCTGTCTCAATTTCAAAGTTATTTGAGTCCCTATAGATTTTTTTTTTGCTACATGCTTTTGTCTGCAGCTCTCAGACCAACAAAAAAAGGTAGACAGCGCACCGCGAACATCAAAAGTGAAGCCACCAAACCGTGCTCCTTCAAGTAAATACACAAGCTCACTCACACACCTACACTAAAACCATGCTCATCGCTCTTAGTACGTCACGAGCCGTCGTCTAGAAAACATTTATGGAAAACTATAATTATGCCTTCCTGTGTAGTAGGTAACAATTTGTAAAAACAATAGCAAAACACATAATAAGTCTCACGGAATTACTTTTCACTTGTAAGTACTTGAAATAACATCGTTTTTATTATAAATTAACTATGAATTTTAGGTTACTTGGAACAAAAACGTCAACAAACGAAAGCAGTGACATTAAGTGTGAGGGTTGCCATAATTCGATTTAATATTTCCCCATTCGATTAAACAATATATGATTTATTTCTTCGAGTTATATTCCTATTTTCTTTTTTTTAATGTATAAAATATTTTAGATTTAAAGTTTTTCAACACATTTGCGAGAAAACAGTACAATAGGTAATGAAAAAAACTTTTTGTTTTTAGATAGTCGGAAAGTCGCAACAATCTTTGACGTTTGTAGTATGAAAATAGCGCGAATTTGCAAATGGAACCACATCTTTCGTCTTATTTTCTCTTTAGTATTAAATTGAGACGAACGTATTGTGCAAAAGCGCTTCCAAGTAGGTTCAATCATTGAGCTTATATTTTATTCTAGTACTTATTTAAACTCCTATAAATAAATTTAAAAAAAAACTGTATAGGATACGTACGGCGCTATTCAACGGAGTATGCGGTAAAATATGTACTTAGGTGAGAGTACCTATTTTACCGCACATTCCATTGTATGGTGCGTTAGATTTAACTTTCGAATAATGTAAACAGTCTTCGTAAATGCATTTTGCAAATGTGTTGAAAAAGACTTTATTTGTTCATGATAAATAATATTTCTTTTGTAAGCATGATAAACATAACATTTACACGTCATTGTTCTATTGTTATGGTGGTCTTTTTTAATTTATTAAAGTTGATTAAAGATATAATTACCTATTTTATTTTAAAACAATTTACATAATGACTTACGCTTGTTACGCTTCGACAACCTTTTATAACTTAACTTACTTAATTGAATGTAGGTATGTGTGATGTAAAAAATTGTTTTTTAGGTATAGATCTTTCTAAAAAATTAAGTTACAATACCATACTCAACAATATCTTACTTTTGCTGACTTGCACAACATTAGCTTACCCATAAAGTATTGTTTCCCAAGTTATAGGGAAAAAAATAAAAAATGGCAACCCTTCGAGACACACATAGATAAAAAGATGGCTTCATCTTTGATATTCGCAGTGCGCCGTCTACCTTTTTTTGTTGGTCTGAGCTGCAGCTTTGCTCACGTTAAAGTAGCTAGTAACGGTCTCCAGGGTCTAACCTATCTCTTTACAAAAATTGATCAGATTCTGTTCAGCGATTGAGGCGTGAAAACGTATCAAAAAATGATTTTGCATTTTTAATAATAGTATAAAAATATAGATATAATTACATTAATCAATGAATCAAGTAACTCTCTAAATACAGACTGACAATGTATATTCGCTCAAAGAGACTATTTCTCTTTTCGCCACGGAGTATAAAAAGGCCCAACTAAGTGCTTTCACTAAGTAGATTTGGCAGAAGCCGAGACTATCCGTACTGAATCAGTTTATACTGGAACGAAGCGGTTGAAACTGGTTATATCCAGTTATTAAGAGCCCGAATTACAGCGCTCAAACAGCTGGTAGATTTTCGTTGATTTATCGAACTTTATGAAGCTATCGACGTATGTTTCAGTTGGCTTTCGACAGGGGAATTGCTTGAGGGAAATTGAAGTATGCTATCGAGGAATATGTGCAATTGCACATATTCCTCGATAGGTATCGGATTGCACATATTCCTCGGATGAAAAATGAATTTCAATACAACATTTCACCCCCATAAAGGTAAAAAAACTTACGCTAACAACTCTGCTATCCACTTCAATCCGGCCACTGTATTACAATTATTTTTCCTATTTACAACTGCTCCGTTGGTGTAGCAGCCGTGGCAATTGCGGCTGCCGAGCATGGAGTCCTGGGTTCGATTTCAAGGTCGGGAAAAAAGAGTTAATGGGTTTTTCCATTAGGAATTTCTCTATGACAGCCGTGAGTATGGAAGTTGATGGTGTGATACCCCCGTTTATCGGAAAGCACGCTAACCCGTTGGTCCTACACCTGATCTCTCTCCGGTCGTGTCGGTTTGCCGTCCCATCGGAATATGAGAGTGATAGAAAAGGGAGTGCACCTGTGTTTGCGCACACACTTGTGCACTTATAATATGTCCTGCGCCGATGGCTAGTCTTCGTTGAGATTGGCTGCCGTGGCCGAAATCGATCAGGGGGACTATATATAATTATTTTGTTTCATATTAGCCTTAACAAGATAACGCAGGAAAAGAGTTCCACCATGGACTTGGGGTCGGGTCTTTGCCCAGAAGTGGAACAGTATAAGGCAAAAAAAATTTTTTGCCTTGCCGTTACTGTGCTAACCGAAGGGAAAATGCGCATTATTTGGTATAGAGGAGGGTTGAACTTACATCAACGACAAGTTCAGGTTTTCTACAATTTTTTACATCAGTGATGATAGTTATGTCCGTTATATCAGCCGAAAGACGTCCACTCAGCAGGACATAGGCCTCCCCCAAGTGGCACCACAACAACCGGTCCTGTGTGTCTCGCATCCATCGGCTACCCGCAACCCTCACCAGGTCATCGGTCCACCTTGTGGGAGGCCTTCCTGTGTCTGTGAAATCTACATAATTACGACCGCTTTCTATCCCACCAGCCATTCATATTTCCTAGAAGTCCATCTCAACTTTAGACTTCAAAATAATAAATACAAACACCGTCTTACTACAAGTCCGGTGCAAGCGGATCATTTGCGTAATACCCTGCGATTATGCACAGTCGTCTTTGCACTTTGACACACCATCGTTACGACGCAGCCTCTGAACGAAGGATCCAGAGATACAGGTTTAGATCAAAGGGTTTGTACAGACTGGAGCGACGAATATAAACTGATTTACTTGTTTCTTTGTTTGGTCGTGTGAAGAAGATGAATGAAAGGCGATTAATAAAACGTACTAACAAGGCAGATGTGAGTAAAACCGCGTGGAGGACTAGTTAAGTAATGTTGTATCCTGCTGTCAAAAGGGGCCTTTTATTTTTAGACAACTTTAGAATGGCAAGCATAAACAGACCTTGTTGGTCATGTTTCTCAGAAAGGCCAGGTGCATAGTACGAGACTCACAACTGGTGCGGGTATATATGACTAGATTTATGAACATAAATAAAAAATATTGACGTGATAATAATAATGTTGTACTTGTATGCAAAATTAAACGTATTCACGGTCATTTGCTGAAAATGGACCTTAAAAATTAATTGGTGTATTAAATTCTATAAAATTATCCTGGTTGGTTGCCTTTTTGTTTTTTTAAGGATGGGAAATCATCAAATGACCCCTTCCGCTCTGGGTGGAGCGGCAGGGAGTGTCAGACTTTTACTGACTAAAACCCATCCATGCTCCTCCTTGTGCCTTTTACGTTCCAGGGCCGCGGTAATTCTTTCGAACAAAATCTGAGCGAGAAGTAGAATACAGGAAAACTTAGAATACCCTATTACATTTTTGTCAAGAAACCCATCGTTTTCGAAAAAACTAGTAAGTAATATCCTTAGATAAGTAGGAACTAAAAAACTTTTTACTAGACACGCAATAACTTCAAACTCAATAAATTACCTAAAATATTCGAGAACTAGCCCATGTATCATCAGCCTTAATTGTAGAGGCTTCATCGTACTGGCTTAGACCTCAGTGCTACGCTTGCAAGGCATTAATAAAGCCTGGATTAATATTCCGTTCTGAACCATCTCAGAGGATTATGTTGCAATCTTCTTAAGGAATAAAGATCGGTCAGGTACGACGATTTAGTGCAGGGAAATAAAGCGGAAGGATTTGTCTGAAAGTATCTTTGAATGAAGAATATAATGAGAGATTCAGTTGGGGATTAGTTTTGATCATTTAATATTTCTTTGGTTGAAGTTGGCCAGGACAGTAACTGCAGGTTAACTTGACAAAAAACTAGAAAAAAAATGCAGGTACGCAGCACACTCTCACGTTGCCAAGGAAAATATCGTGAGCAAAATTAAAAATTACCAAAAAAATTATAAGAAACGTATCTTAGGCCCGCGTTGTAGATTACTGAGAGCAGTTTTTTTACCACTGTAGGATTATAAGCTAATAAATGTTGTGGGGAAGGTAAAATATTGTTGACATACATAATTAGTCCAAAATTACTTAATGCTGAAACAGTACAAACCACTCACTGTTCTAAATTAAACACGAGAAGATGTTCATTCAACAATTTATTCAAAATAATTTACATAGCAAGACAACTGAAAAATAACATTTTACCAAGCATGACATAAAACAAGTTAAACCAATTCATATCGTACTTTACATTGTTCAAATTATCCTAAAGTATACAATGAACAAACGAGGTTGAAAGAACCTCGCCAAAATTCTCCTCATACATTTTAAGCTGCAGTTAATAATTTTCAATGAGGAGAAAATATTATAACATTTAAGCTTTTCATAAATTAAGTAACACTAAGAGTGGCCATATAAATTGTATGGCCTGGCACGAGCATGTCGGAGGCTATGCCAAATATTCAGTAAATGGTCGGGATAACACGTTAGCTGAAGATTATGGAGCTTTTTTTATAGATGGGGTTGAAGCGCTTCTAAGGGAAGATGGAATATGGATAGATAGGGAGGAAGAGGAAGGAAATACAGATGGATTGTGAGATGAATGATGAAAGAAAAGGGAGTTAATGACAGCTCTATGGATACAATGACGATTATATTGCTAACAGCGATTTCTACCAGACAACTTTTGGATTGATTAAAAAAAAATACAATAATAAGGGCCCACCCCTCATTATTGTATTTTTTTTTTAATCATCCGAAGATTCAATAGATTTTCTAAAGTTAATACTCGTATCAAGAATGTGGTACAAAACTGTTGTTACATAGATTTGGCAAAATTCGTCACATTTATTTTAATTTGTTGAAGTGTTTTGAAACGCGTTCTTTTAGAATTTCAAGATCATAATATTACTACTGATAGAAATTGTGGTTTTCAAGCTTCTATTATATGTTATTTAGCATAATTTGAAATATTTTCTCTTTTCATTTCAACACAAACGCCATGATACTTTATCTATACCTGACATCTCCTCCCTATTAAAGTTGCGCGATATTTCCGTATGCAAACTGAAAATGCTCTTTTCCACAAAGAATCGCACCCAATTCTTTTATTTAAACAAAGAGACATAAATACAATTTAACACAAAACAAATGGATACAAAGTGCTCGTGCGTTGAATAAGCCACAATAACTAAAGTCCGGAATAAGAAGTGTAGATGCTGGAATGTCGAGCTATGGCCGATATCAAATATTTCTTGGCCATGCAACCGAGCATCGTGCTTGTGCTGCGCTGGACTAATATGGATAGGACTTCAAAAATGTGGATTTAAATTATCCTACAGACCGAATCTCTGACACGACCGGGGAGAGATCAGTCGCAGGACATGGCTTTACTTGCCGTACGGGGGTGTAACACCAACAAATTTCACCTCTTCAAGTTCCAACTCCGAGCTGTTACTGAGAAATTCCTTGTGAAAAAACACAATAACACTTTCTGCACGACCTGGAAAAAAATATGATGTTAAATACGTAGGTGCCTTTCTACCTGGTACAGCAAAACGTGTCTGAACTAGTAAAATGTAGTGGCGATAAACAGCTGAAGAATGATAAAAATAACCAGCCAATCGATAATGATGCAAATGACACTGACATTAAAATTCAACCTCCAACACAGCCAATATTTAATTCAAAAGCCGAAAATCCACACTAACCCAACATTGACGGCATTCAGTATTCTGAAAATGTAAAACAAGCTGTTTGGTGTAAATGTTTCAGTGTAGCGGGAGGTGCGCCGCTGAATTTCACTTATTCACTCTTTTCATAAAGGCCTGTACATTTTGTGCTGAAAACTTTGTAGGGTTGCTGGAAGGCAATTAAAATGCTGCAGTTATTTTGGATAGCCAACACGGTTGAGTACCTACAGTTTTCGGGCGATGAATAAGGTACGTGGCTTCTCTTATTGGATAGGAGTGGCTGAATTGTGTTGTGATGTTCAGCAGTGCTTTTCTGTAAACATCTGTGTGCCAATTCTACTTCAACGTACGCATTAACATTTTGACATTGACAGTTTGCGACTGACATGTGAATATGAACGTTGTTTAAATATTGGTAGCATTGGCCCTCTGACCGTGATAACTTAAGTGCAGTGAAGTGAAATGTCAATCCATAGACATAGCTGTAGTATAAAAGTCTCACAGTGGAATCTTAAGCGATAGTCCAATCAACGGGGCTTATGTGATCCGAATAATTCTCCCGCCTATGAAATTTGGCATTTGATGAAATTAGGTGATACAGATTACAATGTACAATAATACAACATAATTATGCATTTCATCATATGCCAAATTTCATAGGCGGGAGAATTTTTCGGAAGTCTCCATACAACTAATATCCTCGTCGATTGGACTAACATAAAATTAACTGTTAATTCATATAAACGAGCGGAATAACGGTTCATTTCAAGCTCTAAGTGCACAATGTGAGATGTCTACAGATTAAACTGGCAGGTGGAATGACAGTTCACATCACGCTCACTTCACTAAATCTCACGGTGATATTTTAAAAGAATTGAGTGACTGTTCCTATAATAATAAATCGAAAGTAGTCAGAAGGCATACTTGTCCTTAATTTCTTTTTTTTTATTGTAAACCATAGCACGTTATACGTGTAACAGAATAAACGCAATACCTCTTAAGAGGTCATTGTACTCAACATTATGAATAACTTTTACTATGGGAGCAAACCAGAAATCGTTAAAAAAAATAAGCTTTTCGGTGCATTTTGTCGAGTTATGCGCACATAAATGATTGGAGCAATCGAATTTTTTTTGCGATTTCATCGATGGTCTCATAGTGAAAGTTGTTCGTAATGATGAGTGCACTGACCCCATAAGTGTTATTGCGTTTATTCTGTTACACGTTGTATATTTTAAAGTTAGCCCAGCAAACCTTTGGGTATTAGAGGGATATCATAATAGAGGGTAGGATCTAGTCTACATTAAAATTATACATAAATATAAACACATACATATAAATACGATATTATGTCAAAACCGAAAGGAAGTGCTCTTTAACTTTCCTCTTGAACACATCAAGTGAAGGGCTGTCACGTAGGGAGTGTAGGTGCGAGTTGTAGAGACGCACGGCAGTAACAGAGAAGCCATCATAGCGGCTGGAAGTGTGACGTGGAGTATGAAGGAGAAGAGAATGGCAGTGTGACATGGTTTATCCCTCGGGACGAAATACTCAAAGCGTTCACGAAGGTATTGAGGAGAATGGTCGATATAAACAGAAACGAAATAGTTTGATAAAAATGATTGAACGTACTAACATTAGGTATGAACTGGCCAGGGAAACAGTGCATCACTCACCTAATTGGAAACAATAGTACAAAACCATATCATTATTCCTGCAGTGTTATAATACAAGTGCTAACGTCTTTTTGGTCGATTTTTCTCGTCTG
Source organism: Melanchra persicariae (assembly GCA_947386135.1). NCBI lineage: Eukaryota > Metazoa > Arthropoda > Insecta > Lepidoptera > Noctuidae > Melanchra > Melanchra persicariae. The sequence continues at coordinate 8,600,847 of OX376652.1, read as the reverse complement.
CCCCAGCCTGGTGCGGTAGAAAGCTACCTAAGGGTGCTAGCGCACTGGATTAGGTTAGGCTTCAGAAAGAATTGACATTGCATTATGCCGGTTTTTCACACTGCATTACCGACATACTTCGAACGTTAACTTAATTTTGTCATAATCCAGACAAGGTTTATAGAACTTATTCTACTACAATCATTCCAGCTTGTCTCATTTTGCCCCCACGCGTTATTGCTGAATGTTCAGAAAGTACCTAATCATTTATTTAGCAAACAATTAATCTAGGTTACATCAGTGTTGTTACTACAAGAATAGCTGGGTAATAGATGCCCAGCTACTAAAATTCGGTATCTTGAAGAACAGTTTTCAGATGTATTGAAAGATTTGACGGCGCTTTTGAAATTACAATCATAAAGAGACAGTGTTTTCCCCTAACTCCTTGAGCTGTAAGACAAGGTATGGGCATGGTATGAGTCAATTTAAAAAAATATTTATTGTAAATTGTTAGTAGAATGTCACTTTATCTACTCTTATCATTATTTTAATTAAGTATAAATCACTGAAACACCTACTCAATTATAAAATAGTGGTGCTTAATGCGTAATAAAAACTAGCGTTATACACAATTATCTGCCTAGCATTTTCCCAACTAAATTGGGGTGGGTTCCCAGTCACAGTGGCTTTAGCTACGCAGAGGGGCTGCCTACCAGACCTCCACAACCCATTTACAGCGTTATACACAATACACTTATAAAATAAAATTACATAGGTACAGAAAGAAAGTACAAGTGCTGCTAATTTCAAAAGAAATTTCTTAGAAGCTACAGAAGAGAAGAATGAAAAACGTAGAAACAGTGTGTAATGAGATAGAGAAGGAAAGTAGAACACTAGTCAAAAAATGTTCTATTTTTTTCATACAGTCAGTGTGTCTAGAACCTTACAGTAACGTAAGTCAAGCAAGCAGGCTCCACATAGCTGCCAAGATGAATGCCCCACAGTTATGAAATAATAATCCCGCCGCTTCCACTTTTATTTGTTTCACATTTTGGACATTTTTGCTCAGAAACGAGTAAGGTATTCTAGCCGAGTGGATATTGCAAACAGTAAGCATTAAAGAATGAGATATTATGTATAGTATGAGAGTACAGTATCTAGTAGTGTGCTATCTATGTGGTACGTACAGTTAAAGAATCAACTCGACCGCCTGAAGTTGTATATTTGCTTGAGGCTGGGGTTCCTTCTGCAAGCAACTCGCATGCAAGTTAAATTACATTACGCAGCACGAGCGAGCGATTGATCAGATTATACCTCGGTAACCCACAATGTAATGCAACAATGAGATGTGGAAATGTGACCTTCGTAGAGATAGAAACATAGGTCACGCATGTGTACTCGTGAGGTAAGTACCATAGCAGATTCAAAATAATTAAATGATTATTGAAGAGGAATGAATCTAATTGATTTCTGTTATCACTCTATAGACACTGTTAATTAGTGGAAGATTGTTGCAGTGACGTCCAAAGTTTGTTCGAAAACCGAACATAGAGAAATCAAAGGAAGTGAAATATTATTGCAGAATTATAACTGATATTGGTACGTAGATATACTTACAATACTAGCTACCCGCCCGAGACTAGAGGAGCTCGTGGCTAAATTATAACAGCCGCACAGGCCGCTACAAAGTTAAGCAGCGCTTGCCGAGGTTGGTCTGTGGATGGGTGACCATTTTAACATATCGAGACTCCTCTGTGCCTCGGAAAGCACGTTAAGCCGTTGGTCCCGGCTGTCATTTGGAGATCTTTGGCAGTCGTTACGGATTGTCAGAAGCCAGAAAATCTGACACCAGTCTTGCCAAGAAGTACATACCGTGTTACCCATCTAATGGGTTGTGGAGGTCTGGTAGGCAGCCGCTCCACGTAAAATACTGGTATTCAGCTGAAACCGGTTTGACTGGGAGCCGACCCCAATAAAGTTGGGAAACAAGGCTAGGCAGAAGACTAGCGATCCTAGCGATCTTTGCGCGGGTGCACGTTATATGGACAAACCTTTATCTTTTAAGGCTCAAAATTCTATTATATACTTCAAAATTCAAAATTCAAAGACTTTTATGTAAATTTACCTCTCATTGCCCCCTTATAGTGGAAATTTCCAAATTCCTTTCGTACGTTATTTGCAACAAACCTATAAAATTTTCAGCTTTCTAGACTTATAAGTTTTTGTGTTGATTCAGTCAGGACAAACGATTTAAAAAGTATAGATTAACATAATGTGACGACTATTTTATAGATTTTTTAGGGGAGTATACAATCCATAGATCGGTTACTATGAGAAATTATCATTGCGTCATGTCGCGTTGTGCCGGTCTGCCCTTTATCTTAAACCAATCAATATGTATAAGGAAAAAAACATTGCCTATGTTTGTCCGTTATAACGTTTTATTTTATACTTAAAATAAATTACGTTTACTGTCAGTGTCTTCGTTAGACTTCAAAGGGAGAGGTAGCAAATATATTTAAACTTGCTCGTCAAAGGTGAAAAAATATAAATTGACCTATAAATATCAGAGCAAAATGTCTTGTCTTTTGCTTTAAAAGTTTTATGATTTTTAATAATTTAGGACTAACCAAACACGTGTAAGGTTTTTCCGGACTTTTTTCAGCTTTATTTTTTTTAAATTTGAAATGGCTTTCTCTTGACGCGATAGAAGGGGTCTATGATAAAGCGAGCATGCCCAGAAGATGCTTGTTCACTCTTGCTTTGATATGTTGAAGGGAACACATACGCTAGCAGAGAATTCCACACTTTGGCTGTGCGCATAACAAATGTGGAGGAGATGCACTGAGTACGGATATCGACCAAGTGCGGATGGTACCCAGCAGTACCTACGTCTGGTATTCCGGTAGAAAACGGTTTCATGCACAAATGGCATCATAACCTGAAAACGAAAATTCTTCCTAATACTTTATACAAAATTCTAAAAAAGGTGTCGAGAAAAATACACTCCGCATTTTTCGTAATGCAAGTCCATCGGGTCGCACCCCTTCTTCGCAAACAGTCCAAAAGCATGGAAAGGAAGCATATTTTATTTAAAAACCTCTCGACATCAAAAACTAGCTTTTAGTCGACAATTTCGCGAATCATACCTGCCGTTAGCAAGACAGAATTCGCAATAACAGTGCATTTTTGCTGAAACGAAAAATATAGTATTTTTTGTAGCTACCGTCGCAGTTTTTAAAATTCCCTCTGCGTTAAGAATTGCATTTTTCATCAGCTACTCAAACAGGTAGAAGTGGAGTGGGAATTTTGCTAAAAATCTGTTTCAAAACTTTTTACTGAAATTGTAAGCAAACGGTCAAGTAAAATACAGAAGCATTATTGCTCTTATAAAAAACAGTATTCATCTTTATTTTTTACCACTTTTTACATCAATCTTTTTTCAAATAATCTATTAAAGATTGGACATAAAGAATTGAATTGCCATAATTAAAACATTGTCAACGAGAGGTGAAAACATGAAAATTCTCAATTTTCTAGTAAATAATACCGGTGGTTTGAAATTAGGAATGTAAGGGAAAAATAAAGACGACACAGTGCGTTGAAATTTTGCGTAAAATTACGTAAATTGGAGACGAAGAAGACTGGACACGAGAAGAGACATTACAAGCCAACTTTGATGCGTTTTATTTTTGTCAATTTTTATTGATTTGGAAAAGCAAAAAATATGTCCAATATTTTTTTGGGGTTCCGTACCCAAAGGGTAAAAAAGGTAAAAAGGTAAAAAGGGTAAGGGTATTCGACTCCGCTGTTCGGGTGTCCATCTGTCTGTCTGTCACCGGGCTGTATCTCGTGAACCGTGATAGCTAGACAGTTTAAATTTACACAGATGATGTATTTCTGTTGCCGCTATAATAAAAAATACTAAAAACAGAATAAAATAAATATTTAAGTGGGGCTCCCATACAACAAACGTGATTTTTTATAATAAATCTGAGTGATAAATAAAAATAAAATAGATTAATATTTTTTTACCGAGGAAAAATCCTTATTTGCAGTTCACAGTTAACTGCCCCGCTAGTTAACATTTTAGTTCAATCATTTTGAAACGGAGTATACGTTTATTTTTCAAACTTTTAGGGATCCTTGAAGTGTGCGCCGGCCGAATTTTAATTACCAAACCTGATTCTGAACTACGGAGTTGGCTTTTTGAACGGATGCTGAACTACGGAGTAGTTTTTCAAATGCTAGTGATGTATGCGTAGGCAGCGGTTCAAAGCCAGCTTGTTATTTTTTCCAGGCAAAGTTACGTGAATTTCATGTAGGTACACTACGGAGAACAAACTAGCCTGAAGTGGAATTGATAGTTGCGAACAATGCTAGTTTTGAAGCCGAATTTTAATTGAGCAATTATTATAACAGACACAAGTAACAAGAGATTTGTGTAAGAAACGACCTTTTAAAAAAAACTTTAACAAATATTATTTGTGAACAATGGCTCGCAGTTTTTTTTTTGGTCGAATTTTTTGGAAGTAACACAAACAACAAGTACATAATAAACACAATGTAAAAAAAACACTTTTCCGCTCGATTGCGGAAATAGAAAAAGGAAATGCACTGCATTGTGAGCCTAAAAGTGGTGTAAGGGAATGTCCAGCGCTGGACGTCTTCCAGCTGATATGATGATGAGACAAAATGGTGCCTCGGAAAGATTTGTTCCCAACAATCATTCGTAAATTTTTGAAAATAATTGTTCTGGTAGTCAGAAAACTGTCAAACTATTTTACAAATGGGTATCGTGTACTCAGCATGTGGTTACTGGGTTGTGAAGGTCAGGTAGGCTAACTAAACTGGATAACTTTTTTTCCAGTGCGCAAACTTTGAGAACCACTTCTGCCCATGTAAATGAACAACTTTCCCCAAGAAAGCCATAGTCAATTCCTAAAAAAAAATTTGAACTTCCCATACAAAATTGTCATCAACTGACCACAATTTGTATGGGAGACTCAATTTTTTTTTTAGGAATTGACTATGGCTTTCTTGGGGAAAGTTGTTCATTTACATGGGCAGAAGTGGTTCTTAAAGTTTGCGCACTGGAAAAAAAATTACCCAGTATAACTGATGAGCTATAATAGGCGCTAGATAAACTTGCAATAAAGTACATTGACCTTTCCCTTCGTAGAAAGCCGAACAATAAATTATGAACCGTTTTTCATTACTATCACGATAGAAGTCGATTCAGAACAGCTTTATGTCTTCAATTCTGTTTTTGATATTGAGAAAATCAATAAATGCATGTGGGTCAATGACCGTTATTGCACATTTATCTGGCGCCTACTATATTTGGTCGGACTTGGAGCTGACCCTAAAATAATAGGGTAAATGAGAGGCTGGTAATAAGTTTGAGCTGTCTCAAATAAATATCCTGATGGCAAAATATGATGAATGGACAATGTGTATCTCTTTTTTTACATTTTTCTCACATATAGAAGCAACAAAGATAATGTAACCAGGATTATTGTAAATCATAAAATGGTTTAAAAGAGTGTCCATGGAGTTTCTTGCACGTTCTTCTCCATAGAGATCTACGCTTTGGAACGTGCAAATAGCTTCATGTTTTTGACTGACTGACTCTGACAATTCAAAAGTACCTGTAAATGGTTTATTTGAAATAAATGCTTTGACTTTGACTTTGTACATTTAGTGCTTGTTTAACTTATTCACCGAATAAAGGAAGGATAAAAAAAATCATAATTATTTCCCCGTTATGAAACCTGCAACGGTACAATGCAAGAAAAATTCAATCACCTAAATGTTATCGAGAAACTTAGCCTGCCATTATTAATAACATTTATTAATTATGAGAGAAGGATACATTATAAACCACTTTTTTATTATTTTTAATGTAAACGCAATTTTAGTCACAGTTATGCGACTATTTAAATTGCGGTAATTATATTTTACGCTGTATAAACGGAACAATGGACATATGAGTAACTAACTAGCTTTTACCCGCGATTTCGTACGCGTATATCCCGTTGTTACCCGTTCCCGTATAGTCCAGCCCTCCTCATAAATGTGGCTATCATATACAAAAAGTTTATTACAAACACAAATAGATCATTCAAATTATTTTTTATGATTATTTTGTTTAACCATCTGAGGCTCAGGAAAAAAAACAAAAATTCTAATCAACAAAAACAAAATGTTCCAGATTGTAGTGACATTTCGGTAGAATTTGTAAACTATATACATTTTTAGCCTTCCTCATAAATGTGGCTATCTTATACAAAACGTTGGTTTGAAAAAGCCTAATTTAAAGACTATATTCCAAGAAAAGATAATTCAAATTATTTGTTATGATTATTTTGATTAACCATCTGAGGATCAAAGCCTAAACCACCAACTCTTAAAGCAGTATTATTTTAATATTGCTTCCAGTAGGAAAGAGACGGAGCTATACGTCCTTTATAGCTCCGTCTCTTTCCCACTGGAAGTAATATTGAAGTTATACTGCTTTAAGAGTTGGTGGTTAGGCCCCAGATAGCTCGGAAAAAAAAATTGCATTCTAATCAACAAAAACAAAATGTTCCAGATTGTAGTGACATTTTGGTAGAACTTGTTAACTAGATATAAAAACTGTTCATTCTGTCAACGTCGGCTGTCGCTGGAAACCAGCGTCATGCTTGGCGCAAATAAAGTCTTTTTCTTTCTTTATATAGGTACATTTTTGACTTTCAAACTTTCATTGGTATCGCTGATAAAAATGATCCCATTTTCTTACAAATCTATACAGAGTGTTCCAGAAGTAAGTGGTCATATTTAAGGGTGATGTTCTGTATTTTCTATAGAATAAAGATACATTAGCAACGTTCGCATTCGTATCTCAGTTACAATCTGTCAAAATGTATGAAAATTGAGGCTTTCTGCTGACTGAAATGCGAATTCTTACGTTGCTTAAAAATGAGAAGAACTGGCCCTCTGATCATGTGCAATACAATAAATTCTATACAAATTCAATAGTTTCCAATTCGTCAGTGTGTTATTAAGAAAAATGAGTTTACGTTTTCACACTTTATTTTTCAATCTTACGGCGTTTGCAATTATCCGGTGACAGATACACTCCATCTGGGAGAACGGAGTGTTATGTCGGCCTCATATCTAATACCTGCCGATATGAGTAAATATTTTGACATTTCTATAATTACTATCTCGTATAGAATGTCACTTTCTCTAGAGGTGAGGCCATGACAGCTGCGGGATACCGCTGGATGTGAGGATCATAAGACCGATCAACGTTTAGCCTTTTCAGGAAAAAATTCGTATACGATAATTTTGTGAAATGCAAAAGTGCAAATTGTCGCTTACTGCTTAATCATCATCTGCCTTGCCTTTTCCCAACTATATTGGGGTCAGCTCCCAGTCAAACCGGATTCAGCTGAATACCAGTATTTTACATGGAGCGGCTGCCTACCAGACCTCCACAACGCATTAACTGGGTAACGCGTTACTTCTTGGCAAGACTGGTGTCAGATTTTCGGGCTTCTGACAATCCGTAACGACTGCCAAAGACAAATGACAGCCGGGACCAACGGCTTAATCGGGGTTTCCGAAGCACGGAGGAGTCGTGGTTTTAATATTCGCTTACTGCTTAATCTTTCTCCTAAAAAGTCTCGATGTGTCTTTCGTTTCAGAAAAAAATGGCCGGAAAACGAATAGTTTTTTAGTTTTAGACTTAAATTAACTGGCAATAAAAATCCTTTTTGAAATCATTCAAGAAACCGTTATACTGCAAACATTTTACGAAATAACAGGATTCCTTATTCTGATTAGTACCGTGACGTTGACGAAAAAACATTGTTTCAATTAATTTTGTAATTTTTTTAATTAGTTCCATTCAAAATCTTCATGGTTTAATCAGAACCGTTCGTATTTGGCGACCATGTTGGCAATACTGTGGCTCATAGTTTGGGTAAGAAAAAATATTAATTACTAATAATTAGTATTAATCCTAGATAATTAATAAATAAATACAGGGTGACTGATTGCGTTCCTTGAAATGGGTGTTACCAGAACTAATTTGCAACTATTTTGACCCCGATAACTTTGGATCCACATTGGGTTTATTTCGAGTTATAAAGTAAGGGGTGCTCCGAAAAATGTGTCCACCAGTCTCTCAGTATTTGGGTACGTTGTGAGTGGTGGTTGGGCCACTGTTCTTATAGATTGCGATGTCAATCCTAACAACACAAAAATGTGAAAGTCTGTAAGTTTTGGATGTTTTTTAATCAATCACGCCTGCGCGGATGTATAAGTTTGACACACACATATTCCATGTCCTGGAGTAGAACTTACGATATCCCGTCGTTTGTTTCCATGGGATCATCTACGACTGTCGCTTGAGTATAGGCTACAAATGCCAGTTACGAAAAATATATGAATTAGAAACTGAAGTGGCAGTGGGCAGGGCACATTACTCGCAGAACAGATGATCGATGGGGCCGAAAAGTTCTGGAGTGGCGACCACGTACCGGACGACGTTGGAAGGCCTCCCACAAGTTGGACCGATGACCTGGTGAGGGTTGCTGGTAGCCGGTGGATGCGAGACGCACAGGACCGGTTGTTGTGGCGACACTTGGGGGAGGATTATGTCCAGCATTGGACGTCTTTCGGCTGATATGATGAACATGATGATATAAATTGGATAATATGTATTTATTTGTTATCCGTACGAGCCGTGTGAGCTATGTTCACAAGATGGTCGTGTCAACTGACATAATATCAACGTTAACGATTGTCGAGCTGTAGGTGGTTTTACAACAGCGAGGCGAGGCGTGGATGGGATGGGCGAGAATTGAAATCACGCTTACCCTTTTACACCGCACCGTCTCGCGATGGCCAGCGCTGCCTCGCGTCGTCTCACGATATTAATATTAAAACACTAATAAAGTTCAATACTGTACTACCAAATACTTCAATTCTCGCCTCGCCCATTCACGAGCATCTATGACCTTTTACACTAAAGATTTCAATTCTCGCCCATCCCGTCCACTCCTCGCCTCGCTGTAGTAAAACCACCTTAAGAGATATATTTTCGGCCGATTATATAAAATATCCCATACATTTGGACTTTTCGACTATCGTTTCTGTGTTTAGAGCCCTAGGCTCGACACAAAGTGCCATTCTGTGAGCGAATGCGATCATCAAAATGTCAAAATAAGAAATGTTTAGGTGACATTTTAACATTGTCAATCCTATACATTTTTGACGGTTTAACAATGGCCTTCACCACGCTACCGCTGACAGAATGTCACTAACTTATCGAGAGCTTCTTGTCTTTCTGTTTATATGAAATTGTCATACACTATCTTTAACCACATTAAACTTTAGGCCACAGTTGCAGAAGCATTTTACGATGATTATAGCTGGTACACGTCGGACGATGGTAAGATATATTAATATATTTTTATCATTCAAGACATAGGCCCATATCCCAAAACGTCAACTCCAACTCCATCGGAGCTTGTCATAAATTGAAGTTTTTGCATTTGTTTTTAGTTTTAGTACGAAAACGTCAAATTGACAACCTATCATTGACATTTTCGTGCTCATGTTGGAGTTGGAGTTCGAGTTGAGTTGGAGTTTACGTTTTGGAATATAGGCCATAGTCTTGACTACTTGGAGAAGGCAGAAGCGTGTTTTACACAAGAGTTCCTTATATAAGGTCCCATTAAAATAGGTGGACAAACTTTTAGGAATCATTCAGACCACCAAAATAAGGACAATGGTAAAAAAAGAAATATAAGAAAATCGCATTAGATACCTACAGTTAAAATAGTCTGAATGATTCCTAAAAGTTTGTCCACCTATTTTAAAGGGACCTTATATAACAGAGTTCAGGACCACGGAAGGATTTTCTTTACATACAAGCTTGAATTATGTTAGAGAGTATCGATCGAGAAGACAGAAGTTTTTTTTTGTCTTCTCTTCTATATTTTCTGTAACTTATATGGTATACGTAATAAAGAGTATATTCTATGTTCCGTATTCGGCTCACTAAATCCATGGAAGATTAGGAGAGTCAGCTTCCAGACTTATTTCTGTGCTCATCATCAAGTCCATTTTATTGTTGAAGGTTTTTGAAGGCGAAACCGGTTTATTTTATATTTTTTTCATTACAGGGGTATCTAACGCAAGGGCCTTTGACTCGCAAAGATTGGCCCGTGAAAATTTTACCAATAGTTTGAGAAGGTTCGCGGAATCATACGTCCGCGACCCCTCAAGAGGTATGAAGAATTTTGAGAAAAAAAAAATACTTAATCAAAAGTAATACTTTCTCGTATTTTAAATAACCTATTTTACAGAAGGGGACGAGGAATTGACAATGTCAAAAGTAAAATCAAGTAAATATTATTCACACTTATTACTTTTAGTCTATAGTCATCTGATGAAGTTTGCGGTTCAAAGTTGGCCAGAGTTCGCTCAGGATATAGAGGAATAGAAAGAGAAAGGGAAGGATTTGCCCAGCAGTGGGACACAAACTAGACTAACTAAAAAATGTCTTAGTCGTATTAAGGATAGCGTAGCTCATATGCTGCCTTACGCTCGATGAGCGTAAGGCATTTGCGAACCGTAGCAATTTTTCTGCTGATGCAGTAACAAACTGATGTGACACAGTTTATTGTATATTTTTTTTTTATTCTATTGGACGAAATGAGCCATATAAAGGCCGCGGAAAACCGCTTGATGCGAGACGCACAGGACCTATATAGTCGTCTCTCAAGTATCATCATATTGCGGTCAATATGGAAAAGCTTAAGAAGACTATGTCCAGATGTGGAAGTCTTTTGACTGACTTTCAATTCAGCCAAAAGACGTCTGTCATTTTTTTTTTCTTATCAAAATGGGGACTTTGTATTGTTTTTTCATTAATGAAGTCTTTAACAATCTTTTTTTAGGACTACGGTCACTGAAGGTATTTAAACATACTGGCAAGCCGAGAGATTTTGGTGAGACCAACTTCTTTTTATTAATTATTATATTAGGGTATTTCATAGAATTTTAAATTTATCGGATTATTCAAAATCTAGGAAAAAGAAAAGCTATTTCAAAAACACGCCAAAGTTACAAATTAAATCCAAACAGCACTGCTATCATTTGTCGCTTAAAAAGTATTGAAAAATATTTGAAGCGTATAACTTTTGCTCAACGTTCTTGTGGCTTACCCAACAGAAACCGTTGGGTAAGCCAAAAGAACGTTTTTCAGTTATTTACCTAACATTATGGCCCATATTCCAAAACGTAAACTCCAACTCAACTCCAACTCCATTGGAGCTTGTCATAAGTTGAAATTTTTGCATTTGTTTAATCATCTCTCGAGTACGAAAACGTCAATTAGACAAGATTTTATTGACATTTTCGTGCTCATGTTGGAGTTTGAGTTCGAGTTGAGTTGGAGTTTACGTTTGGGAATACAGGCCATAGTAGTCACTTATAAAATGCTAAATGTTGATTGCAGCGATAATGTAGCTCGATCAATTAAATCATTCTCGTAGTCGGATGAGTACTTGTAATAGTACTACATACCTAAAAAAAATATTATGTTCCCTTTCATATTCACTCATATTTTACGGAATTTAAATTAAGGCGCACTGTTAAACTTTTAGAATATATTTAAGGAAATCATGGCCAGTAATTTAAAAAACGCGTTTGTGATCGTAAGATCATTTAACTAGGTACTTCTTTTACTAAAGTTCTTCAAAATGTTTCTTTATGTTTTTACTATTGATAACGTATTAAAATATATTTTGTCTGCCTGCCGAATTGGTAATTTTTAACTGATTTAAAGTGATTTATTTACACAAATCTTACTGACATTTGGATGTCAGTATTATCTAAATGAGATACTCAGCGCGCGCTAGAACAGGTAAAACTTTAAAATTGTTGAACATACTTTTAATTATTTTATTTCTCTGTAATGTAACTTTTATTCTTTGATTTTGGCTATTGCGTTCTATACTATTTGTGTTCTGTTTTGTTATTCTATGTGTTATTCTTTATCATCCACAGCCCAACTTCGCCCACTACTGAGCATTTGCCTGTCTTTTCTTGTGCCTATCTCCGCGATCTACGACTTACCACTACGTCTACTTCATTCACGTTCTACCCGTGCTGGAAACTATATCGTCTACACATCTTGCAGCCGGACAACCAACACTTCTCCCTCTATCTGTTAATATTTTACTTAATTTTTAACTGATTTGAGTGTTTAAGCTGATGTGCAACGTGTTTTTTTTTTATTTTTGCTGCTTGGTTGTTTCGATAAAAGATTGTATGTGGTCACAGTAAATTTTTCAACTTGTTTCATTTATTTATACGACTCGCTATTAAAAGCATGTAGCGGTTCACAATTAATTTATATTTTCCGCTTAATTTTGAATAAAAGGGCGGTTTATGAAAAACTTAATTTTGTTTTTATTTATCAACTTTTTTCGATTATGTTTTACAATATCCACAGGTATGGGTTGATAATTTGATGCTCCTTATTTTACCTTTCATGAATGGGTCTGTGAATACCTGTTTTTAATTTAACACTTATCAAACAAATGTTTCAGAATCAAATAAAGGGCTATTGCTTCCGTTACGTGAAGGAGGTAAATATCTAATAATATGGTTTGTATTTTTTCTATTCATATCTTTTAAAATCCACGAAGATACCTATACTGATATCAATGTTTATTTAAACTCGAAGTATAATGACTTTTGTGAGGCTCGTGGCAACGTTAAAGCAGGCGCTATGGTCGATGAAGAAATTAATTTAGTCGTGGGTACCATTCATACAGATCGACTATCGAAGCTGTCATAATGTAAAAATATGGCCTTGAACTTTTGATATTCAGAAGCCTGAAAGCCTGAGAATCAGTCTTACCAAGACTTTTACATCCAGTAACTGGGCTGTGGAGGTCAGACAAGTAGACGCATGGAAAATACCGATAATCAGCTGCATTCAGTTCAACTGGAAGTCAATCAAAAAGGCTATGCAGATAATGCAAATATAAAGCAAGCTACAGTCAACCGCACTTCTATAGTAACAAAAGTCCATTCTACGCTGAGCCAGGCTCGATGTCAAAGTATTGACACCCATTGACACCGAAATGCTGTCGACTTTAGCTAATATACTAGTAAAGGTTCACGTTGAATGGGCGACTCAAAGATGCGACAATGTGTTTTCATAGGAATGATTCTACTATGGTAGGCGCCAGATAAAATTGGAATAAAGTACATTGACCTTTTCCTAATATCCCTTCGTAGATACCCGAACAATAAATGTTGAACCGTTTTTCATTACTAGAGAACGTAAAGGGCCACGATAGAAGTCGATTCAGGACAGCTTTATGTCTTCATTTCTGTTTTTGATATTTAAAAAGTCAATAAATGTATGTAGGTTCATGACCATTGTAGAATAGAGAGAGGAGCTCGTGGCTAAACACTAGCAGCCACGCGGGACGATTTTTGAGGTTAAGCATTGCTTGCCGAAGTCGATCGGTGGATAGGTGACCATTTATTACACAACGATACTCCTCCTTGCTTCGGAAACCACGTTAAGCTGTTAGTCCCTGTGTTGGTGGCTGTCATAAATTGTACATTAAAAAATAATCTGATACCAGTCTTACCCAGATACTGGGTTCTGGAGTCAGATAACACGCTCCATGTAAAATACTAGTACCCAGCTGAGCCCAAAATGGTTAAGAAAACACTAGTATGACTGGTTTTAATCTATCTGTAGAACAAAATTCCTTTTTCACCGCATTCGTCTGATTGAGAGTAGTTAGTTATTTCAAGAACATTTTAATAAAAAATCTTCTTCCACAGGAAAGTTTTGTACGATGGGGAGGCACACAAAAGTGAACTGCAACCATTGCACGTGCGTCGCCGGTCAACTTTACATGTGTACTGGAATGATATGCGCTAAAGCACAGAAAAGTAAGTCGGTTCTTTTCTTTGTTATACGACAACATTCGTGGCTGCTGTGTTTGCGAAACACTGGAACGAGATGAAGCGAGACGCAAAACGAAAAATTCCTGTACTATTACAACATACAAGGTGTAACATTTAATGGCCAAAATCTGAAAACGGGTCATCATTATGAACTTCTACTACAAGGCGAACCCTGAAGCTTTTCAGTTCATTAAGTCGAGTTATACAAACATAACTTTTACTATGAGATGGGACCAACACTTATATGCGCGTAACTCGACAAAATATACTGAGCAGCTGTTTTATTATTTGCGATTTCGGGGTTGGTCCCCAAGTAAAAGTTGTTCATAATGATGAGTACAATGGCCCCTTTTCAGGTACCTATTGCGTTTATTATGCCTACACACCTACCTACACACTGTGAAGCGGTTGATTTTTATTGGTAATTTCTGTGTGATCTTTGGTAAAATTGATCATAATGATAAAAACAATGACGGTTTTTCAGTTTTTCTGTTACACCTTGTAAATGCATTCCTTTCTACTTGCACATTTTATGAGCGCGTCTGCCACAAAATTATTGCCTAATAATATTTTTATCTACACTCACAACGGAATGTTCCAAATATGAGTTCAAAAACGAATGCATAAACACGTACTTTTTTTTTGTGAATAGATAATATTTAAAAAAAAAACCATTACAGTTCAAAGTTTTCCTTCGATTTTTAAAAAACTGCATCATGAAATAACTTTTTAATTTTTATAGCACACTTTTTCTTTTTTAATTTTTGGCGCGGGCTCATTGACTTAAGTCAATGAGCCAGCTTTTATCTTTGTCTATGGATGAGGGCGCTGCGTAGTCATTCGAATACGCAATGAGAATATCCGCCATATTGGAATAAACTATTTTTCCACTTATTTTATTTCAACTGTATGAGTGAAGATAAAACAATGTATGCAACGGCATATAATTAGGTATTAAAACACTCGTGTGATGCTATTGTCACACTCGGCTACGCCTCGTGTGATAAACCCACACTCGTCACCCTTTTTAAATGGTCGTTTCATAAACTACTATTACGTTTCTGTCAAAATGTTTGAGTAAGTAAAAATTTATAAACAATTTATTATCTGCATGAAAAACTCCGTACTGCAGAGGTTTTACTTTTGGCAACACATACTGAATGTTTCATAGCCCGAATGGAACAAAGAACACGCCCATTCACACGTCAACGGCAAGGTTATTTGTTAACCGCTCTGGGTCCACAATATCACTTGTCAGTTTTAAAACACTGCATGGTATTTTTTTTATTGCAGTTTTAATATTATTCTCATAAATTAACTTCGACCTATAATCAAGTAAGAAATGATCTGACTACTATTTAGAAAATAGCACTCGTTCATACAAAATGCATATGTCGCAACCGTCGCAACCAACCAGTTTTATTAGCCGTTTGATTACAGCCTAGCCTTTTCATTACCGGAGGACACGGTGGAGCATACGGTGGAGGTCTGCCCCGCTTGGGCGGAGCACCGCCGTGTCCTCGTCGAGGCGATCGGCGGCGGCGACCTCTCGCGTCCGGCCCTGGTTCAATCCATGGTCCGGAGCGAGGAGGCATGGGAAGCCGTCACCTTCTTCTGCGAAGCAGTAATGCTAGTGAAGGAGGAGGCGGGCCGCGTGAGGGAGAGACAACCCTCACGCCCCAGCCGCCGTGGCATAGGGAGACGCACCGGGCGTCGGGAGTCGCTGTGCGATTCCCGGCCACCGTAGGTGCGGGTCTGCGGACGGCGAGCGTTGGGTGGCTCGTCGTCCGATCAAAGCCAGACCCAGGCCGGCGCCTTGTGTTCCACGCGCGCCTCAAAGAGATGTCAGCATAGGAGTAGGGGCCCGTTAGGGCCGGTGCCTGCCAGGGTTGCGGATTTTGTTCGAAAGAGTTACCGCGGCCCTGGAACGTAAAAGGCACTAGGAGGAGCATGGATGGGTTTTAGTCAGTAAAAGTCTGACACTCCCTGCCGCTCCATCCAGAGCGGGAAGGGGAAGGGGTCACTTGATGATTTCCCATCCTTAAAAAAAAAAAGCCTTTTCATTACACATCTTTATTTCAATATCATTTAATGACTTGCCCATATCACTTATGTCGCTGATGAAAAGGCTAGACTTTTAATGAAACGACTGATTAAGCCAACTGGCTTAATCAGTCACGTTACCTTTAAGTCATCGAACAATCTTTGTTTTACAATAAATGGGGTAAATTGTTAATGCAAAAAGTTTTATATATGTCGCAGCCAACTGGTTTAATTAACCATTAAATTGACTGCCTAGTCTTTTCATTGAACGGCGCCGTTTAGTCAGCAGCCTAAATGACATCCAGCCAACGCGTCTTATATAACATAATGAACGAGCTAGCTGGATACTAAGGAATTTATAACGTCAACTGTACAAGCTTTCATTGACGTTTTCGTGCTCATGTTGGAGTTGAAGTTCGAATTGAGTTGGAGTACACGTTCTGGAATATGGGCCTTTATGTCATTATAAAGAAATAAGGAAAAAATAATGATAGTTATCTGTTCTATTTGGATTAATTATTTTTAACGTTTTTCAGAACCACAAGGTCCGGAATCTTGTCAGGAAGGAAGAAAACGTAAAATAGATTCTTGTAATTACTGTTATTGCCGAAATGGACATGAAATATGCTCGACGAAAGATTGCAAACAAAAACATTGTGAGTTTTTTTTCAATTGTTTGTAATTTAATAAGATATTGAACTAAGTTGAATACCGCCTCTATTTCGTTGTACCACCGCTTTATTTAGTTTTTTTATCGTGACCTATGTCAAAAGATCGTTATACAGTAGTCCGGTCAAGTTAGCTCATTTAATTTGGGTAAGGTATTTTTTTTTTGAAAAAAAAAAATCAAGGTTATGTAAAAATGGTTATTTTTTGCATTTTTCATAAAAAAAGGTATTACTGCTCCAGTGTTGATTTGTATATACGCGACGTACTTTTTTGCATACCATAAAGAATACAAACAACTTTTTGAATCGTTATATTACTATCTCAGAAACGGTGACTCTTAGGAGAAAAAATCTGTATAGTAATAACAGTACCTACACACTGGTAATTGCTTTAGTCCGATTTATTTTCATTTCTTTAGATTAATAATTTATTTTGTTTTTAATGTACTGACATTACTTTTTGACTCTGACATTAGTTACTTATTATTTATTTTGACATCGATCGTATTAGGACATTAATTTTATTCTTTGACATTACTTTTTCATATCAATTTATGTTTTAATTTTTAAATGATAATTGATGACATTGTTTTTATTGGAGTAATTGGTTTGGATCATATTTATGAAATTGTGTGTTTGGAATTTTAATTTACAATACGGTACCTATGATTTTTATAATAATTAGTGACATTTATAATTTGAATAATAATTTTGCATGCCTAAATTGGTAAAATACAGTGAACTGCGCATTCACCTAACAGCTGGAATGTAATTATGTACTGTGTTTCGCAATAAAGATTGAAATTGAAATTAAAAAGCAATAAGACAATTTTATAGACAATTGCTTGATCTACAAATTTAGTCGGACCTATTTTTATGATAAAACTTACCGTTTGGCTGAAAACGCAAAAAAAAAAACAAATTTGCGAACTTTAACGTTGCATGTCTAACTTGACCAGGCTACAGACTGACCAGCAGTTAAAAGCATTCTCTGAAATGGTTTTTCCTAGAGCGCAATGATTTGCTTTACTGGTTTCACCGGCTGACAGCATTAAAATACTAATTAGGAAATGCCAGATCTTACCTAATCTGATGAACCAAAACTCACCACACTCACATTAAACGTATTAAGAAAACCGCAACAAGCAAGGCATTCATAAAAAAATGTGTACTATCATAAAAATTATACCTTCTCTGAATAACTGATTTTTTAATTTGCTAAAATTAGTGAGCACTGTTATACTTTTTGTGTGTTTGTACTGTAAGTTTTATATCAAGTGCTCTATGTTTATTTCGAGTAAACTGCCTCAATAACCAAAAGATGTTTCTAGACTTTACGACGCTTCATTTCAAAAGTTATTGGTAGATACTTTTTATAACATGTTATTTGAGTGATTTATTCGTTCATGAGCTTCCGAGAAAGTATCAGTCTCCCAGAACAGAATGGAATTTAAAAAATAAAAAGTATCAGTCTAACTCCCAGAACAGAATGGAATATAAAAAGTATCAGTCTAACTCCCAGAACAGAATGGAATATAAAAAGTATCAGTTTAACTCCCAGAACAGAATGAAATATAAAAAGTATCAGTTTAACTCCCAGAACAGAATGGAATATAAAAAGTATCAGTTTAACTCCCAGAACAGAATGGAATATAAAAAGTATCAGTTTAACTCCCAGAACAGAATGGAATATAAAAAGTATCAGTTTAACTCCCAGAACAGAATGGAATATAAAAAGAATCAGTTTAACTCCCAGAACAGAATGGAATATAAAAAGTATCAGTTTAACTCCCAGAACAGAATGGAATATAAAAAGTATCAGTTTAACTCCCAGAACATAATGGAATATAAAAAGTATCAGTTTAACTCCCAGAATGGAAAAAAATGTCATAAAAAATGTTAAAGACTTCGATTACTCAACAAACCAATTTGCAGAAAAAAAGTTGCATCGCTGGTGTGACGAGTACGGTATTTGGGCCCACCAATCATCCCCTGGGCGGTATTTAAGCCCACCAAATACCGTCCTGGGGATGATTGGCGAGAGAACCAAGACTGTTCTGCTCAGTAGGTTCACTGAACTCCATGTGTTACGAGACCGCTGGTTTCTTCATTTTTTTTCTTTTTCACTACGTACATTGATTAAAATCATAATTCTTGTTACTAACAAACTTGCCTTGCCTGTGTTTTTTTTTTTTGTCCGAAATAAACGATTTTTTTATTTCCGTGGTGAAAACGTTGTAACTAAGCTCTAGCACAATCCATTTCGAAGAATGCACTTAATTACCAGTGACTCTGTTTGAGTATACATTTGCAAAGGCATTTGCCAATTTTTTAACCGACTTCTAAAAAAGGGGTAGGTTCTCAATTCGGCAGTATTTTTTTATGTTTGTTGACTCATAACTTCGTCAATTTTATGAACCGATTTGAAAAAACATTATTATATAAAAGGATATACTTTCCACTTTCCTTATTTTATTAGTCCTATCGAAATTTCATCAAAATCGGTTCAGTGGTTTGGTTTTTAAATCAAAATAACTGGCAAAAATATGTCATCCAAGTAAACGAAATTGCGGATTTTGTTTTATTGTGACTTTCCAGTAGTGGTTATGGATTACGAAAAATTATAAAGTACCTACTAAAAAGTATAAAATTAAAAAAAAAACGTTAAAAAAAATGCAACCGACTTCCGAATAAAAAACACAACAAAGTATAAAATAACTTTAAATTCGGAAGTCGCTGTTTTTGGCTGTTTCTTCGTTTTATGACACCGACTTTCGAAATTAAAGTTTAATTTCGGAAGTTGGCGTCAAATTATATTTATTTTATAGTTTGTTGTGTTTTTTATTGGGAAATTTAGTTTTACTGTCCGTAATGACTTCAGTAGCCTCAGTATGTAATAGATGGTTACCAACCCACTGGATGACCGCGGCTAGCGTTGCTTAACCGTTAAAATCGGCTTGTGCGCCGTGCGTCTGTTACTACTGACCCAGGAGCTTCTCGTCGCAGAACGATGATAATGTTTTTTAATAATTTTCAGCGCATTTGTTACTGAGAACTAGGTACACCTGTCAAGAAGGGGCTCAAGAATGGAAAGATTGTAATCGGTGCATTTGTCTCAACGGAGAAGAATTTTGCACTACCAAATATTGTAAAAATAAACATATGAAGCTCAAGAACACACCTGCGCCAAATACATCACCACTAAATAAACGTAAGGCTATTTAAATACAGACAACTCCTAAATGGCAGTGGAGAGGGCACATTATTCGCAGAACAAATAGTCGATTAATACCTAACTAGTGTGATCGGGGTGTTTAGTTACACTTCTGCTTAACCTTTATGGGCAATATAGGCGTGCTATTAAGTTGGTATTTTATTATTTTAGCACTATCTGAAATACGTATGGAACGTTGTTACAATGGAAAAACTAAAGCAATTGGCTGCAAACTTTGTAAATGTACGCATAATCAGTGGCGCTGCTCAAAACCATTATTTTGTGACTTGACAAAGTCGAAAAAGAAACCTCGTATGTAATTTAGCTTATCAATATAATAATATATAAAACTCTTCCGTTTCAGTAACGAAAGAGTGACTGAGTGATTGAGTGACTGATAGACAACGCACAGTCGAAACTGCTGGTCGTAGAAAGCTGAAATTTGGCATGTAGGTTCCTTGGGGAGTGTAAAAGAGCATTAAGGATTTATTAAGACCATTTCCCGAAATTACTACGGAAATAGGCAAATACAGGATATGCGCGCACGAAGTCGCGGGCAACAGCTAGTCTATACTCATATTGTAAAGAGTTAAAGTTTGTGAGTTTGTGAGGTTGTAGGGGTAATCTCTGAATCTACTGAACCTATTTTGAAATTTTTTTTCGTATATATGATAGCCACATTCATGAGGAAGGCTAAACGGGAACGGGAAATTCCAACGGAATATACGCGTACAAAGTCGCGGGCAGTACAGTGACAGTACTAACATCATTAAACATCCTACATACACAAGCTGGCATCATTAAAAATATTTCAGAACTAACTTCTGCTCGTGACTTCGCCAGCCTGGAAGATAGTCATTATTGTACCATGAAATAAAGTTCAAAATTCGTGTCAAAGAGCATTGTTAAAATTCCCAAATTGTTTAGAACTGACCACGTAACATTTCTATAGCGCATGCCAATCCTATACATTTCGGACTTTTTTGGTAATCGATAACGTTGATAGAATTACACTTGTTTCAGCCCTCTGAGGGCCCCTATGAGCCCAATGTATAAGTTCCGATCGAGCGATAGCCTAGCACTGTAACTAGCTAAGCTTTACATGAAGGGTGTCAGCAAGGTTGTTGGATTCCCAACTTAAACAGCTGTACATAAGAATTATTTTTACAGAAAAGTCAATCCAGCAAAACTGTAAAGAAGGTTCTATGCGCCATATAGATTCCTGTAACACATGCTACTGTCATTTGGGACTAGAATACTGCGAAACGAAACTGTGTAGTGAAGAACAAAATCTAAGTACGTATATCTGCGCGGCGTCACATGGGTATTATTATAAGCTAAGCACCTGCAGTCGGCATTATTTTACCAACATCATCAGCAATCATCATTTTCTGGGGGACAGGGGGCAGGAAAGATGGGCTATACTTCGCAATACGACACCGCATCTATTTGCGGATCATAATTTGTCAGTGAAGATGGTATTCAAGTATTATTGTGGCCACAGACATATGTTACAGTAATATTGCGTCGTTTAAAACGTATAACAAAATAAACGCAATACAGACGTATTACATAAGAGTATGGGATCATTTTACTCATCATTATGAACAACAAAAAATCAGCTGTTCGGTACATTTTTTCGAGTTATGCGCACATAAATGTATGGGACAGTCGATTTCAGGGTTGGCTATATATAATGATAAGTACAATGACCCTTTAAGAGGTACCTATCGCGTTTATTCTGTCACACGTTGTAGATCTGAAGGCACACACGTCAAAAGTTCCCTAGTAAAAACTAAGAGTTCTACCAACATAACATCCCAGCTGAGCGAGTGACCAAACAGCATGAAGTATTTAATAACTGGCCTTACTAACCATAATAATACTCTCTTGTGACGGAACCCAATCTTTGGCAGTTTTAACGAGGCGTTTTAGACCTCTCATAGATAGTCGTTGCTGGTATTGAGCGGAATCCGGTGTGACTGGGAGCTGACCCCAATATAGTTGTAAAAGGCTAATCAGATTTAAGTAAAGGGCTTAACCCAGTTGTATATGTCCCTTAGTGCCTATTTGGCCTAGCTCTATTCTGTCTCCTGCTTGATAAGGAGAGAAGTGGAAATTATACTTTTTTCCTACTCCTCCGCTGTTATTTTCTGATTAATTTCGTTGCGGGATTCAAGACAGTTGAATTGTTTCTCCGGGACTCGTCGAGCTTCATTGACTCGGCGTTTTTCTGGTGGTTGGCACTGTTGATTCTGGCTTTCAGGAGTTGCAGTGGTTCGGGATCGTGTGGCGGGCTTGTCCCAAAAAAAAGCCAGGTTTAATGAGCCAAATGTATCTCAAGTCATGCGAATTCTTTCTCCAACTGAATCTCTTGTTTACAGAGTTTCGCTTCTTGAGAAATGTTGAAACAGAATGCATTGAGGGAAGTTACCGTAAAGTTGATTCTTGCAACTACTGCTCATGTTTAAATGGAACCGAGGTGTGCACCAGGAAGACTTGCCCTGATTTAAGTAAGTAAAATTTCTCGTTAATAAATAATAATAAATAAATAAATAAATATCTTGGGACAGCTCACACACGGCCATCTGATCCCAAGCTAAGCAGAGCTTGTGTTATGGTAACCAGACAACTGATATACATACTTATATAATTTATAGATACATACATATTATAGATAAATTACACCCAGACACAGAACAAACAATTATGCTCATCACACAAAGTTTGTCCTGGGTGGGAATCGAACCCACGACCTCCGGCTTTCCAGTCAGGGTCACTAACCACTAGACCAACAGGCTTGTCAATAATCTTGAAAGCCTTCAGCACATTTTCAGAGGTGGTTTTATTGATTAAAGAATCTAATTAATGAACGCATTTGGTTATACCAATCAATTATCACCTTCGTCTGTGTTTCCGAACGCATTCAAACCTAATTTCTTCAAAGTTAGATTGCACTGCCGGTCTATTCTGTCGACATCTCACGGTGTACACTTAAGTGGAGTGAATGACAAATAAGCTGTCATTCCATCTTGTTTGTATATTTTGACAGCTCACTTGTCGTTCACTTCGCCTAAGTTTTCACTTCAGCATGTTTAAAGAATCGCACTGCTGGCTTCCTTTGGGTAAGCTCACTCCATCGTCGACTTCATTTCTTATTTTTGATAGACTTCTTTATTATTGATAGGCACGCGCTTGACCACTATCAGACCTTATGGTCAGCGATGATGTGGTCGAAGATAGACGCGCTTGCCTAGAAGTAACCTATTCACTCTTGACTTAAAGACATTCTAACGCATGACGTACGCTCTCTGCCAGCGTCTGTTTTCCCTTCCTCATATAACCCGTCTATCTTCAAAACAAAGGGTGAACAGGCATCTTCTGGGCACGCTCGCTCCATCATAGACCTCATCTATAGCTTTCCATCAGGCGTAATGGAGGTCAAGAGCAAGCCCATTCATAACAAAACACTTAAAAAAATGAAGGCGTCAGCATGGTTAAGCCTAGTGTCCTTATAGTAGATTATGCACCCAGGGGATAAAGGAGTGTCTTGTGTCACGGGCGCCATATTGAATCTCGAACGCAATGAAGGATTCAGGAGTTAACCCCTGAGCGTAGCGAGGGAGTTTAGAGTTTAACTCACGAGCGAAGCGAGGGAGTTAATACAAGAATCCTGAATGCAGCGAGGGATTCAAGCTAGCCCAAGGCAAAGACACCTTTATCCCCGAGTTGGATACTCTACTTTTCACACCTCCTGTGAGAAAATAAGAAGCCATAATACGAAAAACAAAGTATTTAGAACTATACTTAAAAAGTAATTTAGTACCATACGGATTTGCAATATCCGCGCCTTTTTTGCGTTCCACTCGGAACCTATAAGTATATTGGCCACGACCAACTCGATTTTCATTTGTTTTTTGCTTCTCTGTGGATTTGTATAAATGTGCGGTGTGCCTATTGTTAGCAACCTAATAAAATTTAAGAAATTTGTAAACACAAAGCTTTATACAGAGCTTTAAATCAGCTGGTAGAATGGGTTCGGACGAAATAGCTTTAAATTAACAAATTAAATGTAATAAATTGACTATAGATGGGTTTTAAGTTTTATTCTTATCCTTTTATACAGTAATCCGTACTTATCCAATTATTCTTCTAATAATATTGTCTTCAATCCTGGTCAATCCTTATGATTCTGTAGAAATTCGAGAATATCATCCCTAAGTAGTAAGAGTATCGAGAATATCTTGCCTCTTTCTGGTACCAGAGGGCGTTGTAAGTACCTAACATACCGCCAATTTAGCAGACGGATGAAGTTCCAAATTTATATCACATTATTGACCGGCGCGGCGGGTTATAATGAAATCCAGTACAACATTGTTGCCCGGCTGTGCCACCGGCCAAAAATGACTCACTTTAGGTTAGGTTGGCATGACATATAATTTGACGTTTTCGTTCAGGTGGTGTGAAAAATATTTTATTGTTTTTTTCTTATTCAGATGGTCTACCATGTACAAAAGGAAGTGTGCGCCAAGTAGATCCCTGCAACTATTGTACTTGTAACGACAGGACATATGTTTGTACGAATAACCCTTGCGCGGCACGAAGTAGAAGTAAGTCTTGTCTGTGTTTACTAATAAATGCTAGTTAATCCTTCTCGAATAATAATAATCGAATAATAGAAGGGATTTTCAATTGGTGTTTTCTTAAAAACACGACTGACTACTGTATGTAATTGATAAGGTAGCAAAGACATATTATTTAAAGTGCATTTGTTTGAGGAAACAAACATTTGCAGGGATTTAAATAACTACGAATTGCACCATGTTAATGTATTAAGAAACTTGAAGTAAATATCTATTCAGATTGTTCCTTCATTTATACGAAGCTGTAATGATCTTGGAGCCTTTTTTCAGTCAATCAAAATAATCTTTTTTTTTATGGGTGTCAGACTCTTACTGAGTTAAACCCATCCGTGCTCCTCGTAGTGCCCATTGCTTTTCAGGGCCGCGGTAACTCTTTCGAACAAAATCCGCAACCCTGGCAGGATCAAAATAATCTTTGAATGTTTTTTATCCCTAGCTGCCGTGAAAACAGGAGAGTGTAAAAAAGGGGATGTTAAAAATACGAAATGCGAAAAGTGTAAATGTATAGCCAATAGGTGGATTTGCATTGAAAGGGAAACATGTCTTGAAGGCAGAGATAGTAAAGTCGGTTCAGAGGAGCAATTCTCGTATTTTATGAAGCGTTCAAATTCGCATTGCAGTCGCAAACTGTCAAAACCATCTCTAATTTTCTCTACATCTCAACAAGATTGTGACAAGATTTTGACAAGATTTTGACAAGATTTTGACAAGATTTGACAAGATTTTGACAAGATTTTGACAAGATTTTGACAAGATTTTGACAAGATTTTGACAAGATTTTATAATCACCTACAAATTTTTTTTTTCATTTCATGCACACGCTGCTGTAATGATCCTGGAGACTTTATTCAGCATCCAGTCAACCAAAATAATCTTTGAATATTCTGTTTCTCTAGTTGCCGTGAAATCAGAACAGTGTAAACTCGGGGCCCTTAAAAAAGATAAGTGTAATAAATGTGGATGTATAGCAAATCAGTGGATTTGCACTCAAAGGAAATGTCTTGGAAATGATGGTAAGGTTGTTCATCGGTTCAGAGGAGCAATTCTCGTATTTTATGAAGCGTTCAAATACGCATATTGTCAAAAGCACCTCCAATTTTCACTACATTTTGACAAGATTTTGACATTGATCGTCACCGAGATGTGACTTCAATTTGAACGCTTTATAAGCACAAAAATTGGCCTCCAGATTGTCACTTCATGTACACGAAGTTGTAATAATCCTGGAGACTTTATTCAGCATCCAGTCAACCAAAATAATCTTTGAATATTCTATTTCTCTAGTTGCCGTGATATCAGAACAGTGTAAACTCGGGGATGTTAAAAGAAGGAAATGTAATAAATGTGGATGTATAGCAAATCAGTGGATTTGCACTCAAAGGAAATGTCTTGGAAATGATGGTAAGGTTGCTGTTTATCGGTTCAGAGGAGCAATTCTCGTATTTTAAGAAGCGTTCAAATACGCATACTGTCAAATGCACCTCCAATATTCTCTACATTGTGACATGATTTTGACATTGATTGTCACCGAGATGTGACTTCAATTTGAACGCTTTGTAAGCACAAAAATTGGCCTTCAGATTGTCACTTCATGTACACGAAGTTGTAATAATCCTGGAGACAACCAAAAACAGCATCCAGCATTCAGCATCCAGTCAACCAAAATAATCGTTGAATATTCTACTTTAATCTCAAACTCTTCATTGTATTCATGTGCACATTTTAGTTGTTCCAAATATGTGAGTAAGTTCCAACATGAAACCCGGTTAGGGCACGGCAACATAACGGGTAGATTGGATAAAACAAGCATCCACTTTGTAGGTATACTGGACTGCAAGTTTGTTATACAAATATAATTTTTATTGAAAATAATATTACTAGTATTGGGTTTATGTAGTTATTTTAATTAACATCATGAGGTTATTTAATTATTTTATTTTCGTGCATTAATTATTATATTTTATTAATTTGTGTCATTTCTCTAGTTGCCGTGAAATCAGAACAGTGTAAACCCGGGGATGTTAAAAGAACGAAATGTAATACCTGTAGATGTCATAGAAATCGGTGGATGTGCACTCAAAGGAAATGTCTTGGAAACGATGGTAAGGTTGTAGTTCATCGGTTCAGAGGAGCTCTCGTATTTTAAGAAGTGTTCAAATTTGCATTGCAGTCGCACTATAAAATAAACTCTAATTTCCCTACGCATTGACATAGACCGTCACCAAGATGCGACTTGAATTAAAACGCTTTAAAAGTATAAAATTGGTGGTCAGATTGTTTTTTCATGTACACGAAGCTGTAATAATCCTGGAGACTTTATTCTGCATCTAGTTAATCAAAACAATCTTTGAAAGTTCTGTATCTCTAGATGCCGTGAAAACAGAACAGTGTAAGCCCGGGGATGTTAAAAGAATGAAATGTAATACCTGTAGATGTCTTGGAAATCGGTGGATGTGCACTCAAAGGAAATGTCTTGGAAACGTTGGTAAGGTTGTGGTTCAGAGGAGCAATTCTCGTATTTTTAAGAAGTGTTCAAATTTGCATTGCAGTCGCACTGTAAAAGAAAACTCTAATTTCCCTACGCATTGACATAGACCTTCACCAAGATGCGACTTGAATTTGAACGCTTTATAAGCACAAAAATTGGCCTTCAGATTGTCACTTGATGTACACGAAGTTGTAATATCCTGGAGACTTTAGTCTGCATCTAGTCAATCAAAACAATCTTTGAAAGTTCTGTATCTCTAGATGCCGTGAAAACAGAACAGTGTAAACCCGGGGATGTTAAAAGAATGAAATGTAATACCTGTAGATGTCTTGGAAATCGGTGGATGTGCACTCAAAGGAAATGTCTTGGAAACGTTGGTAAGGTTGTGGTTCAGAGGAGCAATTCTCGTATTTTTAAGAAGTGTTCAAATTTGCATTGCAGTCGCACTGTAAAAGAAAACTCTAATTTCCCTACGCATTGACATAGACCTTCACCAAGATGCGACTTGAATTTGAACGCTGTATAAGCACAAAAATTGGCCTTCAGATTGTCACTTGATGTACACGAAGTTGTAATATCCTGGAGACTTTAGTCTGCATCTAGTCAATCAAAACAATCTTTGAAAGTTCTGTATCTCTAGATGCCGTGAAAACAAAACAGTGTAAACCCGGGGATGTTAAAAGAACGAAATGTAATACCTGTAGATGTCTTGGAAATCGGTGGATGTGCACTCAAAGGAAATGTCTTGGAAACGTTGGTAAGGTTGTGGTTCATCGGTTCAGAGGAGCAATTCTCGTATTTTAAGAAGTGTTCAAATTTGCATTGCAGTCGCTCTACAAAAAAAAACTCTAATTTCCCTACGCATTGACATAGACCGTCACCAAGATGCGACTTGAATTTGAACGCTTTATAAGCACAAAAATTAGCCTTCAGATTGTAACATCATGTACACGAAGTAACAATAATCCTGGAGACTTTATTCAGCATCCAGTCAACCAAAATAATCTTTGAATATTCTATTTCTCTAGTTGCCGTGAAATCAGAACAGTGTAAACTCGGGGATGTTAAAACAACGAAATGTACTGCCTGTAAATGTCTTGGAAAACAGTGGATTTGCAGTCAAAGGAAATGTAGTCAAAAGGATTCCAAGATCCAAGCAACAAGAGGATTTAAAAATAATGATAACTGTATGTACAATCATAGTCATAAGTAACCACTAGATGGCGCGATTCTAAAGGTCGGCTACAACTTTTTGGTATGTCGATTTGATTGGACTGCTATACAGAGAACGAATATTAGAATGATGTCATGTAAAGTTTTAAGAAAGTCTGTGAAATGGCGCCAGTGACTGAGAAGGTATGTGGAAATCGATGTGGTTTGGTCTTGAGATGCAGAGAAATGAGGGTTAAGTATGTTGTGATGAAAGTTACGGGAAAATCAAAGATGAATGTTACTGTATTAAAGAAAATAAAAACGGCCTGATTAAAGAGATTGAAAACCAGATAAAATAATATTTAAAGACAATGAATAATAAAATTAAGATTAAAACATAAAAAGATAACAAAACTCGCCATTAATCCATCTAAGTCGCTGGGTGTGATGAGTGTGGGGATGACGTGTCCTTTCCACACCTAATGTCATTCCCATACATTCTGTCGTCAGCGTCTTACGTCAACGCTACAGAAAAGTTTCTTGTCTAGGCCCCCAGACTGGAAGCCAATAAAAACCATTACACAAAAGCCATTATAAAGGTTTTTTTTTATTATTTATGAATGAGCTAGCTCTTGACCTCGATCACGCCTGATGGAAAGCGATAGATGAGGTCCATGGTGAAGCGAGCGTGCCCAGAAGATGTCTTGAGGCACCGGTACTCCCACGCGTCGACGAAACACAGCAGGCTGCTTGACGCCGAACTCCGGTGGGAGGGTGGTCGCGAACCAGATGGGCGTTAGCCCTACCACCGCAAGGGAAGGATTGGCCAGTCTTATAAGGTGTTAGGTGATACTGTCCAGGATGCGCCGAGCGCTCGGTTCAGTTGAGTGTCAGATGGAACAAATTGCGCTACACGAGGAGGCTCTTTCATGCATCCCAAAATTTCCAAGAAGAAGTAAGAAAATAACTTAATCAATAAACTAATTAAAATGATTCTTACAGATTTTTAGTTGGAGGTGCAGCCAAATGACAATAGTTGCTATACTTTCTTCTGTTTCAACGGCAAACCCCTAACGGCAACGTTTTTTTTTTAAAAAAAAGGTTCTGTAAATGGATTTTACTTCATGTCGAGCAACAGCCAACTGCGGATATACAAGTGAACACACGAACAGGCTGTATTTGTTTTCTAGCTGACTGTATATTTCGAAATGACTTCAAGGAGCAAAGATTACTGTTGATTGTGTTCCTTCAACAAAATTAGTTTGGAAATGTCATAAAAAAGGAGAAAAATCAGTGTGCTTAGACTTATTTAATAAGTATCTTTTACAGACATGATTATGCATTTTGATTTTTTATTACTGTACTTAAACGAATAATGTATCTAGTGTTTCATTTTTTTTTTCTTTCTCTACCCATTCTCTACCCATTTTATGAGTAATTTTATATTGTGATTAATGTTTTTGATAAGCAATTTGTAGGTACTTTATTCACAGGACTAAATTGTCCTCATATGCCCATATCCCAAAACTTAAACTCCAACTCAACTCGAACTCCAATTCGAACATGAGCACGAAAATGTCTATGAAAGCTTGTCTAATTGACGTTTTTGTATTCGAGAGATGAGCAAACAAATGCAAAAACTTCAATTTATGACAAGCTCCGATGGAGTTCGAGTTGAGTTGGAGTTTACGTTTTGGAATATAGGCCATCATATACCTAACAACACTGTTGCAAAGAAACATTGTGAAACATTAATTTTGTAATAGTAACGTAACTGTGGCGTTTTTTGTCGATTCTCTTTCAGAAGAAACAACGAATCCAAACCTTTCACTAGCTTTGACGATTCATTGAATAACAATTAGGTAGGCTAAATGTGAAATAAAAAACAAAAATTGAGTTTGAATGGGGTGTTTCCCTGGCCGAGATTCGTCACGGAAACATATAAATACATATCATGTTTTGTTTTTTTTTTCCAAATATATATAGGGTGACTGGTAATTAGTGACCGATACTTAAACACATGATTAAACTCATGATAACAAACAACTTTTACTTTGGGACCAAACCTGAAATCGCGAAAAAAAAAATCATGTGCCCCCTACATGTTGACAAGTTATGCGAACATGAATGTATGGGACAGCTGATTTTTTTCGCGATTTCAGGTTTGGTCCCATAGTAAAAGTTGTTTGTTATAATGAGTATATGCATGTTTTAAAGTATCGGTCACTAATTACCAGTCACCCTATATATTGGAGCATATATGAGGGGTCAATTCTCGTATTTTTAGGAAGCGTTCGCAAACTCATCGCGGTAGCAAACAGTAAAAACACTTTTTTTATAAAAAAAACAACCGACTTTGAAACAAAAAACACTACAAAGTATTAAATAAATATAATTTCGGTAGTCGATGTTTTAGGTTGTATTTTCGTTTTTCACTTTTTAGTGGTTAGCTTTAACTAAACCTAACGCGAAAAGCGTCATCAAAATCGGTTTATAAATAATAAAGTTATGCTCGAATAGAAAACCCCAAAACCGTGGTTGACTTGTACACATCTGCGTACCCCGTGATGTTATGTTATGAACTGATGTAAACAATAAACAAAAATGCGATTTCAGCAATCCAGCAAGATTTGCTATCATTTATTGAAGAGTTCCGTTAACTATCTCCGAAGTTCTTCATCAGATCTTCACCAAATTGAAATACGGATACGGGAAGATACTATTTCAAACAAAAAAAATAATCATCAAAATCGGTTGACGATTGGCGCAAATATCGCTAAACAAAGATACAAAAAAAAAATTAGTCGAATTAAGAATCTCCTGCTTTTTTGGAAGTCAGTTCACATAGTTTCACAACATGTTTACAAAATTTTGGCATTATTGTCGATTAGATGATCTACCTATTATTATTTATTATTTTTTATTTATTATTGACTAGAATTAGAACGTTTTTTAAGTACGAGAATTGGTCTACTGAACATGGTCGTCATGAATTGGCATTTTGCTTCGGAATATTTTAAACTGAAAAACATTGTTTTTTACGATTCTAACATTTCAACTCTAGCAAAAATTTACTATCTTCAGTAGTCATGGTAAAACCAAGTATATCCATAAATGTTTCTTGCTGTTTTATTCTGATAAAAATTTGTAAATGCTACAGAGTCTTCACTACATAACTTTCCTGAAAGTACTGGAAATATTAAGAAAGATGAAATTATGGGAACGAGTTATACGGATGCTGCATACATACCTAAATTAAGAATGTTACGGCGATTTGCACGTAAGTTGTCACATAGTTGACTAATATAGCTTAAAATAATATAGCTTAAAATAATCTAGCTTAAATATCTTTGCTGCGTATTGCTTGTGAACTATTTCTATTAACTGTGAATGTCCAAAGCGCGGAAATTTTGTGACACAAAATTTCTTTGTCACAAATTCCAAGCTAGCTAGATTAATGTCAGTTTTATTAAATATTTTCATGATGATTTCCTACATTCACCGGCAAATATATAAAAACCTTCACCAAGTCGTCGTGGTATATGATAACATATACCACGACGACTTGGTGAAGGTCCCTTATATTTTCATATCGATTCAGCCGGTCGATTCTGTCGACATCTCACGGTGTTCACCTAGGCGGAGTGAACGACCACTGAGCTGTCATTCCATCCTATTTGTATGGTTTGACAGCTCACCCGTCGTGCACCCCGCCCAATTGTTCACTACGACATGTTTACAGCCGGTCGATTCTATCGACATCACCTAGGCGGAGTGAACGATAATTGAGCTGTCATTCCATCTTATTTGTATGGTTTGACAACTCACCCGTCGTGCAGCCCGCCAAAGTGTTCACTTCGACATGTTTACAGAATCGCACTGCAGAATCACACTGCAGTTATGCATCAGTGAATTTTATCACACACGAAGACAACTTCGTGAATCTGTAAATAAACTGAGTCGGCGACGATACGACTAAGGACAGTTTTTAAACGGGCGCGTCGTTTAATAACCGTCCTTTTTCAAATTCACACGTTTGTGTAAATATCGTGCGTTATTTGGATCTCTGAGTAACAATTCTATTAAGAGCGCTGTTACAAATGGGTGGTCAAATCATTACTTTTTAACACAAAAATATGTTTATTAAATAAGCTTTGCAATCTTAAAATGTTTTCTGAGTGTTTTGTTGATAGAAGTGCATGGTACGATTCTGAACTATAAATATAATTTTAGATAGGTACAGTTTCTCAATAAATGTACCGAAGTAAAAAAATCATTTCGGTACATTTATTGAGAAACAGTTGTGTTAAAAAGTAATGATTTGACTACCCATTTGTAACAGCGCTCTTAACTTTTAAGCAACGTTCGCATTAGCATGTCAATCGCAATCTGTCAAAAACGAATGAAAATTAAGGCTTTTTTGATAGATTTGCGACTAAGATACGAAAGCAAACGTGATAATTACTAATTATTTTGGACATTCATGGTGAAATAAATTCCATTTTGAAAGTTTTAGCATTATTGAAATATTCGCCTGTGTAGTTGTACCTACCAGGGGGTCGATTCTGCTATTGCAATCGTGTCTCAATGACCGGTCAATGATCGATTTTTGACGTATAACGTCAAACTTTTGACACATTTCCCATACAAAAACTGTCAAAGTTGTCAAATATTCGATCACTGACCGGTCATTGAGACACGATTGCAATAGCAGAATCGAGCCCCTGTTATCTAATTTGATCTTGTACGACATTACTTTTTCAGCCCCGCCTGCACAATGCCTGAAAATACACGAAAACTACAGAATAGATTGGTGTAACTCGTGTTACTGTAACATCTACTACCAACGAGTCTGTTCGGATTTTAAGTGTCCCGACCATGGTAATATTACTTATTCCCATTATCACTTACATTAAGTGACACATAAGTACATGAATATCTAAATATTATTGCACTGCGCAGTTTTACTGCACTTTTGTTTTATTTTACCGTCTGTAACAGTATAAGAAAACGGCTGCTTTTAACGCAACCAGAAGGCCAATCCTTTTTTAACAACGTTCACATACACATTTCAGTCACAAACTGTCAAACACACCTCTAATTTCCGTACATTTTGACAGATTGCGACTCAAATGCGAATGCAGAAGTTGTATTAAAATTTGTAGAATTGGCCCTGAGATATCACAAAATACGCCAGCGCATCAAGCTACAACAATCTGTGTGGAGAATGGCGAGAATGCATGTAATCGGGGACCCATTGATAGGGGTAACGTATATTATTGAAACTGATGTATAGTTAAAGAACGACTTAAAACTAACAAAAACTCAAATGGAAAGTAGGTTGAAGAAGTTGGGAGAATAAAGTTATGAAAGGATGAAGATTATAACCTAAAATAATTTAAAACTACATTCAGCCTCGCACGTATTGGTTATTATTTAGTAGTAGAATGGCTTATTTATATATACCTAGCTTGTACATTATCTCACGCTGTTTTCCCCGTTGATAACTCACGGAAAAAAGGCGTAAGTGAGAGGTACCTAGATATTATTAATATCCAAGGTTAGTGTCCCTATGCCTATCATTTATTGATAGAGATTATTTTATATTATTTTAATACATGACAAAATACTAATCACTTGGAAATCATTATCCAGAAGGAAATGCCGTAGTCTAGGTCAAAAATATATTTTGTATCTAAAGTTACTCGTTGAATACAAATGGTAAAAAAAAACTGACACTGACGTTCCGTTTTTCCGTGCCATGTTATCGCTTCCCTTCATAATAAAATAATCTTAATCATATATTTTTACGGTGTGGCATGGTTGGTACTTTTCGTCATTTAACATGTTTTCAGAATATTTAACAACTTTTGACAAGATGTATGAGTATATAAGAAGGAAAATAGCCAAGTGAAAACAAAATTCCGTCTTTTTCTAGTCATCTGTGGAGATAGGAACGTATAAGTTGCGTTCGGAAACAGATGATTATGATAATTTATTTGCACGATGATTATTTTATAATAAATTAAAATCATGAATAATTCTTGATTTCCGTCATTTCAAAACTCAATTTTTTTTATGTAGAAAACTTATAAACTTGTTATTATAATTGATATAAATTAGACCGTGAAAAAATTACTTGGGTCCAACCTCGCCATTTTTTCTTTCAATACTTAATATATTTTTAACCGACTTAAAAAAAAGGAGGAGGTTCTCAATTGGACTGTATTTTTCAACTTTATCGCTTTAGCATTAGGTTCAAGGTTGAATGGGAAAATTTGGCAGCTTCGAGTCGCTTGATGTGCTGGCGTCTGTACATAGGTATGTATTTTGTCTATAATCGTATTGCTGTACCTACTGCACATATTATATTTAAAACGAATTATGTGTTTTTCTTACAGGTGGTAACCTACCTCCACGTAACTATTATTTGTTTATTTACAATATAAATATAAGTTAAATTAATGCCACTTAGATCCCTTCGTACAGTGAACAGCATGTTTTTGTTACAATCTTCATAAACAGCGCTATTTTAGAAATTATTAGGGTGGTATGATAAATTTGTGACTAAGGTAAATGTTTTTTGACTCCACCAGAGAAGCAAAGAAACACGCTAAGAATAGTTACGCTTTTTCAAAGATCTGAAATACTCAGGGATGTTTTAGTTCATTACAGAATGTTTTCTCTTGTTTGCAAAGTTCATCTCTTCTCTCGACACCTACAATCATGTAGCGACCACCTCATACAAAACTCAAAATGAAGGAGTTGTCATCTACTACAACAAGATTCTTAATGTAATATCTGAAGAACTCACAGTTACTGTCGCTAATTGCTTTCTATTAAAACTGGAGCGAGATACTTCCATAGTAGGATTATAATATCACCCACGTAGTCAATCAAACACTGTAAAAATTATCGACACGCTATTAAATAATCTAAAACCTTTTAAAAACATTTTCTTTTGTTGCGATATAAATATCAATATAGTTCCAAACAGTTCCGATAAACGATCATACGACTACCTGAACAGCTTAGCTAGTCCTAGCTTGCTCCCGGCACATACTCTGCCAACGAATGGGTTGACATGTTTATACCACATGATGCTGAAAACTATAATGGACGCATGCTGTTTTGTTTTCGAAACATCTATCACTGACCACGAGAGTGCAGCAATTAGTTGTAGACCTAAAATGCTTCTGAAGTATCTTCATCGACCGATCTCGGTCGGTTAACTTCGATAATCTTGACAAAATAATACAAACATGGATTACCTATCCTTGACTGTCAAGACGCTAATGTACCAACCGATCTCCTTGTGGCTCGCAATAAAAAATATTACCAGCATAGCGTAAACTTTAAAAAGAAAACTAATAACTAAACCATGATAAACCGGGATAAATTGCACCAAAAATGAAAACGTAAACCCTGACGACAAGATACTAAAATTGACATACAAGCCCTATGAACATTTTTGCTCCTCTCTGTGTGTACCACAGGGTAGTATAATTGGCCCAACACTGTTACTGGTGTACATTAATGACATACTGCCAACTTTCTCTTCTAAAAGGAAAGATTACCTTTGATGACGATGCTGCACTGTTCTTTAGTGGTGACGGATTAGACAAGGTATTCGATGTGGCACAATTGGGTCTAAATCGTGTTAGTAACATTACTGGCTGCAAGATAATGTTTTGACTCTTAACATCTCTAAAACAAAGTATAGCATTTGCTCAAAGATCTAACTTGCTCCCTCCCTCTACTCAAACGATTACTGCTCAAACCTGTGGCATTGAAAATACCCAGTGCTCTTGTTGTTCCCTTGAAATAACCGAAAATATTTAAATACCTTGGAGTCACTATTGACTAATAATCTCTTTTAAACCACACACGGAAACCCTCGTGACCAAGTTACGAAAAGTAATTTACATTTTCAATAGGTATCTTGGGACACTTGGCCGACCGAAAGACTATTAAGACGGTCCACTACGCATTATGCCAATCACTTATTGATTGCTGCATTACATCATGGGGAGGTGCCACAAAACACACCTCATCGAAGTTGAAAGGGCATAGCGTGGCATACTCAAGGTAGGAGCTGGTCATGAAATGGAACACTAACTGTCAGACCAACGTTTATACTGCATAAATTACTTAAAAAAGAAATTCTCAAATGCAGTTTGACGTTAGGCTACTCAAAGACAACCGACGAAAGGGTAAGGGTATGTCGGACATACTCTACCATTTCGTCTCATGGCTCAATTCAAATTCACACCCTAAAGGATTTTATTGGTTCTTTGGGCATTACTATCATAAAACTGAGAATCTTTTTACGGTTCTGAAATGAAACTAATTTCGACCAACCCCATACATAT
Organism: Melanchra persicariae; assembly: GCA_947386135.1. Taxonomy (NCBI): domain Eukaryota; kingdom Metazoa; phylum Arthropoda; class Insecta; order Lepidoptera; family Noctuidae; genus Melanchra; species Melanchra persicariae. The sequence continues at coordinate 8,564,290 of OX376652.1, read as the reverse complement.
ATAGCTGTTCTTCATCATCTTCATCATATCAGCCGAAAGACGTCCACTGCTGGACATAGGCCTCCCCCAAATCCCCAAAATAAAAAACCCCCGGTTTGCCATAATCGCCACGTTTGGCAGGCGGGTGGCGATCACAGTGTAGTTGTAGCAATGTAGCTGTAGCAATGTACCTACAGAGAATGCTGCTGCCCATTCTCTGGTGAGTCCCTTAGTCGCCTCTTGTGACACCCACGGGAAGCGATGGGATAGTGCTATTCTTTTACGTCCGACACCATACGGAACAGCTGTTCTTCACCTCCTTGAAAAACAACTCTCGCTGCACTCTCTCCACAAAAGTCACCTTCACTCACACACTGCTCAGCTGAATTACTCACATACTAGTGTTACACTTCACACAAGATAAACACTCAGTCACACACCGTCTCACAACGTGACTCAATAACTTCTGCAGAATTATAGATAGGTACTTTTTTTATTGTTGTATCAATCATCATCTGCCTAGCCTTTTCCCAACTTTAAAGGGGTCGGCTTCCTGAATACCAGTATTTTACGTGGAGCGGCTGCCTACCAGACCTCCACAACCCATTAATTGGCTAACACGGTACTCTTGGCAAGACTGGAGTCAGATTTTCTGGCTTCTGACAATCTGTCTGACTGCCAAAGATATACAAATGACAGCTGAGACCAAAAGCTTAACGTGCTTTCCGAGGCACGGAGGAAACTCGATGTCTAAGATGGTCACCCTTCCACAGACCGACCCCGGCAAGCGTTGCTTATCCTTGAAGATCGACCCGTGCGACTGTAATTATTAAACCACGAGGTCTTCAACGATACTTTTGTAGCGGGATTAATTCCGCCACATATAAACCAACGTAGCAAAATCGCGCGTACGCGTATTACTTCTTCGTCGTGATAAGCATATTATTTGACTCATACTTAGTTTTATTTTTGCTATGCATATTGTTTAACTTCGACCCTCGCACGGTATGTCTGCAAAAGCTTGTTACACAGGTTTTTACCACAAACCTTTATCAGGCACCAGTCTCTTACAAAAGTGGAATATAGCGGAGACATTTTTGTACACATTGACTTAAAGTCAGTTTTGTGAAGAGAGAATAAATGATAACTTTTAAAATTATCTTCCTCGTACCCGCCTTTTTAGCCCGTACCACATATGTTCAATCGGATTCAAGTCAGGACCGAGGGCTGGCTAGTCTAGTGTGGGAATCTTGACTACTTCCAAGTACTGTCTAGTCACTGGATGGTGTGGCAGCGGGCATTATCGTGCATTAGCAGGAAATCTTCGCCAATAAACCGTAGGAAACCACAGGGCCTAGCAAAATATCGTTGATCTTTCTGCAGCTCTCCGACCTCTACCATGTATGAATATCAGCTCCGTTTTTGCTTCAATAGAAATCCTCGACCACATAAAACAGGACCACCCACCCCCGTATACCACTGTTTCCGCAAAACAGCATTGTGCTAATTACTCCTCCGGTCTCCTATAGACTCTCCGTGGACGGTCGCTGCCATGCACGCACATCCTTGTTTCGTCCGAGAACAGGACTCGACTCCATTGCTCCATATCTCAATCTAAGTGATCGCAAGCAAGCTGAAGCCAGGCTTGATGCAAATGATGTACCACAATCTCTCTCTATATTTAATTGCATAGAAACTGTAAAAAATTGTTTTGAACAACACGCGATGAAGTGATTCCAGTATATTGCTCACGAGTGTAGATTATATATTAATAATAATAATAATAATAAATAATAATATTTTGGGACAATCAACACACCACCATCTGATCCCAAACTAGGCAGAGCCTGTACTATGGCAACCAGACAACTGATAAACATACTTATATATTTCTAAATATATACATATTATTGGCAAAACATTATTTTTACTCATCAAACAGCTCTCAGTTATGTTTGGCAATTAGGCATGCTTCTGGTCACTAACTCAGCAATTTAAATTATATAGTATAGTAAATTTTACCTGCACCTAAATTGGACAATATTGCTTAGTACCCAGTAAAAAAATATATATTCTTATGTAAGGGTGGTCCAAATTAGCCGGCGGTCCAATTTACTGTACTGTCCTTTATCAACCGTCTATAACTCGAACAATTTTCAGAAGAAACTAAAAAATGCATGATTGGAACCAGGTACCAAAGGGGTAAATGTAAATATTGCTATTGCAATATCGGTAACGTACTGATTTGTAATACAAGGGAATATTGCGACGAACCATGGTGGTTCTTGGTACGTGGTCTGACCAATTATGAGCCCCAAACTTCATACGTACCAACAGAACCCACAGAACCCACCACGACATCAACAAAAATTACAACAATCGCAAAAAATAACATGAAACTAAGACAAAAAATCACCAAAACTGAAAAAATCAACTCAACTTCAAAAATCAACCAAACTGCAAAAATCGTCAAACGCACGAAAACTGCAAAACGCTCTAAAAAATCAAGTAAGTTTTAATCAATATGTTTACTGTGAGTAACTGTGCGTAACTACGTGTACTCATCATCATCATCATCATATCAGCCGAAAGACGTCCACTGCTGGACATAGGCCTCCCCCAAGCGTCGCCACAACAACCGGTCCTGTGCATCTCGCATCCATCGGTTACCCGCGACCCTCACCAGGGGGTCGATTCTGCTATTGCAATCGTGTCTCAATGACCGGTCAATGATCGATTTTTGACGTACAACGTCAAACTTTTGACACATTTCCCATACAAAAACTGTCAAAGTTGTCAAATATTCGATCACTGACCGGTCATTGAGACACGATTGCAATAGCAGAATCGAGCCCCTGGTCATCGGGAAGTTGCGCGGTATCTTCTCGTCTCACATACCACAGTGTCTCAAGACGAAAGTCTATGACCAGTGCGTGTTGCCAGTGATGACCTATGGACTCGAAACGTGGTCGCTCACAATGGGCCTCATCAGAAGGCTACGTGTACTATCGTCAGATAATTGCAAATTACGTAAGTTTATAAAATATACAGAGAAATGATGAACTCTCCATTAAATTGTGAATTGACATATACCGGTGACCGACCAGATTGCCAATTCTACTAATTTTCAAGCAATGTTTTCGTGTCAAAAATGTGTGAAAATTAAGACATTTTTGACAGTTTGCGATTGCCATGCGAAAGCGAACGTTGTTTACAAATAAGTAGAATTAGCCCTCAGTTCTCAATAGAAAACTCGTCTCAAAAAAAGACCTCAAAAATTACTAAAAAGTTCCAAACGAGTCACTTTTCAAGGTTCAAAGGTCATTGGTTTTGATTCAATCACAGATTAGAAAGTTGTTATTCGCTGTTATGTTTTAGTTACCATATCAAGGTAGGTTAGGTAGGTATATTATAGGAAGACGTTTGACAGTTCACTCCCGCACCGGGCTGTTTGACGACTCCGAGTCATCGAAAATATGGCGCACGAGAAGAAAAACGCGAGCAATTTTTTTCAATTAAGTATTTGTTACAAATCCCACACGCGGGCACTTGCGTATGTGATTTTTAACACAAAATGTACTACCTATTTCATAACTGTCAGATAGTTCACTCACATTTTAAGTATGCTGTGAACCTATTCCCAAATACATCTTTTAAATTCATCGTCTTAGTAAATCTCTTGTAAATAGGATATGCAGGTAAAGTAAGCTACAAAAGAGCAATTGGAACGAATAAATGCATTGAAGGAAGTTACTACAAAATAGATTCTTGCAACTACTGCTCATGCTTAAACGGAAAAAAATTGTGTACACGCATTCCTTGCTCTGATAACAATTTAGGTAAGTACAATTCGTTGCTAAAATTCTTAAAAGACTTCTTAATGCGTAAAATCCAAAGGAAATCTGGATGTTATTGTTTGTCCACGGAACAGTTCTTTGAACTGATGATAAGTTACCACTGCTCCGACCATACACGGCATACTCATGCAATTTATCCAGCCTACATCACTAATTAGTGGCAGATAAAAAAGGTTATTTTCTTGGACGACTTCCATTTAAATTTCATCTAACCCGTCTCTGACTGACCTATTCCCAGCGACACGCCTGGAACCCCACAAGAGGTTGTTGTTGTTACGTCTGCCGTGGCGGTGCAGGGCGTCTGGGATGTTTGCTGAAGCGCGCACTGAGGGTTTTAGGCCATCATCCGCATAAAAGCAGCTTCCCTGCTGGCACGTATACGGAGCCGCAACAACGGCATTCTGAACGCAACAAATATACATTTTGACTGTCCCTTTCAAAATCATGGGTCATCAGGGTCATGTCTTGTGTAGGTGTGGCCAGTCATGGAAAATAAATATTCAAAGAAATACAACTACGACTACTTTAAGCCATCAGGCCATTGGCCGTAACGAAAATCGGCACAATGACAGCCGAGTCCGCATTCCACATGTCGACAACCTCGTGTGCTAAGTCGAGACACTTGATTTGTTTCTCTTTCTCAGCTTTCACGAGGTTCTCGTCACGTAGGATGGTAAGATCTTAGGTCTTAAATTAATGTTACAACAAATGTATCTTCGTAAACTAATCCTGATAACAATATGGTCAAACTTCCTGAAGGTATGAAAAATGCTGCAGAGTCTTCAGTCAAAAGTATTGGGAATGACAAAGGCATGGAACCAGATTATATATTCGATTCTGGCCATGAAGGTGCACTGCGAAGTAAGCAATTTATATTTCTGTTTGAAATCCTTGTAAGTTTAAAAAAATCGTATATAATATAATTATCCTTAATCTGGATTGGTTTGTGGATCAGACTTGTAAACGCATTTTAAATAATAAAAGCAATGTGTTGTATACTCATTCAAGTTTTACCATGATTTAGATATCGAAACCGCCCATCGTGCCAGTCTAGTTCTACCAGTTAATTTACTAAGATCATACATATAAAACGTGTAACAGAATAAACGCAAAGGGGTCATTGTACTCATCATTATGAACAACTTTAAATAAAAGGCCAACCGCGAAATCGCGAAAAAAAAATCAGCTGCCGGTCGATTCTGTCGACATCTCACGGTGTTCATCTAGGCGGAGTGAACGACAACGCAGCTGTCATTCCATCTTATTTGTATGGTTTGACAACTCGCCAGTCGTGCACCCTGCCAAAGTGTTCACTTCGACATGTTTACAGAATCGCACTGCTGTTCAGTACATTTGGTCGAGTTATGCGCACAGAAATGCATGGGGCAATCGATTTTTTTTTCACGATTTCAGTGTTGGTCTCATATTGAAAGTTGTTCACAATGATGAGTACAATGACCCGTTAAGAGATATTGCGTTTATTCTGTTACATGTTATATTATAGTACTAGCTGTTCGCCGCGGCTTCGCTCCCGTCAACCTACCTGGATAGGTAGGTAGCCAGTTGACGGTAGCGAAGCCCTACCCACCCTACCTACCCTACGAAACCCATAAACATTTTGTATGGGAAAATGTTTCATTTTTTTTTTGTCAATTTTCCAATATTTTAATAGTTACTCTGCTATTCGGGACAGACACAAATACAAAAAATTTATAACCATGAAAATCGGTCGAGCCGTTCTCGAGTTATAAGTGTTCTAACAAACCCGACTTTGTTTTATATATATAGATTTATTTCAGTGGCGCCCGCTGTATGCAGCAAGAAACATGAAAAGTACAGAATAGATTGGTGTAACTGGTGTTACTGCAACGACTACCACCAACGAGTCTGTACGGACTGGCCGTGTCCCGATCATGGTAATATTTCTTATTCCCATTTTCAATAACACTACCTGAGTGCCTAAAAATCATTACACTGCACGCTTTTTCATCCGTACTCCAAGAGAGGTTACGTTAGGGCCAAAGCCTGTCAGGGTCGCGGATTTTGTTCGAAAGAGTTACCGCGGCCCTGGAACGTAAAAGGCACTAGGAGGAGAATGGGTGGGTTTTAGTCAGTAAAAGTCTGACACTGCCGCTCCACCCAGAGCGGGAGGGGTCATTTGATGATTTCCCATCCTCAAAAAAAAAAAGAAAAAAAGAGAGGTTACGGCACTTTAATTTCTAGATAATATCTAGATTTTCCAATAGCGATGGTGGTGGATGGATTTTCGACAGGAGACGGAAACTAATGGGCCTAAATGTAAAAACTTTTTTTCGGGCATTGTTCCGTTTCATGTTGTAATGTAGGCGCAATATTATACTAAATCTCTTCTATCTGTGCTTGCAGATTGCCAAAATCTGCAGAATTTTCAAAGATTGGTTGATAATAAATATAATCTATTGATTGACACCACTCTCATCCTTAAACATCTAGGCCCAAGATTATTTGACAGCGGTTGCGTCTCCTTTCTCACGTTATAAAATAATAAGTAATTGATCACGTGGCATTTTGACAGCGTGTGTCAAACCCATACGTATGTTTCTGACGTTTTGACTATCGCCTCTTCTTGAGCCTGCTATTACTAAATCTTGACTCTATTTCGGCGACTGAATGTCTGCCCACCCAAAAGTCTGGATAAAGGACTGTATTTTTTGTGATGTATCTTAATTTGTGTCACAATGTTGCTATGCATATTATGTTGGATTTCGTATTCTTTATAATATTCATTGTAGGGTAGAAGTATAAATGTCTTGCAAATTCTTCATCCTATCATGTCCCATCCCTTTCCCACGTGCACACTTGGACTATCACTGTCCTTATCATCGCCTACGGAGCGATGTAGTGAAGTTTCAAGTAGTCGTTAGAAGCAGTGCGTTAATGGAACAACGTTTTTTGTGTTGCGAACTGTCTCCAACATTATAATGTGCGCCGTCTGTGGAATTTCTAGAACAGCGGACTATCTAGAATCTAAAATACCAGAAAAAGTATACGTACGTGTGGTGAGGAGCGTCAGTGCGTCCTATTGCGCGCTGACTTGCAATATCGAGCAGGACTCGAACTTTCTGCTGACGATAAAGATATTAGTGATGGTGGATTGAAAGGTTACTGGTGCATATTTTCTTGCAAATTCCTTTTGTCCAGTGCCACTTTAGTAGTCAGTACTTTCGTCGTCTTAATTCGCATCGCATTTGCAAGGTCACCTACATCATACCAACGTATTTTTTTAAACCCCGCATCCCCATATAATCCACTATTAGAAGTTTTTATTTTAAAACCAGATGTTTTTCAGAAGTGCATGGCCATATTTCAGGGTTACTTTCTGTATCTGATATTAGCAAAGAAACAAGAGCAAATAATAAAAAGTAACGACTGTTAACAGATAAAACTAGTTATGTGTTCTTTCTTACAGGTGGCAAACCTCCACCACGTAATTATTATTTTATTTTTACAAATTTCAATAATATTAAGTTAATGTCATTTAATTAAATACCGTTAGCATCACACAATTCAACAGCACGCCTTCGTATCAAAACATCCTATTCGCAAATCGTCCTAAAAACATAAGATTGTGCCACATATAAATCTAAGATCTTATAGATAGTTTACAAGGAGTTTCGCACTAAGCGTTTCCAAACGTCTTTTATAATGCGCACAGCAAAGGAGTGGAACTCTCTGCCTGCGTCTGTGTTTCCAAAAGCTTACAGCCCTAATCTCTTCAAAGTTAGAGTGAACAGGCTCCTTCTGGGTAAGCTCGCTCCATCGTAGACTTTGTTTCTGTCATATCTGACATTGACTTGAGTCAAGAGCAAACCCATCACCAATAAAAAAAAAAAAAAAAAAAAAGGAATTATTCATAAAATAGGGACGTTATTCAATACTAACTTCTCCCAGCGACTTCATCTGCGTAGATATTTTCAGAATTGGGGTTATTTTTTTAGGGAAAACAAACAGTAGTAGCAAATATACCTACTACCCACTACGTTTTCCACAGATTACTACTTAAACTAAGACAAACTGATTAGCAAACGATAATTGTAGCCAGGGTATGAAGAAACATTAGAAGCTACTGTTGATCCTTCAAAATTTTGATTATGTCAGTTCTAAAGGTATATATGCTTACAAATAATATTTTAATTGCACGAACTTGCCTTTTACCACCATTTTTTTAACTTTGCCCTTTTACCACCGGAATACCAGACGCACTGCTGGGTACCATCCGCACTTGGTCGATATCCCGACTAGTCATACTCAGCGCTTCTCCACATTTATTATACGCACAGCCAAAGTGTGGAACTCTCTGCCAGCTTCTTTGTTCCCTTCCACATATAACCCGTCTGCCTTCAAAGCAAGAGTGAACAGGCATCTTCTGGGCACGCTCGCTCCATCATAGACCTCATCTATCGCTTGCCATCAGGCGTGATCGAGGTCAAGAGCAAGCCCATTACTAAATAAAATAAAAACTAGCTTATTGTATGTGTCGACTAAACGTCGTAGCGGTGAGCGCACACCAGTGGCCTTAGTGCAAGTTTTTGACGTGTTCGATCGCGTTAGCGTAAACGTCAATTTGTATTGAAACTGAATAAGCGTCTTCTGGTGACACTCTCGGACAACCTATTTTTCTATAAAATTTGACATAAGCGAACGTTTACGTTAACGCGATCGAGTACGTTAAAATACTCACACTAAGCCCTCAGCATTAGATTTGCAAGATCTAGTAGCGAATAGTTGCCTGGTGCGCACCTCCCGCCCCTGAACTGTTCGAGGAACCAGGTAACATAAACTGTTCACCAAGTCGGGGCAATCAAATTTGTTTCGGCATACACTGTATAGAGTCATTGTCTCAAGGAGCGTGCGCCTTAACTGTAATGTAAGGAGACCATATTTTTTGAGAATAGACTGATAAGACGGTTTTTTCCGAAAACGTCTATACTCCATGGCTCGAAGGTATTTACGTTGAAATATTTCTATAATTTCACAATACTTTGCATAATGAGGATTCCAGATAGGTACTGCATATTCTAATTGTGGTCTGACTATGGATCAACATGACATGGTAGTCATGTTGATCCATAGTCAGACCACAATTAGAATGAAGTTTCGAGTCCAACTACATACTAAGATCACGAAGACAAGTCACTTGGGGGAGGCCTATATCCAGCAGTGGACGTCTTTCGGCTTATATGATGATGATGATGATGACTACAAAGTACAAAAATAACTCTAATTTCGGAAGTCGTAATTAATTCTTCTCCATGATTCTGATTTCCAGGTGGTTTTTGTAAGTCTTTACCAATCATAATGATTATACAGCTCCAGAAATACTTCTTCAAGATTCTAGCGTCGTGGTAGGTCGTGAATCTTTACCGCTCATATTTTACAGCTTCGGAAATACTTCTTCATGATTCAGGTCTCTTGGTAGTTTGTGAGTCTTTAGTGCTCCAGATTTCAGCCTCAGAACTTCTGCTTCTTCCACGGTCTCCGTAGTAAGCCTCTGGTACTGGGAACATGAGATTGTACAAGGGTGTCGACACAGGTTGCGTCAATACCAGAGATACACATACCTCTTTTTCATTTTAATGATAATTTTTAAATTAATCAAATAATGAGCCATATCGATAAATCGGTAATAATTTTTCAGCTTCACTGGACTTTGACAATAGGACATTCTGCTCATAGGACGTTCTGCTAATAGGACGTTTAAATACGGAGGCACCATCACATCCTTGGTAACAATTTGACTTTGATAGCTGCAGACAACCAACTCAGCAATTTAAATTATAAAGCATGGTAAATTGTACTGCTACCTATATTGGACAATATCGCTTAGAGTACCTAGTAAAAAAATATTTAATTCTAATGTAAGGGTGGTCCAAATTAGTCGGTGGTCCAATTTACCGTACTGTCCTATATCAACCGTCGATAACCAATCTCGAACTATTTTCAGGAGAAAAAAAAAAATGCATTGTTGGAGCCAGATACCAAAGGGGTAAATGTAAATATTGCTATTGCAATGTCGGTAGCGTAATGATTTGTAATACAAGAGTAAATTGCAACGAACCGTGGTGGTACTTGGTAAATGGCACCACCCCATTTGAACCTCAAACACCGTATGTTCCACCCCCTAAAACAACTAAAATGCCAAGTACCACGAAAAAATCAAATAAAACAACATCACACAAACATAAAATTCACACAAAATATATAGATACCACGAAAAAAAAACATCCTGCGAAAAAAAGAAATACCACGAAAAAAATAAGTACAAAAAGTACCCCGAAAATAGGAAGTAAGTTTTTATCATCAAACGTAATTACGTACAGGGGGCCTACCACAACCTCTTAAAACAATATTACTTTAATATTTCTTTGCGTTCCGCTCTGTTGGATTTTCAACGCTCGGATCAGCGCCGAGAGTTGAAAATGCAACAACAGAAATTACAAAGTAATATTAAAATAATATTGTTTTAAGAGGTTGTGGTAGGCCTCCTGAACCTGTAACAGAATAAACGCAATACCTCTTAAGGGGTCATTGTACTAACTATATAACTCGACAAAATGTACTAAATAGCTGATTTTTTTTTCGCGATTTCAGGGTTGGCCCCATAGTAAAAGTTTTTCATAATGATGAGTTTACCCTGTTACACGTTGTATAATGACATTCTCCTCTGAGCTTAATCATCAGAGTTACTTGCTGCGATAACTCCACACATCCTTAGCATTCATTATGTACCCCAAGATAGAAGCAGTACCTAGACCTCATTACTGAACCAACATAGCATTTTTTTGGCGGCTTTGAGTTAGCTACTTTCCTGGCTAATGCGAAAACGACACAAAAAAGACAAATTCATGAATATCAAGTTTATGTCAATTAATCATTGGTATTGGTGGTTATGTATCAATTTATTGTTCACTCGCAAGCGTCATTACGTCAAATGTACCACATGTTATTGCTTTATTGTCGCCGTGGCACTATTATTACTAAGAACATCTATTAAATTAGTTTTCTTGCTAAGGGCATTATTCCAAAGATGTGCGAGGATTCGTAGTGAAATCCCCTCTGATAGCCCTTTTCAACCAGAGCTACGCTAGCCTTAGCGTAGCGGCTAGGGAAATGAAGTGATCCCATTATGGATTTTCCTCTCGCACTGCTAACTCGTTCATCTTTGGTGGAAGCACAACCTGAATTTCGCATTAACAGGAATTCATCTCTACTTAAGAAATGGTGAAAGAGAATGCATTGAGGGAAGTAAATACCAAAAAGATTATTGCAACTACTGCTCATGTGTAAACGGAAAAGAACTATGTACAAGCAAGTCTTGCCCTGACAACGATTTTGGTATGTATTCGTCAAATCAAATCAATAACGTTTTTTTATGTACACAGGTAAAAAAAGGTAGAACAATTACAGGTTAATGGGTCTCTGTGTCCTGCCACAGTAGGTGGCATACAAACATTAATACTAAATTACATTAGCAGGTCTAATGGTCACTAATGGTATTTAAAGAAAATCCTTATATTACTGTGTAGTAAAGTAACCAACCAGTTGTTCGACCATGATAAGATAAGTGGTAACCGCCACCGAAGTGTCTTCGAATTCACACAGCAACGCTGTGTCGTGGCAGTTTGGCAGATATAAATATATTATAGTTTTCTGAACGAGTTCCTTCAGAATTTTGAAAGAGTGTTATGCTCTTGTTGATAGCCGCTAAAGTACATTTGGGAAAATCTGGTTGTGGTAAAACATGCCATGAAACAAACAACAAATCGGACTGCTAACTAATAAATACAAATTACAAAGAAAGCAAAATTCTAACACACAATAGTAGGCATGGTAAAGCCTAAAAGTAGTGATTCCTTAAATTACTTTTTATTTACATTTGTATACAGATCCATCAAGATATGTATACAAATAATAATATGGTCTAATTTCCTGAAGATATTGTGAATACTGCAGATACTTCTTCCGAAGATATTGAGAACGATGAAATCATAGGACCGAGTGATAAGGATACTGAAGTCATATCTGATCAAAAAGACGGTCAGCAATTTCAACGTAAGCAAATTATGTTCCGTATGGTGTTAGACGTAAAAGAATAGCACCATCCCATCACTTTCCGTGGGTGTCGTAAGAGGCGACTAAGGGACTCACCAGGGAACGGGCAGCAGCATTCTCTGTAGGTACTACATTGCAACAGCTACACTACGATCGCCAACCCGCCTGCCAAGCGTGGCAATTATGGCAAACCCCTCCATTTGGGGGAGGCCTATGTCCAGAAGTGGACGTCTTTTGGCTGATATGATGATGGTGAAATATATGTTTTTGTTAAAAATCTTCTTCTTTATCGCTTTCTCACTACTGTTAGTCAATGGTTTTTCTCCATCTGTTACGATCAGCACACTGGTGAAATCTGGCCGCAGAGTCTCAAGCTACGTTACAGGCAGGTTGAAGAAAGTTGCTGTGCTCTCTCTAACTTCAGTTGTAAAAGGATCGAGAGATTTGTGCGGTGGGCTTTCCATGGTTACTTGGCGAAACTAGCACCAAAGTTCAAAGGCGTCCATTTTTTTCCTGTCAATGGATTTGATCGTCCAAGTCTCGGCCCCGTAGAGAAAGATGAAGAAGACAAATATGCGGAGCAAGCATTTCTGTGTCCAATTTATGATGTTTTTCTATTTTCATACTTGGTTAAGATCTCAAAAATCCTGTGTATTTGGTTTGTGGATTAGACTTTTTCAAGGTTAGTTCTTTAATGAAAAGTTTTACCATCATTTAAATATCGAAACTTTAGCACGACTGTGTAGTTCTGCTAGCTTATATTGACTGACCTTATATTATTATTTTTTCAGTTGCGTCTGTTAAGTGCCTCCCAGATCATGAACTATACAGGATAGATTGGTGTAACTGGTGCTACTGCAACGACTATTACCAGCGTGTCTGTACGGATTTCCCGTGTGATGATCATGGTAAGATTACTTGTTACCAATTTCTTCATCACTAGGTGATATAAATGTCGCAGCCAATTAGCTGAATCCGCCGTTCCATTAATAGCCTAGCCTTTTCATTGAATTGTGCCATTTAATCAGCGAAATAAGTGACATGGGCAAGTCACTAAACGATATTGAACAAAAGATATCACTTAGGTCGTTGAAAAATAGGCACATTGAAATGAAAAGCCTAGGCAACCAATTAAACGGTTGATTAAGCTAATTGGCTGCGATATTTATTTACGATGAAACAAAAACTAATTAATAATCTAGTTATAGACAATTTTTATGTGTAAAAGTTATCTACATTCGTTTTGTACTCGTGCGTGCACATCTAAACAGACAAAAATTCTAAAAACGCTGGTAATGGGTTCTGTTACTAATCCTTTAACTCCCTAGCTATTTTTTTTTACCCAACTACGGCGAAGCAAAAAGGAGGGTTATGAATTTGACCGGTATTATGTATGTTCATCGCTTACCATCAGGTGAGATAGCGGTCAAGCGCGTGCCTATCAATAATAATAATAAAAAATAGAAAAATGTATGTATGTATGTTCATCTGTTCCCTCATAATTTCTAAACCATTTATCATAGTTTGACAAATGATGATTCGACCACAGCTATCGTCTGAACATTAATAAATTTCAGATGAGAATGTTTTTTTGTTTCATACTTTTTGGAACGTGAATTTTCTGTAGTCGGGTTTTAATTTTTGAACTTGTTTTTTTTAATTATTTTCTATGTACAAAAATTACTCTTTAACAGATTTATTATATGTATAGATTAAGATTGTATATACACTTAAATAAAAACTCCTAACTAACTAAAACTAAAAATAAACTAAAAAAGGGCGTCGAAATATTCCTCCGCATCGCTGGCCACTAGTATTGTGCCCAAAAGGCTTGCAACATTGCCACGTTGTATTGTATGGCAATGCTTAACATTTGTCCAAGGTAAAAGTTAGCCCTTGGGTCACGCGAAGTGTCAACTAAGCGATCTTGACAGATCTTTAAACAAGTTATGAGCACTCGGAGCCCAAGACCCGAGAGTTTCAACGCCAAATGGCTCGAAAACATAACTACCAACAAGGTTATTATATTTCCGCCGCTTGAGGTTCCGCAGCGGCCCCACTAGCACAGCACAAAGAGCTGTATATTAGTTTTGTTTTTTTGGTTCCTTACCCATGGGAGACTAACGGGTCACTATTACAAAGCCTAGGCGCCAGTCTGTCTGATTGTCCACGTAACTCGTAACAGGACTGTATCTTTTGGGTTACCTATGTTTCATCGAAAAGAAATTGACAAATTATCACTTTCCAAACAATTTTCCGCATAATTTCATTTGCCAAATTATTACTTAGCAAAAAATCTCTTCACAAATAATTGTAACGCAAACCTAATGTTTGGCAAGAGAACGTTTAAACAATACCTTTTTTACCAACTAGTACTGTTACCAATTTTTATGTAATCAAATATTTCAGTTGGAATAACACATTTTATGCAAAACGTCTAACTAGTTCAGTTTCGGGTAGCCTTTTTTTTCATATTTCTTTCTATATAATCTAGTCGTTTCTGGCAGTGGCGGGGCAAGACCTAAATTTTATGTGGGCAAGATATATTTTGCGAGGCCCCCTGATGGATGACGCAAGAGGACGGATTTTGTAGAGAAAAAAAATTTTGATACTCAAATTCTTTAGTCCCGTTGTTCCCGTATGCCATATACCCATCACGGGGACAGCGGGACGTGATTAAATGTATTTCCCGTTGTCCCCATAACGTACATTCGGCTAACGGGGAAAACGGAAGTAAACCATATTTCTGGGTGTTTTAAAAAAAATAACCACAAAGGTGATGGCGGGGTCTGTTCGCTCGCTCGCTTGACCCCGCCATCCCCTTCTAACTTAACCTGTCCGAGTCGGGGTGCCCCAAGTCTCGAGCTCGCTTCGCTCGCTCTTACACCAACATAATTTGAAAAGGGTGTTGTTTAAATGGTTAGCATAGTATTCGTATTTTGTGAGCAGAAAAATGTCATCTGTGAACAGAAATAGCTAATTGATCAGCAACTCATGGCCAGCAAACATTCCAAAATCAATCAGCAATTTATGTCATTCTGGATGGCTGTAAGTAATTATTTTTGTACAGTATATTAATTATATAAGCTGCAATGAGCTGCTCCTGTTTAATAAAATTTTGGTAAGCAAAAAAATTCATTTTGAGATTCATATCGTATTTTTTTTTAGATAAAGATATTTTTTTAAAATAATTAATTTCGTCTAACTAGTTCAGCTTCGGGTAGCCTTTTTTTAGGTTTTTTTTTCCATATTTCTTTCTATTTATTCTAGTCGTTTCTGGCACTCGCTGGCCGTTACCGCGGCACCGCTAGCTTCGCTCGCTCGGCTCGTGCATAGGTCACAGTTCTAACCTAATCTAACCTAAACATTTTTTTTTAATAATTAACTTTTTTTTTATATAAGTTCCAAAAATTAGTTCCATAAATAACTTTTGCTTATAGACATGTTATCTCTGCTGATCAATCATGAAATCTTGCGGAACAAGGATTGTTGCCTGATTTTTTTAATTGCAAACAAAAACTTTATATGCTGAAATTATTTAAATGCTGTTTTTTTGTGGCTCACCAAATTTTATAATTGCTAAACATTTAATTACTACTCATTTGAAAAGTATATTTAATTATTACAATAAATTAACGGGGACAACGGGAAGTAATTTTAATTATTTTATTAAATTCCTTTTGTCCCCTTTAACGGAGAGATGGCCTACGGGGACAACGGGAATATACTCAAATTTTTATTCATAAAAATGCAACCTTCTTCATTGTCTTCTTCAGTATCTTTAAAAAACGAATGTGGTAGGTTAGTATTGCCAGATACTTGCTAGTCGGTTTTTATTATTTATTGCTAGATGAGTAATAATATCTATATTTGCGTTCGCGGGCCTTCGAGGCGCGAGGCCCCTTGGACCGCGAGGCCGTAGGCGGTGGCCCACGTCGCCCACGCCTTACGCCGCCTCTGGTTTCTGGCACTCGCCGGCCGCTACCGCGGCACCGCTCGCTTCGTTCGCTCGGCTCGTGCGTAGGAGGTCACTAACCTAACTTTTTGTCATAGCAAATCATTTGACCTAACGTTCATTGTCTAAAGATTGTTTGCTGTAATAAATCATTTGATTAAAGACTATATGCCATAATGACATTATTTTTGGTAATATTCTGACGAGTAAAAATTTGACCAAATGAAAAAGTGCGTACTAAATTCATTCCAAATATTGCATTGGTGTAAAAAAGGTTGCTAAAATTTGTTTGGGTAGTGAAATTTTGTCAAAATCTTTTCGGCAAAACGGCAGGCTCCCGTATCTTTTTAATTCTAGGTACACAGACCTCTTCTCAGAAAACGTGCTAGTTGGTTGCTTTATAATATTATTTAAAAACATTTTATGTTTTCTTTCTTTCAGACGGGAGACCACATCCATGTAATTATTATTTTTCAGTTTACAGTTGGCTTTCGCATCGATTTTATCAAATGTATAGATATATGTACAGATCTCCTTAACATTAAAGTATTCTAACAATTTTCAGCGGAAAGAAAAAAATGCATTGTTGGAGCCAGATATGAAAGGGGCAAATGTAAATATTGCTACTGCAATATCCGTAACGTAATGATATGTAAAACAATAAAAGATTGCGACGAAACGTGGTGGTTTTTGGAATATGGAACCACCAAATGGCGCCCCCAAACTTTACCACCTAACAAAGAACAGGCTGCTACAAACTGGCAATTTTCTCTGCCGGGAACAACCATCGAAAGCAGAGAACTAACCACGAAACAACCAACTACCACGAAGATGCCAAATATCACGGAAAACTCAAGTAAGTTTTTATAAATAATATTACGAATACATTAACTCTCTCCTTTATGGTAGTGTCACACCGGAGTTAGTGATGAAACGCATTTGGTCTTCATCATATCAGCCGAAAGACGTCCACTGCTAGACACATAGACCTCCCCCAAATGTCGCCACAACAACAGGTCCTGTGTGTCTCGCATCCATCGGCTACCCGCGACCCTCACCAGGTCATCGGTTCACCTTGTGGGAGGCCTTCCAACGCTGCGTCTTCCGGGACGAGGTCGCCACTCCAAAACTTTTCGGCCCCATCGACCACCTGTTCTGCGAGCAATGTGCCCTGCCCACTGCCACTTCAATTTGGCAATCCTTCGGGCTATGTTGGTAACCTTGGTTCTTTTGCGGATATTGTCATTCGTATACATTAACTCTCTCCTTTATGCTAGTGTCACAACGGAGTTGGTGATGAAACGCTTTTGGTATCGCTAAAAAAAGCTTTATAAATATACTTATGTTTTAAGGGTTTTACCGCACGCCCTGTCCCGACAACGATTCAGGTACGTACAATTCGTCGCTAACTATCTGAAACACCTTCTAAAGACTTGAAATCAAATCAACAAGTGAATAGCGCGTGATCCATCTTCGACCACATCATCGCTTACCATCAGGTAAGATTGTGGTCAAACAAAAGACATCCTTATGTTATTGAATGTCAACCGAGTAGTTATTCAACCTCAGGACAACGTGTTATTGCCGATGGGCCTTCAAACTCATCCGGAAATGATAGTGCGGCAAAGGTGGCAGATAAGGGTGATCCAGATATATTTCGAGGTTTCTGTCGAACCAATGACATTAAAAAAGCTGTCAATAATATCGCGTGATTCATACTCACAATTTGAAACATCACATGGTTTACGAAATGCATCACTTGATCCTTTAACCACCACTAAAACCGTTTATACGACTAGTATTATTCAGTTTTTTTTTTAATATATAGAAGTAACTATTGTTAACAACTATGTTCAGCTTTTTTAGGATGATTACGATCAATTCAATTATCTTGTAGCTAAAAGTTTAGAAACTGTCCGTTTACCATGTTACCCCGTTACCAGTTGTAGAGGTCAGATAGTGGCTCCACCAATCCCGTTTGACTGGAAGCTGACCTCAATATAGTTGGGAAAAGGCTAGGCAGATGATGATGACCTACCGCCTGCAGTAGGTATGTTAAACCCTAAAATTAGTGTTTCTTTAAAATATGTTTCTTATTAATTTCATTCGCATACAGATCCTGATAATAACATGATCAAACTTGCTGAGGAAATGGTGAATGCTGCAGAGCCTTCTTTCGAAAAAATTGATAACGATGAAGACATGGGACCAAGTCAAATAGATACTGAATTAACGTTTGGTAAAAAAAAGGGTCCATTAACGATTCGATCGGGTCAAATTAATTTTAAGAGTAAGTAATGTAATTTTTGAAATCGTTGTGAGTAAAAAAAAAAGATTTAAAATCATCAGTTTGGATGGATTTCTGAATCACTTTTGTGTCGTGAGACTTGTGTTTCATACGACTCCCTCATTTTTGAAGACACCCTGTGTCTAAAATTGGTCGACACACAGACCAATTTTAGACACAGGGTGTCTTCAAAGATTTATCACAATTAGGATATTGTATAATTCTGTCAGTTAATTTAATTTGACCCTATATTACTACCTGATTTTTAATTATCCAAAAAAAAAATACAAACGAATTGAGATGCTTCTTCATTTTTTGAAGCCGGTTAAAATAGAGGTTCAGAGGTCCCAATACGAGTTTTAACTTACTATAACTCTCGCTTATGTAAAAACGTACGAATATAGACATTTTCAGCAATTTTCACTAGACGGCGCGTATTCAGTTTCAGTATCAACCTAAAAATTGACCTTGACTTAATATGTATGTGTGTGAGTTTTTTTTATCCATCCTAACTTCTAAACGACTTCACCGATTTCGATGTATGTGCTATCGTTAGAAGCGTAACATTATCCCGGGTAACATAGGCATAACAAAAACCGGGTAAAATAAACATAGTGAGCATTATGAAAATAGTAACAGGGTAGCCATGGTTAATAAATAAAAATGGTCATTTTTTTAAATTAGAATTTAGCTATAGTCCATTCGCGGACCCCACCGAATGTGTCTCCACGTTGCCGTCGTGGTGGGGCTTGCGTGTCTTAGTGGTCTTGGGGGCTTTGCCAGTAGAGCCCCAAGGTCCCAAGTGAGAGACCAGACTAAGAGAGACAAGAGGCGCACACCGTTCGGAGACTTGAGCAGTGTTCTGGTCCTCGGACGGTATGCGTTTCATTGGCTTGCTCGCTGCTCTCTGGTACGCGTCTGCTCATCAGACGTGACTGTGAGGGCAGCAAACAAACAGTGGAAGAGAGAGAGAGAAGGGGAGATAAGGACCTCACCCTCTAAAAGGAAAAATATGGACACAAGCACTCAGAAAAAGAAACTACCCCAGGGCGGTTTGGACTGTACAGCAGGACGGGAATCCGCCACGCTTTATGCGTCAAGCCCCTCGTATTCTGGGGAGGGGGGCAAAAGTGCTCTTTGTTCTTCACTTGCCAATGGCAACAAGGGCCGAGGAGGCCCCCGATCCAAGCCGTCCTTCAGGGACATGATCGGTTACGATTTTAGCTCGCCTGACAAAGTGTCGGTCGGGCGGAGTGCGGGTGGCGCCCAATCTCGGAGGAAAGGCTCGCTTGAGCGTCGTGCGGGTGCAGAGTCGGAGTTGTACTCCGACGACTCGGCGACCAGCCTTACTTGGCTCGGCGAGCTCGGGATCCGAGGGGGCGGGGGCTGCTGCAGAGAACTCCGGGTTCTTCCGCAAGCGGTCCAGACCGGAGGATGACCGGGGGTCGTCCTACAGTGAGGAGTTGGCCTCGGCCCGCAAAATTCCCACCAGTAGGGGGGGTAAGGGCCGAGAGGGAGGTAAGGGGAGGGTGCTTGCCCCAAGGAGGCTAGCCAGCGAGCCGTAAAGCTCGCTGACGATGGACGACCCCCGGACCTGACAGTCGCGGGGCTCCTGGCTCGGAGTCTTCCGGTGGTTAGCCGGAAGACACTGGTGGCTCCGAACAGAAGCAAATGTGTAAGGCCGGGTTTGTGGAGATCGTGGAGGCCGCGGTCCGCGATGTGGCCTTGAAGAGGACGACGGCCTCTAAAAACAAGGCCATAAGTGCGGCGACGGCCTCCATTCTGGCGGCTGCGGAGGCTAACCGTGGTGGGCCTCCGTTGAACGAAATGTCCAAGCTGCGAGCTTCTCCAAAAGGAAAATGAGAGGCTCCGAGCAGACCTGGCCGGGCTCCGGGGAGCCGGCTCACAGGTGGCACCTAGAGGGGGACGCAAGGAGGACAGCCAACCCATGCTGCAGGAGAACCAGGTGCTGGACCTGGTGCGACAGGAGATGTCTGCCTTCCAGGCGCGGTTCTCCGTTCTGAAGGGCAGCGCCCCCCACTAGCGGCGAGCGATAAGGCCTCAGGCTGGCAGAAGGCGGCCTCGTACGGGTCGCCGTGGCTGCCAAACCGGGGTTGTCCGGTCAGGACAAAGGGACCGGGCCGGTCCATAGTTTCACTGAGTTTGTAACGATTATGCGGTTTTGCGATACTGCAAGCTTTCGTAGACGTGCCTCATTGTATCTTGAAGTATTTTTGGCTGCTATTTAACTAAGAAATACAAAACACTTGATAGGATCTGGTGACGGCACCAGCAAAGTCGGTGTCGGGAAAACCGGACCCGGCCCCGGCCCCTGGAAGGAAGAGGAAAGGTGGGGTACGGACGACGAAGGCTCCTTTTTAATTATTTATTTACGAGGGGAAATCCTGGGGAGGGCGGAGGGGTCTGTCAGACTCTTACTGACTAAAACCACCCCGGTGTTCCATCTTCCACCTACACCGGGGATCGCGGGAACGTACACGACTTCCGTAATCCCCGGCTGGTGCCGGCCAGCCTCCGCGGGCCACATCTAATAAGTGAGGGGAATGAGGTGTTTAACTACCCCGCGACGTCAGAGGGGCGCACGGGAACACCACGCGCCGCCACCTCGGGTCCGGATGAAAAGGGGGGCGACGGACGTCCCCAAGTCCGCCGTCCCTGGACCCAGTTAGGGAGGCAGAAGGAGGGCAGTACCGACCGGTGCGCCTGCTGCGGGCTGGAAGAGCACTCGATAACTCCCTCTCCCTTTCCGCAGCCTCCTTCTGCGCGATGACTGTTTCGCAGAAGGAGACTACTGCGTCCCAGGACTCCTCACCGCCGGCCATAGAATGGACTACGGCCGTCAGCGACAGGTCACTGCCTACCACAGAGACGAGGACACGGCGCGGCTCCTCCCAAGCGGCACACTCTGCCAGCGTATGCCACGCCGTGTCCTCCCAACAGTCGACGCAGTGGTGACACCGAGCGTCCGGCTCCCTGCCTATGCGACACAGGAACCTCCCGAAGCAGTCATGCACCGTGAGGACCTGTGTTGCACGAAACGACAAGGAGCTGTGCCTTCTCCCGAGCCAGAGGTCGAGCACTGGCCGGATGGCCTCGATAGTGACGAGGCCGGTGGTAGGGCGTGAGAGCCTGTCCCGCCATTCCGCCACCAGGACCTCGCGCAGCTGAGACTGACGCAGCTCGAAATGTCGCTGAGTCAGTCGCTCTCCGCGCGCCCGCGCATCCTCTGGGGCCCCGATGTTGGAGATCTCCGGGGCAGCCAGCGGCCCGACCGTGGACGCTCTAGCCGAAAGGCTCAGGGCGTCCCTAAACGCGGACGATGCCCGAGTGTTCAGGCCCACCAAGTGCATCGACATGCGCATTTTGGGCCTGGCCGACTCCGTCGCGGAGGCGGAAGTGGTGGCCGCCGTCGTCAGAACGGGGTGGTGCTCAGCGGTGGAGGTGAAGGCGGGCACCCTACGTCCTGACAACACGGGCATGCGAACCGTTGTGGTGAGCTGCCCCGTGTCGGCGGCCAAGATCATCTCGAAGGGCCGAAGGTTCTTGGTGGGTTGAGTTCCTGCGCAGGTCAAACTGCTGGAACCCAGACCTCTGAGGTGCTTCCGGTGCCTAGTGGGTGACCATTTAGGAGCTCTGTACACCTTGGAGGTGGACCGCAGCAGTCTCTGCTTCCGCTGTGGTCAGCCCAGTCACAGGGCCGGCTCTTGCAACGCCGCGCCGCACTGCGTAGTATGTGCGGCTTGCAAGCCGGCCGACCACTGGGCTGGGGGCAGGGCCTGGGCTCCACCCGCCAAAGCCGGAAGCAGGAGGAAGCCCTCCGCCACCGCCGTCTCCGCTGCGGCCGCTGCCACTGCCGCCGCTTCTGCCGGCATCGCCGGTTTCACCGCAGCTGCTGCTACTGCAACAGCCGCAGTAGCCCCCACAAAGGGCTCCGGAGGGGGCTGAAATGGAGTGCCAGTAGTGGCCCCATTTCGCCAACTCCTTTTGAACTTCAGCCACTGCGCTGCCCAGGAGCTGATGTTCCTGAGCATGGCGCAGTGATTGATGTCTGCGGACGGCGAGCAATGGGTAGCTCGCCGTCCGATCAGAACAGGCCCGGGTCGATGACGCGCTGTGTTCCACGCGTGCCGAATCAGCAGTAGTCAGCATAAGACGGAGCCCGTTAGGGCCAGAGCCTGCCAGGGTCGCGGATTTTGTTCGAAAGAGTTACCGCGGCCCTGGAACGCAAAAGGCACTAGGAGGAGCGTGGATGGGTTTTAGTCAGTAAGTCTGACACTCCCTGCCGCTCCACCCAGAGCGGAAGGGGTCATTTGATGATTTCCCATCCTTAAAAAAAAAAAAGTCCGCTCGCGGAGGCGCAAGCTCGCGGGAGTCCGCCGGCGCCCCGCAGCGCCGGATCCGTGACAGAAACCATGCCTGCTTGCATATTGTATGCTCTCTTGCATGCTGCATGCTCGCTAGCATGCTGCATGCTCGCTTGCATGCTGCTTGCTTACTTCATGTTTGCTGCATGTTTGCTGCATGTTTGCTGCATGTTTGCTGCATGTTTGCTGCTTGCTTGCTGCATGCATGGAGTATGCTTGTTTGCGTGTTGTGAAAAAATTATGCATTTCCTAAACTTTAAAAAAAATGCTAGTCTGTAAATTATTTAACCCAAATGGACCATGTAAGATAACGTTTTTGTTAAGACTTTTTAAGTTTAAGGGGTAGTTAAAACGGATGTAACTAAACGTCTCCTTGGTCGCATAGGTCGAGGTTAAGCACCTGAGCGGTACTCGCCGTAGTTGGTATCCGAACGCACTTTCGCTCATGCGCTTCGCGCTGACCAATAACAACCGAGCCGGCGCGAATACTAGCCACGGATTGGCCGTTTATTAGGTTGGTAGTATTGTATATGTTTTGTTAAACTTTTGTTATAAATATGGCGGCATTGGGGATTCTGCTCTGAGGGCTTAGTGTGAGTTTTTTAACGTACTCGATCGCGTTAACGTAAACCTTCGCTTATGTCAAATTGTATAGAAAAAAACAGGTTGTCCGTGAGTGACACCAGACGGCGCTTATTCAGTTTCAATACAAATTGACGTTTACGCTAACGCGATCGAGAACATTAAAAAACTCACACTAAGGCCTCTGGCGCCAGATTAAGGTGAAAGCGCCAGGGTAGCCCGCGAAATTCAAATTTTCTTACGTTTTGTGCAATTTGCAGGTCAGTGTCAGGTTGTATGTTGGTCAAAATATGATTCGCGGCCATAGCAAGTACGTATTTACAGAACTGTAATCATTAAAATCATCAATACAACTCTCTCAGTTAGAAATTGATGCGAAATGTAGTATTTCATGAAATCATAACATTTGGCATCAATTCTAACTGAAGGAGTTGTATTGATGATTTTAATCATTATAATTTTATAAACATACTTGCTACTGCCGCGACGCGATTAGTTATACTTTTACATTAAATTAATTAGTTTATGCCAATAACAAAGCCCACCTTTTAACAACTGACTAACCCCGACTCTATGTAGTCGGGGTGAGTCAGTTATTTAGTTCAATAAAATTATGCAAAACAATAATTTTGCGAAATGTGATTTATCCAAATGTATCAAAATATGAAATGAAAAACGTATTTATGATTAAATGTCATCCGATGCATTTGAAAAAAGAAGCGTTTGACTATATAAATGTTTGTAAAACGAGTGTTTTTAAAAGAAAACATTTGTGGAATAACTTGTTTGCGAAATAAATAATAGACGACACGTTGGTTGTAAAATCAAAATTTGTCACTGGAGTTTCGGTGAAATATTTTTTTTTTATTGAACCAAAAAAAAAACTAAAATAATTAAAAAAACACGCCTGCCTTGCCTAAAAAAATAATTAAAAACAAGCATTGGACCCAAAAACTTTAAATTCAAAAACAATTTTTTTATTGGAGTAGGGAGGGGGACGTGAAATCCCCCGACTGTACTTGTTTTTTTTTTAATTTTTGTTAATTATTTTTTTTGTTTAAATTGTATTTGATCGATACCTAGCACCTGGAAACATTTTAGATGTCGTAAAAATCATGATCTGTATTATTTTTCAGTCCCACCAACTAAATGCATCAAAAAGGTTGAATATTACAAAGTAGATTGGTGTAACTGGTGTTACTGCAATGAATACCATCAACGAGTCTGCACCGATTGGGAGTGTTCCAACGGTAAGATGCGTGCAAGAGAGCAAGGGAAGCAGAAGCAGGAATGCAAACGAAGGAGGATGCCCTGGGCGTCGGGAGTCGCAAGGCGATTTCTGGTCACCGTAGGCGCGGGCTTTCGGACGGCGAGCGATGGGTAGCTCGTCATTCGATAAGGACCAGTCAAATCGTGTTGTCATTCATTCTCAGTTCGGGTTCGGGACTAATCGTAAATCCGTAGGTGATACGGAGTAGAAAACGCCAGACAATAAGGCCGAAACTACGGACTTTGGACTTAGATAGTACAACCACAGGCCCGAATCGACGGCGCGTTGTTCCACGCGCAGCTCAAAGAGATTTGAGCACAATTGACGGGGCCCGCTAGGGCCGGTGCCTGCCACGGTTGCGGAATTGTTCGAAAGAGTTACCGCGACCCGGGAACGGGCATTTGAAGGATCACGGGCGGGTTTTAGTCAGTAAGAGTCTGACACTCCCTCCTGCTCCCCCTATAGCGATAGGAGTCATTAGATGATTTACCATCTCATGAAAGTGAGTCATTCTCTCTCACTCTGCTCAACCATATCCACTGAAGCTGTGCGGAGAAGAGATGTGATCTCTTTTAAATGACTATTTAAAAGTGTCTGTAAATGTTCCAAACTTGAAACTTGAAGCTAGTTCTGCCACGTTAGCAAAAAGAGCAGCAAGTATGCTCTGCAGCTAAACACCTTCGCCGCTCTCAACGCCAGCTCGACAGAGTTCACATTGCACAAAGTATGGAGAATAACGTTTTTAAATAAGTTTGTACTTTTAGCAGTATACCCAGGTGTCTCAAAATACGTATCACTTAGTGGCTATATTATGCATATTATAAATTAAAACCAGTTATATTCTACCTTACAGGTGATAAACCACTTCCACGTAATTATATTTTTTTCTTTACTATTTACATTAATGCTTAATATTTAATATCGGTATATTTTTTTTCGAATTGTGGCAAAATTAAAGAAATCCGTACATCCATACTAACTCTACTGATATTATAAATGCGAAAGTAACTGTCTGTTACACTTTGACGCTTAAACGGCTGAACGGATCGTCATGAAATTTGGCAGATATATAGCCTGGAATATGGAGACGTACATACTTTTTACGCGAAAACCGACATCCACACGGGCGAGGCCACAGTCAAAAGCTAGTTGAATTCATAAGTGTGAGGCAACCGGTATTCCGAGTTCATATCAACTGCCATTTTGAAAATCTATACTATTTTTAATTTTTCTATGATTTATTATTTTACAGCGCAAGATAGAAAATGCCTTGTAGGGACGAAATACGAAAGGGGCAAATGTAAATATTGCTACTGCAATCGGCATCGCATATTGATTTGTTATAAAAGAACAGATTGTAACGAACCGTGGTGGTTTTTGGTACATGGTCTTACGAAATATCGGCCTCAAACACCTTACGTACAAACACCAAGACTTCCAACAATCAGAGACGTCCTGAAACTAAGCAATTCAAGAGCAAATACGACGACAACACTGAGCGACATGACGACAACACTGAGCAACACGACGACAACACTGAGCAACACGATGACAACACTGAGCAACACGACGACAACACTGAGCAACAAGACAAAACTAACTTCCACAACCAGTTCAAGCGACACGATAGTCCAAGATTTCATAATACCAAGTAAACATAATCCCTAATATATAATTATTTATAATATTATAAAATTTAAATAACTGTCCGTCTGTCTGTTACCTTTCACGTCTCAACTGCTAAACGAATATGAGCGAAACTTGGCACACGGCTAGACCTTGTCCGGAATATGACATAGGTAGAGTACTTTTTTTCTCGGAAATATATTCCCATGGGATATTTTTCGAAATACACGCAAGCGAATCCGCTGGTTCGGTATGGTATCGGACGTAAAAGAATAACACTATCCCATCACTTCCCGTGGGTGTCGTAAGAGGCGACTAAGGGACTCACCAGAGAATGGGCAGCAGCATTCTCTGTAGATACATTGCTACAGCTAGACTGCGATGGTGACCCGCCTGCCTAGCGTGGCGATTATGGCAAACCCCCCCATTTGGGGGTGACCTATGTCCAACTAGTGGACGTCTTTCGGCTGATATGATGCTGATGAATCCGCTGGCTGAAGCTATTCATTTATAATTTCAAACAACTTTTTTTCCACAATTAAGAAGTAGCAATTAGTAAGTGGCATACCATTTTGGAATTCAGACTAAACACGCCATCTTTTAAAGTTACTTGCCAAAATAGTGTAGTACATTTTTTTTACACCACACGCGGTTAAAGATGGTTGATTTAATAATTTTGAATTCAATGTTGGGCAAAAATCTAACATTTTATTTAAAACTAGCACTTCGCCCGCGACTTCGTCCGCGTGGGGATAGTAGGTACTCCACAAACTGCAACGCCCCTATACATATCCCCTTATAAAGGTTAGTTTTGGAAAATTTAGCACAACGATTCTCATTATTGGTTCAGCGCAACTGTTCACCCCGTTCAGCCCGTCAGGGGTTGATTATGCAAAAATTGTGAGGTACATGATCTGTTTCAATTATCCCACTTTTAGTTTGTTCATATAATTCTGACGTAAATTGAAGCAAGCTATAATTTTCTCCCTTAAAAACTTATTCACCCCTGCTTCACCCCTTATTATGTATGTACCTACCTAGTTGATTTTCGAAAAATCCAAACATTTGTTATTCTAATTGTTTTATCGAAAACATTTAAATGCCGTGGTGTTTCAACTTCATCGGACCAAGCATTGATACGATTCTCCCCAGTTCGCTCAAGCCGCGACATTTTTCTTACTCCGAGCATGTTTATTACCGTCGTAACTTTTGAACGAAAGGTTCGATTTGAATGATTTAAAGTGTAATTTACACGGACATAATCAACCTTAATTATCAAACCATTTAAATGGATAAGGATTAATATCATGGTACTATAATCACAATTTTTTATTTCACCATGGGATTTGCTCGACTAATATTAACAAAAAGCGGTCGTGGTGACTTATCCATAATAGTTAGACATATGGTATCGCGGACTTTTTTGTAGATATTGATGACCTCTATAAAACTGTAGTACATCACTTTGCTCTATTGTCAATAGATTCCGCAGCGTACGCGATATAAGGATTTTTTCTCACACCTTGGGTCACATTATCGAAGTTTTCATACGGATCCCTAACTTTTTTGAAAATATTCTATAGCCTATAACCATCACCGATAATGTAGAATTCTACTGGTGAAAGAATTTTTCAAATCGGTCTAGTAGTTTCGGAGCCTATTCATTTCAAACAAACAAACAAACAAACAAACAAATCTTTGCTCTTTATAATATTAGTGTAGAAAAACTGAGGCGGCTGCTGCAGGTGCAGAAAATCTCAAACGGCGCAAATATAACAACCTTATTGGGAGTTATATATTTGAGCCGTTTGGGGTTGAAACTTTAGGTCCATGGGGTCCGAGTGCTCACCGAGTCTTTCGGGACATCAGCAAACAACTTGTCGACTGTACACGTGACCAGAGGGCTGGGCTTTTCTTTGGCCAAAGAATCAGCATTGCCATTCAACGCGGCAATGCTGTTAGTGTTCTGGGCACTTTTGTCATTGACAGCGATGTGGATGAATTTTTTGATGCCCAATGATTTATTTTGTTTTTATACACGTTTGTACATAATTTGGTAATTTTTAGTCTAGTTTATATATAGTTAAGTTTGTTAAATATAACCATGCATATCTACACTAATATTATAAAGAGGAAAGATTTGTTTGTTTGTTTGTTTGTTTGTTTGTTTGTTTGAAATGAATAGGCTCCGAAACTACTAGACCGATTTGAAAAATTCTTTCACCAGTAGAATTCTACATTATCGGTGATGGTTATAGGCTATAGAATATTTTCAAAAAAGTTAGGGATCCGTATGAAAACTTCGATAATGTGACCCAAGGTGTGAGAAAAAATCCTTATATCGCGTACGCTGCGGAATCTATTGACAATAGAGCAAAGTGATGTACTACAGTTTTATAGAGGTCATCAATATCTACAAAAAAGTCCGCGATACCATATGTCTAACTATTATGGATAAGTCACCACGACCGCTTTTTGTTAATATTAGTCGAGCAAATCCCATGGTGAAATAAAAAATTGTGATTATAGTACCATGATATTAATCCTTATCCATTTAAATGGTTTGATAATTAAGGTTGATTATGTCCGTGTAAATTACACTTTAAATCATTCAAATCGAACCTTTCGTTCAAAAGTTACGACGGTAATAAACATGCTCGGAGTAAGAAAAATGTCGCGGCTTGAGCGAACTGGGGAGAATCGTATCAATGCTTGGTCCGATGAAGTTGAAACACCACGGCATTTAAATGTTTTCGATAAAACAATTAGAATAACAAATGTTTGGATTTTTCGAAAATCAACTAGGTAGGTACATACATAATAAGGGGTGAAGCAGGGGTGAATAAGTTTTTAAGGGAGAAAATTATAGCTTGCTTCAATTTACGTCAGAATTATATGAACAAACTAAAAGTGGGATAATTGAAACAGATCATGTACCTCACAATTTTTGCATAATCAACCCCTGACGGGCTGAACGGGGTGAACAGTTGCGCTGAACCAATAATGAGAATCGTTGTGCTAAATTTTCCAAAACTAACCTTTATAAGGGGATATGTATAGGGGCGTTGCAGTTTGTGGAGTACCTACTATCCCCACGCGGACGAAGTCGCGGGCGAAGTGCTAGTTACTTATATAATAGCATAATTGCAAATCCAAACTGAGGTAGTTATGTTTTAACTTTTAACTGATCATCATAGGGTGTCACTTTTTGAGATTTATTTTTGAATCCTTAAATTTGAAAAGTACATGACCATTTCTAATAACTGTCACGATTTAGCCTATTGACCGTTTTCGGCTTGACGTTGATTTCTGGGACACGTATAATATTAACCGCTCAAGCACTGGCAACACACCGGTGTGCGCCGTTTTATTCGCGAATTTAATGTTTATATACCAATTACATAAGATTTTTTTTTTTTGGGAATTTTCACATGTCAGGGCTGGAGCGGTGTGTCCGTACTAGTAAAGGCATTACCCGTCCCACAGGGAAACCGTTCAAAACGGTTTTGTGAGGCATAGTTTTATGTAAGAGATTATTAACTTTGTATTTGATAAATAAATAAATAGCCTAAAATAGTGTTAAAATAATAAATACGGTACCTATGTAAGCAAAAAGGAGGAAAGGGATATAGTGCTCATAGGCCTTAACAATTCGTCCACCTCACTGACAATTGCAATTGATAAATGCCCTACGAATTTTTATGAAAAAACAAAACTTTGATTAATATGTGATTTTTAATGAGAATCGATGCTTAGAACCTTCTTTAGTTTTTTTTTTAAACTAGGTGGGCACTCGGATTCCGGGGTTGTAGTTTTGCAACCTCAAACTGCTTGGACATATTTCGCCAATGAGGCTATTGTATTGCGCTGTTTGAAGTTCCGTTACACCTGCAACAGCCGCTCCGGCTTGGCCCGCCGAGCTTGGAAGTCGTTAGGGACACACCAATGGCCTTCGCAACTTCCAAGGCATTATGGTCATACCGTTTGGTCTCCGCAATCGTCGTGTGCCAAGCCATTCGTTCTAGCACAGCTGGTGGGTAACAAGGGCCGACAGATTTATGCTGGCTAATCGTGCCATTCAACCAGCGCTCCTACTGCAGGACAGGTCATAATGTCCGAGGTAGTGGACTGCTTCACCACATAAAAATGGGCCTAAAGATATCTTGAATTAACGCTGAATGTAAATAAATTTTGGTGTCTATCCGAATCATTGACCACCATTTTTTTTCTAGGTTCCCATATGGGAACAGTAGAAGATGGAAAGATTTTAGTCCCAGAATTTTAGTCCGTGGGCACTTTTATTAAATATCTTTAAATTGGATTGTTTGTATCAAAAAGGTAAGTTACACATTTGGAGGGGTTAAGTTCCAGCCTTTAGATTTGAACTGCTGTTTGTGTAAACAATCAAGTAAGTTTTTATCAATAAACGACTACTAGCAGTAGTTTTTTTTTCTTAAAAAAAAGTGGTTTATGTACCTATATATTTCCCCGCAAGTGCCATTGCTTCAAAATGATCTATTTCTTGGCAGTGTGACACTCACTCACATGTTTAATCTCTTTCTTACAGAAATTTATTTCCACGTAAGAAGACATGGTGAAAGACAATGCATTGAAGGAAGTTATTATAATGTTGATTCTTGCAACTACTGCTTATGTTTCAAGGGAAAGAAAATGTGTTCAATCAAAGTTTGCCCTATCAAAGATTTAGGTATGTTCAATGACGTATTACTGTGATGATGGTGCATGACGCGTCTATGAATAGTTACAGAAGCGTCATGGACTGTGATGATGGTGCATGACGCATCTAAAAATAGTTACAGACGCGTCATGGACCAACATCACAGCTCTTAAAAACTCGCTATGTATTCGCACGCGGGGAATGGGGTCGCGGCAGCTGCCTTCATTTTGGTTGCCATTTTAGAATGCGGGTAACGCATCTTTAGCGCATTTGGCTTATTACTAATAATAAATTGTCGCTGAAAACTTAAAAACTTTCTACAACAAGTATCTAAAACGAAGTCCTTCTAAAGATGTTGGTCTGTAAAGGTAGACCCACCAGCCAGTATATTCAGTAAAAATATCTCCGTGCAAACATAGTTGAATTGAGCTTTCACCCCAATTAATGTAGGATATAACAACTCGATTCTCGAGGAGCTCGTGTCTGTAGCCAACCGCCACCCGTGTCAATTTTCGAACTGTTGCTCCGGTTTCCAAGGTCGATTCGTAAAAGGGTGACGTGACACATTCATTACATACTTACTAAGTTCCTTTAGGCCTCGCAAAGCGCTTTAAGCCGTTTGTCCTGGCTGTCATTTGAACATCTATGAAAAATTCAGAAATATTTTATAGGCACAGTTATACCAAAAAGTATTGTATCCTTAAATATTTCTTGTTGTTTAGATTCCAATGCATATTATAATATGGTCGGACTTCCTAAAGATGTGGGACATACTGCAAAGTCTCCATTCGAAAATATTGAGAGCAATGTAATCTTGCGACCAAGTAATGACGATACTCAGTTCGTGCCTAATGAAAAAGGTATACGGCGATTTCGACGTAAGCAATTCGATTTTTTTCTTTTTAGTTTTTGTCAGTGAATAATAATGTATATTTACAGAAGTCTGATAAACAAACCAATGCACATTACATAGACTATACAAAGCATAACAGAATAAACCCAATACCTGAAAAGGGGTCATCCTACTCATCATTATGAACAACTTTTACGATGGGATCTGTTGATCCCATCGTAAAAGTCATCGGAAATCGCAAAAAATACATCGACTGCCCTGACATATACACAAAATATACTAAACAGCTGATTTTGTTTCGCAATTTCTGGGTGTTACGTTTATTCTGTTACACACTTTATAGTTTAGTGCATTGTTTTGTTTATCAGACTTCTAAAATTTTGAAGCTTAATGCACTGAGGCATAGATTACATAACTGAATAACGAATAGCACAACTAGCTTATTTTGTAATCATTATTTTTGAAAAAAAACAATATTTCCTAGAACTAACTCATCTACGTCAAATATTATGTTGGTGAAATACCAAGAAGTGTCTTTAGTTTGTTCATGTCAGTCTATATTATAAAATCACTTTCTATTTATTTAATACTAGCTGACTCGACAGACGTTATTCTGTCAAAAGCTATTGGACTGGTCGTGCGTGATATCTAGGAATAATTTGTATGGGAATAGAAAAAATCGCTTTTTAATCATTTTTTTTCATAAGTTCAAATATTCGGACATGTCCGGGAAAGTTCCCGGACTTCAAAGAATATTTGAAATAAAAATAATAGCTTAGGCTATTATTTTTATTTCAAATTTTCTTCAAAGTTCTCGAGTTATACGCTTAGAAACACATTGAGCCATTATTTTTTTAAAATATACAACGAGTGACAGAATAAACGCAATACCTCTTGGGTCATTGTACTCAGCATTATAATTCATTTTGTCGCGT
This sequence comes from Melanchra persicariae, assembly GCA_947386135.1. Lineage (NCBI taxonomy): Eukaryota > Metazoa > Arthropoda > Insecta > Lepidoptera > Noctuidae > Melanchra > Melanchra persicariae. The sequence continues at coordinate 8,531,792 of OX376652.1, read as the reverse complement.
TAAGCGTACATAAATGTATGGGGCAGTCGATTTTTTTTCGCGTTTTCCATTTTCGTCCCATAGTGAAACTTGTTCATAATGATGAGTACAATGACCCCTTAAGAGGAATTACGTTAAGGTATTCTGTTACACGTTGTAGATGTCATCATCATCATATCAGCCGAAAGACGTCCACTGCTGGACATGGGCCGCCTCGCATCCTCGTCCCGCCATCTTCGCCTGGGTCTGCCGCGATGCCGCCGGACATTTTCTGGGACCCACATTGTGGTTGCTTTAGCCCATGAACGGCGATTTGTGTTTTGGAACGCAACACTGTGTTTCTAACGCGGTCCGTTAATCTGACTCCCAGTATGCTGCGCTCCATTGGTCGCTGACCTGAAGCTTGAACATTTGTGTTTAATAATTTAACACAAGGTCATTTTTTTACAATTATTGTTTTTACAGTACCGCCCCAAGTGTGCCTACAAAAACAAGAAAGATATAGAATAGATTGGTGTAACTGGTGCTACTGCGACGAATATTTCCAAAGAATCTGTACCGATTTCAAGTGTCCCGACCATGGTAACGTTACTTTTTTAAAATTTTATTAGCACTAGCTGTCACACGCCTAGATGAATGTCTCCGGGTTGCTTCAACCACACTTGACGCATGCGTAACCGTAAAAATTACTAACAATCATCGAAGTGTTTTTTCAGAAAATATTGCCATTTACGTACTTACAAAACCAAATGCTAAATATTTGTTAAACACAATGGTGTTTGACAAATATTTAGCATCTCAAGTAACTATTATTATTTGACGTACGTATGCTATATTAACTGATCGATTTAAGCAACCCGCCCAAATGTTATCGCACTGCAGGGTTTTGATATACTTTCTCCTTTACGATTCAACACCCTTTTACTTTACCACTTTAATGAGCCCATTCGGCCTGAGGGGACTCTATTACTAAGCCTACGGCGTCCGTCGGTCTGACCATGGGCTCGAGACAAGTGACATTCTATCAACGGTAGCGTGGCGAAGGCGATTGTCAATACGTCAAAAATGTATGGGATTGACAGATGCTATCGAAATGTCACGTGATCAAATTCCTACATTTTGGCATTACGACAGTCGCATTCGCTAATTGAATGGCACATTGTCTAGGGCTTCATCTAACAGTCACTGCACAGGGCTGTATTGTTGTAACACGAGGGGCAATTTTCGTATTTTTATGGAACGTTCGCATTCGCAAACTGTCAAAGGCCCTAGACAATGTGCTATTCAATTGGCGAATGCGACTGTCGAAATCCCAAAATGTAGGAATTTGATCACGTGACATTTCGATAGCATCTGTCAATCCCATAAATTTTTGACGTTAGGACAATCGCCTTCGCCACGTTACCGCTGACAGAATGTCACTTGTCTAGAGCCCAAGAACTCCCCTCTCGATTTCCCTACGCTTTGACAAATTTTAGACACTGATTGTTTGTCTCTGAAATTATAATTATTGTGACTTGAATTTAAACGCTTTTTAATACGTGAATTGACCTTCGGTGGCCAATTCTATTAATTTTCAAGAAACTTTCTTAGTCGCAATCTGTCAAAAATGTACGAAAAATAGTTTTTTTTTGACAGATTGCGACTGAGATCCAAATGCGAACGTTGCTTAAATATTGTTGAATTGGATCCTGAGATGTCTGTGTGATGCTATACTATACATTATTATAATTAAAACTAGTTTTGTGTTTTTTGTTGCAGGTGGTAAACCACATCCACGTAATTATTATTCCGTTTATTCATTTTTTTTAAACTTATTTTATACATTTTTAAATTGCTATTTTTATTACAATTTAAATAATTGGTAACATTACATGTGAGTGCCTTTAATGCTCGTCATGCAATCAACACGTCCTAATTTCTTTCCTAACTTTAATTGTACGTCACCCGTTCTTTCTTAACGGCAACTGGTTTTTCGCGCACCCAATAGCTTATAAATAAAAAAATAACCATAACGAAGCATTCAGGGCAGCCTGTTTCGTCTGATAGTGGTGTAAAAACAGTTTGCTATTTTTTTTTGTGGTTCATGTACCGCCGCTTTCTAACAATGTATACTATTTATTTCCAGCGGAACGAAAAAAATGCCTTCGAGGAGCTAGATACAAAAGGGGCAAATGTAAATTTTGTTACTGCAATGACAATCGTTCAATAATATGTACTACAAGAAAAAATTGCAACGATCCATGGTGGAACCATGCTCATGGTTCCAACGATACGGAGACTGTTTTACCACTATCCAAGCGGGTGCTCTCAAGCGACACACCAACTGCAGAGTTATACTACCATTTACTACTAAATGCAAGTAAGTATTTTTGTATTCACATTTATTATTTACAGATACACTTATACCTATATATATGTTGCAGTCAAAACTCTTAACCAGTCAAAAGTGCTATTGACTAGCAAAATAAGTCAAAAGTACTTAAAAACGTCATTATGGTTAACACCCCGACTCAGAGTACCCCGACTCGGGGTACTCTGAGTCGGGGTGTAAGTATATGTTAGCGAAATGTAAGTATATGTTACCGGAAATGTATGAAACCTAGGAATTTTATACAATTCCTAGGAAATGTATACAATTCCGAAGCTATTTAGGAAATGTATCAACATTGGAAAGTTCATGCCGAGAATTTGTAAACGTACCTTATCTGGCGACCAATCAGTGCACAGGTATACAATGTAAGTATCCGTTTTTGTGAGATATTAATTGTCCACCATGTTTCATCCATGTTATGCCCCCCAATGGTCTGCGTTTAGGAGGGAACTCACAAAAATCATGTACCATACTAGAAAAAAAACAGTTCTAGGTGGTACTTAGTCTTGATCGAGAATGTTCTTAGCTATAGTTCAAGAAACAGACTTTCTTGAGCTCTTTCCTATTTTATGATATTGCTAGTACTTGGAAACCTAGACCTGATGCTGCAGCACGACCTGAAATTTGCAAGATAACTAGCTTCTCAATTTCTTAATTAGCGTTAGGAGAGGAATCGTGTTTGATATTGAAATGGTCTTAATGGATGTGAAAATTCCAAAATAAAAAATTAATCTAATGTAACAATAAACATTAGTAACATAAACATTCGCGATAAACTCGCGGCACACCGGTGCGCCGGCAGTGCTCAAGCGGATTACGATGTCTTGGGGAGTAAGTTAGAGCAGGCTGATTTGCCCCGCGCAGAAGGAGGCTGCGGAAAGGGAGAGGGAGATGTCGAGTGCTCTCCCGGCCCGCAGCAGGCGCACCGGGCGTCGGAGGAGGGCATACGCTGCCCTCCTTCTACCCCCCTAACTGGGTCCAGGGGCGGCGGACTTGGGGATGTCCGTTGCCCCCCATTCATCCGGACCCGAGGTGGCGGCGCGTGGTGTTCCCGTGCGCCCCTCTGACGTCGCGGGTGGGGTTAAACACCCCGCGTACGAGATGTGGCCCGCAGAGGCGGGCCGGCACCAGCCGGGGATTACGGAAGTCGCATATGTTCCCGCGATCCCCGGCGTAGGTGGAAGATGGAACACCGGGGTGGTTTTAGTCAGTAAGAGTCTGACAGACCCCTCCGCCCGCCCCAGGGCGGAGGACATCCATGAGGATTTCCCCCCGTAAAAAAAAAAAAAAAAAGGCTGATTTGCCATAGAATTCGTTAACTTTTAAAGTTTAATATTTTAATTAAGTATGGAAACCAGATCAACATAGTGCGATGGGCTGCGGCGTTTTCTCTTCCGTACAGGAGCCTAACCACCAACTCTTAAAGCAGTATTACTTTAATATTACTTCCAGTGGGAAAGAGACGGAGCTATACGTCCTGTATAGCTCCGTCTCTTTCCCATTAGGCCCAGGTTTGATTGTGGGGTGAAGCAGGGATGGTTGAGCTCATCATCGCTCTTCAACCTATATATGATCAGACCTATTGCCGGGTTCAGCAATACCAGGGTTGGAAGTAACGTGGACGGTGTCTGTGTCAATAACGACGGTATATCCTTCAAACTATGATTCCCGTTTAACATCTCTCAAATCCTTTCTCTTGCTTACTCACAGAAACGAATCACCACTTAAGAAACGAGGGAGGACATTGCATTGAGGGAAGTTACTATAAAGTAGATTCTTGCAATTACTGCATATGTTTTAACAAAAACGTAATTTGCTCGAGCAAACGTTGCCCTGCCAACGAATTAGGTAAGTATTGTTCTATTTATTATGTTTAGAAGGCCTGAAAGAGGATGATGAGCTCGTGGCTAAATTATAACAGCCGCACGGACCAATCTTCAAGGTTAAGCAACGCTTGCCGAGGTTGGTCTGTGGATGGGTGACCATATTAACATACCGAGACTCCCCCGTGCCTGACAATCCGTAACGACTGCCAAAGATCTACAAATGACAGCCGGGACCAACTGCTTAATGTGCTTTCCGAGGCACGGGGGAGTCTCGGTATGTTAACATGGTCATACCTAAAATTAGTGTTAACCACTCGGGCCCAACATGTGAAAATTCCCTAATATAAAGTAAATCTTATGTATATGTAAATAAACATTAAATTCGCGATTAATTCGCGACACACCGGTGTGTCGCCGGGGCCGGACAGGTATTTGTTTGTGAAATGATTCGTTTACTGATCCTGATAATAATATGGCTAATCTCTCTGAAGATATACTGAATGATCCAAAGTCTTCATTTCCTGTAATATCTAAACGTACTGAGAGCGATGAAATCGTGGAGCTGCGTTATGCAGATACTGAGTTTACTGATGAAAAGGATAAACAGAGACGATTTCGACGTAAGTATTTTTTTAGCCATTTTTGCCCCACTGCTGTGCTATGGCCACCCCCATATCCTTCCAGACACTCTTTTCTTACGCCACCTCAGACCAGCCTTCGAGGTATGCGTCCAGATCATCTTGCTACCGCTTTCTGGGCCAGCCTCGGCGACATCGCGTGGAGACTTTTGTTCAGCGGTCATTCATTATGAATGCGTCTGGTCGACGCAATAATGACAGTTCCGCCTACAGCACGCCAAGTGACAGAAAATGGAACTAAATTTCAGTGAACATGGCTAGGCAAATCATTAAACGTTGTTGAGCCAAGTCATGAGCCTCTTTTTTTTTAAGGATGGGAAATCATCAAATCACCCCTTCCGATCTGGGTGGAGCGGCAGGTAGTGTCAGACTGAGTAAAACCCATCCATGCTCCTCCTAGTGCCTTTTACGTTCCAGGGCCGCGGTAACTCTTTCGAACAAAATCCTTAACCCAAGTCATGCGCCTAGCTGTTTAATTAAATGCCGGGGGATTTCTTAATCAGCCAATTAAAAGGCTGATTAAAAGGCTGACATTTGTCGCGCGCGATCCTTAAGCGGTGTCATATTCAACTGTATTTTTTCAGCTGCACCCAAAAAATGCAACATAAAACAAGAAATATACAGAATAGATTGGTGTAACTGGTGCTTCTGCAATGCACAGTACCAGCGAGTCTGTACCGACTGGAATTGCTATCACCAAGGTAACGCTACGTATTTACTAAGACTAGGTAACATATAAATGAATGCATAGATATTATTGCTTTGGCAATTTTTAACTTACTTTTTAAGGTTTCGTACCAAAAGAGGCATTATACTCGTATTATACATTATACAGACTCTGAGATCGACTTCTTGCGAGAAGTTATATTTTTATTTTTCTGTTACCTAAATTTAATTTATTTAGACTTGATTTTTAGGGCTCCCTAACCAACAAAGTTTTGCCATGTCCGTCTGTGTGTCTGTATGTCTGTCTGCAGTTTAGCTGATACGCTTATTAGCACTACAAAGTTGGAATTTGGTATGGGTATACGCTTTAATCACGCCGACAAAGTGGTAAAATAATAAAATGGTGCCGTACACGTAAAGTATCGATGTATTTTTTTATCGTCTATCCCATGGTGTGGGTTGTCGTTAGATAGGTCTTTAAAAACATTGAGGGTGTTCGATAACCATTTTCATATCCAAGGATCCGTTTGCGAAATAAATTTTGTACGAATTCCATTGAAAACTAGTTAGATAAAGTTAGTTACGTAAAAAGTTAGTAAATATAAATTTACAAACTATGGAAAAACAAAATCATAACAATCTTAATAATAATACGGGGGCCCAGCGTGCAAGTCCCCTGCTATTTTAAAGCCGTGTACATTGTTAGTGGTCAGTCAGGGGTCAATAGTTTTCCCATAGTATATGGTAATCAGTCCACTAAACCACCCAAACTCATAGTCTTTCATTTTTAGTTTTCATATTCTGCAATAGTCAAACAGAAATTGGGGGTTATCTTTGAGTGTACACTTTCATAGTGCATACAGGGATGGATAATCGTGGGCTGGTGCCTCATTCCATTAAAAATGTCTAACGGGGCCTCTGCGAGCTGGCTTCGGCCCCTCGTACGCCTACCAAAGGACTGGGACCCTGGGTCCCGAGATTAATAATAATAACTGAGAAATAAAAATAGCGGTCCCGTTCAACAAACTAAACATTTAATTTTGATATTTTCGAGAATGTGGTTTAAAAAACTAATTGTGTATTTTTTCATACAGCTGGTGAACGACCTCCACGTAACTATTATTTTTTACTTTACAATATTAATAAAAAGTCCCTCCCGAAAGTAAATTCACTTTAATGTTCTGAAATGATTTTCAGGGGATTCAAAACAATGTATTGTTGGAACCAGATTCGAAAGGGGTAAATGTAAATATTGCTATTGCGGTGTCGGTAACTCGCTTATATGTCGAACAAAAGAAATTTGTCTCGCCAGACAGAGGAGATCAAGCAGTAAGTTTTAATCAATAATCTTTTACATCACGGGCCTCCGTATCAAAACGTCCTATTCTCAAAATATCCTATTAGCAGTATACCTTATTAGCAAAACTTCCTATTCTTCTTCTTCTTCGTGTGGGCAGTAAGGTCTAACGACCCCAAACACCCTAGTGTCAGCGTTTCTAAACCGCCTCAAGGGCCTCTGACATTTGACGACCGCCATTTGGCAGCTGGGACCACCGGCTTATACGTGCCTTCCGAAGCACGGAATCATCTTTTTATCAGACAATCAGCTGATTCAAGCCTGCAATGTCCTAGCTAAATTGGAAACAACTTTACAAAATATACTTCCCGTAGGAATCGAACCCACGACCACCGGGTCACAAGGCAAACGCCTAAACCACTCGACCACGGGATAGTTTGTTCAACGGCACTTCCTATTGTCAAAGTATAGTTAAGCTGAAAAATTACTATCAGTTTTTTGTCATGGCTCATTATTTAATTTATTTTAAAATTATATAGGTACCTCTGATGTCCTGTGTCAAAAACTTTGTACGATCTCATATTCCAAGTAACAGAGGTTTACTACGGAGATTGAAGGAAGCCATGGTTCGGAGACCCGTAGACTCATCACCTAGAGCAGTAAAGACTCACTACCAACCAGGAGACCAGCATTGCGATTCTGTAAACATGTCGAAGTGAACACCCGGGCGGGGCGCACGACAGGTGAGTTGTCAAACCATACAAATAAGATGGAATGACAGCTATATTGTCGTTCACTCCGCCTAGGTGAACACCGTGAGATGTCAACAGAATCAACAGGCTGAACCATGAAGGACGATATGAGACGATATGATGATATTAGGACGTTTTGCGAATAGGACGTTTTGCTAACAGAACGTTTTGCGAGTAGGACGTTTTGCTAACAGAACGTTTTGCGAATAGGACTTTTGCTATTAAGTCGTTTTGCTTACAGAACGTTTTGCGAATAGGACGTTTTGCTAACAGAACGTTTTGCGAATAGGACGTTTTACTATTAAGACGTTTTGCTAACAGAACGTTTTGCGAATATGACGTTCTGCTAACAGAACGTTTTGCGACTAGGACGTTTTGCTAACAGAACATTTTGCGAACAGGACGTTTTACTATTAAGACGTTTTGCTAACAGAACGTTTTGCGAATAGGACGTTTTGCTAACATAACGTTTTGCGAATAGGACGTTTTCCTAACAGAACGTTTTGCGAATAAGACGTTTTAATACGGAGACTACTTAATTACTTAATCCGTTATTTCAATACGAGTACATACCCAAGCTCTAGCATTGACTGCAACTTTGTGTATTTTAAGTGACCATCGGTAATAAAAGGCCTTTTAATAAACAATGTATGGGAGCGTTTACGTGGTACCGGCATTTCATAATGCTGTCCTGAATCGACTTCTACGAGTATCGTGATCCTATATGTTTTTTAATAAAGAAAAATGGTTCAAAATTGTTCGAACGAAGGGATATTAGGGAAAGGTCAATGTACTGTATTGCAAGTTTATCCGACGCCTAGTATGGTATAAGAATAGAAGAAATGTAAAGGAACGATTAACAGATTATTGTGCGAAACGTAAAAATATACCTAGCCGAAAAGTTGGTAACTACTAAGTTATGGGTAAATAGATCTAAAGAAGAAGAAAACGTTTCGATACCAGTGTATACATGTTTATTATGAACTTCCTAGGTACACTCAAGAACTAAGCATTAATTAAAAAAACACGCGTTTAAAACATAATAATAATACGATATTTCTAAAACTTTTTTTAGACTCATTCACTTTGAATTATAACTGTGATGAGGGAATACTTTTGCAAATTGACGATTGTAATTACTGCCTGTGTACTCATAGAAGAAAATGGAAGTGTACTAAAACCGATTGCCCATCAAAGTATCGTATGTAATTTTTTTTTTCAATTAAACTTTGCACCAATTTTATTATTAGTGTACCTTAGAAATGTAGATATACACTGTTTTACGTTCTCTTAAGAGGAAATGCGGGCGGAGAGACTTTTGAAAATTAGGTATTTGAAAAAACTATGGCGCTCGGCGTCCGGTTCGTGCGATAAGGACAACTGCAGATCCGACTGAAAAGCCTGAGTAAAAAGTCATATTACGAGGTTTGGCTCTCTTTCCTATTTCCTCCTCCAATATTAAACCAATTTAAAAGATATTTTATAAACTGAATAAGAATAATAAATATATATTTTGTGTCCCTATATTTTTCTTTTTTCATTAACATTTGTTAAAATACACTAAGCCTCTGTTGACAGCGGTCTAAATAGGCAATTTTGAGCATTTTTGACGGTTCTAGTGCTTATAAAAATAATGTAGGTATCAATTAAAAGGAAAACATAGGGACATACAAGTAGTTAATATTTGTAATTCTGTAAAAATCATTGCTTTATGATCATTAACCAGAAAGAAAACATACGAGAGCGTTTCTATGGAGAAAAGACCACCCGCGTTTCCTCTTAAGGTTTAATTAATTAATTCACTTTTTTTATTTTCGGTAACCAATAAATGTACATAACTAACTTAACTATTTATATCTACTCAACCTAACTATATACAAACTAGACTAATAATTGGGAAATTATGTACAAACGTGTATAAAAACAAAATAAATCATTGGGCATCAAAAAATTCATCCACATCGCTGTCAATGACAAAAGTGCCCAGAACACTGGCAGCATTGCCGCGTTGAATGGCAATGCTGATTCTTTGGCCAAAGAAAAGCCCAGCCCTCTGGTCACGTGAACAGTCGATAAGTTGTTTGCTGATGTCGAGAAAGACTCGGTGAGCACTCGGACCCCATGGGCCTATATGTAGTTTCAACCCCAAACGGCTCAAATATATAACTCCCAATAAGGTTGTTATATTTGCGCCGCCCCAGCGCAGCCCGCCGTGTTAAGAAGATGGGATGGCTCAAGGGTGTCGACACATGTTGCAATACCCACACCAAAGGCCTACCCACCTTCCAAGGCATTATTGTCATCCCTTCTGGCCTGTTCCCATCGTCACGTGCCAAGCCATTAGGTTCTAAAACAGCTGGCACCCCGCCGGTGACAAGAACCCGACGGGTGATGTCATTAATGCTGGCGTGCCGCGCTAACCGACCAGCGCTCCTACTGCAGGACAGACCATGGTGTCCGATGTGGAGCTCCGCTAGGAGCACCCAGACGCAGACACGTAGCGATCCGGAAAGTACCGTCACTCAGCATAGTACCTTTGTTGGGGGACGGTCGTGCGTGAAGCCAAAGACCCGACTCCCACTAACCCAGAGCCAGTAGGCGCGCACGCTTTGCAGTAGTAGTCGATGTGGTAATAAGGCTTTTCTGAACTTCTCTGCAGAGCGGCTCATCCCACCGTCTCTGGCATGAAGGGTGGTCGGGCGGATTTGAATTCGGGCAAGCGAGTCTCCAGGACTCCACAGCCTCGATGAAGCACGGCACATCAAAATCAATCAGTGTGGAAGCTAGAATATTCCTGATTAATTTATCAGTGCCGTGAACCGAGGATATAAAAGCCGGTAAACTAATACTGGTAATTTAATCATAATAATTATTGATGAATTATTACAATTACATCCATCTACTTATCTAATACCCAAACTCTTCTTTTCATAAGTGTTTTTCTATTCTTGAATTATATAAAAATATTGCCATCTTTTGGATCGTTAATTTTATAAATAATATTCGTATTTTTTAGATCAAGGGGCTTTAAGGATGACGTATCATCATAACGATGCCTCACCCAAAAAATGCAATATTGGTGAAAAACTAAGATTAGATGCATGTAACTATTGCTACTGTAATGAAAACCGAGTAAGGATCTGTACCGACAACAAGTGCCACCACCAAGAGGGTAATTATGTACTTTGTTCTGAAGGGAAAACAAAAATGTCGTTTTGCCAACTATGTTTTTAAACAACGTATAACAGAATAAACGCAATACCTCATAAGGAATGAAAAAATTGAATACTAACAATCTGCACATCATATCTTATGGGAGTGTATTCTTTGGCAAACTGAACGCAATATTATGTTAGATAGTATTCAGGTTACATCGAGAGTTGTATACTACGAGTATACGGGCCTTGTAGAAACCAGAACACATTTCCGTGCGTTCAAGCGATTTTGTCATATCTATTACTGGAATCAAAAGTAGCTCACAATTTAGGACCCATTATTATTAGTGTTAATGTATATCCGTGGTGCTTGGCAACTGGGTTTAACCCAGTTGTATATGTCCCTTGGTGCCTATTTGGCCTAGCTCTTTTCTGTCTCCTGCTTAATACGGAGGGAAGTAGAAATTATACTTTTTCAACACATTTGCTCAAAAACTGCATTAACAAAGCCTGTATGCATTGTTCAAAAGTTAAAAATTACGGACCACACAATGGAACGTGCGGTAAAATAGGTACTCTCACCTAAGTACATGTTTTACCGCAGACTCCGTTATAAGGCGCCCGTGCGTATTCTTTACGGCTTTTTTTTAATTTCCATAAAACATCATAAGAATCCCACCAAGGAGTTTCACATCACGAAAATAAATAAGCTGAATGATCGAACCTCCTTGGAAGCGCTTTTGCTGTATACATTTTTCTCACTTTAATACTAAAGAGAAAATGAGAGAAGATAAATAAAATAAATGAAAGATGTGGTTTTAATTTTCACCAAGCGCATGTGGTGCCCTTTGCAATTTTCATATTAGAAACGTCAAAGATTGTTGCGACTTTCCGACTGATTTCTAAAAACAAAAATTTGTTTTATTACTTATACTGTTTTCTCGCAAATGTGTCGAAAAACGTTGTATGACACACGTGCGGAAGTTGGTATTTACAAACTCGTGACTATGATAACTATGGTTCGTCTACTCGTTTGTCAAAACCAATTTACCGCACTAATATCATAAATAACTATTTTTTCCTACACCTCCGCTGTTATTTTCTGATTAATTTTGTTGCGGGATCCAAGACATTTGAATCATTTCTCCGGGACTCGTCGGACTTCATTGACTCGGCTTTTTTTCTAGTGGTCGCCACTGTTGATTCTGGCTTTCAGAAGTTGCAGTGGTTTGGGAATGTGTTGTGACGGGCATGTCCCAAAAAAAAATACCTCATAAGGAGTCATTGTACTCATCATTATGAACAACTTTTACTATGACCAACACTGAAATCGCGAAAAAAAACCCAAACTGTTAAATTGTCTTTAATAAGAGAATTTCCGAGCACTTTCCTAATTGTTTTTATTTTTTAACACTTGTGCTACATTACGCCATAATATTATGTGACATGAAATTATCAACATTAGGAACTAAATGCATTTTTTTTTTTACAGAAACTGATTCTAGATTCCCACGTAAATACTATTTTTATTATAATAAAACTAGCTTTGTTATGTGACATTGTCTGCGTGAGAGTGATCATTGGCGGATCTAAGGAGGTAACAAGAGCGGGCCTCTTAAACAACTTCACTCCTAAGAATCTTATCAACATTTTTACCTTCATATTGGAGTAATTGTAATTGTTACATAATAATATACGTGAACTTATTTATGTACGTACGAGGGCAAACTCACTACTGCAAATTGAAATCTTCAATAATCCATGACAATGTCTTTCTTTTTGACTATTCTTCTTTTTTTCATCCATAGCATTGTTTAAATTTAGTTTGTGGAGCAGTATTTTTTTTTTAATGTTAATCAATGTATGTGTTACGTTAATGGGGTTCTGATTAGCGTTTTATTTAGATATTCATGTAAGCATAGAATAGGGCGGAACTGTTGAGGACACTCCACTAGCAGAAAACAAAATTGAGTGGAAAAGAGAAAGGGAGGCCTTTGCCCTAAAGTGGGATTATAATTTACTAGCTGCCGCCCGCGGCTCCGCCTGCTTGAATGTCGATAATTATCCCAAGGGAACATACTCTCAGGATAAAAAGTATCATATGTATTATTCCAGACTATAATCTACCTCTGTGCCAAATTTCATCAATATCCATTCAGTAATTTTTGCGTGAATGAGTAACAAACATACATACATCCATCCATCTTCACAAACTTACGCATTTATAATATTAGTAGGATTAGTAGGATACAGGGTGTCCCAGAAGTGCGTGGTCATAATTAAGGGTGTTGTTATGTAGCTGATATACATTAAGGAAAAAATAGCAAATAAGTGACTTTTTTCAAAAACGTTCGACCACGAAAATCGAATAACAAGTTCCGATCAAATGACTTTCGAAACAGTTTGTTACAGTTGATGGTATTTACTTTAGTTTAATCACAGATTTGATGTAACCAACTGCATCAGACTGCTTCAAGTGTTTTTTTATTACTTTTCAGTCAGATTTTACGGTGGTTTTTTTTGGTTTGGTATTTTTTCCTTAATCTATATCAGCTACCGAACATCACCCTTAAATATGACCACACACTTCTGGAACACACTGTTTAGGCTAACCAGATTTACAATAAAACTTTGATATAACATTCGATTTCCAGTGGACTCGGCCGAAGAAGAAGACTGTAAATTAGGTACCCGATTCAGACAGGGTGAATGTAATTATTGCTATTGTAATAACAATCACAAACTTGTGTGTTCAGTAAACCAATGTTTAAGAAGATCAATTGGTAAGTTTATTACCTATAACTTATATAACGTTTAACAGAATAAACGCAATACCTCTTAAGGGGTCATTTTAATCGCGAAAAATTAATTTATCTGTTTATTTATTAAATAAATAAATAAACAGATAAAATAATTTTTTAACATTTATGTGCGCATAACTCGACAAAATGTACTGAATAGCTGATTTTTTTTCGCAATTTCAGTGTGGGTCGTATAGTGAAAGTTATTAATAATGATGAGTAAAAAATAAAATCGATGTCTGCAGCCCGTCCCCATAGTAAAATACCGTAAGACATAATACTGTAAAAGTACGAGTAAATAAAATAGACCAGTCTCGCGGTATCCGTAAACTTACAATGACCCCTTAGGAAGTATTGCGTTTATTCCGTAACACGTTGTATATGTAACGCGAAAAGACGGAAACGCTTATTAAGTAAAAAAAATAGCTTGCAATGCATTGTGGTAATTAAAAAAATCCCTGACGCGCACAGAACTTTATTTTCTTTCACACTTATGTTCTAAGGCGATACATTACACTACCGTCAACAAAAATACTAAACTAGGGTTGAACACTTCTGTTACAGATTCAAGACTACCACATAACAAAATAACAATTATAAACTTGTAAATAAAAACTTACAATACCATTACAAACTGTTTTGTTTATTTTGAACACAAACCCAACACACTTACGCACTTCGATATTATAGTACCAAACATTAACGTTTAACAGAACATACACCATTGCTAAGTACTCGTACATCTGCAGGCATGTCTGCTGTGGGCAGAAGTTCTCCTATGCACTGATGACGATTATTATTCATACAAAAACAGATCCAAAAGTCTTAGAGGCTGTTAGACAAAATTTCAAAGGAACACTGTTTTGTTATAACATTACTTGCAACACAGTTACTGTGAACCTATAGAGAAAGGAAGACGCCTCGGCGAGAACTGCTAGAAACGACATTGCAAACACTTTCCAGATCCTAAACAGATTGACCTACAATCTGTTTCTGTCACCGATTTGAAAAAGAATAAGAACACAATAAATTGTATTCTAAGCAATGATATTTTCAGTAAAAGGTGTAGATAGGTTATAAGCGCTCAGCAAGCGGCACAACAAAATGTGGCTAATTAGCCACATTTTTCTCGTCTTGTCTCTTTTCCGTTCCTATCGGGAATTACGACATGCCTTCCAACTTCTACGTGTCATCTAACAGTGTGACATTGTGCCGTTCTTGAAGATCGAATGTTGTTTATGTAACCTATCTACACCTTTTTACTTATAATATCATTGATTCTAAGTATCTATGGTTGTGACAGCTAAAGACCCGAGGATCAAGTCTACAATTTTTAAAGCAAAGTTCGTATTTTTATCTCAGTCGTAACCTTTCAAAATGTAGGAAAATGTTTACTACCGAGTGGTACCGAGAAATGTCTAAATAATGCCATCTAGCTAAATATATAAATCAGAATCACATACTTTTTTAGGGCTCCGTACCCAAAGGGTTAAAATGGGACCCTATTACTAAGACTCCGCTGTCCGTCCGTCCGTTCATCCGTCTGTCACCAGGCTGTATCTCATGAACCGTGATAGCTAGACAGTTGAAATTTTCACAGATGATGTAGGTATTTCTGTTGCCGCTATAACATCAAATACTAAGTTATTGCTCAATACTGATAACGGCAACAGGTAGACGCTTGAAATATTCACAGAATATTTAGTTATACATAAGTTAAAATAAACACACCGGCTGCAAAGGCCGCTCAATGTGATATTTGTGCAGCTGGGCTGAGAATAAACGACCAATCCTACGAGTATTAAAGGGAAGGCAGTCTATGGTTTACGTTTCTGCAGAAGGTTTATCGAGACAATGGTCCGGGTGGAATCCGGGTACCTACCTCTCGTGATGATTAATGCTGACTTTCTTGCAAAATTCGTTTTAAATGGCAATCAAACAAGAATCCGTATAAAACAAAACACAGACGCATCATGTTCGTGCTCGTTTCCACGTACTGACTGCACGAATGTTGGGCTGTACGTTTTTGCTTTGTGAGGCGCTGGACACACAGAAAAGATGTAAGACGGGGACGGGGATATATGTCTCTTCCGCGTCCCTTTCATACAAAATGTATAGAAGCGTCGCGATGTAAAACATTAGGAAGGACAGGGCACGGACACGACGACGCTTACTCGTCTGCGCTCTATTGTAAAACATATAGAAAGGACGGGGCTCGGGCGCGATCGGACTAGGGACGGGCGAGAAGGAGGGTACCCTCCTTCTCGCCCGTGCTGGGACTCGCGCGTTACTGTCACACACAATTACACCACCACAATTAACCGTGTCTCGTCTTTTCTTTTCTGTGTGTCCAGCGACTTACATGTCGCATTCCGCCCCGTAATACCGGCTAGTATCCACCTTAAGAAGAACATTGGATGTCTCCATGTCAACGAAGTAATAATAAACAATAGTTTCAGTTCGGGGATTTGGAGCCCAGAAGAATGGCGAGATGAACTAAATGCACACCGCGAAAGCTGATTCGGACGAAAAGAGAGTCTGGAAAGATATGGAGGTGGTTGATATAGCAATTACGGTAGATCAGCGATGATTCTAAAAACTGCTCAGTTTTGTTCTGAACTCGCTCTAGATCGGTTTTATCAAATTGATCCAAAGAATTTGGTACTATACGTATCTATTATTATTTGGTTATGCAGTCGGACCGATGCACTATGGGACCAATCGGTGTTTTCCATCTCAAAAATCGATAACTCTGTTGTTTTGTGATTTTTCTCCTTGAATTTTTTTTTGCGTATTTCTGAATATCTAGGCAATAAAAGAAATTAAACATCAACATTTTAAAAATTATATATTTTTAGTAAAAAAATTACAAAGTTACAGTTATACGAAATTTCATGCAAAAAATTATACAGTAACAATAAAATAGCAGTAAAAGTTACACTTTTGCTTAAAATAAGTTTAAAACTTAATTATTATTATTAAACAAACATTACATGATAAAAAAATAAAAAATTTTAGCGCTTATACTATTCATCACCTTTTATTTCTAACAATTCTTTAACTTCGTCAAACAATTCTTTGGATATTAGAAAACTTGGTTTATTCAAGCTAGATATATAAGGATCAGATGTATATAATAAAATATGCAGAACGTCTTCGTTTGTTGCTGATCTGGAACACTTCCTAGCGTGATGTAACCTATATTTCTTGTAATCTTTATTTCGGGCTTCCTGGGCATTTTCGGATAATTGTCCTATAGGCAAAACTGCATAATGCTCTATTATTTTAGCACCATGTATAAGTACTTTATGGACCGAAGATGGCATGTAGTACCAGTTATATTTGCTTAAATATAATTGCGCGGTAATCAATGTATACTGGCCGAATTTTTCTGCGTTTATAGGGTATCCCGATGACATAGTTTGAAGAATTACATATAATCTCTTAATCAATTCTTCATCAATTCCGGTTATCTCTGCAGAACATTGGTAATTTTGGAAAAATCTCCTTGCCGTATTTCCGTCATTGCTGTTACCGGAACCTTGACGTGGTTTATCAATGTGCAAACCAAGCACTTCTCGGAAACGTTTTTGGACATATTTTTTCTTGTCTTCTTTAAGTTGCTTGTTTTCTGGAGTTGTTGCAGACCATTTCTCAAAACCTAAATTGTAAGAAATATGGAGGATCATTTCCATAAATCTTATCCATGCGTGTAGTGTCGACAATCCGTATTTAAACGCATTTTCATTCTCAACTCTCGTTGTAACTTTTAAAAGATCATTCATTTGTCTGGGAGCATCAAAATATAACAATTAAATATAATATTTCATAATAAAAAAGAAGAACGTAATTTTCGGAGATTTTTTTATTTTCCCCTGATTGACATTATTGCTTCTAAATCACCCTTGCGCAAAAAACGCGCAAGTTTTTATTCAATCCTCATATTACTGAATAGGTAAGGTATCTACTAGAGTGATTAACTTGACACCGGCAGCTTTCGGCAACAATGAAAACTCCAATTGAAATAAACAAAAACGAAATTTTATTTACTTCATTAAAAAAAAATAAATAAAATAAAACGAAAATATTTTTGTACAAAAACCGAACGTGGTTGGAAAGTGTACATTCTAAGCTTTCTTATGATGTATAACACTAACATACTTCCTTGGAAAACTTCCGAATAATTTTGTGTTGAACTTCCTTAACGCTAATTTAATTGGCACGAAAATATTTATACCCAATGTTTGAGGTTCAGTTTATAAGCGTAAAACTAAGTTTTTTTTTTTTTTTTGAGATTTATTCGTAAGTTCCATCCTTTAAGAGTATTAAACCCTAAAAAAATCTATGAATATACGACTTTCGCCAAAACCATTTTCGAGATGGAAAATACGGTTTGGTCCCATAGTGCGATGTTCAGAATATTTTTAGCATCAGTTTCTTGTTATTCGTGCCAACCATTATGTGGAATGGCTTATTACTTCATGAAATGGCCAATTCCACCATTTGTCTACAACATGCACGTAGGTTATATTATTATATTATATTACACGGATCAATTTCGGTTCAATATTGCTTTTAATTTCATTGCTTTAATGGCATTGATACATCTAAATACATTAAAATGCGATTGCGCAATCTTATTGAAAGCTTCGATTCACCGAACGCTTTCAATGCAATTGCAACAATATTCCTCATTGTTCAATGCGGTTGAAAAGTGTAACATGAAGATTGAACGATGACTCATTTCGCACACCGCACGACTGTAAACGCACGTGGACCTATTTCGCTTGCGCACAGGCATTTTCGATTTATTCAAGTGGCGTGACTTTCATGTTCCGATATATCCGAATATGAATTCGGATCTTTTTCTGTCAATTCTTTAATAAGGTGCTTGAGGCTCCATTAGTTATCCAAGATTTTCTTTTTTTTTGTTACTCAATTCACTTATTAAATAGTCGCAGATTAAAGAAACTCCCGCTCGTACGAGTTGGCGCGACATCGTATTGCGCTGTAATAACCATTGATTGTCGTTTAAACAATTTACGTGTAAATTGGTAACGTCGTTCAATGTTCAATGCTTTTCAGTGGAATTGTTTCAATTTGATTGATCCGTGTAATATCGCCTTTAGATGATAAAAATAATATTAATATATTTATTTGTTACAGGTTGTCCAGGGTTACAATTTTTGTTTATATGAAATTCACTGTAGCTTTGACGTCTTACGCGGTACGGCGTTTCATACAAACTTTCAAATCCTTATTTTTCGAAATTAATAAACCGATTTTAATTAAACTTGGTATGCATACGCTAGACATCTAGGTCTAAATAGTTATCAGAGAAAATTTTCGAAAAAGTTCAGGGGGAAGGATATGGTGAGTTTTCTGATAACTATTTAGACCTGGATATCTAGCGTGTGCATACCACGTTTCGTTAAAATCAGTTCATTCATTTCGAAAATTAAGGATATGAAAGTTTGTATGAAAAGCCGTACGGCGTAAACTACTGACATCTAAGCTAAGATTAAACTTGTATGGGTGGCAGGGGCTCCTCCGGTTTAACTACAAGTGCGAATACTATCAGACTCGAAGTTCGATACGGCTCAGAAAACAAAGTAAAAGAAAAAATAAAGTATTAAAAAAATTCACGAGATTCTAAACAGAGGAAACGAAACAACCAAAATGCTACAAAGGATGTGTGGTGTTACTAAAATGCATAGAATTAAAATTGAGTATGTAGGTAAAAGGAAATCTGCAAGTGGCGCCAGTGATCGAGGAGATGAGTGGAAATTAGGTCATTGGATGAGCATGTGATGCTAATGAATGAGGAGCATGTCTTGAGAAATGAGTGAATGAAAAGAGGATCGTTGTGTGATTTTGAGAAGGCGTAAGTAAGTTGGGGAGGTAACGCTTGAGATGATAGTATAAAGAGAGTATGGAAGATAAGACATGCTGCTCCTCCCCGACCCTTGCTCGAGCCAGCCCTCGCCGCTGAGCCTGTAGTCATAAATTCGTCCCTAAATTATCTTAGTTTGATCCGCCTGTCCTCTCCCCAGATAGGTACGCCTTATATCGAAGCCCGTACCGGCACAGGGGGGTGCCCTTAGCGTGTAGTCACTTAGTTAGTAAGTTTTTTTATTAG
Source organism: Melanchra persicariae (assembly GCA_947386135.1). Taxonomy (NCBI): domain Eukaryota; kingdom Metazoa; phylum Arthropoda; class Insecta; order Lepidoptera; family Noctuidae; genus Melanchra; species Melanchra persicariae. Next base: position 8,512,165 of record OX376652.1, on the reverse strand, counting down.
CCCTGGCTGAAGGCCGTAGATAAGAAAAAAGACATACTACCATAATTTGGGGACGGCGCACCCCAAAATTAGTTGAGAAGAAGATGAAAATATGTAACAGCCATTTGCTATAGCTGAGGAACAAAACTGGCGATTTGACCATTTTTGTGTAGAAAATATGTCAAAGAACTACATTCATTCTTCAGTTAAGAGTTTTGACTATTAATAAACCCTGAATCATTAAAGACTTGGGCTGTGCTGCAGTCTCTCCAACGGTGCCAGATCGACTATCGGCACATCGAGGTGCTGAAGTGTTTGTATGAAAACGCCACCATGTCAGTCCGACTTCAGGATCAGACATCAGAACCTATCCTCCTGCAGCGGGGTGTGAGGCAGGGAGACGTAATTTCTCCGAAACTCTTCACGGCCGCAATGGAGGACGTCTTCAAGGTTTTGGACTGGAAAAGGCTGGGCATTAATGTCAATGGCGAGTACATCACTCATCTTCGATTTGCCGACGATATAGTCGTCATGGCTGAGACCACGGAGGACCTCAGTATAATGCTCGATGACCTCAGTAGAGCTTCCGAAAGAGTGGGTCTTAAAATGAACATGGACAAAATCAAGGTCATGGTAAATACCCATGTAGCACCCACTCCTATCAGGATTGGAGGCTCTGCACTCAAAGTTGTTGATGAGTACGTCTACCTGGGACAAACAATCCAGCTAGGTAGGGCTAACTTCGAGAAGGAAGTCAACCGTCGAATCCGACTCGGATGGGCGGCGTTCGGGAAGTTGCGCGGTATCTTCTCGTCTCACATACCACAGTGTCTCAAGACGAAAGTCTCTGACCAGTGCGTGTTGCCAGTGATGACCTATGGACTCGAAACGTGGTCGCTCACAATGAGCCTCATCAGAAGGCTTAAAGTCACCCAAAGGGCAATGGAGAGGGCAATGCTCGGAGTTTCCTTGCGTGATCGAATCAGGAATGATGATATCCGCAAGAGAACCAAGGTTACCGACATAGCCCGAAGGATCGCCAAATTGAAGTGGCAGTGGGCAGGGCAGAACAGGCTCGCAGAAGAGATGGTCGATGGGGCCGAAAAGTTTTGGAGTGGCGACCGCGTACCGGAAGACGCAGCGTTGGAAGGCCTCCCACAAGGTGGACCGATGACCTGGTGAGGGTCGCGGGTAACCGATGGATGCGAGACGCACAGGACCGGTTGTTGTGGCGACACTTGGGGGAGGCCTATGTCCAGCAGTGGACGTCTTTCGGCTGATATGATGATGATGATGGAATCATTAATGGTACTCTGATTTTTTTCAGATTCATTAGAAAAATCGGATTTCCTATGTGTTGTAGGAGCAATTCACTACATAGACGATTGCAATTATTGCCGATGCACTCATAGAGAAAAATGGAAGTGTACCAACACTGTTTGTCCTTATAACAATGATCATCGTATGTTTTTGTATCTTCAAATTTAACACCAATTCTATTTTAATCATAGACTACTTATACTTGCTCCTCTCGCAACATAGAGTAGTTGGGTCTTTGCCTAAAATTTTCCGAATACAAACGAATGATATTTTACATTGTCAGCATAGAGGACGGGGCCCGCTAGGGCCAAAGCTTGCCAGGGCTGCGGGATTTGTTCAAAAGAGTCACCGCGGCCCTGGAATGCAAAGGGCATTAGAAGGAACACGTATGGGTTTTAGTCAGTAACAGAGCGAAAGGAGACATTTGATGATTCCAAATTCTTAAAAAACAGATGCTAATTTCCATGTTCACCAAGTATTATTTTTATCGCGTATAATCATTTGAATTCAGAACTAAGTACTTTGTTATTGTTTTGTTTTGATTTCCGTGTGAACTTAGTTCTGAATTCAAATAACTATACTTACACAGAAAATAGTTGCACTGTACATTAATTTAATAGGGATGATTCCTGGTCAAAAAATATATGATTATATTAGTCCATCAGTTAGATTATCGAAAAATATTGGACACGTATTTTTTGTTTTATCAAATCAATAGAAAAAGACGAAGATAAAACGCATCAAATATTAGGAGTGACGGGTTGTGACGTCACGTGTACGTAGAAAGTGTACTTACAAATGACGTCACGCGAGTTTTCAACGGACTGTATCATTTTAATTTTTTGTTTACGTGAAAAAAGAAAAAAATACATGTCCAATATTTTTTGGAAATCTGTCTGACGGACTAATTAGAATTTTTTTGTCAGTCAGAATGAAGATGTCTAAACATTTTGTTTTTTTTATAGTGAACTTTTTACGTAGAAAGTCGGACCCTTGCACTGATGGCTTTCGGCATGAAGTAAATGCATGTAATTACTGCATCTGTCGCAGCGGATCTATGTTCTGCACACAAAAACCTTGCAGGAGTTCAAGAAGTATGTATTGCAAAAAGGTTATTTTAACTGTTGTCTATGGATGCAGGCCTAGTCATTTTAAACATTTTACATATTGCGGCACATGTTGCAGTACATGTTGCTCTGCATGTTGCGCTACATGTTGCGGTACATGTTGCGGTACATTATGGCATTTCGACAGCCGCATTCGCTTGCAGAGGCCCTAACACGAATGTTTTGACGTATAGTAACGTTACAGTATCGTTAACGTAAATGAATTTTGATTATAAGAAACTACATCCAGTATTTTGGTTTAATGTGGAAATTATACTTTTTCCTACTCCTCCGCTATTATTTTCTGATTAATTTCGTTGCGGGATCCAAGACAGTTGATTCGTTTCTCCGAGACTTCATTGACTCGGCGTTTTTCTGGTGGTCGCCACTGTTGATTCTGGCTTTCAGGAGTTGCAGTGGTTTGTAAATGTGTGGCGGGATTGTCCCATTAAAGTCCCATTAATTTGTATCTTATAAAAATATGAATACAAATAAATATTATGGGCGAAACGAGTATTTTAGGTTATAGTAAAATTTTACGTTGCGTTACTATACGTCAAAAACATTCGTACCTACGAGTATATACTAGGCCCTCTGATTTGTACTTTATCTAGAGCCTCTGGACACTTCAAAAGGATGGCCAAATCAAAAAAGCGAAATATTATACTCCATGGAGTCTCGGGTCCGTTCTTGATGAGAACTTAAACTGCATCATTGGATGTTTCAAAAACGATTTTATGAATATGATGCATCAAAGTTTTTGTATTTGATATTTCGCATGTCAAATGATTCATGGGCTAAAGCAACCACAATGTGGGTCCCAGAAAATGTCCGGCGGCATCGCGGCAGACCTAGGGGAAAATGGCGGGACGAGCTTGATACTTATCGACGGGTTTGATCAACACTAGCCCAGAGCCGGGAAGACTGGAAGGAATAGGCTAAAATTTAAAAAAAATAGTTTTTATTAGTGTTCTTATTTTGTTCGATACAGTGTCCATGACTTTCTCGGAGCCTGAATGCCTAGTGGGGGACCCTGTGCCTGCTCCAGATCCATGCAATCTGTGCATCTGTTTAAATTCGGACATATTATGCACGAATAACCCGTGCATTCAAAGGGAACTTGGTAATTATTTTATTTTGACACTTGCTGGATGAGTATAACTCAATGCTGAAGTCTGTGTTTCTTATTTATTTATTGTTTGTCACAGGTTCAAAGAGAGTTCTTACAAATATATATTTGTATCACTGTAACATACCCTTGGGGTGTACAATATTATTATGAAAGTCTCTGATATTTATTGACTATTATGATAGATTATACACTCTAATTTTACGTTTAATAAGTCAGAAAATAATAATAATACGATTTAGCCTGTCAACCTCATCTTACATTCGTGCAATTTAACATTAAATAAGTCAGTTAAACATGTCAAGTTTTATGTAGTCAACATAATACTACATTCATTTTACATTCATAATTGTCATTTGTCATAATTAATATTTTTATTACATTACTGGTTCTTGATATCTATAACTAGATCCAGTGAGTAGAGATACAGTGACCTTCTATTAATTATCGTTAAAGATTAAAGAAAAGACAAAAATGTGATATCGCAATATCACGTAGTCGATCCCAAATATTTTTGCATTCTACAGACGCTATTGCCGATTGAAATATGTCAGAGGCCCTACCATGACGTGTTAAAGCGTGAGTCGTTCGAGCGAGAATGAGGGATGGAGCTATATAGGGTGTATAGCTCCATCCCTCCTTCTCGCTCGAACGACTCCGCGGCCGCATGCCTCATTTAACAGAGACGCGGGGTGTCGCGCGTCGTGTTGTGCGGCGCGGCCCGCACTAAATTCAGACACTATGGCGTTGTATGAGTGCGTTTACGGAAAAGCGATTTAAGACGCGTTTGGTTGAAATGGAGCGTTTTTTGCGACTGAGCCCGCGGCTGGCACCGCCGCGTCTCACGCGGCGTTTATCGCGGCGGCGCACGCAGCGGCAATTCTCGATGAAGCAATGCCCGTGGCGGAATCTTCTGCCAGTCATATTTGGAAATTGCAGAACGCAGACGTTGTCACCGTCACAATGGAGTACGATATGATCGATTTTTTATTGGAAGAACTAACAGGAACTAAAACTGGTCGGTTTGATTGAGTATCCCGCGTGCGCCGCAGTGTTGCCCGCCGCGTGCTACGTAACTACATGCTTGAGGATTCGCCGCGGGAGCAGCGGCGGGCACCACCACGCTTCCCGCCCCGCATCTCTATGAACAACGTCTTATACTGCCATACGTTTGTGTTTACACGTGCGATGATAAGTGCCGCTTGACGCACCGCCGGTCCGTAAACAGAAAAATCGTATGATGCGCCGCGAGACGCCACGCCACACGCCATGCGCGACGCTCCGCGTCTCCGTAAATGAGGCCTAAGTCAAGCCCTTTTGTGTCTTGATAGGCCAGCTTGCACCATCCTCGACCACACCATAGTTAGGGTGTTACTACACCAATCGATCGACATCGAGCGATTGGTGTGGTAGCTTTGGCTGATCGACGGATACCGGGATATAAACAATTGATCGACCGCCGATTGATGCCATCGATCGACGTTTATCTATTGGTGTGGTAACAAATATTAGTAGGTAGTAGGTAATATTAGTAGGTAGGTACATCAATCGATGATCGATCGATTGGTGTACTAGAAACTATTGACCGACGTGAACTTAGCAAAGGCATAGTTCCTGTTGTACAGGCAACGGGAGAGAAGCCGCAAGAAGCAGCGAGTCAATTGTAAAAGTTCTGGAGTGGCGACCGCGTACCGGAAGACGCAACGTTGGAAGGCCTCCCATAAGGTAGACCGATGACCTGGTGAGGGTGGCGGGTAGCCAATGGATGCGAGACGCACAGGACCGGTTATTGTGTTCGGCTGATATGATGATAATGAATTGTAAAAGTCCAAAAGCAAGAAGCTGCCAAATTCTATGTTTATTCTTTCTCCATCAGTCTTTCCTTTAACTTTCCTCTCCTTCTCTATCTTTGAATATATCCATCACCATGTTAGTCACAAAAAGCGTTTCTTGTTCTTATGACCTACTATTTTACAAATGGCAATTTCTTTGGTTTCAGCTCAAAGTGAAGAAAATTGCGTTGAAGGTCAGAAATACAGATTGCCTGATGGCTGCAACTTCTGTCTCTGCCAGGGTGGCGAAGAGTTTTGTACCGGCAGAGCCTGCTTGGTGGCTGGTATGTATCACACGCACTTCAGATTATACAGAGTATTCCAGAAAGGTGTGGTCATAAAGGGTGATAATGTTGGGTAGCTGATATACAATAATTAAGGAAAAAATGTCAAAACATAAAAAAACGACGAAAAAGTTACGAAGAAATGATTTTTCAATGTGTTTGTTATATTAGTTCAATCACAGATTTGATGTCACTTACTGTCATTTCTTCGGTAGTTTGCAATCGTTTTTTCTGGTCGAATTTTTGTTTTGTTTTTGTTTTGACATTTTTTCCTTAATGTATTATCAGCTACCCAACATCACCCTTAAATATGACCACAGCTTTCTGGAACATCCTGTATTTGTCAAACTTCGAAAAACACCATACCATCCATCATTTATTATATGATTAGATTGGATGTAGGTACTCTTATTTATTATATCTATGGACGTACTTTTTGTTATACACCATAACAAATTACAATAGAAGGAACAATAGAAGAGATTTGAAAAACACCAACCGAATTGAGGACTTCTTTTTGAAGTCGATTAAAAATTTACAGGGTGTAGCCGATTAGTGACTGACTGATGTTACATCTCCTTTGCAGAAATTAGTTAAAACTTAATTAAGTTAACTTAACTTAGTTATAATGTAGGTACGCACTATGATACATTGACCAAAGTGCCAATTCTACTAATTTCATACATTTATAAAATTAGCAACCTTAATTTTCATACATTTATAAAATTAGCAACGTTTACATTCACATCTCAATCGCAAACTGTCAAAAATGTATGAAAATTAAGCCTTTTTTTGACAGTTTTTTTTTTTTTTTTTTTTTTTTTAATTTTAAATCACATTAACCACATTCATTTATGACTTTACAGAATTGAAATTATAATAAAAGCTTGTCGCGATGCCTAGAAGAAATCTCTACATATTCAGTCAGATGAAATTTAAATTAAGAAACATTCTGACAGTTTAACTAGGTACTGCAATAAATATCAAACCCGATAAATCCTGTGTGCAAAAAAGTTATTCAAGGTTTAAGTTCCACATTTTAAGCATTTCAGCTCAATCGGATACCGGGATGTGGGTCAAATTAAACTTGCAAGATTTGTAAATATACAAACAAGTCAAGTAAAATAAAAGCTTTTAATAATAATAATTAGTAGAATTGGCCCTCAGAGGGCCAATTCTACTAATTTTCAAGCAACGTTCGCATTCGCATGTCAATCGCAAACTGTCAAAAATGTATGAAAATTAAGGCTTTTTTGACAGTTTGCTTTTGAAATACGAATGCGAATATTGTTTAAAAATGTGTGTGTGGAATAAATCGGCCATCTGTTATGCAGAGAGCCATTTCTATGAGGTAAAATCCGCATGCATGGCCTCCAATCAGAACAGACGACAAATGGTAGAAGGATTAGGTAGTACTGGGGTTCATATTCTTATTCCGACTTTACAAAGCAATGTTCTCTTACCTACAGAAAATGCTGCCGAACCCAAATCCGAACCCAAATCTCGATGCAAAGAGGGATCTGTGCGCTCTGCAAGAGATAAATGCAATGTGTGCATATGTAGGAAAGGAAAAATTATCTGCACAAACAAAGATTGTTCTGGAATGGGACTACGCAGTAAGTTTTTAACTGAATATGCTTTTGTTGATTCGTCTTTAACCAGAGGGCCTAGCACGAAGACTTTGTCGTATAGTAACGTTACAGTATCGTTATGCTACGGCTCCACCTGCGTCGTAACGTGTAAATTAGCACGTTAATTTAGGCGTTACGTAGTTGTGGCCAACGTTTTAATGTGTGAAATTACAATCGGCATTACTAATGGCATTAAAGGTTAAACGATAGCTCGGGTGTCGGTTTTTTTGGCACACCAAAGGGTTTTAGCGCGTAGTTTAGCGCGCTAAGCGATGTTGGCTACAATAACGCCGTCTCATTCCGTGGGACGCGCGCGCACAGCAAGGACGGTTTAGGCGGGAACTGCATTCAATGGTGTGGTCTAATGAGAAAGCTTTAGAGTTTTTAGAACTGTTTCAATTAAAGCGATAACAGATAACACCACTGCGTCCACCGCAAAGAAGAACGGTTTTAGGCTCCAATTCTCCTTACGCTAGATTTTGCAAGGTGGTTAATGGTTGTAGCGACATTATTGATCTACACTTTAACTCATTAAGCCAATTTAAAACCAATATTTATAAATATCATCTCGATCTGGATTAGACATTATGAAGTCGCGTGTTTTCAATAATAATTTTAGATTAGCTTAGTTAAGGCTTTTTTTTTTTCTCATACGCAACTTAACCTTAAAGCATGCGGAGTTTACCTATAAGTGATTGTTACACTATTGTACTCTATTTTATTGCATGTTACCTTTAGCATAATACCAGTGTAAACAATTGTGGGTGAACCAATAAATAAATAAATAAATAAATAAATAAAAAGCCATGCCTTTAGAATCCAAAGCAGCAACTAGTGTAGCTGCTTGCTCAAGTACCATTGTGTCTTTAACCGCTAAACCGGACTAACGAATTTTCAGAAAAAATTTGTGTGTTAATGCGTGACTTCTTGAAAAATTTACTCTTAACGGCATTGTAACATAAATGTAGCCAACGCGCATTTATAATGCCTTAATTAACGAGTAGTAGGCCATTGCCATTAACGTTAACGCTAACCCAGATGTGGCAGTAGCATTAACGTAAGTGAATTTTGAATATTAAAAACTACAACCCCATAGGATTTTGGTTTAATTTTATGCGACACACACAATTTGTATCATACCAAAATATGATTGTAGTACCCAATTAAAATAAACATTAAGTGCGAAACGAGTATTACAATACTAAAATTCGCTCACATTAACGATACTGTTACGATACCATACGTCAAACATTGGTGCTAGGCCCTCAGAAGGCCAATTCTCATGCTTAACAAGCGTTCAAATTCAAGTCGGAATTTCATCTGAGCCACAATCAAAACAAGTGAAGAAATTAAGGGTTCTGACAGCTCGAGACGTCAAAAATACGAGAATTAAATCCCAGGGTTGCGGAATTTGTTCGAAAGAGTCACCGCGGCCCTGGGGGGCAAAGGGCAAAAAACCCCTCATATTACATAAACATCATACATAATATTCAATTTGGTACAATTAAACGCTAGAAGACTCATCTACAGTAAACGGATTTGTGTGAAACAGGGAGAGGGAGGTGTTGGCCCAGCTGTTTGCATTACTATAACGGTTTATTACCTAGATTAAATAAGATCAATCAATTAGAGGTGTTTATTAAACCGTCTAACCGCAGGATGAAGTATCTCTTTGAATTGACCCACGATGATGTTCTTTGGTTTGGAGTTGACTCCTTATGAAAAGATTTTCATATTTTAGCCCGCGGTATGAAAATATGAGGAGTATCTTTAAATATCTTTTCTGACTTTGAACTTTTGAAGTGAAAGTGAAGTGAAGTGAAGTGAAACTGTGTGAAAGTGAAGTAAAAGTGAAATGTAGATAAATGAAGTGAAGTGAAGTAAATTGAAGTGAAAGTGAAGTAAAGTAAAAAAAAAACCACTAAAAAGTTATAAAAAATCACTTTCCAGCGGAGCAGTGCAAAAGTCCATTTTTTTTTTACTTTTTAGTTTTCTGTTCATCTTTTGCGTTAGATATTTTTGATAAAAGACAAGAAGTTTTATTTTATTTATGCTGAAATACTGTATTGTGATGTCGTCGGAAAAAGTTAATGTCTTTTTCTTACGTTCTACAGTATCAACCGTCACATTTTAATATTTTCTCCCATTTATACGACCTGTTACCTAATCATGTTACTTTTATTTAACAAAGGTCAGCCCATAGATGGTAAGCTGAAAAAACCAAGATGCGTTGAAGGATCTGCATTTAAAATGGCTGATGGTTGCAACATTTGTTTGTGTCATGGTGGTCAAGAGTTTTGTACCAGCCGGGCCTGCGTAAGTGGTATGTATTAGAGAGGACGCAGATTTACAATTTTATTGTAAGTTGCCCGATTAAATCGAAGAGTATACCAATAGCTATGGTGACATACGCTAGCCCGCACTTCTTGTACAACTAAATCGTCCAACTAATTAATTGGATACCAATCGTATCAGAGTCGAGATTCCCTTCCGATTATGCACAATTAAAGAGTTGGACGATAAAATTATTAAAGGACGCAATTTAGTCGTTCGATAGTCGGCCAACTTACAATTGTATGCCTGCGGGCTCTCTTACACTCAAACTCAAAAAAACTGTATATATAGGGATGATTCCTGGTTAAGAATATATGAATTTATTTAGTCCGTCAGTTAGATTATCGAAAAATATTAGACATGTATTTTTTATTGATTATTTTTTTTTTTTTTTGATTTTTTTGTTTTTTTTTTGAGTGGGGGGCTAGTGACGTCACATATAAGGTGCTATAAAATTATCTGCCAACCTCTTGAGGGGTCATTGTACTCATAATTATGAACAACTTTTACTATGGGACCCAACCTGAAATCGCGAAAAAAAAATCAGCTGGTCCCTACAGTTTGACGAGTTAGACGAAAATAAATGTAGGGACCAGCTGATTTTTTTTTCGCGATTTCAGGTTTGATCCTATAGTAAAAGTTGTTCATAATAATGGGTACAATGACGCCTCAAGAGGTTGGCAGATATTTTTATAGCACCTTATATACGTAAAAACTGTTCATACAAGTGACGTCATACGAGTTTTCAACACACTGTATCTTTTTCGTTTTTTGTTTACGTGAAAAAAGAAAAAATACTTGTTTAATATTTTTTGGAAATCTATCTGACTATATATCGGACTAATTAGATTTTTTTTAGTCATCTACTCTATTACACCATTCAAAGGTACTTTTGAATTGTCGAGGTCGGTCAGTCAAAAACAAGAAGCTAGTTGCACGTTTCAGAGCGTAGATCTCTATGGAGAAGAACGTGCAAGAAACTCAATAGATACTCTTTTTAATAATAAAATCAGTAAATGGTTACAAAATAATGGGTACACTCCTACACGAGTTACACGACCTCTTCTATCCCCTACGAAAAAAAGAAAAAAAAAACCTGCAAGATGAGTATTATAGAAAAACAAAAATAATAAAAGGAATAACTGAGATTAAAAAAGGAATGACATATCTGTCCGATAATGATGCGGGGAAATTCTTAACGCCAAATTTTAAGGTTTACTAGACACCAGATAAATGTGCAATAACGGACATTGATCCACATGCATTTATTGACTTTCTTCTTAATATCAAAAACAGAAATAAAGACTTAGGCTGTCCTGAATCGATATCTATCGTGATCCTTTACGTTCTCTAGTAATGGAAAACGGTTTATAATTTATTGTTCGGGTATCTTCGAAGGGATATTAGGGAAAGGTCAATGTACTTCTTTGCAAGTTTATCTGGCGCTTACCATAGTTAGGAAAAAAGAAAAAATTGTTTATTGAGTCTCTTTGGTATACATGACAAATTTGAATGAAACAGCGCCAGTAAGTGGTTAATGACACTTGTGTGTTGTGTCTTGTGTCTTGTGTTTGTTTAGTTTTTTGTTGTTAAGTATTTATACATGTCTTAAATATTATCTTGATTTTTTTAGAAACAGAAGTCTACTTCAAACCGTCGTCATCAAATGCCAAAGGGGCCAGATTAATAAAACGGCAATTACGTAAGTTATACATACATAAGCTTTCTATTTTTGTTCCTAGTTTTGACATTCCAGCCTCTAGCAATAGATATGTCACCGGAAAAGGCCAAACGCTGTAAGATTGTAAAACATCGCGTGAATTTGTGAACCATTTTTTCTAAATAAGACACGGATATTTTGGAAACTATTGAATTTGGATGGGATTGCGATGGACCAGCGACCCTCACCAGGTCATCGGTCCATCTTGTGGAAGGTCTTCCAACGCTGTATCTTCCGGTACGCGGTTGCCACTCCAGAACAAATTTCATAATATATCGAGAAATAATATTCTAATCAAGATTGAATCTGGTTGACACTTCCCGTGACCTAAGAGGTGGTTTCCACTTTGGGCAGAGACTAAGCATTGCCAATCAACGTGGCAATGCCTCCAGTCTCTTGGGCACATTACCAGCGTTGAGGACGAATTTTTTGATGATGTATTTTAGTTTGTTGTAAGTTTTGTGTATTTTTAAGTTAATAAATTAATCATCATCATCATCATATCAGCCAAAAGACGTCCACTGCTGGACATAGGCCTCCCCCAATTGAAGTCATTGAAGTGGCAGTGGGCAGGGCACATTGCTCGCAGAACAGATGGTCGACGGGGCCGAAAAGTTTTGGACTGACGACCGCGTACCGGATGACGCAGCGTTGGAAGGCCTCCTACAAGATGGACCGATGACCCGGTGAGGGTCGCGGGTAGCCGAAGGATGCGTGACGCACAAGACCGGTTGTTGTGGCGACACTTGGGGGAGGCCTAATAAATTAGTATCAAATTTTTTAATACAATCTTACGGAGTCTTTAATATTCCGGTGACTGATACATTTTAAAATCCAATCTTTGACCTGCGACGCCTCTATTTGACACGGTTTTATTCAAAAACCCTTTGGCCTCGTGGTCATAAGCGCGGCTACCGAGCGTGCTCCTGGGTTCGATTCCCAGATCGGGCAAACGTGTTATTGGGTTTTTTCCTTAAAAGCAACTCGGAGTTTGGAGGTTGTTAGTGCGACACCCCCGGTGCCTGGAAACGAATGATGTCCTGCGCCTGAGTTCCCCCCGGTCGAGGCGGGTTGCAGTCCCATCGAAATATGAGAGTAAAAGAACAGAGATTGCAACTGGGTTTGCTCTCACACTTGTGCTCAAAAAATATCTTATGCATACTTGGCTAATTTCCGTTGAGATTGGATACAGTGATCGAAATTCTTTCGGGAGTATTATACAAAACACATAACAAACGGTGACATAGTCTAGCCTGTCCTCCTTTTGAAGTAAAGTTTCAGAGTGCAAGTTTGCTCAACAGTTTTTTTCCGCAGATATGGAAACCCTCACTGAAGAAGACTGCTTAGAGGGAGATGTGACACGTGCAAATGACAGCTGCAATATGTGCGTCTGTACACAAGGAAATAATATTTGCACAAACAAAGATTGCTCTAGGAAAAAGATAAGAAGTGAGTGGGGAATATAAATACAAATAGAAAATCCTTTATTTCAAATAGACCAGTTACAGGAACTTTTGAATTGTCAAGAGGCCCTAGACAATGTGCCATTCAATTAGCGAATGCGACTGTCGAAATGCCAAAATGTAGGAATTTGTTCACGTGACATTTCGATATCATCTGTCAATCCCATACATTTTTGATTTACGTCAAAAATGTATGCGCCTAATACGCCTTCGCCACGCTACCGTTGACAGAATGTCACTTGTCTAGAGCCCAAGGTCTGTCAGTCAAATAGATAAAACTAGTTCTGCCGCGCTAGCGACAGGAGCAGCAAGTTGTTCTGCAGCAAAACACTCTCACCAACCCTGTCTCCAGCGTGACAGTTGCACGTTCCAAAGAGTAGATCATAAGGAGAAGAACGCGCAAAAAACTCCATGGACCTTTTGTACGGATCTTTTAAATTTTACAAACGTAGTTTTCTTAAGAGGGCGCCGACCAAACGTCGACCGCGCAGTGGCGCCCTCATCGTTTGTTTGGTTATTTCTTTTATTTTAGAATGAAAATGCAGAAAATATGCCATTTAAGTTGTGCTCTACAAGATTATACGTTAATATTATGATAAGCGGTAGTTTTAAATTGTTCAGTTTTATTATAATCATTAAAACGGAAAATAGTGGCCACTTTTATCCGTTTTAGTGATTATAATAAAACTGTCATAAAAATGTCATATTTTCTGCATTTTCATTCTAAAATAAAAGAAATAACCAAACAAACGATGAGGGCGCCACTGCGCGGTCGACGTTTGGTCGGCACCCTCTTAACTAATCGACATAAAAAAGGAAGTAACCAATTCGAGCCTTACGTATGTAATATTGTAGGACTCGTAAAATGTCTGTGTGGGCTTATAAATATGTGTGCCTGATTTCATAAGTGTATGTATGTTTCTTCTCGTATTTCTGAAAATCTAGAAATAGAACTTCAATCATTATTTTATTATTGGTTTACATATATGTCAACTTAGACAACAGTGTAAGTTTTACTAAAGTTGGTTCAGTTCTTCTGGATCTTTAATATTACGATTTAATTCCAAACAATCATATTTATGATATTCTAGCACATGTACACCCAATCTTATTAATATCTTTGTCAATTCAGACCTGCAAGGGATCTCCTTGCACGTTTCAGGACTCTGTAAAAACCTGCAAGGAGACCCCTTGTCTCCTTGCAGGTTTTCACAGTCTCCTGAAGGTTCAGGGGAACCAATGGCTGATCTAACTGAACACTTTTAGTTTATACCTACTACCTAGACCAACCATAACACCACTCGCCCAAGGGCACAATTTTTCTTTCATAACCTCTATTCTTATCTTTTTCCAGACTCAGAGCGCGTCTTTTCTCGCTTTCGACCGCGACATAATAAAAAGCATAGAATGACGCAAGGCACCAAGCAAAAATGCGTTCCTGGGAAAAAATATTTGCCAGATGATTTTGACCCTAATTGTCCAAATGAGTGTATTTGCAATAGAAATGAATTACTCTGTACAAAGAGGAACTGTTTTGATAACTGGGATTTAAATAGTAAGCATATTATTATTTCATCTATATTTAGTCATAGATTTACAGCGTAACTTGATACGTTTGCCGATTCTTACGTCGAAAACTGAGAAAAGTACTAGGTACATCTGCGGTCGGTTTTTCCAGAGTTTGTATCCGCGGGACCAACGGATCAGTCAAAGAAATACATTCTTTGACTGATCCGTTGGTCTCGTGGTCGCAAGCGCAGCTGCCGAACGTGGAGTCCTGGGTTCGATTTCTAGGTCGGGCAAAAGTGTTATTGGGTCTTTCCATTAGGAATTACTCTGTGACAGCCCGGAGTTTTGAAGTAGGTGGTGTGACCCCCCGTGCCTCGGAAAGCTAGTTAAGCCGTTGATCCTGCGCCAGATCTCTCTCTGATCTAGCGGAATATGAGAGTGAAGGAAGAGGGAGTGCACCTGTGTTTAGGCACGCACTTGTGCACTACAATATAAAATGTCCCGCGCCGATGGCTAGCCTCCGTTGAGATTGGCCTCCATGGCCAAAATCGGTCAGAAGGACTATATTTCTTTGACATGCCCTGTAGCTTAAACAGCTTTTAGGCATAAGTAATTATTTTATCCTCTAGACGCCGGTGTTATGCGACGGCGTCGCTGGCTTTTGACAATACCCTCGATAGAACTTATTTTAAAAATACCGCCAAATAGACCATATTTTTATACCTGCCACAAGCAAAGTTATAGAACCTTTTCATTTATTTTTACTGTATCAAGAGGCCCTAGACAATGTGCCATTCAATTAGCGAATGCGACTATCGAAATACCAAATGTAGGGATTTGATCACGTGACATTTCGATAGCATCTGTCAATCCCATACATTTTTGAAGTATTGACAATCGCCTTCGCCACGCTACCGTTGACAGAATCTTACTTGTCTCGAGCCCAAGGTATCTCAATTTCTTCTTTTTTCAAGCCCCATTCAAGTGGCCATTAGCAAGAATAGAAATATCGAACAGGAACCCGTTAAACCTGTTGAGTCAAGATGACGTGTGCGTAGAGTTTGAGCCCCTACCTTCCGATGATATTTGCAACTCTTGCATATGTTTGCACGCACGGAAAGTCTGTACCGTTGCCAATTGCGATGATGGAGATTCTAATGATGCACTGAGTAAGTATTTTTTGCAACATATAAAAACATTTATATTTTATAGAAATGTTTTATATTTGTATGTACCTACGTTAAAGATAATCATCGGTGAAACGACGCACATGCATTAATTTGTGGTTTTGTACGAACAATTAAAATGAATTGAAAATATTTTTTTTTTTTCATATTTCGATGAAAGATATAATGTAACAACCAATCCAATAAAAATGCATTATTCCAATATTAAATAAAAACACGAACTACAAACATAGAAGTCACATTGTGCAATGTCATATTAAAATTAAATCTAGTCGGGTTATCTTCCTGTAGCAAACTTTAGCTGTATGGCAATGTGAACTTCACAATTTTTCTTAATCTAAGAAAACAGTTATCAGGCAAGAAATAAAATAAAAATTTACAAAAAGTATATGACGTCATAGATATGTCGCAGCCATAATATCATATTACACGCCGTATTATTCAATGAAAAATACTTTTTTATTATTCAATGAAAGTGATTCGTGACAACAGATTATTATTATTATTATTTTTTTCTATATTATTGGACATTGTGGATTATTTTTTAAGTATTTTAATTTTTGGTACCTATGACATGTTTTAATATTTTAATGAGTTTTAGGTTTTTTTTTTTATTAGATTTTCAACAACTGGAAAATTAATGCTATTGTGATTTTACTGATATTTTTTTTTCGTAACATTCAGACACAACGTAAGTTGTTTTTTGAATAAATGAAATGAAAAATGAAATGAAATATTTATATTACAAGTAGACGCGCCGGATTTAAGACGTTGCATCCCGATATTCCTAATTCCTCTAAATCATATGCTCATTATCATTAAAATCGATTTCCATACAACTTTTCGGGCACAAGTACCATTTTCAGACTTATACATCATAATAATATTATCCAGAAATATCATTAAAACATATTGCTTCAATAGTAATTTGATTTGTTAGTTCTATTTTACAATACTTTTAATGAAGTTGCTTCGTTTGTGTGACCAGATAAATTAGTACCTAATTCATTTTTCAAAAACTTGTTAGCATCCGATTAAACATATACTTGGGATACTTTAATGACTTTTGAGAAATATGGTGTTATAGTGCTGGTATGTCGATGCAGCCATATTGTTGACATTGTAGGTAGCTCCTCAACCATACAAGAGTTTACTTCAAAGACTATCGTGTTTGGGCTCACTAAAAATGTATTGAAGTGATGATACCATGCAGTGCAATAATATGTTGCTATAGAGCAGGGGCCCTACCATGACGTGTTAAAGCGTGAGTCGTTCGAGCGAGAAGAATTAGAGCTATATAGGGTGTATAGCTCCATCCCTCCTTCTTGCTCGAACGACTCATCCTTTAACAGGTCATGGTAGGGCCGCTGGTCGGATGATGCTGCCGTAAGATGGCCATAGGAACTTCTCATTTCCTATGTATTGAAGTGATATTGCCATGTAGTACAGACGCCACCACATCAGGCTACAACAATCTGTCAAAGTAATAGATTTTCAACTTTATTTCTAAAGCATTAGGTTTAAGGTTGATTGGGAAAATTTGACGGTTTCGGGTAGCTTGAAAAAAAAAACAATGATTTCAAACGATTTTTTTACAAATATATTTCAGTTAAAATAATTCAAGAAAGTCACGGAGTGAAACCAAAGAAAAAGAAGAGTACTTTCTGTGAGCCTTTCACATTCTTCAGCCCAGACAGCAATCGATTTTGTAGAAATTGCTTCTGTTTGTACAATGGACTCGCCTTATGTTTACTGAACTTGTGCAAATATTCTCAAGGTAATGAAAACGTTACTGAAAGTTTAATTTATGTTACCATATTTAACAACAAGAACAACAACAACAACTTATAGTATGGGACTAACCCTGAAATCGTGAAAAAGAAACTACCACGGATTCATTTACCTAATTGTGTTTTTATGAAACAAAATGAACTGAGCAGCTGTTTTTTTCTCAATATTTCAGGGTTAGTCCCATAATGGCGGAAACAATAACCCGTAGTAAGGTTTTTCGTTATTATTGTTACACCCTGTATATAGTTTTCAGACATCAATGGTAAATCTTATTATTGAATTTAATTTTTTCAGATATTCCACATCAAAATTCACCTGGTAAGTTTTGTGTGATACTTCTAAACCTCTGTCCGCTTCAAAGTTGAAAATTATTCCACGTGATTAAAATCATAATCTCAAGTCATCAATTCAAACTAGGTTCTGGATCAGCACTTTTTGAATGACTTAAAGACCTTTGGCTATCCCCAAAACACCCACCCGTCACCACTTCCTAGTGTGTAAAACTAGTTCCTTATCCTTTCAGAGGAGTTGGATGAAATTTGCACACCTGGGGAGATCGGGTACCCGACCAAGTGCGTTACCTGCAAGTGCTCAGAGACGGCGAAATGGATCTGCACGAGAGAGGAGTTAGCTCTTTGTCAAGGTGGGTCTTGAACATATTTGTCTTCCGTATATCTTCCATTTCAGTTACCACTTCTAGCCGTATCATCTTTCAAACATTTCTTTGTTCTTTCTCAACTCCTTTATCTTTTCCCATTCAAAGCTTTTATATAAGCCACTGCAGTTCTACCGACCGGGAGGCAACTGCTCATCACGTCTTGATACTTTTCTTCCCACAGTTTGCTTCCATCTTTAGATGGCCTTATACCTGATCGCCTATGTATATTTTAAGAAGCTCTTGCGACTTTTTATTGTACCCGTTGGTCGTAGAGGGATGTCAGGAATCGGTAACCTGGGGCTCGAGACAATTAAGTTTCTGTCAAAGGTAGCGTGGCGAAGGCGATTGTCAATACGTCAAAAATGTATGTGATTGACAGATGCTATCGAAATGTCACGTGATCAATTTCCTACATTTTGGCATTACGACAGTCGCATTCGCTAATTGAATGGCACATTGTCTAGGGCCTCATCTAACAGTCACAGCACAGGGCATTGTTTTAAACGTATGTAACACGAGGGGCAATTTTCGTATTTTTATGGAACGTGCGCATTCGCAAACTGTCAAGAACTCCCCTCTGGTTATTTTTTTAGATTAGACATCCTTTCGTATAATAAATAGGAATTCTGTCTCTAGCAGTAAAACGTTGCAGTGCTCTGTGGTTTTAGCTACCTCAACAGCAAAAAGAAAAGTTTTATGCTAATAGTCAGTTCATGTATGGTTTCTGTTTTCAGAAAGGGACTGTGATGTAAAAGACGAGTTCCACATGGGTTTCTATCCATACTGCGCTGGCTGCAAGTGTTCGGTCAAGGAGTGGTTCTGTTCCATACAGGGCGAGTCTTGTAAAGGTAAGTTTCTAATAACTTTTGAAATACGGCATTAGAATTGAATATCGAAAACCAGACAAATATTAGATGTAAAAAATACTGAGTAACTACTTATATTATAAAGTGGTAAAATCGTCTGTTAGTAAGTTGTGTAAAAGTCTTTATTAAAAGCTACACTATCTCTGAGGTCCACGTGACGTTACGTGAGGAGCTCGAAGTTAAATAATAACAGCCACACGGGTCGATCTTCAAGGTTAAGCAACGCTTGCCAAGGTCGGTCTGTGGATTTGTGACCATCTTGATATACCGAGACTCCTACGTGCCTCGGATAGCACGTTAAGCCGTTGGTCCCTGCTGTCATATGTAGATCTTTTGCAGTCGTTACGGATTGTCAGAAGCCAGAAAATCTGACTTAAAACTAGCCAAGAAGTACCGTGTTACCCAGTCAATGGGTTGTGGAGGTTTGGTAGACGGCTGCTCCACGTAAAACACTGCTATTCAGATGAATCTGGTTTGACTGGAGGCCGACCAGCCGCTGAGGTCCACGTATTGCATGGTTTATGAGGAACACAGACCTCGGAAAAGGCTAGTTATAGGATATTTTGACATATGATTTCAAAAGATTAAGAGGCTGTGATCAGCAAAAACTCTGTCACTCTCGGACTGCATAGAAAAGACAGAGAAGCGCGACGACACAATGCTTGTAAATTCTTGCCAAATATGAAGCATTTTATCGATTTACTCAAAACTAAGTTGAGCTATTAAAAATCTA
This sequence comes from Melanchra persicariae, assembly GCA_947386135.1. Lineage (NCBI taxonomy): Eukaryota > Metazoa > Arthropoda > Insecta > Lepidoptera > Noctuidae > Melanchra > Melanchra persicariae. The sequence continues at coordinate 8,492,623 of OX376652.1, read as the reverse complement.
AAACAAAAAAGTTTTGCGTTAAGATTCGATTCATTATTTGGTATAAATTAAATAGGTAGGTTAGTAAATACGGGTTTTTTTTCTAAGGTTAAAGTTGGAGGTAACTGACGATAATGTCTATCGAGGATTTTATTTTTTAACATGTTTCGGAAGCAACAGTGTTCTTTGAAATATAGTTAAAATTAACATATTTTTTTCTTCAGCTTGAAACTAAACAGATTTGGCTAAAATTTCACTAGGAAACCAGCTTTTTCAGGTTTTGCTGATCACAGCGCCTTAAGTACGTAAATTAAAATAATCAGGCGCTAGAGTAGGAGTACATTCTAATGCCATCTCTGTCTGGAGGTAGAAAATTACTTCTTCACATTATGTCTTTTTTTAATAATTACTTTTTTTTCTTTTTCAGATTACAGTAAGTATGGATCCTGTTATTTGTCAGTCAAGTGTCATACAGTTATTTCGCGTCAATAATCAAGAGATCTTTCTAGAAATGTTCATTGCTTATGTTTGGTATTTTTTTTATAAATTGTTATTTGAGATATTCATTCGTTCATGAGCTATTCGAAAATTCGTTTATCTGTCCAGATCGGAGTAGAATTCTCACCATTTGCAGTTTTTGGTCGTGAGGCAGAATTTCCCAAAAAATCTAAAATGCTTCGATAATTAGAAAACAACTCAAGATCTAGGGGTCAATCTTGGGTTGGAATTTTAAAATCTTATATTTGTGTGGTATGATTGTACTTTTTCCATCTTCATGTTTTTAAGACGTTCTGTAAATAGGAAATTTTGAAAATAGAACCTTTTAATACGAAGGCCTCTAGTTTTCGAAGTCAAAATCGCTCTAAATAAACCATATCAAGTAACCCACTCAATTACCAGTCACCTTGTATATAATAGTGCTTCTCGCATTCCCACGTCCTCGAATGAGGACGAACCAACGACCTTCAAAGTTAAGGTTCGCGAGCACATTCATAAGAAGTTGGCAGTAGTATCGTCACAGCGCTAACTTTTTTATTACTCATTATTGTTTGCATCAACTGTTCAAGTATATTCGTATATTAGTTTATTTATTATGATAATAATTATAATATTGTATTGTATGTTTAGTTTATTATATATTTATCTTTGCATTAATTAAATATTAATCGTGTTTCGGTTTGTTCCACGTTGCACCTACCTCTATTATTCTCTGCATCACCCAAAGGTTGACTGGTAGAAAATGCCTAAGGCATTAAGTCCGCCTCTGCACATCTGTGTGCGTAAAGTGTAAATTAATAAATAAATAAGTTTGTGTCTCGACTTATTATCACTTTAAGAAATCAATCTACTATATATGTTCCCAGGTAACGTCACATGCCCTCTAGGCACGTTCATCTACAACCCGAAACAATTCTGCAGTATATGCCTGTGTGGGGGCAACGAGAAGGGCTCACACAACATGTGCTTCACCGAAGCCAAATGCGTTCGACAAGTCGGCACCCAAAAAAAGAAGTTGTAGCTGACCATGAGTTTCGTATTCTACAATATAAATAAATCAATCGTTTGTTGTAAAAATATTTATTTTTTGTTGACTGGGCCTGATTATGAAAATCGTCCTTTGTAAGAAAGAAAGAAAAATATTAATTTGTACCTCGCACAAGACACAAAAAGTAGTTATTATTACTTATTTTGTACTTAAACAAAATAAGTAATAATAATATTTAAAAGTAACAATAGGTACACATAACAAGCAAGAGGTGAAAGTGCGAGGCCAAAAAGGTCCCTATCTCAGCATTATGCTGCAATACTTATAAAAATAAATAACATATCCGATAGGGCCCTGTGATGCCACGGATACATTTACGGAACACTTTGTAATAGATAGACGTAGGCAATGTCTATAATTTGACGACGGCGTTTAAAAGTGTGTCCTTGGCAGCTTTAGCAGCACCAGTGGCTAAAACTACGTCCCCTAAAGATAGGGATCTCACGAACTGGAAAAGAAAATTTTTTAGTCTTTCAGTCGAAATTGAGGCTTTTTTACAGATTGCGACTGAGATCCGAATGCAAACGTTGCTTAAAAATTTGTAGAATTGGCCATCAGGAGCTTTTGCTAAGCTTTAGTTCTGTGAGAATTTTAATTTCAAGAGGCATGGTGTTTGCTGCATGCCTGCATGCCTGCATGCCTGTCAAATCGTGTTGTTATTGATTAGTCCCGAGTTCGAACTAAGAACAACTGTCAAATCGTGTTGTCATTCATTCTTAGTTCGAGGGATTATTTCGAGGTAAGTCCGTAGGATACGGATTAGGAAACGCCCGTAACTAAGGCCGAAACTATGGACTTTCGGGCTTAGAGAGTAGACCCCCAGAAACGGTTTGAGTAAACCTATCACACCAGACGGCACAATAATAATTGGTTTATTCTCACCGAGGAACACGGGCGGGTTTTTGTCAGTATGAGTCTGACACCCTTCCGCCCGAGCGGAAGGAGTCATTCGATGATTGACCAAAAAAAACACCATTTAAAAGCTATCAAACCAACCTTTTTTACCACAAAAAGTACAGTTGCAGTAAAATATATTAGTTCCTGTCCCCCAGTACAGTCAGCATCAATCACGCGGCAGCCGGCACCGTTTCATTATACGGCTGAAAATGCTGAAATTGCAACACCTCATTCTGGCAACACCTGGCTGGATTATACCTTGTTAATTCGGGCCGTAAATGTTTATTTTTAGTACTCAAATTAGCATTTAATAATGGTAACTGATACATACAAAAATTTCCAGAAGACAGAGTCGAAATCAAGCTATACATGGTGTTCCAGAAGTACGAGGTTACATTTAAGAGTTATGTTGGTTAACATGCATTAAAGAAAAAAGAGCAAAAAAAAAAATTTTTTTAATTTTTTTCGAAAAATACGACCACAATAAATGGCTAAAAAGTCCCGAACAAACGACTTTTCAAGCAGCTTGTTACAGTTTATGGCATTTACTTTAGTTTAATCACAGATTTGACGTCACCAACTGCATCAGACTGCTTGAAAAATGATTTGTTTGGAACTTTTTAGTCGTTTTTTGTGATCGATTATTCAAAAAAGTGTAAGTTTTTTTTGTTTTCACTATTTTTTCATTATTGCATATCAGCTTATCAACATCACCCTTAAATGTGACCACTTACTTCTGGAACAGCCTGTATTTGTTTTGTTGTTGTTGTTGACGTCATTGTACTCATCATTATGAACAACTTTTACTATGGGACCAATACTGAATCGCGAAAAAAAAATCGACTCATCCGTACATTTCTGGGCGCGTAACTCGACAAAATGTACTGATAAGATTTTTTTTTTCGCAATTGGTCCCGTAGCAAAATTTGTTCACTCCTTAAGAGGTACTGCGTTTATTGTGTTACACGTTGTATATAAAATACCTTGCGTTATAGTAATAATAGAGTTTTAAATCGCGTGAATCGTGTGACTCACTAGTGAGTCGGAGGCGTTCAACATTTTCAATACGACTCACGGGTGAGTCAGAGATGCTTTAGAGGTAGTTGAAAACTGTCATAAATTCACTTAATTAAACTTATTATATTGTCATCTAAGGGCCAGATAACTATTACCTGAGGAATAATTATGGCGGTTTGCCATAAGATTTGATGTTGTATAGAAATAAGTCAAACGAACATTTTATTTAATCTCCAGGTAAAAGTAGTCATCTGCCGATGGAAAAATAAACCCTTAATTCATTCAGTTTTTCATCACTTTTTTGCAAAACGTCACCGAAATAATAAAGATGTTCCAACTAGTGAACCAACTGGAAATAAATTAACATTACCAATATTCTTCATAAGCTCGACCGCAAAGCTATATGTTTCCCCAAATCCAAAGTATGGGGGCGCACTGGCCAATTTGTCTGCGTTTTGCCATTATATTTATCACAGTGCACTAAAAATATATTTGGTAGTGAGCACCGCAATGCGTTTCCCAGTGCTGTCGTGTCGTCGTCGGCTGGACAAGAATTTATATTTATTTGTTACATCTGCTACCGTTTGCCTAGCTAGCTAATATTGTGTGGATTCACTTGATTTTTAAAGTTTATTCTTATTTTAAAGCTCTCAGGTTTCTATTGTAGAAATTGCAGTACGCAGGTTGAAAATGATTCACAAATAGATGATCATTATCATCATTATTATCACCGTTCAACTAAAGACGTCCAATGCAGCATAATGGCTCTTCCATCTTTACTTACATAATTCAACAACTGCGAACACCATCGTTAAGGAATTTTAGTTCATGATATATATGCATGTCATTTACGTGACGATAAATAATTTCTTTCTTTATTTTCCTGTCTTTCTTTTCTATACTTTCCATTTACCCTTACCCTGTTGTTAAACTTATCCTGTCGAGCTTGCTGCTGACCGATGAGAGAGAAGAATGTCTTATTCAGTTTAAATGAACTCCCATATGTACGTAGTTATATAGCTGTGTTATTTACACGATTGATTCGAAAGGTGGTCAGTCATCCCGCTTTATCAGAGACAAGCTTTTCGCTCCGGCTTCGCTTTTCTCGCCTATCCCACTGGTAATATTTATCTCAAATAATAGACTCGTACGAAAGTAAAAGTAGGTAAGTAGGTAGGTAGGTAGGTAGGGGATAATTCTATATAATCCGTCAGTTAGATTATCGAAAAATTTCGGAAATCAATTCTTTATTCTTTATTGTACACCAAAGTAATCAAAATACAGTGAAGAAAAGTTCATGTACAAAGGCGAGCTTAACTCAAAGTTGAGTTTTCTCCCAGCAAACCTTTGAGTGATAGAGAGAAATCACAATAGAGGGTAGGATCCAGTGCACATTAAAATAATACATATTTTATTTTATATTAATATACCTACATGCATAAACCTAAAAATACACATACATATATATGAATATTATGTCAAAGTCGAAAGGAAATGATCTTTAACTTTCCTCTTGAAGACATCAAGGGAAGGGCTGTCGCGTAGGGAGTGTGGGAGCGAGTTCCAGAGACGCACAGCAGCAACAGAAAAGGAGCCATCATAGCGGCTGGAAGTGTGACGCGGAGTACGAAGGAGAAGAGAAGTGGCAGTGCGACATGGTTTACCCCTCGGGACGAGGTACTCAAAGCATTCACGAAGGTATTGAGGAGAATTAGGATTGTGAAGGATAGTATAGAGTAGGGATAGGATATGTGTATCTCGCCGACGCCGAATTGGCAGCCACTTCAATTTGGTCCGAAATTCCGACACATGGTCGTATTTCCGGAGCCCAAAGATAAAGCGTATACACAAGTTCTGCAGTCGTTCGAGTTTATTTAGGAGTACCTCTGTTGCATCTAGAAAACAGACATCTGCATAGTCTATAAGTGGTAGAAGAAGAGATTGAGCAAGACTGACCTTAGTGTGAAATGGTAAGAATTTTTGGAGACGTTTAAGAGACTGAAAGGAGTAGAATACCCTCTTACTAATATCAGCGATATGAACCTCCCAAGAGAGTTTACTATCAATGTGGACGCCCAGGTTTTTAGCGCTTTTAGAGTATAAAATGGGCACTGAGTCATACACTACTGGCGGCAGAGACCGGTGATCTAATAGGCTGAGCATGTATCTGCCACCAATAATGAGCGCTTGAGATTTAGTCGGATTCAGCAAGAGTCCAAAAGACTTTGCCCATCTGTTGATATTATCAAGATCATCATTGATGGCAGCCACAGCCCCAGCCAGTTCGTCCACTTTAAAATGTCGATAAAGCTGCAAGTCGTCTGCGTAGAGATGATAGTTAGAAGTTAGGACCTTTGTGATAGCGTTTATAAAAACTGAGAAGAGAAGAGGAGAGAGGACGCCACCCTGTGGTACACCCGCAGCCAAATCACACCATTCAGAGGAATCCTCGTCAGATCGTACAGACTGCGAGCGGCCCCGAAGATAGGATTTAAACCACTCAATTACTGGTGCGGAGACATTGAGAGAGGAAAGGATTCCCAAGAGAATGTCAAAGTCAACTGAGTTAAAAGCACTGCTGAAGTCCAGTAGAACCAATACTGTTAGACATTTGTTCTCCATAGCCAGCCTAATGTCGTCAGTTATTTTGACAAGAGTTGTCACTGTGCTATGGCCAGGTCTGAAGCCAGATTGGTAAGGACTCAACAGGCTATTAGAGGACAGATAATAAGACAGTTGCCTTTGTACAATACTCTCGAGGACTTTGGAGAGGATTGGGAGGATGGATATTGGACGGAACTGTGATGGTGAGGAGGGATTTGACACTTTAGGAAACGGAAGGACGTAAGCTCTCTTCCAGGCTGAAGGAAAGGAGTTAGTGAAGAGAGAAAAATTTACTATGTGAGTTACTACAGAAACTATTTCACTCAAAATAGGTAGGAACATTTGTAATTGGAGGCCATCGTCACCTACTGCCTTAGTGGAAATGGATTGGATACATTTCTTAATGTCTTGTTCAGTAATTGGTTGGAAAGAGAAAGAAGTATTTGCAGGCAAAGGAAGAATAGAAAGATCGTGGAGAGTGGTAGACTTAACATGGTTATCGAGTATTATTGGTGACTTAGAAAAGTGCGCATTAAGTGCATTGAGGTCCATTTTATCCGGAAAACTCTTGCTAGTTGATTTGCCAATACCAAGAGATTTTAAGAATTGCCATACTTGTGTTGGATTGAAGTTTTCAATGGAGTTGTGAATGTGGCGCCTTTTCGCATTTCTACACAAACGACCGCAGCGATTACGCAACTTCTTGTAAAGATTCCAGATATCCTCAGTTGGCCGCTTCCTGTACAAACGTTTGGCCTTGTCACGCTTTGCCATCTGTTTTTTTATTTCTGGGGTTAGCCATGGCGCAGGAAGGTGCTTCACTCTCACCTTTTTAAGGGGAGCGTGTGCGTCGTACAACTCCAACATAGTCCTGCTGAAGACTGAGACCATAGTATCTATATCCTCACAGTTGAACACAGAAGACCAGTCAATGCCACCAGCGTCTGCTCTTAAACGCTCCAAATCAATGTTTTTAAAACTGCGAAGAAAGAGAAATTTAGCCTTGCGTTTAGGAGGTCGAATCTTATAAGAAAGATATATCAGGTCATGGTAGGAAAAGGGAGCAGGGAGCTGTCCATGTGTTGCTACTTTGTTAGGGTCAGAAACTAGAATGAGATCTAAGAGAGAAGGAGTGCAGTGAGGAGCCCTGTGCGTAGCATTGAGTGGAAGTACGTGCATATTGACAGAAGAGACAAGTGATTGGAGTGTACGGCTGCGCGAGTCTCCCTTTAGCAGACATGTGTTGAAGTCTCCGAGAATAAGCGTGTGCTCATATAGTGGGGAAAGATTTTCTAATTTAGTCTCGAAGGAGGAAAAGTAGTCAATTTGACAAGAGGGACTATAATAGACGCCCAAAAGTAATTTTGTGTGCTGAAAGTCTATTTCAACAAATAAATGCTCCGCAAACTTTGAATAGAGACTCGGAGATTGGTCAACAATCTTGTACGATATATCGCCACGGAGATATATGGCAACCCCTCCACAACCCTTGCCCGTTCTGTCATTACGCACGACTTTGTATCCAGGCAGAGAATACTGCGTGGAAGGGAGTGCAGGCTTAAGAAAAGTTTCGGATACAAGGACAGCGTGAACTAGATCTGAGTCAAAGGAAGATAGCAGATCAGAGTAGTGAGCAGGAATGCTTTGAGCATTTATGTGAGCAACGTTAAAGAATTTACGACAATTTGAGAAAGTAGAAGAAAGGTGTTCTCGAAGAGTCAGAGAAATGTCATCGCTAAAAGCACTGGCAAAGCTCTGATCTGATGCACAAGAGGATGAACACGAGAAGAAACTGTCATCGACGATATCATTTGACATAAAAATATATTATATATATAAATAATTATAAGTAATCTAAAAATTTAACCAATCTAATTAAAAAAAATTCTTGACTCTAACCTCGATGCACTCGCCGGTTACTTATTGAGAAAAAAAAAAAAAAAAGATAAAAAGCCAATATGCCAAAGTGAATGTATCATGCTAGTGTGTTTCCGAACGAAACTTAAAGTGACATTAGTGATAAAAAAAAAAACACACAAACATGACATTGACATACAAAATATACAAATCAAAAAACGAAATAAAAAATCGAGTGACCGACACACAAATGAAAAATAATACTAAATGTACTTATAGAAAAGTGCGAAAATAGTACCATCATTTGGCTGGCTTGCGAGTTCTCTTCTCGGGCACTTGCTTCGATGTTACGGCTGAGGACTCGGCAACGGGGAACTTAGCTACCAGTTCTCGATATTCTAAGGCAGATTCGATCTTCCGTCGCGTGCTATCGGAGACCTGGATGACGATCTTCCCCTCTGATGTCCAGCACTTGTGTATGCCGTAGTACTTCCGAGCGTTCATAAATATGTCGTGTCTGGGCTTAGTAAGGAACTCGGAAAGTGTTAGACCAGACCCTTTCAATTTGGTCTTATTTCGCCACACCTCACTTCGCACTATGCGGCTTTCAAATCGAACCAAGACGGGACGAGGCTTGCTGGTATTGTTTCCGAGGCGGTGACAGGCTGTTATGTCTTTCAGGGCGACATTTTTGACTTCTAGACGCTCTGACAAAATTTTAAGGAGGCCAGTGCTAAGATCAGCATCCTTGTCCTCAGATACGCCATGTAGTAGGAGAACTTTAGCACGGGATGCCATTTCATGTCTGTCCAGCCCCACCACAAGCAACTCCATCTGGGATTTCAGTGCACTCAAGGTTTTCCACATTAGAGCCTTGAACTCTGTGAAGTCCTTGGACAGGCTGGCTATTGATTTGTGGGGAGCTTCACCACTGGCATTCTTCAAGTCTTCCTCGTATTGTGTCATTCTTGAAGCGAATGTAGAAGAAAGGTCCTCCACACAGCTTGACAATTTGGAGTATAGGTCCATGTTATTGAAGTGCAGTGCTGGTAGTGCAGAGAAGTGTTGTGAAGGAGAGTTGATGAACTGACTGAGTGCACCAGAGGTTAATGTACTACTTTAAATATTTTTTTTGCATTTAAAAACCGTTTTTAATATTTAATTTAATTAAAAATTAAAGAGCTCGAAAACTTTTGTGTGTAACTTGGGACTACCCTCAAAAAACCTCAAGTCAACCTTCAGTTTCCTGATTTGTATTGACGTCATACGAGTTTTCAACGCAACGTATCTTTTTAAATTTTTGTTAACGTGAAAAAAGAAAAAATATGTGTCCAATATTTTTTAGAAATCTATCTGACGAACTAATTAGATTTTTTTAGTCATCTACTCCATTCCGTGTATTCCAGTGTACTTTAAAACGCAACTATATCATTATTTTTATTGGATCACTGAAGTGGCAGTGGGCAGGGCACATTGCTCGCAGAACAGATGGTCGATGGGGCCGAAAAGTTCTGGATTGGCGACCACGTATCGGAAGACGCAGCGTTGGAAGGCCTCCCACAAGATGGACCGATGACCTGGTGAGGGCCGCGGGCAGCTGATAGATGTGAGACGCACAGGACCGGTTATTGTGGTGAAACTTAGGGAAGGCCTGTCCTGCAGTGGACGTGTTTCGGCTGATATGATGCCCTTGTCTTTTTTAGCAGTGGACGGTGGAACCCGTTTTCTTCTTCTATTCTCTCCTATCACACGTCACCCTATTCACTCTGTTTTCTTTTTTTTTCAATCCTCATATCCAGGTACCATAATCATAATACATTAACTTTACCTTTGCAAACCACGCAATCATAAACCAAACTAAAAAGAGTGTTTTTCTTTCAGAACAAACGGACAAATAAACCCTCTGTTTTGTATATGAGTAGTTTTGCACTGCATTCGAGCAAGAATTAAACATTCATTTTTATTACGTTTCAAGGGAACACAGCCAAAGCAGCGGGCTTTTATTTTGCAAGCCTGGGATATTTTATTTATAAAAGTTGCTAGCCATTGCCCATTGGCCGCCTCGTTACTAAATTTAAAGTTTCTTTTTGCAAAGCTTTTGTTTGAATTTTCTTTGTGGCCAGGTATTATAAAAGGTGTTTATTATTTTGGCGACTTTTAGCATTGTAAGCCAGAACTGCTTGGGCTGTACCTCTCGCATTTCAAATGGATGCATCCAAAACAATACTTGGTTGTTCATTCTTGAAAATTTTGTCGTAACTGTCAGCCGGTATGTATAATCTCAATGCTTTGCATAAAAGCCGCCCATGACTGAGCTGGCTATTGTGACTCATTGTTTGGTAAAGTTCTATTATCTCACGGTCCACATTGTCCTAGTGTGCGTTAGCTTGTATCAGACGCTCACTCGCTCCCAAGCTTACGCAGTGCGCACACTAAGAAAATGTGCTCCTACATTTACCTACACAACTATTCGCTCGCCCGCACTCGGGTGATAAAATAACTATAATTTTGTACAGCTCTTCCGGCCATCTTTAGAATGTTTAATTCCGACCTACAATCTTCTCCGTACTGAATATCGGGAATTAGTGGATACCTTGCAACAATTTAAAAACCAAAGGTCTCATTCATCTTTGTTGTTCAAACATTAGGAAGTGGTGACGAGCGGGTGTTGTCGAAGGACAGTCTTTATGTAGAACTTTGACGTTCAAAAAGTGCTGGCACTAAGGCTAATAAATAAATTTTAATAAATTCATTTTGATTTTCTTTTTCCTTCGTTAGTGAGGTCTTTAAATTGATCCACAATTCCTTTTTCTTTTCTTCGACAGAAATCACTCTACTGCACCAATCGCAAAGATTCACACTACTGCGAAAGAAGATTGTTTTGATACTTCTGGCAAACACCATTGTATTTTCAGACCATTCGCTGAGACTTGACTTGATTGTCATCATAACTTATTAAGGGCCAATTTCACCAATGAAACTGAACGCGATCAACGAATAAACCACGTTTATGAGCTGTCAGTGTCAACATTTTTCTATGGAATATTTACACTGACAGCTCTTGAACGCAGTTTAGATGTAGGTACTGATCGCGTTCAGTTTCATTGGTGAAATCCGCTCTTAGTTATTATGTTTGACATCGCTCACATTGAATAGTTGGCGCCATTTTATAAATTCAGATCCACTATGTTTTAGCTTGAGTCTACCGCTAAGTTTAGGTATATACCGTTTTTTTACAGAGCCCTAAAAACAGGTGCCTATTCATGTTAATAGTGGTTTTTATTTATAATTAGAAACTAGATTGTAGTGCGTACACTCTTCTAAGATTATACCATACTAGCTTTTACCCGCGACTTCGTACGCGTATATCCCGATTTTTATCGTTTCAGTTGGAATTTCCCATTCCCGTATAGCCTACAGCCTTTCTTATGAATGTGGTTATCATATACAAAAAGAATTTTCAAAACCAGTTCAGTAGATCCAGATATTACCCCCTTTTTTATGGATCCTTCTGCTCTAAGTGGAGCGTGAGGGAGTGTCAGACTCTTACTAACTAAAACCCATCCGTGCTCCTACAAGTGCCCTTTGCTTTCCAGGGCAGCGGTAGTTCACGGAAGCCCCCTTTTATGTCCGTAATGAGACTCTACAAGTAGATCTCAAAGTGCCCGCAATACAGCAGTTCATGAAACGCATTACCAAGCGTTTCCTTGACACTGCTGTCAAACACCGCAACCCCCTCATCGCATCGGCCGCCCGGTACGATCCCTCCCGCATCTCCCAGATTCGTCCGAGGCACACCCTAATCACTCCCGATGACTCCACCACCCTCCTCCAAGAGAACCGTAGAGAAACAAGCACATTGCGCAAATCACGACCGCCGTCCTTGCGCCCTCGCCGCCGAGGCCCGTCGCGACGTCCCCGTCAATGTCCGCCCCGACCCTTGCTCGAGCCAGCCCGCGTCGGTGAGCCTGTAGTTTTAAATTCGCTCCCAAAAATAAATAATAATAATAATCCTAGTTCGATCCAGCCCGTCTATAGCTGTCCTCCCCCAGCGACGCCCTAAGCCGAAACCCGTACCCCACAGGAGGTGCCCTTAACGTGTAGTCGCTTAGTTTGTAAGTTTTTTTAACAAGCCATGGCTGGAGGCTTCAATATTTATATTAAGGCCGCCACAGGCAAGTACAGTTAAGCACGTGTCTTTTTACCGCAAAAAGGAGTCGTTTTGACCAAGCTCCTACTTTTCGGAGTGCATCTGTTCCTGTGACTGATCGGCTCGAGCTCCTAGGCATGGAGTTGACATCCAGTCTCAACTTCGGCGCCACCATCGAGTATAAAGCCCAAATTGCGGCCAAAAAGCTGGGCATCCTAAATAGGGTGAAGCGATACTTCAGGCCTGGACAGCTTTTAACCCTTTACAAAGCACAAGTCCGATCCTGCATGGAGTATTGTAGCCACCTTTGGGATGGCTCAGCTGAGTATCAGCTTGCCACGCTTGACTCGGTGGAACGCAGAGCTAAGAGACTTATCGGTGACGTAAAACTGGTGGATGCCAAACTACATAGCTTGGCTCATCGCCGTAAGGTTGCCTGCTTACAGTGCGGTCTTCTACAGATTGTACTTCGGTGAGTGTGCCCAAGAACTCCACGACCTCATCCCACCGGCCCCCTTCTACCATCGGACATCCAGACGTACTGCATCTTACCATCCCTACCTTGTAGCTATTCCACCAATTCGCACTAAGCGTTTCCAAACGTCTTTTATAATGCGCACAGCAAAAGAGTGGAACTCTCTGCCTGCGTCTGTGTTTCCAAATGCTTACAACCCTAATCTCTTCAAAGTTAGAGTGAACAGGCTCCTTCTGGGTAAGCTCGCTCCATCGTAGACTTTGTCTCTGTCATCTCTGACATGGACTAGAGTCAAGAGCAAACCCATCTCTAATAATAAAAGCACACGACCGAGAGGCCTCTTATTAAAAGGGCCGCGGTAACTCTTTCGAACAAAATCCGCAACCCTAGGATTGTGCCTAGGATATTACCCTCTATAGCCTCACAGTCTCACAAACTTTACTTACCTCTTTGTAATATTAGTATAGATTATGTAATTTTAAAGAACCGTGCAATATTTTCACACGTGATTAATTTTCAATTAGTTTGTAATTCTAAAACAAGGAACATAACAATTTATTACATAACAGTCAAATATATACATGATTTTTAATATACTAAATGAAAATAAATCGATTGTGGATAGAAACTATAAAGCATGTTACATAGTTATATGTACCAACATAAATAGGGTATACATTGTATCTACAAAAATAATGTTGCACTGAAGTCAAATTGTCTAGATGACCTACCTACCTACTCAAGTGCTCATTTTTAACTTCGTCAATCACATTCACAAACAGAGGGCTTAGTGTGAGTTTTTTAACGTACTCGATCGCGTTAACGTAAATGTTCACTTATGTCAAATTGTATAGAAAAAAAACAGGTTGTTCGTGAGTGTCACCAGACGGCGCTTATTCAGTTTCAATTAAAATTGACGTTTACGCTAACGCGATCGAGAACGTTAAAAAACTCACACTAAGGCTACTGTTTACAAAAAAAACTATGACTCAAAAATCTACTTCAAGGCGACATCGTCCCTTTTTACAAGGGCTCAGTGTTTCCTATAATCAGCAGTTGGACAGTAGGCCTGTCCTTCGTCGTTACACGAACATTCAACACAAGGCATACTGTTTGTCTTCGGGTAGAACTTGGTGTTGGGCTTGCATCGACCCGGCTTACCTGAAATCAGCCGTTGTCCAAAACATTGCATTAATCTAAAACTTAATTAGAAACATACAATTTTAACGTTTAAAATAACAAGCGATAACCTCATCTGCACCTGATAAGAGAAGCGTAAAAGGCAAGAATGTTACCAGTAGATTATTTTATATGAGAAGTATGGAAGACACATTTTGCGCCGTACCCAAATAAATTTTGATGAAAATGGAAGCAAGAAGTTTTAGAGCATTTTACTTCAGCCACCCGTATTATGGTGTTAGGTGAGCCAGCTAGCTGTAACAGTTCGAAGGTTTAATTCCTTACCGTATGAATCAAAGTTCAATTTGCAGTCGTCAATTTTAATACATTCATGTTGGCCGTTCTCATTACATTCACATTTATGACAGCTACTGACCCAACTAGTACCTTGTTCACAAGTTGGGTACTGAGCTTGCAAATCTTGCGTTGGACAATCTTTGGGCAATTTCTTGTGGAAATTATAGTATTGTAGAATTTCATCGGTCTTTTTGCTGTCATAGAATTTGTTGAATGTAGGAAATGGTTTTTCGGTTGTTTCTGAAATTGAAGTAGAAAAATAATGTTAGTATATTATCCCAGCTATCAAAGAATTCTCAATTGCCACGTTGTTTTGAAAGGCGAGGCGACATAACCCGGTCTTTGTTAACCGCAAAAAAAATAATATTGTTGATTGTTTTACCTTCAATCTTTCCACTTGATTTAGGGTTACAATCCGTGGCATCGCATTCAGAAACACCATCTCCATTGCATTCACAAGTATAACAGCCCATCTTGAAGTGAGAGTAAGGCTTGCATGCCATCGGTTCACCTAAAAATAGCCAGGGTAGCAGTAGGTACATGACATGACGCAACATGACGTTGGACAAAAAATAATTGTACTTATTAAAAGTTCGGAAACTGATATGACTTTAAAGAATTAGCTGGAAGAAAATAACATTATACACTTACCAAAAGTCCTCAACACGCAGTCATTCATTTTGTAACACATTGGTTGACCAAAGTAACAAGAGCAACCATGACAATTACTAATCCAATGTGTCCCGTCACCACATTCATCTGTCTGGTCTTTTGGTCTGTGTCTAAACCGGTGATTAAATACTTTTGAAAATGAGGGATCACCGAGATCTTCGTAGCTTATGTCTGTAGCTAGGTTTGATGCGCCTTCGGTTTCCATATAAGGCGGTAAGACCAAGTCGCCATCATCATTAGGTTGGTGTAGTATTATGTGAATATCTGGATATTTTGATTGGGGAGCTTGTGGTACGTTTTCGTTGGATGCTGTCAGGATAGTCTTGAACCGATCGCCGTAGTTATGTACAGTGTCAATGCGAGGAGTAGGTGTTGTGGTTAAAGTATCTTCTTGAAAATCATTCATAATGTTCTCTATTATTTCTGGATCAAAACCGCTAAAAGGGATATTTTGCAGAACCGCATTTTCTTTTAGTTTTGGTGTCGTTAATTTCTTTAACAAATGGAAGATTTTGGTCATATCAATATCATTTGGATTTACAGTAACATTAAATTTTAGAGGGACAAATTTAAGGAGTTTACTTTTTAACCAATTTAGGATTCCATTACCGCTCTCAGGCAACTGATTAAATTTAGATTTAAGTTTCAGCAAGGGAGTTATTCTTTGAAATTCGTGGTCTTCAACTGGCAATGCATTATCTTGATCTTTTTCTGGCTCATAGTTCAGAAGTTTTGCTATACCGGGAAACAAAAAGGGAAGAAGATCAAGTTGATCAACACTCAATGCGGAATCATCGAAAGGAGATTCGCTTAGTTTTTTCACAGCATTAAATAATGGATACAACTGATCGTAGTAATCCGGAATTTTATCATCATCAATGGGACGATCATTGCCTGGATCACTGTCAGGTTTAATCTCGGGATGAGGGTATAACTGGTTTCTATCAGATTTGGTGAGTTCCGTGGTTGGAGCCGATATATCTTGGTCTATTTGTTCATTATCATCTTCAAGAGATAGGTTATTTTTGTTAGATACAGGAGACAGGGAGGGATTTTCAATAATTGAGGGTTCGTGTTGATCTATTTTAGGCTTAAAACCAGATTGCGGAGTTGTAATTTCGATATCTGTTCCTAATGCGTCATTGTCTTGATTCGGTATTGGCCAAGGAATTTGATGAATTTCATTAAATAAATTGTCAAATGATGATGGTTTATATTGGTCGTGTTCGGATTTAAACCTCGGTTCAGGAGCGGAGGTTATAGTGCTTGGAACCTTTTCATGGTCTTCTGGTACTGACCAAGGAATATTGTGAACTCCGTTGAGTAGATCGTCAAAAGATGAAGGTTTATACTGATCATGATCAAGGTGTGTTAAAGGTCTAAGAGGATTATCACTGTTGTCCGTAAATATTTTAGCTATAAGTTCTGAGTCAGGTGTTGTGTCAGGGTTATTTTTTTGATGAGTAGGCTCCTCGACTGAATGGGATGGGTACTGGAATCCATCAGCGGATCCACGTTCATCTAAAACTTCTGGTAAAGAGTGAATCAGGATAGGACTAAATGAAAAATCAGGCTTGAATATGTTATCTTTTTGATGCTTCTGAGCAGGGCCAAGTTGAGGAAGTGGAAAATTTTTAGTGACACTTTCTGGATGTGTAGGATCCTCAGCAGAATTTGACTGTTTTTTATCAAATGCTACTGGTAAATATTGATTCTGGCTAGGGACAAATGGAGTACTGGGTTGTTTGTGTATGTATCCCTTGTACTGATTATGGGCAGGTAGAAGTTGAGATTGTGGGTGATTGTGTAGGTTATCTTTTGGATGACCCGTATTTTCAGTAGAATGGGAAGGATATTGGAAACCATTAGCAGATCCACGTTCATCAAATTGGTTCTGGGTAGGATTAACTGGAGAATGAGGTAATTTGCTTTTTGGTTTTGTAGGATCTTCAGCAGAATGTTTATTCTGTGTAGGATCAAATGGCGAGTAAGGTTGGTTGTTTATGTTTTCTTTGTACAGACGGTAGGGATAAAATTGAGGTTGTGATGGAGTTTTCAGGTTTTTTGTTTGTAAAGGCCTTTCTGCAGACTGGGATGGATATTGGAATCCGTCTGCAGACCCACGTTCGTCAAAAATTCCTGGTAAGTGTTTCTCCTGCATAGGGCCAAATGGGGAGTTAGGTTGTTTGTGTATGTTTTTGTTGTACTGATTATGCGACGGTTGAAATTGAGATTGTTGATGGTAATGCTTATTGTCTTTGGTTTTCAAAGGACTTTCAGCAGATTGAGATGGGTATTGAAAACTATCAGCAGATCCGCGCTCGTCAAACATTCCTGTTAAATGTTGATTTGGTGTAGGACCATATGAAAGGTTAGGTTGTTTTTTATTTTTTTGTTTTGGATGTAAGGGATCTTCAGCAGAATGAGATGGATATTGAAAACCATCAGCAGATCCACGTTCGTCAAACATTCCTGTTACATGTTGGTTCTGCTTAGGGCCATAAGGAGAGTTAGGATGTTTTTGAATTTGTTGTTTTGGATGTGAAAGATTTTCAGCAGAATGCGATGGGTAATGGGAACTAGGTAAATATTGGTTTTGGGTAGGACCAAATGAATGAAAAGAAGGTTCAAATAGATTTTCTTTTGTGTGTAGAGGATTATGTGGGCTATCTTTATGGTAACTAGATTTTTCTGCAGAATTAGATGGGTATCTGAATCCGCTGGCAGATCCAGTGTCTTCAATTATTCCTGGTAATCTTTGGACTTGGGAAGGTCTAAGGAGCATGTTAAATGGCTTTTGTATCTTTCCTTTTGGATGTGTAGGATGTTCAGCAGAATTCGATGGGTATTGAAAACCATCAGCGGATCCACGCTCATCAAACATTCCTGGTAGGTGTTTGATGTGCTTAGGATTTAATTGAGGTTTTTGAGGAATATTTAAGTTCCCTCTTGAGTGAATAGGATTTTCAGCAGAATTTGATGGGTATTGGAACCCATCGGCTGATCCACGCTCGTCAAACGTCCCCGTTTTATGTTGATTTAGGGTCGGATCAAATGGAAAGTTTGGAAATTCATAAGCAGGTTTCAGATGCACAGGATTTTGATTAGCGTTATATGCGAAGTGGTATTCGTCCTCGGCTCCGATCCCCGGTTTGTGCTGGTTCTGAGCAGGTCCAATTTGAGAGTTACCAGTAATATGTAGGTCAGGAGATGTATTAAGCTTAGGTTTTGGATGTGTTAGATCTTCGTTACTTTTTTGATCTATAGGGTATTCAGCTGAATTAGTTTGAGACTGATTATAATGAGTTAGCTTAAGTTTAGGGTGAATATTAGGTAGATTTAAATAATAATTCACTTTGGACCTTGTTAAATCTAACTCTTGTGATTCTTGATCCGGTGAATGATATTCATATACACTGGTGTACGGTGCATTATGATCCTGATTTGGATAATGCCCAACTATTTTTAGGTTGGCTGGATCATTTGGATCGAAGTCTGAAACGTAAGTGATTGTCGTATGTTTTTCATAATGGGAATGGGTGGTATTATATCTCTTTGTTTTATTTCGGACTTTGGGTATAATAATTGCCTCATGGTCTTGCTCAGAAAAAGTATGAGGCTGATTTTGATGCTCCGTAATCGTATAAGAAGTTTTTGAATGTGGTAAAAGTTGCTTTTCGTCAGGGTTTAGCTCATTTATTTTCGGCCCTTCATATTCATTTTTATAGTATATAGAAGGATTTGGAACAAACTGAGAATGCGTTGGTTCATTTTGAGAAGGTTCAGGGTTAACCCCGTTTTGTTGTGAAAACTGTTTGGATTGTTGGTCTGTTTGGTTACCTATTTTATTCAAAGGATTTCCTTGGACAGGTTTCAATCCAAATTGCAATGGTTTATATTGATTTGCAGATACTACATGTTGATTTGGAGTATTCGGGAAAAAGGATGGATTCTGTATAGCATTATTATTAAAAGTGGGTAAAACGATTTGGCTGGGCTGGTTTTGGTTAGGTAAATACTGAAATTCTTGTGGTTTAAACCGATTAGGATAGTAATTTGGCTGAGTTGGTACAAATGGAGATTGTAATGGTTTTTGTTGGCCACTATTGATATTCGGAGCAGCAATCAAGTTTCCAGGTCCGAATACCGGAGTCGCCGAAGTGAAGTTTAAAATTGGGTTGTGAGGAGATATGTGCTTAAATTCATCGCGTTTAGGTACAAAACCAGACGGACCTGGCTTGAATTGATTATTTTCTTGGTAGAATGGTACATAGTTATTTTTACCATCGTTATTATTAATTTGTTTAGGATAAAATATGGGGTTGTATTGTGTATTTCCTTTTAGGGTGTCTCGCGTAGGTTTTAGTACAGCACGTGGACGACTTGGACGACTGAATTTAGATGGATTACGAATCATATCACTTTGTTGAATGGAAGTCAATATTGGAGGAGGTCTATCATCATGATGATCATTCATATTCTCTTCCAGACTGTTGCGCGGGTTGATTGGTTGGTTGTTGTGATAAACTATAGTAGCGGGAGCTGAAACAGTTTTCCAAATTGTTTCATGTTTATTTGTTAATGGCAAAATGGATTGGGGATTTTCACTTTCAAAAGGTTCAGTGTTAGGGATAACAACAATTGTTTCATTACTTTGAGAACCTGAGGTTATCAGTTTGCTTGACTGTGTTGTTATCACGTTTCCTTCGCCTAATAAATTATTTTGAACTACTTGGTGATTGGATGGCATCTTTGACTCGTCACTACTTGAGAGAGTATCTGGAGATGTTAGCAATCTTTGACTAATACTGGCCAGAGCTGAATTATCCAGCGAAGTAGCCAAAACTTTAAGCAAGCTGGTTGCATCTTTAGGTAAATGATTGGCGTGAACTTTAATTTCTTGGTGGAAACCATTATAAGCATGCGTGTGTATAACTTTGGTTGGCAATTTGTTATTCTTTTTATACAAAATATCAATTAATGGTTCCACTGAGATTTGTTTATCAAAATTTTGAAGATTAATTTGTTCATTTTGCTCTTTTAATCTTCCTTTAATTTCTGGAAACGATAATGGGATGATATTAGGGCTTCGCTAGTAGTCAAATTCTATAGCATGTGAATATTATGTACCTGGAGCAGAGTCCACACAGGTATTCATAGTACACATAATAGTATTTTCAATACAATAACATGTATTGCAGTCATGTGGTGGCGGTAGTGTCGGAAGGACGTCTCCATCTTGACATTCATCTAGTGACTTTACGTTTGTTGGTGAACTGCCTGTGAACAAAAAGAACACGTTTTGAAGTCTGCTTCTAGAAATCATGAAAAGGAATCTGAGGGTCAATTTTACAAATTTCCATCTCAGTCGCAATCGGTCTTAAATACCTCTGATTTGAGACTGTAGAACGTTGCTTAAAAAATAGTTCAATTGGCCCATTCTTGTCACATTGTTCTTTTATAACCAGAAGAGCCTATCAACGTTGAAACAGTGATTTTCAAGGTCTGCCATTTGTTTTCCTTTTAGTCTCTTTTAAATTTTTGTTCTTAATTTTTTTTTCATAATTTTTAACTCTTTCTTCTTTAAATTATGCCTTTGTTATCTTTGGATATTATAATAATAATTTACATTCTTCACTATTTATATCTACTAAACCCACTAAACAAATAAAATACACTAAGACGTCGAAGTATTACACCTCATCGCTGTCATCCGGAAACGGCACCAGAAGACTGGCAGCATTGCCACGTTGAATGGCAATGCTAATCTTATGGTAAAGAACGAGCCAGCCCTCTGGTAACGCAGTATCAATCAGTCGGCGAGATATGTCTTTGAAAAGGAGACGCGTACTCGGACCCAATGACCCAAGCGTTTTGACCCCAAACGGCTCAAAACTGTAATTACCAATAAGGTTACAGTATTTGCGCCGCTTGAGGGCTACTACAGCCGCTTTTTTAGATTCACTTCTATCTTGAGAGTGTTAGTTCGATAAAACTAGCAATAGTAGGTACCTACTGCTGCAGAACATACTTTTGTTATATTTCCATCTTAATATGACTTGAATTTGCGAATTCTCTTGTACAGTCATTGCCATAAATATGGATGCACTTAGCAGATTCATATGTTAATCTTAAAACTCTTTTTTAGGATGGAAAGTAAATATATTATTTTCATTTTTTACTTGCAAGGTTCATACATATTTATATTATGACATTCATTTTGAGTACGGCTAAGAAGCGAAATTCCCTGCCACAGTCTGTGTTTTCTAACAGCTACAACCTGGAATGTACAAATTGAAGTGGCAGTGGGCACGGTACATTGCTCACAGAACAAGATGGTCGATGGGGCCAAAAATTTCTGGAGTGGTGTCCGCGTACCGGACGACGGCTTATGGACGTCTTTCGGCTGATAAATGATGATGACAACGTACAGTCTTTCAACTCAAGAGTGAATAA
Source organism: Melanchra persicariae (assembly GCA_947386135.1). Classification (NCBI taxonomy): domain Eukaryota; kingdom Metazoa; phylum Arthropoda; class Insecta; order Lepidoptera; family Noctuidae; genus Melanchra; species Melanchra persicariae. Next base: position 8,471,494 of record OX376652.1, on the reverse strand, counting down.
GTTACTTCTAGGCAAGCGTGTTCCATCTTCGACCACATCATCGCTTACCATCAGGTGAGATGGTGGTCAAACGCGTGCATAGGCGCATGTCAGTGTCATTTTTTAGGGTTCCGTACCCAAAGGGTAAACGGGACCCTATTACTAAGACTCTGCTGTCCGTCTGTCACCAGGCGGTATTTCATGAACCGTGATAGCTAGTCAGTTGAAATTTTCACAGATAATGCATTTCTGTTGTTATAACACCAAATCCAAAAACAGAATAAAATAAATATTTAAGTTTATTTTTTAAAGTGAGTAAGTGGGGCTCCCATACAACAAACGTGATTTTTTGGCGTTTTTTTTTATAGATAATGATACGGAACCTTTCATGCGCGAGTCTGACTCGCACTTGGCCGGTTTTTTACTATTGATAACAATGGTAAAAAAATGACACTGACATTCTACAAACGTTCTTCAGTGTTAAAAATGTGAATTAAAAGTCTAATCTGCACATTAATTGGTAATTACAAGGGACTTGATATACAAAGCGGACAGGGCGCTGACAAGATAAAATGTATGGCGTCAAAGGAACGAAATATAGTTAGCGTCGTCGCGGGCGCGTGGCCAGAGACATTTTCGTCACAGCGCAGCGCCCTGGCCGCGCGCCTACCGTGTGCCCGGAGCGCTTCGTATATTTATTATCAAGTCCCTTGGTTCAATAATAAAAACCAAGTTATGTTTTAGGAAATATTTATTTATGATAATTCTAAATGCTTCACTTCCTTCTTTTCCGCCACAAACCCTTAATTGCAGAACAAAGACTCTTCTCGTGACATCAAACCCCTTACTTCTTTTCTTCAATGTTTAAGAGATACAAATTGTGCAACAGTCCTGGTACACATTAACAAGAAGTGGCTTTAGGACTAATGATGAAGGCAGAATGAAAAATTCATAAGCATACCTATTTTTATTAATTACAATTACTAGCGACCCACCCTGGCTTTGCATGGGTGCGGCTCAAAATATACACAATCTTTAGTTGGGTACTGACCGGTGTAAAATGGAATATGTTACAAAACGAGCATTCGTGCTGTCAGTACGTGGAAACGGCGTATCGTAACATGTTCGCTGCGAATAGTACACCGGTCAGTATCCACCTGAGACAAGTGAGATTCTGTCAGCGGTAGCGTGGCGAAGGCGATTTTCAATACGTCAAAAATGTATGGGATTGACAGATGCTATCGAAATGTCACGTGATCATATTCCTACACTTTGGAATTACATTCGCTAATTGAATGGCACATTGTCTAGGGCCTCTTAACTTCCCTCTTTCTATTACTGAAAATCATAATTGTCATAATCGGTTGTGTGGAGTAAGTAAAAGTTCATAACCCTCCTTTTTGCTTCGCCGTAGTCGGGTAAAAAGTAAAGTGGGGAAACAGTCAAGGAAATGGAAATGGCTTGCGAGATTAAAGAAGAAAAACCGTTTATTTCAACCAAACCCGAAATCGCCAAAAAAAAGTCAGTTGTTCACTACATTTTGTCGAGTTATCCGCACAGAAATGTTTGGAGCAGTCGATGTTTTTTTCGAGGTTTCATTGTTGTTATACCAACATAGTAAAAGTTGTTCATAATGATGAGTACACTGGCCCCTTAAGAGGTATTGCGTTTATACTTTTGCACTTGTATATTTTTATCATATTATTTTTGATACGGTTTTTCTGTAATCTATGCATAAAGATTTTTGCCAAAATTTTTATGCTCTGTAGTTTCGGAGAAAAGGTGCGAAATGATCAAACTTCATCTATTTTCTTTAATAACTTCGTAATTGAATATTTGATTGATGTCTCACATGACAAAATTGGACAAAACTATTTTTTTTATTTGCCCTAAAAAAGTGACCCTCAAAATTTATTTATTTTCGAAACGTGTCCGTGTTTGGGTCACAGAAGTTCATATGTGTACCAAACAACTGAATCGGTTTATTTGGTTCGGAGAAAATCAGTTGTGACAGACGAACTGACAGACAGAAGCACGAGTGATCCTATAAGAGTTCCAATTTTCCATACGGAGGTTCGAAACCCTAAAAACAAAATAGAATAAAAACTTTTTCACAAAAAAAAGAAACCGACTTCCAAAAAAACACTACAAAGTTCAAAATAACTTTAATTTCGGTAGTCGGTGTTTTTGGTTGCTTCTTTGTTATTTGACACCGATTTCCGAAATTAAAGTTTGTTTAAACTTTGTAGTGTTTTTTTGGAAGTCGGTTTCTTTTTTTTGTGAAAAAGTTTTTATTCTATTTTGTCTATTGTGCAAAAATACGCAATTTCGTGTACATGGATGATTTTTCCACATATTTTTGCCAGCAATTTGGATTTAAAAACCAAAATACTGAACCGATTTTGATAAAATTTCAATGGGACCATTTGGGAAGTATAGCCTTTCCAACAAAAAAGAATTTTTCAAATCGGTTGGCAAGCGACGGAGTTATGCGCGAACAAAATATAAAAAAAAAATACAAACATCCGAATTGAGAACCTCCTCCTATTTTAGAAGTCGGTTAAAAACAAAATATCACGGCCAAGTCATGTAAGGGACGAACTTTTAGATGGCGATGATGAGGATACAACAATACCTACAGTCAGTACACGAGTATAACGATAATGTAATATGTTGTAGAGTTTCTGGTCGTTCCCTAAGTCGTTTTTATAGTTGTACTAGCTGACGCCCGCGGCTCCGCCCGCTGAATGTCGAAAGTTATCCCAAGGGATAAAAAATATCCTATGTGTTATTCCAGACTATAATCTACCTCTGTGCAAAATTTCATCAAGATCCATTCAGTAGTTTTTGCGAGAAAGAGTAACAAACATACATCCATCCATCCTCACACACTTTCGCATTTATAATATTAAGAAGGAAGTAGGATAGGAGAGGATTATATTTAGTATATGTTTTGTTTTTGTTTTGAATTATAATTTTTTTGTATGAAACATACTTATGAATTTATTTTTTCATGTAAATGCTTTGTACGCCTGTAAGTGACAAATTCACCATAACTCAATGCATATATATTGTTTTTACTATGTTAATGTTTCTAGTGAGTACGTCGTTGGTGTACCTTTCAAATAAATAAATAAGTTTCCATGTGAAATAAATTATTTTGAATTGAATTGAATAAATGTATTTATTTACCTGTTAGTCCATTTCTTGAGTCCCGTTTTGGACATGGATAGTTCGTACAAAGTATGTGTCCTTCGACGCATTTGCAAGCGTTGCAGCTATCTGGCTTAGGGATCACTTGACCAGGTACGCACCTAGACCCTAAAAAGACGGCATTACGTTTAATTTCTATAAATCTTGAAATAAATATAAATTAGAACACACACAACACAACATTGAGGCGTCGCCGTCGCTGCGTTGCCCTAATACAAAACGTCATCGCGCGAATACGCGATCGTCGCTTTAATTTATTCGGTAAACCCGGAAGGCGTCCTCTGTCGACGCGACGGAGCCATCAGGTTTGCTGTACAAATGAACGCGACGATTGCGTATTAGCGTTATAATCGCTTTGTTTGCGGACTACGCCTAAAGCCCGTCATAGACGTAGCTATAGTATATAAATAATGATTCATAGCAATGCATATTACAATATATTTTCTATGGTAATTTTCGAGTGACCACAGTCCCGGATGTATCTTTATTTAAATATAATGTTTATTTAATTTTCAGCTTAACATTAATACATATTATAGCTACGTATGTGACGGGCTCAATTCCTTAGTTCTCCTTCCATAGACCATGGTTAGATGCCATTTTAACACGCTACAAACTACAATAGACAACTCGATGGTTAGTTCTTATACAATAAAAATATATTGGCAAGTAAGGCTGTCAAATATACGGGGTCCTTTAGGGCCAGAGCCTGCAAGGGTTGCGGATTATGTTCGAAAGAGTTACCGCGGCCCTGGAAAGCAAAGGGCACTACGAGAAGCACGATGGGTTTTAGTCAGTAAGAGTCTGACACTCCCTTCCGCTCCGCCCAGAGCGGGAGGAGTCATTTGATGATTTCCCATCCAAAAAAAAAGGCTGTCAAGTACCAAAAACTGTCCTTCCCCAGGCATTTGTTTATTACCTCGTATGCAAACTAAATCGGAACATTCCAGTCGGCCCTCAAAGCAGTAGCATTCATTGCATTCATCTGGTCGAAAAACTGGCTGGCCGTCCCTGCATTCTTGACCTGTAAACAAATTACTTTTAATAATAATCAGAAGAAGAAAACAATCTATCTTTCTTTTATTGTTTTGGTCAATTTTAGGATTTAGTTAGTTACTTTGAGTTTCCTGCAATAGAATCCTGAATATACTCGAACACAACGTGTAACAGAAATAAATATACCTTAAAAGGGGTCACTCATGAATTTTTTCTATTTTTTTTTTGAACTACTTCTAGTATGGGACCAACACTGAAATCGAGAAAAAGAAATCGACTAAGTCCATACATTTTTGTGCGCATGTTATAACTCGACAAAATTGTATTGAACAGCTGTTTTTTTACGCGATTTCGGTGTTGGTTCTATAGTAAAAGTTGTTCATAATGATGAGTACAATAACTTTTAAAAAGTATGGAAAGAAAAAAAGAAAGAAAGAAAAAGACTTTATTTGCGCCAAGCATGACGCATACCAAAAATAAACAAAATTACAATAGTTATGCAAGTTAGGAAGATATATAAGCGTCACATTCGCGCAAAACGGCCATCGCTCAGCATAATGCTGGAACTCATGTGCAAGACAGAGCCACAGCGCTGGTTTTCAGCGACAGCCGGCGTTGACAGAATGACGTCGATTGGAGCGATGGTCGATGGCGTTTATTCTGTCATACGTTGTTTATGTTTGATAGAATTTTCTATGTTTGAGGATCTAAGTCGCCCTGAATTTTTGTTACAGTTTTTTCCTTAGTTTCTCGTAAGGTTGCATGTTCCCAAAGCCAATTGACTTAAGCGTGCAAGGGAAAACTGAATAACGCGGCTTTAGTTATAACGTTTGTTCACTGCATCTGATTCAAATCAAAAAGCTACCTTCAGAGGAAGAAGTCAGAACCCTTCGGTACCGGTTACCAAAGAAATAAATGTATTAATTACCTGTACGCATGTCCGTGTGACAAGGCATTTTTGTGCAATGTATTTCTCCTTCAAAGCAAATACAATTGTTGCAGTCGTCCGGCGGTGGGATAATTTGGCCCGGGAAACATTCAGGATCTGTAATTTCTAAGATAACTTTTTTTAATACACATTCAGGCAAGCAAGAATGGATTTATACAGGACGTATAGCTCCGTCTCTTTCCCACTGGAAGTAAAATTGAAGTAATACTGCTTTAAGAGTTGGTGGTTAGGCCCCTGATATCGCTTAATTCCTCTCTCACTGTTTAACCATTTTTTTTTATCACAACTATGAGCTGTACAATTTCCTCCTAATGGAGAGGACTCTGATAGGTGTTAAGCGAACAAATCGCGTTAGAAACACTACACTGCGCTCCATAACTAAAGAAGCAGATCTTGAGGAAAAAATAGGTAGGCTGAAATGAGAGAGGGCCGAGGCACGAAGAGATAGCAGAAATGCACACGCACAGGTGGGCGAAGATCGCCCGAGAAAGAGAGATTTGGAAGGACATAAAGCAGACTAACAAAAAAAAAAGATTCACAAGGGCATTACATATACAATGCTGCACTAGAGTCCTCCTTAAAACCTGTAACCCATCGATATTGAACACGGCACCGTAGATAGGTCTCTACAACCAGGTCATCTGTCCAGGCGTACAGATGACCTGGTTGTAGAAATCTACTCATTATAGGCAATCTACCAAAAACCGTTAGTTGGTTAACATAGGTCTCGGAGGCACTACGCGTACACTGCCCTCCTTCGGCCCCCCTAATTGGGTCCAGGGGCGGCGGACTTGGGGATGTCCGTTGCCCCCCATTCATCCGGACCCGAGGTGGCGGCGCGTGGTGTTCCCCTCTGACGTCGCGGGGGGAGTTAAACACCTCACTCCCTCCGCTTACGAGATGTGGCCCGCAGAGGTGGGCGCCGGCACCAGCCGGGGATTACGGAAGTCGCATATGTTCCCGCGATCCCCGGCGTAGGTGGAAGATGGAACACCGGGGTGGTTTTAGTCAGTAAGAGTCTGACAGACCTCATTAGAAAACCGGGGCACTCTGCGAATTCCGTCCGCATACCGGCCCCTCGTGCTGTTCGATGAAGTGGTCAAGTTCTTTGAAAGAGTAATTGTAAACCGCCTCATCGCACGACGATACTCGTTGAGAGGATCCGGCAATTGGGTCTCGAGGTGGCCCTGCACAAATCTGAAGCCATGTGCTTTCATGGTTCTCGGAACAGGCCACCAACGGGGACTCGTTTTCGACAGCCGGTGAAACTTCGTCGAGCATTTCCGACATTTGGCTCCCAGGATAGGGCGGGCCGGGGCTGCCTTCAAGCGGCTTCCGCCCAATGTAGGGGATCCAAACGCCTCCCGCCGGAGGCTCTTTGCGGGGGTCGTACCGTCTAAGCCCTTTATGGGGCCCCCGTGTGGGTGCTTACGCTGAGGAAGTGATCCCGACACCTGAACACGTCCCACGGCTGGCCCATCGACACGGTGCCATCTCCAGCGAGGCGGCGAGCCTCCTTGCCGGATTGCCGCCATTAGATCTAAAGGCGAGAGCCCTCGCGCATGTTTACGCGTGGCTTGTGAAGGCCGGGACGCCGGGACGAAACTCTGCTGCCGCGGAAAATTGCAGCGCGACGGACGGAGCTCCGGCAAGATATCATGGCAGTATGGAGACAGCGACTGTAGCAACCCAGTGATGCCAGTCCCTTCTTTAAGGAATGGCTAGGGAGGCGCCACGGCGTCCTCACCTTCCACCTCACGCAGGTACTCGCCGGACATGGTTGTCGTGGAGGACACGTCCGGGTGTTATCACTGTGAGGATCGCCCGGAGGACACAGTGGAGCGTACGGTGGAGGTCTGCCCTGCTTAGGCGAAGTACCGCCGTGTCCTTGTCGGCGCCAGCGACCTCTCACTTCCGACATTACACATAGACACGGATGGGTTTTAGTCAGTAAGAGTTTGACATTCCCTTTAGCTACAGAGCGGAAGGAGTCATGTGATGATTTCCCGTACTTAAAAAGCTTGTGGCTAAATTATAACAGCCGCGCGGGCAGATCTTCGAGGTTAAGCAACGCTTGCCTAGGTTGGTCTGTGGATGGGTGACCATAATAACATACCAAGATTCCTCCATGCCTCGGAAAGCACGTTAAGCCGTTGATCCCGGCAGTCATTTGGAGATCTTTGGCAGTCGTTACGGATTGTCAGAAGCCAGACAATCTGACACCAGTCTTGCCAAAAAGTACCGTGTTACCCAGTTAGTGGGTTGTGGAGGTGTGGTTCGCAGCCCCTCCACGTAAAATACTGGTATTCAGCTGAATCCGGATTGACTGGAAGCCGACCCCAATATAGTTGAGGAAAGGCAAGGCAGATGATGAAAAAAGAGGCAGCTAATGAAATGGATTGAGCTATTTGCCTGCGACATTTCTATTCTATTCTCCCCAAATAATGGTATTAAGAATCAGTCAAAGGTATAAATAAATGTTCAAATTACCTGCAAATCGATTTTGCAGTTGCAATGTGGGACTACAAATGTATTTGCATCTCTTCTTGCCTTTTTCGCAAAAGCATTCAACACACTTGTTTGTTACAGGAAGGCTGCTGCCTTCTATGCATTCCTTCTTGTTAGGCGTTTTTGTCGTTACTTTTGTACATACAGAACAAACAGATATCAATTACACAAAGCAAAGTTAATCAATACGAAGACAAAGGACACGGTACAAAATTAAACCCGTGCCGGCACTAAGGAAGGCTTTTTATATCAGATTGTAGAGTTAGAAGAGTAGTAAAAGAATATACTACTTTAGAGGTAGCGGAACAGAGAGTAAAGTCCCGCAAACCTCCATTGAAAAGGGAGGATCCTCCGACCAGACGGTTGGTTTTGTCTGGTGGGCAACTGCCCGAGAGTTGATATTCGGGCTTTGCATATGTTCTAATCGCACGGTAAACTTTGATATCGCGATTTAGGATTTTGTCAGTTAGTTCGCAGCTGTCGAGATAGATGGCGCTGCGAGTCTCATTTGTTGTGATGTTGATTCTGCTACGTTGATTTTTGTGGCGGCATGAATGCCGCTACATCACTCCCCACCGGAGACCGGAGGTCGATAGTGGATGAGTCGTCCATACATCTTGAGATGCTTGCCAGGCCAGTGGAAGGACGGTTCCAGTGAGTCGGAACCGGAAGTCGCAGAGTTCTCGGTGAGTCGGAACTGTCTGCGTCGCAGAGTTCACGGTGAGTCGGAACTGTCTGCGGTGCCCCGATGCTGCTGCTGGCGTGACTGCTGGCGTCGACCAGGAGAGGTTCTTCAAGGCTCTTCATGTGACTGGCCGAAGGTGCAGTGTGCTTGCCATGGTGGGTCGGAGCTGTGCGACGTGCTGACGTGACTGCTGGCGTCGACCAGGAGAGGTTTTTCAAGGCTCTTCATGTGACTGGCCGAAAGTGCAGTGTGCTTGCCAAGGTCGCTGAAGAGGTTGATGATAGAGGCTGAGGATGCTGACCAGGAATGCGCGTCCGCTGCATGCTGGTGGTCAGGATACCCGTAGAAGCCGAGGGTTCTGGCTGGCTGTATGACTCGCTGCTCGAGAGCTTGAGGTCAGGATGAGGAGAAGTGATGATGATGATGATGACGTCATGATGAGGTAGCTGCACGAAGGCTGCGCTGACGTCCAATGTCGAGGGTCACCAGTTTAGAGATAGCGGAACAGAGAGTAAAGTCCCGCAAACCTCCATTGAAAAGGGAGGATCCTCCGACCAGACGGTTGGTTTTGTCTGGTGGGCAACTGCCCGAGAGTTGATATTCGGGCTTTGCATATGTTCTAATCGCACGGTAAACTTTGATATCGCGATTTAGGATTTTGTCAGTTAGTTCGCAGCTGCCGAGATAGATGGCGCTGCGAGTCTCATTTGTTGTGATGTTGATTCTGCTACGTTGATTTTTGTGGCGGCATGAATGCCGCTACACTACCATTAACTCTCTATCGGGTGGCTAAGATATTTTTTTGGCCGAAGAAGTTTGTTAGACGTTCTTCACAAAAACTCATATTGGTTCAAAATATTCATAATTATATTAACTGTGTAGCGGCATTCATGACGCCACAAAAATCTACGTAGCAGAATCAACATCACAACAAATGAGACTCGCAGCGCCATCTATCTCGACAGCTGCGAACTAACTACAAAAATCCTAAATCGCGATATCAAAGTTTACCGTGCGATTAGAACACATGCAAAAGCCCGAATATCAACTCTCGGGCAGTTGCCCACCAGACACAAACAACCGTCTGGTCGGAGGATCCTCTCTTTCCAGCGGAGGTATGTGGGACTTTACTCTCTGTTCCGCTACCTCCAAACTGGTGACCCTCGACACTGAACGTCAGCGCAGCCTTCGTGCAGCTACCTCATCATGACGTCATCATCATCATCATCATCACTTCTCCTCATCCTGACCTCAAGCTCTCGAGCAGCGAGTCATACAGCCAGCCAGAACCCTCGGCTTCTACGGGTATCCTGACCACCAGCATGCAGCGGACGCGCATTCCTGGTCAGCATCCTCAGCCTCTATCATCAACCTCATCAGCGACCTTGGCAAGCACACTGCACTTTCGGCCAGTCACATGAAGAGCCTTGAAAAACCTCTCCTGGTCGACGCCAGCAGTCACGTCAGCACGTCACACAGCTCCGACCCACCATGGCAAGCACACTGCACCTTCGGCCAGTCACATGAAGAGCCTTGAAGAACCTCTCCTGGTCGACGCCAGCAGTCACGCCAGCAGCAGCATCGGGGCACCGCAGACAGTTCCGACTCACCGTGAACTCTGCGACACAAACAGTTCCGACTCACCGAGAACTCTGCGACTTCCGGTTCCGACTCACTGGAACCAACCTTCCACTGGCCTGGCTAGCATCTCAAGATGTATGGACGACTCATCCACTATCGACCTCCGGTCTCCGGAGGGGAGTGATGTAGCGGCATTCATGACGCCACAAAAATCTACGTAGCAGAATCAACATCACAACAAATGAGACTCGCAGCGCCATCTATCTCGACAGCTGCGAACTAACTACAAAAATCCTAAATCGCGATATCAAAGTTTACCGTGCGATTAGAACACATGCAAAAGCCCGAATATCAACTCTCGGGCAGTTGCCCACCAGACACAAACAACCGTCTGGTCGGAGGATCCTCTCTTTCCAGTGGAGGTATGTGGGACTTTACTCTCTGTTCCGCTACCTCCAAAACTGTATACATATTCTTATAACTTAACCCTCAAGTCAAACGCAATTCAAAGTTGCATTACAATTAGAAACAAAAGAAAAACTCAAGTATTTGATACCAGTCACTTTTTGATACCAGTTTTTTTCCGAAAATCTTTGTATCGAGCCTTTTATTTTGATACCTCATATGGCCAAGTCACAAAAAGTACTATGACACTTTATCCGCCACCTTGTTTTTTTTTCAAAATCCTTGTAGCCTGTGTCACGGCGAATCTAATGATTCATTCAAAGGCTTGGCAAAGAAACCCTACCAACAAAATTATATAAGTGAAAAATCTTAGCCTAGATAGTGAGATAGTGGTAGTTTATTCTTTTACTACTCCCCCTACTCTACAATCTAATATATAAATTATTAGCGCCTAGATATATTATCAACATTGACTACCCTACAATCAAGTCACACGCTCCAACTCGACTCCATATCGAATGATCAAACTGACAGTTACAGTGTGTTATTTGCTGTCATTAATCGCAAGTTTTTATGTAGCATAATGCAACGGAATGAAACGGAGATTCTGCGATTGAAGCTGCAATGAAAATTTTAATGAACGCTAGCAATAACTCCTGCCGTGCTAAAACTATTAGCAGTGCTGACTGTCCTTTTGCGTTACTGTACTATTTTTTTAATGCTTAAACCGCTAAAAACATTTCCACGTCAAGATCCCGTCAGTGTCGTGTGTTCACCTGTTCTTTTAGCATGTTCCGTGACAATGATGGTCCAAACTCGTTTGACACGGAACTTGAAGTAGTTCGTATAGAATACATGCAAGCATTTTTTTCCATTCCTGACGTAATCCTGACGTAAACTTGACCTAGAAATGTTTGGTTTGTGCCTCGATTATTTTAACGATTGATAATAAAATAGTTTTACCTTTAGTGTCAGGACCAGCCCAGTTCTCCTCTAAACATACATTACTGGTGCAGGTTATGAAGCCTTTTAGGCACATGCACGCATTGCATTTATTTGGTGGGGTGTAGAATTGGTTTTCAGCGCAATTTTTTGCTGAAAATGTAAGCATAATTGTAATATGTGATGCAGACGAATTAAGAACATGTCACGGGGTAAGCTGTTAGTACAAAAGTGGATTGTTTAGAATAGTTAGAGGAAGACCGATGACTGATGTCGCAAGAGACGTGAAGCCTTATTGTAGGCAGAAAAAAACTACACCTGAAGCTTCTTGAGACCCGTAATCTTTCCGTCTAACAAAGATGACCTTCGACAGGAGGCAGCTAAGGCTGCACTTAAAATCAACACCCGGAAGAACGAGGAGATGAGTACAGGGGTGAAGAATTCTACGCTAGCGGCACAGAGGTCGAGAGGTAGGAACGCGTCCACAAATTCACAATCCTCGGGAGCGTCGTGTCGGAAACTGGTGGAAATGAAGACGACATTATTTCACGGATCGCCAAAGCCCGAGCTACAATCTCACAGCTGAGACCTGTATGGCAATCACGGAAACTGACCAGAAGGGTTAAACTCAAAATCTTCGGGTCCAATGTAAAATCCGTGCTTCTCTACGAGTGCGAACCGTAAAAGGAAACAACCGATTTCTGCGTCGAATTCTTGGAATTTAATGGTCCTTGACCATCTCTAACGTACACGTACGTATGTACGTAGATTGACACACGCTCTGGAGTGATTCCAAGCACATTCCCAAACAGGCCTTGGAATGGAATGCTCAAGCGAAAAGAAAGCGTCTCCGTCAAACCTGGCGATGTACGACGTATACGTGGCAGCGACGAGCATCGAATTGACGTGGAGAAGCTGAAGCATGAAGCTCGAGATCGTTCACGATAGCGGACTACTGTGGACGCCCTTTATCCCATCTAGGAAACATAGGATATTAAGTCAAGTAAGTCAAGAGGAAGACCAAAGAAACAATAGATGGTTTTTAAATAAGACGATAAGGCTAGAAAGGAGGTGACGTCGAATAGTTATAGAATAGTTTTTTATTTGTACCTGGTATGCAGATCATGTTGGTACACACGACTTTTCCTCGTCGACATATACATTTATTGCATGCATCTGGTGGAGATATTTCCTCGCCATTGACACATTCTTGTTCTGAAAACAACGTTTTGTTAATTGGTGTTGTTTTTCTCTTTTTTCATTTTGATTTGATTGCCTTAGAGTTAATCTACTCAAATCTAACCAGCCCGCAAAGTAACCTATTCCACAGTAAATAGGTTACTTCTAGACAAGTGTGTTCCGTTGTCGATCACATCGTCAGCTTACCAATAATAATAAAAAAAACAAGCGAGGGATGGATGAACTCTCGCGTGAATTATACAGTTGAGCTTATTAGCTAGTATTGCCCCATTGCTGTTCAAAGGCCTCCCAAATCTCGTTACACCTATTTTTGTTCAGGGCCGTCAAATACCAGTATAACTGGATGCAGCTGAACACTAGTATTTCATGAACACGGTGGTATTCCCTATCTGTCCTGGAAATTGAGCAACACGATACCCCATGGCAAGACTGGAATCACATTTTAAGCTTTTACCCAACCAGCAGCCTGATCTGTTTTTCGAGGCACGCCTGGGACTCAGTATGTTATTGATATTCACCCATTTTTGTCATGAGCCCAGAATAGTCGTCAGAATATATTTACAAATAAGTTTTAATCTTACCTATACATGAAAGATTCGTACAATATATTACGCCCGAAAAACATGTGCAAGTGTTGCACTCATCAGGCGGGGCTACTGGCTGACCTTCCCCACAGGATGATTGTGAGGGATCTGAAAATAATTGTGATTTGATAGTTGGGTTTGTATCTGAAGTTTCACCTCGCAAAAAAATCCGTTTGTTTGATCTGAGTGCCAATAACCTACAAATTTTCAAGCAACGTTTGCATTCGCATGTCAGTAGCAATCTGTCAAAAATAAAAGAAATAGATTTTTTTTAAATTTTGTGAATGAGATGCGTTTTTTTTTAGTGCGGGTGAACCCAATTTTTACCCTAATTGCTGTAAAGCAAACAAATCGCGTTAGAACACCACACTGCGCTCAATGACTCAAGTAGACTTTGTCTCTGTCATCTCTGACATAGACTAGAGTCAAGAGCAAACCCATCAATAACAAAATAAAAAAAAGTAGTAGATCTTGAGGAAAAAAAATGACATTCGCAGAGATCGCCTGAGACGGAGAGATTTGGAAGGAGACGGCAGGTCTTTACCTAGCAATGGGACACAATCATATCAGCCGAAAGACGTCCACTGCTGGACATAGGCCTTCCCTAAGTGTCGCCACAACAACCGGTTCTGTGCGTCTCGCATCCATCGGTTACCCGCGACCCTCACCAGGTCATCGGTCCACCTTGTGGGAGGCCTTCCAACGGTACGTCTTCCGGTACGCGGTCGCCTCTCCAAAACTTTTCGGCCCCATCGACCATCTGTTCTGCGAGCAATGTGCCCTGCCCACTGCCACTTCAATTTCCATGCCAGTAACCTTGGTTCCACCAGGCCATGTCGGTAACCTTGGTTCTCTTGCGGATATCATCATTCCTGATTCGATCACGCAAGGAAACTCCGAGCATTGCCCTCTCCATTGCCCTTTGGGTGACTTTAAGCCTTCTGATGAGGCCCATTGTGAGCGACCACGTTTCGAGTCCATAGGTCATCACTGGCAACACGCACTGCTCATAGTCTTTCGTCTTGAGACACTGTGGTATGTGAGACGAGAAGATACCGCGCAACTTCCCGAACGCCGCCCAGGCGAGTCGGATTCGACGGTTGACCTCCTTCTCGAAGTTAGCCCTACCTAGCTGGATCGTTTGTCCCAGGTAGACGTACTCATCAACAACTTCGAGTGCAGAACCTCCAATCTTGATAGGAGTGGGTGCTACATGGGTATTTACCATGACCTTGGTTTTGTCCATGTTCATTTTAAGACCCACTCTTTCGGAAGATCTACTGAGGTCATCGAGCATTGTACTGAGGTCCTCCGTGGTCTCAGCCATGACGACTATATCGTCGGCAAATCGAAGATGAGTGATGTACTCGCCATTGACATTAATGCCTATCCTTTTCCAGTCCAAAACCTTGAAGACGTCCTCCATTGCGGCCGTGAACAGTTTCGGAGAAATTACGTCTCCCTGCCTCACACCCCGCTGCAGGAGGATAGGTTCTGATGTCTGATCCTGAAGTCGGACTGACATGGTGGCGTTTTCATACAAACACTTCAGCACCTCGATGTACCGATAGTCGATTTGGCACCATTGGAGAGACTGCAGCACAGCCCAAGTCTCGATCGAATCGAAGGCTTTCTCGTAATCCACAAACGCTAAGCAAAGGGGCAGATTATACTCTTCGGTCTTCTGTATAACCTGCCGCAGCGTGTGTATGTGGTCTACGGTGCTGAAGCCTTTTCGGAATCCGGCTTGTTCGGGAGGTTGGAAGTCGTCAAACCTGCGTTCGAGACGGTTTGTGATGACTCTGGAAAACAGCTTGTAGACATGGCTCAGAAGTGAGATGGGCCTGTAATTCTTAAGCAGGGCATTGTCGCCCTTTTTAAAGAAGAGTACCACCACACCTCTGCTCCACGCTTGTGGCGTTTTCCCCTCGAGTATGACGGAATCGAACAGTTTCTGAAGGACTGGTTTTCCACCCGCCTTCAGGAGTTCGGCCGTAATTCCGTCCTCACCCGACGCCTTGTTGTTTTTAAGCTGCTTTAGAGCCATCCTAATTTCATACAGGCTGACGTCCGGGATGTCTTCGGTATAATGCCGGGTCAATCTAGCTCTTGGGTCGTTCGCTAGATTTGCTGCGGGTTTGGTCATTGACGTGTATAACTGTCCATAGAATGTCTCGATCTCCCTCAGAAGCTCCGATTTGGCGGATATGGTTCTGCCATCGTCGGTCTTCAGTTTTGTGAGCTGGCTCTGCCCAATAGACAAATCTCTTGCAAAGACCTTGGAGCTCTAATTCCGCTCTATCGCGTCTTTAATCTTTTCAGTATTAAAGCGGCGGAGGTCGCTTTTCAAGGACTTGGAGATCCGTCTATTGAGCTGCCGGTATTTGCACGCATGGGACACAAAGTAGCTTAATAAAAAAAAGGGTCACAAGGCATTACACATACAATGCTGCACTAGAGTCATCTTAAAAAACCATCTCCCAGATCATGGAAACGACGAACCGTGGCTGGTGGTGGTCTCTCAAGTGGACAGATGACCTGGTTGTAAAAATCTACTCATCTTCAGCAATCAACCAAAAGCCAGTTGTTGAACATAGGTCTCCAATTGTAAATTAGTTATAGTGTACAATAATTTGTATTTCTATTCTATTTTCCCCAAATAGTGGCATCAAGAATCGGTCAAAAGTATAAATAACTGTTCAAATTACCTGCAAATCGATTTTGCAGTCGCATGATGGGACTACAAACGTATTTGCATTTCTTCCTGCCGTTTTCGCAAAAGCATTCAACACACTTGTTTGGTCCAGGAAGGCTGCTGCCTTCAATGCATTCCATCTTGTTAGGCGTTTTTGTCGTTGCTTTTGTAACATACAGATAGATATCAATTACTCAAAACAAAGTTAATGAATACGAAGACAAAAGACACGGTACAAAATTGAGCCTGCTCCGGCTCTAAGGATTTATATCTCAGATTGTAGAGTAGGAATAGTAGTAATAGAATATACTACCACTTTCCATCGATTGTTTAACATATTTTAAATTATAATTATGTGTTATTTCAGTCTATAATCTACCTCTGTGCCAAATTTCATCAAGATCCGTTCAGACGTTCTTACGTAATTGTGTAAAAACATCTAACCAAACTTAAAAACTCGCATTTATAATATTAATATAGAATAGCGCCTAGATATATCATGTTAGCCTAGATAGATCGATGGTGATGGTACGAGTATATTATTTTACTGCTCTTTTTACTCCATAATATGGGACATTATAAGTTTGCGCTGGAGCTAGGTAAATTTTCTAGGAGCCGTGAATCGTTTCCTTTCTTAAACACATTTGCTCAAAAAATGCATTTACGAAGACTTTATACATTGTTCGAAATTTAAAAATTACGCACCACATAATGGAACGTGCGGTAAAATAGGTACTCTTACCTAAGTACATATTTTACCGCATACTCCGTTGTACAGCGCCGTGCGTATCCTTTACGGTTTTTTTTTAATTTCCATAAAAAAACGTTTAAGAATTCCACCAAGGAGTTTCACATTACGAGAGTAAATAAGCTGAATGATCGAACCTCCTTGGAAGCGCTTTTGCACAATACGTTTGTCTCACTTTAATGCTAAAGAGAAAATGAGACGAAAGATGTAATTCCATTTGCAAATTTGCGCCATATTAGAAACGTCAAAGATTGTTGCGACTTTCCGACTGATATCTAAAAACTTTAATTTTTTCATTACCTGTTTACTGTTTTCTTGCAAATGTGTTGTAAAACGTTGTATGACACACGTGCGGAAATCGGTATTTACAAATTCGTTACTATAGTCAGCCCTTGACTTTGTCTCGGGCTTACATTCGTCTACTCGTTTGTGAAAACAAACTTACCGCACTAATATCATAAATAACTATAACGATTGTTAATATAAAGTAGTCTTACCTCTAGTGTCAAAACCAGCCCAGTCTTCCTCGTAACAAAAATCACTGGTGCACCTTATATAGCCGTTTAGGCACATGCATGTATTGCATTTATTTGGTGCGGGGTACAATTGGTTTTCAGCACAATTTGGTGCTGAAAATTTAATCATAATTATAAAATTGTAAATAACTACGTAAGAGGAGGTTTGAAAGTAGCATCGGTGACGGAAAATGGATCTGAAGATCGGCTGTCATAGTCAGCGCAGGCGCATGTGATGTAGACGAATTAGAAGCATGTCGGGAGGGAAGCTGTTAGTACGAATGTGGATTGTTTAGGATGGTTTGGGGAAGACCAAAGAAACAATATATGGTTTTTATGTGAAACGATGTAGCTAGAAAAGAAATGACGTCTAATAGTTTGCTTTAAAAACTACAGTTTTTTTCTGAATTTGTACCTGGTATGCAGTGCACCTGACTACACATGACTTGTCCATTTCCACATATACATTTATTGCATGGATCCGGTGGAGGTATTTCCTCACCTTTGACGCATTTTTGTTCTGAAAACAACGTTTTGTTAATTAGTGATGTATATTTTTTTCCCTAACCTATATTGTCCCACTGGCGGGCATTGCTTTTCAATGCTCTTTGTGTTTTGCCAACTCCGGCCAATCCGTCAGGAACGAGTCTAAATCGTCACGCCAGCGTTTCTTTGGCCTACCTTGGCTACGACGCCCGTCCTCAGACACCCACTGCGTGACGATCCTGGTTCATCGGTCTTGATACATCCTGTATTGTGTGACCCGCACAGTCCCATTTTAGCCTCGCAGACTTGTCACCAACGTCGACGATATCTATCCAAGATCGAATTATTGTGTTGCGGATTAGATCGGTGAGTTTGATTTTCAAAATGCTACGCTTCATCGTTCTTCGGCGAACCTTGAACTAAGACTTCTGAGCGTCAGTCAAAGACCAAGTTTGAGCGCCATAGGTTAGGATCGGCAGACCTGACGGCCAGCACCATTTACGTTCTGCGGAAGCCGCAGAGGATGATGACCGTCAAAGCCATCAGGGATTATTGCACGATCTCCTACGGGGCGGCTTGCGCACTGGCCGGATCTCCACCCTGGGACCTGGAGGCAAAAGTCCTTGCGTCAATGCATCAGTGGCGCGAGGACGCGCGGGCGCACGGTGAGCGACTGACGCGCTCGGTCGCAGCTGCGCGAGGTCCTGGTGGCGGAAATGCAGGACAGTCTCTCACGCCCTACCGCCGGCCTCGTCACTATCGAGGCCATCCGGCCAGTGCTCGATCTCTGGCTCGGGAGAAGGCACGGCTCTCTATCGTTTCATGTGACACAGGTTCTTATGGGTCATAGCTGCTTTGGGAGGTTCCTGTGTCGCATAGGCAGGGAGCCGGACGCTCGGTGTCACCACTACGTCGACTGTCGGGAGGACACGTCGCGGCATACACTGGCAGAGTGTGCTGCTTGGGAGGAGCCACGCAGTGCCCTCGTCTCTGTGGGGTAGACAGTGACCTCTCGCTGCCTGCCATAGTCCGTTCTATGATCGCCAGCGAGGGGTCCTGGGACGCAGTGGTCTCCTTCTGCGAAACAGTTATCGCGCAGAAGGAGGCTGTGGAAAGGGAGAAGGAGATGTCGAGTGCTCTCCCGGCCCGCAGCAGGCGCACCAGGCGTCGGAGGGCACATACAGCATACGCTGCCCTCATCCGGCCCCCCTAACTGGGTCCAGGGGCGTCCGTCGCCCCCCATTTATCCGGACA
This sequence comes from Melanchra persicariae, assembly GCA_947386135.1. Lineage (NCBI taxonomy): Eukaryota > Metazoa > Arthropoda > Insecta > Lepidoptera > Noctuidae > Melanchra > Melanchra persicariae. The sequence continues at coordinate 8,452,754 of OX376652.1, read as the reverse complement.
CGAGGTGGCGGCACATGGTGTTCCCGTGCGCCCCTTTGACGTCGCGGGGGGAGTCAAACACCTCACTTACCCCGCTAACGAGAGGTGGCCCGCTGTGGCGGGCCGGCACCAGCCGGGGATTACGGAAGTCACGTACGTTCCCGCGATCCCCGGCGTAGGTGGGAGATGGATCACTGGGGTGGTTTTAGTCAGTAAGAGTCTGGCAGACCCCTCCGCCCGCCCCAGGGCGGAGGAAATCCATGAGGATTTCCACCGTTAAAAAAAAGGCAGAATACAAAAGTTGACGATCTTGCACTTCCGTGAGATAGGAAGGTGGCCCTTCATCAGCGCTTTTATGGACTTGTAGCTCCTCCAGGCATTTTCGACTCAACAGTCGATTTCTTTGTCCTGTCTGTGGAAGAAAACTAGTTGGCTAGTTGGATTAGTATTTCCTGACCATCGACCTCGGCCCCATATTTAGGGGCATTGATCATGACTTCAGTCTTTGACCTATTAATCGTCAGTCCAACCTCAAAGCTTACCATGCCCAGATCTTGGAGCATTTGTTGTAGTTGACCGTTGTAGACTACCGTAGAAGCAAAAAGAACGATGTCATCCGCAAAACGAAGGTTTATTAGCATTTTATCACCGATCGGAATGCCACACGTTGCCCAAGCATCTTCAAGTTTTTTAATACCTCCTCGCGGGTACTAGTAAACAGTTTCGGAGACAGCAGATCACCCTGTTTTACCCTTTTGTCGATTTTGAATGATGTTCCAACACATCTAGTGTGACGTTAGCTGTGCTATTGCTATAAATACTTTTTAAGAGCTCTATTTAAGTTTCCTCTATATTTTGATTTTGTAAGGCTGAAAATACGGCGCTACGTTTAATGCTGTCAAAATTCTTTTTGTAGACTACGCAAGCCAGGTGTCGATTTCTGGAACTCTGTGAAGTGTTTTTCGACTTTTCGAAAGTTGTGTTGAAGGTGGTCTGTGGTGGAAAAACTTGGTCGGAATCCATCCTGCTCGAGTGGTTGTTACGAGTCTAGTTTTGCATCTATGCGGTAGTGGACGACCTTGATAAACGCCTGACAGATATGTGAGACTTAAACTAAATGTTTTTAAGTTTCAGTTGTAACGCCATCTTCGCCAGGATTCTTATCGTAGTGTAGTGCAAAGTCTTTATCACTTAGTGTACTTCGTATCCCGTTATGGGAGGGATGCCTTCAGGGCAGTTGTATCTAATTTCTGTTTAAAAAAAACCTAGAATTATCTGAGTAAAGAGAACTATAGAATTCTGTGCAGATTTTTATTATTGTCTTTCTATTGTGGTGTTTGTTTCCACCAGTACCCAGATTTAAAATATTGCTCCCTTACAATTTGAGACTTTAACTTCTACCATATAAACCACATCCTATCAATACGAGAAAGGAGTGTTAGGTCACCGTATCGCCAAGCACTACTTTTCACAGATGGTATTATTGTCTATTTGTTCTGGAATCTGGGCAACACGAAAATCCGTGGCCAGCCCGGAATCACATTTTCAGGCTTCTACCCAATCAACGGTCTTATCTGTTTTTCGAAGCACATATGGGACTCGCTATGTTATGGATAGTCGCCCATTTTTGCCATGAGCCCAGACCAGTCATCAGAATAAAAAAGATAATTTAAATTCTAAATCATTTGCCTAGTCTTTTCCCAACCAAATTGGAGTCGGCTCCCAGTCAAACCGGATTCAGCTGAATACCAGTATTTTACCTGGAGCGGCTGCCTACCAGATCTCCACAACCCATTAACTGGGTAACATGGTACTTCTTGGCAAGACTGGTGCCAAATTTTCTGGCTTCTGACAATCCGTAACGACTGCCAAAGATCTACAAATGACAGCCGGGACCAACGGCTTAACGTGCTTTCCGAGGCACGGAGGAGTCTCGGTATGTTAATATGGTCACCCATCCACAGACCAACCTCGGCAAGCGTTGCTTAACCTTGAAAATTGGTCCATGGGGCTGTTTTAATTTAGCCACGAGCTCCTCCAATTTAAATTCTAAATAATTCAAAAAAAAAATATTTTACCTGGACATGAAAGATTCGTACAATATATAACGCCAGCAAAGCATGTGCAAGTGTTGCACTCATCAGGCGGGATTACTGGCTGACCTTCCTCACAGAATGAGTGTGACTGATCTGAAAATAGATATGATTGATAGGTTCGCCTGAGACGGAGTGATTTAGAAGGAGACGGCAGATCTTTCCTAGCAATGGGACACAAAGTAGGCTTACCAAAAAAAATCACAAGGGCATTATACATAGGTACAATGCTGCACCATAGTCATCCTGAAAACCTGTAACCCATCGATCTTGAACACGACGCACTGTGGATTTGTCTATCATAAGGTGGACAGATGACCTGGTTGTAGAAATCTACTCATCATCAGCAATCAACCAGAAACCGTCATTTGCTAATCATAGGTCTCCAATAGTAAACTTATAGTGTACAATAGTTCGTATTTCTATTCTATTCTGCCTAAATATTGGCATCAAGAATCGGTAAAAAGTACAAATAAATCTTCAAATTACCTGCAAATCGATTTTGCAGTTGCATGGTGGGACTACAGATGTATTTGCATCTCTTCTTGCCGTTTTCGCAAAAGCATTCAACACACTTGTTTGGTCCAGGAAGGCTGCTGCCTTCTATGCATTTCATCTGGTTAGGCGTTTTTTTCGTGGCTTTTGTAACATAAAGATATCATTTACTCAAAACAAAGTTAATGAATACGAAGACAAAGGACACGGTCCAAAATCGAGCTTGCTTCGGCGCTAAGGAATGATATCTCAGATTGTAGAAAAGGATGAGTAGTAATAGAATATACACAAAGCTATCTGTCTAATGGTGACTAAAATACTTTTTTTGCCCGAAAAAGTTTGAATACATAGAATTTAACCTTGCTAATAATGTAACCTTGAAGTCAAACACATTTCAATATTGTACAACAAATCCTCAAGTATTTTGAGTATACAATAGAATAGAAAACATTTTATGAATTAAGATCACTTTTTGACGCCAGTTTTTTTTTTCACCTAATTTTAACTGACTTACCTACACTTCCGAAAATTTAAACATGACCAAGTCACAAAAATACAACGACACTTTATCCGCCATCTTGTTTTTTTTTTTCAAAATCCTTATAGCCTGTGTCACTCGGTATATCACGGCGAATTTAATGACTTCCCATTTATTAAAATGTATCCAGTCGTTAAGGCTGCCGGGGCTTGGCAAAGAAACCCTACCGACAAACTTCTTTATGTAAAAAAAATACGTTAATCATCCGATAGAGAAATAGTGGTATTCTATTACTACTATTTCTACTCTAGAATCTGAGATATTAATCATTAGTGCCTAGATATACCTATCATGTTAGCCGCCCACTAGATACAGCTATGGTGATAATTTATTGTTGTACTACTCTTTTCATTCAATAATATTAGACACGAACCGTTAAATTTCTAGGAACATTGAATCGTCTCCTTTCTAAGTTTTTCTTTATTCGGTAGCTAAACTATATTGATTACTTTACAACATGTACAGCGTTAAGCTTGCTTTTGACCACGTACTACCATATGCTTAGGTACTTAAAATATATCTAGGCTTAGGTCCTAGGAGACTAAGAAGGTGCTATCTCAGTGCGCGAATGGATAAGTAATTATACAGGGTGATTGGTAACTAAGTGTGTTTCTTAAAATGGGTTAATCTAGAGCTAATTTGCAACGATTTTGACCCGAAAACTTGGGGTCCATATTGGGTACTTTGCGAGTTATCAGTGTTTTAAATTATTTTTTTTTTAATTTTCTGCCCCCCGATCAGTAATTCCAAATGGTGTGAAACTTGTTCCACTCTGGATAGGCAACTGATAATTTTCGGATAGCTCTTGAATTAATGAGACCGTCATATAAAAATTATTAAAAAATAGCCTAATCTTTGGGAAAGAAGCGTCGTGAAGTTCAACCAATGAAAATTTCATAAACATCTCTTGGTTATTGGTTCACTCAAAATAAATGTATGGTACTTGACTTACAAATTACACAATACACTTCCTTGTTTAATAAGCTTTCCAAAATGGTATAATAATGCTGTTTTGGTACGTGTTGGAAAAATAAACTCAATTGTTTCCGACACGGTAGTACTTTTATGGCTCTTGGTAGAACACGTTTTTCGATGTACGCCTTGTTTATTGTGGATTTACTTTATTTTGATATGTTAAGATAGCTATTTGACTCAATGCGACTGGTTCTGATTTGACCAGAACACCGTCTGATAGCATAAGTAAAAAACATCTGGTGGTGATAGTTCTTGCCTGAGTTGAACGAGATTATGGCAATTTTTTTATAAATTGTTGTTTGAAGGATTCATTCGTTCAAAAGCTATCCGAAAATATAATTAGAATATCCAGGGTGAAACAGATTTCTCACCATTTGGAGTCTTAAGTCGTGAGGCAGAAAATTTTAAAATCATCGAAAACCACTCAATATGGACCCCAAGTTTTCGGGGTCAAAATCGTTGCAAATCAGTTTTAGCTTCACCCATTTCAAAGAACGCACTTCAGACTGATAAAAACTATTCCGAAAAAAAAGAAGAATGCCGATTCCAACACTACCGTATAATTAAGTCAGGCACTCCAAATTGACTCCATATCGAACCATCAAATTGACAGTTACAGCTGTCAATTGTAGACATTATTAGAGGGTTTATTCGTAGCATATTGCGACTGAGTGGAACGGAGATTCTTCAGACTAAAGTATAATTCGGTTTGAGGACATGATTTGAAATATAGAGATTACAATCGGGACTTTAAAAAGCTGCTAATTTCGTTAATGCCATGCTAAAAACATTAGCAGTGCTGACTTCCAAAGTAATCAGTCTGTTTGCGTTTCAATACTATTTTTTAATGCATAAAGCGCTACAGAAATTTCTACGTCGGGATCCCATCAGTGTCATGTGCTCAACTGCTCATGGAGCATGTTCTGTGACACTGAAGGTCCAAAGTAGCCTGACACCTGAAAAATGCTTGCATGTATTCTACACGAACTAGTTAACAGTTTAACTAGTTCGTACAGAATACATGCAAGCATTTTTTCCATCCCTGTCGAAATCCTGACGTGAACTTGACCTAGAAATGTGTGGATAGGGCCTTAATTATTTTAACGATTGATAATGTAAAGAAGTGTTACCTCTAGGATCAAAACCAGCTGAGTTTTGCTCATAACAGATATTACTGGTGCACGTTATAAAGCCTTTGAAACACATGCATGTATTGCATTCATTTTGTGTGGGGTACAACAGGTTTTCAGCGCAATTTGGTGCTGAAAATTTAATCGTAATTGTAATATTCGAAATCAGTATGTAAGAGGTCTAAACATCAATTTTAATAGTTTTTTTCCGCCATACTAATTTAACTATATACACTTATTTAACTTTACACTTAATTCATAAAAATGAAAACTCCCAACTAAAACATGGCGTCAAAAAATTCGTCCGCATCGCTGTCGACTGGAAGTGAGCCCAAAAGACTGGCGGCATTGCCACGTTGTATGGCAATGCTTATCCTCTGTCCGAGGTATAAGCCAGCCCTTGGGTCACACAAAGTGTCAAATAAGCGTTTAGCAAGTTCTTTGAATAACGCATGAGCACTCGGACCCCACGGTCTAAAAGTAGTATCGTTGACGGAAAATTGATCTGGAGAGGCTGTCATGGTCAGCGCAGGCGCTTGTGATGCAGACGAATTAGGGACATGTCATGAGGGAAGCTGTTAGTACGAATATGGATTGTTTAGGATGGTTAGAGGAAGACCAAACAAACAATAGATCGTTTTTATGGAAGACAATAGGGCTAGAAAAGAGATGACGTAAAATAGAACTTTAAAACCTACAGATTTCTTCTGAATTTTTACCTGGTATGCAAATCACGTTGCTACACATGATCTGCCCTCGTATACATATACATTTATTGCATTCATCTGGTTGAGGTATTTCCACACCATTGACGCATTCTTGATCTGAAAACAACGATTTGTTAATTAGTGTTGTTTGTTTCTGTTTATTTCATTTTGACTTGATCGCCTTTGAGTTCATCTACTCAACTCTAACCAGCCAGCTACAACAAGAGTATCCAAAGTCGTGAGTAAAACTTTTAGACAAGCGTGCCGTCGTCGTCGATCACACACATCGTCAGCATACCGATTATAAAAAAAAACAAGCGAGGGATAGATGATCTCGCGCGTGAATTATATACTCGTAGCTCAAAGGCCTCCCTATTCTCGTTACAATTCTTTCTGTTGAGAGCCAACAAGGACCAGTATAATTGGTTGCAGCTGAACATTAGTATTTCATTAACAAGGTGGTATTGCCTATCTGTCCTGGGAACTGTGCAACACGATACCCCGTGGCAAAGCTGATATCACATTTTAGGCTTCTACCCAACCAACGACCTGATCTGTTTTTCGAGGCACAGATGGGACTCGGTATGTTATGGATAGTTACTCATATTGGCCATGAGCTCAGACTAGTCATCAGAATATAGAAGACAATTTAGAGCTAAATATTTACAAAAGAAAGGTTTAATACCTGGACATGAAAAATTTGTACAATATATTACGCCAGCAAAGCATGTGCAAGTGTTGCACTCATCAGGCGGGGTTACTGGCTGACCTTCTTCACAGGATGGTTGTGAGTAATCTGAAAATAATTATGATTGATAGTAAGGTTTATTACCAACACATAAAAATAATCATTGTCGTGTTATCAGAGTATTAAAACTTTGGCAGCTGGTTCGTTGCACGATGTCGCAGCTGCGCAGATACAATTTATTGCTCTGTGATTATCTTCTATTTATTTCCCTTAAATTACTATAGTTTTTCTTTCTATTTTATTTACCCTTTTTATAGTTGGGTGATAATAAACTGGGAGGTGGACGGCTAGGTATCCAGCTGTAGACTTCGATTTTATCCGATAACAATTGGATGCGTCTACTTACTTTTCCAGCTCATATATTTGTTTGATCTCCAACTTTCTCATTCAAACTGTTTGAAATAGAAATAAAGAAAATACACTTACTAATATGACTTAAGTTACTTGTAGAATTCAGTGACTGTGATTTTGATACACATAATACCTGAAACCAAAATGTAAACAATTAAAAAAAAAAACATTACTAATGCTATGTAAAGTATTGTATAAAATTAATAACTTTTGGATTGCGTGTCACCGGACCATTAGTAAAGAAAGCACCAGAGAGCACACCACACATGTGTATGCGCAAACACTTGTGCACTATGATATCACCTACGTGCTTTACTAATCTTCGAGAGATTTGTAATCGTGTTCGAAATTCGATCGAGATTCGATCGGAATGATTCTATAAAATTACATGATGTCAAGAAGATTTGCTATTCTACAGCGAACAGGTTTAAATCTCTTTGCATGGTAAGTTTCCTTTGTATGGAAATAAGCAACTTTTAGATCAGATAGTGTTTGATTGTTTGTACATCTGTTTTACACCATGATCTCTCCATCGGTCTTAATAATACTTTACTCATTTTGCACTTTATTTCACAAAGTAAGATTCACAAACAAAATTACAACTTAGTTATCGCAAAATGGCGATAAAAATAAATGTCGTCATACAACGATGTTTGCGCAGGTTCGTTGCAATATTTTCTCATTATTGTAAATTAATTTAAATGTGATTTAATTTATTTCGCCGAGCATGTTTTGTAATTGGTCATAGCGCGTATGTGTTCACTCTTATCTAGATCAAACAAATTTATTTTATTTCTTTCCATCTTTCTTTCTCTCCGTCTTTCTTTTTTTTCTAACAATGAAAGACCAGTGTGCCCATAACCTGAATTCATGCCATTATATCAGACGATTCCCACACAATTTTATTCTAGCACATTCTCGCACCACCAGGGGCCTAACCACCAACTCTTAAAGTAGTACTTCAATATTACTTCCAGTGGGAAAGAGACGGAGCTATCCAGGACGTATAGCTCCGTCTCTTTCCCACTGGAATTGATATTAAATTAATACTCCTTTAAGGCAATTAACAGTTGGTGGTTTAGGCCCTGTACTTCCGTTAGAATGTTTCAGTTATGGAATTCGGTACTAACGAAGTAAGTATTTTTTTTTTATTTATGGGAAATCATCAAATGGGTTCTACCGCTCTGGGTGGAGCGGAAGGGAGTGTCAGGCTGTTACTGACTAAAACTCATCCGTGTTCCTCCTCATGCCCTTTGCGTTCCAGAGCCGCGGTGACTCTTTCGAACAAATTCCGCAACAAAGATGTTAGAGGGTTCTACTAGACGTCTTCGTAAAGAGTCTGTCTACCTGAACCTTTCGGGATTTACAGGCGTGATGTTATGTGTTTTATAAGTTGAAATATTATCAGCAAAGTTATAATGAATATCCAGAGTTTCGTCATCTCAACCGTCATGGTATCACTGACTCCTTTTTCATTCATGTCATTTCTCACACAATCCATCTTTTCTTTTATCACCCCTCTCTCTGTGACTCTCCCTCTTCATCCATCCACATTTAGATTTATTCCTTTTTAATTTATTTATGGCCCATATTCTAAAACATAAACTCTAACTCAACTCGAACTCCGACTCCAACATGAGCACGAAAATGTCAATGAAAGCTTATCTAATTGACGTTTTCGTACTCGAGAGATGAGCAAACAATTGCAAAAACTTCAATTTATGACAAGCTCCGATGGAGTTGGAGTTTACGTTTTAGAATATAGGCCATATAATTGTATATAAATACATAATAACGAATAGAAAATATTCATTCATTCATTCATTTTTACTGAAACCAGGAGAATAATATGCTCATACATACAGCATATGTAGGCAATGCAAAAAACCGATTAGGCAACTATGTTTACTCATTAATGTCCATACACATGAACACACTAACAAACATGCCAATTTCGAAGCAATTACTTGCATCATTTATGATACATTATGACTAGTTAGATTTTATAGAAAAGAAAATAATTATTTTTAACATTAGTTTTAGATAATAACCAAATTATTAAACTAACGCTGATAGGTCACTTTGCCTCTGGGCAAAGTGGCCTATCAGCGTTAGTTTAATGTGATGTGTGAGGTTTGATGTGATGTGACCTTAGGGTCTGCCCTAAGGTCACATCACATCAAACCTGTATTCCCCGAAGAAAAGGAGGACCTAGAGCATACCCACGAGGTTCACATTGATATTATGAGCACAATATCTATTGGTTTAATTTTGGTACTCATAGGCTCATATTCCAAAACGTAAACTCCCACTCAACTCGAACTCCAACTCCATCGGAGCTTGTTATAAATAGATGTTTTTGCAATTGTTTGCTCATCTCTCGAGTACGAAACATCAATTAGACAAGCTTTCATTGACATTTTTGTGCTCATGTTGAAGTTGGAGTTCGAGTTGAGTTGGAGTTTACGTTTTGAAATGTGGGCCTTATGGCCAGGTAGTTTCGATAGTTTTTAATTTCCTTCGTATTTCAAGAATACCATTTCATTAATCTTTTGTTGAGATTCGATTTAAACTCATTATTATCATCCTGTGCTTATTCTTTTCTCTGAAACACTACAATCAGTCAGTTTAATGGCACCAAGTGCCAAGCTTTCAACTAACTTGGCTTAGTATCCTTTTGGTTGCTGCGGTCATACACGTGGAAAGTGTGATCAAGGCGTCATCCTCTATTTCTAAAGCCATCCATTCAACTAAGATTATGAATGTACTTAACCTTCACTATTCAAATAATTCAGCTATGAATTTTAGGTGTTATGTTCTTACCCTCACTCTGTTTCGGTCGAGAACTACAATTAAGTCTAAATAATACTGAACTTAATTATATACAATCTCTCTCTCAATAAAAATTTCTAGCTAATAAGTTAATCATTTATACCACGCATTCATACACGTCTACTCTGTGGCATTATTTTTTCTTTATCATTATCACAATCATCACCCACAGGCCAATTTTCCCCACTGCGAGGCATAACTTTTTTTGCATTTGCTGCTACTTCACCATCGTAACCTTACTTAATATTTTCTTCTGGCATTGTTATTGTATTTCCTGACAACCTTTTTCTAACTTTTCTATACTTTAACTGTTTCCAAGATATTTTTTCGTGCTATCATCAAACTGCATACGAACGGCACGAATAACTGCTTCTTCAGGGAAGTCTAATGTTCAGTGAAGGACTACGTAAGGAGTAAAAATAACAGTTCCTTACCCAAATTAAAACACAAAATTTATACGTCAGCCAATCCATAATGATGAATATCGAATATACTGACACGTGAGCAAAAATATAGTTGATTTTTATACGCCTATACCTAAATCACTATAATGACTATTCGCTCAACGTTAATTATTAACAATTACCCTAACATCGCAAACATTTTATGATTGGTTCTCACTCAATCACACAAAAATCTCCTTTGCACTACTGTAATAAAGTTCCAAGTCGTTCTGATCAAAGTCACTGCCTAGATTGTTATTGGTTTCAAAGGCTATTGTAGTACACAAATTAATTTTCTCTAAAATGTTCGTGAGTAGATAAACGAGTAATGGCTATGTCCAATTAAAAGGGAGTTCACCCTCTCTGGAACTTTAGCACTTGCCTTCTGACAGACTTCATCGACACATTGACTGTTATTTATTATCATAGCTCATATTTACAATCATTTAGCAGTTAGATTTAGCTGCAAATAAACCATAGACAAGACGATGCATTGCGTAAGGTCATGATACCAGTGCATTAGTCTCTGTTACGATGTAGCGTCAAGAAAGAACACAATCATATCAGGCTTCTTCTTTCTGTGTCTCCTTTGAAGAATTCAAATGGTGTAAGTACCTATATAGAAAGTTAGACAGGTTACTCGAATTTCGGTATTTCTTACTGTCATCAGTTTAAGTAACCTGGGGGTCTTTAAGTCACGAGTATAAACTACCTAACCCTAGAAGTAACCTGCTCAGGTTACTTCTTAAAAATTAGTAGATTTGGCCCTCAGGTGCTCAAACACAAGCCTATCAATAATAAATGATTTGGAAAATTCTAATATTTGTTGACAGAGCTCCTGCAAGAGTACCAATATGGATAGTATAAACAGCCGGTCGATTCTGTCGACATCTCACGGTGTTCACCTAGGCGGAGTGAAAGACAATAGAGCTGTCATTCCATATTATTTGTATGGTTTGACAACTCACCCGTCATGCGCCCCGCCCGGGTGTTCACTTCGACATGTTTACAGAATCGCACTGCAGGTAAGAATTCGAAAACCCAAGAGATACACCGATCAAACTCCGCCGACAGTGGTCGGTGTGTCACCCGATTTACGCGTTTTAAAACTCTATTATTACTATAGCAAGGTATATTAAAGGATTTTGAAGTTTGACATGTCGGTCCCGCACCGGTTAATTAAAAAAAAACTCCACAAAGTATAAAATAACTTTAATTTCGGAAGTCGGTGTTAAAATACGAGGAAACCACCAAAAACACCGACGTCCGAAATTAAAGTTATTTTTTATTTTGTATTTTTTTTAAATTGGAAGTCGGTTTTATTTTGCACTTTTTATTAGTTTTTAGTGGTAACTAGTTAGGTGGGGCCTAACAACACCACTGGAAAGTCAAAGGAAACCAAATTACGCAATTTCGTTTACTTGGATGACCAATTTTTTCCAGTTATTTTGATTGATTTATAACTGAACCGATTTTGACGTTTCTATGGGACCAATCAGAAAGTATATCCTTTCATATATTTTTTTTTTCAAACCGGTTAAATGACGGAGTTATGAGGTAACTAACAATATAGGTACCTATTATGTAATGAGGGTTTTCTGAAATGAGGTATACCACGTGGCAGCACTGAGGCGTCAGGTCCAGGTACCTGACAAAATGCTTATGTTTTCCGACATTAGTTTTATTGATCAAAGTCACGTCATGTTTACGTCAAAGTTAGTGGCGCCAACTGGTGGCATGAATTTTCCTGACAACCCTCATTGCTTCTTGTTTGCAATTGCACAAATCGATATCCAGTCCTTAAAGATAGATACGACTCCGAATCTATCATACTAAATTAGTTCTCCCCAAAGCTTCCCCGAATAGTTTCAAGCGGCATAATCTAGGTTTCCTAGACATCTAGTTAGGCGCACTGTCAACTAAGTTCGCTCTCTGAGGACTCGCCACTTGCCTAACTCTTGAAAACACCTAATTGCCACTAAACTTTGAAGACGTCGCGTAATTTGAGACATTAGTCCCGAAAACTCTGTCATTGGATTTGGAAACTTATTATTTCAACTGTTTAGTTTGTTTTCGCTTTAGAACTATTGGGTATATATTTTCTGGATAGTTGTATAGTTTTATATGATTGTCACTGAGTACACTTTGTATTGAATAAATAAAACAGTATTTTACAGGTCTTTATTTTTAGAGCGAGTGAATATCGCCTCTTTGCTTCAATAACGTGATAAGTCCGGAAAAAGAATTTCCGGACTTATCATGTTATTGAAGCAAAGAGGCGATATATCCTTTCCGATTTTGAGCGACATTAATCCGATTTTTACAAACTTTTATTTAGCTTGCCTTGTTAGTTGGTCAGAGGGGCAATACTACTAACGCAACGCAGCAACGTTCACTTTCGTATGTCAGTCACAATTTGTCAAAAAAGCCTCAATTTTCATACATTTTTGACAGATTGCGATTGAGATGCAAATGTCAACGTTGCTTAAAAATTAGTAGAATGGGGTTGGCCGGTGAAAGCTTTAGGTAGATGGCGCTAGCATAGCTTTCACCTGTCAAGTTTGTGTTGTGTTTTGGATTTACTTGCTGAGTGCGTTTTTTTTATAATATTGAAAGAACTGTTGTGAACGAAACATGTATCCGACATGGCGGATAAGTGGGTTGAAAGCTGAATTGAAGAAACGAGGTGCATCTTTACGAGGAAGGAAAGCAGACCTAGTCGACAGGTATAACCTTATAACCATAAATCACAAATTTTCCCTTCTAAATACATGATTTTGAAAGAGTGATTGCTAGCTTGGTTCTCATTTACCTAATGTACTTTGATACAAAACGTTTTATCGAAAATATAAGCTTTCAAGCTAGTGCTTTTTAAGATTTTTCTATCAAGACTGAACTCTTGTTTTGTTTACAGATTAGAGCTGTATGACCGGAATGTTTACTTTAGAAACACAGGAACTCAAAGGCACGATGATCCTCCTCACTCTAGCATGTATCAGGACATCATCAGCAATACTGTACTAATAGATCATTCTATAATTTGATTGTTTATATGTTTAAGGCCCTATAATATGTAGGCCCTATAAGAGATGAGGACTTTATTTCTGAGATGTTAGAAAAAGTTGATAACTTCTTTAACAATTATTTTAAGTAAATATTTAAATACCAAAATTATTAATTAATTAAAAAAACATAATTAATTATAAATAGGCTGTAGGTAGGTTAGGATACCTGTGATAAGATTTTCAGATTTTTTTGTTCTTGTTTTCTTTAGTGTATTATTTGTTATTTTATTAGGGTGTGAAAATAAAACTAATAAACATAACTATTTGAATTTCTTTTTATTATTTACAATCCTTACTCTAAAATTACACAACATTAATCATATAAAAAATATTTCGGATGCCACATAAAATGAGACTAAAGGTGTCTGGTAAATTTTATAAGTTTCTGTTAAGCCTATTAATCTTTCTATGTGTACTCTTTGACTTGCAAGTTTCTGATCACCTGGCAACTGTGATCTGCCTTTCAAGAAAGCAGGTATATTAATTGACACATTTTTCACTGCAAACAAGTCCTGGACATTAAATTAAATCCTCTCAGCCATGACACCTTCACAATATCACCTTCATCACACAAATTAATCAACGAGTTGCGTTCAATCATCATCTTGGGTAGAAGAAATATATACATTATCGGGAAGAGTCAAATCTTCTGAACTGGTAGTTTGCACAGCTGATGTGTCTATCTCTTCAAAGAGTGCTTTTCTAATATTTCGGTTTGATAACTGCTCTTCTCGAGCTTGAGCTTCTTGAGAAAGAGTTTTCGTAGTCTAGGGAAACAATGTTGGGACTGCAGATTTTTTCAGGTAACGGTGCTTGTTTTCAATGCCTTGAAACAACCAAAAAGGATAAAGAACACATTTTTATTATGATGCCGAATATTTTTAGAATACAATTAATGTGACATACCTGTACAAAAACTAGTTTTATGGTAATCTGTTTCCAAAAATGTTTACGACATAACCTCGAATTTTTTCCGGCTTGAAGTTTTGTCTCCTTATGGTTTTTAGCCACTTTTTTGTCATTGCTGTATCTTTAGGAAACTGATGCGCACCTATTTCCTTACAAAAGGGTTCTTCACAGATCTTTGGAATTGTGAAAATAATTAGTTATACAAAATGTTCATAGAAAATTCTTATATTTTGGTTAAAGCTATGCTAGCGCCACTTTGACAGTTGCCAACCCCATTGACAGTCAGATATAGCAACTGAATTTTAAAACAGTTCTCAAAACCGATTCTGCTGTTTTGCGTACACGTTTGGTTTGAATGACAATGTACGATTAGCTAAGTAAAATAGTTCTAAATCCAATATGGCTGACCCCTAAAGATGGCGTAACGATTATTATTTTTTATGCAACCCAAAGATATGAGTATGAAAAGAAAGGATTTGCTAGAGATTGTAAAGAAATAAGAAAAAGCTAGGTTTTTCATTTGTATTTTATTTCACATGTTCGAATTTGCTTCACTGTCGCACAAAACCAACATGGCCACTGTTACAATATTCCAACTGCAGTGCGATTATGTAAACACGTTGAAGTGAAAACTTAGGCGAAGTGAACGACAAGTGAGCTATCAAACCATACAAACAAGATGAAATGACAGCTCACTTGTCGTTCACTCCACCTACGTGTACACGGTGAGATGTCGACAGAATACACCGGATGATACTTATCAAAATTTCGAACCTTCTGTGCATAGATAGACATAATATAATTTATTTTTTCCGTATTTATTTTAATTTCTTATATTTTCCTTTTGTTTCGTTATCTTACATGCCTACTTTATCCTTGAAAGATAGCAAGCCACCATCAGCTCGTCATATAACTATTCAACCATCCAACGTCATATGTGACCACATTTTCGTACAAACAATTCTCACTAATCACTATATTGTTCGCTCGGCTCAGACTGAGTAAACAATCGTTATGTATACATACTACGATTTGTGAAAATGTAGTTACTACACGCTCATTGGTAAACACCTGATGGCTTTACGGAAGGAGAATTTTCCTTGAATTCAACAAAATGTATCGAGAGGTTTTAAAGTCATTTTTTAGCTTCCCCAGACGACTGCTACACTGGTCTTGATACAATGCTACAGCAATATGCAATCCTTGGATTCGAAACAAGTGAGATTTTGTCAACGGTAGCGTGGCAAAGGCGATTGTCAATACGTCAAAAATGGGATTAACAGAAGCTATCGAAATAGCACGGATCAAATATCTACATTTTGGCATTGCAGAAGTCGCATTCGCTAATTAAATGGCACATTGTCTAGAGCCTCTTGCCAAACATCACCATGATCATTTCAGCCATCGGCGTCAACTGCTGCACATTCACACCAAGCGTCACCATGTCGACCAGCCATTTAAAGCTTGGTTCATATTATTGTGTTGCGTCGTCTATCTTTCTGACGCCATTGAAAGACTTGTTGTGATTTATGAGTGTGACGTAGGCTTGAATATAATCGTTTGATTGGTGTGAAATATATCGCTGTCAGAAGATTATTTTACCGACAATCATCAACTCGAAGCAGTCCATTACTAGACGCATTTCTTATTGATGTGAAACATCTATTGGCGCGCCTTGGCAGTAAAACCAACACGTATGCCGTGACGGCAAACGGCATGACGCTGTCATGCCGTGATGTCCGCCGCCGCTCTCGACTCCCTTCTGCCTAGAGACATTTATTTGGCGTTAACCGAATAGTATAATGACAACAACAACAACACAACAAAAACAAACAATAACAACACAACAACTGCAAACAATAACAACACAACAACTGCAAACAATAACAACACAACCACATTTAATTTAAAAATCAATAATAAATCAACTGAATCAACAACTAGTTACGGAACGACAATCGACGCTGTATTTTCAAGATATTATTATCTTGATATCATGACGTCTAATATTTTGTTACCCTACTTCTATTATCGACCAATCATTTCTATACCGTCCAATACACATTCAACAGCTAAATAATAATAACAGAAATCACAGAAAATACGTAAAATAATGTCCCGTAGCTCGGATAGCACGTTAAGCCATTAATCCCGGCTGTCATTTGGAGATCTTTGGCAGTCGTTACATATTGTCAGAAGCCAGAAAATCTGACTCCAGTCTGGCCAAGAAATACCGTGCTACCCAGTTAATGGGTTGTGGAGGTCTGGTAGGCAGCCGCACCACGTAAAATACTGGTATTCAGCTGAATCCGGTTTGACTGGAAGCCGACCCCAACACAGTTGGGAAAAGGCTAGGCAGAAGATGATACTTGTGTCCTCATCAATTACTAAGCACAAAGGTATGATGTACGCTATCGTGAAGAATATTATTAGAACTGTTCTTGCAAAGCCTTGGCCCAAATATTATGCTAAAGCATCTTATTACAATTAGAATATGTCACACTAATTGTTTCACATAAATCATATAATATCTAAAATAAGTACGGGCTTTTGCTAGACCATTGCAGTGAATGACGGCTCTGCGGAAAAAATAATCTTTTTAACGCAAACATTCAATTAACTTTAGTGTTAACTGTTGTCAAGCGATATGCGGACACGATTTAAACAAAAATGGAATTTGTTTTCATAATTACGGTACAGGTAGACGTAAATATGAAACATCAAGATTTAGAAGGTCGGCTGGCAGAGAATAATAGAAAGAGAAAACGTGTGCCGAACCCAAGTAACATGGAAAATGATGATAATAGAAGAAGATAATGATGATGAGCTTAAAAAAAACAATGCCAAGCGTCAATAATATCGGGACGGGATTAGATCATTATGAACAGTCTGTGCTGTTCATAATGATCTAAAAACCCGGTCAAAAAATATATGAATCTATTTAGTCCGTCAGTTAGATTAACGAAAAATATTCGACACGTGTATTTTTTGTTTTTAACCGACTTCTAAAAAAGGAGGAGGTTCTCAATTCGGATGTTTGTATTTTATTTTTTTATGTTTGTTCGCGCATAACTCCGTCGCTTGCCAACCAATTTGAAAAAATATTTTTTTGTTGGAAAGGGTATACTTCCCAAATGGTCCCATTGAAATTTTATTAAAATCGGTTAGATAGTTTGGTTTTAAAACCAAATAGCTGAAAAAATATGTGGAAAAATCATCCATGTATACGAAATTGCGTATTTTTGCTTTCCTGTGACTTTTCAGTGGTGTTGTTAGGTGTGGGGTACCACTAAAAAGTGAAAAATAAAAAACTTTTTCACAAAAAAACTATGTTCAGTACAAAGTTCAAAATAACTTTAGTTTCGGAAGTCGGTGTCAAATAACGAACAAGCAACCAAAAACACCGACTTCCGAAATTAAAGTTATTTTGAACTTTGTACTCAACATAGTGTTTTTTTGGGTCGGTTTTTTTTTGTGAAAAAGTTTTTTTATTTTATCAAATCAATAAAGAAATACGAAGATAAAGCGCATCAAAGATCAGGAGTGGGGGCTGGTGACGTCACGTGTACGTAAAAAGTGTACTTACAAGTGACGTCACACGAGTGTTCAACGCTCTGCATCGTTTTCATTTTTTGTTTATGTGAAAAAAGAAAAACTACGTGTCTAATATTTTTTGGAAATCTATCTGACGGACTAATTCGATTTTTCTAGTCATAGAACCTATAGGAAAATTAAATATTAACTCAATGACACAAGGAATGTTTCAAAATTAAAACAGTACACGGCAACTGTCATTCTGAGCAGAGTGCCAAATCTAATAATTTTTAAGCAACGTACGCATGCGCATGTCAGTTGCAATCTGTCAGAAATGTATGGAAGTTAAGGCTTTTTTGACAGATTGCAAGTGACATGCGAATGCGATCGTTGCTTTAAAATTAGTAGAATTGGTCCTTAGGACTTCATTCAACTGAGAAAAAGTTTAATTTTCTTAGTTGTTGAAATCATTTTGAACAGTCTGTCCGTCCCGATATTTTTGACGCTGTGTACCGGAAGATGCAGCCGTGAATATGGTACAGCCATATTCACGGCTGCGTCTTCCGGTACACGGTGGACACTCCAGAACCACTCGGCCTCATCGATTATCTTTGCACCCCACAAGATGAACCGAAGAGCTGGTGAGGGCGCGGGAACCCACTGGATGGTAGACGCACAAGACCGATCGATGGGACAACACTTGGGATTGGTCTGTGTCCAGCAGGAGACGTGTTTCGGCTGAAATGATGATGATAATGATATTGGATCAAAAATAATGGACCAAATTATGTTGTTCAAAATTGTCAATGGTCTGGACGATGTTCCTCAACTCCTGGATGACATAAATATCTCAGTTCCCCGTAATAGTAACTATTTCTTTTTTTCCAACCATCTCCAGCTCGAACAAACCTCGGGCGATAAGCACCATTGAACCGTTTGATGAGGATGTATAATGAAAGCCACTCTCCAACATTTTGGATCAATTTCGAAAAGATCTTAAACAACACCTTGCCGGTTCATAAAATTAAGTACTTATTAACTTTTTATTCCATCATTAACTTAATATCTTATTCTTTTATTTTCTTAATAGATTTAATTCAATTAAATTAATTTATATCAAATAGCAAACCACATGTGCTGTGCACATCTATAAGGGAAAAGTTCATTGTAATAATATTATTTTATGAACTGGGTATGATTAATTTGCTGTAAATGTTTCTGTGGAATGGAAGCAGACCCAGACATAGTTGGGACAAAACTATGCAGATGATGAAGATGCCTAAATATAAATATATCATTGAGATCGATCTAATAACCACGAATTTTCGAAAGGTAAAGTAAAACCTAACAACTAAGAAGAATAGAATTTCTTTGAGAATTAAACCCATTCTTCGCTCAAAGAGAAATATTTTTTTATTTAAAATTATTAAAATGAATCCGTCCGTAGTTTGCTGAAACATAAAATTCTTGAACAAAGAGGCGCAGTAACAACTGTTTGAGTGTGGCCTGAAGAATAGCGGGAAAAACTTCGTCACAAAAGGCATATGCAGGAGTAGTCTATGCCCGTATAAAGCAACACAAACATGTGGTGCTGGTCGCAGCTAAGACCAAACTTGTACCTACCACTCAACAAAACATTAACACTACCGAGGCTGGAGCTATATCGGATCTCACCAGTTCCGCATTTTTGGCAGTCCTAAACAGGATGGCAGCAAGAAGAGGCGCCCCTCGTCACTTATACATTGACAACGGGACAAACTTTGTCGGCGCAAACCGTCAACTGGTGGAGCAATACGAGGAAATCAAACATTGCAAACACTCGTTGCTATAGCACCGCCCATTTTGGTCCTTCGAGCCGGATCTCGCGCATCTTAATCGAAAATAGTTAACGTGAAAGTTACGTGAGTGAATTGCATTACACGGACACATCGCGACCGGGTGCATTCATAACATTCCCAACATTTCTAACATTTATTAACATTTAACATTATTTATTTATTTATTTTTTCAGCCTTCGTGGAACAGGGTTCAGCTTCATCATCTGCATAGCAACATTTCCCAACTATATTGGGGTCGGCTTCCATCAAGCTGTATTCAGCTGAATACCAGTATTTTACGTGGAGTGGCTGCCTACCAGATCTCCACAATCCATTGACTGAGTAACACTGTACTTCTTGGCAAGTTTGGAGTCAATTTTCTGGCTTGTGACAATCCGTAACGACTTCCAAATATCTACAAATGACAGCAGGGACCAACGGCAACGGCAACTGTAGAAGTCTCGGTATGTTAAGATGGTCACCCATCCACAGACCAACCCCGACAAGCGTTGAAGATCCACCCGTGCGGCTGTTATTATAGCCATGAGCTCCCCTCAACAGTGGAACAGGTTTCAGCATTGGTCTGAAATTCTTAGACTAATCTAGTAAAAACCGGCCAAGTGCGAATCAGACTCGCACGCAAATCATTTTGTACGAATCGTATTTCCTTAGGTTTTATAACCACGGACTTCTTATAGGTTTTCCAGTAATCTATAAGTAATAAGACTACTTAGATTTATTTTTCTAGCTCAGCTGTTTCAATACAATCAGCTTTCAATACAATTTGTACGGACCAATGGGATGCTTCGCCATCGAAAAATGAAAATTTGAATGCTTTTGTATTACTGATTTCATCTAACAATTGTTTCAATACAGTGTGGATGCTTTTTTGAGAATTTTATTAGTACTAATGTAATTATGTTTGTTTAGGCTACTTGTTCATTGTTTGATACTGACAAGAATAAAGGTTTGATTATATAATTAACCTATGATATTGTTCCTCTATTATTTTCTTCAACGTTTAATACGTAGGTACTTACTTTTTTTTAATAACCTTTTGTGTCCTACTGCTGGGCTAATGTCTCCCCCATATCCTTCCAGACACTCTTTTCTTGCACCACCTCAAATCAGCCTACGCGGTGTGCATCTAGATCATCTCGCCACCGCTTTCTGGGCCGGCCTCGGCGACATTTAATACGCACTTCTATATCATATTAACTGCATGCATGGTTACATAGGAAACACTTCCAAATGCACTTTTATGGTTCCTCTCCTTCTCCTTCCTTTATACGTTAAGATATTTTCCTTACCTTAATTTAAACTAACTTAACTTTTAAATTAAATTATTTATAAAAAATAGTTATTTGTTATACAAGAGTGCAAAGTTGCTTTTTAACCGCGTGTTCAATTTTGATGACCGAGCAAGCGAAGGATTCAAAATTAGAATTCTGAGTGTTAGCGAGGGAATCAAAAGAGCACGAGGTGAAAAATCTTTGCACTCGAGTGCAACACGTAACTTTTCATTCCACCTCAGCGAGGAAATGACTAAATGCAAAAAAAAAACGTTTACAATCACAAGATAGGTACACTTTTATTTCAGTTTAGGTATTAATTACTACATTATGACAGGTAAGTATTACAGAATAATCTTTAAATTATAACAAAATAACACTAAGGTATAATTAAGAAAATTTTAAAGTAACGTTGCTACAGTTATTTAAATTGAGTGTAATATTTTTGTTTGGTACTGTAATATAAATTGGTGTTAGTCACTTGTGTACTGTTTTTCGGTAAACTATCTGTCATACTTAATAGTTGTACCGATTCATCGGATTCCCTTGGCGTGAATGTTGGAGAGAGAGGGAGATGGTTAGGTGTTTCATAATGGCTTATTTTTGATGTAGAAGGGCCAGTCCAAGAATCCGATTGAGGCTCTTTCAGTGTAATGGCTCCTACGATGCCTTCACATATTTTAGACTTATTTTGGATGGAATCCTCTATGTATCCCTCTACAACTGCATTGGACTTCCAGCCTCCGTGGCGCTTAAGGGACAGGAGATCAGCTCCGGAATCAGCCAAAAGTGTGGCTGAAGTTCGTCGGAAACAATGACCCGTGTACAACAGGGGTTCTGGAAGTTCAAGAAATGTTGCTATTTCTCGTGGGATACTGCCAATTTTATTAGTACCCATAGGCTGTCCAACACACTTTCCATTGCGATACTGTAGAAAAAATCGATTGATTGGAGTGTTAGGCGGGCGTAAGGCTTGATATTTCTCAACAATCGTTACGTATTCCTTGCGAATGACGAAGTTGCGGTCTCTTTTTGTCTTTGTATTAGGTAAATTAAGAGGGCGCCGACCAAACGTCGACCGCGCAGTGACGCCCTCATCGTTTGTTTGGTTATTTCTTTTATTTTACAATGAAAATGCAGAAAATATGCAATTTAAGTTGTGCTCCACACGATTATACGTTAATATTATTATAAACGGTAGTTTTAAATTGTTCAGTTTTATTATAATAAAACTGAACAATTTAAAACTACCGTTAACACCGTTTACAGCACAACTTAAATTGCATATTTTCTGCATTTTCATTCTAAAATAAAAGAAATAACCAAACAAACAAATGAAAAAAAAATGATATGAACGCATAATTATGCCTATCAACATCTACTAAGTATACTATTTAATTGAGATTAATATACTTAAGTAGATACTGAATGTACAACTGACTTACTTTTGCCGCCAAATATACGGAATCGGGTGCTTCGTTAAGAAACTTTTCAATATCAGATACTGTGAAAACCTTCGATTTTTTTGGTTGATGACCAGATGAGGCTCTTTTTAAAAATGCCACTAATTTAGGATAGGTATCGATATGTATGTCTTTTTTCATCTTTATTGTTGCTTTTAGCATCGAATACGTACTCCATAGAGTGCTTGCTTTCTTGTTCTCGGATAATTCTATAAAATATGCCAGCAAAACGTTTTCTGAGAAAGTTTTGGCTCCTTTTGCTAGTCGCCACGTGTTGAACATATCGTACTGTTTTAAATACTTCTCGCGTGATTGTTGAGGGAGAAAGCTCATTTTCGCATTATTAACAGTTTCAGTCAATTCTGTTGGTGTCAAACAAACTTCCTCGTCGCAAGAATCACTCATTTTAGTTTTTTCACTTGTTTTCAAGTTTCTTGTTTTTAATTTATGGTTTAACAATGACGTGAAAAAATGCCGCGTAAAGAACCGCGTACAAAGCAAATTGAAAAAAGAACACCAAGAAGGTTCCGAGTCTGAGTTTTTAACAAATTAAAAAAAAGTTGTATGATATATTCGGCACCATAGAGGTAGCAGTAAATAGGTTTAATGTTTTTTTTAATTCACAAACTTAGTGCACACGATGTTCTAAATTCAATTTACTTTATCCTCTAGAGAATAAAAACGGCTTTTCCACTCAGATATTGAAGATTAAAAATACTCTTTCAGAGATGGTGGGATGAAAAATATATTATATAGGTACCTATTTCAAACCCTCACAATATTTTTTGAAGCAAAAAAGAAGGGTGCTTGTTTCTGTAATTTTCTAATTTGTTTTCATCAAAATTATAGTGGATTTGCGAATGTTGACGATTAAATACACCAATGAATATTGTGTAGGTATACACGTCCATACTCAGCTTGAAGTAAGCCAACAATACTGAAAATCGCCGTTTTCGTTGCCTCATCCCTAAAGCGGCAGTTAATAAATTATTTATAGATGGTGTCGCCGGCTTATCTGGCTCCCTCCGATTTCTCACTGTTCACTCCAAAGAATTATTTTTTCAGCCATTACAAATCCTTTTCCATAAAGTGCTGTGTTGAGGGGATAATTATTTAGAGACTCTTTTTTATAAGAATGGGAACTTCTTTTAGGAGCCTCAACAAGTGATAATGCTTCAACCTAAAGAGCTCACTTGTAGTACGCACACCCTGTGCTTTAACACGGCTTTAAAGTTCATAAGGTTCAGTATTGAAATAAAAATCTATAAGACATCCACTTAGAAGTAACTGTCCAGCCGGTCGATTCTGTCGACATCTCACGTTGTACATCTAGGCGGAGTAAACGACAATAGAGCTGTCATTCCATCGTATTTCTATGGTTTGACAACTCACCCGTCGTGCACCCCGCCCAATTGTTCACCTCGACATGTTTACAGAATCGCACTGTGGTTTAGGTACTGTCCACTTTGAGTGAGCTGTCCTTCAAAGGGTTAAGTATGTCTGGAGCAATCATAATCTTGGTTACAATTGCAAAAAACAATCCTGTATGAATCACGACAGTTCCAATCATACAATGCATTGACCGAAAGACGTCCACTGCAGGACATAGACCTCATCCAAGCGGCGCCACATAGACCGGACCGGTGCTTCTCTCCTCATACTCATGATATGAATTTCATGACAGATGCAATGATTTGTGCAATCGTGAGCCCTATATTGCTTCGTACAAGCTTAACAGTTGACTGAATCCCAATTAAATAATTTGTTTGCTTTGGCTAACATAAACGTATTATCACAGCGAATAAAATATAACATCCACATATGAGGCCTTGAATGAATGGGGTATTTTTGTGGATGAAAAATAATCATACTATTTGGTTCGTCAATTAGATATCCTAAAAATATTGGACACGTATTTTTTTAATATATAAATCAATTAAAAATGGATAAGATAAAGCGCATAAAAGTTCGGAAGTCGGTCTTTGTTTTTTGCAAAAGTGACAGAAGAAAAATAATTGCTGTCGTATAATTTTTGGTAATCGAACTGACGGACCAAGTATTCTATTCTGTATTTTTATATGGCAATCAAAGCCGATGTCGATGATAGATTGGAAAAGCAAGTGTGTATGTATGAACGGTAACAGAGATTAAATTCTTCGATTGTCAGTACAGTTGACCGCTTGCTGGGTAGTATGGGACTGAACTAACAAAAAATAGAAATTCATAAATATTATAATAACACATCCACAGAAACAGTGATTTGGAGTTGTGAATGACTAACAGTTTGATATTAATGTGACGGATGAAAATCAGTGCCACAAGCAGTTGTGAAGAGGACGGACCAAACGGATATTATTTAGCAAAACTTTACCGTAAATTCAAATCAGAATAATCTATCTTCAAAAGTGGCCACACTAATATTATGCCTTTTTTTATTTAATGGATGGAAAATCATCAAATGATTCCTTCCGCTCTGGGTGGAGAGGGAGGGAGTGTCAGACTCTAACTAACTAAAACCCATCCGTGTTCCTCTTAATGCTCTTTTCCTCCTTTTGCCCTTCTTCTTCTTCTTCGTGTCGCTGGCACTACAGTTGGTCAGATTTGGGTAGCCCAAAACGTTGCCACCTCCACAGCATCGTTGGTAGCAGTACACAGGTCAGTTAGGCTGCATGTCTTGGGGCACAGAGGGCAAGATAGGAGGTGGAGCATGGTCTGTGACTCGGCTCCACATCCACACCCTGCAGTTCATGTGTCACGGTAGACCCCTTGCCCTCATTTAAATAAATGAATTTTGATTTGATTTAAAAATGAGTGTCTTGTTTCTATTTGATACTTGATATTTTTTGTTATTGTTGTGTATTGTTTTGTGTATTGTCTCTTTCATATCGAATTAAACTGTATGAGACTAAAAAATCAGTATACATGTACCTCCTAGTAGTCCACTAGTAGGTATCCAACACAATACAATGAAAGCATCTCCGTAGCCATCAAGAGTACCAATTTCAGTACTACCTTTAGTTAGTTTCTTTGTTTGTCGAGTCCCCGTTTGCAATCACAAAGTAGATCCCACGGGGAGACAGGATTATCTTCAGCTTAAGCTACGACTGGAACCAGGTAAAGTTGGGGTCCCAATATTAGCGGGGTTCAAGAAGAGTTGAGGTCTAGTTCCGAGCTCCGTCCATCCGAGTTCCAAGCATTTCCAATCTTATTCTTAGCGTATCGATGACTATCGCAAATGGTGTCAGCACGCAGGCAGGCGTCATTAAGAGCGTTCACTTCTACCGTTTTTTTATTCAAATTTTCAAGTCCTTATTCTTGGAAATGAATAGCACCATCGCATCACTTCCCGTGGGTGTCGTAAGAAGCGACTAAGGGACTCACCAGAGAATGGGCAGCAGCATTCTCTGTACATTGCAACAGCTACACTAGGATCGCCAACCTGCCTGCCAAGCGTGGCGATTATGGCAAACCCCTTTGGGGGAGGCCTATGTCCGGCAGTGGCCGTCTTTCGGCTGATATGATGATGATGATTCTTGGAAATGATTGAACCGATTTTAATGAAACTTGTTACGCATAGCACGTATGCGTACCAAGTTTGCCAATCAATTGAAAAAGATTAACAGTCGTACGAGTCGTCGTTCGAGGTTAAGCAACGCTTGCTCTCATGGTCCAATGACTACTCGGTGGAAGAGGGAGTGCATCTGTGTTAGCGCACACACTTTTTGATCGCAAAGTTCATAGGAATAGCATTGTTAGCGATTCAGAAATACTATTTTGTAATACATTTCTGAATCGCTACTATGAAAGAGACGATTATTCAACGTAAGTATTTCCAATAGTCATCTGCCTGGCCTTTTCCTAACTACATTGGGGTCGGCTCCCAGTCAAACTGGATTCAGCTGAATACCAGTAAGTATTTCCAATAGTGTTTGTTAGTACGTATATCTAGTTTTGCATAAAAAATTGGTGAAACTCCTTCATTAAAAATTCTTTCCGCCATCACTTTGACCCTACATTTAGCTACCTCCAGAATTTGACTTTGTAAGACTTCAATAATACTTTACCGAGTGTACTGTTGTTTCATAAATCTGAGACGAATCCGGATCTTATGTTAAATTGTTATGTAGCGACTCAAAGTGTACCTGGCTCATATTTCTCATATTATTGTACAAAATGTATGTTTGACTAGCTTGAATGGTAGTGGTGTTTTAGAAATGGTTTTTATTTATTTTAAAGTCTCCTTCTTACCTACTTGTAGAAAGAAACAAAACAAAGAAATAGACATCTATAGTATCGCTTTAGGTGTGAAGCTGACATCGACGCGGACGACCTTGGCATCAGCTAGTTTACATCAATCGTATTCATAAAAACTTCTTTATTCAAAATTTTTTATATAGAATTTGAATTTAGAATCTGTTAATCACATTTTAGTAAAGTAATTGTTAAAAAGTCTTATAGATAAGACTGTTTATCGTGGGCCTTCGTTAAACAGCTAAGTTCTTTTTTTGAGCTGTTTTAATTTTTAAGGCTGCCAAAAAGTTCAATCTCAATCTCAATCTCAATCTCAATTCGTTTATTGCAATCCATAATGTCAAAATACAGGTGGTAAAATAAATACATAGAAACAATTATGGACCCTGTCGGGCACAGCAAAACGTTAAAATAAATAGGAGAGGAAGAGCGCTTTAAATAATTCGAGCGCTTTATTAATTGTAACGACTACATCAATAAAAAAACGTTAGAAATGCAATGCACGAACGTTAGAAACCTGCTTCGAGAGAAAGTAAATTATACGGGTCGGCCGTATAAAACTCCATCTTAAAATTTACTTTCTCTCGAAATCAAAAACAATAAATAATTTCGTTATTAAAATTCATTCATGATGAGGTGTAGTGAATTAGGTCTTGGTTATAAAATCAAACATACCTTACTGTACACACTTACTAAAAAATAGATGAGATAGATTGGTTTTATGAAATAGTACACCAAAAAAGTTACACAACTATTTCACAACGATAATTTTAAATTTAAGGATACAATGGCCGTCTGAGGCGTCATCCTAATTGGCTAACGATCGATGCGATGTCGTCGCACGATGAATATGATCGTGAAAATAATCCTGTGCTGCACTCTTAAGAAATGTGTGTGAGTAATCTCGTCGTGCGACGAAATCGCATGTTAGAAAAATAGTACGACGCCTTATCGGTCGATCGGTGAAAATCACGCTATTTAAGGCATACTGCCAGACTTTCTACACCTGCAGCCTGTGGGTCAGATATACGCGGATGGCCTACAACGCCCTCCGCATTCAATACAACAATGCTTTTCGGGTGCTGGTGGGGCTTCCACGGTTCTGCAGTGCTTCGGGCATGTTTGCCGAGGCTCGCATAGATAGTTTCGAGGCTGTCATGCGCAAAAGAACGGCATCCCTAATGCGTAGGATGCGTGGAGGCTCCAACAGCATCCTGAAGGTTATAATGGAGAGGCCAGACTGCCCTTTTCTGACGCACTGGTCCCGTATGCATTGCTGCTGGCCCGGTGCTGAAGAAAGATTTTTGAATTAGGGTAAATTAAATTAAATTTAGATTAAATTAAATTAGACTGAATGATTGAATGTATTTTAAATTGAATTTTTAATTAATTAATAATTATTAAGACTGTTTTCCCTTGTCGTACTAACACAGCTCCTAAGTACTTGCTACTAACCCATATGGACTCTAGTTTGAAATAAAGTTTTTGATTTGATTTTGATTTGATTTATCACAAACAGCGACATCTACGAGACAACCTTTAGATGGACTGAATGCAGTTGGGTAAGCTGCTGTGTCCTTACAAAACACAAGACATAAACTTAAATGTAAATAGAATTCCTTTAATACTTCATTCTCTCCGACTAACAAAGTTTAAGAGTAATCAAAAACAGCTCACAACGAAATCAAATCCCAAACTCCCATTCAAAAAGCCATTTTTACATTGTACAGTCAGTAGGTAAAGCCATTTGTCGACACACTCCAGACTCGTAAAGATAATGGTCACATGTTTAAAGTGACCATAAAACGGTACATAGTATTTTAGTGTCCATCGCTGGGTTTACTTGTGTTTGTTGCATCACTGCAAATGATGAGTCGGCGGTGAATGATGGCTATGCGTTGTGGCCGCTGCAATAGCGGATTAGACGAAAATAGATAATGCTCGGCAATGATACACTGGTCAAGTCGAAGCTCCAAAGCCTTGAACATCGACGCCGGATCGCCAGCCTATTGGTTACACTTCGGAGTGTATTGCGATTGCACAATTGAATCCTGTTTCAACATCGGAAGACAAGACGTACGGCGATACGCCACCTCTGGACATACCATCCCACCCATACACACAAAAAATGATATAATAAAATACGCCCTTCCCGGGTCTGTGTTTCCTGATAGCTATAACCTTGGGGTTTTTAAATCAAGAGTGAACAGCCGGTTTATTCTGTCGACATCTCACCTTGTACACTTAGGTGGAGTGAACGACAAGTGAGCTGTCATTCCATCTTGTTTGTATGGTTTGACAGCTCACTTGTGTCGTTTTGCCTAAGTTTTCATTTCGAAATGTTTACAGAATCGCACTGCTGGGTTACTTCCAGGCAAGGGTGCTCCATTGTCGATTGCCGTTAGGTGAGATTGTGGTCAAACGCGCGAGCCTATCAAACATTCTAAAAAAAAGGTAAGTTACTGACTCGTTGGTTTAGTAGTCTCGTTGGTTGCAAGCACTACTGTTGAAGAGTGCGGGGTTCGATTCCCAGTTTGGGCATAGTGGAATGGTAAGTCTATCTGTCTATCTATCTGTCTGTCTATCTGTCTATCAGTCTGTCTGTCGGTCTGTCTATCTGTCTTCCATCTGTCTGGCTATCTATCTGTCTGTCTATCTATCTGTTTGTCTGTCTATCTATCAGTCTATTTTTCTGTCTATCTGTATGTCTATCTGTTTGTCTATCCGTCTGTCTACCGGTCTGTCTGTCTATCTGTTTATCTATTTGTATGTCTACCTGTTTGTCTATCTGTCTGACTATCTATCGGTCTGTCTGTCTGTCTATCTCTCTATCTATCTGTCTGTCTATCTGTCTGTCTATCTATATGTCTATCTGTCTGTCTACCGGTCTGTCTCATGTCTGTCTATCTGTCTGTATTTATGTAATTTTGTTATCTCTTCGCGTCTTAACCGCTGAACGGATTTAAATGAAACTTGACTTACAATCTAACTTAGTGTTCTATAAACCCGCTGTTTCAGGAGCCCATTGTTCAGCTCATAATACTTTTCAGTCACTTGGATGCCGTTCCTAACGTTACATTGTTGCGTTTTGACGTCCTGCCGCTATTCAACGTAAACTGTTTCGGTCAGTGTTGTACTGCCTGTGAATTAGAACATGGCGAATGATTTTGTTCTTCATATTTTGTAGTTTCGGCCGGTATCTTAAGCCACATGCCTATTGTAACGGAAAGGGACTTACAACCGGACGCAATTGAGGAGCTTCAATAATATTTATTAAAGTAATTATTGGGAAGGAAAAGAACAAGTGGCAGTGTCCATACAAAATTCCCCTACAGAAACGAAAAGCATCTCAAATAAAGATACAAATAAGTACATACATATGGCATACTTCCAAAACTCATCCGTACAGTGTAACATATATAAATAATTGCCATGAAAATCCTTTCAGGGGCAGTTATGGCTAAAATGCATATTAATAAAAATGTTATGTGTAGCATAATCATGCTACAATATAGATTGGCTATCTTCACTTGTTATTAAACGCAATAGACAGTAAAAAAAGTAATTTGAAGAGCCTATTATATCACATAATGTTTTTCAGGTGTTTAAAACAATATTATTACACATGCACATTTAAAGACATATAACAACGTTAGAGCTGTGTTGTTTCTGAAGAGTTCCCAAAAACTACCTAATATCCACACTCACACACACAGACTCTACAGACACATGAACATTGTCTAGGAATATTTGACGTTTCCAACCTGCGGCCCTACCATGACGTGTTAAAGCGTGGGTCGTTCGAGCGAGAAGGAGGGATGGAGCTATACACCCTATATAGCTCCATCCCTCCTTTAACACATCATGGTAGGGCCCCTGGTAATATTCTTTCACGCAAAAAATACTGAACGGATGTCGATGAAACTTTACAGTAATTTAAACTTACACATCAAAGTAACAAAGGTTATAATTAATTATGTGGGAAACTATGAATAAGAGTTTTATTATTCAAAGGTGGGAAAGTACTAATTCCATGACGGCGAAGCGGCGAGCGGCAACTAGTTCGACACAATAGCCGCGCCTGACCGAATTTTCATAGCATTTTTTATATGTTTGACTTCGAAATTGGATTCGGAAATTTTAACACAATATGGACCCCAAGTTTTCGGGGAAAAAATCGTTGCAAATCAGTTCTAGTTTACACACTTCGAATTACCAATCACCCTGTATATTGCGGTTTGTTTCATTACTGAAAGATAGGTAATTTTAAACCTTCTGCTTTCTAATCCATTACTTCACCAACTGGTAACAGGGTTACCGGCATAACCCAAAGAATCACCAAAATTAAGTGGCAGTGGGCAGGACACATTGCTCGCAGAACAGACAATCAATGGGGTCGAGAAAGGTTCTAGAGTAGCAACCGCGTACCGGGAGACGAAGCGTTGGAAGGCCGCACACAATGTCTACTGTACTGATGACCTGGTGAAGGCCACGGCTATCTCTTGGATTCGAGGCGTAGAGGGCCGGTATGGAATGCTTATACATTTGCTGTAAAACTTGTTTTTTTTTTCATGGAATTCAAGATCTGTTTCGTTTTTTTTTTATTTTCGTTAATTTAATTACGTGTTTCGTTTATTCGTTTTTGTACTTATTATTTTCATATTTTAAAAATCATTTAAAATATGAATATGGCTGGTAGTGCTGCCAGGATTGCGGAATATGTTCAAAAGAGTCACCGCGGCCCTGGAACGCAAAGGGCATTAGGAGAAACACGGGTGGGTTCACGGTGACTCAGTAGGAGTCTGACAGTCCCTTTCGCTACGTCCAGAGTGGAAGAAGTCATGTGATGATTGCCCATCCATAAAAAAGCAGCTCGGTAGTAGGATCGGGAACAGCGTCCAAACTACCGGCGGCGCGGCGTTAAAACTCCAGAGATAGGAACCTCCTAAAAAGAGACAATAGAAAGGAGGAAAGGAGGTCTAGAAATACCACCATCCAGCTGCCTAACGAGAGCCTCCTAAGGTGTTGATGGTAGCTCGAGCAATGGACTGATACTCGGCACAATGATTGTCGAATACAGGCTATTAAGTTTGTCGTTTCCTACAAAATCAATCGACGTTTGGTATCTTCTTAAATTGGCCACACACAACAACCCTCGTTAATACTATATGTAGATTATCTTGTATACCTAACCTTCTTACATTGGTATGTCACCCTATGTATAAAACCTAACACATGACGTTGAACAATAAAAATATCTTAATTTAACATTGTTTGTAGAATAAAGAGAATTTACGTTAATGCTTGAACAAAGTAAACAAATGGACAAACGATTCAATTAAAAGCTTTATTGAAGCCTATGTGCCAACTTATGTGTGCAGTTGCACAACCAATACACAACATAATTTCAACCTTATATGTTACGACATAAGAGTGAAAAACATAGATTTATGTGTCAAAATTGAATTTGTATCGGTGTTTGCAAATCGACAGTGTTTGCCCAGTTGTGGTTTATTTTCTATCATTGTGTCTTTATGTATAAATAGTGGTCGAGTACTGGTATTTTCGTGTATAGTATATTATACCGATTGGTCCCACACAGACCAGCAAAATGCTGCCTATCGTACTGGTACTATTCGTCGCTACAGTAAGTACTTTTTATAGTTTTAAAATTTATTTTATGAAACGTGTAAAATATTTTCGACTAAAATGCTCCGTTCATCTGTCCGTGCATCCGTAAAAATTTATTAAAACTTGAATCCCTTAAAAAATGTTTTTATTAGTCTATAATATTTAACAGTTTAAAGAAAACACTTATGTAATATTTACTTTTGTCATAATTAAACATTTAGACATACTTTTCTTTATTAGAAAGTTATAGTAAAGTAATTATGATGTTTAAGCTGAGCCTGTACAGGAACTGAAGCTTGTATAGAAACTACACGAAATCGTGTGCAAAACGCCTTCAGTCAAATTCTCAATACGCATACACTTGAGGATAGACGGATTTATGAAGAAAAACCATGTATTGCGTGTGCTCTAGGATATGTCTTAGATATGTGAAAAAAAATTTATCTAACCAGCTTATAGAAGAGTTAATTCAAATAGAATACAAACAGTGAAAACATACAGAATTTAACGTAAAACAATCGAAATACAAAGGTGGGTATTGACCGGTGTCACAGGGCGTAATGTGAAAACGAGCACAAATTTTAGGACATGTTGTAACATACATGCTCGCTGCGAATGTTACATGACGGCCTGAAACACCGGTCAGTACCCAGCTTAACCATTTCAGATTTTTTAATAGACTCTTCGTTCTAATTAAAGTATACATAGGTACAGCAACCTCTGAGTTTATTTAGACTTTTCTACTTAGGGTCAACTAAGAAAAACCGGCCTACTCAAGTTCCATTTGACAAAAAAGATTGACGTGTAAAAGAATTATTTGTAAAACGAATTTGCAAAATAAATATAATTTAGCAGAATATTTGGCCACCTTAATTTTTCATGAATAAATGTATAGAAGGCGTGACTCCGACAGGGTTCCATCCGAGGTAGTTCCTCAGAGCGTAATATATTGAAATCGAGTATTGTAAATTATGGAACACTTCAGATTATAATAATGTGCCTGAAATTGGAGCTACGACAACTATTTAGATTTAATATGATTGTATTTGAATAATAATACAGACTCTGGGAACTATTGAAAACTCATGGTCTAGGTATTCCTTTGGAACTGTGAAATTTTCCGGGATGAATAGGCTATGCTCAGCTGTAACGTATAAACAAAAAAAAACATTTTGAAAATAAATCTAGCTGAACCCGGCTAACGATGTCCTGTCTAAAAAAGTCTCATAAAAAAGTAAAAGTGCTTTTTATAGGATTTTTGTGAATTTTCGGACATCTTTTACAAATTTTCGCCAAAACTTTAAAAAAAATCACGTATCAGCGAATACGTGTTTTTTTTTATTTAGCCGGTAATTTGAGAAATTTATAAAACAGATGCAATGACATCACTAAACGCCTTTAATTTTTATTCACAGAGCGCTTTGGCCGCCCCCGGCGCCCTCTTAAATGCCGTATCCATCAACGATGTGGTACCACCAAAGCACAACGGCAGAATAATCTCTGCGTGAGTACAATCATTATAATACCATTCCTAGAAACTGAAACCATTCTAGTTTCTTTCTTTTCAATCACGTTCTCAAGCGTTTAGTTTAGTTCTATCTAAGATTTGATGCCACCTACTGCATTTTAATTTTAGTAATTACGTTTTTGGCTGCAGGGCGCAGAAAAATGCCAGCCAAAACAACTTCTGTTCGAATCCATATTCTAGAATGATCCCAGAGAACCGAAAATCAAAAAGTACTCTAAGTTTAGCTTCCCTGACCCTGATAGAACTCTAAATCGTCACTTGAACATATATTTTGTGGTATTTATAACCTTCCGAGTCTCCTTGTTCCGTATGGTGTCGGACGTAAAAGAATAGCAACATTCCATCACTTCCCGTGGGTGTCGTAAGAGGCGACTAAGGGACTTACCAGAGAATGGGCAGCAGCATTCTCTGTAGGAACATTGCTACAGCTACACTACAATCGCCAACCCGCCTGCCAAGCGTGGCGATTATGGCAAATACCCCCATTTGGGCGAGGCTTATGTCCAACAGTGGACGTCTATCGGCTGATATGATGATGATGATGAGACTCCTTATGTGACCTGTGACTGTATGTGATTTCAGTTATTGGACCGACCAAGCCTCAGAAATCTATGATGGTGGAGACACACCTCCCTACATTTTGACAGCTCAACAGATCATCAATGACCTGGCCAACCAGGGAGGCAAGAGTAGCCAAGCTCTCGCTCTTGCCCAGGCTATCGGCGTGCTCGGGTCACTCGGTACTGGTGTCCCAGGAGACGCTTGTGCAGCTGCTGAAGTAAGTATACCCCTGGCTAAAGAAACTTGGGCCCAATTCAGTTCGAACTCCAACTACAAAATGAGCACATAGTTAGTTTGGTACTCAAGAGATGAGCTCCGATGGAGTTGGAGTTCCAGTTGAGTTGCAGTTTACGTTTTAGAATATGGGCCTTGGTTTTTGTTGTCTGGTCCAGTCGTCATAAAGAATCACTTTTACCACGGGGATCGCAAAAAAAAATCCCTTGCTCCATATTGGGTCAATTCACTCGTCCAAACCCACCGGGTGTCTCAAATTCATTTCTCGAAATTAAAAACTTATAAAACTCTACTGTAACAACAATTGCTCATGCTAAAGTAGAGCTTAAGTTAAAGTTCCCAACTTCGAATCCTCAAATCAGAAAATAAAAAAACAGCTGTTCTCAACATTTGCGTTTACTTAGGACGCAAATGTCGAGAACAGCTGTTTTATTTTATTTCGTTTCCGTAATACCGGTGGGTTACTCCCACTGTCCATATGCTCCAGCTTTGAGCATCTATCCATTGGGTATGGTTATCGCACTTAGTCCTGCTGTGGATCATTGATAGAATGATATGCATCACTAAACTATTTTTTTTTTATTGTGTCGTAACTATTTCCTTCGATTCTCAGGTTATCGACGCATACGTGAGACATGTCCGCTCTGGTAACAAAGCCGGCATTCGCTCGGCCGTCGCCAAGTTCATCCAGAGCCTGTCGGCAAGCATCGACACGATCGTCCATCTGGCCACCAACTCTAACGCACAACGTTTCGCTGTAAGTACCTATTATTTTATCTAAAAGTATACATTTTAATTTTAACATAACAAACATAGGAGCAATTCTATTGTTTTTATGAACCGTCGGCATTCGTATCACTCTTCTGACTTCCTCTTCTTTCATATCAGCTTTCACACAATCGATATTTTTCTTGGTCTCACCATCTATCTCCATTCATTTTCATAACTCTTTTCATAACATGCAGTTCATCCCCTTTCTTCACATGACCATACCAAGACAAGCGATTTCCTTTCAAGATTTTTGTGTTTATTCTAGTGTGCCGGCAATTAAAATCACTTTAATCACTGTTTTTTTTGCTAGGATATTTTTGGTTAGACGTGCTGAACGCCGTGTTATTTGTCTATCTATTTTAATAGCACCTTATATTTATATCATTGCTTAAAACTACAACTATCACCTTTAGTGTTAGCCTCGGCTTACTAAAACTTGCTATCACTGTTATTTTCTATACCATCATTCATTATAGTTACCGATATCGTATAAAATAGAATTGCACAAACAAACGTTCGGCTGATGACTAGCAAATGCAATGCATACGTAATCAAATGTCCACTATTAATCGTGTGTGCCCTATCCATCACCACGCCAGCCATACGACCTGTCCATCGTCTAAACAATTGCGACAACTTCGAGTATTGTGTATCGATACAAATGATTTTTCTCTCGCATTTCGATGTGTGATCGATGTGATGTGACACAACTCCGATGATCTGAAATATTGTGTGTGTCGAACAATTTTGGTGAAAATGCATGTTGTTATTTGATTTTGAAGAAAATGGTGTTACAGGTATTTTTTTTTTGGGGATGGGTAATCATCAAATGACCCCTCCCGCTCTGGGTGGAGCGGCAGGGAGTGTCAGACTTCTACTGACTAAAACCCACCCATGCTCCTCCTAGTGCCTTTTACGTTCCAGGGCCGCGGTAACTCTTTCGAACAAAATCCGCAAAACTACATATAGTTACATACACAATGTCGTGTTATTTCAATATCGTGGTAACTTTTCCGTTTTTGCTCATAACGCTACAACTCTATATTCATAGTGATAAAACATGTTTTGTCCGAGATCCTCAAGCTCCTCCATCATTCGAGTGCGCTTTACCGTTCAATTGATGTCAGTCGTGCATAATATTATTATCTTGTTACTTTCTTTAAAACAGTCTACCATAAACTTATAAAATACTTGCCAAGTCCAAGGCATTTCACCACAGCATTTTAACCTGACAGGTTTTGTTTTTGTACCATGAGCATTTCCCGCTGACCTGCCTATTATCAACTTTTGATCTGCTAGAGTCCGTCCAACGAAAGAAGTTCCGCCACCGTGGCGCTAGTTTCTATGCGACTGTTCGCTATCCTCTAACAAATCTTGTTAGTTCCATTTATTACCGTGGGACTTCTTTCGTTGGACGGACTCTAGTCGCTCACTGGTTCAGGTCACGTGATCGCTGGCTTCTCTACTTCTAACCGCGGTCATGGTACAAACTAGCACGACAGGTTATTTTTCGTCTAAAATTGAGTACCTGCTGTAAGAGTTCATAGTAGGCCCCCAGTTGATATGAGCACATATCAATACCGTCAATATTTAACAATGAATGACACTTCTGAATTTTTGAAGAACAGCAAAGCATAAATAATTGTCACCCGTGCCAAAATACTGCTTCATACTCATATGGTCCTAATACTTGATTACTTCTATTTCCAGACTGGTCCCCGTGGTAACTGCAACGGTGGAGGCAGAACCTACCAATTCGAAGCAGCTTGGGACTCAATCCTCGCCAACGCCTCCCCATCTTCAGCTGGGTAAGTTAAAAGCAATAAATATAACTTCTACACATGATCAACTTTTATACTGGAAAAACTTTAGACTTGATGAGTAGGTATTAAAATCTTCTGACGATAAAAAGTAACTGAGGAAACTAAAACTACTATAAAAAATAAAAAAACAGTACCGTTATTAAAATTATGAGTTAAAAAAAAACTGGCCAAGTGCGAGTCGGATTCGCGTGCAAAGGATTCCGAACGAATTTCACTTTTGCAACATTATAGACTTCATAACATAGATTTTCTTGAAATCTATACTATTATCTGCATTTTTTTTTAATTTTTATTCAGTAGTGTCGAAAATAAGGCGGGGTGCCATTTTTCATCTAATTTCTTGGATGAAGCGCGGCGAAAAAGTTTGATAAACTTTTTTTAAATTTTCTAGTTTGTCCCCCAAAAGTGACTCCCATATTTAAGAATTCTTGATTTACGTAATGCGTACGTGTTTAGGTCACAAGAGTTCATATGTGTACCAAATTTCAACATAATTGGTCCTATAGATGTGGAGAAAATTGGCTCAAACAGACAACCGAGTGATCCTATAGCCTATAAGGGTTCCGGCTTTCACGGATGTTCGGAACCCTAAAAGTGAAATTTAATGGATATCAGTAATTAACAAACTTTCCGCATGGTGTCGGACGTAAAAGAATAACACCATCCCATCACTTCCCGTGGGTGTCGTAAGAGGCGACTAAGGGACTCACCAGAGAATGGGCAGCAGCATTCTCTGTAGGTACATTGCTACAGCCTGCTGCCAGCTTGTGGAAGGCCTTTGTCCAGCAGCTGACTTCTTTTGGCTGATATGATGATGATGATGATAAATGAACAAACAGGGCATCAAAAACATATAATTGACATGCCTGAGGAGATTTTGATTTATCAAACAAAATCACTTTGAAAAGTGACATGTAAATTTTTGTTCACCAACATCTTCGCATTCACTAGTGATAGTGACGTACTATATCTAATTCCAAGTGAATCGAGATAGTTTTCTTTATCGTAATGTATTCTTCCAGACTTGTCAACGAGCAATACTGCGCAGCCAAGCGTTTGTACAACGCCTTCAGTTCCCGTAGCAACAACGCAGGAGCCTTCATCACCGCAGCTTCCCTGCCAGCAGTCAACCGCGTCTTCGTGGAGGCCCTTCCGCAAGTTGCCGGAGTAAGTATAACTAGATAAATACAGGGGTAGACAGAATACTGTTTGTCTATGTACACCTAGGACGGTGGACACCGAGGTGATGTGACGATCAGCAGTGCGATTCCGTAAGCAACTCACCTTGCGAGCTTAGATGAAGTGAACAATCAAGTGAGATGAAATGACAGTTCACTTCATCACACAGCTCACTACGCCTGAAGGTACGCGGTGAGTCAAGATGTTGTCAAAATAGACCGGCTGATCATGTTTGCGGGGCAAACTTAGCTAGAGATCACCCAAGACAGAGGTTTGGGAGTAAAAAAGGGAGACGTTTACCAAGCAGTGAGACACAGTTATAGGTTAGCATCATGTATTTGCTTCCCGAAGAGGTAAATAGAGCTTTCATCCGGCCAGTCATAGCCACATAGCGAGGTCTATTCGAGTATATTCCACAAGCCGGAGACACATCCAGACTTCGAAGTACGTACTGAAAATTTCCTGATAAAAAACCCTGGTCTCGCCACAGCGATTACCTTCACTGGATTAACCAGAAAATTGTTAGGACATGATATATGATAGAAAAAGCATAATCAGCCCGTAAAATTCGCGCTGCTTGAACACAGGCCTCTTCATTGTGAGAACTATTTCACATTCAATATTATTTTTCAGTTCGTGACAGCCGTCGCTTCTGGTAACCCACACTCCGCCGCTGCTGCCGCCAAAAGCGCACTGGCTAAGGCCGCTCAAAATAGCTAAAAAACTGAACAACTGTTGTTTACAATAAAATTCTAATATCGTATTCTTTATATATCGATACTATACACAAACAAACAACCTAACTAATATCTATACATGTATTATATAACAATATACATACATCTTCAAGTCATGCAAACTCAATGCGGAATTGATGACAATTTATATGTAGGTACAATAAATTTTATACATATGTAATATACGTTGATACTCCACAAAGGACTTGGCTTTTATTTTCTTGGACAACGATATTTTAAATAAAGATGTATCCAATTTATTACTGTTTTATTTGATACGTGAATCCTTTTGTAATCCAGAGGTATGAGGAAAATGTCGTAAGGAAAGTTAAGAAGCATATATACGAGTATGATAGACGCTATAAATAAAGAAGGAAAGACGAAAGAAATAATGGATTAATAGATATGCCTAGAAAGGGGGTATATTATGTAGATGATGAAAATCAAAATACATAAAACTCTTGCGATACTGAGTGACAGGCAGACACCGCACTACCCGAACTACTGGTCGTAGTAAGCTGAAATTAGGCATGTAACCTACATGCCAAATTTCACACAACCTACATACCTTGGGGAGTGTAGGGGAGCACTAAAAGAGGATATCCCGAAATTCCTACAAGAAAGGAAAAAAAAACAGGATACTTATGCGCGTCCGAAGTCGCGGGCAAAAACTAGTTTAGTATTAAAAAGAAGGGGTTGAGAAGAAGAAGGGGGTATCAAAATACCTACGGGCAAAATATCAATGTTCAAAACATCGAAAATTCAAATATCGATTGTATCGAAATATCGATTGTATCGAAATATCGAAAATTGTAATAAGTACCGATATAGGGAGAGAGAGAGCGATTTTATGTTTTCTATAGAAAGTGAAAAATCACTCTATCTTTCCTCCTGAACTCTTTATCGAAAATGTTCTCGGACCTGGTTGAATGGCGTATGCATGTACCAAGTTTCATTAAAATCGGTTCATTTATTTCGAAAAATAAGGACTTGAAAGTTTGTATGAAATGCCGTACGGCGCTCTTAAAATATCGAATGATTGAAAATGTCGATAGTCATCATACCTAAGTTCAACTGTTGAACACATCTCGACTTAGTAAAAAGGTACAGAGAACTTAGAAGGCAAAAGCAAGCGAAGCGAGCTCGGAACTTGGGGCACCCCGACTCGGACAGGTTAGGTTAGAAGGGTTGTTTTTTTTTTTTAAAGTTGAAGCACCGCGAAGCGGGCCTTCGTCTACCAGTCCTCCGTTGACTAGAGGCATGGGGCGTTGCATAGGGGAATTTTAGATATTATATTGGACGTAGGTTATCAAACCATTCGACAATCAACTTTCCTTATTTTCGATTTTATGGTCGTTCGATATTTAAGTTTTCGATGATTTGAAAATTGACATTTTATCCGTAGGTATTTTAATTTTCGACGTTCAAATATGTACCAAAAAAAAATTTTGAGACGACCACTAATAAATTGGGAACAGAGCAAGAGAATATAGCTTTAAAAGATGATGCGTAGTATGATGCAGTAATTTCAAAATGTAGTTCAAGGTATATTTACCTACCAATGCATGTGACTAAATAAATAAATACTAAGCACACTATATATTTATCAAAAAAATAAATGTCCATTTCTAAGTATGTCATTAAAATGAAATGTCTAGTGTCTATAATCAATCGTAATAATCATTTATACACCGTTTATTTCCCTATCGGCTTGAGGAAAAACACAATATGCCTAACACATTATTTCGGTATTGTTAGTTACACATTATGTCAGTTTTGTCCTTAAACGGTCGAACATTTCCAGAGGAAACGGTTGTATAAAATCATTGTAATGACATTTAGTGAAACAAAATGATTTTAATATTGTTCTTGTGTATAAAACTGTCAATTTTACATTTATGTGTATCAGATCTTGGATATGAGTGTGAACTAGGTAATTATTTTGAATATTTTGAACCGAAACTAGCTAGTTAGGCCCTGACCCGCTTGAGGTTGTTAACCCACTGTTTTTAATTTGACAAAACAACGAGTTTTCTCTTTAAGATGAAGGTTTAACACGAGATTCCTCCTTGCCTCGGAAATCAGCAGTGAGATTCTGTAAACATGTCGAAGTGAAGACTTAGGCAAAGTTCTTGTAGTTCACAAGAGAGCTGTCAAACCATACAAACAAGATGGAATGACAGCTCACTTGTCGTTCACTCCACCTAAGTGTACACGGTGAGATGTCGATCGAATAGACCGGCAATGTTAGAGTGAACAGTAATGTTTCTTCTGGGTAAGCTCGCTCCATCGTCAACGTTGTCTCTGTCACCTCTGACCTAGACCAGAGTCAAGAGCAAACCCTACTCAAATAAAAAAAGAAGTAAATAGAGTTTCAAAACAAGGGTTAAACATGTTACGCCAATTTTAGGCTGCCAAACAAAGATTCAAAAACGGGCATAGGAGACAGACGTAGGAGTAAAGGCTGCCAAGCTAAAATGGGATTGGGAGGGTCACGTATGCCGCATGCACAGTGACCGCTGGGCAATAGCATCCAGAAAATGTGTGCCTGAGGATGGGCGGTGCCGCCGAAGTCGACTCAGGAAGAGGTGGCGAGACGACTAAGGCCCGGCGCCCACTGGCGACGCGGCACGGCAAGGGATTTTAGAAAGCGCAAATGACTTGAGATCTTATTTTATCATGCTGAGCATTCAAATTTCGGGATGCGACGATATGCCAGAACATGCCGAAGGATGCCAAAGCAGGCTGTGACGTATCAATGAAATGTGAGCGTTAACAGTGTTAAATAAGATTCGAAATCATCTGTATTGCAAAAATCCTTTGCCGTGCCGCGTCGCCAGTGGGCGCCGGGCCCTAGACGCCTACTGCGAGGGTTGGTCTGAGGTGGCTCGGGACAAAAATGTCTCGAAGGAGTTGGGGAGGCCTTTGCCCAGCAGTGGAACAGAAAAGATGTCGAAAATAAATTATCCCAAGGGAATACTCCCGGAATAATATGTGCTATTCCAGACTATAATATATCTCTGTGCCAAATTTAATCCGGATCCGTTCAGTCGTTCTGGCGTAGTTGAGCTACAAACACCCATCCATCCTTTCATTAAAACTTTCTCATTTATATTAAAAGTAAGATGAACCGATCAAGCGCCTCTGGCACACCGGTGTGTCAACGGATTCACGCGTTTTAAAACTCTATTATTACTGTAGCAAGGTATTTTATAGGATGTTGACGTTTGACAGTTCGAGCCCGCACCGGTGAAGTAAGATTTTCCCATTTATTTTCAGACAGTTCAACAAACGCCCCTGAGATTTTGTTGATTGCTGATCGTAACATACCTAACCAGACGCTCACACTAAATGAACATTTTCAAAACATTTTAAACTTAAAATTTATAAAGTTCTGTGACAAATATTATAATATTAAGATCGGCCCTATTGAAGATGTAAAAAATGATACGTAAGTAAAAATTATACATATTCGAATTACTAATAAACAATCTGGGGGACTATTCTCGTAATTTTAAGAAGCGTACGCATTGGCATAGCAGTCGCAAAGTCAAATACACCACTAATTTCTCTACGCTTTGTCATTGTTTGTCACTGAGATGATAGGTATTGCGACTTGAAATTGAACGCTTTCTGGAAGAATTGGCCTTCTGCTAATTTGTCAAGCCACGTTCGCATTCGCATCTCAAAAATCTCATCGTCATCAAGCCTCGATTTCCATACATTTTGACAGATTGCGGCTGACATGCGAATGCTAACGATTTGCCCTCTGGGCGGGAAGTCACGACATAGTTACCGATCGCCTACCGACCGAATTCGGTCAATAACTCCTAAGGCCACCCGGTACACAGTCAATCTTGAACGCGATCCACTATTAAAATCAATGATCTGATCCGTGGATCGCGATCGAAATTGACTCGTCGTTTTCGCAGGCATCGAGATTGACTGTGTACCCGTACACAGTCAATATGAGCAGCAAGCAGTTTTCGAGTAACGGCCGCTTTCTATAATATATCTCAATCCCAATCTTGATCCCGATCCTCGTCTGTAACCAATCAACGGCCGAGTTTGTGTCCTTCACCACACAATCCTTACCTTTGGTTACAGACAAGGATCGGGATCAAG
The DNA here is from genome assembly GCA_947386135.1 of Melanchra persicariae. Lineage (NCBI taxonomy): Eukaryota > Metazoa > Arthropoda > Insecta > Lepidoptera > Noctuidae > Melanchra > Melanchra persicariae. The sequence continues at coordinate 8,409,543 of OX376652.1, read as the reverse complement.
ATTGGGATTGAGATATATTATAGAAAGCGGCCGTAAGTGTATTGAAAAAGCCGTACCGTGCCTCGGATAAAATTAAATCATTAAACGTATTTTTACAGAAACGCTATCCGTTTTGCGGTTCCCAACTTCTATGATGGCAAACCACTGGGGAATTTCGAATACGCCGGTAATATAAGCAAAATAGATGACGCTGTATGCACTAAAACGAATAAAGACTGTTACGAAATAGCTAACCTTGTTACCCCAACAGTAACACATATAAACGATGGTCATATTTACGACATAGTACAAGAAATGCAATTAATTTGGAGTAATAATGTTTTGAAAATAGAGCACAGAGAAAGCTGTGAGCCTTATTTTCAAAACACCTCAAACCTAACGACAGTACTCCTTTGCTATCATATGAACAAGGACGAAGATATTAGAAAACAAGTTAATATTCGTCCCTTAAGACTGATACAAATACGGGAAGATCACTGCCCTGATTATTTAAACAAAATGTTGAAGTCACAGTCGCATTTGAATAGTCTTCTAGCTGTGCTAGCTCCTAAACCATTTGATTTACCCTCCGAATATACCGTTCCGACCATATTCTATGAAGCTCCATATATGTTTTCGGAAGATAAGGCTGATTTTCCGAACTCCATGAATCTAGTACCATGGCGACTGCTGAAGTATGGGTTTCTAAAGTTTATTCAAAAAATTGGCTGGCAAAGAGTGGCCATTGTGACTGATGATTCAGAATATAGCCTAGACTTTGAAAATGAACTGACTGCACTGTTTAGTAAAGAAAGACTGGTGTACACTGTGATACGGTGCGAAGATGCTAAGTGTGTTATGAAAAAGGTAAACTATTTTATTCTTAATCTACTATGTATAATATTACAAAGAGGAAAGATTGGCATTTTTGTATTTTGTGTGTGTGTATGTTTGTAACGTATAAACTCAAAAACTACTGTGCTGATTTCAAAAATTCTTTCACCAATGGAAAGTAACATTATTAGGGAGTAACAGAGGCATATATTTTATCCACGTATTCCCACGGGAACGGGAACTACGCGGGTGAAACTGCGGCGTGCTGATAGTTCTTAATATTTGTGTTACAATCCGAAATTCCGAGCACGACGGTTGAAACGTAAGCGGTGTTGCAGTAGACAGTAATACAGTGCATTTTTGAAATGTCACCTTAAGAGGGGGAAATGGGAGGAGGATTTTTATTTGAAAGTGTTTGTTCCTTAAACCCAACATTTACGCGAACGAAGTTGTAAGCAACAGCATTGCATTATATTAGTAGAATAAGCAGGAAATAATTAAGGAGCTTATTTTAATATTTTCAGATATCAAAAAAACTGCGTAAAGTTTCAGCGAGGATAATTATTGCAAACGTCGACGAGAAACACGCTAAAGAACTGCTGTGGCAGGCTGCTGGTGGGACTGCATGGCTCGTTAGGGACATTGCTGGGAGAGTCGATAGACAGGTAACGCCCTTAACATGGAACATAATCATCATATCAGCCGAAAGACGTCCACTCTTGGACATAGGCCTCCCCCAAACGAGGAGGGATTGCCATAATCGTCACGCTTAGCAGGCGGGTTGGCGATCGCAGTGTAGCTGTAGCTATGTACCCTGCTGCCCATTCTCTGGTAAGTCCCTTAGTCGCCTCTTACGACACCCACGGTAAGTGATGGGAACATAGAACATTGGGTTTTAATAAAACCGACTTTGTAGTCCGATTAGTTCGTGGGTAAATACAACTGCCGCTTGGATCGATCTTCGAGGTTAAGCAGAGCTTGCCGTCGTCGGTCCGTGGATGGCGTGGTGACCATCAATTACATATCGAAAATCCTCCTTGCCCCGGAAAACATGTTAAGCCTTGTTGCCGGCTGTCATTTAAACATTTTAACACGTTATGGGTAGTCAGAAGCCAGAAAATTTGAGACCAGTCTTGTCAGACTGTATCAACAACCCAGTAACCGTAACCCCGTTCAGATGGACAGTCGCTTCATATGAAGTAGTACTTACGGCCGCATTCTATAATATATCTCAATCCCAATCTTGATCCCGATCCTTGTCTGTAACCAATCAAAGGTGAGGATTGTGTGGTGAAGGACACAAACTCGAGATATATTATAGAAAGCGGCCGTTAGCTGGATCCGGTTAGACTGGAAGCCGACCCGGCGCAGTTGGGAAAGGGAAAACAAAGTATCCATGATATTTGCTAATAAATAAGTTTAACGTTTTACTGTCTAAGGAGTTGTCATTATACAAAACGATCATCGCACTAATACACGATCGTCGCGTTAAGGGGTTCGAACATTTTTCTAATGGGAGCTGGCATTTTGATTTTTTACACATGCATATAATATGAGAAGAGTACACTTAAACAAACAGGAAATGTGAGAAACATGGTGCCCTAAAGAGTGACGTTGCCGAGATATTTGAAGGTAAAGTCGCGATGAGTGAACAATAAAAATCATTAAAAATGAACTTATCGCATGCTTAAAATGCAGAAGATTGTATTCTATTAGTAGTTCTCGGCTTGATTTAACCATTTATATAAATTAAACACTATTATTTTACGAAGTTCTTAATAAAGTGGTTTTCACGTGTTCTTATTTTTACTTTCTTCCAATAAAAAATTAAATCAAGCTGGGAACTGTTATGGGATTTATTATTTGAATTACATCTAATGCAATTATAACTAAGCACATAATTAGGTTATTTTTTCGAGGTTAATAATAGTCATGATTATCGCATGGTGACTTTACCTCGAAATGTCTCGGCAACGTGACACTTTAGGGCAACATGTTGCAACCATTTTTATTTGTTAAAGTTTTCTCTACATCGTGCGCCGCAACTTTGAAAAAAGAATCATAATGGCGGCGGGGGCTATGCCACTAAGGTTCTATTCCCTTTGTATGGTACGTCCTCTTTCGCGCCTACAAAGCACCTTCCGGTTTTGCCGAACAAAAATGATTGCGTCGATCGCGTATTCGCGCGATGATTGCTTCGTATAAGGACGATTACTAAGTTTTTGCAAAATGTTAGTTCATACCGCACTATGTTGAAGAATATAGTGCATCACAGGAACTATGATTAAAAGAACTTCGAGAGGACTTGGTATACGGTTAGATCTCACTTCTTTTATAAACGTAACCGTTCTATAAAAAACTTGGCATACTTGGAATTTGTTTTGATTTTTTCTTAACATGCTGTCACCAAAACAACTGTATAGTATCGCTGAATGTAATATAAGTTTGTTTGTTTTTTTAGGGGTGGGATCCAACCGCCTTCTTATTTACTTTGCACAGCACCAATGTCAAAGGATGCATAGATGTGGAGGATAACATTCTGACTGGTCTGAGCAGTATCGCTCAGGCTTACAAATCATTAAGAAATAAGGACCACAATGTTGAGAAACAAAAGTTTTACAGGTAATGTTTTATTAATGATGACCTATTGTCGTTTCTATTTTGAGCTTGGATACACATTGGGCTTGATCCATCGAGCAAGGAATTTGACGACACGATTGGCGCAGTGGTTGAGCAATTGACTGCTGCGCTGCGTGTCGCGAGTTCGATTCCCGTACGTAAAAAATATTTGTATGGCCTACAGATAGTTGTTCCGGGTCTGGCTGTTTGTTTACGCATCCACGATACAGGAGTAATTCCTAGTGTGGGGCAAAGTTTAAAAAAAATATATCATAGAGTGCTGATCGACAGGTCGACGATCGGTCGATAGGTCAGCTTTGTGTTTGATTTACGGCCGCTTTCTATAATATATCTGAATCCCAATCATGATCCCGATCCTTGTCTGTAACCAATCAACGGCCGAGTTTGTGTCCTTCACCACACAATCCTCACCTTTGATTGGTTACAGACAAGGATCGGGATCAAGATTGGAATTGAGATATATTATAGAAAGCGGCCGTTAGTATTGTAAAGGAACTGTCAATAAACGCACGACAACGATTGATCTATCGCCCGATGGCTTTCTGAAATTACGCGTCAATAAAGGACATTAAAACATGACCGTCATGCCTGTTCGTGATTTGAGTACTTTTGCGCAAAGAGCTAGAGATTTTAAAGTAGTGTCTATTAAAAAAGACCTTATTGTTCCATTAAGATTTATGGGATACTCAAACATATCAGTAGTCACACACTCATAGCTTTTAATTTTTTGGCAGTGCATTAAAAAACAAAATATTCACACATCCTTTTTTTTTCAGCCTATTCGCTGAAAGAATTAAACAGGCGACACCAAGAATAACTGAAGCTCAAATTATTGTAAAAAGATTAGAAGATGCTGATTCTGATTCGACGACTGTTCGACCAGTTGCATTAATGTATGTCAATGAAAATGGTGCAAGCATGATAGATTTCAATGATCCATATAAAGCTGTTAAAACAACCGATGATGGGACGGCTCTCTGTTTGGTGTCAACTTACAACTTCCACGAACCTTGCGAAGACCCTTTGGTGATGATTCTCATGTTCGTTTTAATGATGTTCGTGCTCACTATCCTGTTGATCACGTGTTTCTTCGACAAGACCTCGCCGTTCAACGACATTAGATATCAGAATTTTTAGTGATTTTCACAATCTAGTATTAGATTCTGCGTGTATTCTGTTGAGTATTCATAATGTTGAGTATAGTGGTACTCAACATTATGAACAACTTTTACAATGGGACCAATTCTGAATTTGCGAAAAAAAATCAGCTGTTCAGTATATATTGCCGAAAATACGCGCGCGAATGTGCTTATAGGGCAGTCGATTTTTTTTTCGCGATTTCAATGTTGGTCCCATAGTAAAAGTTGTTCATAATGATGAGTACAATGACCCCCTATGAGGTATTGCGTTTATTCTGTTACACGTAGTGTGCACATTGTAGAAACCTACTTAAGCACCAGTCCCTCATGGACTGTTTTCTGTAACGCTTGCGTTTAGTAACTTTGTGAAGAGAAAATAAACGTTACCTACAAACGGGGTGAATATGAATGCCGGGGTGAATCGGCACAAAACTTTGTTGGGGATTTTTACGTTAAATAAATATTGTTTGCAGCATTTGCGGTCTTCAATTTTACTGAATTAAAAAATAATCATAAAGTTGCTTTCTTGGACAACCAAAATTATGATATTTAAAGTTTTGTCTCTATTCACCCCTCCGTACCTATTCACCCCGTTTGACTATATTACTGATGGACTGTTGTCAAGCATCTTGTGGTGTTTACTAGAATCCCAAGTTTACGGTTTAAAGTTAAACAACCAAATTCAGTAAGTATGCTCCACACTCAATGGTGACACAACCAGCCGCCACTTGCTGTAGCATGATTATGGATGTGTCAACACTTAGCTGAACCATACATTTAATTGTGTATACCACACATCTAAATGTTTATTTTTTAGGGTTCCGTACCCAAAGGGTAAAAACGGAATCCTATTACTAAGACCCCGCTGTCCGTCTGTCTGTCTGTCTGTCACCAGGCTGTATCTCATGAACCCTAATAGCTAGACAGTTGACATTTTTACAGATGTTGTATTTCTGCTGCCGCTATAGCAACAAATACCAAAAACAGAATAAAATGAATATTTAAGTGGGGCTCTCATACAACAAACGTGTTTTTTTGCCGTTTTATAGATAATCCCTAAATATGTATATGTAAACCCTTCGTGCGCCGCACTAGTCTTGTACTATTTCTACTCAACTGTCCCACTGTTGGGCAAACGCCTGACCTAATTGTCTCGTAATTATAGTATGTAAGAACAAATTATACCTAAATAAAATAAAAAATAAAAGTCTCAGTCATCCGAGGTTTTTAATCAGTTCCTTGAGATACCTGATATCTTTTTTATCGTGTAACGTGTCATCCTCATCATCGGGCGCTGCCGTGGTTCGAGAGGGCTGGTCTGGTCCAGGTAACTCGAATATGAACCCTCGAATCTGGAAACACAATTGTCTTATAATCTAACATCTTGCATACCATGTGGAGTGTGGATTTACGCATTGCCTCCGATCTCCCAATTAAGAATTTGAAATTGAGTACTTGTCAAAATCAAGCCTAAAAACCTGTGAAACTTTGACGGTAAAGTAAGATGACACTACAAATTCTCAAGTCAGAAACCGGGCGGCCCTTGGACAAATAAATTATCTTGTCCCAGGCCACTAGTAAAAAAAGCTGTCGGTAAATAGTAGTATTAAAACCTAATTAGCGCATATCAAGTGTTATCCTCCCGATCGAGTTTCAGTCACTGTGGCCGATCTCATCGCCATCACCGATAAACTTGCAATAAAGTACATTGAACTTTCCCGAATATCCCTTGGTAGATACCCGAACAATAATATATGATCCATTTTTATTACTAGAAAACGTAAAGGACCACGATAGAAGTCGATTCAGGACAGCTATGTCTTTTTTTCTGTTTTTACCCGACTACGAAGCAAAAATGAAGGTTATGAATTAGACCTGTATCTATGTTTGATATTAAGAAAGTCAATAAATGTATGACCGTTTTTGCACATTTATCTGGCGTTTATCATAGCCAGTAATAAAAGTGTTGCGCAAACACAGGTACACTTTTCTTTCCTCCTAAAGAACAATGAGACGGCAACAGGACACGACCGGCAAGAGATCAGAAGCGGGACCTACGAATGAATGTACCTACTCTCCGAGACACGGGGTTGTGACACCACAGATCTTACTCGGGGATCCTACGAAGAAATTCTTAATAGAAAATAACACTTTCTACGACTTGAGAATGGAACGTAGGATTCTGCGCTCAGGTGTTGCATTTTCTACGAGACAGTTGGTAAGCCCAGTGATCAGGCTTTTAAATTAAATTTTTATTTAGTTACCTTCTGATTAACGGCTCTTAAGTTCTGCAGCAATTTTAATGCAGACCTCTTTTCGGTTGGGTGCGAAATCTGGTACAGTCGTATAGCCCTGTGGAACTACACAAAAAATTAAATTAATAATTTATCCTAAATAAATTAATAATTTATCCTAAATAAATTAATAATTTATCCTAAATAAATTAATAATTTATCCTAAATAAATTAATAATTTATCCTAAATAAATTAATAATTTATCCTAAATAAATTAATAATTTATCCTAAATAAATTAATAATTTATCCTAAATAAATTAATAATTTATCCTAAATAAATTGAAGCTGAAGAGATTGTTTGTTTGAACGCGAATCTCTGGAACTATAAGTCGGATTTAGAAAATTCTTCTGTATGTAATAGCCACATTCATTACGAAGGCAATAGGCGAACGGGAAATTCCTACGGGAACGGGAAAAATCTGGATATGTGCGTACGAAGTCGCAGGCAAAAGCAAGTCTCAAATAAAAATTAAATTAAATGTGTCCAACACCTGTGGTCTATAGGTGACCACTAACCATTTTTTTTTTTTATTTATTAATGGGCTAGCTCTTGACCTCGATCACGCCTGATGGAAAGCGATAGATGAGGTCCATGATGAAAGCGAGCGTGCCCAGAAGATGCCCTGAGGCACTGGTACTTCCACGCGTCGACGAAACACAGCAGGCTGCTTGACGCCGAACTCCGGTGGGAGGGTGGCCATAAATCAAACTTCCCAGCTTTATCATGTTAGGGTCTGCCTTCAGTCTAACTATATGTTGCGGTGGTAGGACTAACACTCGCCTGGTTCGCGATCACCCTCCCACCGGATTCCAGCGTCAAGCAGCCTGCCGTGTTTCGTCGTCGCGAGAGAATACCCGTGCCTAAAGGTATCTTCTGGGCACGCTTGCTTCATTATAGACCTCATCCATCGCTTTCCATGAGGCGTGATCGAGGTCAAGAGCCCTTTCCTCATTACAGAAAGTAGAAACCAGGTGCAGCTAAGTATCAATATTATACATGGAATGACCGCCTATCGGACCTCCACAGACCAGTAACTAGATAACCCGATAACCCTTGGGTAGACTCAGACTGGTGTGGGCATTAAAGAATCAAACATTTTATGTTCATGTGTATTGAGGAACTCATAACTTTGAGCCTCTTCCAAATACTTACTCGTTCTAGCAGACACCAAGTGTCTCGGTACTGTTGGAGGAAGACCAGGGGCGTGAGGACCGCGGCATAGAAGCCAGCTTCCCGGTCCAGCATGTCTTCACTGTCGGACATGCTGTAGATCGTACCGCGGAACTTGTGGAGAAACGCTGTGTTCGTATGGTCTTTGTCGAAGCTGAAAACAAAGAAAAAACTTTAGTTAAATATTTTGGCGTCTTATGTGCAGCAATGAGCTACAACCTGATTATCCAGGGTGTTTCTTCTGGAACACCCCGGATAATCAGGTTGTAGCATCACCCTTAAACATGACCACTTTTGTGCATGGTCATATTTAAGGGTGATGTTGGGTTGGGTGATAAACATTAAGGAAAAAATAGCAAAACAATTTTTTTTTTCTTTAACGACCACAAAAAACGACTAAAAAGCTCCGAAAAAAATGACTATTCAAGCAGTTTTTTATTGTGATGGCATTTATTTAGTTTAATCAAAGATTTGATGTCACCAACTCCATCAGACTACTTGAACAGTCTTTTGTTTTTATTCGTTTTTTTGTGAAATTTTTTTTCAAAATTTTTGGTTCAGTAGCTTTGGAAAAAAGGGAGGAGGAATGGAAATTTTTCATAAAATTTTTGAATAACTTTATAACTATTTATTTTAGTTTTATTTGATATGTCACACGATATAGTTAAAAAACCTTTTTTTTTAATTTTCTAGTTTGTCCCCTAAATTGACCTCCATAGGTACTCAGTTTTATTTATTTCAACTGAATTTCATACTATGTGTTCGAAATTTCAACAGAATCAGTCCAGCAGATTTGGAGAAAATTGGCTGTGAGTGCTGTGACAGACGGACACACGAGTGATCCTATAAGGGTTCCGTTTTTTATAGTTGTTCGGAACCCTAAATATCACACAAAAAGACGGAATTGTGAGCGTTTTAAAGCTAATAAACAGATACAGCACTTATTGCATACGTCACTCGCAAGTCACGCCATATCGAATTTGTACCATCCAGTACAAGCAACGTTTTCCGAGACAATGATACAAGGATAACGCGAAACCTATTTAAGAGTCTGATAATTATTTCCTGACGATGAGATGTTGACCGCTGACCTCTTAAGGTTGATCAATACATATCCGGGTCGTACCCGGGACAACCCGGATATCACAACGTGGTTTAACATATCCCTGCCACGGCCTAAACACGGACGTGTGAGAACGAGTTCATATAACATGTACGTACCGATATTTTTTGAGCTACAGCCAGACGGACCACGGTCCGTCCATTTCCCGGGCACGACCCGGATATGTATGGATCAACCTTACGGCCCGGATATATAGGGAGTTCTAGAAGTGCGTGGTCATATTTAAGGGTGATTATGTACCTATCTACTATACAATTAAGAAAAAATATCGACTTTTTTTTTAAAAACTCGATTCCATAATATTACTAAAACGTTCCAAAAAAAAACTTGATGTAGGTATTAAAGTGATGTTGATATCCTTTACAGAATAAAAAATAATTCTATTTAATTTCCCTTATTAGAATATAGGCGTAATTAGGTATGTTATTTATAATAAACGCAAAGTAAACATGACTGAATCATTTACTATTAAATTGCCTTATGTAATAAATGTATGTATAACAAGTAGGTACCTACACAACTGCTTTTACACAGTTCTAACGAATCCATTCGCTGAAACTTCATACCTACATGTCCATTATCAGCTATCACTCCTACTTATAAAATTGTTATCACATCCGTGTTCTACATCTACCTTTCGCTCAAGTGTTCTACAAATAGAAGTGTCATAAAATATATTATTATCAAGAATTCAAGCATCGCAAATACCTCGGAATTCGGGGAGTACCCGAGACATGAACAACCAAACCCACAAAAAAATTGACCTTGAATACGTCAGCGATTTAAACGCCACATGGTGTCTATATGAACAGAAGGATTAGTCAGAACCAAACCTTACACAACGTGTAACAGAATAAACGCAATACCTCTTAAGGGGTCATTGTGCTCATCATTATAAACAACTTTCACTATAGGACCACCACTGAAGTCGCGAAAAAAAAATCGACTGCCCTATACATTTCTGTGCGCATAACTCAACAAAATGTACTGAACAGCTGATTTTTTTTCGCGATTTCGGGGTTGGCCCCGTAGTAAAAGTTGTTCATAATGATGAGTTCAATGACCCCTTAAGAGGTATTGCGTTGATTCTGTTACACGTTGTATATGTGTCGCAGGTATATGATGAAATAGGGGATTTGATTAAATCCCTAAGGAAAATGATCCATTCCCGGCTTAAACTACTAATATTATAAAGAGTTTTTTTGTTTGGATGGTTGAACACGCTAAATCTCAGGAACTACTGGTGCGAATTGAAAAATTATTTTAGAGTTAGATACCCCATTTATCGAGGAAGACTATAGACGTATGCGCCAGATAAATGAAGACCCACCTACATTTATTGACACACTTAATTTCAAAAACAGAAATAATGAGTCGCGAGTCAGCTAGTGTTAAAATAAAAATTAAACAACAAGTTAAAATATCCATTTAGTTAAGCGTTGTTTGTTACTGTGTGTCCATTGTATCCAATATATGAATAAACGCTGATTTCACGCGTGAATTTCGGAAATTATCAAAAGGGAAAATCCTCCCAGGATAAAAAGTAAGCCTATGTGCCCAGCATTGGGCGATGTCGAGCTGTGTTGATGATATTTGAATAGGTACAGTTGTACTTACTAAGGCAGGATCGCATAGAACCTTCTGACAATATCTCTCGCTGACGGTCTAACAGCTGCGCAGGCGTTCTCATTCTCCTGTTTACGGTCCAGCTGCGAATGTCTGAATATCCAGCGTTCTTCTGGGAAATCTTGATCCAGGTCTAACTCGACGCATAAAGACGGCCACTTGAAATAAATAGAAAAATAAAATTCCCCGATGGATTAAGCCTCGTGTCCACTAGACAAGATTTGACGCACAACACGTGACGCTAAACATGATCAGCCATGTTTGACATTGCCAGCAGGCGCGCAACATTGACAATATTACTAAACAAAAGTTCTTCGTTGCCGTTCAACATGTCGCGCGTCAAATGTTGCCAAGTGGTAACGAGTATTTAGGTATAAGTGTACCTCTTAGTTGACCTAAATTATGCCAGATATGGCGGGAGTTCTGACGCAATATCAAAAATTCTCACTGATAGTAAGGCTCTATTTCGCCGAGTTTCGGCCACGGAAAAAACTCAAAACTCCTATATGATGAAAACATGATTTCTGCTGATTTCCAGGGTATCCAAGAAGACATTGCCCGTTTCAGTTGTAGTGAAATAATAACCTCCTTGTTCCTATTGATCTAAGGCCACGTTTTCATCTGCAAGCAACCTGCATGCCAGTTTAATTACATTCAGAGCACGATCGAGCAATTGATCGCTTTATACCTGGGTAGCTCGCAATGAAATACAAGTTGAAACGTGGTCCAAGGATCACGGTTTCTGCAAGCTGTTTGTTGGTGATTAATTCCTTCAATATTTACTAACCACAAAACTTAACCAAAGCAAAACTTGACATATATTCTGCGCCATCTCCGTCTACTTCTATGATTCATGTTAGTCTGTGTATCGAAGAAAACATGATAATTTACTAATTTAGTCCATGCTCACTACATCATATTATTTTGATATCAAATGTCAGGCTGACGGAGTGACAATTGGTGACAATGTATCAAGAAAGTTTCAGGTAGCATTGAAACTTTTTACTTCTGGTTTCAAAAAGTCATTATCACAGAAGACTCAGAATGTGCTTGATAAGCTCAAATATGTAAAGTAGGTAATTTACTAATATTATCTATCCACGCAAAACAACCTAAGAAAGTAATCCAATTGGCCGACATTATGTTATTTTAAAAAAAATACCCAGACATCAAAAATAGGTTAACTAAATGTAGACTAATGATCAGTAAGGATCTATATTCAAAGGATATTAAAACAGATTGCAAAATATAAAAACATGAACTATAAGTGGGTTACCTTTTTCAGAAGACTTAGGTACATGTACCTCTCTAAAATAAACCCAAGAAATCAGGTAGGTAAGTTATTATACTTTTCGTAATTTTAGACAAAGAAAGCAAAAGTAAAGTACCTAACCACACACACACACACATCCAAACATTATTTTTAGACTTATCAAGGTTGATACAGTTGCCAGGGATAAATTTTATTTGTTTTTGGTAGATAAAACTTTGCATTTTGTTACAAGGAAACTTTTGAATGAACTGTTAATTACAGTGTTTTTATACGTAGGTACATAAACATATCATCACGATTATCGCCTGCTTTTCTAAAGGTTTAGGTTTTGTAAGTTTTAGTACACTTCTGGCCTCTGTGTAGTAGGTAGAAACTAGAACAACGGAATTTCGCCGGTCATGTTAGTGTCATTAACCCTGCCACCAATCCAAACCTATAGGTCGATAGTCTTATTCGTAGGTACATACACTCTCTTGAATATAAATCCTGAAATACTTCGTTCAAAATAGTACCCATAATGCAAGTCAATGATTCTTGAATAGAACATCATTTAGTGTATCAAAATAATACAAAGTAGAGTAAAGCATAAAACAGGACTGGTATCACTGAGCCACTGTTTACTTCAAGGATGAGTATGAAAAAAAAAATCAAGCGTGTGCGCGATACGAGTCACATACAGACATTATTTAGTCAGCGGTCATCGCCCAAGTGGAGCGCACACGCAAAATTGTTATATGACGAGTCGCGTATCGAGACAAGTTCGAGTGTGTGTGCAACAGATAATATGTGTATTACTGCTTAACAAACATGATAGTAATGTGTAACGCTTCATAAATACTTAAACCAGCTGCTGTATTGTACTGTGAACAAACATGGAGAACACTGATGATACATTCATCAAAAATGGATTCATGTTCATTTATGCACGCGAAAATAAACCTACATCAGAGAAGATTCTAAACATTGAAAAAATATTGAACGATGGTGCTTATATCAACTTCCGTGATGCCAACGACAAAGATAATACCATCTTACACATCGCAACACAACGGGAAGAAAAAGATATTGTGGAACTTCTCTTGAGAAAAGGTGCTCTTTTAATGCATAATTTGGATAATAAAACACCTTTGCACTTTGCAAAAGAGAAGGATACAGAGCTCAGTAAGGAAATTTTCAACATTCTAACTAAGAATGGGAAGCATTTGCCGCGTATCGATTTTTCTAGCTCAAGATACCTACAGAGAGAACCAATTCAGGATCGATCAAATTCCCAAAATAATGACCCCACCAGTCCAGCAGGAGTGCAGTACCTAAAACGAAAAGGTACTTCAGGTGTAAGCGGACAATTCTACGAAACTAAACTCTTAAGTTTAGTCCTGCATCGAGCATTACATGATAAAGAAATCGATGAATGTCACTTAGCAGCCAATATAGATGATATTGGAGATTTCGATGACGTTTGCTTCAGGTTTAAAATACAAGAAGATGGCGAGACAAAACACGTCATGTGTTTCACCCAAGCGAAACACCGTGAAGACCCCAATAAGAATAGACTATCTGTTCAAAGTTTAGAAGGTACCTCAGAACAATTTAGTTTGGTAAAATATTTTGACAGCTTCGTAAAAATCAAGCAGAAGTTTCTAAAAAAAGACCCAAAAATCTATGATCCCATGTTCGAAGGTGAGTTCAATGATGTTAAATGTTATTTCGTTTTGTATACCAATCTCAAAAAAAACTTTGATAGAGTACTTACTGATAACAAACCAATTTTCCATAAATTGCATCATTTTATAAACACTGGCGAAGAAAAGGAAGATGTATTTCAATTTGATTATGATATCAGGGAAATAAATTCTTTAACAATGTTTATGCAACAAAAATGCATGAAGGCTTTGGGAAAATATTTTTTGACCTCTATTTTGCCTAGTTCTAAGACACAAATTATGAATAATGACTTGATGAAAATCTATCATCCAGCTCTGGCTAAAAACGTTATTGAACCAACAGGTAGTGACGCAAATTTTCTCTACGGAAAATTTCGTGAAGATTTCTTCGATAGTGATGACGATCTTTTAATAACTTTAAAAGAAACTCTCTACGAGGAAATAGTAATGAAACAGCCAAAAAAAACAGTACTTTCAAAACAAGAAGTCAAAGCAAGAATTAGGGATATCGTAAATAACCCATCTGCTCAAACAATTAGCATTTTGATAGGTGATGTAATACTTTTTGATGATAAGAGTAATAAATTATGCCTTGATGAGAAAAAAATATCAAAAGAATATAAATCGAAGGATATTCATGAGATCAATAGTAGTTTGCAAAAATGCCAAGTCACACAGGCTATAGTTAACGATGCTATTAATATAAGTGGGAAAGGTAAACTTAAGTCACTTAATTTTAAACTACCTCATACTTTTGGCAACTACGACTTTCCAAAAGTAAAAAAAAAAGATAGGATAGAATTCATTGCTAAAAAATTTATCGATTTAATCAACGAAGCAAAGCAACTCTTAGGGGAACAAACAGATAATAATAATGAAAACGAAGTTGTATGTCCAGTTGAAATTAGCATATGCGATAAAAATGTTGGCCCTGAAGAAGGAAAAATACTAGAACACTCACAACTCACTGACACCTCGGGAATCGGCGGTACAGTGGGCAATCTCCTACAATTCGATAAAGAAACCCAGACTTATATATTTAATACAAATGAAGAATCACTTGGACAAAATTCAAAGCAAATGTTACGAGAAATAAGAAAACTAACGCACGATGATTTGACTCGTTATCAATTTAAAGTCAAAATGAATAACTTTCCACGAACTTCTTTTGAACCTAATGATAATGATAAAAAACTTGCAGAAGATTTTTTTAGTAAACTATGGTTTTATACAAACCAAGCTAATGAAGAAGCAGTGGAAAAAATACTAAAAAAGGAAATTGATTATCACTATAACGTAGATAAAAGCCAAAACCAATTTTTATTCAGAGTCCATTCGGACGCTTTATTTCTTAGATTTCATGACGAAATACAAAAATGGTGGAAATCACCTTCATCAGCCCGTTACCTGACCAAAACTGATACTATTTTTGATGAAGCTAAGAGAGATATCATAAACAGTCCAGTGTTAACGGTACTGAACGTCATGTTCATGAGATCTCTCAAAAAGTTAGATATCGAATTTGCTGCTGATGCAATTAATTCCATGAACCTTGAGAAAAAATTTGAAAACAAAAAAATACTTAACATACTTTCCAGGGCGGTCATTTTAAGTGCCAATAAAATAATGCAGTTATTCGTAAAACAAAACGACTATACTTTTGTAAATTTAGATTATGTGCACATACTTCCAGAGACCGACAAAAATAAAATGATGAATGAACTGAGCGAAATGACAGCGGTCACTTTGGTCATCATTTGTGAAACATCTTTAGATGAAAGGCACCAAAACACGATCAATGAAATGATTAAAATTTATAAAGAAAGAATTATCGTTATAACAGATAAACCATTACATGATAAAACCTATCAAAATAACGAGTACCTTACTTTTAACGATGAAAACATCAATTTATGTGATTTACATCGTGATTCGCAAACGAGGGTTCTTGAAGAATTTAAAGTATGCTACCAAGGAAAAGAAATCCCAATAAAAGAAATAATAGACGAAGATTCAAAAACTTTAATACATGCTAAATGTTTGTGGTCGATATTAAATAAAGTGAAAATAGAAATAGGAGAAACTCTCGACTCATTGAAATATGATGAAATAAAAGATTATTATGTTAATAGAAGTTTACATCTGGAAGACGAGGAATATGAAGTGAACACGTTAAATGACATTGAGGATAAAATTGTCCTAATAACTTCTATGCCTTGTATGGGTAAGACTATTCTTCTCACTCATTTATCCTTAGAAACTAAGAAAATAGACCCTAAGCCTTGGATTGTACGAATCAATATGTCAGCTCACAACCACGATTTTGTGAAGTGGAAATTACACGTGTCACATGTAATGAGATTTCTTTGTAAAGCTGCACTCAAAAAAACAGATAACATTAAAAACCTCAATTTTACGGAGAACGCCAATGGAAATGTGGAACTTAACAGAGAAGATTTGGAAGATATTTCTTATGAATTAGAGTGGTTTATTCATTTTTATAATCAAGGTGAAATAATTTTACTATTTGATGGATTTGACAAAATTCACCCCCATTTTACAAAGGAGGGGATCGAACTATTACTTGAACTGAAGCGAGCCAACAAACGAATGTGGATAACAAGCAATTGCTATATTGTCCACATACTGGAGCGAGAACTAGGAGCGTCATACAAGCTAGAAAGATTATCGACGAAAAAACAAGAAAGCTTTCTGCATAGATTTTGGAAAACGAACCTGAAGCTTGAAAAACTAAATCATCAACAGATTAATAATGTCAGTATATTTCTTAATTACGTCATGAAATTGTTCAATTATAAAAACAATGCTTTCTCTGAAGAAAGGCCTATGATTCCATTAATGAGTATTCCACTCCATATTGTATATCTTACGGCCACCGAGTATTTCAAAAATGAAATCAATAGCCTCTCACCAAGATTTCTTCGTGAAACCATAAAAAAGAAATGGAGATTAAATTCTTATACAAATGTGGATTGGTTGTTGCGACGAGATGAAGAGGAATCTCTGGAGTTGGCAGGGACACCTTTGCATATGTACATAGCTGCAAATTATATCAAATTACAGATAACAGATAAATTCGATATGCATCTCAATAAAGAGGTAATTATCAACAAATCAAAAGTATATTTAAATGCAATCACCTCATATGAGCTATTCCTTAAAAAGAATATTATACATATTTGTAAAATTGAGAACAGAAACATTGAAAAAGAGCAAGACAGATTGCGGGACGATTTTTTTCAAACGCATAGAAAATTGGCTTTATACGCTATATTTAAGGAGAATGATATTCCGAAAGTACTTACGGGAGCTGAAATATCTGAAGTTAAAAGCATGTTGAAAAAGATTGAATCTGGTGAAATAAAGTCTGATTTCATAGATTGCGTCGTCGATGATATACCACAATTCTACAACATATTATTTGCTGAGTATTTCCTTGTTGAATTCGCCTCAGATTTGCTAAAAAACGTATTGCGTGGGGATGTTACACATATCTCAGTGGAGTCATTCTGGAATTTTATTGTGAATGTAATGCTCATTTTCAGCCCCCCGGGAGTGAGAAAAGGTTTCAACTACAAACTGAAACACGACCCTGAGTTAGTGAAAGCGACAAGTGACGAGAAAACTGACAAGATAATATTTGAATTAATTTTAAAACAAAGCAAGAAAGCTGAAATTGCTGGTCGTGATGTTGAAACCTGTTTAGATATTGCTGTACGTGAAGGTTTAGTTAACGTCACTAATCTTTTATTGAAGAGTGCTCGTCGGTATGCAAACAAAGATGATGCTGATGGATTATTGAGCATCCTTAAATCTAGTGCATTTATGATGGGAAAAGCAAAGCCATCTTGGAAACAGGTGACAACCGATGTGATGCGCTGTCTCGACTCTGTGGATGGTCAGAGTTTGATAGAAATGATAAACTCGAGCCAAATGGAAGGTATGTCGCAAACACTTGGCGACTTATACGAGAACACAGACATGGGGCAAGAATTGCGTGAAAAGATAAAGAAGGAAGTTTGCACACCAATCAAGAAATTAACGAAATTAGCTGTAGAAGTAAGTAGAAACAACGAAAACCTAACGGCCTTAGTGGAAGTTTTGCCTAAACAGCTTCCTGAGATAGTCGACTCACTATTTAATAATGCGTTTGTCAAATCACTATGTAATGAGACCAGTGGAAAGGATAAAAAGCAAGGAAACTCATCTCATGATTCAGATACTCTGGAGCCTTCTGCAAGAATGCTGGAATAAATTAAAATACCTAATTTACAAAAACAAGAGAAAGAATAGAACCCGGTAAAAAAGAATCTAACATCTCAAAGTTCAAAGCGTTTTAAAATCT
This sequence comes from Melanchra persicariae, assembly GCA_947386135.1. NCBI lineage: Eukaryota > Metazoa > Arthropoda > Insecta > Lepidoptera > Noctuidae > Melanchra > Melanchra persicariae. The sequence continues at coordinate 8,391,432 of OX376652.1, read as the reverse complement.
AAGAACAGAGACAGCACTACATGCGTCTGACCTCACTCGCTAGTAACGCCATAGTGACTTCCTATCAGCAAATACGAATGTAAAAAAGTAAAATAAAAATAGAAGTATAAAAAATAAATGTACTCGACAGAGGCAACACAACAACAACAATCACAAAGAGAATAATAGTAAAGAACTTGAAAAATTAGAGCTTTTGCTGGGCGTAATACACCCAGCCAGCTGTTTCAGTTGGCCGCCTGTAAACTCAAAGCCAATTAATTCATTTAGGTATTCATGTTAGACTTAAGAACTTAAACGTTTGAATGTCAATTCCATCGGAAAATGGCAAACTCCGTAAGATTATAAATTATGTTGACAGATTGTAAACTCTCGACAATTGTTAACTGAAAATTTGGAATACTTTTTTACGCATCAATGTTTGATAGTGTTTCTCGGAGTCATTCCGAGAAGTTGACCTGGAAACTGCTTTAGTCGAAGAGTGGCAGGAAATCTCACAAGATTCATCAGGAAACTCATTCGGTCAATGAAAATCCATTTACAGGCTGCCATAGTGTCATTAGAGATTAGAGCCAAGGGGTGTAACACAAAATATTGACGGGTTAAGAACATGAATTGTAAATAGAATTTTCATCTTTTCTTATAACTTCCTACACATTTAGACGTACTTCGATCTATTGCAATAATACCCTAAATTAAAGTAGAAAATTCCAATATTTTTAAATCTTTTTGATATTATTTGAGAGCTAACCAAACTAAAAAAATGTTTTGAGCAATTCGCTTTTTTTATGCCCTCGCATAACTTTTTGTACCTTTACTAATCGCTAATTAAGTCCTTTTAAAGTTATTTCTGAGAACAAAAGAACATCTGTACGAGCTAACTACAGACTACAGCCGGTCGATTTTGTCGACATCTCACGGTGTTCACCTAGGCGGAGTGAACGACAATAGAGCTGTCATTCCATCTTATTTGTATGGTTTGACAACTCACCCGTCGTGCGCCCCGCCCGGGTGTTCACTTCGACATGTTTAGAGAATCGCACTGCTGTAGACACCTTTTTATTTTTAAATATATATTTATTATTTAAAATGTAATGATATAATAATGGTTAATACCTACACTGCAAATGCAGAGTAGCATATTGTGAACTATTAAATAAAATCTAAATATAATGTATTATAATAAAATATTGAGTCTGAAATGTGTCATAATAATAGCGTAAGCTTATGATAGTGATAATATTAATTTAATTATAATGTAGGTACCTACTCTACACAGGAACAACGCATACTACCTACTACATGTAAGTATGTACAGTCAACAAAACAATTTGGTATGCAGGCAGTTAGCTTGCAAGTTCTACTTTTAAACAATGTTGTGAATGTGCTGAGTAGACAATATACTCGTAATTATTGTACGTCATACTCGTAAGTATGTCATAAGCTTAACAAGTTTTATTCCACACATTAGAAACAAAAATTGACAGTGCAGTGGAAAAATAATATTTTTGCCTTTATACGAAATAGCTTTGATGACTGTACTTAGAAAGTACAGTATGATTGCCAAATTTAAAATCCGTAATTGTACCTATTGTAAATGCAAAAGTAAAGCTCCCGTCCGTTTGTTTGTTATTTATTCACGCCTAACCGCGTTACCAAAAATGATGAATTTTTGTATAGAGATAGACCTTGTTGGATCTTGCAGTATGACATAGGATAATCTTGTTCCCGGGACTATCCCTTGGAATAATTTTCGACTTCGAATGAACTTTCACGAGGGTGAAGCAAATGGCAGAAGTTAATTAAATTCAATAGCAAACTAGCCCGCGACTTCGTCCGCGCATATCCTGTTTTGTCCCATTCCCGTATAGCCTTATATAGGCTTCCTCGTAAGTGTGGCTTTACGACGTCATAATACGTCATTTTGTTTTAGTACTTGAAGTCATCATTCGAGATAATTTTCGAGACGGCTTTATATTAGCTTTTTTTATTTTAAGTTGATTTTGAAGTCAACCATATAAATTCAAAAAAGGCCTTAAAAAGCTACAGGTTGCAATGGAATTTGAACTTTGTCATTGTGTGACATAGAGTTTGTTGTTTGAAAATAGGTATGATAAATTATCTCGAATTTTGAATTAAAATAAAAATAGATTTGTAATTCAACCCACTGTGTCGCGATCTCTTTGTATTACAATCTTAAGAACTATGTATTTATTAGAAAACTAGCTACATAATATTATAATTTAAATAAAACTTTTTTCGTCATATTTGTAGTTTTTTTTCATAACCAAGTTACGCTTAAGGTGCGTTTACACTGGCCATATGTCTCGGCAACACATATGGGTCAATCTGGAGCAATTAGTGCAGAAACTTCAATAAAATATGGCAACTGTTTCGGAAATATTATTTCTAACTAATTGCTCCATATTTTCCATATTGCTCACGACAGATGACCAAGGAGATTATCCTAGTAAGTAAACACAGGTGCACAAACACAGGTGCGCAAACACAGGTGCAATATCAGTTGGTCTGTTCTGTCCACATCTCACCGTGTAAACTGAGGTGCAGTGAGCGTCAAGTGAACTGTCATTCCATCTTGTTTGTATAGATTAACAGCTTTTCCTTTTGATAAACCGATGGGATGCCAACACGACGACGGGGAGTGATCAGGCAGGACTGACGGCTTTCCGAGATACGCGCTCTGTAAGGCAAGGGTGTATCATTCCACCAACTTCCAAAGTCCGAGCTGCGAAATTTTGAATGGATAAACCCACTGACACTTTTTATGCTCTACCTAGGAATCGTACCTAGGACCCCATAATTACCAACTTACCATCTGGTTGTATCCGGTTGGTGCGATGTCAGATAGGCTTGGGGATCAGAAGATTCCAGGTTCGAATCCTAGCAGGGTCGCCATATTATATGACGGTATTTTAAGAAGAATGAAACATCTCAAATGCCGAGTCAATACTGAGTATATTTAGTGTATTGATACGTTTTATATGTACTGACGCCAGGTAGAATATAATAATAATACTTATCTACTACGTCACAATGTAAAAATATATATTTGTATGGCCTACAGACAGTTGTTCCGGGTCTGGCTGTTTATGTATGTGAGTTTATATGTTTGTAAACGCACCCACGGAGAAATTCCTAGAGTGGGGCAACGTTTTTTTTTTTTTTAAAAGTAAGAGTCTGACGAAGTCTTAATTGATGATTTCCCATCCACAAAAAAAGTGTGGTAATAAACTCCTTCCCGTACACCTCATTGCAGAGTGTTACGATTTCAGAACATAACATTCTGAGTTTGTCAAATTCTGACAAACAAGTTTATATAATAGTGGTCAATGAGATGTCAAAACAAAATGTTTAGTGGATTCAGATTCAGAATATTTTATACGTAGCAGTTATAAATTACAGTGAAATGTACTTGAAATGATCTCATCAGCGATTCCAGTCGTGTTTTTATGGGCTACGGTAAGTTATGTATGCGGATTTATTAAGCGACTAGCGTCATAGGTAAGAAAGAAGTAGTGTGTTGTTTCCCAGCAATGATGAGGCCACTATACTCTTTTCCTGGATTAATTCATGTTGGTAAAGAGTGTCTGTAGTCTGCGAACCATAAACTGGATAAGTTTTTTTCCAGTGAGCAACCTTTAAGAACCACTTCTGCCCATGTAAAAATTTGAACTTCCCATACAAAATTGTCATCAACTGATCACAATTTGTACGGGAGCCTCAATTTTTTTTTTAGGAATCACTGTGGCTTTCTTAGTGAAAATTGTTCATTTACCTACATGGGTAGAAGTGGTTGTTAAAGTTTGAGCACTGGAAAAAAACTTACCCAGTAGAGATGCCAATTGACATAATCTGTATCAGTTTGAATGGGGAAATTCTGATACCACAGACCATGGAATTACGGCCGTCCTACCAGACTATGAAGTGTAAGGAACAGAGAGTGCGCTGAGTTTACACACTTGTCACACATTTGTGCACTATTATATCTCCTGCGTACTTTTTTTTTTGTTCGGGAGGATTATTCTGCCGAAGATTGACAGCAACTTGACATTTTTCATTTTTTTGTCGCTTACGGCCGCTTTCTATAATATATCTCAATCCCAATCTTGATCCCGATCCTTGTCTGTAACCAATCAACGGCCGAGTTTGTGTCCTTCACCACACAATCCTCACCTTTGATTGGTTACAGAAAAGGATCGGGATCAAGATTGGGATTGAGATATATTATAGAAAGCGGCCGTTATCCATCACCTTTGTATTCACGCCCTTAGGGTACTTATGGGCGTGAAAACAACAAAGCCTACTCTACATTTTCCTAACTATTTCCTACTGCCTTATAAGTTATAATAGTTTCCGAACCTTATAGCCAAAGTAGAATAGTTTAATTTTCCGCACCATAAAATGGGTCTGTTATAAGATTCGCAGGCGGGTCGTCCATATTGTCACTATATCATGGTGCCGGGGCTAAATGGGGGACGGACACATTATCCGGTTAAATAAGGCCAGGAGTATGATCGGTCAGTCCCTGGGCAATGGGTTTATGAAAATATATTCTCATAAGAAATTCGACAATTTAAAAATTTTACCCGCTTCTTGTTCTTTTCTCTATGTTCTTTGTGTACCTCCTTTAAGAGGAGCTCTTGGCTAAATAATAACAGCCAGACGGATCGATCTCCGAGGGGTTAAGCGACGATTGACGGAGACCATCTTTAAGAACCACTGCGGCATGGCTCCTACCGAGCCAAACGAAAAACTGCGTGTTGCGAAGCCAAATACCCCGGTATATTTCCCGTCTCCACTACACCACTGATGCGGAAGATATCGTGCGCCAGAGGCTGAAGTACACGCCGAGAATGTAGCTGCTGGAGTCGCATCGCAACTTAATAACAATTTGTGTACAAAAACTCATACGTACACCTTAGTGTCTATGTATGGGTCTAAAAAAATAATAAATAATTTATTTTCAGGTTACAAATAACCTAAAAAAGATTTATAATTTTTTTTATTTATAAGAAACGAAGACTCCTCCTTGCCTCGGAAAGTACGTTATGCAGTTGGTCCCGGCTGTCATTTGAAGATTTTTGACCAATTTTGCCAAGGGGTACCTATCTATAGAATTACCTAGTTACCGGGTTTTGGAGTTCAGATACGCAGTCGCTCCCTGCAAAAATACTGGTACTGTCTGCATCCGCTTAGTCTGGAAGCTGATCCCAATATAGTTGGGGAAAGACGAGAAAGATTGAGATGATGTGCTCTGCTTAATAAATTCATTCTTTACTCTTAAATTGCAATAGGGATGATTCCTGGTTAAAAAATGTATGATTCTCTTTAGTCTGTCAGTTAGATTATCGAAAAATATTGGACACGTATTTTGCTTTATGCTTTATCAAATCAATAAAAAAGACGAAGATAAAACGCATCAAAGATCAGGAGTGGGGGAATGTGACGTCACGTTTAGGTAAAAGTGTACTTACAAGTGACGTCACACAAGTTTTCAACGCACTGTATCGTTTACGTAAAAAAATAAAAAATACGTGTCTAATATTTCTTGGAAATCTAACTGACGGACTTATTACATTATTTTAGTCATCTGCCCTATTGAGTGTGGTTTGATAAGCCAAATACTCTACGAAGCGCTTTTCTTCCACATTACTTATACCTGTCGCAGCCAACTAGCTGAATCCGCCGTTCCATTAAAAGTCTAGCCTTTTCATTGAACTGTGCCGTTTAATCAGCGACTTAAGTAACATAGGCAAGTCAAACGATATTGAACAAAAGATGTCACTGAGTTCGCTGAAAAATCCGCACATTTAAATGAAAAGGCTAGGCAACCAATTAAATGGCTAATTAAGCTAATTGGCTGCGACATACCCACAGTCAAAGTTTGTTACTCTTTACCAACTTCTGTGTTCCATACCCGTATTTAAAGCAAGAGTGAACAGACATCTTCTGGACTCGCTCGTTTAATCGTAGACCTCATCCATAAGGCAAGATCAAGGTCAAGAGATACCCATTGCCATGTAAAAAGTTTGCGACAATAGGTTAACGCCTTCGTTAGTGATCTATGGTACATAAGCCTCGTTCAAATAGTACACTGCCACAGTAAGCAAGGCCATTAAAATTAATTTTCGATGTGTATAAAACTGGTACCTACAGTAAACTTTATGTGCTCCGAACACCTGTGTTTCTGTTAATGGATATTGTCAATTTTTTTGCACGCAACCCGCTGTTTCGTTATGTATCGAGCATTTTATGGAGCGATAAAATTTAGATTTTTCATCTGTTGTTGTTACCTTGGGAATCGGGATAAAACTACCACTTGCTCGCTTCAGATGTCGCTACTGTCATTGGTCCCTAAAATTGACTGCTACCTGTCTCACAAATTTATTTTTTAGGGTTATAGGGACGTACTACGAAGTGCCAATGCCTGATTCTGCTGTGAGCAAGGGATAGTGCTATTCGTCCTGTTTAGCTCCGTCTCTCTCATCTAATACGGCCCCTGATCGTCCGTAAGAAAAGAAACCCCTCGTGTGTCTCTCTCTCTGTCTATTCGTCTGTCACTGCCAATTTCCTCTAATCTACTCATCATCATCATCATCATATCAGCCGAAAGACGTCCACTGCTGGACATAGGCCTCCCCCAAGTGTCGCCACAACCACCGGTCCTGTGCGTCTCGCATCCATCTTTCTAATCTACTAAGTATACCGATTTTGTTGTTTGGTAGGTACAGTATTTCGGCTCTATATTGGCCTCGCCTTCAGTTGGGCATTTTCATTGCAGCTGAGGCTGAAAGTCTAGAGCTTCGGCTGCAATGGTAACGTTTGCCAACTTGCTTCGAAATGTTCTACAGCCGTTCATTTAGCTGAGACCTGAGACCTACTGTTCGTGAAAACGGACAAAACCAGCAAAATGTGTAAGTTTAGTAGTTGTTATACCTAGCTGGTCTGGTAGGTACTTCCCTAAAACGATCGCCTTCACAATAATTTAGGTTTCACCTGCCACATGTCTCGCTTATCGAGACTCAGGCATGTTATTGTATTTTTATCTATAAATAGTAGGAAACAAAGTCGCTGTCTGCATTTCCGCTAACTTCTATACCACGCAACGGATATTGATTGATACGGTTTGCACATGGTAAGCGCCAGATAAACTTGCAATTAAGTACATCCCAAGCAGCACGCAAGCGTTTTCAACATCAATATACCAGCCTATTTGGAACTTAGAGTTCTTTTAGAGACGTACAAGAGTGTCAAAAAATGATTTTGTCTTTGTAAGAGTGATTAATGAGTTATTATACAGCTCAAACTGTATAAAATACTTATTGAGGGATCCGCGTAAGCTTAGGGTGCTTAAACAGAATATTAAAACTCTAATATACAACTTTAAGTATTTTGTGACACTTCAATCTGGTTTTATCGTTAAAGCTGTATACAGGCTGTATTTTACATGTAATCACTTACTTATTACAGCTCTAAATGTTATTATAGTATCACTTGACACTTGTTTCTGTACAATGGTAAGTGCAAATTCCGTTCTCAAACTTATTTTAATGGCGTAATTGTACACTATTGTAAGTACAGTGGTTTTATGACTTCCGTCTATGAGGGTGTTATAAAACTAAAAAAATAAATGACAGCTACACTACAACATTAGTCTGTATTACTATGTGTTAGTAATACAGACTAATGTTCGCTCGATTGCATTAATTAATATTTTCATTGTGCACAAATACAATATGTAAAAAAATAAAAAGATCTGGTGTAGTCAAGAGGAGGATTGAAAGGGAATATTTGAATATTACAAATTATCAAACAAATAACAGTTACGATAGTGAACTATCATTTATTGAGGTAGATAGAGATCGTCAATGCCATTGACGGCCAACGAAGAGGGTTCCGCAGCAAAAACATCAAAGCAAAAATGGCAAATGTGTAGATTTAGTTCAACTTTCGGAACCTGAAGATGATATATCTTCATGCAGCAGCGCAAGTAGATGATGATGATGACGACGAATTTTCAAGTTGTTTCTATATCTTGTTTCTCCAACATTAGACGCGTACAATGTCTGTGTCACTATTTTGATCAATAATCGCTTTCTTGGCCATCTTAACTAGCCCTTTGATTCCCACAAACTTGGTACAATGCAAAGCCTGTTTTGCCCTTTCTCTATGGTTTCTATAATTTTAAACGGCATATTTTCCTGAAAATAAAGTAAAACAGGTATAATTCAGGTACACACTAATAATACTTAACAATTTTACTTAGGAATAAAATAAAACAACTAAGTAAGTAACTCTTAAGACGAAATGCGTGAGCGCTGATAAAATATTATTGATAAAGTGACGAACGGATCAAAGTCATCTTGAGCTCAGGGTTTTTCATTTTTTTTTTTTTTTTTTTTATTATTGATAGGCAAGCGCTTGACCACTATCTCACCTGATGGTAAGCGACGATGTGGTCGAAGATGGATGGATGGTGGTTCTTATAAGTAACCCTAAAGAGAATTATAAGTTATGCATAAAGAACTGGTATACAGCCTAAGTAATAGAATATTCTATTTAAAAGCTGATTAAAAGCCAATAGCTGTTCAATGTAATCTATTACTTACTTAGTACAGCTATTCAGACTACAATACTCTGCAAATACCGTTTAGGCTGTTTAGAAAATTATCGCCATTTTAGAATGTACAAAAACAAAATTTACAGCAAAACTAAAGGAATGTTTTACAACAGCTAAAGCCGTATCATGATTATCAGCTTGAATAATGATCAGTGTGCCCTCACATCTATTACTTTAAATTATTATTTTTTTATTCTAACCTTAAAAACAAACATTTACTTACCGTATTTAGTATTTTTCTTTATATCAGCTCGATTATTTTGCTGGCGCGTGAATTATTTGCCGGAAACCATACGCAGGTTCACAATAAATTTAAATTGCACTTTCAATTCACCTATATACACCATCAGATAAACAAGTCCACGAATATCTTTTACTTCTAGTAATAAATATTAATAATAATGTCGCCATTCAGTACGTTTCCTACGTATGTCATCGAAAATAGTTAGTTTTATTTTGATTCTTTTGTAATTCTCTTCAAAAACCTATTTAGAACACTTTTCTTTACAAAGTTCTTATAAGATAAATCTGTAGTATAATGGTTTCCTTGTACACCGAATAACAGCTGTAATACAGCTATTGTACAGCTTCTCTATTGCTTCCACAGCTACTATACAGCTATACTAACGCAAAAAGCTGTATAATATGGGCCCTTTTTTTACTTATAAGGATTGTATAAGCGCTTAAACAGCCTTAATACAGCCTCAATATACAGCTTCTAGTATACAAACGAACCTAAATACAGCTTGTATACAGCTTGCAATGCTACTTGGGATTAACCTTGACCTTTCTCTAATATCCCTTCGTAGATACCCGAACAAAAAAAAATGAACCGTTTTTCTAGAGAACGTAAAGGATCACGTTAGCTTCGTGTATTTATTTATGTTTTTGACATTAAGAAGTCGATATACAGTGTGGGTCAATGACCTTTATTGCACATTTATCTGGCGCCTACCATTATAGAAAGAGCGATAAACGAGGAAGGTTTTTGTATATAACTAGCTTTTACCTGCGACTTCGTACGCGTAGGTATATATCCCGTTGTTTCCCGTTCCTGTACAGCCTATACTTAGCCTTCCTCCTGAATGTGGCTATCATATAAGTACAAAAATAATTTTTAAAATCGGTTCAGTAGATCCAGAGATTACCCCCTACAACCTCACAAACTCACAAACTTTACCTCTTTGTTATAATATTAGTACCTACCTATAGATTTGCACTCGTACGAAGTCAAGGAGGGTCGCTAAATAAATCCATAAATTAAGTTCATAAATGTTTAGCATATTCATGAAGTTTGCAAATTGGGGAAGTCCCCAAATTACACTTACAATTTTATCACATTGCGCCATATTTGATTTACAATAGGACTGTAAGTACCTACTTCATTTATTCTTATCACATTGCATGATTAAAAGAAATTGAGTTAACAAAGTTCACTGTATAAGTAGGCATTTTTTAACAAAATGGTACTTAGGTACTTACCTACATTATAATTATTATTGTACATTGTAAGCTGAAACTACAAAACACCACTTACCACGATTCTTTTATTTTGTTATTGTTCAATAACCACAAACAAAGCTTGGCAAAATTGGTGATAAGGTAAGTACCTATATTTAGTACAGTTGACACATCAGTTGTGACACTTTGACCTTGAACTGGCCTCGTAGAGCGGTATTCTTCGTTCTGGTTTTGTTCTTTATACTCTTTTTCGGCTATCCTTGGAAATGGGTCATTTATTAACAATCATCATCATCATATCAGCCGAAAGTGTCGCCACAATAACCGGTCCTGTGCGTCTCGCATCCATCGGCTACCAGCGACCCTCACCAGGTCATCAGTCCATCTTGTGGGAGGCCTACCAACACTGTGTCTTCCGGTACGCGGTCGCCATGTCAACAATACTAGCAGAAACAATATTTTTATGAAGAAACAAACAATACAATAGGTAGATAAACGATACTCTACAAGGCTCTTTACAATATGTAATGAATAAGTACTACCTACCTAGTAATTGTAAAAAGATTAAATTGTTTATTTAGATTACAGCAGACCATCACTCAAAACCAGAAATATAACAGAGCGCTTCAATATTGTTACGCAACTTATAATATTTATAAACTCATTTAAACAGTCATTCTACTTTTATAAAGACGAGCGAATTGAAAAAGTTTACACCAGTCCGAAAATGTTCTTTTTTCTTTTTATAAGCTCTATGGAAGTACCTACCTATAATATGTACCTATAGGCCAGTCTTCTTTCACTTTTTACATTTTGATCTTTAGGACAACAGTGAATAGGTCACTTCTAGGCAAGCGAGTTCCATAAGCGCCTACATCATCGCTTTTCGTCTGTGTCTGTGTCTGGTTGTTGATTTTGTTTTTTTATTTCTCGAAGAATGAGTAACGAGTTGCTAGGTACTTATCGTTGAGTAGGTAAGTACCCGACGGATCTTACGTCATAATTGCCAGTATTAATTGCAACTATCAGTCACGTACTCACTTCAATATTGTCCTTTGTGTTTTTCTTGCGACGAAGACCCCCGATTTTAAACTTTAGCCTGAAAGCCTGTCAAACTTTAGCCCTAATTTCGTAATTAGGGCTTAGCCACGGCGGCAGCAGCGCGCCCGGCTCTGGTTCAATCCATGGTCCGGAGCGAGGAAGCATGGGAAGCCGTCACCTCCTACTGCGAAGCAGTAATGCTAGTGAATGAGGAGGCGGGCCGCGTGAGAGAGAGACAACCCTCACGCCCCCCCCCCCCCCCCCCACAGCCGCCGCAACATAGGGAGACGCACCGGGCGTCGAGAGTCGCTGGGCGAAAAGTTACATGCTCTATGGCTGGGCGATTCCCGGCCAACGTAGGTGCGGGTCTGCAGACGGTGAGCGTTGGGTGGCTCGCCGTCCGATCAAAGCCAGGCCCGGGCCGACGCCGACGGAGCGTTGTGTTCCACGCGCGCCAGTTATAATAATGTACTCTGTGCACGCGCGCCTCAAAGAGATGTCAGCATAGGAGTGGAGGCCCGTTAGGGCCAGGCCAGAGCCTGCCAGGGTTGTGGATTTTGTTCGAAAGAGTCACCGCGGCCCTGAAAAGAAAAGGGCATTACGAGGAGCACGGATGGGTTTTAGTCAGTAAGACTATGACACTCCCTCCCGCTCCACCCAGAGCGGCAGGAGTCATTTGATGATTCCCATCCATAAAAAAAAACACGAATGTTTTGACGTATAGTAACGTTACAGTATCGTTAACGTAGATAAGTGAATTTTGAAAATAAAAACTACAACCCCGAAAGTGAAATTTGTATCATACAAAAATATGAATATACTTAGTTTCCAATTCAAATAAATATTAGATATGTATGAAACGCGTACGTTACCTATTATAATAGTAAAATTCACTCTCATTAACGATACTGTTTCGTTACTATTCGTCAAAACATTCGTGCTAGGTCCTCCAGATCAACTTTATTAAATACGATAGGGCTTAGCTAGCGGCTCTTGAATTATAGGTATTTAATGAAGTTCTTACCAATGTTCTTACCATTGGAAAATTCTTCATTTTATCATCAAGTGTTCTTGACGAGACACCAGAGATGTTATAATGGTAGGTATAGGTATTTACAATACCAAGTTAAGAATTTACAGAGAACTGCTGGCTGAGAATCACACTTCTGAAATTAGAGGTTCTTAGGATAAATTATGGTAGCATGATTTTATTACACAACTTAATATTTTAAAATAGATACAAAAATGATTTCATTTTTGTATCTATTTTAAAATATTAAGTTAAATATAAAAAAAAAAAAAGGTGTAAAAATAGATAATCAATTTTAGTGAACCCATTTGGGTTCACTAAAATTGATTATCTATTTTGTAAAATGCAAGAGATTGCCTTGTAACATTTAAGTCCGCGTTAAAGCCACCAATGTACATAAAGTTTAAATAAATCAATTTCTATTTCTAATTTCAGTGCTTGGCCGAAGACTATTTCTACAACCCTCTAAATGTCACAAGAACCACCCTGACCGGTATCGCGGCCTATAGGTCAGCCCTAACGTTGGACTGGCTGGCAGCCGAGGACCAGAGGCAAAGGGAACTGGCGTCAGCATTTGAGACGGAGCCTGTTCCTCCGGCCAGGAGTATCTCCACCGACTGCATTGGATATGCGCGCCCAGCTTCGGGGAAAGTTGCTCGGCTTATGCTGGAACTTCTGAAGTAAGTCTTGTAATATAATATCTTGTCTTGTTGTCTTATCTTGTCTTGTATTGACTTATATTGTCTTGTCTTTAATACAGGGCAAGACAAGGCAATACAAGGCAATACAAGTCAATACAAGACAATATCAGACAAGACAATAGTCTTGCCTTATATTGTCATTGTCTTGTTTATTGTGTTGTATTTAATTTCTAAATAGTGTTTAACAGTTTCGATGTAGTGTAGACACACACATTAAACACATATATACATTAGGTACACATAACACATCACATACATACACATACGTGTACATTATAAATCTGACATTGCAGTTGTAATAACTGCAATGTCAGATTTGGTTGGTAGTTATCCTTATCAGAAATCAGGAGATCCGCAAGAGAACCAAGGTCACCGACATAACATAACCCCAAGAATAGCCTAAGTTTAGTGCCAAAAGTCAGAGCAGATTGCTAACAGATCGAACGGCAGATGAAAGTTAGGTACTGGAATGGCAACCGAGCAGCGGCAGTACCAGCCTTGGAAGTTCTCCTACAAGGTAGACAGATTATCTTACTACAGCTTCAGGAGTCTGCTGGACACGAGAACCACAAGTTCGGTTGGTATGGTGACCCTCAGGAGAGGCCTTTCCATCATCGAACTACATGACGTGCGACGATGCGCCACTGATACATGGTAGACATCCCACCCATACGCACAAAACGTTTAGATAATGTGTAAAACATTGTGCGTAGGTACAGCTAAGGAAGGCTGCTGGAATCTGTTTGCTGATAGCTATACCACCTGGGAGTCAGAGTGAATAATTTATTTCTAGGCAAGCGTGCTCCATCATCGATCACACATCTCTTTTCGCTTACCATCTGGTGGAACTGCCTCCGTGGTCGAGTGGTTTAGGCGTTTGCCTTGTAACCCGGTGGTCGTGGGTTCGATTCCCACGGGAAGCATACTTTGTAAAGTTGTTTCCAGTTTGGCTAAGACATTGCAGGCTTGATTCGCCTGATTGTCTGATAAAAAGATGATTCCGTGCTTCGGAAGGCACGTATAAGCCGGTGGTCCCGGCCGCCAAATGGCGGTCGTCAAATAAACCATGTCAGAGGTCCTTGAGGCGGTTTAGAAACTCTGACACTTGTGTGTGTGGTGTCGTTAGACCTTACTGCCCACACGATAAGAAGATCTGGTGGAGAGAGGGTTAACCACAAGCCTAATAAAATACAAATGTTTAATAATAGGTCTTTACCTATGAAATTGCCGTTTTGTATGAAAAAAATTAAACGAATTTTTTTCATGTATTTTTTATTTGTATTAATCCAAGTATTCACCCATGCCATCAATCCATCTTTGCCAACGCAGTGGCAGTTTATTGATGCCCTTCTTAAAGAAATCAGCTGGACGGGAGGCAACAAATTCTTCAAAGGCATTTTGTACTGCCTCTCGGGTATTGAATATTTTTCCCGCCAAGAAGTTATCCAAATTCTGGAAAAAGTAGTAGTCTGTAGGCGCAAGGTCTGGTGAGTAGGCCGGATGACGGAGAGCTTCCAACCCCAGTTCTTGCAACTTGGAGACCGTCTGCTGTGCAGTATGAGGTCGCGCGTTGTCGTGCAGGAGCAGCGGAGACGAGCGATTGACCAATGCTGGTTGGAGATGTGCCAGCTTCTCCATCATTGTGTTCAGTTCTTCACAGTACACATCTGCAGTAATGCTCACCCCGTTTGGTAAGAAGCTGTGAAGAATCACACCGGCGCTAGACCACCAAACAGTGACCATCACTTTTCTAGGGGTAAGTTTTCGTTTAGGGCATTGTTTAGGTGCTGAACCAGGATCCAACCAACTTGCTGAGCGCTTGCGGTTATCAAACAGAATCCATTTTTCATCGCAGGTAACAATGCGGTTCAAAATTCCTTCATTTGAGTATCTGTTGAGTAGTGCAAGACACGTCTCGACGCGTACTTCGCGCTGGCGATCATTGAGTTCGTGGGGCACCCATTTGTCAAGCTTTTTTACCTTGCCAATTTGACGCAAATGGACCAATATTGTTTTGACGCTAACGTCGAAAGCTGCTGCTAATTCAGCCGTAGATTGTGTATCATCACCTTCCACAATCGCCTTTAATTCGTCATTGTCGACCAAAGTCTTCGGACGACCGCGAGGTTCATTTTTCAGGTCGAAATTTCCAGAACGGAAGCGAGCAAACCAATAACAGGTGGTGCGTTGGTTTGTAGTGTTAGCTCCGTAAACGTCGTTGATGTTGCGTGCCGCTTGTGCCGCGTTGCTGCCACGACGGTACTCATATTCCATAATTACTCGAATTTTTAACGTATCCATGATGACGAAAAAGATTGAAATGCGATGAAAATGTAACACTAATCAATAAACAAATGACTACTTTTGGAAAAAAAAAATCATGTTTTTAAAATAAAATTAATTTGAAATTAGAATTCTTAGCCAAACAAAAATTATTTTGATTTGAAATGGCCAGTACTGCAGAACGGCAATTTCATAGGTAAAGACCTAATATGTCCTATAGTGGACATTTTAGTGATGATGATGATGATGATGATTCTATAACCTCTATTTATAGAAATTTGGAAGGTGATGAAGGCACAATCGTGACAGACCTGATCACAGCTCTGATTCGCACCAAGTTACTAGTCGAAACGTCCATGTTAGAGGCTGAACCCGATTTGGACTCCCTAGTCAAAACCCCCGCAGTCATGATGGGAGAACCGCACACCACGTTCCCGAGGATCCTGGCCATGTCCTGGATGGCGGTCACCGATCCTGTTACCACTAAAAAGTTCGGATGGTGTCCTATTACTCGGGTAATTACTTACTTTTGCTTTCCCTGGCTGAGTTTGGCAATAATTTTATGGACTTTTGAGAGGAAGAAAATAAATGTTGTTTACCTTACTTATTGTTTTATCTAAGTAATATCTACAGGGTGAAGTACTAATATCTACTACCAATTTTTTGTGATTTGTACTTTCTAAGTTTATCTTGGACTTAACTGACATACGGTGAAGGAAACCACAGTGCGGAAACCTAAGTCGCCTTTCCACATCTCTTTTAGCGAAGAAGTCTTTGCCTTGCAGTAGGGCAATAATAGGCTGTTTTCTATTGGCTTTTGCCCACACGCGTGCTAGCCGATTATCCAACGGGAACATACTACCGGGATAAAAAAGTATCCTAGGTCCTACTTCACCCAAGTCACGGCCTACCCGTGAGCAAAGTTTCATTTAAATCCATTCACCCGATGGGGCGTGATCGACTAACAAACAATAATTAAGCATACACCATTCAAATTAAAAACAAAACATTCGTCGAGTACGATCAACAAAACTATGCCAACACCTGTCTTTAATATTTTTTTTCGTGCCCCAGGTGAACAAATACCTGGCGGTGAGCAAGCCTGTAATGATAGCCAAACAAATGCGGGCCTTAGAGCCCGTCATAGCAAGAGCCCGGTTCATTATGGAGGAGTTCATACAACATGTCACACCCCTCAACATGTACCAGAGGAAGTTGCAGCCAGAAAGTGCAACACACGCACCGAGGGTAAGATGCAACAGTTGATCATGGTACCTATGAACAAGAAAGTAAAGACTAAACTGCTTTGTTGGTCTAGTGGTTGCAGGCGCTTCTACTGAGTATGAGTGTTTCGATGCAACAGTCGATTATGGTACTTATTAAAAAGATTGTAAAGACTAAACTGCCTTGTTGGTCTAGTGGTTGCAGGCGCTTCTGCTGAGTATGAGTGTTTCGATTCCTGGTTCGGGCAAAGTGTTATTGGGTTTTTCCATAAGGATTTTTTTAGTAGCAGGTGAGTCTGGCTCTATATGACCGGTTGATGGCAATAGACTCGCCCCCGGGACACAGGACTTGCCCTTCCGGGAGAACAAGCCGTGATGTTGTGTTTTTGTGTTGTGCCAGGCAGCTAGACAGGTAGTCCTTCCAGATAGTTAAAAACCAAATCTGACACTAATTTTGCCAAGGGTTAATGTGTTACCCAGATCTACTAATACTCAAGCTAAAAAAACCTGCTTCTTTGCAGTCAAAAGACTAATTAAGTCAGTACCTACTCGTTCCACACTCAGAATATAGAACTAACCAGAAAGAGTGTTCAATCACATTTGTACGCAGCGCATTGTGTCCAAAATAACTCGCCACCCGCGCCTTACCCACCCGCGTAGTATTACCTGCGCACCATGACATTACCTCTTTTAGGGTAAAATTAAAACAAGTATTTAGCTGGCAGAGGGGGCACACCTGACTATAACACGCGCGTCGGCCAATGACTAATTGACAATTTAACGAACCGCGCTATTCCGGCGCGGTTTACACTGCCTCACTTTTGAGCGCGTTGACGGTTTCTGGTTTGTTCTGTATTCTGAGGTTCCACATAATTCTGTCATTAATAACATTATTTGTTTTCAGTCAAAGAAATCATCTTCATCAGGACCTGAATTAAGAACACAGCCTACACGACCGACACGAACTCCGAACACGGTAAGTATTTTTTTATTCTTTCAGCCAAGCTAATCTGTTTTTAAACTACTAATAAATACTGTACACATTTTTTTCCCGCGAACTGCATGCTTACCTGACGCGTCCGTAGCTGTCATATCTACCTAATGCTGCCATTATAAAAAATGACATTTTACATTAACAGTGTTGCCGTAGAATAAATCATCTCACAGTGATTCTGATCATTCTATATCTAATTCTCAGGTGCGAGCAATCCATCTAGCCTTAGCTCAGGCAAGCACGGCCCTGATCGAATCGGAATCATTGCCAATTCTTAAATCGGAAGAATCTTCTGCAGCCGCTTTGTGCAGCTTTTCACAGTTCCTTATAGCAACTATTGTGCTTGTTACGTGAATAATAAACGTGCCTTCATGTATTTTGTACCTTTCTTATTACGGAACCAAGGAAAAATGTTAGAAATACCGCAGACAAAACCCTTCTACTTTTTATATTTAAAAAAAATAGTACTCAATTGGTACGTACTACTAGTACTCGGACAACACATTCGTGCATATAATTATGAATGTCGGAATAGTAATAACTACAGCTCAATATCTAGAATTTTTATACAAACTGTATACCGCATGGTACAACTTAATTTGGTCGGGTTATACGCAACGATTTAGTATGGAAAAGTAATGAAAGCTAATTTCTCATATAATGCAACGCTTGGAAATATGAATTTTTGGTCACTGTAACTTCTTTAGAAGTACTAATATTTGTATAAATTTGGGGAGAATTAAGTTTTTAATAGCGAAATCTAGAAATTAAAATTTAACACCGTGACCACGGTCACCCCACCAACAATAATGGGATGAAGTATCTCGTAAACTACTGGAGTACTTTTTTCTTTTCGGTACTAATTTGATCTTGCAGGGTACTAATTTTCTATGTAGGTTTGAGAAAAGCAACAAGCTCCTCAAACTTGGAATCAACATATCATTGTTTTTGAAAAAAAAACAGAATCGTTTGTATCTAAAATATAATTTATTTGATTTTCCATTTAAAATTACAACTTATATACTAATTTGGGATTTGCTCATACACACAGTTACTCAAGATATAAATATAAAGTCATACAATACAGCACCATTTTTTGTACGGGGACCTTATCAAGATTCTAGCAAGGTTTAAAAGGGCTGCCAAAACATCTGCCCCACAACTATGTTTTTTTTTATTTTTTTTTTATTAGAGATGGGTTTGCTCTTGACTCTAGTCAATGTCAGAGATGACAGAGACAAAGTCTACGATGGAGCGAGCTTACCCAGAAGGAACCTGTTCACTCTAACTTTGAAGAGATTAGGGTTGTAAGCATTCGTTTTGTTTTTTGTTTTACTATTTTTACAATTATAAGCTATGAAGCAATGGTCTAGAAAGGGGGTGACAACTGAGTTGATGACTAACAGAGAAGACACATTTCACACCGATCCCAAACATTGGTAAACGGCCAAGAAACAGAATGACAATGATTTTACCTATAAAACTAAGCTAAGTAATAATTAAGTATGCTTGTGATAAGAATTATTATCTTCTAACAAATTCGTTTTCGTAGTTTATTTTCGTCTTGAATGTCGTTAATGATCAGCTGTGCAATCTTTAAATATTTATTTAGATTTATAAAATAGGCAGTAACAAAAATATTTACATGTCGAAAATATATTGTACAAGTAGAATTATTTGAAATGGTGCTTTGCAATCGTTTATATCCGGCAGTTTGCCAGTTCTCATTTAAATTAAACATGTATGCTTAGTTGCCAAAAAAATATTATAATAGTAGTTTTTTTAGCACAATAACAAGATAGATATGCTCACTAATTTAAATCAAGACATCGCAATATCTGTAGTCTTTAATATCATCAGAAGTCTGTACAAATCTTTCACTGTACAGATTATTTATTTAATACACAAAAGTTCTGATACATACACAAATTGTCTAATACACATTTATACTTTCCGTCCATACAATTATTAATTACAATATTATCTACACCTAGTTTTTTATAACCAACAATATAAAACAAGTCGTTTTTAAACCCCTGTAGCGGGAAAGTAGCCTCCAGCCTACTTCTTAGAAATTATTTATTTATGTACACACAATAAACTTAAAAAAGAAAATTCCATACAGATAAAAGAGCACAAAGGTACTGCTTAAAATAATATGAAAGTACTAAATACACAATTTGGTATTCTGCATTTGCAAGCAGCACAGTCAGGAAAGACCAGTTTCCAACATCCGTGACTTATTGAGAAAAATGAGTTTACAATTTGACGCGATATTTTACAATCTTACGGCGCCTGCAATTTTCTGGTGACATCCATAACTTTATAAAACAACCTTGTACTTTTTCACTTACTTCTATAAATAATGTGTCAAATGTATTTAGGTACATTTCAAGATACAAAGATGTTAAAATTTATTTACCAATAACATAAAACGAAAAACGAAACCACTAGCCAACTCCAGATTTTTTTAAATAAATCATGGCAACACATTTGTTAAACTAACTTGTCGATTCACAACATGATTTATATTGCCAGGTTACATGAACACAGGTTCTATTTCGGTACCATAGACTAGAGGTACCTAGTCTATGGTAAGGCAGTTTACATGCCGTTGTACGCCGGTCCGCCGCCGCCCTCGGGAACCACCCAGTTTATGTTCTGTGAGGGGTCCTTGATGTCACAGGTCTTACCTGTCAAATAAATTTATCATGAATAACATACTAAAAAAATAACATTTCGAGTTGTGGGAAGAATTAATATAGGAAGAGGTTATAGTACACACATTTATGCAAATATGCTTTACCAGCAACCTGTTCCGGCTTCGCAAAAGCAGTAGAGCATATTATGTATTGCTCTGCCTACCGTATCCCCCGGGGACCTTTTCTAGTCGACATGTTTTTTGTGGCAGTTTGCACATTGCTCGTAAAGCAGATGTTCTGGAGTAGCGACCGCGTATCGGAAGACGCAGCGATGGAAGGCCTCCCACAAGATAACCGATGACCTGGTGAGGGTCGCGGGTAGCCGATGGATGCGAGACACACAGGACCGGTTGTTGTGGCGACATTTAGGGGAGGCCTATGTCCAGCAGTGGACGTCTTTCGCCTGATATGATGATGATGATGTTTTTTCCGACATTTTCAACAATCATCGTCATTCGTCGTCACAAATCCATTATAACACCTTCTTCCATCCTTCCCCCTTTCAGTGTATGAAAATATATTCGGTTATTTTTGAGTTCATCGCGTTTAGACAGAGACAGATAGACTAACGCGGCCGGGGGGACTTTGCTTTGTAATATGTAGCGATAGTGAAAGAACTTCACTATCGCTACTAGTAAGTAATAGGGGTTGGGTTGGCTCTATTGCTCTTAACTAAGCACAGATCCTGGCTCGAAACTGCCATGAGAATAGCGTATTCTACTAGGTAGAAAAAATATCATTCTATTTAGTCCGTCCGTTACATTTTCCAAAAATTATGGACACGCATTTTTTTTGCCATTTTAAATCGTTAAAAAAAGATAAAGCTCGCCGACGTCACGTCGCTAGTAAAAATTGTACTATCGTTGTGACGTCACGAGAATTTTCAACGCACTGTATC
This sequence comes from Melanchra persicariae, assembly GCA_947386135.1. Classification (NCBI taxonomy): domain Eukaryota; kingdom Metazoa; phylum Arthropoda; class Insecta; order Lepidoptera; family Noctuidae; genus Melanchra; species Melanchra persicariae. Next base: position 8,370,461 of record OX376652.1, on the reverse strand, counting down.
TTTGTAATTTTTATGTTTACGTGAAAAAAGACAAAACGTGTCCTAAATTTTTTGGAATTCTATCTGACGGACTAATTAGACTTTTTCAGTACATTATCTTATATTCTATATTAGAATAAAAGCACTAAGGGCAGGTAAATTGAGTAAGCCGTTCTTTAAAGCCCAAGTTTGATTGGCTTTCAGGCTTTAGCCTATAGAGTTTGGGAAATACTCAATTTCAAATTCTTAATTCAGATATCGGTGGTTTTGTTTTGGATATTTTTTAAAAAGAAAACCAGATTCATTTAGCAGTCGCTGCAAACAACGAGATAGAGTGCATTTTTGTTTTCATTTGATCGAATTAATAGGTCTTTTGACCACTTTTCTATATGTTTCGTCGTAATACTCAAACTCTCATTTGTTTAAACTCAAATGCGTCGTCGCGCCGATTTTCCGAACAAAAATGATCGCGTCGATCACGTATTCACGCGATGATCGCTTTGTATTAGGAAGACGCCTACTGCCCATAAACATGAATTTTGCCCTGCAAATGTAAAGTATCTAAATGGTGTCTTTTAGTATATGGTAACGCTTCACTTACAATGTATGCAGTTCTGCGCGTTGATTTGCAGACGCTGTCCATCACCTGTTTCCATCGGCACGAATTCGTATACGCCTGTAAACAAAATAAGTTAGTAAGTACTGCTAATACTACCGTTAAAGAATTTTATCTACAATCACAACATAATGTTCCAATTTTTCCAAATATGTATTCAAAAACTATTGTATAAACACGTACTTTTTATTACTGTTCAACATTTCCCTTCGATTTTCAAACAACTGCATCATAAAATAACTTTCTAATTTTTATGGCACACTTTTACTTTTTAATTTTTGGCTCATTTTTGGTATCATTGTGTACCGATGCTTAGTCATACGCAATAAGAATACTCTGCCATAGCACATATTTTTTCCGTGGCTGTGAGTTTGGAATAAATTATTTTTTCACTTTTGTTTTATTTCAACTGTATGAGTGAAGATAAAGTAGTGTATGCAACGGCATATAATTAGATATTAAAACACTCGTGTTATAAAACTCGTGTTTTAATAACCCCTTTTATATGACCGTTATACCACGTGCTTATACTACTATTAGTTTATTGATGCATGTCAGATCCGTGTTAATAAACACTTTTTCTTCCATAATATGTTGAGTCTTTTCACATTATTATTGCAAACACCGTAAGATTGTAATAAATCTTTTATAGTTTAGAAACTCTGAACAGATAATTTTAGTGAACATAGAGTGAACAGATAATTTTTAAAACAATAAACGACGATTTGACGACACGGTTGGCGCAGTGGTTGAGCGATTGACTGCTGCGCTGCGTGTCGCGGGTTCGATTCCCGCACGGAACAAATATTTGTATGGCCTACGGATAGTTGTTCCGGGTCTGGCTGTTTGTGTACTAACCAGCTGGGCAGAAGCGGGCTTCAGGTCCATCGAAGACTCCCAAGTTCTGCTTGACTGGTACAGTGTCGTCTTTCAGGGTCAGATGTGCTGGCTGGTCCGCCTCGTGGTTCGTGCCTGGGGAAGGTTACAGATACTTGTGATTATTATAGTTCTCTTCATGTTTTTACCCGACTGCGCTGATAGGCTCGAGATTAACCACAATCTTACCTGATGGAAAGCAATGATGTGGTTGACGATGGAGCACGCTTGCCTAGAAGTAATCTGTTCAGTCTTGACTTGTTTTAAACTATTTTTCAGTTTTTGCTGTCGGGTTTTTTAAATATTTATATGTCGCAGCCAATTAGCTTAATCAGCCGTTTAATTGGTTGCCTAGCCTTTTCATTTAAATGTGCCGATTTTTCAGCGACCTAAGTGACAGCTTTTGTTCAATATCTTTTAATGACTTGCCCATGCCATATAAGTCGCTGATTAAACGGCACAGTTCAATGAAAAGGCTAGACTTTTAATGAAACGGCGGATTCGGCTAGTTGGCTGCGACATTTTTGACACAATTAAACAGATTGGCGTTTCGTAGAATTGGAAAACAAAATATAGGAGAGAGAAGTAATTTTTATAGTTTACATAACTATAAAAATTGCTTCTCTCTTCTATATATTATTAAGTCTTTTTTTGAAGTCAGATAAAAAACGGAGAAGACAGCAGGAGATAAGTTTAACCGTAAAATATACAACGTGTAACAGAATAAACGCAATACCTCTTAAGGGGTCATTGTACTCATCATTATGAACAACTTTCACTATGGGACCACCACTAATAAAAAAAACCGACTGCCCCATACATTTATTCGCGCCTAACTAGACAAAATGTACTGAACAGCTGATTTTTTTTCGCGTTTTCGAGTTTGGTCCCATAGTAAAAGTTGTTCATAATTATGAGCACAACGACTGATTAAGAGGTATTGCGTTTATTCTGTTACACGTCATTGCATAGGCGTGGCCAGAGCCCAGCAGAGGGGCAACATAGGCTTTGTATATAAAAATAAATTTAAAGAACTTGTCCAAGTACCTGTGAGAGCGACTGAAGACAGCAGGTCGAAGGTGATGACGCCATCGGGCTTGGGGTACTCTATCGGCTGGCACTCCTTGGCAGGCTTCAGTCTCGCGTGATCCGCACCTACAAGTTCGTTCAGAGTATTACTTAAGTGTGTCTACGTCGTACGGCATTTTATACAAACTGTCAAGTTCTTATTTTTCGAAATAAATAAATTTAAATGAAACTTGGTATGCATGCGCTATCCAAGGTAGATATTAAGGGGCCACATTGCCCGAAATAAATGGGTTGTTATTATAACTGACCTCCGTGGCTGAGCGTCCAGGGCTCCTTGCCGCGCATAAGCGTGCTGAAGGCGGAGTAGGCGACGCCGCCGTACAGCCCTAGCGACGTGTGGAACGACGGCCGGCAGTTGCGGACTTGCTGCAATTATTACGAATAATCCATTGTTAAAAGTAGTTTTTTTAACTAGTATCTTAAGGTTGAACTAGTCGCGGGCTCGAAAAAGACGCTGTCTCACCGGGCATCGTGCCCGATAGAGACAGTATCAGCGATGAGCAGTTAGACGCTAGTCTACACGCACAATGTCTAGTTGCCACGCACACAAACACTGTTCCGAACGAAACAGCGTTAGACGATGCACGAAAAGTCTATTGGAAAGTTGAGTTTTATAAAAAAAAACACTACATAAATAAATTACAAATTAAGTTTATTGAACTATTTATAATTGAGGTTTGTCGATGCCGACTTTGTTTTCGAGATTTTACGCTTCTTTTAGTACTTATTTACGCTCAAAGTTGCGTTAAAATTAGCAAGAAAAACGAATCTTTGCTGGCTTATAACTTTTTAATGGTATTTTATTTTACTATTCTGTTTGCGTACAGACAAAATTAATAATGAGATAAAACTATAATCATGTTTAACTTTGAATGTACAATGTCAAACAGTGGAGTAATACCCCCCCGAAATTTGCAAGGACAAAATATCGACTAGTGCAACCTTAAGGCGTCGTCCTAATATAAAGCGATCATCGCACGAATACGCGATCGTTTGTTCAGGAAACCCGAACGCGTCGTCGCGCCCATAGAGGGCGCCTTCTGGTTTTTCCGACCAGTGTTCGCATCGATTGCGTTTTCAAGCTCTGAACGCTTTGCCGTTTGTGGACGTCGCCTAAATCATGATAACGCATATTTTGTACCGTGAAATGATACAGGCTGACATAAGCCCAGGTACCCACACACACAAGGCGTTTAGAAACAAACGGTATAGTTTTTAATGCGCCAGAGATGCGCTCAGTTACATTTTCAACGTTGAGAGTTCAAAATCCAGAGCACATTTTTCTAACAAAGCAAATCAGTGACAAATGACATACAACAAACCTTTCGAAAAGTGCAATTTGCTCTTTATAAATTAGGCAAGTGCCATGACCAATAATTATTTATTTATATTACAGACCTTTCACAGATTTTTTCTATTAAGTACTATCATTTGAACCCCAATTGACGCGAAATCTGTGGATGGTCTAATGGTGTGATTTGGTGGTATGGATGGTAATAGCCAAAACGCACATACCTTCAGTTCCTTATAAACGTAGGAGTCCTTGAGTTTGTCCTCGTACTGAGTGGGCACGACGCCCTTATCGTGCGTCGCCTCGCCGGAGATGATGAGGTCCACGGCAGCTTCCGCCGCTAACATACCTGGGAACACATTAATACATAGATTGTTAATTGCCCATCCACTGACTACAATTTTATAAACATAATTTGAAGCAATATACAGTAAAGAAGCAAGCCTGATGAGTTGGTGGCATTTATTTCAGTTAAATCACAGATTTCGTGTCCTTACTAGACGACAATTATCTAATTGTATACAGGGTGAATTTTTAAAATGTTCGTGGATGGTCAAATCCGAAACTGTGTGGATTAGCGAAAAACACTAAAACGAGTCTCGAGCCCGATTTGGATGAAAATTAAACTGCATCATTGGATTTTGAAAAATCGGTATTCCTAGCCAGGAATCGAACCGGTTGATTTTGAAAAACACACACCTTTTATTTATTACACCATCCGAAACTGTCGCTACTAAGGATCAAATTCTGGGAAGTAATAATAATAACACATAGCAAACTAAAGAAAAGCGCTTATTTTTTACTGTAAACGGCTTTGACAGCTCACTTGTCGTACACTTCGCCTAAGTTTTTACTTCGACATGTTTACAGCCGGTCGATTCTGTCGACATCTCACGGTGTACACCTAGGCGGAGTGAACGACAAGTAAGCTGTCATTCCATCTTATTTGTATGGTTTGACAACTCACCCGTCGTGCTACCCGCCCAAGTGTTCACATAGACATGTTTACAGAATCGCACTGCAGAATCGACCGTCTGATAGAGAATTTGAATTTAGAATCTCCTATACAAAATTTATGAACAAACCTGATAATTTTCCAGGATATTTTTTTAAGGTCAAGTGTTACAATAGCTGGTATTAGGCAGAAGTATGCTTACCACTCTTCATAGCGTTGTGCGTGCCCTTGATGCGGGGCACGTTGAGGAAGCCGGCGGAGTCTCCGGCCAGCGCGCCGCCCGGGAACACGGGCGCCGGCAGGCACTGCCAGCCGCCCTCCACCAGCGCGCGCGCGCCGTACGCCACGCGGGCGCCGCCTGACACCCACGGACGGAATATATCATTATTGCTCCCCGGATGACATTAGATCTTTGGCAGTCGTTACGGATTGTCAGAAGCCAGAAAATCTGACACCAGTCTTGCCAAGAAGTACCGTGTTACCCATTTAATGGGTTGTGAAGGTCTGGTAGGCAGCCGCTCCACGTAAAATACTGGTATTCAGCTGAATCTGGTTTGACTGGGAGCCGACCCCAATCAAGTTGGGAAAAAAAGGCTAGGCAGTTGATGGTTGGCAATTACGCCAACGGAACGTTTTGGGAAAACGTTCATTGTGCGTACAACTAAGGAGTGGAATTCCCTGCCAGAGTCTGTTTCCTGATAGCTACAACCCGGGAGTCTTTAAGTCAAGAGTGAATAGGTTACTTCTAGACAACTCCATCGTCGACCACATCATCGCTTACCATCAGGTGAGATAGTGTTCAAACGCGTGCCTATCAATAGTAAAAAAAAATGTTTTGGTATCGTACTTCTTATTATGAATCTATGAAAAAAAATTGCGGGGAACATGGCGGACCGGGGTAGTCCCCGGTCCGCCATGTTCCCCGCCGTGTATAACAAGTCCGCAGGCGACTATACACACAACATGACGTGAGCTGTCAATTCAAACAATCAATGATGAAATGAATTTAAAAAACGATTCACAGAATTACTTCTCGACAAATGTTATTATTCTGTGCAGGAGTTCTTAAATGATAATCTTTTGTAATGGCTACTTGTTTTGTATAAATTTGCATGCTATAATAAGGCAGAATGTACATGGATCCTAAAAGATATTTTAACAACCCATTTTTATGTACCTACATTCTAAGCAAATAAAGAACTATTCTATTCTATTCTATTCTAAATGACAGTTCATTTCAAGCTCACTCCACTTAAGGCTGCACTAGTCGATATTTTGTCCATACTTTCGGGGGGGTATTACTCCACTGTTTGACATTATACATTCAAAGTTAAGCATGATATCGTTTTTAATTCTCATTTTTAATTTTGTCTGTACGGTAACCGAATAGTAAAATAAAAGCCATTTAAAAGTTATAAGCCAACAAAGATTCGTTTTTCTTGCTAATTTCACGCAACTTTGGGCGTAAATAAGTAATAAAAGAAAAAAGAAGTGTAAAATCTCAAAAACAAAGTCGGCACCGACAAACCTCAATTATAGAAGAGTTCAATAAACTTTATTTGTAATTGATTTATGTAGTGGTTTTTTCATAAAACTCAACTTTCCAATAGACTTTTCGTGCATCGTTTTTTCCGTTCGGAACGGTGTTTTGTGCGTGGGAACTAGACATTGTGCGTGTGGACTAGCGTCTCACTACTCATCACTGATACTGTATCTGTCGGGCACGATGCCCGGTGAGACAGCGTGCTTTTTGGCCACGCTTACCAGTGAGTTCGAGCCCGCGACTAGTTCAACCTTAAGTTTTCACGGTGAGATGTTCATAGAATCGACCGGCAGTTTTTCACAAAACTGGAATTAAACCATTATCCTCCTTCTGAACTAGGTAATAAGAATCATCAAAAATACAGAGATTGGTTTACCTTCAAACATCGGCCTAATGTAGGGATGAGTCTTGAATTTCTGGAACTCCCTGAAGGGGCTCAGGTAAGGGTTGCTGTAGTCCAGGCCCACCACGAAGCCCGTGGCCACGAGGGGTGCTTCGCCCTCCGCCACGTTCAGGTGGTAGATGAAAGAGCCTCCGTATGTGTTCTTGTCTAAGGGCCAGCCGATTGTGTGCTCTACTAGGCCGGGTTTGTGGTTCTGAAGATAGAGCATTATGCGTTAATGTTTTTACAGATATACACTTCTGGACACATCTATTGGCCCACCTTAGAGTTTAGGTTTCGATGGCCCCTACCGAAATATGATTGCTAGATTGAACAAAAACTGTTGATGCAGTTTTAAACCTGATACATTTTACCATCTTTTTCGATCGTATTGTTTTAAATTTGAATTCAGAATACCATACGACATGGAGCTACGCCTAACAAGTCGGATATGCGCCTTGTTAAAGGCAATTGATTTTTGAATAAAAAACATGTTTTATCAAATAAAGGTTTAATTTAATAACGCGTGTTGCCTCCATGGGCATCTACCACAGCTCTCATACGATTAGGCATAGAGTTTATCAACCGCTTTATGAAATTTTGAGGGATCATCTCCCATTCCTCTTCTATGGCAGTTTTCAACTCCTGCATCGTCTGGGCAACTGGCTGACGAGCCCTAACACGTCTTTTTAGCTCGTCCCACATGTGCTCAATGGGGTTCATGTCTGGGCTTCTGGCTGGCCATTCCATAACTGTGATGTTCACATCCCGAAGATATTCCCTGACGATGCCGGCCGCATGGGCTCTTGCATTATCATGCATAAAAAGGAAATTTGGGCCCACATAGTCCGCGTATGGTATCACGTGAGGTTCTAAGCACTCAAGAATGTACCTTTCAGCATTTAATGTTGGCAGCCGTGGTCCTGTAACAACCTCAAGTTGAGTTTTGCCGCTCGCGGATATACCGCCCCAGACAGTCCATGAGCCACCGCCATAAGCAACCCTCTCTTCAAAGCAGCATTGTGCGAAACGCTCTCCCTTACGTCGGTAGACCTTCTTCCTTCCATCATTGCCATGTAACACAATTTTAGACTCATCAGAAAAGCGTACACGGCTCCAATCTTGCTGTGTCCAATTTAAATGACTGCGTGCGAAATGAAGGCGCGCTGTTCGGTGGGCTCGCGTTAGTTTGGGTCCATTAGCTGGCTTGTGTGGTACCATATCGCGTTCTTTTAACCTTCTCCGAACAGTTCGAGCGCTCACAGATACTCCGTGGAAGTCGCGAAGTTGGTTTTGTATCTCAATGGAGGTAAGGTGACGATTTCTCAAGCTGGTCGTCACGATGAATCGATCCTGCCTTTCAGTTGTGACCCGAGATCGTGGCCTTCCTTGGCGACGAACAAAGCCGCCAGTCTCTAGGTACCTCCGATAAACATTTCGGACCGCAGATCGACTTAAATTAAGTTGAGCACTCACGTTTCTTTGGCTGTGTCCGGCCTGAATAAGTGCCACAGCTTGGGCGGCGACTTCAGGTGAAGTATCCATAGATTATTGATAGAACCTCACCTTAATGTTAAGAATAAGTAATGTTTGTTGCAAAACCAAAGATATCAATCACTTTTTCAAGAATTAAATCCAAGTAAACCAATAAAACCAAGTTTTCTTAGTATTCGATTGTTTGATATCAACAAACAGGCTCCAAATTGTCTTTTGTTTCTTTAAATTCTGTGTTCGAAATTCAAAAAAAGACTATTGAATGAAATTGTGAATTTGCCAGGTTCAAAACTGCATAAAAACTTTTTGCTCGACCTAATATAAAATTTTAGCTAGGACCAAACGAAACTGAAAATACAAGGTGGGCCAATAGATGTGTCCAGAAGTGTAGTTTAATCTTCTTATAAGGCTTAAACTAATTTTCTCAATAAATGTACCGAAGTAAAAAAATTCACTTCGGTACATTTATTGAGATAATGTACCTATCTAAAATTATGTTAATAGTTCAGAATCGTACCATGCATATCTATCAACAATTCTTGGGAAAAACATTTTAAGAATGCAAAGCATTTTATTTAATAAACATACTTTTATGTAAAAAGTAATAATTTGACTACCCATTTGTAAATGTGTCCTTAATTCACATATTATATCATACAAAAATATGAAAATAGTATCCAATTCAAATAAATATTATGTGCGAAACGAGTTTTACAGTTATAGTAAATTTTACGTTACCTTACTATACATCAAAAACATTCGTGCCCTCTGGAAGTCACCCGGTACACGTCCCACAATCCGAGATGATTCCTCCTCAGTTTAACCATAGCGTCATTGAGTTTGGCAGTGTATTAGTTTACAATTGTGTTGATAAGTCTTTCAGAAACAGAAAAAAAAAGAAAAAATTACCTCTGGCTTAACTTCCCACAATTCTTTGAGTCCAATACCGTATGACTGAGGTTCACTGTTCGCTCTCAAGTTGTACTTCTTTGAGATCATCTTGGTTAGGTGCCCGTGACAACCTGTAATTTAAATAATAAAAATGTACACTCACTGCAGTAATAGGAACTACGAAAACCACTGACAAAAATAGCTAATATTGCCTAAAAATAAAAGTTCGACTATTTAATTGTATTTAAAGAGTTAAGAAGCTCAAACATACGCAAGAGCGTTTACGCCAGACGGCATTTCATACAAACTTTCAAATCCTTATTTTTCAAAATTAATGAACCGATTTTAAAGAAACTTCCTACGCATAATCAGGAGACATAGGTCTATACACGTATATACTTTATTGCTTGCAAGTTTATCTGGCGCTTGCCATAGGTTTTATTAGATGTAGGTATATTATATTATATATCACCATATTAAGATTTATTACAATCTTACGGATTTTGTAATTTTCCATTGACGTATAGATCGGAGAGAAAGTCGCTCCATCAAATTACTGATATTCAGAGATCCAGTATAACCATACTGGAAGCCGACCCCAACACAGAGGATTTGGAAAACGCTTGGCAAATGATGATGGTGTATGGACTACGCCATCTAGTGTTGCATATTCGAAACTTTAAAGTTAAGAATACTCGATATTGCACGATGTAGAATGTGCCATCTAGCGTTGTAATTTCGAAACTTAGAGGTAACATATACTTGACAATGACACTTCTGTGCTGCACATATCCTTTTGTGGCCTCAAAGACCTTTACACACTGAATGCCAACAAACACCTACGTGGAAATTCCTTCAAGTTATGGAGGAATTCATCAAGATAATGATTTGCCTTTGAAGCAACTTATGCCTTACAGAGTCGCAACAGCATGGAATAGGCTCCCGGAAAGCGTTATGACAGCTTCCACACTGAACTGCTTCAAGAACCGATGGGACTAGGGTTACCATCTGACCGGATAAAGCCGGTCTAGACCGGATTTTTACGTGTTAGACCGGACTCCGCCCGGATTTAACGTCAGACCGGATTTTTGTCATACTTGCATGTCCTCCCACGACAGAGTCACTCAATCAAAGAATCGAGCAAAATTTCTTCCCTTTGAAAGTACGAGAGCTTTTTCAGAAACAATATTACCGCAGCTGACCAAACGAAGATAAATAGTGAAATAAAACAAATGTACGAAGAATGTATCAACTACATAAACCTTTGGATAACACCCATAGAATCCTTAAAATGCTTCGAATGGATGTGTTTAAAGAAGGATTTGAAATTTGAAAAAATCACAGATGCTCTAGTGTTTTTGAGGGACAAAGGAATTCCTGTAGATGACGCAAAACTATTTGAAGAGTTCTGCCTGCTTAAGAATTTTCTGAACACAAAGCAGAGTGATTTTTATGACGAGCTCACTGAAAAGTAATGGTGTATCTTTTTTAATACAATTATGAACTAAATTATGACCAATGACAGCTCAAGAGTTTCAGAATTTCTGAAGATTTGTCAATATTTCTTAAGTATTTTGCCACACAACGCACATGTGGAGAGTCTTTTCTCTTATTTTATTGCGAAATAGCTGGAAAAAACAACTTTTTGCATGCGGTTGCTAGCAACCAAAAATATGGGTCTAAATAATATAAGTAAATAAAAACGTACTTAAATACTATGATCTTTATTTAATACAGGTGCGTGACCGGACTTTTTGTTCAAAATCAGGATTTTTAGACACGTCAGACAGGATTTTGCATTTTTAGGCTTGGTAACCCTAGAATGGACAGACTAGATATCTCCAAGCTATTTGAAACACACGCCTCAGCTAATAGCTGCTAGTGTGTTTTAGCAAACATACAACAAACGTGATTTTTTTGCCGGTACGGAACCCTTCGTGCGCAAGTCCGACTCGCACTTGGCCGGTTTTTCTATTATGTACTAAATCTAGTTTCAAAATTATGTATATACTAACCAAATGTACATTTTTTCTGAAATAAAAGTTTTATTCTTATCTTACCTTCAGTAAAGATGGTGATCTTGGAGTGGAACTCCATGCCTCGCTCGAACATGTCTTTAGGGCTGCCGTCCTTGGCGATGCCGACGTCACCTGTGGCGACGCCCTTGAGCGAGCCGTCGTCACGGTATATCAGGTCGGCGCCCGCGCATCCGGGCCAGATCTGTGCGAAGTGACATGTTTTAAGAATAATATAAGTATTCATTCTCTTTTTTATACTCCAATTTGGATGGTAACTGTTTACCATTAATTTTAAATGTCACTTGCGCGTCGTAAGTAGTATTTAGCCAGTTTTAATCGCCAACCTCCTCCCCCACTCTACCTTGTCAGTGATAGTAAGAAAACTTCTTAGCCTCTTTCTTTCGTTATTTACTATGACCATATAAAAGTACTCTGTAACTATGACAGACGAATCAGTCACTATTATCGAAAATAAAAAGTCACTTAATTAGGTGTCCCCTGGTTAAGTGTTAAAAATAATGGTGAACTAAATTTAATTTAGGAGCTAGTATACTTAGGTGCGGTAGTATAGGGGATGTTGGTGAAAACGGGCAAGGACACACAAATAGTTCGAAATAACGTCCCCATTAGGGTGAAAATAATATGGCGTTCCGGCATTAGTAGAATTAATTACACTCTCATTAATCAAAAGTCTTACCTCAGCTCCTGCTGCCTCTGCTTGCTCTGACAGCCATCTCACAAGGTGTCCCAGACGTACTACGTAATTGCCGTGGTTGTAGTTAGGCAAGCCTGTGAATAGGATAATGTCGTTCAAAGGTTCAATGGGTATGTAAAGTGTATCCAGTGCGGGATTGAACTGTCAAATGTCAACATCATTTTGCGTTATTAATAATAGAGTTTAAAACGAGTTTGAATCGAGTGACACACACTTCGGTGTGTCACTCGATTCAAACGCTAGAAGCGCTTGAGCGGGTATTCTTTTGTGTGCTTTATTTTGATCTACATTTAGGTACAGTTCTCGTCAAATAACTTTGCCCCTCTGAAGTTAGCCATTAGCAAAGATAGCGCAGGTGCAGTCACGTAGACAAGCGTAGTAGGGAGCAAGCGGGACGCAAGCATGCATCGAACGTAAACGAGCGACTGATACATAAAATCGCGCCGCCATAATCCCCGCCCCCATGTCTCTTGCGCATGCGCAGTTGCAGTTTGTTCGTAGTTTTGACTACTACGCAGCCACTCATAGCCAACTTCAGAGGGGCAAAGAATTTGACGAGAACTGTAGATGGTAATGTCAGTGATCTGCTCTGTTGATCTCGCGGTCGCAAGCGCGACTGACGAGCGTGTAGTCCTGGGTTCGATTCCCAGGTAGGGCAAAAAGCGTTATTGGGTTTTTCCAATAACGCTTTTTGCCCTGTTGCTGCTTTCTGTTCTGCCTGCTTTCTGTTCTGTGACAGCCCGGAGTTTGGAAGTAGGTGGCGTGTTACCCCCGTGCCTCGGTGCGCACGTTAAGCCGTTGGTCCTGCGCCAGATCATTCGTGTCGGTTCCATCGAAATATGCGACTTGATGGAAGAGGGAGTGCACCTGTTTGCGCACACACACCTGTACTATAATCTGTCCCGCGCCGATGGCTAGTCTTCGTTGAGATTGGCCACCATGGACGAAATCAGGAGGACTACATATTAAGAGATCTTTTCGTGAGTATACTAATACTAAGTAGCTCTCGAAAATTAGTCCCAATTGATTCGATTAATTCATTGGTGTTTTTAATTTGGAATAGTAAACTTAGCAACCAGAAATCCAATGAAAATCATATCAGCATTTCTGAGAGAAGGCAACACACCAGGAAGAGTAGATGGGAGACGTTTGCCCAGCAGTGGGACAGTGTAGGAACAAATATTTGTATGGCCTACAGATGGTTGTTCCGGGTCTGGCTGTTTGTGTATGTGAGTTTGTATGTTAGTGGGCGCGCCCACAATACAGGAGAAATTCCGAGTGTGGGGCAACATTTAAAAAAATTTTAGGTTGATAGATGTAATTTTTTTTTTTTTAACAGCCTATTCTGTCCCACTGCTGGGCAAAGGCCTCCCCAACTCCTTCCAGATCTTTTTGTCCCAAGCCACCTCGGATATATAGGTAATAATATTACATTATTATTTACTCTAATTATGTATTAATTAAGTATTATTATGTTTTTTTTTAGATACAAGTTTTCAACAAATCCACAAACTTACCTGGGAAAACAGGAATAGGTATCCTCCCACTCGCAGTGAGTAGACCAAACTTGTCGGAGGTCACCTCAGTGTTCATAGGAGCTCCCTTGTCTTTCCAGTCGGGGATCAACTCGTTCAGGGCTATCGGGTCCACACAGGCACCAGACAATATGTGTCCGCCTACTTCTGCTGCTTTCTCAAGCAGAGTCACTCTGACTTCCTGCAAATTGATAAAAAAAGTTTTGAATTGGTGGTGTTAACTTAGTCATAAAACTGATAATAATAGCCTTTATTCAGATTATTCAGTATTTTTTGTTTACATTTTCTATTTCTGCATGGTTATCTGTTTGCCAGTTGGCAAAACTGATTAAGGATATTAATGTGGGATAAGCACAAAGATAAGTGATCCTATTTGCTTAACCAATAAATGTAGAATGTACTTTGACTGTATTCAGTAGTTTAAAGATTTATATGATCACATGGCAAATACTTACAGCTCCCTTTTCCTCTGCGATCTGGCGAGCTCTGATGGCAGCAGCCATGCCTGCGGGCCCCCCACCAATGATGAGGATGTCCGTCTCCTCCGCAACTCTCTCCATACTGATGTCTGCACATAACAGACAAGATAATTGACTCAATTAGAAAAGATAAAACTTTTTTTTACATGTGGAAATAGATTAAATTGTAGTATGCAAAGCATGTTCTTTAAAGGACCTTTGTAGACTTCAGCCTGATATACAATGCAATAATAATTTCATGTTTTAGGCAAGAATATTATGCTCTTCTTTAATGAGATTTTCAGATGTAGGTAAGTTAGTATATTCCCATTTTCAATGCCAAGGTTGTCAATAAGTACTAAAATTATAGGCCTAATTCTTAACATAAAACAATATTTAAACATGATCTAAACTTGGTAGCTTTCTATTGCCAAAAGTTGGCAGCCTATCAATATGCAATTGGGTATTTCCTGCCCTTTGCATGATCAATGCCAGATCATGGATGCCAGATAGGTGGGCGATAGGATAATAATATTAATTTAACTATAATGGGGGTGTTGCCATGTGGACTATAAGTAGTAAAAGTCATTGAGTATCTTCTATAAATCTTCAAATTGCGGGGGGTACCTAGGTACTTATTTGGCACAAACAAAAGATAAAAAGCTGCATGGTGTTATTGATTTATAGGTACTGGCTAATGATAAGAAAATTGTAATCTACACTTAACATCTCATTTGTTAGTGTTTTTGAGACTTTTCTTTCATAATAATGATAATATTGCCATCAAGGTCTTACGATGACGTTAATTTTGTTGATTATTTGAACGGGAGGTTATCGCTTACCTTTCCATCGTGGGTCCTTATCTCTGGGGTGTATTGTGTAATGAGTTGTTATCTTTGGGTAAGCATCCGAATACAACCTCTTGGCAGCCTTAGTTAGCCTCCCCACTGAAAGTTTTCAAGAAAAATGCTTAAATACACTACCAAAACAAACCAGAGTGAACTTTGAACTTTTATATTTAGCAGCTTTATTGCATAACATTGTGCACCAAAGTCGTTTAATATTGGTTTTTACTACCTGCTATCACATTATAATTAAATTAGGTGTTCTAATTACCACTAATTACTGAAAAATATTTAAAACCAACTCACGAACAGCTGATAGCAACGTCACTTAATATAACTTTTTTAGCTTAAAACTCTCTGTATTTAACGATGTATAAATTCAAAGACGATTATTTAATTACATTTAGTTCACAACATATGATAGAAACATGGAGATTTTTATTTAAAAAGTATTTTATTTACCCTGACGAGACGAACTAACAAGTGCCGCCGCCATTTTTAAAAACAATCTGCGCTCCGATTCAGAGAACAAAGTCCGACTTTTATGACATTCTTCTTAGTAATGATAATTTTAACAAATTCTATAATTCATTTGAAAAAAATGTATACTATTAAAAACAGGAATGTTTCGTGTAAAGTAATTAATATTTTTCTATATGAATCGTATCCTAACATCAAAAACACACTAGTAAACAAAAATACTTGTCAGTAATGAACATGGAACGCAACATTGTGAGTGGCGGGAATTTTGATTTTTATTGATCGTTATACAAGACCGTCCACGTCTTCCATTCATTCCATGATGGTGGCAGTCAATGATGATAATCTTCAAGAAACTTCATCATCTGTTTTACTGTACGTATTATTTCGAGCTTATGGATTTTTCCATCGTTTAAAAGTACATGTTTTTACGCATGTAGCCCACTGCTCTTTCATTTAAAAATCTCAAAAATACAATCGATTACCTCACCTGCCGTAGATGCTGGATCATACATACAGTAGGTACCTATCTTAACTTAATTTAATCGTTCTCGGAATAATGCACCTTCTTTTTCTTTTCCAGTCGATCGTCCTTATACTGATTGGGCCCAGCAGATGGCTACGTTGATTGTAGCATCAGTGGCATTCATTAAACCCCAGAAAGTACAGGCGTAGGCGCACGTAGGGCACATGGTAAATTCAATAAAACAACGAAACCCTTTTAATTCTTTATTAAAAAGCTTAGTAATAATAAGTTAGATAGAAGCACTACACAATACACATTAAGGCCGTAATACACATGCCTGTAACTTGCACAAAAGTATCCAAGTATCTTGCATGTCATTGGCCATAACAAGTGATTGGTGGATGTCACTATGGCATGCACGCTACTTGTATACTTTCGTACTAGTTACAAGCACGTGTATTACAGTCATTATATCGAGTGGAGTTACTTGACTGGTTTCATTTGCCACAGGCCATCGTTGAGATAGTGGCAGTTCTCTATGCCCACGCCTTTATTCACTTTGGCACTGAAAAGAAGGAATAAGCAGGTTAGTATTTAGATCTTCTGTAATAGTGGTTCTCTAGTGGAGGATGGTCCGTTGATTTGAAACAAAACTTTGGAGAATTTTAAAGAGACAGTGAGAACAATTTTAAGAGCTTTTTACCAGACTCCATAAAGGAGGAGGTTTTCAATTCGATGTTTTGTATACAACGTGTAACAGAATAAACGCAATACCTGTTATGGGGTCATTTGTACTCATCATTATGAACGACTTCTACATAAGGGACCAAACCAAACCATTTTTTTTCGTTGTTCGTCGCGAAAAAAAATCAGCTGTTCACTACTTTTTGTCGAGATATTTATGGGCACAAATATAAGGGGCAGTCGTTTATTTTCGCGATTTCAGTATTGTTCTCAAAGCCCAAAGTCGGTGTCAAAAAAACGAAGAAGCAGAATTAAAGTTATTTTGTACTTTGTAGTGGTTTTTATTTATAAGTCGGTTGTATTTTTTTTTTGTAAAAAAGTTTTCTCTATAAACAACAACTTGGCAGAGACCGGGCAGAGGTAATGCGGGACAGAGGTAATGCGGGACAGAGGTAATGCGGAACAGAGTGTAAAGTCCTGCAAACCTCCATAGAAAAGCGAGGATTCTTCGACCGGACGGGTACCTACTGTGTCCGGTGGGCAACTGCCCGATAATTGATATTTGGACTGTTTTATATGTTCAACTCGCACGGAAAACTCTGATACCGCGATGTAAAATTTCGTTCAGTAGTTCGTCGCTGGCGGGATAGATGGCGCTAAGTTTCTTTTTGTTGCGGTACAAATTTCGCTTCGTTAATTTTTATGCCGCTACAGAGGCCTTACGATAGACTGAGCCGATTGATTGAGCAACATAAAGGCCTCAAGGTTACTTTGTCTAATTATCAATAAATCTTAAAGTGTACTTTGATTTAGAAATTACATGAGCTAACGAAATGGCACATTGTCAATCACGTACATTTTCGACTTTTGACAGTCGTTGGCGACCCATCGCTGATAGAGAACATTTTTTCTAGACCCTCTGATCTGCAATACAAAATAGATATTTACATGTCATCAGTCGACAGCGCAGTACATCCCACAGCCAGGGCATGTTCCTTTCCTTCAGCCATGACAGCAACCACCTGGCCCTTGTCAACGCCGCTCATTCGCGCCCCGGGTGACGTCAGACCCGGGCACATGATGTTGGCACCACTGAGCACGAAGCGGATGGCACCCTTGTCTACCTGCTGCATTGGCAGGAAGAACGGATCTGGAAAAATAGAGAGGCGATATAGAAGAGCGGAGTCTCCCAATACAGGTCATGTTACCCTTGTCTCTTAAAATTGTATGTAGCAGTTTTTACTCAAAAAATCCGAACGCAGAGTCAAAACTGCTTAGTCTAGAAAAATGGAGTTTGAAGATTTTATTGATGAATTTTAGGGAATTTCAACTTTAATGGTTAAACGCTAGGGTGGTTAATGCGCCCCTTAAAATCTCTCTAAATGAGTGGAGAACTTTGAATGAAAGTCTTTGGTTTTTGAAACCGACATCAATGTAACAAAGTTCTGCTGTTGCCCCAATTTATTCGGAGTTGGCTCAGTGCCATTTAATGAACAAAACATTAAATCTCATGCAGATCATCATCTTAATCCCAGCTTAAGCCCAGCCTAGCCTAATCCTAATTTCAGCCGATGACGTCCAAGGACAGAGGCGTCGTTCAAGCATTTCTCTGATCCTTCCATCATAAGTGAGATCAATACTTACACTTGTGCAGGAGCTTCAGTGTGGGCATCCAGGGTCCCTCGCGCTGGCGGAAGAACAACAACTCTCCCGCGCTGTTCACCATTATCTCAATGTGGTCGTGACTGGAAAACATAAGGCATGATATTAAAATCAGTTCAAAGACCCAAATAGAACAATTTGGCGACAAAGAGTACCAGTAGGGAGTACATATAAATATTTTGGGGTATCAAGTGTACAATTTAAATAGGTGGGTAGTTATTGAAACTTGCCAGGGTTGCGGAATTTGTTCGAAAGAGTCACCGCGGCCCTGGAACGCAAAGGGCATTAGGAGGAACACGGATGGGTTTTAGTCAGTAAGAGTTTGACACGCCCTTCCGCTCCACCCAGAGCGGAAGAAGTCATTTGATAATTTCCCATCCATAAAAAAAAGTTATTGAAACTGGAAGGACGTATTTTGCGTTGATTTGTAGCAGTGAACTTAATTGCTTTAAATGAATAATTTCTGGATAAGATGTAGGAATAAAGTACAATCAATTTGGCGAATTAGTTTAACACTTGTAAGGGACGAGCGGTTTGGTAATTATGAAACAACTTTTTATTTATACATACCATTTGACAATCCTGAATGTGTCCTTCTTCGGGAGAACTTGGTCGATGTAGTTCTCTAAGTGAGGGTACAGCTCCAGCAGACGAGCCCTGATGCCCTTCTGCACCGAAGACTTGAGCTGCTGCACGCCCGAGATGCTTTCCTTCTCGTCGAATCTGGAAAGCGAAGAAGATGGAGGATTTAGATACGATACTTTTTTAAATGTCGATTCATCTGACCAGAGAATTTTTTGGATGAATTGGGGATTCTCATTATGCCTCTGTAGCATTGTTCTACAAAAAGAAATCCTTTCCTGATAATCTCGAGGTAGAAGACTTTGAACTCGTTGTACCTACGTGAAACGGATGCATTTCGGCTCTTTGTAAAATACGATGAGCAGTGCTTTTCGGTATTCCCGTTCTTTCTTCAATTCCACGTACGGAAATACTTCGGTCACGTGCGACCTCTTGCAATACTTCTTCCTGGAAAGGAAACACAGGTCTACCTCCAGCCTGTATTTGATTCGGGAAATGGCCGCCCTCTGTGAGTGAACGGTGCACATTAACAAACACGCGGTGATCCGGGTAGCGCTCTAAATTTGGATATCTTTCACGATAAAGTCTAGCGGCAGCACTTGCGTTGCATCTGCATTCCCCATAAATGAGGTGCATGTTCGCATATTCTTGTGAAGTGTAGCGCGTAGGCATGGTAGATAAAAAGGATGCCAACACAAAAGTCCAGAGAGAAGCCAAAGTTGCCGGTATGTTATCAACAAGTCCAATTCACAAAGATTCAAGTCCAAAAAGAGAAGCCAAAGTTGTCAGTACTAAATCAACACAAGCGAATACGAACGTGCGCAGTAGACGAATGAGCGAAACGTACTAACTGGTTGGTGTAGACGTGAGGCATAAATATTGGATTAGGTATGTTGATTAGGTATTTTTCGATGCGAGTCCGTACCTAATCCAAAGCGTCGAGGATTAGGTATGGCATAAAATATTTCTACAGTCTACTACACACACAGAAGATATTCCGTACCTTAAAATGTGGGGGTTAAGTTTCAAGTTTAATTAGCACTGCCGCCAGCGCAATCTATGTAGAATACCACTGGACTTATTAGTGTTCTAGCGATGTATGTCGTAACGAATATACGTCGAAATACACCTTTTGTGTGAATCTACACAAGATGACAGTCCTAAGCCTGTGAGAATGACTAATAGACGACATTTTAAGATTCTCCGCCGCACCATCATTAACACAATGTGCAGGTGCATCTTTAAGTATGAAGGGTAATTTTGATCGCTCTAATATAGTATAAGATCCCGATATAAAACGACCTTCACCGAGATGCTTATTTAATGAAACGTATTTTATATTTAATTTAATATGTCAATAAATATAATCCATATGGGTTGCCTAGCAAATTTCAGTCCAGAGTATGTTTAATTAATAATTTAAAAAAAATATTTTTTTAAACATTTCACCGGTATGATTATTAGATAAATTCTACACCAATCGAAAGTATGAAGCCCATAGAATATGCAAACGTTAGGTTGCCTATTCTTTTCCGGTCACAACTATCGGGTTGCCAGGTATAAACAGGTAAATCTGTACTAGCATTTTGCAACGGTCTGTTTTTTGAATGAAATTTAAATGAAATTAAAGATTATTTTATTCTGAACACGGTGGTATAGGGTTGCCTGCGAAAAATCAGTCCAGAATTGCGGTTGTCGAATTTTAAAAAGTAAAATATTGCTCCGAGTGAATGTGTGCGACTGAGAGGTCCCAATCGACCATCCCGTTTTTTATTTATTTATTTATTTAAGAATGGGCTAGCTCTTGACCTCGATCACGCCTGATGGAAAGCGATTGATGAGGTCCATGATGAAAACGAGCGTGCCCAGAAGATGCCTTGAGGCACTGGTACTCCCACGCGTCGACGAAACACAGCAGGCTGCTTGACGCCGAACTCCGGTGGGAGGGTGGGCGCGAACCAGGCGGGTGTTAGCCCTACCACCGCTAGGGAAGGATTGGCCAGTCTTATAAGGTGTTAGGTGAGACTATCCAGGATGCGCCGAGCGCTCGGTTCAGTTGAGTGTCTGATGGAACAAAAGATGCCATGCGATAGAAGAGGACATAGCATAGCAGCTGTTTAAAGTCCGACCACTTAAAGAAAGAGAGTGCGCATGCTATTTGGGCTTGGAAAAGAAAAGGATAGCGATAGACTCGTATATACTATGCATCATTTTGGAGTAGTTTATTATATTATAGAGAAATAGTTATTTATTTATTTTTTTTAATCAATTAATTTTTTATGTGGATATTTTTTATGTGACACTAAAGTATATATAGTCTGTCAAGAAAGTCATGAAAAGAATGTTTCGGGAACTACTATTTTAGCTGATACTGGCAACACTGAATAATTGTCAAACTGAGTACCTCAACTGTCACTTCGTGGCTTTGTGGTTGATTTTCTATGATTTTAGTGGTATTTCGAGTTTTTTAAGCGTGTGACCGTTTCGAGATAAAATGAATCGAAATGTTTATAAAAGCGGTGCGAGACAATTATATTTAAAGTGTTTCAAGAGTGTATGGCCGAATTTTAAGCTGAGACGAGTAAAGACGATGTTTACGGTCGAACAGCAAAGTTAACCGGTACGTAAATATATTTAAATGTTGAACACAGTAAAGGAAATTATAATCTCTTGTCAATCTTTTGTTTTTAAGTAAAATTTGTCTTTTTAATCATTGTTTATATTTCGTTGAGGTTATGATTGTATTTACGATTTATTATACTACCACTAACCGGTGTTGATGCTTTTGTGTTACTTTTAAGAGATGTTTAAGATATTTGTTATTTAACATGTCTTTATTGATTTCAGGTGTTTTTGAAAGCACAATTCGACGCATAGTTGTCGAATAAATAAATGCACCATATCACTATTACAACAAACAATTGTGATTTAAACCCAATAGAGTTAGTGTGGGCAATAGTAAAAAGGCGAATTGCACAAACAAATGTTTGTGGTCAAAATGTTGCGAAGTTGGCTGAAGAAGCATTTAACTCAGTAACTCCACAAGAATAGAAAAACTGTGTTGACCATGTCATCAAAATCGAAGATGAATATTTTGCCCGTGGATTAACTCTCTATAATGATATAGACAGATTTGTCATATCGGTTAGCGATGATAGTTCGAGTGAATCTGAAGTCAGAAGAGGATGAATTTAATTATGCAGGAGTTTTAGGCAACATTTCGGGAGTTGAATACCTCGCCAGTGATTATTTGGATTTTGAATAATAAAAAATATTCTATAAATCCTTTTTTTTTGTGCAGTTTGAATATTGATGTCAGCTCAATTAAGCTGATATCGATATTCTACCAGGGTCATGTTGAGACGGCAGCGCTGCAGCGCAGAGGCCAACCATCGAACTTTGTGGTAGATAAATGTTAATAACTGAAAGGGCGAAAACAAGGGTTGGTCAAAATAAATATTCTTATTACATACACATAATTGTATTATATTCTAATTATGAATGAATTTCCATGTCATTTGAATGGAAATCAGTTGAAAGACGAATGTTTTTCACCACTACCAATGAATGTCAAAACTCTTTTTTTGCACCTTAAGTGTCGGAAATAAGATAGATGAGTGTCAGATAATCCACATGGCATTAAAGAGACAATAATAATGAATCAGTAATTAATTACTATTTTATAAAAAAAAGTATCAAAACCTTTCAGTCGAAATTTATAGGGATACCATGTAAATGATGGTGGCGCCCTCCTTTTTTTTCATGACTTTCTTGACAGACTGTACATCTTTAGTAAAACAGAAGGTTATAGTGATACATATAATTATAATACTACCCTGATTAAAAATATTGATTGAAAAAAATTAAAAAAATTTACTACATGCAAATTATAAATCTATAAATGTAAACAGAGAAATTGAAATCAATTGAAACTATTGGAAAAAATTCAAAACCCATAAAAGTGAATTTTTTTAATCAGGGTAGTCTTGCAAATTTTATTTTTATTATAAGAAGACAAAATAAAAAACAACAATTAAAAATTACTTCAATTTATTGTAAAAATTAAAAATATATTTTTTTTTTAAATTATTCAGAATCCGAGTCATCGGACATAAAACTACGATCTTCAACTTCTGAATCTTCTTCGTCATCACTCTCTGTTTCACTTTTTTCGACAATGTCTTCTATCTTTAAAGGTGTATGATCCTCAATGAATCCTACTGGTTTTAAATATTCATTTAAGAACTATCCGCAGTTCTCAGGCTCAAGTTTCACGCATATTGGATCCGTTGCATTAATGGCTTAATGCAACGGATCCAATATGCGTGAAACTGGAAATTACAAAAATAGTTCGTAAAATTTTCTGAGTTAATGATATCCAGCATGTTGGTATGGAGTTGGAGTCGGATCCTTTTATTTTTTTAAAAAAGTGCTCGCTGTCTTCTTTTGCAGAGTAATTTTTCAAAAAAATACGATGTCTCGCATCATTCACACAGGTGCAGTTCCTGATACCGTACATACTAGCCGTAAATTCTTGAACGGTCTTCATTTTTTCATCAATGAAAATATCAGCAGCATCTGTTAATGATGCAAAAACTGTTTGATATTTTTCATTTTTAGAAAATTGCTGAAAAGGTTTTACTTTCCCTTTGTGGTAAAAGGCTGCCGTGTAATCGCAACCTGTAAATGCATGGAAGGCGGGAAGACTTTGGCATAATTTAATTCCCAACTTCAACGCTAAATCGGTGCAATTAATGCAATCAACAGTTTGATTATTAGTCTTTCTAGTTGCTGAACAGGCAAGCCAAATTTCTGATTCGATAAGTTTGTGCGTATTTCCTAACAAAATTATCAAAACGTCAGTATCAGAGGCTTTAATTAAAATCCTTGAGCCTGGTTCCGCTTTAGAAGCATAAAAAATAATCCTTGTATCTGCCTCTTCGTGATGACATTCATAATTAGTTTCTTCAGTTTTTTTTACGGAATTTTCCTGAACTTGATAAGAGTAGCAGTGATGGTCGACGGTTAAAAAGATTTTTTTGTTTTGGATTATTGTTACCAAATGGTCATTTTCCCAATAATCAGCCAGAAACAGCACCAGAGCCTCTTTAAAACGATAATAAAAGGCTTTGCAAAAAATTTTTTGGTCTAGTTTGTTGAGGTCCCGAAATTTTGTATAATTTTTAAAATTCGACAACCGCAATTCTGGACTGATTTTTCGCAGGCAACCCTATACCACCGTGTTCAGAATAAAATAATCTTTAATTTCATTTAAATTTCATTCAATAAACAGACCGTTGCAAAATGCTAGTACAGATTTACCTGTTTATACCTGGCAACCCGATAGTTGTGACCGGAAAAGAATAGGCAACCTAACGTTTGCATATTCTATGGGCTTCATACTTTCGATTGGTGTAGAATTTATCTAATAATCATACCGGTGAAATGTTTAAAAAAATATTTTTTTTAAATTATTAATTAAACATACTCTGGACTGAAATTTGCTAGGCAACCCATATGGATTATATTTATTGACATATTAAATTAAATATAAAATACGTTTCATTAAATAAGCATCTCGGTGAAGGTCGTTTTATATCGGGATCTTAGACTAATAGACGTTATAAACAAAGTTAGTATTCACGTTGAGTAACGTTTGCCCATAAAAATACGAAATTTATTCCACCGTTCCACAATTTATCAGAAACGGAACGTCCATAATCCATGCCGAATATTTCTTACCCAATCCACATACGATACTTAATATCGGTAACAGGCCAGTGGATTGAATAAAATTAAATATTCGATCCATGCCGAATATTTCTTACCCAATCCACATACGATACATAATATCGGGAACAGGCCAGCGGCTATATTGAATAAATATTAGGATTAGGTAAATGGATTAGGTATTTTTAAATACTAGGATTAGGTGGATTAGGTATCGTTTTCACCTAATCCAACCCATGTCTAGGTTGGTGTCGGACTGGTAGCGTAGCCATTTGCTTGGCTGAAACTAGTGCGAATGAAACAGATAGATGCCATAGCATCTATCTGTTTCATTCGCACTCGTTTAAACGACGCATCTCCGTCTCAATGCGTGGCGTCACTATCTGTCTCGCTCACTCATGGCAAACATACCCATTATCCATCTCTCTCATCATTTTGCCTTAAAATTAAGAACCTACCTAGAGCTTGTGCGAATTAAAAACATTTTAACTGAGTAAAATCTGATAGCAAAAATCGGGTTACTTGAGGTTTTAATTTTTTTACTCTTTTCTATTGTATGGAACTAACATATTGTACCATTTTAGAATTCTGATTAAATGCGCCAACTTTTAATGCTACTTGCCAAGGCACTCTAGTACATTTTTTTTATAGGAGGGCCTGTCAAAGTCGACGAATCTTGAAAATTTTAAATTCGTAGTTTAACAAATAGTCTCAATTCTCGGGAACTTAAGGCAATTGTGTCATTATTTTTTATTGGGATTCTAGAAATGTTATTTAGGATTACGTTTCTAAAGTTCAAATGAACAAAAATAAAAAATAATAACCACAATAACCGAAAAATGGTACAGTTTGATCAAATTTCTAGGTTTTTCTTAAAATGCCCATAATTTTCAAACTGCATGGGATAGATTTTTTTTCAGATTTTTCTCGTGATGGTTATGATCAATCCTGTCACCCCGTTTCGGCTTGACGTTGAGTTTTGGGACACCCTGTATAGAAGAAGATGAAAACGTTTGCAGGAATTAGACAGAAACACGAGTGAGACAAAATATATGAGATTATGAGAAGCGCCCGTATTCTGCAGACATTCATATGGCCACAATTCATAGAATAAAAAAATAATGAATGAATCTGGAAAGAGGCAGATAGAAGATATAAAAACTGGATAATATGACAAGGACAGGGACAGGGTGTAAAAACTGCAGGGAAAGAGACAAAGAGAAGCATCTGAATGACAGGATATTAATCTTTATTCTATTGCGTATAAGTCAAAGTCAAAGTCAAAGCATTTATTTCAAATAAACCATTTACAGGTACTTTTGAATTGTCAGAGTCAGTCAGTCAAAAACATGAAGCTATTTACACGTTCCAAAGCGTAGATCTCTATGGAGAAGAACGTGCAAGAAACTCCACGGACACTCTTTTAAACCATTTTATGATTTACAATAATCCAGGTTACATTAACTTTGTTGCTTCTATATGTGAGAACAATGTAAAGGAAGAGAAAAAAAAAAGAATTCTAAGTATCAAATAAACTATTGAAATAAGCCAGCGACAGCTAAGAGATGACCAGTCTCCAATGATGGCGCCCGTTCACGAACATGACGCGTGCATCAGCACCATTCAGCTCAACCATTTTGAAGGGAACCGAATGATCCGATACACGCGCCACCATCAGCGAGACATTCGAGTGAGCATGACAAACCCTCAACTGCCCCTGCTCATTCATGTCAAACAAGGAAACCATCTATTAACATAAAAAGGCTCCATGGTCCTCACATTTACAGGATTCCAAAATAAAAAATGCTTCTACTTTATATAAAACTATAAATATCAATTGGTAAGAACAGAAAAGTAAAAGTGTATTCCAAACATTATAGACATGTGGAATATTATTATTATTAAACGTAAAAAGTAAAATAAAAAAGGGTGAGCATCTCCTCCATATATAAAATCCTAACTAGTGGAACCAAGCGGCTGAGGCTGTGGAGCAGGACCGGCATTTAGCCAAGCATTTTTATCAAGGATATAATCTTCCAGTTTATAATATGCCTGTCTACATAGTGTGCGTTTAATGCATGTTTTAAATTTTCTCTCATTCAGTCCGAGAATATCATATGGTATTTTATTATAAAATTTAACACAGTACCCCATAAAAGAAGTGTGTACTTTAGCCAATCTGAATCGGGGTTGATCTAATTTGTTCTTATTTCTAGTATTAAAATTATGCCTGTCACTAATCTTACTAAAAAGATGGAGATTTTTCCGAACATACATTATATTTTCGTAAATGTATTGACAAGGTACCGTCATGATGTTAATATCTTTAAACAGTTCCCTTAGGGAATCGCGCCGACCCAGATTATATATGGCTCTGATGGCTCTTTTCTGCAGAATAAATATAGATTCGATGTCTGCAGCACGTCCCCATAATAAGATACCGTAAGACATGATACTATGAAAGTAACTAAAATAGACCAGCCTCGCGGTATCTATATCAGTAAATTGACGGATTTTTCTGACAGCATATGCTGCTGAACTTAGCCGTCCCGCAAGAGATGTTAAATGAGGACCCCATTGTAGCCTTGAGTCAAGCGTGATCCCCAGGAAAACCGCGTTTTCGACGAATTCAAGTTTCTCTTTGTTCAATACAATATCGCAATTATTACTTTTGACATTCGGTAAAGCAAATCTAATACACTTAGTTTTTTTCCCATTTAATACTAAATTATTAGCAGTGAACCAATTTTGGACCTGCTGTAGGGCTTTATTTACATCGTCAAGATTTGTAGAACGTCTATCTATCTTAAAAATTAAGGACGTATCATCAGCAAATAATACCATTTGTGGTTGATTTTTTAAAAGATGGAGTAGATCATTAATATACACTAAAAAGAGGAAAGGACCCAATATTGAGCCTTGTGGTACCCCCATTTTGACTTTTAAACCCCTTGAATTAACACCGTTTATTTGAACTTGCTGCTGTCTGTCATTTAAATAAGACTTCACTAAGCTGAGTGCAAGTTTACCTAGACCGTAATGTTCTAGTTTTAGGAGCAAGGTTTCGTGATTTACACAGTCAAATGCCTTGGAGAGGTCACAAAAGATTCCTATGGCATCTTGCGCCTCTTCCCACGCTGTATATATGTGTTTTAATAACGTGACACCAGCATCAGTCGTACAACGACCTTTGGTAAAACCATACTGTTGATCGTGTAAGATTTTATTGATGTTAAAATGAATGAGCATTTGATTGAGCATTACTTTTTCAAAGACTTTGCTGAAAACCGGCAATACGGATACAGGTCTATAATTATTGGTGTCTGTGCTGTCGCCGGACTTAAAAAGTGGTATAACTTTACTGTATTTCATTATATCCGGAAAGACTCCTTGGTCCACACATAAATTAAATATTAAAGCCAAGTATGGTGCTATGGTCTCAATTATGGACGTGCACACTTTGATAGACATTCCCCATATGTCTTCGGTCAATTTGATTTTAATTTGCCGGAAAGCTTTTATAACTGTCATAGGGTTGATATGTTGGAATTGGAATTCAACCGTACAACCTGGAACGTTTGCTCTTAATAAACTAAATGAGACCTCTGGTGAAGAATTTAAAGGTTCAGTAGTTTTTGATGGTATTTCGGAGAAAAAATTTACAAATTCTTGAGCTACTTCTAGATTAGAGCTTATGGCACCATGTGCAGTCTCCAGTAAAAAATCAGTGTTTCGTACTTTATTCTTACATGTTTCATTATTAATAACTTTCCAAACTGTCTTTATTTTGTTATCTGCCGATTTGATCTTGTTGCTAATATACAGAGCTTTTGCTACCTTGCAGGTATTTCTGAAAACTTTAGAATATTTGTTTACATATTTATTGAAGGATTCCGTATTAATGAAAGGCTTAAGGCCATATAATTCATATAGTCTTTCCCTACTTATCCTAATACCTTTAGTCGCCCAGTCACTAAATATATACTTAGGGAAAGTATTTTTAGACTTCTTTTCAAAAGTTGAGTTGAATTCTTTTAGAACTACAGAAAAGAAATTATCATAAAATTTATTCGCATCCTCAATATTATGGCCCAAAAGATTTAACTTATTTTGTAAGGAGCCATTGAATCTAACTAGTTTGCCTGTAGTCAATGTCAATGTAGGTAAGTACTTATGTTATTTATATAATTATCTCCTATTACAGAGTCCATTTATTAGCGATCCAATAATAATTGAGTCTGGTATCTATTGACTCAGCTCTGTATGCGAGGCATTGTATTAAGTACCTACTTGTTTTGTTCGTTTGCAATAAAGTACCTATATGTATAATGGTTTGCATGGCTCCGACCAATGTAATGACTGTAACTATCGTAGCACGTTATTACCGCAGTACATGCAAAGAAAGGCTATGTTTTAAGAATATGGAACATGTATAAACGGTCCACTTAATAGCTTTTATGATTGTAAGGATTATCAAATAGGAATCTAAGGGAAATTTTGGAATTCGTATAGAAAAAAAAACGATTGTCCTTTTTTAGATCCAATTGCTTACCTAACTATTTAGGTAAGTACCTGATACATGGTTCTACACTTTAAGTAAGCAGCAGAATCAACAACACAATAAATGAGACTCGCAGCGCCATCTATCTCGACAGCTGCGAACTAACTTGACAAAATCCTAAATCGCGATATCAGAGTTTACGGTGCGATTTGCAAAGCCCGAATATCAACGGTCGGGCAGTTGCCCACCGGACACCAACAACCGTCCGGTTGGAGGATCTTCCGTTTTCAACGGAATTTATATTAGTCTTTACTCGCTGTTCCGCTACCTTCCAAACCTCCACCTACTTATTACAGAATACAGAATAAACCGGCTGTTCTTGGTTCAAATTGTCACTATTATGCATGGAGCTCTGATGTCCGCCAGTTGCAGTTTCGTTAGCGTCGCAAGTCGTAAGTATTATTGGGTCAATGCACTGGCCTAGTTTGGACATAACAGCTACCGCTTTCTTAGCATACACGTGAGGGCAAAGTCCTACTTCGCCATGTGGTAATTTTATGAACATGATAAAAGTTGGCTACAGAGCCCAAGGGTGTTCTGGTCTTCTGGATGAATTCGAAATCTGAAAAGAAGAGAAGGCGCTCATCCTGTTTTTCGCAAACTTTGCAGTTAGATAAAAACATTTACCTGCTATAGACCTAACTACCCAAATAAAGGTAAGTACTTACAATATAAAAATACTTAAGTACCTACCTACTACATTTTTACTACCCAGTTGATCTTTCAGGTTCACGTTTGCTTTACCTAGGATAATTTATGACAACTAAAACTGACATAACCGATCATACAATAACGAAATATTTAGCATGAGGCTTATCTAGAATACATACCTAATACTCAGAAAGAACTATGCATTAGGACAGACTAGCAGTTTCTGCAGTTTGATTGCCGACTGGCTGTACCTACCTACTTAAAATATGGATGGGAAATTATCAAATGACCCTTTCCGCTCTGGGTGGAGCGGAAGTGTCAGAGTCTTACTGATTTAAGTCCATCTGTGCTCCTCCTACTGCCGTGTGCGTTCCAGGGCCGCGGTGACTCTTTCGAACAAAATCCGTAACCCTGGCAAGGCTTAAATGTACCTATCGACTTTCTAATAAAGTGTTCAATAGTTTAACATTTTTTTTCCCTTTTACCTACATCTATTCCTTATCTCCTTAACGTAACTATTGAGTACTTAAGAGCGTGTACGCCGTATGTCATTTCATACAAACTTTCAAGTCCTTTTTCTTCTAAATGCATGAACCGATTTTAACGAAACTTGGTATGCATACGCTAGATATCCAGGTCTAAATAGTTATCAGAAAATATTTTTGAAAAAGAGTTCAGGGGAAAGGATATAGTGATTTTTCACTTTCTATAGAAAACTTAAAATCGCTCTCTCTCTCCCTCTGAAATCTTTTTCAAAAATGTTTTCTGGTAACTATTTAGAACTGGATATCTAGCGTATGCATACCAAGTTTCATTAAAATCGATTCATTCATTTTGAAGAATAAGGATTTGAAAATTTGTATGAAAAGCCGTACCGCGTAAACGCTCTTAATGTAATACGTAACAAAACTCAAATCCAACATGTAACTGTTTTTATACTTATTTAGTTTATTTGTGCAAGGACATAAAGTGGTGAAAGTCTCCTCCATTCATTTCTATGTTATTCTGTCTCCGGCAATTCTACTTCATGTTCTACCTGCTATTTTTTTTACTACACAAATGATCTTTATTTTATGTGGTCTACCTACCTTGTCGAAGTTCCCTACATAATAATATGGATTGGGTACCAGTTCGTAGTGATTTTCGCTCACTTCTAATGCCTATGGTATCTGAAAGCCTAGATAAGGTCGTATTAAATAGGTATCTATTTAATACGCCCATGTGCTAAATGTCATTTAGCGTCGGAATCGGAACAAATAAAACGACAGAATAATTATAATGTACGATGCTAAACAAGGAAGAAGTTCCGTAACATGGCTGGGCTTTATCAGAAAACATGTTTAGAATAAAAATTATCATCGAATACATGTTTATTTATTACAAGTAAAGTAGGCTATCAATTTTCGATAAATAATGACATTGATCTATCTTCATGGACTGTTTCCCATTCTATCAGAGATGCTATGGAGCTCCGTACCTAACCGTAACCGAAGTTTCGGATAGAGGCGGAGTCCAAATGAGACAGTTACGACAGGTTTTTGCACGGCCGAGCCAGGACAACACTACCCGATTTTCTGTTTTACTTTTACAATTTCTTAAAAATCTAATATGTGTACGGTCTCATTACCGTACATTTTTCTGCTTACTGTGTAACCTACTTTAGGCTAACGATGTGCGTCATAATTTAGCATTATAAAATAACATGATTAACCAATTTAATTATAGTGAACTCATAACTGTGTAGCTATCAACAATTGAGAGAAATAATCGCCTTCCACTCTATACTGTAACTTACTTATAACTTAAATAAACTTTACTATTGCATCTTAGTGGAAAGTGTTTCTCTATACTAAACTTACAAACCTTCACGACAAATCGGTGTACGGAGTTAACTACTACAACCCATACAATATGTATTCCAAATTGAAACTATCCAAAACAAAGGGATAATCCGAAATAATTTCATATCCGAAACCGGTATAATATTATTTCTATATCCGTCTCCTTATCCAGATCCGAAACTTCATATCCATAACATCCCTGTTTTCTATAATACCTAATACTTATGTATGTATTATGTGAAAGTAGGTATGGTATAGCCAAAGGCGGAAAAAAGACGTCTGTGGGAATAACCTACGGTCTACCTGAGGCGACCTTTTCACGATCTGATTTCAAGGGATGTCAAGTTTCCGAACTCGTATTTGTTCATCTTTCTTTTACGTCATAATATATATTTGTTCCGTGAGAAGTGAACGCTATTGGTGACCTCATTCGTATGTTAAATAGGCTTTTAGAAGTTCTGCCCCCTGGCCCCCTATGACTTGTCAATGCTCTCAAGATTCCGTTGTGAAAAAGGAATTGTGCTTTTCATCTTTTTTTATGGATGGGAAATCATCATATGACTCCTTTAGCTCTGGGCGAAGCGGAAGGGATGTCACTAAAACCCATCCGTGCTCCTCCTAGTGCCCTTTGCTTTCCAGGGCCGCGGTAACTCTTTCGAACATAATCCGCAACGCTGGCAGGGTGCTCTTCATCGCTCCGTTTCTCTCTCACAACGGAATCATTTTGTATTGCTACTATGACATAGCACTTTGCTCATAGTTACTTTCTTTTCATCATTATAGACCGGTCAAATTCAACGATGCTTTAGTATTTGACGTGGCTGAAGAATTGCTTATGCATGGTGAAAAGAATTGCTAGTCAGCATAATGGCAGCAAGATTATGAGTGTAACAGGGGCTCGAGACAAGTGACATTCTGTCAACGGTAGCGTGGCGAAGGCGATTGTCAATCCGTCAAAAATGTATGGGATTGACAGATGATATTGAAATGTCACGTGATCAAATTCCTACATTTTGGCATTTCGACAGTCGCATTCGCTAATGAAATAGCACATTGTCTCATCTTAGACAATGTGCCTCAGAATAAACGCAAAAACTGAAAAGGCGTCATTGTACCTACTCATAATATGAACACTTTTACAGTGGAAGCATGAAAACGACCCCTACATCGCAAAAAACAACTGACTGCCCCGCGATTCAGGGTAGTTCCCACAGAAAACGTTGTTCATAGTGATGAGCACAATTACCCCTTTCAAGGTTTACGTCACACGTTGCATAAGTCTCGGGGAGCGCCAGGTTTACCCAAAAACAAAACGCAAGGAAGTAAATTCCCCTTTCTAATAACTGGTAAAATATTAAAAGTTGTTGCGTACATTTCAACTATTTCTACAGTCACTAAGCGGTTGTTAACTCAGATAATACTGCAATAGTTTCATATCCAATGTCGAACGAATTGAACAATAAAATCTTTTGTTATGCACCACTAAGCGCAATCTTATTTCTAAACACGTTTGTAGATTGTATTCCATAACATAACATCGCGCCTGTTATCGCAAAAGGGTTAGTTAGAGGAGCACCAATACTACACCCACATTCCACCAGTTATGATAAGTCAGATACTCAGATGTATAATGTACTAGCTTTTGCCCGCGGCTCCGCCCGCGTTGATGTCGGTTAACGTGTAAAAAGTAGCCTATATCCTTCTCCATATCCCAGGCTATACATAATTATATCTGCCAAATTTCATGACGATCCGTTCAGCCGTTTTATCGTGTAAGCGTAACAGACAGACGGAAAGAGTTAACTTTCGCATTTATAGTATTACTAGGGAAGTAGGGATTGTTCACTTAATTTCAACAGTAGTTCGCTTCTTAATCGTTGTTTGTGTTCCTCACAAGTTGAATAATTAGTTCTTATGAGGGTACCTTCGTGTGAAATTGGCCTTAGGCGCAAGTAATATTCTTCTAATGAAGTACATAGATTTGCTTAATCCTGTATTTTTATAGGCTTTATAAAACTTATACTTATAATACAAACTCTTCAAATAGGTAATACTGAAATTACTTAAATCCAATGATGAAGCTCAACATTTTCGTAGAACTTGTTACTTCAGTTTCAAGTGACCCAAAACAAAACTGATCAAAGACACTTCGGAGAAAACCCAGAAGCATCGTTCCGACCACGCGCGCGGTCCGTAGACGCTGTAATTTTCTACGAATCGAGGCTTTTGGCACATTTATTACTTTGATCTAGAAATCACGCTGTAATTCGGAGGTGAATTCCACCGTGATTCACCAGTTCATTATAGACAATGAATTGTCGTGCGACAAAAAAGTTCCAGTTAAGTATCAAGATTGCTTACCTATATTATACTAGGTGAAATTAAGATTGGAAATCAAAATTAATATCAGAGATAAGTAAGTATACTTAGGGTCATTTTCACCAATGAAACTGAACGCGATCAGTACATCTAAACTGCGTTCAAGAGCTGTCAGCGGCAATATTCCATAGAAAAATAGTGACACTGACAGCTCATAAACGTGGTTTATACGCTGATCGCGATCAGTTTGGCTTGGTGAAAATGGCCCTTAGTGCTATTTCGGAACAATCGCACGTGTCTCCTAGGTGGTTAGTATCACACTAAAGTGAAGTTAGCTGCCAATCTCTAGCATCAATTGGAGCAACAGCTCACTTCATGGTCACGTCACCTAAATTTTCATGGCGAGTTTTTTACAGAATCGAACGACAGAGGGCTTTGTATGAGTTTTTTAACGTACTCGATCGTTTTAAAGTAAACGTTCGCTTATATTTCAAATTATATTAAAAAAAAACAACCGGTTGCACTCCGGAAGTGCCGGCAGAAGTGAAAACTTGAACATTAACGTTGTGCATTTTTGAATATTTTGGAATGGTTAGGGAATAATTTTGCACGAATTGCTTTATTTATCAGTATGAAAGTACTATCATTAATGTGGTTAATACAATATTCATTTATATTACATTATCCGTCTGAAGAATTTTCGATATGGTCACGTGTCCTGACGGTCACGTGTCCTGACGCGAGTTTAACATTTTTTACCCATCCCAAAAAGTGCACAACGCCGCTAAAGAAGTTTTCACTTCAAAAAAAGGTTGTCCGTAAGTGTCACCAGACAGCGCTTATTTAGTTTCAATACAAATTGACGTTTACGCTGAGAAGTGAGAACGTAAAAAAACTCGCACTAAGGCCACATAATACCAACTGCTATCCGTACCCTTGCCCAACTGCCAGAAATATTAAGCATAAGCAACATCATGATCGAAAATTCTTTTACAATTTACAAGGCATTTGATCTGCGAGTCAAGAAAAACAGTTGCATGATCTAGACTACTTTCACGAAGCCGTCCATGGATATGCAAGAACGCGTAATTCTGAGACAGTCTCAGGCATGTAATTTCACCTTTCTGTGAACACTTGCCGTGTGTAGGAAAATATCGGTTTTGCTTCAAGATAATGAAGGAAATATTGATTTCACTCCCCAGTATTCGCAGTAACGTGAAAAGCTATCAATCTCTCGCGGAGGAGCTCGTGACTAAATTATAACAGCCGCACGGACCGATCTTCAAGGTAAAGTAACGCTTGCCGAGATTGGTCTGTGGATGGGTGACCATCTTAACATACCGAGACTCCTCCGTGCCTCGGAAAGCACGTTAAGCCGTTGGTTCCGGCTGTCTTGGAGATCTTTGGCAGCCGTTACGGATTGTCAGAAGTCAGAAAATCAAAACCAGTCTTGCCAAGAAGTACCGTGTTACCCAATTAATGGGTTATGGAGGTCTGGTAGGCAGCCGCTCCACGTAAAATACTGGTATTCCGCTGAAACCGGTTTGACTGGGAGCCGACCCCAATATAGTTGGGAAAAGGCTAGGCAGATGATGATGTGGAAAGGGTGAAGTGTGTCGGGTGACTTCGGGTCGGCTTCCAGTCTAAACGGATGCTGCTTAACGTCTGAAGCATGAAAGATGGTCACCAATCCACAGACGAACCTCGGCAAGCGTTGCTTATCATTGAAGACGAATTCATTGTACTGTAGATTTACAAGCCTGATAGTAGAACTTTACATAGGCACAAATCCCAAAATGCAAAAAAAACATAGAGAATTTCAAAGCATACACAACTGTAAATTGAATAAATATTTGTCTCAAATCTCAATTCGTTTTCGCACTTCACAGAATACACTCAATTGTATGGTTGTTGATATCTAGTCATTAACGTTCGCCCCTAGTTTAGACAAGGGGGCATTCTTGTTTTTTCAGGTCTGGTAAACAACAAAGGTCAGCCATTCCATGGACTAGAAACCCATCGTAAACCTATATCTTTATAGCGGTTGACATTTATCGCATTATTATGGCATTAGCAGGTGTTTGAGCAGCCATAGAGGGACAAATACGGTCAAGGAACTCAGGACGGTTGGAAAATAAACTATAATACAAAGGGCGAGTTTTTTTATCCTTGTTATCTGAACCAATGGTTTAAATTGTTTTGAAAATGTCGTTAAAATGGGTTTTTCGATTTTTTGTTAGCTATTATGTAAAAGTTTGGTCAAGCTCAATGGCACAGTAAAAACTAGATATTTATATTGTGTCAATGATCAAGATTAATATTAGATCTAAAAACTTAAGATTAACGTAGGTATTATAAGTACCTACAGGATGTTCAGAAGTGCGTGTTCATATTAAAGGAAGGTTCTGTAGCTGTTATAAGTACAGTATAGAAATAATATGGAAATAAAAAAATATTATTTTTTAAATATTAAGTACCTTACATATTTTTTTTTAAACTATTTAAATGTTCCAAAAAAATCTCTTTTCAAGCAGGCTGATGCAGTTGCTCTGGCATCTAATCTGAGATTGAACTAAAATAGACGCCACCAACTGCATCAGACTGCTTTTATTTTCATATTTTGTTTTGACTTTATAGCAGCTACAGAACACCACCCTATAATATGACCACGCAATTCTAGAACACCCTGTATAGGTGCCCAAAATTTTTGAAACAATGGGTAACTACGGATCAAAAAACTCTCCTTATTAGCAATAGTATCTAGTCTACAACTACCAGGTTATCTATGTAGGTAATCGAATCAATACTTTTAACGAAATAGATAAATCTAGTTTAGCATTATTGTTTATTTCTGTAACGGTCACGCGATGGAACGGTCTGAAAGTCTAGAATTCTAGATAGATTTGTAGAGCGGCATCAATGCCACCACAGGAAAAACTAATGAAGCGAAAATTGAACCACAACAAAAAAAAACGCAGTCCCATCTATCCTGCTAGCAGTGAACTACTGAAAGAAATCCTGCATCGCGGTATCAGAGTTTTCGGTGACAATTTAACAGTCCGAATATCAACTATCGGGCAGTTGCCCACCAGACAATACCCGTCTGGTCGGAGGATCCTCCCTTTCAATGCGGAACTTTACACCCTGTTCCGGATACCTCTATAGACTAGATCAGATATGACCTAAATGACGTAAGTAGATGAACACCCACCCGCACGCACAAAACATTTTGGGTATACAACTTTAATTGTGCGAAGGTACTCGTACCTACTGCTAAGGAGTGGAATTCCCTGCCGTAGTCATGTTTTCTGATGGCTAACAACATGGGGTATTTCTAGTTAAAAGTTAATACCTTCAAACGGGGTGAAAAGGAATGCCGGGGTGAATCGGGACAAAACTTCAAAGGGGATTTTTACGTTATTTAAAATAACTCTACGCACATCAAGTTTCATTAAAATCGGTTCATTAATTTCGAAAAGTAAGGACTTGAAGGTGTGTATGAAATGCCGTCCTCAAAGACGCACCCGTTCAGCTGTTATTATTAGCTAAGACTGCCAAGAGCTCCTCATGGATATCTTAAATTCGAAAGTGAGCTAGTTCGTCTCTTCACGTAGCTGCGTAGACACTAGACACCATGTCTTGGAATAGTACCTAATTGATACTTTTTCGCGAGCGAAGCCGCTGCACGCTGGCTTAGTAATTATACCTCACAACGGCGTTTGTGAGGTATAATTACTAAGCCAGCGTCATGTCAAAATTTCAAATTATATTATAAATCTTGCATAATAGTAGATAATAACAAAGATTAAAAACACGTAAATCAGGCGACACACCGGTGTGTCGCCGGGGCTGGAGCGGTATGCTTTCAAGCAACTGAGGGTTTAGTGTGAGTTTTTTAACGTACTTGATCGCGTTAACGCAAACGTTCGCATATTATTATGTCAAATTGTATAGAAAAAAACAGGTTGTCCGTGAGTGTCACCAGACGGCGCTTAGGTATTCAATTTCAATACAAATTGACGTTTACGCTAACGCGATCGAGAATGTTAAAAACTCACGTAGAAATTTGTTAACAGGTGTTCTGCTTCATTTAGTTACTTAACATGACCTATATGACCGCAAAGTATGAATGTTGCTTATAAAAACTAGAAAACTATACTGTCCGTCGAAAACCAGACTCGCCTACCTTTAATTTTATACCTTATGATATTGGACATAAAGGTCATAATTTAATGAATAACACGACAATAGGATTTATATTAGCAATTTGCGCCGGTCGATATTTGTTGCAATTTTTATGTATGATTCTGGTAATTATTGGCTGCAAGCATACCTACTTATTACCTTACCGAGCTAGGGTTGGCAGTTTTGCAATTAGCGGTGTGACAAACTTTCTGCATAGAAAACTTTAAATAAAATTATTCTCACTACCTATCTCTCTAAAACTCTTTATAACATTTTAATCCTACGTACCTTGCTTGCTAAGTTTAATTTAAATCGGTTGATACATTTCCAAGAAGAGACTTGAAGTTTTTTATGAAACACCTTGAGAAGTAAATGCTTTAAATTCTGAAAATAAAATAACATAAGTAACATCAAATAGTCACTCTTTGCTTGTGGCCTCGCCTCGGTCAAAGGCTTCAAAAAAAGAACACTGTTCCTATTAAATAAAAAAGGCTATCGTAAATAACTCCACACAAATCTTACAAATCTTATCTTATCTTTTTGGACTGAAAGAGAAATGTGACCCTTTGCATGTAAACTTGAGAAGCTCACGCGACAACCCTAGGCTACGACGCTGACGGCGACCGCGGTCACCACGATACCACATGAAACCTTAATACAGAAAGCCCACTTCAGACAAAAATGCAGGACAACACCTTGACAAAAAGCAAATGAAAAAAAAACTTACAATTTCGAGATTTAAAAAAATCTTAAAAAAATACCTGCAAAAAAATCTTAAAAAAATACCTGCAAAAAAATCTTAAAAAAATACCTGCAAAAAAATCTTAAAAAAATACCTGCAAAAAAATCTTAAAAAATACCTGCAAAAAAATCTTAAAAAATACCTGCAAAAACATCTTAAAAAAATACCTACAAAAAAATCTTTCACATAGACCTACATGGGCACAATTATAAAACGCCAGAACCTGGTGCACGGTTTAAATTAGAACCAGCAAGGAAAACCACGATTAGTCTTTAAAATAACAAACTGGGAACAGGCTATGTGTGGCCTGTGGCCGACCTTTGCTCATCAGAGGGACAATGTAGGTTGAAAAAAATGTCTGCAAGTTATTCAGAACTCAACAACGCAGAGATCAATATGAATTTAGTCAAGGAGCGCAATTTCTAATCTTTCCCTCAATTTCTCTCCTGGTTTCAGCCAATGTTTGGTGTCAGTTTCGTCAACGGCCAAGCAATCACTAATCTTGGCAAGACAGAACAAGACTACACAGTAGATCTGCAGAGTCATGCATGATAGATACTTGATCACTTGACTGAAATTATTCACTGTCATATGCTTTAATTTATTTTAGGGAGTTGGAATTCTGTCCCCGCACTACTTAGTATCGATACGTCCAATGTCATCCTGTCACGTGTCTCACCGCTCACGTTTTTACGAACAAACCTGTTTGTGACAGTTTCTAACAACACGCTTTGATTTCTATACATCGACGGTTTTCCTGTCAACACTCTGTGACTCATCCGTTCAGCTACAGCAATGGACAAAGACGCACTGAAATGAACTCTAAATTTACCGTTACCCAGCGGACTGTGCATACTAATAGGTACTCACACGATGTATAAATAAAGTAAGGTGGAACGTCCGTTTGCAGGCAGACGGTGAACGAAAAATTTTTGGTTGTGTATTTATTTAAAGTCTATATCAAGCGCAATTAGCCTTTGGACTGAGTCGATACCAGAACCGCAATGAATCACGTTCACGTGAAAGTCAGGCTACCTAAACGATTTCAGTAAGTTATTATTAACAAAAAACTGGTTATCTCTCTGAACAGTGCCTGACTAACAGTTCGTGTTCATACAATAACAAATACCACATAATTGTTTATTCGTTTCAACATTGTAAGTAAATAAGACAGAGAAGGCAAGTGACGTAACTTTGCTGCGACATGTTATGATGTTGATACACATAATCATTTGCTGGAAAGAGACAAAATACCCGTCTATGAAGCTACGAGAGTATCGGTTACGTATGGTATGGCCAAGTGAACCTTTATGTAGGAGGGACATTCTATTTTGGAAAGCAGGCATAATGACTAGCAGACAGACAATCTCGCTTCTGACATATCATCACATAATACAAGACATGTGTAGATTCGACAAATGACCACTATCTATGTATTCTATCAATATCTTACCGTGTACATTTAGGTGGAGTGAGCTGAGCATGAAGTGAATTCATGAATCATTCCATCTTGTTTGCATGCGTTGACATATGGTACCGAACCAACTTACCCAACATAAGTTGGAAAACGCTGGTCAATTTAAAAAAAAATATTTTACACTGTCCTAAAGTGTCATCAATACTCATCAAAGACTGAATAAGAATAAGAATATTTTATTTGTATAAAACATGGTACATTTAAGGTCTTATTAAATATAGGATCAGGATCTGACATGTTTTGCCATATCCTGGCATAGAAATAGAAGGCCTATTAAGCCATGTTTATATTCTAGAGATAAGTTTGACTAGACAGTATTCTCCTCTGAGGCCCTGAGTCCGTGACTGGCACTGGCCGCAAAATGTAAGGGATATTCGTGTGAACCGACCGACACCGCCACATCCTGCAATTTATGGAGATAACCGTGGTAACAGAAGTCATTTTCGCTACAACCGTTAAGTACAACGGTTCATTGCAAAGTCCCCCATGTTCAACATAGCGTGGCCGATACATGTATAAACTTGGACGAAGCAACTGAAGTATCAAGGACTAAGTGTATCTAGCATAATGGCACTTCCTAGTAAAACCAAGTATCTTCAAGTGTTTTTGTTACCAGGGACGTCTTGACAAGGAAGAATGAAAGGACATGGGACAAGAACGGTAATGATCAAAAGCTCGAGACGCCAGTTTATTAAAACGACAATGTCAGTTGAGCTAAAAATATTAACAGTCTGATAAACAACATTAAAAGATATACCGTCTCGTGTCTGTGCGATACAACAACGCTATAAAATAAATTCCTGTTTGAAGACTTTGATGTAGTGTTTACTAAACAAACTCGTCATTCTCACAAGAAGTAAGTAAGCTGCCTACTTATTGAAACTACGCACGCTTTTTCCAAAGACGTCAGTAATAAGGGTGAAACAGGAAAAGAGCTGCTTGATAGGTTATCACAGGCCTTTAACAGTGATGAAATAGTCTAGATAAGGTATCTTCGCATTTGTTGATGGCCTGTCAGCTCACATGAAGATAACTGAACTGAAGAAGGAACTCAATGCTTTTAACAAGCTGTATGTTTTGTTTTTTTAATTATAATTGTCTAGCTGACCCGCGCAACTTCAACTGCATCACATTTTTCATTAATGCTCCGCTGCTATTGGTCGTAGCGTAGCATTTTATAGACTTTGATTGTCTTTGACTTATATAGATAGGCTTGTGTTTGACCACAATCTCACTTAATGGAAAGCAATGATGGAGTCAACAATAGAGCACTCTTGCCTAGAAGCAACCCATTCAATCTTGATTACTTCTTGTCTTGCTACACATCACAAACTACCTGACTGTATGGCAGTCAACTCATTAAAAAAATGGCGTAGAGAAAAGTAAAACAGTCAAATTGACATAGCCACAAGTTGTTACGAACTTTTGAATATCCAAACAGCCATTTTGTATTTAGTATAAACGAACCGGTTTGATGAGTCTAAAAAGGGGGTGACTACTGGCATGCCGACTAATAGAAGTACGGAAGCAGACGAAATGCGAATCCCAAATAAAATGTGGAAGGGTATAGATGAAGATAAACAAACAAAGGTTGAATTAATTGTCGACATTGTATAATATGCAAAAGGGCGAAGACACGACCATACTTAGCTGAGTCTTTGAAGGTTACTTTCTTTTGTTAAGAAAGATAATAAGAAAGCAAAGGTATTCTATTTTTAGGCAGCATTCATAAAAGTTTCATGAACTTTTTGCTTTTTGCAATCTCCAAAGATATAAAGGATGGGTTGGGATCAAAGGGCATTTCCAATAATAAAGTCAAAGCTCTTTATTTTTTGTTAGATGTAATAGCAAGTTACAACTAAATAAGACGCACCTATATCTAGAATGTAAACAACGTCTAGAATAACACTGATAACGATGATTATGGCGACACAGTTATGCACATACTTAAAGGTACATAGACTTGTAATCCATATCTGCAATGCACTTACACAATCTATGGTACCTATGCGGATATATTTTTACTTTTGACCTATTTTGTACATCTAGTGCAAATTCTACAAATTTTTAAACAATGTTCGCATTCGCATGTCAATCGCAAATTGTCAAAAAAGCTTTAATTTTCATACATTTTTTATTGTTTGCGATTGAGATGCGAACGGGTGCTTGAAAATTTGTAGAATTGGTCCTCTGGTATCGTATCGCATCACGTGTTTGCTTACATTGTCTGGTATCGAGTATCGATATCTTTCCAATTACAATCCCAGTGTAATCATGAGACTGCTGACCATCTATATTGGGTGTAAACAGTAAACATCCTTCGTAATGAGAAACAGTAGTGTGTACGTTTAAAAGACAACCATCAGAAGCATTATACTCTTCAGTCTTGACTCCTCCTTCAGAAATTACTAACTGTTTGTTCATTCTTGATCGAAGTTGTTCATGTTTAAGTAGCTGGTAGTGTGAAAACTATCGTTACTGTTGGTCTCGGCTGTTATTTGTGGACCTTTGACAGTCGTTACGGATAGTCTGAAGCCAGAAAATCTGACACCAGGCTTGCCAAGGGAAGTGTGCTGTGTGCTTGCCTGTGGATGGCAGGTAAACAGTCGCTCCATGAAGAAGACTGACTGACTGACTGACTCAGCTGCATCCTGGGAAAGACTTAACGGATTGATTGGTAATGATCCGTATACTGTCTCTCTTTTAAAAGACGCACATCAGTGTAAGGAGAACGTTAAATCTCATTGATGTCGTATTTCGTTTGATCTGATCACACCCTGAAATATTGCCGACTAATAAGGATGTTTCCTGAGTAAAAAAATATGATTCTATTCAATCTGTCAGTAAGATTATCGAAAAACATTGGACACGTATTTTTTGTTTTATCAAATCAATAAAAATTGACCGAGATAAAACGCATCAAAGATCAGGAGAAATGGCTTGTGACGTCACTTTCCGGGAAAAAGTGTATTGATCTGTGACGTCACACGAGTTTTCAACGTACTGTATCGTTTTCATTTTTTGTTTACGTGAAAAAAGAAAAAATACGTGTCCAATATTTTTTGAAAATCTATCTGACGGAATAATTAATTTGTTTTAGGATACATCCCTATTACAACCCTATAACATACTCGCATAGCCATTTAGCCCCATAAAATTTATTTCGTTCGTCCGACTAAACCATCTAGTCAAGACGAGCTATTTCGTTACGTATTCCATAATATATTATATCAGTGAAACCCACTGGTGAAACCCCCATAACTTTCCAGAAAGCATTATCATCAAAGATAGAAAGCTTTCATACTCGCTAGAAGCGCTACATTTTTCCGTGAATCACTTATTGCAGAACTATCTTCCTCATAAAAAGACACTTGTATTAAGTCATTAAATATGTCAGTTAATGCATAATGTTTATACCTAGACCCTGGCAAATTTATAATGAATCGTTACATAACAGTATGATGAATTGATGATTTTCCTCATTGTTACTCCTTTAATTTTCAACTGTTAAAACAAAAACCAAAGGGCGAGATCTTGGCGACAAGGAAGCAGTCGTCAAATAGACAAGACACAATCACTAAGAAAGTAAAAACATTAGAATAAAACACAATATATTAAAAAGGCGACAGACCTTGAACCACATACATCGATCGGACAAGACGCGCAGTACCGTTGTCGTACCACACGTATCTATTTGTGAAGCAAAAGAAACTTCAGAAGAACCACACTAGACAAACCGTAGTGGCAAGACAACGAGAGAGTTCATAGCAGTCTACGCCAAACCATCGACGCCAGTATTTCATGATCGGATACACCTAGCATGCTATCTAACTGTAGCCCTGAAGATCACCAAAAGGTTAGGTACTGATATTGAAGTAGGTACGCCCGGCCGATTCTGTAAACATGTCGAAGTGAAGGCTTAAATGAAGTGATCACGAAGTGAGCTGTCAATCCATGAAATCGAGATGGAATGACAGCTCACTTCGTGATCACTTCACCCAAGCCTTCACCTTCACATGTTTACAGAATCGACCGGCTGATATCAAAGTGTAAAAGAGTTGTGTTATTAGTATTATCAGTTGTATTATTTTTGGTGTCCAATAAAGTAAATTCTATCTTTCTTATTTTGGTCTCGCTACCCAACCCAACCCTGAAAATATCTAAACAACATAAATGCAGACGTAGTGCATTCAAGACCAGCAAATCTGTGATTTGTGAACGTTCTTCGATCATCGAATGGTTCTTCTACATCTTCTTGTATTGTGCTATCTACGTAATCGTCTGTCTCAGTGGGAGTCGACGCACGACGCGGAAAAACACATAATTCTTATCCACTTATAAACGTCTCTGTTCATTTCTACTTCAGGAATTTCACACTCGCGCATTTGGTTCACAATTTCATATTGTGTTGGCAATCGCACACCGTTATCATCGTACTCAACTGCATGGCACAACAGGGCACAGGAAATTGCACTGCAATCATGTTAATTACCAGATATATTTTTTCCTTTCATGCTATAAAAAACATTACAACTACAGCTCGGCTTGGCTTATCGAATAACTTGCGGATTAAATTGTGGAATCTACTATAATTAATTTAATAAACGATACCTATATTTCTGCTTTTGTGTTGTATTGTGCATGGCTGGCTGTGACTTAATAGGTAATACCCATCAATCAGGAAATTCTAACGATTTCTGGGGTTCTGTTTTAAAACTAAGCCTAGGAGGCTACCTACCTA
Organism: Melanchra persicariae; assembly: GCA_947386135.1. Classification (NCBI taxonomy): domain Eukaryota; kingdom Metazoa; phylum Arthropoda; class Insecta; order Lepidoptera; family Noctuidae; genus Melanchra; species Melanchra persicariae. The sequence goes on along the minus strand of OX376652.1, from coordinate 8,325,653 downwards.
CTCTAGAATATAACATTCTAGTATTTGCTACGGCCTTTCAATCATCCAAAACTTTAGCAATTACCATATCAGGGAGAAGCAGTTTAATTTACTTAACTTGATAGACAGAATTGGGTCAGTATGTTAGTAGTACAAGATAATCTAATAATTCTTGCCTAAGTCCCTCTTTATTTGGTTAGTGTATACCGATAATGGATAAAGTGGCAATGGGCTGGTCCCCTGAGGCCTCGTCTGTCGAAGGACTAATGGAAAATGAAGTCTGAAATAGCTTGCGGGATGTATCACAGCATTCATAGCTGAGTTAAACTTACAAGTGTCTCAAAGGAACGGAAGATCGAAGCAGACTTGGGCACAATCTGTTTTAAATATGGTAGGTTCCTAAAAAAACTGTTTAGTCCGACTGTTAGAAGTGAGATTCCCAAAAAAATATTACCACGATTTATTTCTTTTGTCACTTCATAAATATGAAGGCTGAAATTTTTGTGTGACAACACGTCTATAAAAAGTTAGTGTACTTACCATTTTTTACCGAGAAGTAGGTAATAACTTGATTTGATTTAAAGTAACTAAATACGTGATGTGCCAATTTTGGCTAAATAACAGCCGCACGGGTCGATCTTCAAGGTTAAGCAACGCCTGCCAGGTTCGGTCTGTGGATGGGTGACCATTTTAACATACCGAGATTCCTCCGTGCCTCGGAAAGCACGTTAAGCCGTTGGTCCCGGCTGTCATTTGTAGATCTTTGGCAGTCGTTACGGATTGTCAGAAGCCAGAAAAAATCTGACTCGAGTCTTGCCAACAAGTACCGTGTTACCCAATTAATGAGTTGTGGAGGTCCTACCAGACCTCCACAACCCATTAATTGGGTAACACCATATTTAAAATTGACAGCCGCTCCACGTCAAATACTGGTATTCAGCTGAATCCGGTTTGACTGGAAGCCGACCCCAATCAAGTTGGGAAACTGTTTTCTAATATTTATCTTAGACCATTCATTAGTTTAGAGTTGGAAGCCCATGTTTAACAGTGGATCCTGACGGACCGGCATAATTCTAAATTTCTGATGAGGTATTTGATTGACTGAACATGTTTAACATGCGTATGATACCAGGAACACACACACACACATTGGAACTTACATCATTCCTAAGCACCTAACGTAACGGTGGAATTTATTACTTTTTGTAGCTTTTAGACCTTTTCGGATTTTTGTGTAAAAAATATAGGTTTTAAAAGGATACTTACCTCTAAATGAGGGTTCTGACAGAGGTTGGATTAAACTCAACAAATGCCACCTGAGAACTCTCGAAATTTTCCAGAACAGACTAGGTACTAACAAAGGCGCGGAATTGTAAAAACTATTCTATATTATTCTACCCCAGTTCTTCCATTGTGCGGAATTGTGATGCTATTATCTGGGTCTGTTAATAAAATACCTGAACATTTTGTCTGGCTGACTATGATTTTCAATTTTAGATACATCCAATTGGTGGCGTGGATATGTGGCTGACGCAGCCAACTAGCTTGAATTCCGCCTTTTAATCAGCAACATAGGTAACTGATATGGGCAAGTCATTAAACGATATTGAACAAAAATGTCGCATTTAAATGAAAAGGCTAGGCTTTTAATGAAACGGCTGATTAAGCTAGTTGGCTGCGACGTGGATACAGCGTTACAGCTACAGTTACTTTGTTAGCTTCTTCAAATATACTTTTTTATATTTTTTATTATACTACTAAGGTACTAGCTGTCTCCCGGGGCTTCGCTCCCGTCAACTGGCTACCTACCTACCTACCCTACACCTACCCTACACCTACCCTACACCTACCCTAACCCTACACATACATGCATGCAAATAATTCTATTTTATTGAGGTATTTCTTTCCGACTTGCTAGACAAAAGTTGTGATAGCTCGGTTAATATACATGTCATAAAAATAATTTATAGCCTATAGCACTCAGGAATAATGTAGCTTTCTACCAGTGAAAAAATTTTTAGAATTGGATCATTAGTTCCAGAGATTACCCCCTACATACAAACTTACAAATTTTACCTCTTTATAATATTAGTACAGATAGTATAGAAGTATAGATGAATGAATGAATACTTATTTGATAGATGTTATTAAAACAGTAATATTTGTGAAAAAAATAATAAAATAATAAAACTCAAAATTCTTCTATCCTTGTCACGCAAATTTTTGTTCGTACTAGATGGTGCAAATTTTCTATGGCGAAGCTTGTGAGTGACGTCACCCGCAATTCGTGCTGTCTCTGTTTATCATAGATTTTAAAACGCTCTTAACTGAGTAATTTTTTGAGATTTTTAGACATGTTTTCTTACTGCGTCTTATAATAATTATGTTCTTTAGGTTTTGAGAAATGCAATAAAAAAATAAGTCAAATAGGTACCGTATTTGTACTGTTGTAACTAATACAGAATGATATAAACGAATGTTATTAATAATCCGCGTAAGGTAAACACGTAAATTCCAGCAAGTTATGCATAACAGACCTCAATTCAAACAATATTGTCAATGACACCACATAATAACACCTCACTCAACACCCTTTTTGGTTCTACCGCCGTCCTACAGGACAAATAACCATGTTGACGATAAAAATAATTACCTATATAAAATTATTTAAATAATAATTATGTTAAAGTATACCTATATATTATTTTAATCATCATCATCATCATATCAGCCGAAAGACGTCCACTGCTGGACATAGGCCTCCCCCAAGTGTCGCCACAACAACCGGTCCTGTGCGTCTCGCATCCATCGGTTACCCGCGACCCTCACCAGGTCATCGGTCCACCTTGTGGGAGGCCTTTACGAAAACATTATGTATGATAGAAAGAATTTACACCTTTTTAGTAAAAGAGGCGACAAACATAATTATGCTACTCGAAATAGGGACCAATTAGTTCAACCAGGTTTCAGACTGGCTAAAGTATCCTCATCTTTTATGGGGTACTGTTTAAAATGTTATAATAAAATACCTCCCCATATATTAGAACTAAATGAGACAAAATTTAAATCTTGCATTAAACGCACACTATGCAGGCAAGCATATTATAAGTTAGGGGAGTATATTGAAGATAAAAATGCTTGGCTCAGTGCTGGTCCTGCTCCACAGCCACTAGGGCACACAAAGTAATCTGTTAGCATTTGGAAATATTGTTGGACCGGATGAAGATTGTAAGAATGCAATATTTTTCATTGTATAGACTCAATTTACTTAGCATTGTGTAATTTCATGCATAAACTGCACATTTGTGAGTACTATGTACCTTAAATTTAAACTATAATGATCATTTTGGGTAGGTCTTTGACTTGAATGTACCCTGGCGATTGGGAATGTCATGCTCACTCAAAAGTCTGTCTGATGGTGGCGCATGCGTTGGATCATTTGGCTCCCTTAAAAATGGTTGAGCCAAATGGTGCTAGCGTATGCGTCATGTTCGTGAACGGGCGCCGTCAGCTGAGACTGGTCATCTCTTGGCTGCCATGGTTTATTTTAATTATTTCTTTTTACTCCGGACTCTTTTATCCTGCACGTCTTTAACATTGTTCTCACATAATATGTATTATTTCAATATGAATGATGTAACCATAATTTTGTAACAAAATATTATTTTTAAAAGAGTGTCCGTGGAGTCTCTTTCTTTCTTTCTTGCTTTCGTTCTTCTCCATAGAGATCTACGCCTTGGAACGTGCAAATAGCTTCATCTTTTTGACCGACCGACCTTGACAATTCAAAAGTGCCTGTAAATGGTCTAATTGAAATAAATGCTTTGACTTTGACTTTGACCTTCCAACGCTGCGTCTTCCGGTACGGGGTCGCCACTCCAAAACTTTTCGGCCCCATCGACCATCTCAATGTGCCCTGCCCACTGCCACTTCAATTTGGCGATCCTTCGGGCTATGTCGGTAACCTTGGTTCTCTTGCGAATATCATCATTCCTGATTCGATCACGCAAGGAAACACCGAGCATTGCCCTCTCCATTGCCCTTTGGGTGACTTTAAGCCTTCTGATGAGGCCCATTGTGAGCGACCACGTTTCGAGTCCATAGGTCATCACTGGCAACACGCACTGGTCATAGACTTTTGTCTTGAGACACTGTGGTATGTGAGACGAGAAGATATTTATTTTAGATATTATTTTAATTACTTATAATTATTTATTTTATTTTATTTTACACAACTTTTATTATGGGACCAACCCCGAAATCGCGAAAAAAAATTATCCGTTCAGTATTTTGTCGAGTTATGCGCACAGAAATGTCTGGGGCAGTTGATTTTTTTTTCGCGTGTTCAATGTTTGGCCCCATAGTAAAAGTTGTTCATAATGATGAGTACAATGACAATGACATAAGTAGTATTGCGTTTATTCTGTGACACGTTGTATTATAATTTAATTTAAATATAAAAAAGGGAATCTGACTGACTGACATATCAAAGCACAGCCGGACGTACTGGGACTAGGAACATGGAATTACACACAAAGGTGAGCCCTATAATAATAAGTAGGGATTTTTGGAAATTCAACCTCAAAGGGGGAAAATCGTTTGTACTAGGTAACTCTGTTCGGATGAAGTCGCGGGTGAAGTGCTAGTTAAAGTTCTTTTTAAATTACATCGCTGTCGTTCATTTTTAGCTATTGTATATGTTGGCATGTTAGCATAAATCTTGATAACGAACGTGGTGACTCGTATAGGTACTTAGTATTCAAGCTTCTCTTTCGTGGAAATAATTAAAACTTCGGTTTTCTTTGAAGGTTAATTTACTGTTATTAGTACGTAAGTCTGGGTTTTTTTAATTACTGGTACGGAACGCAAACAAGATTATGGAACGATTGTGAAAAACAAATGTCTTTCATAATAATATTTAAGTACATATCAGGTTAACCAAAAACGCATTAGGAAGCTAACAAGTCCATTTAACATTTGAATTAAATACACGTAGCTAAGCTGCTGTATGCAATGCAATCAAACCACAGAGAAGGTAAATACCACCTCAAAATAATGGTAGACTGTTGAGTAACTCCATTACAATAATTAAACACTTGACAGCCAGGTCATGACGTCACGCCAAGTCAGACAGACAAACCAGAAGAGCTATAAAACAACCACTATGCACTGTAACACAACGCAGTAGAGTTCAACATGCGAAACAATGAAAACACAGATAAGTTCGTACAGTCCCGTAGCAGCAGGATCCTCGCATTGTTCAAGGACTTTTAAAACTAGGTTAGATCTGTAACATAAATGTGTAGGTGAAAAAGATCTACAGATGAAAACAAAAGCAAGAGTTGGCTGCTGCGGATTTTGTTCGAAAGAGTTAACGCGACCCTGGAAAGAAAAGGGCACTACGAGGAGCACGGATGGGTTTTCGTCAGTACAAGAGTCTGAAACTCCCTTCCGCTCCATCCAGAGGGGAAGGATTTGTTTGATGATTTCCTATAATTAACAAAAAAAAAAACCATGGAGGCTACTATAACGCAAAGTCGCGGGCAAAAGCAATAATAGAAGTTCTCTGTATTTTGTGATTCTATAATCCCCATTAAGACTCCGAAAAGCATGTCTATGAATAAACCGTCTACGAAGCCAGGTGGCCCGCAGCAGGTGCAACGTAGACAGGTGGGGACACTTCGATGAGCCAAAACACAATGCGGCTACTATGGAATGAACACATTAAAATCGATGCCACTCTCTTGTCCTATTCTCCGTGGATTTTTTTATTTCTGATGAAGGTGATCCTACTTTTGTTGACCTCGATATCACCTGACGGTAAGCGACGGAACTTTGAAAATGAAAGACCACAAAGGATAAAATACTTTCTAGAATCATAATATGTCGCAGCCAATTAGCTTAATCAGCCGTTTAATTGGTTGCCTAGGCTTTTCATTTAAATGTGCCGATTTTTCAGCGACCTAAGTGACATCTTTTGTCGACCGTGTCACTTAAGTCGCTGATTAAACGGCACAGTTCAATGAACAGCCTAGACTTTTATACACAAAGAAGACAGACCATAAGTGTCAATTGTAACATGATTTAATTTTGTGGTAAAGATGCTGATTCAGCAATGTACTCTGTATGTTACGGCTGACACGAAACGATTAACCTCCTATTTCGGAGACGTTTAAAAAGATCGGAACTCTTCTTTGAAAAATTCAGTCGAATTGAGAACCTTTTTTGAAGTCGGTTAAAAATGATGTCTAGTTGACGAAGTGACCAATACTTACAGTGATTAACGTATTATATAGTAAATTTCCACCAAGACTTATTTGCAAGTAGATATTGCGGTCACAAGAATAAGGACAAATAAGTTTATCGTTAACAAAGCATTTTCTAACGAATTTGATTCACATAATTTACCGTCTTAGCATTCAAAAAATTATTCTCATTGGATGCTATGTTGCGTTGTAAACAATTAAAATAAGTACCTATATACCTACCTAGGTTCTTGAAAATAAAGGAGCAGTAGTCAATCTATCAAGATTAAGCGGCACTAATGACATTTTAATGATCAAAAATAACCTATCTATGGACAATAGAACTTTTGTACACAAAGAAAGTCCAAAAGGTGTAATTACCACAATCCCATTTAAAATATTCTATACAGACATAACAAACGATGTGAATCGTATAAAAATATCTATTGTTTGTTTTGCTGGAATATCTTTGTGGCTTGTAATACGGTAGACCCAAGTGAAACTTGACCGTTTACCGTAAGAATCCCGGACTGTGTTTCACAAGAGAACAACAGATACCTAATACTTCGTAGTCACTGTTCTAATGATTTAGATCTCATGATATGTAACAAAATGGCTGGCATAATCTTATATGCAAGGACAATAAAAAAATTCGTGATTATTTTCCAGTATCTACCTAATAAAAAAATATGTACTTATCTGTAGGGATAAAAAGGGAAGAGCTGATTGAAATCAAACAATGCTTCCACGTCGCTGTTAACGGGAAAAGTGCCCAAAACACTGGTCGCAATGCCACGTTGAATGGCAATGCTGATTCTTTGGCCGAGTAAAAGGCCAGCATCCTGGACAAGTGAAGAGTCGACTAACTCCGTCCGCTCCTCCTGCCAATAACACTCTAACGAAAGGTTGTTACAAGAACTATTTCTACTTCAGTTCGCTTTCATGAGGAGAAAGTTCTCCTCATAAATCTAAAATTAAGGCCCACACGACTAATATGGACATTGGACATGGAACATCTCCAAATCTTAAGCGCCAGTTTTGTCACATCAAAATGTTGATAGCTAACAGTACACATGTGTCGTAAACAGATTTGGCACACGCCACATAAGGCACACTTTGTAAACATACATAAAAACGGTGCCAAACACGAGACCGAGGTCTAAAGTGAAAGTATGTTACGTAAGCTTGTATAGACGGATTTTAAGGATTACACAATTAAATGAAGCCTTCGGGTGGTAATTGGAGCATCACTGGGCACTTGGTCGTTTGAAAGGTTGCACACGCTCATGTTTTGTGGAGTACTAACTTAGATATTTTTATTTTATTTTCAGCCTGTTCTGTCCCACTGTAGGATACCGACAGGATTGGTCCCCACTTGCCCAAAGCCGGGAGAATTAAAAGGAAGAAAGGGACGCGTTTGCTTTGCTACGACCGATAATGACTTATGCGTGTGCTGTATTCGCACACACAAAGCCAAAGCAAATCCACAGGATGCAAGTAATCCAAAACAGATTTCTCCGAAAAGCCACGGGCGCCCCGTGGTATGTACGGAACGAACGACTTCATGTCGACCTTAAAATCCCGACCCTAAAACAGTTTATGAAGCGCCTTACAAAGCGTTTCTTCGAATCCCCTGAAAAGCACCAAAACCCTTTAATTTCAAAGGCAACCCAGTACACTCCCTCTCGCATTAGTAAGATTCGCCGTCCTCGGCATACACTCGTCGAATCCGACGACGAGATCACAAAGATTCAGGAAAGCTGTAGGGAAACCAGCACCCTTAGAATAAACAGATATAGACCGCGTTCCGTATACCGACCTCGCCGCCGAGGTCCGTCGCGACGACCCACTCAAAACCCTCCCCGACTTTTGCAAACGAGCCAGCCCGCGCCGCTGAGCCTTTAGCTTTAATAACCCCTAATTAATGAAACCTTCCCTTGCTGTCCCTAACTGACGCCGCTAAGCCGAGGTCGTACTCCACAGGGAATGCCCTTAGTGAGCGGTCAGTAGTTTTTAGCTTGTAGCTAGTTTTGTTGCCTTGGCTGGGGGCCTTAAATTCATTTGAGGCCACCACAGGTTAGTCCGGTTAAGCAGTTAATATCCCAAGTGCGTTAACTTGCTAGTGGTCATACCTAAAAAAAAAAAAAACGTTTGCTTTGCAGAGGAACAGAACAGATAAATACTGAATAATGGCAAACAGACTATATAGGGTGTATAGCTCCATCATCCCTCCTCGCTCGAACGACTCACGCTTTAACACGTCATGGTAGCTCTGAAGAATAGAACGAGTTCAGACCAAGTTTAGTCTGATTGCCATTATTCTTTGCCAGTATTTATCTGTTCTCTAATTGAGAACACACAATATGATTTTGAACAGCTCAATTCTCTTACAGAAAATAATAAAAATAGAACATTTCCAAGATGTTCTAGGGAAATAATTTTGATACTACTAAAGAATCCGTCTGCAGTGCGATTCTGTAATCATCACACGGTGTAAATTAAGGTGAAGTTCACATGAAAAGTGAAATGGAAACGGAATGACAGTTCACTTTATACTCACGCTCACTGCACCTTAGTTCACCTACACGGTGAGATGTTGACAGCTCATACACCGGCTGGATTATCCAAGACCATTACAAGACAGACAAATGGACTAAAATAACCTCACTTATGTAATACTTTAGCAAACCTAATAACCTTTACAATACAAACATTTGCAAAATATTTGGCCATACCCACTTATCTAGACGTCCTTCATTCATATTACATAAGGTTATCAACATTTTGGATGACTTCCGCACAGTTCAGATATCATTTTAATAAATTAAAACGATACAAGGCAAGGATTCAATAATATTATCATCGCTAATAAAGGAATTTTTATATCATACTACGTAAATGCGATGCATTGATATGACACAGAGTATTATATAGAAAATTCTCTTAGGCGCTGGACACACAGAAAATACGTAAGGCGAGGACGGGGCACGGACATATGTCTCTTCCGCATCCCTTGCATACAAAATGTATAGAAGCGTCGCGATGCAAAACATATTATTATAGGAAGGACAGGGCGCAGACACGACGCTTACTCGTCTGCGCCCTATTGTAATTTTGTAAAACATACAGAAAGGACGAGGCACGGGAGCGAGCGGACGAGGGACGGGCGAGAAGGGGGGTGCGGTAGTGTGGGCAAATGTGCCGGGGCTCGTACGTCGCTGTCACACACAATTACACCACCACAATTAACCTCGTCACGTCCGTGCCTCGTCTTTTCTATATGTTTTAAAAAGTCGCGACTGCGGGCGCCTCGTCTGTGCCCTGTCCGCGCCCCGTCCTTGCCTCATGTCTTTTCTGTGTGTCCAGCGACTTAGAAATTACGAGTTTGAGAAATATCTTCTGTTCTAAAGAACCTCGACTGTATCTACCTACCCATATCTACATGGATTACCCTGTATCATGTACTGTCTGTATCGGGTCTACAGCTTTGCCCAATTTTAAAAGTTCTGTATCATTTGCATGTTATCCCTTGTGTCCAATTGATTTCGTCTCATGTTTTCAACTGTTATGGAATTATGGAGCTTTTGTATGTGTATTTGTGTTATATTATGAATGATTGATATGTCGCAGCCGAATAGCTTAATCAGCCGATTCATTAAAAGCCTAGCCTTTTCATATAAATGCGCCGATTTTTCAGCGACCTTTTTTCAATATCGTTTTGACTTGCCCATGTCACTTAAGTCGCTGATTAAACGGCGCAGTTCAATGAAAAGGCTAGGCTTCTAATGAAACGGCTGATTAAGCTAGTTGGCCGCGACAGATATATCCTTATTAATGGCTTGTGTATCCTTACGACATCTTCTATATCTAGTAGTCTACCTTTGCATATGGCTTTCATCAAACTTTTCGTGCAGACAGAGTACGCTGAAGTGCTCACATTCCAAAAGTGATAAGGCAAATTCCTGGTATTACGCAGTGCGTCTAACCTCTGCCACCATCAAGGAACGATGAAACAAGAACTATTTCTACTTCAGTTCTCTTTTGCCTCCATCCTTACAGGGCATTATATCACCGTACAGAAATTAAACATTAAAGAGAAGAAAGAAATATAACAACTGCTAGACTGAACTTGAAACAGATAAGATCATAAAATGTAGAAAAAAAGACAGAAATATAGAAGAAACAGCACTATAGACTGATACCTATTGAAAATTACTCTTTTAGGTCACACTAAAAAAGGGATAAATAATTGGACCTAGCGCGATTGAATGCCAAAAACCTAAGCAACAAAGCGATATATAGCTATGACTAACCAGCTAATATTTTATAATCTAGTTATTCGTCCCACGTAAACACGTAACAACTAATCAACAAGGGATCAGAATCCCGCGACAGTATCGGTAACAGAGAATTTCAATTTACATTCTATTAAATACAACGATCCCCTTGTTGACGTCAGAACAAATTGCGCAATGGATGGCAAACGCCCGTTGATCTAGTTCAGGGGTCCTCTCAAGGTCACATCCTAATTGGAAGATATTGAAGTTGGTACATAAGCTTGGTACATACCTAAACTGTAAGTTCCTCAGTCGCTTGATCGCTTCACAATAGGAGTGCTAAGTACAATCGCAGTTAAAATAGGTTCGTCACCTTAATGTCTGCTTTAATGTTCTTTGCTCTCGATGGAATCTGACCTACTTACATTCATTTACAAGAAAATCTGAAAAATCTTTTTTTGTGCAGTATGTGCCTTTTTTATCGCCCCCAATCCATTTTTGGTAAATTTGTTTAGTGTACAGACACAACGGTTTCTTCTATATTATTTCAGAAAATGGCGAAAAAACTAACTAAAAATTAAAGTGAAAATTCAGAATACTATCTTATTACACATAGGCTTACATGGTCTTGGCACTTAGAAAATGTCAAAGCTAGTGCACGGTTCGAATTGGTAGTTTCATATGGAGAAGAACATCAAGAAATTCCTCGCCTATTCTTTAAAAATAATGATTTAACAATGTTTCCATGTTAGAGCGTTATTGGTGGAAGGTTATTTTGTCTTCAAATGATTAGTTATTTATCTATGCAGTAGTCTGCTCTCTGCTCAGTGCTCTAGCTTGAAAATGCCCTGAAAACTGGCGACGATATAAATGACTCGACTATACCTTTTGTATGAGAAATAGGTGACGTAAAAAGCGACGGAGCTCACGGAGCCATTGAAGTATTCTCCGATAACTTAAGTAAGATCCGGCCCGGGAATAGAGGCTCAAGGTGAAAGGAAGTATGAAAAACTTAGATGGTAAAGGTTAAAGTTTGGAGCTAAACAATATCGATTTTATAATAACCGAGATTTAAAGACTGTCTATCAATTTATCCTATCAATATGCATTATATAACTCTTGCGTTTCTGAGTGACTGTCAGACAACGCACAGCCGAAACTGCTGCTGGTCGTAGAAAGCTGAAGATTGGCATGTAGGTTCCTTGGGGAGTCTACACTCCCCAAGGAACCTACATGCCAGTAACGAGAGAGAATTTCCCGAAATTCGGATATGCGCGAACGAAGTCGCGGTCTAAAGCTAGTTGGTAGTAATACAAGCAAGAGCTGGACGAAAAGTAAAACTATCAAATTATTTCCTAGAACTTTTAGCCCTAGAACGGCTCATATAAAGTGGTCAGTAAACTGGACAGTGACTTCAAGGTCGATCTATCTCATAGATTTAAATTTGAATATTAAACCTTATGAGCATTTACGACCTGCGTTAGAGCTCAGAGTGTGCGTTAAGGGGTTGAACAGATTGAGGCAGATCTCTGAGTTTGCTACTTTTGTTTCTATTATGCCGATGATTTTGCTCTTGACCTCGATCTCGCCTGGAGGCAAGCTGTCGATGAAGTTAACGATGGAGAGAGTGAGCCCAGAAGATGCCTGTGTACTCTTTTTTAAGGCTGACGGGTCATAGGTGTTATCCATTCAGATTATGGAAGAAAGTACCACTTTTTGGATGTGTGCATAACAAATATGGGACTTATATAAAGGAGAAGCGCTTAATGGGACTTAAAGTCTGCTGAGGTTTTGTATTGTACATGATAGTTCATTTGACAGATATAATCATATTACTTTTCTTCTATTTCCTTTGGTCAGTGAGTAAAGAACGGAATATTTCAGTTAGTCGGATTGGTTTGTCATAAACGTTATGTAGGTGTTACTTCTAGCCAGGTGTGCAATATGGCACTGATCCAATTCTTTCAGCGGGTTATAAACATGTTTGTTTGTTATCGTAATTACCCAGTACCTATTAATGATGTTTGTCCCATTAGCGACAATATTTGGATTTCAATTACTTAAGAGTTTTGCTATAAACAATCGCCTGGTCGTCAAGTAGCCGAACAAAGTCGAATGATTAACGTAGATACGTCGCAGCCAATTAGCTTAATCAGCCGTTTAATTGGCGGCCTAGCCTTTTTCATTTAAATGCGCCGATTTTTCAGCGACCTAAGTGACATCTTTCGTTCAATATCGTTTAATGATTTGCCCATGTAACTTAATGTCACTGATTAAATGGCGCAGTTCAATGAAAAGGCTAGGCAACCAATTAAACGGCTGATTAAGCTAGTTGGCTGCGACAGATATACAAAATAAACAAAACATAAACCAGTAATCGATCAGCTACCTAGTATAGTATCTACCCGATTACAATATTTAATGACTGATTGATTACTCCCTGTCTTAACATTCCCTCACGGTCGCGTTCCAAAATAGAATTTTGAAATCTGGGTCGTCCCGAAATTCGTCCAAATCGGATCTGTACCGATTTTTCAAGCACACTTTTCTCAGCCTGTGATAAACTGAACCAAAAATAAATAGAATTGAATGAGCTGCAATGATTTTATCTTCAAAACACGAATGACACATATACATGCAGGAAACAATTTGTTATCTTAAAAACTGTATCCCTACTTGATAAGGATTTCCGTGTTACAACATTATATGCGTTTTTGTTGATGACATGTATAGTTGCATTGCTCTCTTCTTTTTATAAATATTGGGATTTGTTAAGATTGTCTGACCTAGCGGCTGGCTTCAAATATTGTATTTTTTCCATAGAGGCAACCAGTCGTTAAACTACGAACTGTCTAACTAAAATCTACTTCAAAACTTGACTTGCATGCTATTGACATATTTCTGTTTTTATAAGTAGTCGAGTTTGTTGCCACAGAATTTACATTACTGTCATGGTGATACCATGCCAACGTAACCCAGTAACTGGGTTATGGAGGTCAGGAGGATGTCCCTCCTAAAGCCCTTTGCGTTCTAGGGCCGCGGTTAGGTTAGGTTGGGTTTTAGTCAGTAAGAGTCTGACACTCCCTTCCCTGCGTCCACCCAGAGCGGACGGAGACATAATATTATATATTTGATGATTTCTATCCTTAAAAATGAAATACTGCATAACGTAGTGTGATTATCATCTCATTAGGCAATGTTATGCAGTTCAATGAGGAAAATGTTGTGAAGAAAGTTTTGAGTACCTATGAATGTGGATGGTCATCAGAAAAGGGAAAGACCTAAGAAACGATGGATGAACTGGAATAGAGGAGACTACTGAGATAACAACTTATAGAAAAGTATGGATGAGACCGGCCTCAAATAAACTGGCTGGGACCCAAATAAGGGCAACTCTATTATATTGTTAATATGTATACTATCCTTATTACCATTTTAACAAGTTTATGGAACATCAAATTAGCAGCTGCGAGCTGTATCACGTTGACGTCTCCATTGTTTCAACTGCATTAATAACACCATCACTTGTTTTGCGAAGAGCTTTATAATAAAGGATGATTGGTAACTGAGTGCGTGCCATCAAATGTGAAATGGGATGTTAAATATTCAGTGAAAGTGAACCCTATAACTTGGGGACCAATTTGATTTTTTTTTCGAGTACTTACCTTGCTCAAAATATTTTACTTCCACTGTTATTTCTAGAATAATTTTACAATTCAAAGAGGTAACACATGCAAATCGATTAAGATAAGCTATTCCTCGATACCTACATTTGTAACGAATTTTATCTTTCACAAATAAGCGGCTTAGGTTTATCTGATCGTTACGTTATCAACAAGACCTATTTCATTTCTTGATACTTAGTTGATACGAACTCGTACCTACCATGAATCATAAACAGTGATAAATAAAATATTATTTTGATCTACGAGTACAGTCCGTGCCAACACTGCCAACTGTTCGCTCCTTGCTTGTAAACAAGAAACTGCTAATTTGAATAAAACTGTAATATCCATGACGTTCCTTGTTTTCGTTGCGTCTCATGCTTCAGTGAATTTGTTATCCATAGATTTGATTATATTATTGGCACCTACCTATTGCAAAAGACAATTCGTTAATATTTCAAGACTGAGATGGTTCCGCAGTTCCCACAGTAGAATTGTCTTCAGTGAAATTATTATGATACAAAGCTATGCATTCTGGCCGGGCGTTGCGTAGTGCCTATCCTGATAACAAAAATGCTAAGTATGTATTTAGCGTCTCAACACCAATTTGTTTTCTTCGCAGTTTTTTTTCTTCTAAAATCGACTGTTTTATCTTCAGACTCCCATTTTGTTCCCTTAAAAGGGTTATAAAAGAAAGTTATAGGTACCTACTTAACTAACAAAAAAACTTCGCGAAAAGATGAACAGAGAAGTGACTTATCAAGGTCAAGCTAGGTCGTAAATTCATGATGTCTAAACATTGGGTATCGACCTTTGCCCTACCCTGGGCACACAAAACATTTGGCCTAGTAGATACCTAAGTAGAAAGTCAAATCGATCAATACGGGACCCGTATTGATACGGGACTCGACGGAGTCACGGGTAGTCAGAATGCTCTCACAATAGATTGTAAATAATATGTAGAAACTCTGGAATTAGTCAGTTCCGTCAGAATGCTATTGGATCTACCAAAAGTACGGAGAGGAAGACACTCTTTCTAGGGTTTTTTCCGTGTTTGGGCCCTTCTCCTGACAAATGAATCGTGTACAACTCTTGAGCTATTGAATATCTGTCACCGAAAATTTCAGACTCCATATGATTGTAATAAATCTTTATTAGATTATAATTTCTCGATGTGTTATGAAAAAATCGTTTTGTTTGCAATATTTTTTTTTTAGGAATGGCCAAGGGCAATTAACTGCTAAACCGGACTATCCTGTGGTGACCTCAAATGAATTTAAGGCCCCCAGTGGTTCTGTGGGAGACTGTGAGATCGGTATTGATAAATCTCAATGAAACCTAGCAGTTCTAACTTTACTTGACAACAGTAAGTGCGTAGATACTAATAGAAATTTCCTCGCACTATGAAAACGATAAATGTGAAATGCATTCGTCACGCATCTACACGGTTTTTTACAACACAATAGACATTTTATTATTCTTCACGATATGCTGGTTTTACAACATAGCTTTAAGCGACACTATCACCTTTGAAGCGTACGAGTTGGGCATAAAATTGCGACCTACCCGCATTACGACCGGGTTTATGGTTCTTGTGCACAAAATAACGTTTTCCGCATACTTGAGGTCGGCGTTCATTTCTCAATTAACTTTGAAGCGGCTTATCGATTTCTAACGGCTCTTTCTCTTACACCGGTACTCTCATCTACACTAATATTATAAAGAGGAAAGATTTGTTTGTTTGTTTGTTTGTTTGTTTGTTTGTTTGTTTGTTTGTTTGTTTGAAATGAATAGGCTCCGAAACTACTGGACCGATTTGAAAAATTCTTTCACCATTAGAATCCTACATTATCGATGATGGACATAGGCTATAGAATATTTTCAAAAAAGTTAGGGATCCGTATGAAAACTTCGATAATGTAACCCCAGGTGTGAGAAGAAATCCTTATATCGCGTACGCTGCGGAATCTATTGACAATAGAGCAAAGTAATGTACTACAGTTTTATAGAAGTCATCAATATCTACAAAAAAGTCCGCGACACCATATGTCTAACTATTATGGATAAGTCACCATGACCGCTTTTTGTTCAAATTATTCAAGCAAATTCCTGGTGAAATATAAAATAGTGATTTTAGTATCATGATATTAATCCTTATCCATTTAAATGGTTTGATAATTAAGGTTAATTATGTCCGTGTAAATTAGACTTTAAATTATTCAAATCGGACCTTTCGTTCAAAAGTTACGACGGTAATAAACATGCTCGGAGTAAGAAAAATGTCGCGGCTTGAGCGAACAGGGGAGAATTCTATCAATGCTTGGTCCGATGAAGTTGAAACACCACGGCATTTCAATGTTTTCGATAAAACAATAAGAATAACAAATGTTTGGATTTTTCGAAAATAAACTACATCACATAATAAGGAGTGAAGCAGGGGTGATTAAGATTTTAGGGGAGGACATAATTGCTTGCTTCAATTTACGTCGGAATGCTATGAACAAACTAAAAGCGGGATAATTGAAACAGATGTACCTAACAATTTTTGCATAATCAAACCCTGACGGGTTGAACGGGGTGAACAGTTGCGCTGAACCTGGGCTCAAGACAAGTGAGATTCTGTCAACGGTGGCGTGGCGTACGCGATTGTCAATACGTCAAAAATGTATAGGATTGACAGATGCTATCGAAATGTCACGTTTCCAAAGCTAACCTTTATAAGGGGGTATAGAGGGCTTTGAAGTTTGTGGAGTACCTACTAAATCCACGCGGACGAAGTCGCGGGCGAAGTGCTAGTTGCGTAATACATTTGTGAGTTAGTACTGTCAGTGAATTCTTGACATAGTTACCGATCGCCTACCGACCGAATTCGGTCGATAAGTCCTAAGGCCGCCCGTACACAGCCAACGGCCAAACCTACGGCTTCGGCCAAAAAGGACCGAAGTTTTGGTGGAAGCGAGGTTTCTGGTTTCTAGCAAGCGCCGAAATTGAACAAACCGTTACGAATGGTGTGGCGTTCTGTGTGTCAATTATAATTGGACAATAACTTATTATAAATTCTAACTCGATTTTATTATAATAATAATAATGTAAGTAAATTTGTTCTAATAAGAATTTAATTAAGTATTTAATTTATGTTACTTACATAAAATTAGTTTTAACTTTTAATATTCGTTTAAGTAGGTAAGTATAATTAAAAGAACGATTAACAATTGTTTAAATATTTGTATGCCAGTGAATGGCGAAACATGTCCAGGGGGACGATTCTACTAATTTGACAAATTACAGATCCTAAACCTACAATGTACCATGTTTTATACAAATAAAATATTCTTATTCTTGCAAATCTTGCAAGGTAACTTTAATCTTCTCGTTTGAACTAAGTTTATGGTTATTGAACCTTCGACCGAATGTTGTGACGGAAATCTGAACAATAAAATGCGTCCAAACGGCCATCACCAGCCATTGTGTAAAGGCATAATATCACTCTCGATACTTTACATATCACGCCAATACACTTATCACGCACGTGTTGATAACACTATGTCAGTACACTGATAACGAGCAGGAAAACGTGACTGATTTAACAATACATTGCTTTTGTTGTTTGAGATTTTGTGAGGGTAGTTTGATTTCTCGTTACTATTGCAGTAATGTATGAGAGAAAGAAGGATAGAAAGAAGGTTGAGAGAATGCACAGAGTACTCAGTAAACACAGAGTAGGTTCAGCTACTAGAAGCGGCATTTTGAACAATTTCTATGAAAACCAAGCATGTCACCATTTACACGACGACCAATGACGGACAAAATCTGACGGCATCGAAATCAAAATCAAAAGTCATTCTAACTAGACAGCTCTGTTT
The DNA here is from genome assembly GCA_947386135.1 of Melanchra persicariae. Lineage (NCBI taxonomy): Eukaryota > Metazoa > Arthropoda > Insecta > Lepidoptera > Noctuidae > Melanchra > Melanchra persicariae. Next base: position 8,307,624 of record OX376652.1, on the reverse strand, counting down.
GAACGTCAAAAAAATAAGGATGTTTCCTGAAAAATTCTAGTTAGTCCGTCATATTATCTAGATTTCCAAAAAATATGGGATAAGCAAGTACGTATTTTATGTTTATCAAGTAAACGAAAAATTTTTAAAAGATTCAGTGCGTTGAAAACTCGTTTGACGTCACAGACCAATACACTATTTACCGAAAAGTGACGTCACGAGTGACAAGCCCCCATTCCTGATCTTTGATGCGTTTTATCTTCGTATTTTATTGATTTGATAAAATAAAAAAATACGTAAGTACCTAGGTATCCAATATATTTCGATAATCAACTGACAGACTAAATATATTTTATATTTTATCTACACTCACAACGTAATGTTCCAAATATGAGTTCAAAAACGAATGCATAAATGCATACTTTTTTTTCGTGGATAGGTAAAATTTAAAAAAAAAACCATTACAGTTCAGCATTTTCCTTCGATTTTTAAACAACTGCATCATAAAATAACTTTTTAATTTTTATAGCACACTTTTTCTTTTTAATTTTTGGCGCGGGATCATTGACTTAAGTCAATGAGCCAGCTTTTATCTTTGTCTATGTTTGAGCGCGCTGCGCAGTCATTCGAATACGCAATGAGAATATCCGCCATATTGGAATTAACTATTTTTCCAATTATTTTATTTCAACTGTATGAGTGAAGATAAAATAGTGTATGCAACGGCATATAATTAGGTATTAAAACACTCGTGTGATGCTATTATCACACTCGGCTACGCCTCGTGTGATAAACCCACACTCGTGTTTTAATAACCCTTTTTATATGGTCGTTGCATAAACTACTATTTTTAACCAGGAAACATCCCCGATCGCCAACCACTTGCTAGTGTTTAGATAGTAAAAAGAAGTTGTGTAACAAAGTCCCAGTACCTAAGCCCATGCGTCTGTTAAGTTTCAAAAACTTGAAATCATGCGAGTACAATAGAAATATTTAAACTACTTATGATACAATACCAACTTTTTATGACACAGGGAAATTACTTTAAATGTTTACTAAATAAGTAAATGACTTCATTTACTTCTTTAGCTAAAAAAAAATAAGCTTTATAAATTAGCTAAAATTCGTTTATTAGAACTGCCGTATCTAGATTAATTCCGGCAATTTCGTACTTTTTGGTTAAAAGTGAGTCAGTGTGAGTTTCGGTCATTTCGGCAAAAAAAGTAGAGAGTAGAGATACTTAATCGATAATTACTAAGTACACAGCTAACTCACGCCTGTTTATTTTTCGGAAAAAACTCTAAATGTTTGGTTTAGAGTCTCGGCCACGTCATAACTGATAATAAAAACATTAATGCAGTAGATAGTTTCAAACGACAGTAAAGGTCAACCAAACACTTAATGGATCAATAGTTTTGTCATGTTGTGAAGAGGAAAAGTACCTACTTAGTTTAGTGACATTTAATTAAATTAATTTGTATACAAACTCGTCTACCGTCCGTTCCTCTAAACCAATTAATTTCGAAAGTGCTTATTTATTTGGATAGTCAGACAAATTTTGTCGCATACCTTTCGATAAAATGAAGAATTCCGAAATTATTCTCATTGGCTCGACAGCTACAGAAATAAGGGAGCATTCAAACGTCAATTCCTTTATAGGATTTGGAGAAAAGTTCAAAGTTGGTTAAAAAGTAAATGGTTTTTTTAGTAAGACTCTTGATATTTTTAAAGGGACCATATCGGGATGAAAAATTATCCGATGTCCTAATTCAGGGTCTATCCGTAAGTAAGTATTTCAAGTTTCATACGAATCCGTTCAGCCGTTGATGCCATTTATTAACAAACAAAGAAAGAAAAATGTTTAATTGGAACTCTCCCAAAACAATAAAAAAAAGTACCTATAATAAATTAAAAGTAAAAGTAATAGTGAATTAATTTAAGCTAGCGACATCAAATTTCTCAGCATAAGCTGCGATATCTAAAAAAATTCCAATTCCGTACATACAGACCTTTATATTTATATATATATGCAGTATAGGAGGGATGAAACGCATGTAACTAAAAAAGTTGTGAATATAAATGTGGATGGATGGAAAGGGAGGTCAAAGAAAAGATGGATGGATTGTGTGAGGAGCGATATGAAAGAAAAGGGAGTTAGTCATATCGTGACGGCTGATAGGACAGAATGGAAGAGCAAAACGTCGCGCCGACCCAGAGTCACATGAGATAAGGGCAGGAAAATGATGAGGAAGGATTATACGAGTATTGTATATATGTGTGATAGGTAAGTTAAATGTTCTTAAAACGCCTGTCACCTCTTTGACCGCTGTTAATAAAGAATCGAGGTTAAAGCAGAGTCTATGCAATATAAATGTCCCTATTTCATTCCAAGAGATTTATGGCTAGCTAATATACTCTAAAGATAATGAAATACCCTTCAGGCTTTTATTACTAAAATGGTGGCACGAAATACGAGCCACAGGATTAAGAGTGCTCCTGCCAGGGTTGCGGATTTTGTTCGAAAGAGTCATCGCGGCCTTGGGGCGCAAAGGGCACTAGGAAGAGCACGGATGGGTTTTAGTCAGTAAGAGACTGACACTCCCGCTCCACCTAGAGCAGAAGGAGTCATTTGATGATTTCCCATCCATAAAAAAAGGCTTAAGATTGCTTAAAATGCGGTAACATTCTGAGAGCGCTTAATCCATACGAAGGTCAGACTGTAGACGAACTGTTAATAAGAACAACGAAAACGTATTACGGAAAAAGGACTTCTTCAAGTACGTTTTACGCAAAAACATAGAATGTTAAAAATTGTTTATTTTAGTCTATTTTATTGCCTTAAAGTGGGTCCTCAGGCAGGACCACATACGTTAACGATATCGCGATACTGTAACGTTACTACCTAAGTATATGTCAAAACATTCGTGCTAGAACCCTCTGAACCCCAATTTAGACAGGAAAATACTAAGCTAAGCAATAAGCAGGATGATGTAATGGAATAATAAAAAAACCTTTTCGTGATTAATAAATGTTTTTTAGGTGAATCCGAACTCGGATAAGATAATGACGCGTCTATCGTTCAATGAAGTAAATTCAAAGGTATTAAATTTATAAACACGAGTGTGATAGAGACGGGGTCACGTGCACATATAGGTCAGATTCCCAGCCATCTTTAAATAGCCCGTCTGCCTTTACAGGCAATTTACTAGATTACAGTTTGTAAAAGAGAATGGACGGAGCAATACCGCCACAAAAGCAGTTGACCACTCTGTAGAAAAAGATAAAGCGACTGTGTTGCCAATACCTGTCTCTAATAGTGACGAAGTTGACACTGCAAGTGTCTGCAAACCTGTGACTTGGCCCAATCTGAACTCTGGAACAGGATAAATACTGGCCGCAAGATAGCTTTATCTCCCTCACACTTTTTAGAAAGTTCAATCCATTCTCTTTTTCTATGTACACAACCAACTCTTTCTTGTTGGTGTAGGTAGGTAGACTACAACAAAAATTGCGACACAAGATCCGGGCAGTAATTATATTGCGCAGTTAAAACTGTATTTAGAAATAACTGTATTAGGTCGTCGTCGGATGGGCTGAAACTACAGAATGCCTCGAACTACGGTTCTATTGAAATATTCCATTAGCATCGTCCTCGTTATTCATTTGTTTTGCGGGTTTGAATGTCTGACCTCTTTGAAGGACTACCAATTTTATTTAGAGACCCGTTTCTCAGTCGTTCCATCCCGGAGTTCACTTTTTTTGTAAAATCCGAATGTTTTTATGAAGTGAAAACTTCTTTAGCGGCGTTGTGCACTTTTTGGGACGGGTATAAATGATAAACTCGCGTCAGGACACGTGACCTGATCGATAATTCGTAGGACGGATAATGTACTTAATATGTTATAATTATAAATTGTCATATTTGTGTACGATAGCGCAATAAATGAATATAAAGTACTATCATTTATTTGGTTAAATAAACCACGTATATGATAGTACTTTTATACAGATAAATAAAGTAATTCGTGCGAAATTATTCCCTAACCATTCCAAAATAGGTATTAAAAAATGCACAACGTTAATGTTCAAGTTTTCACTTCTGCCCGACACTCCCGGAGTGCAACCCGTTGTTTTTTTTTTCTTTTATAGACTCACCTGATGGAAAGCGATGGAACATGCTGTGCAGCTTCAAAGAGCTAGGTGTAATGCCAGTATGTTTAAGGACACTAGCTGCCTCATTCATAACATAAAGAAAACGATAAAATCTTGCAAAAAATATTAAGTCAATGCCACGCCCACATAAGTTTGACCATGACACTGCAAGATATGTAAGGTCAACAAAATCTACATAATATTGGTAAACCCTGACGTATATAACGAATATTATTTACATATCCCGAGTTCCGGGCCTCCAAAAGGCCGGTCCTTTCCGATGGAAGAATTTATCGACCTTGTGTCCATTGAAAGTTTCAAAAACAATTTTCCTCCGTCCTGGCGAAGTTTTAAACTTCTGTAATCTCTTGTTGTCGTTTTCTTAGAAATTATAAACGACTAAGATTGAGATGAATTGAAGGGTAGTTGGATTTTTAACTTTGTTAGAGAATGAACATGTGCATTCTCCCCATTACGTACGGTACACAAACCAGCAGTGCGATTCTGTAAACATGTCTATGTGAACACTTGGGCGGGGTGCACGACGGGTGACTTGTCAAACCATACAAATAAGATGGAATGACAGCTCACTTGTCATTCACTCTGCCTAGATGTACACCGTCAGATGTCGACAGAATCGACTAGCTGGTCTTTCACATTTCAGCAGAAGTCTAGCCTCGAGGTTTGCCAACGACCCATGGAGTGCAGTATCCTGAGAGTTCGAATTTCGGACCGCGTAAGGAACACAGTACTAAGCGCCAAAATTAAAATCACAGATGTTACCCGTGAAGCTGCTTTTCATAAGTGGAATTGGGCCGGACATGTCTATCGTATGTCAGATGAGCCAGGCGACATCGCGGTAGACCAAGGCGAAGGTGTAGAGAAGAACTCGACTCTTACCGGAAGGACTGGCCCGCAATGAGGACAGACGTGTGTGGAAAAGGGAGACGGAGGCCTTTGCCCAGCATGGTGGGACAAAACTGCTAGATTAGATTAGAGATCAACTGTTTATTACAAACACAGAAGCTTCTGCCAGCGTCTTCGCCTGCGAGAAGTCAAAAATAACACGAGAGAACATACTCTCTGGATTAAATTATCCTATACTTTCCATCCAGGAAATGGTCTCCCGTGAGCCCGAGTTTCATCCTTATCCGTTCAGCCGTTAAGACTTGAAGAGCTAAAAAACAGACAGACAATCAGATAAACAAACAGACCGTCAGACATAGTTATAGAGCCTAAGTTTACACAGTGCGAGCTGCTGAATAGACAGTAGACAGTTACTCGGATCGTCTACTCGTATGACAGTAGCTCGGCTCGCCTTTGCTGTCTACACGGTGATAGTAGCTACCCAGTCTCTTGCGACGCTTGCCACAGCCTGGCTGACACTGGCGAGCTACTGCCGAACGCGTCCGAACGATGCGAGTGATGACCGAGCTGCTACCATGTGCGAGTTACTGTAAAGCGAGCAGGTAGTGAAAACAAAAAATGTTGAAGTAACTCGGATACGAGCTATACTATCCAACTCGCACGTGGCAGTAACTCGTGATACTGCCATGCGATGCGAGTTACTGCACTGCAGCTACTCGACAGGCTGACTTGCACTGTGTAAACTAGCCATTATTTTGCTAAGTATGTATTTATTTGATGTACCAGCTAAGTACTGGCCTTGAACCATTGGGTTAGTTGTACAACGATATTTAGAGTAGCCCTAGAGGCCGAATCAGAGTTGCCGAAGGAATATCTAGACAAATGGAGTGGTGATTGGGGAGCGGCCTATGCCCAACGGAGGACGCTTATAAGCTAAGATGAAATGTAATTCTTATTTCATTTTTGAAAAATTCTACCGGTACACGAACAAATTTGTTCGTCAATACTGAGATTAGGATCTCGCGCCTGCTATCTTACTTGACCTAATTCTTTATGTCTACGTAACACACTTTTGCCTATACCCTTGGGAGCAAACGCGTAAGGCTTCCTGTTTCGTACGTCGATATTATTGAAAGAAAGTCTTTAATCTGATTGGAGAAAAATATGAATCAGGATCTTGAATTATCATGTTACTAACTAGACTATACACCGTACCGTAGGATATGGAGAAGGACATGTGCTTATACTATACTATTATACAATATAATAAGCTGAAGAGTTTGTTTGTTTGTTTGTTTGAGCGCGCTAATCTCTGTAACTACCAGTCGGATTTGGGAAATTGTTTTTTTTATATTAGGTATAACATTCATAAGGAAGGCTTTAGGTTATACGGGAAGGGGAAAAAACGGGATATGCTTGTACGAAGTCGTGGGTAAAAGCTAGTTATAAATACTTACTTGTAAAAATTGTTTCCCTGCCCTGGCCCTGTGCACACCACGTTTTTTAAACGCGCCGTTGACGCGCGTTTTAGAAACGTGCGTCGACGCCGGCGCGCTTCTATCCAATAGAGCTCTACAGACTTCGTCTGACTCGCGTGCGTATCGCGTCTGTATCGCTACAAACGCACGTCAACGGCGCGTTTAAAAAACGTGGTGAGCACAGGCCCTAAAGAAAACTGTTCTTCAAGATACAGGATTTTCCTAGTTTGAACGTAAGGTAAGTACCTACTCATAAGTAGGTAATAGTCATTCTTATAGCACCAATGCTAAATAAATAAACGCTGATGTACCTTAACGCTAATCTCTTTCTAAATGAATGACTACTTACTTAAACTACTAGGAATCACCACTTCTTTCCTTTTTCAACAGTCCCTAATAATTTTAAGTTTATGTACCTTTGTCTCATGTAAGTCCGTTCATGAAACTCTCCAGTATTTCGTTAGGTAGGTACATACAGAATCAAGCTGTCTACCGAATTTACAGACAGGTACTTAGTTGAAATTTTTGTTTTTCTCAAGGTTGTTTGTTCATACTTTTTTTACAACAAACAATACATACTTAGATGGAATTTTTGTTTTTCCCAAAGTTGTTTTATTTATTTTTCCCCCTTAAAACAGCTATCTAACACGTGATTCAGCGTATTCACTGACTTTTATCAAATTAGGTAAATTCTTATCATAAAACATGACTTTGTAATGAAATTGATCAATCGCAGTTTATTGTACTACACTTATTGAGGGCTTTACATTAATTATTTTGAAATCAACAACAACAACACTTCATGGACAAGACAAGCATAAGATAATAAATTATTTATACACATAGGTATATAAAGATCCCTATTTACTACCTACGTTTTATAAACAGTACATAGTCCACAGCTGAATAAACTCATAAACATAATTTATTTTATTAACCAATAATATTTAAGGTTCTGAAAAGTTGATAGCGGCATAATAAATAAATAAGGGAAGGAGGATATCGAATTCTCTTCATAAACCCTTGTTTTATGTGTCGACGCAAAGCTTCTAACTAGCGCCTCTAGTGTCAAATTGTGAAGCTGTACTGTAAGAACGACACTTTGACAGTCATTTCGTACAGCGTTGCCAACGTGTGGGGAATTCCCCAAACTGCAGGGAATCTCAAGTTGATTGGGGATTGACATAATGCGGGGATTTTGAATATCGACAGTCCGGGCCACGTCTGAACACTTTTTCAAGAAATCGAATTACTTATCTTAACTTAACTTTGTTAGGTTACTCTTGGATATCGTCTCCATTTTTCTAAATTGATTTATATCGCTTTACCGATGTGTTCGAAATACATTTATCTATTTATCTAGCCCTTGTTGTCCCACTGCTGGGCAAAGGCCTTCCTCTCCCTTTTCCACACAACTTGTCATTTGCTATAACGGTCCAGAGGGAATTTTGTGGAGAATCAGTAGATTTTTGTCCCCAAATTGGGGAATTCTTTTTTTTTATATTTTTTATTTAAGAATGGGCTAGCTCTTGACCTCGATCACGCCTGATGGAAAGCGATTGATGAGGTCCATGATGAAAGCGAGTGTGCCCAGAAGATGCCTTGAGGCACTGGTACTTCCACGCGTCGACGAAACACAGCAGGCTGCTTGACGCCAAACTCCGGTGGGAGGGTGGTCGCGAACCAGGCGGGCGTTAGCCCTACCACCGCAAGGGAAGGATTGGCCAGTCTTATAAGGTGTTAGGTGAGACTATCCAGGATGCGCCGAGCGCTCGGTTCAGTTGAGTGTCGGATGGAACAAATTGCGCTACTCAAGGAGGCTCCTTTATGCATCCCAACTTCCCAAAATTCCCAAACCAAAGGAATTCGACTTAAATTTTCGGGGAATTTGATAAATTGGTGTTGGCAACGCTGCAAGTGTCGTTCTTAGGCAACTTCTAAATTACGCCGCTAGAGGTGGGCACGTAATCTTTGCATCGCCAATTAAATAGGTTTATTGACAAAAAGTTGAAGTATCTACCTAGGATAGATTGAGCTAGACGACTTCTTCACTCTTCACTAAAAAATCTGCACTAATATCTAATCTACCTGCCTAGGCAGTTGCTGGCCTTCCTTGGGAAGCGGGGTGGATCGAATGACACATTTGTCTCACCTGCACGCAAAATACACGCTTAGGCGTGGAGTTGCGGAAACCAGCCCGATTTAGATACATACATCTGCCTGCCTAACCTTTTGCCAACTACGTTGATTCTTCACATATAACGACTCCCTATCTGACCTCTACAACTATAATCTCATCAGGTGCATGGGGTTATGTTGGATGCCGACCCCAATATAGTTGGGAATATGCTTGGCAGATTGAAAGCCTCGAATAAAGTGTTTTCTAGTAATGAGAATGGGGAAGTGGAAGAGTTGATGCTCTTTCTGTACCCATTCCACGACAACTGAGGGCCTAGAACGAATGTTTTTGACGGATAGAACGTTACGTAAAATTTTACTATACCTCGCTATAATGTAATATTAATTTCGTACATAAAATTTATTTGAATTGGATACTATATTCATATTTTTGTATGATACAAATTATGTATGTCGCATTAAATTATATCACTTACGGTAGTGATAGGTAACGCGATACTACCTTTAGGTCAAAACATTCGTGCTAGGCCTTAAGATCAGTAAGAAACACAATCAAAAATCCTTTTCAAGTTTTGAAGGTGCCAATATTTAAAATAAATCTTTATTATTATTAAAGTCTTTATTATTAATGGGTAATCGGTACCTATACCAAGATACTTTAGATTAGATCTAACCACATTATTAAGATGCAAGTACCTAAGTAAAATAAATTAGAACAGAAATTTAAACACCGTAGTAGTTTATAATATTTATGCATATTCTGAGCCAGCAAGTTTTAGTTCTGAACAGCGTATTAGAGACATTAGCATACAAACTGCTACTGTGTACCTACTCGAAGCTGTAATCGACCAATGAATACTAATTATACCTAACGTTCGTACTCGCTAATTACTGGTACCAGCTCCTACTGGCATCCATACTATGCGAAAGAAACTCTGTTGTAAGTATGTCTGTTTTTTGCCACGGATCTTCACGTCTTTGAACGGATTTGGACGACTGGCACGAGCGGGTCCCGTAAAGTTATACTATTACTTAGTTAATCTGTGACACGGGGAGTTCATGTCCTGGTATAGGGGCTTAGACTATTTTCATTCCGGGAGTAGGTAAGTTTCCTTGGAATAATTTTCGACAATCACGCGGACGAATTCGCTGGCCGAAAATATTAACAAAAAACACTACAAAGTACAAAATAACTTTAATTTCGTCGCTTACCATCAGGTGAGACAGTGGTCAAGCGCTTGCCTATCAATAATTAAAAAAAAAAAAAAAAAATTCGGTAGTCGGTGTTTGGTTGCTTCTAAGTTAATTGACACCGACTTCCGAAATTAAAGTTATTTTATACTTTGTAGTGATTTTTTTTAAGTCGGTTTTTTTTTTGTGAAAAAGTTTTTTATTTTTCACTTTTTAGTGGTACTCCACACCTAACAACACCACTGGAAAGTCACAGGAAAGCAAAAATACGTAATTTCGTATACATGGATGATTTTTCCACATATTTTTTCCAGCTATTTGGATTTAAAACCAAATTGCTTAACCGATTTTGATATTAAATGGGACCAATCGAGAAGTATATCCTTTCACATAAAATAAATAGAAATATAATAGAATTTTTCAAATCGGTTCATAAATGACGGAGATATAATGAGGTAACAAACACAAAAAAAAAATACACTCGAATTGAGAACCTCCTCCTTTTTTGGAAGTCGGTTAAATATGTGAAAGTCTGTTGGTTTAGATGTTTTAAGGTCCAGCTTGGATGTTTGTAAATGTGGATGTCTGTTAATCAGTCTCATAAACTCATAACACGCCCAACAGCTGAACGGATTCGGACGAATTTTTCAAACGGGTAGACTTTTTTAAGGATGAGATATCATCAAATGACTCCGCGGAAGGAAGTGTCAGACTCTTACTGACTAATACCCATCCGTCTTCCTCCAAATGCCCTTTCCGTTCCGCAACCCTGGCAGGCTCTGGTCTTAGCGAGCCCCGGGTCTACTATGCTGACATCACTTTAAAAACGGTTAACTATGACATGGATTAGGTTATTTACGGACTTGCGACACTTATGATTTTATCTCAGTTTACCTTTGCGTGTGATAATTTTTGACTTTCACACGGACGAGGCCGCTGGCAAATGCTAGTCTGAATACTTTATGGAAAAACATAAAGTAATTATTGGCTACGGAACAGGGAAATTTCGTGTAGGTAGGAGGACCTTCCATTTTCATAATTTTGTTTGCAAAGTCGGCTTGAGTTAGGTCCGCGGAATATGATTAACGTTCGGCCCGACGACGGTTCACGAGTTTTTTTGGTTCGGGAATCCTCGGGCAAACTGTACGATGAAGTGATGATATCTATTTAGATGAACGCCGTACTCTGCATCCCCAATTGCATATTTAATAGGTACTTTCTATCACTGCCCTAGAGGATTTTGAAGGAAATAAATCATTGCTTCAAAGCTGCCTGCCTAGTCTTTTCCCACCTATATTGTGATCTACTTCCAGTCTAACCGCATTAGGCTGAATACGGGCTTCAAATGTATTAAAAATGTCTGGTCGATAACTTCAAAACGAAACGCTGGTGGTAACTGGACCAACTCGTCTTCCCTGACCTGAGTAAGTGGGTATGCCCGGGGAAGAGGATGTGTGGAGTTTGCTCTGTTATAGACTATAATTTTTTTTCTTAAGCATGAACTATTTTCAATACATTATGGCGAGAACGGCCTAAGAGCCACCTGTTAGTGAGTCAAATGACACTATCGACCCTGCTCACCCATAAATAAAAGTACATAGATATCGTATAACGTTTAAGTCACATGCCCTTGGCGCACCCACGCTTAACCTTAGGATTTTCCAGTGTCAAGGACACCATAAATCGATAAAATGCTTTATGATTTCAGCTGGGTTTGTTGAAGCCATCGGTTGAAGCTAAATATTATGGAAAAATACGAAAAAGGTTTTTCACGCCTGTCTTTTAAGACATAAGTCGTAGATTTGGTAGTGCGTTACTAGTCTGCAGTCAAAAATTGAGTACAAACGATTTTATAAGCCTAGATATTATGTTCTGTGACTATCGTCATAATTATAACAACCGCAAATCCACTCTTAAATTACTCATCTTGTGGCTTAAGTTAAGACGGCCTTAAAATTAAGATTCCAAATAATGACTCCGCCTTATCTTGCTCTAATTTGTGTCTACAACTTTTAAGTCGTTTATTAACTGTTTAATTTTAATTTAGTAAGTACCTAATAGATTTGAAATTGGACTGGATAATTATTTTCAAAATGGTGTCGGTTAATACCGATTTTAATTTATTCCCAACCAACAATCCATATAATTCGTGAATCAGTAAATACTTATAATATGGATTGATCATCCGTGCTACCGCGTTATTTGACTATGTTGATACCCAAAATGGTTCAGGCATTAGGATGAAAATCAATACCTTATAGAATATTTATTAGGCGGAAAAATAATAGCAATGGCAACGAGATTCTACGAAAAGATCACAATTCACCATTTTCTATTCTGATCTAGGCATGATTGATGGCGTATTATAATGTGGGCTTTCGCGAATCGATAGACTAAAATGTTTTTGAGGAGCTAAAGGGCACTTTAAGGTCGTTGAAACAGGTTTTTGTTTCCCCTGTGAGTACCTATACCTAGATAGGAAGGTAAGTATCTACTTACTTACCCAGTTGTCTAGGCTTAATTTGTCTTTTGAATTATGCTACCTACCTACCTACTGAATAGGTAGGTGTAAGTACTTTAGGAAAGTAAGTAGGTAAGTAGGTATGGAAAACGGTCAGTCGGTCAATGATATAGGTAGGTGGGTAGTAGGTAATGAATAATGATATCTAAGTACAGCTTATTTACCAAATCGTTAGATAAATTACGATTACGAGTTTAGGGGTAGGTAATTAGGTACCTATTCTAAGGGAGGTAGGTAAGTACATAGATATCTTCTCACTTTCTAGTAAAAAAATTAAATATCTGGCTATAAATACCTACTCTATCACAATAAAATTTAAAATTAATTATTACGATGAACAACACTCTTCCGTTTCCAATTTATGTGTTTGCCAATTTGTTGTTCCCCTTAAGTATACTTACTTAGTTTCATTTAGACCCTAACATGTACTTAACTGTTTTTTTGTCCCTAAATAAATAAATAAAAATAAAAGTAAACTACGGTAGGTAGGTACCTACTTTAAAAACTTTAACGTTTTAAAACGATGTAAGTACAATTACGAATAGGATGGATCGCCAATAGCCATGGCTCAGCTAGGCAAGAAGTGAGATGACGAGAGAGATCATAAAGCTTATGAAAAGAAGAATATCGTACTTCACCGAACCCGAATTGACAAAAGTACAAAACATAAATTAACGTAGTAAGCGACATTTTAGATTTTTTGATACGTAGGTAATGCCACTTGAAGTAAGTAGGTAAGGTTCATTTCGGCATTTTGGGTAAGTGTTCAGTCCTTACGTTATTCGATACTTCAGGTATCGATATGTAGGTAGACAGCTACCCATAATATGGGTAGGAGAAAGGCTATTGTTACATTACATTTAGACTTCGTGTTAATTAGATTAAGCACAATTAGAATCATTGAATAGAATAGTATAGGTAGGTACTTAGTATAAAAATAACAGTTCTGGGTAGCTAATGTCGCCTCCCATTCGTTTTAAATAAATCTCTTCTTTCTGAACTCTTAAAATAAACTTCCTGGATGTCGGTTTCACCGGTGCGTCTATTCTGTGCGTTTGTAACTTTTTATTGTTTTTTTTCTCTTGTCAATAACTGTTCTTGTATTTCTGACCCTACCATACCATAATTCAAAATCAAACTACCGTCATGAAATCCAATATTAGTTACCTAAGTAGAAATTACTCTCGCTCGGTTTATACTTTCTGATTAGTAATTAAATTCGGTTGATACCAGGTAGGTACCTACCTGGTATCAACCGAGTCATTTCAGACAGCCCAGCCTTTTTTTTTTAATGGGACATCAGACGAGGAGGGAGTGTCAGACTCTTACTGAATAAAACCCATCCGTGATCCTCCTAGTGCCCTTTGCATTCCAGGGCCGCGGTGACTCTTTCGAACAAAATCCGCAACCCTGGTAAGCTCTGGCCCTAACGGGTCCCGTATTCTATGCTGTCATATCTCTTTGAGGCGCGCGTGGAACGGCGACCCGGACCTGGCTTTGATCGGACGGCGAGCTACCCAACGCTCGCCGTCCGCAGGCCCAGACAGCCCAGCCTGGGCCTGTCAATTGTCATTCCTAGTCAACCTACCTAGTTAACAAAGTCAAGGTAAAAGGTACCTACCAGGGTTGCGGATTTGTTCGAAAGAGTTACCGCGGCCCTGGAACGTAAAAGGCACTAAGAGGAGCATGGGTGGGTTTTAGTCAGTAGAAGTCTGACACTCCCTGCCGCTCCACCCAGAGCGGGAGGGGTCATTTGATGATTTCCCATCCAAAAAAAAAAAAAAAGGTAAAAGGTAGGTACCTACCTACCGAGATAGATTTGCAGAGTCGACACGCAAGGAAGCCCTAAAAGCTTTGCATTTCAAGGGTGTTCACACTGTTCACACACTGTTAGGCTAGCTAAAACAAACTTTGGCTAGACAGGTTTCGGAATTTGTTCGACAGAGTCACCGCGGCCCTGGAACGCAAAGCTTAGGGCTTTTGGAGGAACATAAATAGCTTTTAGTCAGTAAGAGTCTGAAACTCCTTTTCGTGGATGAACCCCCATCCACTAAAGGATAATAAATAGGCTAGGCAGTTAATAATTAAATCATAGCTAGCTCAAACATCAATCTGCCTAGCTTTTTCGCAACTTTGTTGGAGTCGGAATCCAGTCTAACTAGACAGATGCAGCTGGATACCAGTATTTTACAAGGAGAGACAGCCTATCTGACCTCCACGACAGAAACTGGGTAACCTGAAGTAGGTAGGTACCCCTTCGCAAGACTGGTGTCAGATTTCCTAGCTTCTGTCTGACTTTCTGTAATCATTGTGTTTTCCGAGACACGGAGGAAGCTCGGTTGGTTAAGATGGTCACCCATCCACAAAACCACCTCGGTAAGCGTTGCTTAGCCTCGATCCGTGCAGCTGTTATTTAGCCATGTGGCTTGGCAACGAAATATTAACTTAGGGATAGTGAGATGTAATGATATATATTATGTAGTAGAATGTTACGTAAGTACCTACCAGATTACATAATAATTTTGTCTCGTGTCACGTTCTACTTTTTGTAACAATCTGCACAGGCCCCGAAAAACCTGAAAAGGTCACTCCAGGATCGCAATGCGTCAGATTTTTTTTCTGTTTCCTGGTCCATTCATAATAATGTTGGAAAGTTGGCAGCCCTTGCTGTGACATACGTATTCAAAATGTAGATGGAACCTTACGCAAACCAGTAATCCTATCGTGACGTCTCCCGAAGTCAGACAAGTTTTATAAAACTAAAGTACCAAGTAGGTACTCACGTTTTTTGGTAACACTGTTACTCGTAGGTAATACAATAGGTAGGTACGAAACAATGGGAGTTGGTTTTATGAAAAAAAAAACATATTCATTTTAATTTTTATTGCATAATTTTTAATCCCACCAAAAACAAGTACTTAATCAACAAATGTCACAAGAACAAAAGCATATTTTTTGCAATTCAAGAAAAATGTTTTTAACAAAATAATGCTAAAGAAGATTTAAGACTATAACACAAAATTTATGATCAGGAAATCTTTGTGTGGTCTGTTTAGACTCCAATAAAAAATGTTAATGAATAGAAATTAAATCTCATAGCAAAAAGAAAATACTGATATCAAAGCAATGTCATGTACGAGCCTGAAGAACGGCGTTAACTGACACGACTTCCAATTTCAAATTAAAATATTACGTGCGAAAATATTGTCCTTTTCCTCAGTCCAATCCAGACTTATTTTTGTCTGATATGCCAAATACTGGATCTCGGAATTTTCGTTCAAAATAGGATCTTTATATTCAGAGAAAGCAGCATTACAATGATTCGACTTATATTTTATTTTATAATTATGTAAGACATTGTCTTTACGATATCTTTATGAGATTTTCTATATTATCATATCAACATTTCTACTTACATAATTTTATTTTTAAGCTTTTCCATCCAACATATCAATATAAATGTACTTTTCAAGACAATAGAGTTCAATTTGCAATAAACATCACAAAATCTTTTACTACATTTTCTGTCTCATAAAATCTTTACACTTATGAACACTTATAACAATTTAGAATATACTTTGAATTAATTTTTATTTATAAACCTAATGCAGACCACAGATGAATGATAATGTGTTTAATGAAAATGTCCAGAATAACATTTAATTAAAGTAATGCATAATAAAAACAATCAGAAAATAAATTATTTTGAAACTATGATGGAATGTTAGACTGCAGTTATTAAAAACTTATAAAGAACCAATACACTTATAAGTACACCATTAAAGAAAACATTTTGATTGTTAATAATGTCTAATTACAATTAAAATTGTTATGATGTACTCATTTGTGCTTAATTCTTGAACCAAGTAAGAAACTGGAGATGTGATACATCCTAATGCTTATAGAGTACTAAAACCATTAAAAAACAGAGGAAAATGCTTCTAAAATGCATCTAATGAAATTAATGTTTATGACAAAGTGAGATTCTATGCAACACACACAAGATGTTTATTGACCATCTGGATTATTATGAAAATGGAGACATAGATAGGAACTGTTATTATGAAGAACAATGGTGATACAAAGAGCAGTCAGAGAAATCTCAGATACTTTTGATTTTGACAGTACAATTATTCACATTCCTGCAAGATTTTAGATGTTTCCATGATCTAGCATCTATCGTTTAGAGTCAAGAATATTCTCATTGTTATTTTTTTTCTTTTTGATAGAAATGTGGTACAATTAAGACAAAGTATTAAGTAATTTTTATGTACATTTTGGAAGAACAACGAAGGGGCATATATATATGTGGTCTAACTATGTCTATGCTACTTAAAACTGGTCTTAAAATTTAGTGCAAAACACAAGACAGTAAGTAAACAGAACATTAAGTACACTATAACATTTAAACACAGCTTGATTCAAGAAAATTATTGTAATTAAAGAAACTTGCATAAAAGAGTGTTAGGTATTTTGTTTTTTATGTGCAGTCCCTGGTGCAAATAGCATAACTAGACAGTACTAAAACAATAACTACTAATGCTCTAATCCTAGTTTTAAAAATAAATAAACAAGTAACTATGACATAATTATGTTTATTATTTAGTAACCCCATTCAATTTACCCACAATGTGACCCCATTTTTTTTCAGCCTCACTAACTATGAACAATACCATTATCTGAGAGTTGTTATCAGCATAATATTTCCATGTTGTTATAAAATTTACAAAAATTCGTAGTTTATATGTTTAAAAAATATACAGTGAAGCTATCGAATGTTTGTATTTCTACTTAAATTTATCTATGGTCTACTATCACATTTGGTAAAGGGAGGGGCTAGAATGCAATTGATGATGGAGGCATAGAGCATTCCCCTACTGTCACACGGTATGATGCCAGTTCACTGATACCGTGGTAGTGCACGAAGGCAGCTACAATCACAAGCACATGGAATATTTGGTGGGACTGGAACCAGATGTCACACTTCCCTGGGAACCAGCGCTCCGGCACCCTCAGGGCATAGAACATAGCTCCTAATATGTACAACAAGCCCATCAGAACTAGCCAGCCCAGTGAGGCTTTACTCACTTGGCTGAACCAGCCTTCGGTGATGCCATAATGGATGGCAGGCACAATGCCTGACAGACCAAAACCCATGAACACTCCCGCTCGAAGAGGTCGCAAGCGAGGCTCTGAGAACCTATCCCAGAGTGACACTATTATTGACAGTATTCCTAAAACAATCACTACAGATAAGTAAATTATTTTGGGTCTGTAATGACAGTAGAAACTATAATACAACCATGGAACAAATGAGCCCATTATGAGTAGGGCAATTCCACAGTAATCCAACTTAGAGAACAGTTTCCCGACCATCTCCGAGTGGCAGTAGAGGGTGTGGTACGCGAACGAAAAGCCAAGGCACACGATGGCACCTATGAAAAACACTCCAAATATCATCTTCTCCTGCATCTGTATCTCGATCGAGGGGCGCGACAGGAAGTAGATCGCTACGCCGATAAAGGCCACGCAGCCGAGCAGATGGGTCCAGATGTTGCCAGTCTCCGTGTGAATGCGGAATATAGACGCGAAACATGCGCTGAACGAGGGCAGTGGGGGCCTGTGTCCTTTGTGCAGGTAGTCGTTGTCTTGCAGCCAGCGCGGCAGGTGGCGGAAGTGGCACACGTTCCAGGACGCCTCCCACACTTTACGCACGAACTCCTCAGCTTGCTCCGCCGCGTTGTGTGCCAGCGCGCCGAGGTCAATCTCGTCAGAGAGCACGCCCGCTTTCAACACTTCCGCCATCTCGGCGTCGAGGAGATGCTGGTCCTCTGGCGTAGACGGCAACGGACATCCATCTTCTTCCTCTGCCAGCACTTCGTCGAGCTCATCCATCTGAGAGGCCAAACTTTCACCTTCGGGATCCCATCCTTGGCGTCTCCGCAGCCCGTCCGAAGACGCGCTGCGGGACCCCGTATCAGAATCAGATTCCCACATCGCGCCGTCAAAATTCACCCGAACACATAAAAACGGCAACCATTAGTCGCCACGACCTTTGTTAGTCGCACACGACAGTTATTCGTTAGAAATCCAGTTACGTCACGGAAAATATGCACGATGCACAAGATGTCTGTGCACCCTTTGTTTCGAGTCGTTCCCAGCAAGGATTTGTTGATCAAAATATAACTGTTCGCTAGATCACATAAATTTCAAGCGTTATAAAAATCGTCGAAAAATCACCAACGCACAGGACAATCAGCTGCACAGAACTGAACTGATGAACGAAGCTTAGAGTCATTCAACCATTTTTAACGAAACGAAATCTATCCGTCCCTTTCTAACTTAGTGGCCTTTCGGATATTTCGCTCTTTTATTGCAAACGTCACAACTTTAATAGTGATGTGTTCAATAAATAAAAAAACCGTAAAATCATTAATTTAAAATGATTGAATCGAGTGATTTTATAGCGCGCTACAAAATTAATCGAGCTAAGTTTACGTGTGTACTGAGTAAAGCGAATAATGTGGACACTATACACATACCGAGCGTTATATGCGATGCTCATAATGCCGTCCACAACTCCACCAAGAATTCGCTTTATATTTCACGATATTTTAAGACACTCTAAAAACGCAAGATTATGCCGATTACGAAAAATTTTTTTTCTTTCAATCTTTTCTTTTAATTAAAACGTTTGCCCTACACTAGGATTTTTTCCTGTATCGTGGATACGATTAAAAACATAACTTACATACACAAACATCCAGACCCGGAACAGCTACATCTGTAGGCCATACAAATATTTTTCCGTGCAGGAATCGAACCCGCGACACTCAGTCCAGCAGCCAATGTGTCGTCAAATTCCTAGAAGCCGACGTGGAAATGAATCGGAAGTGCCGTAATACAGTTATCGATAATGGCAATATCACACTGCACAATCCATGAAACCGTTGTTCCCGGCTGTCATGTATTGTGTAGGTCTTCGACAGTCATTTTGGATTGTCAGAAGCCAGAAAACCTGACTCCAGTCTGGCCAAGAAGTACAGTGTTACCCGGTTAATGGGTTGTGGAGGTCTGGTAGGCAGCCGCTCCACGCAAATTACTGGTATTCAGCTGAATCCGGTTTGACTAAAAGGCGACCCCAATAAAGTTGGCTAAAGGCTAGGCGAGGATGTCTCGTGTCAGATCAAGGGCTTAATTAAGAGAGCGGTACTTTTGGACACGGCTCCTATAGCTAGAAGGTTCTTCCCTCTGGAACCTAACTGCCCGTAGCTTGTACATTACGTTCCCTATTCTCAATACCGGTGGGCTACCATTTAACATTACACGTGTTTGAACCCGTCTTTTAATGTATGTATGAAAATTACTGTATTTGGCGTTCTGTAGTTCTACAGGAAAAAGTGCGAGTTTATGTTTGTTTTCACATAACAGAAATTTCAAAAACAATCATGAGTAATCCGTTGCCTGCAATTGCCTGATATCTCACCGAATCATACCTTAGATTGGTACTCCATTTATTCATTTTCGTTTCAGTTTTTCTTTACCTTATGTTATGATGAAGTGGCAAAAGCCGTTCCCGGTTCTTCAAAGTACTGATCCCTTATTTTTATCTAATCGATTTAAACTAATAACCGTAAAATTCGATGAATTTCTGTGATAACGAACATCACTACAGTTACACATTCTGAGTCCTGATTGGCCGAGCACACAATACAATTGTACGTCAATAATTCAACCATTTTGACATTACTGAATGAATGAAATTCTAACCTCTTATAAGAAACGGAAAATAATTTTCAGAGGTCAACCATTTCATTTTATATAAAACTTATTAAACAGTAAAATTTCGACTTACTTCTTAAACATGTTGTGGCTTGTGTTTCCAAAGGTTTTTCACTAATCACACACTTTACTAGTATAAAACTTCAAAGTTCATGAACGAGTTACTTGTCACTTCTATGTTCAATGGTGTTTATCCAATCAAAATATAGCACGGGTATAGTACTGTTGCGCTATTGGTTACAAATTCTGCTACGGTTTTCCTCAGCCTGACAACACAATCGGATACAAAACTTAAACCAATCTGCTAGTATCTAATATTTATTTATTTATTTGACTTTTATAACAAAAAAATACCAAAAGAATTTTTATAGAGGTCTTAAAAGTAACCATTTTTACCATGACAACCAACCGTTTCGAAATTTCTTCGAATAGTGTGAGCACAAGGGCCACGAGGGATAAACGAAGCAAAATGAGTAGATAATTTTCATGCCATGTGAAAAAAGCCTTACAGTTTATAAAAACGTCCGAATTGAGAACCTCCTCCTTTTTTAGAAGTCGGTTTAAAGCGTGACTGTGTCTAGATTTTTGAAATCTTTGTGTGTATCGGATCGAAGTTTTCAACTCTGTTGTCAGAAAATGTCACTGACCTGTCAAGTGTCACATCATGACGTCAGTCCCGTCAGTCTGATATCGATTTTGGTTGGTCTTATTTCCCACATGTGATTTTCACACACAGTAAACATTTTCATTAACCCCAAAAGGCTTAAACCTCGTAATAATAGGGATTATCCGCAAATACAATGGCTACGTTGTTAGAGGTTTTGGTTACAAGTGATTCTAATAACACATTATGGACCAACGCTGTATGGGACCCACATACCGGCACCTGTTTGATGACTTACAAAGGAGGTGGAACCGCGGAAAATAGCACACTTACATTCGTCGGAAACGATTATTTAGCAGCTGTGGAAAAGACAAAGCCAGTATTACACGTATGGCCAGTGAATTCTTATCAAACAGTCCAAGGCATGCGGTTTATTTTACCAGGTAAGGCAACGGCCTTCGCTGTTTCACGTGATGGATCTTTCATAGTAGCTGGTATTGAAGAAAAGATTTATTTATGGCAAACGGCTTCTGGAAATCTCCTAACTATCTTAAGTAAACACTATCAAAAAGTGGTGATGTTAAAATTTACACCAGATGGGCGCTATTTTGTATCAGCATCTGAGGATGGTATAGTCATGGTTTGGTCACTAGCCACGGTATCTGCTAACCCTGAAGTTGACCTAATGTCACAAACTTCTGCGGGCCAGCATGATCCATTGTACATATTCTCCAACCACACTTTACCTGTTACTGATTTGTGCATAAGTAAGACAGGAATGCATGGTCGTTTGTGCACTGCATCTAGTGACAGGACATGTAAAATTTACGATCTCTCTTCTGGAGAACTGCTATTGAATTTTGTATTTGATGTTCCTCTTTCTGCTATTACCATGGATGTCTTAGAGTTGAATATATTTGTTGGTACAACTGAAGGAAAAATTCACCAGTTTAGTCTTACAAATCCTCAAAGGAATAGAAATGTGTTGGTGAACACGGAGGTGAACTGTCCTACTTTCTCTTCCCATACAAAAGCTGTGACCTGCCTATCTGTGTCTCTTGATGGTGAGACTCTCATGTCTGGTTCAAATGATGAGCAAGTGATACTCTGGCACATACCCAGTAAACAGCCAGTGAGGATAATAAGACACAAAGGTCCTATCACAAATGCTTTCTTTACTGTGAATTACCCTGCAATCTACAAACAAGAATTCTCACCAAGCATCATTCTACACAGTTTAGAAAGGACTTTAGAAAAAGATGCTGAAGAATTTATAGAAATGGAAGTTCTTATGAAGAATAAAATTAGTTTCTGGTCAGAGCCCCGTGGAGAAATTGAAGAGAATTTATCTACAAAAGAGTTGGAGAATGAGTTTAAGTTAAAAGAAGAAGGACTACAGACAGAGCTCAATAGGTTGAAAGCAATCAACTCAAATCTGTATTCAATGGCCATTCAGAAATCTCTGGATTCTATTCCTCTAGCAGCTAACACTCCCAGCAAAAATAAGAAAAAGAAGAAAAAACAAAAAGCTGATCAATAAACATTTTTCTAATTATTACTGTTGTTTTTATTATTAGGTACTAGTTTTTCCCTCTCTCAAAGGAACTGCATTCATCTGAGATAAAAAGTAGCCTAAAGCTTTCAGCAATATTATGGCTTTATTTCAGTGAAAGAATTTTGCGTTCAGAGTTTATCCTTACATTTTACCTGTATCAAATACTCATCATCTGCCTAGCCTTTTCCCAACTATATTGGGGTCGGCTCCCAGTCAAACCGGATTCAGCTGAATAGCAGTATTTTACGTGGAGCGGCTGCCTACCAGACCTCCACAACCCATTTTCTGGGTAACATGGTACTTCTTGGCAAGACTGGTCTGGCTTCTGACAATCCGTAAGGACTGCCAAAGATCTACACATGACAGCCGGGACCAACAGCTTAACGTGCTTGTAGAGGCACGGAGGAGTCTCAATATGTTTATGTCGTCACCTATCCACAGACCAACCTCGGCAAGCGTTGCTTAACCTTGAAGATTGGTGGCAAATTTATAAATGTGACTATAATTGCGTGGTATATCTCGTAAACTACTTGAGTATTAATTTTGACTTGCAGGGTACTAATTTTCTATGTAGGTTTGAGGAAAGCGACAGGCTCCTCAAACTTGGAATGAACAATCAAAATTTCAAAGTCGTGCTCCTGTGAACGAGCGCGTGAAAGTTATCATCGTTGATTTCTCGGTAAATACAAAATGTTTTAATTCTGAATTTTTTTTACAAAATGAATCACATATAAGTGTACCTACTAATCTATATATGTATAACGTGTAACAGACTAAACGCAATACCTCTTAAGGGGTCATTGTACTCATCATTATGAACAACTTTTTACTATGGGAGAAAAAAAATCGCCGTCCCCATACATTTATGTGCGTATAAGTCGAAAACCTGGTTGGCCCACATTGCAGAAGACCGCATGGGTTGCAGACTCATCGCGTATGTGGTTGCGATCCTCATCAGTGAGGGAATGATGTAGGGATGGGTAAAAAATATCGATATATCAAAATATCGATATTTTTTCAGAAAAATATCGGTACTAATTAGCGATATTTTTTCCCGCGATATATCAATTTTCGATATTTATTTTCAAATATCAAAATCGATATATTTTTAAAGCTCTGCTGTCTGCTCATGCGTCACATCATGATTTTGACCAATCCGATTTCTTAAATTTAGAAAAATGCAGTAGGCTGTATGGGTTTAGTTTCTTTGCTTCAAACACAAACAAAAATTACTCTCTATGACTTGCTCTTCTATGACAATGACATTGCTTGTTGGCAATAATGTTTTTTTTTTGTTTCTTTTTGTTATGTCAAGCAATTCGAAATTTTTTTTTAAATAATAAAACTTATGTTGAAACAGCCAGATGTGTATTTGCTTTAAAATTTCGATAATTTAGGCAATTTTTATAAATAATTGCAAATTGGCCAAAAAATATCGAAATATCGATATTTCTTGGGTGATATATATCGATATATTTGAAAAATATCGATACGAGAAATATCGATATTCTTTTTCCATTTGCCCATCCCTAGAATGATGAAGAAGAAGAACTCGAAAAAATGTAATGAACAGCTGTTTTTTTTCGCGATTTCGGGGTTGGTCTCATAGTAAAAGTTGTTCAAAATTTATTTATTTTTATTATTATTTATTTTATAGCTTGAGAAAAACTACCAATTTCATTCGTCTTTTTTTAATGTTTTCTAATACGTTGTAGAAGGTTCTTAGAAAGAAAAATTGCAAAGAAAAAAAAAATGGGAAATCGTAAAAACCACCGGGATACAACTAAGATGTATTTTAATTCTGAACTCCACGTAGATGAAGTCGCAGGCAAAAGCTGAAGGTAAGAGGCTTACTCGCCAGTTTGCTAAAAAAACCGTAAACAAATAAAAGATTGTCAACTGTTATGACTATCAAAGAAGTAGGTAGTTGAGAATATCAATCAAACAATTTCATCGGATTTAGTTTGTAGTCTGTGGTTTGTAGAGATACGCTAAATCCATACTAGGGATGTCAATTATTTTCAAAAACATCGATATTTAAATCGATTCGAATCGCACATTGTTGAATCGATTCACAAAAAGCCGATTTCTAAAAGATTGATTTCACAGAAATCAATTTTTTTTCGAGTCTGTATTTACAACGTAAATATAAATTCATTTTATGGAAAACAAGAAAGATACAGATTGATTACCATAATGTTCCACTTAATTCAAGCATGTGTTTTAGTGCATGATTTTATTAGGCACCTCGCGCACTAGACGGCCACAGCCACGACTAGTGGCCGCAACGACCAGATTAACTAAAGAAACGAGACTGCCACTGATCGTGGTCGTGGCCGTCTAATAATGTGCGAGGTGCCTTAGAGAAGGTGAAAACCAAATCGGAAATTTTTAGTTTTTAGAATAGTTTAATGGAATAGGTAACCTATGGCGGAAGGCCTATGCCCAGCAGTGGACTTCTTTCGGCTGATATGATGATGATGATGATAAAGAAAGGTACCATCATAATAACCGATCTCTTTTATCATTTCAGGGATTCAGGGCAATGGTAATTCAATCATTACAATTGTTTTTATAACCGTACAAACTATATATTTCATTCTTTATTTTATTTAATCTTCTTCTTCTTCGTGTAGGTACTAAGGTCTAACGACCCCACACACCCTAGTGTCAGAGTTTCTAAACCACTCGTGTATTTTATTTAATAAGGAGAGGCAAAGGAAACTAAGCACACAGCCATCTCTCGAGTTTGAAAAACTGTTTTTTGTTTACATGTGTTGAGTAGGTACCATGGAGAAAAGAATAGAGAGCTGCGTAAGTGAAAGCGATACCAACAACGGGGTTTGAACTCTTATAGGATAGTTAGAGGCATGTAGCTCTTGTTTGAAATCGAGCTCTGCTACTCTTCATATTTTCCACGTTGCGTGCATTCAACTGACTGTATAATTAAATGGTTTTTATCAAAACCGAAAAATTTGAATGTCGATAAAAAAAATATCAATTCACTGAATCTATTCAGTTCTACATATCGATTTAAAAAAATCGAAATGATCTAAGAACTTAATTATCTGATTAATCAATCGCAGATCGCCATACGTAATCCATAGTTAGTTTTTTTATTAGTAAGTTGAAAAGCTTTTTTTCACCTCACTTTTCTTTGCCAAGTTTTCATCTTTTGAAATATGACTCACAACGGAATCATTTTAGTAAGTTGTATTGTGAGACTTGTGAGTCAAAACAAAGGCCACCACTAGTATAAGAAATCTGTCAAAACGTCATCCACCGTTCTCTCAACGCATTTCAATTTTCTGTTTCAAAAAACGCCCGAATTTATTTGATGTGATTCAAAACTTTGTATAAAAACAAAATGTGCTGAAATAGCGTAATATTATCTGATAGTATAGTTACGAGTATGTTTTTATGACGAGCCTCGTCGTTAAGGTGAGCTGCCTTAGATAATAGGATCGTTGTAAAAATAAACTATTCGCTGGCTACGTTTTGCGTCACAAACAAAACAGTAAAATGTTTACGATTTTCAGGAGACGAAATGTCGAAGGCTGTGATTATTCCGGAGTGTAATAAAGACATTGGGGGTATGAAAGAAGAGATTTCATTGTCTCCAACTGAGAAGAGAGATGGTGCAATCGGTCTGTTTAGTAGGTTGCTGAGACTGGATACGTTGAGTAAGAAAAGCAGTACGCCCGAAAGTCCGACGTCTGTGGAACCACCGATCACGTATTATGGAGTTTACATACCTAGTGAAATTAAAAAAGGACCTGATGAAGGTATTTATTGTATTGGTTTTCTTACTATAACAATTATCTATGTATGTCTCATAGTTTGGAGCATCAGTGCTCTCTGGCCTTGTTCAGTCAGTGATTTTTTCCTTGCATATAATTTTCATTCTCAATTTTTGTCAGTTTCTGTAGAAAATAGGCTTCAAGTAACAGTTGAAATCCATTATATATTTAGTATGGAAAACAATAGCAATTATTGCCATTAACTGAAAATAACATTAGTTTTTGTAGGATGTTGTAAATTTTAAACAAAACATCAAAGGAGTTTTTCTACAAACAGTTTCTAGTAACACACAAAGACTTTCTGTCTTTGTGTGTTACTAATAGTTTCTGAATCATCATAAAGTGCATTAAAGAAACTGAAATGAGTAAATGTTTTTTTATTTAATTGCTTTTTCTTTATACTTGAAAAAATTGCCTATTTTCTAGGCAAAAACTTCTTGGTTTCCATAACATAAAAATAATAACTGTCTGAATTATAAACAATGCTTAATTTTCTTCTTCAATTTAATTTTCTTCTACAATTTTTTTTTTTTTAAGAGTAGACCCTAAATAGTACACAGACTTCTGGACTACTACTTCTCTTGCACCGGTCTGTAGACCTTCCATGTATGTCTCAGATAAAATTAGTATTAAAGCAACTTCTATGTATGATTCTTTCCTATTCTATGATTATTAACTCTTGATATTAAATTTTTTTGAAACTTTGGGGTCTCCGTTAACCCTAATAGGTCATCTCCAGTTGTCTCTATGACTGTATACCTCCCATTAACAAATCCCTCATCTAATTTATAATTGTTTAAACCTTATATTGTTTACTCCTCACTCTTATCAATATTTATCTCCACCACTATCAGCAAGATAAGTGGATTTGGGTCAACAGAACGGTTGTCAACTTCCTATTTTTATATTATCTTTGCACAGCCTTTGCAAATTAAATGCACTTATCTATTTACCTGAATTATAATGAGGGCCAAATGTTTTTCATACATTCATCAACATACACACTTTTCCCATGGCAGAAAAAAGATAGAAAACTTGTTTATTCTGCCACATAAGATGCACAAAAACAAGAAAGAAAATAACTTAAACTAAAACTTGTTGCACTGTCCAGCGATGTCAGGACTGGATATAACTACTGAAAGTAAAGCAGCTGTTCGGAACCTTGCCTTAGTTTTCCGTCTTTTTGCTTCAAGTTTATTTTCATATATTTTCATACATCTGGTCTTATATCCACACAGGTTGTAAGTTCTATGCACCTGATGACCTGACCTTTCTGTAAACAGTAATAATATGTGTTTTTCAGCATAATAACACTATTGTTATTATGCTGAAAAACACATATTATTACTGTCAAAAAGCCAAGTGTTAAAAAGCCACTGAAAGTCTATACTTTCAGTGGCTTTTTGTGAGAAAAATACTACTACATTAGTTGAAGTGAATTGCACTAAAATATGTCTTGTGTTTATTTGGCTTATTTCCATTGAGGTTAACCACGGTGGCTGAAATTTGGTTGGGAGGATTATAACAGTAACCAATCCAATCACCAATTGGGAGGCCAAACTCTTTACTTATACTTCCTACTTTATGTTACTTTTAGTGAAAGGGATTAGAAGTAGATTGTCTCATGATTTATATTGAATTTCCTTGTTTGCTGTTAAGTCAGGAGTCAGGTTACATAAATAACAATATAGACACATGATACACATATGATATTTATGACCTATGCAGCAATAAAAAATAAATGTCACATTGTTACTAAATTGGATTTCACTGATAATAAAGTTTATATTTCTTTAGTGTAAAATATAGTTTGACACACAAGGACTTCTAAATGAAACTCCAAAGATTTTAATATGTCTAATTGTCTTCCGAATATTGGCTTTCCAGAATTGCTTAAATCTTATTCTTCATCACAAGTCAATTTTTAGGGTTCCGTACCCAAAGGGTAAAAACGGGACCGTCTGTCTGTCCGTCTGTTTGTCTGTCTGTCACCGGGCTGTATCTCATGAACTGTGATAGCTAGACAGTTGAAATTTTCACAGATGATGTATTTCTGTTGCCGCTATAACAACAAACAGAACACAAAAAAACAGAATAAAATAAATATTTAAGTGGGACTCCCATACAACAAACGTGATTTTTTGCCGTTTTTTTATATAGACAATGTTACGGAACCATTCGTTCGCGAGTCCGACTTGCACTTGGGCTGTTTTTTTCATTTTAGTGAGTTACATTTTTGGAAACATCTCCGCGAGCCCTTTATTTTGAACCTTATTATTAGTATGTCTAAATTGCATTTTGAAATATAAGTTTATTTATTTTTGTAAGCCATTTATAAAACCCTTTATTTTGATACTCCACACATTAAGTTTTTAGGAAAAAAAATGTTTGAAGACAATATCACAGATTACTGAATAGTTATATGGCGCCAAAAACCGACCTTTTTAATTTTCATATACACTCGGTGCCACTGTCACAATCAAGACAAATCTAACGACACCTCTCTAGCTAAAATCCATCAAGCCGTTTAGGCTACAGAGTGTGCCAATATACATACATACATACACTCGAAAAACATAACCCTCTTTCTGGCGCAGTCGTGTAAAAAGTGATGGCACTCAGCCTAATTTGAAAAAATGACTTTTGATTATGAAAATCAATTCCTCATCACTTGTAAATATTCTACTATCTAGTGTGCATTTAGATGCTTCTCATTATCCTTGCATCCTTAATGAATCATAATCGAGATTGCCTTTTATGGCAGATAGGTACGGACGCCATGTGTGGGTCGCGAGAACACGCGCTGCTAAACAAAATAATAAACTGTAATAATGTGTGATATTATTTCGATATGGTGATAAATCACTTGTTATTCACCTAGAATCTTACAGAAAAAATATATTTACTTATAGCTATGTAAAGGAAAACATTCTCTTCGGTGTGTGTCGGTTCATAAATGACGAAGATATGAACTTAACAAAGATAATTAAAAATACAACCGAATTGAGAACCTCCTCCTTTTTTTGAACTCGGTTAAAAAAGTGTTTTTTTTATTATTATTTTTTGTTTTTGGAAGCATCTTTTTTTAAATGGCATTTTTTTATTTAGACTGTTTCTTTACTGTATAGGAGCTACAGATCACCACCCTTAAATATGACCACACACTTCTGAAACACCCTGTGTAGGTATCCCAACTTTAAGCTAAATCGAATGTCAGAAAGTGCTTGAAAAATGAATTACCTACTGATTTGTAATCAGAACCTCATTTATGATGTTAATAAAAGCTTATCCCAACTTTAAGCTAAATCGAATGTCAGAAAGTGCTTGAAAAATGAATTGCCTACTGATTTGTAATCAGAACCTCATTTATGATGTTATTAAAAGCTTATCCCAACTTTAAGCTAAATCGAATGTCAGAAAGTGCTTGAAAAATGAATTACCTACTGATTTGTAATCAGAACCTCATTTATGATTTATGATGTTAATAAAAGCTTTTATTTAGTAGAAAATACTCAATGAATTTATCACTCATCAATTTCTTCATTTCTCTTATTTATCAATCACGTGTTAACCTTTCTATCAATCATGTCAAACTCGTTACTCATTAGAAACTATAATTATGCAATCTATTAGGTACATAAGTAATAACTCACTAGACAATAACATGAAACACATCATGTTATATACTGGCTTCACTATTAATGGTCAACTCAGCGAAACAATTTAGAACTTTATTTACTACCTGAAAAGGTACACATTTTCATGAAAGGATTTGTATTCTGTCACTCAAATATTTACCCTTATAAATACACATTTGACCTCCTTTATTTGAAGTCGTTCCTTCTAAAATAGTGTAGAGTAGATTTGGAAAAAAAAAATACTGCCGACCCCAATAGAGTTGGGAAAAGGCTAGGCAGGCAGGCTAGTAAAAGAAAATTAGTGCGCTTAACGTATACGCTTCTCTTGCGACGTAGTTTCGCGTAGCGATTACGCGTCGTCAACGTCACTCGTCCAACCAAAACAAGGCGTGAAAGGCCAAGTGTCTCTTCTCGTCTAAAGGCTAGCGCATATCTGAGTAGACCGCTGCATTGCAAATATCCTACAACAGTACTGCAGCGGCATCTATACCGCGACATACGAACTACAAAAAAAGACCTGATTTGCATATCCTTCATTATGCGGGCTTCAAGTTTTCCGCGCTATTTGAAAATATACAACCACCCGACAGCAACCACCAGTCACAACACCGGTCTGGTTGGTGGTGGTGATCCTCCCTTTTCAATTCAGGTTTGCAGGACTTTACACCCTGTTTCGTGTAACGGAATAAACGCAATACCTCTTAGGGGGTAGGGACCAACACTACATTTTGTCGAGTTAGGCGCACAAAAATGTATGGAGCTGTCGATTTTTTTTCGCGATTTCAGTGTTAGTTCCGTAGTAAAAGCTGTTCATAATGATGAGTACAATGATCCCTACACGTTGTAATGAAGGAACATTAAAGACGGGCCGCATCGGGCAAAGCGATACGCTGCGCCCGACGTGGCTGTTCATGCTTTTATTCAACACTCTCTTGTTATCCGTATGGAAAAACCGAATCCTTTTTGGGATCGCTCGTGTCTGTCTGTCTGGTCTTTCACTGACATTTTCTCTTTGTTTTCTAGAAGCACTGCACGTCTACAAGAACAAGTCCGAGGCACTGGAGTTGGTTCGCAGGTACAAGTCTGCGAGATTCAAGGCGTTTAGGAACCGACAGGATGCCGTGTCGTTTGCGCTGCGAGGAGCCGAGCCTACCGACACTACTGATGGGAATGATAGTTGTGAGTCTTTTATCAATTCAATATTTAATTTATCCATCTTAGCATAAATTTAAATAAAATTGCAGTGTCAGAATAACAGCTTTTACTAAATGTAATTAAACACAGTAAGTACTTTGTCCTTTCCGTGTGTTAGTTTCGGCTGATCTCCAAAACGGCTCGACCGATTTCGACGGAACTTTCACTGACATATAGAGTACCTATCCATTTCATGGTCAACTCGAGAGTCAAAGTTCATCCATATTCCCGTTCAGACGTTTAGGTGTGTCTGAAGCACAAAAATACAGACTTGCACATTGATATAATTAATGTAGGAAGTAGGATAATACTACTCGATTGTTTTTGCCCTTGGTAAATGTTCAGAGCTTATTTCAAGGAATTGACACCACTTAGCGACTAACGCAATTAACACGATAATTAACGCTGGCAACAGATACATATCGTTGCCTTCAGAAGGTCCATCCTCGTACCTGAAAAGCGTTCAATTTCAAGTCGCAATATCATCTCGGCGAAAATAGGGAATTTGCATGAAAAAAACTGAAAATATAATCAAAATTGATCGAAAAACAAACGTTTCTCTTGTGAAACGCTGTTTTCTATGGCAGCTATGGTGTCATGATATTTGATGTCAGAATTCGTATCGTAAGCTTCTCAT
Source organism: Melanchra persicariae (assembly GCA_947386135.1). Lineage (NCBI taxonomy): Eukaryota > Metazoa > Arthropoda > Insecta > Lepidoptera > Noctuidae > Melanchra > Melanchra persicariae. The sequence continues at coordinate 8,276,087 of OX376652.1, read as the reverse complement.
TATGGAGGCATGGGAAGCCGTCACCTCCTTCTGCGAAGCAGTAATGCTAGTGAAGGAGGAGGCGGGCGCGTGAGGGAGAGACAACCCTCAGGCCCCAGCCGCCGCAACATAGGGAGACGCACCGGGCGTCGGGAGTCGCTGGGCGATTCCCGGCCACCGTAGGTGCGGGTCTGCGAACGGCGAGCGTTGGGTGGCTTGCCGTCAGATCAAAGCCAGGCCCAGGCCGACGGCGCGTTGTGTTCCACGCGCCTCAAAGACATGTCAGCATAGGAGTAGGGGCCCGTTAGGGCCAGAGCCTGCCAGGGTTGCGGATTTTGTTCGAAAGAGTTACCGCGGCTCTGGAACACAAAAGGTACTAGGAGGAGCATGGATGGGTTTTAGTTAGTAAGGGCGCCTTGAAATTAGCCGAAAAGAGCCGCGCGGTGGCAGCGCGGCTGCAGCGCTGCCGCCGCGCTGCAACCGCTAGGTTCGAGCATTATAGTGTTGTACATTCAGTTTAACCATGGACTCAGACGACGAAAATTTTATTTTTTTAGCCCAGAAGGAGAATTGTCATGGCAAACAACGAAAATATAAATTAAGTAGTCGTATTAACAATACACGTACTTATAATGCTTTTCACTTGGAGTTGTTTGTCAAGTTCTCAATTAATATATTGCATATTTCTTCCCAAGCCTTTTTCTTTTCGATTTTATTACTGTACTTGTCTGAATTCGAATCCCATATTGCTGGACGACTCTCAACCTCACCGATAAATTCTTCAACCTTGTTTTCGTTCATGTTTAGACCTAAACAAAAACTACCTGCGCAACGTCACTAGTCGATCGATGAACTGATGCGCGGCCGCAGCGCGGGTGTAGCGCTGCAGTCGCGCGTTTTTTATTTATATGGATTAACAAAGCAGCGCGGCGGCAGCGCTGCAGCCGCGCTGCCACCGCGCGGCACTTTGCGGCAAACTTGAAGGCGCCCTAAGAGTCTGACACTCCCTCCCGCTCCACCCAGAGCGGAAGGGGTCATTTGATGATTTCCAATCCATAAAAAAAACAACTTTGAAGCTTTATATCTTCATCGCCGATGAAGGTATTTTAAAGATTATTTCATAAGTGCTTTCTAGAGCTAATACGTACCTACTTATTTTATTTTTAAAATAAAAAAATCATACATGATTCCTATTGATGTCAAACCCTTGTTAAAATAAAGGTTAAGATTAAATTAGAGGTGTTTTTTGAAAGTTTCCGACTGCGATGCGGTTGCGAATGCTCTTTAAAAAACTAGAATTAACCCCTCTGATCATGGCCATCCTTATTTTACAAACGCCAGTCAGTGGGATTGCTTCAGGTGAATTCAGGTCCCACTTATTGTGGTATAAATTCGTTTAAAAAAAAGCCAAAGTACAAAAGTACTAGGATCTAGAAAGCTGAAATTCGCAATATAGGTTTATTATATAACGCTTGCAACCGCTAAGAAAGGATTTTTGGAAAAGACATAGCCAAAAATTGTATGGGCTTGTGCCCCAGAATGTACAGCTATACAATCGATGTCATTTAATACTACTAGTCTTCTATAAACAAAGTCTAAAAGGCGCATATTGCTCAGCAGTAGTGGACAAAAGTTATGAAGGTTTAAAAAAAGTTGATTTTTGACACTACGGGTAAGGTATTTTATATCGATTAATGTGTAAAAGGACTTTTAATATATTATTATTTGGTCTAAGATTAGAACACGACGCAAAAATCATCATCTGTGATCAAGAGTGACTGCCTGTCTGACCTCGATGACCCAGTTACTGGGTAATATGATGCCCCCTTGGTGAGACTGGTTGTCAGACTTTCAGACAACGACGTGAGAAAATGGGGTAAATAAAACCTGTCGTGAAATAGTAGGAGGTACTTATTTAAACTAGAACTTACCTCAAAAGTTAACCATTCCGATAAAATAACAGTTACATCATGGGGTAATGATGATATTACATGCCGTCTGATGCGTTATCTAATTGTGATACCACAGTTAACACACGCTTGTTGAAGGTCCATTTTCCATAAGTATGTATTACACAGTTAACAATTAATTATTAGTGGAGCACTCGCGTGGGGCTATGACACTATTTAAATATAAACGTGCGAAAACATAAACACAATTCAAATCAAACGAATACCCTCCGAATACCAAAAGAAAACCGGCGCAAACGTCGAAGAGGGAATATGGTATTGACAATTGACCATTATCGGCGGTATTGCCAGTAGTAACTTGAAATAATCCTACCCGTCACTGTACTAAAATCTATATAATAGTTTGATTTATAGATAAGAAAACATACTGAAGTAATTAATTAGATATACGAATAATTTAAGAATATATTTTAGGCCGCTTATAAAAAACAAAACTCATCACGGCGTTTTGTTTTTAGCTATTATGTTTACCTGTTTGGATCTTTGTTATTATTATATGGTAACATTAATAGATATTTTAGAACAAAATTCAGCAGAGAAAACTTTTAAGTAAGATTATTTTTCCACTTCTGCTATTGGGCATAAAAAGCTACTCAAAATTCTTTATTTTTTTATTCAAATGAACTGCAATTAATGCATGTTTGTACTCCGTGGGGCAAATTTTGTCTATCTCTTTTCAACTTCACAGGGTAAATGGAAGGGGAAACTTTGGATGAAAGTTTGGCTTTTTGAAACGTTCTCACAATAATAAGTGCGTTAAACGAGAAAGATTTGTGTATTTTTAAATATTATGCACATATGCAATGGTGGGGATGGTCGCTAGTCATAATATAAATTCAGGAACTTATAATACACGTCTAATCCAGCTAGATACATACATGTGATACATACGAGTGTAAGTACTTAAGTAGAGATGGAGAGACTCAAACGAAATCATCAAAAATACAACAAACATCGAACGAACTTTGTTTTGTTAACGAATCCGATAAAAAAAGAGCATCGACCTTGTTATCTAAAGAAATTTGTATCGTTACTTCTCTTCCTTATTTTATCACGCTATCACTGGCTGGAATCTGTTTAAAATTGGAATTGGTGCTCTTCGCTAGGGTCCAAAAACTTACAAAAAGATGCTAGTTTTCGCCCGGGCTTCTAACAGTGTTTAGAATTTCAATCTCATTCGACAGTGCAGTATATACAGTAATTATTTATTTTGGGCACTGATAATACGTGTGTATTCCATTCATTTTCTTTCGGTATAAAATTTGCAAATGGGTGCCGCCTGCTAATAAATTTAATGCGGGTATTTAACTTACGCGTAGTCCATAATCCTTATTCTGTTGAAGTAGATTTTACTTTGTTTTTAGTTTATTTTAATTTTGTTTTCTATTCTCAATCTTGTTAGAACTTACATAACCTTACCTAACTTGTACCTTGCGCCTTGGCACCTTGCGTATGCGTACAAAGTTTCATTAAAATCGTTTAATTAATTTCCAAGACTGGGAGCTGCTTAGCTCCCCAAGGTTTTTCACATACACTTACAAGTCATAAGAGCTTAAGAGTCTTTGCTCTTAAGCCAAAATACACATAAAAATGATCATTAGCCCCTCTCTACCACCCGGTAAAGCAAATACAGTAAATATTGTTTACTCTAGCGAAACCGTTTAGTCATGACGCTAATACTGGCAAAACAATGGCTCTTATCAAGCCAAATATACCATTGTAGAGAGGAAAGTAGTTGTTATCGTGCCAAATTCTTCTCACTAACACTTTGACCGCAGTCCAAAATTAAACTCTACTACTTTAAAAATAATGTCTAGTTTCCAGTGTCGCGTTTCAAAATTTCCGCTTGTTTCTACCAATGTTTGGGCAGTTCTACACCGAGTTATTGATGTAATTTTCTCATAAGCTTGCTTCCGAAATAAGATTCTATAAATAGTTGTTGGGATACGTATCGTAGGTGGCGTGATAGTGGGCAGATTAATTCAAGGATAAAACGTGTGGATGCGTAATAAAATTGTCTGTTGTATAACTTGTGTTATGTTTCATGAAATCACGAGTTCATCTTCTACAACGTGCTAAGTATTACTTAATGGTTGTGAGATGATGAGTGATGTTCTTTACGAATCGGTTTAAATTCAACGTTAAAATCGGTTGAGCGGAATTAATAGAAATATGTGAACGAAGATCCCCAAATGTTTTTTTGAACCGATTTTCGAGCCTGGCTTATTTCAATTTATGTATTACTAGCGTTTCTCTGCGGCTTAGCTCGCGTAAAAGGAGCCTATAACCATCTCCAGGGTCCTATTTTTCTCTCTGACAAATTCATTCAAAGTTCAACTATTTAAGCTTGAAATCGTAACAAACAAACTCACTTAGAATTTAAGTTAGATTTTCAGCCCGTATTGTAACACCTTCAACCAGTGCGTCCGATCCTTCACCTATAGTAGACGCCAGATAAATGTGGAATAAAGTACTGTATCTCTTCCTAGGTACCCGGAAAGTAAAAATTATGAATCGTTTTTCATTACCTACTAGAAAAAGGAACACGATAGATGTCGATTTAGGACAGCTTTATGTCGTTAGATCTGTTTTTGAAATTAAGTGTATATATAAATGTAGATGGGTCAATGACCGTTATTCCACATTTATCAGGCGCCTACCATAGTGTAGACGAATACTACCAATAGGAAAGCCAAGCTTTTGTGAAAAACCAATTCCAAACACTACGCAACCAATTTCCAAAGTAGCTTCATAGCATGATATTTGATGGCATCAGGCCTATGTTTATCTGAGGACTTTTACCATCTGATACTCAATATCCGAATGTCGAATGTAGATGCGTATTACGTCACACACAACATCAAATGCGTTTGCGCTCATTATTAAACATTGGACTTAAAGATTAATCGCATTACGCATAAGAACTTGCCTATTTATGCCTAGAATAGTTGTCACGATGCCAAATCAATGCTTTCAATCGTCACCGTAACCTACATTTCCTAATTTCTCGATTGACACATTCGACATCGCCATTTTTGCGCGGGAAAAATAAAATATTGACGTTTGGTTTTTTTATCGAGATTCTAGGCACGCGCCATTGTTCATGGTGCCTGTGTTTACAGCTAGTCTTTATAGTAAAATTAAATCGAATTTGTTATGATGCATTTTGCAAGAAGAAAGGAATGATTGTCGTTAATGTTTGTAAATAAATGCAGGAAACTGTTATTTAAGTATGTAGGTATGTTTTTATGCGCAGGTTTATAAAAGAAAAGTGGATTAGTAGTAACCTTTATAGCAAAATATTTTAGAACTCCGATTTGTATTTTTGGCAGGCAGAATACCTTCCACCTTTATTAATATTTTGAAGCCATATTTAACAGTCTATTGGCCTACATAGAGACTCACTGACAAATTGAGTTCAAACACATTATGGGCTCGATAAGACTGGTCACTGAGTCATCTTTACTGTAGTTCTTATTATAGTCGAACTAGTGGCTATTTTAGTACTTATAGGTAAGATACCTACCTACTTCACTAGACGTAGTTATCGCAGGGAATGGAATGTGTGACAATCGTTATTCAATGATTATTGTTGCATTGGAATCTTGCTTTTTAACAATAAGACAACAGACCTTTTGGCATTCATTTGTATAAACTCACATAGCTACACCAAACTATGTGACAAGTTTTGTACTAATGAAATCATAGTTCTAGGACCTAAAAAGCTCTTTTTTGCGTAACTACTTGAATCTAAACAAATTAATGCCGTGTGCCTGATGGGAAATAAGGTCAGCAAAAATTACAAACTCCCATACACACTTATCATCCTCTATTTAATTCCCTTTAGGAGATGCATTAACTTAAAAAAAAATATTTATATATATTATATTAATAAGTTAAGGTAAGAATGTCACATTGCCTGACTCATATTTTGATCGTACCGCTTCCGATACGATACTGAATATGTAGGTAGCTCCTTCAAGGTGGATCGACGACCTAGTGAAAGTCGCGAGAATGCGCTGAAAGCAACGCAGGACCGGTTAATATAGCGATTCTTGAGGAGGCCTTTGTCCAGCTGAGGACACAAAAGAATACTCATCAACTTACTTTCAAATACGAAGAGTTGAAGCTTGAAAAAACTATTAAAAAAACTATCAAGTGTATAAGTTATCTTGGTGGAAACCAAGATAACTTATACACTTGATAGTTTTTTCAGTAATAATTTCAGTTTGTAGATTGTAGTACAATCAATACCTTTTGTTTTCGAGGACACACGACATTCTATCTTTAATGACAATAATCACGTGCAAAGCCGCAATTACTTTCCCTTTCAGTAAAATTACAGGCGTCCCACTTATTAGCGGATTGTGAGCCGTCGCGTTTAGGTCAATGTTCTCATAAATGAACTACGTGGCAACACCTAATAGTGGTGTAGGTTACAAAGCTCACGTCTTTTTGCCCATGGGGATAGGCAGACACTACACAAAGCCACCTGCATACGTTTCTGACACACTACGACTTGAGGTGACTGAGGTGAAGTCAATATTTCGGTTGAAAACATAGAACTAAATAGGTTTTGTTTTTGGGTTTTTTTGTGGATGGGAAATTATCAAATGAATCCTGCCGCTCTGGGTGGAGCGGGAGGGAGTGTCAGACTCTTACTGACTAAAACCCATCCGTGCTCATCGTAGTGCCTTTTGCTCTCCAGGGCCGCGGTAACTCTTTCGAAAAAAATCCGCAACCCTGGCAAGGGAAATTCTTTTTGGGCTTGTGGTGTTCCACTGGAGGGCAATGACCACTCTTCCTTCAATCCACTTTTAGGCCAATCCTTTAGGTAGGCGTCTAGCTTCAAATCAGGTTTCAAATTAGTGTGTCTGTGAATACTAGCTCGAAAGGAATCCTATATACAATACAATTTTACCAAAACCACTACTTTATAGCATTTAAAAGCTCCGTCAACATAAAATGTACTTGGAAATTTGTTGTATTTTTAGTAAAAAAAAAAAAAACCCTCCGTAGGGACGAAATATCGCCATCGGCTAAACTGAGCGCACGACAAGGCTATATTTAAGCCCAAAAATACACGAAAATTTAGTCGTCTAACGAACTTTCTACTAGTGAAATGAAAAAAGTCAAAAACTTACACAATTAAGACTTTCGGCTCATTGCCCCAGCTAACGAGCGAATCTGTTTTCGTTTTCAGAACTATGTCGATTTCAAGGATAAGATTTTTTACTACTGCTTCTGACTGAGTTTGTGTTTATTTATAGTGTAATAAAATTCTTGACTTTTTCTAAGAAATATACTGACGGACATGAACAGCGTAAATAAATATGATACCTACGGCTTGAAGGCTAGGGGTGACTACTAAGATAGCAACTACTAGAAATGGATAATGAGTATAAGGCAAGAGAATAATAATAATCATTATTAATATAAGCCCGTAGTGTCTCCCACTGCAGGGCAAACGCCCCCTTTTCCTACAGGAAGGGGTTTAGACTCATAAACCCACCACGCTTGTCTAATGCGGGTTGATGGGTGAACAGTAGACCTTCTGACTGACTGGGTCCATGGGCGCCGCCGTTGATTTACTATTACTTTCCTCCGCCACCGCCCCTTTTTTTTTTTCACGAGGGGAAATCCTCATGGATGTCCTCCACCCTAGGGTGGGCGGAGGGGTCTGTCAGACTCTTACTGACAAAAACCACCCCGGGTGTTCCATCTCTCACCTACGCCGGGGATCGCGGGAACGTACGCGACTTCCGTAATCCCCGGGTGGTGCCGGCCCGCCTCTGCGAGCCACCTCTCGTCAGCGGGTGGAGTGAGGTGTTTGACTCACCCCGCGACGTCAGAGGGGCGCACGGGAACACCACGCGCTGCCACCTCGGGTCCGGATGAATGGCCACCGCCCTAAGTCAACATCCTGGCCTGATGTCGACTGAGAGAATAATAAAAATAGTAAAATAGCACATGCATAAACAACACAGGGCAATGCATACCTATGCTAAAGTATCCTAGCACATGCGCAGGCACTCAATCCGTTGTGCACCCAGGTAGGCCGCTGAAAATACAACTTGGCAAAATGCGGAGAGTGTGGTACCACTGACCGGCGTACCCCAAGTGGCATACAACGAAGAAGCTGCCGCAATAAACATGGTTACCTACTGGGCACAAACTGTTTAAGGGTCACTAACGATTCGGAAAGAAGAAGAAGCACGTGAAGCATACCTTGGTGTTTTTAGGGTTCTGTACCCAAAGGGTAAAAACGGGACCCTATTACTAAGACTCCGCTGTTCGTCTGTCTGTCTGTCACCAGGCTGTATCTCATGAAGCGTGATAGCTAGACAGTTAAAATTTTCACAGATGTATTTCTGTTGCCGCTATAACAATAAATACTAAAAAAAAAATATTTAAGTGGGGCTCCCATAGACCAACCCATACACAACAAACGTGATTTTTTTGCCGTTTTTATAGATAATAATAATAATAATAATAATATCTTGGGACAACTCACACACAGCCATCTGATCCCAAGCTAAGCAGAGCTTGTGTTATGGTAACCAGACAACCAGATAATGGTACGGAACACTTCGTGCGCGAGTCCGACTCGCACTTGGCCGGATTTTATTTCTGTTGCTAACATTGCTAGGCTTTCGATAGCAGTTAACAGATTTCACTGACACAGAAACAATTAAAATGCTTAAAAAGGTGACAAAAAAAATGGTCACCGGAAAAATAATGTTATATTATGGTTGACTATAGTGCCTATTCGTGTGTTACAAAACCCAATTAATACTTATTCAGTCTAGGTAGGGTAATAAAGCGGCCAATGATCTTGAAACCGCATTATCACGCGAACTTCTAATTACCTGAATTTATTTTAGCTTGAAATCGTGTCACGTAGTTCTAATACGCTGAAATTATGAATTTCTTTCTTGCTTTTGTCGTTAAGGAAAGATTGTTCGTGGAATATAGTCATACCAGCTTTTGCCCGCGGCTCCACCCGCGTGGAAGTCGGTTATAGCGTAAAAAAAGTAGCCTATGCCTTTCTCTATATCAGTATCTGGCAAATTTCATGACAATTCGTTCAGCCGTTTTAGCGTGAATGCGTAACAGACAGACAAACATATGTAGTTACTTTCGCATGTATAATATTATATAAGTAGTAGGGATTCTTTTAACAAATCAAATTATCTCAGATTCCTTTAGAATTAACACCATAATCTAAGTACGGTTTCTATGAAAAAAAAAATGTTTAAAATTTGAAAACATAAGCAAGAACTTCTATCAATCTATCTGCCTAGCCTTTGTTGGTGTCGGCGTCCAGTCTAACTGGATGCAGCTGAGCACCAGTATTTAAATGGAGCGACTGCCCATTTGACCACCACAACCCAGTAACCGGGTAACGCAAGTCTTTGGCCCCACTGGTGTCAGATTTTCTGGCTTCTGATTACCGAAACGACTGTCACAGATGTTTAAATGACAGCCGGAACCAACGGCTTAACGTGCTTTTCAAGCCACAAAAATCTCATGTTAAGATGTGGACACCCATCTACGAATCGACCGCGGCAAGCGTTGCTTAAACTTGAAGATCGACCCGTGTGGTGAACTTAAATTAACGTTTTATCACCCGAAAGGTCTTGAAAAATAAAATAAATAAAAACTTTTTTCTATTTCAGCGGTCATGGGAGAGAAGCCATATCCATTCAAAGCGCCGTCGCCACAAGATATGGTGGCGCTAAGGAAGGCCATAGAAGCAGGTCTCTCGTGTACAGTTCACGACAGAGTGTGGGACAACCCGAGGTTCCTGGTCAGCAGTGGCAACACTCCCGCTATCATGCAGGTAGCTTTACAATCTGTGTGTATAGAGACATGTGGCGATAGAAACCGCTCTCTCCGGCACAGTGTGGGACAACCCGAGGTTCCTGGTCAGCAGTGGCAACACGCTCGCTATCATGCAGGTAGCTTTACAATCTGTGTGTATAGAGACATGTGGCGATAGAAGCGGCTCTCTCCTGCACAGTACGGGACAGAGTGTGGGACAACCAGAGGTTCCTGGTCAGCAGTGGCAACACGCGCACTATCATGCAGGTAGCTTTACAATCTGTGTGTATAGAGACATGTGGCGATAGAAGCGGCTCTCTCCTGCACAGTACGGGACAGAGTGTGGGACAACCAGAGGTTCCTGGTCAGCAGTGGCAACACGCGCACTATCATGCAGGTAGCTTTAAAATCTGTGTGTATAGAGACATGTGGCGATAGAAGCAGGTCTCTCGTGTACAGTTCACGACAGAGTGTGGGACAACCCGAGGTTCCTGGTCAGCAGTGATAATACGCCCGCTATCATGCAGGTAGCTAGTCAATCTGAGTGTATAGAGACATGTGGCGATAGAAGCTGGTCTATCGTGTTCAGTTCACGACAGAGTTTGGGACAGCCCGAGGTTCCTGGTCAGCAGTGGCAACACGCGCGCTAATGATAGCGCGCGTGTAGCCTTACAATCTGGTCGCCAGGTAGCTTTACAATCTGTGTGTATAGAGACATGTGGCGATAGAAGCGGCTCTCTCCTGCACAGTGCGGGGCATACTGGCAGAGTGTGTGACAACCCGTGGTTCCTGGCCAGAAATGGTAAGTTTTAATCGCGATTCTATACGCAGAAAAAGCATGGTGATTACGAATAAGATTTATTTTATTTTTCGAACGGAATAGGAGAGTAATTGCGTCACGGCTTATCGGAGTTAAAATAATTAACTGTAGCAGCTTGCATAATATTGCTCAGAACAGGTTTTCTAACTAATTAGCATTTTTTCCTTAAGGCATAATTCTTAAAAATAACCTGCCAATTAAGCATATATAATATAAAAAAAATACAATTAGATAACCATCAAAACTTCAAATTTATATGAGTAGCTTTGATTTTATTTTACAGGGACTGTATACGAGTACAACCCACGTACCTAAATTGTACATTTCTTACCATTGGCTCAATTGGCACTGCAGACGAAAATACAAAACGCCTTATTTTGCACGCAATAGTTCATTATCCAATAAAATTATTTCCAACCAACTTGTTTACGATATCGAAGTAACTGCAGTTTCTAACAAATTAAACATTGAAATAAGTCGCAAACGTGGTTTGAACGCTCAATGACAAAATTAGCATTCAATGGATCAGGCGCAGTTACCTGTCATGGCGTTAATGACACACATACCTGTAAAGTGTATATGTCGCAGCCAATTAGCTTAATCAGCCACTTAATTGGTTGTCTAGCCTTTTCATTTAAATGTGCCGATTTTTCAGAGACTTAGGTGACATCTTTTGTTCAATATCGTTTAATGACTAACCCGTGTCACTTATGTCGCTGATAAAAAGTCACAGTTCAATGAAAATGCTAGACTTTTAATGAAACGTCAGATTCAGCTAGTTGGCTGCGACATATACATACATAGGTCATTCTAATTGATAAACAAGTTTTTGTAAGCTTGTATTGTGAACTAGGATTTTTCTAGACGAAGACTAAATTTGGATTATTTTGCTTCCCAGCTGTATTTCTTTGAATTGTAAAATTATGCTTATTAATATACAAATTCGTTTTATTAGGGTAAAAGAATTTTTTTTTTTATTTATGAATGGGCTAGCTCTTGACCGCGATCACGCCTGATGGAAAGCGATAGAGGTCCATGATGAAGCGAGCGTGCCCAGAAGATGCCTTGAGGCACTGGTACTCCCACGCGTCGACGAAACACAGCAGGCTGCTTGACGCCGAACTCCGGTAGGAAGGGTGGTTGCGAAGCAGGCGGGCGTTAGCTCTACCACCGCAAGGGAAGGATTGGCCAGTCTTATAAGGTGTTAGGTGAGACTGTCCAGGATGCGCCGAGCGAGAGGTTCAGTTGAGTGTCTGATGGAACAAATTGCGCTACACGAGGAGGCTCCTTCATGCATCCCAAAAATAAAATTAAAATCAAATTATTAACTTGTTACGGTTACGGTGTACGGAAACATTATTAAAGAGAAGGTTTGGAAACCAATATGTGGTCATGATGACCCGACCGAAGAGCTTGTGGCTAAATAATAATAGCCGCACGGGACGATATTCGGTCGGTCTGTGGATGGGTGACCATCTTTACATACTGAGACTACTACTGCATCGGAAAGCACGTTAAGCCTTTGGTCCCGGCTGTCACTTGTAGATCTTTGGCTTTCGCTACGGATTGTCAGAAGCCACCCAATCTGACTCTAGTCTTGCCAAAAAGCACTATGTTACCCAGTTAATGGGTTGTGGAGGTCTCGTAGGCAGCCGCTCCACGTATAATAGTGGTATTCAGCTGAATCCGGTTTGACTGGAAGCCGACCTCAATATAGGGACAATAGGGACACCTAACTCACTCACAGATATCCTGAACACAGTAAAAGAACTGATCTGCTTCTGGAGGGAGGTTGGCTAGTTAGAGTGACGACCGCCATGGCTCACGCACAATTATGGTCCACAGCAGGACTTAGTGCGGAAACCATACGGCATACCCAATAGAATAGAATAGAACCCCAAGAATTGGGGAAAAATGCAATTAAGGAAGAGGATCAGCCTTTATCTTAGTATTGAGCACTAAACTTGAAATACTTGTTGTTGTTTAATTCCAGGAAGGCTCACGCTACAACGCTCTGCACATAGCAGCGAAAGCCAGCAACGCGGAGATCTGCAACTTAATACTGACGACGGTGGGCAACCCGATGTTTGTGCAGACCTTGTACGGCATGGACGCTGACGCCGACTCTTGTAAGGTAATCGAAGAAAACATAGTAAAAATACTTAACATCGTAAATCAATTTGATAATTCTTCAGGACTTTTTAGTTTCTTTTTTTTTCATTCCACAATATAAAGAAAAGGTGGTAACGAAGGGCTTAAAGCTTAAATTTTAGACCCTGTTAGGGTACAGCGACATAATATTTTATAGCATGATTGCAGTCACAAATTATAACGTTTTTAAAATCAAAGCATTTCATGATAAAAATCCGGAACGACCATCAATGGTGGTAAAATTTATATTTGTTTTTTAACCGACTTCTAAAAGATACGCGCTAAGTTTACTCATAAATTTGTTTTGGACAGAAGGAGATTCTTTCATGATTCTGGCTTTCCTGATTTTTGCCTAATCTATAAAAAGTGCTTTGAAGTCGAAATTTTAATAAACAGTTAGACAGTCTTTCTTTTCAACTAATATATTAATTTTAACATAATAATATAACACTAAGACATTCTCACGTAAATATCACGTCATACCTTACCTTAATTTTCTACCTTGTATTTTTTTTATGTAGGAGTTCGCAAGTATACTAGTGGACCGCTACCTGAACACACCCGACAAGGCGATCAACGAGACGCCGCTACACTTCGCCGCCAAGTTCGGCGCCGAGCACGTCGTCGACGTGCTGACATCCTTCCCGCAGTGCAACCGCAGCGCCGTCAACAAGTACGGCGAGCAGGCTAAAGATGTAAGTAACCTCTCTCTTTCTCGCTCTCTCACTTTATCCTCCTCTCTCTATCCCGTTCTCTTTCCATATCTCTATCCCTCTCTCTCTCTCCATATCTCAATGCCTCTCTCTCTCCATATCTCTCTCTATCTCTCCATATCTGTATCCCTCTCACTCTCTCCATATTTCTATGCCTCTCTCTCTCCATATCTCTCTCTATCTCTCCATATCTCTCCTCTCTCTCTCTCTGCTTGTAGTGCAGCAATCAACGATTCCCTTTTGCTGTCGGTATTCCCTCGACACCGCGCTGATGGAAAGCGACGATGAGTTCCACGATTGACCACGCTTGCCTAGAAGAAACCTAACCACTTTTGACTTATCGGTTGTAGGTTATCAGCAAACACATACTCCGGCAGAGAATTCCACTCCTTAGCTATATGTACACTGAAAGTATTCCCAAAACGTCTTGTGCGTTTGAATGGGTGCGCATCGCACCTTTGTCGAATAAATAACTATTGTGAGTTTATCGCGGGTTTCAAAAACAGGCATTAATCATCAACAACGACTTCATTTACAGATAATCTGCAAGCGAGCTACAAACATCGAAGCGGGCGTGGCACACCGCATCGCCTGCATGCTACAGGAGCGCTTCTATGTGCCCGTGCTACACACTGAGGACGGCAGCGGCGTGCCGACCATCGGACGAGCCTTCACGCCCGCCGTGCCGCCGGTATGTATCTGTTATACACGAACAGTGAGGCGGGTGTAGCACACCGCATCGCCTGCATGCTACAGGAGCGCTTCTATGTGCCCGTGCTACACACTGAGGACGGCAGCGGCGTGCCGACCATCGGACGAGCCTTCACGCCCGCCGTGCCGCCGGTATGTATCTGTTATACACGAACAGTGAGGCGGGTGTAGCACACCGCATCGCCTGCATGCTACAGGAGCGCTTCTATGTGCCCGTGCTACACACTGAGGACGGCAGCGGCGTGCCGACCATCGGACGAGCCTTCACGCCCGCCGTGCCGCCGGTATGTATCTGTTATACACGAACAGTGAGGCGGGTGTAGCACACCGCATCGCCTGCATGCTACAGGAGCGCTTCTATGTGCCCGTGCTACACACTGAGGACGGCAGCGGCGTGCCGACCATCGGACGAGCCTTCACGCCCGCCGTGCCGCCGGTATGTATCTGTTATACACGAACAGTGAGGCGGGTGTAGCACACCGCATCGCCTGCATGCTACAGGAGCGCTTCTATGTGCCCGTGCTACACACTGAGGACGGCAGCGGCGTGCCGACCATCGGACGAGCCTTCACGCCCGCCGTGCCGCCGGTATGTATCTGTTATACACGAACAGTGAGGCGGGTGTAGCACACCGCATCGCCTGCATGCTACAGGAGCGCTTCTATGTGCCCGTGCTACACACTGAGGACGGCAGCGGCGTGCCGACCATCGGACGAGCCTTCACGCCCGCCGTGCCGCCGGTATGTATCATCGTGTATATCACCCTTCTGACCTTTCCATTTAGAGCAGTGGTTTCTAACGTCTACACTGCGCGAACCCACCAACTTTCTTGTAGAAAATGTCCTGCTTGCAAAAGTTCTTGACTTTTCACACTTGGACTTAAATAAGAAAAACATGGCAACCCACTAAAAATTACTTTTTGTTACTGTGGCGTTATCAAATTTTAGTGTTTTCTTCAATAAAATGTCAAATTATTTGAACTTTGGATCATGCAAAATCTTTTGGCGTTTCCATGTTTTATGAACCTAAAACTTGAAATTTTTGTCTTTAAATGCCAATACAATCGATTGACATAATATTGCATAGTTGCGTCCATATAATAGTTATTTATGCAACTGTTGTTAAAGAAGAGGTCTTAAAACACGTAGCATCACATGAGTGTTTTAATACCTAACAGTTGCATACAATACAAGACTATGCCTGTGAGAATCCTCTGTATAAGGTTCTTTTCTAATTCATGAAATCTTGGTACTTACACCTTTTCATATTGTTTTCCCGACTTTTCTGGTAATAATTGGTTAGAAAAGTCCTTTGCTCCATTAGAATGAAAGAATATCTGGTGGTGTGTTATCAAAGTTGGCATCACTCATTTTTGTAAACAACAAACTATTTTTTTTTTTGTAATACTAATATCTAAGAAAAAAAATGGCAGGACACGATGTGAATTCGAATAAACTAAGAGTTTTTTTTATTACGGCGCTGTTATAGTGAAACGCGCGTGCATGAAATAGTTATTTATGATATTAGTGCGGTAAGTTGGTTTTTACAAACGAGTAGACGAATGTAAGCACGAGACGAAGTCGAGGGCTTACCATAGTCAAGAGTTTGTAAAAACCAAATCCGCACGTGTGTCATACAACGTTTTTCGACAAAACAGCGAGAAAACAGTAGAATAAGTAATGAAACAAACTTTTTGTCTTTAGAAATCAGCCGAAAAGTCGCAGCAATCTTTAGTTGACGTTTCTAATATGAAAATGGCGCGAATTTGCAAAGGGCGCCACATGCGCGTGGTGAAAATTAGAACCACATCTTTCATTTATTTTTATTTATGTTCAATCATTTTCTCTATAATATTAAAATGAGACAAACGTATACAGCAAAAGCGGTTCCAAGGAGGTTCGGTCATTCAGCTAATTTATTCTCGTGATGTGAAACTCCTTGGTAGAATTCTTATTATTTTTTATGGAAATTAAAAAAAAACCGTAAAGAATACGCACGGCGCTATACAACGGAGTTTGCGGTAAAATATGTACTTAGGTGAGAGTACCTATTTTACCGCACGTTCCATTGTGTGTGTGGTGCATAATTTTTAACTTTCGAACAATGCATACAGGCTTCGTAAATGCATTTTTTGAGCAAATATGTTGAAAATGTTCTTTTTTTGAAATTCATGAAGATACCACGAATTGAGTTGTGAGAATGTGGCTGTTTGGTGATTCCTTTGCTTTTTTGATCCCATTTAAAAAACGAAGGAGTTGCGTAATAAAATTCAGTACAACATTAGAACACCCGTTTGGATGTTATTGTGGTTACTATGACACTAGGTGTTTTAATGTTGGCAATAAGCTAACTGTTCCAGATACTTTTATAGAGGATTAATGGAAGTAGATAAATACATGTACAAAACAATCCTCCCTTTTCATCCACAGGAGATAAATCGCGACCCCCTCAGCCCCCGCTACGAGATCCGCGCCTACGCGGGCCCCATGGAGGCCCGCGCCGCCGAGCTGTTCCGTCGGCGCTGGAAGACGCCCCCGCGCGCGGCGAGCGGCCCGGGCGGCGCGGGCCCCGGCGCGGGCCCCGTGCGCCCCGTGCCCGTGGCGCCCCGGCTGCCGCTGTCGCACTACACGGCGGATGCGCCCGCGCCGCCGGCCAGCCCTAAGCCACAAGCTTTCAGGCTAAAGGAGATTACGAAGGGACTTGAGACTGTTGGCAGGTTAGTATGAAATACTTCAAGCAGATAGACAGTTCACTCAAATAAAATACTAGATATTCAGCTACATCCGGGTTACTTTACTGGGCTGATTGATTGACTATGGACCAACTTCTAAATTGAGAATTTGAAGTTAAGAATCTATGTCTTACTGTCACTGTCAAGCTAAAAAACAGGTGAAATTAATAAATTTTACTTAAAAGATAAAAGATTATACCTGAGCCCAGAATTATTTAAAATAAAAACTGTTGATCTATGGATGCTATTGGTAAACGAGAACATAAAGTTTATCAAAAGTTCTTGTAGCCCAACAAAAATTATGAAACAGTAGATTTGAATACTTGAAATTTTATGTAATGAGTTCAGTGGCCTCTTTTCGGATTTTGAGTTACAAAAATTCTCTCTTTACAGAAACTTAGCGGAACAAATGAAAGTAGGCTGGAAGGAGTACTGGCCATTCTTAGACACGTTCACCGACCTCCGTACGCCCGAAGGACTAAATCTACTAGAAAACTATTTAAAAAACAAATACGAAAGTGCCTGTTCGTTTGCGTACAGCGACAGTTGCGCACAATCCCACGTACCCGACGATCTTTCATTGTCAAGAATAAGTCTTTCGATGTCCCAGCAAAGTCCTACTAAAGACACGACGTTGAGCCCCATCTCAGAACTCTGTGTCGCTTTGAAATCATGCAAGATATCCAATGAAAGACTTCCCCATTGGCGGAAGACGGACCCGCTTAGACAGAGGCTTTGCCGACAGCCTGGGGCGAAAGCAGTGAACGGGGATGCGCATATAGTGAACCACACAGTCAGCCAACTACTCTGCATAGAGCGCACCTGCCAAGTCTTCGCCAAACGGATAGCGGACGCGCTTACTTTCAGCCTCACCGCCGAACCCGAAGCCGCCGGCGACTCGCTAAAATCCGAATCGAAGCACCTACAACACACGATATTCACATACATGGACGACGAACGATTTCAAAGCATAAACTTCGCTTTAATACACTCTAGATTAGCTCAACTCGTTGTCTACAAACTGAAACAGCAAACCAGCGATCTGGATGACGTCAATCATTTGTTGGAATTCTTAGTCAAACTTCGATGTCCGAATGACGATATTTTCAGTTCGGATGATGAGAGAAAACCGACTTATACATGCGGAAATAGAATAGTTAGACCGAAAATGACACATGTAATTGACGGCCATGTCCGGTGTTTAGCTAGTTTTATTTGTGAAGAGTTGACTGAAGCTGAACCACTGAAAGCCCCGGCTATGTCCGAGGTGGAGTGTACGGAGCTGTGGCAGAAAGCGTCCAAGTGCAGGTGCGATTGGAAGATAGAGGTGTTCGAACGGAACAGTAAAAAGAACGCGTCGTTTAGGAAAAATAGATCTATTTTGTCGACTAGTCCGAAGAGTGAGAGCTTTATTAGAAGACTGACATTTGATCATGATATTGGTGAGTGATGCTTTTGAATATTTTGTTTTTCAACTTGTAAAAGTGTGTTGTATCTTGGAAGCTCCTTAAGCAGCTTTTTGGATTATTGAATTTCTAAATGGGAATAAAATTTGTAAAGAAATACATGGTTTTCAATTCTAAAGTTAAGCAGTCCTCTGCCAGGGTTGCGGATTTTGTTCGAAAGAGTCATCGCGGTCCTGGAACGCAAAGGTCACTAGGAGGAGCACGGATGGGTTTTATTAGAGTGACAATCCCTTCCGCTTTATCCAGAGCGGAAGGAATCATTTGAAGATTTCCCATCCATAAAAAAGCAGTCCTAGTAACATGCACCACGTTTTTATAAGCATGCACAGGTGACTGTAGTAGTAACGATAAATCTCGCTCGGGTTCGCGCGGTATTCCGCCGAGTATTTTCTATCGAGTTCCGTGGCTAGAGCGAGACGGGCGAAACCAGCAAAACCATACCGCTCAGGCAGACTATTATTACCAAGATACAACCTGACACTGACCTGTCAATTGCAAAAAACGTAAAAAAAATTGAATTTCGCGGGCTACCCTGGCGCTTCCACCTTAAGTTTGGAAAATAACTGGCAAAATATGAGTGTACTATGGCCACACTTCTGCTCAACCCTACGGTGACTACAGGCGTGAATTTTTAATAAGAATATTGGTGGCAGGTGACGGCAAGCTACAGCACAGTGAGGCAGAGAGGCCGCTCAACGTGAACTCCCCGGGCGGAGACAGCGGCGCGGCCTTGTATACCGTGGACACGGCCAAGTGTACCGTCGTGCACGCTGAGGTAAGTCAAGTCCTCCACACTACTCACCCTCTGCAGCTCCTAAGAGCAATAATCAACAGTGGCGTGGTGGTCGCCACTGTTGATTCACGAAATGTTTCGTATCATTATCTATAAAAAAAACGGCAAAAAAATCACGTTTGTTTTAGGGTAGTATTTAAACGCAAATCAAAAAATATCCTCTTTCTATGCAATAAGATTCCGAATTCCCATCAAAATTACTGATTGCACAGCAAAATATTCAACTCAAAATATCACTAAACACACTACAATTTATTTTTGCAGCGTACAGCGATTTTCCTAAAACAAAAGCTTTTTCATCAATGCACAGCTAATAATCTTATATCTAATAGACCTATCCAAATCGAATAGACCTAGCCGAACCTTAAAATATTCTATGCATGGTTGATGGTGGGCTTGGTCGACGGAGCCCCGCTTCGCGGGCTCCTACTTCTGTGTGGTTTATAAAAGAGTCGGAGTGCCCTAAAGTCCCGATTGCATCCAGTTTCTCCTGATATAACAACCGTTACATACCCAATGTCGAGTCAAAGTTGGTTATTTTGCTATGAAATATGGAAAATTTGCTGTGCAGTCAGTATTTATGCTATGTTTGTAGTATTTTTGTACAAAAATAAATTTAACTGTATTGCATTATGAGGAAAAAAGTAATGTCATATTGATGTATGATTTCGAATTATCTGCAATTTGGGTTTTGTTAAACATTTAGTTTATTTGTAGTGAAGTAAGTTATTTGATGTAAAAAAGAATATAAATGATGAGTATGTATTGATAGGCGATTATTTATTTGATATGCAATTTATAATATCCCTTTGTTTTATGGGGGACTCCCATAAAACAAACGTGATTTTTTTTGCCGTTTTTATAGGGAAGTGGAAATTATGTTTTTTTACTCTTCCACTGTTCTTGTTAGGGTTCCGTACCCAAAGGGTAAAAACGGGACCCTATTACTAAGACTCAGCTGTCCGTCTGTCTGTCTGTTGTCACCAGGCTGTATCTCATGAACCGTGATAGCTAAACAGTTGATATTTTCACTGATTATGAATTTCTGTTGCCGCTAATAACAAATACAGAATAAAATAAATATTTGAGTGAGTGTCCCATACAACAAACGTGATTATTTGCCGTTTTTTTATAGATAATGTTACGGAAACCTTCGTGCGCCTCGCGAGTCCGACTCGCACTTGGCCGGTTTTTTAGAATTCGAAATGGCCAAAGAGGCATACTTTGATACCGTGGGTACAGGGTACTACCCGCACTGGGCTTGTGTGGTTGTATTAAATTATAGGTCACTCCAGCTCACAGAGAGGAGGCTTGTGCTCCAACAGGGTGATAGTATTATAGACTGCGCAAAGTTTCTATAGCTAAATTGTGAAGACGCAAACAAAAACGATTTTACTGGGATATACCTGTATATTAATTTATTAAATGTATTCCTAGGAATCTTTGTACAGACAGCACATCAAACTACCCGAAACTGTAAAATTTTCCCAATCAATCTAAAACCTTGTAGAGATAAAGTTGAAAATCTATTAAAGACATTTGACAGATTGTTGTATAGTTGTTTTATCTCACGAGTGCGGGCGAGCCATAGTTGTGTAGGTAAATGTACGTGCACATTGTCTTAGTGTGCGTGAGCTTGTGTCAGTCGCTCTCAAGGTTACGCACACTAAGACAATGTGCACGTACATTTACCTACACAACTATGGCTCGCCCGCACTCGTGAGATAAAACAACTATAGCTTGATGTGCTCGCGACTGTACATTGTCTTCCGCAGCTGGACTGATATCGTAAACATTGCATCTTTTTTTTTTTTTATATGACCACTTGCAGCTTAGCACTCTGGGGTTATTAACTGCTTAACCGGACTAAATAAACATTGCATCATTCGATTTTTGAAAAATCGGTATTCCTAGCAAGGAATGGTACTGGTTGATTTGAAAAAAAAAAAACATCCCTGTATTATTATTACACTATCTAAAAGTGTTGCTAATTATGGAAAGTAATAACGGCAAACTAAAGGAAAACACAATTTTTTAACACACACACTTACGTATACAGGTATACCTTGTCAATTACACAGTGGTATACGTAACATGACAAAACCAGTATATTCAAATGTTCTTTCTCTATGCTTAGCAGATATCTGACGATGAGTCCGTGGCATCATGCAATTCTGACGATGAAGAGTTTCTAACGGCGTCAGAGCATTCGGAGCGCGAAGATGATGACATGGCTGAAGCCAGCGACAGGGCGAAGGCCGAGCCTTTTATATACGGGTAAGTGTTTTTATAAGCATTGAAAGCAGCGGATATAAGAACGTTGAGATGAATCTGTAGATTGACTGCATTCAATATTTTCAAAAAAAGTTGCGAAATTACAACAGTCTACGCCGTCTACGTAGTTTACGTTCTCTATTGTTATGTTTAT
This sequence comes from Melanchra persicariae, assembly GCA_947386135.1. Taxonomy (NCBI): domain Eukaryota; kingdom Metazoa; phylum Arthropoda; class Insecta; order Lepidoptera; family Noctuidae; genus Melanchra; species Melanchra persicariae. Next base: position 8,254,501 of record OX376652.1, on the reverse strand, counting down.
TGTCCTTATGTTTTCCAGCGAGGAGCCGTCCAAGATGGACCGCCTAGTGTTCGACGCGCTGCATCAGTGCCCGATCTGTCCCGAACAGTACCCGAACGTGTACCGCTGGCGGCACAGCGTGGCACTGTACCCGCGTGAACAGAGAGACAAGTTAGTATACCACAGCTTTTATTTTATATGAGGAGATAACGGCAAATACAATTTATATTTGCCGTCATCTCCTTTCGAGACAAATCATCCGTCACACAATCTATCGCACTCTTCTTTGATCTGCTTCTACTGTGATATTGCTTAACTCACAATGTGGTACCTATATTATTTTAGCCTATTATTAGTTCGACAAGCAGCAACCGTCCCATATGCTTATATGGGACGGTTGGTTGACGGATGGTTTCGACTGATTTACGAGAGTGAATTCAACATTTTGAAATGATTGTGTAGATGGCAGCCAGCGGCGTCGGTCGACGACAGCGTGCGCGTGAGCATGTCGCTGGTGGCGCCCAGCCCCGGCAACACCGTCAGCAGTGTGCTGGGCGCCGCCAGCCCGGCCGCACGCGCCGCCCGCGTGGCTGCGCGCTGCTCCACGCCCAACAGGGAGCGAGACTCGCTACAGGTAACGTACCAGGGGGCCGTCGACGACAGCGTGCGCGTGAGCATGTCGCTGGTGGCGCCCAGCCCCGGCAACACCGTCAGCAGTGTGCTGGGCGCCGCCAGCCCGGCCGCACGCGCCGCCCGCGTGGCTGCGCGCTGCTCCACGCCCAACAGGGAGCGAGACTCGCTACAGGTAACGTACCAGGGGGCCGTCGACGACAGCGTGCGCGTGAGCATGTCGCTGGTGGCGCCCAGCCCCGGCAACACCGTCAGCAGTGTGCTGGGCGCCGCCAGCCCGGCCGCACGCGCCGCCCGCGTGGCTGCGCGCTGCTCCACGCCCAACAGGGAGCGAGACTCGCTACAGGTAACGTACCAGGGGGCCGTCGACGACAGCGTGCGCGTGAGCATGTCGCTGGTGGCGCCCAGCCCCGGCAACACCGTCAGCAGTGTGCTGGGCGCCGCCAGCCCGGCCGCACGCGCCGCCCGCGTGGCTGCGCGCTGCTCCACGCCCAACAGGGAGCGAGACTCGCTACAGGTAACGTACCAGGGGGCCGTCGACGACAGCGTGCGCGTGAGCATGTCGCTGGTGGCGCCCAGCCCCGGCAACACCGTCAGCAGTGTGCTGGGCGCCGCCAGCCCGGCCGCACGCGCCGCCCGCGTGGCTGCGCGCTGCTCCACGCCCAACAGGGAGCGAGACTCGCTACAGGTAACGTACCAGGGGGCCGTCGACGACAGCGTGCGCGTGAGCATGTCGCTGGTGGCGCCCAGCCCCGGCAACACCGTCAGCAGTGTGCTGGGCGCCGCCAGCCCGGCCGCACGCGCCGCCCGCGTGGCTGCGCGCTGCTCCACGCCCAACAGGGAGCGAGACTCGCTACAGGTAACGTACCAGGGGGCCGTCGACGACAGCGTGCGCGTGAGCATGTCGCTGGTGGCGCCCAGCCCCGGCAACACCGTCAGCAGTGTGCTGGGCGCCGCCAGCCCGGCCGCACGCGCCGCCCGCGTGGCTGCGCGCTGCTCCACGCCCAACAGGGAGCGAGACTCGCTACAGGTAACGTACCAGGGGGCCGTCGACGACAGCGTGCGCGTGAGCATGTCGCTGGTGGCGCCCAGCCCCGGCAACACCGTCAGCAGTGTGCTGGGCGCCGCCAGCCCGGCCGCACGCGCCGCCCGCGTGGCTGCGCGCTGCTCCACGCCCAACAGGGAGCGAGACTCGCTACAGGTAACGTACCAGGGGGCCGTCGACGACAGCGTGCGCGTGAGCATGTCGCTGGTGGCGCCCAGCCCCGGCAACACCGTCAGCAGTGTGCTGGGCGCCGCCAGCCCGGCCGCACGCGCCGCCCGCGTGGCTGCGCGCTGCTCCACGCCCAACAGGGAGCGAGACTCGCTACAGGTAACGTACCAGGGGGCCGTCGACGACAGCGTGCGCGTGAGCATGTCGCTGGTGGCGCCCAGCCCCGGCAACACCGTCAGCAGTGTGCTGGGCGCCGCCAGCCCGGCCGCACGCGCCGCCCGCGTGGCTGCGCGCTGCTCCACGCCCAACAGGGAGCGAGACTCGCTACAGGTAACGTACCAGGGGGCCGTCGACGACAGCGTGCGCGTGAGCATGTCGCTGGTGGCGCCCAGCCCCGGCAACACCGTCAGCAGTGTGCTGGGCGCCGCCAGCCCGGCCGCACGCGCCGCCCGCGTGGCTGCGCGCTGCTCCACGCCCAACAGGGAGCGAGACTCGCTACAGGTAACGTACCAGGGGGCCGTCGACGACAGCGTGCGCGTGAGCATGTCGCTGGTGGCGCCCAGCCCCGGCAACACCGTCAGCAGTGTGCTGGGCGCCGCCAGCCCGGCCGCACGCGCCGCCCGCGTGGCTGCGCGCTGCTCCACGCCCAACAGGGAGCGAGACTCGCTACAGGTAACGTACCAGGGGGCCGTCGACGACAGCGTGCGCGTGAGCATGTCGCTGGTGGCGCCCAGCCCCGGCAACACCGTCAGCAGTGTGCTGGGCGCCGCCAGCCCGGCCGCACGCGCCGCCCGCGTGGCTGCGCGCTGCTCCACGCCCAACAGGGAGCGAGACTCGCTACAGGTAACGTACCAGGGGGCCGTCGACGACAGCGTGCGCGTGAGCATGTCGCTGGTGGCGCCCAGCCCCGGCAACACCGTCAGCAGTGTGCTGGGCGCCGCCAGCCCGGCCGCACGCGCCGCCCGCGTGGCTGCGCGCTGCTCCACGCCTAACAGGGAGCGAGACTCGCTACAGGTAACGTACCAGGGGGCCGTCGACGACAGCGTGCGCGTGAGCATGTCGCTGGTGGCGCCCAGCCCCGGCAACACCGTCAGCAGTGTGCTGGGCGCCGCCAGCCCGGCCGCACGCGCCGCCCGCGTGGCTGCGCGCTGCTCCACGCCCAACAGGGAGCGAGACTCGCTACAGGTAACGTACCAGGGGGCCGTCGACGACAGCGTGCGCGTGAGCATGTCGCTGGTGGCGCCCAGCCCCGGCAACACCGTCAGCAGTGTGCTGGGCGCCGCCAGCCCGGCCGCACGCGCCGCCCGCGTGGCTGCGCGCTGCTCCACGCCCAACAGGGAGCGAGACTCGCTACAGGTAACGTACCAGGGGGCCGTCGACGACAGCGTGCGCGTGAGCATGTCGCTGGTGGCGCCCAGCCCCGGCAACACCGTCAGCAGTGTGCTGGGCGCCGCCAGCCCGGCCGCACGCGCCGCCCGCGTGGCTGCGCGCTGCTCCACGCCCAACAGGGAGCGAGACTCGCTACAGGTAACGTACCAGGGGGCCGTCGACGACAGCGTGCGCGTGAGCATGTCGCTGGTGGCGCCCAGCCCCGGCAACACCGTCAGCAGTGTGCTGGGCGCCGCCAGCCCGGCCGCACGCGCCGCCCGCGTGGCTGCGCGCTGCTCCACGCCCAACAGGGAGCGAGACTCGCTACAGGTAACGTACCAGGGGGCCGTCGACGACAGCGTGCGCGTGAGCATGTCGCTGGTGGCGCCCAGCCCCGGCAACACCGTCAGCAGTGTGCTGGGCGCCGCCAGCCCGGCCGCACGCGCCGCCCGCGTGGCTGCGCGCTGCTCCACGCCCAACAGGGAGCGAGACTCGCTACAGGTAACGTACCAGGGGGCCGTCGACGACAGCGTGCGCGTGAGCATGTCGCTGGTGGCGCCCAGCCCCGGCAACACCGTCAGCAGTGTGCTGGGCGCCGCCAGCCCGGCCGCACGCGCCGCCCGCGTGGCTGCGCGCTGCTCCACGCCCAACAGGGAGCGAGACTCGCTACAGGTAACGTACCAGGGGGCCAGAAAAGCTATGTCACTAACCTCCTTTTCAGCAAGCCCAGTGCAGACTGGTAGATGTCAAATATCGATGATTTACAAGCGATTTCCCTAATTTCAGGTGTCAACATGGTTACGAGTGACAGGACCAAACTCCCCGCGCTCGGCGCTGGCCGTCAAGAACGCGAACCATAACGTAAGCCTCGGGTTTTGAGCGTGGCTGTTCAGTGGCGCCTCTCGCGGCACCCTGGGGCACTACAAATTTCTTACACAGCCAGATACTTCTACTACTACTGACCGGTTCCTGAGTTGAGAATTTGGAGTTTAGAACGCGTTAAACCCTACTTAAATGACAGTTTGACAGGGTTTCAGGCTAATGTGGTGTTTGACGATTACCTACCTTCAAATTCTCCATTCAAAATCGGCTATACGTCAAACGAAGATATAAGCACAGGCAGCTGATTGGAAACTTCTTGCTGGTCATAGAATGTATTTATCAAAAAAATAGGCGCACACAAAAATAAAAGCAATATTACCAGCCTGTCCCACTGCTGGGCAGAGCTCTCCTCCCTGCTTTCATACAAAGAAGGCACGAGCATAAATCCTAACACTTGCTCAAGGCGGTCTGCGAGGGTGATATAAAACATTTGTATTGTCTGTGTACCTAACTCTTTCGTTGACAGTACGACACAAGTTGAAGGTTCCAATGGTGAAATTCGTCAAACGGCTAACATTTACACTAGTGCGATGTTAGGTGAAACGAACCCAGGCATAGACAAGGTCAACAACATAAATCAAAGCGATTATTATGTCGAAATGCCAAAGGATCCTTTAAACTGTGTCGTACTATTACTATGAACAAGTGGCCTTCATCAAATTATAATATCGATTCCCTTAAAAATGTACCTTTACGTCGCAAATATTGGTGGTTTATAATTGAAATCTCAATATAGTAAGTAGAACATGTGAGAATTGAATTTTGCAGATGCAAATAAGTTTTTCAATGTACTGGTTCTTTCTTGGGCAGCAAAATATGTAAATGATTAATTTTAACTAAAAAAAAAAACAAATGTTTCTTAACTAAGCTCAAACAATAACAGATATGGTTTCAGAAAACTTCATAAACAATTTATTATTAATACTGAATACGGTATTTTTATGAATCTTATAAGTTAGTAACGGCATAATTTTAGCGTCTCGATGTTTATTTAGATTTCACCCTGTGACAAAATGTAAATTAGTTTATTTGATTTTATTGAATTTAATTCGATAGCTAGTGATTTAATGTTTATTTCTATGATTATTTTGAATTGGAGAATTTTTATATATTTTGTTTATGTCATGTGTGCTGTGGTGATGTAAATTGGCGCAGTACTCGATTATTTTTAGTTAATAGTCATTTGATTAAGAAGTCCAACTTAATTTTTTTATATAAATTTGATGTGACTTAATTAAAGATCATTCTAAACACAGTGTCCATTTTTGAGACGTAAGGGCAGGTACCTTAAACGTAACGATTTTGAGTACTTGCTAAATGCATTCACCGATTTTGAATAAAAGGTACAGTCAGCAAGAATATTGATTGCCCTGTCTCAAAAATCTACCCTGTATAAATAAAATATGTAAATGCAAAATGATTAAAGTTGGTGTTTTAATATAAAATATATATAAATATATCGACCTGCCTAGCCTTTTCGGTCGGCTTCCAGTCTATCCGGTAATACCAGTATTTTACGTGGAGCGACTGCCTAACAGACCTCCATAACCCCCAACTTTAAATATAAAATAAATAATATAATTCTTAATGAATGACGTTGTTCACTTATTTTGAATACATACAAAACAAAGGTTCATCTCCTTTTATTAAAGCGCCAGGGTAGCCCGCGAAATTCAAATTTTCTTATGTTTTTTGCAATTTGCAGGTCAATATCAGGTTGAATGTTGGTCAAAATATGATTAGCGGTCGTAGCAAGTACGTATTTAGAGAACTGTAATCATTAAAATCACAATACAACTCTCTCAGTTAGAATTGATGCCAAATGAAATCATAACATTTGGCATCAATTCTACCTGAAGGAGTTGTATTGATGATTTTAATGATCATAAATACATACTTGCTACGGCCGCGAATCATATTTTGACCAAGATACAACCTGACACGAACCTGCAAATTGCAAAAAACGTAAAAAAAAATTGAATTTCGCGGGCTACCCTGGCGCTTCCACTTAAACATCACAATTGACGATTAGATAGGTTAAGGACCTGACATTACTTTAAATAAATAGGACTATATTCGAAGCGTATATTTTCAAATCTTCCATGTCATTGCAGCTGCTTGCAATGCGCCCTTATTTTTATAACGAACGGAACTTCGACGAATAACTTTTACTATAGTTAGAGAAAGAGTTTTTAAAGAAAGTTATAACTTTATTTAAAAACTCATTCAGGGAGTAATACAGTAAACGCAAAACCTGAAGAGGGAACATTGTACTAAAAGAAAATCATCAGTTCAGTACATTTTGTCGAGTTAGGGCGCGTTCCCACTATGTCGTGACGACAGACTGTCGTGTCGTGTTAATAGAGAAAAAAAGTCGAAAACGACCGTTAATCGTGTCGTCCTATGTGAACACCTCCATTTAAAACACAAGCCACGACGCTTTATTCGACACGATAATCTGTCGTGACGACATAGTGGGAACGCGCCCTTAGGGTGTTAAGTTTTGGACCGTTGAATTTTTTCGTGACTTCGGGTTGGTAAAAGTTTTAGCGTCAAGGTTTTTCGTCGATTCTGATAAACCTTGTGTAACCCTCTTTGTTATTGATTCAAATATGTGTTATATACCTTCTATTATAAATAGAAAGATGTTATAAAAAGTGACATTCAATGAAAGAAGAGTTCCGCATGGTTCCGCTGGCATCATCCTGACATTTGTAAATCTCATAATTAGTAGGTACTTATATCTGTTTTTATAAATTAGTTGTTAGGTTTTAACATAATATTTACAGTTTCATATAAGAATAAACTTAAGACAGAATATTGTTAATATTATACTATGAGAAAAAAAAATTGTCTTCCCAATGCTTTTTACTTTCTAGGGTTCTGTAGTAAAACAACAAGGAACTGTAGTTTTTATCATTGGTATGGAAACTGTAAATATTATCTTTGATTGTGAACCATTGTACTAATTTTCTATAGTTGCATTTGTTTATTATGTCCTGTTTATATGATAAAGTCGTTTCATTGCGTTGATTAGCATTTAATGTAGTTAGGCGACGTTGGGACTCTTTGGATGCCAAAAGCTGTGAGTTGTTGATATTACGTCTACGAATGTTTGTACTTTTATATATTTGAAAGATGCGAGAAATTGGTAAAAAATAAAATGTATGTTTTATAAGATATTATAATGTTTTAATAATTCACATAGAAGATAGATAAATAAATTATGACTGGTTCTTTTTACTATTGTTTTTATTAACACTTGTATAAATATACGAATACAATAAATAAATGAAATTTTGACATTCAATCATTAAACGATCGAAGAGTTAGCCGCACGAGGTACGGTACGATAAAGAATGTGTATGTTTTACGTAGCTGCAGTCGCGGAGCCTACGTCTCCCAGAAGTTGTCGTCATCCGCCGCGGCGGGCACGGAGATGGGCGAGCGTCCGTCCTCGGAGTGCGTGTAGTGCTCTCCCTCGGCTGAGAAGTCGGCCGGGTAGTCGCTGATCACGTCGTCGTCTTCGTCGTCTTTGGACAGCTCCAGCTGTATCTGCACGCTCGACTCGTCGTTGTTGGGGTCGGCGTGGAAGATGGCGTCGAGCACGTCGTTCCTGGTGAGGTGTGCAGCTTGTTCGGGCGACTGGCTGCGGCGACGCTCGGACCCTCCGCGCGCCTCCTCGGTGTTGGCCGAGCCGGGCCGCTTGGGGCTCACGATGATGGTCATCTGCGCAGAGAACATCTCGCTGGGCTCCTCGCGCCCCTTCGCCACCTCCCGCGAGTTCACTGAACTCTGCACGACCAGCAACATATCTTGCGTCTGCGACTTGATGTCGTTTATTTCACTGAAGCTTTCCACTTCCACTCTCAGATTGTGTTCGTCTTCAGCGCTAGCTAAATAGCTTTGATTGACTTGTTGGTTTACCGCAGCGGAGTCGTGATTGTCTTTTGGTGAATGATACATTTTATGGAGATTTTGTTTTAATATTTGTAGTTCGGCTTTTTTGTCGTGTTTCACTTTGCGCAGCGCGTCGTGTCGCGCGGAGTGCTCGTAGTCGAAGTCTGTCTTGGCGTCGTGATCAGAGTGCACGCTCCTGGTGGGTGACTTGTCCGTGTGTCGCGCGGAGGTGTACAGTTTCCTGAACTCAGTGAGAGGAGTCTCGAGGTAGTTACCGCGCGCTTCGTGCTGGCAGTCGACGACGAAGGCGTCAGGGATGGGCGTGGCTCTGTCGGCGGCGGTGGGCTTGCTACGGAAGTGCGTCTCCGCGATGTCGAACTTGGTCTTATACTCGCGGATGTACTTGTCGAAGTCTCCGCGCACAGACTTCTGTAAGTCTACGAATTGTGCTTCTATGTCGAATTTGGTGCTTTCATCCAGTTGCTCCGTTGAGTGGCTTCGTGTCACGTCTGTAAAATAAAAGTAAAATTTAATGAAACGGGTCACGTCAGCCGAATGCACAGTGACCGCTGGGCTATAGTCTCCACGGGTGGCGAGACGACCTACAGGCCTCTTGCCAGGTTTGGTTCGAGGTGGCTCTGGACAAAAACATCTGGAAGGAGTGAGAGGCATTGGCCCAGCAGTGGGAAAATATATTATTTATTTATTTATTCACTAATATAATAAAAAAATCAGTACAATTCTTGAGCTTCACTTTTTCATTTGGCGAATTTGTTCGTGTACTCAAGTTGTACTAACCGAGCGCCTTAGCTAGACCATCGCGATTGTCTTGCGGCTGCGGCACCCTCGCGCGCTCGAGGCGCAGCTCGGACTGGCGGCGTCGGAAGTCGAGGTAGGACTTCTCGACGGCTTCGGCCTCGATCTCCAGCTTGCGCAGGCGCAGCTTGGCCTCGCGCAGCACGGAGTTGGGGCTCTTCTCGCGCGGCACCGAGCCGCAGTCCTGTTTGCTATCCTTTCTGGAATGGCAACGTGAAGTATGACAGGATAAACGTAATCCTGTATTCTCGTTGTCCTCGTAATCTGTTTCCCCGTCACGGGGACAACTGTTGTCCTCCTTATGTACATATGGGCAACGGGGACAACGGATAGTTCATTTCTGAGAAAAATCGCCAGACGACATTTCAGAGGTTAACCTCTGAAATGTCGTCTGGCGATTTTTAGGGAGGCAGGGGCGGGAGGGTGTGTCCTCTTTCCTCCGAAGTAATACCAAAGTGTAGTCGACGGAAGCTAAGCGTGGGTCCTATTTCTGGGTGGTTTAAAAAAAATACCACGAAATTTTTGAATCCCAAGTCAAACATCCAAGTCCCGAGCTCGCTTCGCTTTACAACGGTAATACACTAGAACAACAACCTCTGTGTGTATCTGTCACCTGAAAATTGCAGAGTTCGAGATAGCGCTCCATTTTGAATGCTACTCAATCAAGTGGGTATGCACAAATATTGCTTATTTGAATGCTTACCTCTTTAGTTTGTCCTTGGCCTCTTTGAGTACGGACTTTGGGCTCTTGTCTCTGATCCGGTTATCCAAACTTAGTGGCCGCCGCTGACGCTGCGGCGCGCGGTCACTGCGACATTGGAGCGTGTGACTGACACTGGCATAGATAGCCACCATCAGGGATTTTAATATTGATAACACAAAAAATTAGTCGCCAAATATCAGAATTGGTCGGTTAAAAGTTATAAGCGTTTCTAGGTGGCCGATCTGGGGAAAATCTCCCAACTTGGCCACATTTAGATAATTACAAATGTAGTCAAGCTTGGGAGAAAACAGATCATCGCTAGGTGCCCTAGCTTTTCAGATTCAAATTGGGTCAAGCTAGGGACTCTCTCCAGATCAGCCACGTATAAACCTTTATATCTTTTGAGCCAGTGGCCGACTAATTTCGACTTGTTAGCGACAATTTTTTTGAATTAAGATCCCTGTTGGTGGTCATGCCAGTGTCAGTCACACCATTGGAGCTGCCTCACATAAAAAGCTTTTCCTAACGCAGTATTAAGGAATAGATCTATACCTATTTCAAAACTAGGAATACCAACTATTATTCTTAGTTTTTACATAGATAATTGTAGGTGAGCTTTTTTTTTTTTTTTTTTAATTATTGATAGGCAAACGCTATTATTAACCACTAATCAACGCAATAGTCAACCACTATAACCTAACCTAACCTATTCACTCTTGACTTAAAGACTCCCAGGTTGTAGCTATCAGGAAACACAGACCCCGGCAGGGAATTCCACTCCTTAGCTGTACGCACAATGAATGTATTCCCAAAACGCTTTGTGCGTGTGGGTGGGATGTCCACCATGTACCGGTGGGGCATCGCCGTACGTCTTGTGGTCCGATGATGGAACGGGCTAGGCGGAATCAAACTATGTAATTCCGTTGCACACTCAACAAAAACGCAACCGATAGAAAACCGACAGGCTAGCAACTCGGCGTCGATGCTCGAGGCTTTGGAGCTTTGACTCGACGAGCCTATCATTGCCGATGATCCTCTTGGCTCGTTTCTCTATTGACTCAAGGGCATCAAGCTGGTATCTGGCAGATCCGTCCCAAAGATGCGAGCAGTACTCCATACACGATCGAACTTGCGCTTGATAAAGTTTGAGCAGCTGTTCCGGCGTGAAGTACCGTCGCACCTTTGCTAGGATTCCCAACTTTTTGGCAGCCACTTGAGCCTTTGCCTCTATAAATGTGCCAAAATTGAGGGTAGATGTCAACGTAACACCAAGAAGGTCAAGTTGGTCGGTTATCGGCACGGTTACACCTCGGAAAGATGGAGCTGGGTGGAATTGGCTCCTTTTAGCGGAAAAAAGACACGCCTGGGTCTTAGCAGCATTGAACTTGACCAGATTGGCATGGCCCCACTCTGAAACATCCTGTAAGGACAAGTTCAAGCGCGCAACCATTGCCTCTCGGAGAGACCGGATCTGCGACCCACCAGCTTGTGCGTTGGACACGTATCTCTCAGCAACAGTACTGTCGTCTGCATACCCAAAGCTACCGGGTTTTAGCAGATCATTAATATGCAGCAAAAACAATGTTGCCGAGAGCACCGACCCCTGAGGAACCCCGGCATTAATATCCAGCAGTCCAGACGAGCAGCCATCTATGACCACTCGGATGGACCGATCCCTCAGGAAATTGCAATCCAATCACACAAACCGGCGGGTAGACCGAAGGAAGGAAGCTTACCAATAAGGCTTTCGTGCCAGACCCTATCGAAGGCTTTCGAGATGTCAAGAGATACCTATATATAGGTATAAGATCCACTGACCTAAAAGGTGGATCCTTTTAGGTCTATCATAGAACTTTGTTCCTAACTACAATAAATAAATAGGAACCAATCAGGACGATTAAAATGAACCCAAAAACGATGACTATACTAGCACAGATTACCAGATAAATCACACAAAATGTTCACTACCTAATGCTACCAATACTTAATAAAATACAAAACAACATGCCAGTTTACAATTTATCAACTTATTTAAAAAACGATAGATTGTAAAACAAATTAGATACATTTCTGTATCAGCTTTTATCTTTTCTCTTGCTGGATCTACATCCATCGACTGCACTTAATACACCAGAACCAGACATATCATAAGAATTCGAAACTAAAGTACGCCAGGTCGACCGAATTATATGCGAACGTACGCTCCTCGCGGCTGTCAGCAGACGGCAACCCCACTGAGCAAAGACTACAATAGTATACTGGCTATAGACAGGCAACTCTACCTTATTTTTTTAATATTAGGAAGTGGTCGAACTCAGCGCCATCTAGTTTTTAGTTAAGGGAACTAATTTATATAAGTAAATGTATAGGTTGGTAGGTGTGTATAGCTGCTGTCCGATCCTTTATGATATTAGGTAGAGAGATGAGTGTATCTGCTATATACTACAAACATATGTACTACATAAAGAAAAAAAAACCACAACAACAATTGAATATTAAACAATTTATTTAAAAAAACATCACACATTTACAATAAAATGTTGTGTTCGCCTTTTTCGTCCCATGATTAAGATAGTGCCGATTAGCCTTTTCTTTCATTGAATCGTTAACATCCCAGAAGGTTATTTTGCCAGTGAGAACATTATCAAGATATCTTTGCACCAGATGTTTACAACAACAACACACACAACACAACACGAACGTTCGAACGAATTGTAACGCGGCTCAACAACATGGAGAAACGAAAGCTCAACTCAACATGCAGATAGATGCACTAGCGAAACAACAAAAACTCTATTGCAAAAGGAAAATAAATGCGCCCGAGTAGTTCTTTACACTCTCACGCAGCCATTTGCAATTCAAGTGTGGCCATTCAAATACAAAATTTTGCACGTTTTAATACCAAAATATAACTTCTTCACTATTAAAGCTCATAATAAAAACCTAATTATTTACTAATTTATATATTCTATTATTTTTATATAAGAAGATCATGAAATTATATTATTTTTCTTGATTAATGTTATAAAGGAACTCCCAGCAAAAAGTAATATACTTAATCGTAGCAACATCGCAATTTGTTTCCCTTAACCAAAAACTAGATGGCGCTGTTTTCAATAACAAAATGGAATTTTAATTTTGTTCTAAGTTGCCATAGCATGCCACTGAGAAATGGGTCGCGTGCGAACCGACAGCCGGTAGGTAGTTAACGCGCGTAAGTATATGGAGTGATTTATCTGGTAATCTGTGATACTAGTAGCTAACTAAGAGATCCTCTATCCAACGTTCTGGTCCTCATTCTTCATCAGACCACAGAACAAGGGCGTCGACAGCCGATGGGCCAGGGGGAGGCAAAATTGCAAATGACGCAATATTTTCTGATTTTACAAAGAACTCTAATGACAAGTAGACGCATAGGTGTGTTTGCCCTTGCCACAGATATAGATAACGCAAGACATATATAGATAGACATAGATAACGCAAGACCAACTACTTCGCGTGCCGGTTTCGATGCCCAGCTTACGATCAAAAATCGTAAGCCGCCACTTTCGCGCTCAATTTGCATCGGTGTACGCTAGTCGGACGTATGTGGTTAGGTCAGTTAGGTGCTACACGGCGTGGCGGCGTCTTTGAATCGTTTTGATTTTCCCATCACCTAATAGTGCTTGTGTTGATGTCATAGTAGGTAGTCAAAAAAGGGATATTATAAATTGCATATCAAATAAATAATCGCCTATCAATACATACTCATCATTTATATTCTTTTTTACATTAAATAACTTACTTCACTACAAATAAACTAAATGTTTAACAAAACTCAAACTGCAGATAATTCGAAATCATACATCAATATGACATTACTTTTTTCCTCATAATGCAATACAGATTTATTTTTGTACAAAAATACTACATAGATACATAGCATAAATACTGACTGCACAGCAAATTTTCCATATTTCATAGCAAAATAACTAACTTTGACTCGACATTGGGTATGTAACGGTTGTTATATCAGGAGAAACTGGATGCAGTCGGGACTTTAGGGCACTCCGACTCGGATAGGTTAGGTTAGAAAGGGGTTGGCGGGGTCGTGTGAGCGTCTATTCGATTTGGATAGGTCTATTAGATATAAGATTATTAGCTGTGCATTGATGAAAAAACTTTTGCTTTAGGAAAAATCGCTGTACGCAGCGAAAATAAATTGTAGTGTGTTTAGTGATATTTTGAGTTGAATATTTTGCTGTGCAATCAGTAATTTTGATGGGAATTCGGAATCTTACAGCATAGAAAAAGGGTATTTTTTTGATTTGCGCTTAAATACTACCCGTCAAAAATGGCACGCTTGGACATACAGATCGTGATACTTACGTTATCTTATCTATGTCTGTCTATATCTGTGCATCAGGCCCTAAAAAAACCCACAAATGCAAGATCGCATTCGTACGAATGTGCGCGTCTTCTGGTGCGTACTTTTTGCTATGCCTATACCGTCCCACTGCTGTGCGTAGGCCCCTGGCCCTGAACACGTATAATAGGTACCGTTTATGTTGATATGATTTTATTGCTCGACAGAGACGGAGCTATACATGGTGCAACATATGATGAGTATATATAATGACCCCTTTTCATGTTTTGCGTTCATTCTGTTTCACGTGTTGTTAAGCCGTCATAGAAAACTTACGGCGAGAGTGGAGACGCGTCGTCCGCCGGCTGCAGCGAGCACGCGGGCCCGGCCACGTGCGCGCCGCCCACGCGCACGCCATGCCCGCTGCTGCCCGCCACTGGCAACACGATCATACAATAAGAGTAGACAGTACACCTGTACCTACAAAATGTACTTAGCGAGACTGCCTCGTCGGCCGAGTAGTCCCAAAGCGATACTGCTAATTTATTTTATTACCGAGTAATTTAAATCCTATTAAATTACTGTTTCACGAAGTCGTGACTTGATGTCACTAATCCCTACTAATATTATTAATGCGAAAGTCACTCTGTCTGTCTGTCTGTCTGTTACTCTTTCACGCTAAAACGACTGAACGGATCGTCATGAATTTATTTGTTAAATCGCTAATAACATAGAACCTTATTCAGAGCTGTAAATAATAAAACATTTATAGAATTTGATTGTCGCGGACTACATAAATGAATCATTATACAGAATTAGATAAATGTCCAGGAGCGTTCACATTTGCAACGCAAACTTAAAAAAACCACCTCTAATCTTTTTATTCAATTTGTTTTATATGTGTGTTTCTGACCTGAAGTCGTTTAAATGCTTTTTCTTTCTTTCTTCGTACAATTTGACAAGTTTTTGACGCTAATCAATTATCGGTGAGATGATTTAAGCGACTTGAATTTGCACGCTTTTTTGTCCTGAGTGCGTGCCCTCAGTAGACGAGGACTAGGCGTGAAGGCGTGCAACTTACCAAGCGCGTGTCTCTCTCGGAAGGGCGAGGCGGAGCGCTTGCTGACGCCGCGCGAGCCGCCCGCCGGAGACCTGCCGACATGTAGGCGAGGACCAGGCGTGCTACTTACCAAGCGCGTGTCTCTCTCGGAAGGGCGAGGCGGAGCGCTTGCTGACGCCGCGCGAGCCGCCCGCCGGAGACCTGCCGACATGTAGGCGAGGACCAGGCGTGCTACTTACCAAGCGCGTGTCTCTCTCGGAAGGCCGAGGCGGAGCGCTTGCTGACGCCGCGCGAGCCGCCCGCCGGAGACCTGCCGACATGTAGGCGAGGACCAGGCGTGCTACTTACCAAGCGCGTGTCTCTCTCGGAAGGGCGAGGCGGAGCGCTTGCTGACGCCGCGCGAGCCGCCCGCCGGAGACCTGCCGACATGTAGGCGAGGACCAGGCGTGCTACTTACCAAGCGCGTGTCTCTCTCGGAAGGGCGAGGCGGAGCGCTTGCTGACGCCGCGCGAGCCGCCCGCCGGAGACCTGCCGACATGTAGGCGAGGACCAGGCGTGCTACTTACCAAGCGCGTGTCTCTCTCGGAAGGGCGAGGCGGAGCGCTTGCTGACGCCGCGCGAGCCGCCCGCCGGAGACCTGCCGACATGTAGGCGAGGACCAGGCGTGCTACTTACCAAGCGCGTGTCTCTCTCGGAAGGCCGAGGCGGAGCGCTTGCTGACGCCGCGCGAGCCGCCCGCCGGAGACCTGCCGACATGTAGGCGAGGACCAGGCGTGCTACTTACCAAGCGCGTGTCTCTCTCGGAAGGGCGAGGCGGAGCGCTTGCTGACGCCGCGCGAGCCGCCCGCCGGAGACCTGCCGACATGTAGGCGAGGACCAGGCGTGCTACTTACCAAGCGCGTGTCTCTCTCGGAAGGGCGAGGCGGAGCGCTTGCTGACGCCGCGCGAGCCGCCCGCCGGAGACCTGCCGACATGTAGGCGAGGACCAGGCGTGCTACTTACCAAGCGCGTGTCTCTCTCGGAAGGGCGAGGCGGAGCGCTTGCTGACGCCGCGCGACCCGCCCGCCGGAGACCTGCCGACATGTAGGCGAGGACCAGGCGTGCTACTTACCAAGCGCGTGTCTCTCTCGGAAGGGCGAGGCGGAGCGCTTGCTGACGCCCGCCAGCGCCGCGCGCATGTGTCCGCGCGAGCCGCCCACCGGAGACCTGCCGACAACATAGTACTTCACTCATCGTAATCAAAAATAGGCCACACGTCTAGCCAGTCTCACTATAAAGTTTAAGTCAATGTCAAAGCATTTATATCAAATAAACCATTCACAGGTACTTTTGAATTGTCAAAGTCAGTCAGTCAAAAACATGAAGCTATTTGCACGTTCCAAAGCGTAGATCTCTATGGAGAAGAACGTGCAAGAAACTCCACGGACACTCTTTTAAACCATTTTATGTAAAAATTGTTACATTGTTACTTGTTGTATCTACATATGAGAACAATGTTAAGAAAGAAAACTTTTCACAAAAAAAACTGACTTCCAAAAAAAACACTACAAAGTACAAAATAATTTCGGTTTTTTTTTGTAAAAAAGTTTTTAATTTTTCACTTTTAGTGGTACTCTACACCTAACAACACCACTGGAAAGTCACAGGAAAGCAAAAATACGCAAGTTCGTATACATGAATGAATTTTCCACATATTTTTCCAGCTTTTTGAATTTAAAAACCAAATTGCTTAACCGATATTGATAAAATTTAAATGCGACAGATTAAAAAATGCTTCTACTTTATATAAAACTATGAATATCAATTTTCAAAAACAGAAAAGCATAAGTAGTATTCAAAACTTTCCACTTTTCTTATATAATATAAGAAAAGTGGAAAATTATTATTAGACACAAAAAAGGGTGAGCATCTCTTCCAAATATAAAACCTAACTAGAGGAACCAAGCGGCTGAGACTGTGGAGCAGGACCGGCATTTGGCCAAGCATTTTTATTAAGGACTAGCTGTCCCCCGCGGCTTCGCTCCCGTCAACTGGCTACCTACCTACCTACCCTACACCTACCCTACACCTACCCTACACCTACCCTACACCTACCCTACACCTACCCTACACCTACCCTACACCTACCCTACACCTACCCTACACCTACCCTACACCTACCCTAAGGATTCTTAAATTTTCTAATTTTTTTTTTTTTTTTTTTTTTTTCATAAGAACCTTCTCCTGACAATAACAAACACAACAAAAAAAGAATTGGCGAAATCGGTTCAGTTATTCTCGAGTTTTGCGCTTACCAACACATTTTGCGATTCATTTTTATATATAAGATATAATCTTCCAGTTTATGATATGCTTATCTACATAGTGTGCGTTTTATGCATGTTTTAAATTTTCTCTCATTCAGTTCTAGAATTTCAAGTGGTATTATGTTTTAAAATTTAACACAGTAAGTACCCCATAAAAGAAGTGTGCACTTTAGCCAATCTGAATCGTGTTTGATCAATTTTTACCTATTTCTAGTATTAAAATTATGCCTGTCACTAATCTTACTAAAAAGATGAAGATTTTTCCGAACATACATTATGTTTTCGTATATGTATTGACAAGGTACCCTCATGATGTTAATATCTTTAAATAGTTCCCTTAGGGAATCGCGCCGACCCATATTATATATGGCTTTGATGGCTCTTTTCTGCAGAATAAATATAGACTCGATATCTGCAGCTCGTCCCCATAATAAGATACCGTAAGACATGATACTATGAAAGTAACTAAAATAGACCAGCCTCGCGGTATCTATATCAGTAAATTGACGGATTTTTCTGACAGCACATGCTGCTGAACTTAGCCGTCCTGCAAGAGATGTTAAATGAGGACCCCATTGTAGCCTTGAGTCAAGCGTGATGCCCAGAAAAACCGTGTTTTCGACGAATTCAAGTTTCTCTTTGTTCAATACTATGTCGCAATCATTACCTTTGACATTCGGTAAAGCAAATCTGATACACTTAGTCTTCTTCTCATTTAATACTAAATTATTAGCAGTGATCCAATTTTGGACCTGCTGTGGGGCGTTATTTACGTCGTCAAGTATTGTAGAACGTCTATCTATCTTAAAAATTAAGGATGTATCGACGTATATTCCCTACCACTACAACTCCTGACAGCCAGAACCAACAGTAATCAAAAAAAGGTGAATGAACAGAAAAGCGCCGAGACAATGAAGTATACGAGTCCCAGGGTCAACCCCCCACACTATTACTCACCACCGCCACCACCTTTGTTGTGGTTGGCCAAAATCGAAAGTGGCGACCACAAGAAAAATGCCGAGTCAATGAAGTTCGACGAGTCCCGGAGAGTCGATTGCACTATCATGGATCCCGAAACGAAAAAAAAAGTAAGGAGTAAGAAAAACCGCATTTCCACATCCCTCCTTATCAAGTATGAGACAGAATAAAGCTAGGCCAATAGGCCAATACTAGATATAACTGATAAAAACCAAGGCGCTAAGCAACCCAGATTAAAAATAACCAATAATAGGCCCTGCAATAAATGTGCAGGTGGAGGTATTGTTGAAGTTCTTCAAACAACCTTCTCGAGTTGCCATGCTCAGCTCTTCATACATACCTCCTCAAGTTGCCATGCTCAGCTCTCTATACATACCTCCTAGAGTCGCCATGCTCAGCTCTTCATACATACCTCCTAGAGTCGCCATGCTCAGCTCTTCATACATACCTCCTCGAGTTGCCATGCTCAGCTCTCCATACATACCTCCTAGAGTTGCCATGCTCAGCTCTTCATACATACCTCCTAGAGTTGCCACGCTCAGCTCTTCATACATACCTCCTCGAGTTGCCATGCTCAGCTCTCCATACATACCTCCTAGAGTTGCCATGCTCAGCTCTTCATACATACCTCCTCGAGTTGCCATGCTTAGCTCTTCATACATACCTCCTAATGTTGCCATGCTCAGCTCTCCATACATACCTCCTAGTGTTACCATGCTCAGCTCTCCATATATACCTCCTAGTGTTACCATGCTCAGCTCTCCATACATACCTCCTAGAGTTGCCATGCCTGTCGTGCAGTACTCCAATGAAGGGCAGCGTGTCCCCCGGCACCAGGATGCGCGGCTGTGCGTTACTGAACATGCTCAGTTCTTCACCGGCCCCCTTTCGCCAGCCAACGTTCAAGGTACTGGCACTAACGCTGCTATTGAAACTGGGAAAAGATGAAAAAAAATTAGGAATTATACAGAAAAATGTAAGGGGCATCTGTGTACATTTTCTCTTAATTGCCTTACCTGCTTTGCGACGCCGACGCCTAGTCAGCTGAATCTGGTTTTTCGCATTACATGACCTCCCCAATTCAGATGCTGGGTAGCATGATACCTCTTGGAAAGACTAGTTGTCCGTCTAAGCTTCTTACTACCCGTAACGACTAGATCGACAAATGATAGTCAGGATCAACACTTTGTTTTCCGAGACACAGGGGAATCTCGGTATAAGTATAATAGATGGTCGCCCATCCATAAACCGATCTCGGCAAGCGTTACTTCACTTGTAAAAATAACCACATCATAATTTTAGCCGAAAGACGTCCACTGTTGGACATAGGCCTCGGGAGCAAGTGTCACCACATCTCGCGGTCCTGTGCATATCGCATGCAGCGGACTCCCGCGGCTTTCACCAGGTGATCGATCTACCTTGTGGCAGGCCGCGCCAACGCTTCGTCTTCCAGTACGCGGTCGCCAATCCAGAACCTTTGGACCCCATTTAGTATCTATTCTGCGAGCAATAACTGCCTACGGCCATTAAGTTACGGCGATTCTTCGGGCTGTGTCAATAACCTTGTTTCTCCTGAGGATATCTTCATAATTACAACCGAAAAATGATAAGGTTCCCGCGCGGGCGCCGCCGGCACGCGCGGGCGGCGTGGGGAGCGCTACTGAACACTACTGGTTACATCGCTGTAGTGTGTACTGTACTCACTTGAACATATGCACGGTGTTGGCTGCAGGAGCAGGCGCGGGCGCGGTGCGCGGGCGCGGGGCGGCGGGCGAGGCGTCGCGCGCTGGCACCGTCGAAACGCGCGAGCGACGCGGGGAGCGCTACAGAACACTACAGGTTACATCACTGTATATCTATATTTACTCGTGTTCAAGGGTACCGACATATCAACACAGCCAAAACCGAAACCAATTAGAAAACAACAATTTTTGCACAAGGCTTTCTAGTCCAAGAGCCCGCGACGATCAGACCTTCGTTATTTTATAAAACCTGAAAGTTTATCTGTGTATGTCTCTAATACAGGTATGAACGATCCCCGACTATGTTTGGATTACGGTTGCTTTGAAAGGTAGCAAAGGTGTATAAAATTGCTCTTCAAATTCGTTAAAGTATAAAGCTCAGTTTTTACATATTTCATATCTCTGTGTGGGTAAATTTGGATCTAAATTTTGAGCCGAAACATTGCAATTTTCTTTGATTTGTGCAATTGAAGTCTTTTTTGTTGCCAAATTCTTTTGAACATGAAGAATTCTGTAGGGGAAGGTGAGCAGTTGTTCCCAGGCACTTTGCGAGTTCTCCGGCGCACGCAGCCAACTAAGTTTTGTGCGACTAGAGGTCTAGCACCGTCGGAGCCGAGTTTTTTAATTTTTGAAAGGGTTTTCCACAAAGGGTCTGAAGGGGATGTTGTCGGAGATGTGGATATAGGTGTTGAGGCAGAGTCTGAAGGTGCATTTTGTGATTTGTATACTGTCGAAATTGCACATTTAGACCCCAGACCTTTGAAAAATCTTTCCTGGATACAAAGCTCTCTCCAGGATGGTCAGTGATGTTGAAGGTTGATTAGCACTATAACTCACCACATCGCTGCTGCTACTATACATGAACTTTAAGTAAAACTTAAGAGCGTTTCCGCGGTACGGCTTTTCATACAAACTTTCAAATCCTTATTTTTCGAAATTAATGAACCTATTTTAATAAAACTTGGTATGAGTACGCTAGATATCTAGGTCTAAATAGTTATCAGAAAACATTTTCCAAAAAGAGTTCAGGGGGAAGGATATAGTGATTTTTCACTTTCTATAGACAAAATCGCTGTCTCTCTCCCTTTGAAATCTTTACTACTTATAGTAGCTATCTTTGAATGCACTGGTGCCGGAAGACAGTCCGTCTTTATATTTTCACAAATGTGCTAAGGTTTTTTTTATTTTACTGAATAAAATAAGTAAAAAAAAAACATGATTTTCAAATTTTCTAAAAATTTAAGTATTAGTATTATTAGTATCATTATAATTTAAGGGTGTCTGACAGGGGGTTGCAACTGTACCAAGTGTCTGACAATGGACAAGGTGGTTTATAATATTGTTCCAAATAAAATATATAAAAACTGAGCGATATACTTTAACGAATTTGAGGAGCAATTTTATACACCTTTCCTACCTTTCAATTCAAAGCAACCGTAATTCAAACTTCATAGTCGGGGATCGTTCATACCTGTATTAAGGAGATACTTTCAGGTTTTATAAAATAACGAGTCTGGGCCTAACCACCAACTCTTAAAGCAGTATTACTTTAATATTACTTCCAGTGGGAAAGAGACGGAGCTATACGTCCTGTATAGCTCCGTCTCTTTCTCACTGGAAGTAATATTGAAACAAACTACTTTAAGAGTTGGTGGTTAGGCCCATCGTCGCGGGCTCTTACTTCATTCTTTTATGACGTAGGTAGGTAGATATCCAATGATGCATTTATAGTTTTCATCAAAATCGGGCTCGAGACTCCTTTCAGTGTTTTTTGCTACTCCTCAGTTTCGGGCAACCACAGCCAGTTGAAAAATTCATCGCCACATACGAACTACGTTACGCAAATGCTGCAACGCGCAATTAAAGTTATCCGTGCGACTTGATTATATTATATACAACATGTAACTCGTCATTATGAACTACTTTTTTTACTATGGGACCAACCCCGAAATGCATGCACATAATAATAACTGTATGGGGCAGTCGTTTTTTTTCGCGATTTCAGTGTTGGCCCCATAGTGAAAGTTGTTCATAATGATGAGTACAATGACCCCTTAAGAGGTATTGCGTTTATTCTGTTACACGATGTACTCAACTGCCCGACAACTACCAACGGGCCAAATTCTTTCCTGTCTTTTTTTGTGGATGGGAAATCCTCAAATGACTTCTCCCGCTCTGGGCGGGGCGGGAGGGAGTGTTTGACTTACGGCCGCTTTCTATAACATATTTCAATCCCAATCTTGATCCCGATCCTTGTCTGTAACCAATCAAAGGTGAGGATTGTGTGGTGAAGGACACAAACTCGGCCGTTGATTGGTTACAGACAAGGATCGGGATCAAGATTGGGATTGAGATATGTTATAGAAAGCGGCCGTTACTGACCAAAACCCACCCATGTTTCTTCAAAAGCCCTTTGCGTTCCAGGGCCGCGGTCACTTTTTTTAACAATCCCGCAACTCTGGTAAACACTGGCCCGAGCGGGTTTCGTCGACTATGCTGACATCTCTTTGAGGCGCGCGTGGAACACATCGCTCACCCTCCGCAGGCCTGCGCAGTAGGTGGTCGGGAATTGCCCTGCTCGTCCCGACAGGACGAGAAGTTTGCCTCTCCCTCACGGATGCCGCCTCGTCCTTCGCTTGCGTTTCTGATTCTTACCTGTCTAACAATCGCCTTGAGCCTATCGTTCTCGTCCTGGAGGCGCTGGATGAGCTCGAGCTCGCGCGTGCGCTCGAGCTCGAGCTCGGGCGCGGTGTTGTCTCCGACTTCGCTCGAGTTCTCCGACCGGCTGCGGTCACGTCTTCTCTCGTGGTAAATTTCGTCTACGTTCGACTAAAAAATAACAAAATAAAAGTCTTAATTTGGACTATTTATGGTTCCGCAGTCACGAAAACACTGTAAAGGAATATAAGAATTAACAACGTATTGATCGTGAAGTGCCGATACATCCGATAAAGGGCAGTTTACGAGAAATTTATATTTTTTTACCGCTTTTTATTTAAAGACGTTTTTCGCATTATTTACTTGTTGTCAGCCTGGCCTCCCTTTTTTACTTCTATTTCTCCCGGCTTACGGCAAACAGAAAAGGTGTGTGGTGTCCTTCCACATTGCATTGAAGTTTTTATCGAAATGTCTCTTGGATAAAATAATTATATTGTTTATGGATTCTAAACTTGTTTTTGCTGTTACTGCACGTTAGGTTCAGGAGGGCAGTTTTACTGAAAAATCCATGTTGAAAAACCCAATAACACTTTAAAAGACGCGAAAATCAAATTGGTTAGCAGTAGCGCTTTTTGCTCGCTCGCGTTTGCCCACAATCTCACCTAATGGTAAGCGATGATGTGTTCGACAACGAAGCACGCTTGCCTAGAAGTAACCTAATCACTATTGACTCCCTGGCTGTCGCCACTACCAACGAGGCACTAAATAAGTAACTTACAAAGTACATACCTGACAAAAATTAACATTCTTCTTCCTAAAATCGTTGATCACTTGATTCATTTTGACTCGCTCATCAAAATCATCGCTTTTAGAACCTTTCTCATTGGCCTGACTATTATTTAGCGCTACGTTTGTCTGGGACACTGTTTCACTTGCTTCAGTAATCGTTCCCCGTTCGATAACGCACTTGGCCTGCATCTGAGAAGATTCCAAATACGTCTTGAGTATTGCAAGTTCGTTTTTTAACAAATCGTAGTGCGAATGGATGTCCTCGGTGTCAGACTTGTGTATTTTATTAACTTTGACGGTTTTATCTTGAATGATTTTCAAGTTTTCCAGTTCGGAGCGTTCACGTGTTATATTTTCTCGCTCCCTCTTCATGGATTCGAGGTGGCTCTCTAAGATGGCCAGTTCGTTTGATATCTGTGATCGCATATCCTCGCCGCGTTGCTTTAGTATCTCTTCGGCTTCAGCTAGCTGGGTTTTTAGACTGTCTTCCTGTGAAAAAGGATCGATTTTTTTTATTCAAGCATCGTTTTTTTTGGTTTCCGTACCCAAAGGGTAAAAACGGGACCATATTACTAAGACTCCGCTGTCTATCTGTCTGTCACCAGGCTGTATCTCATGAACCTTGATAGCTAGACAGTTGAAATTTTCACATTATGATGTATTTCTGTTGCCACTATAACAACATAAAACCATACTAAAAACAGAATAAAATACATATTTAAGTGTGCTCCCATACAACAAACGTGATTTATTTGCCGTTTTTTATAGATATAAATAATGGTACGGAACCCTTCGTACGTGAGTCCGACTCGCACTTGGCCGGTTTTTTAAAGCCTTTTAAGGGAAATCGCTCACACAATAAAGAGCCGAGTCAGTGCCCAAGCGCGGGCGACGTCTGAGGCAATGCTTTGTTTCTGTCCCTGTCTGTATCAGCGTCATGCGATCTGGCCCGCATAGGTGAAAAAGTTACATTTTACAAGTTAGTTTAGTTAGTTACATTTTAAAGTTACATTTACACGTTGGGTAGATATTTAAATAGAAAACAACCATTTAGAATCTCAGACGCGGCTCCTGCTGATTTCTATTATCCTTAAGGTTACACTTATCCGACTTATGATCTTATCAACTTGAAAAAATGAGCTTAGTGTTGATAACAGTAAGGTTGCTAGTACCTTGAGCTCCAGGCGCTCGGTCTCGGCGCGCACTTCGAGCATGGCGTGCGTCATGTGCGCGTGCTGTTCACGCAGGGAGCGCGCCAGGCCCCACAGGAACTTCTTCTTGTGCTGGATGTTGCGTTCTAGTTCTTCTTCGCGGGTTTTGAACGTCTCCTCCAACTGAAAGGGGAGTAAGAGAGTCAACACCTGCCAGGGTTGCGGATTGTTCGAGATAGTTACCGCGGCCCTGGAATGCAAAAGGCATTTGGAGGAACACGGGTAGGTTACCTACCCGTGTTCCGTGAAAGGAGTGTCAAACTAGTATTGACTTTAGTCCCTTTGCCGTCCTGCCAGAGCGGAAGGAATCATTTGATGATTTCCCATAAAAAAGTGGGTTAATACCTAGCTGGAGGAGGAATGCGCAAGCACTCCAGCGGCCTGGCCATAGTTAGCTGCAGATCACCGTGTCCGTGTTCGTCTCTATTTATCACCATGTGAGCATCCTCTCACAGGGTCAAACCTTCCATGGTCCACTTGGAAGTCGCTGAACCACCTCAGCACGCAAGTAGAAAAGTGTAACGCCAACCTTGCAAAGTGGGACTACTTTGACGGATCAGCAGCAGGGTGCGGGTGTGGAGCCGAGCCACAAACTATGCTCAACCTCCTAACTTGCCCCAAAACATGCAGCCAAAGTGACGTATGCCCTGCTACCAACGATGCCAATTCTGTGGAATTGCCGGTGTCTTGGCCCACTCAAATCTGGGACAATGTCGTGAAAGCGACACGAAGAAGGATGTTTGGATTTAGTCAGTGTGAACAGACCCCTGCGCCTGTTTCAGGGCGGAGGACATACATAAGGATCTACACACGAAACTGAAAGGTTTGGGCCTTCTGCTTAGTTCCTCAGCAATACTAACCTCGTTTTGTTTCTGCTGTAACTGCATGGCGTGCGTGGCCATGGACCGCTTCACCTTCTTCTCTTCCTGAATCTTCACCATTTCCACCTCAGACTCGTATACTGACTTCAACTGCTGGAACATCTACAAATACACATTTTCTAAGAAAGCAGATATACCTATTTTACTTCAATATTATCATCAAATACTGGAAGAATAAACACTATGTCGTACGTCACAAGGTTCTTAATTCATTTCACTCCATACTTTTATTAGAGCGTTTTAATACAAATAATGGTCATTTAAAATACACAACGCTAAAGGCGATACTGGAGTTGGTGGCGATGTATTAAAATTAATTATGAAGTATGGAAATTACTTAAAAATTCAAGGCCAGTCTCCTAAGAACGTTTTTCTATAGCAACAAGGATTCAGATACCAGCTGCAGCCCTTGCAGCCTTGACACGTCTCAAAAATCTACCCTGTCTAGTGAACTCAGAGTCTAAGATGATTTTATCACGGTTTGGACAACAACTAAATGTGAAACAGGACAAAATTCATATTCCATTGGAACTGCGATTTATTTGGGTACCTATTTTTACTATACACAATCCAAAATCAACTTGACACTTACATCGTACAGTATCGACTTATCGTTGTATATTTTAAGTTGATTTTTGAATGACCGTTTTGTATTGAAAAGCCACAGGAAGTATTTGAACTTTGTCCTGTCTGACATAGAGTTAGTGGTCTCTAAATTTGAGAAGTATCTCGAATCATTTAATCAAATGTATGAAATAAAATGAGAACACCCAATTCGGGACAACAGTACTTTATAAACTCTAGTGAGATTAATCTACGACTTTTCTAGCTGTACGTTTACACTCACATACCATATAAAAAAAAAAACAAAAATACTAGTGCCATGAAAATGAAAAATAAACAAGAACATTATAAACACCTCATCAATGAGGGTTTTCTCCATAACATTGATATTTCTAACGAGGCTATCCGATCTCAGA
This sequence comes from Melanchra persicariae, assembly GCA_947386135.1. Lineage (NCBI taxonomy): Eukaryota > Metazoa > Arthropoda > Insecta > Lepidoptera > Noctuidae > Melanchra > Melanchra persicariae. Next base: position 8,228,060 of record OX376652.1, on the reverse strand, counting down.
GGACTTGTGCAAATACTCTCCTTATTTTTTAAATCCTGAAAGAAAACTATTTTGAAAACTCTATTTAACTATGGTTTTACATGCCGAAAGGCCTGAAGAGACTAAATTATAAGTTACTAGTGTTGCTAGGGAAGATAAAACGTTGCTATAGTAGAATTTTCAACAGGTTTATGACCATAATCATCTTGATAATTACAGGGAACGTGCAACGGCGATGACTATGCCATCTAGTGTTGCATTATTCGAAACTTTAACGTTAAGAATACTTGACATTGCCGCTTCTGTGCTGCCACCTATACTTCCTGTCCGCTCCGTGCACGATGTAGACTGTGCCATCTAGCGTGGCTAATCCGAAACTTATAGGTAAAACATACTTGACAATGGCACTTCTGTGCTGCCACCTATAATACTTCCTGTCCGCTCCGTTTAGGGGAACGTGCACGATGTAGACTGTGCCATCTAGCGATCTAGCAAATTCGAAACTTATACGTAGAATATACTTGACAATGACACTTCTGTACTGCTACCTATACTTCAAGCATGTTCCCAATTATCTTGTCTTTAATCCATTTTATTTAGGATAGGCGCAACTTCTTCCATACTTCTCTACTACTTAGTCGTCACTCCTTTCTTAGCCATGTCAACTCTCAAACAGTCCATTTATCGTTCATTTGGTCCTCTATTCTTATACATCGTGTAACAGAATAAACACAATACCTCTTAAGGGGTCATTGTACTCATCATTTTGAACAGCTTTTACTATGGGATCAACCCCGAAAGCGAGTTTTGTCGACTAAAGTGCACATAAATGTATGAGGCAGTCGATTTTTTTTTCGCGATTTTAGTGTTGCTCCCATAGTGAAAGTTGTTCATAATGATGGGTACAATGACCCCTTAAGAGATATTGCGTTTATTCTGTTATACACGACGTATTTCATCAATGACACTTTCTAACTTCTACATACGTATTTCTCATTCTACAACTCTTTCGTTTGCGGATAATTTCATTGTGCGTAGAGCTAAAGCGTGGAATTCCCTGTCAGAGTCAGTTTCCCGATGGCTACAACCTGGGGGTCTTAAGTCAAGAGTGAATAGGTTACTTCTAGGCAAGCATGCTCCATCGGCGAACACACAGCTTTCCATCAGGTGAGATTGTGGTCAAACACGAGCGTATCAATAAAGAAAACGAAAAAAGAAATTATACTTTCTCGGGCCACGTGGCTAACTAATAACAGCCGTACGGTTCGATCTTCAAGGTTAAGCAACGCTTGCCGAGGTTGGTCTGTGGATGGTTTACCCATCCCCATCTTAACATATCGAGATTCCTCCGTGCCTCGGAAAGCACGTTAAGCCGTTGGTCCCGGCTGTCATTTGTAGATCTTTGTAAGTTATTACGGATTGACAAGGCCAAAAAATCGAACACCAGTCTTGCCAAGAAGTACCGTGTTACCCAGTTGTGGAGGTCTGGCAGGCAGCCGCTCTACGTAAAATACTGGTATTCAGCTGAATCCGGTTTGACTGGGAGCTGACCCCAATAGTTGGGGAAAGGCTAGGCAGATGATGATTCTCGAGCCACCAGACATCCCTCCTCTTTGCATTTCGTCTCAACTGCCTTTTTCATCCCTATTCTGGCCCAGCATTCTTATGATAATGATTACAATACAAGCAAAATCAAGTCAGATATACGCGGAGGGCCTACAACGCCCTCCGCATTCAATACAACAATGCTTTTCGAGTGCTGGTGGGGCTTCCACGGTTCTGCAGTGCTTCGGGCATGTTTGCCGAGGCTCGCATAGATAGTTTCGAGGCTGTCATGCGCAAAAGAACGGCATCCCTAATGCGTAGGATGCGTGGAGGCTCCAACAGCATCCTGAAGGTTATTATGGAGAGGCCAGACTGCCCTTTTCTGATGCACTGGTCCCGTATGCATTGCTGCGGGCCCGGTGCTGAAGAAAGATTTTTGAATTAGGGTAAATTAAATTTAGATTAAATTAAATTAGACTGAATGATTGAATGTATTTTAAATTGAATTTTTAATTAATTAATAATTATTAAGACTGTTTTCCTTTGTCGTACTAACATAGCTCCTAAGTACTTGCTACTAACCCATATGGACTCTAGTTTGAAATAAAGTTTTTGATAGATTGATTGATTGATTGAAAATGCAAATTCAGCCTCAGTCCATTTTAGATCCTAAAGTAATGATATAGAGTTGAAATTAGCTCAAACTTGCAGACAACAAAGAAGATTGAATCAACTTACCTTGGCTAGATATTTCTTCTTCTTCTTATATTCGTCCTTGAGGTTATACGTCTTGTCCTGGCACTTCTTACAATAAGAGTAATGGCTACACTCTGGCATACACATGGTGTTTTTTTGACACGTTTCAATTTCAATGCTGTCCAAAGACTTTGAACTTAGGTCGGAAACTTCTGATAAACCTGTTAAAGTAGATTATTTACAATTAACTAGTTGTACATGGCGCATTCTATGACCAGTGCGTGTTGGCAACACCTATGGACGATGGACGGAGGAGTGATGACCTATGGACTCGAAACGTGGTCGCTCACAATGGGCCTCATCAGAAGGCTTAAAGTCACCCAAAGGGCAATGGAGAGGGCAATGCTCGGAGTTTCCTTGCGTGATCGAATCAGGAATGATGATATCCGCAAGAGAACCAAGGTTACCGACATAGCCCGAAGGATCGCCAAATTGAAGTGGCAGTGGGCAGGGCACATTGCTAGGCTGATCCCGCTGAGGGTAGTGTTTTTAGCAAAAAAAAATAAAACAGAAAGGCTCCTTGGATTATGTGTCGTAAATTCGTCAATGATTTCGTTAGATTGTACGTAGACAATTATACAAAAGATATCTCGGTCTCTTGGGGGTAGCTTGAGGCCCTTAGCCATACCTCCCCCCCCGCCCCTCCCTGGGTCCGCCCATGCATTGAGGCATGATTGATTGACAAATAACCAAAAAAAGAGACTACAATACTAACGCCTCATCTTGATCAGTGTTTGTGACAGCAGGCAGTCATGACGTGATGTAGAGTAGTGGGTTTTTACCTATACATATAACCCAACGGAAAAACTGTTGAACATAGACCTCTACCAAGTCTCTCCACATCGGTCGGTTCTGTGCGCCTCGCAACCAGCCTGTCCGCCTTATGGGAGGCGTTCTTAACGCTGCGTCTACACACGATTGTCACTCGAAGAACCTTTGTAAGCCCTCGTTTCTACCAGCAACCAAACCAACTTCGCATACAAGTTGCATACACGCAATGTAATTAAAGTTGTATGAGAGTTGGTTGCGGGTAGAAACGCGGCCTGGAAGGTATTTTAAATAAACTTACTTTGTCGGGCCTCGACTACACACTCCTTATACATGGGCATGCCCTTCAATATGCACAGCAATAGGGGTTGTTGTTTCTCATTTCTATATAATTGTACTATATTTGATGCGTGTTCGGAATCAACCTGTACTCCTGGAAAAGGATGAGAAGGAAAATTATCAACATCTTTTCACGGCTCGAAGGACCAAACTGTTAGGGACCTATCTAAGGATTTGAATAATAGCAGTAGGCTGTATAAACTGAATGTGTTGAAGTCTCTAGTAGGTAGGTACAATATTGGTGAATGCGCGCGCGTATTGTCGTTGGAGACCGGTAGCGGAGTGACGGGAGCCCAGGCCCTGCGTCATACGCGCCCGCACCTCTCCGCCTCTGCTCGACGTCACCCGAAGGTGGTCGAAGACGCCCGAACAGGCTCTAATATTTCTTCTTAATTCGGAAGAATGATAAACATCTTTCTTCGGAATTAAGAAGAAATATTATCTGCAGTTGACACAATGATGACAAAAGCTTGGGTATACATAATGCAGAAGAAAAAAATGGCCACACTTTAACATCACCACCGCGGAACTTTAGATTGATAACCAGATAGAAATGTCACCGGAATATTGCAAATTCTGTAAGATAGTTAGAAAGGCCACCAATTATTGGATTGGCTACGACATATCCATGTCTTATTGAGTATAAGAAAAAACAGTTTACAATTTAACGCGATATTTTACAATCTTACAGCGTTTGCAATAATCTGGTGACAGATACAAAGACTCAATAGTTAGTATTGACGCGGAACGGCAATTGCAGCGTCAGTGGCGTTCATCAGGTGCATGGGCACTTGGGGCACGCCAACGAGCTCATGCTCTGAACAGGAGCGCCGCACTCACATCGTGAATCCGACTGGTCTATGAAACCCCATTTTGCCAGGCTATGTCTGCAGCGGCCTACCTGTGTGCGCAGCCGATTCAGTGCTTTCCATGTAGGCCACTGCAGATCAGGTCGTTGGTAGATATTCCTGGGGTTGCAAGTAGTCGGGTGGCGGCGGATGATGTTTTTCCCACAGCTTGGTTCTCGCACTTAGTGGACGGTCTTGGATGGACTCTGTGCAACGAAAAGCTCTAGGAAAGGAAAGGCTAGTTGTAGCAAACACTGGCGTGACGACTTACTAGAGATTGGCCGGCAACACTAGAAAAGTGGAAAACCATGGGAGAGATCTTTAGCCAGCAGTGGTACAGTTTAGGTTTCACAAAAAAAAAATCATCAATGAAGCTATTTTTATCTAAAACAAAAGTGTTCTTATCCAGAGATTTCATAGAAGTCTAGACTAAGGGACAGTGTTATAAAAACTCCTTACCTAAATAATTTAGTATAGACCAAACATCTGAGTCCTTGAACCTCATGTCTGCATAGTTGTCATCAGTATTCTCCATCAATGACTTGGCAAACCCAAACACCATGTTAGCCAACGGTATTTCAGACACGAAGATAGAGAAACTATAGTTGAACTCCTGAAAAGAACAATAAAGTAGCTATGAGTTGTGTGACGTATGATGAGGAAGAAAATATACATGGGACAAGAGAAGTTTTTTTATTTATTTTTTTTTATTCAGGAATGGGCTAGCTCTTGACATTGATCACGCCTAATGAAAAGCGATGGATGAGGTCGATGATGGAGAGAGCGTGGCCAGAAGATGCCTTGAGGCACTGGTAGTGCCTCACGACGACGAAACACAGCAGGCTGCGTTAACCCAGTCACATACACAAACAATCACGACGACGAAACACAGCAGGCTGTGTTAACCCAAAGTCACATACACAAACAACCGGGTCTGGCTGTTTGTGTATGTGACTTTGTATGATTGTAAACACACCCACGATACAGGAGAAATTCCTAGTGTGGGGCAACGTTTTTAATAATAATAAAAAAACCAGACCTGGAACAACTATCTGTAGGCCATACAAATATTTCCGTGCAGGAATCGAGCTCATGACACACAGCGTAGCAGCCAATCGCTCAACCACTGCATCAACCGTGTCGTCAAAATAATCCTCCTTCATGCATCCCAACTTTTAGAACAATTTCTAGTTCCTACACCTGCCTGGTCATTTCCCTACTATGCCGAGGAAGGCTTCCATTCTAAGTGGATGCAGCTGAGTACCAGTATTCTCTATATCTAACCTCCTTAACCGATAACTGGGTAACCATATGTGTTGAATAGTTGTAATACTATAAGCTCCCAACCACTCCTATACTAAACTGCTTCTCCAAGCTAATCAAAACACACTAATCTGCTAATTAGCTTCTAGTGTGTCTTACCCAAACATAAATTAATACAAGCCGTCTTTTCAAGCCTACGATCAGTACAATCTACAATAGCTTTTTTCTTCTATGTCAAATCCATCTAAAGGTCGTGTTAAGCCACTGTTGCACTCTTCTATGTTTAAGATACTAATATAATTTTTGTATGGTGCAACATACAACTTCTTCTTCTTCAATAAACTCATAATAAAATAACAGTTTAAGTAACTTACTAAGCGCATCAGATATTCAGCAACCAACATATTTAGTGCTTGATATGTGAGGTCAAGGCGTTGGGTAAAATTTTTCTGACACGGTGGAGGATCACCTTGAAATAAAAAAAGAGATATTTACAATGTTGCAGTAACTAAGCTAAGGAAGTCCTCAGTTGCTGCAGTATTTTAAAATAAATGAACACAATGTTTTTAGTTTCATGCACTGGGTTAGGGAATATCTCAATAACCATTTGACTTTGGGATTTTATAACCAGCTAACTTTCAAAAAGTTTTGGTACTAATTATTTCATGGTAGTACAGAATAGATATAGTTTAGAAAATATGCAACAGATTGTTAGCAAAAACATAAACAAAAACATAACCCCTTCATGGCAGTCGGAAAAAACGAAAACAAAAGCAGCACTGACAAAAGGGATAGAAGATAGCGGTGTATTCGTGAGTAAGAGTGACAAGCATTCCTCAATGCTTCACATGTTGCGTTTCATGACGCTGGTTTGGTGCCACACCGGGAATAGAACGAAGGGAAAACCAAAAGACATTTTACGACTTTTTCAATTATTTCTTACCAGTTTCTGCACTTTTTAATACATTTACGATATGGCCACGTAAGTATGCCCTCAAATCGTTGAGTATACCATTCTTTTCAAACAATTCATATATGAATGATTGAAAAGAGTCTGCAGAATCGGTTTTCACCGCATTCCGAGCTCCTGATAGAGCAGGGTCAGAATCGTTCGTGATGCCACTTTCCATTATATATTGTTTACACTATTTTATAATTATTTCTATCAGAAATTGTGCCTACATTCTAATTTTATGCCAAATGATTTATGAGTTCACTGGAAATTTCAAACTTCCCAAACACAGATTTTTGACGTTTGTTGTTTTGTTGACATTTCCGGTTGAAAATGACGACAACGGACAAAGGAGTTGATAAATTATTAATACTCTTTTCACAGTATGCCTCCGAAATGTGGTTTACAAAGCTAAAACAAATCATATTAAGTTAAAAAATAAATGTTATTAATTGAAACTAGCGTATAATTAAATACTTTATATTTTCAGTACAATAATTCATTAATGTAGAAACACAGCAGTTATTTTGACCAGTTTAATATCAGTCCCTGTGGCGCAGAGGATAGCGCGTTGGACTTCTAATCCAAAGGTCGTGGGTTCGATCCCCACCAGGGATGGCATTAATCTTTTTACATTTTTACTGTTTTCGATTGCTATAATAAATAATTATCCTACAAACTATTATATTTATGTATTTATATTACTTTCTTAGTTTAGTCAGCCGTCCTATATTAAATTCTTTCAATCCACGTTTTTTGTAACGATGTAAGTTTCGACAACCATCAACATAATACTTAATGTTTCTTTCGTCGATTATTTAATATTTATTATTTATTTATTTATTTAATTAATTAAAATTATTGTTTCTCTAAATAGAATGTATACCTACCTAGGTCTTCTAAACTATACATTCAATTTAGAGATATTTATGCTGATGACTGTTTGGGCAGCTCGCGCCATTCATCTTTGGTACTTACCGTTAAACCCTGCAGGCAAAAAAGAGGCCCTGCGCAGTGGGGCTGCGTCGTCGAGGTTACTCACAGAGTATAATTATAATAGGGGAGTGAGGTTACTGATCTAGAAGCATAGCATCGCAGTACGATACCATTAAAGTAGTCTATGCATCGTAGGACTGGTTCCAAAAACTAACACAGTTATTAACTCTCGCCAGACGGGTGGGTGGACCACCCACCCAGGGTGGTTAATGTGGCTATGGCTAGAAGCCAGCTTATGACTTCTAGTCCAAAATTCCAATCATCATTCATGTCCATTTTATTAGCACTTCGCCTCTCCAACCAAACAAAACTAACTCTTTTTTTATAACGCCATCTATACTTATCTAAAAGAAAACATTGTGATTTCAAAATAAACATTAACAGAACCGTAAAATCAGGTAATCTGAAAAAATACTCAAGTTGAAACATTTGTTTCATAAACATTCACATGAATTAAAACTTTTGGAATAACGCAAATTGTTTGTCCTTAGTCCGAAAAATAGGGCAATGAATCAGCTGACATGTCATGTCAGTCAATGTCAAAATTCTGAAACCAAATTACCAAAAAAAAGGAGAAGCATAGAATTGATTGATTTTATGAGTTTTTAACTGTGAAAAATATCATAATATTTAACAGCAATCATGAGGCGTCGAGCAGGAGTAGGTGCCATACAAAAACAAAGGCTAGAACAAGAGAAATACAGAGAAAAAGGGTCTGAGATCCAAGAAAACCAGTTTCAACAGATGTCCAAACAACTGGAAGTGTTTAGGGAGAACTTAGAAGATTTCGCTACTAAGCACAAGAGCGAGATCAAGAAGAATGCACAGTTTAGGAGGCAGTTCCAGGAGATGTGTGCGGCGATTGGTGTGGATCCTTTAGCTTCGGGCAAGGGATTTTGGTCTGTGTTAGGTTGGTACCCTATTTTCTTTAGTTAGAGCGCATTTATGTCCTGCTTCTCAGTTGAATGTGGATTTAATTTGTTAAAACTCCTGCTAAATGCTGTAAGGGAATACTTTGTGTAATCCTGTCTGTCACATGAAATAAATGTAACATAATATAGGTACATAACACCACATTCAGTATTACCTAGCTAGCTCATTTCATGTCCTTGAAAATCGTACCTCTCCTATGTGAACAACCATTAGGGACCTGTTGTTTATGTTTGATAAATACTCATGACAATAAAGTAAACTTTTACATAAGCACCATAATTTACTTTTCAGGAATTGGTGACTTTTACTATGAAATTGGTGTTCAAATAGTGGAAGTTTGTTTGGCCACAAACTACAAGAATGGCGGGCTCATAACGTTGGAGGAGCTGCGAACAAGGCTCATTGCTGCAAGAGGAAGGGGCAAGGTTCACCAGGAGATAACCAACGAGGATCTACTGGTTGCTGTTAAGAAACTAAGGATATTTGGGAATGGGTGAGTCACCGAAAACCAAATAAAAATTGGTTCATCTGTTTAGAAGCTACAATGCCACAGACAGACACACAGGTACAAAGCTACACATCAAATTTCCAACACCTCTTTTTTTGATTTGGAGTTAAAAATAGCTAGATATCTTTTTATTTATATACTCTGTAATCAGTTTCTTTCCAAAGGCTTTACTTGTACATTTTTCCACTTAAAACAAATCACAAATGACCACCATGTAATATGAACTGTTCTTAGTAGATCATACTTGCATGAAAATATATTTTTTTAACAAAATCAACTACCACCATCTATTTGTAGGCCATACAAATAATAATTGTTGTGTGCGGGAATCGAACCTGTAACACATAGTGCAGCAGCCAATCTCTCAGCCACTGTGCCAGCCATGCCAGGAGAGTGCAGTCAAGAGGTATCATGTCACTCAGAGGCATGTTAGATAGGCAGGAGGTCCACATAGATCTGTCCTACTGCTGGGCAGAGGCCTCCCCCAACTCCTTCCTGCCAGATCTTTTTGTCTCGTGCCAACTCGGACCAACCCTGGCAGTAGGCGTCTAGGTCGTCTCGCCACCTGTTCCTGGGTCGACCTCGGCGGCGCCGCTAATCCTCAGGCACCCACTTCGTGGTAGCTATTGGCCAGCGGTCACTGTGCATGCGGCTGACGTGACCCGCCCAATCCCATTTTAGCTCGGCAGCCTTTTCTCCTATGGTTTAGTATTGTTTGTTATTTTGTAAGGTATATATCTATGGGCCAAAGTAGCCTGAAAATAAAGAGCATTATTATTATTATTATTGTTGGTATTCAGCTGCATCTGAATGGACAAGCTCACCAAGATTGTTCAGAAAAGGTTGATGATAATTATTTTGTTTTGTTTTCAGATTCACAGTGGTACCAATAGGCAAAGGCAAGTGGTTAGTTCAGTCAGTCCCTGGAGAGCTGAACCTGGACCAAACATTAGTCCTGCAGAAAGCCAGTTCCTTGGGCACTGCATGGGTGTCCCTCAGTATACTCACTGATGATTTAGGGTAAGACATTATTTTATGGCGATCTTTTTCAAGATGTATTTAGGATCTTCTTTTCAAGTTGATAGTCAACTTTTTAGAGGACTTGGGTTTTGTTGGTGTCCAGTGTCTCCATTAAAAATATCATGTTTTGTGTTTAGACATACTAAACACAAAATCGCCCCTAAGGATACCCACTGACCTAGTATGTTTTGTAAAATCTAGTAAACCACACAGTGGTAGTGGTGGTGGTGTAGTGTGTTGCCAGATTACCTGAAGAAGTAGGTAATCTGGCAACTACAATTTGAATTTACTACTTAGTAGAAATATAGGTAGGTACTGGCAGTAATATTTTATTTTTAAAGAGCATATTTTTGCGAGTTGAAAAGAAAAGTGTTTAATTTAGATACATAAAAAAGGTAAACAACATTCACAGCTCTTGTGAAAGTGGTTAAGAAATCTATAAAACTGTATTTACCCTCTAACTTTTAAATTTTCACTATTACTTATGAATTCTATACTAGCTTCTACCAGCGGCTTCGCCCGCGTGAATATCGGAAATAGGAAGGTTTCCTGATTTGTATCGTACATTTTTTACTCAGGAAACACCTACCCTACCCTACCCTACCCTACCATACCCTACCCTACCATACCCTACACTACCCTACCCCACATCTACCCTACACCTACCCTATACCTACCCTACACCTACCCTACACCTACCCTACACCTACCCTAACACTTACCCTACACCTACCCTACACCTACCCTACACCTACCCTGCACCTACCCTACACCTACCCTACACCTACCTACCGTACACCTACCCTATACCTACCCTACACCTACCCTAACCAGCCCAAAAGATACCATGACATGTTTCTGGTCTCCTGGTACTTGATCTTTCTGGTCTCCTGGTACTTGTGAATCTGAAGTACTAAGGCAGCAGCGGCTCTGAGTTTCCACTTCCTCCTCAGTCTCCATTAATCCATGCCACTTACCGGGATAAAAAGTAGCCTATTTTTTATTCCAGGATATGAACTACATGTGTGCCAAATTTCATCCAAATCCCTTCAGCCGTTTTTGCCTGATTGTTACACAAACATACAAACATACAAACATACAAACATACAAACATACAAACATACAAACATACAAACATACAAACTTTCACCTTTATAATATTAGTAGGATTACATGTCGAAAAATGATAAAATATTCATTCTCACTGTTTTATTGATTTTTTATCTTTACTTATTCCAGCTGGAACGAAACAAGAGCCCAAAATGCTCTAAACCACATGGTCAAAGAAGGGCTCGCGTGGGTGGATTCCCAGGATAGCAAGGAAATTCTCTACTGGTTCCCGAGTATGTTCTCCGAGTGTGTGGCGGCGTGATTTGCGACTTTAACCGTTATTGTTAAGTGATAAGAGTCTTATTGTAATTTATATAATATTAATGTTGAAAATATACACCTTGAAGAAATTCTTGGGTTTACATCATTTTGATGCAAGAAGTCACTTCAAGAATGTTTTGGTAAGTTTTTATAATAAAAGTAATAATGTAAGTAATATAAAATATTTATTTATATTGCACTGAGGTAGCATTCTTAAAATACTACGGAAACTTTTTATGGAGGTAGCTATTTCTAGTGTAGCACATCCCGGCCATAAATATCTAGATACTCTATTTCTAATAATAAGTATAATTTTATTGGCGATGCAAAGATTCGAACTAACGCGCCTTATCAAAATTCTGAAGCTGTCTAAGAACGACACTGACAGTTTTCGCACAGCGTTGCCAACGTGTGGGGAATTCCCCAAAATGCAGGTAATCTCAAGTTAGGGAATTTGACTTAGAATTTAGGGGAATTTCATAAATTGGTGTTGGCAACACTGTAAGTTTCGTTCTTAGGCAACTTCGAAATTTTGCCGCTATAGGCGCGCGCGTAATCTTTGCATCGCCTGAGAAAATAAATAACATCTGGAGGCTCTGGGAGTAGCTGTTGTCACAAAATTTGCGGAATTTTTTTGAAAGAGACCGCGATCTTGCAACGCAAAGGGCATTTGGAGGAACACGGATGGGTTTTAGTCAGTACCTAAGAGCCTGACACTCCCTCCCGCTCCGCCCAGAGCAGAAGGAGTCATTTGATGATTTCCCATGCTTAAAAAACGAACTCACAAATTGGTGAAATGTATTGTCTTATCATGCTCCCACATTTCATGACCACATTACAGGATCGGTTTGTCCTGTAGTTTGTTATACAATACAATATATTATGTCTATGTAGAAATGTTAGCTACTGCTGCCTTCTGAGGATCCAATGTAAGGCAGTTTTAACTTTGATCTAAGTTCTTTGTTTTCTTCCTGCATTTCGTCTAGTTTCTTCTTTAGTTTTTCCGTCATTTCCAAATAGGACTCTTTCCACCTGCAATATCATTGTAATTTAAACCTTACGTCAATAAGCATACAAGTCACACTACGCTCATCTTCAGAATATGGTAGATATTTGAAAATATTGAGATTACTTTTTACTAAGCTCCATTTGATTTTCTAAATGTTTGTTCAATTCTACGACCTCTTCCTCTTTTGTCGTCACCATTCTGTAATTATAAAAGAATAGTGTAAAGATTGACAATACGAAGCTCTTTTCTTTTGAGATTGCAAAGGCTTTAATTTATATACTGAAATTGCTGATTGTGATGTATCACGCAGGCGGCAGCTTTGCGGCGCGGTAAGGTTTTAATTACCTATCACCATCGATCACTAATAAAGAACTTAGTAATCGATGCATACCACGTATAAAACGGTCACGTATACGGTCGACCTTATGGTCGACCGTATTACATAACTCTTTTGGCTATACTTACTTTTGATTAAGTTCCGATCTAGACGCCAGCATATTCTGCAGCTTGTTGACCATCTCGTGGGTTTCGTCCAAAGACTTCTGTAGATGTTCCACTTGCAACCTGGTATATGTACAAACGTGTATTAGTGGTTGCGGTGACTGAAGAGTTTTGTAAAACTCGGTCGTCAGGCGTGTGGTGAGGAGGAATGAGGAAAATGTTGTTAGAAGTGTTTAGAGTATGAATGTGTATGGCTATAAGAGGTCAAAGACACGTTATACGGATAGTGTGAAAAAATATTATGTCGTGAAGGGGGGAAACTGCAAAATGACGACTCGGGAAAAGTCTGGAAGAGGAATACATAATATGTTGCGCTGACCCTAAATAACTTGGCTCTTTTTTAATTATTTAGTCTCTGTTTCCGTAGTATCACAGGCCCTATCAGAATACCAGGGCTACGATATTTTTTTTTAAAATATCGAGCATATGTTGAGGTAGGAGTCTTTTTGGCCGGGCGCAAGTTATTTTATGTTGTTAGCTTTTATTACTTCGTCGTTATAATTATTATTTTTACATTTATTAGATAATCTCGGGACCCTGGGGTTCTTTGGTAGGTGTACGAGGGGCCGAAGCCAACTCGCAAAGCCCTGTTGTTCGAAAGAGTTACTGCGGCCTGGGACGCAAAGGGCATTTGGAGGAACACGTGTGGGTTTTAGTCAGTAAGAGTCTGACACTCCCTTCCGCTCCGCCCAGAGCTAGAGGAAACGATTGAAGATTACCCCAAAAAAAAAATAGTTATTAATTAATTTTATTTTGTTTTTTGTCCTGTGGGAGTCCCAAATAAAACATTTTCTTTCTTTCCATCTTACTTGAGTTCATCGCACTGCGTCTTCAGCAGTTGCTCCTCCCAGTCCCTTCGCTTGGTCTCCCTCGCGTGGACGTCCTGTATCCTCTGCACGTCTATAGCGAGGCACTGCTTCTCGCAGACCAGCTGGATGTTGCGCCTTTCTGAGCATACCTGAACAATACGTCCAGGTTTGAGGGAAGTAAGCTGATGCCAAAATAATTGGAAGAACCTACGCAGATAATGATGAGCAAAGTAATGAAGACTTTAAAAAAAATCTAATCATATATTTAGAACTTTAGAAAGCAAATAAGCGGATTCCAAATTCAAATTCTGCAAAGAAATTTTGAATTATTCTAATCAGTATTGAATAAGCCTGCATCAGACTTTTAAAAAAGATGCTATTTTATGAATAAGGCCCTATAACGTCTTTGGGTATTATAAAATAGCGCGTTAGGTGACAAGCCAGACGTTTCCACTGCCTACAGATAATTAAACTCTACATGGCACATATTTACAATGGTTTTTTTTTTCTGGAGGTCCACACGGCTTAACTCACCAGTTCTTGGAACATAGCTTCTAGTCTTTGTTCTGCTAACGCCAGTTTTGGATCCATGGACTTCAGACTAGCCTTTTGCTGTTTCAAATAACTCTCATTGGTTGCCAGTAGAACTTTGTTTTCCCTGAAATAACAATGATATTTGGTAAACGACGGCGATGTTTTTTTTCTCAGATTTCCTGCAATGGCCGAACTCAAGGCATCTTAGCAATGTGATTTTACGGCAAAGGAGACCAAAACGAGACTAAAAGATCTTGACCTAGATTAAAAAATATATATTACTAGCTTTTGCCCGTGATTTCGTACGACCATATTTCCCGTTTCTGTAGGAATTTCGGAAAATCCTCTCTTAGTTCTCCCCTACACTCCCCAAGGAACCTTCATGCCAAATTTCAGCGTTCTACGATCAGTACTTTCGGCTGTCTGTTGTCTGTCAGTCACTCAGTCAAAGGAAGAATTTTATATATTAGCATTGCCTAGACGCTGACCATTAAATGAACATGTATGTATGAAGCAGAATTCGAATTAAATTTTCTCCCAAAGAAGATCAGGGTAAGATACTTGGATCTGTACAGCACATTGAGATCTAATAAAACCGAAAATCGGTTAATTAATTTCCAAGCATAAGCAAACTTGAAAGTTTGTATGAAACCTTCAGATTGAGAAGTTAACGATGAGCTCCTGGCTAGAAAAACCGATTTTTCAAAAATCAGATGCAGTTTTCATCAAAATCGGGCTCGCGACTCCTTTCAGTGTTTTTCAATATTCCTCATAGTTTCGGATTAGGCCACCCACGCCCACTTTAAAAAAAAAAATAAACCAACCATAGAAGGTATACCTTAAAGTCTTGTTCAGAAGCACTCCTTTCTCGACTAACTCTGCATCCAGGTTCCTGATATGTTGCAGCATGTCTGCTACTTTTTCATTGAACTGCTCCTTAACTTCATCCATTTCTTTCTTACATGATGTTTCAATATCCCGTCTTATGGACGATAATGAATGTTTTAGTTGTGCGACTTCTCCTGCGAAATAAAATGCCCAGGCGCTCAATATAAATATTATATTTGAATGAATAATTTGAGGTAATTCCAATCATTGCCACCAACTCAAGTATCGTCTCTAAGAATATGTTTTTAGAGTTCATTTTTAGGTAACTATTTGTTTAAAAAAAGGGTGGGTTGCAAAGGAATTTGAACTTTGTCTTTGATGACAGAGAGTTTATTGTTTCAAAATTTGTCATTTATCTCGATAAATGAATCATCAATTTTATAGTTTAAATTTTATACACCTTACAAATAATCATTGTCTACTTACTACTTAATTCCTGAATAGTTTTGTAAGCTTCATTCTTTTGCTTCGACACTACGTCGTAAAGCTGCAAAGCTTCTGCAACCTGTAATGCAAAATTGAGAACTTTGACGGTAAATTAGATGCTGAGATGTTTTACAACCCGTCTTGCCAGTGGGTATCGTTTATGAAGTCTTGATTGTGAAGATCAGATAAGCAGTAGCTCCATGTAAAAAAAGATTAAATTTCATTCTTTCAGCACCCAGGTAGACTAGGAATGTTCCCCTACAAAGTTGAGTAAAGTTTAAACAGATGATGGGATGATCTTGGCAGGATCATCAAATGTATCGGAGATGGTAGATACGTCTATCTGCGCCCATCAGCCATTATATTGGAACTGCTGTGGGCGTAATATAAGTGATGGTAATTGTACAATAGTTACAATACCGGTTGTTTTAAATTAAAATTTTAATTTACACTCAAAATCAAACTAACAATATTCTCACACTGGTAGGTACACAAATTGCCGGTCGATTCTGTCGACATCAAACGGTGTTCATCTAGGCGGAGTGAACGACAATACAGCTTTTTGGCTCCTAAGTCACAGGATCTCCTAGTTTGGGAGTCAGGGTTACTCTATCTGTATTACCTTTAATTCACTGCAATTGATGTGACCTAGTCTTTAAGCAATGTTGAAGGTTTTTGTATAAATAAAGATTATTATTATTATTATTACAGCTGTCATTCCATCTTATTTGTATGGTTTGACAACTCGCCCGTCGTCCACCCTGTCCAAGTGTTCACTTCGACATGTTTACAGAATCGCACTGCTGCAGTGTGATTCTGTAAACATGTCGAAGTGAACACCCGCTATTGTCGTTCACTCCGCCTAGGTGAACACCGTGAGATGTCGACAGAATCGACCGGCTGTATGGAACGTGTACGTGTTCACTTCACCAACAAAATTAACCCAGCTTTGAGCGCCGTTAGATGCCGCTGGCGTCCCGATTAGTCAATTGACCAACGTATTTCCGGCAAAACATAATCCGGAAAAAACAAAGCAGGGTCTTACCTTTGACTTAGCTTCCGCCTCCCTCTTCACCTTTTCCACACATTCCTTCTGACACAATCCCAACTGCCCCTTCAAATCTTCACTATTCTTCCTCTCCACTGCCAAGTTTATTCTATGTTCTTCCAAACTCTTTGTGACGTCATTCAGCTTCTCTTCTAACTCTTTGCCTCTCTCTTTGTATGTTGCTATCTCTTTCTCCCGACTTTTCAAGTCGTTTTCTAATATGCTGTGCTTCGTTTGCAAGTCTTTCTGTTTGTTTTCTAGTTCGATGTAGTCTGTTAATGCTGTCTGGAGTTTAAGTTCGAAGTCTCTTCTTTCTTCTTTTGAGCTCTGTAAAATATAGCAACCGTATCGTATAAATTAAATCTAGGTACTTACGTATTCTAAAATTGTAGATTTTTTTACGATCGCTTTGCAAATTCTTTTCCAAAGGGATATGGGACAAGAGACTTGGAGAATGGAAATATCTCTTCTCAAATAAATGACTGCGCTTGAACGCTTCAGGGTTGATTTTTCAAAAGTCAGATAACGTTAAACTGGAGAATTAAATTGGCGATTTGACAGCTTTTGTATAGTAAATCTGTCAAACCCTCATTTTTATTCCTCAGTTAGAAGATAACTGACGATTGAAAAATCAGCCCTAAGAAGCCTAAAAGATCGAGCGTAATTTAGAAGACGCCTATGTAGTACCCCGTTACTGAGGTTTTTATCGGTCGCTTATCCGTCCGTTAACCCCAAACCAGACAATGGCGTTATGATGACAAATAGCGTTAATGGACAGATAAACGACCAATAAAAACCAGGCATATTAAGTTGAGCAGTGGACTGCAAAAGCCTGACCTTGAAAGTTATTGGTGAAGTCTCTGTCAAGGAGTAACATGAAGATAAATATTCATATAGTATGAGGTTGGTAAACATAACCAATGTGCCTCAGGTGGGCACAAAGTGGACTGCTGACCGAAGCGTGGACACGAAGCGACCGATCCATAATATGTGGCGATTCGACGATTGGGGTAGGCTTATGTCCAGCACTGTAAGTCTTTGAGCTGAAAAGATTAGGATGAGGGTAGGTAATTTAATAAACTAGGTACCTACCTGTTTTCCCCTATTTTCGTAACTCTGATAGGTCTTCAGTTCATTTTCCAGTGCATCTATGGTTTTCTGCGATGTTTGCCATAGTACGTGCAGCGAGTCTCTTTCCTGAAATTGAGATACTTGGAAAAATAGAAAAATCTTTTAGATGGCCATACTGTTTCTAGCACTTATCAGTTCATTATAGGATAGCGGGACTTCTTCTGAGGAGAGGTGGAAAAAATACACGAAGAAGGAAGCAGTGGAATGGATGCAAAATGTAAGTAAGTATGAAAAGTAAGTAGATTGGCATTAAAAGAGCTACTGTCAGGCAGCAACATTGATTAAAAATGTCCATTGCAGAGTGGTCAGCCAATAGGGTAAGTTGCTCCAACACTAACAAGCCTGCATAGCTGTATTGGCAGCCTGCACTGCAACCTGTTCATTTAAAGTTCGTACACACACATCAGGCACGGTCACGTCACCGCCAAGTGGCTGATCCTGAAGATAACACAAAGTGAGTGAGTGTTTAAAGGTGTGATTGTGTGAATGCGCCGCTACTTGATTGATCGGCCACTTGACCACGTGACGTGACTGATAAGCATATTATAATTTATTTAAATGTATCTATTGCAAACAAAATACCTTAGCCAGCAAAGCGACTTGTTTCTTCAACTCCTCCAACTCCTTGCTGTTGTCCTGGTTATGGTTGTTCGCTCTGGCAGCTTCCAGCTTCTCTTTGAGCAGCATCCCAACCTGTTGGGACAGTTTCTGATTGTCTGAGATCAGTGCCCTTATTTCGTCTTCCACCACTGTTTGATTTTGCTGTAAAAGTTTTAAGTTTATTATTCTTGAAATCTTGAGTGGTAACCAAGCAGAATTAAGGCGTTGGCATTGCGTTGCTGTGGAAAACATGTGTAAAGTGTGACTTGTTGATTTGGTAAGTAAGTAGGTACCTACAGAGGTGAACTTTCTTTTAATTTAGTCATAAATTAAGTAAACAAGAATAGACTCAAAAATAATAATCACCCTGTAAAAATCCACTTCAGATTGAAGTGCTTCTAAAGTAGTATTTTCCATAATATATTTGTGTTAAATGGCTATCATGAGCACTATGCGAAGATTTAGAATATTTATCACCTGTACCTACATACTTAATAACAATATTTATTATAAATTATATGAAAACTTAATAATCTGATTTTTCTGGATCACGTTTTGTTTACATTTCGCGCCCCGGGAACGTCATCATTGGTTGCTAGGCAACAGGACGTTCTACGTTCGGAAATTCTAATACACTGGCAAAGTGCGAGTCGAAATCGCGCATGAAGCGTTCCATTCCGTACCATCGTACGAGATTTAAAACTATATACTTACTGTTTTATAATATTAATAAATAATAATAATAAAAATAATCCTGTTATCACCCGATTTCACCCGATTTGCGAACTATGTACTCACTGTTTTATAATAATAATAAAAAATAATCGCTTCGTCAGTCAAACTATGTTCAACATAATAGGTACCGTAGTTTCTGAACGAAACTGTACTGTCAAATTGACGTCCGCGAAAATCGAAATTGCGTTTCGCGGAATTGTCGGAAATTCGTAGCAGAAATGTAATGTTTTAGAACTTTAATATTGAATTAAATTAATCAAATCTATTCATCATGACAAGGTTTGTGATAAGATATGATATGATGCTTTTTTAGAATATGCACTTTTTTGTCGTTATATACCTAAATATTTATCCAATATTAATCTGAGTCCGTCATGATGTCTCCATCGAAGTTTTTTAATGATTCCAGCTTATATTTCGAAATTAGGGACGAACAATGGCCTCTAATATATGATGCTAGTTACAATGTGTCATTCTTGGGTTTGGAAAAGTTTCATGCGTTCGACTCGAAGAAATGGGGCAACATAATCCAGGTAATTAACATGTCTTGTAATCGTATGTTTTTAATTTGCTCCGACATAATCTATGGATACAAATAGGTATTGGAGCGGAATGTTTGTCTGGAACTGCAATCTCTATAATAAATTGTCAAGTTGTTGAGTACCTATACCTACTTGTATTAAATGCGTTACTAAGTTATAAGTAAAACAGCTTATACTGTAGAACCTGTCACATTAGATTTTTATGCATTTTTCTCACCTTCCATATCATGGAACTTATGAAATACTAGCTGCCGCCCACGGCTCCACCTGCATGAATGTCGAAAATTATCCTAATGGAACATACTCCTGGGATAAAAAACTAATAGTAGACTAAGTATGTGCTCTACCTCTGTGCCAAATTTCATCAAAATCCTTTCAGCCAGTCTGATGTGATTGAGTAAAACACATTATCGCATTTACATACATTTAGTATACTTAGATAGTATAGAAGTATAGATTAATGAGAGTCCTATATCCTATACAAGGATACAGAATTCACCAATGGCACCTTTGGTATTGGCACTGGCAGCGGTGACTACTTACCTTTACGTGGGCAGGACCCATTAGCTCATTTGTATGAATATAAAGCAGTAGAGAATGTGATGACAGATGCCCAATTTGAGGGATATAGATAAATATGGACTGACACAGACAGCTTTTCTTCAAGCTTTATAAAAAACTATCAAGCTCTTTGGTAGTTTTTTTTTAAATTTTGATTGTGTGTTTTAATTTGTTTTGTTTTCATACATTTTACAGTACCTAAAAGAAGCCGAATTCATAACAGATGATAATATAGTCAAACCCTGTGAAGCACAGAAAAGTGATCTTCTTGTTGTTCACACCAAAAAATATCTGAAATCGTTAAAGGTGAGTAACTTTTGATAATTATAAGTCAACTAGCTGACCTGCGCAACTTCGTCTGTGTCACATTTTTCATTAACGCTCTGCTCCTATTTCTCGTATGATATGAGATAGCCTGTAGCCTTCTTCAATAAATGGGCTATTCAACACCTAAAAGAATTTTTCAAATCGACCCAGTAGTTGCTGAGATTAGTGTGTTCTACCAAACAAACAAACTCATCAGCTTTATAATGTCCCGGCATTTGTAGATCTTTGGCAGTCATTACGAAGTGTCAGAAGCCAGAAAATCTGACCCAGTCTTGCCAAGACGTGCCGTTAATGGGTTGTGGAGGTCTGGTAGGCAGCCACTCTATGTAAAATACTCATATTCAGCTGAATCCGGTTTGACTGGGAGTCGACCCCAATATAGTTGGGAAAACGCTAGGCAGATGATGACAGGGCGTTCCAGAAGTCCATGGTCATATTAAAGGGTGATGTTGGATAGCCGTTATTCATTAAGGAAAAAATATAAAACATAAAAAATGTGACTTTAAAAAAAACTCCATAACAAAAAACAACTAAAAAGTTCAGAAGAATTAACTTTATATTTAGTCTGATGCAGTTGAGATCAAATCTGTCATTGAACTAAAGTAAATGCCACCAACTGTAACAAACTGCTTGCAAAGTCAGTTCTTCGGAACTTTTTAGTTGTTTTATCTGGTTGAATTAAAAAAAAAAACATTTTATTAACCCATCATCACTCTTTAATATGACCATAGTTCTGGATAACCCTGTAGATTAAATTAAACTAACAAGGCTTTTCCCAACTATGCAGAGGTTTGCGGTTGTGCAATCTTTGGGAGCATTCTTGTGCGCAAGACATTTAAAATGCTGGGTTTCTTGTAAATTTGCTTATATGCACGAGCAAATTTTTGGGCGGTGCCTATTTAAATCTATGGATAAATGACAATTTTATACAGAAAGCTACATAATTTCCGTCATTGTGTTTATTATGGCCTGATTTTCAACCTGATCAGAATATTTTCTTATTTGCTTTCCAGTGGAGTGCAAAAGTAGCAATGATATCGGAGGTCCCCGTGCTTGCCTTAGTGCCAAACTTGCTGGTCCAGTACTTATACTTGAAGCCTATGAGGTATGGGGTCATAATTAATGAATATTGTTTAAGTTGTCACCACATCAGAATCAAATAAAACAAATAGATGAAGAAAAGTAATGTTTTCTTCATCAATTTTTTGTGTGCCTTTTACCCTATGTAATCATAGGGTAAAAATCTCTCTTCTTCTTTTTCTTCCCTCACTGCTGAGGATCGCGGCCACATACGACGCGTCTCCAAGCCATGCGGTCTTCTGCAATGTAAACTGCTCTGGACATGCTGCCTCCAACAGCCTTCTTTATGGCGTCGGACCATCTTGCCGGTGTTCTAAATTGCGCGTCCTCCTTCGACCCGACCCAATATCATGAGTCTTTTCAGATTATGCTTGGATGAACGCATAGGTAATATGTCTGAAAAGGCTAAGGGCACGCTCCTGGCATATTACAGAAATCGTTCTCATGGCGGTCCATGGTATACGAAGAAATCTTCGCCAAACCCACATTTCGAAGGCTAATCTTTCTGCCTTCGCGGTTTTTAATGCACCATGTTTCTGCTCCACACAAAAAGATTGAGAACATAAGTGCCAACCACACCAATCGTATTTTGGTGTTCCTTCGGATTGCCTCGGTTTTGCCAATTTTTTCCAGATTGAGCATTGCACTTTTGGCCATACCAGTCCGATGACGGATTTCTTCAAGGCAGCTGCCCTCACTCGTGATCAAGGATCCAAGATACACGAACTCATCGACTTTCTCATACCCATCAAGAGAATTGTAGCTCGAGAGAACTTGATTACGGTCTACCACCATTACTTCACTTTACTTTCTATAGGCTTCTGTAGATCCGCCATCTCTTCTTCACTCGACGCAAGTATAGTGGTATCGTCAAGTTACCTCAGGTTATAGTGAGTCTTTCACCGCCAACACAGATTCCGCCGCGCGCCAACCTTCAAGGGCTCTCTTCATAATGTACTCCCCGTAGATTGAATAACATTGGCGACAGAATACAGCCTTGACGCACGAGACGTTCCGTATAAAAAACTTGTGAATTCTTGTTTTCCAGTTTCAAAAAGCTGGTGCCATCAATGTATAGATTCTGGATAAAAACTTTGATGTGGAGGAACGCCGATTTCAATGAGTACGTCAAACATTGTCTGCCGTTACGCAGTCAAACGCCTTAGTGTAATCTATGAAGCACAAGATCAAGTGGTTTATCAAATTCACGACACTTCTCGATGAGATTGCGAACATTCTAAATTTGCTCTCGAATTCCCTTGCCGGCAACAAGTCGGCTTGTTCGCTCGGTATCTGGTGGTCTACATACGCAGATAGCCTTGTGTTAATTATGCGCAAGAGTACTTTACTGACGTGGGATATGGGCGACAAGGTTCTTTAGTTTTCGCACTTCTTAGTAGAACCTTTTTTGTGCAGAGGAATAACTGCGGATTGTGTCCAATCCACCGGGCACTGATCTGTATTCCAGATTTTGGTGCATATTGGTGCAGAATCTTTGTCCCGTCAGAGCCAAGGTTTTGTATCATCGCAGCAGATACGCCGCCGGGACCCAGAGCTTTGTTTTTGGTTTTTTATAGCATTCTGTACTTCAAACAGTAGTATATATCTCTTTCAAGCGGTCATCCCATTTTCTCTCAGTGCCTGGTCCATGTTCATCTCGATATACATTGTAGCAGTAGTCTCTCCATCTATCCAAAACAGTTTCCAGTTCTGTCAACCTTCCAAGTCCAGGAATTCTTTTAAAGGCACCTGTCAGTTGTCTAACTTTCATGAACAGATCTTTTGTTTGCACTTTAACTGCATGATCCTTAATTTCTTCGCAAATGCTGTTGATATGCACATCCTTGTCTTTCCGAGTCGATTTTTGTATTTCAGCATGCAGCTGATTGTATCTGCTTCTTTGACTATCAGAACTGAGACCCTCTGCTTTCAGCTGTTCATCATCATCATCATCATCATCATCATCATATCAGCCGAAAGACGTCCACTGCTGGACATAGGCCTCCCCCAAGTGTCGCCACAACAACCGGTCCTGTGCGTCTCGCATCCAGGTCATCGGTCCACCTTGTGGGAGGCCTTGCAACGCTGCGTCTTCCGGTACGCGGTCGCCACTCCAAAACTTTTCGGCCCCATCGACCATCTGTTCTGCGAGCAATGTGCCCTGCCCGCTGCCACTTCAATTTGGCGATCCTTCGGGAGATGTCGGTAACCTTGGTTCTCTTGCAGCTGTTTCCTCTCCTCAATCAACTTCCAAGACGCAGAGAAGGGTCAAAATAGGCGGCCTTATCTTTAAAAGACAACATTTGGATGGGTTCAAAAGAGAGGGAGGGCCAGTACAGAAGGTACTGCAGGTAGTCTTAGGTGAACTATTTGCATGATTTATACAATAAATAAATATAAACAAAATCATTATGAAGTTTTTGTAATCGTGCGAATAAGTGTTTTTGGTTGTTCACCGACTTCCGAAATTAAAGTTATTTTGTACTTTGTAGTGTTTTTTTTGGAAGTCTGTTTTTGTGAAAGTTTTTTATTTTTCACTTTTTAGTGGTAAGTACACCTAACAACACCACAGGAAAGCAGATTACGCAATTTCGTATATACATTTATATGAATGATTCTTCCACATATATTCCCTCAATTTCAGGCTACAAACCGGTGGCTCAGTTCTGGCTGGTAAGTTGGCCCTGGAGCGTGGCTGGGCCATCAACGTCGGGGGCGGCTTCCACCACTGTAGCGCCGAGAAGGGTGCTGGCTTCTGTCCCTATGCAGATATAACCCTGCTCATACGCTTCCTCATCCTACACCATCTTATACAGAACGCTATGATCGTGGATTTGGATGCTCATCAGGTAATAGTACAGTTTTTGTTGCTTAATTAATTATTGATCTCGTGCAATTATTGAAACTAGCTCGAAAATAGCACCTCGTTTCATACATACATTTATGCAAAACAATAAAAACGTGACTTAAAAAAAAAGAACACAAAAACGTCATTTGTTAGAAACTTTTAAATCGTTTCTTGTGGTAGATTTTTAAAAATTCTTTTTTTTCTTTTGCTATTTTTACCTTAATTAATATAGGTATATCAGCTACCCAACATCACCCTTAAATATGTGATCACGCACTTCTGGAACATCCTGTATTTTATTTATAAAAGTAGATAACAATATCTGTACCACTACCAACACAGCGTATCTACAATTGAACTGAAAAACCACATTTCGTTTTTAATATAATTTTAAAATTCTCATTTTTTATGTTTCAGGGTAACGGCTACGAACGCGACTTCATAGACGTTCCGGAGGTGTACATAATGGATATGTACAACAAGAACATATACCCTAAGGACAGGGAAGCTAAACGCGCCATCCGGAAGATGGTGGAACTCAACCACAAGGTCGAGGATATGGAGTACATGCTCAAGTTGAGGCAGTGAGTTTTGACCATTTCTACTAAAGCGCGCAAAAGCTCGTCGCTAATTTGGTCTTGCACGAAAGGTTTCGGTTTCTATAGATAATTTGAATTTAGATTCTGCTTATAAATTAACGGCCGCTTTCTATAATGTATCTCAATCCCAATCTTGATCCCGATCTTTGTCTGTAACCAATCAAAGGTGAGGATTGTGTGGTGAAGGACACAAACTCGGCCGTTGATTGGTTACAGACAAGGATCAGGATCAAGATTAGGATTGAGATATGTTATAGAAAGCGGCCGTTAATTTAGCATATATAATATGTATATGGTTAGAATTTTTTTATGAATAAGCCTGATGGTGTTTTAATTTAATGTTAACGCTACTCTGACTCCCATTTTACAGGCACCACCAGTGCATAGGTTTTGGACCACTGTTTATTTAATTTACTTGAAAATAAAATTTCTTGATCCTGATATCCATTCAATCCCTGCCGGAGTCTGACCTGGGGGTCTTTAAGACAAGAGTTAATATGTTACTTCTGGGCAAGTTCCACAGTTGACCTCACCACTCAGAATACAGAACAAACCAGAAAGCAATTGCAGCAATTAATCACATTTGTACGCAGCGCATTGTGCCCAAAATAACTCCCCACCCGCGCCTTACCCACCTGCTAACTATGACATTACCTCTTTTAGGGTGAAATTAAAATACAACAACAAACAAATGGGTAGTCAAATCATTACTTTTTTACACAAAAGTATGTTTATTAAATAAAAAAAGGTACTATTTCTCAATAAATGTACCGAAGTAAAAAAAATCACTTCGGTACATTTATTGAGAAACTGTACCTATCTAAAATTATATTTATACTTCAGAATCGTACCATGCACATCTATCAACAATTCTTGGGAAAAACATTTTAAGAATGCAAAGCATTTTATTTAATAAACATACTTTTGTGTAAAAAAGTAATGATTTGACTACCCATCTGTAACCGCGTCCTTAAGCTGCCAGAGGTGGGCACACTTGACTATAACATACGCGTCTGCCATTGACTAATTGACAATTTAACGAACCACGCAATTCCGGCGTGGTTTACGCTGCCTCACATTTGAGCGCGTTGATGGTTTGTGGTTCGTTCTATATTCTGAGCCTCACCATCACTTAACATCAGGTGAGATTGTGCTCAAACTATCAATACATAGCAGAAAAACAGCTAGGCTTAATTGTTTTCTTTATGTACAGGAACCTAAAAGCAGCCCTGAGTGAGTTCAAGCCAGACATTTTGGTGTATAACGCTGGAACTGACATATTGGATACAGACCCGCTGGGATACTTGAGGATCAGCGAATTTGTAAGTAATTACCTTAGCTAGCAAATAATAATATGTATCGTACTAAAAAAATAAAGCTAAAACTTATTTAAATAAAGTTTAATATCAAAAATGATTATAACGTCGTTTCTCTTCATTTTGTTTTGTCTTGGAGTACACCGTCCCGTTGTATGTAAAAGTTTATACATGAGCTCGATAGATGGCGTTGTACTTTCGACGTACATTTCTGAATCGCGGTGTTAAGATTCTCCGCGAGTGAATGACTACCCCGGAGTTCTGAATTCAAGTTATCGCTTCTCGGCCTTTTGGCTAAGATCAAAGTGTAGTATCTGTTCTTTTCAGCTTAATATCTGAAAGTTCCCTCAATGAGGGACCAGTATATTAATCTGATTTTTGTAAGCTGACGGGATGTTCGGGGCTCGCTCCACTCCCGTCGCGGGTCGGCCCGGCATTGCAGTGCCGCCGGGATCGGCCCACATTATACTGAGTAATGGTAATATTTTTAGGGAAATTATAAAACGATCGAATAAAATAATAACGTAGCGACTGATGATGAGATACTGTTTTAATAACTTGAGCGGTATGAATTTGAGTAAGCGAAAAATTAACTAAACTAACAACGAATATTGATTAATAATAAAATCCAGAACGAGCTTACAAAAAGTAGGTTGTGATTAATCCATTTCAGATATTAAAATTCTACCCGTGCGACTAAATTACTAAGTGAGCGACTAGAAATACAGAAAGGGCAACTTCAATATTAAGATAGAGACGATTTTTCCAATTGAGGTTTTAACATTTTGCTCGCATCACTCGCTCTTGCGCACCAAATATGTTATTTGGTGCGCAAGAGCGAGTAATGCGAGCTCGGGATTTGGGGCCCCCGACTTGGACAGGTTAGGTTAGAAGGAGATGGCGGGGTCAAGTGAGCGAGCGAAGCGAGCGAACAGACCCCGCCATCCCTTTCGTGGTTATTTTTTTTTAAACCACCCAGAAATATCATTTGCCAAATATTTAAAAAAATGCAGGACGTAACGTTGACACTGAAACAAATATTAGGTCGCTCAAATATTATAAAGCTTCTCATTTATTAATGTTTGTAAGTTGCTGTTCTGTTGATTTCTCGTCACTCGCTGTCAGTCGCTCACTTAGTAATACTATAACGTAAATTAATTATTTTTGTCACTTAAAACATTAATTTACAGTCACTCGTTTAAATACTACCCATATTTTTATATGAACCTATTCTTCGTCTGCGAGTGACATTTTATACTTGCTGACTAAAACATATCAGTGCATCAATGTTCCTCTTAAAAATGCCTTTGCGAATTCCGCAACCCTGGATTTAGTCATACTGCATTTCTAGAATTAATTTAAAACTTTGTCCTTCACAGGGCATAGTTAAGAGAGACGAATTTGTATTCGAAATCTGCAAAGAGAAGAAAATTCCCATAGTAATGCTGACAAGCGGGGGATACTTGACGCAGTCAGCACGGATCATAGCAGACTCCATCATGAACCTACATCGGAAGGGACTCATCTCTGCCAAGTAGGTGAATGAAGACCGAGAAATATAGCTCAAACATAAGAACTCAGACGTGTGTATTCGAATATCATCTATAGATAATAGATTTGTTGTCACTTCATTGTTAAGTAAGGTGTAACGAGTAGGTTCAGCTTCACGTCAGAGGTCCTGGCTCGCTGGCCTAGCGTAGTAAGGATTTTCAATAGAATATAAGTCCAGCTTATACTGGTTTTGTACCCAACTGCGTGATGTAAGGGAGGGTAATGTTTATCAGCCTATGTAACATACTATGTTTGTTCTTTTGTGGCACTCTAGAAACTAAACGCGTGGGTCGATTTTGATGATTCTTACGTCAATTGATTTATCTTTAATTTTGCGAGTGCCACTGAAGACATGACAGAATCAAAATTCAATATGGCGACAACCTGACGCCATATTGTGTACAAGAAAAAAAAAACTTGATTTAGTTAATCACAGATTTGACACCACCATCTGCTACAGCTGGAAAAGTGACTTGTTTGGAACTTTAATCGTTTTTTCCGGCCGGGTTTTGTACCACTGACGTGCAGCTGTACATTTTCAGGTATTTTAAATCATAGATGTAAGTAGATATGAGTGCCGCGTAGCGTGTAGCATTTTTATTCTATTTTCGCCGCGTTGTTTTGAAATGTAGTTCCTTATTCCTTAGTGCCTCAGACAGTTGGCTAACGATCCCGAGAAGAGTGGAAGATTTCTATCGTCGCAACACATTTTTTTTTTATTTTACCCACTCTCAAACGTAGTTAATTTATTTAATTACTGGTTACTTTTCAATGAAAAGCCAATTTACTAAATTATTTTGTTTTAAGTTTACGCCACCGTCGCCGCCGCCGCAGTGCGAAATTTTAGATGACGCCGCCGCTGTCGAATTGCGCTCGGCGCTCATATCTACTTAGAAGTTGAGAAATGTACCTACAATTTATTTATGAAAATAAATGTCCTTGAAGTTTAATCCATACTAACTATAAGGGGAAGTAATTTTGGGGTATGTGTTTTTGCGTTTCCACGCCTAAATAGCGGAATGAATCTGATGAAATTTGGCACAGGAATAGACTCTGACTTTGGTTAGTATGACTAAGGGTATTTTTACTCTGGTATTGTTCCAGTGGGACAATTTCTGACCTGAGACAAAACCGCGGGGAAAAGTTAGTATTTTATAAATCATGTTTAAGTCCTTAATTTGACTTGTTCAGCTAAAATATTAAATTTGAAAAACATGTACTTACCAACTTATTAAAATTTTGATGTAACCACTTCATTCCATGTTAGAAAATCTATTCAAATTGTCACATTTATTATATAAAAGAGACCTAATTTTTTTGACTGTACAATATATAAAATTAATAATATTCTATTTTATTAGATATAGAATAATTAGAATTAAATTCTATAAGGTGGAAAATGTGTTAAAAGCCACTTAAACTTCGATCTCACTATAATGTGCCAATTATAATTTAAGCAAATTAAATTTGCGATTTTTAGAGATATTACCTACTTGTATATTATTCTTGTAGTAAAGTCTGGAAAATTAATTGTTTACGACTGTTGACAAAAATTGCATTTGTAAGTTAAATTATTTGAGCCTGGTAGGTATAACGCGTGACCTGAAAAATTTTAGTTATCAAAAAACAGGTAAATACACCATGTCATTTAATGACGTGCAAGCGATATTCAACCCTAAGGTTATACCTAAACAATGAATTTTCCCGATGTAGGGGTAAATTTTTCAATAATCAGATAGCCGTTTCCATTAGTACAAGTTATCTGACCATTGAAACAGTCTAAGGCCGGTCACATACATATGGTTTCCTGACTGATACGGAATTCAGGTTCGGAGACCTGAATGCTTGCCTTGCAAAATGTTCAACTAGGCGCACACGTTTGTTTATTTTCCGAATGGGAAAAAGTGCTAACGTTTTATTCGAAAACAAGCCGTGTGTGTCAAAATAACTGAAAATCGAACGTCACACGGAATTCCAAATCTGAATTCCTAATCACAAGAAACCGTAATCATGCGGTTGGCCTAAACGTACTTATCAGTATTTACATATTGTGATCAAAAGATTTTTATTATATTCAAAGTTGTAGCTGAAAAATAATAATATTTTTCCTTCAACCGTTGTTTAATTTATGCCCAAGTGTACGTACAAAAGTAACAAGTGTGTAAAAGGTACTTAACTAGTTTTCTTATTTAGTAGGGACTGTTCATAAATCAAACTATAAATTAATAGTAAAAAACGTTTTAATTATTAACATAATTAGAAATCAATAAATAAACATTTACCTACACACGTATTTTGCAAAATAATTGGAAAAAGACTCTTCTAATATCATTGTGCACGTATGTTTTTTAAGCTGTGCAGACAAAACAATTTTTTAAATTGTCTTTTTTTGGAAATTTCTAGCAAAAACGTGCTTTATACATACCTACGTTTTCGTATATAAAAAGTACATACTTGACTGGTAAAATATTTTAACCACTTTCTTTAAGACCACTGACAAGTACTTACATGATTGAAATGCACAAGCCGAGCGAAGCCAAAGAAAAAAAAAAATTTGAGAACCTCCTTTTTTGAAGTCAGTTAAAAAATAACAAAATTCTGGTGGAATAAGCATGATGAGACTTATCACGCGGGAACTTTGAGCACAGCCAAGTGACAGCAGTTTCGGTCATTGATTTTATATTGGCATTTTGCATTTCATCATTTCATCATTCAGGAACATATTTTGGCAATAGGAGAAGCATGAACATTTTTACCCTACTACGGCGAAGTAAATAGGAGGGTTATTTTCCAGCTGACCCTACAGACTGTCCTGTGTTGTCAAATATGTAGTTCACAAAAGTCCCATTAAGGAATTCACTTTTAGTTTATCCCATTTCTCAAGTTTTCGGGAAACTTCTCCAATATTTATATCCTCCAGGAACTAACTCGAACTTAACAAAACACCAAATCGGTTCAGCCATCCTTAATTGACGCGCTTACCATGAACAGCATCTCATACACTCACTATCGTTTGGGTTTTAGTGCAAGATCCACTAACGTGTGTATGTTGTTCTGTGGCAATTAAATACTTTTTCTTTCTTACATACTTATAATATAATACCTACAGTATGTAACAAAAATCCTGTTGTTCCTTGAGGGACATTTTCAGTATCAAAATCCGATGGTATAAAGTCATTTGTGAAAATCCTTCAATAACAAAAACCTAAATAAATATTTGGCAAGTAGAACAGCCGGTCTATTCTGTCGACATCTCACCGTGTACACTTAGGTGGAGTGAACGATAAGTGAGCTGTCATTCAAATTTCAAAGCGATGTGATTGTGTAAGTACAATATTTTCGCCAATCTTTCTTTTTTTATCGTGTGGGCAGTAAGGTCTAACGACCCCACAGACCCTAGTGTCAGTTTCTAAACCGCCTCAAGGGCCTCTGACATGGTTTGACGGCCGCCATTTTTGCGACCGGGACCACTGGCTTAAACGTGCCTTCCGAAGCACGGAATCATATTTTTATCAGACAATCAGGTGATTCAAGCCTGCAATGTCCTAGCCAAACTGGAAACAACTTTACAAAGTATGCTTCCCGTGGGCATCGAACCCACGACCACCGGTCACAAGGCAAACGCCTAAACCACTCCGGAGGCAGATTTTAATTATTTTCGCCAATATATACACTCGCATATGCTTATAAGTATACATATACACTCGTAAAAAGAACCACAGGGTTTTTGTTACCGACATATTGTATTCGATTCGTGCAAGTCCATAAGATACTTGTCAGTGAAAGGATTCTTCACTGAGATAGATTTTCAAGTCCAGTCAAAAACTATAAAATAAACAAAATACAATAGATAGATCCTACATTACCTACATTTAAGCCCATACTCCACCAAACTGCGCGTGAATTCGTCCGTCTCAACATAATAATAGTCCAGACCAATGTCGGCCATAGCGTGAAATCTCAACGGAGACTACCTTTCAGCGCGGGAGATATATAGTGCACAACAGCATCTCAACATATAAGGCTCGAAGTGCACTTATCGGCACAGCTTCGGTGGAATGACTAGCTGAAAAAATCATCTATCGTCTCCTCTTTGCACCCTCCTCACATCACCGCTTCAGTGGAGCCTAGGCTTTAAGGTCCTATTTGCTACAATAGGGTGTGCAACTGAGATTGATGATCTTACGGCAATACAGCCTGAATACCAAGATTTATCCGACCTAATCTAAACACTAAAAATCCTGAACACATCTGGTGGGGTGCATCTGTACCCCAGTTTATCTGGTGGGGTACACCCGTACCCCAGTTTATCTGGTGGGGTACACCCGCACCCCAGTATATCTGGTGGGGTACACTCGTACCCCAGTTTATCTGGTGGTAGTATTGAATTGCGAGTAGTAGTCGTCGGTTGGAGTATTGTTGTACACCACCTCTCTGTAGTATTTCTCTTTCTCCTTCTGCTGTAAGGCCATGAGCTGGTTTTCTTCCATCAGTTGGCGGGCTATTTCTCTGTTGACAGTTAAAATGGTTTCTATTAAACTTTAGAATATCGAAGCAAGGATGGCCGTGCCTTGTCTGTATGAGGAGGCCTTTGACCCACGGTTGAACAGTGATGTAGTGGCATCTCCAACGCCACATTTGAACTGCAAAAAGACGTCGCACAATCATCTCTTTTCAATGGGAAGTTGCCGTCACCGTCACCCTGTTCCATGTACCTTCCTCTATAGTGAATTCTAAGAGGAGGATTAATAAACATCATAGACACGGTTGGCGCAGTGGTTGAGCGATTGATTGCTGCGTTGCGTGTTGCAGGTTCGATTCCCGCACGAAACAAATATTTATTTTGTATGACCTACTGATAGTTGTTCCGGGTCTTGCTGTTTGTGTTTGTGAGTTTATATGTTTGTAAACGCACCCACGATACACGAGAAATTCCTAGTGTGGGGGCAACGTTTTTTTCTTAAAACAATCAAATAAAAAACATTGCCCAAGTAGGTACCTGTGCTGTTATATTTCCTTTACCAACAATTGTCAGTTCCTAGATCATTTCCATTCCCTAGAACATCACAATTCATGGACAAGCCATTTGTGTCAAAATTCACAATCAATTAGTTTTAAAATAAGCCGGGGTAATTAATCTTAGTTACACAATGTTGTGTGACTAGGATTAATTACCTCGGCTTATTTTTTATTTTTACGTTAAAAAATAATCTAGCTAGCCGTAATGCTAGGATTTTTACGAACCTTCTCTTTCTGTTGTCTGCGATGTCCTGCCGCGCTACCTCACGTTGAATGGACTTCGCTAAGGCTTGCCATTCAGCTTCCATCTTGTCCAAAGCATCGCGTTTCGCCTGAAAAAAAAAGTATCAAAATTAATTTGGTTAGTAGGCGGGTTGCGGATTTTGTTCAAAAGAGTCACCGCGGCCCTGGAATGCAAAGGGCACTAGGAGGAGCACGGATGGGTTTTAGCCAGTAAGAGTCTGAAACTCGATGATTTCCCATCCATAAAAAAAGGCAGATACAGACGGTAGACTTTGAGTTGAAATTGATTATATAGGCCCATAGGGAATAAAACTAATAATGCTCGATTAAGTCAATGGAAAATTATCGGTTAAGTATCTGTGGTTGTGGTCCATAGACATACCTTAGCAGCAGCCATTTGTTCCTTCTGCGCAGCGTAGAACTTCTTCAGCTCTTCTTGATTCATACCCTTGTACATGAAGCCGATCGCTCTGGAATCATAATAGATGAAAATTGTTTTTAAAAACTATAACTGAAACCTAAAGATCTTATAAGCAAGTAAGTGTCTCTAGACTAGGCAGGATCCCAGGCTTCACCACTATGTTGGCCAATTGGGGTCTGCTTAGACCCATTGAGTTATAGTAAGACCAGCGGCCCTACCATGACGTGTTAAAGCGTGAGTAGTTCGAGCGAGAAGGAGGGATGGAGCTATACACCCTACATAGCTATCTCTCATGGTAGGGCCGCAGGGCAAACCGCACCTTTTCTGCCGCCACAAATTGGACCGTCTATAGATATCGACGCAAACCAGCCACATGGCTAGTTCGATTGATTTGATTGTTCCGATCCAGATTGCCGACCACGCAGTCGGCAATCTTCGGGAGTGGTCGTGTGCGTGAGACATTAAAAATGCCGTGTTTTTGGTATGGTGAACGCGTATGTATGTAAAACCTACAGACCTGTTCTTCCCGAGCGAGCTCTTGGCGACATCAGGGTTCTCAGTGAGCATGTCTGACGTCAGATTGTTGTACATCTCCGCCGTGTTGTCGGCTTCCTCCTGCTCTTTGAGGATTTGTTCTAGCTGCTTCTTTTCTGCGGCCTGGTAGTGGATTAATGGTTTTTTGAGATATTTTTTTGGCAATAACAACAATAAAAAACCGGCCAAATGCGAGTCGCACTCGCGCACGAAGGGTTCCGTACCATTTTCTATAAAAACTTTCACAGATTATGTATTTCTGTTGCCACTATAACAACAAATACTAAAAACAGAATAAAATAAATATTTAACGGCAAAATAATCACGTTTGTTGATTATTTTGCCGTCGTCAATACATCATCTGTGAAAATTTCAACTGTCCAGCTATAACGGTTCATGAAACACAGCCTGGTAACAGACAGACGGACACACAGACGGACAGCGGAATCTTAGTAACAGGGTCCCGTTTTTACCCTTGGGGTGCGGAACCCTAAAAAAGATAGGATTTTAAACCAGAAGACGCAGAGTTGGGAGGCCTCCTACCAGGTGGACCGATGAGTCGGATGACCTGTTGACGGCCGAGGGAAATTGCT
The DNA here is from genome assembly GCA_947386135.1 of Melanchra persicariae. Lineage (NCBI taxonomy): Eukaryota > Metazoa > Arthropoda > Insecta > Lepidoptera > Noctuidae > Melanchra > Melanchra persicariae. The sequence goes on along the minus strand of OX376652.1, from coordinate 8,193,467 downwards.
GGATGCGAGTCACACAGGACTGCGAGATATGGTGACACTTAAGGAAGCCGAGGTCCAGCAATGGTCGTGTTTCGTGAAACGGTGGTGATGAACAGTCATTTGAAAGAAAGTGTTCTTCATATTATCGCGTGTAGTATGGCTGTCATCATAGTTTCTCTGCCATGAATGAAGTAAGGTAAGCCATTACCGAATTGCTTCCCACTTATTTTGTACAGTAGGTACGCAAAATTCGATCTGAAATATAAACAAACCACCAAGCCAGGTAGTATTAGTGTGGTGTAGTATGTAGTTTAACCATGCAATTCAACTACCTCAGATCATATTGGCACTGAGGTTTAAATAAAAGGTCTCTTTGAAACTTGCTACAAGCCCGCCACACCATTCCTAACTACTGCAACTCCTGAGAGCCAGAATCAACAGTGGCGACCACCAGAAAAACACCGAGTCAATGAAGTCCGACGAGTCCCGGAGAAATGATTCAAACATCTTGGATCCTGCAACGAAATTCAAGACAGTTTTCTGTAACTACAGTATGTTGTAAAGACTTACCAGAGCTTCGTTATACTTGAGGTTGGCCTGTCCCAGCCGGTAGCGACACTCCCGCTCCAACTTGTCTAGCTCACCAGCGCGTTCGTCGCGAGCTTTGATCGCCATCTTTGAATAAAAAACATCCTTGTTAAAAGGGAAGCTATATTTAGGGGTCTTGGGGGAGAAGCAAGACTGGGATCGTGGATATTTAAAGGTAAGGACTCATCATATCAGCCGAAAGACCGTCCACTCCCTCAAAAGCGGGTTTGCCATAATCGCCACGATTAGCAGGCGGGTTGGCGATCACAGTGTAGCTGTTTCAATCACAGAGAATGCTGCTGCCCATTCTCTGGTGAGTCCCTTAGTCGCCTTTTACGACACCTACGGGAAGTGATGGGATGTTGCTATTCTTTTACGTCCGGCACCATACGGTAAGGACTCTGGAGTGATTAAAGCTTTTCCAGCATTCAAAACTCATAGCTCACAGCCTCGGCCACTATTCACGATTATTATTTCCCGACTTTTAATCTGTTTAGTCGCGCTAAGGTTTCTAGGTTTTATCGAATATTAGGGTATCGATTTTTTGCTGACAAAGCACGAAACTAGAGATACGAATATTTAGCATAGCATTTATTTAGCCTATTATTCCCATGTAATTGCTGGGACACAGGCCTCTTCTTTGGGAGAGGGCTACCTATATTATACGAGTACCTAGTATCAATACCATTAGTATCTAGCGTAATATACTAAATATCTAAATAAATCCCTAGGGAATCCCTGAATCCCTAGGGATTCATTTTTCTGATTCCCTTGATCACGCCAGCCATAACTTGAGAAAGACTTTACCGATTTCATTCATATTACAGAAGGTTCTTACGGAAAGAGAAGTTAAAAAAATTGCGCAGTAAATATTCCTATGCGGGAACGAGAAAAAATTAGATATGGGTACGAACGAAGTCGCGGGCAAAAGCTATTATCTAAATGAGATTAAGCGCGTTATGAGAGCTATCTGACCGCAGCTCGATGATCGACGATAATATGTATTGCCATAATAGGTAATGAGATCATGTCATCGGTAAACAGTTTACTATTCTGCTGGTCTTCGTTCCTTGAACTTAACAAATGTGCCAATTCTTCTTCCTAGATTTCCAAGTAAAAAACTGGGACTCTTTTATTCAATAAGTGCTGATTCTCTGCCTTATTTCTGTAAACGATTTTTGTTTTTGTGGAATAAAGAATCTGCAAGAACATACCATGTAGGCAGCTTCTGCTTTCTTCCTCTCTTCTTGGGCCGCCTGTCTCTCCTGCACCTGCTGTTCAAGCCAGGAGTTCTTCTGCGCAGCCATCATCTTTCTACGTACTTCAAACTCCATGTCTTCGCCTTCGAACCTGGACAGAACGCTTTTCGTCTAAAAACTTTAAGGCCGAAAAGGCATTGACTGGCGGCTTGCTTAGTTTAGCAGCTAGATCTAAACCTATTAGTACAGTCAAAATCTATCTGTCTAGCCTTTAGCCAACTATGTTGGGCTCGGCAGCCAGTCTAACCGGATGCAGCTGAATACCAGTATTTTACATGGAGTCCCTGACCTCCACAACCCAGTACCTACAGTTCAACTATTTTCTTAATGTCCCTCGGCAATCATTGCATTTCCGAATACAAACGAATGCTAATTTCCATGTCCATCAATTATTAGATTTATCATATAATTAATAATTTGAATTAAAAACTAAGTAAGTATTTAATTGTTTTGTTTTGATTTCCATGTGAAATAACAATAAAGTACTTCGTACTTAAAGCCTTCGCCACATTAATACCGTTGACAGATTCTCACTTGTCCCGAGTCCAAACCCAAGTCTGTCAATAATTTAAAAAAAATGTGTGAAGGGTTTACTTCTGCGCGCTGGACATGCCGACCGGGTTGTCATCGCCGGCTCTGGGCGGCAGCTGCTTCTTCAGCACCTCGGGGTCGTTGAGGTCGTACTCCCTCCGGTCCTCATAGCGCTGGTACTTCTGGCGGAACGAGTCGATCTCCACGCCGATGCGCCGACGCTCCTGCGAAAATAATTTAAGTTTGGCGAATGAATTAGGTACCTACAGCTTGTTAAGTTATTATAGCCCAATGGTAGCCTTGATAAAAGTTTAAACTTGGTATTTTTATTACTCTAATACGAAGAAAGAAAGAAATATATTTAAGTATTTGACTGCAGTCCGGGTACACACACAAAATCTTTATACCTACTATAAGTATGTATGTACTATTATAATAAAGCTGAAGACCTTTTATTGTTTGTTTGAACGCGCTAATCTCTGGAACTACCAGTCGGACAAAATCCTTTTTGTATTATGATAGCCACATTCATCAGGAAGGCTATATGCATAACGTCTGATGCGCGTACGAAGTCGTGGGCAATAGCTAGTAAAATATAAGTAACAGGAAAAAACAATAAAAAAACAGTGCGTGCCTCACGGAGTTACGGCTCTATAGTAAAACAAATATATTTTCGCGCATCTTGAACTTTTCTTATTTATGAACGTTTACGCCGTACGGCATTTCATACAAACTTTCAAGTCCATATTTTTCGAAATGAGATCTAGGTCATGGATGTATTTATGCATTGAGTAACCAAATTTTTTAGTTTATTTTCGTTATCTGATTTTTTTTATTGTAAGTATCCACTGCGTTTTTCTTAAATATTTAACCATTGTACTTATTTTGGTGGCCTGAATGATTTCTAAAAGATTGGACAAACTTTTAGAAATCATCTATTTTTATGGGATCTTATATAGGCTCGCACCCTATTACATGACTTTATGATGGACTTGAAACTTTATCTGTTGAAATGTGGGTGTTACTTTAGTTACGGCAGAGGTGTAATACCTCTGCCTTACCTTTCGGGGAGTGCCGCCGTGATAATATGTTATGTTACTTACTTCTTTCTCCCTCGCTTCGAGCACGACAGCCAGCGGTTGCTGATGATATGTTATGTTACTTACTTCTTTCTCCCTCGCTTCGAGCACAACAGCCAGCGGTTGCTGATGATATGTTTTGTTACTTACTTCTTTCTCCCTCGCTTCGAGCACAGCAGCCAGCGGTTGCTGATGATATGTTATGTTACGTACCTCTTTCTCCCTCGCTTCGAGCACGACAGCTAGGTTGCTGTCTTTGATCATCTGCGCAGCGAACGCGAGGTCCTTTCGCTCCTGCTCGGATCGCTCCGCTCGCTTTTCAGCCACCTGGCGCTCCAGGAATGGAAGGTCTACCTGAAATCAGAGTGTGAACTTAGGTATAAGGTCATCATCATCATCCGCAGCCCGACTTCGCTCTCTTCTGGGTAGGTATACTGTATACAATGTGTCTGGTCACCGGTGTTCGACCCGTTAAGACGAAGCAATATGATCAATTTTATTGACAAATCCACCATCATAAGGCATTTTGCCCCTACTGTTTTATAGATTAGTATTAGCTATGGGATGGGACCAACCGAAAACGAAATTTCGCTTGGTCCCATAGTAAAAGTTGTTCATAATGATGAGCCTACCTTTCCAGAAATTTCGTTCATCCTGTTACAAGTTGTATAATTTATGAAGTAGGTAGTTTACAATAAAAATTTGACCAGGATAATTGGATTTGCCTGATGACCGGATAGGATATTATAAGGCAGACCAAATTATTTTTACATAAATAGGTACATAACAAAGTGACGGGTAAAGATCTATGATAATTGATAAGCTCAATGATATTATATCTTGTGATGAAGGTATTCTTACGGTAGGCACCCCTACTACGAAAAATAGTTCTTTTCTTATAGATTACAGGAGAACCTAAAACTAGAAGACTATGGTTCAGAAAAATATGATTTAAACGAAACCCTTTGCGGGTCCGACTCGACACTTGCCAGTTTTTCCCAACTTGACTGGGGTCGGATTTCTATCTTAAACGAATGCTGCTACAGTATTTTTCATCGATCGATTATCTATCGACCTCTAGAACTTTGTAACTGACAGCATAGCTTTTGGCAGGACTAAACAGTGTAAAATTTTCCGGCTTCTGGCGTAAGGAACTATTAATTAATTTTCGCGGGCAGTCTCGACAAAGTTACCGATCGCCTACCGACCGATTTCGGTTGATAAGTTCTAAGGCGACCCGTACATAGTCAATGGCACGATCAAAATCAATGATCTGATCCGTGGATCGCGTTCAAGATTGTTTGTGTACGGGCAGCCATAGGTCTTATCGACCGAACTCGGTCGCTAAGCAATCGGTAACTATGTCGAGACTTCCCGCCCTATGCTTCTGGCTACCCGTAGGTACCTTACGACTGTCAGATCTACAAATGACAGTCGAGACCAAAGACTGCTTGCTTTCCTTGGATGGTCATCTACACCGATCTTCGGCAAGCGTTCCTTAACTTAGAAAACCGATCCGTCATCTGCCTAGCCTTTTTTCCCAACTATATTGGGGTCGGCTCCCAGTCAAACCGGTTTCAGCTGAATACCAGTATTTTACTTGAAGCGGCTGCCTACCAGACCTCCACAACCCATTAAATGGGTAACACGGTACTTCTTGGCACGACTGGTGTCAGATTTTAGAAAACCGATCTGTGTGGCTTTTATTTCTTAGCCACGAGATCCTTAATTATGCAACGTGAAACAGAATAAACGTAATACCTGTTAAGGGTCATTACTCATTGTTCTCATCATTATGTTATGAACAATTTTCACTATGAGACCAACATTGAAATCACGAAAAAAATCGACTGTCCCATACATTTACCTATTGTGCACCTAACTGGACAAAATGTACTGGGCTTAAACCACCAACTCTTAAAGCAGTATTACTTCAATATTACTTCCAGTGGGAAAGAGACGGAGCTATACAGGACGTATAGTTTCGTCTCTTTCCCCCGGTTACGCCCTTGAACAGCCGATTTCGGGATTTGTCCCATAGTGAAAGTTATTGATAATGATGAGTACAATGACCCCCTAAGAGGTATTGCGTTTATTCTTAAGGTTTATTCTATTACTCGTTGTATAGATCCGTATCCAATAAAATAGACGTGTTTCTTAATAGAAGGTTTATAGCTGGTTTCTTACCCCAATTTTCCTGTTCCTCGCATTGAAGATCCTAGATCTCCTCTCAAGCTCACATTGTCTTCTTCTCTCTCTGTTCTGAGCCTCCTTTCGGTCTTGATCGTTGGCTATCTGTAATTTCATCATTTTTATAACTACGTCAAAATACTCTAAAAACTTGAACACAATAGGTGAAATGTAAAATTGCGCGATGGCGAAATAACAAAGTGCGTTGCTATGGTAACTGTTTCTAACTTTTTGTTCTAGGAGACGACATTGATTTTTTAATTAATATAGTTATGGTTAGGGAATATTTGTGTTCAAGGAGGTTTTAATAGTGGACTCTTGACTCTTGCTGATGAAGAAATAGCATAGCTATTAATCGGTTGATCATTATGTATTTAATTTTTGTGCCAGGTAGGTATGACGCATAAAGCAAGTCATATTTGTTTTAAGTATAACCATGAGCTACCTATTTTTAGTACGGTCTAAGGGAGCTCTATAGTTACCTAAGTGTTAGGTAGACATTGAGCTTTGTCTATACTTACTAGGCATGTAAACTGAAACTAAAAATCCCGTCATGCATAAGCATAAAGGTAATGTTTGGGTGGGGGCTTTGCCAAGCTGTGCTCATCCTTCGGCTGAGTTGAGGTTGATGATGTTGTGCTTGTAGGTAGTTAGAAAAAGAGGCTCTGGTTTTTTGACGGGGAAATTCTTCTTCCTACCAAAAAGTCCCCTTATGTAAGAAGTAGGTAGCCTTCCTATGTAGCCTACCTATGCAGCATACCCTAGCTACCTACCTAGTGTACACTACTGGTCGTGATAGGTACCTAGAGCAAAACATTAAACGGTAACTTAACTTCAATTATAAGATAGCTATCTCGGGAACCGCATTGAATATTTCTGTTCCCTTATCTTGTAAAGGATATCCGACAGTCATTAATGTTCTTAATAAATAAACTAACATTTGAAAGGAGAGATTTATCTTTCCTCCCCATTCAGTTTGATTTCTTCAAATACTTCCGTGATTCAGAAAGGAAAATAAAAATAATATGTAGGTAATTATTGTTTGCGCTGTAAATCAAAATATATTAAAACATGTAGGTACCTACTCGTAGCTCTACATATACTCCAATAACGAATATGGTATTTCAGTTTTATTGCGAAAATAATGTCTGGAAAAAATAATCTACCATTTTCAAGTAGTAGGTATGGTAGAAAATTTCATGTTCCAGCTAGCAACACGGACTGCGGACAACGTGAGGTATACGTCGCAATTGTCGTCCGACCCATTCGCCGAGTAGCGTAGATTAAAATTCTCCCTCAGTGCACGCCACACCGCTTTCGGATGAGGTCGTAACGTGCTCGCGGATAAAACGCCGTATTACATGTGCGTAATATAAACGTATTTACACACGTATTTTTTCAGTGTTACGAAATAAAAATAAATTAAAGTGCTGTGCTTTTTAATCAAAATTTTTACTGTGTTATGTGACGGAAATTATGACAAGTGTTTTGAAGAAATCTAGAGGCACTAAAGGTAAATCTGAATCCATGCAAGAGGATCTGCCTTCAAGATGGGGGGAAGTCTCCCGCGAAAATAAGTCGGAGGACGTCGCTAAATTAATAAAATGTATCGATGACAACATTATTGGAAAAGGAAATTCGTTTTGTGGCCCTTTCGGCAGGAGAAAAGGTGAGATTTTTTGTTATTATTTTGATTTCTTTTTTCATGGCGCATCGTTATATTCAAAACTGCAGAGGAAAATCTTAAATAATTATGCGGCTTCTGTGTTGTTGTAAAAGTCAATTATTTTGCATGGCACTGGTAACGTCATTTGAATATTTTGCCATGTCAATAAGAATTTTAAAATAAATTGAATGAAATTGTGCGCAAAAATTTTAAAAGAACGTTTTCTGAATGTCGCTTGATCATTAATGTTGGTGTTAGACATTTAGCTTTGAATATTCAAAGGAATTAGCATGAGTTATTTCAAGATGTTAAAACGATGCCAATGTGCCATGTTCGTTGCTATACAATGCCTATAAATAGAAAAACATATGTTGTGTTTGTAATGGCCGGCAGGTCGTAAAACTGTTGTTTCAATGATCAAGGTTGAAATCATTATAACATCATAATTACTATGGAAATTTATAGGGAAATGTATAGGTATCAATAATCTCATTCTGAAGATTAGGAAATAGGTACCTCCTCAATCTTTTATTATCTCTCTCTCTCGCTTAAATCTAATATTTGGCTGATAATTATCTATTAAAAAGAAGGTAGTCAAACACTTCTGACCAGTGTTTCAAACAATCTTTGGTTGAATTTTCAAGTTTAGTTTAGTTTTTTCTTCCTGTTTTTGAGTTTAATAATTTGAATGTAATAAAAGCAAAGGTATTTCCACATTTCAGTAGTTTCTGTGCATCTTTAAACCTTGTAAATCGCTTTCACAATTGCTGCAACGAATCGATTTTACGCTTTGATATTGTACCGCGCTATAACCAAATTAACATTCTTAGTATTTTTATGGAGAACAATTTCTTTACTTATATTACATAACGTCGATTTATAAATCAGCTGGTTATCACCCGACTGTGCTATTTTGATTAATCACTGAAAACAAACAAGACTTTTCGTAGCATTTGGAGATATATGTACGAGATGTTACATATGAGAGCCAAAATTCGCCATCAAGAGACAACATAAAATTTTGAAATATTTATAGAAGGGCTTTACTTTAAAAACAACTCCTTTCCCAGGAGCTACACAATCGTCAAAACCTTGTATTGGAAAACTAGTCGGTAGCAGTCTAGAAGTACTTTTAATTTAACCTTTTAATACAATCCAGCTAGTGAACTAAACGAACGATTCGTATGCTATTGGAAACGCTGTTTCCACTATCAGGTTAAGGCCGCAAAATGTTTTGGCTCACATGCTTTCACAGGGCCAATTCGCATTCGCGTCTCAGTCTCAATCTGTCAAAATTGAGGGAAATTTGTGGTGTTTTTGACAGATTGCGACAGAGATGCCATTGCGAACGCTGCTTAAAATTGGTAGAATTAGCCCTGTGCTTTCAGTACTACTTTAACGCGCTTCAATAATTTATCAATTAAACACTTAATTAAAGGAGCGATTTATTATTTAAGTACACACACGTGCCCTCGCATGTTTATAGAGTGTAATTTATTTATGGCATGTCGGATGTGGGCGCCAAAATTTTGCTTCTGTCTTCCGCGCAGACCGTGCCTCATTCAGTTGGCACCATCAATTACAGGCTATCAATACTTGTCAACAGATAATTCGGAAATATACGAAGAAAAACGTCGTTAATAGAGTTTTTTTAAATAATTTTTCAGGTCTTAGGACCGATAACTAAGGAGGGAGATGCGTTTTTTTGGAGAAAAAATGTCTCAAAGTGGATATATTGAAAAGATAAAGAATTGAACAAAATTTAATACTAAGTATTGCTTTTTCATAACTTGACGATCTTTTAATTTACTGAAAAATCAAGATCGCACAGTGGATAATATTGAAAATTGAGGCAAAGATTTTTTGCAAAGCTGGAGACACAATTACCTTAATTTATCCATCAATCTTACCTACACATTTCAAAACTTTCTCGACAGTTTTTATATTACAAGACCGTTATTAACTTTTTTCCTGGTAATGTATGGAGGAAAACATTCCAGAGTAAGGAGTTCAACCTAAAACAGGTTTTGGAGGTCATCTTTGAGATGGGAGCAAAAACCTGGACTTTTTACGGGCTACCGGAGTCCAACAATTTTTACGACGCTGTTACTTTTGATGTAGTTTTACTGCTATATTAAATTCTACAACAATATGTTATCACTATCAGTTAGCGTTCTAAGAGATTATTGATGTCTTAAGGTCACTTTGATAACGAGCATGCTGTCTGGAAACAGGTCAGATGGAATAGTGCAAGTCTCGTGTATTAGTGTCTGAATTTCACAAGCGCATGAGGAAATATTATGTGGAGGTTTATTGGCTACTTTACCTTACTAATAAAAACCAAAGTTACAGTAAAATAGCAGACTTGTATTTTTATTGATTCTGTGCTTCTGTTGGGTATATGTTTTATAAATAACACTAGCTTTTGCCCGCGACTTCGTACTCGCTTATCCCGGTTTTTCCCGTTTCCGTAGGAGTTTCTCGTTACCGTATAGCCTTCCTCATGAATGTGGCTATCATATACAAACATTAAAGAATTTTCCAAATCCGACTGGCAGTACCAGAGATTAGCGCGTTCAAACAAACAAACTCTTCAGCTTTATTATATTAGTATAGATTTAGGGCTTACAATTCATCTAAAATGTTCAAAAAGGTTAACAACGGGTGCTACATCGCAGGTGATGGAACAGGCCATTACTCGAGCAAATTAATTAAAAAATCATGATGTATTGCAGCACGGGTCTGTTCACGTTTTCTATTGGAACAAATGAATGTGCTTTAAAATTAAACAGCGTACAAAGTCTACAAATAGAAATAATTTAGTTTTTATTGTTGACTATGCATGGGATGTCAGTCTCATGTTACTGACAAATACAGAAGTGCATATTACACTAATTGAATGCTTTGTGAGTGCGGAAGTGGGTGCAATGATATGCGGCGCAAGCGCATGCAGTACTGACCACGTTTCTAGTCACGTGTCGCTCTACGTTAGTCATTTGTTACTATACTGAGTAGTTATTGACTATTGAGTACTACTCATTATTATTTGTGCTTCTAACAAACGGAAATATTGTTAATCATATTACCTATGTATAACTAGCTTTATCTTTAGCTCCTGTGTGGGATAGGTACGGCACAGGAACCCTGCTGTTTAAAAAATATCGCGTGCGTTGAAATAAAAAGTAAAACTAGCATATGATGGCATTCAGCGATTTTGTACCTTTCTATCAGTGAAAGAATTTTCATATTCGAAGCACTACTTTCAGAGATGACCTTTTACAAACATCATCATCATATCACCCGAAAGACGTCCACTGCTGGATATATTCATCCCCCACGTGTCGCCACAACAACCGGTCCTGTGCGTCTCGCATCCATCGGCTACCCGCGACCCTGACCTTACAAACATATAAACATACATTTTTTACTATTGTTTCATAAGGCCAATAACATTTCATACTGTTTTGAATCGACTTTGTTGACTTAAAATTAATTTTAATGTCGTGACGTTTACATATCCGTTTGGTTCGTAAACAAATAACAACACTTTTATTAAAATTTTGACCTTTTACAAGTACAAGCACGTGGCTACTCATTTATTTCCCCAATAAAACATCGTTAATTTATTAAGATTTTAACCCAAGCTTGTTGTAACCTAAACCCAAGATTATGTTTATGTACTTATGTGAAATAAAAACTAGGTATTATCCTAAATAATTATTGTAAATGCGAAAGTGAGTTTCTTAATTCTTTATTTTACAACAAAATAACTTTTATTAATTACAATGATAAAACTCAAGTTCATGTGAACTCAACTAAAAAAAAAAAGTTTGAATTTTTTTTTAACTCAAAGAAGAGTTTTTTTTTAATTTGTTTATCACGATTTCACGCCAAAATCGCTGAACCGATATTGATGAATTTCGGTACAGAGATAGATGTGTCCCTGAAAACGGTTATAAGCTACTTTTAGAAAATCTCGAGTCTTTCTATGAAGCCACAGATTCAATGGTAATGTCTAAGACATCTCGAGCCATAAATCAAAGCCCTTTTGTTATAAGGACAAAACGTACACTGAATGCGATGAGCAGACATTTACGACACACATCAGTTGAAGACAGGATTAGCATTAAAATTAAGCACGATGGTAGGTACATTAATGGTACACGCGTACCAGGTATCGCTGACAGCAGTCTGTTAATAAAGGAATAGAGTACAGTGAGATATATATTACAAGAATATTAATTAATATAATATTAATATTAAAAAATATATTAACAGAGTCTGTGATTAATTGAAACGATAAATTTGTTTTATGCTTATTGTTTTATTTAAAAGTAGGTATCATAACTAGTTGCGTAATTTGTTCGAAAGAGTCACCGCGGCCCTGGAACGCAAAGGGCATTAGGAGGAACACGGATGGGTTTTAGTCACAGATATAGATAGACGATATCTTTGGTTTTAGTCTGTAAGAGTCTGACACTCCCTCCCGCTCTACCCAGAGTGGAAGGAGTCATTTAACTGATTTTCCATACAAAAAAAATATATAATTATCATATTTATTAGTAACTATTATAAATGCGGAAATGACTTGTTACGCATACACGTATTAATCGCCGTACCGATTTTGATGAATTTTGGTGCACAGATGTAGGAAACCTTGGGAAACGGTTAAGCTACACACAAGCAAATGCTAGTTGTTTTCATAGAATAAATCAAATTCTATGGAAACATCAAAGATATCAAATACATTTCATTAAAAAGAAATGACAAAAATAATAATCCATAAGTTTCTTTTTCTCAACAATTAAACAAATGAAAATATTGCGATGGTAAGATTGTCATTATGACAGTAGGTAGGTAACTGGTGATTTCACCCCACGCATTTCATTCATTTTTTTATCAGACTCAGTGCACTGTTATGTTATTTTATTGAAATTAATACTTATGTAGGTAGGTATCTATATTTAAGTAAATATGTATAAGATTCCAGTAGCATATTATAATTTATTACCTTTTTCTCATAATTTAATTCAGTAGGTTCCTAATCTAATCAGATTAAGGAAATTATGACCCGAAATAATACAAAACATTGCAAGTGCGTTGTATTTTTTTCCAAAGATAAAGTCATACATTTCCTTATCGTTCATTTTGTATGACATAACTTTTTTCGGGTATTTAGCGTTCAAGTACAGGTTTATTGATTAGTTTTGATAAATCCATTAGTGATCTACCGATGCAGAACACATGCTTGCAAATTAATTGATATGGCAACACTCCACAGACAGTATCATAAAACCCGGCAAAGTGCGAGTCGGACCTCGTGCATTCTAGATTCCGTGTTAAATGTAGAAAAAAAAAGAATCGGTTCCTTTTTTAAAATTTCACTGTAGTTTTATGGCCTGAGTGCCAATTCTACAAATTTTTAAACAACGCATTCGCATGTCAATCGCATACTGTCAAAAAAGCCTTCATTTTCATACATTTTTGACAGTTTGCGATTATGATGCAAATGCGAATGTTGCTTGAAAATGAGTGGAATTAGCACTGTGGTTGCTAAGACCTTTTTATTTAGCCAAATCTGTTCCTTATCCCCTGGTCTGGCACAGAATTATTATGATTTCCAATGGAAAACTTGCGTGGGTGGAAAGCAGGGAGACAAAACTGAAACCCTTGCATAACTCCACATCTTATCATCATCATCATCATATCAGCCGAAAGACGTCCACTGTTGGACATAGGTCTCCCTCAGATGGGGGGGGGGGGTTGCCATAATCGCCACGCTTCGCAGGCGGATTGGCGATCACAGTGTAGCTGTAGCAATGTACCTACAGAGAATGCTGCTGCCTATTCTCTGGTGAGACCCTTAGTCGACTCTTACGACACCCATGGGAAGTGATGGGATGGTGCTATTCTTTTACGTCCGACACCATACGTAACTAGATCTAATCAGGGGCCTAACCACCAACTCTTAAAGCATGCTTGCATGTCATTACTTCAATATTACTTCCAGTGAGAAAGAGACGGAGCTATGCAGGACGTATAGCTACGTCTCTTTCCCACTGGAAGTAATATTAAAGCATGGTGGTTTAGGCCCAGATCTAATATTGTCGCAAAAGGTCCGTAATTCAAATCTAAACATCTAAATTGCCATCAATTAACAATTTATCGGCGTGACACTTCCTGTAAATAAAATAGTTACGTCAGTACGTTGGCAACACTGGCTTGACTATAAATCTTTGGTATGATTCAAAATAGGTTGCGTCAGCGATTGTGTCTAAATCGATAGTTAGTATTAGTATCCTATATTTATTATGCATCGACCCCCGCTGGGCTACCAATATTGTATTGAAATAGACTGAGGTGTTAGAAATATTTAAAGGAGATTAATAGTCTGTATCGTGTGGACCCACCACACGATACAGGGTTTAAACTATTGGCGGTGTTAATACCGCCACAAAAAATCAACGTAGCCGAATCAACAAATGAAACTCGCAGCGCCATCTATCTCGACAGCTGCGAACTAGCTTGACAAAATCCTAAATCGCGATATCAGAGTTTACCGTGCGTCGGAGGATCCTCCCTTTTCAACGGAGATATGCAGGACTTTACTCTCTGTTCCGCTACCTCCAAACTATGAATAAAAAAATCTATCACGTAGAGAGATGCATAACGCAGCATAATGCTGAGATAGGGACCTTTTTGGCCTCGCACAGATTAATTACATGCTTCTGATGTTTTTTAATTCTTATTAATAGGCCTACTTACTGTTAATTTTGATTATTTTTTACTTTTTTGTGCGAGTCCCAAATAAATATTTTTCTTTCTTTCTATTTATCTGCACAGACTTAGTTCACCGACAAAATTCTATAGAAGTTTATGGAAGTATGTATCGTGTGAATGGTCCATAACTCGTAAATAATATGTAGTACATAGGAAACCACTGAACCCATGATTTTATTATCAATATCGTAATCACGCACTCATAGGTCTGTTGTTCTCCTAAGTCTTTAAACCAGAAATAGAACTTGCTGCATAGATTAAGAATAGCGGCGGAAATGAGGATCACCGTTTATTCGTGTACTTGTATATAATATACTAGCTGCTAGCCTACTACCTACCAATTATTTTTGTTATATTTTTAAAACCTTCCATAAATTCTGGCAAACCAAACAAAATAAGAATTATTTAAATCGGTGAAGTCGTTCTCATTACTCGCGAATTCGCGATACTTAGTAATATTTGTAAATTGCACTACTATATATTTTTTTTTCTGTTTGTCTACTATAAATACCTACTTACCTACTGAATGAACAATATCAAAGTCACAGGTTTTTTTTGTAGAAATTTTTGGTTACCTTTGTGATTTGTTTTTCAAGGGAGCTAAAACTTTTGAAAAAAAAAGACTATATAAAGTTTCGTTAAGCCTTCTTTCTAGGTTAACATGCTGACCTCTTATTTTCATAAATTAATTAGATTTTTATTACCAATGTCACTAATAGTAAGTACCTACCTTAATACTTTATGCCACAGGTTCAGGGTTGTAAAAACTAGTCTCATGTCTCTAGTGAACTACTATAATCGCGATAGTGGCCTTATCTGTTCGTTCTCTGTTGACCTTGCTTCAAGCCCTGTACGTGCCTGTTCTGTGATCAATGTATGTATGTTTAGTGTCAGAACTAGTATTATTACCAACTTGTTACTTTTGCAAGGAAGTGCCAGAATGGCGCAGAATCTAATCGAGTTGAGCGGGCAAAGCGTAGCAGTTTATTCGTATTTATCTATTGATTTGATTAAAAGAGTAAACTAGTTTTATTTCGAGACTTCTGCGATGTGAGATTGTAGTCAAACGCGAGCTTACCCAAAATCCCTACTAATATTATAAATGCGAAAGTATCTCTGTCTGTCTGTTACGCTTTCACGCTAAAACTGCTCAACGGATCGTCATGAAATTTGGCAGATACATAGCTTAAGATATGGAGGACATATGCTAATGTTTTTCGCGAGAACCGAGATTCACGCGGGCGGAGCCTCGGGCAAAAGCTAGTTATAATTAAAAGAGAAAACTCTCTTCTCTTTTAAGACCTATCTCACGGGAACTGTGCATTATTTTTCTGAGATATAAAAGCTTACGTACTTTTATAAGTAAAACAATGTTCGTGATCGGATCACTACTTCTAGAGATTAGCTACAATTTACAAACAATCCTATTATCCCACAAATTATTTTACCGATGTTGGGTAGCTGATTTACAGTATTGGTGACATCAAATCTGTGATTGAACTGAAGTAAATGCCGACAACTGTAACAGACTGCTTGAAACATCATTCTTCTTAGCTTTTTAGTCGATTTTCCTGGTCGACATTTTTTGTCTTGTCATTTTTTCCTTACTGTATAACAGCTACCCAACACACTCTTAAACATGGACACGCAATTTTGTAAATTAATGTCTGGCAGTCCCGAGCTATCGACAGGCGTTGTCCTGCCCGACCGGGTCCAATTGTAAATCATATCCAAGGATCTACTCAAATCCTCGCAAATAAATATATCAAAATCGGTTCAGCCGTTTGGGAGGAGTTCACGTTCATACACACGTACAGAATAATACATAAATATAAAGATAATATTACTCTGCATTGGTCACTTGTACGATTACCTATATCGATCTTTTTACAAATCTAGAGCTTTCATTTGGTTTTTACAGTGTTTAATCTCTTGCCTTTGAATAAGCGGAGTTACTAGAATGAGAAATACAAAATGGTGGTACATATTTCCCAAACACGTTTTTGTCAGGCATATTTTAAGAGGTAATAATAACTGGTATATCCAGTTTGGTCACGTTTAAGCTATATCTAAGTTAATTTAGAAACATTGCGGATGAAAATATACATTACAAAAAATATAGACTATGTTATCAATATCAACATAATTATGCTATATCATATTTATTTGTTGTACACCTACCTCAGTGCAGCCTTTTTATCCCAAAGGTTGACTGGTGAAGAATGCCTTGTTGCATTAGGTCCGCCTCTATAGCACAACATGAGCGCAACTGTACATAACGTTCAAATAAATATAACGCTGTAAAGCTTTAAATTTGAGCAATGTGCTTTGAAACCGGAAATATACTTCCTGAACGCATGAGAACAACAAATCAGCCCAGATAGTTCCGGGCGTTAGAATCATCATTCGTCATCCATCACTCATGAAAGCTGTTCAAATTGGCTTGACTGTGAGGAAGCGACAAAAAGTATGCAAGTAGAGGATGATGGGAGTGAAAAAGCTTCAGTAAATCAACCAGGTCATCATATCAGCCGAAAGTCGACCACTGCTGGACATAAGCCTCCCCCAAAAGGGAGGTTTACTTTACCATAATCGCAATGCTTGGTAGGCGGGTTGGCGATCGGAGTGTAGCTTTTGCAATGTACAGAGAATGCTGCTGCCCATTCTCTGGTGAGTCCCTTAGTTGCCTCTTACGACACCCACGAGAAGTGATGGGATGGTGGGAAATCAACCAGGTAACTCTCACCAACTCTTTAAATCTCAGCCAAGGTCCCATGAAACTTGTCAAAATCACGCACTGGGCACTGACACCTAGTAAGTAAGTAAGTAAGTTTTTTTTTATTTGCAAAAAATGTGGTAAAAAGATTTTATAACATGTTTTTGGTGCAAGACACATTTCGTTATAATATGATAGCATGCAAATATTTAGGTAGGTACACATAAAATTTAATTAATGTTGTTACACACATCATCAATTATTTAAAAAAAAAACTAATAAAACAACATAACCATGAAAAATAAATTAGGTAGGTATGTACGAACGAAGTAAAATTTAAAAAGGAAAACAATAAAAGTAAAAAAAACGGACATAAAATTTATAAAACAAAACACGAAAGACCATAGACTGAAAGTTCACAATGCGTTTCTAAAATGGTAGGAATCCGAAGAGTATTTTTTTAGGAATTCATTGACGCTGTAAAAATTTTCTTGCCTATATTTCTACCATATTTTGTTTTTAGATAACAGAGCTAATTCCACTACGATGCTTCAGAGTCAAAATTCATCTGCATCGCTGTCGACTGGAAGTGTGCCCAAAAGACTTTAGTGTTGTAGATGATAACTGACATGATCTATGTTCAGTTAAATAAATTTAAAAACAAAACACAATCTAGCATTTTATTGACTTTGTCCTCAATAGTAATTTTACAGATTATTATTATTATACAGAATTCTTAACTAAAAGCTCGTTTAGTTTATTAAAATGGACGTAGGTACCTAAATATAATATACTAATTGTAAGTCCACGTGACTGTACTACAATGGCTACATTTATAAAATGAACACACGCGACAAATAATAACGAGATTAGAAGTTTGTAGTTGTTTACATTGGTCGAAGATAGACAATATGGCGACTTGATAAGAGTGTTTTAATTGATATAATTGTTGTTTTTAATGCGTATTCATTACTCTGTATGGTTTGGTTAATTAATGTTTAATTTAATTAAATTATATATTTTTCCTGTGTGGTCTTGATATCAATTCCGTCTATTATTATCAACAATTTTTTGGTTGTAATAATTTGCTGCACCATTTAGGTAACCTCGAAGCACTTTAAAGTTGCCTAAAAGGTGTAGTAGGAGGGTTTTAAAAAAAATAACCACGAACTTTTTAGGCAACTTTAAAGTGCTTTAAGGTTAGGTTCAAAGATTGGACATTTTGCGAAATGGATATTTTGAGAATTGGACTTTTTGAGGTTTGGACGTTTTGAGAATTGGACATTTTGAGATTCGGACATTTTAACACCGTTGGACATTTTGAGAATGGGAAATTTTAACCCTGAACCCTATTCGCCTATTATATTTAGGTCTCGTGCAATACTTGCGAACATATTGTCATCAACAGAGCAAATCCAGACCCTGCTACTGTTTGAAATGGTCACTTGTCTGAATAAAGTTATGTTATCTTATCACAGAAAAAAAACTAACATTATAACAATTTTGTTCGTAAATAAAAGTCTTTCTGCGTTCCGGTGGCATTTGTCCTCGAAAGTGGCGGAATACCACATCCTGTGGCCAAAGCTTCTTCCATCACCTGATGCAGGTAGCATGTTGGTATGTACCACAAACGCCTTAAAGTTGACGTTGCGATGCGACTCCAGCACCTGCACTGCTGCAGACCAGTTAACTAAAACCTTGCAGCGATGTATAACCGTGGCGTCCACAATTCGAACAGCATAGCCTATATTTTTCTATCGATCCTCACAAACTCACAATATGAAAGAGGAAAAGCATGTGATATGTACATTATTAATCTTACTTTTTATCGTCTTCGAAGTTCAGATGTTTTCTTACTGGCCCGTTCTTAAGTGGGGTCCGAAGGGAAGGGTACGTACTGTCATATGCATTCGATCGATGCTCAGCGAGCAGCGAGTCTGTGTTGTTTTTGGTGGTCGTAACTAAAATATTTTGGTTGGATTTGAGCTCATAATTTTTTCTTCTTGGGTGAGTGTAAAAAAAGTATCGTTAAAGAGCTACGGATTTCCGGTGTTAAAAGAAGAAAGAAAGCAAGCATATCATTCAGTTTTATGGTTTTTGAAAAAGATAAAAGTTTCAAAGGAATCGAATAGAATACTCTTTATAATGTACACCATAAGTTTCAGAAAAGATAGACGAAGAAAATCTTACATAGGGATTCAAAATGGGGGGCAAACGAAAACTCACCAAGTTTGATTTCCATATCCTTTATCTTTCCTATTATTTAACCCGTCGATAACATGCTTACAACTAGTACTACAGCGGTCTGCACATAAGTACATGAATGAATTAAAAACCGGTCGAAACGAAGGTCGGGTTGCCCAAATAGCACTATTAAATATTCACGAGAAACGGATCGATTCTAAGCAAACAAATTATGTGGTTGGTCGCTGTGTCATGATTTTAACAAACTTTTTTGGGACATCGCATTGGGATATTATCGTCATGTTATTGAAAATGCAAGAACAAAAATAGCTTTGACTATAAATGTGGTTATGTAGTTGTTACGATACGACTATGTATCATTCGCAGTTATATGGGAAGAGAAATACCAAAGAAACGATGGATGGAATGTATGGAAGACGAAATGTATAGAAAGTAGATGACTGCAAATAGAGAATGTATGAAAGAAGTCATGGAGCGACGCCGACGGGTAGCAGGATCTATTAATATCTAATGAAGGTATATAAAACTCATTTATAAGACTAACGAATGATCGTAATCCAGCCAGTGCTTATAAAGTTATTTTTATCTTATCGCTTAAGTTATTCTAATTTATTTGAAGTTTTCATAGTAGGTAAATCTCCCTATAAACTGGTATTTCATTGTTCGCTTCTTTCTCAGCCATATCATCTTACAGAAGCCCTGTTTACTTATAAACATTCACATTATACTAAAAAACTATATGTTTAAAACCTAGAATAACTTGACACTTAAAAGGAAGTGCTCTAAATAGCAAACAGGAAAAATATTAAATAACATAACTGTTTATAATAGTTATTTATTTACAAGTGCGATGCTAGTTATTAAGGCAAATTGTTATATTTGCAATTTTTCAATGCCATCTACCTATTATAATTTTAAGTCCTGCGGCCCTACCATGACGTGTTAAGGCCGGGACTCCACCAAAGCGGAGAGAAGAGGAGATGTGTTGAATAGACCAATCCGGTAGGCTAAGCGGAGAAGAGATGTGGAAATAACGATATCGGATTGGTTTATTCAACACATCTCCTCTCCTCTCCGCTTTGGTGTAGTCCCAGCCTTAACCGTGAGTCGTTCGAGCGAGAAGGAAAAATGGAGCTATAGGGTGTATAGCTCCATCCCTCCTTCTCGTCAGCCGTAGGTAACAGTCCTATTTTCTTTGATGATACTTGGTCGTAATTTACGAGGAATACGGTCAAAAACGTAGTAAATATTAAATGAGTGTAATACACGACACTGCTTGACATAGAAAACTATCAAAATAACAAAAAATATGCTGAAAATGGGTGCATAAGACTATATTGGTAGGACCTTAAACTGGTCGAAAACGAAATCTGTTTTTTTTTCTATGTAGGTTTCATCTGGTTGGAGACTATAGTCTTGTAGCCCTTTATAAGAGTTTGAATTTAGAAGATTATCAATTTATTTTTTTCTTATTTAAAGGCCATGATCAATGTCAAATAGCAGCATCACGGTTAGAAAAGGAATCTAACCTACACGAAATTATATCTTCTGATGCATGTACGTTACTTGATATATCAAATTAACCGCTAGACTTAAAAGTAAGGTGACTATAATTATATGTACGCTAATCAAAAATTAATATCAGTACCCGATCGTTATAGTGAAGGTCGCCGACCTCACCTCCCGGCGACGGGCGGTCTGGCTTAACGGTGGGGTTTCTGTCTATGTGATATTGTATGTAGTATTTGTTTTTAGTAGTAGCTAACGTGGAAGTTTTGGATTGGATTTATTACTTTATGTTGTTTTAGGATTTTCTTCCCTCTTCAAATGGAGAATTGGTAATACCTACTCAGGAGTAACATTGGGAATGGAATGAACACCAGGATATAATAAAAAGAGGGCAATATTTAATTTATTTATCCAATACTTTAAGTACACAAATGTAGAGATTTGGACTTATTATTTATTGTAAATCATCGAAAAAGCTCCAAAACTATTAAATACTTAGGTACTTAATAAGGACAAAAGCTCTTAATAAATTATAAGCTTTAGAGCTTCATAAAATCTACAGGTGAACTTCATTACTGACTCTTCATTATAGATTATAGTAGTAATGACACCAGCGAACGAGAAGGAGGGATGGAGCTATATAGGGTGTATAGCTCCATCCCTCCTTCTCGCTCGAACGACTCACGCTTTAGCACTTCATGGTAGGGCCGCAGTCTTGCCATGAGATACCGTGTTACCCAGTCACTGGGTTGTGGGGATCCGAAGGCAGTCGTTCCATGTATAATACTAGTACTCAGCTGCATCCGGTTAGACTGGAAACCGATTAAAAAAAAAATAGGCAAAATCAGATTGATTTTTCCTATTTTTTGACTCATGGAACTTAACTTTTACCTGCACAGAAAGAAATGTTGGAAGAAATACAGTATCCACCCGTTGCAGAGGCAACTTGACAACAAATAAAATGACTGCAGAGACGATTCCACCAACAGATATCAGTTTGTATAAGCCTGTAATGAATACGCACAATCAGTCACTGTTTTTATATCGTCTAGTAAGGAATGGCAGCCTTTTATCAACTGCGTTCGCGTCGCGTGGCATCGTCGGAATTACGTGGAGATAAATTGTGAGCAAGTTACAAAGTGTAGTGGTTATCACAAGAAAGGTAAACAATTATATCTATTTTTTATTAATGATGTAAGTTATCACGGATTCTGGAGTTGACTTAAGATAATAAGAGCTGAGAGTAGATGATGGAATCGTTACGAGACGTTTTAAAGAGATTCCTGTTAGATCAGCCTTTGAAAAATATGCAATTGGTGTATAGCTAGTCTTCTCAAGTTGCAGATACAAGACGATTAATATAGGTCTGTATGTATTTCTCTTACCTCTTCTTCTTTAAAGAAGACATCAGAGTCGTAGTCAGAACATGGACGTATTTTTTACGTTACAATAGGTACTGTAGTTAAATTTATAATTTGTATAACTTCATCGGTTTTATTTTCTGAATAAGTTCCTCCTTGATTCGTTGAGCTAGGTACACTGCCTCAGCGCTTTTCTTGTGCTCGATACTGTTTAATCTAGCGTTCAGGATTTGCAGCAGTTCTGCGGCCTTGTCGCCCCTATAATAACCTGCACTTGTGGAATTACAGCCCTTTTAATAATATTTAAGTATTTATTTATTCTTATAATTCAAAAGTATAATCTAGGTCATACGTCCAACAACCTTTTCTTTCATCACCACCGCACCAAATTTGTTAAAACAGACCAATAACGGTTTCCTATGACGTGTTCATTAAAAAACTCGTTCGTTAATAAGTTCAGCAACATTAGGCGTCAAGCTGTCTGTCTGTTCATTACTATAAATAAATGCGGCTTTTTTGCCAAGCTCTAAAAAACTGTAAGTAATTAATATTGACATGCTAGGTATTATCTGTCAGGTCAAAGTAAGGTTGATGAACTACGCTGTGACAGAAAACAAAAGAATAAAAAAATAGAAGTCCCACTTGGATAGGAAACTATAGACGGCTATTGATCAAGTTGTAACGTTGGGTTTCATTACATCCAAAAATTATAGAAATAAACGAAAGACCCATCGTTTTTATGATCATCAGACGCAGCATTAGGCACAGCGGAACAGCGATCGCTATCTTTTCTCTTCATTTCGTCTATCTTTTCGCATACCTTATTCAAAAATGCATTTGCATGTATTTCTTCTATGAAATTTGAAAGGCCTTGATCACTGTAGTCGTAGATGCACACTTATTTTTGTTACATTGTCTGTGAGATGTACGAGCATCAGTATTAATCTTCTGCCATTTCCTATCCTGTGTTATCCACTACTCCTCTAATTCGGTTCAATTGTCAGGTTGATGCCCTGTTTTTATATCCTGTTGGTAACGATCGTAACGAAGGGCACAGGCGCGCCAATCATGTAGATGTATAGGAAATTATATGTTCTGTATGAGCTCCTTCCTTATGTTGTACCTCGTTAGGAGTCTTTTCAGGTGCAATAGAAGGAAAATTGAGTTTAATGAGAACTTATTGTGCTGCATAGGTTTTGTTTCCGAATTCCGGTTGTCGGTGATAAATGTTTTTGTTGTGCACAAAGAGTTTAAAGATAAAAAAATCGGGGAAAAATCTGGGCGAAAATTTGATTCGCTGATGTGATTGTAACGCCGTATTTTCCCGAGATTTGTCCCTCCTAGTCTCATAATGAAAATTCCTGAAGCTTGCCAAAGTAAACATTAGAGTAGATATTCAAAACTTGCTCTTTAGAGTTTGTGGACAGGACACTAAAAAGGAGATTATTAGGCAACAATTTAGTAAATATTAACGTTCCGAAAGTTTGAAAAGGTTTTGTGATCCTAAGAAACATAGGAAAAGGGCTGAAATTAACGGATGATGTTGATATTACTCGTATAATGTATTTTGAAAGGGTCAACACTCGACATCCCATCAAGACAGAGGGCATCGGTTTTCTGCGGCGCTGCCCTTTACAACCCAATTACTGGGGAATACCAAACACGAGCCCGCATGGCGCACTTCACTCCGTTGTCCTCTATTTTTAAACATTTCACGGCTGTCGGTCATAAAATCATGTAAAAATAGGAAATGACGAGTCTCTGAAATAGAATACTGTAAGAAATGTGAACTTTAGTCTTTTTTATATAAACTACAAATTCGTTCATCAACCTTTTAGCCCACTTTGCGATGTCAGCCGATAATTAGCATTTTGAGATAAAATCTAACAACGTCTTTGAAGAAAATAGTTCTTTTTTCCGAAATCGCTTGAGGAAAATGAAATTATTTAGGTCATATTTTAATGTTTTAATTTCTTTGCAAAATTAGTGCCAGTTTCTTCGAGTTTGGCATGATGTGATCTTTAGAAAAGTTGTGGAATTTCGTACCGTCTCAATTTGTATGAGAGTTACTTCTATTATGTTTCATTCTTGACCAAAAATTGAACACGATTCTATATATAGGTATTCTTGGAAGCAGGTTATTTTTGTTTTCCGAACTTTGCAAATATATGTATAAGTTTTCCGTTGTTATTCTTTTCAAACACTTGTTTGTTGCGCAAACGTAGTCGACGCAAATAAAGCTGTAAAGACTCAGTAAAACTCAATGCGCACGATTTAAATAAATATGAAAACAGTGAAGAAGAACTGGGTTACGGGAGATAAGAATTGCAATCGAAGAGATAGTATTATTTGTAGCCTACTTAAATAAACATGGGTGAATCGTTCTCGCCATTTACAGTCATTTACAATGATAATAATTCATATTTATGATGTGTTTTCTTTGGGCATGTTCCAAATACCGATCCGAGAAAAGATGGTAATTTCGTTGACGAGAAATAGTAACGTATAGGAATAAATAGATATGAAACTTCTAGAATATCTTGGTAGAATTGAAAATTTTGATGATTGAGGAAAGTTCTTGAATACTTTGTTAACATTGCACCAGTTCCTTGTCAGATAGGGAGATACTTAAATTAGAGTATTGTAATTTGTTGGAGCAAAACAGTCCTTCAAGTCACTGATGTACCTCTAAATCTATTCAATATAAATGATTAAATTACATTTATTTTGTAAGTACGTTAAACATACCTCTTTTACACGTCAATGTTTTTGGTCATTTTAAGCTAGATGAGGTACCTATAGAGCGTCATATTCGCATTAGCGAAAAAGCTCTTTAAATAAAGATTAAAAAAAAAATAAAGCTAGATGAGGCCGATGTTTCCTAGCTACTGTTTCCTAACTACCCTGAGAAGAAACGCCGAAACAAACTCAGAGGTCAAAGTCTCTTTTAAAGTCCAGTACGGATTGTATAATCCGTACTGGTCAAATCATATGATAACCATATAGGTTAATGTCTGAGGTGGCATTTTGAGGAAAGTACCACACAGATTTGAGTGGACCTGTCCAGACAGTGCAAGCATTTTGTCAGCTATCGTGAAGCTCAAACTTAGAACTTTAAGGAGCTCAACGATTGTCGTTTACGATATATTTTACAATGTATGTAGATGAATGCAAAAGGAAACTACAAAGAGGGACGCGAACGATATTACGGAAAGATTGCGTGAGGAATGGATTAAAAAAGCGGTGTCCTTGCTGTTTTCCTTTCATGCCTTTAGTATTCCTGTTTCATAAAGAACTTGATAGTAATCAGATATTTCAAATAATAAATCTGCACAGAGCCTTCGCAAGTAATTCTGAAGTAGTGTATCCTTATGTGTAAATGCCAAGGGAATAGCCACTTCTAAATCGAAACCTTCATTTTTATTTCTTATTTTAGACTTGGCAACACAATAGGCAGACTAGTTGACATTATAATTGGGCTTAGCAACTACTTCATTGTCAACCTTTCTATAAGCCATATAAGGTTACATTGTTCGACTGCAGTGATGTTTCCTTGCTATGGAAATATTACACGGTCTACTTTTGTATTTTAATTTGAATGAAGCCTATTTACTAACTTTCACTAAGGAAAACACCCAACAGAGTTGCTAATTGCTACTTAACATCTTCCGAGATCTGTGGGAAAAATCTACAAATTTTTAAGCAACATTCGCATCTCAGTCGCAATCTGTCAAAAACACCGTGATTTCATGACATTTATGTCAGATTGCGACTGTAATGCGAATGTGAACGTTGCTTAAAAAATTGTAGAATTGGCCCTCTGATTATGATTATAGGAATTTGATTAAATCTCCGTTTTCATAATGTCCCTGCAATCATGTACGAGTATTGTGTCAATCATTTAATCAAAATGAACAATTTGGTTTAACCATGGTGTAGAATGACCGCAAAAAATTTCTTAGGACCGTGTTAACGTGTCATTAATCATTAAAAATTTAGTGTTTTTAATCATGTGTTATTTGTTTGAGGAGAATATTTATAGGAAATATCACTTTTTAGGTCAAATAGTTTGTTTTGAGATGTTTCAGTGTTTGCTTTTGTAACCTACATTTTAGATTGGCACGCTCACGAAACTGGCATTCTCATTAGTCACCTCATTTCTAGCTATACCATTTCTTAAACCATTAATTTCATCGATTCCCTTTGTTTCAATTATATTGTTGACTAGCTTTTACCCTCGGCTTCTTTTTAGTAGCCTACAACCGTCTTCAAGGTCCCATCTATCTTTACCAAAATTCAAAAAAATCAACTCGCGAGATTTAGACGTCAAAGCGTAACACACCAACTCACTTCCACGTTTATAGAATTAGTTCTAAAGTTAGGATAAATATTATATTGTTCAAACAAAGTTCAGTTGTTGTTATAATTCTTGTTGGAAGTCTAACGAAGGGCACATATCGGATGTAAATACTAGACGATAACTAACTTGATTGATCATTCCCTTCACACAGCATGATGATATCAAATCAGGAAGGTGCTAAACTACTGGTTCAGTTAAGTGACCATTTAATTCTAGATAATAGTGTAAAACTATTTCCTGATTGAGTTTATCACAAACAGAAGAACTAGGTTACCAGAGGAGGCTCAAGGCATACAATTTTTTTTTTAAGATTTGGCATCCGCATCCTGTCAGAACACTGACTATCTATAGCTAGAGTTCTAAAAAGATTGCCAAGTCAGATAGCAGTATCTTCAGTTTGAAATCTCGAATTGCTAGCCAATAAATATTCACTCGATTCAAGTCCAACCTCAATACGACAGGAAACGACTACTCAAGCATTTTGACATACGCGTCAAAAACACTTAAAACTCCAGCACTTTCTTACATAACGCATGAAGCATGTACCTCAATCGATTACCCTATTTACCCGCATACAGACAAACTGTCTCCCCGGAACAACGTTTGACGTTTGGCGCAAACAGTGTTGTACAGACAACAGCAGATATATAGGAATACTTCAATTCAAATAATTTGAACACTCCTAAGACAACTTATAGCATCTGCACCACGAAACTATGCAAATTAATGTTAGCATCCGATGCGATAATATCATCTACAAGCTTAATTAGGAAATATTTGACAATGTACCTAGGTATGTCTTTTTTACTAGCCTAAATTTTGACCTTCTGCTGGGCAAACGCTTTTTTCCTTCTTTTCTCTTGGGCGATCTCTGGCCAAGTTTACCCGCAGAAATTTATACACTGGTTGCTAACAACAATCCGAAAATATTTGTTGCCTAGATGATTACGGTCACTTTAAATGTGTATGGGGACTCCGCACGAAATTGCGTAGCTACTTTTGGTGTTGACTGTACGGACTAGGCGATGCTTGTAACTTGTAAACAATTGTGACCTATTTTACTAACAGTCGTATGTGCTTCGTTCTGGGAATGTATTGTAACGAGTCCATGAATTGTAATGTGATCGGTATTGTTATTGTTGTTGCTTTGTTTTTCGTTGCCGCTAATATTTGATTGATTTATTTTGTCAATTTTTTTTGATGAATCAGTTAATTAAGCTACAGTTTTAGAACTGTGAATCTGTATTTCCTTATTCTTTTGTGGATTGACTGCGAAGTATCTCTATGGTGACTTTACTGAAATACATATCACATATGTGATAATATTATACGTATACATATTTTCACAAATAGGTAGACTGTGTGATACGTATTGGGTGTAAAGAACTTTATTTCTCATAAGAACTTAATGAGATATTAAGTGATTATAACTAACCATAACTAACTGTTCATAATGACATCGCAAGATGCTGTAGTTTACTCGAAGAAAGGTTAAAGTTTCATGGAAGTCTCAATGAGCCATCTCTAAAGTAGCATCTGCTGTTGTTAAGGAAAATGTAAAACAAAATGATAGTATCAATAAATTATTTGTAAATGTAAAATATGAACTAGAAAGCAGACTTTGACAAATGGCACAGATTATGCTGAGAAGAACTGCCAAGTAATTAAAACATGGGCTAGATAATTGCAAAGATATTTGTTACAGAGAATATTAATCGTTCTGGGTAGGGTAGACATGTATGACATGTAAAGTTCTGCTAGTAATTTAATTTCCACATCAACTCTCATAGGTTATTGGTATGGCTGTCATCCTAATAAACTTCATAGAACAGTCGGGTCAGAAGACCTTTTGGCAACATGATTATTATGTCACAGTAAATCACTCTACGTTTTCCCTTTGTTTTTGCCAAGAGCTGTGCAAGTTTTCCGTGACCTATACTAATGTTGAAGACTTAATGAATGACTTAATGTTTGTGGCTTTTTGATGGCTGTTTTCAATATTACGTAATTAATACGTAAATAAGTTTAATGCGCACGTTAAATATGTTTAGCATTGTTCAGGTATGTACACTAGGGTTATGAATATGAGTATTTAAACAACAATAAGGAAGTCAAGGAACATAATGCAGTTGTGCAAGTTTTAAATGAAATGCTTTGGAAAATACTAAAAATAAAGCTTTGGTAGCCATCAATTTGAAAAAACACGCGTAAAATACAAAAGCTGTAAAAGAAAATTCTCGAAACCAAGATATAATATCACTAGGTGCCTCTGTGACAGACACGAGGCTACAATATATTCTCACGACAGCATCGATCAATTAGAGACATTTAAAATGCACATTTAAAGTGTTCCAGTAACCGCTAATAATGCAGAAGGAAATAGTTAATCTATGGTTTAATTGACCGGTGACATGATCATAGTTCTTGTACGTCGGCTTTACAAAGCGAAGCTGTCGTATTGCGGAAGACAACGTTGTACTTCAGAATTGCAGATGAAGTAGGTACATCAAGGTCTTGGAACGCTGACTGATGAAATAGTCTGGCGATTCCAACCTGTCTAGGAAATGATGGAAGGTTTTATGATTATTATAAAATGCTATAGAGAAAACAAGTCTCGGTTTAAATGATTCATATGATATTTGTGACTAAGCAGACCAAAATTGGGAAAAATAATGACGTGATGAATCGTGTGAAGCTATTGTGATTTCCAAAAATTGAACTATGTTAATTTCTTGAGATCAAGTGAACTGCAGTGAGTCAAGTTAGTAATGATTACTTCTTAGAATTTGTCGGTCGCCAAACAAAAGGAATATTTTTAATCAGCGTTGACATTTTTATAATGAAGGTAATTACAGAGCTATTTAATTGTAATGACTCATGTAAGATTTTTTAATAAAGTATATTAATATGACGAAAACGTTTTTTTGATTTGTCAAAGCTTTCTCGTTAATTCATTAAAACTTCAGTAAACTCAAAGGGGTTTCTGTACCTACTTAATTTTATTGAAGTTTGCATAATACAAACGCGGGTAAAATAAAAAAATGAAGATGTGAAGAAAAACTCTCACCTAAGTAAACAATAAACGCCAAACAAAAAGACGAAAATGAAAATTTTCCTTTAAAAAAAATTGGAAAAGTCTTGTAAAGGAAGGTTGTTTGGTTATTGTGTAAATCGGCTTTAAAATGTTTTACAAACTTTGTTTAAAGAGTAGCCGGCGAGTTTGCGCAACAAATTATTATGAAAACATTTTTCACAGTAACCTAAGTAGCTGCATAAACAGTTCGTTCGCAGAAGTATTTAGTGTAATATTTTTATTGCATTCTTTCATTTATTTCATTGACAAGTACTTTGTTTTAAATGCATTCTAGAATTTGTTAGTGATTCATTGAGCTCGAAGATTAAGCTCAACTCTTTTAATTTTCTTGCTAGGCTAATAAAAGGCATGTTTATGGGAAAATCCCTATAATTATCCATTGAATCACGATTGACGTTGAAAAAAAAATATTAATTTAAATTCTTTACGTCTATCTATGGAGATTATTTAGTTGGTTTACCTTATGCAATCGTTATTTAATAAATTGTGCAATCAAGTGCTGACGATTATTTACTATGAATTTCAATAAAATGATTTATAATGTTAGTCGTCAATGGAATATTTTGCATCGAAGATTGAGTTTGATCAGGGTTGAAGTAACTTTTTTTGGATTTCACCTAGATTGAGAATATTTACTCTTAAAATTAAATTTCTTTACTATTAATGTTTGTTATTACTTACTTTTATTTAAACACTAAAATAATTATGTTTTTATTTTTTTGTTGCAGGTAATTATCACAAATGGTGTTGTCTACTACTCTTACAAGCGATGTACGTATGTTAACGTTTTATTTACGTAGTTACACTGTAATAAATTAATTTCAACACTTGCTGCTTTGGATCAATATCTCTAAAGTTTAATAAAAAAACACCTGGTGGTTACTGACTGACTGTGTTATTGCAGTAATTGGTTGGAAAAAACGTGATTCTGTCTATGTCGGACCATTATAGTCAAAGAAATAACAAAAATCTTAAGTAGGCAATGCAAATAGGCTTATTTGCCTACTTTGTTTACAGAAAGTGATAATAAAAAGTGGAATATGTCAGATTATTTGTCTGTGCTAGTTCTAGTTGGAAAGTCTTGTCATCTTCATCTGTTGGATTATTCAGCGTCATCATCAAATTAATGTGCTAAATACAATTCATCATTATGGCAAAAGCAGAACGTTTTTTACTTTTAAACTACAGAATTATTGGCAGAAGAATTAATGCCAATTTTTACCTTAATTGGTCAGCTCGATCGTAACCATCGGTCTCCTAGTATCCCTAATTATGGCAATCGAATCATGTGATCATTTATCAAAACTCTTTTATGTTCCTTTAGTTTTTTGGTTTTCACCTGCAACCAAGCCAACGATAACGACTATATTTTCATTCACACACTCAATTTAAAAGTCAATCATTATCATTTGACTGATAAACGAATCACCACACCTATTTAGTGCCGTTACCTTGACCATGTATATAAAACCTTGCATCATAAAAGTACGGCTGTGGTAATAATCTGTGGTACAACTTAATCCTACGCGATCGGCTTAGGGCTCCGGATGAGGCGTGCGTGATCGGTCAATGTCTACTTACACTGCCTACATCGACCGGATAGATGAACTTACCAATTAGCGTAGGAAGAAAATTGTTAGATAAAGTAGCGATGGTGATTTTAAATTACGTTTTAATTTTTGGGTCGAACCAAGTAGCTGTCGATGCGCGTTCGTCTCTATGATAGTTTATGGACAGCGAGAAAGAGCTTTCAAGGAATGACACTAAGGAGTAGTACAAAATTGCACTAATCCCATCATTGTATTGTCGTTGATTTGGCATATTACTTGTCTTCTTCTATCTTAGAACAATGCTCTTGTGAAACACCATGATCTCTATTGAAATTTAGCCTCATTATTACTTATGTGACTTAATAATTTTCATTATAATAAAGAATTCAAAGTAAAACATATACTTTACTTCACCAACTAGAATATTTGATTGATAAATCACATACAATCTAAAATCTATAACGTCCATCATGATCCCGCACATTTGCGTTGATTTTATTACAGCAATGAAATCGGAAAGCAGCTGTTATCTCCCTATATTGCACTTAAAATAGTTCCATACAATTTCCTATTATATTTAGATGGCTGCTCTCCAACAAATGACGTTTATAGAGGCAAGTAATTAGGGTTTATATTGACGTGTATTACTTGTTGTTGATAATGTTGATCATGAAGAGCGGTGGTGCTCCGTTGCTATATGTGTTGATCAACATGTTGATCTTCGACAGGGTATTGATGCTTAACAATTTCATCGTCATATTACTGCTTCACGTTCGTTCACGCCGACAACCCCTTGCACAACCTTGTCCAATCTGATTTATGTTTTTCTTGTCCAGGGTCTTTCTTACGTTGACTTCTGTGTTTCCAACTAATCTGTCGGATTCTTTTCGTGCTGCTTCTTCTCATTTTTGTCACCTAGCTCTTTTTCCTTGAATAGCTCTTCGCCTTCACTATTAGTTTCTTCTACTCTTTCTGCAGTTTTATGGAAAATATATAAAATCTCTTACAGATTTCTTGAGAACTCTTTCTTCAGTAGTGTGTGTTATTGTATTAGAAGGAAAACACATTTATAATTATTTCAACATTAATATTTACCTTTCCGTCTCCATAGTTCTTGGTCAGATTCTAAAGAGCTTTAATGTGAGGGTACATTAAAGTAATGTTTACTAACCGTAGGCACATGATTCTAGGTAAGTTCTGATGTATATCAATACACGGATACCTGGCACTGTTTCCACGTGAATACGGTTTGATACATTATTTCCTAAACTTCGAATAGTACAGGATGGACAAGCTTTTGTGAAAAGAAACGCACGATATGGACTGGATTTTCCAAATATAATATTAGGATAGTAGCCAAAAAAATACATAAAACTACTTAGATTTTTTTGGGATAACTTTACGATTTTTATTTTAATGCCATAAACGTGACGACAAAAAAAATCTAACAAGTCTGTCAGATAGATTTCCAAAAAATGTTGGACACGATGACGGACCCCAACTAAACACTCGAGACTGTCGAAAACTTATATGTATATGCCATAGTTACCTATTACCTACTGGTACCTATATCTAAGTTTCCGACAATCTTGTTGAAGTGGTCTATCAGGACGTTAGGTGCATTTCACCTGATAGGAATATTAATCTGAATGATATGCATATCTTATCTCAGATTTAGAGTGGCGATTGATAAAAATAGAACGAACTTGAGCACGGTCGTGTGTCTCAAGATCGTTTCTGGTGTAACTAGCAGCAGAGTAGATGGCAATGAGAGACATAATCATGTTCATATTTGTCAAGCTTCTGATTGCATTGTTATGAATTTGTTTCTGTAATCTTTAGTTCTTGTGAGTCAGTATTTTGGAATTCTATGAGATGAAAGCATTATTTTATTTATTATTTTATTTATCATAAAAATAGTCATGCAGGCTTAAATAGAACACACTAGACTATCTATAATCCACTATTCGGCTAATCTCCGAGACAAAAGAAATAGAAAAAACACTTTAGATATTCAAAGCGCTGCTATAGATGTTATTATTGATAGAATACCTAAAATTTAACACTCCTTCAAGCTGTCAGTAGTCATCAACTTGCAACCTACCTATTTGAATTGATAGATCCGATAATGCTGACAATGATAGCAACATTCCAACGAAGGAACGTGAGCCCGTCAGCGAAAATAGATAATCAAAATAAACACGTCTATGATAGCAAAAGGACAGTGGATACAGCCAGATATAGCCTGGCCTCAGGTACTAGGTCTCAATTAATCGGTAAGCTATTTGTAATGACTCCTTACTGGGAAACTATTGACGAAATCATTATACACGGAGTAAGGTGCACTGCTGATATAACACGCCTGGATTTTATTGCAAATCATTAGAGAAGATATAAGGTGTACGAAGGAAAATACGAATTTAGTTGTTACAACAGGTATAAAAGAGCTCTATATTGCACTGTATTGTATAATCCATAGGAAGACAAACCAAAATGTAAGCCAAAGATGTCGAGTAAGCAGTCCAACTAAAAACACTTGACTTGTAAGGAAGTAAATAAAAGAACATTGAAAGTCGAGTCGGAAGTTCGAATCCCTAAATCGGATTAACTTCGCAACGACCCCAACTTTGATGTCTAAAGATTTTGACGGGTTTGAGTACATTCAACTTTGTCTCTGACTTATTTCCTTTTGTCTAGCTAGTATCACATTTCTTGTGACAGGAGATGACTCAGACGCGTTTGAAGTCTAATTCATATTAAAAGCCAAGTGTCTGTACCGCTTTAAATCGGTTTTTATTAGATATCTACCTAATTGGCTAGACTGCTTGATCCTTCATCTGAATCAGAGCGAATAACAAAAATTAAAACTACATAGCAGCAGTCTATTAAATTAACCTCTTCTTCAAAAAACTGCTTGGCTAACGCCTTATCATCCTTATTCACATATTTGCCATCAATTTACGTGTACCCGAGCAAACACGCGTGACGTCTGTTGTCTCAAGAGGATAATTTTGGACATGTCTCATTAACACCATTTCGCACGATGTATTTTGGACATCGAGGGAAGTTTTTTGGGAAGATGTGTTGCTGGGATTTGAAGCTGAATTGTGTTATGTGCATCATTTTAGATATAAATACACTCTGAGCCATGGTATTCATCATGCTCAGCTGGATTGATGACAGCCATTATATTAGTTTCCTTGCGTGATCGAATCAGGAATGACGATATCCGCAAGAGAACCAAGGTTACCGACATAGCCCGAAGGATCGCCAAATTGAAGTGGCAGTGGGCAGGGCACATTGCTCGCAGAGCAGATGGTCAATGGGGCCGAAAAGTTATCGGTCCACCTTGTGGGAGGCCTCCCACAAGGTGGACCGATGACCTAGTGAGGGTCGCGCTCGCGGGTGGATGCGAGACGCACAGGACCGGTTGTTGTGGCGACACTTGGGGGAGGCCTATGCCCAGCAGTGGACGTCTTTCGGCTGATATGATGATGATGATGATGATTATGTTAATAAAACGCAGATGGACCCTTGTGATTTCAAGCGTCCTCCTATTAATGTAACGCCAGCCAAAACATATGACTCTTGATCGATTGGGGTCACATCACACTAGTCATCTTTAGGTAAAATATTATGGCAAGAGGAACAGCTTCTTATGTCTCATTCTAATATTATATTTTGACATCTAGCGTCAATTCACAAACCACATTTGTTTCCTCGGATGGCAGACAAATTTCCAAGAAATAGACGTGATGATAGCAAACTATGTGTACATACATCAAAAACTGCACTTATGCGCAAGAGTGTTTTTTGCATGGCACCAACTATCTACAACAAATTGCCCAAAAGTTGGAAAGAGCAAACTTTACCTAAACTAAAGCAAACAATGAAATTGTTTTTGGCTCAAAAAGCATATTATAGTATTGCAGAATTTTTAAACGACTCATGGTGATTACTATGAATAAATAAATATAACTAAAATTGTAGTAGTTAATTATAATCATGTAGTAGAGCAGAAATATGCCTATAATATAAAATGTTATTATGTTATTCAATCTCCGCAATGGTATATTGAATCTTGAAGTATTTTCTACTGAGCTAGATCACAGAACCGCTCGAGCACTGCCGGCACAACGGTGTGCCGCGAATTTTTCGCGAATTTAATGTTTATTTACTATTGCGTAAGACTGAAAAATGTTAATGCACTCCAACAGCTACTTTACATTGTTAGTACTTCAAACTAACTGTAGACGGGGTAACTCAGACCGACAAAACTAAAATAGTTAAACCTTGAGCTCTAGTACTCCTTACTTTGTGGTTACTCATTTATTCAGCCAGTGTTACAATTAGTTCAAGTGAGTCAAGGTCTTGGTGCGCGAAAATTTGCCTATGAATATAATTGCGACCATCTGCTATACGGCTTTATTATATTTTCGTCGACTGAATGTTGGCGACTATTTTACTTCCTAGACTGCGAAGTAACTGACCAATCACACTGTATTCACATTGAGATTGGAGATAAAGTAATTTGTAACTGCTCTCTTGGAAACTACTTGGCAAAACCGAGTGTTATATTAGACAAATAGAATAATACTTTATTGTACACCAAAAATAGTTACACGACTCCTTTATACAAAATTAATTCTAAGGGTACACTGGTGGTCTTAATGGTTGTATTAATTGTGTAATCCAATTAATTGCCAGTGCTATTATCCTCCCGGTTCCAAAATCGGTAATAGTAATAAAGTGATCTACCAACTCAAAACCATTGCTGTGCAGTGTGTAGCTTATACCTTGAGAGAAAAATAATAGCTGAGTACCAGTCTATCAAAGTCAAAGCATGTATTTCAAATAAACCATTCACAGGTACTTTTGAATTGTCAAAGTCAGTCAGTCGAAAACATGAAGCTATTTGCACGTTCCAAAGCGTAGATCTCTATGGAAAGAACGTACAAGAAACTCCATGGACAGTCTTTTAAACCATTTTATGTTTAAAAAAAAAATCTTGGTTACATTGTTACTTGTTGCATCTATGTGAGAACAATGTAAAGAAAGAAAAAAAAGAATTCTAAGTATCCAATAAGTATTAAATATTGAAATAAGCCAGTGACAGCTTAGGGATGACCAGTCTCCACTGACGGCGCCCGTTCTGCTCCGCTCCGTATCTGCATGACTAACCTAGCCAAGGCAATACCTACAAACCAAACTAAAGTAAACACTACGATAAATAATTTTCCAATCACGTTCCTAAACAATAAACCGCGAACATGAAAATTTTCTATGCGTAATGCCAACGCAATGGCCGATAACTTGTAATATGCGCGTGCGCTGAAACGTGTACGGTTATCTGAGATTTACGATTCTGTTTACTACGAGTATTCGACAAGGAGTGACTGTGAGTGTCGCGTTCTGTGACAATGGGGTTGTGTTCATTCACACGTGTTTGAAAGTGGATTCTTTGACTTTATCGGTCGCGTCATCGCGTGGTTTCCGTGTTTTCTCAGGGTAGCTCGCGTGATCTGATTTGTTACCCACTCGTATCGTTTGTCACGAACTCACGACCTTGAGCGTTATAAAGAATTTGGTCGTCTGTCAGTGCTGCTCTAATTCAGTTTTTAAATACAATTTTTCCTCGAACAATTTACAAACAAATGCATTTTGTCTCATCTTTCAAAATGTCGTTGTGCACAACGACGATTGTGTACTGACCTATATTAAATTTTCCGCTGGCTTAACATGATTCATACTCTGTCCTCGTGTCTCGAAGACCACAAGTTCGACATTATATCCAGTTTGTTCTAAGAAAAGCCAATAATGTTGCAATCATAGCTT
Organism: Melanchra persicariae; assembly: GCA_947386135.1. NCBI lineage: Eukaryota > Metazoa > Arthropoda > Insecta > Lepidoptera > Noctuidae > Melanchra > Melanchra persicariae. Next base: position 8,156,765 of record OX376652.1, on the reverse strand, counting down.
GCCGTATAAAATGTTAACGGTATCATCATGGAAGTACCGCAAGGTATCCGCCTGGGACCCTTTTTGTTTATACTCCATGATATCGGGTGACGTGTGGCGTAGTAACCTAAAGAATGCAAAACAGAAAACTAGTGAAATTCAACGCCACTGTTTACGCGGAACGAACGCCATGTTACATCAACATAATTAGCCGACACGTGGGCTCTGAACGTGAATGACCGCCGACTTTAGGCGTCGTAGTCGTGTTACTTAATTTTGTTTACACAACAAAAGGTGGTGCCACTGTTTCATTATTCGCTCTATACCTAGTCAATTAGCATTAATCCTGATATTACTGGCATTAAATTACACTTTCGAGTGTTTTCAAAAGCAGTTCGTGATTATTCTTAGACAAACGATACTTCAACCATATTTATGACCTACCTCAAACGCTTTGAAGAATTTCCATTTGTTTCCGCCTATGTTGCTGTTTATTATTAAAGTCGTGTTTAATGGCTTGGCAGGTATGAATGTTAATATTATTGGCATTTATCAAGGTTAAAAACAATGGGTTGGCGTCTATTCAGAATTTAAAGTGTTGAAAATTTTACGGTTTGCCTTGGTTTGTTTACTGTTGATTTAACTAATTCCCTTGAAATAATACCTTCGTTTAAAATCTGCCTAATACCCGTACCTTGTTATGATCAGCTAATATTTGCTACTGTATTGCGATCACTATCAGCATCATTTCTTATACAATTGTGCAACATATTCAAGTTGATTCCTACGGTATTGTGAATTATTTCTATTGCGTCATTTAATTCAGTTCCATTATTGCTGTATTCAAATATTTATTGTTATTCATTTTGAAGAATGTCTGCTTATAAAATCGTCTGTTTAGTACTAAAACACGTTGTTCGGCTTCGTTCGAGATTAATTGTTTGTCTGGCTAATATTTGCAGATGGACAATTTGAAGAGTGTTGTATTGTGAGGTGGAATGACTTTACAATTGTAGTGACAATAGACTTTGTCGCCGTAATCCGTGATTTTCTCTTTCTTTCCTGTATTCTTGTTAATTGTTGTATCAATATTGAACTTGATGATTTATTGAAGGAGTTTGGATAGCTGATCAGCTACTTATGATTGCTAACATTGTTGTAATTTGGTACATTTACCGCAGTTTTAGTGACTTTATCTTAAATTTACGAAATTATAATGTTAAAGTTAACAATAACGTAAAACAAACGGTTATTCTGAGAATATTTTTTGTAGTAAATTGTGTTAATATGGCAATAAAAGAAAAGATCATGAATACGAGTGATTCAGTTGGTCATTCAATATTAAATCAATTTTCTTTCTGTCAAAGTTTTAAATTCGATTGAATTGTGATGGGTCATTGAACTGATAAAATGCTCGAGGTTCAATATTTTTTGAATCAACCTTCCACTCTTCCCGGTGTGTTGCTCTCTCTGACAGTATCCATAAAAAAATATATAAATAAAAAATATAAAAATATTTATTATAAAAAATCTAACATTTGTATCCTAGATTATACCAGGTTAAAATAATAACTATAAACCCACAAAACAAAGTTTAAGTAAAATTTTCGTAGTTATTCTTGGAACTATACAGCCATGGAGTTCACGCTCATATGCTTGAAATGATATAACATCAGAACATCACACAATTTTCACATACCTCTTACAAAATACAACTGGACCACAATCGCTGATAGCCAACAAGAATAAAGCACAAAGCGCTGCGTTTGTTTGGTCTATAAATTAATCGTTCAACCAATTTGGGAAAGCGGAAAATCACCCGAGTGAATGCTGGCGCCAGATGGACGGATGCCAGCCTTTCATTGGGAATCAGAGTAACTTCACTAGGTGGACGACCATTGGGGACTGTTAACTTGACACAAATTAACGTAAGAGACAATACAGTTGGTGCTGATAATGAAGAATTTGACTATCGTCATGATGATACCTACTATTAAGTAAAACGTGGCAGCTTTTCTTTTAGATGGTGAGTTTGCAGGATTGTTTACTTGATATGTTAACAAAACAGGCAATGCAGTTGTTGTTGTTGAAGAAAAATTTGAATATGAAAAACACGGTCATAGCCTTTTACTAGGAATTAAGTTTAGTTATGTGGACAACCATGTAGGAATCTGAAGTACGTTACAATTGTAGTTGAAGATGAATATAAAAGCTACGACGGAAAATCACATGAATTCCTTTTTCTGGTTTTGAGGATTGTGTTGACTTCATAATGTGAGTGAGAATGTATAATTATTAACTTTACACAGCGCGAAAGACAAAGCTGCTAAGCGTATGAAGAATCTGAAGATATTTTTAGTTTTAAAGTTGATATTGTGTCATTTTTGTACGAAGAAAGACGTAATAAATTGTTTAGCATGAACAAGTGTATGATGAAATGCAATATAAGTACTTTTTGCGTAACCGGGCGAACACCGAACTTTGACCACTCGTGGAAAGTACCGAATACTAAGAATAGAAACATACTTAGTTATACAAATTAACATTACGCGTAAAATAGATATTGTTCTATAAATCGATTGTAGTTATAAGACAAAACATATTTCACTACAAAGTTTTACAGATAGGCTATGGTACCTTACCTTAATTTTATTATTAAGTATCTAGACCGTATACCACCAAAATGCTTGGTCGATACTTGGCCATAATTTTAGATTTCGTGACAGGAACTAGAACTGTACAATGTTACCTAAGTAGGTACATCAATTAATTTGACTCTACCTCTAGAAGCAATGCGTACCATACTTTGTCGTCGATCAATGTAGTAAAATATCGAAGCAAATATTGTTTTGACCTAGTTCTGTTTATATTTGACCCTTTGGACTTTCTTACTTTAGTTGTATAAAATGGAGCCATGGTGTCCCTTAGCAACTGTAACTTGAAGAATATTTAGGTTTATCAAAATCATCATATTATAAATATCATTATTCCTCATAACTTCTGCATTCTCAATTCTTTTACAGGTTCAGTTTTCAGGTTGTTCTAAATTCATCACCTAATTCATCAGAAATCTAGAACATCACAGTTTTTTTATTAATTCATTGAATCGTAACAATGTCACTCAGACGAGCAGTTTTTTAAGCTTCATATTAAAACAACCATGTATCATGTACGAACTAAATACCGTTTTCCGCTTTATTTATTTTCACGTTTAAAATAGAACAAACGTGGCACACAAACGAGTGATATATTGTCTACTATTTTTATTGTAACGGCGTATTGCTTACAAGTTTTCGCTGTATATTCTTCAAGCTGTATTTTAGATCTGTCCGTTCTAATTCCGTGTATCGAAATGATGTTAAAACGAACTAAATTAACCGTAAAAACCCACAGAGAAGTTATCGTCTCATCCTGTATTTCATGCTGCTGTGGTCCGATTAGTCTTGCATTTGGAAAGACTCCAGGATTTGTGTCATAAAGATTTTAGATAATACTGGAATTAGTGTAAAATTGTCGCTGGACATGAAAACATGCATAAACAAATCGAACAAGACAGTCTATTTTATGCTTCTGATGTAGAATACAAAAAGATGCAAGGCAAACTTACAAAGTCAAATAAAATAAAATACCAACTAATTACGGATATATACAAAGCGCTTAGTCGGAATCAAACAAAGAACAGAAAAACCTAATAGTATAAGCTTTTATAATTCCTTATCGCAAGAATTGGATTAACGAAACGTTAAAGCCATCCCGGAACAAATTACGAGTACAAGCGAAATTGTGAGAGCAACTGAAGGACTTCCATTCACCACAGTGTTCTTCCCTTAATTATCATATAGCTAGCATATATTTCTTATTTTAAATATAATTATTTTAATTGATGTTTTTTTTCCTATAATGATTTATATTGATGATTTTTTTTTCCTATAATGATTTTAATTGATGTTTTTTTTTTCTATAATGATTTTAATTGATATTTTTTTTTCTCCTATAATGATTTTAATTGATGTTTTTTTAATCCTTTTCATAATTAATTTACGATATTGCATTTTTAAGTTATAATTATGTTATTTTTATTATTATTCGAATGTTATAACTAACCTTAAATTAAGAACAAACTAACATAAATCATTGTTTATGTTTATTATTTGTACTAATTAATTTTGTAAATTAAGCCGTTTATTGTACATGCGGTGTTGGCCTTTAAGTGATTGTTACACTTGTAAATGTATTTTTTGCCAATTGTAATGTATTCTTTTAAGTGTAAACAATTGTTGGCTAACCTAATAAATAAATAAATAAATAATAAATAAATATAGCCTTTTTCATTAAATATTATTTTTATAGTACTTTGATATAACAAAAGCTTTCATTCCTTTGTTACTCTGCAGAAGCTGATCATGACACATTAACATTGGCCATATTTTCAAGATTATGTCTCCTGTATATTTATAATTTCTTCGTTACAATTTCATTTTTTAATGATTCGCTAAAAGCATTTCTTATTATTATATTGACAGCTATGAATAACTCTTTGTGTGCAATCGGATCGGATTGGATTTGTCTTTTTGCTAAGTATATTCTAAGGTTAAGTTATATGATTTTTTTTTGCTGCAGTATCAGGGACACACTTATCTTCCAAATGTTCTTAAGGCTAGATAAATATGACAAGTAAATACGTTTTATGTGACCTTCATTTAGGAATAACAAGGCATACAAAACATGAAACTCGATTCCAAAATTCTAAGTAGTGTTACAAAACTGTTACAAAGTTACCGTAAAATTTTGACGGTTGTGGAGTAAACATCGGAATTGCAATGTTATTTAACTCAGAACTGCGCACTTTGTAAACAATTTGTAATACCACTTCTACTAAAGGAATAAATAACATTGTGAAGCAGGAAGTGGGTTCCCGGATAAAGGGACCGTAGTCAAGGGCAAACAAGATGGAGGCACGGGAAAGAAAAGGATGGGTAGAAAACAAGAGTGACCCTGAACGTAATGGTGGCCTAGTCCCGGGTGAATATTGATCCAGTGGGGACAAAGGATAACGTTCCTTACGCAAGCCAAATGGAAACCAGTTTGGAGATGTTTTATTAAATAAAGGACGTAGTAAATAATTATGTTTATGTGAACTAAGAATAGCCATTTTTACTGGGACGGAGAATTCCTCGTAGGTTTTCTTGTATGAATGAATGAGTCAGCTGAACATAGTATTCAGCTTTTAGGGCATTGAACTGGAGTTCTCAATGAGCTAAGCTTTAAGGTCTAGAGTTGAATGGCTTGGTCTTGACCTCGTGTTACTTTTGTTGCGTATCAGCTTTTATCTAATTACTGTAAGATTTTGGTGTCGATCATTCTAATTTCTACTGAAGGGTTTTGGTTCATGTGTTTGCAGTAGCTTACGTTGTAGGGCCATTAAATAAGGAACCAGTGCATCAACTGCTTGTATGAATTAGTTCCTTATTTGAGAAGAGGTTCAAAATTCTTATTGTAGTCTTTATGGTTATTGAAGTTTGTACTTTCATGAGAATGGGTACTGCGCTCATGTTTAAAGCCATAGCTAGTGTTTTATTAAAAGATTACTAAAACAATATTGACTCTATTTAGAAACGTCGCTCGTTGGATTACACGGATTACTTCAAGTTCTATTAGTATTAACTCGTCCGTCCGTACGAAGTTTTTAGTAAAATAATCTTTATCTCTAATGCTCAGAGTTTAGTTTTCTACTTAAAGCTCTATGTCATCTTTATCTTTTTTACCTTTGCTGTTTATCTACGTCAAATAAAAGTTGAAGTCAAGTCTTAATGCAAGTTTTGTTTCGCCCACTCATACGCCTACTTGAAACTCGAAAAGGTTTGTTACTAAAACTAAAACGGTATTTATGGGCAATACTGATTAATGTGCTGGAAACTTGGAAATGTTTCATAACCTGATTACATATCCGGTGCCGATGTAGGTACTTATTTTACGATGTGGTTTGACTGAAGCAAGGTTGACAGTTGACATCACTGTGTCGGGGTGTGTCGTGGCGTGGGATATACCAATCAAACGAATCTGCAGTGCGATTCTGTAAACAACTGGGGCCTAACCACCAACTCTTAAAGCAGTATTACTTCAATATTACTTTGAGTGGGAAAGAGACGGAGCTATACGTCCTGTATATTGAAGTAATACTGTATAGCTCCGTCTCTTTCCCACTGGAAGTAATATTGAAGTAATACTGCTTTAAGAGTTGGTGGTTAGGCCCCTGATCGTGTAATGCTACTGCCACATTTGGGTTAGCGTTAACGTTAATGACAATCGCCAACTACTCGTTATTAAGGCATTAAAAATGCGCGTTGGCTACATTTAGGTTACATAGCCGTTAAGAGTTAATTCTTTAAGAAGTCACGCGTTAATACACAATTTTTTTCCGAAAATTTGTTAGTCCGGTTCAGCGGTTAGAGACACAATGGAGCTTAAAGCAGCTTACACTAGTTACAACTTTGTATTCCAAAGGCACGGCTCTAATTGAAACAGTTCTAAAAAGTCTAAAGCTTTCTCATTCGACTACTTCATTGTCGTTCTTGAATCCGGCCTAAACCGTCCTTGCTGTGCGCGCGCGTCCCATGGAATAAGACGGGCGTTAATGTAGCCAACATCGCTTAGCGCGCTAAGCTATTCGCTAAAACCCTTTGATGTGTCAAAAAAACCGACACCCGAGCTATCGCTTAACGTTTAATGCCATTAGTAATGACGTTTGTGATTTCCCAAATTAAAACGTTGGCCACATCTACGAAACGCCTATATTAACGGTGGAACCGTAGCATAAAGTGAACTTAGGTGAAGGGAACATGAAGTGAATTGTCAATCTATACAAACAAGACGGAGTGACCGGTTACTTCATGCTCACTCCACCTAACTGTACACGGTGAGACAACAGAATAGACCGACTGTGTAAGCCTACGTCATATCACAACGAGTTTTGTGACCAATCAACTGTAAGTGTCTTACACTCCCTTCCGCTTTGCTCAGAGTCATTTGACGATTTCGCATCCTAATAAAAAAGGGCTGTTACAGCCAAATCAGATTTCGCTGTAAGAGTCTTCAAAAGGAGAGATATAGAGGAGGTATCCGGATTCTAGAAATCTAGAAGAAAGTTCATGTTCATAGAATCCGAGGAGTTGTGATAAAAAAGAAGCAGTCAGTACACCTAAGACAACTATAATAGTACACACAACTTCTGTTGTAATGAAAATTATGTCAAATATGACAACTAATAAATTCACTGGTTTTTATTCACATTGAGAAAGAACCACCATCTACGTAGGACAATGTTTATCTAAGACTCCGCATTGGAAGCATTTCAATAATGTTTCACGCCAACTAATTACACATTTTCCGCAAATTGAATACCTTCGTTTATTTACGATGTGCATTCATTGAAATCGCTGACGTCCATTAATTCGATCGTACAATAAACAATGGAAGAGTCGCAATGCTTTCGGAAGGTAAATTGTTGGCGACATGCGTTTGCATTCTGGATTTAAATGTATCTTATAAAGAATTAAATACACTGTAACTACAGTGCATTCACAGAATATCTACAGTGCGTTGACAGCAACCAAAGAGTAACCTAATGTAAATAAGAATAAGAATCATTGTGATGCCAAATCAGAAGTACAGTAGTGATATTCTGTAAACATTTCATGGTGAAAACTTAGGCGAAGTGAAGATGAAGTGAGCGGTCAATAAATTCATCAAAGGTAATGACAGTTTCAGTTCTGTTTACAGAATATGTATACATGCTGGTCTGAGAACGGACTGTAGTTGAAGACATAAGCTTCGTCACTTCAAAATAGTTTTGGATTCATGTTTGAAAATGGAAATCTTTAAATCGATCTATTGGATCCTGCTTTGTTATTTCTTTTTTTTACTTTAGTTTAGCGCATGGCGATGGCACGGCCAGTTTGATCCTTGTTTTCGAATAAAAACTAATTTTGAGTTTGGCATTTTCAAAAAAACTACTTCTAGAATTTTTTTGTTCTAGAATTGAAGCTTTGCAGGTTCTGATAGGTTTTTTTACTGTTGATAGGCACGCGTTTGAACACCATCTCACCTGATGGTACGCGATGGTGTGGTCGAAGATGGAGCACGCTTGCCTAGAAGTAACCTATTCACTCTTGACTTAAAGACTCCCAGTTTGTAGCTATCAGGAAAAACAGGCTCTGGCAGGGAATTTCACTCTTTAGCTGTACGCAAAACGTTTTGTGCGTGTGGGTAAATGTCCACAATGTACCGGTGCAGTGGCGCATCGCCGTACGTCTTGTGGTTCGATGATGGAGCGGGCTTGACCGAATTAAACTATGGAGTTCCGACGCACACTCCCCAAAAAAAAAACATGTTTTATAAAATCTCAACAAACACCGATAAAGTCTTGGCATGGTACCTTTATTGAATGCAGCCTCGGTATTCGGTTCACGTAATCTACCCGCGGCAGGGACAGAATAGCTACGGCTTGTTCCTGAAAGCCAGCAATCTACTTCAGATAGAAAATCTATTCCGTTGGGATAATCTTGCCTTTCTACAGCCTCTTACAAGAACTTTCGTGTTTTATTTTGTACATCTTGAGTTTGGGCAATAGGGTTTGGGGTTTGTTTGATATAATATGGTGATGTTATCTTGGACATTACTGACATTTTTGAAGATAAACCCTGGACTTATAAAGAATATAAATGTGAGTCTTATATCGTCAAACCGTCTTGATGATTAAAGCTCGAGCCTTCTCAGTATGGAAAGTGATCTTTGCTCAGCAGGGAGACAGTAACAGGCTGGTATTATTGCTATTTATTACTTAACTTTAATTCTTTATCTTTATCAAGCCTTGGCCTTCATAAAGGCTTCTACTGTCAACAATTGCAAATCTCCACTTCTAAAATATTATTCTGTCTCCTAAATTTTGCGCAGTATCATTTCTTCCTTACCATAAACAATGTGAATTAGTAGGCTGAACAACAAAATGTCATGGCTAAACAAACTTCATAAAAATATTATTATGAACATTTGGTCATCGCTCCGCAGCGACCCCGCTATCTAAATTGGACAAATTGATAAAAACCAGTTTATTTTCCATTCCATTCATATTACATACAATTAAAGTAGGTATTTGGTCAACGCGTTTGTGGGTCTCGGTCGTTGTCGTGTTACGTAAAGTTTGTATGATAGTGATAATCTGCTTAATTAGTTTGATGGTTGATAAACCTGACAATTAAGACAAATTTGCATTTTGTTCAGGGAAAATTAAGAAAAAAAATACGGTTGAGAGTGTAGTGTCTTGTCAACTCTTGTCTATTAAATATGTGGTAATTGTCATGCAAGTGTCAGATAGCCAGCTGTCACTGCCAGTCAACGCGAATAGCGGGAATCGAATGACGATTTAGCTGAAGCACTACCCTCTGGGACCTTAGGTGCGATGATGAGCATATGGGTTAGTTGTAATAACTCAAAATGATCGGCCTTAAAATAGAATAGGATTTTCTTACCTCAGATTCCAAAACGTATGCTAATTCGAATAACTGTAGTCTATAGTAATCAGTTCAAGGTTTATTATCCTTTTCGCAAAAAGTCTGTTGTTTTGCGATCACCATTATCGATATCAATGGAAACTTCCTTCGTTTACATTGGATTACAAATAACAGCTGCGCTGTGTAAAGACTGATTAAATTAACATTACTATTAATAAGATACGGTGGCCATCACACGAGGTTTTTACAAAAATAACACATTTTTTAACCGTCTGACTCTGTACCACTTGCCTTGTGAATTTATCGATTGAGTTAAGAATGTCAGAGACAGCCCTTCGGTTCGCAACCACACGAATCGTGATTCGGCCCCGTAGGGCATAGATAATGTGACATTCTATCATAGATAGCAATTGACAGAATGCCAACAATTTTCGATAGTAATTTTGACTTTTAAACTATTGTAGTCGCTTGATAAATTGTCACTTTGTCTAGTTGATTTTTTATTTGACTTTCGATAAAGTCAGACACCGAACTTTGTAAGTACATATTTACTTACTTAGGTACTTAATTTATTTTTATCAAAAATTGTCTTAGGGACTATTCAACTCGCAATTTTGTTTATGTTGAAACCAATTTGACGTCATTGCGTAGGAGTTGGAATTACAAGTCATTGCCATGGTAAAATATGAGAATTTTACAATGACTGTAATATTTATGTAACTTTGGAATATGCAACCAATGTTTACGTAAACAAACGAATACAACAGAGGATTTGCAAGAAGTTCAAACGTTCGTTTTTTAAATGGAGCCGGCGGCCATTGTTGCCATAGTCAACAAAGCAATAAAGAGTCTATGGGCCACGTGTTCTGCATAAATACCGCGTTCCAAGGTTATCGCGAATAGTAAAGAGTATAGGTTGTTCTTGTTCGAATTGCATTAGTGGTATCATAAGAATTTTATGTGCCAGTAATATCGAAAAGGGGTTTTTTATATGTGGCCAGTGTGTTATGGCCCTTACTCTAGATTTCTAAATTTCAAATTTGAATTTTATCATTTTCAAACCCTACTTTAGCCTGAAAACTGTCAAAACTTTGGCATTAAAGTAGGCCGGGTTTGACACATTCATAAGTGTCTCGAGTTCGTTACATAACAAGCTCTGCCCCACTCTACATTCAATATTTGATTTACAAATTCCTGAAACACAATGTACCAATTTTTTTAATTTAAATCGGTGACTCATCTATGAACTTTCGTAAAACGGCACACAAAGTACTTTATAACGTTACCTACGCATTATTTAGTTTACTATGACAAAACAGATGTTCGTTTATTTGAAACATTTTATACCAAAACATTCAAATCTTCCTAGTATTTCCAGGGTGTATCGTAATATTCGTAATGTCTAGTTACTGGAATGTGGAGGTCAGTTATAGATATTGGTAGTCGCTACATATAAAATACCAGCACTCAGCTGAATCCAGTTAGACTGGGAGCCGACCACAACATGGTTGGAAAAAGGCTAAAGAGTCACCGCGGCCCTAGAACGCAAAGGATATTAGGAGAAATACGGATGGGTTTTAGTAAGAGTCTGACACTCCCTCCCGCTCTGGGTGGAGCGGAAGGGTGTGACAGAGGGAGTCATTTGATGATTTCCCATCGTAAAAAAAAGATTATTTGATGTGTACGAGTAGGTACTTATCAAAAATTGGCAACAAAAACCATCGAAAAACATCACTAAACTTTGTTTTCGAAAATTTTCAGGTAAACTGAAAATAATTCAAACATCGATATCAACGTAAACAATACATAAATTATACTTTGTTAGATACCAAATCGGATAACAAATATTCCTCGAAATTTAAGTATCTAAATAAATAATGGCAACATCTTCCTTGTGTGGTTTATAAGATTTAGATACGGCTCGAAGAAGACAATAAAAATAAAGGTGTAATCTTAGGTTTTATAAATATTTTGCCACTTAAAACAGGCTGCATACCAAACTTTGTTTCTTTGCCTCACATCGATTACACCAGTGAAATACTCACTGGTCTTGAATTCCGGAAATTTTATGACTTTCGGAAATTTTATGACTTTCAGATGTTTTCTGACTTCCGAAATTCACACTGCCCAACGGAAAATTTTGGCAAATAAATTCGCATGTAATTTTAAACGAACTTTCAACAGTTTTTCTGCCGAATTAACACTCGCAAATTATTCTAGACGTGTTCAAAGCATGTTGTGTTCGCTTCCAAGGTCTCGTTTCCCGCCATCCCAACTTGCGTCTTCGCGGAGGCGATAAAGCATTTATTATTTTTATTTTTAAACCGTTCAACAAGCACTGGTTGTGTTGTGTTCCGCCTCAACACGTGTTGTGCCCGATATACGATCAATATACCTACCTATGATCTCATCATGAAGTGTTTTTTGTGTTTCCTCGAGGGGTAATGTCAATTCTCTTCAGGCTGTATATCTGAATACCTTTGCCTTGAAATTTGTACTTTACTCTTTGATATCTAGAATACCTACAGCTACCGCAGAGATTCAAATCTGGAACTGATTGTGATCTTTTTTAAAAATAAAACGTGTTTTAGTTGTCGAGAATCAATGGTTTTAAAATATCAACGAAAACACGTGCGATACCGCGTGTTAAATATTCTTGCGATTCACACCCACGATTTTTTTGCACTTTCAGTTGTTTGATTATACAATAGGCAAAGCACTGAATCGTTGTAAGAACAGTAATATAATGAAAAAAATCAATTTGCCTAGCCTTTACTTACTCTCTCGGAGACATAAAAAAATCAAATAAGTGAAAGAAAACAATGAAACACATAAAACAAAAAAAAAAACGACAGAATCAGGTCCACAGATAATTTTCGCCATGTATTTTTTTTAATGGGTTCATCTCTAGTCTACCTACACTTTTTTTCAGTATCAACTCCATTACAAAACATAGCAAAATACTATATTACAAAACATAAACCATAATATTATTAAATCCAATCCCATAACACTTACGTAACAGTCAACATAAAACATATTATAAAACTTGTATAACACAAGTGTGTTCTAATAGCGATCAAGGCCGATTCACTGTCGTTTATTTTCGACTTGATCGCGAATCGTGACGATCGCAGAGTCGCGTTCAAAAAATAGTGTTGTGACTTGTGATTTAAGTATACTTCGTTAGAGGCACGTGCTTAAGTTGCGTTCTGATTATCGGGTTACTGGATTTTATTTTTATTGGCTATAATTTAAATTGAGAGCAACTTACTTGAACTAAGGCTGTGGTCAAATTACGTAATACATTGTTGTTATTTTGTGGTCAGTTAGAAATTATTTTTGTTTTATAAATTTATTGTTTATTTTAACTCTATGTTCATTCATTAAGAACTATAGAAGGAAAGCTTTATAGTATGTTTGTTTAATATAAAATGTAAATAAAACTTGTTTAATTTCAGCTATTAGTCATCGAATCAGACGTATACGAAACCTGCGATCGTGTTGGTAATACGGTAACGCAAATCAAAACTGGCCACTACTAAAAATATGTAATTTATAAATCCAAAATTTGCGACCAGATTTCAATAAAAAAAACTATCCTGTTTGACTTGTAGGTGTTTTATTTATGAATGGGCTAGCTCTTGACTTCGATCACGCCTGATGGAAGGCGATAGATGAGGTCCATGATGAAGCAAACGTGCCCAGAAGCTGCCTTGAGGCACTGGTACTCCCACGCGTCGACGAAACACAGCAGACTGCTTGACACCGAACTCCGGTGAGGGGGTGGTCGCGAACCAGGCGGGTGTTAGCCCTACCACCGCAAGGGAAGGATTGGCCAGTCTTATAAGGTGTTAGGTGTGACTGTCCAGGATGCGCCAAGCGCTCGGTTCAGTTTAGTGTCTGGTGGAACAAATTGCGCTACACGAGGAGGCTCCTTCATGCATCCCTAAAAAGTAGGTACATCATTAATATTTAATCAATACAAAGAATCGATCTGACCAAAGAGTTAGTATGTCTATAATAAGTTCTATTTCTCCTCACGTTCCTATTACATAATAGCTTGGTTCACGTTTCTTTGAACCCAAAATAACATCTGACATTAGTTTAATCTAATCGTAATTCTATTATCGTATCAATTTAGATAGTTTTCGCCGATATTAGATAGCCAGATAAAGTCTAATTCGACAATTTATCAAGATTAGTGAGGTAACGTTAGATAGCAGTCGTGTCATGAGATTATAAGAACTGCCTATTTTATGAAATGCCAATTAATCTGCCTATCCTTTTCCCAATTATGTAGAGTTCGGCTTCCAGTTTCAACCAGCTGCTGCTGCCTACCAGACCTCCATAACCCATTAACTGGATAACACGGTACCTACTCGGGACGACTGGTGTCACATTTTCTGGCTTCTGACCATCCGTAACGGCTGCCAAGGATCTACAAATGGCAGCCGGTACCAACGACTTAACGTGTTTTCCGAGGAACGGAGGAGTCGCGATATGTTAAGATGGTCACCCATCCACAGATAGACCTCGGCAAGCGTTGCTTTTTATTTAGCCACAAGCTCCTCATTATATTTTATTAGTAGTATAATTTTGAAGTAGCAAATATAAATGAATCTGCCTAGCCTTTTCCCAACTATATTGGGGTAGGCTTCCAATTCCAACCGGGTGCAGAAGACCAGTATTTTACATGGAGAAACTGCCTCTCTGACCTCCACAACCCAGTAATTGGGACTACCTACAGATAATTCCGCCCATGTACCACTATTGTACATAAAGTTGAAATAAATAAATAAAATAATTCACGTTCTGAAAAGTATGAAAAAAATCCTTAATGGAAGTATACCTAAACATAAATACGGTTTGTCTGGCAATCCTTAAAACAATTTTCATATAATAGCTGTTTAACAAAGCATCGTAGACATACAGAGATACATAGGTCAGTAAATAACGTAACGTTTCTAACCACACCACATAAAACAGCTCATATTTACCTATGTACTTGTCGCGCCCATGTACCGCTCCGCTTTACATAGGCTGTTATTTGTACAGTCACTAGCAGATATATACTTGCAAAATTCAAAAACTAATTCTCGTGAAATAATGATTATAATAATAATAATAGGCTATCGGTTGAAGAGAGGAGGTCAGGTTATATCTCACCTCCTTTACATGGATGATCTGAAACTCTTTGCCCCCAATAATCTGCAACTGATGGAGCTACTGAAGGTAACTGAAATTTTCAGTAGTGCCATCAGGATGGAGTTTGGTGTGGACAAAGGTGCGGTCATGCATGTAAAGCGTGGAGAGATTATGGAATCCGTGGGATCGCAACTCTCGGATTCCATTAACCTGAGATCCCTCTCTCCAACCGAAACTTACAAATATTTGGGTATGTCGGAAGCGTTAGGCATCAGTGCTACTGACATGAAGCATTCGTTGAAGGAGCGCTTCTTTGGTCGCCTGAAGAAGGTCTTCAACAGTTTTCTATCGGGCGGAAACAAGGTGCGCGCCTTCAACGGATAGTCCAGTCAAATTAGCTTTGAACCTTGCAAAAATTCCTAACTCTGATTTTTTTCTTGAATCGTGTATTTGACCTTAGCTCTTCTAATAGTAACAAAAAATTAAACATTTTCCAGAACCGGATCACGGTAAAAAAAACAAAAACGCGTTTATTTTAATAAAAACTCGGAAAAAAATATTAACTCGAAAAGGTTAGTTACAATATGTCGAGAATAGGTAAAGCAAATTATTTTCTTCAAAATTAAACATTTTCACCCTCGGGATTTTTGAAAAAATAAAAAAAACTAAATTTTTGAATTGTACTTCAGGCAAAAATATTAACTCCGATTTTTTTTCATAAAATTATTCAATTAAATACCTTAGTACTCTATGCAACAAAATTAAACAATTTCTGTTAACGGAAGATATTAATACCTGTTTTTTTGAAATAGCGGCTCAGGCAAAAATGTAACTCTAATAAATTTAGGTTAACTTTAATTTATGGACCATGTCTCACTTAATTACAAGAAAATTAAACACATCCAAGCAAATCGTAACGATTTTTTTAAACTATTAAAGATTGTGTAGTTTATGCACGATTGTGGTGGCGCGTCATTCATTCACCAGCCGTAGCCGGGAGCACACGTGTTCTGTATCTTGCATACCCTATATCCACCTGAGCGCTTATAAGTGTGTTTTATTGGCTCCTGAGACATTACAAGTGGCGACGAGGATAAAAGTAAGCTTACAAAACATTTACCTACCAGAAAAAGGGAAAGAATGCACGCTGAAAAATAATGCACGTTGAAAGTTGTTTACGATCAATTAAGCGACTATATTTCGATCTGATAAGGATCGTTAGTAGTTTGGATACTGAAGTGAAAACAGAACGTAGTCACGCTGTACCCACCTACATACACGTAAATAAATCGTTACCAAGGTAGATGTTTACAGGTAATGATTACTTTGTTGCCTCAGTTTCGTAGGATTAAGTAACGAAAAATAACAATTCTGCTTCGATTGAGGTAAGCAACTGATAAGCGTAAATGTTACAAAGGCCATGCAGTGAGTGTTGTTTACAACAAAACAAAGGGCCATGCCTGGATAGTACGCAATTATTTTTTATGTGTTGTAATGCAAACAGTAAATTATTGTTAATTATTATTATTGAGTAAGTACTTTCATTTAAATAACAAGATTGAGAGAGAGAGTTATTTGCACGCTTCTTATTTTAAATAAAAATAGTAACCAATTGTTATCGTAAATCTTGGACATATTTAACTTTTTGTTGTAAATAACCTACATACCCACTTATTGTAAATATAAAACAAAATCAGTAGATCGATACTATTTTAATCAGGGCACTGGTTTTGCTAGGATCAATTGTTTGCATTTCGTCACGCAAATACTATCCGCACATATGACCATGCTTAAAGAATAAATGTGAGGACAGACCGGGAAACGTTAGTGTAAGCATCAATAATGGCTCACACGACGACACGGTTGGCACGGTGGTTCGTCGCGTGGTGGACGAGCGATCAGCTGCTGCGCTGCGTGTCGCGGGTTCGATTCCCGCACAGATTATAACGGAATTTTCATGAGTGAGTATGCATTTCAGAAATTTAATTTGATAGATCGGATATCTTTCCGTTGTCCGTAATGTTGTGCGGGGAGCACTGTGCACGAATCCCCCATGACTGGATATTGTACTACACCCGAGCATGGGTGTTAGTCACGGATGGCAGTGTCGTGGATCCATGGCGCTACGGTATAAATGACTGCGCCATTCGCTGCTGAATAGAACAATCAAGGGTGTAGTGTAGACAAAATCAATCTTGTCAATTTATGTATTAACTTTATAGATGTACTCTTTCTTTTTTTGAGTTTTATTTTTCTATTAACTCACACACTGTTTTATTAATGGTTCCAATATTTGTAAATAATTATGTGAGTACCTTGTACTTATTAAGAAAATGAAAAAGTTTACCTCTGCTGGTATGCTTTGAATTCTATAAGCAGTATACTCTAGGTGCATCAACCTCACATAATTATATTAAAGTTAATTTTTATATTCAAAATATTGTAAAACATTTATTTGAAAAGAGTATCTATGGAGTTTCTTGTCCGTTCTTCTCCATAAGAATCTACCTTTGCGAACGGACAGTAGAGTCACCTTATTTTGTATACATAGTATTTGGATATAAATGATGACGATCAAAAGAGCCGTTTGATGGCCTTATTGAAATGAACGTTTTGACTTAGACTTTTATAAAAGACAGTTTGGGAAGCAAGTGAAGAAAAAAGGGAAAAGTATGGTATATACCTGGAAATAGCGGAAAATTATTCATGAAAAATGTATTGAAAATCTGTAATATAATGCCTATTTAAAGTATTAATAATATTTACAACATCCGATGAGTTACCAGTCATATTATAAAGATTTAAGTTTTGATGTGATTTTGAACTAATTTAAATCAATTAAAATAAAGATGGAATGTAGTGTATGCACGATGGTGGTGGCGCGTCATTCATTCACCAGCCGTAGCCGGGAGCACACGTGTTCTGTATCTTGCATACCCTATATCCACCTGAGTGCTTATAAGTGTGTTTTATTGGCTCCTGAGACATTACAGATTGATATTATCTTCCTAATGTGGCCCTGTTGTTTCAAACCCATTTGTCAGATTGGATCGGATTGAGCACATTTTATCACAATATTTGTTTAGTCAGAATTTAAATAACTATGAAAAATCATCTTGTTCTACAAAATGTGTATCTAAAAGATGTTACCTACCTACCTATTGTGTTTTGTTTAGAGTCATAATTATGGCAAAGTTTATGGATTTAACAATTATATCAAGATAATGACTATGGTTTATTTTTTTGTTGGTTTTTATTAGCTGTAAGTCCTATAATAATTTTACCTAGTATATTCATTAATATTCACGTACACTACTACTAACAAAGGTTTTATTAGTGTATACTTTCGAAATCACAATCGTCGTAAGGGTTTATTAAAATACAGTTATGTGCAGTTTCATAGACTACTTTATTTTAAGTCATGCAAAATTTATGCGAGTATTTTTGCATTGGGAAACGTAGCACGTCAAACTTTAACCTTGTTGGTACGCATTAACGCGTAGTAACAAGTACAAGAAATTGCAAGTCTAATCATATTCGCAAATTCACATCAACTCTCAACTTATCGGTCAGTTTTCGTATATCTTGCACTTGCAGACGAGTCTTTCCAGGTGACATCTAATGTCAGATGTGAGTGTTTTGTTTAACATGATCAACTTCTATGAACAAGACTTCTAAATTAACTGCAGTCATACGTATAAACAGACATTTTCTTGACCGTCTTTGGTCTATCTGTATTATTAGGAAACGCAGCCTTATCCTGAGCTGCTATTAGAATTAATGCATTACAATTGCATTTTGTTGCTAATGCACAAAAAAGGTCAACTTGGAATAATTGCCATATTTGGAATGAGTTTTATGAAAACATACCTTTAATCCCGTTGTCCCCGTATGCCATATCCCGTCATGGGGCAGCGGGACGTGATTAAATTTATTTTCCGTTGTCCCCATAACGTACATTCGGCTAACGGGGAAAACGGGAAGTAAATCATATTTCTGGGTGGTTTAAAAAAAATAACCACAAAGGTGATGGCGGGGTCTGCTTGCTCGCTTCGCTCGCTCACTTGACCTCGCCATCCCCTTCCAACCTAACCTGTCCGAGTCGGGTTGCCCCAAGTCCCGAGCTCACTTCGCTCACTCTTGCACCAACATCATTTGAAAAGTATATTTAATTATTACAATAAATTAACAGGAACAACGGGAAGTAATTTTTATTATTTTATTAAATTTCCTTCGTACCCTTTAACGGAGATATGGCCTACGGGGACAACGGGAATATACTAAAACATATATTTCCCGTTGAATACCCGTTGAATATATGTACCAAAACATGTATTACATGAAAATAATTTATAGACTTACTAGACTATCTGATGAATACATATTTGTCAAGGTGGCGGATATTATAATAAACAAACAGTTTAATACCGCTCAAGCACTGTCAGCACACCGGTGTACCGCGGGATTTATTTATTACATGATTTGGAATTCTCACATGTCAGTGCTTAAACGGTTAAGCGTCATATTGTCTCGGCAGTAGATTTTTTTTTAAGGATTGGTAATCATCAAATGACTCCTTACGCTCTGGGCGGAGCGGGAGGGAGTGTCAGACTCTTAGAACCCATTCGTGTTCCTCCTAATGCCCTTTGCGTTCCAGGGCCGCGGTGACTCTTTCGAAAAAATTCCGCAAGAACTTTGTTATCTACGAAATTTCCAAAGCTCATCCTTATCCGACGAACTTTATCGTAAGGCGTCATACAATTGAACTCCGCTCTGGGTGCGAAGGAGCGGAAGGGAGTATCAAACTCTTACTGGTTAAAACCCATTCGTATTCCTTCTATTGCCCTTTGCGTTCCAGGGCCGCTGTAAATTTTTCGAACAAATTCCGCAACCCTGGCAGTCTCTGGCTCTAGCGGGCCCCAGCGTCTTCGCTGACAGCTCTTTCTGGCGCACGTGGAACACAACGCGCAGTAGACTCAGGCCTGTTCTGATCGTATGGCGAGCTACTCATTGCTCTCCAGCTATTGATGCCTGCGGACGGCGGTCCGCAGGCTGCCTACGTGGTTGCACACTTGGCAGAGGAAGCACCTCAGAGGTCTGGGTTCCAGCAGTTTGACCTGTGTAGAAACCCAACCCACCAGGAGCCTTCGGCCCTCCAATATTATCTTAGCCACCGACACGGGGCAGCTCACCACAACGGTTCCCATGCCCGTGTGGTCAGGATGTATGGTGCTTGCCTTCACCTCCTCAGAGAAACCCCCCGTCCTGACGACGTCGGCCACCACCTTCTCCTCCGTGACAGAGTCATCCAGGCCCAGAATGCGTATGTCCATGCACTTCGCGGGCCTTGACACTCGGCCATCGTCCGCATTTGACGCCCCCTGTAAGCCAACTTCTTGGAGCCCGACTAGGTCTGCTCGGAGTTTTGCGTTTTCATTTTGGAGAAACTCCGTGGCGGCCACCAAGCGGGTGACCTCTGCCCGCAGCTTGGACATTTCGTCCGACGGAGGCCCACCACAATTAGCCTCAGCCGCCAGAATGGAAACCAACGCCGCGCTTAGGCCTTGTTTTTAGAGGCCTGCGTCCACTTCAAGGCCACATTGCGGACTGCAGCCTCCACGACCTCCGCAAACCTGACCTTACGCTCCTTATTGGAACCGCTAGCGATATCCGGCTCATCGCCGGAAGAAGCCGAAGGGATAGCCCTTCGACCGGTCGCTCTTGGGTGGCGCCCCTCCTCCCATGCTTAGCGGCTCGCTGGGCTGTCTCCTGGGAGGTGAGCACCCTCCACTTGCTTCCTTCTCGGCCCTTACCTCCCCTACTGGTGGGAATTTTTCGGGCCAGCGGCCCACTTTTCGTTGGAGGACAAACCCTGGTCATCCTCTAGTCTGGGCCACCTACGGAAGAGCCTGGAGTTCTCCGCAGCAGCCCCCATTCCCTAACGACGACAGCTCGCTGAGCTGATGCCAGATACAGAGTCGTAAGAGTCTAACCCCGCACCTGCACGACGCTCAAACGAGCCCATCTTCCAAAACTGGGCGCCTTGACCAGTGCCATATGCTGCGGCAGGTTATACAGAAGACCGAAGAGTATAATCTGCCCCTCTGCCTAGCGTTTGTGGACTACGAGAAAGCCTTCGATTTGATCGAGACTTGGGCTGTGCTGCAGTCTCTCCAACGGTGCCAGATCGACTGTAGTTACATCGAGGTGCCTAAGTGTTTGTACGAAAACGCCACCATGTCAGTCCGACTTCAGGATCAGACTTCGAAACCTATCCTCCAGCAGCGGGGTGTGAGGTAGGGAGACGTCATTTCTCCGAAACTGTTCACGGCCGCAATGGAGGATGTCTTCAAGGTTTTGAACTGGAGAAGGCTAGGCATTCATGTCAATGGCGAGTACATCACTCACCTTCGATTTGCTGACGTTATAGTCGTCATGGCTGAGACCATGGAGGACCTCAGTACAATGCTCGATGACCTCAGTAGAGCTTCCGAAAGAGTGGGTCTTAAAATGAACATGGACAAAACCAAGGTCATGGGATATGTAGCACCCACTCCTATCAAGATCGGAGGCTCTGCAATCGAAGTTGTTGACGAGTACATCTACCTGGGACAAACGGTCCAGTTAGGTAGGGCTAACTTCCAGAAAGAGGTCAACCGTTGAATCCGACTCGGCTGGGCGGTGTTTGGGAAGTTGCGTGATATCTTCTCGTCTCACATACCACAGTGTCTCAAGACGAAAGTCTATGACCAGTGCCTGTTGCCAGTGATGACTTATGGAACTGAAACGTGGTCGCTCACAATGGGTCTTATCAGAAGGCTTAAAGTCACCCAAAGTGCAATGTAGAGGGCAATGTTTGGGGTTTCCTTGCGTGATCAAATCAGGAATGATGAAATCCGCAAGAGAACCAAGGTAACCGACATAGCCCGAAGGATCGCCAAGCTGAAGTGGCAGTGGGCAGGGCACATTGCTCGCAGAACTGATGGTCGATGGGGCTGAAAAGGAAGTGGCGACCGCGTACCGGATGACGCAGCGTTGGTAGGCCTCCCACAAGATAAACCGATGACCCGGTGAGGGTCGCTGGTGGCCGATGGATGCGAGACGCATAGGACCGGTTTTTGTAGCGACACTTGGGGGAGGCCTATGTCCAGCAGTGGACGTCTTTCGGCTGAGATGATGATGATGATGCAATTTGATGTGTTTTGATAAAGTCGCATAAGTTTAGACGACAGAGTAGTTTGTGAAACTGTGCATAACAAAGTTTCAAATTTATTATTTCATCACAACAATTATGAATTCTTTTAGAATTATGAACCTCGTTTGACCCTCGTTTGTACACTCGTTCTAGTTTTTTTAATAATTTCAGGTAAGTATGTAACAGTTTCATAAACTACTAATAAAACATCAATGCAGCTCTTTCGTCTTTGCTGAAATAAGACGATTTTGTGAAAAATACCGATTTGCTGCAATCATTTCAAGAGCAGCACATTGTTGCATGATTTTATCTATAAATAAAAAAATGGGTTAGTTGCACCATTTGTAATTCAAGAATGATCTTTTTTTTATTTTCCTTCACCCTGAATAGCAGAATAAATATTTTAAAAAATTGGAAGAATTCACGAAACACAAGTTATGAGCAAAATTAATTTTCTCATGCATTTTGTACTCTGACTGATTCTGACACATGAGAGAAACAAAACACGGATGACGATTCTAATAGTTGAACTTAACTGAGTGCGGCAAAAAAGATGCCACTTTATTAACAATTAAAAAGATAGGTAATAAATAACGTCTGATTTGTTTAATTTTGATAAATTATGGTTTGTGTTTGTACATTTTCCATTATTAAACAACTTTCAGGAGAGTTACATTTTTGCCTGAAAACTTATATGACAATTTCTTACATCTCGGAACCCCGAGGTAGTATTGTTTTAATTTTCTCAATATAAATAAACATGTTAATTAAAATCCATTTAGCATTATTTTTGTCAAGTTAATATTTTTGCTTGAAGTACAAAGTCAAAAAATAACATTCTTTAAAAAAAAGTACAGTTCCGTGGATGAAAAACGTTTAATTTTCTTACCTACTTGTACAGCTCAATCTGTTCTACAAATGTCCCAAACTAACATGCCAGTTAATATTTTTTCCCAACGAGTTATTATGAAATTAAATGTTTTGCTAAAAAAAACGAACATCCGGGGGTTAACTTTTCGCGGGATGCATTTAAACATACTTCTCTGCTTATACTCTAAACATTAATGGCAAAAAATCGGAGTTAAGAATTAATGCTAAGTTTGCCTTATTTTCGGCGTAATTTGACCGGACTACGGATGGGTCATGCCGGTATTGATGTACTCTTTCGGCGTACTCAAATGGACTCAAACGGAACTTGACGCCCTGGATAGGCGGGTCCGTACACTGCTAACTGCACATCGAATGCATCACCCACGGTCGTCGGTAATGAGACTGTATAATGTATATCCCGCGAAAGTGTGGAGGTCGAGGCTTTTTAAATGCTAACTCTGTCTGTCACATACATATCTATGTGACTGTACTTCAGCGCTTTACCTAAGCTGTTATCTGTACATAAACATTGACATTGCAAATGAATGTGTCGTTATATAACTCACGTTCAACTTAGAAATACACCTACAGTGTATATTGATAAGAATTATTATTATATTATACTTTGTTTACCAAAGGATTTGTCGTATTTGTTAGGTTTTAACTTGAGCTAAAATCTAGGTTATTTTTCTGCGCGTTTCGTCCCTGCCAGCTTTATTTTCTTTGTAAATTCACATTTTCAATACATTTCTCCGGATTGTGTTTAGTATTTGCACCTATCATAAAATTCCTACATGGAAATCAAACTATTTAGTATTTGCACCTATGATAAAATTCCTACATGGAAATCAAACTATTTAAATTAAGTTAAGTAGGTACTCTAATTTCAATATCCTACTAAAAAAAAAATCCAGTACGGTACCTCCAAGAAGATATCTACTGTTACCGGGATAAAATCAATAACCGGCTTATTCGTGATTATAAAGGATATAAACTATAACAATAATGAATTACTTGTACATTATTTATAACTTATAAAACTGCCTATGGCTTGACAGCCCTTCTCGTGTCTGACATAATATTCGAAATTATGTCTTGTCTTGTCAATGTGTTCATCATGTGGTCATCAGCCTATGTATATGTATGTATGTTTGTTTCTTTGTGGCACTATAGATATCGAACGCGGGGGCCGATTTTGATCATTGTTACGTCAATTGATTCGTCTTAATTTTCCGAGTGCTATAGACATGACAGTAATCAAAATACAATATGGCGACCAACAGAGCCATATTGTGAAAAAGAAAAAAATGAAAGTCATCGAGCTATATTAAGTGTGGTATCAAAATAAAGGTTTCGAAGAGGCGATTCCAAAAATATAACTCACTAAAATGTAGAAAATAAATAAAAATAATATTTTCATAAAACCCGACTGTAAAAAACAAGTAAAAAGTTCCAAACAAGACAAGGAACAAACCAAAACCTACATTTCAAGTAGATACCCACATCTCCACAGAACCAGAACGTTGTTGTAGATAGTCTGCCATATGCAAAACAGTTTGTTTATCGTGATATCTAACTGCTATCTAATCTGGGCGAGAACTCGAGACGTCTCACTCGACTCGAACTGGATGCGCAGGAGTGGGTGATATTGAGTAGGCGATGGATAGCTTTGCGTGGGTAGGAACTTATCTGTGAGAATTTTTTGAGACACGTGTATAATGTTTACGATGTCAGAGTGATCTTGTTCAATAGGAAAGTTATTTATCTCCTATTTTGCAATCTCTAAAACGCACTGAGGCTTTGCTGTAAGAAAACTTAAATATGTGTTAATCTCTCTTATGTAGGTAAGTACATAAGCTGTCCTATTAAAGGTTAAGGCCCATATACCAAAACAGAACTCCGACTCATCTCGAACTCCAACTACGTCGGAACTGGTCATAAATTGAAGTTTTGCTTGATCATTTCTCGAGTACAAAAACGTCAATTATAGACAAGCTTTCATTGTCGTTTTCGTGCTCATGTTGCAGTTGGAGTTCGAGTTGAGTTGGAGCTAGTTTACGTTACGTTTTGGAATATGGGTCTAAGAGTTTGTCAACTGTCAAAGAACCTTTGTTTTGGATTACGTAGGTACTTATCTAATTAAAAAAAAACCCATCGCATAAAATCCTATCCAATAAACCGATTGGCAAGCACATCACCAACTAATAAAATCATCATAGACATGAATAGGTGCCCATCAACCATCTCGATTTTTCCTCTACACGTGGAATCAGCTTCCATTTTCCTTTGAGTACACCGATTAGCGTGATGTTTGTTTCTGACGTTGTGCTAACACACCTCGTGTTTGTAAGTTATTACTGCACGAGTGTGAAATGTCTTCGATAATTGACTTTGTTAATCAGCATGTCTTGGTCTTCCGTTTTTACAAAGTTTTGTTTGGTTTGAGTTGTTTGCTACTTCTGTATTTATGTCATGTATCATGAATTATTTATCTTGGGCGCGATCGAGGACATTTTGCGATGTTGGTTCATTTATATATTTTGTTTTAATTATGTAGCTTTCAGTATAACCCCACGTGAAATTCGGTAATCATACCACTGGAACTTACTACATCCAACAGCTTAAAAGTTACCTGTGTTCAAAATATTGAAATCCATTCAGCCGTTGACGAGTAAATGATAAGAACAGACTTCCAAATTTATAATATTAGTAGAAAGTAGGATAGAATTAGCTGGAAGAATGCTTCTATTCGATCTTACCAAGAGTTTGTGAGTGGCAACAAGACAAGGCCCAAAGAAAAACTAGGAATATCTAAAGTTAGGGAAGATTCTAGACATAGTTGATACCTACAACTACAACATAGCTGCAATAAAATTTAATCTAAGTAGGTAACCATCATTGACGCAGTATGCATGAATATATCGCTTGATTTAACATCAAGTGCAATTACAGAAGCAACATCGATAGATACATAGTTACGGCTATTTTGCAATACAACACGACCACATAAGCTTAATAGATAGCCCTATATACTGGCGAAGTTAACTGCCAATTAAATGTCAAATGCAGAACAGGAAATAGGGTCAATAGGATTCAGGGGTGGATTGGGACTTTTAACTTCATTCTCTTGTACTTTCAATATTTACAAAGAAATACCTACCAAAGGAAAACCTTTCAAAGGTTGCACTAGCATCCCCTTTTGGTACATTTGAAAATAGTTGCATATTTTCCCGCGGCTCAACACATTTTGGTCGCTTTAACACAAATCATGCGCGCGACAGATGATCTCCATATTAGCTATACAAACACACAGATTAAATATTATTTGCTAACACGTTCAGCCTTTATGCCTTTGCCAGGTACATATTAAAGATAAACACGTGTGTTTCCTGTATAATGTTTTAGAAATAAATGTGTAACACAATGGTTGCGATTTGTTTAAATTTTGCAATTGTTAATTTTAATGTGTCACGTTGTATCGCATGCAGTAAGTAGGTAGTGGAAGAGCTGTTTGCGAACTTAGTTTTATAGTATGCTATTTATTTTTATTACAGTTTAGTTAACTAAAGGAGGAGGAGGTCGTCGCTAAATAATAACAGCCGCATGGATCGAGGTCGATCTGTGGATGGGTGAACATCCTAACATACCCAGATTACCCCGTGCATCATTTTTTTGACGACATGGTTGGTGTAGTGGTTGAGCGTTTGACTGCAGCGCTTCGTATCGCGGCTTCGATTCCCGCACGGAACAAATATTTGTATGGCCTACAGATAGTTGTTCCGGGTCTGGCTGTTTGTGTATGTGAGATTACATGTTTGCAAACGCACCCACGATACATGAGAAATTCCTAGAGTGAGACAAAGTTTAAAAAAAAAATGTAGATCTTTTGCAGTCGTTACGGCATCGTTACGACATCTTTGACAATCGTCGTTATACTCTTATTTCAGCCAATTTACACAAAACCAAAGTGAATTATGCACCACCATTGACAAAGCCGAAGTTTATGAGTTCGTCGCGTACAGACGTACAGACACGGCGAGGGGAGTTTAATGGGAGTTGCAATGCATCATAATTATGCTAAAAAATATGCTGTTGGATTGAAATAGCACCTAAATCCTCTCAGTGCTAAAGGTTCGTTGCGATCTTCACAACAATTGATGCTCATTACTGTTTCATTCATCCGACATTCAACAATGAATTAACTGTGCCTTCTTACTAAATTAAATTAACTCATCATCATCATCATCTTATCAGCCAATGGCCGTCCACTGCTGAACGTAAGCCGAAAGAACCAACCATCGTGGTCTTGAGCAGTCCGCATCCATCCGCTGCCAGCCACCTTCTTCAAATCATCGATCCATTGTGCCGCAGGGCGTCCCACACTACGTTTGCCCATATTAAATTAACTAAGTCCGATTAAAAACCAATCATATAAAAGTAATTGCTTGATCTCTCTTGATCACTGGGGCGGTACAAATCACAAGTACCAACGTATTCACAAGGTCTTATAGTGTGCAACTGTGCACTGGTATTGAAGGGCAAGTTACTGCATTTTAATGCAAGTAACTAGGCACCGGGAAGTGGACGTTAATTAAAACTGAGGCAATATACCATAGACCACATGCCTAGAGATGTTGATTGCTAATCAAGCGGCTGCTGCACAGGTTATTAGACGGAAGAGGTTATGCGCTTTGGCTATTAGTATTGTGGGGTCTTAAAAGTCCAATTCTCCTTATATTTGCCACCGGAAAATTGCAAACGCTGTAAGATTGTAAAATATCGCGTGAAATTGTAAACTCATTTTTCTCAATAAGGCACGGATATATAATTGGAAACTATTGAATTTGGATGGGATTTGTTGTACTTATTCGAAATGAAATTTTTATTTTATTTTATTTATTAGGTAAGGCACACCAACGAAATATTTACAATTATAATGAAAAACGGGAAATTAAAAGTATTAAGTTCTGTGTAAATACATCACTTATAGGTATGCACAACATTCCAGAAGGATCTTAGAAAGAATAAAGATTCATAACTAATTTCAATACTATTCAAATAATAACAAAATTTAACATCGCATTACAAATATGAATTAAACTCTACATAATTTGATAAAAATAAAAGTAAAAGATGTCGTATAAAAGAAAATAATTATGTCAGATGTATTAGAGTACCTATGTCAAATTATAGCAAATACTATTAAATCAATTAAATCAATTACAAAAAGAGAAAAAATATAAAATGGTGTCAGATTAACAGTTATAATAAATTAAATAAAATTCAACACAAAAAAAAAAACTACAGAAGAAAAATTACAATTCATATTTTGAACATAAAAAAAAAATCAATTCAAGAAAAAAAAAAGATAACTCAAAAAGGGGCACAATAGGTATTATTGGCAGGCAGCTGATCACAGGTCGATAGTGATTATTTTATTTTTGATGTTTGGTAGCTTGTCAAAGAAGATATCGATACCGCTGTCGATAGAACAGGCTCTATTATAGCAATCCAACATTCTATTTAGGGGGGCATGTCGACCCAGGTTTGTGCGACATGGTTTTTTTACAAAAGTTCCAGTGGTGCACAATGCTCACATTATATCGAAAAATTATATTCTAAAAAAGATTTATAACAATCTTACGGAGTTTGCAATTATCCGGTGACATATTCATTAGGTTAAAAGTGAAGAACGTTATGCCTTTCATATTCGTGAGTGCTTAAACGTACCCAAAAGAGAATACATTTTCAGATCAATAACATCACTATTTTCCATCTTTCTTTTTTTCTTTGGTCTAACGACCCCACACACCCTAGTGTCAGAGTTTCTTAACCGCCTCAAGGCCTCTGACATGATTTATTTGACGACCGCCATTTGACGGCCATTAGGTACCTCCGGCTTATACGTGCCTTCCCAAGCACGGAATCATCTTTTTATCAGACAATCAGGTGATTCAAACCTGCAGTGTCCTAGCCAAACTGGAAACAACTTTACAAAGTATGCTTCCCGTGGGAATCGAACCCACGACCACCGGGTCACAAGGCAAACGCCTAAACCACTTGACCACGGAGGCAGTTATAACTATTATGTTTTCCATTATGCTATATTTTTAAAGCGTTGCCAGATTTGACCATTTCCATGTGTTTTGGATGAACAGACACAACTAAAGGATGTAATTATATTTCAAACCACGAACTGCACATTTACAGAAGCAAATATTCTAGCTCAAGCATTTTCCCGAAGTAAGCAAAGTAATTACAATTATTTAACTACAAACCGGGTTCGTTAGTTTTGACTCAAAGAGACAAATGTTTACACTGCATGCAAATTAACTGGCGCCTCTCGTATTTGCGAGAGTTTGACACTGAACCTTGGAATTGTTGCCACAGAATTTATTATTTTTAACTACGGTGTAAAAATAAATGGCCCATGAATTATACACATATTCAAAATGGTGGACATAAATCTACTATTAAAATTTGTGTCTATATTCAACATAAAAATAATTTTTTTTTTTCACCATGCGAAATAACTTTTATTTTTAGACTGTATGGTGAATTATCCATCTGTCTTTATTTCTGTAAGAAATTTACAGAATATAATTACTTAAATCATATCTGCCAGGGTCGTGGAACTGTTCGAAAGAGTTCAGGCGGCCCTGGAACGCAAAGGGCATTTCAAGGAACACGGGTGGGTTTTAGTCTGTAAGATTCTGTCTGACATCCCCTCATGCTCCGCCCAGAGCGGCAGAAGCCAACGAAAAGAAAAGGTCCTATTATACCCTGACTTGTTACTGAATAAAATAAGCACACAATTTACCGCAACCCTGCATCATTCCTGCTCCATAAAAACGACCAATCGACTGACATTTACGAGCAACACAGCACTGCCGATATTCGATTTATCCCTCACAAATTCTCGCTTGCTTTTCAGCAACAATAATAAACATTTTCAGGAGCTCGTTCATAAACAAAATTCAAACAATGCGGCAGCAGGCAGCCGGTAAAACAGTTTACTACGCAGCGTAACGGCTATCAAATCAATCATAAAACGGCCACCGATATTCTTGAATGCAGAACTATTGCGTGGTAAAACACGTGATGTGATCACGTGACAGATGCAGTCGAGATTACAAACCATGCTTAGATTAGAAATAAAGAATGAACTGAGTCATTCTCTCACAAACTAAGTAGTAGTTGAGTCTCTTGTCTGTAGTTTGTACGTAGCAACTAAGTTGAACCTGTAATGTGGCCCAATCAGAATTCTTGAGGAACACCTACTGGCTACACGATCGCTATAACTACGTCACACATTTCTTGCCGAAATGCTCAGTCCATATTCGTCTCTTTTTTGGTAAATGAGCTGATGTTTTCGTCCATGTTGCTGACTTTGACTTCGCATTTTTTTTTGTTATTGTCACACAACTGTCAAATTTAAAGTGCAGAATATAATATTATAAAAGTACAAGGCACGTGCTGAGTAACGTTTAGGTTCACTTTAACGTGGCGTTGCAAAAGTGCACATGGCAGAGTTTTGTAGTACAGTTTTGTCGCAGAGCTTACGTAATGCACTGTTGCTAGTGCTCACGTAATATAACTGGCGCTTTAGTTGTAAAGGGCACAGCAGGGGTTGTGCTTTTTGTTGGAACATTATTTGATGTGAATTTTACTTGGTTACAATTTCAGGTTAGATATAGATCTGTGACACAAAGAAATCTCGCTTGATGACCAGACTGATTTTGTAGACTAAGAATAAACTTCTCATATTTTCCTAACCTGATCCTTTATTGTAAATACAAATCATAAAAAAGATACAAATACAATAGGATAGCTTACGCATAAAGGCAAGGTTAAGGTTCTCTAACAGCAAACCTCAGTGCAATTGATAGTTTTGCAAATGACTGCAGTTTACCTGCATAAGTGTACAAGAAGGAGAAGATATATCATGCAACTGACAAGTACCAAATATTTAAAAGAGTCGACTCTTTCAAGCTCTTGATAAATGGCAATCGCTTTCGTTCTCACACTGGGATGCACATAGCATTCTCTCGAGCTCCAGTCGGTTTAAAATTCTTTTCTCAAGCTCCAGTTGGTATAAATCTTCTTTTCTCAAGTTCCAGTTGGTATAAATCTTCTTTTCTGAAGCTCCAGTTGGTATAAATCTTCTTTTCTCAAGCTCCAGTCGGTATAAATCATCTTTTCTCAAGGGTCCCAATCTTTATTAAAGCCTAGAACATCTCATATTGGATATTCTAATAGCTGACACCAGATAAATTTGTAATAGCGGTCATTGGCCAACCTACCTGTAATACATTATTATAAATATTAAATATTATACATATTATACAGATAAATTGTATACAATACAATTTATCTGTAAAAAGTCACCTGTTCAACCGCTATCGCCGGTAGAAAGTCACTTTATCAAGGGCCTCTTAACTACATAGTTAGTTATTTGTAAACAAGTCGAGTTATTGAGAAAAACAATTGCTAATATATTGAAAACAATGGACATGCGGCTTCGATACGTTTTTGTTATATATCTTATTTACATAGAAGTTGTGTTTACGTTTGTCATTGTTTATTCTTGATCGCTAAATCAATTACCGGAAAACTGATTGGTTATTGTCAATCATTTATTGATATTTTGATAATGGTACCTATCTGTCTGATTTGATTAGATCACACGCCTGGGTACGCGAAGTTCAAAATATACCCATCCAAAAGTTTAAGAGTGTAATCTATTTCTAAATTGAGATTTGAAGTTGAGAATTGAAATTGCGTTTAGAAAACCCTGGCGTTATCGTACTAATGCACTGTACGCAGAATATAACCTTCTTAGCGTGAGACAGCTTTATATTACCTCGGTACTGCTCCGCTTTCACAAACTTGCGAAGACCACAGCGCGAATCTCTTCCAGAACTATTAAGTGGGACACACCGAGAGCTCGTTCTGCTTTTGCTCGTCAATCCTTCGCTTTTATGGGACCCTTTCTGTACAGTAAATTATTTAAAACTAATAAAACTATAGTGAACCTGACATTATTCCGACTTAAAACCACCATCGAGAAATGGCTTATACCCAAAGACTATGCCCATATCGAGAAGCTCTTAAACATTGCTATTTAACATCACGCGCACACCAACAAACACAGCCATACACGTACCATACCTCACACTCACACACCATCACACCCACACCCACACCATCACACAACCACTCACACACATACCATCACACACACAAACACCCACATTCGTCTTCTATTTCATTTTCATTTTTTTTTTTTTTTTTTCATTAAATTTAGAAACAACTTTTATTTTATTTATATATATGTTTAGCTACAAAATATATACTTACATAGAAAAATATACATAAACAATGAATATACACAATAAATGCACAATTTTTTTTTATTTGTATTAATCTTAATCTAAAACGGAAGGAACTGGACCTCACGACACAGGGTATCCTAGTGTGGGGGCCAGTGATATATTGTTCTTTTTTTGTATCTAGGCCTAGTGATATAAAACGTGTATAATAATATATTGTACTAACGCTTGATTCAATAAAGATTATTATTATTATTATTAATTTGTGAAATTCTAGAAACTTTAATACTATATTTTGACAAGATCTCCTGCTAAAGTAGTTTAACGAAATACCTAGATTTAGAAACGGGAGGAATGAGTGATGAGGAAACGCAAGGCCAAAACACATACACATGCATGGTTAAGACTAGTACTATGCCCTTTTTAAAAACTGCCTTTGGCGTGGCATCAATATGATGCGTCATGGTGAGCTATTGTGCTGTTTAGGCAAAACAACAAACCTAGCCATCGTGACATTTATAAATTCAATCTTGTCAAAATCTAAGTACCTACTTATTTTTCTTCATAATCTTAATCTTATCATTACCTATCTGACGAAAAGTTTACTTTTCTTTGTGCCATTGTGTTCTATGATTCATTTTCATTCAAACTGATTGTTACGTTTTTTTTTTCATAGTTTCATTCAATCATAGGTTTCATTACATTCAAAATTCAAGTTATGCAGCAATGAAACCGATGAATAAATGAATTAAAATCAATAGTCATTTATTCAAATTAGGCTGAGGACCAGCACTTTTTTAACGTTGAAGACAGTCTTCCAAAACGGCCGGTACCGTCACCATTTCTTTTATGCTAACTGGAAATGAAAAATACATATGTTGGTTATTGTTTACTTATTTTACATTTAGTAGTTTTTTTTCACGGGTTTTTGAAGTAATTTTGGGCAATTTTGACTAAGGGGAAATATCTTTTAAGAGTTGGTAACACTGTGACAGATGACATTTAGGCATTTTGCTGATGCCACTTTGGTATGTTTCTATTGTTCTCATAATTATTATAACCTCAAAATCCGAAAGCGTTTTGGAATTTTAACGATTCTCAGAAGTGTCCGCGATTTTAATTTAGTTTCAATCGAATATATGCATTATTTAGAACACAGAAAGTAAATTCACGTCTCTGTTGGTTCTTAGGTGAACGATGTATGGACGTCGAAAAATGTTCTTTCAGAGGGCCTACTTGTTTGCGACCCAAAATATAAAACACCCTCAATCCTGCATACTGCATTGTGCAAGTCAACCTCAACATTCATCAATTGTTTTACTGACGTCACAAACCTATCTTCACCGTTGTTCTAATTTCAAAATGCTTTACAACTGCAACTGTTTTTTATTCTAGTTCTATTGTTACATAAACGGTAGGTATTTTCCTTAAAACGTCACGTTTATCAGCGTGTAATTGAAAACAGGCCGGCAAATGGGTCGCACTCACGCGCAGGCTTATCTGTTTTATGTAGTTTTATACATATTTTATAATGTGTTTTATTGTTTATTATTTAATTATTCGTTCGCATTGACCGGTGTCTGTTTTTGGCATAATGATACAGTTATCTGTATTGTCTAATATTATGCGATAGATAAGGTCATTTTCATTTGGCTCGTGTGTCAGTTTTCACAGAGAATTGGAAGAGATTTCTTTAGAAGGAGAAGTGACTTTCTTAGTTATTTTTATCAGATTATCAACTACTGGCATTCGTTCTATTATTTTACTCCTTGTACGTAAAGTTTCTGCAAGAAAATCACACTGGGCTATAGACAAAGTGATAATATACTAATATATTATCACTCTGTCTATAGCCCAGTGTGATTATCCAAATGACAAAATGTTAGAGAATTTCCACGTGACATGTTGGTAGAATTTTTGACAATAGTTATCGCTGGTAAAATGGGCAAGTTCTCGTATGTTTAAGAAGCATTCCCGTCGCATTCGCATCGCAGTTGCAAACTGTCAAATACAGATCTAATCTTGAAAAAAATAAGTTGATTGAAAAAATCTCCCTGTGCGGAATTTGTTTGAAAGAGTCACCGCGGCCCTAAAATGCAAAGGGCATTTGGAGGAACATGGATGGGTTTTAGTCAGTAAGTCTGACGCTCTCTTCCGTTCGGCCCAGAGCGAAAGAAGTCATTTGATGATTTCTCATCCTTAAAAAAAAAGCCACCACTGAGAACTAAGTTATTCAATAGGAAAAAGTTTATCTATTAAATAATGTAATGTAGTTAATAACTGTTATAAGACAAATTAGAACCCACACGTGTGTCGTTGGTATCTACATACGAAAAAATATTATCAACAAAATGAATTAGCATTCACTTGGGACTGTTATCGATGGTATCAGTCACAAAGCTAGGTAGGTATGTCTTTGTTGGCCATGACAGGCCGTCTGACATTGACAGTAAAGGTCGATGACCCCCAATTTTGGCAAGTTGGACGACTTCGGGAATGCGTGCATGCGGGAATATAGAGAAAGGGAGATGCGAAATGACTGTAGAGATCTTAAACATTTTTTAAAATCTTTTTCAGTGATTTTGCATAAAGTTTGAAGGATCGGTTGATGAATTCTCAATCTTATTATTATGATTATTAATTGACAAAGTTTTCCTTGGATAGTGTAAATATTGGAAGGCAGGATAGGTCTATATCGATAATTTTTACAGTAATCAATCACGGCAAAAGTTGCTGCTGGATGATTAATTAATTACCAAATAAAACTTAGTTTAGGAAAATTGATCAAAGATTTACGAGTATTTTGGGCATATTATTATTAAAGAATAATAAGTACCTATGCGGTTCACTGAAATTCATCTTAATTTAAATTCTGAAGGACCGTAGGCTGTTATGTAATTTTCAATTCTAAATAAATACAAATTATTTAATTATAATTTCAGTCCTATCATACTCGCATTCATTTATCATGTTTTGTATCTAAAATTGCACATAATTATATTTTGCACGCCATAATTAATTACCACCTTTTGTAATTAATTTAAGGCCTCCGGAGTGTTATTATTTATTGTCTTACTAACTTTTACCTGCGGTTTCACCTGCGTTACTTTATATTTTCGCAAAATAAGTACATATAACCGTCTCCAAGCTCCTATCTATCTCTATTTCAAAATGTATCAAAATCGGTTTAGCGGTTAAGGCGTGGAAGTGTTACAAACTCACTATCGCGTATATTTATTAGTTAGAATTGTAATGTATTGTGTATGTTAGGGTTCCGTACCAAAATGGTAAGTCTGTCTGTCCGTCTTTCACAGCTGGACAACTTGAAATTTGGAATAGTATACGACAACGTTTGCCCAACTATTTTGCAAATGAGAAAGAATTTGATGAGAAAGGGGTCTTAAAAATTTGAAGTATGGCTGCTAGCATGTGGGGTATCATAATTATGAAAGAGCGCTATTTGCACAATCTCAAACATTTTTCCTTTTTTTTAGGACGTACAGTTTTCAACTTTTAACGAAAATATAAAAAAATACCGTTCCCCCTTATCTCCAAAGTTTGTATAAAGAAATATCTGAAATTATTATATGTGATAGAAGTTTATGTAAAGATTATTATTATGTCTCTAAATAGCACAATTTTTCAGAAATCATCATGAGGGTACGGAACCCTCAATCCGGGAGTTCGACTTGCTCTTGACCGGTT
The DNA here is from genome assembly GCA_947386135.1 of Melanchra persicariae. Classification (NCBI taxonomy): domain Eukaryota; kingdom Metazoa; phylum Arthropoda; class Insecta; order Lepidoptera; family Noctuidae; genus Melanchra; species Melanchra persicariae. The sequence goes on along the minus strand of OX376652.1, from coordinate 8,121,027 downwards.
TTTTTAAATACTTGATAATATGTGCGTGTTTTCTGTCACAGTAGAAAACAAACCCGGTTTCATGTTTACATATTAAATTGTAGGTTATATAGGTTAGTAGTGATACAGCGATGTTGAGATAAATCACAGTGCATATTGATTTCAAAGCATAATGCTATGCTAATATTACTGTTCTGCATTTTAATCAATGTTAACTGCATTATTAGTATCCATTGAGTAGTTTTCCTTACACTTGGATGTAATGTAGCGTAACCGAGTCTCGTTACAGTTCGCATCAAATAACTGTGCCCCTCTGAAGTTAGCCATTTGCAAAGATCGCGCAGGTGCAGTCACGTAGACGGGAGCAAGCGGGACGCAAGCATGCATCGAACGTAAACGAGCGACTGAGATATAAAATCGCGCCGCAATAATCCCCGCCCCACGCATTACTGGAATCTGTAGCTTAGCAGCTTAGTAGCTTACAATTTAGGACCCATTGGATATTATTAGTGTTAATGTATAATCCATGGCGCTTGGCAATTGGGCTTAACCCAGTTGTATATGTCCCTTGGTGCCTGTTTGGCTTAGCTCTGTTCTGTCTCCTGCTTGATAAGGAGGGAAGTGGAAATTATATTTTTTCCTACTCCTCCGCTGTTATTTTCTGATATAATTCGTTGCGGGATCCAAGACAGTTGAATCGTTTCTCCGGGACTCGTCGAGCTTCATTGACTCGTCGTTTTTCTGGTGGTCGCCACTTGATTCTGGCTTTCAGGAGTTGCAGTGGTTTGGGAATGTGTGGCGGGCATGTCCCAAAAAAAATAACGATAAACGAGCTAGGTTTGTTCATATAAATTTGCACCTGTAAAAATTCATTTTAGTATTCAAAATGCACAGTTAAACTAGCTGTAGGTAAACTTGTTTTGTTTGGTAAAAAATATGTGTTATACTGTCGTATATTTTATTTACTTTTGATTTACAAGAACAGCTGCAGAAAGATTAGGTACACTTTAATTGCGTCTCAACTTACTACGAGTTAAGACTAAAACATGTGGTTAGTTCATTATTACTACTAAGTAGTATTGCAGTTACCATTTGTAACTAAATTAAATATGCTAAACTAGGAGTGATTTCATGTCAATAGGAGTAACCTTCATACTATATAAGTATCTACTCTGTACAGTCTAGGTTTATCAAGCTCAGAAAAAAAACAACTTGATTAGTCTCGCCAATCTACTATACAAAAATTATGTACTATACAAAAATTATATACAACGGGATTTTATTATTAGAATCATAGACACAAGTTATGCAAACACACCGCTCAAAAAAAAAACAAAAATGTATAATATTATATAAAGCAAAAAAAGGAAAATTTTTGCTTACATTTGCATTTTTCTCTCATAACAAAACAAAGTGTAGGGAACCGCTGATTTGTTTCTTTTTTGAGAGCTAAATTATTAGGTTGTATAAAGAGGTAATATTGTTATTTTTATGTCAGCAATATCTACCAGATTTATTTCACTGATAGAGCACTACACTCTCGCTGAGCGTACATTTTACCCCGGAAGAATACACGTTTCTTGTGGAATAGGCCACGAGAACAAACCCTACTAATAAAACAATATAATTATTAACTAAATCCTCTATCTCTTTTGCCCACAGTGGTCTACTGCGACTACAACGGCTCCGGTCGCGCGCTGCAATGGATCGAGGACTACGTAGCAAGAGATGTGCTGCCCACACATGCCACCAAATGTACTGGCTTGACCTATACGTCGGGACAGAGTGAGCTTTACAGGTAATCTACATTATTTTTAAAAAAGAAAAAAAACCTTAATCAAAAGTCAATATATTCAAGGCTTAGGCCCATATTCCAAAACATCAACTCCAACTCAACTCGAACACCAACTCCATCGAAGCTTGTCATAAATTGAAGTTTTTGCATTTGTTTGCTCAACTCTCGAGTCCGAAAACGTCAATTAGACAGCTTTCATTGTCATTTTCGTGCTCATATTGGAGTTGGAGTTCTGGTTGAGTTTACGTTTTTTAATATGGGCCTGAGACTCAGAACTTTTTGAACGTAACGTAAAAGTGTAAGCTGGAGAGAGGAACTAGACCCTTTCCGGAAGGACTGGCCCGCAATGGCAGAGGATCACCGTGTGTGGAAAACGGACAGGGAGGCCTTTCTAATTTAGATTTGATTTAGACGCCTCCAAAACACTCGTCCGTCACTTCTTAGCGTTTTAGCTGGGAAGAAGAAGTGATGCAACAAAGTCGTCAATAAGACAGGGTCGATATCTGTGAAGTCACTACTCTGGTTTTAATAAAATACAAGTTTGGTCAGGAAAATATCATGGAAGAAAGTTTTAAGATTATGCATAAGAAAAAGAAATATGACTGTAAAACGAGAAAGGAAATAGAAGTGGATTTTTTCCTATTATGCGCAATGTAGCTGTTGGGTAACTTAGAACGCGTTTGGGAGTTTTGTTTCTAAACTTTGTTTTCTAGTTACGATTATACTGTCTGCGATATTATCATTATATCACTGGTTAGTAAAAGCAGTTTAAGTTTATGCAACAGAAACCTGGATTCTTACTATTCTTTATTTACCTACCACCGTTTGTATGGTATGAGACTGTAGATTAACGGCCGCTTTCTATAATATATCTCAATCCCAATCTTGATCCCGATCCTTGTCTGTAACCAATCAGCGGCCGAGTTTGTGTCCTTCACCACACTATCCTCACCTTTGATTGGTTACAGACAAGGATCGGGATCAAGATTGGGATTGAGATATATTATAGAAAGCGGCCGAAAGTCAGATAAAATACACCAGCCTCATTTTGTTTAATTTCAAATACAGATTGACGAGTAAAAAAGTTATTTGCAAAATAAATGTCATTTATCAAACAAACGCAAACGCTTGCAGATGAAGAGAATATAGCAAAAGCGTAGAATGTACAATATATAACTACAGAATAAGTATATGACTAGGTAATACGTGAGTCAACCGCCAATCTCGACGGCAGCCACGTCTTCGCTTCGCCGGAGACAAAACAGGTGTCAGTCTCATTGTCTATTGTCTAGTCGAGCACAATAACCAATATACAGGTGGAACCGGTGAGCGATACACTGGCGTTTGTTATGAAATATGCTGGGAACGTGTCAGTGCTTCGAAATTTCCATAAACAGTGGTAAGAGTGAAAGAAAATATTTTTTCGGCACAGACACAAAAACAATAGCATCAATCATAAAGTAAAAGAGAAGAATAGTAGAGAACCGAGCTGATATACCGAAACGGTAGATCGATAAGATATTAGAATAATGATAATCATAAAAGTAACAGAAGATAATCAACAACAAGATACATTTTAAAACCTTCTAATCTAAGAATATATACCAATGAGACGATAGAAGAGTTGTGTAAACACTGAATATAGCTCGAAATGGGAAAAACTAAGATGATATCGAGTATGGAAGGATGTACTTAGCTAGGACCTTTAATAAATTGGGATACAGGCAGAAATGTCGGTCTGTGTAAATTAAGACAAAAATCAGACACCATAATATCAAACTAATGAAATAGGAAACAAACGTCACTCAACTACATTGTATCGCAATCTAATTCTCCTCTTTTCACCCACAGATCAGAATCAAAGTCAATAATCAGGAGCCTAGTGGGTGCCTGCCCCGAAGATGTGGCGGTTGTGGGAGCGACCCTGGTCCGGTTCCTTAGGGCACTGCGACCTGACAAGGTCGTGCTGTTCGTGTCCTCCCGGGAGACGGAGAGACAGATCGCACCGTGGAGGGAGTATGATACTAAGGTAACAAGACAAAGGTTTTTACTATTACAATAGACAGTAATGTTTATGCAGCTATCTTCTGGTCAGACAGAAATGAAACAATTCTTACAGCCACGACTTTGTATCTGTCTGTCTGAACGCGATTAACTCAAAAACTACCGAACGGATTTTCAAACGGTTTTCACCAATAGATACTGCAAAGTTTGGCCAATGAAAGTCTAGGGTCATTCACTCTTATTTTTATACATTATTTCAACAACATAACATGGTCCTAAATTATTTTAGCCAAAAAACAACTTCAAAACCAGACGCACACGAGTACAATAATAGATTGTCACCCAAACGAAAGTTTAATTGAATCATGTTAAAACAATAGACCTCTAGAGTGTTGTCAACTTTAATGCTCAGAGGACAATAAACAAATTGATGGCCTGGCTGGGTTGAACGTTATGTACAAAGTTTTTGAAAAATTCATTAAAATGCTTTATTGTTTTGCTCCGTTCATAAAAATGGCTATCTAAATTTTCTCAAGGGACTTTTACAGGTTCCATTGGACAGGCAAGTTTTAGTTATATGAAACAGTCACAAAAAAAAAAATAGTAGAATTGGGGCCCCTCAGATCTCTTAGGAGTAGCTCGAAAATGATAAAAATAGAATATAAAACATTTGTTCGGCACTGACACAACACAACAGCAACAAACACAGAATAACAGAAAGAATAAAAACAAAAAAATATACAATTGCTCTAAACGTGAAATTCTTGAGTGAAGATATCACGAAGCAGTGGATCAAAAACCTAAATGATATTATTTTTTAAGCAAACCGCAAAAAATAAAAATTTAAGAATTTAAAAATCAAATCAAAACAATTAACAGGAAAATTCTTTAGCAATGTCAAGAAGTTGACACGTTTTAAACTGTTCATTCCATGGTCATATTACTTGTACGCTATGCAGTTGTCATGTGCATTCATTCGCATGTCGCTTATCACGTAGTTCTTGGCGCTAATTCAATGTGCTACCGACGGATTGCGTACGCAAGCTGTTACATGCTCAGATTTAATTTATGAACTGTTAGCTGACTTTGGGTGGAGTTAAGAACGTTTTCCTTTTTTTTGAAAGAACTGTGGTGTTATCATTGCGAAAATGGATGGCGTGGATTATCTTTCCCCTGGGCCCTATAATATAGGACACAATTGGTCAAAAATTAAAACTGCAGTCGTTCCCTGTACTACCAAACGTTCGAATTGACCAAAGTAAAAATATATGGCATTAACCACGTGACATTGCAGTCGTGCATCAATCCTATACATTTTTGACTCTTCGACAATCTTTATCGTGTCTAGTAAATCCTCTGTTCTGGAACAGTGACAGTTAAATACGTCTTGATATGACCTTAGACCTTAAATAATTATTTTCTCTACGTTATTTTATTTTTCATTAAAAACGTTACATGTTCTGCAAATATCAATATGGTATCAATCAAAAGAACAACGTGCAACTATGACGTATAGGCGCCAGTTTCCACTTGTGAGCAATTGAGAATATATTGGGACTGGGCTAGGCACGCAGCAAACGTGCTCTCAAGTGTCAAATTAATTATGGAGTTGACCTAAGTACTGACAAGTCTGCCTTGGAAAAGTGCATCGGCTTTACGATAGACTCAAATAGTGATGAAGAATGAGAATGAAAATATTGTAACTTCCTTAACAAAAGAGAGCAATATTTTTGTCTATTACTGTCTATTGAAAATATTGTTCAACGAGGGTTACGTTGAACTATATTTTCTAAAGAGCTAAAGAAAATAATCATCATAACCATCATCATCATCATCATATCAGCCGAAGGACGTCCACTGCTGGAAATAGGCCTCTCCCAAGTGTCGCCACAACAACCGGTCCTGTGCGTCTCGCATCCATCGGCTACCATATGCAGCGACCCTCACCAGGTCATCGGTCCATTTTGTGGGAGGCCTTCCAATGCTGCGTCTTCCGGAACGCGGTCGCTACTTCAGAACTTTTTCTGTGTCTCCTAAACAAAGGCTATTTTGTAGCCTAGCTAGGAGGGCAGAGGTTCACCCACCTTATTGTAGACTGCAATTTTGTGTTACCTTTTATTATTTAAGTGAAAATTTGTAAATCTACAATCTGTTTATTGAATAAAGAAATTTGAATTGAATTTGATCTTGTGGGAGGCCTTCCAATGCTGCGTCTTCCGGAACGCGGTCGCCACTTCAGAACTTTTCGGACCCATCGACCATCTGTTCTGCGAGCAATGTGCCCTGCCCAGCAAGGAAATAACACATTAAAGAAATACTGACGCTTGTTGCAGATCTATAGTCTTTTGTTTTGCTGTATACTTATAGTAACGAATCCTCTTCTTATTTTCTCTTGGGCGTGGAGATGAATACAAGAGCAGAATCCTTCGGGAATAACATAGAGACTGCAACATGATCCTTTTCCACGTCATTTTCGCAACTGCAAAGATAAATATTTCTACTCGTAAATCATAATTTACTCCACACCTAACTCCGCTACATAATTGCGAAACGTCCAACATTTCCACTCAGACACATCACGACGTGACATACGGCTTGTTAAGTCAACCAGAGTGCATAATAACCAATAGTAGCCATATAGTAGCTAGCTATTAGCTGCTACATATCGGTTGCAACTAAACGCATTACGGCCAGTAAGGCCGAATACGATAACGTGCCCTTGAGTTATGCAACGGAAGCGTGCCGTTTTATAGTTTTTACATACAATGAAAAAATATACGGCCGTCAAATATGGGCGCCGCCGCGACGGGGTAAATAATGTTTGGAACTGCTATTTTATGGCATATTTTATTTGTTTGTATGCTGCGTAGATTGTTGGTTTCTTATGCAACGATATTGCATTTGAATGTCACGTGTGTTAATTGAGAATGTTTGGCAGAGATGTACTTCGATATTGTTGTGTTGGGGAATCATAGATCTGGTGATTTCCGCAGAAGATGTCAAAGTTGTGTACTGCGAAGTATATATATAGCTGTTGGGTTTTAGGAAATCCACGTTGATTTCGGTAAAATGTCACTTTTGTATTTGACAAAAATCTCACTGCAGTATGGTCTACAATGATTCTAATGTGAGTGAAGCAGTTGGCGCTTGTACGCGCCTGGGTTTCTGTAATTTCTCCCTCCAGGGTAAAATAGGAGATTACATGAACATGTGGTGGAGCATCTCAACTGCAGGCACAAGAGAGCAGGAGCTTTAACACTTTGGGTTTATCCCACTTGTTGGAGTGCCCCAATTACCCTGACACCTTCACTATTGAGGACCTAGTGAATGCCACTGATGCTGTTATAAAAGTGGCCACTTACTGGGACCAAACTCTTCAAGGTTGCCATCGATTCGAAAAGGAGAATAATTCCAAAATCAAAATGAAACGAACACGCACAGCCCAATCACCCGTATATTTCCGTATTATGCAAAACGCATAACACTGGACGGACTGCGCTTACGATCGGCAAATTCCTTTATTTTATCAACAAAACTATGACTTACGTCGTTTTCACACGTGACCTGCATATGCGGTACTTATAACTGCCCTTGTGCTATATCTCGAGCCTGACAGGTGGTTGCAAGGTCTAGCTTGGGCCTTAAGGTCAGTTTCTGGTCGATGAAGTTAGAGAATTAGATTGTATATTTCTACAATTGGTATTAATTTTTTTTTTTTTTCTTTTTTTTTTTTTTTTTTTTTTTGTATTGGTATGTAATGTCGTATGGTTGTTTTTCGAACTTTATTTATCGATCAGGTTGACGTTTGACGACTCAAATGTTAAACGAAATTACAGACGTATCAACGAAACGCATTTGACTGCCTTTAGCACTTAAAAAAGACTTCTTTCATCTCAATGCCTCAACGAATTTCGCTAACCCATATATCGTGTGTAACCTTTAAAACCGTGCGTGGGTGTGAGCATATCAGTCGATACACAGTCTATCTCATTTCATCCCTGGATCAACCTTTACTTTCTCTTTTATGACTTTTCATACCTTGATATCATTTTATATTCAGTATTATCGCGAAAGGGTATGTTCTATAGGTATACTTGCATTAGATTGTCCTTCGTCAATTTCTTCATGTGTGATCTTTTAAGTCATTCCTGTTTTCACTATGATTCCGTTTTGTCATTGAGTCGTTTTCTTTCCTTAGTTCTTGCTTCTTTTTCGATCTCATTGACTTTTCTGTTCATATACTTCTCTTCCTATTTATCTTCTATGTCACTGCTATTAATAGTAGTAACAGTATTATCCCCTGATTGATTCTTCACGCTTATTATCTCGTTAGGTATTTACCCATCATATTGAGGAAGTGATTTGACGATTTTTATTTGAACGTCAAAATGTTATTCATGTGTGAAAATACATTAACGATCTCGTCAATTTTTATATTGCAGATTTTTTGATAATTGACTTCCTGTTTTTATTCCTGATAAATATTTTTCGATATAATTATGTCGATGTATTTTCAATATTTAAACTCCCAGTAAATTTTAAATTGAGCTGTCTGAAATTTCAGTTTCTGTTGCTGGTTTGCTGTGTAAAAAATTATTTTTATCGGTCCTTACAGAAACTATGCGCTTTTATAGAACGGTATCTCGTTTATAAAGGAGTCTCCTATATTTACATACAATCTTCAACCGTCTGGTTGAACGTCTGTTTTGCAGTTACTGACACCTTCCCAAGATAAACGAATGACTAATTCCATATAATTTTCATATTAATAACGTAAAAGTCGTAAAACATTATCTCCGTGTTATATGGTTGCAATTATTTTATAATAATCATCACTCGTAAAAGTTTTATGATTATTAATGTCACATTTGTGTCAGTGCTGGTCAAGTTTACCGACGGATTGTTTGCCAACGTGATCACTTTGTTACGGGCGATATAGTTGATTCTATTAGCATCATCTTACAATGTTTACAAAGCAACTGTTTTCATCTTTTAGTACCTCTACTGTTTACTGCCATAGTTCACTTGGCATTGTAATAATTTTCAATGTATTTGGAACATTGTTGCGGCTCTGCTCATCTTGTCTTTTCTGCCCAAGTTCTTTGTCTGAATATCTGTAAGTTTATTTCTCTGTCAATTTTCCTTCCTCGTGTTTTCGAAGAAGATGATTAAGGCTTTGTGAAGGATCTTCTACAACAGCTGATACTTTATACAATGGGTGCAATATCGTAACTTTTTCTTATAATATTATTTCCGATATTGTTATTCTAACATTAATCACGACGATGATTGTGTGGTGTCTAGCGAGATTAAACGTGATAGATTACATAGTTCCAGAAATTTAGATTTGAACTTTTTTCTCTTTTAAAAAAGACAGATTGCTATGTTTGGAGCAAAAATATTGTCAGCGGGCGACAATAGATAGACTGACATAATGTTGAACACCGAAACATTTGTTATTTCTTGAATTTGTAATAGAAATACTTTGGTGAGCGTTAGATTTATTACAGAACATTAAACTATCCACAAAATAATAAGTTTCAAAGGAAAATTTTTGCTTCAAAAGATATTTCTAATTGTTACGCAATACAATTTTACTTCAAAGAATACAATTTTAATTCATACTATGTGATTCTTTTTTGGATTTATGATTATTATGAAAAAGTTTTACGCTGTACTGCTAAGTGCTTTCGGAGTCAAATTTTAGTCACAATAATCTACACTAATCTACACTAATATTATAAAGAGGAAAGATTTGTTTGTTTGTTTGTTTGTTTGTTTGTTTGAAATGAATAGGCTCCGAAACTACTGGACCGATTTGAAAAATTCTTTCACCAGTAGAATTCTACATTATCAGGGATGGACATAGGCTATAGAGTATTTTAAAAAGGCATGTAATTAAATCGATATCTGTATTTTCCCTTTTTTCGAACAAAATATTTCAAAGTTAAATCAAAAATACTGACTTGCACACAAATTATGCACACTAAATAAATCATATTAGATATACTGTTTAATGGTATTTGCAGAACTGTTTTACTGAACGAATATTTGGCTAATGATATTTCTGGGTGGTTTAAAAAAAAATAACCACGAAGGGGATGGCGGGGTCTGTTCGCTCGCTTCGCTCGCTCACTTGACCCCGCCATCCCCTTCTAACCTAACCTGTCCGAGTCGGGGTGCCCAATGACCGGCTACTATTGTAACCATGATAACCACCTGCTATTTCAGGGAAGTGCAATTTAGAGTGCAAGTTAGTATTTTTGATAAACAATTCGTATTTTTGTTTTATAAATCATAAATCCGATGTATGAACCACATTTTTGGTGTGAATTCGATAAAAAGGTCATCTCGTTTTGGATGATTTTTTTAGTTTTTTTTGTAAGACATGTTTTCTAATCAATTGGGATTTTTTGCACAGCATTATTTTTTCTGGTATGCATTAAAATTATTAATACAGATGTGCATTTAAAAATATCCCTTTAAAAAAAAGTTAGGGATCCGTATGAAAACTTCGATAATGTAACCCAAGGTGTGAGAAAAATTCCTTATATCGCGTACGCTGCGGAATCTATTGACAATAGAGCAAACTGATGTACTACAGTTTTGTAGAGGTCATCAATATCTACGTCTAACTATTATGGATAAGTTACCATGACCGCTTTTTGTTCAAATTATTCAAGCAAATCCCTGGCGATATGAAAAAATGGTAATTTCGATATCATGATATTAATCCTTATCCATTTAAATGGTTTGATAATTAAGGTTGATTATGTCCGTGTAAATTACACTTTAAATTATTCAAATCGGACCTTTCGTTCAAAAGTTACGACGGTAATAAACATCTTCGAAATAAGAAAAATGTCGCGGCTTGAGCGAACTGGGGAGAATCGTATCAATGCTTGGTCCGATGAAGTTGAAACACGGCATTTAAATGATTTCGATAAAACAATAAGAATAACAAATGTTTGAATTTTTCGAAAATAATCTACATGCATAATAAGGGGTGAAGCAGGGGTGATTAAGTTTTTAGGGGAGGACATTATAGCGTGCTTCAATTTACGTCGGAATGAACAAACTAAAAGTGGGATAATTGAAACAGATGTACCTAACAATTTTTGCACAATCAACCTCTGACTGGCTGAACGGGTCACTCCGTTGCGCTGTACCTGGGCTCGAGACAAGGGAGATTCTGTCAACCGTGGCGTGGCGTAGGCGATTGTCAATACGTCAAAAATGTATGGGATTGACAAATGCTATCGAAATGGCACGTTATGAAATTCCTTCATTTTGGCATTTCGATAGTCGTATTCGCTAATTAAATGGTACATTATCTAGAGCCTCCTGAGACCATAGAATAAGTTTCCAAAACTAACCTTTATAAGGGGGTATAGGGGGTCTTGAAGTTTGTGGAGTACCTACTAAACCCCCCCGCGGACGAAGTCGCGGGCGAAGTGCTAGTCATGGTGTATAAAGACGTCTATAGTAGTATATTAAAACCATCACGATCTAATCAAAATCTCTCTTTTAAAATTAACTTATCGACAATAGGGATTAGTCTGTCAGACAGATTTCCAAAAAAAATTGTACACCTATTTTTTTTCACGTAAACAAAAAATCAAAGGATACAGTGAGTTGAAAACTTGTGTGACGTCACAGTCCGATACACTTTTTACCGGCAAGTGGCGTCACAAGCTCCCACTCCTGCTCGTGATGCGTTTTATCTTCGTCAATTTTTATTGATTTGATAAAACAAAAAATAAGTACCTAATATTTTTCGATAATCTAACTGGCGGACTAAATAGAATCATATTTTTTTTACTTAAGAAACATCCCTATTCGACATACATATTTCTTTAAATCTTTGTCTTGGTGTAGCTAAGCAAGTTTAGATTCGTGATTCAAGTTTTTGCTGGGTATCTTACAAGAAGGACTAATTCGATCTCTCCAAGTGACCGTTTGTCAATGCACAGCGCAAACCCCAACAATAGTCCGGAAACCCGTTAGTATCAAGATAACTGTTCCTTAGGTCATTTCCTGTTCATTATTATATTCTATCTAGCACCCTTCCTTCCTCATTTCATTCATAACATACAATGTAACACTAGCATACAAAAGGTAAACAATAAGTGCGTACGAAGTGTTCCCGCTTTTGTCCTTGTGATAGTAGAGTACCCACTTCAGTTGGGGCTATAGCAGACACGATACTTTTTCAGCGATTGCTTCTATACGAGATCGAATTTTACGACGCGATGAGTGCTGATCAATGACGATTTGATGATTTGAGTGTTGTAAAAGAATTGAGCATCTAGGCTGCGTATTTCGGAGAAGACAAGAGCCTCAGAAAAAGTCGCTGAGTCGGTCTATAAGAAAATTAATACTATTTATTATATTGGTATTCTACTAGGCAGAAAAAAAAATATAATTCTATTTAGTCTGTCCGTTAGATTTTCAAAAAACATTGGACACGTAATGTCATTCAGCCATTTAAAAAAATGATAAAAATAAAGCGCATCAAAGTTTAAGAGAGGGGGCTGGTGACGTCATGTCGCTTGTAAAAATTGTACTATCGTAGTGACGTCACGCGAGTTTTCAAACGCACTGCATCATCGTCATCGTTTCTGTTTATGTGAAAAAAGAATAATTACGTGTCCAATATTTTTTGGAAATCTATCTGACGGACTTTTAAGATTTTTTCAGTAGAAAACCCTATTGTCAAAATGCCAATATGTTTGGGATTGATCAAGTGGCATTTTGATAACGCATGTTAAAGCTATAGCTATATTTTCGACTTTTCAGAACTTATACGGGCACGGGCATCCGAACGTGATCGAAGTTTAGCGTCCAGTCGCTGAGTCGATTAAACAAAATCAAAAAAGTATCATGTCTGCCATGACCCTTACTTCAGTATTAGATGACGTCATGCCACGGTCATGGGGGTTTGCGTCGTAGTATATGGCGTGTTTACGGGTCCTTAACGCACCTTGTTTACTGCTAGGCCCACTATGACATCATGCTGTATGTACTGCCGCATTTTTGGTGGAATTCTGTACCTACGTGTTGGGATTATTATGATTGTGAGTTGTTTTGGTAGTATTCCGTTTCCTGTTTTTTTATTAGGTATGTGTTCTAATTGTTTTTATGGGATAGGTCGCCATGTTTGTGAAAAAGGTTCGTGCTAGGATGATAACTTGGGCCGATATAAAAACTTGAAAATAGTTTAAAAAATTGACAAATTAATTGATGGACTTGGACTGTTAAACGTCATAGGGATCTTTATCGAATTAAGTAATTCAAACTTAGCTCAGCTTGATGTCCGATAGCAACACTAAATAGAAGTTGAAGTTAATCTCACTTAAACATTCTGCAAAGGGGGCAACGATAGGAATTTGAACTAAGTAAGGAACTTCATTGAAATTCTGAACGTGCTTTGTCTTTAAAGCTGTTTCGTTGTTATAATTATTATATTCGGGTTGAAGATTATATTTAATTGAAGCGGAGGGAGTAATTTGTCTGACGTTCACGAATTTATTTAACTCATACTGGAAAATTGTTAAAGTCAGTGTTAATTTGTGTCCATTTTGTTGATGAATACTGTATGCATTTACTTCACAATAAATATATAATTATGCTGATGGATTTTAACTGGAATATAGTACCTATGCTTATTATAGATGGAATTCTCGTCCATGTCGGCACGTGATAGAGCTCCTAAAATAACGTTTCCATTTTTATAATTCTTTTGGTTTAGCATTTTTTTGTCTTCGCGAATTCTGAGAAGGCAAGATTGTTTACCTGTTAACTTTGATCGTTTCAAGTTTAATGTTCTGTTTTGTTACAAGTTACGGTTATCGCTTAAATGTGTTCTTGTTTGTAATATCATTTTGCTTTAGACATTAAAACAATGTGCTTGTCATTATCTTTTTTTTTTGTGTGTTATTTTTAAGGAGATACCTGTACGTATTTTATTACTATACTGACCAATGTTTCTTTAAACATTAGAGGAAATTGGTAGTTTGCAGACAATTGGTTGAGAAAGATGACCGTCCTACGTAGTTTTCTTTATTGGTAGTTCCTTCGTTCCTTCTCGCAACTTCTATTAGTAAGTCCTCCATCATCTTTCACGACATTCTCAAGTATCTGTTCATGCTCAACTCTAATTCTTAAGAGAATATGATTTAAAACTTTTCTTTTCTGTCCACACAATAGTCATTTAGCTTATACCATTTACACAATAAGTCAGCAAAATGGGTGCGCCGGACGTTTTTAATCGTATCGTGACTCGTGTAAGCTCTATTAGTGCATCCTCACTTAACGGCTATAGGTATTTCGTCTACTTTGTCTATGACCTGTCACTCCGCTGACTAAGTTCCATATTAATCTATGGCATCAGCTAGTATTAGCATCCTCCATAATCTTATGTGCTGTAATGAACTACTTACATAAGTGGCTAGAGCTGGACGTTCTATCGTCATTTGCCTTCTTATTAGCGAGCTTCATTTGCAACACGCGATGTTATATCTACTAGGTTATCGCGTTTTGTGTTAGATATAATTTTACTATAAAAAGTTAATTAACTTTGCGTTTAGGTTTTGGGTTTTCACGAATTTGAAGTAAGTCTGCCATTGTCATCCTACTGTCTCTATCTCATTATTTTAAGGGTTTTGCACGTCTCTTTCTTCATCTTTATAAGTCATTATCTCAAGAGTTCGCTTTCCTCCTGGCCATGTAATCTTTATCATGGTCGATCCATCTTTTTAATCAAAACTCTCTGCCTGCGTCTGTGTTTCCAAATGCTTACAACCCTAATCTCTTCAAAGTTAGAGTGAACAGGTCGCTTCTGGGTAAGCTTGCTCTATCGTAGACTTTGTCTCTGTCATCTCTGACATTGACTAGAGTCAAGAGCAAACCCATCTCTAATAAAAAAAAAAAATTATGTATTTATTTGCTTTAGTAGAGTGATTAAATGTCAAAAGTTACGAACTTACTTATACCTCTGCCGAACAATCTGTTTTTCTACAGCAAAAGTCGATCAATTCAGGGCTTCTACTGACTTTGCATTACGTGCGAGTATAAGGATAATTCATATTATAAAACTAGTATTCAGTCTCATAAATAAAAGCACCTTTATTTTTTTACGTCTGGCTGGTTCAACAAGCGAGCAAAACGCAGAACAAGGGATTTCAATGGTACTTACCTTTTTGAATACTGTTTTTATTTTAATCGCTGTGTCGTCATCTGGAGGACGAAGATTCTTGAGTATTTTATTCACGGAACTGCTCGACCCACTTCTTTTTCAATTCTTTTGATAACTTGTAGTCTATAGAACTTAACAAGCGTTTCGGAATTTAGTTAGTTGGAACTTTGGCCTCAAACATAGTTGGCCGCATTTTAACTTTTTTAGGTTGACAAGTAATTTTTTATCATAGTGAAAGAATTTAAATGTTCTTGGTTCATTTCATACATGGGTGACGGTGGGTAATAAAATTACTGCAGTAAATCCAGTTAATAAATTTTATTCTTTGGTTCAATCTAAAATAATATTATAAAGAAGTAGGTATTTTTTTAAAACGTTGCCCCACACTAGGAATTTCACCTGTATCGTGGGTGCGTTAACAAACATACAAACTCACTTATACAAACAGCCAGACCCGGAACAACTATCTGTAGGAAATCCTACGCGATATGCGAAAATACTTTTATAGAAAGCAACAGTATTGATGAGTGCTATAGAAAAATGTTAACCTCTGAAAAACTCACGGAATCTGTGGTGTGGGCCACGGGGGCGAAGACGTTAGAAAAATTGCTTACAAGTCAGATATACATGGATGTACGAGAAGTTCTGTATAATTCCAGAAAAGCCATGGGTCTATTAACGGGAATAGCGGGTCTAAAAATAACACACCAATCAACTCTAATCTAATTTCGGTTCTTTGATTAAATCACTCAGTGTGGGTTGCGAAGCCTTAGACTGTTTCTTTCATTCTTCGATACATTTTCACGATACGACGTGGGAAGCATTGTAGCAAAATAACTACTTCGTTTTGATTCACCATTAAATCAATCAATAAGCAAGCAATTCTAATAAATTCATTGTTTAGAATAGATTCCTCGTATATTACAGACAACACGACATCTTTATGTGTCTTGCTCAATAAATTGTTTATTTCGCCAATAATTTTCAAACTTACTAATATTATTATCTTGCTAGAAAGCTAGCCTGTTGTCTTCATTAACATTTTGTGTTTGAATTTAAATCAATGTGTGCATGATTGCTTTATAGTTACATCTATCAGAGGTACAGTTACTTGTCCGTCGTAATTTTCTTTACCTAGATTTTGGTTTCTATATTATGTATTTGATGGTCTGTTTTTTCGGTCCCCATGGGAACATGTCAGTCTAGCAGAATTAAATTTTTGGAAGCAGCACATTGCTGTATCGAAGCACATTCTAATCAACTACTTTTTTCATTGTTACAGGTCATCAAAGTCCCAGAAACAAAAGAAGGCTACATAGACTTGAACCACTTGGAACAGAGACTGCAGCAGAACTCCACTTCGGGGAATAGGATGATCGGCTTTTTCCCAGCGGCTTCCAAACTGACGGGAGTCTTAGCTGATGATGTGGCCACCACACTACTCCTCCATCAGTATGGAGCCTGGTCTTTTTGGGACTATACGCTGGTGGCACCATCTTCTGCAGTAGACATGAATCCTACTTTCCCTGGAGTAGACGAAGAGATGGTGAAGAAAGACGCGCTGTTCTTTAACTGTGAGAAGTTTGTAGGAGGAGTCCAGGGTCCCAGTGTTGTGATAGTGAAGAAGAATGTGTTCAGTGACACGCCGATTTATTCTGAGGATGTTGAGGTACGTACATATGTTAAAGAAAAAATCTTTGGAAAACCTGAAGTCCTTGAAAACATAATCTATGTAGCAAATAAACTTGTGAAATAGAAGATGATAAATTCTGATAAAGATCTGTGATAAAGATACTTTTAAAAACATAGAGTGAGATTCCTCAAAGGTTTTTGGAAATGCAAGATGAATACAGGAACGAAATTGAAAGTCTTAAATATGGATGAGCTCATGATGAAATCTTTTTAGAGTGTCTGTGGCTTCGAGAGCATTTTCTTTGAATATTTATAAATCCTTATCAACGTGTTCAGTAACTTTACTTACTTGTAATTCGTTCAAGTTTGTTAAATTGAATCATGTTAATAGTTTTACTTGTACTTTCTGTTTATAATGTTCTTTCTTAAATTCTTGCAAATTACTTATCTCACTCTTTAGTTAAAGGTTTAGTTTAGTCATAATAAACTTCTAGAATAATATTATTACCGAGTGTACTGAAACAAGAAGTTTGAGAATATTAAAATAAGAAAGTAACTTTGTTTGATTTTAGACCATCTTTCTATTAGCATATTGTTTCTTTCTCAGGTTTTGAGTGAAAGGATTGAAGAGTTGAAATCGACAGAAGGTGTAAGAGCAGCTCTAGTGATGCAGCTCAGGGATGCTGTCGGTCTTCAGACAATCGTTGAGAGACAGGATAATATCAGCAAGTAAGTTAAAGTTATGTTTTGTAATCTTATCCTACTACTTTTTAGATGTTTTTTCATCAATCATACTTCACTTTACATTTTTTGAAACCTTATTCCCTTCAGATAATTTCTCACTTTTTCGATTTCCACACGAACGAAGTCACTGGCAAAAGCTAGTGGCAAATAAAGTTATTTTTATTAAAAAAAAAGTCAGATGATCCGTTAAGCACTATCACATAGAAACAACTTTCGTTTCAAGTAGTGCTAACTTATATTTAGTTTTTTCTCGTACCCATCATTTAAGATAGCAAAAAATTAATAAGTAAATAAATTACTGTTAGGTACCGAATTATAACTGTAATCACAATTAAGTTTCTCGATGGTTTATCTACAATATTCTACATATGGTTTTTTGGTCCTCATACATAATAATTACAATCATAATACGTGTAATATTTATTCTTTGTCTTCTGATTAACGGGACGAATTTACTTTCCAATCATCCTTTTCCAATTTATTTAGAGTTATTATTTCTTCTTCTTCCAAACCTACATCTAAAACCTCTTTTCCAGACATATCATCTTTGACACAGTCCACCATAGTTTCTTAAAATTATTTTGTTTTGGCAATAGGTACATTAAATCTTTTGTCAAATTTTTTAGCCACATTCTTCAGAATCACAATAAATGTGAACCCTGACTTACTGCCACCATTCTTACATCATATTGTTTTTAAAAATAAATTTATTTCTGCGCCAAGGACTTTTCTTGAAGCGTTGGAGCATACTTGGTAATCTAAGCACGTGTTACTTCAATGACGAGTTCATTTCGCTTCAGTAACTCGCTCGGTAATTTGCTATATCGACGATGATCAAAGACTTTTTGATTAGGTTATGGTCTAGCCACAGAACATGAAATCGTTATTGGTGCACTTCACAATGGAGCACAATTTTGTTATTTACAGAGGTTAGAAAAGAAAACACCGTTCACATTTTCGAACAAAATAAATTTAAAAATTGCAAGGTAAAAATTGAGAGAACAAACCTGTCCAAAACAGCGCACAAATAAAAGTATCAGACATAGTTTCGCCAAAAGTTTTCTGTAAAAGCTTCGTGGCAAAACATGAATTATTTTAAAATGAATTGTGAAATGTCATACCGACATAACGGTCGCCATATTTGTTTTGACGCTTCCGAATATGCAGAGACAAGGCAAGGGAAAATTACTGTGCAGCCAGGTTCATAGTGTCAACTCTGATATAATTTTGTTTACGCTGAAGCAAACAGGGGCTTATTTATTGTACAGATTTATGTTTACTGACTGCCAGTTAACATTTAGTTAATGTTTAAACGTAATATTTGCGAAGGAGATCCATTTTGCAAAGTTATTAGATTTTATATTTATGTGAAGGATACCTTTGGGAAATTCATTTCGTGTAACGTGGTTTCGCAACAGACTATCTAGATTTTATTTTGAAAATGTATAGGTTTGTCCTCGTCGACTGTCAAAATAGAGATAATTGAAGTGGGGTCTAATGAAATTCTGTGTCTGTCTATAAGAGGTACTCTGAGACTTTAATTAAAGGGCCTTAGATATTTATTATCTGTTGAATGAGAAATATGATCGTCTGATCGAGGACTATATACGCTTTTAGAATTTCAAATTCATTGATCATTCTCACCGACATATCACCTATAATATGTCTATACAGTAATATATTCATTTGTGAATTCCCAATTGAACGTGGAAGTAATACACGAGATTGATTTCATAAATGCGACGACTAGGCTGTAAACAATGCAATAATAAAATAAAACTGCTTGCTTGAACACATTCGCTATTAAACTATTTTCATCTGAAGGCATTCTGACATAGGGGGAGAGACGAGGGCTACTATATATTCGTGTAGTACATAAGTCTATGCTATCATTTCGTTCGTTCTCTAATAGGGGAACGGTCCCCTACTTGTTAGCAGACGACTGAGCAAAGGTTGACGCCGCTTTGTCGGATGCAGCTACGTCGGATGCTACATTTACATTAGATATAGATAATATGATAGTATGTAGGAGATTTATGTCAAGCTTTCAGCTCATTTAATAGTCGGATGCCCCTAACAAATTCATAAATATAAAAGCCTCATTACCTTCATAAATTGAGAAAAGCAAACTCCGTTCAGCTTGCTCGTTATGTTTAAGACCCTTGTAAAATAGTTTGCATTTCTATTGTAAATATTATGTCTTTACAAGTCCAAACTTCTGCTGAGAAACTCCAAGTAGATTTTATTTGTATGTTCAGGATAAACTCCGAAGCTATCCCTCTAAAGGTTTATTATGTTTGATGAAGACAATGTATAGATATGTGAAGATCTATAGATTCGTGAGTTCAAAGCCCCAGGGACAAAGTACAAAGATTTGTCCGTCTATACAGTGTGAAGGACTACAATTACTCCTTTGTCTAACTTTACCAGTACCCTCGTTATAGGTTCTTCTTTCTGTATCTGTCCTGGCTTGGCATTGCTTTTATCTGCAAACTCTATTAAATACTTGGGGGAATTCGATAATTCTATCTTAATTTTCTTTGATCAAAATTGTCCAACTGATTGCGTGGATCGGCCGATAGAATAACAATTCTGTGAGTATTTTGTAAATAGCAAAACAAGAATATTGTCCCAATATAAAATTGTATATTGGGTGCCGGATGCGAAAATTCTAACAATTTGTCAGTGAATATCAACAATACGATTAGTCATTCATAAAATATATTATCATATCTACAATACTTATTTATTTTGATTGTAAATAACCTGCTTCTGTGGCGTGTTTCCAAACTTCTAGTCAACACACGTTCTAGTCTAGTGTTTTTGTTTCTTTCATTCATTCATTCATAATCACGATTTCCCCCAAAATACAATATGATAGTTGAACACAGACCTCTTTAAAGAGCCAAAATTGTTTGCATAACACGTAAGATTGGTAACTTGTTATATGATCATAACAAAGACAATAAAATTATGCGGTTCATTTTCTTTTATTACTCAGTGCACATTGGTACTTAATGCATTGGCATCCATCACTGTGATAAATAATAATTCTACCTTTATAGCTTGCTCTTTGCATCTAACAATGCTACTTGGAAAGTACTTAATGGAGTTTTCTAGTTGCATCTTAAGCACAAAGAAACTCATTGAATAGCTTATGAATACTATTCTATACAATGTGCCAATAGTCATTGTATAGAAACATAACTTCATCAGTTTATGGGGTTGTTTGTTTCACTACCTGTATAATATTAACATACAATTATCTAGTTTGATGGCGTTATTATTCAAATGATTGTTTCAACGGAAGATTTAGAACTATTATTTTATGTGTTACGTATGTTAGGCGCCACTGATGGATTTAAAGATTCGCATTGTCAAGGTCTCTTTTTAAAAATAAGTATGAATGTTTGGGCCTAACTCTTTTTTCAACATTTTTTTGTCCCAAATAAATAAAATAAAATGAAATTACTCTGTCATATATTGACGTATTTATTATTTATTTTAGAACGAAAGAGATTTATTCCAAAATGGTCCCATTTAAATTTCGTAAAGATTTGATAAAGAACTTCGGAGATGGACAGTTAAATATACATAATTATATGGACTGGTTGAATTTTTTGAAGGAAATCACAAAATATATTTTTTTACGAATGCATACAACCTATTTCAAAATAAAAACCACAACAAAGTACACAATAACTTTATTTTGGAAGTCTGTGTCAAAAAGCGAAGAAACCACAGTAGAAACAACGACTTCCAAAATTACATTTATTACGCACTTAACTGTACCTATTGCTTGCAAAAAAAAGTTTTTATCATGCCCCTAATGTGTACAACCCACTGTCTGTAGGTTCATCAATAGTTTCCAAAGTACCTAAAACAAATTTCGAATAGTTTCTTCAGTTTTTTTTTCATGAGCACGGAAGGCGCCGAGTCTCAACCCGAGTCCGTGCGTCATCCGTGCAGAGTTTCTGACGCACTATAACTATGTACGATATTGCACACAAGTAGGGAAACTGGGAATCACGTGGAAGTTTTCTTTTATACTGTTAGATCTTTTTTTTTAACTTATTTATTACAATAGGAAATATTAAGAAAACTGTTGGTGCTAATAAGGAAGTCACATTTTTATTTGCTTCTAAGAATAGGTAGCTAAGAGGAGACTTTGCTACACCAAACCAAACGCGACTGGTGTTGTATCTTATCTCAATCTTCAGTCAGGCGCCAAATCTGTTTAGTATCTGTACCTCCAAGGGCTGATAAAATAACATCTTGGCAACTCGCAGGTCGGGAAATAAAAGCAGCCTTAAACGTCCCTGCTTTTATGCTCCTCATGCCAAATCTCATGTAATGCTCCTCACAGGACGGTCAATTTTGAAGACAAACAGACAGAACTGCAGTCGTCTAGTTTGGCACTACTCCCGTTACATGCTGATCTAACTGATTTACCGCAGTTTTTATTTCGCTGCGGCTTCCGGGACTCGAATATACATAGCAAATTATTTCGGTAACATTTCACAATCTTGCATTACAACTTTTTGATATAGGTAGTTTTTTGTGTTTTAGAATTTATAAGCTCTTTTTAAAGTCTGAAGATACAAATTTTATTGGTGTATGAGAAATCTCACTGCAATTGTAATTTGATCTGCCAAACATTAAAAATAATTGGCCCCGAGATAGCTCCTTGTGGAAAACTTTTCTAAAGCGATTATGATAAAAAGTAATACATCTATCCGTGATGACGCAAGTATCTCATACACCAACAATAATGCTCTGTTTCGACTAACAGACATTCGCGATAATGTTACGAGAAACATTATTTAACATTGGAACTAATTTATTAATGTTTCTTTTGAAGTTTCAAGTGCTTTATCAATGGGAATGCTTGTTGTAAAACAATAATGTGATATTCATTCATATTGTTATCGGTTTGCAATATCTACGGCTTTGTCTGTGATGTTTTATGCGAAGACAAGACATTTTTTCTTTCGAATTGAATTAAAATCAAACAATGTTTTTTTCTAAACACTAATGATGATAGCAAATGTGAGTATAAAATCACATTTGCTATTGTGAAAAGCGAGCGTTATATAAGAGTATTAGACATAACATTACCAGACAATAACGAAGAATCCCTCAGCTTAATGTTAAACTCACGTGTAAAACGATTTTAAATAAACATTCCTCGTTTACAAAGACTCATTGAATGAATATAGACGATGTTGGCGCAGAGTTTCCTCGCCAAACGATTTGTTTGCAATAGGAGTGGGCACCGCTTTTTTCTACGCTTGGCGCCTTCTCAATTTCACGTGACCCATTCGTCTATAGGTGATGCAGTATATCGATTGTTTGGCCGAATGACATCTGCATGTAGATTATGTGGCACATACTTAGCTTCTTTATATTGGGGACTTCAGCTCGGCTTTTTCACCTTTGGTTCAGTTCACTGATCATATTCTCAGTTCATAAAATCTCATACTGAAAACGTACCAGTCATAATTTTAGAATATAAAACCCTGATGCAAAATCTTGACGTAAAAGTTTCCATAAAACATCTATTTATGAAGTTCATGAATATGTGAATAATTGAACCGATTATCATAAAAAAGTGGTTTTCCTGGAAGCATCGGAGGAAGCGCAGCCGGACGACCAAATACTTCGCTTCCTAACTCAACATTGAACGCTTTTCGATGGGAAGAACCAATTGGTTGAACACTTATCGATAATTTAACCCAACCCCATTCTGAGAATCCATCAAATAGTTCGGCTGAATGATTAGGGGCTATTATTATTATAACCCCCTACTGATGTAATTTGGTCGTATCAGTATTAGAAGAATTATTGATATTTGGCAGCGGTGTGGTGTAGTGTGGTTTTTACTGGGCCTATCTGTATGAGGAAATGAAACGGCTTCAGTTGTTTTTGCTTTGGCTAGTACAGTGTCTTTGAACAATATTTCAAGTCTCGCAATAGTACTTTAATTCTGAAGGTATCATTACCGGGAAACTAATGACATCAAGTAAATCCGCAAACAAACCTAGACTAGCAAACCATATCTAAGGAAAATCAAATTAAATAATAACATAAAAGCCACATAATTGCGCAAGGCTATCGTCTCGAATTCGCATTTCCGCAAATGTCCACGTACGTTCGTGGCACGGGCATCGAATCCGGGTCATTGCAGCGCTGCCCTCGAAAGCAAGTATATGGGTCAGAGGAGACGCCTGAAATAGAACAAGTTGCTATGTGGCGCCGAGCGTCCGAGTACGTCAATGAAATTAAAGGAGAAATGACTTTTTAGTTCGTTCACTCGACATAGTTCAAACATAAATTACGGAGACATACATATTGATGATCGATCATTTGTGTAGCGAACGATGGTCATAATTTTGCTTCTGAAGACAAAAAAAAAGTCGGAAGTTAAAAAAAGAGCTTTTTGACCGTCCTGGTTACAAAAGACAGCCTTCAAAGTACACAGTAGTTTGTACTGAATAGTTGTCAAAACACAAGCCTATGCAGTTACAAAGATAAATAAACCCTTTAAGGTAACAAGTCTCAGACCAAAAAAATGCAGCTGCTATTGGCGAGTGCTATCACAATTTTATTATCAACCCACAGACCACCCAAGACTAACAAGTTCACGAACAAATCGTCCAGTAGGCTCATATGACTTCATTACCCAAGGATAGGCTGGCAATTGTCATAACTTTTCATTATTACCACCTTTGAACTTAACTGAGTCACTGCTATATTTAACTGCACATTTTATTTCTTCTTTCCTGAACATTTCCGGTCTGTTTTTGGTTTTATTGTTAAGGATAATAGTGTAATGTTTATTTCTGGAAGTGAGTCTTATTTTAAAGTTCCTATTGCTAAGCTTCCGGAAGCTGTATTAGTAATCGGAGGAAGAACATCTAAATCACCTTGATTAATCGTTTGGGAATCATTAGTGTTTTATTTAGCAGTATTGATCTTCCTTTTAGTATCATTGCAAATGCTTGGTTCTTTTAATGAAACACTATTCTTTCACTTGTGGCATTCAAGAAACAGATTTTCTCTTGGTTCCAGCAAGATCTTAACTTTTTTTTTTACTATTGATAGGCACGCGTTTGACCACTATCTCACCTGATGGTAAGCGACAATGTGGTCGAAATTGTCCATAATTAAATCACTGTCTCACTAAGGATGGAAATGTAAGGTACATGTATATTAAACTGAGCACCCGCAAATTATGATGTTGATTTTGTATCTCTGGGACGTATAAGATTATAATAATAATTCTTTATATTCAGGCAAAAATTACTCATAAATGTGTTAGTATTGACTTATAAACTATGTTAGTCAAAGTCAAAGTCAAAGTCAAAGTCAAAGCATTTATTTCAATTAGACCATTTACAGGCACTTTTGAATTGTCAAGGTCGGTCGGTCAAAAAAAAAAAGATGAAGCTATTTGCACGTTCCAAAGCGTAGATCTCTATGGAGAAGAACGTGCAAGAAACTCCACGGACACTCTTTTAAAAATAAGTTTTTGTTACAAAATTATGGTTACATCATTCATATTGAAATTATACATATATGTGAGAACGATGTAAAAGACGTGCAGGATAGTCCAGAGTAAAAAAGAAACAATTCAAAGAAATAATTAAAATAGACCATGGCAGCCGAGAGATGACCAGTCTCAGCTGACGGCGCCCGTTCACGAACATGACGCATACGAATAGCACCATTCGGCTCGACCATTTTTAAGGGAGCCAAATGATCCAACGCAAACGCCACCATCAGCCAGACTTTTGAGTGAGCATGACATCCCCAATCGCCAGGGTACATTTAAGTCAAAAAGTAAGTATATTAAAGTAAGTAAAGTATATTAACACCTATGATTCATAACCTATCTTCTGGGCACATCCGACAGGAATAATTATGACTGTCCGAGATGTGTCTTTAAATCTTGTAAAATATTTAATCTGTCATCATCAATGAAACCTTGTCCATACTTCTGGATAGCTTCCTAGCATCTGAAGGTCACCCCTCAGTTGTATGACGTAACCCCACAGTACAGTTTAGGGTCATTTTACTGAGAAATCTAACAATGTCATCTTTGTTCCTTGATATTCGCTACACGTGCGTGATTGATAACATCGTACTGCAAAAACTTAGCCTATGGGTTCTAGAGGTCAAATGACGGTCTCGTGCACAGTTGAACTAGATATTGTAGTATTATTTTCTGATTTATGATATTGTATTTATTTTATTTATATCTAATTAATGTTAATACAAATTAATAATTTTATGAACAAACTAAATAGCACAACATTAAGTTAACTATGATGTTAGTACACTGACCGCCCAAAATCTCCTCCCCTCCAAAGATTGCCCTGTGCGATAAGAACCCCATAGTACACTTGTTTTTATGAACATTTTTCCTGTGCTTGTTATGAGGTAATATGGTATATAATAAATAAGTGTAATTTTCTTATTATTTCTTTCTCGGTTTGTCCGTCTCGTGAATACAAACCAGACATGTTTCTAATAATCAGCTGCATTGATACGGTTTTCCACCCACTGCACAAAATAGGCATATTCTCATTTGTACCATGCCACATTTATCGACCATCAATAAGGATTTGGATGGATTACTGTTTGTGCAGTCAAGTGTCTCAAATGCCTTAATCTGGTCAGGATCTCGCTGTAATCATTAAAGTTTAATAATAGTTTCCCTGTTTCTATGAACCGGAAACATGTTCATCGAAGTAAGATTCGATTCGATTTCACTGAATTCTGTTCAATATTGTAGAATGATGCCTCGCAACAGAAAAACTTCTTAATGAAAAAAAAAAATATAAAAGAAAGAAAGAAAAAAAGTATTCTATCATTTCTATCTATCTGTCTATGGATCTCCTGAGTATCCAGCAGCTTCTGATGTCTCTCTCTAACTGGGTGAAAAAAGCAATTGATATAATGTTCATTCCAATGAAAACTATCTTACTTTAGGAATCAATGTTTTCAATTTTGTCACAAATATAGATACTATTTGAAATGTCAATCCACTTTATTTTTGTCCCAGAAATAACTGAAATATCCCGTTCAATGACTTTTCAACACGGTCACAGCGATATCAGATCACATGATATATTTATATGACGACATAGTCATTTCGCATATCAAAGAGAAAAAAAAACATGTGACAATAAAAAAAGAAATGGATGTTTTTATGATTCACGCACGGCTACTTCCCCAGTTATCTAATATAATTCATTATAACACGGCGTGTTTTTAGAACGAAGACGTGTCTAATTTGTAATGAGTCCAATGCTATAAAGATTGTCCTCTTTGAGGACGGTGAACTGTTTTGTAGAATGCGATACATTTCAGACTGTTTTGATAATAAAAAATAGCTTATTTTTGTGTTTTCTAGGATACAAGGTCAGCTTCATGTCTTACCTCATATTCTTTACCGATGTCACTATAGTTATCTGCATATATTTGAGGAATTTGGATAGTGGCGCCAGCGACAGACAAGTTGATAGTAATGTTTTGTCTTGGTAAGTTTTTTTATTGAGGAATGGGCTAGCTCTTGTCCTTGATCACGTCTGATGGAAAGCGATGGATGAGGTCTATGATGGAGCGACCGTGCCCAGAAGATGCCTTGAGACACTGGTACTCCCACGCATCGACGAAACACAGCAAATACAGCTTGACGCCGTACTCGGGAGGGTGGTCGGGAACCAGGCGGGCGTTAGCCCTACCAGCACAAAAAACGTATGTGAATATCATGAGGAGGCATGAAACAATGTGACTAACAGTGCGATGATTATTATGGGGAGTAGAGTTTGAAAAAGCCAAACAAAGAAAAGCAGATATGAAAGAAATGGGAGTGATAAAGGGGAGAATTAAAGGAAAATTAATGTTGCGATGTCCCCAAGTAACATTGAACAAAGGCAGGAAGCTAACGACTGTAAATATACCTGTTTACCGATTCCTGAATAACATGGACTCTAGAAATTTTATGTAGATAGGTAATAAAACCTCTGTCGGTTTGGTTTGAAGTCAGATCATATCAGACAGATAGCATGCAATTTTGCAAACAGCAGTTACAAAAATAAATGGTAACGAGAGTGCGCAGGCGCCGAGCACGTTAAACACGCCATACAAACAGACAAACAATTGTACACGCTTCCAGTTACGAATGAGTTACGATGCGTTCGGCATTGATACCACGATGTAAAAATATATAGAAGTTAAAGGAACCGGGTATCAGCAGAAAAGTTTATGCTGAGTCCGGCCGTTATATTTAAAAAACCGCTTCTGCTCATGTAGATGAAATACTTTCTTCAAGGAAGTCATAAAAAAACCCCAAAAAAATCTTAGCTCCCATATACTAATTTGCCCAGCTGATGATAAATTATACACACTTAGGTAGGTATGTCAATCTTTTTTGGTCAGTTGAAACAAGATGAGTCGGCATTGACTTTTATGTCGTGTCATGTTAAAACATAGCGGAAACTATTAATTATGTTACCTATATTACTTACAAACGTGAATAAAATGCATGTGTTCTGTTTTCCTTAAGGACTGTACTTTGGACTCCATTATGATAAAACACCGCAAATTATGATAATTAAAATTATAGAAACGGAACACGCTTGTGATTCACTATGGTAGGTAATCTACTTACACAGCTTGGGTTAGGTAGAGAGTAGGGACTCCATTTTCCGCACTTAGACTCCCATTCGCTCGTTGTGCGTAGGTGTCCTGGCGAAGTTAGCCAGCCTAGCTCCGTCCAGAAGCACAGAAGTTTCCTGGGAGCTTCACAGGCTTCGCGGAGCGACCTCACTGTTCTGAGGATTTGTTCACGTTGGGTAGCCACGGCCTCGCATTCCAGGATGACGTGGGCGGGTGATTCTTCGGCGTCAAAGCAGGCCCTACAGAGTGGGCTGTCTGTGGTGCCTATGTTAAAGAGATTTTTGTTTAGGGGGCAATGGCCCGTAATTATCCCTATTATTATTCTGAGGTTATTTCTACTTACTCTAAGTAGTCGTTTTGTTAGTCGGGGATGTAGACTTGGCATTGCCATTTTTGACATTACGCTTAGGTTAGGTATAAACTTACTGTGTACACGTGCTAAACTTAGCTTGACTCGACTAGCATTTTTAGTTGTAATTTATGCTAAATATGAAGGAATTGTTAAAAAATCATCATTGGCGACGAAGTTAAGTATATAGCTTCAAAGACGATAATTTTAAAAAAGTCCAACATCCACTATGACGTCAAAGTCTAGTAGGCCCTTACACCTGCCAAAGAAAACGTCGTTTTCGCGAGAGCGACATCTGCATTTGTTTAAAGTTATATACGTTTTGTTTTCCATCAATTTTGATTGCCGAGTTTCGCGAGTACACAAACTCATCCTCACCCTATATATGTATGCTACATAGGTACATCAAGGGACAAGGGGCTGAGCATTGAGCAATCAATGACGTAATGTATGTTTGCATGGTGTTGGTTTCACTGCCATTAACATGGCATTCTGTGATCGAGTGCTACTGCCATCAATAAATTACTTATGTGTTTTGGATGGCATACAAGCATCAGAGCCTAAATGGTACTTAAGTACATCGCAAAAATAACTCTAAACAAATTATTTTTAGGATCCCGTATCCAAAGGATAAAAACGGGACCCTGTTACTAAGACTCCGCTGTCCGTCTGTCTGTCACCAGGCTGTATCTCATAAACCGTGTTAGATAGACAGTTGAAATTTTCACATGTTGTATTTCTGTTGCTCCCATACAACAAACGTATTTTTTTACCGTTTTTTTTTATAGATACGGAACTCTTCGTGCGCGAGTCCGACTCGCACTTGGCCGGTTTTTTATTGATATGATGTCGTCATCTCAATGGTATTGATTACTAGGTGGTTAGTATGATCAGTTTGCATGGTAGTATTCTTTGACAAAACGAAACACTGGCTTTCAAATATTAAACTTCAAGGAGGAATAAGGGGTTCTACCCTCATTAGGTTGCCTAAATTTTTGACTCATTATGACTTTAATATGTCACCGGATAATTGCAAACTCCGTAAGATTGCAATATTTTTTTTTAGATTATAACTTTTCGTCATATCCCATTCAAATTCAATAGTATCAATATATCCGTGACCAATTAAGAAAAATGAGTTTATAATTTCACACGATATTTATCTTACGGCGCGGCGTTTGCAATTTCCCGGTGGCATATACTTCTGGCTGCTCAGTGCGATCATTATTAGGTAGGTACTACTTCTAGGTTTCAGCCAAATGTGTAGATTTAAACATCTCACCGTGAGAACCTAGGTGACGTTACCTCAAAGTTAACCGTCAATCCACAGCTTCATGTGAATTGACTGTTCACGTCACACTTCCTACATGTAAGTGTTTACGACGATATTTGAATAGAATAGACTAGCTAGTGCTTTAAAAGTTCCGTCACCAAACAAACTGCGTTGTAACATTCTACAGGAACACCAAAATAAACATTTTCGCAATAAATCTTCAAAATGAGAAGACATAATCTTCCGCGCTGGAAATAGTTCATCTCAGCTGATATAATCACGCAGTGTGGGCGGTAACTGTGAGAGCTGAGATATTTTATGAGTTCGATCATAAAACCAAAAATCAGGAACTATCTGTAACTTATGGTATTCATGATGCGGACAGCAGCTTTGGCCACGCCATAATATTACTTATTTTACACGTTAAGTTAAGGAATCTATATAAAATCTGTCAGTATTTACTAGTGAAAAAGACTAGGCTGATGAAATGTTTAAATTAGCCTTAATTACGTTTTCAGCCCAAAGAATGGTTAAGTGGGGGATAAAGTTTTAAAAGCACAAAATAAATTAATCACTATGTTTTCCCGGAAGAAAACAGGAGCATAAAACGTAACTGTACCTAAGTCATAATAATACAAAAGCTAATGCACTTTATTTTCTGGCACCGGCTACTGGCTAGGTAAGCTTACACCGAATGCTGGTAACAAGGTTTATGCAGCTAAATGGAGGCGGCTCCTTATAGTTGGCTCAGTACACTTACTGGGGAGACCCCAGAAAGGGGTAGGGTTGCTAATTTACAGATCGATCAAAAATATTTTGGACTACATTGACGAAAACTATCGTGTTAAAACTGGACCTGAAATCACCACACAGAAAGCAAACGTCATCAATGGTGTCTAACCAGAAGAGGTTTTTGATCTAAAGCAGGTCAGTAACAACATAGCTGAAATCGTAAATACTAACCTACCGGGAGATTTCGTTGAGCAACCGTGAACTTTGCTCATCGACATGATAAGCAGAAAAATGTCTGCCGTTATGTAGACAAAGGCTAACTTGACGATATCAACAAACCAGTGCAAAAGATTTAAGCATAGCGAATATTAAGTTGCTCGCCCAACCCAATAATTAGAATGATAAACTATTCGTTTCCTCTAACAATGAAAATAACCCATGAACAGAGTACAAGGAAATGAGAACCATTCAGCCTGTTAATTAAGACCATAAAACCGCTCGCCTCAACCAACAGGGGTCGCTAAAGTTACAAGGTAAGAGGCAACCCTATCCTGGTAGCATCGTAAATGCTAAGTTTATTGGCTCATTGCAAGGCCATCTGCAGTGTACTGTTTCATTCGTAAAGCCGATGTGGGCCAATTGTTTACGTACGGCGCTGTTAAATTGAAATATTGCTGTTTTCCTTTCTGGAGCCTGGAATGGAGGTAATATTTTTAGATGGCGGTCATGGTAAAGTAAATAGGGTAGATGACTAAAAAAATCTAAGTAGTCCGTGAGATAAATATTTCCAAAAAATATTAGACACGTGTTTTTCATTTCTCACGTAAACAAAAAATCAAAACACGTACGTAAGTACACTTTTTACCTACACGTGACGTCACAAACCCGCTCTTCTGATCTTTGATGTGTTTTATCTTCGTCTTTTTTATTGATTTGATCAAGCAAAAAATACGTGTCCAATATTTTTAGATAATCTTAACTTGTGGACTAAATAGACTCATATTTTTTAACTAGGAATCATCGCTATTAAAGGGAACTAAGGAGAGAAAGGTAATATTAAAAAAAAAAATGTATTGTGTGAGGAATAACATGAAAGAAAAGGGGGTGATAGCATGACAGTTGACAGGAGACCTCAAGTAACATGGGACAGGGAGAGAAGATGATAACGATTTATGATTACTGACACAGTATGAAGGAAACGAATCGAAGCGGCGCGGCACAGGCACACCGCTCGCCTGCGCCGCGTCGTTTGTGTATAATTCACGACGTGTCGCCTACCTACATTTTGTATTGAAACTTTTAGAAGCGGCATCGTTTCTTACGCCTCGCCTGCGCCGCGTCTTCAC
This sequence comes from Melanchra persicariae, assembly GCA_947386135.1. Lineage (NCBI taxonomy): Eukaryota > Metazoa > Arthropoda > Insecta > Lepidoptera > Noctuidae > Melanchra > Melanchra persicariae. The sequence goes on along the minus strand of OX376652.1, from coordinate 8,089,290 downwards.
CACGCCTTTTCTGTATAATTCAGGCTTAATATGACAATGGTGAAAACTAACAGTCTACTAAACTACGGCATCAATACAGGAGACAACAATTGTAGTTAGACCATAGCAGCAGAATTCGTTATTGTTTCTGAAGGTAAAGTCAAAGAAAATGATTAGCCTAAGGTCTAATTTGCCATACATTTTCGGAAGCTTTTTGCCCACATTTAAGGAAAATTATGATGCTTTGCCACAATATTTTCAAAACATCCAGCGTTGCATCCATCATCACAGGTTAGGTATTTTAATATGCAATGGATGCCGCTTATTTAAATGTGTTGAAGCATACATAATGCCCTACTTCCAGCCCGATTTGAATACAAATAGAGTATAAGTAATGTGGGGTGCGTCAGCTTAGCTCTGCCTTTGTCCAACCACGTCATCTGCTCTCAACAAATTCAATAAAGAAATCTCTTGAGAATCTGCGACTTAAAGCGTTTGTTCAGAAAAATGTTTCTCTTGACATTTATTTTAGCTTACGTAAAAAGGAAAATCTGCGAAGAATGAACAGTGTTTTAAAATTTCTGAGGGAAGAGATGAAATAGTTGTATTTTAAGAAATAATATATTACAACGACACAAAATTGTTTGTTGAAGATAATCTGTGGAATTTTTGATCGGATAACGAACATTCTTTTAATAGTAGACAGCTACATTATCACTAAACACCATGGGTTTTATATCCCCGGAAATTTTACAGCTCCTAAAATTCTTGGCTTCTTAAAGCGTGATTCGTTAATTCGTGGCTTCTTAAAGCCACGGGATCGAAATCGCGAGGAAAAAAAGTCTTTATAAAAGTAGAAATAGCAATTAACCACACGGTGACTTGTCCAAAGGTAGACTGTTATTCAAACTATACAATTCTGCTGGAGAAAACAAAGAACAAACTTCAGTACTTGACCTCAAAGAAATATTAATAGAATTGATACCACCAGTTGTTAAAGTTTCGCCATTAAGCGTTTGGCAAGAGTCCAGACATTAGCTAGATATGGTAGTCGTGGGATCCGTATTCAGTCGAATATTCCCATCCAAAGATAGTTTTATGTCTTCACCGACCTCAATTTCTTGGTTTAAAATGGTCTTTTTCGGACTAAGCACATTGCTGTAAGAGATTTTTATAGTTTTATGTTTGTTATTAATGGAAAAGATATAGATGTTATTGTACGATAAAAGTATCAGCTTTGCTATACAAGGTTATTTGTAAAACTCCAGCAACCTTTCAGGGGGTGAAAGTACTCATCATTATAAACAACTACTACTATGGGACCAACTCTGAAATATTAAAAAATAAATCAGCTGTTTCATACAAAATGCAATAGTCACCCGATGAAAATGTATGAAATAGCAGATTTTTTTTTCGATTTTTCAGGGTTGGTCTCATAGCAAAAGTTGTTTATAATGATGAGTACTTTCACCCCCTGAAAGGTTGTTGGTGTTTTACAAATAACCCTGTATATTATTCTCAAATACTTCATTTGTATAGCTTCCATGATATATTTTGTTAACTCTGTGCTATAAGATGTTCTATAGAAACTTCCTCTTGATCATAATGTTACTATGATTCATATGACTTCATCATATTTGCTGTTACAGTTAACTTCCAAAGATTCAGTGTCACGATCATTTGTTCTATTATAGGTCTTGTCCTAGTTTCGGACAGTTCCAAGTGTTGTCCCACATAACTTGGCAACTGAATTGATTGTCAAATTGTCCATAAAACAGCTCATATACGTACCATTCTTGTATAACCTTTTTTCGTTTGTAAGAATGGCTGTCGTAAAATTGACAAATATTTTTCGTTTGACCTACCTACTGCTTTTGTTCCGAAACTGTGCTCATTTTTTGTAGATCGTAAAGAAAAATGTGTTGGCGAATTAAATGTATGTGCATACACGTGGTTCACATAACACAGACGTTTTTTATCATTGTCCTACCCTTTCCTGTTTTTTGGATTCGGCACAACACACTTCTTCTTTAATTCTCCCCGTAAATAATTTAGTTTCGCTCAATCAAAATTAAAGCATCGATACTTATAACGATATTGTACAAACAATAGATAACACGTCTGCTTGGCAACAAACACATCATCCGACCATTTTGAATACAAATCGAGGTGATAGTTCATCGAGTTCAAGGCTGATGGCTTATTCTAAATGTAGTGCATCAACAATGAGCTACATTTATTCATTCGCGTCAGGTTAGTCCGCAGCTGTACTTCCGCTTGCCGTCAATTGTACATCAATACTGTTGGTATCAGTACCTATTTCCTACTCAGTGACGTTAGAGTCTTTCTATGCAATTGTGCGAACAACGTAGAAGGATGGAAATAGAGTACCTACGTTTGGAATTGTTTTAGATTTGGCTCTGTTGGTGAAAGAGTTTTACTGGGATAATTAGTATTATTTACGATAGTTATATGTGACTGGATAGGGGCAGCCTACGAATGGTGTCGGGGACCATCACCGCGCACTACTTGCTGAACAAACATTTTCACATGATAAGTATAACGGACAGTCCTCTATGCAGAACATGCATGGAGGAGGAGGAAACGGTATCGCACGTGCTCCTTGACTGCACAGGCGTCGCGAAAATACAGAGGCAAACAATAGGGACACCGAATCCGCTTACAGATGGCTCACGCATAATGGTCCAACATCAGGACTAAGTGCTGATACCAAACCGCAATAGATAGACATATAGATAGTTATATGTGGTATATGTTTGTATGACACAATCCGCATAGGTGGATAGTGTCCGAATTATGCCAAGAAACGCATAATTAAAAGAAAGTAATTAAAGTCTCACTATACGGACTTTGAATTTTGTCTACAGTCTTGATAAGAATAATCTTATTTTTAAAAGGTCAAAAGTCAGCTTTAAAGCGACGGATAGCAATAATTTACCTACCATCTTGTCTCTTATAGAGCAAAATTCCTAAATTTAGATAAATAAGAAATAGGTACTGACAAAAATAAATACTCTAAATCCGTATGCTTATCTGTTGTCAAGTCGTAAAATCAGTAGGTCAGCAGCAATGAGAGGTTCATTGTAAACATATAGGTCTTTAGTATGGTTCAGGAGATGTGAAGGTTCATTATATTAATGATGAATAAGTAGTTGATATGGAACTTGAAGCAAAATAGCATACACAAAATATTGATCCTTGAAATTTGGTTAATAATCTCGATTCACAGGCATCGTAAGAGATAAGAAATATTGTCCAATGATCTTAGGAAAGAAAATTTTGTAAAAAAGAAACCCTAGATGATTGAGATAACATAGGATTACTTATATCATCATTTTCCTGCCCTGATCCCATGTTACTTGGGGTCGGCGCAACACGTTTTTTTCTGCTATTCTGTCCTGTCAGCCGTCACGCTATCACTAACTCCTTTTTCTTAATACACTGAATTTTTTTCATACACCTGAGAGTCCAGACAAAGTCAGATTCTATTAGCAATAACATTGTCGATAACTTCAAGGCGTAATGTTATTTGGTCAACCCTACTACAAATTTTAGAATATTCACTATCGTCGTCGCTATCGTTACCCAGTTACTGGGTTGTAGAGGTCAGATAGTCACTCCACGTAATCCGGTTTGACTGGAAGTCGACACTAATATAGTTGAGAAAATAAAAAGGCAAATGATCACTGGCAGAATGTCATCTTTCCCAGGCCCACTGATCAACACAACTAAAAAAGAAAGAACAACAGCAAGAACTGCCCTACATTTGTCATAAACCTCGACATGTTTACAGCAGAATCTACCACAGTTGCTTTATTGATTTCTACCTTTTATTGCTGCGGTCCCACTGTAGCCTTGGCATGGCAATTTATGTGCTAATTGGCGGCTTATGCAGATATAATCAACGTTTAGCTTGTATAAGTGATTTCTCCTAGGTAGCTAGACAGCTGAACGGAACCTTACAACCGAACTCATGAATTGATTAAATCGTTCATAATGAGTGATGATGGTATTACGCAGATTGTTTTATTGTCACTGAGATTTATGGCATTCTATTGTCACGTTTGTTTATCATGTGCTTGTCTCGGTGTCATACTGAATTCATTGTGGTCAGGTCAGATGCATCATACATCTACTTATACAGGGTGTTTGAGAAGTGCGTCGTCATATTTAAGGATGATGTTGGGTAGCGGACTACGCTCTTCTGGAACATCCTGTATACCTACATAGTTTCAAGATTCTCACAGAAACATTCCACCTAAGCTCAAATTAAACGTTTGTAGCGCAAAATAAATTATGAGTCCACAATTTTGGGAATTTCCTATGTAATACAAAACGACAACAAACGCCTTGTAAACTGATATAATTCTATTTATGTTTACGTATTTACAAAAATAAATGTGCATAAACAGAAGCTGGGAATTATTAGGACAATGGCCTCAATACGCCTACGAGTCCTGCGGCAGAAACAAAATTATGTGCTTGTTTATTCCAATGATTTTAATTCTGATCTTCTGTCGTTTCAGGCAAGTTATCTCTCACATCAAGAACATACCGGAACTGATTCTTCTGGGAAACGTGTCTCCGACCGTCAGAAGACTTCCCATCTTCTCCTTGATGGTGAAGCATCCAAGAGGGACCTTCCTGCACCACAACTTCATTTGCGCAGTCCTCAATGATGTCTTCGGCATACAAGCGAGAGGGGGACTTTCTAGCAACCTGAACTACGGCTCTGATATCCTCGGGATTGACGACCAGCTTCTAAGGGAATACGAGAAGTTATTAGATGTCGAAGCGTGAGTAGATTTGAGTTTAAAAAATATGGCGCCTATAAACTCAAGGCTCAATTGATTGGAAGAATTGTTATGGGAAAATAAGTAAAACTGGTAAATTCAGGTGGTGGCAAGTGAATCTTGTTTAAGCTTACTAGAATTCAATGTCGTATATAGTTATTAAAGTTAAATGGTTTTATTTGTCTGCTTCTACTGCAATATGGACGCTTGTCATGAAAAACAATAAGAGTAAAGGTGGAAATATCAGTAAATTTAATTTAATATGCACACGTTAGTTTTTATTCACCATTATTCAATCGTTGGTATTTCTCCAACGAATTCATTCATTAGCATACGAATTGATAAAGCATCTTGTACGTCGACAGTATTTTTAGAAGCGCAAACATTTGGGCTCTGTGCGTTTATATTACAAATCTGTAAATTGTATCTCAAGGCCAAATAATTTGCGCGCTCATAATATATCAGCACGTCCGTATTAATCAATGGCATATCTTACAGGCAAAAAGAAGTTGCTCGGGTACGAAAAATGAGTGATGTGAAGGTGCCAGAAGTGCCCATCTACAATGAACATTTAAGACCTGGTTTCTGCAGAGTTTCTCTTCCTTTCTTCACATCAGATTCTGAATTGGCCTTCGTTCTAGAAGCCCTGAAGATGGTGGCCACAGAAGGCTGGAAGATTCTGCCACAATACGTTGTGAACCCTGAAACTGGGCAGTGGAGACATCATACCTGTGCTGTGCTCAGAGACAGAAAGTCATTGCACTCGCTGAGGTTCAATGACGGAAAGATGACCTCACACGAGCGAAGAGTTTCTGGTCAGTATTCACTTTTATTTAGACATTCACTTCTAAACACTGTGACATCAAAGAGTCTGTTTTAATAGAATTTGTTTCTCATTTCAGGTCCAGGTATATTCCCTCAAACATACACTGAAACTCTGCAAACAGCAAGGAATTTATTCAACAGAGCAAGAAAACTGGCAATGAAATGCTCAACAGCTGAGCCAGAAGTCAGTTTTAACCCTCGTATAGACTATCTCAGATGGTTTATGCTGCCCAAAGAAGCCCACGACCTGCTTCTCGGTCGATCGGGCAATGTCAAACACATTGTGCCATTTGACCCATCAGGGTACACGGGAGCGAGAAAGAGCCTGAATCTGAATGCAAGGTCATCCATTACTTCGTCGCCTATTTTGGGATCTTCGCCAAGACATTTCAGTCTTTCAGCCATAGACGATTGCCATATATTTAGACTGAAACAGAAACAAAAATTCTATTCAAGAGAATCAAGTCTACGGGAGAGCCACAAGGAAGATTCAGAAACTCCACTTCCAGTACAATTTGCCGTTGGGGAATCTGTATCACCACTACGCCTGATACCTCAAAATAGACAACCGCTGCTGATCAGATCCAGATGTTATAGTTTGGGTTCAGACAGTCCTCCAGCAGCACTAAGCGCACAAACAAAATTGAACTTGGGTTTAAAAGAAACCAGCCCAAATAATGTCATAGAGAAATCAGGCTTTTGTAACTGCGGCAGTCAAACAGACCTGCAGTCGTTAGACGACCCCATGATCTCACCCGGAAAGGCGTTCTCCTACAGTACACAGAGCAGCACTTCAATATCTGACTGCAGCCAAGTAGGCAGAACATCTCCAACAACTTCACTAAACTCTCAAACCTCAGAAGATATCCAGGCTTATGTCAAAGAAATGACCAGAGAAATAGCAACAGAAATAAAGTCAGAGATCCGTGAAGTCATATCCAAAGTAGACGATATCTTAGAGAATTCAGACTCGCTCGAACAGTCGAATCTTAGCATGAACTCAATTAATTCTAGTCAGAGCGATAAGAATTCAGTATCAGTCATAGATGTAGCCGAGTATCTAATGGGTATGTCGAGGGAAATGGCCTCTGAAGTGAAACACGAAATTCGCGAAATGGTTAATCAAGTTGATGAGATGATTTCGCCAGATTACACTGGGTCTTGTTCCCGAAAGAGTTCTCCGCCCCAAACTGGAAGACAAAGGATCGGGTCTGGTCCAGAATTGGGCCTCGATCTTAAAAAGGCAACTTCCAGTTTGAGAAAGTGTCCCACTAGTCCTGTACTGCCTCAGTATGAAGAAGATGATGGTCGTTACTGCAAGCGGTCCCCAACGACAAACTCACCAAAGTCAGCGCATGGCACTCCTTCACACGAGGCCTCAGGACCAAACAGTATCTCGTTCAATTCTAGTGAGACGTCGACACCCGATACGATAATCCAAGTTGTCACAACTCAGAACTCTCCGATTCTTCCCAAATCTCTAAGTTCAAACAAATTGTCAGACGATGAAGTGAGTTGTGCTGACGTCGCTTGCAGACACTGTTGTGTCAAGAAGAACTGGTGCCAAAACCCCTCAGTGAGTTCACAAGACAGCGGCATCAACATGACTTTTACGGAAACAGATGCATTTTTAGAATTTGGTAAGATCTTCTTTTTGTTTCACCATTTTTCTGACTGAACCCGGACGCAATCGGTCTGCTAATTGGTGTCAATAAATTGTTCACGTTTACTCGAGTCGTCGACACCGAACAATTCAATCTCAATAGTTGTTAATAGAATTGATGAAGATATTCGTCATTTCTGGTAACTAGCCGTTACTAGATTTTGACAAATACAGAAAATTCGGAATTGTGTTATGTGCATTCAGGGGCCCTACCATGACGTGTTAAAGCGTGAGAAGTTTGCCTAAACTTTAGGCCGACTTGCACAAACCAGAGTTATCTTTTAACTGCGAGTTAGTTGCTAACCCGGGCCATTATGTCTGAAATAACTCTTGTGGTAACTAACTCTGAGTTAATTCCATTGACTACTAAAATCGGACCTATGATTCCAGCTAATTATAATAATATAATAGTTTTAACATTTACCAACCAACTCTTTCAGATCCATCAAACAAGACCAGAAAATGCCAAGGCAGGATGCGAATATGCCAGAAGCATGAAAAGAGTGAGGTCCCAGACATCATCGAGGGAGTCCCAGTGTGCTCCGGTGATCATGTGAGACAGACCAAGAGATACGACTCCACGGACCAAGGCAGAGTCGTGTTCGTTGAAGACCCTGAACATCAGAATAGGTAAGCTATGAAAAAACTCATTAGTCGAAAATGGACTCACATTAGTGCTCATTGAAATGGCGTCATGGTTTTAATGGTCGGTAATAAAATGGCACCTTTTACCGCTTCCTAGAATTTTCTTACGGGTAAAAATAAAAAATACGATGGTAATGCATAAAACGTGTTTCATGTGTGACAATCTTATTTTTCTATTATTTTGGCGTTATGATCAAGATTGACCACCATCCATCCTATTACCATCATATTTCGATCAGATAGTGTGGATTGCGACTTGCTAAAAATAAACACCAACTTAACCGCTCCTAAATCATCACAAGGCATCAGCTGTTAAGCATTACTTCTCATGTAGTCCATTTTTTCAACATTTAAATTATACCTCCATTTCTAAATATTGGCTTTGAAAACCTTAAATTAGTCCATGCCAGAGTTTTGCATTCTAAAGGATGCCTTTTGGGTATCAACGGAATTTTAATCATGCTGAGAGAGAGTCAGAGAGTTTTGTCCTTTATAAATAGATGGACTCGAGAGAACGGATTTAAAATAAAGCATGGCTTCTAATTCTATTTAAACGGATTTCATTGCATTTCCCGGAACAGTCAGAAGGTCATTAAACTATTTGCTAGAACTGACGAAGACTTGGCACTATTTTAATGAAGTTTGAATTCACACCAAAATCGCCTCGATTGCCACGCGTAGAGTTTTGGCAATCAATCAAAGAATGTCGCCCAAGCATCTCATATTCCACTGAAACAATATTTCATTGTGACAGCCAGTTGTTACTTCTAAATTCGAATAGTAAAATTTTCTCCCGTCTCGTGTATAAAGCAAATTTTTGGTTAAGAACTTTTGCTTTTAATTGATGAGTTTTCTTTTCTTCCATTACTCTAATCTTTTTGACGGATTAATTACCTACACTTTTTCTAAAAATTTCTCAAACGTTGGCAACAACAAACCAATCTTGCTCGCAATATCATCGATGCTATTGTCTCTATATCCGATTGATCCCAAGTCCAGATCGTCACGTTTCGATATTTGTTTCTATCGCACATCATTCGTATCTATGTCAATGCACTTGATGTAATAAAAGTGAAACATAATATAGTTTGTATTGGTACAAAACAGTACGATGCAAAACATAAATCTGTTTCATCATCACAACTTCGAAAAAAAATATAGCTGCTCAACGTGATCCTGCTGTAATAAGACCAATATTGGTGGATGGTCGTGAGAAAATCTTGCGTTAACCTTCAAAACTGTTGTCTTTGCCTAATTTTATATATCTTTAGAATATGCTTACTAACAAACATCAACAACGCTGGTACGTTCAAATGGTGCTACTTTAGCACGTTCTTACATCCGTCGATAGGACAGTCTCTGTGGGATGAAAGGTTTCCGACGTCTTTTCCAAAGGGTTCTAGACCTACACAAAACTCCTGTAAAGCTTGCAAACAATGTGTTTGGTTTTGTTAGCCTACTGCATCACGACACGGTTTTACAGGCAGTAAATTCTTCGCCACAAGTCGAAAGGCCTCCACCCCAAAACTTCTCTAACCTTCACCACTCAACTAACCAAACTATCCTTCCCATACTGACTTCGTCTACCCGATTGTTCTAGGGCCTCTACAACAGTGATTGACTCCTCAAAGCGCTGCAGTCGCTCCTCCAACGCGTCGTCTAGCGGCTCTGACAGAAGTTCACGCTCCAGTGGGTACGGCACCGACCAAAGGACCCAAGATGAACGGTTCTGTGATAGGAGGTTAGTTGTAACTACTAAAGCTATGCTTAGATTTCCTTCATACGCCTCCTGACTAGTTGGATTCGCAAGTTTAGAGGGTCTCATTGTGGCAAGCTAAAACGTTTGTTGATGTAAATATCGAGCAGTTGTCCCGGAATTTGGCTGAACACCGATCGAAGACTTGAAACTGTTTTTTGGCAAAACACAGCTGCCAAATATCAACCGACTCCAAAACCTAAAAGTCCCTGGCGTTTTGTGGATGTCACTTGATTTATCTCAAAAACTTAGCAGAAAGAAAAATATAACCATTTTGGAAATGCAGTAGGTATAAGGGTATCTAGGGATTACATATGACAGGATTATCTCACGATCTTTCATCATCATTAACTTAAAAAATCTCCTTATCCAGAACCCAGAGTTCTATTTTCATAACAATCTGTTCTTTCACAGCGAGTCAGAATGCCGAACCTTCAAGCCTCAGTGGGAGGAGGAACGTGAAGAACACGAGGACAGTAGCGCATGCAGTGATGCGTCGCTCACAGACCTGACCCTGGATGATGACAGCAACTGGCACTGCCCGCCCAGGGCAGTGTGGAAACCTACTGTTGAGGTACGTACAGTTTTCAGAAAGCTGGGTGACTGCATTTATTTCTAAAATTATTAATTGGTGTAGTTGTTTTTTAACCTGTACCTACTGTTACTACTAACATGAAAAAGGTCAATATTTTTTTTTCAAAAAATGTAAAAATGTCCCAAATTAATCCATGCCAATAAATATCTGGTCTGGTCTACACATTTTTCTATCTAGTCTTCTGGTTCTAGGTTTTTGGAAGTTTAATAAACACAAGTCACTGAAAAGTATTATATTGAATTAAAAAGTAATTATAACAACCATTCATTTATCTTGGCATGAGAATAAATGTCCTTAAAATCCTCATTCTTCCCGCTCTTGTTTAAATTTTGACTCGAAGACCTTTGATTCTCCCAATCTTTTCGAGACAAATTACATCTCTCTTGTCAAGTCAATTATAGTTTTGGAAAATTCTGTAGTTCAAATCAAACTGTCCTCATTGCAGGCCATCCACGAGTATAACATGATTCGTCCGGGAGACAAGGTGCTGATCTGTCTCTCCGGAGGCAGCAGCTCCATCGCACTGCTGCATACCTTGCATCAGTACCAACTCTACTCCAGAGCTAAGGGCATACACTTCAGTATTGGTAAGTCCCTTCAATTATCATTTCAGTATACCTTATACACTTTTAGGAGCTTTTTAGGAGCTGCAGACCAGCAGCAACCTTTCCCATGAAAGAAGGGGATTATAATCGGGGATTGGTGAAAGGGGTCACGGGGCGATCTTTAAGGATAAGGTATGTTTACCGAGGTCGGCCTATGGGACCATCCATTACTTATCAAGTCTCCTCCGTGCCTCGGAAAGCATGTTAAGTGTTGGTCCCGGCTGCCATCTGTAGACCTTTGACAGTATCTTATACAGTATCAGAAACCAGAATATCTACCACCAGTTTTTCCAAGGGGTATTATCGCAGAACAGATGATCGATAGGGCCGAAAAGTTCTGGAGTATCGATCCCGTACCGGAAGACGCAGCATTGGAAGGCCTCCCACAAGATGGACCGATGACCTTGTGAGGGTCGCTGGTAGCCGATGGATGCGAGATGCAAAGGACCGGCTTTTGTGGCGACACTTGGGAGAGGCCTGTGTCCAGCTGTGGACGTCTTTCAGCTGATATGATGATGATGATCGTGTTATGGATTGAACTGGATTCTGGAAGTCAGGCTGTCGTTCAGTGTAAAATAAGCAGTAGCAGCAGTAAAGGAAGCCGACCCCAATACATGGGAAAAGGCTAGTCAGATTGAGACAACTTTACTATCAAAAGCCAAGTTTAATCTACTATTAATTTTCCTTAACCAAAATAATTATTTCTTGCAGGTGCACTCTTCGTGCACGAAGCGCGTTCACAAGTGGACCCACTGCACCTGATGGCGTACTGCAGAACACTTGGTATCAAATTCATCTACGAAGACAAGTTTGAAGAGGACGAGCCTGAACGTAAGCATCTTCTTATAATAATATATATTCATAACTTCTCGTATAGTTTTTGAGGTAGGGAACTAGAAAGCATCAAAGTTCAAGAGTAGGGGTTTGCTACGTCATTTATTCACGTAGACGTGACGTCACTCGAAATTAACGTGAAGTACGTTGAAATTTCAAGTCATCATAATTCTTTATCATTGAATCATTCTCATTTTTTGTTTAGATAATAAAATAAAAAATACGTGTCCAATATATCTGGACACGTATTTTTTGTGTAATATATATTTTCGGTAATCTAACTGGCTGATAAATAGATTTATCTAGGAATCTAATTACCGTATTTCTTCCTCAGACGCCATCTGCACAAGTCCCTGGAGCCTGGCAGCGGAGGCTACGCGCTGGTCGTGTCGTAGCACCCGCAAGCGCGCCATCACCACGGCTGTAGCGCATGGCTACGGCGTAGCAGCCCTGGCTCAGCATCTGGACCGAGCGGCTACGGCCTTCGTAGCGGCCGCCATGCATGCTGGCACGCTGAGGACCTTGATGCCACATTATACGCTGCGGTAAGTTTCACCGAGCAAATTGCAACTAGTTAACAACTAAAATCTGTTTGTTAAACCACAAACAGATTTTAGTTGTTCACTGCTGCTGCTGTTGTTGGCTCTTTAAGGATTCAGCACATCAGCTCGTAGATAGGGGTAGCCTTGGTTAACTGGTAAAGAATGCCTAAGGCTTTGAGTCCGCCTTGTACCTTTGTACCTGGGAAATAATATCCATCTTCTGTATTCCAGTGACCACGACATCCGCATTATCCGGCCGTTCATTTACGTGCGCGAGCGCGCCCTGGCTGCGTTCTCTTGTGCGCGCAGCCTGCCCGACTTCCGCGTGCCCGCCGACGTCACGCTCTCCCCGCCCGACAGCCCCGCGCATAGTGACGACAGTGGGGATAATAGGTAAGAACAGTTCGTTCCTTTGCGCACGCAGCCTTAAATGCCAAACAACTAGTGAACTACATACAACTAGTGAACATATTTAACTGAAACCTTATCCTTTCCAGCAAAGACAACCTCCTGGACCGCACAGTCTCTGAAGCTTGCAGCTCCACTACTACGCGACCAGCTGTGCCCACCCGGGAAGACGCACAAGCCAAGTCCCTGGCCGCTTCGCTGGCTGTACCCCTGGAGAGCGCCCGTGACCTGCTGGCCACCCAGGAGCGTCTGTATCCTTACCTGTTCACCAGCCTCAAGAGTGCGTTACGACCTCTTTTTAATGGCAGGTTAGTTTTTATTGGAAACGTTGGTCCAAGTGAGGATAGGACCCTCGGCTATATCGTAGTAACTTTGAGGAAAGAAGGCTTCCTGTCTTTGGTATTAAAGGATGGTCCTACTAAGGATAGAGCACTCGTCTATACAGTAGTAACATTGAGGAAAGAGGGCTTCCTGTCTTTGGTATTAAAGGATGGTCCTACTAAGGATGGAGCACTCGTCTATACAGTAGTAACATTGAGGAAAGAGGGCTTCCTGTCTTTGGTATTATAGGATGGTCCTACTAAGGATGGGCCTCTCGTCTATACAGTAGTAACATTGAGGAAAGAGGGCTTCCTGTCTTTGGTATTATAGGATGGTCCTACTAAGGATGGGCCTCTCGTCTATACAGTAGTAACATTGAGGAAAGAGGGCTTCCTGTCTTTGGTATTATAGGATGGTCCTACTAAGGATGGGCCTCTCGTCTATACAGTAGTAACATTGAGGAAAGAGGGCTTCCTGTCTTTGGTATTATAGGATGGTCCTACTAAGGATGGGCCTGTCGTCTATACAGTAGTAACATTGAGGAAAGAGGGCTTCTTGTCTTTGGTATTAAAGGATGGTCCTACTAAGGATGGGGCACTCGTATATACAGTAGTAACATTGAGGAAAGAGGGCTTTCTGTCTTTGGTATTATAGGATGGTCCTACTAAGGATGGGCCTCTCGTCTTTACAGTAGTAACATTGAGGAAAGAGGGCTTCCTGTCTTTGGTATTAAAGGATGGTCCTACTAAGGATGGGGCACTCGTCTATACAGTAGTAACATTGAGGAAAGAGGGCTTTCTGTCTTTGGTATTAAAGGATGGTCCTACTAAGGATGGGGCACTCGTCTATACAGTAGTAACATTGAGGAAAGAGGGCTTCCTGTCTTTGGTATTAAAGGATGGTTCTACTAAGGATGGGCCTCTCGTCTATACAGTAGTTACATTGAGGAAAGAGGGCTTCCTGTCTTTGGTATTAAAGGATGGTCCTACTAAGGATGGGGCACTTGTCTATACAGTAGGTAGTAACTATCGTTGAGGAAAGAAGGCTTTCCGTCTTTGGTAAAAGGATAATTTGATGCGGTTTTGTAGAGGTTGACCTGACTTTCTGCGTTCATCCGCCTCTAACGATAAGTTGGAGGTCAGGGCTCGTAATAGTCTTATCAAAATCATACTAAGCTATCATTTTTATTTACAGAGACCTAAACAAAGACCAGAAGGAACAACGCCACAGAAAGAAGTCAGTCATCCAAATGCGAAACGGAGCGCCCGTGTACGATTCAGATGACGACAGTGAAGAAGAACTGATGCCATAGGTGACTGCCTCCTGCCTGCCGCCCCTGCCAGGATGCCAACTGCTGTAGATATGCCAGTGCTAGATGCCAATATATACCAACCAATCGACCAAGCAAGGCTGGTAAATCCTGCCAGTCAAAGCCAGATGCTTTAAGACGCAATTTTTTTCTAACTTAACGACAAACAAATGAAGTTTGAGTACTTAGAAGAACAAAGCCAGACGAAAGGTAATGATGAGATCGAGTAGAAACGTCTGCCCATGAACTGTTGGAAGACGTCGATCTGATACAGAATAGTCGCACACATTCACTCGCTAAGCAGCACTTCATTTAAGAAAATGCAGCCGTAGGCAGGAACCAGTCACGTAAAAGTAAATTCTAGCCATGTGGCTATTAAAAATTAAGCTGGCCAACATGGCCCATACTGGCTCGCCATAGGCGGCTGTCAGTGACCAGTGTTGCCAGCAGTGAAATAGATGTGTTCCAGGTGTGATAGTAAGCCAACCTTAAAGGTGGATGTGATTCGCCTCGGATGAATGTTATATTATGCCATTTGGCAATGTTTTCTGTAGTGTGTTAGAAGTCGGCTCGTGATTTCTCAGTGATTGTTTACTTGTGATCAATTATGTTATTGTGCGGTGGTTTTTTAGTGGCTCTACTATAGTCTATGGCCCTTATTCATAAAAACTTTTTAAACATTAGGTACTTAGCTACAATACTGTTTAAGAGATTCTGAATTCAAATTCTCCATATAAAATGTTGAACATGGGATCTACTTTATAACCATAAAACTTTATAACCAGTACTTGGCTACAATACTGATGTATTTACCCGACTGCGCGACGGACGAAAGGAGTGGTAATGTGTTTATTAGACTAAGTAATGGTTATAAAGTTTTTATGAATACGGCTGTCAAAGTCAAAAGTCAAAGTCAAAAACGTTTATTGCGAACTAAGTGTACAATGTTGATGTTGTTGTTGTGTTGTATGGGTATGGATGAGCCAATATATTGATGTCGGTCTTGCAAAAAAAGAAATTAAGTCTTTTTTGTAAATGGTTTTGTTTTGGGTCAACTGAAATGATTGATGAAAAAAAATTAGTTGAAGGCAATTTCATTCTAAACAGACCCCTAAAACACCACCGTAATATTATTGTAGCTCGTAAGTTAAAGTGAGTGAACTTTGATTTGACGTTAGATTCAGAGTTGCCATGTTGATAATATTTTGTTACTAATAAAAAAGGTACGATTTTTTTATTGTATTGTGTAACTGTGGAATTGAAAACAAAGTGCATTTGTTACAGTCTGTTATTGTAATATTAAGAAATATATTTTTCAATGTTGTTGTATGAATTTAGATTGAATGAAAACGAAACTATATTGTATAACGAGGTCTATTTATTCAGTCGGTTAAAGAGAGTTTAATAAATATATCCAAGTGTTTATTATATACTGATTTTATTATAGGTATCTACATGTTATGTACCGGATAAGGTACCTAAAAACTATTTTGTGGAACGTAGTTTTAAAGATATAATAGTTATAAAAGATTTAATTATACAAGTTTACAAAGTAGCAAGTATCAATGCTGTTATTTGTACAAACTTCGTAGTTGTAGTTTATTACGCTTTTTATAAAGATATTAATTTGCTTACGCAACAGTGTTGCCCGTATTCGTTAATTTTTATTACGAAGAAGTTGTAACACTTCTAACTCTTACATTTTTCTACAACGAGAGTGAATGATATTTTTGTAGTGAAATCGAAAATCACTTTTCATGAGCATTACCCTCTTTTTGGCTTCGTAGTCGGGTAAAGAGGAATGTGGCTGCTGATGTGAGACTGAACTTGAATGTGGACTAATTTTATATCTTTTCATTAAGTTTTTCTTATGATTTTGCATTGTTATAAGTGACTACTTATCATATTTTGTATTGCTATTGTATGCAACTGTAGGATTTAAGAGATATTCCTAATTACTTGGGATACAAATAGACATAAGTGTGAGTTATAATAATCTTGAAACAACAAGTCCCATTAATTGCTTCCATGATATAATTATTGTATTCATATACATATTGTCGTATGAAATAAAAATATGTTTTAATGAAAAATTGGCTTTTATTTCGATACTTAATCGTAAATTGAGAAAATGCATCATTTAATAAAAGAAACCGATCAGAAGAGTCGGTTGACTGTTAAATTACGGAGTTAAGCGGGTGGACTGATGACAATAAACCTCTTCAAGAATGGTTGTATGTAGCATTGCCATTCAACCATCTTCACGTTCTAAATTCAAAATACTCAATTCAGAAACCGGGTGGATTTCTGAATTTAGTGTTTTCGAGCTAATGAAATCATCGTTAATCTCTACTTTATTGCATAACATTGACTTCAAATACGTTAATTAAAATATGGTTCAAAAGGGGTTAAGAATAAATAAAACACAAACATTTCTTTACTTATTTACTACTTAGATACACTACACAGATTCATAATGTGTGTGTGCGTGCCCACATCTCCTAAACTAATGAGTATTACAAGTACTAAGGATAATCCCTTTAAACGACGAAGCTAAACACTGAATGTGACAATCATTATTTATTAACTACACTTAGCGTACATAAGCAGAGATGAATATAATCTATAATCCTAAATAAGCTTTAATATCATTGTAATACTATCATCCTTATACTAATTTTATTTCATGACGACACAACATTTTTCTTCGACGGTTATATTTTAAATATGAATAAAGACAGCTACATTATAATAATAATAATAATTGTATTATGAGTTACACGGCTATTTAATTTAAATCTACGATATAATAAAGATTATAATATTATAATTTTTAAAATAGAGCATCATTTGGGAAGAGGGAGTTTAGAATTTTGAAGTTGAATTTTTACTTTTTTCCTCCTCCCTGGCAGCATGGCTTACCACCTGTGGAAAGAGAAAACATATTACAAAAAAGTCACCTATTAGAGCACAAGTCAAAAGTCATTTGTTCAAATTATGCTGAGTGCCAGCACTTTTTGAACGTAATCGTTTACAAAAAGACAGTCCCCCAAAAACGACCCGCCCGTCAGTCACGACACCGTGCTGGCTAGTTGCAGGTCGATATGAGGCCTTAGAACAGCCGGTCGATTCTGTCCACATCTCACGGTGTACACCTAGGTGGAGTGAACGACATGTAAGCTGTGTTCCATCTTATTTGTATGGTTTGACAACTCACCCGTTGTGCACCCCGCCCGAAGTGTTCACTTCGACATGTATAAAGAATCGCACTGCATTATATTTCGAGACACAGAAGGATTCTGATAGACAGCCGTTACTCCACGTAAACGTCCTATGGCCCGACATTGGTCAACTAACATATAGGTACTTTGTAGCATCTGCAGGTAACTTTGTAAATGTAGTAGGTAGTTAGGTACTTAATGTAGGTATAATTCTAGGGCAACGCAATAGGTTTTGCGAGTATCAAAAAATGCGGCACTGCGATCCTATAGTGCAACAGTCTTAATCTTCACTTATTTTTTTTATGGCAGCAACACTGCCGAAAATATTAAAACTGCCTAGCTGCTGCTGAACGTACGGCGGAGGCTTATAAGCCTCCGCCGTACGTTCAGCAGCAGCTAGGCAGTTTAGTAAAAAGGCACATTATGTGACAATGTCGTCACCTCATCACATGCACCAACGCATCACTATCTTCCTGCTAAAGCCACCCGGTACCATCTACTACATACTGAGCAAACTGTGTCATACTGACCAGAGGGTTTGCCATCGCCGCACGCGCAGTTGGGGCCGCAGGTGCAGTTAGCACCGCAAGCGGCCGTCCCGCCACCGCAGGTATCTGAAAACAAAACCATCATGTTATAGAAAAAATGCTCTCTCAAAAGAACGAAGAATCATCACAATCGGGTGACAATTAACGAAGATATTGCCTAACAAACACACCTACAAAATAATGAAAAAGAACTGATAACCTCCTCCTTTTTTAGGTCGGTTTAAAAGAAAGAAAAAGCTTTTACCTGTTTGCGTTACATACTTTAAAAACAAGCTTTTATAAAACGACCATATTGAATTTAGAGTAATGTTATTAACTTTGTTGTTTTCTACTCTTCTTGTCAAGCCCTTTCGTTTGATACCCATATTAAAGGGGTTGAAAAAAAATGTAATCCGCCATCTTGGAGCGGCGGTCATATTGAAATTATTACAATATTGAGTATTGCACACTGTATTGTCACCAGAACTAAAGGTGTATGCAAAATTTCAGCTTAATTGGATACCAACAAATAGTCGAAAAATGGTTTGCAGATGACGGACAACTTACAAACAAACGAACAGTGTATGTAAGTTAAGTAAACAAAAAGTTGTACTTATAAAAAGAAACAAATAAATGTCTTAGCTTGGGAAAGTATGCGTCTCATCTGCGCAACACAGCTATCATGAAAAACCTCAGTTGGTCAGGATAGCTGGAAAGAGGAACGGCCAATAATGTTCATAAATGGAGGAAACCATCACTCAGGATTATGAGGTAGGTACGGATAGAGTCCAGTGACATATAGGTAAACCTACCTAGATGCGTTGCGCGCACTCTGAAATGGCACATAAAAAGAGGTAGGTAGCTAGATTTAGAATTAATAATTGAATAGCGCAGTAGTCACAGCCAAGTTTTGAGCAAAACTGATCACTTTAATGACCAAAATAATAACATCAAAATATACAACATAATAGGTACGTATACTTAAAAGAACATTGAGTTAATAAATTGGTGGAGCAAAATCGTGAACGAATCGCCCAATCTCCGTTTCCAATCTAACCAATTATTAAAATAGTATTGTTGTGCTAATCCTAACTAACCTAGGTTATCATAAATTAACGAGTTAGAAAACTAAGCCTATCGAGCTTTCTACGACTAGCTCAGTGGCCTTAGTGTGAGTTTTTTAACGTTCTCTATTGCGTTAGCGCAAACGTCAATTTGTATTGAAACTGAATAAGCGCCGTCTGATGACACTCACAGACAACCTGTTTTTTTGTATACAATTTGGCATAAGCGAACGTTTACGTTAACGCGATCGAGTACGTTAAAAAACTTACACTAAGTCCTCTGAGATGCCTTGTAATGATACCGAAGAAACAACGGACCTAATAACTACGAAATTTTAAAATCCATGATCAAGACGCTATAGAGCTAAAAAGAAGTATGGTAAATACTGAGCAATCTTTACTTAGCTTATGCTTTTTTTATATTGTACTTAGGGGAGAGATAGCTACACATTTACAGTATTTTCATAGACAGCAGTAAAAAAACGTTACGATATTCATTAAATGACTATTCACGTGACCAGAGGGCTGGCCTTTTTTAGGCCAATGAATTCAGCATTGCCATTGAATGTGGCAATGCTGGCACTGTTTTGGGCACTTTTTCCGTTGACAGCGATGTGGACGTATTTTTCGATGTCCTATATCGATGTCCTTCCCTTCCCTTTTCATCCTGTTTGTAAATATATTCACTGCCTTGTAAGATTGAAATTTAATAGTACTACGATTGATTCATAATAAGTAATCAATCCCAATTAAATGGCCACACAAAACAAAGCTATAACAGTACCTACATAAGCAAGCACATTCAACTTGAGATACCTCGGCAAGCCATGGGAACTGATTTACGGTCTACAATTGAATGAACTTTCTGCGCTCAGCTACTGGGAATGAAACTGATAAGTCTTTCGGTTTAGCGAGTCTTATTAAAATTCCTGTTTTAGTACCTAGCTAGGTTATTTTAAGCTATCATTTCATTGGGTGTGTGCTTTTAAAAGTTACAGTTTGGTTTTCAAAGCCGTCTATGTTCAGCTGTGGGTTATGAATTGTTCTATCGTATTCAACTATAGAGGGTTAGTCCGGTCGAATAAGGGGTTTCACTTCGAAATGAAAGATCAAGATGTAAACTTTTAAATACACTTGAGAGCCAATTCTACTCATTTTTCAGCATCAAAAAAGTCTCAATTATCATACATTTTTGACAGATTGCGAATGATGTTAAAAAATTTTAGAATTGGCCCACTTTACTCGTATTTTGGTACCACATTTATGAAATTATATATTTTTTGCTTTTTATTACAGTGAATGAAACTTACAACAAACTAAAATATAGCATCAATAAATTCGTCCTCAACGCTGTCAGCTGGTAATGTGCCCAAGAGACTGGCGGCATTGCCACGTTGAATGGCAATGCTTAGTCTCTGCCCAAAGTAAAAGCCAGCTCTTGGGTCACGGGAAGTGTCAACTAGCCGTTTCGAAATTTCATTGAAAAGGCTATGAGCACAAGGGCCCCACGGCCCAAGGGTTTCAACCCCAAACGGTTCGAAAATATAGTTACCAATGAGGTTACTATATTTACGCCGCTTGAGGTTTTCCGCAGCCGTAGCGGCAGCGCTAGCACAACACGATGAACTAGGAAGATGGGATGGCACAAGAGTATCGACACAGGTTGCGTCCCACACTAAAGGCCTACCCATCTTCCATGGAAACAAAGACATTCCGTCCGGTCTTTTGCCATCGTCACGAACCAAGCCATTTTGGTACCTATTCTAAAAGACGTCTCAGAAATATCTTTAAATCTCGTGTCCACGTCTTAAGACCTTCAAGCTTAATGGTGACAAAAATCGGTAAAAATATCTCGCTTCCTATCGTTTCAATGATATTTGTTGTATCTATGATTAAAAAATGTAAAGCATAAAAATTTCTAAAAAATTTGTCTTATACAATTTTTATACTTACGCTTTTTTAATTAAAACAGTACATCGATCTTATCGATGTACTTTAGTAATGAAATATAAAGCGTCTTAATCTTACCCCCTTTTTTTTAAAGATGAGAAATCATCAAATGACTCCTTCCGCTCTGGGTGGAGCGGAAGGGAGTGTCAGACTGGCTAAAACCCATCCATGTTCCTCGTAATGCCCTTTGCGTTCCAGGGCCGCGGTGACTCTTTCGAAAAATTTCGCAACCGCTTCTAAACCCCTAATTTTCAAACATTGGAAGCACATTGATCAACTTCGTTTAATTAAGTGTCAATGACAGGCTAACCTTGAAGACATATTTTTTCCGAACACATATAGTAATTTCCAATTATTTCCAAAAGTTAAGTGAACTATTTAATTCACGACTGTAGTCCAACTGATTGGGGACTAATACTCATTAAATAGAACGTTGTTGACCTTTCCAATAATTATTTAAATGTTACTTAAATAAATTAACAAACATATTCATAAAATTCCCTTTCTCAACACTCCATAAACGCTTCTCCACAATTTCCTCTCACTGAAGAGAAAACAAAGCACACCACAAAGTACCCTAATCTATACCATCTCAAATTACCTACATCCAATAAGAACCCACTAGAACGGAAACTAACTGCGTCATTTGCAAAACCGTCCCCAATTGGGTCCAGGCCAGCCGGCGACAGCAAAACAAAAACAAAAAAGAAACACGTGGGGAAAAGATTGAAATACAGGCCGAAGAAAAGGACATAGAACCACCACAAAACCAGAAAAAATAAGTTTACAAAATAATCTTACCTTTACAGGAGTCACAGGGTGCAGGCATCTCTGTGCTGGTCTAAGCTAGACTAAGCAAGACTGGGCTGTGTATATCAGGGTGCGCGCGCAGTCGTTACGTCTACTGCTACGAGAGCGCGACGGGTCAATAACTGTGCGCCTCGAGTCGAGTGGGGACGCATCGGTCTGCGATAATAGGCAGGGAGACAGTGCTCTGATTGAGAATGTTATCTCGGTTTATTGAATGATTGATGCTGATGCAGTTTAGGTGGTCGAAATTGATTGATTGCCTTTGCGATTGTTTTGGTGCAAGTAGGTAAGATGCTGTGTTTTGTAGTGATAGATAAGATTATGTTATTGCAGTGTTATTGTAGCGGAGAATCCATTTGTAAATAAAATAGGTACCCGAAGGTTTACAGGTAGAGAATGCATTGTTGCATTAGGTCCGAACATGTACCTACCACAACTGTACATTAAGTTTAAATAAATAAATAAATTGATTACAATATTTCAACTACCAAGTAGTTAAAGTATTCAAATAAGTCTAAAGGAATATCTTCAAGAATATCACAACAAAAAACTGTTTACTTAATTCTTTTTTATGTTTCGCCGTCCTTTTTATAACTTCATTAATCGTTCATTTGCGAAACTTCATTAAATTGTTTCACCATAAAAATTTAAACTTCGAACTTTCAAAATTAACAAAAACTTAAAAGAACTGACCAAATGCGAGACAGAATCGCATGCAAAGGGTGAATTCCGAAAGAATCTATTTTTTGTAACATGTTACTTTCAAACCATAGACTTCTAATAGGTTTTCCTATACGTAATCTATAATCAAAGCGCTATCATCTTTTTTTTTTTCAAAATTATAGATTCAGTAGTTTCGGAGATAAGGTATAAGATACGCCACCCTATCTCTTGTCCTAGAATAAGATAGTTATTTAAGCCATGGCATGCTGCAGTATAGCTACAATAAATGATCGGATCGTAAACAAAAACAGACCGTTCACATAGGCCTACAAAGGCTCTTATAAAACGTCAGAAGCTACTACGCAGTTCAACATGCCCTTCGATCAAGAATACACTAGATATCCGATTAGCACTTTGAAAAACGGCCAGAGAAATAAGACCACAAATAAAAGTGTGGTACTATTTCAAGTTAGGAACGTCCAACCGTAGCCAAGAAGATATAATTATGTAAAACTATTGTAGTAGAAATTAAACTTTTGAGCATAAAGGTTTATTATAAAAGGTAAGTAGTTGAAGTTTTTATCCTGTTTTGTATATATATTTCATAGTATCAAATATAGATGTAGGTACATTTGTGTGCAAACGTGGTCACTTCCCCGACGTAATTTTGTTACAGCCGGTCGATTCTGTCGACATCTCACGGTGTAACCCTAGGCGGAGTGAACGACAATAGAGCTGTCATTCCATCTAATTTGTATGGTTTGACAACTCACCCGTCGTTCACCCCGCCTAAGTGTTCACTTCGACGTGTTTACAGAATCACACTGCTGATCCTTCTAGTGAATTCTTGATCGAAGAACATCCCCAAAAAAAACACGACCCTAACTCCTGTCCTATAATAAGATAGTTATTTTAGCCATGGCATGCTGCAATATACTGTGTACAATAAATGATCGGATCGTAAACAAAAACGGGCTGGTACGGACAGCCGTCGGACCGGTTCGCTCACGATTGTATCTGTAGCAGGCTTTCAAAGCTTTCCTATACGAACTTTGGGACTTTGCAATGGCATTGAATTCGTAAATGGAATCGAGTGGCCGTTTTGTGAATTAAAAAAAAAATTCAGTCGAATTGAGAACCTTTTCTTGTTGAGGTCTGGTAAAACTAGTGTCTGTTGGTTGAATGAAATTAACAATCCGCTTCGTAGATGTAAGCGAGCTGAGCAAGTACCTGTCTATCTATTCTTCCCTAATATTATAAATGCGAAAGTAAGTTTGTTTGTTACGCTTTCACGCTCAAAAGTCCGAACGGATCGTCATGAAATTTGGCAGATATATAGCCTGGGATATGGAAAAGGACATAGGCTACTTTTTACGCGATAACCAACATCAACGCTTGCGGAGCCGCGGGCAAAACTAGTATATAATAAAGCTGAAGAGCTTGTTTGTTTGAACCCGTTAAATCTCTAAAACTACCAGTCGGATTTGGAAAATTCTTTTGTACATGATAGCCACATTCATGAGGAAGGCGATTCACGGGAACGGGAAAAAAACGGGATATGGGCGTACGAAGTCGCGGGTAAAAGCTAGTTTTAGATATGGCGGAGGAGTAATAGTAACACAACACACATGCACACATGACAACATCAATGGTCAACGTCCAATTTGTTAACAAGCTTGTATAGTATCTATGGCGTATGAATAATTTCATGATTTGACACAGTCTAAGTGCTAAACAGCATGCTCTCTATTGGTTGAAGTTGAAAATATTCTGATAATAATGTATTTTTTTAGTGTTGACTAGCTTCTGCCAGTGGCTTTGCCCGCGTGAATGTCAGAAATGACCCCAATAAAAGTAGCCTATGTGTTATTCCAGACTATAAATTATCTCTATGTCAAATTTCATCAAGATCCGTTCAGCCGTTCTAGCGTGATTGAGTAACAAACATACATCCATCCAAACATTTAGTAGTAAAAGTTCGAGGTACTTTTATAAAAGTAAGACGAAATTAAAGTCCATTTTTAGTTAAAACCATAAATTTCTACTTTTATTAGTGAAGTAAAAGATTTTCCATTATACACGCAATTAAAAGCAAAATTATGTACCTTCTGGTAATTCATGCGCATAAGTTACGGGGTAATAAATCTCGAAAGCTTTATATGGAAAAGTAAAATGTCCCCTAATTTTGTCTAGACTTCAGAGATTTGGCGCAGTAAGGATAATTTGCCAAATACAGCAGACAATTTCTTGGCGCATGGCGAGAATTTGTTGGAACTTATGTGCAGTATCTGTACCTAACTACTTTACTGATCTTTGGAAATATATTTCACTGACTTTATTAAACCAGAACTGAATTTCGATTAACTTTTTAAGCAGAGGTCTACAGGTACAGTCAGCGAAAATATTCGATGAGCAAGTATGAAAGAATCAAAAGTCGTCGACACCTAAAACATCAAAGGTCACTGAACAGCTTTGGCCACAAAATGCGGTAAAAAGATCAATTTTACAAAATTCGATCAACTTTTATAAAATTGATATTCTAGTTCCAGTTCACCGACTAGAACTTATTATTGTTATTCCGCACATAGTGCACTTATGACGTTTTAAATGATATAGAAACCATGTCAATACATAGATAGAGTCTATTGAATTAGTTGTTAATAGAAAGGAGTACAGATCAGTTTTATTTCGAAAACATATACGAACTTTTCAATTGCAGATGTTACCCGAAAAATGACAAATAATTGAATTTTGTAATACTGATTTGTTCACCGCACATTGTGGCCAAAGCTATTCAGTGACTTTTATTGTTTTAAGGTGTTGACGACTTTTGGAACTTTTAGATGCTTATCGTATTTTGGCGCTCACTATCTGTAGCAACTAGGGAACCTTTCAGCTATAGTAACTGCTCCACTATTTAACGTAGACCAAATGCTAACTATTATAGGTACTTACTCTACGAAAGTGAGTTTGACGCCTGTGCGTTTAACGCCTAAATTGCTGATCAGATTTTGATGAATTTTGGTATAGAGATAGATGGAGACCCTGCAGACGGTTAAGAACCGTCTCTCTATTTTTTTTGCAAAAATCTTTATGAACATGAGCGAAGCCACGGGAAAAAGCAAGTCTTGTAGCCTTTAAAATTACTTTGTACCCAATTTTAAGCACAAATTGCGCCCGCGAAGGAGTGTGAGATTTGGCTAAAATTAAGGTCGAAATTCGACCAATGGACAACCACTAGTCATTATTACCATCATTCCGATTATTGACTTCCCACCTTAACTTGAGACAAAACATGAAAAGCATCTTCGTATCTCCTACATAGTAAATTAGTTGCCACCTGCTCTGTCTGGATGCGAAACTGCCAGTAAAAACTTCACGCAAACCCACGCGGATGCCTCCTTGTAAGGACCCTCTGATAAAGAAATAAAATAAAACTCATTTATTTCCCGTGAGAACCACCATTAGAAATATCCTGCAGTTTTTGCATTATTATCTGCACCAGTCGCTTCAAGGCAAAATTTCTTTAAAAGCATAATTTGTTAGTTTTTTATCGAATCCTGTTCTGGATCCTGCCAAAATACTTTGAAAGACCGGTTTCGTCGTTACTCGGAATATGCAGTATCATTAAAAGTTTGTTTATTTGTTTTCACTGATAATATTGCCGAAGGAAATCAAAATATCGCAAAAAATCTCGGTCTTATTTCACGGTTGGGGTTTGGTGGAACTGAAATGAATTATTTTTGATAAGCATATCCTATGAGTCACGAATTCACAATTCGACTTCGCGACTTAGTACATCATGTCCATTTTTTTCCCTTTCCCTTAGATATTTGGGGAATTTCTCTCTTAGTACTCCACTATACTACCCAAGGGACCTGACATGCCAAATTTCAGGTTTTTACGACCAGTAGTTTTGGCTGTGAGTTGTCTGCCAGTCATTCAGTCAGTCATTGATCAGTAACTGAAGAGTTTTATATGAAGTCGATTTCAGTGTTGGGCCCATATTGAAAGTTGTTCATAATGATAAGTAGGTATTGCGTTTTTTCTTTTACACATTGTATAGAAACTTAAACCTATGATAGTAATGATTCCCGGAATGGATGAATGGGTTTTTGTTACTCTATACGCCCGACTGATGTTTGACACCTGTATAACCTGGATTAACACAGAATAGTTTTATGTCGGTAGTAAGTTCCCTTGCTGACGATTGCCGCTAACGACATCGACAGCTATTTCTACCAAGACAGCGACAGCTATTTCTATTTCTAACTAAAATCTGACCAAGATCATCATATTAAAAAATAAAGCACAAAGTACAAATAATGTACAAAGTTATCCAAATAGTTGACTCTTTAAAAATACAAAAACGCAATCTCAACAAAGGATCTAGGAATCAGATAGAAATCAAGATTTACGCTTATAAACAAAGATCTGCGGTTTTAGCGGAACGACACGATGTCTGCCGAAGTCGACGACCTGCGTGCGCGCAGTGATTCACTCACTTTATAGCAAGTATCAAACTTCTAATGGTTTATTTTGCAATGTTGTGTTTTTGTTTTGTTGTTGAACTAAGTTGGGTCCAGTTTTCGGCAGGTTTTTGGTTTTTGCGTCAGTGATTTTGATTTCAGGTTTCGTGTCTTGAAATACATATAATTGGTTCACTTTTTGAAATGTGCGGGTTTTGTGTGATGATTGATTTAGTATCCACAAGTCCATATATTTTTTCTTCTGTACCTAATGTATCACTGTTTATAATTTGTTTACATAAATCTATTATCTTCAAATTTGATGCTTTCTCATCGTGAAGAAAACCTATAATTGAAAGGTTACCAACAACTTATCTGACCTTTTCTATGAACCTAGATGCTAAATAAACGTTTATTTACATTTTTTTAAAGTTGTAACCATCATCACTACTGATTTATCTCCATCATTGGGTTTAACCACACGCAGCTTTCATTACTTCTTCCTCATAAATTGTACCACGTTTGTATTCACTTCTGCTTCATTTAACTAATTCTTGTAAAGTAACTGGTACACAAGTAATAATACTGCAAGTTATCACATTTCTCCAGAGAAAGCTAGGAAGCGTCGCTTCGTATGCGCAAGCGCAAGCGCTCATTACCCGCTAGCCGCTAATTGTGGCGGGTAAAGCGGTCGCACTGATGATATCTAAAGTGCTGTTGTCATGGATTAACTAAACATGGACATAGATGGTGAAATTAATTCATAAATGGTAAGCAAATCCTGCAACAGTGCAAGAGAATAGGTACTGAAGCTTTGGAAACTTTAAATGTTCGATTAGTTAAGAAATTTATTTAAAATACTCGTAATGACATAGCTGAAGCTCGGAGTCTTTGGAAGAAAGGGTCTTAGCCTTAGCTTAGTCTTGCACTAGTAAAAAAGACAATAAATAAAATGTAATACTTATTGCATTAGGAAATATTCAGATGGATCCGAATATTTCCAAATAATAGAGAAGAAAAATAAACTATAATATTTTATTACCAAACTGAAAATTATAAAATACACAAAACATACAACAAACTAAAATATAGCATTAAAAAATTCGTCCTAAACGCTGTCAGCTGTTGCGGATTTTGTTTGAAAGAGTTACCGCGGCTCTGGAAAGCAAAGGGCACTACGAGGAGCACGGATGGGTTTTAGTCAGTCTGACACTCCCTCCCGCTCCATCCAGAGCGGCAGGAGTAATTTGATGATTTCCTATCCATAAAAAAAAAACGCTGTCAGCTGGAAATGTGCCCAAGAGTATGAACAACAAGACTGGCGGCATTGCTTCGTTGAATGGCAATGCTTAGTCTCTGCCAAAAGTAAAAGCCAGCTCTTGGGTCACGAGAAGTGTCAACCAGTAGTAGGGGAACTATAGAAAAGTATGTTTGATGTCGATAGTAAGAGATTACTGAGATGACGTCTAGTGATATTCGTGAAAGAAGAAGAAATCATCCAACTTCAAGAAGAATCGACGAATCTGTTGTAATTGTATTGTAAATCGGGCTGGTTTCCGCAACTCCACGACTAAGCGCGTATTTTGCGTGCAGGTGGGACAAATGTTTCATTCGATCCACCCCAGCTCCCCAAGGAAGGCCAGTAACGCCTTGGTGTTACTAATTATGTCACAAAGGGAAAAACCAAGGTAGGTTTCCGAAGTACTTAGCCCTGTAATCGGCGACTATCGGGCAGCTTAGAAGCAGGTGTGCTGCTGTCTCATCCTCCTCCATGCAGGCTCTGCAGAGTGGGCTGTCAGTGACTCCTATGACATAGAGGTGTTTATTAAAAGTCCCGTGGCCAGTTGTGACGGCTGTGACTGTACGCAACTGTTGTTTAGTCAGTCTTAGGGCTTGTTTCGTAAAACGGCCATCAATGGAGGGAAGGACGAATCTGTTTTAAGCCTTCCTTATTTTGGTGGACCACGTTAGTATTCTTGCTTATGTATTTTTTCCTGTAACTTTTGTTGTTATCCAAAAACAACGAAGTACTACGCATACACATAATTGGATTCTTGTTTTTATTGCAATAGGTAGGCCAGTACAAGTTTCATCTGCGCTCCATTTTAAATTATACCTTCTCGTTTTTTTCTTGATTACGTATGACTGGTTATTTCTACACAGAGCACGAGATATTTTTTTCTGAAACAGTAGTAAGTACCATGTTACTTTTATCACAAAAAAATATGACCAGGCTCAGGGACTGGTGATGGAAATGTTATCGACAGGTGTTCTTAATGAGTAGGTAGTTGTATTGTGGTTTGGAGCAATGATGGTGTAGGGAGGGTTATGTAGGGACCTAACCTACGTTTGCGATTGTTATATAGGTACTTACATACTTATTTTTAGAAATGGTTCGTAATCGTAATTACGATACAGCAGTGCGATTCTGTAAACATGTCGAAGTGAACACTTGGGCGGGGCGCACGACGGGTGAGTTGTCAAACCATACAAATAAGATGGAATGACAGCGCTCTTGTCGTTCACTCCGCCTAGGTGAACACCGTGAGATGTTGACAGAATCGACCGGCTGTTGTCGTTCACTCCGCCTAGGTGAACACCGTTAGATGTCGACAGAATCGACCGGCTGAACTACATGCACGGTAGCTACTACAGATATCTTCTTCTTTTAATGTTGATTGGTTCAAATTGAATGTTGTCCGACCAGTAAATATACTGACTAAATTTTTTTACAACCTTAGTGCCAATCAGGGCCAATTCTACTATTTTTTAAGCAATGTTCGCATTCGCATGTCAGTTGCAATCTGTCAAAAATGTATGGTAATTGAGGCTTCTTGATAGATCATTACAATTGTCCGAATAACAAGTACCTATATTGGAAATCAGCTTTTAGGAATAAAGTACTTTGATTCCTTCAGTTCCGTAATTTTCAATATTTCTACAAAGGGATTCAAAATATCGAATGCTCCTATTCAGCTTATTCTTTCTTTGCTTTGTGTGTAGAATAGGACTAAGAATATTTTTATTCTTATAAAACATGGTACATTTAAAGTCTTATTAAAATTATAATTATGATCTGGCATACAAACATTTGTATGTACAATATTCAAGTATTTTATTGCCACTATCATCGATGAATTAACTTTCCTTTCTATCTATACTTCACGTATCACTTCGAGTAATACAAACACAATACTCATAAAGACCTTGAAATATCGATCCCGTCTACCAATATTTGAATTTTAAGTATGAAGATTGCACTATAAAAGAGATATGTAGCTAGTTATGTCTGCAAAACGTCGTGGGTTCAAGTCACGAGTCTTGCTGCGCTGCACAATATACGGAGGGTCCCTTTATGACTATTTATTAATTCAACCACTTAAATGAAGCAGATACCAGAATAATGATAGTTTGATACTGCATCGACTGAAAGTTTATTTTGTGTCTGACAGTTATGAAAAGGATTTTGTACATGCAGAATTTGTAGATGATGATAATATTCTGCTCATACCGAATTGAAATAAACGGAAAAACACAGAAAAAAGCAAGCGTTTTTCTATAGAAAATAGAATGGAACCCACGATACCGTGATAAGAACTTTCAAAGAAGTAACCAACGATCCAAATAGACCATGGCCTTGACCGAGTAATGTTCAAAGATAGAGAGACGCCCATCGAAATAAAAATACACCCAAATCCGAATCTATTCTCCAAAAATGAGATCACAATAACTGGCCTTCGACACAATAGTTCAATGCCAAACTCAAGATACAAAGACTTTAACAAAAGAAAGATACCAAAAAATAGATTTAAAAAATCAACTCCAAGTCCCTAGCAAAAAGTTCCTACACAAGTAAAAAAAGGAATCGTGTTCTGTGGTAGGTATATAATCTACAATCTCGAATTTGCGCCAAAATTGTATTTGTCACAAAAAAATACTGTCGAGTGTTAATTTCAGATCAGTGAACTTCCTAGCGGGACTAATTGAGGCAAAAACTCAAGAATACGTATCAACATGGTAAGTATTCACCTAAACGTATGGAAATTGTAGTACCTATGTGAATGTGAGGTTTCAAACTTCGAAGACTATATTATTTTTGGAGAAAAACGATTGTGTCACTTCTAGATTGTGCACGGTGTTTATCCTATCGTTATTATCCTTTAATCAAGTATCTTTGCTTTATAATCTACCTATTTCAAATGCTTTTCACTTTTCGTAGCTATAGTTTATATCAAATAACTGTGTGTTTATGGCGTCTTCTCTCTCTCAGATCTCTGAAAAGTATAAAATAAAACATTGTCATTTGTGCAAGAGATGTTAGGATGTTTAAATTAGCTTCTCCAACACAAGCTGTAAGGATAGGTAAGGAAGCTGTTCTTCCTATAGATTTTAGAAAATTGCAGAACTTTACGAAACTTAATTATTTTTTAGAACGAGACATGTTGATAGATACGAACAATCATACCTACTTACACTGAACCGCGTTTTTTGCCGAATTGTATGATTCAGCATCATAACAGTTCAAGGATACGAAAAAAAATCTTTTGTAACAAACCTGCTTACTTTTAGTAAACAGGTTTGTTAATGTAGTACTAACTTAAACTGGGTACTGAGAAATCCGAATCCGAAATCCATATGGCAGAGAAAATTTAACGAAATACGAATGAAAATCAATATAAACAGTACTAGCCAGCATAAATCAAAACAAATACGATAGCAACAACAAAACACATAAACAAAAAACAGTTTATTGAATACTTTGCATGCTCAGTGGTTTCAAATAAATAAATAAATAAACAATCAATAAATAGTTAGCCTAGAAATAAATACAGTGCGAATAAAAAAACAGTCAGTCAGACTTGGCATGTGATCTGGCCAGTCTAGATTTAGACAGCCGTCTTAGGATGGAATAGGCAACCCAAAAGACGATATAAATGTTAGAATCGGTTGTAACAATCAGGTATGTAGCTATGAGAGCCACAATGATTCCTATGGCATTGAACATCAGTTTCATCGGCTTCTCGTATGGGCTTTCTTTCTGGATCTTGCAAGGACAGTCAACGGGGCAGCCCAGGGCTTGAGGTTCCTGTTTTGCCTTTGGAGGCAGGTTCGGTTTGATCTTTGGGGACATGATTTGCTTGATCGTGGCCTGTGGCAGGAATTCTGAAATTAAAAGGATGTTTAGTAATCGATTGAAAATAGACCTAAAATATTTTTTTCTTTTTTTGCGTCATGGCAATTAAAAAACGGCCACAACGCGTTGTGGAAATGAAGAAATGCTATAATGTCGAGTTCTGAACTTCTGAGCCCTAACTGATGACAACCACATGGCTGTGTGACTCTATTTTTAAGGATGGGAAATCATCAAATGAGTCCTTCGAACAAATTCCGCAACCCTGGCAGGCTCTGCACGTCGATTCTGTAAAATTCAAACAACAACTCGCATTTCAAGTCGTTATTCGCTCTCACTTCGCATAAGGTTCAAAATGACCTTGATTTTGCATTCTGTAAGCATCACCTAGGCACTTGCGAAGTGAAGTGAGCTCCAAAGCGACCAACACTGTACTAGTGACTACCACACTCAACAAAATCTAAGTTGGGATTTATCGGTTTTTCATTTTACCAGTTTTTGACACAGATTTTTAGCTATTACGATGTTTAAATTAAAATTTCTTATTTTAAGGAATTTAAGGCAGCTAATAAGTAAAAAAAAAACAGAAAACTCTAAATTCGTGCCGTGAATATAATCTATGCTTACCTTACGAAAAGAAATGACTGACAGATAATATCATAAGTAATCTGTGGACAATATTTTCATTTATTGCCGTTGACGTTTAAAAGTTCGTTGCATTCACAGAGTACCTACTTTTGGTTGCATTGTTTTGTTTACGTTCTGTTTGTTTTTTGATCGATCAGTGCCGATAATAATAGTGAAATAATCATGAAGTAAGTTTATATTTCTGGTTGTAAATTTCAAAAATAATATTAATTAAAGAAGTGTTTATTTTGTTTTCTAATCCTCATCAATCATCAAATCAATAATGTTTCAGTCCAAATGAGACACGTTCTTCTCATCCATCGTCGGCTCAGGTTGAAATTCTGGTAGAGTTTATGGAAAGAAACCCTGGCATAGCGAAGGGTTTCTTGAGAACTCAAAGTGCCAGAGAGCGAAGCCGACGCCAGTGGGAGGAAATAGGCGTGCGCCTAAATAGTATAGGTGGCACTATCAAAACATACAAACAGTGGACAAAGGTTAGCAGTGCTTTTTTATTTAAGTTAGAACCACTTAACATTCCATAAAGCAAGCCACTTGAAATGTGCGACGAACCTTGGTTTAAAGTGTGTTCCTTGATTTCATAAATATCTTATTTTAATTATTTTACATTAATTTTACTCAATGCTTGACTAAAAAGGGAGATTTTAATGTAGTTTGAAAAAGCTTAATAGAATACGAATATTATAACTGTACAGGGTCCTTAGACTAACATGAAAACAAAAAGCTAGCAGGGGAACCACATATAGGGAATACTTCGTATTATTAAGTGTTTTTCTTATTATGGTGTGCTTGGTTACAAATCTTTCAGCTATAAACTGAGTTAATACTTACAAAACTAACTTTATACTTAGTAAAATGAAGCTCTTACTTTTATACGAGCTGAAAGTCCTTTGCCACGACGTTTTGTGGGCTTTATCAGAGGCAGTAACTCATATTCCAGTTGGTCAATTAGCTCCTTTGACAATCTATAGACGCTCACATAGTCGTCATCTCGGGTTAATAAAGATAAACTTCGAATTTTGGTAGATTGTCGACGCTTTTCTAGTTTATCCAAAGCATGAGCTTCTTCTAATAAAGATTTAAACAAAAACATTCTTGCCATCGTTATCGCTTAAGTAGGTAGGCACTTATTCACTTTATAACTTTAAAAACTTTATTTAAACACTATTTAACTATGATTTATTCTATTTTCACTCGAAAATAGATGCTTTTAATTTGACACTTTGAATCGCGTTCGAGTGCAAAGTGAACGTCGAAGTGACAGGGGAATTACCTTATAGAATGCCACTTTTTACGTCATCTCATACTTTATCTGTCAAAATCTCGAGGTAAATTTAGTTCAACTCGCAAACACGCTCGCAATAGTAGCGCTAGTGTAGATTCGAATTATCAACCGAGTTTTAGAATGCCAATCAAGAAACTCACAGCGGATTCAGATTCGAAGTTTAGAATGAAGTCTTACAGAATCACACTGCTGGCCCTAGCGGGCCCCGACTATGTAATTTCGGAATTTTGTTTTTTCGCTCAGTGAGCGTTTTCGGTTTTAGGGCGTAACAAATACACTAAATAGGCGGTATTATGACGATATATTATTCGTATCCCACGAATGTACGAGATTTAAAGTCAAAAATTTAAAACGCCTAAAAATATCTGCGCAGTATTATAAATATCACTTTGCCTTTGAAACAATAAAAGGCGCTGAGAAATGATATCCAAAGAAAGCAATAACTGAGAAAGAACTTTATGAAAAGAAACAGTGAAAACACGTGTAGGTTTTGTAATAAAATTGATCACCACTGAGACAATATCGATTGAAAAAACACTAATAAAATATTTAAAACAAATGAATATCTAATACTATTCCACCTACCTTGCACGGTCTGGGTTTGGGTGATCGTCTGTGTCGCCATAACTGCAATCCACTGTTTCCTGGGTGTGAATGATATCAAAATTAAAATAATTCTCCTAAATATAGGTGCTTGTCCACAAAACAAGGTTGCTTGGGAAGCAGGAAAAGCCTTGGCGATGTTTCCTCGATGATCAAGAGGTGTGCTCGTGCGGAACCCTCAAATAGATGGGCTGATTTTCTTTCCTATTTTTTATTGATTGATTTTATCCGGAAGAAAAACTGCCTGTATTGTTAAAGACTTGCTTCAGTAGCTGAGTGTGATGCTTGAATAAATGGAAATAGAAAATGATCTAGAAATTATGTTGAAGTTTTTTATTGTTAGTCTCAGATTGGCCAAAATCATCCCTGATGTATGCAATGTTGTGGTTGACGATGGAGAACGCTTTCCTTAAGAGTAACCTTTTAATTCAAAGACTGGGAGTCTTCTGCGAGGTTGTAGGTACCTGTCAGGAAACGCAGACTCCGGCAGGGCATTCCACTCCTTAGTTGTACTACGCTGGTATCATATTACATATCTGTGGCTATACGCACAATGAAATTATCCCAAAACGTTTTGTGGGTGGAATGTTCACCAACCAGGTTTTGTGGTTAAAAAAATCACAAAGTCTATGGTGAGGCAATCGCTGAATATGATGAATGTTGGATCGAATACTCTTAGATTTGGAATTGTAAATTTTACTATAATTTTTCACGGAATTGTAGAGTTTAATCCTGCCAAACCCATCGGACCATGAGACGTACGGCGATGCGCCACCGGTACATGGTGGACATCCCACCCACACACACTAAACATTTTGGGAACACATTCATAGTGCGTACAGCTAACGAGTGTAATTCCCTGCCAGAGTCTGTGTTTCCTGATAGCTGCAACCTGGGAGTCTTTAAGTCAAGAGTGAATAGGTTACTTCTAGGCAAGCGTGCTCCATCTTCGGCCACATCATTGCTTACCATCAGGTGAGATAGTGGTCAAGCGCGTGCCTAACAATAATAAAATTCAAATTTTCAAATTCAAATTCATGTATTGCTTGTTACAGGTGTATGGCCAGTTCTTACAATTATTTGTTATAATATCTCTGTAACATACCCATGGGGTGTACAATGTTTAAAAAAATAATAATAATAATAATTAAAATAAAATTAAATACATCACTGGTCATCTACAATATTCACATGTCATTTTCATTTTCAGTTTACAATAATTATATGTCAATTTCAATTAATATAAAAACACATGACTGGTTACAATATTATTAAGATGTCAATTTCAATTACAATAAATTATGTCATGGAAACGTTTTACTTCAATACAGTCAAATTCGTTTAGGATTCATAATCGTAATTTATAATCATACAATAATTAGTCATAATAATACCATTAAAAGTCAAATTAGCTGTTTTATAATTACATTATATTATACACATTTAATCAATAGCTCGGTCATTCAGAAATTCATTCATTGAATAGTAAGCTTTACTTAAAAGAAACTCTTTTAGCCTGACTTTGAAAATATTCAAGTACGGGATATTTTTAATACAAATTGGGAGTCTGTTATAAATTTTTATTCCCATCCCAAACACACTTGATTTATACTTTACAGTTCCATATATATAATAAACCAACGTTCGCATCTGCATCTCAGTCACAATCTGTCAAACATGTTTGAAGAATGCGAACGTTGCTTAAAAATAGTAGAATATGGCCCCCTGATCACCTGCCTAAGTTTGTCAAATCCACTAAGAATTCGGTAATTAGTGGCTAAAAATACTTTCAGAACTAGGTTTCAAATTTCAAGAGATATTTATGTTGATGCCTCGCCTAAATTAAAATGTTAAGACTATATACGAATTGCTACTGATCAACAAAGTAGGTATGCAGGTTAAGTACCTACAGTTAATTAAAAAACTGTCAAATAAACTGTCCCTATCAAATGAAATAGAACTTTTGACTACGAAATGAATTTGAAACGCTGAAATTTTTAGAGTTTGTTTCAATGAGAATTTTGAATAGTATCTATTAGTAAGAGTGATGAATAGCTATAATAATATGCTATGGTAAACGCTAGATAAGCTTGAAATTTAATTTAATAATAATTTATTCAAGTAAAAAGTTAGTACAATTGTGATTTACATGAATTACAATTGAGAATGTTTTTAGTTCTAACTGTAATGTAGACCTGCCTGATCTAGGTTAATAATCCTGTGTTTCAGGCAATAAAGTACATTGACGTTTCCCTAATATCCTTTCATAGATACCCGAACATTAAATTATGAACCGTTTTTCATTACTAGAGAACTTCGATTCAGTACAGTTTTTTTGTCTTATAAAGTCAATAAATGTATGGTGGGGTTAATGACTGTTATTGCACATTTATCTGGCACCTACCGTACCTAGTTAGATTTCTACGATAAAACATCATGGCAAAAACTTCCATAAAAATGCACAAGCTTACAATTACAGACCTATATAGTGGACGTCTTTCCATCCCTTCGAAAGTTTGGGATATCAGAGACTCTAACGGCCGCTTTCTATAATATATCTCAATCCCAATCTTGATCCCGATCCTTGTCTGTAACCAATCAAAGGTGAGGATTGTGTGGTGAAGCACACACACTCGGCCGTTGATTGGTTACAGACAAGGATCGGGATCAAGATTGGGATTGAGATATATTATAGAAAGCGGCCGTTAGACATTCTTTCAGAGAGACAATTATATTTTTAAACAACGTTCACATTCGCATGTCAATCGCAAACTGTCAAAAATGTTTAAAAATTATAAAGCTTTTTTGACAGTTTGCGATTGACATGCGAATGCGAACGTTGTTTTTAGTAGAATTGGCCCTCTGAGGCCCTAGACAATGCGCCATTCAATTAGCGAATGCGACTGTTGTAATGCCAAAGTGTAGGGAAATGATCACGTGACATTTCGATAGCATCTGTCAAGCCCATACATTTTTGACGTATTGGCAATCGCCTTCGCCACGCTACCGTTGACTGAATTCACTTGTCTAGAGCCCCAGGTGTAGCCTGGCGAAGACGATAGTCCAGACGTCAAAGATGTGCGGGATTGACAAACGCTGTCGAATTGTCACGTGATCAATCTCTTATATTGCATTTTGACAGGCATTTTACATTCGTTTCTTAACCTCGCAGCCCAAAATCGAGAGAAATTTGGGCAAAATTATCTGGGAAGCTGAAAAGGCTCTGCTGCCATTTCCAACTACTTATTTGAGTGAAGCAGAATTTTTGTGCCTTGCTGTCTTAAAAAAGTTGTTTTATTCATATTTATAATAGCAAACCACGTGCTTATAGTTAATCCTCAAATTGGTTTTTTGCTTGAGGTCGCCAGCCAAAAAGGTTTAGAATCGCTGGTCAGAGCCTCAGATCTCCTAGCTACGTCATCATTATTATCGTCATCAACCCGGCTTGCAAGCGATGCACTGACTGAAGAGTAATTATTAATTAATCTTGCATGAATATAACATCCCAACATACTGAAAAATATTAAAAAGATGTTTTTTAAATTTATTTGTGGATATTTCAATACCGCTATCATTAACACTTTTACATGCCTGATTTTTGTTCACTTGTTTTAGCTAAAGAAAAGTTCGGTGTTTGTTTGAGAAAAAACATCGAAACAAACTCAGAGGTGTATGTACACATTACGTACATGTAATTTTTTGTATGAACTTCACAAGTGCCTTTATTTAGCACTTGTGAAGTTCATACAAAAAATTACATGTATGTTGAAATCTGCTATTAGCTTGGCATATTTAGTCCAATACAACTAACGCAAAGAAACATTTCTAAACCACAATATTAACTTTCTTCAGGGAAAAACTCTATTGTAGCCCCAATCACATTTTTAGCAAAATCGTTTAGCGGTGTCAATACAAATACATCGGTACGGTTAATGAGGATGCTAGGTTTACCTAAGCCAGCGATTGAAAATTTAATATGTTCAAAATATTTTTTCTATTTTGTTCTTCAGTAACATTCCTCCATTATATCGAGCAATTTCAGTTTTATAATAGCTATCAGTTTTTCGACAGCCTTGCTCCAGATAATGTCAGTTTTTGCGATGGCGGTGCGGTATAAAACATGCCGACGTCTTGGAAGGTGCATAGTTTGAAGTAACACTGCAATAACAACAATCATCATGCCTGCTCCCTGTGAACCGTGCAAAGGTAAGTGATTTTGAGCACTTTTATCATCTTGATCATCATTTTGGTAAACTTCTTCAATTAGCCCGCCTAGCCTTTTCCAAACTATTTTGGGTTCGGGTTCTAGTTTAACTGAATGCAGCTGAATACCAGTATTTTACCCACCTATCTGACCTCAACAAACCCAGCAACTGGGTAAACGATACCCCTTTGACAGGTGTTAGAGTTTCTTTCCACTGACTACATAATCTTCCTTAATTTTGGGGTTATCATTAGACGAAAAGGTTTCAAGCGATTTCGCACGACAAACTACAGTGCAAGTTATTCTATTACCTTGACTTGCCGTTAAGCAAATGATCAAGGCTGGTCTAGGAACCCAAGGATTTCCTTGATCACGAATACTCCCGACGTCCTCAGTTGCTATTTTGCTACTGAATATTTGAAAACTCCTGACCTGATGAATAAGAAAGAACTGAGCCAAATAATCCAGTTCAAACAAAGTGGTTTAATTCAAAGGCCATCCACCAATGATTGTTTAGTTTTGGTTAATGTTTCATGCATACAAATTATACTTCCAAGTATTAAGTATTTTATTTTCCTTGAATGAAGGTCTGCTTAACACTTTATAAACAGGAACAAAATCTTTTTAAACGTTAGTTATTTATTTGATTTCCTATTGAATAGTGCTCTAGACTAACTAGTTTTTTTAAATCAGTTTTCCTTTTAGTCAATTTAAAAAAGCGATGGATCACGCGGTTTCTAAATTTATGTAAAAAAGACAATACAACTTTGACGGTTGGTTAAGTTGAATACTAAAAACCATACAAAAAAGTGCAGTGTTATTTTCATGAATAACCGAGATAATACTTAATATACATGGTATTAATAATTTTAAAACCTTTATTATTATTTACATTCAGAGTCCTGCAAGGGAGGTGCATGTGCAGACAACTGCGCTTGCAAGGAAAAGGGCTGTGACGACTGCACATCTAAAGGTAAATATATAACTGACCTTATTAAAACTAATGTATAAATTACTATAGATACGTTATCCACGCTAAGAATTGGCAACATAGAAAGAAAGGTAATTACCGCGATCCCCCGCATGTGTGTACTTTTTTTGAGCTGTGATGCTGATGTAGGAAGCATCTATATAGAATACGTAATTGATCAAAACAGTCAGTTTTCCGATAAAGGAACAGATGGCCGCCAAATAAATGATACAAATATAAAAGGAAAATAAGCTTCATTGGTTATTAATATATTTTTCCTTTAATATGCCTTTGAGATTGATAAAAGGCAAGACCAAATCGTACCACAAACTTAACTCAATGTTAATCATCAATCAGTATAATACAAAACTCTTCCGTTAGTGGGTGACTGACTGAGTGACTGACAGACAACGCACAGCCGAAACTACCGGTCAAAGATAGCTGAACTTTGGCACGTAGGTTCCTTGGGGAGTGTAGGGGAGTAATAAGAGAGGATTTACGAGATATGCGGGTACGAAGTCGCGGGCAAAAGCTAGTTTAAATATAAATCTATAATAACATAGTTTAAATAGGGACTACTAAAAGGTGCTATCGTTAAGGATTTCTAGTTTTAAGTTATAATTTTTATGTATTTGCATCAGTTCTGTGGCGCAAACACTTTTTCTTTCTTGTTCTTTCAATTCTCTTCTTCGGTTGACGAGTTGACGACTGTTACAATAAATGCTGTAATTTGTTCTTTCCAGGTGGTTGCTGCTAACATCCTAACTTCACCATGGACCGAGACAGGCGCGGTCGCCGGCCCTCCCTCTTCACCCGTGCCAGTGGCTTTCTGGAGACCTGCTTCCCCATCTCTTTCACTGTAGTCTTCTTTGTCACACTTGTGTTCTTCTACTGTCTCATATAAATGTTCTGTTGAAGTTATTTCTGTGTTTTCTTGGAACAAAACTTTTTTGTTGACTGCAACCTATATACCTAAGCGTTGGAGGAAGTATCGAGTAGTAGCAGTATAGACTCTTACTGATTAAAACCCATCCGTGTTCCTTCAATTGCCCTTTGCGTTCGTGGGCCGCGGCACCTCTTGCGCAGTAACAATTCCACAACCCTGGCAGGCACTGGCCCTAGCGGGATTCATGCCCTTGCCCTTGTGAAATGCTGCTTGACGACGGTGCAACGCATTCTATTTCGTCCTTCATTTAAAGGCTTATCAGCTACCATGATGACCACATTTACCTCATAGCAGCAACGGCCTGGGAGAAATTTTTATGGTTACTAATACTAACATTCTAACTTCAGCATGAACCGAGGCAGGCGCGGTCGCCGCCCCTTTCTCTTCACCCGCAACAGTGGCTTCCTGGAGACATGCTTTCCCATCTTCTTTACTGTAGCCTTCTTTGTCACATCTTCTACTGTCTCATATAAATGTTGTGTTGCAGTTATTTTTGAGTATTTTTGTTACCAAACTTAACTTAATAATGTTTTAATTCCTCTACCGCTGTTTTCTTCTGTTCTTCGTAGCGGGATCCAAGACAGTTGAACCGTTCTTCTGGGACTCGTCGAGCTTCGATAACTCGGTATTTTCTGGGTGTCGCCACTGTTGATTCTGGCTCTCAGGAGTTGCAGTGGTTGTGAAGAGTGTGGCGGGCTTAACCAATAATCGCCTGTCATAATTACCAAGCGAATCAATTAACTACATTTAACGATTTATTACATTCTTCTCTATTATATTTGCATGGTTTTTTCATAATTGCCTGAGATATATTTTGGTGGAATCAAAAGAATCTGAGATATAACCCTCAAGGTGGTTGTAAAAAATTCATCATTTTCCTGTCCTTGTTCGTTGAGGTTAGCGCA
This sequence comes from Melanchra persicariae, assembly GCA_947386135.1. NCBI lineage: Eukaryota > Metazoa > Arthropoda > Insecta > Lepidoptera > Noctuidae > Melanchra > Melanchra persicariae. The sequence goes on along the minus strand of OX376652.1, from coordinate 8,047,601 downwards.
ATACCTACATCGTATTAAAGAGTTTTTCAGCAACCGTAATTACCACATTTGCGTGCTAGAAGCAACCATCTGGTAGAAATTCAGACGGTTACTGCTAAGGCTTATGCAAAGATCCTAACTTATCCATAGATAGACTCTCTTTGCTACTTAACCTTTTTTTTTAGGATGAGAAATCATCAAATGCCTCCTTCCACTCAGGGTGGAGCGGAAGGGAGTGTCAAACTCTTAGTGACTAAAACCCCGTGTTCCTCCTAATGCCCTTTGCGTTCCAGGGCCGCGGTGACTCTTTCGAACAAATTCCGCAACCCTTAGTTTTTTTTCTATGAAGCTTCATTCGAAAAGAAGATAACACCACGCCCGTGTTTCTCGAAGAGTGATATAAAATAACATTCATATTCCATCCGTTATGTTTAAGTTCTATGTAATAGGAATGAGCCTATTGCCATTTAACCTAGCATGATTTCAGACTTCGTTTCACTAATCAGAAATTCGAGCTGGAAATATGTCTCCGTCTAGATAGCTAATTAAACCTCGAATTCAACCCGCCATTTCGAAAAGGATTTCAAACCATTTAATAAAACTTTTCAGGATTAACAAAAACGTGACATTTTTTTCGGGTTCTTGAAAATGTGTTTTTTTCACGAGGAGTATGTAAAACCCTCAATTGCATAAAATTACGTCAAAGAGTGATATTTATATATTTGTTTACCAAAACAATGCTGAACTGCTGAGCCAGCCTATGGCCAGAGAGCCATACGAGAATGAGGGCCATGAGAATATCTAAATACTGGAAACTAGCAGATGGCAGACGGTAGCATAGTCTAACGACCGCATCTTTTGTTACCTATTAGTAAGTATGATTTCTTGGTAAGAAAGTGATGATTAGCTATTACTTTTTAACTACAGTCGGATTTAAAGACCTGCTTTAAAGTACATTTGAAGACTCTGTGCATTTGTGTGCAGTGATAAATATTGTGGAGGTGATAAACCAAAAACGAAAGTAGTATCTAAACCAGAATTTTTATTTAAATCAATCGCAAACAAAATTTTGACGACAAAGTAATTTTAATTAAGTAACATGATACATTGTATAAATAATATCCGGTACATGATGTTTAGCAGCAGCCACCTGAAAATGAAAACAAACGTAAGTTGTTAGTTTAATTTTGGAATATCATGGCAAAAAAACTAACGTAGAAATAATGGTAATGCCTGTAGCCTTAATCTCAGCAGAGAATTGCCAAGAAAAAGACTAAGTAAATGAGACACAAGTAAAATCACATACACGTTTTTGCTAAGACTGGGTGTTTCAGGTACATGAATGCCTGATGCAACACTCGACTCATACACAGACAAGTATTGAAAATCCAACAGACAATATACAGAGCAAGAGTTCTTTTGCACCCAATAATTTAACTTGTAGTTGACTATATTGAACAACTTCTAGAACTCAGGATTTAAGGGTGCTCATTCGATAGGGCTCAAGAAAATCCGAAAGTAGAAATCTCGCAAGGTCTAATCTTACGTTGTCCGCATGGAAGTCCCAAGGAAGGTGTTACTCTAACCTCGCAAAGAATCAGCAGCAGTGTGTGGATATCGAGTCGAGTCACACAGACATTCTGATGCCCCAAAACATGCAAAAAAAGTGACCGTGGTAGTGCCAACGTTTTGGGCCAATCACAACTAAGTTACTGTCTTGTGCCAGCGACACGTAGAAGAAGAAGAAAAGCTTAAAAATGTAAATACCAGAAGAGGAGCAGTCATTGCAGTTGGTCTCGCAGTTGTTGTCCTTGCAGCAGTCAGCATCCTTGCAGGAGTCTGCACAGAAAAACAACAGATATTAATCACATGACGCAGTTGTATCTACAAGAAAATGGCGTCCCAAATATAAAATGGTGGCTCGTGAGAAAGAAGGCTATTAAGTGAACACTGAAATGATGTCTGATAGTTATGTGCCGTGCTCATATTTGGACGGGGCAGGATGATGTAAGTGTATCCACATATTAAGAACAGCTATACACCACTCTGAATAACTAGAAAATTTAAGTCTTCTACATCCTTTTAGCCGGTCGAGTTAGGACAACGAAAATAGGTCTTCCCTTTCTAATTTGATATTTATCGTTTCATATACATACATTCATATTGTGATGAAAATACAGTTAAACAGTTACTACATACCTTTGCAGGTTTCTGAAGGAGCAGGCATCTTAGTTGGTTTGGTTAATAAGTTGTCTGACTGTAGAACCGAAAAGGCTAAGGTTGACTATGCATCTTAGGCAACAGATTAAGGTTTATATACCAAACTAAATAAATGTGGTAAAAACTATATAACAATAGCGAGGTTGTCGAAACCTCGACGATTTTTTGGATCTGTGAGGTTACATCCGTACAGCAGGAAAATGCAGACTTAAAAAAATGCTCAAAAAATAAGCACAAAATTGGGAGTTATCAGTATAACTGACTGGAAATAAAAGAAACGCTAAGGATGTTTGCAGAGAGACCTGAATCTGCAGTTGTAGGAAGGCTTATTATCAGGCTGCATGTTGTCTAAGATTTTTTTCCAATTAACATAGTTTTAAGATAATGTTACTAACAATTTATGGACATTTTATTAGTCTGAATTAAACTTTTTTTTTTTATTTTTAAATTTATTAGTCAATCTTGTTGTTAAGGTTTTAATTTTTTTGTTTAACAATTATTTGACAAACAATTTAACTGTCAATAACGTGTCTGTGTATTTTCAAAATCTACTGTGCCATTTTGCGAAGATATTAATATTAAAAACACTACTTCCTGATTCATCCTGTGAATGTTCAACGGTTTGCTAAACTTTATACTGAGGCGTAATGAATCTAAATATAAATGCTCTACAGAAATGCGCAAATGACCTTTTGGATGCATTCATGCTCTAGGTAGAGCAGAACGTGTTCAAAGGGTATACAGGCTAATAAAACTCAGTAGTGTCCGGTTGCGTGTTTCATGAGATTCGATAATTTCTGTTCTCAATATTCCTCCTCAATTGCTGCGTATCGTAATCTTCATCTTAAACTCGTTACGCCTCATTACTCTTCTTTTGTTGATCTATCAATGCCACTTGCCAGAGCAGTTTTTATCAAACATTTTTTTTTTTAATTTGGCGTAGCATTTTAAGATGAATTTTGTTTCATTGTCAAAGCTATTTTGTTGCCAGTTACACGTAGCATTTAAAATTGTTGTTTTGATTTTATTAAAATGAGGATTCCTCATGGTGGTACAGGTAAGTCCCTGATTTGCTTAGATTTTATATGTCCTGCGGCCTGCCATACGTGGAACCTTCGTGGAATGCTGGCATGGAATACATTTAGTTTGATAGTAGGTACCTACCTACTTTCTTAGGGTCATGCAAAAAAGATCAGGGGCCTGACCACCAACACTTAAAGCAGTATTACTTTAATATTACTTCCAGTGGGAAAGAGACGGAGCTATACGTCCTGTATAGCTCCGTCTTTTTCCCACTGGAAGTAATACTGCTTTAAGAGTTGGTGGTTAAGTCCCTGGTTTTGAAATTGTTACGAAAAAAATGAATTATTTTCGTCCGTGAGACTCGATGTAGCTTTCATTGGTATGTGATAGTACCTAAATATAAGTGTTAATTTACTAGCGTTTTTCGACTTTTTTCTAATACCTAGTAGATTATGCACCGAGGGGATAAAGCAAGGTCTTATGTCACGGGCGTCATATTGAATCCCGAAAGCAATAAAGGATTTGAGAGTTAACTCCTGAGCGTAGTGAGGGAGTTTAGAAGCGAGGGAGTTAATACAAAAATCCTGAATGCAGCGAGGGATTTAACTCAGCCCAATGCAAAGACACCTTTATCCCTGAGGAGCATACTCTACTTTTCACACCTACTGCGAGAAAATTGTGCTCAACCCATGAAGAGAGTTGGCGCCGCGAGCGGTGCTCGGCAGCCTCCTCTGCTAGATGCAAGTTGCGCGTCTGCTGTGCCCCCAGCCCATCGCCGGCCAATAATATCGTCCTGAATTTTATTATAACCCAGTAGGAAATAATGAGATTTAAATTTGGAACCTCATTTTGAATGCGCGATCTGCCCTTTGCAGCAGAGACCGACGCGCGCCGCTTGCGGGCAATAATGACGTACCTACTTTAGGTCATTAGGTTAGGTTTGCATGACTTATAATTTGACGTGTTGTGTGAAAAAAATATTATATATAGGTGAAGTCACACACGGGTAAACATAATATAATTCCCTCAGTGTGAACTGATTTTCCATTTCTTTTTTATTAATCCCTTTCAAATCAGCTTTGTCAGCTCTTAACTCCAAATCGTTTAAGGTACGATATGTCCCATTTATCAGCTAGTATTTCAAATACCAATTATATCGAAGCCATTATTACCCTCCTTCTGGAACAGGTAATAATTAAAGTAGTTATGGACTGTTTCACAACCTCTGAATAAGTTGCTGATAGTTCCATAAAATACCTAATCATTCTTAATTATAGTGCCAAACCAATCACTGTAAAACTTAACAGTCCTAATTAAATTTAAATACACAAGAAATGAGGAATGTTGTGTTTTCCATCTATTTGCTTACTTTCAGATTTGGAGCCAGAAACCCCATGGAGTGTTGACTGCGTACCAGGTTGTGACTGTCACGCCATCTTTATTGATCGTGAGTAACAACCATTATTTTATGGGTAGCGTGAAAAGGGCTCCCAGTTCCCAATATTACTACTTATAGAATAAACGCTACAGCTGAAACTATGGGACCAACACTGAAATCGCGAAAGAAAAGTCGACTGTCCCATACTTTTATGTGCGCATAACTCGACAAGATGTAAATTGACTGATTTTTTTTCGCGATTTCGCGTTTGGTCCCATTATCCCATAGTAAAAGTTTGAATGGATGATTGTTTGTAACTCAATGACGCCGACGCTGGGCTACATGTTTAAGCAATAAGTCAGTACAAATAGACTCCTACCTACATATCTAAATTGAATTCATTTTTTTTTTTTTTAGATTCCTGTGTAAAGTAAACAAAGGATAATAGGCATTTATAACTTCCCTTCTAAATTAAATTATTTAAGAATAGAGAGCTGGCTTTTACCTCGGACAAAGGATAAGCATTGCCATACAACGTGGCAATGCTGCCCAGCCAGCCTTTTGGGTACATTACCAGTGGCCTGCGATGCGGAGGAATTTTTCGACGCCAAGTTTTAGATTATTTTTAGTTTTAGTTAGTTTTTTTTTAAGTGTAGGTATAATAATAGTTAGTTGTGAAAATGATTATGAATTAACCAGGAAAAGCCTGAAAAAAAATAGAGAGGAAGTGTGTGAATTGTAAATTGTTATGAATCTATGAATTGTGTACTTATTAAATAAAATAGTAAGAATGTATTGGAGAAAAAAACTCACAAATTATGGTAATGACATTTTTATTTTAACAATGACATTCGTGAAGTACGTGTTGTATTGAAAAAAAAAAACAGTAAGTATTTAATGAAAATACACTTCAAAATGTTGAATGACGAAAAAGAAATTGTGAAAACAAAAACCGTTCCAACTCGAAGAGGTGGTGACACACCACATGATGCAACAAATATAATTATTACTTATACAAGAAAATTATTAAAAAATAATAATAATCTAGAATACAGTTGATTGATTAACGAAGAAAATAGACAATAATATGAATAAACAAAATATGTGAACATACCTAAACGATTTTGTATTCAAATTACAAGATAGGTATTTAGTCAGATGTTTTCCATCATGTACTTTAAAGTTATTTATTTTAATGTAAACAACACAAAGTCACGGTGACTTTGTCAAGTGCATAATTTTCGAACTAAGAACGATTGTGTTCGAATTATGTCATTTTCCGACTCGTGTCTATAGACTATTGATTGATGCATGTTTTTTTTGTTTTTTTTTTATCATAGCAAAGGCTTAAATCTAGGGCTTTTAGTTTTTGGTTGTTTTAGCAGTGTCCGTAGTGGTCGTTGCTCGTTTGCAGGTGCAGCTGCACGAAGCGTCGCACTTGCATGATGTGCAGCACTGGGCTGACGTGCATTTGCAATCTGAAAAAAAAGATGCTTTTATACTCCAGTAACATAACATCACGGCTCTCCTTGAGGGACTCCTTGAAGGGGTAGACTGATGTTATTATTACCTATTTACACAGTGTTTGAAGATAAACTAACTCGAGATAAGCGCTTGCATTTCAGTTTATTTCCATGTTCAGTATAACAATCGCGCAGTAACATGAACGCATTAGGACGTACCTAACTAATTTTAACTAGGTACATACTACATAAGGCAGCAGTGTAAGTAATTAGGAAAATTTGACAGACCAACATTTTTTTTTAACTAACTACACTGCAGTCGTAAGGAAAACTAATTCATGCATAACTCGTAACGGGGAAAAGATATCTGGAATATTGAACATGTTTTGAGCGAATCAAGACTTTGTACTAACTAGTACCTAAACTAGTGAAAAGTCTTGAGCATATAATAATACTTAAATACAAACTGGAGGATGCAATACAAGCTCATACAAAAATATAATTACAGAGATGCGTCTCGTTTTCCTGATTTCGAATCTAAAAATAAATGAATTTTGCTTTTAAAACAGATGCGCTTGCATTTGCAATTTCGTTGCTTTCTTTGAACGATAGCACAGTACCTACTGTAGAGCTACATTTGTTTTATCTACATAATAATTAACTACAAATTACCTAGTATTCGTTACACGGCTGAGTAAATAAAAGTAGTATTATATTTTGACTTTGAGTTTTTTTTTAAATTTTGCTGTCTTACGGCCGCTTTCTATAACATATCTCAATCCCAATCTTGATCCCGATCCTTGTCTGTAACCAATCAAAGGTGAGGATTGTGTGGTAAAGGACACAAACTCGGCCGTTGATTGGTTACAGACAAGGCTCGGGATCAAGATTGGGATTGAGATATGTTATAGAAAGCGGCCGTTAGTTACCAACTAGGTCCTGACCAAGGCCTATCAAAGTTACATCTTGGTAATCTCTTGAAGCAGGTACCTATCCGTTTATGTTATTTTTTCACTGATATGAAACTACCATAGTACGGTAGACACCAGAAAAATGTGCAATAACGGTAATTGACCCCATTTATTGTCTTTCTTATTATCAAAAACAGATAATATTTACGGATACCTAGGTACTCTGGCGTCTTAAGGCCATTATGGTTCTAGTGTGTGCGAGAAACGGGACGCATATCACTATGATATAAGTATCCCTTTTTTATTTAACAACGGAATCATACTTAATGGCAGTTTAACTTTATAGTAAGGTCACGGTCACAGTATAAATATACCGTGGTAAGGTAAACAGCAGTATTTTTTACCAACTTTTGCCCGCGTATTCGCTCGCGTGAATTTATTTTTTCGTAGCTTATAACCGTTTCCGTTTCCATATCTATCTCTATTCCAAAATTCATTATAATCGGTCCAGTGGTTGAGGCGTGAAACCGTAAAAAACAAAATTATTTTCGCAATTAGGGGTAAGTACCTACGTATACTTAATATTAAATTAGAATAAGGATAACCTCCACAAGGCATTTTAGTATTAACCTTGTCATTTAGGTATTTTAATTAGACCTAATAATACACTTAACAATACTAAGAAACGCAATAAATACCTAAATTAGCTAGCTAAGTAAGTAACACTTAACCAAGGTGAAACGGATTTCTAAACGAACTGCTAACGAACGATAACACCAGAAACAAGAGATTTGTTGAAGTTAATAACTTTTTTTGTTGTGTGATTTGGAGAGTGACGAAACTTACTTCTGTACTAACACTATGTGACACGTAGGGACTAAAGGTGCGTTTACACGGGTAATTGTTGCTCGCCAACACAATGACATGTGGATCAATCTGCAGCAATGAAATGCGTCAATTTTTTGGCCAATATTGTTTTTAATTTGCTCCACATTTTCTTTAGCTGACCCGCGCAACTTCGTCTGCGTCACATTTTTCATCAATGCTCCGCTCCTATTGGCCGTAGCGTGATGTTATATAACCCTCGATAAATGAGCCATCCAACACTAAAATATTTTTTTAAAATCGAACCCGCTGTTCCTGAAATTAGCGCGTTCAACCAAACAAACAAACTCTTCATTTAATTATAGATTGCTCTTTTTGAGTTTTTCAACTAAATTACTCGTGAAAATGAACGTATAAAATATAAACGTAGTTTCTTGGAGTTTCTCCTTATCGCTCAAAATTGTCATTGCAAAACATTTAGACAAATTGACGCTTGCTGCCGTTGCCGTAAAATGCTTGATATTTTGTGACGTCGCAATCGACCAGTATTGCCTATACCTACTTAATCGAAAAAAAATCGTGTAAGGACACCTTAAGGACTCCACACTTATTTAATATTAATTATACATGCGAAAGTGATTTTCGTTTATTATAGTTACTTATTGATTAATTTTGTTTCAGAGATAAATGGGACCCTGGCGACGAAAACAGGCTATTTATTTGCGAAAATCTATATAAACACGAGCGAAGCCTTGAGCAAAATCTAGTTAAATATAAACTAGAAAGTACTATTCTTGGAAATGAATGAGCCGATTTTAGTTAAATAAACTTAAGATAGCAAGGTCTTAAAAGTAAAAAAAAATGTTCAGAGAGACTGATTTATCACATAAGTAGCAAAACGAAAATTGCTCTTTTTGTCAATTTGTATGAAATAGGTACCGTGAGGAGGAAATAAACAGCACTGTTAGTCCAACTGTGGAATAATACGTTAAAATATTGGACGTTTATTTAGCCGCTTATGGCGCGCTTTTACGAGCGCATTTCCGATGGAATAAATTCTGAAAACAAGTTTGGTGGTATTTAAGGTTTACCTATAGCTGTAGCGAACTAAATTACAATCTTTGAAAACTTTGCAATCTCGTCATACTCTTGCTATTATGCTAACTTATTTGTGATCTTCTCAAAAATAAACAATTTACCTACACTCTCGTCACATCTCGTCCAGAAAAATATGTTTTTTCCAAAAACAGCCAAATTTTTATAATTTGTACTTAAGTTAAATAAGTATAATTAATAAATTCTTCACTTTTTTTCAGTTACTATGCAAGATTTTATGCGACTTAGGTAATGCATTTTTAGTAAGTACCTAGGGATTATTACACAGTATCTTATCTAAATATCGTGAAAGTCAAAAAGACTACTTATGTGTCATTTAGTGCATAATAATTTTAGATTTTTACACATAAACTAGTACCTACCCCATCATTTCTAGTAGATATTCTTTGAAAGCGATTCTAAAGCAGCCGATAGCTAGTCTACTAAAATAATCCTTGCGGTAGGTCAGACATAACTTTTAGGAAAATAAACGACAAACATTAAAACAAAACCATAAACAATAGAAAAAAAGAAAATCACTCACTGTCACCGCAACCTTTGCAAGGCATCTTGATTTCAAAATAGGAAAAGAAAATTCAAAACTCAAAATTCAAAATGGACGCGAGCGCGACTTGTTGGCGGGAACGCTGCAGTAGTAATGCGCTTTATACTGCAGCCAGCGATTGTTATCGATAATTTAGAGACGAGTTGTTCGGAAACATGAGTGATTGTTTATTTTTTTTCGCTTGCAGTTAATGCTGTTTCAAATTAGGCCGGACGAAGGAGGAATAAAGGTGAGATGTTCTTTTTTCATTTGTTTTGTTTCGTTACACTTTAGAGTATGGTATAATCTATGGGTACTATGGTTATGTATGTTTAAAAGTAATGATGGTCGACTATGGTTCAGTGGTTTTGAGACCGCAAATAATTTAGTATCATTATGTTTGTCTTGCTTTAGTTATTTCAAAATTTGGTTGGCCAATTCACTGTTGTTGTTATGGTGCGAGAATGTATTCATTCAATTACGATTACTTTAAAATATTTCAAGACATTTGCGCTTTTTAATATTTCTCATTGTTTTCTGTCGTCTTGACCATCACTCATAGGATCTAAGGAAACATTATTAGATCAATGTCTACGAAGCGCACGGAGACTACTCAAGCTGCTTTTCTATCAGCTATGACGTAAAGTCCAAAATGTTTGGATTGACCACGGGTCCTATTGGTAAAAAAGCATGTCAATCTTTTTATCAGTCGTTATCGTTGGTAGCATTTAAATATGTCTAAGCCCTCTAATCATTATGATTGAACTATACTAAATTTCAATACACAGAACCACCAACAAACCAATAACAACACAACATTTCGGAACGCATTCATTGCAATAATTTACGCAGTTAACATCCATTTTACTACCAACACTAACTTTTAGAGCAACAACAAAACTACTTCACTAAACGTGACTTCCATTGCCTTCTATATACTACCCAGTCTCCCTTACCTCCTCCCTAGAAAAGCAATGGAAAGCAAACATAGAGAAAGAAACATGACCAAAGACAATTTTACGGTGAATTTGTGAGGATAGGGCCGTGTGCCTGATTTGTTTTGCACTCGGCTTAACAAAGGGTTCTTGTCTGGAGTGCAATATTCATACTTGAAGCTGATAAAGAGTACAGTGCGTCTTTCTAGAAAGTACTGGTAGGTAGGTAGTCAATCAATAATAAAGGTCTCGGATAAGTAAAGACGGTTTGGTCATGGTCAGGGTTTATCACGAAGATGTGTAGCAACATCATAATAACGGGTAGCAAAAAACTCACCATTTGGTAAAAAATTATGAAGATTTAAAACGAATACGCATATAGGTAGGTACAAATACTTTTATATTAGGTATTTTATGCATTTCCTGCTAGACACCATTATAAACTTATATTATGTGGTCAAGTTGGTCCCCAGCAGCTGTTGCAGGATTGATTATACCCAGCGATGAAATACCTACATAGTTAATTGCTGTATATTAGTCTCCAGATCCTCGGAAAAGGATTATTCTAGGAAATTCTCTGCTAATTTCACGGACAAACCTTGATTTTTTTTATTTGTTTTTTATGGGATGAAAGTAGAAAATATGCATAATAATTTATAATCTGTCTGAATTGAAATTGTCGGTACAATAAAACAATTACGATACAGTTATTAAAAACATAACACTCCTTATTTTGGGCAGTCGTGTAAAACAATACTGGGCCAAAACTGCAACCTTGGGGAAACCTATTAGAAATTGTCAAGTCATTTAAACAACTTTAAGATTAACTTTGAATACAGCACACAGGAAGAGTTTGAAAAAGATACGCCAATTTTACTTCCATATAAATGCAATCTAGCGCCTGGAAGTATTACCATTTTATCAACGTTTTCCATGCATGCGTCATCCATGTATGCGACTTACCTATATTATGTATAATAACACCGTAAAGTAAATCGCTAGTTCAATTTATTAAGGCGCTTCAGTTTAATCTGTACTAATTTAATATACTAAAGCCGAAGAGTTTATTTATTTATGTACACACAATAACCTTAAAAAAAAGAAATTATACAGAAAAAAGAGTACAAAGGGACTACTTATTTCTAAAGAAATTACTTCCAGCAGACCTGCGACAGAAAAGTGGGATAAGAAACGTAGACACAGTGTGTAAAGAGGAGAAGGAAACTTTAAATAGACTATACTAACTTAACTAAAACATATTATTATATATAAATAAATATAAATCACAACAATAAACATACAAACAAATATACATAAATAAATTTACATAAAGACATAATTATAATAAAATAAAACATATCTATAATAAACAAAGGATTACAGTATGGTAGAAAGATAAAGCTCTTTGACTGTTTTTTTGAAAAGAGAAATATTTTTACAGTCACGTATGTTAGATGGGAGTGAGTTCCACAATCGTACTGCAAGAAAAGAGAAGGAGTGGGAATAGGAATGAGTTTTATGAGATGGGAAGTTTAGTTGATGTTTGAGGTGGGATCTACACAGTGCATCGAGTAAACGATAGCGCAGGTAGCCAGGGTATGCAGGATTAAAAAGGATGTTGTAAAGGAGACATAATATTCGAGTGTTCCTGCGAAGACGGATAGGGAGCCACTTGAGATCCTTGCGAAACTGAGAGACAAGGTCGTATTTTCTCAGGCCAAAAACAAAACGAATGCACAAGTTTTGCAAGCGCTCAAGCTTATTTAAGAGCTCCTCAGTGGCGTCTAGGTTAGTAGGCTATGGTTGAGCGCCTGAACTTGTCCTTACAGGCTGTCTCAGAGTGGGGCGATGCCAATCTGGTCAAGTTCAATGCTGCTAAGACCCAGGCGTGTCTTTTTTCCGCTAAAAGGAGCCAATTCCACCCAGCTCCATCTTTCCGAGGTGTAACCGTGCCGATAACCGACCAACTTGACCTTCTTGGTGTCACGTTGACATCTACCCTCAATTTTGGCACATTTATAGAGGCAAAGGCTCAAGTGGCTGCCAAAAAGTTGGGAATTCTGGCAAAGGTGCGACGGTACTTCACGCCGGAACAGCTGCTCAAGCTTTATCAAGCGCAAGTTCGATCGTGTATGGAGTACTGCTCGCATCTTTGGGACGGATCTGCCAAATACCAGCTTGATGCCCTTGAGTCAATAGAGAAACGAGCCAAGAGGATCATCGGCAATGATAGGCTCGTCGAGTCGAAGCTCCAAAGTCTCGAGCATCGACGCCGCCGAGTTGCTAGCCTGTCGGTTTTCTATCGGTTGCATTTTGGAGAGTGTGCAACGGAATTGCATAGTTTGATTCCGCCTAGCCCGTTCCATCATCGGACCACAAGACGTACGGCGATGCGCCACCGGTACATGGTGGACATCCCACCCACACGCACAAAGCGTTTTGGGAATACATTCATTGTGCGTACCGCTAAGGAGTGGAATTCCCTGCCGGAATCTGTGTTTCCTGATAGCTGCAACCTGGGAGTCTTTAAGTCAAGAGTGAATAGGTTGCTTCTAGGCAAGCGTGCTCCATCTTCGACCACATCGTCGCTTACCATCAGGTGAGATAGTGGTCAAGCGCGAATCAATAATAAAAAAAAAAAAAAAAAAAAGAAAAGGTAGCAGGCATCCGCGTAGTCAATGATCGGCTGAATTAAAGTTTGAGCTAAATAAATTTTAGTTTTAAAGGGCAAGAAAGTTTGAAGGGTTTTTAATGAGTGGAAGGAAAAGTGCGACTTACGACTAACTTCATTTTTTTTTTATTTGTTTGTTTGATCGCGCTAATCTCTGGAACTACCAGTCGGATTTGCCTAGCCTCTAGATTTGGATAGCCACATTCATGAGGAAGGCAATAGGCTATACGGGAGCGAGAAATTCTTACGGGAACGGGTATAAACAATATGCGCGTACGAAGTCGCGGGCTTGCTATTTATGTTTATAAACAAACATAAACATAGAGGAGTAGTTACCTAATACTTATATTTTTTTAATGTTTATTTCTACAGTTATGTTCAAATCGTTTCTACTAGAAACCATCATCATCATCTTCTCTATTTAAGTCAACTGTTGCAGAAGTTGCAGCGATAAATTATACAGCTCATTGGTGGACTTGGTCTCGAACCCTCGATCTTCGGCTACTGCCTACTGGCAGTAGCCGAAGATCGAGGATAAGTGCGAGTGGGTTCCATTATCACTAGTAAGTGATAATGGATGAATAATGATATTTTCTGTTAATGTCACTGTCAAACTAAGAATTTCAGGTCTGAGAAATTAAGATATTTATGAGACGAACATAATTATGTTCGTCTCATAAATATCTACATTTTTCATATTATGATAAATGTATAGTAACCTGCTGCCATTCAAATTGAGAGAATAATTAATTTAATACAATTTAGTTATTAAAAATCCAAAACAATACTGAACTCAAATGTGAAACTTGGGGAACGCCTTAAGAAATTCTTCATTGTCTGGGAGTGTTTGTCATTTAAAGGACTTCAAGTATCCAGCAAAGGGAGTGCAATTTGGAAAGGTACACGGTACACCAATTTTACTTCTATATATACACAATCTAGGGCCTAGAAGCATTGTCATTTAATCAATGTTTTCCATCATGCGTGCCTACGTTTGCGCCTGTTAGCTGTGAGACATCGCCGTAACGTAAATCGCTAGTTCGATTCATCAAGGCGCTACGGTTTAGTGATATCTGAGTGCCATTTTCTACTAATTTTCAAGCAATGTCACAATCTGTCAAAAATTCTAATTTTCTGACTCATTTTTCATAATTTTTTGACAGATTGCAACTGAGATGTAAATGCGAACGTTGCTTAAAAATAAGTTGGCCCTCTGTTTATAAAACTTAAAACAACATCACGCATGTGATCTGGAATGCTTAGGGAGTAGAAGTACCTATATATACTGCCCTCAGAAGCCAATAATAAGCGTTAACTTAATCAAAGTGAGTTTCGAGAAATAGCGGATTCTGTAAACATGATTTACTCAGTTCGAGTCACCTTATTGGGTATATTTAAAACAAACTGCGCGCGACTTCGCTCACGTGGAATGTTGATAAAAGAGTATCTTCTGCTAAATCTATACCAGAAGAGGTATAGTTTGTGAGGTTGTGGGGGTAATCTCTGGATCTACTGAACCGATTTAGAAAATTATTGTTGTATATGATAGCCACATTCATGAGGAAGGCTATAGGCTATACGGGAACGGGAATGAGAAACAACGGGATATATGTACGCGTACGAATACGAAGTCGCGGGTAAAAGCTATAGTCTATGATAAATTTCGATTGTCCGTCAAAGCTTGGTTAGTGGTTAATGGACAGATAAACGACCAATAAAAAACTTCAGAAAGCGGGCATTAGGCATACAAACGTGACAAATAAACTGAGTTACTATCGCATTATAACAGAAATAAGTATCTACCTAACGACGCCGACGGTGTATTTTTATTATTCCAAAAAGCTGTTCAGTATATTTTGTACAGTTATGCGCACATAAATGTATAGGCCCTTTTCAGGTATTGCTTTTATTCTGTTACACGTTGTATTTTTGTATACCCCTTGTAAAGTCCCATAAAATAATTACAAGCCAGGAACCATCAAGGGCTTTACCCGTGCCAGTACATAAGACGCCTTCGACTGGGTGGTCCGATGATCACCGCAGGTTGGATGAGAATTATACCCGATATCGAGTACGATTAGGCGAGGCGTACGATTGGAGAATGTCCATCCGTTGACAACTACAGGCATTTTTTTTTTAAATAATAATGGGTTTGCTCTTGACTCTAGTCAATGTCAGAGATGACAGAGACAAAGTCTACGATGGAGCGAGCTTACCCAGAAGGAGCCTGTTCACTCTAAATTTGCAGAGATAAGGGTTGTAAGCTTTTGGAAACACAAACGCAGGCAGAGAGTTCCACTCCTTTGCTGTGCGCATTATAAAAGACGTTTGGAAACGCTTAGTGCGAATTGGTGGAATAGCTGCAAGGATGAGAGAATAGAGATGGTAAGATGCAGTGCGTCTGGATGTCCGATGGTAGAAGGGGGCCTTTGGGATGAGGTCGTGGAGTTCTTGAGCACACTCACCGAAGTACAATCTGTAGAAGACCGATAAGCAGGCAACCTTAAGACGATGAGCCAAAGCTATGTAGCTCGGCATCCACCAGTTTTACGTCACCGATGAGCCTCTTAGCTCTGCGTTCCACCGAGTCAAGCGCGGCAAACTGATACTTAGCTGAGCCATCCCAAAGGTGGCTACAATACTTCATGCAGGATCGGACTTGTGCTTTGTAAAGGGTTAAAAACTGTCCAGGCCTGAAGTATCGCTTCACCCTATTTAGAATGCCCAGCTTTTTGGCCGCAATTCTTTACTCGATTTTGTACTCGATGGTTACTTTAAAAATGAACGTAAAATAATAGGTACATACCTACTTGGTGTACGTATATCTATTATCGACACCTTAAGAGATGTCATACGAGTATTTATTTACGCTACTTGTTGAAATCAAACATATTTATCAAGTTCATTACCGTAACCAATTCCATAGAAAATACTAAGACAATACAGAACATCCGGTATGACGCATTAACATTATTTCCGTAAAGGAAGTTATGCTGAAAAATACTGAAAATATGAATCACCACGCCCAGTAGGCGAACGGTGAATAAGTTCAGTAAATAGTGAGAAAACAAACGTTATCTATTGATAAAACAGGTACCTATATACGATAACTTAGGTACGTACTTACGTCGATTACTGAATGCTTCGATAATGATGTAGAAATTCGTTAAATCTATAAAAAAGGTTTCATGTCACAAGCAGTTTTAACAATGGCTAATATGGTACGCACTCCCGATGATATATGTAATGAGATTTTCGAAGTCGAATAGGCTATCGCTCTGCTTAAATAGCCCTTCAGCTGCATCCAGTTTAAATGGAAGCGAACTCCAACATAGTTGTAAGAAGACGTAAGCCAGATGATGAAATCGATGGCTGCGCAACTGATGAACTACCATATAACTAGCTCCTACAACACACCATTGAAATCATGGTGTTTGCAACACACTAGAGACATCGCAGTTATTTTACCTGGCCTGAGTCCATGCTAAAATATTTCATGTGCCCGAAGACACACCGAAATATAATAGCCTTCAAATCAGATCCCCCACCGTTCTGCCTCGAACCAGGATTGTTCCGCTTTGGAAAGTGTGAGAGGCCTTCTACATCCTTTTTTTTTTAAAAAAAAACGTTGCCCCACACTAGGAATTTCTCCTGTATCGTGGGTGCGATTAAAAACATATAAACTCACATACACAAACAACCAGACCCGGAACAACGATCTGTAGGCCATACAAATATTTGTTCCGTGCGAGAATCAAACCCGTGACACGCACGTTCTTTACCAAATACTTCCAGCGAGTTGAACTGACATTCATATAAATCGTTCGTTTCAGATGTACTAGCTTTAAATTTTGTTTAAATTTTAATGCGATTAAACCACACGTACACACCTTTAAAATTCCTGTGAACTGGTTAAAATCCGCTGTTTTCAAAAATAATTTTGATGATTACACGTGACTGCTAATTAGGTAACTACACCTAATTAGCTGTAAGTATCGTGTAAACATCATTTATCAAAAGAAAACTATAACAATATATTATTTATTTATAAACTTTATATAATACTCGTACATAAGTAAGTATACAATAGGACTGAGGTCTTAGGTTATTGATAAGACATAAAATATATTTCTGCTTCGTTACTTTTCATGGAGGAATTACTCCAAGTAAAGTTGTGTGCCTGATCACTCGTGTGAAAAAACTTTATTTCTGCTTAAAATTTATTTTCTTCGCCCAAAACTCATCGCTCTTACCTCGTCAGAATTAGCCTAGCTAATTAGTTTTCTTTGATTCATCGTTAACAACAAGTTATCAAACGTTGTTACAAAATAAAATATACAGCTTCAAAAGTGATCGCCTTTAATTTGCTTCAAATAACCATTATACCAAAGCCCTACATACGAGGGCTATGATTAGGACAAAGAATTTGGCACACCTAACGTTCCTATTTGCTATCTTATCATATCTCTTAAAGATAATACCATATCATCGGGCACACAATGTTCCAGCGCTCTAGTCGACCAGCACAATAGCGAGCCACCTGTTGTCGTCAAAACTGATAAAAAATAATGTGATGAACATTTAGAAAGTGTGAAAATGGGTGTTAAAGTTCTAGCTTTAATAGCACTCTTAGTTATTAGTGTTTATGGACAAGAAAACAACAACATAAACGATGTTGTTGAGGACAATATCATAAGTGATGACACAACATTTTTAGAAACATCTACAGAAAAAGTTGAAATTAAGGAAGATGAAATTGACGAACCCAGTCCTGTGGAGATTTTAAGTGCTACGGATGGATTGCAAGTAAGGAGTGGGAAGTACCAGCTAAGTGATGGGCTTGTTGGAGAAGAACCGCTAGCGTTAGACGCTGTTGATTTCAACGCCAATAATGAGGTGATTCAGAATGAAAAGCAGCTGCTGTCTCCGGGCACCACTCAAATCACCAATAATGAATACGGTACGTCATTTTATTAATGTAACTAAAACATTACTGAAAATATAGAAACTTAAATCATTAAAGATAAAGTCAAAATATGAAACAAAGCAAGGTACGGTATCAAAGGCTGTAAAACAACAAAAACCCAAGATAATCATGACCTCGCTATGTCTACTGATACTAAATCAATGGTATAGTACGTTGGTGTGTTTGCTCAAATGTTGGTCCACATAGTTTTCGTAGATGACACACAAGGGACGAATGACAAACATTGCCAAATGTTTGACAATGTTCAAGAGATGAGATAAGAGATTTTGAATTAGGTCCGTAAATAGAACCTTGTTTACTCGTCGTGTTCTTAAATGAATAAGGATCTAAGGAATCGTCACATGTGCCAGGAAATTAAGGCTTCTCAAAATGTTTATGACCTATAATCTCTTAGATGTTGTATAGTTTTAACTATGATTCACATGTCGCAAGATGAGTAACCGTTAATCATTATGTACATAAATCTTGGATGACGTCATTCCATTCAGTATATAATGAATGATACAAAGGCTATGCAACCAGATAATTATGGATACAATGACCTACCATGATCCCGTTCAACAATTACAAACTCAATCTAGTACTTATGTAGCCGTCTGTGCCTCTTTGTCGAATCTAATAACATCAATGAAGAAATGACTTATTACAAATGTGTTATTTAACAAAACAAATACTAAAATCTACTTTTATAAGAACATTAAGGTACATTACTCATTTAATATAATCAAATAAACGATGTACTAATCTATGATAAGGGCCGCACCTTACATGGTATTACTGTACAAAATAAAGAAATGCAACAGTTTTGCGAAAAGTTAAATGCACAGACTACTTTTGAAACATGACGGGTTATACCAATTAAGTACGAAACTACAGATAAGGGCTACGCACTTTATCAGGAGATAAAAAAGCCGGTCAAGTGCGGTTCGTGTTTGCGCTAGGGCCCCGTATTATACCGTCTGAAGTACCTTTAGTTGGAATGAATGAATAATCGTGGTACCTATCCAGAATTTTATGACGCTCGCAATTAAGGCTCGTGCTCAAACAATAATGTTTTGTGTCATGATAAAAACTTCATATTCGGATTCCTCTAAACGCCAGAGATAGATAATGCAAATCACATAACCAAACATGCGACTTTGAAAATTACTCACATGTCTGCATTTACGTAATATAAAGTATATAACCTCCACGGGGAACCGTTCTTCGGTGATCTTGCCAGCTACTGAGCTAATACATCAATCATAAGGCTGGAGCAAGCATTATATACTTTATTAGGATTGTTCTCTAGGATAACTCATGATAACATTTTCATTTCATCCAAACTGTTGAATGGGTGTCTATAAATTTAACCCCGAATTATTCATAACAGACATTATATCTTTAGTTTAATTAAAACAAGCTTCCGGCGAACCGAACCTGTAAATGACAATTCTTTATGATCCGACAATTGATCGAACTCTAAAATATTAGTTAGATCCATTAGCTTAGTTAAGCTTAGACCAATAAATGATGATTTTAACATCGTTGACAGTTAATGAAATGAAAACTCAGACCTCTATAATATTCCACACCATCTTATAAAATTCCGAGACAGTTTCATAACCTACAACTTGTTAGAATTAAAATGATTTCATCACTGTGTTGGCAGAGGATTACGTATGTGGGTCAAATGTAGCCTGCGCTGAAATGACTTGACTTTGTATCCAACAAAGTCGAAGTAAACCACTTATTTTGTATTAAGTTCTATTACTATTCCCCTTTCAAAAAGCTGAGCTTATGAGAGTGATGTTTAATCCCTAGATTATCACAACTTTAATCTTTTAATTACATGTACCAAGCCAACATCATCATCGTTCTCAGGGGCAGAATCAGCCGGTCTATTCTGTCGACATCTCACCTTGTACACTTACGTGGAGTGAAAGCCAAGTGAGCTGTCATTCCATCTTGTTTGTACGGTTTGCCAGCTCACTTGTCGTTCACTTCGCCTAAGTTTTCACTTCAATTCAATTCAATGCATTTATTTCAGATAGCGATCATCCATACATGTTTTTTTTAATAATATATAATACAAACACAACAAATATATAATATACACAACCATGGAAACATTGGATCAAGACCGCACTACTCGTAGATGTAGTTTTGTCATGTCATGCCATGTCGACTCTGCCTACAATTAGCTGCAGGAAGCTGTTGGGGCTGCCCCGTATGCGGCGCATCAGAGACGCTATTCTTTTTCGATGTGTCGCTTGAAAGCCATCCACTTAAGCGTCTGCAAACATACCTGCAGGTCTAGACAAACTTTTCTGTAGCGTTAACGTCAGAAGCTCACCACAAAATATATAGGAATGACATTAGGAGATGACGTTTTCTTTCCACACCTAATGTCATTCCCATACATTTTGTCGTCTGCGTCTGACGTCAACGCTACAGAAAAGTTTTTTGTCTAGGCCCCCTGATGCGCTACAAAAGCGTGGCCACCCCATCAACATCCTGAACGCTTTATTGTATTAGACGCGCACTTGGATATGTTGTGTTGTGTTGTGTTTGTCTGTTTTTTGTATAAAGTCCTCAATGACTTCGTTAAGTTGTAGACTACCAAAGAAATTTTGGTATTTGGAGGTGAGGGGCTTGGGCCCCTTAGCCCCACCACCCTGGATCCGCCCATGATCGTTCTCATTCCCTTATCTTAATTTATTTAGGATCCACTCAATACGTCTTCCAATATTACTTCTCTAATAGTCGTCACTGTAGTAGTTACGATTTCTAGCCACACCATGTTCCATATCATCAACTAAATGCTTACATATAACTCATACATTTCATGTATCATGAAGGGAATTCCAACCATTTCATAATCCAGACCGCTCAGTTAAGTTTCTTCTGCAGTTATCTCATGTTTGCTCTTGTTTGAATATGTAAGTATATTTATTTAGATTATCTACCTCTTTGACAATTAATTTATCTGTTACATTAAAAAGTTCTGTATTTGGCACAGTTTATACCACGCCAACATTAGTATTTTGCTTCCTGCTTTATCTATTATTTGAATTATGTATAAGCAAAATTCTTACCTCTTTTCATCGTCATCAATATTTTCTAAATTTTAATTTTGTAGCTTCGTTGCGTTGTTTAAATTTCTTGTGCATGCTGTGGTTTCTTGTAAGTGAAGGGGTACTCTATCAAAACACTCAAATAATGCTTCTGTGATAAATTGTCTACCATTTATTGGAGATCCTTAATGTATCATGTTAAATAGATAAATAAATCATGGTAATAACATAGTCCAAAGTATCCTCGCGATTACTACTTTGTTAATGATGAGCTTTAACTTTCATTGAATTGGGCCAATTTAATAATAAATAATAGAAAGAATAGAAATCTTGTAATTGTTCCACCTTTTTCACCTGTGTACACAAATAAACGTATTTGATTTGATTTGATTTGATTTTGAAATGAAATTGCCGTTTTTTATGAAAAAATTTAAACGAATTTTTTTCATGTATTTTTTATTTGTATTAATCGAAGTAATCACCCATGCAATCAATGCATCTTTGCCAACGCAGTGGCAGTTTATTGTTCTTAAAGAAATCAGCTGGACGGGAGGCAACAAATTCTTCAAAGGCATTTTGTACTGCCTCTCGGGTATTGATTTTTTTTCCCGCCAAGAAGTTATCCAAATTCTGGAAAAAGTAGTAGTCTGTAGGCGCAAGGTCTGGTGAGTAGGGCGGATGACGGAGAGCTTCCAACCCCAGTTCTTGCAACTTGGAGACCGTCTGCTGTGCAGTATGAGGTCGCGCGTTGTCGTGCAGGAGCAGCGGATACGAGCGATTGACCAATGCTGGTTGGAGATGTGCCAGCTTCTCCATCATTGTGTTCAGTTCTTCACAGTACACATCTGCAGTAATGCTCACCCCGTTTGGTAAGAAGCTGTGATGAATCACACCGGCGCTAGACCACCAAACAGTGACCATTACTTTTCTAGGGGTAAGTTTTCTTATAGGGCATTGTTTAGGTGCTGAACCAGGATCCAACCAACTTGCTGAGCGCTTGCGATTATCAAACAGAATCCATTTTTCATCGCAGGTAACAATGCGGTTCAAAATTCCTTCATTTGTGTG
Organism: Melanchra persicariae; assembly: GCA_947386135.1. Lineage (NCBI taxonomy): Eukaryota > Metazoa > Arthropoda > Insecta > Lepidoptera > Noctuidae > Melanchra > Melanchra persicariae. Next base: position 8,025,446 of record OX376652.1, on the reverse strand, counting down.
TCTGTTGAGCAGTGCAAGTCACGTCTCGACGCGTACTTCGCGCTGGCGATCATTGAGTTCGTGGGGCACCCATTTGTCAAGCTTTTTTACCTTGCCAATTTGACGCAAATGGACCAATATTGTTTTGACGCTAACGTCGAAAGCTGCTGCTAATTCAGCCGTAGATTGTGTATCATCAGCTTCCACAATCGCCTTTAATTCGTAATTGTCGACCAAAGTCTTCGGACGACCGCGAGGTTCATTTTTCAGGTCGAAATTTCCAGAACGGAAGCGAGCAAACCAATAACAGGTGGTGCGTTGGTTTGTAGTGTTAGCTCCGTAAACGTCGGTGATGTTGCGGGCCGCTTGTGCCGCGTTGCTGCCACGACGGTACTCATATTCCATAATTACTCGAATTTTTAACGTATCCATGATGACGAAAAAGATTGAAATGCGATGAAAATATAACACTAATCAATAAACAAATGACTACTTTTGGAAAAAAAAAACCATGTTTTTAAAATAAAATTAATTTGAAATTAGAATTCTTAGCCAAACAAAAATTATTTTGATTTCAAATGGCCAGTACTGCAGAACGGCAATTTCATAGGTAAAGACCTATATATATCTATACCTCTACTATACATTATCTATATCTCTAAATACTGCTCGTGTTTCGTTCCTACAACATAAGGATGGTTTTCCGAACAGTTGGTAGGTACATCAATCTACGGTATAGATAGGTTCATTGTCTATTGCTATTCTAAATGACTAAAATTGAAGATGTTTCGAAACTATGGAATAAAATAGAGGCTTATCTAGATCTTACAAGGGAATACTCACTTTGATAGCTATTCGTGCGAATTGTAATGACTCAGTCTAAATGAATGACAAACTACATAATGTTTGCTGATGAAACTAAAGCAATTAAGTCATAAAGATGTTATTTCCGGCTGAAAACTCGACTGCAATGTAAAAGCAGTTACTATCTACGTAATCAGCTAAAGAAATAAAAGAATATAATTGTAGAAAATGAATTCTTGATACCTGTAACATTCCATCCAAATTCAATGTTGTATTCTTGATAATTTCTTATGTCATTTGTAGGTAGGTACTTTAGTCATACCTAGACTTATTAATTTATTGGTAATTCCTCAATCAAAGAAAAAATGGTATCTACCCCTTCTAGGGTTAGTCTTACTACTGGGATCATTTTTTCTGGCCCACCAATCGAAAAATTATATCTTGTGTCATTACGGGGCCCAACGACAAAATGATCAACCAAGATGATCAGAGCAGTAATATCGAGATAATGTAGAATACAAACAAATGATGCATACAACTAAACCTGTTTACAGAAAGTGGTGAAACAAAGAGGCGTTGCAAGGTGCTGAAATGACATCAGCTTGTATACTAGGAATCGTTTGTCCGATATCAATTGATAGCTTATCACTATCGGGGCCTAGTGTCGATACCGATCCACAAACACTTGCTTCAACGTTTCACAAATTACAGATCGATAAATCATTTTTGTTTTAATGTAGAACTTGAATTGTTAGATGGTGAAAATGATGTTCGGTGTGACATTGTAAAGGTTGATGATGATTCGAACCGTAACGATGGAATTGTTAACTAATTTATTGAAATTGTAGTTGGTACAGACCTGGTCTACAAGACAAAATGTCATCATCGTCTTCCTTAATAACTCTTTTAGATGCATCCCTCCTCTTCACATGATCATACCAAGACAAGCGGTTCCCTTACAATTTTTCCGTCTTCACTTCTTTCCACTTGCACCACTTTAAAACTACCTCTCATATACTCATATACAACACAAAATATATAAAATAAAAAAATGTACGCAAATATTCAACGAAATAGCAATAACTTTTATTCATAAGTCCTTTACTATTGATGACCGTTTCCTTTAGCCTAGTAATAATATTAAATACCTACACACATAGTGCTTTATCATCATCATTATTTCTGCCGACCACTGTTAGATATAGACCTCTTCCAATCATCGCCATAATACCTTGTCATGCTCTGCCTGCATCCAAACGACTCCCGCAAGCTTAAACTTTCAGGTGACCTTTATATGGAAAACTGTACTTAATTTGTTTATTATTATCAGCCCACATCGACGGTCGCGTCCTCCCCGACACGAGCTACCAGAACAATGGGCAGCCTTACATCATTACCACCGCCAGGCTCGCGCAGATCAGGGGTAACTTTATGTACTGGTTCTACGACCAGGGAGGCAACGAGGGCATCGGAGACTACCAGAGGGACATCCATACGTCCACTCCCCAGATCCACAAGAACTTCAACTTTCAGCTGCCTTTCTTTGGATTTAGGTTTAATTATACCAGGGTAAGTAGTCTTCTATTCTAATAAACATATTAACTACCAGATTCATTTCTTATTACCAAAAAATATCGCTAACTTTGATCTTCTCAGTTGTATGGCAGAAACCGCAACAGAGTCATTTTCTCTCAACTACTTACTTTGTCAATAGATAAAAAGCCTTGATTTAATGTTGAATACGTTGAAACTTTCGATTAACCCTGTATCAATAGCATATCTGTTGCGTGCTTGCAAATGTTTAATTTAATCTCTTTCTCTCTCTCTCTCTCTAGTTGTCAATGAACGGCTACATCTACTTCAGCGACCCTCCAGACCACTACACCTACCCTCTCTCCTTCCCTGTGAGGGACTGGCCGGATGTGAATGACCCCTCCTTCATCGGCATCTTCTTCAGCAAGTGCCGTATCGGAAGTCAGCGTCAGGAGGACCCAGATCAGAGGAGACCTGGAGTTTACTTTAGGATGGACAGGGATTTGCAGGTAAGACAAAGAACAATAGAACAACAACAACTGCAACAGAAATATTTTTGGGATACAATAAAGTATATTCTATCTCTGTATCTTCCCAGACAACACTACTTTCGTTGGTCAAAAGCATTTTTACAAAGACAAGTTGCACAGTTACTAAAACTAGCAATGATGATGGTACTAATTTAGATTTATATAAAAAATATATTAATAGTTACCATTTTTTTTAAGTTGGCACCTTGTACTATTTAAACTTAACATAATTCTCTTTGACCACCATCATCTTAAGACTTATCTCAACGTCTTCTCTTCTTTTTTGTCGTAGAATACATCTCCCTTTCTCTCTTCCTTCATCTTCAACATTATTTTTTTACAGACCCGCACAGACCAACTTGGAGTTGAAATGAGGGAGCGTGTGACCTGGGACATCCGTCAGGGAGTCATAGGGTCCGAAACGTTCTTCCCGAAGCATGCGATCACCATCACTTGGAAGAACATGTCCTTCGCTGGAGGCATTGACAACTCGCTGTTCATGGTGAGTTTAATAAAGTTGCGGTCAAATAAGAATTGTAAGAACCTGTTTTGTAGTGTCCAGGGTTTTACTCGTATTAATGAACGACAGGTCAATTAACATAGTTTTTTGTCTTGCAGTTACTGAATTTTTATTGAATTGATTGATTGGAGGCAATAAAACGGGCAATTTTTTAAGTTTAATTTTGTTGAAATTCAGAACATTAATGCACACTTTAAAAGATTCTTTATATTCATACCTTCTATTTCATTTTCTTTTCCTACAAAAACTAATAATAACAAATATTTCAGACAAACACTTTCCAAATGGTGTTGGCGACAGACGAAGTGTTCACTTACGCGATCTTCAACTATTTGGAGATCAACTGGAGCTCTCACACTGAAGCTGGTGGTGATACCACCACTGGAGAAGGTGGTGTACCGGCTTACGTAAGTATCAGTCCTAATTTAGAGCAGCCGGCCTATTATGTCACATCTCGCCGTGTATGTGGAGTGACCACGAAGTGAATTGGTTTGTTGTGTTAAATTAAATCTGGTTTGTATAGATTGACAGCTCACTTCATGTTCACTTTACCTACATGAACACGGTGAGTCACACTGCAGGTATATAATAGTACACCTCTTAGTGAAGAAGCTCTTTCAGGGACCTTACCTTACCTACCATCAAGCAAGTACAGCAGTGCGATTCTGTTAACATGTCGAAGTGAAAACTTAGGCGAAGTGAACGACTAGTGAGCTGTCAAACCATACATACAATATGGAATGACAGCTCACTTGCCGTTCACTCCACCTAAGTGTACACGGTGAGATGTCGACAGAATAAACCGGCTGCTTGCGTCTGAGCTTGTTTCGGGTTGAAGGTTAGTGGTGCCTGTGTAATTGCAGGCACATGAGATGTTGTACATTTTTCTTTGGGTTGGCTATTATAGCTTCGATGCCTCTAATATAATATTAGTGTTATCCTTAAGCGGCGGTAATGTTCAAAAAGCTCTTGCCTTACCTGATAACTATCAAAAAACATAAAATACACCTCGTAGGCGCGTATTCAAATATCATCTCAGGACTAGGAACGAAATTAAAAAACCGGCCAAGTGCGAGTCGGACTCGCGCGCGAATGTTTCCGTACCATTATTTATAAAAAACGGCAAAAAAAACACGTTTATTGCATGGGAGCCACACTTAAATATCTACTTTATTCTGTTTTTAGTATTTGTTGTTATCGGCAACAGAAATACATCATCTGTGAAAAATTTCAACTGTCTAGCTATCACGATCACGGTTCATGAGATACAGCCTGGTGACAGACAGACGGACAGCGGAGTCTTGGTAATAGGGTCCTGTTTTTACCCTTTGGGTACGGATTCCTAAAAACGACATTGTATACTCTACTAAAATTAATTCCCACTCTTTAATCTAATAATTTGCTTGCAGATTGGCTTCAACGCTGGTAATGGAACCCAAAGCTACGAATACAAGCCGTACTCGCAGGCGTCTGTACTTCGAGATCTAACGGGCAGAGGATGGGCCAACGGCTTCCCCGGACGACACATATTCAGGATAGACGAGAAAATACTCATGGGGACTTGTAACAAGGATATCGGTAAGTTTCTGATTGACCTTAATAGAGCTTTGTGTATTATTTAAAATACCGTGATTTTGTCTAATACTATTGGTACTAAAACAATTAGAATATATCGCAAAAGATTTTTTTAATTACTTGGAGAGATTAAAAAAAAAAACAATCTAGTTTGCAACCCAAAATAGAAAAAAATCCGCAGTATGTATTAACTGGGTGTTAATTTTGTACTTCTTTGAAGTACAAAATTACAGTTTTAATAAGGGACTGTCACATAGATATCTGAGACGGAGGCAACGGACAGATATTGTAAAATTCGATACACCATTTTAACAGCTACTATTAGTTAATTGCCTATCTTCTTACACAACAAACAATACATCTAGATATTTGATGATCATCCAAACATCTCTGCTATTTCTACGATTTCCCCTAAAACTAAAACACACGTTTTTTAACCACCAGACGGAGCAAACCTTCCCCTTATGTTCGCACCTGAAAGCGGAAACATGTTGGGAGGTACCATCGTGAACATCACCGGTCCTTGCTTCAACCCTGACGATAGGATCACCTGTCGCTTCGACACAGAGTCCGTCATAGGAGCTGTGGTTGACGTCAACAGGGCTATCTGTGTGCAGCCCAGGTTCTGGCATAACGGATACGCGAGGTTCGAGATCGCGATTAACAATGAGCCCTATAAGTGGAAGGGGAAGTACTTTGTTGGTAAGTAAACGGATTTTTGTTTGTGTGTTGAGATAGAAATCACTACGTACTATTACATTTTTAAATCACTATGCCCTTCGTTATTCTGCTTTTACAAAACTCCCGTATTCTAATATTACAAATTCATTATCTATTGGAAAAATGTTTTGCTTGGATCAAGAGTTTTAGATAAGATAACTTTGACACGTCTCTACAAGTCAGTAAACCTCATTTCTAACAATCATCATCATTCTCCAGAAACGCCTGCAACGGCAACAGAGAAGATCTTCTTCACTGACAACTCAGTACACGAGAGGTATCCACCAGAGATCAGAATAACTTGGGACCGTTTCAACTTAACCACCAACCTCAACGTTCAACTACAGATCAGCTTATGGGGATACAAAGAGATCACCATCAGACCACAACTCGAATACATAGACATGATTGAAGTAGGAGTGGCTAATACAGGAGAATATGTGATCAATCCCCAAAACTTCAGGAACAGGGACAACTTCTTGCACAATGACATGCAATTCGGTTTCCTGCAGATCAATCTTACTACGCCCGAAGTGTTTAAAAACGTTCCGATATCTCCGTAAGTTATTCTTTATATTTATTTTATAGATTTTACAAGTAGTGTCAGGAATAATTCGTTGTTAAAAGTAAAAGACCATGTTAAAGATATTTTTTGTCAGTTTACTTGTGTAGTCTATTTAGACGACATTCTTTGACCTACTCCACGTAATTATTTTTTCTCTTTATAGAGTTCTATGGAGTCGTCCAATCCCCTTGGGTTGGTACTTCGCCCCGCAATGGGAAAGGATCCACGGCCAACGTTGGCCCAATGCCCTCTGCAACAACTGGCTCCGAACGGATCGTTTCTTGAAGAACTTTGCGTCTCAAGTGTGGGTGTGCCCTTGCACTTTGGAACATGCCTTGCTGGATAAGGGCCGGTTCATGCCAGACGTTGCTTGTGACAAAGACACGAACCCTACCTGTAGGTACCACTGGGGCAGTGTGCACTGTGTCAGGAGTGGAGCTCCCAGGTAATTTCTCATCTTATTTTATTGTTTTTCCATTATTTTATGATGCACTTAGTCTTAAAGTAAAGAAATTTTTTAATGATTTGTCAACCCCATAGTAGAAACAAAGACTATTATTATTAAACTTCCATTCTGACGAAGTAACGTGCAACAGCTCTCATACGTACATTGTTCTTGCTTAAAAATGTCTTACTAATTGCTTCAAAATGTTCAACAACATTTTATGTTACGACAGCGCGGAAGGCTCCGGCCAACAATGCTGCTACGACAAGAACGGCTTCCTCATGTTGTCGTACGACCAGATGTGGGGCTCCCGGCCCTTGAGGTCACACGACTTCGGCTTCACTCCTTACAACGAAGCCAACAAGGTAAGATTCAATAAGTAGATAATAAATTACTTTTCATTAGTCTCATTGGTATATTAGATCTAGTAAAGTAAACTATAACAGAGAAGCAATTCCCGTACTTTGTAGGAAGTGGTGGAACTGGAGTCGCATACTGTCAAAAACACATGTAATTTTTAACAGATTGTGACTGAAATGAGTTGCAATGTTAAAGTTTTTACCAAACAAATGAACCACGTATTTTCTTAAAAACCGCATTTTGGATTATTAAGCTCCCTCGTAAATATTAACAAATACGTTTTCCTACGCCAGGTACCATCGCTGTCCCATTGGTTCCACGACATGATTCCGTTCTACCAGTGTTGCATGTGGCAAGAAGAACAGGCGGTTGGATGTGAAACATTCAGGTTTGTATAATATATATCTCATTGGTTCCCAAACCTTTATCTTGGTCTTTCAGAGTATTATTTGTTTAAAAGTCGAATCCCGTTGCCATAAAATAAAAATTATCACTATTAACCCGGTTATCTAAACCATTAACATTTTATTGCTAGCCTGAGCTGTCTAATTACTGCGCAACGGCCTCCCTTCACGTTTTCCTCCTTTAAAATCGTGATTTTAATGTATGGAAATTTAAACGGTGGGAAAGTCGATTTGTACGTTTCGCAGCTTTCAATAACATTTCATTTCATATCAATAAAAAAATGTTATTTCCGACAGGTTTGAGCGTCGTCCCTCGCAAGACTGTGTGGCGTACCAGTCTCCTGGAGTAGCGGGAATATTCGGAGACCCACACATCGTAACCTTCGATGATCTGCAGTATACCTTCAACGGAAAAGGTGAAATTAGTTCTGCTCTATCTCTTCCTTTAATCTCACCTTGAGCTATGCCCTAAGATGCGATAAGCTTAGTCTGAAGTATGGAAGCGAGAATGACAATCATGTGCAGTCGCTCTGGAATGTTCAGATTTATATCACAACCATCTACTAAATCGTTCAAGAATTAAAGGCCAATATTGCTGAAAAAAAGAGAGGAAGAACAAAACAATACTTAATTTTCTTAAATCTCTGTCTTTCGTGACTTCCATAATGCTTGCAATGACCCTCTTTAGACTCAGGTTCAAGAATTCCATCGAACTTGAACCTTGAGTTCAGGAGCTTCGTGGCAAAGTCATAACAGCCCCACAGGGCGATCATCAAGGTTAAGCAACACTTGCCAAGGTTGTTCCGCGAATTAGTGACCATCCACGAATCAGGAATCTTGTGCATCGTGGGTATTAAGCCATTGGACCCTGCAGTCATTTGTAGATCTTTGATAGCCTTAAGAATCCTAAAAATACCGGGCTATAGAGGTCAGATAAGCAGACGCTCCGTTTTAATACGTGCTGGTACTTTAACCGAATGATAATATCTAGTTACATTTGAAGCCGACCCCAATATAGCTAGACAGGTTAGGCAGGTTCATTGACTCAGGTTCAAGAACTATGGCTAAAGCTTAAGAAGAAAATCTGTCCCACAGATTGTGCTCGTAATTTAACACAACTAATGTAACTATATACACTTAAAATAAAATACAAAAAGAAAACTCGTAACTAAAAGGCGTCAAAAAATTCATCTGCATCGTTGTCGACTGGAAGTGAGCCTAAAAGACTGGCGGCATTGCCACGTTGTATGGCAATGCTTATCCTCTGTCCGAAGTAAAAGCCAGCCCTTGGGTCACGCGAAGTGTCAACTAAGCGTTTACAAAGTTCTTTAAATAACGCATGAGCACTCGGACCCCACGGTCCAAGAGTTTCAACCCCAAAGGGCTCGAAAATATAATTGCCAATTAGGTTATTGTATTTCCGCCGTTTGAGGTTCTCAGCAGCCACAACTAATAACTATACCTACCTCCTCAGGTGAATACGTGTTGGTGCGAGTGGACCACCCGCAGTTGAAGCTGGACGTGCAGGGCAGGTTCGAGCAAGTTCCGCGCAACATCCACGGACGAGTCAACGCTACCCATCTGACGTCTGTCGTCGCTGCTTCCAATAACTCCGTGCCAGTTGAGGTAAGGCATATTGTTTATAATAAACTTTATTGTACCGACACCACAGAACAAACTTTTGATGATACATGAAATTTATTTTGCAAATAGTTGGTTACAAGTACGTAACTCTTCTACACGTCAATATTTTTTATATTAATCTAGATGAGGCCGGTCTTTCCTAGCTGACTTCCCTGAGTAGAAACACCGAAATAAACTATACGAACAAGTGTATACAATAGGGGGTGGGTTGTCGGGTATTGTTTAATGAGGATTAATCTACCATTCATTTATTTTTTCTTTTTTTTATTATTAGATAAGTTATTAATTTCAGAGTTTGCTGTTTAGACTTAAATTTTTATTATATGGTTAACCCTAAATCAAAAATATGTTGTTTTGTTCGCCATAAATGGCAAAACGCGGAGATCTACCTGTTATTTTAAGACCATACGCATATTATTTGATGTATAAGTACCTACTCATGTTTTACATTAAAATATATTTCTGTTTTATTCTATTAGCTCTTTTAGTAAACCAAATTCTCTTCAACATAACAGATACATGCATCTACAGTAAAACTGTTTCGTTCAATCTAGCCAGACTGGATAAATCAGCTCGTATTCTTCTCGCAAATATTTTATTTTGGAATTATTTTCAGGTTCGTCTTCGTCCCCAACACGCTCAATGGAGATACAGGCTGGACGTGTTCGCTGACAACAAGAGAGTGTACTTCGACAGGCCTGCCCTCAGGGTGCAGTACTTCCCAGGTAACCTAACCTCATCTAGCTAAATTTATTCTCTTCTTCTTGGCAACCTTTGTAGCCTCTTTTATAGTGAGTGATGAATTTATAATAGACCTAGGTTGTTGGTAATCAATTATGAGCCTGTTTTGTCCTACCACTACTCCCTTCCTTGTTGGTCATACTCCGGATAAACTTTTTTTATCATTCCCAGAAGATACTTTCCAAAATTATGAGATTATCCAAAAAATATGAACGCAATTAACGAGGCCACTACTGAGTACAAACTTTATGCTCAAAATAAGAAAAAAATGTTTCTCAATCAATTTTGACTCTATTTTCACTGTTAGTAGGCACTTATTATATTTTTAGATAATAAATATTTTTTTCATCATAAGGTCACTTTTTCTACTGGCCCTTGTATTGTTTTTTCTATAATACCTTTACTCATATGATGAACCTACTCTCTTACCAACCAGGTGTGACAGTATACCAGCCCATGTACCTTCTGAACCAGTCGGAGATCGTGATCATGTTCTCTTCGGGCGCCGGCATCGAAGTGGTGGAGAACAAGGGCTTCATGTCGGCCAGGGTCTACCTGCCTTGGAATTATATGGTGAGTTCGTGAGTCGTATTAGTCCAAGTGAGACACTAAAGTTCAAAGACCTGTTGGTCTATTCTGTAAAAATATCCGGTGAAGTCAAGTGAGCTGTCATTCCACCTAGGTGCTAAGTTTGACAGTTCATTCCCCTTAAGTTTTCGATCAGATTCATACCGAATCGACCTGCTGGTTCATCATAGAGATTTTAAATTAGACCTATACAAACCGACGTCAACTACCATTTCAGTAACGATTTTCTACTATCGTTATAGTGACATTTTAGCCTTGCCAAATGGTCAACAGTGGCTTGGTTGGCTAAACCAAGCCACTGTTGACTATTTTCTATACCGAAACTGACTTTTGGCTGAAATTATTATTAAATGATAACTTGGTAATAACTTTGATCATAATCCGAGTAAAATTGGAGGAGATACTACTCCGATTGCTCATTGAGAATTGTTCATCAAAACTTCAAGACACAAATTCTGATTCTGAAATTGATGAACGTCACAAATCACTTGTATTCCTCGAGGACATAAGATCGTGTATGTTAGCAGCCAACTACCCAGCACATTATAATTCTTCATATATGTTTTGTTATTCACAGAATCAAACGCGAGGTCTTTTCGGCAACTGGTCTTTGGACGTGAACGACGACTTCACTCGGCCGGACGGAACGCGATCGAATGTAGACCTCAATAACTTCCAGACAGCTCACAGGGAATTCGCTCAACACTGTAAGTTAAATCTCCATCATCATCATCAACATCATCAGTCAGCCGAAGACATACTCTGCTGGATATTTAATAGATCCCTCACAAGCATTTTATCATCATCATCCTGAAAAACATTCACTGCTAGGCAGGGGCCTCCCATAGCATCGCCACGTCGACTTCTCCGGGGTATCGTTTAACTTGTAAAAGGCCTATCCATCGCTGCTTTCTGTAGAAATTATTTGCAAAGGTCACCTACGAACAGTCAAAGCCGATGCTAGCAGTAAATAAAACATAATTCTGTAGCTTTTTTGTCGCATTGGGGAAAAACCCTGTAAGGATAGATGTAAGGTGAATAAATAAATAAATAAATCTTCCAAGTCTCTCTTGTTAGGGTCGGCTTCCAGTTCACCCGATGAAGCTGACTATCAATTTATTTCCTGACCTCAGCCTGTTACTAGGTTATAGCCTTGCCTACTGAAACCTCTCTCTTTCAGGGCAACTAACCGACCGCGAACAACGAGACGTAGGCGTAGCAATGTTCTACCGCGAATACGGTAGAACAGCAGCCTACTACAACGACAATGCCTTCATCCCGAACTTCATCCGCGAGCCCGCTGACTTCCTCCCCGCCAACAGGTCTCAGGACGTGGCGAGGGCTCTAGAGATCTGTCAGGACTCGTACCAGTGCCGGTACGATTATGGCATGACCCTTAATAGGGACATGGCGGAATTCACCAAGAATTATTTGTCTTCGATTGTGAGTATGAGTTTTTAATTTGTTTTAACCTATGTAGTTCATGTATGAGGGCAAAAAATAATGTATGGTCCATATGATACAGGTTTCCATAAACTTCTATAGAATTTTGTCTATGCAATAAAGCAATAGACAAATGTCAGTGTGTGTAACTAACATAAAAGCTAAATGGTGTAGACAATTTTTACTGTAAACAAACGCGAAACAGAATGATTCATCTATGATTCACCCGAGCTATTAAGTCAAATAACAAGCCTTGATTGTCAACCTGTCATACAAAAAGGCAAATTATGATTTTCCCACACTTGGAATACAGCAATAGGACGCACAACGATGCAACTAATATTATAGTGTGGAGTGGTGTTGTGGAGTTTAATCACATTGTAAAACAAAATGTTATGGTCTTAGATCTAAAAATTGAGGGTTTTAAGTAAAATTTACGCCGCTTGTTGGCGCCACATAGGCAAGAGATCCTCTTCATTGAAAATGTGACTTTGAAGTTGAGGTCAATTTAACAAATGTCAGAAAACATGAGCGTTTTGACAGGTGCCAAATTTACAGTTAATAAAGCCCACTTGCACAAACCAAAGTTATCTTTCAACTCCCGAGTTACTTGCTAAAAGGGCAAATAACAAATATTTCATACATAATGGCCCCGGGCGCGTATGTCAAACTGTATACTGACCCAGACACCCGTAGTCTGTACTGAACTACATCGTGCTCATTAAAATCACAAATAAATTGGAGCAAAGTGCATACGAGCTCAGAGCAATCTGGGAAGGTATGCATTTTGCTCGCAACAAATTGGAGCAAAGTACATACGAGCTCAGAGCAATCTGAGAATGTATGCATTTTACTCCAATTTGTTGCGAGCGATTTGTTGCGGGACTTGGGGCACCCCGACTCGGGGTTCGCGTTTTTTTAAACCATATTACATACTACACCACACACAGGAAAGTATGGATGTCTGGGCTTGTATGTATTTTGCTCTAGTATTTTAAAGTAAAATGTATATTGATTCAGACACTCTCTGAATAGGTATACAGTTTGCTCTTCAACTACAAAGGCAAACTGCGATCGAACTCAGAGCAACCCCGGTCTGGGTCAGTATACAGTTTGGCAATACGCGCCCCGGGCTGGACATGTTTGCCGCATGCCCATCGAACGGAGGGCCCAACATAAAATTGATGCCCTGAAATCGCGAGATGGAGCCGCGGCAGACCACGAAGGAGTTTGCAGGACGACTTAGATTAGATTTTTGGAATTGTCAAGAAGAGGCACACAACCGGAAACGGTGGAAAGAATGGAGGGAGGCCTTTGGCCCGCAGTGGGACAGTTTGGGCTAGATATAATATAATATAATAATGACCCTAGGCTAGCAAGCAACTCTGAAATAAAGACAGTTCTAGTTTGTGCAAGTGGGCATAAGATTTGTTCTCCACAGCCAAATTTATTTATCCCCTTACTATTCCACATCCTTTTGAATGCAACCTAGTCTTCAACATTCGCGTGCAGTGGGATGCGTCTAGTCAGTCCATTGTTCTTTTAATTATGATGCACCTGTCAAGGTCTCCCATTGGTCGGACCATGGCAAAGTTACACACTTTAGTCGTCGACGATAAACCATTCATAATTCTTGTTTGGAACGAGGTATATCTAGTTGGTTTTGTATTGATTTGTCTTTGAGTTTATTGCAAATATTTTTAACGTTAGTTTTTTGAAGTGGAACTTTTTTGTTAAGTTTACAATTTAGGTAAGTAATTATTGTTTCCAGAAATAAAAATATTTCAAGTGATCAATTTTACCTACTGTTTCATTAAAGTTTTTGGGAGTCTTTTAATTATTATTTAGACGAAAGGAACAATGTTGGATTTCCGAGTGATACGAACATCATCTGCCTAACCATTACCGACTCCTTTAGATAGGCAAAGGAGTCGGGAATTGCGTTGCTAAATGTATGAACACCTATCTACATACATGGAGCTGATGAGGACTGCCGATCTGACCTCCACAACCCATTATACTGGGAATACCAGGGATAGAGACCTACTTATTCATAAATATTTGTTTTTTTGAAGTGAAAACTTCTTTAGCGGCGTTGTGCACTTTTTGGGATGGGTAAAAAATGTTAAACTCGCGTCAGGACACGTGACCTGATCGAAAATTCGTAAGACGGATTAATATGTAATATAAATTGTCATGTTTGTGTACGATAGCGCAATAAATGAATATTGTATTTAACCACATAAATGATAGTACTTTTATACTGATAAATAAAGCAATTCGTGCATTTGTTCCCTAACCATTCCAAAATATTAAAAAATGCACAACGCTAATGTTCAAGTTTTCACTTCTGCCGGCACTCCCGGAGTGCAACCCGTTGTTTTTTTATAACACAAGGCTCACCACCGTTTATTTTGCAGACGAATATAAAGGAGACGAACGCCCGACGGGTCATAAGTTGCGGAATTTTGGAGACGCCACGCTTCGGAAGGAAGAGTAACTTCTTCTTCACACCGGGAACAAGGGTGAGTTACCTGTAGCGCTATTCACCCCAAATCTTATCGAGAAAACTAAGATAAAGTGAGCCTGAAGTGAACTTGATCGGATGGATTGACAGCCGGTCGATTCTGTCGACATCTCACGGTGTAGGTACCTACACCTAGGCGGAGTGAACGACAAGTGAGCTGTCATTCCATCTTATTTGTATGGTTTGACAACTCACCCGTCGTGCTACCCCGCCCGGGTGTTCACTTCGTCTACCTAAGTTGTTGTTGTGATGTTTGTACAGAATAGGCGGTAAAGCTCATAAAAAATATCAATTTCTGAATCTCAAGATGTTAGAATGTGTCGGATGGTCCAATTTCTTGAGTTAGTAATGACTGGTTCAGATTTAGGAGCGTTGCATAGGTATATACCGCAAGTTCACGGCAACATCAGAGGGCCAATTCTACTAACTTTTAAGCAACGTTAGCATTCGCATTAGATTCGCAATCTGTCAAAAAAGCCGCAATTTCCTTACATTTTTTACAGATTACGACTGAGTTGCAAATGCGAACTTTGCTTAAAAATTTGTAAAATTGGCCCTCTGATAAAACACTTTTGTCACACAAGTGTCTTTAATTTTATCTGCCAAACACCGTGAAGTAGGTTAAGGGCTAGATGGTGAAGAATTTTACTACTGTTTAAGTATGACGTGCATACAAATCATCACCCATGGCCCACTCACAAAACCGCTATTCGTCATAGCTCGAGGAAACTTTGTTAACCACTACGTTTAAATTTCCTTATGTCTCATCTATTGTATGTCTATACTAGTTGTTACCGCGACTTCTAACGAGTGACTTGTAGTTATTGAAATTTAGTGTTAGATAAAACTTTTTGTAAATGTTACTTGTTTTGGGAAGTAGTACACTATTTGAAAGGTCTGTGTGCCAATGTACTCGTAACACACATATTATAATGAGATACCTCTGTTTTATTCAAACGCGAGTCCCACCGCTTCGACACCATTGTCTAGAAGTATCCTATTCACACTTGACTTAAAGACCTCCAGGCTATAGCTATCACGAAACACAACCTATTCCAAATTCTGTCACTGGAATGGTAACGCATGCCTGTGACAGTGACCACTTACCATTTAGACGCACCGCCTGTTTGGTTACCCCGTATCTTCCTAAAAATGTCCTATGTGGGGGATGACTTGCAGTATAACCTGTAGGTATTATAAAAGGATCGACTGCCTCAACTCTGTCACTGGGTAACTCGTTTTCAAAAATACAGAGTGTTACAGACGTGGTCATATTTAGGGGGGTGTTGGGTAGCTTCTTTCTTTATTTTGTGGGCAGGCAGTAAGGTCTAACGACCCCACACACCCTAGTGTCAGAGTTTCTAAACCGCCTCAAGGGCCTCTGACATGGTTTGACGACCGCCATTTGGATTTGGTGGCCGGGACCACAGGCTTTTATCAGACAATCAGTCGATTCAAGCCTGCAATGTCCTAGCCAAACTGGAAACAACTTTTAAAAAAGTAAGCAAAGTATGCTTCCCGTGGGAATCGAACCCACGACCACCGGGTCACAAGTCATATGCCTGAACCACTCGACCACGGAGGCAGTTGGGTAGCTGATAAACATTAAGGAAAAAATGGCTTCTTTTTTTTCAAAATAATCGACCAGAAAAACGACTTAATGTCAGAAGAAATGATCTTTCAAGCAGTTTGTAACAGTTGGTGGTATTTAAATTAGTTCAATCACAGATTTGATATCTGTATCAGACTGCTTGAAAAGTCATTTCTTTCGGAACTTAGGATAATCTGTAGATTACCAAACCCCTTCTTCTAAAAAACGGGGATAAAATGAATTTTCCGCTGCATTAAAGTTCTCTACAGTATTACAGACAAACAAACACACTTTTCCTTAATATTATTCATATTGGTATTGACAAATGTATTGTCTTTTGCTAGGTGAACTTCGAATGTAACCAAGACTTCATTCTGATCGGGGACAAGCGTCGCGTTTGCGAGGACGACGGACGCTGGAATCTACCTGACTATGGATTCACGGAGTGCTTACGTGAGTACTTTGATGTTTTATTAACTAACTACTGCTTTAATTTTTAATGTCCACTCATTGCCATCGTAGACGCAGATTCACTCATTTTACCGCCTTGTACCGTGTTTTTACTAGTGCACAAAGTTTTAATAAATAGGTATTCTTACTAAATAGCAGAGGCGACACAATTCAATGTTGTTGATACTATGGTAGGCTCCAGATAAACTTGCAATAAAGTACATTGACCTTTCCCTAATATCCTTTCGTAGATCCTACCTGAACAATAATTGAACCGTTTTTCATTACTAGAGAACGTAAAGGATCACGATAGAAGTCGATTCAGGACAGCTTTAAGCCTATATTTCTGTTTTTGATATTAAGAAAGTCAGTAAATGTATGTGGGTCAGTGACCGTTATTGCACATTTATCTGGTGTCTACCATACCTTACACTAAATGCTGATTTTTCTGCAGTATGATTTAAGATTCAGATAAGTTTATTCGAAAAGTAACTTTAGAATGTCAGTGTTAAACTTTTCTTAACAAAAACTGTCTTTCAAAAAAATTTCTCGTATTGACGATGGAAAAATCAGACTTTAAAGTTCGCATCACGTAAGAAGTCTGCCGCTCTAAGACCAGCGTTGCCGATAAATATGGCATGGCGCGATGCTGTATGAGATTTACTTTATAAATAAATGAATGAATTACTTGTGTTTAACTAGTCAATCAAGTGGCCCACATTAGAGCAGCAAACTTCATGACGTGATCCATATTTACCATCTGAAACATTCAGTTCAATGACACCTTTTATATGTAACATCCAGGTAATCAAGAATACTCTCAACGCGCTCTGTTTCTGACGTGGGGCATCATTCTGGCAGTTATTCTACCGTTAGGCCTGTTGATCTGCCTCCTCTGGTTCTGGTGCTGGTACAAACCCCGGTCCGAGGGCAAAGAGGGCTTCCGATTCGAAGACATACCGCGCTCGAAATCAGCCTCCAGACTTAACCTAAGATCAGCATCGATGGGAAACCTCACGGATACCATGAAATCTTCCACTTTACGTAGTACTTCTTCAGATAGGAAGCCTAAATTACCTGATACGCCTACTGAGGAGACCCCAATCACTAGATCAGCTCCTATCACCAGGGCTGCCCCCCCACCCCCACCTATGCCCGTAGATGGTGACAGTTCAGGCATAGGCTACCCAGATTCAAACAAGAGCGACTCCAACAAATCTGACAAGTCAAATAAAAAGCGTAGGGCCTACGACAAAACTTACCGAACTAACGAACCTATCCCGAACGCTCCCAATGAGGAGTTCCCCGAAAAACTGTGGGACCTGTCCGAAGAGGACTTACTATCAATAACGTCTCCTTCCGACACTGAATCCAACCGAGATTCAACTCTAACTCGTCCTGCAAAAGATATAGAATACTTGAGCAGACCACGTCAGTTAGGTCGTAGGGCGTTACCAAGTGACTCCGGGTATTCGACGAAAGATTCTGAGGACCCGTACGTTCCAAAGTATGAAGGTCAATATAGCCCTATTCCGTCGACTTATTCCCCGACATATTCCGAGATATACTCCCCACCGATCAGTCCTACCTCAGACAATAGTCCTAGAAACACTTTCAACAATCCGGGCTTGCCGGATCCTCCTAAAAGTGCTCCAGCAGACGCTATTCAAACATTTACCATGCCTCCGCAAAAGGGGAAATCTATGGAGACTCTCATAGACCCTCCTAACATTGAAGTACCTACGATGAGCCCGCGCTCTACCATGGTCTGACAAAATTAGAAATAGAGAAAGAATAATAATATGGTGAACAATTCACTGCCCATAAGAATGACATTTCCAGGAGTAGCTTAAGATTTAGATAGGTTACGTATAAGTGGCACATTATTTTAGTATTTTGCACCTTATGTACTTAATTTAGGTTTTAGTGTACCTTCTTGAATTTCCCATCGTTGTTGAATGTTTGTAAATTCTATTAAATTTTAATAAATTTATTTTAAACCTAACTTTGGAGTCACATGAAGAGGAAATTTCTGTTCCCTTAACGGTAGAATAACTTTCAAGTGATGTTGTTTTTAGGTAAGAAAGCAAGGAATGACTTTGATTTTATTGAATAGAAATTTTCTCTGAACTGTGATGAGTTATTATTTATCTCCTTCCTAATGTCTGGTGATTGCTTGCTTTCTTATCTAGTGTACATATAAAACCAGGTCATATGAACAGGTATGTTTATCGTTTATTTTTTTATTTGCATTAGTGATATCTTTTAGGGTTTTGATAACGTATCTTTGTTTGTTGATGAATTGCGTTATAAGGGCCAAGTTTTTTTTTTGTTTTTCGTTGGGAGTTGTAAATGGTTGATAAGGGGGAATTTGACCTACTTTTTTTAAATAATATAAAAAAAAATATTCTGACCATCATATGGGGACTTTTCCATAATATTGATAGTGACAACATTCCATGAAACATTATTTAACACCCGAATTCTGAAATTTAATGAAAAAAGTTGCTTTTTGACACGAAATTATCAACTAGGTAGTCACCAATTATTCGTAAGTCCGTAATTGGCTGTTGAAAACTCATTTCATCAATCACAGCAAGAAAACGCGGGTTTGACAATTTCTCATAATAATTTTCGTAGGAAAATCTGGGCCAAATACTATCCCGCATAATGGGAACATTTATATTTCGCCATACCAAGAAAACTGACAATTTTTTCCAAACTACAGGCAAACAGGAGTACTCATCCCGTACCCTGGGTGCAACCTGGGGCATCATCAGCGCCGTGATGGTGCCCATCGTCATCGTGCTCATCTGCATCGCCTGGAGGTTACTCCTGCGCAGGAAGGCGGAGGAGAAGGAAGAGAGGAACTTCTTAACTATCAAGTAAGTCATAAAACACTGTTAGACCTCTGGGGTCTGTCTTAGAATGCCAAGGCCTTAGACTAAAACACGCCCGTGTTCCTTTTAATGCGCCATAAAAAATTCTTTCGAAAAATTCCGCTACCCTGGCAGGACTATTAGACCACCGGGGTTTGTCTTAGGATGTCATAGCCTGAGATTTAATCGACGCGCTATTAACAGTTTTATATTTAGTGTTCTTTCAGCTTGCTCATTATGCTTTTACTAAATATTGATTGAATCTCTAATGTTTAAAGGCCAAATATAAATTCGACGGAAACCCAAGAAGACATTGCACGACACCAAGCTAAGTGAAAACGGTTGACCGTTTTCAACGGTTTTAATGTGCCCAGTCAGTTAGTCATATTTCAGTCGGAATTATCCTGACTTACGAGTTGGATTCAAAGTATCGAAATTAGGCACGTTATTTACTTCATCACTACCTACTGCTTTTAAAACGGCGAAGCCAAATAACGCATGGGAACTGCCCCTGCATATGTTAGGGACGTTCACAGGCACGTTCTACAACCAAAAATTCAAACATTGGATAGGGACATTGGTAGGCTGCAGGCTGGTTATATTATCAGGTTTCTTTAATTTGGTTCATTGAATAATACTTGTCATTCAATTCTTTCAGACCATTGGACCCAGAAGAGTCTCTCAGAATGAACTCTGACGATGAGAGCATACCCTACAAGAAGGATACGACAGAAGATACTCCTGAGCCAACAGAACCTGTGAAGGTGACGGAGTCTCCAGATCAATACCCATATGGTACGCCTTACGACCAGCAGCAGGGCAGGTCGCAAGCCAGGCCTTATGCTGGAGAGACAGAAATCAATTAGGCTAGATTCCAACATGGCGGCAGCGGTGACAGATAGTAATTGACAGCGCCAAAAGACCAAGTGCCAAACTAGAAGCAAGCAAAAAAAACAGCGAATAGAAAGATTGACGTTAAAAAAATTAAACGTTGCCGCGCTATGGTTGAATAAAATAAATTATTTTTCAAAGTAATGCCATTTTGGGAAATAGTTTAAGTAATATTTAATAAATAAGTTAGTTAGGTTTTAATTAGGTACTTTAACGTAGCGTGCATTTGTAAGTTTATATTGAATACAAAACAGTAGGTTTATTTTATGTACAAAATAGTGTTTATCTGCTTTTCAAAACTTGATACTTACTAATAATTATGTGTGAAGATCAAATCAAAAATACATGACAAGGTTTAAGTCAAACCTTTTTGCAATTTTGTATAACAATCTATTGAAAATTAAAAGAACACAATTGAAATCAATATTTGGAATTCATGAATAATCCCACCATTGAAATAGGTAGGTACCTAACTTTAGATAATTATAATTATATTTTATAACCTATGTTTGTGTAAGTGCTGTGTTTTTGTTTAACATGACAACCAATACATACAAATACATTGTTTTTGTCTTTTTTCAGTGCCATGTAACACTTTTTTTGTTATTCACCTAAGTGTACACTTATTTTTATTCTGTCCTGTAAAATTTTATTAATTAAAAAATAACAAGTAGGTACACACTTTGTTTTATTTATTTTTTCTTATCGTGGTCAGGAAAAACTCAACATTGACAGCAATCGCGACGAAAAAATCCGCCCATCCAAAAAAATAATCAGTCTGGTCTTTTCCCAATTATGTATATTGGGGTCGACTCCAGTGTATCTCGTCCACCTATATAATAAAGTCAAATATAACAAGCAAGATATTTTAACGTTTTCAAACCGCTTTGATCCTCTTTTTTAGTACTAACCTAAGTTTTTTATGCATGGCAACGCAAACCGCATTGCCATAGCAACGCGTGGCAAACATAAACATGTCCCATTGACATCGTAAATGTGATTATCTTGTGAGAGGTGTGTTGTATTTTCTTAGCTTCGCTATTACAATAAGAAAAATGGATCTAAAATTAATGGACAAACTGCGTTTACTAAAAATTGACACCGAGCTACGCTCGCAAATAAAAATGAAACCAATGAGCAGGTACTACTTTATCACTGGCACGAATCCGGGTGAGCAATTCTACGTTTTTGCATCCACTGCTGCCTGGCTTATTAGGAAAACTGGGAAAGAATTCGAACAACCCAACGAGGAAGATGATCCGAACAATATCATTGCTACTATCCTCGATATGTTGAGAGAGAAAGAAATCGCAGTTGATTTTTCTTCTCACAAACTCAAACAGGGCTACGGCGATCAAGTGTGCTACATTCTAAACGTTCTAGCAGACGAAGCTTTGAAAACAGAACAGTTTGAATGGCAGCAGCCAGTTGTGGATATCCCAGAGCCTGAAGAAGCTGCCGATGACATAGACCAAGTGGAAGATGAGACCGAAATTTTATTAGACAAAGTTGAGGAAGAAATGGCTATATACTCCGGGGAATCCGAAGAAGAGTTTGACGTGGAAGAGAAAGAACCAAACCTCGTTAAAAAAGTTCATGATTGGGAAGCATGGA
Source organism: Melanchra persicariae (assembly GCA_947386135.1). NCBI lineage: Eukaryota > Metazoa > Arthropoda > Insecta > Lepidoptera > Noctuidae > Melanchra > Melanchra persicariae. The sequence continues at coordinate 8,003,643 of OX376652.1, read as the reverse complement.
AGTTAGAACTAGAAAGAGTAGCACCTGCTTTGAGACTAAAAATCTCAGCTGATGGCCGCGACTGGAGAGCAAGACATTCCCAAATGAGGACGTACAGGGACGAATTGGTCGAAAGATACAAAACCACAGGTTCTCAACTAAATAAGCTACATGGAAATATAAGTTCGGTGATGGATAAGATTTCAGCAAGAGAGAACATTCTAAACGAACAGTTTGAGCCGTTGGTACGAGAATACGGTTCGTTACTCGATGAATTAAGTAAAGTTACAAATGAATATAAAGATGTTAGTGTGGGGGTGACTGAGAGGCAAGAAGTCCTAAACGAACTCACATCAAAAGTAGAAAATATAAAACAAAGAACTGAATCTAAAGGCTCCTCGATGAATGATAACTCTCCGTTGGTGACAGCAAAGAAGGCAGTCACGAATCTGAAGAAGGATATACAGGACATGGACTTTCAGATTGTCGTGTTGCTTTGGCTGTTGACGACTAAAGAGAATCCGAATAGTAATAATTTGTTTACCAATGCCGAGTCTAAGATGGTTGGCATTGAAAGTTATTGAGCTGGTTATACAATATTTATCTCTAAATAGAATAAATTAAAAGTCACTGTCTGCCTGTGTTTTTTCACTTGTCTATTTCTTCTTAACCACACAACGGATTTTATCACGGTGTCTGCTAATAGAAGAAATAAAGAGCGATAAACGAGGAAGGATTGTGTATATTCCACCGGAAAAACAAACGCCGTAAGATTGTAAAATATCGCGTGAAGTTGTAAACTGTTTTTCCTATGAAACTTTTGAATTTGGATGGGATTTGTTGCATTCAAAATGATATGCTCACATTATATCGAAAAGTTATAATCTAAACAATATTTATTACAATCTTACGGATTTTGCAATTATCCGTTGACATACATGTCATGGATGGATGGATGTCATGTGTCATGTTGTCATGTCATCGGTCATGTGTAATTTGCATTCGTGTGAAGCCGGGACGCCTCGCTAGTATTGTGTGAATCAGATTAATGTGTGTAATATATCTGTGATGGCTTAAATAAATAAATAAAACACATTTCTTTGTATATTTTTTATTCTTGCAATATTCAAATATTACGTAAAAATATTTAACTCTTGATACATTAATTGCCAATATGTCACCTTGGCTGTATGTACGACGTTGTGAATACCATTTAAACTATTAATTAAAATACTCAAAAATAATACATTCTTTGGCGAAAGTGCTTCTTAATAAAATAGGTAGGTAACTTATTTTGCAAATTGTATGCCTTCATAAATGTAAATAAAATAGAGTTCAATTTAATTAAACAAATAAGATAGCTTGTTGTGATAGTACATTTACATAGACCTATGTGAAAGCGTTTTGAAATTTTACATAAGTATATTTTTTTCTCTTCACAAATTAAAATCCGGCTAATATAATATAAAAAATAATTAAGTAAGTATCTATAGTAAAAATATAAAATTTATTGTACACGAGACAGTGGAAATAAAAATCCAATAAAATATAAAATTACCTACAACCTCAGAATACAGTCTTGCGATTTTGTAAACATGTCGAAGTGAACACTTGGGCGGGGTGCACGACGGGTGAGTTGTCAAACCATAGAAATAAGATGAAATGACAGCTCACTTGTCGTTCACTCCGCCTAGGTGTACACCGTGAGATATTGCCAGAATCGACCGGCTGAACAAACCAGAAAGTGTGTTCAATCACACTTGACTATAACACACGCGTCGGCCATTGACTAATTGACAATTTAACGAACCACTCCATTCCAGCATGGTTTACACTGCCTCACATTTGAGCGCGTTGACAGTTTCTGGTTTGTTTTGTATTCTGAGCCTACAACAAATATTTCTATACTTACAACAACTTTTTCCATAATGTTAAGTTAGGACGGTTTCTGAATTGAGAGTTTGCCGTTAAGGACGCGTCCAAACTTATTTATGTTTTTGAATAAAATTTTAAAAATTCTCAATTTCAAATTCTTAATTCAGAAATCGGAGGTATGTGTCTAAAATGTTAACTTGAGTACAAAGGTTGTATTTCAATATTTTCACATTTATTTGGTTTTGCAAGGAACAAATTAAATAATAGAATATAAAACTATCTATATTTGTTACTTGTTTTTTTTTTGTTCACTCTCCTGCCATGTTCAGTTATGTCTCTGCACCATATTTAGTCCGCCTTTTTACGGCGTTTGTTACTCGTGCATAGTTTTAACAAATATATAAATACTGCATGTTACAAAACAACACAATACCCGGCTGATGCTGCCAACGGAAAATAATTTTCTAACCTCCTTATTAATAAACGCGGAGTAAAGTTACATTCAGTGTAATCTCTGTCGTAACATCTATTAATATACGGGGTATAAGTTTATCAACCGGGCGGTGTTTTATATTAACAATAAAAAAAACATAGAACAGTGTTGCACTCGGGGTACAAACCTAGTTTTAATAAAAATATATTCACTATTTTCTTAAAAGTATAAAGTAGTGTTTGTGCAGCATCTCTAAAACTCAAAGTAATTTAAAAAAGTTTTAAATAAATAACTATAAGGTAACTCCTTTCTTTCAAGTTTTTTTTTTTTTACTTTATGACAAGTGGAATCTTGTTGTGATTAGGAGTACCTATTTAAACCAAAATGTGCTGTTTCTCTTGATCTTTATTTTTTTATAATTAAAATCTGTTTTGGAGTTATCATTTTCTCAATGCAAATGCTACTTTTTTTTCTAATTGTTATCTTTGCTGATGAATTCGTACCTAACAAGATCAGTAAAAGATCCACAATATTTATACATTTTAGAGAGTGGCACAGTTTTGCATTTTATTATTTTTTACGTATAGCACAGACTTTCGAGACAGTATAATTAATAATAAACTCAGGCTTTTTTATTGTTTATACAACTGTACACTGTTGACAACATTCTCAGAAAAATGGAACTACACTAAGGGTTAGCTCAAACTGGGACGAAAATAATAAAAAAATCTGCATGATTGCATGAATGAATTCTTGTTTGAAAGAAAGATGTTACTTAAATGGTACAATTTGTGAAATATAAATAAAATTGGTGGGAAATAAAGAAGTCACGTTTTCGATCATTTTTCTATTCTTGTCACGCAAAACGTCGTTTGTACTGGATGACGGAAATTCACTACGGCGTGACATTTTTTAACTCAATCTTTTTTTTGTAGGTTTTGAGTTGGAAAACGTAATCAAAATCTAAGTAGTAAAATACCCTATTCGAATTACACCTTCGGAATTAAAAATTTTAAAATCGAATATCATCTTACTGAAATGAAATGTGTCTTTTTGTGAGTTTTAAAGTCATTGATACAACAAAGAACTTTATTTACAGTTATATATTGTATCACTGACTTAAGAAGCTCCCGCAGCGAGCTAAGCGTCACAGTGTGAGCTTACCCTAAGATAGAAACCATCTATCTGTCACATGCACAAATACACCTTGTATTATTACAAAGTAATATTCAACCTTAATGAGATGAATAAATCAATCTGCCTGACTGACATACAATGAAAAAGGAATGTATAAAATGAGATAAATTCACAAGTTTTTTTTTATACCCATAATATAATTAAATCGTAAACATTTCGAGCGCACTTTATTTGAAACGAATGATACTGATGTAATGAGATAAGTAAGCCATCTTTTTCAAACTAACTGGTTTTATTTATTAAAAATATAAAAAAAAATCCTTATAAATAATTACGATACGGTTTAAAAAAATATCATTCACAACATTTTGACAACATTATAAAATGGATGACTTACATAATTATTCTAATTTCTTGAACCCGGCAATATCTGCTATGGATTGTTTCATAAATCAATTTTCGACTATATTTCAACTTGCTCAGAGATATTATTTGTAGAGCAGTCAAATCCGCGATGAGCAGGATGTAAATACCGGCAGTACATGTACTCTTTTTGGACGTTCATACCCGCAAAATAAAAATATCTTAGGCCTTAATACTCTCCTCGAATAATCACTGTATCCACCAAATTAATTAAATACCAGATACCAGTTATGTTAATAGGTATAAATATAGAAGTGTTGAGACAACTAAATATCATAATAACAATATCTTCAACGAATATCAAAAATAAACTTGAAATAACATAAGCAAATACGCTATCGTTACTTGCATTATTTGGGGCATTTTAGGATGAAATCAAGTTTCAAGGATGAAATTAACAGATCAGTATTTTTCTGCTCTTTTTCTTGTTATTTATATCTCACCAGAACGAGAAATCTGTTGGCTTGCACGCTTTGGTGCTAACTGTTAGTATAGTAAGCAATTGTTACTAAATAAATAAATAAGAGATATACAGGGTTTGTGTAGTCCCGCATCCTCCATTAACAAGGGAGTATCCTGCGATCAGACGGTTTTAGTGCCTGGTGGGCAACTGCCAAATGGACGTTGCCGGTCTGTGGGATATTGCTATAAGCAAGGTTCACTTTGCGATGTAGGATTTGTGTGTCTATTTTGTAGTTCGCATTTGGCTGTATAGACGAGCAGTCAATTTTAGCTAGCTAGACTGGGAGCCGGCTGGACTGGAAGCCGGCTAGGCTGGAAGCTGTCTAGACTGAGAGCCAGCTAGACTAGAAGCCGACTAGGCTGAAAGCCGGCAAGATTAGAAGCTGGTTGTACTGGGAGCCGGCTAGGCTGGAAGCCGGCTGTTCTGAAAGTCGACAAGTCTGGAAGCTAGCTGGACTGGAAGCCGACTAGACTGGTAGCAAGCTAGACTGGACGCCAGCTAGGCTGAAAGCTGTCTAGACTGAGAGCCAGCGAGACTAGAAGCCGACTAGGCTAAAAGCCGGCAAGATTAGAAGCTGTTTGTACTGGGAGCCGGCTAGACTGGAAGCCGGCTGGTCTGAAAGTCGACTTGTCTGGAAACTGGCTGGTCTGGAAGCCGGCTAGATTGGAAGCCAGGTAGACTGGACGCCAGCTAGGCTTCAGCCTAGCTGGCGTCCAGTCTACCTGGCTTCCAAGCCGATCTCATCTCATGGCTCAAGCCGGTCTCATCGGCTTTCAAGCCGATGAGACTGCGAGCCGACTTGTCTGGATGCTGGCTGGACTGGAAGTCGGCTAGTCTGGAAGCCGGCGAGACTGGGAGCCGACTTGCCTGGAAGCTGGCTGGACTGGAAGCCGGCTAGATTGGAAGTCGGCTAGATTGAACGCCAGCTAGGCTGAAAGCCGGCGAGACTGGGAGCCGACTTGTCTGGAAGCTGGCTGGACTGGAAGCCGGTTGGACTGGCAGTCGGCTAGACTGGATGCCAGCTCAACGTTGTTGGGAGTATGCTAGGCAGATATGGCGATTTAGATGGCGCTATAGGTCTATTCGCACGAAAAAGTGCTCTTCATTCGAATGAGTGTGGATGCTAGCTAACGGACTTCTCGCTTTAGCAAATGACACCTTTAAACGACAGAAAGAGAGACACAGGAAATGGCAGATCCATGCGTGTAGATTTCAACCTTAATTTCATATTTCTAAATTTCATTTTCATAGTTTAAGGTGCATATACACACGTCTGTCACGTTGCCGTCGCGTCGCCGACCACTCACTGTATGTAAATGACTAAGGGCGTGTTTTGGATCCGTAGTTAACCAATAGTTAAAAAATGGACTCCAAATTTTCAGTACACATTACTGAAAATTTGGAGTCCATTTTTCATTCAAATAAATTAACTATTAGATAAAAACTATTTGGTAATAGCTAACAATTATCAAGCGCAAGTTCGATCGTGTATGAAGTACTTACTGCTCTCATCTTTGGGTCGGATCTGCCAGATACCAGCTTGATGCCCTTGAGTCAATTGAGAAACGAGCCAAGAGGATCATCGGCAGTGATAGGCTCGTCGAGTCGAAGCTCCATAGTCTTGAGCATCGACACCGAGTTCCTAGCTTGACGAATTTCTATCGGATGCATTTCGGGGAGTGTGCGACGGAACTGCATACTTTAATTCCGCCAAGCCCGTTCCATCATCGGCAAACCCATATCGTCACAAAACGTGCGGCGATGCGCCACACACCACATGGTGGACATCCCACCCACACGCACAAAACATTTTGGAAACACATTAATTGTGCGTACAGCTAAGGAGTGGATTTCCCTGCCAGAGTTTGTGTTTCCTGATAGCTCCAACTTGGGAGTCTTTAGAGTCAAAAGTGAATAGGTTATTTTCAGGCAAGCGTGCTCCATCGTCGACCTCATCATCAGGTGAGATAGTGGTCAAACGCGTGCCTATCAAATAGTAAAAAAAGCACAATTTTAACCATTGGTTGATAAAAAAACTCGCCCTAAGACACGCCGGTCGTGACGCGTGGGACAGATATTCCATTTCTAATAAACTAAACTTCTCTCGTGACTGGCCGGCGGCGGCTCAACGGTGACGTCACGAATGTATGTTTACCCTTAAATATTCAATAAAAACTAAAAAATAATTTACAACAGTCAGTTTACCTCCTGGTCGCCAGCCTGGTTGAACATGATGCTCTTTGCTTGCGCTAGATACACCACATCGGGCTTAGACGGCTCTTCGAATGTAACGTTATACTTTCTCTTGAGATCCTCCATGAATTCCTGTTTCAGTAAGGCTAGGCAACTGAAATAGGGAGAAAGGAAATGTATGATTATTTACGTGAAGAGCTGAGGACCGTCTGCCATTGAGCTGGGCAGACGACATTGTTGCCATCGCTCCCGCGTCCTCCTTCGTCCTCCCCTGCACCCATATCTCTGTTAGTACTTACATGCGATAGTGCGGGTCGGCGCGGAAGGCGGTGATATCTTGCGAGGGCGCATGCGGCGTGTGCAGCACGAAGGCGCCCGGTAACACTACACAGCGGTAGCCTTGCGCTCGTAGTTCTACGCTGTGAGACACCTGGGAAAATATTCCAGTTTAAAATGTTGAAAAATGTCGTGAAAAGGTCGCTTTCATAAAAAATAGCTATTTTATGTTACATTTCACCAATAGATTACCAATTACATGAAAAGTTTGCTAATGAAATGTAAAGATTGACGCATGAAAAGATTAACAGGAAACTTACATATAAAATGTTCATAAGATGCAAGGCCCAACCCTAAATATAATCGATGAGTACGCATAATCCCTACATCCCCACCAATATTACAAATGCGAAAGTTACTCTATCTGTTACGCTTTCGCGCTAAAACGAGTGAACGGATCGTCACGAAATTTGGCAGATATCATCATCTGCCTAGCCTTTTCCCAACTATATTGGGGTCGGCTCCCAGTCAAACCGGATTCAGCTGATTACCAGTATTTTACGTGGAGAAGTTGCCTACCAGACCTCCACAACCCATTAACTGGATAACACAGTACTTCTTGGCAAGACTGGTGTCAGATTTTCTGGCTTCTGACAATCAGTAACGACTGCCAAAGATCCACAAATGACAGCCGGGACCAACGGCTTAACGGCGTATGTTAATATGGTCACCCATCCACAGACCAACCTCGGCAAGCGTTGCTTAACATTGAAGATTGGTCCGTGCGGCTGTTATAATTTAGCCACGAGAAATTTGACAGATATAAAGCCTGGGATATGGAGAAGGACATAGGCTACTTTTTACGATATAACCGACATCCACGCGGGCGGAGCCGCGGGCTAAAGCTAGTTCTAACTAATATTACAATTGCGAAAGTAAGTTTGTTTGTTACACTTTAAAAATCTCCTGAATCGCTGAACCGATTTTGATGAATTTTGATAGATAGATGGGACCCTGGATAATAATTAGGAAAGATAATTGTAAAAAAGTAGCCTATGCTTGCCGTATAGGTTACTTTTTTACAATTATCTTTATTAAGACAAGCTTAACTAGTATAATATTTACCTTGTTCCAACCGAAGCCAGAGAATCTAGTATCGTATGTAGGCACAGTTCTGTGAACGACTAGATACGGCTCGTAGTCCGACTGCCATTCGACCTGGAATTCGAGAGATTTTGTTATAACTATACCGGCATTACGTCTTGAAGGGGATTCAATGTAGCGATCTCGCGGCAGACCAAACAAAGACTTAAAACTGGACCTTAGTGGGCAGATAATAGAGAGGCTTTTGCCCTGCAGGCTATCACGCTTGTTAAGTTTGACAGTACTAATAAAATAAAATGTCAAAGGTTTTCAATAAGGCTTCCTTTAAAGGAAGGGAAATCATCAAATGACTGAATCTGTCAGACTCTTAATGACTAAAACCTTCCGTGTTCCTTCAACTAAGCTGACGTCTCTTTAAGGCTATCACTGACTACCTCCATCTGTTCTTCAGCCTTCCTCTCGCTCTCCGTCCATCCACATTTATTTATAATTCGAAGGACCTAAGTGTTTGACAAATTTAATATTCTCACATGTTGTAGCATCACGACAGGCAGTAAACCTCAAGATACTTGCGGAAAGACTAGGCCGATGATTATGAGGTAGTTGTAACAGTACCTCGTAGGGCGCGGCGGCGCTGACCCAGCGCGAGTAGTTGGTGGCGCGGTGACCGCGGGGCCACTCGAGCGCGCGGAAGGGCTGCACGTCGCCCGCGCGCGCGCCCGGCCCGCTCGCCAGGCGCGCCAGTAGCGCCAGCTTGTTGCGCGGGACGGACGTGCGGTAGCGGGTCGTCTCGAACGCTGGTACCACGAGGCACTGCGCACCAAATTCATAATTAAGATTGTCACGTCACTGTCGGATGTCATGCCATAGACAAGCGATAGTAGTGTGTTCTGTTGTCTATGGTGTGACCATGGAGACGGAGTAGCTAATGTCCATCCCTGACATGGCTTCGTAGCTTGGCCGTGATTTATTTTCTAGGTCCGCTCAAGCCCCGGCAACACACCGGTGTGCGCCGAATTAATCGCGAATTTAATGTTTATTTCCAATTACATAAGGTTTAATTTTTTTTTTGGGAATTTTCACATGTTGGGGCTGGAGCGGTTAAAGAAATAAGAAAAAAAAAGAAAACACGATTATCCCGCCAAAAATGACGCACGGCGCAGCGTTTCTTTCTTCCATTCTTCTTCTATAAAACTAATTATAAAATGTTCAATTAAATAAGAAACAAAAACAACAAATATAGCCCCACGTTGGGATGGAACTTCAGGGAGATAGGAATGCAGATCCAGGATCATAGAGTCGAGATAATAAAAATGCAGGTCATACCTTCTTCTGCGGATAAGGGTTGACGAGCTGAATGGCCGTTCGCAGATGTTCGTAGAGGCCCGCCATAGGAACAAAGTCCACGTCCATGAGGAACACGTACGGAGTGTTCACGTTCTCTAGCGCCACGTTACGGAGATAGTTCACTGGGTAGTGCACCTGATTTATAATAATATTTCAATTATTTTCAGAGAATTTTGATTAATAGACTCAGTAGCGTAGAGGGTGGCTAGGAAGGGGTCACCCATGCTAGCTACGCCACTGTTTAGACAAACATACATTTTGTATAAACGATGAATTTAGTATTACACAAACTAAACTAATATTATAAAGAGGAGAAATTGTATGTTTGTATGAGTATGTTTGTAAAAGGCAATATTTGGAAAAAAAACAACTAAGTCCAAATAACTTTAATCTCGTCTTTCTTCGTCGACTTTTAACGACTTCCGAAATTACTTTAATTGCAAGTGCCAACTTTAATTTTGCACTTTGTTGTGTTTTTTATTTTGGAAGGTTTTTCAATGCGTAGTAGAAGTATACCATGACATTTCAGATAACAATAAATAACTTTGTCGTCACGAGCGTCTAATGAACATTTAATTTGTTTTTTTTTCAGCATATTATTCGGTTGTACCAACTAGAAATTATCGAATACTGAGGTTAAAATCAATCCACCTAGCATTTCCCAACTGGCATCGGATGCAGTAGGCATGCCCATTTTTTTTAAATGGAGCGACTTGTTCTTTTTTAAATGAGTTTCACCACCATCTCTTGGTAAGACTGGTGTCAGATTTTCTGGCTTCGAAGTACGAGTCGAGAGTCAAAGATCTACACATATATTTATGACAGCCAGTACCAACAGCTTAACGTACTTTTCGAGGCGGAGCGGAGTCTCGATATGTAAGGAATGGTTACCCATCCAGAAACCGACCTCGGCAAGCGTTGGCTGTTATTATTTGGCCACGCCTTCACGGTCTTACAGAATAACACAAATAAAACGGTTTTCAATTTAAATTTCGTGAGCCTTATTATGAGATACGGAACCCAAGTGAAAAAAATATAATTTGCTCACCTTATCATGTTTAAACACCAGATGGTAACCAATATTCTTTCTATCTCTAAGAGTATCCGACCACTCGCCGATGAAACTCAACAGTCTTGTCACTTCGCAGTCTGATAAGTATATGGCAACACTGAGTGGACCTGTCAAATTAAAATAAGCAATTAATCACTTGAAACGGAAGATATAATTGATTCTTAAAACAGAAAATGTTATTAGGGTTCTCAAACGCTCTCTAGAGACTAAATAATGACAACAGGTCCGACCTTATTTCATAGGGCTTAGGTACGAAACTCAAAACGTAAAAATAACTTCTTTATAGGCATAATACCAGATCTCATACCCATAACTTCCCATTGCCGTCCCATCGGACTACGAAAGTGATGGAAGGAGTGCATCTGTGTTTGCGGTACACTTGTGCACTATAATAAATATCTAAATAAATTCCTTCGACTGCGATCTGGTTGTTCTAACTAAATGTTGGTTACCACGCTCGAGCAATAGCACTATCCCGATTCTGAATAATTACTCCGCGTTCATGACAGCCAAACTTATAAATCAGAGTGATGGTGTAGTTGTGTACTCGAAATCGGACCTGTCAGTTACATGCGAAGAGCCAGATTTCCACCGATCTGCATCCAGTATTATTATAAAAATTTAAGGTGAATGGATGAATGCTCTCACTGCCATTTTGTCGCTAGATGGCGACACATCCACAATTTCGAACATTTTCAATTTTTACACCTAACATAGAAAGTTTTAATAGACAACTTTATTATAGGCGACACCTAGGGCATTAACTTGATTTTTTTAGATAATCACTATGCTTGTTAACTGCTACCATACAAAGATTACAGCAGAATAAAGATTTAGCCGCATGAATTTACTCTTTACACACACATGCAAAGTAAATAGTAGTAACTTTCGACCCTACTAGATGTCATTTTATTCAAAAATGGTTGGAAATTAAAATGTCCAGAGGACCAAATTGTTATATTCCAATCTATTTCTTATTAATATAACCTTAGCAATGATTATCATCACGCTATACTTTCGGGAAGCTGAGCAGCTAAAAACCTTGACATAAATAAGGTCGGCTATTTGGAACAGTTATCAACCGTACAAACAGACTGTCGGTTTAGAGACTGCCTTCCATTAGGCTTGGTGTGGGTTCAAATCTCAATAGTTGTATTTATTTTTGAATTATTTTTTATCTTTCTTTATCCTTACCAAACCTAATATTTTCAAATATTAATAATAATATAATTATTGGTCTATGCATATTTTTGTTTCTAGGCTCGATATCCTATCGGATTTGGTGGTGAAAAGGTATCCCTTTTCACCATAACAAATTATTCAGATAAATTATTTTGGGTAATAAAAATTGCATGTTACGCTCTAACATCGCAATCAGTAAACATGGGCTCGGCGTACGACTATGCACCGAAACTCACACATCTGTGATCAGTGTCATCACAGTCGCAACCTACTGTTACCGATAGACAAGGATAGAGATAGGAGACGGCGCTGTCGTGCGAGCGAAATCGCGTTAGCTGCCGAATGTTGACGAATGTTTACGATTATGAATGACATGGCATGTGGTAGCGTTAGCAAATAAAATAAAAAACATTAATTATTTTGAGGTACTTAAAAAAAGAAATATTGTTCGCTCGATCGCGCAAGGTTACTAAAGCTTTACTTCTGCCTTTGTTTTCGGACAATAACAAGCCACTTTTGTCTCCTTAATTCATCTTTAGGAAACCTGAATAAAAAAGAGCCTTAAGTATCACCATTATGCATTTATGTATAAATAAATAAAGAATTTGGCTGCACATGACGTGCAGTTTGGGAGTTACGAGGAAGCTTTGAAATCATAACCGTTTGCTTTGCCACAGTCGCGTAATAAAGATAACTAAATATAGTGAAGTAGTGATTCTGCACTAACAATTAGGTACTAAAAACTAGACTTTGTCTTATAAAACATTTTTTTTAAATAAGTACCTGTTGCATAAAACATAACTGTTATCAATTATTAATAAAATTGACTTGAATTTAAATAATCATGGTTGGTAAAACAATAATAATAAAAAACTATTAATATGTTTGAAGAAATTTGTGTTGCTAACCTTACGCAACCTCGGTCTGGTACTAGTCGTCGCGCGCGTTGTTTACAAAATCTCTCAACAACTCGCGAATTGTGCGTATCGTGTCTCTCACGCATGTTTTTAATATCTATCTCGCTCTCACAAACATGGCGAAGCAAACGATAAAATATTTTTGTTATTTTCAACAAATTAACATTTTTGGCTGTATTTACGAGTGATGTGTCTTATTTTTATTCCTAGTATTATTAAAACACTGTTGAGCTGCAAAGATTAAAGATTTTATTACAGATTTTTTCTTTCCTATGTTTAGGTAGGTACTACTTGATACAGAAAGTCAAGTGAAGTCAATTTTTTTTCAAGTCTATGCAGTGAAGGTAGTTCAATTTACACGATAATTAGTAATAAGTAGGTACTACTAATTAATAACAATTTCCGAGATACTGATAAAAGCTAACATGTGGGTAGAACTAGGTAAGTATATTTATTCATAGTACCTAAACAAAAAATCTCTAATAAAATTCTTTGCCTTAAAAATCTAGAAAAAATATAGGTATGTTTAGGTATCAAATAGGTACTAAATTTTTGTAAAGGCGAATTGAAATTTTTGAGCCTTTACGTGGAGATCCTAAATGTCGGCAGTCCATCCTGACATCAGAATGACTGCCCATTTTTTAAATTCATTTTCTCAGTTATTAATTAGGTACCAATTATTTAAACAAAGGTATCAAATAGTAGCAAATAGGTATTAGATCTTAGTAATATTTTTAAGCTGATCGGTCATTTTGGCCAATCATTCTGAAGGTCACATCAATGATTTTCCGTGCGCGACTGAGTGCCAACTACGGGCAATCACTTAGTTGAGTAGGACCACTTGCTGTGACTAAGTCCCGTATCTAATGGTAATAAAGGTATATTGTACCTACACAGGTTGTTGTAATGTGACTGAACCTAAATAGTACCTAACGTGTAAATAAATTGTGACGTGTAGGTACTAAATAAATAAAAGATTATTTATGCAATTATTCGTCGCGATCTAAGAATGTTTTCTTTAGGTGATACAGTCGTAACATTCAGTGATTAGTGTGATTACTGGCGTTCTTTGGTGGAATGGTTTTAGATGGCAAAGCAAAGGGTTGTTATCAGCTTAGAATATCTTGGTATTAGTTGGTTAGAGTAGGTACCTACCTATGTAAGTACTCGTATGTGTCACCGGATAATTCCAAACATCGTAAGATTGTAATAAATGTTGTTTATGTTTTAGACTATAATCTATGATTATGTTGAGAACAGATAATGGATTGTGGAGGTCTGGTAGGCAGCCGCACCACGTAAAATACTGGTATTCAGCTGAATCCGGTTTGACTGGAAGCCAACCCCGGTAGGTATAGTTGGGAAAGGGCTAGGCAGATGATGTGTTGAGAAGAAATAATTTCGAATACACTGAATCACACCCAAATTCAATAGTTTACAATACTTGTCTTGTCTAGAAGAAATTATAAGTAAGTAGGTACTTGTAAATATACAATCTTACGCGACTTATAATATTACAATCATGCGATACAAATGCAAAAAAATACATCATCTGTGAAAATGTCAACTGTGTAGCTATCACGGTCCGTGAAATACAGTCTGGTGACAGACAGAGACGGACAGACAGACATACGAACCGACAGACGGACGACCATTGCGTAGGTAGCTAGGAAAAAAATAGGTAAGTCTGATCGCCTGATTTAGGTATAGGTACCCTAAGTATACCTACATGAACTTCTTTTCTCTGATTTGATTCAACCCAAACCAATGAATTAGTACTTAACCGTGTCAGAAAATGTTTTATCAGTACCTACTTACATACAGTGGAAAGATTTTTAAATCTTTAGGTAGGTAGGCACTATTTATTTAAAGTAGATAAGTAATACAATAATAACATTAGTATTGTATCTGTGTGAACCAAAGGCAGATCGCAGATAATTGTTTTCACTTTCTAGCATTATTTCTCATTCCCTAAAAAAAAACATTTCATCAATCATAAAATATAAAATCCGCGGGCAAACCCGCGCGCCGGCGCTAACTTGCTAGAAACACAATTTTGACACACAATCACGCATGGACTGGAACAATTTGGCAACACGCGTTGTTGCCAAATTGCGTCTTGAATGGCAACGTCGCATCGCCGCGTCCGTCACTCGATAACCTTGGCGCTTGTTCGAATTTTCGAACAGCGCCATCTACTTAAAATGTTCACCGCACGTAAACTCGTAACACAACAGCAATGAACTTTTTCTCGGTGGTTCTATAAATTTCTGTCAGATGGCGCGATTCAGGTCACTCACACATGTAAAGATTTTTCGTTTTTTATTGGGTCTAATTCTCATAGAAAGACTGTTTTTTTTCTAAAATTTGGGCGATAGGCGATCACAATACATTATAAAATCTCTCATTATACTTGCTTTATTCTGCAGAAACTGTTTATTTACGGAGATTACAGCTCCTGAAAAATGTATGGCGAGGTCTCTTTAGGGATCCCCCTTAATATGACTTGGCGATAATCTGTATTTATCGATCGCCGTCAATAGACAATATAAACTGGGTATGGTTCTAGAGTTTCAAAAGCTTTTTGTCTCGTACTGTGAATATGACGTACTTCCATGCAAATGTCATTCCCAATTTCACCATCATAGGACGAGAGTTCTGTTACAATAGAAAAATAACCCAATTACATTGTTACGTAGTTTAGGGCCTCTGCAGATTGATCACTCGAGAAGGAAGTGATTTTATAAAATCAGACAATTTTGAAACAATTAAAAGCCAATATACACATGGAAATCTATCCAAATGGGGACCTGAATACACATGTTCGGAAAAGCTACCAATATGAGGACTTTTATACACACTGCGAGAAAAAACTACCATCCGAGGACTTATGTGTCTAGAACAACACATAAGTCCTCGCAAGGTACTTAAAATATGGCTGAAGTGTAAATGTAGTGTGTTAAAAATTTAAGAGAGCTCACATTCGTTCGGAATGTGAACATGAATTTCTGCGATCAAACCGAGATCCACCGAGGTCGACATCAAGTGTCCCTTATTAAGTACATAGAAAGGCTCAAAATCGAATGGAGAATACGATGAATTGGTCAGGTCAATCCGAGGACGTACGATAAGGTCCTCGGATTGAAAATGTCCTCGGATGTGCCTTGTGTATTCAGGTGCATGTCCTCGCATGGCACTTAAAACAAACACACCATCACTCACACACACAAATGCGCTTGCATACTGATATCTGCATTTTAACTTTTTTAACTTGTAACAATGCAATACAATTTTCTCGGTTAAGATTGGCGATGCGTACCGCGTGCGAAATGTCCATGGACAGCTGCAGCGCTAGTGTCACGTCGAGGTGTCACATGCTACACGTAGTACATAATGCCATGTCTCCGACACATACCTTCCCAGTAGTTGACCAGTCTCTCTAGGAACTGCAGCCGGTCCATGGACAGCTGCAGAGCTAGGGTCACGTCGAGGTGTCACATGCTACACGTAGTACATAATGCCATGTGTCCGACACATACCTTCCCAGTAGTTGACCAGTCTCTCTAGGAACTGCAGCCGGTCCATGGACAGCTGCAGAGCTAGGGTCACGTCGAGGTGTCACATGCTACACGTAGTACATAATGCCATGTGTCCGACACATACCTTCCCAGTAGTTGACCAGTCTCTCTAGGAACTGCAGCCGGTCCATGGACAGCTGCAGAGCTAGGGTCACGTCGAGGTGTCACATGCTACACGTAGTACATAATGCCATGTGTCCGACACATACCTTCCCAGTAGTTGACCAGTCTCTCTAGGAACTGCAGCCGGTCCATGGACAGCTGCAGAGCTAGGGTCACGTCGAGGTGTCACATGCTACACGTAGTACATAATGCCATGTGTCCGACACATACCTTCCCAGTAGTTGACCAGTCTCTCTAGGAACTGGAGCCGGTCCATGGACAGCTGCAGAGCTAGGGTCACGTCGAGGTGTCACATGCTACACGTAGTACATAATGCCATGTGTCCGACACATACCTTCCCAGTATTTGACCAGTCTCTCTAGGAACTGCAGCCGGTCCATGGACAGCTGCAGAGCTAGGGTCACGTCGAGGTGTCACATGCTACACGTAGTACATAATGCCATGTGTCCGACACATACCTTCCCAGTAGTTGACCAGTCTCTCTAGGAACTGCAGCCGGTCCATGGACAGCTGCAGAGCTAGGGTCACGTCGAGGTGTCACATGCTACACGTAGTACATAATGCCATGTGTACGACACATACCTTCCCAGTAGTTGACCAGTCTCTCTAGGAACTGCAGCCGGTCCATGGACAGCTGCAGCGCTAGTGTCACGTCGAGGTGTCACATGCTACACGTAGTACATAATGCCATGTGTACGACACATACCTTCCCAGTAGTTGACCAGTCTCTCTAGGAACTGCAGCCGGTCCATGGACAGCTGCAGAGCAAGGGTCACGTCGAAGCTGTCCAAGTCCGTATGATTATAGTCCATGTAATACAGGTGTGTGCGGAGCTTCAATTTCTGGGCGGCACGGAAGCTGACGCATAGATCTGATTGGTTTACCTGTAGATAGTAAGAATATGCTTTAGGTACTGGCCATGGTCTCAAGAAAATAATGAAAGCACTGAGATAAGCATGGCAAAAAGAAAACTCTTTAACAAATGTATCAACACACATACGGCTGCGAAACATGGGCCGGGAACAAGACCCAAGCTAACGGCGGTCAGGTCTCCACAGAGGGAAACCTCCTTTTCTTTGTAAAGTTTTAGAATACTAATAACATAAAATTTCAAAGGGTTCAATAAACCAGACAGACCAGGCTGTACTATAAAATGGCACTGGGTGGAAATAGCTACAGATACAGTTAGATAAATAATTTCATCACATAACGCCGTGCCGGTGATTCCCAAAGGGTTGGGCAGAGGCCCGACTACTGTGCTGAACTCACTTTGAGGCGCGCGTGGAACATAACGCGCCGTCGACCCGGGCCAAGAAAAGTGCCTAAGCCCCTAAGGTATTGTTCGAGGCTCGTGGGTATAAAGTTATTGTCGGACACGACTATCGGTACAATGATTGCTGAAACCACATTCCACATGTCAACGACCTCGCGAGCTAAGTCAAGATATTCGTTTAGTTTATCGTTCTCGGCATAAGGAATATAGATTTTAGTTTTAGTATTTATCAAAATTCGGCCCGAGACTCCTTTGAGTGGTTTTCACTATTCCTCCTACACGACCACTTGAAAATTTAAAAAATCATCCTGTATCCTAAGGGCAGGAAGCACGTCAACGCGATCGGCGGTGGCGAACTCTCGCGTCCGGCCCTGGTTAAATCCATGGTCCGGAGCGAGGAGGCATGGAAAGCCGTCACCTCCTTCTGCGAAGCAGTAATGCTATTGAAGGAGGAGGCGGGCCGCATGAGGCAGAAACAACCCTCACGCCCCAGCCGCCGCAACATAAGGAGACGCACCGGGCGTCGGGAGTCGCTGGGCGATTCCCGGCCACCGTAGGTGCGGGTCTGCGGACGGTGAGCGTTGGGTGGCTCGCCGTCCGATCAAAGCCAGGCCCAGGCCGACGGCGCGTTGTGTTCCACGCGCGCCTCAGAGATGTCAGCATAGGAGAAGGGGCCCGTCAGGGCCAGAGCCTGCCAGGGTTGCGGATTTTGTTCGAAAGAGTTATAGCGACCCTGGAAAGCAAAAGGTACTACGAGGAGCACGGATGGGTTTTAATCAGTAACTAGTAAGAGTCTGACAATCCCTCCTGCTCCACCCAAAGGAGACATTTGATGATTTCCCATACATAAATAAAAAAAGAAAGGGCGGGAAGCATATGTTTCGTTTATTTAACTGAATTAGGTGCATGCTCTTACTTACTTTCATACTAAAGTGCTCTATGAAGGAGCACCGATGTAGTTTCTCCCGCAGCAGGTAGCCATCAAAATTGACGTACGACTGATATATGTCGCGGAAGAAACTGGCGTCGCGAGTGTTTATATGATGTTTCAGAGGAGAATTCCAGTGAATAATCTGGAAATCATAAGCTTTTATCATTTACTTACTATGACCATTTTATTACTTTCTCATCATTACCATCTGCCTAGAATTTTACTCCATAAAATGTACAGGACTAAAACCTCCTTCTTGAGTCGCTTTTTGAAGATTTCGCCTCAAAAAAGACCCGACAAATACCATTTGTACTAATTGCTTAAATTAAATTAGTCTATTCGTGTATGAGTTTATTCATTTGTGTATTTTATATTATTGTAATGTACCTATTACATTTTTAGTTTGTTGTGTTTGTACTTAAAATTTTAATCGCGTTTCTTCAGTTTCAACTTTGCACCTACCACTTTTTGCACTAAGTCCGCCTCTGTACATTTTGCGTGCGTAAAGTATTAAATAAATAAGAATTTTCTCATCAGATTTGAAATTTATAATCTTCAGTGATAAATAAAAATATTAGAGAGCATACTTTCGCTGTGCTTGGTGTGTAAACAAATAAGTAAGGGTTAATTAAGAACTAAAAAACAAAAAAACCTACGCACCTTAACATTATTCCGATTTTCGCCATAACAATGCTTAGCCAAAGACTGCGTAGACATCTGCACATTGTATTGGCAACCCACATTGTACACATACCGGGGATGGCTCTTTAAAATACCATTGATCACATCCTGGTCAGCAAGCGCGGTCCTTTTCAGCCTTCCGATGTTGTCACGAATAGCGTCATGCCACAGTCTGCTCCAGTCAGTGGTTGTACGGATCTTCTTGAGGTCTAGGAGCATTACACCTGTGTTGTAACCCCGACCTAGCGCTGGCCAATGCTTTTCTTTGTCTAAGTACCAGCCGCTTTCGTTTTCTACTAGGCCTATGAACTGTAGTGGAAATGATAAGGTTTTAAATAAAATTTGCTGAACTGCAAACAGAACTTCAGTGGTTTTAAAGTTGTAGAAGAAGTGGTGTTGTTGGGAGTTTGTTAATATTGTTGGAGTTCATCAATTATTTTTTAAATTGATTTAAAAAAATTGGTGGATAAAAAACATTAATGTATGAGTACTTATAATAAATCCTTAGTACAAATAAATCTATTATAATTACTTTATTGCGTTTTTCTACTACGAATCTGTATGTGGCACAGCAAAGCAATTTCTTGTTAATAATAACAAATGCGCAGGTATAAATATATTTACTTAATTAAAAACTTGAAAATCCACTTTAATGATTAACTACCGCAATTTTTGGGGAACAAAGATATCAGCTTTAGTAGATTCCATAATTCCCTTTGGTACGGACTTAGGAATGCATGCAAAATAATGCACCGTTTATTTACAATTAAAATCTTTCCATTCATTTTTGCGCCAACGATCAGCTGATCGTCTAATGGCGCCGAGTCCCAATAACTTGATGCGGGCCATGCGTAACTTTATATTAAAAATGAAAAAAAAAAGGAAATTGTTGCGGTGATTTGAAAAGTTTGCCTTTCTTCGTTCACCATTTCACTGTATTTTTTCCTATCAATATTTTGATAAATCTTACCTGATCATCCGTCATGTTCCGGAACAACGCCCATAGATCGGCAACATCACACAAGAATGTCAAATCTGAATCCAGCACAATAGCTTGGCTCAACGTGTCCGGCAGAATATCGGGGAACAATAGCTTGACGAGCGAGTAGATTCCGGAGTAATGGGTGTTTGGGATCCAGCGTACTAGCGACAGATACTCTTCCGCGTTGTAACATGAGTATTTTACTGGAAAACATAGCTTTTTTAATTATTATTTACAGACATTAAAAGAGCCATCAGAGCCATATATAATCTGGGTTGGCGCGATTCCCTAAAGGAACTGTTTAAAGATATTAATTAATCATGACGGTACCTTGTCAACACATTTACGAAAACATAATGTATGTTAGAAAAAATCTTCATCTTATTTCTACTTCATATAACTTTAGTTAGGTACTTTACCGAAGTGATTTTTTTCACTTCGGTACATTTATTGATCTAAAATTATATTTATAGTTCAGAATCGTACCATGCACATCTATCAACAGAACGCTCAAAAAACCTTTTCAGAATGCAAAGCATTTTATTTAATAAACATACTTTTGTGTTAAAAACTTTGACTACCCATTTGTAACAGCGCTCTTAATACTAGAAATAGGAACAAATTAGATCAACCCCTATTAAATTGGCTGACGCGCTTCTTTCATGGGGTACTGTGTTAAATTTTTTAATAAAATACCACTTGAAATTCTAGAAGTGAATGAGAGAAAATCTAAAACATGCATAAAACGCACACTATGTAGACAAGCATATCATAAACTGGAAGAAAGAAAGAAGAAAGAAAGAAAAACTGTTTATTTACGTGAAAGTGACGCAGATACACAAAATAGTTTACATTAGGCCTAACTAAAAAAAATAATAATAAAATAAAAAAAAATAAAAAATAAACAAAATCAGGTGTAAACCATCGAACCATAATGTAATGCGTCACCACCGCGCAAAACGGCCAACGCTCAGCATAATGCCGAGGCCCGTGCACGAAGACACGAATCCATGGCGCTGGTTTTCAGCGTGAGCCGGAGTGTCACTGCCTCAGAACAATAAACAAAATAATGCCTATGCAATGTACACTAAGCACAAACTAAATACAATTACTCACTGTTCCGAGGCAGAGAATAGTACATAAAACAGGTACAAAAAAACACACAAAAAGACACTGTATCGGCCTACCTGTCGTACCTGTGCAGGGCACGACACACACAAATAAGGTATGATGAATTAATGTAAAATATAAATATAAAACTAAAAAAAAACACACATTTAAATATCACTCGTTCAATTTTTCATTGTGTGGCAACACTCTGATGCTTCCCGAGCCAAAGACAAACAAAGAAACAACGAGTGACAAAGACTAGGTAGACATAAAAATTTGACAATTGACATTAGAATTACAGCAATGGCGTAAGGAATTACGAAATGTTGATGTTATTATGGTGCTACAGCAATGTTTGTGACAATGTTAGCGTTGTTTGTGAGTGAAAAAAGCCAAAAAAGCGGTTATTAAATGAAAAACCTCGGAGTTGGAGGACGACCCGAACTGCGCAATCTGAGCAATGCCCACCACAAACAGTATGGAAAGGAAATATCAAGTAAGTATAAAAACAAATAACAAAATATTAATATGGAAATAATAACAATATATAAGTAGGTAATTGATTTATAATAGAATTTATAAAGAGTTATATTGTCCACTAAACAGGCTTGCAACATAGAACAGGGACAGGAATTCGCCGCCGCCAAGGAATCACATCAGACGAGGCAGTCATGCCACAGCGCTTCCGATCATCCAAAACCAAGGACTGCAGGCCATGACCCGTGAGGTAATCCACATGAAGATGTGTCTGGAAACTTATTGTAATAAACGTTGTGCCTGCAATAGTAACTTCTTATGTTGATATTTAAACGACTGTAATGATTTTAGGCCTCGTATTGGTGGTGGAAGATCATTCCAGCAGCGCGTGGCAGCAAACCTGAAACTGCCCCTGAATGCTACAGTTTTGTGACGCGGAGCACTTAGCGGGCCAACCATAGAACGAAGACCATGCTTGTAATGTGTTTGTCGCCAGGTGAGCTTTTCATATAAATATTGCGGCTTATGGGTTGTCACAATGCCAAACATTAAACTCGCTAGATGGAGCTTTCGCCTAGCAGCCATTTTCAATACATTGAGTTGGTTTATGTAAGGGGTCACATGATGTCTACGGGGGACATTAACACAAAAACGAACACAGGCATTCTGAATTCGCTGAATTAACCTATCTGTCCTAGCAAGCAGGCAAGGCCCATAGACCGTGTCACAGTAATTTAGCTTAGATAGGACCAGACTGTCTACCAGTTGCTTTCTGAGTGGTACACTAAGATAATTACGTATACCATATAAAACCTTCAGCCTATAAAAACAATTTCTTAGTATGTTTTTAATATGAGCCTCGAATCGCAGCTCTGGATCTAAGATTATGCCCAGACTACATGCCTGTTCTACTTGTTCAATTTTCTCCCCTTTAATTACAATCTCCGGTTTGGCGGACAAAATTGCAGCAACTTGTTTCCTTGAACCCAACACCATGAACTTAGACTTCAATGGGTTAAGAACCAAAGAGTACACTTCAGACCAGGTCACTACACGATGAAGGTCCTCATTCACCCTTTGCACTGCCAATGCCGTATCATCCCCTTTGAAAGACATGTACAACTGTATATCATCTGCATACATGTGATATTTGCAATTAATAAATGACCCAATAACGTCAGCACTGTAGAGGATGTACAACAAAGGGCCCAAAATCGAACCCTGCGGGACTCCCCTAGGTACATGAAGTGGGGGGGATGACACTGTTGATCCATCCTCCTTGTAGATCTCCACATACTGGGACCTATCAGTTAGATAACTATTAAACCAATCCACAGCGTCACGATCAAAGCCATAGTATGATAGCTTGGACAGCAGTAGATTGGTATTAATAGCATCGAATGCCCGTGAAAAATCCAGGAGGACCAGGATTGACCCCTCCCCCCGATCACGAGCCTCCAGGATATTGCCCACAACATCTATCAAGGCTGTTGCAGTGCCTCTACCTTTACGGAACCCCGACTGAAAGTCAGGGATAATGCTATTAGCCTCCAGGTAATCAATTACCTGAAGATACACTACACGCTCCAGAATCTTTGACAGGAAAGGCAGAATACTGATTGGCCTGAGGTCTTTCAAATTGGCTGGATCACTAATTTTTGGGATAGGGCGAACAATAGCGCGTCGCCAAAGGCTAGGAAATGTGCGCGATTCTATTGACCTGTTGATTATATCAGTTATGGCTTGCAGGGTATTCGGCAAAGTGAGTGTTAACATGTCCAGACTGATACCATCAACACCCCGAGCATTTGATCCTAAACTCCTGATAATTTTCAGAACCGTTTCCTGGTTGGTTGTAGTGAGCGAGAATTCGGCTGGACTGTACCTGTGGGAATTAAAGTAAGATATTTGTGAGACATTATCATTACTATTTCCCGGAACATTCAAAAAAGCCGCATTGACAACGTGTGGATTGTCAAAATGACTCGGCAGTAGCCTCTCCTTACGGTCTGGAAGTACATCTGACTTCAAGTTACGCCACAATAGTTTAGGATCCTTGCTTTGATCATTGATATTTTTTGTGAAATAAGCAGTCTTTTCCCTCACTAATGCGGCGGCGGCCTCATGTTTAAGATCCAGGTAGTACTGCTTATGATGCGGTTCCTTTGTTTTACGCCATCTGGCCCGAGCCTCATCTCGCAGCCTGAACATCAGACGCATATTGTCAGTGATCCAGGGTGTGGGCCGCTTGTGAAAGATCTTTTTCTTTAAAGGTGCATGGAGATCAAAAAGCTGGATCACATATGAGTTGAAAGTATGTACCATGGTATCAACATCACTCATATCACCTATTGTTGACCATGGTATTGATTTCAAGTCAGCAAGGAAGCGATCCGACAAGATGTCTGAAAGGGGGCGAAACCTCACCATCCTAGGCTTAACCTTGGGTTTCCTAAAAATAGTTTCACATGTAACGAAGGAGTGATGGCCAAGTTCACTAATATAGTTCACCTCTATATTACGGGTTTTAGCATCAGTGCATACGATGTCGATGAGCGAACTACTGTTACCCACGAAGTGTGTTGCAGCACTTACTAATTGAACAAGGTTTAAGTAATTTAAAAAGTCCGCAAGCTGTCTTGATTTAGAGCTATTTGCATCCAACAAATCAACATTTAGGTCACCCAACAGCACCAGATTATCATATGGGGCCAATGCACTAATACTAGCAGTTAGGGCGTCAAGGAAAAGCTCCAAGTCCTGCCAAGGCGGACGATACGCGGTCCCAATAAGAAGCTTTTTTTTGTTTATAGTCAGGCCCAGCCAGAGCTGCTCCACACTAGGGTGCTCAGGATGAGCTTTTACACGCGCGTTAATGCCATTCTTGATATAAAAAGCAACTCCTCCACCACGCCCGCCTCGCGTGGTCAAAGGTCGTGGTATGTGCCTAAATTTGTACCCAGCCACACTAGGAGCGCGATCCTCTTCCCCCTTACGTAACCATGTCTCATTTATAGCCATGATGTCCACAGAGTGGTTGCCCATGGCGATTAAGAACTCATCCTGATTTGTTCCCAGAGAGCCCGCATTTAGTAGACCAAACTTAATATGTTTACTAGGAGCCATCAATGCTAGTAGGTGTAGGCATTGTACATAGTTTTGTGTAGGTATGGTACCAATATAAATATGAACATGAAGGAGAGTGGTTTAGTTGGGCACTATTTACAACTGTGAGGTGCCAGTAGGTTACATTAATGAGTGATTTAATAATTCTGTAATTATAGTAAAAGTGTATAGTCATAAATGTGCGGAAAAAGATAAATGATAATACTTCTTGTAAATAGTTAGGATTAAATAGATTAAGTGTAAATAGACTTTGTACATATAGTTTGTGTAAATGTAGTTTATGAGTAAAATAATATAACATAGGTATGTAAGCTCTATGCACAACAGATCTATGGCTGAGCACACAATGTAACGGGTCACAACACACATTTCCATAAGCATAAAAAATAAAGCTGTTCACACATATACAGACACAAAAATAATTAGGCCGTAATATTTTCAGTTCCGAAGACACGGGATAAGTCCTCTTCACTACGGATCCTCTGCGCCTTGTCTCCTGGCATCTTCCTGGCGAGGATGCGACCCTGCTTGGTCCACACAAACTTCCCGTCGAGGAGACTGGCAGTGTCCCGTGCCCTACGAAATAACAGACGGTTGGCTTTCGTCAGCCGTTCATTGAGGAAGAACCTCTGTGCTGGGACGGGCATGTCAAGGTCGGCAGTCGTCGCTCCCCGTCGCACTCGCGCGCTTGCCAGAAGTTGGTCGCGCAGGTCCCGACGAGCAAGACGCACTACAATCGGCCGTGGACGAGATTCAGTTGGTCCCGCTGAGCTTGTCGCGTTGAGCTGCCTACCACCAACACGTTCTGCACTGACGATGTCGCGATCGTCAAGGTTGACACCCAGCTTCTGGCCTATGACCTTAATTATGTGAACTGGGCTTTCTATCTTTACCTCTGGCAAATTTGACACCTCTATGTCATTAGCAAGAAGATCCTGGTCCCTGTCATTGATCTCTTGCCTCAGCTCCTCCACAATCTTGTTCACGTTGGCCGAGTTCGTGGAGCCCAGAGTGGCGCGTTGTTCCAGCGCGTCCACCCTGGCCTCCAGACCGTCGATGCGCGTGCCGCAGGCATTTAAGGTGGTTTTAAGTTCCGCCATTTCTACCTCCATCTCCCTTCTAAACACCTGAATCTCCGCACGCACTGCCCTCAACTCCCCAATGATCACCCGCAGGTCTGTGCTCACTACAGGCGACAATTCCCGAGTGATGACGTCGGCACTTGTAGGTTCAGGTCGCGGAGTAGTCTGGGCAGTATTAACTGGGCTGACAGTCCGCGTGAGTTCATTTCTAGAACTTGCCTCAGGACTGTTAGGTGTACTAAAGCCCGTTACAATTGATGTCGCTGCGTGATCAGCGGGGGGACTCTGCGCCGAACCTCTGACAGGGGTTTCGGTCCTGTTGTCACGAACAATGTTCTTCTTGCACTCGGGGCAACGCCAGTTAGGTGTAATATTGGCCTTCGTAGGGACGCCCACACACACTCTGTGATATAAAGCCTGGCACTTTCCACACCTAGCGCCCTCTAACGTGGATATAAAGCGACCGCAACCTCCACACTTGTTGCCCGGCATGATTTGTGACAACTGGTGAACGTGCCCAGCAGTTGGTATCAGGGATGTTCGCTAGATGGCGGCTGCAATGATAACCGTCACGGATCTATAGGTCGTTTGCTGGCAGCAAGACAGATGGCTCTGTTGTCAAGGCGACGTTACCGAATGTTGTGTTGATAATAGCGGGTAACCACACAATTTCTTTATTTTTGGCTGTAATGTTTAAATGATTTACGGATCATAATACGCACTATTTATTGCTCACTTCAATGTATATTAAGCTGATTACCACTATGATCACTATTAAACGAATTCTGATGCACTTTGACTTTTATTTATATTTTTTATTAGAAAAAAAAAAAAAAAAAAAAATTGGGACAGAGAGCTACACCGATACAGACGTCAAACGTGAAGAACATATCCTTGATAAAAACGGATCATTCAGTTCCCATCAAAATTGTTGAGCTAAATGGTGCTGATGCAGGCGTCATGTTCGTGAACGGGCGCCATCAGTGGAGACTGGTCATCTCTTAGCTATCACTGGCTTATTTATATTTTCAATACTTATTGGCTTTTTTTACATTGTTCTCGCATATAGATGCGACAAGTAACAATGTAACCAGGATTTTGGTAAAACATAAAATGGTTTAAAAGAGTGTCCGTGGAGTTTCTTGCACGTTTTTCTCCATAGAGATCTACGCTTTGGAACGTGCAAATAGCTTCATGATTTTGACCATGCTATGGCAACTTAGAACAAAATTAAAATTCCATTTTTTTATTGAAAACAGCGCCATCTAGTTTTTGGTTAAGGGAAACAAATTGCGGTGTTGCTACGGTTAAATATTTTTTTTTTTTTCTGTGAGTTACTTTATAACATTAATCAAGAATAATAATATAATTTCATGGTCTTCTCATATAAAAATAATAGAATATATGAATTAGTACATAATTAGGTTTTTATTATGAGCTTTACTAGTGAAGAAGTAATATTTTGGGATTTAAACGTGCAAAAGTTTGTTTTTGAATGGCCACACTTGAATTGCAAATGGCTGCGTGAGAGTGTAACTACTCGTGCGCATTTATTTTCCTTTTGCAATAGAGTTTTTGTTTTTTCGCTAGTACATCTGTAGGTTGAGTTGAGCTTTCGTTTCTCCGTGTTGTTGAGCCGCGTTACAATTCGATCGTACGTTCGTGTTGTGTTGTGTTGTGTGTGTTGTTGTTGTAAACAACTGGTGCAAAGATATCAATAATGTTCTCACTGGCCAAATAACC
Organism: Melanchra persicariae; assembly: GCA_947386135.1. Lineage (NCBI taxonomy): Eukaryota > Metazoa > Arthropoda > Insecta > Lepidoptera > Noctuidae > Melanchra > Melanchra persicariae. The sequence goes on along the minus strand of OX376652.1, from coordinate 7,976,136 downwards.
TTTTGGAATATTAACGATCCAATGAAAGAAAAGGCTAATCGGCTTTACCCTAATCATAAGGGACGAAAAAGGCGAACATAAAATTTTATTGTAAAATGTGTGATGTTTTTCTAAATAAAATGGTTTAATATTCAATTATGTGGTTTTTTTTCCTTTATGTAGTACGAATATTTGTAGTATATAGCGGATACACTCATCTCTCTACCTAATATCATAAAGGATCAGACAGCAGCTATACACCTACCAACCTATACATTTACTTATATAAATTAGTTCCCTTAACTAAAAACTAGATGGCGCTGAGTTCGACCACTTCCTAGTATTAAAAAATAAGGTAGAGTTGCCTGTCTATAGCCAGTATACTATTGTAGTCTTTGATTTTGACTGACTGACTTTGACAATGCAAAAGTAAGTACCTACCTGTGAATGGTTTATTTGAAATAAAATGCTTTGACTTTGATACTTACAAATGTCATGCGCAAAATGCTTGTTGATATAAAAGATTTAAGTACTACTTATTATTACTATACGTGTAACAGAATGAACGCAACACCTGAAAAGGGGTTATTGAATTCATCATGATGAACAACTTTCACACTATGGGACCAACACTGAAATCTCGAAAAAAATTCGACTGCTCCATACATTTATCTGCAGATGTCCCCGGTAAATTGCAAACGCCACGCGCGTCGCCGTAAGATTGTAAATATCGCGTGAAATATTTTAAACTATTTTTTCTTAATAAGACAGTGATATATTGGAAACTATTGAATTTAGATGGGCTTTATTGTTTACAAAACGATTTTTTTTAATAATATATCGAGAAATCATAATATAATAAAGATTTATTACAATCATATGGAATCTGCAATTTTCCGGTGAAACAGATAACTCGACAAAAATTAACTTAACATCAGATTTTTAATTGAATATTCTACTCTTGATTTCAAACTTTCAGTAAAGTAAGGCTGACTGGCCACTGGAGCAGAGAGGAGAGGAGCGGAGGGAGCAGAAAATACCCGGGCGCGCCCGCTCAAATTACTCGTCGCGTGAACTCGCTAACTATAGTTGGCGCCAGATAAATGAAGAATAACGGTCATTGACCTTTCCTTAATATCTCTTCGTAGTTACCCCCGGATAGTAAATTATGAATCGTTTTACATTACTAGAACAGTAAGGATCACAATAGATGTCGATTCAGGACAGCTTTATGTCATTATTTCTGTTTTTGAAATTAAGTGTGTCAATAAATGTTGGTGGGTCAATGACCGTTATTCTTCATTTATCTGGCGCATACTATAGCTCTTCTCAGTCCGCAACTCCGCTCCGCATTACTCTCGCTCTCCGCTCCACTGCATCGCTCCGCGTCAATGGGCGGACAGCCTAAAAGTGGGTACTTTGGCCCTGGGGTATAACTTGGGACCAGACTTTTAACCAATAGGAATACAGTAAAGACAACGTGATGTGTTCCTATTGGCTATTGGTTAATCAGTAAAAAACTACTCACCATCTGGCAAGTCCCAAGTGTCAAACATCTTGTTGAGTGTTATATGAGACCAGGTGTCTACCACAAAATGGAAGTGTATGGGATTCTGCCTGTGGTGCATCACAGACTTGAGCATGGGAGTGACCTGACGGGTACACTTCCCCATACACACTAAAGCGATGTGGACCGTCTCACATAGAGTGCCGACTGCATCTGGAATCTGTGGTAAACGTGGTTTTAATCAGGTTTTTGAAGCTTTTTTAATGTTAATAAATAATGTACAGGTGCCTGGTATATATTGCGGAATGCGATAAAAACCAATAAGGGTATAATTATACTATGTATATATAATTTGGTGTACAATAAAGCATAAATAAATAATGTATAGAATGCATCAGGACAGATGGTCCAGAATCTTTACACAGTAGGAGTCAGAAGAAGTCTTCAACAATGTAGAAAAAAAATCAACGTAGAAGAATCAACATCACAACAAATGAGACTCGCAGCGCCATCTTTCTCGACAGCTACGAACTAACTTGACAAAATCCTAAATCGCGATTTCAGCGTTTTCTGTGCGATTAGAACATATACAAAGCCCGAATATCAACTGTCGGGCAGTTGCCCACCAAACACAACATCCGTCTCGTCAGAGGATCCTCCCTCTTCAATGGAGGTATGTGGGACTTTACTCTCTGTTCCGCTACCTCCAAACTGGTGATCCCACCGTGATATGAAGACCCAACCTCTTCCACCCATCTATCTCTGTACCAAAATTCAGCAAAATCAGATTGCTATTTAGGAGTGACAGCGAAACAAACACAAAAAACCTACATTCGGTTTTTTTTTTTAATAAAATTAGGGTCTGTCTTTTTTTGAACTCTAGGAACAGTGAAAAACAAAAAACCTTCACATTTTGAATATAAGTTAGGATCGTAAAGATCTTTACTCACCACAGGAACTTCATACGTAACCACAGAATCCACGGACATTTGTTTCATGACACTTTGAGAAAGTCTTAATTGTGTCTTGAACACCTTGTTCTGAGTTTCCAGCACACTGATCCTGGATATTAACCACCAATAGTATACTATAGACACTGCTAGAAGTATACCAAAAGGCACTCTGAGCCATGGCTGGAAAAACAGGCAGTTCAACAAATTCTTTAGCTTCATGATTTTCTTTGTTCATTTCAATCGCATTATGGATTTGAATTTGCTGATTTTTAGCTGTAATAAATACATATAATTAACACTTATATAAACATTAATCTTGCAGTGAGATTTATAGGGTAATATTGCTATTTCAGATCAAACATGGATGAAGTTGGCACAGGATCGTGAGGTGATCATGCGATAAGACATGTATAATTTATGCTCAGCAATGGATTTAACCGCTCCGACCCCGACATGTGTAAATTCCCAAATAAAAAATAAATCTTATGTAATTGGTAAATAAGCACTAAATTCGCGATTAATTCAGCGCACACCGGTACTGCAGATTATTATTTTTAAACAGATCAAATAAATCAAATAAATATTGTTTTCCACCCATTAGACTACATTTAATATCATTCTCATTATTTAATGGACATTTAAAAAATAAATTAAATTTTCAAAGTTAAGACCATTGTTTGATCAGTGAGTCGTCTTAGGGGCGGTTTACTTTTATTAGTACCTACACTAGCTTCTGCCAAGGGCGTCGCCCGCGTGACATCGATCTCAAAGGACTACACTCCCAAGACGAAAGTTATCCTGAGTCCTATTCCAGGACATGGTCTTCACGTGTGCCAAGTTTCATACAAATTAATTTAGCCATTAAGACGTGAAGAGGGAACAAACAGGGAGACAGAGTCAATTTCTTATTTATAATATTAAAGTAAGCAGCTTTGTCAAACACTAACACAGCAGTATGGTGTCTGATGCCTGCTTGCAGATTAACCTGTTGTAATAAAACACTTACTTTAAACACCTACTTAGGTAAAAAAATTACAGACGTTAATTTAACAGCTGGTGCTTACTTTTTAATATTAGAATTACATTGCACACAAAAACGAATAATCTACTTACATAATTAATAAGAAAACATCGTTTCTAGGCAATTCGACCTAGAAACGATACTTCACGACCTTACAGGTATTAGTAGGCCATGTTCATTGGTTGTGTATAACGTACTTTTTGGTATTTAATTGTTTATTTACACATTTAAATCTAGATTATTTCGTCAATAGTTCCTACAGGAACACCGTGTACGAAATGTCACTTTGATTGACTTTTGTTTTGACACTGACAGCGGAAAAATTTTTTTTACTGTCCTGGCTACAGAAAATAGAAATAATGACGACTTGAAAAGTCAAGTGATTATTTTTTTTTATAAAAACACTTGGTTTTGCATTAGAATGCGGATGTTAAACATTCTAATATTTTTCAGAGTATTTGACAGCAACCTTCTCAACAAGCTTCGCTGAGGTACATAGTCAATCTTATGATGATGATGTGATCCGACCGATTTCGGCCGAGGCGATTGCTTTAGCTCTACTGTAGTTTTCATTCATGAGCTGGCATGTGGCATAAGTCGTAGACCTGTCTACAGTCTACGGCATAAGTAACCAAACTTCTGTGTGAAGTTGATGATCCTCGCACATTGCGGACACATGAGCACGCCATCTATGTTAAAAGGGCACATTCAATATTTTCATCTTGCTTTCATTTTGAAGAATGCCATGTAAAATAGACCGTAAATTGAAAATGTTAAACGTGGTTTTAAAATAACAGTTTTCTCGCGAAAACGGACGATGACGTCACTCCTGTCTGTTTTAAAAAGTTAGTTTAAAATTAACTAAAATAAACACGTTGCAGTGGCCTTATACTTTTTTATCATTTTAATCACTTTTTCATAAATATATTTGCATCTGTTGCCGCATGTGGTCGGGAAATCGATATTTTTCGAAAAGAATCCCCATCCCTAGCACGCTGTCAAACCTTTTCAAGGTCGAAAAAACATAGATCTATTTTGTGATCGAACCTAATAGTTGTAATGATAGTGCATGTTATAAATGAAGAACGCACCTTTGATAAGTGGCAGCACAAGAGACTATTCTGGGCGCTACCCGTAGCGTCTCTTTCTCTCACTCCAACAACCGCGAGACACGTGTTAACTAAGTAGGACCTAATAGTTAATAATAATAGGTACTACACAATCAATATTGTTCCCGACAGATGGCCCCTGAAATACGACAGGTATTTAGCGTGTTGCAACACCGTCCGCCGCGATCCACGTTTTTAATCAATCTGTTATTATCATGTCAATTCATGTGTCAACATTTAATGTCTTTGGTGTCAACGTAGATTATTTAGATTTACGCAAGTTGGATTTTCGTCTTGCGTCAAGGGGACAGATAGAATAGCTACTTCTATATACGTCCCCAAAAAATCATATACAAAAACAAACAAATCTTACTTCTTTATAATATTAGTGTAAATGAAAGCATCTGCTAGGAAAGGATTCTACGAAAGGCATTCGAACATTTTTTAACAGCAACTACCTATTACATTACAAAACAATTTGAAAATTGCACGTGAGCCGCGCAGAGTCAGTCATGCGGTACCAACTTGATTGGGGTTGAATCTGTTTAAATTTTTTGAACGAGTGAAAGACGCATCTCTCACCAATGTACTGTGTGTCACTCATTTCTCTTTTCTGCTTCATCATCAGACCCTGATCACAAGATCTCATTTAAATGTTCTCCAATACCAATGCACTTTAGCCAGCCAAACCCATAGTCCAACTTCTTTGTTTCCATATCCCATCTTGGATTGTCCTTTGGTACCTATAGGTACTTTCATTTTGTATATTTAAAGGGATAATCAACGGTTGGTGTCCCATCCTATTAGAAATGTCTAACGGAGCCTCTGCGAGTTATCTTCGGCCCCTCATACATCGACTCAAAGCCCGGGATGTCAGTTAATTGTATTATTAGAATATCATTTACCCTTAAACAATAAATAGTAATACAGAACTATAGTAACAGTGATTTTTACAGTCATCATCATCATCCAGCCAAAAGACGTCCACTGCTAGACATAGGCCTCCCCCAAATTGGGGGTTTGCCACAATCGCCACGCTTAGCAGGCGGGTTGGTGATCGCAGTGTAGCTCTTGCAATGTAGGTACCTACAGAGAATGCTGCTGCCCATTCTGTGGTGAGTCCCTTAGTCGCCTCTTACGACACCCACGGAAAGTGGTGGGATGGTGCTATTCTTTTACATCCGACACCATATAGAACAAAAAAAAAATGTGCAGTAGGTAGTAGTAATATAATCATCTTCATCGTCAATGTCAAGCACAGCAGGCAGGCCTTATAAACCAAATCAACAACCTCAGAATTAGCGTATTTTTTTTCGCCCAGCGTGCTACGGGTCGATACTATGGGATCTGTTATTGATCTGTTAGACACGGATTTGTTTATTTTGTAGGCTAAAACATATCAAAATGTGTATAATAAATAAAACATGTTTTTATTTATTTTTCCTGTGGCCTTTTATTTAAAGTATTTTTTTTTAATAAGTATCTCTCGCTTTCCATCAGGCGTGATCGAGGTCAAGAGCTAGCCCATTCATAAATAAAAAAAATACTTTTGTAGGTATAAATTAAGGCTTTCTTTTATGGATTGGAAATCATCAAATGACTTCTGCCGCTCTGGGCGAAGCGGGAGGGAGTGTCAGACTCTTACTGACAAAAACCCATCCGTGCTCCTCGTAGTGCCCTTTGCTTTCCAGGGCCACGGTAACTCTTTCGAACAAAATCCGCAACCCTGGATAAATTAAGGCTACGATCTCAATTGGTTCATTCAATCATGGGCAGCAGTAGATACTGTCAATGTCCATTCCAATCGATCAAACCTATAAAAGTTGCTCATATCCCTTCATCAACTAGAATAGTAGTTTATGCAACGACCATATAAAAAAGGTTATTAAAATACGCCTCGTGTGATAATAGCATCACACGAGTGTTTTAATACCTAATTATATGCCGTTGCATACACAATTTCATCTTCACTCATACAGTTGAAATAAAATAAGTGGAAAAATAGTTTATTCCAATATGGCGGATATTCTCATTGCGTATTCGAATGACTGCGCAGCGCGCTCATCCATAGACAAAGATAAAAGCTGGCTCAGAGCCCGCGCCAAAAATTAAAAACAAAAGTGTGTTATAAAAATTAAAAAGTTATTTTATGATGCAGTTGTTTAAAAATCGAAGGAAAATGTTGAACTGTAATGGATTTTTTTTTAAATTTTACCTATCCACGAAAAAAAAGTACGTGTTTATGCATTCGTTTTTTAACTCATATTTGGAACATTACGTTGTGAGTCTAGATAAAAGAGGTGATGATCTTCAAACGGCTGAACCGATTTTCTTAAATTATAGCTAACACTCTCGATTAAATTACTTTTCAAACAAAAACAAACGGAATAAAATTCGGTTAAGCCGTTTAATAGCTACGGTGCCACAGACAGACACACACGTCAAACTTATAACATCCCTCTTTTTAGCCGGGGGTTAAAAATGGAGAGCGTTGCCAAAAGGCAAACCTGACCTACGGCGTCAAAAGTTACAATAAGTACTGCAGCCCATGCGAAGAGTATAATAATAAAGGAACCATGTATAATGAGCCCTTGTGACGAAAGATGAAATTTTCCTTTTACATCGCATATTTTGTTATTTTTCGAAATCGCAGCGGACCCCGGCCTCGCAAATACCGACCATTGGAAAACAAATTGCGTTTAGTGACAGTAGCGCCATCTAGATTTTTTGTACCAGTTCCATAGCTGTGGAACTGGTACAAGATTACACTGTAAAATATTTTCAATGAATTTTATAATAATACTTACAGCAATTAGCTACAGAGGGTTAAAAATTCTCTTGCTTTTATTGGCCGGTTTCATTGTCATTCGCAAGAATTTTCTCTTGCGAATGACCATGTGCTGGGGAGAAGGGGGTTTTCCAGAAGATGCTCGTTTCAGGAATAAATTCCTCCAAATTATGTTCTTTAATTTAGATTGTTCAACTAATACTCTGACCGAATTTCGATCGTAAAGGCCAATCTTGCACTCGGGTGCGGAAATCGCAGTCTATGTCCCACCACTCCCACCTAGTTATCTATCCTTTTTAAATAAAAAGCCTAGCTTCAGGTCTACCGAAAAACAGTTGAAAACTTAAAACCGTTTTTGTGTTGTCGAATTCCTCAAATTCGAAACAAAAAATATGAAAATGTCTTTGAATTTGGGTTACGCAAGGACAACAAACCCGGGCCTCACTCTTTCAGGGGCAAGAGCTAAGCCCGGAGTTGTTGTCCTTGGGTAACGGGTGATTGTTCTGCTCGCCACCCCCTGTAGCCGCCACTGGCTGCCACAAACGATGCTCTGAAAGTGGAAAAGCATTGGTTCAATCAAATGTATCATCGACACGAAGAAGTTTTAATGATTGTATTCCAATGCAAGAGCGAAGCGAGTAAGGACCATCGTCAGGTGGTCCAGTGTTCATTTCATTTATTGTATCTAAAACCGGCCAATTGCGAGGCTCTCTCCATCACTCGCAATCGCAACGGCCGGTTCCATATGAATCATATTAACAACTTATTTCAAAACCATAAACATTACATAGGGTAACACAGAAAATCTGACTCCAGTCTTGCCAAGAAGTAGGTACCGTGTACACTGTATACCCAGTTAATGGGTTGTGGAGGTCTGTTAGGCAGATGCTCCACGTAGAATACTGGTATTCAGCTGAATCCGATTTGACTGGGAGCCGACCCCAATATAGTTGGGAAAAGGCTAGGCAGATGATGAAACATTACATAGGCTTTCCTGTACGAGTAAAGAAATAAATTTAGGCTCAGTAGTTTCGAACATACCTAATGGTAATTCTTCAAATGATAAATTATACCTAGGAATGAGTTTCTAGTTTTCAAGTTTCAATTAAGCAAGAAAACTGTAATAGTCATGGAAGTTTACCAAACATCCGAGATAATGTTGTTTATTGCAATGTTTAATAATTAAATTCGGAACGACCACGTTGTATTTATCAGAAGCTAAGGTCGAGTGACTAATGTCCCGTGCGTGACACACGGCCATGTGTTATGTACGTCAAGGAATCAAGCACATAATATTATGGTTTATGTTATTGTTACATTTTGTAGTTAACAAATATTCAGTTTGTTTTGAAGTGGCCCAGTGAGAGGAATAATCTAATTTCAAAGCTTATGTTGCTGCTTCGGAGAACCTATCAAGGTCAAAATTGTAGTCGTAGCAAATTCTTCGGACGTGATGAGGTTAGTCATTTATTTATTTCAAAGTCAAAGTCAACAGTCTCTATTCAAATTAGGCTGAAATGCTGCCAGCATTTTTTGAACGTGCTGGGGAAGAAGTGGCGCAACAAACTACCCCGCAACACATCTGTCTGTTAAGTTTTAAAAATCTAAATTTATACATAGTAGTACCAATGCAAAACAGTTTACAATAATGACACAGAAAAATAATATATCCAATAAATAAATCAAATTAACCGACACTTGTTAGCTAGATGCCATCAAAAAAAAAACTCAAGCATGAACAAGTAAACCAAATTAATTAAGCCTCAGGCATAAATGGTGCCCGCTTACACGTGCAATGGTATAATCTAACACTAGGATTGTGACTGGAAGCACAAGTGATGAACTAGAGCCAACATAGTAATATTAATAAACAGTAAGTTCACGAGCATAACGCAAAGATCAGCCATTACCCCCCTCGCTATGTTTGAGGGAAGGAGGTAACCCGACCCCCGACGCTACCGCAAGCAGTGACATCTAGGGGAGCATGATTAACTTGCTGCCGGTTGTTCAGGGCAGAATAGTATAAAACAGCTAGGTACAAGGTAACACTAGTTCATCCTATGTTGCAATACAACTCATTATAAAAAAAAACAATTGTAATGAGAATTAATATAAATAAAAATTTAAAAAAAATGTATTATAATGAACAGACTCATATAACCTGTTATAAGCTAAATTATATAGAAAGAACATTTAGTATAACAATTATCTTGCGTTCAACATTGCGACCAACTATTCATATCGTCTAAATAGTCATTGATCGCCAAATTGAAGTGGCAGTGGGCAGGGCACATTGCTCGCAGAACAGAATGGTCGATGGGGCCGAAAAGTTTTGGAGTGGCGACCGCGTACCGGAAGACGCAGCGTTGGAAGGCCTCCCACAAGGTGGACCGATGACCTGGTGAGGGTCGCGGGTAACCGATGGATGCGAGACGCACAGGACCGGTGGCTGTGGCGACACTTGAGGGAGGCCTATGTCCAGCAGTGGACGTCTTTCGGCTGATATGATGATGATGATGATGAAATAGTCATTGATAGAATAGTATGCCTTTGAACAAAGGTTAGATTTAACTTTAGCTAAAAATGCATTAAAGGCAAGTCAAGAAAAGAAAGGGGTAGTTTATTTTAAAAGCGAATACCGAGCCCCGCAAATGAGCCCTGCAGTGCGATTCTGTAAACATGTCGAAGTGAAAACTTGGGCGAGGTGCATGACGGGTGAGTTGTCAAACCATACAAATAAGATAGATGACAGCTCTATTGTCGTTCACTACGCCTAGGTGAACACCGTGACATGTCGACAGAATCGACCGGCTGGACCTTACGAAGACGGTGGGAAGGAGCATGTTGTTTCTGGTGTTAAAGTTGTGGATATCACTGGTTTTGGTGTATAAATGTATATTTTGGCTAATATTTAAAATTTTTGCAAAAATGAATTGAGATGGCACCGTGAGAATTCCAATCTATTTAAAAAGTTCTCAAGTTGAAAACGTTGAAAAAGTTGAAAACCTAGACCCTAGTTGGATATATTGCACGTACAGCACGTTTTTGTAGGACAAATATATTCTGTATGTCAGCAGCCCTTCCCCACAGTAGGATACTGTAGCATTTATTGACGCACTTAACAAATCACTATTAATATAGGTAATGTCATTGGAAATACAATTTAGGCTAGCTGAATAGCAAGGTAAATGACAACATAATGTGGATCTGGATTTTGGATCCAAAGCGTTTGATATAGTTTTGAGAGAAATACTTTTAAAAAGAACTTAACCCTCAGAACTACAAGGGCCAGCGATATAACAATAAATTATGCTTGGTGGTGACCTCGAATCAGCCATCCATATAAATCTTATCCTAATCCTCCTAACTAATACAATAAATTCAAAAGTTAGTTTGTTTGTTTTTTTTTTACCTCTTCGCGGCAAAACAGGTTTGGATGAAACTTGGCACGCGGATATACCATGTCCTGGAATAGGTTTTACTACCTCCTTTTCATCCCCGGAATATGTTCCCTTGAGATAGTTTTCGAAAATCACGCAGGCGAAGAAACTGGCATCAGAAAGTGATATCTAGACGCTATTATTGATACTAGCGCTGGATTTTGCCACAAGCCAGCACCCGACAGATGTTTGTCACATGTGTGTGAAACATGTGTGAACCTACCTGTTGCGCTGGCTTGCCATCTGCAAATTCCGTGTGTACTTGTGACATGTCATCAGACACACCCGCAATCGCCTTGTTACACTGGATCCGTTTATTTTAAAGTGTTCATGGAAAACTAATTTCTACTTACTTATCGTTTAATCATCATCATCGTAACAACCAAAAGACGTCCACTGCTGGACATAGGCCTACCCCAAATGGGGGGTTTTGCCATAATCGCCACGCTTGGCAGGCGGGTTGGCGATCGCAGTGTAGCTGTTGCAATGTACAGAGAATGCTGCTGCCCATTGACTGGTGAGTTCCTTTGTCGTCTCTTACGACACCCACGGGAAGTGAAGGGATGGTGCTATTCTTTTACATCCGACACCATACGGAACAATCGTATACGGTGAACAAAACAAAGTAATTTCTCTTCACTTTTTCTTAATTGGCCGAAGACGCTAGATGGCGCTGCGTCTAGCCTAACGTAAGAAAAAACGCTCTGTTGTAAAATATATTTAAAAATAGTAAAAGTGTATAAAAGTGATTAAAAATAAGTGTACGGATAAAACATTAACCAATAACTTAGTGCCAGTGTTATTCACGAGATTCATACACAGATAGTGAAGTTATTACTAAAACTCTCAATTCATAAACCGTGTCATAAAATAATGACAACAAAACAGTAACAAGTGACAAATGACTTTAAACAATAAAAAATACAACTCGTTTGACATTCTGTGATCCAAATAATTGATAAGAAGTGTAATGTAAACAACAACAGCAAAGAAAAAGTACAAAAAGTGATTCATACAAAATTTGAACTTCAACCGTCACAACAACGAGATTTTGAATCTTAAAACTCATCATAACAATAAAAATGAATTAGCATCTACTGTTCCAAAAATTCAGTGCATATTCTAATTGCACAGTTGGTCTAGTGGTTAAGGTACTCGCCTACTTTTGCCGTTAACCTGCGATACACAAGAGAGCGCAAGTTCAAATCTCAGTACTAGCAAAATCACTTTTCGGAAATTACAAAATTCTTATTTGAAATTTTCTAAACATTTCTTCGGAACGCAATGTCGAGAAACATCACATCAGGCAATACCCGTAAGATGGCACCACCAGTAACATGCCATAAATGTAAAAAAAAAGTAGATATAAAAAGTACTGCTCTGTGCTCTGCCTGTGATAAAAGGTATGAATTTGATTGCGATGGATACCCAGAAGCGACTTATCGACTCAAGGACATAGAAGCAAGAAAAAAATGGAGATGTAAGATGTGCATCAGAAATAAGAACTACGCTAAAATAGACGATACATCCAACATTACCTTGCGAAAGAAGCTAACTTCTTCAAAAACCCCGTCGCCTAAGGAAAAAGCACAAAGTACACAGGCAAATTCAGAATATGAGCCATTTACGTCCCCGTACATGCGACTGAAATGTCCATCTCCAGTTCAAAATGGTACTAAATTAGTCGACTCTCATATACTTACCGACTGTGAAACATCTGATGAGTCTTTTTCTACTCCCAACAGACTATCAAAGAGTGCTGATAGAACTATTACCGACTTAATAACAACCTCAGAAATGAAGGAGACAATCGCTCAACTCACACTTAAACTTGAAAGTACGGAAAATGAACTGGGAAATTTACTGCTACAGAACACTGATCTACATCAACAAATAGTCAAGTTAACTACGGAAAACTCCACTTTAAAATCCTTATGCCATTCTCCCTCCATATTTCGAATCTCAAGTTCAAGTGCTAAGGGAAAGAAACAGGCTCTGCCACAACAAAATTACCTGAGTTCTACACCGTCCACTCCATCGTCAACTACATTGAAAGCCGAAACCAGTGACCTCGTTCTACGCTTGAAACAGGAAATTCTAACCCTACAGCAGCAGTTACAGATCGCAGAACAAGAAATTCTAACCCTTACAGAGCATATTGGAATATTAATGCAACGTAGTAACGATGCCCATAAAACAGTCATACATGAATTGAAACAGAAGCCTGTGAACATCGCCAGTACCAAGACTAGCACTACCAAATACGGGCCAAATATCTCACTCAATAAGAGGATACTTATCTTCGGATCTCAACGTTGCGTCGGGCTAGGAGCAGCCATCACACATTCAAGAACCAACAGTCAGTATGAAAGGTACAGAGTCGTCGCCGAAACGAGGCCAAATGCATCGTGCAACAAAATAGTTGCAAACTGTATGAACCTCAAACTGTCAATAGATGATAAACTCGTAATTTGCATTGGTGAAAATGACCGTAACATAAACTTAATTTTATCTCAGCTTGAATTTATATTAGATAAATTTAAAAATAATACTATCATTGTACTAAACGTTCTTAGTAACGTATACCTGAATGTCAACAAGTTAAACTACTCTGTAAAAAACGTATGCAGTAAGTACAAAAAATGTCAATTTATCAATCAACCATCCTCAAACGTATCCGATATTTGTAAGTCTATAAGCTACCATATTGATTGTGCTGATTACAATGATAAATACCTAAATCCAAGCGAAATTCGGAAGAGGCTAGCGAATAGCAAATCAAGTTTCAAATCAAACATCATCTTACAGGAACCTAAAAAAGGGACAATTCCCTACTATTTCAAACTACAAAGATGTCTTGATAGCACAAAGCGTTCTGAATGCTCCACTCCGGTTTCCAATGCTATGGCTCAGAAAGGTACTATACCCTATTACTTCTCTGTATCAAATTCACGCGACTCATTTTTTCGTGACTCAGTCTCAAATCAATAAAACGCAGCATTTCAAAATTTTTCACCAAAATATTGCCAGTATCCTTTCCAAACAAGAACTACTAGAAATTACAATTCAGGAATTAAAAGAGACAAATAATTATCCAGATATTATATGTCTATCTGAAACTTTTATAAAAAAAGGCAATGAAAATTATGTCAAAATATATGACTACGAAATGGGTGCCTTCTTCTGTAGAGAAAAACAAAGAGGCGGCACTTGTATATTAGTCAGAAAAGGATTCAATTATAAGGAGTTAACATACGTAAAAAACTATGCTATACAAAATACCTTTGAAGCCTGTGGTCTAGAGCTAATGTGTAGTAAATTAGTAATCTTATGTGTCTATAGAACACCTCAATCTGATCCGAATCAATTCTTAGCAAAATTACATCAACTTTTAAACTATTTGCAAATTAAGTATAAAAACAAAAAGAAAATTGTTGTAGCTGGCGACTTCAACATAAATACACTAAAGAAAGGCAATATCACAAATGAGTTACAAGACTTGGCCAACAGTAATAACTTAAAAATTCACATCAATGAACCCACACGTAAGCTATCGTGTATTGACCATATCCTAAGCAACATTCCCGATGCAACTGCAACCGTTCTACCTTTACATCTTTCCGACCATGACACTGCACAAATATTAAGCTTTCCTACTAAATATAAATCACATAAAGCAACAATATACTATATTCGTAAAAGAGATTTCGACTTAGACAATATCCGGAAATTCAAAGAATGCATGCAAAACCTCTATTGGTCTGACATATATAGAACTACTGATACAAATTCCGCATTCAATAAGTTTCATGAACTCTTGTGCCTCTTCTACAACCTCTGCTTCCCCAAGGTAAGAGTAAAGATAAACTCTAATAATGCAAACAGGCAAAAGTGGATAAGCAAAGGACTTAGACGAAGTTGTAAAACCAAAAGGGAACTACGCTACCAATATTACCAAAATAAAAATACATTTAATAAAACTAAATATACCAATTATTCTTATCTTCTAAAAAAATGTATTTATGGCTCAAAAAAGAACGCGAACATAAAATATATTAATGCACATGATAACAAATGTAAAGCCACTTGGACTGTCATTAAAAACGAAATAAATAATAGAAGCCTCAAAGACAACATAGAAACCATAAAATTAGATGATAGTGTAATAACGGATCCTGCAGAAATGGCTTCTGCATTCAACAACCACTATGTAAATTTAACGCATATACCTACGCAACTAAGTCCTGGACAAAGCTTTGAGAAAAATACTTGTGTCAACTCGATTTTCCTCAAACCAATGTTGGAAAGTGAGATTCGACAAGAAATAATGTCTCTGTCCAATACTAAATCGGAGGGCTATGATGAAATAAGCACCAAAATCATAAAAGCCTGTTGTTATGAACTGAGTGGTATTTTGACTCACCTAATTAATATGTCATTCTCAGCCGGAACTTTTCCTGAGAATCTAAAGCTATCGATCATAAAGCCAATATTCAAAAAGGGAGATAAGAGTGAAATCAGTAATTACAGGCCTATTACCTTAATACCAATCTTGTCTAAAATTTATGAAAAATGCATGTATAAAAGACTTATAGATTTCTGCAACAAATTTCTTATAATAAGTAACGAACAATTTGGATTCCAAAAAAACAAATCCACTTCATTGGCCGTCTTCTCTCTTATAAAATCAATACTTACAAATATCAACAATAATAATCTAACTACTGGGCTTTTCTTTGATTTATCAAAAGCCTTTGATGTAGTATCACATGACATATTAATAGGTAAATTAGAGTCAATTGGGATTAGAGGACCTGCTCTTCAGTGGATCGCATCCTATTTGAGTAATAGGCAACAATGTGTCGTTATCAATAAAGTTAACAAAAATAAAGATATGATACCCTACACGTCAGAGTATAGGCATAATAAATATGGCGTTCCGCAAGGAAGCGTATTAGGTCCAGTATTATTTCTTATATACATAAATGACATCATAAACATAACCAAACATAAATTATTATTATTTGCCGACGATATATCCATTATTGTGACTTCAGATAAAAAGAAAAATACCATTGCAGATCATGAGCTTGAAATTAATAACACAATAGATACACTACTGAATTGGCTTAACAAAAACTGTTTAAAAGTCAATATTGAGAAATCTGTCTATATGCAGTTTAATCAATCGAATAATTATAACAACAATGTCAGTCTGAATATTAATAAAATTAAACAGGTCACACATACAAGGTTTTTAGGCGTTATAATAGACAAAGATATCAATTGGAAGGAACACGTAGATAATTTAAGCACTAGGATTAATAAGTTTGTATATGCGCTCAAACAACTTAGAAATGTTACTAACATAAAAACTGCAGTAACATCATACCATGCATACGTGGAATCATTGCTACGCTATGGCCTTGTGATGTGGGGTAATAGTGTCGATCTGAATAGAGCATTTGTGGCTCAAAAAAAGTGCATTAGGGCTATGTATGGACTACAACCGGATGACTCGTGTCGACCTATATTTAAAAATCTTGACTTGCTACCGTTGCCCTCTCTATATATTTATGAGACATGTATATTCGTAGCTAGAAATAAAAATCTTTTCAAGACAGCAAATGATGTATGTCCTCGCAACAGACGAGATCCCTATAAATTGGTTTTTCATGACTTACCAAGAATAACCAAGTACAATAGAAACTGCCTGGCAATGTGTGTACGTATCTATAACCACATGCCTAGCCATTTTAAGTCTCTAGATATAAGGTTGCTAAAGCTTAAATTGTATAAGTGGTTAAGTGAACGTAGTTATTATAATTTGAAAGACTTTATGGATGCTAAATGTTGATAAGTTTCGTTATTATTAGATTTGCAAAAAAATAATTTTGCATGCTATAACATAGCAAAACATGTTTGTACTTTTTATTTTATTTACCACCATTTTATACCATGTTTTATGCAAATAAATGATTTATTATTATTATTATTATTATTATAATTATCAGTAACTTGCAATGGAGTAACCGCGAGACGGTCTTACCTTCCTATTAGGACATGATAATTCAGGACCTGAAGTTATTTTTCCCAATGAAGTTAATGAATGAATGAAGTTATAATTCCCTAGATAGAGGTAAATCGTAAATGCTTAGTGACATATGCACTGAATATAACCGCTTTTCGCCAGATTCTTAATGATTAAGCAGGAAGAATGACTAGATTAGATAGGTACGAGTGCCAATGTCATCGAATGCCAAGCTTTATATGTTTCATTATTAAATTATAGTCTCGTAATCATAGAACTCTTGCCAAACTTGAATTCCTACTGTCCTGTGGTTTAATGGGTACCTATCAAACATAAGTAACGGTCTAGTTTTAAACGCATTGTGAGAACCACATAAGATTCAATGATCAGGTTTTGAATCTAACTGACACAGCTCATTAGTAACTCTGATTCATTTATTAAATCGTCGATTTTCCTTTCGTATAATATAAAATAAAAAAGTCTCAATAAAGACCGGCTTTATCTCGTGTTACTGGCACGATAAAATTAGAAACGTTGCCCGCCATCGCGGCTCAGTCGCGAGCAAGCGTTCGCCGCGAACGGACGTTATATTAAATGCTACTGAAACTCACAGAAAAACAACTTTTTAAATATCCCATTTTGTTTGTGTAAAGTGACAATACTGTATGAATATTGTGTGGATGCCATATTAATTGGTGTATGTGCTTCGAGTGGGTTTTTTAATTCACAAAAGGAGAAATCTTTGGATGCTTTTGATTGTAATGTGATTTGTTTTTTCGGAAACATTAAAGGTAAGTTTTCGTTATTTTTTAAGTTTTATTATATTATTTATTTATTTATACTATTTAAAAAAGAAGAGAAATTTGATGTTCAAACTCTCTGAAGACCTACTTGACCTGTTGCATGGAAAAACTGCACAAAGTTCAAGATAGTCCACAAGACATCTTAGACCAAACTTTAAAGAATCAATTAAGTACATATAAAAGACTAACAGAAAACTGTCGGAACCACAAAAAGTGCAGCTTTTTCTCCAGAACGACTAGCATGACACTGCACGTGACCAAAAACTTTCTCATCGTCTGAGCACCAATACAAAACTTTTAAAAGATTACAATCTTGTTTTATAGCGTCGCCAACACCTCAACTTAAGAAAAATACACTGAAGAACACTCTAAAAACTTGAAAGCTATCTAATCCGGAAAGTCTAATCATTCCAAGAAAGTTGCATCCATTAGGTCACCTGAGAGACTGGTTTGATTTTCACATAAGATAAGCTGCACAATGCACTCTATACGGTTTTACTAATACAGACAAAAGACTAGAAGTAGATGTTTAAGGAGTTTTTGCGTATGTAGGTTCATGTGACACGCGAGAAATGGCCACGTTTGTACACGCGTTTACCGAAGACCTACTTCGTAAAGATGTGACGATATGCAAAGTAAAGAATAAAGTTTTGGACACAGACCTTCAGTGTTGCAATCGCAAAGAGGATCCTTTTCAAGTCTGTTGTTACTTTTACATTTTGATGGCAAGGTTAGACGTTCAATTATTTGAAAGTCTAAATGCTAATCATATCACGAAGTAAACCTGCTTTTGAAATATATTTGTCTATTGCTCTTTATTCCCCCTTTTACTTATGTTATGTGGCTGTCACCGATAAATTGCAAACTCAGTAACATTTTAATAGATCTTTATTAGATTATGCCTAATTTCTTGATATAGGTATAAAAAAACATCGTTTTGTATAGGTATGTACAATAAATCCCATACAAATTCAACAGTTACCAATATATCCGTGTCCTTTTTAGAAAACAATTGTTTACAATATTTCACGCGTTATTTAGCAATCTTACGGCGTTTGTAATTTTCCGGTGACATAGCCATGGCATTTTGATTTGTTCCCGCTTTACCATAATAGATAACCATGATATTTTCATTTTGACGACACGGTTGGCGCAGTGGTTGAGCGATTGACTGCTGCGCTGCGTGTCGCGGGTTTGATTCCCGCACGGGACAAATATTTGTATGGCCTACAGATAGTTGTTCCAAGTCTGGATGTTTGTGTGTGTGTGTGAGTTTGTATGTTTGTTAACGCACCCACGATACAGGAGAAAATCCTAGTGTGGGGCAAAGTTTGCCTAGCCTTGACATTAAGCCATGAAATTTTCAGTAATTATTAACCTTTTGATATTGCTTCGGCAGAAACATACTAAATATCTAATACTTACCAAAATCGTGTTACGTATCATCTTCGTTTTCATATTTTATTTCAGAATTTGAGGAAGGAAATATTAAAAAAATGTGGGACAACCAAATCTAGGTTATCGAAGCAAAGTTAAAATTCCATTGCAATCCATATATATTTTAGGGCCTTTTTAATGGTTGCGTTTCATATAACAGTTATTTGGTATATTTTAATTTCAATAACGTTCACATGATATAATAAACGTGAGATATACCAACTGTTGATATTATGATTTCTTTACATAAAACATTTTATACTCTAAAACTTATTTTGTATAACTTTACTGGATATAACGTTTATTTAATCGAAAATCATAAGGTTACCATTTAAAATATATTTTACCATAACATTTAGGTACGCATTTATGAAATAGCATTTTTAACCTTAATAAAATTAAATATTGTTTTAAAAAGTCAATATGTTGTGCCACAAAAGTGACTGACAGAAACGAAACGCTGCAAAACCGACTCCACGTAGTCTTGTCTGCCCTACCCCTAGAGTGTAATTTAAGCCCGAGTAGGCGCAGCGGGGCGGGGCGGCTCGGGAGCTGAGGAGCAGATGTTGCAACGCCCGCCGCCGAAACTGAGGCTGGTCAGAGCCGAAGCTGCGGTGGTGAGCGTTGAAACCATCTGCGACGATAAGCTCGCGTGGGACCGCCGGAGCCCCGCAGCGCCGGAGCCGTGACAGAAACCAAGCCTGCTGCATTTTGCATGCTTGCTTGCATGCTTGCTACATGCTTGCTGCATGCTTGCATGTTGCTGCATGCTTGCTTGCACGCTTGCTGCATGCATGGTGCATTTTTCTCGTTAAAAAAACTTATTATTTATTTGTCTGTTTTTACTATAGCTGTATACATTCACAATTATTTTACTGCACCCCTTTGAGCTTTTGTATGATTAACACTTGTAATAATCCATTTTTAAATAAATAATTATTTATTTAATGAGAAAGATTATGCTCACAAAGTGACAAGAAACATTGATGTTTGTTAAGCTACCTACAGGCTACAACTTATCAATAATAATAGCCTAGTTATAATGTTTATTAAAATTTATGCAATTTTGCTTTGTGTTTTTAACTAGGCGTTTATAATATTAGATTATAAAGGTTTTATGTCTTTTGAGTGGTATATCTAACGATTGTTTATTCAATGTATGTTATGCTTATAAAAATAGTTATTTTAAAACTATATTAATCGTTTATTATATTAACTGACTATTATATCAATTAAAATTATAGATTCAGTTGTTACCTATATCTTGTAAATATTAGAAATGTTGTAGGTGATATCATAATATTACTCACCCCTTTTTAATGAATAGCTGGTTGTAACCAGCTGTCAATTCAAAAATCAGCTTAAAACCCACAATTCTAAAGTCGACTCTTGATTTGATGGCGATGGATTCAAATAATCTCGAATTATAAAAATTCAAATAAAACTCATTATCTTCTTCATTTTGAAGGCAAAAGTGATTATTAGTGCAACAGAATTGATTAGATACCTAGTTACGTACCTAGATTGAAACGAATGTATAAAGTAGGTAGGTACACCATCGATAAAACAATAACTGGGTAGATTGAAACACGTTAGCATATCGGAATTCGTACTGATAAGTCGTGATAGCTGATTGCTCGTGGTTGAGCAATCAATTTCTGCGTCTCTTTTCAATATTCACTAAACATTTCGCCTGCACTCCATCAGGGTAAGACAAAGGTGTTCTTTTTTAGGGTTCCGTACCCAAAGGGTAAAAACGGGACCCTATTACTAACACTCCGCTGTCCGTCTGTCTGTCACCAGGCTGTATCTCATAAACCGTGATAGCTAGACTGTTGAAATTTTCACAGATTATGTATTTCTGTTGCCACTATAACAACAAAAATACTAAAAACCGAATAAAATAAATATTTAAGTGGGGCTGACATACAACAGACGTGATTTTTTTGCCATTTTTAGGGTTCCGTACCCAAAGGGTAAAACGGGACCAGTTGGAAAACCTCAATAACATCTCCGACCCGGGAATCGGATCTCATGAGCAGTCATGATCAGCTTACGACCACCAAGCCAAAATTTAAGACTTTAGAATCGTCAAGGTCTGTCATATGGATGTCGTATGTTCTGCCGCGCAAGCGTCAGAAGCAGCAAGAATATGCCTCAGCAAAACAGACGCACCGACCCGACCCTATCTCCAGCACGGCAGTTGCACGTTTCAAAGAGTAGACCTTTTGGTCTACAATTGAGTTTTCATCATACAAATATTCGGGACCAGAGGGCGTACCATGACGTGTTAAAACGTCAGTCGTTCGAGCGAGAAAGAGGGATGGAGCTATAGACCCTATATAGCTCCATCCATCCCTCTTTCTCGCTCGAACGACTGACGTTTTAACACGTCATGGTACGCCCTCAGCTGTTCGCATAAACACGTCTAAAGCTAGGGATCTAAAATTCTAAACCAGCTGTTTATTTTCCTACCAATCGTAAACGTGGAATTTAGGAAAAGGGTAACCGCACATATGGGCTTGCTGAACCTTATTTATTATAAAGAAAATTTTATTGCATTTTCAATCATTTAAGTATTTCATTAGATTATAATGTCTTGCTGTCGTGTTACCAAAGTGACCAGTAACCGGGACAGTCACTTCAAGGTCGATGTGTCATTCGATTTCGATTCTATTTGAATATTGAATCTAAGAACATAGCAAGGGTTAATACATTGTCTGTTCATTGGTTTTTTTGCCGTTTTTTATTTTATTTTAATTGAGTACCTACCTAGGTGTCACCAAAGATGACACCTTTGGTGACAATGCTAGTTTGATTATCCACCAATATTCTCACAGTATCACCTACAGGAAACGATAGTCGATTATGCAGCGAAGACCACACAGGATACAAATAAAAAGTTCCATACACATAAAACCAATAACATTACCATTATGAAAATGAGAATTGATCTGTACTATAGAGCACGTAATTGACTAGAGACCCCAGTACTTATAATATTGTTACAGTTTGAACCCCATACATCAATCTGCTTAGCTTTTATCAGTTTGTTCCCGTTCAGTTACACCATGTTGTGTTACACTGTAACTCAATACTCACTGTAACTATCTGTATTTTTAACCGACTTCCCAAAAAGGAGGAGGTTCTCAATTCGACTGTATTTTTTTTTTTTTTTTGTGTTTTTATCTCATATCTCCGTCATTTATGAACCGATTTAAAAAATTCTTATGTGAAAGAATATACTTCTCGATTGGTCCCATTTAAATTTTATCAAAATCGGTTCAGCAGTTTGGGTTTTAAATCCAAATTGCTGGAAAAAATATGTGGAAAATTCATACAAAATTGCATATTTTTGCTTTCCTGTGACTTTTCAGTGGTGTTTTAGGTGTGGGGTACCCACTAAAAAGTGAAAAATAAAAAACTTTTTCACAAAAAAGAACCGACTTCCAAAAAAACACTACAAAGTACAAAATAACTTTAATTTCGGAAGTCGGTGTCAAATAACGAAGAAGCAACCAAAAACACCGACTTCCGAAATTAAAGTTATTTTGTACTTTGTAGTGTTTTTTTGGAAGTCGGTTTTTTTTGTGAAAAAGTTTTTTTATAAAGCTTAAAATGTCTTATAAACTTTAACGACTGGAAACCGACCTCAACATACTCGCAAATAATAATAATCTCTTTATTTCAGGCTACTTTGGCCCATAGATACATAATTATACCTTTTTGACTAACATATGCAAAAGGCTATATTATATAATTATAAAGGCAATGCAGTTTCATTGACCTGATATGATTAGTTTGTATGGAAAGTGTAAAGGCCGCCATAAAAAACTAACGCAGCAAAATCTACATCGCAACAAAAAGAACCGCGACGCCATCTATCCCGCCGGCTGCGAACTAACTTAACAAAATCCTGCATTGCGAAATCAGAGCTTATCGTGCGATTTGAACATATACAACAGTCCAAATGTCAACTATTGGGCAGTTGCCCACCGGACACAACAACCGTACGGTCGGAGGATCCTCCCTTTTTAATAGAGGTTTGCGGGACTTTACTCTCTGTACGGGTCCGCATACCTTCCAAATTGGTGACCGCGACGTGGTACCAACCGAGATATTGACTATACTGTCCCTAGCAGTGGCCACCAAGTCGAATCCTGGCTCTATGGTATTTATTATATATCCTAGGATACATTCTAGAATAGCCTCCAGACTTCCATTCGAAGAAGTATTGTTATGCAGAAACAAAAGATGATCGAAAGATGCTACGCACGAAACGACCATTGTCTAGAAAGTGATTCTTTAAAACAATAGCTAAGGATGCTATTAGAAATTGCGATGGATGCTAAGCAGATATAGGTATCTAGCCTTTCATTAGCGAAATAATAATAATTATTAGAGAAGGCACTCTAGCTGTTGCGCGTGTTTCAAATACCTTGGAAATATGAATAGGATCTTGAAGCAGTTTAGTGTCGGATATGTCGCCATACATTCCTGGAACCTATTCCAAATTGTCCCATATTGTTACGACTTGGTTAGGCAGGAATGGCTTCAAATGCTTCTTCCTTGATAAATTTCCCCATAGCTTGAGAGAATACTCGTAAGTCCTTTGTTGGCATTCAGTGTGTAAAGGACACGTCACATAAGTACATAAATTTATAGACGGACGCAAAGATTCTCATTTGTATGGAGTAACAGAAAAAAACCATGTTAGACTATACACCCCCTGAAGAAACCCTTCTTTATTTAAGATTGGTACAGCATCGATCTTTTTCCATGCAACTGTAGTCGCCATCTCAGTAATTTCCCCCTTTTTGACGTTTTTATATGATCCAAACGATAGGTAAAATCTTGATGTTCATCGTTATCCACAGCCCAACTTCGCCCACTGCTAAGCAGTCCTCTTTGCTTGCCAACCTCATCCAAGTTTCTATCTGCAATAGCAACTCTGTCCCCGTCTAAGATTTCATTAAATTAATTAAATAATGATCCATGTTCAAGAGCAGTCCTCTCTTTGCCTGCCAACCTCGTTCAAGTTCTACCTGCAATAGCAACTCTGTCCCCGTCTAAGATTTCATTAAATTAATTAAATAATGATACATGTTCAAGAGCAGTCCTCTCTTTGCCTGCCAACCTCGTCCAAGTTCTACCTGCAATAGCAACTCTGTCCCCGTCTAAGATTTCATTTAATTAATTAAATAATGATCCATGTTCAAGAGCAGTCCTCTCTTTGCCTGCCAACCTCGTCCAAGTTCTACCTGCAATAGCAACTCTGTCCCCGTCTAAGATTTCATTAAATTAATTAAATAATGATCCATGTTCAAGAGCAGTCCTCTCTTTGCTTGCCAACCTCGTCCAAGTTCTACCTGCAGTAGCAACTCTGTCCCCGTCTAAGATTTCATTAAATTAATTAAATAATGATCCATGTTCAACCAAGTTGCCAGGTATATTCTGTGGTTACAAATAACACGACTAAGCAAAAACTATTTTTACACGGTTTACTAGAAAATGACCGCAATATACTCCTAGGTATCAGTTTTCATATGTTATTTGATATATCGCTACCTCAGAACACAGCTGGTCAGGAGTTATGTCTCTATAATTATACTAGGTATATTTTTACAGTTGTAAGTACAATATTTCTTAAATTATTATCAACTTCCACTATTTCCAAACACTCCTGAGAGCCAGAATCAAAATTGGCGACCACAAGAAAAACGCCGAGTCAATGAAACTCGATGAGTCTACTGTCTTGATCACACAACGAAATTAATCACATAAAAACAGCAAAGGAGTATTAAGAAAAATTATAATTATAAAAGTTGAATTATACCTACACTCTCAAATCATGACTCCCTTTGCTTCATGTCGGTGTTAAACACAAATAGGTGCTACCAACATTAGTTTCCTAATAAGATAACTCACATGAATATGATTTATACGTGAAACCTTAGGTACTTATCTAAAAAAAGTTATAAGTAGTCAGGTACCTACTGGAAATTTTAATAACATTGCATTCAAGAAGAAAAGAATAACATAGATTGGCCAAAGAAGAAATATCTGAATCTCATTCTAGCACGTGTTTGTCGAATGGTGGTAAAATGGTATCTACTACATAGAGAACTGAAATTAGAAGCTGTAAATGAATAAGGGCCATTTTCACCAAGCCAAACTGATCGCGATCAGCGTATAAACCACGTCTATGAGCTGTCAATGTCACTATTTTTCTATGGAATATTGCCGCTGACAGCTCTTGAACGCAGTTTAGATGTACTGATCGCGTTTAATTTCATTGGTGAAAATGGCCCTTAGTATTTGTGAATTGCCTGTATTCAGTTTTCTTTTTGGCAACTGAGCTAATGTCGACTATTCCGCCAGGGTCAATAGTATTCATTCAGTTAGCCACTCCTGTCGTAATGTCTCCTCATTGGCTGTCAAAACTTTTTCCAAACAATAAATAGCTGAAGTATCTATCTACCAAGACAACAAAGGAAATATTATTGTAAAATATGTATCTACGTTATTTTCCCTTTATCTTGACACGCTATTTATTCCAATCTCATTGTTTACTCACAAAACAACGCTGTCTGTTCTTACCATTGAAATACTCGTAAAAGTTACATAAACAAACAAAATTCCTTGTTGGTTTTTCCTTTCGAATAATATTTATGTTGTGTAGTACTGAAGGCCATTTTTGTAATGATAGTGTAGTACTTTATATCTTTACTACGAAGACATGCCTCCTATGCGTCATTTTATCTCTTCGTCATCATCCACAACCTGACTACACTCACTGCTGAGCATAGACCTCTCTTTTCTTGTGTCCCCATGCTCCTGGGCCATCCTAAACCAGATTCTTTCCGTATTAAAAACAATGTCGTCAGCTCATCTCGCTGCATATCTAGCACCTCTTCTTCCAGTCCTCGGACGCCACTCCACCTGTCACCACCACGCCTTGCAATGTGTCCTTCCCAACTCCATTTGAGTTTCATAATTATTTTTTCGATATCGTTGTCTTCAAGCCCAAAATGACTAAGGGATAAAAACTAAAAATACATGAATCTCGAGACTAGATATTATTATTTATTATGCATAATATCAAAGCAAAGGTGCATCGATAATTAATCTAATCCCAACAAAAGCTTTCGTAAGATTTGCGGTGAATGCACCTCAATGGCTGATAGATAACTCGAGGGACGAAGGGAGCAAACGCGACGATGGAATAAAAATGTCCAAAACTTGTAGGTAGGTATACAATATCATGTATATGCTATAAAGTAAAATACGTATGATGTCTTGGATCGAGTTAAAGTGGGTGCGATTGGCAATGCTTAATCCAGCGGTTAGACGGCTATGCTGACAATAATGAACGTTCCAAAGATCAATCAAGTTTTAAAGCACTTCAATAAAATCAACAAAACTGAAGATAACTAGTACGGCATTGCACTTTAATAAGCCATTTGAATGACTCACAATTTTTCTCTAAAGGTAACTGACCAGTTTATGGATTAGTTCCACATAACATAGACATATAATTTTAGCCACGGGTTAGTATGAATGTGTGATTTTTTGCAACGTCTCGTCGTGTCGGAAATAGCTTGTCTGGCTGGCTGGCGCGGCCTCGCATGGCCCGCCTCACTCACACCGCCACGCTGCACATTGCTACCTAGATTTTACGGAATTATATGAATACTATCTTGATAGTAAGCTATATCAATTTACTGGTCTCTATCTATTTGCTGGGGTACAATGTTGTCAAAAAACTTGTCTACTTTGAAACTTTCTGATTTCAGTTCTTTTCAGTATTACAGTTGAGTTTGTTCTTGTTCGTGTTGGAAGCTTGCTTCCTAGTATGGTATACTGATTTATCAGGGGTTTTTATTATAATTGCCCTTGAAAAGTTTTTGATTATCACTTTGCAACTTTCACGGGCATGTTCTCTAGAGCCTCCAGTTCTCAGATCCTGAATTCGAGTAGCAAAATATTGTCATCAGTGTGAATTCTTTTTCTGTTCAGGAAGAACAGCTCCTTAGAAAATTGATTGTTATTCTATCATCTCCAAACCAACTTTTCTTGTCGATCTACTTGATTCGTCTTAATGGTTCATTAAAGATGGAAGTGTCAGATGCTAGGTGAAATCATTGTGTGATTTTTTACGGATATGCGAGTGAAAGTTACTGAGTTTATCAGATCCACGAACTATAATGTCAACTGAGTGATCAATACACCCAACTTCTAGGGGAAATCCGTTCAGGTCATTGTTAAGTAATGTTGTTTATCTTGTAGTGTATATTATAGATTTGATTTCTTTCTTGCTAGTGTCGCCGTTGATCACCTATCTCACCTGATGGAAAGCAATGATGTGGCCAACAATGGAGCAAGCTTATCTAAGAGTAACCAATTCACTCTTGACTTAAAGACACCCTGGTTGCAGCTACAACGAAACACAGAGCTGTTGGTCTTCTAATATAATCATTATTACCTCCTCACCTCAAACTTAGTAATAATCATAAAACTTAAACTTAGTTTTAAATCAGATGTATGCAATAAAATATTTCTAAATCTTTATAGTATTTTTATGTTATCTTAGGGTTGATCATTGATCATCTCATCGTTCTCGTCTTTGTAACTTGGACTTGCGAAACTTCGCAAGTCCCACTATAGGTAAGTCATCTCTAAAGCAAGCCATAAGCATTCTATTTTATAAACGTTTGTATATTTCGTCGTCCTACTGCTTACAACTATTTCTTATTTATTACTTATTTCTTTCTTTTTCTTTTTTCTAGGAACGTGCTTTCTGCCCGAACATCATTTGCTTTTCTATCAACACTTCATCATTCTCCCTATCCGAATTTATTGGGGATAGGCTTCCATCCTTCTTCAATTCGTACTTCTCTTTTTGAAAAGAACCTTATGCCCTATTGCAGAGTAAAAATCTTTGCGTTCGGGTATAGCTGCGAACTTGGGTATCGTATATACGCTGTTAATATGCTCAATGTATGACTGGAAGTTTCCTTGGTCTTCCACGCTGTACCGTCATCAAACAAGCCTTAAGCAAATGCGCAATATTCTGTTATG
This sequence comes from Melanchra persicariae, assembly GCA_947386135.1. NCBI lineage: Eukaryota > Metazoa > Arthropoda > Insecta > Lepidoptera > Noctuidae > Melanchra > Melanchra persicariae. The sequence goes on along the minus strand of OX376652.1, from coordinate 7,947,987 downwards.
CCATAAATGGTAGCGGTCCATATCAGTACGTCTATTGTTGTGCACGCTGGCTAAATACCTACCTATCGCTGTCTGTCCTTGCAATGAGAAGGATGTTTTTGTTACTTTTCGGATCAGGGCAACATGTTTTTGTGATAAAGTATAATGTAGCTGATAGTGTTACCCATAGCCTATTCATAGGTTCTATGTTTCAATAATAATGCCATTATTATTCTCTGTGAGAAAGAAAAGCTCATCCCAAAATGTAGTAGGGAATCAATCATGGTAGGGAAACCGTCTGGTTGGTTTGTTTGACTTTGAATTTAAAATGAATACGATAAAAATAAAATGTTCAGTCTCCAGATATTTTAGTGTCCCTTATATCACGTTCATTATTGTTTCAGACTTCCGTTGACTGTTAAATCTTTATTAGCATTCTTGGCAAGCATTTGGTACAAATTAACTATTTCGATCAACTTCATAATAGTGTGAAGACTAAACTAACAATCTAGTGTACTTTGTCACCCACTCTTTAACGTCGAGGGTTCAAAAGATGCTGGGTTTCCCGCTCTTCACAGAACCAATATAGTGAAGTTTGACGATCGATCTCTTGGTTGTTTAACCTCCAGACTTCAAATATTTGTTGTTTTCATTTCTGCTTTTTGTATTTAAATACATTATAAATATTATTTCACTTGTCAAAAATTATTTGAAATAATTTTTGGCAAGTGATGGATCGCCGTACCTATACGCGTGTTTTTTTTATCAAGAAAGTTTTAACCAAACGTTTCTAGTTAATTGCAACAAAGAATGACAGTTTTAACAAATTATATGTATCGTACGACATTTCTGTTGGTCTTGGGGCACATATGTAACGTGTTCCGTGTGAGCCTTTTATCAGAAACAAGTTTGGAAAGTTAATTCCGGTCGACGAACCCATGAGCATTCTCCCATCGGAGTGTAGCGTCAAAATGGCGGGCCTTGCTCCTCGACCGAATGAATTTCGAACTGAATGTCACACGTGTGTGTTATACAACCTCCTTATGTTATTATTTTTCTCCTTGAGAAACTTCATTAGCATTGGATTTGTTTATGGATTTTTTTTTAATTCTTGCTATTTTTTTTTTAATAAGTTTCTTTTTGCTTTATTTTCAAATTATTTTCTATTTTCTCTAATTTAATTGAATAAATGCATATTATTATAATGATTTCTGCAGTTTCACTATTTATTAACATTAGACTTCTAAAGATAAAATAAAACAAGTTTCGCCTAAAATTAAATACAGCTGCAGCTCGCACTTATCTAGCATAATAAGTATCAATACCACCTATTTTCTTTTATCGCTAATCTTACAAGTAAAAAATAAAGTACCTAAGTATAAAAAACCCGGTCAAATGCGAGTCGGATTCAGACACGAAGAGTTCCGTACCATAAGCTGAATACAAATGTCATACCTGTTACCTACCTACCAAATATTTTTATTTTCAAATAAGTAGGTACTAAGGTACCTAGATACAATTGTTCATTGTTTTATTTTTAATTGTTGCTACTTTTAGTAGAAAACAGGCATATGTACGTACGGTAACGTATGGACGCATTTTTAAATCCTTCCTGTAACCCTTCCTTTGTTTCTCCAAAATTGTGGCCTGTTGGTCTAGTGGTAGTGACCCTGACTGCTAGGACGGAGGTCGTGGGTTCGATTCCCACACAGGACAAAACTTTGTGCGATGAGTACGATTATTTGTTCTGTATCTGGGTGTGTAATATCTATAATATGTATGTATTTAGAAATATATAAGTATGTTTATCAGTTGTCTGGTTGCTCTGCCTAGTTTGGGATCAGATGGCAGTGTGTTGGTTGTCCCAAGATATTATTATATATTATTATTTATTGCTAATCAGTAGTCTACGACCTAACAAAAAACATACGTCACAGAGTAGGTATACCTAATATTTACATACGTACAAACTGCAAAAATAGCCAGTATACCAAAGCATAACGTGCCACAGTATAAACAATAGTAAACTGAAGATACGAACATGGAAATCGTGACGTCACGTCAGTATTTCAAGTTGGGTGAAGCGAGCAGTTGGCAATAGGCTGGTGCCAAATTTTAGTAAATTATGGTTAGTTTTTCAGCCGTAAACTTGGATTTTATGAAGGCTAGACAACCTTTTTACGCATTTAAATGCGTTATGCGCAACGGAACATATAGATACAGTAGGTAGGTAATGTTTTTTGACAAAGAATTGGCACCAACTCTATCCCTGATTATTCATTTATTAATTTTAAATGTTAAGCATCTGGTTCTTTTCATCGCTATGTTGATACAAGAACACCTATTATACATTGCATGTAGCCATACATTTAAATGAATAATGGCCCTTGTTATTAAAAATCACGACACACTCTCGCAGATGAAAATAAATTAATTAATGTCTCGAGCTCCGGACAATTGGCCGGTTCCCCTTACAATGGCGTCCATACCAAACGCATTCCATGTATGATGCCAATTGATTCATCGACGTAAGTATCTTAGAAGACAATCTTCAATCAAGTCAGTTAGCCATTGTCACTTCCTTAATGAAACAATCTGTGCGTGCATTCAAATGAAGAAGAAAAAGTATTATTATCTCTGTGATTCTATATTCTAAATTTCAAATGTGACATTTGGCCGTAATTACGGATTAGCGGGAAATTCAGTGATGTGCTTTTGTTTCTTTGAATTGTCTGTTCTCAGTGGAAAAATATAATGCGATCGTATAATTTGTAATAAACTGAAAGGCGACAATAGTATTCATAAATTACAACTAATTTTACCGATTTTAGACAAAAATGGAATTAATTAAAGTACAAAGGGCCTTAATAACACGGCAGAAGTAAATTAAACTGATAGTTTAATAATAGTAGGTACACGTTGATATTCCGGTAATTTTTTCTCTCGTTATGGACAAACAGTGTTCATTACCGGTACCTAAATGAGTTTTTAAATTCAGGACTATTAGTGGAACTAGTAAAAAAAGTTGTCCAATTTTGAATAAGTAATAAAATTCATGGAAATCGTTTTGATGTTCCAGCAGTGCTTTCTCAATTACATTTTACGTTCCTGTTAATTCGTATGGATTTTTTTGAGAACTCTGACTGTTAGAAAATCTAATTTGGCAGCAGTGCGTTGTAAATTGTAATAAAAATAGCAAAAGTTTTTTTGTGAGATAGAGAAAAGTTTTTATTAAAAATGAGTCCAATTTCAACGTTTAGAAAAACTAACAGACAAATGTAAGTACTATGCCTAACTAATTGATTGAAACGAATGTACAGAGAACAAAGAATTAGATTTGCAGTGTGAGTAGCTGGATTCATCTTTGCTTTCATACTAATATGATAAATGCGTTTTAACTGTTAGAGATTATGTCCTGGATTAGGTCACAGATTTTTTTATCCAGTCACGATATTTCCTTGGGATTATTTCCGTCGTTAACGTACGCAGTCGCTGACTGAGGGTGATTTTTTAAAGTGTGCGTGGATAGCCAAATCCGAAACTATAAGGAATATCGAAAAACACTAAAAGGAGTCTCGATACCGATTTCAATGAATATTAAAACTGCATCATTAGATGGTTTTAAATCGGTATTCAATTCCTGGCCAAGAATCGAACCTTTTACACCATCCGAAAGTGTCGCGAAAAAGGATCAAATTCTGGGAAATAAAAACATGGTAAATTAAAAGAAAGAGCTCATTTTTATTAGCAAATTAGTTTTAAAATTTCTGACTAAACCTACGTAAACCGTAACTAATATTTTTTCAAAAATCCAAGGGCACAGGGTGCTTAGGGCACCCCGACACGGATAGTTTAGGTACAAATGGTATAGCGGGAACTAGCGTGAGCGAGCGAACTTAGCTCCTGTCATGCCATTCATGTTAGGTTCCTTGGAGCCTCCGTCGTCGAGGTTAAAATGTTAAAATTCATTGATGTACAAATTTAGAATTCCCAAAATTAATTAATGTGATGTTTTATTAGATAGAAGCGTTGGCTTGATGTTGTATTAAACGGCACCATCCAATGAAAAGGCTAGGCAGCCAATTAAACGGCTGATTAAGCTTGTTGGCTGTGACAAACACAATAACATCACGCCTGTATTCCCTGAAGTTTAAGCAGAAATGTCCCTTTATGCAGTTTTCAGGCGTAAACCCACATTTCGCCTGTTGCTGGTAATTAATAATTTTAATTATACTCGCAAGCGTATGAAATGTGCATAAAATATTCAATTAAGCATAAGACGTATAAACACTATACCTATATGTATATAATTTTATTGAATTCGTTGTATAACACAGCTCAAAAGAATTTCACCTTGAGTCGCGAAAGCTGTGTGCAGAATCGTTTTGTGACCCGACATACACCCGCTGTCACTTAACTCATTAACTTGACACACAACAATCATCCTTATTTGTAAAGGAATACGGTTTTAATTTTGTAATAGGTATTTCATGTACGAAAACCTGGGTTTTCTGTAGAACGCAAACAGCGATCAACAGTTGGTATGAATACATAATGTGTAGCGTTAAAATGTCAAAATAAATACCTAGGCACTTGTAATTTAGTTAACAAGAAGTAAAACAGAAAAAAAAGTTGCAGATTTAAAACTTAAGATGGCGTCTGTTAATCAAAACGGGCTCTTATACATTTTTTGTGTTCGAATTTTTTTTAAACTTCTGTTTTTTATGTTTTGATATTTTTCCTTTATGTAGGTATATCAGCTACCTAACATCACCCTTAAATATAACCACGTACTTCTGGAACACACTGTATGTACTTAGTACCTAACCAATGGGTGATCCCTGAAAACGATAGAAGTACAGAAATATATAAACCTAGGTACAATACCAACTTAATTAAAAATACTAGCTTTTTCCCGCGGCAGGGTCCCATCTCCATCTCCATCCCATCTCTCTACCAAAATTCATCAAAATCGCGGCCGGTTACGCGACACCTCGCAGCGTAACACGACGCTGTCACTTCATGTGCAGTGGTTTTAAAAAAATATGTATTATTTTGTAGTTATAAGGACTTATGAAATATAGGAGCGTCACTATTGCATTATAATATTAGTTTGGATTAAACAAATAGACATATAGATGTATGCGGAAACGAGTGTAACGTCTCCATTGAAAAGGGAGGATCCTCCTAATAGCCGCTTGTTGCGTCTGGTGGGCAACTGCCCGATAGTTGATGTTCAGACTGTTGTATCATCATCAACATCATCATCATCTCAGCCGAAACGTCCACTGCTCCTCTGCACATAGGCCTCCCCCATGTGTTGCCACAATAACCGGTCCTGTGGTGCGTCTGTCCGACTGTTGTATAATTGTGCTCAAATCGCACAGAAAACTCTGACACCGCGATGCAAGAATTTTATGATGTAGGTACCTAGATCGTTGCTTGCGGTATAGATGTCGCTGCATCACTTTTTGTTGCGGTACAGACATCGCTACGTTAGTTTTTGTGACCGTTTCGATGCCGCTACAGACTGCTATCAATAAAGATTAAGGGCTTAAAACTAATTACTTAAAGCATGATTCAATATAGGTAAACACCCACTAGTAATCATTCTATTAATAAATCAACCGATATGAGTAAGTAGGTACTTAATTGGAAACGTAAATTAATTGTCCATGAAAAATTAAAACGTATAATTTTAATATTAATAAAATTATACTTAGTGGATATTAATTGCTTATCTACTTACCAGTTTTATGAGTGTAGGTACCGATTAGTAACTAAAATGGTAAAACTATACTATAGCTAGTTTTATGGGTCCAATATCCGGCAATATTATTGCGGGATCTGTAACTTGACAGAAATAGAAGTTTGCTACACTGTTTTGTGAATGAACCGATCACAACATTAACATCAGAAGATGGAAAAACCGAAAATAAAGGAACTTTCGTTTTCAGAGATGCGAAAGACTAACTTTGTCAATAAACAGACTACTTTCTCTAAGCTGATGAAAAGAAAAGATAAATTTATAAGTACCTACATCATCAAGCCCAGCTTTGGAAACTGCTGCTTTGCATAGGCATAATTATGTTCTTGCGCCAATCCTCACTCACCTGGGCTTACTTACCTCATCTTGCCTGTAGTGACATTCTGTAAAAATAATACCAGCGTGAAAATGTAAACCTGTTGGAGTGAGCCGGTGAGCCTGAAGTGAACTGTCATTCCACCTTACAGCTGACTTCATGCATGTTCACTTTACAGTTCTCGTCAAATAACTTTGCCCCTCTGAAGTTGTGTCGAGTGGCTGCGTAGTAGTCAAAATTACGAACACACTGCAACTGCGCATGCGTAAGAGACATGGGGGCGGGGCGCGATTTTATGTCTCAGTCGCTCGTTTACGTTCGATGCATGCTTGCGTCCCGCTTGCTCCCGTGTACGTGACTGCACCTGCGCGATCTTTGCAAATGGCTAACTTCAGAGGGGCAAAGTTATTTGACGAGAACTGTACCAAAGAGTTTACAGTGAAAAAATAGCAACACAAGTTTTAGTCGTAATGGCAACAATGTCGATTAAAAATGGATGCTTTTAAAACATTTACTGTCTTGTAGGTATAACGTGTAGATACCGTACGAGGCATACATAGAAAACGTAGTAGCATTAAAAAAACAATTTAACCTGATTATTTAAAATAAACATGCAGTCAGGCATAAATCAAGCGGAGTGTGCAAAACCTTATCTGAACATCGGCCTCCTTTCCTCACGTGGATATTTGTGTTAATCTAACTAATTAGGAAACACCTACATACAAGCTAAATTTAACTTTAACAACCATACAACAAAAGCTATTTTTGTTAAACGTAAAAGTAAAATGTTTACTTTTGTCGGAAATATCTTCAAAGTGGGTTGAGTTTAAAAACGTTTAATGATATGTATGTTGGGAAATGTAGGGAAGTTGATTTGAGTGTGCAATGAGTGTTTCTACATGACCTGAAGACTTGGAAACTAAGTCACGTAACTAAGACAGAGACTGCACCTTAAGTAGATACATACCTACACGTGAAAACGTGTGACATTCAGAAATGCATAACCTTAACAACAGAAAACCGACCCACCTTTTTATGGATGGGAAATCATCGAATGACTCCTTCCGCTCTGGAGGGAGTGTCAGACTCGTACCTACTGATTAAAACCCATCCGTGCTCCTCCTAGTGCCCTTTGCGTTCCAGGTCCGCGGTGACTCTTTCGAACAAAACCCACCTTACCGCTAGTTTGACTGTACTCATAATGGCTCGAATTTAACAGACCGTACAATAGTTATAAACGCTATAAACTAGGTACATACAAAATCCTCAACAATAAAAAATAGACCACATCCCGTGACACAGGGTTCCTGTACTTACCAACCTCAGTAGCGAAATATTGTTTAAAGGCTCGTAAACATGCACTGTGCGCAGCCCCGGATCTAGGGGGGGGCAAGCCGGGGCCCACGCCCCGGGCGGCAAGTTCAAGGGGCGCCAAACTCACATGTTTGAAAAAAAACTTATTCGATGGGGGTGGTAAAATTATCAAGCTTTCTAAATTCGCTCTTGAATTTCGCATTCTCTTGAATCTCTATTTTTCTGCATTTAAGTCGTAAAAGTGACTCCTAAGCAAACTTTGGAAACGTTTTCTTTTCCCCTTTCAAGGATCTAAAATCGACTGAATGTGAGAGTGATCAGAGTTATCTATATAGACCTACTTCAGTAATACAAAAGCAAAATCTTTGTACCTCTTTTTACGAAAAAAACGCAGGCACAGATTTGGAGGTAGCGGAACAGAGAGTAAAGTCCCGCAAACCTCCATTGAAAAGGGAGGATCCTCCGACCAGACGGTTGGTTTTTGTCTGGTGGGCAACTGCCCGAGAGTTGATATTCGGGCTTTGCATGTGTTCTAATCGCACGGTAAACTTTGATATCGCGATTTAGGATTTTTGTAGTTATTTGTTGTGATGTTGATTCTGCTACGTTGATTTTTGTGGCGGCATGAATGCCGCTACATCACTCCCCTCCGGAGACCGGAGGTCGATAGTGGATGAGTCGTCCATACATCTTGAGATGCTTGCCAGGCCAGTGGAAGGTTGGTTCCAGTGAGTCGGAACCGGAAGTCGCAGAGTTCTCGGTGAGTCGGAACTGTCTGCGTCGCAGAGTTCACGGTGAGTCGGAACTGTCTGCGGCGCCCCGATGCTGCTGCTGGCGTGACTTCTGGCGTCGACCAGGAGAGGTTCTTCAAGGCTCTTCATGTGACTGGCCGAAGGTGCAGTGTGCTTGCCAAGGTGGGTCGGAGCTGTGCGACGTGCTGACGTGACTGCTGGCGTCGACCAGGAGAGGTTTTTCAAGGCTCTTCATGTGACTGGCCGAAAGTGCAGTGTGCTTGCCAAGGTCGCTGATGACGTTGATGATAGAGGCTGAGGATACTGACCAGGAATGCGCGTCCGCTGCATGCTGGTGGTCAGGATGCCCGTAGAAGCCGAGGGTTCTGGCTGGCTGTATGACTCGCTGCTCGAAAGCTTGGGGTCACGATGAGGAGAAGTGATGATGACGTCATGATGAGGTAACTGCACGAAGGCTGCGCTGACGTTCAATGTCGAGGGTCACCAGTTTGGAGGTAGCGGAACAGAGAGTAAAGTCCCGCAAACCTCCATTGAAAAGGGAGAATCCTCCGACCAGACGGTTGGTTTTTGTCTGGTGGGCAACTGCCCGAGAGTTGATATTCGGGCTTTGCATGTGTTCTAATCGCACGGTAAACTTTGATATCGCGATTTAGGATTTTTGTAGTTAGTTCGCAGCTGTCGAGATAGATGGCGCTGCGAGTCTCATTTGTTGTGATGTTGATTCTGCTACGTTGATTTTTGTGGCGGCATGAATGCCGCTACACAGATAAAGTCTATGGAGAATGAGTCCAGAAAGCTAATATTTTTTAATAATGCTTAAAAAATTGATAAATTATTAAAAACGTATGGTCGAATTTCGATCACTAGTTAAAATAGTTATCGAAAGTTTCATAATAATAATGTATAAATAAGTGGATGACCCGGTGAAGATCGATTACCTACATATATTTGTGTAAAATCTACTCTACACCTAACCTACTGAATATACACACAAAATTTCATAAGAATCGGTCAAGCCGTTTCGAAGGAGTTTTGTAACAAACACTGTGACATGACACGAGAATTTTATATATTAGAAGAAGTGTGGAAGAGAGGAGGGCGCCACTATCAAGTTTTTGCCCCGGTTTGGAAAAATCGTAGATCCGGGACTGACTGTGCGACAATACGATCACTATCCACAACGACTGTCAAAGATGACAATGACAGCCGGTACCGATGTGCTAAACGTGCTTTCCGAAGCATGAAGGAGATTCAGTATGTAATTGATGGTCATCCATTGACGTACCAACCTCGGCAAGCAATGTTTAATCTCGAAGATATGCCACGAGCTCCATAATCAAGTCAAACAATGATTTCAATTAATTCCTCCGTCTTCAGCGCAAGTAGGTCGGAACACCAAAAAATCCTCGTTCCACCAACCTTGCTCTATTTAAAAAAAAGAATGTTTGATTTTTCTTTTTCAGTGTTTTTTTACGCCTCAATGAGCTTGTTTACGATCGAAAAACTGGCTGAATGTAAATGTTTGTTCGTATTTTCATTTTAAAAAAAAACGCTATTGTTAGTGATTTTTGATTTTATATTTTCAAATAGCGAGATGAAAGAGACTGGCACGAAAATATTTGTAATGAGTTCATTTTACAGACAGCTACCTATCCCAGAATATTCCTCGTTATTCTCAGTTCTGAAAGCAAAAACCTGTTCCTTTCTGTTATTTGTCCCTGAAGTGACATAACAAAGATGGGTTCAAAATATTTTCCTTAGTTATGGGAGCTTCCCTGTTCTTATCTATCCCAAAAGACATTTTGTTAAGTTTTGAACTGAATAAATCGTAATTTTGTCGTAGACCGTAAAGAGCCGTTTTCATATGAAAAATAAAACCCTGGATAAAGAGCACAAATTACGTCAGATGACGCCACTAAGAAAACGGATTCATGTAACACGCCGATTCAAATTTTTCCATTCATTTTGGATAAAGTAAAGACCAATCTATCAAACCATGACCAAAAATATACCAACATTTGTCATATTTGCCAACACTGACGTGACAAAGCAAAGCAATGCTTTCGAAATGCCAGCAGCGAGCAGTGATTTAAAATATGAAATACATTTTGTGTCCGTGCGATCGACACGATATAATAATGGGCCACAAATGTTGGTTCGTAAATAGACGACCCAAATCCCGAGTCATTCCGAGTGCACGGCTGGACTGCAGAATGTAGTCATCTGTTAGCTACGATGTGGAATAGACAAATTGTCTGTATGGAGGAAAGATTTGTGGTGTAGGTACCTAACCTAAAAAAAAGGTGCGTCTTAACTATGGTCTTAGATAGATAGATAGAATATATATCTATTTTATTGTACACTAAAGATAGTTTGGGTTCAATCGCGGTCTTATCGCTGACAGCGATATTATCTACCAGACCTAAACCCATCTAGGCTTCTGAATATTCTGGTTTCAATATAAGCTCTCGTTACCAGCTGCTGTTTCTTTGTGGCTCAGTGCTGGTCCTGCTCCACAGCCACTAGGGCACACAAAGTAATCTGTTAGCATTTGGAAATATTGTTGGACCGGATGAAGATTGTAAGAATGCAATATTTTTCATTGTATAGACTCAATTTATTTAGCATTGTATAATTTCATGCATTAACGGCACATTTGTGAGTACTATGTACCTTAAATTTAAACTATAATGATCATTTTGAGTAGGTCTTTGACTTGAATGTACCCTGGCGATTGGGAATGTCATGCTCACTCAAAAGTCTGTCTGATGGTGGTGCGTGCGTTGGATCATTTGGCTCCCTTAAAAATGGTTGAGCCGAATGGTGCTAGCGTATGCGTCATGTTCGTGAACGGGCGCCGTCAGCTGAGACTAGTCATCCCTTGGCTGCCATGGTTTATTTTAATTATTTCTTTGAACTGTTTCTTTTTACTCCGGACTCTTTTATCCTGCACGTCTTTTACATTGTTCTCACATATGTATTATTTTAATATGAATGATGTAACCATAATTTTGTAATAAAATATTATTTTTTTTAAAAAGAGTGTCCGTGGAGTTTCTTGCACGTTCTTCTCCATAGAGATCTACGCCTTGGAACGTGCAAATAGCTTCATCTTTTTGACCGACCGACCTTGACAATTCAAAAGTGCCTGTAAATGGTTTAATTGAAATAAATGCTTTGACTTTGACTTTGACTTTGAAAAGATAAAACTAATAATTACAAAAAACAATGAAATAACGACGAAAACTGTAACAAGTCACATTCTTTCTAGAAATCAACAATTGATTTCCATTCTAGTCTTACCATTATACATAACATTGTGGAATAATTTGTAAACATGTCCATTATTTACAAATCTTACAGCAAAAAGCAACTCTAGGCTTTAAAAATTGGCATAGGTCGCCCGTTTGTTCAAAACACGTTTTTAGATCACTACTTTGGCAGTTAGCCGGAATAATTAAAACAAAGAACAAAATTCATATAAAACTACAGTACAGTTTAAAAATAATAACTAAACAAGTCCAAAATAAAAAAGCTACATAAGTTCACGGCCATTATTTGTTTTTAAAAGTACAATCACCGATGAGCGTACTTTGAACGAATTAAAAGGTATAAAACACGACTAATGGTGTCATAAACAATGACTAAATTACTCATTGAACGTTTAATACTCTTATAATTTGTTTGAGTACCATCCGTAATTTGTGCATTCATTAATTCTGCACCAGTTTCAGCGAATCCATTTGCATGAATATGTAACGTGAATGAAATACTGAAATTCTTGTGTTATTGTTTCAGATCATCAGAAATGATCCACGTTGATGAAACGGATCCGGTTGGAGGTAATATTTAATTTAAGTACTTTCCTTTATTACTTTTTAAATAATTTAAGGCTGAGCAGACGAAGTTGCCATTTCAACTGAAAAATACATATACGGATAACGGATTTGCATGCCGAAAGCATGACGTCATAAAGATTCGTTCTAGTGATTTTTATGTATCCTTTATTTGTTGGCAAACACGAAAAGTCGAGAATTAACACCTATATAGTAATACCCATTAGTACTTAAGTATTTGAATCTTTAACATCAAATAATTGAAAGATAATATGTACTTGAGCTAAAATTATATTATCAACGCACAGTCAACAAGAGTGCGGTGATTATAGAGCTCGTTCTTTTTATTCACAAAAACAAGCCTCTAATAACGGACCAATCCCAACATCACGAAAAAAAAATAAGTTACTCAGTACATTTTGTCGAGTTATGCGCACAGAAATGTACTTATGGAGCAGTCGATTTTTTTCGCGATTTCTGTTTTGACCCCTTTGTCAAAAAGTTGTTAATGACGAGTACAATGACCCCTTAATAGGTATTGCGTTTATTCTGTTACACGTTGTATAGTCCACGAATTTAAAGGATATAACCTCCCACAACCAATATCTAGGTACTAAATTACTATGTGTGAACTAAAAATTAAAAGCACTATAGTCGGTGTAAAATAAAAATCGCAACTAAAATTCTATGTCAACATCAATTACTCTTAGCACTTAAATATTACATTCTATTAATTCCTCAAATCTAGGTTAAATCTCAAGTTAATTATTACGAGGTGGTTAGCTAAACTGACGGTAGAATAAAAATAAAGTAAACAAACACAATATTTGGCAGGCGGTTGGAATCCGTCTTTATTTTAGACTGGGCCGAATATTTGGAATCGTCCACTCGATGACACTTTAGTCGTCATGTCGGTAACACATGCGGACGGCTCGTGGAGACAATTCTGTTGCTCTTATGACGATTGTTCACGGTAATTACGTCATACATATATCTAATGTTCTTGTTTTTTTCGTAATCTTTCTTTATCGTGTGGGCAGTAAGGTCTAAACGAATCCACACACCCTAGTGTCTAGTGTCACCCTAGTTTCTAAACCGCCTCAAGAGGCCCTAGTCAATGTGCTATTCGATTATCGAATGCGACTGTCGAAATGCCAAAATGTAGGAATTTGATCACGTGACATTTCGATAGCATCTGTCAATCCCATAGATTTTTGACGTATTGACAATCGCCTTCGCCACGCTACCGCTGACAGAATGTCACTTGTCTAGAACCCAAGGACATGTGATATGGTTTTATTTGACGACCGCCATTTGGCGGCCTAGACCACCGGCTTATACGTGCCTTCCGAAACACGGAATCATCTTTTTATCAGACAATCAGGTGATTCAAACCTGCAATGTCCTAGTCAACTTTACAAAGTATGCTTCCCGTGGGAATCGAACCCACGACCACCGCGTCACAAGACCACTCGATTCGAATCGACTTTTCGTAATGGGAGTTCATTAGTTCTTCTCCATAAGAAACGATCAATTCGAAGCAATAACTAGCTTCTTTGATGTTTAGAATTCAATCTTATTGGTTGGTCATGTTAACATGACTACTTCACATTAATATTATTTCAAGCTAAACCAATTGCATTTCATTCCCACTAAGTAATTCCTCCACGTTACAAATGAAACATAGTTTCCATTCCTAGAAATTAGAAATGCAAGCTGCAGCAAATCAAACAGAAGAACGCCCGGAATTCTGATTCGGATATGACGGTTATGCCAAGTTCAATTATTGAGCACTATGCACAAAACAACGACTAACGCAACACTAGGCATCCAGGCTGGTTGTACATACCACAAGGTTTAATCATAAAGGATTCTTTGTATGACGCATACTAACATCCTGTGGATGCTAATTCTTTTTTACTTAAAAAAGGCAATGTGGTCTGCTGAGTCTTAGGAACTTATGTGTTTGAAAACTTCTTATATTCTCGTACTCGCAATGTTTTTTTGTGTGTACGAGTATGTTAGTCCCAAAGAATCGTGTCTTGTATCTCACGAAGCGGCAAAGCGTTGGCTTTTTGAGAGCTCTCTAACCTGAAACAAAAAAGTGCTGATTCTTTGATGATTCAAAATCAGCGCTTTTTACTATTTTTACGTCTGTTGGATTCGGAAAGCTCTGGACCAGTCAATACAGTGACGCGTAGGGAGGCCTATGTCCAGCAGGACAACTTTCTGCTGAAATGATAATGATTCCTACATCAATTGGGTTGCAAATCCGCATTTTATTCTAGTTACGCACAATAATAATTATCTAATGCTTCCTACCAGCATTGTTTCCACGAAGTCCGAAAGATCCTGTTATACTGAACACTTTATGTTCACAAAAGTCATGTCTATAGGTAGGTAGGTACTGCAAAAGTACATAAAATGCATATTTGTTTAACGGCAATTTTATTGTGAAAGGTGAATGACTCTGAAGGCGAAAACACATTTCCACGTTACCTACCGCATATTTCGTGCAAGAGAATATTTAAGAGAAAATAAAATGTAACAATATTTGCGGGAATAGGTACTTTTTAATTCTCATTTTTTTAAACTCCCTTAGTAACGTATTACCAGAATATATGTAACATAGAGGTAGATAATCAACCAGCAAAAACATCTTCAATCAAGATTTTACGTAAGCGCATGTTTATCAACACATGTGATTTAAGTAGGCTTTGTAGTACAGTAGGTGTAGGCTACAGTAGGTACATAATAAAATATAATTTAATTTTCCTTTACCTACCTTTTTTTTTTTTTTTTTTTTATGGATGGGAAATCATCAAATGACTTCTCCCGCTCTGGGCAGAGCGGAAGGGAGTGTCAGACTCTTACTGACTAAAACCCATCCGTGCTCCTCCTAGTGCCCTTGCTTTCCAGGGCCGCGGTAACTCTTTCGAACATAGTCCGCAACTCTGGCAGGCTCTGGCCCTAACGGGCCCCTACTGCTATGCTGACATCTCTTTGAGGCGCGCGTGGAACACAACGCGCCGTCGACCCGGGCCTGGCTTTGATCGGATGGCGAGCCACCCAACACTCGCCGTCCGCAGACCCGCGCCTACGGTGGCCGGGAATCGCCCTGCGACCCCCGACGCCCGGGGCGTCTCCCTATGTTGCGGCGGCTGGGGCGTGAGGGTTGTCTCTCCCTCACGCGGCCCGCCTCCTCCTTTACTAGCATTACTGCTTCGCAGAAGGAGGTGACGGCTTCCCATGCCTCCTCGCTCCGGACCATGGATTGAACCAGGGCCGGACGCGAGAGGTCGCCGCCGCCGATCGCCTCGACGAGGACACGGCGGTGTTCCGCCCAAGCAGGGCAGACCTCCACCGTATGCTCCACCGTGTCCTCCGGGCGATCGTCACAGTGAAAACACCCGGGCGTTTCCTCCCGCCGAATCCGAAACAGGTACCTCCCGAAACAACCGTGTCCGGTGAGTACCTGCGTCAAGCGGAAGGTGAGGACGCCGTGGCGCCTCTCCAGCCACTCCTCAAAGAGGGGCACTATCGCCGCAATTGTGGCGTGCCCTGCACTGGGTTGCGACAGTCGCTGACTCCATACCGCCATGGTGTCTTGCCGGAGCTCCGTCCGCCACGCTGCAATTTGCCGCGGCAGCGGAGTTTCGCCCCGGCGTAGCGCCTCCACGCGCCGCGCGTGGACGTGCGCGAGGGCTCTCGCCTCCAGATCCCATGGCGGCAATCCGGCAAGGAGGCTCGCCGCCTCGCCCGAGATCGTGCGGTATCCCCGGGTCAGCCGGATGGCCATGACCCTTTGTGACGCGTTCAATTGTCGGGCTGGACGCTTCTTTAGCTCCAGAGCCCAAACTGGGGCCCCATAAAGGGCCATGGACCGCACGATCCCCGCATAGAGCCTCCGGCAGGAGGCGTTTGGACCCCCTAGATTGGGCAGAAGCCGCTTGAAAGCAGCCCCGGCCCGCCCCAGTCTGGGAGCCAAACGTCGGAAATGCTCGACGAAGTTCCATCGGCTATCGAGAACGAGTCCCAGATACTTGATCGTCGACCCGACGCCGATGTGAACCCCTCCTACCGTTATTTGGGATCCCGGTGGTGGCTTGTTCCGAGGACCATGAAAGCACATGGCCTCGGACTTGTGCAAGGCCACTTCGAGACCCAATTGCCGGATTCTCTCAACGACTATCGCAACCCCGCGTGTCATTAAGTCGGCCGCCGCCTGGTGCGACCCCCCCTGAGCCAGGACGAGCGTGTCGTCAGCGTAACAAATCACGCTGACGCCGCTAGGGAGGTTGGCACGCAGCACCCAGTCGTAGCCGATGTCCCACAGACAAGGCCCCAGAACCGAGCCCTGTGGAACACCGCACGACATCTCTCGCCGAATCCACTCTCCCTCGTGACCGGGGTAGATGACGGCCCTATCCGTCAGATAGGCCTCGACCACGCGACGGAGGTAGGTCGGCATCCGGTGATACCGGATCCTTTACCTACCTAACAATAGAATCGAATTGGAATAAATTAAGTTTAAGCGGTCACACATGGCGGAAACAATTGAATTATTTAACGTCATGAAATGATAATTTGATAACATTCAATAATACGCTCAATATTATTCTCTGGACACACAGAGATCATACTGTAACCACTCGAACTATTACTTTGAAAATAATTTTACTAATAAAATCAAAATAACCAGTAAACACAATTATAAATATTATTATATCTTTGAGTAAAAAAAGTAAAACATTTCGGAAATCGGTGTTCTAGGTTCAATTCTTTCGTTTTTTTGGCATCGTCTTACAAAAATTAAAAGTATTTTGCACTTTGTAAGTAGGTACCTAGTAGTGTTTTGTTTAATTATAAGAAGTCTTCCTTTGTAAAAAGTTTTTACTTTTTGGTTGCGGTACAAGTTCAGCGTTTCATAATAGAAAATATGCATGCAATAGTTTTATTTTTAAAATAATAGTAGTTTATGCAACGACCATATAAAAAGGGTTATTAAAACACGAGTGTGGGTTTATCACACGAGGCGTAGCCGAGTGTGATAATAGCATCACACGAGTGTTTTAATACCTAATTATATGCCGTTGCATACACTATTTTATCTTCACTCATACAGTTGAAATAAAATAAGTGGAAAAATAGTTAATTCCAATATGGCGGATATTCTCATTGCGTATTCAAATGACTGCGCAGCGCGCTCAAACATAGACAAAGATAAAAGCTGGCTCATTGACTTAAGTCAATGAGCCCGCGCCAAAAATTAAAAAGAAAAAGTGTGCTATAAAAATTAAAAAGTTATTTTATGATGTAGTTGTTTAAAAATCGAAGGAAAATGTTGAACTGTAATGGTTTTTTTTTTAAATTTTACCTATCCACGAAAAAAAAGTATGTATTTATGCATTCGTTTTTGAACTCATATTTGGAACATTACGTTGTGAGTGTAGATAAAATACTTATATACTTAGGTACTTACTTAAAAAAATCCTTCATCAGCGATCAAGTTTTAAAGCTTCAAAATTGACAACTAGAATGAGAAGTCCGATACGAACTCTGACGTCAAATCTTATGACCACAGAACACTTAGACTAGGCCTCAATGACACATCAGCAGCCTTAAAAAAAACAGCATTATTCGGAGAGGGACAGATATATTTGATTAAAACAGGTATATTTCGTTTGCTTTTCTATCAATTTTGATTCTAAATATTTTCACTGTTAGTAGGTAGGTATTACATTTTTAGATAAACTGTTGAGATACTAAATATTTTTTTTAAAGGAGTGAATAGAGTTTGATGAAACTTACACTGTTCCCTAAGTTAAAAGAAAGGAAATCAAATTCAAACGGTGTGAGTTAATACTACTAAATGATAAAGAACAATAGATTTAGGTATTGATGATGCCGATTTAAAGCGTTGAATATATTACTTAGGTAGATATAACTTGTACCTACTCACAGAAATTTAAATCGCTAAATCAAAGTACAAACCAAATACGCAAATATAAGCAATAGGTACAATCCACAAACAGACAGATTGACCTACTTTAATAACAAAATGCTACATCGATTTTGCTATTAATAATATTAAAACAATGCCAGGCACAAGGCAGCTATTCTAAATCTATTTTAATAGCAGAATTCGCGATTCGATATAATTTATAACTGGCTGAGAGCGAGACAGTTTTTATAACGGTATGATTTCAACGCCTATAGATATTTAAGTCCCTTTTTACACTATACTTACTCCATCGAGTATAGGTCTAGAAGTAGATACCTAATAAAACTAGGAGTGACGCGAGGCTTCCGGCGACTGGGACCGCAATTAACTAGGATCGCGGTCCCAGTCGCCGGATCCGTAAAAACTAAATATTTTTCTTCCGGCGACTGGGACCACTCATACAAAACTTAAAAAAAATCTATAATTAGTTAATTGCGGTCCCAGTCGCCGGAAGCCTCGTGACGCCAGGGTTGCGGATTTTGTTCGAAAGAGTTACCGCGGCCCTGGAAAGCAAAGGGCACTAGGAGAAGCACGGATGGGTTTTAGTCAGTAAGAGTCTGACACTCCCTTCCGCTCCGTCCAGAGCGGAAGGAGTCAAGGAGTAACGAATGACAAGGAAAACCTGACCAATATAATTATTAGGCAAGTGAAGTAGATGACAACAGCAGTGCGATTCTATGAACTTCTCATCGTGACAGCTTAAGTGAAGGGAAAATGAAGTGAGCTGTCAATCCGATACAAACAAGATGGAATGACATTTCACTTCATGCTCACTGCACCTAAGTGTACACGGTGAGGTGTTGACAGAGGCAAAATAGATTGAGTAAAGTTTACACTGAACTCAATGAAGGTTATCACTTAAATAGACAGTCAAATAATTTTTACTTGAGGATAAATAGGCCGCCTGGCCGTGTGTCATGCTTTTGTATAGAAAACTAGCTTTTACCCGCGACTTCGTACGTGTATATCCCGTTGTTTCCCGTTCTCTTTGGAATTCCCCGTATAGCATAAAGCCTTCCTCATGAATGTGGCTATCATATAATATACAAAAAGAATTTTCAAAATCGGTTCAGTAGATCCAGAGATAACCCCCTACAACCTCACAAACTTTACCTCTTTATAATATTAGTATCTAATAGATATGTGAATCCTGCAACATTTGTAAAAGTATAAAGTAGATAAATATTAATTAATGATACTAATACCGGCAAAATTGTGCTGTATGGTCTCATTGCCTGACGAAAGCATTTTACATACCAATTTACCAATTCCAATAAAGTAATAGACACAGATTTTTTCAAAAGAACAACCACAGGAAAAATATTCACAGTGAGTCATAGCACAAAATAATAACGATATTACACCGTGGTAATCAATAAGAGCTAGTTTAAAACAAGCGAGTAATAAAACACTATTATTTAGGAACACGTGCCGATCGGTAGCCAAGTATCCAACCGGGATTATGTAAAGCGGCGTCTACGCTAGGCGAGTCGAACATCGCCGAACATTCCCGAGCACGAACGAAGCACAGCACTATGCGATTCTTAGTAACTAAATTATAAATAGTATTACGAGTTTTATGTTAATTGAGTAACCTACAAACTAGATACGAGCCAAAAACCGAGGTCGCGTGACCATTCGCGCAGAATGGGGAATTCTCGCGCATTCTCGTGGATATCCGGCTACTGTCGCCTCCGTCGGTGGAATCCGTGGGAAGTAGCATGAAGGGGAGCAGAGAAGTAAAACATCTAGCCTAGACAACTGAACGTCTTCTATAACATCAAGGTGCAGTACGCGCGCCTTTGTGATTGTTAGAGACGAGGCGAAATTGACGTTTCCCAAGTGCAGTACACGTGCCTTTCTGAGAGACGAGGCAAAATTGACGCTTCCCTCCATTCCGTTCCACATCAATATAAATTGAGGGATTTTATTTTTAGTGGATGGGAAATCATCTAGGAGCGGGAGAAACCAGACTTACTAACAAAAAACACACCCGTGGCCCTTCAACGTTCAAATGCCCTTCGAATTTCAGAGCCGCGGTAACTCTTTCGAATATAAAATATCTATTCGAACAATTCCGGAACTCTGGCAGGCATTGGTCCTTGCGTCAAACTATGTTTACATCTCTTTGAAACTGAGTCTCGTGTAGGTACTTATACTTTTATTTGTGTAAAAGAGTTGCGTCAGTAAAGCATTATTATATTATCTATGTTCTATACATATTTTCTGTTTTTCGGCTGTTATGATGATGATATTTTTTACTCGTGTCGAATTCGTGCTGCTATCGTGAACGGCTCGCCTATCGTGGACACAGCTTTAGGCAGAAGGTCGACAGATCTTTGCCCGTCTGCGCCCGCGCACCCATTCATAACAGCTTTTATTTTTAAAACAAAAACGACGCAATATATATAATATCATGTTTTTTTTACTGGACTTGCTTCATTGGGATAGTTGTCGCATGTATGAATTTCAAGCTTGGTGCTTTCGATTTTTGTTTATTATCAGCAACCATAGCCTTACGGCTCGGCAATGCCTCTTCCTGCTTGTCAATATTTTTCTTAATATTTTAAGTAAGATTGTCTCTGACTCTAATATAAAAATATTATAAAATTACTATCAGCTGCTACCTGGCAAAGGGCCGCGGTAACTCTTTCGAACAAATTCCGCCACCCTGGCAATTCTGGTTACCCTGAATCAGTCAATTTTAGGTCTTAAATAATTCTAAAACCACAACAAACAAAAACATTTTTCGTTGCCTTGAACAAAAACAATTTCATTTATGGCAAACCCATAAAACAACAGCATCGTTTATGGTAGTCATTAACTTCAAAACATTGAAAAACACACGTCAGTCTTTATTTACTACTGCAAATATCTAAATACGGAAGGCAGATTTGCGTGTATTGACTTGAATGAATTTACCTGACTGTAGGTACCTATATTCATATTTTCTTTTTTTATTCAGACTTTATGGCATCTAATTGTTATCTTTCCACCAGCCATGGCCAGCTACTTTCTACAACGTCTACAACATTAACGGCCATTATCATCATCATGCTTGATCATACTAGATCCACCTAGGTACTGCTAGGATTTGGCCTCCTTTCTTCTCAGCCTTGCTTGTTAGCTGTCCTTCCCTCTATAGGCGCAGGTTTGACCTAAATATCACCTGATGAAAAGTGATGATGCTCGTGGCTTAATAATAACAGCCGCACGGGTCGATCTTCAAGGTTAAGCAACGCTTGCCGGGATCGGTCTGTGGGTGGGTGTCTTTCTTAACATACCGAGATTCCTCCGGGCCTCGGAAAACACTTAAGCCGTTGGTATTGTTAGGGAGGTATACCTTAAGATGCTTGGCGAACCCAAGGCGAACCGAGCACGAATGGGGACTGAGCGAGCTCTTTCAAGGCTGTGACTGGCTGTGAGCTTGTCTACGCTGCATGAATGCGTCTACTTTGACATTTCTCCAGTTCACCTGTTATACGTATCTGCCTTACTCTCCAGGCAATACCTACAGCAGTGCGATTCTGTAAACATGTAGAAGTGAACACTTCGGCGGGGCGCACGACGGGTGAGTTGTCAAACCATACAAATAAGATGGAATGACAGCTCAGTTGTCGTTCACTCCGCCTAGGTGAACACCGTGAGATGTCGACAGAATCGACCGGCAGGCGTGAATCTATTTAACTAGACTCACTAGAATATTATTGAGATCGTTATCGTAGACCGTAAAGTTCGCCGATGCAACTCATTGCATAAAGTTCAATAAATAAATATCCGATGAAGATCTGCCTATATAAAATCGATGACTAATCAGCCTCTTGCTGTAAAGGTGGATGAACGCGTCAGAGGCGCCTGCGGTGCGTTCACCCCGTGCACTGTCCAACGTAGTAAGGTTGAACTATATTAGTACTATTGTGTGCCTACTATTAATATTACTGCAGGGGCGTATTTAGGGCGGATGCGTGGGGTGTAAAGAAAAATTGGTGCATGAAAAAAATTGGCTGGAACACATTTTTGTATTTTAATCAAAATTGTTGCTATTCTGTGTTCTAACTCAATATTTTTGTAAATGATAATACCGACATTACCTATAATTTTTCAGAAAATAACGTTTAGATAATGTAAGACGATGATTGGGTCATGCAATTGTAATGAAATGAATCTAACAAAGTTAAACTTTTTAATTGGCATCAAAACTATAAATTGACCAGCTTATACAAACACAGCCTCCAAAACTTTACTAAATACAAAATTAACATACGAAATTAGGTTGATTACCATTGAAAATTAACTAAACAAGCCAAACTCATGCCGGATACAAAAATATGTAAACAAGATACAACAAAAACGTTGAACACATGTTGGTCAGACTAAACAATGGACAGACACTCCAAAAATCGCAATGTCGTGCTCAACACGCGTTTTTTACGTCTTGACTTGCTGCCAAAAAGATGCATGACGCATTAGTGGGTGCACTCCTAAGTTTATTATTGTTTTTTTTTTTATATTGTCGCTATAGAACTATCGAGAATCGTAATAAATTAGCCTGACAAATGTGTTGAAGACAGCTTTTTTTGCCAGATTCGCTATTTGTAGATTTAATTTATTGGCTCGATGAAATAAATTGCATCGTGATTGAGCAATGACGTCTAATTGTCACACCTAATTTGCTGTGTGATTTACTGAACTAGATATTACATAGGACCTATGACATTGCTGAGGTGATGAAGTAATTTTCCTATCTAGTATCTTATCGACAGTGTAAATGTCACTACATATTTACGCGAGCATAGATTTTGCTTGCAATCTACGATAAAGCCTCTAGTGGACGACGACGCGACGCGAGAAGTGCCCGAGCCTCGAACCCCGTTTCTCCATATAAAATATTCGTTGACGTGACTGCCATAGTAACAGTCGAAGCTGAGGCTAAGCATACAGATTGGCTCGTAGGATAGCTAGAACACACACCTGTATAGGGTTTAACTGTGTATTTATCTTTAAGACCGTATCTACACTACACACCTAGGTCCGTAATTCCGTATTTATTTATCGCGATGAGATTAAAATTACCTACTTTATTCATTCTAAATGGTGCATTTTATCAAAAGAAGATACAACTCGTAATCAGGTTAATTACAGATAGGGACAAGTATATCCGCAAGACAAAGCAACTGTAATAACAACACACAATAATAATTGATTTTATTTTACAAAAACAATAAAATTGTTTTTAGCAGTAAAAACCAAGACGATTAGTTATTAGTACTTATTAGATTAGTAACCAAATTCAAAGAAAGTAAAACCACTATATCAGTAACAAATCATGCATCATGCCAAATCATAATATCGAAAAGGAAACATACAGAGGTGACCACAGCACCGTGTCATTGGCAATTCAAAGTGTGGTTGAACACATGTGCCAATAAGATAGTAGATAAAGAAGTTATAAAGGTCGGTAGACCACGTGAAGAGTACTAGGATTCTACTGGTTTCAGTGTTGATAACAGTTATAAGCAATCTCGATTACTACATACTACATCTTTGCTAGACCAAGAAGGCCATTAGCTATCTAAGAGGTCAGCAAATTCAAGGGACTGATGAAGCAATCACGATAGTGATCAGGCGTGGGATTTCAAGGTGTATATTCTGTTCCCGTCGTGGATTCACCTGGCCTTGATTCCTTAAACCCTTTCAACAGGGTCAGGCTATAGGTTGAAGATAATGGGTTTACTATTTTGTCACTTGGAATCTTATGGACGGTAATCGCAGATATTAACCAACATAATCAACTTTTTAGACGTGTAAAAATATTCTTGAATTGGTATAATATTATATCATCCTTGAGGGACTCCAATGCTGCGTAGTGCAGAAGCACTCTTCTTATTCTTCAGAATATTGTTATAATTCTTGTTTATTATCTTTACAGAGATCGAGCCACCATTCCCCTGCCGCGAAGTCTCAATCAAAAGAAGTACAGATGTCAATGAATTTTACGAAATGCTCTCTGAGATCGGCAGGTGAGTTTATCAAATGTGTTACTCAGACCACAATAAGTGTTGGTTGAACACATAAAATGTGTTTGAACAATGATTATGACGATAAGGTATCGCAATTGTATTTGTTGGACATGTCAATTTGCATGTAGTAAGTAGAAAGTATACAAAACTAACAAAGACTCTTTACAGTCAGTATGTGGGCTGTGGAGTTGTTGACTTAGAGATAGTGATCGCAGTAGGATATGGTCGATAAGTGATTGTTGTGACTATGAATGTGGTTTTAAGTAGGCTAGATACAAAATACCGTAAAGATAAACATACTTCTTTCTACAGTGGTTTAAATACATGCCAACTGCCAAATATAGCCTAATAGGCTAGGTTAGTTTCCAGTTTTGTCCAAATCATCCGTTCTTGTAGTCGAAATAATTCATTCCAATATTGCAATTTTAAATTCTTCCAAATAAAATCATCGCTCAATAGCGAATGACATTATTTTCCTAGGAAGTTCTCCACGAAACGTTGCTATAAATTTGAAACATGGCACATTCATGCGAAGACAATGCCAGTACCATACGTAATCATTTTATAATTAGATCCCACTAATTTTAATGTCGGAATCGATAGTCCAATCGCGTATACATAAAGGTACCCTCGTTACATGACTCATACACATTATAAAACAGGTGGAAACAATAATTGAACTGTAGCTATATACGATTCACTTACTAGTTTATTAACATTCACTTATCGACTTGAATCCGTAGAGCTTAATGTATGATGTCCGTTACGCAACATTTCTCCATCTGAAAGGGTTTCGTTCGCCATGGAATTAATCTCACCATTGTAATGGTTTCCTTTATCAAAAGACGTATACGTAATTCATTTTCTTAGATCAGCATTCGAATCTATTAAAGGCACTTTGTCGAGATTGTTCTTTCATAAATCTTCGGGATGCTTTTGTGTTGTAACTGACATTCAGACAAATCTGATTGGAATCAATGTCGATCTTTGGATTCTTAGGAAAACTCGAGAAAGATGAATATGATCCGCTTCATTATTCTTGTCTCAATGTCATTCTTAGTAATTTTACTATTCTAGCCAAATGGAATCATCTCCTCAAGTTGAGTGATTTGTAACCTCCAAATATTTCTCGCATATTTTTTTAATAAGTACTCATTTTCGTTTTTATTTTTACAGAGGCAAATTCGGAACTGTATACCTCTGCCGAGAGAGAAGCACTGGGCTAGAGCTTGCAGCCAAACTGGTGTCAGTTAGCAGACGGGATGAGAGACGGAACGTAGAACGGGAAGTTGATGTGATGAGGAGGCTGCGACACCCTAGGCTCATACAGCTATACGATGCCTACGAATGGGGGAAATACATGTGTGTTGTACTGGAACTGTAAGTACCACTCAACTTGAAACTAATACTGGTATGATAAATGATAAAAGAAGAATGTTTGAAATGTTATTAACTGCCGGCACTTCAGCTGCGAGTCATTTGATTGCATGAATGAAATCATGCAGGTAGGTACTCAAATGATAACACCGATGTTGTGAATGATAGAAAATGATTCTGAATGCTTTTATTACATTATTATAGAACTTATTATCTAATGTTGTTCATTCTCCGAAAATAAAGTCTTGCGTGACGCATTCTATTTAGATAATCAGCGGATGTGAAATTTTATATTATTTTCATAATATTCTAATTAGTTGTAACAGCAGTCACTTGATCATTTCGAAAGTCAACAATGCCAAGAAATCTACCCACGGCTGTCTATACGGCGTGGGACATACCAGATGCGTGTTTATCTAATTTAATTCATCGACCTTTCTTTTATATAAATACTGGATGTACGCAAATAACGAAATTATCACAGCATCTCACGATACTTGAGGAAAAACTAGTAGAGGGGCGACGATTCTAAAGCTTCCGTCATTCGGATTTATTTGTATCGTTCACCGTCCACTAGCTTCGCACAGGAATTTATTTTCGTAATAGTTATTTATCATACATACGACGTAGGTGGCAGCGGATTCATTTGTACAAACATGTTCGTTGCATTTCGATTTTGCCAGTTCATTCAAACGGTAGACTTCGCGTTGAGTCATGCTCGCAAAAGCTGGACAATATCAGGTTATGTTTGACTCCGACGATGTGGGTTAAGGACGCCCGTAATTTTGACGTGCCGGAATTCTAGGCCATTTGTTTCCATTTATCATTTCACAAAATGATCTTAAGTTTGCATTATTTATCACCATTTGCTGTCACTCCCCAACTTATTCGTGCAATGTCTTCATTTTTTTCAGCTTGTCAGGTCGTAGATTAATGGAAGCATCTGTTCGCACTGAAATCATCTTTGTTTTAAAATTTCTGAAGGGCACGCTAATGTGCCTAAAAATATGCACCAGAAAGTATTCGTTGGCAAAATTCAATACTGACTTGATTGGTGTGCAGCTTAGTCTCAAGACATTGAATATTTTATAAACAACGTCGAAAATACATCATTATCTCTGTTAGAGGACTGGCTGTCATCGCTTTTAATTAAAGTATTTTTCACTACAGCGGAGTTTCCTTCCTGTTCTTGACGAAGTCTCCTATAAATAGTGATTATGAATAATCCAGGTGTAATTTGGTCGGTCGTTGACAGACCAAGTGAGCTGACAGGTGCGACAACGCCCGTTACACATTAATTATGGAATTTTCACTTTTACACCGTGACGTCATCATCATAGTAAATAGTTTGATACGAACTCATCTGGATACTACGTCTGTTCTATTTATCGAAGTAGAACTAGAAGCGGCTGTTCATCATAATTCAATTCTGATGATGCTTTAATTCGTATGACTAAAGTACATTGTTTCTTAATTGATAAAATTAGTCAAGCAGTCCCTCATTTAATGCAAATTGCCCTGGCATTCCCAAAATGAATGACACCCACAAGTGAAATCACACGCATAATTATAGCAGTAAAACATATTATGTCAAATGCTTTCATATGAGACTGCGTTTAGTTACAAACTTTTTGTACATACATACGTAAATCAGATCAGTGACATGTCAAAAAGGTGAAAGTCAGTCGAGAGATGAGTCACAAGAAACTGTGTAGTATTACTTTACTATTGGAAAGTAACACAAATGTACAGTTAAGCAAACATGAGGTGGTTTTCTTATCGCCTGTTCTGCGGTTAACCGCAATGATTAGGTACGGGAATCGCACGGCACAGTCATTGTAGGTCTTGTCAACTTCGTTTAATTTGGAGATACCCAAATAAGGGCCGTTGCGGTAGGAAAAAACGATTACGATGCCTTTTTTTTGGTTTAATTTGGTATATTAACGGTCGGATTTAATAGCTTGAGGTGATTCCGATTGTAATCATATTATATTTTATTGGAAAATTTACCCGTTCTTGTTATGCGCTAAGTATTCCTCAACATTTCCGTTTTTAAGAGAAAAAAAAACAAGAAAAATAACAAATATTCACATGCAATTTATGCACCCACCCAAACAGTCCCAAATGAGGCCCTGGCAAAAACAACACATTAAATTCAAATATGAATAAAAAAGTTGTTAAGTACATTACTCAATGTGTAAAATTCCTCTCTATCCTCCACTCTGAATCCGAACCCTGAATGAACCTATCTTGAATACCGTCTTTGTCTTCCTCCGTGACGCATATCCTGGTATAAAAGCGCGCCAAAGCGTAACCCGTAAATGGCGACGGCTACTCCACAGATACAGTCGAATGAGTCGTGGCGTCAAACCACGTCAGACTCTGTAGTTACGGCGCATAGTTGGCGTTCGGCCACGCGACGCCATTCTATCAAAGTTGAGAGGGCTGTTAGTTGTCATCGCTAAAACTAGTTTTAAGTTCTAATAAGAAGTTTTTTTTTATCAGTAAGAAACATAATTTGGAAAGTTCTAAAATAACTATAAGCATAAGTAGGTAGGTAGGCACCAATGTGCCTATGCTGAGGTATATTTAAAAAAAAAAACTCACAAACTACTTAATTACTCTTCTTTGCATCGAGCAAAAATCGGTTAAAAATAATCCAAAATATGGCGTTTTGTGTTAAAAAAAAAGAAAGTGATACTTAACTTTGATGAATTTAGTGCATTAAATGACAATTATTTTAGGCATGCAACACCGGTAGATCGGTATGTCCCACTGATTCACAAGAGTATGTTATCTTATCGTAATCATCTTAAAAGGTTTCCTGTGTTACGATAGCTTAATGTACTTACCTGCTTATTTTCAAGATTTATTGACTACTCTTGTTTCTATTTATTATTCCCAAATTCTTACGTTATCACGTCATAAAAAAACCAGTAGTAGCGAATGAATTTAGTCCAAATAGCTCAAAAAAAAATATCCTTATCCACTCGCCAATCTATCGCTGTACCAAATTTCATCAAAATTGATTCAGAGATTAAGACGTAAAGCGTAACATACAAACAAATTCACTTTCGTATTTATACTAGACTTATTCGAAACTTAGGATTTATTTTACTTTTGAAATTTCCCTCCAACCCTAAATCAAACATTGAGCAAACCTGCCAATCGGTCGTCGTACTCCTGTGTTGACATGTCTATTACATTCCTAACTCTGCCTAAATCTTCCCGTCTCGACAGATGTTCTGCCAAATGTCTATCTTCACATTAAACATGTGACCAAACACAATTTATAATTACATAATTTCCTTTTTGGCCATACAGACATGATATTATTTTTAAAAGTTGGCAACCCTGTGTCAAGTGGATGTGTTCTGAAAATGATTAACATAAAGACGAAACGAAACTTAAATATCTTTTTTATTTTATTTTTATTTGAATCTCGTGACTTTTGGCTAACTCTTTTTATAACTACTTATTACGTTTACGCCAAGGATATTTTTTTTCTAACAATATTATTTTCTGAATCACACTCATGACTTGAGACACTTTTCTGTATTGGGTTTTGGTGCACCCTTGCTCATGTGCCTTGTGTATTGTTTGAGCTTTCAACACTTGCAATATTACCTATGATGTTTATTGTTAGGTATGTGAATACCGTGCGTTAAATACGGAGTTTGTGATAATTCACAAAACTCACCACGATTGAGGGATGGCGATATAGACCGAGACGTAACGCACCGGATCAACTCAGGGTGGATGAAATGGCGACAGGACACTGAAACAACTTGCGACCCACTGATGCCTCTCAAGTTAAAGGGGAAAATCTATAAGTCCGTGATAAGACCTGTCGCAGGTACTACCTACTGTATGGATCAGAATGTTGAGCTGTGAAAAAGACGGATGAAAAAAGATTACATGTCGCGGAGATGAAAATGTTAAGATGGATGTTTGGAGTAACGAGAACTGAAAAAGTGAGAAATGAGTACATTAGAGGTAGTTCGCCAGTGAGAGGGATGAAACGCATTGTAACTGAACAGAAAGGAAAGAAAGAGTTATGAATATAAATGTGGATGGATGGAGAGGGAGAGGGAGGCCAAAGAAAAAATGGTTGGACTGTGTGATGAGTATTATGAAAGAAAATGGAGTTAGTGATAGCGTGACGGCTGACAGGACAGATTGGAAGAAAAATACGTATTGCGTCAACTCTAAGTAACATGGGATAAGGGCAGGAAAATGATAATCACAAAACTCACCACCACACACAGCAACAACTGTTAACCACTAGTTTTCTTTCAAAAACATCGGAAATACTTGACAAAACCGAGTCAGTCTCTTCTCTCAGAGACACGAGAAAGTATAACTTTGCATAACTTTCGATATCTCAAGAACACCATCACAAAAACTATTAATGTAAACACAGATATTGATGTTAGGACATTGATTGATCGTCCAAAGCCGTTAACTTTGTTTACAACTACGTACATTAGTTGGCTATAATGACGTACGGCAAAAACGGACTTTCATACAATATCGTTTATGTATTCGGCAGCTCTTAATCTGTTTACATATCCGAGCTATGTACCTAACAACCGACGCTTCTGTTTACGTCAAAACTACGCCAAGCGAGCCATAAATTCGAAAACCTTAACAATGACGTCACGGCGAAAAAACAAAAAAAAATGGTCAGAGAAACAGCTGTTGACGTTCCTTCCATTCAAACATTCTAATTTTAAATGTAGATGACGTTACATCGAGAGAAATAAACATAATGTTTTGGTAAACGGAAAAATCCGACGTTGATGCTTCATAACTCGCAGATAGTCGATTCAGGGTCGCCAACATGAAAAAAAAGTTAGTAGCGTCTCAGGAATTTGCGTATTTTTAGATGCAGTATGGGTCAAGGAAAGAATTTTGCCGAGCTCGCTTTGGATGTAGATAAACATAACGTCCTTTACGAGGACACATCTCAACTAAACTTGTCTGATAATCAAAGATCTTCAATAAAAAGTCTATAAAATACTTCTTTCAAGCTCTCTGTACCAAGAGCTGTAATAATTTTTTGGACATATATCTGCCGTTTGTTTATTTTGGCATCAGACAACATTCCTTTACACAGTCTGTACAATTTGGAATGAAAAGCACTTGTGCAAATCACAGCCGGAACGTAACACGTAAATAATAATTAATGTCGCTGTTAAATAAATTTATTTCGACGGTTTACAACTTTCTGTACGATCTTATTGGTCAGATTACTTTATTCATAAAATAATTTAACTTAATTCGACGTTTTTTGTTGAGACTAAAATTGTAGACGACAATAAAATTGCTAGATAGTTTTTATAATTCAATGAAATATTGTTAATATTTATTGTTATTATTGTGCGACTGCCTACTTCATTATTATAATAATCTAGCCCAAACTGACCCAATGCTGGGCGAAGACCTCCCTCCATAGCCTGCCAGGATTGCGGATTTTGTTCGAAAGAGTTAACCGCGCCCTTGGAAAGCAAAGGGCACGGACGGGTTTTAGTCAGTAAAAGTCTGACACTCCCTCCCGCTCCACCCAGAGCGGCAGGAGTCATTTGATGACTTCCCACCCATAAAATAGGCCTCCCTACATTATTTCCACCATTCCCGGTTCTGTACCACTTCTTGTCAATTCCTCAGGAAAACTTCTAAATCGTCCCGCCATCTCCTTCGTGCTCTGCCACGGCCCTGGCTCGCAATTTCAGGGCACCAACATTGTGTTCTAAGGGCCTCGATGGGCATGCCCAGCCCAGTCCCATTTAAAAACTTTACCTTCATCCTTGAAAAATCTAGTGCAAACCAATGCAAGACTAAAGATATTATGAAAAGAAGACAAATACGCAAATCTTTCCCGAAGGATTCCTCAAATGCTCATGAATGATTGATTCCCAACAATTTCAATCGTCTATTTCTGCATCCACATTAGGTTCTAAATCAAAGACTCTAAATAGCCGAGCATCCATTAAAGTCCCCTTACTATTTACGTTGGCTCCATTCAGTTGCACGTGCAGTAAACCCAGCTCTTAGTTTAGTTCTCAATTATTTAGCCATTGGGATACATTGTTTGAAACCTGTCTGTCTGTTGGACACTCAGAATAAATGGTCCGGCCATTTGTTACAAATGGAAGCGTAGAAGCTGCACGTTTCTGGGTACTTAACTACATAGGGTTTAAAACAAAGATTTGAATAAATTGATACCTATAGTCTCGTTTGAACAGAAGAAAATTATATCTAGGACTTCTGAGACTACCAGGTCCCATTGAAACCTCAATATTTTATTGAGATTTTTTTCTGGGTAAAAATAAATGATTACTTATTGAAAAAAAATGATTTTAAATACCCGTCAATTCGGTTATCAAAAAATATTGGACACGCATTATTAATATTATTTTAATCAGTAAGAAAAAACATTAAAATCCTGAACTTTAATGTAGGCCGTTTATTATTTTTGTAGATATAATATTGTGTCTGGCTGGTGGCTTGAGACTTGTGATGTCCAGCTATGTAAAAACTGTACCAAGGCGTGACGTTAGGGGAAATTGCGACGTACAGTGCATTCTATCGTCTTAATTTTTTTAGTTTACTTACGTGACAAAAGAAAAAATATGTTTCCAAAACTTCACAATCCCCTTTTGGACCTTGCCAATTTATTTACCTAGACACTCAAAAATGGATTCATTTGCTATTGATACAGTCATATTATTTCCATTGACACCCACGGCAAGAGACCGTGCGTTCTATTTTTAGATGATGCTATTACACGATTTATGAACAAAAGATCAAGCATTCCAAGCATAAGGCAGTATGCACATTAGAAACAAAACCGTTTTGTCCAACGTTGACAGAATAGGAAAATCGGAGGAACGCGGAACATATCGTGACGGCAGTTTGAAAGAGGTTGGTTACTATAGAAGTATAGTGGAAGGCTTAAAAAAAGATAGGTATATGAAAGAAGACATTCCGTGCAAATCCCAAATACATAGGGGTAAGGGCAGAGGAATGATGGATGAGGCAGAATGTAATAGTCCTGTGACAAAACAGGATTTCCAGTACATTTACCTGATTGTCTGATAAAAAGATGATTCCGTGCTTCGGAAGGCACGTATAAGCCGGTGGTCCCGGCCGCCAAATGGCGGTTGTCAAACCATGTCAGAGGCCCTTGAGGCGGTTTAGAAACTCTGACACTAGGGTGTGTGGGGTCGTTAGACCTTACTACCCACACGAAGGAGAAGAAGAAGTACATTTTATGAACTTTGACCCGCCCAGGCGTCTCATCTGTTTATATGAGACGCCTCATCAGGTAAGGTCTGCTTGAGACGGTATTGTCAAAACTATCCATACAAATCAACCGTGTCACAATTTACTCATAGAAATTGTCGGCCCGTGAATATTCTGACTATGGCTTGAGCTCAGTGCACACTGCGCTGGCACGAGTATAATTAGTAAACTACGTATCTTGTCTTTGATGATAAACTTGACTTAGTATGTGCATAGCCAAAGCCACGTCACGTTTTGTAGGCACAGTTACCTAGCACCCCTGACTAACGTACCCGACGCGAGTTTAATAAGCCGTTTAATCGCCTAGGTTCTTCATTTAAATGCGCCGATTTTTCAGCAACCAAGTGACATCTTTTGTTCAATATCGTTTACTGACTTGTTCAATGAAAATGGCTCAGACATACACCTCATGTATTTATGAGGAGCCTGGCTCTGAATCGAATGGTTTATTTACTGTTGTCTTGAGCATCCGACACCTACATTCTACGGTTATGTTTCTGTTTTACATTAGGTATTATTTTTATGCTTCAATTGAGGATATGGTTGGCGGTGTATCGTCCAGTACATTGCAAATTAATACAAAATGTTCTGACCTAGTAACGCCAATGTCGTACGACTATTGTTCACACTATTTTGAATTTTTATTGCGAAAACTACGTATCGGACGTGCTACTGCAAATAACATGGATTTTTATACGTTTGGTATAAAGCCGTGTCCAATTTAAAACTATGTTCATTTTATGCAGTTTTTATGTCTTGAGTTGACGAAGGCTTCTGTAAAGTTTTATCATCTCCAAGATTTCTCCAGCTTTCGTCTGATCGTCATTAAACACAGTAGCTATAAAACATTGACCTCTAAAGAGCAATGAAGGCGTGAACCAATATTGCATTACAAAAAGCTCTAACCAGGACTTTAGTGAAAGTGTGCCAGCGCCAAGTCGTATATACGCTTCAAAAGCCGTTCAGTTTTATAGCTAATTTCGCGTTTACGGCTATTGTTTAAATTATATTGTTTAGTAAACAAAACAAACTAGGTAACGTTAGATATGGATGTGGCTTTACATCCACATCTAACGCCTACATGCTTAACCATCGTTTAAACATGCTTTTAGCAATCAATGCAAAACCAGCTCGCTTTTGAAGTCTCAAGGGCTGTTGCCAGGTACTCAATGGTTCATCATCATCCACAGCCCGACTTCATTCACTCTGAGCGTAGGCCTCTCTTTTGACACGACTGCCCAAGAAAAGGAGTGTTATTATGTGATACTCTCCACGTTCCTGTGCCAGCCTCATTCAGATTCTACCCGATGCGATGGTAACTATGACTTCGACCCATATTGCCACCAGACGACGGTTCTTACTAAATCCAAAAAAGTCTACAACCCTGCCTAAAGTGCCCTAGCTCCACCCCTCCCCCTCCAGAAGAATTTGAATCTTTTGGAATCGAAAATAAGTTCAAAAAACTTAAATTTAACAGGACAACAACCTTATCCTGTTCTCCGAAGCAAAAAATCCCGTCTCTTTTCAAACACAAAGGGGATACAGTCATCGTTAAAATAAAGAACAGTTAGTCGCACTCGCCACTTCGCACGCCTTTCCGAGACATTGCTAAAGCACTATTAACGTATTCGTGCACGTGTAGCTCAGAACGTGGTCGAAATAGCGTCGTGACGACCCAAACGGAACTTCGAAACACCATTTTAAAGTAAAAACGTTAACAGCCAAGCAAAGGAAGATTACGGACTGGTTTCGGTCCAGGAATGCGGTTTCAAGAATGCATTAAGGCAGCTTAGGGCGATTTAATGGTCATTCTGGATTTGGAGTTCGAAATGTTGGGGTTTCTGTGATATCTCCCGAAAAGAGATAATGTTCCTGCTCGGGTTGGTGACCGCAGAAAGGCCTACCGGTCGCATTCTGGGCCTTGTCGTTTAGACAGCGATGCCGTGGGTCGAATCAAAAATATCACATTATGCTACTCAGGATCATATAACAACGTTTTTAAAGCCAGTTTACATCGATAAACACGAAATAAACGGCCTGAAATCAACCTTCAACACCTCTATTGAGTTTATTTTGGCGCCAACGCACACGTCGGTCGGTAGATGCTAATTTCGATCATCTTATTTTTTTGGCAACCTTACCCAAAGCACGCTTCAGTCGTGCAATTTGTAGTTTTTCTATATATAAAAAAAACGTATTTTCTTGTGTTACGTCTGTTTTGAAGAGGCAGTTTTTGGTGATTTGCGTAGGCATTTGTTATTTATTTATTTTTCGTTGCTGTTACAACAGTTTGTTTTGAATTCTCGTAATTTTAAGGAGGAAGCTGAAGATAATAATGAGTTGATGAGTCAGACATAGCTTGAATTCTAAAACTGAGGAGCCGGCCATTCTGGTCTTGTGATAACAAATGCACTTTGTATTGATAGTGCATAATACTCCGCTTCCTTTAACGGCGAACCGAGCTTCAACGTGCATACCAAGAAATAAGGGACTACTGATTTTGGAGACCTATCTTTGGGCTTCAATAATGCGGAAGGCGGAAAGCCAGTCGGTGTCGTCAAATTGGGAGAGGTCCAGAAATTACTCAGCGTTACGAATGAATGACTAATGGACCTTCTGGGGAAGACTCCAAAGCAGAATTGTCTATTTCCCCATCTTGTAGCCATAGCGAGGGGTAGCATTTTTCTTGGAGATGTAACGTTATGTTATAGGAGATATAATCTTGCTGAATTAAAATAAATAACTTCTCTAATTCTGAGACTACCAGCAAAACTATAGGGAAGGAGGTTAGTCTCCTACTTAATTTGACCCAACCTGCCCCAAACAGATGGGGCATGATGAGTCAGCCAAAGTAGGTCTAACCTTTCTGCAAATTGAATTTTTGGACCCTTTTTTTTTCATCCAAATCTAAGCTTTTCCATATTTTTTCACTAGTGATGTCATAAACCGCAGTTTGTGACTGTTTTATGAGTTTGAGCTGTTCAACGCCAAATAATATCTGTAATGGCGTCGGTTTTGCTTGTCCATCGATACGATCGTAATTCGATGCTTTGAAAGTTTTTTTTTCTGGAGAGCTGGTTAAGTTTACTATTATGTAATTAGGTTCTCAAGTCGGCGAATGCTATAATTTTGAGTTTTGGAAGATTTCCTACAAATAATGATTTGGTCGACATACCTAAAGCGAGTCATAAATGATTATGGGAAAAATTTGTTTGTTTTGTAAATTGGGTAAATTGGTAATAACACTTTTTCACGACAAACTTCTTCAGTCAGTAAACTAGACGAGGCCGGTATTTTCTATGCTGACTGCCCTCATAGATAATACACTATTACAACAGCTAATCTGCCCTGAGAAGAATCACCGAAACAAACTCAGATGTCATGGTCTCTAATAACGCCCATACAACCCATACTGGATATTTTCTGTTAAAAGTTTTAACCATCATAGTCCTTTTCCATCAAGGCAACCGTTGCTTGCAAATGTCTTATCTTATAGCATGACTGTACCTGTGTACTGTAAATTTAACTTATGTGCGACCTGATCCAAGATTTTCTCAATTATTTCCAGCATTACCGGTGGGGAGCTGTTCGAACGCGTCATAGACGAAGACTTCGTGCTGACGGAGCGAGCATGCACGGTGTTCATGCGACAGATCTGCGAGGGCATCGAGTTTGTGCACCGCCAGAATATCCTGCATTTGGACATGAAGGTACGTTGAGACTGGACAGTAGGTAATTGTTTATAGTACGCAACTATACCACATACACTGACTGAAGAGCATAAGACCCATTCTTGTATCTGGCGCAATACAATGTTTTTAAATATTGTATTGCGCCAGATGCAAAAATTTTGGATTTTAATAAGAGGAGTTATACAGTTATACAGTTCATAATCGTTAAGGGTTTCTTATGGACGTCACTTTTCATAGCCTTTAAATTAGAAAACCTACACTATTTTTTCAAAGAATTAGTATAGGTGCTATAGGCACCTATACTAATTCTTTGAATAAATGAGTGTAGGTGTGTAAGAGCTAAAAATAAAACCTTTAGCAGGTCTTTCAAACGTGATCTTCTTGGGTAACGTTTAAAAAAGTGACGTATCCTAGACGTATCTAAATAATTACATGTGTGCAATGGAGAGGAGTTTTTCTAATTGAATGACTAAGATCTGTAGTAATAAAATGATGTCATGTCATGTGCTCAGGATCTTTCGATATTTCATCATCTGGTGACACTAAAAGATATTCAATGTCTCTAGAGTATTTTTGTCCATCCACGATGGAGTTAACCAGAGCGTAACCTTCCCAGATAGTTTCCAATCGTTTTATAAAACGATGAGAAGATCAAAAAAGATATGGTGACAATGCCTACCTACACTCCCATGAGTACAGCTTAGGTTCTCCGGAGACAGTGCGTAAATTTTAAGTACCTTATAAGTACATAGCAAGATCATTAAAAGTAATCAGATTTTTATTTATTTTTGTTCGACCATGTTCCGTAGGTACATAAAAAAAGTAATCACAGTCACTCTTTTCTAAGGAGAAGAAGAAGTCTATAAGGAAGAAAAATGTACATTGTCTCCGAAGTACTTAACCCTGTTTATTGAAGTAATTACTTCCAACTCCCATGATTAAAGTCATAAGAAACTGCAAAATCGCTTCACCCTTGACTCCAACAATAAATACAGACGTAACTCCGTATGTACAAATAATAAAGTAAATAAAGAAACGATTACATTGTTCAGCTGTTGCGGTACCGCCATCTTGGTCCGCTTCCAACTAATAAATCAAAATGGCGGAAAAAAGCGCGCGAATTTTATGATTACCGGCCAGGAGTTTATTTGATGATGTCTTTTGAATTTCGAATGCGTATTCCTGTCATCTGTCGGAAATGTTATAGAAATAGGTTTTTTATTTATTTTTGATTTTAAAGCGTTCGGTCAGTGGTTAACTAGCATTCGGTGATTTTATGCTTTATTTACTTTGAAGTGCCATGGTGGTTGTGTGCGTATATATATTTAAATAGTTGGCACGTGTTATATTAGGATTGATATTATATACACCTACAATCCAATACCTTCTTACATTATTTATTGTAGGTAGTTCCCGGCAAAAAATAATTCAGACCTTTCTTTCGTAGTAGTCAATGATGGCAATTGGATTGCGCCAGGGTCACAGACAGCAAGATTCAAAATAGCATTAGTTTGCTCCGTTCGGGTTCGAAATAGTCAAACTATCTATTCCCGCTTTCACACCAAAATCATCTTTATTAACTGTGCAATAAGTAACTCTTATTTTCTCTTACAGCCAGAAAACATACTTTGCCTAACAAAACAAGGCAACCGCATCAAGATCATAGACTTCGGTCTGGCCAGGTTCTACGACCCTGAAAAGAAACTCCAAGTCTTGTTCGGTACTCCCGAGTTTGTAGCCCCAGAAGTTGTGAACTTCGACCAGATTGGCTACGGAACCGACATGTGGTCTGTCGGAGTCATATGTTATGTGCTGTAAGTATGAAATAATACCTATCCGATAGTTAAAATATGCGACGAAGAAATGAAGACTGATGACCAGGTGAAGGCCGTGGGAATCTTCTGGATGCGAGACGGACAGGAGCGGTCAAATGTGACGACACTTGGGGGAAGCCTTTGTCCAGAAGTAGTCTTTCGGCTGAAATGATGATGATGACATAAAATATTATGATGATTTCTCTCTCACTGTAGAAGACCTAAAACTACCTTGAAAAAAGAATTGTACCTAATGTTTAGAACAATTGATACTAAAGGAAACAGGTTTTGAAGCCGTTACATTATCTAAGTGAACAACAACTGCTGGTTTGATTTAACCAACAGTAAACCAACCAGATCATTACCTACTACTTTCAGGATCAATTTTATACCTATGGAAACTTTCCAAATCCACACGAACCCTACTAAATAACCACAACCAACGCCACACCATTAAAACATCTGTTATCTCTTTCCAGCCTTTCAGGTCTATCACCGTTCATGGGTGAGACAGACATAGAAACAATGGCCAACGTCACTGTCGCTAAATACGACTTCGACGATGAAGCCTTCACAGAGATCTCCGACGACGCTAAAGACTTCATTCAGAAACTTCTCGTCAAGGATAAAGAGTAAGTGTCTTGCCTGATAGATATTTGTTGTGATATTTCTAGGGCTTCAAGCCCTATAGAGCCCGAACTTTTTGCAAAGGAATTAAATTTAGCTTGGAATGATGGTTTAAATCCTTGGAACGTTTTTTCCTTACCCTTGAAGGCAGCAGGTTTTGTGCTGCAGTTCCTTGGCTTGATATTTTAGATGTCAGAAATGTTGATACCAATGCCATTTGCAAAAGGTTTAAGCCGTAGAATAAGCCTGTACAAATGACGAAGTTTATCCTTCTATAAGAACCTTAGTTCAAAATGCGTGTCAAAACAATCTTTACCTTCGATAAAATGCCTTAAATCCTCGCAACCTTTCAAGTCCGGTTCGATCTGAAATAATCGCGGATTTCTAAAGCTGTGTACATACCAGCCTGACGATAAAGAACCCTTGTTACTCGTTTTATCCAACACTAGTGACTAACACATAAAACTTTGCACGATGTAGAAAGAATGATCTAACTCTTACAATAATTCTCTAACCCTGTACATACTAGTTAAGTAGATGTAGATTAGAATGTATGTGTAGATCACCAGTAACTCTCCTTCAAAATTTGGCCCAAATTCTGGCACAAACTTTCCAATCTGCAAGTTAACCTATTAATCCTTAAAACTCC
This sequence comes from Melanchra persicariae, assembly GCA_947386135.1. Classification (NCBI taxonomy): domain Eukaryota; kingdom Metazoa; phylum Arthropoda; class Insecta; order Lepidoptera; family Noctuidae; genus Melanchra; species Melanchra persicariae. The sequence goes on along the minus strand of OX376652.1, from coordinate 7,908,532 downwards.
TTCCTCTTTATATGCACGCATTTCCTCTTGCATCCCATTGTGGCGTAGTTAGACCCTACCAAACACTTGTCTATGTCCGTCCCGTAGAGCTAGAGACGCCACCCCTTAACTGTTGTGTCGGTGTTGGGCGCTAGTAACAAGGGTCTCTGTCGCAGGTCGCGGCCGGGCGCCACCGAGTGCCTCCGGCACGCGTGGCTGCAGCGCAGGCCTCCGCCCCCGCACCTCCCGCCACACGCACCGCCACCCGTCCGTCCCGAGCTCAAGAACCCACTTGACGTAGCCAAGGACAACTTGCGGCTCTTCGTCGAGCGCTGGAGCGAGCATCCTAACTCACCATACGTATTCGACAACCAAGCACACGAAATCACTAGCCTCGCCAACGGAAACTGTGAACGCTCCTCCATCGGAGGATGCTCCCCATCACCCAGGAGCTCCCTTAGCAGCTCCCCCGACGTAGTATTCGACGAAGACGACCTGGAACCTCCCCCGCTTAGAGAACACAACTTCCTATCCGCACCCAAATACAACCCCGTCGAAAGGCGAGCCTCCGACAGCACTTGCTTCTTACACAAGAAACAAGACGTCCTCGTCAGGAAAAACTTAGCGGAAGAAATAAAGAAACTTTCCGACCACCTATACATGCTATCCACAATGAACACTGATCTCGCAAACAACAACAGCATGAAGGAACTAGACAAAAACGTTACGGAAACTAAGTCTACCAAAGAAGAGAAACTACCGAACGGCTTCAAGAAGGAGACGAGGCAAACAAAGATAATAACGAATGGCGACGCGTCAGGCAAGGAGAAAAGACTGTTCACGTCAAAGTCAACCACCAAAATATCGTCAACATTCTTAACAGAGAGGGAACCAGAGAAACCAATGACGAGTAAAATGCCGTGGGCAAAGTCAAACAGGTCGAAACGAGTGACGCAAATGAGTCGAGATGTGCCAGACCAGCCCGTAGACGTTCGGAACAGTTTCTTCCAAGAATTCGACAGACGAAGGGAGAAGATAGACAAACTAGTGAATGGATCAGAGAACGGAAGACAGATGCCTTATAGGAGAGGAGATGAGAATAATGCGCATCGAACGAAAGACCTCCTTTTACACCTCTTAGAGAAATGGGGAGAGTCTGAGGAAGTGGAGGCAGAAAGATCAGCTGGAGGGACCTCGAATGGAGGGAGACACCAGTCGATATCCCTTGAATGGTCACCCTCCAACCAGTTGGGACAGACCTCCATGTCAAGTCTACACGCATTCTTCCAAAGACAGACTTCGGATGAAAAGACACAAAGGAAGAAAGTGACAAGTAATGTAGCGAAATGACTCCGGTTGTAAAAATAAGTGCCATGACACTATGTTACCAAAGTATGGTATGAAATTAGTTAATGTTCTTATAGCCTAGCGCATATACACGAGTTTGACTCGGGGCATAAAGGATTTTAACTACAGGGTTACTTTACGTACATTTTTTGACCTTCGGTCCCATACGTAAGGGATCGTGTACCCATGGGGTAAATTGAGACATTAATTCATGACTGAGAATATTTTAACGAAAAAAGTTAAAAAAAAACTCTGTAATGCAAGTTATGTTACAATGCAAGTTAAGTACAAGTTCTTAAATTCCATTTTTATTTGTTTGGAATTGATAAAAATACGTACTTAAGTATTTTCTAGGGTTTTTTTAATAAGAACGGTCGTTTATATGCGCTAAGTCTTAAAAAGGCAGTTAAAATGACAATAATAAAAATCTAGTCTTCAAAATTTTACAAACAGATTTAGATTCAAGACTGAGAACGAATTACTTATATCAACATATTGAACACATTTTGGTAATTTTTAAAACATTTTTGTATGTAAATAAGACATGTTTTGAAAAGTAGGGGTACCTATATAAACTTAAATTATGATTGTTCCTTATCTGTACTTATGTATAACTTAAATGTAATTTATTGTTATTGCGATACGTATGTTGTTAAAATATAAGGCTTTATTAAAATCTGCTGTTTTATTACATAAATAAAAATATCAACGGATAGCTGTGTCATTTCACCCTAATGGAATTCCTTTTCTACTCCTTCAGGAATATTTAAGAAAAGCATCTTATGTCGTTTAAAAATAGTTTGGCTTTCTATCAGTGATAGATTTTTGTGGCTCTTCTATAAGAAAATATTTTAATTAAATTAGACGGTCGGCCCAATTGGACTATCTTCGTTTTCATTTAATATTTTCCAAAACTCGAACTGGCCACACTAAGCGATATCCAGTAACATGCATGTGTTGTACGTTTTATTGCATATCGCTTTGTTTTGCAAGTATATATAATTTTTATATGACTAACTATCCCTATCATAAAAAAAAGTTATGATATCATAATAATCAACCTTCCACAGCGATCGTCTATCAGCGTCATCGACTCTGACCCACCCCTGGCTGATCCAATCAGCCCTCTGCACTGAGCTACACGTTACCAAGTCTAAGCTCAAGAGATACGTCATTAAGAAAAGGTGGGCCAAGGCAGTGTCAGCTGTCATCGCCCTCAAGAGAATGGGAGCCAAGTTTGAGGACCACCATGAGGAAAAAGTGGAGAAGAAGAATGGGGAAAATTGATTGGCATGTTTTCGTTAGTTGAAAGTTGATTGGGCAGTGTTTGAAAAGTCGTAGCTAGGATAACTTCTTAGCTGTCCCAGATTTCAGGGTCAAATGGGCCGTAATTCAAATTTTCAGGGGATCCCGTACCGCAATCATGGGTATGCACATGTTTCACTTATTTAATTTTTCTGAAATATTTGTTGATTCTCATTTCATTTTTTGCTGACGTTCGTTCGACCATAATTTTTCAGTTCCCAGTGTCTTGCACATATTGAATTTTGGTTTTCCACTTTAGGTCCGTTAGTCCCCTATTACCCCTTTACTCTGTTAATTTCTAACTCTCGTCCGGGACGATCCCTTGCACTCACGGACAATCAAGATTGATGATAACAAAAATTATGAATATGTTTTTTAAATTAAAGACATTTATTTTAATGATGCATCTGAAGCTGGCTTAGAAGTTATTGGGACTTATATTCACAAGTTATAACCATGACTGGATTAAATTTAGATTGCACATCACTGCCCAATGTTTGACTAATTAAAGGTTAGTTATATTTTAGAGATAAGAAAGTTGATTAAACGCACATAATTTGCAAAAAAAAAACGCACACATGCATATCTAACATAGTTATAATTGGATATAACAATATTCATATAGATAATTAAAATTTATGTTATGGACCGTGTAATCAAATTCTATAGAACGTTGACCTTGCCTGTATTCCGTTAATTATATCCGTTAATTTTTTGTTTCTATCAATAACCACTTGTTAAGTCGCTAGAGTTCAATGTTGTGTTAGAGATAAATATGAAATAAAAAAAATGCACTATAGGTTATATCCTTTAACACGGTACCTCCGTGCTGTTAATTGCCTACTTTAAAATAGCCATAATAATTAAGCATAATTCTCTTTGGTATATAGCGAACTTTTGACATAAAAGTATTATTTTAGGACATGTGGCAAACATAAATTTACATTACTATTTAGACAAAATTCAGTATTAAAGTCATGATTTTGAGACGCCTGTACTTAATACTTATATCTAATTTTATTTAGCAAAAGTGAAATGGGGTAAATAGGCGTGCAAGGGGCGAAACGGTACAAAACTTGGCTAGCTTTGACCCGTTTTGCCCCCGAATTATTATAAACTACATTTTATTACGGTAAAACATTAAGTTTTATCGCTCTGGTACAACGAAAAATACTAAGGTACATTCACTACATAGGTACTTAAGTTTTTGAAGCTATTAGAGGCAGAAAACCTTTGGTTTTACATGACTAAAATGGTGCCAAAATATTTACTAACGTGTAACACTAGGTGTAATGCAGTGCCTATAATAAATAAAAATAATAATAAATGTAATCAAATAATCTCATTAAGATCTGTATATCTGGAGTTTTCTATAAACATTATATTTTGTGAAATAATTATACTTAAGTAAAATTGGGTAGTCCCGGCAAACGTCTCTAGCAAAGGTGAATGCACTATTATAACCCATTTATTTTCGGCCAAATCAGCCAGCAGGACTTGCTTAGGGAGGCCTTTGCTAAGCAGTGGGCCATCAGGGCCTAAAAATAAATTTAAAAAATACATTTAGATAGGTAAATAATGAAAGACATTAACTTCTAACATTAGTCATAGGTTTTGTGCTAATTAAATTAAATTTTAATTGCAATCTTATATTGGTTGTCATCGCATCATCGCCATATTGTTTTTCTTTATCGGCCATATTTATTTTTATGGAAGTTTGATTTAATAACTATTTGAAAACTAAATTGTGTGGAATTGTTTAGTCGTATTATATTGCATTTAATTTTCCAAGTAAATGACTATTATTAAAGACATTGGGTTTGTGAACGAAATTTTATTGTGTAATAATAAATCTTGTTGCATCAAAGTTGTATTTTCTTGCCCCTACCCTCTCTTTTCAGCTCCAAAGTTCTCTCTTTTTTTACATATTACGACCCTACTGGTAGATTCAAACTAGCCAGTATACTATTGTAGTCTTTGATTCAAACGTAGGCAATGGCGGATCGGAACGTCGGAACACGCCGCGACATGTACATACCTAGATGATTTTTGAAAAAAATAAAGTTCCTCTCGAAAAAATTGCAAAAGGTATTCAAAAAAAATACTGAAAAAAGAAAGGGGGTTTTTATGCAAATGTCTCTAAAACGAATTAAGATTTTTAATCTAAAAAAAATTCAAATGAGGAAGAAGTTTCCTAATAAAATGTCTCGACTCCCTGAACTGTAGAACCAATATTTATAATTTTCCCAGAGGGCCGAAAACGGGTACTTAGGTACTACTCTGACTTTCGAAAGCCACGCACGATTCGGGCACTTGTAACAATAAAATTGAAAATTATGAAATAAAAAAATACAGGCACTTTTTGGATAACCTACATGAATAAAAAATAATCCGCCGTCACAAAAAAAAAACGCGATTTACAATTAGCTAAGCAATATTTTATTTTTATTTATTAATTTAATTAATAGCCAGAAATCGAACCGACAAAAATGCGACATGGAATGGAATGTCGCTTCGCCCGATTATATGTTTCAAATAGCTGGAAAAAATATGTCATTCAATTAATTATATTTTCGGAAGGCAGTGTTAAATACACTGCCTTCCGAAAATATAATTAATTTGTAGTGTTTTTATATTACGAAGTCTTTTGTATTTTTCTTTTTGCAAGTTTTTTACTCTTCACTTTTTAGTGGTAGGTACCCTACACCTAAAGCACAGCCGGTCGATTCTGTCGACATCTCACGGTGTTCACCTAGGCGGAGTGAACGACAATAGAGCTGTCATTCAATCTTATTTGTATGGTTTGACAACTCACCTGTCGTGCGCCCCGCCCGGGTGTTCACTTCGACATGTTTACTGAATCGCACTGCTGGAAAGTCACAGGAAAGCAAAATATGCAATTTTACTTGAATGACATATTTTTTCCAGCTATTTGAAAAGTTTGAAACCTAACTACTGAACCGATTTTGATGAAATTTCAATGGAATCGGGAAGTATCTACTATGTCCTTTCACGTTTTTTTTTCAAATCGATTCATAAATGACGGAGTTGTGAGGTAACAAACATTCAAAAGTACAACCGAATTGAGAACCTCCTTATTTTGAAGTCGGTTAAAATTCAATTCAAACATGGGGTCTCTCTCCAGATTACGTTGTGGCCACACAGACGCGATCAGGCCAATGATTGTTGATTGTTGAATGTCGCTTCAACGACACCTCATGTCGAAATTCGTCCAGCCGTTTAGGCTGTAGGGCGTGCCAAAGAAATGGACATACAAACACATACGCTCGAAAAACATTACCCTCTTTCTGACGCAGTCAGGTAAGAATTCAGCAGGAGGTAGCACTAAGTGCCATCAGGCAATAACCAAAAAACCGAATTCCGAAATTAACACTATTTTATACTTTTAGTTTTTAATTTGTAAGTCTATTGTATTTTAAAAGTAGAGTTCCAGCTTCCAACACTCCAGCATGTGAATACCTAGATAGATTGCCAAGTCATTCTCGAACTTAGATATCTTGAAATCACAAAGCTTGGTGGCACAAGTTCATCACTAGAAAATCCACCATCTTGGTAGATATCCAGGTCTAAATAGTTATCAGAAAACATTTTTGAAATATAGTTCAGGGGGAAGGATAGTGATTTTTCACTTTCTATAGAAAACTTAAAATCGCTCTCTCCCTCTGAAATCTTTTTCAAAAATGTTTTCTGATAACTATTTAGACCTGGATATCTAGCGTATGTATACCAAGTTTCGTTAAAATCGGTTCATTCATTTTGAAGAATAAGGATTTGAAAGATTGTATGAAAAGCCGTACCGCGTAAACGCTCTTGAGGCAACAAGTATAACAGCAGCCATCATGTCTTCTACTTGATTAATTCGGTTAAAAAATAACCTGGGTGGGATTCATATTATGGGAATGCTGAATTCCACGACTGCATCGACATCAAAAATAAAACAATCAAAAACTTTTTATACTTTTTTTTATTTTTAAAAACACGCAATGATATCGCATTCCTGGGTCCACAGCAATGCAATACCAAACCGTGGTACCAAAGATGGTATTAACGGTAAGATTTCTGGTAGCGAGCGCGTGCGCCTGGACCACCGAACTTCTTGGGCTCGCAGCGACGCGGGTCGGCGACCAGCAAACTCCTATCGTATTGGACGAGGATGTCCTTGATTTCCTTCTTTGATGCCTCGTCTACATCTGCAATGATATAAGACATGATTGAAAAGACTGTTCTCGAAAATATATTAGAAGATACACCAACTTGTAATTGAAAATACATAAATAGTTGATATTTCATGAAACAAGTGTTGTGTACATTTCAAACTAGCAAGTTATTGAGATACATTGCTGCTTGGTAAATGTCACCATTGATCTACCCTCCCTGAAATGACTGAGTTACATTTGGGCAACACAGCTTTGGAAGAAGGGGTAACATGAGAATTTATTTTGCTTTTGATATTGACTAAATTGCTGGCTGGTGATGTTCATGTAGCCTGACTTTTCTTTTTAAAAACCATATTCACCCAATACTAAGTGTAGGTCTTCTCCACATTGCAGAATTTGTTCGAAAGTTACCGCAGCCTTGGAACGCAAAGGGCATGAGTAACACGGATGGGTTTTAGACAGTAAGAATTTGACACTCCCTTCCGCTCCACCCAGAGCGGAAGTAATTTGATGATTTCCCATCCATAAAAAAAAGTCTCCATCACCCACCACAAAATAGCCTATTTAGTCAGTATCAAAGACAATTGAAAGGTTGTAAAATAGCAACAACGAATTTGAATATGGTTTTACTCACATTTCTGGTAGAAAGCAATGAGTGCCTTAGAGATAGCTTGTCTGATAGCGTACACCTGGGCGACGTGACCACCACCCTTAACAGTGACTCTGATGTCGACACCGGAGAATTTCTCCTGAAAAAGTAAATCATTTTGTTAGAACAATGTGGTATTGTTAGATTAAGGTTCTGTATGAAGTAGTGGTCAGATTGGATCTTTACTACACATCCGAAGATGCTCAGGTTCGGAATAAGTGAAATCATCATTTAAACTTTATCATTCAAAAATAAAATAATAATTTTGGGATGCATGAAGGAGCCTCCTCGTGTAGCGCAATTCGTTTCATCAGACACTCAACTGAACCGAGCGCTCGGCGCATCCTGGACAGTCTCACCTAACACCTACTAAGACTGGCCAATCCTTCCCTTGCGGTGGTAGGGCTAACGCCCGCCTGGTTCGCGACCACCCACCGGAGTTCGGCGTCAAGCAGCCTGCTGTTTCGTCGACGCGTGGGAGTACCAGTGCCTCAAGGCATCTTCTGGGCACGCTCGCTTCATCATGGACCTCATCTATCGCTTTCCATCAGGCGTGATCGAGGTCAAGAGCTAGCCCATTCATAAATAAAAAAAAATTAAAAAAAAAGGAATCTTTTTAGTCACTGGTCTTTGAGTAGGCAAGAAGGAATTTTGTAGTAACTGTTTCAAAAATTCTTTAATTTTTTCAGTTATGGTTTATTTGTTTTTCGTTTTCCTGCACTTATGAGATAAAACAACTGTACCTCCAATGACAGCTGTTGAGTTAGTAAACAAAAATATAACAGAAAATGAGAGGTTAAGTGATACAGTACAATGTAAAGAACAGTTTTATTTAACTAGTTGAACACTCAGAAACCTCCATGTTCTGAGGCACCATCAAGTTTCACTGCACTATTAATAGCAATTTCAAGTGACAGTGAGAGTGATCTGCCATTAGCTTTGAAAGGACCAACTGTCTACTGTAGTGCAAAGTAAATAAATCTATGGTTCCCTACTAAAAACAAGAGCAAACTAAAGAATGTGAAATAAACATGCAATTAGTATGTACACAGTTTGATACACTTGAGTTTTGAGATGAATATTGGCTGTAATCATTTTTCTATGAGATTCATTAAATACATTATATTATGTTGCAGCCAACTAGCCTAATCAGCCGTTTCATTAAAAGCCTAGCCTTTTCATTGAACTAAGTCGTTTAATCACCATGTGACATGGGCAAGTCATTAAATGATATTGAACAAAAGATGTCACTTAGGGCGCTTAAAAATCGGCGCGAAAAGGCTAGGCCAGCAATTAAACGGTTGATTAAGCTAATTGGCTGTGACAATAAATGCACTTGCTTTTAGCATTAAATTATTTTCAGAAACGCGGCAAAACATAGGCGTAAAACTAGTAAAATTATTTTTAATGGGTTCTAAATTTTGTTTTACTAAATGTAAATTATGAAAATAACTTTAATTACAAACAAATTATGAGCTACAATACCAGAAAATATTGATAAAAAGTAAGTTATAAAAGCACAACTAGACGTTGTGCTTTTATAACTTATATGCACAACATAAATGAAAGCACGCCAAACACTCAAGTTAGTACCAATTAAGTGTAGATGGTTATGGATTTAATTATAATGATTTGGGTGTTAAATGGTCATTAAACTGTGATGTGATGAGGAAATTTTAAGTGCTGACCTTGCCGAGCAGTAGGATGGGCTCCTGCAGTTTGTACTGCAGCAGACGGGGCTCCACCAGGTCGAGTGGGCGGCCGTTTACACGTAGAACACCATGTCCACGTTTACAGTAAGCCACAGCAGTGGCGGTTTTCTAAAAACATACAAAATGGATTACAATTTTGAAGGCAGAAAATTTGATAAAATTAACAATAGATATGAATAATTGCGAATGTCCCGATCTCTACTTTACATAGTGATGATTTCACTAGGTACATTTTATTTGCTGAAAGAAAAAGACAACATTTTTTGAGGTTATGTTGGAGACATAAATAACAGTTGCAAGAAAGTTTACTTGGATCAAGGTTTTTTACTTAAGTACAATAGTAAAGAAGTACGGTCAATGCTACAATATTACTTCAGACCAAGGCAGATTAGCTCCATAAAAACGCCAAGCCAGAAACAGTGATGCATCAGCAATGTCGGGTGCCCACAAACAAGATACCGCATTGATGGACAAGTGAAAATTATATATATCATGTGTTTTACCACTAATCTCGTACGGCACACTGATAACGGGGTGAAAATACAGGCTAATTAACTGAAATAACCACTTAGAAATCGGCACAAACACGTGGAAGGAACAAACACTAACCTTACGGCCGAATACTTGGACGGCCTGGATAGGTTCACGTCGCGCCTGAAACACAGGTAAGCAGAAATCGAATGAGAATCAAATCAATTTGTAAGGTTGGGTAAAGAAAATACTAGTAAAAGAAGATAATTACAGAGCGCAAGTCGTCACGCACTTCTTGCGGGGCAGCCATTTTGACAGAGAAAGACTGAATGAATGAACAATAGATGCAAGAATAGAGAATGGATGTCTATGGATGAACGAATGACAATTAAAAACCGGAACTTGTCAAACAAATGAGATGGACATTCTCGCTGGTCTAACTGAACTCTACTACCCCGACATCTGTTGGAGAAAGGCAAAGTAGAAGTTCAAGATTAAAATACTTGTAACTAGATGGCGCTGTTACTTAGTGCACATTTTATAACTAGATGACGCTAGAATCAGTTCTTTAACACACATGTTTGCCACTAGATGGCAATAAAACTTAAAATAGTTCCACACTTTACGTTCACGCACGGTGGGTGAGTCAACTAGCCAATCCATCACGCATAGCAAAGCGGCGCGCCGAGCTTGTTTTGTATTCGTCGAACGTAATTGCTGAGGTGGAGTCGTGCGGAATGCGCTACAGTAGTGCACGATCACGACAATGTGCCGCGAAAAACGCTAAGTTGCGAACATTCCCGCGCTAGTGCATTAAAACTTGAAACAAAACAGTGTGAAATTGTACGAGAGAAATTTTGTGAATATTGTTTTGTTTATGTAATGAACAGTTTGTGTAATATTTGAACTGGATTTAATGTGATTTACTTACCTATGCGAGTGATCATTGAAAATTTGAAGGTAAGTTCGGAAATATTTAAAGATATTAATTTTGTATTGTCACGTGTGAATTGTTTACCTTTTAGCAATCACTTTAAAGGCGCCTGCATGAGGAGTCGAAAGTTTACCAAACTTTTTAATAAACAAGACACGTTTCTTTTAAGTCATTGCATGTTACTGTGAGTGTGAAGTGTGCATCTTTGCACAATACATAATTTTTGAGAACCTAAAATAAATTCCTAGAACCAATAAACTTACATAGGTAATTATGTAGAATTTAAACTTGTTGTTATCTAAATAAACGTGCACAAAAGTCAAGTGCTTACACGGAGGGAGACTTAAAAACTTTTTATCACTTACTTTTTGTTGACTTGGTGCGTCATAAAAAAAAACAAGTGAATCATACAAGAATGGAAGCCACAGCTTGCGTAGGCATGCTACGAAGTAGAATATACAGGAAAAGTAGGAAAAATGGGGATTGACTTCAAAGTAATTCATTGAATGGATGAGTGGTAAAACCAGTGCGTACCTAGCAGAAAGGATGTTTTGCCAATAAATATGTGTAGGTAATTGAAGCGACGTCATATCTACCTAAACAACAGACCTATGCCAATAATGTTTCTATTCAATAAAAAATTACCTTTGCGAATAGAAAGCTAATAAGTCACTTTGTACTGTAGGCTCAGACCAACAAAAAAAGGTAGACAGCGCACCGCGAACATCAAAAGTGAAGCCACAAAACCGTGCTCCTTCAAGTAAATACACAAGCTCACCCACACACCTACACTAAAACCATGCTCATCGCTCTTAGTACGTCACGAGCCGTCGTCTAGAAAACATTAATAGAAAAATATAATTATGCCTTCCTGTGTAGTAAAAATTTGTAAAAACAATAGCAAATCACATAGAAAGTCTCACAGAATCACTTTTCACTTGTGAGTACTTGAAATAACATCGTTTTTATTATAAATTAACTATGAATTTTAGGTTACTTAGAACAAAAACGTCAACAAACGAAAGCAGTGACATTAAGTGTGAGGGTTGCCATAATACGATTTAATATTTCCCCATTCGATTTAACAAATATATATGATTTCTTTCTTCGAGTTATATTCTTATTTTCTTTTTTTTAATGCATAAAATATTTTAGATTTGAAGTTTTTCAACACATTTGCAAGAAAACAGTACAATAGGTAATAAAAAAACTAGTTTTTAGATAGTCAGAAAGTCGCAACAATCTTTGACGTTTGTAGTATGAAAATAGCGCGAATTTGTAAATGGAACTATATCTTTCGTCTCTTTTCCTATCATGAAATTGAGAAGAAAGTATTGTACAAAAGCGTTTCCAAGTAGGTTCAATCATTCAGCTTATATTTTATTCTCGTACTTATTTATACTCCTATAAGTAAATTAAAAAAAAACTGTAAAGGATACGTAGAACAATGACGTGTAAATGTTAAACATAACATTTACACGTCATTGTTCTGTTGTTATGTTTTATCTTGATATTACCTACTTTTTCTTTAGTCAGTGATTTTGTTATGGTGGTCTTTTTTAATATATTAAAGTTGATTAAAAATATGATTACCTATTTTATTTTAAAACAATTTACATAATGACTTACGCTTGTTACGCTTCGACAACCTTTTATAACTTATCTTACATAATTGAATGTAGGCATGTGATGTAAAAAATTGTTTTTTAAGGTATAGATCTTTCTAAAAAATTAAGTTACAATACCATACTCAACAATATCTTACTTGTGCTGACTTGCACAACATTAGCTTACCCATAAAATATTATTTCCCAAGTTATAGGGAAAAAAAATAAAAAATGGCAACCCTTCGAGACACACATAGATAAAAAGATGGCTTCATCTTGATGTTCGCAGTGCGCCGTCTACCTTTTTTTGTTGGTCTGAGACTGTAGGTATTTGTTTTCGTTCAACCGTAGTACCTTTTAAGGGTCTAATTGAAACAAATACTTTGGCTCTATAACTATATACTTAACCTATATAACGAATAACTCGCCAAGTACCCCAACCATCAAACAAAGTGCAATAGAACCTAGGAATTCGCGCGCCACCGCGTAGGTACCTACCTCTCTTTCAACCACTGAGCCAACAGATTGTAATATGCATGGAGTCTCACGAGATTCTTAGTAGCTATGGCTGCGAGGCTTGCAAATAAAATAGGCAGTTATTTTGCTTTTTTATATTCATAACATAAATGTGATATAAGTACTTAGAGTACCTACCTATTAAAAACAAGATGTTCAGTAAAATTACAGTTTGTGATGTCTATCTATTAGTTTATCAGGCACGCAAGAACGTTCCTCATACTGAATACAAGATAACACTCAAATCATATCGGTTTCTCTAAATCTAATCTTCCATCCAGTGGCTTCCACCGACTGAATTCAATCGAATTAGGTTTAATATCGGTCAGTCGGTCTTTTACGTGATTCTTTTTTTTTGGACTTACCGTAAAAACTTTGTTACCACAAAACTGTTGACCTCCGTTTTTTTCCTCTTAAGAAAGATGAGCTTTTGATCAATTTGGTTAGGTCTCAAATCCACAACTTAATAAGATTTGTTATATCCAGCACATGCAGGCATCACTGGTATAGGATAGAATTCAACCTAATCTTCTTTTTATCGTGTGGTCAGTAAGGTCTAACGACCCTACACACCCTAGTGCCAGAGTTTCTAAACCGCTTCAATCCTCTGACATGGATTATTTGACGACAGCCATATGGCGGCCGGGACCACCGGCTTATAAGTGTCTTCTAAAGCACGGACTCATCTTTTTATCAGACAAACAGGTGATTCAAGCCTGCAGTGTCCTAGCCAAAATGGAAACAACTTTACAAAGTATGCTTCCCGTGGGAATCGAACCCACGACCACCGGGTCACAAGGCAAACCCCTAAACCACTCGACCACGGAGGCAGTTAAATCAAACCTAATGACGGCACGGAACTCTCCGTGAGTCGCTGCGCAGTAAAAAAAAATGTGGACAGCTAACAGCGAACTTCGAAGACAAAAATAAATTTGAACCGATCTGAAAATTACTGTATTCAAAGTCTTCTAGGAATTTCACCCCAGCAAAAATCTATCCTTTCAGCGAAGATTACCTACATCCTTAGGCCATTGATATAATTTAATACCTTAGGCACAATATTGTTTTCTCTACGCGAGCGGAGTCACAAACAAAAGCTAGATCATCCAAAGTGTTACGTTTAACAGCATTAGCATATATTTACATGTTTTAAGTGCTATTTACATGTTCACGTCTCAATTAGTGCCCCTATCCTGATTCAGTTATGTAACGAAACTAGTCCAATAGGTATCTATCACAAATAATAATTTCCATAGTTTCGTAACATAACATAATTAATAACTTGTCAAAATAAATTAAAATAACAAGCAAGATTCCAAGTCGGTGCTAAACAAATATCGTCAAATATTGAGATTTTGAAAGTGTAAGACTAATAAATTATAGGTTTTATTGACTTCCGCATGTCAAATGTTACGATTTATTTGAAGATTATTTATCCACAAACAATAAAACGAATGTCTCATTATTTATGTCTTTAGTTACGTTCGAAACAAACTAGAGATGGAAAAGTACTGCCATCAAAATTGCTGTTATCATTTTTTTTACAAGTTACGCGTTTTCACCTGCCAGCAACTCGTATAAAGATTAATTATATTGCGGGTCAGTACGTAATGTAATGCAACTTGCGTGCAAGCTGGGGTGGATACTTAGCCAAGTAAGCAAGTTACTGACAGGAAAGGCCTGACTGAAAGGAAAATCAACAAGGTCATTATAATCGGATATTTTTTGCTCAGGTTCCCTTTCGCTCACTCTAGAAATCCCTGCTCTGCTGCTCTGTTGAAAACTTAACTCCTATTCAATGTTATACTAAGCTGAAAACATTCAGTAGGTAGATAATCTTAACCTGAAAAAATCGACTTATCAAGATCACTATTCAAGCTTTTCCACTTCTTTTGCATTGTTTTAGTCTTATTTATATTATAAACTTTATGTAAGTGCCTACATAGGCGAACATGCGACAAGGTCTTCTCTACCAGTCAACCAACTATCCAGTCTTCGATAGTTTTTAGTACCAACTTAACAAAAATAGATTTCATCTTTACAACCACTTCACTTCACATCCATGAAATCATCCCACTTTCCCGCCAACTAGATGACAGACGTACAAATTGAATTGTCTATGGCTATGACAAGCTAACTATATAAGTAATGTTCGGATGTAAGGCGAGGCGTGTCGTTTATCGGGCGACCGTTGTGTGACCGAGAACATGTCGAAGTCGACGGCTTCCTGTCGATCGCACACTTCACGTAATACGGTCACGGATAATCCATTTTAGGCGTAAATGGGCTAAAGTAATGTGTCTTCGATGATATATATGTTGCAGTCAAAACTCTTAACCAGTCAAAAGTACTATTGACTAGCAAAATCAGTCAAAAGTACTTTTGAGTGATTTTGCTCGTAGAGTTAAAAACGTCATTATGGTTAACACCCCGACTCGGATAGGTTAGGTAAGTTTTGCTGTCGTGGTTATTTTTTTTGAAACCACCCAGAAATAGGAGCCTCGCAAAGCGGGGCTCCGTCGTCCTATCTTAGCACAGATGTTAATCAGTCAAAAGTACTTTTTACTGGTTAAGCGTTTTGACTCCAACAATTATATGATGCTTGGGTCCAGACCCAAGCTTCATATAATTGTTGCAGTCAAAACGCTTAACCGCTTAAACGCTTATCAGTGGGTGAAAAACCCATGACCACCTAACGAACCCAGGTTCGTTAGGTGGTCATGGGCTTTTCACCCACTGATATTAGCCTTAAAAATAGTGCTATTGCAATCATAAAAGTGTTTGTACAATAATATTGCACATAATGGTAAGTCTCTATAAGTATAGGCTTTATGTAGGTACTCTAATTACCTACCTGTAAACCAACCTAATATTGGGTAGGTTGTGTTGTTGTTAGGCACATAGCAAATGACCCAATAACTTATTTTGGTCTGCAATTATTGTACCTTGCTTGATGCTATAATTTTTGAGAAGATCTTGAAGTTAAATCTTGGGAATTATCATAGCGAACATTGGCACATTTGGAACTTGTTAAAATGCCTTTAACACGTAATTAATCAAACAGATAGGAAGTAATATTCCTACAAAAACGTATGCGCCCTAGCAATAATTAATAAACGACATTTATTAAAGTCTGAACCAAAGCTCTCGGTGGGATGTTGTTCTCAGAAGACAATGCTGAGTTAATTATAGTTCGATTATAAGGAAAATTAATAATAATTCCATGTTATTGCCTGTTTACTTTGTGTTATACATTCCTACCTCTGGTTTTTATTTGATACTCTTGTTGTCACACATGTACTTATACATTTATTTAACCTACTTACTTTAATATTATCTAATATTCCTGACCGAGCATGGGGACCAATCTCAGCAGAGACTTAGAGCCATCGGCGCGGGACATATTATATTAGAAGTGTGTGCGCAGACACAGGTGCACTCCCTTTTCCATCACTCCCAAGGTGGGTATCCACTATATTCGCGCTCCAGCAGCGCTCCGCGTTCCTGCAACTGCTCCAATGGATACGTCGCGCGCACTTCTACATGCAACACGCCTGCTCCTTGTGCGTTCCTTCAGTTTCTGCGAGCTTTGAGCGAACATGTCGTCCCCAGAGTCAGTGGCTAGCGCAGCATATACACTGTTTAATCGAAGACTATAAAAACCCTCCTCGATTTTGGGAATCAAATTTTTACAAGAAAAGACGTGATAATACATTGCTTCTGGATCTCAATTCTCAAATCACAAGAAATTAGTGGACTTTTGTTACTATATTTTCGTCTTTCGGATCCCACAGTACGGTATAATTTTTGTACACTTCAATAACTGCTAAAGATTTTTCTTCAGACCACTCCATACCGCGTAATGCGCGCTGCAGGGTACACACAATACGTAGCTTCGTGCTCGCGTCCACAGACACACTGCGCTCCCCTTTGTAAACCGACACGAGTCGGAGCGGAGCGCCTGCCGCGGAGCGTGCAACGTTGCACGCTCCGTGTTCGCTCGCGTACCCAATACCTGGAGCAGTTGCAGGAGCGCGGAGCGCTGCTGGAGCGCGAACATAGTGGAGACCCACCATCATAGTCCGATGGGACGGCAACCCGACACGACCGGAGAGTGACCTGGCGCAGGACCAACGGCTTATCGTGCTTTCAGAAGCACGAGGGTGTCACACCACCAATTTCCAAACGGGCTGTCACGGAGAAATTCCTAAATGAAATACCCAATAACACTTTTTGCCCGACCTAGGAATTGAACCGAGGACTGCCAGGACCCCAAGCTCAGCAGTCACATTTAACGCGACTTGTTATGATTTAAATTTAATTTTAAACCCAGCGTGATCTGAATTCTAAATTGTATATTTATTTTCACTGTCATTTACCCTGAATGAAAATACTATATCTATAACTTTAGTTGTGTACAAGGAAAACAGTTTCTGTTAAATAGTATTAGTATTTAATACTTCTATTAATCGGTCAAAGAAATATGGCTTTGGATGACCGAGCGTGGCTGCAAGCCACACTGCCCATTCGTTTTGGTGGGCTCGGCATCCGCAAAATTTCTAGTGTTAGCCTACCGGCGCGTTTCTGTCTTCGGTCCACAGCACTGAAAAGTTGACCAAACGAATTTTAAATAATTCATCCATGGTTAACTGTGAAGTGCCGTGCTTGACCGATGCAGTGAGCGCCTGGAAAGTGGCTTGCCCGAATACGGCGTTGCCCTATAACCCATTTTCCCAAAGACAATGGGACGAGCCGCTCTGCAGGTTGGTACGGAATAACCTCATAAATACGTCCACCAATACTGCGGAGCTTGCCCGCCTGCTGGCTGTGGGTGAATGGGAGTCGGGTCTTTGGCTACAGGCCCTACCGTCACCCAACATAGGTACCATGCTGAGTGACGGTACTTTCCGGATCGCTACGTGTCTGCGTCTGGGTGCTCCTAGCGGAGCTCCACATCGTTGTCAATGCGGTGAAGCAGTCGACCGCCTCGGACACCATGGCCTGTCCTGCAGTAGGAGCGCTGGTCGGTTAGCGCGGCACGCCAGCATTAATGACATCATCCGTCGGGCTCTTGTCACCGCCGGGGTGCCAGCTGTTCTAGAACCTAATGGCTTGGCACGCGACGATGGGAAGAGGCCAGATGGGATGACAATAATGCCTTGGAAGGTGGGTAGGCCTTTGGTGTGGGATGCAACATGTGTCGACACCCTTGCGCCATCCCATCTTCTTAGCAAGGCGGGCTGCTGCAGGTGCAGAAAATCTCAAACGGCGCAAATATAACAACCTTATTGGGAGTTATATATTTGAACCGTTTGGGGTTGAAACTTTAGGTCCATGGGGTCCGAGTGCTCACCGAGTCTTTCGGGACATCAGCAAACAACTTGTCGACTGCACACGTGACCAGAGGGCTGGGCTTTTCTTTGGCCAAAGAATCAGCATTGCCATTCAACGCGGCAATGCTGCTAGTGTTCTGGGCACTTTTGTCATTGACAGCGATGTGGATGAATTTTTTGATGCCCAATGATTTATTTTGTTTTTATACACGTTTGTACATAATTTGGTAATTTTTAGTCTAGTTTGTATATAGTTAGGTTTGGTAGATATAAATAGTTAAGTTAGTTAAATTTAGCTTAGTGAAATATTGTAAAGAATTTTCAGTATCAAAATAAAGAAACAGTCTTCAATAAAAAAAAAAATAATAAAAAAAGTCAAAGCAATGAACATACTTTAACAGCTAGTTATTTTTTTGTTGTGAGAAGATTTTTTTTTTACTTTCGCGCTGGCGATGTCGTTGGGAGAAGCTAGTTCTCCAATAATGGTCAAAGTATATAAGTACCTATTTCTGTGTTAACGATATAAGAGAAATTTAAGAAACCCTAAATTCCGATACAATAAATATACCATAAAATCCACATAGGTTCAATTTTCAAACCTATTTTACCAATCAATACGGTTTAAAATTAAATAAAATGGTTGTGAAACAGCCTGCATGATACTTGTAAGTACTAGGGCTTCATATAATATAGTTAGTAGATTAAGATTAGCTATGCACGCCGCACGCAACCGGAGCCGGGAAGCCATACTAACTCGCTGCAGATTTTTCGCAATATATGTGCAGGTAAACAATGGGTATTGGATAGAAGCTTGTTTTAAACATAATTTAATTTGAATAACATTAAATGTCTGTTTGTTATATAATAATTTTATAGTCATGGACAGCTTTTATAAGTTGAGGAATGTAGGCACATCCTATTGCTTCTTATCCTATTCACTTGTCCAAGCATATTCCTTTTTTTTTTTTTAGGTATTACCACTAGCAAGTTAACACACTTGGGATATCAACTGCTTAACCGGACTAACCTGTGGTGGCCTCAAATGAATTAAAGGCCCCCCCAGTCAAGGCAACAAAACTAGCTACAAGCTAAAAACTACTGACCGCTCGCTAAGGGCATTCCCTGTGGAATACGACCTCGGCTTAGCGGCGTCAGTTAGGGACAGCAAGGGACAATCAGGCTGGGTCGTTTCATTAATTAGGGGTTGGCTCAGCGGCGCGGGCTGGCTCGTTGGCAAAAGTCGGGGAGGGTTTTGAATGGGTCGTCGCGACGGACCTCGGCGGCGAGGTCGGAAGCATTTTCCACTATGATTTCCCAATTTATTTGGGATTTTAGGATCGGCGCACGGCGCGACATGGCTTCTTCCATTTCTCTCTATTCTTTGCATCTCAGAAGCCACACATTGGTCTTCCTCTACTCTCATAGAGCCTGTCACCTAATGATTGCAAAACTGTACGATTGTAAGAAATCTTGATTCGATTATAAACGCTCGATACATTGTGAACAGATAATTTTAATTAAGTACAATCACATCCAAGTTTAGAGGACATTTTCCCGTCTTACTGAGTGGAAAAGTTTACAATCTTATACGATTTATTATAAACTTACGGTGTTTGCAATAACCCAGTGACTAGCCATCCACATCCACATTCGTACTCAAAACTCCTCACAACATTTTTCTCATCCTCCGTCTTGCTCTAAAACTTCAGTCTGTGGTGTCCGTGTCCGTAATGTTTTCCATGTATTTTCCTTCGCTCCCTTTTTAAACCCAACCATATGATCGAGATTCAGGTCAGCACCAAGCAGTTCTAGTTCATAATCAGATAAGATACATATTTTGGGAAAAAGCAAAAGCATTTTAGGCCGTGTTTGCTATTGATAACTGTATGTTTGCTCACGATTGGTTTATCAATAGAAAGAATTCTGTTTCTGATACCAAAATGTATTGCCCAGGCCGTTTACTTTTGCGTTGGATGATTGATAGGTACTTCCTATGAATAGTTTACAAGAATTTGGCTCAAAACAAGTGCAAACGATAATGGCTTTGTCAAATCACTTGCAGGCAGCTTAATTCATCATAATCTTGGTAAAGTCAACAAACTTAATTCTCACTATGCCACTCAAAACTCTACAGCAATGAATTTAAGGTTCCATTTCATGGGCACAGGCGTGCCATGGGCCTTGCTTCTTTTTTAATTCTCGAGATCAGAGGTAACTTCTTTCTTTCTTCTTCTCGTCGATGGTTAACTTTTTTAATTATTTGAGCCCAGTAGGTGAGCAGCGTCAGTCGAATTTCTCATGTCTTCTAAGTGTAGGTATGAGGCCACTTGGGGCACACGAAATAAGCTTAAACTTACACGCTTATGAGTAACTAGCTGATCCGCGTAACTTCGTCTGCATTACATTTTTCATTAAAACTCCGCTCCTATTGGCCGTAGCGTGATGTTATATAGCATATAGCCTTCCGATAAATGGGCTATTCAACACTAAAATATTTTTTCAAATTGAACCAGTAGTTCCTGAGATTTGCGCGTTTAACCAAACAAACTCTTCAGCTTTGTAATATTAGTGTAGATTTGATATTTAATAGGTAAGAAAAGTAACATAGTCCCAAAATCAGAACATTCTTCAAATTATGAAAACTACGATATATTCCAAACAAGATTTAAAATTCCTAACCGTTCCAGTAACAGTAAAAGTTCATTGGCAGGTAAGAGAAAACTTAGTACCGTACATAATATTAACTAACCTTAAAGAAGTTTAAAATGCCGCCAAGAAATGTCAGAGAAATCGTTTAAGGTTCGTTGGAGGTTCTACTATTTATGGTAAATGTTGATGGCTTGTCTATGGGGTAAAAGAATAGATAAGGAAAGGTAAATGGTATGCCTTATGCTGTTAAAAGCTTTTGCGGTAGAAGATGTCAAACGAAATAACTTTGGTACAGGTTGAAAAATGTGTGGGGCTCGTTTTATTTGGTTTTTTTTTTATTTTTATTTTTATTAGTGATGGGTTTGCTCTTGACTCTAGTCAATGTCAGAGATGATTAGCCTTTTGATACACCGATGTTTTTTTAGTTATAAAATACCTACTGTCCCACTTCTGGGCAAAGGCCTCCCCCATGTTTTCTATGAATTCTTAAATTAACAGGCAACGTACAACGTAAATTGTATCTAGGGATCGTGAAATTAGTAACGAGAATGGATTAAGTGAGAAATGAGGTACATTAGAGGTAGTAAGTGGCGCCAGTAACGGAAGAGTTGAAAGGGAACCGCTTGTATTGGTATGGTCATGTGAAGAGGAGAGCATACGAACGAAACTAAAAGAGTTATGAAAATAAATATGGATCGAGAGGGAGAGGGAGGCCAAAGAAAAGATGAACGGACTGTGTGATGGATGAGTGACATAAAAGAAAAGGTAGTTAGTGATAGCGTGACGGCTGACAGGACAGAATGGAAGAAAAAAACGTGTTGCGCCGACACCCCAAGTAACATGGGATAAGGGCAGGAAAATTGTGATCATGCAATTTTGCAAAAGGAAGGATTTTCGAAAATCCAGCCCCTAAGTGGGTTTGATAGAAGATGAAAGTTCGTGTGGGTGGAAGTTCGTGCATTATTGGTTTGAATTTTTGCCGGGCAAACTTGGGTTTTGTTATGTAACGTGCACACAAGCACGCCAAACTCGTATTCAAGAAAAGCATTCAGTTCTTATGCCATTAAGATATTAACTATTTTCTCCAATGTAAAATATAAATGTTAGAATATCAGTTGGCGACATTTTAGTCAATATGATGATGGGCGACGGGTGCTTCTTACAACAGGTTCGTCCAAAGAGCAGAGCATCATAATATGTTTATGATACTTTTATAGAAATAATTATGTTTAAAAATTACTGTATGCTTGGTTGAACCTTAATGTTTTATTTTTTGTCATCGATTCATTATGGATGATTTCTTTGGGCTTGAGCTTTTTCCTAAAGCCATTATCTAAAAGTAGGTACCTATACTAGAAGTCATCGACAAATATTAGGCTAACTATCCTGTCTATTAGATGCAAATAAGTTTTTTTCCAGGCATTAGCGCACACATAGGTGCCGAGTTGTGCATGAAAAAATTCACTGAACTACTTTATGGGAATCCATTTTTGCCTAAATCGTCTCTTTGATTGATGCCTGGAAAATAATTGGCTGGTCATTGAAAAATAACCATGTATAAACCTACAAGCAGATCTTGGTCACACTGCTAGTATATTATCTGTTTATGAGATGAGATCAAGAGTTTCCGGAAGTTGATCATGATCATATCGTCCAACCACTCGTTATATTATAGTTTATACTTTTATAGCCCAGAACATAGGGACGAGTTTCTGATACATTTCGTTACATGTTATAAACGAGTATTTTATTTAACGATCCACTTATTGCTTACGATGTTTTACGTAAGTAAGTTTATTATTTGGTGTAACTGTTTCATCCGCTCGGAATCTTTAATTTTTAATTAAACTGTTACCAACACTTTCATTAAGTACCTAGATACATTTGTAGGTATATTGGTGGTTGTTATCTGAAGAGGCTCTCACCGCTCATTGGATCGGCAATAGAGGAGATGATTAAAGAAATCTAATTAGTCCGTCAGATAGATTTCCAAAAAATATTAGACACGTATTTTTTCTTTTTTCACATTAAACAAAAAATGAAAACGATACAGTGCGTTGATAACTCGTGTGACGTCGCTTGTAAGTACACTTTTTACCTACACGTGACGACAAAAACCCCCCACTCCTGATCTTTGATGCGTTTTATCTTGGTCTTTTTTATTGATGTATTTTTCGATAATCTTAACTGACGGATTAAATAGAATCATATGTTTTTTTACCAGGAATCATCCCTATTTGCAAATGATGAGGATTCAAATTCCTGCTTGTCCCATGTTACTTGGGGTCGGCGAAACGCGTTTTCTGCTTCCAGCTTGTTCTGTCCGTCATGCTATCACTGACTCTTTTCTTCCTTGTAATTCTTCTCACGAAATCCAACCATCTTTTCATTAACCTCCCTGTTCCTCTCCATCCATCTAGATTTACATTCATCACTGTTTTAGTGACATGCGTTTTTTCTTTATCCCTGCTTACAGTTCTCGTCAAATAACTTTGCCCCTCTGAAGTTTGCCATTTGCAAAGATCGCGCAGGTGTAGTCACGTAGACGGGAGCAAGCGGGACGCAAGCATGCATCGAACGTAAACGAGCGACTGAGACATAAAATCGCGCCGCCATAATCCCCGCCCCCCATGTCTCTTGCGCATGCGCAGTTACAGTTTGTTCGTAATTTGGACTACTACGCAGCCACTCGTAGCCAACTTCAGATGGGCAAAGTTATTTGACGAGAACTGCACCATATGCCTATCAAGATAAATGATCCCCTTCAACTTGATATGGACTGCGATTTGTATTTTAAGCCAAGTGCCCTTAAAAACAATATCATAAAGAAAAAGCATATCATCAGTACCTAACTACGTAGCATCTATCATTGCAAAAAGCTCTTCTACTCTTCACAATACAACGTAATAATATTTTATCACTTTATTCCCACCATATAAGTCTTCGGCCCGGCCGGTGTCGAACCTCCGATCTGCTACCCCGATACATAAACAATTACCAATCGTCCCCAGTTCGCCATATTCGTAGTCATGACTTATTAAACGAGATGTTTTGCCGACTCCACACTATAAATTAAATCTGATAAGTAAGCGAAGCAGCAATGTATGAAGAATTGTGATATTTTATCACTGGGACATGGTGTAGGGAAGTTAGAGAAGGTTTGTTTGATTTACTTGATGACT
Organism: Melanchra persicariae; assembly: GCA_947386135.1. Lineage (NCBI taxonomy): Eukaryota > Metazoa > Arthropoda > Insecta > Lepidoptera > Noctuidae > Melanchra > Melanchra persicariae. The sequence continues at coordinate 7,884,670 of OX376652.1, read as the reverse complement.
TGATGGAAAATCATCAAATTACTTCTTTCGCTCTGGGCGGAGCGGAAGGGAGTATCAGACTCTTACTGACTAAAACCCATCCGTGTTCCTCCATAATGCCTTTTGCGTTCCAGGACCGCGGTGACTCTTTCGAACAAATTCCGCATTTCCGCAACCCTAGCAGGCACTGGCCCTAGCGGGCCCCGGCTACCTCTACTCTACACTTAGATTCGAGCTTAGTTTTTCTTCTTAGGCTCTGTCCATCAGACGCCAATTTCTCTATAAGGTGCTTTTCACAGGAGTGGTGCTTATTAAAGGTTATCTGGTAGTTAGCAGTTGCAGTTAGCGGTAATACCGCTATTGTATCCATAGAAAAATAGGTTTGTGTAAAAGAGTTTTGTAACTTATTTTTGGTGTAAGTACACAATATTCTACCTATCTTTGGCTTTGGTATTACAAGAGATATATTTGAGTATTCCTTTAATGTTTCTAAGTCCGTCGTTGGTGCGGCAATCCTAAGTCCTAGTTTTTTACAAAACAATCTGCTGAGAACTCCGTCATTTCTATCACTTTTCTATTATGTAGCGCACGAGTTACGGCTTCTTCCAAGTAAAATCCTCCTCTTCTACCTCCCATTCCTCTTTTAGAACATGGACGCTAGTCAATTGGCGGTTCGAATTAGTTGACGGGGGGTCGTATATATTTGATTTTTGAAGCATGCGGCGAGCGTGTGGTGCGTGCGGGGAACTCGATGCGGAACGTACGCCAAACTATCAGTTATTTTTGACATAGGACCTTTAAATCAGCATCAAACTAACCTAAAGCCTCATAAAGTTGATCTTCGGACCATAATAACCTGTCATAACAGGAGCTGTGACACCCCTACAGCTACGTAATCCGATCACTATTATATTTCGCCGAGCCAAAGCTTCAGTTACAAGTAAGCAATTGTGTGTGGCCGGTGACTGTATGGCTACTGTTATCGATGAGGCTCATCCGGTCGAGATAGTCAGCCATAAACAAGAGTAATGAGATTGAAACTTAGACCTAATGATCAATATGTACGGCGATGCGCCACCGGTACATGCAATCATCCCACCCATATGAACAAAATGTATTATTGGGAATACTTACTTTCATTGTGCGTTCAGCGAAGGAGTAACGTGGTATTCCTAACCAGATTCTGTGTTTCCTGATAACTATAAGGGACAACCTGTGGGTCTTTAAGTCTGCAGCAGAGAGATTACTTCTAGGCTAGCGTGCTCTGTCGTCGACTATAATCCTCACAAATCTGACACCAGTTTTGCTAAGGGGTATCGTGTTACCCAAGTAACTGGGTTCGGATTCAGAATGCGGCAGTCTTATTAAATTATTTATCCCAACAAAAAGTACTATACGGTATAGTACTTTTTGTATAGTATGTATAGGTATAGTCTATACTTATACATATAAATACATACAGGCGACAGCATAATCTTGAAGTTCTGTGTGGCTCAGGCTTAGTATAAGTAAATGCAGTTTCCATGAATAGCCAATGCAGGTGCATCATGCATGATAAATGGCTGAAAAAATAATAGCTAACGACACAGCTGCATGGCATGCCATAACTTCGTTTTTATCAAAAGGTTGGTAGGTAGGTATTTGAATTTAGTAGTTTGTGTTGCAACAAAGTTATTTTAAGGGAACTTAAAATAAATATCGGTGAATGTGAAGGAATAATTGAATAGAGTGAAGTACAAAAGAATATTCTTTAATGTACACCAAAATAGTAACACTTGACAAATGATTCAGAAGAAGTCTTAATTGGATGCATTTCTGAACAAAAAGCTGAAAAAAAAAACAGGTAGTTTTTTTTTTATTGTTTTTATTTATGAATAGGCTAGCTCTTGACCTCGATCACACCTGATGGAAAGCGATAGATGAGGTCCATGATGAAGCGAGCGTGCCCAGAAGATGCCTTGAGGCCCTGGTACTCCTACGCGTCGACGAAACACAGCAGGCTGCTTGACGCCGAACTCCGGTGGGAGGGTGGTGGTCGCGAACCAGGCGGGCGTTAGCCCTACCACCGCAAGGGAAGGATTGGCCAGTCTTATAAGGTGTTAGATGAGACTGTCCAGGATGCGCCGAGCGCTCGGTTCAGTTGAGTGTCTGATGGAACAAATTGCGCTACACGAGGAGGCTCCTTCATGCAGTTTGTAGAAAGCTACCTATTTGGAGCTTAACAGAGGCCCTTTGGACCCCATAATTAGACTTGGTAAGATACTTACTGCAAAATGAAGAATTAAGCGCTATCCTTCCCCACCAACCGTGTCTCCACGTTGCCGTCGTGGTGGGGCTTGCGTGTCTCAGTGATCTTGGGGGCTTTGCCGGTAGAGCCACTCATGCCGGAAGGTCCCAAGTGAGAGACCAGACCAAGAGAGACACAAGAGGGGCACACCGTTCGGAGACTTGAGCAGTGTTCGGGTCCTCGGACGGTGTGCGTCTCATTGGCTTGCTCGCTGCTCTCTGGTACGCGTCTGATCATCAGACGTGACTGTGAGGGCAGCGAGCAAGCATTGAGAGAGAAGAGGAGAAAGGGACCGCACCCTCAAAAAGGAAAATATGAACAAGAGCAACGAAAGAGAATTACCCCAGGGCGGTACGGACTGCACAGCAGGAAGAGAATCCGCCACGCTTGCGTCAAGCCCCACGTATTCTGGGGGGGGCAACGTTGTCTTTTGTTCGCCGCTTGCCATTGGCAACAAGGGCCGAGGAGGCCCCCGATCCATACTATCCGAGGAGGACCTGATCGGTTTTAGTTTTGACTCGCCCGACAGAGTGTCGGTCGGGCGGAGCACGGGCGAAGGTGCGATGTATTGGGAGGAGGGCTCGCTTGAGCGTCGCGCGGGTGTAGAGTCGGAGTCTGAGTTGGACTCCGACGACCTAGCGACCGTTAGCTCGGCGAGCTCTGTACCCGAGGGAGCGGGGGCTGCTTCGGAGGACTCCAGGTCCTTCCGCAAGCGGCCCAGACCAGAGCAAGACCAGGGGTCGTCCTGCAGCGACGAGGTTGCCTCGGCTCGCAAGATCCCCACCAGCAGGCGGGGTAAGGGCCGAGAGGGAGGCAAGAGCAGAGCTCCTGCCCCCAAGGAGACTGGCCGGCGAGCCGGGGAGCTCGCCGATGCTGGACGACCCCCCGGAGAGGGCGGCCGCAGGGCTCCTGGTTCGGAGTCCTCCGGCGGTGAGCCGGATGACTCCGGACAGGAGCTTCGGAAGGCCGGGTTTGCGGAGGTAGTGGAGGCCGCGCTTCGCGATGTGGCCCTGAAGAGGAAACTCTCCTCTAAAAACAGGGCCATAAGAGAAGCGCTGACCTCCATCCTGGCGGCAGCGGAGGCTAACCGAGGTGGGCCTCCGGTGGACGAGATGTCCAACCTGCGGGCGGAGGTCGCCCGCTTGGCTGCCGCCACGGAGCGCCTCCAGAGGGAGAATACGGGGCTCCGAGCAGACCTGGCCAGGCTACAGGGAGCCGGCCCACAGGGGGCGCCTAAAGGGGGGTGCAGGGAGAACAGCCACCCCGTGCCGCAGGAGGGCCAGGTGCTGGACCTGGTGCGGCGGGAGATGGCTGCCTTCCAGGCGCGGTTTTCCGTCCTGGAGGGCATCGTCTTGCGCCCCCCGTTAGCGGCGAGTGGGAAGGCTCCAGCCCAAAAAAAGGCGGCGTCGTACGCGGCCGCCGTGGCTGCCACACCGGGGTCGTTCGGCCAGGACAAAGGGTCCGGGCCGGCACCCGCGAAGCCGGTGTCGGGAAAACCGGACCCGGCCCCGGAAAGGAAGAGGAAGGGTGGGGCGGCTGCGCGGACGGCGAAGGCTCCTGCGCCAGCCGTGCAGCAGCTCCCCCCGGCTTCCTCGCCTTCTGAACCTCCCCCGGCTCAAGCCGAATGGCAAGTGGCCGGGGAGAAGAAGAAGGCGGGAAAGGCAGCCAGGGCGGCAAAGAGGCGGGAGAGAAGGCGGCGGCAGCGAGCGCGAGGCGTCGCGGCTGCGCTCCGCACCCCGAAGACCGCGGCTGTAGTTTTAACACTGCAGCCGGACGCGGTGAAGAGGGGCGTGACGTATGCCAACACGCTCACCAAGGCCAAGGAGGCCATCAACCTCGGTGAGCTTGGCATCGTCGGGGGTCTCCGGCTCAGGGTCACCATGACCGGGGCCAGGATGCTCGAGATCCCTGGAGCAGGCAGCGGTCCGGCCGCGGACGCTCTAGCCGCAAGGCTTAGGGCGTCCTTGGGCGCGGATGACGTCCGAGTGTCCAGGCCCACGAAGTGCATAGATATGCGCATCTTGGGCCTGGACGACTCCGTCACGGAGGAGGAGGTGTTGGCCGCCGTCGTCAGGACGGGGGGGTGCTCTGCAGAGGAGGTGAAGGCGGGCACCATCCGTCCTGACAACACGGGCATGCGAACCGTAGTGGTGAGCTGCCCCGTGTCGGCGGCCAAGAAAGTCTCGGAGGGCCGAAGGCTTTTGGTGGGCTGGGTCTCCGCGCAGGTAAAACTGCTGGAGCCCAGACCTCTGAGGTGCTTCCGTTGCCAAGTTGGCAACCACGTGGGAGCACGCTGCACCTCGGAGGTGGACCGCAGTGACCACTGCTTCCGCTGTGGTCAGCCTGGTCACAGGGCCGGCTCGTGCGACGCCGCGCCGCACTGCTTCGCATGTGCGGCAGCTGGCAAGCCGGCCGATCACTGGGCTGGGGGCAAAGCCTGCGGTCCACCCGCCAGGGCCGGGTCGAGGAGAAAACCCTCCTCCACCGCCGCCGCCGCCGCCGTCGCTTCCGCCGCAGCCGCCGCCACCGTCGCCGCCGCTGCAACTGCTCGGGAGGGGGCTAGAATGGAGTGCCAGTAATGGCCCCATCTCGCCCCCTCCAGACGTACGTTAGTCGCTGCGCCTCTCAGGTACTGACACTCCTGGGCAAGGCGCAGTGACTGACGCCTGCGGACAGCGAGCAATGGGTAGCTCGCTGTCCGATCAGGTCAGGCCAGAGTCGACGGCGCGTTTCACTCCAAACGCGCCGTCAGCAACGAGCAGTCAGCAACGGAGACGGGGCCCGCCAGGGCCAGAGCCTGCCAGGGTTGCGGAATTGTTCGAAAGAGTTACCGCGGCCCTGGGAAGAAAGGCACTAGGAGGACTAAGGGTGGGTTTTAGTCAGTAAAAGTCTGACACTCCCTGCCGCTCCACCCAGAGCGGGAGGGGTCATTTGATGATTTCCCATCCTATAAAAAAAAAAAAAAAAAAAAAAAAAAAAAAAAGCGCTATCCTTCGTATTTTCATAGAAACTGTTCTAATTTTACTTTATCAGAAAAAAAAATCTACGCAATTGAGTTGTTGTGTCGCACCTGTTTGGGGAGTCTTTTATATCTACCTTATCTAGGTAGATAAAACTTAAGCGTTTGCTACACGGTTTAAGACGGTGCACGGTGGTTCCAAACAGTGTAGACGGCGGTTTTATACGGATTTGTTCTAAAGGCATTAAACCGCCATCTACACTGTTTGAAACCACCGTCTTAAACCGTGTAGCACAGGCTTTATCCACGTCATTCAAACTTGCTCCTATTCCTTTTAAAATGCCAATCCCTCTCACAATGGAGCCAATCGGCTGCGTAACAAGTAAAGCACAGTCAGATATGAATATATAATGCGTCTGGTATTGTCACCAAGCTGTCAGTGAGTCAGGCAGGTAACGAAATAACTGAACACGCCCAGTGGAACTTTACATACAATCACTAGTGCTTTAATATAATCATTCTAACGAGCTGTACGGAGAAAATAGTACGGTTTTGTTTTCATAGAGAAAGGAGCTTCTGAATAAATAATAACAGCCGCACGGGGCGATCTACAAGGTTAAGCAACGCTTGCCGAGTCGTTCCGCGGATGGGTGACCATCTTGACATACCTCTCCGTGCCGTAAAGGAAAGCATGTTGCTCCTGACTGGCATTTAAAGATCTTTGACAGTCATTACGGAAGTCAAAGGAAATCTGACAACAGTCCAATTGCCGAGGGGTATCGCGTTACCCAATTACTGGTTTGTGAAGGTTGGATAAGCAGTCGTATGTAAAATACTGGTATTCAGCTGAATCCTTTTAGGCTGGAAGCCGACTCTAATATAGTTGGGAAAAGGCAAAGCAGATTAATAGTTTGAAGCCCGAAGAATGAGAAGAAAGCGCGTAAATTTTATTGTCTTCTGTGCACTGGCTTTGCTTTGAAGTCCTTTTATTTAAAAGCTTTTCCGTCGGGTAGCAAAGCCAGTTTTAGTTAGCTCCTCTAGCTTTTCCATCAGGTAGCAAAGCCAGTTTTAGTTAGCTCCTCTAGCTTTTCCATCAGGTAGCAAAGCCAGTTTTAGTTAGCTCCTCTAGCTTTTCCATCAAGTAGCAAAACCAGTTTTAGTTAGCTCCTCTAGCTTTTCCATCAGGTAGCAAAGCCAGTTTTAGTTAGCTCCTCTAGCTTTTCCATCAGGTAGCAAAGCCAGTTTTAGTTAGCTCCTCTAGCTTTTCCATCAAGTAGCAAAACCAGTTTTAGTTAGCTCCTCTAGCTTTTCCATCAGGTAGCAAAGCCAGTTTTAGTTAGCTCCTCTAGGTTTTCCATCAAGTAGCAAAGCCAGTTTTAGTTAGCTCCTCTAGCTTTTCCATCAGGTAGCAAAGCCAGTTTTAGTTAGTTCCTCTAGCTTTTCCATCAGGTAGCAAAGCCAGTTTTAGTTAGCTCCTCTAGCTTTTCCATCAGGTAGCAAAGCCAGTTTTAGTTAGCTCCTCTAGCTTTTCCATCAAGTAGCAAAACCAGTTTTAGTTAGCTCCTCTAGCTTTTCCATCAGGTAGCAAAGCCAGTTTTAGTTAGCTCCTCTAGGTTTTCCATCAAGTAGCAAAGCCAGTTTTAGTTAGCTCCTCTAGCTTTTCCATCAGGTAGCAAAGCCAGTTTTAGTTAGTTCCTCTAGCTTTTCCATCAGGTAGCAAAGCCAGTTTTAGTTAGCTCCTCTAGCTTTTCCATCAGGTACCAAAGCCAGTTTTAGTTAGCTCCTCTAGCTTTTCCATCAGGTACCAAAGCCAGTTTTAGTTAGCTCCTCTAGCTTTTCCATCAGGGTGCAAAGCCAGTTTTAGTTAGCTCCTCTAGGTTTTCCATCAGGTAGCAAAACCAGTTTTAGTTAGCTCCTCTAGCTTTTCCATCAGGTAGCAAAGCCAGTTTTAGTTAGCTCCTCTAGCTTTTCCATCAGGTAGCAAAGCCAGTTTTAGTTAGCTCCTCTAGCTTTTCCATCAGGGTGCAAAGCCAGTTTTAGTTAGCTCCTCTAGGTTTTCCATCAGGTAGCAAAGCCAGTTTTAGTTAGCTCCTCTAGCTTTTCCATCAAGTAGCAAAACCAGTTTTAGTTAGCTCCTCTAGCTTTTCCATCAAGTAGCAAAACCAGTTTTAGTTAGCTCCTCTAGCTTTTCCATCAGGTAGCAAAGCCAGTTTTAGTTAGCTCCTCTAGCTTTTCCATCAGGTAGCAAAGCCAGTTTTAGTTAGCTCCTCTAGCTTTTCCATCAAGTAGCAAAACCAGTTTTAGTTAGCTCCTCTAGCTTTTCCATCAAGTAGCAAAGCCAGTTTTAGTTAGCTCCTCTAGCTTTTCCATCAGGTAGCAAAGCCAGTTTTAGTTAGCTCCTCTAGCTTTTCCATCAGGTAGCAAAGCCAGTTTTAGTTAGCTCCTCTAGCTTTTCCATCAGGTAGCAAAGCCAGTTTTAGTTAGCTCCTCTAGCTTTTCCATCAGGTAGCAAAGCCAGTTTTAGTTAGCTCCTCTAGCTTTTCCATCAGGTAGCAAAGCCAGTTTTAGTTAGCTCCTCTAGCTTTTCCATCAGGTAGCAAAACCAGTTTTAGTTAGCTCCTCTAGCTTTTCCATCAGGTAGCAAAGCCAGTTTTAGTTAGCTCCTCTAGCTTTTCCATCAGGTAGCAAAGCCAGTTTTAGTCAGCTCCTCTAGCCTATACAGATGTTTACTTAACTAAATCCATTACTGGGAGCCGACCCCAGTATAGTTGGGAAAAGGCTAGGCAGATGAAAGGGTGTATTTCCTTAAATATGTATTTGTCGCGTCGCTGAGAGATCTCATCATTTGGCTCTAGGTAGGTACAGGCTGACGACCGGAAATACAACGTAAGAATTGGGTATTACAACACTATTAGGCAATCTAAATAAATATTTACCAGTATGTAGAAAGTACAAGGAAGAAAAAATCTTGAATTTAATAAACGACGTACTCGATACGAGCATTATGTTTTTTTACATAACGCTTTGTATTTGCAAGTTCATTACATAAGTGTGCATTTGCCAATTTGTTTTAATTGAATCAATTATCTGTTTTTACACTCGCCTTCTCGTCATGTTTTGTCCTGGCTCCACCACTAACCAATCCTCTACCTAAATGTTTCTTACTGACCATTTTGTTATTTTTCACCCGTAGACTAGCCGCACGCATGGGACACAATAAAAGTGGGCCATTCTGCAATAATTAAAGTTACCACTTACCAATAAAGAGTATTCTATCGATGTAATATGTTACCAAGAACAATTAGTTGAGCCGCAATTACAACTCTTACACGAATCAGGTCAATACGCTGTACAAATAATTGAACGCAAGTCCTCTCCACATTGCTGTGCTAAATCATCGTGAAATATGCTGAACATTCGTCCGCACCGGCCGCTATATGCCAGCTAATGGCGGTAAACGCTCACGAAACGGTACCCTGCACACTTAATCACCTAAATCGATGTATTAGCGGTTAACATCGGTATTACTGAAGTTAATTGATATTATCGCATATTATCTTCACACCAATTTCCTTAAAATCGCCGTGAAAATAATAAACACAGATTGCTCATCCAGAATTAGGAACAGTTACTGTAAACTCCTGATTAACAAATACCTAGGTTTAGAAATCAATTTAATTAGTAGTTTAGACTTGTCTGAAGATACGGTGCTTCTCACCGTAAATGGAGCCACGTCATAACTGTTAATGATTGTAAGAAAAATAAGTTCTCATAGCACAAATCATTCTTATTTCTTGTTGATGCTGTCTCTGATACAAATATGAGGGCCCATCAGTCAGATGTCAGTCTCCAACTGATAAAGACGTCCCGATAAATCATGACATATTTGTCCCGATCCATAATCAAAGTCCATTAATTTCACGCCAAGAAAAATTGTTGCAAAAAATCACGAAAAATGTTAGAACTTTCTACAGGGAACATTATTTCATACATTGTCATGTTGTTGCTATTATTTAACATTATACGCTTCCGAATTAACATTTAATTGGTATGAATTGATTGTTTTTACATGACGGTCAATAAAAGGAGTTGTATTTGTGTTCCATTGTTTTATAAAAATCATTGTAACCATGTGTCAAAGTATACTTTCAACAAGTTTGTAACAGTCATCGTGTTTTTACTGTCAAATATTTTTTTCTTTATCTTCACCATAATCTTACTTTGTTAGTAGTGGTACCCAAGCTAGTCTTGATTTGAGAAACCTAGTGAGGTGAGATCACTCCGGAACGAAATCTAACACTATGAATTCTTGATGATTCAACCGCTAATCCCTTTCATTTCCTTCACAGGTCCAAAGAGAGACGTGATATCTTTTCCCGCGAACGTGCGTCTACAGAAGGTATTTTTTTTTTTAAATTCACATTCATTACCAAAGTAAGGCAGCTGTTAAGCCTGTCAAAAAACATCAGTAGTATGTAAACTAGACCAAATAAACAAATCTGATCCTAAAAATTGGAAATGGCTACCTAAAGTTAGGTAATCGGCCTGATCAATCAGTAAATTAGAATAGAAAATGATTCGCTAAAATATATGTATGTAGGTTAATTATAAAAGTTGCCATCATTTAAAAACATTAACGCATTACATAATTATTATTATACGGTGTAATAAATCGAAGTTGAGAGCAGCTTCATCGGCTAGGCAACGCTAAATAAAATTATTGTTCGTAATTATTCACGCCAGGAGAATTACTCAATAAAACAAGATACGTGTATTAACAGATTTCAACGCTTTCTTCAACATTTGCAATAAACTATACACTAACATATAAAAAAGTGGGTTATTATTAACTTGCTTGTTTATATAAATAGTGACCAGCTAGTGGCTTGTATACGACTATGGGAGATTCGACTAAGGGCTTAGGACTAGAAGTCTATCTTGCGGAATAAAATCACGTCAAGACTCGCAATCTCAGCAGTTTTATTTTTGGAAATTCGCAATTAAATGCAGAATCACCTAGTTCAATTTGGCAAAGGAACTCAGCCTATTTTTTTTTGGCGCCAATTTTTGTTTACGATTTGGTACCAAGGCATTTAAGAACATCCATTCTTGATGGAGTCATTACTTTTATTAAAACAGTAGTGAGTTGTGAGCTTTTTTTCGTCTGGTGTTCGTGGGAATCTTTGTCCGGTGCGTCATTAGAAAGTGATAAAATATATCTCAAGTACCTAGCAAGTGAAAAGTTACGTAATCTATTCGGTTATGTTATGACTTATGAGATTTCTAATAAGGTGCTTTCTTTGTATTACTGAGGGGAAAACTCTGTTTTTCTTGGGGATTGATTTGCGTAGGGCTATAGTGAAAACGCAAATAAGCAGGTTTGATGGTGTTGATGTGTTTTGCCTATAGACAATTACTTACTTACTTTTGTACAAGATAGATTACTAGATAGAAAATTTACCGTACCTAGCACCTCAAATTGGAATTGGTAACACAACAATATAGCTCCATTTTACCCAAAGAGACTAACAATCACATGATCCACATTTAAATGTTCAGCAATTTAAAGTTTTCGTTCAGCGTGATACTGATGACGCAGCAGGTCGGTAACTGGTTTTCCCGGATCGATTCCCTAATTGGGGAATAATATTACGTACTTTACGTACGATCGTAGTACAGACTTTCCTGGGGAAAACATGAAAAAAATACTACGACGGCGGGAATTGTAGTGAATCAATTGATAGATTTATAAAAATTCCGCGAGAAAGCCTAAAATAGTAAACTTCCCATCCACCTACTTAATTAATTTGAAGGTGCTCTAATGCTAAGGTATTGGTTTTCTGCATAGTGTAACTGCTGCACGATCGAAGGATTTTTTCAGTAGCAGTTTCGGTCAATTGCCGTACCACAGAGAACGTAAAAAACTGAGCAATAATGCATGAATCTGTAAAAATCAAAAGAATCATTGCACAATTCACTCATTCGTTTCTATATTCTAGTTTTACATATCAATACAAGCGCCGTGTCTATTTTATTTTTAGCAATCATCATAGCTAGGTATTTATTTTTTATCGTCATCCGATTACATTCCTGTCCTAAGCCGGACGTTTGGACTTGAATATTCTTGATGAATGAAGGATAATCGGTCACTATGACTTATAGAAAGAATATTAATTTAAATATTTATCTTTAAGAAGGTACATAACATACCACGAAGTCCATACTTACATAGATAAGAGGCCTATAGATATTTTAAAAATAATACTATTTTCTTGCTTCTGGTCAACGATCGATGAAAATGAAACTTCTTGAGAAAGGGAAAACTGTATTGGAGATTTGAAAGCTTCCTAAACCAAAACCTTCCTAAGATTTGGTTTTTAAATTCCAATGATGAACATAAGTAAGTACCTACATTTATCTCTTTTAAAATGTAAAGTTTTTATTATGAGATAAGTAATATGGGAGTTCAAACTGGTTTCAACTTAATTTTGATTCGACATTGAACTTAGTACAAGGTTATGAAGGAAAAAAGGTTGATAAAACATCAAATTACTGGTTTTCAAGAATATTTGTAGTCTTGAAGCAACAAACAGTAATTAAATGTTATCTATAAAATCAAGACAATTTGTACATCGTGTTACCATCAATCGTCGAGAATTTGAAATTGCTCAATCCAAGAGATCTCATATTCATCATATTTTTTTCCAATCGAAGACGTTCTCATTCATAAGAAATAAAATGGTCACTATTGAATCTATCAATCTACACGACTACGCCAACAACTACTACAAAATAATATTCAAAAAATCCTACACAACTTCATTCATAAAATCCAAAATGGCGCACTATTGAATCTACCCATCAGAGTAATTAACACTGCAACGCGAACTATTCGATTTTCAAATTCACAATCTTTGTATGCCAAACAAATGAGTCAGGATGTACCTGGTGAACTCAAGTTCCGAGACAACTCTGTTCTCGGAAAAAATCTGACATTCTCGACCACCTTACTTATGAATGGGCTGCGTCATTAATGACTCATGGCCTTACTACATTTACGTTCGGTCATTTTTTGGAGCGTATCGAGTCTTAAACCTGTTCCTGTCCTGTCTCGTGATTTGATTCGGAACCGTATTCCAAACTGCTAATCTGGAGGATTTACCAATCCTTTGCAGGTCGTTACCCTTGTTTAAAGAGGATATGAAGTACCCAAAGATATCCGCGGGAGGACCTATTTATTTATATTCTAGTACCCTTCTCAGTGATCAGATCGCTGATCACTGTGATTGGATGGTTTTTAAAAAAAGAAATCATGGTTAAAACTTGGTGCAACTGTGATCACAGTTGTAATCCCTTATACAATGCGGTATCTATCTACCTGGCAAGAAAAGAACTCTAAAGAAATAGGTATTTGTTCCTCGATACGAATATCTAGCTATCGTATATTTTAACTGTAACGGACAAGTTAAAGTGAGATTTAAACACATAAGTGAAAACCATGACAAATGAAAGAAATCCCGAGTAAATAAAAATACCAATTTAACCGCTACAGCCTATAAATATTCCTTTTTAATTAACCGTCCCCTATTTAATTAGCTACTTTATTAGGTCTCCGTTATACTCCAAATTGAATAAGTTCTCATTTAAATGCTAAATTAAACCGGATGAGATACAATCTGTCACAATAGCTCACTCTCATTGAAATCTGTGCCATTGTGTGGCATACTGGCATAAAATTATTGTGCTGGTACGGCACTAACATTTTATGACGTTAGTGGAGCAATAGGGATGGGTGGCAACGTCACAGTCACGTCGCTGGGTTAGTCTTTGTTGTCCCTAATCTGCCGGCTAGCGGAATATTCTGCTTTGTCGTGTGTAAAGGTTTAGTCAACATTTTGCAAAGGTACGGCGTTGAAAAACTCAAAGCATTTATTTCAATTAAGCCATTTACATGCACTTTTCAATTGTCAAGATCGATCAGTTAAAGACATGAAGCTACATAATTTCACCTTCCAAAGCTTAGATCTATGAAGAAGAACTTGCAAGAAATTCCATGGCTCAAAATGCAGACCTAAGAGCTTTTTAAAGTGACGGAGCTGCTGCTAAACCAAATGGCTAAAATGGAGGTCTCATTTATGCTCCTGCTATAGCAAGGGATAGAGGTGAAAGAATAATCTCTGTTAGAAGCGGTTAAGAAATGCTGGAAGTTCTGAAGGTTACCAAAACTGTTACCAACACGGTGCTTAAATGTTCTTTACTACGCTTAGTGCTGATAAACACAATGAAAAAGAAATAAGATTTGATGAACCAAGCAAAAGGAAAAAAAATATTCCCCTGGGCAAACTAGTTGATGGACTGCAGTAGCCGTTGCGTAGCAAAAACATTAGTAGGTTAACACCAAAAAACAAAGCAACATCTAACGGAAGAAATGGAAACAATAACAACATTCTCGATAGTTTTTTCTCTAATACATAAATAATGATAGCTTGATCACCGGAGGTGTCAATAACTCGGACAGGAAGCGTTGCCAATTGCTTTTCAATTCGATTCATAAGAATGTGCATACATTATATTAATATAATGTCATTAGTTCTACGTAACTTTCATTGCTGGAGGCCTACATTTATTTATAACTTTATTGAGGCTCCGAAATCTGTAGTGTTTGTTTTTTAATTGCCTAATAGCGCAGAGATAATGGCTCCGTAGAATTAGTCTTAATGTTCTTTGTTTTTTTTTAACCGCGTTCCGAAGCTTCTAATGGCCCTACAGCGAAACGGGGTGAACGCACTTTAAAGCCAAACTTAAAACCTTGTTCTTGATTCTTCAAGTCGTTTAATGTCTTTGTCACTGACTTACTTGTAAATGATCTAGTCATGGTACTGTAGGCTTAGTATTAGCAAGAGACATTATGATGTTCTAAATTGTGTAAACTTTATTGAGCTAACTCTTGTGTTCCTTTCTTTCTTTACCTTCCATTTCTGCTTGTTTCTGAAACCCAATTTGCACAAATTATGCTCATATCACACCGCTATTGTCTAGAATGTATGAGGATATACTTACTCTTTAATCATTACGAATCTAAAAGTCCTGAGACCTGACTCACTCAATGACTGACTCATCAACGCCAGGGGGTCTACTCTCTAAGCCCGAATTCCGTAGTACTTAGTGTCGGGCGTTTTCTACTCCGTATCACCTTACGATTCGTCCCGAACCCGAACTAAGAATGAATGTCAACACGATTCGACAGTTTTTCTTAGTTCGGGTTCCGGACTAATCGTAAGTCCGTAGGTGATACGGAGTAGAAAACGCCCGATACTAAGGCCGAAACTACGGACTTCGGGCTTAGAGAGTAGACCCCCAGGTCCGAACCCTTGGATCTAGAAAGTTGAAACTTTTCACAAGACAATCTGGACAAGGTATAAGGCTGGGATTACATTCGGTTTCTAATACTTTCAACCGATCCGATAGAACATCGATGCGGACCGCGCAGTCTCTTATTACATACTAAACAGCAGCAAGCCAGCTAAGAAATAGGTACATAAAATCAGAAAATTTAACCAATTATTAACTAAGAAATAATTCATTCAGACATTCCAAAAAACCAAAACAAAAGAAGTTGACACAAAAAAAGGTTACACCTCATTTAAGGCGTTAGATTTAGCATAAGTGGTCATGGGTGTTGTATAGTTGTCACTTTGTCACGTTGGCAACCTCAATATGTCATGACAATTTCGTGCCACCGCTTGGTCTGTCACGACTGTGTGGCGCATGCGTAGCATAATTGAAGGAGTTGCTGCTACTGCTAAATATTATAAGGTAGCTGGTAGGGTAGTTTCTTTACTTTCAAGTGTCAATCTCCGGTTTGAGCCCTTAAGAGTCGGAAAATGAAAGTTCTTGTCTAAGGTTATGGTAAGTCGTTATCATAATATTCACGAACGTGAAGATTTCCTCAAGAGAATTCATGTGGTAGATAGATAAATAGAATATTTATTTTATGGTAGGTACATCTAAACCAGAAACAGACGTTGATATTAACGAGTAAGTATGTAGTTTTCTTTCGTATGACATCTGATCATCTTGTGCTTCTATACGAGTAACTTACTCCAATTTGCACTTTCTCTCGTTTTCACTTGTTGATCGTTCTCCTCTGCCCTTAGTTTCTTTTCTTATTTCTTTTCGCAATTTAGTCTTATCTCCCTACCACCAGTATTACAAAGTAGCCTCATACCTCTCGCTACCCGATAACAGATCTTTATTCATTACTCGATTAACGCTCTCAACTCACGTTCGACTCACTATGCACTATGGCTTCGCAAAAACCATGGATTTCTTACTTACATAAGTCACGAAATACGCACCCACGGCACGGTATTGTTCAATTGTTTGTCGAGATTACGTAATTGCACGGTTTACATCGATAATTATTGAACTAATAAAGCTATTCGCTAATCGTCTGGTAACGTCGGATCACGCAATGGACAGGTCTTTAAGAAATTCAATCACGATAAGGATAGCGATCGTGTTTAGTTTTCATTTGCATATCTCAACCTGATTGAGATAATTAGATTGTGTGTTTGTTTTTGTTGTCTACTTGCTTTTAATTGGGGAGAGAACTTTTCGCATTTTAAGGGTTCCGTTAGAAACAGCCAAAAATGGTTCTCTTTTCATTACCTAGTGTTTTGAACTCTATAATTATATATAAAGCGACAAGGGCCATTGGATTGGAAAAGAAACATCTTTCATTAGTTTATTGATGATGCACCAAATAATGGCCATGTTCCAACCGTAATCTCAAGTCCTTTGAGACCTCCAATGGCCAAAGTGCCTAAAATTAGGCTCACAGACGCACCCTTGAAAACCCAACCACTAATTAATAGAACCAAACAAAGCTAAACAGTAAACAATATATCTACTTCCTCGTATGCCTAAGTACTAGGTAACAACAATACAAGCTGTACGTAACGCAGTGGCGACCATCCTCGTAGTACGTGATTTGACTCCACACTGACTCATTCGGGATTCTAAAATGGCCGACTGTCCTTTTCCGATTGTGTTTTGTTTTAAAGAAGTACTGTTAGAAGCTACGAGTTAGAAGCATAGTTTTGGACTCAAATTATTTTAAATTAGAGGAACAAACTGACAAAGATTCTTAGATCTTCAAGCAGTCATGAGTTTTTGGTATAAAGAAATGCTGCTGACTTACTTTGCTACATGTCATGGTTTTTGGAGTCCTCCTAAATTTGGAGTACGTACTATTGGCTTTCTTAATATAATAGTATCCCGGAAGTTATTTGTAATTGTTAATTTTCAGTTAATTCCTTTGCTAACTCTTTACACAGGCGAAAAACCTTTTTCGATAGTCGTTTGCGTTGAACCATAAAGCCAGTCATTCTGACCAATCAGCTAGGGGTCAATCGACGACTATTTTAAGAAGTGACACTAAACTAATGACAGTTCCTTTGTGCTCTAACAAAATGGCGTCACAGATGGTCTGGTGTCACGGCTAGGTTGCGCTGGCCAATCAAACGGCTAATTGGCTATAGTTCTTGGAGGAATTCAATTGTAGTTTGTGTATTTGGACGATATGGTTGAAAACTCCAAGGATAGAATGTTTTTTAATATTTTTTGTTTGTCTGTTACATATTCTTTTATCGACTGTGGTGTTTCTTCTTCATCTGCCTAGTCCTTTCCCAAATAATATGTTATGCTCAGCTTCCAGGCTAATCAGATGCAGTTGAATTACCAGTATTTTAGATGGATCGACAGTCTATAATAACCGCTGTTTCTTTTTCGAAATTACCTAGGTCTTTTATCAACTTCTTATTATTTACTTGATGCTATTTAAGTTTTTCTTTGCTTTTTGTTTTTCTGATTACCTACCTGTTATATTACGCTTGCCATAAAAAAATCTCTATTTACAATATGGTAGGTTGGAACTAACACATAATATCATTATCAAAATTATTTATTTATAAGGAAATTCTTAGTTGTTCGTGTAATAACATTGTCATAACAGGCCCAAGTTACGTTGTAAATATAATTTACGCCAATAATATGACTTAATATCTGTTGTGATATATTAATAAATGATTCATTCCTTTGTCACTTGGAGCTGCTGCTAGAATACAAACTATTTACGATGGTTACATAATGTACAAGTAGCAAGCTTAGTAATGGCTAAGAAATGTTCTTTGGCTTAGAAATAAAACTCAACTTTGAAGAGAAACGCAATGGAGAAAAAATAAAAACGAAGATCACAAACAAAACATCAACGATTTAGATAATGTAGATTTCTATATTTTTCATAATCAAAGTTAAGTTTTACGAAATCATTCATACATCATCGTACATAACTCTTAGCATATAACTGACTGCACTGATTTACAACTATGCTTATAATCAATGCCCATTTATGATAATAAAGACATGAACAATATCGGCACAGCGTGTTTTATAGACGTCAATGTCGTCTACAAGTCCTTTCGAATGAAGTTATGCAGTAGATTAGCTATCAGTCCATTAGACATGTTCTATTATACATTTAGTATATCATGCAAAGACATACGATCATCGCCGAACGATGGTAGTCTGATCTAATGATTGGATAAAAAATAATCATTCGCATGACCAGAGTCAGATACATCATCTGCTTAGCCTTTTCCTAACTATATTGGGGTTGGCTCCCAGTCAAACCGGATTCAGCTGAATACCAGTATTTTACGTGGAGCGGCTGCCTACCAGACCTCCACAACCCATTAAATGGGTAAAACGGTACTTCTTGGCAATACTGGTGTTAGATTTTCTGGCTTCCTTCTGTCTGAAAATCTGGAAAAGTCAGATTAAGAAATTATAATGTTCAAATCACAGATACATAACCATTAATTTAAAATAAATGACAATCACGAAACTATGAATGAAAAAGTTTCGAGTATTTGATCTTCGAATGAGTCATAGTATGCCGACACCTTTTGACACGTCATTATGTATATTCAAAGGATTGAAGGACCAAAAAGGACAGCATAAAATCAGGTCTTCTCAGAACTTCGAGGCTTCACCAATGCGAAAGAAATTTATAAAGAGTGCTTTGAAGTTGAATAATATGGAAATGATATGACTATAATGTGGTCCAAATGGCTTTTGTGTCAATCAATAGACACGCCAATATACCCGAAGAAAGACAATTTAATTTAGTCTATCTTAGGGACATCACATTTACTTTAGTAAATCCCACATAGATCCAAAATTAGCTGAAGATGGTTTCGAAGAATCACATTCCAGAACTTTAAAAGTTTGAGGAAATGTTCTACATTTAATGTCTACGGAAAAATGGTTGTCGCCTCGGTGTCACGCTGTCACGCCGCTCTTATCCTTGGGGACTTTAAATGCTCTAGCTTAGCTACTAGTCTCACAAGCTGCATTTATCCCAGAGTCAATTCCTAAGATAAATTATCTCGCTTAAAGCCTTAATATAATCCTGTTAGTATTCATTCCACGTCTACAGCTTGGCGAGCATTGAGCAGGTGATCTTTACCACACTCCACTTGCCGCATTCCTTGCGATATGAATCGATTTAATTACTATTGTGTTACTTGCTCACTCGGTTTTGCTTCTCGATTGCTATTTATGTTCTAAATCGATTCTTATAATCGTTATTAGTGCTAGTAAGTCAGTTGAGGAAATTTCTACGTTCTGTGAATTTGTGCTTCCATGTTCTGTGATTTTTTAATCTGTTTCTTCGATTGATAAGTGACTTGGATTCCTGAGATGTTAAGTAGTAGTAATGGAAGAGCGGTCCCCCTCCTGCAGGGTTTTTGTGTGTTATCAATATTATCATCTTTCTTCCCTTATCCCAATTTATTTCATTTGTCTTGTTCTTCCATATTTCTCTTTGCTGTCATCTCAACAGTTCTGCAGCTTTGTGTACAAAATGATATTCGGAATTGGATACGAGCCAAATGTGTGTACATTTTTACTGCGAAACTATACAATGAAATAATATTTGTCGAACCTTTGTCTCAAAACATTGTCGTGATTGACAAGCAGTGGGAGTAAATTGAGAAAAAACATAACCCTGTCTGCACAGTCGGGTAAAAATGTGTTCAATAACAATCACCTACCTTAGTAAAACATGCAATATGCGTAGTTGATTACAAAATGTACGTTACGTACGTTTTCAGATAGCACTAAGTTGTAATCGCATCTCGGGACGCGACGATACAACTCAATGATTAGATAAACGAGATGTTTGCTTTCGATATGACAAGAAGCAATTTCGGAATGCTGTATTTCATTCTTTGTTTAAAAATTTGTGATTATCATTTGTCAGATTATCTCGTTAATAGTAAAATACGTAAAACTACGAAAAATATACTGAGGGATTCATTGATTTAACATTCAATGAGAAGGTCCCAAGTCTCGAAGATCGTTTCTTTGATTCTAGATTTGAGTTTTATAATATTGAACACCATTTTATAGCGTCGAAAAAAGGTCAAAGTCATTTATTTATTCAGCCAGTTTCAACATTTAATTCAAATAATATTCAAAGCTAAAGACCAAGTTTAGTTTTAGCCGTTGTCGGTAACAATGGTTTCTTGGGAAGCAAACACAGATGTTTCTGGCTGGAAACAAATTCTTGTATCATTGTCAAGTATCGAGAATTTCTTCAGAATTCACTTGTTTGCTATATAAAGTGTTTGATTTGACGATACTTTCCAAGAAACATTAAGTTCGTTTTCAATTACGTATTCCCCACCTTCTTACTTTTGTCTTGTACTAGGCATAAGTACCTACCTACAATTTGAAATTTGGACTTTTAGGGAATTGGACATTTAGCTACAGGATAGGATTTGGACATTCTGGGAATATGACATTTTAACAATTCGACATTCAGATAATTGGACATTTTAAAACCGTTGAAAACATTGTAGGAATTTAACTCTCTGTAACCTTTGGACACTTAGAAACTTGGACATTCTAATAATTTAAATAACATTTTGAAGACATTTAGGGAATTAGGCATTTTGAATCTGAACGATAATATTTAGGTCCATTATAACATGTAGTCCAACACAAAAGTGTCTCAGCCAATAGGTGCGGTATGGTTTAGAAAAGTGGTCGAGCGCCATTTTCTAGTTGTAAAGGAAGTACTAAGTGGTCCGACTATGTCGATTATGGCAAAGTTACGCACTTATTAATTACTGCCGGATGCTTGCGCTTTAGTGTCGAGCAATCAGTAACCACCTCCACTTATCCATTAGTTTTTGAGGTTTAGAATAAAATAACTTTCCGCAGTTTGTGCGTTAGACATACCTACCTACAATGTGGAGACATCGATACGACAATAAATGAAAACACTGGCAACACTGGTTCATCTGATTATTTTACTATTATAAATCCTGTCACCGAAATAAAAAATAAACTTTCCAATTACATAAAACGAAAATCCATCGAAAGGTATTCAAGTAGGGACACGTTCTTTACACAATTCAAAAACCTTAGGTAATAAACACTAAGCAACTTACGAGTTTAAAATTACTTACCTCGTTCATTCAATTACTTTCCCATAATAAGTTTGCAGCTAAAAAGAAGTTCCTTCTAAGTTTCCTTTACAAACTGTTTTCTAAGTACGTTGCTATTGTGAAGAAAATGCACGTGTCTTGTGCATTCCTCCTCCATGATTAAGTCTCCCAGTTTGGAAGGCATCGCACAAAGAGCATTCCTCTGCGGCAAAGGGAGACAGATGTACGAGAACGCAGGCCCTATTTGTCTTATTTACATAAAATGTAATTAGAGAATAGTTTTGTTGTCTATGGAGTGAAAAAAGCGGTAGGTACCTTTTTATTTGCACTGTGTTTCTTTTTCTACTCTATGGTATGTTGGCCTTTTACGACACGATTAAAGCTAGCATTCAGTGTACAGCCGGTAGCATTTTTCGAAATCTTTTTTGGAGGGAAAGAGAACCATGTTCACTGGCTTAATATCCAGCCAGCCAGCGATAATAGTCTGATCTTTAGTACCTATCGGTTTTGAAATGAGTTTAGTCTTTATTGCAGAATATTAATTAAATAGATAGCCATAATTATGAGCTATTTGCAGATATTATGCCCATAAGTTACTCGTATACATAAGGTGTATCTATGATGCATCTGCACAGGTTAACGTCACCTTGCAGACAGCAGCCATTTTGTTTCGTATTTAAGATCTTGCCGTAGTTTAAAAATAGCAATAAAATATTAAAAAAAAAGAAACAATTTAAGACCGCGTTCTGAAATTGAAAAAAATTCAAACGGTTATTCTCGTAATAGCGAGCGTAAGGCTAGCCATACACGGTAAGACATCTGCCGCTGAAGTAAATGGTTAATTGCGCTGCTGTAATTCGCAGCTGCCCAGCCGTTAAAGCTAAATGTCAAACCTATAATCAATTCATTGCGAAGAACAAACGACAAGGTCGGACCGTTTAATCCTGAGTAAGTTTAAACGGATATGAGTAATAATGACTTGTTTTACTGCATAGTTGTATTGCATCTTGCTACCGATATTGACAATAGCTGGCAAGCTACATTACTCATGCGTAAACTTACAAAGTTACGGACATTTCTGATGTCTGCGTCACGCTTTTATCCTCTTACCTTGCGCATAACTACTAAAACTGATAAGAAGTTACCCAAAAAGTATAATAGAAAAACGATTGCTCCAGTTTACTTAAACATAAAAGTCAAAACAAAACAAACCATGCAGTTATAAAAACGCCTCAATCATTTTATACACCACTGAGTTAAAAAAAAAACAAATTAAATAGAAATTAACCGCTGGCACGTGGCTTTTTTTAAGGCAAAGGCACGACGCGTTATCAGCCATATGCCACCAACGCGTGCCCTATGCACACCTCCCTTTAGTTCGACCGACCGTGGCCGCTCGTGCTGGCTGACGGTAAACACTTTTTTACCATCGTTCCTTTTATAAATTGTGGAGCTCGTGGCTAAATAATATTAGCCGCACGGGTTGAACTTCAAGGTTAAGCAACGTCTGCCAAGATCAGTCTGTGGATGGGTGACCATCTTAACATATCGAGGCTCCTCCGTGCCTCGGGAAGCACGAGTCCCGGTTGTCATTTGTAGATCTTTGGCAGTCGTTAAGGATTGTCAGAAGCCAGAAAATCTGACACCAGTCTACCGTGTTACTGGGTTTTAAAGGTCAGATAAGCAGTCGCCCCATCCATGTTAAATACTGGTATTCAGGTGAATACGGTTGGAAGCTGATCCCAATATAGTTGGACAAAGGCTAGAGGCAAGATTTTTTTTTTAATTCTGCTAAACAAGGTAAGTTCCTATACGTATAGTCAATTCTCGGAGAAAAACAGCGCTGGCGTGAATTTTAATGCAATCGTATGCATTAGAAATATTAAATAGCCGTTTTGCGCGGCAATGAAACATTCACATGCTAAAATAATCGAATACTAGGACGTTAGAATAGATTTTCTATTTATTTGCCTCGTTAAGGTGAACAACATTGTTGTGTGAAAAGTGAATATTAATTTAGGAATTTAAATATGAATAAAATATCCTATCTAAGGCTGATTTTTCAACACTTAGCTCAGATAATTTTTATTTGAAGAATAAATAATTATGGCGGTTGGATATTCTCTATATACAAACGCTGACAAACTATATTTAATTTTTCTGAAAAAAATTAACTGATGAATATGATTCAAGAATTGCCAATCCAGCAATTATTTAATGTTACTTAAACAAAAAAATATGGAATAAAAAATCTTTTAATTACCTACGTTAAAAATTCTGTTAAGTAGTTAGACTATCAATAATGTTAACAAAAAAAAAAACTGGAAAAAATAAATCACATAAGTACCTACCTACTTAATGTGGGCACAAAAATAATAACAATTTAATAATTTTGTATTTCACTATGACTAAATTTAATCTCGTCCGGTCAAAATCATAATGTTCGATTATAATATACTTTCACTAGGTAGGTCGTTTTTTTTTTGCATTTGGGAGCGGAAGTCCCTTACTTCACTCACTATACTTACTACTGTATCAAGTTAGGAGCAGATGTCTTCGAACCAGTAAGTAACCGTTTGGGGAACCCTTCCTTAGTAGGGACCGATCCACTAATCGTATACAGGGTGTTTGGAATAAAAACATATTTTTACTTTAACGAGGTCTGGAAAATTTTATTTATTTTAAGAATTATAATGTATCAATCCTAACTAATATTACTAATGCGAAAGTGAGTTTGTTCGTAACGCTTTGACGCCTTAAGCGCTGAACCTATTTCGATGAATTTTGATTCAGAGATAGATGGGACCCTGGAGACTTTTTATAGGCTATTTTAACGTGTGTGAAGCCGTGGTAAAAAGATAGCAGGTAAGTTATTTTCTTTATGACTGAAATGTCTTGAAAAAAAATACCTAAGAAAGTAGGTAGTTAAAACAAACATTGCTTCATAACCAAGCCTGTTTAAAACGTTACAAATGTTTTGTTAATTAATTAATGACAAGTAACATTGCAAGAGTCGTTCACCATTCCTGAGCGTTGCACAACCAGCAAACAATAGCAACAATCATACCCTGAAAACGAATTATAAATTATAATGTCACACACCTGTGAAATGGCGATTTTTTATACAATATCACAGCGATAATATCACATAATCTAGCTACTAATATGTATATAAAATGTTTGGATGGTTGGCTGAATGTATGTTTGTTACTCAATCACACCAAACGGCTGAACGGATCTGGATGAAATTTGGCACAGAGATAGATTATAGTCAGTAATAGCACATAGACTTTTGATACACACATTCACGCAGGCGAAGCCGCTGGCAGAAGCTAGTGAATTATAAATTATAACGTCGCAAATCGGTGAAATGGCGATTAGTTATAGTTAACAATATCACAGCGATATATCACGTTACAGATAATAATAGGCGACTTGTTACGCCTGGTGCCTTTCAAATTGGACTGATTTATAATTTAAACTGTCTGCTAATGGGCAGGCATGTTAACCATGTTGTTTTTATCTTTTGCTTCAAATCTAATGGTAAATTAATTACGAACTGATCTTGTCGTAAGATGTTACATTTAATTCTGTCAGTGTTGTTCGTTTTATTTATTCGTTTGCGTCCTTGTGACATCGAATTCCTCGTATCTACCATTCTCGTTCAGATAACCGAGGCCAGTGAAAAAGTGAGGTTTTTATTCTTTGATTATGTGGCTTTTACTTTCCAGGTTGAGTAAATACTTACAGTTTTTTTCATTAGTAAAAAAAATACATGCTTAGTTTAAATACAGCAGCAGATTATTTATTCAGATTTTCCATGGAGAATTTTTATTTTAAATCTGGTAATCAGTACCTATTAATAAGGCATATTTATAAAAAGTTTTTATAAATAGGGCTGATAAAGTTTAAGTTATTGTTGAAGTGTGTATGCAAAAATGCATAAACTTTATGGCTATAACATTATGAAATAAAACTCTTTAAGCTTAGGTAACACACGGGTTTAAGAAGTGTCCTCGCCTTGCAGCTTTTTAATAAAAAATCCGTTTCATGTTTTAATTTACCAATCAAAATTATTGAAAGATTCCCCTATAGTTAAAAATCCTGACCTAATTTCTAATTAAATCCACCACGCTCTATAAACCACACATTTTCTTGTCCATTAAGTTACAACGTCTATCGATAGCCAAGTTAAGCCGATTCTAATTCCCCAATGCGACAGGTTTCTCAATTATGTCACCAAGCTGAATACGCCTGTTGTTTGACCCTGAAATCATTAAAGCAACTATGTAATTAAATTTTAAATTACATAAGTGTTAACATTACTATCGAAATTAATCACTTTATGAGTCATATTTATCAAAAGGAAATACACGAATTAATTTAAGTAGCGATTAAAGTCAAGTTAATTTATTTACTCAAGTGTAAATTAAAACATTACTATGATTGTTCTTGGAGGCGTTAAGCTTAAAGGATTTAACTAATTTATTGAATAACTTTTCGCGCTATCGTTACGTTCTAAATTAATAAAATAAGTATAAAGAGCATTTTATAATTCAATAAGCCCGTTATGTCCCACTGCTAGGCAAAACTAACACTGCACAAGTTTCAAATCAAAAATTATTTCGAGTAAAATTTGAAGCACCATGTATGTCCATCAGTGTGCATCGTTTCCCGGGGCGGTACGGGCGCCATCGCGACCCTTGCGCACACGCACTAAAAGAGCCAACACCTGGCCGTAACCATAGAGATCAAATCACTACATCGACAACACATATTATTATCTCACACACTTGCTATTCTAGACTTTAAACACGTCGAATAAGGTTCATTTTTCATGATTTTAGTTACGATTCATAGGATCAAGCTCATGCATTATCGATTATTCGTGTGAATTATAACGGTTTTCTTTTGTTGATATTTTGACAGGTGAGCGTCACAAAAACGCCTATCGATCTAGTTTTTCGTATCGCACTCAATACATTGCATAATAGTAGCATTTTTCATTCCATGTCGTTTTTATGTCAATGCACTTATCAACTTTAATAGCCGTCTATCGTGTTTCTAATGGAAACGCATTGTTTTTGTTCAATAGCTGCAATTAACAGGCCATATTGCATCGCAGAAAACATTTAAAAAAATAGAAATTGCGTCAAACGAATCACGTTCACTGTGACCAATGGTACAATTCCAAATTTAAAATTCCGTTATTGGAGCAAAAAACCGGCGTGTCAAAAGAATTCCCGTTCGATTTTTAAATTGGGAGCGCAGGATAGGTCTGGGACGCGTATGCGCGTGCGCGTGCCATACTGCGCGGCAGAGCGTGGCGTATGGGAGCAGATGACACGCGACCGTTACACCAGGTGCACGTGCCAGCATATTTTTCACATCGGAATTTATGAGCTGTACACAACGAGTGGGTGCGAGAGATAAGAGATGGGTATACGAACTCGTTAGAAAATTGAGTGAATGTACCGTTTGCAATTAACGTGATTTTTTTCTTCATTTTCAATTTTCGAAGCTACTGGCATAGGAGATTCGCATCATAAAATCAAAAGTACCTACGAGTGAAATCGTTGAGATCTCCGAACATAGAAACAAGGTTGCGATACTGATACTTACTGTACACAGATCATTTGCTCAAATTGAATAGCCAAGTGCTCGGAATTCTGATGTTTTACATTCACCAGTTCACCACCAAGTTAAAAGGTGACCTATCCTTGGCTTCAATTTGTAGAAAGGAACTATTAGGTAGGTATGTCGTGTACTTCCTTGCTAGCGTGGCAAATAATTTGATGTAACCCGTGTTCAGTTATCACGACTCATTTATGAAATCAGTCTTTCACATAACTACCTGATTCCTAAAGCTTCTGCTAAGATGTTTTAAAGCTTTGTTAATCTTCTTTACAATGTAGGTATGAATTGTAACCATCCTTACAATGTTAAGAAGATTTACGTTCAAATTTTAATTTTATTTTATGAGCAATCGTCGGCATTTGCATTACTTACAATTATATCTAAAAATAATTATAAGTTGAGATTGATTCGTTAATAAGATAAAAAATATCTTCAGTAATCAGAGCAAAGCCTATTAGATCCTAACCTAACAAATCGTTAAAAAAACGTAAAATCATAATCACTCGTAAGTTATTATGATTTTACGATATACATTTTTATAATTCTTAAAACGTCGTCGCGTGTAATGGTGCGCATTCAATACGATGCGGTATACTCAGTCATGCTTTCTCCTCTCTGTGACCATTTCCACTTATAAATATTATATCAGTCTATTACGAAAAAAACAAGACGGTGATTCCTCTTTTTTTGTGATGTTCTACGTTTATTGTTTTTGGTTAGACCTCCCATTGTGCAACCGACTTCGACTAAGCCACGTTCCGTTTTTCATGAAAAACAGTTATGATTATTTTGCAGCGCATCGGTTTTATAGAAAGTCGGTAAAGTTGAATATTTTATTGATATTTATTGTGAAACAAAGCCATAGCAATTGTGGTATAGCAAATGATGAATTGCAGCTGTTATTGATGGGCAAATCTAATGGTAGAAAGTTATGTGCTCAATTTTTTTTTAAACTGTGATTTTCGTGTCTCTAGAAGCAATTAGATTAATATCGTTAACGAGTAGGTGTTAGCTTCTATGAAAATTGACATTAAGCAAAACCTTTTATAATTTTGTTTGTTTGTTAGTGAGACTAATAATTTTATTTATTAGACTAATGCTAATAATATGTGTTACAAAAATACTTAGCTTAAAACTATACAAAGATGAAATCCAATGATGATATTTTAGTTTTCATCGAAATCGGGCTCGAGACTCCTTTCAGTGTTTTTCGATATTCCTCATAGTTTCAGATTTGGCCAACCACGCACACTTTAAAAATTCACCTGTATAGTCTAATGTCACAATTTTTAACAGACCGAAGCACATTTTGCCAAGTTGTACAAAATAATGATGTGCTAAGTGATACATAAAAATATCCATACAGAACAGACCAGTTACATTCCATTACATATTTTACAGTTGCCGAAGTAATTTGAGAAAAGTCTCCAAAACCCTTTCAAAAAACCTTTAACACTAAATTAAAATAATTCAAAGCCAACACCCATTGAGGAAGGCAGCCATTGTTAGCATTGAAGCGTGTCTGTTAGAAATGTAGGAAACTGTCAGGCTATCGCACGTCGTCGTGAAGGTTTGATGATAACTTCAAGGTTCCCAATAATGTCACTATTTAGGTCGATTGATAAAATTCTGTGTCAAAATGTTAAGTGTGAATGTGTTAAGTGTTGTGTGTGTGAGTGAATAGGTTACTTTTAGGCAAGCGTGCTCCATCTTCGACCACATGTCGCTTACCATCAGGTGAGGTAGTGGTCAAGCGCGTGCCTATCAATAATAAAAAAAAAAACTCCCTACTACTTCCCTACTCTCCTTCTATTTCCTTGTCTATTTAAGACCTACCTATAGTAAAATCAATTAACTTATTTTTTTTCCATTTATTCTGGATCAACCTGTATACGAGTGGCCGAAAATCCTTCAAATACTTATTTTCTGTGGGTTTTTATGTTCCCTCTAGGTGACAGAAGAAATGGAGAAGAAAACTATTTTATTGACTGCACCATCTTAACGACGCCATGAGGGTACAGATAACCTACTGTAGTTTAGACAACAGTACCTACATACCTAATTATAGCTACGTACATAAGCACATTGCGTTTTCTAACAATGTAAGGGTCTAAAACAATAATATCGTTAACAGTCGTTATCCCGCATTTCTAAAAGACCCACAGAATATCAATGTGAATGGGACAAAACAAAAAAAAGTTATGTTTCAAATAAGAATACTTAAAACATAAAATTATAGACAAAACAAATGAGCTTCTTGACTTTTTTTTGTTTCAGATTTTGTCTGTGATATTTATTTAATTTTATATTCTGGACTAGGTTATTCTGGCTTTTCCCGCGTAAATTCTAAGAGTATACCATGAGAACGTACTATCGGGATAAAAATATCCTATCCTCGCTTACCATCAGTTGAGATAGTCATCATCAGTGGTTAAGCGCGTGACAATCAATAATAAAAAAAAAATGTCATGCATAATTCAGGGCATGTTATACTTACCTGTGTTTTTAATTTCATCCAAATCAGCTTAACCATTGAAACGTGATTGACTAACAAACTTACATATTATAATATTCCTTATCCTTTCCTCACATTTATAATATTAGCAGGAAGTAGGTAAAATCTGGATGTTTGTGCATTCAATTAATAGCATCCTGTATACTAGGAATTTGGCGGTTTTGGTTGTCAATCAACATTTTTGTAAACAATTAGTCTATGAGCATTCAAATAATACATAGAATTACTTTTTTTTTCGGTTAACAATAATTATGTCAAGTCTATGACTGTGACGTAATAATCCCCATTGCGCATTTCGAATAGGCGATAATAGACAATCGTTAGCGACTTAATGTTAATTATTATAATGAGTTGCAGAATGAGACTATTTCGCCATAGATCTTCGCAATATGGGTCAGCCAAATTAGTTTTAAATCTTGAAAAAAATCCTCACTCTCATTTTCTTCCTCTAATAATATAAAAAAATAAATATTTTCCATAACCGCGTTTATTTACTTTATTTCAATCAAAGCTAGTATTAAATATGTAGCTCATTTTTATATATAAAATAAATAAAAGCAATAGTTTTTTAGGTATTTTAATGGCTGGCTAATGCCAGCCGGTCATATAAACAGTATTTTGTATCTAAGTACTTATACTTTTTATAGAACAGCTAAAAGTATTAATTGAGCTAATAAAAGTACTTTTAATACTGTTTTTAACAGTATGGTTGGGTACCTTAGGTACAAAACCTATTTGTACCTGTACCTAAACAGGTACAAATAGATAGGTATTGTACTTAGGTTTGATGGAATGTTATTGACTTCAACCTAACATTAATAAACTTAAATAACATTCCTATGTACGGTATTACCATAATGCGCAAATTATGACTCAATCGAAGGAAAACTATACCCCACCCATTTACTTATAATTATAAACACACAGTATCCGTTAACTAATAAGGTATTAGTGATCACTTTATGTAATACTAGAAGCTTTAGCCCTTACAAGAAACTGGAATCGACGCTTCCAATATCTATGTCGCAGCCAACTAGTTGAATCCGCCGTTTCATTAAAAGTCTAGCCTTTTCATTGAACTGTGCCGTTTAATCAGCGACATAAGTGAGATGGTCAAGTCATTAAATAACGAAATTGATCTAAAGATGTCACTTAGGTCGCTGAAAAATCGGCATATTTAAATGAAACGGCTAGGTAACCAATTAAACGGCTGATTAAGGTAATTGGCTGCGACATCTCCACCACTCCTAATCTTCACATAGTCTTCAACAAAGTCGCTTTCGCCGTCTGTACGCTTATCTTTTAAACTACGCAACGGATTTTAATGCGGTTTTCATCAATAGACAGAGTGATTCAAGAGGAAGGTTTATTATGTGTAATTCGTCCCGAAATTTCTACGGGAACGGGAAAAATGGGATTTGCGCGCGTACGAATTCGCGCGGCAGAAGCTTTAATAAATAAACCGTAAAGGGAGTGATTCATTTGCGAACCGGCGAGCCAACGGTTTAAATCGTTTGCTCGCCGGCTCATTGGTGATCCATTGGCGAGCAAAACAGTGTACTCTCATCGTTGGCGAAGTCATGGCGTAGTCCCAGACAGTTGTGTTACTTGGGTATACTGTTACATCAGGCGAATCGCCGGCTCGATTCCACTGGTATGGTTTTTTGCACCACGGACTTATAATTTCAAGAATGTACAAAGAGTTTATTTCGGTTTAGTTTAGACCTTTGGTTCACGAGCTCGTTGGTGTACTGGTTTTGCTCGCAAATGGATCACCGCCTTAAGTTTAGAAGATTGCTGACCAGTATTTTACATAGAGCGACTGCTTATCTAACCTCTACTACCCAGTAACTGGGTAGGTACCGAAAACGGCAGGTACCTGTTCTTCAGGAAGACTGGTGTCAGATTTTCTGGCTTCTATTTGTCACGACTGTCAAAGATCTACAAATAACAGCCGGGACCAGTGGCTTAGCATGGTTTCCGACGCACGTAGGAGTCTCGGTATGTAACGGATGGTCACCCATCCAAGACCAACCTCGGCCAGCACTGCTTAACCTCGAAGATCAAACTGTGCAGCTGCTATTTTATTGCCACGAAGTGCTCTTTCCTAGCACTCCTCTACTTATGGAAGACATTAATCTTGAATTCCTTCGACAAATCAAGTTTATAATCAATCAGTAAACAAAGTTATCGACTGACTAACACCGTATGTACATACTTAGTTGTATTATGTTAGTATTACAGTAGACCAATGAATCAGATTGTCCGTTGAGTCATTCAGTCAGACGGACGACCGCAAACCGTGGCATACTTTGGTTCTTTGCCTACATGAGATGTTAGTAAAATGTGCATTGTTATGAATATTATACCGCAAATAATAAACATGTTAGTTTAATAGGTAAGCGAAGCGAGGCATTCTTCAACATACCACTAGTCTGCTAACACAGTTTTATAGCTTGTTAGACTGTGCTCCTTCCACAGAACAGTTTATCTGTTCCAGAGAACAGTTTGTCTAGTTTAAAGTACTGTTTGTTGATTAGTATGTGTTTTGCATTAGCACACATAGGACAACTTAATGTTCGACTCGACCTTATTAATTTTCTGAAAAAATAAACGCCCGCCGTGATCTTAGCAACATGCTGTGAATGTTGTGTTCAAATAATCATCGGACCGTATAGAATCTTAGCAAGCTCCAGAGCAAGTCTCAATAGCGAGACTGTTATTATTTGTATGCGTACGAACTGAAGGGGAGAAATCACAGCCGACGTGTGAGCGCCCTTGCATTCTGCGCACAATAGCCTCAGCAACGGTTTTTAACATCTGCCGACCGGCCGACCCTGGCGAACTGGAGACTCTCGTGATATGCCACCATTATTATTATTTACAAAGCACGCGTCATACCGCCTTGGACTATGTTTTACTACTTTTTTCATCAACTATTGTAAGCAATCAACACAATAGCCGTACCAAATTCCCATGACTATCAAACAAAAACAAAACAAACTTTACATACGAGATAATTTGGCCTCGAAGGCGGCGGGCGTCACGCACCGCGCGCTCCGGCCCGGGCACGCACTCTGATGATACTCCTCGTAATGGACCAACACATTACGTCACTCACACCCATCATTAAACTCACCACCTTAGACACGCTGTTCCCACGACTCATCATTTTTTTTCTTTTTCAGGATGTCCAATTTTCAACGAACGCGCAGCAAGGTATGGTGGGGTGATTCACCGCCGAACGTAGGAAGTCCGGTGGCTCAGCCCGACTGGAACCGAAACAATCGCGCGCGAGACGATCCCGAGTGGGAGCCCCAGCTACCTCACTGGATAGCCAATCAGCCCGACGAGCCGCAGAACAATAGTGCCGATGACATCGCGCAACCCATACAGATGAACCAATGGCCTCTGCGTCACGGTAGCCCCGGCAGCCACAAGAGTCAAGATTCCGGATTCTCAGATTCAGATAGCTCTCCGCCTCCCTCACAGTACTATCAGTCTCCGGAGAATACAGACAACAACAAATCGACAAGTAGCAGCGATTCGAACAACAATCAAGATATTACTGTGAAACAAGCGGCTGGTTTTAAAAACACGTCGCAAAGCAATGTTGCTAGCAATGCGACGCTGCCTGATAACGTCAGTGTGGGCATGCCGACGCCGAAGCCGCGACTCCGCAGCAGCAGTGTCATACAGACGCCATACGACCTGCAGAAGTATTGCGAAATACATACAGACGAGGAACACATGGACCTGTTAAAAGATAAAGACACAGAAAATGTAAATAAAATCGAACAGAAATATCCAACACCGAAAAATATAAACAACGACAAAGCAAATAAAGAAAACTCGAAAAATATTTTAAATAATAATTTAAACAGTAAACCTAAGGCCAAAATCGAAAACAAAATAGACATAAAGGTTACACCTCCGAGTACCGTAAGTAACAAAGAGAATAACGTAACAAACAAAAGTGCAATACAAAAAGATACCAAAGATGTACCTGTTAAAAACATTAATGTTATAAGTCCCTCGAAAAAGTATCCAGCGAAGAAGTCGTTCATATCTAGTACCGATAGCGATAGCACCAAAGTCATTAAAGTAGCTAAAGTAAAGGATTTGGAAACGAGTAAGAACAAGTCAGATGAGAGTTTAGAATATTTGAAGTTAGAGGATAACAACCAAATAGCAGTAAACAACCAGCCAAGAGTGCGTACGCCGATATCTAACATATCGTACGTGCCTACTGAAAGGCCGTCTGTAGCAAAAATAGACAGAAGAGCAGAGTACAATCGAAGTTTGTCAAATGAGGACGCTATTCCTATAACGATAACTCCCAAATTCCAAAGAAATAGGCTAAACAAATCCCTCAATTTCGAAGCGCAGAGGTTAGATCAACAAATACTAGACATTCAAGACGGCTATCATTCGCTAGGATACATCGATGAGGAAGCTTTACCAACCAATGACATGTCCTACGAAAACGAGCAAATGCATAAACCCGCCAAAGCCATCCTCGGTAAGAACATAATGGACAGTCTTCATTTAAAACCTACCAAAAAACCAGGACCCAAAGCTAAACAGCGGATGGCTACGAAAGGAGACAGAACGAAGGATATGTTTAGAATATTTCCTAAAAAGGAAAAGCCTGGTGTTGTGGACAGTCTCGCTGGTGGTCATGTGGCTGGTAGTCGAGTTCCTTCTCTCGGTCTACCTCGTGCCAAAGAGCAGGATTCATGGGTACTCGTAGCACATCCCGAAGAAATGCTGATTCCGCATTACAACGAAAGGCTAATTGGCACAGAGGCTGATTTGAACATGAATTCTAAAGACAAACCTGAAGAAGACTACCTCAAGAATGGACGAGTCACTCCACCTCCTCAATTCCAAGACAGACAGAAGACTCCGTACGAAACAGATTCTAATACGAAAAACCTCACCCATGATTCTAAAAGGGAGAAGTTAAAAGGGGAGATGGACTTTGTGGATGTCCAACTAAACCCAGCATGTACATCGACACCAAAGATGCTGGCTCCTCATGAGTTCTTGGACATACCAAGAAGTGAGAGGAAAAGTATTCGCAGAGGCAATCTGTTCGAAAATTTTAACAGCGGGTAAGTGTCTTGACTTGTTAAAAGCTCTTTTGTACATCCTTCCAACCAAATAGAATGAAATATGAAATCAAATAGAATGTTGTTCCAATAATGTAGAACCACTATTATACCTTCTCTGCCATTAAAAATATATTTAGAACGATTTCCTGAACCCTGAATAACAATGAATACAGTTTTGAGCACCCTATGTCCTTAAAATAATTGGCCTCATTATACGATAATATTAAATTAAATTCAATATCCATTATCCAGTGTCAAATAATTTAAAAAGGTCAACCACTTGAATTCTTTTGTCTTTGTCGCTAAGTGACTAACATCCTTATTGCGTGATACCCTTTCTAAGTAAAACCATTTATGGTTTTTGTTGCGATGGAAGCAATGAAAATCCTAATAAATACCTAAAAGGAACCATTGAATTGTATAAACTGGAAAACGATTGCAAACGCTGATGTATTATTTTATGATTATGAGACCCTTAATAAGCTCCAAATTGTTTGCGATTGGATGACTGTACTCATAAGAATTAAAATAGATCAAGCATAGATAGATAGATAGATAGGGTATATATGTTGCAGTCAAAACTGTTAACCAGTCAAAAGCATTTTTGACTGATTTTGCTAGTAGAGTTAAAACGTCATTATGGTTTTAAACCACCCAGAATTCGCGGGGCTCCGTCGACCTATCTTAGCACAGGTGTTAATCAGTCAAAAGTACTTTTGACTGGTTAAGAGTTTTGACTGCAACATATATACTCTTTAGTATGTACACCATTTAAAAATTGCAGAAACCATAAATGAAGAGAATATTAAAATATAGGGTGAGACAATAAGCGAACTTATCGCTAAAGCTGAGCATCCTTCTTCCTTCTTTGATGCCTGACAGTTAGGTACTAAGTAATACTTACAGTTAAAAGTAAAAGAGGTTTTGGGCTCTGAGGGAAGAGGAACAAAATTGGTTATTAGTTTGTAGAGGTTTCTACGTTATCGGAGGTCCTACTGTCTTTAATCTATTCACATCCATCACACTCTCATAAGATTCTTATTAACATTTTCATCAAAACTTACTAACACATTCTTCCACAATTCCTCAACAGCGAATCCCCTTCCAGAGTGGTACTTAACAACCAAAACGAGGTCCTATACCGGGAGCGTTCCATAGACCAGACATGTCTAGAGAGGCTCTGTGAAAGGAAGCCGGAACCCGTCCAGTACTGGTTGTGCGACCTGGTCGGCTCCTGTGAGAACGAGTGCATGACCACCCTGCAGAGCAAGCCCCTGGGTGCTGAGATGAAGGCACTGGTGTCTGCTAGCTCAGCAACGATTACTGGGAATATAAAGAAGGTGCAGACTCATGGTCAAATCATTGTGCACCAGTACAGTGATGTTTTGAGGTAAGGATCATAGATTTATCCTGATCTGCGTGACATTGGAAAAGGGACTTTATTGACTATTCTAGAACTTATTAAAAATAAAAAGTCTTAAAGTGGTCAATAACCGGGAATGATGAATTCACTTGTCGAAAGAAAGATAACACAATTAATAGAATACACTATCGATTCTTAAGATCTAATCAATATACTATACTGATATAATAATCGACAGTAGTTTCCTGCTGCAACTTTCACCGTAATGGAAAAAAAATCAATAATCATTTTCATTTAATTGCTCTACATCCACCAACTACGGAAACACGTAGTTTTCACAGTTAGCATAAATCCATTTGTGATGCAGTTATGCAAAATACTTTCGTTTTACAGGCAAATCGAAGACAGGAAATCAAGTGAGGAACAAATCTGCTTATTAGTAGCCAATATCAACGAATTCGTGCTAGCACATAGCATAACTTTGAACACAAAGCCACCAGGGGAAACACCAGAACGATGGGACAAGATTAAGAAGTCCCTACAACTGTATCTACAGAAGTTGATAGATGTAGGAGAAGACGTGAAGGTGGAATTGAATGAGAGCAACCCAGAATGGAGCCTGGTGTTGAAACATCTGGACACGTTGATCGAGATTTTCTTGGAGACGACCAAGGCTGTGCTTGTTCAGCAGATGAAGGTACGAATTACAGGCTAAATCATAGATTTACCTAAATAGTAAATACAGGGCCATCCGAACGTTTGTTTATACATGTTCACCATACAAGTAACACGGCGTCAATTATGTCTCGCGCATACGACCGCTCTCGAAGATTGCCGACCGCGTGACGACTTCACTTCGGTTTAGTCGGGCCAAGAAGTCCGCCCGGTCCTTACTACATTTTTTTGAAAATCTGTTCATTAGGGATAACTTTTGTTACCTTGCGCGGGACTTCCGCGTTTTGTTTTTAAGTTCAATAACCAGATTTTCACAGCATCTTACTATCATCGAATAGGTATACTTATCATGCCATTTAATTTTAATTAAACAATCCAATTTCCTTTTCCATAGACTCTCGTATCAATAATCGAAGAACCGCCATCGGACATGATCCTCAAGAGCACTCTGACATCAATAGGCCATCTAGCCATGTTAAGTGACAACACTGAAAGTTCCTTACACGAGAAATGTACTAAGATCATGAAGAATATTACTGAGCTGCCTTTTGTGGACTGTGCCGTGCCTAGAGCCTTGTTGACGGCGATTATTGAGTCCAATAAGAGCTCTATAAAGGCCCTGTCTCTGCGTGCTCTTGCAACGGTCTGCGTAAATGGAGATGCTGTAAAGCAGTTTGAAGAGGTAAGCCGACATTTTTGTTTTTATTTAATTGATCAGCTTTTTCCTGTGGCTCGCGTTGAACTAATCAGGTCACCAGGGACCAGCTATACACACACAAACAAACACACTTCCGTATTTATAATTTTATTTAGCTATGATAGTGATAGTATTCTTGATCGAAGTTAGGATACCGCGTTTGACCACTATCCTGATGATAAGCGACGATGTGGTCGACCATGGAGTAGACTACCTTAAAATGTAACTTTTACACTTAGGTACTACAACTTATAGCTAAGGTATTAGGAAACACAAACTCCACGACATGAAAATAGTTGTCTCAAATGGTTTCAGTAGTAATCTTATCCAGTTTAATCTACTTCAAAGGATCTTGATAATAATTCAGCATTCTTCAGATATCAGCTTCTGAGATCACACATCTCTGACACTGGCATCGGATGTTGGATTCAGAAATGAGTGCCCTTTTGCAGTCGCTAAATATAATTTGGTAGACATATCATATCTACTATCTACCTATAGGTTTTTACTAAGATCCTAATAGGTACCTTGAATCATGTACTCACTAATATTTAGGCACCATCCTTATAAAATCCTGCTTTTAGGCCAAACTAGTCAAGGTAATCCGCGTCATTTACAAAACTTACTCTTAAAAAGTTCTCCATACTTATTACTTCGAACTCTGAAATTTATCATTCATAGGGCCTATGATTTTTACTTTTTTCGTCTCTCCAGGGAGGTGGTATCGAGATCATATCAGACATTCTGTCGGACCGGGCGAACCCAGAACCACAAATGAGAGAAGCGATCACCGTGCTCACTCAGATCACGGCGCCGTGGCTGAGAGGGCACTACGACCTCACGCAAATGCATCTGTACCTCAACACTATTGTTGATAACATTACCGGTAAGTTTACAAAAACCAAAACGTATAAGGGTGTGCGCTGCGTGTAGCGCCATCTAGTTTTAAATATGGAAACAAAACTATACAATCTGTCCAAGAGCGTAGCGACATCTATTGCTGTGAAAAAACACTACGTGTTCAAGAATAAGTCTGGATAGTGATTTATTAGGAATAATTATTTTATCTATAAAAAAAGTGTAACCATTAAAAAAAATATTTGAAATCCAATAAGAACTTGCTCTAAAAACAAATCAATTTTCCACTTCAATAACCATAAGCCAACAAAAACTATAGCACCCATAAAAACTTTGTTGATGTGTGATCAATTACGTATTATAAAGTTTATATACCTACCTACCTTTTTCTATTTCATAACTTTTTGCTTAGTGCCAGCTAGCTAGTACACTGAAACTGTTAAAAAGCCATAAAATTAATTCAGAAAATTGGGAATCTCTTCATCTCTTCTGAAACCTAGCCCATTATTATGGAAACTAAAAGCATCGCACTGTAATGTAACTATTAATCCAAAGAAAAGCAGTTCTCACAGAAAGTATACCTACTCAACAAAAATGTGTTCATTTCCCAGGTATTCTGTCCCGCACCGACTGCTGCCAACTCCTTCTCCTATGCACCGCGTGTCTCGTCAACTTAGTAAGAGAATTAGAACTGGAGAAGAAGGAAGATGACGTCACGCCTGCCTCAGATATCGTTGATGTCATCACCAAGCACAGGACTGTTGAGAGGCTACTGGAGGCTGTCAAACGACGGGGACCGAATATCTCCGTGTTCTTACAAGTGAGTTGAACTTCAACGCCATACAACTACAAAGTCGAATCAATAAGGCCATTAAAAGGCATTTTTAAACGTCAACATTTGCAGAAAACCAAATTGGTACCCTAGTATTGTCTATATACGCAAAGGTGGAAGTGCAATGGAGAAGAACGGTTAAGAGACTCCATAGAATGTATAAGAAATCCTTGTCATTGATAAGGAAATGAACTACACCTAACTGCCACTACTGTAGACTGGCATCCGTCATTAACGCCACAAAATCTATACTTACTCGTACTAATATTTTAGAGAGGTAAAGTTTGTGAGGTTGTAGGGGGTAATCTCTGGATCTATCTACTGAACCGATTTTGAAAATCGTTTTTTTATATAATAGCTACATTCATGAGAATTGCTATAGGCTATAGGACAATGGGAAATTCCCACGGGAGAAAACGGGATAGGTATGCGCGTACGAAGTGCTAGTGATTGAAAATCAGGGTCATAACCGCAACTGACAGTCGTTTAACTAACTACAGCTAAATCCATTTTAGAAACGGGGATCCGTTTTAAAAATGGATTTTGCCGACTTTTCGTGAATCCAGATCTAACCTCA
This sequence comes from Melanchra persicariae, assembly GCA_947386135.1. NCBI lineage: Eukaryota > Metazoa > Arthropoda > Insecta > Lepidoptera > Noctuidae > Melanchra > Melanchra persicariae. The sequence goes on along the minus strand of OX376652.1, from coordinate 7,845,656 downwards.
CTTCTCTTTCTAGGAACAAACAGCCTCGCTCCTAGCCTCCCTTTCGCGGATCCCGCGCTGCATGCTCCTACTGTCGTCCATCAGCTCAGCGAGCGTGGCGCTAGTGTGCTTCGTGCGTAGCACGCCCGCCAGCTGCGCACGCACCGCTGAGCTACGCGCGCAGGCCCGTCTTCACTGCCATGCCGCTGAGGCTATTGCTAGGTAAGCGAATTAATCAGCATATAATAGTACCAGACTTACCACTGCTTGAACACAAACACTATACCTACCTCTCTCAAAGATCTCGGAGAGGGAGGTAAATATTCCAGAGAGTGAATATCAATATATATAAAAAATGTGGAGTTTGACAAGTGCTTCCGAAATGTCACGTGTTCAAATCTAAATACTTTCGTGTTTCGACAATCACTATCACTTAATTGATACCGACGCCGATGTTAGTTCAGCGTACTAGGTCACTCAGACCCGCAACCGCTTTGCTAGCTGGATACCTCAAACTACCAATTTTGACGGATTTGGTGGCTAGTTTATTCTGTACCAACTGTCCCATGCATCAAATTCTTCATCCATAAACTAACCATATCATTCTATCCACAGGCTCTCAGTAATGCCAGACGTCGCTCACCAAATCGTGCAACTAGAGGGCGTTCCCCTCCTTACCAAGCTGGTAAGGCTGCAGCGAACGCGCCCCCCCCTCGACACCAACCCCGACCAGACCCTGATCCACTGCCTCAAGGCTCTGAGGACCATCTACAAACACATGCCAGAAGCCTTCGACGATGAAAAGGACATTAACGATATGATCAAACCTCACCTCATGGAATCGCTTATGTTGTTCTCGGCTAAGAAGGAAAGTTATGTCTAGGAATCGATTCGTTTTAGTCGATTTTGTTGTTCAATCGATTACTAGCAATCACTTTTGTCGTGTTTGATTTTTTTGGTAAAAATATTTGATGAAACGATTTCATCAAAGAATCAAGATTTAAAACATGCAAATGTGACTGTCCAGTGATTCCTTTCTATGTTTACTAATTTATCGTTCCGATTCCTATGGCTAGAATATTCTAGTTATATTTTCTTGGTTAGATGTAAATTAACCTGACTCGAATATAGTTCTCCTGAGACTGAATTGTAGAAAATTATTAAACTGTGACATAATTATGACTAAGTAATATTTCAGTTTATTGGATTATTGAATCGATTATTACATGTCTCGAAATCAAATTTGACAAATAAAATATTATTACACCATGTAAATGGATTTAAAATATTTTGGCAAAATAAATAGAATATGGTTTTATACGAGATTGCCATACATTCCACTTGATATTAAGTGTTGCTGTATATAAAATTTTAATGCTACAATAAGTACATTATTTGCTTTGTAAATAGCGTCTTATCTACTTACCTAATCATTTACTATTTATCTTGAATAGTTTAGTCCTGAGGCCATACTATCGTGAAATTACTTATACTAGTCTTTAAAATTCGTATAAACTTAATAAACTTAGCTGTATTTGTACCTATTTAAAGGCATTATTTTTCATATGAATCCTGTAGTATAAAACAAAAAGAAAAACTGATTAAGGCCTTGTCCAACCCAAGGCACATCTTTCCTGACTTTATCAACTCAAATCTTGCCTTGGTGAGGATGACGCCTTAGAAAAACCTTAATATTTGCGAATGTGCCCTTTTGTTTTGTATTCCTATGGATTCGTTATGTACTGTATTATCTTCACATCACTCATGACAACACTTAGTATTAGCATTGATACCACCTTATTGTATTGTAAACTATTGTGCTATACCTACCTACGTAAAGTTTGTAATTGCGATATGCGGCGCTCGCCACTGTTACTGTTTATAATAAAGTATATTATCAATTATATTCTTGGTTTTTATTTGTGTTAAAAAGCATTTTGTTGTAGATACATTACTTTTATCTACAAAATGTAGATACAATGTTGTCCTGAAACGTCAATGACAGAGTTTATATATTCCAGACATTAGAGTTAGTGATAATAAATTTGATAATGGGGCTTTCTATTCCAGAGATAATAATCAAAAGATAGGAATATGAATAACGTAATTAAATTACAAGATGATTGTGGGAAGTCCCCATTTACATATGGCAATAATAATAATAAAGAAGTCCCCATTTACATATGGCAATTATAAAATAGTTTAGTTATGAGTGCTCTTCAGTCAGACAGATACGAAGTTTGTTTGTTAACTTGCAAATAATTGAAAGAACTAAGATGGAACAACAAAAATGCTAGCAAAACTCATGTTTAGACACTATTACCTCCACAGATAAACTACTTGTAATTTTGCATTTACCATTTAGTTATCTTATGAAAATGGTTGTTGGCTGCACTTGATATAAGACCTATCAATGACTCATTTTATACATAGAATCACAAATTAGTCACTCTTAGTACATACTTCTACTCAAGCTAATTCTAAATAGGTAACTCTTATACCAAAAAAAAAAAGTGATTACAAAAAGATTGTAATTGATTTAATTATTCTCTCTCTCTTAAACTAAGCAAGCGTCAACAGTTCATTATTAATACAAAAAATATAAATATCATCCATAAGATTGTTTAATATTTTTAGAGTGGACTATGTCCACTGTTGTCTCATGACATGATCTAAGGTCTAAGTCATAGACACCGAGGCAAAATTTGTTCTCGGGAGCCTTGAAATAATCCAGCCCTCTTCCAATTTTGATTATCCAGCCAGAACTTAACCTGAAATAAACAAGATAGAATTATGTTTAATCTTTTGATCACCATTGCTACATATAGGTATATGTGCTAAAAGCTTACTCTGTATGACAAACAAAAAGTATGGGGAAAGGGTTCTCTTCCAGCAAAACTCTGTACTAGTTTATACATTATTTACCAACTTTGAAAGAAATAGTTCCCATATAACATTGAAAGAAAGCAGAGATAGGACGAAATTACCATTGGGATGTTTAATAGGTGTTGATAGTGACTAGTAATACTTTTAAATATTTATAGTAAGTACCATAGCATCTCTAATATTTCCGGCTGGAATATGAAAAGGAAGTAACTATATGATCACATTGAAGAGTAAAGAGTTCATAATTTCCTATTATTCAGCTGTATCCAGTTAGGCTGCAAGTTGACCCCAATATAATTGGTAAAAGGCTGCACAGATCGATACAAGTTGTGTGTTGGAATGACGGCAATGGTCCAACACCCCCAATAGATAGATGGAACCAAAAGTTTTGTATGTATGTAAGTCAGGTTGGTTTCTACAACTCTGCATCCAAGCCTGACAAAAAGACATGGAATTAAAGATCATAAGATACTTACGTAATCTGCCTATCATGTAAAGTCTCAGACATTTTCACAACCAGTTTGATCTTATACTTTTCCAAGTCAATACTCAAGTTCATGAACCACTCTCGCTGGTCTCCTTCAGTTCGTCCATCTTTGGATGTGATCAACTCGATCAGCTGAAGATTTGTACATGATCGGACTAGGAGTTCACATAGCCTCAGGAAATTTTGACACTGAAAATGAAAGAAGCTGGAATGTTAATAAATAGCAATACAAGTAGTATAAGGTTTTTTTTTAGACTAGTGTGTGTTATAAAATACAATATATTACTGCACCCTAATTGCAACATACAGTAAATGGGATTTAATCAAACCAATTAAAATTCCTAATCCATTGCTTGAAATAATATTTTAAAAATTCTGTGTTATGAAAATACAGCGCAAAAGTTGCGAAACACAAAAATAAAACAGGTATAATTTTCGGCAAATCCAGTATTAAAGAATCTGAATGAGAATACAGTTTTGGCTTCTAAGTGGCAAGATGAATTTGTGACAGTAGTTATAGTTCTGACTCACCTGATGAAAGCTTCTAATATAAGGGTCTTCAACAGAAACATATTGTACTTCTTCATCTAAAAACCTACCAAACAGAGTTTTATAACTGTGCCCTGTGGAGTTATTCTCAATGTGCACCTGTTCATGAAATTGGCCAGCCTCCTTTTGTTGCAAAACTAACTTTTTTATTTTCTCTGCTCTATTCATGTACTCTTCAACCTTTTTCCTAAGATAAGCTTTGTTAGCATCATCAATCTCCCCTGTGGAAAGAATATTCTTGTAATTAACTAAGTTTTAAACAAAATTAAACAAAGTTTTTATTTTTACTTCTTACCTTTTATTTTGTCAACTAATATCTGTAGGCCTTCTTGGTAACATACTAGCGCCTCCGTATACCTTTTCTTAGTGTCTAATTCAACACCGCGCTTTAGAATATTCACCGCCGCACTTTCTATGTTCATTTTGTATCAATTTTGTAAAATAATAATGAAAATGTAGCACCGTGTATGTTTTGCATTACAGTAACAGACCGAGTTGACACTTTGACAGTTGTTGACAACAGAATAGGTACAGTACTGACTGACATAATAAAATTACCAAACAAAGACTAGGTACAATAGTTTAATGGCTATACCAAACATCGTTTGTAAAGGCTGATTCGACTTTAAAATTTCACGACATATTGTTTAAATTAATGAGAATTAATAATTAAGAAAGGATTACAAAAGTTCGAAGTGCAGAACAAATAAAAGAACTAAATATAAGTAAGGAATTTATCAAAAGAGGTAATTTGAAAAAAGTAATGTTGTCAACCAAGTTTGGTCTGGTTCGATCTTCGTAAACAGGTGCCGTAATTGAAAATTTTTCTGGGATTCCCGAATTTGTTTGTTCCATTTCAGGCAGTTATCTAAAGAGGAGCTTAATTATTATGCTAATTTGTATTTTTTGGTTTAGAAATATGTAACCAAATTGTTTTAGTTCTTTTTATTTTACAATCAAAAACACAGGAACTAATTCACAACCCTGTTCAACAGGAACAGGACTTATAAATGATTCAACTCAAAGTCAATTCATTGCGAAACTTACCGCTTGCAAGGAAAGGAAAGTAAAGAAACGTCAAAAAATTGACATGAAGTTTGGTAAATACAACATAACCTCTACAAGTTTTCTATATTTCAAAAAAATATTTTCTTAATTCGCCATAAAACGCTAGAAAGATGATTTAAATTCAGTATTTAAATGTATATGTTACGTGGAGCAATATAAAGATTTTATTATATCTATCAGAGCTTTATTTTAGCAGAAAATGTCGCATCAGCTGGGACGTGTTGTGTCGGCAATTTTGCACCGATATTTTGGTGATATCGTACAGAAAGTTGGAGATGATTTATTCACTTTTGGTAGTAAGCCTATCGGCATGATCGTGAAGACGACCAGCCTCACTCGGCAGCAGGTAATAAGCCACAATTTGATTTTGATGATGTAGGTTATAATATTTATCGAATGGACTAAGATATCTTTGGTTGTTCTGAGATAGAATATCTTAAAAGCAGGTATTTAACAGTACCTAGAGTATGTCAAGCTTCATCATATGGACAGAACTGCTACCTTTCACATTTATTCTAATTCAACTGCTTACCTACTCTGTCCAACCAAGCAAATCTCTCAATAATAACAATTAATTCCAGGTCATAGAAAGTCTCCGCACACTGCTCAAGTTCGACCTGGCTACGTTTGAACCATCTGCCAACGAAGTGATAGCTGATTATAAGTTGATCCCTGATAATGTGCTTCTACTCATCAGATATCCTAGGTAAAAACAATTTGCTAACAGATTCTCTAGAAGGGTAGAGTATAACTGTGTATAACATACTCTACAAGATATGTTAAAATACTCTACAAGAGTTAAGCATAATGAGAGCTCTGTAATTTGATTTACAAGTACACATAACATTGGATGAAAATGATGATGCTTCTTTTAAAAACATTTTAAAGGTACATGAAAGAAAGCTTCGAAACTTAAGCCAAAGACGGACAAACTATTTGACACTAGCTTCTGTCACCGCTTTGGCGGTGTGACATACTTCCAGGATAAAAAGTACCCTATGATCTATGCCTATTCCAGACTATTATCTATATCTGGCGTGATTGAATAACAAATGCCCATCCAAATTTTCACATTAAATAAATAAACACATTAAAAACTAAGTAAGTACTATGGTTTCAATCAAATTGTTAAAAGCTTAGATTTAATAAAAATATATTTTATCTACATGTTTTAGATATCTACTGCAGATTAAGAGTAAATATGGCAGCGAAGCAGAACTATTAGTTGAGGAGTTACTCCAGCAATCAACTTGCACTGCTACTATACTGCTGTTCACCATCGCCATGAAGTATAAGGATGACAAGGTTGGTAGTTATAAAATTTTAGCTTTTTCCCTGTGTGCAATCAGCGGCTCTCCTGATACTCTAATGCCACTTAACGCCACTCTCGTTGGATTTCCGTTAAGCCTATTGTGAACATAATAATATCACTGTGGATGGTGGTTGGTGGTGGTCATTCTTTGCCTCTTTTACCTTCTTCCATGGCCAAGACCTGTGTGGTTATGTGAACATAATTTTAAAAAAATTGAGAAAGAAACTAATCCAATGACATTCTATTATACACATTTCCATATAAGATGACATAACAAAAAAAAAAATATAAATTCAACCTGATTCTCCACTGCAATGATAACACACAACATCCTAACAAACTCCATTTTCGTGTCCAGGAGAAGAACATAACAATAGTAAGCCTGAAGGACATGTTTATAAGCCTGGTGACAGCCGGCTACATCCAGCAGGCCCCAGTGGCAGAGCTGAAGGAAGGCAGCGAGATCCCCACCCTAGTGCCTGTAGCCACTATTGTACCTGATATGCTGGTCTCCAGGAATGGGACGTTTGCACTGGTGCAGGCTACGAATACTGGCAGTATCAGTGAGATTAATGATAGTGAGTATATGTTTCTAAAATATAAATATATATTTTTAAACTAAATGAGGTCATACAATACAATGCAATGGTAACATCATCGCACCTCTGGTGCAACACTGTCACTTTTGATTTTTTTTGATAAAATAACTAATTAAGACAATTAGTTATTTTATCAAAAAAATGACCTGACTTATTTCTGCACTTGGTGCATTAATATCACTGATATAGTATAGTACTTATGGTTTCAAAGTGAATGTGTCGTTACGGTTATGTAGGGTGCTAAAGGATACACCAAAACTTTATATGCTTTTCGTGAAAAAGTGCGTTTTTGCAAAAGTGGGGGTATGTATGAGAACCGTGTAGAGAAAGTGTGGTTATGAGCAGATTACCTACTAACATTTAATAGATATTCTCTACAAATGCTGTTACAGTCATAAAAAATAATTGGCTTTCATGACCACCTCGCACTGGGCCCGGGTGTTAATGATTGAGATTTGAGTGTAATACAGTCTGCTGATGTTTTTTTTTTTAAATTTTGGGAAATGTATCGAGCTTAAAGTAAATTAAATAGACTAACTACTAGACTAGCAAGACTAGTAGTCAGTCAATTTAATTTAAGCTTGAAATTGTTTTTCGCCTTTTATTTGAGTGCCCCTTGCCGTTTGGTGCCTAGATCGACCGCTCAACTCACTCCATCCTAGGGTCGGCGCTGTGTCTCAGCACAGTCAGCACTGTTAGCACTATCGCCTGTATACGTTAATGCATAAAATAATGTAAAGTATTTAATTTCCATAAGGTTGGTTTTTGTTACAGATATTTACTGGAGAGTGAACTATGACAGGTTTCACTTGGACTTCAGAGATGAAATCATGATAAAAGCTATCACGCGGCGAATTGATGAAAATGGTGAGTATCTTTGCTTTCTCGTTATCAATATCATTCTAAGGCACACCAGGGCGGGAAGTCTCGACATAGTTACCGATCGCCTACCGACCGAATTCGGTCGATAAGTCTTAAGGCGTAAGCAGACAATCTTGAATGCGATACACGATCAAAATCAATGATGATCTAATCCGGGGATCGCGATCGAGTTTTTGACCTCGCCCAGTTCTTTATAAACAACGTGTAACCGAATAAACGCAATACCTGAAAAGGGGTCATTGCACTCTTCATTATGAACTACTTTTGCCATGGGACCACTCCCAAAAAAATCATCTGTTCCAGTACATTTTGTCGAGTTATGCACACAAAAATGTATGTGGCAGTCGATTTTTTTTCGCTATTTCAGTATTGGACTTCTCACAAAAGAGCAATAAGAGTTTTGGCCCTCTTGCTTTAAGAGTTTTGCCCTGCGAGTCTCATAACAAAACCTAGTGACCTCGAAGCTTTGGCCACTATTTGCTCAATGTGCACGTTAAGTAAAAGTTTAGAATCATGAAACACGCCTAGGTCGCGCACACCGTCGCATCTCTGCAATAGCTGCTCTGCAATATTCTGTTACAAGTACTGTAAGTTTCTAGCCACTCTTTTTTGGTTTGTCTTGTACGAGTCCCAAATAAACAGATTTTTTGTCATTTATCTCTTTCTTTGACTACAACTACTCACTTTCAAAGTCAAAGCATTTATTTCAAGTAGGTAGGTAAACCATTTACTTTTACTTTTGGATTGTTAAAGTCAGTCAGTCAAAAACATGAAGCTATTTGCACGTTCCAAAGCGTAGATCTCTATGGAGAAGAACGTGCAAGAAACTCCACGGATTTTACATTATATTTTACGTCAATTTCCCAGCTGGAGAGCTAATGCGCTTCCTCCTAGAAAAGATGTACCTAACGTCCCCTGCGTGGGCGCCGGAGTCCAGTCCGCTGTGCGTCATAGATCTGCGCGAGCGCTGCCGAGGAGCTGCAAGCGACAGGCCGCTGCTGCATCAGTTCGTCGACCAGTACCTCAAGGTGCTAGGTACGTGTCACGGAGAAATGGACTTTATTTGTAGTGAAACAAGATTTCATATCCTAAAAACCATTGTATTGTCCAGAGGAGAACGGCGGCGGATTCGTACGGCGCGTGGGCGACGCGGGCAGCGGCCAGTACTGCGTGCGCGCGAGACATGCGGCGCGCCAGCTCGTGCTGTGCGCGCTCGAGCACGCCGTCACCGAGCGACTGGGCTCCAAGGCCGCCCGGATCTTTAGGTGAGTAGCAGTGAGTGCAGCGGCCAGTACTGCGTGCGCGCGAGACATGCGGCGCGCCAGCTCGTGCTGTGCGCGCTCGAGCACGCCGTCACCGAGCGACTGGGCTCCAAGGCCGCCCGGATCTTTAGGTGAGTAGCAGTGAGTGCAGCGGCCAGTACTGCGTGCGCGCGAGACATGCGGCGCGCCAGCTCGTGCTGTGCGCGCTCGAGCACGCCGTCACCGAGCGACTGGGCTCCAAGGCCGCCCGGATCTTTAGGTGAGTAGCAGTGAGTGCAGCGGCCAGTACTGCGTGCGCGCGAGACATGCGGCGCGCCAGCTCGTGCTGTGCGCGCTCGAGCACGCCGTCACCGAGCGACTGGGCTCCAAGGCCGCCCGGATCTTTAGGTGAGTAGCAGTGAGTGCAGCGGCCAGTACTGCGTGCGCGCGAGACATGCGGCGCGCCAGCTCGTGCTGTGCGCGCTCGAGCACGCCGTCACCGAGCGACTGGGCTCCAAGGCCGCCCGGATCTTTAGGTGAGTAGCAGTGAGTGCAGCGGCCAGTACTGCGTGCGCGCGAGACATGCGGCGCGCCAGCTCGTGCTGTGCGCGCTCGAGCACGCCGTCACCGAGCGACTGGGCTCCAAGGCCGCCCGGATCTTTAGGTGAGTAGCAGTGAGTGCAGCGGCCAGTACTGCGTGCGCGCGAGACATGCGGCGCGCCAGCTCGTGCTGTGCGCGCTCGAGCACGCCGTCACCGAGCGACTGGGCTCCAAGGCCGCCCGGATCTTTAGATGAGCAATGGATCCTCCTCCACACGACACCGACTTTTGTCTGCGCAGACTTTTTTGGAAGTTTATGCAGCTTCATACAATGCCATTTTAATTCAGAGTTCATAGTCTGCGCAGGCAAAAGTCAAGTCGGTGTCGTGCGGACGCACTTTAAGACGTCTTGTCCTAATGGAAAGCGATCATAGCGCGAGTACGCGATCGACGCGATCATTTGTTCCGAGCCACAGATTGTACCGTCGCAGTCGACAAAGAGCGCCTTCCGGTTTTGCCGAACAAAATATCGCGTCGATCGCGACTAAAACCCACCCGTGTTCCGCCAAATGCCCTTTACGTTCCGGGGCCGCGGTGACTCTTTCAAACAATTCCGCAGCCCTGGCCAGAGCCTGCCCCGTCAGTTATACTGACATCACTGAGGCGCGTATACAACAGATGCGATCCGTTATTAACCTCTTAATGTCCCTTTGATGCGTTTTATATTTGTACATTTTTGTTGCTTTATTGAAGCCAAAAATACATGTCCATTATTTGTTAATAATCTTAACTGACGGTCTAAATATAGTCATATTTTTTATCCAAAAAGCGTAATCAGAATGCTGACTGTATGGAGCAATTGAGAGTTTTTTTTATTAACTAAAAAATTACGAGAAGGTCCAAACAATTCACTTTTCAAGCAGTCTGATGCTGTCAGTTGGTGGCTTCAAATCTATGATTGAACTCGTTCAAAAGTGTTTTGTCTGGAACTTGGATTTGATACAAGAAATTTTTCTAACAGTTACGGTGTAAACGTTTCAGGTTAGTTCGATCGCGTAAATACATAGAAGAGGACGACATACAGAAGAACGCCATGCTCGTCAACAAGGAATGTAAGCAGCTGACCTACAAACTGTTAGAAGAACATTTTATTAGCGTACAGGTGACTGACAATATTATTAACTTTACTGAAGTACCGGAATGTGTATGTAGATAAGAAAATAATAATTAGCTCTATGAATTAGTTGCCAAATTTTTTTGGGTACCATTTTGGTGTCTGTGACAATTTTAACTTATATTTTCAGCCAATGAGAAAAGCAGCGTCGGCAGGCGGTTTGGCAAAAGCTATCTATTTGTACCACATCAAGTTACATGACGTGAGTAAACAACATGTTTTAGCTTTTTCATTACAATGCAAATCTCGAAATGATGATAAAAGTACTTATCATTCAAATACTTCTTGCATTACCTAACTTAAATGGCAGTAGGCAGGGCTATATATAGTATACTCGATAGGGTCGAAAGGTTTTGGAGTGGCGACCGCGTACCGAAAGTCGCAACGTTGTAAGATCTCCCATACAAATACCAAATCAGCTGGATGCAAGACGCCCGCGCTCGGGGACCTCTATGCCCAGCAGCGGGTGTCTTTTGGCCGAATTGATGATAATGATGACGAGAGAAGTATGGTAGAAGACATAGTTCATGACCTAGGTTACTTTTTATCATTGAATACTTTAATCCCGAAAATATGTTCCCTTGTGATGATTTCCGAATTTCACGCGTGCGGCAGCTAGTTAATAATATAGGTAGAAATTCATGTACGTTTTAAAACAACAACAATACTACTTTTAGTACCTACCTACACAATAATTATTCTGATCAACATCTCATTCACTTCTCCACCAATTGATTCCGAGATCTCTTTACTTTGGGGGGATTTTATGAATACCATTGATGCTGTAATTAAGTTTGGGCCTAACAATCTAAATAGTTAGTAACCATGGACTCAATTTGATATATTTTGTTAGAGCTTTTTGAGGTTATAAACATATAGTATTTGTAAAACTGGGCTCTATTTTGCTCAATACTGTTTCCAGGTGGCCCACGCAGCCCAGGAGATGTGCTACCGCTCGCTGCACAACGTGCTGCGGCGCCACGCGCACGAGCGCGCCGCGCATGCGCGCCTCGTGGACAAGCAGCGCCGCGTGCGCACCATCGTGCACGGCATGCGTCTGCGGGGAGAGCCGCAGCAGAACATTGACGATGTAAGTTATTAGTAAATATTTAATAATGACAGGAAAAAACAACATGGTGGCCCAGTGGTACACACCCGACCTATGAGAGAAAAACTCCTTGAGTGCAGGGCCTGTAGGTCGTGGTTTACTAATTGACTTCTCATGATATTCTGTCAAGTTTACTTATAGAAGATCTTAAGAATATTTTTACCAGATACTTGTGATACCAAAACAACTATTACAATCACTAAAAAATCTGCCTAGCCGGTTTACAATCCAACCGGATGTAGTGTGAGTGCCCAGTAACTGGGTGGCGCAGTACTCCTTCCTTGGCAAGACTGGTTTTAGATTTTCTGGCTTCTGACTACCGGTAAAGATCTCCAACTGACTGACTGAATTGATTTATTTATTTAATTAATCGTAGGAGAACCAACAGCTTTATCAGATGAATAACAATTGTATATGATACATAGAGCCAATTACTGGTTCTCACAAATAAAAACAGCACTTTTAAAAAAGTCAGCGTTTAGCCGAGTGCATGCAGAATAGGTTTTAGTGGCAAATGGGCCAAATGAAAACTCTTTACAAAGAATATTAAAGTCCTTACTCGCTCGCACTAATTATGAGTTTCGCCTGTAGTTAGAACAGGAAAAAGGGATAGAGGATAGGCGGATTAAATCTAAACGATCTCTATGGTGGTTGACGATTTCCCATACATAAAAAAAAAATGCAATCCATACTGGTCAAATTGATAACCATGTAGGTTAATGTCTGAGGTAGTATTTTGGGGAAAGTACCACACAGATTTGAATGGACGTTTCCAGACAGTGCAAGCATGTCAGTTATCGTGCAGCTCAAACTTAGAACTTTAAGTAACTCAAATTCTGTTCAACCTCCAGGCTAACCATGTAATTATAAACATTTCAGGTAGAAGAAACTCTAACCCCACCAGAGCTGGCTGTACTACAGGGTGTGGAGAAAAGACTGAAGCAACTGAGCACAGCTGAGATGGAGCTCGATAGGAACCTGTTCATCTTCAAGTGGTATTTCATGTTCCCAGAGACCAAGTGAGGATGGTTTGCAAGGTATGATGGCATTTGTCATTGGACCCTGTTTTTGATCTGGTTATCTGAAAAACAATGACGAGTTTTTATAAATGAAGTCTCTATGGTAGACGCCAGATTTTGCAATAAAATACATTACTCTTTTACTAGTATCTCTTCGGAGGTACTTCAAAAAATCATTATGAATCTTTTTTATCATTACTAGAAGATATTCAGGACAGCTTTATTTATTTATGTTTTTGAAATTAAGAATCTAGCTGGGTCAATGACCGCTATTGCATATTTATTTGGCGCCTACCATAGTTAAAATGACGCTCATAAAATGGTATGAAGTTGCTTTTTCATTGAAAAGTGCCTTGTGAAATCAACTGAAACTGGTCTTGAAAACTAAGAAGTATCCAAAGTAAGCGTGTATTTGTTATCGAGTCAAAACTCAGTCTGTAAATTAAAACTAGGATAAGGAAAATGAATAAAATTCTCAAAATACGTTCTTAAAATTTTATTTGACCCCATTGATACTCAATAGTTGTTCAAACATACAACCTATACCGTTGATTGATTAGTATTACAAAACATATCCGACTATCTACCCGGGCAGCCGACACACGTAATCAAACAAAATGGCGGATAATTTGAAGCGAAATTTACAACTACCCTCAGAATCATTGCGGACAATGAAGACTGTAAATACCTAAAGTTGGTTGGTTCACCGAGAAATATTTGAAGCTCTGAACATGAGTATTTCTTTATAAATTCATAAGACTGTAAAATAATTGGGTTAAAATTATTTCGGATATTATTAATTCGTGCTTCACCGACATAAGGTCTGGTGTAATCTGTATGGCATAACATTGAATTGAATAAGAAAAGTTAATATTTCGTTGTGACTTTTATGTGCCCCAATACATACAAATTATACAAAAAAGATTTAGAGAAAATAATGTAGGTAGAAACACAAATTGGAAAAATTATCTTTCAATAAATTTTTATATTATTGCACAAAACACTGCGTCATCCCGGTGAACCCAACCATAGAACACTTCAAAAGAAATGACAATTAATCAACATTATTATAATTATTAATTAATATTAACAAGTATATAGATTATGTACGTACATAGTTAAACACCTGTTAAACAGTGACATCTAATATTTTTTATTATTTTTATTTATTACAAATGGTCGACGGTGTGTGTACTGTCAAAGGTTTAATGAGGAATATTTTGCTAAAACTTAATTCTGCTCTGTTTTATTATTTAGGGCTCCGTGAACGAAGTGTATTCAACGAAACCCTATCAAGCCTCTGCTGTACCTATGTCATGGACCATTTTATAGGAAGACGGTTGACAGTTTTGTCTCTCGAGTGTATTTCTATTGCTGCAATAACCACAAATAGTAAGAATTACATTAAAATCAAAATGTATCCCTTTCATTTTGAATGACAAGAAACGGGTTTTTTTTGGTTATTGTTACGGAACCCTTCTCATGCGAATCAACTCGCACTTAGCCGGTCTTGTTTATTAATTTTTATACTTTTAAAATATCGGTACAACCTTTCGTTTTGCTAAATATTCTTGTGAGCATTAACTTTACCAGTACGCCTTTAATGCAAGCCATACACATTCAATTAATTTAATCAAACAGGGTGGTTCGTACAGTTTTATCAAATTGGCATGAATGTCTGTGGGAAAATTTGATCAAAATTTAGTTCTTAATATGAAATTTCATATGTCTATATGATCAAACAGTTTGAACCAGCCTGTTTGATCAAATTCCTTTAACATGTATGGTCCGCATAATACAAAACAATTCTACAAGATCAAAAGATGTAGTCCTAATCTTTGTCAGCACACACTCATCGCTTCGTAAGATATCCACTTCAAGCTAAATTAGATTTACACTAGATTTGTCTAAATTAAAAAGTCGACGAATATTTACACGCGTTTGCCTCGGTTTGATGTCTCGTGTTAACTCAATAGAAATCTAAAGTCTGTTGAATATTGGATACACATATATCATAATGTTTTAACTTTAAAATACCTACAGGAATATCTTCTTAAGTTCACAGTTATAACATGTATTTCCTTCAACATGCTTTGTTTAAACACTTTTTCATTTCCCTAGTATATTTTTACATTCAATAAAATGAAACATACTACTATGTATGTAGTTCCTTATTCAACAAATTATTCACCGCATGGAATGCTTATACTGAAATGAAAAATATTGAACACTTGTTACTCAGTCATTAATTAGTTTTTTCGAATAATTTCCTATTGTTTACTACTTCGAATGAGATGTTACTATTGTCTTCTTGTACTTGAAATCATCTGGCTAGGTATTCGTAGGTTTTGGTTCCTCTTCATAAGGTACGCTGATAAACCAAGGTATATATAAAATTTGTGCGCATTTAATTTTCCTTTGATCAATATTCGAATGTACCAGAAATTTAATCTAAATTTAAAACCACGAGAGACATCATAACCGGACCACGAAAACACCCATTATTTTAGTCAGATTATTTTATGAACTATTCTATGGAAATATTAAAAATACAGTGAAGACATCGACTATCTGACCTAAGATATCACCTTACCGCGAACGAATCGACCTAAATTATCCGACTATACATAGTTGAGATGTTTACAAAAGCAGTTATTTTTTATTTAATATTAATGTTATGAATATTGTGTGTTTGTGTTACTCAAGCTTAAAAATGCAACTAAAATTTAATCTACAAAAAAAATCCTTAATAGACGGAAAAAATGCTTCATTAATTATTGGGGGCAACACTGCACTCTTATTAAATCCAGCTTTTCCAAAACATTTTAAAGAGCGACATCTTTATACAAAGGTGAGGTAAAAAGCGAAATAAAATGAAACATGCAAATTAAAATTGTATTTATTTTATTTATAAACTAGGTATTTTATACAACTTAACAAAATACATACATACAGTAACTAAACAGAGCAACCAAAATATAATCATTCATACTGGCATTGAATCTTTAAAACATAACTCATATTGCTGCATTCATTCCTGGGAACATCGGGTCACACGCATGGTTTCGAAGGTATTGATTGGCAAGAACCATCTCAGTCAGTCATAAAGTTACGTCGGAACAAATGAAGCAACATAGTACCACCACGCAGTGTGTCAATGTAGTTTAGTTTCTCTCTAATACTGTTAACTTTATGTTATTTATCACTGAGTACTGATTTCCTTCTAATGTATGTCTGAACGTGTAAATAATTTTATTTGTACTATCACAAAACACTACGCATTTTATTACGAAAAGTTCAAATGAACACAAGTTTTAAATAATTCGAGATATTTTAGCTTATAACAAAAATTAGGACTAAGCCGAACAAATATTAAATGACAACTCATTCCTTAAGCCAATTTACTAAATAGAAATATTTTTATAGCTATATTAAGAGGCCAAATAAAGAAATAAAAGTAGTATAGGATAGATTTGTGATGTAAAATAAAAATATAATAAGTAATAAAAAGCTCTAATCGATATTTACAAAAGTAATCAGACTGTGGTAACGCTAAGACGTGAGGAGCAAACTATAGTTACAGTCGATAACAGAACAGAAGCGCCCTCAGCCGCCGGCGGGCCATACGGTGCTGCTATATTATATTGTAGCATGTACAGACTTCATAAGCGAGATATATTTAAATTTTCCAAATTTATACTAGTGCTTTATTACTATAATTTACCACTTGACTGAACCAGTCGCCGTGTCGTGAACATCTCATACATATTGTTTCTCCGAGTAAACGTTATGTATGGCGAGTGGCGCCGCCTGCCGCCTCGCTCCGGCACTACGCTCCGTTACAAGCTACAGCTAGCGCAGTAAATACCATAATTTAGCATAAAACATAATAAAACGTCCAAATATATTGCAAGAACTTATCACAAAATGTAATAAAAACGTCTCCTAATTCAATTATATTATTTACAATGCAAAACAGGATAATTTACACACTTCGTTTGTTTCACTAAATAATTTGTCATTTTTAGATAAATATCTCCATAGGGTAATATAAATTTATGTAAATGATGGCCTAAATAATAATACTAACATTTGTAAATCAACTTGGCTAGCCGGGATAAAGAAAAATATTGATGTGAAGCCAAATACCTATTACGTCCAGGAACTATTAAATCATAGGCTTACTTATACGACGAACCTTATCCCATAGAGCTACTAACTTTAACGTATTTGGGCAGCATGATATCTATAAAACGAGCTATAATTAACGCGGTGAGATATACAGTATCGTTTTATAAAGCTTTCCATAATGTTGTCGAAACGTAACGCGCTCACGACTGTACTTGCGACGTTTTCAAACGAAGCTTCAACGATGTGCGTTTACATCTTTTAGAGTCTCGTACATTGTGCATGATTGTTTTATTAAATTAATACTACGAAAATTGACAATAAAAGATATCAGTGAGCTACGCAAACTTTTTAATTTGTTACTTCATTTAAAAACATCACAAGGATTGTTCTGGGCGACATGGTATCCTGGCTTTCTACACTGAACACATTGGAGTCCGTCCCCGGTACGTCGCCGTGGCCCGTGCAAGTTGTGCGTCTGTCTCACACAGGAAGCCATTACAATATGCAGCACGACGCTGAACAACAACTGCTAGAACCACCTTTACTTTTTTGCCGTTGATCTGGAAACAATCAGAAGGAAGAGTTTAAGTTGTTTGTTGTAATAATTATTGATTTTTTAAATAAAAAGACTGAAATGTTGCAAAACTGATGCTAATTCTAGACACAGTGAAGAATTTTTAAGTTATATTGCTGTCTAAAACATTCTAGCTCCAAGAAAAATGTCTAAAGATATTATCTAAGCTAGAGGTATGATAATCACAGAATAGTAGGTTTAATGGGTTTCTGAATTAAAGACGTGTCAGACTTCACTTGAATGCCAATATTTTACAGGTTTTCAACCTAAAGTAGAATTGATGAGTTGAGAACTTGATAGTTGTCACTCAACTCCAAATGCTTAAATCAGAAACCGGGGGGCTAGTCAATGAATTCAAATGTTGACCACTTTGCCATTAAAAGGATATTTTACAAACCTAATATTTGACACTATCAAATTCGACCGATAGATCAATTTCGAAATTTTGGCACCTTAGGTAGACCTAAGGTGGAAAAATTTTGAAACAATCTGTGACACTCTAGAGGTATATTGGCATTGCAGTTCACAGAGTCTAAATGAACTACTTGTAGTAGTTTAGACAACTAATGCATCAAACTAATGAGTAGTACAGTAAGTAGTACAAGGTATTTCAAAGACTTACTAAAAGGGAGAGGGGAGTGGGGAACGGGAAAGGAATGTTAGGTCCACCGGACTTCTGGAAAACAAGCCTAAGTTTTAGTTATGTTACGCTATTTTTACTGTGTTGCAGGAAAAATAGCCTGGCCACTAATTACTGCACTATGGGTACGTTAACACCAATGCTACACATAGCCAAATTATTTTAATGGACTAATCAAACTACATTTAACTGATGGTAACTGGGTTTCGGGTAGGAAAGACTTAAAATATCATCGATTAATTAAAAAAAAAAATGGCGCTATATTTAGCTGCATCTCTTTCTGGTACTCATATAAAATGGCTTCATTACAGCAGGTAGGTATAACAGTTAAGCATTTTAGAGCGCGAACTGCAGTGGCCTATGTACACCGCAGCGCAACCGGGTTTTACAGACCCGTCGGATACCCATTGTGAGGGCAGTGCCCCTGTTCAGACCATGAGCCTCAGGCGCCCATGCACCTGAACAGTGAACGTTGAGGGATTAAATTAATGCCACCAACGTAGCCACCTACTGGGCTCAAATAATCTAAGGAACAAACCATCGACTGGAAAAGAAGGGGTTTAGGGCAGGGTGATAATAAAGGCAGTATCGTAGGTATAATCAAGTAAGTGTTATCGTACCGTGTGAGTTGGGCTCGGGCAGATGCTCGCGCGGCACGAGGTGCATGACGGTGGTGCGGCCCAGCGGGAGCCCTAGGGCGCCCAGCGTCACTGAACTGTGCAGGAACCGGCCCTGGTAGATCAGCCGCAGGATTTCCGCGCGCGAAACGCATTCCGACGCCCAGTCCGCTGGAAAGTGCAAAGTGAACATGTTAGAAAAAATTATAAGCTCAAACAGCTTTTTTGGTAAGTTAGCAAGGTAAAGTAAAAAAGAGGTAAGTATCTTTTGAACTTCAACAATACAGTTCAAAATAATTATATATTTAAAAAAATATATAAATATATTAAAAACCGTCCAAGTGCGAGTCGGACTCACGCTCAAAGAGTTCGTTACAGACAGCGGAGTCTTAGTAATAGGGTCCCGTTTTTACCCTTTGGGTACGGAACCCTAAAAAGGAAGGCGTTAGCGGTAGTGATCGTTTGTCTATTTTGCCTAATTAAATTTGTAGAGAAATATTCCTCAGACGTCCTTTTAGGAGTAGGCATATGCAAGTCCATCTTCCGGAGAAAACGTCAGTACCTATATTCTGATTATGATGATGAAATAGAATGAGCGTAATTTCTCTATGTTTTTCATACCGAGAGCCGACCCCAAAATACTTGAAAGGTTTGTAATAATTATTTCGACTGATACAATTATTCTATTTTTTAAATAATTATTTTATACGTGTTTTTGCATATAGTTCAGTTTAGTAGATATAAATAGTTAAGTTAGTTATGTACCTACAATTAATTACTTATGTACATAAATACATTATTTTAGTTTTTTTTTTTTAATTTACTTCACTTTACTCAATTTATTTATACAGAACAACGATATTTCATAACTGCTGTCCTATATACCTGTAGAAAACGATAGATGTTCTTTAAACCTATAGATAGCAAAAGTACATTATTGAATAAAGGCTAGAACATGTAAAAAAAACTTAATAAATGTCTTAATAATATACACAAAAAAACAAAGAAAACGCGTACAAAAATCATACAAAAGTAATCGAAACCTGCCCCCAGAGAGATTTGAACTCTCGACCCCTGGTTTACAAGACCAGTGCTCTAACCCCTGAGCTATGGAGGCTGACGGTTGTGTTGCCGTAAACGTTGATAGCTATTGACGGCGCGCTTCTACACACACTACATTGAATCGTACAAACACAATCGTAACGTCTATACTGCTCTAAGTAGTTCCGCTGCAATAGCTAGATGGCGCTGTATTAAATCGTTGCAAGTTCAGAAAATTATTTATTATTGTGACGTGTTTTACCTTGTTTATCAAATGGGTTTTCGTCAAATTGAATTTACTTTTTATTGACCGACTTCATAGAACGGGGAGGTTATGCATTTACCTAAGGCTTTGTTAAACATTGTAGTCAAGTATAAAGTTAGTAGGCACGATGTGTTTGGCAGTAACTTAGCTGGTGTAACATGTTACTTGTAAGGAAGGCAAGGCTATGGTTATCGGTGGCTGTAAATCGCGTGATTCCTTGGAGTAAGTATAGGGGTGGTAAGCGTGCCTAAACCATGTAGCGTAGTCGGTAATTTCATTCCTCTTTTGCATAAAATATTGATGGTGCTAAACGTTTCAAATACGTTTTTCTGGAAACAAACTACCTACCTACATATATTTTGAAAATGGAAAATGTTTGTTCTAGAAACATAAAAGTTTCCAATATGTATGTAGCACATTCCAATTTATTCAGTTGTTCGCTTTATCATAAAATCCATGTAGCATTGTTATCGGGAACAAGCGTGAACATGATTCATTAATTTTTGTTACTTGTTTTTGTGGTTTAATTAGATAGTTACAGGTTGATCCAAAGTTCAGTTACCCACCCCTCACCCCCGCTGTCACTCTGTTTCTTTTCTATTCTACTGCTCATCGACAAGCCTCTGTTCAAAGTACCTGTACTTCGATCGTTCATCAGGTTGTTTTTCGTGATGAACCGGAATATGATATCTCGCCTGATGGAATGCTATGGATGAGGTCTTCAATAGAACGAGCGAGCCCAGAAGATGCCTGCACTCTTGCTTTGAATCTAACGGGGAAGGTAGCCCTAACTTCCTTGCCCTCTAGCCAAACTAACAAGCTTCGTCCATAAATCACGAGCCACCAGGAGGCGCCACTATCGCCGGCCACAGCGACAATAATTTGTGCGCCAAACACGAACGCCATTGTGTGCCACCGATACATATCTACCTATCTACGTATTTACGTGCAGATAAACTTAGACATTTTATTGAGACTTTTCCTTCGGTGGAAATCTTTTGGAGTTTTCTACAAGTTATTCTGACTCGGTGGTTAGATAGGAGCTTAATTTTCTTTGTGCATGCGATTGTGTGGTTGATGGATTTTTTAGGGTTTCATTGGTTTCGCTTAGGTACCATCAAGTGAGATAGTAATCAAACGCGTGCATATTAACAGTTAATAAAAAAAATAAGACGTTGTTTTACTCAACAAAAATTTACCTTTTTTGGACGTGGACTACGATAATTTACTTCCTCAAATTCCTACCTACCTACCTCAATTTACTACCCACTTCCTCAAACCAGATTCCTTATATCATTTTGACTCAGTTATTTCAAACACGAGGTTAATAAACAAATATTTCATACATAATGGCCCCAGGTTGGCAACTAACTCGGAGTTAAAGATAATTCTGGTCTGTACAAGTGGGCCAAATAGTTGTCAGAATTTTTTTTCGAAAAAGCGTTCAGGGGGAAGCATATAGTGATTTTTCACTTTCTATAGAAAACTTAAAATCGCTCTCTCACTCCCTCTAAAATCTTTTTCAAAAATGTTTTCTGATAACTATTTAGACCTGGATATCTAGCGTATGCAAACCAAGTTTTATTAAAATCGGTTCATTAATTTCGAAAAATAAGGATTTGAAAGTTTGTATGAAAATCCGTACCGCGTAAAGGCTCTTAAGGTTGCAAAGGCCTTTATAGAGCCAAACAATTTTCTTATATTCCCACTAGCTTTTGCCTGCGGCTGCGCCCGCGTGGATGTCGGTTATCGCCTATGCCCTTCTCCATATCCCAGGCTATATATCTGCCAACTTTCATGACGATCCGTTCAGCCGTTTTAGCGTGAAAGCGTAACAGACAGACAGAGTTACTTTCGCATTTATAATATTAGCTGTCTCCCGTGGCTTCGCTCCCGGCAACTGGCTACCTACCCTTCACCTACCCTACACCTACCCTAAGGATTCTTAAATTTTCTAATTTTCCGCGCAATTTTTTTTTTTTTTTTTTCGTAAGAACCTTCTCCTGACAATAACAAACACAACAAAAAAAAAAAGTGAAATCGGTCCAGGCGTTGTTGAGTTATGTGCTTACCAACACATTTTGCGATTCATTTTTATATATAAGAAGATTATGTAGGGATTGGCATAAAGTGTAGGTTATTACCACTAGCCCAATAGGGACATGTTCACATAGTCTTAAAATAGTACCTAAATGATTCCTTTTGTATTTTATTTTAAGTGCGTACATAGTTAAATTAGTATTATATTGTAAATAAGTTGCTTTCGTTGTTTGCAGAAAAAAAAACCCTAAATGATTGATGATGACTTTCAACATGACACATGTTCTTTGTACAGTTTTATTTTGAAGTCGCAGAACATAAATATAAAAGCGATTAGGGAATTGCGAAAATACATGACCGATAAAAAAATTCAACTTTAAGCCGCAATTTTCTGCCAAAAAAATCTCAAGATAATAGGAGTGTTTTTGCCAAGGCAACAAGCTATCATTATTATTGCACCTAGCCCGGAGCCAGCACGGTGGGTGATTACAACAATAATAATAATTAATATGGTTTAAGGCAAGTTCACACCTATCCGAACATTCGGAACGCGGTAACTGACCTCGGGCAACGTTTTGACAACGTGTTCACATTTGCTCAGTTGCCTTTTTTTTATAACTGTGCAAATGTATGTGTCAGCCATATGTCAGACGCACCATGTTTGGGTTCGACGGACAAATTCATAATAAAAAATATGTAGGTACTTAGACACTTCCGTAGAATACTAGACTAATTGTGTATTTTACAGTGATTTTGTGCCCTCGACACAAAAAATTGAATATGTTTCCTCTTAAAAATACCTAAACATTTATATGAATCAAGTTTTTAATTAAATATTGCAATTTGATATTATGAGTTAGGTATTGCTTGTAACCTGTGGTGGTATAATATTCGTCAAAAGATCTTTTCTTTTATAACTTATTTATTTTCCTTAAGACCGCATTTGACGCACTCAAACAGGAAAAAAACATGGAAAATCATTATTATATTCGGTACCTACCATATTAATCAAATAGAATACGGCACAATTTAGCAATTTATTGTACAAAGAACAGCAAAGAAACATTTTTGAGGCTCATATCATTGCAGAGGACCATTGATACGATTTAATATTTCATAAGTAAGGCCCAACATACTGTTATAAATGTAAGTTGGTACTTTGTCTCTTTTATGAAACGAACGATAAAATGGAACCGACAAAAACATAAATTACCATAGCATAAAATCCGAGGAACTGTAAGAATTCTACGTGTTGTGTGAAAAGTATCAGGGAACATTTTTAATATCACTTCGTTTTAGCTTTTCGAGACACGTAATGGCGCAATGGTGGCTTCGTACGACCGGGACTTTATATTCCCGTTTGGAAACGTTTTGAAGGAATTTAATCATAATTTGCCTAGCGTTATCCTGGTGGAGTCACCTTCCAGTTTATAAACTGGACACTCCATAATATAACCTTGTTGTGCGTGTTCAAGTTTCTGGGTAATAGATTGTAGCAGCATTAATACCGCCACAATACTCAACGTAGCAGAATCTACATCGCAACAATGAGACTCGCAGCGCCATCTATCTCGACAGCTGCGAACCAACAACGAAATCCTAAATCGCGATATCAGAGATTATCGTGCGATTCGAACAGATACAACAGCCCGAATATCAACTATCGGGCAGTTGCCCACCGGACACAACAATCATCCGGTCGGAGGATCCTCCCTTTTCAACGGAGGTTTGCGGGACTCTACTCTCTGTTCTGCTACCTCCAAAAGATATGATACCGCTTGATCAGAATGGTTTGTAAAACTACCCATGACTGCTGCCAAAGACCAACAAATGAGGATTCCGAGCCACAAAGGGGTCTCGAATTCTTGATATGTGATGAACGTTCATCCACAGATTTGCCTCACCAAGCTCAGCAAAAGCTTCGATACAAAATCCCTTAACTAAAAACAGCCGCAATGGTAGCGGCTGTTTTTATGTAAGGGATTTTGGAGGAATTTAGTGTATTTATGAACTCTCGGACAGTGCCATCGGTTAGTTTTCTAACATGCATATTTTAATGCGTTAGTTAACCAGTTGATAATGCTGTCTGTGCCTTGTGAATGTTTGATATACTTCCAAGTGAAATCTGCTACTATAGCCACTATCAACATTATCCAACATAACTATCTCCAAAGTTGTAAGGCTATGTTGACGCGAGCAATTAGCAGCCACGCCCATTGGTTTAGAGATCCAAGCGGGCTAGTTACCTACTCCACTTCAGCGTTTGCTTAGATTTGCATCCGCAAGCTTTGGGGCTCTCTTATACGTTGAAGATCGGAATGACATTGATAAGTGATGCAGGTGATACTGTTGCAGTGATAGTTTTTCTATTATTGTGCAATGAACCAGAACAGAATTAGAATAGTAATACAAGAGTATTACTATTCTAATTCTGTTCTGGTTATAATAAAGATATTATGAACGCCATTTAAGTTACAGAAAAGATTGATAAAGAAAACATTACATATGATAATAAAATAGGTGGTGATCTTTTAAAGATAACATTTGAATGGATTTCGAAAAGAGTAGGAAAAACAGTAGACCGTACAGCAGCAGTCGTCGGTGTAAATAATTGTAATCATAATATTGCATCGGTTTTATTTCTTGATCTTGCGGCTTGCAACGTTTTGTTTGTACTTCTCAATGCCGAAATAGTTACCTATGAAAATGCTTTGCACAGATTTATCAGATAATAGTAAGTCTCATTTCAGTCATATGACTGTAATACCTCCAAATTTTAAGACAAAAGCAGAAAAACAAAGTCTTAACTGTGCTATTGTAGTGTTTGATTAGATTTACAGAAATAATACTTCTCATACATTTTCACCTTGACCGAATGAGAGCGACTCCAACGTTAAAATGTTAGGGACAGTAGAGAGACAAACTTATCATAAAAAATATGAAGAAGAAATGAACCAAACCCTAGCAAACGTCAAGATTAATAACATGAAACTAAACAACTCTTGCTAGAGGAGAAAATGTTTCTAAGGACTATCAATCCTAAACCCTATTGCAGACCAGTAGGTACATCGCAAAGCAAACAGCCGGTCTATTCTGTCGACATCTCACGGTGTACACTTAGGTGGAGTGAACGACAAGTGAGCTGTGATTCCATCTTGTTTGTATGGTTTGACAACTCACTTGGCCGAAGTTTTCACTTCGACATGTTTACAGAATAGCACTGCTGATTTCCATATCTGCACACATCAGTACACCAGCTAATTATAGACCAACAATACTGAGCACAGTAAGTTGGAACTGTTCAAAGCTAAGTGAATTATGGACAAAACAGACACAAATTGATTTGATTCAAAAGTAATTTCACAGTTGGCTTGCGATACAAATGTCCAAAATGCCGCAGCTGTGGGTGGGTTAATGACGTAGGTACTAGTGAATGTATTAATTTGGAATTTACATGTTAATGTGTTCTTTTAAATATATTAAAGGAACTTATGATAGATTGCTGTGCCCAGCTGTAACATAGTGTTATTTAGCAAATGTGAAGGGTCCTAAGACTGTACCCTGTGCAAGTCTTTGAAAAATGTTGTTCGTATAGAAGTAGATGTTTTGGTTTTCAAAAAGTAAATCTCATTGAAGTTACTATTCTCCATTGAGCCTTGGTGACGTAGCCTTCAGTTCATTGATGGCTTTAAACAATACTAAAAACAGCATGGTATCTCCTGTTATTCGTAAATGAACTTTGTTTAGAAGGTGTTGTTGAACGCAAAACCCCTCCTCCGCAAATGTCCTGAGTCTGTCTATCTGTTTTTTTACGTGGCACACGAGTAGAATATTTTTTTAATCCGGGAGTATATTACCTTGATGATTTCCAACCTTCACACGGACAAAGCCTCTGGCGAAGCTGGTCTTGTCATCGACATAAAAAACAAGGGTGTAATTACCTTCAGGCCAGTTATCGTAGACATGTATCGCGATGTCGCCCGCTGAGTCGACAGGACTGAACACAAACTCCTTCGTTTTGCCGGACACCAGGATTAACCGTAGATTTATCTGTGTAAGAAGAGAAAAGGAGAATTAGTTTCATGTTTATTTTGACGAATAAAATGACATGTTGCGCCGAAAGGGCAGGGCACAAGGTAGGCACAGAATGAAGAGATTTCTTTAAAGGAGCTTACTGAAACAATTTTACAACATGAAACGTTTCAAAGTGTTATTATTTTATTTACCGCAGTTTTAATAATACTCTTACTCGGCTGGATTCAGTTAGATTGGAAACCGACCCCAATAGATCTATAATTGGTAAAGATTAGGCAGATAGCAACAAAATCGAATGGTAAGAAGTTGTTTGTCTATTTGATGGAAAGCCGTCAGTTACCATTTTTGCGAAAAAGAACTGTTATAATTGTTTTTGTTGTATTCGCAGATTACTCAAGTTAATTACTATTGGTAAAGAAAACGGCGTGTCCATTGCCTTGATTGGTTAATTGTGATGGTTAAACTATCACAATAACATTAACCACGGTAAGTACGTACGTACAAAGTAGTATTAATGTTTGGTTTTGTGTAATATTTATTGCACTTTAAAACTAGACTATATTATCCTACCTACCTACCTATACCCCTAGTTTGCCGAACGGAACGAGAAAACCACCAGTCATGCAAACCACAAGGAACGCAGGAACATTCCATTCTAGAATTAACTTCATATAAATTTCAAAATCTATTATTAACCAGCATTCGACGAAGCACAAAGAGTATGTTCAAATAAACAGTAGATACCTACCCACCTGGTTTTTCGTGTGAGCAATGTTCCCGATCACGCTAGGGTGTAGTTTATATTTATATTTTGCTGTATAACGAAAAATTGCCTTTGATACTATAGAATTCAAGGCCTTGACCCAAAAATGAGCACAGACAGCCTTAATATATTATGTTTGTAAGGAAGCCAGAAGGCTATTTGGGTCAAGGATAAAGAATATCGATTCTCGTGTAAAAGAGTATGAGGCAATTATTTGCTAACAGCGGCTTATTTAAGTGTTACTGTTATTTAATGGCTTCAAAAGAAACTAGAATGGATTGTGTCTAAATACTCCGTTTATAAGACCTTTGCAAAACATTAAAGTTAACCTGTGCACAGTGTGCGTCAATAAAACGCAAAAGAGGTCTACATTGTCTTTGTCTTCCATACTGCTTTTTTTTTCTCTGCCTCGATTTTGAATGGACTAATCCATTCGACATACAAACCAACACTAATAGTATGTTTTTTTAAATACGCTAGTTGTCGCGTTTTGAGCAAATTAACATGACAAAGCCGGAAAACAAGGTTTATTTAGTTTGAGTTCATCCTTGCCACATTAATATGTATGGAAATGCGTGGAATGTAGAATGTGGTGGCGTTTCGTCAGCCAGTGTGTTGCCGCCTTAATGCATGTTTAATGAGACTTATATATTTAATCTGTAGCTTTGATTTGGCAAATCTACATGGAGTAAAACAAGACATTTGCTCAGAATTTATAATAAGTACTTACAAAAAGTTTATCTTTGTTTATTTTAGTGATAAAATGATGTTCAAAATAAGTTTTAATTTTAACTTCATGAATACTTTCACAAAATGGACAAAAAGGGATTCGCGACCCTGCCAGGATTCGAACCTGGAATCTTCTGATCCGTAGTCAGACGCGTTATCCATTGCGCCACAGGGCCTGTGGAAACACTGCCGAAAACAACATTCGTAAGTGGCGCAACAAGAAAAACCAGGTCAGCTTATTGTTTTTTTTTTTCAATTTTCTTACCAAACAGTACCTTTCTGCCACGGTTCAGATTTTTTTTTCTTGGTGATAAACTTTTCTGACGTTTACCAACAAGGTCGATGTTACACTTACGCAATGATCTGAAATAAAATTAATGGGTGTGGGGCGACCCTCAAGAAGAATATTACAATAGACGTATAGGATACTGTATAGGGCGCATTTCGTTCGTAGCGGCCGGCTCAGGGGACGCTGGGTCTTGCGGCGGCCATATTTCATTTTTCCCGCCATCCGGGAGTCATCCGCCATTTTCATTCTTGCATCAAAACGTAAGCGCGAAGTTTTTATATTTTCCTTTGTGTTTTTAATGTCTCCGCGATATTTCAAGGAAATCTGGAGTGGCGCAATTTCATATAATAATATGTAGTAAGTATTATATGTATAACAGCGGCCTAGATATTTGTAAGTTACAATATTAATTCGTTTTATTATTCCAAAGTTTCCACATAGTGAAGGTTGGCAGTCCGCATTAAGCTTCTTTTGTTCCACGTTTAAATTATGTCACAGAGGACTTATCCGTTTTATTTCATCACAATGAAATTGATGCGTAGCTTAGCTAAAGCTCTTTGTTAAACAGACGACCAGCTCCATTCATTTCGTCGACTCACGTGCCTCCAACATAGTACTGTATTTCACGAATATCGTGCTCAGCGTACCGTAGCCGATCCTACAGTTACTTTCATCGAGGTCATTGTCGAAAAAGCTTTATAACATAGTAAAAATTTATGTTACGCTCATATTGGGGTCAAGCAGTTTTGAAAAACGAACTTTCTTACACGAAATTCTTCAACGATGAAGATTCTTTGCAAATATTTCTTGTGGGGGAGTGTTATGGGGGTTCCTGGTCCTACGGGGTCCGTGTTATTTATCGTTTGTATTGTGCAAACAGACGTTTTTTGGGGTAACGCGTTGTGCTTTTCTTGTTGTTGCTCCTCCCACTTTATTTTATGATGTGTAAATAGAGGGAGTCGTCTGTATGAACCTATGAATTGCTTATTGATTCTATTAGCCACACGTGAACGATCGAGTACCTCGATATGAGTATTATGAACTTTCATTGTATGTTAACGCAGTACAGCTACTGCCAGCATATTAGATGTTTTAAATTTAAAAACAATTGAACAATACGTAGGTGCCTATTTAAGGAAACGACATCATAAAGGCGAGAAAGACATTACTTTGGAGCGTAATGACATGTGTCGTCACGGGCGTTAGCTGTCATAATGTCGCGATTTGCGCCATAGACAATAAGCTGCATGTTTTATGGTTCCATCCGCAATGCGGGGCGACGCCAGTGTACGGAACCGACCACTAGGCCGCTTCCCACTGCATACAAAGGCGTACCAACATAATTGATTACCCTGCCATTATTTAAACCGTCTTGATATCCAAAAAAAGTGCTGTCGTCGTTGCATGCTTCTGGTTTTTTATCCGTAGCAGTAGGTAGGTATCACATATTATAGCCAATATTGCTCCTCTTTTGAGATTTACTGCCTAGATCTAAACTGTACCACATTTAATATCAGGCCATGTTATTGTTATGGACGTTAAATATACAGGCTTCATCTTTATGCCGACTACGAAATCAGACTTTCATTCATATGTCAACCCTGAATCTTACCAATACCCAAGCGTTCAATAGCATAGCAACTCATTCAACAAATATAATAGAAACGAGAACTTCCTATATTCCATGAATTGGTAACGAACAAATAACAAAATATCGTATTCCTGTAAAGTTTTCAAGTGGGGGCCATATTAAATTTTCGCGGTTCCGGCATGGCGAGGCGTCGCGTCCGCGCCTTTTCAAATTAAACTTAACGGAGCTCAGTTTCACAAACTTTACCAGCTTGAGAGTATAAAATGGCTTCCATATAGAAAAGAACATCGTTTGTAAAGAACCTAATAGTATGGAAGAAAAAAACTTACTAAAAACTAACTAACACCAATAAACCGGTAGTAAAAATAACAAAATAAAAAGAAATGTGTGCGAGACCAAAAAGGCTCTTATCTCGGCCATATGTTGCGATATTTAAAAATATATCCAAGTATCTTCATCTTTTAGTCTATTCTTGTTAGACACTTTTCCAGTCGGTTTTCGTAGTCCGCTTCTAGAGAAAACCTGTATATTTAACGACCATAACAATAAACTAAGTGCCTCTATTCCGCTTTTCCATAATTCAAAGCATTCAGAACTTCTATGCCTTACTAAAAGCCGTCTGGAAAATGACTATCTAAAGGCCTTGACATTTTAAAAACCTTGGTAGCATGAATATCAGTTCGGAGAACTAACATATGTTTCGACTTTCTAGTTGTAAACGTTGTATCGAATTTCAAAAAGTTTATGATACGAGTATAGGCCAGATTTATTATTACAGGCAGGTGAACCGCGCCAGATACTGAATAGAAATATTGATTTACATGGATAACGTGAGTTACTCAAATACAGTTCTTGTCAAATAACTTTGCCCCTCTGAAGTTAGCCATTAGCAAATATCGCGCAGGTGCAGTCACCTAGACGGGAGCAAGCGGGACGCAAGCATGCATCGAACGTAAACGAGCGACTGAGACATAAAATCGCGACGCCATAATCACCGCCCCCATGTCTCTTGCGCATGCGCAGTTGCAGTTTGTTCGTAATTTTGACTACTACGCAGCCACTCGTAGCCAACTTCAGAGGGGCAAAGTTATTTGAGGAGAACTGTAGATGCCCTTGTAGTCGTAAGACCATTCCGGGCGCTCATTCATGAACTCCGGTGGCATGAATTAGAGAAGAGGAAAGTCAGTAAAGGTTGTTCTGTCATGGACTCTACCCGTTAACGACGTAACTTCTTATTTTATTTTCTTTTTATTATATAAGAACTTGTAAAGGAACCAGGCAGACTTCCAGAGATAACTTTTACCGTCACAATATTAGAAGCATTACACTGCGTTATCATTCTCATACTATTATCTCAATTTATTTGTTTCGGCGTAACCTGTCTTCCTTTTTCTCTATTAGTTGTCATTTTGGTAGTCAACCTTTCTAGCCACATCATCTTTCGCACAATCGACTATGCTAATGCGCTGCAGAGTGGAAAATACAGCTATGGTAGTAGCACTACGCCGGACCAGCTCATCTCCAAACAAAACTTTTAATTGAGTAGTCAACTTCTTCGCGTAAGTCGCTTCGAAAGTGACAATTGGCAAGTCTTCACAGTGTCGCATACTTGTTGATGTTTTACTTAGCATCCAGTTCCTGGAACGCTACAAAAAACTTGCTTAGCAACTAAGCAGTTAGCACCTGTTATTTTCCCTGTACTATTTACTTTAATTCCGGCAAATTAAGTTGTTACTTACAATTTTCAACACGAAGAAGTGATTATTTTCTTTTCGTTCCCAGGTGCCCAAAGCAGTGTTGGAAATTAGGCATGCACTTCAAAATGTATTCAATTCCATCAATGGTTTGCATTGTCGTAAAAAACTTATAGTGAAAAGACTGTCAGTCAGTGGACTGTAAAAAGAAACGAAGTCCGTGTTTTTGTAATAGATACTTCCGCGAAAGAACACCGATGAACCGGTTTCCTCGACTTACAATTGTATTAGGAATTAGGACAACCGTAGAAACTTCGGCGGATCGTTCTCAAAAACGAACTGAACTTTCGTCCCAAGTTTCTTTTCGATTTAACTCTCTGGTCACGGGAGGTCCGACCCTAACAAATATTCAAGAAAATGATAACCGATACACCCTTTAGTCGAATTATCGAAACAAACATCTTCAGGACCTTTCCGTTCCGGGATCCTGGCTACACTGTTCGTACAATTTATGTATGGCACCGGACTTGACCGAAGCTAACACCTACAATTTAGGGTTTCCAAGTGACTTGAGTTTGCCCGTAATTTGTGAATGATGGTTCCTTTCAATATATCGGTGCGGTTGAACGATTTTCTTCTGAATCATGAAGAAAATCGTTCAACCGCACCGTGAATAATTTCAATACTCATTGAAACCGATTTCAATATGGTGAAATGAAAGTTCAAAGTAGTGATTGTCTCATGAACTGTTGTTATTTCTGTAGCCATAATTTCAATTGTGTATAAACATTTCTGCTAATCTTAACAACCTCAAGGTTTTACAAGTAAAATAGTTTTTCCTGAACTCATTATACAGTTTTCGTTTTATTTTTCCTTAAGTCGCCTAATTGTTTAGCGGAGCAAGATTAGTTATCAAAAGGTAGACTTTATTATTTATCCAGGAAAAAAAATGAATTTGTTAATGAACGAGGAAATATTTCGAAAGCTGATTGTAAAATAACAAATAACTAAAAATTAATTAATAAATGTACATTTCCTCTGTTTAATACGTGTGTACGTTACCGTAAACTTAAATTCTTTAAAACCGAGCAGAAAGGCTGCAAAAGACAGATAACAAGCTAAACCCAAATGCTCGCTTTTTCAATTTGGTCGTCGTTGTAGAAATAGTAAAAAAACAAAGGTATTTACTTAATCAGTGTATTATGTCGAGCTGCGGAGTAACCGGCAACATGCAAGCGAACTGCCCTGGCTCCGCGCCAACTAATGCATGAACATGTTTATACTTTCCCGTGTTCGGGAGAAATTCTTGCCTCTGCTGGTTGGTTGGCTTTGACCACATGCAAAGGCCGTGTTATCAGCATTCTAGTTGTTTTATTAATGCAACGTGCATTTATGCAACGTCCGGTTTTTGGGTTTCTCTCCAAAAATTCTGGCCATTTCCTTTGTTTTAGAACGTAAAAGGATACGAAAAGGTTCCGTTAGTAGATTAGTTTCGTTCCCATTTCAGGTTTGAGCTTCAATCGGCATAATGGAATCATTAAATTCACCGGCATGTTCCATGCTTTTTACCCGAACCCGTACCTTAATAGCGGTTTTAAAATTGTTCCTCATATTTCAGTGATGTATAATTTGTTAACTGATCTGAGTTACGTTATGATGATTTTGTCATGCTGTTACATCTAAGAAGTAGTTCAGTGAAAGGAATTTAATTACAATACGCAGCTGTACCTTTTACGCTTGATGTAATAATTTTTTCCCATATTAATGACGCCAGGTTCTGCGAATTCAAGATTATGTTTTAACATAAAGACGTTATAATGTTTACATGCCGCAAAAACTAACGGAGATTCTGAGAACATAAATCTAGGCTATAAGAAAGAAAAACGATCGTACGATAACATAACAACAAAGTGCTCAACAAAAACACCTTGATATCCAAGGCTTCTACCACAGATCACAAAAAAAGAACTGAATTCGATTCTCATTCTTCACAGTCTTGACATTTCAATTTGTTAATCCATTGTTGTGTACCATTTACTTATAAATGACGTTCTTATTGCTGGGACCTATTGGAGATAACAATGGACGATGGAGCGGTGCTCGGCGGGGCTCCGGCCCGACCAGATAATCACGTTTAACGGCAAATAGAGTTTGTGCTCTCTAGAGGAACACTCTCGGCTGTATGGGCCATTGCTGGCATAATAGAATAATAGATTAGTGCAGGAAGCTGTAATGATCATGTTGGTTCGACATTCACCTACTTTTGATAGTTAGGTGTCGATTCACTCTATAGTGCAATTCCGATTCTGTTTTTATGGAGTGTTTTCGCTGCAAGAAGCAATGTGTAGAACTTTTCAAGTTCTGCATTTCTAGTTCTGGCTATTGCATTTTTGGTCTTGATCATTATTTTAATGAAAAAAGAACTCTTGCCCTCCTCTATTTAATTGCTTTCTAAATGTCCTGTATTCTTGGTACACGGTACAGGTGATTGTGCCGATGCAATACAATTTCTAGGTCCAATCGGTACTGGTACAATTGCACCGTTAGCTTTAATTAGTTTCTGCTTACATGCTCTAACGAGACTAGCTAAAACGATGTTTATAATAACTGTATAGCTGAACGCTTCTCCTTTATTAGTCAAATTCATTCTTATGGTTACCGTTCATTCGGTATACGGTGGGTACCTCAAGGTGGAAACGTTTTTTGGATTGAATTTTTCGCATAAAATTAGGGTGAGATTATTTTTCACGCATGCGCGCCCGGCCCTCTTAAGTGGATTCTCCATGATCATAAATCAACCAATTACTGTTTTGGGAATATTTCCAATTTCTTCTATCAATCAGACGGGTTCCCTTGGGGCTTAAAATTATAGACGGAAAAATATTGCTAGTAATGCAGAAATATTTATTTTTCCTTAATATTTTGGAGGCGAATGAAACAAAACACGAAATATTTTCATAAAAAAGCCTGAAAACGAGGATTTATTCATGGATATAAAATTACAAGGACAGGTTTGTACAAGATGTATGAGGCTTTTGGTATTTACCTAAATGCAAATTAATATTTGCGCATGAAATTTAAAAAAAAAATCAAGAAAAATGTGAATAACAGAAAACTATTAGGTACTTGACCGATTGCAGTTTTCTACCATTTCACTTGTTCGTGTTTTTATCCAGAAGTTCTATAGCGCGTTGAACATTACAAATGGTTGAAGCAAGCGTGCAATTTCCTCGAAAAAAAAAACACTTCCTGAACTTTGTGTACGCCTGGTATTTCTCGGTCTTCTGGGAAAGTTTCGTAGGCAAATTAGGCAAGTTGTAGGCAATGTTCGGTTCTGTAACACGAGATCAATAACAGTAAGACTTTAGTGCCGATATAAGGCAACATCTGTTTAGGCTTTACAAGAAAAACCCAAAAGTATTAACTTGGCAAAAAAAAGAAATAAAAAATAATGTTCTGTGGCTTCACTTCGTCATGTTTACAGAAAGGCACTGCTGTTCTGTAGCAATGAAACCAATACAAAACATTAATTTTAGTTTCACAATTGGTTTTGTTCACTACGATGCTTGGGTGAAGTGATCACGTAGTGAGCTGTCATTCTATCTTGATTTTATAGACAGCTTACTTCATGATCAGTTCACCCAAGCCTTCACTTCGACATGTTTACAGAATCGACCAGCAGTATTGCAGCTTCTTACAATTTTTATTGTTTCGGCTTAAACAAATTTTATGGCACTCAAAAATGGTGTATCATTTCGCCAGAAAACGGCTTTTAGACTTCTTTTTAATCGGATCAGTACATATACACGTCACACGTCATACAAACTATATCTTTTTCACAATTATACCTATCACATAATTACGTTAGATTAAGACAAAAACTGTATAACTTATACTTTTAGGACTTGGGGAAATAAAAGTCTGATTCTAAAACTAAAACCAGTTTTTGGCATGGTCTGAACACGCCAACATTAAAATACATTATAAACATCTCGTCTACCGTAAAACTGTTTCATCTGACCCCCATTTCCTCATATTTAATATCACAATATGAGTGTACCCTTTGATCCATAGTTACATCTTTGTTAAAATATCGGTGGTCCTTTGACATCCAATAACTTTTGCCTATAGAAGCGAGGCCGAGGGTAACTATTTCGGTAACAATCGGCGACGGACGGGGGAATTTAATATTCCACTTTAGTGGACCAGTATAAGGGGGAGGGGATACGGTAAAAAGGAATCTTTCGAGATTATAATGTGGTAAGTATTTCTGGATATAAGAAGCGGTTAGTCCAGTTCTATCGTGTTGTCGAAATTGGTGCAGTAGAAATCTATAGTATCTATAATAATAAAGCTGAAGAGTTTGTTTGAACGCGCTAATCTCTGGAACTACTAGTCTGATTTGGAAGAAAGGAAATTCTTTTTAATGATAGCCACATTCATGAGGAAGGCTATAGGCTATACGGAAACGGAAAATTCCTACGGGAACGGGAATAAAAGGGATATGCGCGTACGAAGTCGCGGGCAAAAGCTAGTGACTGATACGATAACGTAAAAGGTAACAGTCATTTTGGACATGGAATCTTAGTTTGATTATGTACTATTGATTTATTAAGTCGTCGCTGCACTAATTGGTCCGTCCAAGGCTCACTACTTTATCTTTGTTAAAAGTCTAAGTTGTAAAATTGTTATAAAAAATATTATAATTATGTGACGCGCATTGGTGATTTAATTAATTGCTGACTGGTTTATTATAAACCAAAAATAAATTAAAAAAATTAAAAAAGTGGTCTCGCAGATAAACAAAATTAAAATAAAACATAAATTAACTTTTGAGGAAAACCGCTGACATCCTTCGCCAAAAGAAATACATAGAAAATGAATGTCTTATTCCTTGAATTTATCATTCGGAATAACGGAAACATAAGAAAAACCCACGCAAACAATTTAACGCGAATCCAGAGGCAATTACGTGCAAATCCAGTATAATTTCCATAAAAACGAGGCCCTTATGAAAATACCTTAGAAAATTGCGAATTTGTTTATTATTAAAAACCAAAGAGCCGTTACAAACACGTGTCTCTGGGCGACCTTGTTGTTAATTACGTCCTTTGTTATGGTAATTTAAACTTTATGTCGAGGGAATAAGGTCCGTGATAATTGGGCATGTTTCCATTAACCTTTTGACCGATTGTCGCACGATAACGCGTCACGAACAAAAACTGTAATTTGTTTTTTTTTCACATGGCGAGGTGACGAGTTTTTCAGCCAGTACAGTTGTTGCAAACATTTTCATACGTTCATGTTTCTAAAGTAAAAAGTTTCATTGCTGGCAGTTGACAAATTAATTACTTCTTGCAGTGAATTATTTAATGCGGTGTACTTTTTAAGGGTGTTTAATCCGCATTGCTACAATATGAAATACCCGCAAATAAGTACTGCAAAATAAGCTGTCACACTCACAACATAACACATTTGATTTATGTGTATCGCTCGTGCTGTAAAAAGTTGTACCCATTAGTTAAGTTCCTAAGGTGGAGCGGTGTAGAAAATCTAGAAAGTAGAACGGTGAAGAGAAAATTGAATTGGAATATAATATAATATGAGCACTTTTTTTACTGCATGATTCGCTTAGTACAAAGTTTAGACCCCAATTTATCACAAATATCAATCTCCAGGATTAAAACTGCGATCAATATCACAGGCTTCACATAAATCACTTTCTCACAAAATGTTGATAAATCAGCTCCGAAGTTTGAACTCGGTGTGAACGTTCAGACGTTGACCGCAGTCACCTTCGTATCCTTGAACCCGAAGTAATCAACGCTAGAAAATCTAAATACATTCTGTTGAACATGTTTTTTACAAGAGTTATTGAAGGGTTGGTACACACGAAAAGGTCTTGAAACTTAAGGCTATCGATGTCAAAGGAAGGTTAGTTCATATTGTAATGAGGCAGTAAGCAAACTTTGACTTTGGCGTCTCATTATGCAGAATAAAGAGGTTCTTAATTAATTTGACATCACAATTTGAGACCTTATAAGATAACTCTCTGGTTTCTATAAACCAGATTAAAGTCCCTCATCAACAAAATCCAGTCAATTTGGAATCATTCATGCATGGTATTATTACCATATTTATGTTCCTTTGCTATTTGTTATTTTTGTTTGTTATTTTATTTCCTTTGTTATTTGGGATCGCTGGAACGCTTATTCTTTTTTTAAATTTATGAATGGGCTAGCTCTTGACCTCGATCACACCTGATGGAAAGCGATAGAGGAGGTCCATGATGAAGCGAGCGTGCCCAGAAGATGCCTTGAGGCAATGGTACTCCCACGCGTCGACGAAACACAGCAGGGTGCTTGACGCCGAACTCCGGTGGGAGGGTGGTCGCGAACCAGGCGGGCGTTAGCCCTACCACCGCAAGAGAAGGATTGGTTACTCTAATAAGGTGTTAGGTGAGACTGTCCAGGATGCGGCGAGCGCTCGGTTCAGTTGAGTGTCAGATGGAACAAATTGCGCTACACGAGGAGGCTCCTTCTTCCATTCCCTCCTTTCAACCGTCACGCCTTTATTCAATATCTTTAATTTCATCGTCACACAATTTAACATCATTTATATTCATCCCTATTTTAATCACATTTTTCTTCGGCTATTTCCTTTCGAAATTGAACAGCCTTAGAAAACCAGGGGTCAGACATTTTTGCTGAAATGTAAATTGAAGTTTCCTCAAAAACCCCGGGTCCTTGGTAACGTGTTCGATTTCTATGATATTTGGTCTCCGAAGCCATCGGCTGCAGGTGCTCTACAATATTGAATTCGATATGAGAGTGCACTCCGCTAAATTTGGTGACGCTGTTTACGCGCCACCTTCAATATCGCGCATTTTTATAGCGAAAATGTTACAATTTCTGCAGCCATTTTGAATGGCGTGTTAAGTTAAAATTTGAGAATGTGGATGCCATTTATTTTATACGTTGAAATATATTTAAGGCGTTCTTTGTTTCTACGTTTTACGACTTCGTACAGTCAAGAGCGACAGGCAGAATATATAATAAATAATAATAGAGATAAAACACTAACAGCTTTTCATGTTGTGATTTTTCAAAGTCATTATAGAGAAATCTTGTCACAGAGCCGGGCCCTATTAAATATAACTAACAATGCGACATTTTCGTCAAAAACTGTCACATTTTTGCGTCAGGCGTTGTTTATTGAAAAAGAAAATGTATGAAGAACAATACAACTGTCCGATTGTATCATGTTGTTGTTGGTATGTTTTATTAAAATTAAATAAGCCCTGGAATGTGCAGGATGAGTGATAAGTCATCAGTTAACTCGGCGCAATCTGAGAGAGAGACATTAAATATAAGTATTTCAAGGCGTTAATCTTACTGACCTTGGATTAATTTAATGTCAGTCTTGTTAAAGAAAATAGGTGATTCACTGCGTGCTACATCCTGAGTTACTTTAATTCCCTAAATTCCCAAGAAGTTCCTCTAGTTTTATACAATGAGAAAACTGTATTTTTAACCGACTTCTAAAAAAGGAGGAGGTTCTCAATTCGGATGTTTGTATTTTTTTATTTTTTTTATTTTTTATTTTTATTTATTATGTTCAAGTTTCCACCGCTATCATCATAATCATCTGCCTAGCCTTTTCCCAATTATGTTGAAGTCAGCTCCCGGTCAGATACAGCAAATTTCAGTGTTTTACATGAAGTGACTGCCAACGTGCTAAAACTTTTACTTGGCGATCAATAAATACGTTTCAAGTGCAAACGCTGGAATAACTTTCACTGCTTCCATGAAACTATTGTTGTATATTATGTTGTTAGGAGTTACGAGAAGTGACACGACCTAGAAACTAGAACCTAACAACATACGTCACTCATAACAACATAAGTCACGCACTTTAAACCCTTGACATAATATATCTGACTTTACTTTTATGTTCCCTGAAAAATACACCCATAGTTTTCTAATAAAACATTGATGTTCAGTCAATAGTAGACACTCCATCAACCCTCACGTAAACATGGTCTATCATAAACATAAAAATGCAACGACACTTGGCTGTGGGGACCTACTTAGGGGGCTTAAAACCAAAACATTACGAGTAATAAACACAATTATATTAATTTCACACTAACGAGTAACTTTACTGTCCCTGATTGACACATCATAAACCATGAAGGTAGTTCTTGACACAAATGTCTTTTAAAGACTTGGAAATCAATAAATTCACTCAACCTTTCAGCTGTAACTTTCAATGTTTCCATGAAGGCATTAGCTGTACTAAGGGAGAATACACACGTACCATAATCACACCACATCGCAGCGACAAAAAGTGGACAAGCACGCATGCATAGTGTCGTGGTCGTAATTGCGTTGTGGTCACTACAAAATGTCGATGTGGTTGCGTTGTCGCTAGTAGTTGCGATGTGGCAACGCTGCAGACTTGTGGCTAGTGGTTGCAGGCAGATAGTTCGACTTCAGCGCGCAGTGCCGTTGCGTCGACGTAACATTGTGTTTGCACGGTGGCCGGCCGCTAGTGCGGGGTGTCGCTGGTGGATGCGTTGTGGTCGGTATCACCAACACGGTTGAACTTGGCGGCAAAATAAAATAAGTACGGTTTATGTGAATAAGGTAATAATTTTCATACAGATTAGCGCCCCCACCATTGTGTTGTTTTTGTAGTGTGGTCGTGGCTGTGGTGTAGTTGTGGTACGTGTGAAACGAGCCTTACGATGTCTAATAGACATGTCACCTGCTCGGACACCGGTAACTCAGCAGGACTACCTCGCGTGTCATAACTTACGACTTGGCGATCGACAAGCATGTGTCAAGTTCACACAAGGCAGAGAATGTTTCTTCGAAACTTTCAGTACGGTCGATAGCTAATTGACTTGTCGTTGACTCGGTTTGACGAGTTCAGTACTTTCTGTAGCGTGTTAATAAGTTAGAGCTTTAGCAGACTTACTACTTTTAGTTACGGTATTCAGCGGCGGGTCGCCATTCAGAAAGTCGATACAGTGACTGAGCTCCAATTTTAAACCGAACTTACTTTAATTTTAAACGTAATTACTTCAGTATCAGCTTTAACCTCCACACACCGCGAACGACAAACGCGTAATTTTGCTATTGCTATGCTCTAGACAAAGTTCTAGGGAAGAAACAAAGTTAAAGGGACTATCTGACTCGAGCAACTTCGCCTACGTCATATTTTTCATGAATGCTCCGATCCTATTGGTCGTAGCGTGATATAGCCTATAGATATCCTTTCTCGAAAAAAAAAGATATGCAACACTAAAATAATCTTTCAATTTGAACCAGATTAGCGTGTTCAAGTACAACCCAAGAAACAAACTCTTCAGCTACTACTCTTCGTTTATTAGTATAGATTGATCATGAGACGTTTCGACAGCGGTTGTCGATCCCATACATTTTTGACGTTTTGACAATCGATTCAGCCACGCTACGTGTTACGTTGTCTAGAGCCCCTGAGGGCCTAGACAAAAATCATTTCTGTAGCGTTAACGTCAGACGCTGACGACAAAATGCATGGGAATGACATTAGGTGTAGAAAGGAAACGTCATCACGTAATGTCATTCCCATTTATTTTGTCGTCAGCGTCTGACGTTAACGCTACAGAAATGATTTTTGTCTAGGCCTGCAAGAGAGTTAGCACAAAACTTGGCAGTGAGTAGCCAAAAAGCAATGCAGCATCGAAGGTATCGTAGATTGTCGTATCTCGCATTTGCGACCGAACGCTTTGATAAAGTCGCAAAATCGCGGAATGCCGATGCTAAAAGTAGCACGTCTGTTGAAGAACTTATGACTTGTCGATCAATAAAGGTAAATGTCAAGTTCGTAACGTGACACGATGTAAGGATATTAGTTTCTACGAATTTATTTCAGTACGGCAGGTAGCTAATTAGTTAGTAGTGTATTTTCCTGATAGATTGTGCGACCGCAAAATCTATTAACGTATGAATTGATTTAGATGTTGTGAATCCTTAAAGTGGGAATTTTAGTTGGAATGACTCGAGAGGAAGGCCTCATAGCAACTAGAAGTGTGTTACATATTTATAATATATATATGTTGCAGCCAGAGCTGGGCAAAATACATGCTTTGCTTTAATTAAAATACAAATTACAAAATACTATCTCGCATGTATTTAAAATACGAAATACAAAATACTTTTAAGTCGTTTATTTGAAATATAAAATACAAAATACTGTATTTTAAATATTTTTATTTATAATACAAAATACTAATTACAAATTACAGGCAGGTGTTAAGTTAGGTTAGCCTTTTTGCTCACGAAAACTATCGAGCGCAGCTGTTTTCTGCAGAACGCACCCATTTAATATAAGTTTGCTAAATGTATTTATGTTCAAATGTAATTTAAAGCCATAAGTATTTGAAATACAAATCGCCAATTATATTTTTAAGAAGTAATTGAAATGTAAATACCAAATATCTACGTATCTGTAGGTATTTGTATTTCAATTACGTATTTTAATTAAAAGTAATTCAAATACTGCCCAGCCCACCTAAGTGATATCTTTGGTTCAAATTCGTTAAATGACTTGCCCATGTCACTTATGTCGCTGAAAAATCGGCGCATTTAAATGAAAAAGCTAGGCTTTTAATGAAACTGGCGATTAAGCTAGATGGCTGCGACATATGACAGGAATAACAGTGAACGATTTGACAGACAGATTCAATTTTGTTGGTACGCTCACCTGAAACTCCGCTACCAACAGATATCAGTCGCCATTACAGCAACTGGGTTAACTGGCCGATCAATATGAACACGTGTCAAGTTCACACGGCGGTTACTCTGTGTTGCCATAAAAAGACATAGTTACAATGGTTAATGGACGTATAATCTCTGTTTTGGACTTACGGGACCTTGAGTGACCCTAAGTATAGTGTAGATGGCACTTCGGAGGATAGTGCGCAAATTGACGGTAGTTTGTAAAGAGAGAGCCTCTTGCGGGTTGTGAAGCGTAGTTTTGGACAGTTTTAGGGGAATTTATCTTGACTTTATAGAAGTAAACGTTTAGTAATGAAAATAAATGTATATACATATGTCGCAACCATCTAGCTGAATTAGCCGTTTCATTAAAAGTCTAGCCTTTTCATTGAACTGTGCCGTTTAATCAACGACATAAGTGTCACGGGGAAGTCATTAAACGATATTGAACAAAAGATGTCACTTAAGTCGCTAAAAAATCGGCACATTTAAATGAAAAGGCTAGGCAACCAATTAAACGGCTGATAAATCTAATTGGCTGCGACATAATATATACTTCATAGATTGAAATAGTACCTACTACACAAACAATGGTTAGCTTGGTTATACTCCTCTCCTTTCTCCTCCAAACATCCACCAACAAAAGTTCTTTGAAACCAACTATGCAGATAAAGCACTCCTCCATCATTCTTCTAGAAAAATCGATAAGTTTTAACTTTGTCCCGTTGCGACCCACTTCTCACCCTGGACAGAGAGCCCCTCCCCCTGAAATTATAATGAACCGAGCCCGTCACCGCGGTCTAAATATACTGTTTCACGAAACTGCCCCGACTTGATACGCGAAACTTTTCAGATGGGTTTTTTACGAGTTTCGTGCAAATTGTAAATTATACAAACCAGTAGCTAAATTACTTTTCTATGAATTTGGCGAAATATACTCACCGTCGATTTCAATTAAGTATATTGATTTGTTTTAACTTTCGTTCTCGATTGGCCTTCATTCTGGGAAAGACCACAAAATTGCACCAAGTTCAACAAGGTTAGAAAGAAAGAGAAAGAAAGAAAGAAAGAAAATTAGTTTATTTGGCACACACAGATACACAATGTAGGTACAAACAAAAAATAAACTTGAATTTTAAAATGAAATAACATTGTGTGCCCCGCGGCTGCGCCAAATAGGTCCAGTTCAGCAAAATGTCAGACAACTAGGCGCTGCCTGACGCTGGTGTTCAACTGAACCTTACGTTGATGTGTACGGATGTAAACCAGTTGTGTAAGGTGTTAAATATATAGGTAAATATATATTATATATTGTTAATGTGTAGTAAACGATACATGATAATTTGGTTAGCTTCATTGTTAACTTGAAATTAAGTAAAACCTACAATATCTAGTTATTTAGTTGATCTATTATTAACCAAAAGAATATACGAACAATCCTCCGGCTAAGTTCAGGAGGAAAGCACTGAATATTTAATGAAGTCACTGAACAAGAAAAAGATGCTTGCAAACTTTTATAGATATTATAAAATGAAAAGGGGTATTTTCTCTGGAGACAGTTGGAAAAGGGATACAAAAGAATTAATAAAAAATACTGTGGGAGCTATTAAAGCATGAATTATTTTGTGAGACACAGGAATGGTCGACGTGGTGACGCTTGGGCAAGGCCAGTGACCAGCAGTGGACGTCTTTTGGCTGAAATGAAGATGATGAAAAAAGGAACCGTTGGCGTGGGAAACCTGCCGTGATGACAAAACACTGTTTCTGGAAAAGCAGCATTTAACAAAAAGAACCATATTTTTTACAGATACGGTATATGTGCCTATGGTGATTTCCCAGAGTCGGGAGAGAACTAAGTTATGTTATTGTTTATCTACAAAACTGAAATCAGAAAAAATCTCTGTAATTAAAGTCGTATAGGTTC
Organism: Melanchra persicariae; assembly: GCA_947386135.1. Lineage (NCBI taxonomy): Eukaryota > Metazoa > Arthropoda > Insecta > Lepidoptera > Noctuidae > Melanchra > Melanchra persicariae. The sequence goes on along the minus strand of OX376652.1, from coordinate 7,801,713 downwards.
CTACCATATTAATCCCGATAGTGCTTGCAAGCAATCTAACAAATTGCTTTTATCCTGGTTTGCACAATAAACCAGCATCGATGTTAACATTTCATACAATCACTCGATTTGATTGTACGAGATTTTTTTAACTAAAAATAGTAATTTTTGCGTTGATTCGATATGAAAACTAAACACAGACTTGTTTTCATGGATTTTTTTAAAATAAAAACTAGTTTATGAGTATTTAAAACAGAATTGTGCCGCAGGACAGATGGTCGATGGGGCCGAGTACCTAGAGTGGTGACCGCTTACCGGAAGACGTAGCGTTGGAAGGCCTCTCACAAGATGGACCGATGACCTGGTGAAGCGAAGCCGCGGTAATCCATATTCACAACACAATACAAAACTATTGGACGTTGACAAAATTTCAATTATAATACAGAACAAGTAGTAATTTTTTTTTAAAGTTAATAAATAATTAAAGTAATGATTATTTTTATTTTTTGACTTCCTAATAATTGTAGGAAAAGGCTTATGAAGATTGGAAAACCGTGACCTAAGAAAGGACCTCATCATCATCATCATCATCATATCAGCCGAAAGACGTCCACTGCTGGACATAGGCTTCCCCTAAGTGTCGCCACAACAACAACCGGTCCTGTGCGTAGAAAGGACCTGCTATTACATTATTTTAATTGCATCTATCAATATCCGCAAAGGTCAATGACCAGTACTAAATGTCAAGAGCCTACAAACTATTTACTATTAGTTTATAGTATGAAATGCAATTATTTATCTACATCTTAGCACGCAGTTCTACAAATTAATAACTCGCTCATAAAATAGGTATTTCGATAAAATTTATTTAAATGTCAACAAGGATAATAATAGCGTTGTTATAATAAATAACAGTTGTTATAACAATTTTAAAGCTCTGGTCGTAAATTATTAATAATGACTATGAAACGTGATACATAATTTAAGTCTGTACAGTTGTGTTGATATCTTGCGAGTTATGAGCAATAAAACATTAGAGAGTGAGCTTCTTTGTAAAAGTTAGCAGAAATGTTTAGTCACGGTACGATACATTTTTAAGTTCTAATGGTTCAGTGACTAGACATCTGCCTACCTGCCTAGCCTTTTCCCAACTTTATTGAGGTTGGCCGGATTCAGCTGAATACAGACCTCCACAACCCATTAACTGGGTAACACGGTACTTCTTGGCAAGACTGGAGTCAGATTTCTGGCTTCTGACAATCCGTAAGGACTGCCAAAAATGACAGCCGGGACCAACGGCTCAACGTGCTTTCCAAAGCACGGAGAATTCTGGGTAGGTATGATAAGATGGTCACCCATCTAAAGACCGACCTCGGCAAGCGTTGCTTAACCTTGAAGATCGACCCGTGCGGATGTTATTATTTAGCCACGAGCTACTACTAGACATTAAACTCTAGCTATCTAAATTTTAGGTTAATGGTTTAGGAGCAATGGCAATGGGTCCTTGAGATCTTCTCAAAACAAAATATTCGATGTAATTACCAAGAAATATGCTGTCATGCCTTAGCCAGACGATATTTTAATCTGGAACCCTCATGACTATCTTCAGAATTAGATGGCTTTAGGCTCATGCAGTGCCTCTTGGGGCCAACAAAGATTCTGCAATGATATAGCTCCTACCTGATCCTCCAATTGCTATTCCGAACAGGTTTTCGTAAAACTTTGGCTGACTGATTGGCAATTCATCAGGAAAGTTACGAAAGAGAACTTAAAAATAGGTCAACCAAGGGGTATGCTTAAAATTCCATCATGGTCGACTTTTATGGACTAAATTGGAAAAGAGGATGCTTCTTCATTGGCTCGTTCTTGTTTCTTTTTATTATTGATAGGTTTGTGATTGACCAGCATCTCACTGGTAAGCTATGATGTGGTCGGCAATGGACCACGCTTGCCTCGAAATAACCTATTATTACCTTTAATAAGACCGATGGAAAAAATCTGAGTATAATCTATATATTAATACGTAAAGCAAAACCCGTTGTAGAATATTAGTACAGTTTTTATGGAGAAGGAGTGCAGAAACCTAATATTCTTTTTATAATAATGCTTAAAAAACACGTTGACGTTGAACTAATAAAAAAATATGGTCGAATTCCGACCACTGGGCAAGGATTAGAATAATAATACTAAAGTACGTAATACCATGATATAAAGCCAGAAGTTGATCCCAACATTTCATACATTTTCGTATTAATCGATGTTATATTCTCGGCTTTGAACATAAACTTCTTTTGCTACACATATCTATATTTTACGAATAGGTAAGACATGAGTTCACGGAGATTATACTGAGCTGAGTCTAAACTCTTAGACGAACTTCGTACGTGCCTATATTTGAAGAGCTCAACTGGAACTCGGCTTAGATCCCGCATCGAATTGCAATCAGCTTCCTACATTGAAACTTTAAACTCTCTCTCAATCAATCTGCCTAGTCTTTTCCCAACTACGTCGGGGTCGGCTTCCAGTCTGATCGAATGCAGCTGAAAACCAGAATTTTACATGGAGCGGTAGATTAGCTGACCTCCAGAACTCAGTAACTGGGTAAAGCGATACCCCAGACTACTGTTAGATTTTCTGGCTTCTGATTTCCCGTAATGACGACTATAAAAGGCAGCCAGGACCAAAAGCTTAACGTGCTTTACGAAGTACGGAGGCACCTCGGTATAGTATGAATGGTCAAACATCCACGGATTGAACACGGGAAGCGTTGTTTAAGTTTGAAGATCGATCCGTGTTGCTCTTATTATCTGGCAACGAGCTCTCACCATCTGCCTAGCCTTTTCCATATTAGGGTCGGCTTCAAGTCAAACTGGAACAAGCTCTATAGGTACTTTAACAAACTTAATCATTTTAAACGTTCTATCTGCATAACATGATGAACTAAATAGTCCATAATGTTGTTACCAATAGATCCGTAGGTCCGTACCCTAAGGGCGGACCGTACGTCCGTACCGTACCCAACAAGAAGGGTAAATAATACCACTAGTGACGGTACAACGATTTAATATGTTAATTAATCCTATAATGAGACCCCAGACGGATTTAATTACGTATATGAATTAACTTCTTCACGCCTGCTGTATGTAATGGGATGGGTAGAGGTGTAATGTAGGTGAGGTATACCGAGTTACCTTTCGTTGAGTCATGTAGCCAAAGGGCTAATCTGTCTGACTGACAGAGATTACGGGTTCGAAGAACAACCCATTACACTACTGTTTTTCATCTGCTAGCTCTACCATAGACCTGATTTTGATTCAGTTGAATCCTGCCGCATGAAGCTTTACCTGAAACAAACAAAAAACAATAAATAAAGAGCATGGAAAATATAAAAGTTTGCATTAGCATGCAACTCAATTTATTGTTTACGAAGCAATTACAATTCTAGGGCGCAGCTGCAAACATAAAAGTTCTATGTTAATATTATTGCTAAAGTTTTAAATGCATTATTTATGTCATTTACGAATTAAAACTTATTTAAAACAAATTTTGGTTTCAATTAAAATGCACGATCAATTTAACTTGCGAAATTAAATTGATAGGAAAACTTTTCGTCTCCTAATTCAAACATCTTGGGTACCTATCTATCTTGTACTAGTCGGTCGGTCTCCCAGTGGTCGAAATTCGACAATATTTTTTATTATTTTAATGTATTTTTAAAGGATTGTTATAAAAAAAGATTTACTTTCTCCACTCCTTCTCCATATAACTGTGCCCAATTTCATACTCTTTCGTCCGCGTAAAGTTCGTAAAAAGGGTAAGAACAGTGTTTGCTTCACTTATTAATATTTACAAAGGTATACGTAAAGTTAATACTCGAACGTCGAGATCCGAAGACGTATGAAGGTTTTCGACATCGGAAAACGAATTACGAACCTGAAATGGAGTTGGGCCACCTGGCAAGGCGCGGTGATGATAGGTGGAATAAGGCAGTGACCAAGTGGCGTCTGAGGACTGGAAGAAGTGTTGGTCGGTCGGGCGGCGGCGAAATGGGCGGACGATATTGTTCCTATCGCGGGTAGAACCTGGATGAGGCTGGCACAGGTACGTGGGGATTGGCATAAGAAAAGAGAGGCCTATGCTCAGCAGTGGGCGAAGTCGGGCTGTGGATGATTATGATGATACGTAAAATTAATTCATCCAAAATAAGATCCACCTAAAGTCGTAATTGATTAAATCAGATCCTACAGCAACACAAACAACCCGTTCAGAGGTCAAGAAATAATTATCAGACCAACAAACCTAACAATAAACTCTTGAATTCCTATCAAATATATTCTTGAGCTTTGTCATCGTTCACGATAGTCGTTACCAAACCAATTTTGACTAGTTCCTGATGGAACCTGGCCTGAAATAGTATTGGAGTGACCTTGCCCAGCTATGGAACATGCCATCAATCTTGAGGATGTCGATTGGTAATAGCAATTCGAGCCAGGATAAAGGCGCCAAAGAGCACTCAAAGCATAAGTGTAGTAGCACTAACAGCAGTACCAAGAACAAATACAAAATTACAAAGAGCGTGAATTTAGTAGTAACGCTATATATAGGCCTAGAATATAGTAAAGTGCAATAACTAACGACCCTGGCGCGGTGCCAATGCCAGTTTAATTACACCGAGAGACAATAAATCGCTAGTACACTACACGCACGATACGTGGGTATAATCAACTAACATTCTGTTGGGAAGTGACGAAAGTTAGGGAATACGTCCCCGTTAGTTGATAACGTGACAATCTATCCGTAATATCGATTGTTAAAACTTATTAAATGGATATGCGCTACCGAAATGTGTAGTGGTCAATTTATCAATGATATTGGACTTTTTATAATCGTTGTCTAGATTCTAGAATTCCTTATCTATCCCGATTTTGGTTCTACATTACCAAAAGCAATTAGAAAGCAGTCGAAAAAAAATTAAGAAAAAAGAACATTAAAGGAAGTCAGGAATTGGCCAGACTAAAGGACATGACAGATTATAAGTTATCTAGCATTGCTAACAATCTTTCAAAGAATAGACCTAAAGAATTGATAACCTCTTTTTTTGAAGTCGGTTAACAGCTTTAGTCATAAACAAAACATGTATGATCCTTTCTTTAACTAACACCTTTGTATACCATGTTTTATGCAAATAAATAAATTGAAATAGAAATTGAAGGACGCATGAAATGAAGTACCAACCGAAAATATGACAGTTATAAGTGAAAAAATGATAATATCATAGCCAAGTATTTGAAAAAATGTAGTGTGAAAACGTTAGAATCTTTTAATCCACCATGAATTTCCTTTACGCTGCTCAAGGGGAAGTTCTTAGCTGGCGGATGAAGTGTCATGCATTTAAATTAACATTTTTCGCGAATTAAGTCTGGGAAGTTAAATATTTTTGAAGACATTTTGCGCGAAATGGCCTATTACAGTTACTTTTTATCTTGACAGGGTTTCATGAAAATAAAAAGTCGACACCTTGAGATTGAAAATAAGATTGTGGCTTATAAAATTAGTTGATATTTGAGAGGAGTAAAAAATAATCACGCAAGTATTAATAATGAGGAAAAACTGAGTATGTAGGTAGTTTTTGGACAACGTAGTCTCAATTTGAGGTGAGATAAATGGGCAATTAAGGTGTTTAAATTATGACCAAAACAATTCCCGGTATAATGTTGTCGCTAAAAATGCAAACTCGTAAAAACTTTGTAACATGGCCAGTCAAGCAATCCAGCCAGGAGCCGTTTGGACATACAATGTAGGCAGGACCTCATATGTGGCTACTTTCGCCCAATTATCTTGTGGCAAGCGGCAGAAATGACCTGCTCAGTTCTTATAATAGTTTGGCAGCTGTGTTTTCCACATCTGCGCTTTTAAGTTTTGGAACGAAGTGTACCATTCTAAATTTTAATTAAGTGAATGCTTCTTTCAATTCTTCTTCTCTCGTTGCATGCAAACATATAACTCGTCTGCCTTCAAAGCAAGAGTGAACAGGCATCTTCTGGGCAAGCTCGCTCCATTATAGACCCTATCTATCGCTTTCCATCAGGTGTGACCGAGGTCAAGAGCCCATTCCTCAATGATAAAAAAAAACAATCCTTTTAAGAAATTGAAATTTTCCAGACCTTTGCAAAAACCCCTCTGTTTCTCTCATACAAGCACAAACTATATGATAACAGCACCACACAATCTTCAGCGAGCCAGTCTGGCAGACTGACCTAATTCGTGCATATTTCCAGAGGTAATTAAATATAGCTCAGTCGCATTGCCGCCTAGTGGCCGATTTGTTTGTGCACCGCTAATTGCTAAGCCACTAGAATGAGGAAGTGTGTGCTGTTAGTGTAATTTGTTTCTCTTTGTACGTGTTCAGTAGTTTATCATTTGGGGATGGGCGACTGGAAGTATTGTCGCAGTTAGGTAAGCGAGACATAAATTTGCAATTTACATTGTGATTTCCTAAATATCTTTTCGAATGTACCGTTTTTTTCAACACTATGAAATGTAAAGATAAAGATTGAGGAAACCTAGTGTCTTTGTTTTTGTTTTTGAAATTAAATCAATAAATCTAGGAGGGTTCTAGCAGGGTTTATCTGGGGTCTACCATAATTTAATGTGATATTATCAGATTCAGTGACTGTTTTGTTCTCCATTATAATTGGTCTGGTGGTAGATTTTTTTAAGATATAAGATCTGTACTTACTCATATTTATAATGTTTTGTATTACTGTTTTTCTCTGTGAGTAATATCTCGGTAAATAAATAACCGAACAAATAAATACATAGTCTGCCAAATCAATAAGGAAACCGTAGCATTGTTGTACAGAAATAGATTCACTTGTTGACCTAACTAACCAACAAACCATTATAATATATTCTGGCAGTAATTGAGTTGACGATTGTCCTTTTAGCAATCACACCCAATATTATTGGAAAACTACTTAGAAAACGTTTCGCGTCCTTGCAGTTTACGGCTTCATCGGCCCTTGTGTTGTTATTGTAGCACTCGGAGAAGACATGACCACCAGACATGCACCAACCTATCAGCTCTAAAATACTGCGCCAGGACTACATACTCTACTACTACTTCGTAGGGAGGGGGGGTATAGGGTCGCGGTAGTTTCCTTCATTTTATGTCGCCATTTCAGAGTGTGGGCAACTCAACTATAGTTACATGGAACATTTTACTGAAGCTTACTAAGACACTGAGTGAATCCAAATATTGAATAACCCCACTCTACAGCCACCGTGCCAAAAAACGCACCCACTTGCGATCCTACGCATACTCCTATATTAAAACAAAACTTCCTTTCCGTTTTGCCCCCTTCCCCTCCCCCAGTGAGCCGTGACGTCACATGGCGGTGGTCGTCAGCGTTTCACCCGCGGCAAGTGGGCCAAGGATCCCTCTAATTATTATCAGCGTAGACGCAATTACACGGCTTCCGTGAGGCAACACGCTTTTAGGCAAAAAACTTGCGAATTTCCAGAGGTTAGAAATGTGGGCGAAGTTTTCTGGTTTTCGGATGTAGAAAGTAATGAAGGAAGACTACATAGTAATTATTTTCTCTTGTGGTTGTAGGAGAACATGACTTTTTCTCTATACAATATTATTGAGAAGAGCTTTAAATCGAAGCATACGTAGAATACGTTGTAGGAATAGGTACTGTCATTATACGTCCAGCTAAGGATAGGAATTTTTGCCTGCCAGAGACTGTTTCCTGAGTGCTACAACCATCAATAGGTTATTTCTAGATATCGTCGATCACATGACCCCTTTAAATCAGGTAAGATAGTCAAACGCGAACTTCCATATACTAATATAACGCGAAAGTTTGTATGTATGTATGGATGTTTGTTACTCTTTCACGCAAAAACTACTGAATGAAACTAAATTTGGCACAAAAATCCTGTGTTATTTCAGACTATAATCTACCCCGATTATAGTCTGAAATAACACAGGATTTTTATCCTGGGAGTATGTTCTCTTGGAATAATTTTCGACACTCACGCGGGTAGAGCCGCGGGCGGCAGTTAGTAAGTATACAAAAAATGTAAGCCAAATGCCAATGTGGGTTTCATTAATGACAGAACTATCGTTTCTGCAAATTAGTTGCTCATCTTCAAACAAATCGAAGACAACCAATAAAATAAGAGAGAAAAGTCAACACAGTAACATAAAGCTTTGAATTAAAAACCTTATTCTTTATTTCACACACAAAAACATACAAATACAAACAGAACAGGACATGTCATGTACAAAGGCGAGCTTAACCCGGAATACGGTTCTCTTACAGCAAACTTCAGTGCGAAACCTTCGCTCTCGATTTTCGGAAGTCGGCTAAATGGGAGGATATTCAATTAGCCAATGAATCGGGGTGTTGTTAGCGTGTCTAAAACACTTCCTCCTAAAGAAAATAACCTTGTGACGTCGGTTGGTAACGAATGGGCATTAAAAGCCTGCCTTCCGTCTGCCATTTATTTACGACTGCAGGTAATATTGCAACTTAACCTAATTCTTTTCACGCATCTACGTGATGAATGAAAGGCATTATTTTAACGGTCTGTACTTTAATATTGGATTAGGGGCAATGGTTTCAGAGAGGTCGTGGATTGATTTTATAAGAAGCTTCCACAAGAACGATACTTAAATGTACATAATTGTATGGTCTACTAGTACGTCTGCTGAATAGTCCATGCTGAAGTCATATTGTAGAATTAGTTCCCTAGTAAAAAGTTACAGCTAAATCCATTAGGAGATTTTTTTCTTTTACTATGAAGATTAAATAACAACACGTCTATATTTCAGGTTAAGCAGAGGATGTTCGTTAAGTCCTATGTCATAGAAGGTGAGCCTATCGCCATTAACCGGGAACAAATCAAAACTCCGGGCTACTACCCTTCGATCTGTACTAATATTATAAAGCTGAAGAGTTTATATGTTTGGTTGAACGCGCTAATCTCAGGAACTGCTGGTTCGAATTGAAGCATTATTTTAGTGTTGGATAGATCATTTATCGAGGAAGAGTATAGGCTATATAACATCATGCTACGACCAATAGGAGCTGAGCATTCATGAAAAATGTGACGCAGACGAAGTTGCTCGGGTCAGCTAGTCACTAATAAAGAACACTAAGTACTGAGAAATACACAATACCAGATACAACCCAAGACAAGTTTGTCAAGCCCGGAAATTGACTCCATGACCTCATGCTCAGCTCAAGAGATGTTCACAAGCGCTTAGATAAACTATAAAGTCAACCATGAATGACTAAGTAAATGCCGGGCGTTAGACACAACCATGACAGTTATTTTTACACGGATTACTCACCAATAATTAGTTACATGACGTAGTTGTATGTAAATGTGTTGAATTGATTTACATTTACTTACACTTTCTTTTATCTGAGCGTATAAATTACAACACGCAAATTGCTAGTCACGGTTAGCAGGTGGAATTCTCCGAAAAGAGTACTAATCAATAGTGTTGGTTCGAATGAAGATTGGGTGTTGGTTTTGGGTTCGGCCGAAAATCGAGCTTCGCCTTAATTCGGGATTCGTTAACTTTGAGTGCAGTGAATGATTAGGGAAAAGTGTTTTCTGCTATCACTATCACAGAAAGAAAGAAAAATGTTTATTTGGGACCTGCACAAGTAAAACAAATTAAAAAATAACAATAATATAAGCTAGCTAGCAATAGTCTATAGACAAACAAAAATGAATGGCTAAATGTGTCGCTAAGCGCGAAACTCGAGAACGGCTGGAACAATTCAGCGAATATTTTTTTTGTACGTACCTATTCGCTGAAGTCTGAGGAAAATTCTTATGAAGAGAAAAATAGCACAGAAAAACGTAAAAACCACATTTAACTTTATCCTACACAAAATTGTTCCTAGCTGTCACAGCCACAGTCCATTTGCTTTGACAAAATGACGTCTGTCGGGTCAGCTATTCAATTAATATAAACTAGCAACATTAATGTTGCGGTTGTGCGATGCCAAAAAGCCCCCCTATCTCAAGCATGTCTTCAACAGCCATCACTAGAGGTAGGCATATTATAAAACAAAGTTCCTCCGCCGTGTCTGTCTGTGCGCCATAAACTCACAAGACTACCCAACGTATTTTCATACAGTCTTCATTTTTGTGTCATCATCATTATATCAGCTGAAAGGCGTCCACTGCTGGACATAGGTGGAGGCCTCCCCAAGTGTCGCCACAACAACCGGTCCTGTGCGTCTCGCATCCACCAAAGGTTTTGATTAAATTAGCTGAAATATGACTATGGTATGTCCAAGATGTGGATGTGGATGAGGAAAAGCTCGTGGCTAAATAACAACAGCCACACGGGTCGATCTTCAAGGTTAAGCAACGCTCGCCAAGGTCGGTTTGTGGATGGCTGACAATCTTAACATACCGAGACTCCTCCGTGCCTCGGAAAGCACGTTAAGACGTTGGTCCCGGCTGCCATTTTTAGATTTTTGGCAGTCGTTACGGATGTCAAAAGCCAGAAAATCTGACTCCAGTCTTGCCAAGAAGTACTGTGTTACCCCATTGTATGGTTTTGTAACAAAATATACCCCATTGTATGGTTGTGGAGCTCTGGTAGGCAGCCACTCAACGTAAAATACTGGTATTCAGCTTTGACTGGAAGCCGACTCCAATATAGTTGGGAAAAGGCTAGACAGAATGATAGATAGATAGACAGATAAAACATTTATTTGATGCAAGTAAAGAAAGATGATGATATTATGCCCAAGCTGTCGGAAAAAATCATGCCGACTGGGAGCTTATTTTACATAGGTATATCCTCTGCTACCCGTGTGGAGCTGGGGCGGATTGTTAGTTCTTTTCATATTTTTGTCCAAAAAAATAGTCTAGAATGTATGGACCAACTATATCCAAATTGCGAAAAAGTTTCGTTTCGTACAAAAAGTAGAACGGAAACAAAAATTCGGCGCCGGTTTCGGCTGAAAAACTAGTTTCGCCCGAACATTACTAATCAAGCCTAGCTTTGTGAAAGTGAGAAACAAAATGTTAGCGACGACTATTTTTGGAAAGTTTTTTTAACGTTTACTTTCACAACAAACATTCAGTAACGATTTTATATCAATTCAAATCAATTTCCAATGTCTTTCATACCGTTTTAAATGCTATAAAATTACCCTCTACGGTGCAAGGTGATATCATCTATACTATATTTTGTCTCTTTCTTTTTCATGTATAAATCACAGAATAGATTTTGATGAAACTCGGTACCTACACGACTTTGATTAAGACTTCGGTAGTAAGTTCCCTTTAGGAAAATAATACTACTTTTCATTTCACACGGGCGAAGCCGCGTGCAGAAGCTATTTAAAGAACAAAATGCTAAACAAAATTAGTTACAAGTAGTTTATTCTCACTATTTCTAAGGACCCTCAACTTGACAATGTGATGTCAATGCCATTCAATTCCCTATCTACCCTCAGATCCTTTCTAGCTAATCGTTACTAAGTGGATTATGTAGAAAGTTGTCAGTATCCAATCGAGCGGCCTTGGGAAGCAACGTGTTCGAGAGTCTGCAGTGAAGCCAACATTCTTAGTCTTCACACAAGCACCGCATATTTATATCCACGGTCAAGGATACAAGAGATAGCGGAGTTGTCAAATACCCCACATTATAGTAAGGAGGTTTGTAATGTTTTTATTTATTTTGCAAATTACAATATTTTATTAATAATACTGTACAACTTGTAACAATTGTTTAGATAAATAAATAAATTATTATTATTATTAAAAAAATGTAAATTGCCCGTTTTTGAGGGGTTCGTGTCTTAATTTGATCAGCTGCACGGTTCGATATTCAAAGTTAAGCAACGCTTACCCAAGGCTCGTAGATATCCATAATACGAGCCATCCTCGGTCTTAGATCTTGTTCAGCCAATCACTGACATGTGAAAATTCCAAAATAAAAAATAAATCTTACGTAATAGTAATATTAAACATTAAATTCGCGATAAACTTGCGGCACACAGGTGTGCCGGCAGTGCTCGAGCGGGTTGATTATGTGGAAAGTTGTCATTACCCAATCGACCGGCCTTGGGAGGCAACGTGTTCGAGAGGCTGCAGTGAAGCCAACATTGTTAGCCTTCACACAGGCACCGCATTTTTATGTCCGCGTCCAAGGTACAAGAAATAGCGGAATTGTGAATATTTACCCAACATTCTGATATGACGGGTTTGTGACTAAATAAACACAGTTGCATGGATCGATTCAAGCTTACTGAGGTTTTTTTTTTATTGCGGAATGGACTTGCTCTTGACCACGATCACGCCTGATGAAAAGCGATGGATGAGGTCTATGATGGAGCGAGGTTGATAATACATACTGACTCCTCCGTGTATTGGTAACTTAAAACTGACGGTCCAGCTGCTTTTACATGTAAGACCCAGTTACATGTAAACCGCTGGTATTCAGCTGCATCCAGGTATACTTGAAGCCGAACCGAAGTTCCTTGGAAAAAGGCTAGGTATACTGATTACTGTTTTTGTCAGAGTCTGCCGCCTTTATATGTTTGTCCAGTCGTTGCTGTCGCAAAAGTTCTTTATGGGTAGGATAGATCCCAGAATAACATACCAGCAACTTCGTTCAAGAAGATGTCTTTGGGAAGCAAACTCACGTGTTGTGTGGTGAACATGGCCAATTCTGATGTATATTCCCATGTCGCAGGCTCGCAGCCAACTAGCTTAGCTTAGCCGTTTCATTAAAACCCTAGCCTTTTTATTGAACTACGCTGTTTCAGCGACATAAAGTGACATGGGCAAGTCATTTAACGATTTTATGATTGATTATGATATTGAACAAAAGATAGGTCGCTGAAAAATCGGCATATTTAAATGAAAAAGCTAAGCCACCAATCAAAAAGTTTAGTCCGGTAAAGCAGTTAATAGCCCTTGCGTGTTAACTTGCTAGTGGTCATACCTAAAAATACATCAGAAATTGCCCATGTTCACCACACAACACATGGGTGCTTCCCATAAAATCTTAAGTTACTGGTATGTAATTCTGGGATCTATCCACCCTTTTATTTGTGCATATTTAAATGGGCAAACTAAAATGAGAGGACCGAGGACGGTACAATATATCCAACTAGGAAAGGAAATGATGACGTACAAAATAAAACTATTTATTCCTTAGAACACAAAATGACAGACTGCGCCGGCTTTAAGAACCATAAAATGTCGTCCATCAAATTTTTACAGCTGCAACCCGCTGTTCCCTCATAACTTGGCACACAAGCATTAGACTGACGGAGTTCCCTAGTTTTATTGGTGCACCTCGTTTGAAATATGGTAAGAAACGGCCGGGAAACGTGACCGGCGTTCGCAATTTTCAGCATAATGGCGTCGGAACCAACTCCCTTTGCACAATCCACTGTTCTTTAATATTATTTGCACGCCGTTTTCACACCGTACGTGGATTTAAGGGGAATAGTTTTTGGATAATGTTATCTTTAAATGTTTTGTGTGTGAATTGTTTGAGGTATTAATTTTAATTATCTCTACTAATATTATGATAATATTATAAACGTGAAAGTAACTCTGTAAGTCTGTTATGTCTTCACGTCGTTACCATATCATCATCATCATCATATCAGTCGAAAAAGTGTCGCCACAACAACCGGTCCTGTGCGTCTCGCATCCATCGACTACCCGCGACCACCAGTTCATCGGTCTACCTTGTGGGAGGGAGGCCTTCTAATGCTGCGTTTTCCAGTAAACGGGTAGTCCAAGTCATGACACAGGATACATTTTATCCCGGGAGTATACTATGCTCCCTTGGGAGAGTTTTAGACTTTAACGCAGGAAAGTCACTGGCAGAAGCTAGTATTGTAATAACTAGGGAATCATTACGAGCCCAAAACGTGCAGGGCAACCCCATAATAAATACTTTAGTTTAACAATAACCACAAAAACCACTACTATACCTTTTATAGAGTGATAAATGTTAGTTTTTGCGAGACAGAAATATCATATTATTATTTTTATATCTGAGTGTCAATTTACACTATCACGCTAATTGGCACTTCCACTCACGACACGTTTTATTCTATTTTTTGGTGAAACTAAAGAATTGTGTCAGTAGTATCACGTTCACGGTTCAGCACAATTGACACTATCAATTTGTGTCAATAGAGTGCAAATTGACAAAAGTGTAGGTAGAATGAGCTCACACAAATTCTCATTGAGGAAATATTCATCTATCAATGCGATATCGACAGTACGACTGGAAAAGCATACAAAAAACAAAAAGATTCCGGGAGAAACAGATTGGCGAGCAACTATAATACTGGTTGAATGGTAATTGAGTACGTTCCAAGAAAATGTCCAAGATTTTAGGTCGAAATCGTTGCAAATTAGCTCTAGTACAACCCATTTCAAGGATCGCACTCAATTACCAGTCGCCCTGTAGTTGCCGTTGACGTTTACACGGGTTTCCTTCATGCCTCATTTGCATACGTTCAAATGACAAAAACGTTCTCCGAGAAGCCTCCACCAATTGAGAACAACCCGATCAGTCATGCCCAAATCTTCCTACAGCCGACTAACCCGTAAAAAATCACAAACGACCCACAAAAAGTCGAAAGATCCAACAGTCACGAAGTGTGAATCTCGAATGCGCACGAAAAGGTTAAGTTCCGTGGGAAAGAAAGAAAAAAAAACTATTTCCGGTCGGTCGGGTCACGGAAACAAGATATCCGGGGTTTGGAGGCCCAGGAAATAGTCGATCGCGGCCTAATGAGGAGAGGAGAATGAATAGAGGTCCTCCAGTGAGCCTTGTACTGAACTCTTACGTGAGGCTTCAAAAAGAAACCTTTGATTTACTTCCCGAGTTCCCGCTAATACTGATTATTTTGGTTAGAACTTGCGGAGTAAATTTGGCTGAAGATTTGCTTTTAATTACTGTTAGAAAAATACACTGTTGTGTAGCAGTGATCTGTGTGCTTCTTGTCTGTTTCGATTTTTATGTTTTTTTTTTTCCAGAAAAGCTAGAGTTCATGTAAAATTATAAATCCAACTAGGATAAATGTCAGCGGTCTATGATATCATAATCCAACTAGTACAAAACCTAACTTCTAGTCCCCTTAGGCCGACCCCGATACCTAACCCAAAAGCTTCTTACTATGAAAACTAGAACTATTATATCAATTGGGAATCCCAATCACGGTCAAAGTTATGAAAGTAACTTAAAGGTAGTACTTTACCAAAACTTAGGTCTAACAAGAGTACTGAACACACGTAAACTCGCAAGTTTCGATATATTGAATATTTAATTGTCCCTTTTTGGAGGCCTGAAGCATTGGAGGCCTGCATGATTGATACGTGGCGCGCTCGGTGATATATTTATTGAATGTGTCGGAAAGTCACCGCGGCGTTGCCCGGGTTACCTGCGGCAGTGTGAGGGTTGACTTTAGGGTTGGCTGAGAGGAAAACATCTCAGAATCGTCAAATAACACTTCTCTGCATAAGTATGTTTTAAGTTGTTTGTAACATGCATGCTGTTTGGTTAAAGACATTTTGTTATTGGCATGGAGTAATTGGGAGAATTCTGTAGTCTGATGACAACAGTTTCCTCAAGGAAAATCAACCAGGTGAAGAAGGTGGGACGAGCACAACTGACAGGACTAGATCACTCTTGCTCAATGTCGGGAGGATTAAGAAGAAATGGAGGCCTTTGCCCGTCAGTGTGACAACACAGACTAAAAATATTAAAAAATCAATCCAATTCCAGTTGTTTGTTTAACTTTGTGAGGGACTGGTACCTAAAATAGGTCTCTATTTGAGCCTGTATCACACCTGTATTGTATTATTGTTGTCACTAGGTCTCTAAAGCTGCTGAAACCGCTATGACATATTATTAAGAGAAAAGACCTACCTTGTCTTGTCTTCCTAAAAATAACCACAAAATTACAAGAAGCACTCCTACAACCACATAATGTACACACAATGGTCAAAACGGCCACACCGCTAACTTATTCTTATTGGCAGTTCCATTTGTGCCCGGACAAACCGCACGCTCCTATTATGCCCATTTTGCCACCACTTTTAACAGCATTACAGCGTTATAGCGGTTTAAAAGCCCCGGTGGTACCATAATGGTGGTACTTACTGCTGTGATATCAATACAGCGTGCGGTTTTGGAATCAGAATGTAATGATCATTTTGTACCTATTGTTGGGAAATATGAACTTATTTGTTGCGATGAAAATCAGCATGGCCATTCTTGTGAATATTTTTGCGTTTAAGTATATACTTTTTGGTTGTATTATTCCTATAGTACTTATTTATCAGAAACCAAAGCAAAAGTCGGCAAGAAACACTCCATTACTCAAGAACTTACAACTTTAGCCACACACCTATGTACATCCATATATGTATTTATTCCACTAAAGCTTCTACTGTATAAATTACACTACAGCTTAAATAATACCGTCTTAAGGCGGGCAACCCTGCATTGTTATAAGAGATGACGTGGCGGATAGCCGTCCGATGATGGATAGGCCCGCGAAACGTATCTCGGAGTAATTTGTGCCACCCGACGTCTGCCGTCGACGCCTTCCGGTCCGTCGCGTTCGACGGGTTAAGGAATGCTGGAATTTATTTAATTTAATTCGTAAGGCCTTGAGCATTGAAAGGGTTAAGAATGAGGATGCACTTTGAAGGTTCTGCGTATTTTAATCCGTTACCATTTTTAGCTTTAATACTTTGTTTGCAGCAGAATTAAATGATAAAAAGCGGGTGCCGGGACTCGCGCGTCGCTGTCACACACAATTACACCACCACAATTAACGACGTCACGTCCGTGCCTTTTCTGCGCCTTGTCTTTTCTACACGTTTTAAAAAGTCGCGACGCGACGGCATCCCGTCTGTGCCCAGGGGGTCGATTCTGCTATTGCAATCGTGTCTCAATGACCGGTCAATGATCGATTTTTGACGTATAACGTCAAACTTTTGACACATTTCCCATACAAAAACTGTCAAAGTTGTCAAATATTCGATCACTGACCGGTCATTGAGACACGATTGCAATAGCAGAATCGACCCCCTGTCCGCGCCCCGTCCTCGTCTAACGTCTTTTCTGTGCGTGCGTCCAGCAATTTGGCGTCTATAGCTTTGGGCATAAGCTTTCTCAAAGATCGCCCCACCACAGCCCACATTCAACTAATTCCCAATACATCATAAGGTTTTCCTCATAGAAATCATTCCTAAGCAATCCGTTTCAATGTTACTGGCTCAGTTCAGCCGAACAACACGTGGGGGTTACCGTATCCATACTATAACCCGTTCAATGCTGAGCTCCAGTGGCCTAGTTGGCACGAGGTGGCTCCGCGCGGTGGCCCCTCGAGTGACGTCACCGCCCCCGTGCACTTGCACTAATGGCCCAGCCGGGGCCCGGGGCGGCTACATATGTCGGCCACTGAAGTGTTAGTGTTACAACTAAAGCATTTTAGATGAGAATTGGATTTGGTGTTTTCTGGAGATTTTTGGAATTTGTAAGCATGTGTGGTGTTGGTTTTGGGAAGTTTATTATTATTTATGGTGTTTCTTTAATGTTCTTGCAGTTGTGGCTTACAAATCAGCGGTTTTACTAACTGAGATTGGAAATGTTCCTTCCGAATTGTTAAATTCGGAAGTCGTTATTTTAAGCGAATCGTGGGAAATAAAATCGAAAGGAATCAGTGCTTTTACCGAAGTTACATAATTAGGCCGCGGGCCTTATATAATTCTTTCTTTTTGTCACTACTCAATACTCATTAGTTACGATAACGACCCTGCAATGTTATATACTTATATATCAAGAGTTCCCGTATCTGCAAATTTTACTAAAAGTTAATATTTCAATTTGGCTGAAACAATACTTTTGTAGTTTTCTTTTATGAGTTACATCGGTTCTTATGATAGAAATATCTAGTAAACTCAGCAATTTGTTTGGTTTATCTCCTGAATGCCACCGAAGTGTTTACTTTGTAATAAAATTGTTCTTCCTTATATTCTCGCTTTCTGATCTATTTGTTAGTTGTTTCAGGCAATCTGCTTTACCACACAAAAGTGGAATGATGTTCAATCGAGCTTTTAGAAATAAAGTCAGTATTTTATTTTATCTGTGTATTTTCATAAGAAGTGGTTTTATTTGTTGTGTTCCGTTTTACCTTTTGTTTTACATAGTCCCTCTGTACGGTCAGCAACCGCACATTGTATGTACCTACTTTGGCCTAGTACACTGCAAATTTTGTTAATTTATGAAATGTAGTTTGTCAAGTACGAAAGTACGTCAGTCTTCGGTTTAACATCGAGCTCGCGTAACATCCAACATTTTGTAATTTTTTTTATTATTTTTTATTTATATTATTTTAGTGCAATTTCGTTAAATTTCTTTAATTAATTACGTGTAAAGGCTCATGACCTTACACTCTCAATCACCTGCAAAAGAGGTTGAGTACCTAGGCAAGATACTCTACGTCTTTTGTAGTTGATTAAACAAAGATGTTGCACCAAAAGCTGCTTAATTCAACTCAGGCTCTTAGTGGATGAATCGAGAAAAATAATGATAGAGAGTCCAACTTAGTTGCCGGATTCTTGCTAGGACTGGGTTTTCTTGTTTCTGATGGTATCAACATTCACGGGCCCAATTGTTATAACGAACATTTAAGACTTACAATAAAACATCCTCTGTACCTGAAAATCGAATCATCTTTCAGACCGATTCACATGTTATACTAAAACGCTCCGTATTCTTTGATTAAAATAAAAGCTCACACAAAGGCACAAGGAATAAAAAAACATGATTTGATTGAAAGAAATCACGAGCATAGCAACCACCCGTCACGATATAAAGCTGGGGACACATTTAATTTCTGTGTCGTGTCGTGACGTGTCCTTCTGGCGCTGTTGATTGACTACAATACTCGTGATATGACGTAGGCTTAAACAGTTTCGCTTGATTGGTGTATCTCGATAAATGGGCAAGTGTTGCACCCAATGACAGCTGTGAACACCCTCTATTCAAAGAAAACTGAACGCGATAAGAAGTTAATTTGCAAGCACCAGGAACGAAATTTTTAATGTTGATCATGCTGTCTAACCGCCATTTTCATTTTGTTGTATCGTCGATAGAAGTAAGCGAAGAATGAGCAAGCGCGCGCTCAAAAGAAAGACGAAGCTGTCCTGCCCATACCCCGAAAATTATGTTCGCGGTGATGTGAACCCAGCTTAAGTGACAACTCACATCGAGACGCGACGCGAGTCCTTCATCATTTAGTTCTTCATGTGTGAAGTGCCGGTTCACGGTGGAATGAGCCGCCAATCAGCTATGAGGAAAGCTAATTAATTTAATTACAGGAACACCGGTGAACGTGGCTGCTGTCTGTGTAATTTTTGCGAGGTATCGGCGAAGGGTGGAAATTTTCGTAGGGGAATCTGGTTGTGAAAATCTGTTCCAAATACTTTTGACTAATGATTTGATATGTTTAGGGGGAACGGTGTCCTTGCCACTAATATGAATTGCGTGGTATTATCAGCCTTTAACGTTCCCAAAGCTGTGGCACAGGCCTTCTCTCAATCTTTGTCTCTGTGAGAGGAAGTGACACCACGTGAGCCCAGTGCGGGTTGGTGGATGCCACATATCTTCGAAAATCGTCAAGAAGCAGGTTTTTGGGGAATTTTGCTGGTATTGCTCCAGTAAGATAATGTCTGTACGCACCTTTAGAGGACTCAATTTTATCTCACTAGTTGCTTTTAGCAATTTCTGTTTTTTCCTTCCGCATTCGATGTCAATTGTAAAGACTAGCAAAATTAAACGTTTGTTACAGCTGCGTGCATTATAACTGAAAACTTCTGGATGCATAATAAATGAGACTTTCGTTAGCATAACAATAACTGCGGAAACAGAGCAAGCAGAAACCAAACATGAATGGATTGTTGATACTTTCATTGCCACCTCTATTTTCATGGAGACCTTGCGGATGCCGCATACGAATTAAAACAAACACCTACATAATATGTGGTGTTTTTCGCGAGTTGTTTGCGGCACTTTCGGTGTTAGTAGCCGCTGGAACATGATGAAATTTCAAAACACCACATATGTGCCGTCGGCACTGAAAGTGCAGAATGAAGAATGCAAACATTTAAGATGTCGATGACCAAAAGACCATTATTTCGGTACCTATATGAAGCAAAATGTTTAAAGTATGACTTCGATAAGAAGAAATGAATTTAGCTCCTGAACTTGATACTCCACTCCTCATTGCAACACTGCTCGACTAAGGTACAAGTACCTACTCAATAATTTCACAGTCGACAGAACCCTTCGAAAGTAAACCAGTAGCACACAAGATTAGCTTCGGCTCTCCTCGGTCAATTTCGGGGACCTTCGACTATCTAATTAAGGCCTCGCCAACCATGGTTCTTTTGCGTAAAATGGCATTGTTTGTAACGACCTCATTCCATGGACACCAATAATTGCTAACTGTAGTTTTAATTACTTTTTCGTATGCTTTTTACCTAACGAATGCTGTGTTTCGGCGCGAATTGGGGTTGTTATAAACCGGAAGGCAATTTTTTATAGAGGTTATTTTTGGTGATCATGATTTTTAAGCGTGAAAGAGTAATAAGATTCTTATTTACAAGACAACAGAGTGCCAATTCAACTAATTTTCAAGCAACGTTCACTCAAAAAAAAAGGCTCAATTTTCATAAATTTTTGACAGATTGCGACTGACATGCGAACCTACCTAAGTTTTTGTTTTGAATAAATGGAACTAAAAGTGTTTATCTTTAGTCAGTATATATATAAGGAACTTCACTGCTGAAAATAGGCCACTGTTCTCTTGGCTGACACACTCTTAAAAACTGTTGCAATCCTGGAAGTCCGTCCATCGACTGCCATGACGAAATTCCACTGTAACGACATTCAACTGTGTCTGGTAACACAGGAACTCGACATAACTCAGGAAGGTAGTTTATCTAACGTGAAAAAGGACGCAGCAGGAAGTCGCTGCCAAAAAATGTGGAGCCAAGTCAATATTTTATATGGTACAAAGCCACAAAACTAAGTTGCTTGTACTGGCATAGTTTTTGTGTGTGAACTGTGAGAATAGCTTCCTCCTCCCATTTGTTTTGTGGTATAAATTCCTTTGTTTTTTGTACAAGACTGAATTGTGAGCGTTTATCTCAGTTTGTCCTCGATTTTTTCTTACGTTCATTTAGATAAATAGTGGCGAAATACCTCTGTTGCTGTGTTTCAGCATCTTATCACAAACGATTTTGAGCAGTATTGACCGATCGGTTCTGGGGGTCTACTCTCTAAGCCAGAAGTCCGTAGTTTCGGGTTCAGGCCGGTTCAGCCTTAGTGTCGGGCGTTATCTACTACGTATCACCATTGGACTTACTATTAGTCCTGAACTAAGAACAACTGTCAAATCGTGTTGTCATTCATTCTTAGTTCGGGTTCGGGATTAATCGTAAGTCCGTAGGTGATACGGAGTAGAAAACGTCCGACACTAAGGCCGAAACTACGGACTTCGGGCTTAGAGAGTAGACCCCCCCAGTGCACTACGTGATTAATTCATGACGCTGTCGTCCTCAAATATCGTGTCTTGTTAGACCCATAATTATTAAAAGCCATCATTTGGCATATTTATAAAAAGAAAAAATGACATCAGCAAGCAGACTGAGACTTTATAACTATTTTCAATCATATTAGCAGCACTATTTGTGTTAATTGACGTGAGAATCGAGAATCTAAGTTTACGATTTCTGACATCACACTAAATTAAATAACTTGAGAACTAGTATTTTACCTTACAAATCATTATCCTCCCGTCAAAAACATTAAAATCTCGAACAACTTTCGTTTTAATAACTACATTTTAATTACAGCCGCCGCAAATCAAATGAAATTAACAGTGAATACATAAATAGCTTGACACAAAGAGCTGACAAGATGGATGTCTAGACAGCTAATTAAGCCAATGTTATTAATAGCATAAATAGCACGCTATGTTTAGCGTTAGGGTCGACTTACACTGAGATGCGAAGCGATGCGACGATGCTGGAAGTGGCTTGTTGTTTCGCGGTGCGCTAGAGCGGTGCCGCGTGAGGCGCATAGTGAAGCCTCGGCTATATTCGAAGGCGTATTCGTAGCATAGCTGCGTCACGCAGCGTCGCGTGGCGTCTTGAGATGCAGCGCAATGCTGCGGGCTTCGTTTTGATTTGTTTTAATCGTTGTAAGCGCCAAGTAAATTTTCAATAGCGGCCATTGACCCATTCATTTCAAAATCGGACAAAAACCATAAAGTTGTCCTGAATCCGATATCTGTCGAAATCTTTTCTCATTACATTTTCCAGTAATGAAAGATGATTCATAATTTAATTATAGGTACCTATCTAAAAAGCGCAGCATCGCGTCTCGGTGTGAGCTGACCTTAATCTAATGTTTATTAGTGTTTCGATGCAGTCCTCTTTGTAGTGGATTAACACTTTGTTTCTTATGTTGCACGAGCGCATGCTTAAGTGCCCTGTTAATGGGGCAGAAAATATTTGTTTTTAAATATGCAGACGATAACGTTTTTTCTTGAGCCATTAACTTTCTTATTGTAATTAACTATAACTGTTACAGATATTAATAACTTTATTTGATTTAATTAATTACGTTGGTAAGGCGATATTTTAGGAATACTTTTTTTATTGTTTATTAGTGATGGGTTTGCTCTTGACTCTAGTCAAAGTCAGAGATGACAGAGACAAAGTCTACGATGGAGCGAGCTTACCCAGAAGGAGGCTGTTCACTCTAACTTTGAAGAGATTAGGGTTGTAAACTTTTGGAAACACAGACACAGGCAGAGAGTACTTGTTGTTTCGCGGTGCGCTAGAGCTGCGCCGCGTGAGACGCATAATGAAGCCTCGGGCTGTATTTGAAGGCGTTTTCGTAGCATTGCTGCGTCACGCAGCGTCGCGCGGAGTAGCGTGCTATTAGTACTCTTATAAAATGGAACACTACTACCTAATTCCTTCCTATTGTGGTAGACAGAAACCAAAGAATGCCAGCTGCTACGATCCCTACATACTATTATCTCTATTATAATTTTATATAAAGGTAAAGTTTGTGAGTTTGTGAGGTTATAGGTAATCTCTGAATCTACTGAACCGGTTTTGAAAATTCTTTTTGTAATGATAGCCACATTCATGAGGAAGGCTATAGGCTATACGGGAACGGGAAACTTCGGGATATACACGTACGAAGTCGCGGGTAAAAGCTAGTCTTTTATAAATCAAGAACAACACCAATTTTGTGATAGGCACTGCAAATTTGCTTTCGACCCATCTCCCAGTTAACATCTTTTTAACCGACTTCCATTTTTGATTCGTATTATTGTAGAAAAAAATGTTCAGTTCTCAATTTATCGTGAGTTTATAATTTCTCAAGATATTTTATAAACTGTAGGAGGTTGCAATAATCCGGTAACAAGTACAAACAATAATCAACGCGGAACTACTCTACGATTGGCACAGCGTACCTAAACATAGTAACATAACGCGCATTAAATTAGCATTGTTCGACTAATTAGAGTCAGATGATGGCACGTTAGCAATGCAGCCTCCAAGGATTTGCAACAGATGTTGATTCTAAACGGTATCATACCCTTGTCGGTGCTGGTTTTACCTGGAACAAGAAATCATCAATTAATCTGGATTATCATAAAAATTACATGTGGAACAACATAGACATTGGTAGGCTCACGCTTGACCAACATCGCACTTGATGTTTAGAGATGATGAGGTCGACAATGGAGCACGCTTGCCTAGAGACAACCTATTCACTGTTGACTTCAAGAACTCCAAGGAAATATAGACGCACTCTATTATTTCCATAGAGTCACTAAATATGAGTGTAGCCAAGGATCGCGTAAAATAAGGAACAATTGGAGACGCCTATGTCCAGCACTGGAATGCTAATGTTACTAAAGCTGATGATGAATAAATTAATGAAATCAGTATTAACATATTCATAGTGACGTGCATGAACCACCGGACATTCCATGTCCACCACTCCACTGCGCACAGAATGGTGCAAAGCAGCAGATTCTGAAGTAAATTGTGTTCCATTGCTGTTCATGCGAGGATAAACTAATAAATAAATACACATTGATATGTACTGTGATACCAAAACTGGTAAATAGCGTCCAACTCACGATCGAATATCATGATTTTCAGAGCCATCAGTTTGTCCTTTTGCGGTAAACCCGTACCACAAACATACATATCTCAATGGCGAGGGTTGTCAGTAATATTAATAACTTGCAACACAATATCTGTAGTGATTAATGATTATTTTGGTGCTATGTCCGCCTCTCAACTCTGTTTCCTCTACTTTGTTTGGCCTATCGCCACCAGTTTCTATTTTGCTCGTTGAAATATTATGAAGATGTAAAATTGTTTGTTTGTTCGAGGAGGGCAAGAGGTAATCTCGTAATCTCTGGTAGTGATTGTGGACATCCCAACCATATGCTTAAAACGTTTAGGGAATTCTGTCATTGTTCGTACAGCTAAGAAGTGCAATTTCCTGCCGGAGTCTGTGTACAACCTGGGGATCTTAAAGAAGTTGTACGCAAGCTTGCTCCATCATTCGCCACATCATCGCTTTCCATCAGGTGATAGAAACACGAGCCAATCAATAACAAAAAGTACTGCTTCAATTACGAAACTTCTTGCACTACCATATGCTACTTTTTATACCCGAGCAATGCCAGGTTTCCAGGGGATACTGCATTGGTTAGTGCTGTGCGGTAAGACACAGAATGGAAAACGATATCAGGGAATCCCAGCAGTTTTAATCTCCGGCTAGCATTGTGAATTCTGCCAGGGTTGCGGAATTTGTTCGAAAGAGTCACCTGGAACGCAAAGGGCAATAGAAGGAACCTGGTTGAGTTTTAGTCAGTAAGTCTAACACTCCCTTCCACTCCACCCAGAGTGGAAGAAGTCATTTGATGATATCCCATCCTTTAAAAAAAACATTGTAAAGTCACACACAGCCGATATTCCTAACGCAGTTAAACGATGACACTTATCATAAATTCAAGAAAGCCGTTGATGAAACCGACCATAAAACAGCTTATTCAGTTACTCACAGATAGCTATACAAAAGCATGAATTTTCTGCCAATAAAATGAAGCTGTTCATTTTGATGAGTGTATTCACCCCCTTGCACGTCCACTATACCGAAGTGTTTATGGCTCTCCTAGAGGTCTGGAGTCTAATAAACTAAAGATTCATAGATATCAATAAAGTTTTATCTGGAGGTTATAGTTGTTCTTACAATTCTATTGCATGATGAATGAGGGCGTGGGAAAATATTTAGAGGATTCGAATAACCTAGATTTGATACCCAGACTGGGAAAATTGATGATGATTACAGCGATCGGAACCGATTCGATTCAATTTAAAAGAAAATCGATATTGCTACTTTCTTTTAATCCACCTTTTGATACCATCTTTTATTTGCAGTATTTTTGCTTTCTCTGTGCTTATCCTTACGATAAATTTTCAATTGAACAAATGTTTTCTATAGCTAAACTAGACTACGAGTATCTTTTTCCTAACAAAACAGTACCTCTTTGCAAGCTCTCTAGGGCCCTAGCACACAGAAAGCGAAGATTTTTAGAAACACGTACCTATTCGAAAAGCGTTTTATCGGCGGATATTTTAAAATAAGAAATTCTAAATTCAATTCTCGCGCTCAATATTTGTTATGTCGCCGTAGAGCGCTCGGCAAGCGATTGCTGGCCGATATGAAACGGAGACGTGAACGAAATACCGTTAAGAACGCCCGTCCATCGGTTTACATGGCGAGAGGAAATTCGATTTTACTGGGAGGACACATTCATATTATGTTATGCAGTGTCACGCTCTTCCCTCGAGAGGTGAACAAAATCTGAAACTAGAATCACTGAAGTAAATATATACTATAATAAGATTGCCTTTATTTTATAAATAGAAAAGCTCTGTAACAATTTTACGCTCAAAATATTGAAGTGAAAACTTAGGCGAAGTGAACGACACGTGAGCTGTCAAACCATAAACAGATGGAGTGGCAGCCCGTTGTCGTTCACTCCACCTAAGTGAGAACGTAAAGAGCATTGGAGGAACACGGTTAGTCAGTAAGAGTCTGACACTCCCTTCCGCTCCACTCTGAGCGGAAGAAGTCATTAATTTGATTATTTCCCATCCATAAAAAAAGGTATACTAACTATTATTATAAACGCAACAGTAAGTTTGTTTATTACCTCTTCACATCTTAACGGCTGAACCGATTTAGATGAAACTTGGTACACGGGTAGATCATGTCCCGGAATAGGACATAATTTTCATCCGGAGCTTGTTCCCTTGGGATAATTTTCATCTTGGCTAGGTGAACAATCAATTCTTCGGATAGTAATCAGTCGGTCTATTCGGTCAACATTTCACCGTGTAAGCTGTCAAACCATACCAACAAGATGAAATGACAGTTCACTTCACCTAAGTTGACACGCGCTGAAATGTTTAAAGAATCGCACTGCTGTTTTGGACAACGTCAAGTAAAGGTGGTCAACAAACCTTACACAAAGGTACACAAGTCAGCGGTTTTTGGGTGAAAGACCGAACCGATCGATTTTATTACATTAGATTCAGACAATTTGAAACTCTGATAAGTTTGTAAGAATATATGTTTGTATTTCAAACAAGTTTGTCATTGTGAGGGGAAGCGTTTTGAATGTTAAAATGTAGAAACCTACACAGTAACTTTGAGTAAATAAGATTATAACAAGTCTATATTACAAGGCCACGTTTTATTGCTTGAGATGTCTAGACAATAAGCAATCCACTGAAACTTAGTCAATTTTCAGTCACAATTCCCACAAAATTACATTAGGTAGTATAATAATTCTTAACACGACCTCCAGTATTCCAAGCTTTACAGTAACACAACTACAAATTACAATTTATATAAAAACGCTACGAATTCCAACTGCAGAATTTCATTTCATTCATTGAAATTCCGTCCAGCAACCGTTCAAAGTATACAAACATACAAAAGTTTTATTTATGCGTGTTATTGTGCAGCGAGTTCCCGCGGCGTGACGGTAGCGTGGCGGCGGCGTTGCGGCTGCGTGGCTGTGGCGGCGCATACTAAACGTACCGCAGATAAATGGCGCGGAGTAAGCGCCATCGTTCGTGCATGCATGGCCTTTGTTTTGCCTTTTATTTCATAACTTGTCCACAAAGGACGGCGGGAATTTGTGCGCTTTGGAGCGAGCAATATTGTTGTTAGATAGTGTGGATATTGATGGTTTTCGGTAGGCAAGGGTGATAGTTCAATCAATTCAATCAATTTAGCCCTTGACGTGACGTCGTTGTTACGTTTCGCTTTTCTGAACTTTCGTGATAATAATTGAATGTTTGGCAGAAAAGCGAAAACAAAAGAAGCTTGATGCGCTTATCATGAACCTACTGTAATAAGCAAGCAACAGCCACCCCATAGGGGCTCATCGATAACGTCTTAGAACCATTGTAAGGTACTTTGTACAAAGCGATAGGGCAGGGCTTTTATATAACGCTTTAACAGTCAGCGTACAATCAGCGTCTTATCGAATACGACATTTGAAGGACGTAGAGACCAGTCAAGCTACCACTAATTTACTTGCTGAACTTTTGCCTGATATGACATCCCATTGAGCAAAGGCCTCCTGAAGGTAGGAAGAATTTTGAGACAAAACTAATCAGAGTTGAATTAGAAGCAAAAGAATATGAAAAGGAGTATGAGATCCCGTTGAAGAGTTGAGGCCTTCTTTCGTACAAATGAAGAAGAAAGAATTATAAGACAAAACCGTAGTAACTATTCAGTAATCTGTGACAAAACAGACAAGAGCGTCTAATCTAACACCAGCTTTGCCAAGGGATACCCAGACACTGGGTTAAGGAGGTCAAATAGGCAGTCGCTTCATGTAAAATTCTGGTTCATTCTGCTGCACTCGGTAAGACTGCAAATCGACCCCAAATAGTTGGGAAAAAGTTAGGCAGACCGATTGCTCTTTGAATTGAATCCTACGAATTATAATTACCTATGAGAAAAGGGGAAGATGCCGCTAGCAAAATGTAAGCGAAGGTGAAGGTTTAAAACAATTACTGAACAAATCTGGAACCTGGCCCGGATTGGCTTAGATTCAATCGTGCGTCGTGCACTATTCTATTGGACTGCAAGCTATCGGCTTCGCGTAACGGTGGTCGGTCTAGAATCCCGTTAGGATAATATGGTGCAAGGGAGGAACTTGCACGGGGTTGAAAGAAAGAAAGAATGAGAAAACATGTTTATTTGGCACACACAATGTAGGAACAAGATGAGGAGACTCAATTTTTAAACACTACTGCATTCAATATTATATACTTTGACTGGATTATCTCATTCAAGACCAATATTGCTTCTCCTTGTAAAAGGATAGAAAGAAGGGGTTCTAGAAAAGGCAATTATATGACTTAAGCAAAGCTATGTTGAATAGTTTTCCAGCTATTCGATATCATTGTAACAGTTTCGTTCACTCTACAGAACTAGAATTTGATACATAGATTTCTTAAGCTTGTGTTTATATTAGGTACCTACATTACTTTCTTGTGATTTACTGATGTGTTTGAGAATCGTTGATATGTTCCCTGGGGCTCGAGTCTGCTATTGCAATCGTGTCTCAATGACCGGTCATTGATCGAATATTTGACAACTTTGACAGTTTTTGTATGGGAAATGTGTCATAAGTTTGACGTTATACGTCAAAAATCGATCATTGACCGGTCATTGAGACACGATTGCAATAGCAGACTCGACCCCCTGGTCTCTACAATCATGCAAACGCTGAATCGCTGAAGACTTTACGCCCCAAAAAAAAATAATGCGTTCCTTATCACCTGGGCAAGATAGCTGAATTTATACGACAATCATTAAATTGACGACTCTTCTCTAGAGTGGCTCTTGTCGCATCACCTTCTCACTTGGGCACGGCAAAGCGGTTTCAGATATAACCGTAACGGCTTGGAACCGAGTCAGCATTTACTTTAACGATTCGATCGTTGCTGACTAAGATAACTGATCGGCGATGCCTTACTTACGTCTTCGTATTTATACTCCATCCGAGTAGGTAGTTAACTAAAGGTAAACAAAAAAACCACGTGACAGGGTTACCCGGCTAAACGTAATACCAGTCACTTCAGTTGCCATGCTACGTCACAGTTGTACTCTTCAATTTAGCAACGTTATTAAGGCGAGCCTGACTTGAGCGCGTAGGCATCTAACGCTTACCTCAGGCCCCGCAAGGAGTAGCAATACGTAATAAGTTACGATGCGCGGGAGACGCGCGCACCAAGCGCACCGCTCGCTCATGAGTTCACGGACTCGGGTAGGTACTAAGTTCCGTCACAGGATAAAGTAATGCAGTAGATCAACTTGAATTGATTAGTATAAGTTTATTTTGTTTTATTTTTCTATTAAGTATTTTTTAAGGTTATAGATGGATTAAGTACGTATTGTACAAACTTGAATCCAATTACTAATCATTAAAAATCAGTAATAATACTTATTTATTTTAGAGTATATGGTGAATTTAAAATCTGACTGACACGAAAATTATGAATACGAGTACGATACAAAAATACGCGTCGCGCGCTATTTGGCTTTGGTGCGATACCTTCGTAAAAATCAAGTAGTAGGTAGGCACACTTACTTTAGGAAAATTATGTTACAATTCTTGAATATTATAATTCAAGAAAGCTTAGAAGTATAAATGGTTTGGAATTTGCCTAGATGCTATTTAAAAAAAAACAAAAACGTTTTTATATTTTTTAATCAAATAGTTAACATAATAAAAGTTACCAATGCAACTGGCTAAAATTCGTTGAACTGTAGCTGTCTCGGTTTGCATGGACCTAGCTGAGTAGATTGACACGGAATATGGTCCTTGGATTTGCTTGGACCTGGCTGCACAGGCTTATCATTAACATTTTCTTTGTTTTCTTTCAATATTATGTCTCGTATTGGCATACCGCGATTTTGGCGCGGATCCACAATCTCTGGTAATATACATTTCAAATAAAAATCTATAATTTTTTTCTCCATATTTACCCGCCAAAATTCGTCATCTCTTGAAATATTTTCTACTACTAGTTTTCACCGAACCATATTCCAAAAATGCATTGGTTCCTTTCTGTTACATGAAGTTGACCCTGCACTTGGTAATACCAATTACTTTTTTTGTTTATAACCCTGGTATGTTTTATTCTATCGAATTTAAATATGTGTATTTTACTTTCTTCAATAGCAGCATTTCCCTTTTCTAAATGCCGTTATTGGACATTTAATTTCAACAATGGTGTCGTTCCCAACTATACCGTCGGGGGTAACCCCAATAAATGAGTATTATTTTGGAGACAAGTCACGCCCTTCCGCATGCTCTATTGCCCTGTAACGCAAATTTTGATTTTGATTTGTTGGTAATTAACAAGTAAAATTTTAAAAACTTACAAAATATCCCTGTTCAATAAAGATAACGGAGCTACAGTGCCAAAGACAGATACACAGGCACACAGACGCACGTACACAGAAACATAGATAGCAAACCGTTATAAATAAATAGGATAGAATTGTAATATGGTGTGTGTTTAATTTCTTTATGTATTTTATGGTGTTACAATAATGATAATGAGATACTACTTTATTCAAATCTATACTAAATAATATTATAAAGTGGAAGTGCGCTAAGTGCGCTGTGGTAATAGCTAATTATACGTAAGTACCATGTACAACAAAGATATTGTTTTTCATTCGATCTAAAAAAAAGTCCGCGACGTTACACCTATATCTATCTCTTATAAATATGCCACACTAAGGCATTTTATGTCAAATAATTTATTTAAAAATTAAAGGTGGTTTTTCAGCATTAATATAAGGCAGGCATATTAATCCTTACTAGCGAAAGTTACTTCATCATCAAGATAATTTTATGAAGATAAACTTTGTCTTTTACAGCATGTTATTTGAACTCACCGTTTAGGAGATAATGTAAAATTAAAATAATTCAACAATATTATTAAATCTGGTCCGGTAGCCTAAACGTTACCAAAAGTATGTTATTATAATATTTTCATAAGAAATGGTCATACTGTAACACTTTTACACTATGGCACGCGACTCACGAGTGCGCTGCGCGTATTGTTTGGCATAGACGAGACCTACACAAACGTTGCGGACACCATAAATATTATTATTTGTTGTGTTGTGGTGGCTGTGAGTAGGTACCCACCTAGCGTATAACTACACTTATATTTCTTCTCTACATGAACACCACAACATTATTGCACCGATATTCAACTCTCATGTAGGAAATACGAGCTATTATTTTTGCATTTGTTTAGGAGTAAGATAAGTGAAAACGGACATTTCTAATAAATAACAAATATTATAAGACTTATACAAACTCTCCGAAACCATCAAGACTAACGTAGCGGGGTGAACTACCTATTTGGCATTTGAAAACAGTAAATCATTGTATCATGTGCGCGCGAGGTGGCTTTATGCACTCTGAAATAGGGTTCAAATTCAATTGTTTTACATACTCGATGCGGTTGGTAAATCTATTCCGCGCGAAAACTAAACCACTAAAGCGCACGTCTTTATGCGCACTGAAATAAGGTTTAAATTAAACTGTTTACACACATGTTTGCGGTGTGGAAATTTATCTGTTTCGTGTCGGTACTTACCTAGTTAGTAAAGTAAATTATGTATATACCTATATACCTTTTTGTTTATTCAGCCAAAGTTTATAAAAAAAGTAGTCACCGCTGCAACGAAGAGCCGTGACAACTTTTTTTTCCCCCATTTTTTTTTACAAAATTATAGCTACATCTAATAAAAACTAACTATATTACAACTGTTTGAACACTAAATTGTATACAAGTATTATTATTTAACCACTCGACACGTGAAAATTCCAAAATAAAAAATAAATCTTACGTAAATAAACATAAACATTAAATTCGCGGCACACTGGTGTGCCGGCAGTGCTCGAGCGGTAATCAATTTAGGCTTAGCCAGTAACAGAACTTAGCGGGGGTGGCGGGATCGCAAAAATTTGGCACACGTCCGACCTCCAACACGTTCCGCTCGGGACTAAATGACACGGGGCGCGCTCATGAAACGACAAAATCACTTGATTTTGGAATTAGTGGGATACGTATTTTCATATTTCACATTATGACGGCCGATTTATATCACATTTTTTACGACCTTTATTGTGGTATAAGTTTTATTACTCAAAACCTTATATAACTCAAATGAAATGATAATTACATCTTGATTTTGACTTGTCTTTGCGATTTAATTGGATGCAGTAAAGTGCAAGTAATCGTGTATCGCACGGCCGAAATCGCAAGATCGAAGTGTGAAATATGTAATATATTTTTTTCAAAATTTAAATCCGTGTTGTTTACGAATAAAACACAATTTTACACAATGCAAAACAACGTTTTTCCAGAAAACCTGGCCTTAACGAATAATAACGTTGCTAAATTGAAGAGTACAACTGTAACATAACATGACAACTGAATAGACTGGTATTACGTTTAGTCGGTTAACTAAGTCACGTGGTTTTTTTTGTTTACCTTTAGTTAACTACCTACTCGGATGGAGTATAGATCTTCATGCTAACTCAAGCGTCAGCAGCTGGTTACTGACGATGTTAATAGTGCCATCGCAACTGTAGTTAACTGGTTTAATATTAACAATCTTCTGCTTAATGAAAAAAAAACCAAATGCATAAAGTTCACGTTACCACATGTTCGACAAGTGAACACTAGTGTGTCAATAAAGGGGGAAGAGTTGAAACCCGAAGATACCACTGTGTTCTTAGGCATAACTTTGGATGCGAAGCTACAGTGGGGCCCCCATATAGATAAACTGTCAAAAAAACTTAGCTCTGCAGCATACGCCGTTAGAAAAATTCGTGGTTTAACTGATTTAGAGACAGCCCGTTTAGTATACTTTAGTTACTTTCATAGTGTGATGTCATACGGCATTCTGTTGTGGGGAAATGCCGCCGATATTCAGACAGTATTTGTATTACAAAAAAGGGCTGTTCGTGCAATTTATAAATTAAGTCCTAAACACTCCCTCAGAGACAAATTTAAAGAGATTAATATAATGACTGTGCCCTCTCAGTATATTTATGAGAATCTTTTGTATGCACATAAAAATATTAATCTATTTAAAAGATACAGTGATATCCATAACGTAAATACTAGGAACAAACACAATTTTGTCATTCCTAAAACCAGGCTCAAAAAAATAGGTGGTTCATTTAGATGCCAATGTATACGTTTTTATAATAAACTCCCTAGCCATATTCAAGACCTTAGTATAAATAAGTTCAAATTATTTATAAAACGTAAGCTATGCCAGAAAGCTTTTTACACAATTAAAGACTATCTTGAAGACAAAAAGGCTTGGGATTGAGCTGCTTCAATGATGTACATGGCCTAATGTTATATACCTTTTTAATTTTTAGAAATTGTCTTTTTTCTTTTTTTTTAAGCTCTGTTGTATACTTTTCTCTCATCTCGTTGGTAAATTTTGACATGAATGTTTACTTTATTAAGTATTCTATTTTATTATTTTTGACATGGAATATTTACTTTGTAAAGTAATATATTTTATTTTTATTTTTTTCAATTTATTATGTTTGACATGAATACTTACTTTGTAAAGTATTATTTTTTTTATTATTATTATTATTTAACTCATTTTGTGAATATGGGGACCATGTGGGTTATTTTCTTCTTATTTTTCTCTTCTTTGAAATACTTCTTCTTTGAAGTATTTTTAACGAGGTCTGGCAGTTTGAGTACTTAAATGCGGCCTACACAAATGTCCTTTCTTTGGCATGTTCGTCGGTTCGTTGAGCTCCTTTATGGTTCTAAGTTGAGCTACGCGACTACTGACCAAAGCTTGCACTGACTGGACGGGTCCACTCAAATCTGTGTGGTTCTTTCCTCAAAAGACCATTTCAGACACTGATCTGCATGATCCTCATATCGTATTGTGAATGTGGGGACCATGCAGATCGCTATGATAGGGGTTCATTTCATGTTAGTCAACAATGTCTGGCAGTTTGAGATTTTTTTTATGCGGCCTACCCAAATGTCCTTACTTTGGTATTGTTCGTCAAATCGTTGAGCTCCTTAAAGTTCTAAGTTTGAGCTCCATAATAACTGACAAATGCTTGCACTGTCTGGACAGGTCCACTCAAATCTGTGTGGCACTTTCCTCAAAAGGCCACCTCAGACATTAACCTACATGGTTCTCGTATGATTTGACCAGTACAATTTGTATGGACTTCAAAAGAGACTGTGACCTCTGAGTTTGTTTCGGTGTTTCTTCTCAGGGTAGTCAGCTAGGAAACACCGGCCTCATCTAGCTTAAAATGACCAAAAAATATTGACGTGTAAAAGTGTTATGTTTAACCTACTTACAAAATAAATATCATTTATCATTTATCATTTATCATTTAAAGTAAAATCATTTGTTGTAATAGTAGTAACTAAATAATAGTAGTAATAGTAGTAAACAACGGTAATAACTAACGTTTTTACTATTACCGTTGTTTGGTGTTGGAAGTCGGTTACCGTGTTTTGCTGATGATTGTGTCCGTACCTACATGGTTTTCTTTAGTTGGTCTTTGTTTGTTTTGTGTAACCACTCCAACTCCTCAGAGCCAAAATCAATGATGGCTAACACCAGAGTGCCAATTCTACTATTTTTTAAGCAATGTTCGCATTCGCGTGTCAATGTCAAACTGTCAAAAAACCCTTAATGTTCATACTTTTTTGACAGATCAGATGCTAAATGCGAACGTTACTTAAAAATTTGAAGAATTGGCTCTCAGAAAAGCGCCGAACCCATAAAGCTCGACGAGTCCCGGAGAAACGATTTTTTTTAATTTATCAAATACAAAGTTAATAAAAAAATCTTACATTGTATAAGACTATGCCCAAAAAAACCGTTTAAACGGTTTGTCCGTGGGAACGGAACAAACAGTAATAAATTAAACAGTCTTGAGCCCGCAACGAAAAACCTTGTCAGATGGTGAACAGCTCTCAATCGAATTAAAGCAATATTATTTCAGAATTATATTATCACCTTCTTTTGAGTAAACCATTTCTATAGCTAGCGAGCGTTTCTACACTATTTGGCGGATCAAAAATGCTGGGTTCTTTTTCGTTGTTACCATAAAAATTCAATTTCAAAGCTTGCAATGAAACTTAAATGAATCCACAAAACAGCATAACGCATAAACTAGGTAAAACATAAACTAGCGTTTTAATATTACTTTTTTCTGAGTGGTCGTATCTATTTCACCCAGGGGACGCGTCGCGCGTCGGGCACAGTTGATTAAAGAAATTAATTGTTTATCGCCGACGGAGACGTGCTGCGAATATTTTAAACTGAAAGACTGGAAATTTACCCAGGGTAAGGTTAACGGGTTTTCTTTACAGTTGAGGAGAAATGGGTTCTTCAGAAAGGTCAAAATGCAAAGAGTATCTAGTCTCAACTGGTGGGCGTGTATGTGCATGGTATGACCGTTAACGAAGCAATATAATTATGAATAGAATGTATCAGGTGGCTTTCTGTAGATTCCGGATTTAAGGAATTGAAAAAAAAAACACTAAGTACTACTGTCAACTTATTAGAACTACATGTGTTTTCCAATAAAAAAAATCCTCATGATAGACGCTTAAAAGTAACATTTCCTCGAATTTGCAGCACAATTCCAGTCATGTCCTTTGCACATGTTTTTGCACAAAGCGCAATGCGCTGCACATAGAGGGCACACGTCATAATATAACATTACACGTAACAAATATATATGAGACAGCACCTGTTACCCCGACATTTATATTTACGTTTTGAACATGGCTCGCGGGAATGTTGCGATGTCAGAAGTTCACAACCCTAAACCCCGGGAAAGAATATTAATCATACCGACCAGCGGAGGATAAAGGGGACAACAGACTGTTTGTAAGCCTGTAACTGGGATATACTCTGTCAAAAGAGCTATCTGTAAAAACCAGGAACAAAAGTACACACAAGTAGCAGAAGAATATTAATGAAAATAAGGGAAGATGAAAAGGTGCTTCGCCGAACAGGTATTTAATTAATACTTTACGCACACAAAAGTACAGAGGCGGTTTAATGCCTTCAATGTAAGCCATTACATGCCAAGTAACATGGAACTAAAACAGGATGATGAAAAGGTATTAGCAAAAACATCACTTTCGAAGGCCCTAAGATATAATGAGCCCCAATGGACTATAAGAACAAAGTAAATTGCATAACTTAAACACCGCCAAGAGTTTAGTAATGCAGGATATCGTGCAGTACAGTTCAGCTGCTGCCAAAAACTAGAAAGAAAACAATACTTATACTACAGTAAAGTTGAACGTAGCAGCCCTGACAAAGTCCCGGGGACTCAGGTAGTATATTCACCAGCGGAAAGTTTACATGTCGCCCGGACGTGACACGTCTTTGAAAGAAAGTAGGTAATATGGTTATGTACGAAATTTTACCGGAGACGACCACCTCGGAATACAGGATAAAGATATTGATTTAATCAGTGACGCGGTTTGCTTGAGAATCTTTTGTGAGTTCTGCGGAGTATTTATGGCAAACGAAATTCTACGAACCGCAGATTCATATCAGAAGTAATTTGAACTAGTATTATGAAGAACTTAAATCGTTTGTTTGTTTGATCGTTAAAGATAATCTCTGGAAGTACTACTACGAGTGAATGCTTCGCACAGCGGTTAGTTAGGTCTTGGGAGCTAACCCGCGGGGAATAGCTTGTTTATAAATATTGCATGACAGTTGCTCCTTATAGTGGCTCATTAGGAGATCAGATTTCAGCAGTACATGGTGCACAAGTCGAGGATGTGTGAATTAGGTCAAAGTGCTATAACCTTTTATATGCAAGACGAAGATGATTCAGTCCAAACTGCGTTTCATATATAAGCTGTAAATATAAGAAAAATAACGCTGTTTCGAACAGTTTATATTGATAATTTATACTTGAAACACTTTATATTCGGAATTGACAATCAAAATATCGCAACTGAAACAAAACTAAACGAATATCAAAAACAATTTTTTCTTTAGGTTATTGATTGCAATAGATATGATATTGAAAACGAAGATATTATTCTATTGAAAGCTAGCTTTTCAGAACTGCATCATTAGCTTGGTTGTTTTTAACAGCTCGTTAAAAAGAAAATAGTGGATCGAATGTTTTCAGATCCATTCGAGATTATAAATATTTGATACCATTGGAAGTTCAATGTCTTTAAGTTCGTGAACTTTGACTTTAGTGTCGTATCACATAGAATATCTAAGATTAATTTTAACTGTTTTAAGTTCTAGAGCTTCGGTCAAAGTGGGTGTGGTGAACTCATTTTGCTATTGTTCATCCTTTTTGCACTTAACTCGATTGCTTTTAAGTTCACAAAGGGTGATACTGACTCAGTTAAAATGAAAAAGCTTATTTCAGCTGGGAATACATTAGATTGAACTTAGTAGATCCACTACGAAGATTGCGACTTGGCAAGAGACAGAAATAAACCTGCACCAAAGGAATGATGAACTACTTGTTAATTGCACGCTCCTGTGCTATCAGATTCAACCAGCATTTACCACAGATTACGTCGTGATATATTTAAGCTGAAGCATTTCTAACCTAACCTAACCTAACCTAACACGGCGACATTAAAAAAAAACTTCGCAAAATAATTTCAGAATTAACTTGGATAATGTTTTTGGAAAGAATTTCCCGGCGGCTTTATCTTCGAAGACTCGCGGTACATATTTACATAGCTGGGGACTTAATAACAAGCGTTGCCGTTTCCCCGCATTGTCTAGAGGCTGTCGCTCCCTTCATTTTTATGTGCTCATAATTCCCCTGCCTTTTACTAACAGAGCAGACATCCTTTATTCACGTATTTGCCTCATCCCTTATTGTCCTTTTTTCATATCTACGCTATTACAGCGTTTGTTCGTATTCATTGTAGCATGTGCTTTTACTGTGTTTCAGGGGAATTGACGAACTGTGACGTTATGAAACAATGATATCAGATTCGGCCTGTAATTTTTGTATAAACAAAGGGAATTTTATTTTTCCCGTTTTATATTAATTGGGTGTCTGTCTGTTTATAATTACGACATGTTATACAAAAGGTTGTTTATTATAATAATTTTCACGTTCATATTTATAACAGTATTTGCAAAATCTGCCCAAGAACGTTATTGTTCATTTTTATATGATTTCATAGTAAAAACACTAAACAGTGAACATGTTATTATTCAAACAAACAAAACTCTGTGACGGTATAAATAGGACGTTGGTACGTATCCTAAATTACCCCACAATATTATTCAGTCACAATTTCCAACCCAAATTAAGACAAACGACAAACAAATCGCATCTAAATACCTATCACTGTAGCACCCACATTTAAAACAATATTTTTACAGCATGTCCTAAATCCAATTTAGCGGTAAAATCCGGGGCCATTTCGTTCCTCTATTTTGTTTCTCATATTTTATTCAAAATTATTCCGAGTGAATTACCTACATGTTGCGTGTGTGCGAGTGTATGAGTCTGAGCGCGTTTGTACGAGTCTGCGCGACTTATTGTGGATATTGTGTCTTACGTGTATTTTATTGCAAGTTTGTTCGCATAATAAATGCGGGCAAGTTAATGCGGGCGCGCGAAGCCGAAGGGTTAACTGGGTAAAGCTAGGTCTTTGCTGTAACGTGGACTTGGGTTTGAAATATTTGTTTATTGCTGATTATTTTGTCTAATCTTTATTCATCTCGCTAGATTAGATTCACGTCACAAGTCAACCCTTCGAACCAATCAGATAATCTTTAACCACCATCATCCACAGCCCGACTTCACCCGCTGCTGGGCAAAGGCCTCTCATGCTCCTGTGCCACCTTCCTCCTGGTTCTACCCACGATGGCAACAATGACTTCTGCGCAACTCGCTGCTGGAAGATTAACATTTCTTTTACCAGTCCTTGGACGCTATTCGATCAATGCCTTACTCTTGTGTCATCACCGTGTCTTGCCATGTCTAGTGCCCAACTCCATTTGAGTAGTCGTTTTGCAATATCAAAGACCTTCATACGTTTTCGGGTCTCGACGTTGGAAACGCGATCTAGTAGTCTTATGCCCAGCATATAATGCTTCATGTCTTTCTGTGCAACTCTCTCAAAAAAAGAACAGTGCCCTTCGTAGTTTTCTAACGCCATCCGAGAACTGTGGGAATTCCTAGTGTCTGCATCAATGGTTTGATATCATGCAGCTGTGTGCAAATCAACACATGACTTTGCAAACATCTGGAAAACGATGCTAATAAATGTTAACGGGTCAAATAACCACCGGCGTTTGTTTCTATGCAATACAGGCCACATCGGGTATACACATGCCTGTAAAAGTATGCAAGTAGCTTGCATGCCATAATGGCATTCACCAAACAAAACTCGTTATGGCACAATGGCACGCAAGGTACTTGCACACTTTTATGCGAGTTACAGGCATAAGGCAGGTTAAGGGGCTTAGCTTATAGCATGTTTCTACATCAGCAAGTGTTGCGCATGATGTGATATTTATAAATATTGCGATATTGTCGTTGTTGAATAGATTTACTATTTCTTGCATACTGTTGCAAGAAGGATTAGCAAATACACGGTAATGTCGAACACTTACCATATTTTTACATAGCTGTTAAAATTGTCGTCATCCAAATAATGTAAATGATTAAATTAGCTGCCGTCTTTCGGCTAATAAAAACGTAGCTAGTCGATATCGCATGACACATAATACTTGCTAAACTCCATTATCGACACGAGAAGTACCATATCATATGTCTACCTACTAAATAATATATCCTCAGCCAAACTTTACTTACACAATGTACCAAACAAACTTTTACCAACCCTATTGTGGCTACGATATTGGCATTTCGTAACAAATACATACAAACAAGCGATTCTGACAGGGCATCAACCGCGGGGTATTTTCGATCGCGCATGTGATGTTTTCGACCTCACGACCAATACATGCACATACATAATTAATCAAGAACGAGGATATCGGGTTTACAGCAGTTTCCTATAATCACATAACAGGGGGAGCAGAAAATCCACTAAAAGTGAGGATAAATGAAGCTATTTCAAAAGGCGCCTGGTTTTTTAGGGAAAAGAGCAGGGAGTTTGAGATTTTTACCTCACTAAAACCACCTCGGTGATCACCAGCAGTGCACAGAATGAGCTCCGTGACCTTTTAAAATACGACCCTGGAAATGATGCTACAGAGCTTCATTTCCGGGGTCGTATTTTAAAAGGACCTACAATCACCAAAGCTTAAATGCATCAGAGTATTCTAAACACTAACTTTGCCTGATCAAATTTATACTCAAAACAATGTAGTTTGTACCCAGTGAAATAGTGTTGAATACTGATTCCAGATAAGAGCGCCGAACTTGCTAAGTTATATGAATAGTAAAATACATCAACCGGTGCGGTTAGGCTTGTACGGTATTTGCAGAAAACCAAGCGATTTTTCGCGGAAATGAAAATTCCGGCTTGTAAACTCTTGTGTGTATGTGCAGCCTGTGGTCCTATTTTCAGCGAAAGTTCATTAAGGAAAACTCCAACACCATATAAAACTCAAAGGCCTAACTAGAAAAATTATAAGAAACTGAGTTTTCAGTTTTTGTAAGACCATATTTCGAGGCGTACTCGAAGTAGCTCAATTTTGTCTGAGATTATCGAAAAACATCGTGGTTTTGTATAGACATGTCACCGGATTATTCTAAACGCCTTAAGTTTCTAATGTACCTATCGTGCGAGATAAACTCTCAATACCGTAAAACGGGGCGAATAGAAATGCAGGGGTACACTGCAAAGCAATCATTTTGAAAAATTGGACTCCTTAAATGCTGCTAACAATATTTAAATAACGTGAAAAACTTCTTCACCCTTTTGGTGTCTATTCACCCCCCGCATTTCTATTAGCCCCGTTTTCTGTTATTTTATGAACAGATCATTTCAAATGCTTTAAATTCTTGCCCTTCCAAACAACGACCATACAGCCTGGTGGTCTTTTTTTAATGGCATGTTCGTTGCTTCCAAATCAGATCTCCTCTTTTTAATCGAGAAAAAAAGTTGACAATCTCACGCGATTTTTCACATACTTACGTCTCTTGCAATAACCCGATGACAAACACATCGGCTCGATGTGGTATTCGAGTAGATTTTCTGCAAGTATCCTGCCCTACAGATCCAT
Organism: Melanchra persicariae; assembly: GCA_947386135.1. Taxonomy (NCBI): domain Eukaryota; kingdom Metazoa; phylum Arthropoda; class Insecta; order Lepidoptera; family Noctuidae; genus Melanchra; species Melanchra persicariae. Next base: position 7,760,252 of record OX376652.1, on the reverse strand, counting down.
AGAACAAGCATGTAGGTCAGTATAATTAATGGGTACCGACAGATGCCGTTCGACACCGTTATTTATTTCGATTTGAGCCCCGGTACCGGTACGAATGCAAAACGATGTGTCAGGTTATTTTCACGGTAAAATTATGAGCGGATTAATCGGTGATATAGTTCTTGTTGATCGGTTTAATGGAAAACTGGATTTTATTTGTTCTCATTAAATAGCTGACTCTCTACGACAAGGAGTAAGAGTGAAGACAAGCAGACCAGGAACGACTCGAATATCAATCAGTCAACCTTTTTTTTTTTTTTTTTTTTTTTTTTTTTTTTTTTTTTTTTTTTTGGATGGGAAATCATCAAATGACCCCTCCCGCTCTGGGTTGAGCGGCAGGGAGTGTCAGACTTCTACTGACTAAAACCCACCCATGCTCCTCTTAGTGCCTTTTACGTTCCAGGGCCGCGGTAACTCTTTCGAACAAATCCGCAACCCTGGTAGGCACTGGCCCTAACGGGCCCCTACTCCTATGCTGACATCTCTTTGAGGCGCGCGTGGAACACAACGCGCCGTCGGCTTGGGTCTGGCTTTAATCGGACAGCGAGCCACCCAACGCTCGCCGTCCGCAGACCCGCACCTACGGTGGCCGGGAATCGCCCAGCGACTCCCGACGCCCGGTGCGTCTCCCTATGCCGCGGCGGCTGGGGCGTGAGGGTTGTCTCTCCCTCACGCGGCCCGCCTCCTCCTTCACTAGCATTACTGCTTCGCAGAAGGAGGTGACGGCTTCCCATGCCTCCTCGCTCCGGACCATGGATTGAACCAGGGCCGGGCGCGAGAGGTCGCCGCCGCCGATCGCCTCGACGAGGACACGGCGCTGCTCCGCCCATGCGGGGCAGGCCTCCACCGTATGCTCCACCGTGTCCTCCGGGCGATCCTCGCAGTGAAAACACCCGGGCGTTTCCTCCCGCCGAATCCGAAACAGGTACCTACCGAAACAACCATGTCCGGTGAGTACCTGCGTCAGGCGGAAGGTGAGGACGCCGTGGCGCCTCTCCAGCCACTCCTCAAAGAGGGGCACTATCGCCACAATTGTGGCGTGCCCTGCACTGGGTTGCGACAGTCGCTGATTCCATACCGCCATGGTATCTTGCCGGAGCTCCGTCCGCCGCGCAGCAATATGCCGCGGCAGCAGAGTTTCGCCCCGGCGTTGCGCCTCCATGCGCCACGTGTAAACGTGCGCGAGGTCTTTCGCCTCCAGATCCCATGGCGGCAATCCAGCAAGGAGGCTCGCCGCCTCGCGGGAGACCGTGCGGTATCCCCGGACAAGCCGGATGGCCATGACCCTTTGGGACGCGTTCAGCTTTTGGGCTGGACGCTTCCGCAGGTCCAGCGCCCACACTGGGGCCCCGTAAAGGGCCATGGACCGCACGATCCCCGCATAGAGCCTCCGGCAGGAGGCGTTTGGACCCCCCAGATTGGGCAGAAGCCGCTTGAAGGCAGCCCCGGCCCGCTCCAGTCTGGGAGCCAAACGTCGGAAGTGCTCGACGAAGTTCCACCGGCTATCGAGAACGAGTCCCAAATACTTGAGCGTCGACCCGACGCCGATGTGAACCCCTCCTACCGTGATTTGGGATCCCGGTGGTGGCCTGCTCCGAGGACCATGAAAGCACATGGCCTCGGACTTGTGCAAGGCCACCTCGAGACCCAATTGCCGGATCCTATCCACGACTATCGCAACCCCGCGTGTCATTAGCTCGGCCGCCGCCTGGTACGACCCCCCCTGAGCCAAGACGAGCGTGTCGTCAGCGTAGCATACTACGCTGACGCCGCTAGGGAGGCCGGCGCGCAGCACCCAGTCGTAACCGATGTCCCACAGGTACGGCCCCACAACCGCTCCCTGTGGAACACCGCACGACATCTCTCGCCGAATCCACTCTCCCTCGTGACCGGGGTAGATGACGGCCCTATCCGTCAGATAGGCCTCGACCGCGCGACGGAGGTAGGTCGGCATCCGGTGATACCGGAGTGCCTCCCTAATGCAACTCCAGGGCATGGTGTTGAAGGCGTTGGCGATGTCAAGAGACACCGCCAAGACGACCTTGCCCCGGGATACCGCTTCCCCCGTCGTGAGAGCTCTCACGCGCATGATGGCATCCACCGTTGAGCGCCCCGTGCGGAAACCGAACTGGTTCTCCGCCAGATCCGGCCCCACCCTCACCAAGTGCGCGACGAGGCGGTTTGCAATGACTCTTTCAAAGAGCTTGCCCACCTCGTCGAGCAGCACGATGGGCCGGTATGCGGACGGAGAGTCCGCAGGGCGCTCCGGCTTCTTAATGAGGACCAGTTTCCCCGTCTTCTAACGAAGTGGAAACTGGCCCCTCTCCAAACATGCGCTGAAGAGCCCCCTCAGTCGAGGCCCGAGAGCCAGTACACCTGGCGGCGGGCGCTTCCTGGCCGGACCCGGGGCATTGCCACGTCACATATCTCGGACATGGCCTCCCGGAACCACTCCGCCTCGTCGTTGATGTCGGCAGGCCTGTCTGGTGGTGACACCCAGGCCTGCACTATCGAGGCTTCCAGGAGAAGCTCCCGGTCCAGCTGCTTCAGCGCCCACCGCGGACCACTCGGGGCCTGTCGGACCGACGCGGTCGAGGTCTGGGCGGAGACGTCAAACCGGATATACCGGTGGTCGGAATGGGTCTCCACCTCCTCTAAGACGCGCCAGTCAACGACACGCTGTAACAGAGCAGGGCTGGCGAACGAGATGTCCACCACTGACTCGCCCTGCATCCGCACACACGTGGGGACAGTACCCCGGTTTAGGACGACCAGGCCTGTCTCCAGAGCCCAGTCCTCCACCATCCTGCCCCTCGTGTCCGTGTAACGGGAACCCCAAGCCAAATGTTTGGCGTTGAAGTCCCCGAGAACGAGCACGGGGAGGGAGCGATACCCGGCGACGACGTCAACCAACTCCGTAAGGGAGATGTGGAATTCGGCGAGGGTTCGGCTCGGGGAGAAGTAGACACCCACTACGACAATCTCCCCGAACCGTGCTGCTACGCAACCCCGTCCTCTCTTGACACTCTCGAGGGACGGGGTGCCGGCGGCGGCCGACGAAATTAGGGTCACTGAGCCGTCCAGGTCCTCCACCCAGTTCTCCCTGGGCGGGACAAAATACGGCTCAGCGACGACGGCGATATTTATCGACCACTGCGCCATGCTCTGGAGCAACAGGTCCTGAGCAGCGGCGCAGTGGTCGATGTTCGCCTGGAGGAGGCGTAATGGAGCCGTTATTGACATTCCATTACTGCCTCCTCCCGAGCCCCCTGTGAAGACTCGGCTGTGGCCGTCGCAGCTGTCGTAGTGGCAGCGGCGACGGCGGCGGCACCGGCGGCGGTGGCGGCAGAGGCGGCGACGGTGGCGGCGGCTGCTGCGGCGGAGACGGCGACGGCGGAGGGCTTTCTCCTACCACCGGCGTTGGCGGGTGGGGCGCAGGCCTTGCCCCCAGCCCAATGGTCGGCCGGCTTGCCGGCTGCCGCACATGCTACGCAGTGCGGCGCGGCGCTACACGAGCCGGCCATGTGACCGGGCTGACCACAGCGGAAGCAGAGCCCGCTGCGGTCCACCTCCGAGGTGCACATAGCTCCCGCGTGGTTGCCCACATGGCAGCGGAAGCACCTCAGAGGTGTGGGTTCTAGCAGTTTTACCTGCGCAGACACCCAGCCAACGAGTAGCCTTCGGCCCTCCGTGATCTTCTTGGCCGCCGTCACGGGGCAGCTCACCACAGTGGTTCGCATTCCCGTGTGGTCAGGACGTATGGTGCCCGCCTTTACTTGCTCGGCAGAGCACCCCCCCGTCCTGACGACGGCGGCCACCACCTCCTCCGCCGTGACGGAGTCGTCCAGGCCCAATATGCGCATGTCGATACACTTACTGGGCCTGGACACTCGGACTTCGTCCGCGCTCAAGGACGCCCTCAACCTTTCGGCTAGGGCGTCCGCGGTCGGACCGCTGGATGCTCCGGGGATCTCCAGCATCCTGGCTCCGGTCATAGTGACCTTGAGCCGGAGGCCCCCGACGATGCCGAGCTCACCAAGGCTCACCGCCTCCTTGGCCTTGGTGAGCACGTCCCCGTATGTAACGCCCCTCTTGACCGCTTCCGGCTGCAGTGTAATCACTACAGCCGCGGTCTTCGGGGCGCTGAGCTTCGCAGCGATCCTCCTGGCCTTTTGCCGCCGCTTCCTCTCGCGCTTTTTGGCTGCCCTGGCTGCCTTTCCGGCCTTCCTCTTCTCCCCGGCCACTTGCCAACCGGCTTCTTCTTCAGCCGCAGGAGATTTGGAAGACGGGGGCTTTGAAGGCGGTTGCACTGCCGGCGCTGGAGCCTTCGCCGCCCGTGCAGCCGCCCCACCTTTCTTCTTGGCCGGTGCCGATTTCGCCGGTGCCTTTGCAGGAGCTGGCTCAGCTCCTGGGTTGGCCCGGCCGGTCGGCACCGGTGTGGCAGCCACGGCAGCCGCGTAAGAAGCCGCCTTCTGGTCTGCCGCCTTCTTACTCGCCGCTAGCGGGGGGCGAAGCACGATGCCCTCCAGGACGGAGAACCGTTCCCGGAAGGCGGCCATCTCCTGCCGCACGAGGTCCAGCACCTGGTTCTCGAGCGGCACGGAATGGCCATCGTCCTTGCGCCCCCCTTGAGGCACCTCTCTGGAGCTGGAGCTGGAGCTGGAGCTAGCTCCCCGAAGCCCGGCTAAGTCTGCCCGGAGCCTCTCATTCTCCTTTTGGAGAAGCTCCAGTGTGGTCGCCAAGCGGGCGACCTCCGCCCGCAGCCCAGACATTTCGTCCGTGGGCGCGGGCGGAGACCCGCGATGAAAATAGGCTTCCTCCGCTGCCGCCAGGATGGAGGCTGCGGCCGCGCTGCAGGCCTTGTTCCTGCTTGGCAGGATGCGCTTCTTGGCCACATCGCGGAGCGCAGCCTCCACAACCTCGGCAAACCCAGCCGTCACTCCGGGGCGCCCGTCCTCCTTGGCCAACCCCTCAGCCCGCTCGTCGTCTTCTAGGGAGGCGGGCCTTCTCCCATTGGTCCCCTCCCGGCCCCTACCCCGCCTGCTGGTGGGGATTTTTCTGGCCGAGGCCAGCTCCTCGTTTGAGGTCGACCTCTGGTCGTCCTCCTCTCTGGGCCGCTTGCGGAAGAACTCAGTGTTCTCCGCAGCAGCCCTCACTCCCTCGCGTCTAGAGCTCGCCGAGCTGGCGTCTGATGCAGAGTCGGAATCCGACCCCGCTTCTCCTCGCCGCTCAGGCGAGCCCTTCCTCCAAAATTTGGAGGGAACGTCCGCGGTACGCCTGCCCGACACCTTGTCAGGCGAATTAAAATTAAAGCCGATCATCTCCTCAAAAGAGGGTTGCGTGGATCGGGGGCCTCCTCGGCCCTTGTTGCCAATGGCAATCGGAAGATGGATAACATTGTTGCCCCCCCCAGAATACGAGGGGCTTGACGCACGAGGCGTGGCGGATTCCCGGACTGCTGCGCAGTCCGAACCGCCCTGGGGTATACTATCTCTTTCAATGTTATCCATAATTGTCCTTTTTAAGGGTGCGGTCCCTTTCTCCCCTTCTCTCTCAGTGCTTGCTCGCTGCCCTCACAGTCACGTCTGATGATCAGACGCGTACCAGAGAGCAGCGAGCAAGCCAATGAGACGCACACCGTCCGAGGACCCGAACACTGCTCAAGTCTCCGAACGGTGTGCCCCTCTTGTGTCTCTCTTGGTCTGGTCTCTCACTTGGGACCTTCCGGCATGAGTGGCTCTACCGGCAAAGCCCCCAAGATCATTGAGACACGCAAGCCCCACCACGACGACAACGTGGAGACACGGTTGGTGGGGATCAATCAGTCAACCTAGAGAGTGGCTATTAAATGTGGCTGACTGGTATATTATCAGCTTTCTTTTATAACTACTAGATTTGCCCGGGGGTGGGTGGGGTCGACATCTCCAGGGGCTTAACTATCTCTGTGCCAAAATTCATCGCAATCGGTGATTTAAGCGTGAAAGCGTAACAAGCAAACCAACTCAATTTCGCATTTATAATATGTTGGTATTAGTGTTAGGTTGCAATCGTCAGTTTGGACTACTCCATCTTACCAGGGTTGCGGAATTTGTTCGAAAGAGTCACCGCGGCCCTGGAACGCAAAGGGCATTAGGAGGAACACGAATGACTTTTAGTCAGTAAGAGTCTGACACTCCCTTCCGCTCTGCTCACAGCAGAAGAAGTCAATCAATCAATCAATCAATCAATCAATCAATCAGTTTATTAGTTAGTTTATTTCAATAAAATTGATGTAACCCATTCTTAAAAAAAAATATCCCTTAAACGTCTACGTTGATGAATACTTACTATGTAAGTATATACGTAGGTACCTACGTATATTCAGAGTTCAGTCCTCTCGAGCTTATAAGCCGTGACAGATATTATGTCATGTTGTAATGGTGTGTGTTCTTGTGATGTTACAACATAGTTACATAGTAAATAATACCAATAATACCTTCTATGCACATAGGTAGGCATCTGATTCGCGCCGCGTGATTGCAGACTCGACATGTCTTTGCTGAATACTGATTAATTACCTAAAGCGAGAGCTTCCGACAGTACAAATGCTTGCTGTAAATTATTACAATCCTGTGTCAGGGTATTACTAATTGAATGTTACTATGCAGGGTGTTTCAGAAAGCTGTGGTCATATTTAATGGTGATGTTGGGTAGCTGATATACATTAAGAAAAACTGGCCAAGTGCGAGTCGAACTCGCGCTCGAAGGATTCCGTATCAATATCTATACAAAACGGCAAAAAAATCACTTTTGTTGTATGGGAGCCCCACTTAAATATTTATTTTATTCTGTTTTTTGTATTTGTTGTAACGGCTACAGAAATACATCATCTGTGAAAATTTCAACTGTGTAGCTATCACGGTTCATGAGATACAGCCTGGTGACAGACAGACAGACAGACAGACAGACAGACAGACAGACAGACAGACGGACAGACAGACAGACAGACGGCGGAGTCTTAGTAACAGGGTCCCGTTTTTACCCTTTGGGTACGGAACCCTAAAAACGAAAAAACGAAAAAAAAAAACATTTTTCCAAAAAATCGACCAGAAAAAACGACCAAAAACTTTCGAAGAAAATACTTGTCAAGCAGTCTGATGTAGTTGGTGACATCAAATCTGTGATTAAACAAACGTAAATGCCACCAACTGTTACAGACTGCTTGAAAAATATTTTTTTTGTAATTTCTTTAGTCGTATTTTTTTTTTACTTTTTTCCTTAATATATATCAGCTACCCAACATCACCCTTAAATATGACCACACCTTTCTGGAACACCTTGTATATGAGATTTTTCATTAAAATGTGAAAGCTGCATTAACGACTACAAAATTACCTTCCCAAAATGACCCAACTGCAAGATTAGAGACCCAAGGAAAAGGCATCCCCTACCGCCGTCCTATTAATAACCCTACGACAAATTTCAGTCACGGCGCATCCCCCGGTCCCTTGGGCCCGGGACGGCGATTAATTCTTTAATTAACCCTACAGCGGCGCGGGTCATTGGCGCCGCGAATTAGAAGAAATGGCGCCGAGATAACTCTGCGAACGCACTCGCCATTTGTCTCCATTCAAGATGGCACCCAGTTAAATGGAATAAAAGGAATTCTAGTAGGAAATATTATTAACTTGCTGAGTAAACTGAGCGTCTCAGTTATGGGCGTTGCGAAGATAGTTGGAGTTGTAGTTCAAGGGTATTTGTAGTGCATTCTCAAGTTAGTAGATGTTGTTAGCATTATGCTAAGCCTTAAGGTATCTTAGTAAAATTGTTGGTAAGTATAAGCTTCACTTTCCTGTGCTGGCATTAATATTAGTAACTTGTTGATCCTGAGATTGTGGAATAGATCCTATCCTTGGTTGAAGTGTTACCATACCTTAATTGACGTTTTTACTTCACCTCCGGACTGGAGTTCTCTTTATTTAATCAACTAGCTTTTGCCCGCGACTTCGTACGTGTATATCCCGTTTTTCCCCGTTCCCATAGATAATTCCCGTTCAAGTAGGAATTTCCTGTTCCCGTATATCCTCATTTATGTGACATCATATACAAAAAATAATTTTCCAAATCCGACTGGCAGTTCCAGGGCTCGTTCAAATAAACAAACTAACAAACTCTTCAGCTTTACTAAATTAAGTATAGATTAGTAGGTATACTTAGATCAATACTTACGACAATTTCTATAGCCAACGTTGATGAAAACACAAGATTAATATCATACTGATATACAGATTACTCTCATTGCGGTGTGAAAATTGCGTCAAACATGCAAAATTTATCAAAGCAGCGATACACCGCAGTTTTCGTCCTATACAGTTAGTTCTAACTCGAATTCCTATAAATCCAAAACAATCCAAGTAATAAATCCTCCGTAGATATACGATTAGATGCAGGTACACAACAGGGGGGGCCTACCATGAACTCTTATATCAGGTCAATTTTAGGCGAAAAATAACCTGTCGGTGCTAATTTGTACCATGAGCGCGCCTAGTTGCAGGTAAACCAGCGATCACGTGACCTGAACCGGTGAGCGACTAGAGTCCGTCCAACGAAAGAAGTCCCGCGGAAATAAATGGAACTAACAAGATTTGTTATAGGATAGCGTACAGTCGCATAGAAACTAGCGCTGCGGTTACGGAACTTCTTTCGTTGGACGGACTCTAGCAGGTCGAAAGTTGATTTTGATAGAAATGCTCATGGTACAAAAACAAAACCTGTCAGGTTAAAATGCTGTGGTGAACTGTCTTGCACTTGGCAAGTATTTTAAATGTTTATGGCCCCCTGGTAAGAAAATCCTCAGGGCCCGGCTCGGCGAGCCGCTACCGTGTCGGCTTGACATTCTAGCATGCGGAAGTCGCGGCGCAATAATTTCAAACGTGTATGATAGATTTATTACTTCGGATAAATTTGAGAAATATATTACATCGTGTTGCCGATTGAGAGATAACAGGTGCAATAGGAATTCATTGTCAGGAATTACAACGAATTATACAAATGATCTGTCAGTTTGGATCTTGCATAGATCGGAAAATATTTGAATGGTGTACACTTCTACAGATGTAGTTCCCTAACTGCGCTGCGCCTGCATGATGATATTGATTTATTATGTATCTAGCAACGCGCCCTAGCTTCTATATACTAATATTATAAAGCTAGAAGATTGTTTGTTTGATAGAACGCGCTAATCTCTTGCACTACTGGTTAGAATTGAAAAAATCTTTTAGTAGTGTATAAAGCCCATTTATCGAGGAAGGCTATGGGCTATATAACATTACGCTATGACCAAAAAGAGCGGAGCAATGACGCAGACGAAGTTGCGCGGGTCAGCTAATATATACTTTCCAATACCTACTAGCTTGTGCCCGCGACTTCGTACGCGCATATCCCGTTTTTTCCCGTTCCCGTAAGTATAGCTTATAGCCTACCTCTTCAATAAGGCTATCATATAAAAAAGAATTTTCCAAATCCGGATGGCAGTTCCAGAGATTAGCGCGTTCAAACAAACAAACTCTTCAGCTTTACTATAGTATTAGTATAGATAAACTCCCAGTCGGCATTTTCGACATCTTCAACAAACATCCTCATATTTTAGTCAATTTGCACAAAACCTGGATCATACACCTAACCTTTCCCACAAATCACTTCGTCTATTAGTGAAAACGGTATTTAAATCCGTTTGATAGTTTTTTTGAGTTTATCACGAACAGACAGACAGACGCGGTGGGAATATGTTTAATATGTTATAATATTTAGTGATGGATGATACACACCCATTGTGTCTAAAACTTAAGAAGAGATAAGTCACGCATTCCTCCCTCGTCTGGATTCTGCATTTCAATTACAAATAATCAAATGGAAGCGAAGCCCGAAGCGTGAAGGTTCCGCGCTAAACGCAGCAGTCCCCCTCCCCCGGGGGAGTCGCAAATACTTCGCTAAGTAGCGGTAATTAACGTTCAGTCTACGACACAAGTGTACGACACTCGAGTCGCAATAATGTCGCGCGCTGCTAACTTTCAAAGAAACTGTATTGATGTCTGTTGGGACTTTAGAGTATGCACTTGTCGTAGTATTATGTAAAGTCTCACAGCCGTATTCATAAAAACTTTTTAACCGTTACTTAGCTAGAATACTGATATGCAGATTCTTTATTCAAAATTTCCTATGGAGAATTTGAATTGAGAATCTCTTAAATAGTATTTTAACTAAGTGATGGATACAAAGATTTTAAGAATAAGCCTCTCGTGTTTGTCTGTATTAAAAAGGCGGAAAATGGACAAACCCATATTAATATTATAAATGTGCTTTTTTAGCATGTTAGGGTCCTCAGCAGTTTAGATGAGAAAACGCGACAGATACACATAATTTGTCACGTTTTCTCGACGAAATACGATCGAGTACCTTTAAAACTCGCACTAATGTCACTGAACGTATTTCGATGAAACTTGGCACACGAATAGTTTGGATAAGGCCATTGGATACTTTTTATCCCGGAGAACATAATTATGTATTATATGTACTCTTGGTATAAACAAAATAAAACAGAATGGCTTGTTGGCCAATATAAATGTCATATTATAAGAACATGTCTCAAACAGTCAGTCCTTTTGTTTTACAAAGGTTTTACATAATAATTAATACACGACGCGACGGAGGGTTGATATAAACGGGACAGCACAACATGTTCCATAAACGAAGGCAAAAAAACGCTAATAAAGTTAAATATAGAATGTGTATTATTTTTAACACAGGCTGTGAATTTTAAAGATAATTTTTTTTTTTATACAACGTAGGTTGTATAACATCTTTAAGTGTTTTTTTTTTCATAGCGGTCAGTAAAAGTGTTGTAACAACAGATGAAAGCGTGATGCCGTTATGTTGTTTTATTGTATGTGATAATTTTTATTATGTTGGTCTACATTTCATTGTAATATCTTTTAATGATTTTTTTACAACAATACTAAAAGACAGATGTGGAGTACATCAGATCAGTACCGGTCTACCGTAAAATAGGGTTACTTTGACAGTCAATTTTTTAGTTTAACTCCCCTCACCCTGAGCTCGCACGTTTGTTGGAACCGGAATCTCGTTCCGTGCACGTTTGAACAATATTTTGGCGCTTTGCTAAAGATCCCCAGAGACTGTCACAGCAACCCCGTTTTACCATACCTACCGCTCCATTACTCATCACCGCAAATCAAAAACTTGACTCAACCCTTACACAGCTCACAGCGCAAATCTTTCCCGATTCCCACCTGCCTTCATTCTTTCACTCCCTCACCAAATCTCTAAACAACAGCAATAGAACAATTAAACAGCAATAACAAGGCAGCCGGAGCCCCAGGCAATAAATTGCACGAGCTGAGCTGCACGGGAAAGTTGGCAAGATGTATACGAGTCAGATTATACAGCTATGCAAATTCTGTAGATGTGAACTTCGTAACTTCGGATATTAACATAGCTTGCGGTGGTACGAACGATTTTCGTCGGCACGTGTGTGGTATTTGAAACATTGTGCTGTTTGTTTATTAGTAGAGAATTCCTTGGCTAAACTTGGAGTCCTGGTAATGATCCACGGATATCAATTTTATAAAATTCTTCCGTTACTAAGTGATTTAGTGACTGATAGACAACGCACAGCCGAAACTGCTGGTCGTAGAAAGCTGGCATGTAGCTTCCCTACACTCCGAAGAAGAGCACTGAGAGAGGATTTCCCGAAATTCCTAAGGGAACGAGAAAAACGGGATTTGCGCGAACTTAGTCGCGGGAAAAGCTAGTATATGTATAGAAATATGGCAGGGTTAGGTAAGTAATCCAATCAGTCTTAGATATAACCAATAGGTTTGTCAATATTTATGAATGCACGTGTCATGTTCTTTTGACCATTATCTACCAGAAAAACAAGGTTAGGTAGAGAATGCTATTGTACCTACCTATGTGAATGAAGTTTTAAACAAATAAATAATACTTTTGCATTTTTTTAGTTACCTATCTACCTACGACAGAATGTGCTGGAAAACGAAACGGCACACGCATTCTGTAAATCTTGTTCAAAAAAGATTTCATCACGTATTCCTCTGAGTCACAAAAAAAGTTATCAATGTCCAAATTCTGCGAATTTTTGAACTGCTGGAGCAAAAATTCTCGTTACTTCCAGCTAGCCTTTTTCCACACTTCACTAGCCATGAAAAATCTATAATGCTTCCCAGCAACCGAACCATTACCAGATCAGCAATGCTACACGCGTGCACCTGAGTGATACAGCAACAGTTGCGCGCAACGTAAACTGCGCTCGCTTCTCGCATGCCTAATGTCGTCCGTGACGTTAGACTCGCGTCTCATGTGGAAACACTTCCGCATTCGCAGGGTTAATATCAGTTCAAACTTTAGAGATATAAAGCCGTTATTTATAATGTAATTTAAAGTCATTTTCAACCTTAAAGTTGCATCCTCTTGGGATGGGGCCCGGTTTCATGATTTTGGTTTTCCATACGCTGAGGAGTTAATAGCCAAATAATAACAGCTGTACGGGTCGATCTTTAAGGTTAAAGTAACGCTTGCCGAGTTTGGTCAGTGGATGGTTGACCATCTTAACATATACCGAGACTCCTCCGTGCCTCGGAACGGAATGCACGTTTAACTGTTGGTCCCGGCTGTCTTTGTAGATTTTGACAGTCGTTACAGGGTAGTCAGAAGCCAAGAAATCTGACACTAGTGTTGACATTGGGTACCGTGTTACCCAGTAATTGGGTTGTGAAGGTCAGATAGGCAATCGATCCATGTAAAATACTGGTGCTCAGCTGCATTCGGTTAGACTGGAGGCCGACCTCTGTATAGTTGGGAAAAGGCTAGGCAGATTACGCATTGTCTGCAAGCTGTTTTTAGAACAGTTACTTCTAGGCAAGCTTGCTCCATCTTCGACCACATCATCGCTTACCATCAGGTGAGATAGTGGTCAAGCACGTGCCTATCAATAAAAAATAATAAAAACAAAAAAAAAACTCGTCTGCTACACCACTGGACCATACTAAAAATGACATCACAATAATCCCGTACAGGTGCAACGTGTAACAGTTATAGAACCAATCAAGTAAGTAGGTACTAATCTCCCAATCCTAATAGAAAAGATAATCATGAGCGGCTTAGGAGAACTAATATGCCCTTTTTTGGTGTACAATAAATAAAGTATATTCTAACTAGGTAACTGTGTCTTAACACGGTAGACTCGTTTTCATTATCTTGAAAGGATGAAACTTTAATGGATATTAAGTCCTTGCAAATTCCTGATGCAAAGTACTTGGTGCCAATGAAAAACGACCAATGCTTAATAGTTGGAAGCCTTCCCAGTGGGGATAAATGCAAATTCGATAAGTGATTAAAAGATGGTGGCGAATCTTTTCAAGCTTGAGGACATTCGTCTAACGGCCGCTTTCTATAATATATCTCAATCCCAATCTTGATCCTGATCCTTGTCTGTAACCAATCAACGGCCGAGTTTGTTTCCTTCACCACACAATCCTCACCTTTGATTGGTTACAGACAAGGATCGGGATCAAGATTGGGATTGCGATATATTATAGAAAGCGGCCGTAAGTGTGAATAAGATGAGGTTATTAGCTAGAATGTTCTTATTAAAGACGATGATGATGATGCAGATGAAATAAAGGAGGGAGTTGACCACATGGAATATGGATCGAGATAATGATTTGAATGGCGTTCTGGCGTCTTTTTTTTTTTTTTTTTTTTAAGTATGTCCACTAGCAAGTTAACACATGGGATACACACACCTTGGGATATCAACTGCTTAACGGGACTAACCTGTGGTGGCCTCAAATGAATTTAAGGCCCCCAGCCAAGGCAACAAAACTAGCTACAAGCTAAAAACACTACTGACCGCTCACTAAGGGCATTCCCTGTGGAATACGACCTCGGCTTAGCGGCGTCAGTTAGGGACAGCAAGGGACAATCAGGCTGGGTCGTTTTATTATTTAGGGGTTATTAAAGCTAAAGGCTCAGCGGCGCGGGCTGGCTCGTTTGCAAAAGTCGGGGAGAGTTTTGAGTGGGTCGTCGCGACGGACCTCGGCGGCGAGGTCGGTATACGGAACGCGGTCTGTATCTGTTTATTCTAAGGGTGCTGGTTTCCCTACAGCTTTCACTGTATCTTTGTGATCTCGTCGTCGGATTCGACGAGTGTATGCCGAGGACGGCGAATCTTACTAATGCGAGAGGGAGTGTACTGGGTTGCCTTTGAAATCAAAGGGTTTTGGTGCTTTTCAGCGGATTCGAAGAAACGCTTTGTAAGGCGTTTCATAAACTGTTTTAGGGTCGGGATTTTAAGGTCGACATGAAGCGTTATGGCGTCTTCATCGATCGTGGTCTTATGGGAGACTTCCGAGCAAAGCCGCTCTGGCGTCATTCTAAGAGCTGATTTCACATTAGTCTGACCAATAGGGAATATGCTTGAAAAAAATATTTGTTATCTACACTGTTTATCTTTAAACATACAAAAATATAATAGTGAAAATAAAATCAAAATTGATCGAAAAACCAACGAGATATAACTATTTTAAACAAATATGTCGTCTCTTTCGCGAAAACGCTGCTTTCTATGGCAGCTGCATGGGCGTCATGAATATCACTCCTATCAGACTACTCTTTCTAATTGTAATCTTTGAAGCTTTATAACTTCACCGCTGATCAAACTAATTTAAAAATTATTTCAAAATTATATTTTATTCATTATTCCCTATTTCCGGTTTGAATATTAAAATTTGCTGACAAACCAAAGTTCTGACAATTGAAACACTGGCCTGGTTGGTTGCTTTGGTTTCGAGAAGCTATGGCTGGGGTAGTTTGTAAGGATTTCTAGGATCGTGGGATTCAACTTTGAACCCATGAGGCCATGGTATTTACTGAATCTGATATTACTTTTCCATACTGAAAATAAGATGTTTTAATTATAATTTTCAGCTAGTTATAATTTTCATACGCCAAGAAACAGTGTCACATTCACGTTCATAATTCACAAATCTTTAAAACTTCAAGGGAGTTCAATCAATATCAATCTGGTGAAGAGTGGCTGAGCTTGTTAGGTACAAATTGATATTGACTCGATTGACGGCCCGGGGTCAATCACCAATTAGGGCGAGTTTTTAGCTGATGGTGTCGCAACGCTGTTTCGTAGGCGATCGTTTGTTGGCAACGTGACAACTTTAGTAAATGTTTATTGATCGAGATGAATTGAATCATGCGCAGTTTTTAAGAATGCTTTAATTCGCAGACGAGGCTTTCCGTATAAGGTTCCAGGTTACCCTTCAGGTTACAGAACCCTAAACAAAGAAGTAGAAATCATTCGACTTTATTCAAAACGGACACAATCACAGTTATATATAGAATCAAACATGATAACAAAAATTTTCTGAGCATACCCATACCGAAAGACTTACTTTATCAACATATACAAAGACACCCAGTAGCACACACTAAAACAACTACTAAACGAAAAACTGTCATTGGTTTTGTTACTAGCTAATAATGATATAAGATGATACTGATTGACGTGAAGGCTAAATTATCTGACCTACGGGCTAATGATGCAACAATGCAAAGTTTCACAAATCAAAACTTATCCCAAACTCAAAACATATCGGTCGATAGAAACCTCAAAGCTCAACACCATCAAGATACTTCCATAGCCACTGACGACATAGCAGGGAGAAATAAACCTCTGTCGTGACGCTGACCAAATACATATAAATGCTGATAAGAAACTGAAAAGGGCCACGAAGGCTTTATGGACAACGTAAAAAGACAATTCAAATAACAGCCAATGGTGCATGGTTGAGATAACGGTATACGACGGTGTTTTTCAATGGTCGAATTTGTTGTTTTATAGTTTTGGGTTGGCCTGTAAATGTCGGTTATGGGTTTTGTGAAAGTTTGAAAAGAGGAAAAATGGGTTTAAATTGTTAGCTTTTTATGACAACCAGATATTTTAGAATATTATATGGGCTCTTTGAAAAAAACAACACAATTTTCCGTGTTTGACCACAAACTTACATGATGAAAAGCGATAATGTGGTCGACGATGCCGATGGAGCACGCTTGCCTAGAAGTAACCTTTAACTGGCGAAATAATAACAAGATGTTGTGTGCCTGTCATCGGCGATAACAAAATTGTTTCTATGAATTATGACACGAGCCTAACCTTTCGTATAGGTATCACAAATTAAGCTATATTTCACTGACGATCCTGACCTCTCACATTTGACCGCTTCATCGACTACGTATTCAATCACCTATCTATACTATGAACTATTAGATAACGGATAACGAGGTACTAACCAAAGGATTACGCTAGGATTACTGATAGACGAGTGATATTCTCACAGAAGCAAACACATGTAAGTATCAGTGTATCAAATGTTATCACATCATGATTAACTGCCAGCATTAGATAGTGGAGATGTAGAAGGTTCGTTCAAGTTTTATGAAGAGTTTAAAACTATATCTCGCTTCAATGGTAGGTTTGAAATTAGTTAAGTAGTAGTTTCGCCAGGAGCACCGCGGGTCATCCATGTTGGCTGATCAAACTCTGTTCTTATCAGAATATAGCTTTTTATCGTATATTGTGTAATATTTACAATAACGAATTAATCGATCGCATACGAGATATTTTGACTTTGCAATAAGCACTCAATAAATAATTATACTATTGCTTGTTTTACGTTTTCGAGTAGAGGTATTTTTAAACAAGCAATGGAGATCCATTGCTTGTTTAAAAATACCTCTACTTTCCTCCTTTTGGAGTTCCTTTCGATTGTGAAAGGATATGCGATTTTAATGAGTTACGCAATAGGGATAATGATTGCAACGAATGATTATAAATTTATTGGTACAGTCCTGAATGTGAAAGGACTCTAACCAAAAGCCATTTGTACGTCACCGCACTCTTAACGCGGCCACTTTTTGCGAGTCTCAACCGATACGATAAACCTTCTGTCCCTATCCTGTCGTGTGGTCACAGTCCCTGGTGAAGTGAACCGAATTAGGTAATTATTGGGTGCGGCAGCGCGACCGCAGTACCAATTACATTGTTAGTTAGCGGACACTTTATGTGCCAATTGTATGGTGATCGCAGATGGGAAATATGGCACTGATGGCACTGCTCAATTTTCAGTAAACTGATAGGAGTCCATATTGAGAGGTTATTTTAGACGTTGGCAATTTCACTGCTTAATAATGAAGAACTGCTATGGGAATGACGGAGCAACTCTGATATACATATAGAGAGAGAAACTCTAAGTGAGCTAGAAAATCTGGGGTATTGTTGTCTATGTGATCTTTTGAGAACTCTTTAAGGCATTTTTGACAGAAATTCAGCATAGCAGCTTTTAACTGTCTCAACAATCATTGTCCGAAGGCCGTATTCAGCACCTGTTTTCGACCTACGGATACATAGTCTGGTTACTGTTAATGTAGCGTGACAAAAGCACTTCGAAGTGCTTCAATCAAGGATAATGAAGGAATGATATGGTTAATGGAATTAACCTAGCGACTTAGAATTTGTGGACGAACCCCCAAGTGCGTTAGAGAATCTATCGTTATCAATTTATGATCTACTGAAATGACGAAGGATGTTTTTATTCGATCTTGAAAGATCATACTTTTTTGTCAGATTGCGACTGAGATGCGAATGGGAACGTTCCTTGAAAAGTAGAATTTGCCCTCTGATGAAAAAAAAAGCAAAAGTAAGGTAAGCCAATAGTCACTGCTTTCGATACTTAAGCAATTCTTAAAAAAAAAAAAATGTGTGTTAGCTATTAACGATACTGATAGCATAGAAAAATGCGTATTGTTAGTACAGCAGTAACTCAGTAACCCTGTATTTTCCGCACCTGTCTTGGACCTAGGGATACATAGTCTAGCCACTGATGTAACGTCAGACCCCAACGCATAGCACATAGTCCGAAGTACTATACTAATTAAGCCACGGGAACACATGCTGTTGATAGATATTGCTCCAAGCTACGCACAGTGATGGGAACTGTGTTTGACATTATTAATGGTGAAAGATAATGTTTCTATTCGAAATTAGGGAGACTATTTCATGGGATTGATTACAGAGGACTGGAAGAAGTGGGCAGACGACATTGTTGCTATCGCGGGTAGAACCTGGATGAGGCTGGCACAGGTACGTGGGGATTGGCATAAGAAAAGAGAGGCCTATGCTCAGCAGTGGGCGAAGTCGGGCTGTGGATGATGATGATGATTTCATGGGACCACCGTTGTGGAAATCGAGAAGGATTATTCATACAGTAGGCTTATAATTTATACGTTACTTAAAGCTGGTCTGAATCTTCTCGTTTCAAACAGATTGATCCTCGGTTTACCTGTAACAATGAAAATAAAATTGATTAGGATTTAGTCGTGGAACACATACATGACCAATTTAATTCCAAAGAAATAGCGGACGTCAATATTTTGGGAATAGACAGTGATGTCAAGGCCTGAGAACCAAGGACAAGAAATCTAAGGAGAGGAGCAAATTGTAGGAAGAGAGGTATCCACCACATTAGGCAGTAGATTATTTATTTAAACTTTATGTAGGTACAGTATTGGTAAACAGGTGTACGTAATGCAACAAGGCATTCTCAACCCAGTTTACTTTTGGATTATGATGAAGAAGGGGAATGTCGAATCTTTTAAGTGGCTATTAAGGCGAGGTTCAGTTCAAACGACTTAAACTTTATACATAACGGGTACAATAATAAGATAGTGCAACCCTGAAGTTATAAGCAGAGCGGAAATTGAAAACGTAAACAGTAGCAAAGCGAAATATTTTATGTTCGCTCGTAAACTTGTAACGATTGCGTCTGAAGTTATAATATTATGTGCAAAAGGAGTAATGTTATTTGTAGCACGTTTCACTATACGTATATAGTTTCCTAGTTACTACACCCTTGAGAGAAAGAATTGATTTTATGTGTAGCCTTGTCACTACATACGAACTATCTATACTAATATTACCTACAAAGCTGAAGAGTTTGTTTGTTTGAACGCGCTATGGATACGAAACGGACTACGGCTTTGAAAAATTCTTTTTGTATAATTATGACAGCCACATTTATGAGGAAGGCTATAGGCAATACAGGAACAGGAAAAAACGGGATATGCGCGTAGGAAGTCGCAGGCCAAAGCCAGTGCGTTATAAACCGAACAACTAACAAATCCTGTAGCGCGCAAGCGATATCTGTTATCTGCGCTATATTAGCTAAAATAGGGAAGTCCAGAAGTCTTTCAGTAAAGGTTACTTCTAGGCAAGCATGTTCCATCTTCGGCCACATCATCGCTTACCACCAGGTGAGATAGTGGTCAAGCGCGTGCCTATATCAATAATCCGACAACAACCATCGAACAGTAGCCCGCAAGATATCCTCCGTCATGTCTAGAGATCCACCATTTTCCACATTTCTCACACCTCTTTGTTTAAATGATAAGAACAATTTTAGTCTAAATGTTTGAATTTGAACTAATTTGACCCTTAATTCAGCGTGTTGAAAAGATCTTTGTCGTCTTAGTTTTCATAGACAAAAATAGATCACAGACACTATACTACTACAGAATGTAGTACTTACCATATTTATGCTTTTTTATGGATAGGAAATCATCAAATGACCCCTTCCGCTCTGGGTGGAGCGGGAGAGAGTGTCAAACTCTTACAGACTAAAACCCATTCGTGCTCCTCCTAGTGCCCTTTGCGTTCCAGTGCCGCGCTGACTCCTGGCAGACTATATTTATGCTGAAAACATCACTAAGTACGTGTAGTAGTACTGCAGCTGTTTCAAATATCAGTATTGACATAGCCTGTAGGCTATCACGTACGTAATATCCTTTCAGTCAGCTCTTCTGTTTGCTTTGTCTGTACCTCTATACGTACTTACGTGTCTATAGAGTTTCTATCAAATATCTGAGTGCCTAACATCGGATATTTTGTGAAGCTGAAGTTACGTAAAGATATTCGGAGTATTATGTTACCTAAGGCGCTGGATACACAGAAAAGACGTAAGACAAGGACGGGGCGCGGACATATGTTTCTTCCGCGTCCCTTTCATACAAAATGTATAGAAGCGTACGAAGCGTACGAAGCGTAGCACAACATATAGGAAGGACAGGGCGCGGACACGACGGTTACTCGTCTGCGCCCTATTGTAAAACATACAGAAAGAATGGGGCACGGGCGCGAGTGGACGAGGAACGGGAGAGAACGGGGGTTGCGGGGGTGTGGGCGCAGGTGCCGGGACTCGCGCGTCGCTGTCACACACAATTACACCACCACAATTAACTACGTCACGTCCGTGCCTCGTCTGTGCCTCATCTTTTCTATATGTTTTAAAAAGTCGCGACGGCGCCCCTTCTGTGCCCCGTCCGCGCCCCGTCCTCGTCTTACGTCTTTTCTGTGTCTAATCTGGAATTTAAGGAAAATAGACGATGTATTCGTTGCCGTTTGTGTCAAGGAGAGATCCTTGCGAAGTTAGGATAGCTTGGGTACGGTAATATAATATGACGTCAGTGTTTTCGATGGCGTAGAAACGGGGTCTTTTGTGTTGCCCATTGTTCGATGTGGGTAGGTATTAGATTTTAATAAGAAAAGAGCGGAGACCTCTTTATATCGATTAAATAAGCTTTTAGCAGTTACCTAACTTCTGGTGATTGTAATATTAACTTAATGTTATAAATTCGAAAATCGAAAGTATATAATCGCTGAACCAAATTTAATAAATTTTACTGCAGTCGATAGATGAGACCCTGGAGACCGTTTTAGCTTTTTTTGTTACAAAAATCTATATTACCCCGAATGAAGACACAGGCAACAGTTATTCAAGTTATAAATAATTATGTCCTGGAGGCAATGAAGGATTCTATCATAAATTAAGGACACTTTTTCTTCAAACCAAAATAATCCAAATAAAACAGAAGAAACATGACTACTACCAGGGCACCAGAATTTATTGCAGTTCTTATCGATTCGCAAAATAAACGACCAAATTTCCTGTATAGACATTCGCTGATGCCAGCAAGATGCAACTACTTGAGCTTTTACCGCCCACAATCTCACTTAATTAAAGACAGATTGCTAAATGCCAGTCGTCTTCAAACATAGTGAGGAGGCAATGAAGAATTCTATCATAAATTAAGGACACTCTTTTCTTCAAACCAAAGTAATCCAAATAAAACAGAAGAAACATGACTACTACCAGGGCACCAGAATTTATTGCAGTTCTTATCGATTCGCAAAATAAACGACCAAATTTCCTGTATAGACATTCGCTGATGCCAGCAAGATGCAACTACTTGAGCTTTTACCGCCCACAATCTCACTTAATTAAAGACAGATTGCTAAATGCCAGTCGTCTTCAAACATAGTGAGGAGGCAATGAAGAATTCTATCATAAATTAAGGACACTCTTTTCTTCAAACCAAAGTAATCCAAATAAAACAGAAGAAACATGACTACTACCAGGGCACCAGAATTTATTGCAGTTCTTATCGATTCGCACAATAAACGACCAAATTTCCTGTATAGACATTCGCTGATGCCAGCAAGATGCAACTACTTGAGCTTTTACCGCCCACAATCTCACTTAATTAAAGACAGATTGCTAAATGCCAGTCCATTGTCTTCAAACATAGTGACGTCATTTTCAGCCCACTACTGCACGAATGAATTGGGTGTCTTCCAGCTTGTTCTGAGAGGCAATCGAGGGAAATGGGTCAGGGATGTAAAGCTTGCCTATTTTAGGAATGTAACCTGCTTTGGGTAGTGCTGAGTCAGGATGATAACACGGAAAATGTGTTGATAAAAGGAGTGCATGGTTAATTACATTTAAAAACCCCGTGTTTCTGTAATTAATAATGATTATGAAGAAAGCTTTAGAGTCATGTGTTCCATAGACATGTTACTATATACCACGTAAGCTTTTGAAATGTAAAGAAAGTATTGTAAATTTGGATTTTCGAAAAAAGAAACTCGCCTCCAGGGTCTGTTGTCTCTGTCTCTGTCAGATCAGACCAGGCCCGAGTCGACTGAAAGAAATGTCAGCATAGAACGCAAAGGGCAATAGGAGGATCACGGATGGGTTTTAGTCAGTAAGAGTCTAACACTCCCGTCCGCTCCGCCCAGAGCGGAAGATTCATTGTCTCTGTACCAAAATTAACAAACAAAAAAACTCACTTACGCATTTAAAATATCAGTTGTAGTACATTTGTGTTGAGGTAGATTTCGTTAACCTACAGATGAATTGATTACAACCCCGAATAAAAACAGAATTACTAACAAATTGAAGACGTATACCATACACAAAACGAACTTGAAAAAAACTAGCCTTAAATAAAAGCTAATTCTAAAAAAAAGCCATCCCAGCCTTCACCGATAACAATAATGAATTATCATTAGCACGTCTCCGCGACGTATGCGTCGGGGGAGCGTGCGGTTAGTAATCAGGCCTGACCTGGATACTTCTTTGTTAGCCGCTGAATGAGAGCCGACGGCGCAGGGTTAATTGCGTGGCTGGTGCGCCTTTGGAGGGTTACAACTATTGCACTAAGTGCGTATGTTGCCGTTGTTTATGTTTTAGGGTTAAAGTGGGCTAACTTGATAAAGAAAAGATAGGGGAGGTAAGTGAACATGTTTCTGCAAACTATACAGGAAAGTGTGTAACTAAATTAACTACGTAAGTAGTTTATTTTTACTGGTTGATTTAGATTTTACAAATAACCGTTGTTTTTTTTGAGTAGGTACTAGAATACTTACTACAATATCTAGTTTTATCCTTTCTTTTTTCTTCTATGCTTCAGAGAACAAAAAGAAAACAGGGAAGCCAGTGTCGTAGGTGGGGAGACGTGTTTATGTTGATGTTATTACTTTTGTTTTTTTTTTTATTTAGCCCATACTGTCGCACTGCACTGCTGGGCAAAGGCCTCCCCAAGTCCTTCCAAGAATTCTTTCCACGCGCTCATAGTAGGTACCAGGCCTCATAGTACGTGTCCAGGTAGTCTCGCCACCTCTTTCTGGGTCTGCCTCTCTCTCTCTCTCTCTTCATTTTTCTGCTACGTTATTAGCTATAAGTTGATTGCTGCACCCTAACAGGGTAATGTATCTGTCGCAGCCAATTAGCTTATTCAGCCGTTTTATTGGTGGCCTAGCCTTTTCATTTAACTGCGTCATTTAATCAGCGACCCCTAAGTGACATCTTTGTTTCAATATCGTTTAATGACTTGGCCATGTCACTTATGATTAAACGGCGCAGTTCAATGAAGGCTAATTGGCTATATATAGACAAAATAAAAGCATTACCTGGATAAATATTGACGGGGACAGCGCTGAATAGAATGATGAGGAAAAACATGGAGGAGGCCTCAGCCAACGCTGGGAAACCATACCAGGTTGTTTATCTTGACTCACTTTAAATTGAGTCAACAATTTGTGAAATTACGGCCTTTTTTGTCATAGACGTATTTCCCGCACGGGGACAAAACGGACGTCATATCACAACCCTGACCTTTCCATAAATAGGACTTCATTATTAGAAAGTCCATCATTTACTTAATTGCGTAGGTATACATTTTTAATTTAAAACTCAATTTAGTAAAGAGAATTTTAGACGACCCCGCGCCCGTGCCCAAAAGCCAGATATAAAATGAATGAGTATTGTAAAAGAAAAAACGAGTATTATGAAATAAGGAAAATCAAAAGCCTAGAGCTATTTTGAAGTGTCCGTCAAAAGCCTAGTCATCCTACTTCCTACTTATCCTACTAATATTATAAATGCGAAAGTTTGCGGAGGATGGATGGAATGGATGTATGTTTGTTACTCTTTCACGCAAAAACTACTGAATGGATCTTGATGAAATTTGGCACAGGAGGTAGATTATAGTCTGGAATAACACATATGATAATTTTCATCCCGGGAGTATTTTCCCTTGGGATAATTATCGACATTCACGCGGGCGGAGCCGCGGGCGGCACCTAGTAGTTAGATATGAAAGACTAGCTGCTTCAGCCAGCTGCTTTGCACGCATGGAAGTAAAAAACTATGCCAAAGGAACGCAATACCGGGATAAAAAGTACCTATCATAATACTACATATAATTAAGTGCCTATGTCATTCATAATACAGGACACGGTCTACAATTGTGTCAAGTTTCATCGAAATACGTTCAGCCGTAGAGGCGTGATTAATCAATCAATCCAAACATAACTCACAATCTAGTCGCTTCACCCTTATATATTTTGTCTAAAGGTCGATCGATTGGCGTGGTAGCTTTGGCTGATCGACGGATACCGGGAGATAACCAATTGATCGAACCCCGATCGATCGACATCGATCGACGTTGATCGATTGGCGTGGTAGCTTTGGCTGATCGACGGATACCGGGAGATAACCAATTGATCGAACCCCGATCGATCGACATCGATCGACGTTGATCGATTGGCGTGGTAGCTTTGGCTGATCGACGGATACCGGGAGATAACCAATTGATCGACCCCCGATCGATGGCATCGATCGACGTTGATCGATTTGCGTGGTAGCTTTGGCTGATCGACGGATACCGGGAGATAACCAATTGATCGAACCCCGATCGATCGACATCGATCGACGTTGATCGATTGGCGTGGTAGCTTTGGCTGATCGACGGATACCGGGAGATAACCAATTGATCGAACCCCGATCGATCGACATCGATCGACGTTGATCGATTGGCGTGGTAGCTTTGGCTGATCGACGGATACCGGGAGATAACCAATTGATCGACCCCCGATCGATGGCATCGATCGACGTTGATCGATTTGCGTGGTAGCTTTGGCTGATCGACGGATACCGGGAGATAACCAATTGATCGAACCCCGATCGATCGACATCGATCGACGTTGATCGATTGGCGTGGTAGCTTTGGCTGATCGACGGATACCGGGAGATAACCAATTGATCGACCCCCGATCGATGGCATCGATCGACGTTGATCGATTTGCGTGGTAGCTTTGACTGATCGACGGATACCGGGAGATAACCAATTGATCGACCCCCGATCGATGCCATCGATCGACGTTGATCGACAGATGTGGTAGAAGAAAGAAGTAGAAACTATCGATTGACGTCGACTAATACATTCTACCATCGATCGATGGCATCGGTCGACGATCGATCGATTGGTGTGGTAACACCCTAACAGTGACCTTTCAGGCCTATCCTTCTTTCACACACACATTCATTTTCTGTACAGATAAGCACACAAGCACAAATACATAAATGAGTTTCTTTCATACAAAACGAAATAGGTTTTCTACGTCATAATTATCTAGATCTCTCTTACGTTAAAAGTTAATTTAGAAGCGTATTACTATTTTGTACATAAGAAAATAATATCTAACTGAGTTTTTATAAGATTGCATATTTATTGCCTTGTTTTTGCGCATTATGTAACTATCTTCAACGTGATTATTACGTAGGTAATCTATACTATTAATCGTGCATATTTATTTTGATGCCAAGTTTATATTAGTAAACCTATCTGGAAGTGTGTTTTTATAAGAAATTGTAGACAAATGAATAATACGTCAATATTTTAATTAGCTACTAGCCTGTTATGACTGTATAACATTTTAGATTCAGTAAAGTTGACCAAATTTTGCAAGATCGACACAATTTTTGTGAACAATCGCATGCATACGCAAGCTCTTATTTCCAAGGTTCAAACAATTTATATTAACGAGAATACAGAAACAGGTAGCGGTTTACGAAATCTTTTGAGTTTCAACACCGATCAAATTATTAATGAGAGTATCGTTCTCACGTGTAAATAATATCTTCTTCTTCGGCTTGTTTTGTGGCACCAGGTAAGCTCAGGAATTTTCAGTGGTTCGTTACAATCCGAACTCTAACATTTTTGTAAAAAAAAGAAACAGTTTACTTTCATAACATGAACAGAGAAATAGAAATGACTCAGACGATGAAGTGACCCAAGTGACGCCACTGACGCCGCAAATAACGTGGCCACCTTGGCCCAAAACATTTAAAAAGTTTACCAAAGACTTGAAAAAACCAAATAAGAAATTAATTGTATTCCCATTTATTAGAATTAGACTGGGGAGCAACACAAATAGGTCAATAGATATTGTGATATCATTCTAGTCATAATTCTTACAATACTATTGCTACTGACGATAATCTCTTCCTTGTAAGTCACTACATGTAAAACTACGTCATTGCACAGACATGCATCGATTGAATGATTGTGAAACTGTGATGTTACTGACGCAACAAAATCGCAATATTGACGTCGTCTTCGCAGGAAAAGGCGAATTTACTGTTAGTATTTCATTCATCCAAAACACTAGGGATTGTGAAAGCCACGTTCACAGAAGATGAATCTCTGCGATCAAATATCAGTCTGACCAACCTCAAGGATCGAAAAGCTAGCATCAATATTCTAGAGCAAGGCGTGTTCAGTGTTCAAACTAGTAATGTACACGGCTCTATTCCCTCAGGTTGGTCTATTGAAGGAAGGTTTCCATCTGACTGGCGATCAAAGGATAACCATGGCCGATCCAGACTAGTTACCACGGCCTAAATATGTTTACGTTCATTTGACTGACTGACTTGAACCATTTGATTGGTTTCGGAATATTCCGAGGAATATTTGCGAATTTGTAATTAGTTGTGCTCATTTCTCTTGGGACATCGGTATTGATAATTTATTTTTGGTAATGTGTTTGGGGCATCGAGCATGTAGGGATTTTCACGTGTATTTTGGTAAGTAGGACATAATTTCCCTTTTGACTATAATAATTATTACAAGACATTTTTATTTTTGCGTATGTATTTAGTAAGTGCATGTTAAGGTTCATTATCTACCGCGTAATAAAACTACAAGCCATTGTTACCATACCTGTGGAGATGGTCATAGAAGAAGCTTCGTACATTGTAAATATTTGGATTAAGCTCATTAAAACCCTCATGAACGAAATAGAGCTCCGAAATAAACAAAAAAGCAATGACACCATTAGGGAAATCTGCTGAAAATAAATGAAGAAATTATAATTAAAGATAACTTGTAACAAGCTGGCTATTTTCAGAGGGCAAGTTATAGTAGTCAACTAACGTTATAAAGTGGGTGCTAATACGTAACTTCCGCTCGAGGGAGACTGGCATCAGATTAAGGACACTTAGTACTTAAGTTGATTTTGAAATTATTTCTAGCTAACGTGAGTTTCTGACCCGTTCAGGTTTATTTTCAGAATCTTTATAACTACAGTCGTTAAGAACGCAACCATTTTATATGTAAGTATACGACAATTTATAAAAACTGTTATCATCATAAAAGTTTATAGAGTAATTTCGTGTGCTTAGGATTTTTCATTCCTTCCTAAGCAACGAAAGCTTTTATAGACATTCGAATACCCAGTCGTTCCCTAAGTATATGATGGAGTGGAATTCCCTGCCGTAATCTGTGTTTCTTGGTAGCTAAGACCTTGGGGCTTTGAATCAAGAGTGAATAAGTTTCTTCTACATAGGTAAGCGTGCTGCCTCGTCGACCACATCATCACTTGCCATCAGGTGAGATTGTGGTCAAACGCAATTCTCTCATTAAAAAGATGTTCAGGCCAGATTATCCCGACGGGACAAAAAATAAGCACCCAAATAAAGCACACACAGAAAACGTCGAAGATATAGCCCGATGAGTTTCTACACAGTAGTAACCTCACAACGCCAACGTAGGCACGGCCGCCACACCAATTTACAAAGGAACAATGCAAAACCTGAGGTTAACAAATTAAATTTTCCGGACAGTTTAGAGCCTACTTCTGAACTGGGGCGTGAAATGTAAAATATAATTAGGGGCAGGCCGGTGAGAATCGTGGGCAGATTGTATTTGTTTTAACCCCTAACGTGTCGCACCCAAATTAACAGCGGGCTTTGTAAAAATATTCAGCTGCGACGTCAAAGTTAGTTTCGGCTTTGTGTTTTAGTGTTATTACATGGTCTACCTATATTCTGGTTTTTGGGGGCTGTTAGCGAGTGTCAGTTAAAGTGTTGGTGTTGACGCACTTGAAATAGGACCGAACTTATCACAGGTTACTTGGGATCGGCGCAACTCGTTTTTTTCTTCCATTCTGTCCTGTCAGCCGTCACGCTATGACTAACTCCCTTTTCTTTCATATCACTCCCCACAGCATCCATCCATCTTTTCTTTAGCCTCTCTCTCCCTCTCCATCCATTCACATTTATATTCACATTTTTTTTTAGTTAAGTACATGCGTTTCATCGCTCCTCTTTACATGACCATACCGGTTCTCTTTTAACTTTTCCGTCACTGGCACCTCTTTTAAACTTCCTCTGTTGTACTAGTTTCTCAGTTTATCCAGTCTCGTTTCTCCATCTCAATATTCTGATGTACGCTACATGCAGTTTATTTTCATCAGTCTTTTTCACATCCCAACATTCTGTTCCATACAGTACGGTACGTCTTATCACGGACTTAAGTATAGATTTACCCCTTTAACTTGAGGCGCATTCGTGGGTTGCAAGTTGTTCCAGTGCTCTGTCGCCATTTCATCCATACTAATAGAATCGAATTATTCTGGGACTAAAATAATGCGCAATTTTGCTATTTCTTGGACGTCAGCTTTTGCATCCAAAAGATGAATAGGCTAATCGGTTGTACTACAACGTCCGGTATTTCTTTTCGGACAGCAATTCCGCCAGTTTTGCTCTACTTGTACTACCTACCTCAAACTTTTGATAAGACGCTTGACCCCCAAAAGTTTGTAATGCGAAAGTCTGGTTTTATTTACCTTAATCTCAACGGACCTAAGAATGACGATAAAACTTTTAGAGAACTCAAACTGCCTACTAGCAACTTATTTACTTTTTTGTTTTGATAAAAAAGTGGTCTACCTGACCGTTGTTCTAAGATACTTCTACGTGTGTAGGTAAAACGTGAACTGAAGAAAGGTTAAATCGATCGTGATTTACAGTGATATAATCGTTATCCACCAACAACGAGACTCATGATGGCTGGATGGATATCAACTAATCTTTTATTTTTATTCTAAAAACCAACATCGTCATCACCCCCAAAGGTGTAAACAAAACTTCCATCCCTTGAAACTCACACCATTAAGCGTAGGAACAATATGACGTAAGAGGGTTCATTTGGGGCGAGTTAAGCCTTCCGACCTATTTCTCCCTTACAAGCTGCAATGATACTGCCGCAGACAACATGTGTAGGTACAGATGCTTCAGATCCTACATCCGTGACCCGGCTTACGCACACATATGAAACAAAAGTTCGTTCAGAATTTAAAGGTGAAATAAGGGGATTTCCATTGCGGTAAGATCTTTGGTTGTTGAATAAAGTCTCTACTTTACCGTCTGTGGTCCGACCTATTTTCGCTCAACAATCTACGTTGATTCCTGTGCTGTTCTCAGCAGATCCCTTTTTGTTCGTATCTTCAGATTGCAATTAGAGACCCAACTTATCTTCTTACTATTTTCGTTTCATTTATTCTTGGTCTTCACAAGAAACTAGGTGTTTTGATTAATTTGCTGATACGATGTAGTTGATCTTGTTTCTTTGATTGATACGAGAAAATTGAGGCTGCTTGGAAAAGGTCAATTCTATTTCGGTGTGCGAAAGTAATTATTTCGGGGCTTCTATATTTTTGGGAAAACCATGCCCTATTTAAGGGGAATCGAGAAATCTTATTTTAGATTAATTTATGTTTATTGTCGATTAGGGTTATATTTGCGTACATATTCCGGGGTTTGCCCGATTCGATTGTGATTCGAACGGTAACAAATAGGGCAGTAATTCCAAATCTGTATGACTAATGATAATAGACTGTTTTTTTTTTAAGGATAGGTTTGCGTTTAACCACATGTTCTGTTGGCAAACAGTGATGTGCTTGATGATTGTCCTTATTATTTTTCTAAATATATTTCAAGAAGTTCAGAAAAGATCTCTTAATACACTACACAAACTTGGTCCTTAAACTAAGTGAAACTTACAACGGCCGCGGCCTTCTGAATTGGATTCATAGAGCTTACGAGGATCTCCGTCTCTAATTTACATAGGAAGGCTTTTGTTCAAGTTCTTACATCCCCTTGTATATTCAATTGTAAGTTTTATTATTTCTCTGTATAAAAGATGGACTGTACCAGCCGGTCGTTATGTGAAGACAAGCATCTTCATTTTAAATACCTACTTAACTAACTTAATTTCCACATGTTTTTTGAAGAGTAATTGACAAGCTTATTATTTTTTTCAAATCATTACCAGAAGCTCAAAAACTGACAAAATGAATGAAAGAACCGGATACATCTGAACAGGGCCCCAAGTCTGCTATTTTTATAAATTCGTCATTCCAACACGATCCCATTGTCATTTTGCTATAAGTTCATAATCTGCTAAATTCATAATGGTCGATCATTGGTCGGTCAATGGTCTCGTAATAGAATCGCGGTTCTAAATATTCAATGTCTTTGAAAAGCAATGACTGCACAATAACGTTCTAATGGTAGGTCACTGATCGAAGGAACTGTCAAAATTTTAGCAGATTACCGCATACGTCTGTAATTCATATGTCATTATGTACGAGATTACCATTCTATGCCATTTCTTTCAATGGAGTGTCAGTGGTTGACCATTGGAAAGTCATAATGACGTTTTTATATTAGTAGATTACCAAACTTGTCAAAATCAACAATTATGAAATCAATGATAGACCATTCTGACACTATTGTAATAGCAGACTTGAGGCCCTGGAGCCATATGGCAAAGCCCAAAACAACCAGTTTTATAGCGAATGAAAGACCATACTAGAGGCCAGTGAGGCAGCCATTGTGAATTAAATTTAGTGCAACTGTCGCCATTTGTTACTTTTATCTCGAACTACCCTCCTTTTATTTGTGTATCGTTTCGCAACGAACCCTTATCGGTGTTACACTTTTGTTTCAGAAGGTTATCCAACTTGGACTGTTAAAGCTGTTTTAGTACTTTTTTGTATCAATTCGAGGGCTTCGATTTATGAGAGTATAACGATTAGGGGATGTTGAATTTAGATTAAATTGTTTGTTTTGATTGTCTTTCTGGTGAACGATAATACTTTTTTTTTTATTTTTTATTAGTGATGGGTTTGCTCTTGACTCTAGTCAATGTCAGATATGACAGAGACAAAGTCTACGATGGAGCGAGCTTACCCAGAAGGAGCCTGTTCACTCTAACTTTAATACAGAATTTTGTTGCAATAATTCTGATGGTGGTGGATTTATCTTAACAAACTAGTTTTTTTTTTTAACTGCTAAACCACGCTCAAAGTTCCGTCGGTATAGTTTGCCGGCATTTGATAATTCCTATGTATATTTCTAACCCGTGCATAAAAACGAAACTTTATCATCAACCCAACTTCATTTCCATTTCTATTTACCTAAGCAGGTAAACGCGAGAGTTGCAAACTTTAGTAGTACCATTTAAAAACTTATTTATTTCTTTGTTCCGAGTATTACGTTACTCAAAGGTATTTTCAATTTTATCCTAAGACATTCGCGAACTGTCGGCGATCCCCGTTGATTAATTAAGCGTTATTTATCGGATAGCCTCGTCGAAACTTCGCTCGTTTATATTAAAATTCGTAACAAGTTGGTAAGTCTAAAATTTTTGTTTGAGAACTTGTTTATCGATTCTGTCTGCAAGGTGACGTCGGTTTTGTTGAAGGCGCCATCGAGGCGTTTGTACACTATAGAAACTGTTTTTGTGTTTATTTATTGGGAAACTGAAAAAGGGTACCCTGTCTTCCTCGGGTTACGTAAGAGCAGACTTAGCTACTGTTTTAGGTGAATTTACGCCTACAAGATCGCGTCATACTGGTATCACTAGTATACGTAGAAAGGAGGATCCCTAGGTGTGATTTCGTCATTATACCTATGTTAAGCAGTGAAGGTCTATATCAAGTATCTAGTATCAAGCCAATATAGCTGTACCAGGTAAACCGAACCAGGTAATTTTCCTACTAGGTATTGTTTTAATTCTCCTGTCCTGCACGGTTTTACCAATAATTTGTGACTTGGTTAATGATGTATGTTTTTTGCGCTCAATTTAAATCTTAATCATATCAAAAGCGGCAACTAACGAGTTAACGATTTATTTCAGCTTCATTAGTAATAGGGCACAACTGATATCAGTCGATACAAGTAGAGTATCGAATTTATTGTATCTTAATTAGAATCTGTTAGCGCTATACTGTGTACATCATATCAAAGGCTGCGCTAATCCGGGCTTTGTAATTACTGTAATTATATTCTATGTGCGCGGGTATTATTATTATTACGGTCTAACCGAAACATGGGCTAATTCCGCTCTCCCTGGCATGACAGCATTGATTAAAATTGTTATTGTTTATAGTGCTTTTAGCTAGATATTATGTCCTGGGTGACTTTATGGTACTTATTTCGGATATATGCCAGTCACATGAGAGTACATAATAGAGCCGCAAATCTGGCTAAATGGCATCATTATCATCATAGCACTATGTAGACACACGACGAATAATGTTATGAAAACGAACTCCACAGAACGTAGACCCTTTAACGTCTTTATCACTGTTGAAAAATATGATAGACGAAGATATAAGTACCACTACCTGAATCTGGATGAGGCAAAACGGAGCAAAACCTGTGACCAACGTGGGATTTCTCCTGTATCGTAGGTGATGAGTGTGGTGACTACTGATGACTAAACTAGATCACACCAGAAAGCATACAGATCACTTTGGGGACAAAAAATCAACCACGCAGCATTACCAGAACTCTACCAACCCCCTGTACTTCTTAACCAACATACCATTTACCGTGCCAATACATCAACAGCATGTAACTTCCCATAATACTTCCATCTCTATCTGATTCTGAACCCAGCGACTTAACCCGTCAATATTTCTGAACCGTACTACTTCGGCAAGCCTCGGCAGGCGAGGCGTCGGCAAGCTTCGGCAATACATCTGTATTGTACCCTCGTTCACTTGTCAATTATTTGGAAAAAATATACCCGCTTCAGGTGACGTGGGTTGGTTAAGGCCAAGGGTAATGTATACGTGAATGTAATTGATGTGAGACTAATTATTGTTTCAGATTGCTTGCTCATTACACTTGGAACAGAAGAGAAGATTCATTAAAAGAAGCACAAGGAATGTTCAAGCCGAAGAAGCGGGAAAGTTGAAAAAACAACAACATGAGTTCGTAAGGAGACCTCGTGAGAGACGACAGGATGAGCTAAGTAATCGTAAAAAACTGGTGAAAGTGAAAGGAGTGAAGGGAGATATTAAATCTGCAGCGGGACTTCATATACTAACAATAATAACAACATAGTAATATCATCAATATCATCGGATTAGATATATCAAATGCGGTAAACCAATCCATCTAACGATTTAATCATAAACAAACCCTTTTGTATTTGTTGCATTCGTTCATAACAAACCGAAGTTCGACCAATACAAACTTTAATCCATTACTGGTTGGAAGTGGGACATACCAGAATGTAGTTGTGAATTTAAAATATTTTCTACGCTATACATTTCAGCGTTCAGCGTGGCAGTGCAAAAACGCTAGAACACTTTGTTATTGGTATCGGACATGTACCGGGTTCCCGGATCAACGTGAATGCTGGCAAAATGGTGAAATATCTAGGTGAAACCGATGAAACAACTGTGGAATAGAAAATAGGCGAACATTTCTTTTTTGGGTGCGGATACCACGACTCTGAGTAAAAATTGTGAAGAATAATACAGTAGGTAAACTGAACCGTTTCGGGTCGGGTTTCTAACCTTCCGCATAGCTGCCTACCGAAGAAAAACATTCATAAAAAGAAAGGTTAAGTTAAGGATCCTTTGGTCTATCTACTCGATCGTTTTTGTTCGTCCTCGACCTCGCGCCTTCCTTTTAGTTTTTAAGACGGTCTGTGAGTTACTTCATTGCTCTACTAGTTTCACGTCTAGGACTAAGTTTAATTAAAGTAGTTATTGACTATACAAAATTATGTTTCAATCTCATTTACGCTGATCATCATCATCATTCAAAATTTGACGTACTGTTTCCAACTCCACTGATCTGTTTCAATCATACTCTGCAAAAAAGAATTCTACATCGACAACCGTATCATAAGTTAGGATAGATTTACCGAACCGCAGTGATTCTCGTCAGGATCAGCCCTAGCAATCGTAGTGTTGAAACGCGCGGCGCGTTGTAACAATCACCGCCATCGCCTACTCATCAACTAACGTTCGTTCAATAAACGCTGCTTGTTTATTTGTCGTTCCTGTATATGTTTTAACATAGCTTAATTTTGTTACTACAACGTAAATATGACTTGATTTTGTTACTATAACGGACTCTTATCAAAAGGATTGGGCTCAGATTGCCAAGGATAGACTAAAATGGAAAGGGAGGCCTCTGCACAGTGGGACTTATAATAAAACTAGCTTTTGCCCGCGACTTCGTACGCGCATATCCCGTTGTCCCGTTCCCATAGGAATTTCTCCTTCCCGTATAGCCTATAGCCTTCCACATGAATGTGGCTATCATATAAAAAAAGAGTTCTCCAAATCAGACTGGTAGTTCCAGAGATTAGCGCGTTCAAACAAACTCTTCAGCTTTTTAGTTTATAGTAGGTATATAGATAATAACGTCGCGCGTCGGAAGATACGCCGTAAATCCGTAATACACAAGCCTGTAACTTACACTTACTAAAGTATGCGATTAGTTTGCATGCCGAAGTGATATTCGCCAATCAGAACAATGGCGTGCAATCTACTTGCATGCATACTTTTGTACGATTTACAGGCATGTTCATTACGGCCTTATTACTCCATTTTCAATGTTGGCTTTAGTTTTTCTAATTAATCATTTCTTCACCTAATCACACTGTTTTTTTTTTTTTTTTTTTATTTCTTTTAAATTTTAGGGACTTTTATAACGCACAGCGTATGTCAGTCCCATCGTACCCTAAGACAATTATTAAAAAACGAACGAGATCAATGGATCAGGGTCATGAATTCGAACAACTTTCTTGCATCATCGGAAGTCGGCTTACTTAATATTTGATGGAACGTACCTATATTGTTCTTGTTCAACTTCAAGACCCTGAACAACTTACTTCTATCAGCCTCATACTGAACACATTCCATTAGCAAGTGATGCATATCTTCTAAAACTCCACACACCTCACAGTTGGGAGAGGTTACCTTTTTCATCAAGAAAGCGAATTTGTTACATGGAAAATGTCCCGATCTGAGTCTGTGAGCTGTAACCACTAGTTTTCTACTTAGGTTAATATTTACAAACCAAGGTTTACGAGCAGGCTGACACTGTATGGTTTTATACCAAATTCCTTTTTCTAATGAAGTTCTGTCAAAGTATTCCTTCCACAGATCATAACAAACATTTTTAAATTTTGGTAATATTTCGGAATATTCAAGAGTAATATTGGTTTGTTTTCCGTGTTTGGCTGCATATTTGGCCAACATATCAGCCTGCTCGTTACCCCGTATTCCAATATGCGATGGGACCCATTGCAATCTCAGCTGAACACCTTTTTGAATGAGTTCGTCTATCTTATCTAGAATGACATAAGCTATCGAAGCACCTCTGAGGCCAGAGGCGCATCGAGCTATATGCTGTAGAGAACTTTTACTGTCAGTACAAATAACAGTATTTCTGTTTTGACAATTTATGACAAATGTCAATGCTTCTGAGATCGCAATGAGCTCCAACGTCATAATGGATGCTGGTTTACTTATTTTAAAACAGTTATTATTTAGGTTATCTACATCTTTACAGGGAATATAGTAAGCCGCTCCGCGACCTTCTACACTCTTCGACCCATCTGTGAATATAGTAAACCAACCATTATATTTTGTGTATAGTTCTTTAGTCACTTCGTGTTTTAGTAAACTGTAATCATAATTCCCCTTCGGTAACTTGACTGATTCCAAATTGCAGCGAATTATTTCGTTCACATTAATGTTCGTGACCCATGTTCTTAAGGTGAACATAAATAAAGGGTAAGAAGATGCTACCTCAATATCTTTAACCTCGTTAAATGCTGCAGCTATTATGGGAATAACCTTATTTCGCCAGTAACTATTTTGTCGAAGAGCATAGAATTCATCTAATAGGGCATTTGTTACATTATTTTCTATGGATTTGGCTTTAAGACAAAACTTATAAGCTAGATACTTTCTTCGTATGTACAGTGGAACCACACAAAGCTCACTCTCCATAACGTGTATCGGAGTGGATTTGATAAAACCTCCTATAACCCGTAAAGCTTGGTTTTGTAACTTATTCAACTTATCTAAGTGACACTTCGCACTAGCATCATATATGTAGCAACTATAATCTATCCGACTTCTAATTAGAGCTATATAAATATGTCTCAAATGTTGAGGGTGCAATCCCCAGGACCTACCCGCCAAAACTTTAAGTAAACTAAGGTTTCTTTGGACTTTTTCTACAGTAGAGTTAATATGCTTACTCCAGCGCAAGCATCTATCGAGCCACACACCTAAGTATTTGTAACTATCAACTGTATCTAAATTGCGACTATTTATTTTGAGTTCAACTTTTGACCTTCTAAAACCTCTGCTAAAAATACACACTTTAGATTTTGCGGCCGATAATTCTAATCCTAACTCGTCTAGCACATAGCACAATCTATCCAGCGCTGTTTGTAGTGCGCGTTGGGTTTCTTTTAAATTAATAGACGTTCGGTATAAGACAAAATCATCTGCGTATTGACACATAGTAACGTTTTGAATTTCTCGAAAGCACTTAATTGTGACTATGTTGAAAAGTAGGGGTGAAATTGGGTCTCCCTGTGCCAATCCTCTATCTGTATATCTTATAAAGAATTTACCTTTATCTGTTTCATCTCTAATCATAAGATGTCTCTCGCTCAAAAAATTCCATAAATATTGGCAAAACGTTTTTCCAATTCCTATCTCATCTAGAATATTTACCAGCACATCTATTAACACATTATTATATGCATTAGTAATGTCAACAAAACAGGCTACTGTTGGAGTTTTATGTGAAAACCCTGTGTAGATTTGAGCAACTAATTTAACTAAACAGTCTTGGCAAGATTGTCCCCTCCTAAACCCAGAGGTATACTGAGATAGCAACTTGTTTTTTTCAATATACCACTCAAGCCGCTTTGTCAGCATTGAATGGAAAATTTTGCAAATACAGGATATTAAAGAAATTGGTCTTAATTTAATGCTAGTATTATCTGGTGAGAATTTTGGTATTGGTGTGACCAATATATCCCGCCATTGTTTAGGAATAATCCCAGTCCTAAAAATAAGATTGTATAGATTTAGTAAATATTCTCTACTATCAGAAGATAAATGAAATATCAAAGAATATGTAATCCCATCAGCACCAGGAGCTGTGTCTTTTCGTTTAAAGCAGTTTAACATTTCTTGTAAAGTAAATTCGTCCTCTAGTACTGTATTATTTGATGTAAACTGCTGGTGTTTTGGGTAGACGTAATCAGGAGCAAGACTACGCAGGAGATCAACCTTGTGTTCATTTGAAACAGACGACCTTGGCGATGCACGTCCCTTAATCCATCCCATACGTTTCCACATTTCAGAACTAGATGTTTGTTCATTAACACTGCTGCAATAATTTTGCCAATCTTTTAGTTTCTCTTGACTAATGGCTTTTTTAGCAGCTTTTGTTTTTAGATCCAGTACACTTAGGTTATTCGGTGTGGGATTTTTCCTAAAACTTTTCAAGGCCAATCTACGTTGTGCTACCGAATGGGATAACGTGGGATTCCAATACGACTTTGGCCGAAAGCCATTTGTCGGATTATTACAAATTTTGATGAAAGGAATACATTCATCGGCGGCCTTATTTACTTGTTCTACAAAGTTGTCATACAGTGATTGTACATTGCTTGAAACAACAGTTTGCATTAAGTAGTTTCCTAGGATTTCGCTGTACTCTGACCATTTCGCTAGTTTGAAGTTCCGCTTTTTAACTATATCAAACGAGTTTAAGTTGCTATTATACTTGTACGAGATTTTTATAAACAAATGATCACTTCCTAAGTTTTCGTTTATAATCTTCCATTCCAGCAAAACTGATAAATCAGTAGATACAAATGTTACATCAGGAGATGTATTCTGTGCAACTCCATCAACCAAGGTCACTCTCGTCATACTACCATCATTAAGGGCAATAAACCCCGAGTCTAAAGCAGAGTCATACAATTGAATTCCTCGTGCGTCAGTTTTGGAAGACCAAGTTACATGGTGTCCATTAAAGTCTCCGGCAACAATACATTTGCTTGAAAAAAAAGAAAATATTTGTTCCCAGTCAGAAAGACAAGTACGAACCGAAGAAGGGCAATATATTAACACTATATTTTTAATTTCATTGCAATTTAAAAGTTTGACGCTCATAATTTCTATTCCAGGATTATTAATAATAGTGTTACACTGTTGCACTTTTATAGATTTATGTATTAAAATAGCTAGCCCACCATAACCATCCGACCTATCCTTTCTAAAAATATTGTATGTGCTTACATTTAAGTGTGTATCCGTTTCCAACCAAGTTTCAGTTATTAGTGCTATATGTACTTTTTCCTGTGCAAGTAAAAGTTCGAATTCGTTACGTTTAGGCAACA
Source organism: Melanchra persicariae (assembly GCA_947386135.1). Lineage (NCBI taxonomy): Eukaryota > Metazoa > Arthropoda > Insecta > Lepidoptera > Noctuidae > Melanchra > Melanchra persicariae. Next base: position 7,721,423 of record OX376652.1, on the reverse strand, counting down.
AACTACGTGCATTCCACTGTACAATATGAAGAGATAACATATTTCTATTATTATCGTTAGCCATTATTGAACATAAACATTATTTTTTTCCACACATCATCACTTCTAAACACATTAAGGAATAATTTACTACATAAATCAAACATAATTTTGCCTAATTCCTGTAGTTTCACGAGCCAACTATTATCTGAAAAACATATATCTTTAACTTTTTGATAAATACTAAAAAAATCTAGTTTAGAGCTTGTATTTACTGTCTCTGAAAGTCCTTCTTTTTCCGATTGTTTGTCTGTAGTTGCCGGTTGGGTATTGTAATTTTCTTTTTCTCTATTACTACTCATAAGACTAGTCTCAATATGTTTGTTCCTCGGTTCATATCTTTGTTGGTTAGTTTTCTTTCTTAAATTGTGTATTTCTGTCGTACTATTCGATGCAAAACTCGAACTTTGAATATTTGTATTTGCTGTTACCGCGTCCTTGTATGTTTTTCTTTGTGTATAGTTTGCATTTTCATTTTCTAAGCTTTCAAGATTCATATTTCTCTCTAAGTTTGTAGTTGTACTGTTAATTTGTCGAGTGCCGTTCTCTTTTAGATATAATTCCAATCCCTTTCTGTAGGTACAATTTTCTTTAGTCATAATATCTCTAATTCTTTTCTCTTTTAAAAAGTTAGGACATTTCTTGTACATGGCCATGTGTGGTCCTTTACAATTAACACATACATATTCATTTGTTTCACAGTTAGGATGTTGATTGCCACATTTGGGGCAAATTGTTTTATTAGTAGGGCATGATCTCGATAGGTGACCGAATTTCCAACATCTGGAACACTGCGACACTGGAAACGTGTAAGGTTCCACTTTAAACCTACAACCGTAGCCGTATACGTACGGTGGTAAAGTGGCACCTTTAAAACAAATTCTAACTGTTTCCGAATCAATCCATTCTCCATTCTCTGATAGTTTTTTAAGTCTTTTAACTGATACAATTTCGTTCTCACAACTAACATTTTCAAGAATTTCTTTCTCATCTGTTTCCAAATCTACTTGCCTCAGAGTCCCATAGCATAGACAAACTTCATCAGTCATCTGTATTCTGTAGCCTAACTTGGCAATATCTTCACAATTCATCAACTTACTAGCACTTTCTCTGTTTTGGAAATGAATTAAAACCCTGAATGCGCTTTTATACACCATTTTATTTATATTCGGGATATTATATGATCTTAACAATTTTGCCATTCCAAATTGTTTTGGCAGCGTCTCTTTTCCAGTCATACATATAATATGCTTCTCCTCTTCATTCTTATCACCTTCTGGCACCAAACTATTGTTTATCGAGTTTTTCCTGTTTGGTTTTTTATGTCCCCTAATTACTGTTACAAAATCATCTTCCTCCACAATTTCTTCGTCATCCTGCCGCACTCTCTTCGCTAAAACTCGTTGATTACATTCTTCTCTCTCCGTCATCTTCTCCACTAAGGTAGCATTAACTGGTTGTTCACTTTCTATAACTATGTCCTGCTCCATCGATTCATGATCACTTGAGTCACACAAACTCACATTATCACGTATTTCATCCATTTGAAATTAACATTATCATTAAGTGGGTAGACTTAGAAAACAAGCCGCGCGATAGTAATATTACAGTCCGACGTTCCAAACGCGTGCGTCCGACTCGGCTGCTCACGCGCACATGAATCACACTGTTGTCACTAACAAATTGTAGGTCATGTTACCTACTACATTTGTTTGTAGGTATCTCATTCATTTCCTTTACATCACCTGCGTCTCACTCCCATCCTCTTTCTCATTCAAATCATTGCAAGATAAACAATTTAAGATTTACAATTAAGAACCAGACGAATCTCATTGTTTTATATTTATAATCTTCACACTTCCACATTAAGACGTTGGGTGTTTGTTTAAAGGCGTCGCTCACACAATTAAGGAAAAGCGTGCACATGCTATCTACCTCTCTTAAGTCAAGTCAAATTAGTGTATGAGTGATGCTTTAGGTCTCTTGCAAATACTTATATTGGTTGCTGAAGTCCATCATCACGTGAAAATAATTGGGTACTTGGCTAAAAGAACAACAAAAGGGATGGTAGTACTGTGAGCTACAAAAGATCTTGCTTGTTGACGTCAATACATTTTCCTCATAGATACGGAAAACACTGCAGTAAAATGTCCCTTAGATTACTTTTACATTTTATTATACTTTTATGGTTTTCCCGCATCTTGTATTATAGAAAATTATTCCGGAAAACGAGGAAAAGTAATGCTTAATGTGAATTCCTATGAATAATGGTTACTTAATTATGCTAATTTAGATGAACTTTGTATTTATAATTTTCTAAGCTAACTACTCACTTGACATAAGAGGCAATTTAATATTTTTTTTTATATTACACAGCAGTGGTGTTTTAACTAATTGTAACTACGCTTCTAGTCTAGCACACACAAAGCAGTAGCAGCAATGTTATGAATATTGCAGATACCTCGACGTTAGATTCAATCAAAGCATTTAATGATACACAAACACTAGCTCTACAACACGCACATTCAATTAGTTAGCCAATAAATTTAATAGTCAGAAAATTAGTTTGAAATATGATCAGTACCCGAAACTCAATACCAGCGACCGCTTTGTCACACGAAACACAGCAATAGGCAAATTTGCACATCCCTAGATACTAATAAATGCGAAAGTAACTCTGTCTGTCTGTCTGTTACGCTTTTACGCTAAAAACCGGCTGAACGGATCGTCATGAAAGGCAGATAGCAGCAGCCTGGGATATGGAGAAAAACATATTTACGCGATAACCGACCTTCACGCGGGCGGAGCCTCTGGCAAAAGCTACTAATATATAAAACTCTTCCGTTACTGAGTGACTGACAGACAACGCACAGCAGAAACTACGAAGGTCGTAGAAAGCTGTTTGGCATGTAGGTTCCTTAGATAATGTAGGGGAGCACTAAGAGAGGATTTCCCGAAATCCAGGAAAAAAACAGGATATGCGCGTACGAAGTCGCGGGTAAAAGTTAGTACACCTATACGTAGAAAAGCACATATTATGTGGTAAACACAAATAAATGTATGGCTCTGCTAAGTGTTGACACATCCATAATCGTGCTACAGCAAGTGGCGGCTGGTTGTGTCACCATTGAGTATGGAGCAAGTTTACTGAATTTGGTTGTTTAACTTTAAACCCTAAGCCCTAAACTTGTGATTCTAGTGAACACCAGTAGATTGCAATGATTGTGTGAGAGTCGGCTTCCACCCATGATTATCAAATATTCCGTAGGGATTCATCAAGTCGTCCATTCCCGCTTTGACGGTTGTTTAATTAAATTCAGGCCTCGGTATAACGAAACAACACTACAACTACGACCTCCGCACCTCTTTGTTTCTTCAATTATTATAATTTCAAAGCGGAACCGCGTCATGAAAAGTTGAGTCTGTTTTGTATAGACTTGGTAACCAGTGGACTGATTCCTGTCTAACTTTTACGAATATTTATGAATGTTATTCACAACTGTAGTAGGTAGGTACTTAATTACGATATTTGGGAATGGGAGTAAATAATATAAAGACTGTTGTATTGAAACGTATTTATACAGAGACTCGTTTTCATTACTTTCAAAACAAAAATAACAAGGAAAATATAATACTTGGTTGTTAGTGGAGTGGAGCCCGCGAAGCTTCAAGTGGGTTCAATAAAAGAATGCCTTTGAGAAATGATAGGGCGTTTTACTAACGGTACCGGTTTAAAAAGCTGCACCAAATGCTGCGCAAGAGCACATGCCGCGTGGCCGCGCGCATGCGCTATGGCTCCAGCAGTCCACGCCCGCACGCATATGAGTCAGAGCGCGTTGACCCGCGACGCGGAGCGGACGCCTCCGACACATTAGATACCGCTTTAATAACACACTGCGATAATGTTACAACCGGTTCCACGTACATGGGACTGTATTATTATGATAATTGAAATGACTACTAGTACGGTTACTAGAGTGTAAACAAGATAACGGTCACATGGCTCGCACTATGTATAGTACGCAAATATTTGAAGTAAGTAAATATTTGAACGAGATTCATAAATGTTATTGTGTCTTGAATAATAATCATTTTTAGTCTGTTAAAGAATTTTCAATAGACGTCACGCATGTGTTAATGAAAATAAATGACGGATGACGAGTCCATTGTATCGAAATTTGACTTTCCCTTTTGCCCTCGTCATTTTCTAACCGGTAACAACTTTCAAAGGAGAAAATTGAATAGCGAGCCCGGGTATGGGTACAAAAACAAAGTTAAAATGCATTTATGACAAAAATGGTAAGTAACAAAATCTTTTGAAGTATTTCAAAACCAAGTTATAAGATGCAAGCAGAGAAAGTTTAAGAAAGCCAATGAGACGTGACTGAGGAATACGTGAGGACTCTAAATTACCTAGAAAGCAACACGGTAAAATTGGCTTAGACCTGAACAAGGAAACTAGATAGAAATTTCACTGATAAAGGAGGGGTTCCTGTAAACCCTGGATTGCATTCTATTACTCTTCTTCAGTCTTATTACATTAGTGAAACGAGTAGATATAAGTAAAGAGAGTTTTCCAAGAAAATATTTGCCGATGGAATGAAAGCGAATATTTTTATAACGAAAAACCGATTTATGCGGGATGAAAAATTTCATTTAGAAGGCAGTAATTTAGTTTTCTAGGTAACTGGAGAAATTGCGTCTCAAAAAATAAAAAATGTAGCGATAAAGGTCAAGAGTCCAATCTAAGCTTCATAAAGCGAGCGAGGAATTTCTTTCTACTTGACTCTAAATTATAATAGTTATTCTTTGTGCTCGTGAATGAATTGGAATATTTAATTATACATTAGCAAAGAAAAGACATGACGCTACTGTACAAAGCAAAATCTGTTTTCGAAGGTAATAGAAAAGCTAGACCAAAGGCAGACCGTATATTTATCGCTTTTTTAAATGAAATAGTACACTGTACATTTTTCTTTCTAATAAAAAACCCTCTCAAACAATTTCAGTTCCAAGTGAAAATTGTTACTTTATACAACGCTACAATACGGCCACAATAAAGAAATCTCGAAACGGTGACGTCTAAGTTTCTCAGTGAGCGGGGTTCTTATTTCACCTGAACTTTTTTACGATACAAGTTCGTAGAGTGCCTGTAGAAACTATTTTAAAACGACTTTTATACCACTATTAAAACTTTCCAAGGGTGTGTAATAAACGGTCGCCGGAAGACCGTGAGATTTTATGTCGCCAAGGATATTGTTCGGTATTTAATTTTACTGCGGGTATTTGAACATTTGTCTGGCTAAGAAGTGGAATGTGGCGAGTTGGCGACCAGTTTTTGTATTCAACAAATGTTTGAATACATATGGAAGGAATTTAATATATTTTAAGTATTTAAAGGTCTTTCAAGATTCATTGGGTTTGGATCCTAAACGGGCTTACAACCAAATGGATGTTGCTACTAAAACTAAACTGTCAAGTCATACTAGTAACAAGTTCCGTATGGTGTCCGGACGTAAAAGAATAGCACCAACCCATCACTTCCCGTGGGTGTCGTAAGAGGCGAGTAAGGGACAGAGAATGGGCAGCAGCATTCTCTGTAGGTAAATTGCTACAGCTACACTGCGATCGCCAATCCGCCTGCGTGGCGATTATGGCAAATCCCCCATTCGGGGGAGGCCTATGTCCAACAGTGGACGTCTATCGGCTGATATGATGATGATGATGATCAAGAGTCATACGTTATGTCTAGGGAACGAACAGGATCTGAGGAAACTCCACATGATGAAACAAGAAGCCTGTTATGGCATACCTATCTAATTAATGAATTAATTAGAATCTCATCTGATATCACTTCTGTTTAATACAAACAATTAACGACATATCGTGTTATGTTCATTTTTGATTAACGCTTTGTAACATACAACTAAGCAGTGTGGTAGAATGAAGAACAATAATGGTGACAAACCTGATAATATCTATAAAATTATAAACGCAGGTACATCATCATTATTGGCGAGATTTAAATAATAATAATAATAATAATAATAATAATTTATTTCTGAGTATATGGTACATTAGCTAACAATAAAAAGCTTTCTTTTAATTGAACACCGTAGACCGATTATGACCAACGATTAATTTCTCTGCATTATGAATTTCGTGCTGATTTTTGTTATTCCTTCCCGGGGCCTAACCACCAACTCTTAAAGCAGTATTACTTCAATATTACTTCCAGTGGGAAAGAGACGGAGCTATACAGGACGTATAGCTCCGTCTTTTTCCCTTTACTGGAAGTAATATTAAAATAATACTGCTTTAAGAGTTGGTGGTTTAGGCCCTGGTCAGTCTGGCTGGAATCAATATTTATCAATTCCCAAACCTTGGCCAAAACAAAAGTAAATTATCTGACAAAAAAAAACGAAACTCTTTATTCCTCTACTGCTGTCGCAGTCAATAAGGCTGGATAAAGGAGTCCTACTACTATTTATAGCTATATTACGCACTGGGTCATAGAACTGCCGGGATTCCAATCGCGACCTTTATTGACCCTAATAGCAGGCGTCGATTGAATCATAATAGTGCTCCATCGGTATAGAATATAGATCCTTTATTGAACAGATCTACTTTTATAGCGCCTGTAATAGATTTTAATTGGTATACTTCCGTTGTTTTTGTTTTTATTAGCATTTCGTAACATATAAATGTTCAATCCGACTTGCCTTTTTCAAGCTATGATGGGGTTGGATGCCAGTCTAACTTAATGCAGCTGAATACCAGTATTTTACTTGGAGCGCTTGCTTTTCTACCCACAGTACCCACCATATCCCAGTAACTGTTATCATATCACACTACACCCCTTTGTAAAACTGGCTGAATGACTTTCAGGCTACTGACTGTTTCAACATTTTTAAAAGACAGACGGGTGGGTCCATCAGCTTTTAGGCACGAAAGGGTCTCGTTTTTATGCATGGCAAATGACTTCTTCCGCTCTGACTAGAGCGAAAGAGAGTGTCAGACAATTGCTAACTAAAACCCATCCGTGTTCTTCCTTATGCCCTTTGCGTTCCAGGGCAACGGTGACTCTTTCGAACAAATTCCACAACACGAAATAGGTCATTTAAAATGGATAGTCAGCTATTCACGGACCGATCGCAGCAGGCGTTGCTTAACCTTGAAAGATCGAATCGGGCGACTGTTATTATTAAACCACGCATTACCCAAATACCCAATAAATTTTAAAGATGATAATGAAAGGCCAATCATCATATCAGCCGAAAGACCTCCACTGCTGGACATAGGCCTCCCCCAAGTGCTACAACAACCGATCCCGTGCGTCTCGCATCCTTCGGCTACCCGCGACCCTCCCCAAGTCATCGGTCCACCTAGTGGGAGGCCTTCGCTGCGTCTTCCGGTACGCGGTCACCACTCCAGAACTTTTCGGCTCCATCGAACATGTTCTGCATTCTTTTATATACCTATGCGAGGTATTTTCACATTTGATTCGTCCTTCCCTCTTTCTGTCTTTCACTTATCTGACGGTCGTTATTCACTTAAGGAACTTTTTTAAAAGCTTACGCATTGCGGAACACCAACTCTTTTCGTGCGCAGGCTGGAAATACCTTTTATAAGCATAATTTATATCGGCATAAAATTCCGGAATGTTTATTATCGAACTCAATTACGCTTTAAAAGCATTATAGAGCACATATTTCCGTTTTAAGTTTATTTGTGGGAAGTTACGATTCGGCGTAATAACTCAATCTACATAATATTTATCATGCGGACTTGATCCCGGCACTTTTTATAGTTTATTGGGAATTTTATACCGGAATTGAGCCGGATAAGATTTTCCATTGCTTTAGTAACATTTTATTTTGTTTTATGTTCTTTCTTGAACATCATATTATTTGTTATCATAATGTCTGGAAAATTGGACTCAAAATAATAAAAATGCTTCTTCAGTCTTTCAGTTGTTACAAATGTTGCATCTATCAGTATAAATCAGTACCTGAAACAAGAAAAAAAACATTATTAGTATTATTATTTTTAAGCGACAAATACTGGTCTTTTTAGAACTATGAACATCAAAAACAAAAGGACCGCGTTATACGCATTGCAGTAACACGTCAAAAAACAAGTTCTGCCTCTGTGGTCTGAATTCTGAAAGAACGAACATTTATTGAATAGTCACAGAAGCGGCGTCGGGGATGCCATTCATCCTCGCTGCAGTACGAGGAGCGCGGACCAAACGTACGCTCTACAGCGGTGCAGGTCATAAACTGATAAATACTGACGATATCGCCCCGAAATAAAATGTTATGACGGTAGTTTTAGAAATTGAAGTAGTTTCGACTTGGGTACTTGAGTTTTAAGGCTTTTAAATAAACGGGTTTGGAGTAGTGTCTGTAATAAGAGTTCTAAGTCAGTCGTGGTATGAAAATTTAAATACATTTAAATTAAGGAACCCACCAAAAACATTTCATGTAAAATGTTGCCAAGACGACCACATAAGGTATGCCCTGTGAAAAAGAAATCAGATCTCATGTAGAGCCAAGCTTCTGAATCTACACGGCCTAACTCTACCGAGTCTACCGACCCTAACTTCACAAATTCTACATATCAGTAAAAATGTATGGCTTCGCCGTTTCGCTACCGTCGTGGAGGTGATGCGAATATTTAGTTTCTCAAGTAAGTAACGAAACAGCCAAGCCATACAAGCGGACAACGAACCAGAACCACACAGTAACACTATTTTATAGTGTGGTTACACCTGAAATACTGTCTGAAAACGTTTCAAGGTGGTACATCCGTTAGACCGTTATTTTACGAAAAGTTCGAAAGAACTACTGCAGCCCTGGGGGTCTACTCTTATTCAACGAAAAACGAAGTTTCGATCGAAACTTCGCGTGTTTCCTACTACAGTTCCCTTCGTTCCCGAAGTTTCGTTCGCACGAAAACTGTTTGACATTTACGTTCTCTAAACCTATTCTAATTCATAAATGTTGCGAACGAAAATTTGAATTTGACAGATGATTGTTCGGAATATTAACCTCAAATTGACGAAACCAAAAGTGTTACCTTTTGGTTTTCGTTTGCCATTCTTTAGTGTGGATTTTGTTATTAATTTGGTTGAAATGGCTGCAAGAATGCTCTTAATCGAGGCTGCTCTACGTGAAGAACGTTTAGAGCGTAGAAGGAACCGACGTCGCCTGCGCAATCAACTAATATATATATAATATATATATATATCTCAATATATATATATTTAGATTCGTTAGACCTTACCCTATAACCTAGAACTTTACACAATAAAAAGTTTCTAGAACAAAAACTGCAAAATTTACATCATAACAAACTTTCACTATACATTTTCCTTAATATCTATAAAACTACAAGTCCTATCAACTTAATTCTTTTTGTAAAATAGGTTTTGGGTCGAGACCTTTATTTTGACACCAATTTCAAAACGATATCTCTACAAACAAAAAACCTCATTTTCAACTTACGTAATTTTTTCGTAACGTCAAAAATTCTACTTAAAAATTTCCTTACAAAATCTAAAAATACTATCATATTGGAGTCTTATTGGATCTAGCATGCACAAATAATACTTATAAAACTAATTAGACAATAATTAAACCTAAACTGCTATTTAAAATCTAGCAAATTCTAATGAGTTTCTTTCAAACTTTAAGACAACATTTCCCTATTCACATGGTCGCCCCTACCACTACTTGCGCCTAGGGACGTGGATGGGGTCTCGTCGCCGACAGTATATTTTAAGATATTTATTACAATTTTTTAAATCCAAAATAAAACTTGTGGAGACCCAAAATGCAGACTGCGACACAATACGACTTGAAACTTTCTGGCGGAATGTGTACCTATCGCGATTGAGAAAGTACTTGAGAAACAAACTGAAAACTAAATAGTGATTTTCAAATATTTAAAAAAAACATTTCGACGCGGCTCCGGCAGCTGAAATTGCATGGGGGCGCTTGAGATAAGCCCCTTTGACCCCCCCACAGTGGCAGATTCCTCAAATTCAGAGGACTCGATTCTAAACCCAACCCAAACTGAAAACTTTTTAAAGAATTCAAACAAAAAATCGTAAGTTGACATGTGATTAGATTGAGTGTGAATATACATACAATTTTGGTTGTCATATATTAAATCCATTTGGTGGCAAGAAATAGTACTCTTTAATTTAGTCTGTTAACAATGACCGTGAAAGGGTGTTTTATAGTGTCCCGGTTAATTTCACCAAAAATATAAAAATAAACTATTTAATTATTCTTTCTGCATCAATATTACAAGAAATATTTATTAAACCACATTTTAAATGTAAAATTTCAAAATAAATCAAAATAGTTTATAAATTTAAAGTTGAAGTAAAAACCGGAATTTACTTTAAATGACATCATAAAAGACCCACACAATATTTTTCATGTCATTCGTTCACGAAAATAGTCTATGGATCCGAACTTCGTCTGCGTGTCCGAAAACAAAACAGAGTAGGGTCACTAACGAAACTTCGTTTATATTTCGTTCGTTTACGAAGTTTCGTTTCAGAGAAAGAGAGTAGACCCCCTGGAATGCAAAGGGCATTCGGATGAACACGGGTGTGGGTTTTAGTCAGTAAGAATCTGTCACTCCCTTCCGCTCCGCCCAAAGCGTTCTACTGCTGCTGTCTTTTGACGGTTCATTTGTCAAAAATCTGTCAGCTCATTTATCAGAAACATTGCAGCAACATTTACACATACAGGGTGGAAATATGTCAAGGATATCTAGCAGGAAACTACTGTACACACAAATATTATTTTCCTTGTAAGTTAACCTGTAATAAATAATACCTAGTACTTATCATTTCTTTACAACTTTTACAGTTTTACAATAATGGAGGTCTTTTCGGTCTTTCGCTTGTGACATGAACCGATGGACCTAGCGAAGTATCACATTGGAAGTAGACAACTTTATCTATGTATGTGCGGACTATACTTGGTGAGCGGTTGCGGACAATGAACCAAACGCTAATGTCATTTTTACGCCTCGCCACCATTAGCCTCGCTTTGCTTCGCCTCGTCTCGCCTCGTCCTGCTTCGCCGAGGCATTGAAAGGCTTTCTCGTTGGACTAACACTTTGTTGTCGCTGATGCAATGCCTAAAATATTTATTTATAGATGAAAGTAACGCTGTTATCTGTAGTGAAAGTGTGCATTTGAAAATAAGATTTTGTTATGTCTATGGTTTGACTAGGTTTTGTCAGCGGCGTCGCTTGCGTAAAGGTTGAAAAAATCTACGGGAATGGAATTACTTCTGCGATAAAACCGTATCGTATGTCCTAATACAGTCCATTTCATCCACAACTGTTCGGACGTTGACATCCAAACATACCCCTACAGAATTTCACATTTATAACTCTGGTAGGATAAGTATGATTGTCATTATCGTTACAACAATAATTTACACAAGTGGACTGTAATAAATGAAGATTAATTTAAATTGCTCAATTTGACTGCACATAAATCTAGACTCAGCGGCACACGTAACAGTATGTCACCCTAGGTATTGAAATTATAATGGGCAGTACAAATTGCTTAACTTCTTGAATTATCACCTGTGCGTCTAATTTTACATTAGTATTATTTTTATTAGTTACTTACATACTTCTTTAGCAGCGTCTAATTTAAACTCATACTTTTGAGTACAATAGAAGTGGTATTTTGAATCTAAAACAAATCACAATAAAAAAAGTCAAAGCATTTATTTCAATTAGACCATTTACAGGCACTTTTGAATTGTCAAGGTCGGTCGGTCAAAAAAAAAGATGAAGCTATTTGCACGTTCCAAAGCGTAGATCTCTATGGAGAAGAACGTGCAAGAAACTCCACGGACACTCTTTTAAAAATAAGTTTTTGTTACAAAATTATGGTTACATCATTCATATTGAAATTATACATATATGTGAGAACGATGTAAAAGACGTGCAGGATAGTCCGGAGTAAAAAAGAAACAATTCAAAGAAATAATTAAAATAGACCATGGCAGCCGAGAGATGACCAGTCTCAGCTGACGGCGCCCGTTCACGAACATGACGCATACGCTAGCACCATTCGGCTCGACCATTTTTAAGGGAGCCAAATGATCCAACGCAAACGCCACCATCAGCCAGACTTTTGAGTGAGCATGACATCCCAATCGCCAGGGTACATTCAAGTCAAAGACCTACCCAAAATGATCATTATAGTTTAAATTTGAGGGACCTACATAGTACTCACACATGTGCCGTTAATGCATGAAATTATACAATGCTAAATAAATTGAGTCTATACAATAAAAAAAAAAAATATAGCATTCTTACAATCTTCATCCGGTCCAACAATATTTCCAAATGCTAACAGATTACTTTGTGCGCCCTAATGGCTGTGGAGCAGGACCAGCATTGAGCCAAGCATTTTTATCTTCAATATACTCCCCTAACTTATAATATGCTTGCCTGCATAGTGTGCGTTTAATACAAGATTTAAATTTAGTCTCATTTAGTTCTAATATATGGGGAGGTATTTTATTATAACATTTTAAACAGTACCCCATAAAAGATGAGGCTACTTTAGCCAGTCTGAAACCTGGTTGAACTAATTGGTCCCTATTTCGAGTACCATAATTATGTCTGTCGCCTCTTTTACTAAAAAGATGTAAATTCTTTCTAACATACATGATGTTTTCGTAAATGTATTGACAAGGTACCGTCATGATGTTAATATTCTTAAACAGTTCCCTTAAAGAATCGCGCCGGCCGAGTTTGTATACGGCTTTAATGGCTCTTTTCTGCAGAATAAAAATAGACTCGATGTCTGCAGCCCGTCCCCATAGTAGTATACCGTAAGACATGATACTGTGAAAGTAACTAAAATAGACCAGTCTCGCGGTATCTACATCCGTAAATTGGCGGATTTTCCTGACAGCATATGCTGCTGAACTTAGCCGTCCTGCAAGAGATGTTAAATGAGGACCCCATTGTAGCCTTGAGTCAAGAGTAATTCCCAGGAAAACCGTTTTATCGACGAATTCAAGTTTTTCCCCGTTCAATACTATGTCACAATCACTGCCTCTGACATTTGGTAAGGCAAATCTTATGCATTTCGTTTTCTTTTCATTTAGAACTAAATTATTGGCAGTAAACCAATTTTGGACTTGCATTAGGGCGTTATTTATGACGTCAAGATTATTGGTTCGTCTATTTATCTTAAAAATCAAAGAGGTATCGTCGGCAAACAACACCATATCAAGTTTTTGTTGCAATAAATGGGGCAAATCATTTATATATACTAAAAATAAAAAAGGACCTAAAATTGAGCCCTGGGGAACCCCCATTTTCACATTTAATCCCGACGAATTGACACCGTTTACTTGAACTAACTGCTGTCTATCATTTAAATAAGATTTAACAAGGCTTAAAGCTGTTTTGCCCAGCCCGTAATGCCCAAGTTTCAGAAGTAATGTTTCGTGATTTACACAATCAAACGCCTTAGATAGGTCACAGAAGATGCCTATGGCATCTTGTGCCTCTTCCCACGCATTAAAGATGTGCTTCAATAAGGTAACACCAGCGTCAGTCGTGCAACGTCCTCTGGTGAAACCATACTGTTTATCATGCAAGATGTTATTGGTGTTAAAATGATAAAGCATCTGATTAAGCATCACTTTTTCAAATACCTTGCTGAACACTGGCAACACGGATACTGGTCTATAATTGTTTGTGTCTTTACTATCCCCGGATTTGAAAAGTGGTATCACCTTACTGAATTTCATTAGGTCCGGAAAGACACCTTGATCGACACACAAATTAAATATTAAAGCTAAGTAAGGCGCTATAGTTTCAATAATTGAGGTACACACTTTGATAGACAATCCCCATAAATCCTCGGTCAATTTAACCTTGATTTGTTTGAAAGCTTTCATTACTGTTATGGGGTTTATATGCTTGAAATTAAATTCAGTCGGGCAGGCTGAAACATTTGCCTGTAACAAATCAAAAGCAAGCGAAGGTGACGAATTCAAGGCTTCAGTAGTTTTAATTGGAATACTGGTAAAGAAATTTACAAATTCTTGAGCAACTTGTTGGTTATCGCTAATAAGACCCTGAGTGGTCTCCAATGTGTAATCAGTGTTATGTCTTTTGTTCCTGTTTGTTTCATTATTTATAATTTTCCAAACAGTCTTTATTTTATTGTCTGCTGTTTTCACCTTATTGCTTATGTAAAAAGCCTGAGCTACCTTACAAGTATTTTTATAAATTTTTGAGTAGGTAGCTACATACTTATTAAAAGTTTCAGTGTTAATATAAGGCTTAAGGCCATATAGTTCATAAAGTCTATCTCGACTTTTTCTGAGTCCTTTAGTCGCCCAGTCACTAAATAAAAACTTAGGGCAAATAGTTTTAGTTATTTTTTTAAAAGTGTTATTGAACTCAGTTTGGACAACAGAAAAAAATTCTTTATATAAAATATTACCATTGTTCATTGTGAAGCCCTGACTACTTAACTTGCTGCCTAAAGTGCTGTTAAATTTGTTTAATTTACCGGCTGTTATTGGTCTTGTTTGTATCTGCACTTTTTGTAATGGTATGGTAGACTCAAAAGTTACCGTTAGCCCACTGTGATCAGAAGGGACACAATTTACAATGGCTTTTTTTAAGTAGTTGCAGCAACAAAAAACATTATCAATGCATGTAGCAGTCGTTGCCGTTGATCGGGTTGGTTCTATGAACACATTTGATAAATTGAATGACTTAAAGAGATTTAAAAAGCGACTGCTATCTGAATTACTTTCTAAAATATTTATATTGAAATCTCCACAGACAATCAAAAGTTTATTACCAGTTGCAAGTTTTGTCAAAACATCTTCCATCACTGACTCAAAAACAGAATAGTTTTGATAATTAGGGGGTCTGTAAACGCACACTATGACATGCTTATCTAGCTCAACACAGGACAGTTCAATGTTATGTTCAACCGACAGTTCAATTATATCTTTTCGAGTTTTAAATTTTATAGACCGTTTTATTAAAATAAGTGATCTTTACAGGTGGCAACGACGGCTCTTTTTTAACCGACTTCTAAAAAAAAGAGGAGGTTTTCAATTCGGTTGTTTTTCTTTTTTTTATGTTTCTTACCTCATAACTCCGTCATTTATGAACTGACTTGAAAAAATATTCTTTTATGTCAAAGGATATAGCTACTTTCCGATAGTTGTGGTTTGGTTTTTATAAATTATAAAGTACCTATCAAAAAGAGTACTCTTTCTACTATACGTTAGATGAGAACGAACTGCTTTCACACAATATTTTAACCATCACATCCTAACTTATAATATTCATATACAAACAAACTCATTCATCAGATGCTTTATAATGAAATGCATAAATGACTTTGTTTATGTGCTTGCTATCCACCAATCTTCAATTGCTAAACAGATTTTGATGAATTTTGGCACAGAGATAGATGGAACTCTGGAGATGGTTATAGGCTTTTTGCGGATATCTATGTACGTTAACGCGGGCGTAACCGTCGGCAAACTATTATTCGATTAAACATTTCAGTAGTTTTTGTGAATTAGTGTCATTTTCTTAATTAGTGCCCCCTAAAGTACATTTCCCTAATAAATATCCCTTCGTTGATACCCGAACAATTTATGAACCGTTTTCCATTACTAGAGAACGTATATACAGGGTGTCCCAAAACTCAACGTCAAGCCGAAACGGGGTGACAGGATTGATCATAACCATCACGAGAAAAATCTGAAAAAAAATCTATCCCATGCAGTTTAAAAATTATGGGCGTTTTAAGAAAAACCTAGAAATTTGATCAAACTGTACCATTTTTCGGTTATTGTGGTTATTCTTTTTTATTTTTGTTCATTTGAACTTTGGAAACGTAATCCTAAATAACATTTCTAGAATCCCAATAAAAAATAATGATACAATTGCCTCAAGTTTCCGAGAATTGAGACTATTTGTTAAACTACGAATTTAAAATTTTCAAGATTCGTCGACTTTGACAGGCACTCTAGTACATTTTTTTTATAGGAGGGCCCTCCTATAAAAAAAATTTACTAGAGTGCCTTGGCAAGTGGCATTAAAAGTTGGCGCATTTAATCAGAATTCTAAAATGGTACAATACTTGTTAGTTCCATACAATAGAAAAGAGTAAAAAAATTAAAACCTCAAGTAACCCGATTTTTGCTATCTCATTTTACTCAGTTAAAATGTTTTTAATTCACACAAGCTCTAGGTAGGTTCTTAATTTTAAGACAAAATGATGAGAGAGATGGATAATGGGTATGTTCGCCATGAGTGAGCGAGACAGATAGTGACGCCACTTTTACCAAAGTGAAAAAAAGTTAGTAAAATTAGTAAAATAATTAGGTTTGTTGGAATAAAAGTCAGATGATAGAGAAATAACGTTTTTTATTAAAATAAATGTTCAAATTGTTTACCATCAGCCTCAATACAAGCCCTACATCTTCTTAAAAAAGATCTACTTATTAGTCGGGCATATCTTCGAGAGTTGATCGCCTCAGCTGCTTGAGAAATGCGTTCACGCAGGTCGGCTACGTTCTCAATGGGCTTTGAGTAAACTTTTTCTTTGAGAACTCCCCAATAGAAAAAATCCAGGGGATTTAAATCTGGTGAACGGGCGGGCCACGAGATAGTGCCCGAACGTCCAATCCACCTTCCCGGATATTCCTGGTCAAGGAAATCTCTTACTTGCACTGCGAAATGCGCTGGGCAGCCATCTTGTTGAAACCACATGTCGCGAAGATCTGCTAGTGGTACGTCCTCTAACAGGGTTGGTAAATCTTCTCTTAAAAAATGTAGGTAATTAGTTCCATTCAAGTTCTCAGGCAGTTCAATAGGCCCAATAATTTTACCGTTTAAAATTCCGGTCCACAGGTTTACTTTAAAACGATACTGGGATCTATCTTCTCGCATTAAATGTGGATTCTCCACATGCCACTCGTGATAATTGTGCAAGTTCATGTAACCATCTTTTTTAAATGTCGATTCATCTGACCAGAGAATTTTTTGGATGAATTGGGGATTCTCATTATGCCTCTGTAGCATTGTTCTACAAAAAGAAATCCTTTCCTGATAATCTCGAGGTAGAAGACTTTGAACTCGTTGTACGTGAAACGGATGCATTTCGGCTCTTTGTAAAATACGATGAGCAGTGCTTTTCGGTATTCCCGTTCTTTCTTCAATTCCACGTACGGAAATACTTCGGTCACGTGCGACCTCTTGCAATACTTCTTCCTGGAAAGGAAACACAGGTCTACCTCCAGCCTGTATTTGATTCGGGAAATGGCCGCCCTCTGTGAGTGAACGGTGCACATTAACAAACACGCGGTGATCCGGGTAGCGCTCTAAATTTGGATATCTTTCACGATAAAGTCTAGCGGCAGCACTTGCGTTGCATCTGCATTCCCCATAAATGAGGTGCATGTTCGCATATTCTTGTGAAGTGTAGCGCGTAGGCATGGTAGATAAAAAGGATGCCAACACAAAAGTCCAGAGAGAAGCCAAAGTTGCCGGTATGTTATCAACAAGTCCAATTCACAAAGATTCAAGTCCAAAAAGAGAAGCCAAAGTTGTCAGTACTAAATCAACACAAGCGAATACGAACGTGCGCAGTAGACGAATGAGCGAAACGTACTAACTGGTTGGTGTCGGACTGGTAGCGTAGCCATTTGCTTGGCTGAAACTAGTGCGAATGAAACAGATAGATGCCATAGCATCTATCTGTTTCATTCGCACTCGTTTAAACGACGCATCTCCGTCTCAATGCGTGGCGTCACTATCTGTCTCGCTCACTCATGGCAAACATACCCATTATCCATCTCTCTCATCATTTTGCCTTAAAATTAAGAACCTACCTAGAGCTTGTGCGAATTAAAAACATTTTAACTGAGTAAAATCTGATAGCAAAAATCGGGTTACTTGAGGTTTTAATTTTTTTACTCTTTTCTATTGTATGGAACTAACAAGTATTGTACCATTTTAGAATTCTGATTAAATGCGCCAACTTTTAATGCTACTTGCCAAGGCACTCTAGTACATTTTTTTTATAGGAGGGCCTGTCAAAGTCGACGAATCTTGAAAATTTTAAATTCGTAGTTTAACAAATAGTCTCAATTCTCGGGAACTTAAGGCAATGGTGTCATTATTTTTTATTGGGATTCTAGAAATGTTATTTAGGATTACGTTTCTAAAGTTCAAATGAACAAAAATAAAAAATAATAACCACAATAACCGAAAAATGGTACAGTTTGATCAAATTTCTAGGTTTTTCTTAAAATGCCCATAATTTTCAAACTGCATGGGATAGATTTTTTTTCAGATTTTTCTCGTGATGGTTATGATCAATCCTGTCACCCCGTTTCGGCTTGACGTTGAGTTTTGGGACACCCTGTATACGATAGAAGTCGATTCACAGCAGTTTTTTCTTTATTCCTGTTTTTGATATTGAGAACGTCAACAAATGTATGTGGGCCAATGACCGTTATTACACATTTATCTGGTGTCTACCATAGTACCATTAACAAAGTTAGGCATTTAATTCCGTAGGTACAGTCAAGCAAATGCACAGCTATCTACCGCACATACAATAGATTAGGTCGGCGCCGGCTGGGCTTATCTTACCAGGCTGGTGATATATTCGCGCACATGATGCATGGTGATACGAGATGCAACGTTGGGCTACTGACTCACAAACTATTGTGATATTATTTGCATACTCGAATTAGGGTGCCGAGGAAGCTTCAGATAACGATGTTTTAGTTGTTATTTTAACTGTATGCTACTACAGATATCAATGATGATTCATCTAAGTGCCGCTAACATTTAATAAATTATTTAACTGATGAATAGTTGAGGCCAGACGCCAACTAACACTGAAAAGCTATACGGTCCTACGTACTACGTATAGTGCCTGCATTATTAACGCCGGACCAATATGTAGACTTCAGAGTCCACGAACTCAAGAGTTCGTGGAAAACCAGAGTCATAGAGCATTCTCTATTGATATAAATTCTGTCAGTATAGCATGCTTCTCAATGATGCTTTTCACTATAAGATTCTTCTAAGTCGAGAAACAAAAGTGACACGTCATGTACATGAGCGTTTCAGTTAGGCTGCGTTTCCACCAGAGATGTGCGATGATGCGTTGCGAGGGATGTGTTTTATGCACCAATAGAATCGCTTGCGCTAAGCGAGGCCAGGTAAATGAAGCAATGCTATTGGTTCATAACAAACATATCCCTCGCTACGCATCCTCGCACATCTCTGGTGGAAACGCAGCCTTATACTGTAAAATATGTAAAAGGAGAAACTGTTCTTCAGTCTGCGACAAACGCCTGCAAACGACTAATATAGAACAAAAGAAATCCTTGTGTCCCCCACAAGGCAAGTAGAGAGCTATTTTCTTTTTCACTACAGACTCTTGAATACTCTATTGGACAAAAGAAACGGATTGTTTCGAATTCAATTGAGAATAACATTCTAGGAATAAGGTGATGTAAAAAGAAAATAATTCCTAGAATATCACGTTAGTGAAACGAGAATGCTCTTGGCGTTGTGATTTTCCACTTGAGTTCTGGGAAAAGCTCTGATTCGTACATTTTTCAAAGAGAAATTGTCGTTGCAGTCGAAGTTCACTTACATATTGATCCTCTTTCGAACATGGGCTAACCTCTTTAAAGTATCACTACACTGGGTATGCTATTACAAAAAAAATACCGGCCAAGTGCGAGTCGGACTCCTGTGCAAAGGGTTCGGAACGAATAATAAATTTTAAATTCTAAATAAAAATCAAAGCATATACGGTACTTATTTCAATTAAACCACTACTAGAGAAAATCACATTACAGACACATTTAGGCAGTTTTGAATAGTGAAGGAGTGTGTGAGTGACTGGTTATCAGAAAGACGAAGCTTCATGCACTTTACAAAGCGTAGACGTCTATGGAAAACAACGTGTAAGAAATATCAACCAAAAATCTTCGTCTCATTCTATTCTACACGAACAACTCCCTCAACTCCAACATATCTATGTAACGAAGAGAGTCATACGTATAGTAACAGAGTTTCGAAAAAGTTTATATAAAACGCGCAATACATTCGAACTCCTACATCAGTGGCAGCCTGGCTGCATGCGGGGACATTGTCTTCGGTTCACTTCCCGCCTCATACATTCGTAGTATTAATACATTTGTAGGCTCGTACCCACTACTGTTATGTCCGTTGAACTGGCTGGCAACATGTTGTGTCTATGTGTGGGTGAATGCAGTCTGTAGGTACAAGTCGTACGTGATTCGGAGTTTATAGATCGAATCAGCGTGAGAGTCAAAGAACGCTGGCTGCACTGAGAAAGTTAAATGAATTTCCATTAGTTTACTGTCAGTCTAGTCACTGTAAATGCTTAACAAATCTAGATTTTGCTGACGCTATAACGGGTTATAATCAGAAATAATAAGAAGTCTCCACTGTAAAACTACTTTTACCCATAGAACATTTCTAATCACAACGAAGGTCTTCTTCCTTGTCATTGCAAGGAATATGCACAAACATCTAGTCCCAGTCCCATTAAGTATTCCTTTCAATAGTCTGGTAGGCAGGCAGACACAGTTTCACGTGCCTATTGTGTCAAGTTCCACATTCATAGCAACAGGACAGGACAGTGACCGGCGTCGGGTTCCGGAGTACCCAGCCCAGTGAACACGGTTGCGATAACGCAACGTGTCGTAGCGACGTTACTGTGACCACGTCTGGACACGACTTTAAAAGCGAGTACGATGGACTGGGGAGTTGAGCAAACTTTCTTGATGTGATTCGAAAGAAGAGATAAGGACTTTCTGATTCTAGTTCCCACGCTAGTAGTTCTCTCATATCGAATGTCGTTCACACACACGAAACTTACATGAAATCACGCAATAACGACTATAAAAATGTCATCGATATTTAATATTGAAAGCTCTCCCTTAAATAAAAAGCGAACACCAATAAAAAACTAATATCACCGAACAAAAATCTAATAAAACGCTGAAATATTTCATTGCCGAAGCAAAATGCAATTTCGTACATAAAACTACATGGTTCGCTGTCCATTAGTAAAATTGCATGTAGTTTAATCATAACATGGAATATTGGCATACCTAGCCTAGCCTAGCATAGTAAGATTAAAAATCGATTTTCTAATGCGTTTATTTTTAACAGAGGTATTCGAGGCGTGTGTGAAAGCGTCATTATACGAGTATGGATCAGACGAAATTGAAAGGGTGGCGGGACTTCAGTATAGACTGCACAGTCTACTGGACACTGGCGACGCGACGAGACGTGGCAACGATAACGCGACAATAACATGTCACTGGCGACGTCTGAACACAGAGTAATTCGATCAAGATTCAAGAGAGTGTGAAAACGTGTGTTGAAAGACTGAAAAGCGTTGAAGTTTATATTTTTTTTTGTTTAAGAAGGCTTTTATCAACTTGACGAAACACATAACTTACTATTAGCAATTTTCAAGATGAGTCAAAGGAAGTAAGAGTAATAACTCATTAATTTTACCATCAAATATAACTATGACACTATCATACATTAATCACAGATTACCTTCCAATGAGATCAGATCTTAATTCAAGACAAGAAATATTAATCGATGAATGATCATTTTTATGGCTCCGTAGAGCCCCAAACACGAGTATCACGCTGTATTCAATATTCGCCGACAACCATTGCTGACAGTCTGACACGATACAAAACGTCCATATTAATTTGCGTCATCGTCACCCAGGGAGAGAGAACTCCTAGCTTTTATCATGGTGAGGTCCTATCACGAATTCCGGAGACCGAAATTCAATCAACGACGTTTTGGACGCAAATTCTGGCACGGATAGTGTCGACACTAGTAAATACTAGGATTTTGGCATGCTAGTATAGCTAGCTATTCTAAAACTCCCTATCTATAGTAACTGCAATGTGGTCTACATTGGAGCAACTCAGGTAGATACTCTTTGTCATAATTGAGAACATCTCGTTAGAAGCTTCATTAACTTTATCAAAACAAAAACTAAGATTAGCAAAGATCTTTTAACTTTCAATCCGAACGCTGCTGTCTGAAAGTTCATTAAAACTTTAATTAACTCTTAACTTACTGCACCTGACTTAATCCACATCTTGATTTTAAGCCAATCAGTATAGTATCTTACGTACTCCATCTTTTAATCATCGTTTTCTGCCTTTGTCCCTGTTTATTTCTGTTGAAGTTGAAACTGAATGTCCCTACTTTTTCCTCTTATCTTCATCTAAGTGTTGTGTATATTTTCTGTACATAGTGCCCTGTGCACTATGTCCATCACCACTATCATCTTTCACACATAACTTCCACTGTTTCTTTGACATTCATAATCGTACTTCTCATTCACGAAATGAAGGGATACCCTGAAATCCAGTCGATTTTTTCGGCCGTCACCTCTGGTGCATTGATGGCTGGTGGGGATATAGGTAAGATCGATGACTAAAAGTTCTCCAATAAGCTTTTGATTTTATTGCACTTGATGATAAACCTACATCGCACATCTACATCGTACTTTTTCAGTTCCCCTCTTTTTCTTTCCAAACCTCTCTTTTAGCCGTTATTTGTCTTCCTTCCCGTTTCTGGCTATATCATCTTCCGCCGTACTTTGTATGCATCTTTCTTTTTCTTCTCGTATGAATAGCGTCATTTGTTAACCAATACTTTCCTCATGGATTCACATCACTTTCAATGACAATTGACAACGTGTTACGTCAAAATTCAAAATATCTAAATGTCTCACCCTCGATCCAGGGCATTTCATCGGCGTCCCCAACAGTAGGTGAATTTAATTACAATTTGCGAACGATAAATCGCCCCAGGGAAGCGACGCGGCAAACAGACTATGTACTGTTTCATTATTACATTGAGCTCTGGGGTATTTGTGGGGTGGAAGCGTAGAACAAAAATTAGTAGACACGCCGCCATGTTCATTTGAATTTTTTTCGAATTTGAAGTTTATTCCGATTTAAGACTGTGGATTCCTTTGCGCAAGGGCTTCAAGGGTTATTTTATCATACACTTCTGGACACATCTATTGGCCCACCTTAGAGTTTAGGTTTCGATGGCCCCTACCGAAATATGATTGCTAGATTGAACAAAAACTGTTGATGCAGTTTTAAACCTGATACATTTTACCATCTTTTTCGATCGTATTGTTTTAAATTTGAATTCAGAATACCATACGACATGGAGCTACGCCTAACAAGTCGGATATGCGCCTTGTTAAAGGCAATTGATTTTTGAATAAAAAACATGTTTTATCAAATAAAGGTTTAATTTAATAACGCGTGTTGCCCCCATGGGCATCTACCACAGCTCTTACGATTAGGCATAGAGTTTATCAACCGCTCTATGAAGTTTTGAGGGATCATCTCCCATTCCTCTTCTATGGCAGTTTTCAACTCCTGCATCGTCTGGGCAACTGGCTGATGAGCCCTAACACGTCTTTTCAGCTCGTCCCACATGTGCTCAATGGGGTTCATGTCTGGGCTTCTGGCTGGCCAGTCCATAACTGTGATGTTCACATCCCGAAGATATTCCCTGACGATGCCGGCCGCATGGGCTCTTGCATTATCATGCATAAAAAGTAAATTTGGGCCCACATAGTCCGCGTATGGTATCACGTGAGGTTCTAAGCACTCACGAATGTACCTTTCAGCATTTAATGTTGGCAGCCGTGGTCCTGTAACAACCTCAAGTTGAGTTTTGCCGCTCGCGGATATACCGCCCCAGACAGTCCATGAGCCACCGCCATAAGCAACCCTCTCTTCAAAGCAGCATTGTGCGAAACGCTCTCCCTTACGTCGGTAGACCTTCTTCCTTCCATCATTGCCATGTAACACAATTTTAGACTCATCAGAAAAGAGTACACGGCTCCAATCTTGCTGTGTCCAATTTAAATGACTGCGTGCGAAATGAAGGCGCGCTGTTCGGTGGGCTCGCGTTAGTTTGGGCCCATTAGCTGGCTTGTGTGGTACCATATCGCGTTCTTTTAACCTTCTCCGAACAGTTCGAGCGCTCACAGATACTCCGTGGAAGTCGCGAAGTTGGTTTTGTATCTCAATGGAGGTAAGGTGACGATTTCTCAAGCTGGTCGTCACGATGAATCGATCCTGCCTTTCAGTTGTGACCCGAGATCGTGGCCTTCCTTGGCGACGAACAAAGCCGCCAGTCTCTAGGTACCTCCGATAAACATTTCGGACCGCAGATCGACTTAAATTAAGTTGAGCACTCACGTTTCTTTGGCTGTGTCCGGCCTGAATAAGTGCCACAGCTTGGGCGCCGACTTCAGGTGAAGTATCCATAGATTATTGATAGAACCTCACCTTAATGTTAAGAATAAGTAATGTTTGTTGCAAAACCAAAGATATCAATCACTTTTTCAAGAATTAAATCCAAGTAAACCAATAAAACCAAGTTTTCTTAGTATTCGATTGTTTGATATCAACAAACAGGCTCCAAATTGTCTTTTGTTTCTTTAAATTCTGTGTTCGAAATTCAAAAAAAGACTATTGAATGAAATTGTGAATGTGCCAGGTTCAAAACTGCATAAAAACTTTTTGCTCGACCTAATATAAAATTTTAGCTAGGACCAAACGAAACTGAAAATACAAGGTGGGCCAATAGATGTGTCCAGAAGTGTATATTGCGAAAGTTTTCTCCTAAGCTTTTCTATATTCACATGAGTGAAATATTTTTCAAACCCAGTTAACTAAAATCACTATCTATCTATTTTGCCAATGTCCAAAGTAGATAGGAAAAGCAAGTGTGCATAGATTAACGAGGGAGGGAAAATTATTATGGATACAAGTTATATTCTTCGATCGATAGAGTTAATCATGAACTGACCATCAATCTTACTTGTTATAATATCACTAAACTCAATTTTCGGTTGTGTTCATTGTTGCAAAACTGCATAATTTTCAAGATACCTATGCATGTCTCAATTTGTAAATACAAACCCTGGCACCAATACGTCATAAACATAAATGCACTAATTTACAATTGTAATCCATTAATTTAAAGGTTAAGCAAACTATTTAATGAATATCAATTCGTGTTGCAATCCGGAATCAATGAGCATTTAATTGAATTAGCGTAATGGGTAAATTTTGCATAATTGAATTATTTAAAATAATGAACAAAGGTAAGTTAATTATGAATTCAATTGTAAATTGCATTTGGCAGACTACCGGCCTAACAGTCGGATGTATAGGGTTGCCACCGTTGCCAGATTTCATTAATGAAATCCTGTTATCCGCAGTATGTTGGCTCAGCTATGGATAGCTTTGTGGCGAAATGAAAATATTTGAAAATGGGCTTTTTCTAGTTCAGCCATTGAGGTAAGCCAGTAGGTTAGATATTTAAGGCTAGGTTATCCGGAAAAACGTTGTTTTGCATTGTGTAAAATTGTGTTTTATTCGTAAAGAACACGGATTTAAATTTTGAAAAAAATATATTACATATTTCACACTTCGATCTAGCTATTTCGGCCGTGCGATACACGATTACTTGCACTTTACTGCATCCAATTAAATCGCAAAGACAAGTCAAAATCAAGATGTAATTATCATTTCATTTGAGTTATATAAGGTTTTGAGTAATAAAACTTATACCACAATAAAGGTCGTAAAAAATGTGATTAAAATCGGCCGTCATAATGTGAAATATGAAAATACGTATCCCACTAATTCCAAAATCAAGTGATTTTGTCTTTTCATGCGCGCGCTCCGTGTCATTTAGTCCCGAGCGGAACGTGTTGGAGGTCGGACGTGTGCCAATTTTTGCGATGCCGCCACCCCCGCTAAGTTCTGTTACTGGCACTAAAAATGGGGGAATAAAAGTTGTCATCAACGGCTCTTCGTTGCAGCGGTGACTACTTTTTTTTATAAACTTTGGCTGAATAAACAAAAAGGTATATAGGTATATTATACATAATTTACTTTACTAACTAGGTAAGTACCAACACGGAACAGATAAATTTACACACCGCGAACATGTAAACAGTTTAATTTAAACCTTATTTCAATACGCATAAAGACGTGCGCTTCAGTGGTTTAGTTTTCGCGCGAAATAGATTTACCAACCGCATCAAGTATGTAAAACAATTGAATTTGAACCCTATTTCAGAGTGCATAAAGCCACCTCGCGCGCACATGATACAATGATTTACTGTTTTCAAATGTCAAATAGGTAGTTCACCCCGCTACGTTAGTCTTGATGGTTTCGGAGAGTTTGTATAAGTCTTATAATATTTGTTATTTATTAGAAATGTCCGTTTTCACTTATCTTACTCCTAAACAAATGCCAAAATAATAGCTCGTATTTCCTACATGAGAGTTGAATATCGGTGCAATAATGTTTTGGTGTTCATGTAGAGAAGAAATATAAGTGTAGTTATACGCTAGGTGGGTACCTACTCACAGCCACTACAACACAACAAATAATAATATTTATGGTGTCTGCAACGTTTGTGTAGGTCTCGTCTATGCCAACCAATACGCGCAGCGCACTCGTGAGTCGCGTGCCATAGTGTAAAAGTGTTACAGTATGACCATTTCCTATGAAAATATTATAATAACATACTTTTGGTAACGTTTAGGCTACCGGACCAGCTCATTTATGCGCTGTACACTAGAGTCCATCCTCTTACTAATTACTAACAATGTATCAAGTTATGACAAGACATACAAAAAACTATGTGGTCAGTTTGGATAATTTTTAATCCAATGCGTAACTTTATCGGTGTTTATTGGCAAGAGGAAAAATGCATAGAAATTATAAATTACATACACTAAACTGTTCTGACTTCCAAAAAAGAAGAGGTTCTCGATTCGACTGTTTTTTTGTTGTTGTATGTTTGCTCAGCGATATTTTCGCCAATTGTCAACCGATTTTGATGATTCTATTTTTTTTGGAACTGTATCTTCCCGGACTGATCCCATTTCAATTTGGTGAAGATCTGATGAAGAAATTCGGAGATAGGTAACGGAACTCTTCATTCCCGTAGGAATTCCCGTTCCCGTATAGCCGTACAGCCTTCCCCATGAATGTAACTATCATAAATTCATAATCATAATACAAAAAAGAATTTCTCGCACCGCGTCGCACGCAGTCACGCACGCTCGACGCGTTCTCGTTTGGTGGCCGCGTCTCGTGCACCGCCCGTTCGATTTAATAACATTGTTGAATTATTTTAATTTTACATTATCTCCTAAACGGTGAGTTCAAATAACATGCTGTAAAAGACAAAGTTTATCTTCATAAAATTATCTTGATGATGAAGTAACTTTCGCTAGTAAGGATTAATATGCCTGCCTAATATTAATGCTGAAAAACCACCTTTAATTTTTAAATAAATTATTTGACATAAAATGCCTTAGTGTGGCTTATTTATAAGAGATAGATATAGGTGTAACGTCGGACTTTTTTTTAGATCGAATGAAAAACAATATCTTTGTAGTACATGGTACTTACGTATAATTAGCTATTACCACAGCGCACTTAGCGCACTTCCACTTTATAATATTATTTAGTAAAGATTTGAATAAAATAGTAAGTATCTCATTATCATTATTATAACACCATAAAAATACATAAAGAAATTAAACACACACCCCCACATAAGTACATACCTACGTAATTATTACAATTCTATCCTATTTATTTAAAACGGTTTGCTATCTATGTTTCTGTGTATGTGCGTCTGTGTGCCTGTGTATCTGTCTTTGGCACTGTAGCTCCGTTATCTTTATTGAACAGGGATATTTTGTAAGTTTTTAAAATTTTACTTGTTAATTTCCAACAAATCAAAATCAAAATTTGCGTTACAGGTCAATAGAGCATACGGAAGGGCGTGACTTGTCTCCAAAATAATACTCATTTATTGGGGTTACCCCAAACGGTATAGTTGGGAACGACACCATTGTTGAAATTAAATGTCCAATAACGGCATTAAGAAAAGGGAAATGCTGCTATTGAAGAAAATAAAATACATATATTTAAATTCGATAGAATAAAACATACCAGAGTTATAAACAAAAAAAGTAATTGGTATTACCAAGTGCAGGGTCAACTTCACGTAACAGAAAGGAACCAATGCATTTTTGGAATATGGTCCGGTGAAAACTAGTAGTAGAAAATATTTCAAGAGATGACGAATTTTGGCGGGTGCACTTGGAGAAAAAAGTTATAGATTTTTATTTGAAATGTATATTACCAGAGATTTTGGATCCGCGCCAAAATCGCGGTATGCCAATACGAGACATAATATTGAAAGAAAACAAAGAAAATGTTAATGATAAGCCTGTGCAGCCAGGTCCAAGCAAATCCAAGGACCATATTCCGTGTCAATCTACTCAGCTAGGTCCATGCAAACCGAGACAGCTACAGTTCAACGAATTTTAGCCAGTTGCATTGGTAACTTTTATTATGTTAACTATTTGATTAAAAAATATGAAAACATTTTTGTTTTTTTTTTAATAGCATCTAGGCAAATTCCAAACCATTTATACTTTTAAGCTTTCTTGAATTATAATATTCAAGAATTGTAACATAATTTTCCTAAAGTAAGTGTGCCTACCTACTACTTGATTTTTACGAAGGTATCGCACCAAAGCCAAATAGCGCGCGACGCGTAGTTTCGTACCGTACTCGTATTCATAATTTTCGTGTCAGTCAATTTTAAATCCACCATATACTCTAAAATCAATAAGTATTCTTACTGATTTTTAATGATTAGTAATTGGATTCAAGTTTGTACAATACGTACTTAATCCATCTATAAACTTAAAAAATACTTAATAGAAAAATAAAACAAAATAAACTTATACTAATCAATTCAAGTTGATCTACTGCATTACTTTATCCTGTGACGGAACTTAGTACCTACCCGAGTCTGTGAACTCATGAGCGAGCGGTGCGCTTGGTGCGCGCGTCTCCCGCATCGTAACTTATTACGTATTGCTACTCCTTGCGGGGCCTGAGGTAAGCGTTAGATGCCTACGCGCTCATGTCAGGCTCGCCTTAATTGAAAATTCGTGAAACCACTATGTACGAGTATTGCTGGTTCCGGAACCAATATTCGCTCTGTGCCAGTTTAACATTCCTGGAAATTTATCAATATCTATATAATCTGGAAATTTATTAATATTTCTCTTTGATTACCCTTCCGGGTAGTGATGCGTCAGTTACACTAAAATAGATTGCAAATCAAATCAACCATTTTCCAATCATCAACATTGTAAAGGGAGACGGCAACCCTAATCACAATTTGATAATAACGCGATGATTTTGGTGCTCGAAGCAGATTTCTGTGCCGTAAGGATTAATGCTCTTTGTACTTGCAGTTTCACAGAGTAATAATATTGTGCAGTGATACAGTCCTGTTACCTGTATTGCTGGAATAGGATCAACGATTGAGGTTGCGGTCGAGCCAGGAGTTCTATTGATATTCTGGAACAAACGTAATAATGATACCTGACGTTGCTCTGCCAGACTCGACCTTAATAACTACCTACAGCTGCAGTAGCTAATGCTATAGGTACTAATGTGTCATTCCTTAAAATGAGATATGAAAAATACATAATTATGTAATTAGTCCTTATGATAGGTCCTACTCTTCGTAGAATCCCGAACCATATTTATTATTATCGCATTCCATCAGGCGTGATCGAGGTCTAGAGCAAGCCCATTCCTCAATCATCTGCCTAGCCTTTTCCCAAGAGTAGGGGCCCGTTAGGGCCAGTGCCTACCAGGGTTGTTCGAAAGAGTTACCGCGGCCCTGGAACGCGAATTTCCCATCAAAAAAAAAAAAAAAAGCCTTTTCCCAACTGTATTGGAGTGGATTTCAGCTAAATACCAGTATTTTACGTGGAGCAGCTGCCTACTAGACCTCCACAACCCATTAACTGGGTAACACGGTACTTCTTGGCAAGACTGGTGTCAGATTTTTCTTACTTCTGACAATCCGTAACGACTGCCAAAGATCTACAAATGACAGCCAGGCCCAACGGCTTAACGTGTTTTCCGAGGCACGGAGGAGTCTCGGTATGTTAATATGGTCACCCATCCACAGACCAACCTCGGCAAGCGTCGCTTAACCTTGAAGATTGGTCCGTGCGGCTGTTATAATTTACCCACAAGCCCATTCCTCAATAAAAAAATAAAAAGATACCATAAACAAAATATGTACCGTTTTTCATTAGTAAACCACTTCGAGGAACACCACAGATGTCGATTCCAGACAGCTTTATGTATTTATTTCCCTTTGTGAAATGAACAATAATATTAATGTCAGTGACCACTCGTGCCATCCTCAAACAGCTCTAAGTATAATATAGAAGCTACAAACAAAATCTAGAACAGCCCCATCCAATTTAATTCACTCGACAAAACTTGAGCAACTCGCTAAAGACGATAAGTTGAGTCACTTAACTACTACTTTTCTTGACCAGCACACTGACCTTGTGGAACAACTAACTTAAATTAGAAATGTTGGACGCCCACTCCGTTTCTTTGCTTTTGTATATACCTATAACACACACACAAAAGGCGATATAACGGGACAAATTGACATATAGATCAAACCAAAGTTGTGTAACTTTCGCTGCGTAACAAGAAACTTGAAAAGTGCGTATTTGAACCAATTAATGTTCGACTTTCTTATCTATGAATCAATACTTCTACATCAATTAATTATGCTTTATGATCTTATACATAGGTACCATTTCGAAGGATTTGCTCACTTAGGAAATGAGAAAAGGATTGATAATGAAAACCATATTATTGAATTAAATTTTCGCTTTGCCATATTGCAAAGATACTGTACAAATCAACATTATCGCTGATTCCCAGCGGGTACTTTTTATCCCGGCAAAACGCAAAAAGTTAAAGAATTGTAAGCAAAAAACCCTGCGCTTGTTAGTTTCTTTTGAACACCTCCCAAAACAGACCTGTCACAAACGAGTTCACATCACAGTTTTAAATATAATTAACTATTCCAAAAACCATAACTTTGTGTGTTAATAACATCAACGCACAACTATTACTACTTAGTTCTTAATTAGTTGTGTTAATTAAACCAAACGATAGTGACGTAACTCCGTTTTAAAACGTCGTGATTACGGAATCGTTTGGCGAAGGAAATTACTTAAGTAAATAAAAGAGGTTCTTAGTGAGTCTTTCTTTGCTAAAACGAGTTTTTGTTGGATGTTCAAGTCTTTTTCTGGTACAGTGAACTGTTTTACTTTGAAGTAAAGCAAGGAGGTGGGGCGTTTAGTTGAATTCTTCTACAAATACGCGGACAATGCGACAACGATTTTTCAAAGAAATTGTTCTCATCTGTATTTTATTTTTTATGAAAACGCGTCACTATTTGATAGCTATTTTGGGAAGGTGTAGGCTAAATGGTCCCAGCCGCGGTAGAGCCCCCACAAAGGGCTCCGGAGGGGGCGGAAATGGAGTGCCAATAATGGCCCCATTTCACCCCCTCCTGTTGAACGTCAGCCATTGCGCTGCCCAGGAACTGATGCTCCTGAGCATGGCGCAGTGACTGATGCCTGTGGACGGCGAGCAAAAAAAAAGGGTAGCTCGTCGTCCGATCAGAACAGGCCCGGGTCGACGGCGCGCTATGTTCCACGCGCGCCGAATCAGCAGCCGTCAGCAAAAGGTGGGGCCCGTTAGGGCTGCAAATGGCACTAGGAGGAGCATGGGTGGGTTTTAGAGTCTGACACTCCCTGCCGCTCCACCCAGAGCGGAATTGATGATTTCCCATCCTCAAAAAAAAAAAGGCTAAATGGTCCACGTCTAAGGCATCGTGCTAACAATTTCAGAGACCCAGCTGAAAAACAATATGGAGCTGTTACTGTAACTAACTATAAACTTTCGGATACATTCAATATAGGTACCTATTGAAAGATATTCAATATTCCAAATTCTGAATGAAAAGCCCACCTATTCTAAAAATATTTTTATTAAATTTTAAGGCACCAAATGCAGACCAAAATGTTTGAATTGAAATTCCAGATTGAAAGAGTTATTTTTTAGAATTTGAAACAAAAATTGAAAAAGGTACGACCGATGCAGGATTCTAGTCAAAAAAATACTTTCTAGATATAAAATTATTCAGCATGAAACTTCGGTTACATTGTATTTTTTGGTTCGATGTCACGTACAGACGCCAGCTCATTAAGCTACCCGAAACTGTAAAATTTTCCCAATCAACCTTGAACTTAAAGCTGCAGTGATAAAGTTGAAAATCTATTAATAAAGAAAGACAGATTGTTGTAGCTTGATGTGCTGGCGACTTTACAAAATCGAAGTATTTTGCTCAGATAGAGAGATCGGACGTACCCAGGTGCTATTGACCTTTCGACTCTAAAGGAATCTTTAATTTCAATTTCGGGGGAGAATGCTTTAAGATGAGTAGGCAGAAGTTACCTTTAAAAATCAGCTGAGTTCAAGAAGAGGTGAAGCCAATAGACGGTCGTAGAAATAAAAAAAAACACTCAGGTTTTTGGAACATTTTATTGGACATATGAAGATCTTTATTGGGTGTACTTAACAAACGCTTACAAAATTAAAATAACTTGAATTTCGATCTAGAATTTCCCTAAAAGATTTCATCACCGCCGCTTGACCTAATATTTAAAATAATTAATTTACGAGTGGTCACAGAGGGGACCGCTAACGAATTCATTGAAGTGGACAAATTCCACGGTGGGGATCGGGAAGCAATCTAAATACTTAACAGAGTAGGTACTGGCACGAAATAGACAGGTAAAGGCAGAAGGTTCGCTCCAAAAACAAGCGAAAATTGCAAACACACCTGATGGAAAAAAAAGATGGAAAATTTATTTATTTAGCACACAGAATTTAGGAACAAAATAAATATAAAGCTAAGTTTAGACTACGATAGAAATTGTGACACAGTGTCACATTAATTTCTGTACAGTTTACACTTGTGTCTGTGCATAAAATCCGCTGATTCGACGCTAATTTTTTGTGTCACAATTACAGATATCAGTGCTCACACATAGACACTCGGTGTATGTACGGTTTATAGTGTCGTTGTCTATTCTAAGCTTAAGGAAACTTAATTTTAAAACTATAATATTGTGTGCCCCATGGCTGGGCCCAACTCGCTTCATGTGCAGCAAGTGCAAGCGCACTCGCGAGTACTGGCGACTGTCGTGTATGTACATGAATGTAGATAGATGGAGAGGAAGAGGTATGCTAAAGAAAATATAAACGGATTGTAAGAGGAATGATATGAAAGGAGTCAGTGATAGCGTGACGGTTGGACCCAGAGTAACATACAGATCAACGTACCGTGTCATTTTTTTGGAGTCGTCCTTCTGCACAACTATTTATTCTGTGGCAGTAAGATAAATTATCACACCATGTGTATATTGTGGAAGCACATTTGTTGTCCCAGGATTTCCTTGATTACAGTTTGTGTTGTCTGAATTCATTACCGTTTTTGTGGGCAGGTTTAATGTTTGATGGGAAGTCGGGTAGTTTATAGACACAAGATTTAGTGGATAGCTGTGTGCAGTTTAATGTTTGTTTTAATTAGCTTGGACCCTTGTTTGGGCTCTGGGCTGATCGGAAGGGACACTCCCTTCCGCTCAGCCCAGACTCTTTACAGACTAAAACCCATCGGCGTTCCTCCATTTGTGTTCCAGGGCTGCGGAGACTCTTTCGATCAAATTCCGCAACCGTGGCAGGCACTGGACCTAGCGAGCCCTTTCTGTTTTGCTCACATCACTGATGCGCGCGTGGAACACAATGCGCCTTCGACCCGGGCCTATTTATCAGACGGCGAGCCACCCAACGCTCGTCGGGAATCGTCCTGCGACTCCCGACGCCCGGGGGACTGACAGTAAGCTACACCATCGGTGGGTGAGTGGCATAGACTTTATTTATATCCAGGAAAAATGCTCAGTTTCGGGTAAAAGCTAGTTATTGAACGCTGACCTAGAGAAATAGTGTCTATTGAACTAGATTTAGAACATAAACGATGAGCTGGCAAACTGCCACTAAAGTACTACTAACTAGTGCTCCGTTATCAATATTTAACCCTCTGTGTTTATGCCAAATTGTTTCAAGTACTACTTTGGCAACAATAGCAGCTAACAGATACTAAAACACTTTATTTATATAACCTTGTTATTATCTCCTTACATTAATGTAAAATAACGAACCATTGGAAGGCCATCGGCATCGGTCACAAGCTGGACCGATGCGAAATACACAGGACCGGTCAATGTGGCTATTCTTGGGGGAAGCCTATGGCCCGTGGACGTCTATCGGTTGAAATGATGATAAATCTAAAACCTAGGTAAGTATTTAAAAATCGAAATCCTTGTTGACTGATGGGACTGCTATTTTTAATCTCTCCTCTGGAATCGATTTAAATTCTCGACTTTATTTTACTTGAAAAACATGTTACCTAAACAAAATTCTAAAATCATTTCGGCTTAAAATAAATACTCGTATTAATCGTCAGTCAAATATCTTGAAACGAGGTGTATCATTTTAAATTCAATTTTCGAATGCAAAAGTTCAAAGATTTCGAGATTTTTATATTTGTAAACGAGAGTGCATTGCTCGCACACAGACGTCTAGTCTGTGTTTACCACCCCAAGATCCAATCTAGCTATTTGCTTGTTCTAGATTGTCGCTGCATTACGAACTACAAATAAACATCTTAGTACTTTAAGAGTTCCGTCCAATCTTAAAGAAGTACTAGGAATACTGATTACCTTTTTACTGGTCATGTGAAAGTTAAGTCCGACTCTTTCCTATACATCTTCATCAAAAACTTCAGAAGTATGTAAAGTCAAAAAATTCAAACTAACTTTTTTATTTCTCGAACCGAAAATAAATGAGGTAAAATTTTAATTCCGGAAAGTTGGTAGTCGCATCTTTTACTGGGAACGAATTGGCGCGCGAAAACCTCTGGGTGAAATACTTTTTGGTGTTGAACTCTTTATTGGAGCGGAGATACGAGTTATGTGACGTAGAAATGTTACGGGTTGCCAGTGCGAATAACGTTAAATAATAAAAGAGTATGACGTGTCTGTGCGTTTGTGACGTCATGTGGTTACCGTGTTATTGACACGAGAAAAATGTGATTGTTTTTACGTAGGTGCAAATGGTGCAATTTTATTTACGTAATTTACATTTTAAATGTTTTGTAATTTAAAATTAGTAGCGAGAACGACATGGTTTAAATTTTTAATGTCCTGAAGGAAACACGTTCTTGTAGTAAAAGTATTTCGTTTATTTTTATTTAGTTTTTGATATTTTAGCATTCTACCTCGAATTCGACATATTCGTGTCGTAGTCAAGTCGTTGAATTGACACTAACCTAAAATGGTTAATTTGAAACCTAACCTACATCATCTATTTTCTTTCGCATAAGCTTATTTCACAGTTAACACCCAATACGTGCAACTGCAATATAGTACAATATACAAGCGATCACCTCATTCCACGAACAGTATGTAAATATATTTCGTACAAAAACCGTTCCGAATGCGTCGAGCAGGTTACTACATCGGTAACTTTCACGACTCACGAGTCGACGGCGCGGTAACCAATGGCAACAATGAGAGAAAGGTAAGTCACAAATCATACTCCCGCGACTACGACACGACGCAAATGGAGACTAGAAATGTTAGCTGCGCATCTGGTCTTTAGTGTTTTCAATGTGGATTTAGTTAGAGGTAGGTTTTTGTTTCATTCAAATACGATTTTTTTTTTAACTTTTAGGAAGAGACCTTATGAGACACGGTTTTATTAGGGTTCCGTACCCAAAGGGTAAAACGGGACTCTATTACTAAGCCTCCGCTGTCCGATCGTCTGTCACCAGGCTGTATCTCATGAACCGTGATAGTGGGACAGATGATGTTTTTCTTTTGCTATACCAAAAAACAGAATAAAGTAAATATTTAAGGGGGCGACCTCCCATACAACAAACGTGTTTTTTTTTTTTTAGATAATAGTACGGAACCCTTCGTGCGCGAGTCCGACTCGCACTTGGCCGGTCTTTTGGTTAAACATATTATTACCCCAGAACAGCAATTGATTTTTATATACAATAGAAGATAGATAAACTTCATCAAAATCCTTGCAGTAATATTCAAGCTCACCGCTAAGAAACAGTGTGACATTGACATTGAGTGACGTGACGTTTGCCGTCACACAGATAAGAAATCAACGCAAATAGAACAAACAGTGAACAGGCGACTGAAATCATAATGATTATCATAATATCATTATCTTCTCAGAGCAAAGATTTCCTTTACTGGACTTATACCAGTGATGTTATGGATATGAAATTTCGGATCTGAATACGGATATAGAAATAATATTATACCGGTTTCGGATACGGTTACGAATATGAAATTATTTCGAATGTTCGATTTTTGAGGTAAAAGTAAAACACATTATAGGTAGGTAATAAATGTAATAATTTTAATTTATTACTAAATAATCATTTTGTACTACAATTTTAATGATATCTAACTCATAAAGTCAATAAGGTGTCTCATTTAGATATAATCCGAATATTGTAAATCGGATTCGGTGACGGATAGATTTTTTATTTCAGATATCCGATAGTTCGGTTACGGTTATTGAGCTCTTTAACATCCCTGCTCATAACTATTGCGTTGACTCGCGGAAGGATGACTGGAGATTCTGTTCCTAATCAATATTTAATGCGACGCTGACGTCTGAATGACGCAGAACGACTGCCTTCTGTACTGTGTCGCGTTCCCATCATTAGGGTAAATATTTGTTACTTGTGTGGTCTTAGACATTTGTTCCGGGTCTGAATGTGTGTGCTATGATATCACTATCAATACATACCTAAGTATTATAAAACAACTGTCAGGCTGTCTAAACTCTATAAACTCAATAATAACTATCGAAAGGATCTTCATACGGTTTACACTAAAGAAAGAGTAATTATTGATAGGAGGTTTCGGTGTATTTCATTCAGATTCATTAACATTTTGTTTAAATTGGCTTATATTATGACAACTAGCTTTTGCCCGCGACTTCGTACGTTCATATCATGTATGACAATATATGACTTACGACCTATTCTCATACCTGCCAAATATACATAAAAAAAATCATAAAAATCGGTAGAGCCGTTTCGGAGGAGTGCGACCACAAACACCGTGACACGAGATTTTGTAGAATATGTCGGTAATAATCATGCCGACTAGGCGCTTATAAAATGCTCTACTACCCGTGCGAAGCCAGGAGGTGTTGATAGTCATTATATAAAAGTATTCTAACGATACTCATCATCACTGTCTTTTAATTTTTCTTCCTTAAGGCGCTGTGATCAGCAAAAACTTGGTCACTCTCGGACTGTATAGAAAAGAAAGAGAAGCGCGACGACACAATGCTTGCAATTTATAGTCAAATAAATGAAGTATTGCATCGATTTACTCAAAACTAAGTTGAGTTATTAAAATTCTAAAACAACAAAGTTTAGCATTAAGATTCGATTC
Source organism: Melanchra persicariae (assembly GCA_947386135.1). NCBI lineage: Eukaryota > Metazoa > Arthropoda > Insecta > Lepidoptera > Noctuidae > Melanchra > Melanchra persicariae. The sequence continues at coordinate 7,683,716 of OX376652.1, read as the reverse complement.
ATTATTTGATATTTAGTAGGCTCGTGATTTTTTTTTCTAAGGTCAAAGTTAGAGGTAACTTTGATGATCATTTCTATCGAGGATTTTATTTTTAAACATGTTTCGGAAACAACAGAGTTCTTTGTAAAATAGTTAAAATTAACATTTATATTTTTTTCTGCAGCTTGAAACTAAACAGATTTGGCTAAAATTATGTTACAAAACCAGCAATTTTTCAGTTATTGCTGTTCACAGCGCCTTAATAAATTTTATTTAGGGTCGGCGCAACATGTCTTCTTCCTTCGTAATTATCTATTAGTCTTCGCGTCGTTCCGTTTCCTAGCCTTATCATCTTTCACAAAGTTCATTGTGTCTTTCTATTCCACTCCTTCTTCCTCTACATTAATGGCCTAGTTTTCTCTCCATAATTAGTTCATATTCCCCTTGTCTTATAGCTTATTTTTCTAATGATACTTTGAATCCCAAATATTTTGTAATTTCAAGTGTCTTTCAAACTTTGCCTTACGCGGAAAGCAAAAATACGCAATTTCGTGTACATGGATGATTTTTCCACATATTTTTTCCAACTATTTGGATTTAAGAAGTATGTATCAAGCGTAAGGCACCAAAATTCTTTGTAGCTCTAGGATATACTGCCTGTAGTCTTTACAATGTCGCCTGACTAATAGATCATAGTTGTTACTTTGTTTGTAATGAAATTGAACGCTTATTTACCCGTTTGTTTATTAGTTTAACATGCATAACACACCAACACAATACACTCCAGGTCAAAATTACACGACATAACGAACACGCGACAATAATGACTCTTTTATTCAATTTACGTATAAACGGAATTCAATCATGTGTTCATAACGTTACACAATAACATTTAATACCATTGTTAATTTAAACTCTATTTTCATAGACACAAGTCTGTAATTGAAACAAAATACTGTTATGAGAACGAAAGTTGATGCGTGGTACGTTTTTGCAGTGTTCAATTAGCAATTGGATACGTCGATTCGTTTCGATAATTAATTAAGCAGATGCTGCATCTAATTATGGGTGGTAGTTGTCAGCAAAATGGGCCTGGGCCATACATAGGCCAGTGGTCGTCAGCAAAGTCACACTTTTTAGAAAAAAGGGCCACATGGCCACATAGGACAGTGTGAGGTATTTCTGCTGGCAGCACTTTCGTGATTTGGGTAGTTGACACCACTAATCAATTGACATATTTATAAGAGCTGTGAAAACGCGTTTGCCTCATAGATTTGTATGTCTAAACAAAATATAAGGTGCATTCATGTAATAGCAACCTGTGAAGTCGTATCTACTAAAATTGTTTGCTTATGTCGCGGGCGCGGGCGGTACAAATTATCGTCCACAGATTGCATGCGGCCCGTGGGGCGCAGTTTGACAACCACTGGTATAGGCGAACGGATTTAATTACATGCATAGACTATTGAATGGTATAAACTGCTTTGCCGTAAAATGGGGGGATATGGACGCAGGAATGAAAAGGGACACAACTGGAAAGGGATCTCAACGTTGAATCAGCCCTCTGCATCCCTTTTGTCTCCCTGTTTTCCTGTACGGGTAAAATTATGTATTCGGAAGCTGTCTCAAATGTACAGCCTCATTATGTAGGTAATAGCGAAAGAGTTCTCTGCAATATACTAACATAGGTAACAAGCGAACGTAGGCGTACGACGTAGGCGCTAAGCGAAACGAAAGTTACATTTTCATTTGAAATTCGTGTGCCCAGTGCCCAATTCACTGTGTTTGCACTCAAAATTATAAAAAATCGGCCAAGTGCGATTCGGACTCGCGCACGGAGGGTTCCGTACCATTATCTATAAAAAAACGTCATCAATCACGTTCGTTGTATGGGAGCCCCACTTAACTACTTATTTATTTTATTCTGTTTTTAGTATATAGCGGCAACAGAAATACATCATCTGTGAAAATTTCAACCGTCTAGCTATCACGGATACAGCCTGGTGACAGACAGACAGACGAACAGCGAAGTCTTAGTAATAGGATCCCGTTTTTACCCTTTGGATACGGAACCCTAAAAAGACACGGCAACAACTGATAATGTAAAGCCCGATTCAAAAGCAGATGTAGCTAAAGATGGATTTTTTGTAAACATAGCAAGGCAGATAAAATATACCGTGGAAATAATACTGATCTATATTCAGATTCAGACGTATTTGAATAGACTCGAAATTCAACTGTAAACCATTTGGAAACAGCTCAGAATAATGATGAAACCTGCATCATGGGTGCTAACGTTTATAAAACATATCATATTCAACATATTTTATTAACACTCAGTAAATTGGACCCAAGTTCAAACAACTTGTCACTTAAACATGTTCTGCCCAAAATATCCACCGGTTATTTTGTGCTCATCCCCATTTGACAAGTTCGTGAAGCCAATTAGCCCAGCTCGTCCTCACGTGTAAAATATTCTGTATATTTTTGTACAACGACACCAAAAAAAAAAGAAAAACAAGGCAAATCCAACACGGGAATGAATGCCCACAAAACAGTGCCTCCTGTTGGAATTTCGATACTAGATGCGAACTAGTGTTTGAAGTACAGCAGTGCGATTCTGTAAACATGTCGAAGTGAACACTTGGGCAGGGCGCACGACAGGTGAGTTGTCAAACCATACAAATAAGATGGAATGACAGCTCTATTGTCGCTCACTCCGCCAAGGTGAACACCGTGAGATGTCGACAGAATCGACCGGCAGGTAACATGATTGTGTGAAGTGTTACAACTCAGAATGCTTATGTATCTGTCGTTGCCAAATATATAGAATTCATCACATCACGATGCAAAATACCCGCTGCCTACATCATGATATGGTCAAACATGATCAATTGATCATACACAACATTGATCATATCGTAAAATAGTTACATTATCCATCGTTAGAGGCGCTGATCTGTTTTTGTGATGCATCATGGCGTCGGACAAAATTATTCCGATAAAAAAGCTAATAATAATGCGCCAGCTGAAGAAAAAAAGCCATTTCATGATATGGCCGGAGTTTAGTTCAGGTTAGGTTTTGAGGGAACTTAGGGCACCCCGACACGAATAGGTTAGGTTCGAATGGGATGGCGGGAGCTAGGGTAATCGAGCGAAGCGAGCGAACTTAGTTCCCGTCATACATAATTCTTGTTAGGTTCCTTTAAACCATCCAGAGATAATTAGGAGCCCAGGCGTAGCGAGAGGCTCTGTCGCCTTTTTTTTTTTTTTTTTTTTTTTATAGGATGGGAAATCATCAAATGACCCCTCCCGCTCTGGGTGGAGCGGCACGGAGTGTCAGACTTTTACTGACTAAAACCCACCCTTAGTCCTCCTAGTGCCTTTCTTCCCAGGGCCGCGGTAACTCTTTCGAACAATTCCGCAACCCTGGCAGGCTCTGGCCCTGGCGGGCCCCGTCTCCGTTGCTGACTGCTCGTTGCTGACGGCGCGTTTGGAGTGAAACGCGCCGTCGACTCTGGCCTGACCTGATCGGACAGCGAGCTACCCATTGCTCGCTGTCCGCAGGCGTCAGTCACTGCGCCTTGCCCAGGAGTGTCAGTACCTGAGAGGCGCAGCGACTAACGTACGTCTGGAGGGGGCGAGATGGGGCCATTACTGGCACTCCATTCTAGCCCCCTCCCGAGCAGTTGCAGCGGCGGCGACGGTGGCGGCGGCTGCGGCGGAAGCGACGGCGGCGGCGGCGGCGGTGGAGGAGGGTTTTCTCCTCGACCCGGCCCTGGCGGGTGGACCGCAGGCTTTGCCCCCAGCCCAGTGATCGGCCGGCTTGCCAGCTGCCGCACATGCGAAGCAGTGCGGCGCGGCGTCGCACGAGCCGGCCCTGTGACCGGGCTGACCACAGCGGAAGCAGTGGTCACTGCGGTCCACCTCCGAGGTGCAGCGTGCTCCCACGTGGTTGCCAACTTGGCAACGGAAGCACCTCAGAGGTCTGGGCTCCAGCAGTTTTACCTGCGCGGAGACCCAGCCCACCAAAAGCCTTCGGCCCTCCGAGACTTTCTTGGCCGCCGACACGGGGCAGCTCACCACTACGGTTCGCATGCCCGTGTTGTCAGGACGGATGGTGCCCGCCTTCACCTCCTCTGCAGAGCACCCCCCCGTCCTGACGACGGCGGCCAACACCTCCTCCTCCGTGACGGAGTCGTCCAGGCCCAAGATGCGCATATCTATGCACTTCGTGGGCCTGGACACTCGGACGTCATCCGCGCCCAAGGACGCCCTAAGCCTTGCGGCTAGAGCGTCCGCGGCCGGACCGCTGCCTGCTCCAGGGATCTCGAGCATCCTGGCCCCGGTCATGGTGACCCTGAGCCGGAGACCCCCGACGATGCCAAGCTCACCGAGGTTGATGGCCTCCTTGGCCTTGGTGAGCGTGTTGGCATACGTCACGCCCCTCTTCACCGCGTCCGGCTGCAGTGTTAAAACTACAGCCGCGGTCTTCGGGGCGCGGAGCGCAGCCGCGACGCCTCGCGCTCGCTGCCGCCGCCTTCTCTCCCGCCTCTTTGCCGCCCTGGCTGCCTTTCCCGCCTTCTTCTTCTCCCCGGCCACTTGCCATTAGGCTTGAGCCGGGGGAGGTTCAGAAGGCGAGGAAGCCGGGGGGAGCTGCTGCACGGCTGGCGCAGGAGCCTTCGCCGTCCGCGCAGCCGCCCCACCCTTCCTCTTCCTTCCCGGGGCCGGGTCCGGTTTTCCCGACACCGGCTTCGCGGGTGCCGGCCCGGACCCTTTGTCCTGGCCGGACGACCCCGGTGTGGCAGCCACGGCGGCCGCGTACGACGCCGCCTTTTTTTGGGCTGGAGCCTTCCCACTCGCCGCTAACGGGGGGCGCAAGACGATGCCCTCCAGGACGGAAAACCGCGCCTGGAAGGCAGCCATCTCCTGCCGCACCAGGTCCAGCACCTGGCCCTCCTGCGGCACGGGGTGGCTGTTCTCCCTGCGCCCCCCTTTAGGCGCCCCCTGTGGGCCGGCTCCCTGTAGCCTGGCCAGGTCTGCTCGGAGCCCCGTATTCTCCCTCTGGAGGCGCTCCGTGGCGGCAGCCAAGCGGGCGACCTCCGCCCGCAGGTTGGACATCTCGTCCACCGGAGGCCCACCTCGGTTAGCCTCCGCTGCCGCCAGGATGGAGGTCAGCGCTTCTCTTATGGCCCTGTTTTTAGAGGAGAGTTTCCTCTTCAGGGCCACATCGCGAAGCGCGGCCTCCACCACCTCCGCAAACCCGGCCCTCCGAAGCTCCTGTCCGGAGTCATCCGGCTCACCGCCGGAGGACTCCGAACCAGGAGCCCTGCGGCCGCCCTCTCCGGGGGGTCGTCCAGCATCGGCGAGCTCCCCGGCTCGCCGGCCAGTCTCCTTGGGGGCAGGAGCTCTGCTCTTGCCTCCCTCTCGGCCCTTACCCCGCCTGCTGGTGGGGATCTTGCGAGCCGAGGCAACCTCGTCGCTGCAGGACGATTCCTGGTCTTGCTCTGGTCTGGGCCGCTTGCGGAAGGACCTGGAGTCCTCCGAAGCAGCCCCCGCTCCCTCGGGTACAGAGCTCGCCGAGCTAACGGTCGCTAGGTCGTCGGAGTCCAACTCAGACTCCGACTCTACACCCGCGCGACGCTCGAGCGAGCCCTCCTCCCAATACAACGCACCTTCGCCCGTGCTCCGCCCGACCGACACTCTGTCGGGCGAGTCAAAACTAAAACCGATCAGGTCCTCCTCGGATAGTATGGATCGGGGGCCTCCTCGGCCCTTGTTGCCAATGGCAAGCGGCGAACAAAAGACAACGTTGCCCCCCCCAGAATACGTGGGGCTTGACGCAAGCGTGGCGGATTCTCTTCCTGCTGTGCAGTCCGTACCGCCCTGGGGTAATTCTCTTTCGTTGCTCTTGTTCATATTTTCCTTTTTGGGGTGCGGTCCCTTTCTCCCCTTCTCTCTCAATGCTTGCTCGCCGCCCTCACAGTCACGTCTGATGATCAGACGCGTACCAGAGAGCAGCGAGCAAGCCAATGAGACGCACACCGTCCGAGGACCCGAACACTGCTCAAGTCTCCGAACGGTGTGCCCCTCTTGTGTCTCTCTTGGTCTGGTCTCTCACTTGGGACCTTCCGGCATGAGTGGCTCTACCGGCAAGGCCCCCAAGATCACTGAGACACGCAAGCCCCACCGCGACGGCAACGTGGAGACACGGTTGGTGGGGAAAGGCTCTGTCGCCTAAGTTAGACATTTCATGATATGGCCAAACGTGGATCGATGTATCATCAAACGTTGACGTTTAAACGATATTGTCAGTTTTCAGGTCGCTGAAAACCAGCGCTGTGGCTCTATCTCGCACACGAGTTCCAGCATTATGCTGAGCGATGGCCGTTTTGCGCCGATGTGACGCATATCTTCCTCACAATCCCGTTTACATTTATATACATACCTATATATTTTTATGGTGTGCGTCATGCTTGGCGCAAATAAACTCTTTTTCTTTTTTCTTTCTTTTCGCTGGCTATTTCATGTAATACAACCATTTCATGAAATTTTCGGCTGCGTCATGAAATGGCCACAACTTATCGAATGGTTTTTAAGCTTCAAAAAGAAGGAGCCACAGTATTATGATGAATATCTGTGTCATTTGTCATTCTAGCAAGGTAATCAACACACTCAGAAGAAAAAGGCAGGTATTCAATGGGAGCAATGGTCCTTTTGTACGAATTCCTTTATTTTGACACCCCTGTGTCATCCATCACCATTCAGTTTCCGTGTCACGTAGAAACTTGGAAATTTGACGATGAAGACGGTTTATTTATTGATACTCCATTACACTACATTCTTAAATATTTCATGTCAAGGGCGAAGATTTAAATTGACTTTAAATTTATTTGTAATTATTTTTTGAGGTTAATGACCGGTCATTTAGGTTGATTAATGTTTGGCTAACTTAATTGATGTAATGATCGGAACATACGCAATAGACTAGGATTTCCGGTATGCAATATGCTTTATTAGCTTGAATGCCCAATCTAGCCTTACCATCTATGTATAGTTATCACAGCTAACTGCCGTATAAATTTCAACGAAATTGTTTAAAAAGATATCTTGAAATATTTAGGAAAGACTTTTTATCACCATTTTAAGAACATACAGTCACGCAGAGCCGCAGGGCACAGCCATCTTCGAATCGGGCTTTTAAAATGTTTTTGTGTTGTAAAGAAGTCCGTAATCGCTTTTACCAAGAGAAGTACCCTATAATTTTCTTTTTAGTAAGCATTCAATTCCTCTTTTCCTCTGCTAAAGTGCACTTGAACCTGCTGAAGTGGCCTCTTCCTCATTTGATCAGTCTGCCGAGCAATCTCACTGCTCATCTCTAATTTGTGAGGGAAGAACGTTTGCGACCGAAACTAATCTACTTTGATGATTGCCAAATAGAGGCAGTGAAATAAACATCACTTTTGCAAGCTTAATAATATTAGATAAGTATTTAAAAAGATCTTTAAGTTGTGCGAAGAAAGCTATATCTTATCTTTGTATGAAAAAAAAAAGCAATACACCAAAATAGATCGGGTTTAAAACAGTGTTTCATCAACACGAGACAAAACTGCTGTCCAAATGAGTATACGCATAGCGTAACACATTTTTGTGCTAAAAATTAACAAGTTGAAAGGCAATCCTTACTAAATTAGCTACAATAAAGACATCAACCGCACGGATAAACATTGTAATAGTGAGGAATCAGACGATCGATTTTTTTATAGCGTCACAACCACAACGTCACCGGGTAGAACAACACAACCTTGATCTAGTACATTATCATAATTATTCATGTCACTCCTGTTATCAGCCAACCAATTAATTCAACAGACAATTAATATTGATACATCCAAAGCAATAAAACAAGGAATAGTCAATAGAATTGTTTTTATAATAATAAAATAGCGATACGACCGTGAACTCGAGCAGGTCGGGTCATGCAAAATGAAATCCGGCGCAGATTGGCTACTATTGGTTTAAATTGGCGTCGCTGACATGTGCGGGACCTTGCAGCACCAATGAACCAATGAACCGTAGTTACTAAGTGCCTTCAACGAATAGAAATACAGCAAGTACACGATAAATCGATTTTTCCGAAGGTTTCTTAGATTTCCTGGTAGATAGTTGCTTTCTGTAATCGTTGATGCATGAAAATGAAAACGTTGAATCGGATAATGTTGTTACTTTCGAAAGGCATGTCCATTGTTCTGTGTTCGCTTGGCGACATCGTTTTCATTTTCTTTAAACATCGGATGTATGCGCCGAAGAACAAATAATCTAACAAGAATGAAATGATGTATAAAAGCCACTGGACCGTCCACATGTTCTTTATTTTAATATTGATGATAAAAAATTTATATGCTTGGACTGCAGCTCTAATTCACTGACTCCTGTAGAAAGCAATCTAGTAACAGCGCAAACCCAATACTCAACCAACGACATCGTACAACTAATAACTCAAAGATAGTCTATTTCACACCTTACGTATTTTCCGCTTCGCACGTTCGTATATCGTCGCAAGGCATCACGAGAATGTCTCACAGACGGATGGACGTGACGGAATTATACGAATTCCTAATGGGCACGGGACCCAAAAAAGGTTCTTTTCGTAGTTTTTTCCAGTTACACGGAATGTTTTCGCTCTAGTTACACTGTATGTAGATTGTAGATACGTATTTCGTCCGGTTGTTGAGGGGTCACCGTCGAGAGGTACGATTTCTATATCGGACAATGCCGTTTCGAGTTCTAGGAGATGCAATCGCAGTTTTTAGTTGCGACGATGAAGATATAACGAAATGTACATGTAGAACAGTAACTCCTATTTCTCCTAGAAATACAGACGAGACGATAAACTAGTATTCATAATATTCTCGTCACGTAAGCGTGGTTATGTATGCAAATGCCAATAATCTTGTTACAAAGATATACAATTGCTGGAGCCGACGTGAAAGATGTTCGTTGCGAGCACACTGACTCAATGTTTGCATAGCAATTTGTAAGTCATTAACGGTATGCAAATAAATAAATAAACAAAGTAAATGGTTTGGTATCGTGACAAGACATGTGTCACTTATTTTGTTGTCTCTCACGAATTTGAGATTTAATCCTTGACACATTTCGCGATATTGCTGGTTAACGTTACATGGTGGTGGCGCTTAGGTGGTATTTCTGGTTGACTTTACATCGTGGTGGCTCCTGATACACAGGGCGCCATCCTACTACCTGTAAAATTGGAAATAATTGGGATTCGAAATCTGATACAGTGTATTTCAAGTGAATTACACCATTCGTACCTTATGACCATTATCGTTTATCGATGTTAAGGTCTCTGCACACAGCGGGCGCGGCGCGGCGGGACGGGACGGCGACGCGACGCTGAGCAGTTGTAATGTACTAGATATTACGGAGGACACCACACAAAGCCGTCCCGGTCGACGCGACGGTAACCGTAATATCTAGTACATTCGTCGCGTCGCCGTCCCGTCCCGCCGCGCCGCGCCCGCTGTGTGCAGAGACCTTTATTGGCTATTTTAAGCTGTAGATATTTTGTCCTTTGGGATTCGTTCAATTTTCAGACTTAATCGTTGTATTGGCCACTCGCCACTACCAATTAAAATTAATACAATTTAGCCACACCGTTTTTCACATAAGTCATCAAAGAAAACTAAATAGATCGATACATCAAATAGATTTCCAATTAAAGCCCACAAAGACACGTCCACAACGGTCCAACTAAAAGATTAATATCGTGCAAAAGTAAAAACTTGTTTACAGCAAATACAATATTGGTCGTAGAAGCCTCGAGCCGCAATCTCGACGGTAATTAAAAACTCGCCCCAAAGGAACAAACTATGAGAAAGTGGCACACGACAAGCTATAGACAAGGCTATAAAATACTATAAACTTATCGTGAGAACTCGTGGAATCTTAGATCTGGGTCTCATTTCGACTAACAGCCTGTCTGTTGTATCGAGTTTGTCAGTATCTGTGAAAGGGCATTTTGTCAGGCTTATGGCACATTAAAATGTGTAATGTAATTTAAATGAGTCTGACCTACGAATTAAGACTTGTGTGATCATTGTGTCTGAAATATAAGTTCACACACGAAAGAAAATACTGAAAAAGGGTAAACATGTCAATGTATGGAATGTTAAGACAAATAAAGCTTCCCGTGAAGAACAAGCATTAAGTGAAACAAGAAAAAAGCGAGGTCCAAGCTCCGACGAAGTTAAAATGAGTTGTAAATGTAAGTGAAGACTCAGTTACCAACAGGTGATAACGAAAAAGTTAACTGTTACTGAGAACTTGACAGCCTTTAGAACAAACAACTAGCAAGTGTTGAGGAAAGGGTACAATCAGATTACGACGACGACGGTAGTTTATATAGACGATGTTTTAGTTTCCTCTGATGTCCTTGCAAGAAATCCGAGAAAATATTTTTCTATTTTCAATTCGTTTAATACGAAAGAATGAAAAGTATGACAGCGTGTAGAGATAAGTGTTGGCTATGAATGTGGATGGCTTCAAGAAAAGGCAGACCATAGTAAAATTTGATGTGTGAAAATTGGAAAACTGAATTATTCTGAGTTCTATGTAGCATTTTGAAATATTTTTGGATATTAAAGGTAATTTCTTATCTACAATACGACATGCCTGAAACAACGAACTGAATCCAGACAAGACTAGACTAAAACATTGCGGATGTAACAGTTTTGGCAGATGATTGCGCACTTATGTCTTCTTGCAGACAATTTGGAGATTTTATCATCATTAAATAAGGCATTATGAATGTGGTAGATACTAGAGATTATTAGTTCAAGGCTCTAATATTACATTATTATTTTATTTAATTTTCTTTCTAATACAATTTCCGACATTAGAAAAAAGCTAGGTTGAAGAAGCCATATAGTTCCTAAGCTTGTCATTACACTAATCTCCAAGCCTTGCACGTTGCGAGGCAGGTTCCACCACGTGCTCCTCCTGCTAAACTTCACAGATATTAAACTCTGGTTAAATATATTAGCGTCGTCAGTGTCGTACGGTAAACGTTAACAACATGTTTTGAGCACGAGCGTGCAATAATCCGTAGTTGAACGCTAAATGGTGCACTCCACCGCTCCGACTTGAAGCGTGAAACCTAAAATTGGGTGCCTGCCTTGTTAGAATTTACGGAGCGTTTCGCCAGTATGTGTTATATTGGTTTATGTGTGGGTGTATAGTAATTTGAAACTAGTTATTAATGTAACGAAGGACCGATATTTGTAGTTACAAAGCCTTTGAGGACAAACTGATGCCAAGTCCTCAGGGCCTAGTGAGAATTGACGACGTGACCTTTCGGTAAAGCTTGTCAATCCCACACATTCTCGACTTATTAACAATCGATATGGCCTTTATTGATAAGGTGTTTATAATAAACTTCAAATCTTGATAATTATTTTATTATCTTATACCTTTAAACCAGCAATTCTTGTATCTGAATCTCGGAAACGGTTCCAACGATTTCCATGAAATTTAGTACGCAGAGGGTTTCGGGGGCGATAAATCGATCTAGCTAGGTTTAATTTTAGGAAACGTTGTTTTTTCCGGGTTTCCAAAAAAATCGAGCTGGGCTCGGTCATCCAAGTACTTTACCTTAATCGCTTAGGCTTAAAAACCTCAATTCCCTTTCCACCGGTCTTTGAACCGATTAAAACTCGATACAGATTCCGATACTCTACGTCATTTCCACTTCCTCCCTTACCTGCAACAAAACAAAACACCCGTTTACACAAACAGATCGAAGGAAAACAAGTAGGATGGCGTCCAATCAAACAAGGTCTCAGGTAAACAGTGGTAGCTTTAGAAATTATGGTCTGAAAACAATGGGGATAGGGTTGCGTTTGGCTGGACATGTTTGATTTTAACACCTTCGCAAAGAGATTTTTTATTAAGTCCAAGGTAAAATGCTTTTCTTTCAATCTTAAAGATAAATGGTTGCATTTTCAAACGTGTTGAGTATAATGCATTATTATTGTGATCGTCTTTAGTACAAGTTTTGTACAGGTGGCTTATTAACTTATGACGTTTTAAAGCCATATTATTCTAGTGCAAGAGAAAGTAGGAACTACACAAGACTGATAGCGCCATCTCCTTTTCGCAATGGAATAGTGATGGCTTTTACGAGTCACAGTACGGCTCACAGTTGATGTTCGTCACAGCAGTGTTGTCCATATATTTTAAAATTATTCATGTTTACATAACTTCTTAATAAAACTGAATTTACAATATATTTCTCATTCAAATGTTAAATTATTTGTTAAATTCTAAAATCAATATTCGCCTCTAAGACTTAAGACCAGATTTTCAATAAAGAATTTGACTGCTACTAAGAGAACTTCGCACCCGTACCTCCTTGATTTTTAGCTGGGCAGCCCTAAACAGAGGTCTCAATATATTGGTGGATTCATCCGGCGTAAGTCAAATGAAGCGTTCTTTAATTGTTCAGGTAAACATGGCCCCTGTTTTTGTACGGGACCCCACTATAATTAAGATAAGTTTTCGAATTAGGTACGAGTTCCTTGGGAATTCTGTCGATATTAGTACTTAGATCGATGGACTAACTTCTAATGTATGTTCGAACTATTTATAGATAGGGTAGATGAGATTTCCAAATAATATTAAACACGTATTTTTCTTTTTTCACGTAAACAAAAAATGAAAACGATACAGTGCGTTGAAAACTCCTGTGACGTCACTTGTAAGTACACTTTTTACTTACACGTGACTTCACTAACCCCCACTCTTAATCTTTGATGCGTTTTATCTTCGTCATTTTTTATTGATATGATAAAGCAAAAAATACGTGTCCAATATTTTTCGATAATTTAACTGACGGACTAAATATAATCTTATATATTTTTTAACCAGGAATCATCCCTAGTGTGGTTCATACACCTCAATATCTGAAAGAAAATATCTGTAAGCTACGTTTCACAAATAAAAACCCGAGGATTTTATTTTCAAGATTTTAGTTTTTTCGCGTAAGTACTTTATTTACAAAGTTAAGAACTTTTAACGACTGAGTTCCCTTGGGCACTGTTAGTCTTATGTCAGTAGAACATAAAACGATACAATCAAAATAATGATATCTTTTCAAAGAAAATACGCACGAGTCACAGTTACAGTTTTTTTTTATTTTTGTGTCTTCTTTGTCTTGCATTGAAAAAATATAGTTAGATTAGAATAGAGATTTGTTTTAGCTAATTCTTTTTGTCTTCGTTTGTGTTGCCGCTGTTAAGGCAGTTATAATATTGTAGATTTGAGTGGCGGGCCATTCGACTTTTCGAGGGCTAAAAACATCCCTTATACATTTTTAAGCATAATTTCTAACTCGTTAAGATAATCTTCGAAAATTTATTATTTTTTAATTCAGAATTGCACACGCTAAGAATAGGTTTAAAAACAGTTTTTTTGTAACGCAGTGGACATTTTACAGTTGTTTCATCTCGCGAGTGCGGGCGAGCCATAGTTGTGTAGGTAAATGTACGTGCACATTGTCTTAGTGTGTGTAAGCTTGTGTCAGTCGCCCACAAGCTAACATAACATGAGGACTAACTAACATGAGGACTGGTAATGCAGTGGTAATTTTAGTGGGTAACTTATGAGACTTTTTTGTTATAAAAAAACCCAGAATATTAAAGAAATTCATAGTAAACATTGAAGCCCAGTTTAGAACTAATGTAACACTGCTAGGAAAATATTTCGAGACATCTGTAATTTTGTAAAAGTGTTCATAAATTTTTATCTCCATTTTAGGCTCTAAAAAGTAGAATGGCCCTGGCCCAAATTATTGCCAACTGATAAAACCTAACTAAAGAATAATAAAGTCATTCAAGTAGACAAATCGATACATTATAAATGACCAATAGCATGAAAATAGGCATTCGCGCCGACCCAATAACCTAGATACGGCACTTAATCTGAGAACTGTCCGCCCATTACCGAAATGGTATAATCGCATTAATAGTCAAATGTTTCCACCTTCCGATTATAAGTTGTGATATTTATGTACAATATAATATATTATGTTTTATTAAAGTCATCATCTGCCTAGCCTTTTCCCAACTAGGTATATTGGGGTCAGCTTCCAGTCAAACCGGATTTAGCTGAATACCAGTATTTTACGAGGAGCTCCCAAACAACCCATTAACTGAGTAGCACGGAAGTTCTTGGCAAAACATGGTGTCAGACATTTTCTGGCTTCTGACAATCCGTAATGACTGCCAAAGATCTACAAGCAGTCGGGACCAACGGCTTTACTTGCATTCCGAGGCACGGAGGAGTCTCGGTATGTTAAGATGGTCACCCATACACAGACTGACCTCGGCCAGTGTTGCTTAACCTTGAAGATCAACCCGTGCGGCTGTTATAATTTAGCCACGAGATTCTCATTGTTGTATTAAAGTAGTGAATATAAATAAATCTGCCTAGCGTTTTCCCTAGTTGGGGTCGGCTTCCAGTCCAACCGGGTGCAGCCGAGTACCAGTATTTTACATGGAGCGACTGCTTACCTGACCTCCACAGCCCAATAGCTGTACTTGATACTCCTTGGCAACATTGGTGTCAGATTTCCTGGCTTCTAAATAGCCGTAAAGGCTATCAAAGATCTACAATCTGCTAATAGGTTGGTAAGTAAACGGTATATGAAACTTCTTTTAATGCCCATCATTCATAGTCATGAGACCGAGTTTTTACCCGAATCGACAGAAGGAGAGTAATGTTTTCAAGTATTTAGTTGCAATACACAGCGCAAAAGAACAAATTTGGTAAAAGTTGAAACTAATACCGTCTCCCTGCCGCTCCGCCCAGAGCGGAAGGGATCATTTGATGATTTCTCATCCTTAAAAAAAAACAATTTTTCAATTGACAGTCAATATTGCCAAGCATCGAAACAACAGTTTCTGTAATTTCAATACGAGTTTACTTAATTTAGGCACTGTTCGAAATAGGTGTTCCGAACGACAAAAGATTGGAACGCTCAATTCACTCATTAGTAAAGCCGAAGAAAGCTGCGAACAAACTTAAAATCCTTGTTGCAAAGGCTTTGCAGATACGACACGACGGCGACGTCGGCATCAAAGAAAAGTAAACCACACAATCATTCTGAAAGCAAACGAATAAAATACCAAATAACTTCATGTTCCTGAGACTCCCGAGAGATAACAACCAAAAAGTTTATGCCCAAAACAACAAAGCAAAACACAATCGGAATTTGTAAAAAAAATAAAATAAAGAAAGACAACCATTACTCGAAAAGCAATCAAAACTATCGTGTGATCCAATTCGAAAATCGCGTTGTTTTTCGGTGCGAGATCGCCGCGGGCGCCAATCGGGAGCTCCCTGTAATTTCCGCGCACTAACAACTATTGAGCTCGCCATTGTTTCCAATCTTTTTCACGATTTAGCAGTTTCGCAACACGCTTCGCCGGATCCCAACACTCAAGTGTTCTTTTGCGCTCAGAAATTCCTAAAAACACTGCATTTAATCAACATTAAGAGGCATTCCAGGAAAAAAGTGTTTACAAAAAGCTAACCTTGCAAACGATGTTGTTTTTCTCTTTTCAGATTCGCTGTAAAAAGCTGCAGCATAATGAAGATAATTAAAATTAAAGCGAAGGAGAGTTTTGCATTCCCACGGGCAAAAAATAAACAAATAGATTCTGCGGAAATGAATTCATTTAGTTCGGTTTCAGTTACATAAAGTTCTTCTTGTTCATTAGAAGCAAAATTGCTGTGACCAATATCGAAAATAGAGGAAATTCTAGCAATAACGACATGGAAAACAAAAGTAGGTATTCGTTGCAATAAAAATTCGTGAGCGACATAAATTGTACTTTTATTAGAGACGAGCCGCGCGGAACACATAACGAGACATAAAAATGGTCATACGATCGACTGGCTAATCTACAGATCCCCGCCGAGATAATCGGAACGACAAGGGTAGCGGTCTGATCGTGACAGCGATCTTCGGAGAAATTTATTGCTCAAGAGAAACAGTTTATTTTTTCTAACACAAAAACTTTGTTTATCTTTTCGCAAGCTTACAAAATTTTTCAATTGGTATTCACATCACACGTGCCTTCTAAAACCATTGGCCTCTAAACCTTCGCAGGAAAGGGGACACTAAAGGCGCAGGGACCGCCGAAAGGGGTTCGGTAATGAGTCTAAAAGCACTTCAGTTGAGGTACGTTACCCGGCTTAGGAAGTTGTGGCGAACAGGGCAAGACTATAAAATGTGGACAACTTGAACTTGGCATAAGCAAAGTTCATTTAATCGGCCAAAGTCTGATGGATACAGTGATTAAACAAAATAATTAAGCAACGGATAGTTACCACAAATCTGAGACCGCAACCACTGATGTTGTAAATCTCGAATACATTTTCTCTATTTTGAATGCTCACCAATAAACTAATAACACTTAAGCAACTCAATTAATTCACAAAGACGAATAAAATTACAACCGGTAAAAGCGGTGTCACGAAAATAAATAAATGAGTCGATCTCGAACACGACATCGACACCGCCACATCTCCAAATCGTTTCCAATTGAATTTATCTGCATTAACGTACAAATTTTCAAGCACTCAAGTAATTTGTAAACCGTGCCATGAGATTTTGGGCAAATCCCGTTCAACTGGGTAGAATAAGAGGTAGACTCGTTGTCAGATCGATCGGTCGAGACCGCCTTGTGTAGATGGCACTGTGACCCATTTCCTAAAGGGGGCACCCGTGTCGACGCATTCTGACTATTTTTGCTAATGTTTCAACTAAATACGGTGTTTCTAGTATCAACGGTTCAGCAGGACTTTGAGGTAAGCTTCGTTTTATGAAAGAGCTTAAAGTTAAAGGGTGTGAAAAGCTGCTGTTTTTATCTAGATTATGCATGTAGATTCAAAGAGTCGGTGGACCACTACGTGTAAGTATCTGAAAGCTTCTATTTCCAGATTAAACTCGAACGTCGAAATTAACTGTTTCATTTTAGCTAAATATTTTCCTGGAATATCATCGCGTTCGTTATCGCCCGGTTCTTTTTTCGGGAATCCCATAAATTTAATTATCTATAGATAACGTAAAGTCCGGTCAGCTAACAGGAAAACTTGATATTTCGTTCCAAAAACCACACGAATAAAAAAAATATTTCATTTCATGATACGAACTAAAGCTCTTGTTTAATATGATCCAGAAGAATATTTCCATCTCAAAACTACTTAACTTTCCGAAAAAAAGACAATATAAATCATGCCGAGATTTTGACACAAGCAAATCATGTCGGCTTTTCCGCATATGAAGCGTCCTACAAAACCAGAGAGATACACGTGCGACTTGTCTCCCACTAAAACTCCGTCCAAATAACATACTCACATGAGCCGGGACCATGAATAATAGAGCTGACACCGACAGGAAATGAAACACTGGGAATAGATGAAACCTTTAGTTAGCAACTTAATGAAATTGAAATTCCATGTAGGTCGATTCAGTCACCTGAATCCGTTGCAGTGTCGAGTAAAACGTGCGGCCTGACATTTGAAGATCTCTAAATAGAGACGTGTTCGGTCAAATGCAGACATTTTACATATTAAGAAATGCAGGCCCAGGTGGAGATGGCGTGATGAATTAGACTCCTACCGAAAGGATTGGCCAGATGTGGCAAAGGACAGAGAATAGTGGAAGAAAGGAAGGGAGGCCTTTGCCCTGCGTGGGACAGTACAGGCTCATAATAATAATTATAAATGAGAAATGCTATTCTATTACTTAATATTTTATAAATTTTCAATTTTAGATGGAATCACATGGAATAACTTAGGTATGTTGGAAGAGATCTCTTTAGAATAAGCTGCATCTTTTTTTCTGTTCCTTCCTTTTGTCTGTGACACATTTACGAGGGTACATGAATTGTTCAATAAATCGATTTAGTCCTTATTTTCACTAAAATGATAACACAGCTTTGCTTTGAGAATTATCTGACCCAGAAAAAGCGGTAACATGTCTTGGACGCGTACAATGCGTCAAAGGTGCGGGAGAAGAGAACACGGAAGGACTTGGGTAAGGCTTTGCTCAGCTGTGGGACAAAAAATATAGATTAGGTTAAACACTGTACCTGCCATGTTATCTCTTCAGCACCCTTGGTTGACTGGTAGAGAATGCCCAGGACATTAAGTCCGCCTTTGTACCTATGTGCATGAAGTCTAAATAAGTATTGTTAGCTGTGTAAAACTGCTTCCGTGGTCGAGTGGTTTAGGCGTTTGCCTTGCCCACGGGAAGCGTACTTTGTAAAGTTGTTTCCAGTTTGGCTAGGACATTGCAGGCTTGAATCACCTGATTGTCTGATAAAAAGATGATTCCGTGCATCGGAAGGCACAGCCGGTGATACCGGCCGCCAAATGGCGGTCGTCAAACAAACCATGTCAGAGAGGCCCCTGAAGCGGGGTGGAAACTCTGACACTAGGGTGTGTGGGGTCGTTAGACCTTACTACTCACACGAAGAAGAAGAAGATTAAAACCTAGTTTTCTTATAACCAGAATCAGTAGCCAGCACGTCGAAAAAGCTCTCCGAGTTGATGAGCACAATTGCTATGTCAAACCGATTTACATTACATCAAAAGTGTAGAAACAAGTTGAATGGACGTGTGGCCTCATGTGGAAATATCTATTCCATGTATTAACGTTCTGATAAAGCTTTGAATAAGTGCAGTGTTCACATGAAGCATTACTCATAATAAAGATAATGTCTTTGTTCTCATGGCATGTTTAATATTCTTGGAAACTGTTATGATTTTTTTTATGGAAGGGAAATCATCAAATTCTTCGACACTTGGGGGAGGCCTATGTCCAGCAGTGGACGTCTTTCGGCTGATATGTATGATCATGATTATGATGACCTCACTTCGTTATCTAGGACAGACACTTTACAGTTTAAACAACCAGGGAAGACACCGGTGTCCAAAATTTTTAACAAGGACATTACTTAATCTTCTTCATCTTAGTTTTAATGAAATTTATTTCCTCACAATTCCTTCTTTTCAAAAACTTATGGCATGAATGATGCCGTTTCATTTGAGGAATATGAAGGTAGCAGCAGCCCTTCCTTCCTTTTATTTTTTACGTAGCATACATCCCGGTAATTTAGTAAATTCAAATTGTTTATTTGCAAGAAAATAAATAATTTACAAAGAAAAAGATCTTACAGCCTTAAAAGTCATTGTATTCTGCCTGCGAGCAAGCGTACAAAATTATTTATATTTAAATGTCAACTTATTATTATGCAAATATATTATTAGTAGGTACATTATTATCGCAATATTGTCACATTTTATTACTACATACAAATGTCAATAATAAATTCACAATAAATTAATACTCCAAGCAAATATTTTTATGTTCAAAAGTAGTCCAAGAATGGAGACATTCAGTTAACGAGGTTAAAATATAAAATCAAGACATTATAATGTAAGCCGAATATTATTATCAGAATCGAATTAAGAGTTTGATTCAATGAAATCCATCGTGTCGGCAAACAGTTATTGTATCAGAGTGTGGCGAACGAAAATCTCTGTGCTTTCCGAATATAAACGGGCGTTTGTGTTAAATTAATAATGAATGAAACGTGATAACCACGGAGGATGTTCAGGTACCATTATGGATTATTGGGAAATGCCTCATTATTTGTGAGACCTGAATACTCGCGGATCCGCTGTGAAAATTATGTTTGAGGGGATATGTGCCTTACCTTACGTAGTTTAAATTAACATAGGAGAATGGTTCAGGGTCCTAAAATTTTCTATGATTAAGAACCCATTTCACAGATATTTTTAATATCATTATCGACTATAGTCGGCGTTTGAGGTTTCGTCGTCTCTCCCTGTCTTTTTAAAGTTGTAGGTTACTATAATTCAGATAACATCTTAAATAATAATAATAATAATAATAATAATCTCTTTCGCCTAAATTCTCCAAAATCTAACAGATTTTGATATTACAAACTTTACCAATTTCAAGGCCAATAAAATGAGGAAAATAAAAGAAAATATAAAGTACAGATCGATGACATATGTCACGTATGAAAATTTTAATATGTATGTATAACGTACGGACGAAGAATGAAATGAAACTTGGGTAATGATAACAAGAGCAGCTGCCCGACGCGCACATCATCCACCTCCGGGCTCGTCGCTCAGCTCCGCCTCGCCACCGCCGGAACCCAGCTCCACCGTGAGTGCTGTGACACCGGCCATGGCAGTTGCGTCGAGCTCGAGCGACGAGTATTTCTCTCCGCCGACGTCGCCAACACCTGAGCGTCGGCAGGGGAGAGGCCGGCCACCGAGGGGCTTGGGACCTAGGGGCCAACCGGCCCCGAGCCGGGTCCCCGCTACCGGTGGTTGTGTGCAGCGCATGAGATGGACTCAGTCTATGAACGAGAACGTCATGCGCGCATATTACGGGTCTACAGAGGGGGGAACTAACCTCACTGCGTACCGTGTCAGGATGCTGTCTCTGTTTCAGGACCTGGAACCGGCTGTGAACGTCTCGGCCCAACGATTGTCGGATCAGGTGCGAGTCATCCAACGTAGTCACAAGTTGGACGATGCCGCACTTGATAGGCTGCGCTCAGAGGTACTAAACAACCTTATCATCTCGACCCCGACACAGACCGTGGTACCGGCGCCAGCTAGTGGCGCAATCATACCGCGGCCCAATAATAATAGTGATGAGGTAGATGATAGGGTTGTCACGGTAAGTAGCCAGTGCAACGATCGACTGAGGAGCGCGCTGGAGGATGCGCTTCGCGAGTATAGATCAGCTCCAACCGAACTTAGGCCCCGATTACCACGGTTACCTATGCACAAAAAGAATAGGGCGCTGGTGTGTGCCTTGGACTCGCTGCTGCAGGACATCTTCGAAAGCAGCGAGAACCTCGTTGATACGTGCTCAATCCTGTACTGCGGGGCTGTTGCGGCATGTCGTATAGCAAACGTCAAGTTTCCAAGCTGTGACGAGGCTATACGACCAAAATCTGCTGTACCAGCCTGGCAGTGCAGGATCGAGCGACGTATCGATGAGGCTAGGGCACTCATCGGCAAACTATACTGCTTCAGGGAGGGCAATACAAGACCACGTGTGATGCGCTTTGTGAGGCGGGCGTTTTCGGGGACTGGAATCAGCCCTCGAGAATACACGTCCCGTATCACAGAGCGCATCGACTTCCTGAAGCAGAAAGTTTGTGCATGGGCAAACCGTATTCGGCGGTATAAGCGGCGGGTTGACCGATACTCGCAGAATCGCATGTTCCAGAGCGATGAAAGGTGGGTATACAGAGCTTGGGAGCGACCTGAACAAAGTGTGACGGACGTGTGCCGCCCGGATGATATCGCCACGAGTACATTCTGGCGAAACATCTGGTCGGTGCCCGTCTGTCATGCCGAGGGTGGCTGGATGCGCGATGTCGAGCGCGTGTGTGAAGCTATACCACCAATGGAACCAATTAACATCATCCCATTGGATGTAGCCAAAGCAGTCCGTCCGTTACCGAACTGGAAATCTCCAGGACCGGACGGACTGCATAACTTCTGGCTCAAATGGTATAGCAGCTCACACGCACTCCTGGCATCTCAATTCCAGTCATCCTTCGAGTCTGGGTCGCTACCACAGTCTCTAACAACTGGCATTACCCACCTGCTCCATAAGACAGGTAGTCCCGCGGAACCCAAGAATTATAGACCGATTACTTGTTTGTCGACGGTCTATAAACTTCTTACATCCATTCTGAGAGTGAAAATTAATGATCACATTGAGAATAACTCAATTATGTCCGCCTCTCAGAATGGATGTAGGAAAGGGTCCCGCGGCACTAAGGAGCTACTCCTCATAGACATGGCCATAAGCCAACAGGTTCGTCGATCCCGCAAGGATCTGTCGACATGTTGGATAGATTACAAGAAGGCCTATGACTCTGTGCCACATACATGGCTCATGAAGGTGCTGGAGTTGTACAAAATAGATGCAACTATACGCACCTTCCTTGAGTCATGTATGAGGCAATGGAAAACGGTCCTTCGCTATCCAGGATGTCGACCGATTCAAGGGAACGATGAGCCTGTATGGATTAAACGGGGAATATTCCAGGGCGACAGTTTGAGTCCTCTTTGGTTTTGCTTAGCTCTGAATCCTCTTAGTACACTGCTGGAGGATTCAGGCCTAGGCTATCGGTTGAGAAGAGGTGGTCAAGCCTTATCTCACCTCCTTTACATGGATGATCTGAAACTCTTTGCCCCCAACAATTTGCGACTGATGGAACTACTGAAAGTAACTGAAACCTTCAGTAGTGCCATCAGGATGGAATTTGGTGTGGACAAATGTGCAGTCATGCATGTAAAGAAAGGGGAGATTATGGAATCTGAGGGAATTCAACTCTCGGATTCCATACAGGTTAGATCCCTTAGCTCAACCGAAACCTACAAGTATTTGGGTATGTCGGAAGCGTTGGGCATTAACGGTACCGACATGAAGCAATCGCTGAAGGAGCGCTTCTTTGGCCGCCTGAAAAAGGTTTTAAACAGCCTTTTGTCGGGCGGAAATAAGGTGCGAGCCTTCAACGGTTGGGTCATGCCGGTATTAATGTACTCTTTCGGCATACTCAAATGGACTCAAACCGAACTCGACGCCCTGGATAGAAGGGTCCGTACACTGCTGACTGCAAATCGGATGCATCACCCACGATCGTCGGTGATGAGACTGTACATCCCGCGGAGGTGTGGAGGTCGAGGCTTTTTAAATGCTAAGACTCTCCACAACCGCGAGATGTGCAGTCTCAGAGAATATTTTCTCAAAGCCGATGTGGGTATGCACCGAGATGTGGTCGCAGTGGACAAGGGACTCACCCCGTTGTCCATGGCGAAAGAGAATTGGCGCAAACCTGTAATACTTACTACAGATGACCGCAAGGAGATATGGAAAGGCAAGGAGCTTCACGGGCGCTTCTATCGGGCTCTTTATGGGTCCGACGCAGATTTCCCGGCGTCCGTGGCCTGGCTACGTTTCGGTGATCTCTTCGGAGAAACTGAAGGTTTTGTTTGTGCAATTATGGACGAAGTTATCTTGACGAACAACTACCGGAGGCATATTATGAAGGACGGGACGGTTGACGTGTGTCGGGCATGCCACCGTCCGGGTGAGTCCAACAGACATATTATCTCTGGTTGTTCTCGTCTGGCTAACGGCGAATACTTGCACAGGCATAACCAAGTGGCCAGGATTATTCACCAGCAACTTGCTTTGAAATACAAACTTGTGGATTCTGAGGTACCGTATTACAAGTATGTGCCCGACCCAGTTCTCGAAAATGACCATGTCACGTTGTACTGGGATCGGTCTATCATCACTGATAGGACTATCGTCGCTAATAAGCCCGATATAGTGGTGATAGACCGATTAGCGCGCCGCACAATGATAATCGACGTTACCATTCCACATGACGAGAACCTCGTGAAAGCTGAGAAAGAGAAACAAATCAAGTATCTTGACTTAGCGCACGAGGTTGTCGACATGTGGAATGTGGACTCGGCTGTCATTGTGCCGATCGTCGTTACGGCCAATGGCTTGATAGCCAAAAGCTTCGACGACCACCTGTCGAAGCTGGCGTTACGCAGTTGGGTAAAGGGCCTGATACAGAAGGCAGTACTCCTCGATACGGCTCGTATTGTGAGGAGGTTCCTTTCTCTGGAGCCCTAACCACCGGTAGCTTGGACCCAGCTCCCGACACCGGCGGACTACTATTTTTTATATTTTTAAATGTTTTTTTTATTGCTATTTTTTGTTATTGAAATATTTAAAAATATAAAATGTATGTGTAAAAAATGAATAAAGAGAATAATAATATCTTGGGACAACTCACACACGGCCATCTGATCCCAAGCTAAGCAGAGCTTGTGTTATGGTAACCAGACAACTGATATACATACTTATATAATTTATAAATACATACATATTATAGATAAATTACACCCAGACACAGAACAAACAATAATGCTCATCACACAAAGTTTGTCCTGGGTGGGAATCGAACCCACGACCTCCGGCTTTGCAGTCAGGGTCACTAACCACTAGACCAACAGGCCAGTCAAATGTTCCAAGCATATACATTATACATGACATTGGCACGACAGAACCATTCCAAGCAATCTATGGGAAACGGCCCAGTAGGGAATGCTATAAATAAGCTTTTATGCATGTTACGTAAACCATAAAACCAATTTTTCGCGACATAAAAAATTCCAACATTACTCCGGACTCCGGGATAAAATAAAAGATGGAAGCCTGGTTTTAATACTGGTCGATCTTCGATGTCAGCTTTTCGAGAATCTACCGTGCCGCGGAAAGCACGTTAAAACATTTGTACCGGCTGTCATTTTTAGATCTTTGACGGTCGTTACTGGTAGCCAGAAGCTAGAAATTCTAACATCAGTCTTGCCAAGAGATATAGAGATACCTTGGCGTTGGTAGTCACACAATAAAAATACTGGTTTTCCGACATAGTTGGAAAAAGCTAGGCAGTTTGATTGATTATGTCTAGTTGAATGGAAGCAGCTCTGCCCTAGGCCAGTCAGTCGTGCAGGGTGGCGACATTGCGCGACCTTGTGCCCAACCGCGGCCAATCGATACTGCGACACTGGCGCAACACTACACGATACTAATCGAGTAACTGTGCAGGGTCTTCCGCCTGGGATCTTATCGATAGGGTATAGATCAGCCATACACAACCTTTTTTCTTCATGGTTCACATAGAGCTTGTTCTATTATCGTGAGCTACAATAAGCTACAGTAAAATAAATTGTCTATGGTTAGCTATTGTAAGAACGCTCTGTATTTGTTTGACATAATTTCGAAAATTTAAATTCTCAAACTGGATTTTCGACATCAAAAAATCTAGTTTTCATGATAAACTAAAGTAACAAATAATAAGTAAAACTACGCTAATGTAATCAATGTCTTTTCATGCGAATCGGAGTCAGTGTCATTTGGTGTTCAGAACAAAGGAAATGAGAAATATGTCGGAAATCTTTGCCTTCGATGATAATTAATGGGCTACCAATTGACTGTTCTAAAACTTTAATTAAAGTGGAAGTAACTGTGAGCTACAGTTTAGGTATAACAATTTTATTAAAATACCCTCTTTTTTCGTAACACTTCTAGAGGAATGCGGTACGGTGTATGTAGTCTCCCGCAACCTCCATTGAAGAAATGTAGATCCTCCGACCGGCGGGTGTTACGGGCTACAATCTACCACATTATGGGTCCCAGAAATGTTGTGCAATATCGCAGCAGACCCAGACGATGATGGCGGAACTAGCTGACACGATTCTGCTACCGTTCTCCGTCAGTCGTTTCTCCTTTGGACTGTTCACCGACAGGACGTTTCGTTTTTGAGAGATTCGTCGATAGAACGTTTCACCTATGGATGTTTCGCCGACAGAATGGTTCGCATTTGTTAGTTTCGACGACAGGACTTTTCAACTATGGAATATTCGCCGTCAGATCGTTTTGTCTACGATTGTTTCGACATGGCTTTTTCACTATTAAACTACAAAGCCACCAAAAAGCTACAAGCTTGCTACAAAGACATGAAGAAAGAAAATGTTTTAATGGAAGACCGCCTTTACTTTTAATGAATGGTATTTATCTATTACCTATCCATATTCGTTTATTTTGTTATTGCGTTTTGTTTGTTATTGCAACTTATTTCGAGAAACTTTTTGTGTACTATAGATGTAGTAAAATTGGCTTAAAAATGTGTACCCAGTTGTAATTAAATAATTTTATAATCTTTTGTTTTATATATCCCCAATGTTTGCAATAACAAAATAAACGAATATGGATAGGTAATAGATAAATACCATTCATTAAAAGTAAAGGTCTTCCATTAAAACATTTTCTTTCTTCATGTCTTTGTAGCAAGCTAGTAGCTTTTTGGTGGCTTTGTAGTTTAATAGTGAAAAAGCCATGTCGAAACAATCGTAGACAAAACGATCTGACGGCGATTATTCCATATTTTGAAAAGTCCTGTCGTCGAAACTAACAAATGCGAACCATTCTGTCGGCGAAACATCCATAGGTGAAACGTTCTATCGACGAATCTCTCAAAAACGAAACGTCCTGTCGGTGAACAGTCCAAAGGAGAAACGACTGTCGGAGAACGGTTGCAGAATCAGCTGACACCTGCAGACAAGACTGGCCCACACTTGCCCAACATCAGGGGGAATGGAAAAAAGATTAGGCCTTTGCTTTGCAGTTCAAGGATAACCAAGCAAAAAATAAATAAAAGTAATATGTAAGTTGCCGAGTAGACGAATTTTTCAAGACCATGAAGCTATTACAATATGAATTTCTCATAAAAGCCTTCGGATCGTGACACAAAATTAGGGTTCAGACTTCAGATTAAATCTGAACAAAAAAAACTACGCGGTTTTTTTTCTGATGAGACAATTTTTTATCTGCCAACAGTCCCCTGAACCCAAATTCAGGGTTTTTGATTAACATTAAAGTCAAATTAATCGGAGGTGCCTGATCACGTTTGACGGATCGAATCCGGACAAATCGACGTTAATTGAGGTTGGCAACCCTGCGTTAA
Source organism: Melanchra persicariae (assembly GCA_947386135.1). Taxonomy (NCBI): domain Eukaryota; kingdom Metazoa; phylum Arthropoda; class Insecta; order Lepidoptera; family Noctuidae; genus Melanchra; species Melanchra persicariae. The sequence goes on along the minus strand of OX376652.1, from coordinate 7,657,035 downwards.
GACCGATGTCCACGAGCAGGGTTTGATTACACAAGTTGACGTCTAACACCGACTTGCACTGTGGAAACATTCACGAATTCTTGGTTTGGGATTAAGTTGAAACTATCTGTGTCAAATTGCGCCCTGAACGTTACGAAATCGAAATCTTTTGAATTTTGATTAATAGGCAGTTGATAATCATGTACTTGATATTACTTCGTCCAGGGCGAATTAAAACTGAACGCGATTAAAAACAATACTGGCATTTCTTCTTTTCGGGTCGATTGTGACCCCTACGTGTCACTGATACTGACAGTGACCGCCTTTGATGGTGGTTTAGTTGTGCTGAACGCGTTATGTTTCTTTGGTGAACTTCACCCTCAGTCCGAAAACAAAGTGGAAAGAAAAATGCGTAGAACCGCAATAAGAAAGAAGCGACCATCAATGGCTATCGTAAAGGAAGAAAAAATGTAATTAATACCCGTAATAATCGTATGTCCGACTGCGTGTGATCCTCGCTCACTCAGTTTTGCATTGTTTCGAATCCTTTATCTGGAAAACCCGAGTAGACTAGAAAACGACACAAGACTTTTTATTTTTGTCACATAATCTGCACAATCAAATTCACGCAGAGTACAATTTCCAAAAAATCTTTATACACTTCTTTCTGCTGACTCAAAAACAGAAGGTACATTCCTAATTTGAATGCGCTCAAACATCAAACTTTACCGAGTACCCTCACAACGACGAGCTATAAAATATGCTGTGATCGTCGAAGCGGGTCGGGGACACGTCTTTCGCCCCAATTTTGGCTCAAAGGGCTACGCAGGCCAAGTAACATGTTCCGCCCACTTTGATTCAATCCAGGTTTAAGGGTCACGATTTATATGGAATCTTTTCAAAGCATATTTTATTGTCATTCATATGTTGAGTGTTAAGTTTCCTATTCATCTGCAGCTTGACACGCTTCGCTAAACTAATACAAGGCCTATAATACTTGACACAGATTCTATATTTATGAGGAGGACTCATGTGATTTTGTTTGTAATTAAAATTAGGTATCACGAAACAATGTTGAGTGTTACAGTAGTTGAAATTAATTAGTTCATCATTTGAATAATATTGTTTCAGTTTAATAATAATATTTGAGTGTCTTTGTTAAGAGTTGATATGGAACGCGGGATTTATCAGGTTCTCATGAAGAACAGGCTAGGAAAGTACTTCTAATGTGCGGTACACCTAAGGTGTGGAATTGTCTGCAGGAATCTGTGTTTCCTGATAACTACAACCTGGGAGTCTTTAAGTCAAGAGTGAATAGGTTACCTCTAGACAAGCGTGCTCCATCGTCTACCACATCATCGCCAGCAAGTGAGATTGTTGTCAACCGCGAATCTTTCAATGGTAAAAAAGTAGTTCAGCAGTGGTCGTGCTGCGCCCGAAGCAAATGATATTGACTTTATTAGATCACTTCATTATTTTAGAGGTAATATGATTATATTACCTCTAAAATAATGAAGTGAGTGATGACAAACTGCAATTTCCATAAACATTTAACCAACCATGTGTGCCAAAACTGTTTCAAGTTAGTTATTAGGTAGTACTTTGGCACGAATTCTAACAATGCCTAAGCCATTAGTAATAATAAGTGTGATGTTATGTATGTATGTATGTTAAATTATGGCACACATCCAATCAAATGCTTTTATGTTGTTTCAGGAGTAAAAGAACAACAGAAAGTTTTCGGGCTCATTTTCCTTGTACAGATCCGTATAGGACAATAAATGGGAATAACTTACATAATGTGTTTGTATTGCTTGAAGTTTCCTAACTAACGGTTTGAATGAGCCAATGGAACGAAAAAAGTAGTGAGCTGACTACTAATGGTAATGTTTTTCTTTCTATAAACAATTTTAGCACATCGAACAAGGAATATCGTCCGGATTCGAATCATCATTGTGAGTTTTTCAATGCAAAAGGAATAACGATAAAATAACCACGACTGGCAAACATAACTAATATTATTAAATTGTTTACTTGAATAAATAACGTGCGTATAACTAAAATGTTATAGGATAATTGGATATAACCTGAACTGGGGTAAACCTGTATCATAGGTAATATTAACGGACTGACTAAGTAGCTATTTTCAACGGATAAGATAAATAAAATAATCATAAAAACCTATTAACGAGACCCACTAGTAGATAAGGTGTGAAAAAGTTGTGAAAAACCACATAAATTCCATTAAAATCCCTGCAAATCATCACATTATGATAACATCCACGTAAATAGAAAATTAATCCCAAACATGGATCTTAAGCAATATTCTTCGTCAGTTATATTTGATGTGCAAATAAACAGGGGTAAGTATGCTAAGTTTACTGCTCCAGTCGAACGGGAAGCTTATACGAGCGAAGTATAAAGACGCCATTACTAGAGATTATACGGATACACTAGAAGATCGGCAAGTGAATGTAATGAATGTCAAACTACTAGAATGTAATCCCTCTGGATATTTGGGATAGGATAATGAATGCTTTATATGGAGAGGAATATGTATGACTTATTACTAGGTAATATAGAAAATCCAGCGAAAATCCCAACGTTACAAGAAGAATCAAATTGATAGGCAGTATGAAAGATACCAAAGGCACTCGAAGTATCTTTTTGTTTAGGACATCAATAAATTCAACATTGCATACTTCAAGCAATCCCATATATTTGGAAAAATACATCAAGTACAAAATCAGAAACAAGGAATGATCACAAAAAACTCGATTAACAATCGTCAAAGATTTCGCTGAACAAGCATACAAAAAAAAAGAAAAATGCATCCAGAGAAACTCCTTTCTATCAACTCGGTCAAAACTGATGAGAAAATTTAATAGGCTTTCGAAAACAAAAAGAATTTTTAAAATTAGTCTACAATTGGCATAAAAATCGGTGAACACTCATAAAAAAAATACGCAATCGAACATATAACATCCTCTTTTTTGAAGTCGTTTAAAAATAAACATCACCGCTAACCAATTACGTCCACAATGCTACATGATCTGATCAGCTACATTTCACACTTCACCAGTATCGATTCTTACACATCCGCAGTGCACAATCGTACGGGTATACAAAACACGTAGAGTGCAGTGTCCACAGACAGTGCGGAGAGGGTAAACACACCTTTGGTGCGCGCCAAGGTTGCAGCTTGCAGCGTTGCCGCGTTGTTTGCGAATCTTCCACCTCTGCGCTGCGTTGCTTGCAGTGACGATGGATCTTTGTATAGAAGCTTTTCTTTAAGGAATTTTTGGTTTGAATTGGTAATGGATAATGTGTAGGACCAACTTTTGCTTGAACTATGCACATGGTTATGGTTGCGCTGATCCTTCCACAGAACATATACTCTATGGATTCTATTCGCGGCGGAACTCGTTGGATTTGACAGCATTGTAATTATTTGGTCGTTTCTTCCTACTTCCATCCTTTTCCCGCATATACCGCAACGCACTCGTGCGAACGAGGAGTGATAATGTACCGGTACCGCGCAATCGTCTTATGAGACCCCGGACTCAAAAAACTTCAAAGGCGGACGATGGCTGACATGTCATGTTGAACTCAATATCGCTCTCGATAGAAAAATCGTAAATAGTGAAGTTTGGTGTTTTTGTGACTTTGGTGCTGTGTCAATGCTCAGGTGGACTGCTGCGAGGATATCCAGGTATCGTGCAACCCATCCATTAGACGAGCTGTTGTATCCATGTGTTTTCCTACAGCGAGTCACATGCCATAACCTTTGAAGCAGCCAAATTTCAAATCATTCGCATTATTTCGCTTGAACCGCGTAACCAGTTAAGTATGTTATTCCAAAGAACCAACGAAGCGAAGATGGCGGGACAAGTTTCACTTCTACCTTAGACTAGGCCGAACTAGCAAAGGAGTGAGTTGAATGGAAAAGGGAGAGGGAGGTCTTATCACAGCAGTGGGACAAGATAAGCTAGATATTATGTAGATTGATGCACAATACTCCTGTTAAAGTTAAAGACAAGAACAACCATATAACCCCTCGGAATAATACGGTTCAAAAATTGTCGCAGAATTCATGAATTCATTTTGGTATAGGTACTTATCATAATTTTCAAATTTAAACTTTGAAACAGCAACTGTATTGCAAAAGGGATTTAGGAGTTATGATAAATTGGTAAGTAATGGTTTTGGTTATTATAATCTACTTTGTGTAGCCCTAGGGGCCTGCAATACTGAGGATTAAATTTGAGTTTGCACCAAATTAATGGCAGATGTTCTGCTACGAAATTACAGTAACTTATCAAACCTACATCCAATCCCGGGAGAAAGGTGCTTTTTTATGGATGGGAAATCATCAATTGACCCCGGGTTCCGCTGGGTGCAGCGGGAGGAAGTGTCTGACTGACTAAAACCCATCCGTGCTCCTCCTAACTCTTTCGAACAAAATTCGCAACCCTGGGGAGAGAAAGGTGCTACGGATGCTTATGAGTAGAAATATTTTAATGCACCATTCAATCAATCTGCCTAGTCTTTTCCCAAATATGATGGGGTCGACTTCTAGTCTAACCGAATGCAGCTGAATATCAGTATTTTGCATAGAGCGACTGCCTATCTGACCCATACAACCCAGTTACTGGGTACTACGATATCCCTTAGCAAGACTGGTGTGACATTTTCTGGATTTTGACTATGCTTAACGATTGTTAAAGATGTCCAAATGATAGCCGCTGCTAGTGCTTTCCGAGGCATGAAACTCGGTATGTCACAGATGTCCCCATCCACAGGCCAACTCGGCAAGCGTTGGTAGGTACCTTATTTTCGAAGTTCGACCCGTGCGGCTATTATTATTATTTAGCCACAATCTCTTCATTGCAATAAAAACCAAGTTACTTTGTAGCGCAAACGCAAACACGCAGACGCATACGAATCTAATTTCGAACTTCCAGATGAGTTTTTGGCCGTGTTTACAGATTCGGCCACGTAGCAATTCCCGGTCGTAATTAATGCATTTCTCGATCCCAAGTGTCCCGGTGTCTCGGCCTGTTCAGTATTCATGAGAGGGCCTACCGCCAGCACATTACACCCCGATCTGCTTGCAAGTAGTTTCGGATTAGGCTGCCCCACTCACGATTGCGTTTCACTTAGAATTAAGTAGTTTCAAGTCCTCGTGAGCAATTTGTAAGCGTTGTTTCAAGGAAGTTAGGTAAGTTTGAGTTGTGAGTTCCTTTGATTACGTTACTTAGTACGGTCCATGTGTTTATTTTACTACGTTTACTATTAGTATTGCAAAAACTGTGTAATTTTTTTATTGTATCTCGATTATACACGTCTTCACCAACATTAAGGCGGTGCACTGTGGCTATCAAACACATAATTTAAGATCCCTGATTTGAAGAGCCTACAAATTCTCAATAATAGAATATATTAACCATGCGGGCGGTAACTTGTAGACTAAAATTATTTAATTATAGATATCACATAAGTGTAGGTAAACCCTGTTACTAGTTGTTTCTCATAAAATTATATACCAGCACATACTACAAACTATTTGCGAATCTAGACAACACTTGTATCGATCCTACTTAGGCAAGGGTAAAACGTGCCGTCATCCAAAGTTTCAGGACGAAATACCAGTTGAAACAATGTTCGATAAAAAGAGTTAGTCACGGAATTCAGTAATGCGTTTGATTTTAGGCCAATATAGTATGGGAAGACAGGCTTTAGGCAAAGTGACATTAAATCAACGATAACGACTGTCCAGAAGTAAAAAATGTATGAGATTTTACAAGCCCTACCAAAATGCCACGTGTTCTAATGTCCCAAACATTTGGGCAATAGGGAATGAAATGAAAAAAATACTAATAAGATAATTAGGTATCTTAGATATGATAATGAGCTAATAAGTATTAGCTTTAGTAAACAATTTTGAAATCATTTTTAAAATACCTTCATCAGCGGTGAAGTTATAAATATAAAGCTTCAAAGACAATTAGAAAGAGAATTCCGAAGCGAACTCTGACGTCAAAGTTCATGACGCCTATACAGCTGCCATAGAAAACAGCGTTTTCGCGAGAGAGACAGATATATATTTAAAATAGTTAATCTCATTGGTTTTTTGATCAATTTCAATTCTATTATCACATCACTGTTCCTATTATATTTCTGTATATTTTGAGATAAACTGTAACTGAGGAGCTCGTGGCTAAATTATAACAGCCGCACGGACCAATCTTCAAGGTTAAGCAACGCTTGCCGAGGTTGGTCTGTGGATGGGTTAATGGTTATATTAACATACCGAAACTCCTCCGTGCCTCGGAAAGCACGTTAAGCCGTTGGTCCCGGCTGTCATTTGTAGATATTTGGCAGTCGTTACGAATTGTCAGAAGCCAGAAAATCTGACACCAGTCTTGCCAAGAAGTACCGTGTTACCCAGTAGGTAATGGGTTGTGGAGGTCTGGTAGGTAGCCGCTCCACGTAAAATACTGGTATTCAGCTGAATCCGGTTTAACTGGGAGCCGAACCCAATACATAGTTGGGAAAAGGCTAGGCAGATGATGATGATTTTGAGATACTGTGTACAGATAACAAATATTTGTTTCATGCATATTTATTCCCTATTGGACAATCGCTATCGAGGATATTATATACTTTGTCTAGAACCCCTTAATTCTTCAATGTAATATTAATATACAATGGTTTTATTTCTTCTGTCTGCATTGTGACATTAGTACCCCTTCATACCATGTCTTTCTGCCTTTTTGTGAAAGCGTTTCATTGCATTTCATTTGAATTTTTTTTCAAAGCCTAGGCACTGGATTGCGTTACTCAAGTTAATTACACTTTTTTTTTCAAGTTTCGCGTGTTGTGGAACCTGTTTGGAATGGCCAGTATTTTTTTACTCTTTACTTCGCGGCTTATACTTAATTCTGCTGTGAATTTTTAACAAGCTATGAAACTGAATGTCCGGTTGTATAATCTAAAATATGTTATTTTATTTTATTTTAAGGATTTCTTTTTGGAAGCTTACACAATACAATACATAATATTTTGTGCCTTTTTCTTGGAATACCTGACGTCAAGTAGCTACACTACAGGTACCTAGACGGACTCTGGATTATTTTTCGGCCATCTCCTTTCCAATTCTTTGCCAGAATTGGGTATTTTTATGCAAATAGTGTTGGAAACACTACCCGCTCTGTTTAATCCCAGTCTTTATTACGAGGGGTCCCAATCAGCCCCCTAGATCCGATGCTGGATTACGTGATACCCGCGAAAGTCCTATCAATATTCATGAGCAGACGATCGACGATGAATAGTCGATGAGTGCTGGACGTGTCGATGTCGTGTCGATATGTCGATCCGCTTTCCATGTTGGACATCACTACTATTCGAAGTTTAAAATTATGAATAACGAATTTAGTTTTCTTTTACTTTAAAAATTTCAGTTAGGTATATTTAGCAGCAACGTTTTTATTTCGCTCGAGTTTAAAATTATGAATTTAGTTTTCTTTGACTTTAAAAATGTCTGTTAGTTATATTTAGCACTAATGTTTTTATTTCGCTCGCATTATAAAACAACCGTCCCTTTTAATGCAGACAAAACTCTAACAGGCAAAATCAACGTCCAAAAAACAGGTTTTCATTATGAGATTTCCCTCTGAACCTCCGTTACATTAGTATGCAAATTTTTCATATCACCCCGCGACGAATGGCCAGGCTATCAATCTAAACCTTCCAGGTGTCGGCCCGTTGTCATGGTAACTATCTCCTTTGTTCCGCCGCTTTTAACGATGTAACTTGACTTTATTAGGGACGCTCAAATTTTTGTTCAAGTAACGAATGCGATTTATAACCCTTTTGCAGATGAACAATTGTGTCTAACTAGTCCTATAGACGAGGAACCCTAATAAAGCTGTATTGAAGCGCGAACATAAATTATAATCATAACGATTCTACATCATCAAAGAGAAGAATGAAACATGTTGACGTTTGAATAAAAATAACTAGTTTAAATCTGACTAACTCATAAAACGGGCTCACTGAACATTTTTCTACTACTGACTTTCAAAGGACAGACGTCAATCGCGGACACTGCGAATATGTCAGTTTTATTTTTTTAAAGTGACATATTCGCACATGTGCCAGCCCGTGCCAGAAGCAGTTATTATAAAAACCAAGTGTCCGTTTGGCCGTCCGTCCACTAATACCCCTCGAACCCGCTGGAAATCCAGCCTCGAAATAGACATCCAGGTCAAACGGAGTCGTGCAAATTTTAAAACAAATTGACCTAGATTTAGTGTCTCATAAATATTAAATTTTTGCCCCGTTTACCCGATAAGCTTTTGTGCCAAAGTTACTCCAGTTCCATATGCAAAATGGGATCGGCATACGAGATTGTTTGTACCGAGAGGATTAATAGCGATTTATAGGGCAGTACCGACATTGACGTGATTTTACTAGTTAGTTATTAAACTGATTGGCAACGCCTGCGTTACTACAAACGTTGTGTAATACTGTAACTGTTTTCAATGCTTTGATACTGCTTATTATGCCTACTCTAGTACTCTCTATCAGGTGGTATTTGGTAAACAAATGTCCGTCTATCTACGGGTTTATTCAAAGTGTAAAGGCTGAAAAATAAAACCATAATCTTCGTCTAGCGTCTAGGATTATTGAAATTCAGAACCTCAATACACGATTAGGTACTGAAATATATTACTACTGATAGTGATCCATATAAGAACTCCCCCAAAGAGCTTAGTACGATATTTATACAGTTGGCCACGAATACTACGAGCTAAGAAACAGTGTAGTAAATTTTAAATTCCATTGTGTTATGTCATCGTAAAGAGACCGAATTTACCACAGGCGACCGTTGATGAAACGAAACTAAGCTATTAAGTCGTTTTAAAAATTAATAGCCCATTCGAAACTAAGCTTGCTGGTCGTTATTCACGGTTCGTTTCGGATACGCGTGGAAATCGCCTGTTTCACGTCGGGTGACAATTTTTTACGCCATTTCAAATCAGCTTTCTAACGCTTAACTGATTATTATTACATTTTCTACATCACGGTAGATCGGGTTAACAACACGAGTTTTACCATATTTTTTATGGAGGTTCCGCTTGTATAAACGCGTTTTTATACGCAGTTCTACAATAGGTGTGAAGTCTGTGAAGATAGAGGTCGTAAGAAACTGAATAAAAACTGACACCAGTACCAAAAGCCTTGCTTTTTTCCATCCATGTCAATAACAAGGCCCCTTAAAATGTAACAATGCCTTTGCTGGAAAATCATGAGCCTCTGAATATTCTGTTTGAGCGTTCATTGAATCTACCAATATTCGCTATCAGACTCTCCGGCCCTAATCTAAATTTGAATATTCGAACACAAACTACTCTCGTCCGTAGCGCTGAATCGCTTACACACAGCGATGCATCGCTTTAAATCATCACACTGTAAATGGCAGAAAACATTGCTCGGGGTTTGCGTTGTTCGAAAATTTCGCTGAAGGCACGTTTCAGCGGCGTTGCATTATGCCATGGTTCATTCAGCTGAGGCGCTTTAAAGCGATTAAGGCTTGATTTACATTACCTATAGTAAACGGCCCGATAAAATATTAATCACTTACGCATTTCCATTTTCAAGAGGCGATGACGTTTGGAAACAGAAGTATGTACTTAGTTTATTTTGTTTTGTTAATAATAGTGACGTCATTCGGGTTTTTGCTGCAGGCTGCATTTATAACAACAATCGCATCGCTAGGTATAAGTTACTTTTGGCAATAACTGGTTTCCTGAAATGAGGAGCACCAGGTGGCAGCACTGTGGCGTCAGGTGCAGACACCTGTCAAAACGCTAATGTTTTCTGTCATTTGTTATTGTTACACATCAACGTCATGTTTACGTAACTTACTTTTTCAAGGAAGAGGTCCTATCGCCTATGTGGCGCCACCTGGAGACGTAAATGTTCTTTGAAACCCTCATTGCATGTAATTGCATTCAATGTATAAGTAGCCTAAATAAATACCTAAGCATTTAAATGTGTTTTTCACCATCCCGTGTCTCTGCTATCTAAAGAACAGGTGTCGTAGGCGGTTGGGTTTACCAAGACGACATCCAAACACCCGAAGCCTAAGTACGTTTATACGTTACTATAAAGTTTGCCCTGCGAGCTGCGTTGCGAAATCCGACCATCACGTATGGAAACTCATTTAGCCGGAACCATGTGATTTGATTATGCTATCTTCGGTTATATTTTTAGGATTCACGCGTACCTGTACCTGATTATACCCCATAAGAAGGTCAATCGTCGCGAATACCAGAAATCCAGAAAGGTTGCGAGCATAGTCATGTATATTGCTAAGGACATACCTATCGGGAATCGTTCACACTTTCAATATCCTCAAATCACCACAGGAGCGCCAGTCACACACACCTATCTCAAGGTGAGTAAAGGTACGGCTAAGCAATAAAATTAATAGCATTAAATAAATCGATTGTCACAAGGTCTCAGAGTCCGAGGCATAAAACCACCTACCTAATGGTGTTTAAGCACAGTTTGGCTTGGTATTTCTCACTACATTTGAGGTTGGAATATGCTGTCGTCTTCGATCCTGGTTACCAGTTGCTTTTATTTTTTTTTCAAAGAAGCGAGCCACCTACGTAATACTAAAAGAGATCCCGTGCATCAGTCGGTCAGTGCGCATACCTATCAGTGCCTTGTTTATAAAGCGGGCCACTCACACTGCGATGTTCACGCGACGAAACAATCGCAAGCACCGCGTGTTTACGATTCCCGCAGTTACTTGGTTTCACGTTATGACGCAGTTTAAAAAATGTTTCGAAGACAGAATCATCGACCTTTCATCTGATTTAACATACATTAGATTTAAAAAAATATGACAAATTCCAAGAAATTGTCGACATTATTGTGATTAGTAAAACATTTAAATGGCATTCGGATTTAAGACCGGGTAAGTAGTTTCAAGGCGCATTTAGGAATTAATATTTAAAATAAAACTAGCCACGTTACATACGCCTTCAATAGTTATACATGTTACATAATTAAGTCTAGACAGTTCTTGCCTGAGTAAAAAGTCGATACGGTAGGTATAGGAAATTGATTGGGATCAAATCCAAATTTCCACCACGCCCTAGGTATGTGGAAATTTTTGCCGACGCTTTTTCATACGGAAGAAAAACTCCGCTTTTATGAATGCATCTTGTAAATAAAATGAAAGACTAATAAGTACTTATGTTTTTCTCAGTTATGCCTTAGAAAAACTTAAGTACTTATTAGTCTTTACTTTTGAAAAAAATATAAGTTATCGCGTTCGTTTATTAAATTCAGAAGTGTAACTTCATAAATGTTTGTACTAGAATAATATAACAAAGGGATTGTTGGAAGATTCAGTCTATTTAACGGTAATGTAATGATGACGTTTCATATTAAAATCAACATAATTTAGTATCCAGCCAGATCCCAATAGCGAGAATTTCCCGCTAGTGTCAATAAAAAAACTTTTTCACAAAAAAAGAAACCGACTTCCAAAAAAACACTACAAAGTTCAAAATAACTTTAACTTCGGAAGTCGGTGTTTTTGGTTGCTTCTCCGTTATTTGACACCGACTTCCGAAATTAAAGTTATTTTGAACTTTGTAGTGTTTTTTTGGAAGTTGGTTTCTTTTTTTTTGTGAAAAAGTTTTTATTTTTCACTTTTTAGTGGTACCCCACACCTAACAACACCACTGGAAAGTCACAGGAAAGCAAAAATACGCAATTTCGTATACATAGATGATTTTTCCGCATATTTTTTCCAGCTATTTGGATTTAATAACCAAACTCCTAAACCGATTTTGATAAAATTTCAATGGGACCATTTGGGAAGTATATATCCTTTCCAACAAAAAAAGAATTTTTCAAATCGGTTAGCAAGTGACGGAGTTATGCCCGAATAAACATAAAAAAAATACAAACATCCGAATTGAGAACCTCCTCCTTTTTTAGAAGTCGGTTAAAAAGCCATAGAAAACCGTAATCTGGATTAGACCGGCGAACAAACGGCGAAGCTACATAGCTACATGAAGCAGGGGTCCATAATGGAAATCAATAATCGATTCACCTCAGAAGCATGTCGAAAATCGTGACAAGACTGCGATGGCAATTTTTCATCGACAATCGCTTGGGACTTAATCGTGTGGAAAATGCAAGAACATTGAGCCGGATCACTATCCGTCCGCGACTCGATACCTCTAAGAATCGATAAGGCAATCGTCGACTCGATTATTTTCGCGTCCATAACGTTACCGGTTATTTCCGTTTAAATATGTTTGACGTAAGCGGATATTGACGTTTTTGTGATTCTGATTTCGAAATGGCTGATACCGGTTTTAAATTAAAATAGTGCAATGCGAGTTAACTTTTTGCTATTGCATGGCTAGCGTAGTGATTAAGCTTGTTTTGACGTATCTGATGGTGATGAAATATCTCATTATTAACGGGAAACCAGTGATTAAGCCCTACATTACACATAGCATACATTTGACAATCTGTCTAATTCAAACACGTTTACAAAACTGCTCGTGGTAAGTGTTTAATTTACTCACTCTAGCTATTCTACACATTTACTCACATTTATAACCAAGTTCCCACCCTCAATTCAAAAGGTTTCAGTAAAATCAACATAAAGTTGAATGTTAATTTGCGAACAACATTTAAAACATTTTAACGAACTTAAAAAAAAACACATTTAGAAAAGTTTATCTACAGTTGTTACTTAAAAGTCGACTATCGTTAAAGCAATCAACTAATGGAAAACAGTCACCCCATATTTTTTCTCGCTCCATTTCGAAACACTATTATAATACGTGATTTCATTTTAAATTAAATCTTATCGTAAGGTGAAAGAACTTGTTATTGCATACCACAAAAGCTTGCCATATGAAATGCCCTTATTTTTCACATGCAGTATTTGGCGTTGGAAGTCACAAAATCAATTTGTAAACGATTTATGACGAGGAAAAGTGTGCTCTATTTGAATCTGAAGTGAGTTTTCATTAGGGCATTAATGATTACGTAGTCATGTGAATGAAATGCTGATAATTCGAATTCCAACCACCTGAAAGAAAGTAACCAGTTGAAGGAACCATGTGAATGTTTATTGGTTGACATTTGAATACATGCCTAAATTATTTTCAACATTTTAAACAAAATGTAGAAGTCTTGAAAATAAATTGTTTGGCAAGCAGAAAAGAAAATAGAATTCAGGTCATTGCCTTCCCATGATGATTGGATGTCTTGAAATATCTTGATATCATTCAGACAAAAAAATCTTTAGTTACTAATAAAACTTCATTATCTTATTTTAAAATGATAACGTGCCCGCGGCTTCGCCCGCGTGGAAGTCGGAAATTAACTCCCAGCATAGGACCATACTCCCAGGATAAAAAAGTATCCTTTATCCTATTCCAGGACATGATCTACCCGCGTGCTAAGTTCCATCCAGATCGCTTCAGTCGTTAAGACGTCAAGAGGTAACAAACATACTCACTTTTGCATTTAAAATATTAGTTAGGATACAAGCAAAAGTAACAAAGGACCACAATTACACAACAAAATATAACAATTTCGTGATTCACTGCCATATTAACGTTATTACCCCGCAACAAGGGAATATTTACTCGACTATTCTGAAAATGTAATAATGATTTGCATAAACAGTGTATCAGCATTAATTAAAACATTTTGTTACGCAATGATTTATGTACCGTGAATGGGCCGCTTTACGAACTGTCTTTTGTAACAAGAAGGCCAATTCTCGTATTTAGAAAGCGTTCAAATTCAAGTCGCAATATCATCTCAGCGATCAATGTCAGAAACCTGTCAAATGTAGGAAAATTAGAGGTGCTGTTGACAATTTGCGAATGCGGACGCTCCTCAAAAGTACGAGAATTGCCCCTCAGATGTAAGCAAAGAATCAATGTTTCTTTCATCATCATTTCTGGTGCTCCTGTGCCAACCTCATTCAAGTTCTACCCGCGATGACAACAACGTCGTCTGCTCATATGCACAGTTCATTGTTTAGTAAAAAATAATTCTACAATTTCATCCAACACCGTTTTAAAATGCGGGTCTTCATTTTGTCAAAAATAATCTTAATTAGTTTGATTAATTTCATGTTAACGACTCAGTAGTTAATTAATTATTCAAGCAACAACAACTCAACAACCATAAATTAAAACAATGATAAAACAAAGGTTAAATAAATAAAAGTTAAGTAGTTATTCTTGTATTTAACGTTTAGTGTTGTGCCATTGGCCTGTATACTCTCGAAATTCAATAACGAAAAGAATTTAAATGTCAGAGGCAGACAAGAAATTCAGAATATGAAAATAAATTATGCCCTCTGTACAAAGCACGCGAAATAATAGGAATTCTAATAAATTACCCATATTCCGCCGGCTGAAGTGACTTTATCATGAAGTCGGGGCCCGCCTCAAATCTAATTTCCTTTTAATATGTCGAGCTCCTTGAAAGCGCGTTAACTAAATCTGTTATCCCTGCGAGAATGAACGTTGAATACTAATACGCGAAATACCGATCATTTTTGGCGAGTATCAGAATAGGGCTGAGTTAAACTTCGTAATGGGCGCGGAATATCGACTTGAACAACTAGGTTATGATTATGAAGGGTGGGACTTACTAATTCTATACATCTTACGCAGAATGGTTTCATTAGTGTTAGGAGAACGTTGACTTGTACCTGAAAAAGAAAAACGCTGTGATTAATAAAACATGGTCACGACTTCGAAACTGCAACGTAACGACGAATTTTTGTGACATTTTAAAACGAAGCCAATATCAAAAGAGGGCAAAGAATCACGAATTCTACCCTCCCTTTAAAACTTCTTAGTCAACATTTCTTTTATTTATGACTGTTCGTTTGTTTTTGAAACACTATTTCTTTCTTCTGGTGATTACAAATGGGAAAATTATACATATCATGCGATGTAAGAAAAAGACCAAACATTTTTTTTAAATATAATGCTTTGGGTTACACGCGTACGAGTGATTCATGACTTGATTTTTGCCCTATTATACTTTAAGTTGTTGTATTCAGTAATTTGTTTGAATTTAAACACAGCAATGATTCCATGCACCGACCGACTTCACTTTCCTGACTTAAGAATTGCCTCGAATATGAGTAGATAAGTAAGTTTTATGAAAATGCGTTGTCGCTTATTTGTCGCTTTGTTGCATCTTTCGTCTCCGCGGGAATGTTGGAACTAGCAATTCAACTTCGACTTATTAACAACTAGCTGCCGCCCGCGGCTCCGCCCGCGTGAATGTCAATAATAATACCAAGGGAACATACTCCCGGGATAAAAGACCAGAATCTACCTCTGTGCCAAATTTCATCAAGATTCTTTCAGTAGTTTTTGCGTGAAAGAGTAACAAACATACATCCATTCCATCCATCCTCACAAACTTTCGCATTTATAATATTAGTAGGATAAGTAGGAAGTAGGATTAGATATACATTCAACCCAAACAGAAACATTAAAAATCCCCTCAGTAATTTCAGAAAGTAACAAAACCCTCTTGACTCACCTTACCCTATACGACCTTTTAAAACTTAATTGGTGCACTGCAGTGAGTTAATAATGGGAATACAAATTAGCCGAGTAAATGAAAGACGACTAACGAGTCACATCCGCGTCGTTTAATTAGCTTCACGAGGTGTGACGTCATATTATGTCCTTCCAGTGTACTATTAAGGACGAAACATTACGTACGTTATTGGACGTGTGTTTATGTTCGGGTCAATTTTATCATTATCGTCAACATTTCAAGTGAAACATGTCCACGGCTAGACACCGTCGCCACATCGACCGATCCAGTTGTCTCAGATCTCTTCGTCAATTTTATCAAGGTTCAAAAAGAAAGAGATCTTTATTTCGATTTTGAAGTCGGGTAAAATGTTATATTCGGATTTTGCATCTAGAATTTTTCGGTAGCAGCCTTGGAGTCCCTTACAATATGGACCGATGACCTGTTGAGGGTCGCTGGTAGCCGATGGATGATAAACGCACAGTTGTTGTGGCGACACTTGGGGGACGCCTATGTCTAGCAGTGGACGTCTTTCGGCTGATATGATGATGATGATGATAATTTTGAGCCTTGGGGTTACACTACTGCCCGTTTTAAGGTTTACAACATTGCTTTACTAGTAAGTATGACAGAGACATGAAACAAATCTCTTTCGCACTTAGTGGTAAAGCGATCTTTTATCCCTCTCTCAGGTGTCAAATCCTACGTAGTCACACCATTGCCTAACTATTTGAAAAAGGAACCATGTTATGTTTTGTTCAAAAACTAAATGGTAGTACCTACTTATGAAATCCTAAAGATTACTTGATTGTTGGACCACCAATCACCATCAGGAGTCCCCGATTCTGTGCTGGCAGTACAATGTCCTCTTAATTTTGACCTCACTTGTGCTAAGCGTTCATTGACTTAACAATCATTCAAATCCATTCACGGATCAATAACCGCCTGACCTCTCTTGCCCTATTCTGTCACCTATGTTCATGCGCTTAAAGACTATGTCGCCTTTCAATTATACCAATGCAAAAAACGCAAGGTGTGCTAGTAGAAAAACAATATAACACAACCAATGAGCAAAAAATCGCCGCGCCTGCAACGGCCAAAGACGCCATTAGTGATAATATTCGCGCGCGAGCAACTGAACATTAGTTTCGGCTGTCATCCCTACTAATATTACAAATGCGAAAGTAACTCTGTCTGTCTGTTACGCTTTCACGCTAAAATGGATGAACGGTAATATATAGCTTGGGATATGAAGAAGGACATAAGCTTACTTTTTTCGCGATAAACGAAAACCATGCGGGCGGTGCCGCGGGCAAAAGCGTAGCCCTATAAATGTAACTCCTAGTCTAGTCAAATAATCCTTCTGCCTATGCAAAATAAGGTCCTACTTATAAACAGAGACATAACTAATTGCGTGTGACGTCAGTCGCAAGACACGCCATAGTGAATTTGCGCCATCCAATAAAAACGACGTTTTGCGTGACAAGGTTATAGACAAGTTACATTCTATCAGCGGTAGCGTGACGAAGGCGATTGTTAAACCTTCAAAAATGTAAAGGATTCACAAACGCTGTCGAAATGTAACGTGAACAATCCTTTACATTTTGGCATTTCGATAAATCGCCATCGCTAATAAAATGGCACTTTGTCTAGAACCTTAGTACAGAAGAGACTTCAAAAGCGTTATAGTTCTTTATTTTCCACCGATTTTTTCTATTTACGTACATATTTTAAAGATTAAGTAGTATTTTTATTGCAGTCAAATATCCTATTGACGGACCTAAAAGAATAGCACCATCTCATCACTTCCCGTGGGTGTCGTAAGAGGCGACTAAGGGACTCACCAGAGAATGGGCAGCAGTATTCTCTGTAGGTACATTGCAACAGCTGCACTGCGATCGGCAACCCGCCTGCCAAGCGTGGCGATTGTGGCAAACCCCCCCATTTGGGGGAGACCTATGTCCAGCTGTGGACGTCTTTCGGCTGATTTGATGATGATGACCCTATTGACACTGGCCTTTGACTTCTACTACTACGACGTTCTGTGGGTAATCTGCGTAGGGAACCCATAGAACGTTAGTCTTCGTATAGTAACGTCACAAACTGACAGGCTCGCTTTGTTTTAACGACACCGCCTTAAACCGAGGTCGCCGTGACGTCTCGTTGCTCTGTGACACCACGTTCAAAGACAAGTACTAACTTACAATTACACGTCAGGTTAAAAGATCAGCGTACTAATTATGACACGATAGTACTTCCAGCTCATTAATACTGTATTATCTTTATCACTTCTACTATAATAAGCAAGGGGTACAGGGTCGTGGTAGTACGTATCAGTCCGTTTATTAGGGTTCCGTACCAAAAGGGTTAAAATGGGACCCTTATTACTAAGACTCCGCTGTCCGTCTGTCTGTCACCAGGCTGTATCTCATGAACCGTGATAGCTAGACAGTTGAAATTTTCACAGATGATGTAAATCTGTTGCCGCTATAACAACAAATACTAAAAACAGAATAAAATTAAATGGGGCTCCCATACAACAAACTTGATTTTTTTGCCCGTTTTTATAAATAATGGTGCAGAACCCTCCGTACGCGAGTCCTACTCGCACTTGGTTGTCGGTTTGTCATTCCATCTTCCTTGTATGATTTGACAGCTTTCTTCATGTGTTCACTTCACTTAAGCTTTCACTGTGAGAGGTATACAGCACTGCTGTAGTTCGAAGTTGACACTAGGTGTTTTAATTCTCAAGAGAATAACGACATCGGTATGATGATCATCAAGGTTTCGCTGTTTTATGGCCTGTTTCCGAACTAAGTATTTGGGCCTGGTTCGCTGAATTGTTCGAGAAAGAGTTACGTCGGCCCTGGAACGCGAAAGGCGTTTGAAGGAGCTCGGATGGGTTTAATCAGAAAGAGTCTGACAAGAGAGCTGGAGAATTCATTTAATGATTTAAAAAAAAATATGTTTTTGGCGTTAATAATGTGTCAAATCCTACGTGCCTTACTTGAGTTCTATAAATACTCAACTTCAATTCTTAACTCAGTTATCGGGAGTTAGTAGGCAAATCTATTTAAAAACTTTTAGTTCCATACAACTTGCCAGTAAATGTTGATTCTTATAATGTCTCTTACTCAATTTATTGGCCGATATGGCCGTTTTAAAAATTCTCTCAAACTTAACCTCGAGCCCATCCGACACAGTTCTCGGCTGTAAAACAACAAAAAGTATTTTAAAACTATCTTTTTGCCGTAACTAAATCCAGACAAACTTGTTTGGACAAGAACTCGTTTAAAACAGGTAGTCCTCGGCTGTTTGGTCCAGAAAATAGCTATATTTCTGGATAATAAGCCTGCTATTTTCTTATTTAAATTAAGACTTGTAGTTTAACATTAGCATGTTTATAACCGCCATTTTGTATTAAATCTCTCTTAAATCTTCAATAAAACCTTTTTTACCAGAGGCACTATCGACAACTTAACTCATTATCTGTCGAGAAAATCTACTGAAACTAAAAACATTTCATATCAAAGTCAGCGTGTCAGCTTAGTTTATCTGCGCCCAAAAAAGTAGGTAGGGTTCCAAACACCTGCCGCCATTATCAGTTTCTGAAAGACCCGAAATGATTAATGACTAACCTAAATAATATATTATACGTATGTCGATTTCGGGATGACACTATTTTATTATAGAACTAAATATATACCTAGTCAAGATAAATGACAACACGATTTGACAGTTGTTCTTAGTTCGAGTTTGGGACTAATCGTAACTCCGTAGGTGATAAGGAGTAGGTAGTAAAGGCCCGACACTAAGGCCGAAACTACGGACTTCGGGCTTCGAGAGTAGACCCTGCTTATTCGGTACGTGTAACTCATAAACCGAGTGAAATAACCGCGCTCCATTTTAACTGGCAACACTTTCATAGCCAACAATAGTGAGATACTATCGTAGTGTTGCAAGTCTGTATCATCAATGGACGTGTGACTAAACAGTCGTTACGTAATCTCCGGTTACTTTGACCGCAGTTTATGAAACACAAGTAGACTCATTATGGCGGCGGTTTGAAAGTTAATTGACTTGATCTTCTTCGAATAGTTTGGGTGATTATTAGACCACAAGTTGTGGCAGC
Source organism: Melanchra persicariae (assembly GCA_947386135.1). Classification (NCBI taxonomy): domain Eukaryota; kingdom Metazoa; phylum Arthropoda; class Insecta; order Lepidoptera; family Noctuidae; genus Melanchra; species Melanchra persicariae. Next base: position 7,637,294 of record OX376652.1, on the reverse strand, counting down.
TCATCTTTGGGTCATTAATTAATTTATATCACAGCAACTTAGAAAGGTTCCCGTGGACAGGCGCAACTTGACATTTGTCTACGATTCTTATTTTTTGATGTATGGGAAATCATCAAATGACTCCGCTCTGGGTGGAGCAGGAGGGAGTGGTAGACTCTTACTGACTAAAACCCATCCGTGTTCCTCCAATGCCCTTTGCGTTTCAGGGCCGCGGTGACTCTTTCGATCAAATTCCGCAACAAGCTGACTACGATGCAACCTAACTTTTCGCAATAACACGTAGAACTAGGTTCTTCTGGAAAAGTGGTTGTACAATGTATTAGATGTCTCCTATCAACGGGAGCCCTAAGAAGCATTAACACAATACTCCTATGGAAATTGTCTTTCATAAACAAGTGTGTACAACAACTGTTCAATTAGTATTATTATAAGGTTGTACGTGCAAAGATAAGATCAATTTGGCATCTACTTAAAGTTGCCAAGTTGAAAAAATAAATAAAAAAAGCAGGTTATCCGGTGTAAAAGATCTCCGGTATTATCTGCCGGATGCAATGAAAGCGTTGAGCAATACAAACAGTATTAAAAAGGAGAGGAAATTGCTCAACAGCATAAATAAACAGGTTCATAAAATACTAGGTACAATTTAATCGACTAAAACTATTCAAGATTCTTAGTCGAGTATTCGTTGAGTACTTGTAAATATTGCAAATAGGGTCAGTTAAAAGAAGTTTTTATTGCAAGTACTAAAAATGCACTTTGATAACAAGTTTATTGCGGTGTACAATAAAAGTACCTATGGTGCTAAGTAATGAAGCAATATTCCGCCATTTTGTATTTCAAACGAACAAACATGAAATTGCAATAAGAGTGTATTGTTCTAAATGTCACGAATAATTAAAGCACCAAGGGGTATCGTGTTACACTGCGTTTGTAGAGGTCAGATAGGACGTAGCTCCACATGAAATACTGGTATTCAATCGCATCCGGTTAGGCTAGAAGCCGTCATGGTTGGGAAAAAGTTATGGAGATCACGGATAATTAAAAATATTGTCCAGTTTGTGATATCTTCAGCTTCAAGCCCTATAAGGCGCCTCAAAGCAAGGCAAAGATTTTCCCAAATACATGAGTTTAAAAATGCAGTATCAAGTTATTTAGAGTACGCATGCATTAGGCTGCGTTTCCACCAGTGATGTGCGAGGATGCGTAGCGAGGGATGTGTTTGTAGAGTCGAGGCTAAGTAAATGAAGCGATTCTATTGGTGGTTAACAAACACATCCCTCGCTACGCATCTTCGCACATCTCTGGCGGAAACGCAGCCTAACACTATCGAATATATAAACTCCAACGAAGAGGGTATTATTCACCGGAGTTTGTCTGTTGTCCACTATTATATGTATGTCCAAAAAAAGCCTAAATCACTTGTCGTTTAACTTTCAGTTTCATCAACTAATTTGCGAGTGCGGTTATGAAATATAATAAAAGAGTAGATACATCGACCCAATGACCTGAGCGCGCGACCTTACAGACAAAGAGTTCACAGCCGTTGCGACGCGAGTTCGCTTTCATGTGGCCAATTGAATGAAAATCTTTTGTTTTGTAACCGTACTGATGGTATCTTATTCTCAGAACGTGGGAGGGAGCAGTAATTAGGTTTGTATGTAGTCTTTTACGTTTTACCATATTCTGATAAAGCCAACGGCGGTTAAAGTGTTTTGTTTTCTGCTGAGCAGTACTTTTGCTTACATAGTAAACAACTGAAAATGGTGTTCATTATTACCAGTTTTTTTTTGCTTCATTGCAGCCAGCTTTTATGAGAAATGAGCGTACCTGGAGGCTCGCAAGAGCTATTCCTCGCGATTTATATTTGTGCAGCCGTAATAAGTTCAATCTACCACCCTACCATTCATCAAAGTCATAGCATTTGGTGAGCAATATTTATCTCGTCACCCCTCACTTCTCATTCCCAAGTCCCTGCGCTCCGCGTTGGTATCAATTAATGCACACAATCTAGGGCACACCAAAAATACCATGATTACATGTCAACACGTGTGATCGTCTATTCAAATGCACTTATTACTATGCATGCTGCAGTCAGCCATTGGGGATACCACCGGCATTGCAATGATAGGCAGCTGTCCATTGTTATCACGCAAATGTAAGCTTTGCTGAAGCGGAATAGAAGTTGCTATGGCATGTTAGTATAATGTCGTTGGAAACCGATTTAAACAACACTTGAAACAGATCATGTCAGTTACAAGACGTGGGTGGCACTCGAAGACACTTCTATGAGAAAGTTTCGAAATGATACAATGCCTCATCTTATGTAGACATACTAGACATATTATATTAACCAAATACAGAGAACTGCATGAAACAAAAACAAATTATAGGTAGATGCGTTCACAGTATTTTACCACAAATTTTACTACACCTTTATTCTCGTCGCCATAATAGTCAAAGGTAAAATAACTTTGAAACAAACTTCTGACTGACCGAAAATGTACCTGTAAAGGCGTTATCCAGCCTGCCAGGGTTGCGGATTTTGTTCGAAAGTCACCGCGGCCATGGAACGCAAAAATAACTAGGAGGAGCACGGATGGTTTTAGTCAGTAAGAGTCTGACACTCCCTCCCGCTCCACCCAGAGCGGTAGGGGTCATTCGATAATTTCCCATCTATAAAAAGGCGTTATCAAAATATTTACGTTACATCGAGTAAAAAGTATTCAGTCAATGCAGTGAAACAATGAACGCATCATAAAATAACTGACAGAAACATTCGCATCAAGTAACACGTTATCTTACACAGAACGTATCATAATTGCTTATTTATCAACTTTGTTTTTGTAAACAAACGATGCAAAATACCTACTCAATGAATTTCAACAACAGACAGCCTAATTGGACGATTCACTTTATACCAGCATTTTTTCAGTAGTAGTAACTCATTGTAATCAGAACGCGTTGATAGGTCGGCATAACAACATCTGTATACTGGCCGCATACGAACGGTTTCCTGGTTAGTTTTTCTGATTAGGAATTCAGATTCCTAAGCAGTGTTCGCATTCGCTCGCAATCTGCCATGAACACTAATTTCCATAAATTATATTGCGACTTGAAGTCGAGTACGAGAATTGGCCTCTTCTGTTCTCTTACACACATTAAAAGTGTCTCGGGCAAAGTACTTTTTTTACTAAGTATTAAAATTATCCAATTAATATTTACCAAATCTAGTTTTCTAGACTGACTTCTTACTTTAATTTCTATGTTTAAGTTACATAACAACTTATCTTTGTTAATTCAAATAGTGAAATTCAATAAAAAGAAATAACGATCCAAAAATTTTAAATAATAATCCTCAATTGCGGCGATACTCTAAAACGTACTTGATCCCTAGACACTTTTGATGTGTTTATCAATACTTATAAACTAATATTATAAAGAGGTAAAGTTAGTGAGGTTGTAGAGGGAAATCTCTGGATCTACTTGAACTGATTTTGAAAATTCGTTTTGTATATAATATGATAGCCATTTTTTTTATTTCTGTGTACTGTGCGTGTTTCATGTATGTTCTAAATAAATGTTATTCTTTCTTTCATTAAACGATATTGACCAAAAGATGTCACTTAAGTCGCTGAAAATTCGGCACATTTAACGAAAAGGCTAAGCAACCAATTGAACGGCTGATTAAGCTAATTGGCTGCGACAATACATATAAAAAGGTCTTCAAAGTTTTCACTAATAGAAAGAGCGGTCAACGGGGATGGTTTGTGAGATTGCACACGTGCGAATCCTCCCTAAATAATATACCAAGATCTACAAAACAAAGTCGCCATCTGCATCATTCTGTTACGCCGCTTTCTTTTTCGGATTCAACGGATTTTGCTACAGTTTTCAATAAGCGAAAAAGCCATAAACGAGGAAGTTTTGTGTACATAATTTGCACCCGTGCGAAGACGAGGCGAGTCGCTAGCAGTACCTAAAGTACTAGCAATACTTTTGCTTAATAAGGGTTGCAGACAGCTATGGACGGTTTATTACAGCCAATTGACCAGCTCATTGACGTCATAGTTACTTGTCCTCGGCCTAGGGAGTCACTTTACATGCTCGTTGTAGAGAACGAGGCATATTATGTTAACCGAGATCAATTGACCTGATAATTTCATTGCGTATTAGAATTGCATCTCCGTTTCTAGGAATAGGGAATTAGTCATAATTAAATATCTATTAAGAATACGTAAAAGTAGAAATAAGAAATTAAGCATGTAGGTTCCTTGAGGAGTGTGCACTAGGAGAGTATTTTTCGAAATTCCTACGATCGAGAATAAACGGGATATGCGTGTATGAAGTCGCGGGCAAACGCTAGAAAAACATAAAATATTGTATCAATGTAGGCTACATGTTGTTTATCATATTATATACCTATGTGAAGATGAAACCCAAATGCAGATAAAAGAAAACTGATGAACGTTCTTATAGAAATCTAGCGCATTTATTAAATTTTGCTACTGGATGTAAGCAATTCTTGTGTCCATTCTCGTTGTCGACTGAAACTTAGGTAATGTCACTTTTCGACAGATCTTTACATTCGAAACAATTCAAACTCTCAGCTAGATGAATATCTCCCCACTTTTTGTATGGAAAAGTTTTGCAAAATAGTATCTCGGTTCTAAAAACCAAGGTTGATTGCAACAACCGGTGGACGATAAGATTTCGCGTCTTTAATCTTACGGAACGATCCAAGGGTATTTAACGAGTTCAGTTCTATGCTCCATGAACAGAGAATATTATTCTATAGATAGGTGAATATTATCGAATAGAATATAATAATAATATATTTTTTCTTTATTAGTACATCATTCAAAAATAGCATTTAGATCTTATAGTAGAAGGATGTTGGACGGGTTTGTTGAATCAATAATGCAAAGTAATGCGCTGCGTGTCGCGGGTTCGATTCCCGCACGGAGCAAGTATTTGTATGGCCTACAGATAGCTGTTCCGGGTCTGGCTGTTTGTGCATGTGAGTTGATATGTATGTTTGTAAAAACACCCACGATACAGGAGAAATTCCTAGTGTAGGGTAACGTTTAAAAAAAAACGAATACTTTTTACGAGTCTTACGATTACAAAGCTTCTTTCAATGTTATCTTTGTATTCCCTTAGATGATTCTGCAGATTTATTAAATCACTAAACCAAATATCAACGCTCGTTCGTAGCTTTTGCAAGTGGATTCGCTCGCGTTAAAGCCTAATAGTCTCCAGGGTGCCATAGATCTATCTGTACAAAAAATCATCAAAATCGGTTCGGTGATATAAAAGTGAACGCGCTGATAAGTACTGATAACAAACATACAAACTCACTTTTGCATTTATAATGTCAGTTAGGATTTTGGTTCATACTCGTGCGTTGAAATCGCAGTGTTTGGACCTAACGTTACGGTGGCATAGTACAAATCAGCAAAACAGTTCATTAGCCGACTCCAGCGCGATAAGGAGTTTATACTAAGCCCTAGATAATCACAATAACATGGCCGACGAAGCATCCACGTTACCATAAACAAACTTATCGATCCTAGCTCACTCAGCAGTGATCCGTCATATATTGACACTAGAGATGACACGAATAGTGATTTTGCCGAATACCGAATATTCGGCGGCCGAACATATGGCGACACTTAGTAAATTTTGCGGTAGACTGTTTCCAAGCTGAGTTTGAAGATTATTTTTTCATTGAAGTGTAATGAGTTTTACTACCCGTACGCGTTAACTTGGCACCTGACTCGACACATTTCAAATGACGTTTTAATTTAAATTGAACAATTCGATACCGATTAAAACAATATAACACGTTAGCATCACTGTTACCGTTGCGTTTATATTATTTTTATTGAAATTAAATTGTTCATTTTAAATTTTATTAAAAATTCAAAACGTCATTCGAGGCAGGTGCCAAGTTAACGCGTACGGGTAGTAGCTACGCCGCCGCCGCTGCCGCGGCCGTGGTCGTCTATTTAATTTGTGAGTAGGTCGTGTCACAACACTCACACACATATTATTTGTTGATTATTACAACAAACTATGTTACTTATAGTGTGACATAAGTATATCTTACAATATCTATATTATATTCATCATAGTATTCATTACTTAAATACTAATTTTTAGTTTACAAAAAAAAAACTAAAAATAAGTATTTTGAATACTATTCGCTTTTTTTCATTATTTGGTAAAAAAAAAAATAGCCGAATAGGCCGAGTACCGAATAGTAGCCGAATATTCGTGGCATCTCTTATTGACACTAACCTCTATGATAAATCGTTTCGGGGAAAGCGATAAAACCCCGCCAATATGGCGACCAGCTGTCTGGTTCGTCTATTTGTTTAGATAGATAATAACTTAATCTATTTACCTATACTATATGAAATTCGGCTTCTTTGTGAGCTATCTCTAAAGTGGTTCCTGTGTCGGTAAACTTATGTACGTTAAAACTTTTCTCGGGTTTTTGTTCTTGGATCTTTCTTATCGAAGATCACAAGTTTATCGCTGAATATTGTCATAATAATTGTTTGCTGGAAGTATGGCTGAGTTGATAATAATCATTATACTAGACAAGACTGTACAAAAGATGGGCCAGAGTAGTTGCCAGAGGACCGGAGTCGTCGCCCAAAGTAATCCTAGGAAACGCCATCGTGAAGACTTAAATGTGTTCATGACGAAATGGTCTGATAGGGCAACACACCGGGAAGCGTGCAAGGAGACCCGTGTCCAGCAATGGAACAATATTGGTTGATAAAAATACGTTTTTGTAACTTTTTGAGGAGCATATTAACAAACGAGTTTTTAATGTTTTATTCAATCTCCTTACCTATACCGTCCTGCTTAATGCACTGAACAAAAATATAAGCGTCAAAAATATAGTACCACCCCCGAATCACTAACGAATGTAACGTGTCATTTCCAATAATGAACAACACATGTCGCCTGCCATAACTTAACGCGAGGGTAGAAATAACGAGGAAAAAACAAGTTAATGGCCTCATATTTGAACAGGATAATGTTAAAGCACAAAATAATGAAGTGCTTACAGAAGGTTTAATAGTAAAACGTGGATTTCATATACAATTACGGGAAGAAGTCATTTAAGAATTTGGAGAAAGAGTAACATCAGTGAATAGTGATAACCTCTATGAATTGAATAAAGGAGGAACCAGTGGTAATGATGTAACAAAAAGACAAATCTAGACTGCACTGTAAAAACTAAGTACCTGGTGAAGCTTTCATGTTTAAATTCAACTAAGCCAATGGCAAATTGCAGCAGATAGAATAGTCACATCAAGAATGACGAATTGTAAAGAAGAGAAGAAATAAGGTGACTCGATAACGTATGCATGAAGGCCATAAAAACCCTAGCGTGTACCTATGTTATAAAACTGTGCAGTTTTCCTCTTTATAGAAATTCTTCGACCATTCCTAAAAGGGTAAAACAATCATGCATACCCTAGCGTGTATGCCACCTTTAGATCACTATAAACCACCGACGTCCTACATATTTATGTAGGACGTCGGTGGCTTATCATCATGGTAGCAATGAACTGCAGATTAAGGAAGAATCCTTTGTCACACACACTCCGAGACTGTGAATACTGCGAGTATGCGACACAAAGGGTGCAACCAGATCGCTGTCGGTGAACGTTGAACTTCAGCACAAAATGACAACCTCATACATCATAATATGTCACTATGTCGTCGATAGAGCGGAGTCTGGTTGCAAAAGCAAACAGGACTGTTGGCAAAAGTGAACCTTCTGTTTCTTACAATACGATTGTTTTAAGAAAGTGTTTAAGCGTGACTTTCAATTAGTGTTCCACGCTAATGTAAATATTATCTTCAAATAACGCGTTAAGAGCTCGTTAAGATTACAATCGTAATGATCCAAAATCTTGGAACGCTGAAAAACACTTTTAATTAAAGCTTTATTATTGTACCGATTGTTGTTAATGTGTGTACAAATACTCGTTGTTCTATAGGTATAGATGAAAGCAATGCGAGGATTTTATAATGACTCCTAAATTACCGCATGGCAATTTCGTGTACTTTTATAACCCGTTAGTAAAATAACAAAATGTTAAATTAAAATAACATATAATATATTATTATACCTCAAACCTAAGAGCGAGCATAATAATTTTAAGTAACAAAGACTTCATTATATATATAATATATTTGTAAAACTAAGATAATAACTTGGTTAAACTTTTCTGTAGAATAAAGCAAAAGCTTACTTAATATTCTGGAAACTAAAATATAAAAGGGGTTTACATAATTTAACGTTCAAGTCACGCCTTACTTGCTCGGAGAATAAGTTTTTACTGTTTTAATAACAAAATTACATATTCTCGACTTGTTCATTACTGAATTAATTATTTTGAGGTTGAGGCTAAAATTCCGAAAGACCAGTTGTGATATAAATTATGTATCTTCACGAAACAATATCGTTTTACGAAAATGACGGTACGAAGTCTTTATCAGATAATAGATTGTTTAGAACGTGGTGCTAACCTAACCTAATCTAACTTACATTATAGGCTTATTGGACGATTCGCACGAATTTAACTCGCACAAAACGTGCGAATCGACTCCTTTTAAAACATATTATTTTTTCTGTAGTCGATTCGCACGAATTTCATTTATTGGCGTGCGAATCGACACCCTCACAAATATGTAGTAGGCTATTCGCACACATATTGTTTTTTATGAAATGCAGTTAAGATAAAGTACACTTGAGCACAGAAGTAGTAAGGTCAAATATGTTTTACTCGTAATAGATAGAAAATAAAAACACAATCTATAATCAACAATATCTGTATTAAAATTAAAACTAAGTACTAAACATCTTCTAAGCTCGTGGTTTGAGGATTAAAAATGAGCAAATATCGATCACAGAATAATAAATGTCATTAACAAACTACTACTCCACTAACCACGTAATAAAAAATAAAAGTACTAAAAATTTACTTTTTTTTTTTTACTTTACCCAAACATTTACTTTTTCAATAAGGTAGGTATATATATAATTAACAACTTTTTCTTATATTTATTATTGACGAACATTTGGTACAACAAAAACATGTCTTAATGTTTTTTAGAAGTGTACCTAAAATACACAGTTCTCATCATTATAACAATAAAACTTTTAATCATAAAACTAGAACTAGGGCTATAATCACAATTTGAATCACAGATTTTTCTTTAAAATAACGTATAAAAGTGACTAAACTTTTATATACAACTAACAAATCAACAATAATAAATCAAGTCACAACAATAATAAAATGCTTACTTCTAATTTATATATAACAGGTTAAAAAATAAACTTACGAGAATTATAAAAATAGATATTTGGCTTTAATCACAATCAAAATCACAGTCGTTACCTTTTAGGAATAAAATAATCATCAGTTATATATAGTATAAGATCCCGATATAGAACGACCTTCACCGAGATGCTTATTTAATGAAACGTATTTTATATTTAATTTAATATGTCAATAAATATAATCCATATGGGTTGCCTAGCAAATTTCAGTCCAGAGTATGTTTAATTAATAATTAAAAAAACATATTTTTTTAAACATTTCACCGGTATGATTATTAGATAAATTCTATACCAATCGAAAGTATGAAGCCCATAGAATGTACAAACGTTAGGTTGCCTATTCTTTTCCGGTCACAACTATCGGGTTGCCAGGTATAAACAGGTAAATCTGTACTAGAATTTTGCAACGGTCTGTTTATTGAATGAAATTTAAATGAAATTAAAGATTATTTTATTCTGAACACGGTGGTATAGGGTTGCCTGCGAAAAATCAGTCCAGGATTGCGGTTGTCGAATTTTAAAAATTATACAAAATTTCGGGACCTCAACAAACTAGACCAAAAAATTTTTTGCAAAGCCTTAAAAATTATCGCTTTAAAGAGGCTCTGGTGCTGTTTCTGGCTTTATTGGGAAAATGACCATTTGGTAACAATAATGAAAAAACTAATTATGAATGTCATCACGAAGAGGCAGATACAAGGATTATTTTTCATGCTTCTAAAGCGGAACCAGGCTCAAGGATTTTAATTAAAGCCTCTGATACTGACGTTTTGATAATTTTGTTAGGAAATATGCACAAACTTATCGAATCAGAAATTTGGCTTGCCTGTTCAGCAACTAGAAAGACTAATAATCAAACTGTTGATTGCATTAATTGCACCGATTTAGCGTTGAAGTTGGGAATTAAATTATGCCAAAGTCTTCCCGCCTTCCATGTATTTACAGGTTGCGATTACACGGCAGCCTTTTACAACAAAGGGAAAGTAAAACCTTTTCAGCAATTTTCGAAAAATGAAAAATTTCAAACAGTTTTTGCATCATTAACAGATGCTGCTGATATTTTCATTGATGAAAAAATGAAGACCGTTCAAGAATTTACGGCTAGTATGTACGGTATCAGGAACTGCACCAGTGTGAATGATGCGAGACATCGTATTTTTATGAAAAATTACTCTGCAAAAGAAGACAGCGAGCACTTTTTAAAAAAAATAAAAGGCTTCGACTCCAACTCCATACCACCATGCTGGATATCATTAACTCAGAAAATTTTACGAACTATTTTCGTAAATTCCATGTGGCTTAATGCAACGGATCCAATATGCTTGAAACTTGAGCCTGAGAACTGCGGATGGTTCTTAGATGAATATTTAAAACCAGTAGGATTCATTGGGGATCATACACCTTTAAAGATAGAAGACATTGTCGAAAAAAGTGAAACAGAGAGTGATGACGAAGAAGATTCAGAAGTTGAAGATCGTAGTTTTATGTCCGATGACTCGGATTCTGAATAATTTAAAAAAAAATGTATTTTAATTTATTTACAATAAATAGAAGTAATTTTTTAATTGTTGTTTTTTTATTTTGTCTTCTTATAATAAAAATTAAATTTGCAAGATTTGATTTAAAAATTCACTTTTATGGGTTTTGAATTTTTTCCAATAGTTTCAATTGATTTCAATTTCTCTGTTTACATTTATAGATTTATAATTTGCATGTAGTAATTTTTTTAATTTATTTTCAATCAATATTTTTAATCAGGGTAGTATTATATATGTATCACTATAACCTTCTTTTTTACTAAAGATGTATATATACTTTAATGTCACATAAAAAATATAAGTGGGCGGACTTTAAACAGCTGCTATGCTGTGTCCTCTTCTATCGCATGGGATGGTCGGTTGGGACCTCTCAGTCGCACACATTCACTTGGAGCAATATTTTACTTTTTAAAATTCGACAACCGCAATTCTGGACTGATTTTTCGCAGGCAACCCTATACCACCGTGTTCAGAATAAAATAATCTTTAATTTCATTTAAATTTCATTCAATAAACAGACCGTTGCAAAATGCTAGTACAGATTTACCTGTTTATACCTGGCAACCCGATAGTTGTGACCGGAAAAGAATAGGCAACCTAACATTTGCATATTCTATGGGCTTCATACTTTCGATTGGTATAGAATTTATCTAATAATCATACCGGTGAAATGTTTAAAAAATGTATTTTTTTAATTATTAATTAAACATACTCTGGACTGAAATTTTCTAGGCAACCCATATGGATTATATTTATTGACATATTAAATTAAATATAAAATACGTTTCATTAAATAAGCATCTCGGTGAAGGTCGTTCTATATCGGGATCTTAGACTAATATGTATTATGTATACAATATTACCGCCAACTAATTTCGTAATTTTTCAATACAAAGTTGTATATTAATTTCGCCACGATTCAATTGGCTTACGATGTCTTCGATTCTTTTTTGAAGTTTTATTCTCTCAGGACTTTTAACTGAAATATACTGATTTTTATTATAAAGAGTTAAATAATAATTGGAATCTTTACGTAAAGTATCCAAAAACATTGCAATGTTTGGTTTAGGTTTTACCAATCTGTTAAAACGCGAGTTCCATGATTCGATGGCATTATTTGTTTTATGACACACATCAAAAAATGACCATGTGTTTGAGAAATAAGCATTTTCATCTAACCAAGTACGAACAAAATAATCATTAAATTGAGTAATTTTCTTTTCAGGCTCATTTTCTGATTCAATATATAACCAGCCATCTGATCTATATTCTCGAGGTACATATGCTAGAGCCATGCAACGTTTAACATGCATTTTATCAATTAATGATTTATCCATACCTAACTTCTTTGCATTTCTCCATAAAGACTTTTGGAAATGAAATAAACAACCTTGAATACGTGCGTCAGGAAATATTTTTTCAATAGCAGCCATCGCACTTTTTTCAAAATCTGTGGTGAATATACGTGGAGAAAATTGAGGAATTCGACTTTTTATAAGGTAAAAAAAAATTTCGTATGTTTTTTCTTGTTTGTCCGGTAGTAAAGCGTATATGGCTGGTAAAATATTTGTATGTTCATGGGTACTTCCCAAATCTATATGTAACGTGTATACTTGCAAAAATGGTGGTACGCAGCTTTTGAACGTCCCATCGCAGAAAACGCTTTCTGCTGTTTCAATATATTTTATAACATTTTGGTTTGCAAAAAGTGTAATTCTTGTTTTCTTATATCCATAATCAGCAAACTTCAAATCTTCGTAGCATGGAGGAATAATAAGATCTGTAACTTTTTTGAATCTCAATTTTTTTACCTGTAGTGATGTGTTTCTGTGTCGATAGAGTCTTTTCTTAATATTTTTAAAATCAGGAACTTTTTGTATGAGATCATATCCAGCATTATGCAAGTCCGAAACCATTTCACCATAAATTTTTGGTATAGTTGTGAGCTCTTTCTCCGATCGTTTAATGCATTTGTCTAACTGATACTTCATTTCATTTTCTATGACGCTTGGTTGGCATGAATGAGGTTCTTCTTTTGTTAACAGGAGATCATTATTTGTATGTAAGAGTGCTTTACAACGTTGTCTATTGACGCACCTCCAGACTGTAACACCATTTTTGTTCTTGCGCTGCTTATTATATCTATATCCATGCCTTAATAGAAGTTCTTGACCTCTTTCTGATTTTATAAAACCAATGTCAGCCCTTTCATCTCTACTCGTCGATGGTTCTGCCGCCATACTTAGGTATTTTCAAGAAGCTTTCTATTTTGTCTGAAAATTAAAATAAGTATCCAATGAGATACTAATTAAATCAAGGAGGTTTTACCAGAATTACTTTTATCGCATTAAACATTATTAATATAATTAACTTCTTTGCTGAGCAGATAGTAAATAAAAGTTGTGCATAGTATCCATCATCATTTATGCAATACTAAAAGCAAACTTATGTTGACTCATTTTTGTAATCGATGATTTGGTGACGCTTCCACTAGGTGGCGTCACTTGCTCTTCAACGACCACAGTTTATAATTATTTATTATTAATATGTAGTATTAAATACAAACCGGAGTATAAAAAGCTTTTTTATATTAATATTTGAACTATAGTAGATCGTTATAAAATATATTTTTATAGGCAATAAATAATAAATTAAAAATTAAGAAAGATTTCTCATAATTCTCAGTCACTCAGAATAAAGGGGTTAATAATGTTATCACAGTTAATACTAATAATTCTATTACTTACATGCTTAACGCCTGCACATTACTTTGATGTCCTTCCAGCACACAACACTGTGTCACATCACAATAATTATCTTAAATTACCGTCCGGCACGTGTACTTTCTACAGTTACAATACAAAAGTAAACCAAATGTAGACCCATGACCAACCCGAGTGAGCGTGATAGCATATATATAGCTTTCTCTTTCATTTTTCCTGTAATAGGCGAATTTTGCGGTCATGTTTATATTGTTTTGTATTAGTAAAAATGTAGATATGCCACGTTTTAAGTAATTATTATTATCACTTATTCCATACAGATCTTTCTTACTTTCAAGTAAATATCTGCTTTTTAAACTTCGATTATTTTTTATTTTTATTTCAGTGATGGCTGAATACGACTGTACTTGAATTTTTTTAAACCTTAAAATGAAATGTGTGCGAATAGCCTACTACATATTTGTGAGGGTGTCGATTCGCACGCCAATAAATGAAATTCGTGCGAATCGACTACAGAAAAAATAATATGTTTTAAAGGAGTCGATTCGCACGTTTTGTGCGAGTTAAATTCGTGCGAATCGTCCAATAAGCCACATTATAAACAGCTTCTGCCCTGCGTCTGCGTCTGCGTGGACTTCAGAATTAAAATACATCTTAGTAGAATCCCGATGGTTACGTTTTTCTGTGCAATTTTTAGAACATTCCTCGAACTCCAACGAATAAAAAAAAATGCTGAATTGGTCAAGCCGATCTCGAGTTTTGCACTTCGCAACACATTTAGCCATTCATTTTTATTTCAGATTAAAAGGTTATTTGTTCGTTTGAGAGACGGAGATAGATGGGACCCTGGTGGAGACGGCTATCACTTTTATTAGCAAAAATAAATATTTACGCGAGCGAACCCAAGAGAAAAAACTAGGTTTTAACTAAAAATGGATTCAAAGTTAGAAAGGAGACCAGAATTAATTTAATATTTATGCCAAAATTTTAACAACAAAATGATATAAAACGCGGGTATTTAGTAGTTAAGCGAGACAAAACAACACCTCTCACTGGTGCCACCTACACGTGTGGTTTTCTTATTTAATACTATCAACACATGTTCCCCTTTATAAAAAACAACATAAATAGACCGTCCCTAGATGTTTTATCGACCATAAACAGGCATGCGGACTCTTTCGCCGATAGATCACGTTCACACGGGGGAATACACTTTTTTCTTCTCAACACAACACATTTTTTCCTTAAGGCATGGTGTAAGGAAATTGCGCTGTGTTTACACTGTGATCTCTAGTGTTTTTTACTTTATTTAGTTCAGATTGGAATATGTCCTCGCACCCTTGCACCCACCTAGGGTGCAAATCCAATCAAACTTTAGATGTACGTACTGCAGATACAAAAAAAAAGTACGATTAGTTCGTAGTATCGCCGTCTGCGTTACTTTTATAAGGAAGGAAAATAATATCAGATAAATAACAATAAAACCAGTTACAAATCACCATCGCATAGACACAAAAGGAAAAATCAAAATAAATAGTTGCGTAACAGCATCAAGTCCAAACGCTTAATCTAAAAGGCCATACCAACTGTCATCGTGCAGAAGAATCAGTAAATTTTGACTTGTAAACCGGTAAGAAGATCCTAAGAAGGCGTGTCGAAAAGATTTATTAACGACCGCTGGTTCCGCGTGGGGACCATCACGGAGATTTGTAACTCTACACCCTGAGGCAATTGATACGTGCGCACTAAAAGTAGAGTCACGAATATTCAGCCACTATTCGGCTACTTTTTTTACTATTCGGTATTGGGTCGAATATTATGAACCATACAGCCGAATATCAAATCATGAAAAAATATTTTTTATTATAACAAATAATCAACATAATATTTTAATATTTAAAATCTATCAGTTATTTTTTAAGATATCCCTTTAATTTAACGTAACGATCAACCAATAATGCGTGCTGTGACACAACATACTGGCGAATGAAACAAATACGCCCGCAGCGTAGTTACTGCACACACATCAATAAATCTGTATCATGCGAAATGTACGAAGTGACGCCGAATATCTAGCTGCCGTATAATCGGCGCTTCGGCCGAGAGCCTAGCCGAATATTCGGTATCGGCAAAATCACTATTCGTGGCATAGATCTCTACTAAAAAGCTGTTTTAGAAACCACCTATTCCCGGAATGGAAGGCATCAAGGAACCATGTCTCTTCTAAGGATATTAAGTTCTAAACCGGGTTTGTTTACGTTACGGACTATTTTTGGACTCGGATTATAATGAAAGTATCTTGCTTGTAGGACCCCCTTTTAGGAAGTCTCTCTTTGTTCTCAAAATAAATATTGGTGCTCAATGAAGGATGTTTAGTAACAAAGAATGGAATTACAATTTGTAATGTCTTAAAGATTAGTTTAATTGTTGTTACTTTTACTAGGTGTTTCGTTTGGTCTTGTTTTACTCCCATTAAGAGTATTTCGATACTACCTCAACCATTAATTTTTCTCAGCGTTGTCAAATATATCTCTGTGTCTCCAATAATTGTTTCCATGTATTTTTGTTTGCTTTCATCCATTTATTTTCTAGGACAATTGGTTCAATTTAGAATACCATATTTCAACCTGAATCCACTTAATTTTAAGTGTGTTCCTATGTTTTGACAACTTATTTTTAGCTTCCAGTTTCATTATTAAATATATTTCTCTCAATTTCTCTGCGATATAAATCAAGGCTTATCGTGGAGTAAATCTCCCTCTTTCTCAATGGTCATAGCACGTGTTTCAAAGTCATCATTATCATAATCCTATTTAGCAAAAATGAGAGGAGCAGGAGCCCCCTCATTTTATTCACCTCATTTGAATTATTGGTATTTGCTCCTTGGGGAGACATTAGGAGGCCCCCAAGATTTTATATGCTGTGCAAAAACACGTTTCTTATTTATAATATTTACTTATGATGACTTATGTAAATACGACATTTTAGGTAAATTTGCTGTTTTTTTGTGGAGATTAAACAAGTTGTAAAATAAAATAATACCTTGTTAATACGGTAGTGAAGTCTAGGTATCATAAATTATAAAATTGCATTATTGTACGGAACATGAATTTAAGCGTGCAGACGTGCTCATTTGCATAGCGTGAACCCATCATCAAAAATATAATCACACACATTATACACATTCGTTACGTCACATTATTACATTACGTTTAGATAACACGAAGTTTACGCACTAATAAATAAAATTCAAAGCAATACCAAGAATTACAAAAACTTTATTTTTCTATAACAAAATTCAACCATTTCCTCTCATTGTGTCCGAGACGTTGCATTTCGTAACTTCAGCAAAACAGAATTCAATTTACGAGCCTAACCAATCACTTGACGATATCGATATTCCTTTTGTTCTAAGTAATTTGCCTTTACGAGAAAAAGCCCGGGGGAAGATTCGGTGAATATTTTATTCTGCCCAAAAATTTATTTTCTCACTAAATACATCCTCGCCAATTAAATTCAGGGCTGAGTCTTGGATGCTTGTTATGTAATTTTGTTTTGTTTGTCAACTACTTCGTCTAGTTGTCCAATTTTTTTGGGGGACTTGATAGCTTAATTCTATTTTTAACTATTCTACTTTTATATTCTGTGAATTTGTTTGCTACTACAATCACAACCAACTCTTTTAAACTTTTACACTGCTTAGTGTCACGAAAACCGCAACATCGGTTCTGGGAAGATAAGTAATCGCAATATGGTGTTTTTCTTATTTGTACCTTAAAAGCTTCCCATCATCTTCATTCCACAATCATTTAGTCTCTCAGAATGCCAGCGGTTGGTTGTAAATAGCAGATACCACACGGCAATTCGATAGAGAATCGATGTGAGTTTACAACGAAGCTCGGAGCAATGGGCAATGCATTAGCCGCACGTACAGTTGTTATTTACTGTTATGTAATAAAGTGAGTTAATACATTGTTTCTGTACGTGGTTCCCAGCGCAGTCCACGTCTTAGAGGTGTACGGGGGTATTTCTTGAAAATCCTGCTTGGCGTTTTATTAGGTGCTTGCAGAGAAAAATTGGAATCCGACTGCAGTACTTTTTTATTTTAAAGCAACTGAGGCATTCACAAATCTGCCTCGTAACATAGCAAGATGATTCTCACTGTATGTTTGTTTATCTTCTTGATTTAGTCAGGTTTTACTAAAGTCCGTATTACCATAATTTGCAAACAGTGCACATAAAAGCTTCATTTCGGCTTAACTTACCCGTATTATTTAAAATTCAACCGGGGTAAATGGATTACCACGGGTGGTGGCGATAGCAAGCGCCCGGGCGTTGCTTACGTTGTAAAAGATACAATCTTGGCCATACATCGCTATAGTTTACTTCGAAACGGATCTACGGGCGGTTTGGAACAAAGCAAGATAAAGGGGACATGACTAACATTCCACCTTGAACTTTGGAATTTTATTGCTCAAGCCGAGCTAGAATGTATTTGACACTGTGACCGAGCGTGTAGATTTGCTCAAAGTTTCTGTGATCCAGACCCATTTTGAAATACGACCCAAAAGCTTTGTACCAAATACGATCTATAAGCCGAATTACTCGAAGCATTGCAATCTGTGTTAGTGACACGAATTTGGTTAAGAACTCGCGATTTCAACGAACGATTTTATTGAAGAACTGTTCGAAAAGTGGAATATATCATCGAGGTAAGAAGTTAAACGTTAACTCGGCACGGTAAGTTACGTTTCGCAGTGGTTCGCGATGCGGATCATCGGCGGAAAGTTTAATGACTTCATACCTAGTTAGTTCCTAACTGTACCGCACTTATTGCCGTTTGGAAGTTCTGCCGAGCGTCACCAGTCATGCGATACCGACATTTATAAAACGCGACTTTTTACAATTTCTCTATTTCGCCGTCCCAATACTCCAATAAACTTTGTCTATAACACAAAGTGAAATGTAGATGGTGCCTTCGCAGTAGCCATCTTATCAGTAGGTATGCCTTGTAGCCTTTACCTACATGAACGTTATCTCGCAAAATAAACACCCGTAAAAAAACTCCTATTCTCCTTACACAAGGTTAAAGAACCGGTTCCTTCTCCAAAGATAACTCAGTCGCGAAAATATGCAAGTAGGTAATTTAGTTGCATTTTGAAACATCGCCAATAGCACTAAACGTGGTATTCCATCAGCAAATGTAAGAAGTGGCCACTTTAAACATCGCCCCCTCGGGGCTGGCTTGGAACGTCAAGCTTAAAGCCTTTAAGAATGAAAGGCGCTTGATTTAAGGCCCCCTGTCGGCGATAACGAGGAAACAGGCTGCGCCAGTGGCCGCTCAATAAAACTTCCAACTAGCCAGGTTTTATCGGCGCTCACCATCTACCCGCCGCCAGTGCCCAGTACCCGCATCTCCGCAGTCTAAGAGTGTCAGTGTAGAACACTCCACGCGAATTATGTAGCCATTACGCTTGACGTACGACTCCTTCGCCAGATGTTCCAATAAATCCGACGGGTTATGTCTTTAGTGACCTGAGCGTAATTCTCGTTCGAATGCAACTTTCAATTTGGTCTAACGATAAAACGCTGAACCGCAAGTTCAATGTTTTGCCTTTCTCTTTTGTCTATACGATGCCCACTCGGCCTTTGCTCGTTAAATCAAGATGTTTGAATACTCTTAAGATCCTCTCTGTATGACAAACTCAATAAGTAAATAAATACAGCAAATGTTCAAAATTCTTAGATGGGGAAGAATTGGCTTTATTTTTATATTAGGCAAGACAGTAAAGCGTACCAATACCGCTCATATTACATAGGCATGCGAGTCGCGAATCCCAAGCGACTTGCGACGGGGGCGAAATAAAATTACACAATGTCCCCTAAGGACGGCGACACGCGACAGTTACGATGGAGAGGATTATTGCCTGCACTTGAGAATGCACCCTCAATGATACGCCATAACGACACATATTGGACTAAAGGGCGACAACCCTAAAAGACATTAGTCCGGATTATCGATATATCTTTACAAAGCATTAGTCGATAAGTCGCCTTAATCTTGAATCTTTGTCTAGATTATCGATACTATTGTTCACAATTGTCATTTGATTAGATAAGACAAGACAAGACAAGACAATTACAATATAAAAGAATCGATTGTTGTTATCGTACGTGACGCATATAAAAAGCACTTCTTTTATCCTTTCTTTGAATAAATTCTTCTGATAAAAACGGACGAAGTATGATCACGAAAGTTGAATTATATCGCGAGACACATTTGGCTATTTAGTCACGGTCATCTGGTAGCCTCATAAATTATGTAGAAGGACAACACCCTCGACTTTCCGATGAGTCACTAGGCTCGACGACAAATGAGCTAGCATGACCACTGCGAGGGTTCACGTCAATTAGTTCAACAGCAAGTTTCATACTTAGACGACACTACGATTTGTTAAGATCCCCTCCATGTTCTATTTATTCAATTTGGATTCCGGTGGGGAAGAAAATATTTTCAATTTAGACGCTTTTAGTAAGAATGGCTCCAGTTTTATACGTAGCTTACAATGAAACAAGAGTACAGTGCAAACTTTACGAAGCTGAAAATAAAACAATGTGTACGGTTTCTCCGATAAACTTTTTGCTGAGAGGGCTGGTCTTCAAATAGAAATTGCAATGGACGGTAAATGAAAATGGGTTACAGTGGTCAAATACCGAAACGTCGTGGTCGCGCAGCCAGCCGGAATAGATAGATAGGTACTGTGTATTGAATTCTATATTTTAGTGAGCTCTATGTATTGGAGGTTGGTTTAGAATTAGTTTTTCCACCAGCTAGAATAAATTTCAACTATCCGTGACAAACTGACTTAAAATTCGTACGCGTATGTGTATGATTATATATTTCTGATAATACTAGCCACAGCATCTTACGAAGTGATACTTTCAACTAACATGGCACTGATGCAAACTGTATTTTATTTCAAAAGCGCGTTCTACCAAGTAGTTACCCAATACAGTTATATCTTATGATCGGATAGTAGTCACAGGTCTAAATAACTCGTCCTAAGATAGAATAATCGGATTACGTCGCCACAAAGAAATGTTGAGCGGCTTTAGAAAACTACTTGGGCTTATAACGAGCCGACTACCCGCTTGCATGAAACCAAGATATGTTTTATTGAAACCCAATGACAATCAGATTGGATTTCAAGGATTTACGATTTGGAGGTTATACCGGTCTAGTAGAAACATGTAGGTTTAGTGTGAGAACATATACATCTACATACATCTCACGGTGTACACCTAGGCGGAGTGAACGACAAGTGAGCTGTCATTCCATCTTATTTGTATGGTTTGTCAACTCACCCGTCGTGCACCCCGCCCAAGTGTTCGCACTGCTTGTTATTTTCATTTCGTTTCGTTTAATTCTTTATTTTTAGTCAGGGGTTTTGTAGGTAAACAGCATTAACTTCTAAAATACTAGTATTCTTACGAACACTATCATTTACAGACAAAGTTATTAAGGTTGCAACCTAATTAAAACACCTTCTCTTAAATGAATAAAGACTATTATAAATAACGGCGATTTAGGTCAGGGCTAGACACAGATAAACATAAGAAATGTGCTACAATGTCACACAGTCGAGTTGTTGATTGAAGAATTATGCTAAGTGTGTCGCTCGTCATATCCTATAGAAAATAAAATATTCAGCAGCTTCTTTATCCAAGAGAATCGCGTGAATTCCGCGGGCTCTTCGCGTCCCATTTGCGATGTAATGGCCCGACGTAGTCTGCCTTCAGGATTCTAATGGAAAAACGTCTGAGTCCGATCACAGCCTTTCAACTCTTATTTCACTTTAGCGTATAAGCACAAACGCTTTTGCGGAGGTAATACGTTGAGAGCTGTTTAAAAAAGTATGAAAACGTTTCAAGTTTTATATTGACGACCTTTTTTTGCGCACTTGTGTCTTTATCGTCGTTGCGGAGACTCCGTAATGCAATTTACCATAACATTTATTTTTTTATTATTAAAATAGAAACAGCCAGTTTCCCCACACTATTTTCTTTGTGATGTAAACCCATTTACACGCATGTGTTCGTTCGATTACTGGAGGGGTGGGTGTTAAACTAACAAGGGTGCAGTTCTTATTAACGGCCTGTCAGAAGTGTTATACCCAAATCCTCGCTGAATCATATCCCTTCATATGCAGTTGTATTGATGCAATGAGTCAGCATACAAAACGCTTTGTTTATGCAACGTTGTTTCATTTTGTTCGTTGAAAATGGTACCAACTTTCTTTTGATAAAAGTTAAGGATCTTGTATTCTGGTTTTATTTGCGAAGATGCAGATTGGTTTAAAATATAAAATGTAAGTTTCTCAAATTGCATCAGATACATATTTCAGTCCATAGAAAAAAGAATACTAAAACACGATTTAGTTAAAAATGTTTTACAAACAAGAGGCTCTAAGAAAGAGTACACATTTAGAAACTGTCTCACACAAGCCCCGTTCTGTTAAAGACAGTAACAGATAGCTGAATAAACAAACAGGTGAGCGTTGTTGATATTGATTCCGCTCAGAGACCCAAGTGGACGTAAACATGGTGCTTGTGTCGTGTCTTTGAATGAAAACCAAGTTTTTTTCTACAGAAAACATCCATAATAGCATTCTGCAGCTGCTGGAAATATAATAATGGATGGCTACTCAGAAGAAGTTACGTGTTTACGGTTGGTACAAATTGGTAAAACGAGTAATGTGCGAAAAGCTGTGACCAGACAATAAATCAGCATCATTCAATTTTTACTCCAGCAGCGATAACAAAGGAATACATGACGTAGTTAGTTTCTCTATAAAATAGGAGAAAAGCTGCGAAACAGCACTTACAAAAGCTAGACTGTCAGTGGACCTTAAAACAGCGTTTTCGACAGAACAAACGGTACAGTCAGAATCAAAAGCGCTAAAATTAGCTGTTCGCATTGTCTGAAACATTAATACAGCTAATAAATTGTAAACATTTCAAATTCGCCTTTTAACGAAGCACCTTGAATTACTACAATGATTTTA
This sequence comes from Melanchra persicariae, assembly GCA_947386135.1. Classification (NCBI taxonomy): domain Eukaryota; kingdom Metazoa; phylum Arthropoda; class Insecta; order Lepidoptera; family Noctuidae; genus Melanchra; species Melanchra persicariae. The sequence continues at coordinate 7,614,595 of OX376652.1, read as the reverse complement.
TGTGAACGAATTACGAACCTTCAGACGCGGCCGAAACAAAGCAACGGCCAATTTATTTATTGTTCTACTTGTGAGAGGTGAAAAGTGGGTGGTGAAGGTGGGGCAACCCCAGCGAGGGTGGCCAGGTGGGCCTTCATCCCCCGGGACATTGGGCAGGCAAACACTTTAATACGGCACGAAGCAATTCGTCTAACATCAAGTAACATCGAGGAAATTAAGATGAACCGCGTTACGCACGAAACAAGCAATATTGACTGGTAATTCAATTTAGTTTTTTATTACGTAGATAAAACTTTTTTGAAATATTACAACAATATGGACGGCATAAATTGGAAGAATAAGGCCTCAATTATAATAGAACAATGCTTGCTTACAGAATAGTCATAGCGAAATAATTTGAGCTGACATTGAAGCACAATGATTAATATATAATATAAATGGTGTTTCTGACATTTCAATCAAAGTTCCGGCCAAACGGAGTAAATCAGCACCACGTTGTTTTTTCCCAAGCAACGATAACAAAGGAATACGTGACGAAGTTACTGGGAAATCTCAGCAAGCCACAGCGGTAATTAAAAATGTTTTCGATGTTTTCCCGGCGAAGTTTACCTCGCCAATGGTCGGTTTTCTAACGACCAGCTAAGTTTTTTCTACCGCACAAACTCTACGTAACAACTTTCTATCGGTGCCTGATAATAATCTATTGCACAACTACCCAGTCTTTAAAGTTTTTCTTAGGTAAACCAATCCTGGAACTCTATCTGTTTTTGTAGAATTCCTGATTAAAATAGTGAATTTGCGACCAGCCTGCCTGCGGCGGGGTCTGTACATATTTTGAGGACCTGAGTTGTGATGCATGTAAATTTATGTTTTGAGTAGGTAAATTAGGTTTACTTAAAAGGTAGTTCCATTGTATGCATATCAACAACTTTTTCATATCAAATTGCCAGTCATAAAATGCTTGAGAGGACGCAATAAAGGCAGATTTACAATTTGATTAATCAAAACAAAGTCGTTTCTTTGTCCAGGTGTAATTAAGAGTTTTCACAACGGCTGCTATCGTACATTGTGAACGAGTGAATGATAGAACAACAATGGGAGCAGGTTACAAAATCTTTAAGATGTGAACGTCTCCCATCAAGAGTTTCGAGATACTATGAGTCAGTCTTTGTTGTAACTGGCGTTACGTGGGTTTGCTGTAGGACACCTCTGCCTAATTCTTCGGGAAATAAAGGTGTAATGTTATGTCTTTGTTAGATCTCCCACGTACCGAGTATATAACCTCTATGGTTCTGTAGATTGAGAGATCATCCATCTCTTTGATGGAGTAAAGACTTTTTATAACGGTTGTTAACAGTATAGTACTCATGTATGTACTGTGTGTACCATAATAACAGTATACTGAGATTTTATCGCAATATCATCGGTCAAGTGACTGATGATCAGATCAAAGTGGGTATCAAAGCCTCTACTTTTTATTCATAAATCACATTACAATACATACAATACAGTTACTTCGATAGAAAACTTTCAACAAAGCAACATTCCGAAATGTGCGTAAACCCAAAGTTGAATAAACTATGGAGCAATAGGCAGATAAACAGTAATCTCTGGATTATCACGTCGAGATCAGAGCAATAACCACTAGGTACCGTTAGAATCATGTCACGCCCATCGCGAGTACTGTCAGCCACACGTCACCACGACCACTTGTACCTCAGAACCTGCCAACGACTAAGGAAAAAATGGTGCTGTTAGAGTCAAATGTTAGGCTGGTCGTGCAGCTAACTGTACATTACCAACAGTAATGTACCGAAGTATTCGGGAAATGTTCTTTTAAATGTACCATGACTCCGTGAGACAGTTTTAATAGTGCGTGGTACTTGAACCAGCATTATTTAAAGCTGGGTTTAATGTGCCTAACGGATGTAGAGCATATGGGTAGTGCCTTGACGAGACTATAGATGTTCATAGGCTATATAATATAATTATGTGTTTCATGAGAATTGTGTACTGTTTCTAGCATACCGAGTGTTGAGTATCTGACACTTATGATCCTAGTTTATAGTTATCAAATGTAACCTACACTAAGAATTCGATGTGGTTGCAGTAATTGAACATTTGAGACGTTGCTAGCCTATGCACTAGCTTCATCCAATTTAAAACAAACGCCCACATGTCAATTGCGACCATCAACTAGGTACAACAAATAGAATAGATAATAATTATACTCTTTAACATCATACCAAAATTGCATTTAAGAGTTTAAAAAAAGAAGGGTGTAACAATGGGCGGTTTTATCCCATTTTTAATTTCTAGATTCAACAAGGAACATCTTGTTTTATCATCATATCAGCCGAAAGACGTCCACTGCTGGACATAGGCCTCTCCCAAGTGTCACCACAACAACCGGTCCTGTGTATGTCTTGCATCCATCGGCTACCAGCGACCTTCACCAGGTCATCGGTCCATCTTGTGGGAGGCTACGTCTTCCAACACTGCGTCTTCCGAATACGCGGTCGCCACTCCAGAACTTTTCCGAGTCCATCGACCATCTGTTCTGCGAGCAATGTGCCCTGCCCACTGCCACTTCAGTTTGGCGATCCTTCGGGCTATGTCGGTTACCGTGGTTCTCTTGCGGATATCATGATTCCTGATTCGATCACGCAAGGAAACTCCGAACATTGCCCTCTCAATTGCCCTTTGGATGACTTTAAGCCTTCTGATGAGGCCCATTGTGAGTGACCACGTTTCGGTTCCATAAGTCATCGCTGGCAACACGCAGTGGTGACTTTCGTCTTGAGACACTGTGGTATGTGAGACGAGAAAATACCACGCAACTTCCCGAACGCCACCCAGCCGAGTCTGGGAGCCTACTCTCTAAGCCCGAAGTCCGTAGTTTCGGCCTTAGTGTCGGGCGTTTTCTAATCCGTATCACCTACGGATTTACGATTAGTCACTAAGGCCAAAACTACGGACTGCGGGCTTAGAGAGTAGACCCCCTCATTCGAAGGTCGCATCTTGTTTTCTTAAACCCGATAAAGATTGAACTCTCCGACATCAATCAAACACGAAAATAAAGACCAGACTATTCTAAACAATGTTATAAACTAACCCGCTTCATTTGTAGACATATAATTGCTTGCTACAATGTAATACTAATTGCTACTAACATTCTGGAACGGGAACAGATGTTAGACCCGGAACCTGTCTCAAACTAAACAACTACTTACAAAGCCTTATATTTTATGGCAAAACAACTTGGCAGCTGAATGTTAATGAAAATCTAGTTACATGTTGAGATTCGCATGTTTACTTCGTTGTAAGGAGTACAAAACGTGGGTCATTTGTATTTACAGTACCGCTCAAAAGTTTTTGGCCAACTCCATTTTGTGAGGCCAAAGCATTGTGATGTCGTCATTAAAAATTAAGGTGGACACGTAGATATGTCTACACTCGTTTTGCTCATAACCAAAATCCATGTAAGCCAACTAACTAGCTTAATGAGCTGTTTCATTAAAAGCCTAGCCTCTTCATTGAACTGCGCCGTTTAGTCAGCGACTTAAGTTACATGGGCTAGTAATTCATCGATATTGAACCAAAGATGTCACTTAGGTCGCCACATTTGTATCATGTACCTACATTTGATAATTTTTAAGTTTGTTCCTAAATCAATAAATAAAGTGTTGGTTTCTGTTCAAGGAATTGCTAATAACTTGGTAAATATTATTACTTACTATGAAGTTAAACTTTTACAAGATATTTCTTTCTGGGTGGCCAAATACTTTTGAACGGTAGTGTAGGTGGATCAAATTCAAATTACGACACAAATTCCGGATGACGTAATTTGATCAAAGAGAGAGGGTATTTGGAGATGCAGTGTAATCAGTCTGCGTACGCGCAAGCCGGTTAGAACTACATTTTAATTGAATCTTATTTATTAACCTGTCAGTCGAAGCCGCTTTGCCCACTAATTAGGCAAGTATTAATAGTTTTTAATATGAGTAATTCAAGAAAAACATGACATAAAGTTATATTGCAATTAAAATGTCCTGTAGACGAGCCACGTGTAAGCCGCATAAGGCAAGCAGATGATGCATCGGAATTAAATATTCATGAGACTGCTAATTATTGTTAATGAATCATGCAGAACATTCAAAGACTGCACTAAGTAAATTTGTTAACACACTGAGTAAATCCAGACAGGCAAATGCAATTACGTTCATATTGTGCATAGACATCGTTAACTACACAATGCGAAATTCTTTGAAGCGAAATTCGTTCTCATTATTGTGAATTACCTGAAATTATTGGATGGAATATTGAGGTCAATAATACAGACGGTATTGTCAATGCCGTCAAAGTACAGTAAAAAGTTTTTAAAAGGTTATTAAGGCAGTAAATTACACATTTCGCAGTCGTTTGTAAAACGTAACGCATTGCGTTAACGGTTCAAGATAATTACGTAACGGCATACGAGACTTCTGCGTTTTCGATGAGTCATCCCTCTAATTCAACAGAACTGTCCATTTCAAGTACATATGTTACAAAAAAAACCTACATAACATGCTGAAAACGTTTTAGATCCCAGGGTTTTCGATTTCCATGTAGGCGAACTTGTGTATTAAATTACATAATTAGGAGAAATAGTTAATGTTGCGTCTATCCTATCTTTTTCCCGGCTGGATTTTCTCACGGGAAATCTACTGTCAATTTAGAACGAAGGATGTGTTAAAGAACACAAACATGAATAATAATCCTGCCAAAGTCTAGAAATGTTTTCTAAAAGTTTCATTGTGTAATATTTTTTCTTCCATCCACACCCAAAGTTGAAAGCACTCAGAAGTAAGAAGGTTCGTGATTGCGCGACGTTAATCAAAAATAAACGTTACATTGTGAAACACCGAATCCAATCCGATAATTGTGGCAGAACATTAACCTCATAGCTATGGGCCACCAGTCCACCATAAAGTTGCGGAATGAAGTGGATCAAGGGGTTTTAGCGGCCATCACGACGTGACGAAAGACTGGAGAACAGTTACGCGAAGTATTGTTCTGACTCGGGGAGCGAGACAACTCACCGAGACGTCATAATTGTAGATCATTAACCCCTCGATTTTTAGATCGCCAGTGTAGTTGACATGGTGACCGAACACAACAGTAATCTGCAAATTGTGGCACCACGTATTCGTACATTTCCGAGTTTTAGGATTTGTGAAAGCTTTAGGCATCGTCCTAACAGAAAGCGAATGCGCGATCATCGCAGGTTCGAGCGAATTTTACTCGTACGAAAGCGCGATTAAACAAATTGAACTCGAATAGGTGTCCTAACTGACAATCGCACGACGCGGTCGCGCGACTTAAATGTTTGTAAATCTATTCGCGCGAACTTAGTTCGTACGAACGCGCGATCAAACATATTGAATTCGAATAGGCGTCCTAATTGAAATTCGCGCGCACTTTGCGTCCCACGTTGTTTTTTTTTTCATTTCCATCTAAACCCGCACAATAAGTCATCCAAATATTTCCCGACAGCAAAAATTGAGCGTCTCTGACATCCATTGTTGTTGGTATCGACCGTGCCACTGCCCGGCACGGCACTGCACGGTCGCTCGCTTGTCAATTCGCGCGATGGTAGGACACCCTTTTTTTGCCATCGCGCGAACACACGATGGTTGCATCGCTTACTCGCGCGATGATCGCGCATTCGCGTTCTATTAGGACGATGCCTTACAAATGTAGGCGATTTATTCGCTTCGAGTTTCGATTGTTTAACTTATTAAAAGCCGGGGTTAGCTACAATAGGTATGATTCCTAGTCAAAAAATATGTGATTCTATTATTTAGTCCATCAGTTAAATTATCGAAAAATATTGGACACGTATTTTTTGTTTTATCAAATCAATAAAAAAGATGAAGATAAAACGCATCAAAGATCAGGAGTGCGACCTCACGTGTACGTAGAAAGTGTACCCACAAGTGACGTCACACGAGTTTTCAACGCACTGTATTGTTAAAATTTTTTGTTTAAGTGAAAAAAGAAAAAACACGTGTCTAATAACACGAGTTTTCAACGCACTGTATAGTTAAAATTTTTTGTTTACGTGAAAAAAGAAAAAACACGTGTCTAATAACACAAGTATTTAACGCACTGTATCATTTTAATTTTTTGTTTCCGTGAAAAAGAAAAAACACGTGTCTAATAAAATAACACAAGTTTTTAACGCACTGTATCGTTTTAATTTTTTGTTTACGTGAAAAAGAAAAAACACGTGTCTAATAACACGAGTTTTCAACGCACTGTATAGTTAAAATTTTTTGTTTACGTGAAAAAAGAAAAAACACGTGTCTAATAACACAAGTATTTAACGCACTGTATCATTTTAATTTTTTGTTTCCGTGAAAAAGAAAAAACACGTGTCTAATAACACAAGTTTTTAACGCACTGTATCGTTTTAATTTTTTGTTTACGTGAAAAAGAAAAAACACGTGTCTAATAACACAAGTTTTTAACGCACTGTATCGTTTTAATTTTTTGTTTACGTGAAAAAGAAAAAACACGTGTCTAATAACACAAGTTTTTAACGCACTGTATCGTTTTAATTTTTTGTTTACGTGAAAAAGAAAAAACACGTGTCTAATAACACAAGTTTTTAACGCACTGTATCGTTTTAATTTTTTGTTTACGTGAAAAAAGAAAAAATACGTGTCTAATATTTTTTGAAAATCTATCTGACGGACTAGTTAGATTTTTTTAGTCATCTACCCTATTATTTTCTCTAGAGTATTTTATGTGAGGTAATTTCGCTAGACAACGGAGAAAAATAATCTTTGTCTGATTTCTCAGCGTTATATCGATTCAAGTCGATTATAGGCAAATTACTGGTTTCACACAGCTCTAAAACAAGTTTTCGCAGTATGATGTTATCAGTGTTAATGTACACAAGGCCGATGTAATGACTAGTTAAACATGACTAGGTGGGAACATGCGAACAGCATGGTTCGAAGAAAAGCCGTTAATTCCGGTGCGACTAAAGAATCCTGCTTGAAATAATATGTAGAGTTCAACTAGCCGTGTGAGTGAACGTGCTGCAATTATGAAATTATAGCAGTGTTTATCCGTAATTAGGTGCAATAAATTTAACTTAAACACGTTAATATCTTAGCAACACTTAAATTACACTTAATTGCAATTCATTGAAAGAGGCGTGCGTGGAAAGGTTCGAAAATTCTTCTTAATTGCGAAAAAGCTCATTAAAACAATTAAGGAAGCCAAATTATGATTTCCTTTAGCTAAGTTTAGATTGATCACTTTGAGTTTGAAAAGCCACTTTTTAAATTGGGGGATTACTTTTTAATTTCTTCTTAATTTATGCTTATTCGAACAAGGTTTAAGAGGTGCCTTACTGAATTTCAATGAGGACCAAAAAATAGCAACTTAAAGGACTCGCTAAGGCCACAAACTCAATTAGGTCGTGGATTAGTAGAACATTTGGATAGATACCCACATATTATGTAGTACTAGCTTTTGCCTGCGGCTCAACCCGCGTGGACGTCGCGTAAAAAAGTAGCCTATGTCCTTCTCCACATCCCAGGCTGTATACATATTTGGCAAATTTCATGACGATCCGATCAGTTTTAGCGTGAAAGCGTAACAGACAGTTCGCATTTATAATATTAGTAGGAATATAGCAGGGATGAAATTAATAAATTTGAGCACAAAATAAGCTTGTTCCAGCAACGCCTAATTTAATTAGCTAGGCCTAATTGAACGTGCATAAGTCTCAAACCATAACTACTGTCTAAACGGATCCATTTCACAATCGAAGAATGGTAGACAAAAGCCATTGTTTCAGCTGAAGCCATAGAGCTATACGAGTAGTATCAGAAAAAGGGGTAAAAACATAAGCCTCCCCTAAAACAAAACCTGCCGACGACGGTCTGCCGTTGTCCGCAGTTTTGACATTGTAGTGAATTGTGTGAGTCTCGAAAGAAAATACTGACGTAGGTACAATCAGAGGGCCTGGCACGAATGTTTTGACGCATAGTACCTCCTCCCACAAGGTGGACCGATGACCTGGTGAGGGTCGCGGGTAACCGATGGATGCGAGACGCACAGGACCGGTTGTTGTGGCGACACTTGGGGGAGGCCTATGTCCAGCAGTGGACGTCTTTCGGCTGATATGATGATGATGAGGCCCTCTGTGTATTCATTTGCTGTTGACATTTATGTACGGCTTTTAACGTACTCTTTTTTTTTTCAGGAAAAGATTCGCCGGAAAAACCAGGAGTCACCGGAACAGGCTGATTCAAACAGTTTTATAAAATTGGCATGAATGTCTGTAGGAAAATTTGATAAAAAATGAGTTGTCAAATGAAATGAAGTGATATCATATTTCGTACTTCTATTTGGTCTAAACAGTTTGAATCATGGCCCACATTAGGCAATATAGGTGACTAAATTTTGTAATAATAAATTTTATATTAGGTACGTAATGTTTGTAATTATGGTCAAATACTGGTATTCAACTGCATCCAGTATCACTGGAAGCCAACCCCAACATACCTAGGAAAAGGCTAGGCAGATTGAATATCTGTCATTTCGATTCTGAGCTACTGCTTGCTGACTTCAAAAGTTTTCAACTTTTTTAAAAGTATTCTTTATCAGGCTTAAAAAGCTTTTCGTACTGCATACGGTTTTAATTTTAAACAAAGCAAAATTTTAGAAGCCCTCGTCCTGTATAGTACTATTTCGTTGGAAGTTGGACTTTTCTGTGTAATAAAAGTAGCGCAAAAACGTAAATTATTCGCCGGACAATATGCTGCGTTGGTTGCTGGCTCACGCAAACGGCAAACCCCATTGTATCTCTTATTTTCTTCTTTTTCCGCAACCCTTTGTTTCGGTAATGAAAAGTATTCCCATTCAGATTAATGAACGTTTTGAAATCGAGACTATTTTGCTATTGTAACCAATTAGTTAAAGATCTGAAACAATAACGTATTTAAAATTGAAAACCTTTTAGTTGCCTAACAATAGGCTGTTCTGTTACCTATCTGGTTAGCTTACTTAGTTACGCCTTTCACTAATGAAATTCTGATATTACCTACCTAATTTTGATCAGCTTCTTTGAGTGATTGGCATTAATAAATTCAAATTTCTATTTCAAGACCATTATTAAAGATAAAGAAGCTACATTATAGCCCTATAACGAAATATTACGCGTCAAAATCTCTCGCAAATTCCAAGATGGCGCCCACAAGTGTCAAATCCACGAAGATCGGAGAACGAACTCATGGTAGGTACATTAAACCATCATTACCTTACAATGGGTGTAATTCGCACTTAATTATGTATGTACTTACTCCAATGCACAACGATAGTGATTTTCATATTATTGATTCATTAAAAACTTACGCTTGCATAATTCATAGGAGGGAAAGTAGTTCCGTTTGTACCGCGCTTGATTTTGTTAATGACCGCATGTTTTCTAATAAAACGTTTGCATACGTATTTATTCAATCACAATACGAAGTGACGTTTGTATTGTGAGACCACAGGAATCATGATTAATTATCACCATCAATCACCGAATTTAATATGATTTGAATTAAATTGTAAAGATCGTTGATTTTTTTAATATTTTCAATGACGTTATCTTAAAAATAGGTACCTACTCAAAACTTGTTAGAATGAGACAACAAACAACAGTTAAAGTTCAGAATATTATTATAAGGACACAACAAAGGGGTTCTCATTGCTCATAACATTAAATCAAGAAATATCTTCGTACAAATAAAAGATTACGAACCGACGCGATCCCTCGAACAAAGGCTTGATTAAAGACATCAAAAGCGTGACGCTTTGTTGCATCCTATTTAGATGCTACTCTCGTAGATAAACAAAGATTCTCTCCGTTACTTCAATAACTTGATCCCTTGTATTTACAAAACAAAGGTTAATGGTTAATACAAAGTGCGGGAAAACTGGATGTTTCAGAGGAGTAGGCCGGCCGCAATTCTCAACCCAATCCCATTTTCAAACGGATCCATCTATTGTTCTTATTACGCCATCGTCAGGTCGACATAAAAAATTCGCGCTACGCTTTGAATTTAGAATGCGCCTCAAATATTTTCTGACAGATTCTATTTATTCGTTCGGAAACGCGAAACGCGTAGACATAGACATTTACGAAAAAGCTTGTTTGCTCGGAAATCGTTTGAAAGACGTGCCATTTTCGAGTGTATCGGTGAAATTGGGATAGACTACAAAATAATTGATTTTTTTTTTATCCTAGCGATTTTTTCTGCTTAGAACAAGGCCCTTGCTTTAAACAGTCAGCTTCATTAGACAGACAATGATTAGTTTACCCTGTTTACCTCGTTGTGTTACTCAAATCTAATGGACTCGCATGTGTTATGCAGTATGCTAGTAAGGCTAATTCAACGGTACACTAACTTCGTTTTGTATAGCCAGTTTAGTAGCAAATATTTGAACAAGAATGTGGAGTAGGCGAGTGGTATCATGTTCCGCGATAATTGGGATTGCGAAGTTAAATAGCTATTTTCATAGTTTGTGATTATGGAACAGTGCTTTGGTAGGTCGTTCTATGTGTACAGGCCTGAATTCTGATTGCTATGGCAGTTTGAGATTAGTCGATAATATTGGATGGTCTTGAGAGTTTGCCACTGGTAAACTAATGTTGAAACAGAAAAATTACGTAATTAAATGCAAAAAGGAACTAGCAGAACAAAGAGGTGGTAGTTATTATCCAAACAAAATGAAACAAAAATGCCGGGCGCAGAGACCGTACACAAAATTGCGCACAGATTGCCGGGGTCCCAAATTGCATAATGTTCGGATAGCCATCAGTAAAGCCAGTCACCGACAAGATAGAGTTGTGCTGCCACAAAAGAAAAAAAAACTCCCGCGAAATTGTGGTGGATTCAGAAATTTATGTTCGTATAATCTGTAGTTACGTTTCACTTCGCTTTCATACCCGCAAATGTGGGCCCGCTGGCTTATTGTATAAAAGGACCTCCGCAGTTTGGGTCCTATAAGGACTGATTTACTGGGACACCGACTTTTGTCGCGTTGACCTACTTTTTGAACAGATATTGCAAGTCTTTGACCGTCTGTGTTCATCGCTTGAAGTGATCAATCAGGGATTCGTCTAGTCATGTTTGAAGTTACGGTTGCAGTAAAATGTTTGGTTCATCTGGTGCATAATTCTGCAGATCAATGAGACAGCAATAGATAGTGATCTTTATTTTGTTATCGATAGGATTGAAAATGTGATGTTTGTTGTTAGAATGTTGTATTTTAAGCTCGGTAGTTGGTGTCGTTTCGTGAAGGTGGTTGCGTGTCGTGGGCGGAGATGTTCAGCGGTGCGTTCAAACGGAAGACTTGTCGGTGTCACTTTAGTTTATTATTGTTCGTACAGCCTTTTCATGTTCTATACACATCTATTGTTTCTGTCAGCTTTCTAAGCTCCAGTAAAAATAACAACTTAATATCATGTGCGTGGGCGGAGGATGGGCTGTTGTGGAAATGGGAGAGCTGACTGTTAAAAGAAAGAAAATGAATAGTAATATTGTATTACACAAAGCTTTTGAGCGAAAAGTTCTACGACAGCGATAACATTAGTTATGAAATGACGCTGTTTCGCGTATTGCTAATTTTATTCACATTAGTGAAAACCACTACCTTTTATTGAAATGTATTAGGTAGGAATTTTCCTAAAATTAATAAATAAATGATATTGATTGAATAAGTTCAACTACCTACCGGCTACTTCTCTTACTGACTTAAACCCATCCATGTCCCTCCAACTGACCTTTGCGTTCCAGGGCCACGGTGACTCTTTCAAACAAATTCTGCAATTCTGTTGTATGAGGTAACCTAGGTACCAATTTGGTTAGTAGGTAAGTAGATAATAATAGTATAGTTTACTATTATTATCCCACCCCAGGGCATAAGCCTTTCTCTTCATACTTTTCCTGTAATAAAAGATCATAGGATAATAACCCTTTAAACATGAACCAACTCAACCCATCATCTCTTTCTGGGCGTGTAACATTGCCATTTACTCCTATTTGTAATACCTAATTAAATTATGTTATATTGAGTCAAATAATTAAATAAAAAAGCTATCTGTCCTAGAGACAATTAATTACAATAACCATTTCATATCAGATAGGTATTATAACTCTGTTATTACAATTTAATAGTGTGTACCAAGTTTTCAACTTAAACAAGAATGTGTAGTCCAACAACATCCCCATGCTGACGCTTCCTAGAAACCAATTTTAATTCTCAATGGGAAGTTGCCGAGTTGTTCCGCAAGTTGTTTCAACTATAATATTGCTAGAAAAACTATGTTATTATTATGCTTAGATGTAGGAAAACTATTTGTGTTGGATTATTAATACTGTTTGTAGTTAGACTGTAAGTACTCATTGTTTGAAAAGAAAGAGGAAAACAATAATTTTTTTACATGCAAAATTGTGACCCACACTAGATCTAGGTTAAAATTGGTGAAGGTCATAGGGGAGGACTATTTTCAATATTGGAATGGTGCATAGTCACAGTATGATGGTCAACAAAATCAGTTTCAAACGGTCTTTGAATTTAGGTTACATTTATACTGACTTCTTATCAGAAGGTCTGTTAGTATCATTTTTTAACTTTTATTCTAAGTAAGTAAATAGAGTTTAAAGTATCTTAATGACTTATTCAATTCAAGAGCTGCTGGTTTAATGTTGAAAAAATGCATTATCAAATAAGGTACTTATTTAAGTGTAAGCCTTTCAAACTTGGGAGACGCCTTGAAATATAAATTGTAAAATACTGATTTTGCTTTACACTGGAAGCTGACACATGCAAATATGCATGATAAATTGTATTTAAATGATTAATGATTTTTATTTGTAAGTAGGTTGTAAGATTTGAGGTCATGAGATAATTATGCTTAAACAAGAGTTCATAAAGATCTTCAGGTAATTGAAAATCAAATTAGAAGAATTTTAATTAACATCAATGAATTATATGGATGGATGTTATTGCCTGCTTGAGAAAAATAAGATTTTGTGTTATGAATTAAAAAGGTACTGCAAAGAAGCTTTAAATACATTAAAAAGCTTTCAACCTATCAAACAACCAAAATAAAGTTTTGTTTATTAATTCCCTTTTAGTTTTAATAGATATGAGTGCTCACAAAATTGGGTCAAACCAATTTTATTTGAATGAAAGCACTGATTGGAAAGCAACAATGATGAACTAAATTTTGCCAGAACATTACAAACGCCTAAATCTAGTACATAATGTAAACTGTTCATGTAATCAGTGTGAACGCTGGTCACAAAGACGAGAGAAAGGAGCGGGCTTAGAAACAAAAAAAATATGACCTTTACGGCCGAAAATGCTCGGCTACGTCGCCAACTCACAACATACCTTATCTCCTGGTAAGTTTTTCGACGACATGGTGTGTCACCTTTCTGTTCTGTGTTCTGACGTCGTCTTGGGGACGATTTATCCAGAGAAAGGATCTCACTGTTGCCGTGAGAGCCCAGCATACGACACAAAACACTCCACTTTACCAATCACTTGGCCATTATCACTGATCAAAAGATGCATCAAAGCCACAAACACAATAATCGACCCATCGTTTGGAGTCGTAATCAGCACGATTTCCCATTGAGATTCATCGACACAGATAATTTTTCACAACACTATACACAAACACAGCGACTGACAGAAGCTAACTTGATTGAGTTGCGCTTGACGGAAAATGGCGAGGGATGGATGACGTCCCTCCCGCCTCTCACCCGCGCATGCCATCTATGTCACAATTAGTTCTCAAAAAAAATCTAGAGGGCAGCTCAGCACAATAACAAACAATGTCCTTGAAAACCATTTTACCGTTTCGCAACAGATGGCGCTTTTATTAACACCTACTCTGTTTTCGTTGTTGACATGGTTTTGTGCATTAATTTCATGTTCTTAATGATAAGAATCAACCAAATAAACATTCCTTAGTTTGTCTCATGAAATTAACCCCTAATGTTTTAAGTTCAAAAATGTTTGGCATACTTATTTCGACGAAAAAGTCTTGTAATGCCATCTACATTCACACAAGTAAACCACTTTTAGTAATGTCTGGAACATTACTCTACAAATAATAGTAAGATAACTGTTCAAAATCGACTACTAAATTGAATAGGGATCGTGCACCACAAATTATTGGTGGCAGCACAAATTGACACGAGAGTCACAGTGTGGATAAAAAAACCGGCCAAGTGGACTCGCGCACCGAGGGTTCCGTTGTGGGTTTAAAATTATTAAAAATATTTTTATTATATGTTGTAACTAAAAATTTACGGTTTTCGGCAATTTTTCCTTTATCTGTGCTATAAGACGTTGCTTCGTACCAAATTTCAAGATTCTGAGTTCACGGGAAGCCCTATAGGTTTTGATTCCCTTTCGAGTGTCGAAAATTTGCGGCTGTATCTTTTGATGGCGTTGGCTTAGAAGTTTGATTATTTCACAGCTCCAAGGGACAGCAGACCTGAGTATTTGATATAAATTCCAGCTTGATACTTCCTCGCGTTCCTGAGAAAAAGGGTCTGGACAGACAGACAGACAGACGGACGGACAGACATCAAAGTGATCCTGTAAGGGTTCCGTTTTTTCCTTTCGAGGTATGGAACCCTAAAAAATTAACTTTTCAGTTCTGTCACCATGTATGTCACCGTCAATGTTTACATTACTACCCGTACGCGTTAGCTTGGCACCTGGCTCGACAGTCATTTCGAATGAAATTTTGAGGTTTTAATTTAAAATGAACGAGTCGATTTCGATAAAAAAAATAAACGCATCACTAACTAGCTACCAATAGCATCACTGTTACCGTTGCGTTTACATTAATTTCATAGAAATCGAATTGTTCAATTTAAATAAAAACGTCAAAACGTACAGTTCTCGTCAAATAACTCTGCCCCTCTGAAGTTGGCTAGGAGTGGCTGCGTAGTAGTAAAAATTACGAGAAACTACAACTGCGCTTGAGCAAGAGACATAGGGGCGGGGATTATGGCGGCGCGATTTTATGTCTCAGTCGCTCGTTTACGTTCGATGCATGCTTGCGTCCCGCTTGCTCCCGTCTACGTGACTGCACCTGCGCGATCTTTGCAAATGGCTAACTTCAGGGGAACAAAGTTATTTGACGAGAACTGTAATTAGAACCTATGCCAAATTTTTAATTAACGCGTACGGGTAATCATTTTTATTCTGATTAAAATGATAAAATATGGGTTCCGGCAGATTATTAATGATCGTCAGCGTGGCCCGAAAATGTCAAAATGCCAAAAACTCTTCGAGTCCTATGTATACCTACATATATCTGAGAAATATTGAAGAAACAGTTAGGAATCATGAAAATGCAGTAATAACTGACAAAATTGAAGCTCAAACGAAGATTTCTAACGTTCATAATGTCAAAATAACTTGAAAGGATTTTCTGAACTCGTTTTTCACAAACACAAAACTTAGCTATTTTTACAGATAACAGATAGTACTTAATTTGTATTTTTTGTTTAACTCATACACACATACAACGTAAGAGGCTCTCATTAGGCAGCTGGATCAAGAGTTTGATTCAGAAAGCAGTATTTCTGACCAAAGCTCGCATTGTTACGAGGTTCCTCTTTCTATAGCCTTGACCGCCGGTAGTTTGGACCCTGTTCCCGATACCGGTGGGCTACTATTTTTTAAATTAAATGTTTTTTTTTGCTGCATTTATCCACTTTTGTAGTTTATCACTTAACCATAGATAGCAGGTAAAGAGTTATGTGTGGGAAAGTAATAGAATTTTACACCTTTGGCTTATTTTATTTTTCTATGAAGTGTAAATAAATATACATTTTCACTTTGAATGACATTTTTTTACTTCTTTTATTTTATATATGACAAGCAATGCCGATGTCGAATATTCTACCAATGTATAACGTGGACTGTGGAGTGTCAATGTCAAGTATTGGTTGCGTAAATGATTCGGATTGGCGGCAGCACGTGGCAGAGCCTTCGTCATGCACGTTCCGTAAATTATAGTTTCAACAGTCAGAACAAACGCTCGCTCGCTCCATCATAGACCCCATCTATCGCTTTCCATTAGACGTGATCGAGGACAAGAGCAAGCCAATTCCCAAAAAAAAAGATTCTTATTTAATTTGCAGAAAATAAAACGATTGAACAACCATTAAAGAATCACCATGAATAAACATAAACAGATAAATTTGTTGATTTAGTCAGTTTTTTTTTTATTTTTTTTTTATTTATGTATGAGGTAGCTCTTGACCTCGATCACGCCTGATGGAAAGCGATAGATGAGGTCCATGATGAAACGAGCGTGCCCAGAAGATGCCTTGAGGCACTGGTACTCCCACGCGTCGACGAAACACAGCAGGCTGCTTGACGCCGAACTCCGGTGGGAGGGTGGTCGCGAACCAGGCAGGCGTTAGCCCTACCACCGCAAGGGAAGGATTGGCCAGTCTTATAAGGTGTTAGGTGAGACTGTCCAGGATGCGCCGAGCGCTCGGTTCAGTTGAGTGTCAGATGGAACAAATTGCGCTACACGAGGAGGCTCCTTCATGCATCCTCAGTTCCACGTTCCAACACGTTTTGCAACGGATCCGATGTTTAATCCAATACCATTTTAAAGGTAACACCGCACTAGGCGGAACTGCGCTGCAGTGAAGCGACGACGCGACACTATTTGATGAAGTTCGTTATACTGCACTAGAAAGAGATCTGTAGCGGCGCGACAGTTTTGTCCATTAGTTGATAGCACAGTTGGTAAGTAACCTCTAAACGCGATGGATGTTTCTGAGGACGAGATATGACATTCTGAAATCGCGATATGAAGGAAAAAAATACCACGTACGAGAAGAATATCTTTTATGCCACGGCTTATAAGACTCAAAAATAATTCATACATATTTTAGAATTTCGCTACTTAAGAGCGTGTATGCCGTATGTCATTTCATACAAACTTTCAAGTCCTTATTCTTCAAAATGAATGAACAGATTTTAACGAAACTTGGTATGCATACGTTAGATATCCAAGTCTAAATAGTTATCAGAAAACATTTTTGAAAAAGGGTTCAGGGGGGGGATTTTTTTCTTTCTATAGAAAACTTAAAATCGCTCTCTCTTCCTCTGAAATCTCTGCGTTCCGTCTAGTGCGGTCTTACCTTAACCGCTGCGGCCCCGACATGTGAAAATTCCCAAAAAAAAAAATCTTATGTAATAGGTAAATAAACCTTAAATTCGCGATTAATTCGCGACACACCGGTATGTCGCCGGGGCCGGAGCGGCAATAGTTTAAGCAGTATCACATTTTTATATGAACACGTATCTAAGAACATGCACTTGTTCTGATTATTATATCAAGTCGATGTTTGATCAGATTCTAACTTTTTTCTGTAAACAGAAAAAAACCATAGACATTAATCGACTAAAAGAGTCAGTCTTCCCATACCAAGCAACTGAACCGGATATTAAAATGTCACTGTGACAAGACCAGTTTCCGCCCAAACTCGGCCAGGGCCAGAATTCGCAAAATGGCGGATGGAGGCGTGGATATAGATTTGTACGCCGATGATATTGAGTCCGATTTCAATCGCCAGGTAAGAAAAATGTTGCTTAATTAATATTTTTATCCCAATAGTGCAATAGAAATAAATTCCGGCGTCTTTCGGACTTGCTATCATTAGTTATAATAATTTGTTTGGGCGGTCTCCTTCAGGACGAGTTCGGCGGTGAAAATGTGGATTTATACGACGACGTGATCGCCGCACCAATTGCTAAACCGGATGATGGAGATGGACCCCCTAATTCGGCACCGCAGCACCAGCACCCACCGGAGGAGACCAACGGCAGCATCCCATATCACAACAACGCATCGAACCACGGCCATCATGGCCGCCGTTTTCAGCTATACGTCGGCAACCTAACTTGGGTTTGTACATGATTTTGTCTCATTTAGATTATAATGTAAATATAGGAGATATTTTATTGTTTTGGATGTCAATTTTTCTCTCGGTAACGAGAAAAATTGATTTCTCTGGGACTGCCGCTTGCCACTCGGGTTTTGTCACTGAGGCGTTTAGGTAATCCATTGTTTTACATAGGCTAATATAATTATGTCATTAAAAACTGGAAGTCTATAGTTCAGGGATGAGTTTGAACTAAGTAGGTTTTTTAGCAAAGTTCATGAAACACATCCTACTTGCTAGACTTAGATCAAACTCCCGAGACTTTGTATAGAGCTGGATTATGATTAGTAGCAAGCGTCCAAATAAATGTTGGGATTGTTTACAACACATATTTTGATAATGTAAATTAATGTATCATGTCAATAGAATAAAAAAGTTAATGATTTTCTGTTGCTTTCTTTTTATATGTGAAATATTAGTACATCTGGATGTTTTACTTTAAATTATAAAGTCAAAATATGTTGTCATTCATAATGTTATTAACACAAAACAATATTTGTAACTTGACGAGTCAATAACTTAAGCACCACAACCAACATTATGTACAGTCCATCTTGAGTTACACTAAATTCTTGTGATAAGATATTTTTATTAATTAATTTACTGGCTTTGGTATCAAAATCTGAGTGAAGATGGCAGTTCTTTCGGTGACTAGATGAAAAATTTAAAGCCATAGTTGCATCTTATACCAAATTATCTCCAAAATTGACTTAGTTCAACTAAAATATTTGTTATTATTAACCTGTTACGGTATGTTTTTCATTTGGTTACCATTTCATACTAGTCAATGTGCATCTGTGTTTATATCAAGTATATTAAACTGCACAGCCGCACATGTGAGTCACAGGCCTTATTTTTAACAAAATTTCAAAATTATGGCTCGGTCGTCATCATTTTGTTTATGAAATAAGGCCTCATAAATTATTTGTTTGGCTAAATATCTAACTAAAATGAAATCACTTTAAGTATAGCAAAATCTTGGAATGAACTAAATAATATAATTTAAAGAATAGAATATTGGCAACAGTAATAAAATTATTGTTTGATCGCAAGAGTGACCAACATTGTAACTGAAAAATTCTAATCAAGGGCTATGGTTCAGAATTTTGTACATGATTTTGCCATACTAAATACATACATGGAAGCAAAAACAAGGAAGCCTTTGACAATTTAATTTAAGATAAAATGTTAGCTAAAAATTATTTAATATTTAGTAATTTAGAGGCTGGATTAGGTATATAAAAAGAAATATTCATTGATAAGTTCTTCTGCGTGCATCTAAGGCACCAATTCTTTTGATGTTATGTTACGTTAAGCTACATTTTTATTTAGTAAAATGTTGTAACTGTAAGAGAAAATATTGAGTTAGGCTTTGTGTATAATTATTTTGATCAACATTCAATTTGCCCTGTTATATTCAAACTGTATTAGGATACATATCAAATGTTTTTCAAAGGCATTTTCTGGCTGTAAATCCATTTTTTTTTCAATGCTATTAACTAGATGAATTCTCAGTTTCTTAAAATGAGTGTGTCAACTGTTGAGTTTTCATCCCATATTGATATGGTTTTTGTGCAGTACATAATCCAGCCTCCATCTGTAACCTTTTTTGAATAAATGTTATCTGCTTAAATGTCATAACTTAACCTAATTTATTTATAGCTATTGTAGAGTTTCTTGTTGTACTGACAGTTGAACAAGTCAGTTGTGACTTGTGCAACTGTTGTAGTATAAATAATTTTGTCTAGGTTGTGAATAGGACACACAATAGTATTTACTTATTAAAAAAAAATAATTAGCGTCATAATTACAGAATTGTGAAATTATTGAAACTAACTGAATATTTTACTCAAAACTTGTTTTTGCTTCATTTTACAAAATTTAATATACCTACTTATTATCAATATTTTAGAAGCAGTAAATTTTTTACACAGACGACAATGCCACTCAAAAATTTGCTATCTCTAAAGCATCCATTATAATCTGTGTAATAATTTACAATTATTATATGAAATTTTTAGTTTATTTCTGCACCAATCAAAGGAAATGATCTTGATAAAATAGATTTGTTTCCGAGATATTGTTCCTCATTTTCTGCGTTTTGCAGAATGTCCATCTTATGATATTTTAATAACTTGTGCTATTGTTTTCATATTTTTATTTTATTGGATTTCCTATTTATAGTTGAAGTAAACAAAGAGATATTTGCATTTATAAATAATATGTTTTATGGTTTGTACCTGCAGCGCCATAGTCACTAACACATTTATAAAATATAATTAGAAATAGCAATGGGAGGTCATCAGTAAATTGGGACAATCTGAAAATAGATTTGATTAGTTACTTTGTAAATAGTTTCTTATTTTAATTTTTTGATTAGTAGTATTTGTGAGAAAATAATTGTTTTAAAACATGATCATCATTATCTTAAGTGACATGCTGTAGGACATGTTAGGACACAAGTGCAAGCCATATTAAAATCTTGTAAATATCTCTTTGATGTATTGCATTGATGGTTTTGTGGCAGTAATAAGGTACTGTCTTTGTGATTGAGGTTATTTTTGGCATGTTGGTATGGGTGTAACTTGGTGAAGTATTGCAAAAGTATAATAGGACAAATCAAGTTTCATGTTTTCCATTTAAGGTCTTGGATAGCTGGTATCTCACTGATCCAACTCTTAATGTAATGTGTGAAACTAAATATCAACATACTTGTGTGCATCTTGTGAGTTTCAAATGTTTAATTCTGAGTGCTGAAGAATGAAAGATTTCTGTTTCTATGTATTTATTTATTAGTTCATGTAACATATTTATTAAACATAGATGCTTCTCCCAGTGATTACATGTTAACTACACAATCTTGAATATTTTGCTTCATAAATTTAAACACATGTCTTAGAACATATTTGGAACAATAAAATTAGTTCTGTTCGACATAATTATTATTATAACTTACAATATTGTCGCAATGGTTGTCTTTTGTCTACATTGCTTTAGTGAATAACATAGAGAATTTATGTGTCACATGCTGTGTAGGCTATAAACTAGTTCTTCGGGCATAGTGAGGGAAATGCATTCAACGATTATTATAATTTCCTGTCAGTAGTGACGTATGTAGCGTTATTCGCCTGTTTCCACATGCTTGTCACTTGATAATTGGAATCTTGAGGCGGGTATTGCATGAACATTTAAGAATTACTTAATTACTATCCGTTTCGCCCAAAATTCTGGTTTGGTTGACCTATGTATTTTAATTAACTAATGCGTTTCTTTATCAGGTTTACAGAGGTAAGATGTTTGAGCTTGTTCCACGTAATGATGTAGCTCTTTGTGTCTTAATTTGAATATATTTTATTGTTTTCTTTTCTTTTTTGTTCCTTTAATCTTGGCAGATGTGTGCGATGGCACATTTTGTCTGTATTGCGGTTGGAACTTGTCCTATTTTTTGTTGTTGTGTAAACATTTATTATGTACTATTTTTAAATTGGCGATAAATTGTTT
Source organism: Melanchra persicariae (assembly GCA_947386135.1). Lineage (NCBI taxonomy): Eukaryota > Metazoa > Arthropoda > Insecta > Lepidoptera > Noctuidae > Melanchra > Melanchra persicariae. The sequence goes on along the minus strand of OX376652.1, from coordinate 7,593,047 downwards.
TCATGTTTATCTCTACAGTAAAATTATAAATCTATGTATCATACCTATCTAAAATTTTGTTTATATCCGGGCGTAAATATTATAATACTGATAAACCAAAAGTATTCACACTTTATCATTACTATAGTGGTAGTATTTAAATACAGTTATGTACAAACATGGATAAATCTTATACTTCGCGGCGTCTTAAGTAATTTATAATTTCTGTCACGACTTTGTCATCGCCTTTTCTATAGATATACAAGGATTGTAAGTAAAGAAACTATCCATATTGTTATGTCCCCCTGTAACATGATTATTGGCAGATGGTTAATAGCATAAATACAAAAACTGTTATAATGCTACAATAATTATTACTTATAATGTAATAACTCCCAGCTTAAAACATTTTTGTATGTTAGATGATATCTATTAAAACCTTGTCTAGTGTAACAAAGTACTTATCAATTTAATTCATTAGATTGGTTTCCAATAAGTCGTGATTTGATTTAAAAGTGTAAAAACTATGTTATGAGCAAAGATGTTAAATCCTTGTACTAAGTGAGTTAATAATCCTTCCTTACTGTTAGAAGGATCTCGTGTCCCGTTTGAGAGTGATGGAGTCTGCAGTTTTGCGAACTGCATTTATTTATCTTGATACTGCCAATATCTGTGATAAAATTTATGAATGACAATAAAAACATGGTAACAATTAAAACTGTTTCCTTTCTCCCGAAGTCACCTGTTACAAAAGAGAACGACAAACTTCTAAATAAACTAAATCAAATAGTATCTAAGTAATGCTTCGTTTTACAACCGTGCAAACAGATTAGATTCGTGTAGGTTTCATAATCACGTTTTGAGTGACACACATTTTTGCTTGCTTATCCACTCTACACAAGTTAGACGGAAGTTAGGTGCAATTTCGTTAGCCATAATTCGTGTTAAAATAGCGGTTTGTTTATATTCGCGCGAAAAGGTATGTTCTTGGACGAGGTTCCATACGTCTGAGTCGTGGCTGGCTTCATCACGTATGTATACAACTTATCGCTTAGTTATCCAGCTTGTATCGTGGTTTAGTTTTTGGTAAAACCTTTTGCAGTGGGCGACGGATCAAGACATTGCTAACAACATCGCAGACATTGGAGTTACTGATTTCCAAGATGTGAAGTTCTTCGAGAATAGGGCGAATGGACAGTCGAAGGGGTTCTGCGTCGTTTCTCTGGGCTCAGACCAGTCCATGAGGATGGTTATGGACCGTCTGCCCAAGAAAGAGATTCACGGACAGCATCCAGTCGTCACTTTACCCACTAAACAGGTAAGTAGCGAGACCTTCAATGGGTCTGGTTATACATACTTCTATTGATATTCAAGCGTATCATTGTCATATAAAGCCAGGGAAGGCTTTCTTTGAACACAAATTTGATACCTTGATCATGTTCAATTAGCTCTTCGGGTTAGGTGAGGTTAAATATACAAAGTATAACAGAATAAACGTAACACCTCTTAAGGGGTCATTATACGCATCATTATGAACAACTTTTAGTATGGGGCAAACCCCAAAATAGCAAAAAAAAAATCAGCTGTTCAGTACATTTTGTCGAGTTATGCGCGCAGAAATGGCAGGAGCAGTCGTTTTTTTTTTTCGCGATTTCAGTGTTGATTCCATAGTGAAAGTTGATGAGCACAATGACCCCATAAGAGGTATTGCGTTTATTCTGTAACGTTGTATAAGGAAAACGTGAAGGGTATGAACCTACTTGTAGTTCAAATAAGTCATACACCAAAGTGACTGTAGCCAGTAAAGTCAAATAACTACTAGACCAGAGTGACCTGGCCCGGCTTCGCCCGGTAGTTATGTTTTTACAGTTTTACACTAATATTTAATATCTTTATAAACAACATGATTTGTTTCGCCGCAGGTGGCCAACTTCACAGTCGCTGTCGGTTGCGGCCCCGCGTTGTGTATTTTGACGGGCGTGTGTTTTGTTCTGTGATTCATTCATAAAATAATCGGCCTATAATGTTTCCATTGCTGATACACAGGCCTCTCTGGGAAAGAATCTGGGCCCTTCATTCGTAGGTTCATTTTAAATTAAATACTCATAGTAAGACAACATTTAGATAAAGAATAATTAATACCAGGGCGGTAAAAATAGCCACGCAAAATAATATAAACTCGCGGATTATCTTAAAAGTTGTCATTGTGACTCCAATCTTCCTGGAGAAACTCAGACCATTACAGAATAAAACCGCATAGAAATCCGTTTAGTGGTTCTCGAGATATTCTTAGTCATATATGCAGACGAACTGGAACTCACCGGGACTTTCTTTTGAACTATATTATGTTAAATTTGCTTATCGGCTTTACGTTCTAAAGGAAGTCGTCATTTAGTACAGGCAGGTCGCAAAAATAAAATGCTAAAAGCGATTCCGTTCTTCCACTCAGTTTCTAATCCATCGATTTAAATTTGCATGTTTTGTATGAAACTTCTGAAAACAATGGGTTAGTAGGGCGTTATTGAGCTTAGGCTATTAATTATTTGTAGTCCTGCGCTATACGTAGACGTTTTGTACACTTTGGAGACTGTAAGGTGGCAAAGTGCAAAATATATAACCCTCAAATGTCCTTGCGACTCATCGCGTCTTTCTAGATATTTTTGTTGAAGTTATGTTTGCCGCCGGATTTAGGCACTACAGTATCAAAATGGAACTCACCAAAAAATTACATTGGAGTATCGATTTTCTTAACAAGTGCCGTACAATGAGCGTATATTTCACAGGCCTTGAACCAGTTTGAGAGTCAGTCTAAGACTAGATCTACACCGCCTGGACCAAACCCAGGCATGAGAGGACCACACCCGGGCGGCCCGCCCGGACCGCACCCTGGAGGTAAACCTTTGTTTTTCTTGTTTTATGATCCTGGGTGGAAATTAGGTACCTAATAATAATAGCCTTTTGACTATTTTATTGATTAGCTCATGCAGTTATTCTCACTTTTGTGAAGTGAAAGTTTTAGTAATGATGGCATTATCGAGCTTAATCTAAGCTATCAATTTTGAAGATAGAATGATAATTCATAGGTTTAATTCGCAGGTCTTGTTGGGTGCAATAAAGGTTTTTTCGCTCAAAATTGCAACAGGAATATATTGATATTATTCTAAGACCATAAAACGATTAGGGCTAACGTAAACACCCAAAGATATTCCAGTAGGTACCTACGTGTGCAATAAAACAAAAGGACCCTGAGAATTTATTGCTCACAGCGATAGTGAGAAAACTATACTTTCCTGCTTCATTTACATGCCTCGAGATCGTGCAATATATCGGTCGGCAGCATGTAGTCGATTGCGATAAGAGCTCCCAGATGTACGTTTTTTATGTTTTGTGGTAACTGGAACAGCATATCGTTGTCGAGGTTGATACAGTCAACGTCATGTCAGTAGTTCAGTACTTCAGTAGCAACACCTGAATTTCAAAAACTGTCTAGTGATGCGAAATAAAGTCTCAGTCAATGCCAAACTATTGCCATGGGAGTGGTTGACTGAAAATTAACTGTGCACAGACTTCTTCGGCGGCGGTCCAAACGGGCCGGGCCCCAACGGTCCCCGCATGATGATGGCGGGCGGGGCACCACACCACCAGCTGCGCGGGCCGGTCGGAGGGCAACACGGACCACATGGGCCGCATGGGCCCCCGCACGGTCCACCACACCACCTCCCGCAGCACCAGGGCCCACCACCACATCACCTGCCGCATCAAGGACCACCGCCGCATCAGGGCCCGCCACCGAGAGGACCACCTATGCAGGTAATATAGAACTGTTCCGAAATAACGTTGTATTACGACAGGACTGAACTGAAGACGATTGCAATTTCGGGTTATAAAAAACTTAATTATGAAGAAGTATTTTTTTTTTGTATATTATATTACATCTCCGAAAGTGCTAACCTGAATACGGAAATTCTTTCACTGATGTGAAGCTGTGTGTGCCATAGCCTATTTTTACCCCGGAAAATGCACAGTTCCTGTGGCATTAGGCCACGGGTGCGAGGCGCGGGAAAAAAGCTATCCAGTAGAATACTCCGGTTTCGGCTTGAAAATGTCTAATGCTTGGAACCGGCGATGTATTAGTCTCGTGTTTACAGAAAGTAAAATCTTAGCTACATATGAGTAATCTTGTTCAAATGTGGTTATTCAAACATTTTTTGTTGTAGTTCCAAGGACCGCCACAAATGCAGCGTGGTCCCGGTGGCCCAGGTGGTCCAGGCGGTCCGGGTGGCCCAGGTGGTCGACCGGACTGGGGACCCCGCGGGCCCCCGCAACAGTTGCCCCCTCATCCCGCGCCACAGTACGGGCCCCCGCAGCACCAGATGCCGCATCAAATGCCCCCACCACATCCGGTTAGTATTACCTGTAAGGAACTGAATTCTTCTTCACATTTTTTGAGCTTTGTGATGAAATTATATGAAAAGAAGCAAGAATTTAATTTGTTTATGGTCATAAAATTGTTTAAAGATTAATTTAAAATTCGTTATTTTAGGGAGTTACAGCTATAATGTATAGGTAGATGATGTTCTTTTATGAGACCAGCACTTCTTGTATAAGCTTTATTTTATTTAGTGACTTCACATTATTTGTATGTCCAATGTCAGCGTTAATATAAACGAAGCTAAAGTTATTGCTAAAAATGCATTTGGACAGCGTCAGCATGGTTATGAGGGGCAATTCTTGTATTTTTAAGAAGCATTTGCGCAGTCGCAAGCCGTCAAAAACACCTAATTTCCCTACATTTTGACGAGTTCTTGACATTGATTGTCGCTGAGATGATGTTGCGACTTTTATTTGAAGAAATACATTGGCATTTAGTTAAGCATCTACGATCGAAAAACGCTTACGTTGGACCGACGCTAGATGTGAAGGCACCCGTCTTAAACCTAATGTGTGCATGTTGTGGTTACCAGCGCGATGTTCGCTTGCAGGGCGGCGCGCTGCCGCCTGGGCACGGCGCGCACGCGCACGGTGGGCACGCGCACGCGCACGCGGGCATGGCGGGCGTGCCGCGCGGCCCCGCGCCGCTGCCGCACCACCCAGGTATGCCCCCCTACCCAGGTACGCACACGCTCCTTTTTTTATTATTTTGCTACTAACCAACTAACAACACGAGTCTACGGGCCTTGTAGCCAGCCCGAGGAGTCGACGGGCCTTGGAGCCAGCCGTATGGGTCAGTTTGGTTGAAATACGCTTGCTGAGGGCGGTCCCTAGCCATCCATAAATGTCGCGACTCCTCCGTGCCTCTGAAAGCACTTGTCCCTCGTGTCGTTTAGACCTTGGACAGTCATTACAGGAAGACAATACCTCTTAAGTTTTGACAACCAGACTTGCCAGTGTAACTGGGCACTCGGTTCATGATAAAAAATATTGATTAGACCAGATATCACTAACTCAACAAGTTGAGACGACACTCAGTCGAATTCCTTTTTAACCGACTTCAAAAAAAGGAGGAAGTTCTCAATTTGGTTGTATTTTTTATTCTGCTGCCAAACAGTAATGCTGTGTTGAAGTTTGATGGGTTTGGGTGCAGAATATAACTATAGGCACATGAGATATTTCGTTATAGTCAGGGCATGCGCGAAAAACATAGCCCACAAATGTTCACAAGAAGCAGCATCTTGCTCAAGCTTTGTTACAGGATGACAAAATGTAAATACACCTTATGGTAAGTTGTTACCATAAGGTGTATTTACATTTTGTCATCCTGTAACAAAGCGACTTCATTTTGAGTAAACTTAGGTACTAATAAACTAATGTAATTAAAAATGAAAAGGTCTTTTGAAAAAAAAAAGAAATTATTGCTCAAGCAGTTTATCACACAATTTTAGTCTGTATAAACTGGAAAATTGCAGATAGGTACTTTCATCCTACACTTTTTGGTTTTTCAACACATACCATGCATGAATCACAATGCATACCTGTTTCTGGTGCAAATTTGTAATTTCCCTTATCTGTTTTATATTGTTTGTTGTGACCTCTGCTGTTCTTTTGATTAATTCCGTTGCGGGATCCAAGACGGTTAAATCGTTTCTCCGGGACTCGTTGAGCTTCATTGACTCGGCGTTTATCGGGTGGTCGCCATAGTTTTAAATATACCTAGCTCTCAACTAAATATAATTACATTACCCATAGATTTTGCACACAAGATTTTTGATCACAGATTTACTATGTATGCCTATAATTCTAGATTGTTTAGCTCTTGTGTGTAATATGAAGTTATTGGATCAATAAACATTATTATTTATTATCGTTGATTCTGCACTTAGAAGTTGCAGTGGTTGGCCATAGTGTGGCAGTTTCCCATATCTCTTTTATTGATGTAGAGCTGTGGTATAAAGCTGTGTGTCCATTGTCGTAGGCGTGGGCGGAGGAGCGCCGGCGCCGCACGTGAACCCCGCGTTCTTCGCGCAGCAGCCGCCTGTGCAGCCACAGCCTGCGGTTCAGCCACCGCCGCAGCCTGGACCACCTGGTATGTACTATTTTAAAGCAGCTTATATCTGTAGTGGCATTTGAACTGCCAAAAGACATCAAAATCTACATAGCTGTATCAAAGTTCTCTGTGCGATTTGAATATATACAACCCCCCGACAATGGCTACTAGGCAGTTGCTTACTAGGTATAACACACTGTCTGGTCCGGGAATCCTCCCTTTTCAATGGAGGGTACAAAGCATTATACCCTTTTTCAAATACCTCTAAATGTCATAGTCTGATCTGTGTGCTAGACGAGAGCATCCAGAGCCACTGTATTTATACCTCTGTTGAAAAGGGAGTATTCTCTGACCGGACGGTTGTTGTGTCCGGTGGGCAACTGCCCGATAGTTGATATTCGGGCTGTTGTATCTATTCGAATCGCACGGTAAACTCTGATATTGCGATTTAGGATTTTGTTGTTACTTCACAGCTGTCGAGATAGATGGCGCTGCGAGTTTCATAGTTGCGATGTATATTCTGCTTTGTTGATTTTTGTGGCGGTATTAATGCCGCTACAGGTATCGTTTTTATAACTGGACTGCAAAAGTCTGAATACAGTCAGAAAAATTGTTCCTCAGTGAAATTGATATGGTCAAACTTCAAAGATCACAATTAGCTCCTAAATATAAGTTATTGATTTGTGCAGGTCCAGGAGCACCATACGGTCACCCAGCCCACGGCGCGCCGCCACCAGCTCAAGGTCCGCCACCAGCTGCGAGACAGCCATATGGAAGACCACCACAGGTAAACTATGTTTAATGTTGTCACAACTAGTAGTCAATAGAGAAACACATTTCGGGAAAGTAGTTATTTTACAAACACGAAAATATTCGTGTTTTCGATCGTTTCCTTTGTCACGTTCCCAGAATACAGAAAAAACAAAAAATCGTCAACGCGCTCAAATGTGAGGCGGTGCAAACCACGTCGGAATGGCGTTGTTCGTTAAATTGTCAATTAGTCAATGGCCGACGCGCGTACTGTTTACACCTAATTGCAGTTGTCAGTTTTTAAATAATTATGCCATTGTTTATCGTTCCCACTTGCAAAAATACAAATAATCGGATGGGATCACGTTCAGCGTTTCACGTTGCACGTTTCCAATCCATTTTTATTTAAATACTAGCTTCTACCAGCTGCGGCTTCGCCCGCGTGAATATCGGAAATAGCAAGGTTTCCTGATTTGAATTGTAAATTTTTTACTCAGGAAACACTCACTCTACACCTACCCTACACCTACCCTACACCTACTTTGCACCTGCCCTACACCTTCCCTACACCTACCCTACACCTACCCTACCTACATAATTATACCAGCCCAAAAATACTATGACATGTTTCTGGTCTCCTGGTACTTGATGTTTCTGGTATCCTGGTACTTGAAAATCTGAAGTACTAAGGCAGCAGCGGCTCTGAGTTTCCACTTCCTTCTCAGTCTCCATTAATCCATGCCACTTACCGGGATAAAAAGTAGCCTATTTTTTATTCCAGGTTATGAACTACATGTGTGCCAAATTTCATCCAAATCCCTTCAGCCGTTTTTGCCTGATTGTTACACAAACATACAAACATACAAACATACAAACATACAAACATACAAACATTCACCTTTATAATATTAGTAGGATTGAACTAAATTTACGTAACTTATTTGTCAACGAAAATCACGCGTCCATTTTGTAAGTCAGTAATAACCGAATACTTCACCCAAATTTTTTAATAACTTTTTGTTATCCTACTAATATTATAAAGGTGAAAGTTTGTATGTTTGTATGTTTGTGTAACAATCAGGCAAAAACGGCTGAAGGGATTTGGATGAAATTTGGCACACATGTGGTTCATACCCTAGAATAAAAAATAGGCTACTTTTTATCCCGGTAAGTGACATGGATTAATGGAGACTGAGGAGGAAGTGGAAACTCAGAGCTGCTGCTGCCTTAGTACTTCAAATTCACAAGTACCAGGAGACCAGAAACATCAAGTACCAGGAGACCAGAAACATGTCATAGTATTTTTGGGCTGGTATAATTATGTAGGTAGGGTAGGTGTAGGGAAGGTAAAGGGTAGGTGTAGGGTAGGTAGGTATAAGGTAGGTGTAGGGTAGGTGTAAGGTAGGTGTAGGGTAGGTGTAGGGTGGGTGTTTCCTGAGTAAAAAAAATTACAATACAAATCAGGAAACCTTGCTATTACCGATATTCACGCGGGCGAAGCCGCAGCTGGTAGAAGCTAGTACATTATAATTGACAAAAACAAAATCCCACGTTCCTGTTGTAAATGTTTTGAGTTTTTTTGAATATTTCATTATTCTGTGGCAACACTTACAACAGGAACGTGTGTTTTTTTACCCTAAAAGAGGTTATGTCATGGTGCGTTGGTAACAGTACGCGGGTAGGTGAGGCGCGGTCGGGGAATTATTTTGGACACAATGCACTTCGTACAAATGTGATTGACATTTGTGCTTTGACGAAGAAGAACACTTTTTCTGGTTTGTTCTGTATTCTGAGGTCACACGTATTAGTGCGGCATTTTTTAAAAGCACAATGCGTGTAATGATCATCCGCTCGTACTGCGCTTGATTTCCATCGCTAGCAATGTATTGAAAGCGTGCTCCCTCGCCAGAACTACCCGCCGGGCGCCGAGGCGGCGCGCGGCGCGCACCACGGGCCCGGCCTGGGCGCGCACCCCGCGCACCCCGCGCACGCGCCGCACGCGCCGCACCCTGCGCACGCGCCGCACGCCGCGCACGCACCGCACGCTGGCATCTCAGAGGCAGAGTTTGAGGAGGTCATGTCACGCAACCGCACCGTGTCGTCCAGTGCTATCGCGCGCGCCGTCAGCGATGCCGCCGCCGGGGAGTACGCTTCGGCTATTGAGACGCTGGTCACGGCGATTTCCTTGATTAAGCAGAGCAAGGTGGGTTTCGAAATAATAATAAATTTAGCTTCTTGTAGTTCAATTCAGCAATGAACATTACTCCCGTTTTCCTCAATGGGTTTTTTAGCTGTGATGTTTAGTTAGACCTAAATTTCGCCACTGATATTCAAACCATGTATTCGGAGACGACTTAATGGTCTCAAATCGCTTGTGCACATGTTTTGAATCCAGGCTGGTATCAGGCAAACAGAGTGAAAGAACTAAGAGTTTTGAGAACCCCAAACAGTATCAATTAACACATCAAAGTAATAACAAATATTAATTCCTGTCTGGTGTACTAATAAACTGTTTGACGTATTTCTAGGTGGCCCACGACGACCGCTGCAAGATTCTGATCTCGTCGCTCCAAGACACGCTGCACGGCGTGGAGACCAAGTCGTACGGCTCGGGCGAGCGGCGCCGCTCCCGCTCGCGTGACCGAGAGGCGCGTGCGCATCACCGTGCGCCGCGCCGCCGAGAGCGCTCGCAGTCACGCTACCGGGACCGCAGCCGCGACCGTGAGGATAGAGACAGGTAAGGGTGAGGACGCCGCCGAGAGCGCTCGCAGTCACGCTACCGGGACCGCAGCCGCGACCGTGAGGATAGAGACAGGTAAGGGTGAGGACGCCGCCGAGAGCGCTCGCAGTCACGCTACCGGGACCGCAGCCGCGACCGTGAGGATAGAGACAGGTAAGGGTGAGGACGCCGCCGAGAGCGCTCGCAGTCACGCTACCGGGACCGCAGCCGCGACCGTGAGGATAGAGACAGGTAAGGGTGAGGACGCCGCCGAGAGCGCTCGCAGTCACGCTACCGGGACCGCAGCCGCGACCGTGAGGATAGAGACAGGTAAGGGTGAGGACGCCGCCGAGAGCGCTCGCAGTCACGCTACCGGGACCGCAGCCGCGACCGTGAGGATAGAGACAGGTAAGGGTGAGGACGCCGCCGAGAGCGCTCGCAGTCACGCTACCGGGACCGCAGCCGCGACCGTGAGGATAGAGACAGGTAAGGGTGAGGACGCCGCCGAGAGCGCTCGCAGTCACGCTACCGGGACCGCAGCCGCGACCGTGAGGATAGAGACAGGTAAGGGTGAGGACGCCGCCGAGAGCGCTCGCAGTCACGCTACCGGGACCGCAGCCGCGACCGTGAGGATAGAGACAGGTAAGGGTGAGGACGCCGCCGAGAGCGCTCGCAGTCACGCTACCGGGACCGCAGCCGCGACCGTGAGGATAGAGACAGGTAAGGGTGAGGACGCCGCCGAGAGCGCTCGCAGTCACGCTACCGGGACCGCAGCCGCGACCGTGAGGATAGAGACAGGTAAGGGTGAGGACGCCGCCGAGAGCGCTCGCAGTCACGCTACCGGGACCGCAGCCGCGACCGTGAGGATAGAGACAGGTAAGGGTGAGGACGCCGCCGAGAGCGCTCGCAGTCACGCTACCGGGACCGCAGCCGCGACCGTGAGGATAGAGACAGGTAAGGGTGAGGACGCCGCCGAGAGCGCTCGCAGTCACGCTACCGGGACCGCAGCCGCGACCGTGAGGATAGAGACAGGTAAGGGTGAGGACGCCGCCGAGAGCGCTCGCAGTCACGCTACCGGGACCGCAGCCGCGACCGTGAGGATAGAGACAGGTAAGGGTGAGGACGCCGCCGAGAGCGCTCGCAGTCACGCTACCGGGACCGCAGCCGCGACCGTGAGGATAGAGACAGGTAAGGGTGAGGACGCCGCCGAGAGCGCTCGCAGTCACGCTACCGGGACCGCAGCCGCGACCGTGAGGATAGAGACAGGTAAGGGTGAGGACGCCGCCGAGAGCGCTCGCAGTCACGCTACCGGGACCGCAGCCGCGACCGTGAGGATAGAGACAGGTAAGGGTGAGGACGCCGCCGAGAGCGCTCGCAGTCACGCTACCGGGACCGCAGCCGCGACCGTGAGGATAGAGACAGGTAAGGGTGAGGACGCCGCCGAGAGCGCTCGCAGTCACGCTACCGGGACCGCAGCCGCGACCGTGAGGATAGAGACAGGTAAGGGTGAGGACGCCGCCGAGAGCGCTCGCAGTCACGCTACCGGGACCGCAGCCGCGACCGTGAGGATAGAGACAGGTAAGGGTGAGGACGCCGCCGAGAGCGCTCGCAGTCACGCTACCGGGACCGCAGCCGCGACCGTGAGGATAGAGACAGGTAAGGGTGAGGACGCCGCCGAGAGCGCTCGCAGTCACGCTACCGGGACCGCAGCCGCGACCGTGAGGATAGAGACAGGTAAGGGTGAGGACGCCGCCGAGAGCGCTCGCAGTCACGCTACCGGGACCGCAGCCGCGACCGTGAGGATAGAGACAGGTAAGGGTGAGGACGCCGCCGAGAGCGCTCGCAGTCACGCTACCGGGACCGCAGCCGCGACCGTGAGGATAGAGACAGGTAAGGGTGAGGACGCCGCCGAGAGCGCTCGCAGTCACGCTACCGGGACCGCAGCCGCGACCGTGAGGATAGAGACAGGTAAGGGTGAGGACGCCGCCGAGAGCGCTCGCAGTCACGCTACCGGGACCGCAGCCGCGACCGTGAGGATAGAGACAGGTAAGGGTGAGGACGCCGCCGAGAGCGCTCGCAGTCACGCTACCGGGACCGCAGCCGCGACCGTGAGGATAGAGACAGGTAAGGGTGAGGACGCCGCCGAGAGCGCTCGCAGTCACGCTACCGGGACCGCAGCCGCGACCGTGAGGATAGAGACAGGTAAGGGTGAGGACGCCGCCGAGAGCGCTCGCAGTCACGCTACCGGGACCGCAGCCGCGACCGTGAGGATAGAGACAGGTAAGGGTGAGGACGCCGCCGAGAGCGCTCGCAGTCACGCTACCGGGACCGCAGCCGCGACCGTGAGGATAGAGACAGGTAAGGGTGAGGACGCCGCCGAGAGCGCTCGCAGTCACGCTACCGGGACCGCAGCCGCGACCGTGAGGATAGAGACAGGTAAGGGTGAGGACGCCGCCGAGAGCGCTCGCAGTCACGCTACCGGGACCGCAGCCGCGACCGTGAGGATAGAGACAGGTAAGGGTGAGGACGCCGCCGAGAGCGCTCGCAGTCACGCTACCGGGACCGCAGCCGCGACCGTGAGGATAGAGACAGGTAAGGGTGAGGACGCCGCCGAGAGCGCTCGCAGTCACGCTACCGGGACCGCAGCCGCGACCGTGAGGATAGAGACAGGTAAGGGTGAGGACGCCGCCGAGAGCGCTCGCAGTCACGCTACCGGGACCGCAGCCGCGACCGTGAGGATAGAGACAGGTAAGGGTGAGGACGCCGCCGAGAGCGCTCGCAGTCACGCTACCGGGACCGCAGCCGCGACCGTGAGGATAGAGACAGGTAAGGGTGAGGACGCCGCCGAGAGCGCTCGCAGTCACGCTACCGGGACCGCAGCCGCGACCGTGAGGATAGAGACAGGTAAGGGTGAGGACGCCGCCGAGAGCGCTCGCAGTCACGCTACCGGGACCGCAGCCGCGACCGTGAGGATAGAGACAGGTAAGGGTGAGGACGCCGCCGAGAGCGCTCGCAGTCACGCTACCGGGACCGCAGCCGCGACCGTGAGGATAGAGACAGGTAAGGGTGAGGACGCCGCCGAGAGCGCTCGCAGTCACGCTACCGGGACCGCAGCCGCGACCGTGAGGATAGAGACAGGTAAGGGTGAGGACGCCGCCGAGAGCGCTCGCAGTCACGCTACCGGGACCGCAGCCGCGACCGTGAGGATAGAGACAGGTAAGGGTGAGGACGCCGCCGAGAGCGCTCGCAGTCACGCTACCGGGACCGCAGCCGCGACCGTGAGGATAGAGACAGGTAAGGGTGAGGACGCCGCCGAGAGCGCTCGCAGTCACGCTACCGGGACCGCAGCCGCGACCGTGAGGATAGAGACAGGTAAGGGTGAGGACGCCGCCGAGAGCGCTCGCAGTCACGCTACCGGGACCGCAGCCGCGACCGTGAGGATAGAGACAGGTAAGGGTGAGGACGCCGCCGAGAGCGCTCGCAGTCACGCTACCGGGACCGCAGCCGCGACCGTGAGGATAGAGACAGGTAAGGGTGAGGACGCCGCCGAGAGCGCTCGCAGTCACGCTACCGGGACCGCAGCCGCGACCGTGAGGATTTGATCGATAATTATATTTTATTTTGGGGAAATTTTTAGGGATTTTTATCAAATGGAACTCTGCGTTCCAACCAACTTAGATTCGCCGCGTATATAACCTAGAACTACAAAAAAATGTCATGTATGTCAACGTTCCTCTGCATATTCACAAGTTTGATACTTTGCTCCCGCCTCAGCCCCCGCAAGCTCTTATCTCTGGCCGGGGCTTATGGTGTGAGCAGTATTCTAGGCTTACATGTCTGGCTGAAAGTCGACGTTTTTTTCTTTGGTTTATATTTCCGAGTTCCTGTGACTTTCCCTGTATCTACTAATAGCAATGGTAGACCCACTGTATTTTGTACCTGCATTGACAAACTGGCGTCGTGAATATGCTTGTCGAGCTTTGGTATGAAACTATTTTGATGTGATTTTATCCCTAGATTCAGAATTATAAAAATGTACGTTGTTAATAGTTTGAATGTCTTTGTTTCAGGTATTACAGGGATTACCGTGAGCGTGAACGCGACAGGTCTCGCTCCAGGGAAAGGGAACGCGCTGATCACTACAACAGGGGCCACAGTCGCGAGGAGAGGTGAGCATTCTTCATGTTAATGTAACCTGTTGATTGTATGTAGAAATTCCCATTCTGTTGCGCAAGCTTGAGACCATAGGTGTTAGAGGCTCCCAACTGAAATTATTTAGAAGTTTTTTAGAAGATCGTACTCAGTGCGTAAAGATTGGCAATGTTCTCAGCGCTGATAAAAAAAACACGTCATTTGGTGTTCCACAAGGAAGTATCTTATCATCTTCCCTTTTTTTAATTTACATTAATGACCTTTGCAATCTAAAGCTGGGACATGGCATAATCGTATCTTACGCTGACGACACTGCCTTACTTTTTTCAGCTGACTCAGAAAATGAAGTGTTCAAACATGCGCAACTCGGATTTAATATTGTAAATAATTGGCTTCAACATAATTTATTAACCCTAAACGCTGATAAGACAAACTACATTAAGTTTTCGATGCGCAAACAAATCCCAAATATTGCACCAACGCTGTATGCTCATTGCTGCTCAACCCCGACTGATATTGCGTGTATGTGTCCAAATATTAAAGTAACTAACACAATAAAATACTTAGGCGTAATTTTAGATGAAACCCTTTCTTTTAAACAGCATATAGAAGCTTTAAACAATAGAATACGTAAGCTAATATTCATATTCAAAAAGCTACGATATATTGCAGACCCAATAATAATTAGACAAGTATACTTTGCTCTATGTCAATCAATTCTGACCTATTGCATTACCTCGTGGGGTGGGGTAGGTAAAACTCTATTACTACCCATCGAGAGAGCGCAAAGAGCGATCCTCAAGGTGTCCACTAGCCGTCCTTTCCTTTTTCCAACTAACCTTCTCTATAAATCCTGTGATGTACTAACAGTCCGACAGTTATTCATAATGAGCACGGTGCTAAAACAACACGCAGCCCTCCCCTATCGCATTGAAGCTACTAAAAAAAGACGGAGAGATATGGTTTGCCCTAATAAACCTACAAAACATGCTTTCACAACAAAATTTCATGTGTTCCTTGGACCACTGCTCTATAACAGACTTAACGCAACAGCAGACATATTTTCCCTAAATTACATTAAGTGCAAGAAAGTTGTCAAGGAAACTCTTCAAAGTATGTCCTATGATGATACAGAGGAGTTATTAATAGTTCTAAAATAAAGATTGTCTTGATTTCTAAGTATTTTAATAATGTATTTAAGAGTATGAGTCTAAGATGTTAGGAAATAAGTATTTTATAATATTATTTACACCTTATATAAGCCTTTTAACTTATTACCTAAGATAAATATACGTAGATCGTTAAGTATTATGCTTCCATCAATTGAACAATGTAATCTCTTCTCGCCTGAAACACAGGATTACCTAGCTCAGGCACATAACACGTGTGAACTTGACATAGATTTAAGCAGAACTGTATTTATTGTGTACCTTATTATTTTGAATAAACTTTATTATTATTATTATTATTATTATTATATTATTAGAAAGTAGACTGTTTCATGTAGAAGCCTATTTCTAAGCTTGAGTACAGTATCTGGCGGTAAAAAGGCTGAGTTGTCATCTGCGTGCCAGTGTCTTACCAAAGCTGGACGTGTTTTATTTCAAGTTGGTTACTGTAAAAAGTTTGGGAGACTTAAAGACCACTAATGGCAGAGAATTTTGTTTTATAATATTGCTTTTCCTCATACTTTCGGATTTGACCTGAAAACCAGTCTACAATTGAGTAATTACTACCCTTTGTTGACTGGTAGGGAATGCCGTAAGGCAAT
This sequence comes from Melanchra persicariae, assembly GCA_947386135.1. Classification (NCBI taxonomy): domain Eukaryota; kingdom Metazoa; phylum Arthropoda; class Insecta; order Lepidoptera; family Noctuidae; genus Melanchra; species Melanchra persicariae. The sequence goes on along the minus strand of OX376652.1, from coordinate 7,577,192 downwards.
TACATCCGTTTCTGTACGTTTTTGTGGCATGAAGTTTTAAATGTAATGCTAGGTGGAACATAAAACATGTCGTACTTACGCAGCTCTACCACCAGGCCGCGCAAGTCGCCCGTGGAGCCGGCGGCCGAGGCGGGCGGCGGCGACGCGTCGGGCAGCAAGTCGCGCTCCGGCGCCGCGCCCTACTACGACGAGCGCTACCGGGAGCGGCGCGAGCGCGAGCCGCCGCCGCCCGAGCGCGAGCGCGAGCGCGAGCACCGCCGCGACGCGCGCCACTAGCGCCGCACCGCCCGCCACGTCCACCACGGCCACCACGTCCACCACGTCCACCGCACGACATCGAGGCGCAACACTACGAACAACACCTACTTGTGTACCGCCGGCCGCGACGCTGACGCTAGCAGGCACAGCGAATAGCGGCGCGACGAGCGGCTAATAAAGATATACTGAAATCTATGAGGCATGCCATGAGACCTCGTTCCCCGACAGTATCAATGTACTGACGACCGCGCCGCTCGTCACGCCGAGCTTCGCGCGAGCTAAAGCTCATGGCCAGGCCGTTACATGAACAAGCAAACATAGATAATAATAACAGACGTGCTATTTTGCTAAATAAATCTGATAGTCAAGTATTCTAAATTCGTTTAACTTTAAACAAGAGGTATCTTCCCATTATAGTACCAACGATACTTCTTTGCAATCTAGCTCGAGCGTTGTGATTGTGGCACACCTAATTACTAAGGTCTTACCATCTTAATGTTGTAGAAACATCTGTAAACTAATTTTGGAGCTAATTGACTTGTTAGACTGCGCGGTTCGTTATAGCCCGAGTAGACCAAACAAAGAGTTGTGGAGCAATAAGATGACATTCTAAAGCTTTGGTATTATGTTAAATAAGACGAGACAGGGATCGAGAGAACAGGAATATACCGGTTAGGTATAAAATATTGTGCAACCAAATGTGGTTCTATTTTGTAATGACTGGAAATGGCTTGAGCCTGGATCATAAATCTGGTGTATGTATGTTTCTGGCAGGTATGTGTTTAAAATGCCTTATATGTTAAAACAATTATTTTGTACTGAAGTAAGTTGATGTTGTATATTTTTTCATATTTAGCTTGCATCCAAAATAGTTGGATTTGAAAGCAGTAGTAACCAAAGGATTTAATTTTAAAATCCGCTTTTTTTAATCAAATAGAATATTCAATGAGTTCTTTGCTAAACATCTATTATGTCTAAACTAAAACTATACTTTAAAAGCAAAATTATCCCTTATTTCACAGAGGTTAGACTAATTTGACATTCCAAAATAGGTACATTTTGCATCCTTGGCGTGATTACACCACATTTTCTGTGAATTTTCTGTATAACAGATTTAATTTTGAGCCATGTGTACCTATCTCGAAATTGGGAAAAAGATTTATTTTTATTGTTTTCTTCAATATGAATACTTCATTTTAATATTTTTGATGAGGTCGTCATGGTTTTAATTTAAATTGTAGTCATCTTAATACTGTAAATGTATTTTCCTGAGAGTTCAGTCATTGTTTTCAATAGGGAAAATCTATCAGCTATACTGTAACTGTAAGGTTAGTCACGTAAGTTTTAAGATATTCTTATGTATGGATTGTCCCATATGACTAGATTATGACAATGATTTAGCAGTTAATTTAATAAATTGATGTAATACATAGCAATCTTTGTTTTATATTTTGTATAACTGAAGGTGCAGGCACTTCACAGTGTTGTGTTGTGGGATACACTAACCAAACAGCTCTATAAAAGCCTATGTCATATCACCACGAGTATTGCACCCAATCAACTACGTCAGAAGGCTCCATGACTGACCTCGACACAACACAGTCCCAGTCTTAATAAGGCCAGCCACACCTACCGTTTCTTTTCTTTTCTACCTATGGTAGGGGAGAGCCCATGATGCTAAATGTGTATTTACTCGAGCGTCGCGGAAACCTAGTAGATTTGGTAGATTGGATGATTTGAAGAATAAATGGTCCTTTCATGTTTTCACGTTCAGCGGTGGGGGAAGCGTCTACAGATTTTCAAAGTTGTAAAAAAAACAATGACATGGAAGTTTGAGTACTACCTGTAATGGGTGTTCAAAAGAAGCGCACACTTTAGTTTTGTTTAAAAATTATGTATTTCGACAAAGACAAGCCGCTCACAACCGCCTAGTCACGCTCGCTAAAAAAGGTCCCGCAGCCAACCGCAAGTCAACTCACATCCCCTTTTTATTTATTGTAAAATATTCGTAACACTTACTTAAATTGACATACTTATTACAATAATCATAAGATTAAAAGCTATAGGTTTTATAAAGTAAACTTTTACAATTGAATAGGATTTACAGTAATATTTCCAAATTAATAAATGAATGCTCAGAGAAAAGAACAAGTTAATAATATTTTAAAATGACCACAACATTATAGTGTCTCTACAAAGTGATAGATGGCGCTATTAAGTCTGTTAGATAGATTGCATCAGTAGATCTCAATGGCTGCTGTTATACTAGTTGCGTTCAATGCCGGTAGATGACGTTAGCCGTTTATTCTTGACGACGAGGCGTGTAGATTGAAGCTTCCTGGGCTACGGCTGTACAGCTGGCGACTAGGTGTTACATACCATGTCATTGTTTTTTTTACAACTTTGCAACAAGCGTGTCAGATATATTGATATTTTTCATGCTCCAAAATGTCTCTGGTATGTCTAGCTTCTACCAGCTGCGGCTTCGCCCGCGTGAATATCGGAAATAGCAAGGTTTCCTGATTTGTATTGTATTTTTTTTACTCAGGAAACACCCTCCCTACACCTACCCTACACCTACCCTACACCTACCCTACGCCTACCCTACACCTACCCTACACCTACCATCCTACACCTACCCTACACCTACCCTACCTACATAATTATACCAGCCCAAAAATACTATGACATGTTTCTGGTCTCCTGGTACTTGATGTTTTTGGTCTCCTGGTACTTGTGAATCTGAAGTACTAAGGCAGCAGCGGCTCTGAGTTTCCACTTCCTCCTAAGTCTCCATTAATCCATGCCACTTACCGGGATAAAAGTAGCTTATTTTTTATTCCAGGGTATGAACTACATGTGTGCCAAATTTCATCCAAATCCCTTCAGCCGTTTTTGCCTGATTGTTACACAATCATACAAACATTCACCTTTATAATATTAGTAGGATCTGCCGAATTGCATGGTGGGGGTGGCCATGCGGAAGGGGTGAAGACTGGCGTCAAATTTATTGTCTTCGGACAATCCGTAACGACTGCCAAAGATCTAAAAATGACAACCGAAACCAACAGCTATAGGTGTTTAAAAAAAAAACATTTTTTTTTCAAGTTGTCAGATTACCAATACCCCTCAAAATAATTGACAGATTTTTGGTCACTATGGCTGGGACATATGATGAACCTACAGTATGCTAATCTGACGCGCTCGAGTATTTCAAGATGGCGATTTTTTTACATTTTCAGGAATTCGCTGCGAGCTTACGTCACTTCCAAATCGTCAGAATAAGAAATGGGAGCATCTGTAGGGTTCACTGAACACCCCCTCTGAAAATTTGACGCGCTCGAGTAAATGTATTTTATAATTTTTTTCACCCCTCGCATGTCCCACCATGCAAATCGGCAGATTAATATTAGGTCTTTACCTATGAAATTGCCGTTCTGCAGTACTGGCCATTTCAAATCAAAATAATTTTTGTTTGGCTAAGAATTCTGATTTAAAATTAATATTATTTTAAAAACATGGTTTTTTTTTTCCAAAAGTAGTCATTTGTTTATTGATTAGTGTTACATTTTCATCGCATTTCAATCTTTTTCGTCATCATGGATACGTTAAAAATTCGAGTAATTATGGAATATGAGACCGTCGTGGCAGCAACGCGGCACAAGCGGCACGCAACATCAACGACGTTTACGGAGCTAACACTACAAACCAACGCACCACCTGTTATTGGTTTGCTCGCTTCCGTTCTGGAAATTTCGACCTGAAAAATGAACCTCGCGGTCGTCCGAAGACTTTGGTCGACAATGACGAATTAAAGGCGATTGTAGAAGCTGATGATACACAATCTACGGCTGAATTAGCAGCAGCTTTCGACGTTAGCGTCAAAACAATATTGGTCCATTTGCGTCAAATTGGCAAGGTAAAAAAGCTTGACAAATGGGTGCCCCACGAACTCAATGATCGCCAGCGCGAAGTACGCGTCGAGACGTGCCTTGCACTGCTCAACAGACACACAAATGAAGGAATTTTGAATCGCATTGTTACCTGCGATGAAAAATGGATTCTGTTTGATAACCGCAAGCGCTCAGCAAGTTGGTTGGATCCTGGTTCAGCACCTAAACAATGCCCTAAACGAAAACTTACCCCTAGAAAAGTGATGGTCACTGTTTGGTGGTCTAGCGCCGGTGTGATTCATCACAGCTTCTTACCAAACGGGGTGAGCATTACTGGAGATGTGTACTGTGAAGAACTGAACACAATGATGGAGAAGCTTGCACATCTCCAACCAGCATTGGTCAATCGCTCGTCTCCGCTGCTCCTGTACGACAACGTGCGACCTCATACTGCACAGCAGACGGTCTCCAAGTTGCAAGAACTGGGGTTGGAAGCTCTCCGTCATCCGCCCTACTCACCAGACCTTGCGCCTACAGACTACTACTTTTTCCAGAATTTGGATAACTTCTTGGCTTCTTGGAAAAAAATTCAATACCCGAGAGGCAGTACAAAATGCCTTTGAAGAATTTGTTGCCTCCCGTCCAGCTGATTTCTTTAAGAAGGGCATCAATAAACTGCCACTGCGTTGGCAAAGATGCATTGATTGCATGGGTGATTACTTCGATTAATACAAATAAAAAATACATGAAAAAATTCGTTTAAATTTTTTCATACAAAACGGCAATTTCATAGGTATCCTCCTATATGTTATATAACCTATTATATGTTAAGCTTGACTACCTTTCTCTAAGCCATAAATTGAGATAGGCATATCCGGTTCCGGTACGGTGAAGCGCTAAAGCCCCGCAGCGTCATATCCGCCCCAATCCGGCAGGCAGTGGGGATACGTTTGCGTAGCGCATAACGATATCCATGAACATCATTGGCGTTCGGATTTCCGAACGGTATAGTCGCGTTTAAAAGTAACTCGTTACTTTTAAAAAGGGTGTCCTGCTTTTTAGTGTTAAATATAAGTTGAGTGTTAAGATCATTATTAACTTGTGTTAAAATTGAACTTTGGACGAAAATATTAATAATGTTAGTATGGACAAAGCCCTACGTGCTCGGTCGCAATCTAGTGGTTCGAGTATTAGCAGCGATTCTTCTTCCACGGCGCGAAGGAGACATCGTAGGCGAAACGAAAGGAGCGGCGCCGCCGTACAAAGCTAAGTAAATTAGAGGACGCTTTTAAGAAACTTACTGCAAAAATGCGATTGCTGGTGTATCTCGACGATTTTCTCCTGGCGAATCAGAATCGAGAAACTCTGTCAAGTCACGTGAACTTAACGGTAAGACTACTGCAGTCCCTTGGCTTTGTAATAAACTTTATGAAGTCTGTATTGACTCCTCAGCAGTCAATCGAGTATCTGGGGACGGAGTATTGTGGGACCCTTGGCAAAATATCAAATTACTTCCACCAACAAAGGTTCGCTTACTGCAATCGAGAACATCGAAAATGACGAAAGCAACCAAGGTAAGTTTAAAAAAAGTCCAGAGTATACTAGGACTTTGGAATTTTGCCAGCTTCGTAGTCCCGCGAGGACGCTTGAATTCTCGTGCAATATTGACCTTCAACAATTTATTGCGGAAAAATGTAAAAGGTCGAACACAGATGCCCGTCAAGGTAATTCCGAATCTGCAATGGTGGATACAGAGTCACAACATGGCTTCTCAACTGCACGGTTTACCTCCTACTTATTTCCTTACGACGGACGCGCTTGGGGCGCGCGGCTCAACAATGAGACCTTATGTCGCAGTTGGTCAGTACAGGAAAGAGATGCTCACAGCAACGTACATTTCTTTTTAATAAGCTAGTTTTGAATACGCCCGTACATAGTAGATTCTGGTATTGAGATCTCAGAGTATAAGCGCACCTGAACCAGGCGACCGATATGTACCTAGTGATAACGCCCGATTGGGAGAAGGTCTTTTGGAGAGCAGATCTGGTGGCTCGCTCCATGCGCCCTCCCTACCAGGTGAGGGATTTGCACCAAGTCTTGATAGACACAACAACCAATCGACCGCCTCCACAAGTTCATCAATTGAATTTAAAGGCGAGGTTAATACAGGGTGGTCATCGCTATTAGATTCTTGGCAGAAAGATCAGATAGAAATTTTAGAAAATCAACCTTAAGTACCTACTTATAAGCCGGCATGGTCACGGTGGTGTAAATGGTCACGTGACAATAATGTGAGCACTATTAATCCATTCCCTGAAGATGTGGCTCGATTTCTAACTGATTTGCATCTTAAATTTAAATTAGAATTTAAATTAGCTTATAATACAATTGCAGTACATAAGTCTGTGGTATGTACCTTTTGTCGTCCACCTAGTGGCTTATCATTAGGTTTTCACATTATTATAAAGCAAACATTAAAGGGTATAGCTTTAAAACAGCCACCCAAAGCTAAAAGTTCTATTTGGGACATTATATTTTAATTAGATTTTTACTTGACGGAATCCACTCCAATATGTTATTATTTGAAATCTCTAAAAGAACTGTAATTCTCCTTTTATTGTGTTCCGGGCGCAGAGTCCACGACCTTACATTAAGTACTGAGTATAAGAAAATTTTGTAAGGAGTGATGATTCTATAGTGTTTTGGCCGATTTTTGGTTCCAAAACTGATAATTTAAGTTATAAGCAATCTCGTTGGCTTTTACTTAATGCGAGTCAAACTCTAACAGTGACCCAATTTATTGGATTGACAAACTGCTAGAGTACTCTAATGACTTCTCAATCACTGTAAATTGAGCCGCAATGAGGTTCATGGATATCGTCATGCGCTACACAAACGTATCCCCACTACCTGCCAGATTGGGGCGGATAATATGACGCTGCGGGGCTTATAGCACTTCACCGTACCGGAACCGGATATGCTTATCGCAATTTATGGCTTAGAGAAAGGTAAGTATGCTTAAACGTAACATACAAGAAAGTTCGCGGGCTATTATAACACTAATTATTTTACCGTTAAAACGATAATTCTCGTATTTTGACTTTTATGTTACTTAACGTTATATTACTGGTAATGTTATAAAATACCGGTAAATTTTGTAACGTTACCATGGTATCACAATTGAAACGTTATGTAACGGTTATTATTTTGTTATTTGGTAACGTTAACAAGCCTATTCTGCCAATAATTTGGCAACAAACATTGACATAAATGATAATTTAAATTAGCAATTAAGACCACAGAGGTAATCTCTGGCACCAATGTTCCAAAAAGCAGTAATTTTTCAAATAAAGTTTTAAAACCATTAAGTACTATTAACCTGGTGCATCAAAATATTCAAGGATTTATGAACAAGGATTTAGAAGTAGAGTTATTCCTTAAATTTAACAACATTGATATTCTCTGTTTAACAGAACATTGGCTTAAAAGCCATCAGTTTATGTTTAATTATAGCAATCACCAGGTTGGTAGTTCATTCAGCAAAGAAAATGCTATACATGGTGGCTCATTAATTTTAATAAATAATCACCTCAAATATAAGGACCGCAAAGACATAGTGAGCCTCTCTGTTGAGCGGATAATTGAAATAGCCTGTATTGAATTGGAGCAGTTTATTATATTAAGTGTGTACAGACCACCTTCTGGATTGTATGATTGTTTTGAAAAAGTAATGGATGAAGTTTTGCACAAAATTTTTAATTCAAGTAAATCTATTATTATTTGTGGAGATTTTAACGTTAATTTGTTAGAAAATTGTGGTTTAACTACTAAAATAGTAAGTCTGTTTCAGTCATACAATCTTACATACCTATTTATGGAGCCTACTAGAATAACTCCTACTAGTGCCACATGCCTAGATAACATTTTTACAAATATTGTACCTTCCCACAAAAAAATTATTAATTTAATGGACTCAGATCATTGTGGGCAATTAATTACTATACCAAATGTAAACAAAATAAAGCCAAAGAAAGATATCACTGTTAACCCAAAATCTAAGTATCGTCTGGAGACTTTTAAAACTAAACTTTCAAATAAAATGCCATCTTTGTCAACCAATGATGACCCTAATCAACATTACAATAATTTTTTCAGAATGTATTGCACACAATTTTACACTACATTCATTCCAAAGACTATTTCTGTTAATAATAGCACTTCTTTTAGTGACTGGGCCACCATTGGTATTTATAAGAGTAGAGAACGTCTTTACGAGTTGTACGAAGAACGGACTTATATTAATACAGTAGAATTTAATTTATATGTTAAAAACTATTCTAAATTATATTAAAAAGTTTGTTATATCGCCAAGTCTAGGTACTTGAGTTCAAAAATTAAAAACAGTAGCAATGTAATTAAAATGACTTGGAATATTATTAATAGCGAAACGGGAAAATCTTGCAACCGAACTAATGATTATAGCCTTGCTATTAATGACAGCGTAATTAAATTAGATTCCCAAGTCGCCGCGGCTTTTGAAAATTTCTTTGCAGAGATTCCCGTATCGACAACTAAGTCTCTAAATTCATCACCCACTGCTGCAGAAACGTTACTTAAAGAAAACGTCCCAGTTTGTGATGCTGAATTTAAATTCCAACATGTTACTTGCAATGATGTAATAAAAACTTTTAATTCCTTGAATTTCAAAAAGACGGCAGATTTATGGGGTAATTCTGTTGACCTTGCTAAGTCTATTATACACATTGTAGCACCTATCTTGGCTGTTATTTTTAATAAATGTATTGACCGTGGTGAGTTTCCTGATCTAATGAAATATAGTAAAATAATACCATTATTTAAATCGGGTAGCACATCAGACCCTACTAATTATAGACCTATATCAGTGCTACCTACTTTTAGTAAAATTTTTGAGAAAGTTATTCTTAATCAAATGCAAAGATATTTTAATAAACACAAACTATTACATAATAAACAGTTTGGTTTTACAAGGGGTCGTTCAACAACCGATGCTGGTGTTGAACTTTTAGGACATATTTATAACGCATGGGAGGACAAATGCGATGCTTTGGGAATTTTTTGCGATTTATCCAAGGCGTTCGATTGTGTTCTCCATGAGACATTAATCAGGAAGCTCCACTATTACGGAATCCGGGACGCCTCGTTGAATCTTCTTACTTCTTACTTGAGTGATAGGATTCAGAGAGTCGATGTGAACGGTACAAGATCTCCCGGGTCTGTAGTCAAGATGGGGGTCCCCCAAGGCTCAATTTTAGGTCCTTTTTTATTTCTAATTCATATTAATGACTTGCCGTACCTCATAAAGGATAAGCACGATATAGTGTTGTTTGCAGACGACACTTCACTTTTATTTAAACTCAAGCGTCAGCAGCTGGTTACTGACGATGTTAATAGTGCCATCGCAACTGTAGTTAACTGGTTTAATATTAATAATCTTCTGCTTAATGAAAAAAAAACCAAATGCATAAAGTTCACGTTACCACATGTTCGACAAGTGAACACTAGTGTGTCAATAAAGGGGGAAGAGTTGAAACCCGAAGATACCACTGTGTTCTTAGGCATAACTTTGGATGCGAAGCTACAGTGGGGCCCCCATATAGATAAACTGTCAAAAAAACTTAGCTCTGCAGCATACGCCGTTAGAAAAATTCGTGGTTTAACTGATTTAGAGACAGCCCGTTTAGTATACTTTAGTTACTTTCATAGTGTGATGTCATACGGCATTCTGTTGTGGGGAAATGCCGCCGATATTCAGACAGTGTTTGTATTACAAAAAAGGGCTGTTCGTGCAATTTATAAATTAAGTCCTAAACACTCCCTCAGAGACAAATTTAAAGAGATTAATATAATGATTAATGACTGTGCCCTCTCAGTATATTTATGAGAATCTTTTGTATGCACATAAAAATATTAATCTATTTAAAAGATACAGTGATATCCATAACGTAAATACTAGGAACAAACACAATTTTGTCATTCCTAAAACCAGGCTCAAAAAAATAGATGGTTCATTTAGATGCCAATGTATACGTTTTTATAATAAACTCCCTAGCCATATTCAAGACCTTAGTATGAATAAGTTCAAATTATTTATAAAACGTAAGCTATGCCAGAAAGCTTTTTACACAATTAAAGACTATCTTGAAGACAAAAAGGCTTGGGATTGAGCTGCTTCAATGATGTACATGGCCTAATGTTATATACCTTTTTAATTTTTAGAAATTGTCTTTTTTCTTTTTTTTAAGCTCTGTTGTATACTTTTCTTTCATCTCGTTGGTAAATTTTGACATGAATGTTTACTTTATTAAGTATTCTATTTTATTATTTTTGACATGGAATATTTACTTTGTAAAGTAATATATTTTATTTTTATTTTTTTCATTTTATTATGTTTGACATGAATACTTACTTTGTAAAGTATTATTTTTTTTTATTATTATTATTATTTAACTCATTTTGTGAATATGGGGACCATGTGGGTTATTTTCTTCTTATTTTTCTCTTCTTTGAAATACTTCTTCTTTGAAGTATTTTTAACGAGGTCTGGCAGTTTGAGTACTTAAATGCGGCCTACACAAATGTCCTTTCTTTGGCATGTTCGTCGGTTCGTTGAGCTCCTTTATGGTTCTAAGTTGAGCTACGCGACTACTGACCAAAGCTTGCACTGACTGGACGGGTCCACTCAAATCTGTGTGGTTCTTTCCTCAAAAGACCATTTCAGACACTGATCTGCATGATCCTCATATCGTATTGTGAATGTGGGGACCATGCAGATCGCTATGATAGGGGTTCATTTCATGTTAGTCAACAATGTCTGGCAGTTTGAGATTTTTTTTATGCGGCCTACCCAAATGTCCTTACTTTGGTATTGTTCGTCAAATCGTTGAGCTCCTTAAAGTTCTAAGTTTGAGCTCCATAATAACTGACAAATGCTTGCACTGTCTGGACAGGTCCACTCAAATCTGTGTGGCACTTTCCTCAAAAGGCCACCTCAGACATTAACCTACATGGTTCTCGTATGATTTGACCAGTACAATTTGTATGGACTTCAAAAGAGACTGTGACCTCTGAGTTTGTTTCGGTGTTTCTTCTCAGGGTAGTCAGCTAGGAAACACCGGCCTCATCTAGCTTAAAATGACCAAAAAATATTGACGTGTAAAAGTGTTATGTTTAACCTACTTACAAAATAAATATCATTTATCATTTATCATTTAGCCCTGCTACCATAACATAATACGCTACCACATATAATTTTTAATATTTTAGCCGATGTCACTATATAATATACGTCAAATTGTGTGTATGTCAGTGAATGTCAGTTGAGTAGTGTGTCAACTGTCAGTGCCTATAGTGTACAGAAAAGATCGCCGGTGTATTTGTATGTTTTTATGCTGGTGTTTTTCGTGTTATTGCCTGTCATTACATTGAGTTGAGCTTATTTCCTCTGTGTATTCAAGAAATACCGACATTGCAGTACTTATAGTAGACTGTGTTTGTGACATACTCGTAGATGGACATGGACCATTAATCTCAGTGTAGTGTTATTTTACATTTTACACAATGTCTCGAAATGTTTGCTGTGTTCCTGAGTGCCCAGTAGGAATAACAGACGGTGAGTGAAGTGTTTTATTTTATTTTAAACTTACGTCGATGGCATGCTTTCTGCATAATCCGTATACAACATAAAAACCAGTAGGTAATCAAAATAAAAAAATGTTGGTTCTTACATGTTTTTTTAGTCAGTGGGTCGTCTTAGGTTTTTAATATTTAGAACAAGCATTATGTAAACTGATAAACAATGTTGACTTGAAAACTTACTAATAATTCTTAGACAACCCACTGACCTAAAATATGTAAGTACCTACTAGCTTCTACCAGCTGCGGCTTCGCCCGCGTGAATATCGGAAATAGCAAGGTTTTCTGATTTGTATTGTAATTTGTTTACTCAGGAAACACCCACCCTACACCTACCTTACACCTACCCTACACCTACTTTACACCTACCCTATACCTACCTTACACCTACCTTACACCTACCTTACACCTACCCTACACCTACTTTACACCTACCCTACACCTACCCTACACCTACCCTCCACCTACCCTACACCTACCCTCCACCTACCCTACCTACATAATTATACCAGCCCAAAAATACTATGACATGTTTCTGGTCTCTTGGTACTGGAAAATCTGAAGTACTAAGGCAGCAGCGGCTCTGAGTTTCCACTTCCTCCTCAGTCTTCATTAATCCAGGCCACTTACCGGGATAAAAAGTAGCCTATATTTTATTCCAGAATATGTACTACATGTGTGCCAAATTTCATCCAAATCCCTTCAGCCGTTACCCTACACCTACCCTACACCTTCCCTACACCTACCCTACACCTTCCCTACACCTACCCTACCTACATAATTATACCAGCCTAAAAATACTATGACATGTTTCTTGTTTCCTGGTACTTGATGTTTCTGGTCTCCTGGTACTTGTGAATCTGAAGTACTAAGGCAGTAGCGGGTTCTGAGTTTCCACTTCCTCCTCAGTCTCCATTAATCCATGCCACTTACGGGGATAAAAAGTAGCCTATTTTTTATTCCAGGATATGAACTACATGTGTGACAAATTTCATCCAAATCCCTTCAGCCGTTTTTGCCTGATTGTTACACAAACATACAAACATTCAAACATACAAACTTTCACCTTTATAATATTAGTAGGATTAGTAGGATTATTCTATTTTTCAAAGTTCCTAGACTTTTTATAAATAAGAAGTTAATAACTGCTTATTTATAAAAAGTCTACGAACTTTGTAATGTAGTTTTAATTTGGCTTTTTTAATTTAGCTTGTAATGTATTTAAAGTCACTTTATTTTGTTTTCAGGTGTAAGTCTACATTACTTTCCATGTCCTGTGAAAGAAGCAGAAAGGTTTCGAAATTGGGTAAAGGTTATTGGAGGTGATATTGCGAGTCTGGACAGCACCTCTATCTACAAAAATCGAAGAATCTGTCGTCGGCACTTTCGGAATGAATTCCTTTACCCAAAAAATAGACTTTGCAAATTGGCTGTTCCATCTTTGCTGTTACCAAATTTAAAACGTAAACGTCTTTTTCATAAATTTTATTTCATAAAGCTTCTGCCCGTGGCTGCCCCCGCCCACATGAAAAGATTTTCAAGGGATTAATTTTTTTGCACAACACCCTAATCCTTGAAAATCAGTTAAAATCGATCTACATGTTTCAGTGAATACCCAGAACCTCCCAGAACACACACAGGCAGACAAAAATTTAAACATTGTTTTTTGTTAAAGTATTGGATGTACTTTAATGAAAAGCTGATAATTTTATATTAAAAACAGTCATTTGAATTGTATTTCTTGATTTATAGAAGACTTGCAACTGCTATGGATCCACACAGTTTATGAATAAAATATTCTAAAAATACTAATTTCATTCTCTTTTCTTTTCAGCACCACTTATGGGTCCAGTAATTTCTTATCCTGCACCATCTACATCCCGAGAAACTAAATGGCATAATGATGTAACAAAACCGAGGACAACAAGTATTGTTGAATACTTCAAGTCTTTTAGTTCAGGTACAAGTATGTTATAATAATATGTCAGATTTGTTCTGTTGAGTAAGTGTCGAGATGGATAATGTGTGTTCAGATGTGGTCGAGACACATATTGGCCTAGAAACTGCTTGTATTTCCTTTTAAGTTCAGAGTATTAGTAAGTACTGTATTGTGTAGAGAATTGACTGTACCAAATAATCTGTGTAGAGCTAAAGGAGTTACTTCTCATGTATGCCCATTTTCCAGTTGCTCATGATTGTAATCTGACACATATTTATATGGTTGCCACTAAGTACTACAGTAGTGTTCTGACACGATCCTGTAATACCTGGATCTAACACAGTCACTTCAATTTTATTTATTTGTATAGAAGACTAGCAACGGCTTTGAATCCATACAGTTTATGAATAGAATATTGTAAAAGTATTTTTTTTTTCTCTTTGCTTTTCAGCACCAAGTATGGGTCCAGTAATTACTTATTCTGAACCATCTACGTCCCAAGAATCTGAATGGCATCATGATGTATCACCAACAAGAACTGTTGAATACTTAAAGGCTTTTAGTTCAGGTATGTTATATATTTCTTCATGATCTGATCACTTATCTCATGGGTCTGCCATGATAAAGCCGAAATTCACTTTTCCATACACCTTTCCTCAACAACATTCTGCAAAATTTTAACTATATTTTCAGAACCCTTTTTGAAAAGGAAGCATGAAGAAAAAAATAAGGTGAAAAAATTGGAGGAAACACTTCGTCAAGTTCTTAAAGCCAACCAGACCCTTCGAAAAAGATATCTGCTAGCAAAAAAAATAAAAACAAATGCTTTTGAAATTGTGACCAAGAGGATGTCATCTGCATCAAAATCTTTATGTTATACGCCAGTAAACTTCTTCGTCACTCCCTCATTGCTGAGGATCGCGCGCACGTACGACGCGTCTTCAAGCCGTGCGGTCTTCTGCAATGTGGATCGCTCTGTACATGCTGCCTCCAACAGCCTTCTTTATGGCGTCGGACCATCTTGCCGGTGTTCTACTTTTTAGTGCGTTTTCCTTCAACTCTGTCCAATATCATGAGCCTTTCCAGACTATGCTTGGATTGGATGAAGGCAGAATATGTCCGAAAAGGCTGAGGACACGATCCTGGCTTATTACAGAAAGCCGTTTGGTGATTTTGAGTTCTACCAGTATGAGCTCATTCATTCTCATGGCGGTCCATGGTATACAAAGAAGTCTTCGCCAAACCCATATTTCGAAACCGTCGATTTTCCTGCTTTTGCGACTTTTTATGCACGATGATTTTGCTCCATACAAGCAGATTGAGAATACCAGTGCATAGACCAATCGTATTTTGGTATTCCTTCAGATGTCAAAGTTTTTCCATATTTTTCCCAGACTGATCATTGCACTTTTGGCCATACCAGTTTGATTGCTGTTTTCTTCAAGGCAGCTGCCCCCACTCGTAATCAAGGATCGAAGATACTCAAACTGATCGACTTTCTCATACCCCTCAAGAGAATTGGAGCTCGGGAGAACTTGAGCACGATCTACCACCATTACTGTGGTCTTAATATGGTTGACCATAAGCCCGAGCTTAGCTCTCTCTAATTCTATACGCTTCAGTAGATCCGCCATTTTTTCTTCACTCGCCGCAAGTGTAGTGGCATCGTTCTCATACCACACGACACGGTTGAATAACTTTGGCAACAGAATACAGCCTTGATGCAAGCCGCGTTTTGTATGGAAAATTTGTGACTTCTTTGATTTCCATTTCCACAAAGCTGGTGCCATCAAATACAGATGCTGGATCAAAAAGTAAGATGTGGAGGGACGTCCATTTTAATGAGTACGACAAAAATTGTCTGCCATTAGAGTAATCTATGAAGCACGAGGCCAGTGGTTTGTTAAATCGACATTAATTTTAGATGAGATTGCAAGCATTACAAATTTTATAAGCCCGATTTGCGTACTGCCAAGCCGAAGAACGCTTCAAAATATTCTACAGAATTAAAACATGGCAATAGTGTAAAAAAAATTAAACAGAATAAAAGGGTCTAAAGCGCCAGAAAAGCATACATTTGCATACTGTTTGATGAAATGTATATAGCTACAAATTTAAGTTATAATTTGTTATAACAATGGCAATGTACATGGGAATATAAATGATTTTGTCGATAGTGGCAGTAAAAGAGATCTAATATTTGCTGATCATTGTGCTTGTATTTATGGTGAGAGATACAGTAAAAAAATATAAGCAGCCAATAGTTTTTGCTCAGACACTACGAAGATCTGGAATATCAACTAAAAATAATACAGAAATGGTATAAAGTATACAGGTCTTAAAGTTGTAGCAACAGTATGTGACCAAGGAGCCACAAACCTTGCTGCAATAAACCAGTTGATGGAAGACACCAAAGGATAATGTCTAAGAAAAAATGATAATTATAGAGGTGGATTTTTTTAAGTGGGCAGTCTCAAAATTGTGCCTATTTGTGATACACCTCATCTCATAAAGTGTGTAAGAAACAATTTATTGAATAAAAAAAATAAAATAATTATGTCAGGGATGGCAAGGTATGCATGGCTAACTGGTGTCATATAGAAAATTTATTTCGAAGAAGTCCTTCATTCTGGGGTGTAAATTTGGCACATAAGCTGATGGTCCAA
Organism: Melanchra persicariae; assembly: GCA_947386135.1. Lineage (NCBI taxonomy): Eukaryota > Metazoa > Arthropoda > Insecta > Lepidoptera > Noctuidae > Melanchra > Melanchra persicariae. The sequence goes on along the minus strand of OX376652.1, from coordinate 7,560,762 downwards.
CATGTGGTGCCGTCAATGATACCAAAAATGATCAGCAAGTCTGATGGTGTAACACTTGGATGTCTGGCAGGTATGTCACACTTAAGATAAGAGTCCCTATCAAGGGTAGTATAAAAACAGAACACACTTTTTCACTACAAAGAACAATGGCCACTCGGCTAACATGCTTGGACTAGTAAAATCTAACATAACGTAACTTGATGAAACATATGTCGTTTCATTCGCCTATTTAGATATACCTGAGTACGGCCTTCAATATATTTTTAAAAGGTCGGGGAATCTAGAAACAATGACATATATTTTTGAGGTTATGTTTACATATTATTAATCTGTAGCATTTGTGTTTTTTACTCTTGATAAGTAGATTGCACGTCAGATAAGTCTGCGTGTGGCTAATATCGGAGCTAATCATGGTCTGCCACTTAGGGTGCATACCTATTTATTAATTTAAACATTATGTGTACCTACTTCAATCTTTTGTTTATGTACTTGTCAAAAATAGGGACGTAAGCGATCGACTTATGACAGCGTAGATTTTTTTTATGTAAAATCATTTAGTTTCTTATTTTATTTCATGGCTTTATTAAAACAATTGACCAAAAACTAACATTAAATTCTTTTAGTGGCTAAGCTTAGTATAATAATTAACGTGAGTTTATACGGTTGACATTGCCTGGGATTTCATTTCGATTAAGAAATAAAATCATAATAGACTAGAAAAAGTATGGACATCTCTAGTAACGTAAGTAATTACGGATGCATTCGAAATTAGGCAATTTATACTGCGTTCTAATAAAAATAAAGTAGTGTTTTTAAAAAAAGATTATCTATATTTCCCTCTATCTATACAGGAGAAATACTTAGTGTGGGGCAACGTTTTTTTAAAAGCAAGACAAAAACTAACTTTAAGAAAAAAGAAAGATTTCCAATAATTACATTAACAACGCACTACATATTGGTGATAGTTTCATCTCGGTGCCAATTTCTGTTTTTTCCTAGTCCAAACTTTCCATTGTTCTTTCTCAATAACCATCATGATATTTGCTTATATTCATCACCTTATCTAATGAATTTGTGAATTTTAATTCCGGCCCCGGCGACACACCGGTGTGTCGCGAATTAATCCCGAATTTAATGTTTATTTACCTATTACATAAGATTTATTTTATTTTAGGGAATTTTCACATGTTGGGCCTGAGCGGTATACAATAAATGATTTAGATTATTAGCGTTATTTAGATATTTTATTATAATTAAAAAAGTAGTCGACAATAAAATAAACAAAAGTTTGGTATACTTAGTTTGGTATACTTACTATTAAAATACCTAGTGTTCTAAAAAGAAGCTGTCTTATGAATCATTTACTTAGTGCTTATATTTATTCTTTCTGAAAATAATTTTAGCATTTGTCCGAACCCTTGGATTCCATGCAGTAGGGTCGGAGTACGACCTCGCCCGCACTTCTGACTTTTCGAAATAATGTGCGGCAAATAATTTGTTTAGGTTTAACACTCTGGTGTTAACAGTCAATGAAAACATAGGGAGGGAACCTGCACACCTAAAAGGTCCTCATAAAATTGTCTATGGTGTGACATTTCCCGTATTCAGTAGCTAAGAATGTTCCACACCATTCATGATGTAGGTACTAAACATTATTTTTTTATTTATAGAAAGTCGGTGCTTGCTATAGGAAAGTGTGTGTGTGGACACTGCAGAAGTAATAATGTTGTTTGACGACCTCTTCGACTCCATCAACGCAAATTAGCACAACGAAGAAGGAGAAAATCTACCAATTAGTTGTAACATCAAATTAAAGTATATGGAGTACAATAATATATTAATACAGGCAAAGAGGCAACCGTACCTTCTCTTACCAGTTGTGTGAAAACCATAGAAAGTTTTAAACTTATATCAAATAAGTTGAGGGCAGAAGGAATGAAATCGTTATTATTACGTAGGTAATGTTAACCGACCGAGAGCCCTTGGAAAACTTTTTGGGCTACAAGAGCTCATGGCTATAATAATATTTAATGCCCAACTCAGCAGGTTTTGAGACTTCATTTACATGCGACACATACAGGCAGGTTGTAAAAAAAAACTTACAAAAAATACAACCAACTTCTAAATAAAAAACACTACTTACATAGTATAAAACAACTTTAATTTCGGAAGTCGGTGTAATTGGTTGTTGCATCGTTTTTTGACACCGACTTCCGAAACTAAGGTTATTTTATACTTTGTGGTGTTTTTTTATTTCGAAGTCGGTTGTATTTTTTTGACAAAAAAATTGAGACGAATTGAGAACCTCCTCCTTTTTTTGAAGTCGGTTAAAAATATGCCAGTATTTTAATTCATTAAAATCAATAATAAACCAAGTGTAATGTGGAGGATGCTAATCAAACAATTTAAGTTATTGACGAACATTTGTTTTATTTTATTTTTTTATTTATTATTATGGGGTTTAATGTAAATTATGTACCTATACAAAGATCATTCTAGAAAGCCGTTCTCGAGTTCACTGGCAAAATTTATATAGGTAATGATTATATCATGAAAGTAATGGAACTCACTATCTTATTTATTTATTTATTTATTTACACTTTACGAACATAGATGTACAGAGGCGGACTTAATGCCTTAGGCATTTTCTACCAGTCAACCTTTGGGTGATGCAGAGAACAATAGTGGTAGGTGCAATGTAGGAAACCGAAACACGATTAATATTTAAATATGCAAAAATAAATATATAATAAACTATACACACAATACAATACTATCTTCATATGGGCTCGAGAACATTTTAGTGAAACAGACAAAGAAGAAATGTATAGAGACAATAACATGTATAATACCGAGTCATTAAGAGGCCGTGCATAAAATTCACTTGTTAGATTCGCTGCAAGTCTATGTTCGTGTGCATCGTACATGCAGCTACACGCACACGCGCGCAAAAATCGAGCTCAGTGAGCGCTCAAATAATGTTGATCCTTTAGAAGATATTATTTTAAGTTACCAAATTATATTATTATAGTAGTAAGGTCTATAAAATCTGTAACGTCTGTATATTTTATATTTATCACAATTCCCATTACATTTATTCAATTTTGTGTTAGATGGATGTTGATACATTGAGACATTTAACAAAATGATAAATAAAAAAACGATACAATAATTTGTTTTTTGTAAAATGGTTGTACAAAAAAACACTTTCCATACGGACATATTTACGAGAATTCTCTTTTATTCTGATATATTGTAATCTTGGTATAAATTAGTGTCTAAGATGTTTTTTTGAGGATGGAATCATGCACATTAGAGTAGACCTGTTCAGTCAGTGCAACCATTTGTGAAAAATTACTTTGACAAAACAATACAAAGTTGAGGTTGTCGTTAAAAAAGGAAATAAAAAGACTTAAATATACAGGGTTATTTGTGAAACACTGGCAACCTCACCTACAATACTAGCTATTTGGCATTGCCGAGTGTCGCAAACGTTATTGAAAACAAAACTGGTCAACCGTTATACATGACTATTAAAAATAAGAATTGTGTCGTGTATGACCAAGCAAACTTCATATCGGATTTTCAACAAGTACGGTGCAAGGCGTCATAGTCGAAGGTTCAACTGGGAGGCAAAACGTGAAATCCGGCGAGTTGATAGCAGATGATGATGATGGCAAAGTCACGTATATAACGTTTAAAAAGATATTGGAAGCAGAACATTAAAGTGAACAGGCCCTTCACCTGCTACGACGGAAAAATTCGAAATGGCAATCACCGATCATAAAAGGCTTTACTCGATCGGCAAATGAGTAATAAGGTTTCTAAAAGCGCAGTATTTGTCTCCTACCGAGCAGATTATAAAAAATAATATCTTAAACAGTCCGGTGCATATCTTTGGTTACCACCACGCTGTAAGAACTATCACTATGCTAAAATTAGGAAAGTAGAAGTTAATATCCTTATAAAACTGCACGGCTCAATTATTATTCATTAAGTAACAACAGAACTAAGCAATTTAATCAATTGCGGCAAAATTAGTACGCGGAAATCGCATAATTAAAAAGAAAAAAAATCGTATTCAGCACGCTGTTATATCACAGTTATTTCATTAAATTCTACACGACCTCAGTACGCCATATTTAAAAAAACGAAATTGAACAAGAGTCCAGGTATTCACCATCACTATATCAGGTTTATTGGCTACAATAGACCTGTCAGTGATGATGAGTTGACTGTAGTACAATGTGATATTATCATTTTGGAGAACTAGATCGGGCAAATACCTATAATATGACACTTCCAATCCCACACGGCTGTATCTAGAGCAAATTACTGGTATATAATCCTGGCTACAAGGTTGTATCTATGTAAGTAATCTCCGGTAGTTAGTTATCATCATAAGGTCATCCATAATCCATAGAGTACATCAAAACCAGTATGATCCAAAGAACAAAGGCACGTGGAGAACTAGATCGGGCACATACCTACAATATGGCACTTCCGATCCCACAAGGCTCTAATTTAGAGCAAATTGAGGGAAAATAGTCCTGGCTACAAGGTTGTGTCTATGCAAGTAATCTCCAGAAGTTAATCATCATCATTACTTCATCCACAATCCAAAGAGTACCTAAACCAAAACCTATAAAATCTTAAAATGTTGTGTCCCTCAGTGGCATGGAGCGAGTTTTTCTCGGATCTACTATTTCTGGTAGAAGACAAGTATTGTGACGGACGGACGGACTCACACTACCTTTTTCCATAGCCATAGAAGCTTCTTCTTTACCGGCAGCAATCATACATGATTCAGCCGTAGTCTTCCACCAGTCATACAAGTTGTCGTGACATTTCTGGTAGGTCGATTTGCTAATAAGTGGCAAATTAATGGATGCTGCTAGAACGTTCAAGTTGGCCCGACCACAACCGATACTAACAATACCCGAAACTACGCTATGGTTAACGTCCAATTCGTTTTTTTACTCTCACATGTGTTTATTTCGAATCGACTTCCATGAAAACGACACCCATGACGAAAATATTGATATAGAATACCTATTGCAGTCGCCATCTTGGATGTACTTATTGTTACCACTATCACTATTGCACTATCAGCTTAAAATACCCTCAAAACCGCCGCATTAATGATTTACAAGTAAGTTCACGAATTCATTATGATCGATCACACGGACTTATACGTAATTCGATAACAATTAAATAACAATAACTAGAAATCATTCTTACCTTTCAATATCAGCAGGAAGTTTAAAATACGATAGCTCCGGTTTTGATGAAGCCGAGTTCAAACAGCCGTATAGGTACTACGCAATACTTTCCTGGCATTTTCAAAACGATCGCGGAGATAAAGTTAAACGTGACCACTCGTCTTGACGCGGCACTCGCTACTGCTAGTCCCGCGAAGTCACCTTAGGAGTCTCGTCGGTGTGCATGATTGTGTGAGTGTGCCGTTTCGAGCGTTTGTAGGCAATTCCCTACTGTCCATATTTATATTGTGGTATAAGTAACCATAAAAAATGTCAACATTCTGTGGATTATAGCTGCACTTAACCATTGTAGATGCCATTAGAGAAAGTATTTTAATTTAATAGTAGTAGTAGAGTAATTCCGCAGATTTACTTTTACATACAAACATACAACCGTTACCTCTAATTATTATAAAGGTGAAAAAAATATAATCAGTCCTAATAAACAAACAAAATATAAAAAGTAAAACAACTCAAAATGTGGTAGTCGGTGTACAATTTTGTAAATGTATTTACGTAAAACAATCGAGCGGCTGCGAAACAAAGTAGTACGTGCCCACGCTGGGAGAGCCCGATCGGTACTGACGCGATCGAGTTTGCGCGCCCACTAATATAGTTCAATTTGCTTGTAATTTACGAAATGAAGTTATTGTTTATTTATAAAATAAATTTTAGATTCTATTAAAAAGTTAACTTAAGATTATTGTGCAATTTTTAAATTTTCTTAAAAGTGTTTCTAAGGTATAGAAAAAAATATTTATTTGTATAGATGTTTTCCAAGAATTCCGTTTTTTCAACACTTTTTTTCTGCCATATTTTCTATTGAAGTCAATAATGTTTTCAACGCATCTGATTGTTGACAATACAATGATGGTAGTGATATTTTTTTAAATGTTATAAATCTGTCGTAGTTTTGTGTAAAACGTAACCAAACATCACTCGCTCGTTACTTTTGCGATGAAAGGGTTTTGAATATGGGTAATTACCATTAATACATACATTATTTTTGAAAAATTCTCAAGCCATCTGAGAGAATAAGAACTTGACTTTTATCATCTAAAACAAGTAGGTTCAAATTCTTCTCACCTTTGTCACAAACGATGTTCAAAAATGTTCAAAATGATTTAATTTCATGCACGGCCTCTTAAGAGATGTCTTCAGAACGGAGGGTCTCCCGACACTAACTGGTATTTATATACTCGAATTATGTTTATTTGTTAAAAACAATGTGCGATATAAACTGTTGCACATTCATTTCAAATCAAATTCTAAAAGAAACATTCGGAAACAATATAAATATGACATTCATTAACTGGTTATTAACAATGATGTATTATAAAAGTACCTATATTACTGCTATTCGTGTGTACAATCAGCCAGTAATAAATTTATTTATTTTATTTATGTTTAAGGGTTCGAAACGAGATAAACAAACAGGTGTCACAATAAATCTTTAATAATTAGTAAAAAAATATTTAACTATATTTTTGTATTATTAATCTTAATCCCTTAATCCCACTATCCAAAATACATTAAACTTGTGTCTCAAAACACATAAAAACACAGTTATATCAAAACACAGTTTAAGTATGTTAAATGCAATTTAAAAAAGTTAGACATACTTATCAACTTATTTCTGGTTAATTGCTTGGCGTTCAGAGGGCGCTGATCGCTAACTCTCATATTATACCTGTTATACTCTGTTCCAGAACTGCGCGGTCATGTTTAAGGGTGGTGTTGGGTAGCTGATATACATTAAAGGAAAAAATAACAAAACCAAAAAAAAACTTAAAAAATTTAAAAAAAAATCGACTAGAAAAATATGAACACGCACTTCTGGAACACTCTGTATAAGTCTATGGTAGGGAACGTGCAGGAACTGTAGGTCGCAGCACAGTATTTTTTCGTAAAAGTTGCGAATTTACAACACTAGATGGCATAGTGTACGTCGTGCATGTTCCTAAAAGTAGATGCCCGTATGTGCTATGTCCAGCCGACTATTTGTGTAGCTTCTATTTGGCCTAATCACTTGTGATCGTTTCCTAACTTTAAGTAGGACCTGATTGCTTTGAGTCAAGCGCGGGAATCGCAACGCCATCTATCACGCCAGCAGCGAACTACTAACGAAATCCTGCATCGCGGTATCAGAGTTGTCCATGCGATTTGAATATACACAACAGTCCGAATATCTACTATCGGGCAGTTGCCCACCAGACACAACAACCGTCTAGTCGGAGGATCCTCTCTTTTCAATGGAGGCTTGGCTTGCGGGACTTTACACCCTAGTCCGCATTAGATACCTCTATTTACGGAGCTCCTTAACATACCTGGTGCTTAGTATGACTAGGCCCCACTTGCCACGGTTGATACAATATTCGTGGTAGGTACGGATGGTTCTCTGCAGGGCTGTAGGTTTGTTTGGCAGTCCGGTAGTGAATAAACCCAGGTACATAGTAGTGTCCATAGAAATATGACCATAATATAATTATATCTATGGTTGTATCTATTTCACGAACCCACGAACCTAAATACTTACTGTTACCTACTTGGCACTTACTGAAAAATCCAATAAATAATAAAACCCAGTCCGGTCCGACCTCTTTTGCCAATCGAATTAACTACCCACGTCCTATTGTGTGGGTTGTATTGGGGTCCGTCAGGTGATAAGTGAGATAAGCTCTTTAGGACTCAACTTTTCTTTCATATCTGCTAAAAATACAGAGGTATCTCATTTTATTCTTATCTTTCATCTACAATCCATCTATCTAACACGATACCCCTTGGTATCGTGTTAGATAGATGGATTGTAGATGAAAGAATTTGACAAGATTCGTGTCAGATCTTCTGGCTTTTGACTGTCCATATAACGACTGTCAAAAATCTTCAAATGACAGCCTTGATCAAGGCTTTGTGTGCTTTCCAAGGTACGGAGGAGTTTCGGAACGTAATGGATGGTTCCATCCGCAGATCGACCTCGGCATGGGTCGCTTAACTTAGAGACCTTTTTTTTAAGGATGTGAAATCAAATGACTCGGAAGGGAGTTTTGGGTTCTTACTGACTAAAACCCACCCATGTCGTCCAAATGCCTTTTACGGTCCATGGCCGCGGTGACTCTTTCGAACAAATTCCGCAACCCTGGCAGACACTGGCCCTAGCGGGTCCCGTCTACTAACCTTGAGAGAACCTAGAGTATTAACCCTTGCGATCGTTATTATTTAGCGAACACCTCTAAATTTGAGATCAATTCGAGAAATGTTGATCCGTAGTAGCCGTACCTTCTACTACTTTATGAGTTTTGAGGGGAATGAATGAATTTAGACTTGGAGCTCAAATTCGAAGTTGGATCGAATGCAGTGCGGAACCGAACCCCTATTAAAATGTCTGTCAAGCCCTTTCATCAAATAAAAAAAACTTACCTATGCAGATGTGTACAGAACCTCCTACATTTTTATTTTTGAAGTCGTTTAAACAGCAGTGTCCAATCGCTAAAATACAAAACAATCCGTAGTAAACATATTTTATTTCTCATGCGAGCTCAGCACGTCTCCGTCAGGCAAACTTTGTATTGGAGCAGACGGCTTCCCCCTTGCGTCAGGTATCGAGTTCAGACGTCCGTGACTAAAGGGACTGTTGAGTGTGGAGTAGCATTTTGTATTTTTTGGTATTGTTAAATCGTGTCTAAATAACAATAGCGTTTTTTATTGATGGGAAAACGTCAAATGACCCTTACCGCTCTGGGTGGAGCGGGACAGACTCTTACTGACTAAAACCCATTCCTGCTCCTCCTAGTGCGCTTAACGTTCCAGGGCCGCGGTGACTCTTTCCAACAAAATCCGTAACCCTGGCAGGCTCTGGCCCGTTAGGGCCCCGTCTACTATGCTGACATCTCATTGAGGCGCGCGTGGAACACAACGTGCCGTCGACCCGGTCCTGGCTTTGATCGGACGGCGAGCCACCCAACGCTTGCCGTCCGCAGGCCCGGGTCACAGGAAAGCAAAATAAGCATCGATCGGTTTTTCAATGACAAAGTTGTAACAAACAAAATTTAAAGAATACAACCGAATTGAGAACCTCCTCTTTTTATGAAATCGGATGAATAAAGGAAAAAATCAAAAAAATCAAAAAAAAATCAAAAATGTTTATTTCGACAACTTATGTGAGTAACAATACAATATTAGGAACTACCTTTTAAGCAAAAAAAATGCTTGTGGTAGGTAGTTCCGCTCTTCTAGTATACATTTACGGTACATAAATTTGAGAACTAGTGACAATTTTAAAAAGATGGTTAAATTAATTAAGAATAAACAGAGAAATGTTCGCGCACCGGGAGTTTGTGTGTGAGTGTTTGTGTGTGAGTTTTTGTGTGTGAGTGTTTGTGTGTGATGGTTTTTGAGTGCTTGTGTCTATTCATGGTTCTAATTATGTGCACGTATGTAGGATAGATTCAATTTCGTCGTAACTTTTGTTTGCCAGCCATTGAATGAGGGTTTTTTTGCAGTCACGGTATGTCACAGAATATATGTTATTTTCTTTATTAATAGTATTGTATATGTGTGATGATTGTTTTATATATTGTCTCTTAGCAAATATAGTTTTGAAGGGAATTTCCGGAGCGACATTATTTTTCCTCCTAGTTTGCGTCCTAGAAGGGATGAAGGGAAGAGATTTATGTTTTTTCAAAACTATCTGAAGAATGTATAGCTTCCTAACCGATAAAAGGTTGGAGGTTAAGTATAGGCTTTCAGTGGGGAATCTCAGTGGTTTGAAGAACATGACCTTCAGTAGTGCTCTCTGCGCTCTTTCCAGTTCCAAAAATTTTGTTTTTGTTGCCCCGCCCCATATTGGCAAACAGTACATTATTATAGACTGACCCAAGGAGATGTAAATTTGTCTGATAAGGTCTTTTGTGGCCACGTGACGAATGGACTTGAAGGTCCATATAAGTTTCCTAACTCTACTCATTATTAATTCTAAATGCATGTGCCATGATAGTCTTTGGTCGAGCATAACACCGAGGTATTTAGTGTTACTGACTTTGGTAATTTTAAGACAAGTGCAGGCGTTGTTGGAAGAATCAGAGCATGTGTGAATTTTAATTTGGAAGTCTTGTGATGGCTGGGAACGATTGTATATGGAAAAACAGATGTAATTAGTCTTTGAGATATTTAAAGTTAAGAGGTTGACATCGAGCCAGGAAGCTATTGTTGACAAGCCACGTTCGGCAGTACGGCCAACGCTGTCCCATGATTTTCCCGAGAAAACTATTGCTGTGTCGTCAGCGTAGGAGAATATGTGAGCGTCTTCTATAGACATGTTGCATAAATTGTTTATGTAAATTAGGAACAGCGTTGGCCCCAGCACACTACCTTGTCCTACTCCGTAAGTGACAATTTCCTCAGAACTAGTGACTAATCCTATTCTTACCACATATCTGCGCTCACTCAGGTATTCTTGAAACAGCTTAAGCGGTATCCCTCTCACGCCAATGTCTTCTAACCTGTGTAGAAGTGTGGGAACAGAGACTGTGTCGAAGGCTTTTTTGAGGTCCAGAAAGACTGCCAAGCACTTACTTCCACTATCTACTTTTTCAGTGACAGTGGTGGCAAGCGCCATGACTGCGTCTTCTGTAGACTTGCCTTGTCTAAAGCCAAACTGTGAGGGTGAGATTAATTTGTTTTTCGATAAATATCTTAACAAGCGATAGTTTATAATTCTTTCGACTATTTTAGACAAAGACGGCAGGACAGATATCGGCCTGTAGTTCGACGGATCAGCTCTGCTCCCACCCTTGTACACAGGTGTTATTACAGCTTGTTTCAAGGCAGTAGGAAAAGTTCCCTGATCAAAACAAAGGTTGATAAGGTGAGAAATAATTGGCGAAATAATTAGCTGTGCAGCCTTCAAAAAATTTACAGGAATTTTGTCCCAGCCAGTGGCACTATCGGTTTTTAGGCTTTTAATTACGTTTGCAACCTCATCAGGGTCCGAGTTGAGAAATACAAAGGATGAGACAGGCGGATTTTGATCTCTTAAAGGTACGCTACGGTCGCTGGTAGCTAGCCTCTCCGGGTTTTTTAATATGTCGTCAGCCAGATGCTTGCCTATAGTAGAGAAGTATTTGTTGACGTTGTTTACTGCTTCTCTAGGGGTAACGCCTGATTCCAATAATTCAATGTTTTGCTGTTTAGGTGGCTTTCGTTGCGTAATAGTGTTAATGGTGTGCCATAACTTTTTGGGGTTTTTGTGTGTCTTAGAGAGTTGTTCGCGATCATATTTACGTTTTTGTTTTTTTATTATACAGCTGCAGTAGTTTCGGTATCTCTTATAGATGATTTTCAGAATTTCATTGCATGAGTCTTGTTTTAGCTTTCTTTGCATATTATTGCGGTTATGTATGCAGCGCAATAAGCCTATAGTCATCCAAGGTTTAATCAATCTATTTTTTAGGGGGATTTTTCTAACAAGAGTGCTTGTTATGAGACACTTTTGTAGCAAATTTATTAAGTTATCTGTTAGAACATTGGGGTTAGTTAGGTTTAAAAGGTCTTGAGCATTGCTAGCTTTTAAGAGTTCCACTGCTTTATCTACGTCTACTATTGTTTTAGTCAATCTTATTTGATGTTTTTTCGACAAATCGGATAGTTTTAGAAAAATCATGAAGTGATCGGTAATAGTGGTGTCAATTATTGCAATAAATGCAGATTTTTTACTTGGTCTAAGCTTTAAAATGAAGTGATCCAAACAACTTTTATCTCTAGTTGGAAGAGAGTGTCCAGGGAGTAGGCCGTGCATTGCCAACATATTTAAATAATTGAGTCTATTTGAGCGCTCATATGATTGTTCTTCTAGCCTATGAATTAAATTTATATTGATGTCACCAGTAATTATGACGTTTTTATTTGAGGCAACTGTTGCTAAATGGAAGGATAATGAATTTATGAAGTCATCTGCGTTTGTTTTAGACGGAGAGCGATATATACCTAAAACTATGAGATCGGGTTTAATGTTTACTTGCAGGCAAGAAGCATGAGTCAATTCAATTTCTTTTATTTGGTACTTATGTTTGTTAGTAACGAAGATAACGACACCGTCAGCTTTATTTAAATGTTTAGTAGTGTGGTATGCCGAGTAATTAATTAATTGAGGAATATTTTTATTAGGGTTCAGTCTACATTCACTTAAAACCAGAAGGTCAGCAGTAAAATTTAGATTAGCAAGGTTTAGTTGTAGGTCGTTAAAATTAGAATAGATACTTCTAATATTCTGTGAAATAATCGTAAAGTCAGTGTTTTTAATCTCTATTGCTGTGTTAAAATTGCGTAGTGAGAAGTTTGATCCTTGTGCTATTTCTGTGTTGTCGATTTCAGTTATGGTTTCTAAGGTGCTATCCATAATTGTATGTAGGGTACGTAGATACAAAAATACATAGTGTTTCAGGAATTTCGGTGTATGTGTAAGTGTTTGTTTGTATGTAGTTTGTGTGATAAGATATGACTTGCATGGAAGGTTTATTAGTGTGTGTGTTTAGTGTATGAGTGCGCGTTACAATTACATACTTAATACTTATTAATATAATTACTTTGAACTTGCTCATTGTCATGTTTATATTACATGAATTTAATCTGTAAGGACTATTATACATGAACGATAGACCTATGGCACAAGAATTAATTAGGGCTAGTCATATTTGTTGCATAAGCTTATTAACTTGCAATTCGTTCTTGATTATTATTTTAGGCGAGTTGTCATCTTTTTTCAAGCATACCTGGCCGAAGGCAGTCCAGCAATATTTATAATTTTTCGATTTAGCCAGATCACGGGCGAGAAAATGCAAGCGTGCCCCCTTAGTGGTAAGCTGCTCCGATACATAGATAGGGATGTCTTCGCTAGTCTTGTATCCTAAATGCTTTGTACATAATTTGTCCTTCTTTGACCTATTGAAGTTTCGAGCCGATTTCAAAAAGTCTGTTTTTAAGATAGTTGATGCTAGTTCGATGACGATTGGTCCAGTTTTCGCGTCGCTTCGCTTGTTCGGAACCCGGAAAATGTCCTTTATGTCGTTTTGTTGGATAGGACATGCAAGCTCTTTGGACAGATGTTTTACCATTGTTATCAGATCATCCTTGGTTTCTTTCTTTATTTTCGGCGCATTTTTTATCTCCAAATTTGTTTTTCGGCTTCCCCGCTGCAAGTCTTCGATTTTATCTTCTAGTAAGACTATGTAGTCCGCGTCTTTTTTAGTCTTGATTTCTAGATGTTCAATTTTCTTCCTCAGTTCTTCGTTTTGGGCGGAGAGGGAGGCTATGGCGCTTTCAATATTAGTGTTTGTATCTCTAATCTCTATCAATGTGGAAGACATTCTTTTTATTTCCTCGTTCTGGGCTGTAATCAACGAAGAAATAAGTTTTTTGACTTCTTCTTTGAAGTTGCAGAGATCTAAGTCGTAGTCAGACTCCCGCGCCCGCTTAGTCCGTTGGAAGACAAAGTTGGGTGGAGTATGTTGAGTATCCATACTATCGGAGATGTTTGATTCAGATAGAGATTTATTGGCTGAATGCTCCATCGCAAGTACCAGTGTATTATGGCTTGTAATTGGCAGTTGGTTGGAAAGAAAATGGTCAGTTTCGTAGGAATTCGTCTAATAAGACCAATACGTGACTATCAGTGCTTAATAAAATAAAATAAATAAATTTACCAACAGTCAGGCGCCACTAACTCCGAGTTATTTTTAATCCTGGTCATTCGGTTTTTTTTTTGGGACAAGCCCGCGACACATTCTCAAACCGCTGCAAATCCTGAAAGCCAGAATCAACAGTGGCGACCATAAGAAAAACGCCGAGTCAATGAAGCTCGGCGAGTCCCGGAGAAACGGTTCAACTGTCTTGGATTCCGGTACGAAATTAATCAGAACATAACAGCGGAGGAGTAGGAAAAAAATAAAATTTCCACTTCCCTCTTTATCAAGCAGGGGACAGAACAGAACATTGGGTCATTAGGTATGAAATATTTGTTATTCAAACTCATGTTAGCAACTAACACTGAGTTAAAAGGTAACTTCTGTTATGCGCAAGCGGGCCTAACTCCGTAAAACAATGAAAAACAACCTTGCTTTCATGCAAAATAGATAAAAAAGATACTTTTACATCTGTTCTCAAAGCACGAATCAGCTACTCTACTCTTGTTCAACATGGCTGCAAAAATGAACGACGAACGTGAACGCTTCACTGGCTCTGCCAACAATGCAGTCTGAAACAAAGAGTTTCTATAACTACGGGTTTATTATTGATGAGCCTTCTCTACGTGGTCGAGAGAATTAATTCTAAGCGAAGAACAATTAAGAGCGCATTCGATTAGATCTTCGTAAATTGTTTTCATTGATAGCGGATTGAAAGAATGTAATTGGATATTGATTTTGGGTAGATGAGCCTAGAGGACGATTCTTTATAGGTATTTTTAGAACAAATAACATCATGCCTGTTTTCCTTGCTGCAGGGTTTGGCAGAACTTTATATACTTATATTGAGGCCAATATTTAGACTTACATAACTAATTCTATTGTTTTAGTAAATGTCCATAAGACAACTGTTCGTTTAATTCACTCTTATCCTGTGTTGACGTAGATCTGTGCTGGTTAAACGAACAACGGCTAGGCAATAAAAGTTGTTAATAATGATGAGTACAATGACCCCTTAAGAGAATACCTCTTGCGTTTATTGTGTTACACGTTTAATACATAAAGATTATAAGGGAAATCATTTTATTACATGGTAGAACCTTTTCTAAAAGGGTCAGTTTAGCTAATGTAAGGTAACCTTTAGCTAAGACTATATACTCTATGCCTTTAGCTTACCAATGTTTAGGTACATTAGGTACTTAGGTTTTAAATGTCAACATTTTTGATTCGGCTTTTGTTTGATGTATCTAAGTAGGAATGTTCAAACACTCTAGCTGTCCTATCACACTGAACCTCATAACCGGTATATCCCGATTGCTGAACATAGAATTTTAAGTTAAGAAGCTTGCGGATAAAGAACTGTCCATAAAAACGTTACCCTTAATCTTAGACGCACCAAAATACGTTGATGTGCCTGCGTCCTGTAACTCCCTCTAATATTGACTTACTTACTTGACTTATTATACTTGATTCTATTGCTTTCTTGGGCATTATCTTTACAATAAGTTGAATAAATCCCTAAACCTTTATCAAAAAACTAGATCCATCTGTATCAAAGAAATAAAAAAAATCTTAAAAACCCTTGATTATCAAAAAACTGAAAATCTTTTGACCGTACTGAAATAAATCTAATTCTGACCGTTCCCACACATACAAACTGTTTCTCACCTCCCATACGCTTTACAATAAATTGCTACTATTTAAAAACATCTCTTGCTACACTTACTCCACATAACTCATCCTCACTCATACACAGCTCATTTGAATTACACATACATCTCCTACAAGTCTAACACTTCACACAAGGTACATGCTCACTCACACACACGACTCCACAACTTCTGCAAGATTATAGGTAGGCATTTCTTTTAATGTTATAACTTCCTATGTTTTTGTTTTTCATATTGTTTAACTTCTACTTTGTTTTTCATTTTGTTCTGCTTACTGTTTAACTCCTACTCTCACATGTTATCTCTGTAAAAGCTAATTCTAACCTTGAAGGGGCCTGGTGACCTGTAACACAGGTTTTTCCCAAAAACCTACATCAGGCACCAGTCTCTCACTAAGGCTGATGACAGCTGAGACATTATAATATTGTACACATTAACTTTAAGTCAGCTTTGTGAAGAGAGAATAAATGATAAATTATTATTAAATATTATTATATTATCCTTTGTCCCCTAGCTGTGGCAGAGGGCGTCCACAGTGGTCCGCCATCGCGAGCGGTCTTGCGCTTCACGCTTCACCTCGCTCCACTATCCAATGTTCGTCGTTTCGGCCAACACGGTACGTCGCCAGGGTTGATGGGGACGGCCAGTATGGCCACACTTCCTTTTCCCTTGAGGATTCCAACCCAAGGCCCATGGTTTTACTGCCTCTATGCCGATTAGCAGTGTTTGTAGAAATTTTTTCATCCCTGTACGCAAGTCCTGGGTCTGCCGGGTGTTCGTTTGAAAAAGAGAAGAGGCGAGAGGAGGCAGCCTTGGCGATCACCTGCATCATTAGTGCTGCGTTGTGAAGTCACCTTGCAAGAATATTTCTTGTAGAATATTTCCGGAACTCCAATGTCTACAAGGCTGGACAGATACTGGACCACTTCAACGTATCAAAGGCCTTTTCGAAGTCGACAAAGGTAAGATAAATCTTCCTTTGTTATTCTGATGCCTGCTCCGGTATGATACGGAGGTTGATCTGGTATGTGCACGCGCGGCTCGCACGGAAACCAGCTTGCTCCTTGCGTAGTAGTGGTTCCATGTCCTTCGATAACCTATCCAAGATTATTTTGCAGAAGACTAGTCTATACTAATATTATACCTAAAGAAGAAAGATTTGTATGTATGTGTGTATGTTTGTAATGAATAAACTCAAAAACTACGGTGCCAATTTCAAAAATTCTTTCACCAATGGAAAGCTACATTATTAGGGAGTAACATAGGCTATATTTTATCCACGTATTCCCACGGGAACGGGAACTTAAACGTCTGTAATAAACCGATTTTAAAAAATAGGTGAACATCTGGCCTACAACTTCATGCCCAACGTCGCGTACACCAAACTATACTCTTTTTAAAGTTACCAAAGCTTTTTCTAAAGTTAGGATCACATGGTCACAAATGGCCAGAATAAATTGTCACACTCGCACACAAGCTCGTTTTCCAATCGGTCTACGAACAGAAGTTATACTTATAGTAGTTGTAGTGAGGATGGAACATAGCACGTTTCGGCTCTTGTAACCCCGCTTGAAACGCCCCTTACTGTTTTTAAAGTAGACAAAGAGGATGGACTGAGCGTTTCCCTCACGATAATAAAATAATAATAACTGTCTCTTTTCATATTTCTATGTACATTTTGCTCTATGTACAGCACTCATCTGCTCCTGTAAGCCTGTGATGTGGCCCAATAAGAATTAAAAATAGATAACTACCGTAAAAAGAGATTAGAAATGAAGGAGTGAATAGAAACAAAAGCTTGAGGGAATGAATGTGCACATTATTTAAACCTTGTTTGCAGCATATAAGGACTAAAACTTTTAAATAACCTATGCTTGTTTGAAGCAAATAATGTGGTACTCAACTGAAAATCCCAATTATAGCTTTGTTTCCATTCAATCCGTTTCACTGACGTTTTGAACGCTTTTCTGCCCGTAGTCAGTTCACAACTGAATAGAGAACACTCACTCCATTTTCTACGTCAGTGGTTTCTTACTTCTGACGTCAGACCGATTCTCAAAACTTAAAGTAGGGATGGGAGACTGCCTCAGGGATATCGTTATCTTATTTCCTACCGTTCCTTGATACAATTGACTGATAAATTAATATGCCAAAATCTATTGTTATCGTCTCCTGAGGCTGTTCTTATAAGGGACATTTAAGGAAAAAGCTGTATCGATAGATATAGGAAAGAATATAAGGTAACGTTTATTTTAATAATAGGTAGACTTACTTGCTCAGTCTTACGACACGTGCAAAAAGTTCTTCTTACTAAATATTTTTAAGCAAGTGAGCAAACTTTGTAGTAGCAGCCGAGAAAATACGCTCGACCTGAAAACAAGGGCTTTGTGAAATCGAGAATGCCGTTACAAATGTTCCTCATTTATAAAACGACGTTTTCCAACACACTTTGCAAAATTGTTGAGCCAGTTTTAGGATGTATTAAAAAATATCTATAAGTGTGGTTAAAGAATTTTATGTTTGGGCACTATAATATCGTTAATAGGGAATGTGCATGAAAAAAATATTTGCTATTCATACAGTTTATCTCAAAATATACAAAAATATAATACTAACAGTGAAAATAGAATCAAAATTGATCGAGAAACCAACGAGATATAACTATTTTGAACAAATCTATCCCTCTCGCGAAAACGCTGTTTTGTATGGCAGCTGTATTTGTGTCTTGGACTTTGACGTCAAAGTCCATAACGGACTGCTCTTTCTAAAAAACTTTGAATATTTTTAAGTAACTTCATCGCCGATGAAGTTATTTTAAAAATTATTTCATTAGTGTTTTCTAAAGCTAATAAGTATTTCATTTACAAATAAAAAAAATGCATGCATATTCCCTATGGCCTCTCTTATCTTTTAAATGACCTAATTTTTGCTATGCTTTTATATCAGTGTCGAGGTGACTTAGAATCTATTTTGAAACTACTAGTCAGTGCTAAAACCTTGCCCTCTTCTGTCAATAAAATCGCGGGAATAGGAAAAAATCTATAAATACGTTATTTATTCCAATAGCACCAATATGGTGGATAAATCTATTTGCAGTGTGGTCTACACCTAAGAATAGCCGGAGATCTTACCTCCCACGCTCATCGTGAACGGTGATCATCCAATTCTATTAGGTGAATTGAAAGCTCTATCAAACTGTATGGACAGAGCACACCACCTGTGTGTGGAACACTAGAAAACTAATAATTCTTAGGAAAAATTTTCTGAAAAAGTAGTTATTCATAGTATTTTTTTAAAAATAATAACATTTGATTTACAAGTTTATATAACAAACTTTTTACAAATAAATACATACTAGTGGAAAATATACAAGCGGAGTAAAAGAGAAAGGGAAGACAGGGCATCGAAAAATTCGTCCACATCGCTGTCAACGGGAAAAGTGCCCAGAACACTGGCCGCATTGCTACGTTGTATGGCAACGCTGATTCGTTGGACAAAGAAAAACCCAGCCCTCTTATCACGTGAAGAGTCGAATAACTGTATGCTGATTTCTCGAAAAACTTGATGAGCACTCGGACCCCATGGCCCTAGTGTTTCAACCCCAATCGAATGGTATTGTTTCTTTGGTTCGTCATTTGTTCTGGGGGTCCACTCTCTAAGCCCGAAGTTCGTAGTTTCGGCCTTAGTCACTAGCGTTTCTTACGGTCTTACGATTAGTCCCGAGCCTGAATTAAGAATGAATGACAACACGATTTGACAGTTGTTCTTAGTTCGGGTTCGGTACTAATCGTAAGTCCGTAGGTGATACGGAGTAGAAAACGCCCGACACTAAGGCCGAAACTACGGACTTTGGGCTTAGAGAGACCCCCAAGTAGCGTCCAATTTCAAGCCAAACCCACGAGAGGCCCGTCTTTTAGCCACTATGCCAAACGTACTAATCAATAGTTGGCAAGATAAATTGGCTAGACTGTATCGCGTTAAATTCTAAATTCTAAGCACTTGAATTGAATTACCGAATCACAGGATTTGATTATTGGTTTATCTAAATTATGCGCAGTTAACTGTTGATTAATACGTTAATTAGACCCCTTGTTGTGAGTCGGACTGTTATTTAATTTTACCGGATCGCGTCTGACCACGATTTCACCTGATGGTTACGATGATGTGGTTGATGATGGAGTACGCTTGCCTAGAAGTTAAGAGGGAGTGAACCGTAATTTACCATGCGGGTCCAGTGGTAGTTGGTTGAATGTCACAAGAAAAATCTTTGAATTTCTAGTTCTAACATATGGTTACTTTAAGAATGGTGTTCGTCATCGTTTCTGGAGCAGTGGTGATGAAAACGTGCCTACCTAGATTGTAATCTACGACCTACATCGCATACCTAAATACTTACCTATTAAAAAGAGATTGATATTTCAGTCCCATTGCTTATACCGGCCCCCTTCTACCATCGGACATCCAGACGCACTGCATCTTACCATCCCTACCTTGTAGCTATTCCACCAATTCGCACTAAGCGTTTCCAAAAGTCTTTTATAATGCGCACAGCAAAAGAGTGGAACTCTCTGCCTGCGTCTGTGTTTCCAAATTGTTACAACCCTAATCTCTTCAAAGTTAGAGTGAACAGGCTCCTTCTGGGTAAGCTCGCTCCATCGTAGACTTTGTCTCTGTCATCTCTGACATTGACTAGAGTCAAGAGCAAACCCATCTCTAATAAAAAAAAAGCCTGTCACCGGAAAATCGAAAACGCCGTAAGATTGTAAAATAACGCGTGAAATTGTAAAGTTTTTTCTTAATAACACACGGATTTAATGCAAACTGTTGAATTTGGATGGGATTTATTGCATGCAAAACGATTTTTTCATAATACATCGAGAAATTATAATCTAATAAAGATTTATTACAATCTTACGGAGTTAGAAATTTTCCGGCGACCTACCTATTAGTAGTCAAAACAAAAGGTTTAACCGTGTTATTGAAATAAAAACATCAATGTTCACGAAAATGATGTTACTAACAAAGATTTGCACAAACATTTTCCCGGAAATATTACTTAAACACTTCCAGTTTACTTCTCTACTAAAGGGGACGTTGATGAAATTCGTTAAATGCCACCTGAGTCGATTTCAGAGAAATTGGATTCTGAAGCTTAATAATTTAACAATAAACATAATAAATCTTGAATTCCTGGAACTAAAAGGAACATTAGGGTGATGGAGAGGAGAGCCTTTGCCGTTAATAATTGAACATTTTATGAAAAGGAATTGTTTGTTGTCTATTTATTTACCACTTTACGCACACAAATGAACAGAGACGGACTTAATGCCGTAGGCATTTTCTACCAGTCAACCTTGTCAACCTTTGGGTGATGCAGATAATAGTGGTAGGTGCAATATGGACGCACACGATACTGTTGAGCACGAGGTCCTGGGATTCCAATTTCCGGGTCGGGCAAAGTGTGATTAGGTTTTTTCATCAAGAATTTCTCTACTGCAGCTCGTTGTCTGGATTTCCGAATGTAGTCGACCTTTTCATGGCAGTAGGATCACCCCCTATAACATGGGAAAAAAAATTAGTAGTTTACGCGCTACATCCGACAATCTAGTGCGTTAACTATAAATAATTCTATGACTACTTCAGAACGTTTTCACGGATTATGATCGAATGCAGTGCGTTCCAGCTCTTACTATCACATAGTATGGATTGCAGAAGGAACTGCAGTGTGATTCTGTAAACATGTCGAAGTGAACACCCGGGCGGGGCGCACGACGGGTGAGTTGTCAAACCATACAAATAAGATGGAATGACAGCTCTACTGTCGTTCACTCCGCCTAGGTGAACACCGTGAGATGTCGACAGAATCGACCGGCTGCAGCGTACCAAACGTAGCAGTTATGTACTTATCCACTTAAAACAAATATGTACTAGTCTCACAGTCACGTATTCCTTTATCTGACAAAAAAAAAGCTGTCTCGATTGAAGAACCCAACCTCCCACCAGGGAATACCCCGGATCGCTAGCCAAGCAAACTTACGGAGGTAGAATCTGAATAAGCAAATTATATTAGGTAGGATCGTCGTATTTCTTGTGACTTTATCGACATTAGTTTTACAAGTGTGAACTTATGCCCTAACTGAAGTTCACAGCGGTAAACGTCTAAAATAGACAGTATGTACATACTGTTTTCACCTAGAAAACCTGATGCGTCCATATATGCAGGGTTTCATCAAATAATAATTACTAGTTGGAACTGTGAAAAGAGTAAAAATAAATGCATTCTATTTTATTCTTCTATTTAAGTACGGAACTTCGGCGCTGGCAACTTAAACAGTTTGTTTGCGGCGTCCTGTGTTTCAAACTAGCTTTTGCCCGCGAGTCCGCCCGATGGATGTCGGTTATCGCGTACAAGAGTACCTACATAAACTATCCCATCGAAAATAGCTACTAGATAAACAGCAGCTTCTGGCACTTTTAGTTAAAGTACTTAGCTATCTACATTGAAACATTTAAAATACATTTAAACAAAAAAAAAACGTTTCAATAATGAATTTTATTTTTTTGCCTGCTGTTGCCCGCGTCTATGTCTATGTCGTCTATGTCCTTCTCCATATCTCAGGCTATATATCTGCCAAATTTCATGACGATCCATTCAGCCGTTTTGCGTGAAAGCATAACATACAGAGAGACAGACAGTTACTTTCGCATTTATAATTTAGTAGGGAGTAGGGATTTATTTCACATGAAAAAAAAACCTAGACTTGCTCATCTTTATCATCATCATACCAGCCGAAAGACGTCCACTGTTGGACATAGGCCTCCCCCAAATGGGGAGTATGGGTTTTGCCATAATCGCCACACTTGGCAGGCGGGTTGGCGATCGCAGTGTAGCTGTAGCAATGTACCTACAGAGAATGCTGCTGCCCATTCTCTGGTGAGTCCCTTAGTCTTACGACACCCACGGGAAGTGATGGGATGGTGCTATTCTTTTACGTCCGACACCATACGGAACATCATATCTGTATCTCAACTTTATATCTTCCATACATTGTTTTATCAGACCGATAGAAAGAAATAAAAAGGGACTTTATCAAATAACACCATTTTTACTATCTAGAGGGTTTTGTTTTATTTTATTCAGCGACATTTTTATACAAAACCTTTCGTGGCGGTCAAAAGGAAAACGTACCTATTCACTCTACTGTTGAAATACAATATTTTCCGGAGTGTTAGTTTAATAAATGGGCTGTAAAATGTAGGAGTAAAAGCAGTAGGCGGATAAAGAATGGTTCTAATACATTTTATTTATCACTTTAGGTGTGAAGGTACAGTTTGTTCATGATTGTTTTACTCTCGGATTGGTGGGCGTCGAATTTACGACTGCTTAATTAATTTGTGTGGATAATGAACCAACCTACTAAAGTTTGCACCCGTCTGTCGGGCTGTTAAAATAATGAATAGCATCTCTCAACGGTTGGACAATTTTTTTCCTGCTCATTGGCGGAATTCCAGAGAGTGACAGTTAGTGTGTTGTCCTCTATGTAACTTGTGCCGGCACACGGAGCCGTTACTTGTCAATCATGGAAGCGATTGGATGGGAAGACATCAAATGACTCTTCCCGCTCTGGGCGGAGAATCAACAAAAAAAAAACAAAACTCAACAAAACAAAACTTTATTTTAAATCTTATATATTTGTTGTACACCTACCACAGTGTAGTCTTTATAACCCAAAGGTTGACTGGTAGAGAATGCCTTGTTGCATTAAGTCCGCCCATGTACCACTATTGTACATAAAGTTTAAATAAAAAAAAAATAAAAAAAATACGTGAATAGCTCCTAGATAAACAGTAGCTTCTTGCACTGTGTTAAAATAGCTTTCTACAGTGAAACATTTAAAAAACATATGCCTAAACAAAAAAAAACCAGCTGCCGCCCGCTGCTCCGCCCGCTTTGAAATAAAAATAAAACTGTAAAGTTTGAATCAAAATCCATTGAGTAGTTTTTCCGTTATAAAGGAACAAACATAAACTTTCGCGTTTATAATAGAAGGTAGGGTAATTATGATTCAATGTATTTGCTTGACCGATGACCAGGGGCTCGAGTCTGCTATTGCAATCGTGTCTCAATGACCGGTCAGTGATCGAATATTTGACAACTTTGACAGTTTTTGTATGAGAAATGTGTCAAAAGTTTGACGTTATACGTCAAAAATCGATCATTGACCGGTCATTGAGACACGATTGCAATAGCAGACTCGACCCCCAGGGCCTCAAGTCTGCTATTACAATAGTGTCAGAATGGTCTATCATTGATTTAATAATTGTTGATTTTGACAAGTTTGGTAATCTACTAATATCTACAAAAGCGTCATTATGACTTTCCAGTGGTCAACCACTGACACTCCATTGAAAGAAATGTCATAGAATGGTAATCTCGTAATGACAAATGAATGACAGACGTATGCGGTAATCTGCTAATATTTTGACAGTTCCTTCGATCAGTGACCTACCATTAGATCGTTATTGTGCAGTCATTGCTTTTCAAAGACATTGAATATTTAGAACCACGATTCTATTACGAGACCATTGACCGACCAATGATCGACCATTATGAATTTAGCAGATTACGAACTTATAGCAAAATGACAATGGGATCGTGTTGGAATGACGAATTCATAAAAATAGCAGACGGTGAGGGCCGCGGGTAGCCGATGGATACGAGACGCACAGGACCGGTTATTGTGGCGACACTTTGGGGAGGCCTATGTCCAGCAGTGGACGTCTTTCGGCTGATATGATGATGATGATGATGATGTATTTGCTTCATATTTGAGGCAAATAAATTATTACACTTTCCAAACCTGTAACGCTCGTAACTTTAGATTCAAACTTCAACATTGCTTTATACTTCGTATTTTATATCTAAAACATCTAACGGCGACAGTTGAAAGGTTACATGACCTCAACACCAAAGATGCGGTCGACGACCTCTACATTGGTTCCAGAGATGTGATTTAGCGTTTTCAGGTGAAAACGGAAATTAAACCATTAGGTATAAGTATTGTTTTGCGTCCTAATTTATAGGGTCGGCACGAGTTTAATGTGTTTTCCTGTTATTTATGTAAAGTTTGTACGTTAATGGCTTGTAAGTTCAGTGAAGAATGTGTAGATCCTAAAGCTTTACGAATGTCTGGTGGTTAAATTGAGTGAATGTCTGTTTTGATAAAAAAAAAGTTCGTTTTAACTTTTATTACACGGGTCATAATCATCATCATTTTCATCATCTACCTAGCCTTTTCCCAACTCTATTGGGGTCGGCTCACAGTCAAACCGGATTCAGCTGAATACCAGTATTTTACGTGGAGCAGCTGCCTACCAGACCTCTACAACCCATTAACTGGGTAACACGGTACTTCTTGGCAAGACTCGAGTCAGATCCTTGGCTTCTGACATGGGTAACATAATGTTGGGAATGATATTACAGCATAAGAAGTCATTATATTCCCACAGCTAGGACTCAGACCATGTCGTGTATTTAGATAATTATACTTATGATTTGTCTTAAGCACATACGTGACATAGTGCGGGCGAGGCTGGTGCAGTCTGTGGTTCACAGAGTACATCACGATATAGTCTATGGTCAGACCGCCAGCCATGACAGATATTCGTTTTCATTCGTTCTGACCATGTTCTGACTGACTATTAACGCACGGCCAAAACTATTACTAATAACTACGAAACTAGTTTCATCATCTGCCTAGCCTTTTCTTAGCTCTATTGGGGTCGGCTTCCAGTCAGACCGGATTCAGCTGAATACCAGTATTTTAGGTGGAGCGGCGCGGCTGCCAGACCTCCACGGGTAACACGGTACTTCTTGGCAAGACTGGAGTCAGAGTATCTGGCTTCTGACAATCCGTAACGGATTGGTCACACACGGAGGAGTCTCGGTATGTTAAGATGGTCATCCATGCACAGGCTGACCTTGGCAAGCGTTGCTTAGCCCGAGCTGTTATTATTTAGTCTAAACTAGTTTAGAAAGTTAAAATTTGAAATTAAGTTTTATTTTTATAACTCAAGCATTCACTTAGAAAGGTTTGTTTTGGAATTTTCAACTCTACGGGGTGAAAACTCTTTGAATTTTGATACGGGTTTCAGTATTAGTAGAGCGATAAACGAACGAGAAAGGTTTGACTATATAATTTGCACCCGTGCAAAGTGGGTCGGTTGGCTAGTAAGCCAACAGACCCACTTTGCACGGGTGCAAATTACACATCGAATTTTTGTTTTGTTTTGCTATTTTTTATTAATGTATATCAGCTACCCAACATCACCCTTTAATATGACCACGCACTTTTGGAAAAACCTGTATGTTCTGTGTTTGTATCATATTGTACTGTATGTTCTGTGTTTGTATCATATTGTACTCACTCAATCAGTCCCGAAGAAAAATTACTTTTCAAGCAATTTGTTACAGTTGGTGGCATTTGCTTTAGTTCAATCACAGGTTTGATGTCACCAACTGCATCAGACTGCTTGAAAAGTAATTTCTTCGGAACTTTTTAGTCGTTTTTCGTGATTGATTTTTTGAAAATAGTCACATTTTCTATGTTTTGATATTTTTTCCTTAATGCATATCAGCTACCCAACATCACCCTTAAATATGACCACGCGCATATCACTCATATTTTTATAAGGAAATAGGTAACTCATTCCTTACTAATATTATAAACGCGTAAGTTTGTATCATGTATGGATGTTTGTTACTCAATCACGCAAAAACTACTAAATGGATCTTTATGAAATTTGGCATAGAGGTTGATTATAGTCTGGAATAACACATAGGATACTTTTTCATCCCGGGAGTATGTTCCCTTGGGATGATTTTTGACATTACCGCGGGGGAAACCGCGGGCGGCAGCTAGTACTATAAAATGAGAGATCCTCATTAAACAGAAATAGGTGAACCAAATACGTACCACTATTAATAAACCCAGACACAAAACATTGTATCCAAACTCATCGCCGATCCTTTTCTGTCGATATAATGAGAGGGACCTCGAAGCTCGGCAAATAAAGGAGTAAATAAACATGTCAGGATAACGAGGGTAGAGGAAAAATATGTTGTTACTGTACTACACCAAGGTTAGCTGACAGGGAAGTTCTGCAGTTAAGGTTGGGTGCGGTGCCTCGTTAAAAGAATGAGCAAGAGTTTTATAACGTTTTATCCTGTCTCAGTTCTTATAGGGGACTTAAAATAAGTCTCAAGCAGGTTACATACCCTGCGGATTTTGTTCGAAAGTGTACCACAGCCCTGGAAAGCAACGGGCACTAGGAGGAGCACGATGGGTTTTGGTCAGTAAGAGTCTGACTCTCCCTTCCGCTTCGCACAGAGCGAGAGGAGTCATTTGATGACTTCCCATCCGTAAAAAAGCAGGTTGCACACCAGAGCAGCATAAAGCAAACGTAGGTACAGTAAACTCTGCAATATTTTCAACATCTTTACTCAAAAACTGGCTCTTTTTGAAAAACGTCGTTTGATATACATGAGCATTTGTCATTGCAGTGTCTCGGCTCTATAGCGGCCTCGCCTTCCTCTCGTGCGACTATTCCGCCTCGGCTGCAATTAATGACAGTTTGCCCACTTATATCAAAATGTACAATATTGCAGCTCCACATTTTGCACTTGCAAGGTATTGCAGCTTAAATACGCACACTTATGCAATACCGCAAACATATCGAGGCAAGGCGCAGCATACCAGAGCATCATACAGCAAAATTTGAAACACATGATGTACAACGTATAATAGTAGATTATCCACCCAGGGGATAAAGCAGTGTCTTGTGTCACGGGCGTCATATTGAATCTCGAACGCAATGAAGGATGCGGGAGTTAACTCCCGAGCGTAGCGAGGGAGTTTAGAGTTTAACTCACGAGCGAAGCGAGGGAGTTAATACAAGAATCCTGAATGCAGCGAGGGATTCAAGCTAGCCCAAGACAAAGACACCTTTATCCCCGAGGAGGATACTCTACTTTTCACACCTCCTGTGAGAAAATAAGAAGCCATAATACGAAAAACAAAGTATTTTAAATTTACAAACACTAAGTAGAGACATGTATTTAGAACTATACTGTATACCTACTTTAAAAAAGTTAGTTTAATACCATACGGATTTGCAATATTCGCACCTTTTTTGCGTTCCACTCGGTATACCTACCACATAGCGGCCACGACCAACTCGATTTTCGTTTTTTTTTTACTTATCTGTGGGTAAGTAAATATGTGCAGGCCTATTGTTAGCAACCTAATACAATTTATGTGTACACAAAGCTTTATACAGAGCTTTATATCAGCTGGTAGAATGGGTTCGGACGCTTGGCTGTATGCATTTTGAATTTAAAACGTCATAGGAGATGCTCGAGAAAATAGTTTTTAAATTAATAAATCGACTATAAATGGGTTTTAAGTGTTATTCTTATCCTTTTATACAATAATCCGTACATAATCAATTATTCTTATAATATTGTCTTCAATCCTGGACCCTGGTCAATCCTAATGATTTTGTAGAAATTCGAGAATATCATCCCTAAGTAGTAAGAGTATCGAGAATATCTTTCCTCTTTCTGGAACAGAAAGAGAGAGACAGAGACAGAAGGCGTTGTAAGTACCTAATGTACCGCCAATTTAGCAGACAGATGAGGTTCCAAATTTAAATCACATTATTGACCAGCGGGTTATAATGAAATCCAGTACAATATTATTGCCCGGCTGTGCCACCGGCCAAAAATGACTCACTTTAGGTTAAGTTGGCATGACATATAATTTGACGTTTTCGATCAGGTGGTGTGAAAATTCATTTATACACCTAAGTAGCACGCAAGCATGTAGGTAACGCATTTGCTGGTAAAAATTCATGTAAATTGGGGTATAGGTACTTTCTTTCAGGCAATTTTAAGAACTTTCTTACAGAATCTATTAATTAACGCTAAGGCCCATATTCCAAAACGTAAACTCCAACTGAACTGAATGGAACTCCAACTCAACTGGAACTGCATCGGAGCTTGTTAGAAATTGAAGATTTATTGCTCGAGAGATGAGTTTTAGCTGAGCAAGCGCATTTACGCGTTCTTGTTCATCTCTCGAGTACGAAAAAGTCAATTAGACAAGCTTTCATTGACATTTTCGTGCTCATGTTGGAGTTGGAGTTCGAGTTGGAGTACACGTTCTGGAATATAGGCCTTAGTTCCAATTCCATTGAAAGAGCACATAGAAATGAAAAAAAAAAACGCTAATAATATTATGTAGGACAAACTGTCAAAGAATGCGTGGGTTTTATTTAAAGATTTACATTGTTGAAAAGTATTGTAACTTATCTTAGCTTTCCAGGACATTTCACAATGTTCGATTGTGTTAAAGTGCTTTTGATATTCTTCTATGGTTGAACAATAAGAGTTCAACGTCCTTCTAATGTGCTTATAACATAAGTAGGTAACAGGCATTGGTTTTTCCTGGAGTAACCTATTAATGTTAAGTTTGTTTAGGAGTTAATAGTAGCTTATGCAACGATCATATAAAAGGGGTTATTAAAACACTCATGAGATACTATTATCACACTCAGCTTATTCGTGTTTTAAGACCCCTTCTTATACAACAGTTGCATAAATAACTATTTTCTGTTTTTATAAGAAGATAATTAGTTACTTTTACTTTATAAATTGCGAAGGCTTTATATGTTAAGTTGGCTGTTGCTCTAACTTCCTGTGATCCAACTTGATGGAATATTCAATGTGACTGGAAATCGAGTGCATTCCTTCGATTGTTGTGTACTATGCGGCGGTGGCCTGTAGGTCTAGTGGTTAGTGACCCTGACTGCTAGGACGGAGGTCGTGGGTTCGATTCCCACACAGGACAAATCTCTGTGCGATGAGTACGATTATTTGTTCTGTATCTGGGTGTGTAATTTATCTATATATGTATGTATGTATTTAGAAATATATAAGTATGTTTATCAGTTGTCTGGTTGCCATAGTACAGGCTCTGCCTAGTTTGGGATCAGATGGCGGTGTGTTGGTTTACCCAAGATATTATAAAAAGAAGATATTATTACTATGGTAGGCGCCAGATAAACTTGCAATAGGGTACATTGACCTTTTCCTAATATCCCTTCGTAGATATACTACATACCCGAACAATAAATTATGAACCGTTTCCTTTACTAGGGAACGTAAAGGATCACGATAGAAGTCGATTCAGGACAGCTTTATGTCTTTATTTCTGGTTTTTATATTAAGAAAGGGAATAAATGTTTATGTGTCAATGACCGTTATTGCACAATTATCTGGTGCCTACCATGGAGCTATTATGAAGACCGGGGGTCCAAATTGGGCAATTTTCGAGTTATCGAAGTTTTTTATTAGGAACAAATTGAGATAATTCAGAATAGACTGACGAAATGAAGAATGAACTTACTTAGAAATAAGAGAAGTTCAGAGTTAGGAGATGATTGTTGGTAAAACGTAGAGTTCTAGCGTGAGAAGAACATAAAATATTGAAAGTGACACATAAGTTAAAAAGGGGTAGGAGAGTAGAGTAGGTAGAAAACGGTGGTCCGAAGCTCAGAACATTATATAAACAAACTGAATTAAATGTAGTCAAAGTGATACAAAAACTGTCTCCGCGACTTTATTTATGATTTATCTCGGCTCCAACTTCCGTCGTTAGTATTAATTTGTAAATAAAAAGTTTTAATTAAAAACTCGAACTGTGTCCAAGCTGTTTGATCTTTTTTTTAACACAATTTTCATTGCTTCAAATCGTTTGAAACATTTTGTAATATTTTTGTTTTCTTCTAATTATTTTTCTTCCACTTTGTTTTATAATGCTTCTGGAACTTTCGGTTTGATATTGTACGTCTTATGAGTTTTTAAGTTACTAGCTGCCACCCACGGCTCCGCCCGCGTGAATGTCAAAAATTATCCCAAAAAACATACTGCCGGGATAAAAAGTATCCTATGTGTTATTCCAGACTATAATCTACCTCTGTGCCAAATTTCATCAAGATCCATTCAGTAGTTTTTGCGTGAAAGAGAATACATACAAACTTTCGCGTTTATAATAGGATAGTAAGGATTATGTCAAAGCAATATAATTATGTGGTCGTAGTGGGCTTTGGGCTGTTGTATAAATATGTACAAATCGTCATTCACGTGACGTAAATATTATAATTTTGGGATATCTTTATTCAAGTAAAGTACTTCCAATTTAGTTTTAAACGTTCGTTCACATCTATGTGGTAGCCATATTGTTGAATTGGCCATTTCATGCAATAGCCACCTCACAACTAATTTTGAAAAAAAAACTACTAAATTTTTTTCCGCAGGAGGGAACGTAATATGAATGGGATAATAGAATATTTTGCGTAAAATATTGTACTTGGTCAGTTATAATCGTTTCACATATTTTGCTAACTCATTTTCAGCATTATTGGGAGTTATATATTTGAGCCGTTTGGGGTTGAAACTTTAGGTCCATGGGGTCCGAGTGCTCACCGAGTCTTTCGGGACATCAGCAAACAACTTGTCGACTGTACACGTGTCCAAAGGGCTGGGCTTGTCTTTGGCCAAAGAATCAGCATTGCCATTCAACGCGGCAATGCTGCCAGTGTTCTGGGCACTTCTGTCATTGACAGCGATGTGGATGAATTTTTTGATGCCCAATGATTTATTTTGTTTTTATACACGTTTGTACATAATTTGGTAATTTTTAGTCTAGTTTGTATAGGTATAGTTAGGTTTAGTAGATATAAATAGTTAAGTTAGTTAAATATAACCATTTTCTAAACTTCTAATAAAGTACCCAAGTCTTTCAGCATCCAAAAAAACTCAAATTAAAATAAAAACTAGGTTCCTACTTACTAATTTTTAAAACTATTTTTCACTTATTTTTTCTGAGATCATGTAAGACAAAAACAAAAGAAAAATGTTAAAACTATTTGACACTTATTTTTTTCTGAAATCACGCATGGCAAAAACAAAAGATAAAAAAAAGAGAGCTAAGCTTCCACCATTCGAACCTAACCTATCTGTGTCGGGGTGCCCCAAGTTCCTAAAGGACATGTCTAGGCAAGTCATTAAACGATATCGAAACAAGTCATTTATGATTACCCATGATAAAACGGCGCCGTCGAATGATGAAAAGGCTAGGCGAGGCCGCTCATTAAACGGCTGAGTTAGCTGCAACATACATGTAGCGTTGGTTTCCAAAAAGGCCTAAGTTTGAATGGTTATACTTAGTTAAGTAGCTGAAATTATGACAGTAAAGAAAACATTCATATTATGAATAATTTATTAGTATTACATACAATTATGAATAACTTATTTTCCAGTTGATGTCATACCTAACTTGGAAAATAAGAAAGCTTTATGTAAGTAGGTAGTTCACTGAAGCATATTCAATTATACGTTCGAGTACTTCGCCCAAAAGTTACGATGTTTTTCTAGGATTGATCATGAATTTTGGCGTTTATATAAGTTTGTAAGCTTTTCGTTAACATATCTATTTTTATATTAATATTGAGCTGTAATAAATTAATTACAAAGTGTGGAGTGAAGATTGTTGAATTAAATCCGCACCTTAATTGCGTAATTCATAAAATTGCATATTCTTTCACAATCGAAAGGCACTCAGATCCATTGCTAAAAATGTTTAAAAATTCGCCTGCTCGACAACGTAAAACATGCAATGAACACGCGTTTCATCATCTACCTTGCCTTTTCCAAACTATATTGGGGTCGGCTTCCAGTTAAACTGGATTCAGCTAAATACCAGTATTTTACGTGGAGCAGCTGCCTCCACAACCCATTATCTGGGTAACACGGTACTTCTTGACAAGACTGGAGTCAGATTTACTGGCTTCCAACTATCCGTAAAGACTGCCAAAGATCTCAAAATGACAGACGGGACCAACCACTTAACGTGCTTTCCGAGGTACGGAGAAATTTCGGTATGTTAAGATGGTCACCCATCCACAGACTGACCTCGGCAAGCGTTGCTTAACCTTGAAGATCGACCCGTGCCGCTATTACAGTTTAGCCACGAGTTTCTTACAACACGTTTGCAATGTGAAAATGAAAGCATGTGCAGTTGACTACTTAACACAATTTAACACAACAGGCTGTCGATCCTAATCATTATGAATCTGCCATTTTTTTTCAAGATTTCATCATCGACAACATAACAACATCATTATCAGTCGAAAGACGTCCACTGCTGGACATAGGCCTGCCCCAAGTGTCGCCACAACAACCGTTCCTGTACGTCTCGCATCCATCGGCTCACCAGGTCATCGGTCCACCTTGTGGGAGGCCTTCTAACGCTGCGATCATTAAATATACCCATATCAAATACCAACTTTCTAGTGCTAAACGTATGTGTTAAACCGCGGACAGACAGACATGACGAAGGTATAAGGGTTCCTTCTTGACTACGGAACCCTAAAAATCATTGTACCTAATAGGTTTAGGTACTATGATTTTTAGGGTTCCGTCCATCTACAACTAAAAGTCTCAATACATCAAAGCATATTATTATCCATTCATCCGTACTTTCTTTCATAAGTAACATGTATAGGTTCTGTCCATTTCTCCTGAAATCCAAATACTTGACGAGGGTTCCTCTAATGTCATGTCTTGGCTCCATTTACGTCCATCGTTCACACATTGGACCATTTTTTATGACGTCTACAGGACACGATGGTGTAATGTTTCTACCTTTCTCAGAAGGAATTAGGGAGATGTCATGCAAAGGAGACATATCATTGTCGCTAAATTATGCGTAAAATGAGCATAGATTGAGGAGCAGAGTCATAGCTGACTGTTGAATCAAACTAGAAGTAACTGTCTTTTTCTTAAAAAGACAGACAAAAGACAGTCCGTGGCTTATCTCACAGGAATCATGAGTAGTGGAATATATTAAGTAACCTATGGCACTCGGTGAATTTGCAGTTTTATTTCAGTTATAAAAAATCTTCTAATCAGATGAGGACTTCCAGAAATGACCTATCAGAAACATATTTAGGTACCAGTATAAAAAAAATCAAAAGCCTACGAAGGTACAGTAACACAATTAATCCTGGAGGCCTACCACAACCTCTTAAAACAATATTATTTTAATATTACTTTGTAATTTCTGTTGTTGCATTTTCAACTCTCGGCGCTGATCCGAGCGTTGAAAATCCAACAGAGCGGAACGCAAAGTAATATTAAAGTAATATTGTTTTAAGAGGTTGTGGTAGGCCCCCTGGAATGGACATCTAAAGCTATTTACATAAGTAGTTACAACGTAACGTCTAATCTTAAGAGCGTTATCCTATATACGCATAACAGTTTCTGGTAACAATATCGGATTAAATTGGTACGTCTCTCGGTATCATCAACTTTATTGCTACAACTACACCTACGGTAATAGGAACGGTTACACCCTACGGCATTTCATACTAATTTCAAATAAGGAGGGTGTAAACGCTCCTATAATCGTAGGTGTAGTTGTAGCAATAGGTGAAGAGTTGATGATACCCGAGAGACGTACCAATTTGATCCGATATTGTCACTAGAAACTGTAATGCGTACAGGATAATCTGGTTTCTTTTATATTTTTAGGATTCCGAACTCTTGTAGGATAGTTTGTGTGTCTGTCTATCTGACCGACAAACATGGACGCGTAACGAAAAAAAACTTTTTGAGGATGGGCTCACTTTTTGGGGGCGAAAATATAAATAATAAAAAAAATTATTATCAAACTGTGTGACAATCAAATGAAAAGGCTTGCTTGTGAAGGCTTCAATTAGTTTTGTAGTTCTAAAAGATAATAGATGAAAAGGTAACCCTTGTCTCCGAAACTACTAAGCCTACAATTTAGAAAAAAATGCAAAAGTTCTTATATTAATTACTTTAAAACTGCGAACACATGGTTCTTTCGGAACCTTCGGAACACATTGCGCGTGAGTCCCACTCACACTTGGTTGCTCTAAAATATTCCGATAGTTTAATTAATACTACCTCCACTAATTAATTAACCTCAAGACCATTCGATCTTGGAAGACACAGTTCCGAGAAATTCGTTCTTCGTGAGAATTAGTTTGTGGATCGGGTTCTAGACGCTTGTGTACACAGATATCTAAGATAGACATAAATAACGCAAGTATCACGATCTGTATGAAAACCAAGCGTGCCATTTTTTGACCTACTATGACGTCAACACAAGCACTATTAGGTGATGGGAAAATCAAAACGATTCAAAGACGCCGCCACGCCGTGTAGCACCTAACTGACCTAACCACCTAACTGACACCTAACTGACGTCCAAAAGAACAGCAACGCCATCTATCCCCTTAGCTGCGAACTAACTGAACGAAATCTTGCATCGCGGTATCAGGGTTTTCCGTGCGATTTGAACACGTACAGCAGCCCGAATATCAACTAGCGGGCTGTTGCCCACTAGACACAACAACTGTCTGGTCGGAGGATCCTCTCTTTTTAACGGAGGTATGCAAAGGTTTTGGAATAAAGCCCGAACCAAACCGATAGATACGATAGGAAAACCGACATCCATGTGAACGAAGTCGCAGGCGCAGCTAGTCTATTCTATAAATATATGTACATAACATACGACAAACATATAAATAAAATTTAAGTGACTGTCAATAATGTAAAACTAACAACTTTTTACCGATACTAATTTGTCTGTTTGTTTGTTGCGGCTAATCTCCGAAACTGCGGGGCCGATTATAGAACTTTTACTGGCAGATAGCTGCCGTCTTATAACGTCAGCTATCTGCAGTAACAGGTACTTATATTTTCGAAAAAACAGGATTCCGTGTAAAAAATTAAAACCCATGAAAAACTTTTTAAACGAACGAAGCCGCGAACAGAAGCTCGTTTGCAATAAAAAACATACTAGATATCATATTTATTTCTAAGATCTCAGTATTTTCTATTTGTGTATGATTGAGGCCCATCGAGGTCGGAGGTCGTCTTTCGAAACCTTTTGGGTGAGAAGATTTATTTCTAGGTGTCTTTGAAAGTGCCTGGTACAGCGGCCCTACCATGACGTGATAAAGCGTGAATAGTTCGAGCGAGAAGGAGAAATGGAGCTATACACCCTATATAGCTCCATCCCTCCTCGCTCGAACTACTCACGCTTTAACACGTCATGGTAAGGCCGCAGGTCGCGGGTTAATCTATCGATTCAAAGGTTTTCATCGATTTTTTATCATGTAATCACTCGTATAGCATCTGCCAGCGACATCGCTCGCATGATAATAGGTAATATGCATGCATTTTTTTAATATTTTGATAATGAAATACTTATTAGCTGTAGTACACAATTTTGAAATAATTTTTAAAATGCTTTAATCAACGGTAAAGTTATAAAGCTTCAAAGTTTACAATTAAAAAGAGAAATCCGATACGAACTCTTACGTCAGAGTTCATGACGCTTAAACAGCTGCCATAGAACACAGCGTTTTCACGAGAGGGACTGATACATTTGTTTAAAATTTAATATACTAGCACTTCGCCCGCGACTTCGTCCGCGCGGATTGAGTAGGTACTCCACAAACTTCAACGCCCCCTATACCCCCTTATAAAGGTTAGTTTTGGAAAAGCACAACGATTTTCATTAATTTACATTTATTACATAGCCATTTCTACTTATTCTAATGTCTCAGGTTCAGCGCAACTGTTCACCCCGTTCACCCCATCAGGAGTTGATTATGCAAAAATTGTTAGGTACATCTGTTTCAATAATCCCATTTTTAGTTTGTTCATAGCATCCCGACGTAAATTAAAGCAAGCAATAATGTCCTCCCCTAAAATCTTAATCACCCCTGCTTCACCCCTTATTATGTAGGTATGTAGTTTATTTGCGAAAAATCCAAACATTTGTTATTCTTATTGTTTTATCGAAATCATTTTCAACTTCATCGGACCAAGCATTGATATGATTCTTCCCAGTTCGCTCAAGCCGCGACATTTTTCTTACTCCGAGCATGTTTATTACCGTCGTAACTTTTGAACGAAAGGTCCGATTTGAATAATTTAAAGTGTAATTTACACGGAAATAATCAACCTTAATTGTCAAACCATTTAAATGGATAAGGATTGATATCATGATACCGAAATCACCATTTTTTCAAATCACCAAGGATTTGCTTGAATAATTTGAACAAAAAGCGGTCATGGTGACTTAACCATAATAGTTAGGCATATGGTATTCCGGACTTTTTTGTAGACATTGATGACCTCTATAAAACTGTGGTACATCACTTTGCTCTATTGTCAATAGATTCCGCAGCGTACGCGATATAAGGATTTTTTCTCACACCTTGGGTTACATTATCGAAGTTTTCATACGGATCCCTAACTTTTTTGAAAATATTCTAAAGCCTATGTCCATCATCGATAATGTACAATTCTACTGGTGAAAGAATTTTTCAAATCGGTCCAGTAGTTTCGGAGCCTATTCATTTCAAACAAACAAACAAACAAACAAACAAACAAACAAACAAACAAACAAATCTTTCCTCTTTATAATATTAGTGTAGACATACAGACGTTTGTAGTTACAATCGTATTTAACGGGCTTTGGTGGCCCGTGATGTTATAATCTCGTTGATTTCGACTTCGATCAATTTTGACTCTATTTTCCCTGTTAGTATTATATTTTTGTATATTTTGAGATAAACTGTGTAGATAACAAATATTTTTTTTCATGTATATTCCCTGGAATACTTTTTGGGGAAAAGTCATATTTTAAATCCAGGTAGAACTTCTAATTACTAGTTATTCCCAACATTCAGATAACCCGTCAAAAAGCCATTCAGTTTCAGCCCACAGAAATACAACCCACAAATTAGAACATTAATAACAACAAATCAACATTGTCGAAACAGATCAAACACAATTAATTGTAAAACACAAAGTTTGACGGCCGTTCGATATGAATCGATACTCGGGGCAAAGGCTCCTCCGTCCGATTCACAATCGACTCAGTTACAATGTTATCGATGAGTGTTATCGAAAATGGCCGCCATATAAAGGTGGGTCCACACGATACAGACTTCCATAAATTTCTATCGAAATTTGTCTCTGCAACAAAGCAATGAAGATAAAATAATATCGGTGTGGGTGTGGTAGAAAAGTCGGAGTATGCATGTAAGTCTGCGTTTCACCATCCTGATACCAGGGGAAAAGACAGCACAAACATTCTGTCGACATGTTAGCGTAATTTTTAGGGTTCCGTACCCAAAAGGTAAAACCGTGACCATATTACTAAGACTCCGCTGTCCGTCTGTCTGTCACCAGGCTGTATCTCATGAACCGTGATAGTTAGACAGTTGAAATTTTCACAGATGATGTATTTCTGTTGCCGCTATAACAACAAATACTAAAAACAGAATAAAATAAATATTTAAGGAGGCTCCCATCCAACAACGTAATTTTTTTTGGTCGTTTTTTTTTGTAGATAATGGTACGGAACCCTTCGTGCGCGAGGTGCGCGAGTCTGACTCGCACATGGCCGGTTTTAAATTCCAAAAATCTCACGGTTTAATAACTGACACAAAAAAAGAGAGAAAAAGCTAGCTAGTTTTGAGAGATAAAGACCAAAATTTTTCGACTTTCTGGTCACAGTCAAGCCTTTTCTCATGATGAAGCAGAAAATATAGACCAACTGAAAGTCACGTGCTAAAATTCTTCCATAGACCTCACTTCGTTCACAATCCCACGTCACGATCGGTCATACACGTGCCCGATCACGAGTCTACTTGACCTTTAAGAAGGACTTTACCAATAAGGTCACTGTATGTCTTTCTGATAGTACAACCCATCCCTCCCGGCGTTACCATGTTCAACAAGACACTGTTATTAAAATAAAAATTATAAATATTCCATTTTATTAAAAATATATTTTTTAAAATAGCTTTTTAGAGTACTTTCGCATATATTGTAAAATATTTGTGGGGAAAGTACCTAGAGAATAGGAATTTAAAAAAATGTACTTTATAAAATATAAATAATTATTTCTACTATATCTAACTACGTAGGTAGATACATATTATTTACAAAAGCAAAGTACACTTAGGTGTCGAAGTACTCCTCCACATCGTTGGCGTTGTCATCCGGAAACGTGTCTAAAATTTGCAGAATTAGCATTTAATTTTTTTGGCAAAGAACGAGCCAAACCTCTGGTCACGCAGTGTCGATCAGTCGGCAAGATGCACTCGAACCCCATGACGTTCCGACCCCCTAATACGCGTCCCAGCCGCGCAAGCGATGCTCGCGCAACACGTCTACGCATTAAATTTCAGTCAAAGACTACAATAGTATACTGGCTATAGACAGGCAACTCTACCTTATTTTTTGTGCTCGAACTCAGCGCCATCTAGTTTTTAGTTACGGGAACTAATTTATATAAGTAAATGTATAGGTTGGTAGGTGTGTATAGCTGCTGTCTGATCCTTTATGATATAAGGTAGAAAGATGAGTGTATCCGCTATATACTACAAACATACGTACTACATAAAGAAAAAAACCACAGAATTAAATATTAAACCATTTTATTTACAAAAACATCACACATTTACAATAAAATTTTGTGTTCGCCTTTTTCGTCCCTTATGATTAAGATAGTGCCGATTAGTCTTTTCTTTCATTGAATCGTTAACATCCCAAAAGGTTATTTTGCCAGTGAGAACATTATTGATATCTTTGCACCAGATGTTTACAACAACGACACACACAACACAACACGAACGTTCGAACAAAATGTATCGCGGCTCAACAACATGGAGAAACGAAAGCTCAACTCAACATGCAGATGCACTTGCGAAACAACAAAAACTCTATTGCAAAAGGAAAATAAATGCGCAAGAGTAGTTCTTTACACTCTCACGCAGCCATTTGCAATTCAAGTGTGGCCATTCAAAAACAAACTTGTGCACGTTTAAATAACCAAAATATAACTTCTTCACTATTAAAGCTCATAATAAGAACCTAATTATGTACTTATTTATATGTTCTATTATTTTTATACAAGAAGATCATGAAATTATATTATTTTTCTTGACTAATGTGATAAATTAACTCCCGGCAAAAAAATAATATATTAAACCGTAGCAACACCGCAATTTGTTTCCCTTAACCAAAAACTAGATGGCGCTGTTTTCAATAAAAAAATGGAATTTTAATTTTGTTCTAAGTTGCCATAGCATGATTTCAGTGTTGTTTGGGGATTGTAGTCAACAAAGACGTGTAAGGCAAGAATATTAGTGGGAAGTACAATCCCCGTATACACTTAAGTGGACGGCTCAAAACTACAAATAAGGTCATTCTCTAAAATAAAATCCAACTAACAAGAAACAATGATGAAAACTCAACTAAATTGTAGTAAAAGGTAGGTATTTCAGTTAGTAGATATATTATAAATGAATCTTTTATATAAAGATAATAGTTGTCGGAGCTCGTTCTCGCTGTTTTCTTTTTTCGAAAGAGCGCCAACGGAATGAGAGAAATGAACAGATGGCCAGTTAGGTGAGAATGGAACAGCGAAAGGTATGGAGATGCTTATGTTATTTTGCGCTCTATTATTTTATTTGTTTATTATAGCAGCATCTGCTAAGATAGGAGCCTTTTTGACCTCGCATAGGGCTTTTAATGTTGTTGTCATTTATTTCTTAGTTGTTCTTATTTGTTATTTATAATTTAATTTATTTTTTTCTTTCATTTTTTCTAGAATAAAACGAAATCAAATAGTTTTTTGTGTACGCTGAGGGCTTACAATATAAAATTTCGAAACAGATTTTGTCAAGGAAAAAGTAACGTAATTTCCTATAAGTAACCAAACATTTAAAGACATGTGCTATTTCTGAGAACCAAAACTTGAAGACATGTGGCTTTGTTCCAGCTGTTGAAACGTTAAAGAACAGTTTAGCTTATGATACTGAGGGATTTGTATTAAATACAGACAAATCGATAAATGATAAAGATTTTCAGGCATATTCATAAAGCAGATTCTAAATGCTAATACACTTTAGAAAATTTGTAAACTTAAAACAATAAAAGAGTAATGTAGTTATTATGTACACATACATCAATGTTCAAAATTCACTTATTTAGTTGTGTATCGAATTTGATTACAGACCAATTTTCAAACGTTGATCGAGTTAAATTATGTACCTAAATATTAGAGCTATCGAAATTGAATTATTAATTGTTTTACATGATTTATTCGTATCTTAAAATAATGTCAAAGTGGTATCGTGTAAACAATTTTTGTAGACCTTTTTCTATGAAATCTTTTATCACATTGTGTATTGAACAAAATTATAAATGTTCACTGTACGTGTTGGTATAAACTGTTAGTGCAGAAAGAATAGTACATTACTGCAGCGGCCATCAAAAGAAGCATTGATGGACGAACGTGTAAATGTGGGCCGAGGCAAAGCCGAGACACGCAATACGTAGGTAAGTCTATCAATGCCTAGTTGTGGCGGAGGCTTGTTTTGTACTTTTCTCAAATAATGCGCGCAAATTAAAACTAAGAGTACCTAGGCAGAACTTTTTATTTGAAAATACAGTTGTTGAATGTACAATTTTTCCCGCGTTAAAGTGTTCATTTGTTTCTTTTTTCAATAAACAGCTTTCCATTTGCAAGCCAGTTCGAAATTTAAATAAAACCTTTGAAAAGTTACCTCCTTGGTTGCAAAAGATCGTTCTATTTTTAAATTACACGACAGATATGAGTTTATAATGTAATTTATTTGGACGCTAATCACGACAGATATGGATTTTCATACAACTTTTGCCGGTCGCTACTCGCATGTATTTGGCCAGTACCTACAGCAATTTCGATTTATCTCGAAGAAGGTTGTCAAAATAATGCTTAAATTTCCAAGCATGTTTGAGAAAAATAAATAAATGTAATTGTATCAATTCATATTTCAGTAGCAAAAGTCGACGATGTTTTTTTGCCACTTAGACACGTAGGCTTCTGATGATAATTCTTTTAATATCAATACCCACTCAATCTATTTCCCTGTCTGCTCAATAGTCAATATTGGAAAGCATTAAAACAAGGGTATTCTG
The DNA here is from genome assembly GCA_947386135.1 of Melanchra persicariae. Lineage (NCBI taxonomy): Eukaryota > Metazoa > Arthropoda > Insecta > Lepidoptera > Noctuidae > Melanchra > Melanchra persicariae. The sequence continues at coordinate 7,519,016 of OX376652.1, read as the reverse complement.
CCTTCCAGATGACAACACAATGGCCGCCACGAAGTCACTATACTAGCAATATGATTCGATCGAGTCACTGGCAACACAGCCACCGTTGTTTATTTCTGTCTCCGGCAAAAAATAGACTTGCCCACTTCGTTATTAATTTTTCTGTAAGGTTGGACTTGAACATTGGACATTTTTCCGCAAACCGGGTTTAAAGTTTAAACTTAGCGGATAGCGGGATAGTAATTTTACCTGTCCCGTTGGTCTTGTGGATGTTAGTGCAACTGGTGAGCAGCTGGACTAGGACCCCGCGATCCTAGGATCGATTCTCAGGTCGGGCTAAAAGTGTTATAGGGTTTTTCCATGAGGGATTTCAGTAGCAGCCCGTAGTTTGGAAGTAGGTGGTGTGCAAAGCCGTCAGTCCAGCCGTTTGTGTCGGATTGCCATGCCATCGGACTATGAGAGTAAAGAAAAACAGAGTGCGCTTGTGGTTCCGCACATATCCGCTGAACTGTGGCGGCCATTTTGCGCGGAACGTCACATCTGTGGGAGGTAATTCTGGGTGGGCACGTGTAATTAAAATGACGATATCTCTAAAGTTTTGTATGGGAGCTGTATATAAAAGTTATATCGTTGGAATTGTTATGAAATAAGCTAACTCATCAAAAACAGTTAAGTCCAGTTTTGCCTTGAAATGTATTATTAATTCTAATTTGAAATCAGGGTGAGAGAATTTTTTCCCATTTATTGTAAGTACCTATACAAGTGGTCATAATTAAAAAAATGTCTTTATTTCAAAAACTTTATTTTTATACATATATAATGTCGCAGCCAACTAGCTTAATCAGCCGTTTAATTGGCTGCCTAGCCTTTTCATTTAAATGTGCCGATTTTTCAGCGACCTGAGTGACATCTTTTGTTTATCGTTTGATGACTTGACCGTGTCACTTATGTCGCTGATTAAACGGCACAGTTCTATGAAAAGGCTAGATTTTCAATGAAATGGCGGATTTAGCTATGGTAGGCGCCAGATAAATGTGGAATAAAGTACATTGACCTTTCCACCTCTTCGTAGGTACCCCCGGACAGTAAATTATGATTCGTTTTTTGTTACTAGAACAGTAAGGATCACGATAGATGTCGATTCAGGACAGCTTTATGTCATTATTTCTGTTTTTGAAATAAAGTGTGTCAATAAATGTAGCTGGGTCAATGACCGTTATTCCACATTTATCTGGCGCCTACTATAGTTGGCTGCGACATATACATTATTTCACATAAATCAATAAAAATAATACACCTCCCCATAATTTTTTTTGTGTGTCTCAGCAGTGCGATTCTGTAAACATGTCGAAGTGAACACTTGGGCGGGGTGCACGACGTGTGAGTTGTCAAACCATACAAATAAGATGGAGTGACAGCTCAGTTGTCGTTCACTCCGCCTAGGTGAAGACCGTGAGATGTCGACAGAATCGACCGGCTGACTAGTCGGTGAGCGCGCGAAAACGGAACGACTGAGGCGACTTTAGAAAAGTCTAGTAACCGGATTGCGGCCGGAATATATTTTTTAATAATTTTTATCAAAATTAAAAAGATCAAATGAACCTTAAACACCTTTCAAAAAAAGATTAGTGCCAATTACACTCATGATCTTATTTAAACCCTATTCTCAATCTCAAAAACTTGTCAAAATGCAGGGAATTCAGCGGTGTTAATTTGACAATTTGAGATTGAGATGCGATAGTGAACGCTCATTGCCTCTCTTATCAACATGTCTGTGCCTTCGACTAAGTTACTATTGCGTCAGCAAGACGTTAACCTTATTTCGTTCACAACTTATTACGTCATAAAATAATCATACGCAGCTAATCTGACCGGGTGTAGGGAACGTCGTAAAGTGGTGTCAAGGACTGGGAGATTGTGGGCATTTTAATGGTGTGGCTTTTACGTGAGCACAATAGTACTTATACTCATAGTTAGTGGTGAGAAAGTTGTTGGCATACTTAATGTGAAAGAAAGAAAATACATTTATTTAGCAACGTTCACAAGACAAAATAAAATGTAAGAAACAATAAAAACTCAGATTTTAAGGGTTTTAAAATTATGAATTTGATTTCCGAATTCTGTTCGAATTGGAAATGTTCTGATTTCGAACAGACGATTCAGCCGGTCGATTCTGTCCACATGTCACGGTGTTCACCTAGGCGTAGTGAACGACAATAGAGCTGTCATTCTATCTTATTTGTATGGTTTGACATCTCACCCGTCATGCACCTCGCCCAAGTTTTCACTTCGACATGTTTACAGAATCGCACTACAGATTTCAAACTACTCGTAGTACTGCGGCTGCCTTGAAACAACATTTATCGGAATTGAAATGCGGAACCGCTCAAAGTCTAGTCACCTAAATTAATAAGTCAATCTTTCAATGAAAGATGTTGGTTTTGAGCTTTGCTGATTTACTATGATGTGCAAATGGCATTATAATTCCGTTGTGAGAGCAAGAAGGAGCTATACAAGACGAACAGTAATATCCAAAGGGATATTACTATTCGTCATTGCCATCATGAATCCGTTCTGAGAAAGCTCAGAACGGATTCATGATGGCAATGACACGTCATAGTAAGGGCTAGTTACTGAAGCTGAAGCCTTCCCTTTCTAGAGGCTTATAGTAGTGTGAACTCCTTGGCTGCAGGTCACTGGCAGACAAGTCGTTAGAACCTTGGAAGCGTCTAGCAAAAGAAAGAAGTTTTTTCGGGTGATGAACGTAAAAATATGGATAGTTTTAATATGTCAGTCATGTATTATAGTTACCTTTCAAGCCAGATTGTCCAATCTGGCTTGAAAGGTAACTGAATATGATCAATGAATACGTATTAAGTCCTAATACGTATTCATTGAGCATATTCTGTCTTTTATTTATAAATATTACTAGATTACAGGATCAGCCCGGTTGTGCTACAGTAAGTAGGGACATTCAAGTTTCATAAATTCATGTCAGCTGTGTTAACTTATATTATTTTTTTTTTAAACGTTGCCCCACGCTAAGAATTTTTTTAACATATAAACTCACATACACAAACAGCCAGACCCGGAACAACTATCTGTAGGCCATACAAATATTTGTTCCGTGAGGGAATCGAACCCACGACACGCAGCGTAGCAGTCGATCGCTCAACCACTGCACCAACCGTGCTGTCTGTTAAAGTAATGGTGATTAAGAGCTAGGGCTGATATATTACTATCAAGCGGACAAAGTCCGAAGACAACCATACAGGAAATGGAACCTATACGCCAACCGGACCATTCCTATTCTTTGCTCCATCCGAGTAGGTAGTTAACTAAAGGTAAACAAAAAAAACCACGTGACTTAGTTAACCGACTAAACGTAATACCAGTCACTTCAGTTGTCATGCTACGTCACAGTTGTACTCTTCAATTTAGCAACGTTATTAACGAATAATAACGTTGCTAAATTAAAGAGTACAACTGTAACGTATAGAGTAGGAGTAGGGGGAGTATAGTACTAGAAATGTGAAAGTTTGTGACGATAGATCGGGATCCATCTCATTCTAAAACCCGCTAAACATTCAAGTGATTGTTCATTTCAATTATTTTTATTTTAAGTCTATTCCATCCCACTGCAGGGCAGAGGGGCCTCCCTTTCTTCCTTCTATTCTTCCCGGCTCTGGGCTAGTGTTGATCAATCCTGTCGATAGGCGTTAAGCTCATTTCAATATCCATTTATTGTTGACGAAAAAAAAATCAGCTGTTTCATACAAAAGTTCAATACCTACTCGACTAAAATGTATGAAACAGCTGATTTTTTTTTCGTGATTTCTGAGTCGGTCCCATAGTGAAAGTTGTTCATATTCATGGGTAGAACACCCAGTGAAAATTTGGCCGGTCATTAAAAAATAACCCCGTATTTATGCTACTTTACAAATGTATGGGAAAGATTATAGCAATACCTTCCGCCGCTGAAACAATGCGAAGGTGAGCCAGAATATAAATGTGCTGTCGTTTAGTGAGATAGATGATTCACATTTGTCGCGCCATGCCGGGATTTTCTGTAGAGGTTGCCATGACAACAAATAAAATGACACATTTATATTCAAGCTTAACCCCTACTTTATATCTTATTTGTTGTCAAAGCTTGCAGGGGCCTATTTGATAAAACCGACTGGTGGCAGGTGACAAGCGACAATCTGAAAATTCGACAATTTTGTAAGTTTATTTAACCGCTCGAGCACTGACATGTGAAAATTCCAAAATAAAAATAAATCTTACGTAATAGTAATAATAAACATTTAAAATCGCGAAAATCTCGCGGCACACCGGTGTGCCGGCAGTGCTCGAGCAACATTAGCTGCTTAAAACAACACCTGTCGCAAAATAATGACAGTTAGGTTTGTCAGTTATTGACAAAATTGTCGACCATCGATTTTTTAAACTTCAAATAGCAATTTTCTGTCATCATTTTCGAAAAGACAATCCCACTAACAAGTTATTCGTCTTTGTTATACTTAATAATATTTTTACTAAACCAGCTAGAAAAAACCAACCAAGTGCGAGTCGGACTCTCACAAGAAGGGTTCCGTACCATAAACTAAAAAAAAAATACATTTCTTGTATGGGAGCCCCTTTAATTTTTATTTTTTTGTTTGTTATTATAGCGGCAATAGAAATAAATGCTCTGTGAAAATTTCAACTGTCTACCTATTACGGTTCTTGAGATACAGCTCGCTGACAGACAAACGGACGGACGGACGAACAGCGGAGGCTCAGTAATAGGCTCCCGCTGGTTACCCTTTGGCTACGGAACCCTAGGAAGTGTTAGGCTGGAACTATTTTTCGCAGCCGTGAGGCACACAAAGTTACTATATTTTAAAATTAAGTTTCCATAATATAGTTGTTTCTACATTGTGTGAATCTGCGTGTGCCAAATGTTTTATGTCTGTCTTTATTTCAATCATGCTAGAAAACTGGACAAGCATACGCAATTATATCCCATGAGATCCAATCAAACCCAAAATATGTCCACTACCCACGTAAGCGTCTAGCTAGATAATAAAAATAACACTATTATGATAGCAAAGTCCTCATTATTGGTCAGTAATTGAGTTGTGCCAACAATCTGAGGTTTACTAACCGCTGGAGGTCGATCAATGGCGTCTTATACAAGTGCTATCGATCTTATAATAGTGTTCTATTTTATTATTTATCCCTTCATGGAAATAGCTTATATAGTAGAGTCTTGTGGCTAAATTAAAGCAGGCCGATGTTCAAGGTTAAAGTTACCTTGGTCGGTTCATGGATAGGTGACCATCTTACCATACCGGGATTGCTCCGAGCTTCGGAAAGCACGTTAAATAAAAAAAACAAATCAAAACATTATCTTAATTTTCTTGGGATGCATGAAGGAGCCTCCTCGTGTAGCGCAATTTGTTCCATCAGGCACTCAACTGAACCGACCGCTCGGCGCATCCTGAACAGTCTCACCTAACATCTTATAAGACTGGCCAATCCTTCCCTTGCGGTGGTAGGGCTAACGCCCGCCTAGTTCGCGTCCACCCTCTCACCGGAGTCAAGCAGCCTGCTGTGTTTCATCGACGCCTGGGAGTACCAGTGCCTCAAAACATCTTCTGGGCACGCTCGCTCCATCATATACCTCATCCGTCGCTTTCCAGCAGGCGTGATCGAGGTCAAGAGCTAGCCCATTCCTCAATAAAAATAAATCACAATCAATTATAATAATACATAATTAATTAATGAATCAATTGGCAAGCCAGACACGACACCATCATACCTGTCATCTTACCCTAGACACCGGCAAACCCTTGCGCTATCTAACAACCCAACATGATGTTCATGTTGAGGATTGTATTTACCCAAACAAAATTAATTTTTCTAATACATGCTTGGAAATTTGAGCATTATTTCGACAACCTTCTTCGAGACATTAAATTATTATAGAAATTGCTGTACTGGCTAAATACATGCGAGCAGCTGCCGGCAAAAGTTGTATGAAAATCCATATCTGTCGTGGATTAGCGGCCAAATAAATTACATAGTAAACTCATATTTTTCTGTCGTGTAATTTAAATATGAAACGATCTTTTAATCCGAAGCATGGCAACCAAGGTGGTAACTTATCAAAGGTTTTATTTAAGTTTCGAACTGGCTTGCAAATAGAAAGCTGTATATTGAAAAAAAAAAACAAATGAACACTTTAACGCGGGAAAAAATATTGTTGTTCGCAAGGAACTTTTACTACAACCTGGAATATGCACAGGCTGTCGATACGCGGTCCGAGGGAGATAGGTTCGCGAGAGCCCTCTGTCCCTTTCATTAGGGTGACCAACCAATATAATGTAGGTTGAGACTAATATAATAGGATATAATATATTAACCAATAATTTGATTTCATAAGTTAATAATAATTATGCTTCAAGGATGGATTAAAGTAAAACGCATAAAACTATGTTTTATTATATCCTGGGGCCTGAAATGAAGACTGCAAATAACGGAATAATTTTTGATATTTGAATGACTTGGAATGAGATCAAGCCAGTTTTTCTCCCTGATTTTTCTCCAGGCAGTCTGAAATTATGTTTTTTAAATTTATTTCAAATATACGAAGTAACACACCTAAATCAGCGATTAATATGGGAAGTTGAAACTTTTTTGCCATTTCCCTACAATGTTCCTCGGGAAATGTGAAATTTCATGGTCACGTCTTTTAAGTATTCGGTACACCGGTATACGGTACATATAAAGTTTTATTATGCTTACGTTGAAGACTACCTCCTATTTATATGCTGCATTGTGTAAATAATCTTATAATTTCGTTCATTATGGGCACCCTACTTCAAGAATTGCAATATACTTACTTGAAGAAAGAAACACCGCGTCCTGCATAGGATTCGCTTCTGCAACCGAACAGCTTTTGAATCGCACACTTTTTAACCATCTTTATTACATCCGAATAAAGAAATTGATTGTTTTACAACAAATAAATATGGCTGGTGGGTTACCAGTCTAACTTATATAATTATATATTCTACTAATAATCTTTTCTTTTTTAATTACATTTCAATACAGTATCTAAATTATTGCTAAAAAAATGTTCTCATTCTAACAGATAATTTAAAAATATTAGAAATATATCAGAACGAAAGTTAATGTTTTTTTAATAAGACACGACAATATAATTTTTTCCTACCATTCCTACTAAATTCGGGAATAATCCTCCTGGCAACACTTTAGAAAGGGACACAGGGCTCTCCAAGCGCTTTCTCCCTCGGACCGGATTTCTCTTTGACCAAGTGATTGTCTGTAATAGAACTTAACTTCATAAATATAAGGTTTATTTTTATATTGGTGTCAAATTGACAATGCTCATTCCAGGTTGTAGTAGAAGTTCCTTGGTTGTTCGTCATTGATTTTGAAAAGTAATTGCATTTTAATTTCCACGCATTATTTGAGAAAAGTACTTACAAGCCTTGGCCATAACTAGGCATTGATGGACTTACGTATGTGTGCCTCGGCTTCGTCTCGGCCCACATTTATACGTTCGTCCATTAATGCCTCTTTTGCTGGCCGCTGCAGTAATGTACTATTTTCCTAGCCCTATTCTCCAATATTGCTTAACTATCCTTTTTAACAAAGAAGTCAACACCCTTAGCCTCAAGACTGCATTCGTACATTAATAGATCCCAAGTGTTTGAACCCCGCAGAGGTGGTCGAGTGAACCAGCCCGTGATGAATGCTCGAGCTAAGTTAGTGTGGAGGCGGCGCCTTTAGCATGGGGTTCATTATACGTAGTACTACGCTTTTAGGCTGTGAGCAGACTTATTAGTAGGTGAAGCCTCAACGATTGTTGACGCATCAGGTGATTTAGAAATGCGTGCGTCCCTTTTTTTTAGGTAAATCGTTGCGCCACACTATGAAGTTCTCCTGTATCGTGGATGCGTTTACAAACATATTAACTAACATACAAAAAGAGCCAGACCCGGAACAGATATCTGTAGGCTATACAAATATTTGTTCCGCCCCGCCGTCTCAGTATGTCTCGCGCTCCACCACTTCTATACATTTTGTATGAAATATTAAAGAAGTGGCACCGCGCCCGCGCTGCGCCCGCGCTGCGCCCGCGCTGCGCCCGCGCCTCACCTCCGCTCGACGCCTCTTGTATTTGTCCCGCGCCTAAGGCTTTTGACAGATTGCGACTGAGATGCGAATGAGAACTTTCAAATTATCCGAAGTCAAAAGCCCATGTTTCATTTTTACGAATCTGTCACTAAAAGTAGCACGAACACAAAAGGTAATATTTCCGCCATCTTCAAAACATTCGATATAAGTGGTCCAATTCTATTTATCGCAGTCGCAAACTGTCAAAAAAACCTCTTATTTCCCTACATTTAACAGATTGCGACCTAAGTCGCAATGAGCGTATGCGAAATGGGCGAATGTGAAAGTTGCTCAAATGTTAATTTAATAATAAGTCCTGGTGACACAAATATCACCATTTTTTTGAGAAACTCGCTCTTAGTCTCATGTTCCAAATACAATAATTTTATCACCATTTCACTATCGGTCGTCTGCACACTAAAGTTCATTGCCAAGATAAAATAAATGACAAAAAATACATAGATAAGAAAGTTTGTTGACTTGCTAATGTGCAGCCTGTAGGCTACGATTGCTAAGGATGAGTAACTTCATTTTTTAATATAAAAGCCGTTGACCGAAGAATTTGATGAGAGCTTTACTTTGTTCGAACTTGTTTGAACGTGTTCTAGAGATACAATTATTAGGCTTATTAGTTTTTTATTTTTTTTTAACGATGGGCAATCATCAAATGACTCTTTCCACTGTGTGCGGAGCGGAAAGGAGTGTCAGACTCTAACTGAATAAAAACCATCCATGTTCCTCCAAATGTCCTTTGCGTTCCAAGGCTGCGGTGACTCCTTCGAACGAATTCCGCACAAAATGAATTGGTAACCTCTTTATCGTTCTCCTGCGCAAATATTCATTACTGACAACTAGCAGAAGACACAGGTCATTTTATAGATAAGACATCTGCGGTGAAGCAGTCGACCGTCTCGGATACCATGGCCTGTCTGGCAGTAGGAGCGCTGGTCGGTTAGCACGGCACGCCAGCATTAATGACATCATCCGTCGGGCTCTTCTCACCGCCGCCGGGGTGCCAGCTGTTTTACCTAACCTAATGGCTTGGCACGCGACGATGGGAAGAGGCCAGATGGGATGACAATAATGCCTTGGAAGGTGGGTAGGCCTTTGGTGTGGGATGCAACATGTGTCGACACCCTTGCGCCATCCCATATTCTTAGCACAGCGGGCTGCGCTGTGGCGGCTGCTGCAGGTGCAGAAAATCTCAAACGGTGCAAATATAACAACCTTATTGGGAGTTATATATTTGAGCCGTTTGGGGTTGAAAAATTAGGCCCGTGGGGTCCGAGTGCTCACCGAGTCTTTCGGGACATCAGCATTGTCGACTGTTCACGTGACCAGAGGGCTGGGCTTTTCTTTGGCCAAAGAATCAGAATTGCTATTCAACGCGGCAATGCTGCCAGTGTTCTGGGCACTTTTGTCATTGACAGCGATGTGGATGAATTTGTTGATGCCCAATGATTTATTTTGTTTTTAAAAACGTTTTTACATTATTTCGCGATTATTAGTCTAGTTATTATTTAGTTCATCATCATCATCATCATATCAGCCGAAAGACGTCCACTGCTGGACATAGGCCTCCCCCAAGCGTCGCCACAACAACCGGTCCTGTGTGGTTGTGTGTGTGTGAGTTATTACTTTAGGTTATTTGAATAATATGTATGTGTGAAAATTAACATTTTAAGAAATTCTACCCGGCACAAGTCTTTTATCATATTGAAAATTGCATAAAATTAAAAAGTAACTGTCTGCATACATGACAACCTTGCGTGGGACGTCGCTTAGTCCATTGGACCGCGTTACCTACGTCGCGGGCTCATTCATACATTATGACGTAACACCGTGTAATCTGTTCATACGCAGTGCCCAGTGATCGATGATGTTGCGTAATAAATTTCGGCTTCTATAGGTGACTTTAATTCACTGGTAATATTTTGGGGGAAGTGAAAACACTTGAAGATGAACTCAAACTCTTCCTAACTTCATACTAGGTCTTTACCTATGAAATTGCCGTTCTGCAGTACTGGCCATTTCATATCAAAATAATTTTTGTTTGGCTAAGAATTCTAATTTCAAATTAATTTTATTTTAAAAACATGGTTTTTTTTCCAAAACTAGTCATTTGTTTATTGATTAGTATTACATTTTCATCGCATTTCAATCTTTTTCGTCATCATGGATACGTTAAAAATTCGAGTAATTATGGATTATGAGTACCGTCGTGGCAGCAACGCGGCACAAGCGGCACGCAACATCAACGACGTTTACGGAGCTAACACTACAAACCAACGCACCACCTGTTATTGGTTTACTCGCTTCCGTTCTGGAAATTTCGACCTGAAAAATGAACCTCGCGGTCGTCCGAAGACTTTGGTCGACAATGACGAATTAAAGGCGATTGTGGAAGCTGATGATACACAATCTACGGCTGAATTAGCAGCAGCTTTCGACGTTAGCGTCAAAACAATATTGGTCCATTTGCGTCAAATTGGCAAGGTAAAAAAGCTTGACAAATGGGTGCCCCACGAACTCAATGATCGCCAGCGCGAAGTACGCGTCGAGACGTGCCTTGCACTGCTCAACAGACACACAAATGAAGGAATTTTGAACCGCATTGTTACCTGCGATGAAAAATGGATTCTGTTTAATAACCGCAAGCGCTCAGCAAGTTGGTTGGATCCTGGTTCAGCACCTAAACAACCCCTAAACGAAAACTTACCCCTTGAAAAGTGATGGTCACTGTTTGGTGGTCTAGCGCCGGTGTGATTCATCACAGCTTCTTACCAAACGGGGTGAGCATTACTGCAGATGTGTACTGTGAAGAACTGAACACAATGATGGAGAAGCTGGCACATCTCCAACCAGCATTGGTCAATCGCTCGTCTCCGCTGCTCCTGCACGACAACGCGCGACCTCATACTGCACAGCAGACGGTCTCCAAGTTGCAAGAACTGGGGTTGGAAGCTCTCCGTCATCCGCCCTACTCACCAGACCTTGCGCCTACAGACTACTACTTTTTCCAGAATTTGGATAACTTCTTGGCGGGAAAAAATTCAATACCCGAGAGGCAGTACAAAATGCCTGTGAAGAATTTGTTGCCTCCCGTCCAGCTGATTTCTTTAAGAAGGGCATCAATAAACTGCCACTGCGTTGGCAAAGATGCATTGATTGCATGGGTGATTACTTCGATTAATACAAATATTTTTCATACAAAACGGCAATTTCATAGGTAAAGACCTATTATTTTGAATTGATTAATATTGTTTTTTGATTTATTTACATTTTTCTCACATAGTTACAGAAGTAACAAGAATAATGTATCCGCAATTTTTGTAATGCATAACATGATTTAAAAGAGTGTCCGTGGAGTTTCATGCACGTTCTTCTCCTCCATAAAGATGGAACTTTTGGGATGCATGAACGAGCCTCCTCGTGTAGCGTAGCGCAATTTGTTCCATCAGGCACTCAACTGAACCGAGCTCTCGGCGCATCCTGAACAGTCTCACCTAACATCTTATAAGACTGGCCAATCCTTCCTTTGCGGTTGTAGGGCTGACGCTCGCCTGTTTCGCGACCACCCTCCCACCGGAGTCCGGCGTCAAGCATGCTGCTGTGTTTCGTCGACGCGTGGGAGTACCAGTGCCTTAAGGCATCTTCTGGGTACGCTCGCTCCATCATAGACCTCATCCATCGCTTTGGAACTTGCAACTACCTTCATATTTTGAACTTTTGACTGACCAACTTTGGCTATCCAAAACTGCTGTAGGTAAATGGTTTATTTGAAATAAATGCTTCGAGTTTCAACTTAATCATTTACCTACAGCAGTTTTGAATTGCCACTGAGTATTATTTTAATGACCAATCACCATTTCGTACCTCAGACTGCCTTGACCAGCATTTATCACTCACGACCTGACGAATAAAACAGATTCGGATTAAAACATAAAAGGCACTTATATGCTTGGTAGATCGATCAATATCATGGCATTATGGACCCTCGTCAAACGTCACATAAATTTTACGTATTATGTATGTACTGCTGTGGAAAAATAATAACAGCGGCACGGGTTTTATTTCGAGGTTAACCGAAGCTTTCCGCGTTCGGACCGTGGATGGGTGACCAACTGTTACATACTGAGACTCCTCCATGTAGTTCTGGCTGTCATTTGAAGATCTTTGACAATTTTTAAGGATAGTCAGAAACTAGAAAATTTAACGCCATTCTTCCACAAGAATGGCGTTAAATTTTCTAGTTTCTGACTATCCACAAAAAAGGTAACACAATACCCACGTATTGTGTTACCTTTTTTATGGATGTGAAATCATCAAATGACTTCTTCCGCTCCAGGTTGAGCGGGACTGTCAGAATCTTACTGACTAAAACCCATCCGTGTTCCTCCCAATGCCCTTTGCGTTCCAGGGTAGCGGTGACTTTTTCGAACAAATTGATGTCGCGGGTTCGATTCCCGCACGGATGAAATATTTGTATTGCCTGCAGATAGTTGTTCCAGGTCTGGCTGTTTGTGTATGTGAGATTGTATGTTTGTACCGCACCCACGATACAGGAGAAATTCCTGAACAGGGTCAACGTTTAAAAAAGATAAAAAAGCCGCTACTGCGTTACTTGCCCTGTTACTGGGTTGTGGACGACAGATAGGCAATAGCTCCATGTAAAATATTGGTAGTCAGCTGCATCCAGTTGGACTGGAAGCGGAGCCCAATCTACCCATAACGTAACATATTTTGCAAGGACCTCCTCTAGGTAACTACTAAAATCAAACTGATTATTTTACATCCCACTTGCAACAATCAAATATTGAAATAATATTTGTATGATTCTGAACTGGGTCCTTACACAAATCACAGTTGAATAAGATCTCTAGTTTAGTAAATGTCAAGATATTTAACATTTATGTAATACAAGCTTCTGCTTCGGCATCGCCCACGTGAAAGTCCAAGGGAAGATTCTCCCGGGATAAACAGTATCCTGAATCCAGGAATTGATCTACCCGTATGACAAGTTTCGTGTAATTTCGTTCAGCCGAACAGACAGACAGACAGTTACTTTGACATTTATAATAATAAGTATGGATAACCTCACACATTTTCCTAATGTACATAAAATAAGGGTATCCACCCACTGCGTCGTAACGTGTGGGTCTCTACGGCGAACGGATTATGCAAAAATCGGAATGTTTGTTTACATTGGGATCTCGTATTTCAATTTTCACGCTCTTTATCCTTGACACGTCATAACTTTGTGTCTGCTATAAATATGTATTGAGATTGAGTGGTGGAAAAGCTGGCTTAAGTTCAGTGGAAATAAACTGGGATTTTGTAAACGATAGGTGTATAATATATCGTTTTAGAATATAGGTGTGATTGATTTGAAGGTTTTAAATAATATTTTTTAAAGATTGCGATAAATATTCACTAACTGCTGCTTCGTCTGCGTCAAAGTTGAAAATTATCCCAAGAGAGGATAAATTCTCGTAATAAAAGTATCCTATATCGTAATCCAGGACATGGCCAACGACGTGTGCCAAGTTCCATCCAATTCCGTTAAGACGTGAAGAGGTAACAAACAGTAAAGTACATTGACCTTTCCCTAATATCCCTGCGTAGATACACGAACAATAAATTATGAACCGTTTTTCATTTCTAGTAAACGTAAAGGATCACGATAGAAGTCGATTCATGACAGCTTTATGTATTTTATTTCTGTTTTTGATATTTAAAAAGTCAATAAATGTATGTGGGACAATGTAAAATTGCATATTTATCTGGCGCATAATATGCAAGTGAAGCAATATAAAGATTTTTTAACAGGAGTCAATAAAAATCTTCTTAAAAGCAATGAAAACTAACACTTGGTGTGTGTTGTACTATTTTACCGACAAAGCGTGCTTGCCAGCTAGTTCATTTTTTTGGTAGATCATGGAAAAGTACTTCTTCTACCAGTTAAATATTTTCACTAAAAATTGTGGTTGGAAGATCCTGCATTGACGTCGACAATAGTCACTTTCTCATCTATAATATTAGTATGTAATGATGGATATTCAGTTGTTTTAAATCATCATCATCATATTATATCAGCCGAAAGACGTCCATTGCTGGACATAGGCCTCTCCAACTGTCACCACAACAACTGGTCCTATGCGTCTCGCATCCATCGGCTACCCGCGATCGTTCCACCTTGTGGGAGGCCTTCCAACGCGGCGCCTTCCGGTACGCGGTCGCCACTCCAGAACTTTTCGGCCCTATCGACCATCGGTTTTACGAGCAATTTGCCCACTGCCACTTCACTTTGGCGATCCTTCTGGGTATAACCTTATCTATACATATAATAAAACTGTAGAAGAGGTCAATTCTGTACATTGAATATATATGACGGGGAACGGGCCCCCTTGCTATTTTTAAAAACGGTGACGTCAGCAATGCTGACGTCACTATTTCCATATCATCATGGTGCTGGTGGTGGTTACTCATATCGGAAATGAAATACTTGTTTTCAGTATCAACTTATATTCTCGCTGGTGGATAGCACACAAATGGCACACAATAAATAATCGTCAACAACAAAGAATGACTCACTATATTACGGAGCTCCGCACTGTCCGACGGCTCGACTTAGAATGAATTGTGAACGGTCGGGCGTTCGTATTTATACCCTTCGGTTAACGTCGTTACAAATCTATCGACTCATGTTTTCTTTATGGTTCGTTTTTAAATTCTTGATTTAATTTTACAAATCATAAAATGAATTTAGAAGTACAAATTAATTAGTTTAATAATTTCTAGTAATCAACTAAAAAAGTTAATTAAATAATCGTTTGAGTGACTTTTACCAACTTCAAATAAGCAATCACACAGTATTTGAACTTAGAATAATCAAACTGACGCTCGATTACGCCTTTCCGCCGGCATTCATATTGATTTATTCGACGCTTGATTAAGCCTTCGCGCCGATACGGCCATTCTGACAGGCGGTGCGCGCTCTGCACCAGCCTGAATGTAGCTCTTGATAGTTTTAGTCAAAGTCAAAACGTTCATTTATATTAGGCCATGAAACGGTACTTTTGAACGTTATCATTTCCATTTAAAATAATACAAAGTGACTCTACCGTCCGTTCACAAAGGTAGATTCTATGGAGAAGAACGGACAAGAAACTCCATAGTTACTCTTTTCAAATAAATGTTTTACAATATTTATTGCGGGTCTCAAACCACGGATTTTCACGGATTAACGGAAACCAATCTCAAAGAGATTAGTATCCGACATCCGTAGTCAACCAATGTTGCACTATGGTTTAAATGTTAGGAGGGTCTTGTAGGTTTCTCGGAGGGTCTCGCAGATTTCTCGGAGAGTCTCGTAGATTTCTCCGAGGGTCTCGTAGATTTCTCGGAGGGTCTCGTAGATTTCTCGGAGGGTCTCGTAGATTTCTCGGAAGGTCTCGTAGATTTAGTCTTCTAATCTGAAACAAGTTATGGTATTTCTTTGAGATTGGTACCTGTAGGCAAATGTTGAACTATGGTTTAAAGATTAGGAGGGTTTCGTAGATTTCTCAGAGGGTCTCGGAGGGTCTCGGAGGGTCTCGGAGGGTCTCGAAGATTTCTCGGAGGGTCTCGTAGATTTCTCGGAGGGTCTCGTAGATTTCTCGGAGGTTCTCGTAGATTTCTCGGAGGGTCTCGTAGATTTCTCGGAGGGTCTCGTAGATTTGGGAAGATGAACAAGGTCGATGCTGTGCTATACACAGAGGCTCTAAATGGTAAAGGATAAGGAGTCATTATTTCTTTATAAAAGCACTTTGTTACTCGCCTTTTGTTGTGGATGTGTGTTTTCTGTATTTGAGTTTTTGTGTTTGCTGCTCTTGCCTTTGTTTGTGAGGTGGGAGGCACTGGTTGTGTTGCCCCAGCTGGCATTGCAGGTTGTTCATCTTCAGCTGCCGATACGGTTGCCTGATCACCTGGTTTTAGGAGCTGCAGCTGATAATGCGCAACCTTTCGTGGTCATCCTCTTTGGAAAGGATGAATCTTTTGGCTGATTAAATCGGTGTCTATCTTGATTCGCAGATGGGGCCATTTTTTGTTGAGCAAGTTGAGTCAGGGCTTCCATATCCACTGTTTGGTCATCAATATTAACGAGACTCAGGAGTTCTGGAGGCACACAATGTTTTCGCCAGGTCTTCTTATTCGTGTGGGTAGTAAGGTCTAACGACCCCACACACCCTAGTGTACGAGTTTCTAAACCGCCTCAAGGGCCTCTGACATGGTTTGACGACCGCCATTTTCGCCAGGTGATGAGAGTGAGTGGAGCTATTCCAGTCACACGCTGTGAAGTACAATTTAAAGCCAACTGCAGTTCTTCGAGATCACTGCCACTGTTCGGCTGACTCCTGGCGTAATATAATGGATGTTCATTCCAAATCGATCACAGTAGTTTTTGAATCCCCCCCAGGAACTCTCTTCTTCCATCAACGATGATTTAGGCCGGTGTACCCAAGAGGTGCACAAGGCGATGCAGAGCAGCGAGAGTGCATTGAGGGCGTTTGTTGTCGGCGTTTGTTGTCGGCGTAATAGAACATCACATACTTCATGAAATCATCAATCGTGACAATGACTTATTGATGTTCATTTCCCAGTTTACCTTTAAGGTACTCCACCTCAAAATCGTAATTTTGCAGGAAAGCCCACCAGCGGAGAATCTTTGGGAGGAGGTCCTTTTTGTGTTTCGACGCCTTAAGTGCATCACAGTCCGTTATGACCGTGAACCTTCGTCCGTAGAGGTATTGTTGGAAGTGTTTTATGGCGCGAACCACTGCTAGAGTCGTCAAGTTCGTATGAGTGGTACTGAATTTCTGCTGCAGTTGTTCTCATACTCATGAAAGCCACAGCTCGTAGTTTTTCATCAATAATTCGGAAAAGTACTGCGCCAAAACCAAGACTACTGGCATCAGTGTACAATTGTATGGGTACTGCCTCTTGAAACAATGTCAGAACAAGAGTCGATATTTAAGCATTGTATTGAAGTACTTCTTACATCTTCATGTTTCACCCTATTCCCATTTTGCACCTTGTTTTGTTAATTCGTACAGAGGCACCATTATATGGGAAGTTTGGGATGTATTTTCTGAAGTCATCAGCTAAACCGTTGAACTGCCTTACTTGTTTTTGACAGTTTTTTTTTTTTGGAACTGGTGCCTTGACGAGAGCTTCCACCTTCCTAGAACTTGGTTGCACTTGTCCATCTGAGACATTGTTTCCCAGATATTCGATGGTTTACTTGAAGAAGCTTGATAGAATAGCCAGCTTGCTATAGTGCCATCAGAATGCGTTCAAGGTGTAACAATCCTTCAGCAAAATTTGTACAATTGCTTAGTACATACTGTGCAAGCATTGCTCAATCCGAATGGAACCGTGATGTACTAATAAGAGTCCGTCTGATTGACCCTTCTGCAATTGGTATTTGTTGAAACCGGCTGCCATGTCCAAGCATATATAGAAATGTCCGTCGCATGGTTTGTTTTCCTGTAGATTGCACAGCTCTGGGATGATTTGTTCTGGTTGTGGTTGCTTTTGCGTTGAGCAGCTCTATTCGCAAACAAATCGCGATTCCTCCGTGCCTCGAAAAGCACGTCAAGCCGTTGGTCCCGGCCGTCCTTTGTAGATCTTTGGCAGTCGTTACGGATTGTCAGAAGCCAGAAAATTTGACACCAGTCTTGCCAAGAAATACCGTGTTACCCAGTTAATGAATTGTGGAGGTCTGGTAGGCAGCCGCTCCACGTAAAATACTGGTATTTAGAGATTCAGCTAAAGGTCTGACTGGGAGCCGACCCCTATATATTTGCCCGTTGTCCAGGTTATCCTTTATCACTCTTTTCCAAAGAACCCAAGCACGTGACAAGAACAGCAATGTCCATTGAAGAGTCGTAAATATGTCCTCGGAGCCTGAATGTCTGTTTTCAGGCTCAAGCGTGGTTTTCAGGTTGTTGCGTAGTTCTTCCCATGAAGACGTAACTGCATCATCCAGTCGTCAACCCACATCCTGGCACGTCCTTTGTAAGCGGCGTTTTTTTTATACGAACGTCGAAATCGTTCAATTTAAATTGGTCCACAGCCTTGTCTATATGCTGACATCATTCACGTACGCCAACATTGGTATCAGGATCATTATGATGGCAGTTAGACACCCTTAATTCTGATTTTAGATTCTGCTGATGGTGCACATAGATGTTCAGACATTTTCTGCATCCTTTCATCACCACAACCCGTCGAAGGATCACGAACCGGGGCGTGAATCATCTCATAATGGGTTTGAGATGGATACCCAACGAAGTGGTTCATCAGAATTGGTTCTATTTGTTGAGCAGGAACAGTTTCAGGTTGGTCAGCTGGTGATCGAGTTGATGAGGAGGTGGTTTGGATGGGATTCTGATCCAATCCCACTTCTGATGACGGGGAACGGGCCCCCTTGCTATTTTTAAAAACGGTGACGTCAGCAATGCTGACGTCACTATTTCCATATCATCATGGTGCTGGTGGTGGTTACTCATATCGGAAATGAAATACTTGTTTTCAGTATCAACTTATATTCTCGCTGGTGGATAGCACACAAATGGCACACAATAAATAATCGTCAACAACAAAGAATGACTCACTATATTACGGAGCTCCGCACTGTCCGACGGCTCGACTTAGAATGAATTGTGAACGGTCGGGCGTTCGTATTTATACCCTTCGGTTAACGTCGTTACAAATCTATCGACTCATGTTTTCTTTATGGTTCGTTTTTAAATTCTTGATTTAATTTTACAAATCATAAAATGAATTTAGAAGTACAAATTAATTAGTTTAATAATTTCTAGTAATCAACTAAAAAAGTTAATTAAATAATCGTTTGAGTGACTTTTACCAACTTCAAATAAGCAATCACACAGTATTTGAACTTAGAATAATCAAACTGACGCTCGATTACGCCTTTCCGCCGGCATTCATATTGATTTATTCGACGCTTGATTAAGCCTTCGCGCCGATATATATAAAAAAAAAATACTCCGAGGGTGCTTCATACAAGCAGTAGAAGAAGAAAATATGTTTTTTTTTGTCTGTCTGTCTGTTGTTCGTCTTTCACGCCAAAACCACTGGACGGATTTTGATGAAACTTTTTTTGTTGTGTAGCTATCAGTCCTCGCTAACATATAGGCTATAATTTATTTTGAAGTTCTGAATACAAGACGTGGAACCTTAGCAGCCCGGCTAATCTATAAGAGATATTAATATACCGCTTTAGGAATAATTGGTCAACATGATGAGTAGGTACTGTCTGTCGACATAAAAAAAATGAAGGTCTGGAGCACCTGATGTGGAACCCTTTCAGGGAGCTAAGCTATCGGCTATTTTAATCAATTATCAACAGATCTCATAGTCCGTTGGTTTAAAGCCTGCCTCTCGAAAGACTAGGTGTGGGTTCGAATCCCACAAGTTGTAATTATTTTTTAATTATTTTTATCTTATTCATTTCCTTACTTTTTTATCAAACCTAATATTTTCAAATATTAATAATATGTTATTGCTGTATTTTGCATATCTTTTTAGCAAGACAAGCAGAACCTATTATATTTTCTGTTTATATGTATTCTGTTTTGTTTGCATCACGTTAAAAAATACAAAACTAATGTAGATAACATTCACATAAACCTGATAGGATTGTGGCAATCTAGAAGAAATCAACTTATTATCTACATGCAATGCCATCTGTTGAGCGAAACTGTACTTACCATCAACAGCACGAGAATTACACCAAAAAGTATTTTTTAGATATAGATTCTTTTGATACTTACCAGGCGTTACGCATTTGATGCAAAAAAAAAAATTGCTCCACTGACTTTGTTTTTATTTTTTTTACTTTTGATAGGAACGCGTTTGACCACTATCTCACCTGATGGCAAACGATGATGTGATCGAAGATGGAGCACGCTTGCCTATAAGTAACCTACTCACTCTTGATGAGACTCCCAGGCTGTAACTATCAGGAAACACGGACTCTGTCAGGGAATTCCACACCATGTGTTTCCAAAACGTTTTTTTCATGTGGGTGTGAGGTCCACCGTGTACCGGTGGCGTACCGCCGTACGTCTTGTGGTCCGATGATGGAACGAGCTTGGCGGAATTAAACTATGCAATTCCGTCGCACACTCCCCAAAATGCCAACCGACAGGCCAAAAACTCGGCTTCGATGCTCAAGACTTTGGAGCTTCGACTCGGTGAGCCTTTCACCTCTTGGATTTCTTTCCCAGGATCTCCCTCATTCCTAATTATTTTCTGTTTATTTTGAAACAAAACTGTTCAATTCCCAGTCAGCTGGTGGTTCGTCGTGACCAGCCTAGGGCCAGAAATTACCAGTAGCGGGTTTCTCCAGAGCTTCAAGGGGAACTGTGGATCCCTAGGCAATGACGCCACAGAAGAACTCGCGAAGATAGGTTTCGAGATGGTAGTGCTGGACCCGTACCCGCTCCTCCTTCTTTCTTTCTTTCTCACAGTTTCGTGCATGAATTTGCCAGAGATCAACTGAACTTCATTACAACAAATGGTCACGGGTTACAGATTGCAGTGAAAAATGGCAATGACAAGTCTATAAACGTGACTAACTAAATGACTTCTCAGCTTAAGTAAAAATTACCTCCGTAATAATAGGGATTATTAATACGGATCATTGCCCTTAATTTTTTTAACTTATGCACCACAGACAACCCAATTTGCGGAGGTTGTTTCGACACCGAGGAATCAGTCGGTTACGTTATCCGACGTGAAAAAATCCTCGGTACGGTGAGGTGCGGGTTTCAAATCAAATCGTTTATTGCAATCCATAATGTACATTATACAGGTGGTAAATATAGGTTTGTGAGTGCTAAGTGATTGAGCTGACTTTAATCTCAGATTATCACTCCCTTGCGGCTTGAGCATTATCGGTCGTCTCTCCGCTCAACCTGTGACGCACACTGGTGGGTTTTGTACATTTGGGCGGAGCTAGGCTTGCAAACTTAGCCAGGACAACGGAGTCTCTACTCTACTCTATCCGTTGTGGGTTTTTTTTATGGATGGGAAATCATCAAATGACTTCTTCTGCTCCGGGTGGAGCGGAAGAGAGTGTCAAACTCTTACTGACTAAAACACATCCATATTCCTCCTTATGCCTTTTACGTTCCAGGGCCGTGGTGACTTTTCTAACAAATTCCGCAACACTGGCTACGACGCTTCGTCGACCCGGGCCTGGTAGTGTTCGGACAGTGGGCCAACCTACGCTCGCCATCCGCGGGCCCGCGCTTAGGGTGGCTGGGAATTGCCCTGCGACTCCAAGCGCAACGCCCCGGTTGTCTTTTTCTGTTGCGGCGGCTGAGGGGGTCTACTCTCTTAAGCCCGAAGTCTGTAGTTTCGGTCTTAGTGTTGGGCGTTTTCTACTCCGTATCACCTACGGACTTACGATTAGTCTCGAACTAGGAATAACTGTCAAATCGTGGTGTCATTCATTCTTATTTCTTCTCCGGACCATGGAGTGAACCAGGACGCCGCAGCCGATCGCATCGACGAGGACACGGTGATGCTCCGCCCAAGCAGCAGACCTCCACCGTATACTCCACCATGTCCTCTGCGAAGACTTATCTTCTAATAGTTTCGGCATGACCATTAATCAAGCTCAGGGACAAACTATAATGTGTTGGTGTGGATCTGCGGAAGTCCTGTATCTCGCACGGTCAGGCTGTATGTCGCTTTGTCGCAAGTAAGCAGTGCGCAAAGCCTGTTTATACGTACTGATGAATATCACATAACAAGTAATATTGTTTACGAAGAAATTTTTTAAGTGTTTAATATTCGTTCTTTCTTCGTAATTTTGTAAATCATGTCTTAATCATGATGAGTACCTACATACATTTAGTGAGTTTGTGTACTTAATATCTTCCTAAATACGAAATGCACGCGCGAACGAAGTCGCGGGCACAGCTAGTTTTAAATAATAATTAAAAATTCCATACAATCAGAGCAATGACCCAACAAGACCGACATCGCACCATAAGTTATACAATAACATTTAATCTTCTAAAATTGCAAACAAGCACTCAGAAGTTAGAGCTAATTCAAAATACACCCCATTATTGTCAATCAACATTCCTTACGCCCCGATGTGTGCCTACCCTCATCTACAAGGCCAAACACTGGGTGCTACTGCTTAATTAAATTTTAATTATTCCAACGCAAATGTTGATTTTTGGTGTGGTTTTTGCAAACACATGAAAGTGCTTTGCGGCCGCATATAATGGTAACTTTTATTTAATTAGTCTACACACATAGTCTGGAACCACCTTTACACCTTAGAAAGCAGTTTAATTATGAAAAAGTTTCCAAGAAGGTGGTTTCATTCACTATGTCAAGTTTGAACACGGAAAATGGTGGGCTGTTTGAAGAACATATTATGTAACGTTATCCAACCCTTTTGAAATTTTAGCTCGTTGCTTCTAGACACACGGCAGTTTGTCAGCCAAGTTCGCATACCAAGAAGGTGACACACTAGCCGTGGATGTAAATATTTCACAAACCATTTCGGCCCATTTTCGAACCCTGTAACTTAAAATCACTTGCAATTCGAAACTTATCAAGTCGGACTATTGTATTAGAGAACTTAAAATGTTCTATTAAAGCTTAAACTAAAGAAGGTTGTGCACGACAAAAGCTATGATTCAAGGAACTTCAAAAGGAATTGGTAAACAGTTACATGTATAATCCGTGGTGCTTGGCAACTGGGCTTAACCCAGTTGTATATGTCCCTTTGTGCCTATT
The DNA here is from genome assembly GCA_947386135.1 of Melanchra persicariae. Lineage (NCBI taxonomy): Eukaryota > Metazoa > Arthropoda > Insecta > Lepidoptera > Noctuidae > Melanchra > Melanchra persicariae. Next base: position 7,496,015 of record OX376652.1, on the reverse strand, counting down.
TGGCCTAGCTCTGTTCTGTCTCCTGCTTAATAAGGAGTGAAGTGGAAATTATATTTCTGTTTTTCCTACTCCTCCGCTGTTATTTTCTGATTAATTTCGTTGCAGGATCCAAGACAGTTGAATCATTTCTCTGGGACTCGTCGAGCTTTATTGACTCGGCGTTTTTTCTGGTGTTTGCCAATGTTGATTCTGGCTTTCAGAAGTTCCAGTGGCTTGGGAATGTGGTGTGGCGGGCTTGCCCCAAAAAATAAAAACAGTTACACCGCATTTCTTTTATAAGCGAAGACGTTACAGCGAGCTTGGCATTTTTTCACATTTATATTTTTGATGGGATTATATAATACTCGCAATTGTATAAACACTTCTTTTTGCAACCCTTGTTCGCTGGCTGTATCCTTACTACAGCGAAAGTAAATCTGCTGTATTTCAGGGTGTTACATAAGCGACGCAACTGCCAGATTTTTCAGAAAGCCTTCAGTACGTGGAAGCTTGCATGGTCGTGTGCTAGCCTTGACCGATGCCCGTTGAGGTGGAACAGGCCTTGTATGGATTTCGTAGAATCAAAGACAAGTATGCAAATTCAATTCATACGAGGACTTTCCTGCTTCATAATCTGCCTTTTTCTAAAATTGGGCTGAGATAATCTAAAAATAATAAATGTACAACCAAAAAAAGAGAGAGCGTACCCGGCTGATATTGTCAAATCTATATGTCACCGGATTTTTTTTTGATATATTACGAAAAAATCGTTTTGTACTCAATAAATCCCATCCAAATTCAATAGTTTTTTTCCGTGTCTTATTAAGGAAAAATTGTTTACTATTTCACGAGATATTTTACAATCTTACCGCGGCGTTTGCAATTTTCCGGTGACATAGATTTGACAATATCAGCCTATTGGGCACGCTCTCTTTTTGGTTGCACATTTATTATTTTTTGGTTATCTCAGCCTAATTTTAGAATCATAGAAAAACATAACATTAAATACCTACTTAGATTTGATGACAAATTATGCTATAAATCATATCAGTCAACTTTTTAGTAAATTTTTGCTTGTACATTTATTATTAAAAAAAAAAAATATGCGAGGAAAATTATAGAAATCGGCCAACAATGCTGTTTGGTAATTCAAATTATTACCAAACGAATATGTACTTAACAAAACAAACACACACTATAAACAGTACTAATGAAATATTACTGAACAGCTAATTAAAATGTTTCATGAGGCATCCGCTCAAGTTATGTAGCAATTAAATAAATTCGAGCTGTATTATTTATGTTGAATAGTAGAAAGAAACATTCGAAAACTTTTAATTGATGTTAGAACACGCGTTTCAATGTTTTATAAACTGTAGACCTTGAAACCAAGCTAACGTGCACAAGAAACTAGCTTTCCTCGTGGGTTTGCTCTCGTGGTCTTCTCCACATGAACAGTGCATTTTTTGGGATTAGAAGTAACTATGCAGTAAAGAATTATTATATAAAAAAGTGAATACCAAAAAAACATAGTAAATAAATCAATCAATATAATATATTGAACTCTTGCGTAACTGAGTGACTGACAGACAACGCACAGCCGAAACTACTGGCCGTGGAAAGCTGAAATTTGGCATGTAGGTTCCTTGGGGAGAATCGCTACTGGAACAGGAAAAAATGGGATATATGCGTACGAAGTCGCGGTTTATATACATATACAACGTGTAACAGAATAAACGCAATACCTCTTAAGACCGTTTACGCGGAACGGCTTGTCATCCAAACTTTCAAATCCTTGTTTTTCGTAATGAATGAACTGATTTTAATGAAACTTGGTATGCATACGCTAAATATCCAGGTCTAAATAGTAATCAGAAATCATTTCTGAAAAAGATTTCAGAGGGAGAGAGAGAGCGATTTTAAGTTTTCTATAGAAAGTGAAAAATCACTATATCCTTCCCCCTGAACTCTTTTTCAAAAATTGTTTTCTGATAACTATTTAGACCTGGATATCTAGCGTATGCATACCAAGTTTTATTAAAATCGGTTCATTAATTTCGAAAAACAAGGATTTGAAAGTTTGTATGAAAATCCGTACAGCGTAAAGGCTCTTAAGGGGTCACTGTACTCATCATTATGAACAACTTTAACCAACACTGAAATCGCGAAAAAAAAATTACTGCTCCATACATTTCTGTGCGCATAACTTGACAAAATGTACAGAACAGCTGATTTTTTTTTCCGCGATTTCTCATAGTAAAAGTTGTTCATAATGATGAGTAAAATGACCCCTTACTAGAGGTATTGCGTTTTCTTCTGTTACACGTATAAGCTGAGAAAACATGCATCAGGTTGGCGCAGAACGACCATCGCTCAGTATAATACTTGGGACTTGAGTGCGAAACAGAGCCACAGCGCTGGTTTTCAGTGATAGCCGGCGTTGACTAGTAGAAATCTCTACTATACATCTTCTCATTGCTCTCATGTGCCTGAAGACTTGTACTTGAAGACTTATTTCTGAAGACTACCCCAGGACATAGGCCTCCTGAGTGTCGCTATATCGCCCGGTCTAGTTCGTCACGAATCCTGCGGATTCCTATGGCTTTTACCAGGTCATTGGTCCAGCTTGTGGGAAGCTGGACCAAAAAAGCCAACCAACGTTGCTGTTTTTCACGTATGGTTAACGCTCCAGAATCTTATAGGCCCCATCGACCGTCTGTTCTGCGAGCAATGTGCCCTGTATACTGCCACTTAAGTTTGGCGTTTCTCTTGCAACATAGTAATTGTCAATAAGGTAAGTCACAATTTAATAATTTAGGGATGAAACGGTCTCCTTAAATATTTTTTTCATTCACTCCCACAAAAATTTCTTTCCACAACTGGTTTTCATTTACTAACATAACGAACTTTATTTTATTTGGAAGTAACTTATTTACAATATAATACTAATTTAACTAAAAAAAAAAAAGAGCAAAAATAAGCGTCGAGGAAATAACATTACTGTTTCTTATCTAATATTCATAATCGCATGTGCGACAAAGCCCTTTCATTCAGAATAAAAAAGAAGATTTAATTTTGATCTCATGGCATTCAAGTAAAATTTTACTTGATGACACATTGAAGTGTATATAACTACATATGGGTAGTTGATACTTAGTCCAAGATCGTCCGACCGCGCACCGTGTTGCTGTTCGCCTATTGCCAGAAGACGTACCAGAACAGAAGACGAAGAAAAATCCGTTGCATGAAGGCAACGACGACGTCATCTGGAAGCGACGCCGCGCGACTCTGGGAGCGAAACGCCGGGTCCGCGTGTCGCGCGGCAACCGTTGTCTAGGGCGCTGCCACTGACATATCACGGCGCCCCAGGCCCTCAGCGCGACTGCGCATTTTAAAATTTGACACATGTTGTCATCAGTTGACTTTTTACACGTATTTTTTTCATTGATTTTTTAGTTATTTAATTTATAATTTAATATAAGTGTTTTTACGTGTGCTCGTAATTTAAATGCTTAGTGGTAGCAGTGATGTGTTGCAAGTTAGCGCCAGTCAACCTTCAACATCACTAGATATCCTGGAGAGGTGTCCTCTGTGCACCCAGGCACGATTTTTTAAAGGTAAGCGGGGTCTGAATGTGCATATTGGGAAGGTGCACAAATCCCAAAATGCACTCACTTCAGACCCTGACATTCCATCTTCAGTGCCTACCACACCAGCTATATCCTCTGACCCGTTTTGGAAAACTCTTGCAAAATTCAAAAACTCTGTTCCTGTTCTAAAACGAGTTCCCCGCGGCGCTAGACCTCTAGTCGCGCAGAACCTAGCAGGGTGCGTTCGCCGTGCCGCCCGGGAGAACTCGCAAAGTGCCTGGGAACATCTTCTCACTTTCCCCTACAGAATTTTGCATGTAAATAAGAATTTGGCAACCAAAAAGACATTAACTGCACAAATTAAAGAAAACTGTAACGTTTCGGCTCTTAATTTGGAATCTAAATTATCGACACAGAGGTTTACCTCCTTAAGAGGTATTTCCCATCTGGTCGAATCTAAATTAGGGGAGGGTGACATTAGCGGAGCAGCCAGGATTTTGTTTAGTAGTGATGTGGTGGCTCCGTGTTCTCCAGATACTCTCGCAGCTCTGGAGAGCAAACATCCTGCCCCAGCGGATGGTCTTTCCTTTCCCGACCCCCCTGATTCGGATATTCACTCTCTCACCATTACAGGCCGAGATGTGATCACAGCCGTTTGCTCCTTCCGGAGTGGCTCTGCTGGCGGCCTCGACGCCCTAAGTCCCCAACACCTAAAGGACCTAATCTGTTCAAGCGCCGGGGAAGCTGGTGAGTTGCTTTTGAAGGAGCTCACGGCTCTGATTAACCTCATGCTCTCCGGCAAGGTAAACGAGACCGTCATCGACGTCTTGTACGGGGCCAACTTATGTGCCCTGCGCAAGAGGGATGGCGGTATTCGTCCCATTGCCGTGGGAACTACTTATCGTCGTACGGCAGCCAAGATTTGTTGTAAATTTTATGGTGAGATCGTTTCGGAAAAATTTCAGCCCCTGCAGTTGGGTTACGGTTCCAAAGGGGGCTGTGAGGCTGCTGTACACGCACTGTCGACCTACTTAAATTCTGGCAAAGGAGAGATCATCCTGAAGGTTGACATCAAAAACGCATTTAATTCTGTAAATAGGGACACCTTGCTGGCAGAAACTAAAAAAGAAATACCTCAAATTTTCAGTTTTCTTTGGCAATGCTATAGGCAACCATCTAAATTACTATATCGGAACAATCTTTTGGAATCTGCTGTTGGTTGCCAACAAGGTGATCCTCTCGGGCCAGTGATCTTTAGTTTAGCTATTCACCCAATTATTCGACAACTAAATTCTAAATTTAATGTTTGGTATCTTGATGACGGAACCCTTGGAGGCGATGTAAATTCGGTATTAAATGATCTTCAATTTTTAAAAAATCAACTTCACACCATAGGCCTTGATCTGAACTTATCCAAATGCGAATTATTTTTATCTGACAGTACTGACCAACAACTCACACTTTCAAAATTTAACGCAATAGCTCCTGAAATCAAAATTTTGGACAAAAACTCTCTTCGCCTTCTTGGGTCGCCAATCTTTGAAAATTCCTTTCCCAATTTTGTCGAAGAAAAAGTTCAAAATTTCAATGACGTTTCGGAAAGATTGTTCCAAATTAACATGCATTCGGCCATAACCATAATTCGTTACTGCTGTTTCGGCCCTAAATTAACATATTTCCTTCGAGCTTCCCATCTATGGAAGCACCCTCATCTTTTGGAAAAAATGGACCAAATTATCAAGGATACACTTTCTTCAATTTTAAATGTGGCCATGGACGACCGAGCTTGGGCTCAAGCTACCCTTCCCATCCGTATGGGAGGCCTTGGCGTTCGCAAAATTACCAGTATTAGTTTACCGGCTTTTATATCCTCGGTTCATGGCACTGATAAATTAATCAGGAATATCCTAGCTTCCACACTGATTAATTTTGATGTGCCGTGCTTCACCGAGGCTATGAATGCCTGGAGACTCGCTTGCCCGAATGAAAATCCACCCGACAACCCATCATACCAGAGGCGGTGGGATGAACCGCTCTGCAGAGAAATTCAGAAGAACCTAATTGCCACTTCTGCTACTTCTGCGGAGCGTGCGCGCCTGCTGGCTGTGGGTGAGTGGGAGTCGGGCCTCTGGCTTCACGCACTACCGTCGTCGAACATAGGCACCTTGTTAGACGATACGACTTTCCGCCTCGCTGCTTCCCTTCGCTTAGGCGCATCGTGTTGTTCCCCTCATCGCTGCCACTGTGGCGAAGCTGTCAACAGTCTCGGGCACCACGGCCTATCATGCAGGCGAAGTGCTGGTCGCATAGCGCGGCACGCTAACATCAACGACATTATCCGACGTGCTCTTGTTGCCGTCGGCGTTCCAGCCGTACTAGAACCCAGTGGCCTGGCACGCGACGATGGCAAGCGACCGGACGGTATGTCTTTATTTCCATGGAAGATGGGTAGGCCTTTAGTGTGGGACGCTACTTGTGTCGATACTCTTGCGCCATCCCATCTTCCTAGCTCGTCGTGCTGTGCTGGCGCTGCCGCTGCGGCTGCTGAGAACCTCAAACGGCGGAAATACAATAACCTAGTTGGCAATTATATTTTCGAGCCGTTTGGGGTTGAAACTCTTGGACCGTGGGGTCCGAGTGCTCATGCGTTATTTAAAGAACTTTGTAAACGCTTAGTTGACACTTCGCGTGACCCAAGGGCTGGCTTTTACTTCGGACAGAGGATAAGCATTGCCATACAACGTGGCAATGCCGCCAGTCTTTTGGGCTCACTTCCAGTCGACAGCGATACGGATGAATTTTTTGACGCCTTTTAGTTAGGAGTTTTCCTTTTGTATTTTATTTTAAGTGTACATAGTTAAATTCCACAACTTAATTTTCTTTGCAATAATTTTTCTTCCAAATAATATTGACAATAGACTTACAAATTAAGTGTTTTCTGATTGGCTAGAGTAAGTGGAATCTTATCTCTTGGGAGTTAGGGTTCATTTGGTCGGCATCAACGTCAACGTACGTACGCTTTTGAAATTGCGTGCAATCAATTTGATGTTAATAAATTATTTTGAGGATTGGGAATTCATTGATGTACTTAGGAATGAGCCATAGGTCGCTTGTAATAAAAGCATTTTTTTTTTAAACTTATTGTTCTTGCTCTTTGCTTTGCTTCCACTGTACTCCTCTGATTAATTTCGCTGCGGTGTCCATGATACGATAAATGTGAAAGTGTTTCTGTGTGTCTGTTTGCCACCTTTTCACGTCTTAAGGACTGAACAAAAACCAGAAAAAATATTTTTGGTTGTTCATAATAAAAAAAAAAATTTGAACTTCCCATACAAAATTGTCATCAACTGACCACAATTTGTATGGGAGACTCAATTTTTTTTATAGGAATTGACTATGGCTTTCTTGGGGAAAATTGTTCATTTACATGGGCAGAAGTGGTTCTTAAAGTTTGCGCACTGGAAAAAAATTACCCAGTATAATAAATTTGGCCTCGATCTTAGGAGGCTCTCGTTAGGCAGGTGGATCAAGGGCTTGTTTCAGAAAGCAGTACTTCTGGACACGGCTCGCATTGTTAGGAGGCTCCTCTCTCCGGAGCCCTGACCGCCGGTAGCTTGGACCCTGTTCCCGATACCGGAGGGCTACTATTTTTCATATTTTTTAATGTTTATTTTTTAAGAAATATTTAAAAATAATCTTTGTAAGCTATTATAACTATAACTACATTATTGTATTAGGGAACCCAGTGGTGATAGTTGTATGTGTTTTTTAAATAAATAATTTAAAAAAAATATTCAGCCGAAGCAGCTGGCAGTATCGCTAACTTTGCTACTAACGGCTTACTTAGGCCTATGTAACCTTAACTTTTTAAATCAAATAACCTCAAATAACCCCTTATTGTTGACATTACCGCCCACGAGATTTGGTTGAACTTTAATATTGTTCTCGTAATCTTATTTCAACTTTCTTAAGTTTAGGTTTACAATGTCAATTTAATTTTTCTGACCTTAGAAGTCATCCAACTCCGTGTCCCAGAAAGCACGATAAGCCGTTGGACCCGGCAGTCATTGGTAGAACTTTGGTAGTAACAGTGATTACGTTAGCCAGAAGCCTAAAAGACTGACAACTATTCTTACCAGTCTTAGTGTTGAGGGTATCTGGGTTATGAAGAGGGCCCTGATAGGTTGTCATCATTACCATCATATCAGCCGAAAGACGTCCACTGCTGGACATAGGCCTCCCCCAAGTGTCGCCACAACAACCGGTCCTGTGCGTCTCGCATCCATCGGCTACCCGCGACCCTCACCAGGTCATCCGTCCATCTTGTGGGAGGCCTGTGGACAGGTTGTCATTCTAAGTTAAATACAGTATTCATTCCGATTGGGCTACCAATCGGGCACCATAATATAGATAGAAAGAAAAAATAAAATTTATTTAGCATTACATGAAACACGCATGGTAAGTAGGTAGATACACAGAAATAAAAAAACAAAAACCGGCCAAGTGCGAGTCGGCCTCGCGCACGAAGGGTTCCGTACCATTTTAAATAAAAAACTAAGACTAAACTAAAAATAAGTTTATTGTATGGGAGCTCCACTTAAATATTTATTTTATTTTGTTTTTAGTGTTTTTGTTATAGCGGCAACAGAAATACATCATCTGTGAAATTTTCAACCGACTAGCTGTCACGGTTCATGAGATACAGCCTAGTGACAGACAGACAGACGGACGGACAGCGGAGTCTTAGTAAAATTGTCCCGTTTTAAACATTTAGGTACGGAACCCTAAAAAATAGTACCTATGACAAAAACTAGTGTGTGTCTCAAGGCTGCACTATACAATATACAGTTTCATCTGTAATATCGTAGTACAGTAAAGATCTGAAAAGGCTAGGCAGATGAAGGAGGGGTCATCGAACTTCAGACGTCACTTCTTTACAAAACTGATAGACCGAGATTCCAATGCTTTTGTTAAGTTTCAGTTCTAAATAATAGTGTCTTAAGTTGTCTTACAATTTGATATTAATTACTTTTCTGTTCATTTGGTCGCGGGTTCACAGACAAGCGACCTGTGAACTTATTTAATGTTTATAGATCTGTAACTTTAAGTTATACGAGTATTTGAGGTACTAAGAATTCAATAGAGATACAATATAATCGTCAGATGTAATAAGCTTACCTAGCATGCGTGGCAACCAATGCTTTCTGCTTCTCATGATCAACATCGAAGACAGCGACTGCTGTATAGACCTGCCCCAAGTGTTGCTATATCTACTGGTCAGAACTGATGGGGGCCTTAAATTCATTTGAGGTCACCACAGGATAGTCAGGTTATGCATTTGATAGCCTTAGCGAGCTAGATCTGCCAGTGGCCAAATCCTAAAAAAAAAAACAACGGTTTGCACTCCGGGAGTGCCGGCAGAAGTGAAAACTTAAACATAAACGTTGTGCATTTTTGAATATTTTGGAATGGTTAGGGAATAATTTCGCACGAATTGCTTTATGTATCAGTATAAAAGTACAAAAGACTATCATTTATGGGGTGAAATACAGTATTCATTTATTGTGCTGTCGTACACAAACATGACAATTTATATTACATACTCAGACCAACAAAAAAAGGTAGACGGCGCACTGCGAATATCAAAGATGAAGCCATCTTTTTATCTATGTGTGTCTCGAAGGGTTGCCATTTTTTATTTTTTTTCCCTATAACTTGGGAAATAATATTTTATATATTGTGCAAGTCAGCACAAGCAAGATATTGTTGAGTATGGTATTGTAACTTAGTTTTTTAGAAAGATCTATACCTAAAAAACAAATTTTGACATCACACATACCTACATTCAATTATGTAAACTAGTTAAGTTTTAGAAGGTTGTCGAAGCGTAACAAGCGTAAGTCATTATGTAAATTGTTTTAAAATAAAGTAGGTAATTACATTTTTAATCAACTTTAATAAATTAAAAAAAGACCACCATAACAAAATCACTGACTAAAGAAAAAGTAGGTAATATCAAGATGAAAAATAACAAACGAAACAATAACGTGTAAATGTTATGTTTAACATGCTTGCAAAATAAATATTATTTATCATGAACAAATAAGTCTTTTTCAACACATTTGCTCAAAAAAATGCATTTACGAAGACTATATATTATTCGAAAGTTAAATATAACGCACCACACAATGGACCGTGCGTTAAAATAGGTACTCTCACCTAAGTACATATTTTACCGCATATTCCGTTGAATAGCGCCGTACGTATCCTTTACAGTTTTTTTTTAAATTTTCTTATAGGAGTATAAATAAGTACGAGAATATAATATTAAGCTGAATGATTGAACCTACTTGGAAGTGCTTTTGCACAATACGTTTGTCTCAATTTAACACTAAAGAGAAAATGAGACGAAAGATGTAGTTCCATTTGCAAATTCGCGCTATTTTCATACTACAAACGTCAAAGATTGTTGCGACTTTCTGACTATCTAAAAACTAAAAGTTTTTTTCATTACCTATTGTACTGTTTTCTCGCAAATGTGTTGAAAAACTTCAAATCTAAAATATTTTATATATTAAAAAAAAAGGTATAATAGGAATATAACTCGAAGAAAGAAATCATATATATTTGTAAAACCGAATGGGGAAATATTTAATCGTATTATGGCAACCCTCACACTTTATGTCACTGCTTTCGTTTGTTGACGTTTTTGTTCCAAGTAACCTAAAATTCATAGTTAATTTATAATAAAAACGATGTTATTTCAAGTACTTACAAGTGAAAAGTGATTCCGTGAGACTTTTTATGTGATTTGCTACAAATTTTTACTACACAGGAAGGCATAATTATATTTTTCTATTAATGTTTTCTAGACGACGGCTCGTGAAGTACTAAGAGCGATGAGCATGGTTTTAGTGTACGTGTGTGGGTGAGCTTGTGTATTTACTTGAAGGAGCACGGTTTTGTGGCTTCACTTTTGATGTTTGCGGTGCACTGTCTACCTTTTTTTGTTGGTCTGAGATTACATATTACATATTACACTATCCGTCTTACGAATTTTCGATCAGGTCACGTGTTCTGACGGTCACGTGTCCTGACGCGTGTTTAACATTTTTTACCCATCCCAAAAAGTGCACAAAGCCGCTAAAGAAGTTTCCACTTAAAAAAAAAACATCGACTGGTCCCGTGCGTCTCACATTCAATGGATTCCTATAGCCTGTACCAGGTCATCGGACTTCTACCTTGTGGGATGTCTTCTATCATTTATGTTCTGCAAGCAATGTGCCTGCCTGCTGTCACTTGAGTTGTCGATTCTTCGAGATACGTCGGAAAGTGATCTGATTATGATAATTATTTCACAATTAAAAAGCAAAACTATCGATATTTTTGAAATGAAAACTTCTTTAGCGGTGTTGTGCACTTTTTGGGATGGATAAAAAATGTTAAACTCGCGTCAGGACACGTGACCGTCAGGACACGTGACTTGATCGAAAATTCATAAGACTGTAGATGTAGTATATAAATTGTCATGTTTGTGTACGATAGCGCAATAAATGAATATTGTATTTAACAACGTAAATTATAGTACTTTCATACTAAGTAAAGCAATTCGTGCGAAATTATTCCCTAACCATTCCAAAATATTCAAAAATGAACACCGTTAATGTTCAAGTTTTCACTTCTGCCGGCACTCCCGGAGTGAAAACCGTTGTTTTTTTAAAACTAGCACGGTTTCTGCTGCATAAACCACGAAAAACTAGTATCTAAGATAGAAATACAGAACCTTATGGATAGATAAGGTAATTTGTACTCCTGTGGGAACCCACACATTTTCTTAATCACTTCTCCCTACACAGGAAAGGGCTATTAAGAAATTATATGAACAAGATTGATGGTAACCACAACACGTGTGGGACTCTGGGTACCTAACTAGGTTAAAGCCGTTGGATTAGATTAAAACCTCATCTGAACTTTGAAAACAGACACGAAACATCCATACTAACATTATAATTACGAAAGTAATTTTGTCCGTTTATTTGTTACCTCACCAAGTCTTAACGTCTGAACGGGTTTAGTGAGTATATTGAGTTATGTGAGTATTGAAGGTGTAAAGTCCCGCAAACCTCCATTGAAAAGGAAAGATCCGCCGACCAGGTGGTTGTTGTGTCCGTTGGGCAACAGCCCGATAGTTGATATTCGGACAGTTGTATATATATGTTCAAGTCGCACGGAAAACTCTGATAGTGCGATGCAGGACTTCGTTAGTAGTTCGCTGCTGGCGGGATAGATGGCGTTGCGGTTCTTTTTGTTGCCATACAAATTTCGCTTTGTTAGTTTTTCTTGCGGCATTGATGCTGCTACACGGGTTTGGATGCAACCCAGCATATGGTGAGACTATGCTCAGAATAACATGTACCTACTTTTAATCCTGGGAGTATGTTCCCTTAGGATGATTTTCGAATTAAGGCGGGCGAAGCCGCTGGCAGCTGTTATAGTAGATCATATCGATACCGAAAGTATAAATTCACGCAAGGAACATTTACCCAGTCTTTAAGTCAGAGCAGTTAAGTAGTTAGAGTGAATAGGTTACTTCTAGGCAAGCGTGCTCCATCTTCCACCACATCATCGCTTACAATAATTATAATAAAAAAACAAAGTGCCATTATGTACCTTACAGTTTTTAACATACGGGGCATTTACTAAAACTGAAATAATGTCCCTTACGCTGATTTATACTTCTGGCATCGATTTGAATTTAATATTTTGTTTCAATGCCCAATTTCAAATCATCATTCAAGTGATAAATGGTCGCGCGTCCATCTTGCTCGGTCTAATCTGTGGGAGGCGCACAAAAAATTCGCCTTCCGATACGCGGTCGCCACTCGAGAATCCATCGGCTCCATCAACCATCAATTTGGCAATTCTTTAGACTACATCGATAACCTTGGATCTCTTGCGAATGTTTTGATATCTGACTAGCTGTCTCCCGCGGCTTCGCTCCCGTCAACTGGCTACCTATATGCTACACCTACTCTACCCCTACGCTACACCTACCCTACACATACATGCATGCAAATAATTCTATTTTATTGAGGTATTTCTTTCCGACTTGCTAGACAAAAGTTGTGATAGCTCGGTTAGTATACATGTTATAAAAATAATTTATAGCCTATAGCACTCAGGAATAATGTAGCTTTCTACCAGTGAAAATTTTTTTAGAATTGGATTATTAGTTTCAGAGATTACCCCCTACATACAAACTTACAAATTTTACCTCTTTATAATATTAGTATAGATAAAATGAAGAGAAAGATTCGTTGAACCAAGATGATCCAGTAAACTCGACCTGTAATTATAACACAAGATTTAAGTACAAGAATTCAAACCTATAACTGATCAGTCGTTCGACCAACACCAATCCAAACCCCTGAGGGAATCGTAAATAAATTGTCTGCCATCGACAAACATGGTAACATTTGCCTCTGGGCAATAAATCTGCTCGCAATTAGTCAGCTTAAAACAAATACCAGAATTACTATTGGAAATACAATGTAATTCCACATACCAGTGGCCTAAATGGAACGTTTTTGTACAATCGTATTACGGGATGAGGACCATTGTAAGTTGGTCTGTAGGCTAGGAGGTTATGGTTGCTAAAGACTCGCCAAGTATCTGGTAAATACAAGGCAAGGAACAGGTAAGGCGATCTGCCTTGGCTTTTCCCAACTACATTGGGTTTCGTATGGTGTCGGACGTAAAAGAATAGCACCATCCCATCATTTCCAGTGGGTGTCGTAAGAGGCGACTAAGGGACTCACCAGAGAATGGGCAGAAGCATTCTCTGAAGGTACATTGCTACAGCTACACTGCGGTCGACAACCCGCCTGCCAAGCGTGGCGATTATAGCAAACCACCCTCATTTGGTGGAGGCCTATGTCCAGTAGTGGACGTCTTTCGGCTGATATGATGATGAACAGGATGCAGCTAAGTACAAACATGGAGCGACGGCCTATGAGGCCTCCACAACCCAGCAGCGAAGTAACCCGATACTCCTTGGGAGGCAGTCCTCCGAAGGGGTCGGGTAGTCAGAAGTCAAGATATCTGACTCCAGTGAGTCAGATATCTTGACTTCTGACTACCCGACTAGCAAGGTATGTCCTTTTTTGGGAAATCATCAAATTACTACTTCCGCTCCGGGCGGAGCCGAAGGGAGTGTCAGACTCTTACTGACTAAAACCCATCCGTACTCCTCCTAGTGACCTTTGCTTACTAAAACCCATCTGTGCTCCTCCTAGTGACTTTTGCTTTCTAAGGCCGCGGTAACTCTTTCGAACGGAATTTGAAACCCTGGCAGTCATTAAAAGCCTAGACTTTCAATTAATCAGTGATATATTAAGTAACATGGACAAGTCATTGAACGATATCGAAACAAAGAGGTCACATAATTCGCTGAAAAATCGGCGCAGTTAAATGAAAAGGCTAGGCTTTTAATGAAACGGCTGATTAAGCTAGTTGGCTGCGACAGATACAATCTCATTTTACCTAGAACTGACGTCAAAGTTCTTTGATTACAATCCTAAGACATTTTCGCATTTCTCCACCGATTTACGAACAGTGCTGATAAAATAAATTGCCCACCCACAACCTGTAAGTCCCATACGAGTCGTAAGAAAGTGTCGTTACCACTGAGCCATCCCTCTTTAAACCAGAACGCCTACATGGGGATGAATATTCGATTTGTGGATGCGTGGGTGCCCGACCAGTTACTGTTATTGATATCTTGCCTACGATGTGAGGGATTGGAGTAACCCACGTGTTTACTATACTGGAAGCCGTTCCTTGGTTGAAATAAGCAATAACTACTCCAATCCTGATAGCTACAACCTGGGAGTCTTTAAGTAAAAAGTTAGAGGAAAGCAAAAATACGCAACTTCGTATACATGGTTGATTTTTCCACATATTTTTTCCAGCTATTTGGATTTAAAAACCAAATTGCTTAACCGACTTTGATAAAATTTAAATGGGACCAATCGAGAAGTATATCCTTTCACATAAAACAAGAATTTCAAATCGGTTCATAAATGACGGAGATATGAGGTAACAAACACAAAAAAAAAAAATACAATCGAATTGAGAACCTCCTCCTTTTTTGGAAGTCGGTTAAAAAGTGAATAGGTTACTTCTAGGCAAGCGTGCTCCATCTTCGACCACATCATCGCTTACAATCAGGTGAGAGCGCGTGCCTATCAATAATACATAAAAAACTATGTTTCATCTTGGTATTTTTTTAGATTATGCATTATTCATGGACCTGCGTTTAACCACAATCTCACCTGATGTGACGCTTGCCTAGACCCCAGGTTACTTATTCACTTTTGACATAAATACCAGTTATCAGGAAACACAGACACTTTTTACAAGTTCACAAAGCCGACTTTAAAAAGGAGGAGGTCATACATTCGACTGTATGTATTTTTTATGTATGCTTACTGATTTTTCCGCATATAAAGAATATGCATGGAAAATATTTGTTATCTACACAGTTTATCTCAAAATATATAAAAATATAATACTAAAAGTATATAATACAACAGAAAATAGAATCAAAATTGATCGAAAAACCAGCTGAATAGGCGTTATGGACTTTGACGTCAGAGTTTGTATCGGACTCCTCTTTCTAGACTTTGAAGCTTTATAACTTATTCAAAAATTATTTCAAAATTGTTTCCTAGTGCTAATAAATAACATAACACTTCTTTTTTGGGCAGTCGTGCAATGACTAGGCCGTGATAAATTTTTAAAACACATATTTAACTGATTGTACTTTGATAAACAAATGAAAAGTGGGCGAAAACGGAACTTAGTATAGAATGAGGCGAAAAAGGATTTTTTTTTTCCAAAAGTGGGCGAAAAAATGCTGCGAAAACGGAACAAATAAAAAAATGCATGCGTATTCCTTATTCTTTTTTTATTCGAAAGCCTATACTCCTGAGGTGATTCCATTGTTACCAATTCATGATGTGATGATAGGATCCCAGGGAAATCAAGGGCAACCCTCAAATATAGGCACATACATTGGTTTTCAAATACATTCTAACGCAAATAAAATATTTGTGCTTGGTAATCATTCGTATCTGTACTATTATTTGTCAGGAGTCACTTCTTTGTAAATCTAAATCTACCTGGCTTTTTCCAGCCATGTTGGGTTCGGCTAACATAACCGGATTCAGTTGAATAGATACTAGTATATTACAAGAAGAGACAGCCAATCTGATAGGTAAAACAAGATATTCCAGCAAATCGCTTCATTAATTTTGAAATGGCATTGTTCAAGACTTATGTTGCTACAGGAAACCTTCGAGACGTTTCTTAACTAATAAATTTCTGAGCGAATGTAAACCTTATGTAGATGTCATAAGGACT
Source organism: Melanchra persicariae (assembly GCA_947386135.1). Lineage (NCBI taxonomy): Eukaryota > Metazoa > Arthropoda > Insecta > Lepidoptera > Noctuidae > Melanchra > Melanchra persicariae. The sequence goes on along the minus strand of OX376652.1, from coordinate 7,480,023 downwards.
GCCTGGAAAACTTGTTTCTTGACATTTATCAAAATGTGAGTAAGGGTGCTTTTCCACTTATGATGTGCGATTGTGTGTATGTAGCAAGGTGGTGAGCGAGGGAAATTTTCACCATTGGGATTTTTGAAGTGAAAACTTCTTAGCGGCGTTGTGCACTTTTTGGGATGGGTAAAAAATGTTAAACTCGCGTCAGGCCACGTGACCGTCAGGACACGTGACCTGATCGAAAAATCGTAAGACGGATAATTTAATATAAATTGTCATGTCTGTCTACGATAGCGCAATAAATGAATATTGTATTTGATAGTACTTTTATACTGATAAATAAAGCAATTCATGCGAAATTATTCCCTAAACATTCCAAAAATTCAAAAATGCACAACGTTATTGTTCTAGTTTTCACTTCTGCCGGCACTCCCGGAGTGCAACCTGTTGTTTTTTTTATTATGCATTTTACTTTCCTAGCCAGGTTTAGCGCAACTCTGGTAGAAAAGGGCTAGCAGAGCATGTAGACAAAGTGACAGCGAGTGTAGCGGCTATCGATAAGTCAAAAATTCTACCGAAAAGTTAAGTGGATAATCCCAAAAAAATGCTACTTCGAAATTCACTATTGCGGATAGTATGGCTATATACTTTGCCTAGAGCCCCTTAGCTAGGTATTGCTATTACAAACAATAAAGCGAGAAATGTGGGCAAGAGACGCGAGCGAGGAATGTGTGTACGTGCGCAAAGCTGAACACTACACGCTATTTCACAGCGACGCTATCCATCTTCGTTCCTCCTAGCTATCTCGCACGTGGCTGGTGGACAACCACCCTAAAGAGCAATTATCAATACATATTAATGAATGCTCTAAGCGTATGCAAGGCGAGTATTCTCTTAAACTGCTTCGAGTCAAACGGTAAACGAATTGACGATTGCATGATGAACTGTGATGTTATTTACAAAACTAGAGGATTATAGCCTTTGTTTACATGGAGCATAATGAGTTTAATTTTACCAAAGGCGACATTGGCAACACTTTTCACCAAACGCAGTGTCTATGCATGGCATGCCCACGACTGGTTGGAGGCGCGCGGTAGCTGAGGGGGCGCGCGGGCTGCGGCATCAGCATCAGGCGTCGGCGGCGGCTGAGGGGCGCGCGGGAGGCGTGGGCGGCGCTCGCGCACTCTCCCGCTCCGAGCTTCGACACTTCAGAACTTACCACGACGAAGACACTACGCTTGTAAAACTTGTATTATTGTAATACACCAGATTATTATAGTCCACGTATTTTCTTTTATTCGCTCCTGTAATTGAGCAGTCGACGTAGTATCGTCAACACGCAGCCTTCCCAAAAGTCCTTACTTTGGTATTGTTCGTCAAATCGCTGAGCTTTTTAAAGTTCTAAGTATGTGGTGTGTTCCTGTTTGTACAGGTCCACTCAAACCTGTGTGACAGTTCTCTCCAAAGACCATCTCCAACATTACTTAATTTATGTCCACCGCGCTCTCGCTCATTCTGGTTTTTTTGACCAAAGATGGCCGAAGTCGAAGCCGAGGCTTCGGTAGGACACTAGTACATGTCACATGTCTTTGGAATTTTGACTCCGATCGCTGTAATAACAACGTCCTTACCCTTTTTCTTCCTTACGTGATACTGAAGAAATAACTGCCTTTCTGTGCTCTTAAAGTCGAAAATTGCCTGACAGAAAGGCTGTATTTACGGTCGCTATCATCTGAGACCACGTAGCAATTTTCGATGATAATTAATATTATTAAACTGGATATTTCAGTCTTCTTCTGTGACCGTTTCAGGTTTGTTATAAATAAATTGCAAAGACAGTCTTTGTGTTTAGAAATGAAAATTAAATTCCACAATGTCTTTGTGGAATAGTGTTTAAGTCAATTATTTTAGTTTTAGGTAAGGTGTGCCCAGTGGCTAAAATCGAATCAAATAAGGTTCTAGGTTCGATTCTAGGGCAGCGGAATTTGTTCGAAAGGGTCACCGCTCCACTTAGAGCGGAAGGAGTAATTAGATGATTTCCCATCCTTAAAAAAAGGATTCGATTCTATAAAGACCACCTGTTTCACTCAACTGTAGTCTAATTAAAAAAAATGTTCCATTTCTTCCCCAACTTTTCGACCTAATTCGGAAAGTAAAGAATAATAAATGAAATTGGAGCGAATAATATTTAATGTCACGTTTCAACGTTGACCTTGAGCAAAAATAAATATTAAAATACGAATACAATATGTAGTAATTGAATTGAAACCGCTGAAAATGAAATTATTTATAATCTAACTAAATGCATTTATGTTTTAAAACTGCATAGACTTTTAGTCCAAAGTCAATGCAGTTTAAAAACATCTAAATTCTTTTTTCTATGTTAAAATATGTACATTTATTAAATGCCTCAATAGGTTTTATTATTACAACTTCGAACAAGTTTTGACTAGCCAAAAGTTAAAACAATTTTGTTTTTACTAAAAATATGCTTTTTAAACCGTATTTTTTGTATAACTTTGTAGTTTTTATTAACATCAACGCTTACCTTATGGTCAAACGCGAATCTGAAAATAAAAATAAATTAAGAAAAAAACAACCATGAAATTGTTCGTTTTAAACGCCAGTCTGCCAATTCTAATAATTATAATTATAAAATTCTTCCGTAACTGGTGACTGACTGAGTGACTGACAGACAACGCACAGCCGACACGTAGTCGTAGAAAGCTGAAATTTGGCATGTAGGTTCCTTGGGGAGTGTAGGGGAGCATTAAGATAGAACGGTAAAAAATGGGATATGCGCGTGCGGAGTTGGGGGCAAAAGCTAGTTATACACACAAAAATAAAACCACTTTCGTGGAACGAAGCGAGGTCGAAATTAAAAGCAAAACACTAATGACTAACCAATCTGTTTGCCCCTAAATGTAAATGATGGCATAATAGTATCAATTTACATGCGTAAACAGAACACAGCCTTCTCGATAAACTATCTTGTTAAGGCGCTGCTTACCGTGAGAACGGGCCGTAACGGCCCGGGCGGGAAATTGTAGCCCAGGTCCTGGATTAGGGACATAGGATTAATTTCTCCCAGGATGATTTCCGAATTTCAAGCAGGAGATTCCGCTAGCAGAAGTTAGTAACAATCTGTAACTATCAATAAGCTGATTTCGGGAAAACGACTAGTCCAAGGTTATTTTTAATACTAACATAGCTTAGTAGTTACACAGTTGGTGTTTTGCGCAGAATAATGAGTAATAAACTCAGCTTCTGGCCTGCACACGGCTGAAAATGACAAAACTGGTTAATTAATAAAAGTATCAGGGTTTCTTTTCCAGAAATCTATGAAAACCACAGCATTCTTCACTACGTAATAGTCACGTCCATTTAATTTGAAAATAACTTGAATACTTTATTTCACAGACGAAACAATCAGAAATATAGAGTCGAGGTCACTTTGAATGATTTTACGGTCAGAAAAAGAAAAACTAGGTAATCGGAGGAAAATACAGCATATTCTTTATGTATGTATATGAATATTTCGTTTCCTCAACAGCATTGGTTCAGGACAAATCAGCTCGGGAAATCGCAATTTGTGGTCCCCAGTACCTAGCGCCTTAAACAAGCCGACCGTCTCAAAGAGCTACGAGCTTTGGTGCTACGAGCTACATCGTAGCGCTACGGGCTACGGCGTAGCACCACGGGCTACAAAATGTTCTTCGTAGACAAAGTTGATTTGTAAGCCGACTTCAAAAAGGAGGTTGTCAATCCAATTATTGTATGTTTTTTGTTTGTTTGTTACGGAATGTCTACGCCGTTGGAAAAGCAATCTTGCTGATTGTTTTTAGTCAAGTTTTTTATATTTTAGAAGATTAGTTTTTAGGAGCTCGTGGCAAAATTATAACAGCCGCACGGACCGATCTTCAAGGATAAGCAACGCTTGCCGAGGTTGGTCTGTGGATGGGTGACCATATTAACATACCGAGACTCCTCCGTGCCTCGGAAAGCACGTTAAGCCGTTGGTCCCGGCTGTCATTTGTAGATATTTGGCAGTCGTTACGGATTGTCAGAAGCCAGAAAAACTGACACCAGTCTTGCCTAGAAGTACTGTCTTACCCAGTAGGTAATGGGTTGTGGAGGTCTGGTAGGCAGCCGCTCAAAGTAAAATAATGGTATTCAGCTGAATCCGGTTTCACTGGGAGCCGAGCCCAATATAGTTGGGAAAAGGCTAGGCAGATGATGAGAACATTAGTTTTATGGTTACGGATCTTTCGTGTCGGGATCACTTGTATGTATATCTGTGTCTCTCTGAATCTACTGGACCAATTCATTGGCGTAAACATGAAGTTTTGTGTTACAAACAAGAACGCGTGACTAAAATAAATACATTTTCAGAATTGGGTCACTTTTGGAAGAGAAATTATTAGCTTTAGAAACGTGCCGCGTGACACACCAAATGAAAGGGCGTAGTTGACACTAAAACTAAATTTTTGTCAAAAATAGTTTATTTTCCGAGCTAAAAAGTACCCAGCTTATAAATAATCGATAGTTCATCTTTCTGCATAGGATTTTGCGCAATTGGTCAGTCTCAGAGATTACCTTGACAAAACAAATAGTTTTCCCCCATTTAATGTATTTATTTTGTCACCATGAGCCGACCCCAATACAGTTGGGAAAAGGCTAGGCAGATGATGATCTTGTAACCATGAATCTTAAAGGGGTTGCATTTTCTTTACCAGAACACGGGCCATATTCAAATACCTTCTAACTTCCTACCACAGATTTTCCAAGAACTAACCTCTCAGTTTTCAATATACAGGATTAAAATGTAAATCAAGCTGCGTAATACACTCAAGTTAAGTTAGTAAACCTAAGGAACTAAGTAAACCAGTCACTTAAGTTTTATAACATTGCTTGGCTTAAGTAACGCGGAAGTGCGCTTCGGGGCGGTTAGGGCGAGTCCACACTGACGTCGTAAAAGTATTAGTACCTAATCCGTGTAGTGTGACCTTTTATTATTATGTTTCAAATACTAGGGCCACGGGTTACAATTTTTAGGGTTCCGTATCAAAAGAGTTACAACGGGACCCTTTGCCGTCCTTCTGTCTGTCTGTCTGTCACCAGGGTGTATCTCATGAACCGTGATAGCTAGGCAGTTGAAATTTTCACAGGCGATGTATTTCTGTTGCCGCTATAACAACAAATATTAAAAACACAAAAAAAAAAAATATTTAAGTGGGGCTCCAATACAACAAATGTGATATTTTTGCCGTTTTTTTTATAGATAATGCTAACAATTGTAAATGATCAAATGACTCCTTCCACTCTGGGTGGAGCGGGAGGGAGTGTCAGACTCTTACTGACTAAAACCCATCCCTGTTCCTCCGTATGCCCTTTGCGTTCCAGGGCCGCGGTGACTCTTTCGAACAAATTCTGCAACCCTGGCAGGAGGGCCACGGGGTACGAGTGCTCATCGAGTGGTTAGTGAAATCAGCAAGCAGTTATTCTTAATGTTTCTTATTATAGTTTTGTTAAGAAGATTGTCTACCGAATTTTCCTATTTTGATTAAAACCAATGTTTTGACGCCATATTTTAGTTAGAGTGTTCATAAAATAACTAATTTTAAGTGTTTATAGTTAATTGAAAATATAAAATGTACATGTTTCTAGTAATATAAAATTAGTAAGATAATGAAAAAAATAAAGTTTGACATTATTATAATTTTAAAGGTATAATAATACCATCAGAGTTTCGAGGAAATTGATAAGTTGTTGTTCGATAAGCTGATTTCCTTATGTCTGGAAAACACGTGTTAAAGCACAAACAATAAGTTAAAAATCGATCTCTGATTTTCATTGTTCTGTTTACCTAGACTTTTACTTTATTCTTTGTATATCTTTTCTTTTTTGCCTCATTATTCCCGTTTATTGTGTATAATACACACATATTGTATGTATTACATTTATTTTAAAAAGCTTTTTATTAACTTGCTTTGTTTCTATATGTATGTGTCCGGTTACAGATTAGTAATCCCCTTTTCAAGCACTTCCTCGCATTGAAATTAGGTTAATCTTAGGGTACTTATACAACGTGTAACAGAATAAACTCACTACGCGAAAAAAAAATCAGGTATTCAGTACATTTTGTTCAGTTATGCGCACAATAATGTCCATACATTATTGTGCGCATAACTGAACAAAATGTCAATCGATTTTTCTTTTGCGATTTCAGTGTTGGTCCCATTGTAAAAGTTGTTCATAATGATGAGTATCACCACCACATCAGCCGAGAGACGTCCACCGCTGAACATAGGCCTCCCCCAAAGTTTGGGGGGGTTTGCCATAATCGCCGCGCTTGGCAGGCGGGATGAACATAATGAGACCTTTTTATGAATCGCGTTTATTCTTTTACAAGTTGTATAAGATCATGCTATGAAGATGGTCTGATGATGCAGGCGGAAGGTCAAACGGCAGGGGGAACTTCTTTAATCAAATAATATAGCACCATTGTTTTTAGACTCATTGGATATATTGAAAAGGCGTATTACCCTCCGGGTCGTCGCGACACCTAATTTAGCTATGACGCCATTGTTCTACTATTGTCTCTGATGCGTTGACAGTTGACCAATATTAAGTACTTTTTAGCTCGTTTGAAGCTGGTTTTAAAACGATTATTACTTGTATTTGTTATTTTTAACCCACACATACATAATAAACTACATATGGGTATATACACACTTAAATAAAAGACTATTAACTATAAAACTAAAAATAATCTAAAACATGGCGTCGAAAAATTCCTCCGCATCGCAGGCCACTGGTAATTTACCCAAAAGGCTGGCAGCATTGCCACGTTAAATATGGGATAAATCCGTTAATAGTTTTGCACAAACAAACACAACATTAGTACCGTATGTAGTTTCTTTGTCAACGACAGTAGGTATGTATGTTTGCTCTGACCTTGGAAACAACTAGATCGATAGGTAGCGATAAGGTTCGGCTTTTAACATGCTTGTTTCAGCAATTAATTCTGGGAAGAGTATTACAGTTTGTGATATCTTCAGGGCACTGTTAGTCTGCAAAGGTAGAGGGAGCTCATTTGTTTAAAACTTACTAAGCTCTTTAAAATTGCCTTCAGTTTTAGGTAAATCAGTCCATGAAAAATTAGCATAATGAAAAGAGATTCAGAAATAGTATGGTGTTGGTACTTATTATTTTGGACATATTTTGGCGAAGCTTACAAGTTTTTAATTTATGGAAACTACCATTTTGATCACACAAGGTGAATTTATTTAAGAAAATGATAGACATCGCAGACTGACTGTCTACGAAATATCTAAATATAAGAAAACACACACTCACTAAGCTGTGACCAAAAAACTATTTAGTCCAGTAGTTAGATTATTATTAATTTTATCAAAAGATATTGTGCAGATAATTTTTCATTTATACGTAAACAAAAATATACAGTATAAGGAAAATACAGTGCATAGAAATATCGCGTGACGAGAATACATTTTTTATACACGTGTCTAATTTTTTTTTCATCTACCTGACGGACTAAGTAGAATCAAAATGATTCTGCACATCCCTATTGTCTCCTTATAACTTACAGCAAAGCCTTTACGCATACAGAGAAGGCCAGAGCATTACATGTGCTCAAGGCGATATCAGACTTACATAATTATGTATATGAACTAGAAGTCCAGAAGACCAATACTCGTACTTGAAAAGCGTTCAAATTCAAGACGAATCAACATCTCAGTGACAATCAATGTCAAATTCTAGCGAAGTTAGAGATGTTTTACCAACATAGCCCAAAGAATCGCCAAACTGAAGTGGCAGTGGGCAGGGCACATTGCTCGGAGAACAGATGGGCGATGGGGCCAAAAGTTCTGGAGTGGCTACCGCGTACCGGAAGACGCAGCGTTAGAAAGCCTCCCAATACACAAGATGGACCGATGACTTGGTGAGGGTAGCGGGTAGCCAATGAATGCGAGACGCACAGGACTGATTGTTGTGGCGATACTGGAGGGAGGCCTATGTCCAGCAGTGGACGTCTTTCGGCTGATATGATGATGATGACGAGAGGTGATTTGATAGTTTGCGGCTGCGCCTGCGGTGTGAATTTAAATTGAAATGAACATTCCTTAAAAATACGAGATCTTGCTCTCAAGTTTCTTCACGATATTTAAACAGAACAAAACAAACATTTATCCCAACTGAAAATCCTTTGCACATTATACAGCAGCCTTTAACAAGTTACTTTCAAAGTGCACTCAAAATATTATTCTACGATACATTATGGCTTAATTAAACTTACCATGCACTATCACAAGGATGGGTGCTAAAGGTCATATCTCTTTGCACGTGTCGAGTGTATGTCAACATAGGCTGGCGGACTTTGAATCGTATGTCTTTGAGCAGTGCTCATGCATTTAATGACAGATTTAATCAGCGTATGTGGTGGATAGAACCCGGGTAAGCGGGTAAGCCAGGCATGTTATTTGAAGGTTTGAACTGAGAACGTAGGCTTTTGCTCATCATTATCATCTGCCGTCCTCTTTTTTTTTTTTCTTCTGGGCACGCTCGCTCCATCATAGACCTCATCTATCGCTTTCCATCAGGCGGGATGGCGGGATCGAGGTCAAGAGCACGCCCATTCCTCAATAAAAAAAAATTTAAGATGGAGTACTTTTACTGCTGGACGTCGGCTTCCCCTCGTCGTCACATCGTTGGGTCTTGGGTTTCTCACATCCAGGGGAGTAGCGCTTTGGTAGTTCCTTGGTAAGACTAGTGTCAGACTTTCTTACTTCTAACTGTAACGAACACTATCAAAATTTTACAAATGACAGCTTGAGCCAACTGCTTACCGTGCTTTCCGAGGCACGGTGGAATCTCATTAAATCATTATGTTAAGATGGTCAACCTATCCACAAATCAACCTAAGCAAGCGTTGCTTAACCTTGAAGATCGGCCCGTGAGGCTATCACAAATTAGCCACAAACTCCGCAAAAAAATAAAAGGCGATGTAGATCGTCTAGCATAAATTTTTTAATCAGCAAACATTAAAGTTTTTTAATGGAGGTTGTTGATTCTTCTTTATAATAATATAGCGTCGATTTAAACTCAGGTTTATGTTACTTAAGTCATTTGTCAAAACTAAAGTACATCTCGTTAATGTTTTATAGCGTTTTGTATGGTTTCAAGCCTTTTTCATTTTAATTGTTTGGTAATTAAATTATAATAGCCGACTTTAAAAAACGTATCGATGTATAAAGAATGAAAATTATATTTTTCTAATTTAAAAACAGATTAAAGTGTCGTAGAAAATGTAATTACAACATTTTAAAGGCGTAATTGAGCGAGAAAATGTGGTTGTACTGCATGTGTGGAGGCACAGCCAAAGTGCGGAACCAGTAAAAGCTTTTTAATAATAATAGGGACAATTACGGACCAAAGCCCTAAAACAAACATCTCTTTAACATAGGCGCCTCAGATCGCCCACTCTGCAAAGGCTGCTTTGGCGCCGAAGAATCAGCCGCGCATGTCATCCTGGAATACGAGGCCGTGGCTTCTTAACGTGCTCTAATCCTAGGAACAGTGAGGTCACTCCGCGAAGCCAATGTAGCCCTAGGCTGAATATGTTAGCCAGGACAACGGGCACAACGGAACGAATGGGAGCCTCAGTGCGGTAAATCGGAGTCCCTACTATACTCTACTCATTTATCTTCGAAATAAAAGTGAACAGTGAACATCTGGGCACGTTGGTTCCAACGCAGATCCTTGTTTTTCATTTGAGAATACGGTATTATCGTTATGATGATATGGATCAAAAGCGAAATATTTCTCCCCTTCTTATATATGAGATAAAATTGTGTAGTATTTTTATACCAGGTATTAGAACTCTCTAAAAATATTAACAGTTTTATTTAAAAAAAAACTGAAGACGACGGACAACTAGTCCACAGACGTAAAAATGGCATAGTCTAGCGTGTGGCTCTATGCGTGTAAAACACCCGGTTACCGTTACAGTCGCTGAAATGGCCTTTGACCTTGAAAATGAAAACAAACATTTCAACCATTTTACAACGAAAAAGAAAATGTTAAAGTCAAAACTCAAGTATATAATATAGTTACAACGTAATCAAGTTACAATCACAGTGCATTAAAATAATGCTTACGAGTATCATTACTTATTAAAAAAAAAACCCCGCATAATTTTAAACAGTAGTCAGCCTTATAAATATCTAGCAAAAAGTCAAAACTGAAGTAATATAGGTACAAAGAGAAAAAGTTACACTTAGGGTGCATTAAACTAATACAAGCAACCATTAATTAAATTTTGCCCGCAACATTCTAGGCACTGGTCGACCTTGTAACCATCTTGTTAACAGGCGAAAATTTTTCCCACCACACGACTTTTCCTAAAGGTTCCGTGACGATACGACAAAAAAACAAAACAAATACCCGGATCCCAGACATAATTAAGTTACACTTAGGGTGCATTAAAAAAAACAAACGGGTATACTACTTACACTTAAATATTTTCCGTGATATTCTCTAGGCAGTTTGCACCTTGAAACCATCCTGCAAAAAGGCGTTTTTTTTTACAGCGACGCGTTTTTTCCTCAATTTCCCCGCCGACACGACAGTAAAAAAACTAACACCCCGATCCCATATCTGTCAAGTACAATCGAGCCGTAGTTACGAAGCGCAGCCCTCAGCTGCAACCCACACCTGCGTATAGGTGCCCCCCGATTGTTTCCGAGCCACATTCGCGCTCAGACCGTCGCACGCGATGGGCGTTCCCCAAGTCGGTACGACCGTTTCACCCGCCGAGCCCGGGGTCGAGCGACCGCTCCGACCCCACCTGTTGATCGTTGACGATTCCAGGGAAGCAAGAGCCGCTGAAGGTTAGTGATTATTTTATTATAATATTTTTATGAAAAAAAAAAAATTGTGGTGATATTTTTCGCGGGACGTGTATTTTTATTTATTTTTTTCGTGAAAGATTTTTTTATTATTATGAAAATAGTGTGCGATAATTTTTAATTTTAGTAGGGTAAAGAAATATTTTTTTACGGTAAAAGTAAAGTAAATTTTGCGGTGTTAAAATGAGTAATTTAATTTGGTATTGACTTTAAAAATTGTAAAATGAAGTGTTTTTTTTTTCCACAATGAAGAAAAACATTTCTTACAGTGGCTAGTTACTAGTAAAATTTTTTTAATACGCTTACGTTGTTATTTGAAATAAACTACGGATCGATTTAAATGTGATAGTGAAAAACGGTTGCTAAAAAATATGTAAATAAATATACATAAAACAATTTGAAATCCACGGCATTGAAATTGAATCTAAACTGTAGTTCAGATAAATAATAAAATAAACACATGCGAATAGATAACAAAAAATATTGCAACAAGTTATCACCGGATCCCACTATCAAACTAGTGTAGGTTTATCCGTATGGCATGGCACTATTGAGAACATCACCGGCAGTAGTTTGATAAAAACCGACGGGTTCGTCTGCCAGTGAAATATTTGTAACCCACCCAAGTATTGGCAGTAAATGTGTTACGGGCCGTAAAAAATATTTTGTGGCATTTTTTCTCTTGGAAATTCTGAGGATACTACAGGTTAGTTTTTTTTTCATCTAAAGTAAAATTGAGTTTTTTTCTTTTATTCAAATGGTGTAGAATTTTAGCTATTTCATGAGATTTGTCTACTAAAATAATTTCAAGTATTTTATGTAAAATATTGTGAATTTTATGAGTACCGGAGTAGCTTTATTTCTCAAATATTAATCAAAATTCGTGTGTTTAAAAACAAGTTTTTATGAAGTGGTTTATTTAAAAGAAAAATCATAATCTTTTCATTTTCTGGGAGTCGCTATTAAAAATTGATCGTCGTTGTTTCAAATTTATGATTCAATATTACTCAAAACACAAGTTACTCACGACACAAAAATACAAAATTACGAACTTGAACCCAAAAACAAAACAGTGTGAAACAAAGCATTATTAATATCCGCTCTTAACTGAAATAACAAAAGTGAAAGTAATTAGAATGGTGCCTGTAATATCCGTTTTCCGGACCTCTGGGCATTTCTGCCCAATGAACATGGGCATAATAAAACGCTATTGTCTTTGGATCGCTATTCATTTTCTAATGTGTCATTATTCATTAGTTTGAGTTGTGTTTACTCTTGAAAGGGATGGGACAAGAGTTTTCTTTGTATGATCGATAGGTACCTATAGTATTTTTTTGATAAGGGATTCAATCAATCAATCATTTATTTATTTGCAAACATGGGTGTTGGTACAAAGATGTTCTTTTTCACATATTATAGTCCTCCATATTTTAACCGTTGCAAGGGCATGCAAATAATATTGTGTTCTCAAATTTAAATCTATCAAAATTAAAAGTAACAATACAAATTAAGATTACAAAAATTATAAATGTCAGATTTAGTCAAATTAATGTCATATTAAGGTTAATAAAAAAATGTCGGACTGGTCACGCTAGTAAAAATTATGAATGTCATATCATTAAAATTATAATTGTTAAATAAATGTCCTTTAGATTACAATAAAAAAAAATAATCTGAAAAAAGGCGGAATGATTGCGCTAATTCTGGATGGATTCTTACAAGTCAAGATATAATTTATTTGTTACTACAAATTACTTGGTATGACTATTAGTAATGACTACGACCCCTGTCCTTGAACCTAGAAAAATCCTGAATCTTGAAGAACAGTTTTCCTATGGTGGTTTGACACAATTTTTATTTTACCAGTAAATATTTATACAGGATTTTCCAGCAGTGCTTGCGCATATTCAAGGGTGGTGTTCTATATCTGCTATACAGCCATGAAATAATAATCAAAATAAAAATATTGACTTTTTTTTAAAACCGACCTCAAAAAACGGCTAGGTATAAAGTTAAAAAAAAAACACTTTTCCAGCAGTTAAATGCAGTTGCTGGCATTTAACTATAATAAACGCCACAAACTGCGTCACATTGCTTCAAAAGTCATTTTTCTTGACCTTTTTAGCCGTTTTTTCACATAGATTTTTTTTAAAAGTTTTTTTTGTTTTGCTATGTTTCCTCAGTGTATATCAGCTACCCAACATCACCCTTAAATATGACCACGCTATTCTGGAACGCCCTGTAGTTGACTACTAGTACATATTGATAGTTCTTGTGTTAAATAATATTATTTGTTGGAAGCCGTGTTGTGTAGTTGTTAGCGTTTATGCAAAACCATGTTTATAAGAAAAATATTTTTGTACCAACACGGAGCCGATCAGTTACTTAGTTTACTAGGTAGAATTAATTTACATCTCAGTTGATCAATTAAGAGTGAAGTATAATAGTCTGGAAAAATATGTGGTAACTATGAACGGAGTGTTAGATAACAATTAACATATACTGTCTTGATGACCTTACAAGTTGTGATAGTGATACTGAGCTGATAACCTTTCCCACCCGAACAGAATAGCTATATTAATGTACCATAGACACCAAAATAAAAGACTAGTGACATACAGGTTGGATCTCATATGTGTCACAATTTATGTCGAATGTTTCATAAGGAATTTGCCAGAACAGAGGCTGTTACATATCTTGTTCTGTTGACCGTACAATGCCTGTTGCGTCTAGTACAAGGTCAACGAATCTCAGCGGTTGCGAAAGGGTAACATCTTCAAAATATACAACATTTCAACCTTAATTTTACAATGTTAAAACATAATCTTTTCATTAAAAATAAGAAAACATCACTCGACGCGTTTATTAAAAAAAATATCAAAACTTTGTGTTTTTTCTTAGTTAATTTAAAGTTAGAAAAAATATTTAACGAGTGAAGTTTTGAAGAAAGTTTTTTGAGATAATGTTGAATTGGGATTGAAGAATATAATATTATTTTGTGGCCGTAAAAAGATTAGGTAGTAATCCAGCGTTTGATAGAGATGGCTCGTGTACAAAAGTTACTAAAACAACAAAAAAATGTGATGGATTAGGTACGGTTTGCAACGTACTATGTGGAAATGTTTTTTTTGTTTGTTGTGAAAAGTATTTGACATGAATGAAAAAAAAAAATAATTTCGGAATTTGTTGATTTTCAAAAAAACATAATATGCGTTGGTCAGAGAGGCAATAGGGTATTTTACTGAAAAATGTAATAAGTCCGTCAGACAGATTTCAAAAAAATATTGGACACGATTTTTTCATGTAGGTAAACAAAGAATGGAGACGATACATTGCGTTGAAAACACTGAAAACACGCGTGACGTTACGTCGTTGGTAAAAATTGTACCAACATACTGATATCACACGTGTTTGTAACCGGTTTCACGGGGCATGATGTTACATGTATCAAAGCGAGCATTTGTGCAGGGGCTCGATTCTGCTATTGCAATCGTGTCTCAATGACCGGTCAGTGATCGAATATTTGACAACTTTGACAGTTTTTGTATGGGAAATGTGTCAAAAGTTTGACGTTATACGTCAAAATCGATCATTGACCGGTCATTGAGACACGACTGCAATAGCAGAATCGACCCCCAGGCAGTAGGTACGTGGAAACTAGCATGCATATGTGTTTAGTTTTACTTGGATTTAAGGACACGGCGTAACATAACATGCTCGCTGCGAACGTTACATTAGGTCGTACCCAACTTTACTTTCGAGATATTACGAGATAATCTCACGGCGCGGTAAAAAGATTAGCTAGTCAGCAAGGTTGTAAGCGAGGTTGACTGTATCAACGTACAAGGCGCACCACATTTTTAACCAACTTCAAAAAGGAGGTTCTCAATTCGGTTGTATTTATTTCTTCTTTACTTAGTGGAAGAGATCACTAGTACATTGTTGAGTACCTCAGTGATTATACTTACTTATAGTATAGCGGTTATAAGCGACCCTTTGGAAGTGTCGTCCTGAGTTAGATTACGTCTTAATTTCTTGAAATGAGAGGGCTAATTCTACTATTTTTTTTGTTTTTATTTAATCAGAGTGACATTTCTAGTAATTTTCACGGTAACGTTAACGTCAAAAATGTACGAAAATTGAGGCTTTTTTAACGTTGCTTGAACATTTGTAGAATTGGCACTTTGACCATAATATATACAGGGTTATTTGTAAAACACCAACAACCTTTCAGTGGGTGAAAGTACTCATGATTATAAACAATTTTTGTTATGAGACCAACCCTGAAAAATCGAAAAAAAAATCTACTGTTTCATACATTTTCATCGGGTGAATATTGCATTTTGTTTGAGAAAGCCGGTTTATTTTTTGATATTTCAGAGTTGGTCCCATAGTAAAAGTTGTTTATAATCATGAGTACTTTCACCCACTGAGAGGTTGTTGGTGTTTTATAAATAACCCTGTATATTAATACAAACGTTAAAAAACTCCAACTCGAACACGAAGAATTTATTTCAAATTAATCTATATTCTGTCTGCCTGTTAATACAGGCATTTTGAACTGTCAAGGTCGGTCGGTCAAAACCATGAAGTTAGTAGCACGTTCTAAAGCGTACATCTCTATGGAGAAAAATCCGGAATGTTCCGGTTTTTTTCCGTTATGTTTACGATTCTTGCATGGGAACTGACAGACGGACGGACGGACACAGGAGGTAATAGAAATCCAGAAAGGAAGGTAACTCCTTGATGAATTAGACTTCATCTGCTTCACCTTGTACTGTTCAGATTTTCAGCCCCGTTTCCACTGAAATTCTGACTACATTTCATGAAAGGATTTTGTATTTTTTTTCTTTATTAGCCACGAGTCATGCTGGCCAGTAAGGTATGTTTTTTCTTTTTGTTTTAGTCTAATCTGACAGGTGAACTTTGCTACGTGTGGGTTTTTAGTCAGATTTTTTAGGGCGTTAGTATACCTACAGTTCTGATGTACCGGAGGATTCTGTGGAATTTCCCAGCGGAGTATATGTTGGTTTATCAGTAAAAATAGACTGTTTTAGCTATTGCTATCACTCATTTGTGAGTGAGCAGGTTGCTTCTAAGTGTGCTACTTCGTAGACCACATCATAGCTCGTTAGCGTCGTTCGTTAGCTCGTTTTATCAGATGCTAGTTCGAATTGTTTGAACCTAGTAATTTCAAATAGGTGTATGACTTAGTAAAGAACCATCACTGAAAAGTGAAAAAAAAAAATTTAATTTCGGAAGTCGGTGTCAAAGAACGGAGAACCAAAACCAAAAACACCGAATTCCGAAATGAACGTTATTTTATACTTTTTAGTGTTTTTTAGAATTGGATTTGGAAGTCGGTTGTATTTTTTTGTAAAAAAAAATATCATGTCCGATTTTCCACAGTTCATCATGTCGATAAAATATTCTTTCTTTAATGATTTTCATTATAATACACGTTTGTATTTTTTATCTCATTTCGCGATTTTGTTTTCCTAGTTGTTTATTAGTTATATTATATTATTATTAGTTTAGTAGTCATTTTGGGTTACCTGTTTTGTGAATACTACCATGATCAAAAGAGAATATATTATCCATTTTTATTTATTAATGTTGGAGTAGGAACGCACTTTATTGCAAAAAAAACTACATTTTCCTGTAGCAATACCTAACCGTAATTGTTATTACTATAAAAGCGAAGACGCTTGGCAACTTCAGTAATGATTCCCGGAACATTTTGGTGATTTGTTAATAATTAAGCGTTATTGGAAACTTTAACGAAGTTTTAATTGAATATAGTGTTGTTTATATCTGTTGTCATGGAGTCTCGAACCCGAACTAAGAACAACTGACAAATCGTGTTGTCATTAATTCTTAGTTCGGGTTCGGGACTAATCGTAAGTCCGTAGGTGATACGGAGTAGAAAACGCCCGACACTAAGGCCGAGACTACGGACTTCGGGCTTAGAGAGACCCCCAAGTAGCATCCAATTTCAAGCCAAACCCACGAGAGGCCCGTCTTTTAGCCACTATGCCAAACGTACTAATCAATAGTTGGCAAGATAAATTGGCTAGACTGTATCGCGTTAAATTCTAAATTCTAAGCACTTGAATTGAATTACCGAATCACAGGATTTGATTATTGGTTTATCTAAATTATGCGCAGTTAACTGTTGATTAATACGTTAATTAGTCTTGGGGGATTGGTTGAATATCTGGATCAGCGGTTACTTTGATCATGCGTATAATTTTGACTTGATATTGGAGGAACGAATTTCTTTAAAAAAATATATGTATCATTATGATTTGATTGAATATCACAGGAAAAATAAAACTAGCAAATCCATAAAGACTTGTGCGAGGTCAAAAAGGCTCCTACGTCATTTAATTAATGCGACATAAAAAAATAACGCAGCGCATATTCTAAACAACAACGTTTATTTTAGGATTATTTACTAACATGCCAATATTTAAAAGACAGCTCATCATAAAAAAAAAACAAATCCTAATTGTATCTCTAAAAAGTTGTAAAAGCAAAATACAAGGTTCAAAAAACAAATAGCTTACGGCTCATATTTTCATAAACGGAAAACATTTAACGAGATTCATGAATGAGTTAAAATGGTTTTTGAACTGGATTTTTTTTGTACATTTCTTAATACCGAGAGAAAAGATCAGGTGCAGAACTTTTTTTTATTAAAGAACTTAAAAAAAAAAACGGCAAAAAAGTCACGTTTGTTGTATGGGAGCCCCACTTAATAAATTATTTTTTATATTCTGTTTATAGTACCTATTTGTTGTTATAGCGGCAACAGAAATACATAATCTGTGAAAATTTCAACAGTCTAGCTATCACGGTCCATGAGATACAGCCTGGTGACAGACAGACAGACGGACAGATAGACGGACAGCGACGTCTTAGTAATCCCTATTACTAAGACTCCGCTGTCTGTCTATCTGTCCGTCCGGGTTTCGTACCCAAAGGGTAAAAACGGGACCCTTCCCGTTTTTACCCTTTGGGAACGGAACCCTAAAAATGACGAGACGATAAATGAGTTGAGAGTGTTTTAAAATCTGTAATAAACAGAAACAGTACTAATTGCGTGTCACGTCACTCACTAGCATCGCTATTGTGAATGAAGTACAAACGTCATTTTGCATGACAGAAGATATAAGAAGAACTTCAAAAACTTGTAACTCATATATTAGCTATCAATTTAATTTATTTTCTTAACAAATCGTACAATTTTAGCGATAGCTTTCGGATAAATATTAATTCATGTCGATTTTTGATAGTTGAAAAACATCCTTTAAAAAAAAAAACCTTTATAAAAATAACGTTTTTGTAGAATACTTTCTGCTTGGTTAAGTAGACGTTCTTAATTCATTAGTAAGATCGTTGAAAACTCGAAGTTAAAACCTCTTAAACAGATTAGTTTGAGTTCATTCCCTCAACTGAGTCTTGGCAAGACGACTCACTCTTTGTACTCGTAACGTCTTTCCTTTACCGACAATGAATCGTACTTTAATCTTTTTCTTTTATTTGTCACTAGTTTTTTACCCTCTTTTACCTTTGATCCTATGGTAAAAGATATAACGTTAAAGTCTTATTTTACTCAACTTTAGTTTATCAAGATCTTTAACTGAGTGATTCAAGTTTGACTTTAATTTCTTAGCAAAGTAATTTGATGACATTGAAAGATGAAAACAAATCTGTTTTAGAAAAAAAAATATTATGTTTTCTCTAGCTGTCCTTTACGCTCTGTGCTTTAAGATTTTTTGCTTTTTTTAGTTTATGAAGCAGAAAGTGTTTTATCTCAAATTGATGCTAATCGTAAATAATAAATATTTATTTAGACTTAATGTAAATGTTTAGACTGCAAGATATTCTTCATAACTAGTTTTGGTACTTACATGGCTGGTATATAACCTGTATAATTTATATTTTTTTTATGGTGTGTTTTTTATTTTCTAAATAAACTTGTATAATATTATGTCCGAATTAGTCAGCCTGTGTTAATTGGGTCAAAAAATCCCTTTTCACATTATTTGTTTATTAAAAAGGCTACCTTTGTTTCTCTGTCTAGTTTTTTATATCTAAATTTAATTATAGAGGCAAAATTAATTACAACACACTTACTTCAAAGGCGCTTTTATTTATTTACTTACTTTATTGTATACGAAAGGTAAATTACAAAAGGAAACTTAAAACTACAACACATACAGTAGGAGCCTTATCGCATTCCGCGATCTCTTCCAGACAACATGGGATGGACAGTATTTGCCTGGACATGAAATTGCGGCTGTCATTGGTGTGACAATTTTTCATTTAATTGTAATATAATAGATAAATGGATATAAACATCATCATAACATCACAACATACGCTTTAAAATAGATACTCGTACCAAATATACAGGCAGAAAAAAAAAAGAAAATGACGTCTATCGATATAATCATAGCGACAGGTAATGTTCAATGAAGTAAGCTAACGCTTTTTCAAAGAAGTATTTTACGCACTCGTGTCGAAACATCGGCAGCCAGCTTCCATCTATTAAATTGAACCTCATTGTATTTACAATATCAGGCTGGTACTGGTACTATAAAAATCAAGCACGCCGTACAAAAAAAAAACAATTGTCACAGCAATTGGTTTCTTAATATCATGTTGTTTAATATCATATCATGTTAACACAAAAACGTGGCAATGGTCCCGAGGCCACAGGACATACTACAGAAGTGGAGCCGCGAGAAAAAGCTAGTCACGTAATAATGGGCAGGCTAGTAAACATATAATATACCTGCTAACACATATACCACCCACATACACCTACGCATATACAGGATGATCCAGAAGTGCGTCATATTTAAGGGTGATGTTTGGTAGCTGATATACATTAAGAAAAGAATAGCAAAACAAAAAAAAACCGGCCAAGTGCGAGTCGGACTCGCGCACGGAGTGTTCCGCCTACGGAACACTCCGTGCGCGAGTCTGACTTTTACGAGAGAGTTGAGTACGACTTTTTTTGCCGTTTTTATTGATAATGGTACCTATACCATTATCAGTAAAAACGGCAAGAAAATCACGTTTGTTGTATGGGAGCCCGACTTAAATATTTATTTTATTCTGTTTTTAGTTTTTATTTTATTGATTTGTTGTTATAGCGGCAACATAAATACATAAATACATCATCTGTGAACATTTCAACTGTCTAGCAATCACGATTCATGAGTTACAGCCTGGTGACAGACGGACGGACGGACGGACCGTAAAACGGGACCTTATTACTAAGGCTCGGCGCCTTAGTAATAAGGTCCCATTTTACTCTTTGGGTGCGGAACCCTAAAAACGGCTGTTAAAAAAAACGACCAGAAGTATCGACGAAAAAGTTCCGAAGAAATTACTTTTCAAGCAGTTTGTTACAGTGGGTGGGCATTTAATTTACTTCAATCACAGATTTTATGTCACCTACTGACTGCTTGAAAAGTCATTTCTTCGGAAACTTTTAGTCTTTTCATGTGGTCGATTTTTTTTAAAGTCACATTTTTATTTTTCGATATTTTTTCCTTAAATATCAGCTACCCAACATCACCCTTAAATATGACCAAACACTTCTAGAACACCCTGTATATGTTTAATACCACTCCACATGAACTATATTCTAGCAATAAAAAGGCAGCTCTCAGATTTTATTCTCAATCTCAGTAATGGTAGCATAAGGACGCGAGTCCGTTTACTGTTAATAGCGAGGCTAAGTGAGACTCTCAGTAAAGCTCTCAGTTATTGAACTTAGCTGTTAAGTGATGTACAAGTTTTTCTTACTTAATCCTAACTTAATATTTTACATGCGAAAATGAGTTTATTTGTTACGCTATTACGCCTAAATTTGTAAACCGACTTTGATGAATTTTGGTACAGACATAGATCGGAACCTGAAGATCCTAGAGGCTACTTTCTCGACAGTGACGCCACCTATCCCGCCAGCTGCAAACTAACGAAATCCTGAACTGCGATGTCAAAGTTTTCCATGCGATTTGAACATGTACAACAGCCAGAATGTCTACTATCGGGCAATTGCCCACCAGACAACAACCGTCTGGTCGGAGGATCTTCCCTTTTCAATGGAGGTTTGCGAGACTTTATACCCTGTACCGCTACCTCCATATTTTAACTGGTTATAACTTTACAACTGAACTTCAGTGGGAACGAACTATGCTGATTATGTATGAGTTAATTAACAAGTAGCTATAGCGCGTGGTATCACTGCTCTTTATCATTACTCGTAAAAAAAAATCAATTTGGTCACTAATTTATCGGGGTCAAAACCGTTGCAAATTAGCTCTAGAACACCCCATTTTAAGGTACGCACTCCATCAGTCACCCTGTATAGCATTGCCCTTAACTGTTTTCACAGGTCAAGTGCATATTCCTTGGCATATACCAACATGAGGAAATAAAAAGTTAAAATATTACGGAAAAACTTCTAAATGTACCAATTCATGCGAGGAAACCACTGGAATAGACAGGAGGGTTTATTTTTAGCCCTCTTTTAGGTACCTCACGGTTTGGAAAACATGCGTTATTTACTTTGGATAATTCCACAAAGAGGTTCTCGCTGAAGTTATTTCATCATCATCATCCACAGCCCGACTTCGCCCACTGCTGAGCATAGGCCTCTCTTTTCTTATGCCAATCCCCACGTTCCTGTGCCAGCCTCATCCAGGTTCTACCCGCGTTAGGAACAATATCGTCCGCCCATCTCAATTGAAGTTATTTACTAACATATAAATTATATAATTTATCTTCGATCAAGGCATAGTTGTCTCGGTTATGTATTACTATGGTACATCATATTATATTATAGTTTAATACTGCATTAATGACAAACATAATATGAACCCATGTGTATGTTGAACTGTAGTAAAACAATTTGATATTGTTATTGGTTCTATACCAGCGTGGAGACGGGGCCCGCCAGGGCCAGAGCCTGCCAGGGTTGCGGAATATGTTCGAAAGAGTTACCGCGGCCCTGGGAAGAAAGGCACCAGGAAGACTAAGGGTGGGTTTTAGTCAGTAAAAGTCTGACACTCCCTGGCGCTCCACCCAGAGCGGGAGGTGTCATTTGATGATTTCCCATCCTATCCAAAAAAAAAAAAAAAAGCGTGTTCACATTACAGACTGAGATGCGGATGCAAACGTTGCCTAGAAATTTGTAGAATTGGCATTCTGGTGAGTAGTTCTGGTTACGGGAGCCTATCAAAAATAACAAATAAAATCATAATCCTAAAATAAATTTTGTGGAATCAATGGCTTTTGAGAGTTCGTTTGAGGACTTCAGCGTAAGAAAAGACCTTGGGCTCTAGACAAATGAGATTCCGTCAGCGGTAGCGTGGCAAAGGAGTCAATAGGTCAAAAATGTATGGGATTGACAGATGCTATCGAAATGTCACGTGATCAAATTCCTACATTTTGTCATTTCAACAGTCGCATTCGCTAATTGAATGGCACATTTTCTAGGGCCCCTCGTCTCAATACGTTCGAAATTTTAAAGAACAACTATTTATGTAACAACACTATATTCCAAAAAGGATTTGCGTCATCCAACCCGATTCCTATTACATAATGGTTGCCATAGTAGAGGCTCTGCCTAGTTTGGGACCAAATGGCGGTGTGTTGATTGTCCCAAGATATTATTATTATTTCGTATATTCATTTAAATCCCTATCGTTTACATTTTTAAATATTTCTATAAAAAACAATAAAAAAACATTTAAAAATATAAAAAATAGTAGTCCGCCGGTGTCGGGAGCAGAGTCCAAGCTACCGGTGGTTAGGGCTTCAGAGACAGGAACCTCCTCACTATACGAGCCGTATCGAGGAGTACTGCCTTCTGTATCAGGCCCTTTATCCAGCTGTGCAACGCCAGCTTCGACAGATGGTCGTCGAAGCTTTTGGCCATCAGGCCATTGGCCGTAACAACAATCGGCACAATGACAGCCGAGTCCACATTCCACATGTCAACAACCTCGTGCGCTAAGTCAAGATACTTGATTTGTTTCTCTTTCTCAGCTTTCACGAGGTTCTCGTCATGTGGAATGGTAACATCGATTATCATTGTGCGGCGCGCTAATCGGTCTATCACCACTATATCGGGCTTATTAGCTACGATAGTCCTATCAGTGATGATAGACCGATCCCAGTACAACGTGACATGGTCATTTTCGAGAACTGGGTCGGGCACATACTTGTAATACGGCACCTCAGAATCCACAAGTTGATATTTCAAAGCAAGTTGCTGGTGAATAATCCTGGCCACTTGGTTATGCCTGTGCAAGTACTCGCCGTTAGCCAGACGAGAACAACCAGAGATAATATGTCTGATGGACTCACCCGGACGGTGGCATGCCCGACACACGTCAACCGTCCCGTCCTTCATAATATTATTATTATTATTATTTTGTTTTTTTTTAATTTATTTTTCTCAGGTAAGTACCTGGTATTTGCTAGAATCTCACGGGTGTGAACCAAGGTGAGATCCTAGTTATTATTATCATTATTTGATGGTGTGTTATTCTGTACTGCAGTCAAATTGTTGTCTAAATCAAGTTGTAAAAATTTTCTAACTATCCGGCAAGTATTTAATATGGCAGCTTTTTGTAGTGTAAGGTATGTATATTTAGATAGGTTGAGTGCATTAAAACTATTGAATATTTGTTTTGGAATAACACCAGTTGTAGATACTACTATTGGCACAATGGTGACTCTGTTCATTTTCCAAACTCTGGTAATTTCTTCTTGTAACTCTGTGTACTTGATTTTTTCTGTGATGGTTTTCTGTATGTTATTAGTGTTTGGGACTGCTATATCTATTATGTCACATACATAATAGATATAGCAGTTGTTTGTTTTCTTTATCAACCAGTGTAATATCTGGTCTATTGTTATATATTGTGTGATCTGTCATTATGGTGCGGTCATAGTATACTTTGTAAAATTGGTTTTCTAAAACCGCTCTTGGTGAATATTTGTAATATTGCGGCGTGTATGGGTCCTGCATGAGTTTAAGTTTAGTTGTGAGTTTTTGGTGGATGATGTTAACTAGTTGATTATGTCGGTGAGTGTAGTCGTTTTGAGTCAGTGTCATACAAGCTCCTGTGAAATGTTGTATCGTTTCGGGTTTGCTGTGACATTTTCTACATAAGTCGTTCCTAACTGTACTATCTTTTAGTATGTATTTTTTATAATTCTTTGTATTTATGACTTGGTCTTGAATGGCTAGCATGAATCCTTCTGTTTCAGGAAACAGGCCACTCAATTCGAGCCATTTGTTGGAAGCTTCCTTATCTATGTGTGTTTGGTATAAATCATTAGAATGTCTACCGTGTAGTTCTTTCTGTCTCCATTTTTTATTTATTTCTTCTATATGTCTCGCTTTATCTATTATTTCTATATTATCTTCGTTAAGGTTCAGTGGTGTATAATTTTTATCTATCTCTATTATTGTTTTGTGTAATTGGCTGTTATTCTTCTTCCTATTCAAAAATTGTTTTAGGTTTATTATCTGTCTTTTGTGTAAATGTGATATTTCAATCAATCCTCTGCCCCCTTCCTTTCTGGACATAATTACTCTTTCGATTGCTGATTTGGGGTGTTGATATCTATGTTGTGTAAGGATTGTTCTAGTTTTAATTTCGAGTGCATGTAATTCTGTTTTTGACCATTTTATGACGCCGAAAGAATAAGTTAGTATAGGTATAGCATAAGTATTTAAAGATTGAAACAAATTTTTACTAGGTAGGTACATTTTACATAATGAATGAATTCTTTTAAAATATTCTTGTTTTAGTTTATCTTTAATAGCTTTATGTTCTAACAGTCGCGCTTGGTTGTACCCTAAGTATTTATAAATATAATTTAAAATCACGTGTCTTCGAAAATTCACAGACTTATGCAAAGAAAGGTGAACTAGTAACTACTTGATTACTCCCTGAAACTGAACATTGTGGGCTGTTATTCTACCCCCTAAGGGTCCAGTTTCAGTCAGCTAAAATACACATTTTACTTTAGTTGGTTAACTAAAAACCACGTTGGGTTACACAGGGCGGATTTTTCAGACAGCGCAGAAGGGTAAGGGGGGGGGGGGCGGTAATCTTTGTAGCTACATGACAACAATTTAATTTTTTTTTGTAATAATCAAAAAAGTAATTACGATTATCTGAGTGAAAATAAGAAAAAACAAAAGCCCGACCTCCAAAAAATCTACTAAAACTTCAAGAAAAATCACTGTTGAAGCCATCTGATGCAGTTTGTGGCGTTCATCACAGATTTGATGCCATCAACTGCATCAAACTGCTTGAAGTGTTTTTTTTTTAACTTATTAGTTTTAGAGGTCGGGTCTTAAAAAAAGTCAATATTTCTTAATTATGATAATATTCTTTGGCTCTACAGGGTTATTTGTAAAACACCAACAACCTTTCAGTGGGTGAAAGTACTTATGATTATAAACAACTTTTGTTATGAGACCAACCCTGAAAAATCGAAAAAAAATCTACTGTTTCATACATTATTTCGGGTGAATATTGCATTTTGTATGAAACAGCCGATTTATTTTTTTGATATTTCATAGTTGGTCCCATATTAAAAGTTTTTTATAATCATGATTACTTTCACCCACTGAAAGGTTCTTGGTGTTTTACAAAAAACGCTGTATAGCAGATACCAAACACCGCCCTTAAATATGACCACGCGTTTCTGGAACACCCTGTATAGATGATGGGTTAAATAAGTGCTTTGTTAAGTGCTCGTGTGTACCAAAAAATGAGTTATTATTTTAAGTATTTTCAAGGTCAAACTGAGCCCACTTTCAGAGAACATTCACCCTAATTAGATTAACATCTATACCACTTTACTAAAAATCAAACAGAGTATGTTGAAATTCGGTGTGTTTTTGTAAATGACAAAAATAATTTTATTTATTAGGAAAAATCAACAGTGACATTACATTTTGTAGAAAAATAATAGATACAAAAAGAATGTGATCAAATGTGTGACCAACAACGTTTTCCAATAAGATACGTTTCTGTATCAATTAGTGGCCTCTCGTCTGATTGTCTGTCCGTCTGTCACAGCCAATTTTCTCCTAATTTGCTGGAACAATTTTGTTGAAAGGTAATAAACGGAATTCCTGTGACCCAAACGCGGACGCTTAACTTAATAAATAAATTATGGGTATAGGATCACTTTTTGGATATAGGGAGGGGGGAACACGGGAAATAAAAAAAGGGTTTTCCGACTGAGCCGTCTCACGTGACGTGAGGCATGTGACTTTCGCATTCCACTTGCCATCTGTCAAAAATGTAGAGATATTGAGGGATTTTTTTGACAGTTTGTTACTGATATGCGAATGTGAATTTTGTCTATAATTTAGTAGAATTGGCCCTCTGTGTCTCAAAAATGTGTTCTCATTCTAAATATTAAGTAACATTTTAAATATCTGTTCGTAGGATAGGATTGACAACTCCCAATTAAAAGTTGCCACTTCTTAAAATTACTTCTACAAAAATAAACATTTTTAAAATAAAACTTCGTCTAAATTACTTGACTAGATGTTTGTATAACGACATTATTTTATAAAAAAAGAAATGATTTTGTAACGATATCGTTGAGACAGTTTTCCTTTTAACAGCGGCACCATTTATTTTAGTTAATTGGTTCAAAGTTCGTTTTAATTGAATCATTCTTTGACCTTTATGCGGATAAGCCTTAGTGACTCAGTTGTTGAGTAGTTGACTGGGCTCACCTTGTTATTATGGTGTCAATAATACTCTGGTTGAAGTTCAGTAGTCGGCTCAAAATTCTATTTATTGCGTAGTTTTTAAGGTTTCTTTTGTTCTAATAAAAAACGGAATCCTAACAGGATCACTCGTGTGTCTGTCCACCTGTCACAGAGAATTTGCACCGTAACCAGTGAAACGATTCAGTCGAAGTTAATTATACGTATGATTTGACCTAAATTCAGACGCGTAAAGAAAATCAATTGTTTTAACCCTCGACGCAAAAAGAGTGTTGTTATAAGTTTGACCGATATGTGTGTGTGTGTGTGTCTATCTCTGGCACCGTAGCTCTTAAACGAGTGAACCGATTTGGATGTAGTTTTTTTTTTGAATATGGCAGTATGAAAACTTTGACGGCAGCAGATAAAACAATTCTGAAACAGTTTCATTTTTGAAAATGATCCTGATTAACGGATTTTTCAGTGAACCTGTAAAACCCTGAGCATAATATCCGTTCAGTGTTTTTAAATCTCTGTTCTAAATTCTCAAGCGATCTCTTGTAGATTAACAAACGAGTTTTGAATACTAACATGAAAAGGTAGCCAGTGGAAATTAAGTGCCTCTACATCTACATAGATGAATAAATTTTAATTGCTGTGTATTAATCTGGTTCTTTCTACCTTGCAATTTAGTTTTGGTTGAGCATGGCCGATTTTTCTGCCGAGCGTTTTTCGGTATGACGATCATTCGGGCGAACGATCATTCCAGCCAACAATATTCGGGTGAAAGATCATTCCAGCTAACAATATTCGGGCGAACGATCATTCCAGCGAACGATATTCGGGCGAACGATTATTCCAGCGAATGATATTCGGCCGAACGATATTCGGTCGAACGATCATTCCAGCGAACGATATTCGGGTGAACAATCATTCCAGCGAACGATATTCGGACGAACGATCATTCCAGCGAACGATATTCGGACGAACGATCATTCTAGCGAACGATATTCGGACGAACGATCATTCCAGCGAACGATATTCGGACGAACGATCATTCCAGCGAACGATATTCGGACGAACGATCATTCTAGCGAACGATATTCGGACGAACGATCATTCCAGCGAACGATATTCGGGCAAACGATCATTTGGGCAAATGTAATTCGGACAACCCTGACGCACTCGGTTTTGACAACCCAGCTTCTGCATAAAATGATTTATTTATCACTAGATGCTTTTGTCTGCAGTTCCAGCGGAATCGCGAAATCGTCCCTCGACCACGTACTAATAAGTGTTGTGAGTGGCGCCAAATAGTACAAGTTCAGCATAATTGCCAGAAATCTATATAAACGTGACTCGGAAGTTTTCTGAAACAATATTTCATCATTTATAGTTTCCATGCAAACATACGGTCTACTGCCAACGCGACGGTTACTACATATTACAACGGACATCTATGTACCAAAACTGCTATATGACAAAACTGTTGCCTAAAGCGTTAATCCCACCTACTTATATTTACATAAATTCAAGTACATTATTATAAACAAATTAATGTGAATAATTAATCTGTCATTAACACCTCCAGGTGCCACCCCCTGGGTATACAATTGTTAAGAAGGGAAAGGGCGGTCAGTAATCGCTTTCCCTGTTTTCGTATTTAGTCAAAATTTTGTATTTAACAAGGTATAAGCCGGGTTGGAGAATAATAGGATCGAGGACTTTTCAAGTCTCATGCCATGTTTTTTACAAAAGTTTGACCTGTCATTCGAATTTAATTACTGTTTATTTATTTTGGATTACCCATTTTTTTTTCTATAATGAGTGTTTTGATTATGCAGAATATTTTTTTTCTTTATTTCTTCTTTCTGATAATTGAAAGCAGCTGCTATCTTAATAATTCTACACGAAACAATTTAATCATAAACAGAGTAAAAACGCCAATTCATATCCATAAAATTATCATTTATCATAAAATATTAATAAAATTATACGTTTTTTAATAGTCCACTTTTTTGACATTAAGTGTCTACATACTTGGATTTATAGTTATCTGTTATAAACAGTCTATGACTATTATAAAAATAACATAATAAAATGAAATATAATAAAATAAACACGCTTAATTCCTTGTCCTTGGTAACAAGGAAGCTTCCCAATATCCGGGCGAACTTGGCCCGGTTATCCGGCTCGAAGGACGGGTAGCAGGTGATTTTTGGCGCATTAGGCCTGTCATGATGGATGGGATCTTTGCTATTGAATAAATTATTATTGGATGAATAGTTGCCCGGGCGATTCTGAGCAAACGATTATACTGGCATTGGGATGTTATGTACTTCTAGATGAACTTCTGTTTATTTGTTTTGTTATAGTTTTTGTTGAATGCTTCGTTGTTAAGGGTGCGCTAGTCAAACGACTGAACTCGCGGTTAAATGCATGCTATCTCATCCAACATCATTTAAAGGAAAAAATAAACCCCGTGATGAGCAATACGAAGGTAGTGCGTAAGCAAATTTACAGTTCCATATCATTTAAGATGATTTATAACGAAAATGAGCTCGTAAAATTTATTGAAAGACATTTGGTAGTAAGGATAATCTTGAAAAAAGTGCTCATCTGCTGATCTGTGCTGATCTGTTTTAATTATTTATAAGAAATAATCTATCACTGTATGGTTAATATTTTTCCATTTTCATATTACATAAGTTATTTATTTACGCCCAAGGTTGTGTTAAAATTTGGAAGTTTCGACACAAATAACTTGCACATAAATATTTTTTTTTCTGTTGTGTGTCCATACAGGGCTAGATAATTCCGAGATAAATAAACGGTTTCTTTTATCAGTAGAGTAATCACTATACTACGTTTAAATGAAAAAATGACTGACTAGCGCACCCTTATGGAAATGTTATATTGATTTAATAATGATTGCCTAAGATATTCAAATGACAGCCGAGGCCAACAACTTAATGTGCTTTACGAGGCACGCAAGAAACTCGGTCTTATCATGGATGGTTACCCATCCATCGGCTGAACTTGGTAAGCTTAGCTTAACCTTGTAGTTCGACCAGTGCTCGTGGCAGTTATCATTTAGCCACGAGCACTTCAATTGCTTTATAAAAAAAAATGATAATTATTAAAGCCAGAGAGAATAGGGATGATTCTTGGTTAAAAAATATATGATTCTATTTCGTCCGTCAGATAAATTATCAAAAAATATTGGACACGTATTTTTTGCTTTATCAAATCAATAAAAAAGGCGAAGACAAAACGCATCAAAGATCAGGAGTGGGGGTTCATGACGTCACGTGTAGGAAAAAGTGTACTTACATATGACGTCACACGAGTTTTCAACGCATATATATCGTTTTCATTTCATGTTTACGTAAACAATAAAAAAGGCATGTATTTAACGCGGCGACAAACTAACCTGTTATAGGGTTTTAAAAATAATTAAGATGGGTAGCAAAAATAATAGGTTGGCAGCTACAGTGAAGTAGCATTTTAAGTATAAAGTAGCAGCTTTATATAGAGTTGTGAGCTCTGTTTAAATTTAAATTGGCAGTGATTCTAGTATAAATAAATAATATTTTTGGGTGGTTTAAAAAAAATAACCACGAAGGGGATGGCGGGGTCTGTTCTAACCTAACCTGTCGGAGTCGGGGTGCCCCAAGTCCCGAGCTCGCTTCGCTCGCTCTTACACCAATTAAAACACATATACGTATGACATCCCACTGTTAATATTAGCCGCCAAGTCATTATTTTTTGTAACCAATTAGTTAGTCGCCTAATAAGTTGTTATTCGCCTCAAAAATAATTAGCCAATAAGAAATACGTGTCTCACATTTTTTGTAAATTTATCTGACGGACTTATTAGATTTGCTTAGTTATCTATTATACCATACAATTTGTACGAAGTCAAGCCTACAACAAACGAACGGACAACCTGGAACGAACTAAAAACTCTTTTCAAGAACAAACTGCATAATACAACCTCCCAGTTAATTAAAACGCTCCTACTTATTCTTCTTTTCTTCTTTATTGACCTCTATTGAGAATCAAGTTTTCCTCATCTTACCCGAGGCAGTATTGAGTCGAGCGTCCAATAACTGCATAATGAACTACATCTGTTGGCATCTTCAACGGTAATTGCGTGTTTTTATTCCCTTTTCATCATGCTCAAGGTTTTAAAGGTTCACTCAAAGATCTTTTGTGGCTAAATAATAACAGCCACAAGGGTCGATCTTCAAGGTTAAGCAACGCTGGTCGAGGTTGGTCTGTGGATGGGTGACCATCACAACATACCGAGACTACTCCGTGCCTCGAAAAGCATGTTAAGCCGTTGATCCTGGTTGTCATTTGTAGATCTTTGTCAGAAGCCAGTAAATATGACACCAGTTTTGCCAAGAAGTACCGTGTTACCCAGTTAATGGGTTGTGGAGGTCTGGTAGGCAGCCGCTTCACGTATAATACTGGTATTTAGCTGAATCTGGTTTGACTGGAAGCCGACCCCAATATAGTTGGGAAAAGGCTAAGCAGATGATGACTCACAGACCTTTTTAAGAGGAAAATTAAAAAAAAACTAAACTTCCAGAATTGTTTTATCTGCTGCCCTCAAAACTTACTAGAAACTAGCTTTTTCTTGTTGATAGGCATGCGTTTACCTCACCGGATAGTAAGCGATGATGTGGTTGAAGATTGAGCAGGCCTGCCTAGACTCCTTCAGAAAGGATTTTTGAAAATTCCTTAAAAGGGAGGTGGTAATTAGGGGCACTAACGGTTGTTTATTATCTGGTTTTTTTTTTTTTTTTGGTATTTCATAATGGGTACGATTTAATTATTAAGTGATATAATATACTACGGCCTACGCGTTTGGCTACGGCGTAGCACGCGTAGAGCTACGGCGTAGCACAGTCTGCTACGCCCGCTATCTTCACGTTTTGGGAACTTTCTTTGCATATGAAGGTACTTCTAAATGGGCCATTTTTTATTGTCATATAACAACAACAATATTACGAAGTATTTTAATGCTTTTCTATTATTTTTTTCTGTTAATTAATTTGGACAAACGCGTTAGGCACAAAATAATGTTTATTAATATGCTGGTTTTATTCGACTATTCTGGGAAGAATCTTTGATGATTGGTTATCCAACACAAGCCAAAACAGAAATAAATAACCCTAAAGTCACATTTAACACTATAATTTGGGTGCTAAGAATCTCAGCTCAATTCTCCACACAGTTTGGTATGCTTACAATATTAATTGCATATTTTCACTGAAGCGGACATTCCTTTACAAATAATTAACCGAGGCGAAACTGTATCGATATGAAATATGTATGGCATCTGTTATAAACACATTCTTGTCACTTGATTATGAAAATTGGGCGGAGAGAGTTGGGTATGGATTTGTTAGTATGCCATGAATGTAACATGTTTCGATATAGATACAATATACTTAGAGCTATATAATCGCCTACATAATATGTACAATCATCATATCAGTCAATTGCCGTCCACTGCTGAACGTAAGCCTCCCCCAATGAGCGCCAACCATCCCGGTCTTGAGCAGTCCGCACCCATCCGCTGCCAGCCACCTTCTTCAAATCATCGATCCATCGTGCTGCAGGGCGTCCCAGACTACGTTTACCCATAAAGAGGTATTAAAAAAAATTTAAAGTGGCTTATTAACAGATAGTGTTTGTAGTTTCGAATTATCTGTTTTCATCTAAATCGGGTCTGAGACTGTTTTGAGTATTTTTCGCTATATCATATTATTTTGGACATGGTCATCCACGCCTATTTAAAAATTTTACCTTGTATATTTGTCGCAGCCAAGTAGCTTAATCAGCCGTTTAATTAGCGGCCTAGCCTTTTCATATAATGGCATTGTTGAATCAGCGTGCTAAATGACATCTAGCCAATGCTTCACGTACGTATGGCGACACATACTCATAATACATACATACTCTCGAAAAACATTACCCGACTTCTGGGGCACTCGGGTAAAAAGTCAAGTTCATGACAAAGTCTACATTTTTATCTACCCACTTCTAACCGCGATACATTTTACTACCTCTACTCACACATACTCATTAATGCACACACAGTATTAAACGCACACACCGAAACACAGACAGTTATCACAATATTAAACACACACACACATATTTGTAAGCGAGGCTTCCCCGGAACGTAGGCGTGGCTGGCTCGGCGGTACAGTCGACGACACAATGTTTTACTTCACCCACGTCCTCGTATATGTGAGTACTATTAGTAGTACTCTTGTTACTATGTTGTAAAATTGAAAGCTTTGTTGAACTGTCTCTTTGGTGTAGTTTTCGTAAGCACGAGTGCATAGTGCGGAGTCTTTTTACAATCTTCGTGTCGGCCGCCTATTGTGTCACCCTATGTAATGTTGTCTTCATGTATCTTTTCTATATCGGGTATTTAATAATACAGGCTTCTTCTGGGCACGCTCGCTCCATCATACACCTCATCTATCGCTTTCCATCAGGCGTGATCGAGGTCAAGAGCAAGCCCACTCCTCAATAAACATAAAAAAGAGTAGGAATTTTGTCACTTTTATTTTATTCTGT
This sequence comes from Melanchra persicariae, assembly GCA_947386135.1. Classification (NCBI taxonomy): domain Eukaryota; kingdom Metazoa; phylum Arthropoda; class Insecta; order Lepidoptera; family Noctuidae; genus Melanchra; species Melanchra persicariae. The sequence continues at coordinate 7,446,729 of OX376652.1, read as the reverse complement.
AACTGACAAACTTGTACCATCTGTTGGAGTGTCAAAAATGTCCACTCATCTGCACCCATGATGATCTGAAAAGTGCCATTAACGTGACCACTTACTTGGTGGTGTTATAGCAAACGTTGTTCAGTTTTGGTTCGATAATCGCGAAATTGCAAAAAAAACAGCTCCATACATTTACGGTAGCAACTCGACAAACTGATTTTTTTCATTTTTAACCGATTTAAAAGAAAGGAGTAGGTTCTCAATTCGGTTGTATTTTTATGTTTGTTACCTCATAACTCCGTCGTTTATGAACCGATTTGAAAAAATATTGTTTTATGTGAAAGGATGTACTTTCCGATTGGTGTCATAGAATCAGAAAAAAATCAATCAAAATAGCTGGAAAATATGTCATCGTAAACGAAATTGCGTATTTTGCTTTCCTGTAACTTTCCAGTGGCGTTGTTAGGTGTGGGGTACAACTAAAAAGTGAAAAAAAAAATTTCGTCAGGTTTAAAATACGAAGAATCAATTACTAAAAACACCGACTTCCCTAATTAAAGTTATTTTATACTTTGTAGTGTTTTTTTATTTGGAAGTCGGTTGTATATTTTTGTAAAAAAGTTTTGTTGTTAGCTTTTCTACCCAAGAACACCTTGCCCAACCTGGAAATGAGATCCAGGACCTCATAATCAGCAGAAGACAAACAAGACTTGTACAAAATTAAACTCGTATTGTAGTAATCACATAAAGGTCGATGCAAACTCATGACGTCTGTGAAGTTCACTTTTCCCCCTCTCACCCCCAGCGCCACATGAATTTGCTACTGCGCAAAAAGTTCCGAGCTGGGTTGGACCCTTAACTTTGATCTCAGTCTATGATGTACCAGTAAGTCTTAATGTTCAAGAGACTGCAGCTTGCGTGTTTCATTTTCGCTTGTAGATTTTCCTTTCCCCTTTGTCGAACAATTTCCTCGGTGCGTGACATTTTCCCTGGAGTGCGTGGGCGTCCTCGTTTTAATCATCATCACCTTGCGGTATTTGAATTTACGTTCAGTTGCGTTGGATTTTCTTTCTTGTTCCGCATTTTCTGGTTTTACGTCAAAGGCAATAATGTTTTGTTTCCAACCGAACATTTTATAAAATCAAAGGCGTAATCTTCTAGCCAGTACATATTGTGCTTAAAAAAGAAATGAATTAGTACATAAGGTGAAGCAGGTGGCGTGATGTAGTTGATTCCTTCGTGCATGAATTTATGTATGTATTCATAAATTCACATATTTTCCCCATGCTTCCCGTGCTCTCCCAAAGATTTGTGAAATTAATTAATGGCTTCATTACTATTGAGAAATAATTTCAAAACATCGTTTTCAAAATCCAGATCTTCAAAGTTATTCGTATCCACATAAGTTTGGCCATTAAAACAGTTTACACTTTCATAATATTACTTGCAAAGTTTAAATTAACCGTGTATTTCTTTAAACTTTAAAATTACGGAGTAAAAACTGCTGCTTACTTACCCATCGTCTGTTACAAGACTATTTTATGAACAGAAAGAACTTGGATTCCGTCTCGAGGGATGAAACCAGAGAGATACAACACATTAACTAATTAAAAAATAAAAAAGATTGCAACTAAAGGTTTCTTTACTTCATTTCGTTTGTTTATCGCAGCAAAGGGAGTCGTGTTTAATGCTGAGGTTTTCTTCAGGCTGTTGAGTTACATTTTGTTTCGAAATTTGTCGTGTTTTAGCGGTACAAGTTCAAAGTCCTTGTTTACTTGCACTTTCAAGGATTGTTAATGGATTTGCTAAAACATGATGATAAACTTTGTCTTAGAAGGAGAGATGATTTTGCCAAACCTGTTTTTTATGGTTTCAGTTTTCTTTTAATAACCCTGTTTATCTTATAACATGTTTGATAAATATTGATTTAGAAGATTTTATGATGGATCTATTTGCTTATTTAATCATCTATTAAAACGAAAAAGAAATTTCTCTCTTAATAGAATGATAACAAAGAGTATTTCAGAATATTAGAGAGTTGTCAAAACTTTCCGTCGGCAGGGTTTACAAGGGTCCCTGTTATTATTATATTAAGCCCTCTACCGTCGAGTGTACTCGCCAAGAGTTTAACAGCCATTTTGGTTTTCATAATTTTTTAATTGTGTCGCTGAGTGGTTTGTTTATGTTAATAGATATTTTTTTTGCAAATATGGTGACTTTGTGGGTTGATTTCTGCAGATGATGTTAGTTCAGGTGGTTTGGCACGTGTGTTTGGAACAATGATACTATCTTTTAAGCAGATTTAGGTATCTTTTTGGCATCGCACACTTTTGTTTTTTTATTTTAATAAGATCTTCTTTGCCTGTATTTTCTGTGTGAGGCACAAACAAACATTTTTGTTTCTTAATTTCTATCTTACAGCAAGTCACGTAGTTTACTTGGTGCGAGGCCAAACGGTGCTGTGAGGAGGTTCCCGGTGACTGGGACTGCAATTAACTGGGACCGCGGGCCCAGTTGCCGGATCCATTTAATTTTAATATTTTTTTCCAGCGATTGGGATCACCCGTAAAAACAGCACAGTCAAACGAAAAAAATGTTTAAATTAATGACTAAAGAAACTACTACTACAATATTTTTAATCAGTGTTTTGTGTATTTTTTTTTTCATTTAGCTGTACTTTTTTACGGGTGGTCCCAGTCGCCGGAAGAAAAACAATAAAATTAAATGGATCTGGCAACTGGGACCGAGGTCCCAGTTAAATGCGGTCTCAGTTGCCGGAAACCTCTTGTGAGTCCCTTTTATTGTGAAGCATAATTACTTTAAGCTTTCACTTTCTTATTCCTTCATCGTATCCATTCTTGTATTTGAAAGTAACTTCATCTTCCCGGTTTATCGCCAAATCTCCGAAGATGACAACTTGGCTTAATGTTGTCAAAACTCTCCTCGAGATCCTCGATTTACTTTATGTTACAGTCGCGTAAACTCTTGAAGGACCATAAATGGAGTTGTTTTGAAACTGTTATAGATTTTTAACCAACTTCAAAAAAAGGAGGAGGTTCTCAATACGGTTGTATTTTTTTTTTGTGTTTGTTACCTCACATCTTCGTCACTTATAAACCGATTTGAAAAATTCTTGTTTCATGTGAAAGGATATACTTTTCGATTGGTCCCATTAAAATTTTATCAAAATCGGTTCAGTGTGAAAAAATCATCCATGTATACGAAACTGCGCATTTTGCTTTCCTGTGACTTTCCAGTGGCGTTGTTAGATGTGGGGTCGGTGTTAAATTACGAAGAAACAACCAAACTTTTTCACAAAATAAATACCGACTTCCAAAATTATAATTATTTTGTACTTTGTAGTGTTTTTTTTGGAAGTCGGTTTTTATTTTGTGAAAAAGTTTTTCATGAAACTAAAACATTACATAACTCATAAAACATTTTCATTCATTAAGTTGCTTGATAAGTTTATCCATACTAATATTACATAATATGTGAGAGCAACCAATAAAAGGCAGTATAAGATGTTTGTAGTAATGTTTGCATTACAAAAACGATGTGTGTGATAAATTAATGATTGATAGCTAAGTCCCGTTCATTCATCATTCACTATAGCGCAGTTAGCGTGATTGATAGCGTTTACTTTCGATGCGATTTGAATTCTCAAATCATAAGAATTTTCAGTATTCTACGAGTACTTGTAACGATGACTGGTAAACTTTGAATAGTTTTACGATGAGAGCGGGAATGATATTTATCATGATTATTGGAGATCTATTGTTAGTACATTGTGGGATTACTATATTATTATTTATTAGACATATTTTTTTTTATTATTGATAGGCACGCGCTTGACCACTATCTCACCTGATGGTAAGCGTAAGCGATAATCTGGTGGAAGATTATTTATATTTAATTTGCCTTACCTGTCCCACTAATGGGCAAAGACAAATCTTTTCAGGTATTCTGATCCCAAGCCACCTTGAACCACCAACAGGAGGCGTCCAGGGCGTCTCGCCACCTTTTCCTAGGCTGGCCTCGGAGGTGCTGTATGTCCTCAGGGCCCTGCTTTGTGGAGAGTAATACCCAGCGGTCACTGTACATAAGGTTGACGAGATCCGTCCAATCCCACTTTAACGTGGCATCCTGTTATCTTACGTCCATGATCCCCGTTTTGTTTTTAAGCGCAGCGTGGCATCGTGGCGTTTCTTATGTAAATTATGAAAATTAAAAAAGAAGTGCATTTGTTCTAGAGACTTTTTCTTTCATTTCAAAGATTATTGTTCTCAAATTGTTGCAAGAACAATTATTATGCGTACGCGTGGTCGTATAGTTGCAGCGCGTTGTCTTTTTTTTTTGGGACAAGCCCGCCACACCCCATACCCAAGCCACTGCAACTTTTGAAAGCCAAAATCAACATTGGCGACCACCAGAAAAAACGCCGAGTCAATGAAGCTCGACGAGTCCCAGAGAAATGATTCAACTGTCTTGTATCCCGCAACGAAATTAATCAGAAAATAACAGCGGAGGAGTACTTTTTTTCCAAAAGTATAATTTCCACTTCCCCCTTATTAAGCAGGAACAGAGCTAGGCCAAATAGGCACCAAGCGATATATACAACTAGGTTAAACCCAGTTGCCCAGCACCGCGGATTATACATTAACACTAATAATAATGGGTCCTAAATTTTTAACAGCGCGTTGTCTGCCAAATTTTAAACTTGTCATGTCTGGTCACTTAATTGTAAAAGCTTTCTCATAAAACGTGTTAAGTATATTTTAGTTTTGTGCTGAAACAATTTCCATTGCAGGAACATCACAAAATAATTCTCGTTGCAATGTCAGCATACGCCCAACAAATTCATTACGTGAAGAGAAAAAAAACAAAGTTTTATCTTACCTCTCCTATAAATATAGAATCCCCGGTCCACAAATAAGTTTTCAAGGTCCGTAGAAAATGAAACACGCAGTATCGATGTACCAGGAAGCGTGACGAGGTCGCAGGCTGCGCGGGATGTGATCATGACCTAGTCCCGGGTCAAGATCAAATGGGGAGAGGGGGGATGTGCGCGCGACGCCATATTGAATGAATTGCAGAGTGAATCGATTCTTTCCTGACGGTTTTTCATCATATAAATAAATTTTATAACTTAAGCTTTAATATTGTCTTGGTAAGACGCATTCAGACTCCCATATATTCGACAATGCGACAACTACTTATTCTTTCTTTATCGTGTAGGCAGTAAGGTCTAACGACCCCACACACCCTAGTGTCAGAGTTTCTAAACTGCCTCAAGGGCCTCTGACATGGTTTGACGACCACCATTTGGTCGGTCGGGACCACCGGCTTATACGTGCCTTATGCCTTAACTTATTATTAAAAACAAACTAATTTTTTCTGGTGTGTTTTCTTCGTTTTTTTAAACCAACTTCCAAAATTAAAGTTATTTTGTACTTTGTTGTGGTTTTGTTCAAAAGTAAGTAAGGAAAGTCGGTTGTATTTTTTTGAAAAAAAAAAAAAAATTTTTACTTTTAGTGCTGTTACCCCCAAAATTCCAACCAGAATATATCAATTTGATTATCTATCTCCAAAGGTCTTCATCAGATCTTTACGAAATAAACCTCTTTCGAACAAAAAAAAAATTATGAAAATCTTAATTTGATAACCTCCTCCTTTTAAGAAGGCGGTTAAATACCGACACTCAGCTGCATTCGGTTAGTCTGGAAGCCGACCGGGACCCAAACATAGATGGGTAAAGGCTAGCCGGATCGATTGTAGGTAGGTATAACTATTTCCATTGATACTGCTGCTACCTCAAAGCTGCGCGGGACACGATTGTGACCTAGTCCACAGGTCAAGATCACACGGAGCGGAGGGGAGGGGGTATGTGCGCGCGCAATATTGTTGCGCATAGTTAGTGAATGAGTTCCAAAGTGAATCGCTTCCGTTGTTAGGTTGTAATTTCCTGAAGCTTATATTTGAAATGGGTGAATGAATATATTATCAAATTATATTTATTTATACACTAGCAACACACCTCGGCTGCGCAAGGAAGTCAATTCGTCTATCACTCTTTCTAGAATTGAAAACCGTTTCAAAATTCGTTGCTTGGTTTAGAAGCGTAAGCAGAGACAATCAACATTTATTTGATTGATTGATAAAAAATAGATAGACTGACAGCGACTTTTTTATACTATTTAAATAAAGAAGGGAAGAGTTTAGAGACATATAAGACTTTATCTGTTTGCTTTTCTACAAAATGGAATATGAATTTACAAGAATCCATATCGTTGTAAAAGAGAAAGAAGAAATAGAAATTTAGTCCTTATCACGGAACAGATTTATAAGAGTCTTAACCAATCAGACGGCGAATGGAAATTCCCCAGCTAGCACATAAAGTTACTAATATTCCCCTGTCCGAGCATGTTACATTACAAGCTGTACCGGGCAAAATGCAAATATTCTGGCTTCATTTCCCCACAAGGGGATTACCTGGTATGCTAATGAGAACGGTCCAATATTTAATGACGGCCGATATTCCGTATTAATACCGATACAGGGATATTTCGTGTATTATTATGTCATGTTGAAAGGAATATTTTCTTTGTTCGGGTTTTACCTGGATATATTTTTTGTACTTATATTACTTTAATATTGATTTTTTTTTGGGAGCGTGTACGCCGTATGTCATTTCATACAAACTTTCAAGTCCTTATTCTTCAAAATGAATGAACCGATTTTAACGAAACTTGGTATGCATACGCAATATCCAGGTCTAAATAGTTATCAGAAAACATTTTTGAAAAAGAGTTCAGGGGGAAGGATATAGTGATTTTTCACTTTCTATAGAAAACTTAAAATCGCTCTCTCTCTCCCTCTGAAAACGTTTTGAAAAATGTTTTCTGATAACTATTTAGACCTGGATATGTAGCGTTTGCATACCAAGTTTCGTTAAAATCGGTTCATTCATTTTGAAGAATTATGATTTGAAAGTTTGTATGAAAAGCCGTACCGCGTAAACACTCTTAAATATGCAAATTTTATTGAAATCATGAATTTAAGTGGTATTGTTTCATGCTTCTGATCCTTATGGTCAGAAGCGGTACTCTACTGAGCATGATGACCTGTGTTCGGAATTCAGACTGCTAATTCTACTATTTTTTAAGCAACGTTGACATTCGCATCTCAGTGGCAATCTATAAAAAAGCCTCAATTTCCATACATTTTTTACAGATTGCGACTGACAAACTTAAAAGTGATTAGAATTGGAACTCTGATGTCGGGCTGCTCAATAGCAGCTCGAACGTTCCTTAGGTCCCTTTTATTTTTTAAATCCACACTCATTTCAACTGTCTACCTATTATGATGTATGAGATACAGTCCGTTAGTAGACAGACGGATGGGGTACAGTACAACAATTTTCTTTATGTCCCTCGGCAATCATCGCATTTTCGAATAAACACGAATGCTAATGTCTTCTTCTAGCTTCTATGTCCATCGATATTAGATTTATCGTGTATAATAATTTGAATTCAGAACTAAGTACTTTATTGTTGTTTTGTTTTGATTTTCGAGTGAACTTTATTACACTAAAGTACTTAGTTCTGAATTCAAATTATTATGTAACTCAAAATCTAATAATTGATCGACTTGGAAATTAGCATTCGTTTGTATTCGAAAGTGCGATGATTGCCGAGGGTTATAAAGAAAATAGTTGTAGTGTATGTGTGTTACCCTTCGGCACATCTTCGTAGATAAATTATCTTCTCATGTGACCCCTGAAATAAATATAAAGAAATAAATAATACAGTGGTGAAACAAACGAAAGTTAAGAAATCAATACAACTTCGGTAAAGCAGTTTCTTTTGTTTTTTTCTCTGTGTTTTTTGAGGATAAACGTGAATGCTCCAGTTATGTTCGCTAGCTTTATGAAATATGGTAATGCAAAGTTCTTGTAAAGTTACACAGGTGGGCAACATCCGAATGGTTGAAAGTGAAAGCATATTATTTATAGTTAATTGTGGGTTGTGAGAGTGAAAGTTTTTGTTTTTTGTTGAGGGAAATAAAATACTTATATATTGATGTAAATATATCTCTTTTTTTTGATTAATCTAATAAATAAAAAATGTTCGATTCGAAAACTGCGGATTACCTTTCAAAGAAGCTACTTTAAAAAAATGTTTGTATCCAGTTTTACCTATGAGTTTTACTTAAAGTGACTTCTTCATCATCTGCCTAGACTTTTTCCCAGCTATATTGGGGTCGGCTCACAGTCAAACCGGATTCAGCTGAATATCAGTATTTTACGTGGAGCGGCTGCCTACCAGACCTCCACAACTCATTAACTGGGTAACACGGTACTTCTTGGCAAGACCGAAGTCAGACTTTCTGGCTTCTGACAATCCTGTTAAAGAGTAATATTCCTTCTTTAATATTTTACCCTGTATAAGTAGGTAATTAATGTATTAATGTGGTAGCGATCTGTCAAATGAAAATTCCGAATAGTGATATTTTTGGCACAATTGAGAACATTTCGTGTAACCAATAATAGGGCTTAATTTCGACCACAGGATTAATAAAAAAATTGAAATGTAATAAAAAAATTGGCTCCAATTATGTATCGAGTAGCTTAATATTTGTGGTTTTTATATAAGCGTGTAGCTATTAAAAAATCTATACTGAAATTAAAATGTTTCGTTTAAAAGTTTTTTTGAATGTTGTTTTTCTTTTCTATAAAACAATGATTTAAACACTCCTTTGTATCGAATGACGTTGATTGATAATTTAAAGAATATTGCAAAAATTTAATTCATAATAATTTTGTTTACAGATTTTCAATCGGTTCATGAACCAAATGATTGACGTCGTCATTCAATAGTTTTGTTTGGGCAATTTAATTTTAATGTAATTTATCATTTTGAAGATTCACGACTCTTTGGTGAATAGTGCTTTAGACATTTTTAATTTAGTTATTAATTTAATAATTTTCTTTGAAGGAGTAACAATGTAACCTTAAATTTTTGATTTTGAGCGAATTAGAAAATTATTTACACATAAAACATTTTTTTTAAATAATTGTAAAATAAAATATTTACAAAAATGAAGAAAACAACAAATTTACACACAAATGAAGACGGGAGAAAATGCTTATCTAAAAATTAGTTTGAATCACTTCTTCTTCTTCTCCGGTCTGTCGTAAGGTCTAACGACCCCACACACCATAGTGTCAGAGTTTCTAAACCTATGGTTTGAATAACTGTGAATGGGGAAAATGCCTAATAGGCTGGCAGCATTGCCACGTTGAATGGCTGATCTATTTTGCCAAATTAAATGGCCAACCCTCAAAAATAATAATAATTATTTAAAATAAAACCGTTTACAAAAACATTTAGCCAACAGCAATAATATTTTCCATACTATTTCAGTGCCGGTGTTGTCACTTGAGTGCCCGTGTTGTCACTTGAGTGCCCAGTGCTGCCAAAACGGGCCTTTTATTTTTTGACAACTATACCAAGTAGCGTTCTACCCACAAACAGGTGGGATTATTATAAAACCTATATCCCTACACTGTAAGGTTATTAACGGCACGTGTACACTGACTTTGATTAATGATGTGTACCTAGCCTATATCTCCGGGCTCCGTTAATTAACACTCCGATTTATACGTAATGCGAGCCTGTTGCAAGCTTCGTGTATTTTATTAATTAATGTGATGAAATTGATTATTGATTTTGGATTGCCTGTGATGGGTGGTATGTAAGTACCTACTATTGTTGTTTATATAGGCACGCGCTTGACCACTATCTCACCTGATGGTAAGCGATGATGTGGTCGAAGATGGAGCTCGTTTGTCTAGAAGTAACCTATTAACTCTGGACTCGAATAATTTCGTACTTATTAATTGACTAGTTTTTGCTGACAGCATGCCACTGTTGTGGCGATCAGTCTCCTCTTTGAGGAGTGGTTAGAGACGCGTCACTGCGTCCTCACCTTCCGCCCGACGCGGACTCGCAGCCTCACCGGACACGGTTGTTTCGGGTGCTACCTATTTCGGTATTGGCGGGAGGACACGTCCGGGTGTCACTGTCGCAGCTAATTGGCTTAATAAGCCGTTTAATTGGTGGCCTAACCTTTTCACTTAAATGCGCTAATTTTCCAGCCGCCTAACTGACATCTTTTGTTCAATATCGCTTAATAAATAATAATAATAATAATAAATAAATAAAAATGTCTATCAATGAATAAAGAGATAAATAATAAAATTCTTTATTTTCTCATCCACAAATAAAACAAATGAAAAACTTAATACTAAAAAGTAAAGGAACATAACTTCGATCATGATGACTTAAGTAGGTAACCTAACCGCTTGAATGAATATTGACTTGCCCATGCCACTTAAGTCGCTGATAAAACGGCGCAGTTCAATGAAAAGGCTAGGCTTTTAATGAAACGGCTGATTAAGCTAGTTGGTTGCGTCATCACCACCATTTGGATCGCCTGGTGGATACGGTGGAGCATACGAGCATAGTGGAGGTCTGCCTTGCTTGAGCGGAGTACCGCCGTGTCCTCGTCGAGGCGATGGCGACCTCTAGCGTCCGTCCCTGGTTCAATCCATGGTCCGAAGCAAAGGGGCATGGGAAACAGTCACCTCCTTTTGAGAAGCAGTAATGCAAGCGAAGGAGGAGGCGGGGTGGGCGTGAAGGAGAGGCAAACCTCACGGCCCAGCCGCCGCAACAGAAAAAGACCCCGGGCGTCGGGACTTCGGGAGTTGTAGGGCGATCGATTCCCAGCTACCGCAGGTGCCTGCGGACGGCGAGTGATGGGTGGCTCTAAGTCCGATAAAGACCGGGCCCGGTTCGACAATTATCCAGAGATTTATTTTTTTTTGTAAAAATAAATAAACAAAAAAACACTCACTTGGGCGTTAATCTACACTCCAGGATAGGAAGTTTCAGACGGAAAACCCAATAACACTTTTGAAATACTCAGCATAAATGCTTACACCCACAACAAGTCAGTCAATATGAGAGCGCAGCGTTTTATTATCTGTTAATCCCCAAAATATAAGCTCAAGCCAATGCCTGAGGATTTTACTTAATTTATTGAAAGTTAATCGCCAGCTAATCCTTACAATAAATTGCAATGGACATGCCATAATTTGTGGTTAAAACAATATAATATATTAAAACGTTTAAGATAGCCTGCCAAAACATTATTCTTATACGCATTTAAAGGTACGAATACTGACATTTATAAGAATACGTTTAATTTTAAATAAACATTTTAAACGAGTTTCTTTTTGAATTGCATTGGAACGTTTAAAAAGTTGGTATACCAAAAGTCAATTGAAAAATGTTATTTGTTTCATTTCACTCAATTTGTTTTTCTTTTTTCAAGAATTTGGATAAAAACTTTTTTTCATCGTCTGAATTGCTTTTTTCAGGTATTGTAGTTTGTTGACTTCTTGAATTATTTCAGTGTCAGGAAAGTTCAGGGTTCTGTTTTATTCATTTCTATCGATTGTAGTATAATAAGCGTTTAAGTCTACGTCATAAACGCCTTGGGTTGTCAGCCCTTAGCAATTTTGTTGACCGGCTGGCTTTTAAATACCTTTAATACTAAAGACTTTTTTTATGGATGGGAAATGATCAAATGACTCCTTCCACCCTGGGTGGAGCGGGAGGGAGTGTCAGACCTAGTACCCTCTGCGTTCCTGGGCCGCGGTGACTGTTTCAAACAAAATCTGCAACCCTGGCAAGTCTGGTGGGAGGTGACGGCTTACCTTACTGCAGGCTACAGGTTTTACTCAGCTGCCTAAAAAAGTGGTATGTTTTTTCTGTACATTGTGCTGGCTACAAATAAGTGCGACTCTGAAACGGCTGTGACAGACGAATAGATAGATTCACTGGTGATCTCATAAGAGTTCTAGAACGTACGTTACCCTAAAAACGATTACGATTACACTTTATGTACCTACCCACAAATAGTGTTTTACAATATTGAATCATTTAAAAGCAAATATTGTGTAAGTTCTTTTAATAAATTGAAAACTCGGCGTAGTTATTTTTCCGCGCGTAGGTATCCTTGTAGCGGCGTTCTTTAATTTTTAATGTAGTATTAAAGTATATATATTACGCAGTCTCATTTAAATTAATTCCATTTCAGTAGGTACTTTTTCCGAAAATTGAAAGATAAAACAGATAGTGAAAAAGCTATTAAAATGAGAATTAATATTCTACCTAACGCTTCTGTTACCGATACAAAAAAATAACATTGATATTTTCTGCAAAACATCCTCATAAACTTACCTTCATACTCATAATGTTTTATTCAAAGAAGATTCTCGATAAAAACGTTATTGATCTCAGTTCTCTTACAAAGCCAGGTTCTGTTCAAACATCCTTCAGCGAACCGAATAATGGCATTGAAAAGGAGTAGGTCAAGATCGCCCGCGCCCGGCCGGGCAAGCGACCCGTTTTCGGTCATGCGACCCGTTTTCGGTCACACGAACCGTTTTCAGTCATGACCAACATCGTGAAACACGCCCACTTTTTATGACAGGCATTTATAATTCCCGGACAAGGAAACCTTTTTTATCATCGCTGTCCAATCGCGACAGCTTAATTTTATGTCGCAATAAAACGTTTTTGGTGACTTCTTGTGACTTTTTTTAGTTGCCATGTTTTTATGAATAATTATTACGATGGGGTCGTTACGGACCATTATGCGGTTTGTATTGAACGTTCATTAGTCATTACTAACGACGTTAAATAGAAGAAACAATAGCCTTTCAGTTCTTTATGGTAAAGCCTAGTCCTGTACCAGCCAAAACAATTCAAACAAGCTAAAAATATTTCACACACACAATTAAACCACCACAATTAATCAAGTCACGTCCGTGCCTCGTCTTTTCTATATGTTTTGAAAAGTCGCGACGGCGAGCGCCTCGTCTGTGCCCTGTCCGCGCCCCGTCCTCGTCTTACGTCTATTCTGTGTGTCCAGCGACTAAGTTTTTACAAACTTAGTCGCTGGACACAGTAGCTAAAAGCAATTTCCCAGTAGTTTTCATGTCCAGTACTTAACCTTAACAATTTCCCAGTAGTTCAGACCAGCTGTACCAATAAGTACCTGATGCTCAAAGACCCAACCATACACCACTCCTTCAAATGCACCTAAATCAAGCCACATCGAGCAGTAACCTTTACAATTTCCCAGTCGTTTTCACGGGCAACTGAAAGCCAATAACAGTTGCCATTGACAATGCTCGCACTAGGTCACGATCGCTACACCCAGGTGACCCGGTTATCGGTCATGATCAACATTTTACTGGCAACAACGTGCTAGCAAGACTTATAGACGTGCAGCTATTATTTTGTGATTGTGACGTAGATTGTGTGTGTATCAGTTGGAGTGAAGGCTTTTGTGCTAAGCGATTTTGTGTATTTTTAACAGACTTAAAAAAATTAAGTTATCATTTCAACCCGTATATACATACGGGTCGAAATGATAACTTCATTTTTTGTGATATTGTCAGAATTGCACAGTTTTTGCATTTGTTAGTCTATATCGCCTTCTAAACGTGTGTGCCATTTGTATATGTATGTATGTTTGTCTACGCATATCTCAAAACTATAAGTCAGATTGCAAAAAAATTTTTTTGTTGAACTAGGTATAATCTTACTCAGGGGACAGTAAGTTTCATCAAAATCAGATTAGTAGTTTTTGAGATAGAGAGTTAAGTGTGTATCAGTCACAAGGACTTTGTGCTGTTAAGTCATTTGCTCAACAGCGTAATCCCAAAACATTTTATTATCACTATGCATTACGCATGTATGCATAAAAAAAAAACTTTAAAAAAATTAAACCGACTTCAAAACTGTAAGTACTTTATTTAATAAATAAAAAACGAGAGAATTAAAAGTTTTATCTTTTAACAATTTTAAATAAAATGCCAACAATTTTTTTGAGGTCGGACCTAGCCTTAATATTTGGAATAAACGTTGTCAGTTGGTAGTCGTATGTAATAATATCGTATTTCGTATATCGGTATTCCTATACCCCTCCTATCGCAGTTAGGCTATTATTTTTTATTATATGTGTCCTATTGTTCCCATCCCAAAAGAATTGTACAAAACTGTCGAAGTGTGGTTGGGTGGAAAATAAACAATATTTTTCATAATAGGTTCATCTTTGTCGAACTCTTCCGCGAATACTGTTAAGCGTGATTGAAAACTACTTTTGTCATTATTATTTGCGCTTTGTGTTTCTTCAGTCACAATTTGTTAATTTTTCATCTGTTTGAGGCTGAAAGAGGATGAAAGCTCAGATTATATATTTTTTGAGAAAATATTTAATCTGGTACAATTTGTTTTACTCCCAATTCTGAAATGTGCCTGTTAGAGAAAAAGATTTCCTCTATAAAATAATTGTATCATTACGTTATCCGCTAACGCTGAATTTTTTACATATTTTTCTTTTTAATTTAGTAGAATTAATATATTTCATGAATATTTTATTACAGAATGACTAATAGGTAAACTGATCGATGACACGTGTCTTACTAGGTCAAGATCACACCCGGAGACTGACCTAGTTTTCGGTCATGTTCGACGATGGTTGGGATGGGGGGAATATTGCACGTTCATGTGGTGTAATATCATCCAGTTATTGATGGTTATTTCTGTTTTGTAAAATTGATATCAAAAAGGGTTTATTAACAACTTTTTAGAATAAAATAGAACCGACTTACAAATAATAAAAAACACTGCAATGTGCAAAATACCTTAATTCTTAAAATAAATGTTTAAGGCAATTTTGATTTAAAAACGAAACTACGGAACCGCTTTTGATGAAATTTCAATGGAAGTAATCGGAAAATATATCCTTAATTTTTCAAATCGGTTCATAAATTACGTAATTATGAGGTAAACATAAAAAAATACAATCGAATTGAGAACCTCCTCCTTTTTTTGAAGCCGGTTAAAAATGATTAAGTGACCGTGCACTTATTGTTGCATTACGTTAATGTGTTAGTTATGTTCCATGCGCACCTCAAAGAGGTGTATAATTGATGGGGCGGGCTAAGCCCAGTGCCTGCCAGAGTTGCAGAATTGTTCGAAAGAGTTGCCGCGGCCCTGGGGGTCTACTCTCTAAGCCCTAGTGTCGGCCGTTTTCTACTCCGTATCACCTACGGACTTACGATTAGTCTCGAACCCGAACTAAGAATGAGCGACAACACGATTTGACAGTTGTTCTTAGTTCGGGACTAATAAAAGACTAGGAAACTGCGGACTTAGACGCCCTGAAACGCAAAGGGCATTCGGAGAAAGACGGGTGGGTTTTAGTCAGAAAGAGTGTGATACTTTTATTGAGCGGAACTGCTCTGGGCGGAGCGGAATGATTGGAAAATGATCAAATGACTCCAGTAGAAGAAGGTATGATACATATTTGCAATCAATCCAACAGCATCATTAAAATCACCGTAAACAAACAACGTACAATAAACTTATATTTTCTTTCTTACTCTCTCGCGAACAAAAACAAAACAAACTCAGACGAGGGGCGTTGTCTTAATCGAAAATACGTGGTTTGGTAAGCAATGTTCCTATTATACTCTCCTCAGTAATTCCATCACGTAAAAGACTTTGGCAAGATATTCTGTGGGACGAATGTGGGAAATTTGGTCTTGAGGTGCTGTTTGACTAGAGATGTGTGAAGTAGCTGAGCGGTGCGAGGAAAGGATCCATATATGGGATCACTTTGATCTCCTAGCTTAGCATCGCGCAACTCTAGTAGGACACCTGTCTGTACACATAAAAAATTGGCTTAAAAACAAAACTTTAACGCTTTTTGTGGTCTGCAGAAGACTGCTTGCAAAGCGACTTGTTTGAAAACAAATAATTTTCACATTAGCTACAGGGTGTGCCAAAGAAATAGACATATAAACATACTTAAACTGAAAAAAAAATACCTTCCTTCCAGGGTAGTCGGGTAAAAAAGCGAGACACTTCTGCTAGGTATTTTCCTCTACGCATCCGTGCACCTTTCAGCTAGAATCCCTTTCACAGCTTCGCTTCGCTACGGTTAAACACCACACCGTGCAAGCCCCTCGCACATCTCTGTTGAAAAGCACCCTTAAACATGAAGCGTAAAGAAGTTTATATGGATGTTTGAGGCAAGCGTGCCAGGATTACTCACAGCTGACTGGTTAATAAGCTGGGTATATGTATAATAAATATGTTTTTATTGTCACATGTGTAATAATTTAGACGTAGAGTTAAAGAGATAACGCAGATGATAGTGACTGGTTCCCATGCCGCCTCGCTCCAGATCATGGATTGAACCAGGGTCGGAGGCAATTCTAGGATACGGCTCCGCCGAAGCACGGCAGACCTCCACCGTGTCCTCTGGGCGACCCACACACTGGAAACGTCATACGCTTGTAATGATATTAGAAATAACTAGCTGCCGCCCGCGGCTCCGCCTGCGTGAATGTGGAAAATTATCCCAAGGGAACATACTACCGGGATAAAAAGTATCTTATGTGTTATTCCAGACTATAATCTACCTCTTGTGCCATATTTCATCAAGATCCATTCGTTTTTGCGTGAAACGTATAGTAATAATCATCCATACATACAAACTTTCGTGTTTATAATATTAGTAAGGAAGGGATAAGAATTAGGATGGTTTATATTCGATACGTTTATTGATTAACAAACATCTAAATTAACAAACAACAATCATCCAAATCCGTAGAGCAACGGTTGTTGTACGGATTTGGATGATACTAAGTACATGGGCGGGTAGATCTTATCTTGGATTAGATCGAACATATTTATTCCAGCAGTTGGTTTCCCTGTGATTATTTTCGACTTTGACTCGGGCAAAGCCTCTGGCATAGCTTATGCCAGTACAAATAATTATCGTATAACGATTTTTTAAATGTTTTTTTTAATTTCTTAAACAAAGTGACAGTAACGTGTATCTATTCTTTATAAGTTTAAAAAAAATCGTCAAGTTAATTAATTACGGTTTTAATTAAGTTTCACACTCTTATTATTTCTTGTTTAATAATGAAAACGGTATCACGATGTTTTCACCAACCCATAACATTCATTACCATACAAACACGCATGCATACAAAATGACCTTAGGACACCTCATTTAATAAAAACAAAAGAAAAAACAAAAATTCTAAATTCAAAACCTGTTGAAAATGAAAAGCTACCAACAAGTTATGTTTGAAATGCGTCGCGTGACCGCTACATAAAAGATTATAAACTTCATTTTACAGTCGACGCCTTTACAAGGTCACCGCCGTTGTACAACCTTTGCAGTGGACACAGCTATAATTATGGAAGCTATTTTTAGAGTTTGAATTTTATTGCGAATGGATTCATGCCATAGTTTTAACTAATAACGTATTTAAAATTACCATCAAAAACGTCCACTGCTGGACATAGGCCACCCCAAGTGTCGCCACAACAACCGGTCCTGAGCGTCTCGCATCTGATGCATGACGTCGGTATTAATATACAGGGTGAATTTATCAAATGTGCGTGGATGGCCAAATCCGAAACTATGAGCAATAGTCAAAAACACTGAAAGGAGCCCAATTTTGATGAAAATAACTGAGAATCTACAACTACATTATTGGATTTTGAAGAGAGAAAGAGAAAAAAAGTGATTAAAGGAAAAATATATTGAAAAATATTACTTGTGCGCTTTCCACGCGAATCCGACTCGTACTAGGCCGGTTTTTTTGATGTATCGTGTAGGGTAGGTTTCTTTTTTAATTTGAATCAGATTTCTTTCTCGTAGGTATTCTAAACCTCACTAATATTAAAAATGCGAAGGTGAGTTTTTCGTTTTTTTTTGTAACACTATCACGCCTATATCAACTTTGATGAGTTTTGGTTTGGAGATAGAGCGGACCAAATCTCTAAAAATGCCTTTTTTGTTCCACAGCCGCGGTTAAAAAAATAGATAGAACCTCGGAGATTGTTTTACGGGATGTTCCAGAAGTGAATGGTCATATTTAAGGGTGATGTTGGGTAGCTGATATACATTAAGGAAAAATTACAAAACAAAAACGTGACTATAAAAAAATTAACAACAAAAAATGACTTAAAATTCTGAACAAATGACTTTTCAAGCAGTGTGATGCTGTTGGTGAAATCAAATCTGTGATCGAACTAAAGTAGATGCCACCAAATGTTACAAATTGCTTGAAAAGTCATTTGTTCAGAATTTTAAGTCGTTTTTTGAGGTCGATTTTATTTTGTTATTTTTTTTTGTTTTTCTTGCTTTACTTACTTTTAGGACATCCTGTAGGCAAAGCCGTGGAATAGCTAGTAATTGTATAAATTAAAAAGTTGACTTGACACGCAAAAAAAAATTCTGACAAAAAAATAACTCATAACTTCTGGACATTCAAAATTCATTTTCATCACAATTTAACTGTTTGAATTGACGTCAATATAAATTATCGTTACTGTCCCTAAAAACAAAAATGGCCGCGTCAATGTATATTTGACGCATCTACAAGGTTACGCCTGCTGTCGCTGGGGTGTCATGGCGACGAAGTGTGCGATCAAGTGGAAAATGGAATTGGTAATATAGCCTTTATTACAGCGTGCTTAAAGGCTGTTCGCATATAGTTATAGGATATCGATACTTCATCTTTATGGTAATTCTCTTAGTTGCTATGGGGATACTCGTTGCCTGGGGTACGAGTATATCAAAATTTGTTGCTAACCACTTGGTTAGGGGTTTACTACGTTTGAACGTCTTCCGCAGTCGGTTCAAAATGATTGATCACTAGCTTCTGCCAGCGACTTCGCCCGAGTGATGAAATTCGGACGTCATGCTTCCTTGATTAAAAGTACCATATTTGTCCAATTCTATTAAATGGTCTATTCACTTGCCAAGTTTCATCCAAACGCTTTCAGCCGTTAAGACGAAGAGATAACGAATGGACAGACAGACTTACTTTCACATTTATAATATTAATATGGATTATACAGGCTGTTCCAGAAGTGTGTGGTCAAATTTAAGGGTGATGTTCTGTAGCTGCTATAGAGTAAAGAAAAAATATCAAAAACAAAAAAAAAACACTGAAAAGTAAAAAAAATACTTTTCAAGCAATCTGATGCAGTTAGTAGCATCTATTCTATGATTTAACTACAATAAATGCCACCAACTGTATGAAACTGCTTGAAAAGTGATTTGTTTTAAAGTTTTTAGTATTTATTTTGGTCAGGTTTTTGAAAAAAGTCGCTACATTTTTTTTTTCTATTGTTTCCTTACTGTATATCAGTTACATCCTTCGTCTCCGTCCGTCACCCTTAAGTATGAACATGCACTTCTGTCACACCCTTTATAAGCTGTATAATTTACGTAATCAGATCAGCACAGCAGAGATACTTCAGCAAAAACAGATTTAACAAAAAACATTAAAAATATAACATCAGTCGCGAAAAATTGAAAGATTTGCTTCCTGATAAATAAATCTTTTAACAGAGCGTGACATCGCGAAAATGCAGAAAAAAAATCACGTGTAATTTTTTCAAAGAAAAAATTGAATCTATTCAATATTTCCTACAATAACATAATATTCAATACACCATTGTTCCCCAAAGAATATCCCATACAATAACACAGCCTCCTTCAATACGTTCCCATTAGACCCCATGAAAGATCACCCACACAATACCTTTGCTATCGTTCGACAGTGATGAATTCCTTCGAGTTTTCAAAGCGAACTGAGTTCGAATGGACCAATAGCGAATGAGTATTCTGTTTTGTAATTGACGATGTTTGTAAAGTGATAATGATTTGGGATGTTCATTTGTTGGGTGGTAATTAATTTGAATATGACATTGTAACCATCGAGGGTAGAACCTGGATGAGGCTGGAACGTGGGGATTGATATACGGAAAGAGAGATCTATGCTCAGCAGTGGGCGAAGTAGGATATCAAAGTCAAAGCCATTTATTTGCATTAAATACATTACAAAAGATGGAAGTGCATAAATTGTTGTACAACAATGAACATACTGTCAAAAGATAGAATAGATATTTGGCTTAAACCACGTGTAAAGACTTTTAATTTAAGCTAGTAGGATGAAAAATTTGTGGTGTCCTACATATATCCATTGCTATAGTGACGGTAGTTTATTTGTGAAATCGTATCAAATCAGCACAGTCATTATCATCATCATTTCAACCGAAAGACGTCCAATGCTGGACAAAGGCCTTCCTCAAGAGTCATTCTCAACTCATTGACCGGTCCCATTCTATTTGCATCCAATCACAGAGTTCCGATGGCCCTCATCAGGATATCGGATATCCAACACTGTGTCTTCTGGTACGCGGTCGGTACTCCAAAACCTTATCGGCCACCTGATCAGCGAGTAACGCACCCGGCCCATTCTCTTACGTGTGGCAATTCCCGGGCTATTTGCTTAAGCAGTAGGAAAACAGACCTGAGGGCCAACTTTGCTAAGCCTCAATTTCCATAGATTTTATTCTCCGCACTTTTTGAATATATACAACAGCCCGACAATAACCATCAGTTAGTTGCTCACCAGACCCATCAACCGCCTGGTCGGTGGATCCTCCCTTTTCAATGGAGCTTTGCGGGACTTTACCCCATGCCTCTATACCTTCGCCATAAATACCTGAAGGAGGTTTTTAGCAACACGATCCAAATCATGCCCGATAAATCTTGTTATTTATTTGAAATCTTTTCCTATAATCTCATAATTTATTGCTCGTATTTGGGTCAAACATTGTATCTTCCGGGAATGCCGCCATTGTTGTATTTACCAGATCATTAGCTTTGACTAATCTTCCGTTATGGTATCGTTAGCCGCATGCTTTTCTTAGAAAATCACTGCTCAGCGGCGTATCGTCGTATCGATAAAATAAGATATTTTTAAGCAGAGATTTTTTTTTTTAATAGATATATAATAGAATAGAAGAGAAATTATAACAGCCGCACGGCCCAATTTCCAAGGTTAAGCAACGCTTGCCGAGGTTGGTCTGTGGATCGGTGACCATATTAACATACCGAGACTCCTCCGTGCCTCGGAAAGCACGTTAAGCCGTTGGTCCCGGCTATCATTTGTAGATCTTTGTCAGTCGTTACGGATTGTCAGAAGCCAGAAAATCTGACACCAGTATTGCCAAGAAGTTTGTGGGGGTCTGGTAGGCAGCCGCTCCACGTAAAATACTGGTATTCAGCTGAATCCGGTTTGACTGGGAGCCGACCCCAATATAGTTGGGAAAAGGCTAGGCAGATTTAACAGAGATTTTTTGTATTAGCTTTTTGAACGGCTAACTTGCTTTCTAAGGTGCGATGGTGAAACACCATCAACTTTTCGAACTCCGGGCTGTCACAGAGAAATGCCTAATGGAAAAACCCAATAACGCTTATTCCCGTGGCGTCTCTCATCGCTGCCACATCTAGCTATCCCTCACTCTGTCTCAAGTCTAGCTGTCGTTCCCCTTAGAGACCTCGTAGGTCAATGCATTTATAAGTAAAAACTCTACACTCCTTTTTAATACGACTTGCGCTGCGTAAAAGTAAATAATTATACCTACATATATGTATGTATACTTTTGATTTTTTTTTTATTCTTCAGTTAATATCAGTTTAATCATTCAAATAACCTAAAGTAATTACTAAATAATAACTAAAGATAGAATCAAAAAATTCATGTACATCGCTGTCAATGACAAAAGTGCCAGAACACTGGCAGTATTGCCGCGTTAAAAAAAACCTACCTATTATATTTATTTTACACTCCAAATAATCTAAACACGAAAGAATCTATCTAATCGAGGGTTACGACCCTAAAGCCTTTGAGCTGGTGGAAATGAGTACACAATATTGCATAAACGTAATAAAATGAGCATAAAAAGTTTATGTATATTAAGATATGAAGATCAAACAATAGGCCTTGCCGGCTGATTAGACCGTGGTCGTAAAATTCTGTTTCTGGATTAGGGCTACAAGCTCTAAGGTACCTTTTGAGTCCTGCCAGGGTTGCGGCATTTATTCGAAACAGTTACCGCGGCCCTGGAACGCAAAGGGCATAAGGAGGAACACGGATGGGTTTTAGTCAGTAAGAGTCTGACACTCCCTTCCGCTCAACAAAGAGTGGAAGGAGTCATTTGATGATCTCCCATCCATACAAAAAAAAAACCTTTAAGTGGGATAGATTATAAGTAATTAAATTGATCATAGGGAGTTTTGTGATTATCTAGCCTGTAGGTACTGTCCCTTTGCTGGGCAAAAGCCTCCCAACTCCAAGCAGATATTTTTATAACTTAACTTTCAAGCAACGTCCGCATTCGCATCTCAATCGCAAACTGTCAAAAATTAATGAAAATTAAGGCTTTTTCCTTTTTTGTAGTCGGTTAAAAAAATACAATCGAATTGAGAACCTCCTTCTGTTTACCCGACTATTTTGAAGTCTTTTAAAAATGAAAAATAAAATACTTATTATTTACTCGAGTAAAAAAAAAGAAAGAGTTTTTTAAAAATGTATGAGTTTAGTCAAAAATGTATGAAAATTAAGGCATTTTTGACAGTTTGGGATTGACATGCGAATGTGAACGTTGCTATTAAAATTAGCAGAATTGGCACTCTGATATGCTGTCATGTAAAAAGTACAAAATAACTTTAATTTCGGAAGTCGGTGTTTTTGGTTGCTTCTTCGTTATTTGACACCGACTTCCGAAATGAAAGTTATTTTGTACTTTGTAGTGTTTTTTTTGGAAGTCGGTTTTTTTTTATGAAAAAGTTTTTTATTTTTCACTTTTTAGTGTACCACTGCCCACTGTCCCACACCTAAAAGCAAAAATATGCAATTTCGTATGATTTTTGCACATATTTTTTCTAGCTATTTGGATTTAAAAACCAAATAGTGCTGAACCGATTTTGATAAAATTTAAATGGGACCAATCGAGAAGTATATCCTTTCACATAAAACAAAAATTTTTCAAATCGGTTCATAAATGACGAAGATATGAGGTAACAAACACAAAAAAAAAATACAGTCGAATTGAGAACCTCCTCCTTTTTGGGAAGTCGGTTAAACAACTAGTTCTCTGTTGGATCCGATTTGACTAGAAGCCGACCGCAATAGAGTTGGGAAAAAGCATTGTTTCGTTTCTGGTGAAGGTTAAGCATAAAGAAAAAACGGGAAACACTCGAGCGCGGCAGCAATATGCCAAAGTATATTTATGTCCCAAAAAAAATATGAAGCATGTATCCTTGAGAAATATCAATTTCCACATGGAAGAAGAAACGGAAAAAATCTTCCGCAAAATATATGAAAAGATACAAAACATTCGCTTGAAAGAAATGTTCCTTTCACAAAGATTAGTATCTTTCCATATCTTTTCCTGTGCGTGAAAGCGAGTATTATTTTTCTTATAAAAATGTACTGAGAGCATTAAAATGTTCGCGAAGAGTTCCTTAATTCTGCTTTTAATGTGGATGTACAATATGAAAGTACTTGCTTTCAAAGTTAATGGAACAAGGCAGTTTGTCATAATTATGGTAATTTGTGACTTTTTGTTCGGCCTTCTTTTCGTTATGACTCTGGTATCCTGTTTTAATAAGTACATTTTTGAAAGGGTGGGACTGGTTCTATATTTTTTTTGTGATAAATCATAAGTAAACTAAAGAGCTTTATAAAATTATAAAAATCAGTTTACTTAGTATATGGTATATTTGATACTACGCAAAATTAAGGGCAGAAACTTAATTGACGGGAAACATTTAAAACATCCCAGAAAGAGAGTACGACAAAACAATAATTTTGGACTCGCCTAGGACAATAAATAAAATACTTGAATAACTCAGTAATAAAAACTAAGAAAATAAAAAGACCTCACAATTCTCAAAATTCTTGTTAGGAATAAACAGTAACACTAATAACCTTACAACTTTTGAATTAAAACCGACTTAAAAGCCACCACAAAGTCTGGAATCCTACCAAAGCGTCAATTTGAATACCAATTAAAATACCCCATTAGTTTCACTCGGGTAGGGTTGTCAAGTATCAAAGCCGTGAGCCAAACAGCAGTGCGATTCTGTAAACATCTTATCGTGAAGAGTTAAGGGTGCCCTAGGCAGTCATTGTTTTATACAAACGTAGTAAGGCGATTACTCTGCTGATTGACGGTGTACGTTCAGAAAAAAAGTTACATTTATTTATCTCGATATTATCTAGCCCTGTGTGGAAACAAAACAGAAAAAAAATTACACATGCAAGTTATTTGTGTCGAAATTTCAAAATTTTAAGAGCGTTTACGCGGCACGGCTTTTCATACAAACTTTCAAATCCTTATTCTTCAAAATGAATGAACTGATTTTAACGAAACTTGGTATGCATACGCTAGATTTACAGGTCTAAATAGTTATCAGAAAACGTTTTTGAAAAAGATTTCAGAGGGAGAGAGAGAGCGATTTTAAGTTTTATATAGAAAGTGAAAAATCACTATATCCTTCCCCCTGAACTCTTTTTCAAAAATGTTTTCTGATAACTATTTAGACCTGTATATCTAGCGTATGCATACCAAGTTTCGATAAAATTGGTTCATTCATTTAGAAAAGTAAGGACTTGAAAGTTTGTATGAAATGACATACGGCGTACACGCTCTTAACATTGTGCGTAAATAAATAACTTATGTTATACGAAAATGGCAAAATATTGACCATGCAGGGATATATTATTTCCTAAATTAAATATAAAAAATATTTTAAACAGAAAAATTCAGAACTTTTTTCATAATATCCTTACTACTAAATGTCTTTCAATAAATTTTACGAGTTCATTTTTGTTAAAAATCATTTTCTATGATATGGAACTGTAAATTTGTGTGCGCACTAGCTTCATATTGCTCATCAAGGCTTAATTTCTTACTTTAAATGATGTTGGATGAGATAGCATGCATTTAACCGCGCCCGTTCACGAGCTCAGCCGTGCGACTAGTGCACCCTTAAGGTGGGTACTGACCGGTACCGTGTTATGGGCCGTAATGTACCTTTCGCAGCGAGCATGTTACATTACGCTGTGTAACACGCTCGTTTCAAACTCTTTGCTCGCCCGTGCTCCAAATCCGCAAGACACTCAGTCAAAATGTCTGACAACGAGATTGGTTGGAGTTTTTGATTCTACTAAATTATTGCTAAATCCAAATTTAATTATAATCCAAAAACAGAGTTTTTCTTTGTGCCTCTTCATGTTTTACAAGAAATAAACACAATGTAGCCATAATTGAAACGTGTGGCACGTGCGCTAGAGGATTTATCACGGCGTACTGGCTGAACTGCGTAACATTCAAAGGGATTTTCAAAAAATCCGATCCGATCTGGCATACTTATGTAACATTTTTAATGGGAAGTCGGTTGTACTTTTTTGAAAAAAAAAAATGTTTTTGCAACCTACGTGTAAGTATTACAATTCAACGTTGTAATGCTGACAGCCTTCTGCAATTTTCTCATTGACGTTGCCCAATCAGCATTTGATTTAAATCTGAATAAAAGACAGTAATGACCAAAACTTCTTAAGTTACCTTCATGAAAAGCCCGTAATCCCCGGTCGGAAAATTTCTAATGAATATAAATGGTACAAGCCTAAAGGGTTTTCACGACAATGACTGGGGACCAATCAAGCGATCCCTTTTTGATCGGCTTTTGATAACTTGATCGGTTTTAGTTAAACCGTTTATTAGTTGCTAAGAGGAACTACTGTTGATCCGTTTTCCGTTTGTTGGAACATTTTGAACCTTTTAAATGGTAATGATTCATTTGTATTATATGATACAATAACTGACAGAAAATATGCTGTTTTTATAATTAAAACCGTACCATTAAATGCCTTATCATTAAAATAAAACATTAGGTGAATAAATTCAGGTCCTTACTCGTTTCACATTGAAACAGAACTGCGCTACGAATGTTCTAAGAAATGCTACGTGCTACGATTCGTAGCGTAACTGCTACGCGCTACGAGAGTACATCGTCGTCTTACGTCAGTACATCGTAGGTGCAGGGTTTTGTACATTTTGTTCGAAAGATTTACCGCGGCCCTGGAAAGCAAAGGGGACTACGAGGAGCACGGATGGGTTTAAGTCAGTAAGAGTCTGACACTCTCTTCCGCTCCACCCAGAGCGGAATGAGTCATTTGATGATTTCCCATCCTTAAAAAAAAATGTTGCTACGTCGAAACATATTTTCCACCCGCGGCGTTCGCGTGTTTTGTGCTTCCCTCCTTTATAATTAATATCGTGTAAGCTATGTTACTGTAAAGTTTCTTCAAAACTGTTTAATAGTTTTTGCATCATCCATCCATCACAAACTTTCGCATTTTTAAGTAGTAGAATTCATCTAAAGTTCGTGGACCTTTTACTCCACAAACAGAGATATCCCAATATACAACGAATACCTATTAATCTGTCAAAGGCTTAGCTTTTGCAGGCCCGAAAATTGATGAAGGGATAAACTAATTAATGAGCACTCTAATAGGGTTCAAAATCCTTTGAACACTAACATTGTGGGCAAACATTCATCTTTTTCAAACCGACCCTAAATGTTGGTCCTTTGTTATTTAATTATACTAAATGGTTCGTTGTTAGGACGCTTAATAACCTTGAATTGGTGAATAGGAAGCCGGCGTATAGTTCGGGAAAGTTCGTGATTTAGTTACTTACAATACACGATGTTATAATAATATAATATATTAAATATGTAGGTGTATTATACCTATTATAGTAAATAGATTCATCATCATAATCATATCAGCCGAAAGACGTCCATTGCTGGACAAAGGCCTCTCCCAAGTGTCGCCACAACAACCGGTCCTGTGCGTCTCGCATCCATCGGCTACCAGCGACCCTCACCAGGTCATCGGTCCACCTTGTGTCCCGGTCTTCAAACGCTGCGTCTTCCGGCACGCGGTCGCCACTCCAGAACGTTTTAGCCTCATCGGCCATCTGTTCTGCGAGCAATGTGCCCTGCCCACTGCCACTTCAATTTGGCGATCCTTCGGGCTATGTCGGTAACCTTGGTTCTTTTGCGGATCTCATCTCATTCCTGATTCGATCACTAGATTATATATATATTATTGTGATATCTCTGTTTTGTAATAGATTTTTAGTTTTAACTGATAAAACAATGCACCTGCCGTATTATTTCTTTACCAACCTTCGTTGACTGGTAAAGAATGCCTAGGACATTTGTTTAGACCACCTTTGTACTTATGCATGAAAAAAAAGTGGTTTTGGTTTCAGTTTTCGTTAGGAAACTACTTTAAAGAACTAAATGATATTGTTAAAAAAAATCTAATAAATTGGGGCGGAAAATGAATGAAAGGAATATGGACCAATCAAAACTCTATATTCGTACTCCATTTGAATGTTGAATCATATGAATTTGTTAGTCTCCTCCGTGCCTCGGAAAGCACGTTAAGCCGTTGGTCCCGGCTGTCATTTGTAGATCTTTGGCAGTCGTTACGGATTGTCAGGAGCCAGAAAAATCTGACACCAGTCTTGCCATGAAGTACCGTGTTACTCAGTTAGTGGGTTGTGGATATTTGGTAGGCAGCCGCTCCACGTAAAATACTGGTATTCAGCTGAATCCGGTTTGACTGGGAGCCGACCCCAATATAGTTGGGAAAAGGCTAGGCAGATGATGAGTCTATTGAGCCATGACATTTTGGACTATTCCTAGCTAAAACGACAACACACAAAATTGTCTTTTAAAAGTGAAAACTAACACCGCAAACTAAATCCTTGACATATAAAACTTAAAAGCATTTTAGAATAATTTCAGTGTGATTGTCACAATAAAACAATGAGCGTGAGAACATAATGTTTGTACACAGCAGTGACCGTTAAATGGGCCATGAATCATAACGTTTTCGTCTGTTTTGTGTAAACATAGTGTATTGTAATGTCAAGGCTAGTTTTGCATGAAGTAATTATGTTTGTGGGTTCTGTGGATTGTTAAATGAGGATGGTTTTGGTATTTTGTTACGAATTTGAGCTTATTTTTTCCTGTGTCAATGTTCGTAATCTGTTGTATTCGCTGTAACTAGGACATTATACGTCTTTTACATATGTAGGGTCTACATGATTAGAATACACTTGTTCTTCTTCGCGTCACTGGCACGACAATTATAACGCAAAAATAAAAATATTTTTTTAACTTTTCGGTACCGCGTAAGACAGTAAAATCCTGTTAATAATCTCTGATACATAAATTATCTTCTGACAGATTTTTTTATAGCCTTTTCCATTAGCTCTTGTTATCAATATTCATGTACGACACGTCTCCTCCTTTGTCGACACGTAAATTATACCTAGTTTTATCACATACGTTTTAAACGCAATAACGCGTCTGCCGTTATATCGTATGATAGATACGCAATAAGGAACGGCGTTCCGTATGCATCGTAATACGCGGTGCGGCACGGCGTATTATATGCATCATATACGCGGTACGGCAGGGCGTATCGTATCGTGCCTTTGCAAGTATGCATCATAAAAAGCAGGAATTTAATAGTAGTCTTGAGTTCCTTGAAAATATTTTAATGCGCCTTTTCGAGCCGTTGCAGCGTAGTGAATTAAAAACAGCGGAAATTGAGTTTATGTACAGACATAGACAGTTTCTTTGGTAGTCCAAGGAAGCAGTTAAAATTTAAAGACAAGAAAGTATATTGCGATTCACACAGTACAAACAAAAAACAAAATGATGGACCAATAAAATGTAAAAACAGTGTTGTTTATTGTTTTAAAGCCAGAGTCCATCTTCAGCATTTAAGGACCTTAGGCCTGCCTGTTGAGATTCAAGCGTGTAACAATTTGATTAGTACTTTCTAAGTTTTGTCCAGCTGTTGGACAGCTAGTATTGTTACCCATCCCAAAAAGTGCACTACGCAACGCCACTAAAGAAGTTTTTACTTAAAAAAATGACGTTTTCGGAAAACCCGATTAAAGCGTTCCAATTCCAAAAAAATCACATTTCAAACAGTCTACTTCTTTATATAGCCAAAATATATATCGAACTAACATTTATTTATTCAATAGTCAGTTTTAATCACCTAACTACATTTACCTAACTCAGTAGACAATGGTATACAATGGTAGTTGATTGACCACTTACTGGACAATGCTGGTGATAGATTAATTATAATTACTATAATGGATATCGTGTTACTACCGATAAACAATATGGTATAACTCTATGTCCATTATTGTCTATTGCGTGTCATTTATGTTTTGTTTATGATACAGATAACATGAAGTAAGCGGTTGTTTTAATTTGATTGGAGGAGCTCGTGCCAAATAAACCATTCGCACGGATCGACCTTCAAGGTTAAGCAACACTAACCGAGGTTGGTCTGCGGATGGGTGACCATCTTAACATACCAAGACTCCTCCGTGCCTCGGAAGCATGTTTAGTCGTTGGTCCCGGCTGTCATTTGTAGATCTTTGCCAGTCGTTCGGATTGTCACAAGCCAGAAAATCTGCCTCCAGTTTTGCCAAGTAGTACCGTGTCACCCAGTTACTCGTAAAATACTGGTGATCAGATGAATCCGGTTTCACCAGAAGCTGACCCCAATGTATGTAGTTAGTAAAATGCCAGGCAGATGATGATAGTGTTAATTTGATTGGTTTAAGTAAAGATTTTTTATAATTATTGATAACCTCGCGTTTGACCACTACCTCACCTGATGGAAAGAAATGAAGTGGTCGGCGATGGAAAACGCTTGCCTAGAAGAACTTAAAGACCCCCAGGTTGTAACTATCAGGAAACATAGACTCTGGCAGAGAATTCCACTCATTAGCTGGATTTATTGGGTTGTGGAACTATGTAAACTACTGGCATTCATTCTCATCCTGCTACAGTAGAAACAGGCTCCAACATAGTCGGGAAATGCGAAAAAAAAGCCTCTTCTTGCTTAAAATGACCAAAAAAACATTGATGTGGCCTGGTTCGCGACCACCCTAGCACCGGAGTTCGGCGTCAAGCAGCCTCCTGTGTTTCGTCGACGCGTGGGAGTACCAGTGCCTCAGGGCATCTTTTGGGCACGCTCGCTTTCATCATGGACCTCATCTATCGCTTTCCATCAGGCGTGATCGAGGTCAAGAGCTAGCCCATTCATAAATAAAAAAAAATTAAAAATAAAAATAAACATAAAGAATGGTATCATTTATTTATCAATTTTAAAACTAGTTACCACTAATAAATAAAACTTATAGACACTGAATACAAACCAGTACAAAATAAAAAAGCGGAGTAAAAAGGGGAGGGGAAGAACTCATAGGGCATCGAAAAATTCGTTCACATCGCTGTCAACGAGAAAAGTGCCCAGAACACTGGCCACTTACAAAATAAATATCGTTTATCATTCAATCACAAAACTTGATACTCCGATATTACCACTTCACTTTCGCCGTCATCATTACGAAACCATTTATCACTATAAAATCTTTTTAACTAATATGAATTTCTACACTATTAGAAAATCCCATGTCAGGCTTAACTTTGTTCCCGCCAACCAATTAAGACTCGCACACACGAAAGTTACTAAATCCATTTTTCATCATAAATAGAAACAAGCTTTAAAGCAACATTTATTTGAAAGCCTTCAGAAGCCGCTAAACAACAACACAGTACAGAACCATTTAACTTTGAAACACCCTTCGTAATAATACCTATACAAGTATTCTAGACATTGTAGTTGTTTTGTTTTAGTATGGCATAAACGGTTATCCACCCATCTATATTGTTTGACGTTTTTCATCATCATTATCATCATCAGATCAGCCGAAAGACGTCCACTGCTGGACATAGGGCTCCCCCAAGTGTCGCCACAACAACCGGTCCTGTGCGTCTCGCATCCATCTACCAGCTACCAGCGACCCTCACCAGGTCATCGGTCCATCTTGTGGGAGGCCTTCCAACGCTGCATCTTCCGGTATGTTTCGTTTTTCAAACGGAAATAAACAAAAAAAAAAGCTCTCCTGAACCGACATTTGTAATGGACCTCAAAATTTTGTACGTCTTAATGGAAACTGGCCAAGTGCGAGTAGCACTCGTATAGCAAGAGTTCCGTTCTGTAACATTCCTCGAAACAATCAAGCTGTTATTATAGCAGCAATATAAATTCGAACTCGTAAAAAATTTACCTACTTATCTCCTTTATTTTTGGATCAGGATGGGAAATCATCAAAATACTCCTTCCGCTCTGGGCGGAGCGCAAGGGACTGTCAGACTCTTACTGGCTAAAACCCATCGCTCCACTCAGAGCAGAAAGAGTCAGTTGATGATTTCAAATCCTTAAAATGCTTTATTTTAAGGATTTGAAATCATCAACTGACTCTTTTTTGTTTTTGTACTCTCAGTGAAATATTTTTCGTAAAAGTTATCCCGTTACGAAAATTATTTCAAGAATATATTTACCTTTACCTTTTACAGACATACTTACCTATAAACTAAAAAACAGCTTTACATGTTTATTATATTAGTTAAAAAGAAAATTAAGAAAATGAACATAAAACAAAAGATAATCTCGACTTGTTCAAAACATGCTTATCTTTGCATTGTACCTGTTGCGTGGAGACGACGATAAAACCTGTTGATATCTCAACGAAAGAGATAAATATAAGAGATCCCTTTAAATGTTTTGATTAAAACAAATGTGTATTTAAGTTTTAATTGCAACCTATTCTAAAAACAAACTAGTATAATCTTCGTTTGTGGTCCCACTCCTCCGAAACGGCTGGACCGATTTTTATGAAATTTTCTATGTATTTTTGATAGGTATGAGAATAGGTTGTAAAGTATATTTCATACTTGATATGCGCGTACAAAGTCGCGGGCAAGAGCTAGTAAAAAAAAAAAAAAAAGTTAATATGAAAAAAAAAACATTGATGCAATGTTGACGTTGAGTGTAAATGATACGCGACATTTATTATGTAAATAAGTAAAAAAATACTATTCAACACGTCAATAAGCTTCTTTTTGACTTATCCTTTGGTGAAAGCTGTGGAAGCGAAAGCGTGAGATACAGCTAGTGCTTTACCAGTTCACTCCTCCTCCGAGAGACGTCCAAGCTTCACTTCAATTATCAAATGAATTGAATATCGTTCTCGAAAGTTTGGTTATTTTGCCATACCATAAAAATAGAGAGCAAAAATGATGAAGCCAACCTTACAGTGAAAAAACTATGAGTTTTTTCGATCTTTGTGCCAGTTAATGTAAAATTACAAACAAGAATAGATATTAAGTTTCTTACTTAAATCGTTGGATAGCTTATACTACACGAATACAGTGTAATTAACTAAACGATGTTTAAAGTAGTGTTTAAAAACACAAGCTTTGTACAAATTCCCGTAATGGATGCCAAAACAATCCCTTAAAATCCTGAAAAACACTTAAGTAGACAACATTTCTCAGTAACTCCTGAAAGATACACAGTTGTGGAACAAAGACAAGTATATAGAGAAATATTGAAGTTTCTTAATGGTTTGTTTTGGCTGAAACAAGGAAAGTTTTTGGCCAAGTACTCGTACCGTTATATGTCATTGTACGCACGACGACATTTCAAGGCTAGAGATACACAGTACATCTTCTATACAAATATTATAAAGAGGTAAAGTTTGTGAGGTTGTAGGTAGGGGGTAATCTCTGGATCTACTGAACCGATTCAGAAAAATATTTTTGATAATGATAGCCTCATTCATGAGGAAGGCAGGAACGGGAAACAACGGGATATACGCGTACGAAGTCGCGGGTAAAAATTATTGACAAAGGGAAAATCTTAAAGTTAAAAGAAGTGGGAAACTTATGAGCTGTTTTTTATTGAATGGGGACGATTTAAGGCGTAGAGCTGAGACAAGAAAAAACATAGCAATAAATCTTTTAATGGAAGCAGTTGATTGAATCCAGTCTCATTGTTTCAATCGCAAAACATTTATTTGATCGTGCCATTATCATCAATCTTCCCATACGTTCCTGGCTGTTATTCCCATCGAATCCCATCGATCAGGGGGCCTAGACTATAAACTTTTCTGTAGCGTTAACGTCAGACGCTGAGGACAAAATGTATGGGAATGACATTAGGTGTGGAAAGAAAACGTCATCACCTAATGTCATTCCCATACATTTTGTCGTGAACGTCTGACTAACGCTACAGAAAAGATTTTTGTCTAGGCCTGCAGGGGAGTTAACGTGCACTGAATCTATATCAGCATGCGATTATGAACCATGGGTTGTGCAAGAATTAGTATCAAATTGATCTGATCTGCACTGCACTGGTAGGCGTTAGATAAATGTGCAATAACGGTCATTGATCCATTGATTGACTTACACACCCCCACATTTATAGACTTTCCTAGTATCAAAAACAGAAATAAAGACATAAAGCTGTCCAGAATCGACTTGTATCGTGATCCCTTGACGTTCTCTAGTAGTGAAAAGCGGTTTATAATGTATTGTTTGGGTATCTACGAAGGGATGTTAGGGAAAGGTGAATGTACTTCATTCCAAGTTTATGTGGCGCCCACCATACTGAGAGATAATTTATTATTTGTTAATTTACCTTAGCTTGCATAGTTCCAAATTTTATGGTTTCGAAATATTAGACGCAAATAAACACTTTTTATTTCTAGGTTTAAATATCTGAATTGCCTTTCAAATCATTAAAGTACGGGCCCTGTTTACCCTATCTGGTTCTATATATTAATTTAGAAAAAGAATAGAATATAAAAGAATACTCTTAAGTACACCATACAAGTTACAGAAAATATAGTTGAAGAAAACATTACCTACGTAATGTTTTCTTCATCTATATTTTCTGTCCGCCCATTGTGTCACCCTATGGTGACACAATGGGCGGCCTTATTGCTAAAAGCGATCTTTTCAAGACAACCTTTGGATTAATTTTAAAGAGAGAAAGACAGTACCTACTGTAGGTAGTCATAAGTATACTATTTATAATTATGTACAATACATACATACAATAATAATTATGAAACAAAAGCAGAGAACCCAAGTAAAGACAATTAAGGAGAGAGATAGTGATTACAATTTACCAAACAGATATTTTACCGGTGAAATTCAATTAAGAAATACAATTAAATCCATTTAATTCAGAAAATGTGAAATACATTATACATTTTCCTCTCAAACCTGTTATTTCCAATGTCAATGACATTGCAAGGAATATAATGGAACCAGATAATGCATTCCGCCAGTTTTAAAATTGAAATTGCATATTCGTATTGATATTCGAAATGTGCCAGCGGTTTCTTTTGAATTTTTATATTCCCTTTTGTAGCTTCGTTTTACAAAAAGTTTGTATTCACTAGGCAAATATATTTTCTATAGAGACTAGACTCTAGTCTCCATAGAATGTTTGGTTACTGACTACAAACTAGAGTAATGCAGTATTCTTGCATATTTCTAAGTAGTATTTTGTGCACACGATAGGTATTTTTATAACATTTTTACACGTCCATTGTCGTCGATTTAAACTAGATTAGGCTGGTGTTTTCTAGCTAGTAGGCCTGAGAAGAAACACCGAAACAAACTCAGACTGTGTTGTGATTTTGTTTTAAGTCATGGATGAAAGTCCGTTTTCCGTGAGTCTCCAATTCGGAAGAAGTATTGACGAAGAAGCCGTAGGAACGCTTTCGCGTTACCTTGGATTCAAATCGGACATATATGTCCATCGACCTGAAAGCTTACAAGCCTTAATTTTAGGCATACTAGCTCGTTCAATGGCTTTGATCGACAATCGGTCTTTTGGTGTACTAACATCCTTAGACTTTTTTCAAGGTCAAAAAGCGAGATTTTTTTATACGTTGTAAACAAATTTTACTGTTCATTACTACCTGTGAAAAATAACAAAAGTTAATGTAACTTTTGTAATTTGTCACATAATTTTGTAGTCTTTTTTTAAAGGCGCGATTTGACAAATGAGAAAGGTTTGCTTTTATGATTTTACAGGGTCGTCGGATACCTAGCTTCAGGCTGAATTTTATGGCCGCCATATTTTGTGGAAAGTTTTAAATTTCGATCTGGGCTAGGTGTTTTGATGTCGTAAAATGGGGTTTATGTCTAATGTACAGCTTGATGATGTTTTTTGTTTAGAGATATTGGTTTTCGAAGTTTTAGAATAGGTGATGTTTTTACGATTTATTGAATTCACAGAGTTATTGCTTGTATAAGTTATACTTGCTTTGACTTATTTTAAAGCAGTTGGAATTTAACTATTTTCGGGTAAAAATAAAGAGACTAGTGATTTTGGTATGTTTGTAATTCTCATAAATAAGTAGGTGCTCAGAAGGCAAATTCTTCATCTGCCTAGCCTTTTCCCAACTATATTGGGGTCGGCTCCCAGTCAAACCGGATTTAGCTGAATACTGATATTTTACGTATAGCGGATAACATAATATAATCTTATGTCACATATCTGAATGACAGTCCGTGTACCGCCATCCAGTGATATATTATTTGTCCATCCACCCTGCCGGCTGCAGTAGCCAAGAGGCTGTTGGGGCTGCCGTGTACCTGACGCATCAGTGATGCGACTCGAAGACGCATCAGTGAGCCGGAATCGGGTACGCGTGCGTCTGCGAACATCCCTGACGCGTTACAGAAGCGCGGCAACCCTGGCATTACCCGGAACGCGTTATTATGTTGGACCCGTAAAGTATTGTACGAGCCTCTATTAGCAAAATAATTGTTGTAGCACTAAATTAAAACTACATAACTACAAAAAACCCTACAAGATAATAGCTAAACCATATAATACTTCAAGGATTTAGACGATACGTTTAAAAGGAAAGATTCAAAGCAAAAATAATCCTTTTACACACAAACTATGAGTATAAACTTATGCATATTCAACGGAGCACTAACTCTGGGGATGAATTTACACGTTTTGCGGGAAATTCATCCCTGTATACCCCTTTTATCTAGGGGTGAAAGTACGATTAACGGGTGGAGTATTCCTTGAATATAACTGTTAAGTTTAACGCGGAGCATTGGGTTTAATTTACGCTAAATTTCCTTCGGGATTCTTGTAAGACTGATTAATTGTGAATTGGTTTAGATTTTCTCGAAGTGTTTGATTGGGTTGTAAAGGATTTTGTTCGTTAAATTATTTACCAGCTTCGTTTTTATTAATGAATAGCTTCTGCTTCTGTCCGCGACTTTACTGCGTGGAGTTTCCGAGCAATTTTTTTTTATATTTTTCTACCTTCTACAAAGTATTAGAAAACTTAAAAATGATGAATGAAATCGATAAAGTCGTTCTCATATTATGGCGTGACCAAGAGAAACTGGGATGTAATTTTTTATATTAGGACTAGCTGACCCGCGTAACTTCATTTGCGTCACATTTTTCATTAATACTCAGCTCCTATTGGTCGAAGCGTGATGATAAACAGCCTATAGCCTTCCTCGATAGCTGGGCTGTACAACACTAAAATAATTTTTCAATTCCAACCAGTAGTTTCTGAGATTAGCACGTGTAATCAAACAAGCAAACTCTACAGCTATAAAATATTAGTAATGATTTAAATTTTTAATTTAATAACAGATTTTTATTGTTTCTGATCGACTGTACAATGGACGTAGATCCCATTGGACTTCTGGAACAACAAACACCTTTTCATTTCCTTTCCATTTTCTATTTACAAAAGGGGAGTACCAGTATCATATTCATTTGAGTTACGTGTACAATAGAGTGGGTCACTCTGGTATGAAAAAAAACCCGTGGAATCATCGTACCATTAATAATTCAAACTAAATTATATTAAGAAAATTATACTGAAAACCGAAGATTAATGTTTGTAGAAACTTCTTAGCGTAACGACAGAAGTTTCCCAAATTATTTGGTACTTGCAGGTATTTAAATAAGGTCTGTTGAATTACTGAAAACAATGTCTGAACGTAATTGAGAAGTTTATTTTGCGATCTGTACCTACTTAATGCTGCAAAGTTAACTGAACTAAGTTGTGCTTTAACAACGTAAAAAGTTCAGACTGTTTTTTTTTGCAATTAGTATCACTTTTCTCTTCTTAATCGCTATTTTTCTTGTGTAAACTTAACTGCGTTTCAATTTGTCAATATTTTCTTCCATCTGTTATCAATAAGCAGCCTGGTGGAGTGTGGAGCGGATAGGTATCTCCATCTGCTCTGGTATCTGATATGATCACCGTTTGAGGCTTCGGCCTCTAGATTCTTTGCTCCCATAGTCCCAGCCAATTATTGTACCTTTAAATTTATGCTCAGGAAAGTGCGTCTATATGCTGTCATAAACGTCCAATCCCACTTTTGATCCGCCTTTTCCCAACTATATTGGGGTCGGCTCCCAGTCAAACCGGATTCAGCTGAATACCAGTATTTTACATGGAGCGGCTGCCTACCAGACCTCCACAACCCATTAACTGGGTAACACGGTACTTCTTGGCAAGACTGATGTCAGATTTTCTGGCTTCTGACAATCCGTAACGACTGCCAAAGATCTCCAAATGACAGCCGGAACCAATGGCTTGACGTGCTTTCCGAGGCACGGAGGAGTTTCGATATGTTAAGATCATTCTTCACCATCCATCACCGCGGCCCTATGCTAATGGCATTTGGAGCATATGTGTTCCTCCAAATGCCATTTGCATAGGGCCGCGGTAACTCTTTCGAACAAATTCCGCAACAAGTACGTTTCCAAAGGATATTGTTTCATACCATAAAAAACAAAGCATTTAACCGAAGCGCATAACTCCTTTACACTAAACCAGTTACGTAAAACCGCTATCAACTTCCCATTACAACTTCGCTTTACTAAAACGTTTTTTCCATTAATATTTTTATATTAATAATTTAATACCATAACACTGTAGCTTTTAAACGTGTAACGAGCTTTAGCAAAAAATATTTAGTAAAAAATGCATTAATCCACTACACTGGCGAGCTCTCAACAACAGGGTAGCTAAATCATGGATGGGCAATTTTTTGTTTAAAACTGATGCAAATAAGGACGATCTTACGAGGGTCTCGTACCCAAAGGGTAAAAATGGGACATTTTATTATTTTTAGCGCATTTATATAAAAGCTTGCTTTTAAAAAAGTTTTTTTTTACTTTTAATTTATTTTTTACTTTTTAGATAACTAAAAAGTAAAAAATAAATTAAAAGTAACAGACAGAAAACCTGTATGTTGTATGAATGACATGAACTGACAGGTTTTCTGTCTGTTCATCTCATTCAACGCATCATATTCGAGTCCTTTCATTTGATATCCATATTGTAGAAAAGCATAAAAAACTTAGTCCGCCAT
Organism: Melanchra persicariae; assembly: GCA_947386135.1. NCBI lineage: Eukaryota > Metazoa > Arthropoda > Insecta > Lepidoptera > Noctuidae > Melanchra > Melanchra persicariae. The sequence continues at coordinate 7,408,380 of OX376652.1, read as the reverse complement.
CTTTAGAAGTCCACCATATTGGATTTAGCGTGACGTAACTTTAATTTTCGAGTTATTCTCAGCAAGCCCTTTCATTTGATACCTATATTAGAGGAGTGCATTATAAATAACTAGTCCGCCATCTTGGGTGTTTTGCCATGTTGGACGTCACAAAGTTACCCATGAATTGTCATCCGAACTAAACGTGTATACAAAATTTCAGCTCAACCGGTTGAAGATATCTGCTTCAAAATTGAGTTGTAAGAATCCACCCGAACAAACATAGTTACATACATAGCACGCAAGTAAAATAAAAGCTTTTAAAATACTGGTAATCAGCTTGCACCCGGTTAGACTTATAGACACGTATTAGACTAGACGTTAGACTGATAATACAGGGTGTTTCAGAAGCACATTGTCATATTTAAGTGTGATGTTCTGTATTTGCTGTATAGTTAACAGTGTTTACGACGTACCTACGGCATAAGAAGAACATACCCACACACAAGCAGAACGCTGGTGGGCCTTGGCACCAGGCTGTAGGCAGTCCAAGGAGGCAATGCCATCCCTAAACAAGAAACTTACCAGGCGCCTTTTGCAACTGGATAGGAGAAGCCTACGAATGGTGGCGGGGACCATCACCGGACGCTGCTCATTGAACAAACATTTCCACACGACAGATATAACGAACAGTCCTCTATGCAGAGCATGGATGAAGGAGGTGGAAATGGTATTGCACGGACTCCTTGAGTGCACAGGCGTTACTGAAATATGCAGGTAAACAACAGGGACACCTAATTCACCCACAGATATACTGAACACACTGAGTGGACTGATCTGCTTCTGGAGGGAGGTTGACTGGTTTGAATGACGGTCGCCATGGCTCACGTACAATGGTCCACAGCAGGACTAAGTGCGGAAACCATACCCAATAGATAAATAGACGTATGGCATTTCGTAAAAACTTTGATTTTAATTAAACTTGGTATGCACACGGTGGATATCCAGGTCTAAATAGTTAGTAGAGAACATTTTCGAAAAAGAGTTTAGAGGGAGAGAGAGAGCGATTTTTAGTTTTCGGTAGAAAGTGAAAAATCACTATCATTGCCAAAAAAAAATGGCGCAAGGCGTAAACGCTCCTAAAAAAATATGCCGTTTGTTTCAGTTCAATTACAGATTTGATGCCACCAGCTGCATCAGATTGCTTGAGAAGTGTTTTTTTTTTTACTTTTTCGTCGTTTTTGGCGAATGGGATTTTGAAAAAGTCAATAATATTTTTAAATTTTGATATTGTTTCTTTACCTTATAACAGATACAGAACAACACACTTAAATATAACCATGCACTTCTGAAACACCCTATAAGGTTGAGAAAAGTCTAGCTTGATTGCTAATCGCTAGCAATTAACTAATCCCCCCTGAGAACAAGATATCTATCTTTTCTCCAAATTGGAAAGTAACTTTTAGACTGTGTTTACTCCCTCTTTGTATGTACCTCCACTTACTTAAACTCACGGTAGTATACCACAGTAATCCGATTGCAATTTAACTTTCAAAGAACAAACAAATTTGTCGCCGAAGGGTGAAACGTTTTACATGAACGGTCACTCCGAGCTGTAAATTATGTTCATTGTACATGTCTAGACAGCTGATTTATTTACAAAAATAATCTGTTTACTATTTTTTTGTTTGCTGATTTTTTGTGAGAGTTGTCTTAGAAAAATGTTGAGGCGGTGTTGTACTGAGTGCATTTATTTTAGGATAAGTTGATATTTTTTTAATTTGCAAGTATTTGACTAATACGTTGTGCTCTAATAGACAAAGTGATATTATGTCAGCAATAAAGACTTGAAAAGACAAAAGTAAAGGGTTGATCTCATGATATTTTTTTTTTTAAAAACGTTGCCCCACACTAGGATTAGAGGAAACACGGGCGGGTTTTAGTCAGTAAGAGTCTGATACTCCCTTCTGCTCCGCCCAGAGCGAAAGGTGTCAAGTCATTTGATGATTTCCCATCCATAATAAATGTGCTTGACCTCATGATATTCGGTAACACACGTCAGTCAATCTTTCGTTCAGTCCATCCAAACGTTGCCTTTAGGAGCCCTGTGCGATAAGAATGCTTATTAATGGTACACTTGTTTTACAAAACTTTGTCTTTTCCTTCTCATGAAGTGTACACTGTACAACTTTTTTACTATTGATAAGCACACCTTTGAACACTATCTCACCTGATGGTAAGCGATAATGTCATTGTGGTCGAAGATGGAGCACGTTTGCCTAGAAGTAACCTATTCACTCTTGACTTAAATACTCTCAGGTTGCACAAAAAAGTAAATATGCAACAAATAAATAAATTTCATACATTATTCCATACATTTGAACATTTTATCTCGAGCTTCTTTTGTCTTGTTTAATAATTTAGCAATCTATGGCCCATATTCCAAAACGTAAACTCCAAATCAACTCGAACTCAACTCCATCGGAGCTTGTCATAAATTGAAGTTTTTGCATTTGTCGCTCATCACTCAAGTACGAAAACGTCAATTAGACAAGCTTTCATTGACATTTTCGTGTTCATATTGGATTTGGAGTTCGAGTTGAGTTGTAGTTTACGTTTTGGAATATGGGCCTATGAATAAGCATCCTGTTACTGATCTCGGTTCATTCATCTTATTTTTTTCTTTTTAACTCATGGACAATGAACACTGCAAAAATGTCGAGGTAAAAAAGAGCCTCGACAGTCGGCAATGACACTTAAGTACGTCCGGTGGACTCTTGACTCTTGGCTTCGCTCCTCGCAGACTAGGGACTGACTAATCTTTTTACAATGTAACAAGGCGTATTCTTGTACAGGGTGGCTAACTCGGATGTACAGTCAACAAAACTATTTGGTATACAGCCAGCTAACTTGCAACTAGGTACTTTTTAAACAAAGTTGTGAGTGCTGAGTAGACAATTATTGCACACCACACTCGTAAGTATTCCATAGGCTTAAGTTTGCACTAGTCGATATTTTGTCCATAAAAAATTCGGGGGGTATTACTCCACTGTTTGACATTGTACATTCAAAGTTAAATATGAAATCGTTTTATTTCATTATTCATTTTGTCTGTACGGAAACAGAATAGTAAAATAAAAAGCCATTAAAAAGTTGTAAGCCATTTTTTGTTAATTTAAATGCAACTTTGGGCGTAAATAAGTAATAAAAGAAGTGTAAAATCTCAAAAAACAAAGTCAGCATTGACAAACCTCAATTATAGAAGAGTTCAATAAACTTTATTTGTAATTGATTTTTGCAGTGTTTTTTTCATAAAACAACTTTCCAATAGACTTTTTGTGCATCGTCTTTTTTATTTTTATTATTGATAGGCACGCGTTTAACTACTATCTCACCTGTTGATAAGCGATGATGTGGCCGAAGATGGAGCACGCTTGTCTAACGTTGTTTCCGTTCGGAACGGTGTTTGTGTGTTGTGGGAACTAGACATTGTGCGTGTAGACTAGCGTCAAACTCCTCATCACTGATACTGTCTCTGTCGGGCACGATGCCCGGTGAGACAGCGTGTTTTTTGGCCATGCCTACCAGTGAGTTCCAGCCCGCGACTAGTTCAACCTTAAGAAGTTATAATGCACACATTACAAGAAATATTGCAACTCCTTAAATAAATAATATACATATATTATACAACGGCAAACAGTAGCTCCAAATCGAATTTGTACCAAAAAAATATTATGATAGAATTGATTTGCTGAGTGTATCTCACCTTTACACCATGAGTGTTTTTGCAAACAGTATTATCATATTCGAACTTTGAAAGTATAATAAAATTTATTTTGTTTACACAAGTCTCACGAAGATTTCAAATTATGTTTTTATCATACTTTCTGGCAAAGATTTGATCTCAGACGGAGAGCTGTTTAAATATGTTCAGATGGTCTTATTTGAAACATAAAATATTCAAAGTCGACAGTGACACTTTTTGACTGAATTTTAGCCTCTGTGAGATTATGACACAATATTGAGCTTATTTTCCTGAAATGTTACTGCAGAGTTGTATAATCTTCCTGACCAAATTTTGATCACGGTGGCTTATCTCAGCGGACATTAGCCAGGTGCGCAGGAGATTTTATAGTGCACAAGTGTGTGCGCAAACACAGGTGCACTCTCTGTACCTTAATTCTCATAGACCGATGCAATGGGACAGCAGTCTGACATGACCGGGGAGAGATCTGGCCCAGGACCAACGGCTTTACGTTCTATCAGAGGCATGAAGGTGTCACACCACCAACTTCCAAACTCCGCGGCGCTATACAACCTATATAGCTCCATCCCTCCTTCTCACGCTTTAACACGTCATAGTAGGGCCGCAGGTCTGCTTTTGTGAAATTTCTATTGGAAAAACCCAATAACATCTTTTAGAGAGGGGTCTTTGTATGTAATATCTCGACCACTAATCTTCTCCTTTTTCCGCGTCGAGCGGCCCGCGTTATGTTGAAATTTTTCTATGGCCAGTGTGGCACACATTAAAAAAAAAGACATTATTTTTCATCATTTAGTTAAAGAACTTGCTAATCGCTTAGTTGACACTTCACGTGACCCAAGGGCTGGCTTTTACCTTGGACAAAGGATAAGCATTGCCATACAACGTAGCAATGCCGCCAGTCTTTTGGGCACACTTCCAGTCGACAGAGATGCGGATGAATATTTTGACGCCATATGTTAGGGTTAACTTAGTTAGGATATTTAATTTTTATTATTAGTACTGTCTATTTCATTAACTACTTATACATGTCTACTTACAGTATGTATTTGTGCATTACCAAGATTTATGTTCATATCTATTTTGCTTTAATAATAATAATAATAACAATGCGCGCCTACCGGATGATGACGCCATGCTTTCATTTTGGCGCAGCATCTGGTCGGTGCCTGTCAGTCACACCGAGGGTGATTGGACTCGGGAGGTCGTGCGTGCGTGTGATCCGATACCACAGATGGGGGCAATTACCATCAGCCCCCAAGATATAGCTAGTGCAGTCCGTCCGTTACCTAACTGGAAATCTCCAGGGCCGGACGGGCTGCACAATTTCTGGATTAAGTGGTTTCAAAGATCGCACGCTCGCTTGGCATCTCAATTCCAGTCTGCCTTAGAGTCCGGATCGCTGCCACAGTTCCTAACTACGGGAATAACCCACCTGCTCCATAAATCAGGTAGTACTGCGGAACCTAAAAATTATAGACCGATCACGTGTTTACCGACGGTCTATAAAGTTCTTACATCCATTTTGAGAGCAAAGATTAACGAACATATTGAGAGCAATTCAATAATGTCTGCCTCTCAGAATGGATGTAGGAACGGGTCCCGCGGTACTAAGGAGCTGCTCCTCATCGATGTTGCCATTAGCCAACAGGTACGCCGTTCTAGAAAGGATCTGCCAACATGTTGGATAGATTATAAGAAGGCCTATGACTCAGTGCCACATACATGGCTCATGAGGGTGCTGGAGTTGTATAAAGTTGATGCAGTTCTGCGCACCTTCCTGATGTCATGTATGGGGCAGTGGAGGACGGTCCTTCGTTATCCAGTATGTCGACAGATCCAGGCGAACAGCGAACCGATAAGGATAGAGCGTGGTATATTTCAGGGCGACAGTCTGAGTCCACTGTGGTTTTGTCTGGCCCTCAACCCTCTCAGTATACTGCTGGAGGATTCGGGCCAAGGCTACCGGTTGAGAAGAGGTGGTCAGGTCATATCGCACCTCCTTTACATGGATGACTTAAAACTCTTTGCTCCTAACATTTGCAACTGATGAAGCTACTGAAGGTAACAGAAACCTACAGTAGCGCCATCAGGATGGAATTTGGTATGGACAAATGTGCGGTCATGCATGTAAAGCGAGGGGAGATTATGGAATCCGTGGGAACCCAACTCTCGGATTCCATACACCTTAGATCCCTCTCCTCAACCGAAACCTACAAGTATTTGGGTATGTCGGAAGCGTTAGGCATCAATGCTGCTGACATGAAACAATCGTTGAAGGAGCGCTTCTTTGGCCGCCTGAACAAAGTACTTAACAGTCTTTTATCAGGCGGAAACAAGGTGCGCGCCTTTAACGGTTGGGTCATGCCGGTATTGATGTACTCTTTCGGCATACTCAAATGGACTCAGACGGAGCTTGACGCCCTGGATAGGAGGGTACGCTCACTGCTTACCGCAAATCGGATGCATCACCCACGGTCATCGGTGATGAGGCTGTATATCCCGCGGAAGTGCGGGGGTCGTGGATTCTTAAATGCTAAGACCCTACACAACCGCGAGGTATGCAGCCTTAGGGACTATTTCCTAGAGGCCGACGTGGGTATGCATCAGGACGTGGTAGCGGTGGACAAAGGCCTTACCGCGCTCTCCTTGGCTAACGAGAACTGGCGCAAACCTGTGGTATTAGATACTAATGACCGCATGGAGGTATGGCAGAGCAAGGAGCTTCACGGGCGTTTTTATCGGGTCCTACATGGGCCCGATGTAGACTTTTTGGCGTCCGTAGCCTGGCTGCGTTTTGGTGACCTCTTCGGGGAAACCGAAGGTTTTGTCTGTGCGATTATGGACGAAGTTATGATGACGAACAACTACCGGAAATACATTGTGAAGGACGGTACGGTTGACATATGTCGGGCATGTCACCGGCCCGGGGAATCTATCCGCCACATTATTTCCGGTTGTTCTAGTCTGGCTAACGGAGACTATTTGCACAGGCACAACCTTGTAGCCAGGATTATCCATCAGCAACTTGCTCTTCAATACAATCTTATGGAATCGGAAGTACCGTACTACAGGTATGTGCCCGACCCAGTTCTCGAAAATGGCAATTGCACATTGTATTGGGATCGGTCTATCATCACTAACAGGACTATTTTAGCTAATAAGCCTGATATAGTGGTGATAGACCGACTAGAGCGTCGCGCAATGATTGTTGATATAGCAGTCCCTCATGACGAGAACCTCGTGAAGTCTGAGAAAGATAAACAAACAAAGTATCTTGACTTGGCTCGCGAGGTTGTCGACATGTGGGATGTGAACACAGCAGTCATTGTGCCGATAATCGTCACGGCCAATGGCGTAATTGCCAAGAGCCTCGACCAACATCTCAAGAGGCTCTCGTTGGGCAGCTGGATCAAGGGCTTGATCCAGAATGCAGTACTCTTGGACACGGCGCGTATCGTTAGGAGGTTCCTCTCTCAAGAGCCCTGACCACCGGTAGCTTGGATTCTGTTCCCGATACCGGTGGGCTACTATTTTTTATATTTTTAAATGTTTTTTTTTAATATTTTTATAGGAATATTTAAAAATGTAAATTATATGTATATAAAATGAATAAAGAGAATAATAATAATAATTATATTTAATTCAGACTTGCTTGCTTTTGCTTTGGTATTCTTTTTATATTTCTTATTGCACAACTAAATCCTTTTAAGTATGTATTCTAAAACATTTTTATGCAAGTATGAATCTATTTTATTTACCCACGTCCGTGTGTCACTGCAGACACCCAACGCCAACTGAAAACCAGCGCTGGGTGTCTGACGCCCAGCAAATGCTGAGATGGTAACCCTTTCGGCTGGGCACACTCAGCACCATTTTACTGTGTATGTTTTGTTATTGTTCTCTTTTTTTATAATGTTATTGTTTCTGTTGTGTTGTGACTGTGTCGAATAAATGTTTTCTATTCTATTCTATCCTAATAGGTGGTCACCTATCCATAGACCGACCTTAGCAAGCGTTGCTTAACTTTGATCGATCAGTGCAGCTGTTATCACGACCGCATCCATACATAAAAAGCCATCATAAAATGTCTGTCTCGTAATTAAGATAGCAATTGCTGACTTCCATTAAAATTTAAATCCTACGTAAGAGAGGAAAACCATCATAGCGATACACTGCCAAAACAATTGACAATCACTAACACGCGGCGTCAATAATTCAGCGGTGTTAGGGTCGGTTCACATCTGACGGAAAATGCGTCGCGTATTATCGGTCGTGTAACGCCAGAACCAGACAAATATATGATAAAACATTCAACCTTGCACACTCAACCGATGATGCGTTATACCACGTTATACCGAATAGACGCGACCGTTGATACGCTCGACGCATCTTACGTCAGATGTGTACGGACCCTAAAGTGCGGTAGACCACAACACGTGCCAACATCGGTAGATAACGCTATCTAATCAGTATTTACTATCAGCCAGACAGACACTCAGACATCTACGTAGTACTCAGAACAATGTTGACGACCGATCACTCGGTCACTGTGTTTTCATGGTAGGGGCATTAACATTACGTAAGGTCAGGTTTTGCTTCTATTTAGACTGGGTGAATCAAAGTCTTTGATAGTTCTGATGGTAACCCTCTGTTTTTGGCATTGATAAATTCGATGTTGAGGACGTGTCAAATTCTACTTTAGTAAAAGAACTTACTAAAGTAGAATTTGAGTTGCAATCTGTCAAAAAATCCTCAATTTTCATACATTTTTTACTTACAATGGGAAAGAGACGGAGCTATACGTCCTATATAGCTCCGTCTCTTTCCCGACTTCTTTTGCGACTAATATACGACTGCGAACGTTGCATTTTTTTCATTGACCCGCTTGTCAAAGTATAATATTAAAATGAATAGAGTTTGTCAAAATCTTAATTATGAATTCGCAATATTTTCAAAGACGTCGTATCATATGCAATGAGGGGGCCATTCTCCTAGGATCGATAAGGAAGTTCCGAGTCCACTTTATGATGAGAGTGATCCCCTGATCTTGAATTTGTTATCCTGTTTCCATAAAACGGGTTTGGGATTCATACCTACACGATTCACATTTTATTTACCTTTAAAGCAGCTGTTCGAGTAGATTAAAGCTGTATTTTTAAAACCTGCAAAACAAAACAATATCTTTTTTTAGGTGTATCAATAGCAAAAAGTTTCGTTCGAGCGAGAAGGAGGGATGGAGCTATACACCCTATACAGCTCCATCCCTCCTTCTCGCTCGAACGACTCACGCTTTAACACGTCATGGTAGGGCCCCTGTTGGGCAGTCATAACGTCCATTCGGTCGGATGCATACATTTCAGTCAGATTTTTTGTGACTGAGTTTTTATTTTTTTAAACAGGCTCGCATTTGAGCACAATCCGACTTGGTGGTAAACGATGACGAAGTAATAACACACTTTTCTTTAAGACCCCCTGATTGTTACAAAAAACACAGTGGCCTAAGATGCTTAGTTTTAACGTTCTCGATCGCGTTGCGCGTTGGCGTAAACGTCAATTTGTATTGAAACTGAATAAGCGCCGTCTGGTGACACTCCACGAGCTGTTCTTAAAAAAAAAAAAAATAACATAAGCGAAAGTTTACGTTAACGCGATCGAATACGTTAAAAAACTCACACTAAGCCTTCAGATTACGTCAGTGAACTACTCCACTCCTCAGCTTTTTTTATTGAGGAATGGGCTTGCTCTTGACCTCGATCACGCCTGATGGAAAGCGATAAATGAGGTCTATGATGGCACGAGCGATCCCAGAAGATGAACAAACCATGAAAGTATTCCCAAAACGTTATTTTTTTTAAAGAAGCTATGTTACACAATTTCAAAACCGTTTTCAGTATCGCTATAAACTTTCGACTAACAATACAACAATATCACAATTCATACTTTTGTATCCGACACTCAAAGTTATGGTGACAGTTCCCACTGACCACCCGTTATGCGCACTAATAAAGTTTAGTTCACTCGGGTTCCGGTTTACCGTCCAATTAGAGCAGACGGCCAATTATTATTCTACTATTGTGTAAGCAACGTTCGCAATCGTTTCTCAGTCGCAATTATGTCAAGAAAGCCATGCACTTGCGAATGCGGACGTTGCTTGAATACTAGTAGAATAGAGTAGATGACTAAAAAAATCTAATTAGTCCGTCAGACAGATTTCCAAAAAATATTAGACACGTATTTTTTCTTTTTTCACGTAAACAAAAAATGAAAACGATACAGTGCGTTGATAAGTCTTGTGACGTTACTTGTAAAGTTGTATGTCCACTTTTTACATAAAAGTGACGTCACGAGTCCTCTCTCTCTCACGAGAACTCCTGAACCTCGATGCGTTTTATCTTCGTATTTTTTTATTAATTTGATAAGGCAAAAAATACGTGTCCAATATTTTACGATAATCTAACTGACGGACTAAATAGAATCATAATTATATTTTAAACCAGTAATCATGCCTATTTGCACTCAGCTCTTGGTAGCTTCTGAAGTTGTGGCATTGTGGTTGCTGAGAAGATATCTTTTGTTTCTATAGTCTTGTAATCTATGCCCGGAGCATTTTGAAGACTCCGCCCTGCTAACTAGCAATATTGTACGATATTTATACCATAGTATAAGCAGTCCTTACGGATAGTTCGAAGCCTGAATCTGACACCAGTCTTGCCAAACATGGAGGGGTCCGCCTGTTATGCACTGTAATAAAGTTTAGATCGCTCGGGTTCGGTTTACCGTCCAATTAGAGCAGCTCGTGGTACCTTCTGAAGTTACAGTCGGGGTTGCTGAGAAGATTGTCTTTTGTTTCTATATAGTCTATGATCATTTGGGATGGTCAGCCTTTTTATAGCCCGCCACACATTCCCAAACCACTGCAACTCCTGAAAGCCAGAATCAACAGTGGCCTAGCCTTGCTAACTAGCAATATTGTAAACCATGGTTACCATTCCTTACGCATAGTCAGAAGCCATACAATTTTTTTTTACAAAAAATATGACCGACTTCCAATTAAAAACCATCTATAATATATCATATTCCAAAGAAATAAAAAAATAAAAAAGTCTTTATTTCCCATTTCCCTTACTGTAACATTTTAAAAGTTTATTGTATGTTTAATTTGTTAGTATACATAACTTATAATCTAATTTAGTAATTTCTGTGGAATATGGGCCCCTCCTCGAGTGATGGCCTCCTCCAGTTCCTTCCACTTGTCCCTGTCACTTGCAATATTCTGCCAATAGCGCTTTGTATATCAAGTCCTAAACATATATTTTGGGATTGATTTTGACAGTCGTATTTGTTGATAGAATATCACTTTGGCCCTAAGGTGGGAAAACTTGATAGTTAATTTAAAGTATGTAAAAATTTTGGGAGGTATTACTGGAATCTCCATTGATGGTGCCACCAATTAAAAATTCATTTACAAAAGTTACCAGCATTTTAAGTTCGAAAACCTTTATACAAAAATTTCACGCTAAAACCCAAAATAAAGTTGGCTAATAAAGCGAATTTGTGGTATCCTCTGTATCACCACAAAATTCATATTTACTGCATTTTAAGTTCGACGATCTTACTTTTAAAAAAACCTTATTAAGCATTATTTTAATATATTCTTTTTTGTGTGTGGTTACTGCATAAAATTGTGATTTTGCTGGTAGTTTTGTGAATTTATGTAGCTCTTTGTGATTTAACGCATTTAAGTTTTGCAAAATTTATTTTTGCTTTAATATTTTAACTCGCCACTCTAACCAATTTCATCATGTTTTCGTTGTGAAAGAGCGACGAGACTATACGACGATCATCACTAGGTTTCTTTTTCATAACGGATTCATAATGGCGATCACATGTCACACTTCTTTTCTTTGGCGTTCCGCGGTTTCTGCCTATCGCCATAGGAAAAAAAGCGTTGAATATGTATTTAAGGATTAAGATAGCCACCCACAAAGATGCTAAAAGCTTTGTTCTACGTCCCTTGCATAATATAGTGATAAGAAGTTGCATATGATGCGGGGTACTGACTCAAAAATTACAGCAATTTATGGTTGAAAGCGTTACTTTGATGCGATCGTGCTAGCTTGAGTAAAATATGATGTTTAAAATTTAAAAGGGACTAAAATATTCACGAACAAACGTCTGTACCATTGATGTAGTAATGGGGAATGTGGATTTTGGGGTCGTTGCCTCATCTATTAAGCCATAAGACGTCCTTTGTTGGACATAGGCCTCCCTCAAGTGGCGATGGTGTCACATCGACTGGTCCTGTTCGTCTCGCATCCAGTTGATTCCCCCGGCCTTCACTAGAGCATCGGTCCCGTGTCTGTGGCCCTAGAACACAAAGGGCATTTGGAAGAACACGGATGGGTTTTAGTCAGTATGACACTCTTCCACTACGCCCAAAAAGAGAGAGTCATTTGAAGATTTTCCATCCTTAAAAAAACAAGGTCGTCAGTCTACGTTGTGGGACGCCTTCCAACGCTGCTTCTTCTTCAGGTATGCAGTCAGCACTCCAGAACATTTCGACCTGCCACTTCAAGTTTGGCAATTCTTCAGGTTATGCCAGCAACTTTTTTTTTGTGGATGGGAAATCATCAAATGACTCCTCCCGCTCTGGGCGGAGCGGAAGGTGGTGTCAGACTCTTACTGACTAAAACCCATCCGTGCTCCTCCTAGTGCCCTTTGCTTTCCAGGGCTGCGGTAACTCTTTAGAACAAAATCCGCAACCCTGACAGGATGCCGGTAACCTGCGGATATCTTCATTTCTGGTTCAATCACACTCTTTACCTTTCCATTGCCCCGTCAAAGAAAAATTTATTTGGTTTTGTCTACATTGAATCCAAATCTAAGTTGGGGTATTAAGTCTGAATATAAATGGTTTATAGAAGTAGAATTTGCAAACCAAAGAGAAAATGTGTTGGAAAATTATAGCGAAACATTATTTCTTCTTCCAACTAGAAACTCTTAACTAAATAGTCGTACTTTTTGAAAGCAATTATTATCTTTCAATTTATTTCCCCACCTTGAACATCAAACGAAATTAAAGTTTAACAACATTTCAACTAAATTAAATAGTCTACAATAATTACATTTATACAATGTCATCTACAGACGTTGTATTGTTTGTGTTATATGGCTGTGTTGCCATGCTGTGGCCTACAGGTATTAAACCACGGAATTTGGTTTGATATAGCAACACAGTGATTGTAATCCGCATTGTGGATGTCTTTGATTATGTTGGGAAACTAGTTGTGGCCCGTGAGTCCATCCAGGTGGTGGTCAGAAAACAACTTTGTTTCGTCAAATATGGGTCTTCCTTTTTTGTTTGTTGTGTTGTGTAACCCTTAGGTTATACTTTCATTACCGTTAATAATAAAGTACTTTTTATCCAACTGCGGCGAAATCAAAAGCAAGTTTTATGATGCTTCTAAGATGTGAGAAATACATTTAATAAATCTATAAACAATAAATACTCTATTTCCACGTATCATCTCTTCGATAACAATGCCATTGCCAAACGAAACTTTTCCTGGAAACACGTCGTCGTATCAGCCTTGAGCCTGTTTCCACATCACACAACACACGCGAGGGCACATGACCCTGCCAAACGATATAATATTTGCAAGCCCTCGCACTTATCGTTCACACCTTGCAAACGTTGCGAACAAATAATATAATGTTCGTAGTGCTGTCATAATAGTATCGTGAGTGACATTCATGTTATCGGTTAGAGGTCAACGAGAAAAATAAATAACCATATATTTTGTGTTGGCTATTATATTATGTGTTGTATTGTTGTTTTATTTTGTGATTAGTACGTAGTCACGGTATATTTTGTTCAAGTGACAATTAGAAAGATAGAACCAGTGTTGTTTCAGTTTAATTTTTTTTTTGTATGGATGGGAAATCGTCAAATGACTTCTTCCGTTCTGGGTGGAGCGGAAGAGAGTGTCAGACTCTTACTGACTTAAACCCATCCATCTTCCTGATTATGCCCTTTGCGTTCAAGAGCCGCAGTGACTCTTTCGAAAAAATTCGGCAACCCTGGCAGTTTACAAAAAAAACAACGTAGCAAAATATAAATCGCATAAAAAAGAACCGCAACGCCATCTATCCCTCGAGTTACGCGGCTGCTCGCGGTATTAGAGTTTTCACACATGTACAACAGCCCGAATATCAACTATCGGGCAGTTGCCCACCAGACACAACAACCGTCTGGTCGGAGGATCCTCCCTTTTCTATGGAGGTTTGGATAATTACCTTATATTATTACATTCTGTTCCACTAGCTCCAAAAGACTGTCTACAAAATCCACGAATTGAGTTTGAAACAACCAATCAGCGGGCTCTATAATTTACAATGGGTGCAAGGGCTTGGGGCACCCCGACTCGGACAGGTTAGAAGGGGATGACGGGGTCGGAAAGACCCCGCCAACCCCTTCGTAGGTTATTTTTTTAAACCACCCAGAAATAGGAGCCCCACGAAGCGTGTCCGAAATTCCACTTTCAGAGTTGCAATTTTTGTGCAATTTCCACTTCGAGAGTATAACAACCAATCAGAGGTTATTTCAAACTGATGGATTTTGTAGACGAAGGCTACTTAGAAAGTTTAACGACCAATCAGAAGCCACATTCAAAACTCAGTTGGTGGACTCTGTTTATATGGTGCCCATCTGTTTATATGGTGGACATAGAGGCCATCAAATGGTGGAAACAATTAAACATTTTTCTTTTCTTTTTCGTGTCTTTATTTCTTTGAAATGTTCTCGCCAGTGTCTGTCATGTTTATATTTGTAATGTGCGTTTTGTTTGTGTGGAATAAACTATTATTTTACCTTAATGTCAAAAATGTAATTCTTAAAGTCAAATTCACAAAGTAAATGAACCAATGAGCAAACCAAATGTGTCACTCAGAAGTACTATTGTCGTTAGAATCGATATTTAATTAACTTAATGAGATGTCTAGTTTACTACATAATTAAATCTCTTTGGCGTCTTTTATGATAATATTTGAATATGAAAGTCAAATATGTTTCGGAGAAGTGATAAATAAATTCATAATTTTGCCTTGAAGAAAGTACTATATTTTCTCTTTCAGATTCAGTGCTATAAGGTACATTTCAACATATTTTTGAAAAATAATGATTCGAACAAAGAAGATTGATGAATCAAAGAATCTATTATAAAATAAAACAACAGTAATATCCAAACAAAAGAGTGTAGGTTGTTTTTTGTTTTACTCCTACTTATATTTTAATAATCCTGAATACGAGACAACATTTTAAAACAACAAACTCTATGTCATACATTACAAAGTTAAAATTAGATCACAACCAACACTTTAATTTTTTATTATGACTTAAAAGGCTTGCGTTCAATCACAGTCTCACCTGATGGAAAACGATGAAGTGGTCGACGATGGAGAACAATCGGGTAATATTTTCTATTTTTATGGTGCCGTACCCGAACTATGTCACGTACAGCGAACGTTGGGCGGCTCGCCGTCCGATCAGAACCAAGCCCGGGTAGACAGCGCGTTCTGTTCTACGCGCGCCTGAAACAGATGTCAACATAGAGGAAGAGCCTACCAGGCCTGCGGAATTTGTTCGAAAGAGTCACCGCGGCCCTGGAACGCAAAGGGCGTTAGGAGGAACACGGATAGGTTTTTGTCAGAGAGATGATCCGTAATGAGTATTTTTATTGCCAATTTTACAACATGTACAAGAAATATGACTTTTTCAGTTTGCGGAACGGTTACGGTGCCATTTTTTTTTGTGGCTGGAAAATCATCAAATGACTCCTGAAGCTCTGATGGAGCAGGAGGGAGTGTCAGACTCTTTCTGACTTAACCCATCTGTGCTCCTCCTAGTGCCCTTTGCTTTCCAGAGCCGCGGTAACTCTTTCGAACAAAATCCGCAATCATGGTGCGGAACCCTTTGTGTGTGAGTTCCACTCCCACTTAGCCGGTATTTTTTAAATCCTTATAAAATATATTATATTACCAAGTGATTTTGTTTGAAAAGAAGCACTAATTTGCTTGTTTTTCTTTTGCGATTTCTTTTGACCTAGTTTTAAAGACAAAACAACACTTTTGAGATTTTGACCTTTTTCTTGATTTCTGATATTTCAATTTGGCGTTGTTTCTTTTATAGTGTTCAGGTTTTAGGGCATTGTTATCAGCTTTTATGATTTTATTTATTTATTTTGTATGAATTGCCTTTGTTTGTTTGTCTTTACGCTCTCACCCCTAAATCATTGAATCGATTTTGATGATGATCATCGGTACAGAGAACACAGTGATAGAAAAATGGAACTACAGTGATGGAGTATGCATGGGATGGGATGCATGAAGGAGTCTCCTCGTGTAGCGCAATTTGTTCCATCTGACACTCAACTGAACCGAGCGCTCGGCGCATCCTGGACAGTCTCACCTAACACCTTATAAGACTGGCCAATCTTTCCCTTGCGGTGGTAGGGCTAACGCCCGCCTGGTTCGCGACCACCCTCCCACCGGAGTTCGGCGTCAAGCAGCCTGCTGTGTTTCGTCGACGCGTGGGAGTACCAGTGCCTCAAGGCATCTTCTGGGCACGTTCGCTTCATCATGGACCTCATCTATCGCTTTCCATCAGCCGTGATCGAGGTCAAGAGCTAGCCCATTCATTAATAAAAAAAAGAGACGGTTTCAGACTACGTTTTTCAAGAAAATCTATTCAACGTGTAACAGAATAAACGCAATACCTTGGGGATCATTGTACACATCATTACAAACATTTTTTACTATGGGACCAACCCCGAAATCACGAAAAAAACAGCTGTTCAGTACATTACATAAAATGTATAGATGAGTCGATTTTTTTTTTGCAATAAATTGCAGTGTTGGTCCCTTAATGAAAGTTGTTAAATTATGATGAGTACAATGACCCCTTAAAAGGTATTGCGTTTATTCTATTATACGTTGTGGGAATGATCACTTCGCAAACCCAGTGCGGGTAAATAATAGCAGTGAGGCCTAGTGAGGCTAAATAATAACACGGGTCGATCTTCTAAGTTAAGCAACGCTTACCGAGGTCGTTCTGTGGATGGGTGACCATACGTACTTAAACGCAAAGCAGCGGGCAAAGGATATTTATTATAATAGGGAAACTGTCAACAAGTGACCCTCCAAATTCCACTAAAAAAAAACTATAAAAGTCCAAACTGCCGTTATAATAGACCATTGTTTAATTTTGCGCCAATTTTGTACCAAAAGTAAAACAAATACGAATTAATGAACCATAGTCATAACATTTCAATTAAAATCAATATTCGGTAAACACAAAACCAATCTGCTTCTGACAAACAACAGAAACATTTTCACGTCATTGAGCTATTGAAATTAAGTTTAATTCCATCTATTAGTTGTTAATTTCCACTTCAATTCGTTCTTTGTTGTATACCTATTATCTATTGAATTTTGCTAAATAAGTATTTAGGCACCTTTTTAAGCTAGCGTTCGAACGAATACACTGCGTTTACTCGTCTCTAACGCTGCGATAACGCTGCGGACACGCGATGACAACTAAAGGAGCCCTTAGATTGACGCAACGCGACAGTAGGACAACGTATTTTCCTAAGAATGTTTCCATCCATTGATGGATGTAACAATTCGTGGGAAAATACGTTGTTCGTTGTTGTTGTTGTTACGTTGTTGTTTGCTTTAGCGAATTTAGAACAATTTCTACCAAAGTGCGCCGCATTGTCGCGTAACAACTGTCTGCAGGAGCCCTAAGCCTAGATGCGAAGATTTACGTAATAAAGACACTGGTCCTGTATATTTTATTGGGCCCAAGAATAATATAAGTCACTGGATTGAGTCAATCTACGCAAGCGTCATTTTGATCCCAGGGATACGAATCATAGGCCCGGATTCGAATAAAATGGCCGGGGTAGAAACCGAATGAAAGGAACTGCTATTTATTTCATCCGTTCTATTATATATAATCTATGTCACAGCCAACTAGCTTAATCAGTCGTTTCATTAAAACCTAGCCTTTTTATTGAACTGTACCGTTTAGTCAGCGACACAAGTGACATGGGGCAAGTCATTTAACGATTTTGAACCAAAGAACTAAGGTCGCTGAAAGATCAGCACAGTTAAATGAAAAGGCTAGGTAGCCAATTAAACGGCTGATTTAGCTAGTTGGCTGCGATATGTACACTATTATTACGAGTTTGATCAGTAATAATGTTGAATCTAGTTAGTTTAATATTTTTCACATAACGATAACGGAAGTATCAATTCAAAATAATAACATTTACCCAAAGTACCATAATGTACATTACAGCTTTTAACATACGTGGCATTTACCAAAACTACAATAATGTTCCTTACGGTAATTGATATTCTAACATCGAATGATATAAATCAAGTTGAAACCAAACAATTGTATATATACCTAAACGGAGGAATTTTCTGACGTCATACTTAAGTTTTACATTATAACGGAGTCTTTGTTTAATTAAAGTGTATTTAGTTACTTTAGTAATCGAATTTGTATTTAAGAATTGTTAGTGATATCAGTAAAACCGAATATAATCTATTTGAAGATAACATAATTGCGTTTTTCGGAAAGTACCTATTGTCTGGTAAATTGTGGTTGAAAGTGAACCCAGGGATATCCTTTAAATCTCTTTTAAAGTACTCTGAAATTAAGGTGTTTAGGACCAGTCGTAATTATTTATTGTACACCAAAACAACTTATATTGCAGTGAAAATAAAGCTCACATCACAGAGGCGAGCTTAAACTCAAAGGTGAGTTTTCTTCCAGGAAACCTTTCAGAGAGATGAGACTTAGGTTGTTTACGCCTATCAATCACAATATTTACTAGACAAGCATCTGCCTGGCCTTTTCCCAACTATATTGGAGTCAGTTTCCAGTCAAACTGGATTCAGCTGAATACCAGTATTTTACGTGGAGCGGCTGCCTACCAGACCTTCACAATCCATTCACTGGGTAACACAGTACTTTTTGGCAAGACTGGAGTCAGATTTACTGGCTTCTGAAATCCGTAACGACTGCCAAAGATCTACAAATGACAGCCGGGACCAACGGCTTATCGTTTTTTCTGATGCACGGAGGAAACTCGGTATGTTAAGATGGACCCCATACTTAAACCAACCTCGGCAAGCATTGCTTAACCTTGAAGATCGATCCGTGCGGCTGTTATTATTTAGCTATAAGCTCCACATTATTTGCCATACCATATACGCTTATGTAATATGTACCTAACCTACGTACTCATAGTACATATTATTGCATGATTTTTTATTAGGTAAAAGGTCACATATGTCTTTATAAGCTACGCCTTTTACGACCTTTTGTGTCAAATAATAATTTTGCTGTGTCTGGGACCTTGCTTCATATTTCACAAATAACGAGGTCTATACAAGTACCCTTATTCTTTATCTGATATCTTTAGCATTAGGATCACCTAGTCAAGTATTTTGGTTCAATTAGAACTCAATTTTGTATATTGTCTTTTGTTGGTGGGGGGGGGGGGGGGGGGTAATAGGGCAAAAAATTGAGTTAGGTTGTGAGTTTCTCAGGATAGCTGGCGCTTGTTTGTCGAGCTTGTCATAAATGGAGATGAAATTGAGGAAAGAAATAATAATAACATTCTATTATTATATTGTATTTAAAAGACATTGCAAATATCAATCGCTTTTTATTGCATGCTACATCCTACCACTATTTGTTTTATCATCACCCAAGGTTCACTGGTAGTGAATACTTATGGCGTTAAGTGCGCTTCTGTACATTTGAGAGCGTAAAGTGTTAAATAAATAATGTACTAAATTCCAGATGGGCAAGAATTGCCCGACTAAATTGAAGAGTATACCAATAGCTATGGTGACATACGCTAGCCCGCACTTCTTGTACAACTAAATCGTCCAACTAATTAATTGGATACCAATCGTATCAGAATCGAGATTCCCTTCCGATTATGCACAATTAAAGATTCGGACGATTAAATTATTAGAGGACGCAATTTAGTCGTTCGACAGTCGGTCAACTGTTCTCGTCAAATAACTTTAATAATAAATAATAATAATTTTTATTTATAAAAAAAATAAAAATATTATTAAACTTTGCCCCTCTGAAGTTGTGTCGAGTAGCTGCGTAGTAGTCAAAATTACGAACACACTGCAACTGCGCATGCGTAAGAGACATGGGGGCGGGGCGCGATTTTATGTCTCAGTCGCTCGTTTACGTTCGATGCATGCTTGCGTCCCGCTTGCTCCCGTGTACGTGACTGCACCTGCGCGATCTTTGCAAATGGCTAACTTCAGAGGGGCAAAGTTATTTGACGAGGACTGTACAATTGTATGTCTGCGGGTTCTCGCAATCACAAACTGTCAAAACACCTCTTGTTTTGCTACACTTTGACAAGTGTTGGTCATTGTTTATCGAATGATATTGCGACTGAATTTGAACGCCTTCTTAGTAGAAATATTGGCCTTCAGAGGCCCTAGAAAATGTGCTATTCGATTAGCGAATGCGACTGTCGAAATGCCAAAATGTAGGAATGTGATTACGTGACATTTCGATAGCATCTGTCAGTCCCATACATTTTTGACGTATCAATAAACAATCACTTTCGCCACGCTACCACTGACAGAATGTCACTTGTCTAGAGCCCCAGGAGGCCAAATCTATTAATTTTTAAGCAACGTTCGCATACGCATGTTTGAAAAACGAAAGCGAACGTTGCAATGCGAGCAGACTGGTGAACTGACATTTCTGATTAATTTCGTTGCGGGATCCAAGACAGTTGAATTCTCTGGGACTCGTCGAGCTTCATTCACTCGGCGTTTTTTTTGGTGATCGCCAATGTTGGTTCTGGCTTTCAGAAGTTGCAGTGGCTTGGGAATGTGGTGTGGTGGGCTTGTCCCAATTAAAAAAAAAAGACTGGTGAAGTGGCGATGTCCTTCGAATGCACGACAGGTGGGCAAAGATTGCCACTGATTGGATGTATGAGTGGCAACTTCGATAACGAGGTCGCATTCATCCGAGTCGAAAAAATATTAAAGTGCCTTTCAATTAAAAAAATGGTCAGATTTCACACAAAACAGATTAACTTCACAATTTTTGGCGGTAGGTAGATTGATGTACAACGTAAATAAAGAAATGTTAAAACTATAGTGTTTATTCAACATTCAATAAAAAAAAGGTAAATAGATTTATTCCAATGAAACAAACACGATACCCGCTGCATGTTCCGATACCGAGAAAAACACATTTTCATGGAAAAATAAAATATTGATCCTCGTTAGCTTACTAACAAGCCCTTGAACCGTATACTGTGATCAATATTTGACGGTAGGTGGGTCATTCTACTTTGTGAGGGAAAACGTGCAAATACTGGAAATCGGCTGCTGAAGAATAACCATACATAATTACTTATTACATAAATTAAATCCGAAGCCAAATTCGGTCGGGAGGAGATTTATTATTATAATAAATCTAATCGTAGAAGATATCATCATCATCATCATCATCATCATCATCATATCAGCTGAAAGACCCCGTCCACCGTCCATCGAGTCCCCTGCTGGGCATAGGCCTCACCCAAATGTCACCACAACAACCGGTCCAGTGCGACTACCAGCGGCCCTCACCAGGTCATCGGTCCACCTCGTGGGAGGCCTTCCAACGCTGCGTTTTCCGCGGCCGCCACTCCAGAACTTTTCGGCCCCATCGACCGAAATTAGTTCTGTAGGAGATATTATAATAGAGCAGAAATGTGTGCACAAACACAGTTGCACTCTCTGTTCCATAACTGTCATTGTACGATGGGACGGCAATCCGACCGGGGAGCAATCAGGAGCCAGACCTGCTTTATGTGACTTCTGAGGCTCGGGAGTATAATATCCACCACTTTCAAACTTCGAGATTTTACTGAGAAATTCCTAATGGAACAACTCAATAAAACTTTGTCCAACCCGTTAATCGAACCCGGTTCCTCAAGATCAACAGTCGCGGTTGGCAATTACTAGACCAACGAAGCAGTCAGCAAGTAATTTATACGACAGTAGGTCCATCTAATAAATTCATTGTTAGGTTTTTCATAAAAGTAAAAAAACCAAGGTTACCGACATAGCTCTAAGGATCACCAAATTGAAGTGACAGTGGGCAGGGCACATTGCTCGCAGAACAGATGGTCGATGGTGCCGAAAAGTTCTGGAGTAGCGACCACGTACCGGAAGACGCAGCGTTGAAAGGCCTTCCACAAGGTGGACCGATGACCTGGTGAGGGTTGCGGGCAGCCGATGGATGCGAGACGCACAGGATCGGTTGTTGTGGTGACACTTGGGGCAGGCCTATGTCCAGCAGTGGACGTCTTTGATGATGAAAAAGAAAATAACATATTTCTACTTTCACACGGGGACTGGTTTTTGTCCATCGAAAAGTATAATGACCTACGTATCGAATGTCGTGGTGTCATTGTTAATTATTAAGAGGCCGCCCGGCCGCCCCTGAATCACCTGAATGTTTCACGGTCAGGGTTTCAGGTGCAACGGTTCCCACGTAAGTTTTGAAGTGTTAATGATACGTAGTTAGTTGAGGCAGGCCAGTGTTTGTAGAGAAGACGGTGGGTGGGACTGAAACTTAGTTTTGTTGTGGTTTTCGTGATTATTTGCGCTGTTCATTTGTTTTTAAGTTGTGTATTTTTGGGTGAGTGTTAGTGAAGTTTAGATTAGACTAGGTTTTGCTCATGTTATTTAAATGTAAACGGCACTCGTATTTCTATCAATCATAGAAAATTTTTATTAAAAGAAAAGTTATTTATGTGTTGAAGCGAAAATTTTTTGATCACTTTAAGTTCTTCATTTTACCCACTTATAAAATTACATAAATCATCTGGTGGTAATTGAGTACAATTTACAGTTCAAATAAAGTATTTATACGTCAATTAGCGCGGCCTCATCAAATATGAAGGAGTACCATTTGTAACGTATTGTTCGTATAATGTGTAAACTTTACTGAGCATTCCCCGTATTTCAATTCCTGAAGGTTTCAAATTGGATCAGTGAATATTTGTATATAACACGGTATATGTATAGATGTCCTCCTAATTGAAAGCGTTCATCGCGTTATATTCGTGTTCATTTGTTCGGCAATACCAGAAAGAGCCCTCTTTCGGTGCGATGGCGCATTCGGGTTTGCCCAACCATTTAACGCAACGATCGCGTATTGGCGCGAAGATCGCTTTGCATTATGACGACGCCAAAGGATCAATTTCGCAGTGTCCGCGATAGCCACTATCTACCTGATTATTTAAAAAATATAGACAATTGTTTTGTCAAAATGAAACTTATTATCGCTGCAGTTAAGTAAAGTCGCACAGAATGCCTGTTTATATTGATTCAACAGCGCGTTTTGTTAACGCGCCACCCCAGACCATTTAAAATACCAAAAGCAGTGATGCAGTAATTTTGGCAGTAGTTAAAACGGTCTGGGACTCATGTAAATTTTAACATTCAAAAACTGCTGATTCTCAGCCAATTTGTATAAGTAAATGACTTTTGATTTTAATTTTTGAATTCTTCCTTTTGTTCCCAGGAGTGTGGCCAGCTGAAAGTTTGGAAAGCCCGGCAACGGTGCGCGGCAGTTCCGTGGACTACGCAGCAGCGTTACTGCTCGCGGCAATGGCTGCTGTTCTGTTAGCTGCTGTGGGCTACCAATGTGCTGCTACCTGGAGGTGGATTGTCGGAAGGTAGGTTGAACTGCGCAGGTTGTTACTTACAAGGTTTAACAGAAATAACACAAAACCAGAAAGGCGACATTATGTACCACTGTCTTTTACTATGGGAACTTCTTTACACTGCAATCGCCAAAAAAATCAGTTGTTCAGTGTATGTTGTCGAGTGATAGAAACATAAATGTATAGGTCAGTTCATGTTTCATATCCGACCTTAGGGTTCCATACTAGAATTTGTTCATAATGATGAGTACTATGACTTCTTTTCAGGTTTTATATTATTTCTGTTACACACTGTAAAACCGAAAATTACAAAATTGAAAACGCTAAAGGTTTGTGTTCTGCACTCCGATGCAGTTGGTGGTGTTTTTTTTTGGTCTTCTGTGGAACAGCTCCGTTTAGTCAATACAGTTGATAGAAAGAGTAATTGGGTCATATAGATGCGAGAAACATTAGAGGTGGGATGACGTTACACATTTACAAATATCATAACTATTAACTTTTCTATTTAGTATAGCTGATATGAACCGAACCGATCAGTAGATGCTCTAAACATCTTAGCTATATTCTGCATCTACCATATTCTTTCTTTCAGTCAATATCCATATTTTAAAGCTCTATATTTGCTCGCATCCATTTTCCTTGTAGCACTTGCCTCTAAACTCAAATATTTAAAACAGACTTCAGACGTCGGAAGCAAGATGTTAACGTTGAATGCAAGTTTAGCAGACATTTTGCAGTCAGCAATGAAATGACATTTTAAACATTCGCGATGTGAATTTCCTGAGAAGCGCTTTTCGTTTAGAGTCTTTGACAATTTAAGGCGAGACTTGTTTAGTATTTAGTTTGTTAAACACGTTAGTGGAGCTCTCAAGGAATCACATTGACACATGTTTCTTGGATACATTAAAATTAATTTGCTTTACAACTAGAAGGACTTAGTTAAAGACAAGTGTAATATCACTCATATTACACTTGTCTTTAAAGTGTGAAGTGTGTTGCGCTACCGATTTTTTTAATTTTTTATTATTGATAGGCACGCGCTTGACCACTATCTCTACTGATGGTAAGCGATGATGTGGCCGAAGATGGAGCACGCTTGCCTAGAAGTAACCTATTCACTCTTGACTTAAAGACTCACAGGTTGCTATCAGGAAACACAGACTCTGGCAGGGAATTCCACTCCTTAGCTGTACGTAGTCAGACTCACATTACAAGCCTTTGATTGATACTCGTATCTTTGTTTGAGTATCACTTTGTCGGGGCCATCAGTAGTTTTGTAAGCAGACTATGGCCGGCGCCAGATAATTGTGGAATAAAGTACATTGCCCTTTCCTTAATATCTCTTAGTACCTGAACAAAAATTATGAATCGTTTTTCATTACCAGAAAAAGCGAATGGTCTCGATGGATGTCGATTCAGGACAGCTTTATGTCATTATTTCTGTTTTTGCAATTAAGTGTGTCAGCAGACACTGACATAGTAAGCTCAAAAGGACTAAACCTTTTGAGTTAGTGTAATGTAGTGTAATATATTTGTGACTTTACCGCGTGTGTAATATAGTACCTACCTAGCTATAAATATGGACACAAGAACAAAGTGGCTTCGCCTTAATAGACGCTAAGTAAACGCAATGGACATGCTCTTAGATATAATGTTACTTTTAGCAAATTAAGTAAGATTAAAATTGCTTATTAGTCTTATTAGGCTAGATTGTAATAAAAGAAATAAATAAGTGTGTCAATAAATGTAGGTGGGTCAATGACCATTAATCCACATTTATCCAGCCATAGCAGTTATTAGTAATGTAATTTTTTTTATTAACTTATGGTCCACATCAAATACTGCACTGTATTTCTTCTTGAAGTCCACTATGTTCCATATTATCAAACAAATTCTGTTTCATGATTACTTTTTCTCTCTTCTTGTCAGTCTATCCCGTTAAAATTTCTACGTGTTTGTTTGAGTGAGTTTGAAAAGAACTGTCACTCCATCTTGATTGGACGGATTGACAAACCGATTAATGAATAGCACCACAGCGCACTGTCAACCTTTTTTTTTGTCATTTTTTTCTTTAAAACTGAACCTTTTTTCTTGCTCTACCATTATCATCATAGTTCACCTCCTCTCTTAACAGATCCCTTTGGTGCAGGGCACGAAGGGACTCTGAAGACAGCAACTGCGACTCCCTCTCTCGCCAAGCTGCCATCCGCATCAGCCACTCCCTACCTGACCTGCAGACCGAGCCTTTGAAACAGGAGTACGTTCAGGAGCATAAAGATCCAGCTAAGAAGGTAAGGTTAATTATTATAACGGTATTATAGTAGATAAACTTGCAATAAAGTACATTGACCTTTCCCTAATATCCCTAATACTTTCACATAAAGGATCACGATAGAAGTAGATTCAGGACTGCTCTAAGTCTTTATTTTTGTTTTTGATTTTAAGAAAGTCAATAAATGTATGTGGGTCAATGACCGTTATTGCACATTTATCTGGAATCTACTATAGTGTGCATACTTTCACAAGAGCTTCTTCTTCTTTTGGAGTAGATGGTGACCCGAAACAATTTATACCCAGTAGATGGCCACGTTTACGTCTGCCTCCGTGTTCGAGTAGTTCAAGCGTTTGCCTTGTGACCCGGTGGTCGTGGGTCGTTTCCCACGAGAATCATACTTTGTAAAGTTGTTTCCAGTTTGGCTAGGACATTGCAGGCTTGAATCACCTGATTGTCTGATAAATAGATGATTCTGTGCTTCGGAAGGCACGTGTAAGCTGGTGGTCCCAGCGGTCGTCAAACCATGTCAGAGGCCCTTGAGGCAGTTTAGAAACTCTGACACTAGGGTGTGTGGGGTCGTTAGACCTTAGTGTCCACACGATAAAGAAAGAAAGAAGTGGCAGTAGTGTGATGGTGTCGCCTCCACAGTGGCATTCGTTAGGTCCTCAATGGTGCAGATGTGAGGCCTCTTGAGGCACTCCAACAAGAGGGCCAACTTTTGAAGAGAGGCACCGCACATTTATTTGTTGTCAACGGGTCAGCAAATCTAAATGCTTGGCAAGCTTGTCACCCATAAACGGCGACTTATCTTTACAGTGTAAGCTCTTATAGCATTGGTTTGGCTTACTGAACAATGTGAAGACAAGTTTTATAGGAAATTGTAGCTTAAAAAGTGAAAATTGTACTAGCTTGCTAGTAGTATTGAGAAGTTTTAAACATGAGAGGTTCCTTTTTATTGCAAATATATTTGCTTCTGATGACAAATTGTGAATAGGAAATGTGAATGTGGTCCTGGTATGTTTAATGTGCAAGGAGTATATGACGGAAAACCAAGTCGTGTACTTAAAAAGCGTTTAAATTCAAGTCGCTGTATACCACAGCGACAATCTATGTCAATATCATGTCAAAATGTGGGGAAATTCAGGTGTCTTAGACAGTTTGCGACTGTGATGCAAATGCTCCATACGACAATTGGTTCAGGTTAATGAGGTGGTGTTTAGTATGGGTTTATGTCCGAATAATGCTACGTACTGCAAAAACGTTGTATTCTCATAATTTAGTTTCTAGAAAAGATTTCAATTAAGTTTATTAGTTAAACAACAAAATTACAATTTATATCACTGTCCCTAAGTTGCAATGTCGTAACAAGTCTATCTCAAAATTCGAAGACTCCGTCGACCATCCAAATTACCGTCTTATGTAAATATATATAAGAAGCAAACTTCCCTGTGTTGATCTTGGGTATTAAGTTGTAGGCGAGACAGGTCTGGTCAAAACTTACGTAACTCGAGTTGGTAAAGGATGTGAGTCACTGTAACGCACGTGTAGGCATTACTTCAGTAAACGAATATATTATTATAATATAGTTTGTTTTGTAGTAAATCCTAACTATATTATAAATGCAAAACTGTGTTTGTTTGTCTGTTACGTTTTTACGCCTAAATTATTGAATCAATTTTGATGAATTTCGGGACAGAGATAGTTGGGATCCTTTTTTTTAACGATGGGATATCATCATAGCCCGCTCTGGGCAGAGCGGAAGGGAATGTCAGTCTCTTACTGACTAAAACCCATCCGTGTTCCTTCATTCCGCGTTCCAGGGCCGCGGTTTCAAACAAATTCCGAAACCCTGGCAGGCTCTGGCCCTAGCGGGCTCCAACTACTATGCTGACATCTTTTTGAGGCGTGCGTGGAACGGAACACAACGCGCCGTCGATCTGGGCCTGGTTCTAATCGGACGGCGAGTCAATCATCGCTGGCCGTCCGCATGCCCGCGCGGCCTGCGCCTACGTTGGCCGGGAATCGCATGGCGTCAAGCAGCCTGCTGTGTTTTGTTGACGCGTGGGAGTACCAGTGACTCAAGGCATATTCTGGGCACGCTCGCGCCATCATAGACCTCATTCATCGCTTTCCATCAGGCGTGATCGTGATCGAGGTCAAGAGCTAGAGAACTAGCTCATTCCTCAAAAAAAAAAAATCTAATAGTCCGCGGGTTCACTTAATGGAGCATCAACCAGAGTATTTGTACGGATTCGTGTACAAACTGTTGTTTTTGCCTAATTTCCTCCCTAACACTAAATTATTGTACATCGTCCATTATTTTAGCAACACCCACTTCATCAAAATATATCATTCGATAGCTACCTTCCAAAAATATGTCAGACCAAAATAACACAGTAAATTAGGGTTCCGTAATCGAGATATCTCTTACCGAAATTCTTTTGTTATCAAATCATACGCTACATATTTTTCAATAAGAAAAGTCAAGAACCTCTTGACATGGAAAGAAAATGAAGAGACAAAATTTTCTTTTTTCTAGGTCTATAAATCATCATGAAAACTTTCTTTGGGCCTTCAGCAAATAGGACTATTATTTCTTCGAAGCAAGCTGGGTCTTTTCTTCACAGTATCTACTCGTATAGAGTTGATAGATCAAATATTAGACCAGCTTGGCGTGGTCTTGATATTTTAGGGCTCCTCGATTTATCACTATGAAGTACGAACTTCATAGTGATAAATCAAGGAGCTCGTGGCTACATAAAAATAGCTGCATGGATCGATCTTCAAGGTTAAACAATGCTTTCCGAGGTCGGTTTATGGATGGGTGAACATCTTAAACTACCGAGACTCCTCTGCCTCGGAAAGACGCCGCTCGAGCACTGCCGACACACCGGTGTGCCGCGAATTTACTGTTTATTTACTGTTACATAAGATTTATTTTTTATTTGGGAATTTTCACATGTCAGTGCTCGAGCGGTTAACCGTTGGTCCCAGCTGTGATTTGTAGATCTTTTGGCAGTCGTTACCGTTTAGGAAAGTTGGGTATTGATGGGGGCAGGGAAAAAAAAATTGGAACTAATTGTATAAAAATATTGTCTTGGTATAAAAATAAATGTCACGAAGTTTGGAATGAATATTAAATAATCAAAGATCAAGAGAAAAAGGAATTTGGTATAAGTCCATAGTTTCGGAGCTTCCTCATGTACCATGGTTTTGTTAAACTAGGCTTAGCAGAAAAATGATTGTCACAGCTCACAGACTGAGATCTGGACACATGCCGCTTAATAATTTTGGATTTTTGATGAACAAACTTGTTCCACCTTATTGTGATGTATGTGGCACACTGGAGGATGTGATACATTTATTGACGGAGTGTGTCAGATTTCAGTCTGCAAGAGAGGAACTACTTAGAGAGCTTTATATAAATATGTATGATGTTAGCATGGTCCATCATATTTTGTCGTCACCTAGCTCTAGAGCTGCTCATAGTCTAATTAAGTTTGTGTTGTTACGTTTTACATAATTATTAGGTCCGATGGGATTGGCATGTACACACGTGTATAAAAGTCCCTAATTATAAATAGAGAGGAAAAAAAAAGATCTCACAGCACATCTAAACGAAAAAATCCTTCAAAATCTGTACACATTCTTACACACCACTTTCAAATCAAAACAAAACAATTCACACTTAAAAGGCGTCGACAAAACAAAGAGCCTTCGTGAGATAAATCTCGTTGACAGAGAAACCCTTTTTATGCGATGCTCGGTAAACATGTAGGAGATCGCTCTGGGTAAATAATGGGAATCTTCTTCAATATTGTACTTTGTGTCTCAATGATCTCGAAGAATTATTCAAGGTTAAGCAAAGCTTGCCGAGGTCGGTTCGCGGATGGGTGAACATCTTATCACACCGAGAGTCACGAGGAATCCGTGCCTCGGATACCTCGGACTGAAAGTCGACATAGTTACCGATCGCCTAACGACCGAATTCGGTCTGAATGAATGACAACACGATTTCACAGTTGTTCTTAGTTCGGGTTCGGGACTAATCGTAAGTCCGTAGGTGATACGGAGTAGAAAACGTACGACACTAAAGCCGAAACTACGGATTTCGGGCTTAGAGAGTAGACCCCCAGATCATTGATTTTGATCGTGGATCCCGTTCGAGATTGACTGTGTATGGGTGGCCTTGGGACTTATCGACCGTACTCGGTCGGTAGGCGATCGGTAACTATGTCGAGAGGGGAGTCTCGATATAGTTACCGATCGCCTACCGACCGAGTATACCGACCGCCTAGAATATTCTCGAAGTCGGTAACAACGACGACATAACCGGGTAATCCCTTTAGTGTAGTTTACATAAATATGTATGTAGTTTGATAAAGAAATAAGACTCGGTTTACTTGGTTTCACCTTAGATTTCGTTATCCAATTCGATGGAACTTCACCCGTAGGTAACTAGAATTGAAATATTATTCCCTGGAGTCAATACTCATCCCTCTCTATTTTATATTGCTGAGGAAATTGTTGAAAGTGGAGCCATTTAACCTTTATGTGTAAGAGTATCTTTTAGCTTTAACATATTGCTTTTTGGAAGTAGTTCTAAGGTGGTTACATGCCTACCAGGGTTGCGGAATTTGTTCGAAAGAGTCACCGCGGCTGTGGAACGCAAAGGGCATAAGGAGGAACACGGATGGGTTTAAGTCAGTAATAATCTGACACTCCCTCCCGCTCCAACCAGAGCGGAAGAAGTCATTTGATGATTTCCCAACCATAAAAAAGGTGGTTACATAAAACTCGTCTTTAGAGCTCGCTTTTGAATTATACATAATTATATGTCACGGAATCAATAGTCATTGATAGGATAGTGCAAAAATAACTCAGTATTTAAATTATATGTTATTAAAAGATAATATTTAGCAAGTGAATTTTCAGTATAACAGGTTTAAAAGTTAAAAAGAAAAGGTGAGGCATATAATTCGACTAAAATAACGTGGTGGCATAGACAGTAGCGCCTTAAATGTATTTCCTAAGGCTAAATTAGCCAACATAAATTGTTTGGTTTATATAATTCCAACAGACTTTAAGATCTGCTGGTGTGTCTGTCAGTCCGACCGTCTCAGCCAATTTGGTAGAATGAAATTGTTCCTAATCTGAATGACGGTTCCCTTCACGCTCACTTCACCAAAATTTACAAAGTGAGATGTTGACAGAATCGAGCGGCTAGACATGGTCTACCCGTGTGTCATCATCATCATCATCATATCAGCCGAAAGACGGCCTCTGCTGGACATAGGCCTTCCCCCGACAACTGATCCTGTGCGTCTCGCATCCATCGGCTACCCACGACCCTCACCAGGTCATCGGTCCACCTAGTGAGAGGCTTTCCGACGCTGCGTCTTCCGGTACGGACCCGTGTGCCAAGTTTTATCCAATTCCGGTCAGACGTTAAGGCGTAATGATTAATAAACAGACGAAAATACAGACAGAGTTAATGAAAAGATTCAATGTGCCTAGTTTTTACTCGACTGCGCGACACAAGGGAGAGTAATGTATTCATCAGCCTATGTATGTATGTATGTTTGTTCCTTTGTGGCACTATAGAGACTCTTTCGTCAATTGATTCGTTTTCATCTTGTGAGTGCTACTATAGACATGACAGTAGGTAATCAAAATACAATATTGCGACAGACGCCATATTGTGAAAAAGAAAAAAAATAAAGTCGACGAGCTATGTTAAGTGGGGTATCAAAATAAAGGGCTCGAAGAGGCGATTCCAAAAATATAACTCACTACTATGTAGAAAATAAAAATAATATTTTCAAAAACCCGACTGTAAAAAACAACTAAAAGTTACAAACAAGTCACGTTTCAAGCAGTCTGATGCAGTTGTTGGCAGGTGAGTTCAATTATTGATTTAATGCCACCAACTTTGTTGTTTTTACTCAGGCTTAAAAAAAAACAACAACAAATAAACGATTTCTCTTGGCATGTTCAAATCTTGAATGTATGTTTCGTGTTTTTTCTTCTTTTGAGCCCTTCAAAAACTTCTAAGAATCTTATGTCATCTAATAAATAAGGCATCAGTATATACTATCAGCTCAGTCAATATTGTGTCCATGTTTCTAAACTTTATTGTTTCTTAAACCAGATATTCTTACCTAAAAGCTCTTTTGAGACAGCAAATAACGAGACCTTCCATTATAATTAAAAAGTGTTGCTTTTAAAAACTTTTACAGTGTTTACTTAGACGTTTTTGAAGGCAGTGACCTTATAAAATTGAGATTAATAAGTTTGGCTCCTTTGGAAATTGTCTGTTTCTTTTAAATTGCAATATTTCAAAGATGAAGAGCGCACTTTATTTTCATTAACTTTACAAAACTCAAATCACTTTCCCATTTATAATATTAGTAGGTTTAAAAGTAAGTAAGATGTACAGTCTGAACTGTCTTTGGGCAATACTTGGTCACCGCCTTACTACACCTAACAACACCGCGTCTTGTCAGGTGTCCTGCTCAGCTCCATTCGAGTTCCATCATTCGCTTCCCGATGTCGGAAACCTTCGTACGTCTTCGGATCTCAACGTCAACGTTTTTTTTCTCACATACATGTAAATTTGTTGACTTTTTTCCACGTCTTATTCAAACATCATTATGTATGACATTGGAACATACATTCCGGATCAGTTCGCGTCCGGTAGACAGGAAATTCTACGTACCCTGAATTTGAATACAGAAATATGGTATTCATCGAGTGTACTGTTTCACACATTTCTCCCCTGGGGAGCGATGACCTCTTTTCCTCTGAGTAATGTGTTGGTATGAAAATGATGGAAACCTTTTTCTTAGCATTTATCTGGCGTACCTTTCAATGTTATTTACATGATATCATAATTTATGGCACGTTTTTTCTCAGGGCTGGTATGGGACCAATAATTTTTCATTTAGACTTGGATGTGCGGCGGTTCGGGGCTTGCCCGGATTATTTAGAGGAGTGTCTTTTCAAAAGGGGGGGGGGGGTCTTGTTTTTCAAAAAATAGAAAGTGAACGATGTCGATTTTTTTGAGAAAATGTCCTGTTTTGTTTTGTGATGTATAATAATGCATTTTAGCATAAGCAAAAGAGTTTAATTTAATTCAGTTGATAAAAAAATGAATTTGGAAATATCTCCATATGAAAAGACACTCCTCAGTTAAGTTTATTTTATTAAAGTATATTCATATCAATAAACAAATAATTTAACAAACTTCATAATCCTCTCTTACATAATAATATCAACAACACAAAATTTCCAATACACCAATAAAATTACGTAACAAAAGCTGCAAAAATATCAATAAACAAATAATTTAACAAACTTCATAATCCTCTCTTACATAGTAATATCAACAACACAAAATTTCCAATACACCAATAAAATTACGTAACAAAACCATCAAAACTGCTAAAGAAACTTATGAGATAATGTATAACCTCTTCACTATCTTCACACTGTAACAAAGGGTTTATAAGAAAACTCTGGAAACTTCTGGAAACTTCTGGAAACTTACGTTTAACTATCGAAGGTCGAGCCGGCTAGACGAGACGGATTGATCGGTTTCAACGTACACACAAAAAAGGGAAAATAAGGTTTCCGACTCGTAAATGTGTTACTTTGTTACAAATACGGCTTCTGCAAAGGAAGACTAATAGTTTCTGTCCCTTGGTAACAATTTTTATAAGGATGCAAAAAACGGTTGTCATTTATTTTACGATGGGGAGCATCAAATGACTCCTTTCGAGCGGAAGGGAGTGTTAGACTCTTACTGACTAAAACCCATCCGTGTTCCTCCAAATGCCATTTGCGTTCCAGGGCCGCGGTGACGCTTTCGAACAAATTTCGCAACCCTGGCAGGCTCTGGCCCTAACAGGCCCCGACTTCTATGCTGATAGCTCTTTGCGGCGCGCGTGGTACACTGCGCGCCGTCGACCCGGGCCTGGTTCTAATCGAAATGCGAGCCAGCTAACGTCTTCAGGCCCGCGCCTACAGTGACTGTGAATCGCCCCGCGACTCCCAACGCCCGAGGCGTCTTCGTCTGTTGCGGCGGCTAAGTCGTGAAATTTGTCTCTCCCTCAAGCAGCCCGCCTCCTTCTTCACTAGCATTACTGCTTCGCAGAAGAAGGTGAACGGCGAGCGTCGTTTACTCACTAAGTTTTAGTGTTGCTATCCAGTAATTCGGTTGTGGACAGAACTGGGCAAAATAGATGCTTTGCTTTAATTAAAATACAAATTACAAAATACAGTCAGGTGTTAGGTTAGGCTTTTTGTTTACGAAAACTGTCGAGCTCTGTTGTCTGCAGAACGCACCTGATAATAAGTTTGCTAAATGTATTTATGTTCAAATGTATTTTGAAGTCCTAACTACAAAATACCTAAGCGTCAGGTTTTTGAAATACCAATTACAAATTACATTTTTAAGATCTAATTGAAATACAAATATCGCATTTGTTTTTTTTAATTTTTAAACTATGGGACCAATCGGAAAGTCTATTCTTCAATTTAAAAAAAAAATCTAATCGGTACATAAATATGACGGAGTTATGAGGTAACAAACATAAAAAAATACGACCGATTGAGTAGGTTCTCATGTCCTCCTTTTTTTGAAGTCGGTTGAAAATACATCCATTGACGCCACGCTACCGCTGACGGAATTTTACTTGTCGCGAGCCCCAGTTCAGCAAATATGTCATTGATTGTGAGGTGCTTCGGAAGTAATCAGTTAAAAGTATCAAAACCCAAACCTCAAAGGTTTGCTGGGAGAAAACTTAACTTTGAGTTAAGCTCGCCTTTGTACATGAACTTTTCTTCACTGTAAAGTATTTTAATAATTACTATGGTGTACAATAAATAAAAAGCATAAGAATAAAAATGTTTGTCAGATTAATGTAATGTGAAGGTATGCACACTTAAATAAATCTATGAATGACGAAGAAGTAGGTTGAAAAGGTATTTTTAACCTTTCAACCTACTTCTTTGATAATAAAAGTGTTCATACCTAAGTAGGCTTGATTTATCAAAGTCTGTGCACTTAATAAGAAATTGATACAATAAAAGAACACTATAATATCGTGTATATTTCTCTATTGTACAATATTTCTGTAACATATTTCTAGTAAATATGAGACAGACATAAAGCCGTGCTTAGGTATTGTAGAGATGTTTTTAGTCTACGTCATGCCTGCCTGTCAGCTCGCTCCTTAAAGCAAAACTGACATGACGAAGATAGGATGATAAGTCTTTTGTGATAGTTTCCTAATAATTATTTTACGTTATTCAATATAATGTCTTGAGAAATAGTGAGTTTATTTATTTAAGAATAGATATTAACAGTTGTTTTAATAAATACTTAACTAAATATATGCACTTAAAATAAAAATTAAAAATCCTAACTAAATTAACCCTAAAATATGGAGTCACATAGACACAAAACACACAGCCAGATGAAATTTTCACAGATGATGTATTTCTGTTGCTGCTATGACAAAAAAATACTAAAAACAAAATAAAATAAATATTTATGTGGGGCTCCCATACAACAAAGGTGTTCTTTTTTGCCGTTTTTTTTATAGATAATGGTACGGAACCCTCCGTGCGCGAGTCTGACTCGCACTTGGCCGGTTTTTTCGGAAATCATCAAATAATTTCTACTCTGGGTGGAGCGGGAGGGAGTGTCAGACTCTTACTGTGTAAAACTCATCCGTGTTCCTCCACATGCCGTCTGCGTTCCAGGGCCACGGTGACTGTTTCGAACAAAATTCTCAACTCTAGCAGGAATCCTTAAGACTCGAAACGAAGAGAAACCTATTCGTAAATGAGTCATTACGTCGACATTTTGATAATCTGTTGTGTCCACTGTGTTTTAATGGCTGAACGGATTTGGATGCAACTTGGCATGCGGGTAGACCATGACCTGAGATAGGTGAAAGAGTAGGTACTTTTCATCCTGGGACCATGTTCCCTAGGGATAATTGTGACCTAGACGCGGGCGGAGCCGCAGTAGTTAGTTTAATAAGAATATCCTAGCCTTTAGATTTTATTTTTAATGTAATGTATTCTCTTTTTAAGCTATTTGTCACTTTTCCATACTCAGTTTTCAAATTCTTAATTCTTTATAAAAAATGTGTCTTCCTTGTCTTCTTTAACTTATTGTATTAAGTTATATAAAGCTCTGCAAATAGAATGAAAAAATAGGTTATGGGCCCAGACTTTATATTATGGAAAAATACTGTTTGCTGGACCTGGAAATTGGACTCTGTAATATTTCATTTAGACAGTAAACAAATCTAATAAATTATAACTGCTGTTTCTTTACGTAGTTATTTTTATATGGTATTTAAACTAGAGTGAAAAGCAGAGGTTGATAACATTTCCCAATTTATTGAAATCTACAAATATAAATAACCCAAACTCAAAAAGTACTTCAAAATACATTAACCTTACAAAACCCGGACATAATTCAATCCTATTCAAAGAAAATAAATGTAAAAATATCAAAGAAAAATCTCACGATTTTTCACAAGGAGTTTCCTATTGAATGAATGCAAACGACCCTGCAAACATCCCTTGATAGTTCGTTGCCCCTTGACCATGGGGTTGAGGTCATTTCGACCCCTGAGCAAATAAGGGTTGAAATGCTACGCGATCGAAATTGACCTTCAAAGCGGTTTATATGTTTCGTAATTGATTGGTTTCTGTGAGAATTGGAAATGTATTGAGATTTTTCGAGTATTTTGTTCATAAAGATGAGTACAATGACCCCTTAAGAGGTATTGCGTTTATTCTGTTACACGTTGTATATTGATATCACCTAAAACTATGTCACCCCTGGTTTCACGCCTCACTCGCTGTCTAGGACAATTAATATAAAACTTAGTGGACGATGATTAATTAATTATATACCTCTCTATTTCTATCCTTTTAAATGTCAAGGAACATTTACCTACTACTTAGGAGTTTCTGCATTGTTCATAGTTTGTGCTTTTAACTCTTTAGTGTTTAGTACTTGTTCGTTCATTGACTTCTAAAAGTTTGAATGTTCTAAAATTTAATGTTTTTGACTTGAGTAGTAAAATTATTTAAGGGTAATAATGAAAAAAGCTAATAAAAAAATAAAAAGGGTTATTAAAAGTGCTTTCTTCATGGGTTAATTGGTCAGTTATTTTTCATATCAAATCCCAAAGGACTGGCTAAAAACTTTTTTAACCATGCTATAAAATTTAAATGTGAAAGTAAAGTTAACTCATCTGTCGGGCTGTCTGTCTGAAGAAAGAAGGAAAGAAAACTGTTTATTGACGTGAAAGTGACGCACATACATACAATTGTTATTTAGCAGAAGCCTGAAAATCAAAATTACGTGTTAATATGTACCTATTCTGAAAATACCTCTACTAAAGATAGAAAGAAGAAAGAAAGAAAATACATTTCTTCCACCAGAAATTACGAACAAAAACACTAAACTGAAAGAAAATAACTTATCAACTAACTACATCTACTAGTACTGACCTACTTCATATATTTGTGTTTACCTAGTTAATATTTGCTAAGTTAATGTAAACTACGAGTATGTATATTGTTGTTAGCCTACAATTCTATTCTATAGCTGGGTGAAGACATCCTCTTTCTCCTTCCAACCCTCTCTCTCTGGTCAAGTAAGCCCGTGTAGCGGCATTAATACCGCCACAAAAATCAACGTAGCAGAATCAACAAATGAGACTCGCAGCGCCATCTATCTCGACAGCTGCGAACTAACTTGAAAAAATCCTGAATCGCGATATCAGAGTTTACAATGCGATTCGAAAAGATACAACAGCCCAAAAATCAACCGTCGGGCAGTTGCCCATCGGACACAACAACCGTCCGGTCGGAGGATCCTCCCTTTTCAATAGAGGTATGCGGGCATTTACCATAGTACTTTACTCTCTGTTCCGCTACCTCCAAACCCGCAAATATCGTCAGATCATCTCACCACCTTTGTCGTGGTCTATATACGTCACTAACTTTTACCCGCGACTTCGTACGCGTATATCCCGTTGTTTTCTGTTCCCATTGGAATTTTCCATTCCCGTAAAGCCTCAAAAAGAATACAAAAAGAATGTTCAAAATCGGTTCAGTTGATCCCTACAACCTCACAAACTTTACCTCTTTATAATATTATTATAGAAATTCAAAAGAACATCTTTCCCTCAAGTCTAGTCTGACTGGCAACTGCCTCCCAAGATTTTTCCTTGTACCTAAGATTAATAAAACCAAACTTACAAGGTCAATGATCTCATTTCATTTCTTTTATAAAGGAAAACTCTTACAATAAACATACATTAGTACATTTATTTAAGTTTATTACGGTCAAGAGTAAAAAGGCTCCTCTAAGCGGTTGCAGCAAAACGGAGCCCATATGGACTTAGAATTAATAGAAATTGACTACAGTTTAAGTCAATTGGGTGGAGTACTTGCACATTGCTCACAGAACAGATGGTCGAAGGGACCGAAAGTTCTGGAGTGGCGACCGCGTACCGGAAGACGCAGCGTTGACAAGATGGACCGATGACCTCGTGGTCGCTGGTAGCCGATGAATACAAGACGCACAGGACCGGTTGTTGTGGCGACACTTAGGGGACTTACTTAGGAGGGGGGGTGGCTATGACCCAGCAGTGGACGTCTTTTGGCTGAAATGATAATGATGATGATAACTTGTGCAACTTAATCCAGGAATAAACACCCTTCCGCTCCGCCTAGAGGGGAAGAAGTCATTTGATGATTTTCCATACATAAAAAAGGCAAGACTGGTGTTAGATTTCCTGGCTTCTGACAACAAATAACGATTGTCAACGATCTAGAAATGATAACCGGGACTAACCAGCTTTACGTGCCTTCTGAGGCTCTTAGGAATCTCTCTCAATATGTTAAGAGGTCACCCATCCACCGGCCTACCTCGGTCGATCTTGGCAAGCGTTTCTTAACCTAGACGATCGATCTGGCTGTTATTATTTAGTCACAAGCTCCTCCAAACGTTTATTTCAAATCGAAAACATAAATCTAATTGTTCTCAAGTTAAGTCTCAAGAGTTGCAGCAAATTGAAAGGGCTTTGAAACGATTTATATGTAAGATGCATTGTGTTCGTTGTTTCCCAGGAGAATCCTCAGTGAGAACTGGCTTTAGAATTCATATTTTTCATTGTTATCGGTATGTGAACGTCCATTACTTAAATAAAGCTCCCCAATGAGAATGAAAAAGAAAATTGGCATTCTAAGCATTCTTGGCAAGGGTTTTGTCTCAAAATAGTCAGAGGGTCAAGCAAGAATGTTTTGACGTTTTGTTAATGTCTCTGTGTGTGGCTGATGTGTGCGAGACGCAGTGGGAACTTTCCAATGAAATAAGTATTTATTGACTCGACGAGGTACTTGAATTAACGTTATAAGTACATCAACTTTAAATTACTATTAAATAAACGTATAAGGAACGACGCTAACGCACGACCGTCCAGAGGCTCTCAAAAGAAAGTGAGGTAGGCGGAAGCGGATCCTTGTGGTCGACTTGAAGACGCGCACGCCGATGATGCGGAGCGCACGAGATTTGAAATTGGAGCCAGGGTTTCTTGTCGCGCTGCGTATGGCACCAGCAGTAGCTTCTTAACACGTATAGTAAATTGGACAAAACACGATCACCAATCTATGTATGCGCATGGTTTGGTGTATTTTGTTTAGTTGACACTAGCTTTTCGTCTCTCGTAATAAGATTGTGGCCTACCAAAACAGGGACCGTGCAATTTTAGGGTTCTAGTTCTACGTCCAATTGAAAAGCGGGACCTTCGTATGTCTGTATGTCCGTTTCTCGCAGCCAGTTTGCTCCGGAACTACTGGACCGATACAGTTATTTTTTTAAATATTTTTATTTTAAGAAAATCGATGAAAACTGGCTTTAACGTGCTTATCTCCGAACCGAAACTACTGAAATGCCTGAAATTAGCTAAAAGTTTGATAAAAGTACAAAGTCTTTACCAAAAGATTGCAGGAAAATCTATTAGAAGTTTATGGTTTTATAGTAACAATTTTAAAACACATGATTCATTCGAAAACCTTTGCGCGCAAGTAAAACTCGCAAGTGGTCGGTTTTTTTAGATTATAACATGCGCCAGATAAATGAAGAATAACGGTCATTGACCCACCTACATTTATTGACATACTGGATTTCAAAAACAGAAATAATGACATAAAGCTGTCCTGAATCGAAATCTATCGTGATCCTTACTGTTTTAGTAATGAAAAACGATTCATAATTTACTGTCCGGGGGTACCTACGAAGAGATATTAAGGAAAGGACAATGACCGTTAGTCTTCATTTATCTGACGCCTACTACAGCATACTTTTCTTGCTTCGAACACGTGCATAATTATTAAATCGCACGTGCGCTCTTTGCACGCTGAGAACGTATGTACGTACGTATGTAGTTCTACGTGCCGTCGTGAAAAAAGGTCTTTTCTAATGCAGCTATGTTCAACTGCTTCTAATACCATTACTAAGCCCCAAAGAGAAGTCAGCAAAGTAGACGGAGCCTTTAGGGCCAGAGCCTGCCAGGGTTACGAAATTTTTGTTTGAAAGAGTCACCGCGGCCCTGGAACACAAAGGGCATATGGAGGAACACGGATGGGTTTTAGTTAGTAAGAGTCTGACACTCCCTACCGTCCACCTAAAGCGGAAGAAGTCATTTGATGAGTACCCATACATAAAAAAACCATTACTAAAACCCGGTAATAAAATACTACGTCAGTCCCTAACTGAACAATATAACAGAAACAAAAACTAAACACGATTCTAATTTAAACATCAAAAATATGTTAATATTGACTTAACCCAAAGAGTTACGCCCACCTGATTCCAAGTCTAAACTTACATCATCGAATAGACCACGAGCGACGTTAAATCTTCGCATAGCAACAGTATAATACAGGCTTTTATTATATAAATACAATACATTTAACAACATTCGCCCCCTCATTTCATAAAACGCTCAGAGCGATGCTAAGATATACAATATCATAATTATTGTACTTGTATTTTACCGGCGATTCTTGGAATAAGGGTGTTCTCTCGTGTCATAGATTTATTCGTATTTAATCTATTCGATACTGGGAATTTGCAGAGTTCTTGTTTGGCAATGACCTCTATCTGGCTCGTGAATGTATAAGTGAACCGAAAGCGTTTGGTAATTTTTTCGTGCTTGTACTTAAAACGATAGAAAAAACAATAAGGTTGCGAAGTGCCAGCCGTAATCAGTAAGTCTAACTGCAAACGGTAGAAATCTGGCAAAAGAAAAGAGTTCATACTCGCCAATTATGACTCATAACATAAAAAAAACAACGGGTTGCACTCCGGGAGTGCCAACAGAAGTGAAAACTTGAACATTAACGTTGTGCATTTTTGAACATTTTGGAATGGTTAGGGAATAATTTCGCACGAATTGCTTTATTTATCAGTGTAAAAGTACTATAATGTATGTGGTTAAATACAATATTCATTTATTGAGCTATCGTACACAAATATTAACATTTATATTACATTATCCGACTTATGAATTTTCGATCAGGTCACGTGTCCTGACGGTCACGTGTCCTGACGCGAGTTTAACATTTTTTACCCATCCCAAAAAGTGCACAACGCCGCTAAAGAAGTTTTCACTTCAAAAAATTGTAACTACGGCCAAACGGTAATTGCTCAGCATAATGCTGGGGCTCGTGTGCGAGTCAAAGCCACAGCGCTGGTTTTCAATGATAACTAACAAACTATGTGCACACTTTGGTTTTTCAGTTATTGTTGCTAAAAAACATCAGTTCAGATCACGGTTTATTACCCAATCTTTCAAAAAGTAGTAACCCACACAAATAATCCCATCAAAAACTCATCCGCAACAAATGAGGAAACAGCCTTAGCTAACACATGTATATTTTTGTCTAAACCAGGCATGATGTCTAAATTAGCGTTATCTTATTTTATTCCAATAATTTTCCTTTGATATTCGAAACTAATAGCTGTTCGCCGACGGCTACTTGATACCGACGGGTTTTCTCTTTGATATACTAAATTAAATAGGCACCAAAGTTTTTTAGCCCCAGATAATGAGTTTGTAATAAAAACGTACAGATTCAGACGACGAAAAATCGGCTGAAAAGTTGGCTGCGATAACAACATTATGAAAATGCCTTGTACTTACACAAGACCTCGCCTTTACGCCAACTTAAATATGAAGTTAATAAGGAAAGCGACAGGCGTGGCTACTTGGTGAACCACGGAATACAGAGTGCTAGATGTGCTAGATGGAGAGGGTAATGCTCGGAGTTTTCTTGCGTGATCAAATCAGTAACGATGATATCCGCAAGAGAACCAAGGTTACCGACATAGCCTGAAGGATCGCCAAACTGAAGTGGCAGTGGGTAGGGCACATTGCTCGCAGAACAGCTGGTCGATGGGGCCGAAAAGTTCTGGAGGCCTACCACGACCTCTTAAAACAATATTATTTTAATATTACTTTGTAATTTCTGTTGTTGCATTTTCAACTCTCGGCGCTGATCCGAGCGTTGAAAATCCAACAGAGCGGAACGCAAAGTAATATTAAAGTAATATTGTTTTAAGAGGTTGTGGTAGGCCCCCTGGAGTAGCGACTGCGTACCGAAAGACGCAGTGTCGGTTTTTATATTATATCAGTCCACGTGGACCGATGACCTGGTGAGGGTCGCGGGTAGGGTTACCATCCGTCCGTTTGACCGGACATGTCCTGACTTCTAGACGTTTGTCCGGACTTTGTCTGGCTCTTTAATTTGTCCGAATTTTTGGGCTGAGATTGAATAACGAGTAAGTAATAAAACTTATACACTTATAAGTAATATCAAATAAGTAAGTCTTTATATCTCTGTTAACTTCCCATTCATATAAATACCTACTAAATATAAAATCTTCTATAACAATCAACTTAACGAGATCAAACTTCTATTGCAATTTGCAAACAATCAACTAAGTAGGTAGTTCAAACGTAATTTTTTTCTTCAAAACAAAAGTAGTTTTTTTTTTTTTTTTTTTTATTGGTGATGGATTTGCTCTTGACTCTAGTCAATGTCAGATATGACAGAGACAAAGTCTACGATGGAGCGAGCTTACCCAGAAGGAGCCTGTTCACTCTAACTTTGAAGAGATTAGGGCTGTAAGCTTTTGGAAACACAGACGCAGGCAGAGAGTTCCACTCCTTTGCTGTGCGCATTATAAAAGACGTTTGGAAACACTTAGTGCGAATTGGTGGAATAGCTACAAGGTAGGGATGGTAAGATGCAGTGCGTCTGGATGTCCGATGGTAGAAGGGGGCCGGTGGGATGAGGTCGTGGAGTTCTTGGGCACACTCACCGAAGTACAATCTGTAGAAGACCGATAAGCAGGCAACCTTACGGCGATGAGCCAAGCTATGTAGCTTGGCATCCACCAGTTTTGCGTCACCGATGAGCCTACGTAAAATAATCAAACATTCTTCGCAGCTCATATATTTAGGTTGTATTGAATACATCATCAAAGTTTGAATTTTGTGACTAAAATGTCCGGACTTTTATTGGAATATCAGGCTTTTTGTCAGGACTTTTCAAATTTCAAATGGTAACCCTAGTCGCGGGTAGCCAATGGATGCGAGACGCACAGGACCCGTTGTTGTGGCGACACTTGGGGGAGGCCTATCCTCGTGAGGGAGGTCCAGCAGTGGACGTCTTTCAGCTGATATGATGATGATGATTATGAGATGTGTTAGTTTAAATGTCGTGTGTCTATTGACTTTTGGAAGTTATGTAGCATACTCGAGACCCGATAAAGTGTAACTGAGTTTTTTTAGTCGTTTTTTTTTATAAAATCGGGAGTATTGATTTGTATTTTTGCATATAAATGCAAGAAGAAAGAGGAAGGGCTTTTTACAATTTTACAGAAAATTTAAAATTGCTGTCTTTTTTAATTCTTGTTCTAAACCGTTCTCAGTTTACTTTTTAGACCTTGATATCTTGCATACATACGTGTCTTTAATAATATAATCAAAAAACATTTTCTTTTTTTAACCAACACACCGCCATCTGATCCCAAACTAGGCAGAGCCTGTACTATGGCAACCAGACAACTGATAAACATATCTACTTATATATTTCTAAATACTATTATAGATAAATTACACACCCAGATACAGAACAAATAATCGTACTCATCGCACAAAGATTTGTCCTGTGTGAG
The DNA here is from genome assembly GCA_947386135.1 of Melanchra persicariae. Classification (NCBI taxonomy): domain Eukaryota; kingdom Metazoa; phylum Arthropoda; class Insecta; order Lepidoptera; family Noctuidae; genus Melanchra; species Melanchra persicariae. Next base: position 7,364,296 of record OX376652.1, on the reverse strand, counting down.
AATCGAACCCACGACCTCCGACCTAGCAGTCAGGGTCACTAACCACTAGACCAACAGGCCACCATTAATTTATTTAAAAAATAATGAACTTGCATGTAAGTTTGTACATATTTAAATATTGTGAGGAGTCAACGCTTTTAATACTTGCGCAAGCCTTTATCGAGTTTAGAAGCATCAGCATCAATACAATAAAATCAAAATTAATTTCGAGCCGTATCAATACAAAAAACAATATCCATAAACTTGGCTACAAATTCGATAAAATTAAAGTACGAACACACTCAGCAAAACTTTACATCTGTGTTGTTCGCTTGCAAAATAGTTAATCGTCGGTTAGCACTCCGTTTTAAGTGTTATTTACAGTTAAACCCGGTTTAACCAAAGCCTTGGCTTGCATTATATAAACAGTCGTTTTTAGATTTATCTCTGGCTTTTTAGTTTTCATTGCTTATTTGCGTGGTCTGATTTCCTTTTACAAACTTTGTTTTTATTTTGATAGGGATAGGGGCTAGTTTCTCATTTTTGCCGTCGGTTCCTTTTTTTATGAACCAAGCTCTACAAGCAGTGAAACTGAAATTGTTTATTCAATGCTTTTTTTACCAAAAAAAAAATTTAACACGTAATCTATCATCATTATTCCTCAACGTCATGGTATAAAGTGGATAATAATACATAGTAAGGTGTAATTACACTAATTACATATCCCTCTTTCATTTTATTTATACCGTTTTAGTTTTACCAGAATGATCAATATGTCGCAGTCAACTAGCTTAATCAGCCGTTTCATTAAAAGCCTAGCCTTTTCATTGAACTGCGCCGTTTAATCATTGATATATTAGTGTCATGGGCAAGTCATTTAACGACATTGAACGAAACATGTCACTCTCTGAAAAATCAGCGTTTTTATCACCGCGGCCCTGGAACGCAAAGGGCATTTGGAGGAATACGGATGGGTTTTAGTCTGTTAGAGTCTGACACTCCCTCCCGCTCCACCCAGAGCGGAAAAAGTTATTTGATAATTTCCCATCATTAAAAAGAGGCCACCAAAAACGGCTGAGTAAGCAATTTTTTTTTTTAAACTTTGCCCCGCTAGGAATTTCTCCTGTCGTGGGTGCGTTCCTCCGTGCCTCGGAAAGCACGTTAAGCCGTTGGTCCCGGCTGTCATTTGTAGATCTTTGGCAGTCGTTACGGATTGTCTGAAGCCAGAAAATCTGACACCAGTCTTGCCAAGAAGTACCGTGTTACCCAGTTGGGTTGTGGAGGTCTGGTAGGTAGCCACTTCGCGTAAATACTGGTATTCAGCTGAATTACTACATTTTCATCGGGTGAATATTTATTTTTTAATATTTCAGAGTTGTTCCCATGGTAAAAGTTGTTTATAATCATGAGTACTCAGTGAAAGGTTGTTGGTGTTTTACAAATAACCCTGTAAGTTTCAGTGTGAATAGTTTATTAAAATTAAATCACTTATTTAGTGGTATTTCGTGATTGGATTTCAATTTAAATACCAACTTAATTCAATAGTGTAATCGTAAAACCGTATTGGACTTGATTGAATTACCGTAACGTCCTATTAGGCCTATTGGGAATGCTTCGAAGCTGAACAAATAGAGTTCAAATTGAAGGTCAGGTTATATATTATTACTTTAAGAGTGTTAGTAGTTTATATCGTGTCGTTTTAGGATTTTTAGGGGCAATTTCAGGATGGTCCATTAAAACTGTTAGAGTATCCATTGAAGTCACGTCATTGAGACTATTAACTGTCGAGAGTAAAATATAAATACAGAATTTTACCATGATTCATTGAGCCTGCGGCCTCGCCCGCGTGTGTGTCGGTTTTGCGTAAGAAAGTAGCGTATGTCCTTCTCCATATCCCACGCTATATATTTGCCTAATTTTATGACGATCCGTTCAGCCGGTTTAGCGTGAAATCGTAACAGACAGACAGACTGAACTTTGTCAACAAAAAAAAAGGCAAGTCAATACGTCAAAAATGTATAGGATTGACAGACGCTATCGAAATGTCACGCTATCAAATTCCTACATTTTGGCATTTCGACAGTCGCATTCGCTAATTGAATGGGCCTCTGGACACGCACTACTGTGGCCAACCTGGGAAACTCTAAAGAGACTCCTAGCCAGTATACTATTGTAGCCTTTGGAGACTCCACACTCAGGTCGGCCGCAGTTAAGACAACCTCCTGAGGTGGGGGTTCTCGGATGGCTCCGATCTTCAGTGTTTCTTCAGTCGGTGCTTTTGTCTTGCGCTGCATGCCTTACGGCTGCGTCAGCGAATAGTGTTAACGGTTCTGAGTACTTGGACAAACATAAAACTGTATAAAACTGTATTTGCACACACGCCAAAAAGAAAACTGTTCACACTGTGCTTTGTTCCCAGGTCCTCCGCCAGACCACTCTGCCGATAGTGCCGACGCGCCACCAGACGTTCCAGCGCCAACTGTCCCACCGACTCGACCTGCCTTCCATCCAGTTCAGCATCTGCAGTCTGGAGCGAGCTGACTCTTCTATTGGACTTATTAAGGTAAGAACATCACGTATTTCTTGGAAATAACTGCTTTGATTGACTGACTGAATGACTGTTTACAACCTGATAAAAACGACAAAAAGTTCCAGACAAGTCACTTTTCAAGCAATTTTATATATGGTAGGCGCCAGATAAACTTGCAATAAAGTACATTGACCTTTCCCTAATATCCCTTCGTAGATACCGGAACAATAAATTATTAACCGATTTTCATTACTGGAGAACGTAAAGGATCACGATAGAAGTCGATTTGAGACAGCTTTATGTCTTTATTTCTGTTTTTGATATTAAGACAGGGCATCTTTTGGGCACGCTCGCTCCATCAAAGACCTCATCTATAGCTCTCCATCAGGCGCGATCGAGGTCAAGAGCAAGCCCATTACTGAATAAAAAAAAGAAAGTCATTAAATGTATGCGGGTCAATGACCGTAATTGCACATTTATCTGTTGGCTACCATAATATTGGTGGCATTTATTTCAGTAAACACAGATTTGATGCCGTCGTTTATTGTGGTCGGTTTTGCATTACCCACCTTCTTGGGCAGTAGGGTAAAAAGGAAGAGAAACATTCTTCATGTAGTTCAGGTGACAAATATTACAGGATTATTCTATTTTATAGCAGTATCATTAGAAGAATACAATCGAGAGTCATCAGCATAACTTTAAAATGAAATTTTCATTGTTTTTGTTACATTCTTCTTTTTATTTTGTGGGCAATAAGGTCTAACAACCCCACACACCCTAGTGTCAGAGTTTCTAAACCGCCTCAAGGGCCTCTGACATGGTTTATTTGTCGACCGCCATTTGGTGGCCGAGACCACCGGCTTATACGTGCCTTCCGAAGCACGGAATCATCTTTTTATCAGACAATTCAAGTCTGCAATGTCCTAGAAACAACTTTACAAGGTATGCTTCCCGTGGGAATCGAACCCACGACCACCGGGTCACAAGGCAAACGCCTAATCGACCACGGAGGCAGTTTTGTAACAAGATACACGATTGCACAATTTACTTCACCACCTATTCAACGATGTAGGAGAATAATTTATTACTTAAAATACGCTCACAAAACAATCTTGATAGATGAAGCCGGTATCGAGTACGACGTAGACACATCGAGTGTAACCTACCCGAGAATAAATTAAAATTAACTACCTCTGCACAAGAACGACGGAGTTATAAGTTATGCATAATGTTATTATAACATGCATATTGCGAACGTAAACAAGGAGTAGGGTGTTCATTTGTTTTAGAACTGAAGTAAGGTTCTGGGTTAGATTCCGTTACAATAATGGTTTAAGTTGGGTACAAACGGTGTTACGTGGCGTAATGTAATAATACAAAGCGAGCATTCGTGCAGTTAGTACAGGTGGGTACTGACCGGTATACAGGGCCTAAACCACCAACTCTTAAAGCAGTATTACTTCAATATTACTTCCAGTGGGAAAGAGGCGGATCTATACGTCCTGTATAGCTCCGTCTCGTTCCCACTGGAAGTAATATTGAAGTAACACTGCTTTAAGAGTTGGTGGTTAGGCCCCTGGGCGTAATGTAACATGGTACAAAGTGAGCATTCGTGCAGTCAGTACAGGTGGGTACTGACCGGTATATGGGGCGTAATGTAACATGTTACAAAGCGAGCATTCGTGCAGTCAGTACGTGGAAACGAGTTTTTGAGTGTTCCGCGGTTCAGTCAGTACGCCCCGACAAGTCGTCATGAGCGCACAAAACCTGGTGTGGGACAAAGAAAAAGCTCTGTATTTGCATTAAAATTAAATTTGGATTTAATAATAATTTAGTAGAATCAAAGATGTTTTACGTATCTGGAGCACGGGTGATTTAAAGTGAAACGAGCATGCTCATACATGCTCGCTGCGAGTGGTAACATTACACCGGTCAGTACCCACCTTTTAGTTTTTGAATGACATTTTCAAGTTGGAGCTCGTGGCTAAGTAATGGCAGCCACCAAGGACGATCTTTGAGGTTTAGCAACGCTTACCGGGGTCGGCCTTTGGATGGGTGGCCGATCATAACAAACCAAGATTCCTTCGTGTCTCGGAAAGTCCATGCGCATTTAGCCGGTTTTTAATTGTAGTTCTTTGACAGTCGGTACGGGTTGTTAGAAGTCAGAAAATCTGACACCAGTCTTACCAAGAAGTACCGTGTTACCCAGTTACTAGGTTGTTGAAGTCAGATAGGAAGTCTAAATACTTGTAATAAGCTGCATCCAGTCAGACTGGAGGCTGATTGATTCTTAAGTTGCTGTTGTAGGTATATGTATTTGTGATATCTTTGAGAAAATTTTAGTGAAAACACATTTCATTAGTTCCAAGAACTAGCTGTGCCCCGCGGTTTTACTTCGTTTTCACTTTGCATTATTTTCATTTTTTTTTGCTCGAGTTCTAAGGATCGTAACTTGATGCTGAGTGGCTTTATTACCAGCTACGCAAGACAACCTTCATTTTACACAAAGGTTCCAAAATGTTACACGTTAGAAGACGTTAACAAGCATTGGCTTGGTTGGCAGTAAAGTTATTTGATACTTCAACTGTCTGATCCTTGGAGCTAACGAACTAAATTGGAGGGCTCCGCTGTCTAACTAGCCTTGAGTAAACGGACCCCTGTCTAGAGTCTAGTGGAGCGTTTTGTGTTCTTATTATTATTATGTTTTAGGATTTTCAAAAAGCTATACAGGCTGTTCCAGAAGTTCGTGGGCATATTTAAGGGTGGTGTTCTGTGGAGCTGCTACACAGTAAATACACAATTTCAAAAAAAAAATATTGATTTTAAAAAAAACCCGACCTCAAAAAATAACTATATAAAGTAAAAAAAAACAGTTTTCAAGCAGTCTGATGGAGTTGGTGTCATTGTATCTGTGATTGAACTAAAATAGACACCATCAACTGTATCAGACTACTTGAAATAGTACATTACTGCAGCGGCCGGTCCATCAATGCTTAGTTGTGGCCAGTACTTTTCTCAAATATTGCGCGGAAATTAAAACTAAGAAGTCCCTATAAAAAGTACCTAGAAAATTAATCAATGACGAACAACGAAAAACAATATTTTTTCCCGCGTTAAAGTGTTCATTTGTTTGTTTTTTTATTAAACAGCTTTCTATTTGCAAGCCAGTTCGAAATATAAATGAAACCTTCGATAAGTTACCTCCTCGGTTGCCATGTTTCGGAGTAAGAGATTGTTCCATTTTTAAATTACACGACAGATATAAGTTCACTATGTAATTTATTTGGCCGCTAAACACGACAGATATGGATTTTCTTACAACTTTTGCCGGCCGCTGCTCGCATTTATGTGGCCAGTACAGCAATTTCGATTTATCTCGAAGAAGGTGTCAAAGTAATGCTCAAATTTCCAAGTATGTTTGAGAAAATTTCGGAGGAATGGCGAAAAAATACTCAAAGCCGATTTGTATAATAACATAAATAATAATTAATTATAGCTATGAGAAATAATTAAGCACATTATACAACGTGAAACAGGAAAAACGCAATGTACGAACAGGGGTAATTATACTCATCATTATGAACAACTAATACTATAGGACCAACCCTGAAAACACGAAAAAAATTTCTGCTTTTCAGTACATATATAGGTGAAAAAATTTCTGCTTTTCAGTACATATATTTTCAGTACATGAATAGGTTACTTCTAGGCAAACGTGCTCCATCTTCGACCACATCGTCGCTTACCATCAGGTGAGATAGTGGTCAAGCGCTTGCCTATCAATAAATAAAAAAAAAAAAAAAAAAAAAACATTTTGTCGAGTTAGCGCACAGAAATGTATGGGGCAGTCGATTCTTTTTACACAATTTCAGTGTTGGTCCTTTAATAAAAGTTGTTCATAATGATCAATACAATGGCCCCTTTTAAGGTATTGCGTTTATTCTGTTACACATTGTATAGAAATATGTAGATGCACCTGATTAATCCACTTAAAACACTCGTACGTAGTTTGAATACTTAGAATTTAGCACATATAAATCTTGCTCAGATTGTGACAGTACCATTTAAAAATACTGAATGAGTTATGTCCCAAAAGGGTTACAACGCTACTTCAACAAATGTTGAAGTAGCGTTGTTAGCGCTTTAACGAAATAATTCTCAGCACGATTTTGTCATCTTCATATTTTTTTAGTTCATCTAGCAATAACTTAAGAGGTTGTTAAAACTTTTAAGGGTCGATATGCTTTCTTTGACAAACAACTTTAGGTCGTGCACCTTTTTAAATAACAAAAGAAAAATGAACCTTCAATATTATATTGTGTTTACTTATACTGTACAGCGCTGCTGCCTTGGGCATTTTATTTATTATGAACTCGTGCTGTCCTACTGCAGGGCAAAGGCCTCCATTCATTCTTTTTACTTTTAAAGGTCTTCTGATTTTTGGCCAGTCTTTTGCGAAGGAGTTCAGCTCATATCTCCATTTATTTTAGCCTACCACTGTGTCAATTTCCTGGCGTTTGAAATCCATTAAGTGGTAATTTTTCTGTCCCTCTACAAAAAAAGGCCTCGATTCTGTCTTTCCACTTTTAATGGTCTTCTGTGATTTTCGGCCAGTTTTATGAGAAGGTTATGCTCAAACCGCTATCTCTTTCTGGGTGTGTCACTTTTGCGTTTCCTGGCTTTTGAAATCCAAAGAATAGTAAGTTTTCTTCATTGTTCATAACTTGGCAGTCTTCATAACTTCATAACTTTGTTTCAATATAACCTCTTTATTTTATTGAAAAAGTTTCTGTGGTTTAGCTGTGAGCTACTGCTGGGACATTGTGAACTAAATCAGAATGACTTACGAAACTTTTAAAATAACAGTAAGCAGTAGCGTACAATTATTTCTTCGTAATCTTTCTGCCTAGATTTTCCACAACTATATTTGTATCGGGTTCTAGTCTAACCGGATGCAGCTGAATACCTGTATTTTACAAGGAGCGACTACTTATCTAATCTCCACAACTCAGTAACTGGATATTACGGTATCCTTTGGCGACTCTGGTATCATATTTTCTGGCTTCTGACTATCCGTAACCACTGCCAAAAAATTACAAATGATAGCCAGGACCAATGAAGTTATTCATACTAAACATCAAAAAGCAGCCTAAAAGTTTTTTGGAATATAGTTCCTTATCGCACGGTACGAACTTGTCGGATGGGGGCTAGGTGAATAAAAGTGTAAGATTTTTCCGTCACGAATTTCCGTCACGACTCTTTTGTTTAACAAAACACGTGCTGTGTAACGTCTTTGCTAATTGTTTATTGTACAAACAATTAGCAAAGACGTTACACAGCACGTGTTTTGCACGATTGATGAACGTAAAAAACGTGGAATAATGATGAATGATAATACTGTAGGTACTACGATAGGAACTTCTTTCCAACCGAGTGTTCCACGATACTCACGCGTTTTCTTTTTTTTTTATTCAGCCTATACTGTCCCACTGTTGACTGCTCAGCTGACAGCTCGAATCAAGCCTAGAAGTTTAAAAGTAAAAACACTTTTTCCTCTTCATTATTACTTTAAAAGTCCACTGTCATTGCAATCTCTTTGACAAAAGACACTATGCCTTTAATAAAGGAGTGTACACATGATTCTGGTTTCTTAATTATCACCCTCTTTTGTCTTTGTCTAGCATTTTGCGTTCTTTTTTCTCTTATATTTTTTGCCAGTAATTATAGTACTGGTGGCCACTTTTTGTGTAAAAAAACTCTTTAGCAGAAAACAGAAGCGGGACGGGTTTGTGTGTTGCAAGCCTGTAATTAAAAAGAAAATGTTGGTCTTTCGTTTCCTTTGACTTTGTAATCTGGGTTTCAAAAATGTTAAAAAAAAAATATTGTCTGTTAGGAGAAAGATTGGCATTATGTAGAGCAAATTGGGTATAAGAGCACACTAGCTTTCTGCGACGTTGCTCGAGAAAAACAAAGATAGAAATATAGTAGGTAGGCTATTCCTTTAACGACAGTTACTGTCTACCATTTAAAGTATTTTCGTTATCGGATCATGATTTTCAGGAGGTCGTGACTAAATAATAACAGCCGTATGGGTTGATCTTTAAGGTTAAGCAACGCTTGCCGAGGTCAGTCTGTGGATGGGTTACCATCTTAACATATCGCGACTCCTCCGTGCCTCGGAAAGCACGTTAAGCCGTTAGTCTCGGCTGTCATTTGTAGATATTTGGCAGTCGTTACGGATTGTCAGAAGCCAGAAAAAATCTGACACCAGTCTTGGCAGGAGTACCGTGTTACCCATTTAATGGGTTGTGGAGGGTAGGCAGCCGCTCCATATACGCTCCTTTTCGTGCAAAATGTCATTTGTACTGGATGGCGCATATTCACAATGGCGACCCTAGTGAGTGACGTCACACGAAATTAGTACTGTCTCTATTTATCATAGATTTTAAAACATAGACTTAAAGTTCAGGCGCAGAAAAATAAATGACAATGAGTTTTGAGAACTCTGTCATTTTTTTTCTGCGCCTGAATTTTTCTCTGGGTTTTAAAATATTTACTTAAAAAAATCTAGTCAAATACCTACCCAATTCTTGACTTTCACGCGGGCGAAGCTGCTGGCAGAGCTAGTATTTTGTAAGTCTATTGCTTACCGCCAAGTACCTAATCCACCTACTTATATTGGTATCTTCCAGGGGCTTTTAAGCTTTAAACTCTCAAACGCTGTTTCCACGAAATACGTCTTATTTCACGTTAAGCGGTTTTCTTTAAGCCAATAAACCTGGTTTACCGTGTAATAATAAAACTCTTTGAAGGCTTATTAGAATTAAAATTATGACAAAAAAACGTTACAAAGTCTGCTGAAAAGACGAAGTTATAATATGACTCATGTAACTTTAATTTAAAACGAAAACAGACATTATTTCAAGCAATAAATAATTAAAGTTTTATAATTATTTAATTATTATTATTTAAATGTTAAAGTCATGTCAACTTTTTTTTCTTCATCTAACATTTGGCATACCATAGTTTTTATCTAGATTATTATAATACTATTATAGGCTTAGATTGATATATAGTACTAAACCATATGTACACTTTTTGTTAAACTTATTATTATTTCAATTTTTTTTTGTATTCTTTTTTTTATAACTTCTGCCTAGCCAAGTCACAAACGATAAACGTAAACTCTCAGTAGTCTTTAATAGATTTTCAACTTTATGACGGTTGATATAAAGTTGAAAATCTATTGAAGATTACATAGCGTTTTCGGTCGTTCCGGTCGCTAACGCTCAGTAGTCTTTAATAGATTTTCAACTTTATGTTCTTAGGTATAAAGTTGAAAATCTATTGGAGATTACTAAGCGTTCACGTTTATCGTTTGCAACTTGGTTAGGGGGGCTGGACGGATAACGGATTTGATTAAACTTAGCACAGGTGTTAATCTGGACAAACTCTAGGATGCTTTTTTATTCCGAGCGATACGTCCCTTGTGATGATTTTCCACCTCTACGTTGGAATAATTAAAATTGGTAGTATAAAAATAGCTACATTTCGCCGAGTTATATTTTACGTACCTAACTATGATAATATATGAAATGAATATGTTTTTATAACTAAGTGTACGCTTTGACGTGAAATTAGAGAGGTAACGTGTATGTTTCAACGAAATTTATCCCATTAAGTTTAAATATTATATTTATATTATTATGCTTAATATAATATAATGCAATGTAATATAATATTGTTGATACTAAATTAAATTATAATTATCGGCGTACATTAACTCACATGAATCCTGAATAATGCCTTACCTATCATATTTCGTTAATACTATTATTTATTTATACAGGGTGTTCCAGAAGTGTGTATTTAAGGGTGATGTTGGATAGCTGTTATACATTAACGAAAAAATATCAACACATAATAATGTGACCTTTTTTTTAATCGATCACAAAGAACAACTGAAAAGTTCCAAAGAAATGACTTTTCCAGCAGTCTGATGCAGTTGGTGACATCAAATCTATGATTGAAATAAATGTATATGCCACCTACTGTTACATACTGCTTGACATGTCATTTTCTCGGAACTTTTTAGTCGTTTAAGGCCACTTTTTTTTTGTTTTGCTATTTTTACTTAATGTATATATTACGGCTAATAGCCGAAGTGCGGCTACACCTAGTTTTAGCTGGGTTATTTTTTTTAAACCACACAGAAATAGGAATTTTAAAGTGTTTTGAGGTTAGGTTATAACTAGTTGTAGCCGGGTTGCACCTAGTTGTAGCCGGCTAAAACTAGGTGTAGCCGCACTTCGGCTATTAGCCGTAACATATATATGCTATCCAACCCCCACACACTATTCAATCCCTTTAACATGCCCCACACACTTCTGGAACATCCCGTATACTCGTAAATATACAATATCATGGTTAGGTTGTGCATCAGATATTGTGATTTCTTTATTTTGTCTAAAAATTACGTTACAATTATTTAAACCTAACCAGCTACAAATATTAAGTTACCCCGTTGATGCTCATTTTCAGTAACACTAGGTGACACTTTAAGGTACCTAATGGCAACTGTTTTGGATTTCATCAAATTATTTTTGCCGCCAATTCTATTAATATTTGAGCCACGTTCGCATGTCAGTTGCAATCTGTCATAAAAGGCCTTAACCGTTCCAGCCCTGACATGTGAAAATTCCCAAATAAAAAATAAATCTTACGTAATAGGTAAAATAAACATTAAATTCGCGATTAATTCGGGACACACCGGTGTGTCGTCGGTGATACATTTGACAGATTGTAACTGACAAGCGAATGCTACCGTTGATTAAAAATTAGTAGAATTGGCACCCCGGACGGAGTGGAAGGGAGTATCAGACTCGTTCTGACTAAAACCCATCCGTATTCCTTCAAATACCCTTTTCGTTCCAGGGCCTATGGCAAGCGCTAAATAATTGTGCAATAACGGTCAAACGGTCATTGACCTTTGTTCTAATTCAAGTCTCAATATCATCTCAGCGACTATCAATGACCAAAACCAAAACTCTAATTTCATAGAGGTGTTTGACAGATTTCATCATCAACAAGGTGTCATATACAGGATGAAATTGAATTCATAGGCATCGTTTTAAGGGGTCATTGTACTCATTATTATGAACAACTTTTACTATGGGACCAACCCCGAAATCGCGAAAAAAAATCGACTGCTCCATACATTTCTGCACGCGTAACTCGAAAAAATGTACTGAGCCCATGAATTCAATTTCACCCTGTATAATGTCATAAACACGCTACGTAATATCGACATAGTTAATTAAGCCGGCAATCCTTTCCGTTGCAAAATTATATAAAACCACACTAATATCGATTAACAACGTCATCAAAATTATAACTTTCGAAAATAACACTGACTGCATAACATTGGCATTGCCCTTGCCTCTCAAACTACTCATGGACACCAACACGTCAAACCCACTGGTAAGCCATAAACAGGTACTAAATTAACTCCATTGTTCCCGTGTAGATTGTCACCGGCATGTCAGCGCCAGACGTGTCATTTCCACATGATTTCCGCAACGCAGCGTGGCTGACGTAAAGGGGAATACCCACTTGCTGACTGCGTAATGTAATGAACGAACACGAGGAGCTCGTGGTTAAAGTAATAACAGCCACACGGGACTTCGAGTTGAAACGCTTGGCAGTCTCTTCGTGGATGGGTGACCATTTTAACGTACCGCGAGATGTTTCAATTTTTTTTTTGGACCCAGTAAGAGGTGGTGAGACGATCTAGATGCCTATTGCGAGGGTTGATCCGAGGTGGCTCGGCTTCAATTTTTTTTTGTGGACCCAGTAAGAGCCGGCGAGGGGCTAGACGCCTACTGCGAGGGTTGGTCCGAGGTGGTTCGGGACAAAAATATCTGGCAGGAGTTGAGGGTGGCCTTGGCCCAGCAGTGGGACAGAATAGGCTGATAAAAAAATATTGTGGAATGAACTTGGTCTTGACCACGATCACGCCAGATGGGAAGCGATAGATTTTATTTTGTTTTATTTTATTCATGTCAATTGCTCAACCACTGAGCCAACCGTGCCTTCTAAACTCGTAAATAAAAATCGAAGCTGGATAATCCAAGTCTTCATGCTGTGATGACTGCTCATCATCGGTTAAGCATTTTTCCAACTATATTGGTATCGGCTGCCAGTAAAACTGGATTCAGCTGAATACTAGTATTTACACTGTACTGACTGATGTATTGATGTAAATTTCAAACTTCAACTGTTACATTACAATCGTCGCCAGTGGACAGTCCCCTTATTGTTCTGGTCGAACAATAATTGTCATTACGTAGCAGCCCTAAAAAGTCCGGCGTCAGGAAAAGTAAGACTCCAAAGTAATAATGAGCCTTTCCGTCGTTTATTTCTTTCCTGAAATTGTTTGAGCTTTTTACTTTTATTTTGTTGATTGAAGAGAAACTTTTGTGATGAAGTAGTGATTGTTTCTTGCTTGATTTTAGTAACATAGTAAGGATGTACAGGTATAGTTAGGTTTTTTATGGATGGGAAATAATCAATTGGCTCCTTCCTCTCTTGGCGGAGCAGAAGGGAGTGTCAAACTCTTACTGACTAAAACACATCCGTGTTCCTCTTAATGCCCTTTGCGTTCCAGGGCCGCGGTGACTCTTTCGAAAAAAAATCTCTAACCCTGGCAGATAGTTAGGGTGTGTCAAGATTTTTATGAAAGGAAATGTTCTAAGCTTTTATATCATAGTTTTTTTAATAATTGTCGATAGGCTTACGCTTGAACAGAATCTCAGCTGGTGGATAGCGATGATGTAATTGAGACAGGAGCACGCTTGCCTGGTAGTAAATTTACTCTTGACTTAAAGACGCTCACGTTGTAGCTATCATGACACACAGACTCCGGCAAGGAATTCACAGTAGTCAGGGAATCGAAGTATTTCGAAAAAGTTTTGCGAGTATGGGTACCAAATGGCATGAATAGGTGAGTTGTTAAATCAATTTCACTCACACAATATACCAAATAGAATATAGCTCAAAGTAATTGTTCCATAGCCCATACAAGCACACATGTTATGCGTCGTCTCGATACCCTCATTGAAATGGAACTCATTATATCCCCTCCCCATTCAATCTGAGGCCGCATTATTGAATAGTGTTCAACACAGAGCACTAAGAGTCACTGCTAGATATGGCATTGTAAAAAACTTTTCATACGAACCGAGAGTGGCAGTGAGTGTCGCTGTTTAATAAATATATTAATAATAGCCACAAATTTTATGGCTCATTCTCACGAGGACGATTCGTTTTTTTGACGATTTGTCTGTTTTCACGATTCTTGTTTTTTTCGCCGGCGGCTTTGTAAATGCCTGTATTCACACGCATCACGAATTATGAAAAATGACTGACACGTCTTAAATCACGTGTTTGCCAAAAACATGAATCTTGAAGATTTTGTGGCGGATCCCGCCCCGCCCGCCTGCGCTCGTACAGTTCAGTAGGTACCTAGTTAATAATCCATGTGAACATTAAAATTCGGATATTTTGTCGAATCGTGAAAAACACGATTCCGTATACAATGTGAACGTCCATCCGTCACGACGCGACGTATTGTGTTTTTTGACAAATCGTCAATGACGGATCCCATATGAATGCGGCCTTGTTTAGGCATTTCTCGGATTCTATATTTTATAATTTGCGATCTCTAATTTATTGTCACTGAGATGATATCGCGACTGGAATTTGACAGCTTTTATAGTAAGATAATTGATATCTTTAGAGCTGCTTCATTGGGCATGAATATTAAAGAAGTGGTGGTGGTGTGGTGTCAGTTACGGTGAATCGGGTTTAGACGACTCTTGTCGAACGTTGATATTAAATCGTATCGTGTACTCGGTTCCAGTCGTCATTAGCTGTCATCAGCCACGTTTACCACGTCTATAACAAGGCATGCATTGATTCGAGAATTAAGTGTAATTATTAGGAATATATGTTTTGCATATTTCAATGATTCAGTGTGTGTGAATAATGTGAGTATTCTGTTAGTATTTTATACTTTGTTCCAGAATAGTTATAATAACATAATGTATATTTGTTCTGCGTTAATATCATACATATTTTAACTTCCATCGTGTGGCCATAACATAAGCACATACCATTGTCTTTAAAAGCAATGGCTGCTCTAGTTGTTGCCATCTTGGCAATTCTTTGCTCTATGGTGTTCACGATCGAAGTGCCATCGATAATGAAGGGATGGAAATCGAGTTGTCACCTGAAGAGTATTATAGTCTTGTTTTATTTTAATGAGGGATATCGATGACAGCTTAGAAGGGTTGTTTTTATCAGCTCAGTTGATTATAATGACGCAATCGGTGTCTAAGGCAGGTACGTTGCATTGCTGGGTATTTTCATACTTTGCTGGGTAGTTTCATGCTTTGCTGGATGATTTCATACTTTACTGGGGAGTTTTCACGAAGCTGGGTACTATTATGCTATGCTGGAATGTTTATTGCGTTGCAGGGTAGTTTCAAACGTTGCTAGGTATATTCATGCGTTGCTTGATAGTTTCTAGCGATGCTGGGTAGTTTCGTGTGTGATTGAGTTGTTCATCGCATTCGTGGTATTATTTTTTTAGCGTTGTTTGCACTGCTTCTCTCCAGCCAGTTACTAAGAAGTGGTGGCACGTGCCAGTTTATTAAAATATCATTAGTTGCCAATATTTTTTATAGAATATGGAAACAAAATACAGCCTTTTATTAGTTTGAAAATGTTGATCGAATAAAAACGTTATTCATGGTCGACGCAAAAGTTTCCGTGAAAAATCGTTACTCGTAGTTTGCAGTACTGTACCTACAACAATTCATTTTGTGTAGACTCAACTCAACTATTGTTTGCCTTACAAATTAACGGCAGTTTTGCTATTTGCATAACCAAACAGTTTAGTTCGTAGTTAGTTTCGATTAGTTGCTTATATGCTTTATTAGTTTATTTCAATATTTGTTATGATTTATGCTCAAAACAAATGAACCATGTGTGTCGGCCTCCGGGAGATTGAAGAATTTGAATTAGGTAGGTACTCAAGAAGTATTTAAGCCACTAAATTCGTTAATAATCTAAAGTGGTTTATTAAATTCGGTGTTATTCTCTAGAGTGTGGTTGAGAGTATGTAAATATGAGGGCAAGTAGGTAATTAAAATGCTTTATATTTTTCAATAAATCGTGAGCGCTGTGTCATTGGGCATCAATCTCTTTTCTATGCAGACCGACTCTGACTGAGCTTCAGATCGTGTTCTTTAGTAAATAGAAAAAAACAGTGTTTCATGTCACCATTAACCGTATGATGATAGTTTATAAAGTGCCGTCCGCAATATAGAGCGATCATTGTTCTGCGAAACTGGAACACACCTTCGGTAGACGCGGCGGCGGCATCAGAGGGCTAATTCTATTAATTTTAAACAATGTTCGCATGAAACTCACATCTCAGTCGCAGTCTGTCAGAAAAGCCTCAATATCCACACATTTTTGACAGATTGCGACTCAAATGCGGATGCAACCTTGCTTAAAAATATCTGAATTGGAACTCAGGTTTACTATAAATATACATAAATGAATGCGACGATCGCGTATTCGCGCGCTGATCGCTTTGTATTACGATCAGGAAGACGCCTAAGAGCGGATTTCAACAATGAAACTGAACGCGATTAGTACATCTAAACTGCGTTCAAGAGTTGTCAGCGTCAATATTCCATAGAAAAATAGTGACACTGACAGCTCATAAACGTGGTTTATACGCTGATCGCGATCAGTTTGGCTTGGTGAAAATGGCCCTAAGTCTTCATCATAGTTCTCATTTCATGATAAATATTCTACGTAATTATAAAATTGAAGTAATTTGTGCCGGATTTTCTGAAAGCGATTTAAATTGGAAACTTATTTTAATTTCTGTTCTAATTTATTTCATGCTTATGCGAGTTTAATTACGTATTATTACGATGCTAGTTTTTGCCAGCAGCTAAGCCCGAAATTGAACTTTATTGCAAGGGAACGAGGTCCAATTTATCGTTAAACCGAAATTCATCGATTTTGATCGATTGAAAAAAAACTCGGCCAATTCCGTTGAAGTTTTTTCTCCCCTCATAAGTGACCCTATATTCAATATTTATTTATTTACGTTAAGCGTCCGTGTTTAGGTCACAGAAGTTAGTGTCCAATTATTATATAATAATATATATTTTTTAGTGAAAAAAATCAGTTCTGTAGATTCTAATAAGCTGAGACAGACAGACACACGGGGGATCCTGTTAGGGTTCCGTTATTCATTAGGATATTCAAAATCCTAAATTTTTTATATATTTATTAAAATTAATAAATATTTATAAAAATCTCGCGCCACTCCTCCGAAACGTCTCGGCCGATTTTTGATGAAATTTTTGTGTTTATTTGGTAGATATGAGAATAGGTCGTAAAATATATTTCGTACTTGATATGCGCGTACGAAATTGCTGGAAAATTTTCTATAATATGCTTTTGTAAGCCAGAAATTCTTTTTGAGTAAATCAAAGGAAGAAAAAATAATATCAAGCCACTTTCGTTCTCCTTAGAAACGTTGGAAGATTTTACTAATGAAGACATTTTGAAAACAATTTCGCTAAGTGAGCTCAAAGACTTGTTTAGTTTAAGAGATTGAGTAACATACTAATAAAAACATGTACTCTTTATACACTTGTCTTTCGTAAAATACTAGACTCGTTGAAATTATGTTAATGGCTAAATTAACTTCTTTACGAATACAGTTTTTAGTGAAAACGAAGGCAATAAGTTTGTACAGTTGTCCTAATTTATCATGTCATTTGATGGGCCTTTTAGATGTGAAACTTCGGTTGAAATTTGTGAATTTTCTTTAGGTCTTCAATACTTGAAACTGTCAAAAAAATTAGCTTTATTTTGCAGAGCAACAAGACAATTGTTTGTTTTTATAACATTCTTGGGTTTTTCTCACAGTATTGGTCTATTTTCAACCGATGTTATTAGTAACGGTCTTGTTGTCTATTCCATGGGAATCCTGCTTTTGTCTGGGGTAAAAAGAAGCCTGTGACGCTCAGACTTTTGCGGAAGTGTAGCTTTCTATTAGTAGTAGTAGTAGAACGATTTTTTGTAATCAACAGATCAGTACTACCAGAGACTTCCGAAAAACAAGACGTACACTCGTACAGTGATACGCCGCTAGTATAAGTTTGAGATCTCACCTGTACGCTCAAAAAGTTTAGGCAAAACTTCATTGTGCGTACAGCTACGGAGTGTGTTTCCAGATTGCTACAAACTCGGGTTCTTTATGTCAAGAGTGAATAGTTTACTTTTAGGCGAGCGTGCTCCATCGTCGACTACATCATCGCTATTTGACCAGTACAATTATATGGACTTCAAAAGAGACTTTGACCTCTGAGTTTGTTTCGGTGTTTCTTCTCAGTGTAGTCAGCTAGGAGACACCGGCCTCATCTAGTTTAAAAACGTCCGAAAAGATGGACGTGTAAAAGTGTTATTTACAACCTACTTACAAAATAAATATCATTTATCATTTACATTGGGAGTTATTGTGTTCAAACGACTAGCAATTAAAATCCATTTACAAAACCAGCTTAGATTTGTCAGACAGACACGGAAGTGTACTAAATCTATAAAAAAAATATTCCATTGCTACTTCATCGCACCATTACACTTAATACCAAATTCATTGGCCCACCGTTTATTGTACCATATTTTTAAAAGCCACCCGTAAAATTACATCCACCGTGAAACAGTACGCTCTATTGAATATTTTTTATTGGCCGCGTTAAATTTAAACGGCCAAGTTTCAGCCGTAAATTAAATTTTGTGTAGATCGAGGTTAGATTGGCTGTAAAGTGTAATTTATTGTTTATGATTGGCCAGGTGGAGTGATATTAGCAGTGCTAGGTTTGCTTGTATTTGGTTATAAACGGAGGTTATTAAAAGGATTGTTTGCTGTGTTTAATTAATGTTAGGAATTTAATTGGTAGGAGTAGTAACTGTTTAGGTTTTAATGGGTAACGAAGGCTTTGTAACAGTTTTATGCAAAGACTGTGATTTTAAGAAAGGCTTATTGGAGATTGTAGAATTGTTTTAAATATTTTTTTTAATTGTTGGCGGAAGATAGCCGTATTATTGAACATATAGACTATATGGTTACTCCATTTAGTCTACCGTTAAAGGGGTGGAAAATGCAGGGGTCAATAAAAATGAAACTTTTATTGTGATCTGTTAACCAAAAAAAAAAAGTATCTTCTTCCTTTTTCCACCAACCAACCAACTTCAAAAGAGGATGCGGTCCTCAATTCTTCTTTGAAATATTTTTTACCTCAGAACTTTGTCATTTATAACCCAATTTGGAAAATTCTTGTTTAAAGTATACTCGTATAGGTATTATGTCAATACTAACACAAATCCTTTCTTTCAGCCGGAGCTGTACAAGAACGAGCTGGTCCGTCAGTCGTCCACCGACAGCGCTGAGCTGGAGTTCTGCGGCAAGCTGCACTTCGCGCTCAAGTACGACCAAGAAGTCGAGGCTCTTGTTGTTAAGGTATGTTAACGATTATGGTATGTTAACTATGACGTAGAGGTATTTATTAAAAGTCCCGTGGCCAGTTGTGACGGCCGTTAGTACGCAACTGTGGTTTAGTCAGTCTTAGAACTTTTTTCGTGAAACGACCATCAACAGTAATGGAGATAATTGGCTGTGACAAACGTACTCACACAGAATTGATACTAGCTTCTGTTTTTCCATACGGTCATTCAAAACCTTACTAAGTAATTTTTGCCACCGTAGGTAAAACCGACAAGCAGCGTTGGGTTGTGCAGGGAAAGTCCTTGGGGTATTAAAATTAGTTGATAGGCACAGAATCATAACGTTCTTGCCAGTTGGCAAAATGATAGCGAGGCTGCTTTAATGATACCCGACATATAAATATTTCCAGACATAGAGCCCATTTTGATCTGCACTTAAGTATTTGTGGGCCAAATGTACCTACATTTGGCCCACAAATACTTAAGTGCAGATCAGAATGGAAAGGGAGAGAGAGGTCAATAAAAAAGGATAGATTGTATGAGGACTGATATGATACAAAAGGGAGTCAGTGATATCGTGACGGTTGAAGTAATATAGGATAGGACTGGAAATAATGCTAACTGGGCCATTTATTCTGCAATTATGTGGAAAAATAAGTAGATAAAAACACATAACATTAAAAACTAAGTGTGTTCACCTGAAACCTATAAACATAATTATTATAATGAATAATAAAAGCACCAACAACGTTACTGAAGCTTTAATGAGCCAATTAAAACTAATTAACAATGTTCGCACTAAAGAGATACCATCATAAAGGGCTCAACTCCTAACTGTACTCAAAGATATAATCCAACCTTACATAGTAACTGAAGGTTTTAAGTTAAAATTACATTATGGATATTATTATACTGTTATGGACCAACTGTCTCATTGGTCTTATGGTCCTGTATCCAAGGTTCAATTCCTAGGTCAGGCAAAAAATGTGACTGGGTTTTTCCATATGGAATTTGGCAGTAGCAGCCCGGAGTTAGGAAGTTGGTGTGACATCCCCATGCCTCGGAAAGCACCTAGGAACCGTTGGTCCTGCGTCTGGTTTCCCCCGGTCTTGTCGGATGGCCGTCCCATCTGATTATCACAGTAAAGGATCGGAAGTTCACCTGTGATAGCGTCTGGAGGTAGCGGTACAGAGAGTAAATTCCCGCAAGTCTCAGTTGAAAAGGGAGGATCCCCCGTCCGGACGGTTGTTGTGTCCGGTGGGCAACTGCCCGATAGTTGATATTCGGGCTGTTGCATCTGTTCGAATTGCACGGTAAACTCTGATATGGCGATTTAGGATTTCGTTGTTAGTTCGCAGCTGTCAAGATAGGTGGCGCTGCGAGTCTCACAGTCTCGCGATGTAGATTCTGCTACGTTGATTTTGTGGCGGTATTTATGCTGCTACAAGCGCACACACTTGTGCTGTTCAATATCGCCTGCGTACTGGGATAGTGGGACTTTAGGACGATAACTTAATGGATTGCTTATTTACAAAATATTTTGATTTCCTTGTAACAAAACGATATTAGGTCCACAATCGTCATCACTGTGATCTTTGGTTCAGAGTTTCTTGCACGTTCTTCTCCATAGAGATCTATGCTATCGAACGTACGAATAGCTTCATGTTTTTGATTGACCGATCTTGACAATTCAAAAGTGCCTGTTAATCGTGTTACTTGGGGTCGGCGCAACAAGTTTTCGTCTTCCATTCTCCCCTGTCAATCATCGCGCTATCTATCATAAACTGCTTGTAAAACACTGAAAAGACAATAATGTCGAAGACTAACTATAAATAATTATTAGATTTGAATAACTGTAGTCACCTACAGTTATTCAAATCTGATAATGATTTATACTCTTATTAAAATAAAAGTATCACAATTCCACACAAACTTAATCCATCCTAGAGAAACGAGCAGACGGATAGCAAATCGTTACCTGCAGCTTATCCCATGACATGTATCTCTAGATAGCTTGTCTGTGCACTGACCTTTAGCCATAGGCCATAGAGTTGTTAAAATGTATAGAACCGACACTCCCGTCCCGAACGCATTTTAAATGTCTCAAATTTTGAGGAGTTCAAAATGTTCAAGAGTTTCAACAAAATCAAATCATCTGACATTTCATTTTACAATCCAAAACAAAGCAATTTTTTCCAGCAAATACAGGGTGTTCCAGAAAGGTGTGGCCATATTTAAGGGTGATGTTAGGTAGCTGCATAAGGAAAAAATGTCAAACATATTTTTTTTTTAATTTACCACGACTAAAAACATCCGAAGAAATTAATTTTCAAGCAGTCTGATGCAAGTGATATGAAATCTGAGATTGAACTAAAGTAAATGCCACCAACTGTAACAAACTGATTGAAAAACCATTTCTTCGTAACTTTTTTGTCCTTTTTCTCTTAATGTGATATACATTAGGGTACCCAACATCACCCTTTGATTTGACCACACCTTTCTGGAACACCCTGTACAAACGACGCATTAAGTAGGTTTAGAGTAAGTAATTCAAACATACTGTGTATATACATCGAGATGTGCAATATCTGGGTTGTAGAGGTTATATCGACAGTCGCTCTATGTAAAAATAAATATTGGTAAGAAAAAGAAAAAGAGTTTACTTGCGCAGCATGCATGACGCATACCATAAAAAATACCGTATCTGTCGGTGGTATTCACCTTCTTTTGGTTAGACTAAAAGCTGACCCCATCAAACTTCGGATGTTGCAGAATTATTCGAAAGAGTCACGCGACCCTGGAACGCAAAGGGAATAAGGACGAACATGGACGAACATGGTTTTAGTCAGTAAGAGTCTGACACTCCCTTTCTCTCCACCCAGAGTGGAAGAAGTCATTTGATGATTTTTCATTTATATAAAAAAACATTGTTTGGATAAAGCTAGGCAGCTTTATTGAAATTCTGTACAGCTAAAGAGATTCATCCAGGGTCTGTGTTTCTCGATTGTCATAACCTGAGTTTTGATAAGTCTCAAACTCTCGAGTAAATAGGTTACAAGTTGACTACGTCTTGTCTTACTATTCAGTGAGACAATGGTCACAATAAAGCCTACGTTTTGAGTATCGCTCCTTTTAAAATGTCTTAGTCTATGGCATGGCAAGGCTTAGTAAAATCGATCACGTCAATGGGGCTTACTGTGTTCCTCTAGGTTGGAATTCGGTACGAGCGTCTGAACGAGTTTTCAGTGGAGATGGAAACAGCATTAAAATTGCGTTTTATTGGTTTGGTGCATGTGGTATGCGTGGATTTAAAAATTAGTTGTGTGTTACTTTTGTGCAAGAATTAATAATTTTCTGATTAATCCCTCGCCTCACAAGGTTGGCTTAGATTATACCTAATATTCCTTTTTCGTCCCCACTTTTTGTATTCATTTTTGGCCCCGAAAATTATTTGTTTCATTTATTTATTGTTTTAGTTCTTGTATCGCTAACCTGCGCGAATAGGCTGTGCATGTAGCTAATACCTAAATTAATTTACACAAGTTATAAGACGTGACTCGTACTATAAAAAAAATCGACAAAATGTATGTTGGTCCGATTCCAAAAGTTGTTCATAATGATATAATTTCATAGAGTACAATGAACCCTTTTCAAATTTTGTTTTTATTCTGTTACACATTTTATGTACGTATCTTGTGCAAAAATAGACATTCATTAAACAAAATTCAATTACCAATAAGTGTAGATAATCTTAGATCACTTAACATCTGAAAAAAGCTCTTATATTACTTATTTTTTTCCTTTTACCTTTTGTTAATAATATTTAAGTAGAACCAACGACGGAACTTTTTAACTTTGTTAATATTTCTATTTCAAGAGTCAACCAAGACAATTTGTATTCAATTAACTTAATTTCAATCACTGATGTCTCTGTACCTTCTATAAATATTATATCCCTGATAGAGGAAAGAGGTCGTTGACCGATTTCGAAATAAAATGTCAACCTTCTGTTATCGTAATGTATCGCTTCTGATGGCAAGAATTTCATTTTTTTTAGAGGGGTAGTTACAGAATTACAGATATTATTGGATATCTGTAATTAGCTTCTATTCCCTGATCTTCATTATAAATTCTTCGTATATATTGGAAAAAACTGTTTACCTATGTAAACAGCAGTATCAAAACTTAATTATCACATGTATGAAACACGCATGGTCCGTAGAAATAACAAAAAATGGTGTGACAAAAACTAAATGTGTGTTGTACGGCTACAAGATCCATTTCAGCGATATGTCGGGCAGACTGATGCTATCTGATGCTGGTTTTGTAATGAACCTAAACGTTCATACCCAGTTTGCGATTTTTTTTTCACTTATTACGGTTTATGTTATACAAGCCCAGTGAAAGATGGACAGACATCTAAAACCGCAGATTTAAAATTTATAAGTTGCTCGACTAAATCTCAGAGTATACCAATAGGTACAGTAACATTATTTTTTATGGATGGGAAATCACCAAATGACTTCTTCGGCTCTGGGTGGAGCGGAAGGGAGTGTTAGACTCTTACTGACTAAAACCCCATCGTGTACCTCCTCAAGCCTTGCTTTCAGGGCCGCGGTGACTCCTCGAACAAATTCCGCAACCCTGGCAGTGACATAAGCTAGCCCGCACACTAAATCGCAACTAATTAATTGGACACGGATCGTATCACAATCGAGATTTCCTTCTGATTACAAACAAATAAAAAGTTGGTCGATTATATTATAAAAGTACGCAATTTAGTTGTTTGATAGTTGGCCAACTTACAATACAGTATGTCTGCGGGAGCTCTTAGTAATAGGGTAACGCTTGTTACCCTTCGGGAAAGGAACTCTAAAAAGGTTTAAGTTCACAGAGAGTTAATTTTTTATTAATATATCATCATCATCATCATCATCATATCAGACGAAGGACGTCCACTGCTGGACATAGGCCTCCCCCACATGGGGCATTTGCCATAATCGCCACGCTTGGCAGACGGCTTGGCGATCGCAGTGTAGCTGTTGCAATGTACCTACAGAGAATGCTGCTGCCCATTCTCTGGTGAGTCCATAGATTATATCCCTACTTTATTGTACAGCACGTAACAAGTACAGGAAAAACATATGCAAAATATTCTTGCATTTTTCCTTTATCGTCTAAGTAGGTATTTCACCTCGATATGAACCCTGTATACCGATCAGTTACTTGCACGAGAGTACCAACAGGAGTTCCAATTTAATAATGTTATATATATTGTTATAGGTCTTTATCGATTTCATAACGAGGCCATTCACCCCGACCGGGACCTAGGGTTGGAAACCGCGGAATTGGCGGAACGACTCTGTTATGTTAAATTAATCATTTAACGCCCTAGTCCTTTACAATATTCGTTTAACAAAAGTGCTTGCCTAAAATAAAATTGTGCTATTTTTAGTGAAATATACCTTCTACTCTCTGTCACATAGAAGTGGCCTGTGTTCCAGAAGTGGAAACAGGATCTAAAGCTGATGATACTTATGCTGATAAGTGATTTTTACATTGGAGTGATGTCACAACTTTTATCAGAAAATATAATGATTCCTTAGTGATAATAGGGAAGTTTAGTATTATCTATATATATAATCAAACGATAGAATAAAATAATATGTTGTGTTAGGAATTGTCATGTTAAAGCATTAACATACAAGGCAAGCGTGCTCCATCTTCGACCATATCATCTCTTACCATCAGGTGAGATAGTGGTCAAGCGCGTGCCTATCAATAATAATAAAAAATAAAACTTACTTTTATCTGATAGTCAAAACTGAAAAAAAAAACATAAGTAGATCATTTGCAACATCGGTCGCCATTACTTTGCTTTGCGCAAACATCAAGGCAACGTGACACCACGTTGCGCAACACGACGCCGTCACTCCGTGTACAATAGTTTATTCATATTATAATAATTATATGCTATGGGTCTTTGTTACCTGAAATAAATGATATTATAATTGTATCAAGAGTCGATCAATCGACGAGAAATATCCTTGAAAAGGAGCAATTTGTCCCCATGACCCAAGATGGCCACCCATCCATAGACCGACCTCGGCAAGCGTTGCTTAACCTTGAAGTTCGACCCGTGGTGCTGTTATTATTTAACCACGAGCTCCATTCATCTTATGTAAATAACGAAAAAGGCACAAATGAATATCAAAATTGAAAAAAAAAACTGAAAGATAGTTCAGCCGTTTCATAAACGAACCAAAATTAAATCATTTATCTCAACTACGTCTACATCTGCGGCCTCATTTTTTGTCCAATCAAAATTTTTAGGTCAGCATGATGTAACTTGCCGATTGGGCGAAATTTTTCCAAATCAATCGCTTCTGAGCGGACTCCTGAAATGAGGCCAATGGACATTAGGGCTAAGATTTAAGAAAATGGTATGGTTCATTTATACAGGACTGTTTCTCGCGATAAACGAAATGAGATAACAGAGGATCTAACACGAATGTTATTGATGTATAGTAACGTAACGATTTTTACTATACCTATAATACTCGTTTCACACATAATATTTATTAGTATCCAATTCCAATAAATATTATATATATTTATATTATATATCATATTTTTGTATGACACAAAAAATTGTGTATGTCGCATAAAATTATCCAAAATAGTATAGGGTTGTAGTTTTTTACATTCAAAATTAACATTCGTGCTGGAAACATTACCTCTTATAAGTACACGATTAATGTAGAACTATATGCTAGTGTCGTATGTGTTTCTTGATAGCTACAACCTTGGGGTCTTGAAGAGGTTATTTTTAGGCATATGGAGCACGCCTAAAAATCGACCATTATCGCTTTCTAACTCGTGGTCAAACGAAAGTTCAATACTAGCTTTTGTTTTTCCCTTTTCCTTACGAATTTCCCGTTCCCGTATAGTCTATAGCCTTCCTCATGAATGTGACTATCATATAAGAAAATAATTTTCTAAATCCGACTGGTAGTTCCTGAGATTAGAGCGTTCAAAGAAACAAACTCTTCAGATTTATTTTATTAGCATAGATATTTTTGCTCTTTAAACAATTTACAAATCATTTTCCATTTATTTTTTTTCGATCATAATAAGTGCCATAGTTGTCTGGCAAATCTCACCTCTTGACGTTGAAAAACTTTCTCCTTGTAAACGAGCCCTAAGATTGAATGTCAAAGGTTTTTTTGAGGAAATTCAGCGTGTTAAGGATCTTAATTGAATTTCCTCGCGTGTGGGTCACGACCTTTACAGGTTGTTGAACTCTATTGTACGTGAATGTGCGAAGATGATGGTGTTTACATTTTATGATTTTACGAGTGTTTGGATAGTAGGTTACTCAACGATTTTTTGTGAAAAATGTGTAAAGTATTTTATGCAAGGATTTACTTTAAGAAAAGGGGTGATTGTACTCATTATTATGAGCAACTTTTACTAAGGAACCGATTCTGAAATCTCGAAAAATAAATAGCTATTCAGTAGGTTCATATGGCCGAGCTACGAGTATAATAAAAATAATGCTTTGATGTCCATAGAAAAAGTACACAAAAAATAAACAAATAAAAAAATTAACTAATACCTATTAACTAATTTAATTTCAAAACGTTGGATTGGCGACGTACTTGCACTGAGTGATGGTATCATGGAAACACTGATACACGACACCTGGCGGCCAAAATTCCTCCTTCATAAAAGTATCTAGATGGTGAGTTAGTACCCGCACCACAAAAGATTTGATGTGGCGTGGCCAATATTTCGACTCTCAGGGTGAATTTGGTCTTCATCTTTATGGAGTACTCCACGGAAACTCCTACCTTCGTGGTGTGATGCAGCCGCAAAATGTACTGTCATATACAGCTGCGTTGACGGAATAACAGGACGCAGCAACATGTTCGGTTTGGTCAATGCGGTATGATTTGCGCATTGATTGGGACAAGTTGGCTTCTTCGTCTTCATCTTCACCACACGAATGAAGCCTTCTTCATATGCCTGTCCTTGGATTGTTCTAAAGAGCTTCGAACGATATCGGAGGGTCAATGGGTACATCTCACTTGCTTATGGTTGTTATGCAAACAGAATTTAAGGTACACTTGATTTTTTTCAGTGATTATTTTCTAGGATTTGGGTTTATTCTATATTAGGTACTTTTTTTATGATAATGGGAAATCATCAGATGACCCTTTCCGCTCTGGGTGGAGCGGGAGGGAGTTTCAGAATTTTACTGACTAAAATCCATCCATGCTCCTCCTAGTGCCTTTTGCGTTCCAGGGCCGCGGTAACTCTTTCGAACAAAATCCGCGACCCTGGCAGGATATAATACTTTGTATATTATGTTTACTTACTAAGTTCTAATTTGTATTAGAAAAATAATACATGGGTACTGTTTAGGATAGACAAAGAGTGGAACTCTCTGCCTGCGTCTGTGTTTCCAAATGCTTACAACCCTAATCTCTTCAAAGTTAGAGTGAACAGGCTCCTTCTGGGTAAGCTCGCTCCATCGTAGACTTTGTCTCTGTCATCTCTGACATTGACTAGAGTCAAGAGCAAACCCATCTCTAATAAAAAAAAAACATTACTGACATGAAAGTAACGTTAAAAATGTTAGCATAAAAAATTACGAGCTAAAACACTTATCAGTCTATAGTACACATTTTTCCCTAGTATGGCCACAGGGAAAAATTTTCATACTAGGAAGAAACGTGATTTGTGTCAATCAAAATACATTTATAACGATCTCTTTTGCTAAAATAATATGAATTATGAATAGATCGTCATTAAGCAATGATTTTGTGGAATTCTGCCTACCTGAAACGTGTCAAAGACCGCTCTTGTTGGGGTCATTTAAAATTAATTGGCGGTTGAAAGATTCGATGAACCATCCATTTGTACGGGGAACACGATAATTAATTAAATTAAAATGGTGACGACCCGTGCAAAAAATGTCAGGTGGGATTAATTTCTAACTTGATTGGGCGAATTTTATGATTTTTCGTCGTGGTTTCCAACGTTTTTGTGTACACAGTCTATTCTGGAAAACCAATATTGTGTTCGATGTTTTATCCATTTCCTGTAATCCGATTGAGTTGGCATTGAATTTTGCGCACACGTGTTCTGATGGTAACACAATATTATGCTGTCATACAGCTGATCTGATGTGTAGATGGAAAGTCAACGGGAAATCGGTTTTCGTTATAAACAAATAAGTAAAGTAAAATAGTTATAGTTATTGTTTTATGTACAGGTATTTTATTTTATGGGGTTTAAATTAAATAAAAAAACTGTTTATTAATTTACTAAAAATTGATTTTCCAATAGTTAGTTTTTTTTACTGAAGAATAAATAGGTATTGCTTAACTTGTCACAATCTAAAAAGTCCGATTTGACAGCAGGATAAAATATTGCTTTTCTAGTGAGTATGACAGGGACATGAAATAAATCTCTTTCGCAAAGCGGTCTTCTACCCCTCTCTACTCGGCTGTCAAATCGGGCTTCTTAGATTGTGAGAAGTTTAACTGACATATTTTTGCTGTGATACCGCCATTTTTTCATAAGTAAAGACCTCTCGAAAGTAAAGTCCTCTGACTATTAGGCTCATAGGCAACAACAATGGGCCCAAACACGATGATGCTATGATGTTTGGTTGGGGAGTACCTTTTGGCTGTATCATAGGACCAGATCCACATTACCATATTATTGCACTATATTCGAAATAATAACATCCGCATGGGTCGATCTTCAAGGTTAAGCAAAGGTTGCCGAGGTCGGTCTGTGGATGGGTGACATCTTAAAATACCGAGACTACTCCGTGCATCGGAAAGCACGTTAAGCCGTAGATACCGGCTGTCGTTTGGAGATCTTTGGCAGTCGTTACGGATTGTCAGAAGACAGAAAAATCCGCTTCACGTTAAATACTGGTATTCAACTGAAACTGGTTTGACGGGAAGCCGACCATAATATAGTTGGGAAAAGGCTAGGCAGATGATGATGATTCAACGTCAATTAAATATATTATATTAAGTTTAAGGTTCAAGAGATGCTGAAAAAATGCGGGAAGTTTTTGGGAAATTGATTACTTATTTGTTACCGGACTCACATACGACCGAAGCAACTTAATAAAAACATTATAAAATAGTATTCACGACAAATAGTATCCAAAGCATGTAATGTTTTTGACACTGCATGAACTACTATAAAATGTAACCATTATTTTTCTCCTACAGATATTCGAAGCCCGTGATCTGCCAATCAAGGATGTGACCGGCAGCAGCGACCCTTACATCAAGGTGTTCCTTCTCCCTGACCGCAAGAAGAAGTTCCAGACCAAGGTCCATCGCAAGAACTTGAACCCTGTGTTCAATGAAACCTTCTTGTTTAGGTTAGTATAGAAACGTTATTTTGTTTTTAGAGCCAAGAGGTTCTAGACATTGTGACATTCTTACTATCGAGAACTACAGCTGTTGAACTAGGCCCGCGTGGTGGATACAAGGCCATTATTTCTCTTAAGGAGGAAAGCTGTGTCCCAGAAGTGGATATAGAATAGGGTTTACGTGTCACGGTAACGCATGTCAATCCCATCCATTTTTTTACTTTTTGTCATCGCTATGGCTGATACAATGTAAATGTCGCAGTCAACTGGCTTAATCAGCGTTAAATTGACGGTCCAGCCTTTTCATTGTACGGCGCCATTTAATCAGCGGCCTAAACTACATCCAGACACGTAACACTAATACAATATTTATTCATGAAAGGGCTGGCAGATGCTTAGGCAAATCATAGAATAGGGTAACCGTGTGACGAAAATAATCTGATCTTATTTCTGTCGGCACGGTTTGAAGGCACCTAACATGAATGGCATGACGAGAGCTAAGTTCGTACGCTTCGCTTCTAGTTCCCGTCATACCATTCGGACCAAATATATATGTGACGGGGTGCCCTAAACTCCCTGTGCATAGGGCACAGGGAGTTCCGCTACTTGGATAGGCAAATCATTAAACGGCATTCATCATCTGTCTAGCCTTTTCCCAACTATATTGTGGTTAGCGTTAGTCATTAAACGACATTGAACCAAGTTATTTGCCTAGCTGTTCAATAAATTGCCGAGATGTCACGAAAACGCATTGGCTAGATGTCATTTAGGCCACTGATTAAACGGCATCGTTCAATGAAAACGCTAGGGAGGCAGTTAAAGGGCCAATTAAGCCAGTCGACTGACACATTTACTAAATTAAAGATATAAAAGAACTAGGAATCGTAAAAGTTGCAGAGAAATATTTGCTCTATACTATTAGGTACGTATCGATACTCGAAACGACCTAAAAGTGACCACAGTAAGTGCACTAAAAAGCTTACCAACCTTGCGACCATAAAAATGTAATATCAATTTTCTCGACTTCTCGAGATCCGAAACGCCTTTAAATTTCTATTTCTACTTTAATCCGTCTTCGAACTCTCCCTGGAGACTTGGCGACAGAAACTTGCCAATATTTCGTCAAAATATTAGTTCTGTTGAGTGCCACCTGACTTGCCAAGTTACCGGCAAATTGAGTTTACTTTTAGTTATCATCTTGACGTTAATTGTACTCCACTTTAAAAGTTTCTTCAGAATTCCTGAAATATTAGCTTTCTTGTTACTTCATTTTGAGGTAGATTAAAAGTAAATATTTGGTAGATATTATGTTACACCGTCTGGTTGACAGTTGTGTTAGCTTCTATTTTTAAATCAAAGGATTATTCTGTTCTGAATTAACTTCAAATACTGTGGATGATTTTTCAGAAACTTTTCCCTTCTTTTTACAACATGTGACAAAATAAACGAAAAAAATAACAATAATGGTACTCATCATTATGAACCACTTTAACTATTAAACCAACCATGACGAGAAAAAAGGTCACTTTTCAGGTTTTGCGTTTATTCTATTTTCCAAGAATGAAAATCTGGCTTCCATAATATGCAGAGCCAAAGCAGCTATGGTAGGCGCCAGGTAAATGTGCAAAATCGGTCACTGACCCACATACATTTATTGACTTTCTTAATATCAAAAACAGGAATAAAAACATATAGCTGTCCTGAATCGACTTCTATCGTGATCCTTTACGTTCCCTAGTGATGAAAAACGGTTTTATAATTTATTGTTCGGGTAGATATTATGGAAAGGTCAATGTATTTTATTGTAAGTTTATCTGGCGCCTACCATAGCTGCTTTGGCTCTGCTTTCTCTGTACGTGATTGAATTCAAAAATGTATTGTGTGTAGATGGGCTAAAATGGTCTAAATCTTGAGAGGCTCCATCAAATTACCTTCCGCAGTAAAACTCTTAACGATTGCTAGAAACTTCTGGCAACTCTTCATAATTACATCCGACCCTTAGCCAAGGTCACCGACCTCTAAGGATATCGCAGGCGACAAAAATGCCTAATTTGTATGCAAAACAAATAAATTGACAAACTTTTGGAGACTTTCTTTCCAAAAGTTCAGAGACCTCACCTGAAAAAAGTGAATTTCAAAGGCAATCATAAGTTTTTGATTGGCTGAAACGAGTAAAAATTCTGCAGTATATTTTTGGGTTCATGCCTCACGTATGTCAAGTTTGAATTTTTACATAAACTTTGTATGGCTTTGCAAATATCAGACTTGAACCCTTTCAATGTTGTCTGGTCTTATAAGCATTTATGAAAAATCCGTTGTATCTTAAAAAAAAAACTCTTTTATTAGCACATTTTCAAAGTGAAACATCGTCATCATCATCATATCAGCCGAAAGACGTCCACAACCGGTCCTCAGCGACCCTCACCAGGTCATCAGTCCATCTTGTGGGAGGCCTTCCAACGCTGCGTCTAGTACGCGGTCGCCACTCCAGAACTTTTTGGCCTCACCGACCATCTGTTCTGCGAGCAATGTGGCCTGCCCACTGCCACTTCAGTTTGGCGATCCTTCGGGCTGTGTCCTTGGTCCTCTTGCGGATATCATAATTCCTGATATGATCACGCAAGGAAACTCCGAGCATTGCCCTGATGGTGACTTTTAGCCTTCTGATAAGGCCCATTGTGAGCAACCACATTTCAGTTCCATAAGTATAATATGTTTTGCTTATCTTCCGAAAATAATTTCTTCTTTCGATGTTTGTAAAGAGATTCATTTTTAGACCAGCATTTTTGCTGTGGGTTTCATCCCGTGACGTACCACATAGAAGCCGTGCACATTTCAGAGCACTCAGCGAAAGTGAAACTTTCATCAGTGGTTTGTGTTTTCTAAATTAGGTCAATACTTCTAGAGATATCTCCCAAATGAACAATTTATTCATTGTATTTTATTATTATTCATTATATATATTTTACCCACCTCTACCTCCTTCACCTCTTACCTCTTTGGTAAATATTACTCGTATTTAAAGCTAACATGAAATTCACTAACTCAATACATTTGTTCAAAATCTTTGAAAGTTGAAAGATCTTCAGTAAATCAATCAAAAGGTTACGATCAATCTTTATTTGCGGGAACATTAATCTTGCCGTCTTTCTTTATTTTCGACTCTTCAGTATTGTTTCTAATAAATCATGTCAATGTATTAAAACTTTTATTTTCTCCTTCAGTGCACTTCTGAGTGTTGTTAGAACTTGATAGTATCCTTTATTTATAACTAGTGATCCGCGAGCAGCTTCGCACTGGTAATATTTACTGATGTACGCCCGAAAATCAGTTTTAGACACTTGGAGAAACATCAACTTTTCTACACTAATAATAATTATAATGTAATAGACTTACAATACATTATAATAGTGAAAACCGCATTAAAATCCATTGCGTAGTTTTTACTAATCTCAGCGAAAAGACGGCGGGAAGCGTTACAAGCTTTTATTTAACTTACAATGTTTGTGTGTCTGTATGTTTGTTGGTTTAGATCAAATCTTGTAAGCTGTATTAGAACAAGTTTCTCTGATCCTACAGAGTTATAATTTTGAATGTTGGTTCAGTTCCGATGACAATAAATTAAAATGATAAATTATGACCTGATTTTCAATCTAGGGTTGGCTCCAGAGGAACGAACTCCATAACGTTCAACGGTACAGACAAAAAAAAAACTATGTAGAGTTTAGTGAATGTTGGAAATTCTCTCCTGGATAAAAGTATGAAAGTATCATAGATCCTAATCCAAGACATGATCTTTTCATGACCTAAGTGATATCCGAATCAGATTAGCCGTTAAGAAGTAAAGAGGTGAGAAACAAAGATATACACAGAGTTACATTCGCATTTATAACAATAAGTACAGATTGTGGACATTTCATAAATATTTGAAGTCACTTTAAACATAAACATTAGTGACACTCAAATGATTCAAGACAATATTCTTAGGTTGTAAACCTTGGCATTTTCCAGGGACTATTTTTATAAACCATTTTTATTGGAGAGTTCCCTTTTATAAGTATTAATTTCGAAGTCTCTTGAGGTGTTCTCTGAAAATATGGATAACGCGATTTTGATAATGGATTTTTGATCATTTCTCATAGCCTAAGTGTACACATTTCATGGCATTTTTTCCTTCAAATCAAAAGTGGGGGAATATCTTGTCTTGTGGTATTATTGGCAAGTCCGCTTATTCTCATTATATTTCTAAAGCCTGAACCTATTAAAATTAAAGAAATGTCCATTTATTCTCTTAAGATATTTAATTTACCTAGCTTTTGATAAGGATTCTCGTATAATCTCGGGTTTTATCCAAGACCAGCTTTTGCCCGCGAATTTGTACGCTCTTATCCCGTTTTTTTCCCGTTAACTTTAGAATTTTGAGAGACCCTTACACTCCTCAAGAAACCTACATGCCAAATTTCAGCTTTCTACGACCAGTAGTTTCGGCTGTTCGTTGTCTGTCTGTCACTCAATCATTCAATCACGCAGTAACGCAAGATTTTTGTATGTATTGATTGATTTATGACAAATACCAATAATAATTATAATGAGTTACTGCGTCCCTGGAACGCGAAGGGCATTTGGAAGAACACTGTTGGGTTTTAGTAAGTAAGGGTCTAACACTCTAGTCTCCCGCTCCGGCCAGAGCGGTAGAAAACATTTGACGGTTTCTCATTAAAAAAAATATATCTTGACTTCGGCTTTGTTGATAATTGTCGGTCATGGCTGAATGATGGTGGTCTCTCTTTAAAACTCAACGTATCATATTAAAGCCTGACTTCTGGTAATGTTTTACTAATACCATTGCTCTTTGTTTAGCGTCCCCTACGAAGAGCTGCGCCAGCGCTTCATCCAGTTCTCCGTGTACGACTTCGACCGGTTCAGCCGTCACGACCTGATCGGCCACGTGGTGCTCAAGGGACTGCTGGAGTCTGCCGACCTTCAACAGGAGATAGAGTATACCATGAACATCCTCGCAGCGCCTCAGGTGAGAGAAACAATTGAATGTGTTATTTTGTTATAAGATGATGTAAGTACAACACGAAGGAGGGAAAATTCTATTTGCGCAAAAACCAAAATCATGGACGTTACCCTAAAAGCCGCTTAACTTAAGTGTGATTGGGCCGGACAGGTCAAAAACAACAACCTTCAAACGAAAAATGAGCAAAAAGAACCATCGAATGCGTCATATTAAATAACAGATGATATTGTGGCAAATCAAGTCGAAGACGGTGAAAAGACTGGTCCGAACTAGAAAATACAAGAGTTGTGTGGAAAAGGCAGGGATTTGCCCAGTAGAGAGACAAAATAGGCAAAATGGATAGAGGACAAAAATAAAGGAGAAGTTCGAATCAGCTCATTAATATTTCTATAAGTGGGTCTGTAGGGATTAAAAAAAAATTTCTGAATTGAGAAATAAAATAAAACAATAAATATGTTTCTGTATTCGACAGTCTTTTTGTTCCCAGATGGTCGTAAAAATGTTGAAGAAGTCCATTTTCGAGCATAGTTTGTTGTCGATAGTCATCTTTAGCGTTTATCAATTATGTTAATCTTAAATATTATCTAAAATAAAAATTCTATCGTTAAAAAGCAAAATTTCTTAAGCAAATGACAGAGACACTTGAGGTTAGACAAAGTCAACCATTATTAAATTATTCGACTCACTCCTGGCAGTTTCGTTACCTACTTTCATATTAGATTCTTCTACATAAAAATGTTTTTGATGTTCATAAAATAACAGATTATTTTTCGTGCCTAATTCTCTTTAGGTATAAACTTTATATATTTGAAAGTGCTTATATTTCGTCATTAGTGTACATTTTACTTTGGTCTGCGTTGTAAGGTAAATGTGAATTTTATTCGTAATTTGGAATATTAATTTGTTTTGTATCAGTACAGTTATCTTTATCCGCTTTATTCAATAAGTATATCTATACTAATTAGTACTTACTCATGAACATTAATAACAGTTCAAATCTGTCGCACAACAAGAATATTCCAAATGACCAACATCATCTATCAACCCAAAACTTTCAGAAACACGAATCTATTTAACGCAAAATTCAATCAAACATCTTAGATTTGACATTTCAATACCCCACAATTAATCATTACTGCAATTTTCCTTCAGCTTAATTTAATTTGTGGGCTGTATACAGCTAGGCGTAACAGTCCAGTTTGGCATTACTGTAAGATTGACGCTCAAGCGATAGCGTGTGCCAAAATAAGTGGTTTAGAGCGTCACCGCGACTCCGAACTACTTGTAGAGTATGACGATGAACTCTTTGGTGTGTATAAGTAAATGTTTATACAAACACATCAGTCACATCGTCGTCACGTTACCACGTCACAAATCATGTGAATGACTGAGATGCGCTAGTTTTGATGTAACTGACGGGTGGTGCATGTGGAATTCGTCCAAACTATGTTTTTAAATTTGACTGAAATGCGTGTATGAACGTTTCTTTGGGGATAGGAAAAGAGGAACATTATCTTGCGTAAGCGTAAATTTCACTTAAGTAAATAAATTTGCGTAGAAAAAACAGGATTTCCGATATCGTCACCAAGCGGCGCTTATCCAGCTTCAATACCGTTTACTTTAACGCGATCGAGTACGTCTGGAACCTCACAATGAGGACGTAGGTTCCGAGCAATTTTGCTTGCGACTCGATCTGGCGAAAACCGTGGCAGCCACGTACTCAAAAAGATCGCGATTAGCGTGAGCGGTTTGAAAAGTCGCTGTGGGTCGTGTCTTTGTAAAGTCGCGTTCACTCGTCGCATCGCCCAAGGTCGTGACCTGGGCCTTAGGCAACAAGGTTCTAAATCCATTAATCAAGGTGCCCCGTCTTACATTGCTTTCTTGCGCCCTTTTCCTCTGGTCCCTTCAGCCGAAGGACAAGGGACCTTTTATCCTGCACCTTGCCTTGAGGTGTATGGTCTTGTGAATATAAATCGGTTGACCTAATTTTATGGGGTTGTTTTGATGGGATGTTTAGATATCTCACTTTCCATGTTCCATTCTTTTTGGTGTTATTTGTTAAATTTTCTGCTAGTGTAAGATACTGCTTAAGAAATATATAAATGGTCCCGAATTTAACCTTTTGCAATAAATTACCCATGTGCAATTTATTAAATCCCTCTTCATATTATCTAACTTAACATAATCTTTGTCATCATCAAATAACAACTAAGGATATATATTTCTTACGCTGTATCTCGTATCATGCAGCATTGTTTATGATCTTTGAGGATTGTTTTCGTCTGTCATTGGCAATCATTTATGAGTTTTAGCAGATAAACAAGATAATCGTATGATGTATAGGCATTATTAGCTGACTATAGACTGCTTATCTACTATTGCTGTAACCGTACCTGTTACTATTGTAATTAGCTGGCAGCCAAGGCAACAAGTTTATTTAGTTGTTCTACATTGAGTTTGACGTTCTGTTCTATCCTATTCTCTGATGGATCACCTTCATTGTCATCTTCCTGCTCCGTTACAGTGTTACTTGTGGTGGGCCCGCTACGTTTTTTTCTTCTATTATCCTATGTCAACTGTCAACCGTTCTGTGGTTACATTATTGACACTAAGTATGTAGCTTTGTACTCGTATTTCATTACCATGTGTTATGTAGCGGAGGAGTCTCCTTTCATTTTCAAAATCTTTATGATAATAAAATCAAATTTGCGTAGCCTCTTTCTAAAAAACTATGTTGGGGTCGGCTCCCAGGGTCGGATCGGGGTAACCTGATGCGGCAGAGTAGTTTTTTTTACATGGGGTGACTGCCTTTCTGACCTCCACAGCCCAATCATACTCTTTGGCAAGACTGGTGTCACGTCATCATCATCATATCAGCCGAAAGACGTCCACTGCTGGACATAGGCCCCTCCCAAGTGTCGCCACAACAACCGGTCCTGAGCATCTCGCCTCCATCGGCTACCCGCTACCCTCACCAGGTCATCGGTCAACCTTGTGGGAGACCTTCCACCGCTGCGTTTTCCGGTACGCGGTCGCCACTCCAGAACTTTTCGGCCCCGACTACGGCCTCGACGACGACGATGGCTATTAAGTCATCAATAATTAAACTCTACAATAACTACATTCCAATATTCCAAGAGGTTTTCAATTAAAGCTCATAACATAAAGTCTTTTAAATAAAACTTATCACGTTTGGCAGATGTCAGCCATTTTATCGGCACGTACCTAGTTTAGATCGCATACAGTCACGTTCGTATCAGAAACTACTTCATTTAATATTAAATTGATATCGAAATATTTGACGTCTTTATTAAAATTAATTCTGGCAAGAAAATGTAATGTGTAAAGGCATTGATTTTATTTTCGGAGTGTGATTGGAATCTGTGGTTTCGGTATATTTTATATTAAGTTTTTGCTTTGTGCTTGAATATTTCAAGGACGAGCTTCGTTAGTTAAATAAACGTACCTACCTTGTTGGCTTTATTTTATGTAGGTACTTAAATAATTATATTTTCTTAATGAACTGGCTGGGGGCCTTAAATTTATTTGAGGTCACCACAGAATAGCCCGATTTAAGACATCTGACAGTGGCCATACCTAAAAAACAAAATTATCTATTTTATTAAAATATTGAAAATTATAATATTTTCTATCCGAAGAGCTCGTGGCTGAATAATAATAGCCACACGGGTCGATCTTCAAGGTTAAGCAACTCTTGCCGCGGTTGGTCTGTGGATGGGTGACCAACTTATCATATCGAGATTCCTCCGCCTCAGAAAGCACGTTTAGCCGTTGGTCCCAGTTGTCATTAGTAAATCGTCGTTATAAATCGTCAGAAGCCAGAAAATCTGACACCAGTCTTGCCAAGAAGTACCGTGTTACCCAGTTACTGATTTGTGGAGGTCTGACAGGCAGTCCCTCCACGTAAAATACTGGTGTTCAGATGAATCCAGTTTGACTGGAAGCTGACCCCAATGTATGTAGTTAGTAAAAGGCTAGGCAGATGATGAGTGTTAACTATCCAAAATGATCTCATTGAAATAATTTATCAGGCCTAGAAATGATTTTCGCATTATTTTATACAACTACAAACAAAAGATCAACAGTAGTGTTTTTTTAAATATTTTACGTTATTTTTTACTAGTAATTACCTGCCTAATTTAGTTTTTTGCGTTTTCTCTAAAATTACTGTTTTATTTAAAGGCCCATTCTGAAGTGCCACTTCGAAATATATATTATTCGAAATATTTAATAAAAAAAAATTAAACTTAAAATTCAAAGCTTTTGGCTTTGAATTTTAAGTTTAAAAATTTTGATATATTTAGAGCATGTTTCTTTCATTTAGAAAAAGGAATACCTTTTTGTAAATGAAAGAAAGAAAGAAAAATAGTTTATCAGTCACTAATTTGATTGGTGGTTGGGTTTTGATCCCTGAACCATGTATCTAAGATTTTTTTTGTTCTTTTAGATAATGAAATAATTTATGTATACAGCTACAAAGTTTTTTAGAAATAAGTTCTACCGTTGAAACAAATTCTTCAATGTTTCCCGTTTAATAAAACGGCAATTTTATAGGTAAAGAGTTAAGCTAATATCTAAAAAGTAAAAGGTCTTAAAACTGAATTTTTAGGGCAGGATACTTAAAAGTTTAAAAACAAAAGGTACGGGTTTATAGTACTGTTAGGATTGTTTAAAAAACTTTGAAGTAACTCCGTCCCGGTTTGTTTATGCAATCGTAAATTTCACAGGCCTACTTTTGTGATTTTTAGGGTTCCGTACCCAAACGGTTACCAACAGAACCCTATTACATACTAAGTCTCTGCTGTCCGTCCGTACGTCCACCCGTCCGTCCGTCCGTCCGTCCGTCCACCCGTCCGTCCGTCCGTCCGTCCGTCCGTCCGTCCGTCCGTTTGTCAGCAGGTCGTATTTCAAGAACCGTAATAGATAGAAAATGAAAAAATCGGTAGAATCTGAAATTTTCACAGAGAGTGTAGACTCTCGCGAACAAAGCTTAAGCGGCAACATGTCTTTTCTGTAATAACAAATGCGACCATACATCATTTAATGGCAGGTTAATTATTGAATTGCTTGCCAGAAGCAGCTGTAATGGGGCTTACACATTGACGTCGACTGCAAAAGACTATAATACCATTATTGGTTTGGCTGTAAATTGGTTCCATGATTTGATGGCAAATATCGTGTATTTTGCTTGAGTTAATATACTCGTAAATTAAATTATTTTTTAATCAGTTAAGTTTATTAAATTTTATTAGTCAGTATCTAATACCTTTAAACGAGCAATTCTTGCATATATATCTGAATCTCGGAAACGGCTCCAACGATTTTCATGAAATTTAGTATGCAGGTGGTTTCGGGGGCGATAAATCGATTTAGCTTGGTTTCATTTTTAGGGAACGTCGTATTATCCGTGTTTACAAAAAAAAAAAAACCGAGCTAAGATCGGTCATCCAGGTACTTATTATTAAACACGATAGCAATGCGCTTCGAGTACAAAGAAAAAAATGTACCTGCCTTAGTAATATCATGAACTATGACTTCCTGCAAAAGTCTTCATCTACCTCTACACGGGCAGTATTACCTTTAAAACTATGACCATACTGTTTATCTCTGAAATATTAACTCTGAGAAGCAATTATAATTGCTAACGTAACTTCATAAATTCTTTCATTATCATGCTCAAACATTCCCACATTCGCAAAAGTATTAGCTGAATTCTTTCTCAAACGAAAATCAAATTAAAATTTGAATCTTGTTCTCTGTCAGGGTTATTCGATGTCAATGACAAATGGTTAGCCCATTCGACATTCGAACGGTCTGCCATTGATTAATCGGGAAGCCATACTAAGATATAAAACTGCTGACACAGGAAACCAAGTCTAAATCGCCGTGTCCGTGTGTTGAGGCCGTTATAACATTTCCTCTCTTACTAATGGAATTAAGTGCAGAGTCATTTTTCTTCATAATATTTCTGCTTATGAGTTTTTCTTGATAATTATATTACACTAACTGCGGTCTGTGGCTCTATCCGCGTTGAAATAGTTTTTTTCCATATTATAAAATTATAGCATACTAGGTTTTGCCCGCGACTTCCCGTTCTCGTGCAGGCTATAGTCTTAATTATGAATGCGACTATCATATACAAAAAGAATTTTCCAATTCCGACTGCTACTTCCAGAGATAAGCGCGTTCAAACAAACAACTAAACTCTTCAGCTTTAATATATTATTATATAGTTGTGTTATTACGATGTATAAGCTGTATTATTGAAAAGTTTATTTAAAATTTGTTTAGTAGTTTTTGCGTAGAGAGAGAAAAAGATCAATCAATTGACATATTCTGCCAGGTTTGGCAGTAAGTGCGATTAATATCCTAGGGGACACCTTGTCTCGTTGTTGTGTTTTATGGATGGGATATCATCAAATGACTCTTTCCGCTCTGGGTGGATCGAGAGGGAGTGTCAAACTCTTACTGACTAAAACCGATCCGTGTTCCTTCTAGTGCCCTTTGCGTTTCAGCGCCGCGGTGGCTAAAATCTGCAAGGCATGCCTGCACCTTTGTACTGTTGTAATAGTTGTTGCTTTTTTGCACACATCGTTAATTTATATTTCAAACGGAAACCACATATAAAAACGTTCGGATCGTGATGCTAAAAATTTTACCCGTTTATTCGGCAAGACAGTTTTCTAAAAAATATTTTTTTGTTAACAGGAGAAAAAAGACCTCGGTGAACTGATGTTATCACTGTGCTACCTACCCACTGCGGGCCGGCTAACTGTCACCGTTATCAAAGCCAGGAACCTGAAGGCAATGGATATCAATGGATCGTCAGGTAAGTCTACAGATCAAGGGCATACCTAAATTATAAACTACATCCTTTTTTTTGGATGGGAAACCATCAAATGCCTCCTCCCGCTCTGGGCGTATTGTCAGACTCTTACTGACTAAACCCACCTGTGTTTCTTCAAAATGCACTTTGCTTTCAGGGTCGCAATAAGTCTTTCGAACGATTCTGCAACCCTGGCAGGTACTGGCCCCTAGCCAGCCCCGTCAATTCCTGTATACAACATGTCACAGAATAAACGCAATACTTTTTAAGGGGTCATTGTACTCATCATTATGAACAACTTCTACTATGCCGAAAACGCGAAAAAAAATTAGCTGTTCAGTTCATATGTAGAAATCGATTTTTTTTTTGCGATTATCAGAAATGGCTATCAATGAGACAAACGTCCTTATGGTTGCTGGATCGGTCTTCAAGGTTAAGCAACGCTTGCCGAGGTTGGTCTGTGGATGGGTGACCATCTTAACACATCGAGATTCTTCCGTGCCTCGGAAAGCACGTTATGCCGTTGGTCCCGGCTGTTCATTTGCAGATCTTTGGCAGTCATTATGGATTGTCAGAAGCTAAAAAATCTGACTCCAGTCTTGCCAAGAAGTACCGTGTTACCCAGTTAATGGGTTGTGTAGGTGTGGTAGCAGCCGCTTCACGTAAAATACTGGTATTCAGCTGAATCCGGTTTGCCTAATATAGTTGGGAAAAGGCTAGGCCGTAGAAGTACCATTAGTAAAAAATATGTTAATCTTTTATGTCTTATAGTTCGAAACAGCACTCATTCTCCGAACACATACACTTGTTTACCACTTCCAAAACCCTAATCTGATTACGTCCTAAGTATTGGCCAGTAATTTGGTTTACCCTAAAACGGATTAACTGAATCAATAACTAAGTGGACTGGGCCTAATTCTGTTAGCGGACACTAATATCATTGTGTACAGGTAGTACACAATGATATTAGTGTCCCAAACAGATGTAGTCCTTGTGTTCTTGAGACAAGCAATTACTTAATATGGTTGTCATAGTTTAATTACTTGATAACAAAACTTCTTGCTGTTTGCTGGGATAATTTATATTTAAATAGATTTTGTCCACGGCTACTCAGCGCCTATGGCCCAAGTAGCCTATGTCCTTCTCCATATCCTGGGCTATATATTTGCCAAATTTCATGAAGATCCGAGCGAAGCGAGGCGTGTCAGACAGACAGGCAGACAGAGTTACCTTCGCATCTATAATGTTATAGCAGGGATTTATATGCAGTAATGTCTTGTGTTATATGTTGTTGTATGTTTGATTGTACGGAATTTCTGGTGATTTTTTAATGAGAATGCAGGTGTATAATTGTGAACAGAGCAACTATTTTCTTAATATCCCTCAGCAATTATTGCATTTCTGCATACAAACGAATGCTAATTTTCATCAATGATTAAATTAATGGTGTATTTAAATAGTTTGAATTCAAAACTAAGTACTTTATTGTTATATAGATCAAAAGAAATAGTAGAGTACTTAGTTCTGAATTCAAATTATTATACACGATAAATCTAATAATTAATGGACATGGAAATTAGCATTCGTTTGTATTCGG
The DNA here is from genome assembly GCA_947386135.1 of Melanchra persicariae. Classification (NCBI taxonomy): domain Eukaryota; kingdom Metazoa; phylum Arthropoda; class Insecta; order Lepidoptera; family Noctuidae; genus Melanchra; species Melanchra persicariae. The sequence goes on along the minus strand of OX376652.1, from coordinate 7,321,319 downwards.
AAATGCAATGATTGTCGAGGGACATTCAAAAAAAAGGTGTACTGTACAGTTCTGTGAGATTTAGTTGATTAATTTTTTCGTATATCTTTTTTGATGCATATAATGTACATAGGTAGTGATAATAGTCTTTACCTTAACGTTCGACCCAGTAAGGCTTTTATTATTTAGCCACGATTCGAGGTCATGCAAAAAAGCAAACTTCCACAATAATAGCCAATATTCCATATCAATCAAAAACCCTGCACTTACATAAAAACATTTACCCCACATCCATACATACGACAGTAAAATGAAAACAGAAGCACCTTTCAAAAGTTGTATCGGGGAACGACTGTACTAGAATACGAATATTACCCCAGGGAACTGGTACCGGTATCGGTATTTGGGACGGTTCCACTGATGAACTTTCCAATAAACTAAAGGAATTGGAAAAACGGTACGGGGAATTTTTATTTCCCGAGCTCGTCGATGTGAAATTGGAATTTTATGAAGTGAAATGCAGCTGGCGATTATCTCGTATAGATTAGTGACTTCAGGAGTATTGGTATAAGTGAAGATTTGATCTACCTATTTTGTTTTTTATTTTTCCGTCTGCCATTTTGAATGTCATGCAATTTATAAAAGTGTTGATAGACCAATACGGAAGTCTGGTCTTTATATAATGTAATGCAAGCTTCAGTACTTTTGGAATGGAAGTTACTAAATATTATTTTTATTGATCTTATTAATACTAGAGCGATATAAGAATAAAGAACTAATACCTAATATATATTACTAAATAAATATATTATTAATATAATATAGTTAGGGAAAGAATGAGTGGTTATAGTTGATCAAAATTAAAGATTGTAAAGAGAGTAATGTATTGTATCGAGTTAAAGGTCAGATACATTTTCGGATTACAATCTGTTAACAATAATATCATAAAAATATGGTCGTAAATCTTGTATGGTTCAACTCCATTCAGGCTTGTGTGAGCTAAATGGTCCGAAAACCTTGAAAAGGAGACGTATCCTGTAGAATGGAGACTGAAGGTAGAGGATCAGGTTGACACCTGATCATCTACCTTCAGTCTCCATCTTCAGCTTTTTGTATACCACAGCTGGTCATCGTCACGATGACCGTGACTAGCTGCGGTCTACAAAAAGCTTAATTGAATGATATTAGATTAGATTTCTCTATTACAAACATAGCAGATAATTTCTTCAAATTAGATTGTTTAGGTTCCTTCTTCTGTTCTGCAAAACTTTCCAGGAGTCTTGAATGAGCTTCTGTTGATGTTTGGCCTGCTGCTGCTGGGATCTCCTCCAGTAAATAGCCTTTGAACTGCATATTTCCAACTTCGTCCACATACGCGTTGAGTATCTCTGGTGTTACTGAAATCTATACTTGTCTTTTTTCATGTCTTTTTTGCAATGTAGCTCTTACTTTTTGATAAGTTTCCGTTTTTATTATCGTATCATGTAGTTTAGCCGGTTGTAAATGTTCCGGATTTTTTTTTTTTTCTAGCCTGCTTTTGTGTCCCACTGCTGAGCAAAGGCCTCCCCCTTCTCCTTCCAAACCTCTCTGTCTTGGGCTTGTTCCGGAAATATGAAGGTATTTTTATTGGTATCCATAATTGAGGTTATGCAGACCACGTTTGTTCTTGATCTTCACCCGCTTTTATAGCAAATTCAAATTTCAATTGTTCCATTGTTTACAACAGCTATAAATAATGTTGTTTTGTAATATGTTGTTTATTGAAACAAAAAACCAAGGTGTTGCTCTGTAAAGATAAAGGACATGGCTAAATGGAGAATGGACGATTGCCCTTAGAATGTATAAACATGGTACCTAGCAATATGTAATGCTGAATAGCTGATTATTAGTATTTCGTTTAAAAAATGTTTCAGGAACTGTTTATATCTTTGCAATCCTGAAAATAAAATCATGTTACTCCTACGTCAATACGTATCGATAAAACTTCAAACAAACGGCATTGCTATGAATTTTTGCGTAGGCGTTTGAATGTATCTGCGATTTTATTGATAAATTGTATATTGATATAGCGAGCGACCCACCCCGATTTCGCACAGTGGAACTTACTTACCTAACCTACTTGCGCGAAATATTAAACTCTCGTAAAGCCTTACTACTTATCCAAATGAGTTGAAATAAAGACAGTTTTCACGGACAATTTAAATAATGGTTAAACATATTTGAAAAGATAAGGATTAATATTAACTGACCCAAACAAGAATTAACCCAAAAAAGATTATTGAATTTGAGGTAAGTAAACAATTCTGCAGTAGGTATGTACTTTATCAAATATTACTCACGTTTTAAGCTGCACACGCCAGAAAAGCCCTCAGGATTTTTCTGACTTGATTTACATTCAATAATACCTACACGAATGTACTCCTAAACCTTCCGGAAGAACCAATCTACCTCATAAGCAGTGACAACCCCATCAAAATCTCTTTCTACATTCGTACAGACAGACAAACGCGCCAGGGGGACTTAGTTACCTAGTATGTGTTGATTGATAAATCCAGCCTTAACAAGATAACGAACGCACTGCGTAACCAAGGAAATAAAAGATTACCTATTGAAATAAAACAGCAAAAATACGATTTATTTATTTATTCAATATTCTGTGTGTCTTACAAGAACATTATCAAAAACTGGAGCTGATAATGTGTTCTGGTGTATCGCCCATCCTCAGATACCAGCACTGTCATGACTAGGAGTGTGACGAAAATATTAGTATTAGTTAAGAGATTAGTAATATTCTATGGATTCTCGTATTAATAATTAGACGATCTGATAAATGCTTGTAGGCGACATTAATATCGCCACAAAAAATCAACGTGGCAGAATCAACAATTGAGACTCGCAGCGCCATCTATCCCGACAGCTGCGAACTAAATCCTAAATCGCGATAACAGAGTTTACCGTGCGATAAGAACATATACAAAGCCCGAATATCATCTTTCGGGAAGTTGCCCACCGGACAACCAACAACCGTCCGGTCGGAGGATCCTCCCTTTTCAACGGAGGATCCTCCCTTTTCAACGGAGGTACGTGGGACTTTACTCTCTGTTCCGCTACCTCCAAACTGGTGACCCTCGACGTTGAACGTCAGCGCAGCATTCGTGCTGCTACTCCATCATGACATCATCATCATTACTTCTCCTCATTGTGACCTCAAGCTCTCGAGCAGCGAGTCATACAGCCAGCCAGAACCATCGGCTTCTACGGGTATCCTGACCACCAGCATGCAGCGGACGCGCATTCCTGGTCAGCATCCTCAGCCTCTATCATCAACCTCATCAGCGACCTTGGGAAGCACACTGCACTTTCGGCCAGTCACATGAAGAGTCTTGAAGAACCTCTCCTGGTTGACGCCAGCAGGCACGTCAGCAAGTTGCACAGCTCCGACCCACCTTGGCAAGCACACTGCACCTTCGGCCAGTCACATGAAGAGCCTTGAAGAACCTTTCCTGGTCGACACCAGCAGTTACGCCAACAACAGACAGTTCCGACTCATCGAGAACTCTGTGACTTCCAGTTCCGACTCACTGGAACCAACCTTCCACTGGCCTGGAAAACATCTCAAGATATGGACGAATCATCCACTATCGACCTCCGGTCTCCGGAGGGGGGTGATGTAGGTGACATTTATACCACCACAAAAAATCAACGCAGCAGAATCAACAAATGAGACTCGCAGCGCCATCTATCTCGACAGCTTCGGACTAATTGGACAAAATCCTAAATCGCGATATCAGAGTTTACCGTGCGATTAGAAAATATGCAAAGCCCGAATATCAACAGTTGGGCAGTTGCTCACCAAACACAAACAACCGTCTGGTCGGAGATCCTCCCTTTAAAACGGAGGTATGTGGGAGGTAACTCTCTGTCCCGCTACCTCTAAATGCTAATATACATTCACATAATCCACATATTACTAACATGTACACAATCTTTATCATAATGTGAGATTCCATTAACTTGGCACAGATCGGCGTGATCGGATTCACTCAATCACCCTGACATGTAGTCGTGTAGTTCTTTCCGACGAACTGATATATATGCTAATATTTAATATTCACATAATCTACAAACTACTAATATGTACTAATCTTGAACATAATTTGAGATTCCATTCACTTGGCACGGATCTTCTTGGATCGGATTCGTGAAGTGATACGTATTATTAGGTTTTAGTTAAATATCACTGATCCTCATATATTAGTTAGGATATTGTAATTATTCTAGACTTGTATATTCGTATTAGCTAATACTGATAAATATCGATATTAACCCATCTTTAGTCATGACACTCATGACAGATAACTGACGTTGGTTTTTGTTATAATAGGAGATGGGATTGAACTTCAAGTGTAACAGAATCGATAAAACAATCGTAAGGTTTGTAAAAAAATGAATTTGTTTTGACGAACATTATTCAGTTAATATTTTTCGTTACAAAATACATAGGTAGTAAGAATAAACGAAGAAGCACATTTCGAAGCTTTCATCTATTTTTATTTGATTTCGATTAGAATAACATGGAATCGAGTGAAGTTGATTGTCACTTAAAACAACCCTGATTTCCGAATCAAAACTCATTTAACAAACAATAAAACAGAACACCGAATTGAATGCCATAATTCCCGCCAAAATCTCTGATTGCCACTTCTTAGTTCCGAAGATGTTTCCAATCATTTTTAGACATAATTATGACTATTAAAAAAATCCGCCGACCGCCTACTATGTCACTATTTTTCTCGCTAGCTGCCACCAAATGTCCTTTTCTAGAATATTTTGTCATATCAGTGGCGCAAAACTAGCACAAAAAAGCAGAATGTTCTAAACATCCTTTCGCCAGTGGCAAAAAATCGAACTAATGTTTTGCCTTATGTTTGAAGTATTTTTGACCACAAAAAAAACATAACCGTAGACAAATGAGGTCAAAACGAACAAGGTAGGTACTGAGGAAGTCATTATGACGGTCATCACTTGACAATGAATCGAGATAAAGCCTCACGAAGTGGTTTCGAAGATCATAAAATGCATGTTGTCGATACCAGCTTATGATCAATATCGAATCAAGTCTAGTGACGTTAAGCCAAACATCATAATGTCCAATGATCCAAAACGATCCCAAATCGCCCGAAGTGCGACCTCTCGCGTCCGGCCCTGGTTAAATCCATGGATGGGTTTTAGTCAGTAAAAGTCTGACACTCCCTGCCACTCCACCCAGAGCGGAAGGGATCATTTGATGATGTCCCATCCTTAAAAAAAAAAGTCGCCCGAAGTGTTAGTATTGCTTATCCAGCCATAATTAGGTAGTTTCAGAAAATAAATCGATTTGATAACTGTTTTCATAAATCGATTTAAGTACAGTTTCTATTTGACATTCTGGAAAAGCGACATGACCCCTCCCTAGCTTTCCCTTTGATCTTATGTTGTCAAACAAAACAAGCTTAGAAAACAATTCAGATACTTTTTTATATGTCTTACAGTTCATTAAAGTTTTATAAAATTATTAAAAACCAAATAATTCACGAAATAATATTTCAATATTTCGAGTTAATGTAAGATTCTTATACATCCTTAGGGCAGTCATTTAGCCATGTCCTTTTATTAAATGACATGAATGGATCACAAGTGTTTGTAAAACACCACTTACTTCTACACATAAGTACAAACTATTATTACTTAGGTACTAACCTGTAAAGAGAAACAACATTAAAAGCTATTGCTTCAAATCTCTTCAAATAATATTACTGTTTCACTATTTTCAATCTGAAATATTTTAAGACGTTTTACAATCCCAGAGAGAAATCTTTTATCTATAGAACGAGCATAGTGCCAGCCTGCTGGTGCTGCCACCACCATAAGTCAAAGTTAAAGCGCGGACAATTTAAATTTAATGAAGGGTGACAGTGCTTCATTTACATACGAGAAAAATTCCATCTCTTGGTCGTCATACCGCTATACCAAAATAAATAAATTATGGAACAACAAACACATTAAATTGAATTTGTTTACGAGATTACCATTATCATGAATCAACACGAGTTACTTCCTCATTCATTAAACGTGAAAGCTTGATTAATTGAATTATAATGACCCTGTTAAATACGAACTTATACTAATGACAGAATGAATAGGACTGAAGTACTAACTTGTCATTACTTCCGAGTCCTCCACACGCGGTAGTACCTAGTACGAACGATTTGTCAAACTTGAGAGTGGAAAATGAATAATTAGTTGGTAAGAAAAACTTTTTGGTTCCAGCTGAGACTTGTTCTGTTTAGTTTGAAAAGTAGGTCTTTGTGAAGTTCTTAAGTTTTGTGTAGTACTTTTGGTCATATTGTATGTTTTAAAACGAGGAATAAGACCTGAATAATATCTGAAATTTTGATATATAAATTTAAGTATTGTTAACGTAGTAGTTAACATTTGACCATGATTGCGATATCGGTACCAAATTATTCGAAGAAATAAATTACATTATTCTTTTGTTGACCTAGAATCTGTAACCACAAAGCTGGTCGGTATCATGATTACCATTTCATGCAAATCGTGAGAGCCAATTACTGGAAATGGGATAAAACTCTTGAAGATAAACCACTGTTATTTTTCTTTCACAAACTCCGTTTGATTAGCGATGTTTTTCCATCTTTTGCTAGAAAAATGTAGACTAGAGCAGAGAAAAGTAGAGTATAATAATCTATATTATACACCAACAAAGTTACACAATCTTTACAAAAACTTAAAAATTTTAAGGGTATGTAACGACATCTATACCATCATATACGAACAATAAAATAAGCTTGACGTCACACAAATCCTACATCGCGCTATAAAAGTTCTCCGCGCAATTGGAACATAGACAACAGTCCGACAGCCACCATTGGGCACTTGCCTGACAGACACAACATCCGTTTGGTCGGAGGGTCCCCCCCAGGTCCCCCCCTTTTGAATGGCTGTTGCGGATTTTCACCCTGTTCCGCTACACAACAGCTACAGGAACGACATCTGTACTTTTACGTCACTGCGAACAAAATCGGTACTATTCAAAGGATCCATGCAAAAAGGTCTTGACAATACCATACTAGTTTATGCAACGGTCATATAAAAGGGGTTGTTAAAACACAAGTGTGATAATAGTATCACACGAGTGTTTTAATACCTAGTTATATGCCGTGGCATACACTATTTTATCTTCACTCATACAGATTAAATAAAACAAAATTGGAAAAATTGTTTATTCCAAACTCACAACCACGGATAAAATTGGTATGGCGGGTATTCTCATTGCGTATGACTGCGCAGCGCGCGCATCCATACTCAATGAGCCCATACGCGCCAATAAATTAAAAAGTAAAAGTGCGCTACAATTAAAAAGAAATTTATGATGCAGTTGTTTGAAAACCAAAGGAATTTTACCTATCCACGAAAAAATAGTACGTGTTTATACAATCGTTTTTTAATTCATATTTGGAACATTACGTTGTGAGTGTAGATAAACACATTTACATGACGTCATAAAATCAACAAGTGATGTCAATATCCGAAAGTCGTTATGGACCAACGTGACTAGATTACCGAAGATCCTCGAAGTTTCACGAATGGCCCCGAAATTTCCCGAAAGAGCCTACTAAAGGGAATGTAGGACAAAGTAGTAATAAAACCTTTTGCCTATAAACCTGGACTAGTAAGAAAAGTTTGGCAATAAATGTAGTTACAAGTTCGAACCTATTTTTAGCTTGATGAGTGGGATTTTCTAATTAGAACTTTATGTAAACACAAGTTTGGTCTTGTTTTGGTCGAAGTTTCCGTGTAGGTTAGCAAAGGCTTAGCGGAAAAGAGTTATTTTTGTGTGGGTGGCCAACTGACCTTAATCTGACATTTATCTCTAGTTATTTAAGCGTCTTTTTGACCAAAAGGTAAATTCCAGCTGTGTCCCTTTTTAATTGAAACGTAATGAAGTGAGCTGTGTCGTATTTTGTGTTATATAATAGAATGTTTACGATAAGTCCGGTCACTGTGCCATCCTAGGAAATCATCATCTGGCTAGCTTTTTTCCAACTGTATTGGGGTTAGCTCCTAGTCAAACCAGATTCAGCTGAATACCAGTATTTTACGTGGAGCGGCTGTCTTCCAGACCTCCACAACCCATGAACTGGATAATACAGTACTTCTTATTGTACGTCCATGTCATACTAGGAAATAATATCTTAATTTATTTTTGCTTAAGTATTTACATGGTGTAGATAATGAAAAATGTTATTTCTATCATTTATACGAGTACATACGAATTTAGAACTATTTAGTAACGATTCACTACCAAAAGCACAATCCTAAATTTCTTGAGTCCATACGAAGGTTGTCTACAAAGAGATTACTCTGTGTGATAGACCCTCATTATATCTTGTTTTTTATAAATAATTAGTTCATTCTGTGATAAAATGGTGTATAAAACGGTTTAAATAAATTGAGTTAATGACGTTTGTTCTCTTATTTATTTTTCGCATTCCATTCAAGAAACTGTAAAGTTTTTTATTGCTCTCTTTTTTAAATAACTATATTGATTGGCGCCAAATGCAAACGAAATTAATACGAACCATTATAGGCTATTTTAGCCCCTGAACAACTAAAGCAAGCCACGCATAAACCACAAGCAAAATAACCAAACAAAATTAAATCGTCAAATAACACACTGTTGCGCACTATGATACGTTTCAGTTGACTATAATTGCTAAATAATCAGGGTTTATCTGCTTGTTACATAAACCAGGGTAATTTAAACGAACCTGAGCGGAGGCATCGTTTGTATTACATAATTAGGTATTATTATTGAAAACAAATAACGTCACTGTGAAAGCTTACTGTTAATTCATTCAGTTTTAATGTTTTTCGATTAGTAAGAGATAACTTCTTTAATATATTTATTTATTAACCAACAGTTTATATGTATAAATAAATAACAAAGGCATCAGACCTGTACAGTCCCCAATAATTAATAGATCAACCAACATTCAAAGTTATAAACTTAACAAGACATTTTTAAAATATTTAAATTTGAAATATAGCAACATAATTAGGAAATGTTGGGAAAAAAACAGCCAGGATAAAGTGGGAGTGAGGCCACTAATGCACCCGGAGAGATGGGCGAGGATCGTCACTCACTGGACGCCTGAGGAAGGACGTCGTCGACGAGAACGACCGCGGCGAAGGTGGTGTGACGATCTCATCATGTTTGCGGGGAAAACTTGGCCAGAGATAGTCCAAGACAGAGAGATTTGGAAGGAGATAGGGCAGGCCTGTGCCCAGCAGTGGGACATCAAGAAAGCAAAGAAAAAAAATAGGAAATTAAATTACAAATAAAATAAAACGATTATAGGTACAAAATTTACAAATTGAAATCACTCCTACAATGAGATCAAAATATTAATAAATAATTATGTTTAAAAGAAACAAAATACAGACCTTAAGAAATAATTAGCTAGTAGCTAATAATGTTATCATTTATTTATACCGATTCACGTCTGCTCTGTGACTATTCAATAGTTTTTCTTTATTAACCTTTTTCTTTTTTTATCAGGTAGGTACGTATATAATACTAATTCTGTAAATAAAAAATAATCCTTTTAAACTCATGTACTTCATGCTAAAAATTCAGTCTAGATTTGTATGAGTCTTGGCACTTGAAAACGTGTGGGCTAAAGCAATTTGCATACAATTTGAGCCAAGGCCTCCCAAGAATGGGTTATTTTTGATGTTCCAATTTTGCACTTGTGTAGGATTTTATTAGATAAACGAATTATAGGCTCATATGTATGAGATGAAGCGGCTATAGAAATGTTCACATTGGCTGGTTCTATTTTTAGTATTCTTAAAATAGCTTGACAACTTGGTAGCATTATGATGTTAATTAGGAATCAATTAATCCGTGTTAGTATGTAAGAACATAAATATATTGTTAAAAATGCAACAATTTTATTTATTTACTTACTTTAACTTTGTGTACAATAATCGTACAAGGGCGCACTTATTGCAACAACGCATTCTCTACCAGTCAACCTTTGGGTTAAAAAGACTACACTGTGGTAGATGAACAACAAATAAATAAGATTTAAAATATAATTTTGTTTTCGAAATAATAAACAAATAACATATGAAATACAAATAAAATACATATACTCGTATACTATAATCTGCTAAAATAATAAACTAATAAATATGATGTAACATAATAATATTTTATGGAGTTAATAATTCAATTCCAATTACAAAAATATATATATTTCGGCTGAGGACAGGTGCTATCATCTTTTTCAATATATCTTTGCTAGAATTCGAATAATAAACTGAATGGGTATCGTTTAACATAGTATTTTTTAGATATCAATTCCAGATGGATTTATTTCAGTTTTTTTTTAATGGGAAATCATCAAATGACTCCTCCCACTCTGGGCGGAGTGGAAGGGAGTGTCAGACTCGTACTGACTAAAACCCATCCGTGCTCCTCGTAGTGCTCTTTGCTTTCCAGGGCCGCGGTAACTTTCGAACAAAATCCGCAACCCTGGCAGGATTTATTTCAGTTTTAGAAACTTGTCACTAACGTAGGTGGATCATTGACCTCTATAGCTATGCCAATACGCGACAGCTTTAGCAAAAACTTAGCAACAAAAGGTTCGAACCCTCTAAGAACTTAAAGAAACCTTTTTTTCTTTAACCCTCTTTAGTATTCTATAGAAATACGAAACATACATTATGTTCGCTTAGCTCGTCTTTTGTATTCAAGGCTGCTTTCGCAATGGGAAAGAGGGCGTTTAATGTCTTTTCCTGGGATTTTTCTCATAAGGAGTGGAAAAATGTAGCAGGTCCTTGAACAGGTGGTCTAGAATTATGATAAGGGTGCTTGAATCAGCCCCTGACTATACCAATGCCATCATGATACTGTTGTGAGATACAAAAAAGGACGAATAGTATTATCCTCATTTAACACTCGAATACTCATAAGCTCGTGGCTAAAGAATAACAGCCGCACGGGTAGATCTAAAAGGTTAAGCAGCGCTTGCCGAGGTCGGTCTATGGATGGGTGACCATCCTAACATAACGAGATTCCTCCGTGCCTTAGAATGCACGTTAAGCCGTTGGTCCCGTTTGTCATTTGTAAATCTTTGGCAGTTGTTACGGATTGTCTGAAGCCAGAAAATTGACAGCAGTCTTGCCAAGAAGTACCGTGTTACCATGAGTAAGTTGTGGAGGTCTGGTAGGCAGCCGCTCCGCGTAAAATACTGGTATTCAGCTGAATCCGGTTTGACTGGAAGCCGACCCCGATATAGTTGGGTAAAGGCTAGGCAGATGTTGACTGATGGTTTTGATATTAAGGAGCAGATTTTGCTAATTTAACAAAAAAATGGTTTTGCCATACGTTTTTGCTAAAGTATAAGATTTTTTTATTGTTATAAATATGATTGGACAACAATAAATTGTGGTCCAAGATAAACTTAGTTAGCACAAAAAGTGTAAGAACTTTTATAAGGGTTGCTGAAGTTGTGTTTACAAATTCAAATCTTTTACACCCTTTGAAGGGTAATTCTCTTAATTAAAGGAGCGATCGCATTCGCATAAATGTATGGAAATTGTTACTTTTTAATGCGAACGTTGCTTAAAAAATTTGTAGAATAACCCTTCAGTTGGTCGATTCTGTCAACATCTCACGGTGTACACCTAGGTGGAGAGAAGGACAAGTAAGCTGTCATTCCACCTTATTTGTATGGTTTGACAACTCACCTGTCGTGCAACTCGCCCAAGTGTTCACTTACGGCCACTTTCTATAACATATCTCAATCCCAATCTTGATCCCGATCCTTGTCTGTAACCAATCAACGGCCGAGTTTGTGTCCTTCACCACACAATCCTCACCTTTGATTGGTTACAGACAAGGATCGGGATCAAGATTCGGATTGAGATATATTACAGAAAGCGGCCGTTAGACATGTTTACAGAATCGCACTGTAGGTCTCATTAAATTTCAGTGTTGATTGGGGATTGCAGTCAACAAAAGACGTGTAAGGCAAGAATATTAGTGGGAAGTACAATCCCCGTATACGCTAAAGTGGTTATGGTGATACAATATCTACAGGGAAAACCTAGTGCTGATGAGCTTTAGTGCTTAATGAGGCAAGCTTAAAAATGTAGACCGCTAAGTCAAAAATTGAAAAATTCAAGCACTCTTATCTCCAAGTACGTGTAAGTGTTTTTGTTCTTAATTCATCCAAAAATGGACCCCGAATAAGGCACCTTCGATAAAAGTCTGATAAGAAAATGATATCCCATATTTAAGAGAACAAAGTCTCTTATATCGTATATCTTATATATAACGGCATTGTGTTGGCTTGTATTGTTAGGTCTTAAGTGGAGAATAATATAACTAAACAAAGCTAACTGTAGATAAGTTCCTTTATGAAAAATAGGTATCCTCGTGGAAAAAATGTTTGTTCTAGTAAGGCAGTTTTTCAAGTTGAAAATACAATAGTAATTTTATTTGTAGTAGTAATAAAATTAAAAAATTTGGTCTTGTTCATAATATTGTTAATTTTACATAAATTTCAAACTAGTTATAGGTGTAGGAATGTTTCACTCAAAAACAATATTTTTATTAAAAATAGTGATATTGTATTCTTCCAAAAGAAACGATGGTAAGCGTCAGATAAACTTGTAATAAAGTTCATTGACCTTTCCCTAATATCGCTTTGTAGATACCCGAACAATAAATTATGAACCCTTTTTCATTACTAGAGAACGTAAAGGATCACGATAGAAGTCGAGTCAGGACAGCTTCATAACTTTATTTCTGTTTTTGATAATAAGAAAGTCAATAAATGTGTGCGGGTCAATGACCGTTATTGCACATTTATCTGGTACCTACCATAACACTAAACTTGTGGCTTAAAAAATGCGTAGGACTATCGAAATTTTTTCTTGCACGGCTTGACTTCCGTGGTCTGCTCCTCAGGAACCGTGCAATTGCTGGAATAAAATTGTAGCCTATAACTATCAGCTAAACTGTACCTTTCTATCAGTGAATGATTTTTTGTTATCAAAGTAGGACCTCTAGAGATTTCCTGGAACTTACAAACCTGCCAAGAGTGAGTCAGATTCGCTAGTCCGGTTAAGCAGTTGATATCAAGTGTGTTAACTTGCTAGTGGTCATACCTAAAAAAAAAAAAAAGTGCGCAAAAAGTTCCGAAATGATAATATTTCTTTAACAATGTTACTTTCAAACCATTGACTTCTTAAAGGTTTTCCTGTAAGTGTTAAGAATAAGAAGTGTTATGAGTTAAGAATTATTCATAATATTTTGAAACAGTAATTTGGTAAATAAGAGGGGAAGGGGGGAATAATAAACTCTCATATATTTTCTTAAATAACTTCAATTTTTTTTTTCGATAAAATTGTAAAACAAATATACAGGGTTATTTGTAAAACACGATTATAAACAACTTTTACTAGAGGACCAACTCTGAAATATCAAAAAATAAATCAGCTGTTTCATACAAAATGCAATATTCATCTGATGAAAATGTATGAAACAGTAGTTTTTTTTTTCGATTTTTCAGGGTTAGTCTCATAAAATAAGTTGTATATAATCATGAGTACTTTCACCCACTGAAAGGTTGTTGGTGTTTTACAAATAACCCTGTATTTGAGACCCTCATTATAAGCACTTTTATTTGACATGCCACATGGCACAGCTTGAAAAACTTTTAATGATAAAATAATACTTTATCCCTACTTATTATACCAGTGCAGCTTCTAACGTAATTTAACCACAATCTTCTCTCTTCTCCAACAGATCCCTACGTGAAGATCTGCCTCATCTGCCAGGGCAAGCGTATCAAGAAGAAGAAGACAACTGTCAAGAAGAACACTCTATCACCGGTGTACAACGAGGCGCTGGTGTTCGACCTGCCGGCGGAGAACGTGTATGATATCACGCTGCTCGTCAAAGTTATTGATTATGACAGGTATGGTTTCAAGGAGATTGATATACGTTACTCTGCAGTTAGGGACTTGATATACAAAGCGGACAGGGCGCTGACAAGATGAAATGTATGGCGTCAAAGGAACGAAATATACTTAGCGTAGCGGGCGCGAGGTCAAACTTCATTCATTTTCGTCGCCATGCGCCGCCACGCGCTTGACACGTGCCCTGTGTGCTTTGTATAAATGTCGCAGGCAACTAGGTGAATCAGCCGTTTCATTAAAAGTCTAGCCTTTTCATAGAACAGCGCCGTTTAATCAGCGACATAAGTGACATGGGCAAGTCATTAAATGATATTGATCAAAAGATGTCACTTAGGTCGCTGAAAAATCGGCGCATTTAAATGAATAGGCTAGGCAACCAATTAGACTTCTGATTAAGCTAATTGGCTGCGACATATTTACAAAGCGAACCGGGCGCACGGCGAGCGCGTGAGAAACTTGTTACCCTACCCTAAGAGACTTGATATAACAAGTCTCTTAGGGCGGATTCTACTTGCATGCAAGTTGGTTTACATCGCGGGCTACCGAGCTGCAATGTGATTAATTGCTCGATCGAGCCCCGCAATGTACGGCTTTTCATACAAATTTTGAAGTCCAACCAGGTCTAAAAAGTTGGTTGAGAATATTTTCGAAAAGAGTTCAGGAGAAAAGATAGAGTGATTTTTCACTTTCTATGGAAAACTTAAAATCGCTCTCTCTCTCCCTCTTAACTCTTTTTCGAAAATGTTCTTAACTACCTTTTTAGACCTGTCTGGATGGACTCATCATTATGAACAACTTTTATGATGGGACCAACCTCGAAATCGCGAAAAATAAATCAGCTGTTCAGTACATTTAGTCGAGTTATGCGCACAGAAATGTATGGGGCAGTCGATTTTTTTTTCGCGATTTCAGTTTTCGCAATACTTCTTAAGGGGTTAAGAGGTATTGCGTTTATTCTGTTACTCGTTGTATATTGATTGTCGGTCTAGTTAAAGTCAAAAATTATTTATAGTCTGCACTGCCGAAACTCGGCTACACATGACCTTTTAAACCAGTGAAGTTGCCCAAATTAATCACAAAACAATAATAATAATAATCTCTTTTAATATTTGCCAAACACTACCAAAACACTTACAAATCACAATAACGTAGACTGGATCGTTCTCAAAATAATAAATATTTACAGAAATATTTACTAAATTATTTAGTTGAAAATCTTCAAGTCCACGACCTTTAACTTTATCAAATCTCAATTTAATCTTCTAAGTTAAGAAGCTAATGCCAGTTATATCCTTTTCATTGTCGGTGTGTATCTCTTTAATCTTCAAAATAAAACACCTATCTTTTAGAATTTTGTGCTTTCAATTTTTAAACAGAATTCGCTACAACTTAACTTATAGTCTTGTTGGCATTAGGTCCGTCATGCCAAGTGAATGGCAATGAGCTTGACCTCATAAACTTGGGACTTAAAATTATTTATTTATTTTTAGTCTATTCCGTCCAAGTGTAGGGCAAAGGCCTCCCTTTTTTCCTTCCATTCTTCCCGGCTACGGACTAGTGTTGACCAATCCTGTCGATAGGCGTCAAGCTCGTCCCGCCATCTTCGCCTGAGTCTGCCGCGAGGCCGCCGGATATTTTTTGGGGCCCACATTGGTACTTAGATTCCACTATGATTAAGCGAGGAGACTCATTGACTCGCTTTCGGACACTTGACAGATCTTTAGGCTTTTTTGACACGTACCAAAACCACACCACACCGTCGTAGTGTCACTGCGAGTTCTTGCGGTAGCGTTGTGGTACCTACAAAATGTTGATGTGTTTGCGATGTGGCCGGCCGCTAGTTCGCGGTGTCGCTGGTGATTGTGTTGTGGTTGCGATGTGGTCGGTATCACCCACGCGGTCGATAATGGCGGCAAAATATGGTCCGTGTGAATTTAACTATTTTAATTTTCATACACATTAGAGCCCGCGCACGTGTTGTGAATGACAATGAAAGCTTGTCTAATTGACTTTTTCGTACTCAAGAAATGAGTAAACAATTATGCATAAACTTCAATTTAAGACAAACTCCGATGGAGTTGAAGTTCGAGTTGAGTTGGAGTTTGCGTTTTGGAATATGGGTCTGTGTGATGACAATGCACTTCAAATACCTCATGGTACTCCAAAGATCCAGAGGCGGTGACCACATTCCATTAGTCTGATAGATAGCTTGCCTAAAATCAACAATATCCTTTGAACTGCCCGACAGCGCACTATCAACAAAGTGTACTAAATCAATATTCAGCCATCTCCGATATTCAGCTTGTTGAACCAGTACATAGGTACAACAATTATGTCTACATATTGGAACGTAGGCGAATTTGGTGTCTAAGCTCAAAAGCAGAATATTGTGGGTCTCACAGGATTTTGATCAGGCTTATCGAAGCTTCCTTCTAGCTTTTAGCCATCCTAATTGATTATTTTGTCAAACCCCGTTCGGTCCAATCAGCATATCGAAGGCTTTCAGGAAAGCCTTTAGAAAATTCGACCGAATTTCTACATTCCGGACTGTGAAGCTAATTTGAAATGTGCAGAGTATTTTGGGATTAAACTCTGATTTTGGACCAAAATCTCAAGATTGAATTTTTTTTTTCAGCTCAAGATTATATTCATTTTATTGTCAGGTAACTGAAGTCCATAGATTGTCAACTGTCAACGCATCAGACACACTATTAAAACAATGGCGTCATAGCTAAATTAGGTGTCGCGACAGCCAGAGATAAAATACACAAAATTATCTTAAACAATAATAAACTAATACAAATTAATAACCTTACTAATTATAGTAATTATACACGTTACATTGTCCGCATCGTGTATCGTGTAACCGTCCTCGGAAACGTCGGAATACTCGTACAACACCTTTCGGAAAAAAGTCCTCCTTTATGAAGGTCTACAGATGGTGGGTTTATATAAGGTTGGAATATGTATACTTAGTAGATGGGTACTCAAGTGATTTGTCAGTTATCGTTTATAGAAATTATTTGATTAGAAATTGGTTCAGAAATTAGATTGGTACTTGACATTTGAGGAACAGAACTTTGCCACTTAATATCTAAGATGGTTATATTTGTTGATAAGAAGAAATAATTCAATTTATTACTATGTTTCTTTTTAAATAGTTGTTTTATTTCTAAATTAATATTGAATGTTGCAAGCGCATTCATCTGTTTTAAACATATTTGAAAATGAGTTTGCTTGATATGCTTACATGCCCAAATCACCGAGCCGATTTTGTAATTTTTTAACGGAGACAGTTAGGACGCTGGAGACGGTTATGGCTACTTTAACGCGTGCGAAGCCGCGGGCATAATCTAATTAGGTTATTGAAAACAAAATCTTTAGCTAGCAGTAGTAAAATTAAATGTATTTGTCAACAGGATTGGCCCAAACGAGCTGATTGGCTGCTCAGCAATCGGATCTACCCTGATCGGCATTGGCCGCGACCATTGGCTGCAAATGTTGGATAACCCTCGCAAGCCGGTGGCCCAGTGGTACCCCCTGAACAAGAGCCCACCGGCCAATATCACGATACCCAGCAATGATGCACAGAACTCTGGACTTAGCTGCTTGAATGGAAGGTGAGTTCGTATAAACGCCAATTTAATTGAAGGTTTGAACCTTTAAGCCCGTTTGCACAAAGCAGTTTTCATTTTTGAACTGGAGTTAGTTACAAAAATTGTTAACACAATAACTAACAAAGATGTGCAAACAGGCTTAGGCTGAAAGTCTAAGGCTATTTTATGTTTTCCACTTCATCATTAATATCGTGCTGTTCTTATCCTCATTTATTCAAGGGCATCTTTATCATTTTTTTACAAATATTTCTATCAGGTGTAATTTTGTACAAGAAAAACTAAAAATCGAAATTTGTACGGTTATAAAAAGAACCGCAATGCCAACTATCCGGCCAGCAGCAAACTACTAATGAAATCCTGCATCGCAGCGAGTTTTCCGTGCAATTTGTAAATGTACAACAGTCCAAATATCAACTATCGGGCAATTGCCCACCAGACACAACAACCGTCTGGTCGGAGGATCCTGCCTTTTGGCGGGACTTTACACTCTGTACCGTATACTTTCATATCAGTATTTTTTTTTAAGGAATTTAATTAAAATAAAATGAAATCAACTGACTTATGAATATGATGAATATTAGGTAGCCTAGAAATCAATAACGGCCATAGAGTGAACTAAAATGCCCTTATTTTTCCATGAAATGATTTTCACCGATCATAATTATAAATATGCACTGGTATTCAACTGAATCCGGTTTGACTGGGCGCCGACGCCAATAAAGTTGGGAAAAAGGCTAGGCAGATGATATAAAATATACACTGATTAAGTTTCCATCTATGTTTAGTGTGATCAACATTTCTAGGAATTATTTCGATGGAGCCATATCAACGCAAACAAATTACATGCACAAATATTGAAACTACGATCAAACGTCTGTATGCAATACAAATATTTGTGATGTCCTGCTGCGTCAATGCTATCGGCTCACTTTGTATGTACCGACTATGTATGTACAAACTCTATGTCGTGCACAAAATTATAACGCTATAAGTGTATTACGCTGCCAGGGTTGCGGATTTTGTTTAAAATTGTCACCGCAGCCCTGGAACGAAAAACTCATATGGAGGAACAGGGATGGGTTTTAGTCAGTCAGAGTCTGACACTCCCTTCCGCTCCACCTAGAGCGGAAGAAGTCATTTGATGATTTCCCATCCATAAAAAAAAGTGTACTACGAAGCTCAATACGAATTACTCTTGATTGATTAATGTAATATTAATGAATTCTAAAGGAGGATGGCGAGGTTGCATGTACAATGGGACCCACTGTTAGGAGTATCGTACAGTATTGAAACTTATAACTAGTTGTAGAACTATATAAAACTAGCAAAAAAGCAAATGGGCAGTAAGTCGTAGAGGCTGGGAGAAAAAAGATATGCAATGTAAAAGATTATAACCTAAAACGAATCTAATAGTGCTTATTTAGTAATACAATATCTTTTTTATGTCTTATGTAGTTTCAAAAAGGCGATCAAACAGAATAGAAATATTTTCCAACACTACCATCGTGTTTCTGCATCTCTCTTGCCAACTATAGGTACCTACCTACTCAAAATAAAAAATACGTCTGGGAGCTAGGAACTATAGTGACTTGGTCAAAACGAGATATGAAATGAATACTGTTAGCATAGACTAGACTGATATTAGGATGAATCTATAATGATTATTGGCAAAAAACTAAGCTGAAAGAAGCGCAAATAAACTACATAATCTGCTAGAGCAGATTATGTAGTTTTAAGGCTCCCATAGGCGCGATGTGTCTAGTTGCAAAGTCAGGTCGCACATTTTGCCAGTTACATGATTGAATGATAAAAGGGGGGTGAGCCAACTGTCACGAACCGAGCACATAATATTCAGACTACGGGATGATACTGAGAATTTCACCTTGCCTGTCTTGGCAATCGTGCGTGTTCGGCAGGTATAGGAATAAATATCTAGCCATCCTACATAAATCACAAACATAGATCTCCCTGAACTCCCTTCATGAAAAGCAATTTAGCAAAGACGCGATTTTATAGAATAGATTTTTAAACAAGAGGTTTGTTGAGTAAAACAATACGTATTTAAAAAATCTTTTATTTCGTTTGTGATTATAAAATACAGGTTGTGATAAAAATAGGATAAGGGCAGAAGGATGATGATTATAATAAAGACTGATACAGTAATTGTATATTCGTTCTATATTATTACTGTTCCTTCCTAGATAAGCTTTAATGCAATTTATCTGATTAAAAGATTATCTAAGAACGAAGCTGGTGCAGCAACATAGCTTTGGTGTCTGGCATAACCCATGTACCACAATATGCTCATTATATGAGAGCAACAGCCTACTGTCCGTGTCCCTACGGGACAATGGCAATAATATCCTAATATGGCACTTCGCCCCTCCAGCCTTCTATCAACTGCAATGTATGTAAAATAGGACTTACTTGCTATATGCCTAGATTTAATTCTGCCGCGTATAATAAATGGTTGGCTGTTATTAAATATCCCTTCTAGAGGTGTGTTATCTCGGCAAACTTCTAAAGCATACAATCCGTGGGCTCTAAGGTGCTCCCCGACATATGATTTTGCTTGCTTTATTTGGTATGTACCCAGAGCGATTAGTTCTAGGTCATCTGTTGTCAATTCAGGGAATTCTATATTTGAATGTCTAACATTTTGGAACAAAGTATGTCTCATATTTAAATTATTGTGTTGAACAATTTGAGCGAGTTCATTGTTATCAAATATTTTTTCTTGTATTATCTGAATGACCTCATGGACATTTGTTCGTTCCCTGAATTGAACAGCAAAATGGTTCAATAAGGCAGCAGCAATTGAAAAATCTTGCATAATATGAGGGCACCTTTTATTTAAATAATCTGCACGGAATATTTTAAAATCCCTACTGAACCTTCCATTGACAGCTTCAACCACCCATCTATTCATCGTCACACATCTCGAGATATTGGCTTGGAGAGTCGAAAGTTGCCTTTCCCCTGTCGAAATTGTTTCGGGCATATGTACCAAGAAACCTTTGGCTGCCATGTTGTCTGCACAGTCTCTAAACCCACGGTCTAAAATAAAAACATCATCTTCCCTAAACAAATCCGTAAAGGCACCTTGCTCTGATATAAGATCATTCATGATTGAAGCATCATTTTTGGTGGCTGGATACGGACCCAATGCCTCAATGATGTAACCATCGCAGCAAACTATAAGAAATGGTTTAACCAAATTATAATATTTGTGAAGGGAATAAGTTTCTTTTTGAAATAAGTAGTTACTACTCTTTTGAGTGCTTAAATAAGTGCCATCAGCAATGGCGATTAAACGTTTTTCTTCGGTGGGCGCTTCAGGATTGCCAAAAAGATGATCAGCAAGCAAAGAATTCCTGGCAACAAATTCTTCCCTGGGCTTGTGTGCCCATCCCAAATGTCTAGGCACATAGTCCTGGCAAAGAATTTCTCGTGCCTGCTGCATATATTCTTCCAGAGTTCGTCTGGGTATTTGAAATAATGCTGAGATTCTTTCATCACTATCTCCAGTCCGCATTTTACACAGAAATGCACTAAAGCCGCTTTTTATTTTATGGCTGTTTAACCGCGGTACTTCTATTAATATTTCATTAAATTCATCTTTTGTTCGTCCAAACCAGTACTTAAAAAGATGGTCATCCATATTTTCAGGATTCAGAAAATCCAATTTTGAATCATCTGCTAGTAAATACACAATTTCTTCTATATGTACAGCACTAAATGTTGATATAGCATTTTCACTAGCATACAATTCATGAAATAAGTTGGCACCTAAGTGAAAATTGCAAATTCTGGCATTTCTGGGTATGTAGAAATTAACATCCTTAATAATCTGTTTTCTCAGTCCATCAGGCACACGTCGTTTTTCACTGTCATTACACTCCAAAAACAAGCAACGACGTGCTGTATCAGCTGCTCTTCTTAATGTAGGCAACTCAATTTGTTCAGCAGATGTTACCTGCAATGAAGGTCTGGAGATTGAAGGACCAACCTCTTCAATTTCAGGTGTGTCAGCTGCTTGTGTTGTTGGCAATATTTGTTCGGCAGATGTTTCATCCAATGGATGTCCAGATGTCGACGGAATAACCTCTACAACTTGCTCCATCTGTTGCGGAGATATAGGCTGTGCACTACCTCCTACACTAGATGTGGAAGGTGCAACAGGGGCAGAACTTCTGTGAGAGCTATCAATTACTCTCTGTGCACGTAAATAGCAAGGCACACATATTTCATCAGTGTTGGTTAACTGAAACAATAAAAGGAAAAGTTTTAAAAAACAGTCACAAAAATAATAAAAATACAGATCGACTGAGCATGCACGTCATTATTACTTAGTCATTGTTTTTTTTATTACAAACCTGGCGGGGTCTTATCCATTCCGACACAACATTTCCTATTTGGACTTCTCTTTCAGACATCTCTGGTCTGAGGACCAGTGTGCTGCTGATTCTCAAAATAGATCTTCCACATCCGGCACACACATTACGATGGCCAAGTTGCTGTCGGGTGTTATGTGCAGGATCTTCATTTGAGTTATGATTTATCAACTCCCAACAGGAATGACAAAGTCGTCTCCAGTCGTCTAAAAATAATTATGACCATGGTTTTAGAGTTATCACAGTTAATGTATAATCATGCCAGTGGTTCAAAATCAAGAATGTGACCACTTCTTATCATCCTGTGGGTGACGGTTATATTTTTAAGTTCCATGTAATAGAGTGCGAGTCTTGCAATCAAACGGAAACAAAACCACGCCACGGGATGCTACTGAAGTAAATGAGCTTAAGTACCAGTTTATTTATAGGTATTACAATACTTACATCACGCGGATAAACCCATCTCTGAACTCTCTCGACTACCTGAGCACTTTCGTCGGACAAACGATGTCTCCGTAATCGGGCAATGCGCAATTGACAATTCACACAACGCATTTTAACGGGTAACTAAGTCCAAACCACTTGCAAATCGGAATCCAAAGGTAAAAGCTGTTGTCTAAGTCGGTATGTTGAATAGTCAGTCCAAAGGTAAAGCCAAGTCGTCAAGAATCCACAAAATCGCATGGAAAATAATAGATATCCCACGTTAGCCGTTGAAAACAAACAATGGAATAACCACTAATTGTTTTGACACTGACAGCCAACTCCAATTGACAGCATAACGTTCCTAAGTTATCACAAATAATCGTAATAATTATAATATTGTACATTTTTTGTATAAAAATGTAAATGCATTTTTAATATTAACCTTTGTATGTTTTCTCATATTTTGTAAGTTTTGTTTAAAAAAAAATTGACAAGCGTAAACAAGTGTAAGAACGTAAATCATGTAGGTAATGAAAGAGTAGGTTGGAATGTAATATAAAACACGGTGCGTTCAATAACTGCAAGATGACTTATTTTTATGTAAATAAAAATCTTTTCTAACTTTTAATTCCCATCACCTAGTGACTCAATATTTTTTATATAATCCTCTTACAAACTCTTAATTATAGTAAATATAAACTTGCAAGTGAATGACACTTAGTTAATTTATAAATCATGTGGGTCCAACCTCGCCATACTCCTTTAAAAAAAAGTAAACAAAAAAATGAATTCAGGTGATACAGGATTGAGGATGATGATGATGAAATAAAGTCGGACTTTATTTCGTCATCACCATCATCCTCAATCATTTTAAGCAAAGTAATAAAATTTATTATTCGATTTCCGTAGAAAAGATATGAGAGAAAGAGCATTGAACGCTTTTGCCATGCTAAAATGAGACAGCTATATTTAGATGTAGTACATTCTCGTAGCAAATGTTACAAGTGCTACGAAGCTCTACGCGTAAAAGTTTGTAGCCTAGCTCGTAGCGAATACCTACGAAAGTTCGTGTTATGTATTTTTTCTTACGTCAAATGAAAATTACGAATAATATACGGTTCAAGTTGGACGTGAGTGTCGAAAGAAAACCTTAAAATATTTATTTATTTAAACTTTATGTACAATAGTGGTACATGGGCGGACTTAATGCAACAAGGCTTTGGGTTAAAAAGACTACACTGTGGTAGGTGTACAATAAATAAATAAGATTTAACAATTAGAGTTTTCAAGAAAAAAAATATCGTACCTTTTCAAAATAAATTTAGGTTAAATTAGAATATATTGGTTCTTGTACTTTCAACGTTAGTTTGTTAAATGTACAAAATATTTTGCTACAAAAAATATCATGAACCCTAAACCAAGACTAGAAAATAAATTAAGTCCTGCCTCATAAATATCCTTTGTAAGCATATCTTTTAGTCCAAAAGAACATGATCCCTTACGTTTATTGTCAACGTAAAAGGAATGTCTTGTTTACAAAGAAAACAGGAATATAAAAGATAGATTTTGAAATTAAAAAGACATATTATTTGTAATTTTGATGAAGAATTTTTATTCGTGTAGAAATTTTGTTTCGTAGGACCATTTTCTGAGTTTTGTAAGCCTTTTATTTGAGACATTATTGTAAATACATAGGCTTGTTTGTATAATTACTGGTTATAGAAATAACCACTGAAAAACTTAAAGTACTCATATTTTATTATCAGTTTAAAACAAGCCACTGTTAGGCAGAGAACCAATTATCTTACTTCTCTGCTATTCATCATCTGCCTTGCCTTTTCCCAACTATATTAAGCTCGGCTCCCAGTCAACCTGGATTCAGCTGAATACCAGTATTTTACATAAAGCGTCTGCCTACCAGACCTCCATAACCCATTAATTAGGTAACACGGTTATACTTCTTGGCAAGACTGGTGTCACATTTTCTGGCTTCTAACAATACGTA
Source organism: Melanchra persicariae (assembly GCA_947386135.1). NCBI lineage: Eukaryota > Metazoa > Arthropoda > Insecta > Lepidoptera > Noctuidae > Melanchra > Melanchra persicariae. Next base: position 7,296,840 of record OX376652.1, on the reverse strand, counting down.
ACGACTGCCAAAGATCTCCAAATGACAGCCGGGACCAACGGTTTAACGTGTTTTCCGAGGCACAAAGGAGTTTCAGTATGTTAAGATGGTCACCCATCCACAGACCAACCTCGGCAAGCGTTACTTAACCTTGAAGCGGCCTGTGTGGCTGCTATAATTCAGCCATGAGCTCCTTTATTACTTCTCCGCTATTCATTTATGAATCATTTCGTTGCCCAAGACAGTTGAATCGTCTCTCCGGGACTCGTTGAGCTTCATTCACGAAGCATTATTCCGGTGGTCGTCATGATGATGTTGTTGCGTCTGATGATTCTGACTCTCAAGAGTTGCTGTAGCTCGGAATGATGTGACGAGCTTGCATAGGCCTCTTCTATCACATGCTATTTATATCGATTGTCGGCGTTCCGTATGGTGTCGGAGGTAAAAGAATAGCACCATCGCATCACTTCCCGTGGGTGTCGTAAGAAGCGACTAAGGGACTCACCAGAGAACGGGCAGCAGCATTCTCTGTAGGTACATTGCTACAGCTACACTGCGATCGCCAATCCGCCTGCCAATCGTGGCGATTATGGCAAACTTACCTCCATTTGGGGGAGGCCTATGGCCAGCAGTGGACGTCTTTCGGCTGATATGATGATGATGATGGTGTCGGTAACGCTCATCCAGCCACGATCGAAAATGATTATTACAGAATTACGCGTTATTATTTATGCAGGTAATCCGTATTCGCTAATATCAAAAGATAGTGATCATAACAAGTAATCAATATTACTGGTAATAAATATTAAGCCACAAGACAGGCTTAACTTAAAGGATCTTGGAAGCTTTGTGTAACGACTTGATCCGCACAGTTCACTACACAATCAATGTTTATGTCCAGTGCAGCCATTAATAACGATTCCAACTAATCTTCAAAGTCTCTGCAGTCATTGACACCTAGCTTATTGCTTTCAGCTCCATAAACAAATTCATTGTTCCCTCAGAATTGTTCACAAAACATTTCATAATTTTACGCAAAGTAAATTTTCTAAGCTATTTAAAATGTTTCAAACACTTTATAATTCGACTTTTGTGCTAAATTTTATTCCTTTTACAGATGAAGAGATGGAGGATTAAGGACTGAAGAAATTAACATCTAATAAAATGGCGTCTGCTATTACGATGTAGACAGGTTATCTCGCGATGCCAAATCGTTTATAGTAAGTAAATGAGATTATAAGATACGGTTGTATGTCCATTTACCGTAGAGAAATGAATCAGCATCAATGTTACGTGATATTGAAACGTAGAGAAAGAATTAGAATAGAAATCTGTTGATGTAGAAGAAAATGAATTTATCCAATAGAAGTTCTAATTGTTTATAGATGGAGTATAATTTAGTAGCAAGTAGTTTGGATAATCCAATGTACTCTCATATCATTGTCATACATTTCCTACGTCTACGAGTATATACTTTACTGACCCTGTATTTTATCAAGGTTATATACAATGTTAATTCTATTTACACCTTGGAATACGCACACTTCAAATTCAAGACTTATTCACATCATGTACATATTATATACTTATTAATGTTGTATAGTTGTTGTCTTTTACGATAAACGTGTTTAAACCTGTCGTCTTAACAATTTGATACGTTAATGTGGATTCTAATACAAGTACTGCAAGAGTTACGATTTGTTGAAAACGGATGAATGTTACAAACATTCCTTAGTCGGACAATAATGTAGTTGGAAAAATAAATATTTATGTATGCGAAATACTAAAAAATATAATTTCACAGAAGGCACAAGATCTATAATATATAATTTGTTATATATGTTACATGAAATTGTAAGATGAAAATGAAGCTTTAAATCGTGTTAAAATTAAAATATATCTAAAATATATCAATGTATTTAAAGTATATATTATATTAATAAGTTTAAAATTACATATTATAAATGTTTATTAAATAATAAACAATGGAGATTGATAAATAGAGCTGTCATTATGCATTTAACGCGCGAAGCAGAATATCGTTTACAGAGCGGCTCAACCGTTCGGAGATTATTTCAAAATTGACATATTTATTACAGTGCACCCTTTGTACGACGCGTGAATTTTAAATTGAACGGAGATTATTGTAAAAGTTATTTATTTCAATTCGGATAATCCTTTTTCAATCGAATATAGCTTAAATGAACTTTGATATCTTCAATTAAATTAAATTGCTATTTTATGAAAATTATTTGTTCTGAAAAATATTTATGGATGTATACCCTATATATCTAGTACTAAGATAAATATTAAGATTAGATACCCTCTCTACGCCTGCTTAAATTCTACTGTTGTTGTATTGTGTCACTCAAAGTTCCAGATTTCCTAAACGATGATATTTTTCTGACAAGTTTCCAAGATAAAAGGTTCAGCCAGTAACTGGATGACGAGCGAATTCAGAATGAAATTATTTGTTAAGGAAGTGATATTAAAGCTGCGGTTACGAATCTTCATGTCGTGGCTCCAAGTATATATTATAAAGATTTAATTTAGATATAAACATATCTATGTTATGTAAAGCGTATATTGATTGAGGAGAAAACATTTCCTTGGGGAGAAAAGTTGTATTTTAATGTGAGGTTTTCCTCGAAATATAATTTTCTTGAAATGAATTTGATGGTACGTACAGACGGATATCCCTAGGGGTATTTTACGTTTAGCTTTCGTGTTCCGGCAGCTTCGTTGTCGCGGCGCGTTTTTCTCAAACCTCCCTTTTTCACTTTACAACGGAGGGTGAAAATATCCTTTGTAGTCCAAGCCAGATGCATTTCTTTAGCTTCAGTACACACTAGTAAATGTCTTATGTCTGGCAGTCTGTATTTACGATCAACTAAGTCAGTGAACTTTCAACATAAAATACTCTAAGAGAAAATCTGTATGATATTAAATATTTTTCTTTTAAAAATTGAATAGCAAAGATAATGGAAATGACAGTACAAGAGACGGTTGAATGAGAGGTAATATTTTTGTATGAGATTAGGATACTTGTCGTAAATGTTGCTAAATCTTTATACTGTAAAACTGTATAGATGTAAGTGAATGTAAGTACTTATACTGATTTATGAAATAAAATGTTGACATTTTTAATATTGGTTTTTCTTTTTTTTCTGATTGCGTCCTGAAAATGTATGATCAATTTTAGGTGAGCAATATTTCTGATGCTAAATTTGCAACAAAAAGATAAGAAGTCTATTATTTATGTAACAGTTAAACAGGGTCTCAAGTCTGCTATTACAATAGTGTCAGAATGGTCTATCATTGATTTCATAAATGTTGATTTTGACAAGTTTGGTAATCTACTAATAGACAAGCGTCATTATGACTTTCCAATGGTCAACCACTGACACTCCATTGAAAGAAATGTCATAGAATGGTAATCTCGTAATGACAAATGAATGACAGACGTATGCGGTAATCTGCTAACATTTTGACAGTTCCTTCCGTTACGTTATTGTGTAGTCATTGCGTTTCAAAGACATTGAATATTTATAACCACGATTCTATTACGAGACCATTGACCGACCAATGATCGACCATTATGAATTTAGCAGATTACGAACTTATAGCAAAATGACAATAGGATCGTGTTGGAGTGACGAATTTATAAAAATAGCAGACTTGGGGCCCTGGAGTGGCGACCGCCGGAAGAAGACGCAGCGTTGGAAGACCTCCCACAAAGTGGACCGATCACCTGGTGAGTGTCGCGGGTAGCCGATGTATGTGAGACGGGACCGGTTGTTGTGACAACACTTGGAGGAGGCCTATGTCCAGCAGTGGATGTCTGTCGGCTGATACAATGATGATGATGCTGAGTAGAAACTATTTGCAATACATTTCTTGCTAGATGTAGAAGCTGAGCCAGATAGCTTCTTGTTTACTTTTTTACCTGATTGTAACTTGAGTTACATATTTGAGGAGCTCGTGGCGTAATGGTAACAGCAGCACTGGGGGTCGATTCTGCTATTGCTATCGTGTCTCAATGACCGGTCAATGATCGATTTTTGACGTATAACGTCAAACTTTTGACACATTTCCCATACAAAAACTGTCAAAGTTGTTAAATATTCGATCACTGACCGGTCATTGAGACACGATTGCAATAGCAGAATCGAGCCCCAGGTGGATCTCGGTTGCAGAATCCGTGCGAAAGATTCACCGCGGCCTTGGGACGCAAAGGGCATTAGGAGGAACACGGATGGGTTTTGTCATCATTCCTACAATCTTTTAGTAGTTCTTTACATCAAAGAAACCTAATATGAATACTATTCAGAATCACCCCAGCAGCAAGTCTTATAAATCTAGCCCCAGCGGCCCTACCATGACGTGTTAAAGCGTGAGTCGTTCGAGCGAGAAGGAGGGATGGAGCTATACACCCTATATAGCTCCATCCCTCCTTCTCGCTCGAACGACTCACGCTTTAACACGTCATGGTAGGGCCGCAGGTCTCTGAAGCAATACCTGTCACATTGACAAACGACAGCTCACGACGGAGTCGACAAACATATTGAATTTAAATTGAATCCCGATTGGACTCATGCGAAGGTGATATTGTTGCTACGGCATTACATTTGAAGACTTTTAAAGGTTTCGTAGGCAAATGGCTCAAATGAAACCCTTTATAACCGATAAAATAGGACAAAGTTCTATATTCGTCTGAATAATAATATCTATTATATAATAATATCTTGGGACAACCAACACACCGCCATCTGATCCCAGACTAGGCAGAGCCTGTACTATGGTAACCAGACAACTGATAAACATACTTATATATTTCTAAATACATACATATTATAGATAAATTACACACCCAGATACAGAACAAATAATCGTACTCATCGCACAAAGATTTGTCCTGTGTGGGAATCGAACCCACGACCTCCGTCCTAGCAGTCAGGGTCAATAACCACTAGACCAACAGGCCACCACAGGAATGTATCTTTTATTTGTCCTATCCTCTCTGTTCGTCTGTTTGATTGTACAAGTGTGCTGGATTGGACGGTTGAAAGGCTACAAGATACTGTCAGTGTGAAGATGATGCTGCCACGTTGGAAGTACTTGAAAATACTATTTCTACTATCGGTCTCGTTCGATTCAGCCCGTCCCTAGCTGTCGTCCGTACCCCACGAGACGACGGGTGCCCTTAATACGTAGTCGCTAATTTTAATACAAGATTTAAATTTCGTTTCATTCAGTTCTTAATATATTGGGAGGTATTTTATTACAACATTTTAAACAGTACCCAATGAAAGATCTACTTTAGCTTAACTTTAATTTTGTAAGACGGATAATGTAATATAATATAAATTGTCATGTTTGTGTACGATAGCGCAATAAATGAATATTGTATGTAACCACATAAATGATAGTTCTTTTATACTGATAAATAAAGCAATTCGCGCGAAATTATTCTCTAACTATTTCAAAATATTCAAACATGCATAACGTGAATGTTCAAGTTTTCACTTCTGCCCGCACTCCCGCAGTGCAAGCAGTTGTTCTTTTTTTTACTATTGATCGTCATGCGTTTATCACTACCTCACCTGATGGTAAGCAATGATGTGTTCGAAGATGAAGCACGCTTGCCTAGAAGTAACCTATTTGAATATATATACTTAATTTTTCCAATAATACGGTCCCATACGATAGTTTAGACCTTTGGGTGGACGAAGCCGCTGAATGAGACAGTCTCCTAAAGTAATTCTGTCACGTTTCTATTTGCAATCAGCTCATACGCAATTTTCATTACATTGCGGGCTAGCCAGGTATAATGAGATCAATCGCTCGACCGTGACCGGCAATGTAATTAAACTTGCATACGAGTTGCTTGCAGGTAGAAACGCGGCCATAAGAGAATAGAAGAAACAATTCGAGGCAATGTTAAGGATAATATTATTCCGTTTAATATAACTTTTTTAACGTCTCTTTTACTCTTCATCCAAGGACAAGATTCAAGGTCCAATAACGGTAATTATAAGATTTCATTTTTACTTAACAAAAGAAAGGCAATCAGATATCTGCAGACCTTACAATTGCCGCCTGTTTTTCTTGAAAATACGCAGTAATCACACGGAACATTATTTGCAAAAATATCGTAATAATCATCAACCAACCTGAAAATCGAACCCGGAACCTAGGCTTGATTTTTAAAGCCTAGTAGTAGGCACATAAGCTGTTGCGGAATTTGTTTCAAAAGAGTTACCGCGGCCCTGGAACGCAAAGGGCATGAGGAACACGGATGGGTTTTAGTCAGTAAGAGTCTGATACTCCCTTCCGCTCCTGAAGAAGTCATTCGATGACTTCCCATCCATAAAAAAGGCACATAAGTTCCCAAAAATAATAGCTGACCTTCTCGAGAGCGAAACCGTTGCGCGTTGGTAGAAGCTAGAATATAACATAAAACTGATTTCCGAGTATTTGTTTGAACTTGAAAAGCTCTCAGATTCCTAAAAGCTCGATTGTAAGAGGAAACTGTTTGAAAGGCCAGCCACTCATTAAGGAGGTCACACATATTGACGATACTTTAATATTTTATATGAAGATAAAATATTATAATTATTAATTATTAACTGAATCTGTTAAGATGTGATAATGTATAAAGTGTTTTCGTTACTTCGCTAATATTTCGGTTCAGAGACTAACGTGTTACTTTTCAAGTTTATTGAGATAATTATATATATTAGTTTTCGTAACACAATATTATTTTATTATAAAATACTTAACTAACTTTATACACTAATAATAAAAAAATACTAACTAAGTTAACCCTCAAATATGGTGTCAAAAAATTCATACGCATCGCTGTCGACTGGAAGTGTGCCCAAAAGACTGGCGGCATTGCTACTTTGTATGGCTTAACCTTTGTCCAAGGTAAAAGCCAGCTCTTGGGTCACGCGAAGTGTCAACTAAGCGTCTTGAGAGATCTTAAAACAAGTTATGAGCACTCCACTTTTAAGAAGTTAAAAATAGTAATCAAATTAATATTCTTTATCCTGATATTGTTTATTTAATATGAAACCTATTACCTACTAAGAATAACATTTTATGTAGTGACAGTTTCTAAACAGTTGGAAACAAGCATACACCATGCATGCAGCATGTAAGTAAGCTTATAGCATGCAAGCCAGGAAGCAACATGCAGCGTGCAAGCAAGCATGCAGCATGCAAGGCAGCATGCAAGGCAGTCCCACGCGAGCTTATATTATAAATATGTTACGACTAAAGGTGGGTGTGAACATAAACTTATAATTAGACGGCTAACCTTAGGTTTATCCGGCTACAACTAGTTCTAACCCAACCTTTAAAGTTCCTGTTTCTGTGTGGTTTAAAAAAAAATAAGTCGTGTCGGGGTACCCAATGACCGGCTATGCTTAGGTTTATGTTGACACCCACCTTTAGCCGTAACACATATATCAATCGCAGCTTAGGTTTGCTGGCCGGCCACGCTGGCCAGCCTAAGCCGTGGCAGCGTGCGTCAAAATCACCTGCTCCTCAGCTCACGGGCTGCCTCGCCCCTTCACGCCTCCACGCCACGCCACGCGGGCTTTATTTCACTCTAGGGTAGGGCAGACAAGATTCACTAACTTTTGTAGCAAAACATAATATCTATTTTTACATTTTCGTTGAAATAAAATACCATGGAAAAATACACCGAACAAACAATATTCGTTCACAAATTATTTTACTGTTTCATAAGTTTGTTAAATAAAATATGTGATTATAAAATTCATTGAATTGTTTTTATGTAAAATATGTTTAATTCAAGAAAATAGTAGTTGAAACAATAATATTCGAAATGCCTATTATATGAAAGATTTTCTGGGAAACGAAATTCTATGAAATTTCTGTCTGCGAAACATGGGGACACCAAAATTAATTTATCTTAGAAATATACAATTGGAATGTATCTTCATTGTGTGTACTTTAATATATATTTTTTGAAGTTCACTGCAAGTCAGCAAAGATCCAGTTTGTTTTAGATTTCTAGTCTGAAATACCAACTGAAAGACAATAAGAATATTATGTATGTCTGTGTTTGTTACCTCTTCGCTTCTTAATAGCTGATGAAACTTCGCACTCAGACCGACCTTTGATACCATGGGAACATTAAGAGGATGTTTTTTTCTAAAAGCAGAATAAAATAAATATTTAAGTGGGGCTCTTATTATGTTTTTCACGTCAAACGTGATTTTTTGCCGTTTTTATAGAGTCCGACTCGTACTTGGCCGGTTTTTTTATTTTAATTTATTGGATTGATTTTAATACATTAGTATTAACCATTTTATTTAATGTTAAATAGTCTGATTTAATTGTCTGTTTTAATGAATCTTATGAATGGGTGTAAATTACCTAATTAAACGAATTTATTAGGTATTATTATTTATACCGCGATGGCTGGTTCGAGGTGGCGCAAGAAAAGAGTGTCTCGAAGGATATGGGGGAGGCCTTTAACCAGCAGTGGGACACAATAGGCTATTAAAAACTTATGTATAAAACACCAGTATTTAGTTTTCTCATTAGTCATTATAGACTGGAAGTCGAATCCAACATAGTTGGGAAAAGGCTAGATAGATGTAGATTCTCGACAGTTGATAGATTTTTAGAGTTACAAGAGTCTCTTATAAGATCACTCGTGTACGTATTTTACTGTGTTATTTTAATTTATTTTAAATGTTTGTTTTAAGTGAATACACCAATACAAACTTTAGTGTTGTAGAGTTTGTATGACATACTCGTGTGCATGGATCGACAGCTCATTGCATGATCACTTAAACTAATATTTCACGGTGGAATTTTTCAATAACAGCAATACACCGCGCCATTTTACCGCGCTTTAATTGAAAATAATCCTTACATCCAAGGCCAAAAAAATCACTCTTCCTGACCTACATTTTTACAACAGTATCAAAGTATCAATTTAAAACACAAAATACAAAAACGATGAAACAAGACTTCTCACCTAGCTATGAAGGGCTAACTTTAGCGAGTAACAAAATATGTACCGACACTTTCTCAACTTTTCTGTTTGAGATAGAAAGCTACCTGCGAGATCTATTCTCGTATAATGATGTCTTTGATATCGGATCTAGGGTTTAACGAGCATCGAGCTAAAGTTATATACTCTACTCGTTCCTATATTTGATAGTCGTTTTTCATTGACATGTGATATGACCTTAGTCCTTAGACACACAGAAAAGACGTAGGACGAGGACGGGGTGCGGACAGGGCACAGACGGGGTGCCGTCGTGACTTTTTAAGGTGCTGGACACAGAAAAAAGACGTAAGACGATGACGGGGCGCGGACATTTATGTCTCTTCAACGTCCTTTTCATACAAAATGTACAGAAGCGTCGCGACGCAAAACATACTGAAAAGTCGGGGCACGGGCGCGAGTGGACGAGGGATGGGCGAGAACGGGGGTGCGGGTGGTTGAAAACTGTCATTTCTCGCGGCACCCAGCGTCACGTTCGTGCCTCGTCTTTTCTGTGTTTGAAAAAGTCGCCCCGTCTGTGCCCTGTCCGCGCCCCGTCCTCGTCTTACGTCTTTTCTGTTTGTCCAGCGCTTGAAACATATAGAAAAGACGAGGCACAGACGAGGCACGAACTTGACGTGGTCAATTGTGGTGGTGTAATTGTGTGTGACAGCGACGCGCGAGTCCCAGCACCCGCGTGACGCTTCTATGCATTTTGTATGAAAGGGACGCAAAAGAAACATATGTCCGCGCCCCGTCCTCGTCTTACGTCTTTTCTAAGCGCCTTACCATTCGTCTTTCAGTCAAAATCGCATTTTCACTTTTACTTCTAGGTGCTCACTGCTCCATCTTCTACCAAATCATCTTTTTTTACCATCCAATCATCAGGTGGAACAGTCAGAAAGTCTATCAATAATATAAAATGGGCACGTGAGTTATCTCAGCTTTGTCTTTGGGATGGAACGTACCGGTATTGCCTTCTGCCAGGGCGGAATATGCGGAATTTGTTCGAAAGAGTCTCTGCAGCCCTGGAACGCAAAGGACGTTTGGAGGAACACGACATGGGTTATGGTCAGTAAGAGTCTGGCACTACCTTCCACTCCGCCCAGAGCGGAAGGAGTCAATTGATGATTTCCCATCGTTAAAAAAAACCCGTATTGCCTTGCCTTTGGTATTATAGATTTCAATTGACACAAACAATCAGAGCAGCTTTCGCAATCGCATGTCAGTCGCAATCTGTCAAAAATGTATTCCATAATTTCCAGACATTTTTGACAGATTGCGTTTTGTGACATTTTTTGATAAAGATACGAATGCAAAAATTAGTAGGATTGGCTCTAAGGTCGATCGCCTGCTTATTGTCAATTTGGCTGACTAACATGCAAAAGGCGTCTCCTTTTATTCTCTTTTCTTAATCATAACTGCACATTATCAGTAAGTCCTTTCACAAAGCTACATCTATTTCGAAATGAATCTTATTTTGCTCAACAGAGAAATGGATTTTGAATAACTGGACATACGGGTAGACCAAGACCTGGATTAGAACATAATATTTCCTGTAATATTCCTTTGAGATAATTTTCGACTGTCACACGGACAAAGTCGGTAACGAAAGCTGATACAATAATAATTTCAATGCCCCATTTCCATTAAATGTTACCTTGGAACAGTTTCCTTGAGCGAGACTTATAGCTGTGCCTCAGACCTGTCCTTTTGATTTATTTTATCAGTCATACAATTTCTATAAATAAAGTAGGATGGAATAACAAAAAAGTGGATGGATGAACAATTATATATTTGATATTTATTAGTTTATTAACTGTTATAGTATTTGTGTATTTTATGTTATTATTTGTATATTTAGTATTATTTAGAACTTTTGTACACTGACAACCCTAAATCTATCTCCTTTCGTTCAGTCCATCCAAAGGTTGTCTATAAGAGATTGCCTTGTGCGATAAACCTGCCCATTGTACACTTTTTTTTTATAAATGTTGTCCTGTTCTTGTAAAGAGGTGTACAATAAAGTATAAATAAATAAATAAATAAATAGGATGGAAGTTTGTTGCTTGATTAGAAAAAAAATACGGCAGAAGGGATTTTATTGCCATCAGTAAAAATTACCGATATATTTGACCCCTTACTGGGTTTCGGAGGTCAGGTAGGCAGTCGCTCCATGTTAAATATTGGTACTTGGTTGCATTCGGTTTGACTGGTGCTGAAAAAAACGCAATTTAAAAATAAAGTTATTAAAAAAATAGTAAAATAAATTCCATTTAAAAAACAGCATTCTATTTAAAAAAAATGCTAAAATGAAATTACATTTAAAAATAAACGGAGAGAGGTTTTTTGAAGTTTTTTAACGGCCGGCATAATAGTGGATAGGATTTAAATTACCGATAGCAAGACAAGTTTGATCGAACGCTCAATTTAATTTAATTTTTGTTTTAGTTGTCACACTCAATGGATTTGGGTAGTTTTCATATTTTTTGTTGACTTCATAATTATATTATGTATTAATGTAAGGACAAGGTCTGTATAAAGAAAGGTTTTTTTTTTAATCCACTTGAAAATAAATTGCGTGCATATGAATGGGGGTGGTCGCTGTTATATAAACATATAAGTAATAGATAGCTTCGTCTGATCTATCTTAATTAGAGTAAATACTTTTCAAATATTTCATGCGATTTCCTTCAATTTCCTAAACTTTCATGTTTTAGAAAGCTTTATAAAGATCATAACGTAGCTTTTCCTGTAAAAATTGTTTCATTTGAAGTTACATGCAACAGTAAAATGTAGAAAATGAGGTTTTAAAGTTAGATGTTCCTCTACACATCTAATAAAATATGATATTAAAAACTGTAACCTACATTCCCATATTAAAAACTTCAAGCAAAGTCCTTGTAAATTCTACTAAACTAAGAAATTAAGTTTCTAGTGTCCTTATCTTTTTCGCAGCATTCACAAACCCAGTTTACAACAGACTCATAAATTAAGAATAATCTTAAAATTATAGCCGCCATTTTTCCGAGAGCCACAGAGTAAAAAACAAAAGGGTATGGTACAAAATCAACTCAGCTTCGGCGCTAATGATTTATATCTCAGATTGTAAAGTAGGAAGAGTAGTAATAGAATATACTACCAATATCTCTCTATCGAGTAGCTAACATTTTTTTTTGCCCGGAAAAGTTTGTTACGCGTTCTTCACGATAACTCCTTTTTTGGTTCAAAATATTTATAATTATGTTAACTGGTCGCCACTCCAAAACTTTTCGGCCCCATCGACCATCTGTTCTGCGAGCAATGTGCCCTGCCCACTGCCACTTCAATTTGGCGATCCTTCGGGCTATGTCGGTAACCTTGGTTCTCTTGCGGATATCATCATTCCTGATTCGATCACGCAAGGAAACTACCTCGTACCGGAAGACGCAGCGTTGGAAGGCCTCCCACAAGGTGGACCGATGACCTGGTGAGGGTCGCGGGTAACCGATGGATGCGAGACGCACAATACCGGTTGTTGTGGCGACACTTGGGGGAGGCCTGTGTCCGGCAGTGGACGTCTTTCGGCTGATATGATGATGATGATGATGATGATGTTAACTGGAGACATAGACGCTTATCAATTTAACGTTGAAAGCAAACACAATTCAATGTTACATTTTCTAAATACATAAAAAAAGTCGGGATAGTTACCTACAACATTTAAAATTCAAAAAGACCGATTTTTAAGATCTTTGATTTTTTAAATTTGTCTACACCCCGAATAGCAGAATAATTATTTAAACATGGGAAAAAATCTCATAATAAAATTAAGAAAATTAATTTTCATATATTTTTTTTATTATTATTATTATTGATAGGCACGCGCTTGACCACTATCTCACCAATGTACGAGTACTTTACGGTATACAACGTCATCTCCTATCCATAACAGAATCAAAAAACGAACAAAATTGAATTCTGAGGCGATACGAAGTTTGCCGGGTCAGCTACTAATTAGGTAAAAACAAATACTCAAATATTTTGAGTATGAATTAAAGTGACTTTTGGATTTGTTTTATTTTTCATTTTCACCAGTTAAGTGACTTCCAAAGTGTAGGAAAATCGTGTCATTGACCCTTTTATTGTTATACCACACATGACCAAGTCACAAAAATACACTTCGCGTTATCCGCCATCTTGTTTTATTTTTCAAAATCCAGTGTGTCACAACGAATATAATGATTAATCGTGTGTTCAAAATTCATCTAGTCGTTAAGCTGCAGGGTTTGGCAAAGAAAGCCTAAATAGGTACATCATTCTTTCAGCATAAAACCCATGTTAGCCACCAGCGAAAGCGATGGTGATGGTATATTATTTTGCTACACTTTTTACTCCACAATATGATAATATATGTATAAAACGTTTGCAACGTTTTTTTTTTTTTAAGGTCGGAAAATCATCAAATGACTTCTTCCACTCTGGGTAGAGCAGAAGAGAGTGTCAGACTCTTACTGACTAAAACCCATCCGTGTTCCTTCCATTGCCCTTGCGCTCCAGGGCCGCGGTGACTCTTTCAAACATATTCCGCAACCCTGGCAGTTATACCGGAGCTGGGTTCATTTTCTAAAAACCATGAATCAACTCCTTTTTATACAGAGGGACTATTTTTATCGTAGTCTGAAATCTAATAAATTGTATCGAATAAATCAAGTCTTAGTTTTTGACGAAGCTTTTAGGACTCAATATTTTTTGTTAAAAATAGCAAAATAATTACGTGATTGGCGTTTTTATTATTCACGTTATTTAGTTGAAATGGTCAGTCATCATTTTCGCCTAGCTGAGCATATTGATCATAAAACAGCTATTTGATGGCGTCGAAAAGGTCTAGATTGGGACCACGTACCTGAAGATAAAGCTCAGGAAGGTCTCCCACAAGGTGGAACTATGACCTGGTGAAGACCAAGGGAATCCGCTGGAAGCGAGACGCACAGGACCCGTTGATTTGACGACACATGGTGTGACGCTTATCCCCAGTAGAGGACGTTTTTCGCCTGAAATTATGATAGTGATTTACGTCTGCCCAAAGGCTGTTGTTACCCAGTTACTGGGTTGTAATAGTCAGAATGCATTCGCTCTATGTAAAATACTGAAACCTGTTCGGCTGCCTCAGGTTAGACTGGAAGAAAACCCTTACATACATAGCTGGGAAATGCTAGTCAATACTCATGAAATAACAAATACAAAAGTGTATTACAAAAAAAAAACCACACGTATATTTTTAAGAGTGTTATTCAAATGGTTAGCATAATATTCATTGTTTTGTGAGCAGAAAAATATAATCTGTGAGCAGAAATAGCTTATTGATCAGCAACTCATGGCCAGCAAACATTCCAAAATCAATCAGCAATTTATGTCATTCTGGATAGCTGTAATTATTTTTGTACTGCGTATTAATTATATAAGGTGCAATGAGCTGCTTCTGTTTAATAAAATTTTAGTATTTTGAGATTTATTTCGTATTTTTTTTTAAATAATTAGTCTCATCTAGTTCAATTTCGGGTAGCCTTTTTTTTAGGTTTTTTTTTTCATATTTCTTTCTATATCGATCTAGTCGTTTCTAGACCGCTACCGCGGCACCGCTCATTTCACTCGCTCGGCTCGTGCGTAGGAGGTCACAGTTCTAATCTAACCTATCCTAAACATTTTTGTTTAATAGTTAACCTTTTTTTATATAACTTCCAAAAATAAGTTCCATAAATAACCTAAGTGCTTACATATATGTTTTCTCTGCTTATCAATGATGAAATCTGATCAAGTAGTTATTTTTCGGACTGAATATTTATTATGCAAACTCATGTTATTGTAAGCTGCCTATTAATGATTTAATTTTTGACCATTATCAAAATTATTTGATTGGAACGGAATCGGAACAAGGATTGCTGCCTGATTTTTTAAATTGCATTCAAAATCTTTGTATGCCGACCAAATTATTTAAATGCTATTTATTGTGGCTCACCAAATTGTATAATTACTAAACATTTAACTACTTCTCTTTCTTTAATTACGTGCACAATTTGGCTTAAACCTTGCATTATCAATGTTTCCTTGAGATTCTCCATTGCTATTGACGAAAAAGGATTATGCTTAAAATCTTCCCGTCTGTATTTTGCATGACAAAAGAAAAAGGATTACCTACTAACTTTCGTAAAGCCATCGTCTTTGTTATGAAATATGGAAATCAAGACCTTTAAAGTTCAAGGTTACTCCTTTCAGGAGATCATTTTAAACTAAGAAACAAACAAAAAAATGTTTTAATTAACTCTGTAACACTAATCAATAAGTTGTTTTTAGGGTATCGTACCCAAAGGGTAAAACGGGACCCATATACTAAGACTCCGCTGTCCGTCCGTCCGTCCATCCGTCTGTCACCAGGCTGTATCTCATGAATCGTGTGAGTTAGAAAGTTGTAATTTTCACAGATGATGTATTTTTGTTGCCACTATAATAACAAATACTAAAACACTACAAAGTTAAAAATAACTTTAATTTCGGAAGTCGGTGTTTTTGGTTGCTTCTTCGTTATTTGACACCGACTTCCGAAATTGAAAACTTCACTTTTTTGTGAAAAAGTTTTTTATTTTTCACTTTTTAGTGGTACCCTACACCTAACAACACCACTGGAAAGTCACAGGAAAGAAAAAATACGCAATTTCGTATACATGGATGATTTTTCCACATATTTTCTAGCTATTTGGATTTAATAACCAAACTACGGAACCGATTTTGATAAAATCGTATATAATATCTTAAATAAAATTCAATGGGACCATTTGGGAAGCATACCCTTTCCAACAAAAAAAGAATTTTTCAAATCAGTTGGCAAGCGACGGAGTTATGCCCGAACAAACATAAAAAAAGAAATACAAACATCCGATTTGAGAACCTCCTCCTTTTTTAGAAGTCGGTTAAAAAACAGAATAACATAAATATTTAAGTGGGCTCATACAACATACATGTTTTTTTGTCGTTTTTTATAAATAGAAATATATACATTTATAGAAAATGTTACGGAACCCTTTGTGCGCGAGTCAGACTCGCACTTGGTCGGTTTTTAAATGTCAAAAACGTTAGAATAGCTTATAGAAAAACATATAATGATGAACAACACCATCTCGGAAAGGGAAGGATGCGACCTTTGTCGAGAGAGGTCCAAGCCTCCTGGTAATTTTATCAAGCCCAGCGAACCTTCTACCTGGAAAACTCTAAATAGATTCCGCATTCAGGTCGACCGCAGTTAAGACAACTTCCTCTCTTCTCGAATGACTCCTATATATAGTGTTTTTGTGGCATCTCTACATAGTCCATGGCCCACTTACCGCCTTGCGCCGGTACATGAGAAGAACTTAGGGCTAAGTCAGCGAATGGTTTAACCGTTGCTGAGGACCGAACATGAATTTCACTCTAATTTTTTCACTCCTTTCCCAATTATAAATTTGATATTTATTAGTAGGTATATTGTTGTTGTATTTATGTATTTTATGTTATTATGTATATTTAGTATTATTTTGAACTTTTGTACACTGACAACCTTAAATCTATCTCCTTTCGTTTCAGTCTATCCAAAGGTTGTCTGTAAGAGATTGCCTTGTGCGATAAGACCGCCAATTGTACACTTATTTTGATAAATGTTTGTCCTGTTTTTATAATGAGGTGTACAATAAAGTATAAAATAAATAAATAAATAATAAATGAAATTCAATTACGAGTACTATATTTGTCATTGACACGCTAAGAAGAAAAATGAATACTACACACTACAAAGTGTCTATCTATCTATTACCTATCATCTAATTATTATTATCTATCTATTGAGTATGGTTTCCGCACTTAGTCCTGCTGTGGACCATTGTACGTGTACACTACAAAGTGTATCGAACGAACGATGTTGCGGAATTTGTTCGAAAAAGTCACCGTGGCCACGGATGGGTTTTAGTCAGTAAGAGTCTGACACTCCTTTCCGGACCACCCAGTGCGGAGGGTAGTCATTTGATGATTTCCCATCCGCTAAGGGCAGTGCGCGAGCCTGACATTCACTTCCCAATGAAAAAATAAACTGCAAAATCCCAAACCAATAACGAAGTTTTAAATAACCCATACGAGTGGTCTGTCGGTCCATCTATTTTATTCCGAAATCCATTTGACGAGCCGAGTTCAAACATGTCTGATCCATATTTCGCATATTTGTTCGAAGTTGTAGGTTTAATTAAAAACCGAATGATAGTGGCGGTCGCTCTGGTATAGTTATGAGGACAATCGCCCATTTTTGCACAATTACACTTAGCACAGAGATTTTTAGGGTTCCGTACCCAAAGGGTAAAACGAGACTCTAATACTCAGACTCCGCTAACCGTCTGTCCGTCTGTCGGTCTGTCTATCTGTCTGTCACCAGGTTGTATCTCATGAACGTTTTTTTTTATAGATACTGGTACGGAACCCTTTGTGCGCAAGTCCAACTCGCATTTGGCCGGTTTTTTTTAAATCTTTTTTGTAGGCACATTTTGGCTTCTTGCTTTGCAGCTACCAACAGAGTATTATAATATAATTATCTCAAAGTATTATTAATATAGTTGTATTGTATCTCATGCAATTTCGCCACAATTATATTATGTATATCAGAACGTTCGGCCAGTCGAGATAGGGAGCTGGCTGCTACTCCAGTTTTTAGTGACGATTATGTGACGCATAAAGATGCCAGCCAAAGAATTTGTGACGGAACAGTTCGAAAGTTAGAAGCATTTGTTTATGGCCGAATGACCTAATATCAGAACGTTCGGCCAACCTGAATCTCCATAACTGAGGACCTTAGAGAAACTGTTACTGAATAAAGATTTAGTGACGATTTGGTGACAAACAACCACTGCTTTACTTTTACTCGTAATGCCACCGGTTAAAAGTAAAATTAATTTTAGTTCCTGGAACATCAGGACGTTCGGCCAACGTAATCTCCATAACTGAGGACCTGAGAGAAACCGTTAATGAATAAAGATTTAGTGACGAGACTGAAACGAATTTTTATTGCTTTATTTTTTTTTGTGACGGCCCCTTTAAATAGTAAAATGAAAATTTAACATATAACCTCAAAACATTGGGATTATCGATTCCTCCACAAGGAAGAAGCCCAGAGAAACCGTTAATCAATAAAGATTTAGTGACGACACTAAAACAAACTTTTATTGTTTTATTTTTTTTTGTGACGGCCCGTTTAAATAGTAAATTGAATATTTAACATATAACCTCAAAACATTGGGATTATCGATTCGTCTACAAGGAAGAAGCCCAGAGAAACCGTTAATCAATAAAGATTTAGTGACGAGACTGAAACGAACTTTTATTGTTTTTTTTTTTTTTGTGACGGCCCCTTTAAATAGTAAAATGAAAATTTAACATATAACCTCAAAACATTGGGATTATCGATTCCTCCACAACGAAGAAGCCTAGAAGACTCGTAAAATCCCTGATGTGTTATAGGTTGTCAGTGCAATGGTGTCAATATTTTTGTTGATTCAAGATTAATCTATAAACATGCACTATGGCGGATGGCGACTGAAATAGGGTGACCATGTATTCCAATGAAACAAGTATTTATCGTATTTACCTACTAAATGAAGCAAAACACGTCGAAATAAGGTGACGATGTAGGTATTGCAAAAAAATAAATAGATAGTTACGCGGAAGGAGGAATATGAGAAGGAGTGCAGACAACTAATATTTTATATAATATGCATTAGAAATAACTTGTTATAAAAAAACATTACACACACCACCATGCGTTATGATAGTATAGTATAGTACCAAGGGATCTCTGCACCTGCGAATGCTTTCCTTCCCCCGCAACTTTCTCGCGGCGCCTTGCTGTCTCTCGCCCGCCAGTTATGTCACTGGTGTGACGTCATCGAGGTCAGGTGCAGAGATCCTTTGGTATTGTTACAAAAACTTCACAAGTGGACACTGGTATGCAGGCATCAGCTCAACTTTGCTTGTACCTATATAATTTAATATTACGACGTGTTTTGCTTCATTTAGTAGGTAAATACGATCAATACTTGTTTCGTTGAAATACATGGTCACCCTATTTCAGTCGCCATCCGCCATAGTGCATTTTTATAGATTAATCTTGAATCAACAAAAATACTGACACCATTGCACTGAAAACTTATACTTAACACATCAGGGGTTTTACGAGTCTTCTAGGCTTCTTCGTTGTGGAGAAATCGATAGTCCCAATGTTTTGAGGTTATATGTTAAATATTCAATTTACTATTTAAACGGGCCGTCACAAAAAAAAATAAAACAATGAAAGTTTGTTTCAGTGTCGTCACTAAATCTTTATTGATTAACGGTTTCTCTGGGCTTCTTCCTTGTGGAGGAATCGATAATCCCAATGTTTTGAGGTTATATGTTAAATTTTCATTTTACTATTGTTAGCGTCTGTATTTTATATTATACCTTTTTATTATCTGGCAACATTTCATTTTTGCAACTTGTCAGAATTCAGTTTTTATTAACTGGCAACACCGTACCGCTCTTATTGGTCCGTGGTTTCAATTGGCGCACATCGAACCAATCAGAGCGAGTCACGCGTTGTGGCGGGGGGTTTTAGTTGTTAGGAGAATAATTTCTGGGATACGGCGGCATTCGATCGTCGAGCGGCCTCCAGTGAACATCAAGAGAAATTGTGTACGTGTTTAATTGGTGTTAATTTAAGGTAATAATGTATTTACCCTTTATGCTATTTTAACTGTGAAGTGTTTAATATTGTAAAGTGTTTTGATATTATGAAGTAAATGTGTTTTCTGTACTGTCTATGGAGTCTTTCTTTTACATTTCAGAAGTAGGATGAGCGGATTTTAACTCGTAAAAAAAAAAAAAAAAGTTTTTTTTGAAATACGAGAAGTTTAAACCCATCCGTTAATCCCGCCCACGCTTATTAGTTTTTTTTCCTTTCCTTTTGTTCACACCCTTAGCATACATAGTAAAGGAAAAGCTCCATAAAGTGTGTTAATGTGATAAAATTCGACGACAGTCACGTAAGTACCATTTTATTCTTTTGGTAATTCAAAAGATCTTGACAAGACACTATCATGTTTAAGATACCTAATTCAAGAAACTGCTATGCTGTGTTTTACTTACGAAGTTGATAAATACCCTGTAAAAAGCATACATCCCATTTTGCCAGGGCAACACTCTGGAAATGAGATGTAAACATTTTTAATTTTTAGGTTATGTTTAAAATCGTCATGTGGTGGTTTGTTGCATCTTGCCGAGGCACTCATACGGAGATGTAACAGTCTATTTTAAGCAGGCACCCCATTTTGCCAGGGCAACTCCCTGGATATGGGATGCATACTTACCACATAATAAATCTTGTATAACGGTTTGTTGCATTTTGCCGGGGCATATCTACGGATATGTAACGGATAATTTTGAGCATGTATTCCATATTGCCAGGACAACTCTCTGGATATGCGGTACATGCTTTTCTTATACACACAATACAATTATTGATTTGTGTTTTATTTCGTTGGGCATATTATATATTGCCAGGATACTCCCGTGGATATGTAATGTGTTTTAGAACATGTATTTCATTTTGCCAGGGCTACACTCTGGAAATGCGATGCTTGTTTGGCGCAATTAATATTTTACTTTGATTAATCTACTTACCACCCTAAGAATAGCATTTAACTGAAGTTAAGTACATTAATTAACACTAAGTAAACTTAATCACAATTACAGATGATGGATTCATCGCCCGCGGGCAGTGGTAATGGACGTCGCTGCAATAACGAGGATGAGCCGATAAGGTTGGACCGTAACGAGGTCCCACGGCGGACTCCGCAGCGACGCCAAGTTCATCAAAGCGAGGGAGCGGAAGGGAGTCTGGATATCAGGCAAGTCCGCAAACGCTTAATAAGTGATTCTGATAATGAGAGTGAGGGAGCGGAAGGGAGTCTGGTCAGAGACAGGCAAAGCCGCAAGCACTCTCTTTTAAAGCCAAACTATAATAAAAACGTTAATAACCGGCGATCAAGAAGCAACAGCAGCGAACGCAATCGTAGCAGGGACCGACCTTATAACCTTCGTAGAAGGGACCGATATCGCGAAGATTCTGTTGATAAAGGACGTGATAGAACTCGACTTCGTGTTGATTCAAGTAATTATTATCGTAGTAGGAAACGATTTCGTGACAACTCATCTGATGATGAAATCCGGGTCACGAGGGTAGGACGACGTCGTCATCGTAGCAGTAGCAGTGATAGCTATGACACTCCTATTAGACGCTTATTGAAACGAAGACGAACTCGTTCTCCCTCACGTCGTAGAAAACGTGAATTGACGGAAGTTGAGATGCCTGATGCCACTCATAGCATCTTAAATAAATTCCTGAATGTCCTCAACAATGTGAAGGGGCAATCGACCTCTAAGCTTTCTTTAACAAACGTGATTCCAGAATTCGATCCTTTATCTACCGAACAAACCATAGTAACGTGGTTAACTAAAGTCGAGGAAGCCGCGGAGATTTATAATTGGGATGAACGCGAAACAATTCATTTTGCTCTACCGAAACTCGTTGGACTTGCTCAGACATGGTATAAAGGCCTGAGCACGATGCTTTACTCGTGGACAGAATGGAAAAGGAAGCTTATTGAGTCTTTCCCTTGTAGGTACGACTATGCGGAACTACTAACACAGATGTTGGCCAAGCGTGTGCGTTACGGCGAATCCCTTGAACAATATTACTACGTAAAGATAAATCTTTTGAACCGATGTGGTATCGCAGGTCGAAAAGCAGTCGATTGCTTACTACACGGCGTAGATGATAGGGCGGTACGTATAGGAGCACAAGCGGCTAGGTTTAGAGGACCTGAAGATGTGCTTAGATATTTTAAAACTGTTAAGCCTGGCACTAGTAGGGAAACCGCGGATAGGTCCGGGCAAGATAAAAGGAACTCTTTGTCAAATAATAGTCGGAACAAATCTGACGCGAATAAGAGGTCTTTTGTCATTAAATGCCACAATTGTAATGAAGAAGGACACAAGAGTTTTAAATGCAATAAACCCCTAACGAAATGCACTCTGTGTAACCGCGAAGGCCATTTAGATTTGTATTGTAGATCTAAGGGGCCTGCTATCCAAAACACTGAACGTCCTAGTAGTGAAGTTAAGGGTGAAAAGCAGGTTGCTCTAGTAGACTATTCAGATGATACTAATCAGAAGTATGTCCTCGAGATATTTGTAAATGGTCAGCCGATCAATTGTCAAGTAGACTTAGGGAGCCAGTGTACCTTGGTTAGGGAATCGGAAGCGAAGCGTTTGAAGCTGAATACAAGCTTGGATAGATTACCAGTCTTGCGAGGTATGGGTGGCTTTCACATAGAACCACTGGGCAAATGTAATGCCGATGTAACTGTCCAGGGGATAAAAGAGAATATAGAGATTCTCATTGTTGAAGACTCCGCTTTGAAATACCCAGCCCTCTTGGGTCATACCTTTACGGAGAAACCTGGTATTACTATAATAAAGACCCTTAACGAAGTAGTGTTCGAACAGGATTCCCATCAAAGGATATCACTCGTGACTCGGGGTGACGTAGTAATTGCTCCTAATCAATTAGCTATGATACCTGTGAAGTCACGAACTAGTCTTACTGGCTTCGTGTATGTGAACGGCTCCGTTAGGGGTACCACAGGTAAAGAACACTATTTACTCCCGGGCGGGTATAAATTACATGGTGGTTTTGGTAACTTGCTGCTACAAAACGTCTCCGGTAGTTCTGTCTGTCTAAAACAGGGGTCTTTACTGACGCGTGCTATCCCCATCATTAACGAACAAAATGTATACTCAGTAACTTTCGATGATAAATCTCTGAATGAGTCTGTACAGTGCGGTAACATCATCACCTCGGAGCAGAAACTCGAGCTCCAAAGGTTATTATCGAAATTCAAAGAGTGTTTTTCGTCTGGTCTTAAAGATCTTGGTTTCACGACTGCAACAGAGATGGTCATAGAGCTTAATGACGCAGAGCCAGTGGTATACAGGCCATATCGCATGTCCTACGGCGAAAGAGCGCTGGTAAGAGATATGGTTCAGGAGATGATGGATGCGGGCATTGTAACAGAATCCACTTCGCCATATGCGAGTCCGATCGTGCTGGTCAAAAAAAAAACCGGAGAAAAACGCTTGTGCGTAGATTATAGAGCCTTAAATAAACGCACAAAAAAGGATCATTATCCCTTACCTCTAATAGATGACCAGCTCGATCGGCTGGCAGGTAATAAACTATTCATATCATTAGATCTAGCTTCCGGTTATTACCAAATTCCGATTGAAAAGAATTCGCAAGATAAAACCGCATTTGTGACGCCCGATGGCCAGTTTCAGTATACACGAATGCCTTTTGGACTGGTAAATGCACCATCTGTTTTCCAAAGAACGATCAATAAGATCCTCTCTGAAGCGAAAATTAAGTACGCTCTCATCTATATGGATGATATTTTGATCCCAGCACGGTCTTTTGACGAAGGTCTTTGTAGGCTTGAAGAAGTACTTTCCCTTTTAAATCGCGGTGGTCTTACTCTCAAGCTATCCAAATGCAACTTTTTCATGGATAGCATCGAATTTTTGGGTTTCCAAATTAATGCTGATGGTATTAAACCCGGCGAAAGGAAAACCGAAGCCGTTTCGAAGTTCCGTACACCCAAAAGCCAACGTGAACTACAGCAATTCATCGGCTTGGCAAGCTTCTTTAGGAGGTTTGTTAAGGGATTTGCTACAATCGCAAAGCCTTTAACAGACCTCCTTCAAAAACATACCACCTGGAAGTGGGGGCCTGAACAAGTGAATGCGTTTGAAACAATTAAGTCAACCTTAGTACAGAGGCCCTTACTCGCTCTTTATGACCCAACACGCGAAACCGAGTTACATACGGACGCTAGTAAGCACGGGATAGGAGGAATTTTATTGCAGAAAGATGATGCTGGCCATTTGAGGCCAATCTCATATTTTAGCAGGAAAACTTCTCCCGATGAACAAAAGCTCCATTCATTTGAGTTGGAGACGCTGGCCGTCGTATCCTCACTCAACAGATTCCGTGTCTATCTGATAGGTGTTCCATTTAAAATACTGACAGATTGTAACGCGCTGCGAACGACTCTATCAAAAAGAGACCTTATACCTCGCATAGCGCGTTGGTGGGTTCAATTTCAAGAATTTAACTGCGAAATTGAATATCGCCCTGGGTGTCGTATGTCCCATGCGGATGCACTAAGTAGGAATCCGGTAGGGGAAGCTAAGGACGATTTGCATGTCTTAGACGTACTTACAGTAGGTACGGATGATTGGATAGCTACAGTACAAAGTAATGATGACGAAATAGCACGTATTAGAGACATTTTGAATGACCCTAAATCGGACCAGGTGCTAGATGTTATAAAAAATTATAAACTGAAAAATGGCAAAGTTTATCGAATTGTAGGCAAGGAAGAAAATGATTTAAGGTGGGTGGTACCGAAGGGAGTAAGGTGGCAGATAGCCAAAATAAACCACGATGACCTAGGCCACTTCGGCTTTGACAAGACCTTTGCGCGAATTCAGCAAATCTATTGGTTCCCTAAAATGCGCCGGTTTATAAAAAAATATATCAAGTCTTGTTTAGAGTGTGCACGGAGCAAGGACCATACAGGGAAAGTTCAAGGCGAACTACATCCGATTCCTAAAATTGAAACTCCATTTCATACAATTCACGCGGACCATCTAGGACCATTTGTGAAGAGCAAAAAAGGCAACTGCTACCTATTGGTAATTGTGGATGGGTTCACAAAATACATTAATATAAAACCAGTCAGGAATACTAAAAGTTCTACCTCAATTAAAGCCCTTAAAGAGCATATTAGTTACTTTGGGGCACCGTCTAGACTGATAACCGATAGAGGGACTTCTTTTACCAGTAACGGCTTTCGCGCATTTATCCAATCCATGGGTATCAAGCACATACTTAATGCTGTGGCTACACCTCGAGCAAACGGACAATGCGAACGTTACAATCGGACAATCTTAAGTGCACTCACCTCTAAAACGGAAAATAAAGACGATAGGAACTGGGATGATTATATTCTGGATGTACAGATCGGTTTGAATACTACTGTCCACAAGACGACTGGCAAAAGCCCTTCGGAACTACTTCTTGGTTTTAACATACGTAGTTGCTCCGAAAATGCTCTAAGCGATATTATAGACGATGTTAGAGAATCTTCCACAGATGATTTGGACCAGGTACGATCCAAAGCAGGTACACGCATTGCCGAACAACAGGCTAAAGACAAAATCCGATATGATACTAGACATAAAAGCGCTTACAAATATAACTCGGGCGATTTAGTTAGCATAAAGCGAGAGGTGCCAAGTGATGGCAAATCGAAAAAACTAGCGGCAAAGTTTCAGGGTCCGTACCGAATTTTGAAAGTACTGCCTAACGATAGGTTTTTAATAGAAGATACGCCGTTAACCCGCAATCATGGCCAACGTCGATATGAAAATGTAATAGCGATAGATAGAATTAAGCCGTGGCTCGCTTTCGATAGGAATTATAGCTCTACAGAGTCTGAGTCTGAAGATAATGCTAATCAGGACTGTAATAAACTTACCAATTAGTTCCTTATACTAACGAGAGCACATCTAGATTGGAATAGATTGATTTATGAAATATAATAATTCATGTAATATTTAATAAAGTATGTACAACGCTTAATGTAATGTTTATAATAATATTGTTAGAATGTTATTAATATCATGTTAATATTATGTAACGTTTATATAATAATAAGTCTAACTTAGCTATAATAAGCTTACCATGAAAATAACTGTTCGTTAATTTCATAGTTTGATTTGAGATGAATTCCCGGTGGTTAAATATAAAGCTGTCCAACTAGGTTATCAAATTAAAATTGTTTTTAGATTATGTAGTTAAATCTGATGGATCTTACATATATATTAAGATTATATTATTGGTACAAATTATTATTATAAGATGTTATCATAATTTATGATTGTAAAACTTTATAGATTCCAAGGTTAATAATGTATGCTCATGTACTAGACTTTGTCGTACATTAAATTAATTTAACTTGTAACTTAAAATAGAGTTCTGCATGTAAATGTTACTTTTCTTTTCTTTTTATTTTTTATTTATTTTTTTTTTTTTGGTCGCGAAGGGACTCGCTTTTCGCAGGATGGCCGAGCTGTTAGCGTCTGTATTTTATATTATACCTTTTTATTATCTGGCAACATTTCATTTTTGCAACTTGTCAGAATTCAGTTTTTATTAACTGGCAACACCGTACCGCTCTTATTGGTCCGTGGTTTCAATTGGCGCACATCGAACCAATCAGAGCGAGTCACGCGTTGTGGCGGGGGGTTTTAGTTGTTAGGAGAATAATTTCTGGGATACGGCGGCATTCGATCGTCGAGCGGCCTCCAGTGAACATCAAGAGAAATTGTGTACGTGTTTAATTGGTGTTAATTTAAGGTAATAATGTATTTACCCTTTATGCTATTTTAACTGTGCAGTGTTTAATATTGTAAAGTGTTTTGATATTATGAAGTAAATGTGTTTTCTGTACTGTCTATGGAGTCTTTCTTTTACACTATTTAAACGGGCCGTCACAAAAAAAAAATAAAACAATGAAAGTTTGTTTCAGTGTCGTCACTAAATCTTTATTGATTAACGGTTTCTCTGGGCTTCTTCCTTGTGGAGGAATCGATAATCCCAATGTTTTGAGGTTATATGTTAAATTTTCATTTTACTATTTAAAGGGGCCGTCACAAAAAAAAATAAAGCAATAAAAATTCGTTTCAGTCTCGTCACTAAATCTTTATTCATAAACGGTTTCTCTCAGGTCCTCAGTTATGGAGATTACGTTGGCCGAACGTCCTGATGTTCCAGGAACTAAAATTAATTTTACTTTTAACCGGTGGCATTACGAGTAAAAGTAAAGCAGTGGTTGTTTGTCACCAAATCGTCACTAAATCTTTATTCAGTAACAGTTTCTCTAAGGTCC
Organism: Melanchra persicariae; assembly: GCA_947386135.1. Taxonomy (NCBI): domain Eukaryota; kingdom Metazoa; phylum Arthropoda; class Insecta; order Lepidoptera; family Noctuidae; genus Melanchra; species Melanchra persicariae. Next base: position 7,269,732 of record OX376652.1, on the reverse strand, counting down.
TCAGTTATGGAGATTCAGGTTGGCCGAACGTTCTGATATCAGGTCGTTCGGCCATAAACAAATGCTTCTAACTTTCGAACTGTTCCGTCACAAATTCTTTGGCTGGCATCTTTATGCGTCACATAATCGTCACTAAAAACTGGAGTAGCAGCCAGCTCCCTATCTCGATTGGCCGAACGTTCTGATATACATATTATATTTCATTTGTAAACACTGAAGTTTATTAGCAAATATCATTTCATCAGTTTCGGTTCCTCTCAAACAGAAACATGGCCTACGAAAACACACAATGTAGTACCTCGTCCCTCAAAACCTATAGTAGGCGCCAGATAAATGAAGAATAACGGTCATTGACCTTTCCTTAATATCTCTGCGTAGGTACCCCCGGACAGTAAATTATGAATCGTTTTTATTACTAGAACATGGAACAGTAAGGATCACGATAGATGTCGATTCAGGACAGCTTTATGTCATTATTTCTGTTTTTGAAATTAAGTGTGTCAATAAATGTAGGTGGGTCAATGACAGTTATTCTTTGTTTATCTGGCGAATACTATAGTTACCTTACCGAGAATAGGTATATATCTGCTATGATCTCTGAAAACATACACGTAATTAGGAGTGAACAGGCAACTCATTAGCAGATATAAAGAATGTGTTGGTCGGAACTAAATCGGTGAGTTTTTATTTATATACAGTGTTTTTGCTGTCATCGGCTTTTTTGGGTGTTTGTTCGTAAAAATAGGGAATATATATGAAAAAAATAAATATCTATACAGTTTATCTAAAAATAAACAAAAACTAACAGTGACAATAGAATCAAAATTGATCGAATAACAAACGAGATATAACTATTTTATGCAAATATCTGTCCCTCTCGCGAAGACGCCGTTTTCTATGGTAGCGGCATAGGCGTCATGGTATTTGACGTCAGAGTTCGTATCAGACTTTTCTTTCTAATTGTTATGTTTGAGGTTTTATAACTTCTTCGGCCATGAACGTATTTTGACGCGACACCTCGCACTGTAACATGACGCTGTCACTTTATGTGCAGTAGTTTTGAATTTTTTGTATATAAACATGTATTAGTTATTGTTTTTATACCTATATATGTATTGTGTTTTATGGGCCTTAGTTGCCTGAAAGAAAGGATAAATAAATAAATAAAAAATAAATAGTTGATTACTAGAGCTATTAAGTATTTTATTTGCAAATAAAAACAAATCATGCATATTCCTTATTACCTTATTCCTTACAGGAAGTATGATTTTATTGAATCAGACCTGATTCAATAAAATCATACTTCCTGTAGATATGTAAATAAAATTGAGTCGTTTGGCAGACATTATTTTTCATCAATTTATCTGGAGACAATAGACGAACTAGATTAAAAACAATATTTTGCTGGTATAAAGCAAAACAAGCTGGGTTTTACACCTAACGATACCTGTGTGATAAACCACACAACAGAAGTGGAACATTGTATCCAGGTTCCACCTAAGTTTTTTTACTAGGAGAGATATGAGAGAGTTAACCAAACCAAATAACTGTAAACCAAAATAGGGAGGAAGTTTGTACAACGTGTGACAGAATAAACACAATACATCAAGCGGTCATTGTACTCATTATTATAAACTTTTTTTTTATTCTATTTTGGGACCAACCTCAAAACAGCAAAAAAAATCAGCTGTTCAGTATATTTTGTCGAGTTATGCGCACAGAAATCTATGGAGCAGTAGATTTTTTTTTCGCGTTATATTTAAACCATCAACGCCATTTTATTTTCAAAGGAAATAAACGTGTGTATTCACGAGTATTTTGTCTCTCAAAAATAAACTGTTGCTTGCAGTAGCAGTTTTATTGACGGAAACCATAAACTATACAAAATGTTTTAGTGGTTTGTCTGTAAAAATGCTGACGTGTTTTATTTGTATGGGTTTGAAATCTTTTGTTACATTGTTTCTTTAACAAATTGCATGAAACATTGTTGTTTTCTTTGAAATATAAAATTAAGTACTTTTAGATCTGTACAGCTCCTCAAAATCCCTTGCTGCGGTACCTACTTCTCTACCTACTCCCAAAACATAAGAAATTGGTCGGATTTTGCGTAAACATCTATTTCAAGTGTGAAAAAACTCGTGATCGATTTAATTAGACATTGACAATGATGTAACATTCGGTCGTATATCATCTAATTGGCCTTTTCTAAACAATATTAAGGTCAGCTCCCAGTCAAACTGGATTCAGCTGAATACCAGTATTTTACGTAGAGGGCCTGCCCACCAGACCTCCACAACCAATTCGATAACATTCAGACGTACGAAATCCTAAAAATAGGTACACCTGAAGTTTTCAAACAGAAATAAAAACGCAAACATTTATTCCGGTATCCCGGTGATCCTTGACACAGGCTGCGTTCAACTGCTCCTATAAATAGACCTTTTAAGGCCATGGCCTTCCCAACGATTTGTTCTGCAGTAAGTAGGTCAAACTGTTGCCGATTTTGCGTCCCGTTTTGGACTTGCCCGGAATATTAACCTTAGTGCAACCTGTCAAAGATTGTTATGGTGAAGTTTTGGGAGTGCTGAGTTGAGTGGTTTTTGGTTACCGATTTGGTTTTGTTTATGCCTAGTATTTAACAGTAAATCATAAAATCTTCCTTTTTTATAAAAGAAAACCCCAATCCTATGAAAAAAAAAACTGATAGCAACAGCAAAATAGTTAGGTTTGAAGTTGTCATTTCATGATGTGTCCAGGCATTTCATAACGTTTGATGTATGCTTCATGAACTCAAATTGTAACTAAAATAATAATAAAAAAACGGCCAACTGCGAGTCGGATTCGTGCACGAAGGGTTCCGTACCGTTATCTAAAAAACACGGTAAACAAATTTAATCACGTTTGTTGTATGGGAGCCCCACTTAACCGCTCAAGCTACTGACATGTAAAAATTCCAAAATAAAAATAAATCTTACGTAATAGTAAAAATAAACATTAAATTCTCGATAAACTCGCGGCACACAGGTGTGCCGGCAGTGCTCGAGCGGTTTTGTCTTATTTTAATTTAATTATTTATTTTTAAAGTGAATATTTTACTTAATATTCTGTGAATATTTCAAGCGTCCACCTGTTGCCGTTATCAATATTGAGCAAAAACAAACAAAAATGTCACGTTTGTTGTACGGGAGTCCCCTTAAATATTTATTTTATTCTGTTTTTTAGCGGCAACAGAAATACGTCATCTTTAAAAATTTCAACTGATTATCACGGTTCATGAGATACAGCCTGGTGACCGACGGACGGACGGATGGACGGACGGACGGACAGCGAAGTCTTAGTAATAGGGTCCCGTTTTACCCTTTGGGTAAGGAACCCTCAAAAATGAAGACCTTTTATTTTATATACTGGCCAATTTTAAATGTAATGCAGTGACAGCTTCATAAAATTATACAATTAGTGTAATTATTTTCCGGACAAATATTTTTCGTAAAAAAAAAAATCGTTACCTAATTTTTTTTCACCAAACAGGTTTCACGAGCCTTTTTGATTGGCTATTACCATGATATTTAATACGCACGGCACGTTTTCCGTGAAATGTGATTTTTGAGGTGTGCCTCCGTCAATATTGCTTCAATTCAATCCGTAACATGTGGCTAGTTTGCGAAACTAGCAAGCATTACGTTTTATAAGGAACTCCATTTTCTGCACTTAGATCCTATGTGCTGCAAAGCAATGTGTAGCACTCCAACGTGACCGTCAAAATGGAGGGACCAAGTCTCCAATATCTGTCATACACATATAGAAAATAACACCATTAATCTACTATTTCCTGGAACCTTTGCTATAATTTTAGCTACCTTATACATAAAAATACTTGGTCCCTCCGTCATGATGTCAAAATGGAGGGACCAAACTGATAGACTACTCCCTGAAATGACAACAAAGACATTTCATTGGCTTCGCGAAGCAACCTTACTGCTTCGAGGATTTTGGCACCTTGGGCAGCTACAGCCTTGCATTCCAGCATGACGTGAGCTGCTGATTATTTGGAGCCAAAGCAGCCTCTGCAGAGGGGCGGTTCATGGTGCGTCTACAAGTCATTTCGGTGAAATCGCGGGTAGACACTCGCTATAATGTGGTATCACAACTTATTACCCTGGAAAATGCAAAAGTGAAGAAAGTTCTACTTATTATGTGAGACCAGTGACATTAAAACTTAGTAGCACAGTCTATCTATCTTAGCTCGAACCACTGACCTTGTGTAACCAAATCATAATAATTGCAGCTTTTATTAATATCAGAAACAGCGAGATAGTCTCCCTTAGAGAGGATACCTACTTGGGCATAATCATTAGCTACCTGCCATGGTTCTAATCTTACTGGTTGCTAAAGCAGTCCATTGTGTCTGTTTTTCTATACCTAATTTATATGGTGTACAACTGTACATGGTAAATACTAACTTTTGCCCGCGGCTCCACCGGCGTGAATGTCGGTTATCGCATAACTAATTAATCTATGTTATTCTTTATATCGCAGGTTATATGTCTGCCAAATTGCATGACGATCCGTTCAGTCGTTTTAGCGTGAAAGCGTAACAGACAGACAGAGTTACTTTCGCATTTATAATATTAGTAGGGAAGTAGTGAAATAGGGTTTAAGAGCGTTTACGCGGTACGGTTTTTCATACAAACTTTCAAATCCTTAATTTTCGAAATTAGTAATAATAATAATAATAATAATCTGTGGCCCGGCTGTCACATTGAATGTCGTAAAATTTTTTCAATCCACATTTTTTCTTAATAAATAAGCAGAAACTCATCAACAAAATGAAAATTACAGTAAGTAAAACAAGGAAAAAAAAACAGGAGCCATCAACTATAATTTGCATCAGTTTTCGGACGAACGTCATGAAATAGAAAAAACGAAATTAAATGTTGACAAGAAGCCGGGCAAGAACAATAAACACACAACCAACATCTTCGGGTTCGTCGCTCAGCTCCGCCTCGCAGCCACCGGGACCTCCTCCAGCCGTGAATCCCGAGAGTCCGGTTGCTGCAGTTGCGTCGAGCTCGAGCGACGAATACTTCTCGCCGCCCACGACGCCACCACCTGCACGTCGACGGAGAGGACGCCGGCCGCCGGACGGCTTAGGACCTCGAGGCCCACCGGTCTCTGATAGGGTCCCAGCTCCCGGCGGAAGTGTGCAGCGCATGCGATGGACGCGAACCATCAATGAAAACGTCATGCGCTCATACTATGGGGCTACAGAGGGGGGAACTAACCTGACTGCGCACCGTGGTCGGATGCTCTCTCTGTTTCAGGTACTTGAACCAGCTGTCAACGTTTCGGCCCAAAGACTATCGGATCAGGTGCGCGTCATCCAGCGTAACCGTATGTTGGATGACAGTGTGCTTGATCGCCTCCGAACTGAAATGTGTGGCCATGTAATGACATGGCCACACATTTCAGTTATTATTTGTGTTTTTTATTTGTTTTTTTTGTTATTATTTGTTTGTTGTTATTTGGGTTGACTGTGGTGGTGCCACAGTCTGCGACGGAGGAGTAATGACTCCTCCGTCGCAGACTGTGGCACCACCACAGTCAACCCAAATATCCGGGCACGCTGACGAGGATTGTAATGACAGGGTTACAAACGTAAGTACCCAGTGCAATGACGAATTGAGGAGTGCTTTGGAGTGTGCTATTGGGGAATATCGCTACATGCCGCCTGAACTTAGACCACGCTTACCTCGTTTGCCCATGCATAACAAAAACAGGGCGCTGGTGGCAGCTCTGGATTCGCAGTTGTCAAATTATTTTGATAACTGCGAAGACCTCACTGATGCACACTCGATGTTGTACTGCGCGGCTGCTGCGGCATGTCGTGTAGCTCACGTCAAAATAACTAATGACAGAGTTACACGACCAAAACCAGCCGTACCGGCCTGGCAGTGCAGGATCGAGCGTCGCATCGGTGGGGCCAGAGCGTTAATTGGCAAACTGATCTGCTTCAGGGAGGGCAACACTCGCCCTAGAGTGATGCGCTTTGTGAGACGGGCGTTTTCGGGGACTGATATCAGCCCCCAAGACTATATGTCCTGTGTCACAGAGCGCATCGACTTCCTGAAGCAGAAGGTGTATGCATGGGCAAACCGTATTCGTAGGTATAGGCGGCGAGTGGAGCGATACACCCAGAATCGCACATTCCGAAGTAATGAAAGGTAGGTATATAGGGCTTGGGAGCGACCGGAACAAGGTGTGACTGACACGCGCCTGCCGGATGATGAAACCATGTATTCATTTTGGCGCAACATCTGGTCAGTGCCTGTCGGTCACACCGAAGGAGATTGGATGCGAGAGATCGAACGAGCATGCGACCCAATACCAGAAATGGGGGCAATTACAATCAGCCCCCAAGATGTAGCCCGTGCAGTCCGTCCGCTGCCTAACTGGAAGTCTCCAGGGCCGGACGGACTGCACAACTTTTGGATTAAGTGGTTACAAAGGTCGCATGCTTGTTTGGCATCTCGGTTCCAAACTGCCTTGGAGTCTGGCTCGCTGCCCGAATTCCTTTTGACAGGAGATACCCACCTGCTCCATAAATCTGGTAGCACCGCGGAACCCAAAAACTATAGACCGATAACATGTTTGCCAACGGTCTATAAAGTTCTTACATCCATTTTGAGAGCTAAAATTAATAATCACATAAGCAGCAATAACATCATGTCTGCCTCTCAAAATGGGTGTAGGAATGGGTCCCGCGGTACTAAGGAGCTACTCCTCATTGATACGGCCATTAGCCAACAGGTTCGACGTTCCCGAAAGGATCTGTCGACATGTTGGATAGACTATAAGAAGGCCTATGACTCGGTGCCTCATACATGGCTCATGAGGGTGCTAGAATTGTATAAAATTGATGCAACGCTACGCACCTTCCTGACGTCGTGTATGGGGCAATGGAAGACAGTCCTTCGCTATCCAGGATGTCGAAATATCCAAAGGAATAGCGAACCGGTAAGGATCTAGCGGGGTATTTTTCAGGGCGATAGTTTGAGTCCGCTTTGGTTTTGCCTAGCCTTGAATCCTCTCAGCACATTGCTGGAGAATTCAGGACTAGGCTATCGGTTGAAGAGAGGTGGTCAGATTATATCTCACCTCCTTTACATGGATGATCTGAAACTCTTTGCCCCCAATAATCTGCAACTGATGGAGCTACTGAAGGTAACTGAAACTTTCAGTAGTGCCATCAGGATGGAGTTTGGTGTGGACAAATGTGCGGTCATGCATGTAAAGCGTGGAGAGATTATGGAATCCGTGGGATGTCAACTCTCGGATTTCATAAACCTGAGATCCCTCTCTCCAACCGAAACTTACAAGTATTTGGGTATGTCGGAAGCGTTAGGCATCAGTGCTACTGACATGAAACATTCGTTGAAGGAGCGCTTCTTTGGTCGCCTGAAGAAGGTCTTCAACAGCCTTCTATCGGGCGGAAACAAGGTGCGCGCTTTCAACGGATGGGTCATGCCGGTATTGATGTACTCTTTCGGCGTACTCAAATGGACTCAAACGGAACTTGACGCCCTGGATAGAAAGGTCCGTACACTGCTAACTGCACATCGAATGCATCACCCACGGTCGTCGGTAATGAGACTGTATATCCCGCGAAAGTGTGGAGGTCGAGGCTTTTTAAATGCTAAGACTCTCCACAATCGCGAGATATGCAGTCTCAGGGAATATTTCCTAGCTGTCGACGTGGGTATGCATCGAGATGTAGTGGCGGTGGACAAGGGACTCACCCCGCTCTCCTTGGCAAATGAGAACTGGCGCAAACCTGCGGTGCTTGACACTAACGATCGCAGGGCGGTATGGCAGAGCAAGGAACTTCACGGACGCTTTTTCCGGGCCCTGCACGGGCCCGATGTGGATCAGTTAGCGTCCGTAGCCTGGCTACGTTTTGGTGACCTCTTTGGGGAAACCGAAGGTTTTGTCTGTGCAATTATGGACGAAGTTATCATGACGAGAAACTACCGGAGATGTATTGTGAAGGACGGCACGGTTGACATATGTCGGGCATGTCACCGTCCGGGAGAATCAATTCGCCACATTATCTCTGGTTGTTCTCGTCTTGCTAATGGAGAGTACTTGCATAGACACAACCTTGTAGCCAGGATTATCCATCAGCAACTTGCTCTGAAATACTGTCTTGTGGAATCGGAGGTGCCGTACTACAGGTATGTGCCCGACCCAGTTCTCGATAATGGCAGTATCACACTGTACTGGGATCGGTCCATCATCACTGACAGGACTATTCTTGCAAATAAGCCTGATATAGTGGTGGTGGACCGAATCGAGAGGCGCGCAATGATTGTAGATATAACCGTCCCGCATGACGAGAACCTCGTGAAAGCCGAGAAAGATAAACAAATAAAATATCTTGACTTGGCTCGCGAGGTTGTCGACATGTGGGATGTGAATTCGGCAATCATTGTACCGATAGTCGTGTCAGCCAACGGCTTAATAGCCATGAGCCTCGACCAACACCTCAGGAGGCTCTCGTTAGGCAGCTGGATCAAGGGCTTGATTCAGAAAGCAGTACTTCTGGACACGGCTCGGATTGTTAGGAGGTTCCTCTCGCTGGAGCCCTGACCGCCGGTAGCTTGGACCCTGTTCCCGATACCGGTGGGCTACTATTTTTTATATTTTTAAATATTTTTATAACTTTGTATTTTAATATTTAAAAATGTAATTTATATGTATTGTACAAAAGAATAAAGGAAATAATAATTTAATAATAATAATAATTTATTCAAATATAAACGTTCACAAAAAATATTAAGTCAACAGTAATAATATTTTCCATACAATTATAGTGCCTAAAAATAAACTAAAAATATTAATAGTATAGGTGCAAGTAATGGTGGTTCGGAATTGCAATGTTAGGTAGCGACCCGCCCGATCTAGGTTAATAAAAACCTGTGTTTCGGGCCATCACTTTACAAACCAATAAACAAGGGACAAAAGATAAACTATAACTTTATATAAAACAATAAAATTATCTATTTTAAACAACTACGAGAAAAAGCTTAATAGTAACTGATGACTAGTGAACTGATTTTAATAAAAATTGGTGGCATACCAAGTTTTATTAAAATCAGTTCACTTATTTACGATAGATATCTAGGTCTAAATAGTTATCAGATTTTTTTTTCGACAAAAAGTTTAGGGGGAAGGTTATGGTGATTTTTCAATTTTTATAGAAAACTCAAAATCGCTCTCTCTCTCTCCCTCTAAAATCTTTTTCAAAAATATTTTCTGATAACTATTTAGACCTGGATATCTAGCGTATGCATACCAAGTTTCGTTAAAATCGGTTCATTTATTTTGAAGAATAAGGACTTGAAAGTTTGTATGAAATGACATACGGCTTACACGCTCTTAATATATAAGCAATTTCTTTGAAGGTCTAATACAGCTGCTAGCCTAAAAAATATCTTGTTCTAGTCGCAAGGTTGAATTATTTATGTGTTTAACCTCCAAATGTCTCCAACACTAATGACTATCCGAAATGAAGTTGTCATAACTGTATGATTAATTTTATTAATTTCATGCCTGCCAGCCTTTGTAGGCTACGTACCCACTGTGAAGCAGCAACGCTACGCGATCTATTTCTGCCAGGGTTGCGGAATTTGTTCGAGAGAGTCACCGCGGCCCTGGAACGCAAAGGGCATAAGGAGGAACACGGATGGGTTTTAGTCAGTAAGAGTCTGACACTCCCTTCCGCTTCGCCCAGAGCGGAAGGAGCCATTTGATGATTTCCCATCCATTAAAAACGCAATCTATTTATTTGTTGGGTTATCATAAATGTCGTGGAGGTGGCGATGTATAAAGAGAAGAGAATCAGGTAGTGAAGACACGAATAAGAGTTTTAGATTTACAATCGTTGACAAATAACCTGACTTAACTTGTTTTTAAATAAAAGTTAATCCCAATATAGCTTCCTAAATTTCAATGAACAGAAAATGCACCTAAGACACACAGTACTGTCTTTCCTTCTCTTTTTAAAATCAATCCAAAAGTTGTCTTGAAAAGATCGCTTTTAGCGATAAAGCCGCCCATTGTGTCACCCTATGTAATGCTACACGCTCGTAACCACAGTGGGTGCTCAGCTTTAGATAAATACACACAGTCGTGTCGTTCCCCGGATGTTAATTTACATTAATTTGCATGTACGTCTTCATTTTCGTGTGTTCAAGGGGTGAAACTATGTAGCGGTTTGTTCGTACGTAATTTCACGATCTTGTTCGAGCGTTCGTCCATGTGTGCTTGTGGTTGATTTGTTCAGTGTAATGTGGGCCATACACGTTCAAGTAATCTGATCAAACAGGCTGTTTTAAACTGTTTGATCGAATAGAAATATTACCTACTTCATGCCATTTGACAACTCATTTTCGATCAAATTTTCCCACATTCATGCAGATTTGACAAAACTATTTGATCAAATGACTTGAACGTGTATGTCTCGCAAGAAATTAGAATCTTGTTGTAAGGGATTTTGGTTATGATTATAAGTATTCAGGAATTGATGTAGTTGATGAATTTCATCGTGGACCGGCCAAAATATCCTTTTGAAGATGGATCATTAATGCAGCCGAAAGACATCCACTGCTGGACTCAGGCCTTTCCCAAGTGTCGCCATCGACCGGTCCTTTACATCTCGCATCCAGCGAAATCTATTGTTGGAGGCCTTTCAGCGCTGCATCTTCCGTATATCATAACATGCAACAAATAAACACACTTATGATAAAACTAGGAATGAAAAGGATACACAGATATTGTTGATATATACACAATGTGTTCTGTTTAATTGTTCGGGGCTATTTAAATGGTCATAATGTAGAACTACTACCCGTACGCGTTAACTTGGCACCTGGCTCGACGTTTTGACGTTTAAATTAAAATTGAACAATTCGATTTCGAACAGCCAGAACAGTCTAAAGTCTAAACACGTTAGCATTACTGCTACCGTTTCGTTTATAATTATTTTCATCGAAATCAAATTGTTCATTTTAAATTAAAAAGTCAAAACCTCATTCGAAATGTGTTGAGCGGCGAGCCAGGTGCCAAATTAACGCGTACGGGTAGTAAGTAAATATCCATGCTTTCATTGACAACCGACATTTATTGACATTTTAGTCAATCAGTAAATAGCTTGGTTACACGGTTTAAAAGAGCGTATTGTATGCTCTAAGACAGAATCGGCGCAACCATAACCCTTGACCTTACTTCTAAAAAGCAATAACGTAGCAACAGGCGACGCCACGGGACGTAAGCTAGTACACAGTAAATACATTTCACACACGTTGTAGCCACTCCTGATACTCGGAGGAAATCAGGACGCCAATGCGAACATAATTGTTCTCATAGACCTTATAAAGAGGACAATTGGCTGGAGGGAATTTACGCTAAGGTTGGTAGCGAAGAAAGAGGGAATATGCATAAAATAAAAATTGTTACGTAACCAGTATATCGAACATAAACAGAATATGAACAGTGAAAACAGAATATTTATCGATAAACAAACGAGATAAAACAGTTTTAAACAAATTAATTTATTTGTTTAAAATTGTTTTATCTCGTCAATCTTGACGCGAGAGTCTACGTCGAACTGTTCCTGCTTATGAACTTTGAAACTATACCTATAACTTTATCGCTGTTTCTTCACAGGAGATGTTTTTTTCTTAAACGTTTTTTTTGCCCCACACTTGGAATTTCTCCTGTATCGTGGGTGCATTTACGAACACAGAAACTCACATACACAAACAGCCAGACCCGAAACAACTATCTGTAGGCCATGCAAATATTTGTTCCGTGTGGGAATTGAACCCGCGACACGCAGCGCAGCAGTCAATCACTCAACCATGACATTCCTTATTTTATTGGAGCCTTTGATATGGCTACGAAAGAAGTGAACGCTTAGATGGCAGTGGATTAGAATTTGCAAGCTGAATGATTAGAATCACCTCTTCATAAACCTCAGAGTTGAATTCGTAGGTACATTGTAAAGTCCGATATTTTTTTTATGATAACCTTGACTTAATTCTTCATCAATTGAATAGCCCGTATTGCTTATTTTAAAAGAAGCTTTGGAGGTAGCGGAACAGAAAGTAAAGTCCCGCATACCTCCATTGAAAAGGGAGGATCCTCCGGATGTTGATGTCTGTGGTGGGCAACTGCCCAAGAGTTGATATTCGGGCTTTGCATATGTTCTAATCGCACGGTAAACTCTGATATCGCGATTTAGGATCTTGTCCAGTTAGTTCGCAGCTGTCGAGATAGATGGCGCTGCGAGTCTTATTTGTTGATTCTTCTATGTTGATTCTGCTATGTTGATTTTTTGTGGCAGTATTAATGTCACCTACAAAGTTTTTGGAGTAGGGACCGCTTACCAAAAAAGTAAGAAGGCCATGAGGTGGACCTATGACCTGGTGAAAGTCACAGGAATCAGCTCGCTGCGACACGCTCAGGACCTTTCGACTTGGACGTCTTTTAGCTGAATGATGATGATTCATTCGATCATGATGGTGTTCGTCTATACTATTACGAGCTCTACATTCAAGTAACAATATCGCAGCCGACTCCTACTCACAACCATTCAACTCAAGCACACAATGTAGTTAACTTCGACGACGTCTGCACAATGCCTCCAGAGAGTAACTTATACTTACTGGTTTGTTTGATTGGGTTTGATATTGTTGATGAGAAACAAATGTTCAAAGGTCAACTTTGATTGTGGACAAGTTCTTTTGTTTTTTCCTCTATATTGCTTCATGTATAAAATGTTCATCAGTTGCATCAGTCAATTTGCGAAATCAAAGAAAACAAAAGGTTGTAGACGAAGTAATACTCTGTCAGCCTTATCGAGTATTTACTTCTTTCTTTCTACATTTCAACAAAACTGCCTTTTCCAAACAATTTTGGGGTTGTCTTCCAGTGTCAATAGATGTTGCTGAATTTGCTTTCAACTAGAATTTGATTTAAAGTGGCTTTATGACATCCACAACTCAATAACTGGGTGATAAGATATATCTTAGCAAGACTGGCGTCAGTTTTTATGGCTTCTGACACATAACAACTATCAAAAATGATCAAATGGAAGCCGGAACGAATGACCGTACTTTTCGAGACATCACAAAAACTCGGTTTGTAATGTGATGGTCATTATCGACCTATTTACGGACCAACCTCGGCAAATGTAGTTTGACTTTAAAGATAGATGCCGACCCCACTCCGCGCGGTCTAGCGGTCAGAGTTCCGAGTTCAGCTTTCCGCGTTCACTGTTATCTATGCGGTGGCTAATCCTACGCGCACAAAAGCTGTCAGACCGCAACCATCAATGTGAACGCGCGTTCTATCGGAGTTCCATTTTTTCACGTAATGGTGTCTGATGAGATCGAAAAGTTTATTGAATTACTGAGAGACAAATGTATTCTTTAAACGATCGAGATCAAATGCGACAAGTGACATTCGGTTTTCAGTAAAACGAACGTGTGACGTGGTATCACTGCTAAAGATTAATAAACTCCACCGTTTTCCATGTATGTGTGAACGCGGAACGCAGAATTTCACCACAGAACGCAGACCGCTTTGACGGTCTGATCGGTTCCTTAGACCCCAAATAGTATGCAATTGACATGCGTTTGCGAAATGTCACGTGTTCAATTCCTAACACTAAACTTTCGACAAAGCTTATTGCTAAAGTGCGCGTAAGTAATCTGAAATTCCAACAACAAACACAAACGCAAAGCTAGACATTTTCCTCTGTCTAATAAGCTGTTAACATACAAATATTATTGCCAGTACCCACGACCACGCTAAGACTACAGCGCTTTGAGCACTAGATTCTAAGTACCTACTACCTTCAGTCTACAGACTTAACTAGAGACCCAGCTATACAGAACCAAAGCAATTTGCGAACGCTTCGAGTGTACACAAGTACTAAGCGACAGTAAGACCATTGAAGCATAAAACGGGCCCAAGCATAATGTTGTAAGTACATCAGTCAACAATATTTTAATATGATCGCTTTTAAATGTCAGTAATGATTATGTAGCAGACAATTTTACATAAGCTGGGGTTTAGTCTAAATATAGAATTTTCTAGAAGAAAAAGTGATCGAGAATTTGCCAAGCCGTCAATGAAAGGTGATGTGTTGTCATAAAAGTAGCAGTTTATAAATTACAATTTTTATCGTGTGATATTATGAACAAAGACTCCTTTATTTTTTGCCTGCTTATAATTTACTTATCTTCGCCTACGAAATCTTATCTCTGAAACTGATGTTTTTGTTATTTTGTTGATTCTCACAAGAGGCCGCACACCGACACAGCGGGTAGTGATGCTGACTGTTTTTTTTATTAGTGGTATCTCGCAGGTCAAACTAGGAGGTTGTTGTCTGCTTAGCCGGACTTGCCTGTGGCGGCCTTAATATTAATATTAAACCCTCCAGCCAGGGCTTATTAATATTAAAGCCTCCAGCCAGGGCTTATTAATATTAAAGCCTCCAGCCAGGGCTTATTAATAAAGCCTCCAGCCAGGGCTTAAAAAAAACTAACAAACTAAGCGACTGCACGCTAAGAGCACCCCCTGTGGGGTACGGACCTCAGCTTAGGGTGTCACTCGGGGGACACCTAGGGACGGGCTGGATCGAACAGAGATTATTATTTTGGGTCAAATAAACCACAGGCTCAGCGGCGTGGATTGGCTCGAGCAAGGGTCGGGGCGGACATTGTCGGGGACGTTGCGACGGGCCTCGACGACGAGGGCGGGAGGACGGCGGTCGTGGTTTGCGCAGTGTGCTTGTCTCTCGACGGCTCTCTTGGACGAGTCATCGGGAGTGACGGTGACGTTGACTGCATATCGCAAAGGCTTCTATATAATCCGTTGATGCCCAACACACATACCGACCGTACGGACAAGCAACGCTCGCACACCCTTCATTCTTCCGCTCGGAACACCGCATGGTATGGCGGCTTTAGGCACATGAGAGACCGCATTGCAGCGCGGATCACTCAATATCTTTCTTTCTAAGCCGTAGTAGTGATTTCCTATATAGTAACCAAATTACTGCTACCACTTTAGGATCTATTATTTTCAAAGTGATAGGACAGCATGACTTAACTAACTTATACATATCTCTCTATCCGCGCGGGGCACCCATCCGCGCGCTCATCGCCTCTCCGCGTGGCGCCACAAAATCCGCTTTGTCGTCTCTTTCCTTCGCGGAGTCGCTTCGTGTGAAAACCGCCTAACTAATGTCTAACAAGGGAAATTATCTTCAAGATGTTTGCTTCCATGTTACTACTGCCACCGCGTCCTCTAAGTTGGCTACCTTTATTACTTCCTTAGTTCTAAATATACAAAATGTTCCAGAAAGGTGTGGTCATATTTAAGGATGACATCAAATCTGTGATTGAACTAAAATAAATGCCACTAACTGTAGCAAACTGCTTGAAAAATCATTTCTTCGTAACTTTTTAGTCGTTTTTCTGGTCGATTTTTTTTGTGTTTTGACATTTTTTCCTTAATGTATATCAGCTACACAACTTCACCCTTAAATATGACCACACCTTTCTGGAACAGCCTGTATACTTACCTTGATATGATTCATTGAAACTTGTACGCTTGTAAGGTCAAGTTTACAATAGCACAATAGCAAAAGGGTTGAAACGAAAGGTAAATTATTTTACTTTCCCCAGATTAACCCGGGGGCAAACCCTGAAATAACCAAACAAAAGGAAAAGACATGCATTAGAGACTTTGTTTGCCCAGCGGTGGGCAGCTAGGTTTCAAAGTTTTGTGAAAATAATTATTTGCTTTGCAGAGTGGTTTGTGAATTAATTAGTATTTAAAATGAGTTTTGTAGTGAATTATTTTTAGATACACGCTGAAGAGGTTAATTTTCGCGGCTTCACTCCTACACCCCACTGGTATTGTACTGATATTTTTCACTGGTATTTTTCTGGGATAAAAAGCCCATGACACCCTGTGATAAAATAGTTTTCTGTCAGTAAATTCAGTTTAATACTTACTTGATCACTTCAACGTGAACCTCGATTTGTATTGAAACTTTTGAAACTTGATAAGTGACATCTGGTGATGATTATGGAAAATCTTGTAGAGTTCTTTCACAACTTTCCCCAAGGAAGCCAAAGTAAAAAAAAACTAGAACTTTTTGAGACTTAGTTTTTTTAGGAACTAACTATGGCTTTCTTGGGAAAGTTGTTCATTTAGATGGGCAGAAGTGGTTCTTAAAGTTTGCTCTCTGGAACAAAAATTACCCAGTATAATGGTGCGTTTACACGGGCAATGAAAAATGTATCAATTAAAGACTAAATTATGATGTCACAAAATATCAAACAATTTACGGCAAGCTTCAAATTGGCGAAATGTTTTGCAATTACATTTTTGTAACATTATTGACAAAAAAAAACAAAACACATTGAACTATGGAATATAATTATGGAGCAATTAGAAACAATATTTCCGAAACCATTGCTGCATTTAATTCGCGTACCGAAGACGCAGCGTTGGAAGGCCTCCCACAAGATGGACCGATGACCTGGTGAGGGTCGCGGGTAACCGATGGATGCGAGATGCACAGGACCGGTTGTTGTGGTGACACATGGGAGAGGTCTACGTTGAGCAGTGGTTGCCTATGTCCAGCAGTGGACGTCTTTCGGCTGAGATGATGATGATGATGATGAATTGCCGCATTTTGTTGAACTTGCTGCTCATTGCTCCACTAATTGCTTCAGATTGATCCATTCGTTTTTTTGTTATGGATGGGTAATCATTATATGACTTCTTCCTCTCTGGGTGGAGCGAGAAGGAATATCAGACTCTTACTGAATAAAACCCATCCGTGCTCCTCCTGATGCCCTTTGCGTTCCAGGGCTCCGCAGACCCTTTCGAAAAAATTCCGCAATCCTGGCAGATCCATATGTGTTGCCAGGCAATAATTGCTCAAAAAAATTGCCCGTGTAATCGTACCTTAAGGTTGCACGAGTCGATATTTTGTCCATACAAATTTCGGGGGGTATAACTCCGCTGTTTGACATTATACATTCAAAGTTAAGCATGATATCGTTTTATCTCATTATTAATATTATACATTCATAGTTAAGCATGATATCGTTTTATCTCATTATTAATTTTGTCTCCTCAATTATAGAAGAGTTCAATAAACTTTATTTGTAATTGATTTATGCAGTGTTTTCATAAAACTTAACTTTCCAATAGACTTTTCGTGCATCGTCTAACGTTGTTTCTGTTCGGAACGGTGTTTTGTGCGTGGGAACTAGACATTGTGCGTGTAGACTAGCGTCTAACTCCTTATCACTGATATGGCTTTTGAGACAACGTGCTTTTTGGCCATGCTTGAGTGTTCGAGCACCAGTGAGTTCGAGCCCGCGACTAGTTCAACTTTAAGTGAACGTTTACGTCAACGCGATCGAGTTTGTTTTAAAACTTACACTAATGGACCTGTTCTTCTAGAGAACTAGCTTACCTTATACAAACAATTTTGGCACTTTCGTATTTTATATTTACACTGGGCCCACATGTTGTAGTATGGCCCATTCCCTGTCACAGAAATGAGGCCTGTTTCATAACAGTATGAATGTTATCGGTTGAGATATGCATAGACCTAATAGAAATCATCGCGCGCATACGCGAACGACGCGATTTTTATTCGGAAATACCAGAACTCGATCTCTATCGACGCGACGACAACGCGTTCGGGTTTGCCGACCAAAGGATCTCTGTGTAATAAGAAGACACAGACATTAATCCCAAGGTAGACCGTAATTGTTCCGTAGGTTTCGGACGTAAAAGAATAGCACCATCCCACCACTTCCCGTAGGTGTCGTAAGAGGTGACTAAGGAACTCACCAGAGAATGGGCAGCAGCATTCTCTGTAGGGTCATTGCAACAGCTACACTGCGATCGCCAACCCGCCTACCAAGCGTGGCGATTATGGCATACCGGGGGGGGTTTGCCATAATCGCCCCCATTTGGGGGAGTCCCATGTCCAGCAGTGGACGTCTTTCGGCTAATATGATGATGATAATAATGATGAGACCATTTGTAGTTATGTCGCAACCATCTAGCTTAATCAGCCGTTTCATTAAAAACCTAGCCTTGTCATTTAACTGCGCTGTTTAATCAGCGACTTATGTGACATGGGCAAGTCATTTGACGATATTGAACCAAAGATGTCACTTAGGTCGCTGAAAAATTGGCGCAGATAAATGAAAAGGCTGGACCACCAATTAAACGGCTGATTAAGCTGGTTGCCTGCGACAGCTATAAGAACAAAGGAAAAAACCTGCTTCCATTCTCACAACAACATTTCCTGGCCAAGCTTACCTCAGACAATAACAGACTGGCAATATAAGTTTAGCTTCAGATAAGCCCTTGAAAGTTGGCAAACTGCGCACCGACCAGTCGAGCGTTTCATTAAGCAACTTTGTTTCCTACACATGGTGGAGGTAACTGTAGTAATTACAGGTAGGGGTAGGTTTTATGAGAATACGGTAAAAAGTTTGTTTGGAAAATGTCAAGATAATGGGTTCTGGTATGTAGCTACCAGGGCCTCAAGTCTGCTATTACAATAGTGTCAGAATGGTCTATCATTGATTTCATAATTGTTGATTTTGACAAGTTTGGTAATCTAATAATATAAAAGCGTCATTATGACTTTCCAATGGTCAACCACTGACACTCCATTGAAAGAAATGGAATAGAATGGTAATCTCTTACATTATGACAAATGAATGACAGACGGAGTAAATGCCCCTTACCGTACGTTATCTTATTCTTTAGGTATCTTTTGTTTACTGTAGTAGCTAGTGACACCATCTCCCTAAGGCTTTGCGTGCAATGCCTCATTAAAAGCATTTGCTTTCATTGAATGCCTTCATTCTTCACCTTTTTTAAACTACCTGGAAAAACACAAAAGACGAACACGATTAAGAATAATTAATTGATTCTCTCAAGTTAGTCACAGTACCTACTTAAATACTGAAAAATAACAAACAAGTCCTTGAAAGAAAAAAGAATACATGTCAACACAAGAAACCGAACTTTTCGAAATTCGAAGCAAGTCTTGAATTTTTTTCTATATTTGCATAATGGCTTGAAGAGGCTCTCGTTAAGGTAAACCTTGGATCGTGACCTCCCTTGAGCACTCTCAGTCTTCAGCCTACGACGACCTTAGAGAGATGCATTCTTTGCATACTAAACGTTATTTATTTTTAGCTTTTGTTTTTCTTTAGGGCGACCGGATGGTTTTTTCTTTTAAATATTGGGGGATATTTCGATCAGTAGGTAGTAAGTTTTATAATTTCTAGTTTTGCGAATTATTAACCTATGACAGGGGGCAATGTTTGTACTATCAATACGGTAGGAAAGACTTTGGAACCGCGGGTCAAAAAGTTAATCACATGGGGAGAACTGAAGAAGTTCGAGATGCTCATTACCGGTGAATGTGGCAAAGAGACGTCCACTGCAGGGATTTTACTGCAGTGGACGTCGCTTTGAAAAATCGTCCACTGCTGGACACAGTGGACGTTTCTCGAGGATGAAAAAGGATGATGAGTTATGTTGAATGCCGCATGAGTGGAGTAATTTTATATTATGCTAAATAAACTAAGTATGCGATTTAGGACAAACTGGCACGGGTTTATTGTCCTAACATTGATATAACAGCAACGGTGAGTAAAAAGTTTTTAAACAAAAAAAAACCGACTTCCAAAAAACACTACAAAATAACTGTAATTTTGTAATTTAACAGAGAAGTCAGGGGGTCTACTCTCTAAGCCCGAAGTTCGTAGTTCGAACTAAGAACATCTGTCAAAACGTGTTGTCATTCATTCCTAGTTCGGGTTCGGGACTAATCGTATGTTTAACATTTTTTCAAATCGGTTCATAAATGATGAAGATAGTAACAAACATAAAAAAACAATCGATTTGAGAACCTCCTACTTTTTCTGAAGTAATAAGAAATAAGAGACTGAAAAATGTCAAGGTCAAAGGACAACGATTAGAAAGAGTTGAATTTACAGCCATGAATGTTTGAAGTAATTGCTATTGACGTTTACCGTTTGACCTCCTTCGTAGGAAATTGTTCTAGGAAATTGTTACCTATAGTATTTTTATTTGTTGTAGTTAGCCGGTCAAGGGCTATAAAGAGCTTTCGGTGGGTTTTGGTCGACAACAGATTAATTTTCAATAATGGTCATCGACCCAACCACATTTATTGTAGAGATGGGCGTCGCATCAACGAACGGTTTTTATGCGTTGTGATGATAATCAATGCATTACAAGGCATAACATCTGTACCTGACCTACCTATGTTCAACAAATAAAAGTATTTGTATTTGCATTTGCATTTGCATTTGCATTTGCATATGCATTTGCATTTGCATTTGCATTTGCATTTGCATTTACATTTGCATTTGCATTTGCATTTGTATTTGCTATACTTAGAGCATATTATGACATGTTTATTTTTTGCACCGAGCACACCTATTATATCCATAACTACTAATTCGGTTGAACTAGAAGTTGCTAGCGGTTCACCTCACGAATCCATTCAAGCGACCCTAAGAATTTATATATTTTAGTCCGACTCACATTTGACCGGTTTTATATTGATAGGTTTGCTGCCTCAATCTCACCTCCTGAAGCAAAGCCCTGATGTGGTTGACGATGGAACCCGCTTGCCTAGAAGTTTGTAACCTCCTCACTTTTGACATAAAGTCCCCCTGTTAAAGCTATCAGTTTCTAATTTCACTTCTCAAAATCTTTAATAAATCAGTTTCATATAATATAAATGATTTAAAAAAAATAAATAATTTAAATCAAGGACGAAGTATAATTATTATCTTAAACAAGAATATGAATATAAAACAATATTGATGGGTGACAATATCGCATGTCTATTCCTGTAGGCTCCACGATGACGCACGCCGAGGGCAGTCGCCGAGCAGCGTCACAATCATCTGAAATTCATATTGGGTCACTTTGGCTGACCGGCAGTGTACAGTGCGAGCGGTCAGCGGCAGCGGCTTGATTATTTATTCATTTATTGGCCTATCTACAATTGTTACACTCTTCATACTATTAATACAAGCAATATTATACAAGCTTAGTTTACAATAATATGATGCGATAGAAACAGCATGCAGCAGTTGTGAGGATTTCCGAGGGTTTCCGAGTGCACGCTATTTTTATCGGGTCATGAAATTAACTGCTGGATTAAAGGTACTTTGCTCGAGTCAAAGGACAGAGATAGAAAAATATTTTTTATTTGTGTCAGGCCATGGTAGCGTATGAATGATTTTACAAACAATTGAATAGGTCAACAAGTAAAATAATTTCAAATAAATAATTAAATTTATAAGATTATTCTCCATCGCGTAATGATTTTAAACCATCCAAAATGGCCATTCTCAATAGATACTCTCTCTTAACTTACACCACTCAAAGTATAATTACATGTATTTGTACGCGCATATCGTCCTTAACTGGTTCGTGATTGGAAATCGCCGGTTTTTCCCGACAACTGAGGTTTACTGATGAATTATATTTGATGTAGGTATGTGCATGAATGAAACACAAATATTTGCTCGATGGAATCCTCCCGAAGGTCGTGGATGCTGTTTTGTTTTGAATAGATTGAATTTGGACTTTATTTTATGGTTCACATGAACGATGTTTCTTCGGCAATCTGGATTGGATTTCATAAATACTAGCTTTTACCCGCGACTTCGTACACGTATAATATCCCGTTGATTCCCGTTTCCGTTGGAATTTCTCGTGAATGTGGCTATCATATTCAAAAATAATTCTCAAAATCGGTTCAGTAGATCCAGAGATTACCCCCTACAACCTCACAACCTCACAAACTTTACCCCTTTTTATTATTAGTATAAAAGTATATGTAGATTCATGACTGACATAAGCCTTTGTAATCGTTCTAAAATCAATCAATCTGGTCAGCCTTTTCCCAACAAAGTACATAATTATAATAATAATAAATAATCCCCCTTGGCGTTACGTCACTTTGTGCTAGCGACCATTTTCGGGGGCCGATTTATTAAGTGTGCAAGTCGCCCCCTGCCAGTTTAAGCTGTGTATATTGTCAGTGGTCAGGCAGGGGCCAATAGTTCTCCCATAGTTTTCGATAATTAGTCACTATACAACTCAAACCCATCACGCACCCTCTCATATTTTGTTTCCATATTCTGAAATAGTCTTGCACTACCATCCACCATCAATACCACGTGACAGTACCGGAGTTGACATTCACTTCCTTGCGGTTGACAATGAATGACATTGTCGTCATTCGATGGCCAGGGGAGCACAAAGATGTAGAGAAATTCGTTGCGGTAGCAATGTTGGAGCGATTTTACTTTTTTATTCAAGAAGAAAAAAAAAATTACAGTTTAATTCAGTGTTTATTCGTTATGAGTAACACATGCTGGAAACATCTTATTTATCAAAACAGTTAAGGATTTTTAAGACTTGCTTCAAAACCATGCAAGTTTAATGTATCGAGGGTTTACAAGGGTCCTAAAAGTGAGTAATCATCAACATTATCATATCAGCCGCAAGACGTCCACAGCTGGACATAGGCCTTTCTTGTTTTTTTTTTTATCGGTGTGGAAATCCTCATGGATGTCCTCCGTCCTGGGGCGGAGGAAGGGGTCTGTCAGACTCTTACTGACTAAAACCACCCCGTGTCCCCCTCGCACACTTGCACCGGGAGCTACGGGAGCACTTAAGCAATCTTCAACGCAGCCCTCGACCGGTCTGGCCTGCCTCTGCAGGCCCCGTCTCGTTACGTAGGGGGAGTGAGGTGTTTAACTCCTCCTACGACATCTAAGAGAGACGCGCGTGGAACAAAACACGCCATAACCTCGGGTCCTAATTGACGGGGGGCGGCGGACATCCCCGAGTCCGCCGTCTCTGGACCCATTTAGGGGGGCGGAAGGAGGGCAGCACCCTGCTCCGACGCCCGGTGCGCCTGCTGCGGGCCGGGCGAACACTCGAGATCTCCCTCTCCCTTTCTGCAGCCTCCTTCTGCGATATGACCTGGACATAGGCCTCCCCCAAGTGTCGCCACTATAACCGGTCCTGTGCGTCTCGCATCCATCGGCTACCAGCGATCCTCACCAGCGGCCCTACCATGAAGTGTTAAAGCGTGAGTAATACGAGCGAGTAGGAGAGATGGAGCTATATAGGGTGTATAGCTCCATCCCTCCTTCTCGCTCGAACTACTCACGCTTTATCACGTCATGGTAGGGCCACTGGTCATCGGCCAAAAGTGGGTGGTCATATTTATTAATAGGTGTTTTTCTGTAACTGCTAAACAGTAAAGAAAGTTTTCAAGGCTTATTATGATGGTCACAGTTATTTTTCATGATTTTTTATTAGTTAATGTTGAAGTTATTCACAAATCAATGTACCTACCTTTTAACAATTTACAATTCACGAGTCTCAGGTTTTAAAGTAACAATCATGTAAAAAAATATGATTGTTCCGGAGCCCTTTGCGTGCGAACCCCATTTTACACGACTGCCCAAAAAAAGGAGTGTTATGTTTTCAGGGTTCATGTATGTATGTATGTATGTATGTTTGTGAGTTTTTGACCTTTTTTGTCTTACTTTACTTTCTTAAATTTTTCTCTTATGTCTCTTCCAGAATTTTCTCTTATGTCTATGTTATTATCAGTATCACGTTGGGTATCACGTGACCAAATGAACTTTCTGTACAATTTGTAGTTATTTTGAACTTGTGGGTCAATATTCGACGTATTTATAATTAACTAGCTTCTGCCAGTGGCTTCGCCCGCGTGAATGTCGGAGTATTCGACGAAAAAAAAGTCTAAGTATACTGTGTGTCAAGCAAATACTGTCCATCCCAGGTTGTCTGGAAGAGATCGCGGAATGCGATAAAGCCGCCCATTGTATGTGTTTTAGTTTTAAGTTTCCTTTCGTTATTTACGTTTTGGTGTACAATAAAGTGTATAATAAATAAGTATATTCTTTTCCATGGTCTGATCAATCTCTGTACCAAATTTCATTAAAATTCGTTCAGTCGTTAAGAAGTGAATAGGAAACAGATAGACAGAACTACTTTCTCATATGTAATAGGTACATATTATTATGGATTGATTTAATTAATTATGGGATTTTGTCAAACAATGGTTTGTTGAAATTGTGATTTCATTTGACGGATGTACGTACATAATTTTATTGTTAGTTGTTTTTTTGTTTTATTGAGGAATGGGCTAGCTCTTGACCTCGATCCCGCCTGATGGAAAGCGATAGATGAGGTCTATGATGGAGCGAGCGTGCCCAGAAGATGCCTGTTCATTCTTGCTTTGAAGGCAGACGGGTTATATGTGGAAGGGAACACAGACGCTGGTAGAGAGTTCCACACTTTGGCTGTGCGCATAATAAATGTGGAGGAGAAGCGCTGAGTACGATTGGTCGGGATTTCAACCAAGTGAGGATGGTACCCAGCAGTACGTCTGGTATTCCGGTGGTAAAAAGGGCGATGGTGGGATCAGGTCGTGAAGTTCCTGCGCATGTTGAGCTCGTCGTCAACACTTAACAATTGTGGGGGGCTTACACAATTCGATTTTCACCGAACGGCTAGTCTGCACAGCGAAAATCGATCGTCTAAATGACAGTTCGACTAGGCCGCAAGTGACTATAATCGCAAGCCCCAAAGTTGGGTGCTATCCGACTTTTGCCGTGCGGCTACAAGCCGCATGCCGCGTCCATGACTAAAATCGATCATGTAAATGCATAAATGATCAGTTGCAGGCAATGAAACGGCCCAGCCTGTCACTTGCTGCAACCCCGAACTGACACCGCTAAGCCGAGCTCCGTAACCCCCCTTTATTTTTAGAACGAACAGATTTGTGCAATTGAATTTAGAACGAATCTGACGGATGTCAACTTAACGTAAACAGCAAGTAATGAACCCGACAATGAAGATGCAATCCGGTCGAACTGATCAGAAGGACGATATTATGAGGAATTGTGATAAAAGAATTGATATGAAGATTTTTTTTTTTTTTCATCTTTATTTATTTTGAGGTTTTTATCTATACAGACATGTCAACCCCATCGTGCCTTTAACATTAAATATAATATTAACACTTATTACTACACTTACTGGTTAAACAATATTATGAGTGAATTTCCCGGGACCAAAAATTGCGTGGCATCAATGAAATTGGTACTAAAAAACAAAGTTATAATGTTCTAACATTTTTTTCCGGTTAGGTGAAATAGAAATCTACGTGTAGCACTAAATATTTTATTAATAGGATTAATGGATACTCCAAAATAATTAATTAAACCTCGAAATATTTCATTGCCGTGTTTGTCCACACGTCACCTTGTTGTGTATTATTCCTCATTGATAAAAATCTATTGGTTATTTATATTAAAACCCTGTTTTATTTGATACATGAATATTTAAAGTATTGTTACGGAATACATTTATTCAAATATTTAAACAATACAACAAATGGTTAATAAAAATTCATTTGTCCCAGAACTACCGTTCATCGCCGTGTCCTAATCATGTTCAAGGATATTGTTTTACCTAATGACTTGCGCCCCCCCCGTGGTGCGCTAAACGTTTCGTTTTAGTGCTGCCTAAGTGCTCGACGTGGAAGGACGTACACACGTGCCTGCGGTTTCGAGCCATAATGTAAGTTATTCAATTTTTATGTTACTGGACATTTTTTCTTTCATCGCCGTGGATAGGTATAACCTCATTCTGAATTAAGTTTGTCTTCTTGAGTAAGCATTCGATAGAACGCCATTTCTTTTATGTTTATTTGTGAAGTGTTTATTTCTTCAAATAGTTAATAGATTTTTTGTTATTTATTTTTTTGCCTTGATTTTCATTGCCGTGCTTTCATTGCCATGGTTTTTGTGGGCGAAATTTGCTACGGCAATGAAAAAAAATTCATTGCCATGCCTTGTAAAACAATTTATTTTCATTGCCGTGGCCAGGTATTTCATTTCCGTGACTTGTGTTTTCATCGCCATGGAATGATTAGGCAAAGAAAATATCTTTATCACCTTTTATCTGTTATACAGGTAATACCGATTACTGACATTACAGGACTCGTCAAGTTAATATCTTGGGACAAATAATATCTCTAACTGATTTTAATAATGGATTGTTTATTTTTAGGATGCCAAGATGCCTAAACCAAAATTATCTAAAGAGGAGAGAAAGGAGAGGAAAAGATTGGCGGAAGAAAAGCGACGTCAAAAATTAAGAAGCGACCCTGTATTAAGAGAGGAGTATCTAAGAAAAGAAAGAGAACGATATCTTAAAAAGAAGGCTGCAGGAGTAGTTGTTCCTCGAACTGCAATGACTTCGCAATATTGTAGGAGGATAAGGTCTTGATTCCAACACTTGTATGGGAGTAAAATTTGGGCAAGGAAATATTACAAAAGAAGAATGAGAGTACAATAAGTAAAGAAAGACTGTTGAATTACACTCGCAACACTACTTAGAGATTTTAATACTACAGCCTTTATTCTTATACATACTCCCATTCTTCCTTTTGTAATATCTATCCAAATCTTACTCCCATACACAATTTGTCTGGCTTTGCCTTTCCCCTTCGGAGAGATATAATATTTTTTCATTTCCATGGATTGATTCTTTCATTCCCATGTCACAGTTTTTTCATTGCCGTGCACGCTTGTTTCATTGCCGTGCACGCATGTTTCATCGCCGTGGTACGGAATTTTTAATCCTGTATATCTCGTTAGTTTTTTAAGTCATCTGCTAGACATTAAGCAAGAATACAATACATTATCAAAAACTTTAATAAAAGCGTTTATTTTTAAAAAAAAACCTTTAGATAAAAAAATACACGGAAATGAAGATTTTATAGGACCTGTTGAAATTCACTCTTATATTATTAATACATTTTCTGATACCTAAACTTAAAAAGATGACACGTGACAGTGACTAAACAATTGCTACTCCCACATGCTTGGTGGAACGTCGTTTAGGCACGTTATTTGCCATTACTTTATTTGATTAGACAATTTGCGAACATACATACATGCAGATGCGAAAATACACGCAACACGATCTTTTCTAAAAAAGATGCGAGCGTTTACGTGGTACTGCTTTTTATACAAACTTTCAAGTCCTTATTTATCGAAATGAATGAACCGATTTTATTGAAACTCGGTATGCAAACGCTTAATAATCAGGTCTAAATAGTTAGTAGAGAACATTTTGGAAATAGAGTTTAAAAGGCGAGCGATTTTAAGTTTTCTATAGAAAGTGAAAAGTCCACCATTGTACCTGTGTGTTGCATACAATTTTAATAAATTATTATCAAAAATAATAGCGATATAGTGATGCGCGTTCGCATAATAATACGATTATAAAATATACAATTTCATGAGCACGTTCACACATGTCAATGTCACAGAGTCAGGTAGCTATATGATAAATGAAATTCCGCATTAAAATATTGTAATGAACATTGATTTTCGTATTAATTATTATAATTTAAAGCGAGTTTGTACTATTAACAAACTGCGTTGAAATAGCCTGCAACTAAAGATCGCAATACGGTCAGTTGGACCTACTACCATGCTTGCTTAGTTATTATTAGCTTATAAGCTGGACTGGGCCAGACACGTCTGCCGCATGTCAAACGATTCATGGGCTAAAACAACCACAATGTGGGTCCCAGAAAATGTCCGGTGGCATCGCGGCAGACCCAGGCGAAGATGGCAGGACGAGCTTGACGCCTATCGACAGGATTGGTCAACACTAGCCCAGAGCCGGGGAGAATGGAAGGAAGAAAGGGAGGCCTTTGCCCTGCAGTGGGACGAAATAGGCTAAAAACAAAATAAAAAAAATAGGCTATCCTTGAAGGAAAGTAGCAAATATGAATCAACCAACCAAAGTAGGCAATATTATAGGTACTATACCAACTGACCCGGCAAACTTCGTACTGCCTCAGAATTCATTAAACCAACGCTTTCTAAAAAGCTTTAAAAGCATTAAAAAGCGTTAAGCATTTGCTTTTTGAAGTGTTATAAACCGCTTAAAGCACTTATAATGCAAATTAATTTTCTTCGTATCTTTTTTGTGATTTTTTCCGCTGTTTCAATAGTTAGTCTGCTATTTGGGATGTAGACAAAAAAATAAATCAAAGATCATAAAAATACAAATTTTAATGTTGTAAATAAAGCTCTTGGAGCTCCCGCAGACATGAAAATTGTAATTTGGCCAACTATCGAACGACTAGATTGCGTAATTTAATCGACCAACTTTTTAATCGTGCGTAATCGAAAGGGAATCTCGATTCATACGATCGGTGTCCAGTTAATTAGTTGAACGATTTAGATGTACGAGATGTACGAGCTAGCATTGTGTCACTATACCTATTGGTGTACTCTGCGATTTAGGGCGGATTCGACCAAACCCGAATTTATACACGAGTAACTATACCAGGAATAATCTTTTCCACGATTTTATTCTCGAGTAAATCAACAGTCGTTTTTCGTTCGTTTAGAATAGCTAACTGCGAATAGCAGAGTGAATGGTGAACGAATGTAATACCCGGTTAAAAACCGTTGTTCTACAAACGGGACGGTGCAGAAGCAAAACTCATATCAACTCTCATTTGTCGTATTATAGCGTGGTAAAGTAGAAATGACAACACAAAACAATAGGACGCCATTTTATTATTTTTAGAATAACTCCGTATTCCATGTTTAACGGTGGTATAGTGACTATTCCGCTATTCCTCGGATTCTAGTTGGATAAACGTGAAATTGATTTACTCTCGAGTAAGTATTGATTTATTCCGAGAATAAGATTTATTACAGTTTGGTCGAAGCCGCCCTTAGTCGCGCAACATAAGACTCGACTTTTTTTGTATATATAGGTTACTAATACTATAAATATGAAAGTCTGCATGATAACGGTTAATTTAGTCCGGTTAAGCAGTTGATATCCCAAGTGTGTTAACTTGCTAGTGGTCATACCTAAAAAAAAAAGAAAAAAAAAAGACAACGGTTAAACAGATTTGCATGAGACTTGGCACACGGATAGTCATAGGAAAAAGACAGCTTGCAAAAAGTAACACATGACATAACACATACCGAAAAGACAAATACCGACTTTTTTATTTCGTAGTACGTAACTAAAATCTTTCAGTGTTTTTATGCGGAAAATTCTGGGAAATTCTGGTCACCGTCAAAGGGAAAACTAGTTACATGACTAGAACATATGATAGGTGGCGAGAGGGTACTGGCAGAAAAAAAAGTTTTTTTTTTCACAACACAACACTTCGCTTTATGAGAAAATAACTCAATCGATTTTGAATCTTTGGTCTAAAGAGATAGGGTTTAAATTGGTTGCTGTGTGTAGATCTATTTCAAGTTTTAAAACCATTGAGGTGTAAAAATATGGTAGGGGAGTTTATTACCAACATACCTTTTTACTTCGTTTGTCTGGTAAAGTGAAGTTATCGGTGCGAGTGATTTAATATTTTTGTACTTTTATTATTAAAAAACCCCGGTAAGACTACCTACATGTACCGACTTTTGAACTGATGAACATATTCTGATTTCGATTAATCCCGAAGAATAATGCCTACATCACATGTTTTATAAGTTTTAAATAAATAATGGTTCATACAAGTTAAAAACAAATTCAATAAACAGTGAAATAAACATTAAACATCAAAGAAAAACTAAAAACATTTGTCAAAAAGATTTTGGCAGCGGTGGGATTCGAACCCACGCCTCCGAAGAGACTGGTGCCTTAAACCAGCGCCTTAGACCGCTCGGCCACGCTACCACTTGCGTCAGTCATTAAAATTATCAGCCAATCTTTACGGGGCGATTAGAAGGATGACGTAACAAATGGGACAGATTTTCTTATCTAATACTATTTATAACAGCAAGCGTGATAAATTCGTTGTTTCTCATTCAATTATGTTCGGATATTCGAAAATTCGAAAATTAAAACGATGGTATGGTGACCAACTTTCGGGTGCATGAAGGAGCCTCCTCGTGTAGCACAATTTGTTTCATCAGACACTCAACTGAACCGAGCGCCCGGCGCTTCCTGGACAGTCTCACCTAACACCTTATATGACTAGCCAATCCTTCCCTTGCGGTGATAGGGCTAACACCCGCCTGGTTCACGACGCGTGGGAGTACCAGTGCCTCAAGGCATCTTCTGGGCAAGCTCGCTTCATCATGGACCTCATCTATCGCTTTCCATCAGGTGTGATCGAGGTCAAGAGCTAGCCCATTCATAAAAAAAAGTTTTGTGTACCTACTTTTTCTTTTTTTTTTATTTAGTGTCCGACTTACACTATATTTTTGTCCCTGGCCGATTCATAGTAGTATGGTCTAAATTAGACCATTTTTGTACATAAACAGCTTTTGTAAAGAACTGTCTTTGCCATTTCATTTGACTTACTTACTATAAAATCTCACACTTTTATAAATATTTTTTTCTTTGATCTTCCTATTTAACATTAGTCGTTACGATTATAGTTATTTAAAAAGTGACAACAAATAGTAAAGCTTTAGTGCTCACGCACAGTTGAAAAGTGCCAAACTTTATCAAACCAATCTCTTTGCGATTCCAAACTAGATTGCACTTTTTAATCTGTGCCCAACTGAAACAATTTTTTCCCGCCGTTCGAGGTACCAATTACCGTTTATGATTGCAAATGGCTGCCATATCGACAGACGGTAACATATCGACCACCTGGCACGCGTTGTGCATTGGTTTGAGCGCAGGGCCGGAGTGGGGTTCATTTGTAGGCCCCACCCCAGTTCATGAAGGCAGGTGATATTAATTGGGATGCTTTACATATAGGTTATAGAAAGTAACTTAAGTTCCTGTTACTAACAAAATGAGTCATGGTTACTTGATTAAAATAATTTATTATAATTATTAAAGTACACATCTGTTACTAAAGTATAAGTCAGAGATACAGCTGGGAAAGTTAAAGGCCGAAATTCATGGAGGTACTTCATTATGAGATGATGTGTTTATTTTTATGAGGAACCAGGTAAAATTTAGATTCTAAATACGAAGATCTGTCTACTTTGTTCTTTTGTTTCGAACGCATTTAGTTAAAAAGAATGGAAGTACGGATAATACACAAGTGTACGCCATATCCAAGTATTAGTACTACGTAAAGCTGGAATTTTGTAGTGACGGACATTTATTATGAAATAATTCAACATTATGGAAAAATACTTTGATTTGAAATAGTTTTTGTTGATCATGTTCTATCTCTTAAGTAAAAAGCTAGTCTATCGCCATAGCAAACAGAAAAGGTCCAGTAAAGACCGATGACTAAATCTTTTTTATTACTTACATTTGGACCGATGACCTGGTGAGGGTCGCGGGTAACCGATGGATGCGAGACGCACAGGACCGGTTGTTGTGGCGACACTTGGGGGAGGCCTATGTCCAGCAGTGGACCTCTTTCGGCTGATATGATGATGATGATGATGATGATTACATTAGCCGCTCTATCCTTGCACCCTAGCTCCGACCCTGTAAATAACCACTCGGCAGGCAGGAACGTGGGCCCATTGTGCAGTAATGGACCGATTTCGCCTCCACATTGAAATGCCGGCCATTCTAAATGAGAAAATCACGCTTTAACGGCTTTTCCAAGTGACGTCACTATTTAAAGACTCCTGAGTGTTTTGTGCATACCAGCGTTTTTTTTAATATTGTTCGAAGATTTTTTTTGTGGTTGATTAGCTTGTGGGTATGGAGTCTCTGTTGAGAATAAATCGATTTGAATTGAATGAGTGGAATTTCTTGTCGGAGACTGTGTTTCCTGATGACTGATGACTGATAGTGACAAATAGCGTAATGGATCTCTCTAACTCTTATTATTTCGATTTAATGACACATTAGAACATTTCGTTTCATTACATTTTTTGTTCAACTATACGTCCCCCCTGTCCTTACAGATAGGTATTATCATGCGACGCCATTTTGAAAATAAATCAAAATGGCGGAACCGGGATGAGGCCTTTCTATGCAAAAAGTTCGAATCTCTTTGGCACACATATATTTTGTACCCTGGATTAAAACTTACAAGTTTTATACCAGAAATCGGGATGATAAAATCATCCCAAGGAAACGGAATCACTAAGAAGCTGAAACTAGTACTTTCACAATAATCCCTACTATTAGTAATATAACAACTAGGCAGTTTTTAAAAATCAATGGTCTGCAGAGTTACATCACTAACATTCCCACGAAACCGGGATGACATTGTGCATTAGTGTTGGATCATCTCTCAATATCCGGGATTGGCAACGTGTACTGTGGGTACTAATCCGCTCCATTGTTCTATCAAGGGACATAGAATGAGTCTCGTAATTATCTATGATCTATTTCTATTTGTATTGGACGAGCAAAATTAAGCCTGTAAATACATGTATGTATAGTATATATATAAATATATTTACAGGCTTAATTTTGTATTATTAGATTTTTTTATAATTACAATATTTTTATACTGAACGGAACAAATACGGGTATAGAGCTCCACCAAAACGTCAGCAACGTTTTGGTGGAGCTCTATACCCGTATTTGCATGCAAAAATAGAAAGAGGAAATTAAAAAAAAAACTATCAATTATTTTATGATAACTAGAATAAGATAATCCAGTAATCCTGAAATGTAAAATTACCAAATCTACACTTCTATACTAATATTATAAACAGGTAAAGTTTGTGAGTTTGTGAGGTTCTTGGGGGTAATCTCTGTTGCGGATTTTGGTTGAAAGAGTTACCACGGAAAGCAAAGAGCACGGATGGATTTTACTCAGTAAGAGTCTGTCACTCCCTTCCACTCTGCCTAAAGCGGAAGGAGTCATTTGATGATTTCCCATCCATAAAAAATATAAATAAAAAAGGAGTAATCTCTGGATCTACTGAACCGATTTTGAAAATTATTTTTGTGTATAATAGCCACATTCATGAGCACACACACCACACCACCACACCACCACACCACACCACCCGTTTTTTTGCTACATTGATGAACGGGAAAATACGGGATAGGCTCGTAAGAAGTCGTGGGCGAAGTGCTAGTTTAAAATAAACTATAAAACCAAGGACAAGAAACTAATCTTTAAAACCAGTCAAAGGGTCAGTCGTTATCATAGAAACATTTTCAGAAATAGTATCATTTTAAGACTACTGACTTGTTGGTCTAGTGA
Source organism: Melanchra persicariae (assembly GCA_947386135.1). NCBI lineage: Eukaryota > Metazoa > Arthropoda > Insecta > Lepidoptera > Noctuidae > Melanchra > Melanchra persicariae. The sequence goes on along the minus strand of OX376652.1, from coordinate 7,236,380 downwards.
TCGCATCAGTGCATGCGATCGGCCCTGGAAAGCATGGGAGGAGTCAATTGATGGTTTCCCATCCATAAAAAAAATAGATTTTCTCCCACCAGCGACGCACTAAGCCGTGGTCCGTTCCCCACAGGGGTGCACTTAACGTGTAGTCGCTTAGTTTGTTAGTTTCATTAATAAGGCCTAGCTGGAGGTTCATTATCATCATCATTTCAGCTGAAAGACGTCCACTGCTGGACATAGGCCTCCCCTAAATGGGGGGGTTGCCATAATCGCCCCGCTTAGCGGGCGGGTTGGCGATCGCAGTGTAGCTGCAATTTACCAACAGAGAATGCTGCTGTCCATTCTCTGATCTCTCCGTCCGACACCCATATGGGTGTCGGACGTAAAAGAATAGCACCACCCATCACTGCAACGGCAACGGCTGGAGGTTACAATATTATATTGAGGCCACCACAGGCAAATCTGGTTAAGCAGCCGACCACCTGCGTTACAGTTCCAAGAAAAAAGCCGTCATGGTCGGCCTTAAACAATTGTCAGGCTTTTAGCCACTTAGCTTTATCTTCTTTAAACTGTCATAAAATCAAAAACATAACACAATATTATATTAAAGAACCAACGAACCCAAATACGTTGCTATTTATTATTTTCTCTTTTTGGACACAAACTAAACAATACTTCTAAAAGTTATTTCAGCTTGCAACTTTTATAAAACTTTTCTTAAAGCATCCTTGAACCTTAATGTTGTAGATAAAAGGGATGTTTTGCTATGTTTTGTACATTTTCAAGGGTATTGACTAATACAGACTGCAGACACATTAGTGTGGTAGACGCAGCAGGTGCATGGGATGGATCGTAAAGTAACAGTTTCTACGGAACTTAGTCTATTACCAATACTCAGTATAGTACCACTCTAGATTTTATGATGTTTAGTGCTGTTAGAACCTCGTCTGGTCTAGAAGTATGTGATGGAATAAATGGAAAAGTTCTCGGATTGGTTTTGTTTTGGAATGGAAATAGTTGCTTGAATCTGAAGAAAAGTTCGTATGCAGTGCAAACAGTGTTTTTATACAGATTTTAAAGGCATGTGATGATATTGAAAAGTATTTTTCAGTGACGTAAAAAATCATTAGAGGTACTTACGACATTTTACTGGGTAGAATATTGGAACCATGCACTGTTTTCATCTTTCTTTCATTTTGAAAAATTCCATGTAAAATAGACCATACACCAAAATTGCGGTACTAAACTGACAGTTTATATTTTTCCGCGAAAACAAATAAACATTCACTACTCAAAGACTTAAGGTTGTCTTTTCGTTGTCATAACAGCAGTGACATGAATCGTCTTCTATCGTGGTCCTTTACATTTTCTAGTAATTTAAAAAGATTCATAAAATTGTCCAGGTACTACGAAGAGTTATAAAGGGATGGGCAATGACCGTTATTGCAAATTTATCTGGCGTCGGCCATAGACCGAGTAAATAATAACCATAGCTAAACGAACAAAACAAAAGAAAAATATTCACAACCCTACTGCTATCCGCACAAGATTGATGCGAACATTTCCGTACCTTCCACATGAAGCAAATCTATCCATTACTCCTCTGCTGAATTCCCTCCACGGTCCTGTCTGCCAGATACAAAACATCCATCCAACTACACTCTGACAAAGAAATTCCAACTTTAAGTCAAAGGGTTAAGGATGATGGTTTGGAATGGTGAAGTGTCAAGCTAAACTGGTCGGGTTGTCACCAAAATTATGAGACAGCTTGTCTGTAGTAAATGTGGATGAAACTGTGTTGTTGTTTGTTTTTTGGTTTGTATAATTATGTTTATAGGGATCCTGAATACATCATTTTTAAAAGTGTTAATATTAGCCGAATATCTAGGTCCATTGAGAGTATCGATGGCTTGACTTGTTTTCTCTTCACCACGCTTGGTTGACTGGTATTCCTAGTGTATACAGCCGGCCTTTATACCTATGTGCATGAAGTCTAAACAAATATATGATGATTACCTAAGTATGATAAAATGTCTATCGAGTACCAGCAACCCTCACAAGGTCATCGGGGAGGCCTACCAACGCTGCGTCTTCCGCTACGCGATCGCCACTCCAGAACTTTTCAACTCCATCGATCATCTGTTCTGCGAGCAATGTACCCCTGCCATTTCGGCTTATGGATGCGAGACGCACAGGACCGGTTCTTGTGGCGACACTTGGGGGAGGCCTATGTCCAGCAGTGGACGTCTTTTGGCTGATATGATGATGAATGTGGATATGTAAGTCTATCTTTGTGCTTAATTGATTATTCAGTATTGATCCAAGTATGGACAACATTGTTTCCATTGCAGGTAGAACTCGTATGAGGCTGGCACAGAAGTGTGCGATGTCGGTCTGTGGATGACGATGATCTAATTATCTCCATATCAAAGATCAGAGGGCCAATTCTAGTAATTCTTAAGCAGCGTTCACATTTACATCTCAGTCGCAATCTGTCGAAAAACCATAAATTTCCATAAATTTTTAACAGATTGCGACTGACATGTGAACGTTGCTTTGGTTGAATTGGCATTGTGGTGTGATTTACTAGAGTGGCAGCAAAAATAATCTCGTGCCTTTTTCATGTAGGTCTATCCATTTACCACCTTTGTTTAAGTTGATTTCGAGTCTTACCAGATCCAGCTAAATATACCATTTTGATTTATTGGCGGGACTGAGCTTCTGACGTCTTAACTTTAATAGCAGCCGAAATAAACTGCTAAACGTGTTTTCTGAAATACTTAGTAGTGTAAAGATTATTGGATGGTCAGCCACCCACAAATTGACCTTGGCAGGCGCTACTTATCGTCAAGTTCGATCATCGGTATGCTACTTATTTAATCCTTAGACTTGCTTCACTCGTACCACAACCACACCACACCGTCGTAGTGTCGCTGTGGGTTCTTGCGGTTGCGTTGTGGTACCTACAAAATGTTGACGTGTTTGCGATGTGGCCGGCCGCTAGTTCACGGTGTCGCTGGTGATTGCATTGTGGTTGCGACGTGACTGCGATGTGGTCACATACGCGCTCGATAATGACGGCAAAATGGGGTCCGTGTGAATTTGAATATTAATTTTCATACAAATTAGCGCCTGCCCACGTGTTGTGGTTGTGGTACGCACGTGGTACGTGAGAAACCAGCCTTAGTTACTCATTCCATCTTTAGTAGGTAATCCTAAAGTTGAAGTAAAAATATAAGGTACAAGTTTTTACTGTGGAAAAACTAATTACAAACTCGCCAGTTTTCGAATAACAAGTAATTAATTTTCATTTATCATGAAATCAAATACCAAGCAATTATTTTTCTGTGAATCTGTTATAATAACAACAAAATCATCAAAATATCAGTTTTCATAATAAAATCTCGTATAGCGCAAATTGGGAATCCAATTTTCTACCGCAAACAAAATAATAATATTCACAATGATTGGACCTGTAGCGGGAATTTCAGAAATTTCCGACTTAAGTGTTGTTGGAATTTATTATTTATTTATTTATTATATACTTTATTGTACACCTCACATCAATCACAGGTAAAAAGTTTATAAATCAAGTGTACAATGGGCGGTCTTATCGCACAGGGCAATCTCTTACAGACAACCTTAGGATGGACTGAACGAAAGAAGTTAGATTTAGGACGGTCAGTGTACAAACATCAATAGAAAAGGAATCTGTTTTAAAAAAAAATGTTATTTTAATGTAATTAGGTATTTCATCAATTTCTTTTTCGTTTTGCTTTTTATTAATTTACAACAGGATAAACTATACCTTATTTAAACTACAATAAATCTTTAATTTAATTTAAAAAATTAGCAATCAAAACATCAATACAACTCCTTTAGTTAGAATAGATGCCAAATGTAGTATTCATGTTTTTTCTTTTGTTTAAAAACGTTGCCCCACACTAGGAATTTCTCCTGTATCGTGGGTGCATTTACAAACATATAAACTCACATACGCAAACAGCTAGACCCGGAACAACTATCTGTAGGCCATACAAATATTTGTTCCTTGCGGGAATCGAACCCGCGACACGCAGTGTAGCAGCCAATCGCTCAACCACTGCGCCAACCGTGTCGTCGAAATGATAACATTTGGCATCAATTCTAACTGAAGGAGGTGTATTGATGATTATAATTCTATAAATACATACTTGCTACGGCCGCGAATCATATTTTGACTAACATACAACCTGATACTGACCTGTAAATTGCAAAAATCGTAAGAAAATTTGAATTTCGCGGGCTACCCTGACGCTTTCACCTTAAATTAAATCCTTACAAAATTCAACAGGAACTTACACTATTTTTGAAGAATTAAAAAAGAAGAACAGATTCCGAATTCCACTAATTTTAAAGCAATATTCGCATGTCAGACGCAAACTGTCATAAATGTATGGGTATTGGCTTTGAGGTTTTTTTGACAGATTGCGACTGAGATATGCGAATGCGAACGATTCTTAAAACAATCGAATTGAGAACCTCCACCTTTTTTTGATGTCGGTTAAAAATAGTAGAATTGGCCCACAGAAGGCGATCGCTGTTACCAAATTGATTGGCAATGTTGATTCCATCATTCAATTGAGCTGTGTTTGTTAGTTTTTTATTATTTTCCTATGTTCTTTAATGGTGATGTCAAACAAAGTGTTTTTTTTTCGTAAATGCTATCCTATCTATTGATACGTTAGAATGATGAGGAGGCCATTTTAAAGCAAGCCTGCACCATTGGCATCATCCACAATATGCATTTTTATAGGGCTTTCCATTTTTTAATAGACTTTCTTCTAAAACCGCTTTTGGCAATTTTTTAGACCAGTCGGCCACAATTTCACAACTGTTTATTACTCCTGAAAGCCAGAGTTGACCACAAAAAAGCCAAAGAAATAAAGCTCGATGAGTACCCAAGAAAATATTTAACTTTCAAGAAAGGAATAAGGAAAAACCGCTCCGTGGCCAACCACGATACAAGCAAACAATGAAATTACAAAATCACCCAAGAAGCATAAACTAATGTAAATATTCCTCTCTTTGACAGCCCTATTCCAATGCAATCCCATCCTTTCAAGTCGTTGTCTACAAGCCGGAATCCTCTACAAATTACATGCCCAAGCATTTATGTATGTGGATATTTAAATCAGTGTCGTTAGCTCGATTCATATTTAAATGATTGTATACGACTGTACTGTACAAGCAAAGACTGAAACGTTTTGTAAATCGATATGACGCTTTATGCGATGTAAATTGTTCCTATTTTGTTTATGAATGTTACTTTAATGCTGGCAACTACATATTTATTTTCGATGTACTTTCGTTTCTGAAATTTTAAAGTTGGAATGTAAAATAAACTGTTTGTAATAAGAACGCATTCAAATTCAAATTGGAAAAAAAGGAATACTTTAAATCTCAATTTGAAATATAGACACTTGTCTTATTTCTATTTACTCCTTTGTAGTATTCCTTTCAAAATAAAATAACACACATTGTATTTTACAATTTAATTTGTCTTTTAGCATCAATAGAAGCTCAGTGAAAATAAATATATGTACAGTCAGTATTGGCATTTCCGGTAATGGTTTATCAATTTTCGGCTTTGTAAATACAAAGCCGAAAATTAATAGACCATTACCGGAAATGCCAATCAAACGAGCGTACAACGTACTACGGTTACGTAGCTCGATTACCAATTTCCCAGAACTAAGGCAGAGCAAATGAAATGCAATATCGAAAATGAACTCTAAAAACCCGCTTTAAACTAACGCAAAACTGGGAGGAAGTTATAGGTTGCAGGTAAATTATTACGCCTTTTCAGTAGCATAAAATTATTAAGGGGTGCCTCTCACTAAAAGGTTTTTCGCACACAAACGACCTCCAAGCGCGTGCAGCCCGCGGCCCAGACGGGACGACGAGCCCACTGTGCAAGAGAAACGGAAAACGGGATTGCCAACGCGTCAGAAGAGCACAGAATAGTGATATTGACCTTGCGGGCGCTGACGTCATTCGCGACCTAGCTGCAGCTTCCCCTGTATTTCATTTCTCTGTGTGCGTGAACCAGACCCTGAAAATGTATGTGTGCGCTCGATTTCCTCGAGTTTCTCTCAGTGTGCGTGCCCTGTCCATGTTTCTGTATTGTCTCCTATATTTACAGGGTTCTGTGCAACAGGCGGGGCTGTGTATGTTGTGACATTGATTTCTCGTCTCCCGATAAAGCAACAGGCGAATAACATTGTTCGCGTCTTTGAGCAAATATACAGGGATTTTATTAAAGTAATATCGCTTACTCTGTAACGTTTATTATGCGTAATAAGAAGGGAGGTCCTGGCTCACAGGGGGTTGTGGCTTGTAGTATTAGTTACAACAAAGTTGGGGACATTAAACTGTCTTATTTGGTTAATGTTGACGTTTTCGTCAGGCCTTTGTTTATTATCAAAATCAACAGAGGTAGACCGTAAGATATTGTAGTAAAACTATGTTCTTTTGCTCGCAATTTACGACTGCCTCAAGTCATTACTTTTTCCGTAGTAACATTATTCTTTTGATTAATTTTCTCCACGGGTCCCGGGACGTTTGACCTTCCCGGAACTTTTTCTTTAATATCACTCAACTGAAATATTGTTATTATCCTGATCTGGTAATGTTTGATTTTACATCTATAATAGTTTTCTTTTAAATGAATAATAGTTTCGCTAACATTTTCAGCTTTCTGGAGGTGCGGCCAAATTTTTCACAACTTTGTTGATATTCAAGGGTCAAGGAAAGATAAGGTAGGGTCATCCATGTATATGTCGCAGTAAGATAGATAAAGCCGTAATATAGTTATATCACTAGGGATATAATTATATACCGTAACATAGCAATACGAAAGCGATTCTTTACTATCTCACTAGGAATATAGTTATAAAACCGTCGAAGTTTAGTGATATACTTATATTACTAGATTAAGTTCAGTGTATATACTATCTACCTGATTATCTTTACCTTATCTGGTCCAGGATGGACATGAGCGTACACCTAGGCACTGAAGTATTTTTTTAAGTTTATTTGTTATGTAGCATAAGTGGCTTGAGGTAGAGTGGAAATTATTTTTTTTTCCTACTCCTCCGCTGTTATTTTCTGATTAATTTTGTTGCGGGATCGAAGACAGTTGAATCATTTCTCTGGGACTCGTCGAGCTTCATTGACTCGGCGTTTTTTCTGGTGGTCGCCACTGTTGATTCTGGCTGTCAGGAGTTGCAGTGGTTTGGGAATGTGGTGTGAGGGAGAAAGGAGGAGAACGGGCTTGAGGTAGATTGAAATGGTAGGATCCTTAGACGGGTGTTGTGTTTGGTAGGCCTGATGGTTGCTGCCGGGCGGTGGTCTAGGTTGACATCGCGTGAAGAACTTTGGTTGCGCGATGTAGGATTTATTTAAAGTTACGTCTCTTTTCGCTGTCGCGACATCTATGTTTTGGGCAATAACATGTTGATGAAAATAGTGACCCCAACGTTTGTTTTAAGATTAATTCTTACAAATGGGGTACGAACTCATTTTGAAATAACTACGTACCGTCGTATTTACTCCGCTTACAAATTCTTTGTCTCTATTGTATTACCCTCGAATAGAGCGACAAGTACCTTTGCAAAAACTTTGTAAACGGAAATTCCTTGCGTTTAGACAAGATTTTTGAGACAATGATTTTATTTTCGTAGTTTCTGCCCAAACAATGGGAAATGGCGTTTATGGACGTTTCAGTTAGTATTTTTGATAAATGGTGAAGCCCATCGGAGTCAAGGTGATAATTTTGTTTGTATTACTTCTACAATGATTTTTTCTAACTTATTTCATTTTGTCTGATCCGAGACACTTTAATCGGCTCTTCGAGGACAAAATGTCGAATTCTATCGAAATCAGTTGGAAATTATATTTTGCTATCTCCTTCGTTGTTCTTTTTTGACTGATGTTAGAAACAATACAGAAATGTCCATTAAACTGACATACACAGAGTCAATAGATATGTAGCACACAGGATTATGGTCTGGGGGTTACGAACTAAACATTTTAAATAAAATTCAGATGAAATTTTAAACAGACTTTAATTGGAGCCCTACCGGCTCGAAGCTTCAATTATATCTGTCAATCTATCAAACAAAATGTTCTAACCATATTTCATAATTTATTTAAATAATTACTTATTCTTCTACCGGCCACTTCCAAAGTATGATTTGTTTGGCTGCGAGATGTTGCAGCCAAGAAGACTACAATATTATCTAAATGAATAGATACTAGACAGTTCTAGATATTAAAGGAGCAACAATTTATACAGAAATTGTGCAATAGAGAAAAAAATATTAGAATTTTAATAAATATCAAAGATACAGACTAAACCTAACTAAACCTCACTTTAAAGACCTAAAAATATTAACGCTGCCCTGCCTCTACATACTTGAAATTTGTAAATTTGTTCGAAAATATCCGCAATTCTATACTAAAAGAGGAGATACCCAAACAAAAGTTGCACTTAGACATGAAAGCAGATTAAACATACCCACTAGACGATAAAAATGCACTCTTCTAGTACATTTGTTATGTCCACTAAAATTTACAATAAGTTACCGGAATAAATCAAAAATATAAATAAAAGTAATATCTTTATCAATAAATTAAAACAATTTCTAATAACCAAAAGCTACTACACTATTGACGAATATTTTAACGATAAATTTCAACAACAATAAAAACGATTTTTACATAATACGTATATAATTACATAAATAATATTTAGTAATATAATAGTAGGATAATGTAATTTGTGCAATATATAATATTATACATAAATATGACTTTAAACCAAATGTCTAAAAATAATAATTTAATTATTTTAATGAAACTTAAAAAAAAATAGTTTTTATTTACTTTTTTCCTAACAAAAAGCGCCTTCATCCTCTCTGCTATTGAAAAATTAACTTTGCTGTGCCCGACAGGGTCCATAATTGATTCGATGTTTTAAGATACCAACTGTTACATGTACACATTATGGAATGCAATAAAGTATTGAGTATATAGTATCTGAAAATTTGTGACATATTAACGTTCAACGATACAAATCATATTGCAATTTAGTAGATTAAAGTAAATAAATAACGAAGTAATACATCTTCTCGACCTCATCCAGAGAAAAGGTCAGCTGCGAGCCAACATGGCGTGGGCACAATGTTTATTGCCTTACGAGGAAACTGCGTAGGCTTAGCAATGAAAACTAAGAGCTTTACTAACTAACTAACTTTTTACAAGGTTTTATTATTGATTATGTTGGTCAGTGAACGTAAAAAAAGACAATTCAAATAAATATTTAAAAGTTATCCCTAATAAAAAAAATATCCCGGGATGAAAAGTATCCTATATCCTACACCAAGACAATATGGTCTGCCCGGGTCATCATCGTCATTATCATATCAGACAAAAGACGTCCACTGTTGGACAACCGGTCCTGTGCGTCTCGCATCCATCGGCTACCCGCGTCTCCCACAAACAGAATAGTGTCTTTATAGTCTGTTATAGCGGGTTATGGTGCCGGATGATTGGATGGGTAACACAGGTCGATGTAGCGTAGATTAGGCCTATTACTTGTATAAGTATATATTTAATACTGCTCAGTGATTATATACCGTATTGATTAACTAACCAAAACTAAAAATAATCAACAACAATGGCGTTGAAAAATTCCTCCGCATCGCTGGCCACTGGTAATCTAACACAAAGCTAGCAGCATTGAGCGGTGAGGTAAAAGCCAGCCCTTGGGCCACGCGTAACGTGACAAATGTCAAATAAGCGTCTTGACAGATCTTTAAACAAGTTATGAGCTCTGCTGGACATAAACCTCTAAGCGTCGCCACATTGACCAGTCCAGGGGCCTAACCACCAACTCTTAAAGCAGTATTACATCTATATTACTACCAGTGGGAAAGAGACGGAGCTATACAGGACGTATAGCTTCGTCTCTTTCCCACTGGAAGAATAATAATTTTAATTTTAAAGTAATACTGCTTTAAGAGTTGGTGGTTTAGGCTGCTTCTAATAAAGCATTGATTCAACATTTAGGTACTTATTCATTGTTTCTTATCTATATAAACACTATAAAGGATACAAAACACAATAAATCTGCCTAGTCTTTTCCTAAAATTATATGTCTTCCAATCCTTTTTTTTTGTTTTCGGGGGGAAACCTCCAAAAGGCACCTGAACTATTGGGGTAAAAACTAGGGAGAGTGGGATTTTTACCTCACTAAAACCACCCCGATGATCACTATCAGCACACAGAAGGGGCCCCATTACCTCTTAAAAGACTACTACGGAACTCCCTCTGTGCAACGCCTGTTAGGGCACATCCCTGGGGAGACTGTACAGGGATCTCCCCTTTGCCTCGCTGTGCACGGCAGCACGTGATCACTGTGCCACCGCCTTTCCTAGGATCACCGGGTGGGCGGACAGAGTCCGCACTCTGAGCGCCCGCGACCCTGGAGACCGGCTTCCAGTCCTACTGGATGCAGCTGCTTACCAGTATTCTACATGTAGAGGCTGCAGCTTATCTGGCTACCACAACCCTGTTAATTGCGTGTTACCCAGTTACCGGCACGACTGGTGTCAGATTTTAGACTATCCAAAGATGCTATCCGACGCACAAGACTCTCGGCGTTGGATGACCACACATCCGCAATCATTTCTCGACCTCGAAAATAGAACCGTGCGGCTGTCATTATTTTTCCACCAGCTCTTCGAGGATACAAAACATAATAAGCTTTTTTTATGTTCAAAATTGCTTCATTTACTTCATCTTAATCTTAACGTTCAAAAACATTACCTCTTTTCTAAGTAAGATTTCATAAATATGTACCTAGTAGTTTATTAAGAATGCATGTTTAATTTTATATGAAAGGCCCTCGTGCCAAACTAGATCAAACGCTTGTGACATGTCTACATTTGCAGACGAGCATTTGCTTTTTTCTTCATTAGTTATATGATTAATTCGACAAGCCGATGATTTTGTTCTATAGTTCCATGACTTTGTGTAAACCCGAAATTATGGTCAGGTAACAATGAGTTTTGATCTATCAGTGGCCTTAGTCTTTCCATAAACAATGACTCTAATAGTTTTGAAGAAATAGGCAACAAGCTAATGGGCCGGTAGGACTTCACGTCCCCAGTTATTTCACACGATTATAACGTTTCTTTTATTGATTCCTGATCAAAGATTATTAAACTAATACCACATTATCAGTTATCGAACAAGGAGCATCAAAAGCCTTTTATCGTCACTATTTAATTTCCTTTGAATTAGTATTTGATTAGTAGGTCTCTACTCGATTTTCTCAAGGAGAATTGACTTAAGGTCAAGGCATACGAAACTAAAAAAAAGCACTGGTCTTCGGAGCTTTCTTGGGAGCACGATTATTTTGTTACAAACACATGTTTGGAAAATAACACTAAAACGATTTCCCTCATAAAACGCCTTTTACATCAGTCGCTGCACTGCAGGCACGTTTTCATACATTTTATCACGCTTAATAGGATTTCTTTTTTTTTATTTACCCCTTTCCTGTAGTTAGTCATCTGGTATTTTACTTGCCAGTGTGATCGTTATTAGCGACGCTTTTGGATGGTGTAATAATACAGATGTTTTGTTTTCAAAAACCGTTTCGATTCCTGCCTAGGAAAACTGATTTTTTCAAATCCAATGATGCAGTTTTAGTTTTCATCAAAATCGGGCTTGAGACTCAGTTCAGTGATTTTCAATGTTATGAGAAACATTGAAAATCACTGAACTGAGTCAGTGTCAATCAGTTTCGCATTTGGCCATCCACGCACACTTTAAAAATTCACCCTGTATGATATTGAGACCCGTTAATGATGATTTCTAAGCCCAATACAGGGTCTTAAATAAGAAGGTTTATTATGCGCGATCGGGAAAATAAAACGTTACATATTTTTGGTGATCGACATTTTTTTTGCCAAAGTGGCTCACCTAATCTACATAGGTTAGTTCGTGTATAGACCCCAATATTTTGCCTTGATTTTAATCCCAGCAATTGGAAAAACGTAAATTCATCGAATACCAGCCATTTCCTATAAAATACTTATGTACATATGAAAGCTCCTTTTGCGCTGCAAAACATTTTCTAGATCCACAGAGCACAGAGGCACTTTTGCAGCCACAGCGAGAGAGTACATACGGCTTTGTCTAATCTATACAAACCAAGCGCATCAGTGGGAGTCATCGTTTACTTATACACTTCTGGACACATCTATTGGCCCACCTTAGAGTTTAGGTTTCGATGGCCCCTACCGAAATATGATTGCTAGATTGAACAAAAACTGTTGATGCAGTTTTAAACCTGATACATTTTACCATCTTTTTCGATCGTATTGTTTTAAATTTGAATTCAGAATACCATACTACATGGAGCTACGCCTAACAAGTCGGATATGCGCCTTGTTAAAGGCAATTGATTTTTGAATAAAAAACATGTTTTATCAAATGAAGGTTTAATTTAATAACGCATGTTGCCTCCTTGGGCATCTACCACAGCTCTCATACGATTAGGCATAGAGTTTATCAACCGCTCTATGAAATTTTGAGGGATCATCTCCCATTCCTCTTCTATGGCAGTTTTCAACTCCTGCATCGTCTGGGCAACTGGCTGACGAGCCCTAACACGTCTTTTTAGCTCGTCCCACATGTGCTCAATGGGGTTCATGTCTGGGCTTCTGGCTGGCCAGTCCATAACTGTGATGTTCACATCCCGAAGATATTCCCTGACGATGCCGGCCGCATGGGCTCTTGCATTATCATGCATAAAAAGGAAATTTGGGCCCACATAGTCCGCGTATGGTATCACGTGAGGTTCTAAGCACTCACGAATGTACCTTTCAGCATTTAATGTTGGCAGCCGTGGTCCTGTAACAACCTCAAGTTCAGTTTTGCCGCTCGCGGATATACCGCCCCAGACAGTCCATGAGCCACCGCCATAAGCAACCCTCTCTTCAAAGCAGCATTGTGCGAAACGCTCTCCCTTACGTCGATAGACCTTCTTCCTTCCATCATTGCCATGTAACACAATTTTAGACTCATCAGAAAAGAGTACACGGCTCCAATCTTGCTGTGTCCAATTTAAATGACTGCGTGCGAAATGATGGCGCGCTGTTCGGTGGGCTCGCGTTAGTTTGGGCCCATTAGCTGGCTTGTGTGGTACCATATCGCGTTCTTTTAACCTTCTCCGAACAGTTCGAGCGCTCACAGATACTCCGTGGAAGTCGCGAAGTTGGTTTTGTATCTCAATGGAGGTAAGATGACGATTTCTCAAGCTGGTCGTCACGATGAATCGATCCTGCCTTTCAGTTGTGACCCGAGATCGTGGCCTTCCTTGGCGACGAACAAAGCCGCCAGTCTCTAGGTACCTCCGATAAACATTTCGGACCGCAGATCGACTTAAATTAAGTTGAGCACTCACGTTTCTTTGGCTGTGTCCGGCCTGAATAAGTGCCACAGCTTGGGCGGCGACTTCAGGTGAAGTATCCATAGATTATTGATAGAACCTCACCTTAATGTTAAGAATAAGTAATGTTTGTTGCAAAACCAAAGATATCAATCACTTTTTCAAGAATTAAATCCAAGTAAACCAATAAAACCAAGTTATCTTAGTATTCGATTGTTTGATATCAACAAACAGGCTCCAAATTGTCTTTTGTTTCTTTAAATTCTGTGTTCGAAATTCAAAAAAAGACTATTGAATGAAATTGTGAATGTGCCAGGTTCAAAACTGCATAAAAACTTTTTGCTCGACCTAATATAAAATTTTAGCTAGGACCAAACGAAACTGAAAATACAAGGTGGGCCAATAGATGTGTCCAGAAGTGTATTATTAAGTTGTCATTAGAAAGAGTCAAGTGATCAAGTGCGTGCCTATCAATAATAAAAAAAAAAAAAGTCCGACGTGGTTTCGAAGGTCAAAAGACATGTCGCCCATACAGCTGCTATAGAAAACGGCGATTTTGCGAAGAGGTCAAATTTAATATTGTTATATCTCGTTACTTTGAAGTTCAATTTTGATTTCAATTTCACTATTATTATTTTCGTACATTTTTCGATAAACTGGTTAGAAAGTAAGTAATATGTTTTTAAGGTAACTCCTTAAGACTGCTGAAAGTTGAGCTCATTAACAAGGTGTTTATGTAAAAGTCTATTTTACCTATTTTAGTACCGTAAAACGTGGAGGTCTGGTAGGCAGCACTATTCAGCTGAATCCAGTTTGACTGGGAGCCGACCCCAATATAGTTGAGAAAAGGCTAAGCAGATCAGTAGGTACCGTAAAATGGGGCGAATATTGCAGGGGTTGAATAGAAACCAAACTATGATTGGATTCTACACTATAATACTGAACTCGTATGGGTATTGGTATCTTACAAAGCATTAATTTGAGTTTTGAGCTGCTAACAATTTTTAAATAACATGAAAAACCTCTTCACCCCTTTTGTTTCCATTTACTCCCTACATTTTTCTATTCGCCCAGTTTTACCGTTAATTTTAATAAAAAAATAGATTTTATATTAACAAGCATTTTTTTGTTTTTCTTCTATCTGATTTACACCTGGCATGTTACCCCTTCACCACTCTTGGTCGCTTAGTAGAGAATGCCTAAGGCATTAAGTCGGCCTTTGTGCCTGTGTGCATAAAGTTTAAATAAACAAATACAAGCTTGCCGGTTGCGTCAATTCCGAAATCTTTAGTAAGTAATAAGTAAAGAGTTCCTGTGAAGAAATTATACTGCTCGAATGTTTTGATATCCATTAAACATTTCACAATAACATGATTTTTATTGCTGTTTCTAGAAAGACAAAGGAATTTTGGGAGTACCTACTTCTCAAAATATTTTGTAAAGTGTGTAGTATTCTTTGTATTTACTTGGCAGCTTTAAGTTCTGGTTTTAATTGCTTGGAATTTTATTTATTTATGTTTGGTAGCTGTCCCGAGTTTAAGAGTTGGTCGCTGCGATCGAATTTCGGTTGGTAGTGTAGCGGCATCTATGGCCGCCACATAAATCCTACATCGATGTATCAACATTCTTCTCGCGATTCCAACATAAAAAACCGCCCGACAAACATCTCCGGCATTTGGCCAACAGACACGACACTCGTCTGGTAGAAGGATCCCCCTTTTCAAAGGAAGTTTGCGAGACTTTACACCGCATACCTCTATAATGGTGAAGAGGCATCACTGCCGCCACAAAAAAAAATTAACGCAGCAAAATCTACATCGCAACAAAAAAGACCGCGACGCCATCTATCCAGCAAGCTGCGAATTAACTTAACGAAATCCTGCACCGCAATTTAATAATTTACCGTGCGATTTGAACATGTACAACAGCCCGAATATCAACTATCGGGCAGTTGCCCACCGGACACAATAACCGTCCGGTAATACTTTAAAAAACAAGGTTTTGCTATGCAATAAGCAACACAATATGACGTGAAAAAAAAAGCAAAGCAAACCTTAGCCTTAAGCAATTCAAAGATTAATGTACAATAAAAGAATAATGAAAGGCTGTCAAAAATCATGACAAATGCATGTGTTATTAGCTAAATGAATGATCAAAGATCAAGAAAGTTCAGGTATGAGAAATGGCGTGTGTTTTCATAGTGAATACTTATGGAGCACTGTTAAGGTACGGCCATATAAGCGACATTGTTTAATAAGGCAGATTTATTGCAATGTTCTCAGTAAAATGTTGACAGAGTTCTTGATTATGCTTGTACTTCACAGATATGTTAATTATTGTGTAGCTAAGAACATGAAACACCTCTCTGAAACCGAGGGCTCACAAAATCATATGCTTATGATTTCCGAGCCTTTGGTTGTGTCGACACACCTTGATCACCTTTTTCTTGACCTTGATCTATTCTGACCAATTTCCAGATTCACTGCAGTTCGCGTCCAGATCGCAAATTTTTACGGGATATTTTGACAATGTTTGTCAATTGGGTGTGTAATAATATAATATTAGGTCTTTACCTATGAAATTGCCGTTCTGCAGTACTGGCCATTTCAAATCAAAATAATTTTTGTTTGGCTAAGAATTCTAATTTCAAATTGATTTTATTTTAAAAACATGGTTTTTTTTCCAAAAGTAGTCATTTGTTTATTGATTAGTGTTACATTTTCATCGCATTTCAATCTTTTTCGTCATCATGGATACTTTAAAAATTCGAGTAATTATGGAATATGAGTACCGTCGTGGCAGCAACGCGGCACAAGCGGCACGCAACATCAACGACGTTGACGGAGCTAACACTACAAACCAACGCACCACCTGTTATTGGTTTGCTCGCTTCCGTTCTGGAAATTTCGACCTGAAAAATGAACCTCGCGGTCGTCCGAAGACTTTGGTCGACAATGACGAATTAAAGGCGATTGTGGAAGCTGATGATACACAAACTACGGCTGAATTAGCAACAGCTTTCGACGTTAGCGTCAAAACAATCTTGGTCCATTTGCGTCAAATTGGCAAGGTAAAAAAGCTTGACAAATGGGTGCCGCACGAACTCAATGATCGCCAGCGCGAAGTACGCGTCGAGACGTGCCTTGCACTGCTCAACAGACACACAAATGAAGGAATTTTGAACCGCATTGTTACCTGCGATGAAAAATGGATTCGTTTCGCATTCGCTCCAAACTAAAGATTCTGTTAAAGATAAAAAAGTAACTAATTTTGAAAAAGCTTATTCGCACCTGGTAGACACGGATATATCTGTTTTTGAAACTTATACGGATCCCAATCAGTTTGCGGACTACTTGATAGATGTAATCAGAAAATCACTACTTCTAAATACTTACACCCGTTCGGTTTCTTGCTCTAAACGTATTCTAAAGCCCTGGATATCAGTAGGAGCATTAAGATGCATCAGGCTTAGAAATAAAATGCAGTTACAGTTAAGAAAAGACCCTCACAACATCGTGATAAAAATAACTTATAAACGGTTCCGCACGTTTTGCTCTAATTTAATTAAAAAACTTAAAAGAAAATATCACAAAGAACAAATTGCATGCTCCATCAAAAATCCAAAAAAACTCTGGCGTAACATTAATAATATCACCCACTATAAAAAACCTAAATCCTCTAACGTACATTTACTTCAAATTTCAATACATCCTCTTGACTCATTGAATAGAATTAACCAATTTTTCGCAACAATAGGAAAAACTCTTGCAGAAGAAATTATGACTCAGACTGGATATACTACTCACCGACCAGGTATTCCTAATACAAACTCTCAGATGAACTCCCTTGTGTTACTAGAGACCGACCCAGAGGAAGTGAATGGAATACTGATGGCCCTTGATTCAGGAAGTGCATCCGGATGGGACGGCATACCCAACAGCTTCCTTAAACTATCCAGAGATTTTGTTGTTCCCTTAGTATGTAAAGTAACTAATCTTTGTTTCCAAACTGGAATATTTCCAACTGCTTTAAAGCGTTCCTTAATCACGCCTGTGCACAAGGGAGGGGACACAAGCGAAATCAATAACTATCGCCCAATTTCTGTCTTGCCATCAATTTCCAAAATTTTGGAAAAAATACTCAATAAAAGACTTACAAGCTTCTTAAATAAATATAATATTCTCTCTAGTTCTCAATATGGTTTTAGACAAGGGCTCTCTACACAGGATGCTGTCACAGCATTGACAACTGAAATCGTTAGAGAAGTAGACAAAGGGTATAAATGCATAACAGTATTCCTGGATCTTAAAAAAGCGTTTGACACCGTCTCTGTCCCCATCCTTGTACAGAAGCTTGAAGCCATAGGAGTAAGAGGTACGGCTCTTTCCCTTTTTGACAGCTATCTTCGGGGAAGGAAGCAGCAGGTTAAGATAGAAAACACCTATAGTGAAGAAGAAAACGTTGTTTTTGGCGTCCCGCAAGGAAGTGTGCTCGGCCCACCGCTGTTCCTGGTGTACATAAATGACCTTTGTAACCTCAGAGAAAGCGGTGGGAAGATCTTCTCCTACGCGGATGATACAGCCGTTGTTTTTTCTGGTCAATCTTGGCATATTGTGCGCCAAAAAGCTGAATGTGGCCTATCGATTATTATAAACTGGTTAAAAGCAAACCTTCTAACCTTAAACATCTCTAAAACAAACTACATCTGCTTTTCCCCAAGTGCCAAATCTAAACCGGGTGCAGAATTTAACATAGCTATCCGCGAGAGCGTGACAAGCCCTGTCCTAAACAGAATTACTCAAAACGTACAGCGGGTCAACTCTACTAGATACTTAGGCATTATTATTGATGAGTGTTTGTCGTGGCAGGCACAGATTGATAATACTGTCTCTCGTGTGCGAAAATTGATATGGATTTTTAAAACCCTTCGCTATGTGATGCCTCCGGACGTGCTCGGTAAAATCTATGTTGCGCTAGCACAATCTGTTACCACATACTGCATTCCGGTTTGGGGTGGAGCTGGCAAAACTAAACTACTTGAGCTCGAAAGAGCCCAGAGGTCGCTTTTAAAAGTCATGTATTTTAAACCATACAGATATTCCAGTAACAGACTATATAGTTTGTGTGGTTTGTTAACAGTAAGACAGCTCTACTTATTAAACATGACTTTATACCTGCATAAATCTACCCCACTTAACACAACATACCAGGAAAAAAGAGGCAATAATAGGGTGGTCCACTCATCGCGGGTTCGCACGGCTTTTGCAAAGAGACAGTATGTTTGTCAGTCTGCCTACGTCTACAATAAAATAAATTCAAAATTAAAATTCCATCCAGAGGCTCAATATAAATGCAAGAATATAATAACTGAATGGTTAAAAACATTGACGTACGAGGAAATTGAACTAATTCTGAGTAGATCATGCTAAAAAGTTACACGTAACACATAATAAGAGACCTTGCACACAAACACATACGTACAAACACATACATGCCCACCCACACACGCATTTCCCACGCACACACACGCACTTTCCCACCCACACGCACACAACCACTTACACACACATACATACACAGTTGAGCAACTATCTTAAGAGCACTCATTTACTTTAAATCTATTATAGTTTTTAATTTCCATTTATTTCCTTTTTATAATTTTACTTTAGTTTATTTGTTTCAATTATGTAAATGTAAAATAGGGGAAGTAGCGAGTCGGCCCCAACACAAGTATTGTTAATTACTTAATGGGGTTGCCTCATAATACACTTATGTACTAATTTGGAAACAATAAACAATTTTATTTTTTTATTTTGTTTGATAACCGCAAGCGCTCAGCAAGTTGGTTGGATCCTGGTTCAGCACCTAAACAATGCCCTAAACGAAAACTTACCCCTAGAAAAGTGATGGTCACTGTTTGGTGGTCTAGCGCCGGTGTGATTCATCACAGCTTCTTACCAAACGGGGTGAGCATTACTGCAGATGTGTACTGTGAAGAACTGAACACAATGATGGAGAAGCTGCTCCAACCAGCATTGGTCAATCGCTCGTCTCCGCTGCTCCTGCACGACAACGCGCGACCTCATACTGCACAGCAGACGGTCTCCAAGTTGCAAGAACTGGGGTTGGAAGCTCTCCGTCATCCGCCCTATTCACCAGACCTTGCGCCTACAGACTACTACTTTTTCCAGAATTTGGATAACTTGTTGGCGGGAAAAAAATTCAATACCCGAGAGGCAGTACAAAATGCCTTTGAAGAATTTGTTGCCTCCCGTCCAGCTAATTTCTTTAAGAAGGGCATCAATAAACTGCCACTGCGTTGGCAAAGATGCATTGATTGCATGGGTGATTACTTCGATTAATACAAATAAAAAATACATGAAAAAAATTCGTTTAAATTTTTTCATACAAAACGGCAATTTCATAGGTAAAGACCTATTATAATATAATACATATATCATTTATTTCGAGTAACAAAGACCCATATATCTTTATTGTACACGAAGTGACGGCGTCATGTTGCGCTGCGTGGTGTCGCGTAGCCTTCCGCAGAATCGCCGATACACGACACCCTTGGGCCAAAACTCTTCTTTGAGGAAGGTCTCAATATGATGAATACTCGCACCACGAACGACTTGAAATTCGAGTGGTAGCGCGACTCCAACTTCACGACCCCTAAGGTCCAACTGGTCTTCATATTGAATATTGCATATGGGGACTTACTAGGGCGGTCCCACACTGGTTCCGACTAGGAGGCTTCTTTCTCTCCCACTTCACGAAGCCATCCTTGTCATACGTGCCTGTAGCTGGGCCTAGCTGTTTCGAACCCCTGTTGGCAGGTTCACAACAGCTCTTTTTATCCTCCTTCTTGATTTGTTACACACACAGGTTTGTACGTGGCGACGATAGCCTGCAGCTTAGGCACGTTTAGGTGTCGACGTACCTACACCTGTCACTACCTCGACGGCATCGAGTTAGTGGCCGCGTATGTTGCAATATCAGCAGCGGGTACCTAACGCAGTGGAGCCTGCCGAATAAAAACTCCCGATGATAGAGTTTCTCGCTCCACACCGCTCCGTAAGTCATAACTATTTTTAATATAACAACGAACGATACAATTTCGTTTGCAATAATTTTCATTTGTTGTAATCATCTATTGTTACAGCAACTTATGATATTTTACATCCAAGAGATAAAATTATTTTATTTAATGTAAGTTTTAGTTGACACATTATCATGCAATTAAACTTATGATTAAAATTTTAATAAAAATACCATAAGTTGTAGAAACAATTAAAATGGCACACACGTTGTTAACAGTTTAGACGCAGTGCCACTTTAATTTGCCATTCATTCATACATTCAAAACGCAAAATCATTATCATGAGTATGGCTCTAGCTTTATAAAGTGACTAAGGTTATCCAGTGGCGTCGACCGCGCGAAAATTGAAAGTTGACTCAAAGAGAACTTACTTTCGGGGAAAAAGGTATTCTATGTTGCAATAGTTCTTATAGTCTACCCGTGCGCCTAGTTTTGTACAAATCCGTTTAAAAATTAGAGGCGTCATTATTGATTTATGATCAAATATACGAACAAACAGACTTTCACGTTTATGACATGTAGTAGAGCAAGATAATTGGATTTTAGCATTAATATAAAAGCTGAAAATCCTAAATACGCTTTTATAAAGTTGCAGGAAGTCTACAAAAATGTCTTCTTGGCGTCGTAGATTACGTAATTTTTTCCTTGATAATGAGTCACAAGAGTAAGTTTTTAGATTATTCGTTTATTTCAGTAACATCACTATTTTATATTTTTTTTTTACTTTAAAAAAATACTACAAACTCGCCCATAAAACTTCTCGCCATGCTTCACAAATCATAAAAACCGGCCAAATGCAAGTCGCATTCGCAACTTAAGGGTTCCGTACGATAATCTGATAATATTTCATGATTATTAGTCAACAGAAATAATTGCCCTACGGGTTTTGCAAGTATCAAAAAATGGAGAATTGCGATGAAATTTATTGGTCTTACTTATTTATCTAGCACTCATATAGGTACAATGTTTGATTTTTTTTATTGAGGAATGGGCTTGCTCTGGACCTCGATCACGCCTGATGGAAAGCGATAGATAAGGAGCCCAAAAGATGCCTGTTCTCTGTTCACTGCCGAGTGTCCGAATCCATGATATTTTCCAAGTTCCTATACATTACCCATGGAAGTTTATAAACTTTGAAAGCACTCTCATTACCCTTACAAAAATACATCAAGTAAGATTGAAGGACAAAGAACCATGGGCAAACATATATGAAACCTGAGCTCATCCACTAACAGAAATATGACCACTTTGAATATACTTTTACTTCAATATAATATAAAAATAAGTGCAAAAAATGGGTGCGTCTCATATCATATAAAGTTATTTGGTATATTTTCATTTCAATAACGTTCACATGATATAGTGAACGTGAGACATACCAACTGTTGAATTTCTTTAAATATAACATAATTATATTTACTCTAAAACTTATTGCTTATATCTTTATTATAACGTTTATTTAATCGAAAATTATTAGGTCTATCGTTTAAAATACATATTGATACCATAACATTTACGCATTTATAAATAAAATAGCATTTTAACCTTAAATTAAAATCAAAACTTAAAATCTTAAAATTCAATAATTTATGTTGTGTCACAAAAGTTCCAACAAGCAGGTTCTACCTTAATTAACGCCTAACCAAAATCAACCGGCAGTTATTTCGACGAGCTCGGGATGTGGGCCAACGTCTTGGCTGGCAATTTGTGTGGACCAAGCATGGCCGCATTCTTGCCCGACGCAAGCCCAGTGAGAAGGCTAAGCTCATACGCAATGAGACTGATTTCCGAGATGTCTTTGGACCGGACGTTGATAGGCTCGCTCAAATCTAGTGCTATTTTATATTTTTGTTACGTTGTTTTGTTTACCTTATTTGCTTTGATTAAGTGGCTCACTGAAATCAGTTGCTTACTGTTTTAAGAGAAGAATTTATTGTTTGGCACTGCATATCCTGGCTGTAGAGTAAAAATAAAAAATAACAATAATAGTAGGTGGATTCAAAAATAAAAAATTAAAAATAGCGGGTAGATATTTAAATAAACAAGTGTCAACAAAACATAATATGGTGATAAGGTGCAAATAAATATACGGGTCAAACTGACGTACGCACGCACGTCATAATCACTGAGGCACACTCATTCCCTATACGTAAACAGTTTAATACAACACTAAACAAAGTTCGTAATGAATGATGTTTACACAGTTACACACATCATCAATTATCAAAAGAAAAATCATTAATAATTTAATAAAACGAAGTTATATTTAAAAAGGAAAAACAATAAAAATAAAAATAACAAGGATGCAAAATTTATTAAACACAAACACGAAAGACCAACAGAGTGAGAACTCACAATGCATTTCTAAAATGGTAGGAATCCGAGGAGTATTTTTTTAGAAATTCGTTGACGATGTAAAAATGTTCTTGTGTTAGCCAGTTTTGTAAGAAAATGCAAAATTTATGATAGGGTGAAGTCAACTATTGGTGCAACAAACTCTAGCTGTGCTTGCTCACAAAATAACTATAATGAACCATTGGACCGACCCAATTTTTTGCTGGATGTGGGGTATCCCATATCCAACAAAATCCCGCTCATTGTGGTACCCAATGAAATGGTTTCTACAATTTATATTTTGTGTATTTTAAACTGTGTAATTAAAAAAAGCATATTCCAATTAAACAAGACAAGAAGTCCTGTCATATCCCATTTAAATGCAAATATTCCTACAAGGCAATAGCAAAATCATCTGCATGCCTGAATGTGGAAATTACAATAATTTGCCGCTTCATCTGTCCAGCTTGTCCAAGCGTTTAACCTATGCTCTGCAATCATGACCTAGAATCTAATCAAGGCAACCACGCAATGCCTAGTTCTCTCCGGGATTGAACCAGGAAATCCACAGAACTTTTCTTATTATATTACAATGACAGGATTGGTTGGTTAGTGTATTTTTAAATTGTTTTTTTTTGGTTTTTAACTGGTTAATCTCGAGACTTTGTTTGCGTTTTAGTGTTTAGGGATGTTTAATGCGCTGGACACTTAGTAATACAGATTTCATACATAAAATAGTTCAGTCATATCATAAAAATCTGGTTTTGACCTCTGGGGTCTAATATTTGACTTGCACAAACAAGACAACGGGATAAAAATGAATGAATCATCCACGGCCAGCTCCAGAGAAACCTCGACCCCTAGATAAGTGTAAAAAGCGACATCTCTTAGGATGATAATACTACGATGTCTACATGCGCGCCATCTCTGTGACAACTACGAAATTAGTTTTCTGTAGTAATGCAACGAGCCCCGGGCGCGAAGTCGCGATATTGTTACCGATCGGCTACCGACTTTATACGGTCGATAACTCCTTAAACCGTCCGTACATTGTCAATTTTCGATCCACAGATCAGTGATTTTGATCGTAGATTGCGTTTAACTGACTTTTTTTATGGATGGGTAATCATCAAATGACTTTTGCCGCTCTGGATGGAGCGGGAGGGAGTGTCAGACTCTAACCCATCCGTGCTCTCCGTAGTGCCTTTTGCTTTCCAGCCGCCAATTTTTACTCGGCAGAATATTGCCAAACATAATGTCATTATGGCATATAGTCTTTAATCAAATGATTAATTACAGCAAACAATCTTTAGACAATAAACGTTAGGTCAAATGAATTGCTGACAAAAAAAAAGGTTAATTATTAAAACAAAATGTTTAGGTTAAGTTAGGTTAGAACTGTGACCTCCAACGCACGAGCCAAGCGAGCGAAGCGAGCGGTGCCGTGGTAGCGGCTGGCGAGTGCCAGAAACGACTAGATTATATAGAAAGAGTTATGGAAAAAAAACCTAAAAAAAGGCTACCCGAAACTGAACTAGTTAGACGTATTGCGTAAAATGTGTTATTCTAACTGAAATATTTGACTACACAAAAATTGGTAAACGTACTAGTTGGTAAACAAGTTACAATTATTTGTGAAGAGATTTTTTGCTAAGTAATAATTTGGCAAATGAAATTATGCGGAAAATTGTTTGGGAAGTGATAATTTGTCAATTTCTTTTCGATGAAACATAGGTAACCCATAAACGTCTATAAGATTTTTTTTTTATTTAGGTAAAAACATACCTGAGACTAACCTCAAGACGATTGCCTTTAAAGTTTTAAGTCAGTCGGAATACAGAAGGTACCTAACCGAAGTGCTGGATATACATAATTATGGTTCTATAAACTTGCTTGCAATATCTGCTCGAAAAATGTAGGGCCTTATTAGAAACATCTAATATAAAATGTACTAATGTGTGTAATGAAGTTGTTTTAGAAGATATCGCTGCCAGCTATAACATATATGCCAATAGATTTACAATTTCTGTGTCACAATTTTGGTGTAGACCTCGGTAGACCTAGGCGAAGATGGCGTGACCAGCTTGACGCCTATCAACAGGAATTTTCCTAACTTTCCCAAAGCCGGGAAGTGTGGAGGGATGCCCTGAAGCGGGACGGAATAGGCTAAAAATAAAATATGTTCGTGTACAATTGAGTAGATATTTTATAGAAATTTCTTAGCCCCAGACTAATTGAAGCATTGTTTCTGTTTCAGTGACATCAACAGTCCAAGCGATTATCTGTACATCAAAATTTTACGTTTCACCTTGGTGGTCATCAGCTCTTGGCCCCGGAAAGAAATAGGAGAACCTGAACCTAAGTACCTGACGATATTCCTCAAATACTTTTACTTTGTTGTGACCTGTTGCTGCATGGTTGGCGGCCTTTCTTACATTAGCAAACACAACAGCGAATTATCTTTTCTGGAAGCTGGGAACATTTATCTTGTTATACTTATGACTGCAGTTGATATGGTTAGTATATATTTCAGGAGGTTTCCCAAAAGTTTCTTTGAATCAGTCTATATCGGTTCGAAGATCATCGTCATCATTAATTACTGCCGAAGGGTGTCCAACTACTGCTTCCAAACTTACATTTCTCAATTCCAGTATACTCCTGAGGCCTTCACCAAGAGCTCTAGTCTGAATGATACTAGAGGTGATAGCGATTATCGACAAAGGTTGAACACGTGGTGATTCGATAGCGCATGTCAATTTTGGACTTTTTAATTATTATCACTGATCAAACATCACTTGGTCTAAAGCCTCAAGTCATGGACTTGTTTTGATTCGATGACCAAAAGATATAATCAAAAGTAATTTATTCAAATTAAACTAAGGACTAGTTTAATTTGAATAAATTACATTTTGAATGTCAACAATATGAAGATAGTTCTCCAAAACAGTATTGATGGGAAGAAGTGGTGCGACCACAGATATAGACAGACATAGATAACGTAACAGCAATACTTCGCGTGCTAGTTTCGGAGCCCAGCTTACGTACAAAAATCGTAAGCCACTACATTCGCACTCTGTCTGCATCGGTGTACGCTAGTCGGACGTCAGTTGTGTGTCAGTTAGGTGCCACACGTGGTGGCGTCTTTGAATCGATTTGATTTTCCTATCACTTAAAAGTGCTAGTGTGTGATGTGAAATGTCATAGTAGGTGGTCAAAAAATGGCACGTTTGTTTTTCATACAGATCGTGAGACTTGCGTTATCTATGTATTATCAGTATCTGTGGGCGGAACCAACTCCCCTTCTTCTTATGTTTCAGGACGTCAAGTCCATCGATTAGTCATTTGCTATTTAATTTTATTTGTGTTACAGTCCAGGGTCGGAACGCTGACATTATCTACTAAGTATCGTAAGGTTGCCTCAGTATTTCTAACTAAAATTCACCTGTTCTATTACAAAGATCGTTCAGAGTATGCGATGAAGGTAAGATATTTATTTATTTTACATAGGCACACCAACGACTTATTTACAAATCAATATTGGAAACAAAATTAAGAAACAAATAAAAGATAATTTATATTCGTGAACTCTAAAAAAGCAGTGTTCACTTTATATTTCATTTTTTTTACACTCACTTTTTTATTTTTTTGTCTTATTTAAAAATGTAAGTTTTTAAAATAAACACTACATTTTACATTTCACAGATTCAAATATTACTTTTATACAACGTTTAACAAAGTAAATATGCAATGCCTGAAAAGGGGTCATTGTAATCTTGAAATTATGAACAACTTTTACTATGAAGCCAACACTAGTGTTGGCTTCATAGTAAAAGTAAAAACCACCCCGTTGGACAACTTTTTTTCTAAGAACACAATTATTTTAATTTCTGTTCCAGACTCACAAAAGGATTCACGTAATATCTCATCTGTACACATTATGCCTAATGACTCAGATGATTTCCGGCCTGATTTTGTACAACACAATACCTATGTACAGCAACTATGCTGCAGGAAGATACAGCAGTGGTGGTCCCATAAACTCTACGTTTGAACACTCTTTGTATTTCGTGTATCCGTTTAACACGTCGACTGAAATGAGAGGTTATATCATTGCTTGTGTTATCAATTGGTAAGTCAACATATCATCAACGTCCGGGTTTCAAATTATCTTTATTATTATTGTAGGTATATATTCGGGAACGGCGCTGCATGTCTTCGTCACTCATACTTGGTCGACGAATAACAATTCGTCACCCTAGTTTTAACCCACATTTTTAAGAACTTTTCGCATATCCTCTTGTTCTAATATTAGTCTCAATCTATCAAAAATATCTCTTATTTCCCTTTATTTAGAAGAGTTTTTGTCTTTGATTGTTGCCAAGATGATAATCTTTTCGAGAAAAAAATCTGATTTAACATGTCGTTCGTCACAAATATTTTTGCTTTACCAAATCAATAAAAAAATTATAAAGATATAACGCTAAAAATTTCAGTAGTGGCTTGTTGCGTTACTTCTAGGTAAAAAGTAGTACACTTTGACTACACATGGACCGTGACGTCATGAGAAATTTCAACGCACTGTATCATGTTTAGTTTTTTGTTTATGTATCTAAAGAAAAAGTACGATGCAAAGATTTTTGGAAATGTTACTGACTAAATAGTCTTTTTTTAAGAAAAATACTGTATTGTATTTGATCGTTTTTAGAGTATTTGAATTACTGGCCTTTCATAATGATGAGTGAGTCAGATGTGCGGCTATGTAGAAATACAATGAATAAATACTATTTCTGTTTGCAGGATTCTGTCATATTTGGCCTCAACTTGGTTCATCATGTTCGATCTGTTTCTCTCACTTATGGTTTTTAACCTTTGGGGCCATTTCAAAATACTTATGAACCTTCTGAACGATTTCCCAAGACCGAGTTCTGATTCTAATTTTATAGTAGAAAATGGATTCATTATAAAATCGGAAATGTATACCAAAGAAGAACTCGTGAAAGTTTCTGAAAGGTTAAAAGAATGTATTATTTATCACCGGGAGATTGTAAAGTAAGTATTTTTAATTGCCTTAAACGGGCGGTTGTTGAGATAAAATAAAGATTAGGAAATACATATATTGATTAGGAACTAAAGCCGGATTTACATTACGAAACTAGTGGCATGAAAGTAGTTCCGTGACATTAATTTCACCAACAATTTCACGTGTAAACGTCAAGTTTTACAATGCATGCATCCATGTCACGACACTGAAACAGTTTCGTGATGTGCGCGATTTTTGGATAAAACTAGTGTCATGCAACTAATGTCATCGTATAAACGCGACACGCAACTAGTGTCGCGAAAGTGCCTGCGCTGATAGGACGTGTGTTTATTAGTCGTGCTTGGTTTCTTGCTAGCCAGCCTCGAATCCACCAACATCTTTTCTTTCGAGACAACTTTTCTTAATTTTTTACTATAACATTTGTATGACAACATTTTGCAATGCAAAATAAAACTTTGATGTTGGCGGAGCCATGAACACAGACATACTGTGGGTTTCACGACACTTTTATTTTTAATGAAACTAGTTTCACAGGTACTGAAAGTAGTGTTATGAAATTAATTTCAGCATGCATGAAACTAGTTTCGTAATGTAAATTCGGCTTTAAGGTTGAATGAAACTTGCAAGTCGCAGAGACATTGAGCATAACTAAATTGACATTCTAGCTATCCCTACTAATATTATAAATGCGAAAGTAACTCTGTCTGTTATGCTTTCACCCTAAAACGACTGAACGGATCATCATGATATTTGGCAGATATATAGTCTGGGATATGGAGAGGGACATAGGCTACTTTAGTACGCGATAACCGACATCCACGTGGCCGGCGTCGCGGAAAAAAGCTATTTTTAAAACATATGTCATTGAAAGGGAAATCCATTCATTCTTAACTTTACTACCTCTATCTATATTACCTATGTCTTTATCTATGTTAGAACGCCATTTTGTCAAGAACCCAAGGTCTATTTGTCACTTGACAGTTGCTTTTGCTATTCCTGCATTTACCCACACGATACCTTTACTGCATTTTTCTACCAGTTTTACAGACACAATGTCAGATGCATTTGGACCAATGCTGTTCGTGTATTACATGTTCCATCAGGCAAGCGGTTGCTTGCTGCTCCTAGAATGTTCACAAATGGTCAGTATTCGTACCTACAAATAGATTGCAGGGAAAATCCGTTTATATAGAAAAATTGGAACACTTTGGTATTACTTCGATAGAAAGAGGACACACCCTCCCGCCCCTGTCTCCCTATTAAGGCGATTTTACTAAGAAATTAACTGTCCGTTGTCCCCGTTGCCCATATGGACATAAGGGGGATAACGGTAAGGAATTATATGACGTTCTGTTGTCCCCGTGACGGGGCACAGATGACGGGGACAACGAGAATACAGGGTACAAAATTATGTCGTTACAGGTCTACATTAAAATTCAAATCAATCAAATAATTGTATAATAGTCGAATTCACTGTATCTAGTAAAAGGTCAGCAACTCCCTTAGCCAACTCGTTAATATTCATTACGTTTATTTAAAAACACATTCTATTCGATTTTTTTTCATAGTGCTTCCAGTTCCCATTTAGTAATGCCATTTTTTTCATTTAATGTCTTATTGTTATCTTCACACTGCGTAGAGGTATATTATATTTTTTTAATTTTCAGACGCCACAAGCTCTTATGCGATATTTGCCACTTACGACAATATTGACACAGCAACTTATACAGTTGTCAGTCATTTTTGAGCTGGTTGGTAGTGAGGTAAGACTACATAGTTCACCATTCCCATGTCCTCATCCAAATTTTCCTCATTCATACTTCTTTGTTAGTCTAGTAGGTACCAGAGCTTGTTGCTAAATAATAACAGCCGTACGGGTCGATCTATAAGGTTAAACCACAGTTGCCGTCGTTGGTTCGTCGATGGGTATCCGTCTTAATATAATGAGATTACTTCGTGGTTCGGAAATCACGTCAAGCTGTAGATCCCAGCTGTCATTTGTGAATCCTTGACAGTCATTATTCACTCTTTACTAAGCTTACCGCTAGAGATTTCCACACCTTAGCTATACACATGATGTAAGTACTCGTAAAATAATTTTTGCCCTCCAAACTAATATTAAAGTAAAATGATTGCAGAGCGAAAAACTAAAAAATGCTGTATACGGCGTACCATGGGAATGTATGGACATAAAGAACAGGAAGGTGGTGTCCTTCTTCTTAATGAATGTACAGGAACCTGTACATGTGAAGGCTCTAGGGGTTGCCAATGTTGGTGTTACTTCTATGGCTATGGTAAGTTAATATGATCAACAAATTCAGCTATAAAGCGATGAAGATTAGAAACACGGCAGGCCACATCGTAGCAGGTTGAGACGGCGATGGCGGAATTATATGGACTGTTTTGATAAAGGCTGACATCTGGTCTTAACACAGGGAAAAGTGGAAGAAGAGTAGGTAGGCCTTTGTCCTGCAGTGGGAAAATCTAGACTTAAAAGAGTGAGGGCTGAGAATTGGAAGAAGTAGAATAACTATATGAGCGAGGACATGATTAAGAAGGAATATAATTTATCATTGATAAAGTGGAGAGAGAGTACACCAAATTTTAAACAGAAATAATGTCTCTGTTATAGTGCCGCATGATTGGATGGGTTAATCACAGGTCGATGTGGCGTAGTTTAGGCTTACGACTTGTATAAGTATATTTATCTGATATATAATACGGTTCAGTGAGAAATTATATATCGTAATGATTAACTAACCAAAACTAAAAATAATCTAAAATGGCGTTGAAAAATTCCTCCGCATCGCTGGTCACTGGTAATCTGCCAAAAAGCTGGCCACAGTTGTTGTATGGTATCTTTATCCGACGGTATTCTCTTATCCTTTGTTTAAGGTAAAAGCCAGCCCTTGAGTTACGCGTAACGTGACAAGTGTTAACTAAGTGTCTTGACAGATCTTTAAACGAGTTATGAGCACTCGGACCCCACGACCCGAGAGTTTTAATCCCAAACGGCTCGGAAATATAGCTACCAACAAAGTTTATATATTTCCGACACTATGTTTTCCGCAACCGCAGCGGCAACGCCAGAAAAGCAGGAAAAGCTAGGAATATAGGATGGCGCAAGTGTGACGTGAAGATTCCACACTAATGACCTACCCATCTTCCATGCAAATAACAAGATGCCGTTCGGTCTCATGCCATCGTTGTACGCCAGGCCATTGGGTTCTAATACAGCCGGAACGCCGACGGTGACAAGAGCTGGTCTGATGAAGTCGTTAATATTCGCGTGCCGCACTATGCGACCCGCGCTACGACTGCCAGGCCGTGGTGTCCGAGACTGTTGACAACTTCGTAACAGTGGTAGCGATGAGGAGAACAACAAGGAGCACCAAGAGCAGGGAGGCAGTGAGGCGGAACGTAGAATCGTCGAACAAAAGCTGCATAATATGTTTACGACGGTAGTGCGTAAAGCCAGAGTCCCGACTCCCATTGACCCACAGTCAGCAGGCGTGAACGCTCAGCAGAAAAAACAGATGTGGCCATAAGGTTCTGAACTACTCTGCAGAGTGGTTCGTCTCACCGTCTCTGTGATGATGGGTAATCGGTGCATTTAGGTCGGGCAAGCGAGTCTCCAGACATCCATCGCCTCAGTAAAGCACAGCACATCAAAACCAGTCAGTGAGGAAACTAGGATATTGCTGCTGACTAATTTCTCAGTGCAATGAACCGATGATATGAAAGCCGGTAAACTGATAGAGAAGTGTATTAGGCTTGCTTTACCGAATGTCAAAAGTAATAATTGCGACATAGTATTGAACAAAGAGAAACTTGAATTCGTCGAACACGGTTTTCCTGG
Source organism: Melanchra persicariae (assembly GCA_947386135.1). Lineage (NCBI taxonomy): Eukaryota > Metazoa > Arthropoda > Insecta > Lepidoptera > Noctuidae > Melanchra > Melanchra persicariae. The sequence goes on along the minus strand of OX376652.1, from coordinate 7,204,546 downwards.
GGATCACGCTTGACTAAAGCTGCAATGGGGTCCTCATTTAACATCTCTTGCGGGACGGCTAAGTTCAGCAGCATATGCTGTCAGGAAATCAATTTACTGATATAGATACCGCGAGGCTGATCTATTTTAGTTCCTTTCATAGTATCATGTCTTACGGTATTTTATTATGGGGACGAGCTGCAGACATCGAATCTATATTTTTATTCTGTATAAAAGAGCTATCAGAGCCATATATAAGCTAGGTTGGCGCGATTTTCTAAGAGAACTTTTTGAAGATATAAACTTCATGACGGTACCTTGTCAATACATTTACGAAAACATTATGTATGTTCGGAAAAATATTAATCTTTGTAGTAAGATTAGTGACATACATATTATTAATACTAGGAAAAGGAACAAATTAGATCAACCTCGATTCAGATTGGCACCCATTTATGGGGTACTTTGTTAAAATTTATAATAAAATACCACTTGAAATTCTCGAACTGAATAAGAAAAAATTTAAAACATGTATAAAACGCACACTGTGTAGACAGGCATATTATAAACTGGAAGATTATATCCTTGATAAAAATGCTGGTCCAGCTCTACAGCCTCAAAAACTTGGTTCCACTAGTTATGATTTTACATTTGAAAGAGGTGCTTAGCCTTTTCAATTTCTAATAATAATAATATTCCACATTTCCTTTGTAATGTTTGAAATAAACTATTTTTTTTTTCTGTCCTTGCAAATTGATATTCATAGTTAGTATAGAAGCATTTTTATTTTCAAATCCTGTAAGAGTGAGGACCATGGAGCCTCTTCTATGTTAATAGACGGTTTCCTTGTTTGAAATGAATGAGTAGGGGCAGTTGAGGGTGTGTCATGCTCACTCAAATGTCCCGTTGATGGTGGCGCGTGTATCGGATCATTCAGTTCCCTTCAAAATGGTTGAGCTGAATGGTGCGGATGCACGCGTCATGTTCGTGAACGGGCGCCATCTGTGGAGACTGGTCATCTCTTAGCTGTCACTGATTGCAATATTTATTTGATACTTCGATTTTTTTTTCTTTCTTTACATTGTTCTCACATGTAGAAGCAACAAGAATAATGTAACCAAGATTTTTGTAAATCATAAAATGGTTTATAAGAGTCTCCATGGAGTTTCTTGAACGTTCTTCTCCATAGAGATCTCCAAGTTTTTGACTGACTAACTCTGACAATTCTAAAGTACCTGTAAATGGTTTATTTGAAATAAATACTTTGACTTTGACTTTGATACTAGTAATTTCACGGACGCCGAGACCTGTGACTTGCAGGAGACGTCTTTCTTCTGAAATGATTTGTCTAATGATGATTGCTCTACCTACGTTATTATTGTCAGTTTGACTCTGATCTAATGTATTTTTTTTATTCATTACAGATTTTGAAAACTTCGATATCTTACTTCACTTTTCTACGCAGCATGTGAATCTGGTGCAGCACTCGAGATGTTTTTTCTTCTAATACTTTTTCTGGCTTACCTTTTATCTTAAAGCAATTTTTATAAACGTGTTTTGGTCGGCTTATGCTTAATACTTGTAAAATAATGTAGTAAACAATCCTGTTGAACATTACATTTTAAAATCACCCATTTCTGTTTACTGATACGGTATATTGTTAATTCACATTTTCTCAAACTTTTCTAATTCAAGATAAACTTAATGAAAAATAAATAAGGCTTTTTATTTCTTCAAAAGACCTCCTCAATCATCATCACCATCATCATTTCAGCTGAATTAAAATTACCTATGCTGGACATAAACCTCCAAGCGTCGTCGCCACATCGACAAGTCCTTCGAATAAGCATTGATCATTCACCATATCTTCATTGTTTCTAAGGGCGGATTCGACCAAACCCGAATTTATACACGAATAACTATTCCAAGAACAATCTATTCCACGATTTAATTCTCGAGTAAATCAACAGTCGTTTTTCCACGCAATCCAATGTTTTGCTATGCTTGGAATAGCTTTCTGCGAATAGCAGAGTGAATGGTGAACGAATAGAATACCCGGCTAAAAATCCTTGTTCTACAAACGAGACGGTGCAGAAGCAAAACTCAATTCAACTCTCATTTTTGTCGTATTATAGCGTAGTAAAGTAGGTATCAATAGTGTCAATGTCCATAGTGGTAGGGGAGCCCATGATGCTACATGTGGATTTACTCGAGCGTCGCGGAAACCTAGTAGATTTGGTAGATTGGATGATTTGAATAATAAATGGTCCTTTCATGTTTCCACGTTCAGCGGTGGGGGAAGCGTCTACAGATTTTCAAAGTTGTAAAAAAAAACAATGATATATGGAAATACTCAATCGTGTCAGATATGATATTTTTCGTGCTCCAACATCTCTGATACGAAATATATATTAATCTGCCGATTTGCCGCCACCATGCATGTGTTGCCATGCGGAAAGGGTGAAAAAAATAAAAAATACATTTACTCAAGCGCGTCAGATTTTCAGAGGGAGTGTTCAGTGAACCTTACAGATGCCCCCATTTCTTATTCTGACAATTTGGAAGTGACGCAAGCTCGTAGCGAATTCCAGAAAATGTAAAAAAAAATCGCCATCTTGAAATACTCGAGCGCGTCAGATTAGCATACTGAAGGTTCATTATGATGTCCCAGCTATTTAAATGATTATTATAAAATAGTGACCAAAAGTCTTACAATTATTTTGAGGGGTATTGGTACCTAATGCATACAAACGATTTTTTTGCGATCATGCACAAGAGATCAGCATCCCTGCTGCGTCGTGTGCGTGGCAGGGGTAACGGTCTCTTATGCGTTGTTGCCAGCAAAACTGAGGGACACCTGCAAATGGGACACTTGTGTGGAAAACACGTATTCCTGTCAGATGTGCCCAGAAGATAAGTTGTGTAACATAGTGGTTAATATAATAACATAGTTTATAAGTCAATACTAACACATTTATGGGTGATTTTTGCGTGAATTAAAGATTTATTATTATACATATATTATATTTATTACAATCTCAGAACTTGAAAAAAAATGCATTTTTACTAAAAAAAAAATTAAACAAAGATGTTGGTCCCGGTTGTCATTTTTAGATCTTTGGCAGTCGTTACGAATTGTCAGAAGCCAGTAAATTTGACTCCAGACTTGCCAAGAAGTACCGTGTTACCCAGTTAATGGGTTGTGGTGGCCTGGTAGGCAGACGCTTCAAGTAAAATACTGGTATTCAGCTGAATCCGGTTTGACTGTAAGCCGACCTCAATATAGTCGGGAAAAAGGCTAGGCAGATGATGATGAACAGCTGTAATGGTGTCATGGCGTCGGAAAACAGTGTGGGAAAGGTGCGAGAGAGTCAAAGATACGGGAAAAGTGAAAGAGACCGAGAACCGCCTCCTTAGGTTCCGCTCAAATCGTCTAATATGATTATGTTCGTAATTAGGTGTTTTATCTTTCTTAAATTCTTTTTCAATACCAATTTTTATTGGTTAACAGATCGGTGTGTTACCTATATCAATTCATCTTTTCATACCTGCTTGCCAGGTAGCCATGAACAGAAATAAGCAGGCAAGCCTAGCAAGGCATATTTTCCATGTTAAACTATCAGTTAGAATTAAATTTGTTTGTTTATCAAAAGAGAGAAGGTTAAAAATAGTATTTTTTCATAACCTCTTTTGATAACCAAACAAATTTTTTTTTTGACAGGCAAGATATCATAAGCGTGTATATGTCGTAGGATAATTTGATACTTCGAATCTTCGCGGAAATCCTAAGGGTTTTGCGAAAACGCGGATAATTAGACATAGGCGAAAAATTATCAAATCTTACTGGACAATGTCTAATTATCCGCGTTTTCGCAAAACCCCTAGGATTTCCGCGAAGATTCGAAGTATCAAATTATTCTACGACATATATAAATCAATTTTTGATAAAAAAATATGTCCAGTCTGGTTATCAGATGGGTGAAGGTCGATCTTCCACGTACTTATCCTGTACAATGAAGCGTTGTTTGTCGTTTCGGTTTGGTTCATGTGGTGCTTATTTTCGGGTTTTCCATGTTTATTACAAATACTTAAGAAAACTATTGCTACCCAATATAATAGACGTATAACCCACTGTTCTCGCACTGGAGAAAATTTAAAATTACAATTCCTGTTGTTGTTGATTTGAAATGACAGCACAAAACAATAGGACGCCATTTTATTATTCTTGGAATAACTCCGTATTCCATGCTTCCATGCTTGTTGGTGGTATAGTGACTATTCTCAAATAGAATCTCTATTCGAATTGTAGTTGGTTAAAACGTGAAATACATTAAACTTATAGACATATCTTTCGAGCATCGGACATCCAGACGTACTGAATCTTACCATCCCTACCTTGTAGCTATTCCACCAATTCGCAATAAGCGTTTCCAAACGTCTTTTATAATGCGCACCGCAAAAGAGTGGAACTCTCTGCCTGCGTCTGTGTTTCCAAATGCTTACAACCCTCATCTCTTTAAAGTTAGAGTGAACAGGCTCCTTCTGGGTAAGCTCGCTCCATCGTAGGCTTTGTCTCTGTCATCTCTGACATTGACTAGAGTCAAGAGCAAACCCATCTCTAATAAAAAAAAAAACACAAACAAGTAAAAAATATAAAAGCGGAGTAAAAAGGGGAGGGGAAGCACTTATACGGCATTGACAAATTTGCCCACATCACTGTCAACGGAAAAAGTGCCCAGAACACTGGCCGCATTGCCACGTTGAGTGGCAATGCTGATTCGTTGGCCAAAGAAAAGGCCAGCCCTCTGGTCAAGTGAAGAGTCGACTAACTGCTTTCTGATTTCACGTAACAAAATTATTTGTTAGCGAGGAAACATCGTGATTATATATACATTCATTATTTAAACACAACCACACTCTTACCAGTCAGAATTTTGAAATTTTTGAGTAAAAAACATTCTCTGACTCTTTCACTAAAATGACATGGCTTAATGACTGCCTAAGAATCTTACATGTCTAAGAATCTTACATTAACTTGAAATATTGAATTCGTGAATTATTTAGTTTTTAATAATTTTATAGAACTTTAATGAACTGTAAGACAAAAAAAAAGTATCTGAATTGTTTTCTAGGCTTGTTTTGTTTGACAACATAAGATCAAAGGGAAAGCTAGGGAGGGGTCATCACTTTTCCAGAATGTCAAATCGAAACTGTATTTAAATCGATTTTTGAAAACAGTTATCAAATCGATTTATTTTCTGAAACTACTTAATTATGGCTGGATAAGCAATACTAACACTTCGGGCGAGTTTTTTCCGGTCTGGGTGGAGCTGCAGGGAGTGTCAGATTTTAACTGACTAAAACCCATCCATGCTCCTCCTAGTGCCTTTTACGTTCCAGGGCCGCGGTAACTCTTTCGAACAAATTCCACGACCCTGGCAGGCACTGGCCCTAACGGGCCTAACGGGCCCCTACTCCTATGATGACATCTCTTTGAGGCGCGTGTGGAACACAACGTGCCGTCGGCCTGGGCCTGGCTTTGATCGGACGGTGAGCCACTCAACGCTCGCCGTCCGCAGACCCGCACCTACGGTGGCCGGGAATCGCCCAGCGACTCCCGATGCCCTATGGCTGGGGCGTGAGGGTTGTCTCTCCCTCACGCGGCTCGCCTCCTCCTTCACTAGCATTACTGCTTCGCAGAAGGAGGTGACGGCTTCTCATGCCACCTCGCTCCGGACCATGGATTGAACCAGGGCCGGACGCGAGAGGTTGCACTTCGGGCGACTTGGGATCGTTTTGGATCATTGGACATTATGATGTTTGGCTTAACTTCACTAGACTAAATTCGATGGTAATCATAAGGTGGTATCGACTACATGCATTTTATGATCTTCGAACCACTTCGTGTGGCTTTAGCTCGATTCATTGTCAAGTGATGACCATCATAATGACTTCCTCAGTACCTACCTTATTCGTTTTGACCTCATTTGTTTACGGTTATGTTTTTGTTGTGGTCAAAAATACTTCAAACATTCTGCGTTTTGTGCTAGTTTTGCGCCATTGAAATGACAAAATATTCTAGAAAATGACATTTGGTGGCGGCTTGTCTAGCGAGAAAAATAGTGACATAGTAGGCGGTCAGATTTGAAGGCGGTCGGCGGATTTCTTGAATAGTCATCATTGTCTAAAAATGATTGGAAACTTCTTCGGAACTAAGAAGTGGCAATCAGAGATTTTGGCGGGAATTTATGGCATTCAATTTCGGTGTTCTGTTTTGTTGTTTGTTAATTGAGTTTTGATTCGGAAAACAGGGTTGTTTTAAAGTGACAATCAATTTCACTCGATTCCACGTTATTCTAATCGAAATCAAATAAAAATAGATGAAAGCTTCGGAATGTGCTTCTTCGTTTATTCTAATTATCTATGTATTTTGTGACGATAAACATTAACTGAATAATGGTCGTCAAAAACAAATTCATTTGTTTTACACACCTTTCGATTATTTTATCGATTCTGTTACACTTGAAGTTCGATCCCATCTCTTATTACAAAAACCAACGTCAGTTGTCTGTCATGAGTGTCATGACTAAAGATGGGTTAGTATCGATATTTATCAGTATTAGCTAATAAGAATATATACGTCTAGAATAATTACAATATCTTAACTAATATTTGAGGATCAGTGATATTTAACTAAAACCTAATAATACGTATCACTTCACGAATCCGATCCAAGAAGATCCGTGTCAAGTGAATGGAATCCCAAATTATGTTAAAGATTATTGTACATATTAGTAGTTTGTAGATTATGTGAATATTAAATATTAGCAAATATTAGTTCGTCGGGTTACTAATAATTACGTGAATCCATAGAACTACACGAATGTCAGGGTGATTGAGTGAATCCGATTCCGCCGATCCGTGCCAAGTGAATGGAATCTCACATTATGATAAAGATTGTGTACATGTTAGTAATCTGTGGATTATGTGAATGTTAAATATTAGCATTTGGAGGTAGCGGAACAGAGAGTTAAGTCCCACATACCTCCGTTTAAAAGGGAGGATCTCCGACTAGACGGTTGTTTGTGTTTGGTGGGCAACTGCCCAACTGTTTATATTCGGGCTTTGCATATGTTCTAATCGCATGGTAAACTCTGTTATCGCGATTTAGGATTTTGTCCAGTTAGTTTGAAGCTGTCGAGATAGATGGCGCTGCGAGTCTCATTTGTTGATTCTGCTGCGTTGATTTTTTGTGGCGGTATTAATGTCCCCTCCGGAGACCGGAGGTCGATAGTGGATGAGTCGTCCATGTCTTGAGATGCTTGCCAGGCTAGTGGAAGGTTGGTTCCAGTGAGTCAGAACTGGAAGTCGCAGAGTTCTCGATGAGCCGGAACTATCCGCGTCGCAGAGTTCACGATGAGTCGGAACTGTCTGCTGTTGGCGTGACTGCTGGTGTCGACCAGGAAAGGTTCTTTAAGGCTCTTCATGTGACTGGCCGAAGGTGCAGTGTGCTTGCCAAGATGGGTCGGAGCTGGGCGACGTGCTGACGTGACTGCTGGCGTCGACCAGGAGAGGTTCTTCAAGACTCTTCATGTGACTGGCCTGCGGTGCAGTGTGCTTGCCAAGGTCGCTGATGAGGTTGATGATAGAGGCTGAGGATGCTGACCAGGAATGCGCGTCCGCTGCATGCTGGTGGTTAGGATACTCGTTGAAGCCGATGGTTCTGGCTGGCTGTATGATTCGCTGGTCGAGTGCTTGAGGTCACGATGAGGAGAACTGATGATGATGATGATGATGATGATGATGATGATGATGATGATGATGATGATGATGATGACGTCATGATGATGATGATGACTTCATGATGGAGTAGCTGCACGAAGGTTGCGCTGACGTTCAACGTCGAGGGTCACCAGTTTGAAGGTAGCGGAACAGAGAGTAAAGTCCCACATACCTCCGTTGAAAAGGGAGGATTCTCCGACCGGTAGGTTTTTGGTTGTCCGGTGGGCAACTGCCCGAAAGATGATATTCGGGCTTAGTTTGTATAAATGTTCTAATCGCACGGTAAACTCTGTAATCGCGATTTAGTTCGCAACTGTCGAGATAGATGGCACTGCGAATCTCATTAAAATTTGTTGATTCTGCTACGTTGTTTATTTTTTGTGGCGAATTTAATGTCGCCTACAAGCATATATTATCAGATCGTCAAATTACTAATACGTGAATCTATAGAATATTACTAATCTCTTAACTAATACTATATTCGTCCCACTCCTAGTCATGACAGTGCTGGTATCTGAGGATGGGTGATACACCAGAACACATTATCAGCTCCAGTTTTTGATAATGTTCTTGTAAGACACACAGAATATTGAATAAATAAATAAATCGTATTTTGCTGTTTTATTTCAATAATCTTTTATTTCCTTGGTTACTCAGTGCGTTCGTTATCTTGTTAAGGCTAGATTTATCAATCAACACATACTAGGTAACTAAGTCCCCCTGGCGCGTTTGTCTGTCTGTTCGAAAATAGAAAGAGATTTTGATGGGGTTGTCACTACTTTTGAGGTAGATTGGTTCTTCCGGAAGGTTTAGGTGTACATTTGTGTAGGTATTATTGAATGTAAATCAAGTCAGAAAAATCCTGAGGGCTTTTCTTGCGTGTGCAGCTTAAAACGTGAGTAATATTTGATAAAGTACTTACCTACTGCAGAATTGTTAACTTACCTCAAATACAACAATCTTTAGTTTGTTTGGGTCAGTTAATATTAATCCTTATCTTTTCAAATATGTTTAACCATTACCTATTTAAATTGTCTGTGAAAACTGGCTTTATTTCAACTCATTTGGATAAGTAGTAAAGCTTTACGAGAGTTTAATATATCGCGTATACCTACACGCGAGCGGGAGCGTATTTGAGCGGATTGCAGAACGTAAGTTGTATCATGTTTTTTGGTGCAATTACCCCTTTGTAGATATTTACTCAAGTAGTTTAGGTAAGTAAGTTCCACCGTGCGAAATCGGGGTGGTTCGCTCGCTATATCAAAATACAATTTATCAATAACATCGCAGATACATCCAAACGCCTACGCAAAAATTTATAGCAATGTCATTTGATTGAAGTTTTTTCGATACGTATTGACGTAGGAGTAACATGATTTTATTTTCAGGATTGCAACGATATAAACAGTTCCTGAAATATTTTTTAAACTAAATACTAATAATCAGCTATTCAGCATTACATATTGCTAGGTACCATGTTTAGAACTGGGTGTCAAAAATCTGGAACCGTGACCAGTTCTGCATCGCGGTCCTTTTTGTTGTGATGAGATTTAATTTTTGTGGGGGCTGTGACGCCGCTACACTACTATAGAGGTATGCGGTGTTAAGTCTGGCAAACTTCCATTGAAAAGGGGAATCCTTCTACCAGACGGGTGTCGTGTCTGGTGGACAAATGCCGGATAGATGTTTTTCGGGCAGTTGTTTATGTTGGAATCGCAAGAAGAATGTTGATACCTCGATGTAGAATTTATGTGACGTCAGATCGTGCGTTCGTATGTGGTGGCATAGATGGCCACTACACTACAGCTTTATGTTCTGGTTTCAATTGTCGCTGTGATCGAATTTCGGTTGGTAGTGCATTTAGCTAATACTACTCGTAAATGAATGATCAAAAGATCAATAAAGTTCCGGTACCTATGAGAAATGTCGGGTGTTTTTTTTATAATTAATACTTAATTGAATACAGTGCTCCAACTGTTAGGGTACGGCCATATAAGCGACGTTATTCATACTTATTTATTTATTTAATTATGGAACTCTAACGACTTATTCACTAATACATTTTTGGGGTACTGAAAATTTAAGCTAAAATCTAGAGTGAATATGTCACTTACAGGTTTATGGGCCAGGATATCGTCGCCACAAAAGTAAAGTAGCCAAACTGACATTTTGGTGATTTGGTCTTAATTAAAGAATTGCCATGGTTACTATTATATATTCACTGTGGTAAAATATCATATCTCTAGCAATTGTCTGTTTGAAGATAATGCCATTATTCCTAATTCATATCTGCACAAAATTGTATTTGTACAATAGTAAACTTTTCTATGTGGTCTTTGTTCAGTTTACCTGTACTGCATATTATTACTTTTCGTAATACTCACAATCTTCATTTAGCCTATGTGGTACATTGAATACTTTACCGTAATTCAAAAGGGTAGTTGAAAGTTAAATCTTGCAAAGGTAAACTAGCCAAACTGGAAGATTGAATAATTTACCTTGGTCCATAAAACAATCGGAATGCTTAAACTCACCATTTTCTATTAGCCTAAGTGGTACATTGAATACATTACCTTTGTAAAAAAGGCAATCGAGACACTAAATATCAGTGTTATATTATTTTAAGTGACAGATTGAGAACTTTACTTTGGTGTGTTTATGCAATCGAAACAAATATAGAATAGTTAATAGCTTTCTTATTTCGCAGATTTATTATTTTACATCAGTTTTTAAATAGTAATAAATGAGTATGAAGTTGCGGTCTATCTATTTAATTTAAATTTAAAGATCAATATAGCATAATCGGGTTAAAACTTAAAAACCGATAAAAACGATTCTTTAAAATATCGATTTAACTGGCCTGAACGTCCCTAGGCTACGTTTTTGCGCATCACTACAAGTCAGCTGATTCAATTGCGTAAACTTGTGCGTCGACGCCGTTAAATTGTTTGCTTTTTTAAGTTAAAATTGTGTAAAACAACATGAACAGAAGATACTCACGTGCCCATCAAATTCTTAAAAATGCAGGCGTGATTAACAGTTCAGATGAAGAAAGTGATAATACAAGTAAGACTTTTTTAAAAGATTTTTAACCTAAAAAATTATCCCGAAAACTATTTGTGCCGGCAATTACATTATTATTCTAATTGTGGTAGCTTATTTTCTTCGTAATATTTATTACTCTTAATTTGTTTTGCCTACGCTTTATAAAAAACAAAGCGTTAAAATTATTTTTCATTTAAGGAAGCCAACTTGTCGTTTTTAAAATGTGTCGCTGTTTACTTTTCCTTAATAAAAACAAAACTAATGTGTCAATCACAAGCACAACTAGTTTTATATACTTATTTTCATTCATAAATGCTTGGCCAGATTGCAAGCTAGCTAAGCACTAATAGTTATTATTATTGTATTATTACTGACTATTGTTTGGAAATTTTCCGCGACTACATGCCAATGGTAATGAAATTACCGGTAATGAATAATGTTGATAGTTTGAACTCTTTTATGTTACCCTACATAATGCATGATTCCCTATACCTAATGGTTTTTTCGCTGTCAGTTACAAGTTTATTACTTTTTCATACGAAATTACGATCATGTTTTTTAAGTGTTTGTACCTACCGTGATTCGGATCATAGTCTTGGGGCTTATTTTGAACATCTCTATGGTATTAATTGCTTTAACTAATGCTATCTGAATCTACGTGTGAAATTTGGTTTATCCTGCTTTGGTTTTGGGTATGAGTTTGCACCACAGTTTTTGCTTTCTTGCTTTACAGATATAATTGAAAACACGCCAAATGCTAGCCCAGTGCACTGTGATGAGGAAGCGGCTAAACCAAGTGAGTTTTTCTAATTATGTCAGTTTCTTTTTCAGCATCTTATATGCCATGGATATACCTACATACCTATTGTTTTATTTTTTAACAGCGCATCTGGGGTGTCGCAATTCATCCTCCAAACAAGCTTGTGGGGTCAACGAAAAATGTATTGTAGTTTCGTCTTATATCCACAATGAAACTCATGAAGTAGGTGAAATAAGCATTGAAGCACCGGCTTATTCGCCGCTGACTCCTAGACCAGTGTATGGCGTTGGCGAAAGAAGTCTAGAGGTGTCCGATATTATTTCACCGTTGCCTTTTGTAATTTTTCCTACAGTGGGGAAAAGTTGTGATAATCCAGTAAACTCTCCATCTTCTTCCCCTGTGCCGGACATGTCACCCGCAACTAGTAAAGTTTTTCATATGTTGATTGGAACAGAGCAAGACAGTGATGATTCCGTAGCGGATCCTACTTACGAAGTAGAATATAACGAAATTCCGTGCGACGATAGTTCAGATGAATGCAGAAACCGTCAAAATGAATATCGCAATAAACATGATGTAGAAAATCATGATAGTAATGAATCACCTTCAATATTGACAGAAGCATTAAATAACATAGAAAGACAAGATGAGCCTGATTTCTTACCATTACAAAACATAGAAGATCAACAAAACTTAAGAGAATTTCCAAAGAAGAGAAAAGTTAGAGATCCTAGCACATGGAAGATAAATATTGAAAAGCATAGACGGTTAAAAGGTGAATCATACAAAACTAAACACGGTATAACAAAGGAAGCTAGACCCATAAAGCAAGCTAAGTGTGTAATGAGTACGAAACATAAATGCATATCACAGATTCCCGAAGATGAACGAATTAAAATTTATACTCAATTTCGAAATTTAAAAACTTTACAAGATCAGCGGCATTTTGTTACACACCATGTCACAAAAAAACAGAAAAATCGGGCTACGACTGAAGGACTTTCACGAAGAAAATATACACTCGCTTATACACTGAGTGTGGCTAATGAAAAAAGAACGGTTTGCCGTGAGTTTTTTTTAGCCACCCTGAACATCACTGGTGGATTTGTAAAAGGTGCTTTAAATAAAGTAAACTCCGAAGGCATTTTAGTACCAGACTGCAGGGGCAAAAAAGTTCCACCCAATAAGTTGAACTCGGCAAATGAAAGTTTCATTCGCGACCACATTTTATCTTTTCCTGCCGTGGAATCTCACTATTGTCGACAAAACAGTGAGATAAGATATTTAGACGCCTCGTTAAATATAGCTACATTGTATAAAGAATATGTAAAACTCTGTGAAACAAAATCAATGAAGCCAGTCAGCTCCGAAAAATATCGCCTAATTTTCCGAACTTATAAACTGAGTTTTCACAAACCCAAAAAAGATCTGTGTAAACACTGCATTGCGTATAAGGAAATGAACATTGAGGAAAAAGCAGAACATCAGGAAATTCATGCACTGCATTTGAGTCGTAAAGATGAAGCACGTAAATGTAGAGACGAGGATAAAGAGGAAGCACAAATTGACGACAAAACCCTTAGTTTTAATTTTGATTTAGAAGCTGTCCTTAGCACCCCTAAAGGAGCGGCTGGGCCATTTTTCTACGTGCGTAAATTAGCTGTTTATAATTTGACGGTCTACAATTTAGGTAACCGAAACGTAGAGTGCTACATGTGGGATGAGACCGAAGGAAAACGCGGCAGTATAGAAATATCCACATGCATACATACGTACATCATGGCACATAATGAAATTAAAAATGTAAAAATGATGTCGGATGGCTGTGGTGGTCAGCAGAAAAACTATCACTTCAGCTCCATGTGCTTATTAACAGTTACACAACATCCTAATTTACAGACTATTGATCATAAATTTTTTGAAACCGGTCACACGCATATGGAATGTGACTCAATTCATTCGAAAATTGAAACAAAAGCAAAGAACGTACCTGTGTACACTCCAGAAGGTTGGGCGCAGTTAGTTCGGTTAGCAAGAACTAACCCAACGCCTTTTAATGTAACATCATTAACTCACGACGATTTCAAAGATTTTGGAACACGTAATCAATATCTTAGTAAAATCTCAAATGGGCGAAAACTTGGAATACATGATGCAGTTTGGCTGCAGTACCGGAAGGAGGATCCTGATAAAATATTTATAAAAGACTCCTACGATAAAAACATACCATTCCAAGAAATACACCTTAAAAAGAAAAGAGGAAAGACGGTGGTTTACCCCGTTTCGGCATATTCACAGAGACTAAAGATCACCTCAAAGAAGAAAAATGATCTCATAAAATTATGCAAGGATGGTCAAATTCCTAGAATATACCACCCTTTTTACGAAAATCTTCCTTCCTCAGAAACTGTAAGAGACTCTCTTCCAGAACCTGACGTGGCTGAAGACAGTGAATAGTGGTGTTATTATGATTAAACACTAAGCACCAAAGTAATTCTTAGAGATAATAATATAAATAACAGTTGTTTGAATACTGAAAAATGTTTGATTTGTTAGTTTTCGAATACCTAATTAATGCACATGTGAAGAATACTTGTAAGAGATGTAAAATATGAGACTTAGGTAACAGACAGTTCCTTTTTGTTAGTCGGAAGTTTTTTTTTTCAGATAGTTTAAAATGTTTAAGTTGTTATTGTTCGAATACTTAACCACTTTATAAACAAGTTTTTGATTAATTAGAGTAAGTTTAAATGGTCTACACACACTCTTTATTTTAAATACTGTCTTTGAATAAAAACGATAATTTTGATTTGTTTATCGCCTTTTTCATTTGAAACAAAATCCCGAGACTACTTATCCCGAGATCCTTCGATACTATTCTTACAATAACAAAAACGCCCTTATCATAAGATAATAAAATAGCCTAATTTTAAAGGCAGTTTGGCTAGTTGACTATCAAAAAATGTATGACGTATAGTATGCTCCACTGCAGTCAATTTAGTTATCTACCAATTTGGCTACTTGAACACGTCTAAATTATTTTTTTTGTCTCATTCTAAACATGGTGAATAGGCCAATCTGCTTTAATTTCTTAAATAATGTATAATTTGTAATTCTAACAGTATCTACTTAAAGTACATTACTTTTGACTAATAAATTTACAAACATGAAAAGATACCTATAAAACCTGATTTACAGGACCAATTTTTGTGTTTATTTCGCTCTCCTGGAAAGTTTGACATTTGCAGATTGGCAAGTTTACTATTTGACCGACGATATATGGCAGACTTATTGCAATGTTCTTAGTATGTAAATGTTGACAGACTTCTTGATAATGCTTGTACTCCATAGCTAAGTTAATTATTGTGTAGTTTTGTAATTGTTTGTTTTGTAACTGTTTAATTATTGTGAACGTGAAGCACCTTTCTGAAACCGAGGAATCACAAAATCATAAGACATTGCTTTTTGCACTATGTGAGCCTTCGGTTGTACCTACACACCGTGCTTTGGCCAGGTTATTTTATTGTGGCCGAATTGGGTCCGCAATAGGGAATATACATAAAAAAAAATATATATTATCAGTTTATCTAGAAATCTACAAAAATAAAATACTAACAGTGAAAATAGAATCGAAATTGACCGAAACACAAAAAAGATAAAACTATTTTAAACAAATATAGCTCTTCCCCTCGCGAAAATGCCTTTTTCTATGTCAGCTGTATAGCAAATGGCACTACATGAGCGGCACCTTTGTCAATTATTTACATTTTTGACGTTTTGACATTCGCCTTCGCCACACTACCACTGACAGTGTCACTAGTCTAGAGCCTCAGAGTATCCATATACAGGCTGTTTCTGAAGTTCATGGTCATATTTATGGGTGATGTTGGGTTACTGACAGATATGCGTTAAGGAAAAAATATCATACCTTACATACAAAAAAAATTCTTTTATTTAACACTACTGCTGTTGCTTTTTTGCTTTTTTTTGGTCGTATTTTTGGACAAACGTATTCATTATAATTTTTTGTTTGCTATTTTTTCCTTTATGTATAAATCAGCTACCCAACATCATCCTTAAATAGGACCACGCATTTCTGGAACATCCTATACGAGTACTAGTCGAAAGATTTAAAGAGTTATTTAATCGATACGAAAAAAAGGTCTCTAACCGCGCCTTGTTAAATTTACACGGTGCTATTTAGTGATCTTCGGAATACCATAAGTTGTAGAAACAATTAAAGTGGCACCACCACGTTGTCTAACCAGTTTTCACTGTTTAAACCAAATACTACAATGTTTAGACGCAACGCCACTTTAATTTGACATTCATTAAGACATTCAAAACTTCAAAACGCAAAATCATTATCATAAGTGTGGCTCTAGCCTTATAAAGTGACTAAGGTTTTCCAGTGGCGTCGACCGCGCGAAAATTGAAAGTTGACTCAAAGAGAACTTACTTCCGGGGTAAAAGGTATTTTATGTTGCAATAGTCTTTATAGTCTACCCGTGCGCCTAGTTTTGTACAAATCCTTTCAGAATTCGAGGTGTTGGTGTTGTTGGTGATTATTGATTAGTAATCATTATTAATTATCTAAATAAACAGACTTTCACGTCTATAATAGATAGTAGGGCAGGATAATTGGATTTCAACTTCAGTATAAAAGCTGAAATTCATAAATTACGCTTTCGATAAAGTTGCAGGAAGTCTACAAAAATGTCTCCTTCGCGTCGTAGTTTACGTGATTTTTTCCTTGAGTATGAGCCACAAGAGTAAGTTTTAGAGTATTCGTTTAATTCAGAAACATCACTTATTTTTTTGATTATTTTTTTTTACTTTGACATGTGAAAATTCCCAAATAAAAAATAAATCTTATGTAATTGGTAAATGAACATTTAATTCGTGATTAATTCGGCGCACACCTTTTTTGGGGTGGTTTGGGATCTACCTCCTCGCGGTCCACCTTGGGCAACGGCACTTAAAGCGGTGGTCGGCTCCGCAAGGAGCCGCCTGGCTCGCGACCACCATCCCGCCGAAGTCCGGCGCCAAGCAGCTTGCTGTGTTTCGTCGGAGTGCGGGAGTGCCAGTGCCATTGGGGGAGAAGGAGATTGTCAGTCACTCTTCTCAGAGCCGGTCTTGGTCGCTGGGCTTTCCGGGTAACTCATTTTGGAGGGTAGCGGGATCCGAAGCACGGTGCCAGCCGTTGGCCGACCGCAGTTAGTAGGGGGCCCAAGTAGCACGCCAGCCACGTGTGAAAGGCTGCCCTGCAACTAGCGAGAAATCCCGGTATGCTCCACCGTGCCAACTGGCGACTGGATGGGAGGACCCAGTGGTCATATCTGGGGGGGTTCGGGCGTCCCCGCAGTCTCCAAATGAGTTCCCCATAGGTTGGTTTAGCTCTAGTGTTCCACTTGGTTCACTGAGCAGCGCCTCGACAGTTCGATTTTTTCCCCAACCACTCAAAAACTACAATAAATAAATAAATAAATTAAACTTTATTTCAAACAAGGTCCATAATTCAGTTAGTATTTTGGTGTTAGTAACAATGGTGCTATATATGTATAAGTAGGTTAGTATTGTTAGTTAGTGTTTTAATTTTACTTATTATTTAGGGTGACCTATGACTGTCCCCACCCAGTGTCTCTGAAAGGGACAGTCTGGTCTGGCAGCTATCATTTTCAGGATGCTGTTGTCACTACCATGCAAGCGTTGTAGTAAGGTGGCCGCTTTCTTTCGCATGATGGCATGGAAACCATCTGTGCGAGCCTCCGCGAACATTCCTGAAGCGCTACAACGCCATGGCAGTCCCAACAGCATTCTAAAAGCATTATTAAATTGAACACGCAGGACGCTGTATGCTCGGCGCGTGTATGATACCCACAGGCCACTCGTGTAAAAGGATTGACAGAACGCCTTAAAAAGGGTTACTTTGACGCAGACGTCAAAGTAACCCTTTTTAAGGCGCAGGCCCGCAGGTTCACTCGTTGTACTACAGATAGTACAACGAGTGAACCTGCGGGCAAGCATATTGCTCCTCACAGACAGCGCCCTGCGCTCTCTCTCTATATCTACGTCATCTCTTAGGTCGCTCGTGATTATGTGGCCAAGGTACCTAAAACTATCCACAATTTTCAGTGTTACGCCGTTGAGACTTAAGGAAGGAACACTGCGTGGTTGCTGCTTGGGTGCTTTAAATACAAGAATTTCACTCTTCTTTGAGTTGTATATTAAGCCATGCTCCTTCGCATAAGCCTCGCAGGTCGATAACAACCTCTTCAACCCACCCATCGAGGGACTGAGCAGCACCATATCGTCTGCATAGCTTATATTATTGACGCTCGTTCTAGCAATGTGGCAGCCGACATGTGTATCGCTCAGTCGCTCGATGAGCCGGTTGATGTAGAGGTTAAATAGCAGTGGCGAGCTTAACCCCCCCTGTCTGACTCCGCATTCCAGCCTGTACTCGTCCGATAGTGTACCCACCCACCAATCCAGTAGTTACCAATGTCAGACGCATCACCCGTCTTGTTTTTAACTATTGGAACAACTATGGTCCGCATTAGCGGCTCCGGCAAATACGAGTGACCTATGCACAGACTGAAAAACATCGACAGTACTCGTGGCAAGTGAACCCCCGCAAATTTATAATGCTCGATACTGAGCCCATCGTGACCAGGTGATTTTCCACGCCGCATTTTTTAATAATGTTAGCCACACTCTTCGCAGGTATCTTTACATTCTGCCCCGTCACGACGGGCTCACCACCGCTCACCCCACTAGACGAGGGACCCAAGGGCAACCGCACAGTAAAATGCTTTCTGAAAGCCTCGGCAATGTCATTGTGGTCAGCAAAGCCACCAACACTCATCGGGAAGCTAGGCCCAACGTTCATTTTGTTAGTGTGCTTCCAAAAACTTTTAAAATCCTTAGAGGAGTGGTCGCTGGGAACGTCTGACCACTGCTTGGTGAAATCCGTGTTGACCTGCCCTCCTCCAGATAAGAGTCCCAGGGGCACGAGACGAGTATGGCGATACGAGTCAGCAGATTGGGATGAGATGCAGCACTTTTTTGCGTCTTATCCTTGGCAGCAAGTGTGCTTCTCCTCGGGTGACCCCTCGTGCTGTGCTGATGTTATTGCGGACGTGATTCGGCAGGGGATGGAGTATTTTATTCCATTTTCCGACATCCCGCTCGGTCACAAGTCCCGGCCTTGGTATAATGCAGAATGCGCCCTCGCTGAGGCCCGTAAAGAGTCTGCTTACCAAGCCTGAATCAAGGCGCGCGACCGAAAGGCTAAAGCACGTAGGGTTCTCGCGAGGAAAAGAGCCTTTAATTCTGCCGCCAAGTTCTGCAAGCGGGTTTTACGTAGGGCACGTTTTGACCATGTCGGACGAATCGGGGCCAAACTAGCATCGCACCCTTCGGGTAGTAAGCAGTTTTGGTGCCTGTCGAAAGCGGTTGAAACGAATTTCTGTCAACCCACTTTGCCTCCAATACTAATACCTGATGGTTCGCTGTCTCACTCTGCAAGAGAGAAAGCAAATTTATTTGCAACTCTCTTTGCAAGCAATTCGCGTCTGGACGCTGGCTCCAAGCAACCACCAACTTTACCTCGTTGTGACTCTTCGATGCCGGAGATCGCAGTTCACATTAAAGAGGTCCGAAGAGTATTGTGCAGTCTAGACGTGAATAAGGCCAGCGGACCTGACGGCATTCCAGCGAGAGTGTTTAGGCAATGTGCACCTGAACTGTCTCCTGTGTTGACACGCCTGTACCGCCTCTCTCTTGAAAAAAGAACGGTGCCGAAATCATGGAAGCTTGCGAATGTGCAACCGGTGCCCAAAAAGGGAGACCGTGCTGACCCTGCACATTACCGTCCGATCGCCATTACCTCCATCCTATGTATGGAAAGGGTTTTGAACAGTAAGCTGCTGACCTGCCTTGAAGACAATGATCTCCTCAGTGATCGTCAATATGGCTTTGGCCGGGGACGGTCAACTGGCAATCTTCTTGTGTATGTCACGCACTGCTGGGGCGAAGCCATCGAGAGACACGGCGAAGCACTTGCTGTGTCGCTCGATATCTCAAAGGCTTTTGACAGGGTCTGGCACGCAGGTCTGAACAGCAAGCTTCCTGCTTATGGCATCCCAGCTGGTTTTTGTAGCTGGATATCAGACTTCCTAAGTGAACGGTCGATCCGAGTAGTCGTTGACGGCTGCTCTTCTGACCTCATGGCTATTGATGCCGGAGTTCTGCAGGGGTCTGTTCTCTCTGCAACTCTTTTCCTGCTACACATCAATGACCTACTTCAGCCTGGTCTTTTTGGGGAGAGATACTTGTCCAGCGCAACAACCGGCGGGGATGAAGTCCGTTCCTTAAGAAAGGCCATGGTAGAGCGGACAAATTTGACCTTAAGCGTTGTCTCCCAGTGGGGTGATGACAATCTGGTCACTTTTAACGCCACTAAAACACAGGCGTGTCTTTTTACCGTAAACTTTTCGGGGTGCATCTGTTTCTGTTACTGATCGGTTGGAGCTCCTAGGCATAGAGTTGACATCCAGTCTCAACTTCGGCGCCACCATCGAGTACAAAGCCCAAATTGCGGCCAAAAAGCTGGGCAGCCTAAATAGGGTGAAGCGATACTTCAGGCCTGGACAGCTTTTAACCCTTTACAAAGCACAAGTCCGATCCTGCATGGAGTATTGTAGCCACCTTTGGGATGGGTCAGCTAAGTATCAGCTTGCCGCGCTTGACTCGGTGGAACGCAGAGCTAAGAGGTTCATCGGTGACGTAAAACTGGTGGATGCCAAGCTACATAGCTTGGCTCATCGCCGTAAAGGTAGGCTCATGCCTGCTTATCGGTCTTCTACAGATTGTACTTCGGTGAGTGTGCCCAAGAACTCCAAGACCTCATCCCACCGGCCCCTTTCTACCATCGGACATCCAGACGCACTGCATCTTACCATCCCTACCTTGTATCAATTCCACCAATTCGCACTAAGCGTTTCCAAACGTCTTTTATAATGCGCACAGCAGTGGAACTCTCTGCCTGCGTCTATGTTTCCAAGAGCTTACAACCCTAACCTCTTCAAAGTAAGAGTGAACAGGCTCCTTCTGGGTAAGCTCGCTCCATCGTAGACTTTGTCTCTGTCATCTCTGACATTGACTAGAGTCAAGAGCAAACCCAACACTAATAAAAAAAAAAAAAAAAACACCGGTGTGTTGCCGGTGCTTGAGCTGTAACAATACTACAATCTTACCCATATGACTTCTCGCCGTGCGTCACAAATCATACAAACCGGCCAAGTGCGAGTCGTATTCGCACCTTAAGGGTTCCGTACGATAATCTGATAATATTTCATGTTTCTAGGTCAACAGAAATAATTGCCTTATTGGTTTTACAAGTATAAAAAATGGAGAATTGCGATGCGATTTATTTATCTTATTATTAGCACTAACATATCCATTTTTACTAAAAGCTAAAAAAAGAACCGGACAGTCACTATTATATGTGAAAGCAGTGATGCTAACCCGGTTCACGAGATACAGCCTGGTGACAGACTGACGGACATACAGACGGACAGATAGACAGACAGACAGACAGACGGACAGACAGACGGACGGACAGACGGACAGTCAGACGGATAGACAGACGGACAGACAGACGGACAGACAGATGGACAGACATACGGACAGACAGACGGACAGACAGACGGACAGACAGACGGACAGCGGAGTCTTTTTAATAGAATCTCGTGTTTACCCATTGGGAAACACGAGAAAAGCAAGATGATGAATTTAACAATTTTTCAGAGGTTGCACGGCACCGACCGAGTATGCACACCTGATAATGTTGCGACACTTGTTATCAGTGATAAGCTGTTGGCCGCTCAAGATTCTCGATCCGCTCGACACAGTAGCTAAACGAAGAAGGAAGATCTGGGTGGCTATACAAAGGGTCTTTCATATGACCATATGCTTGACGGGTTTTACAGGAGGGGTCTTGTACGCTGTACTTCATACAAAAACTATGACTTTCTTTGAGCTTGGACATTTGTATATTACGCTCCTTATGAATATTATTATTTTTGTAAGTATCTTCTTTGCCATCTTTCTATTCTATCATCCTAAAAATGTATAAATTTAAAGATGTATTTGACTGAATTATTTTTTAGTAAATTTCTCAAGACCTAGAAAAAAGATGAGGCGGTGAAAAAAAAATGCGTCTCGCATCCATCGGCTACCCGCGACCCTCACCAGGTCATCGGTCCACCTTGTGGGAGGCCTTCCACTGCTGCGTCTTCCGATACGGGGTCGCCACTCCAGAACTTTTCAGCCCCATCGACCATCTGTTCTGCGAACAATGTGCCCTACCCTACCTATACTTCAGTTTGGCGATCCTTTGGGCTATGTCGGTTACCTAGTTCAATTTTATTTATTTTAGCACAACACACACGTAAATAGTGATAGCTTTCGGATAAGTATTCCTTCATCTCGATTTTGTTAATTGTCAAATTAAGGAGCTCTTTGCTAAATAATAACAGCCGCACGGGGGATTGTTGACCATCTGATACATACCGAATATCGTGCCTCGGAAAGCTCGTTAAGCCGTTGGTGCCGGCTGTCATTTGAATTCCTTTGAGAGCCATCACGAGAAGTCATAAGCCAAAAAATCTGATACCAGTCTATCCAGAGGGTACCGTGTTGCCCCGTTACGTTACTGGGTTGTGAAGGTCAGATAGACAGACGTTCCATGTTAAATATTGGTATTCAATTGGATCACGTTAGACTGGAAGCAGACCCCAACCAATTAGTTAGAAAAAATTAATCAGATTGATTGATTCATTATTTTGTTTTGCAGTCTAGAATAGTAACACTGTGTTTTTCTGATGAGTACGTTGTCGTTGCAAGATTTTTTTTGGAAAAAATCCATCTGTTCTTCTACAAAGACCGTTCTGAATACTGTATGAAGGTAAGATAACATTTAAGTACATCACTATTTACATTAACAATCTTGGTTTATGTTACTACTTCCTCAATATATATATATATATTTTTACCACCACACTAGGAATTTCTCCTGTATCGTGGGTGCGTTTACAAACATATAAATTCACATACACTAACAGTCAAACCCAGAACAACTATCTGTAGGTCATACAAATATTTGTTCCATGTGGGAATCAAACCCGCGACACGCAGCGCATTAATCGATCGCTCGCAGTAATAATTCGATACCTCAAGCACCATGCCATTTGTTCCCAAAAAAATATGGCGTCTCATCATAATTTTCCTACCTATCCCCAGGTCGGTGCAACATAATTATCATCTTTCCTAACTTCTATATTATACTATATGTAAGTCCTCATCACAGTGTAGTCACACTCTTCCTAGCCATATTTTGTTTCACCATATCAAAAAATTGTAAATGTACCTACAAACGGGGTGATTAGGAATGCAGGGGTCAATAGGTACAATACGAGTATTTTGAAGGAGATTTTTATGTCATTTGAATTTTGTTTGCAGCATTTGCGGTCTCCGATGTTATTGAATAAATAAAAATAAAATAAAGTTGCTGTCTAAGACAAACAATATTATGAAAAACCTTATCAAAGTTTTGTTTCAATTCACCCCTCCGCTCCTATTTACCACATTTTTGTATTTTTGTTCCAGATGCACAAAAAAGTTCACCTCATCTCCCACTTCTTCACTATATGCCTCGTCGGTCAAATGTTAACTGGTCTCACTCTATTCAATTTAACTCCTATGTATAACAATTATGCTGCTGGAAACTACGCTAGCGGAGGTTTGAAGGGAAACGCCACATACGAACACGCTCTTTATTTCTCTTACTCATTCAATGTTTCGACAGATTTAAAAGGGTATATTCTTGCTAATATTTTTCATTGGTAAGTTATTTCTTAATTATACTACTGCAAAACGACTTCACAAATTAGCTGAAACAGTTGTTATCAGAATCACGTGTTTCAGGGATGCAACTCATATTTTAAGCCATAGTAAATTATGTTTCTGTTATCTAATACAGTTCAATCATTTAGCCAGAACTCGTCGAGTTTCATTTACTAAGCGCTTTTCTGGTGGTCACTGTAGTTTAATTTGGCTTGAAAGGAAATGCAGTGGTTGAGAAATCAAATCAAAAATATCTATAATGCGTGGGAAGAGGCGCAAGGTGCCATAGGTATCTTCTGCGACCTGTCGAAGGCGTTTGATTGTGTGAGCCATGAAACATTACTCCTGAAACTGGAGCATTACGGACGAGGCAAAGCAGCCTTGAACTTTGTAAAATCTTATTTGAATGATAGACAGCAGCTAGTTCATATAAACGGCAACAATTCGACAGGATTAAACGTGAAAATGGGGGTAGCTCAGGGTTCAATTTTGGCTCCTTTTTTGTTTTTAGTTTATATAAATGATTTACCCTATATTTTACAAAATAAACTTAATGTGGTGTTATTCGCTGACGACACATCTTTGATTTTTAGAATAAATAGACATGCTAACAATCTTGACTATGTAAATAACGCCCTAATGCAGGTACATGATTGGTTCACTACTAGTAATTTGCTATTGAATGGACAAAAAAAACGAAGTGCATTCGATTTACTTTATCAAATGTCAAAAGTAGTGATTGTGTCATAGTATTGAACAGGGAGAAACTAGAATTTGTCGATAAAACAGTTTTCCTGGGGGTTACGCTTGACTCAAAGCTACAATGGGGTCCTCGTTTGACATCTCTTGCAGGAAGGCTAAGTTTGGAGTCTAGTTTCATTATGCAGAAAAGAGCCATCAGAGCCATTTATAATCTCCGTCGGCGCGATTCTCTAAGGGAACTGTTAAAAGAAATTAACATCATGACGGTGCCTTGTCAATTTATCTATGAAAATATCATGTACGTTAGAAAGAATCTGCATCTTTTTAGTAAATGACGTGACAGACATAACTATGTCACTAGAAATGGGAACCAATTAGTTCAACCAGGTTTCAGACTTGCTAAAGTAGCAACATCTTTCATGGGGTACTGTTTAAAATCTTATAATAATAAAATATTTCCCATATTAGAATTCAATGAGAAAAAATTTAAATCCTGTATTAAACGCACACTATGCAAGCAAGAATATTATAAGTTAGGGAAGTAATATATCTTGAAGATAAAAATGCTTGGCTCAATGCTGGTCCTGCTTCACAACGGCAATAGGGTAGCCACTAGGGGGCTCATAGTAATCTGTTAGCATTTGGTAATATTGTTAGACCGGCTGAAGATTGTAAGAATGCAATTTTTTCATTGTATAGACTCAACTTATTTAGCATTGTATAATTTCATGCACATGTGTGAGTACTGTGTACCTTTAAACTATAATGATCATTTTGGGTAGGTCTTTGACTTGAATGTACCCTGTCGATTGGGGATGTCATGCTCACTCAAAAGTCTGGCTGATGGTGGCGCATGCGTTGGATCATTTGGCTCCCTTAAAAATGGTTGAGCCGAATGGTGCTAGCGTATGCGTCATGTTCGTGAACGGGTCAGCTGAGACTGGTCATCTCTCGGTTGCCATGGTTTATTTTAATTATTTCTTTGAATTGTTTATTTTTTACTCCGGACTCTTTTATCCTGCACGTCTTTTACATCGTTCGCACATATATTTATAATTTCAACATGAATGATGAAACCACAATTTTGTAACAAAACATTATCCGTTCATTCGTTTGTCCTTCTCCATAGAGATCTACGCTTTGGAACATGCAAATAACTTCATCTCTTTGACCGACCGACCTTGACAATTCAAAAGTACCTGTAAGTGGTCTAATTGAAATAAATGCTTTGACTTTGACTTTGAATGAGTGGTGGTCGTCTCCTATGAAATGTTTTGCTAATTAACGTTGTCGTTTGATTTCTTGCAGGATTATCTCATACTTGACCGTAACTTGGTTCTGCATGCACGATTTGTTTTTGTCTATAATGGTGTTTCACATATGGGGACATTTCAAGATTTTAATTTACAATCTCGAACACTTCCCAAGGCCCAAGAATAAGACAAGTTTCATGATAGAAAATAGTAACGTGACTTTAACTTACGAAATGTATTCTCAGAGCGAGCAGAAAGTCGTTAGCGATCAGTTAAATGAACTGATTGATTACCATCGCGTTATTATCAAGTATGTTTAACATAATTGTATTTTCATTTAATTTACCAACATAAATAGGTGACATAATATCCTACCGATTACAATGCATTACAACAACAACAGCGGGTAATATTAGATGCAGAATCAGTGACCACAGCAGAAAATGATGAGATGAATATTTTTAAACAGTATTTGCAAACCAGTTAACATTTAGATATCCAACACACATTCTTGTATTAAATCAAATAGTGATTAACGGCCGCTTTCTATAACATATCTCAATCCCAATCTTGATCCCGATCCTTGTCTGTAACCAATCAACGGCCGAGTTTGTGTCCTTCACCACACAATCCTCACCTTTGATTGGTTACAGACAAGGATCGGGATCAAGATTGGGATTGAGATATATTATAGAAAGCGGCCGTAAATTATTATCATTACATGGCACAAGTAATGTAGTAACTGTAGAACTTACTCTAACCCTCAAAATAACCCGAATGTTTTCTTTCTTTAGTTTTACAGACAACATGTCAGGAGTATTTGGACCAATGTTACTTGCTTATTACGGATTCCATCAAGCATGCGGGTGCTTATTGCTTCTGGAGTGCTCACAAATGGTCAGTGACAAAAAGTTTACCTGACTGCAAAGAAGTCAATACCCTTTGTGGTAACCTCCATAGGAGGGTACTGATTTTTTAGGGACTTGATAATTATACAAAGCGGACAGGGCGCTGACAAGACAAAATGTATGGCGTCAAAGGAACGATACTTAGCATCCCGGGCGCCGCCGCGCCCGGGTCGCTATAGAAGTACCCTTCAATAATTTTACCTTCCCAGGTTTTTAGGTAAATTTTAATTCAAATGGCGTAAGAATTATACTGTGATTTTGCTTTCATTCTATTGCCGCCAAATCTACATTCATAATTTGCCTGACTTTATTGGGCCTCCCTCAAAGTATTCTTTTCCCAGGCCTTTGAACCAGTCCCTGCGGTTAAATTCTAGGTCGTCTAGCCACCCCATTAGGAAGACATAGGCCGGCCTACGACGGCGCCGCCCATCTTCAGGCACACACTTCATAGCGCCTGTTGACATTGTATAGAGTTATTACAATATTTGGTTTTTATTTCAGACGGCGGCTGCTCTGAGCCGCTACCTGCCGCTCACAATCATCATGTTTCAACAACTTATACAGCTGTCAATCATCTTCGAGCTTGTTGGCAGTATTGTAAGAATATATCAAATAAGTTATTTTTTTGTCATGTATTGAGATGTAGGGTTTGTTGAGTAAGCCCATCTAGAAATATTAAGGTCTCATATCTTTTGAAACTTTTTTACAAAAAAATACAACCGACTTCCAAGTCGGTATTTCTGGTGCGGTTTCTTCATTTTTTGACACCGACTTCCAAAGTTTTTCTTTGGAAGTCGGTTGTATTTTTTTGTAAAAAGTTGTTATTTTTAACTTACAAGTGCTACCCCAAAAAATGCAAATCAATCCATATCAATTTAATCGCCTTTATATTCAAAGATCTTTAACCAAACTTAACGAAAGGAGATTGCCCGAGTTGTAAGGAAAGCTGGGTCCCAGTGGAAAATTGTTGTGCCCAGATGATTTTTATTTTAAATAATAGTATAAACATAGTATTTTCATAATCAGAAACCATTTTTCATTTATTCACCCTGGGTCAAGAGATATCATCGTTTTTATGTTGTAAAAATCTAGGTTATAATTAGAAATTGACATTGACATTTCCTCCATATTCTATTTAGATGAAGTACCTACCTACTTCTACTAACTATCCTATACATCACTATGAGATTATGTCTCTATTACTTAATGTAGTACATATGATAGCAGCACAGTAAAAAGACTTTTTGTGTTGTGACAAGTTTGTGTTTTGCAGAGCGACAGATTAAAGGGAGCTGTCTATGGCCTTCCATGGGAGTCCATGGACACGAAGAACAGGCGAACGGTGGCCTTCTTCCTCATGAATGTACAGGAACCTGTGCATGTTAAGGCATTAGGTCTTGCTAATGTGGGTGTGACATCTATGACTACGGTAATATTTTAACGTATGATCTTTTCTTATCTACAGAGTGTTTCAGAAGTGCGCGGACATAATATTTAATGGTGATGTTTTGTATCTGTGACACTTTGCGCTGCGCAGTACCCATTGTACCCAACCCCTTACCGGGCAAAATACATGCTTTGCATTAATTATAATACAAATTACAAAATACTATCTCGCATGTGTTTAAAATACGTAATACAAAATACTTCTAAGTCCAGGGGGCCTACCACAACCTCTTAAAACAATATTATTTTAATATTACTTTGTAATTTCTGTTGTTGCATTTTCAACTCTCGGATCAGCGCCGAGAGTTGAAAATGCAACAACAGAAATTACAAAGTAATATTAAAATAATATTGTTTTAAGAGGTTGTGGTAGGCCCCCTGTATTTGAAATATAAAACACAAAATACAGCTTTTTAAATATTTTTATTTAAAACTAATTACAAAATACGATAATAAGTCAGGTGTTAGGTTAGGTTAGCCTTTTTGCTTACGAAAGCTGTTTTCTGCAGAACGCACCCATTAAAATTCACTAAATGAATTTATGTTCAAATGTCTTTTGAAGATATAAGTACCGTACTTAAAATAGGGGACTACATTTCTTGTCTCCAAAATTTATATTTGTCATCAAGTGGTATCACCTGATAAATAGATCTATCGCCACGAAATATTCACGTTCTCAGATATATAAAAAGTGTCGCCAGGTGTGAATTATCCAAATTAATGTCAATATGTTTGTTAAATAAGAGATGGATTATCAATTAAATCGTAGTTAATTCCTTGGATAAAACTTTGTTCTCAAAATAATAGGTTTATTCCTTTAGCTTCGTACTCAGGAAGGTATATCTGTCACCAAATAATCAAACATATGGCACAAGGAGCTTAGGGCACCCCGACTCGGACAGGTTAGGTTAGAAGGGGATGGCGGGGTCAAGTGAGCGAGCGAAGCGAGCGAACAGACCCCATCATCACCTTCGTGGTTATTTTTTTAAACCACCCATAAATATGGTTTACTTCCCGTTTTCCCCGTTAGCCGAATGTACGTTATGGGGACAATGGGAAATAAATTTAATCACGTCCCGCTGTCCCCGTGATGGGGATATGGTATACGGGGACAACGGGAATAAGGGGAGTCATACGATTCATGTTATTGTTGTTCCATTATAATAAATCCCAACCTATTTATTTGATACTTGATAATATATCCCGATGATTATATTATATGTGATTTATTATGGAATTGCTTTTTTAAATTGTTTGGCAAATACATTTTGGTGTCAGATCTACTATTTTGAGGACAAACCCTATTATTTAAGAAATTCCAAACTAGTAAAATTGGCGTTAGCTTAAATTTTAATAATACCCTTTAAAATAAAATACCTTAGCGTCTGGTATTTCAAATACCAATTACAAATTACATTTCTAAGAAGTAATTGAAATACAAATACCAAATACGTATTTGTATTTCAATTAACTACGTATTTTAAATACAAGTAATTCAAATACTGCCCAGCTCTGCCCCCACTGTCATATGATTTTGCTACCAGCAAACGGCTCGCCGAGTATTCCGACCACATACATTTGATTCTTCCTGTACCAGATTATTTTGATAATTAATTTAATTTATTCTTTACAGATTTTGAAAACTTCGATATCTTATTTCACCTTTTTAAACAGCATGTGAATCTGCAAGTTGTTTTGTACAATTTACGTCACATTTTTGTCTTTTAAAATTATAATGTTTACGATTCCTGCATCCGATAATAAGTTATTAATTATAATTTTGATTAAAATGTGACATTACCGCTGATACATGGAGTTTTATTTCCTCTTACCTGGAACAAGATTATTTAGTAAAAGCGTATTTAAGATGAGAATAACACCGTTTTGAAACTCAAAATTGACAAGTCTGACTTCAGACTGTCCTCTAAGGTGCCGCCCATCACCGCTCCCTAGTGATTTAGCTAGGAAGAAACATCCTGGTTACAGAAGTACCTGTTCAATTTTAGAATTTGATTCTAGAAGTAATTTAAGTATGACGCAGGATTTTTTTTTCTGTTAGCCTATTTTGTCCCACTGCTGGGCAAAGGCCTCCTCATATTTTTCCCGCTAACTTTATCGGGTGCCTTCTCCGGCCAACCTGACAGGAATGAGTCTAAGTCGGCCTCGGTTGCGATGTCCGTCTTCAGGCGCCTACCGTGTGACGATCTTGGCCCATCTGTCCTCGTACGTCCTATAAATGTGGCCCATCCAATCCCACTTTAGCCTCGCCGATTCGTCTCCAACATCCGCAATGCCAGTCTTGGAGCGTATAAATGTACGGATTCGGTCGGTCCATTTGAACTGCAAAATGCTACGCTCCATCGCTCTTTGGCCCGTTCACGACTTACACAAATCGAGAGGTGGGATGTATATACGACATGATGATTATCGTATGTGACCCCCCGAAGGCTAACACCCTATCTTTAAGATCAAATCGGTTCGTGTCCTCTCCAGCGTCCTACTGGAGGGTAGATAGGTAGGTAGGACTTTGTATTCCAGTAGGCCGCTACAACCACAATTTAGCCAATCTGGGTATCGAAGGAACTTCACCGCGCCTCTCGAAACCTTAACATGCCCCTGTCTCTCGTTTTTTCTTAGTGGCCTAGAAGGTGTGCCTGGTAACCAACCGATCTCCATCGTTTCTGCCTATTACCATCCGCTCTAAGCGTTGTTTCCTATGACAGACAGTATCATCGTACCTATCACTCTGGTATATGAGCGGGTGATCTCAATGCCAAACATCCCGATTAAAACAAATATTGCCGGAGGTAGTGTAATATAATTGTAACCTCTGTGCAAACCTAAACTTTGATTTCATGGCTCCGATGTGTTCTGGTGTCTTCCTTTACGAACCCAATCATAGTCCCGACATTCTCGATATAAACTCAAGACTATAAACCTCTCAACGAACCAAGAAAATTGATCACTAACTGGAGGAAAGTTAGCGATGGAAATCCCAATGAAACAAACCATACCACATGGATACCATCCCCAATCAAATAGTCGATTGTTCAAGGGAGGTCCCAGTGTCGGAAGTCCATCGCTGGTAACCCTATGACGAAGTGCGAGTGCACGACGCGTGGTAGAAACTGATGTAACGGGGTCTAGGAAATATCGAACTGCGTATGCTACCACTGCCATTACGTCGTTGCGGTCTCTCTTGACACCTCGAAAGCCTTCGATAGGGTACGGCACGAAAGCCATATTGGTAAGCTTCCTTCCTTCGGTCTACTCGCCGGATTGTGTGATTGGATTGCAGACTTCCTGAGGGATCGGTCTATCCGAGTGGTCATAGATGGCAGCTCGTCCGGAGTGCTGGATATTGTATTCTATATCCTCAGGGATCGGTGCTCTCGGCAACATTGTTCTTGCTGCATATTAATGATCGCTTTTAAAATAATACATATTTTATAATACAATATAAATTAAATTATTTTCTTTTAAGCTTGTTTCTTCTCCTTTCTGTCAATGTTCTACATCTGACCTTGAATACGAACAATCCGCACATCATATCTTATGGCAGTGTATTCTTTGGCAAACTGAAGGCAATATTATGTTAGATAGTATTCAGGTTACATCTGGAGTTGTATACTATACGGACCTTGTGGAAACCAGAACAAATTTCCGTGCGTTCAAGCGATTTTGCCATACCTATTACTGGAATCAAAAGTAGCC
The DNA here is from genome assembly GCA_947386135.1 of Melanchra persicariae. Classification (NCBI taxonomy): domain Eukaryota; kingdom Metazoa; phylum Arthropoda; class Insecta; order Lepidoptera; family Noctuidae; genus Melanchra; species Melanchra persicariae. The sequence goes on along the minus strand of OX376652.1, from coordinate 7,173,047 downwards.
AACAATTTAGGACCCATTATTATTATTGTTAATGTATAATCCGTGATGCTTAGCAACTGGGCTTAACCCAGTTGTATATGTCCCTTAGTACCTTTTTGGCCTAGCTCTGTTCTGTCTCCTGCTTAATAAGGAGGGAAGTGGATTTTTTTTTCCTACTCCTCCGCTGTTATTTTCTGATTAATTTCTCTGGGACTCGTCGAGCTTCATTGACTCGGCGTTTTTTCTAGTGGTCGCTAATGTTGATTCTGGCTTTCAGAAGTTGCAGTGGCTTGGGAATGTGGTGTGGTGGGCTTGTCCCAAATAATAAAAAAAAAAAACATTAACATACCTACATACATAAATATAAATATACTCATACTTACATATGAATATTATGTCACAGTCGAAAGGAAATGCTCTTTAACTTTCCTCTTCAAAACATCAAGAGAAGGGCTGTCGCGTAGGGAGCGTGGGAGCGAGTTCCAGAGATGCACTGCAATAACAGAAAAGAAGCCATCACAGTGGCTGGAAGTGTGACGCGGAGTACGAAAGAGAAGAGAAGTGGCAGTGTGACATGGTTATCCCGTCGGGACGGGGTACTCAAAGCGTTCACGTTCAAACCCCCATGTTTCTCAATAATTGTTCTCAATACCTTGAGAAGAATTATTGAGAAACATGGGGGCGGGATTATGGCGGCGCGATTTTATATCTCAGTCGCTCGATGCATGCTTGCGTCCCGCTTGCACCCGTCTACGTGACTGCACCTGCGCGATCTTTGCAAATGGCTAACTTCAAAGGGGCAAAGTTATTTGACGAGAACTGTAGGTACTTAATTATGAACAGTTGCACCCATGGTATGAATCCTCTATGAAAGGGTCTTTTCTAATTCATGAAATCTTGGTACTTTTTTTTTATTTATTATTGATAGGCATGCGCTTGACCACTATCTCACCTGATGGTAAGCGACGATGTGGTCGAAGATGGAGCACGCTTGCCTAGAAAGTAACCTATTCACTCTTGACTTAAAGACTCCCAGGTTGTAGCTATCTGGAAACAGACTCTGGCAAGGAATTCCACTCCTTAGCTGTAGCACAATGAATGTATTCCCAAAACGCCTTGTGCGGATTTCCGGAGCCCAAAAATAAAGCGAATACATAAGTTCTGCAGTCGTTCGAGTTTATTTAGGAAAACCTCTGTTGTAAATTTTTAATCAATCATTTGTAACAAATTCCTAGAAATCCCATGCAGATATTGAGACCTGAGTCTGCCGCCAAAGATGCAAAGATTTCTTTCTTTCACAAACATTTCTTATCTTTTGTTTACATCCATAAAGATGGTTAGCAACGGTGGAGACCTTTTGATTATAGATATCAGCTAAGTAAGAAGGTAAGCGTGTACGTTTTGCAGTTTAATTTATGGTTCAGTTACAAAGTGATATTCTGAGAAAACTTTTTTTTTTACCTTTGTCTATAACGACTTCCGGATATAACGACGAAATTAGATTGGTCCCTTCATCATCGTTATACTCGAAATCCATTGAATTATTTTCTGCTTCGTTTGAAAGTATTGCTAAAGCAGATAGTCGGTACTGCTACATACCGTTTCTTCTTCTTTGCTTTCTCCATCTTGAAGTACTACACCTAAATCATTACAGTGCTTTAAAAGCTGGCTTATTTGGCAAAGATGTTGAATTATTTATGTCGTACAAAAATCCAAAATTGTTGTAATATTCAGTGAGTGCCGTTGATCTTGTGTGAAAGTCTTGTATTACGACCATCATCATCTGCCTAGCCTTTTCCCAACTATATTGGGGTCGGCTCTCATTAAAACCGGATTTAGCTGAATACCAGTATTAGGGCGTCATTCAGGGTAATAAAAAAAATCTGGGGAAATCTCATTTAAAGGGGCCTCGCAAGAGCCCTTTAAGTGCGAGGCCGTGGGCGAGGACCGAATTCGTCGACGCCAAGCTACGCCACTGATTGTTAAGTAAGCTACGGTGACCAAATAAATGTTGATTTCATATAATTTACAAAGTTTTTTATTTCATACCTAGTAATAATATCGAATTCTTTCAGTTTCTCTGTGATTTATTTGATCATATATCACTAACAGTTTTATCAGTCGGAACCAGGTGGAACCAGGTTACCCGGTTCCGACAACTCCCAGAACTGGATGTCAAAAATCTGTCTGTGTGTATCAGTTCTGCGTGCCCTAGTCGCGGTCCTTTTTGTTGCGATGTAGGTTTTAATTTTGTAGTGGCTGTGACGCCGCTACACTACTATAGAAGTATGCGGTGTTAAGTCTGGCAAACTTCCATTGACAAGGGGAATCCTTCTACCAGACGCGTGTCGTGTCTGGGGGATAAATGATAGATGTTTTTCGGGCAGTTTTTTATGTTGGAATCTGGAGGAGAATGTTGATACCTCGATGTAGAATTTATGTGATTCGTGTTCGATCGTATGTAGATGCCACTACACTACAGCTTTATGTTCAAGTTCAGGATTCAATTGTCGCTGTGATCGAATTTCGGTAGGTAGTGCACATAGCTAGTACTAATTTAATTATCAAAAGATCAATATAGTTCAGGTATGAGAAATGTCGGGTGTTTTTATAATTAATACTTAATTGAATACAGTGCTCTAACTGTTAAGGTACGGCCATATATAAGCGTCATCGTTTATACTTATTTATTTAATTATGGAACTCCATCGACTTATTCACTAATACATTTTCGGGGCACTGTAAAAATTAAGCTTAAAATCTAGAGTGAATATTACGTCACGTACAGGTGTATGGGCCAGGTTACATGGCAGGTTTATTGCAAAGTTCTTAGTATGTAAATGTTGACAGACTTCTTGATAATGCTTATTCTCCAAAGCTAAGTTAATTATTGTGTAGGTAAGGACGTGAAACACCTTTCAAGACATTGCTTTTTGCATTTTGTGAGCTTTTAACTGTATCTACACACCGTACTTGGGCCAGATTATTTCTATTGTGGCCGAATTGGGTCCGCAATAGGGAATATACATAAAAAAGAATATTTATAATCAGTTTATCTAGAAATCTACAAAAATAAAATACTAACAGTGAAAATAGAATCGAAATCGACCGAAACACAAATAAGATAAAACTATTTTAAACAAATATAGCTGTTTCCCTCGCAAAAATGCCTTTTTCTATGTCAGCTGTATAGCAAATGGTCTTATACTACATGAGCGGCACCTTTGTCATTATTTACATTTTTGACGTTTTGACATTCGCCTTCGTGAAGCGAACTTGTGTGCGAGTGAGTTCGTGAGATTGTGAGTGTGTGTATCTGTGAGAGAGTGTTGTGTATGTGTGTGTTGGAGAACGCGTGGGTGTGTTTGTTTGAAGTGCCACACTACCACTGACAGTGTCACTAGTCTAGAGCCTCAGAGTATCCATATACAGGCTGTTTCTGAAGTTCATGGTCATATTTATGGGTGATGTTGGGTTGCATTAAGAAAAAAATATTATTCCTTACATACAAAAAAATACTTTTATTTAACACTACTGCTGTTGCTTTTTTGCTTTTTTTTGGTCGTATTTTTGGACAAACGTATTCATTATAATTTTTTGTTTGCTATTTTTTCCTTAATGTAGAAATCAGCTACCCAACATCATCCTTAAATAGAACCACGCATTTCTGGAACATCCTGTACGAGTACTGGTCGAAAGATTTGAAGAGATATGCAATCGATACAAAAAAACAAGGTCTCTAACGCCTTGTTAAATTTAAACGGTGCTATTTAGTGATCTTCGGAATACCATAAGTTGTAGAAACAATTAAAGTGGCACCGCCACGTTGTCTAACCAGTGTTCACTGTTTAGATGCAACGCCACTTTAATTTGACAAAACGTAAAATCATTATCATAAGTGTGGCTCTAGCCTTATAAAGTGACTAAGGTTTTCCAGTGGCGTCGACTGCGCAAAAATTAAAAGTTGACCCAAAGAGAACTTACTTCCGGGGTAAAAGGTATTTTATGTTGCAATAGTCCTTATAGTCCACCCGTGGGCCTAGTTTTGTAGAAATCCGTTCAGAATTAGAGGTGTGATTATTGACTATACTATTTTATTAATTATCTAAACAAACAGACTTACACGTTTATAATAGATAGTAGGGCAGGATAATTGGATTTCAACTTCAGTATAAAAGCTGAAATTCATAAATACGCTTTTGATAAAGTTGCAGGAAGTCTACAAAAATGTCTTCTTCGCGTCGTATTTTACGTGATTTTTTCCTTGATTATGAGCCACAAGAGTAAGTTTTAGAGTATTCGTTTAATTCAGTAACTTTACTTATTTTTTCGATTATTATTTTTCCTTAAAAAAATACTGCAAACTTGCCCATGTGACTTCTCGCCGTGCGTCACAAATCATACAAACCGGCCAAGTGCGAGTCGCATTCACATCTTAAGGGTTCCGTACGATATTCTGATAATATTTCATGTTTCTAGGTCAACAGAAATAATTGCCTTATTGGTTTTACAAGTATCAAAAAATGGAGAGTTGCGATGCGATTTATTTGTCTTATTATTAGCACTAACATATCCATTTTTACTAAAAGAAAAAAAAAACCGGACAGTCACTATAACATGTGAAAGCAGTGAAGCTATCACGGTTCATGAGATTAGTGACAGACAGACGGACAGACAGACGGACAGATAGACGGACAGACAGACGGACAGACAGACGGACAGATAGACGGACAGACAGACGTACAGATAGACAGACAGACAGATAGACGGACAAACAGACGAACTTACGGAGCCCTACAAAGACTAAACACTACGTAGCCACGTTGTTATCATCATCTGCCTAGCTTTTCCCCAACTACATTAGGGTTGGCTTCCAGTCAAACCAGATTCAGCTGAATACCATTATTTTACGTGGAGCAGCTGCCTACCAGACCTTCACAATCACTCAACTGGATAACATGGTACGTCTTGGCAAGACCGGTGTCAGATTTTAAGGCTTCTGACAATTCGTAACGACTGCCAAAGATCTCCAAATGAAAACCGGAACCAACGGTTTGACGTGCTTTCCGAGGTCCGGAGGAGTCTCGGTATGTTAAGATGGTCACCCATCCACAGACCAACTTTGGCAAGTGTTGCTTAACCTTGAAGAGAGACCCGTGCGGCTGATATTATTTAGACACGAGCTGCTCTCACGTAGCCACGTTGTTATTTTTTATTTTCATATCTAGCCTACCAATGGCTATCATGTCACCTAGGTACTGGGTCGAGGAGGTCAGATACGCAGTTGCTCGGTGAATGGAAACCAACACCAACATATTTGAGAAAAAGCAAGATGATGAATTTGTTTATTTTTCAGAGGTTGCACGGCACCGACCGAGTATGCACACCTGATAATGTTGCGACACTTGTTATCAGTGATAAGCAGCTGGCCGCTCAAGATTCTCGATCCGCTCGACACAGTAGCTAAACGAAGAAGGAAGATCTGGGTGGCTATACAAAGGGCCTTTCATATGACCGTATGCTTGATGAGTTTTACAGGAGGGGTCTTGTATGCTGTACTTCATACAAAAACGATGACTTTCTTTGAGCTTGGACATTTGTATATTTCGCTCCTTATGACTATTGTTATTTTCGTAAGTATCGTCTTTGCCATCATTCTATCTTATCATCCTAAAATGTTTAAAATGTAAAGATGTATTTGACTGGATTTTTTTTTGGTTTTCTCAAAATCTGGAAAAAATACTTAATAAACAGAGACAATACTAATGACGTGTAACGTCACTCACTAGCATCACCATTGTGAATTTGAGCCATCCACAGATAGAAGAATACATTCAAAAGCTTGTAACTCCTCTAATTAGGTATCAATTTTATTTCATCATCATCATATCAGCTGAAAGACGATCATTGCTGGCCATAGGCTTCCCCCAAGTATCGCCTCAACAACCGGTCCTGTGCGTCTCGCATTCATCGGCTACCAACGACACTCACCAGGTCATCGGTCCATCTTGTAGGAGGCCTTCCTACGTCGCTACTCTAGAACTACTCGGCCCCATTGACCATCTGTTCTGCGAGCAATGTGCTACCCACTGCCACTTTAGTTTGGCGATCCTTCGTGCTAAATCGGTTACCTGATTCAATTTTATTTTAGTTTTCGTACAAATCATACAATTTTAGTGATAGCTTTCGGATAAGTATTCCTTTATCTCGATTTTTGTTAATTGTCAAATACTCTTTTTAAGGAGCTCTTTGCTAAATAATAACAGCCGCACGGGTCGGACTTCGAGGTTAAGTTACGCTTGTTAAGGTCAGTCTGTGGATAGTTGACTATCTGATACATAGGTACCGAGTATTGTGCCTCGGAAAGCTCGTTAAGCCGTTGGTCCCGGCTGTCATTTGAATTCCTTTGACAGCCGTCACGGGAAATCATAAGCCAAAAAATGTGACACCAGTCTATCCAGAGGGTATTGTGTTACCCCGTTACTGGGTTGTGGAGGTCAGATAGAATATTTAATTGGATCTCGTTAAACTGGAAGCAGACCCCAACTTGATTCATTATTTTGTTTTGCAGTCTAGAATAGTAACACTGTGTTTTTCTGATGAGTACGTTGTCGTTGCAAGAAATTTTTTGGAAAAAATCCATCTGTTCTTCTACAAATGCCGTTCTGAATACTCTATGAAGGTAAGATAACATTTAAGTACATCACTATTTACATTAACAATCATTTACATTGTGAATCAAACAATTCCTCACATCTTTTAACCTCTATGATAATGTACCTACAAGCGGCATAAATAGAAATGCAGGGGTGAATAGGCACAAAACTTTGAAGGAAAGTTTTCTGTTATTTAAATCTTGTTTGCAGCATTTGCAGTCTCTAATTTTATTAAATTAATTTAAATAAAATAAAGTTGCTTTTTTAGACAACCAATATTATGGAAAACCTTATCAAAGTTTTGTTTCTATTTACCCCTCCGTTCTTATTTACCTCGTTTGACGGTATACCCCATGCCTGTATTTTTGTTCCAGACGCACAAACAAGTTCATTTCATCTCCCACTTCTTCACGATAAACCTCGTCGTTCAAATGTTAACTGGTGTCTGTCTTTTCAATTTAACTCCTATGTATAACAATTATGCTGATGGAAACTATGCTAGCGGAGGCTTGAAGGGAAACGCCACGTACTACCACGCTCTTTATTTCTCTTACTCATTCAATGTTTCGACAAATTTAAAAGGGTATATTCTTGCTAATATATTTCATTGGTAAGTAATTTCATAATTGTACTACTAAAATACGCCTTTACAAATTAACTGAAAGAGTTGGTGTCAGAATCCGCAGTGCGATTCTGTAAACATGTCGAAGTGAACACCCGGGCGGGGCGCACAACGGGTGAGTTGTCAACCATACAAATAAGATGGAATGAAAGCTTTATTGTCGTTCACTCCGCCTAGGCGAACACCGTGAGATGTCGACAGAATCGACCTGCTGGTGTTTGTGGAATCAGAGATGTAAGAGAGAAAGTAGTTCTTCTTAATATTGAGATCTACCAAACAGACCCGAAAACAAAGTGGACAATGCATCTAACAAACATTAATAATTTTCCTAGCATTATGTATAAATGTCTAGCCCCGCATTTCGATACACACTTTGCGACCGATAAAACGTAAATGAAGCACCGGTCGAGGTGGTGCAAACAGATACAAATCTATATCAAACAATGGAATCACAAAAAGTGGATTTAATTGATGCAACTTGTTTTGTTACCAGGAAGGACTTAACCATGTTATTAAGGTTTCGTTCAGACATGAAAAAATTAACATCACCTTTTTGCAGTGCGTGTAACGAAGATGAGGACACGTATCATATTTTATCTACACTCACAACGTAATGTTCCAAATATGAGTTCAAAACCGAATGCATAAATACATACTTTTTTTTCGTGGATAGGTAAAATTTAAAAAAAAAACCATTACAGTTCAACATTTTCCTTCGATTTTTAAACAACTGCATCATAAAATAACTTTTTAATTTTTAAAGCACACTTTTTCTTTTTAATTTTTGGCGCGGGCTGATTGACTTAAGTCAATGAGCCAGCTATTATCTTTGTCTATGTTTGAGCGCGCTGCGCAGTCATTCGAATACGCAATGAGAATATCCGCCATATTGGAATTAACTATTTTTCCACTTATTTTATTTCAACTGTATGAGTGAAGATAAAATAGTGTATGCAACGGCTTATAATTGGGTATTAAAACACTCGTGTGATGCTATTATCACACTCGGCTACGCCTCGCGTGATAAACCCACACTCGTGTTTTAATAACCCTTTTTATATGGTCGTTGCATAAACTACTATTTATGAGATGTGTCTGGAATCAATCGCTCAGAACACAAATTGTACTACAACTACTCAATTCGTGGTATATTTATGAATTTCAAAAATATAATTATTATCATGCACGCGCGTTTCACTACAGAGCGTCGTAATTTAAAAAAAAACTCGTATTCGAATTCACGTCGTGGCCCGCCATTTTTTTTTCCGATATTAGTATTGCAAAAAAAATATTACTTTGTTGTTTACAAAAATGAGTGATACAAACTTTGATAACATACCACCAGATATTTCTAATGCAGCAATGGACTTTTCTAACCAATTATTACCAGAAAAGTCGGGAAAACAATATGAAAAGGCGTAAGTATGTTTCCTGATAGCTACAACCTGAGAGTCTTTAAGTCAAGAGAGAATAGGTTACTTCTAGGCAAGTGTGCTCCATCTTTGTTCACATCATCGCTTACCATCAGGTGAGATAGTGGTCAAGCGCATGCCTATCAATAATAAATTAAAAAAAAAGTACAAAGATTTCACCAATTAGAAAAATAATAAAATATAAATAATAAAATATTTATTAAATCTTTTACACACAATATAGTTACATATTAATAGCCACAAGTAAATCTTAAATAAATAACTATGCTCGTAACCAACAAATAACTATGTGTATAAATAAATTATCAATATTTTTCGTCTTATGGAAAATTTATTTTAAGCCTACAACTGTGTATAATTAGCGACTTTCCTGAGCTAGGTTTATAAAACCTGTGTTTCAGGTCATCACTTAACTAGACTAATCATTAAGGGGGCATGTATACAGAATTAAGAATAACAACTTACGAACTAAACCTTACAATCATACTAGAACTTCCAATAGTTTCTCTGTGTCTGTGTAATTGAGTTTTAATAGATACTCTGATATTAATGTACTACATTTAATGTAATTTACGCTATATATATCTAACAATTTGTTTAGCTTGTTGTACAAAAAAGGTCCTAAAAATACGTAAAATCTATGGGCAAATGCGTGTCTTGTCTGTGGTTTTCGCAAACCAAATCTTTCCTCCTCCTGGTTGAAGATACTGGGTCATAAGGAAGCTCAGAGTGCTGATAAAGTATGATGTGCAATATAAAGAGTTGACGTACTGTTAGTATTTTGCATACTGTGTACAAGTCGTGTGTGGGAAATCTGAAAGGTCGGAAAGTTGCAACCTTTAGAATTGCTCTTTGAGCGCGTTCTAAAGGAAGTAAAATAGTCTTTGCAGCACCACCCCATGAGGTAATACAGTAGGTAAGCACAGATTGACACAGAGCCAAATAAACCTGTTTAATTAACTTATAGTCGGCTATGTGACGTAGGTTCTTAAAAATATATATTAATTTACGCACTCTTGTGCACAACAGCTCAATATGTTTACGGAAATTTAGATTTGTGTCAATCGTAACACCAAGGTATTTTATGTGGTCAGCTTTAACTAATCTAGGGCACGCACAAGCAATGTCAGCATGCTTGCAATTGTGTGCAAATATATTAAGGTTAGTAAGCGGTAAGTTAATGTTTCTCATTGAGAATAAAATGTATTTAGTTTTATCTATATTTAGTGTTAGAAGAAGAAAAGAACCTTTCATAGAGGAATATCATGGGTGTAGATAAAGTCTTATATGCAACTGTGCATAATTAGGTATCTACTAAAAGTGCAAGTTATTTATGTCGAAACTTCCAAATTTTAACCATACAGGAATAGATTATTTCCAAAATTAAATATAAAAAAAAAAATTAAAATATACATTCAGCACTTTTTTCATAATAATATCCTGACCACCAAATGTCTTTCAGAAAATTTTACAAGCTCATTTTCGTTATAAATCATCTTTAATGATATGGAACTGTACATTTATGTGCACACTAGCTTCGTATTGCTCATCACAGCGTTTATTCTGTTCTTGAAATGATGTTGGATGACGCTCATTGACGGGCGCGGTAAATGCATACCTACTAAGGTATGCATTTACCGCTCCCGTCAATGAGTTCACCCGTTCGACTAGGGCACGCTTAAGGGGAAATACGGGCGGAGAGGCATTTGAAAATTAGGTATTTGAAGAAACTATTGCTGGTGCTTTGCGAGCGCTCGGGCGTCCGGTTCGTGCGATAAGGACAACTGCAGATCCGCCTGAATAGCCTGAGTAAAAGTCATATTTCGAGGTATGGCTCTCGCCTATTTCCTCAATTTAAAAGATATTTTATAAACTGAATGTGAAGAATATATTTATACTGTGTCCCTATGTTTTTTTTTCATTAATAGTTGTTAAATTTGTACACTACGTCTCTGTTGACAGCGGTTTAAATTGGCAATTTGGGCATTTTTTGAGGGTTCTAAAGCTTATAAAAATAGTGTATCAATAAAAAGGAAAACATAGGGACATACAAGTAGTTCATCATCATCATCATCATATCAGCCGAAAGACGTCCACTGCTGGACATAGGCCTCCCCCAAGTGTCGCCACAACAACCGGTCCTGTGCGTCTCGCATCCATCGGTTACCCGCGACCCTCACCAGGTCATCGGTCCACCTTGTGGGAGGCCTTCCAACGCTGCGTCTTCCGGTACGCGGTCGCCACTCCAAAACTTTTCGGCCCCATCGACCATCTGTTCTGCGAGCAATGTGCCCTGCCCACTGCCACTTCAATTTGGCGATCCTTTGGGCTATGTCGGTAACCTTGGTTCTCTTGCGGATATCATCATTCCTGATTCGATCACGCAAGGAAACTCCGAGCATTGCCCTCTCCATTGCCCTTTGGGTGACTTTAAGCCTTCTGATGAGGCCCATTGTGAGCGACCACGTTTCGAGTCCATAGGTCATCACTGGCAACACGCACTGGTCATAGACTTTCGTCTTGAGACACTGTGGTATGTGAGACGAGAAGATACCGCGCAACTTCCCGAACGCCGCCCAGCCGAGTCGGATTCGACGGTTGACCTCCTTCTCGAAGTTAGCCCTACCTAGCTGGATCGTTTGTCCCAGGTAGACGTACTCATCAACAACTTCGAGTGCAGAGCCTCCAATCTTGATAGGAGTGGGTGCTACATGGGTATTTACCATCACCTTGGTTTTGTTCATGTTCATTTTTAGACCCACTCTTTCGGAAGCTCTACTGAGGTCATCGAGCATTGTACTGAGGTCCTCCGTGGTCTCAGCCATGACGACTATATCGTCGGCAAATCGAAGATGAGTGATGTATTCGCCATTGACATTAATGCCTAGCCTTTTCCAGTCCAAAACCTTGAAGACGTCCTCCATTGCGGCCGTGAACAGTTTCGGAGAAATTACGTCTCCCTGCCTCACACCCCGCTGCAGGAGGATAGGTTCTGATGTCTGATCCTGAAGTCGGACTGACATGGTGGCGTTTTCATACAAACACTTCAGCACCTCGATGTACCAATAGTCGATCTGGCACCGTTGGAGAGACTGCAGCACAGCCCAAGTCTCGATCGAATCGAAGGCTTTCTCGTAGTCCACAAACGCTAAGCAAAGGGGCAGATTATACTCTTCGGTCTTCTGTATAACCTGCCGCAGCGTGTGTATGTGGTCTACGGTGCTGAAGCCTTTTCGGAATCCGGCTTGTTCGGGAGGCTGGCAGTCGTCAAACCTGCGTGCGAGACGGTTTGTGATGACTCTGGAAAACAGCTTGTAGACATGGCTCAGAAGTGAGATGGGCCTGTAATTCTTAAGTAGGGCATTGTCGCCCTTCTTAAAGAAGAGTACCACCACACCTCTGCTCCACGCTTGTGGCGTTTTCCCCTCGAGTATGACGGAATCGAACAGTTTCTGAAGGGCCTTAAGGACTGGTTTTCCACCCGCCTTCAGGAGTTCGGCCGTAATTCCATCCTCACCCGACGCCTTGTTGTTTTTAAGCTGCTTCAAAGCCATCCTAATCTCATACAGGCTGACGTCCGGGATGTCTTCGGAATAATGCCGGGTCAATCTAGCTCTTGGGTCGTTCGCTAGATTTGCTGCGGGTTTGGTCATTGACGTGTATAACTATCCATAGAATGTCTTGATCTCACTCAGAAGCTCCGATTTGGCGGATATGGTTCTGCCATCGTCGGTCTTCAGTTTTGTGAGTTGGGTCTGCCCAATAGACAAATCTCTTGCAAAGACCTTGGAGCCCTTATTCCGCTCTATCGCGTCTTTAATTTTTTCAGTATTAAAGCGGCGGAGGTCGCTTTTCAAGGACTTGGAGATCCGTCTATTGAGCTGCCGGTACTTGCACGCATCTTCTGAAGACTGCAGAATCATCTCCCACCTCGCAGTACAAGTAGTTAATATTTATTATTCTATAAAAAAATATTGCTTTATGGTCATTAACCAGAAAGAAAGCAGGCGAGAGCGTTGTTATTATGGAGAAAAGATCACCCGCAGTTCCTCTTAAGACCCCTTCTTATACAACAGTTGCATAAATAATTATTAAATGAATGTTAACCTTTTGTATTCCTGTAAAGTGTAAAGATTAAAAAGAACTCATATTATAAGCAATAGTAAATTATGTACCTATATGTTATCTAAGACAGTTCAATCGTTTAGCCAGAACTTGTCAAGCTTCATTTGCTAAGCGCTTTTCTAGTAGTAATAGTGGCATAGTTGATTCTGGCTTTTAGCAGTTGCAGTGGTTGAGAAATGGGTGTAGGTCGTCTCCCATAAAATGTTCTGATAATAGAGGCATATTATCTTTACAATCTGGTTTACAAAATCACTTATCCGTTTATTTAAAAATAAAACGCATGCATTGATAAAGTGGAAGAAACGCGGGAATATTATGTGATTATGAAAAATTTTCCCTTCATAGAGCAAGTTTCAAAAGAGAGGTTCATAAATGTTATAAAATGTACATGGTATCAGTCGAAGATAATATTACCACCAATATCAAGGCCTTCTGGACATACGTCTCCAACCGTAATACTACAAATAAAATTCCCGACACAATACATTACAAAGAAAATGTATCCAGTGGTCCTACCACAACATGTAATTTATTCTCTAGTTTCTTTCAATCGGTATATGAACCCTCCACATTTGAACTTGATTCATGGGAACCACCGTCTACTAGTGATGCTTGTGATATTAATTTATTCAAATTGCACTTTCCCTCGGAAAGTATTCGTAAAGAACTAAAAATGCTGGATTCTACCAAAGGGCCTGGCCCGGACGGTATACCAGCGATCTTTTTAAAAAATACCCATAGTACATTATGTTATCCCTTGTTCATAATATTTAACAAATGTTTATCACATGGAGTCTTTCCTGACGTGTGGAAACGCGCAAATATTGTGCCAGTACACAAAAGTGGTTCCAAAAATGACGTCGAGACGTATCGTCCAATCTCAATATTATCAACATTCTCTAAGCTATTTGAAAGGCTTGTTCATGTTGAGATTTACCCAATTGTTCGTCGTGTTCTAATAAAGGAGCAGCATGGTTTTGTCAAAGATAGATCTTGCATGAGCAATCTCTTAATATTTACAACACAACTTTTTGAAAATATGGACAATAGGTAGCAAACGGACGCAGTATACACTGATTTTCAGAAGGCGTTTGACAAAGTTGATCATAGACTGCTACTCAATAAAATCGCATTCAATGGTATCAGAGGGGACCTCCTGCGTTGGTTTGTTTCTTATATAACTAATAGGACCCAGAAGGTTGTGATCAATGGCTTCGAGTCCAGTTGTATCCAAGTCACATCCGGAGTCCCATAAGGTTCAATTTTAGGACCTCTATTATTTATTTTATTTATTAATGATATTAAAGATTGTTTCCAATATTCAAAATTTCTGTTATACGCGGACGATTTAAAAGTTTATAAAAAAATTGCAAATGAACAAGACTGTTTTGATTTTCAACAAGATCTTGATCGTTTCTCTGACTATTGTTCTGGTTATTTATCTTCAAACAAACTGTACCTTACCTGTCCAAATGTCATAGTATAACATTTACTAAAAAGGAAAATGTTATTAATTTTAATTATCGACTTGCTAATAGAATTCTTAACAAAATTACTTGTCTTCGTGATCTTGGTGTGCAGTTGGACTCGAAACTTCATTTAGATAGTCATGTTGACCGTATAGTTAATAAGGTATACCAGATGTATGGCTTTGTGATGAGAGCATCTAGAGAGTTACATCGACCCTCCACTTTCTTGCATTTGTACAAGTCCATCAGTCAGACCACAATTAGAATATGCAGTACCCATCTGGAATCCTCATTATGCAAAGTATTGTGAATATGTAGAAACAGTTCAACGTAAATACCTTCGAGCCATGGAGTATAGATGTTTTCGGAAAAATGCATCTTATCAGTCTATTCTCAAAAAATATGGTCTCCTTACATTACAGTCAAGGTGCACGCTCCTTGAAACAATGACTCTATACAGTGTATGCCGAAACAAATTTGATTGCCCCGACTTGGTGAACAGTTTGTGTTACCTGGTCCCTCGAACAGTGCAGGGACGGGAGGTGCGCACCAGGCAACTTTTCGCTACTAGATCTTGCAAATCTAATGCTGGTGTGCGCTCACCGCTACGCCGTTTAGTCGACACATACAATAAGCTATTTTGTGCAATTGATATCTTATTTGTAAGCAGATATACATTTAGAACTGACATAATCAAAATTTTGAAGGATCAACAGTAGCTTCTAATGTTTCTATGTACGGTCACTAGCAAAAGTCGATAAGAATTCTCACAACGTATTAGTTTGACGTTTAGTTTGACATACGACCTTCTATTTTCAAGTTATCGCCAACAATTGATTGTAATCCTCAATTTCATCAACTTAGCATAAGTCAAGATGGCCCAGTGGTATAGAGCACACAGATTGAAGCGCAAATCAGTGTGCCGCAAGTTCAAATCCCACGCAATTGTTGACTTTTTGTAAGTTCTTTGTTCGATTGGAAGTTATGGATTAGCATGACATATTATTATATTAAATTATTCTTTAACTTGTTCACACATTTCTTAGAGTTAGAAAGGTAGATCACAAAAAAACTAAATAAAGAATTAGATTTCTGCGAGGTAGACATGAGTTTTAACTTGACCGAAATGAACTGTCGTTTGGTTGTAGTTGTTGGTTAGTGACGTGTGGTTAACAATATTGTAATATTCGCAAAATGCAGGCTAATATTAGTATTGAAGTGAGGGCGACTATCATTGGGCTGCATAAAAGTGGTCTTAATAAAACACAAATATCTGAAGAAACCGGACTGAATGTGAGTATAATAGCTATTAATGAATTGTAACTTTATTATAAATTAATCTTCTAATTAAAATGTATGCCATTTATGAATCCATCCATCGTATCTTTATGAGGTTTAGAAGAGAAATACATAAATCCTTGGGTTTATTGGGTTGGTTATTGGATTTATAAATGCAGTTTTATTTTAAAATTATATTCAATAATTATGATTATTAACATTTTATATAATGAAAATGAAGTCAAGTAGGTATAGCTGCCTAATATATATATTTTTTTGTTTTAGAAAAATACTGTAAGTCTTTGGATAAAAAGATATGAGGAAGAAGGTAGCCTTGCTAGTCGAAAGAGAAGTGGGAGACCGAAGCTTATTAGCGAGGCGCAGCGACGACATATGGTGGACATATACGAAACGAATGGTTTCGCACCAACGAGACATTTTGCGGAATTATATAACACCTCGATGGATACTGTTCGCCGTGCACTTCACGCTGAAGGCGTGCATCACAGAAAACCAGCTAAAAAGCCGTACTTGACAGAGAGGCACAAACAAGAACGATTACGTTTCGCACGTAATTATTTAGATTTTGACTGGAATACTGCGGTATTTTCAGATGAAAAAACATTTAAATCCAGTCAAAAGGGCAGGCTTCACTTATGGCGCAAGAATAACACTCGCTGGTGTGATAACAACGTCATTCCTAACACCGAATCAGGTCGAATCACAATTAATATGTCGGGATGGATGAGTGCAGCAGGACCAGGAGAACTGGCTTTCATTCCTCCACGCGCAAACAGTTCAACTTATGTGGAAGTGTTAGACTCAATTATGCTACCTACTGTGCGCAACATTTACCCAGCTGATGAGTTAGCAGAATTTCCGTTTGTCCAGGACAATTGTCCTATTCACCGAGCGAGTACTGTGCGTGAGTGGTTTCACAATCACCCGGAAGTAATTGTTATTCCATGGCCAGCGCGATCACCCGACTTCAACCCCGTAGAAAATCTATGGGGTTTGATGGTGCAAAGGTGGGACTCGCGGAATGAGAGGTCTACGGAACAATTAAAAACCCATTGCATGGAGGTGTGGGAAAGTTTTAGAGGGAGCGAAGTATGCAGTAATATTGTTGGGTCCATGCGCAAACGTCTACTTGACTGTATCGAAAATAATGGGGGTTCTATTTTGTTTTTTATTCTTCTTCCCGCACTGTTCTAACATAATAGTTCAATTTATTTTTCTCATCTAATTGACGATTATCTTGTGAGAACTAAAGTTCTTTTAACAGAAATTGAGGTTTAGCTTCAATCTTCTTTTCGTCAAGAAAATGAACAATTAAGCTATGACCTCAAAACATTTATTGTGACGTTACATAAAAATAAAATGTTTACAAAGTCTAAATCATATATCACTTTTCAATAAATAACTGGATATAAACAATTATATTTTATTTTATTAAAATTTTAATATCCTTTCATTGTTACGTTATTCATATTATGAATGGTCTAAGTGGGTATACTTCCAACAAACAATCTTACACGTAACATAGAAACGGTTACAAGATAACTTTTTTGTCTAGGTAACAATTCGACGTCACAATTCTCATAAATGTTTAATTTGTAAATAAAAAGAATAAACATTTTTATTAAACACGTCTTTTTATTTCCACCTTACAACATCGATAAGATGTAAACAACTAAATAATGTAAACAACGAATGTGATTCTTCTTGTAGTTAATAGATCTTATTCGTAATTTGCAACAATTTAGTGCAATAGTATTTTTCATAGAAATATAAAAAACAACAATATTAATATAGATTGGGAATTTTCAAAGTAAGAAATAACGGCAACGGACCGACCATGATTTGAACTCGGGCTACGTTATTTGCGAATCCAACACTTAGTTCATACGGCTACCAGCACATGACATATTTGCGCGAATTTTATCAATACAATGGTAAGAACAAGTCGCCTCTGTGACTGTGTGATGCGTATTCAATGGCACAGAAAAATAATAATGATGTTTTTAAGCTCAGTGTGACGACAGTTCCTTAGTGTGTGTTATCTGTTGAATGTGGATACTCATACATGCGCACACATACGCACGGAAGTATCGCGCTCGCTCGGTTTGTAGCAAAATAATCTTTAGCGTTCCTATGGACTTTTGCGGCCTTACTGTACATACCCTGGCTACAGTTATTAACGTTTGCTAATCAGTTTGTCTTAGTTTAAGTAGTAATCTGTGGAAAATGTAGTGGGTAAATAAAAATAAAAAATTAAATAATTAAAATTGTCGTTTGTTTTCTTGCAGGATTATCTCATACTTGACCGTAATTTGGTTCTGCATGCACGATTTGTTTTTGTCTATAATGGTGTTTCACATATGGGGACATTTCAAGATTTTAATTTACAATCTCGAACACTTCCCAAGGCCCAAGAATACCCCACCAACCGTGTCTCCACGTTGCCGTCGTGGTGGGGCTTGCGTGTCTCAATGATCTTGGGGGCTTTGCCGGTAGAGCCACTCATGCCGGAAGGTCCCAAGTGAGAGACCAGACCAAGAGAGACACAAGAGGGGCACACCGTTCGGAAACTTGAGCAGCGTTCGGGTCCTCGGACGGTGTGCGTCTCATTGGCTTGCTCGCTGCTCTCTGGTACGCGTCTGATCATCAGACGTGACTGTGAGGGCAGCGAGCAAGCATTGAGAGAGAAGGGGAGAAAGGGACCTAACCCTCTAAAAGGAAAATTATGGACAGAACTGACGAAAAGACACTACCCCAGGGCGGTACGGACTGCACAGCAGCGAGAGAATCCGCCACGCATTGCGCGTCAAGCCCCACGTATTCTGGGGGGGGCAACGCAGTTCTCTGTCCACCACTTGCCATTGGCAACAAGGGCCGAGGAGGCCCCCGATCCGAACTATCCGAGGAGGACCCGATCGGTATTGGTTTTGGCTCGCCCGACAGAGTGTCGGTCGGGCGGAGCGCGGCAAGAGGCGCGCTATATTGGAGGAGGGGCTCGCCTGAGCGTCACCTGGGTGCAGAGTCGGAGTCCGAGTTGGACTCCGACGACCTGGTGACTATTAGCTCGGCGAGCTCTGGACCCGAGGGGGCGGGGGCTGCTGCGGAGGACTCCAGGTCCTTCCGCAAGCGGCCCAGAACAGAGGAAGACCGGGGGTCGTCCGGCAGCGAGGAGGTTGCCTCGGCTCGCAAGATCCCCACCAGCAGGCGGGGCAAGGGCCGAGAGGGAGGCAAGGGGAGATTGCCCGCCTCCAAGGTGGCTGGTCAGCGAGCCGGGGAGCTCGTCGCTGACGGACGACCCCCCGTAGAGGGCGGTCGCAGGGCTCCTGGTTCGGAGTCCTCCGTCGGTGAGCCGGATGACTCCGGACAGGAGCGGGTCCGGAGGGCCGGGTTTGCGGAGGTAGTGGAGGCCGCGCTTCGCGATGTGGCCTTGAAGAGGAAATTGTCCTCTAAGAACAAGGCCATAAGCGAGGCGATGGCCTCCATTCTGGCGGCAGCGGAGGTTACCAAAGGTGGGCCTCCGCCGGACGAGATGTCCGAGCTGCGGGCGGAGGTCGCCCGCTTGGCTGCCGCCACGGAGCGTCTCCGTAAGGAGAACGAGGGGCTCCGCGCAGACCTGGCCAGGCTCCGGGGAGCCGGCCCACAGGGGGCGCCGCAAGGGGGGCGCAGGGAGGATGGCCGGCCCGTGCCGCAGGAGGGCCAGGTGCTGGACCTGGTGCGGCAGGAATTGGCTGCCTTCCAGGCACGGTTTTCCGTCCTGGAGGGCATCGTCCTGCGCCCCCCGTTAGCAGCGAGGGGGAAGGCTCCAGGCCGGAAGGCGGCGTCGTACGCGGCCGCCGTGGCTGCCACACCGGGGTCGTCCGGCCAGGACAAAGGGTCCGGGCCGGCACCCGCGAAGCCGGTGCCGGGAAAACCGGACCCGGCCCCGGGAAGGCGGAGAAAGGGTGGGGTTGCTGCGCGGACGGCGAAGGCTCCTGCGCCGTCTGAGCAGCAGCTCCCCCCGGCTTCCTCGCCTTCAGCTCCTCCCCCGGCTCAAGCCGAATGGCAAGTTGCCGGGGAGAAGAGGAAGGCGGGAAAGGCAGCCAGGGCGGCCAAGAGGCGGGAGAGGAAGCGGCGGCAGAAAGCGAGAAGCGTCGCGGCTGCGCTGCGCCCCCCGAAAACCGCGGCTGTAGTGCTTACACTACAGCCGGACGCGGCGAAGCGGGGCGTGACGTACGCGGACGTGCTCACCAAGGCGAAGGAGACGGTGAACCTTGGTGAGCTAGGCATCGTAGGGGGCCTCCGGCTCCGGGTCACCATGACTGGGGCCCGGATGCTGGAGATCTCCGGGGCAGCCAGCGGCCCAACCGCGGACGCTCTAGCCGAAAGGCTTAGGGCGTCCCTAAGCGCGGACGATGCCCGAGTGTCCAGGCCCACCAAGCGCATCGACATGCGCATCTTGGGCCTGGACGACTCCGTCACGGAGGCGGAGGTGGTGGCCGCCGTCGTTAGGACGGGGGGGTGCTCAGCAGAGGAGGTGAAGGCGGGCACCCTACGTCCTGACAACACGGGCATGCGCACCATTGTGGTGAGCTGCCCCGTGTCGGCGGCCAAAACCATATCGGAGGGCCGAAGGTTTTTGGTGGGTTGGGTTTCCGCGCAGGTCAAACTGCTGGAACCCCGACCTCTGAGGTGCTTCCGGTGCCAAGTGGGCCACCATGTGGGAGCTCAATGCACCTCGGAGGTGGACCGCAGCGGTCTTTGTTTCCGCTGCGGTCAGCCCGGTCACAGGGCCGGCTCTTGCGTCGCCGCGCCGCACTGCGTAGTCTGTGCGGCAGCTGGCAAGCCGGCCGACCACTGGGCTGGGGGTAGGGCCTGCGACCCACCCGCCAAAGCCGGAAATCGGAGAAAGCCCTCCGCCACCACCGTCTCCGCCGCGACCGCCGCCACCGCCGCCGCTTCCTCCGCCGCCAAAGCCGGTTCCACTGCGGCTGCTGCTACTGCAACAGCCGCAGTGGAGCCCCTACAACGGGCTCCGGAGGGGGCTGAAATGGAGTGCCAGTAATGGCCCCATTTCACCCCCTCCTGTTGAACGTCAGCCACTGCGCCGCCCAGGAACTGATGCTCCTGAGCATGGCGCAGTGACTGATGCCTGTGGACGGCGAGCAATGGGTAGCTCGCCGTCCGATCAGAACAGGCCCGGGTTGACGGCGCGCTGTGTTCTACGCGCGCCAAGCCAGCAGTCGTCAGCATGGGTCGGGGCCCGTTAGGGCCAGAGCCTGCCAGGGTTGCGGATTTGTTCGAAAGAGTTACCGCGGCCCTGGGAAGAAAGGCACTAGGAGGACTAAAAAAAAAAAAAAAAAAAAAAAAAAAAAAAAAAAAAAAAAAAAAAAAAAAAGGCCCAAGAATAAGACAAGTTTCATGATAGAAAATAGTAACGTGGCTTTAACTTACGAAATGTATTCTCAGAGCGAGCAGAAAGTCGTTAGCGATCAGTTAAATGAACTGATCAATTACCATCGCGTTATTACCAAGTATGTTTAACATTATTTTATTTTCATTAAATTTACCAACATAAATAGGTGGCATAATATCCTACCGATTACAATGCATTACAACTACAACAGCTGGCTATATAAGATGCAGAATCAGTGACCACATCAGAAAATGATGAGATGAATTTTTAAACAGATTTTGCAAACCTGTAAACATTTAGATATCCAACACACATCTTTGTATTAAATCAAATAGTGTTTAAATTATAAACATTACATGGCACAAGTAAAGTAGTAACTGTAGAACTTACTCTAACCTTCAAAATAACCCGAATGTTCTCTTTCTTTAGTTTTACAGACAACATGTCGGGAGTATTTGGACCAATGTTACTTGCTTATTACGGATTCCATCAAGCATGCGGGTGCTTATTGCTTCTGGAGTGCTCACAAATGGTCAGTGGCAAAAAGTTTACCTGACTGCAAAGAAGTCAATACCCTTTGTGGTACCCTCTATAGGAGGGTACTGATTTTATAGAGACTTGATAATTATACAAAGCGGATAGGGCGCTGACAAGACAAAATGCATGGCGTCAAAGAAACGATACTAAGCGTCGCGGGCGCGCGCCCTTACTCCATACATTTTAGAGGACGCGCGCCGCCAAATTTTACCTTCCCAGGTTTTTAGGTAAATTTTAATTCAAATGGCGTAAGAATTATACTGTGATTTTGCCTTCATTCTATTGCCGCCAGATGTACATTCATAATTTGCCTAACTTTATTGGGGTTGGCTTCTAGTCAAGCCAAATTCAGCTGAATACCAGTATGCCAAAATGTACAATGGTCGCGTCGATTAGTTACCTACTTTATTTGAAACCTTTATAAAACGAAGGTGCTTAATATTTTAATTATTCAGCCTGTGCTGTCTCATCGCTGGGCAAGGGCCTCCCTCAAAGTATTCTTTTCCCGGGCCTTTGAATCAGTCCCTGCGGTTAACTTCTAGATCGTCTAGCCGCCCCACTAGGAAGACATAGGCCGGCCTACGACGGCGCCGCCCATCTTCAGGCACAGACTTCATAGCGACTGTTGACATTGTATAGAGTTGATACATTATTTGGTTTTTATTTCAGACGGCGGCTGCTCTGAGCCGCTACCTGCCGCTCACAATCATCATGTTTCAACAACTTATACAGCTGTCAATCATCTTCGAGCTTGTTGGCAGTATTGTAAGAGTATATCAAATAAGTTATTTTTTTGCCCTGTATTGAGATGTAGGGTTTGTTGAGTAAGCCCATCTAGAAATATAAGGACTTGAGGTCTCATATCTTTTCATTTCATACAAAAATAGAATTTTCAACTCCGTCCAAATGTTTATTTTAATTTACTGTCTGCACTTTTTTTTATTGATGGGAGATCATCAAATGACTTTTTCCGCTCCGCCCAGAGCGGAAGGGAGTGTCAGACTCTTACTGACTAAAACCCACCTGTGCTCCTGATCTGTGCTCTGTCCCTAACGGCCCCCTACTCCTATGCTGACATCTCTTTGAGGCGCGCGTGGAACACAACGACGACGACCCGGGCCTGGCTTTGATCGGACGGCGAGCCACCCGACGCTCGCCGTCCGCAGACCCGCACCTACGGTGGCCGGGAATTGCCCAGCGACTCCCGACGCCCGGTGCGTGTCCCTATATTACGGCGGCTGGGGCGTGAGGGTTATCTCTTCCTCACGCGGCTCGCCTCCTCCTTCACTAGCATTACTGCCTCGCAGAAGGAGGTGACGGCTTCCCATGCCTCCTCACTTCGGACCATGGATTGCACCAGGGCCGGACGCGAGAGGTCGCCGCTGCCGATCGCTCGACGAGGACTCGGCGGTGCTCCAACCAAGCAGGCTAGACCTCTACCGTATGCTCCACCGTGTCCTCCGGGCGATCTTCACAGTGAAAACACCCGGGCGTTTCCTTCCACCGAATCCGAAACAGGTACCTCCCGAAACAACCGTGTCCGGTGAGTACCTGCGTCAGGCGGAAGGTGAGGACGCCGTGGCGCCTTTTCAGCCACTCCTCAAAGAGGGGACACTATCGCCGCAATTGTGGCGTGCCCAGCACTGGGTTGCGACTACTCTCTGCACTTACAGTAAGTACTGTAGACCACAGGGCTATGGCCTGGGGTCTACTTAGCAATTATTATAAATAAAACTCGTATTTTATCTATATATCAGTATATTGGAGCACCATGGCTCAAAGAGACGAATTACATCTCCCTCTACTTAAAACAAAAACCGTTCTATTAATATTTCCGAATTCAAATGTTCTTATTCTTACCAGCCACTTCCATAGTAGATATGAACAGCCAGATGCTGCGTAAGGAGGCTCTTACATGAGCTACGCCCCCTCGAATAGAGGAAACGTAGACCATCTCTTGTTATCATCTATTCAGCCTTTGGTAGAGTTAAGTATAACCTGCCTAAGCTAACACAATTTCCTTACCTACAGGGGGAAAAGGATGAACAAGGGTGCGTATACTTCTATAGAAGCAGCCTAGGTCATGACCAGCGATTCAAATATTTAGTTAAACAGTTAAGTAAAATTACTATGCGCCACTTGCGCTGATCAATTACGCGGTCATGCCGAAGCCCTGCCAGAGCAAAACCCCCTTGGAAAAGCTCTGGACACATTGCATAACACAAATAATTAATGTGACAATTCACATTAATCCTTAAGGGATTTACAACTATATTTTACATCATCATGACATTAATTTCCTCGGACGCTATTGTGTTTCGAGAAAAAGAAGGTCATAATCAGATAAAATATCTTCCTATCTTTGAACCTACTCCAGCGATCATCATGTACAAATAAAATTCATTAACCGCTGCGGCCCCGACATGTGAAAATTCCCAAAAAAAAAAAATCTTATGTAATAGGTAAATAAACATTAAATTCGCGATTAATTCGCGACACACCGGTGTGTCGCCGGGGCCGGAGCGGATAGTTTATCTTTATCATCATTAACCATGAACTGTGGGCCACTCAACGTTTGCTGAACCACTGGTGACAACCTGCCACCCTTTGCGAAGGCTATGCCTCGTGAACAAAGTTGGAAACAACCTTTCACCATCACAAAAAGAAAAAATATTACAAGGTTTGCAAGACAATGGAATCCCACTGCCAGAAAGAAGAACTGCATCAGAGAAAGCTATTATATCTAAAGTGATAGCAGGAGTACGGGTGCCGTCTGTAAAGCCATCTGAAAAACTACGTAAAGCAAAAGCTGCAGGGCTACTTACGCTTTTAGAAGGCAAAACTCCCTCACAAAAAGAAAAGATTCTGAAAGGACTAGCACAAGAAGGACTTCCTCTTCCTGGAGCTACATATGTGGCCTGTGGTCTTTTTAGCAATTATTAAAAATAAAACTCGTATTTTATCTATATATCAGTATATTGGAGCACCATGGCTCGGAGATTCGAATAACATCTGACTCTCCTTAAAACAAAAACCGTTCTATTAATATTTCCGAATTCAAATATTCTTATTCTTACCAGCCACTTCCAAAGTAGATATGAACAGCCAGATGCTGCGTAAGGAGGCTCTTACAGTATCTACCAACTCCAACTCAACTCGAACTCCAAGAACACTCAACTCGAACACTAGTTTGTGTTTTGCAGAGCGACAGATTAAAGGGAGCTGTCTATGGCCTACCATGGGAGTCCATGGACACGAAGAATAGGCGTACGGTGGCCATCTTCCTCATGAATGTACAGGAACCTGTGCATGTTAAGGCATTAGGTCTTGCTGACGTGGGTGTGAGATCTATGACTACGGTAATATTTTAATTACGTATGATCTTTTTATATCTACCGAGTGTTTCAGAAGTGCGTGGACATATTGTATTTAATGGTGATGTCAAAGTGAAAGTCATTTATTTCAATTAGATCATTTACAGGTACTTTTGAATTGTCAAGGTCGGTCGGTCAAAAAGATGAAGCTATTTGCACGTTCCAAAGCGGAGATCTCTATGGAGAAGAACGTACAAGAAACACCACGGACACTCTTTTAAAAATAATATTTTGTTACAAAATTATGGTTACATCATTCATATTGAAATTATACATATATGTGAGAACGATGTAAAAGACGTGCAGGATAAAAGAGTCCGGAGTAAAAAAGCAACAATTAAAATAAGCCATGGCAGCCGAGAGATGACCAGTCTCAGCTGACGGTGCCCGTTCACGAACATGACGCATACGCTAGCACCATTCGGCTCAACCATTTTTAAGGGAGCCAAATGATCCAACGCATGCGCCACCATCAGCCAGACTTTTGAGTGAGCATGATAACCCCAATCGCCAGGGTACATTCCAAGTCAAAGACCTGCCCAAAAATGATCATTATAGTTCAAAGGTACACAGTACTCACACATGTGCATGAAATTATACAACACTAAATAAGTTGAGTCTATACAATGAAAATATAGCATTCATACAATCTTCAGCCGGTCCAACAATATTACCAAATGCTATAACAGATTACTTTGAGCCCCCTAGTGGCTGCCTAGTGGCGTTGTGGAGCAGGACCAGCATTAAGCCAAGCATTTTTATCTTCAATATACTCCCCTAACTTATAATATGCTTGCCTGCATAGTGTGTGTTTAACACAAGATTTAAATTTTGTCTCATTTAATCTAATATACGGGGAGGTATTTTATTATAACATTTTAAACAGTACCCCATGAAAGATGTTGCTACTTTAGCAAGTCTGAAACCTGGTTGAACTAATTGGTTCCTATTTTTAGTGACATAGTTATGTCTGTCAAATCGTTTACTAAAAAGATGCAGATTCTTTTTAGCGTACATGATATTTTCATAGATATATTGACAAGGCACCGTCATGATGTTAATTTCTTTAAACAGTTCCCTTAGAGAATCGCGCCGGCGGAGATTGTAAATGGCTCTGATGGCTCTTTTCTGCAGAATGAAAATAGACTCAATGTCAGCAGCCCGTCCCCATAGTAAGATACCGTAAGACATTATACTATGAAAGTAACTACAATAGACTAGTCTCGCGGTTTCAACATCTGTAAATTGGTGGATTTTCCTAACAGCATATGCTGCCGAACTTAGCCTTCCTGCAAGAGATGCAAATGAGGACCCCATTGTAGCCTTGAGTCAAGCGTAATCCCCAGGAAAACTGTTTCATCGACGAATTCCAGTTTCTCCCTGTTCAATACTATGTCACAATCACTACTTGAGATGTTCGGTATCTGTGACGCTTTGCGCTGCGCAGTACCCATTGTGCCCAACCCCTAACCGGGCAAAATACATGCTTCGTTTTAGTTAAAATACAAATTACAAAACAGTATCTCGCATGTATTTAAAATACTTCTAAGTTTAGAAGTATTTTATATAAAAAGCTGTATTTTGTGTTTTATATTTCAAATACAGGTATTTGAAATATAAAACACAAAATATAGCTTTTTTAATATTTTTATTTAAATACTAATTACAAAATACGATAATAATTCAGGTGTAAGGTTAGGTTAGCCTTTTTGCTTACGAAAGCTGTTTTCTGCAGAACGCACCCACTAAAATTTATATTCGTAATCAAGTTGTATCACCTAATGAATAGATCTATCGCCACGAAATATTTTCGTTCTCAAATATATAAAAAGGGTCGCCTGGTGTGAATTACCAAATTAATGTCAATATGTTTGTTAAATAAGAGATTGATTATCAACAAAATCGTAGTTCATTCCTTGGATAAAACTTTGTTCTCAAAGTAATAGGTTTATTCCTTTAGCTTCCTACTCAGGAAGGTATATCTAACACCAAATATTCGAATATGGCACAGGGAGCTTAGGGCACCCTGACTATTTTTTTTTTAAACCACCCAGAAATATGGTTTACTTCCCGTTCTCCCCGTTAGCCGAGTACGTTATGGGGACAACGGGAAATAAATTTAATCACGTCCCGCTGTCCTCGTGACGGGGATATGGCATACGGGGACAACGGGAATAAAGGGAAGTCATACTATTCATGTTAGGTTCCTAAAAACCCTGCAGACAGAAACAGGATCGTTTTCAATTAATTTGATTATACTGTTATTATGACAAACCCATTATAATAAATCCCAACCTATTTATTTGATACTTGATAATATATCCCGATGATTTGACGTGATTTATTATGGAATTGCTTTTCTAAATTGTTTGGCAAATACATTTTGGTGTCTGATCTACTATTTTGAGGACAAACCCTATTATTTAAGAAATTCCAAACTAATAAAATTGGCGATAGTTTAAATAATACCCTATAAAATAAAATACCTCAGCGTCTGGTATTTCAAATACCAATTACAAATTACATTTCTAAGAAGTAATTGAAATACAAATACCAAATACCTACGTATTTGTATTTCAATTATCTAAGTATTTTAAATCCAAGTAATTCAAATACTGCCCAGCTCTGCTCCCACTGCATATTTGATTTTTCCTGTACCAGATCATTTTGATAATTTTTATTTTATTTTTTTCTTTTCAGATTTTGAAAACTTCGATATCTTACTTCATCTTTCTAAACAGCATGTGAATGCTCCAAGTTGTATTTTTTTTACAATTTTTTCAACTATTACACAATTATTTTGTCTTTTAAATATAATGTTTACGATTCCTGCATCCGATAATAAGTTATTAATTATAGTTTTGATTAAAATGTGACATTACCGCTGATACATGGAGTTTTATTTCCTCTAACCTGGAACAAGATTATTTACTAAAAGCGTATTTGAGATGAGAATAACTCCGTTTTGAAACTCAAAATTGACAAGTGACTGTCCTTCAAGGTCCCGCCTATCACAGCTCCTTAGTGATTTAGCTAGGAAGAACATCCTGGTTACAGAAGTACCTGTACAATTTTAGAATTTGATTCTAGAAGTAATTTAAGTATGACGCAGGATTTTTTTTTCTGTTAGCCTATTTTGTCCCACTGCTGGGCAAAGGCCTCCTCATATTTTTCCCGCTAACTTTATCGGGTGCCTTCTCCGGCCAATCCGACAGGAATGAGTCTAAGTCGGCCTCGGTTGCGATGTCCGTCTTCAGGCGCCTACCGTGTGACGATCTTGGCCCATCTGTCCTCGTACGTCCTATAAATGTGGCCCATCCAATCCCACTTTAGCCTCGCCGATTCGTCTCCAACATCCGCAATGCCAGTCTTGGAGCGTATAAATGTACGGATTCGGTCGGTCCATTTGAACTGCAAAATGCTACGCTCCATCGCACTTTGGCATTAAAAAATATGAGTAAATAAATTATTTGCCACCAGTCAGCTAATAGCCCGTTCACTACTTACACGAATCGAGAGGTGGGATGTATATACGACATGATGCTTATCGTATGTGACCCCCCGAAGGCTAACACCCTATCTTTAAGATCAAGTCGGTCCGTGTCCTCTCCAGCGTCCTACTGGAGGGTAGATAGGTAGGTAGGACTTTGTATTCCAGTAGGCCGCTACAACCACAATTAAGCCAATCTGGGTATCGAAGGAACTTCACCGCGCCTCTCGAAACCTTAACATGCCCCTGTCTCTCCTTTTTTCTTAGTGGCCTAGAAGGTGTGCCTGGTAACCAACCGATCTCCATCGTTTCTGCCTATTACCATCCGCCCTAAGCGTTGTTTCCTATGACAGACAGTATCATCGTACCTATACTCTCTATATATATATGAGCGGGTGATCTCAATGCCAAACATCCCGATTAAAACAAATAATGCCGGAGGTAGTGTAATATAATTGTAACCTCTGTACAAACCTAAACTTTGATTTCATGGCTCCGATGTGTTCTGGTGTCTTCCTTTACGAACCCAATCATAGTCCCGACATTCTCGATATAAACTCAAGACTATAAACCTCTCAACGAACCAAGAAAATTGATCACTAACTGGAGGAAAGTTAGCGATGGAAATTCCAATGAAACAAACCATACCACATGGATACCATCCCCAATCAAATAGTCGATTGTTCAAGGGAGGTCCCAGTGTCGGAAGACCATCGCTGGTAATCCTATGACGAAGTGCGAGTGCACGACGCGTGGAAGAAACTGATGTAACGAGGTCTAGGAAAAATCGAACTGCGTATGCTACCACTGCCATTATGTCGGGCTGTGAAACTGCACAAGTTTTAAGGGACGACATTGTACAGAGTCGAAGTAGATCTTGGCCCTAAAATGTTTGCAAAAGGCCTGTTTATGTAACACGTAGTCGCGTGAGGTTGCTAGAACATTTGGCAATAGGCGTTTTAAATCCACGTAAGCTTATTCACGAGTCACTACTAAAACAAGTGTACTAAATTGTCTCATTAGTATCAAGGTGGTATCAGTCAAAATATGTACCTACACTTTAGTTTCGCATTAGTTGGTCAAAATATAATCTTATCACTAAAATGTCATCATCTCCCTAGCCGTTTCCCAACTACATTGAGGTCGGCTCCCAGTCAAACCAAATTCTTGTCTCTAAACCGTATGAAATAATAACAAATCGTTTGTAAAATAGAACTAAAAAATTAAAAAAATGCTAAATTTTAAAACTGAAAAACAACTTTTTATTGCAGTCGGGGGACAGTTCTCTGGAACATTTCTTTTAACGAGTAAGTCCTAAGAGAAGAGGCAGTGCGACATGGTTTCGGCTTTAACGACGAAATAAGAGTGGTCCCTTCATCATCGTTATACCCGAAATCCATTGAATTATTTTTTGCCGTTGTAACTGCTTCGTTTGAAAGTTTTGCTAAAGCAGATAGTCGGTCTTGCTACATACCGTTTCTTCTTCTTTGCTTTTTTCATCTTGAAGTACTACACCTAAATTTTTATAGTGCTTCAAAAGCTCGGTATTTGGCAAAGATGTTGAATTATTTATATCGTACAAAAATTAAAAATTGTTGTAACATTCAGTGAGTGCCGTTAATCTTGTGTGAAAGTCGTGTATTACGGCATCAACCATTATCATCTGCCTAGCCTTTTCCAAACTATATTGGGGTCGGCTCTCATTAAAACCGGATTCAGCTGAATACCAGTATTAGGGCGTCATTCCTGGTAATATAAAAGTCTGGGGAAATCGCATTTACAGGGGCCTCGCGAGGGCCCTTTAAGTGCGAGGACCGAATTCGTCGACGCCAAGCTACGCCACTGATTGTTAAGTAAGCTAGGGTGACCAAATAAATGTTGATTTGATATAATTTACAAAATTTTTTATTTCGTACCTAGTAATAATATCGATTTCTTTCAGTTTCTCTGTGATTTATTTGATCATATAATATCACTAACAGTTTTATCAGTCGGAACCAGGTGGAACCGAATTATCCGGTTCCGACAGCTCCCAGAACTAGGTGTCAAAAATCTGGAACCGTGACCAGTTCTACATGCCCCAGTCGCGGTCCTGTTTGTTGCGATGAGATTTTATTTTTGTGGTGGCTGTGACGCCGCTACACTACTATGTACGTATGCGGTGTTAAGTCTGGCAAACTTCCATTAAAAAGGGGAATCCTTCTACCAGAAGGGTCTGGTGGACAAATGCCGGATAGATGTTTTTCGGGCGGTTGTTTATGTTGGAATCGCAAGAAGAATGTTGATACCTCGATGTAGAATTTAGGTGACGTCAGATCGTGCATTCGTATGTGGTGGCATAGATGGCCACTATACTACAGCTTTATGTTCTGGTTTCAATTGTCGCTGTGATCGATTTTCGGTTGGTAGTGCATTTAGCTAATACTACTCGTAAATTAATGATCAAAAGATCAATAAAGTTCCGGTATGAGAAATGTCGGGTGTTTTTTATAATTAATACTTAATTGAATACAGTGCTCTAACTGTTAAGGTACGGCCATATAAGCGACGTTGTTCATACTTATTTATTTAATTACGGAACTCTAACGACTTATTGACTCGTACATTTTTGGGGTACTGAAAATTTAAGCTTAAAATCTAGAGTGAATATTTCACTTACAGGTGTATGGGCCAGGATATATGGCAGATTTATTGCGATGTTCTTAATAAAATGTTGACAGACTTCTTAATAATGCTTGTACTCCATAGCTAAGTTAACAATTGTGTAGCTAAGAACATGAAGCACCTTACTGAAACCGAGGGTACACAAAATCATAAGACATTGCTTTTTGCACTATGTGAGCCTTCGGTTGTACCTACACACCGTGCTTTGGCAAAAAACAAAGGTCTCTAACGCCTTATTAAATTTACATGGTGCTATTTAGTGACCTTCGGAATACCATAAGTAGTAGAAACAATTAAAGTGGCACCGGCACGTTGTCTAAGCAGTGTTCACTGTTTAGACGCAACGGCACTTTAATTTGACATTCATTCAGACATTCTAAACGCAAAATCATTATCACAAGTGTGGCTCTAGCCTTATAAAGTGACTAAGGTTTTCCAGTGGAGTCGACCGCGCGAAAATTGAAAGTTAACTCAAAGAGAACTTACTTCCGGGGTAAAAGGTATTTTATGTTGCAATAGTCCTTATAGTCTACCCGTGCGCCTAGTTTTGTAGAAATCCGTTCAGAATTAGAGGTGTGATTATTGACTAGTAATCATTATTAATTATCTAAACAAACAGACTTACACGTCTATAATAGATAGTAGGGCAGGATAATTGGATTTCAACTTCAGTATAAAAGCTGAAATTCATAAATACACTTTTGATAAAGTTGCAGGAAGTCTACAAAAATGTCTTCTTCGCGTCGTAGTTTACGTGATTTTTTCCTTGATTATGAGCCACAAGAGTAAGTTTTAGAGTATTCGGTTAATTCAGTAACTTTACTTATTTTTTCGATTATTTTTTTTACTTTAAAAAGTACTGCAAACTTACCCGTATGACTTCTCGCCGTGCGTCACAAATCATAAAAACCGGCCAAGTGCTAGTCGCATTCGCATCTTAAGGGTTCCGTACGATATTCTGATAATATTTCATGTTTCTAGGTCAACAGAAATAATTGCCTTATTGGTTTTACAAGTATCAAAAAACGGAGAATTGCGATGCAATTTATTTGTCTTATTATTAGTTAGTGCTGATATCCATTTTTACTAAAAGCAAGAAAATAAACCGGACAGACTATTATATGTGAAAGCAGTGAAGCCAGAGGACAGACAGACGGACAGATAGGCGGACAGACAGACGGACAGACAGATAGACGGACAGACAGACGGACAGATAGACGAACAGACAGACAGACAGACGGACAGACACACGGACAGACAGACGGACAGCGGAGTCTTATTTATAGAATCTCGTTTTTACCCTTTGGGTACGGACTTACGCAGCCCTAAAAGACTAAAAACTACGTAGTCACGTTGTTATCATCATCTGTCTAGCCTTTTCCCAACTACATTAGGGTTGGCTCCCAGTCAAACCAGATTCAGCTGAATACCAGTATTTTACATGGAGCAGCTGCCTACCAGACCTTCACAATCACTTAACGGGATAACATGGTACTTCTTGGCAAGACCGGTGTCAGATTTTATGGCTTCTGACAATTCGTAACAACTGCCAAAGATCTTCAAATGACAACCGGAACCAACGGTTTGAGGAGTTTGAGGAGTCTCGATATGTTAAGATGGTCACCCATCCACAGACCAACCTCGGCAAATGTTGCTTAACCTTGAAGATAGACCCGTGCGGCTGATTTTATTTAGACACGAGCTGCTCTCACGTAGCCACGTTGTTATATTTTATTTTCATATCTAGCCTACCAATGGGTATCATGTTACCTAGGTACTGGGTCGAGGAGGTCAGATACGCAGTTGCTCGGTGAATGGAAACCAACACCAACGTATTTGAGAAAAAGCAAGATGATGAATTTGTTTATTTTTCAGAGGTTGCACGGCACCGACCGACTATGCACACCTGATAATGTTGCGACACTTGTTATCAGTGATAAGCAGCTGGCCGCTCAAGATTCTCGATCCGCTCGACACAGTAGCTAAACGAAGAAGGAAGATCTGGGTGGCTATACAAAGGGCCTTTCATATGACCGTATGCTTGACGAGTTTTACAGGAGGGGTCTTGTACGCTGTACTTCATACAAAAACGATGACTTTCTTTGAGCTTGGACATTTGTATATTTCGCTCCTTATGACTATTGTTATTTTCGTAAGTATCGTCTTTGCCATCATTCTATCTTATCATCCTGAAATGTTTAAAATGTAAAGATGTATTTGACTGGATTTTTTTTAGTTTTCTCTTAATCTGGAAAAAATACTTAATAAACAGAGACAATACTAATGACGTGTAACGTCACTCACTAGCATCGCCATTGTGAATTTGAGCCATCCACAGATAGAAGAATACATTCAAAAGCTTGTAACTCCTCTAATTAGGTATCAATTTTATTTCATCATCATCATATCAGCTGAAAGACGATCATTGCTGGCCATAGGCCTCCCCCAAGTATCACCTCAACAACCGGTCCTGTGCGTCTCGCATTCATCGGCTACCAACGACACTCACCAGGTCATCGGTCCATCTTGTAGTGATAGCTTTCGGATAAGTATTCCTTTATCTCGATTTTTGTTAATTGTCAAATACCCTTTTTAAGGAGCTCTTTGCTAAATAATAACAGCCGCACGGGTCGGACTTCGAGGTTAAGTTACGATTGCTAAGGTCAGTCTGTGGATGGTTGACTATCTGATACATACCGAGTATTGTGCCTCGGAAAGCTCGTTAAGCCGTTGGTTCCGGCTGTCATTTGAATTCCTTTGACAGCCGTCACGGGAAGTCATAAGCCAAAAAATGTGACACCAGTCTATCCAGAGGGTATCGTGTTACCCCGTTACTGGGTTGTGGAGGTCTTATAGACTGACGTACCATGTAAAATACTGGTATTTAATTGGATCACGTTAGACTGGAAGCAGACCCTAACTTAGTAATAAAAATGTAGGCAGATTGACTGATTCATTATTTTGTTTTGCAGTCTAGAATAGTAACACTGTGTTTTTCTGATGATTACGTTGTCGTTGCAAGAAATTTTTTGGAAAAAATCCACCTGTTCTTCTACAAAGGCCGTTCTGAATACTCTATGAAGGTAAGATAATATTTAAGTACATCACTATTTACAAACAAAAAAATTCCTCACATCTTTTAACCTCTATGATAATGTACCTACAAGCGGCATAAATAGAAATGCAGGGGTGAATAGGCACAAAACTTTGAAGGAAAATTTTCTGTTTATTGAAATAATTTAAATAAAATAAAGTTGCTGTCTTAGACAACCAATATTATGGAAAACCTTATCAAAGTTTTGTTTCTATTTACCCCTCCGTTCTTATTTACCTCGTTTGACGGTATACCCCATGCCTGTATTTTTGTTCCAGACGCACAAACAAGTTCATTTCATCTCCCACTTCTTCACCATAAACCTCGTCGTTCAAATGTTAACTGGTGTCTGTCTTTTCAATTTAACTCCTATGTATAACAATTATGCTGATGGAAACTATGCTAGCGGAGGCTTGAAGGGAAACGCCTCGTACAACCACGCTCTTTATTTCTCTTACTCAGTCAATGTTTCGACAGATTTAAAAGGGTATATTCTTGCTAATATATTTCATTGGTAAGTAATTTCATAATTATACTACTACAAAACGCCTTTACAAATTAACTGAAAGAGTTGTTTTCAGAATCTCGTGTTTGTGGAATCAGAGATGTCAGAGAGAAAGTAGTTCAAAAGGCCACCTCAGACATTAACCTACATGGTTCTCGTATGATTTGACCAGTACAATTTGTATGGACTTCAAAAGAGACTGTGACCTCTGAGTTTGTTTCGGTGTTTCTTCTCAGGGTAGTCAGCTAGGAAACACCGGCCTCATCTAGCTTAAAATGACCAAAAAATATTGACGTGTAAAAGTGTTATGTTTATCCTACTTACAAAATGCAGTACGTGTAACTAAGATGAGGACACGTATCATATTTTGATGAGATGTGTCCGGAATCAATCGCTCAGAACACAAATTGGAGTGCATAATATAAACCTATCAAAACCGTTATCGGATGATAATTTAATTCCTTTAATAAATATAGATAAGTTCGCTTTGTAGAACGAACCCAGAACCTGGCAGTAAAATGTTATTAAGTATTTTATCTACTACCATGCTTTAAATCCTCTATGAAAGTTACTGAAACAGTTAGCTTATTGCCAACATTAAAACACCTAGTGTCATAGTAACCATAATATAATAATAATAATAATATCTTGGGACAACTCACACACGGCCATCTGATCCCAAGCTAAGCAGAGCTTGTGTTATGGTAACCAGACAACTGATATACATACTTATATAATTTATAAATACATACATATTATAGATAAATTACACCCAGACACAGAACAAACAATAATGCTCATCACACAAAGTTTGTCCTGGGTGGGAATCGAACCCACGACCCGGAGGTCGTGGGTTCGATTCCCACCCAAAGCCGGAGCTTTGCAGTCAGGGTCACTAACCACTAGACCAACAGGCCAGTCATAATAATAATAATATTCAAACGAGTGTTATAATGTTGTACTAAATTTCATAACGCAACTCTTTCGCTTTTTTGAAATGGGATCGAAAAGCAAAGGAATCACCAAACAGCTACTCAATTCGTGGTATATTTATGAATTTCAAAAATATAATTATTGTCATGCACGCGCGTTTCACTACAGAGCGTCGTATTTAAAAAAAAAACTTGTTATTCGAATTCGAGTCGCGTCCCGCCATTTTTTTTGTCCGATATTAGTATTGAAAAAAAAAAACTGAGTGATACTATGATAACATACCACCAGATATTTCTAATGCAGCAATGGACTTTTCTAACCAATTATAACCAGAAATGTCGGGAAAATAATATGAATTATTGCTAAATGGTCATTAACCAGAAAGAAAACAGGCGAGAGCGTTTCTATGGAGAAAAGATCACCCGCAGTTCTTCTTAAGACTTCTTCTTATATAACAGTTGCATAAATAACTATTAAATCAATGTAAACCTTTTGTATTCCTATAGAGTGTAAAAATTTAAAAAAAACTCATATATTTTAAGCAATCGTAAATTATGTACCTATATGTTATCTAAGACAGTTCAATCGTTTAGGCAGAATTTGTCGAGCTTCATTTGCTAAGCGTTTTTTTAGTGGTCATAGTGGTATAATTGATTCTGGCTTTTAGGTGTTGTAGTGGTTGAGAAATGGGTGGTTGTCGTCTCCCATAAAATGTTTTGATAATTACAATTGTCGTTTGTTTACTTGCAGGATTATCTCATACTTGACCGCAACTTGGTTTTGCATGCACGATTGCTTTTTGTCTCTAATGGTGTTTCACATATGGGGACATTTCAAGATTTTAATTTACAATCTCGAACACTTCCCAAGGCCCAAGAATAAGACAAGTTTCATGATAGAAAATAGTAACGTGACTTTAACTTACGAAATGTATTCTCAGAGCGAGCAAAAAGACGTTAGCGATCAGTTAAATGAACTGATTGATTACCATCGCGTTATTACCAAGTATGTTTAACATTATTGTATTTTAATTAAATTTACCAACATAAATAGGTGACATAATATCCTACCGATTACTATCAATTACAACGACAACAGCTGGCAATATTAGATGCAGAATCAGTGACCACAGCAGAAAATGATGAGATGAATTTTTTAATAGATTTTGTTTCAAACCAGTAAACATTTAGATATCCAACACACACCCGTGTGTTAAATCAAATAGTGTTTAAATTATTATTATCACATGGCACAAGTAATGTAGTAACTGTAGAACTTACTCTAACCTTCAAAATAACCCGAATGTTCTCTTTCTTTAGATTTACAGACAACATGTCAGGAGTATTTGGACCAATGTTACTTGCTTATTACGGATTCCATCAAGCATGCGGGTGCCTACTGCTTCTAGAGTGCTCTCAAATGGTCAGTGACAAAAAGTTTACCTGACTGCAAAGAAGTCAACGCCCTCTGTGGTACCCCCCATTAGGAGGGTACTGTTTTTTTAGGAACTTGTTATACAAAGCGGACAGGGTGCTGACAAGACGAAATGTATGTCGTCAAAGGAACGAAATATACTTAGCGTCGCGGGGGCGCGGCCAGACGCCATACATTTTGGTGGACGAGCGCCGCCGCACGCTCGGAATGCTATTGTACTATACAAATACCCTTTAAAAATTTTACCTTTCCAGGTTTTTAAGCAAATTTTGATTTCAAATGGGCGTAAAAATTATACGGTGATTTTGCCTACATTCTATTGCCGCCAAATGTGCATTCATCATTTGCCTTGTAGGCGACATTAATACCGCCACAAAAAATCAACGTAGCAGAATCAACAAATGAGACTGGCAGCGCCATCTATCTCGACAGCTGCAAACTAGCTTGACAAAATCCTAAATCGCGATATCAAAGTTTACCGTGCGATTAGAACATATGCAAAGCCCGAATATCAACTGTCGGGCAGTTGCCCACTAGACACAAACAACCGTCTGCTCGGTGGATCCTCCCTTTTCAATGGAGGTATGCGGGACTTTGGACTCCAAAGTCTAGCCTTTTCCTTACTTTATTGGGGTCGCCTTCCAGACAAGCCGGATTCAGCTGAATTATCAGTATGCCAAAATGTACATTGGTAACGTCGATTAGATCTACTTTATTTGAAACCTTTGTAAAACAACGGTGCTTAATGTTTTGATTATTCAGCCTGTGCTGTCTCATCGCTGGGCAAAGGCCTCCATCAAAGTATTCTTTTCCCGGGCCTTTGAACCAGTCCCTGCGGTTAACTTCTAGGTCGTCTAGCCACCCCACTAAGAAGACATAGACCGGCCTCGACGGCGCCGCCCATCTTCAGGCACAGACTTCATAGCGACTGTTGACATTGTATAGAGTTAATACATTATTTGGTTTTTATTTCAGACGGCGGCTGCTCTGAGCCGCTACCTGCCGCTCACAATCATCATGTTTCAACAACTTATACAGCTGTCAATCATCTTCGAACTTGTTGGCAGTATTGTAAGAGTTTATTCAATAAGTTATTTTATTGCTATGTATTGAGATTTAGGGTTTGTAGAGAAAGCCCATCTAGAAATATAAAGACTTGAGGTCTCATAACTTTTAAAACTTTAAAAAAATACAACCAACTTCGAAGTCGGTATTTCTGGTGCGGTTTCTTCATTTTTTGACACCGACTTCCAAATTTTTTTAATTACTTTTAAGTGGTTTTCTTTGGCAGTCGGTTGTATTTGTAAAAAGTTGTTATTTTTAACTTTTAAGTCCTACCCCAACAAAAATTCCAATCAATCCATATCAATGTAATCGCCTATAATCAAAGTTCTTTAACCAATTTAACGAAATTTATATTCAACCATTTCGAAAATCTTCTTTCTTTCATTTCGAACAAAAAAAAATAATTTTCAAATCCGTCCATATGTTTATTTACTTATATTTATTACTCTCTGCACTTGCATTTAGTACTGTAGCACCACAGGGCTGATCCTGTGAGCCACTTATAAACTACTGGAATGACAGCTCTATTGTCGTTCACTCCGCCTAGGTGAACACCGAGATGTCGACAGAATCGACCGGCTGTATATCACATACTAACTCATACCATTTTAGAACATCTACACACACACACACACCATCACACCACACATACGACTTTCATGGACGTAATCTTGTAAGTTGGAATTTTATTTAATTTCGTTATTTTTGCTTGTATGTTCTTATTTAAACCCAACTCTAAACTACTATGTGCACTTATTGTCATCAACCACGAGGCTACTAGATCCCACGACACAGGGTATCCTAGTGTGGAGTCTAGGGTTACTCAATTGCACACAAGTTCTTTTCTTTTTTTTCTCAATTAAATCTTGGAGCTTTTAGACTTATAATGTGCTTTCTATGTCTATAAACTTGTTCGTAATAAATTCTTTATATCTTTATCTACACTCACAACGTAATGTTCCAAATATGAGTTCAAAAACGAATGCATAAATACATACTTTTGTTTCGTGGATAGGTAAAATTTAAAAAAAAAACCATTACAGTTCAACATTTTCCTTCGATTTTTAAACAACTGCATCATAAAATAACTTTTTAATTTTTATAGCACACTTTTTCTTTTTAATTTTTGGCGCAGGCTTTTATCTTTGTCTATGTTTGAGCGCGCTGCGCAGTCATTCGAATACGCAATGAGAATATCCGCCATATTGGAATTAACTATTTTTCCACTTATTTTATTTCAACTGTATGAGTGAAGATAAAATAGTGTATGCAACGGCATATAATTAGGTATTAAAACACTCGTGTGATGCTATTATCACACTCGGCTACGCCTCGTGTGATAAACCCACACTCGTGTTTTAATAACCCTTTTTATATGGTCGTTGCATAAACTACTATTATATCTTTACTTGAATTAAAAGACAGTGTGAGAATTCATTCCATACTTATTTTGGCTTGAAGCTTCAAATTACATCCCTCAATATCAAACAAAACGTTCTAATCATATTTCATAATTTAAATAATAACTTATTCTTATCGGACACTTCCAAAGTAGGAGTGATTAGCTTGTCTGCCAGAGGATGCAGCTAAAGAGGCTATACTGTAGCCGCTTTGGCTGCAACCTCTGGCAACACATCCAGAATCATATGCCCATATTCCGAAATGTAAACTCCAACTCAACTCGAACTCCTAGAACTCTCAACTCGAACACTTTGTTGTGGTTTGCAGAGCGACAGATTAAAGGGAGCTGTCTATGGCCTACCATGGGAGTCCATGGACACGAAGAACAGACGTACGGTGGCCTTCTTCCTCATGAATGTACAGGAACCTGTGCATGTTAAGGCATTAGGTCTTGCTGACGTGGGTGTGAGATCTATGACTACGGTAATATTTTTATTACGTATGATCTTTTCTTATCTACAGAGTGTTTTAGAAGTACGCGGACATAATGTATTTAATGGTGATGTTCTGTATCTGTGACAATTTGCGCTGCGCAGTACCCAACCCCTTTTTTATGGATGGGAAATAATCAAATGACTCCTGCCGCTCTGGGTGGAGCGGAAGGGAGTGTCAGACTCTTACTGAGTAAAACCCATCCGTGCTCCTCGTGCCCTTTGCTTTCCAGGGCCGCGGTAACTCTTTCGAACAAAATCCGCAACCCTGGCAGGAGTACCCAACCCCTTACCGGGCAGAATACATGCTTTGCAATAGTTATAATACGAATTACAAAATATTATCTCGCATGTATTTAAAATACGTAGTGCAAAATACTTCTAAGTCCTGTATTTGAAATATAAAACACAAAAATTTTTAGTATTTAAATATTTTTATTTAAATACTAATTACAAAATACGATAATAAGTCAGGTTTAAGGTTAGGTTAGCCTTTTTGCTTACGAAAGCTGTTTTCTGCAGAACGCACCCATTTCAATTATCTACGTATTTTAAATAAAAGTAATTCAAATACTGCCCAGCTCTGCCCCTACTGTCATATGATTCTGCTACTAGTAACGACTCGCGGAGTATTCCGACCACATACATTTGATTCTTCCTGTACCAGATCATTTTGATAATTCATTTTAATTTTTTCTTTACAGATTTTGAAAACTTCGATATCTTACTTCACCTTTCTATACAGCATGTGAATGCTCCAAGTTATTTTTTTACAATTTAAATCACATCTTTTGTCTTTTGAAATCACAATGTTTACGATTCCTGCATCCGATAATAAGTTATTAAGTTATTATAGTTTTGATTAAAATTTCACATTACCGCAGATACATGGAGTTTTATTTCCTCTAACCTTGAACAAGATTATTTACTAAAAGCGTATTTAGGATGAGAATAACTTATTTTTTATATGTCCTCCAAGGTCCCGCCTATCACCGCTCCTTAGTGATTGAGCTAGGAGGAAACATTCTGGTTACAGAAGTGATTGTTCAACTTTAGAATTTGTCTAATGAAGAATCTAAAAGTAATCAAAGTATGACACAAGAATTTTTTGTTTATAGGCTAACAAAAAAAAAACTTTCCTCTGCTGGGCAAAGGCCTCTCCCATATTTTTCCAGCTAACTTTATCGGGTGCCTTCTCCGTCCAATCCGACAGGAATCAGTCTAAATCGTCACGCCAGCGTTTTTTGGGCCTGCTTCGGCTGAGATGTCCGTCTTCAGGCGCCAAATTCCATTTTAGCCTCGCCAATTTGTTACCTACATCGGCGATGCTTGTCTTGGATCGTATAAATGTGTTACGGATTCGGTCGGTCCGTTTGTACTGCAAAATGCTACGCTCAATCGCTCTTTGGCATTAAAAAATATGAGTAAATAAATTATTTGCCACCAGTCAGCTAATATAATCCAATGAGGAAAACAACGGAAAAAGAATGGAATGAAACCCAGCTGGATCGCTGAAATCCACAGTACTGTGACTCGAAGTCACTAATCATCTAGGACCAATGTTTCATATGGTTCTTTTAGGACGATGAACTGTTTTAACAGACTGTTCTTTTGCTGTGCCCGACAGGGTCCATAATGATCACATTTTTTTTTTTAACTTACCGCCTGCTGCAAATAAAGTATTGAGTATTGAGTATTGACTTCAAAAAGGAGGTTATTCCCCAATTACTCGGAGATAGCTG
Source organism: Melanchra persicariae (assembly GCA_947386135.1). Lineage (NCBI taxonomy): Eukaryota > Metazoa > Arthropoda > Insecta > Lepidoptera > Noctuidae > Melanchra > Melanchra persicariae. The sequence goes on along the minus strand of OX376652.1, from coordinate 7,131,342 downwards.
GACCAATTTGGACTTTTTTGTAAGATTATACTTCCCAGGTGGTCCCATGATCATCAAGTCAGGATCTGATGATGAGATCCTGGAGAAAAAGAGAGAACTCTTCAAATTTTATAGGCACACTTGAAGTGATTTGGGACTGGCAACTGGGATTGCTGAAATCTCATGTCTCTCTATTGTTTATACCAGTTCATAACATAACATCACGCCGGTACGCTGTGAAGGGACACATGTGAACCACTAAAAAGTGAAAAAAAAACTTTTTCACAAAAAAATACAACCGACTTCGAAACAAAAAATAGGTACCGGTACTTACTACAAAGTATAAAATAACAATAATTTCGGAAGTCGGTGTCAAAAAGCGAAGAAACAACCAAAACATCGTCTTCCTATATTATTCTTATTTTAAATTTTGTACCTATATTTTGTTTCTAAAGCGTTTGTATTTTTTTGTAAAAAAGTTTTTTATTGGTTACAGTTGGTGGCATTTACTTTAGTTCAATCACAGATTTGATGTCACCAACTGCACCAGACTGCTTGAAAAGTAATTTCTTCGGAAATTTGTAGTCGTTGTTTTTTTTGTGGTCGATTTAAAAAAAAGACAAATTTTATGTATTTTGCAATTTTTTACTATATCAGCTACCCAACATCACCCATAAATATGACAACGCACTTCTGGAACTCGCTGTTTACTTACTGCTTTTTAAAAATAACAATTTTGTACTTGATCACATTACGCTGTGTCCTTGTGACAAATTCGCCATAATAGTAAATATTTGTGTATTCACTAATAACATATTACTTTTATATAAGTAATACTTATGTTGTTAGTGAATAAGTCGTTGGAGTGCCTTATATATAAATAAATAAATTACATGTTAGTTCAAAATAGAGGTAATAAAAAAACAAATATAAACATGCAAAAGTTTATTCTCATAACATAGAGAATCTTAAATCACCTTGACTTACTTAAAAACTATTTTTATCCACATTTAAAAAATAAATACAATTTAATTTTCATGCTTAATTTGTTAAAATTACATAATTACATTTAAAAAAATGTTATATAATTACCCTAGGTTAAACAAAAAAAATCTATAAACATTTGTATAAAAAGAATAAAATATTGCAGCTAATTTATGGCATATTATTAAATCTGTAGGTACCTAAACTTATTTGTCCTGAATTATTCTTTCAGGTAGAGTGACTTATGCACTATTTCTTCACACTTATTTCCATTGGGAGTAAGTAGTATTTAACTCGTACCAGCGCGGCACCCCTTTCGCAAATAATAACTTTTTATTTAATGTTATTAATTCTAGCTAAAATTCTGTAGTTTCTAGGATAGGAATTATAGAAATAAAAAATACAACCGAATGGAGAACCTCCTCCTTGTTTTGGAGTAGGTTAAAAACTTACACCTTGCGACACTATTTAATTGATAGGTACATTGCACTCGTAAACGAAAAACAGACCCAGAACTGTTTTTCTTCATTTCACAAATTATTTCTTTTTTTTTATTATTCTTTTTATTAATTTTCCAATGAAAATTGTAGCAATATTTTGCAATGATTTCTTATCAAGGGTATACAAGGGTATTATTTCCTTAAAGTCAAGTTACCTGAATTGTCGCTTAAACCTATAATGTATGCAAGTTACATCCAAACTGAGTTTTATCCAGGTCTCTCAAGATAATATTTACGTGTCAGACTTGCTGGTTACGCAATAAACACCTTACTTATTTTCATTGTAAAAGTTTTACTATTCCTAACGTGTAACCGCATTGAACGCAGTAAAAGTAAGAATTTATAAGCCCTAAATTACTCTCAAAGGATTAAATCGTGAAGATATACTTACGAGTACATTCTACTAATAAAAGTTGACCTATTATCTCGATATATACAAAATAAATGAAGTTAGAAAATTGTCAACCGTTTAGATTTTAGAAAATAATATATTTTTCTAGATATAAGCTAAGGTTAAAAATAAAAAGAAATGCCCGTTGGATGATCGAGCAAGCTCTAATCGATAAACGTTTATTAAAATGTTAAGAATTACTTCAGTTTGCTCGTCTTCCATAATACGTAAATGCCCTATAACATGCTATTATTTTATATAAAAAATAAGCAGCTTACTAATTGCATTCAATGTATTACAACTATTAAAATAATCTCCAACTACAACGCTAGATGGCGTTGAAGTAAATATCAGAGAGTAATTTTCTTACTTTCTTCATTATTGTGATTTTATTAATAAACTTAAATTTGAAAAGCAATATCAGTGAATAATAATTTTGCTTTTTGACGCTGTGTTTGTATTTCATAATAATTAAGTATCAACAGTTCCACAACATTAAGACAGCGCCGGTGCACCTACAGTCTAAGATTCAATTGACAAAGATAGACGCTGATCAAATCAAAATGTATGTAGAAGTAATAAAATACCTAGTGAGCATTCTACTTTTAATACTTAAAAATAAAACAGAGTTTATTCTAATTAATTCTTGCTTTCTAAATTCTCGTTATACAGGTATCAATAATTTTGTCCTCATTTGTAACGCTCTTAAAAATAATTCATCTCCTATTTTTGTCCATACTTTTGTATAGGGATTATAGATAAAAGGGACTATTCCCTTTAGCAGCAAATTTCACACCTCACGAGGCCCACTTCGTCACAGTTCATGCACTTGAGAGCTACAAACTCTGCCGTGAAGTGGTTCCTGTGAAGGCTCTTCTTGGACCCGTTGCAGATCCTGCAAGGAAGGAGACGGAACCCACCGCACATTTGGCAGGTGTTGCACGCGTCTGGGCTCTGAAATTGAGAAAATTTAGGAGTTAATAATATTAGGTACAACTTGATGATGATTCCTGGAAGATCCAAGTCAACTGCTTATTCTTTTCCCAGGCAGTAACGAGGCTAAGCAGATTACATAACTATACACCCCGTATAGTTATGTAAGCTGCTTAGCCTCGTTCTTAACTGTATTGGGGTTGGTTTGCAGTCTTAACTGGATGCAATTGCATATCATTATTTTACAAGCGATCGTCTGTCATGACCCCTCGATGAGACTGATCTTTCAGTATCGGATATTTAATCATTTAGAGGACAGTTGTAATACCCTTACTCATACTAAACCAATTTATATCAATCCTATCAATTTTTATCGATATCCCTTACTCAAAAGGAAAGACCCGATGAGAATACTTTTATACACTCCTTTACAAATATTTTGAATCGGAATCCAAACCTGACATCGCAATATTAAGAATCAAAATCATATTTCCTTTCAATAAAATCCTCATTTTACATCAGTTACATGAACGACAAATACATACGATTTAACCCTTTCATTCCGTCTCCAACTGTTTGCTTAGACGAAGTTATTTCTGAGCATACAAATCATTTCGGGTGCTTTTCCATGAAAGATGTGCGAGGTAGCTAGGTGGTGAAAGGACGTGCAAGTATAGCGGCGTTGTGAATTGTGTTCCTATTTGTTTTCAGCAAAGCTGTGTGAGGAGTTCGCGGGGTGCGAGGACGCGTAGCGTAGCTGTGAACTTGAGAGTGATGCAAGGATACCTACCTAGCAGATTCTTTGCTTAACTCAACTTTATCCCTCGCACACATTCCTCGCTCGCGTCGCTCCCACATGTCTCTTGCAGATGATTTCCGCTCGTATTCCTGGCACACATCTCTCTATTTGGAAGGTTCTATGTGCCTAGCACTGCTAACGTTTCTCCAACAAAGCTGCGTTTAGGCTAGGAAAATGAAGTGATATCATTGGTGGTTTTGTTCCTCGGGCACCACCTTGTAACATCTCAAGTAAAAGAGCTCATTTCTTCTTGTAGGTATACAGTAATTTTAACCTCAGAAAGAGTTAACTTCGATGGTTTATTTCTCGTCTAGACGGGTTTCTAACCCCTGCCGGTATTTAAATCTAATTTACTTTTGTAGTTGATGAAATTAGAGTGAAATTCTAAGGAATATCTATACAGCTAATGACTGATACTATTCATAACTTGATTAGTGGCAGGATTCATTCCCAATGTGTCTGATTCTGTTACGAAAATTGAATCTGAAAGATCTCTTTTCTTACAAAGAAGGAACGTGGATTGATTACCTAACCATCGTTTGCCGATTTCATTGAGACGATTTTGGACTGTTATTTTCAGTTTAGGTTTTTCATGTATTTTTTTGTATATATTTTTCATTATACTTTCAGAGTGCTTCGTACTGTAATAGTATATATGGTAAGATAGACGCAGCGTTGGATGAGTTTCCATAAAGTGGTTCGATTTTCAGGACCGTGGATGTTTGAAGAGGTACTGAATGCGAGAAGCACATGTTTGGTCTGTGTGACGCTTGACATAGGTCTGTGTCCAACTGAGGACTTCTTAATTAATGCTAAAGAGGAAGACCACGTCCGGCACATGCCAAGCGACTCTCATCTGTAGGACTGGCTATAGTGCTTTTGAATTGTGGCGTTATGCTTTGTCTTGGTTGCTAATAGAGTGTATTTTCCATTGTAGTGTTAAGTACTACTTCACCTCATTTGGGTTTCTGTCGACATCTCACGGTGTTCACTTAGGTGGAGTGAACGACAAGTGAGCTGTCATTCCATCTTGTTTGTATGCTTTGACAGCTCACTTTTTGTTCACTTCGTCTAAGTTTTCACTTCGACATGTTTACAGAATCGCACTGCTGACTGCTGATCTCTGATTAATTGAGTCTCGTCGAGAATAAGTTACTGAAGATATTATTTGCTGTGTATTGGACTAGTAGATAATTAACATAAAAACTTCTACTTGTAAATTTTTAAATATGGAACTTTATTGTTTAATTAATTTATTAGCTGGATAAAGATGCTTGCTGGCTTGGTCAAATATCTAATTTTTAAATTAGTAAGTAATAAACAACATAATATCAAAGTTATTCATTCCATTTTATAGCACATAATTTGGTATCGGATGTCATTTCTAAAATACTGTGTTATATTTTGTACCGAGGGCCTAGCACGAATGTTATGACGTAAAGTTACGAAACAGTATCGTTAATGTGAGTGAATTTTACTTTTGTAATAATCGTTTCACGATAACATTTATTTGAATTGGATAAGTAGGTACTATATTTATATTTTTGCATGATACAAATTGTGTACCTATGTCGCATAAAATTAAACCAAAATACTATGGGGTTACAGTTTTTTATATTAACAATTCACCTACGTTAACGATACCATAACGTTACTACACGTCAAAACATTCGTACTAGGCGTTAGTTAGTGCTCAAGCCGTCGCAAAGACAAAAAATAAAACAGAAGTGCAAGGAAAGAAATAAAGAAAGACGACACTTCGTTTTAATTCTGATGAATGAGTGTTGGGCACACTCATTTGAAAGTAGTTATAATCTAAAATGATATATTTAAAAAGAAAATATTGCATATTCGACCATATTGCATAACTAACGGCCGCTTTCTATAATATATCTCAATCCCAATCTTGATCCCGATCCTTGTCTGTAACCAATCAAAGGTGAGGATTGTGTGGTGAAGGACACAAACTCGGCCGTTGATTGGTTACAGACAAGGATCGGGATCAAGATTGGGATTGAGATACATTATAGAAAGCGGCCGTTAGACTTCCTTATCTACAGTTCATTATCTGCCTAGCCTTTTCCCAACTATGTTGGGGTCGGCTCCCAGTCAAACCGAATTCAACTGAATACCAGTATTTTACGTGGTAGCTGCCTACCAAACCCCCACAACCCATTAACTGGGTAACATAGTACTCCTTGGCAAGACTGGAGTCAGATTTTCTGGCTTCTGACGACAACCCCTAACGTCTGTTTAAGATCTACAAATAACAACTGGAACCAATGGCCACGGAGGAGTCTCGATATGGTAAGATGGTCACCCATCCACAGACCAACCTCGGCAAGCGTAGCTTAACCTTGAAGATCGATCCTTGCGGCTATTGTTATTTAGCAAGCAGCTCCTAGTTAGCAGCTGTATGGATGGAAAAAAATTGCTACAAACTTTTCATCAGATCTTGGATTACGGGATTGGATTGACCAATCCCGTGTTTAACAGATTGACGTTTAACACGAATGGACCAATCCCTTAACAAGTATTATTATTGGCAACGACCATGTTTTCATTGAGTATTGAAAGACGAAAGGTCATGACAACAATGTATCTCGATCGGAGAGATCCTCAAAGGTCGTTTAGAGACATTTCAACAGCTTCGATCTTCGTATCCGGCCGTCAATTTGAACCTGTTTCCTTCATTGAGCGACCTTCAATTCACCTTTATCGAATTTAACGCCTCACGCAATGGTATATTACGTTTACGGGTGTAAAAACAAATATTATTATAGTCGATATATTTCGAAACTTTTTTGCGGTATGTGAATGTTCTTGCATAAGTACGGTGTCCGTTTTGTAGCTTTTTTTTGGTGGAAATTTTATGTTTTTGTCAGGCTTGTCGGTAAGTTAATTGGTCAGAAGATAAGAATGATTGATTAATCGTTTTGGCAGTATTTTTAATTTTATTTTAGTGTTGTCAACTTCGATTTGGCTGTCAGCAATTTTTATATTGATGTCATCAGCTGTAGGTCTCTCAATCATGCATTCAATATCTTCTTTTCTTTGATTCATTTTTGTTATGAATTAAATTATTATTATTTACATCAATTTTACAGAATGTTACTATCTACTAAAACGCTAATTGATTATTTTTCTTCTCATTTAATAATTATGGTATTCTGGCATCCCACAACACGCTCACCTTGTCAGACACCTAAAAAATATTAAAAGTCATGTGCCAACTTTCTTCGTCTCGTTTCGTCCTTATATCTACAACTTGGGGTTATTAAAATTAAGAGTAAATAGGTTGTTTCTATTATAAGGCAAGCGTGCCTCGACCACATAATTGCTTGCCAGGCAAGAGTTAATCAGTAAATAAAAATTGTCAAATTAAGCCTTTTTTTAAGGATGGGAAATCATCAAATGACCGCGGAGTGGAAGGGAGTGTCAGATTCTTATTGACTAACACCCACCCGTATTCCTCCGAATGCCCTTTGCGTTCCAGGGCCGCGGTGACTCTTTCGAACAAATTCCGAAACCAGTCAAATTAAACCTGGCTCATGTTCGCCAACAAGTTTACTAGGTCATACAATGTTACCAACCTACTCGTTTTTGTCACTTCCTATTACACAACGTGTATGTAACACGCAATATTGTCACAAGTAATGATGCTAAATACAATAACTGACGGCAAAAAAGGAATCGATTTCACTTGTTAGTGCAATTTATTTTGCTCACCACTATAATTGTCTGTTTTTAGCATAGTAATTGCTATTATATCATAAAATCTTTTTAAGGCGCGATTTTAATGAATTAAAAAGTACTCAATGTCAACTCTCAGGTTGTTATCTTGTTTGGTTGAGGAGTTCTTATGGCCACCTTCCAGATGTGGGAGGTGAAGCGATACTTCAGGCCTGGACAGCTTTTAACCCTTTACAAAGCACAAGTCCGATCCTGCATGGAGTATTGTAGCCACCTTTGGGATGGCTCAGCTAAGTATCAGCTTGCCGCGCTTGACTCGGTGGAACGCAGAGCTAAGAGGCTCATCGGTGACGCAAAACTGGTGGATGCCAAGCTACATAGCTTGGCTCATCGCCGTAAGGTTGCCTGCTTATCGGTCTTCTACAGATTGTACTTCGGTGAGTGTGCCCAAGAACTCCACGACCTCATCCCGCCGGCCCCCTTCTACCTTGTAGCTATTCCACCAATTCGCACTAAGCGTTTCCAAACGTCTTTTATAATGCGCACAGCAAAGGAGTGGAACTCTCTGCCTGCGTCTGTGTTTCCAAAAGCTTACAGCCCTAATCTCTTCAAAGTTAGAGTGAACAGGCTCCTTCTGGGTAAGCTCGCTCCATCGTAGACTTTGTCTCTGTCATATCTGACATTGACTAGAGTCAAGAGCAAACCCATCACCAATAAAAAAAAAATGTATCATCAGACCAGCTCTACAGGATGTTCTAGGAATGCGTGGTCATAATTATGACCACATTTTTTTTATTTTTTTACTTTATAGCAGCTACAGAATCCCACCCTTATATAATGTAAAGCTATAAAGTAAAGAAATAATGTCAAAAAAAAAAAAAATATTGTCTATTTGTATAAGAATGTGTATGTGTGTAAATGGAGGTTGGTCAATGAACGCCAAGTTATTATTATTACCTAAGCAAGGCAAAATGAAAGACAAGAGATAATTATTAAAGGTGAGTACATTGATCGGTCGCTGTGGCGACGCATGGAGGAGGCTTATGTCCAGCAGTAGCCGTCTAGCAACTAAAGTGATAAAGGATGTTGATGAAGGCAAGTAACAATGATGATACTTGGATCTTGGAACTGAGACATACGTCCTAGGATTAGGAATTCATGAATATCGTTGTACAACACTGATTAATGGTATCGTTCTTGATTTGTAATATTAACATGCTCCATAGAACGGCACAGACATGGAGCAATGTACCGTGCATTGTGAATACGGTGTCATAATGTATGAAAATTGCTGCTATACATGTTGCAGTGCGAAGCGTTGTATGATGTGTGTTCTAGCTTTATTTGTGTTCACTAAAATCACTTGCATAGGCTTTGGGTTTAAAGTAAAATAATCAATTATTCAGTAAGTAACGCTCCAACTTACCGCTCGAGCACTGCCGGCACACCGGTGTGCCGGGATTTTATTGTTTATTATTACTATTACGTAAGATTTATTTTTTAATTTGGAATTTTCACATGTCAGTGCTCAAGCGGTATGTGTATGTTGGCGTGCAACCGTTACTCGCGACAGAGTGACAGCGCCACCACTCAGCTGGGCGGAACATTTATTATTTAGTTATTCCTATGGTATGTAAAAAATGACGTTCTTTCAATAATAAAAATTGACATCATCTGCCTAGCAAAAGGCTAGGCAGATGATATCAATTTTTATTATATTAACCCAACTATATTGGGATCAGCTCCCAGTCAAACCGGATTCAGTTGAATACCAGTATTTTAACTGGAGCGGCGGCCTACCAGACCTCCACAACACATTAACTGGGTAACACGGTACTTCTTGTCAAGACTGTAGTCAGATTTTCTGGCTTTGAAAATCCGTAACGAGTGTCAAAGATCTTCAAATGACTGCCGGGACCATCGGCCTAACGTGCTTCACGAGCCACGGAGGAGCCTCCGTATGTTAAGATGGTCACCCATTCACAGACCAACCTCGGCAAGCGTTGCTTAACCTTGACCATCGATCCGTGCGGCTGTTTTTGGACCTTTTGAAAATCGTTATAAAACAGAATAGAATGCCACTTTGTATAAGCCTTACAAGCTTTTATGAATTTTTGGCATTATCATTTTCCAAATCCGAGACAGTCAATTGAAAGTCTCAATTACAAACCCCTACCCCTACCAAACCTGATCCACAGAAATTAGATACCTAAACCGTACACAAGCTTCCAACTTGAACCCAGCAACGTGCACAGAATCGATAGCTACATGATTATGTAATGAAAGAAGGCCAGCTTCATACAACGCGCGAAAAAAATCATCGCACGCACAAATAGACGCGTACGTACGGCAATCTTAAACAAACGACAGTCGCGAGTGCGCTTGCACTCGATGCACGTGAAGCGTGTCTATGTGTGCGTGCGTATTCGAATGTCCGGCGGTCTGAAACAAACGACAGTCGCGAGTGCGCTTGCACTCGATGCACGTGAAGCGTGTCTATGTGTGCGTGCGTATTCGAATGTGCGGTGGTCTGAAACAAACGACAGTCGCGAGTGCGCTTGCACTCGATGCACGTGAAGCGTGTCTATGTGTGCCTGCGTATTCGAATGTGCGGCGATCTGAAACAAGCGACATTCGCGAGTGCGCTTGCACTCGATGCACGTGAAGCGTGTCTATGTGTGCGTGCGTATTCGAATGTGCGGCGATCTGAAACAAGCGACAGTCGCGAGTGCGCTTGCACTCGATGCACGTGAAGCGTGTCTATGTGTGCGTGCGTATTCGAATGTGCGGCGATCTGAAACAAACGACAGTCGCGAGTGCGCTTGCACTCGATGCACGTGAAGCGTGTCTATGTGTGCGTGCGTATTCGAATGTGCGGCGATCTGAAACAAGCGACATTCGCGAGTGCGCTTGCACTCGATGCACGTGAAGCGTGTCTATGTGTGCGTGCGTATTCGAATGTGCGGCGATCTGAAACAAGCGACAGTCGCGAGTGCGCTTGCACTCGATGCACGTGAAGCGTGTCTATGTGTGCGTGCGTATTCGAATGTGCGGCGATCTGAAACAAGCGACAGTCGCGAGTGCGCTTGCACTCGATGCACGTGACGCGTGTCTATGTGTGCGTGCGTATTCGAATGTGCGGCGATCTGAAACAAACGACAGTCGCGAGTACGCTTGCACTCGATGCACGTGACGCGTGTCTATGTGTGCGTGCGTATTCGAATGTGCGGCGATCTGAAACAAGCGACATTCGCGAGTGCGCTTGCACTCGATGCACGTGAAGCGTGTCTATTTGTGCGTGCGTTTACGACCGTTTATACAAGCTGTAGCGGTATTAATACCGCCACAAAAATCAACGTAGCAGAATCTGCATCGCAGCAATGAGACTCGCAGCGCCATCCTCCCAAACTTCTCAGATGAGCTCGTGTCTAGCAGCCGAAGGGGTCGACCGTCGAGGTGAAACAAAACTTGCCGAGGTCGTTCCATAGATGGGTGAGCATCCATAACATATCAAAAACTCCGTTGTGCCTCAGAAAGCACGTTCAGCCGTTGGTATCGGCGGCACCAGAAAATCAGACACTGGTCTTGCCTAGGAGTATCGTATTACTCAGTTATTGGGTTTTGGAGCCAGCTTTCTGAAACCTATCTATTCTGTGGCAACCTTATGCGGTGAATTACGTATAGAGTAAACTTTGTCTTACGGTCTCATGTGTGCTCAACCTTGTGTAAACACGTTACAGCTGCTATGTGACTACACTGATGGATTGGCTGAACGAAGGAGTATCCTTTATGTATCATCATGATGATAAATGTATGACGGCGCGCAGCTAAATTAAAAGTAAATCCAAGATTTAAGATGAGAGACTGATTGTGTTATTTAATTGAATAGTAATTATTGTTAAATTTAAAATTAAAATGGTGATTTATTTCAATTGGTCGAATATAAATGGCGATTTATAAAATATGAGCGGGTAACCCCGAATAGGGTAGCAAGTTTGCGTCTACGCCGTGACAGCTGGCATTCTTTTGACAGACAGCGTACGAAGTGCACGCGTGCTAACCTATTGGCTCGTAATCTAGTTTCATCTTGTGTTTGCCCGTATATTTTGTTTACAAGTGTAATCGAATTAAACGAGGGACTGTTAAGAATCACAAACGTGCTATTATTTCAACGTTTCTTCTACAACACGCCCATGATGGATGACTATCACAAAGATCGCTCCGCTGCCCATTCTGATATTCCGTCATCAGGCGTGGGATGTAACCCACATGGCCCACAAGGAAATTCGTGACAATACTAGTGAAATACGAGGCGTTACGTTTTGAAATGCAAAACACATAGTGACAGTGATAGTGAAAATTGCGGTTCTTTTTGAAACGCGTACGCTAATCCAGAAGTTAAAAACTCAATGTGTGCCGTGAAGTGCCCTGAAATTTGATCCGTTAAACCCAAGTTTGACGCCCGATCATAGTGCGGTATCACGGTGGTATGTTGCGTCGAGGATGCAGTATTGTGCAGTGCAGCTTATTTTTGACCATTAGTAAGGCGCTGAAAAGCTTCGTGCCTTCATGCCTGTCGTAGATAACCTATCTGGGTTCAACGTTGGAAAAATTCAAGGAAAATTACGAGGTCAAGATTTCTTTTTTTCGAGTTTTATGCGACTACCCTCATCAACCTGAACAATGGAAAACCAGTCTAAAACGGAGGCAAGCAACTTCACAGCAACTGGCCAGGTCAAGGAGAAGTGTGTGGGGATATTCACGACAATCTGGTGAGCCATTTTCGTTTAGTTATTGCTGTGGAGGTGAGGTGCTAGTTAGTTAACATTTTTCTGTTTGTTTACGGGTGAACATTTTTATGCTGTGGAGACTGACTCACAGAGGGTTACGGTCTCATGATTGACGACTATCGATATTTGACAGTTGACTTGTCGTTTTATTGCTCTACGCTAAAGTGAGGTTGTTATTGTCGTGTTGGCTATCGCTTTAGTGTAGTAGTAGTTTAAGCGCTATAGCTTTGACGTTGACTGGTTAAGCGATGCTCTATATAATGCTCATGAAGCGATATTATTTTGCTATCGCTATTTGAGTACTGAATGACTTGATTGTTTAGTGTTATTGTTGTTGGGAATATAGTGGCGTAAATACCTCCATGGGACAATAAAGCGCTATAGTCTCAATACCGTACCCACCTAACGCTTTTTCTGAAAACTGTGTTATTCGCAAAAGCCATGTTTTGATTTATCATTACCTTCCATTGCCCGGGCTTTGCCCACTGCTGGGCGTGGGCCTCTTTTCTTGTGCCAATGTTTTGTTTAGTTTTCGATTTATTGACTTTATTTATTGACTTCTACTACTACCTGAAAGCTCTATTTTCAGCCACAGCTTTGATAGAACTTGTACTCTCGTAGTGTTTCTCAGTTTTCAGATATCGTATTACGGTGGATGAAGTTAGCAAGAGGCTAGCGGTTCGCATGCTGCTATAACTGCTGAGCAGCTGCAACTTCTGAGCAGTTCTGAGCGTGACAAACCAAAGGTCAACAGCCAGTTTGCAGACTGCAGTAGCCGAGCATCTTGTCAACATCTGTGGGGTGTAAAATCGTTCAAAGCTGTCTGGAACTGGGTGAGTCGCTCCCATTTTATTTGTATTGTGAGTTTAAAAGTTTCCAAATTCTTCATATGTATTCAGTGGTTGGTTTGATAGTGCAAGGTTATTTTGACATACTTAATACAAAGCGAGTACTTAGTTTTCCCATTGGCGGTAATAGTTTCAACATTTTGTTCAGTGCGAAACTTTAGAATGAGATAGTGCATGGCAAGGTTGCCATAAGGTCATGTTCCGACTTAGACGTTTTTGGTGAAAAATTGGACCCAGGCTTATGTACTAACGTGTCGGCGACAGTTTTCCTTACATACGTTTACATTTACGTACGTTTTCCAACAGTTAGTTATTTCGATAGTAAGTAAACCATCATGAACAGCAACTTGATTTTAATGACAATGATTAAAGGTTTACAGGCATAGAGAAATCATGCTATTAAAATTTCTAAATAGATTTTTCCATTCTCACTACTGGTTTGCCTACCCGGTATGTGAGTTAATACGGGTGAGATTAAAATAAGATTTATTAATTCAAATTGAACAGTGCAGTTATGACCGTGATGTTCGTAGATTAACGTAGAGTAATTCGTGAACGTAGCTCCTTCACATGAACGTTTAACGCAAACATTGTATCTTTTTGGAAGCTCCAATGTGCATAGCTTATCGGTCGGCATGTTTTAAAATCTCTTTATGGAGAAGAAGACACCCGAGGCAAAGTACCAATAGATGTTGTGAAGTAGATGACGAGTTAGTGGCAATTTAGTTTATGTGAACAGGTTCTGAGTTCTGTGTGTCAGTGACTGTACTAGAGTATCGTAGCAGTATCCCAGAGTGATACAGACGAAGGAGTCTGTAACAGGGTTGCGGTAGTTCTTTGTCGTACAAAATAAAACTTACTTGATATTATTCCCATGGGGAAGAGCGAGTGTAGTAATTGTGTTGTGTTGAGCTATGATATGATAGCTGTTGACTGTGATGAGATACCTGGTCTTTGATTTTCTTTATTCAAATTATTGTGAGTTTGGTGACTTTTACCGGTTTTTGGACTTGGTAATCACGAATCTTGAATCAAACCGTATTTGTTTCAATTAGGTCATATACAGCCGCTCTTGAACTCTCAAACGGCTAACTGACTGACCAATACTAGTTTGTAGACAATTGCCGTAGAATTCAACGACAGCAAATAATGCGTCAAAAATGTTAGACTTCATCTGTAGAGCGTTTGATTTAAGAAACTGCGAGACCCATAATTGATGTTTGGTTATGTAGGTACTGGAGTCGATTAGATGAGGTCCCTGAGATTTCATAACAGGGTTTAAAACGACGCGTGGTATAAGGTAAAGCTCAATTTGATTGTACATAAGCAGCTAAAGATTTAGTTTTCTGTTAACGATTTCATGTTATTAGAAGATTATGCGTGAAACCAGATTAGGTACGTAAAATCTTGAATTAAACGGTCCATTTAAGGATCATCGAAGGGTTATTTACCTTGATAGATACCGACTAAAGGCGCTTAACTCTTCATGATTGTGCAAGATTGAGGAAGATTCCCGATCACCAAGTATTCTCGTGTATTAGATGTCTTAGTCGAAGACAATGATGATAAAACGAAATCTTGTTAAGAATAGCTTGTCTACTCATACTCGAAGCTCTTGAACGCACCTCAGGTGGTGCCAATGGGTCTGACCGCACCCTATGAGTAACAAACACGTGGCGATAGGCATTTACTGAAGGCTCTAATAATAGAGTAGAACCTATAAGTATGCACATGATCGAATACGACCTATGCCAGATTGCTGCGTTCCATTGGAGTTGAACGTACATAGGTTTGAAGGCCTACTAATAGTGTAGAGTCAGAATGTGCCGATAACGGCGCAGGTGAGTTGTGCAGCTGGATTTACTTGTTTACTGTGAAGGCCTTTGCTAATATTAACCATTGGTCACAATAGCCTGTATGGCAGCCTGTGTGGCAATAGCCTGTGTGGCACCAGCCTGTGTGGCAATAGCCTGTGTGGCACTAGCCTGTGTGGCACCAGCCTGTGTGGCAATAGCCTGTGTGGCACCAGCCTGTGTGGCAATAGCCTGTGTGGCAATAGCCTGTGTGGCAATAGCCTGTGTGGCAATAGCCTGTGTGGCAATAGCCTGTGTGGCAAGAGCCTGTGTGGCAAGAGCCTGTGTGGCAAGAGCCTGTGTGGCAAGAGCCTGTGTGGCAATAGCCTGTGTGGCACCAGCCTGTGTGGCGATAGCCTGTGTGGCAATAGCCTGTGTGGCACCAGCCTGTGTGGCAATAGCCTGTGTGGCACCAGCCTGTGTGGCAATAGCCTGTGTGGCAATAGCCTGTGTGGCAAGAGCCTGTGTGGCAAGAGCCTGTGTGGCAAGAGCCTGTGTGGCAAGAGCCTGTGTGGCAAGAGCCTGTGTGGCAATAGCCTGTGTGGCACCAGCCTGTGTGGCGATAGCCTGTGTGGCAATAGCCTGTGTGGCACTAGCCTGTGTGGCACTAGCCTGTGTGGGACTAGCCTGTGTGGCACCAGCCTGTGTGGCAATAGCCTGTGTGGCATCAGCCTGTGTGGCGCAAGCCTGTGTGGCGCAAGCCTGTGTGGCACTAGCCTGTGTGGCACTAGCCTGTGTGGCACCAGTTTGTTTGGTACTAGCCTGTGTGGCACCAGCCTGTGTGGCATTACCGCCCGTTGACTGGCCTGTGTGGCGTTGACTAGCCTGTGTGGCATTGACTAGTCTGAGTAGCATTGACTGACCTGTGTGGCATTGACTAGTCTGAGTAGCATTGGCTGACCTGTGTGGCATTGACTAGACTGTGTGGCATTGATTCGCTTGTGTGGCATTGACTAGCCTGTGTGGCATTGACTGACCTGTGTGGCATTGATTAGACTGTGTGGCATTGATTCGCTTGTGTGGCATTGACTAGCCTGTGTGGCATTGACTAGCCTGTGTGGCACTGACTAGCCTGTGTGGTATTGACGAGCCTGTGTGGCGCCAACCAAACTGTATGACATCGAACAGCTTGGTTGGCACTAACTTGCTGTGGTGGCACTGAGATGTGTTATCTGAGATATTTGGTTATCACTAGTATTGAAAATGATAAATAATCAGATTTAGGTGCCTTATAAGTATTGCTTTAAATATGAGTCAGGGTGACCGAGTGGAGAATAATGTTAATCATTGTGTCTTTCTGTTTGACCGTCGATAGTGAAGATGAGAGCAATACACACGAGGACGTGTGAAGATGCAGGACGGCCGTGACGGCGCGCAGCTAAATTAAAAGTAAATCCAAGATTTAAGATGAGAGACTGATTGTGTTATTTAATTGAATAGTAATTATTGTTAAATTTAAAATTAAAATGGTGATTTATTTCAATTGGTCGAATATAAATGGCGATTTATAAAATATGAGCGGGTAACCCCGAATAGGGTAGCAAGTTTGCGTCTACGCCGTGACAGCTGGCATTCTTTTGACAGACAGCGTACGAAGTGCACGCGTGCTAACCTATTGGCTCGTAATCTAGTTTCATCTTGTGTTTGCCCGTATATTTTGTTTACAAATGTAATCGAATGAAACGAGGGACTGTTAAGAATCACAAACGTGCTATTATTTCAACGTTTCTTCTACAACACGCCCATGATGGATGACTATCACAAAGATCGCTCCGCTGCCCATTCTGATATTCCGTCATGTATTTATTGTCTTGGCCGATTTTGAGTACTTAGAATTTGGAATATTTACCTAATAAAGACGAACGAACGTTAACAAGGAAAGTGAAAAAACCGCTGATGTGGCAATTTGGACTCTTTCTTAAAGGATTGACCAGAGAAGGCAAAATAAAAAGATAGTTGGAAAATTATGGGGATATCTATACCCAGCAGTGGGACAATACAGGTAAACTAAAAAGACATAAAGAGGAGTTGATAGCTACAGACGGAAGAAAATATATACCCATTGAATTAAAATTATGTTAGCTATTAAAAAATGGCATGTAATTAAATCGATATCTGTATTTTCCCTTTTTTCGAACAAAATATTTCAAAGTTAAATCAAAAATACTGACTTGCACACAAATTATGCACACTAAATAAATCATATTAGATATACTGTTTAATGGTATTTGCAGAACTGTTTTACTGAACGAATATTTGGCTAATGATATTTCTGGGTGGTTTAAAAAAAAATAACCACGAAGAGGATGGCGGGGTCTGTTCGCTCGCTTCGCTCGCTCACTTGACCCCGCCATCCCCTTCTAACCTAACCTGTCCGAGTCGGGGTGCCCAATGACCGGCTACTATTGTAACCATGATAACCACCTGCTATTTCAGGGAAGTGCAATTTAGAGTGCAAGTTAGTATTTTTGATAAACAATTCGTATTTTTGTTTTATAAATCATAAATCCGATGTATGAACCACATTTTTGGTGTGAATTCGATAAAAAGGTCATCTCGTTTTGGATGATTTTTTTAGTTTTTTTAGTAAGACATGTTTTCTAATCAATTGGGATTTTTTACACAGCATTATTTTTTCTGGTATGCATTAAAATTATACAGATGTGCATTTAAAAATATCCCTTAAAAAATAAGCTATCTAAACATATCGAGACTCCTCCGTGCCTCGGAAAGCACGTTAAGCCGCGGCCCAGCTGTCATTTGTAGATCTTTGGCAGCCGTGGATAGATTGTCAGAAGCCAAAAAATCTGACACCAGTCTTGCCAAGAAGTACCGTGTTTCCCAGGTAATGGGTTGCGGGGGTCTGGTAGGCAGCCGCTCCACGTAGAATACTGGTATTCAGCTAATTCGATTTGACTGGGAGCCGACCCCAATATAACTGGGGCAAAAAACTAGGCAGGTGATGATTTAAAAATAAGCAATGTCTCGATCAGAGTGCACATTCTACTATTTTTAAGGGTTTTGTATGTCAGTCGCAATATGTCAAAAATGTATGGAAATTGAGGCTTTTTTGCCAAATGCGATGTTGTTTAAAAATTAATAGAAGATCTCATCCGGATCTCGCAAACATTTTGTGTAAACTAGGTGAAAATAATTATATTTCTCCGAATCGTTCAATGCTGGCAATGTGTCTCCCTATAGACTTAATAACGAACGGTTTGAGACCTTTGTTAACAAAGCAATATCAATGTTTGACAATCCAACTAATGATGCCGAAGAAATTCCAAGAATTCTTCTTGCCGAACCATCCGCGAGGCATAGACAGTCGAAACTGAACAAACAGAAATGGCTTAGAGAGAAAAAACCCCTTCTATCTCTGGTTCAAGATTCTAAGAACAAATAAAATTATTTTTATTTTTATTTTTTTATAGTATATTTAATATAAATTATTTTAAAAAAGATAGGTCCTTTATAGTTATACATATTTGGTGTAAATGTAGTAAAAATAAAAGCCGTATTAATAAAACTTAAAACCATTTCTTAGCTAAAATACTGTTAAGGTTACGATATTTTGTCCATACAAATTTCGGGGGGGTATTACTCCACTGTTTGACATTATACATTCAAAGTCTGTTAAGCATGATATCGTTTTATCTAATTATTAATTTTGTCTGTACGGAAACAGAATAGTAAAATAAAAAGCCATTAAAAAGTTATAAGCCAACACAGATTCGTTTTTTTTGCCAATTTTAACGCAACTTTAGGCGTAAATAAGTAATAAAAGAAGTGTAAAATCTCAAAAGCAAAGTCGGCACCGACAAACCTCAATTGTAGAAGAGTTCAATAAACTGTATTTGTAATGGATTTGTTCTGTGGTTTTTTCATAAAACTCAACCTTCCAATAGATTTTTCGTGCATCGCCTAACGTTTTTTTCGTTCGGAACGGTGCTTTGAGCGTGGAAACTAGACTGTGCGTTTAGACTAGTATCTAAATACTTATCACTTATATTGTCTCTGTCGGGCACGATGCCCGGTGAGACAGCGTGCTTTTTGGCAACGCTTAGCAGCGAGTTCGAAACCGCGACTAGTTCAACCTTAAGCAGAATCTTTATTCGACATTTTCTATGGAGAATTTGAATTTAGAATCTCCTAAAAAGTATTTTAACTAAGTAATAGATAAAAAGTTTTAATGAGCCTGGTACAAAATAAGAAGACTAATTTCATATTTACCTTATAAGGTTTCAACATCTTCCTCAGCTCTCCACTCTCGTTCAGTTTTTCCACCGTGTCTGCATCCTGAAACCAAAGAAGATGGGTTTTAATTAAAAAAGTTTTTAATTAAGCCATCTCGGTGACATTTGCCGGGAATCCTGTGATATAGTGCCAGAGCAAATTAAAAATGTAGCGAGTTTGTGAAATGTAGTCTTGTTCTATGATTTCTTTGTGGTTTTTTATGTTTGTTTTTTCTCAGACTGATTCGATATTGTTTTTTACTGTTACCAAAATTGACTGGTAGAAAATACGTGCGTAAAGTAATTAAATAAATAAAATTGGATAGTCAATCTCATTCGCTCAAAGTTTTTGAAAACTTTCAACTTGAACAACAAAATAAATTAAACCCATCATCCATTCAAAACACTTTTGCATACAGAATGCAATGCAATCGTCTATAATATTTCGTTTCAAAACAACATTTTTCAATCTCAGTCTCATTTTAAAGAAAGACTTCTCATAAATATTGCTTAGCTTTCCGTTACTACTCGATTTCCATGGAAATACAGAGACAGGTAAAAGCCGGTAACGGATGGTGGTGAAAACACAAGACAATAGGAAACTTGCATAGAGTATGGAATCTCTACATCTATTAGAGACGCCATCATACTAAGGCTCTTAACACATGGGCTTTTTATGGATGGGAAATCGCTCTGGGTGGAGCGGGAGGGAGTGTCAGACTTTTCAGTTGAAAAATCTGGTAGGCTCAATCACGGATGCAACGGCAGTGGATCACTTGAAACGTCTTGTGAGCAGGTAGGTGGCACAAAAAATCATACCTCTTTTATACTGAATAACTTCTAGTGATCATAAGTATGAATTTTAAGTATCTCACCTACTATACTCTAATCCTTCAAAGTACTACTGAGTAAGCACAAAATAATCACAGCGTTCGATGGTAAATTCAGTTCCGAACGCACTGCATTGAAACTGCCAAGCAACTGCTTGCTGAAATACATTCTAACTATAGTTTAGATGCAGTTATGTCAACTGCATTCAAACTGCAATTTTCAAAGCACATGTTTTGAGCCCAAATGGTTGTCATAATTATAGTCAGAATTGTCTCGGGCCGTCAGTTTCTGCCAAACGAACACCCAGTAACGTTCAGTATGTATGGAAAGTGTTAACCATGCCGACTTTAGCAGTGGACGCCAAGTCATCTCTGTGCTCTGTGAATATACGGAACTGCTTACACGTTCCCTTTACCGAGATCTGAAGTATTATTTGTGATGAATTTGCGAGTGAATTGTCAAGGGAATGATTGTGACTTTTAGATGTTATGCTGATAACGGGATATTATACCTAGTTGGTTATTGAAAATCTGCTATTTACAGGGTTTTATAGATATTACTCATAAACTGAAAAGGTATCATTTAACTTATCATTATGAACAACTAGCTGCCGCCCGCGGAGTCCGCTGCGTGAATGTCGATAATTATCCCAAGGGAACATACTCTCCGGATAAAAAGTATTCTTTGTGTTATTCCAGACTATAATCTACCTCTGTGCCAAATTTCATCAAGATCCATTCAGTAGTTTTTAAACGCAAATATTAAAATATCCTTTTTCTATGCAATAAGATTCCAAATTCCCATCAAAATTACTGATTGCACAGCAAAATATTCAACTCAAAATATCACTTAACACACTACAATTTATTTTCGTAGCGTACAGCGATTTTTCCTAAAGCAAAAGCTTTTTCATCAATGCACAGCTAATAATCTTATATCTAATAGACCTATCCAAATCGAATAGACCTAGCCAAACCTTAAAATATTCTATGCATGGTTGATGGTGGGCTTGGTCGACGGATTTTGTTGTGCAACGCAATTTACAAAGCTTTGAACTTCAAAGTTACGCTAAGGGAATTAGAAATTAAGTCCAAAAACTGTAACAATTTCTTAGGAGCAAGCCATGTATTTTTAAAATAAATATTTTTAAGTATTCTGATTGCCGGTAACCTTGGTTCTCTTGCGGATATCATCATTCCTGATTCTATCACGCAAGGAAACTCCGAGCATTGCCCTCTCCAGGTTACCGATATAGCCCGAAGGATCGCCAAATTGAAGTGGTAGTGGGCAGGGCGCATTGCTCGCAGAACAGATGGTCGATGGGGCCGAAAAGTTTTGGAGTGGCGACCGCGTACCGGAAGACGCAGCGTTGGAAGGCCTCCCACAAGGTGGACCGATGACCTGGTGAGGGTCGCGGTTAACCGATGGATGCGAGACGCACAGGACCGGTTGTTGTGGCGACACTTGGGGGAGGCCTATGTCCAGCAGTGGACGTCTTTCGGCTGATATGATGATGATGATGATGATTCTGATTGCGTCTCAGTAGCCCCTTACACTCTTTTGTGCGCATAACTCGACAAAATGAACTAAACAGCTGATTTTTTTTCGCGATTTCAGTGTTGGTCCCACAATAAAAGTTGTTCATAGTGATGAGTACAGTGACCCCTTAAAAGGTATTGCGTTTATTCTGTTACACGTCATACAAAAAAAAAAACACGATAGGTAAAGCCAGGAAACGTCGATAAGCAGAGCATTATCGAGCGGGTACGTCCGTAATGCAGTTTCCTATGGGCGGCCTTTGTACGCTGTGTGTTTTATCAGCTTTATCCCACTTTGGCTTGGAAGCAAATTATTGCTCTAATTGGATGCGGTACTTTAGCACATAAATACACTTCTGGACACATCTATTGGCCCACCTTGTATTTTCAGTTTCGTTTGGTCCTAGCTAAAATTATATATTAGGTCGAGCAAAAAGTTTTTATGCAGTTTTGAACCTGGCATATTCACAATTTCATTCAATAGTCTTTTTTTGAATTTCGAACACAGAATTTAAAGAAACAAAAGACAATTTGGAGCCTGTTTGTTGATATCAAACAATCGAATACTAAGAAAACTTGGTTTTATTGGTTTACTTGGATTTAATTCTTGAAAAAGTGATTGATATCTTTGGTTTTGCAACAAACATTACTTATTCTTAACATTGAGGTGAGGTTCTATCAATAATCTATGGATACTTCACCTGAAGTCGCCGCCCAAGCTGTGGCACTTATTCAGGCCGGACACAGCCAAAGAAACGTAAGTGCTCAACTTAATTTAAGTCGATCTGCGGTCCGAAATGTTTATCGGAGGTACCTAGAGACTGGCGGCTTTGTTCGTCGCCAAGGAAGGCCACGATCTCGGGTCACAACTGAAAGGCAGGATCGATTCATCGTGACGACCAGCTTGAGAAATCGTCATCTTACCTCCATTGAGATACAAAACCAACTTCGCGACTTCCACGGAGTATCTGTGAGCGCTCGAACTGTTCGGAGAAGGTTAAAAGAACGCGATATGGTACCACACAAGCCAGCTAATGGGCCCAAACTAACGCGAGCCCACCGAACAGCGCGCCTTCATTTCGCACGCAGTCATTTAAATTGGACACAGCAAGATTGGAGCCGTGTACTCTTTTCTGATGAGTCTAAAATTGTGTTACATGGCAATGATGGAAGGAAGAAGGTCTATCGACGTAAGGGAGAGCGTTTCGCACAATGCTGCTTTGAAGAGAGGGTTGCTTATGGCGGTGGCTCATGGACTGTCTGGGGCGGTATATCCGCGAGCGGCAAAACTCAACTTGAGGTTGTTACAGGACCACGGCTGCCATCATTAAATGCTGAAAGGTACATTCGTGAGTGCTTAGAACCTCACGTGATACCATACGCGGACTATGTGGGCCCAAATTTCCTTTTTATGCATGATAATGCAAGAGCCCATGCGGCCGGCATCGTCAGGGAATATCTTCGGGATGTGAACATCACAGTTATGGACTGGCCAGCCAGAAGCCCAGACATGAACCCCATTGAGCACATGTGGGACGAGCTAAAAAGACGTGTTAGGGCTCGTCAGCCAGTTGCCCAGACGATGCAGGAGTTGAAAACTGCCATAGAAGAGGAATGGGAGATGATCCCTCAAAATTTCATAGAGCGGTTGATAAACTCTATGCCTAATCGTATGAGAGCTGTGGTAGATGCCCAAGGAGGCAACATGCGTTATTAAATTAAACCTTTATTTGATAAAACATGTTTTTTATTCAAAAATCAATTGCCTTTAACAAGGCGCATATCCGACTTGTTAGGCGTAGCTCCATGTAGTATGGTATTCTGAATTCAAATTTAAAACAATACGATCGAAAAAGATGGTAAAATGTATCAGGTTTAAAACTGCATCAACAGTTTTTGTTCAATCTAGCAATCATATTTCGGTAGGGGCCATCGAAACCTAAACTCTAAGGTGGGCCAATAGATGTGTCCAGAAGTGTATAATAAAGTTTCCAACGATATTTGTACGCGATTGGTCTGTACTGACATTTTGACATCTTTGACAGTCATTACGGAAGTCAAAAGCCAAGGATACTGACACCGGTATTTCTAATTCTTGTTTTAATGGCTGAGGGCTAATTCTAAAAAAATTCTCAGCAAGGCTATATTTAACAAAAAAAATTGTTACGTTTTTAAGTGATCAGAACCCTAACAATTAAGTAATGTTTACTTTTATTTTGTTTGTTTCTATAATAATATCGTTCTTTCTACCAACTAAAAGTTCTGTTAAGTAATATGTGGATAAAGTTATGAGTAGAGTATTTGTTACCTCTATTATTAAGTTCTTACCCATGTCTACTTATTATTACATTGCTGTTTGTTATCCCTAATAAATAAATAAATAAATTTTAAGCAACATTTGCATTTGCATGTCAGTCCCAATCTGTCAAAAATGTATGGAAATTGAGACTTATTTGACAGATTGCAACTGAGATTCGAATACGAACATTGTTTAAAAATTATTAGACTTGGCCCTCAGATATCTATACTAATATTGTAAAGAGGAAAGATTTGTATTTTTGTATTTTTGTGTATGTATGTTTGTAATGAATAAACTCAAAAACTACTGTGCCGATTTTAAAAATTCTTTCACCAATGGAAAGGTACATTATTAGGGAGTAACATAGGCCGGCGGGCCGCGTGAGGGAGAGACAACCCTCACGCCCCAGCCGCCGCAACATAGGGAGACGCCCCGGGCGTCGGGAGTCGCAGGGCGATTCCCGACCACCGTAGGCGCGGGTCTGCGGACGGCGAGTGTTGGGTGGCTCGCCATCCGATCAAAGTCAGGCCCGGATCGACGGCGCGTTGTGTTCCACGCACGCCTCAAAGAGATGTCAGCATAGCAGTAGGGGCCCGTTAGGGCCAGAGCCTGCCAGAGTTGCGGACTATGTTCGAAAGAGTTACCGCGGCCCTGGAAAGCAAAGAGCACTTGGAGGAGCACGGATGGGTTTTAGTCAGTAAGAGTCTGACACTCCCTTTCGCTCTGCCAAGAGCGGGAGAAGTCATTTGATGATTTCCCATCCATAAAAAAAAAAAAAAACAAAGGCTATATTTTATCCACGTATTCCCACGGGAACGGAGTTCCCGTTCCCGTTCACACGGGTGAAACTGCGGCGTGCTGGTAGTCATAATGTAAATTCAATTTCGAAACTCATCCACTATATTCTTAAATCTCTGCAATTAGCTCTAGTTTTTATGATAATGTGCACTGTTACACGCTACGCTATCCTCTCTTAGTTCTCGTGGTATAAAGATAAAAAAAGGATTATAGTACGGAGGCCTATAGCTCTTTAATGGTTATGGGCTTCAGGTTAAAAGGGTTTTTGATCTAGATTAAATAGGTCAAGCTACCTATTGGTTGGGTTGGGCCATTGAGGTATCGAATCGGGGTCTTAAATATTTACTGCTTATTTTGTTTGAGTGAAAAGAATTGGTGTATGGAATTTTAAAGTAGGTAAACCAGAGCCTACTA
Source organism: Melanchra persicariae (assembly GCA_947386135.1). NCBI lineage: Eukaryota > Metazoa > Arthropoda > Insecta > Lepidoptera > Noctuidae > Melanchra > Melanchra persicariae. The sequence continues at coordinate 7,106,460 of OX376652.1, read as the reverse complement.
GGGTTGCGGAATTTGTTCGAGTTGACGCGGCCCTGGAACGCAAAGGGCATATTTAGGAGGAATACTGATGGATTTTAGTTTGTAAGAGTCTGACACTTCTTCCGCTCTGTGTGCAGCGGACACAGAGCGGAAGAAGTCATTTGATTATTTCCAATCCATAAAAAAATGTAGTGTTATTCCATTTAGGATGATGGGACGATCATTTTTCGTCAACCAAGACAAGAATGCTCTGCAGACGAGTTTACAATGTCAACCCAAAATTTTTGTCGTCAACTTTTCTGTTCTAAGGTCGATAGCTGAAAATGTAATTTGATGATTGCCAGTGAGACAAAAGGGGTTCTCGTTGACACTTTACTTGTCACTAGGTTTTCTATTTAGTAACTAGCTGGGACTGGCTGGATATGTAGATCTTTGGCAGTCGTTACGGAGTGTCGGAAGCCAGAAAATCTGACTCCAGTCTTGCTAAGAAGTACCGTGTAACCCAATTAATGGGTTGTGGAGGTCAGGCAGGCAGCCGCTCCACGTAAAATACTGGTATTCCGCTGAATTTGGTTCGACTGGAAGCTGACGCCAATAAAGTTGAGAAGCTAGGCAGATGATTAGCTGGATGCCAGAGATGGTGGACTAAGATTGTGAAGAAGTTTTTGGAGTAGCCTATTTCTAGCAGTGAATTACGGTAGGCAGAGTTGATTGTTGAGATTTTAAGATAGTTTGTGGAGATTTGGTTCTTCAAGGAGATGGTGAAAGCTTTGGTCTTCTTAGAGCCGTCGCCCACTGGCGGTACGGCAGGACAAGGTATTTTAGAAAGCGCAAATGACTTGAGATCTTATTTTAACATGCTTAGTATTCACTATTCGGGATGCCACGTTATTACGTGGCATCCCGAATTGTGAATGCTTTGCATCGCTTTGGCATCCTTCGGCACGTCATGGTATTCCATGACGTACCGAAGGATGCCAAAGCAATGTGAGAGTTAATAGTGTTAAATAAGATTCGAAATGATCTGTATTACAAATTACTTGCCTTGCCGCGTCGCCAGTCGCCGCCGTGCCTTAGGCGTGAAAGAAAACCACAGTGTGGTAAAAGTTACGAGTCCATCAAAAATTCAAAAACCAAGGTGGATTAAGATAGCTGAACAAAAACTGAGGTCCTTGTACACTATGACACCACATACAAGTACGAATCACAATCGCATAATTATGCAAATAATAAAAATTATTAGCAATAAGTTTTCTACAATTCCTAGTAATTATGGCTATTGACATTGTAATGCCAGTGGATAATAGTGATCGGTTCTATGAAAACTTTGTTTTCACACATTATAAACATACTTCTATTGTTAGATGTCGTACTAAAAGTAAGTAAGGCCTATGTTACACGACTTAATGTTTAATTATTTTTACGAAAATTTTAAGTTTTTATTTTTAAGGTAGTACCACAAGTATCCTACCTATATAAAATACACCTAAAAATGCTTGATTTATTTAAGACTAGGTAGATAGTCAGTAGGAAATCCCTAACTAAATAGAGCACTTACTGCAAAAGACAGGTAACAGGATCTAATACTTATTCTATTTATTTTTTACCAGCTTGTAGGGATTTTCTTATTATTATTAACTATCTGCCGCCCGCGGCTTCGCCCACGTGAATATCGAATATTATCCCAAGGGAACATACTCCCGGGATAAATAGTATCCTATGTGTTATTCCAGACTATAATCTACCTCTGTACCAAATTTCATTAAGATTCGTTCAGTAGCTTTTGCGTGAAAGAGTAACAAACATCCATATATCGATATATGCAAACTTTCGCGTTTATAATATTAGTAAGGATAAGGATAAGCCCGCGCTTGACCACAATCTTACCTGATGGAAAGCTATGATGAAGTCGACGTTGAAACACGTTTGCTTAGAAGTAACATACACACTCTTGGCTAGGCTGGCACAGATATAGATAGACATAACGCAAGAGCAACTACTTCGCGTACCCGATTCGGAGCCCAACTTACGTACAAAAATCGTAAGCTGCCACTTTCGCGCTCAGTCTGCATCGTTGTACGCTAGTCGGACGTTAATTAGGTGGTTAGGTTAGTTAGGTGCCAAACGCGGCGGCGTCTTTGAATTTATTTGATTTTCCATCACTTATATCGCTTGTGTGTGACGTCATAGTAGGTGGTCAAAAAATGGCACGCTTCGTTTTTATACTGATCGTGATACTTGGGTTATCTATGTCTATCTGTGCCGGCTAGGAATTCCACTCTTTAGCTGAACGCATAATTTATTTACTTTAGCATAAAGTCATAATGAATTCCACCCTGTTTCTTTTATTATTGTTGTAGTAAGATCAATTACAATTACAGCTAAGAATCTTCTAGAATTCCTTTCATTTTACCGAAACAAACCTTGAAATTAATATTCACAGACGGACTACAATGCTTTGTGATAATTGTTTCAAGTAGTTTCTAGTAAACAATCAATAAGAAACGTAAACAAAAGCCGATCAAAGTATTGCTCAAGTAATTTACGAGAAGATAGAATATTCTAGACACGTTGGTAGGTAAGGTTTAAGTGTGTATTTGTTTTTATGAAGTTGTCTCAAAAGGTACAAATTCTCCTGAGCGCTTTTTGCCAAAGTTTTTGACAAAAATGAATAAAATGTTGTTGTATTCGGCTTACTAGAGAAAAACAGTTTTAAGTTATAATTACGTAAGTCATCATCATTATCATCATATCAGCCGAAAGACGTCCACTGTTGGACATAGGCCTCCCCCAAATGGGGTTGTTGTTGTAATTGTAAATTTTGTTGTAAGTTTATTTATTGTTACTAACACTGTATGAGTCTCATTGTTACTCTCAATGAAGATTTATTATTATTTTCCGTTTGTGAATTTTCTCTCTGCCTCAAATATTGTTAGGTATATAAAAACATTACAACAATACAACGATCTTTCTGTTCTCGAAAATCTTTCTCTTTTTTAATTTTCACACAAGCAATATAATCATTCTCAATCCATTTTCCATCAACTATATGCATCAAGCTTTATAATAAGACACTATTGTTAGATCCCTCGGGAAAATTACCAGTAAAAACTTCGCATGTTTTCCGAGAACAGTGATAAACGTTCAATTGAGTATCACATACGTTTTTACTGGCTACGGAGTAATCTGGAAGCGTTGCTGTCAAAGTAATGAACCAATGACTTGATGTGATCGGCGGGTTGATGACCACTGATGAACAATTAATAAAGAATAGAGTACAATAGAATACTCTATATTATGTACATCATATTATAAGTTCCAGAAAAGATAAATGAAGAAAAGATTACATAGGGTGACACAATGGGTGGGCTTATCGCTAAAAACGATCTTGATTGATAGTTATACAAGATTTTTATTGTAATTATCTTAGAAAGCGTTTGAATGTTTTTTTTTTTCTTTATAAAATACGTTGCCCCACACTAGGAATTTCTCCTGTTTGTGTATATGAGTTTGTATGTTTGTAAATGCACCCAGCGTTTACAAACTCATATACACAAACAGCCAGACCCAAAACAACTATCTGTAGGCCATACAAATATTTGTTCCGTGCGGGAATCGAACCCACGACACGCAGCAGGCGATCGCTCAACCACCGGGCCAACCGAGTCATCAAATTTTATTTATAGATTGTTATAATTAAAAGAAACAGGTGAAAACTTCTCCTCGTTTTGAAGTAAAATCATAGTACCTACCTATCCTAGTAGGATAAGTTGCTATCAAGGTAATGAACCAATTACTTGATGTGATCGGCGGGTTGACGACCATTGATGAACGAGTCATGACATAGTTATACCACTTTTCTATTGTGGTTATCTTAGAAGACGTTTGACTTCTGTTATAAGTGTTCATGGGCTGTGATTTTAAAAGAAAACTTCGTCTCATTTAGTAAAATTGAGCTAGGTAGTGAATTTCTCAGTTTTCCTTTTCCTTAATTTTCTACTAAAATTAAGCTTCCTTTAATAATATTAAAAACGATTACACCAGTACAGTAATCTATATCTGAACTCGATAAAAAACTCGTTTAAACCGACTCAAGATCTTAATCTATTTGACGGTAAGTACAAACTTTTACCTACTTTCTTTACATTGCACATAATGATCTCATTCAAGAAAATCTTCTGGGGAAATTATTATTTAAACGCACTGTAATTTACACCTTGCCACTGTGAGTTAAGGTGTATTTTCTAAGTAGTAGAGTTAATGGCTTCGTTGCCATAAGTTTCGTTTCTAGTAGGTCAGTATATAATGTTGGTTTTATTATAAAATGTTCACTTCGTCTTCCGTAGGCCTGTTTCCCGGAAAGTTATTACATTTCCGTAAAGCTTATTTTAAAAGGACAAAGTTTTTCGAATTAGCCTTTTCGTACCTATTGCCTGCGGACAGTAAATTAAGCATCACATATTTTCCTCCTTCGAACATTATTTTTTTTCTTTTTTGGTGGAACTGAAATTGGGCTTTAAAACATTTGCATCAAGGAATAGGGCTGGCCTTTTATTCGATCAAAGAATCAGCATTGCCATTCAACGTGGCAATGCTGACAGTGTTCTGGACACTTTCCCAATTGACAGCGATATTGATGATTTCTTTGATGTCCAATAATACAATATTTCCCTGTCCCTTTTTATATGCACTCGTACATAATTTAATATTGTTGTCATAAACGATAGATTCATAGAAATATTCCATAATTATGGAATCTACTTTGTATTACATGTTGCAAGCAAAGTTATTACAGTACCAGATTTTATCATACAAGTGACAATATGACCTCAATTGTTTTGAGGTCGAATACCATTCTTGTACAATGAACATACTTGGTGAAACCGTTTTCCTCAACAAACAGAACCAGCAGGCTGTAGTCCTTCATTGGTAACGTGCCTCACTTTTATATTTTTTTTTATTTGCACCAGCATTTTCTGAGATCAACCAAACAAACAAACAAACTCTTCAGCTTATAATATTACTAGCTGACCCACGCATTTTCGTTTGCGTCACAGTGTTCATTAATGATCCGCTCCTATTGATCGTGGCGTGTTATATAGCCTATAGGCTTCCCCGATAAACGGGCTATCCACCATTTAATTAAAATATAAATATTTTTTAAATTAAAAGCACCAATTTTACACACTTGGGAAATATATTTACAATAAAATTAACAAAGAGTTACAAATCCTAAAACTAAACGCACACGCGGTTAAAACAAAAGTAACGGAGTGGCTACTAGAAAGGGACTATGCCTACACGGAGTCTCTGCTTACGTACATCACCTAACCTCTCTCACGCACCCCGATTTCGTTAACATTCACTCACTCGAACACGCGCGCACGCACCCCTCGCACACCCCACCTATCATACATGCGCACTATCCCACATAATACTCACCTTCCACTACACGCACACACACCCTCACACAATACGCACACTTCACACCTAAAGCAGATAAATAAATTATTGCAGCGGTAGGACGACAACGTTCATCAATTGTTGTAACAAGGATAGTGTATAAGAGTTTTGAGGCTGTTCACTGTTTCTCAAAATACAGGTTATAACCTAGTTTGAGAGGCAGGGTTCAAAAATTTTGTACAGATTTTACAACATAACCTTAATAACTGTATACTCTCAACCGACTATTTGTTGCTATATCTGTAAATTTTGATGAATAAACATTATTATTATTATTATTATTAATTCGAACTAGCAGTTCCTGAGATTAGCGCGCTCAACCAAACCAACAAACTCTTCAGCTTTTTATTATTAGTACTGACGTACGAACGTAACTGACTGTTTGTCACCTTACGCATCCTTATGACAGAATTAATTTGGTTTTTTCTAGAACATGTCCACACGTGCGGAAAACATGTACTTAGCACTAGCAATTTTCCCCAGCTAACCCTACATAAGTATTAAAGAACCATGCAAAGTACTGCCACTCTTCAAGCTCCATTTACCCCTAGCAAGTTATCAGGGAAACAAAACAAACGAGATACTGGCATCGCACGAGAGGGGTCAAGGGTACGGGATGCACGTGGACGCAGGGTGGATAACGCGTGCTTGTCTGCGTGATGTCAAAGGGAACCAAGAATGTTTTTACCAACTTTTTTTTTAGAAGCTGGTGATTAGTCTGAGAGGAGTTTGTGGTCGATGTTTAAGGTTCAGCAACGCTTACAGAGGTGGGTCCCAGGATAAATACTGTGGTGACCTCCGCGCCACGGAAAGCCCGATAAACCGTTAATTTCGGTTGTCATTTGTGGATCTTTGGCATTTTTTCACGGGTAGTTAGAAGCCAGGAAATCTGACTCTGGCCTTGCCAAGGGATATCGTGTTACCCAGTTACTGGGTTGTGGAGGTCAGATATAAAATGCAAGGATCTCTTAAAAAGAGAGCTTTTTTCTTTACTTTAAATACAAAACCCAATTGAAATAGCGATCGTATCAATTATTTATTTTCTTTCAAAAGGCATTACGAATAAATCGTAATATAATATTACGGTTTACACTGATGGGTAATTGTTATTCCTTTTAAAACATGACATTTATGAATAAAAATGATTAATATTGAAGGTTTCTGCGCCGCAACAGATGTTTATAACAGTGCCGTCGCTATCACGGTATGCGCATAAAAATGAGGTGATTTCCTACATGGCGCATAATTTTGCCATGACAATGGTAATTTTCGTCATCAGTTTAGTTCCTTTCGGTCAATCGATTTCCATGAAAAGGATATATGAATGATCTCCGAGAGTAGGTTAGGTGACTTCCATAGTAATCTGTTGGATTTGAATACAGTACCAGTACCAGAAAATTACAACAAAGCGAGAACCCAACCCTCCCAATTGTGGCAAACGTGGTGTTCATCACTGCATTGGCCCAGTATTAGGTCGTTTTATGTCTTTGAGAAGTCCTTGCTACATTGATCAAAGCGGAGTCCCCTGTATAAATGTCCCATTGGTCTCATGGACACAAGCGCGACTACCGAGCGTGAAGCTCTTCAATTCCCAGGTCTGGCAAAAAGTGTTACTGAGTTTATCCATTAGGATTTTCGCAGTAACAACCCGTAGTGGTATGACATCCTGAGCCTCGGAAAATACGTACAGACTTCTGCACTACTATATTTTTTGCGTAGTGACCTAAGCACTGTTGAGATTGACCGCCATAACCAAGCTTCGGTCGGGAGAATAAATTGCATATATTTATATATCTAGTAACAAAAGTGGGAAAGAGAAAAAAAAAAACAAAAAAAAAACAACTGTTTCTCTCTCACAGAATCCTCTCCCAGTAATCTAGCTAAGCAACATAAACCTCACACACCTTTAAGGCGGCGTTTGATACAATAAACCGTATTTATCTTCACACGTGAAAGAAGATTGGATAGGAAAACGACCCTTTTGGTAGTTTTCGTAAAGTTGTAATTTGTAGTCACGTGCGGTGTTCTAGTCGTTAAGGACTATTATTTCAGTATCTTGTAACTTCAGCAAAGGTCAGTCTTTTTATTTTTCTGAAAGATTGGTACAAACTACATTTAACAGAATAACTATTTTCTTAATATCCCTTGGCAATCATTGCGTTTGTATTCTTAATACAAACGAATGCTTTTTTCCATGTTTATCAATAATTTGATTTTTTGTGTAAAATAATTTGAATTCAGAACTTAGTACTTTATTGTTGTTTTGTTTTGATTTCCGTGTGAACTATTTTATAAAAATAAAGTAAATGAAACTTGGAAATTAGCATTCGTTTGTATTCGGAAATGCGATGACTGCCGAGGGCGAGGGCATTAAGAAAATAGTTATAGGTACTGTACTTATTTTATAGAGAAGAAAAGACTAGCCTAGCAACAAGACTCTGGTCATTTCGTTGGCGTGTTGAGGTCAGTTTCCTGGCGAACCGGACGCAGGGTACGGGTATTAGAATTTTCCATGGAGCCACTGCCTATACAGCGTTATTTTTTAATGACCGGCCAAATTTTTTTTTCGTGATTTCAGAGTCGGTCCTTTAGTGAAAGTTGTTCATATTCATGGGTAGAACACCCAGTGAAAATTTGGCCGGTCATTAAAAAATAACCCCGTATAACCTCCGCAACCCGGTAGCTCAGTAGTTCCCTTTGGTAAGACTGCTCAGAATCCATACGCGTATTAGGTTAAATTTAAATAGGTTTATTAATTTCCAAGAACTTGCAAGACCTTAGAGCCAATTCTTCATCTTTTGCAGTCGCATGTCAGCCGCAAACTATAAAAAAGCCTCATTTTTTGTTTTGTTGAGGAGTAAGCGCTCATAAGTCAATCCTGATAAAAATCGTTGTGGAAATACGAAACGCATTCAGTTCAATGTTACATCTTGGCAGGGCTTTTAAAGCCTTCCTTTCCAGTAAAGGCGATTATCAAATATGGATAGGCGGAAGTATTTAGCTGCACTGACATCATCTTCCTACGATCACCTGTGCGTTACAAGCGGAGATAATGACCTTATTCACACGAGGTAATTTATGGAGAGATATATCTGTTCCGTAAAGATGGATATTATTACACGGATGGATGTAGCAATATGTTATCTTGAGGGTGATGCTCCCCAACTAGCACAAATTGTTGCTTAAGAGCTTTGGAGCTAATCCGATTATTCCCAAAGGCGCCAAGCTCAAGCGCCAGAGCGTGCACTGCAGACCTTATGCAGCCGCTTTGCAGCCAAAGGGGCACAACTTTTTGCAATCTACAGTTCCATTAGAACTTCATAATAGTGGCATAAAAGCGCTACAGGAGCTGCAACTAATAATTATCACCACACTAAAGCTCTCGTGGCGCTTATTGAATGAATGACAGGTTTAACTGAACGAATAAAGGATCATTGATCATTCACCTTGTCTCTCATTTATTAAATACATCTGTTGTTCCTGAGTCAGACATTACTGAATAAAAATAAATAATAAGTGAAGTGAAGGTAAGTGTTTTTGAGCTATATTTTGTATTATAAACAAGTGGTTAAAAACGCAGATCAGTTTATCGTGTATATAGTTGATATTATTGGAGTTTTTTTAACGCGCCTCAATAATTACCTCAAAATATCGTAAAATATGTAAAATATTATTATATAAATATTATTATGTCACATTCCTACACGATATTGAAATTACATACTTGACTATATTTGTATTTAGTAAGTTGCTGGTTCTATATTTAGTTATATTTTACTACAAATTGTGATGAGACCTATAAATTTCTCAAGTAATGATAAATAATTGTCTTGTTAACATGGCGTCTATGAGAAGCAGCTTTAACTTGCAACTTCAACCTTAATACTTCCTCTCTGCGCGTGAAAGCGTTAAGTTTCACTCTTCTGAAGGTCCAAGTAATACCTGTACCACTAATGCAGTTCAAGTCTTTACAATCACTTTTGTTTAGAGATCCGTAGAACTCGTTGAAAACCCTAAAATACGATGATCGTTTGTAGCTGCTTCTATATTTTTCTCTCTTTCAATTGTTTAACACTTAGTATGTCTTACTATATTTTCAGAATGCCTTTCAAAATAATTCAAACTTATAATGAACCACAAAATAAACAAGAACTTTGCATATGTCCATCTAAGTGGGAAAAACATGGAGTGTTACACTGGCCGAACAAAAAAAGTAAAAAATTATGTAAAATAGAAGATTCAACTCCACAACCAAACTGGACTAAAATAAACTGCATTGTTAAAAGAAACAATATTATGTCGTACGAAATTGCTGACATGCAGTTGACAGAAATGTTAGATTGTTCGACAACAGAACAAGAAGCCACAGAACTTTTGCCAGCGCTCTCGCCACACCTTATTAGACCAACCAACCAACTTGAAAATTTCAACATTATAGCCCAACAGGTACAAACTTGAAATAAATTTAAATTTCTTTAAGACAACAATTTCGATAAAAACATTACCTACCCTCCTTTTATGCAGTTGGATATTATTTGTATTAATTTTAGACAACTGATTCAGCCTTATTAGCGCTTTATGCCTTATCTTAATTACTTTACATATGTGCCCGAGACAAGAACAAATGCCGTGCTTATAATAAATTGATAGTTTGTTTACTAAGATCACATTTGAATCACAGATCATGTTACGATTTTTAAAACTACAACAAAACTGTTGCTACGAATGTAACGTCTTATTTTAGTCAGTATCTGTACACATTTTGTCCTTTTCACACGTCTCTTATTGAGTTATTGTTAGTATTATTACACATGTTATCTGTGTTATTATATTAAAATAGTAATTTTATTGCAAATAGCAATGGTACGTTTTATGACACATTTTTGAAGTTAAGGCTTACTTTTTTTTCTTCTTTCTTTTCTTTTTTCTTTTGATTACTGAATTTTTTTTCTTTATTTTTAGGCCTTAAATCGTGGTGTTGCTACAGTGTCTAATCTGCCAGAACAAATTCAGATTCAGGAACCCTTATATGCTGTTGCTGTAAATGAACCTACATCTGTAGTTACTGTTAACAATGAAACTACTTCTGTTCCCGTAGTAGCTATTGACCCTTCAGATTTGGAGAAAATTACAAGCAACCAAGTTGAGATCTACAAAAATCAGGAAGCAATTTTGAATGATCTGATATTACTAAAAGATAATTATAAAAAAGTATTGGAAAGCCAGCAAAGCATATTGATGGCCATTGCTCATATTTCGGTGAAATTGGATACTTTTATAACCGGAAAATATGAACCACAAGTTACTAAATTAAATGATGCTATGAAGAAAATACCTGAAAATAACCGATTTTGTTTAAAACCTATACGAAATATCGAAGAACTATCCAATTTAGAGGCAATATTAAACGACGGCAAGATGAAAGAGGACTATAAAATTAAATATGGTATCGTGTGCCAACCAGGAAAAGCTGAAAACTGCGCATATCAACTAGTTGATGTATTTTTTACCAGAGAATTTCTAACCAAATGCTCTTGGTCTGGTAGCGCAAGAGGTGAAGGCACAAAAGTATGTTTAAAACAGTATAAAAATGTTTTACAACTGTTTTTTGAACTGATTTACGAATGTGACCATACATACACTATTGCTGGCAATGAGAAGTTTTTTAAATCTGTTCTGAAAAATGCTACAAAGCGTAATAACTCTAAATTACAAAGATCTTCGACTTGCAGAAATAGTCACAAAAGACAGAAACTGAGTGAAAATCCTGTAAATAATAATGAATCGTCAGAAGAAGGAACTTCCAACGAGGCCCAAAATCTTCTAAATGAAGCCAATGAAGAAAACCGAGAGAATATTCCTCAAAAAGAAAAAACATTCCAAGAAGAAAATGCGCAAATTTTGGACAGTGTTGTAATTGAAGATAATGTATCTAAAGACAACCATGTCCCAGAACTTCCATTTGACAGATCTTTTCCACAGTTTAATAATCACCAAGGGTTTGTATTTTAGTTTATGCTTTTAAGTTTTAAGTAAGTGCAAAGGTTTATATACAAAGGTGTAGGAATACAGAGAGTTATCGTGTGTATAACTTTATTTGTTAATTATTCTTTTAAAGATTTTTTTTAAAATTTTGTTTACATTTGTATGGTTAATTGAGATTTATGAGTGATATCATTCCTTTTAAGATAATACTTCTATTACTTTTGATATTTTTTAGTTGTTTAAGACACGTGTACTCAATAACTCGACAATACAATACAACACAAAACAAAATTAGCAACACACACAACACAACAAACATACGACACAAAAAATTACAACAACAACAACAATACACAACATACAAGCACAGATAACAACAACGCACAATTTGGACGCATACAAACAAACACAAATAATGCTTTTATCCAAACACGTTTCACTAGTGACACAATGTTTTCAAGCTGCGATTTTGATAAATGTTGTGTGTAGATGTGCTAGTGTTGCGCTAAATATTGAGAATCTTGAGACGGGCTTATCCTCCGTGGGCTTATAGATATTTTATGTGTAACGAAAGTAAACATTTTTTTACAATATTAAAATTCATTTGTTCTAACTTATCAGCTGGTCAAAATAAATTCAAAAGCATTACGAGTACTAGCAAAACTATAAGTAGTAAGCATTGTTTTGGCGTTCTAGCAACTAGCACCACCGATTCGGGTCTCGTATGACTGTTTATTTATCGTAACTACATAGTTTTAGGTAACTTAGAATATTAAATTTAGAAAGTATAATTTACTGTAGAATTGTTGAATGAGACTACATGCAGACTTACACACTGATTGTATTCAGGTGGTACAACTAATAAGACTGAAATGTATTGCCATACGTAGATTTATTTATATTGCTACTTTAGACTTATCCTAGTTTTACAGGCCTCTGTGTGTTCAGTGCGTCTGTGTGTGTGAAATGTCTTGAATATTTATTTTTATTATTAATAAACGTGTTGAGTATGTCTATTATGTAAGTAAGGGCCAGTTTGCCAAAGTAACATGTTGATTTTGATTCAAATATTTGGTCTATTTTGATTCACCATGTCAGATACATGAAAAGATAATGTTGTGCAAATATTGTTTATACTGTTGTGATTTTAGAATTTACCTAGTTTAATTATTGTAATAATGTCAATTATGGGTCAATAAAACAAGTTGATTTTATCTCAAATATTATTTTATTTCAATTTAGCAATACAATAGGCTAGTTGACTAAAAAAAACTAATTAGTCCGTCAGTTAGATTATCAAAAAGTATTGGACACGTATTTTAATTTTTTTCTTGTAAACGAAAAATGACGACGATACAGTGCGTTGAAGTTTCGCGTGACGTCTCGCGGATAAAAAATATATGTCCAGTATTTTTGGTCGGTCTAACGGATGGACTAAACAGATTGCCATTTTTTTAATGTAGGAAACATCCCTATTATACAAGAGGCGCTTCGATTATACTCGTTATAATGTGTGTAGTAAAGGAACAAAATATAAATCCGATTCATATCGAGTGACCACAAGTTTACATTTAACATCACACGGCGAACACACGTATTCTGAACTTAAAACTGATGTATAGTTGCTTTTGAAAATATTTAGATAAGAGGAGAAGATTGGAAGGTCAAAAGCATTTAGTAAATTATCAAATTTCTTACAATAAATATATATTTGATTTTCTTCAACTTTGATACATATCACCTCCATCACTTCTTTTTTAATTGTTAAAAAATATTTATCTGCCCTTTGGTTAGACAAAATAAAATCATGGAAATGTAAAATTAAATTCTTTGTGCTTTTTTTTACATACGGGTAATTAGAATGTGTCTGGTCAATAAATTGCTCATGATCCAAAATTTCGTACTCTTTAAGTCTTTTAGCAATTTGAGATAGTGGTTTATTACCTTGTCTTAACAAATTTTTTATTAAGTATAATTTATTTTCAAATTTATATGCATTGTATGTTTGTAACATTCCGAAACGTCGAACTTCAGCAACAACATGAGTTAAGTTATGAACGTTACTAGTTACATAGTCAATACCGTAAAAATCTTTATAATGTTTCGTAAAGTATTCCAAAAGTTCCTCTGCCAAAGGTAGCAATGGAAAGTATTCCTCACTAGAACATATTGTTATTGCACAAAATAATGTGAGAAAATGTTGCATAGCATCTTTCATTAACACTTTTTGTAATATCGGCACACTTAAATAATGAAAGAAGGTTCTAAACTCAGATCCTTTCCAATGACTTAAACTGTCCAAACCTCGAACAGCTCTGTGGATTTCAGTTGGAGTTTTGCAGGAGTTTAAGAAAATATTGACTGCGTGAATATCACTCGAACACCATTTAGTAACTTTTTTACCTAAATTGCCATCTCGCCATCCAACGAGCAATCTTTTTACTACACCCAAGTCAATCAAATGCAGGGAATCGGAAACAGGAAATGCTTCTATCATGTCAATCGGTAGTTTTAATAAAGGTGAGTCGAATTTGTGATGGTTTCCATACTTCTTTTCTCTAAAATCCTTGTCATTCCGTAATGGACAGTTGGTGTCAGGAAATATCACAGTGTGCGAAACATGCGAATATTCTCCCACAACTGTACACTTAAGGCAACGTGTAATTATAATGGAAAACATGGTTGCCTTTTTTTTTTTTTTTTTTTTTTTTTTTTAAAAAAAAAAAGGCAACCATGTTTTCCATTATAATTACACACACCTGGAAAAAAAACATACAAGAGAGACTAGATCCGAAAAACTGTAAATACTAGTAAATAATGACGTAATCCTGAATAAACACGGCGGTTATAATAAAACCCCATAGTCATTAGATTTGATTTGAGACAGTTGGGAAAGAATAACGAAATCTTCTCCCTACTGGCTAATAACACATTATGGCAGATAGCAAGTAGATACAGGTAAGTAGATACCTACCTTTTATCATAGCTCTGGCAGGAGAATCGCATACAAAGCATCTCAATGACACTGATTTTTTTCTATTTCGTATGTTAATGCCATCGTGAAGCATAGTGCCCATTTCTTCAATAAAAACTTTTAAAAATTCATGCAAATCTTTTGGTTTAGCTGAACCTAGATAAATTCCACAAATAATAGGACTTAAGTGAGGCATTTCAAAAATACTGCACAATATAGGCCAAAATTGTTGTTTGGAGCTTTTGTAAATAGGTACTCCGTCTATGTTTACTATAATCGATATATGTTCCAGTATAACTTTAGAATTTTCTAAACTTTTTATAATACTATTTTTCAAGTTATTGTGCCAGTATTCACCTGGATCGACGAAGTTTATTGTAATTTCTCTTGGTGTACCAAGTAGTGAGCGTGGATCTCTAGGCATAGCGTTAGGAGTAATTTGGTTTAAAATTTGAAATAAGTCTTTTAAAGCTACATGACTACATTTGTGTTTCAGCGCCCAAATTCGTATTTGCTCGCGATAGCTCCATTTTCTTTCACATTCGACATACTCTCGTTTATATTCAGTATCGCTGTCCGAGTCCAGTCTAGAAGATAAAAGCAAAAATTACGCAAGGAAGGTTTATTTACTTTATTTTTATAATATGCCACACCAAGCTATAACTTACTTTTCCTCTGTAACTGGTCCGTTATCAGCAATTGAGAAAACAAAATCTACGGGACCCTCGCTTGTGTTTGTTGAACTCGAACTTGGCGCATTATTTTTGTTTGTTTCCAATGAATCCCTTAAATAATAAATTTAATGAATAGAGTTTTATAAATAAAAGCTAAATTACTCTCATGTAATTGAGTTAAAAAAAACTTACGTGTTATTTAATATTTCAATTACAGAATTCTCACACACAGTTGCCTTTTTTAATTTCTGCATATTTTGATAAACTCTCCGTACTTTCTTGCGATATCCACCAGTTCTTTGTTTGAACTTCCATGCTTTCAGATCCATATTTCTTTTCAACTTGCTCAAATATTTTATAGAATGTAGTTTCGCCAATAAAAATAACAGAATGTAGGTGTCCTAATGAGTAGGCAATGACCATTACTCTCCTGCTTCTATTGTGAAGCCTTAATGTCGCTATTAGTAAAACAGTCGATCAAATTCTTACTTAAGTCTGCGCAAAAGTATAAATCATTTCTGCAATGAAACTATCAGTGGCAGAACAGTGATAAATATATCTTTTATACAGTTCCGTTAAAAAGTCTGCAATTAATGTCTTTATGCAGTTCCGAAGCGTACAACAGCGGCAACAGAAGCTTTTTTGGAGCTTTAAGCTTTAATATCCATGTTTTAACTCTCTTTTAAAGCTATAGACGACAAATGGGTTGTAAAATGAACTCTTATAAAACCTAGAGTGGCATTTGATTCAGTTTTTGCTACCCCTAGTGATATTTACAGCTATGAGCAATTACGGAAGCAACAGTAGAACTTAAAACCACTTTCTGAACCCCTAAAGCGCTACTGTACAGCTAAAAGTTGCAAAATAGGCTGCTATTTCCACTAGTGTGCTAGTTGGAGTGAGACGTAAAATTGCAAGGTTAGAAAAAAATGGTTCGTTTATTATTGATGAACTATAAAGACACAGATACTGCAGTTACTGAACTATAGCTTGGTCAGCGGTTGATCGTACACCATTGAGATTAAAATACCACAAAAAAAGCTTTTATTTTGCTGCTGTTAATTTACTGTATAAAAGCTACCGAACATCACCCTTGAATATGACGTCGCACTTCTGGAACATCCTGTATTAATGGAAAGGAAAAATAATTCCAAATCTATTTTTCCGGCTCCATTGAAAAACTGAAAAATCTGGCTGCTTCTTTTCAGTATAATGTTGAAAAACACACGTGGGTAGCAACCGTTTACTACACAGTGAAGCGATGCAAGTTTTAACGATACACTTAAACAATTAAAATGTGCCCTTCGTTAGTTTCAAACTAACAACGTTTTAAACGTGCATAAAAAGTTGTTTACTTGGTTAAATGGTAAACTTTATACTTTTTGTTACTTATATTTTTGTGTGTGTAACAGTAAGTAATTTTAATTCATATTTATTTCTAAAAATGTGAAAAATTGTGGATGATGGAAGGATGGATGGATTTATGTAAATAATTGCTTGTTAGTCAATGCAAAAGAACTGAACGGATTTTGATGAAACTTTACAATAATGTAGCTGACTTCTACATAGGCTATAATGTTTAAAGAGAGGGAGTACTAAATCCACGCGGGTGACAAAGCATTGTGTTCCATTCCAGAATTCAAGAATAAACACATTAATTTAGTTTATTTTTTCTATCTTATTTTCTTAAATATTTTATGTGACTGGTTCATTATTGCATTACTAATACCCCTAAAAGCAACAGCTTTAACTTGAAATACGCATATTTTATGCATAATGTAAAGTAGTTTTAGTATTGTTCGTTGTTTCATGACTATGTATATGTTTTTCTATACAAACAGGATTGTTTCTAAGTGTGAGTGCACGTGGCTGCTCAACAGGTTAAAAGTTTAACGATTTAGAAAATTTATCTAGTCTAACTTTGGTACTTTAAGCAACGCAACTATCAAACAACACACAACGCACACACCATAACTATATTGCGCTACCAAATCTTTTCATTATAAGTAACATTTTGCTAAAACGATAATAATGACTTCTGGAAATGAGTTGGACATTTCTCGTTTTTATGGGTTGTGTAAACTTCGACCATTAATAATACTATACTATTCAATTCAAATTCAAATTTCAATTCAAATACTAATTGAATACTGTTCTATTAATACTATACTATTAATACTATACTATTAATACTATACTATTAATACTATACTATTAATACTATACTATTAATACTATACTATTAAACTGCGAAAGTCACTCTGTCTCTCTGTTTGTGACATCTTTGCGTCTTAATAGCTGAACAGATTTGCATGAAACTTGACACACGGATAGATCATGTAGGATATTTGACACTTTCATCCCGGGAGTATCTTCCCTTGGAGTTTCACGTAGGCGAAGCCGTTTTCCCAATGATTGTCACGTTTTAAAAATCATTGAGTGTATGAAGATTATAAATTGGTAAGAGGATAAAACTCACCGCGAATCGTAGTTTTACGTAAAAAACGCCAAAGAATTTCCCGTGTAAAGAATCAACAGAAAAATCATTCTTAATTCTTTAGAACAACTTATATGACATACAGTGATAATAAAGTTCATGTACAAAGGCGAGTGCAACAACAACAACAACAGCATCAGCACAACACACAACAGCATCAACATCTCCTTTTTTATGGATCCCCTCTATGAAAAAAGAAATGTTGCTGATCTTAATATGACTCCTTCCGCTCTGGGTGAAGCGGGAGGGAGTGCCAGAATCTTACCGACTAAAATCCATCCGTGCTCCTAATAGTGCCTTTGCGTTCCAGTGCCGCGGTGACTCTTTCGAACGAAATCCGCACCCTGACAAGATCAGCACATCTCTACCTTTCGAATGTTTCAAGCATCCATCAACGATCATGTCATCGATTCAAAACCGTTTAATCTACCATGAATTATAAGCTAATACCTTGCTACCTTTATATTATAAAAACAATGTATAACAATATACACACATACAAAGGTGCACGTCTGGCGGCGCAGACAGTTGCAATAAAGTTGGCAGCAGCGCGCAATGGACGCCGGAATAACCTACCTACGGTTATGACTTTAGAAGTTGTATAGGGTTGAACCGGGGGGAAGAGGTTTTGAACGATGATAATTGTACCTGGTGCCATCTGGAACCGCAGCGTGAAAGTTGACAGAGGAAAATGGTAAAACCAAAACTCTGAGGGCTAACTTATTCTATATTTTTTAAGCATTGCTCGCATTCGTATCTTAGTCGCAATCTGTCAAAACACCTGAACTTCTTTACATTTTTAACAATTGCTTAGAATTGTTAAGTAAGTAACTTTTAAGAATTGGCCTTATGTTCTGTTGTGGTTTCGCTAAGATTTTTCCTAATTGTAGGTAATAATTTCGAACAGGCAGAGTTCCAAACGTCGATATCCGAAAACGTACGAAGATTTACGAATTACGGAACTCAATGGGACCTGAGAAGGACACCTGGCACGGAGCGATGATAAACAAGGATGATACACATGATGCAGTAAACGAGTGACATTCGAGGACTGGAAGAAAAATTGTCGGTCGTCCGCCGGCGAGATGGGCAGAATACATTGTTGCCATCGTATGTCATGGTTAATATTCAAACCCGGAAAAAATCACGGTATCTTTGGCAACAGGAGCGAGTCTACGAGTTATACTAGCTTCAATGTATTTTATCTACGTGCCAACCCTACCCTTATGCGATATGTCGGGTTTACTAGTTGTCTCATTGTGGCAAACTCTATTTTTTATATTATAACGTTATTGCGAGACAGGGCGTAACATGTTCATCACAGTTACGGCTACATGTGACAATTTCACTGTAACACTGTACCTATTGCAACAATGTTGAATATTTTTAGAGTACAGCCTTGACTTTCAGTTTTTAATACTGAAGGACTTGATATACAAAGTGGACAAGGCACTGACAAGATAAAATGTATGGCGCCAAAGGAACGAAATACGCGCGCGGCCATTCTCTATACATTTTCGTCGCCGCGTGCCTGGAGCGCTTTGTATAATGAAGTCCCTAACACTTCTTTGATTCTTTTTTTGATTTTTGCCGACCCCTACGTATCTCCATAACGTTTTGAAAACACTTCCATTGTGCGTACCTACAGCTAAGGAGTGGAATTATGTGTTTCTTCATAGATAAAACCTTGTCTTTCATCATTATCATATCAGCCGAAAGATGTCCACTGCTGGACATAGGCCTCCCAGAAGTGTCGCCACAACAACCGGTCTTGTGCGTTTCGCATTCATCTGCTACCAGCGACCTTCACCAGGTCATCGGTCCATTTTCCATTTTGTGGGAAGCCTTCCAACACTGCGTCTTCCGGTACGCGGTCGCCACTCCAGAACTTTTCGGCCCCATCGACCATCTGTTCTGCGAGCAATGTGCCCTGCCCACTGCCACTTCAGTTAGCAATCCTTCGGGCTATGTCGGTTACCTTGGTTCTCTTGCGGATATCATCATTCCTGATTCGATCAACCTCGTCTTTAAGTCAAGAGTATGTTTAGGTTCAAATAGTTGTAGGCAAGCGTGTGCTCCATCGCATAGTCTACCAAAATAAAGATGAAGAGTGGTCAAATAAGCTTGGATTTGTACTGAGGCTTGAGTGGACTTCGAGAAAAATTGCATCGGATTTGTAAAAATTGCTTTTCAGTGCATTTATGTTGGCCTTCGCATAGGTAACTCAGTAAAATCATATCCTACATAATATTAAAAGCGAGACAGTCTAAGAGAATGCAAGATGAATGTATGTCTTTTACGTAAAACCACAGAACGAATTTGGATATAGCAAACAAACAGTTCATAACCTTGATTAACTTAAGAATATTTTTTAACCCCGATCTGACAAAATCATGCGTAGAAAGTAGTGTTACAAACAGTTTTTTTCTTGATCTAAATTTTAATACTTTTATTTTCAAAGTATACAGGTAAACTGATCATAATCACAGGAGACCCTGAAAAATTGCCGATGAGTTAAAACTTAAAGCCAGTCTGTTTAAAAAATGATGCATTTACAAGGACGTTAATGTTATGACAACACCATGCGACATACATTGCGTTAGGTCATGGTATAAAAACAGCAATATTCCGTGAGTGCTATGTTTAGTAGCCCATGGTTGACAAACACCATAGAATTTTAAGTAGGTGATATTTTGTCACACAATATATTACCGACGCACCGAACTGTCAAACGTCAACATCCTATAATATACCTTGCTGTAGTAATAACAGAGTTTTAAAACGCGTGAATCACCGGTGTCACATAGTTATGTAAGTGCGAAGAAGTAGACAATCCTGCCACATTATTTCTAACCACAAAAACATAAAAAAATTACAAGTCAATAAAGCCCGACGAGTCCCGAAGAAACGATTCAACTGTATTGGATCCCGAAAACATGAAAAAAAAAATGAAAATTATGTTTCTTTTTACTCCTCCGCCTCTTAATATAATCTTTTTTTTTTAACAGCCTGTTCTTTCCCACTGCTGGGCAAAGGCCTCCCCCAACACCTTCCAGATCTTTTTGTCCCGAGCCACCTCGGGCCAACCCTCGCAGTAGGCGTCTAGGTCATAATCATACATAAATAACACTCTTCCGTTTGAATGACAGACAACGCACAGCCAAAACTGCTGGTCGTAGAGAGCTGAAATTTAGGCATTAAGGTTCCTTTTCAATCATTTTTAATAAATTATATCCGTTAAACATAAGGCCGTCCGAATGTTTGCATAGACCCGTAAACCATTCAAGAAAGAAAGCATTTTTTATGCCTCGCGCATACGATCACTCTCAAAGATTCCCGACCGCGTGGCGAGTTTGTTCCAGTATACACGGGGTAATTTGTACTAATTATGGGCCAATTTGTACCGTCAGAAAAACGTACGGTCCGCCCTGTCCTTGTTGTAACACTCTCGTATTGCACATGTCTACGCAGGCCTTTACAGTAAACAGTATGTGTTACTAACGAAGTAATAATGTGATACACACAAGCAAAATACCTCAAATTACTTCGATCAAACATTTCAGACTATTATTTCGTCTTATCCAAGATAAGGGCTTAGATTAAGAACGAAACCTTCAACGTCTCAAGGATTCTCAATTGGCCTGTTATTGTAGGTATATCCTGTGAAGGACGATCATAATCTGTGATTGTAATGTAAATCTTGAAAGGCCTTGAAATGTATAGTAATCCTTGGAAGCCGTTGTTTTGTTATTAGTATTGAAAAGCTGTCAAAATGGGCCTCCAATTAAGCGAAGTTGGTGGTTCAAAAGTTATTGGACTAGGTTTGAATCTGTCAGTTCAATATTGTTGTTGTTTTGGAGCAATTATTTCAGAAATGGATCCTTAAATGTTTCTGCAGTTTAATTGCTCCAAATTCCAGTACGTTCACCTAAAACTTTGCTTTAGTATTTTCTACCTAATTTAAAATAATCTTCGTTTTTTGCATATCGACAAGGATGGATAAAATGGAAACCGACCCAGAAAATGTTGCCCAATACTAAGGTCTGAGCAAGTGAAATAATACCTGGGATACTAAGATCTCTGATAACAGTTTAGAAACTGTCACAAATTACCGATTTTTTTTTGTCAGAATTTTTGGTCTTCAAAAATGTGGTCGGCCAAACCACGACGCTCAGCTGTCAAAAACGACTGAAGGAGGATGTAACAAAAATCTTTCTTATTTGCAAACTGTTATAGGTCAATCCACTTCGAAGCTTGTCTGTCTTGTCCTATCACTTTCAGTATTGCCAAACTGTTATAACAGGAGTTTAAACTTAAGCAAAGTTTTTGAAGACTGAAAATAAATTCCTGGTAACGTCTTTACCAGACAAAACAGTTTAGACAAGGCTTATTAAAGTTTCATAATTTTTAAGTAGGAGATCTCGAGGTAACAAACAGGGTATTTGGCCTCCTTCGCAGTATGACCCAAAAACTTAATCAGAATTATGTTGGAAAGTTAGCTAAATTAAGGCAGTTTCTAAAATTATTGTACTTAATTCATGGTTGAATGTTCCATTTCGGGACATTTACAACCTAAATTTTCGTCAGTAAGAACCAGTTTTGAATAGCGGCGTTTCACAGAAGCGCGTACAGTCAACATCACGTTACACGGCAACATATTAATAAGAATTTAAGAGCACCTTTTTATTTTCATAGAAGCGTGAAAATTTAAGCTTGAAGTTCAAATAAAACTTATTTATTACCGTGAGTTTGAACGTCCTCATCATCAACATTCCAGCCAAAAGACGTCCAGTGCTGGACATAGGCCTCCCCCAAAAGTCACCACTTCGATCGGTCCTGTGCGTCTCGCATTAATCGGATTCCCCCGGTTTTCTTTTGGCCATCGGTCCACCTTATGGGAGGTCTTCCAACGCTGCGTCTTCCGGGTCGCAGTTGCTGCTCCAGAACCTTTCAACCCCAATCGACTATCTGTTGTGAATGTATCCTGCCCACTACCATTTAAGTTTGAATGTCCTACCCACGAACTTGTACTAAAACATCTAGTCAAATTGAAGGCTCTACCCCTAGCTAACTAACTACCCGAACCTCATATATGAATAGTACTTGTAAACGTAATCAATTTTATACCTATGAATGAAAATAATGCAAACGTGAACACTGAACAGCCGTTATAGTAATTTATTTTACTCACCCCAATATGCTGCCCATCAAGAAACAGCTGCGGGACCAAGATCTGATCGCTTTTCATCCTGTCCCGGATCTCGTCTTGATACTCGGTGCTCATGAAGACATCCCGTTCTTCGTACTTCACCAGTAAGTTCCTCAGGATCTTCTTCACAAGGACACATCGTTGATATGTACCCCGAACAATGCCCATCGTCGTCGTGTACACAACCACCTTGCCGGCATCTTTTTCTTTGTAACTCTGTGGAAAAAGAAACAATTTTTTTTAATATTTTGCAAAAAAGTTCTAAAGTTTACGGTGAAAGAGAAAAGAGGGCGCTTTAGTGTGCTTTAGAATAGCGCCATCTGTTAGAATACAGCCGTACCATTATGTCAATAACTTAACTAACTTTAGGTCGAATTGGTACTGTGGTACTTTCTCGATAGAGAGCGCTCTTCCCAGTTTACAAAGTTGGAGGTTGAATATCTTTTTTTTTACTCCAATATGACAGCATATTGGAGTCGTAAAAACTAATCAACAACACATAGCATCTAATCGTACCTACTCATCGTATAAATAAAAGTTCGATAAGTGCATTTTCTTTCTTGAACCGTATTTTTTGACCGTATAGTTTTGAGGTTATATCTTTAGGAAGCCAATTAGGAATAAGACTAGGCAGATTATAATGAGTTTTAGATCATCAACGGACTGTATTACATGCCTCATTGATTTATTGAATGTCGAGGAAATAAACTTCCTTATTAAAACTCAACAGTTCTACAAACCTAAAAACACCTCAGTGTAATATCTCAGGTTGTTTAATCTACCCATCACAAACATGAACACAGGTGCAACTTTAATGTGTCGTTGAAGGTGTCAAGTGACAACCACAAATTCACATGTTTTACGACACAAACGGTCAAACAGTTTGCGTAACTTCCTATTGGCTGTTTAGTACAGACGGTGTCAAAAAATTAATGATTGGCGCGGAAAACAGTCGATAAAAGTTTTATCTAAATAAATTATTTATGGTCTGCATGTGATATACAACGTGTAACAGAATAAACGAAATACCTCCTAAGGGGTCATTGTATAGGGCAGTCAATTTTTTAGGGTTACGTACCCAAAGGGTAAAACGGGACCCTATTACTAAGGCTCCGCTATTCGTCCGTCCGTTCGTGTGTCACTAGGCTGTATCTCATGAACCGTGATAGCTAGACAGTTGAAATTTTTACAGATTATGTATTTATGTTTCCGCTTTATCAATAAATACTAAAAACAGAATAAAATATTTTTTTGAGTGGGGCGGGATACAACAAAGTAGTAGGTACTTACTCCAGTTCCATACCTAGTAATACCTACTATCTATTGATGACGTAACGAGGTACCTGGCAAGTCTCCAATAGATTCGATGATACGCTCTGTAACGTATCATATTAATGAGAGGAACCAATCGATTTGACACTTTAGTTATGTCTCTTGCGAATTTAGTGAAGGTTTTTACTCTTTATTGTTGAATGCAGTGCTATGTCTAGACGTGCTGTATCAAGATTTAAAGCATTGAATGTGTCAACCTATATACCCATTGATATAATCGGTTACAAAATAGGTGTGCATAAAAACTTCCATTAGAATTATTCCAATGTTAGGCTCGTGATCGATAATATTGACTGTGCAGTAAAAAAAGTAGTTCACTGAAAAGTTCCAAACAAGTCACTTTTCCAGCAGTTTGATGCAGTTGTTGGCATTCATTAACATCGTTCATAAATACTCTCAAAATACACTTTTCTTGCTAAGGTAGTCGGGTAAATTATAATGATAGTGATAAATGATAAGTTATAATTATTTATTTTCGTTAATTATTATTTAGTTAAACTTTTACACGTCAATGTTTTTTGGTAATTTTAAGCTAGATGAGGCCGGTGTTTCCTAGCTGACTACCCTGAGAAGAAACACCGAAACAAACTCAGAGGTCACAGTCTCTTTTGAATTCCATACAAATTGTACTGGTCAAATCATATGACAACCATGTTTATGCAGGTTAATGTCTGAGGTGGCCTTTTGAGGAAAGTGCCACACAGATTTGAGTGGACTTATCCAGACAGTGCAAGCATTTGTCAGTTATCGTGAAGCTTGAACTTAGAACTTTAAGGAGCTCAAAGGTTTCACGAACAATACCAAAGTAAGGACATTTGGGTAGGCCATATAATAACTCAAACCGCCCGGCTAATATGAAATGAAACCCTACAACTCCCCTTTTCGCTAAATGCAGGTAACCAGACCCAATTGGAAAGAGACAATACCAACGTAATTTGTTCTCTAAACAGTACGTGAATATGCAACATCAGGACAAAATAATATTCATAAGTCTTATCTTCAGAAAGCTGGCGTAACAAGCAGTCCTGTTATGTCCACTTGCCTTTTCTTTAGCAAATCGGCTTACAACATACAAACAAACAGTTAAGCCTACTTATTCTTTAGTAATCTATGAAGGAAGCACTTATCGAAGGTTAAGTCTCTGGACTTACAGTCCACCTGTTCCATCACCTGCGTTTATTATAAACATGTATTTTTAGACCCTATTACTAAGACTCCGCTGTCCGTCTGTCTGTCACCAGGCTGTATCTCATGAACCGTGACAGCTAGACAGTTGAAATTTTCACAGATGATGTATTTCTGATGCCGCTATAACGGCTACAAATACTAAAAACAGAATAAAATAAATATTTTAGTGGGGCTCCCATACAAAAAACGTGATTTTTTTGCCGTTTTTTTTATAGATAATGGTACGGAACCCTTCGTGCGCGAGTCCGACTCGCACTTGGCCGTTTTTAAAGTTGCAACACACCTGCTTAGTGTTATCTTCAAACTTGAATAAATGTTTTAGTATTTATTAGCTGGTGAATATTCCGACGTTTGGTATTTGTTGGTGGTCTGGCAGAATGGCGACATATATCACCAATCCTATTGGCCGTATAATAAAAAAGCTACCGATCATTTTTTTCCCGACTGCGCAGAAGGAGGGTTATTTATACCTTGTAGTTTTGATCATTGCTAAATAATGTTTCTACTGGTAAAGCCACAAATATAGTTAACCACACCACGGATCCCAAATACCAATCTTTCTTCATATTCATTTCCTGAAGCCTTTCCACTGTGAGCCAATCCATTCAGACAGCCATTAGATACGTTTCAAACACTATATAAACTCCGCAAACACCAGACAAGCTTTTTTACCCCACTAAAATGAAACAAGCACTACCAAAAACTGCAACCTCAGTTATATCACCACTGCAAGACCGGCTGACATAAAGACTACAGTCTACGGACTTACGTCACAGACTCAGAGCACTACACACATATGCAATCTCACCGTAACACGGCCTTCCCCGTTCGTGTATTACTTTACTTTGAGCTAAATATGGAGGTTTATGATCATTTTTGGTGCGGAGAAAATTTGTACGAAATTATTTTCCGGTATATCAACAATTTTATGCGTAATGGTTAAGCAGCTTACGAGTTAAGCAAAATGATTGCTTGTGAATTATGTGTTGCATCGGAAACAGAAAGCAAAGAACTGATTTCTTCTTGTGTGTAAGGAAAAAAGGGAGGAAGCAAAAAATCGCGATTATTTTTTTACACACAGCCTGAA
Organism: Melanchra persicariae; assembly: GCA_947386135.1. Lineage (NCBI taxonomy): Eukaryota > Metazoa > Arthropoda > Insecta > Lepidoptera > Noctuidae > Melanchra > Melanchra persicariae. Next base: position 7,080,072 of record OX376652.1, on the reverse strand, counting down.
GGTGAACTCAAATCTCGTCAGTGGAAGATTATGTTATTTTAAAGACTTCTTTCATTCGTTACTTATGATCAGCTGAACACGAGGCCTTCACCTTTTAAAAACGAGAGTTCTTTGCAGAATGACTTATTATTTTTATCCAGTTAGCTAGCGACCGTCGCTATGACTCACTGGCTTATTACTTTAACTTGTTCGCTTGCTTTCCTTACTTTTTGTTCAGTCATAAGGGACTTGATATACAAAACGGACAGGGCGCTGACAAGATAAAATGTATGGCGTCAAAGGAACGAAATATAGTAAGCGTCGCGAGCGCGCGTCCAGACGCCGTACATTTTCGTTTCGCGAGCCTGCCGTCCGCCCGGAGCCTTTTGTATATCAAGTCCCTAAGAGAAGACACTAAAACTCAAAAAAACGTTCAAGTGACACAAAGGGTCCCGTACTATAAACTGAAAAATCACGTTTCTTGTATCGGAAGACTCCTCCTTTATTTCATTTTTATTATTTCAATAGACATAAACACTAAAAAATTCAACCTTTTACGGTTCATGAACTAACAGCCCACTGAGAGATAAAAGTACGAACGGATAGCAGAGGCTTAGTAATATGGTTCCGTTGGTAACCGTTTGGGTACTAAAATGCCCTTAATCCAATAATTTATTAAAAAAGAAAACGGAAGTTACACCATCACCATAAACTCTCCACTTTATCACCCAAAGTTGACTCAACACATTTAATACCACCATAGAAGGTGATAAAGTTTTTTCACCACTTACTTCACCATTTCTCCAGCCGTTCTCGTTACGTCATCTGCCCTAAGACCTCACAGTTTAGTGGTTTTCCAAGCTTGCAACATTTCTTAAGTTACAACATTTATAATTTACTGGTTAACGTGAAGAAAATTACTAGAAAGGTTTCCATATTATCCCGGAGTATTGCAAGAATTATGCAAGTTATGCAGTTTGTATTTTGTAACTGTGCCAATGTTTTCTGCTGCATGAATTCTCTGAAAAAATAAATTACTCATACGCTTACTAAGAATGTAGCTACCCTCTGTAATACTGTCTTAAATGACACTGGGTCTATTAAAGCGATTAATCCGTGATAAGAATAACTACCTAGTCAGGTTGCACAGTAACATGAGTATACCTCTAATGACTGTTTAAGCTCACATTGCTCGCAGAAGGAGGCGGCGATGGGACCAAAAGTTTCTGGAGTAGCTACCACATACCAGAATATGCCCACCACACTATTCCCTACCAGTGCACCTATAGAGGTATGCGGTACAGAGTGTAAAGTCCCGCTAACCTCCATTGAAATGGAAGGATCCTTCGACCAGACGGTTGTTGTGTCTGTTGGGCAACTGCCCGATAGGTAATATTCGAGCTGTTGTACATGTTCAAATCGCACGGAAAACTCTGATAACCGCGATGCAGGATTTCGTGCTGACGGGATAGATGGCGTTGCGGTTATTTTTGTTGCGATGTAGATTGACAGGCCTATGTACAATAGTGGGCAACTCACACCCAAAATTATAATTAGGTATATGATAATGATGGTGATCGCTATTGGAAATCTATATACATATTTTTTTTAAACACGTCGCCCCACACTAAAAATGACTCATTTATCGTGGGTGCGTTCACAAACAAATAAACTCACATATACAAACAGTCATATCCGGAACAACTATCTGTAGGCCATACAAATATTTGTTCCGTGCGGGAATTGAATCCGCGACACGCAGCGCAGCAGTCGATCGCTCAACCACTGCGCCAACGGTGTTGTCAAATATCAAAGGAACTGTAGTAAAACGTCTACTTTTCTATAAAGAATTCGAAATTGATTACCTAGGAGTAGAGCATGCAATTTTATAACACGATTGTAATAATTATAATTAATTTGATTGATGATCAACTTTTTATGTTACACCAATTTTGGGATGCATGAAGGAGCCTCCTCGTGTAGCGCAATTTGTTCCATCAGACACTCAACTGAACCGAGCGCTCGGCGCATCCTGGACAGTCTCACCTAACACCGTATAAGACTGACCAATCCTTCCCTTGCGGTGGTAGGGCTAACACCCGTCTGGTTCGCGACCACCCTCCCACCGGAGTTCGGCGTCAAGCAGCCTGCTGTGTTTCGTCGACGCGTGGAAGTACCAGTGCCTCAGGGCATCTTCTGGGCACGCTCGCTTTCATCATGGACCTCATCTATCGCTTTCCATCAGGCGTGATCGAGGTCAAGAGCTAGCCCATTCATAAATAAAAAAAAAAAAAAAAAAAACCAATGATCTCTACTTAGCTCTGAAAGCACCACCACAACCACCACCTTCAGTATTTTTCCTTCGCTCTGCCTCACTTAATTGGCGGTTAACAGTTATTGCCTCAAGCTCTGCCAAACGCGGTTAGTGGTTAGCGATAAACGTGGACATTCACACATACCGTATAACCGCAACCAATCAATTGACCTCATCTATTAACCTTGCACAGAATTGCAAAATGAATTCACACGAAATCATATTTCAAAACACTAAAATTCATCTTAAAAGTTTTATGTAATTTCGTTACTTTTGTAGACGTTTTTGCAGTATCTAGTCAGGTGTTCAACTTCTCATGAATAGTTGGTTCCATCACTTGGCGACATCCTGAATAAGTAACAGGGGTTCCGTCTCCCTACAATTATACGTGACAGTCTAAGGGCCAATTTCACTAATGAAACTGAACGCGATCAGCGAATAAACCACGTTTATGAGCTGTCAGTGTCATTATTTTTCTATGGAATATTTACACTGACAGCTCTTGAACGCAGTTTAGATGTACTGATCGCGTTCAGTTTCATTGTTGAAATTCGCTCTAAGAAGTCGGATTTGACAGCAGGAAACAACACTGCTTTATTAGTAAACTAAGTATGATAGAGACATAAAATTTTCTTTCGCTCTTAGTGGTGAAGCGATCTTCTATCCCTCTATAATCACAGCTGCCTAGAGGGGCATAGAAGATCGCTTTATACTGACTATATTCCTATAATACTTACTATATTCGTGACAATTTAAGAAGTCGGATTTGAGTTGTCAAATCCGAATATAGTAATTTTTATCATTTCGATCGAAAGTCATTCGGACATATGCCTCCAAAGGTCACCTCAATAACGCCACATGACCCCAGTGCTTCAACTCAAAGCACCTCATAGATGTATCTTGACCCTAGTCCCTAATCGACGTTATCATTTTAGCCAAAAGGCTTCAACTAATGGAGATATGACCTCAAGCGTTGCCACCCCAATATCAACACAAGATAGTGTTTCAGCCCAAAACGGCTCGAAGATATTACTACTAATTATGTTATCATTAGCATTGTTTGAAATTTTTCATTTCAGCACATTCTGCCGTGATAGAAACACACACAACGTGAATCTTGAGGTGAAGATGAAGTGTGAAGCTTCAGGTAACATAATCAGGGGTCCTACTATGACATCTTAAAACCATCCTGAATCCGGTGTGGAAGGGAGACGGAGCAACACAATATGAATCACGTTTTGTTATTATCATTACTGACCCGGTAGCGGGGTCGAAAGTCTCTATTACAAGTGCTATCGGTTGCATAAGAGTTCTATGGTGTCAGTTCCGATTTTGATCACCGGATACTTTGGCTGCTCTTATGCAATCAGATCGACAGATTTGTCGACAGATATTAATATAAGATTATTAGAGTCAATGCGAATATACCAACGTATAAGGTACACATATGAAGTTCAATATCGTATCTAATAAATGAATATCATCATCTTTTGCTTCATTATTTCTGGGATCTTTTTACGCTGTTTATCATGATTTATTGTTGGTAACAGTCCAGTAGCTTATATGACACTACTGTCATACTTTTAGATCTTGGTTGTCGATATCAAAAATGCACGTAGAAACGTTATAACAGTATTTTTAGTAGAGGTAGTAGCAGTGTGGACATTTTTTCCGCACTTAGACTCCCATTGAACCCGTTGTGAGCGAGAGTCCTGGCTTACATAGCCAGCATAGCTCCAGGAAAACAAAAGCTTCCTAAGAGCTTCAAAGGCTTTGCGAAGCGACTTCACTGTCCCGACGACTTGTGCGTAGTGGAAAGCCATAGCCACTCATTCCAGAATGACATGAGTAACGGTAATATCATCAGCAAAGAAATGAACAAGTACGCTTTGCTTTGGTACATACAGAGTGCGTGCAAAGTTTTGTTTTCATCAGAAAAACAACACGACGAAACCCTAATGTTGGTCTTGAGCTCAGGAATTCGGTAAGCGACATACGATACGACACGTGCGTCCATCGAATCCATTACAGACAAGTGTGCTCAAACCTTTAGCCTTATTTACGGTAACCATAGTTGGTGCTATTAAGAACGAGCCGCTAATCGCTGCCATAGAATAGGAATGAATAGAAGTGAATACTTTCAAGATAGTCAGAACAGAAACATAGAATCATAGATGACTCTAAGAATTGGTGACAACTTAAGAAAAGATAAATTTTATGGTGACTTCCGAAATGAAGTTTAGGAATAACATTAAAGATGTTCCTGATGATTTTTATGATTTCATTTTAAAACCATAGACAAAAATATCTCAAAGATTTCTTAATTAAAAATTATAAAATAACATCTGTGACCCTCACAATAAGCCCTTTTATTTGATGTGTAATTTTTCTGCAAAAAGTGACCCCGTTTTCAAAATTTATAGTTCCATTCTGTCTTGAAGTCCAGTTCATCCCTACATATTTACACCTAGTCCTGTCGCAATGTCACTTGTCGTATAAGAAGGACTCGTTCTTCTCCGGACTTCTATCAATGTAGCTTACCACTGTCTGTTTCCAGAAAACTCGGTCTCTCGCTAATTCGGGCCAATCTTTTCGGTAGAAGTCGAGCTCGCTCCCCGTCTTCGTCTTATGGACTTCTACAGTTTTCTTAATCTTTGCCGCTACTTACGTCAGAGGCATGCAACCTAAGTGGACATTGCACACTAAGTGAGATTAAGCACAAGCTTTTAGCGGCAAGTTGGGCGAGACCTATGTGTTCGCTTGCAAAATAGTTGCGACGAAATTAAGTAAACGGAGACGCTTTGAGTCTGACGAAATTTTTAAGAATTTTTTCGATGGCTCTGCCGTTGCTGACTACGCCCAGCTTTAAAGGAATTATAATATCTATGAGTAAATAATGTGATTAATGAAACAGATTACCACAGGATAAAAGTTTGTGGCTATATGACATACCTATCTATGCTCGGCCGAGATAAACAGGATGACGTAGCCATATCGTAAAATTGGCAATTTCATGAAATGGTTAGCCCACCTTATCTCGCCGACGACGGAGCCCCGCTGCACGGGGATACTGTTTTTGTGGGAGATTGGGATTCAGGGAGCTCAATTCGCTCGCTCACTTTAGCTCCGGTCATCCCATTCAAACCTAACCTATCCGTGTCAGGGTGCCCTAAGCTCTTTCAAACCTAACTGTACCTAGGCCATATTATAATGAAATGGCCATTTCTACGATATGGCCGCGACAAGAATGCAACTTTACAAATTATAATACGAGTGTTATAAAAATTATGCTACACTAAATAGCCTCGGCCAATCAACAAATTATGTACCAATATAACAGCACCAAATTATATTTTTGTAATATCATTATTGCGACTAAATCAATTCTTGCCAAATCTATGATCAGAATCAAGCCTTCTTTTTTCAACCTTTTTGCAACGAACTGTATCACTCATTTGCATGTTGTATTAGACAGCTAATTATTATTAAGTAGGAAGTTGACTCCGTCACGGCAATTGAAGGTGAAATTATTGCCCGTCGATCGTAATGGCCGGGAAATGATAGTTTTGCGTACCAAGGCGTGGACAGAAGATATGTACGACAATAGGCTTCTACGGATATGTCGTATGAGTTACATAAACAAAGGTCAATAGCCAAGAATAGAGTTATTTGTAGACAATATGCTTGCACTTGGGCAATCATCCGACTATGCAATCGACGATCGTTTAATTACGCTTTGACCAAAGCAAAGCTGAGTTCATCACCTCAGTATTCATATCATAATATCAGCCAAAAGCCGAGACTTTCATTGCTGGACATAGGCCTACCCCAAGTGTCACCACTTCAACCGGTCCTATGACTCTCGCATCCATCGGCTACCGCTAGTAGTATTCTCAGTTTGTTTCAATTTAAAGGAGAGCAGCTATTTTTTACACAAACCTTGCTCACCGTTTATTGCTCCTTCAATTACTGAAAACCATCAAAATCTATCAGAAGAAGTGGACGAACAATCAGAGGCAGACATTGTCTTTTACTATTTAGAGATTAGAGATAATAATTTGGCCCAGTTAATGACACCATAAGTTTAACACATTTATCAAAACCTACACATCTTCTAACCTTAACATTTTTCTAACTCCTACATAATGACATTTCCATTATTAAATATGATAATTCTGTTACACCCAGAACCAATGCATGCTCGCCTTGTAAAATAATACTTTAAAAGTTTAATCATTTAGATATTAGTAAGACCAGGGTTGCAGAATTCGAAAGAGTTACTGCGGCCCTGGAAAGGACATTTGGAGAAACACGGATGTTACCAAAAATAGTTCCGAAGAAATGACTTTTTGTTACAGTTTGTGGCATTTAATTTAGTTCAATCACAGGTTTGATGTCACCAATTGCATCACACTCCTTGAAAAGTAAGTCATTTTTTTGAAACTTTTTAGTCGTTTGTTGAGGTAAATATATTTGTCACATTTTTTTTATATTTTTTCCATGTACCTATATCAGTTACCCAACATCAACCTTAAATATGACCACGCGTTTCTTCTCTTTCCAACCATAGCATTTCCAAACACTATCCTATATAGCCAGTAAGGCAGTATTGCCCAGTACCACCAAGAATGGCACCTGACACCTGTAAATCAAATCACCATACTGATACTAGCATACCTCATTACAATGTGCCTGATTGAATTTACCATCAACACTAAGAACATCTGACTAAGCCTATCTGGTCACGATTTACTCAACATACCAAAGAGTATGGAAAACATAGGAGATGCGGCAATTGAACATCATTGACGCCATTTTGCATATGGTCAAAATTGATATACAACAGCGCGGTTTCGCCGAAAATCGAAAGAACGATTTTTTTTATTATTGAGGACGTGTCGACGAAGCAACATCAGGCTGCTTGACTCCGGTGGGACTGTCCAGGATGCGCCGAGCGCTCGGTTCATTTGAGTGCCTAATGGAACAAATTGCGCTAAACGAGGAGGCTCCTTCGTGCAATCTTAAATCTCAATTTTGCAATATAAAATGTTAAGGTACAATATTAAACTATTTTAAATGAGTGATCCTAAAAGCATACAATTCTGTTTCTCAAAAAAAAACCTTGTAGGAATAGCTACTTGTGGGGCATTACGGTTAATGAGTTGACAGTACTTAAGAGTCAAAAGAAGGGCCAACATTAAAAAAAAACTGAAAATAACGCTTTGATTAACGTTTAACCCGTAGATTTCCAGAGCTACAAAAAATGCCATACGCCAAATTAACTACGCCAACCTAAAAAAGACGCCTCAAAAACCCGTTTTAAACCATGACATATCTCTCGCTTCTATAATCTTAGTACACGACCTTGTGAGGCTAACCAGTCCGCTGCCGGACCGGTACGGACAGGTCCGGGGAAACTAGGGAACCGTGGATATCATTAATTTGTATGTGAAAGTTTGTATGACTCGGAATGCTGAGGAATGTTTGTGAATTCTGTTTATGCTGTGTATAAGGGCTTTGGTGATTATTTGGTATTGCGACGGTTAAATTGTAATGGCATGAGTAGTTTTACTTGTTTTTTTTTTCTATTGAGTTTTATAATAGAATCTTAATCAATATCAATATATATAAAATTCTTACGTTACTGAGTGATTGACAGACAACGCACATCCGAAACTAGTCATAGAAAGTTAAAATTTGGCATGTATGTTCTTTGGGGAGTGTAGTGGAGCACTAACAGAGGGTCAGCTCCGAACAATCGCAAACTGTCAAAAATGAATGAAAATTCAGGCTTTTTTGACAGTTTGCTATTGAAATGAAAATGCGATCGTTGCTTGAAAATTAGTAGAATTCGCACTCAGGATTTCCCGAAATTCCTACGGAAACGTGGGCAAGAGCTAGTACAGTAGAAGATAAAACAAATGGGTACTTTGCTGTTTATTTATTCATTTAAACTTCATGAGCAGAGGTACAATGGCGGACTTCTGATAGCGGTGATCTTCTGTTTGTTTTTTTTTTAAATAAAATACGCTAAGAAAGCCTATTCAGTAACATCTTCTTGAAAACTTAAATCATGAGTACCCATTTGTGGCATCAAATCTCTAATTGAACTAAAATTAATGTCACAAACTGCACACCTGAGTGTTTTTTTATCTTGACAACCGTTAATGCCGTTGGAATTTAGAGCCTAATGCTACGCAAGCTTAAGAAACGTAGAGACATACATAATGTTTTCTCACTACCAATAAAAAACTATTTATCAATAGGGTGACATTCGCACAAACACAAATAGATACTTCATACAACGCTAATATGACAGTTTTTCCTATTCCTCAATCAGTCGGAACTTTCTTTAAGGAAATGGATTACAATGACGGCAACGTTGACGCTCTAATGTCAGACTGGCATAAGTACGACATCGTCCATTGGTAATGGACAGTTCATGTCTATCGCCACGCGAGCTTCCGAGGATGTAATGTTACCTTTATTGCGTGTTAACTGTTGTTAGAAATTACCGTTTTTGGGGTACCCGACCGAAAAGTAACCGACCGAACCCTACTAAGCCTTCGGTATTAGTCTGCTTGGCAGCTGGCTGTATCTCACGGACCGTAACAGATGCTGACTTGAAATTTTCACAGAGGGTGAGAACTGCACTGAATCATACGGATTATATTCTAAAAACGTATGTATATACAAGATAGCAGGTCATCATCATCATCATATCAGTCGAAAGACGTCCACTACTGTACATAGGCCTCCCCCAAGATTCGCTGTAACAACCGCGGCGGTCCTGTGCGTCTCGCATCCATCGGCTACCCGCAAATCCGCGATCCACCTTGTGGGAGGCCTTCCAACGCTGCGACTTCCAGTACGCGGTCGCCATTCCAGAAATTTTCGGCCCCATCGACCATCTGTTCTGCGAGCAATGTGCCCTGCCCATTGCCACTTCAGTTTGGCGATCCTTCGGGCTATATCAGTAACCTTGGTTCTGTTGCGGATAGGTATCATCATTCCTGATTCGATTACGCAAGGAAATTCCGAGCATTGCTCTCTCCATTGCCCTTTGGGTGACTTTAAGCCTTCTGATGAGTCTATTGTAAGCGACCACGTTTCGGTTCCATAAGTCATCACTGGCAACACGCAGTGGTTATAGACTTTCGTCTTGAGACACTGTGGTATACAACGTGTAACAGAATAAACGCAATACCTCTTAAGGGGTCATTGTACTCATCATTATGAACAACTTTTACAATGGGACCAACCCCGAAATCGCGAAAAAAATATCAGCTTTTCAGTACATTTTGTCGTGTTATCTGCACAAAAATGTATGGGGCAGTCAATTTTTTTTCGCGATTTCAGTTTTGGTCCCAGAGTGAAAGTTGTTCTCATTAATGAGTACAATGACCCCTTAAGAGGTATTGCGTTTATTCTGTTACACGATGTATGAAACAGCAGATATAACTCTTGATTAAAACTTCCTGCAGTTATGATATTCAATTAGTACAAAAGATAACTTATTTTAATAAGTTTACCTCCCGTTGTTTACCAATACAAACGAACTGAAATGACTAAGCAGGGTATCTAATTACAATATTATAAGGCAAGGGCAAGCAACGCAATAAAGTTAGTATTATGTTGCCAAACATACATTTGTGAAATGTACACCTTTGCACTCGTAATCCAATATTATTACTTAATGTTTCTGTGTAATTAATATGAAGTTGTTATGTTTTAATTTATTTTAAAAGGTTGATTATGATTCATTTGCGAGGGTTTTGATAACTGACTGATTAATCAATAGGGAAAATAGGCATTATTTTTTTATTGGTAATATAAATTACTTATTAGCTCTAGTAAACAATTATGAAATAATTTTTAAAATACCTTCATCGGCGGTGAAGTTATAAAGCTTCGAAGTTGACAATAAGAAAGAGAAGTTCGATACTAACTCTGACGTCAAATACTATGACGTATATACAGCTGCCAGAGAAAACGGCGTTTTCGCGATATAGTTTTTTTCTGTCAATTTTGATTCTATTTTCACTGTTATTATTATATTTTTTTGTATATTTCATTTTTTTTAGTAAAACAAGAATAAATCATTTATTGCAACTATTACTACATACACATTTAAATAAACTAAACCATTCCATTTCTAGATAAACTGTTTCGATTATGAATATTTATTTCATGCATATTACCTATTGCCTAGCCTTTTCCAAACTATGTTGGGGTCGGCTTCTCGTGTAACCTGATGCACTTGAGTACCATATTTTAGATGGAGTAACTGCCCATCTGACATCCAAACCCTAGTTACTGAAAAACAAAAAACCACTTGGCAAGGCTATAGTAGGCGCCAGAAAAATTTGCAATAAAGTACATTGACCTTTCCCTAATATGTCGTGGATACCCGAACAATAAATTATGAACTGTTTTTCATTACTAGAGAACGTAAATGATCGGTTTAAAGAATTTATTCTCATAAGAACAATACAAAGGTTCACTTACAATGAGATACAAAGTAATTGTTAATATCTAAATAAATACATTTCGCCTCCGATGCGTGTTGGTGAAGTTATACAAAACAAATAGGTACATATAATATAGGAAGTATGTAAATTGCTAACATTTAATATGCGGTATTACGACACTTCATAAACGTAATTTCTCAGTTTTAGTTTAAATCTGTTAATGTTATCACAATCTTTTACGTCATTTGGTAGATCGTTAAACAGCTGTGCTCCTTCGAACAATATGGTTTTTTTACCGTAGTTTGTGCGAGCTTGTCTTCGTTGTTATGATCACTATAGAAGTCGTGTCAGGACAGCTTTATGTCTTTATTTCTGTTTTTGGTATAAGAAAATTAATAAATGTGTGTGGTTCAATGACCGTTATTGCACATTTATCTGGTGTCAACTATAGTGTCAGATTTCTTGACATACCGTAACGGCTCACAAATGACAGCCGGGAGCAAAAAAGCTTAACGTGCTTTCCGAGATATGGATGAATCTCGATATTTTAAGATGAGCACCCATCAGTGGACCGACCTGAGCAAACGTTGCTTTACCTGGAGGATCGGCCCCGTGCGGCTGCGGCGTGCGAATGATAATAAAATCAAGTAATGTAAATTGAAGCTTATCAAAATTAACACACGATCAAGCAAATTACAAAGCGAGTAACTCTTACACATCTTACATAAAAAACTCTTTACAAATTGATTTCAATAAATCCAAGCAATAGAAATGTTAGCAACAATGGCGGTATGTCCTTCCCACGCTTTCAAGTTGACGTTTGGCAAGAATGGCGCATGCGTGATGAACATTCTTGAGTGTGACGACATGGTAGTGTTTGACCGCTAAATGTTAAGTGGTTGGACGTCCTTGGCCAAGAATTTTTGAATAAAGAACCCTCTGATTAGAAGGCTAATTCTTGTACTTACAAAAAACACAGGTATAATAAATAAAAAAAAATTATAAGAAAATGTAATCATCAAATGACTTCTTCCGCTCTAGGTGGAGTGGAAGGGAGTGGCAGACTCTTACTGACTAAAACCCATCTGTGTTCCTCCTAATGCCCTTTGCGTTCCAGGATCGTGGTGACTCTTTCAAACAAATTCCGCAACGCTGGCAGGATTAGGCGTAGAATATGAATTTTGTAAATAGCACAATATTCAAGCTGAACCAGGTTTATCTCGTTAACTTTAAAACGTACAGCCTAGTAGAAAAACAGACAAAAAGACGCTTAGCAAATATTAAAACTAGTGTATAAAATATAATATTATTGTATCTTCTTCTGATAAACAGATTATTTATGTCAAAAAAATGGCCATAAGAAACACAAATAAATTAAATCTTTATAGAGGGAATTACCAATATCTTGGAACTATTTTATGTTATTTCCATATTTTTTCCGTAAAAAGGAATTTAAATTATGTAAATCTGTCGATAAGGCTATTCATACAATGTTAGCTTATGCGGTCATTGTGGAGGCTTTTATTGCAAAGTTAAGAAGTTTTTGCCATAAACGTGTGAAATGTAGGATTTTCAATGTCATCGGAGTTGTCACCTACATTATCGTCATGTGTGGCTTTATTTAAATGGAGGAGATGGTTTGAAATCGATGTTAACTTTCATAATAGGTACACCTACGGACGAGTGTGTATGTCTATACAGCGGTCAATATTCAATAAGGCCTCGATCGGAAACAAATCGGTTGATTCAAAACACTACAAGGTACAAAATAACTTTAATTTCGAAAGTCGGTGTTTTTGGTTGTTTCTTCGTAATTTAACACCGACTTCCGAAATTAAAGTTATTTTGTACCTTGTGGTGTTTTTTTTGGAAGTCGCTGTCTTTGTGGAAAAGTTTTTTATTTTTCACTTTTTAGTGGTATCCCACCCAAACCCAACCCAACAACACCACTGGAAAGTCACAGGAAAGCAGAATATGCAATTTCGTATACTAAATGGATGATTTATCCCCATATTTGTTCCAGCTATTTGGATTTAAAAACCAGACTACTGAACTGATTTTAATAAAATTGCAATGGGACCAATCGAAAAGTATAATCTTTTACATAAAATAAGAATTTTTCAAATCGGTTCATAAATGTAACAGCATAAAAAATACAACCTCCTCTTTTTTTTGAAGTCGGTTAAAAATAAAAAATTCCTCAGAGTGGTACAATAGCCACATAGGTCTTGGTACTATTGCTATTGAAGATTACTGGAAAGATTGCAGGACGCGTTTGACTCCCACCTAAATGACTGGCTCGAAGTATACATCGAAACGCTGACAGGCAGAAGGCCTATGCCCGGTAGTTGTGCAGCACTGGCTAGAAACGTACGGATCTTAATCATCAAGACAACCATCAGATTATAAAAGAAGTAGAAGGCTGATCTTTTTAATTTAGACCGTTTACCTATTTACCGATGAACCGATTCCAATGGAATTTGGTATGCATACACTAGATATTCAGGTCAAAAAAGTTAGTAGAGAAAATTTTCGAAAGAGAGTTTAGAGGGAGAGGGAGTGCGATTTTAAGTTTTTCAAAGAAACTGAAAAATCAGTCTATCTTTCCCCCTAAACTCTTTAAAAAAAATGTTCTCTACTAACTATTTAAACCTGGATATCTATCGTATGCATATCAAATTTCATTAAAATTGGTTCATTTATTTCAAAAATAAGGTCTTGAAAGTTTGTATGAAATGCCGTTTGGCAAACGCTCTCAATGGTGTATTAATATAACCTCTTTTTTATAAGTAAGTGGTTTTCCAAACTCAATATTACCTTCAAACCTTAAGCAAAATAACCTTCAAAATGATTTCAATCTCGTGTTGGCCACACATATAAACAAGCTACATTAGGGCAATTTATCGATTTTTAAATCTATCAGAAGTGTCACGATTTTGAAACTGTTGATCGATCACTTTATATAAACAATCGAATGTCGTTCCAGTGTCAACCTTGGTTTGAATAATCGACTTTTTATTGGGTTGGCAAGCATGCTAATTTGTCGATTATTATTGATTTAATGATCGTTTTTTCATCGAATTAATGTACGTTCACTTCTATACATTCAGGGCTGTTAGATGCCATAGTTGTTGATCTGTTTTTAAACAAGTTTTGGTATAATAGCAAGGTTTTTGTGGGCTTCTACGATTAAATTTTTGTTACTTTTTTATCATGACTTTTGGTTAGCACAACTACTGAACAAGAAGGTATAGTGTGTGTAGTACATTCACATTTTTCCAGTTATTATTCTTTATTTTTGTAGGTACAGAATATAGTTCACACAACAACAACAACAAAAATACTGAAAGGATGTTAATAATAAAATAACGTATTGAAGGATGGCACGGTTGTCATATGTCGGGCATGTCACCGTCCCGGAGAATCAATTCGCCACATTATCTCTGGTTGTTCTCGTCTTGCTAATGGAGAGTATTTGCATAGACACAACCTTGTAGCCAGAATTATCCATCAGCAACTTGCTCTGAAATATTCTCTTGTGGAGTCGGAGGTGCCGTACTACAGGTATGTGCCCGACCCAGTTCTCGATAATGGCAGTATCACATTGTACTGGGATCGGTCCATCATTATGACAGGACTATTATTGCAAATAAGCCTGATATAGTGGTGGTGGACCGAATCGAGAGGCGTGCAATGATTATAGATCACAGTTCCGCATGACGAGAACCTCGTGAAAGCTGAGAAAGATAAACAAATCAAATATCTTGACTTGGCTCGCGAGGTTGTCGACATGTGGGATGTGAATTCGGCAATCATTGTACCGATAGTCGTGTCAGCCAACGGCTTAATAGCCACGAGCCTCGACCAACATCTTAGGAGGCTCTCGTTAGGCAGCTGGATCAAGGGCTCGATTCAGAAAGCAGTTCTTCTGGACACAGTTCGCATCGTTAGGAGGTTCCTCTCTCTGGAACCCTGACCGCCGTTAGCTTGGACCCTGTTCCCGATACCGGTGGGCTACTATTTTTTATATTTTTAAATAATTTTATATCTTTGTATTTTAATATTTAAAAATGTATTTTATATGTATAAACCATGAATAAAGGAAATAACGTATAACCAATGTTACAACTTTACTATAAGAGATATTGTTATCTTGATAAGATACCTCATTATTAGGTTCTCATCAAACCTATTAGCAATGACTTTCAGGAGGCTGCTGCTATTGCCACGCAATCAAGCGAGAAGAGACTCACTATTCCTGCGCAAGTTCTATCATTTCTGCGTTATTGTGAGCGCGCCAATTTCTATCAACTGGTCACATCAGAATCATCATCATCATATCAGCCGAAAGACGTCCACTGCTGGACATAGGCCTCTCCCATATGTCGCCACAACAACCGGTCCTGTGCGTCTCGCATCCATCGGCTATCCGCGACCCTCACCAGGTCATCGGTCCACGCTTTGTCGCTTTGTGGTCGCCAATACAAAACATTTCGGCCCCATCGACCATCTGTTCTGCGAACAATGTGCCCTGCCCACTAGAACTTCAGTTTGGGCTATGTCGGTACCGAACCAGGATTCTCCTGCGGATATCATCGTTTCTCACGCCAGGAAACTCAGAGCATTGCCCTCTCCATTGCCCTTTGGGTGACTTTAAGCCTTCTGATGAGGCTCAACACTTAATAACATCAATAAAAACCTAAATAATAATATTGAACTGGGAATGAAACCTGCCTATTGCAACTTATACGTCTTGTGTTTGTGTCCTACGAAATTAATCAGCCGGTTGATTCTGTAAACATGTCGAAATGAAGGCTTAGGTGAAGTGATCACAAAGTGAGCTGTCATTCCATCTTGGTTACATGGATTGACAGCTCACTTCGTGATCACTTCACCCAAACCATCACTTCGGCGTATTTAAAGAATCGCACTGCTGTTGTTTCTTAGAAGACAAACAGGAAACTTTTCTTCACCTACTGAACACAGTACAAACAATTTTTTCATACTTATTAAAAAAATATTTGGACATAAGAACCTCTATTCTTAGTCATCGATACAAACGGTATTCCATATTACAGTACTAAGTAACGGTGTTGGATAATGTTCAACATGGCATGGGTCGGCAATCAATCACGTTATGTATAACAGCTTGCTGATTCGTGATGGTCTTCGTTTGAGAATGTTGGAGAAGTACGGTATCATCATCTGCCTAGCCTTTTCCCAACTACATTGGGGTCAGTTCCCAGTCAAACCGGATTCAGCTAAATAACTGTATTTTACGTGGAGCGGCTGCCTACCAGACCTCCACAACCCATTAACTGGGTAGCACATTACTTCGTGGCAAGGCTGGTGTCAGATATTTTCTGGCTTCTGACAATCCGTAACGACTGCCAAATATTTACAAATGACAGCCAGGACCAACCGTAACAAACCAACGCCACCAACTGCCACCAACTGTAACAAACTGTATGAAAAATCATTTCTTTGTAACTTTTTAGTCGCTAAATTAAAAAAAACAATATGTTTTGATATTTTTTCTTTAATTCGCATCACCCTTTATATTATGATCACAACTTTTTGGAACACGTTGTATATTTATACAACCAACCCATTTCTACTATACTACCTATTTATAAATCGTCCCCTTCCTACTATATTTTATAAGTCTTCTCTCACTTACTCATAAAGCCTATGTCATTCTTAAAATACTCACATTAAACTTAAATAAATACACTACTACCTATATTAAACTCTTTCAAGTAAATTTTATCCATCATAATGTTCCCTACACCATCGTCAGCAATTGCCCATTGTATGTTTATTAATGTTTACTCATTAAAAAATGAATGCTGTTATAATTTTGACGTCCCACATCATTTGTATGGGCAGAGGTTAACAGTTACTAACAACAGTTATATTTTGCTAAGGAACGACTATACCCATGGGAGCTTGAAGGGAGCTGTCATTTTACCAAATGCTTTGATAGTTCATTTTTGACTGGCCTGTTGGTCTAGTGGTTAGTGACCCTGACTGCAAAGCCGGAGGTCGTGGGTTCGATTCCCACCCAGGACAAACTTTGTGTGATGAGCATTATTGTTTGTTCTGTGTCTGGGTGTAATTTATCTATAATATGTATGTATTTATAAATTATATATAAGTATGTATATCAGTTGTCTGGTTACCATAACACAAGCTCTGCTTAGCTTGGGATCAGATGGCCGTGTGTGAGTTGTCCCAAGATATTATTATTATTATTATTTCGAGCCAACTTCCCCTTACTTTTTATGGTGTCAGAGAAGTTACCTGCAATTGTGATAACCGTAAAACTTGTGTTTGCAAACACAAATTATTATGCACCTAAAATATTATTTCTGACACTGTTTATAAACAAGTGAGGTATAATAATTACTTACCTAAATTTTCACAGTAGCAGTTTTACAGAAGAGACGATTTCCGATAACGATAAAAACAGTGTTTGCAAGCAATATTTTTACTTTGCACATAAAATACCACTTCATCATCACACTTCACTATCTCCCGAACATCAGCGAACAACAAATCATATCAAACGATAGACCACAACACACTTCACAAGTACAATAAATTCATTACTTGTACAAAAAAAATCGTTTTGTAATAATTAGTCAGAAATGAATTTCATTCTTGTAGCGTGCAGTTATTCCTGGCACTTGTTGATATTATACCGAGATGAAGCCGGTGTTGCCACTCTGTTGGGCAATCTTGATTCTTGATCATTGATAATATTGTATGAATGTGCTGTGGAATTAGAGATTTTCTTTCGTTGATTCTGTTGTTGAAAATGGATGCTTTGTTTTTTTTATTGTTGTTTCGGGGTTGAAGTCGGGAAAACTTACACACAATTTGTGTCAGATTTGATAATTAATTCAATAAAAAAATGCCAGATACTAATGAGAAATCAAATGTGAAGGAAACGCTCCGAGCGTCGGGAGTCGCAGGGTCTACTGTAGGCGCTGGCCTGCGGACGGTGAGCGTTGGGTGGCTCGCTGTGCGATCACAACCAGGCCCGAGTCGACGGCGCGTTGTGTTTCACGCGCACCTCAAAGAGATGTCAGCAAAGTAGACGGGGCCCGTCAGGGCCCGAGCCTGCCAGGCCTACGGAATTTGTTCGAAAGAGTCATCGTGGCCCTGGAACGTAAAGGGCATAAGGAAGAACATGGATTTTAGTCAGTAAGAGTCTGACACTCCCTTCCACTCCACCCAGAACGGAAGAAGTCATTTGATGATTTCCCATCCGTAAAAAGCAAAAAAAAAAGTCATCAGGTAGGTATGTGGGATCTCTATAAAATAAATACTTATTAAAGATTATGTATGCCTTAGACAAAATAACAAAAACTAAGTAAATATTAATTATATCAGCAGCAATTTGAGAAATGCCTATTACAAAATATTTGCATCGCGTTACTGAAAATATGTCAATAAATAAAGACATAAGACTGATGAACGAATGAATGAATGAAATGATTGTCATCTCGATCAGCTAACGAATGACACTGTTAATGAAAGCATTTTAACATTCCTTCACGAGTAAGATTGTTTGTAGATATGTATCTACTTAATTACTGAATGAGTATGTTAGAGAAAATTTAAAAAATGCTTTTAAAATGACTATGGTGCCAAATCAGAGGCCATAGACCACCCATACTCAACCAGAAGCCAGCGGGCTGCATGTTACGTCCCTGCCAGGCTTTTCTGTGTGGCTCTGTAGGCCACACAGAAAAGCTTGGCAGGCACGTTATTGGTGCAGTCCAACACATTAATGGAGCTATATTTCAGTAGCAGTTTTATTGAGTACTAAACTACGAGTATTTGTCGATACTGTTCACACCTCGGCTTACTGATTTACGCCTTGACGACTAATATATATGTTACGGCTAATAGCCGAAGTGCGGCTACACCTAGTTTTAGCCGGCTACAACTAGGTGCAACCCGGCTACAACTAGTTATAACCTGACCTCAAAACACTTTAAAATTCCTATTTCAGTGTGGTTTAAAAAAAAATAACCACGAAGGGGATGGCGGGGTCTGTGTTCGCTCGCTTCGCTCGCTCACTAGACCCCGCCATCCCCTTCTAACCTAACCTGTCCGAGTCGGGGTGCCCAATGACCCGGCTAAATCTAGGTGTAGCCGCACTTCGGCTATTAGCCGTAACATATATATATATAAACGAAAAAGTTGTCCTTTCATAGCATAATTTATAGCAATTTTTTATGGTAAAATGTTAATTTGTCACAAATACAAAAATTCTATACAGTTTCAATGTTAGAATTAATAATATATGTAGACTTCTATGATAATAACCTACATTATCATAAGAGTCTACATATATTATTAACTTTAACATTCTAACTGAATAGGATTGCGGTTTATTAAGATAATAGTAGAAACGCTATGCTGCCAGGGACTGCCGAAAGGTTTAAAAAACCACTTGAAATATCCGTAACGCCTGGCAATTCCATACATTTTGGACTATCTGACCATAGTTTTAATAAAATGTTACTATCTCCGAAAGCTAAGATAGCCTACCTACAAAAGCGGAGAAGGAGAAGGACCAGACGGCCAATTCTAATATTTTTTAAGCAACGTTTATTATTCGCATCTCAGTGGCAATCTGTCAAAAAAGCATATTTCCATACATTTTTGACAGATTGCGACTGACATAAGAATGCGAATGTTGCTTAAAAATAGTAGAATTGGCCGTCTGGTCCTTCTCCTCCTTTTTAGGTCATGGGCTATCTTAGCTTCCGGAGAACGTTGCTTAAAAAATCTACTATTTAAAAGCAACGTTCTCATTCCCATCTCAGTGGCAATCTGTCAAAAAAGCATATTTCCATACATTTTTGACAGATTGCGACTGACATAAGAATGCGAATGTTGCTGAATTGGCCGTTCCCTCTTACAGTTAATACAAAACATTCATTACGTAAAACGAACAACATTCTAGATTCAACTCACTCAAGTGTATAAACAAAAAAAAAGACACATAATTCATCCGAAAAAAATTACTCTTTTTTGAGAGCAATCATTTGTCACATGACTGAAAGATGTTCGTTATTTTAAAACTTTTTTTCTAATAATTTTCATGACATTGACAGAAATCGCGTGTGGCAGTAAATCCGATATGAGTCCGTTTTAAACGGTAATTAGACAAGGAATGCATGTAATTAGGCTATAGTAGGAAGTATTTTTTAGTCGTCATTGTAATTAGAATGTGCAGTTTTCACGCTTTTTTTTTCTCATTAATTCTGAGTCAAGTTTTATGCTGTTTAGCGCTTAGTATACTCGGTGTAAGGCATTCTTTGGATACAATTTACTTACACTATGAATAAAGTTAGTGTTATTTTACAATTATTTCTTCTTACTTCCATATCAATTAACTGAAATTAAATTTAGTCCGAGGAGTAGTGAGCAACCAGTAGTACAGCTGTATCATTAACCTCGTTTAAATCTTGGATGGTGCAGGTGCTTGTGCACGACGGGCAACTAAAGGTGATGCATGTCCTGTTAAGGGGCTGAACATTGGCACTGCGTTTGGGATGGGTGGAGAATGCTCCATTTGGCCAAATTATTTTTATGGTGGCCACAGAAGTTCACGCTGGCCACAAGTGTTAGATCTTTAAATTTCTATTGTTGTTGTGGTTTGAACCGTGACTACTACCTAAAAAGAATTTATTTTTTAGCTTTTATTCAAGAGGCTGTGAACTTTTTTCCAGTTACAAAAATAATTCAATTTTTTTTGTTCAAAAACACACATCTACTACAACTTCAAAAGTTTACAGCTTTAAAACAATCAAACAAAAATACAAAAAGACGGTATCTTTCGCAGTAAATTCTCAAACCTGTTAATCTAAGAACAAATCTTAGAATTAATTGCAGCCCACGCGATAATGAATGCGAATTAACAATTATTACTTAATACTGGTCGGTAAGTCATGGTGCCGAGCTATGACAAGAACGCTGCCTGCCTTGGGATGCTTATTGCTAGGGCTGTCAAGGATTAACTCGCCCGACAAAGCGTCGGTCGGGCAGAGCGCGAGAAGAGGCGCGTCATGTTGGAGAGAGGGCTTGCCTGAGCGTCACGCGGGTGCAGAGTCGGAGTCCGAGTTGGACTCCGACGACCTGGTGACCGTGAGCTCGGCAAGCTCTGGACCCGAGGGGGCGGGGACAGGTGCGGAGGACTCTAGGTCCTTCCGCAAGCGGCCTAGACCGGAGGAAGACCGGGGGTCGTCTGGCAGCGAGGAGGTGGCCTCTGCTCGCAAGATCCCCACCAGCAGGCGGGGCAAGGGCCGAGAGGGAGGCAAGGGGAGATTGCCCGCCTCCAAGGTGGCTGGTCAGCGAGCCGAGGAGCTCGCCGCTGACGGACGACCTCCCGTAGAGGGCGG
Source organism: Melanchra persicariae (assembly GCA_947386135.1). Classification (NCBI taxonomy): domain Eukaryota; kingdom Metazoa; phylum Arthropoda; class Insecta; order Lepidoptera; family Noctuidae; genus Melanchra; species Melanchra persicariae. Next base: position 7,058,887 of record OX376652.1, on the reverse strand, counting down.
TCGCAGGGCTCCTGGTTCGGAGTCCTCCGGCGGTGAGCCGGATGACTCCGGACAGGAGCGTGTTCGGAGGGCCGGGTTTGCGGAGGTTGTAGAGGCCGCGCTTCGCGATGTGGCCTTGAAGAGGAAGTTGTCCTCCAAGAACAAGGCCATACGCGAGGCGATGGCCTCCATTCTGGCGGCAGCGGAGGGTAACCCAGGGAGGCCTCCGCGGGACGAGATGTCCAAGCTGCGGGCGGAGGTCGCCCGCTTGGCTGCCGCCACGGAGCGCCTCCAGAGGGAGAATGCGGGGCTCCGAGCAGACCTGGCCAGGCTCCAGGGAGCCGGCCCACAGGGGGCGCCTGAAGGGGGGCGCAGGGAGAACAGCCAGCCCGTGCCGCAAGAGGGCCAGGTGCTGGACCTGGTGCGGCAGGAGATGGCTGCCTTCCAGGCGCGGTTTTCCGTCCTGGAGGGCATCGTCCTGCGCCCCCCGTTAGCGGCGAGTGGGAAGGCTCCAGGCAAGAAGGCGGCGTCGTACGCGGCCGCCGTGGCTGCCACACCGGGGTCGTCCGGCCAGGACAAAGGGTCCGGGCTGGCACCCGCGAAGCCGGTGCCGGGAAAACCGGACCCGGCCCCGGGAAGGAAGAGGAAGGGTGGGGTTGCTGCGCGGACGGCGAAGGCTCCTGCGCCGTCTGAGCAGCAGCTCCCCCCGGCTTCCTCGCCTTCAGCTCCTCCCCCGGCTCAAGCCGAATGGCAAGTGGCCGGGGAGAAGAGGAAGGCGGGAAAGGCAGCCAGGGCGGCCAAGAGGCGGGAGAGGAAGCGGCGGCAGAAGGCGCGAAGCGTAGCGGCTGCGCTGCGCCCCCCGAAAACCGCGGCTGTAGTGGTTACACTGCAGCCGGACGCGGCGAAGAGGGGCGTGACGTACGCGGACGTGCTCACCAAGGCGAAGGAGGCGATAAACCTTGGTGAGCTAGGCATCGTGGGGGGCCTTCGGCTCCGGGTCACCATGACTGGGGCCCGGATGCTGGAGATCCCCGGGGTAGCCAGCGGCCCAACCGCGGACGCTCTAGCCGAAAGGCTTAGGGCGTCCCTAAGCGCGGACGATGCCCGAGTGTCCAGGCCCACCAAGCGCATCGACATGCGCATCTTGGGCCTGGACGACTCCGTCACGGAGGCGGAGGTGGTGGCCGCCGTCGTTAGGACGGGGGGGTGCTCAGCAGAGGAGGTGAAGGCGGGCACCCTACGTCCTGACAACACGGGCACGCGCACCATTGTGGTGAGCTGCCCCGTGTCGGCGGCCAAAACCATCACGGAGGGCCGAAGGTTTTTGGTGGGTTGGGTTTCCGCGCAGGTCAAACTGCTGGAACCCCGACCTCTGAGGTGCTTCCGGTGCCAAGTGGGCCACCATGTGGGAGCACAATGCACCTCGGAGGTGGACCGCAGCGGTCTTTGTTTCCGCTGCGGTCAGCCCGGTCACAGGGCCGGCTCTTGCGTCGCCGCGCCGCACTGCGTAGTCTGTGCGGCAGCTGGCAAGCCGGCCGACCACTGGGCTGGGGGTAGGGCCTGCGCCCCACCCACCAAAGCCGGAAACAGGAGGAAGCCCTCCGCCACCGCCGTCTCTGCCGCGACCGCCGCCGCTGCCGCCGCTTCTTCTACCGCCATTGCCGGTTCCACTGCGGCTGCTGCTACTGCAGCGGCCGCAGTGGAGCCCCTACAAAGGGCTCCGGAGGGGGCTGAAATGGAGTGCCAGTAATGGCCCCATTTCACCCCCTCCTGTTGAACGTCAGCCACTGCGCCGCCCAGGAACTGATGCTCCTGAGCATGGCGCAGTGACTGATGCCTGTGGACGGCGAGCAATGGGTAGCTCGCCGTCCGATCAGAACAGGCCCGGGTTGACGGCGCGCTGTTTCCTACGCGCGCCAAACCAGCAGACGTCAGCATGGGTCGGAGCCCAATAGGGCCAGAGCCTACCAGGGTTGCGGATTTGTTCGAAAGAGTTACCGCGGCCCTGGGAAGAAAGGCACTAGGAGGACTAAAGGGTGGGTTTTAGTCAGTAAAAGTCTGACATTCCCTGCCGCTCCACCCAGAGCGGGAGGGGTCATTTGATGATTTCCCATCCTAGAAAAAAAAAAAAAAAAAAAAAAAAAAAAAAAAAAAAAGGGCTGTCAAGGATGAAAAAAACAGCAAATAGATACAGTGGAGTAGATTTTGCTCCAGGCTTTCTCGTTTTCGTATTTAATTTCGCAAAAAATGCTTATAATCGTCTCCAAGATCCCATCTATCTCTGTGCCAAAGTTCATCAAAATCGGTTCAGCGATTTAAGACCCCGATTTGGGAGGTACTTTCGAAATAATTGGAACAGCAACATGCTTCAGCTTGCTGTATTAAAATCTAAGGTTGCTTTCAAGATTATTCTACAACTCTAATGTTGGGAAACAGGCTTATGAGATGGAGTGGACCGCAGTCCACCATGCGAGCCCATAGGGTTTGTGGATATTTCCTAGAGTTGTCAATCAACCAAAATAAGTCAAGCTCGCTACTAAATGCCCAAAGTGGAACTGACAACCCTGGTCATGACACGCCCACGTCGATGCGATCTACAACATGGAACACATAAGCGAATGGACACAGTTGAGAAGGCATTTCACAAAGACTTTAAGTTATAACTGTGTTTTGTTTCGATATTCGAAAATGCCATATGTTTTGTAGTCTGGTAGACGATTTTCTATTGTTTTTTAAATGATAATTAAGCTTTATTGTTTATGTGGTTTAGTAGACAAGACTTGGCTTGAAAAGTTTAGTAAAATCTGTGACATAATGACACTGATCACTCATACGATTTTCACCACATAAACGCTGTCGTAATGTCAGTTGACTGAATGATATATGCCTACATAATACCATTACTTAGTCTGTCAATCTTTCGAAACCGTCAGTTGTCTGGTTTTATTGACAAGTGTAAAAAAACAATAAATTCAGTAACGAAATGACTGAAAATCAATACGGCTTAAATATCATTACAATAACTGTCATTTTTAATTGTGTTTCTCAGAGGATTTCCCGTGTGTTCAGAGTAGGAAACTCTGATAGCTAGTTGGGGGTATTGAAGTCAAGAGTCATAAATAGGTTTAATTCTAGACAAGCGCGCTCCATCTTCGAACAGATCCTCGTGTACCATCAGCTAAGAATGTGACGCGTATTTCACGTGGAGCGGCTGCCTACCAGACCTCCACAACCCATTAACTGGGTAACACGTCGGTACTTCTTGGCAAGACTGATGTCAGATTTTCTGGCTTCTGACAATCCGTAACGACTGCCAAAGATCTACAAATGACAGCCAGGACCAACGGCTTTACGTGCTTTCCGAGGCACGGAGGAGTCCCGGTATGTTACTATGGTCACCCATCCACAGACCAACCTCGGCAAGCGTTGCTTAACCTTGAAGATTGGTCCGTGCGGCTATTATAATTTAGCCACGAACTATCACCATGTAAGGTAGCTTTAAAATTATGCTAACAGAATTCTAAGCGGATTAGACAAGCACTACATTTCATTACGAGACTGCTTAGTGATGGTGCTGATTTATAAATGTCATGATAAAATGCGGTCTACCTTGGATCGCCCACTTAGCCTAAGGCAGCGATGGGGTTTTAATAAGAGCTGATAAAAGTGACATAACTAAGGCATTTGTTATGGTGATAGTTTTGATAAGACAGAGAAAAGTGATTAATTGTTTTATTTATAGCTACAGGACAAATTAAGTAGTTCGTGGTGAGTCGTCACGATTTATTGGTTTTTTTTTAAAGTTGAGCCAAAATCTAAATCTAAAAGTTGAATCAAAATCGTATTTCTTTTATATTTAAGCAACCAATGAAAAAAATATGTACCGAACTAAGTTTACTATTTATATCTACTAAACCTAACTATTTACACAATATGTATTTACAGGAATGTCTTGTCTACCTAAATGCTATAAAATTCGTACTAATTTTATAAATTCAAAAGTACCTTAATCTGTCTGCCTGTCCGTCTGTTTATCTGTTTATAACCTTTTCACGACTAAACACCCAAGGACCAATTCTACTGATTTAGTAGAAATCAAATTAGTAGAATATTGGCACTCTTAACGAATTTGAATAAAACTTCTCCAATGGGTTAAAAAAATCTGTATTAGAACAAAGTTTAGCGTGTTCTAGTCTGCTTGATCTTTCGGGTAATATATTGGACCTTTTGTGACATAATTTAAAATTTCATTCCATCCCTCACCATTAATAAAAGATTATAGGAGGTTCTCAATTCGGTTGTACTTTTTTATGTTTGTTGCCTCATATCTCCGTCATTTATGAACCGATTTAAAAAAATGTTTTATGTGAACCTTTCCAATTGGTTCCATTGAAATTTCATAAATACCGGTTCAGTAGTTTGGTTTTTAAAATAAAAATAGCTGGAAAAATATGTAATAATACATCCATGACGGAATTGCGAATTTTGATTTCCTGTGACTTTCCAGTGGTGTTGTTTAGGTGTGGGGTAAAAGTGAAAAATAAAAAAACTTTTTCGCAAAAAAAAAACCGACTTCCTAATAAAAAAACTTATTTTGTAGTTTTTTTTTTAATTGGAAGTCGGTTTTTGGAGAACATTTTTGGAAATTTCTTATTTGCGATAATGTTCTCCCAATAAATGCCGCCTCCATACCGCTCCATGGTCCCATCAGAACAGGTGTTCTCGACATAAAGCGACATTCCTGCGGCCGCTCACTGGGGGCTCCTGGATACCGTAACCATGGGATGGGCCTATTTATCAAAGTAGCTGTACTGAATGAGTTTATTGGTACAGCTTGTCAATGTGGCTGCGGAGTGCGGGTCGTTTAGCGGTATGGGAGATGATTTAGATAAAGATAGACATGTCACCGTAAAATTGAACTCCGTAAGATTGTAATACTTAATCTTTATTAGATTTTAATTTCACGATATATTATATTATATTATATTATAATATATTATATTATATTACATTATATTATATTATAATCCCATCCAAATACAAAGAATATACTTTAGTGTTAGTATTTAGGGGTTTTAGAAAAAAATGGTGGAATGGAGGGGTGTATTTTACAGCGAATCTTTGAAGTGCATTATGAAAATCACGGTTCGGCTTGAATTAGATTATTTACTACTGTGTGGATTACTTCCTCATGTTAAAACTACATTTACCTAAATGGTACCAGTAAATAAGTTTTGTTAACTGCATTAGGCCATCTCGATAAGGCAATGTTGGAAGAACTTGAACCAAATTACGCTACATATCCGAACCAAATTACCCTACCTGTGTGAGAGCTATTTTAAGTTTTTAATCTAAAGTGGAAACATCACTCTTTTTTTTCTCTAAATAAACTATTTCTTGAAAAAAATATATTAGCTAGGTTTACTTTTTTATAAAACATCTAATCCGTTTAATTCATTTTAAGAATAAGAACTAGCCAGATTTGAAAAAATACCATGTAAACGCTTTTAGGGTTACCAACAATAGGCCTTGTTTTTTACGTCATAAATTCCAATCTCGATTGTCATTTAGGCGTCATACAAAACAAATGACAGATTAATACCATCGCCCACCGTATCGTTCGCAACTAGTTATACCAGACAAGTTGACATTTGTGTGGGATGACCAAGAGAGCTAGGCTTAGTGGTAATTAGGTTGTCTGACCTAATCGTAACAGGATGAATAAAAACCTGCCAAGTGCGAGCCGGACTCGCGCTCGAAGGATTCCGTACCATTATTTATAAAAAAACGGCAAAAAAATCACCTTTGTTCTTTGTTGTTGTTATAGTGGCAACAGAAATACATCATCTGTGAATATTTCAACTGTCTAGCTATCACGGTTCATGAGATACAGCTTGGTGGTAGACAGACCGACGGACAGCGGAGTCTTAGGAATAGGGTCCCGTTTTTACCCTTTCGGTACGGAACCCTAACAATACTATGGTTATTTATTTTTGTGATACAATTATGTTGTAAATGTTGGCTATATAATTATACCTGAAGCTGCCTACTTGACGGATCTCTGAATGTAGATTTTACACCGTAGGTTATATCATTTGACTATTTCTTATGAAGGTATATTCAGCAACGAAATTTGGAAGATATATGTAAGGATATGCACATTAGGTAAGACCGATTTACGCTCTTAGATCGTATATTATAATGAACGCAAAAACCAGGGTATTCATCATTATGAAACACTTTTACTACGGACCCAAACCCAAATTCGACTTTCCCATACATTTGTCTGCATAACTCGGCAATACATCTGATTTTTTAACACGTTTCTTTTATGTGGCTCCATACAAGAAATTCGTTGGTTTGTGGTGTGTTTTCGACGCGCACTTGGCCGGTATTACCAAGTTAATCTCACTCACTCCAAAATAATAATAAGAGAATTAGAGCTTATCTCCCAAGCATACTGGCCCAGTTCACACCACTGATCACCACTGATGACATCACTGATAGGTATGATTATGATCACACCTGACACTTTCCTTATCACGCCTGGGTGGGCGTGTAATGATAATAAAATTGCTGAGAATAAGTACTTAATTGACCGGTGAGGTCTTGTTGGGAAGATGCAGTGAATTTACGATGTAAAACGACAGTAATTTTCATGACGAATAGAATTTAAGTTTCTGTTATTCTGAGGGCCTAGTACGACTGTTTTTGACGTGTGGTAACGAAACGTAAAATTTTATCATCTGTAATACTCGTTTTGCACAGAATATTTATTTTAATTGGATATTTTATTAATATTTTTGTTTGATACAAAGGTCGTGACTCCTCCGTGCCTCGGAAAGAACGTTAAGCCGTTGGTCTAGGCTGTCTCTGGCAGTCGTTATGGATTGTCAGAAGCCAGAAAGAATCTGACACCAGTCTTAACAAAACTGGTGTCACTTTGTCTGCCTAGACTTTTCCCAACTGTATTTGGATCGGTTCCCAGACAAGCCGGATTCAGCTGAATACCAGTATTTTACGTAGAGGGGCTGCCTACCAGACCTCCACAATTCATTAACTGGGTAACACGGCACCTATTTCTTGGCAAGACTGGTTTCAGATTTTCTGCCTTCTGACAATCCGTAACAACTGCCAAAGATCTACAAATGACAGCCGGGACCAACGGCTTAACGTGCTTTCCGAGGCACGGAGGAATCTCGATATATTAACATATCACCCATACACAGACCAACCTCGGAAAGTGGTGCTTAACCTTGGAGATCGACACGAGCGGCTGATATTATTTATCCACGATATCCTCAATGTACAATAAAGTATAATAATAAATATATATTTGTGATAAGGCTAGGCAGATTGACTAGTCTAAAGTTAGTTTATACTTCAAGCAATTTGGACGACACTGATCCTGAACTGTTTACCCAAATACCATTTCTTTAGATAGAAGGAAAATTCCACAAAATTCATAAATGATGTCAATGGTTGGATAACAAAGTTTCTCACGCATCACTTTTTATGATTGATAAATCATTTGAACCGATTGATAAGATTGAAAGGTCACTGACCCGAATAATGGTTTATATTGCGTTTTTATTTGACACAAACTTCTATAAACAAAACATAATTTACCATGTAACAAGAAAAAAAATCTTACTGACAAAAACCCATCCGTGTTCCTCCTTATGCCCTTTGCGTCAAAGCTATTTATTGAAGAAAAAAAGAAATTGCAAAATCCATTAAAAGTGAATGTTAAAAAATCTGTTTTAGCAACATAAAACATTATAATTTTTGCACTTTGTTTGGTAAAAGTAAAATATAATATTTTATTCGTTCGTTTTGTACTATTAAAAGAAATGAATGTTAATTATAATCTCGTATTTATTCAAATTAACAACTTTTTTTAAAGTATTAAGTGAAAGTTTGAGTTTAAGTGTGCTCCTTTCTTTTATATTTAGACTATTAAAACAAGGAGCTGAGAAAATGAATATCATTCTTTACAGTAACTCATCTAATTGGTTATAAACAGAGTGGTTTAATGACTTTCCAATTATTTTGTTACCAGAAAGCCAATTCTCGCACTTAACAGTTTAATTAAATATACTTATACGATACTATACATATACAAGCGGAGTAAAAAGGGGAGGGGAAGAACTCATATGGCATCTAAAAATTCGTCCACATCGCTGTCAACGGGAAAAGTGCCCAGAACACTGGCCGCATTGCCATGTTGAAAGTCAATGCTAATTCATTGGCCAAATAAAAGGCCAGCCCTTTCGTCACGTGAAGAGTCGACTAACTGCTTGCTGGTGACTGTTTTCCATGAGGTTCTTAGGTATTTCGTCAAAAATCGAGCAAAAGTAGTTACAGATCAATGTTTCGATTATCAGTGCCAATTCTATACATTTTTGACAGATTGCGACTGACATGCTAAATCGAACGTTGCTTTTACGACGAAATTAGTAGAATTGACAGTAAGGTTATGATCCGATTCGGAAAATATTCTCACTGATCTGTTACTACTTTTGCTCGATTTTTGACAAATACCTAAGCTGTGCTAATGCGAACTTTGTTTAAAAATATGTAGAATTGGCCCTCTGATTAGACGAGGATTATCTTTTGCAAACACAAACAAACTTTTTTGTCTTTTTTATACTTAAAATTAGTTTAGAAGTTTTTTTTTTTTTTTAATTCATTTATTCAAAATCTGTTAAACAATAAAATATAAAAAGTCTGCCAAACTGCAAAACAGTTTGTCGGCGGTTATTTTCGTTTCACAATAATTTATGATTATAACAAATTTCGATTTTAATTACATACTAGCTAACAAAAAACAATAGAAGGTGAGTTTACAGTAGATTAGATTAGATTTACAGTTATAACCGAGAACCTTTTTAAGTTGGTACTTATATTTGACATGCGATATCAACTGTGGGGGTAACTTATTCACTAACGATGGTACTATATACTTCCTTGTGCGCTTACCAAAGTAGTTTAATATAAGTCTTCAATTTTTGTTTTCAGAGTTTATGATAGACCGGTTTTATATTTTTTTTTGAGTGACATAATGATTGTAGGTGCATTAAGATCAAGTCTCACGCAAAAGCCCAGATGATTCAGATTTTTGCATGTTCATATTAATCATCTTAATCTCACTTGATTAATCTTAATATTTTACTCCATACTTAAGGAAGATCATTTAAAAGTATGTATTTTATTTTCCCTACATGCTAGTAAGTTACTGAATTTAATTTATTTTCTGGATTACAAATACAGGGTGTTAGGGACATCGTAACGCAAACTTCACGAAAAGGCTACACTTAATGCCATTAACAAAATTGTAGAAGTCATTAATCTCGCTAATGATCGGTTTACAGACCACACATGAAAAATGTCTTTTCTAGACGGTATGTTAGACGCTACACACACATGAGTTAGTTAGTGTTTTGCTATTAGGCAGGATGCGTTGACCTTTTGCAACAAAACAGCTGAGCAGATGCCTAATTCTAGTTTTATTTACATTGCTTTTTTAGTGAAAGTAGTGATTTAACTATTTTTTTATAAAAAATCACATTGGGTTGGGTAAGAATAACGATTATGAACAGTCTAAAGGAAAAAAAAACGCCTGAAAAAAATGAAAAAATCAGGAAAAAGCCGACGAAAAATTCCAATGCGGGAGGGTCCAGAATCATGTCCTGGATCAATGGTATTCGTTTGTGCGTCGATGTCCCTTACACACTGTATATGACTTCAAACTAACCATTTCAGACAGACAGAAAAGGAAAAATAACTTACACAACTTTTACATAATTCTTTTAAAACTCTTTTGTTAACATGTTTTACGCAATAACTTAGCATTTAAACATTTTGTCATACGTTTGCTCACTTTCTTTAAATTATCACTAGAATCTACAACAATACGTTTTTATGGCACTTTAGTGCAAGTGTTTATTTTGACTGTTATGATTTTAATCTGTAAAGACCAGTATTTCGGCTAGAGCGACCAGTAAAATGGCTTGACAAAAGGCAGGAATTAATACAGTGTGATAAGGTGATAACCGTATCAATGGTCATTTACATTGAACAGACAGAAAGGGTTTCGTTTTTCATTAGCACGTACAGAACCCTAAAAAGGATTTGTAAACACTCAAATGGTAAATTCTTACTTTGTTGAATAATAAAGTGTAATCAAAGTGCAATGCTAGTTTACAATATTCATCGTTTATGATGCAAATTGTAGATTATATTCAATTAATATGACTAAATAGGTATTTGATGACTTAAAAATAATTAATACATTCTGCGAAAGAAGAAATTGGTCGTTAATGCGGCATAGCCGGCGTAACTAGCTAGCTATCGACCTGTTAGTAATATTAAGCCCTGACTCATTCGATAAAAATAATAAGTAAGTAACTAATAAGGCTGCAACCACTGGCAGACAAGTTAGCCATTAGGACTTAAAAGCGTCCACCAAAAATAAAAATATAATAGTATTTTGAATTTGGAAGGAAAAACGAATGCGTTTGTTTTATACGGGGTAAGGTAGTAGCTAGCTTCTGAGCCGGATGGCGTAACTAATTATTGAATTTAATCTCAAACAGTTTTTTTAGAGCGCACAGGGCAGGTAGTCCGCCGTCATAAGAAAAAAGGACGTAATTACACAAAACGAGGTAACCGATTTCCGAAAATAAGTTAGGCACAAAGGTTGGAAATCGATATTTTCGTTTTATGTAATTACGTCCTTTTTTCTAATGACGGCAGTAGTGTAGTGCAGGATAGTGTAGCACCACAGAATATGAAAAACTTGCAATAAAAATATGCAAAACTTTTCAATAAGTACTTACCTAAAAGATTTGTAGCAGTTACTATGAAAATATTACCCATGTATTTTTGTGGCCATAAGCTTTTACAATAATAAATCAAAAACAAAGTTATTTGTGTGATTTTCTATGTTACTCAACCGCAATAATAGACACGGCATGATTCTGCAATCTACTGTTACTTCCAATCTGTGTTATTTTGATCCAATGTTTGTATTATCTAAGGTTGCTACTCGTAAGTTTCAAGACAAGATAAACTATTACTGTAAATATTTTTTCATTAAGAGTGTTAACGCCGTACGGCTTTTCATACAAACTTTCAAGTCCTTATTTTTCGAAATGAATGAACCGATTTTAATGAAACTTGGTATCATACGCCATCCAACCAGGTCTAAAAAGTTAGTTGAGAACATTCACATACTTTCACGTGAAGAGGTTTAGGTATATAAGCGCCCTATTATACGATCACTGATCATCAGGCAATAGATATCAAAAACTCAGGTAACTGTTTCTGTCTCTTCATTTATGAATCACAAAATATACAGACTACCTATGCGAAAGAAACAATAATATCAAAATAAAAAATATTGACTTAAAAAACCCGAACTCAAAAAACAACTACAAAGTAAAAAAATAAAACACTTTTCAAGCAGTCTGAAGGAGTTGGCGGCGTTTATTTTGGTTTAAACAAAGATTCGATGCCACCACTTTCATCAGAGTGCTTGCAAAAGTGTTCTGTATTGGAGATACATAAAACCTACCGTAAATAAAACCACGCACTTTTAGAACAGCCTGTAGATTTACATTATAAGGGCCTTTTAAAAAGTGTTCCAGTCTACTGCTTGACCTACATACCTTCACTTTTATCTTTTCTTTTTATTTGTCTGATTTTTTTATTAAAAATAGCCCATACAAATGAGCAAGCTTGCAAGCAATCAATGCTATTTACTTCGCTAAGCATAATATGAGAACATGCCTACATTCCTACATTCATAGCAATAACCATTATTATTTACGTCTTCCCACAGTCGAAGATCAAAATAAGAAGCCATACAAGGCTCCATTCATGATATAAGAATTCGATAGTTCAATCATTCCAAACTCAGAGACCTAATTAACCTTTAACAGTCTCGAAATCAAACATAACATACGGTAACCTTATTAAAAACAAGTACCTATGAATGTAAAATGAGCTCTTTATAATTGAAAACTTGTAAATTGACATTTGATATCATCTATGTCACAGGTACCTGTCAGGTGTCAGTGGTGTCACAGAAGCGAAAGGGTCTATGTTACAACACAGTGGTATTATGTTTTCATCTTGTTTGTAGCTATAGGCGATAGTCGTTATAGTTAAAAATTGCGGAAACCGCGAAACATGCATATACATCTTCGTCGCTAATGTGATCGCAATAAGAGTCATATTGAAGGGTGGTCTTGGGTAGCTGATACATATGAAGGAAGAAATAGCAGGTCATCAGTACACCTTGTGGAAACAAGATGGACCGATGACCAGGTGTCGCGGGTAGCCGATGGATGCGAGACTCACAAGACCGGTTGTTGTGGCGACACTTGGGTGAGGCCTATGTCCAGCAGTGGACGCCTCTTGGCTGATATGATGATGATATAAGCATATTGAGAGGGCAATGCTTGGAGTTTCCTTGCGTGATCGAATCAGGAATGTTGATATCCGCAAGAGAACCAAGGTTACCGACATAGCCCGAAGGATCGCCAAATTGAAGTGGCAGTGGGCAGGGCACATTGCTCGCAGAACAGATGGTCGATGGGGCCGAAAAGTTTTAGAGTGGCGACCGCGTACCGGAAGACGCAGCGTTGGAAGGCCTCCCACAAGGTGGACCGATGACCTGGTGAGGGTCGCGGGTAACCGATGGATGCGAGACGCACAGGACCGGTTATTGTGGCGGCACTTGGCCTATGCCTGCTATGGACGCCTCTTGGCTGATATGATAATGATTAAATCATAATAATATCGCTATCATTCAATTAACGTCAGCATTCAGCATTTAAGTACCAAGATTTTTCCCTTTAACATGCTCTGTGCATGTTTTCTCGACAGCCCTATTTCTCAAAGAATCTCTAAACCGCAGCATCCAATAGTTTTGATCATAAACAGTTGAAAACCTGTTCATTCCACAAACCTACTTTAAAGTATTCGATAAGAGTTAAAAATATTCCACATTATACATTTATTTGGTGAAAGTAATTCATGAATATTGGTAGAATCTCATTTGTCTGATCATCTGAGAAAGTTATCTGAAGATAATGATGTTACTGATATGAAAGTTTATGTTAGAGGGATCCGAAAATAGATTGTACACAGCTTATGACTTGTTTAATTTTCGGTATTTTGGCTAAATTATAACAGCCGCATGGATCAATCTTCAAGGTTAAGCAACGCTTGCCGAGGTTCGTCTGTGCATGGGTGACCATATTAACGTACCGAGACTCCTCCGTGCCTCGGAAAGCACGTTAAGCCGTTGTTCCGGGCTGTTATTTGTAGATCTTTGGCAGTCGTCACGGATTGTCAGAAGCCAGAAAATCGGACACCAGCCTTGCCAAGAAATACCGTGTTACCCAGTTAATGGGTTGTGGAGGTCTGGTAAGCAGCCGCTCCACGTAAAATACTGGCATTCAGCTGAATCTGGTTTGACTGGGAGCCGACACCAATATAGTTGGGAAAAGGCTAGGCAGATGATGATTTAAGGATTTACTTGAAAACGACTCGATGGTCTCTTTTCATCCATACCATAGACCTAAACTGTCAGGTTTCATTTATGTATATTTCCCTTCAACAGACACAACAGACACCATATAAATGTGCAATAACGGTCATTGACCCACAAACATTAATTGACTTTCTTAATATCAATAACAGAAATAAAGACAAAGCTGTCCTGAATCAGTTTCTATCGTGATCCTTTAAGTTTCGGTCTACGGTACGGAAATCTACCATCGGTAACATACGGTACGAAACAGTCAGGTTTCTTGTATGTATATATATCCCTCTTCAATTTTTAATATAACCTCGTTTTTATTGATGCTTTCCGCAATAGACATTTGCACTCTGCAGTGTGAAATGTGAGACACTGCCCATTGACAGACAGATGGACGGGATTATGGATAATAGGATTCCATCGGTTACTTTTTGGATACGGAACCCTAGAAAAAACATTCCCCATAAATTTAATTATCAATCGCATCGCAAATAAATGTTTGCGATTACTTAAAATAATTGCCAAACCAATCCGGCCTACATTCCGGCCGGCATTTTAATGCGCAATAAACCAAAAAAGCAATAAGCGTAATAATTTTAGTATTTATGGGGTTTTAATCTTATGTGACAAAACTTTAGAAACGAGATGTGTGCATTTCAAACAAAAATGTGAAAAAAATTATAGTAAAAAAACTAAACACAGGTTTGTCATTAGTTTACAGAAACCAGTCAAATAAATAAATCTATTAATCCCTAATCAACCATCAAAATAAAACACAGTCTTTTAACAATATTCTCTCACAAATCACAAATGGTTTTAATCGCAATCGATACATCGATTAGTCGCGATCGCGTCGTCGACAACCAGTTGCGACCGCGATCACGATCAGTCGCAACACTCGCCACTCGCAGGAAGCGTTCACAACCGTGTAATCAATTCTTCCTATGCTGTGTAAAAACAAGCGCGTGTATGTAATTAGATAATACGCGTACAAGCGCCTAGTGTATGTAATACAGTAGTGTAACTTTAGTCAATGTTTGGTAACTTGGGTTTTATACGTTTACAAATTCAGTGTGTTATGAGAAGCTCATAACATAGCAGTGAAGTGTAGTATACCTAAATTATTCATATGATATACACCAGATAAATGTGCAATAACGGTCATTGACCTACATACATTAATTGACTTTCTCAGTATCAAAACAGAAATAAAGATATAAAGCTGTCCTGAATCGACTTTTATCGTGATCCTTTAAGTTCTCTTCTAATGAAAAACAGATAATAATTTATTGTTTGGGTATCTACGACGGAATATTAGGGAAAGGTCAATGTACTTTATTACAAGTTTTTCAGGCGTCTACCATATAATATTTGAGTACTTGTAATAAAAGGGGAGGAGCTTGTGTGCTTCGGATAGCACGTTAATCCTTTAGTCCAGACTGTCATTTGAACATCTTTGACAGACATTACGGATAGTCAGAATGCCAAGTCATACCTAGGGGTATCATATTACCCAATCACTGGTTCGTGGTAGTAGTAAAATACTGGTATTCAGCTGCATATAGGTACTGGTATTTAGCCTGGAATCCGACCACATAATAGTTGGGAAAGGACTAGGCAGATTGACTAAAGGGAGATCCTTTTACCCTAAACTGGGAACTAAATGCATTCGATGATTATTGCTGGACTAAATAAATGAGTCATACATAATGGATAGAGGCCAGTGAGATATCAGGTCAGATACTATGTTTAAGAGCTTACAACAACGTCTGTCTCGTCGCAGATTTCGTAACAAGTCATATGAAATCTTGGTCTAAGGAAATTGCGACTTAGGGCCGCTCCCAGATCCGGCCAAAATGAAAGTAAATGTCAACAAAACATTCTAAAAAATAATAATGCCTTTTTACATCATCACTTCAATGCTTAAATATATTTTTAAGGATAGGTTTCATTGCAAGCACTTAAAAATCTTTTTACATGTTGACTTAACATCGTTGTTAAGTAGACAGACGTCACCTATTACAATCTTCAAATTATTACACAACAATAGGTGTAAATAATATGTCCATAATAATGGCCGATTATTGTAATGTAAACCTTACATCACTGACATAAAGTCTCATAAATCACGCTCGTGGTTTGCAACTGCTGAGCTTGATAGCAAGAGCCGCGTCTGTCATTTGTTTAGTAATCGTTGTCAAATTCATGTAATCAAGTGTCAATATTCATTTAATTATGCAATTGACACCGTCGTTGTGAAGCTGCTATTACCAATCATCGTTCGGGTGTATGATTTAATTGTTAAAGTGATTGGAGGAGTTAATGATTGATTCACGAATTTGTTTTATTGTGTTTGTAAATAGATGAGTAGCTATGTGCTAATTTTCTATACAGTGACTGAATAACTTACTTAATGATAAAAATGTATCAGAATTTACGTTTGGCATGATTATTAGATCATTTTTTTTTTCAGGTAAACCATCTGAATAATAACATGCATTATCAGTTGACTACAAACAGGAAAAAAGATTTTGACTTAATTTTACTTTATCTTTTCTTGCTTTTCAACATTGATCTACTGCTTTTCAACCCTACAGTGGCTCCAATAAGCTTTACACTATCTTGTAAAAAAAACGAGCCAGTCTCGTTTATCATAATTAGGTATGAGCTAAAATTATTGAATTAAAACTATCAATGTTTCTGCTATGTTCTATTTGTAGAACTGGAGGATTGAGTGCTGCTTCACTGGGTAGATATTACTTTCATAAGTGGACTATGAGCCTGTGTGGATTTAATAAGGGAATTTTTATTTGTGATCTCTGATTGAAGTAAGGTATTGTTCTCAATCGCTTACTTCAATCAGAACAATGTCTTAGCTTAGCGTTGAAATACGAGAGATCTAAATTACTGTCATTATTGACATCTCTCGTATCTCTCACGACATAAGAGATGTAGAAAAAATACAGGATTTAGTAGGCCTACATCCAACAGCGGACACATATTTCAGCTGAATGAAAATAAATTGATGTTGACGCGATTTCATTATCGTCAGTTAGGATAAATTCCACATAATACATATTATTTCTCTTAAAAAAAAAACGTTTGCACGTTTTACTCAAAACTGCCTCCGTGGTCGAGTGGATTAGGCGTTTGCCTTGTGACCCGGTGGTCGTGGGTTCGATTCCTACGGGAAGCATACTTTGTAAAGTTGTTTCCAGTTTGGCTAGGACATTGCAGGCTTGAATCACCTGATGATCTGATGAAAAGATGATTCCGTACTTCGGAAGGCACGTATAAGCCGGTGGCCCCAGCCGCGAGATGGCGGTCGTCAAACCATGTCTGAAGCCTATGAGGCGGTTTAGAAACTCTTACACTAGAGTGTGTGGGGTCGTTAGACCTTTCTGCCCACACGAAGAAGAAGAAGACTCACAACGAAAGAGAATTCCAAAAAATCAAAGCCGAGAAATAAAACTAGTCTATGCAACTAAAACGATCACCAAGAACGCCGCAAACCGAAGCATACGAGAGAACGTGAAACTATCTTACTCAGCGAACATGCAAATATAAATAAAGTGCATAATTTTTGCTCTCGATCGAAAGTCCGCACGAAAAGTCAAGGCTTCTGGACAAAGACACTATCAAGGAATGCAAGTTGATGTGTGTTTAAAGCAGGATGTTTATTTTTTATTATTAAATGGCTCTATAAGTTGCTGGAGGGAACTCGATTGACCAGTAGCACTATTGTCTAGTATAGTTGGCGCCAAATAAGCTGGCAATAGCGCTCATTGACCCACCTACATTTTTTGAAATTCTTAATTTCAAAATCAGAAAAAAAGACATAAAGCTGTCCTGAATCTACATCTATCGAGATCCTTTACATTTTCTAGTAATGAAAAACCATTCACAATTTATTTTTCGGGTACCTATGAAGAGATCTAAGGGAAAGGTCAATGGCCGCTATTGCTAGCTTATTTGGCGCCAACTATAGTAGCTGGTGAGGAATATAATGACTAGAGTTTTTGATGCTACTAACTTAGTGATTGTGGTAGATAGCCCTTGAGTGTAGGCACTCAAAATTATTACATATTTGTTGAGTAAGACATTAAAGAAGCTAATTTAATTATGGCTGTGATTCGAAAACCGTAGGATTATGTGAAAGGCAAATAAAAGAAGGTAACACAGTAAAATGCACTGCAGCAAACTGCAGGCACCGTTACACCAAACAAAGTGTTTATGTTGGCTATGTAAATGTTTTTTTATGAACCTCTAAATATTGGCAGTCGATCAATGATAGGTCGTACAAGTGCTCCTACTGCTATAATTAATTAAAAGCAGCATCTAGTCCTGTATCCATAAGTTGGCAGTACGGAAGCCAGGTTTCTTAAAGAATGCGGATATCAAGCAATAGTAGGTAACAATGTTGTAAAAGAGAAGTTTGCAGTAGAATTTAGATCATAAAATTTAGTTGTAGTTTTAGGTATTAGGCAATATTAGATTCAAGAATCGTATTTCGAAGAATCAAATCATTTGAAAAATAAACACAAGAAATGCATTACAAACCTAGCTTGCTTGAAGATTCATTCGTCTTGTGGCGCAAATAACAAGTGTCAATAGATATCTAGGTCGCTGTAGAAAGATGTAGGCGGTAAAGTAATTTGACATTTATATTTACTTTTACATTGATTAGATTGCAGCTATCTGGGATAATCCGGATTCTCATGACAGATTATGGCTACAAAACTTTGAAATCGTGTTTGATAGTTTTTTGTAAATGTTTAGTAAAATATGATTAATTAAATACCAAGACTTTTTTTCGTTTGACTTAAGACCACAGGACAGGTCGGTTGATTCTTTTTGACCCAACCGACAACTGAAACCTTGAGTTTACATTGAACAGTCCAAATTACTGCACATTAAATGTACTAAATCATAGCAAGGGCAGAAGCCATATTAGCTCCAACTAATAATACATCTCATCCAATTTTTATGGCTGTAACAAAATCGTGAATACAATCATCACTAAACTTATTACATCTAATTATCGAACAGTTTAGAAACAAACAGTTAATAAGAACTAGTTTAATGAAGCGAGCAGTGAATGTAAGTAAAGCCAAGGCTAAAAACTATAGCACACGGAAGGTGGTATGAGGAAGTTTCAGATACAAATGTGTGCGTATGTTGATCCAGTATTTTGAATTGTATAAAGGTCAGATCTACACCGAATGTGTTGTGTGTGATTATTAATCGTATACGGTGCTGATTACATACATAATTAATAGAAAATAATAATTATATTCCAGCTATAGCACTGTGTTTGGAAGTCAGAGCAGAATCAGTAGTAGGTTTTTCACAAAATTACACTGACAAGGAAGAATGGAACAAGAAAATGTGTTGCGCCACTACAAAGGTACATGAGACAAAGACAGGAACATGATGAATAAGAATACTAATTACTCACGTTAGTAGGCCAAATTTTGACCTTTTCTGATAACCACATTTGAATCAAAGTAAAAAAATCCTTCTAGAAGCTTACAATGGACTTAATCATCAGAATCACACAAAGGCATAGCAGTCAAAAATCTAGGACAACGTCACAGAATTTGACGAAATGAATAATTGATTTACTGCTAAGAAAAGTAATAAGTTACTTACATTGTCCAGTTGGCTAATGTATAGTCTAGAACTTTAGATTATAGAGGTCAAATCTAGGTCGAAAGTGTCATAGATAATTTGCACCGTTCTATGAATGAAAGGTTCACGAGTTACAATTTACGTCTATGAGCCGGTGCAGGTAAAAGTCGGACTCCAATGAGAATAAATCCAAGCGGCTATAACCATTTAAGTAAATTTAGGACGCGTTTTGAGTGGAAAGAATAATTTATCAAGTCATGATGATAAAGAGCTTTATGGGGAAGACTGAATAAAAGCAATAGGTGAAGTCTGATTTAAACAAGACTATAGCGTCAAATTAACGCGCAGAAGGACAAAATGATGACATTGACTTGCTTACAATATGCCGCCTGTGGCTTACCACCGGCAATTGCGGTTCAACATGTATCGTTACTGCATTATTATCAATCAGATGAAATGTAATTTGACCACCGTTTACTCAACCCGGGATTAAAAGACAGTTTTTTATGTTCAATGTTTTAGATTTTTTGACTTGGTCCAAGTGAGCTTTTATATGATGCACCTTTCAGATAAAAATTTAATGCAATGGTGATGAGAACATCCCTATTGCATTATATTTTATAACAAATTGCTCTGATTCAAGAATAAATCTTTTAGTGGTGATACCAGAAATAAAAATACAAGTCAGTTGCCTTTACGGCTGAATAATTTTAGCGATAGTTATCGACGTTATACCAATAAGATTATTGAGTGTTTTTTTTTTGTATATTTTTATTTTCACGGTTTTATGATTCGTCTTGCTTATAAAATGCGAAGCAAATTTGGTATGAAACAATTGGTATTCTTTTTTTTTACAAATTTCACTTCCCTGTCCATGTTGCTGGTATGCAAATCCTTTGAACTTATTAACCAGCTTCCAAAAAAGAGGGAGGTTCTCAATGCAACTTTTTTTTTTTTGTAATATGCTATTTTGGTTTCAGATTGACATCATTATAGTAATCATGAATCATAACTCTCTCTCTACGCCTGTTATACGCCTGCTGATTAAAATCTTCATCATCTACAACATCATTTACATACGCTTCGATCTACAACAATCAACCTTCACTAACAATAGCTCCAGTTACCGTCATAAACAGTTTTCCTAACTTTCTACTGGTTCAATAGAATCGCGTAGAAAACTAGAAGTCACACTTCCGACACACTTAGAGCCAGACGTGAGACTCAGCTGTAGGAAACGACAATCTTACTTAATTAAAACTTGTAGAAAAGCGGAAGATGAGAGCAGCAATTATTATAGCCGTGGAAATCTGTTCAGATGATAACTTGAAACAGATTCGTAGGAAAAACATGTCAAGAGACCATTAATTCGCCAAACAGGGTTAATTCTATCGAGTTCTTCGCGCCACATTTGATTACAGATAGCTTAATACTTGAGTCTGTTAATAATCTGCAGCAATTATTATAGCCGTGGAAATCTGTTCAGATGATAACTTGAAACAGATTCGTAGGAAAAACATGTCAAGAGACCATTAATTCGCCAAACAGGGTTAATTCTATCGAGTTCTTCGCGCCACATTTGATTACAGATAGCTTAATACTTGAGTCTGTTAATAATCTGCAACTTCATAAAAAGAAGTTCTGCGGATCCAGGAGAAACGGCATTCTATGAGCGAACACAATTGTCAGAGAGTCCAAAATATGTCCATGGAATTGACGCTACTGAAATCTCACATGGTCATCACATGATCATAATTTGTACTTTTTGACAATCCTAATCACTTTTAGAATTTAAATTCGTCACCTCAGAACTCCTTTTATAACGATGCACGATGAACTTCTATTAGACAGCCACTTCGTCTCAGAGCCCGTCGCTAAATCATAATAACATACGTCTTATTAATGCTTTATTTATAAAGGATGTTTCAAAAGTGCGTGGTCATATTTAAGGGTGGTGTTCTTTATCTGCAATAGAATTAGGAATAAATATCAAAATAAAAAAATATTGACTTTTAAAAAAAAAAAAACACTTTTAAAGACTGCTTCATGCAGTTAGTGGTGTTTATTTTAGTTCAATCACAAATTAGATGCCACTGACTGCATCAGACTGCTTGAAAAGTGTTTTATTGGAACTTTTCAGTCGTTTTTCAAGGTTGGGTTTTTTTAAACACATCAATACTTTTTTTATTTTGATGTTGTTTCTTTACTCGATAGCAGCACACCTGCACCTTCTTGAACAACCTGTATACTTCCCAAATCGACCTCCACCATGTAGAATATGTGGTTCTAAAATGTATCTTGAGGTATGGTCCATTTATTTCCAAGTTGCTTGTTCAGTAACCTTTACCCTATGTCAAGTTTTACGACTAACGAAAGTGAATCTAAAGTCCTCATACTGTGGCTAACGGTGTGGGATAAATAGAATGTTATGAATTGAATAGCAAGATAAACTTCAAACTTGCGATTAGCAGCTCGTGTATTTTTATATTTTGGCTTCCTTCAGATCATTAACATATCTTTTGGCTCCAATGAATCAAGAACGTTATTCAATGAAACTTTTACGGTAAACTCAAAGTAAAAAGCTCAATTGTTTACAAATTTGATATGAGCTATCACAACAAGTTTTAACAATTATGTCTTTATAATGACAATTGTTGTCGTACTTTGGACCAAGACACGGCAACGTCCGTTCATAATTCTCAATGGCAATTAAAACATGCCAATTGTTTTTCCATTCTGCTCCTTCACCCTTCCATTGTTCACAACAATTTACCATGAAGGCTCAATATCGAACATTTTCACGAACGCCATTTAAAAATAAGAATTTTAATAAACTAGAATACGTGCTTGCGTGTAATACTTTCGAATGCATTTAGTTGTGACCTCTAAAATCAGTACGTGTATAACGAGGTAGCGACATAAAAACAGACGGAGCTGAAATGAAAAAAAGTAATACAATCACAAAAAATTACCTTTGTTGTGTTCTGCATTTGCAAAAACGTCGCTATGCCCGCCCGTACGCGGTTCTTCACGCCCCTTATTGTTCCTTTGGAACTTTTTATCGTCGACGGCATCTCCTCGTTTTTATAATCCTTCACACCGGCGAAGAATTCCACTTCAGACACTTCACACTCACTTTTAGCACCAACACTAACACTTTTCACATCATCAAATTGTTTTTCGTTCAGGTGGAAATCGTAAAATTTGTCCGTATCAAAGTAATGACTGCTGTAGAACATTTGTTCTTGTTTCATCTTGTCCTGCTGCTTTCGCTCCTCGTAAGTGCTCTCGCTAATCAGTGGCGTTTTGGAGCACAAGTTCGCGGGTAGCGACTCCGTCGTGTTCTTGCACTCGCTATTAAACTGAGAAACTAGACGGAACGATGTGAGTTGAGCGCTTTCTTTTGAAATATTAGCATCCTCATTAATATTCTGGTTCGCTTCCTCGTGTGGCTCGGGCTTCGCCTCGCTTTCAGTTTCGACCGTATTTAGTTTCACTGAACGGTCTCTTATGTCTTGCAGCAGACCCAGTGGTAGAAAGCTACTGTCTTTATTGTTCGCTTTGGCGAACGTCTCCGGCGCGTCGGGTGATTCCGCAGTCTGTTTCTTTTCTTTTTTACTATATTCGCTATGACTTTCATCGGCGTGCACGCTTACGTTCAGCTCGCTACTATTCAGAGAATCGCATGATATGTTCGAATCGTTGTCTTCAAAATCCACTTCGCTTTGGCTGCTCCCGTTTCTCGAGCTGATTAGCGTTACAGATACGGCTTTCTTTATTGAACTAGTTTTTGAGGTCTTCTTTTTGGGTAGAGGTGGAGGAGTGCCGTCAAGGTCGCTGCAGGTACCAGAGTCCAGGGTATCGCTAGGGGAGCATTGACCGCTTGACATCACCATATTTGTCATAGAATGCACAAAGGAATTGCAATAAATGTAGGGCGCTTTGTCGGTCTTCAGATGATCTTCGCTTTCTAGAATTTTCGGTCTGTTTTCATCAACATTTAATCTGACTAAACTGTTGTTTTTCTTGCACACGTCGTTAATCTTGAAGGTTTCGAAGTCGACGTCGCTCTTGAGGTGTACGCTGGATATTTTTGGTGCTTTCGGTTTGTCTGCGTCGGTGTTTATTCTGATAGTAACCACGTGTGGCCCGTTGAGAGCGTCCGTGCTAGGCGTACTCGCGGGTCGATCTGACTGGGTCGCCGCTACGAATACCGTTGCAGATGGTGTCTTAGAATTAAGGACGAGTGAGTGCATCGAACTTAGCGAGTCCATCCGGACGTCGGTAGCGGTGAACCCGTTTGTGTTCATAGTGGCTTCGTCACTAGTTATTTGTGTATAAGTGGTCGATCCTCTTTGCTTCACCTTAGGGGGTAAAGGAGGGATGTATTCGACACTGGGGCGTGGCGTTACTTCTTCCATCATTGTGGTTGCTAATAAATTGACATAATTAACGGTGCTTCCCGTTCGTAATGCTGGTCAGGTCCGTTCAGATAGTGTTGGATGTATAAGGCATAATGGTTCCGGTGACCGTTCGTGACTGGGTCAATAATAAGCTCAGGTGGCCTGTTTTTCTTGCGTGTTGTTTATTTACATCTGGAAAGAGGAAAGTTTGTATGTTAGTATACTGGAAAAATGCAATAGAATACATTAAAAAATTATGGATTTAGTGTTGCTTGTTTGTGTAACGTTGATATCCATGATTGTATTACATACTCAATGCATTTTGAATTAAGTTACATTGAGGTGCTAACATTTTTTTTATTCATAAACATGTGTGCAATGGTGTTTTCACTTATTAAAATACACTAATAAGGCAATCATCTACAAAAGTCCCGTGAAACATCACGTTAAGAATCTACTGACGCAATATTTACTACCAATGGATACTGACGCAGACATTTTTCAATACATTTGACGCAACATCTTACATAAGATATA
The DNA here is from genome assembly GCA_947386135.1 of Melanchra persicariae. Lineage (NCBI taxonomy): Eukaryota > Metazoa > Arthropoda > Insecta > Lepidoptera > Noctuidae > Melanchra > Melanchra persicariae. Next base: position 7,034,785 of record OX376652.1, on the reverse strand, counting down.
CGCAAATGTGGAGTAATTTATACTAACGTGCGATAGCTATTCCAATAAAACAACGTGTCTTTTCTATAAAGTATCCCACATCATCATTATGTCTTATTAGCGAAGCATTAAGGTTGATTTTAGTAAATCATTAGCAGTTATAAGTTGCAGATTATTTTGTTTTTGTAACAGGAAATTGAGCCGTAATCAAATTTTCTAATATGGTAGCTCCCACGAATGAGACTGAATATTTATACTTTCGTAATAGGTACATATCAATGGTGAATGATTTTTCCATATAATGAGGGGATTGGGTGTTATGAGCATCTTGTTAGTTGAGGAAAGTAGTCCACCATTGCGAGCGTATCCATACTTTTTATTTTCATGTGTATATCTTTGTGAAGCTATCTCATCAAAGCCACTATCAATAAGCCGTTGATATCTACTTACTAGTTACTGTTAATTTCAATGTTAATACGAAGTTTTTTTTTATTTTTTCTTAGATCTCTTCTCTCTCTTCTCGTTTCTTGGCAAAAAGTTTGATTAAGAAACGATAAAAAAAGAAATGACTAATCGGAGTGTGAATTCAAGCTTAAATGTAGATGTTTCTTAAATGAAGATTACAACATTGTTTAGTGAATTCAAAACAAAAATAGAGAGTAATTTTCAAACAGATGATGAGCATACAACATCGATTATTCACAGACAAATCATCGAAACATTAACAAATATTGTTTTGCAAACAATGTATAGGTAAAAACTTTTCGTCAGACCACATTAACCGTGAACACTTCTATTTTTACGTAATCTTTATTGACATTGCAGATTAAAAATGTAAGAAAGTTAGTATAAATGGTTTGGTTCGAGCGCTTGATGAAGTTTGAGTTACTTGGGACTGTGTGGATTGGTTACTTTTAGGCAAGCGTGTACCAAAGTCAACCGTGGCTTTGAATATCAAATCATCATCATCATACCAGCCGAAAGACGTCCACTGCTAGGCCTAGGCCTCACCCAAACGACGCCACATAGGTACAACTCTCATCCAGCATATCAAATTAATCTGCAATCTACCTAGTAGCCAACTATGTTGGGGTAGGCTTCCAGTCTACGAGCGCTCTCTAGGCGCACCGGGCGTCGGTCGAGGGCAGACAAAGCCCTCTTTCAGCTCCCTAAATGGGTCTAGGGACGACGGATTTGGGTATATCTGCCGCCCCCCATCAAATAGAACCCAAGGTGGTGGCACGTATTGTTCTGCACTCGCCCCTCTTAGACGTCACCCGTCTTAACGAGATGGGGCCCGCAGAGGGGGGACTGTGTCGAAAATTGATTAAGTGCTCCCGTAGCCACTGGTGCAAGTGTGCGAGGGAAAACGAGGTGGTTTTAGTCAGTAGGAGTCTGACAGACCCCTCCGTCCGCCCCGGGACGCAGGACATCCATGAAGACTGGAAGTCCTAGATACCTAAAAAAAAGGCTTCCAGTCTTACCGAATGCAGCTGGAAACTAATATTTTACATGGAGCGTCTGCCTATCTAACCTTCACAACACAGTAATTGGGTAACACGGTACCCCTCGGCTAAGCTGGTAATCCAGAATATAAAAGTTAAAAATAATATAGAGAAAGTTGAACAAAATTGGCTCGAGCCAATCATTGTAGGAAACTCTACTGTCACCAGCTAACTGGCTTATGACAACGACTATGTTAAGGATTGGTTTACCCTTTGTGGAGAGCCTTAAAAGGAACACGGACGTGATTTTGATACTGTGTTTTGTATGAAAGAAAGTACTCAAAACAATATGAGGGCACTAGTAGGTAACAAAGAGTACTATTGTAAGGTAGAAGCACAAATAATGATTGAGAATGCCAAAACACAAGATTAATTTAGCAGGTATTTTGTGCATTTTAATCAGAACCTATGAATATGGCAACACCAACAACTTAAAAGTGACTGAATGCAGTACAAAGATTGGAGAGCCTAACGCTTCATTATAGTTTATTCTCTTAAATCTTTACCTCTCAAACACATCTCCCTACTATGTCGTGCCAAAGCCATCAAGAGTCCGTTGTGAGAGAGAGGAGAAGACAAATAGCACCATCACTTTTTACAACAGTGTCATGTTGCTGTGCAGTATCCCCATTATGTATATCAACATATGGGGTCTGTGCATAAAAACAAACCTCTGCATTTTTCAAAGAAAGTTGAAATCCGAAATCACACATCCATAACCAAATAGGTAAACCGTTGAACCTATTTATATTCTTGTTAAGATTAAAGATAACATCATTCTACACCAAACTTAACGTTCCTAAATAAAAGAAAATGACTCCAACTTCTCTCTTCTCAACCTTCAACAAACACATTGTTCACTCACAAACGCATACCTTGACCTTGCATTTACAATGTCTAAAGAAAGAAACAAAAGTCAGTGCACTTTAAAAAGCACTCCGTAAGCGAATCACGCGCAGATGTCTACACGTAAGTAAATGATACGGTAAATCCTGACAACTGATATCCAGATCAACTGACAGATTTGCATGTACACGTCTAGAATCGATTAGTTCGCAGACAATTAATATCGAATTGTTTTGGATTTATCCGGGATCAGAAGAATTGAATGAGTCAGCCATACGAGTATAATTATAAAGTTTTACATAAAGAAAATCTCACGGACAATATCTACTAAAGGATCGTTGTAAGTATCTAAGGTTGTGTATCCACCTGTTAACAAATCTAATGTAATGCAACTTGGATATGAGCTAGATGCAGGTGAAAACGTAACCTAATTAAAATCAAAATTGTTTTTTAACAGCAATCTATGTAGATGAAGTCAAACTATTTCGTTCTTCCAAACATGGTTTGGAAAAACAACGCGTTTATCTGGCAAATAACACCGCCATAATTTAAAATTATTTTATTCGGTCCCATTTTATTTCAGTCAGATGGCAATACAACAGTATTCTTTGATTGAATGCTCCAATTATTAGATATCTTAATTATCATCAAGGCTATTACAAAACAATACGAACCATCTGCAAACACAATAACAACAAAAAATACTTTCGCTTTGTACAAATATCGGTGCGAATTGACGTTTTCTAATGAATTCTTTATGCTCTGAATGATTTGTTTTGGCTTCTGTTGTTGATAACGATGGAAACTGATGGCTATTGCTATCAGATTCAATGGTTATCGTTTTACAAAGACATTTGTTTGTGATCACTTTTTTCCTAAAGTAAATCAAAACCATTTTCCAGCCATCTGTATTTTTTCTCATAAGAATTTGTTTTTCAAAAGAATTAATTGAATTTTATTCGTGATTCGTGTTCTTTAATTAACATTGTACGCTTACAAACTGTCCAAGTGTTCAAGCTGATAAATTCGATAACGTTGTTTAATTAATAAAAGTAAAATAAAGAACAATTATAATGTTCCACTCACTTAGCTCCTAATTTTAATTTAAAGTTAGCATGCATTTTGGTCATTAATTACAACAAACACTTGTTTATTTAACTTTACACTTTCAATATTGTAGACGCGTGATTTTGGAGCATTCCTAAAGCCAGGAATACACATGCTATATAGAATAGCAGAAGAACCTGTTCATTACTAGAAGATCCCTAGTTAGCATGTGTATGTATGTGTATACGAAAAAATTGTTGTGAATGAACATGGTACAAATTAGAAAACAAGCATACAGCAATTTTTGAAAAATTAAATTGCTTCAACAAAATCAAATTAATCATCATTTTGCCCTTTGAAAACGTGTTGCACCGACCCCAAGTAATATGGGACCATATTACTTGGGGTCGGTGCAACATGTTTTCTTCTTCCCTCGTCGTCTGTCACGCTATCATTCACTCCCTTTTCTGTAATTTCAAATGACAAACAAAATCTCTATCCATTTTAAATAACGTAGCCAATTCACATCACGATACGTAATAGATCAGTGTTCCGGATAATGATCACAGTTGATGATAAATCATTGAATAGTGAAGCAGTGAAATTGTATTGTTTTGGTTTAACGAATGAAATATCTATTAAGTAAGATGTTACGAGCGATGTGTCGTGATAATTCCAAGAGCGAAAATTTGATGTAATGATGCTGGTATTTGTTTGATATGATGTTTATTTTTTGTTCTGTTTGATTTTGTTTGTATGGTACACCGATATTTCCGCCGTCATGTTTATGCCCCATGAGATAGGAGGAGAGCCTTTTGATATAAACGGGGCAAAGCCAGACTTGGGCTGCCACTGAGAAATGAAAAATGAAAAAACTCATTAACTTCTTGCCTAAAAATCGGATTCAGAACGTCATACTTTGAAGTTGCATTGCGACCGCTGGAACATTAAGGTATTTTTTATTTATTAGAATGCGGATTAAGATAACATTATTCTGTCATTTATATAATATCAAAAAATACAAATTGAACGAATTTTTATAAAATTAATTTTATTAAAATATTTTAACGCTAATAAGATTAAAAATAAATCATCAAAATAATAAATTAATGAATTCTTAATGTATTTAGTTCCTTATCAAGATGACATAATCGATTCATAATCCAATGCTATAATATAAGATTATGACGTAAATATACAATAAATATAATAATATAATCTTTGATTACAGAAAAGTGAAAGTTATTAATTGCTTCCGTTTTTTATGATTAAACCATAAACTGGTTGTTAGCACCCAGTTCTTAAAGATTAATAAATAATAATAACTCATTGGCAATCGTGTTGAAAATCATTATAATTTTCGCTTAAGAATAATCATCCTTTAATATTCTGCGTACTGGAAGACGCAGCGTTAGAGGCTTTCCACCAGAGGCCCTTGACAATTTGCCATTCAACAAGGATGATTCTTGGTTTAAAAAATATGATTCTATTTAGTCCGTTAGTTAGATTACCAAAAAATATTGCATACATATTTTTTGCTTTTTCAAATCAATAAAAAATGACGAAGATAAAACGCATCAAAGATCAGGAGTGGGGGCTCGTGACGTCATGTGTACGTAAAAAGTGTAATACAAGTGACGTCACACGAGTTTTCAACGTACTGTATCTTTTTCATTTTTGGTTACGTGAAAAAAGAAAAAATACGTGTCTAATATTTTTTGGAAGTCTTTCTGGCGGACTGATTAGATTTTTTTAGTCTTCTACCCTATTATCGAATGCGTCTGTCAAAATGACAAAATATAGGAATTTGATCACGTGACATTTCATTCACATCGCCTTCGCCATGCTACCGTTGACAGAATCTCACTTGTCTCAAGCCCAAGGTATACCGATGACTTAGCGAAGGCCGCGGATATTCACTGGATACGAGATGTACGGAACCGGTCGATTTAGCGACACTTTGAGGTAGCCCATGCCCAGCGTTCGGCTGAAATGATGATGATGGTGTGAGTTGACCGTATTCCATCATGCAGGCACAGTGTGTGTGGTTGCTGGATGTGAGATCTCAGTGTTTTGGTTCCTCACGATGTTATCTTTCACCAGTTTGAGTGATGGTGATACAATCATTTACAAAAGTAAAGTGCTCGCCTGAGTTCGAACCCACTCACTGTAAATTGCGGCCGTTGTCACTAGAGTACCACTCTTTGTTAGCTTAATTTTGATCTGTTATCATTTTTAGGGTTCCGTACCGGAAGGGTAACCAACGGAATCCTATTACTAAGCCTCCGCCTGTCCGTCCGTCTGTCTGTCAGCGGGATTTATCTCATGAACGCTAATAGGTAGACAATTGAAATTTTCACAAAGTGTGTTATTCTATTGCCACTATAATAACAACAATTATGTACTTACTAAAAATTAAGGGCGTGTTCTTAGGACTTCCTCATATTTCTATCATTCAATTAACGCTTTTTGAATAGACATGATTATTAATAATTACCTAACTATTTCTTGAAAAATATTTTTGTAAGATTTTAGGTACTTACCTACCTATATATTATAATAAATTTAATAATTTAATAAAAGAAACGGACATGCTGTTTTAACCTTTTTTTTTTTTTTTTTTTTTTTTTTTTTTTTTTTTTTTTTTATTTTTTTTATTGGATGGGAAATCATCAAATGACCCCTCCCGCTCTGGGTGGAGCGGCAGGGAGTGTCAGACTTCTACTGACTAAAACCCACCCATGCTCCTCTCAGTGCCTTTACGTTCCAGGGCCACGGTAACTCTTTCGAACAAATCCGCAACCCTGGTAGGCTCTGGCCTTAACGGGCCCCGACCCATGCTGACGACTGCTGGCTTGGCGCGCGTAGAACACAGCGCGCCGTCAACCCGGGCCTGCTCTGATCGGACGGCGAGCTACCCATTGCTCGCCGTCCACAGGCATCAGTCACTGCGCCATGCTCAGGAGCATCAGTTCCTGGGCGGCGCAGTGGCTGACGTTCAACAGGAGGGGGTGAAATGGGGCCATTACTGGCACTCCATTTCAGCCCCCTCCGGAGCCCGTTGTAGGGGCTCTACTGCGGCTGTCGCAGTAGCAGCAGCCGCAGCGGAGCCGGCTTTGGCGGCGGAGGAAGCGGCGGCGGTGGCGGCGGTCGCGGCAGAGACGGCGGTGGCGGAGGGCTTTCTCCGGTTTCCGGCTTTGGTGAGTGGGGCGCAGGCCCTACCCCCAGCCCAGTGGTCGGCCGGCTTGCCAGCTGCCGCACAGACTGCGCAGTGCGGCGCGGCGTCGCAGGAGCCGGCCCTGTGACCGGGCTGACCGCAGCGGAAACATAGACCGCTGCGGTCCACCTCCGAGGTGCATTGTGCTCCCACATGGTGGCCCACTTGGCACCGGAAGCACCTCAGAGGTCGGGGTTCCAGCAGTTTGACCTGCGCGGAAACCCAACCCACCAAAAACCTTCGGCCCTCCGTGATGGTTTTGGCCGCCGACACGGGGCAGCTCACCACAATGGTGCGCGTGCCCGTGTTGTCAGGACGTAGGGTGCCCGCCTTCACCTCCTCTGCTGAGCACCCCCCCGTCCTAACGACGGCGGCCACCACCTCCGTCTCCGTGACGGAGTCGTCCAGGCCCAAGATGCGCATGTCGATGCGCTTGGTGGGCCTGGACACTCGGGCATCGTCCGCGCTTAGGGACGCCCTAAGCCTTTCGGCTAGAGCGTCCGCGGTTGGGCCGCTGGCTGCCCCGGGGATCTCCAGCATCCGGGCCCCAGTCATGGTGACCCGGAGCCGAAGGCCCCCCACGATGCCTAGCTCACCAAGGTTTATCGCCTCCTTCGCCTTGGTGAGCACGTCCGCGTACGTCACGCCCCTCTTCGCCGCGTCCGGCTGCAGTGTGAGTACTACAGCCGCGGTTTTCGGGGGGCGGAGCGCAGCCGCGACGCTTCGCGCCTTCTGCCGCCGCTTCCTCTCTCGCCTCTTGGCCGCCCTGGCTGCCTTGCCCGCCTTCTTCTTCTCCCCGGCCACTTGCCATTCGGCTTGAGCCGGGGGAGGAGCTGAAGGCGAGGAAGCCGGGGGGAGCTGCTGCTCAGACGGCGTAGGAGCCTTCGCCGTCCGCGCAGCAACCCCACCCTTCCTCTTCCTTCCCGGGGCCGGGTCCGGTTTTCCCGGCACCGGCTTCGCGGGTGCGGGCCCGGACCCTTTGTCCTGGCCAGACGACCCCGGTGTGGCAGCCGCGGCGGCCGCGTACGACGCCGCCTTCCGGCCTGGAGCCTTTCCACTCGCCGCTAACGGGGGGCGCAGGACGATGCCCTCCAGGACGGAGAACCTCGTCTGGAAGGCAGCCATCTCTTGCCGCACCAGGTCCAGCACCTGGCTCTCCTGCGGCACGGGACGGCTGTCCTCTCTGCGCCCCCTTTGAGGCGCCCCCTGTGGGCCGGCTCCCCGGAGCCTGGCCAGGTCTGCGCGGAGCCCCTCGTTCTTCTTCTGGAGACGCTCCGTGGCGGCAGCCAAGCGGGCGACCTCCGCCCGCAGCTTGGACATCTCGTCCCGCGGAGGCCCCCCTGGGTTAGTCTCCGCTGCCGCCAGAATGGAGGCCATCGCCTCGCTTATGGCCTTGTTCTTTGAGGAAAGCTTCCTCTTCAAGGCCACATCGCGAAGCGCGGCCTCCACCACTTCCGCAAACCCGGCCCTCCGGTCATCCGGCTCACCGTCGGAGGACTCCGAACCAGGAGCCCTGCGACCGCCCTCTGCGGGGGGTCGTCCGTCAGCGACGAGCTCCCCGGCTCGCTGACCAGCCACCTTGGAGGCGGGCAATCTCCCCTTGCCTCCCTCTCGGCCCTTGCCCCGCCTGCTGGTGGGGATCTTGCGAGCCGAGGCTACCTCCTCGCTGCCGGACGACCCCCGGTCCTCCTCTGATCTGGGCCGCTTGCGGAAGGACCTGTAGTCCTCCGCAGCAGCCCTCGCCCCCTCGGGTGCTGTTTTAACCTGGTTTAGTACCAGACTACCAGTTTAATCTTTCTTTTCTAAGAACTGTGCTTTTAACTTTCTATAGTAAACGGTAAAAGAGGTAAAACGGGTGTGACTGTGTGACGAACGGACATAAACAAAACACACGTCATTCTATGTTATTTTCATATTTTAGTTATTTTGCTCAGACAGCAAACGATAAATATTTTAAAATCTATACCTACTAATATAATAAAGCTGACGAGTTTGTTTGTTTGTTTGAACGCGCTAATCTCTGAAACTACCATTCGGTTTTGTGAAATCATTCATACATTCATAAGAAAGGCTATAGGCCATTCGGGAACGGGAAATTCCTACGGGAAAAAACGACGACGATATTCGCGTACAAAGTCGCGGGCCTTTTACAGAGCAACAATTTTTTTTTTTTTTTTTTAAATAATAATTTCATCTCAAAAGCATTGATTAACCAGCTACTTCCTCAACGCGTTTAGGTTTTTTTTTTAATTTTAATAAAGGTAAATAAAGTATTGGAAAATATATCAGGAGACTAAGATAAACATAGAAAGACACAATTAAAAAAGAGCCACATTAGAACTTGTAATGTCTTGAATCATCGATTTCTTAATTATCAATAACATTGTATATGATTAATTATATAACAATCATCAAAGAACGCGCCAATATTTCTTTCTTCACCTTATTACCGATACCGAGTTACCAACAGTACTACTTACGGACAATCAAATTCTTCTTGCGTAACGTTAAACATCGGTTGTTGACAAAATATGGCACTTCATACTTTCACTGTCGACCAACTGTCCGAGATTCGAGCAGCCGGTGGAGCAAAGGGTCGGTTCACACAGTGACGCGGCGCGATGAGACTATGCTTGAAGAGGCCAGTGATTTCGCCGCGAAACTCATCGCGACGCCTCGAGGCATATTGTGAAGCCGCGGGGCGTATACTAATTCGTAATGCCCATCACGGGCTTAGTGGGCTCTTGCATGCCATATCTACTAGCAAAGTCCTTTCGAGTTGCACCTCGTAGCGTCTCAAGACATAACGTGACACCGCAAGGAGTACTTGACTTCTGCTAATTCTTTATTGTACAGCAAAACAACGTGTAATGCACTGGCAATTAAGGTCATGTACAAAGTAGAGTTTAACTCAAAGTTGAGTCAACAAACCTTTGGAGTGATAGAAATACAGTTCTATACAACATCGCTCACTTGTTGGTTTTAGAGGTCAGATAAGAAGTTGCTCCAGGCAAAACACTGGTACTCAGCTAGACTGGAAGCTGGCCCCAATATAGTTGAAAAAAGGATAGGCAGATAAATTGACTATATCGCTAACTTAATAGCAGCGCGCCTTCATCGCGTCGCGTCGTTCTTTAGTGTGTGCGGGCCCTAACTATCAAGCAAGTGGAATTTGATAGGCTAGAGTTATGTTCCGTACCAACGGTGGATCTGTTATGAATGCAGTGGAAATAAGATAGAAAAAGTGTGGCATTTAAATGAGAAACAGTAGTCTTGTGCGTCAGCAAGATTTTTGTGCTGGTACGTTGTCGAGATCCGGAAGAATTATTTTGCTTGCAGATTTTTTTTTAAAGTTGGTCTATATATAATATCAGTGTACATATGCAGTACGTCGAGAATCGTAGGTAGCTAATGTGCTCGTGATGATTTTATTTTTCAAGTTGTAGCGGTAGCTATAGATACAAGAGATTTAAAAAAAAAATAATATTATGTTACCTGATTTTTATAAACTAAAACCGTTGCTCGAAAATCCAGGTTTGTAGATACTTGTTGCCACTTAATATATTCTTTAGATCTTACAACATACCCACGCAATAAATAAACATAATATTATTATTCGCCAAAGGCAACGCAGTGAAAATGTCAATTTGCTTACAATAGTAATTTTTAAACATAACACATACAACACATACATATACCAGCCAGCCGTTATAGTACTTGCACTTTCTATATGATTGTAGGAGGTTCGTCTCGGTTTCCCTCAAGCTCAAGAAACCATTTTTCAGTTATTGTAGCTACGTAAAGTAGTGAAAGTAAATTTTCTACAATATTCCCTAAGGTAGCTGTTGTTGCTATTATAGTAAGCTGCTGACGACTAGTTTTTTTATTATTAATAATAATATTTGAGGAGAGGAGCCGTTGTGGCCCAGTGGTTACGGTCCCGACTTACGAGTAGTGGGCGAACCCTGGCTCGTATTATTTTGTATAATTTCTGTCACCACCACCAACTGCACTCCGAGTCCGAGCCGAGCCGAGCCGAGTCGATTCTGTTCTTTGTGTTTAAATAATGAAAATCTCTTCGTCTGCTAAATAATAATACTCACAATATTATAGCAACCACTGCAAGGAAAAGACCCATTTCAAGCAGATAAATAAAAAATATTGACAATCATGTCATTTAGAGTCAGAAATCCGCGTTTTATTCCGATGTTGTGATTCTCGTACATTAATTTTATAAAATCCACTGGTATTTGTCAAGTTTTGATCCTCTGTACAAAATGTAGGTACCCATAGCAATAAATCTGTTAAACCGTAACACACATATAGACAAACTATTATTTACAATTATGATTAAACTAATGTGTATACTAAACTTTCTTGACAACACATTAATGGACACGCTACATCTCATCTCATTTCAATTTGCATAAACAGCATGTTATATTTGAAATATGTGGCCATTATCCACAATGACCGGTTGTCACGGCATCAATGTGCGTAGACACTGAATAATTTTCACGATCCAACGCTTGTGAAGGAAAATGAAGTGACGGGAATGTTTTAGACATTAGTAAAGTAGTCATCGCTGTAGACTAAGATGAATATGGCGGGACGAGCTCGACTCTTACCGAAGACTGCCCGAACTTGCAAAGGTAAGTTGTGTAGAAAAGGGAGGCCTATGCCCAGTAATGGGACAGAATAGGCTAGAAGGGTAGGAAAGTAGTATAATGCCTATGAAACATATGTACCTACTTTGGGATAAAAGAAGCCCATGTGCTATTATGGCCATTATACAATCCATCTCTGTGCCAATTTAGACGTTCAGCCATTCCAGCGTGATTGATATTAAATATCCATCTATTCATCGTAACTTTCGCATTAAATATAATTTAGGCTACGAGGATTGGAAAGTAGTATATTTGCCTATGGAAAATATAAACCTACTTCGGGTTAAAAGAAGTCCGTGTGCTATTATAGCCTACAATCTATCTCTGTGCTTATTTAGACGGTCAGCCGTTCTGACGCGATTGAGTAATAAACATCCATCTAGCCATCGTAACTTAGCATTTATATAATTTTACTAAGATAGTTTAACACCAAGATTTATTATCAATTTCAATATAAATATAAAATTTTATGAGTGACTGACAGTATGCTCGTAGTCTAAAATGAAATCACTGTCTGCCTTATCTATTTTTCCACTTATTATACTTCTTCTAAAGGACGCAACGTATTTGAATATGGTTTTTACTAATAGAAAGAACGATAAAAAGAAGATTTTTATATATAACTAGATTTTGCCTGCTACTTCGTACGCGCATATCCGCGTTTTTTCCCGTTTGCTTAGGAATTTCGGGAAATCTTCTCTTAGTGCTCATCCCAACACTTCCCAAGGAATGAACATGCCAAATTTCAGCTTTCTACGACCAGTACTTTCGGCTGTGCGTTGTCTGTTAGTCATTCAGTAAGAATTTTAGATATAAGGATATGCACCCGTGCAAAGCTAGGGCGAGTCACTAGTTGATAATAAAACGCAATTGGCGTCAGGTGCTAAGGTTTCATAGTTTGTATGAAAGTTTGTCATGACAAAAAAATCCTAATTTTTAGCATAATTATAAGATGGTTTTATCGTTTATCCAATGATTACAAAAAACAGTCTTCCACCTACTGATCATTAAAGCGTTATTATCATAGCTAAGATGACTTGTCTTAAATATCTGAAATAAATCAACTAAAATGACCAATTTACTGTCAAATGGACATCGCGTCCGGCGATTAAGGAATATTTTAGTAATTATTACGTATGTCTTATGTCGTAACCATTAATGTTGTTAGAAAAACTGATAAATGTAAACTGGTAAAAACTGGTACGTGTAAAAAATAAATCACTTCACGATACCTGAAGTATCAGTTCACGTAAGGAACATTTACCCAAAATACCAAAATATACATTACAGCAATTAACAGAAGTGATATTTACCAATAATACACAAATGTCCCTTAAGTTACTATATACCTACTTCTGGAAAGGATAATCCGATTGTATTATTATTTATTTATTATTTATTTTATACTTTATTGTACACCTCATTACAAGAACAGGACAAACATTTATAAAAAGTAAGTGTACAATGGGCGGTCTTATCGCACAAGGCAATCTCTTACAGACAACCTTTGGATGGACTCAACGAAAGGTATATGAGTTTTTAGTTATTAAAAAATCGTCATTATTCGGTCGCGGGCAAAAGCTAGTGCTTTATAAAATAACACTGAACGTGTGAATGTACAGTGTTTGAGAAAAGACTGCAAGATGCATTAAATGCGAAAAATAACAGGTTACCGTCTGACAGTAATATTAACCGTTTCTAACATTTACGAGTAAAAATACTAGTAATGTAATTTTTATAGCTTCGACATAAAAGTAATAAGCACAATAAATTTTATTATTTAAACCTGTCAGCTAGCGTAAATGCAGTAGAAATATAGTTTTGCGGAATTGTTCGAAAAAGTCACCGCGGCTCTGGAACGTAAAGGGTATTTAGAGGTACATGGATGGGTATTAGTCAGTAAGAGTCACCTTCTACACATCCTTAAAAAAAAAGTAGAAATATATAATCGAACATGATTCAAACATAAACATTTTTGATAACAACACTTATCTATGAAAATAGAACGCAGTTAAATAATATCAATTGGAACTTAAAAAAAAATCATGATAAGCTAAACTGTCAAGCCTCGTTGATTTTCCTTAATTTAATTTGCAACACTTAGAAAATTGCATCAGATAATGGGCTCAATCGTGGAAATATTTAGGGCATACCAATTATAAAAAAATGGTTCAGCTCTGATTCAATAGTGGAATAGCAGAAATGCACGACATACAGCAGTTTTGTCGTTTTTAAATATTATTGTGAAGTACGAGTATAGTATTTTTTTATTTAGAGAAAAACCATTCGATTCAGAGCCATCTTTTTTTTTATTGGATGGATTGGATGGGTTTGCTCTTGACTCTAGTCAATGTCAAAATGACAGAGACAAAGTCTACGATGGAGCGAGCTTATCCAGAAGGAGCCTGTTTACTCTAGCTTTGAAGAGATACGGGTGGGTGTAAGCTTCATTTTCAAGCATCATTCGTCTATACAGGAAACCAATCAATATTGCATTATAATCCTAAAGTACATCATTTATACAATAAATACTTATGTCACTGGCAACACCTAATACTTCCGCTCCACATACTGGTAACATTGAATTATTCAATATTTCCCACTTCGTTCATTGTTCTAACACGTAAAACCGACACAAGTTCAATTCCACAGAACAACAACAATTGTCTATTTACATGTTTTTCTAACATTAGCAATGAAATGCGTTAAAGAAAGTTGTCAATGAAAAACAAATTTAATCAAAAGATAACACACACACAAGAACATCACTCGATCACTTGCGCCATTTCCTTCTTCTATTGATTTTATAATACAATGGGAATTCCCAGAAATATGTTGCCAATCTATTCTATTTGGTTTTTTTTTAAGAATAATTCCTATACCATCGAATGAGATATATTTCTGTAATATTATGTAACTAAAAGGCTACATATTTACCTACAGGGGGTGTCCCTGTTACCTCAAAGTAAAACAACAAAAACACTCGAGTACTTATTAACAACAAAAAATGAAAAAATTAGGTCCAAATAGGTCCAGCCTACGAACAAATATTTTTTAGATATTATATTTATTTTAGGTTGTGTGCTCTGCATTGAAAACCGTTTTTTTTTTAAATAAAACAAAGAGAAACCAGAATACAAAAATGCCAATAGTTTTAAGTGTCCTTTGACAGGTTGCGAATTTTGTTGAAAGAGTTACCGTGGCTCTGGAAAGCAAAGGACACTAGAAGAAGCACGGATGGGTTTTAGTCAGTAAGAGTCTGTCACTCCCTCCCGCTCCACCCAGAGCAGAAGGGGTCATTTGATGATTTCCCATCCATAAAAACAACTGTCCTTTGACAATCAATTTTTGTATGTAGTTATAAAATTCCTCCATTACTGATGAATGACTGACAGACAACGCACAGCCGAAACTACTGGTCGTAGTAAGTTAAAATTTAGCATGTAGGGAACCTTAGGGAGCACTAATTCCCCGAAATTCCTACGGGACCGAGAACAAACGGGACATACGCGTACGAAGTCGCGGGCGAAAGCTAATTAAATATAAAAGTGAGTGAAATATTAGAGTGAGTGAATTTTGTACATGATGATGATGAACATGACGTAAGGAACCGTGAATTTATAATAATTTCCTTACGTCATGACTGTTTTTGCATAGATACACCTAAATGCTAGTGGCCTGGAATGCAATCAACAAACATTGACTTATACAGCGATTACATGCGAGGCTACACGTGAGCTTACTAAGTAAGATGAATATGATGTAGGCGCCACAGACAGCCCACTCTGCAGGGGCTGTTTTGTCGCCGAAGAATCAGCCGCCCACGTCATCCTGGAATGCGAGGCCGTGGCTACCCAACGGGAACAAATCCTCGGAACGGTGAGGTCGCTCCGCGAAGCCTGTGAAGCTCCCAGGAAACTTTTGTGCTTCTGGGCGGAGCTAGGCTGGCTAATTTAGCCAGGACATCTACGCACAACGGACCGAATGAGAGTCTAAGTGCGGATACGGGAGTCCCTACTCTACTCTACTCTACTCTACATGTATATGATGGCATGTATGTAAGGCTGAAGGCACATGCGCGATGATTCGCATGATACACTATACATAGGCTATATACATTTATTATAGGCTAGGTTACATGCTATGGGAAACCACCGCATAGCTTTATTATTGGGACCAGGAACCCAAGTGAGTTTAGAAATAATGCCACCCATTTGGTTACCTGGGCCTAAACCACCAACTCTTAAAGCAGTATTACTTTAATATTACTTCCAGTGGGAAAGAGACGGAGCTATACGTCCTGTATAGCTCCGTCTCTTTCCCACTGGAAGTAATATTGAAGTAATACTGCTTTAAGAGTTGGTAGTTAGGCCTCTGAACCCGTTATAATGTTTTCTTCATGTACCTTTTCTGTAAGTTATATTGTGTACATAATAACGACGCCAACGTTAACGTAGTAATAGAATTTCTCATATAGGTACTTACATGCCCTCTGTGTCTGAAAATTTGCAGTCAAAGACGACCTATGCACTGCCACCATAGAGTATAATTATGACTGGCACGGACAATTTCCTGCGTGTACCCAATATTCCCCATATTGGGCAGTCAAAATGTAATTTTACTAACGCCACAAACAAACAAAATTGCAATTTAACAAAGACGCATGATGTCGCTTAGGAACCCCGTATTGTAGCAAAAAATTACAGACATCATTTCAAGAGCTTTCCACCAGTTCCCTTTTTATTGCTGCTTCATCTAATGCATCATATGAATCACCGTATTAATCAGATTATAGTCTCTTCTACTCACTGTTGTCACGAATCGTAGCTCCTAACTGTGTGGCATCGGCCTAAGTAACAAGTTTTGTTATTATAACTCTATCGCTTGCACCGTAATGACACATTACCCCCGTTTGACTTGGACGAGTTGACAAGCGACAGGCTATGTGCATGTGCATGTTTATCAATTGAGATCCTTTTAGCAGTCATTTTAAAGCCTGGTTAAAATATAAATAATTATAATGCTGTCTTTGTCATCTTCAAACGATTAACAGCGACAGAAATTAGAGAAAAGAAGAAGTTTTAAATACGTTTAGCGCTATACGCATTTATTCTTAATATATTTTCGAGGTGTGAGCTAGGATTTAGAAATTGGCTGACTCGTTAATCCTCCTTTCTTTACAGTTAAACTTTTTTTTTTCTGTCTTTTTTTTAAACTCTGTCCCACACAGGATTTCTCCTGTAACGTGGGTGCGTTTACGAACATACACTCTCATACACAAACATAACAAAACAATACGATACAATCAAACTACTAATCCTGAAATACAATGTTGAGACTTATTACTTAGAGATTACTGGAAAGTTTATTGTTTTAAAATAATGTGTTTAATAATAATGATTCGTTCCACACTCTTTAGACCAAAGTCCGAGTCAAACTTAAAATGACAATTGCTTGTTTTTTTTTATCAGTCCGCCATATTATTTCAATGATGAATTGATGATATACAACATTCTAACCTAGATATGAAAATGCCCACTTAACCTTGTCCATAGCGTGTAAACTCATAATAAATACTTCACTTACAAGTTATTATTATTATTAGATTGACAACTTTATTATTATTATTAATCCGTTCAACGATCACGTAATACTACAATATAATAATACGTCTACAGGTATTTCAAGGCTTTAACACCTACTTAACTGTCAATGTTATTAAAATATGAAACTTGACATTCATGTTGAAATCCATGTAAACGGGTATTTGATTTAAATTTAATTACAGTTTAGTAGTATCTTTAGAGTCAGTTATTCAATTATATTCGTTTTATGAACACATTAAATTACATTTTGTATCATATCTCTTGAGGGGTCATTGTATTTTGTGACTCTTTTTCTCAGGAACGCGTGGAGGAATCCAACTGAAATTAAGGCGCTGTGAACAGCAAAAACTAGAAAATTGCTGGTTTCCTCACGCAATTTTAGCCAAATCTGTTTAGTTTCAAGCTGCAGATAAAATATTTGTTAATTTTAACTATATTTCAAAGAACACTGTTGTTTCCGAAATGTTTAAAAATAAAATCCTCTATAGTAATGATCGTCAAAGTTACCTCTAACTTTGACCTTAGAAAAAAAATCCCATATTACTAGCCTACTTATGCCGATAAAAATTATACCAAATAATTAATCAAATCTTAATGCCAAACTTTACAACATCATCATCACCATCTTAATGCATACTTTTAAATCGATACAATGCTTCATGTTAGCATTTAGTCGTCGCGCTTCTCTTTCTTTTCTATACAGTCCGAGAGTGACCGAGCTTTTGCTGTTGACAGCGTCTTAATATCTAATACTCAAGTCTGCCATCTCTTGGAGCAGTGAAGTGTATCAAAACCTATAGGGTACTTCCCGTTGACCTAGAGTCATGTTTGGCATCAAGATAGATCTGGCAGTAGTACAGGAAAAAGTAAAAAAGGCGGAATTTCTAGTTTTATTAATAGAAATCCGTTTTTTTGCGATTACAAACTTATACTTTCGGTTGAAGAATTAACTGTGACGTACAGTTCTCGTCAAATAACATTGCCCCTCTGAAGTTAGCCATTTGCAAAGATCGCGCAGGTGCAGTCACGTACACGGGAGCAAGCGGGACGCAAGCATGCATCGAACGTAAACGAGCGACTGAGACATAAAATCGCGCCCTGCCCCCATGTCTCTTACGCATGCGCAGTTGCAGTGTGTTCGTAATTTTGACTACTACGCAGCCACTCGACACAACTTCAGAGGGGCAAAGTTATTTGACGAGAACTGCACATTGATGTATGGGAGAACAATTTTCAACAACAAAGTTTTGCTCTTGAACCTTACATTTTATATTTTTGTCAGAGTAATGAAAGTGCTTTCATAGCTTATAAACTTTTTTAGGTAATGAATACTCGGAAAAAATCAAGATTCGATCGGAACCCTCTGTGCGCGTGTCTGACTTTTTTTTTAATAATCTTTTAGCCGTTTAATTACACATCTACAATCTACAGTTTTGCAGAAAATGACATTTAATATTTCCAAATAATTATGCATGACAACAAACAAACACCAATGATAATTTCAATTAAAAATTAAGATTGCAAAAAATGTGATTATTTTTTATTTCTAAACACACCCATACTCAACTAGTATGGCATAGTTGCGTTTTAATTAACAAACGGTCAAGGATTTTAGACAGGTGCAAATGGTTAGCTTTTTTCCTTTGCAATAATTATTCTAACCCTACGAAACTAATTATACACTTGACAATAAATTTTTCTATCGTTAACAATCATGAAATAGCCTGTTTCTTGACGTAAGTTTTGTAAGGATTCAAGTATTATAAATGCCAATTTTTACTATCATAAGGATGTTTTCTTCAACAACTGTCAAATCCTGTTGTCATTTATTCTTAGTTCGGGTTCGGGACTAATCGTAAGTCCGTAGGTGATACGGAGTAGAAAACGCCCAACACTAAGGGCGAAACTACGGACTTCGGACTTAGAGAGTAGACCCCCTGAGCACAGCTTTTAAAACCAAGAAGTGCACATTTTTTTAGGCATCAATATAAGTGTCACCTGAGTCGCTAAACAAAGTGCTATTCTATTAGCTCCTTTGTCGAAATGCCAAAATATAAGGGATTGACCACGTGAAAATTCGAAAGCGTTTATATGCCTAGCCTTTGCTACGCTACTACTGATAGAATCATGTGACAGGATGTCTGACTAGTCGAGTGCCTTTGGAGTTATTAAAAAAGACTTTAAGTATACAAAGTGTCCAGGGTCGCGGATTTTGTTCGAAAGAGTTACCGCGGCCCTGGAACGCAAAAGGCACTCCCTGCCGCTCCACCCAGAGCGGACCCCTCATTTGATGATTTCACATCCTTAAAAAAAAAGTATACAAAGTGTAACAGAATAAACCCAGTAGGTACCTCTTAAGGGTTCATTGTACTTATCATTAAATATTAACAACTTCCAATAAGGGATCAACATTGAAATCGCGAAAAAAAAAATCGACTGCTTCATACTCGACAAAATGTACTGAACATCAACATCATCATATCAGACGAAAGACGTCCACTGCTGGACATAGGCCTCCCCCAAGTGTCACCACAACAACCGGTCCTGTGCGTCTCGCATCCATCGGTTACCCGCGACCCTCATTCTGCTATTGCAATCGTGTCAATGACCGGTCAGTGATCGAATATTTGACAACTTTGACAGTTTTTGTATGGGAAATGTGTCATAAGTTTGACGTTATACGTCAAAAATCGATCATTGACCGGTCATTGAGACACGATTGCAATAGCAGAATCGACCCCCAGGTCATCGGTCTACTGAACAGCTGTTTTTTTTCTCGATTGATGAGTAAAATGACTTCTTAAGAATTATTGCGTCTATTCTTTCATTATTTTAAATAGGGCAGTTTCCGAGAAATTAATCAAATGAATAATAAAATTGTATTTTAAAAAGCATCTAATTGACATCGAAGCGATAATTTATTGCAGTAATTGCAAATAAGGCTCAACGCACATTGTAGTCACGACAGTCTTAAGACAGACTTGAAACACATAGACAAGTCTGACTTAAGACTAAAACGAAATTGTTTTGTCTACGACCCGTCGCACACCTAAAACGAAACTGTTTTGTCTACTACGGCGACGCGGCGCACACTGGTGTGTCTCAAGTGTCAATTCTTTTCAGTAGGTATCAAAATGGACTTCTTCGATTGGTACTGTTGTATTAAGCATCCTAGTTACGCGTGCATTTGCAAAACGACGCAGACGTAAATATTGGATGCATCCCATAGTGAAAGACTGATAAAATGACAATTTTATACGCTGTAAGTATAGTAAATTAAGACAACACCCACGCAACTTTTTCAAGTATTTCCGAATGAACGTGTCAACTTTTGATAATTTACTGAAATTGATGGAGCCTTACATTACGTATCAAGACACAATGAATAATCGTAAAGGACTAGACAGCGATAGGCCTAAGGCTATCAGTAAAATATTACCTGCCATTTCTACAGAAGTACATTCATTTAGGGCGAAATTCAGCAATGAAATGGCACGTACCTACTATTTAAATAAATTCTACTATTTAATCAAGGTAATGGCATAATTTATATGAAATTCCGTGACTCCTGAGCTAGTTTTAAACTGTATTACAGGAGCCAGTACTAAATTAAATTATTCTATAAAATCAATTAAATATATTAAGACGTTTTTATTCATTCTGCATCATTAATTTGTTAAAAATAATTTTGACCGCTTCCAAGTAAGGGGCTGCCGCTCTGTGCATCGCTGTATTGATGTTATGACTCGATCCAACAACCCGGTTCAAACCGATTTGAGCTACAAACCGATCTGGATGAGCTGAGCAAGCGGTTTGTAGATCGCTGTCCCTCCTCCACTCGTGTAAGTCGCGCGCGGGTCGCGGACTCCATAGTCCGCGACCCGCGCGCGACTTACACGACGACAGGTGTCGCCGGTTTTTAACGAATAACGAATCTAGCGAGTTGGGATTGGGACTTGTGGTTGAGGAAAGTGCAGGAGTGTTTGTGTTTACGTATTTTACGTACTATTTATAATTATGAGACCATTCAGTCAAGCCAAATCATTGCATTATATGGGAGGCCTTTCCATTATGTTCCGGTGTAGTATTAATGTATTGATAGATTCATGTGAACTATAATAAAAAGAGTCTGACTTGAAAAAGTCGATTTTAATTCGTTCTTGGTCTCCACCAGAAACGATTGAGTAGAATTTGTATTCATAATCCGGTTCCCTTATCATAAAATTCTAACAAAAAGCAATACAATACAAATTGATTTGATACAAGATACAAGATATTTATTTTGTGAAACAAAAATCACAAATAACAAATTTTTTTAATATCAAAATTTGTCGCATTGTATTTATTATTTCGGTTTGTAACTCGATTTAAAACCGGTTAATATTGTTTTTTACGATTTGGTTACAAGTCGGTCTGCATGAATCTTCAAACCGGATTAAGTAAGTCGGTTTGAAAAAAATCGAGATCGTTACTTACACTAGTTGCTAGACTGTTTTGTCGTTGATGTGCGCGCCCGCATACATACAAAAGGGAAGCCGACAGTCGTTAGTCAGACTGGTCTCTATGCAGTTCTTGTAGGCATTAGACAATTGTGTCTATGAGACGTTTTGTTTTAAGTGTGCGCGTCTTCATATATTTTGTAAAGCAATAGTCTGTCTTAAGACTGTCTTATCTCAAGTCTGCGCTCAGCCTAATTGCTCAATGAAAATTACGGTAGGATAATTAAAAAACCGGCCATGTACGTGTCGGGCCACGCGCAGTGTAGGGTTCCGTAGTTACCCGTCACAATAAAATTGCCGACTTGGTATAATCAACAAATGAATTCTTCCGCTCTGGAGAGAGTGTCAGACTCTTACTGACTAAAACCCATCCGTGTTCTTCTATGCTCTTTGCGTTCCAGGGTCGCGGTGACTCTTTCGAACCAATTCCGCAACATGGTGTCCTGCTAGTTTATTTAGGAATATAATGATTAAGGCTGATATGATTATATTTTTCCATAATTTCACATTGTTCGTACATTTATATTTACTACCTTTTTTTACGTAACTAGCAACTTTATCTAACTAATTTGCAATGGAATTCGTACGAAATGATCCTGCTCCAAGTGCATTTTACTGGTTGGTCGACTATTACTCGTTAACTTGTAAAGCCTAGGCACTTAGACTTAGCTGTCATAGTTTTCCTATTAAATTCGTTATCCAACTTTCTAGTACTAGGCGTCTCTGAGTTAACCTTAGACAGACAAAAAGAAAGACAGACGGATATGGCAAAACTAAAAGGGTTCGGGTTGTTTACTGCGGAACCGTTCGACTACAGATGCGGGTATTGCTCCCCTAAAACATATATTTAACGCATGGGAGAACTCGCAAAATGCAATAGGAGTTTTCTGTGATCTCTCCAAAGCATTTGATTGTGTGCACCATGACACGCTGTTGCGTAAACTGCGTCATTACGGTCTCAAAAGCGAAGCTCTTAACGTAATAAATTCATATTTAAATAATAGGTTCCAATGTGTTGATGTAAATGGTGTAAAGTCTTCCGGGCTACCAGTGCATTTAGGTGTGCCTCAAGGCTCAATTCTGGGTCCATTCTTGTTTCTGGTTTACATAAACGATTTACCATTTTTCCTAAAGCGTATCTGTGACGTAGTATTGTTTGCGGATGATACCTCTCTTATCTTTAAAGTAGATAGGAATAGACAAGATTTCGATAGCGTAAACAGCGCTCTCTCATTGGTTACGGATTGGTTTACGACAAATAATCTAGTTCTAAATGCCAAGAAAACAAAATGTATAAAGTTTGCTTTGCCAAATGTTAGAAATTTAGGACCCAATGTCGTTTTAAGTGGCAAGGTGCTTGAAACTGTAGACTCGGCAGTATTTTTGGGCATAACTGTTGATTCCAAACTTCAATGGGGCCCACATATATCAAGCTTATCGGGAAGGCTCAGCTCTGCCGCATTCGCCATCAGAAAAGTTAGACAATATACTGACGTTGACACAGCTCGGTTAGTCTATTTTAGTTATTTCCATAGCGTTATGTCCTATGGTATTCTGTTGAGGGGAAAAGCTGCTGATATACAAAATATATTTGTTTTGCAAAAACGTGCTGTGCGAGCAATATATCAGCTAGGGTCAAGAGTTTCATTAAGAGAACTTTTTAAAGATATTGGAATTCTCACGGTAGCATCTCAATTCATTTTTGCAAACATTTTATATATTGGGCAAAATATACACTTATACACTAAAACGAGCGACATCCACAACTTTAACACAAGAAACAAGCACAAGCTACATGCTCCTTCCCACCGACTTCGTAAAGTCCACGACTCATTTGTGGGGCTCGGTATCCGCTTTTACAATAAACTTCCACTTTCTTTTCTTGACCTGCCTTTTAACTCATTTAAAGTTAAAGTTAAATCTAACCTTTGTTCAAAGGCATACTATTCTATTAATGATTATTTAGACGATAAGAATAGTTGGTCGCAGTGTTGAATGCAAG
Organism: Melanchra persicariae; assembly: GCA_947386135.1. Classification (NCBI taxonomy): domain Eukaryota; kingdom Metazoa; phylum Arthropoda; class Insecta; order Lepidoptera; family Noctuidae; genus Melanchra; species Melanchra persicariae. Next base: position 7,011,417 of record OX376652.1, on the reverse strand, counting down.
ACAATGTAATTTTACCATGTTCTTTCTCTATTAGTTAGCTTATGACAGGTTATATGAGTTCATATAATTCTTTTTTTTTTATAAATAGATATTTTATTTTATTAGACTGAATGTCAATTTGTCTTTTACTTATTGACTTATTCTACTCATTAAAATGTTTAAAAATTATTGGTATAACACTTGTGGTTCGAGTCATAGTTCTATCGCAAAATTCTACCATTGCCCGTTTTTTTAATGGTACTCGTATAATGGAGTGTGCTAGCTAACATGTTGTAAATAATATTTAATTTTATGATTTCCATGTTGTTGGATACATATTTATTTTTTTGTTCGTGTCTTAAAATACTTTGCGTACTATTGTTTAATTGAAGTTCTTAAAACGTAACAGACAGATGTGTTGCTGGGGAGTTTGTTGCGCCACTTCTTCTTCCCAGCTAAAACACTAAGAAGTGGTGACGGGTGGGCGTTTTGGGGGACTGTCTGTATGTAAAATTTGACGTTCAAAAAGTGCTGGCTCTCAGCCTAATTTCTCAGACTTTTGATTTTGACTTTGATTTTGAACCCTAAAACAGATTTCTTAGAGCTCTTTCATAGAAAATATCATTACAATGGCTTAGCCCTTTATGAGAGGAATAAAAATAAAATACTATGGAAAAATTAAAAAAAATAATCCTGGAAGATGAAGCAATCACGTGAGTGAATTAAAAACTATAGCCGATGCATACCTAAGAACAATACAGAACTTAAAAAAATTACTCTATTTTTAGGAGCAACGTCAAAAACGCAGCCGATTTTCAATACATGAAATCTTTGCGTGTTCACTTAAAGGTCCTAAATGCATGGCCAGGGGATGACATCGATGGGAACCAACCAAAAAACAAGATATTAATAAATGTTTTCATGTTTATAGTAAATTTATTTTGCATAAGCAGTAGCTTGCACTATATGATGAGTCATTGGGACACACTGACCTTTTTCGAACTGGGACATATGTATGTTGTTTACCTTCTAATTTTTGTTACGATGGTGCGTATATTTTTTAATAATATTATATAATATAATACTATTTAGCTTTGTATACGTGTGATGTTTTTGAGATTTATAAAAAAATTTAGGTAACGAAAGTAAGTAGAAGTAAGTAGACAAAGTAAAAAATAATAATAAATATCTTGGGACAACTCACACACGGCCATCTGATCCCAAGCTAAGCAGAGCTTGTGTTATGGTAACCAGACAACTGATATACATACTTATATAATGTATAAATACATACATACTATAGATAAATTACACCCAGACACAGAACAAACAATTATGCTCAAAATGAGCTTCCTATATGATTGAAAGTGGCGTCAATGACAAAAAAGGAAATCTTGGGTGGTGCATGAGAAAAGGCGATGAAAGGCTTAAAGAACAAATAAATATTGAAAAAGAAAACGATAGATTGAAAGATAGGAAGACCAAAAAAAAGATGAATGGAGTGTGAAGAATAATTTGAAAGAAAAATTAATGAATGAACTCAAAAAAAGAATATTAATATATGATGTATAGATATACTATTTTATCTATTGTTGTGTCTGCAGGCCAGAATATTAATGACGTTACCTCAATCTACTAAATTCAGAAATGTAGGAGAGCTATTTCTGACTAAAATGCATCTGATTTACTTTAAAGACGTATCTGAATATGCAATGAAGGTGAGAAAGAAACAAACATATCAATAACCTATTATGTAAAATACAATGTGTTTCACAAACAAAATTTATTGATTGCATATTTATTATTTCTACAGACATACAAAGAAATAAGTTCTATCTCCCGGCTCTTTACTCTGATCCTGATAGGCCAGATGCTAGGCGGGCCGTCCTTGTTTAATCTTATTCCTATGTGGAACAACTATTCTTTAGGGAAGTTTAAAGCGAGGATTCTCTATAACACAACATATGAACATTCCTTGTACCTTTCTGTGCCTATACTGAATATTGATACGGACTTCTACGCGTATGTTCCTGCTTGCTTTTTTCATTGGTAAGTGTTTCAAAAATATTAGACGGTTTAGTTAAAATGCTAGGCTAGGTGTAAACAAGCAGCCACGATTTGGTCAGCATAAAGAGATGGATTATATGTATGTAGTAACAACAACATTGGCTTATGAGCAACGTCAAAGGAATTTCTTTGGCTGTACGATAATTATTCTAATACAACAATTCTGAGAGAGTTTCAATGACTGTCCCTTCAAAGAGTACATTTTTTTTGAAGAAGACCTAGTGTTTTTGAGATTTAAGTCAAGATATAATAATTGTGTTTTATTTCTTCAGGTTTTTGGCATATATATGTTCAATAAAAATCTGCATGCTGGATCTGCTTTTATCACTGATGGTTTTCAATATCTGGGGTCATTTAAAAATACTCATTCATGATCTAGCATCCTTTCCATTGCCGGCTAAAGCAGTAATATCATCAATGGACGATAAATACGCCAGTGTTACTGCAGAGATGTATTCCGAAGAAGAATTGAAACTAATTTCTAACAAGTTGATGCAGTGTATTGATTATCATCGGCTTATTGCAGAGTAAGTGTTGTAATTCGCTACCATTTCTTTTTCTATAACCACAATACATCATTTTGCCGTCAAAACTTCTTGCTTCAGAAATATAATTCTACATTTTGTGTTGTTACAGTTTCACTAATAAATTGTCAGATGCTTTTGGACCGATGTTGTTCGTTTCTTTCATGTTTTATCAAGTGAGTGGATGCTTACTGCTTCTTGAATGTTTGCAAGGTGTAAGTAATAATAATAATAATAATAATAATAATAATACCTTGGGACAATCAACACACCGCCATCTGGTCCCAAACTAGGCAGAGCCTGTACTATGGCAACCAGACAACTGATAAACATACTTATATATTATTAAGTATGGTATTATTTCTATAATTTTGAGTCTACAGCTAATATGATGACTTGCTTTTATCTCATTTTACATGATTACTTGTTTTAGTCTAACTTTAAGATCATCAATTGTTTCAGACTGCAGAAGCCTTGATGAGGTACTTACCTTTGTCAGTCATAATTTTTCAGCAGTTGATTCAGGCGTCAGTAATATTCGAATTGGTTGGTAGTACGGTAAGAAACTTATCGAAACACTAAAATAGATTACAAATTAGTAAAATTGGCCATTCTTCTAATTTCTAAGCAACGTTCGCATTCTCAACACAGTCGTTTTCTGTCAGAAATGTGAGGAAATTCAGGTGTTTTTAACAGATTGCAAATAAGATGGCAATGCGAACGTGGCCTTAAAAATTAGTAAAATTGCATCTTAGTTGAAGTAGTTTTTATAATAATGTAACTTTTCTTTAGAGTGAAAAACTGAAAGATGCCGTTTATGGTGTGCCGTGGCAATATATGGACACAAAAAATAGAAAGACAGTTGCCATATTCCTGCATTATGTTCAGAAACCAATACATGTGAAAGCCATGGGGGTTGTCAATGTTGGGGTCACTACTATGGCCTCGGTAAGATATACGTGTGAGGTTTATTAAAAAAAATCACCCCTTAATAGTTTTGGACAAAGTATACACATTTCTACTGATTTTTTCAGATTTTGAAAACGTCGCTGTCATACTTTGCTTTTCTTCGCAGTGTGTAAATAAAACCGAAGTCACCTTAGAGAGCACGTTCGAGATAAAAATATTGTATTTATTCTCCGAGTATATGTTTTTCAGATTACCTACTTTTTCATGTAACATAAACAAACATCAAATCAGTTTTACTTGCACTTAATTTTGTCCCAAAGTTTTTGTAAATAAAAGTTTCAATAATATTAAGTTTGTCGTCTTATTCATCATCTACCTAGTCTTTTCCCAATTATATTGGGGTTAGCTTCCAGACAAACCGGATTTAGCTAAATACCAGTATTTTACTTGGAGCGGTTGCATACCAGACCTCCACAACCCATTAATTGAGTAATACGGTACTTCTTGGCAAGGCTGGCATGAGATTTTTCTGGCTTCTGACAATCCGTAACGACTGCCATAGGTCTGGGACCAACAGTCTAAATAAATGTATTAAAATCTTATTAGTATTTAGTAGTTACTGCGATATTCATCAAATATAGAGGAGGAATAGAATACAAAATATAAAATATTTTATCTACACTCACAACGTAATGTCCCAAATATGAGTTCAAAAACGAACGCATAAACACGTACTTTTTTTTCATGTATAGGTTAAATTTATAAAAAAGTCCATTACAGTTCAACATTTCCCTTCGATTTTTAAACACTGCATCATAACATAACTTTTTAATTTTTATAGCACACTTTTAAGTTTTAATTTATTGGCGCGGGCTCATTGATTTAAGCCAATGAGCCAACTTTTATCTTTGTCTATGGATGCGTGCGCTGCGCAGTCATTCGAATACGCAATGAGAATATCCGCCATATTGGAATAAACTATTTTTCCACTTATTTTATTTCAACTATATGAGTGAAGATAAAATAGTGTATGCAACGGCATATAATTAGGTATTAAAACACTCGTGTGATGCTATTATCACACTCGGCTACGCCTCGTGTGATAAACCCACACTCGTATTTTAATAACCCCTTTTACATGGTCGTTGCATAAACTACTATTATTGTTTTAAATCAACTTTATAATGTAATTATAATATTAAATCAAACAAAAGCATCTTCAGTCTTCAATACAAGCACACACGTACAATTATTCAGATGTTCATTTAATTACAATACATGTAATACGAAACGCATTATTAGTATTATGATATTCTAATGATGTTGGCCTTTGATATTACCGATCCCGACATTTAGTTGGGTCTCAAAAGTCACGCTGTCAAGGCCATTGTGATGCGCACGCGACGCGTACAGTCAACTGCACGTTTAAATCTACAATTCGCTCTTAACAACGTCTTGTTTTTGAAACAAAATACGAATTTCGTGATTCAAGTGTTAAATATTACGCGTGGTTAACCGTATCTACATTGCTGCATGAAGGTGCCACATTTTTTGAATCTCTTGATTAGTGGTAACTGGAAGCCTTGCATGAAAAGGTTATAATAATTTGTCTATTGGAATTTAATTTGCGTGTGAGAAAATTTTAATCGTTTCATCTTCGCATGGTGAAGAAATCTTGATATCATTGGTATTTAAAAATTCTACCTTTTCGAATTTAAGACTGGCCAAAAATTTCGTATGGGAAAGATCCCTAAAAATGTCTTTACTGATATTCATCTCTGGCCTAAACTGACGTTAAATCTCCCTGAGCGTCAGTTATTGTAGTGATTATACATTTGAGTACCGCTTTTAATCCTGGGTCTCTACGATTTTAAAATTTTGTCCTTTGTAATCAGCACCATAGAAGAAACTCAAATAGAAGAAACTTTTTCTCACACGAGTTTGTGCCTTCAAATCAATGGCAACGCAGCTATTTTACCTATCCATTGATTCTGCGGCTTAGAACTGAAGGAATATAATATTTTTATAACATCAAAGGAATAAAGGCTCTCTCTAAAATATTTAATTGATGATCTTTTTTTTATTCATCAAATATGCTGTTATCTTGTAACGACAATTATGATTTAAGAGTAGCGCAGATTTAAAATTGCTGAGCACAATAATTCCAAACCGCATCTTAAAATTACCTAAGAAAGAATTTGTCTTTAAGGCTAACTCCTATTCATTTTAACCTGACCTAGGACTTTAAGACCTAACTTGACTAACATGCCACTAATTACTTATATATCTCCAACAATTAAAAAATTCTTCGTATCGTCATGTTTACCTTCAAACCAGTCTATCAGACTTTCGAACCGATCTGAATCACCATTAAGATATAACTGCCATGACTTGTTTCCATTTAAAGTGCTCTACAAGTTTTCATCTTGATTTATATGCTTGTGTTTTCTATGTGCTCGGATCGATGCGTTGATCGTTCGATATCACGTAATAGAAAATATGGTGTCATGTTTTATGGGATGTTGAATACGCTGGTTTTTGCTGAGTATTTGTATTAGACATGTGGTTGGAGATTGTTTTGTTGTTTTAAGCCGCTGCGATCAGCAAAAACTGAAAACTTGCTGGTTTCCTTACGTTTTTCCAAATCTGTTTAGTTTCAAACTGCAGAAAAAATATATGTAATTTTAACTATATATCAAAGAACACTATCTATTTGTTACCGAAACATGTTTGAAAATAAAATTCTCGATAGAAATGATCGTCAAAGTTACCTCTAACATTTGAACTTGGCCACGTGACGTGCAAAAGCGTAAGCCAAATCCTTACATTTTGAAGAATTTCACTTAGTCTAGGCCCTTTATTGTACCCATAAAAATCTCACCACAGAATATAGTTAACCGACTTCCTAAAAAGAGGAGGTTCTCAATTCGGTTGTTTTTTTATGTTTATTTATGTACACCGATTACTCCGAGGTTTCTGATCTGATTTTTGTGATTCTTTTTTAATTCGATGCGGTAGGTACATGCCATTTGGTACCGTAAAAGTTTAATTCAGTTTGGCTCAGTAGTTTTTATTTTATGAGCATTTTTCACTCATTATAGGAATGATATAAATTTAGTTGTGGGGTATCACCATTAAAAAGAGTAAAATAAAAAAACTTATACAAAAAATACATCCGACTTCCACAAAAAAAACTACAAAATTTCGGAAGTCGTTGTCAAAAAACGAAGAAAAAACTAAAAACACCGACTTCCGAAATTAAAGTAATTTTATGCTTTTTTGTCTTTCGTTTCTACTGTAGTCTTGCAACGTGTGTTGGCTAGAAGAAGGGTCGACTGTATGTGTACCATAATAAGAGGCGCCGTGGCTTAGTTGGTTAAAGCGCCTGTCTAGTAAACAGGAGATCACGAGTTCGAATCTCGTCGGGGCCTATGCAAGTTCGTGCATATTATTTTGTTTGTATGGTTTTTTTATAAATGGCTTAGTACGAAGACTTGTATTTCAGTGAAGTTTGCTTTGTGTACTAAGATAAACGTGCGGTGCACACACAAAAGTAGAATAACGCATTGTTGGGTTTTAGAACATTTTTGACAAATTTCGAAGGCAATACAATAGCATATCTAACATGACCTAGACATGGTAATTGTCATCGCGAGTAAAACCCGGATTAAGCAGGCATGGGAACGTGGGGATTTTCATGAAACGAGAGGTCTATGCTCAGCATTGGGCGAAGTAGGGCTGCGGGTGATGATGATGATGGCCTAGAACCTAGGTGAATATAGACTAGGACAAGTTGTAGAACCCATCGATTTTATGCATCGTAGTTTACCGATTTCATTTCTCAAAATAACTTCATACTAATTTCCTTTTTTTTCACCTTTTCGTATGGTATTTTGTATATGAAAATACATACCTGCAGCTAAACTTGAATCATAAAACAATAACTAATTTGAATGTCCATCGTTATAATTATTTGAATCTAAAAATAGGCATATTTTTTCCATAAAATTGCCAGATTATGAAGCCATATCGTATTAGTCAATGCGTCAAACTTTAATGGAATAAGAATTTCTGGTAAATAAATAAAAACAATAGAAACATCAGTCTGTCACTGTTTCATTTATTTTTGTTCCTTGCGGGTTTTTTCCATTCCATATCTCAACGACCTTTGAGTCGCGAGTTTTTTTGCTGCTTTGAAATGTCAATATATTGCGTTCAAGTAGTGGTACGAATCTGTTTATGTTTTAGCCTAATAAATAAATAAACCCAAAATTGATGAGCAGAGCAGATTGAAGAACAATTTTGCTACTTTCATGCATGTTGAACCAAAACATCATTGTTTAATGCTTTCGTTCCTATGTCGTGAAAATGTTTTCGATGGTGTATTTTTTTAAATCTCTTGATTGTTTGTATAGGTACTAAATACGTGTAAAAATTAACTTATTTTATTTCCTCAAACCATAAAATACGTCTAAACTAGAAAAACCCATAATTTAACAACCCAATAAAAAAAACTTGTCATAGATCGAACCAGTCCACTTCAAAACAAGTTGGATGAATCTGCTTCGAAAGCGTCCATTGACGGCTCTGAATGTTAACATGCGACTCACGAGCAGGCTTTCATCAATACATACTGACATATTTATGTGCGAGTACGTTTGCATGTGGGTGTGTGATGAGGGGGGGGAGGGGTGAGTGTCATGCTGTAAGGTGTCAGACGCATGCGCAGTGGTTGATATGTTTGTTAGAATTGTCGATCGATTTTTTAATCAATTGGTATTGAAATATGATTGAGTTGTCTACAATGTGAGGTAATTGTAAGTGCATTTGTTACTGCATTGTGTCTAATGGAAACAATATACCTCTAGAAACAACAGTCAGACAGATATTGGCAGTAGATACTAATTGTAAACAAATTGTGGTGTGTCTAAATCCATGTGTCATTTGTGACTTGTAAGAATATTGAAAGCAGTAAACTTAATTAATAACAAAAGTATTTATTATGAATTTAGGTATTAACAACAAAGCTTAATATATTTATCCCGATAATAATTTATAATGACAAACTACTGACCAAATAATGTTGAATTTACACCAAAAAAAAGTATGATCCAAAACTTGCCTGCGCTCGACAAAATAAAACACAACAATGTCATGTGGACACACCCTTATGCAATGAATAAGCTCTAAAGTTTTTGGGAATGAATCAGCGGACGGACTTACAATCTGAGTTCATATTCAAATGCATTTGTTACCATGTTATGAAACTCGTTAGTTCTAAACCTATATTTAGAGATGAGGAAACAGTCTTTTAGCTTTGATTGGCACTTCTCAGGCCTTTAGTAATTTATTACTTGGAACTTTAGTGATATCATCGTTCATTTATTTTAGGAATTAGGCTTAGGTAAAAATTTAGTCGTAATTGCGGTGTGGTTTCCGTTCTGACTAGACTAGTCTCTTGCTTGGTTTAAATTGATCAAAGATAATGACAGAGATACGTACCAAAATTTTGAAGTAAGATCAGAATCAGAGGTATGTATTATGCATGTTTATTAAAGACGTAATGATCTACCTGTGACCTTAATTTCCGTCCCATGTCTGCTGTCGTTCATTGAAGCAGGGACAAAAAACATACCGATATGACGGACTGAGCAAAAAATACTGGTTATAGGACCAATACAAAGAGATTGTCAATAATAATACTTTTTAAATGTTTATAGACTGCCTTTGCTTCGTAAATATCTGAATACAGATTATCCGGCTCGAAGGACCGAATGAGGATTGTGAACATCAATATCGATTAAATACGCATTAGTCGTTACATTAAGGTGGTATATATGCGGTTAAGCCGACTAATCTTGAGATTATTTTTAAACCCATAGATATTCCATCACATTATTTTATCCCAGAATCGTTTATGTCGGAGTTAAAAACAAAAGTCAAATGTGGCGAAAATAACAAGTACTCAGTATTAATTGCATCTTAACCAGTTTCCTAACTTGATACTTAAAAAACCGTTGACATTTCACATTCAGCCGTTAGACATTTAAATTTAAAACAATAAAAAGTCTAGGTAATAAATTAAAGAAGCTCCCTTTACACGTAGTTTTTACTTCCCGTGTGAGTAACAGACCGGAAATACTGGCTACCTGCGCCTGAGCATAACAACTAAGCATTTCTTAATGTTGGGAGTTAGAAAAAAAAACGGAAGACGACTCGTATTTCTTTAGGAACGAGGTGGATGACAGTTGGTAGTCGCCTTTGAGCTGTTGATGATTTTTTGTTGTGGTTTTATATTGTAACATTATATTTGTGTCTTTCTATGTTCCCTGCTACTGAGTTTTGTGTGAAATCCGATCGAGAAGATTTTGAGACGAGTCGGTTTAATTTAATTTAAATAAATAATCATTACGATCCAGCTAGGTAGGGCTAACTTCGAGAAGGAAGTCAACCGTCGAATCCGACTCGGATGGGCGGCGTTCGGGAAGTTGCGCGGTATCTTCTCGTCTCACATACCACAGTGTCTCAAGACGAAAGTCTATGACCAGTGCGTGTTGCCAGTGATGACCTATGGACTCGAAACGTGGTCGCTCACAATGGGCCTCATCAGAAGGCTTAAAGTCACCCAAAGGGCAATGGAGAGGGCAATGCTCGGAGTTTCCTTGCGTGATCGAATCAGGAATGATGATATCCGCAAGAGAACCAAGGTTACCGACATAGCCCGAAGGATCGCCAAATTGAAGTGGTAGTGGGCAGGGCACATTGCTCGCAGAACAGATGGTCGATGGGGCCGAAAAGTTTTGGAGTGGCGACCGCGTACCGGAAGACGCAGCGTTGGAAGGCCTCCCACAAGGTGGACCGATGATCTGGTGAGGGTCGCGGGTAACCGATGGATGCGAGACGCACAGGACCGGTTGTTGTGGCGACACTTGGGGGAGGCCTATGTCCAGCAGTGGACGTCTTTCGGCTGATATGATGATGATGATGATGATGAATCATTGGAAATCCATTACGAATGACTTATTAAATCCTGACACTAATGGAGAGTTCACCTTGTTCGAATAGACCGACCGTATAAAAGCTACTCAAATCAAGTCATTTATTTCTTTGCAAACATGGGTATAGTACATTGGTATTTTTAACCGACTTCTAAAAAAGGAGGAGGTTCTCAATTCAGATGTTTGAATTTTTTTTTTAATGTTTGTTCGCGCATAACTTCGTGGCTTGCCAACCGATTTTTAAAATTCTTTTTTTGCTGGAAAGGGTATACTTCTCAAGGTCCCATTGAATTTTATCAAAATCGGTTCAGTAGTTTGGTTTTTATATCCAAATAGCTGAAAAAAATATGTGGAAAAATCATCCATGTAAACGAAATTGCGTATTTTTGATTTCCTGTGACTTTCCAGTCGTGTTGTTAGGTTGTTACCACTGAAAAGTGAAAAACAAAAAACTTTTTCACAAAAAAAAGCACTGACTACCGAAATTAAAGTTATTTTGAACTTTGTAGTGTTTTATGGAAGTAGGTTTCTTTTTTTTGTGAAACAGTTTTTTATAATAAAATTTCTCCCTATTTTACCGTCACATGGGCATTCAAAGGTTTACAAATCCAAATAAAAAATCAAAAATAAGTGGCAGATCTTTGGAATCACAAAATACATATTAAAAAATGTCAATGTTACTGCGACAGCAATATAGTAAAGTCTTTATCAAACAGTAGAATAGCCAGAGCTGATACAAACATATTCAGTATTGGCAACTTTTTTTAAAAAAGAATAATCCCTTAGATCTCTCTAGAACCTTATAATAATTATTATAAAATTAAGCTAACATAAAAAGGAGTATAAAAATTCCCATAGTTACAAAAAATTATCAGAAAGGTTACGTCCATTGTTGAACGGGTAACATTAATAACACCTTTGTGAGTTGCTCACCTGTAACCAATGGAATTATAATGAAGATCCAATCGACTTTTAATAACGTTAAAGATGAGTCCTTTCCCTTTTTGATTTGAAATGGGTACCTTATACCTATGAAAAATCCAAATTTTATAATTTTGAAAAGTTAAGGTCATTTCAATAGACTAGGTATATAAGTAAGTGGCCAGTGCTTCAAGAGCAGTTGAGCCACTGCTCAATCCTCATCTCTGCTCATCCTGTTATAATTTTGAACATATAACCCACTGGTTCAACTAAGTTGAGCCAAAGATGGTTGAACTATAGAGCATAAAATGTTTGGAAATACAAACTATGTCCTACTGCTCAACTGCTTAATTAGTTGATCTAGTTGAGCAGTGGGGAAGAAGCCATAAGTTTATGTGTTTCTATTTGTGAAATTCAATTTCAAAGGACAATGTCTGGTTTTCAGCTGAATACGGTTTGACTGGAAACCGACCCCAATATAGTTCGGAAAAAGCTAGGCAGATGATGATGATAGTCATTTTTGTAGGAAGTCCTAGCGGGCACACAGCTTGTATTTACTTTGTGTAATATTGGATAATTTTGAGGTTGAATCCAATATCAATTTAGAATGTAGGTAATAAAAAATAGTGAGCAAAATAAAATGTCTGCAAAATCCAATTATTCTTATGAATTAGAGCGAGGTCGGTAGAAAGAGAGTGAATGTATTTTGTTAATTGTGTTTATTTAGTGAAGTAATTACATTGTTAAGTTTAAAAAGCTTCGTAAAACATTTAATGGTAATGTGTAATTTAGTGGTAATAATTTTTTTTACGATCAACTTTTATTTCTGAGACATAATGTTAACTGTTGTCTGGACAAAATATCGTCGTTCATATAAATTCTAATGCCCTTTTTCATAATAACTTTATGTACAGGAGAATTCAATTCTCCAAACAGCTTATCAGTAATTTAGCTAAGAAATGATTATAAAGTTTTTTATGAATATGGTACTGTATGTCTATAGATGACTCGAGAATTGCAAATTCATAATTGTCTCTTGTATTGTGGTATGGAGTTATTTAAGCTTGTCTGTCAGTATCATCTTCCTGCTGTTGTCCCATCTTACTAATCCCGGCGCACCAAGTTTTCTACTCAAATTTTATTCTGACAACTATCATGCCTGACTCCCTTTTATTAATTTATATCAGTTTTCACATAAATCGTCCATCTTTTCACGGAAAACAACTACGGACACGTTTTTTCTCGTTCCCGTAGGAATTTCGAGAAATCCTCTCTTAGTGCCCTTACATTCCCCAAGGAACCTACATGCCAAATATTAGCTTTCTTCGACTAGTAGTTTCGGCTGTGCGTTATCTGTCAATCACTCAATCACTTAGTAACGCAAGAGTTTAATAAAATTGATAGCTTACTTTTCAACGGAAAACAGAATCTAAACGTTTCTAAACACTCATACCAAAATCTATTAATCTAAATGTCAAATGACCTACATGTGATTAAGTTATCCATTGCGTGTTATACCCAAACGATTCGATACGTCTCGCGTAACACCTGTGTGGGACTTTCACCTCAAAAATCAAGTTTGGTACGAAACAAGAAATCTGTTATACAACTCACTTGGGCGTAAAGAAGCTGATTATTCATCTCAACATTCTTTTGATGTTAGTGGTTTGGGAATTGGGAAGGTAAACCAAAATCGATTAATTAAAAGCACTAATGAGTAGATTATGTCACAAGACGTCGAAAAACACAAGCTGTTTCTCATAAAATGGACATTGCAGATGTTAAAAATTTCATACAGATCTTATTAGTATTGACTGCTCAGCTTGTACCTTTTTCTGTAAGGGAACTTGATAGTGGGTTAAGCTCACCAATGTTCAAACTTCGTCCTCTATTTGATGTATTTGAGCATTAGGGTATGTGTATCTCTACTTACCTGAAACAGAAAAAAATAAAAATAAGTTTGAATGAATATTCAACTAAGCTTTTTGATACATAATGGATCATTCTAGAAGTCGAAAACATATTATTAAATTATTTCCTTTTATTTATAGTTTGAACATATAAATTATATTTTTAAATATTAAAATATAAAGATATATAAAAATATTTAAAAAAAGCCCGCCGGTACCGGGAACAGGGTCCAAGATACGCCGGCGGGCGGTCAGGGCTCCAGAGAGAGAAACCTCCTAACAATGCGAGCAGTGTCCAGAAGTACTGCTTTCTGGATCAAGCCTTCTAAGGTGTTGGTGGAGGCTCGTGGCTAATAAGCCATTGGCTGACACAACTATCGGTACAATGATTGCCGAATTCACATCCCACAGTCATGTCTACAACCTCACGAGCCAAGTCAAGATATTTGAAAAATACGAAGAAAACATATAATTATTATGGTTTGCAGTTAATTTTGTTGCTTGTTGTTTTGTATTCACATATTATTAAGTTATCGGTTGTTGATTTAAATAAAAGATTTTTGGAATTAAACTGAAAGTATTTTGAGTTTATGTGACTGTTGTGTTACATTGTAATTTGTATTTTGTTGACATAAGGTTAAGACACAGTTCATTTCATTTGTTAAATTCATCATAGTCCTAATTATAAATAATAACTCATATCAAAGACCTTTAACAAAATAAAAGAACTATGAATAGAAAATAATGTCAACTTTTTTTTTGATGACGACGTAAGACCAGAAAAGCGATTACACAAATCACAAAAGGGCCTCTCACTTCCAAATAAATCTACATTAGAAGATCTAGATACAAGAACTGTCCAACTAATAATAAGTCCGTCACTTTGTCTGATCACCCGTCACTGTAAATCACGAACTGGCAAGGCCAATAAGAATCGTGATTAGTTACTTCAAAATATTTTGAATGCAAAAAACGTAATGTGGCTCACATAAGGCACAGCAATCGAATATTGAAGCAAACATAAATTGCTCGAGTTATTTCAAAATAAATAAATGAGAATCGATAAAAACTGTAATGAAATGTGTTGAGAAAATTATGTTTATATTTTAATTTTATGTCCGATGGTTTCTTAATTTGGTTGTATTGCAATATTCAATTTTAGTAATATGCTGGTAAATAATTTCTGAGAGAAACCTTTACAAAATAACACATAATATCTATTAGGTAGATATATAAAATTACTCTGAGATCAAGCTAACGCTTACAAAATCTTAGAATAGACAACGTATTGTAGAAACCAAAAAAGAAACTTCATACTCCTTAATTACTTTTTCCGTAAACTACTTGAGTCATTCATATTTCATCAGAATTGCCGTCTAAATTTTCACAAGTAATTCGCAAGAGTGCCAATAAAGAAGAAAGCTGACAGCACCATATTCGTTATTAAATAACCATTGAGTGAATGGATCAAATAATCATTCGGTCAGCGAGGTCATTCACTCGCCTTCTGTTAACGTGGAACATCTGTGTTGTTACATTTTAAGAACAGTTTTAGTGAGCGAACTTAATAATTTTGATGATGACTTTGACTGGTAAATGGCCTATGATGTTAGAAAATATAGCTGTGTGGAAGTTTAACTAAAATCTGGGTAAAGCAATTCCACCTAAGAATAAATAAGGCTCAACACGGAGTGCATTCTTTCTGTGGTCACGATTTTCAAAAAGTTAAAAATATACATCAATTCGAAATATCTAATATTAAAAACTTCGTACTCTAAGGATATAAATACCCTGACAATTATTGAATTAGATAGACCGATAGCAATGCTGTTTGCACATCACATACCCGTTAGCAGGAAAATGAACTCTATTTAAACGGGGAAGTTCCAAGTTTCAAAACTGGTGCACTTTATAGGGGCTTCAAACATTATGCTTGTAGGTCGCTACGCAAATAAAATATATGTATTCAAACTAGCAACATTGCTTGCAATCATTAAAATTAAAAGGTTGCCTTACACCACCGATGATAATGAATCAAATTCAAATATTGGCGATTCAGATCTTTTGTAACTAAGTTTTGAAACAACCGTATGAGATTTCGACGAAATGTTTGAGTCACTTTTATCAGTATGTGATATTGCTTTCTATTGATATTCATCTAAACATGTATTAATTTCCGTATTGGTCAAAAGTACTACTCATTCGGTGGAGTCTGATGGCTCATAGAAGAATTGGCTGTTATTTGATTTACAAGATACTGCACACTCGTAATCAAAACCTACTTTTTATATTCATTGAAACCTAAAAGTAAACGGTAAGGTCGGCTGGTAAGGAAGACCAGTATAATTCTGAATCTCCTAAGTAAACATGGCTTTTATAGCTTTCGTTTGCATAGTGTTTGCAGCCACTTAATATTCATTACCTACTTGGAGAGTATGCCTTGAGAACCCCTAGCGTACAACTCATGATTGTGAAAATAGACAACATACTATTAATAGTTTACAGTTATTATTGTATCCATCGACAAATAAGCATCGATTATAAAAATAGCTCTCGATTATCGATAAATCGATTATACCCAAACACGGACCACTTAATACTTGCCACGGTAATTATTTCCTTCTTTAACCAAAATGCCAGTTCACTAACCTTGGATACGGTCAACTTTGCTAAAATTGTGACCAATTTTCACCTTAATTCCTTAGCAAAAAAGTCTTCCGTGGCTAATAAGGAAATTATGGTGACAAAAACTGTGTTTAGTACACAAGCCACGAACAAATGGGACTGTCAAGCACTTTCACTAAAAAATGAATAATAAAAATATTTCGTTCGCCGATGCGTAACGCTTGCTTGGTGGTCGGACTGACCAATAAAAATGTAAATTAGCGGAAGTTTTTTGTAGTAACATTGACAAGAATTTCTTCGTCAGTCAGCTGTTTGTTGTTCTGCTTGTGGTTTGTAGCTAGGCTGTTGGCAAGGACAGTTAAAAGTGGTATCGTATCCACCGGTATTTTTATGATATTTAATTACTTGATTGTTTTATGAAATACATTTGTTATGTCTTGTTTTACCAGCTTGTTGGCCCGACCTATGTACATAATTATGATACCTCGAATCATTTTTTGAACAGTTAAAAACGGTCATGTGTCTATTACACTTTGTACAGTCATTGAATTCCTTGATTGTTTTCTCAAATACATTTGAGTTAAATTAATTTTCCAGCTCGTTGGAATCAACATAATAAATATAGCCGTGTGTCGACTCTTTAGTGTCTCATATTACCTTATTCGAAAGAATATTATTTTGTTATTTTACGGAATTCATATTTTAATTCTAGATCTAGATAGACGTGATTAACCTTATTTAGATTGGTGCTATATGCTATTTTATCATTGAGTTCTCTCTTTTCTCCTCGTTTCTACTTTCTACCTAAAAGTAACTGATAGGTTGTGAATCTGGTAAGTTCATTGGAATTTTACGAACTGCGCACCACAAACCGTATATTTTTTCAAAACTATATTTTCTAATCCCAATTTCTGTTTATTTCACTTCATTTTATATTTGTATCTTTATGACAGCCAGTAAACTCAAAGAACATTGGGTCTCATTTAGATCAATCTAACCTCCTGAATACCGCGTCTGTAGACACAACGTGTAGATCTCAGACAAACCGCTAGTCACGATAGATCGTTAAACGGCATTGAACTTTCAATGTGTCGAAAAAATCTGACTCCATATTCATTGCTAATATCTGAAGTCTCCATTTTGTTTGAAATTATTATATGTAGCTAGTTTCTGTTGGTCATTTTGAAAATCTTTATCTTCAACATTTCACATTCATTTATTGTTAATTGTGAAATGATTACGAAATTCGTTTTCATTATGGTTGAGGTCAGACTTTTGCTTAAAATCATTTACCATTCTGTTTTTGTTTGTATCACAGACAGCAACAGCTTGACATAGATCATCCCCAGACATAGACCCTCCAAAGATTGCTACAGTTGTACTACCTAAATCTTGTGATTTCTAACGACCTTCACTAGGTCGTCTTTCCATCGTCCATGGCCTACCCACGCTTCTATAGTGATCTATTTCTCATCCATATTCTTTTCCACTGCAATTCTATCTTGATTTACTTTCATTCATTTATCTACATTTGACATATTAGAGGCCTGACCTTGGCTGAATATATTACTAAGTGAGTGGTCATTGTTACTAATGGTTAAGTAAAGAAATTGATGACTGAGCATTTCTCTTGCATGTTTTGAAGATGTGGTGCCGTATCGTTTTATGCCGGTAACTGTATTATGACCGGGTTCTGAGTTTAAGTTTCGGAAACACGATTCGTTGGTGCGTATTAGTAAGTCAGTGAGCTTATTATGATCAGATTTCTACTGAGTGAGATTTCTAGATGAACAAATATTATTCATAATGCTTAGTTATGCAATACATATTTTGTTTTCCACAAATATATAAGTGTGGGACGCATTGGTTTGAACTTGGTATTCTAAACTCAAAACTTATTCTTAATCCAAGTTACAACAGAAAATAACAAATGGCGATCGTTCTTCATAACAAAACCCAGTAGCTTTTCCATTCCTGTGTTCCCTTACATCTCTATCACAACCTATAATAATTCATCCACCGATCCCATATAAACAATGGGTTTAGCGCCATTGTTATAGCCCATAGCAACTGGCCATGAGACGGCTCCCGGTCGTTCAACCTACAGGACTTTAGTCCTGCTACCGAATCGGTACCGGTTTCCACATCAAAAAGTAATTACGGGAGGAAAAGAACTGGATTTTGGACGTACGATGCGTGAGTGTTATTAATGCTTTTTGTTTTTGGGTAACAAATATTATCAAGTTGGAAATTGATGTTATTTTTGGGATAATGAGAGTAAAGAAGACAGTTCTCTGTTACTATGGGACAAGTCAAAGAGGAAAAGTAAAAGTGAAATAAAACTACTTATACTACGTGTTTTGCTAAGGTAATACAATTATCCAACTCAAATAACATAAGTTCATCTCCAAGTTCATTTCTCTTAAAAAAACATTCATAAATTGAATGTGTCTACTTCCTGTCAAATAAATTATCACATACATCTCAAAAATATTCTCAAACCTATTAGATAAGTTTCAATAAAACTAGGTTAAATAATCGCTCAAGCAAATGGCTTCGTTTCAAAATAAATTATTACGCGCAACCATAATGCGTAAACGGCAGTTGTCGGAATTACATAACAGAATAATTGCAATTTTCTAACACTGAAATGTTAATAATTTCGTGAGATAATCTAGACTTTCGATGAATTGTTATAAGTAGATTGCTTTGCTTGTTGTGTTAATTAATGTGTTGTTTCGATAAAATTTAGTTTGTGCCATTGAAGTGAGCAACATTTGTTTAGGTTTATATATTTTTGAAATGTGTACAAAAAACCATGTCTTTTAAGTTTTTCCATGCTGTGTGTTGGTGATTAAAAAATACAAAAAGTATTATAAACATTTTTATCTACACTCACAACGTAATGTTCCAAATATGAGTTCAAAAACGAATGCATAAACACATACTTTTTTTTCGTGGACAGGTAAAATTTAAAAAAAATACCATTACAGTTCAACAGTTTCCTTCGATTTTTAAACAACTGCATCATAAAATAACTTTTTAATTTTTATAGCACACTTTTTCTTTTTAATTTTTGGCGCGGGCTCATTGACTTAAGTCAATGTGCCAGCTTTTATCTTTGTCTATGTTTAAGCGCGCTGCGCAATCATTCGAATACGCAATGAGAATATCCGCCATATTGGAATTAACTATTTTTCCACTTATTTTATTTCAACTGTATGAGTGAAGATAAAATAGTGTATGCAACGGCATATAATTAGGTATTAAAACACTCGTGTGATGCTATTATCACATAAATATAAAACCACACTCGTATTTTAATAACCCTTTTTATATATTATGGTCGTTGCATAAACTACTATTTTTTATTTCATAATACGTAAAACGGTCTAAAATAACTTAGTACTACAAATTCCTGAATTCTAGGTCAAGTTCGTCCACATAGTATACAACTGACGAATAGCTCCCACGCCAAAAGAAATTCAGATAAAATAGCGAGAAAGGACATAAAAACATTCTTAGAAGCAATAAACCCAGAAACGGAACAAACAATTTATACTGCAGCTCCAAATACAGGTGTGGCAGTTTCTCATCCTATCGTTGCTTAACAAGCCACTAACTTTGGAAAACACGACAATGGCAAAAGGCGCGGCCAAAATCGAAAAAAATTGAACAATCGCACACCCAGTCAACTGTAAAACCAGTGAAATTCCGTACAAGCCATGCCATTGTTATTTTAAACGTTTTCCGCATTTCATAACGGGTCCGATTAGAATAAAATGCATGCAAATTAAATATTAAAAGTAAAACTAAAAAGGCCAGAGATCATTTGCTATGGTCAAGACGTAATAGTATTGCAAACATCAATAGAATCGGTTCACCGGATCAAATGCGTAGAATTTTTGCAACAGCCACATTGTTCTAAAATTTCAATTAAATTAGGCATAGTGAGAGTAGTGTGAAACTTGACGGTTGTAATAATTACGAATTTTAATTATCAAGTTACTTTAAATAACATGTTTAGAGTGGTTATTTTAGGATAAATCATTTAGAAACCAATGACAAAAGAATTCTAAAAGAGACTTCGATATTAATATTTATGATCCATGCTAGTGAATCAATAACAAAGAATGTAGTCTGGAATACCAGACATTATCTCAACCTGACCATAATACATTATTCAGCAAGATCCAGTCTAGAAATCTTCGCAAGTCTAACAAAGACTGTGAATGAATAGCTCCACGAAGGCAGGTGATGGCGATTATACCTCAAGGCGACATACGCAATCAAGAACAATTTATTAAAGCTATCGGACGATCTTACTCCTGAGCCCCTGACTCCGTAAAAGGCTTCGTTAGGAATCCGAAAATAAAAGCAAGCCGAGTTAAAAGATTCGCCTCACCGCTCTTCGAGACGGTCGTTCCGGGAACCGAGAATAAAACTGGAAGACTGGACAGGGCAGGTAATTTCGGAGAAAAAGATGATAAATTATATTGTTGAGAATATAAAGATATTTTGGCACAGGTACAGGAACTGAAAAATGGTTGAATTTAATAAATAATTAATCAAATTTGAATAAACTCTTAGCATGTTTTTCATTGAATGCTTTGCGTTCAAATCATAATATCTCTCGAACTAAATTTAAAACAAAAGCCGCAACTGGGACATCTATTTCCTTTACATATTGCTCATCAAAATCATTTAACACAACATCTACTTCATTCTGATTTATTAGGTCGATATCAACGCACAAATCATTTTTCAATCCTCTAACAATCTTGTCTCTTGCAATTACGTTTAATTCTGTCTTGCTTGAATGATTTAAATACTAGTTATGATGCAATAAGTCTTCAAGTTCCTCTTCCGCATGTATAAAAGGTACCCTTTGCATACTAAGTGATTACCGGCCAATGAGCTCAGTTCTAATGTAAGGATGAAAGAAAGGCATAAAAACGAATGTATAAGAAAGCATTGGATGGAAATGTAACTTCCTAAGTCATAGACTGCTGAGAAAGATTTCTCTCTTTGAAGCTTTTAGACAATAGTCTTATAACCTTCCTGCCTCCACTAGGCAAGATACATCCGCTGTAGCACCTTTTTTCTCATTAATTGTCAGTTGAAGATCTTTAAATATTTCTGCTTTTGACAGGTGCCTGTTTTATGGACCTTCACGAACCTGTCAGGGTTATGCATTCAACCCATTAGTTAGGGATCCAATTATCACATTGGCATCTTCAGCCGCTGCATATTTATGCATCGTTGGCGTCAGACTCAAAGTTATTGCTTTTCGGAACCAGTTTGTGGTCGCGCTCACGTTTTGCGCTAAAGGGGACAATATCAAGGACAAAGGTTTGCTGAAACCGAGGACTTGTTTGAGTTTTCTGGATTATATTGTGAGAAAGCAGGTTTTAAAGAAATTTATTTTATTATAACTAAATTTTTTTCAATTTGAGAAAAATATACTTAATTTCGTTTTTGTTTAATTTTTCATAGAATTTTTTCTTGCAGCATTCTTTGTTAACAGACGAAACAATATATTTCAACAAGCTTTATTTCCAGAAAAGCATGAATCGCATACGATATGCGATGATTGAATTCTGACCTTTAGATTCTGGTTGTAATAGTTTATTTTACAACATTGACCTGTTGCCACCGGTCCAACTCCGTGATTTCCAATGCAAATCATGCAAATTCTACGTGACAACACTCATCTAGTGGTTTATCTTGATTACTGTTACACTGAACTATTCCTCATGTTTGCAGCAGTACAGAGTCTCTTTGACGAAATGACATAATACAGCAAAAACAATTGTCAAAAATGATTGATTAACGACTTCTTGAAAATAATTTCTTCTCTATGGATTTGTTGATTTCTTCAAACAGCATTAAAATTCCCATCAACTGTACCAACGTCTGTTATTTATTTAGGTGTTTCATCTTTCTCATTATTAGTTCCATTTTCAACTTTGCCGTTTTAAATAATGTTTCTATAAACACGTACAAACTGCTGTAGTTATTAGCAAGTCTGTCACTGCGGCTAAACGTGTTGATGAACTCAGCTTTTGTTTGTGCGCGCACGCAGGCTGTATCCGCAATCGTTTTATTTATTTTAAACTCTGAATGTTAATCAGGTTCTCATGTGGCTTGCTTTTGTCAATTACAGTAATGCAAACGTAATGAGTTCTGATTATGAGGCTTGGTAATTATGTTTTGTAAATTTCATTGACCTTTGGGATTTCCAAGCGAAGGTTTGAAACTGGATTCCGCTGAATACGACTGATGACTAAACGGATTCACATTTCAACCAAGTGACCAAGAAATTACTTTCCTGAGTGGGTAGTAATGGGACAATCTTAAACGTGTACCTTCCACGTTTAAATTATTGAGTACTTCTTTGCATAACGTAATTTCTAACACACTCTCTCTACTTCCAAGTTATTTCACTCTATTTCTAAGTTATTTCACTGTATATTTCTAAGTTATTTCCTCCACTCGACTCAATCAAATTGACAGATTCTGCTTCATCATCATTATCATCACATCAGTCGAAAGACGTCCACTGCTGGACATAGGCCTCCCCCATGTGTCGCCACAACAACCGGTCCTGTGCGTCTCGCATCCATCGGTTACCCGCGACCCTCACCAGGTCATCAGTCCACCTTGTGGGAGGCCTTCCAACGCTTCGTCTTCCGGTACGCGGTCGCCACTCCAAAACTTTTCGGCCCCATCGAGCATCTGTTCTGCGAGCAATGTGCCCTGCCCACTGCCACTTCAATTTGGCGATCCTTCGGGCTATGTCGGTAACCTTGGTTCTCTTGCGGATATCGTCATTCCTGATTCGATCACGCAAGGAAACTCCGAGCATTGCCCTCTCCTCCCAGTTACTGCTTGATATCAATAAATAGTCATTATATAAATTCATTCAGTCATTTAAACAACTGTTTTACTGACATCGTCATGGCTACTGACTCGAGTGGACTGGTTTGGAACTTCTTCTTAGTTTGATAAGATTTGAAGCATTTAATTGTGAAATTTTGAATCAAGCTTTTAATGTACAACTACAGCCACATAGCAGATAACGACATCTGAGATGATTTTCTCAACACAAAATGGTATGTTGCAGATATCATTTTAAATCTAGATGAGATCTGATCTCGCATTAGCCTAGATTTTATGACTGCAAAGTAATGACAAGTGCTTTCTTGTAATCTGCTTCTTGTGGTATAAAATATTAGTCAGCACAAACTTGTCATTTTCCCTCGTGATTTGAAATTATTTTATTTCTGGTTGTCGTTGCTTAAATGTAAGTTCTTGGAATGCTAAGTTGCTTAAACGAGGGTGAGTCACTCTATATGTAACATTTTGAGTCTTATGATGACGTTTCAAGAATGTGCAACACAAACTTCTGAAACGAGTCGGAGTATTCTTCATCATCATCTACCTAGCCTTTTCTCAGTTATTTTGAATCTCCTTCCAGTCTTAACGGATGCAGCTGAATATCAATATTTTTTCATGAAATAACTGCATATCTGATCTCTAACACCCGTACCTAATCAAAATATCACTTTCCTTATGTTCTCTTTTTTCATAATGTAGGTAACTTGAAAGAAAAAAGCCCTAATTTTCAAAAACTTTTGACAGATTGCAACTGACATGCAAATGCGAACATTGCTTAAAAATGAGTAGAATTGACACTCTGATCATATCATCATAAACAGATAAAGAACAAAAAAGAAATCAATAGGTACTGTCATCCATCAAATTAATCCTTAAAACTGCATTCTCGTAAGTCACTGCACGTTTTTTGAACACACAATACATGCAAAAAGACATGACGTTTTAGGAAAACTGAAGATGTAGGAATAGTATCTTCTCCTTACAAATTAAAAGTACTACTACCGGTGTACTTGCTACCGTTTCGAAATACACTTTTTTTCAAATTGTTATCGTCAGGTATACTTACTTTCGATGCGTGCGAGTTAATTTGACAGGACAGTATGTACACTAGGTTTTGTACAATGTGTGTTTCAATCTTATAACAAAATGTACCTACTTAATGCGTTTTTTTTAAGGATGGGAAAACATCAAATGTCTACTTCAGTGTGTCAAACTCTTACTGACTAAAACCCACCGGTGCTGCTCTTTCCAACAAATTGCGCAACACCTACTTAATGCTACCTACTAAAAATCCCAATAAATGTTCTTTATCTGCCTACCACTGCTGAGCCTCCTTGAGTGTGCTATAAGCTAGCACGCCAGCCCAGTATGAATTGTTTTCGTTAATTTCTGGAATTAAAATGAAGGAAAGCCGAAATCGTAATAAGAACGAAAATAAATTATGTTTTACATTTTTCTTGTAAGATTCGAGTCATAGTTAACCGTAGTTTTCACTATTTCTCTATCGCCATTCCTAACATCAATATAAGCAATAAACCATCCACTAAAGATGCCATTTTCGCCTCCAACATCATCTGTCATCGTAACTGCTTACATAGTGATGGGTAACTGCCATAACTGCGCAAGAGTATGTAGTGCTAACCACAGAGTACGGAATTGATGCGCTCAGCAACAGAACTGCAGACGCCATTTTAATAATATCTATATATATTTTACCAGTTTATCGAAAAATATAATACTATATAAAATATAAAACAAAAACTGAATCAAAAGTGATTGAAAAACTAACGAGATATAACGGCTTAGCGTGCTTAGGAGGAGGCACGAAGGAGTCTCGGTATGTTAAGATGGTCACCCATCCACAGATCAACCTCGGCAAGCGTTGCTTAACCTGAAAAATCGATCCGTGCGGCTGCTATAATTTAGTCACGAGCTCCACTTAGACTTAGATATCTAATGGCAAAAGGGGCATTTCCACAATCGCTTATTCTTCTTGGTGTGGGCAGTAAGGTCTAACGACCCCACACACCCTAGTGTCAGAGTTTCTGAACCACCTCTGACATGGTTTGACGACCGCCATTTGGCGGCTGGGACCACCGGCAACGTGCCTTCCGAAGCACGGAATCATCCACAATCGCTATCGTTGATAGAATAAAACTTTGTCTACAGCCTCAGTACTCTGTGGTACCGACGGTGTAGTATCGGCACATTACAACCTAATCGCACACAGTCGATATCGGAGCATTTTCTTGGAGAAACTCACACGGAAATGATTGGAGATTAGCTATAAAAGAAATAAGTGTATCGATTGCTTTATTGGCTCATTCGATTGGCAGAAGCTGGTTTGTTATCGAGGTTCTTGGTGCAGATTCTTTGCGGAAGAAGGTTGTGATCAATCATACTATCAATCATCATGAATATTGAAAGAAAAGAAAGAAAACACGTTTATTCTGCCACAAATAATAATAATATCTTGGGACAATCAACACACCGCCATCTGATCCCAAACTAGGCAGAGCCTGTACTATGGCAACCAGACAACTGATAAACATACTTATATATTTCTAAAAACATACATATTATAGATAAATTACACACCCAGATACAGAACAAATAATCGTACTCATCCCACAAAGATTTGTCCTGCGTGGGAATCGAACCCACGACCTTCGTCCTAGCAGTCAGGGTCACTAACCACTAGACCAACACCACAAATGACACACAAAAAACACAAAATGAAAAGAAAATAACTTAACAACTAAAACTTAATATTAAAAACCTGTTGCCTGTTGTCAGGACCGGACATTACTACGAGTCACATTAACGTAATATAAAGGAGTCATTTCAAATCTATCGTGCTAATATCGAAGTGCCATTTCTAGTCATTTTTAAACAACGTTCGCTTGTCAGACGCGATCGGTCAAAAATGTACGGAAATTGAGCCTTTTTCGAGCGTATGTATATTTTGACAGATTGAGATTGAGATGCGAACGCGAACCTTGCTTAAGAAATAGTACTAATTGGCCGTCAGAACATTATGTTATGGCTAGATGTTCGGTCAAAAAAAATTTGGAACTTCTGTACTGCTGATATAACGTCGCTGTGACTCTTTTGAACAAATTCCGCAACCAGGCAGGCTCTGGCCCCAACGGGCAAGAATTAATACCTAGATGTTAGATATTGCAAGACATAAACAAAGACGCATTGTTTACCATTACTTCAATAGACAGAGACATATTAATTTGTATCCTAATGAGTAGTAATACATCTAACAACAGTCTAACATGCAACTACGCAAAAAAATCAACATGTTCGGTACAGTGTGAAAAATGGCAAATATAAGAGAAATAAACAGTCTCATGTTTTAAACATGAACGAAATTAAATTACACACGTGTTGAAATATCATTGGTAATATATGGACATTTTGTATCAAGTGGAAAAAATAAGATATTGCGTCATTGGCTAGTTTGTTCGTTAATTAAAGGTGAATGGCGAGGACGTGTCAATTCGAGTTTGTTAATGTTTCAACAATAAATTAAACATTAAATCTTAAAGGATGTTGATTGGTTTCTCCAGAACACTCTACAGCTGTCTAAAATAGTCTAATAGACGTTATCAGGTATAATCTATGCGATATTAATTATTATTAGTATAGAAGTATGCGGAACAGGGTATAAAGTACCGCAAACCTCCATTGAAAAGGGAGCAACCTCCGACCAGACGGCTGTTGTGTCTAGTGGAAAACTGCCCGATAGTTGATCTTTGGGCTGTACATGTTCAAATCGCATGGAACACTGTATTTCGTCTCTGGCGTGATAGATGGCGCTGCGTTTCTTTCCAGTGAGCCGGAACTGGAAGTCGCAGAGTTCACGGTGAGTCGGAACTGTTAGCGGTGCCCCAGTGAGTCGGGATGTTGCAGGCTGCGGTAGGTCAGAGTGACGTGACCGCTGGCGTCAACCAGGAGAGGTTCTTCAAAGCTGTGACTAGCCGAAGATGCAGTGTGCATTAGTATTTGGAGGTGTTCTATAAAATTTTAAATATGAGAGTTGGGGAAGACCTAAGAAACGATGGAAAGACCTAAAAGGATGATATGTCTAGAAAGGGGAAACTACTGAGATGAAGACTAACAAAAACGCTGTATAAATTGGGAATTTGCGATATTGGCAAATAATGCATTTTGTAGCAAAAGCACTTCAGTTTAACTTACTTGCATATATATACCAAATTTAAGAACTTCACTAAGATATTCGCCATTTTGTTTTAATTTAACATTCTACGAATACTTATTTTAAATAAGTACTAATTATACATTCATTTACGTGTATCTTTAATAAACGGATATAAAAATAATAAACTGGTACAAGTGGCATTTAGAATTCATTTAAATAGTCTTAATATTAATATTCTTAACTGTTTGAAGCTTGAACATAATAAATAGGATTGCCGTCCCATTGGATTATGTAATTAAAGGAACAGAGAGTGCACCTGTGTTTAAAAAAGTAAAAAAAAGTAAAAAGTTTTATTTTGGAACATAGACAGTTCGACTCTAATACAAAGAAAACGATGATAGCTGCAAAAGTTTATAACTGTGTCGCAGCTATCAACGCCCATCTAGACAAGAAATAAATTTGTTCCAGACTTATACTAATTACGTTCTTATATTAACTACGTTTGTGCACAAACTTTTGCACTAAGTACCTATAACAGCAAACTTGGATAATATCCAGTGTGGTTGGTCACTGTGATCGCAATTCGTTCGGAAGAATTATATGTATTTCTTAAATGCCTATGACGACCAATGACCTCCTAGGTTGTGGATAAATCATTACAACCGCACAGGTTGATTTTAAAGGGACTTGATGACGTATACAAAGCGTACAGGGCGCGCGGCCAGGGCGCTGATAAGATTAAGCAGGTATATGGCGTTAAAGGAACGAAATACTACAAATAGGGACTTGATATTTATATACAAAGCACTCCAGGCGCTTGGCGTGTGCGCGGCCAGGGCGCTGTGACAAAAATGTATGGTGTCTGGCCGCGCGCCCGCGACGCTAAGTATATTTCGTTCCTTTGACGCCATACATTTTATCTTGTCAGCGCCCTGGCCGCGTGCCATGTCTGTTTTCTATATCAAGTCCCTCAGATTAATGTAATGACGGTAATAACTACGAGTAAATATGTGTTTGTGTATTAATAAATATTTATTTATTCTATTCTAAAGGAGTTATTGCATGCAAAGGTGTACGGCGTCTGTCATTTAGTAAAACGACTTCATAGTCTAATCGATCGTGTGTGAAATAACTTGCGCTAATTGGGACTAATCTACTCGTATTATGAGTATGCTGTTATTCGATCAAAGAACTGTACTTTTATTTGCGTGTGATCATTATTGAGAACTAGCTAGCGTTTTCCCGTGGGTTTGCACCGCGGATTTTTTCGGGATTAGAAGTAGCTTATGCACTGATTGCGTAGTTCTCCCATTGACCTTTACAGTCACATTTAAAAGCTGCTTCTGCCTACGTCCAGTCAATAAAGTTATTTAGTATGCAGGCAGCTAACTTGCAACTATGAAAATTTAAACAATGTTGTGAATGTGTTGATTAGAAAATTATTGTACACCACACTCGTTAGAATGTCATAAGCTTAAAAAGTTTTAATGCACACATTGTACAATACAACTTTTTAAGCTTATGCCAGAAATAAATATTGGCAGTGTAGTGGAAAAAATAATATTTTTGCCTGTATACCAAATAGATTTGTTGACTGTACATGAACGACTTTCTTCAATGAAGTCATAGTCCTACGTGAGTGGGAGCAATTTTAAAATTAAATAGGACTACCTACACCCTGTCCTGTATATCTGATGAGTATGTATTTAATAATATGTTTATAACATTTTAAGCCATGACGATGGAACGAACCATTATCACTTGAATTGAGATTTGAAACTGGAATTTAAATATTTCATGCTTGTAAAATTATTCATCTACTCAGAAACACAAAAGAGAAAGAATGTCGGCTATGTAACAAAAAACAAACAATACAAAACACTATTAACGTAAGAGCAAAATTAAAACAATTCTCTAATTTAGCGAAGTTAACAATTAAATCATTTACGTAATAAATTAACACAACGTTACATAAACATTGACAATACTACAGCTGTAGGTAGCTAGAAATAATTTAATTGCTTCGATTGCTTACCATGAGGTGAGATAGTAGTTAAAAGCAAGCCTTTCAATAGTTATTAAAAACTAGCTTGTTAAAAAAAAATAAAGGAATTAAAAATTTGTTCTAATTAAATTTCAGGAAACATCTAGACCATTAAATTTACTACTAACAGAACGTATTTGTTATCATTAGGGACTTGATATACAAAGCGGACAGGACAGGGCTCTAACAAGATAAAATGTATAGCTTCAAAGGAACGAAAAATACTTAGCATCGCAGGCGCTCGGCCAAACTCCATAATGTTCGTCGCCGCGCGCCCGGATGCTTTGTATATGAAGTCCCTTACCATTTCGTTTTTTCCTTTCAACTAACACTAAGTACCAAACACTGACCCATCTCAACAAATCAACCTGTGCTATGTATTTGTGTAAGAAAGAAAGTGTTTGTACACCATTCAATGGGACAGGTGACAATGGAACTTTGGTCGAAGAAATTACGTCATGACGACAAAAGAAACGTCTTTACTGTTCCGTCTTGTTGGACAACCGGACAATACTAAAAGGAATCGGACGTTTTTGGCATTTTATTTTACTGGTGGTCGCCCAGTGGTCGAAATTCGACCATAATTCATTTAAATTGTAAGTTTGAACGTTATTAAAAACAAAAGAGGTTAAATGCATTTGTGTATATATGTGTTTATGAAAAAAAGGCATGGTTGTGTGTGTAATGTATTTTTAAGCATTATTATACACAAATATCATGCAAAATATTTGCTTTCTGCGTTCCTTCTCCATATAAACTGTAACTGCGTTTTATCGTAAAAAGGGGTACAAAGTTTTTGCTTCACTTATTAATATATTATTATGTAAAAATATTAAGGTGATTGCAATGCCTATTGGCATCGATGCTTCAATTTATATCTCGATTTAGAACAACTTTATGTTTTTGGCTGAAATAACAAAAAAAAAGTAGTTTTTTTTTTAATTTATGCGCGGGTGTTTGAAAAGACGCATACTTCAATTATTCGATTATCGAGTTTAATAAAAATGTTGGAAAAAAAATATTTACTAAAAAGTTGTCGAAATATGACAATATTCAAAGTTGGCAGGTACGACGAACGATGGCAGTATTTCAAGAAAACAGAAAAAATACAAGTATTAGGTACTTATGTAAATTATGTATCCAGTACTTTTAAATAATTATCAGCTGCGTATACAAAGTATAATTTAAGAGCTCATACATAAATACATGGACATAAGATGTCAGTCATTTTACTGTATAAGGTCTCGAGATGATTCTATTTCACACCAGACTTTTGAATGTAACTTGTTATTTTAAACTTAAATTATTAATTTACATGCAAATAACATTATATTCTATATTTTTATTTGGCAAGCAAAGCCGGACGATTCAGCCAATGTCTTAAGTGGATTGGAAAAATTAAATCTTAAGGGATTGATGGATTGCCAGCTCACTTCATGCTTCATCATCATCTATGTCTATCCTATGTCCAGCAGTGGACGTCTTTCGGCTGATATGATGATTCATATCAGCCGAAAGACGTTTACTGCTGGACATAGGCCTCCCCCAAATGGGGGGCTTGCCATAATCGCCACGCTTGGCACGCGAGTTGGCGATCGCAGTGTAGCTGTAGCAATGTACCTACAGAGAATGCTGCTGCCCATTCTCTGGTGAGGCCTTTAGTCGCCTCTTACGACACCCTCGGGAAGTGTAGGATGGTGCTATTTACGTCTGACACCATACGGAACACTTCATGTTTACTTCACCTAATATTAACGTTGTGATCGTTAAAGTTTATTATTTTATTTTTTATTAAATTTAAACTTAGCTCGTTAAGCTGAGGTAATTTTCCTACAGTAATTTTCTTAGTCATTTCCTCCACTCGACTGAATAAGGCTTTGTCCTTGTCTTTCTTTGATTTTAAAAACGTTGCCCCACACTAGGAATTTCTCCTGTATCGTGGGTGCGTTTACAAACATATAAACTCATATACACAAACAGCCAGACCCGGAACAACTATCTGTAGGCCATATAAATATTTGTTCCGTGCGGGAATCGAACCCGTGACACGCAGCGCAGCAGTCAATCGCTCAACCACTGCGCCAAACGTACCGTCAAAGGCTGACAGTCATGCATTGATATTTATTGACATTAAAATTACTTCATATCAATGCTAAGTTGAAACTAATTTAGCTGTAAGACTGCGACTTGCTTAATGAGTTGCTCAACGAAGATGTCTCAATACCAACTTTTGTTTTGTCAACTAGTTTTGAAAGCGGATAGCATAATATTCATTATTATTCCGAGTGGCAATACTGGCAGTCTTATTTTACACTTCCAGTCGACAGTCATGCGGAGGAATTTCTTCGAACACTGAAATCGCGAAAATAAAATCGACGTCCCCATACATTTCTGTGAGCATAACTCGACAAAATGTACTGAACAGCTGATTATTTTTTCGCGATTTTGGGGTTGGTTCCAAAGTGAAAGTTGTTCATAATGATGAGTACAATAACCCCATAAGAGGTATTGCGTTTATTCTGTTACACGTAGTATAATAAAAAGAAACAAAATTTTGTTCATGCTTAAAAAAATAAAAAGCAGAAAATGAAAAGAAGCCGTTCATTTTTGTTTTCTGTGTGTAAATAAATTGTATAATAATAAAATAATAGGAGTTGTAAATATAATTATAATGCTGAGTTACACTAATGTTAGAATGTCAGCAGAACACTAATTTCGGTTGTGCAAATACGACCTTTGTTTTGAAAGCGATACGGTGCGTTGATCAGATCAAAGTGATAGGTGAGCGCAGGGTCGTTTGGGCTTGAATTTGTCACTTTATACAGGGCTAACGAATTAATGAGGTTGTATTAATTATGATTTATTTATCTGTATTAACACATTACAACTAAGCAATGTTTTTAGAGAAACTAGTAAATTCGGGCTGTGACAGACGGAAAAACAAATAAATGGTCAGACAAACAATGATTCTGTATGAGTTTCGTTTTTAGGGTTCCGTAGTCAACAAGGAACCCTTATAGTTTCGTGATGTCCGTCCGTCTGTCCGTCCTCAATTTAGCTCAGAGACGCTTAAAGCTTGAAAGTTAAATTTTGGAAATTAAACGGAAAACTATCACAACTAAATAGGCTTTACAAGTTAATGAGTAATAGTCGACCAACCTATGAAATGTACTTGGAGAAAGAATTTTTGAAAATTAAGGAATCAAAACGCACCATTCTGAGTCGGAAATTGTGTGTGACGTGCAACTACGGAACCATACACTGCGCGTAGCCCGACATGCACTTGGCCGGTTTTTTGTCATACTGATGTTCGGAACCCGAAAAACATCTAGGTTTCCAATACAAAATATTTAAAAAAGGTCGATGACTTACGTTTTTTTTTCCCAAACGTTGGTTTTTTTCTCAAAGTATTTGTATAACCTACAGAAATTTCCGTCTAATCGTTGGTAAACATACAGAACTACAGAAGACATTATTTTGACAAAAATGTTTGTTTTTTTTATAATAATTGTGCGTATATACCTTGTGCCAGATAAACTTGCAATAAAGTACATTGACCTTTCCCTAATATCCCTTCGTAGATACCCGAACAATACATTATGAACCATTTTACATTACTAGAGAACATAAAGGATCACGATAGAAGTAGATTTAGGACTGCTCTAAGTCTTTATTTCTGTTTTTGATTTTAAGAAAGTCAATAAATGTATGTGGGTCAATGACCGTTATTGCACATTTATCTGGAATCTACTATAGCTAAGGAGTGGAAGTCCCTGCTGGATTTTATAGTCAAGAGTGAATAAGTTACTTATAAGCAAGCGTGTTCCGTTGGTGACCAAATCATCGCTATCCATCAGGTGAAATTGTGGTCAATTGCGGGCCTATCAATAATCTATAGAAAAAAAATGCATGGCTAAATGTTTTGCTAAGCGCAAAACTCGCGAACGGCGGGCGGGACACAGCAACTTTTTTTTACGTTTTCGTTGAAGTTTGAGGAAGCTTCTTATGAAGAGATAATTAAATTGAAAATATAGAACATAAAAACCACGACGTCAGTCGGATCATCTAGGATCAGTTAGTGTTTAAATTTAAAAACCCTAAAAATCGATGGCTTAAGCAAACGCAACAATGTAAGCTAACTCCAAAGCAATTTAATCATACCTCATTACCCCAATCTCTCACTTAAACATTACTTAAACAAACTTGGCTTACATACCAACACCTTTACACCTGCTTACTCCCATTCTTTGTAGGTTAGTAGTGGTATAGTCACTGGAACATGTCCAACACGAATTGATGGCCTTAAGGATAAGTTGGCAAAACATAATTACAATGTTAGTATGTAGTTATAATTATGATAACAGAATCAGTAACTGTAGTTGACACGTACAGTCAGCTGCTGTCAGTGGCATTATGTAAATTGCATTTATTGCTTGACATAAAGAATGTTAAATTCCCCGTAATTTGTTCGAAAGAGTCACCGCGGCTCTGGGGGTCTACTCTCTAAGTCTGAAGTCCGTAGTTTCGGCCTTAGTTACGATTACTCCCGAACCCAAACTAACGATTTGACAGTTGTTCTTAGTTCGGGTTCGGGACTAATCGTGAGTTCGTAGGTGATACCTACGGAGTGGAATACACCCGACACTAAGGCTGAAGCTACGGACTTCGGGCTTAGAGAGTAGACCCCCTGGAACGCAAAGGGCATATGAGGAACACGAATGGGTTTTAGTCAGTTACTCTCTTATTAATAAACACGGAATAAAGTTATACCAGGAATAACAAAGGAATAACCATACATTTTCATAGGTTTAAACTTGGAATAACTTTATTCCGTGTTTATTAATAAGAGGGTTAGAGTCTGACACTCCCTTTTGCTCCGCCCAAAGCGGAAGGAGTCATTTGATGATTTCCAAACCTAAAAAAATATCAAGTAATAAATAAATTTATTGTTATAAGTTGTATAGTTAACCTTTGACTATGATTGACGTGAAGTAAACAATGTTTATCGATTTTAATTTTAGTTTACATCTTTTTTTTTACTATCGTAATTCAAATTCAATTCAATCCTAAGTAAGTGAAGTACTTGGTAATGCTTCTAAAAGGTTTTAAATCGGAATTCAGTTTATTAGCATAATACCAAATGGTCATGATAAAAAGCTTTCAAATTCAAGTGGCAAATTCGCAATATCATTTGAGCGACAAGACAATCAGTGTCGAAAATTTGTCGAAATGCAAACGCTTGTTAAAAATATGATAATTGATCTTCATATGGAATAAACGCCCTTGATTTCCTGATAAGTTGAATAGTGAAAAATATACACTACGAACCTACGGTGCAACACCGTCAATTTTGCAATATTTTGAAAATTGAACTAAAAGTGACATAAGTGACTTAAAGTAATTCTGTATCTGAAGCAATAATGTCACTGATATAGTACTAATTGTTTCCATGAGACTATTCACGTAAGTTTCGTTGCGTTTTTGTATGATGTTTCATAAAATCATAACGACACCGAATATTCAGATGCTTATCTTGAAAAAGTGTAAATTTCCATAACTTAAATTCTGCACCACATGCAGAATGAAAGTACGAAGTCAAGTTATGGCCGTAGATAACTTTGTATTAATTTGTCGTTATAAACATCACTTATAAAAGAATAAGCTATTTTGAAAACGAATTCTAGAATTACCAGCCAGTAATTTAATTGCTATATTTATTTCTGTTCTTAAAAAGTAGTTTCGTCGTTCGAAAAGGTCAATACGCTTTAAAAGAGATTGTCAATGCAGTTTCAAAACTGCATACGACAATAACGGTCAAACATGATTTATAGCAAGATTGCGTGATAGAAGAAGAGACTAGCTCCGGGACTATAATCAGAAGTTGAATTTTATTACAAGATCAGTTTAATTAAAACAGTTCATAAATAACAATGATACAGAAAGTGTAGGTATGTAAATTAGATTATTTTCTACTGCCACACATGTACAACATGTATACTGTTTAAATACTATTAAGAAACAAGTTGAGGTATAAATAATAAGACGAGCCTTTTCAAAACAACATCGTGAGCGATAAATTGTATTTTTTATAAAAAGGGTATTATCTTTCCTAATTAAAAAGTATTTACTATTCTAAAAAACTATGACTTTTAGTTCATACATAGAATAGTGCTCATATTTTTAGACAGGTATGATAATTTTCGAAATCTGATTTATTAGGAAAAGAAATGGCTCGATGAGTCCACAACTTCACGTTCATAATGTCGTTGTAAGTTCCGTTCGACATACAAACTAATCAAATGACCCCAAAATAAACATCTCAATAAATTCGCTAATAAAATTCAAATTCATGTGTAGGTAAAGATAAGTATTATTTTACCCGTAAAGTTACTTATAACATCTTATTTTACTTAGGAAACCATTTTTTATGTTTATTCACTCTTGTTTTAAATACTCTCAGATTAAAGATACACTACGAGAAACAAAGATATATCACAGACTATAAGAATTAATTAATTACAGCACTGTCAGGGAATTTCAATTATTTGCTGTACGCACAATGTATTTCCAAAACATTGTGTGCGTAAGTATATCCCATCCTGCCAAGGTTGCGGAATTTGTTCGAAAGAGTCACCGTGCACTGGAACGCAAAGCGCATTAGAAAGAACACGGATGGGTTTAAGTCAGTAAGAGTCTGACACTCACTTCTGCTCCGCCCAGAGCGGAAGAAGTCATTTGATGTTAACCCATAAAAAAATGGGTGGGGATGTCCATGTACATTAATGTTGTGATTAGAGTAAACAAAGCAACCTACAATAACAATTATTGTCTAGTTTATCTCATACCTAGAGAATAAGAAATCGTTTCCTATCATCAATTTTTACAACTCTGTTCGGTAATAAATAACAATAATATCTTATAATAATTTCTAAAACTTTCTTCTTTCGATAGATTGATATGGAAATCTCATACAACAACATTCATCAGTCTAAAGTCTAACATAAAGCAGTACCTATTTTGTTTTTATTTAAAACACACGTTTGCTTATTCAGCAATTGAGTCGTCAATTATATTTATAAATTATAATTATATTATTATCAATCGCACCAAGGAGGCTCGAGTATCCCAAGTGCTTATACACCTGCGCTTTTGAGGACCTGCCACTGTGTCACCTACTGGGTTTATATCCCTACTAATATTATAAATACGAAAGTAACTGTCTGTCTGTTACGCTTTTACGCTAAAACGGCTGAACAGATCGTCATGAAATTTTGGCAGATATACCTAGAGCCTGGGATATGGAGAAGTACATGAGCTACTTTTTTACGCGATAACCGATATCCACGTGGGCGAAGCCGCGGGCAAAAGCTAGCTATGTATTCAGGCCGACACAAAGATAAGAAAAATCGCATCATTATCAGAATGCAAATTCTCGTACTTTCATCTCGGCGAAAACAAATGTCAAAAAACTTTTTGACAATTGAAGTAAGAATACGATCAGTCTGTTTAAATACGGGAATGGTTTCTTTTTTTATTATTTCTTACTTACAAAACAGGCTTTTGTTTTTCTATTAATAAGTTCTCAAATTCAGAAGACTCGATTCTTAAATCTTACAAATATATTTTTTTAATATTTCCACGCGGTCCCGGCAGCTTAAATTGCATGGAGGCACTTGGGATAAGCCCTCTTGACCCCCCCACAGTGACAGATTCCTCAAATTCAGACGACTCGATTCTAAAAAATTCAATAACACTTGCTTAACCAGGGGGTCGATTCTGCTATTGCAATCGTGTCTCAATGACCGGTCAGTGATCGAATATTTGACAACTTTGACAGTTTTTGTATGGGAAATGTGTCAAAAGTTTGACGTTATACGTCAAAAATCGATCATTGACCGGTCATTGAGACACGATTGCAATAGCAGAATCGACCCCCAGGGGCAGCCCCTATGACTT
Source organism: Melanchra persicariae (assembly GCA_947386135.1). Lineage (NCBI taxonomy): Eukaryota > Metazoa > Arthropoda > Insecta > Lepidoptera > Noctuidae > Melanchra > Melanchra persicariae. The sequence goes on along the minus strand of OX376652.1, from coordinate 6,974,413 downwards.
AAAGATCGTCAATCATCCTAATTCGTTGTTCTACACCGGTTAATATACGCAATTAGTGATGCGCAACACCGCAAAGCTTTTTATAAGCTAGTGATGTGAACCTCCTGCTACGTCTCATGAGGTCATTGCAATTGGTAGGTATTTAAAATATCACGTTTTACCGCGACTGGTGATCTCAGCAACCATATATTTAATCAGACATTTGTATGTACAAACTTGAGTCCGTTAAATAAATATTCATTGTTGGAAATTAAAATAAATACCTGCGTATAAAAATGTGGGTATTTTTGTGTTTAGCTACACTATTTATTGTGAAAATTGCAACCATGACAGTGAATTGTCGTAACAATTTCAAAACTACGGTATCTCGAAATCGTAGACACAAACAAGCAACAACCGTGTGAATGGAGATAACAGTCATCCACACAAAAAATAGACGAATGATACAATTAACAGCAAAATGATATCTTAAATATCTTACCAGAAAACGTGAGAAAACATCCGACCTTCTGGCATAGAACAATCAGCCGTTATTAATATACACTGTCTTCAAATGTCACAAGCACAGGTCACGATAACGGAACACAACGTACATGCAAAAAGTGGACGCGAAAAGAAATCAAACGATCGAACGCGATTGGCCGGTCGGTTAGAACGTTCGAATCCGAAATTCAAATTGGCCAATGGCAGGAGATCGCGCATGCGTGCAGCAACGACAAACGCTTGACGCGGACTGAGGCAGTTTCTCAAATGAGTGGTGGTTGACGAGCCTTCTCCATTCACACTGTCGAGTTAATTGGTTCTGCTATCTTCGACTCTGAACCTTAACTTTTTGTGTAGTAGGTACAATTTCTCAAGTGCAGTTCTGGCGGTTCGGCCCATTTGTATCAAAGAAAAACACATTGCCACCTCGGTTGCCTTCACATGCGCAGGAGTACACTTTTTTGCAATGTTTCGTTTTAATTTTCATCGTATATTTTTAAATTTTATATAATGTTGTTAAAATCGAATGAAATTTTGGCTTACACGTTGACCATTTCATAACTGTTACATAAATAAATGGTTAAAAATATAGCATAAGTATATAATATATTACATAAAATAAAACTTAGCATAGTATTAAAATATAAGTAAAGAAAGTTTTTGTACTCAATTTTAATGTTTATGCAATACAAAAAAAAACCTGGCAAAAATAATAATTATTTTTGTTGTAGTCGTTTGCGTTGATGTCTTTATACTTAACAAAAACAACTAGTCAGCTATAACGTTGTCAAGGTAACCGACTTATTAACACTCCATTTACTTAAATTTAAACCTTAAAACCTTCGTTATTAAGTTGCATTTACAATACATCTAAGGATATATTAAAATATAAACAATGGTTACATATTTCCTTAATAAAGAATTTTCATTAAATTAAATATAATTAATGTGTGAAAGAACTGCATTTCATAATTATTATTTAACTTTAATATGGGGTTAAAACTCGCAGTAAAACATAACACGGTTATGACTTTTATTAATGTTATGTAAAGAATGTACCTACAAACAGGGTTAATAGGAACGCTGGGGTGAATCGAAACAAAACTTGGAAGGGGATTTTTACGTTATTTAAATCTTATTTCCAGCATTTACGGTTTCGAATTTTATCGAATTGACATAAATAAAAAAAAGTTACTTTCTTAGAAAACCAATATTATGATATTAAAGTGAAAAACCTTATCAAAGTTTTGTTTCTATTCACCCCTCCGTCCCTATTAACCCCGTTTGACGGTAGTGCAGTTGTGGAAAGAGAATAAATAAAAAATAAGTTCAAATTGTGCCAAGAGATACTTACGGTTACTGACGTAGCCCGAAAGATCTCCAAACTGAAGTGGCAGTGGGCAAGGCACATTGCTCGCAGAACAGGGGGCCAATTCTACTACTACCTATTTTTTAAACAACGTCTGCATTCGCATGTCAGTTGCAATCTACAAAAATATTTATCGAAATTGTGGCTTTTTGACAGATTGCCAAAGAAGAAGAAGAAGAAGACAGAAGCAAGGTCTAACGACCCCACACACTCTAGTGTCAGAGTTCCTAAACCGCCTCAAAGGCCTCTGACATGGTTTGACGACCGCCATTTAGCGGCCGGGACCACCGGCTTATACGTGCCATCCAAAGCACGGAATATCTTTTCGATGGGGCCGAAAAGTTCTGGAGTGGCGACCGCGTTCCGAAAGACGCAGAGTTGGAAGGCCTCTCGCAAGGTGGACGGAAGACCTGGTGAGGGTCTCTGGTGGCCGATGGAAGTGAAACGCGCAGGACCGGCTGTTGTGGCGACACTTGGGGGAGACCTATGTCCAGCAGTGGACGTTTTTCTGATACGATGATGATGTGTTTGTATTGTATGAAAGAATATCCTTATTAGGCCACTTGCACAAACCAAAGTTATCTTTGAACTCCTATTAAGTTGCCAACCTGGGACCATTATGTATGAAATACCAATAAAACGGGGTAAATAGGAATGGAAGGGTCAATAGAATTTGTGTCTATTCACCCCTCAGTTCCTATTCACTTTGATGAGGTTTTTCACTTTTAAATCATAATATTGGTTTTTTAAGAGTGTAACTTTTTTATAACCAATGCAATTAAATTGGAAACCGTAAGTGCTGCAAACAAGATTTGAATAACGTAAAGATCCCGTTCAAAGTTTCTATTCACCCCGTTTTACGGTATTTTTTATTCAACGTTTTCGTAACTAAGGTTGGAAAACCCTGATTTGTTCAAGCAGGCCTTAATAAAATATTTTTACGTTATGATTAGTAATACTGATAAGCAGATTTTTTAATTCGAATTTGACTAGGCTGAGAATACCTAGTCGCGTATTCATTTTCTACCAAATAACTTATGGGTTCCGATATTAATTCAAGTTAACAATATTTTTTTTCTGGAATTATTAATCAGCCAATCAGTATTAAAACTACTCATATACTTAGACGTTTTAATAATCAAGACTGTTAATCTTGCAGCTTCGTACGATCTTCAAGGTTAAGCAACGCTTGACGAGGTCGGTCTGAAAATGAATGACCATCTTAACATACCGAGACTCCTCTGTGCCTCGGAGCCGTTGGTCCCGGCTGTCATTTGGAGATCTTTGGCAGTTGTTATGGATTGTCAGAAGTCAGAAAATCTGACACCAGTCTTTTCAAGAAGTACCGTGCTACTCAGTTAAGTGGTCGTAGAGGTCTGGTCGACAGCCACTCCTCGTAAAATACTGGTGTTTAGCTGAATCCGTCTTTGACTGGGAGCCGACCCTATATAATTGGGAAAAGGCTAGGCACATATGATATAATTCGCAGTTTCGCTCTTGGGTTATTTTTATGAACCAATGCATTTTTTCGGAGTAAAAGCATCTTTCTTACTAGTATTTCCAGGAATCCACTCCTACAATTATTACTATTACTAACCCGAACTGCCCCATTGCTGGGCAAAAGCCTCCCTCCCATTCCTTCCAATGCTCACGGTGTTCTGCCTCTTCCTTTCAATTCGTAGGGAAGGCATCGAGGTCGTCCCGCCATCTCCTTTGTGGTCTGCCGCGGCCTCCTAAAAACGAACAAAAAAAAAATAGTACAAAATCTTTACAATAATAGTTCCGATTAAAGGCGAATTGCTTCAATCGGACAGTTGCCGCAACATAAATATACGTACAACAAATAATAACAGCCCGTAACCTTTAATTTGAGATGTTTTGGCCAATATCTCCTGAAACAACTCAACGACGATAATAGCAAGCGATATTTTTTAGGATTACGTGAGCGCAAATATAGTTGAACCGTACCTAAAACCAAATCGATCGAGTTAATCTTCGTACTGTTTGTGTGAAAGATGGTTAAAGAATTATTATCATTAGCTTGTTTTTCTAATACCTAGCTAATTTACGTTCTTTGCATGTAGACACAAGTCTACCGTTTTTTTATAGCCAATCAATCCATATAATTAATAATATGGTAGATTTTTTCAAGCCATTATCGATTCATACCATATTTTTTATATTTGTAACGTCAACTTGCTAAGTCAAAGTTTATTAATTTATTTTGTAAGAACAAATATTATTATTTCTTATCAACAGATACATTCAGCATGTTTAAACAAACAAAATTAATAAGCTTATAATTATTATAAATTATTTGTCAATATTACTTCTGACAGCGATTGATAGAATGGTATGCGATGATGTGGTTAACGATGAAACAGGCCTGCCTAGAAGTAATTTATCAATAAACATATCCATTTGCCAAATCATAATAATAACCTTATTTATAAAACTAGATTCCACCCATAAATGATCTCTCTGATCTAGTATGGTACACTACCATTTTCAGCCGCAAGCCCGCTTGTTATTTATTCAAAGTCATTACTGATGTGGAAAAAAATATTTGTGTTACATACACGGCTATTCATGTAATCAGTAAAAAAATATATAACATTTAGTCCTTATAGCTATGGACTGTAAAAGGATCTAGTATTTAGGTTCAACAATACGTAATGATGGTTTACATTGACCCAGTTGAGCCCTTTGGTTGGTTGTACCTCTACAGTTAATTTCGTACGGCGCAATTTGTGTATTTTCTGGTAGAAAAATTGATTCACCAAAACAGTTGTGCAAATGGCCCACCACTTTGCAGACTGACTTTTTTTCAAAATCTTTCATAACTTAGATTTTTGATGGTGGACTAAAAGAACAAGCTATTATTGGGTCCCATTCAATGCTTAGCCACATTGCGACAGACCAAAACGAAGGTGAAGAGATGAACTTGACTCTTACCAGAAGGACTGGAACGCAATGGCAGAAGACAGACGTGTGTGGAAAAAGGAGAAGAAGGTCTTGCACAGTGGGGCATAACGGACGAATGAGATAGATAGACGAAACAATAAACTAAATATACTTCTCAAAGTACCTGGGTTTGATGAGCTGATTAAAATAGGTGTGACATTTTATTATAATTTTTAAAGGTGTGGAAATTGCGCAGTTTAAATCCAATGTGATAAGTATTCAAATAAAAACATTGTTGTCTTGTGCGTCATAGAGGATACAAATAAAGAGAACCCACCAAAAATATTTCATGTAAAATGTTGCCAAGACGACCACATAAGGTTTGCCCTGTGAAAAAGATATCAGATCTCATGCAGAGCCAAGCTTCTGAATCTACACGGCCTAACTCTACCGACCCTAACTTCACAAATTCTACAATCAGTAAAAATGTATGGCTTCGCCGTTTCGCTACCGTCGTGGAGGTAATGCGAATATTTAGTTTCTCAAGTAAGTAACGAAGCAGCGAAGCCATACATTTTTACTGATATGTAGAATTTGTGAAGTTAGGGTCGGTAGAGTTAGGCCGTGTAGATTCAGAAGCTTGGCTCTGCATGAGATCTGATATCTTTTTCACAGGGCAAACCTTATGTGGTCGTCTTGGCAACATTTTATATGAAATGTGTTTGGTGGAATTTCAGTTCTTTTTGTAAGCGTTCGTTTCGGTCGCGGTGGTAGTCGGTTTTGAAAAAAAATTGAGTCTCCCATACAAATTGTGGTCAGTTGATGACAATTTTGTATGGGAAGTTCAAATTTTTTTTTAGGAATTGACTATGGCTTTCTTGGGGAAAGTTGTTCATTTACATGGGCAGAAGTGGTTCTCAAAGTTTGCGCACTGGAAAAAAAGTTATCCAGTATAGGTACCTAACTTTAGTATTATATCTTATCGTATTAATTAAGTACTTACAGTCGATTTTCTCACCTCGTCGTCACAGGGCGTAAATAACTGAGACCTACCATGAGACTCTTTATTAAGGCGGAGGTTCTTGTAAGTACTTATTAATAGGGTTTTTAGTTACTGTTTACAGTCCCGTGTAAACTTTAATGTCCTAATTCATAAAATTGGTGAAAGTCTCATTCAAACTCCCCCCCCCAATTTTAGGGGATGGGGGCGAAAGTTATAAGTTTATCTGGGGACACGGTAGTGTTTTTTGTATACTGAACTTTGTTTACGTACCAAATTTCGGCTTTCTAGCACTTCAGGAAGTACCCTAACATTTTGAAGTCTCATACAAACTTCCACTCCCCCATGTTAGGGGATGGGGGGTGAAAGTTATAAGTTTATGATTTTTTTTGTTGATTGTATACTAAACTTAGATTACATACCAAATTCAGCTTTCTAGCACTTTAGGAAGTAGCCAAACATTTTGATGGTCATCAGTGTGTCAGTGGCGAAATCAGTGTATTTTAGATATCAATAAAATATAAAGTATTAGAGCTATTCAATTGAGACTTTGTATGTTTAATTAGTCTGTTATTGACATCATATCCTGAGAATATGAACTATCTGGTACATCGGAAACCAACTCTATGAGGGTTCAAAAAAAAGACAAAACACTTGGAGAAAAGGTAGGTAATGCCCTTGCGCTTTGCTTGGCTCGTCTTGGGCCCGTCACATATTTTAAAATTGCAAAAAGACATTAAATTATGTCATTTGCCTTTATGCAATTTTATCACTTCATTAGTTATTCATCATTCAGTAGCTCTTAGCACATTTTTTTGGTCAAGATAGTTTTCTTCTTCAATACTTCTTTATCAGTCGTCATCTCAGTTTTTCCCCCTTTCTATACGCCAGATAGCAATAACAATCATTGACCCACCTACATTTATTGACATAATTATTCTGTCCTGAATCGATATCCATCGTCACCCTTTACATATTCTAGTAATGAAAACGATACCTAATTTATTGTTTAGGTACAGACCTACGAAGGAAATTGCAATGACATTGCAAATTTATCTGGTGTCGACCATAGCCATTATTTCCCATACAGCCTTATACATCGTTTCGTTGGATAGAAAAATGTAATGTCACTATCAAAAATAATAACCGAATACCAATATTTAAAATGCATGAACTCAAGAAAAGGGCCAAACATAAAACAGGTACGAGCCCGCGACCAGTTATTGGCCAAGCTTCTGAAATGTGATCGTGGGTACAGTTAAGCAAATTGTCGCGTTTTGAGGTCTGCCGGACCAAAGCTTAGGTATGTGAGAATGTAGGAGAAATAAATTCTTGAAACATTCTAGAAAACGTGCTCGATATATTAATTGATCTACTTTTGCTTTCTTTTTTGCGCATATAAATTTTTTGATTTTAGATTTGACATACTTTCCAAAAATGTTGAAATCTAGAATTATGCTGATTTTGGAACATTGATAAGTGTGCTTAATTATGTAAGAGCTATTTTGAGTTTTGATGCTACCTGTTGAGAATTCAATGATGATCTGAGTTAAAATGAGTAGAAAATATTACAAAAAAAAAACAATTTTTCATAATTGTACGATTACAATTTTTTACATTCGACGACTAAAATCATTTCATATTGTTATTACAAAGGGAACTCAAAAAGGATCCCTAAAAGTAAGAAGATTACAAAAACTTGTTTCGTTGGTCGTCAAGTTCGAGCCAACGTATGGCGGAGGTCGCCGAACAACATTCCACATCAGTGATTATTTTTAGGCATTCGCTAATATCAGCCGAACAGATTATGTAGCTGTGCTTGCAGAAAAAAACATGGAAGGGGCTAGGCAGGTTGATATATGACTAGAATAAGATAATGATGTTGTGGGCTATGAACTTTGCTTAACCGCAGATCCAAGTATGGAGTTGATACAGGAGTAATAGTTTGTTGAGGGACCATAAAACCTGCTTTTAAGATATATTTTACGCATCCATATATTTATTCACTTAGCTTATATCTTTATTGTAAACTTTTTGTAAACATAGCGGTCGTCATATAAATAAGTTGTTGGAAGCATCGTTACTGGGACTGAAGGTACCAGGAATATACTAAACCAATGTCCAGCAGTGAACGTGCCTGAGCTGAATGTTGTTGACAATGAAACTATTAATAAGTTAGAAAATTTCGAACGCTATACCAACAGGTTGAACCTTATGACCTTTTGTTCGAAGCCCATACGTTAGGTGAAGCTATCACCAATAAAATAACAGTTATATTGTACCACATTACAATATTTACAAAAATGCCTCCAGCTTACATCGGTCGTTGAACCCAAAATAAATATAATAGTTGCGTGCTGAAAAATATGTAACACGATGAGACGTCTAACCGTTACTTTAACTGTGTGCCGGTTATGTTATGGAATACCATGCTCATGTCAGTTATGATTTATAAAAAAACCTATGCGAGGCTGCAGAATTTAGTTCGACAAAAGTTTAAAAAGAAATTAATACACATAGATGAAAACTTGCTAAATGTTTACCTTATCATCTACTAGTATTGTGCCAATTATTATTATGTTGTGGTCGGTTTCCAGTCTATGTGTTTGAGTCTGTACACCATCTTTTAAAATGGAGTGCCCTTATCTTGTGGTGGTGAGATAGGCAGATGACATTGTTGCCATTGCATAAATAGGTACCTTTATGAGGCTGGCACAGACGCGTTGTGATTGGCACAACGAAAAGGAGATTTATGCTCAGCAGTGGGTGAAGTAGGGCTGTAAATGAAGAATGATGACCATCTATCTGAGTATCATTGCCCAGTAACTCGGTGAAACAATATCCATTGGTAGGTTTGGTTTCCAGACTTTTGGGTTTCTGAAGAACTGTAACCGTTAGGCACACCGATTGTCAAAATTGTATCAAAATGGCATTATCCCAACCGATTTTCAACACTTCAATACTCATTTGAGCTTGACAGGTTGTGTTAAATAAATGTAATTATCATGTGAAAGTCAAACAACTTGATGCTAGAGAAAACATATTACACGAACTAAAGTCATAAGACAAACATGTTATGTCGTTAGACATAGCAGATGACACAAACAATAATATTAAGTAAAGACTCATCAAAACACATAATAGCTATTATTTATTTTTTATTTCTAATAATTTTGACATGGATATTCATCACAATAGTAGAAATAATATAACATATTACAACATCGTTAGTATCTTTGAAGTAGAAACGATTATATTATTAAAACAATTAATAAATATTAAAGCTTCAACTAAATACAGAGTGACTAGATTACAATAAACATTTGAATAGAACAACAGAACGTATAAAGCAACAGTGGTAAACAGTTTAGAATATAATTTATATATTTATATAAATATAAATAAAAAGTATTAGTATACATTAGGCCATTCACATAAGGCTGGGGGATAGATAAATAACTGAGATTCAAGAACTCCACTAGGAATGTAATATTATATTTTTATTAATACTGGAAAAGATAAATGCAATCTAACACATTAGGCAATACAAATGAAACAATCAGAACATCGGTTTTTGATATAAATATTGATAATGATGACACTTTTGGAACAATAACAAAAGATCACATTAAATTCACTACTATAGAATTACAAACATTAAACTAACAACTCTCTAATTTTAAGAGAAGGCTCATGATCACAATAGAAATCACTACAGAAGTACAGTTTTATTATTTGCTATAAAGTACAGAATGCAACACTCGACAGAGGTGTATATGTTGCAGTCAAAACTCTTCACCAGTCAAAACTACTTTTGACTGATTTTGCTAGTAGAGTTAAAAATTTCATTATGGTTAACACCCCGACTCAGAGTACCCCAACTCGGATAGGTCAGGTTAGAAGCCTTAGCCTTCGTGGTTATTTTTTTTAAACCACCCAGAAATAGGAGCCCCGCAAAGCGGGGCTCCGTCGTCCTATCTTAGCACAGGTATTAATCGGTCAAAAGTACTTTTGACTGGTTAAGAGTTTTGACTGCAACATATACAACACCATAGATTTGGATTTAATTTGTTTTATCGCATTTTTCACAATGGATTTATTATATAAGTGACCTTTGCACGTACACTTCCGAAAATCCCATAAGTTATAGCTGTCGGGAAACAAAGATATCCACCTTAAATCTCAGTAATGCGTCGTCCTTCTTGTAGATGATTCTGACTTGATGGATTTTATATCATCTTCGTCAAACTCAAGTAGACGCCAAATTCAAGGCATTTCATCTATTTTACTAGGACTTACAAGATGTGCTTTATGAACTAATATGACACCGAAATTATTTTACCTATCAGATTGTGTATCAAGACTTTTTGTTTAAGGTCCTCTAACATTTAATTCTTCGATATATATTTTAGGTCGTAGTCCGTCGTAGGTTATTTTCATGGGTCGTTTGATTCAGATTTTCTTCTTAGTCAGGAACCAGGTCTGCATGGGTTCTGCCTTCCCTTTCATTGAGACGTGTCCACGGTACGTTAGTTCGAATCGTTCATCGTAGTTGTCTTCACGCATCAGGTATCTGAAAAGAAATGCATGGATAAGTGCAATTTTAAGTTATTTTATAGCAAAATGCACAATAAAGTTTATCCACGGTATTGGCCGCGGCAATCCACTACATGCTCCCAGGCACAGAATCAGTCGATGTTTTTGGGATAGGCTTAAGTTTAGCACAGAACGTCTTTCGGCTGAATATTGATGATGATAATGATTGGTCCAGAGTTCCCGTTACAATATTATGTGGATTACTTTTCAGTGTATGTTAAGTCCTAGTAATGAGCAAGACGACGATAACGGTCATTGATCCACATACATTTATTGACTTTCTTAATGTCAAATATAGAAATAAAGACATAAAACTGTCCTCAATGATCCTTTACGATCTCTAATAATAAAAACCGGTTTATCATTTATTGTTCGGATATCTACGAAGGGATAGGAAAGGTTGTATTTGTAAATGTACTTTATTGCAAGTTTATCTGGAGCCTACCATACCTCTTTAGTCTATTGATCGCAAACGTGACTGCTGAGCGTGAGCTCCTGGCTTTGATCCCAGGTTTAGCAAAGTTCTAGAATCTATCTGTAAGTTTCTATCTACAGCAACAACTCGAAGTCTGAATAGACTAGACTGTTCCCTGGTGTACGTTACCCCAACAAGAAAGTGTCTCCTAGAGTTATATGAGTAGAACGTATTATTGGTGCCTTATCTGTTGTAAATGTGCCCCCACATAAAAAATGTGTGCCCCCTGTCGTTTTGGAAAAAAACGGAAAAAACGATTCTTGCTGGGGTAACGTTTTTCTAGCAGGAAAATTCTAAACGAATGATCGGAGAGAGAAAAATTGTGCATAGCCAGAGAGCTTATATGTGTGCCAAAATGTGCCCCCAAAAATAAAATCTGTGCCCCTTCAGGTTTTCGAGATATTGCATTTCCTGCTGGAGTAACGTTTTGATGAATCGTATATCTCTAAAACCATTGCATGTGCCCCTGTAGAATAAACACACACGAGTAGCTCTTAATGTGTGCCCCTTTGTGCCCCAATTAGATTTAAGAAAATATTTATAGTTTTCAAGTTATCGCGGTTTTATGAAAACCCGAAAAAACATCGCAGCGCCTAAATGAGACAAGGCATAACTTCGCTGAAAACTGTATTCGGTTCTTCTTGACGCTAATAATAACCATACAAAGTTTCGAAACTGTTCATGCATGCGTTTTTGAATAATCATGCTAAAAGTAAAAACGATGGTGTCATAACTTTGACGGCAAAATACAAGGAACTGGCACAATCCCAGATGTGTAGGTGTAAACCAAAATCTTGTGCCTTTAGTCAAAAATATATGGTGAAAATATTGAGCTTCAAATGTTACGCATTAAGTAAATATAAACAAAAAAGCAAAATATGTAAACAACGGCTGGTTATCCGACCAAATCTGAATGACTACTAAAAAGCGACGGATTCATACATATCGATGACCTTCTTTATTGGACGTATTATACCTAAGCTGTTGTCCGTACAGTCGCGTTCAAAAGTTTTGAGGGCTAATTAAAAAATATATTAAATGCACCTTGTGACTATATGTGTTGTTATGGCTGCCATAGAACATTCTGTAAAAATCAAATCAATTATTTAGTTATTTCGGCTAAAAAGATACAGCCCTGTGACTGTGACATGTTGAGTATTGACGGATTGTGGTCGAGTCTTAGTTTTGGAGACATGAATTCTTGTCATGAATTATTTTTTTACATAGTAACTAGAAGTTATTAAGGGATGATATGTCATCAACCTAGCACAAAAAGAGAATTAAATACGTATTATACAAAAAAAGTAAACAAATTACTGAATCGCTTTTGACGAAATTTCTATTGGACCAATCGGAAAGTATGTATGTCCTTTCAGATGAAAACAAAACAAACATGATTTAGAAAAATATTAGTTAAAAAATAAATAAATAGGTAAAGTAATGAAAAAAAAATCCAAGTGCTTGATAAGGTACAAGTATTTTTTAATAAGTCAAAACAATGCCATTAAATACTTACCACCGCAGATCGTGCCATAAAATTCACCTCCCCTACAACCACATAATTGTTATAAAATGCTTATACGCCACTTTCAACCAACTTAAAAAAAAGTAAACAAACAGTATCAGTGCAACTGCGTGACTCAACGTAACAGTGTCCTTGGCGTCATAACATAACTGCAACTGTTTACCAATACCAAGTAATAATCCAAACGCACTTCCTAGTCAATAAACACTTTGTACCCATTATTCATAATAGAGCGACGTTACACGTAACTGTCTCTGTCACACTAACACCGTACGCGTACTAGCTGTCTCACTTTCTCTAAGCTAGACAAAGCGATTCCTTGCGTGACGACGTTAGCGGACGCCGCGGGGCCAGAGATGTATGGTGTGGGGAGGCGAAAAAAGGGAATCTTCTATTAAGGTAAATGCTCCAACCAGCCTGCGAAATTCGAATTTTCCTAAGTTTTTTTGCAATTTGCAGGCCAGTGCTTGGTTGTATGTTGATTAAAATATTATTCGCGGCTGTAAGACATATGTAGATACAAATTTATATTCATCAATATCATCAATACAATGCTCTAAGTTCATAAAGATGTAGGAATGAGTTTTTCTGTTTTTTCTTTTTTCCTACGCCTTAATTTAGTACGAACATATTTAGTGTCACTTTATTTGTTGTCACGAAACGTCGCTGCAATTTGTACAAAAAAAATACGTGTGAATAACAGTGCATTTCCAAATAAAGAAGCGAGTATTATTTTCATAGCATTAGCCTATTAATACAATTCATGTATGTATCGTCTTTATCTATATATTACAAGTTATTCTGATATTGTGGCTAATTGAGGTTGTTTCTCACGAAAATGCTACACATATGAGTCACATTTCGTCACTCATATGACGTAACTCACATCTACGTGTAAAGTTAAAACATGTTTACACTGCGGCTGAAAATTTTAACAAATTATATGCCGGCGGCGTCCGGTGTGAAACAGCTATTAAAATATAATCCAATAACAACTTTATTTTATTAGATATTACTTTTCTACTTCAGTGTACTCAGGCACAACACGTGTGAACCGGTTAGTGAGTAAAGTATAGAAGGTCATCGATATGTATGAATCCGTCGCTTTTTAGTAGTCATTCAGATTTGGTCGGATAACCAGCCGTTGTTTACATATTTTGGTTTTTTGTTTATATTTACTTAATGCGTAACATTTGAAGCTCAATATTTTCACCATATATTTTTGACTAAAGGCACAAGATTTTGGTTTACACCTACACATCTGGGATTGTGCCAGTTCCTTGTATTTTGCCGTCAAAGTTATGACACCATCGTTTTTACTTTTAGCATGATTATTCAAAAACGCATGCATGAACAGTTTTTAAACTTTGTATGGTTATTATTAGCGTCAAGAAGAACCGAATACAGTTTTCAGCGAAGTAATGCCTTGTCTCATTTAGGCGCTGCGATGTTTTTTCGGGTTTTCATAAAACCGCGATAACTTGAAAACTATAAATATTTTCTTAAATCTAATTGGGGCACAAAGGGGCACACATTAAGAGCTACTCGTGTGTGTTTATTCTACAGGGGCACATGCAATGGTTTTAGAGATATACGATTCATCAAAACGTTACTCCAGCAGGAAATGCAATATCTCGAAAACCTGAAGGGGCACAGATTTTATTTTTGGGGGCACATTTTGGCACACATATAAGCTCTCTGGCTATGCACAATTTTTCTCTCTCCGATCATTCGTTTAGAATTTTCCTGCTAGAAAAACGTTACCCCAGCAAGAATCATTTTTTCCGTTTTTTTCCAAAACGACAGGGGGCACACATTTTTTATGTGGGGGCACATTTACAACAGATAAGGCACCAATAATACGTTCTACTCATATAACTCTAGGAGACACTTTCTTGTTGGGGTAACGTACACTGTTCCCTGTTAGTTGAAATAGACTAGACTGTTACTAGAAAATCTCTTTTACTGGCAACATACAAACATTTTTTTTTTACGGATGGGAAATCATCAAATGACTTCTTCCGCTCTGGGTGGGGCGGAAGGGAGTGTCAGACTCTTACTGACTTAAACCCGTCTGTTTTCCTCCACATGCCCTGTGGGTTCCAAGGCCGCGATGACTCTTTGAACAAATTCCACAACCCTGGCAGGCTCTGACCCTAACGGGCCCCGTCTACATTATAAACCTTTAACATGTACCCTGTTAAACCCTTTGACTACTGTAAACGTGGTGTAAATTATTTTTTTTTCCTTACTTCTTACCTTACTTCCCTCCTTATTAAGCAGGAGACAGAACAGAGCTAGACCAAATAGGCACCAAGGGACATATAGGTATAACTGGTTTAAGCCCAGTTGCCAAGCACCATGGATTATACATTAACACTAATAATAATGAGTAAACGTGGTGTAATGTATACAGACAGAAAAAAATATCGACTTCCTAATGTCTCGCGACTATCGTACCTATAAAATGGGAAAGTACTACAAAGTAAGGCTTCCCAACATTAAAGTAAGAGGATTATACTGCACTTGCAAGTTTTCTTTGTAAAACCGAGGGGTGAAAACTGATTTCATGTCTATTCCTTCGCCAACTGTGGTGGTACACAGTTCCTCCTTTAAAATATTCAGAACAAAAGTGTGTAAAATGATAATCTAGTGAAAAGTTTTTACAATACAGTCAAATCATTTGATACTGGTTATATAAAAAAGAAAAATAAAAGTCAATATGATGTCTCCGAATTTGTAGCAACACTTTTATTTTGCATTTTTTTTTTTGAAAAGTTTTGTTTTATATTTTATTTGTTTTAATAATGGATTCGTTCATGGAATATTATTTTGAAGGAGTGTTCAGTAACATGGATCGCGACTGTTTGAACGAGAGATACAAAAGGCGGGAACTTGTGGAATACTTCAATACTGTCATTGCTGGTTGTGCTAGAGGTTATATTTTTCATATTTATTTACATTTTCTTTGACTGTGTATGTTTTTTTTGAGTTATTACATTATTTTTCAATAGAAAGTGCTTTTATATCTATTCTTATATATTTCATAAGTTTGACATTAGTTATTATTGATTTCCCATTCCGTATTTGCACTTTCAATATAATTTCTAGAATCGACTGCATGCATAGGTATATATTCTTTATTGAAATTACGTGATCATATAATTCAACCAGCGGAATATTATATTCTCGTAGTTACTTTTACGAGTACACAGTCAGGGAAATAGTTTCATTCAAGAGGCTACTTTCCATTTCACATTTTCATAATGCAGATGATATGAAGAATTATAAAATGCATCAACTGTTACGGGAATGATGTACTATACACTCCACTCATAAGTATTTATAGTCATCCACGATTGAATACTAAGTTCTCTTACAAGTACCGCAGCTTTGAAGACTTGCAGGAAATCGGTTTCAGTCATAAATCGCATTTGATGTTAAATATTATAGTCCAGGAAAACTTTATTTATTACCTATAAGTAAAAGTTTTCTCTCTATCAGTTTATCTATGTGACTTTAACTAGCATTTCAATTAAATTTTATGATCACAATAATTATGGCATTTTAGAAAAATAGTAAAGGTGTAAAATGTATAGATTGATCATTTAAATTTAAAGCTGGCCAACGAATATCTAGCAAGTCTTATCTGATTAGATTTTTGGAACATTATGCAACAAGATCTATTGAGGTCATATTTAAAAATACAACCGAATTGAGAATGTTGAAGTCGATTAAAAAAGACCTCTGAGTCTGTGCAGGACACAGGAAATATAATGTTCAAACTGTTTGGCTTCAATTGAAGACTTAACCCATTTATTTTTTTCAACCATTATTTAATTTGTTATCCAATCATTATCCGTCCAATATGAATACCAGCTGGTAACCAAAAACATATTAACCAGAATTTCAGCCTGCCACGATCATCCTTGAACAACTAGACTTTTCAATCTATCCTCTCTTCAGGTCAGAACCATTCCGACAGTACATCATGTAAGAATTTCGTGATGTCAGCTTTGCGGTACCACAACAATTGCAAGACGGAGAACGGAGATGTGTGCCGGATGGGGAAGTACCATAACCTGCTGTATGTGGCCATGAAGCTGGCTTTTGACTGGAGCTTGCAGGACAATGAGGTGATGGCAGCCTTGTTGGACGAAATTTACGCTTGCGAGAAGACTTTTGAAAGGATATTTTTGGGTATGTGTATTCTGCTTCCTACTATTATAAATGCGATATTGGATAGTTGGATGGATGCATGTATGTATGTTACTCTATCAGGCCAGAACGACTGAACGGATCTGGACAAAATTTGGCATAGATATATATTATAGTCTGGATTAGCACATAGGCACATATATTTTATTTCGAGACTTATATCTCTGAGATTCACACGGGCGAAGCCGATGGCAGAAGCTAATATTTAATATTTTTGAGCTAAATAAGATGCATGAAATATTGTACTCCAGATAAAAATAAATTATGGACAGCACTTCGAAAATAGAATTTTCTGAGATAAAACGATAAAAATGACTGTTTCAAGTCCATCATCTGCCTTGCCTTTTCCAACTATATTGGGGTCGGCTCCCAGTCAAACCGGATTCAGCTGAATTTTACGTGGAGCGGCTGCCTATCAGACCTCCACAACCCATTAACGGGTACCACGGTACTTCTTGGCAAGACTGGAGTCAGATATTCTGGCTTCTGACAATCCGTAACGACTGCCAAAGATCTACAAATGACACATGACCGGGACCAACAGGTTAACGTGCTTTCCGAGGCACGGAAGAGTCTCGGTATGTTAAAATGGTCACCCATCCACAGACCAACCTCGGCAAGCATTGCTTAACTTTGAAGATCGACCCATGCGGCTGTTATTATTAAAATCAGTTTTATTTGTATTCAGAACACACTTACTGGTGTGTACAAACACAAACGCAAACTACTGGTGTGGTGATTATTCTGTACAAACTCTAAAGTGCAACCAGACTGATTAGCCCTATTTATCATTTTCCAGGAGCAATATTTGGAACATCAGCACCATACTTCTTAGCTGGTTGGAAATCAGACTTCATGGATAAAGAAGAAAACGTACACGCTCTAGTATTCTACCTAGACCATGCTACTAATGCTAACCTTGAGTATAAAGAAAATGGAAAGAGTTATCGTTTTATAGACGTGCCTTTGGAAAGCTGTGGTCATGCTTCCCCAGTGAGGGTTGTAATACAGATGGGAGCATCAGAAATGTTGATGATATTACTCAGATTTGGAGCAAGAATTACTTCAGATACAGCTTCTACAAATCCATTAGAATCCATATTGGATCGACTCAATGAATACAATAGGAAATATCCGTATGAGCTAGTGTCCTGTCTGAAGTTAGCAATGAGAGCAGTTCCAAGAATTTCTTTATCGGTAAACAAAACACTGTTCAAAGAACTAGAGCTGCCTGAAGATTATAATTATCAAAGGAAACTGATGCTGGAGAAATACGGAGATATTCTGGTAGATCATTTAGTGCCTTCTTCAAGATGTGGCTTGAAGCCAGTGGAGTTAAAGCATCTGTCTAGATGTGTGATCAGGCAAATGCTTTGGCAGAATTTTGAGCTGCCCTTTGGAATACAGAAGTTACCTATTCCGTTAACTTTGCAACGGTATTTAGATCTGTGTGAGGATTAAATTCAAATGTATTTTTATCTATTGAGTTTTTATTTTCCTTGACATAAATGTTCATATTGTGTCTGCTGTGCGAACAGTGAACCTATTATTTGATCAGCTGTTATAGCAAGTACCTATCTGTAGGGTTTGCCCTTACTTGTTCCTTACTCAGAGGTTTTTCAATTGTTTCGCGAAAGAAAGCAAAACAGTTTGCAGTCAACAGTTCTTTAGTATAGTTTAATTGCACCAGTTTCGGTTTTGAAAACAAAGAGATAAAGACAGTCAATTACAAATTTATGTATTTACCCATAAGTGTCCTCACTGACGTTGATGGTGCCAGGCACACCAGTGGTCTCACAGCGACTGGTCAAGTTGACCGTGTTCCCGAAGAGGCAGTAGCGAGGCATGCGGTGACCGATCACCCCGGTCACCACTTCACCGGTATGGATCCCAATTGTGATACCCTGGTTAAAGAACAAAGGTGTTTAGAATTACTTTGAAAATAGGTTTTGACAATTTTAACGAGACATCAGTTAAAATTGAAGACGAATGATATAATTTATATCTAACGCGGAATGCCAGATACCTTCCATTTTAAGACTAGTATTGTGGAGTGAGAGAGAGAGAGAAACACTTAAAAGTCATATCTTTTTGTTACTAAATTGATAGTGAATACTTCGTAAAGGGACATTATCACTTCAGTCTCTGACTTTGATTAGGTTTTCTTCTCCAGTTTTTCAGGCAGGAAACAAAAGCCTCATTTGGTTTAATTTGATGTGAAAAGACTCGACATGTAATGTAAAAAAGTTATTTGAAAAATATACATAACTAATTTATCATTGAGAAAAACTGCAAGCACTGCTTTTAAGTTACTTTTAGATCACCGACTTCTCTTGACAGATAAGTTTAAAGACAGCTTCTAAGTTAACGAATAAGAAAACTCACAACAGGTTCTCCATCGACAGTGACGGTTTGAGATAGATCCATCATCTCAAGCGCAAGTAGAGAGATATGCTTGGCGTGTCCCACCTCGTATTCAGGCAGACCAGACACCGCCATGTATTTGTCTCCTACTGTCTCCACCTGAAGTCAAGAGTTTGATGTGATTAAATTGTGTCCTTGGTGTGCTTCTCTTCTAAACTACTGGTAGTTGTTGAATGGCAATCCTTATTTTTTTAAAGAAAAGGCCAACTATCTGGTCCCGTGAAGAGTCGTTGGTTCAATGGGAAATAATATAGGTACCTGACTCCACAGGTTTATCTTGAATCGTCAAGTAAACCCTTAAGTCGTCGCACTAGTGTGATCATTCTTATAAATTTTGGAAAGGGAATTGCATGAATGGGATACCCCTTTTTCTCAGGTATTTTTATGCAAAATTAGTACCAAATCAATAGAGACAATTTTACCTTATACACATTAGGATTTCTCTTTGGATCAGTCAACACATCGAACGCGGTATATAAGTCGTTGAGCATCCTGACGATCTTCATGGCTCCCTTGTGGTCGGTGTGCCTGGCGCAGTAGTTGGCGAACCCGACGATGCCACTGAAGAGGAGAGTGACGGTGTCGTACCGACGCGCCGGGACGGGGCGCTGGTGACGGAGCTCGGTGGCCACGCTGATAGGCAGGACTGAGTAGAGGAGCCTGTAATTTATTGAGTAATGAGATTGTAAAACAAAGACGCTGTCTAGTTCTGTCGGTTTTTCCGACCGTTCCACTTCTATACCACGCAACGGATTTTGATACGGTTTTTGCTAAAAGAAAGAGCAAAAAACGAGAATGATTTTGCTTATATAAATGGTACTCTAAATGGTGCGACCTGCCCTGGATTCGCACCATATCAATTTCAATATAATATAAAACTCCTACGTTACTAGTGACAGACAACGCGCAGCCGAAACTACTGGCCGTAGAAAGCTGAAATTTTGAGGATTTCCCAAATTCTTCGGAATCGGGAAAATACGGGATATGTTTGTACAAAGTCCCGGGTAAAAGTTAATTAGTAATTATGGTGCCGAACATTAACTGCCCCATGAAGAAAGGTTGCTATTAATTGTGATAAAATCTTTATACGCTTCCACTTATACCTATTACTTACTGAACATTTTTTTTTTTTCATTTCTTTATCTTATTCTTACATGATTGTTTACTAGCGTTGTTGTTTTCGTGTGCCATCAATTATATGTGTTAAAAAATATAATCCGACATTAATTTGGCCAAATCAAATTAAAAAATATCTAATGGACCACTATTCCTACCATGGTTGATATTTCAGCTGCTCAGAAACATCAATTCAGAAAATAATTTAGTCAAAATATTGTGCCAGCTTGAAGTCAGTCTCAAACAAACCTTCTAAAACAATTTCAAAATTTCCTACATATACCTGTGTCAGTCTTTTGTTTCTCAGAGCTCCCGGAAGGTCTGCTGCAGCTTGTCAGTGAGCACCTCCAAGTTCTGAGTCAACTTCTCGTCTGCTTCAAACTGTTCTCTACTCAAACACACAACATCCAAAATAATTGAATCTCCTCACATACCTGTCAGTCTTCTGTTTCTCGGAGTCTAGCTCCCGGAAGGTCTGCTGCAGCTTGTCAGTGAGCACCTCCAGGTTCTGAGTCAGCTTGTAGTCTGCTTCAAACTGTTCTGACATCAGGACGAGATCGCGAGTCGCATCATGGAGAGGGATGTCGGCGATGCAGAGCCCGCGGCTGTTGGATAGATAATAATATGTAAGAAGATATATAAAAAGAAAAGATGTCGTATGGATACAAACATAGTAACCGATTTCTGACCTCAAGATATTTTCTTAATGTCGTAAATCAGTTACTTCCTTTTGTGTAGATTTTCAATTTTGTGTAAATTTTCAAATTTTCAGACATTAGAAATTAGGAAGGAGTTAAAAAAATCTCGTTAACTCTAATGTTTATGAACAAACGTGAATGAATTGCTAATGAAATAAGAAAATTTAAACTTAACAATTTAAGGAGTCACATTAAAATTACCGTGTCAAATCATCCAAATTAGTCACGCTGGGGTAACATTGAAAGACGACCACGTCAGTCTCCGGAATGTAAAGCATTTGCCCCTGAAATGGAACAGATAGAATATTTTATTAAATATATCTATGCAAAAATATTACCCTCCCTCTGACGCAGTCAGGTAAAAAGAGATTAAACCATTTGTATTGTTTCTCAGACTAAGGCCCATATTCCAAAACGTAAACTCCAACTCCATCGGAGCTTGTCATAAATTGAAGTTTTTGCATTTGTGACAAGCTTTCATTGACATATTCGAGCTGATATTGGAGTTGGAGTTGAGTTGGAGTTTACGTTTTGGAATATGGGATTATGTCTCGTACTGGAACAATACTGTCCAAAGTCCGAAGATCTCTTTGAGCCTATAAAACCTTAAACTATCAATATTTTACCTTAATTTATTACCTTAAACTATCAATATTTTAAATTAATAAATTACCTTCAGACGTAGAGAAGCAATATCCTCATCGGCAGCTGTGACAGTCATCTCCTCTGGTTTCGTCTTCAACACATACACTGTGTTGATGTGAGCGAGAACGTTGGCAAACGTCATCTCCAAGTGGGGCCGCACCTGTAATATTATAAAAGCATTAAGACGCTGACAACAGCAAAAGCTCGGTCACTCTCGGACTGTATAGAAAAGAAAGAGAAGCGCGACGACTAAATGCTTGCAATTTATTGCCAAATATGAAGCATTTTATCGATTTCCTCAAAGCTAAGTTGATCTATTAAAAATCTAAAACAACAAAGTTTTGCATTAAGATTCGATTCATTATTTGGTATAATTTTTATCGGCATAAGTAGGCTAGTAATATGGGATTTTTTTCTTAAGGTCAAAGTTAGAGGCAACTTTGACGATCATTACTATCGAGAATTTTATTTTTAAACATGTTTCGGAAACAACAGTGTTCTTTGAAATATAGTTAAAATTAACATATATTTTTTCTGCAGCTTGAAACTAAACAGATTTGGTTAAAATTTCGTTAGGAAACCTGCAATTTTCAGTTATTGCTGATGTCAGCGCCTTAATAGAAAAGACTCGTGGCGCTCATGGCAACAAAAATGACAGCTACATAGTTTAAATGATGGCTGCCATGGCTCACGTACAATGGTCCACAGCAGGACTAAGTGCGGAAACAACCAATAGATAGATAGTTTGATCTTCGAGGTTCATCATCATCAACAGCTATAAATAAATTAATACTAAATACGATTTTAGACCATAAACTTCTGCACACGAAATGACGACGTCGTGTTTCGCTGACTGGTGTCGCAAGACTGGCCGCGGAAAAGTCGATACACGACACCCTTCGGCCAAAACTCTGCTTTGAGCAACATCTCGAGCTGATGAGTTGGAACCCGCACCACAAACGACTTGAAGTTTATGTTGTGGTACGACTCCAACTTCTCGACCCTCAAAGTCCAGTTGTTCTTCACTCTCATGTACTCCACGATCTCTTTGACCTTCGTGGTTCGAGGTGGTGGTAGGTTTGTTTCGTGGGTAAGTGACCTTTCATGAATTTTTGAGACTCCTTCGTGCCTTCTTGGGAAAAGGCTAGGCAGATTGCGTCTAGCTTCAGAATGTCCAATTCCCAAAATGTCCAACGGTTGCAGAAAGTCTATTTCCCAGAATATCAGAATGAAATGATGATTAGTTAAAACTTCGGAATTCAGGCATTTGTTATTCAATTCTAACGTTTATAACTACTTCTTAAAATAGTGGTAGTTTATGATTTACTTGGTTGTAACCAAGTTCCCGACCTCTTGCCTTCCAGTCCCTGCTGTAATTTAGTAGCCAAATGTATAATAAGTCACATTTAATGTATCATACCGTATCCAGCACATCAGTGATTTTGCACCCCTGCCTGGTGACCCTCGGCATTAGACGTGAGACAGTACGTCCAGCCTGCACGATGTTCAGCTCCCGATCGAACATCAGGTGGAACGGGAAGACGCGGCAGAATGTTGCTGGACTCACTTTGGGCTCTGAAATAAGTGACGGAAATAAATTAAAAAAAAGAAGATGACCTGAATTCATTTGGGCAATACTTTTTTTGTAAAGGTAAGTTACCTACGAGGTAAAGAAATTATAATGACCAGACTAACATTAATTTGGCCTAATCTTCCACGAAGTTAGGCCAAGTCGTATCTGTTAAGCCGGAGCCACACATCTTCCAAAGCTAAACAAACCGTCACAAATCCAAACGTAAGGACTACAAGCGCTTGCAAAGTTATACAAATCGAGTCGAACTTAGGGAGTTTGACTCTATTTGTATAAGTTTGCAAGCGCGTGTATTCGTATAGTATTTTGTAGTCGATCCGATCGAGTGTCGGTTTTTGGCTCAATTCAAAGGGAACTTGCCGCAAGCTTTCTTCTGTTATTTGAGTTACGAATTAAAATACGTTAAACCAACAGTTATTGCCGACACTAGCCCGATGTCCGATGCTTGCCTATTCAAGACATACTAACGCTCGCGCAAGTGTGTGGATGGCGATGTTTGATACCCCGAATTTAGCCAATTATTTCTGGAGGTTTGAAGTTTGCGGTAAGTGTCAAGCGTGTGGCTTCGGCTTTAAGATGTATAGAAATTTGACTTTTATATTTCGTTAAAAATATTTGCCAATTTGTTTGCGGTAAAATGATGTTTTGGCTGGTTGATATTCATGATTGATTCCTATAGAAATTTCACTTATGTAAGTGTAGATATCTGTCTAGATGTCTGCCGCATCTGACAATCTGTGGGCCCGTAAATTACAGGATTGGTGCCCTGAAACAGCGAGACGAGGCCGCGGCAGACCACGAAGGAGATGGCGGGATGACCTGGATGTCTTCCTTACGAATTGGAGTGATGAAGCACAACACCGTGAGCATTGGAAGGAATGGAGGGAGGCCTTTGCCCAGCAGTGGGACAGTACGGGCCAGTAATAATAATAATAAGTGTAGATAACTGATTGCAGGTCTAAAATTTCTCATTAACCTCGACCTTTGACACCATTTGAAAAGCATCCAGCAAACAAATGATTCTTAGTCTAACGATCTTACCAAGGGACAAAGTCTCAATTTCAGCCATCTCTGGGGCACACACTCGTCCAGAAGTCGATGTCTCAGTAATGAGGAACTGCACGTGATCACATTCTTCCTTAGTCTTCAAAATCTCCACCTTAACTTCAGTGTCGTGAAGCTTACTGGCCACAGTCTGTAACAGGAATTGTTTCATTCAAAATTCGCTTCTTAATTTTGTCAACCGAGTACCGTATATTGCGATCTCTTTACGTAGTTTTTAGCTCGTTCCTGTATGGGAGAGAATTGTAATCTTAACTTTCCATAAGTGGTCTACTGCTAGGCATAGGCCTCGCTAAAAATCCTTCCGAGTATTTTTTTCCGAGTCACGTTGAATCAGCCCTTGCAGTAGGCGCCACCTCTTCCTAAGCCGGCCTAGGCGACGCCGTTCTACCTAAGGAAACCTAACTTTGTGGAGACTATTGCACAGCGGTCAGTTTGACTTCAAGAATATTGCTTTTATTTTAATTCAATTGCAATTCAAAAATTCTGCTTTTTTAATTTAACCCTTCCTTACTTATGTAATAACAAATTTTCAGTTACAACGGCTGATATGCAGCATATACCAGAATTCCTGTTGACTGGATCTTGGGTATTGTGTCTTACACCCGCCACAGAGCCATTTGAGCTTGATATTTGCTATAGGATTACGATTATCCGTATCTTTATGATATCATAAAGATGCGGATTATCGTTGAATTAAATAAATAATCGTTTAATTGGCGAATAAGACTCACAATTTCAATTGTGACCTCGCGTAAGCTAAAACAACTACAGTCACTTTAGTTTTTTTAACTGTAATTGTTGAAGTTCAAAAGTGTGAACAGGATCCTTCTGGGTAAGTTCGCTCCATCGTAGACTTTGTCTCTGTCATCTCTGACTTTGACTAGAGTCAAGAGCAAACCCATCACTAATAAAAAAAAAGTGTCTTTTAATGTCTCTAATCGAAATAAACATTTTGACTATGACTTTGAAAACGTACTCACAATAGAAAACATTACTGACCTTCACAATACCAATGACAATGTGCTCCAGGCCAGGTCTGTCAGAATAATAGTGCAGTACTAAAGCTCCGTCTTCTGGCCGCTCAGTGCATCGGAAGGAAGGCGATCGCATGCCAGGATACAAGGTACCCAAGTGATCGTGGAGACCGTCCAAGTTCTGTAAAAAATAAATTACATTTCTTTTAAGGTATGCACTTCAAGATGGACCCAATTGAGCATGAAGAAGTTTAAGAATGTGAAAGCAATCTATACTGAATTAATAAAGGGGACTTTGGGTAATTGGAATATGCTATATTAGACCAAAACACCAGAGGAACCCGCAAAAAAAATATTGCTCGACAAAGTCTTTATGTTTTCAAGAGCGTAAATGAGTTTCTAGCTATATACTTACATTTTTTTAAAAGGTGCTTATGTTTTGGAAGTAATACTTGTACTCGTTACAAACAATTGAGTCTTTAAGAACATCACAAAACAGCTGAGGCTTATAGGCGGCAACAACACAGCACTTAAACAGTAGCGCCTCGCGCGGATTCAACCGTAAACTTTTATTGACGAGTGTTCAGTAAGATTAACTAATTCCTTTAGGTTTTAAAAAGCTTGATAATTTAAAGTACTGTGATAAATTCCAAGATTAATGGTATTGAAATAATGTCGGTCTTTTGGTCACGTGAAATTGTTCAAAATTTTGCTCATAGATGGCGCTAATTTCAACCTGCCAAACTTGACAAGTATTGATCTTTCGTCAAGTTAATTTCATCAACATTTTCATTAGCAACTTGCGCATTCAAATTAAAGTCGCAAAAAATAAGTAGGATTGGCCCTCTGAACATGAACTAAATCGAATAGGATTTAAGTGGTGACTGGAGACTTCATTTTTAATTCAGGCAGGTTAAGCAGAAGAGAACCTCATTGGTTGTCCTGCGAGGAACCACTCATAAAAATGTATAAAGGGGCATAGAAAGCACCTGCAAGAAATCTCTTGGCGTAGCTCCCAGAACTTGCAAAATCTTATCATATCCAGAATCTTGGCAGAACTCGAAGAAAGTCTTCCCGAACAGCTCCAGGATTGCATCAGCTGGGATTTCTGAAATATAAGAAACATGCTGATGTTAGAAACGTAAACTTGAAAAACAAATTTTATCTTCGGAAAATCTCATGATTTTTGTCTCTTTTTTACAACGATCGAAACTTATTCCTTATTACTTTCGTCTCCGTTCTTCAAGATTCCTTAGTGGAATTATTTAGACCATAGATCATGAACGAATGATTCTACTTCTTTGTTTTCTAATTCTGTAACGAGTTTAACTCCAATTTTTTAAGCAGTCTGATGAAGTTAGTGGGTTTGATTTTAGTTCAACCATATATTTGTTGCCACTAATTTCATCAGACTGCTTAAGAAATTACTTTTTTGTTACTTTTTTGCTGTTTTTTTGCGGACTTATTCCTTATTACTTTCGTCTCCGTTCTTCAAGATTCCTTAGTGGAATTATTTAGACCATAGATCATGAACGAATGATTCTACTTCTTTTTTTTTTAATTCTGTAACGAGTTTAACTCGCAACTTTTTCAGCAGTCTGATGAAGTTAGTGGGTTTGATTTTAGTTCAATCATAGATTTGTTGCTAACAATTTCATCAGACTGCATAAGAAATGACTTGTTTGTAACTTTTCTGCTGTTTTTTTGCGGTCAAGTTTTTTGATACGTCATTTTAGTTCTCACTATTAGTGATTTACCGGTTTGGAATTGCCCCATGTGTGCCCCATTATATGAAATGTCTAAGGGGGCCTCTGCTAGTTCGCTTCGGTCCCTCACCACAGAGGCTCGAGTCTGCTATTGCAATCGTGTCTCAATGACCGGTCATTGATCGAATATTTGACAACTTTGACAGTTTTTGTATGGGAAATGTGTCATAAGTTTGACGTTATACGTCAGAAATCGATCATTGACTGGTCATTGAGACACGATTGCAATACCAAACTCGACCCCCTGGTCCGGGACCACAGGGTTGACATATAAAAAACTTTTTCACAAAAAAAGAAACCGACTTCCAAAAAACACTACAAAGTTCAAAATAACTTTAATTTCGGAAGTCGGTGTTTTTGGTTGCTTGCGGCGTAATTTGAAACCAACTTCCGAAATTAAAGTTATTTTGAACTTTGTAGGTAGTGTTTTTTGGAAGTCTGTTTCTTTTTTTTGTGAAAAAGTTTTATATTTTTGACTTTTTAGTGGTACTCCACATCTAACAGGAAAGCAAAAATACGCAATTTCGTAAACATGGATGATTTTTTAGCTATTTCGATTTAATAACCAAACTACTGAACCGATTTTGATAAAATGTCAATGGGACCGTTTGGGAAGTATACCCTTTCGAACAAAAGATTTTTTCAAATCAGTTGGCAAGCGACGAAGTTATGCCTGAACAAACATAAAAAAAAAAATACAAACATCCGAATTGAGAACCTCCTCCTTTTTTAGAAGTCAGTTAAAAAATAGTACTTCATAGGTTTTACTAATTTTAAAACAATGTTCGCATTCGCATGTCAGTCGCAAACTGTCAAAATTGTCTTAATTTTCATACAATTTAGACAGTTCGCAATTGTGATGCAAATGCGGTCCTTGCTTGAAAACTACTAGAATTGGCACTGGTGTGACAGGCTACATACGCAACACTTCAACGGCAGCTGTGATCAGATGATAAGTAATCTCGTCTTCGTAGATCTGTCGTACAAGGAAGCTGCCTTCCATAGCCACATCCGCCTTTTTCCTGTAAAACATTATCGTTATTACTGTTATTTGTTAAAACAAATTCAGGTGCTTGTCTTGTTTTTGTATTTAATAAATTCTTTGTCGTTACAAGGAAATAATTGGTAAGCAAGCAGGTTGTAACACTAACTTTTTTCCGGGACAGGTTTGCTTTAGGTAGGTACTATTGCCAACCACTGTTACTCCTAAGAGCTATAATAGGGTCCTTTACTGAAAAAATCTAATTTTAGCCACGCGTGACGTCATGTCAATGGTAAAAATAGTTCCGTCTTGGTGACGTCACGCGTGTTTTCAACGCACTGTATCGTCTTCATTGTCCAAAATTGTTTGTTACCTAAATACCCTACTAACAGTAGCAAACTATCTAGTAGAAACTATCCAACTGTCTTCCCCCGAAGAATCCCGCAAAGAAATCAATCCAATTTTTAGAAAAAAAAAAAAATTGCTACCCTACAGGTTAAATTTAATTCAAGTAATTCTTTTCTAAAAAAACATTCTACCATTACAGCAGGGCCCTGTTTAATATAACTGACAATGCGACAGCTTTGTCATAAACTGACATAATTGTCACTATTCAGCGTCATTTGTTCAACACAAATGACGCTGAATAGTGACAATTATGTCAGTTTGAAATAAACCTACAAAATTGTTGAATTATCAAATGTCGTTTGTCACCTGCCACTAGCCGGTTTTATTAAATAGGCCCCTACTAACACAAAGTCGACAATTTATTACATTAATAACGTACTTCTATGATTTCCTTTTAGGAAACTGAGTAACGTTTCGAGCTACAATTTTTGATTCGGGCAAAGGACATCTTTGTCTGCCTTAGATAAAACCTTTCCAACTTACTTGATAGTCTCCCATGTTTCTTCGTTAAAAGTTTTTGTGACAAGCAACTCGAGAGCATAATTCACGAACCCGTACTGAAAATGGACAACAGTATTCAAAATATAATTTATTGCTAAGATTTTAAAATTATTCAGAATGTTTTGAAACTTACCATGTTGAGGATTTATTTATGACTCTGTAACAAAAGTAATAGAATAATTTAAATTAAATTGCAAAACTTATTACAAATTCATACAAAATTGTGTACAACTAGAACCCCGCCCCGACTTTGCACGGCTAGCAGAGCATATGCATTTAATTCCGTTTTGGTTTCGGTGTGAAAGACCCAGTCACCATGATCTTTTCATCGGCATATTTCAGCCGATTTACACGAAACTTTAATGAGTTATACATATATACACCTAAACATTAATATCGTATGCAGAAAGACAGGTAGACGCAGCGAGGGGAATTCGTTTTATGATTTGTACGTAGTGGCGGAGCGATAAAAGGCCACAAAAACAGGTGGACCAACGACCTGAAGCTCTACACGACGTGGTATTATAACAAAAATCAATAGCTATCTCTGTATATATAAAATAGCATGTCACTTATAGTAGGCGCCAGATAAATGTGCAATGACGGTCATTGAACCACATACATTTATTGACTTTCTTAATATCAAAAACAGTAATAAAGACCAAGATGTCCTGAATCGACTTCTATCGTGAATTCGTGAGCCTTTACGTTCTCTAGTAGGTAATGAAAAACGGTTCATCATTTATTGTTCGGGTATCTACGAAGGGCTATTAGGGAAAGTTCAATGTACTTTATTGCAAGTTTATCTGACGCCTACCGCCTCTGTTTAGATATGCAAGTAAGAGTTGGATGCGTTAAGCCCAAGATCAAGTGGCGTGCAATGGGGGAGATGAAGATCTGAAGGGTTGAAAACGAATTAGTTTTTTTTTCAGACTGATTAATTACTACCCCATTACTACACGTTAACCACCATAACCATAAGGATTTAGTATATTTCAATTAAAATAATATACTTACTGTCACATAAATAGAAAAAATATTGTCATACCTACGTACTTTGATAAACGTGAAAAAGGCGAGACAAAGGAAGATGATTCACAGCTTAGGTGACACCCAAGAGCAAATGCCATAAGGCAATATTATCGTCCTGCCACTTCATTCTATTACAACTCTATGAACGCGTCTCCACACGGCGACTTAGTAACTTAGTAAAATTGACAAAGTTACTAAGTCGCCGTGTGCAGTCGCGAATAATATTATTATTATTCAGTCCCCGTAAATAATCAAAGAAAACGACCCAGAACCTAAGTATGAAAATGAAATATTTAAAGGGAGACCGGTTCATGATTCATTGGGCCGAAAACTCTTTTTCTTCGCGCGCTCTCACTCTTTATGACAAACAGACAAAAGGCGGTTTTTGTTTGAATTATCTTCCCTACACTCGAATGCGATTTATTCGTTATTATATTTTTCATATTCTATGAACGTTGACGGAATTTTGTAAAAGTTAAGAGCCATAACGTCCCTTAGCAAACAACACCGCTTAAGTCAAATTTGGCTCTTCATGGATTGAGCGGTTTCCTCTTATTAATTTAATTGGATAGAACTCTTCGTGGATCAAACTGACATACGATAAAGTATTATACAAACCTAGGCCAGAATTCAAAAAGTTGTCATGGCACCCCAGTACATTGGTTACAACAAATTAATCGGTGTTTAGCTGTACCTACAGTTAACTTGGTCAAAATGACTTGAGCGGTGTTGTTTGCTAAGGGACGATAAAAAAAGTTTTGTATTAATACCCATCTGTAAACGCGTCCTTAATACAAAACTTCAAGTAAAAATAATTCACTTCGGTACATTTATTGAGAAACTGAACCTATCTAAAATTATATTTATAGTTCAGAATCGTACCATGCACATCTATCAACAATTCATGGGAAAAACATTTTAAGAATGCAAAACATTTTATTTAATATTTGTGTAAAAAAGAAGTTTTCATTTGAGTCTAGGTTTGCTTTGAACTTTTTAGTGTCTAAAATGGAAATACAATTTTTACAAAATAGCAGATGTCTCAAATGTTTTTCCTAGCAGTATTACGTTAGTTCTCAACCGGGCCTTAATGTTTATTATGACTTTCTTCAATATTCGGGGTTTTTATTATAAAAAAGTCTTATTAGTTACTGTAGTTAGTGTGTCCACTGCGTTACCAAAAAATAGTTTATTTTTTTATATTCTTAGCCCACATATTTTGATAAAAGATAACATTCAGGTGAGCGTGAGCAATTCTGAATAAAAAATAATAGGTTTTTCGAAGATTATCTTAACGAGTTAGAAATTTTGTGTTAAAATGTACAAGGGACTTTTTATAAGCATCGAAAAGTAGAATGGCCCAGGTACCTATTTGCAAAGATGGAGAACACAACAAAACACGACTACAGGTTAGTTATTTCCGAAGGGCTCTAAACCTACATTTCGCCAATAATATTTATGACCTTATCGCCAATATCATAAAGTCTTTATTTAGTTTGTAATAGGTGGGCACGCCAAAATGTTGCGCCCTAAAAGGACATATGAAAATCTTATTGCTGATGTTCTTCAAAAAGGCCAGGAAGGTACGT
The DNA here is from genome assembly GCA_947386135.1 of Melanchra persicariae. Lineage (NCBI taxonomy): Eukaryota > Metazoa > Arthropoda > Insecta > Lepidoptera > Noctuidae > Melanchra > Melanchra persicariae. Next base: position 6,943,052 of record OX376652.1, on the reverse strand, counting down.
ATATAAATGTGTTGATACAAATAACGATAGTTATACCTAAAGCTCCGCATACTTTGTTGGTAAAGAATTAAGTGGAGGAAAATATGTAAAAAATCATAAGAAAAGCCTTTATCTGTATATTTTACTACTACATAATATAGCTCCAGCTAAAACCGGTAAAGATAATAAAAGTAAAAATGCAGTAATTCCTACCGCTCAAATAAATAAAGGTATTTGATCAAACGATAAGTTATTTAATCGCATATTAATAATTGTAGTAATGGAATTAATATTAATAAAGCAGAGGTATTTCTATTTTCCAAGAATAGAAGAAATACCTCTGCCTTATGTTCGCTAAAACTACTGAGCTATTCGGTACTAGATGGCAGCACCGTCACAGTGTCCAAACTCCACTACGTATCTAGTACACACTAGATGGCGCTGTATTGCGCATGTATTTCATGTAAAGTAATATTAAAATGTCGAAGGACTAGTAAAGCGACGTTAAATAAAGAATTATGTAGTAAAAATAAATATTTTAACGCAGAAGATTATTCAGACCTTTTCTGCATTTAACACATAAATTAAACAAACAGGAAAACAAATAGTCATACAGGTAATCATAATTAGAATAAAATAATTTAAATGGAAAGAAATATCTGAAAACTCGATTTAATTGCCTGCATAAACAATAACAATAAAAAATATAAACTTGACACAAGCATGAATAAAAAAAAATTTTTTTTTCACTAAAATGTAACAACTAGGCCAAATTAGTAACACAGGAAAAAATCTCACCTTTTTCAATCCGAAAGTTGGAAACAAATTCACAACGTTCACAAAGTCGATTGTGTCGAAGCCATATAAATTGAATACGTGATGTTTGTTTTTGTTTTAGGCCGACGTAACACCCTCCCACATAACTGAACGCGCCAAGCGACTGGCGGCAACTGACGTATGGCTGTCATTGGCTGAGCGACTAACGCGTAATTAAGTATAAACTTAAGAAAATATCAACGATAACTTCTTAATTTAAGTTTGGAATACATTTAAAAACATTGTTATGTATTCTTGATTGCTAAAATGATGGTGTAACTCCTTTTAACTGTTTCTAAACTGATTTTATTTTTAGCCGTCTAGCGGCATTTTCCGGAATGAAAATGGTTACACTATTCAATAACAGATGGCGTTAGCAGTCCCTACGTTTGTGAATTATATTCGCAGTATTTATGATTTTCCTTGAAAATACATAATTGGATGTATTATTACTAGCATTTGCTCGTGGCTGCGCCCACATTAAGGTAAATTATCGACTATCCCAAGGGAATCGTTTGTAAAGAGAAAATGAAATGGAAAAGGATGTCCTTGAAATGGTTTTAATGCATGTAGGTCATACTGTTGTATAATGGGTGGCCGTGAAATGCTAAAAATAGGAGGCGTGGAGCTTAATGTGATTTATCACCATTGTTGCTTATAATTTTAATGGGATTGTCTATTAAAAATAGGTATGACGCAGTTCATTTTAGGGTTTTAGGTTGGAATGGAATTAAGTGTTTGTATTACCGAAGATAAAACACAATGAGGCGTAAGTAAGATACTAAGCATTGCATTATTTGCATGTTAAACAGAAACCCTAAAATATAAATAGGCACGACTACTGCTCAAACCTTTGTTTTTCTATTTACATACTCGGGTATTACCCAAAAATAGACTGGTGAAAATATCAGTTTGCACTAAAAATGGTTGCGGGTCTGCTTAGATTGCACTGTCTGACTAGTAAAGTAAGTATGGCGGTCATATAGGCAATCTTTATGAAGGTCATAATTGGCAGTGGTTGGTGGTGTGCTTTGATCAAGTATAAGATCAGGAACAAAAATATGTGCAAGTGTCCACGTTTGCACACATTATTTCAATTTATATTTGACACTGAATCGTAAAAAACAGCACCATTCTAACTTGATTATAAACCATAATAATTCTCAAGCATAAAGTTTAATTACGATAACTATATATTTGTATGTGAGACCTTCTGTCATTAGATATAAAGAGGCATCAAATAAACAGTCGTTTTTAAATAACTACAATCATATTTTTAGTCTAAAATAATACTTAACACTTAACAAATAAAGTTCAAAACATACGATGACAAATCTGGCTAACGCTATTTTAAAATTCGATACAATTGGAATACACTAATTTGAAATAAAGTCTTATTTTTCTGGCCATTTTTGAAGTGCTAATCGAATATATAGTGTATTCTTGATCAAAGGCTCTATGTGAAAGACCAGTACCGGTACCTATTCATCTGCATCTGTTAAGACTGGAAACTGACCCCAAAGAAGTCGGAAATAGGCTAAGGAGATTGATTCTATTTTATCAACTTTCAAAATATCTATTTCAAATTAAGAACGAAGTCTTTTTTGGTGACGGTTGTCTCCAAAATAGAATTTCTTTTTTTTGTGCTTCTTGCGTAATTGCGCAAATTATTACAACAGCTTTCACCCACACACTAAAACAATAACAGTCCCTCACACATATGTACAGAACGGAACTAATTCGTAAATAAGGGTGGGTGATATTAATCCATTTGTGTAATTACTAGCCGAGCCCTCATGTTGTGTCAAATCAGTGGGCAAGGCTCGCGTGTGTCGACTTTTGGTGCCAACTTTATACTTATTAGTTTATGGAATTAGCTTGCCCTTAATTGAGTGCTAATTTTATGTTTATGAATTTGTGTTGGGTGAATGTGAAGTAAATAAGGCTATTAGACGATCCCATTGTCTATTGTAACGACACACCATAGTCACAATTGCGTATTAGGTATATTATAGCGTAGAACGAGAAATTAGACAAAATAAAATGCGCTACGCGAAAATACGATTGTGTTTCTCAATAAAATAAATGGTTATAATTAATAATTGAAGGAGAAACTTTCAAGTTCTTATGTTTCGAAATGAATCCAATTTTAATGTAACTTGGTATGCACACTCTAGATTTCCAGGTCTTAATAGTTAGTAGAGAACAATTTCAAAAAAGAATTTAGGGGGATAGCGATTTTTCACTTTCATTAAAAAACTTAAAATCGTTCTCTCTCTCTCCCTCTAAACTCTTTTTCGAAAATGTGTTTTTGTGAAATGTTCAGAAACTACGATACTACTACTATCATCATGAAGGGTTGGTTAAAACGATGTACATGATATGATAACTAAATATTAAAACGTTTGAAACGGTTTAGAAGATAAATTTCGCTGGCCTTCGTACCATTGTCATGGATTACAAATATACATTTCGAACAAGAAATATTCACATAATCATATTATTATCTATTCATATATACTGGATAACTTTTTTTCCAGTGCGCAAACTTTGAGAACCACTTTTGCCCATGTAAATGAACAACTTTCCCCAAGGAAGCCATAGTCAATTCCTAAAAAAAAATTTGAACTTCCCATACAAAATTGTCATCAACTGACCACAATAAATTTGTATGGGAGATTCAATTTTTTTTTAGGAATTGACTATGGCTTTCTTGGGGAAAGTTGTTCATTTACATGGGCAGAAGTGGTTCTTAAAGTTTGCGCACTGGAAAAAAAATTACCCAGTATATGAAAAACGCTTTAATTGGCTGAATTTGTAACAAACCGTAAACCTACATGACATTGTAATCGATCAATTGTTGTTTGTTTTAAATACTGTATCAAAATTAACGTGATTTGGTGGATTGGATCGGTCTTAGCTTTCATTCACCTTGTGCGTTTTGATAAAATATAAAAAAAAACAACAGGCCAAGTGCAAGTCGGACTTGCCGGCAAAAAATTAAGAGAAGAAAAATAATTATCATTGAAGGACCATGAAGAAGACAAAAAAGGAGGGTGGCTCTTGCTGATAAACCTTCATCGAAGCTCGAAAAACAAATTGTTTATAGTTTTAGATTACAGGAAAACTTAACAAGTAAAATGTTGCGGATTTTTTTCGAAAGAGTCACCGCAACGCGAAGGGCATTAGGAGAAACGCGAATGGGTTTTAGTGTTTAAGAGTCTGAAACTCCCGTGCGCTCCACCTAGAGTGGTAGAAGTCATTTGATGATTTCCAAATAAATATATAAATAATGCTTTCAAAATTACATCAAAACATAAGATTCATGAGAATAAATTGGTCAGTATTTGACAAATACCAATGTCGAATTTTAAACTTATAATGCAATACTACTACGCTTCCTGCCTACTTTAAATAAGTATAACTTAGGTATATAAAGAAGGCCCAGTGGGGACTTAGAAAATACTGATATATTAAAAGCCAAGCTTAGATAATTAACACTAGATTATTCAAAAAACGAATGAACCTTCAAAGAAAAACTTTTCGACCCATAAAAACGACAAAAAACAACTGAAAAATTATTCTGAGTAACGACATCAAAAAAATACACTAGCGATTCCCAAACCTCAAACATGATAAAAATTTGTTCCTTGAAAAAAACTCTGAAAAGGAAATTGTTGAAACTAGATTACAATTTCAGTCCGAAATTAGTTTCGCCGTGTATCTAAGTAAATTAGTTTTTTGCCGTCTTCCGTTTCCGCTGGAGGTATTATGAAAATAAATCTTTTGTTTTTTTATTTTATTGTGTTGCCCTAGTTTTAGAAGTTTGGAGACTTATTTTTTTTTATACAGGCTAAATTTATATTTCACATTTCTTTTTAGATATTCTATTCCTCTTATATTATTTGGTGATAAACAAAGTTGTAAATTGTTGCATTCTTAGTGGGGGCGGTAATTTTCCTGTTTAACCCTTAGTTAAAAATAACATCTACGGTAAGGTCACTAGACCACGTTTACATCCTTATTAGATCCTATCAGCACCTTTATCCTGCAAGACAAAATTAGTAAATTAATTTTAAAAGATCCCACTGAATTTGACCTTAAGATAAAAGCCTTTCTGGGAGGGTTGCGGAATTTGTTCGAAAGAGTTACCGCGGCCCTGGAACGCAAAGAGCATTTCACACTCCCTTCTGACAATCCCTTCTGTTCCACTCAGAGCATAAGGAGTCATTTGATGATTTTCCATCCCTAAATAAAAAATATAAAAGCCTTCAGTGTGCTCTTTGCAAGGAACGAAACAGCTTCACAGAACGCAAAGATATTATTGAAACATCCTACTCATACGTTGTACTAAACGTTTTGGGAATACTTCGATTGTGCCTACTCTGTGTCTTTGTGTCTGTGTTTCCTTCTATTCTATTCTATTGGGGTATGGTTTCCGCACTTAGACCTCATATAGGACCACTGTACGTGAGCCATGGCGGCCGTTATTTCAACCAAACAACCTCCCGCTGACAGGTGTGACGCGTTAATATGACAGAAATGCGGCAACGACTTTTGCATCTAAAATTGTTCTGAATTCAAATTCTATAAAAACATTGCCACATCGCGTCGAGCCTTGAAACTTTATTCTGCCATAGAGAAACATAGCAGCATTTCTTTTTTAACCACTTAACACACTAAACCGGTGGCTTCGTAGAACACTTACCCCTTAACTTCACCATGGTTAAAAATAACGACCGCATTACCATTCTTATTGTGGCCTAAGACCTTAAATAAAGCGTAGCGTGACTACAAAAGAGCTCTTTTAACAGTTAATTGCTTAAAATAAGTGGTTTTTTTAATTGAAGCCATGAAGGCTTCAATTAAAAAAGCCACTTATTTGTGCTTTTTAACTATTTTTCAAAGAATTCAAATAGTTAAAATATGAAATATTGTTGCAAATTGGTAGTGTTTTTTTTTTTTTTTTTTTTTTCTAGGATGGGAAATCATCAAATGACCCCTCCCGCTCTGGGTGGAGCGGCAGGGAGTGTCAGACTTTTACTGACTAAAACCCACCCTTTAGTCCTCCTAGTGCCTTTCTTCCCAGGGCCGCGGTAACTCTTTCGAACAAATCCGCAACCCTGGTAGGAATTGGTAGTGTGAGGGTTACAATCATGTGTGATTTCGACGGTGTTCATCACTTATAGCTTTGTTGCCGTGTAATGCTTTTAAAAGCTCATAAACTAATGACGACACGGTCGGCGCAGTGGTTGAGCGATTGACTGCTGCGCTGCGCGTCGCGGGTTCGATTCCCGCACGGAACAAATATTTGTATGGCCTACAGATAGTTGTTCCGGGTCTGGCTGTTTGTGTACGTGAATTTATATGTTTGAAAACGCACCCACGACACAGGAGAAATTCCTAGTGTGGGGCAACGTTTTCATTAAGAGAAAAAAAAAATGAGAGCACAAAAATATGTCAATAGACATTCATTTGCCATACATTGGCCTTTTGGCATATTTTTGTGGTTAAGTGTTAAGAGAATTGTTTCTTACTTAAAACATATTTAAATTAGAGTCGCAATCAGAATGCCAATTCTACTGATTTTCACACAACGTTCACATTCGCGTGTCAGTCGCAATCTGTCAAAAATGTATGTAAATTGAGACTTTTTTGCCAGATTGCGAATGAGATGAGAATGCGAACGTTTCTTTAAAAAATTGTATAATTGGCCCTATTATCTCGACGTTAATCAATATTCAAAACTTTTCAAAATGAAGGCAAACTAGAGGTGATTTTTACAAATTACAACTGAGATTAAAATGCGAACGTAACTTCAAAATACAGGAATTGTCCCTGTATTAAAATTCCACGTTATACTATTATTCGGTATTATTAAGTCAATCTATATATCTTCAAGTCAAACTATCATTTTTGGGTAAGACTTTAATGTGTGTAAAACCCTGGCTGTTGGGAGTGTCATGCTCACTCAAGTCTCTCTGATGGTGCAGTTTGTGTTTCATTCATCATTTGGCTCCGTCAGATGGGACTGGTCATGTTCCTTTTTTGCTTTTGTCGTGCACGTCTTTTTACATCGTTCTCACATATCTATGAATAATTTCAACAAGAACAATGTAACCACAACTTTGTAATAATTAATTGATTCAAAAGAGTGTCCGTGGAGTTTCTTGTACGTTCTTCTCCATAGAGATCTACGCTTTGTAACGTGCAAATAGCGTCACCGTTTTGACTGACCGACGTTGGCAATTCAAAAGTGCCTGTAAATGGTTTAATTGAAATAAATGCTTTGACTTTGACTTTGACTTTGACCCTTTGGCCTTTTTAGGGTTCCAACCCACTATATGGAAAAGCAAAACCCTTATAGGATCACTCAGTTGTCTGCCTGTCTGGCCGTCCATTAGGTCACAGCCGATTTCCTCCGAATCTACTCAACCGATTCAGTTGAATTATGATACACATATAACGACCCAAACACGGACGCGTTACGAAAATAAATAAATTGGGAAATATGGGGTCACTTTTTGGATGGAAAAATAGAAAAAAAATAAGTTTTCCAAAAAAATCTTTGTTCTACAAACGGGACGGTGCAGAAGCAAAACTCATGTCAACTCTCATTTGTCGTATTATAGCGTCGTAAAGTAGCTGTCAATTTTCATAAATATTATCGTGTGGCATGTCAAATCAAAGGGCTCATTGGGGTCTCAAAGATACATATTTTTTAATTTTAAAATATTCCGTTCCGTTGTTATTAAATAACATAATTACGTCGGAAATACGTTAGTCGATTGAACAATCGAGACACCAACACCATCTAGTGGCGTTCGACGAAGTCCAGAACATCGTGCTCGATCGAAGCTGAGTTTGTAGCGGCAGTCTACTGGTGGCGATCGAGCAGTGAACAAGTCTAGGAACCGCCGCGCGATTCGTAAGCTGGTGCTGTGTACCTATTGTGGAAGAATATTGTTGTAGTGAGTTCGAGAGTGAATTATAATTTGATTTAAAAGCAAACGGTTTTTCTATTGCGCAATAACTAACACCTCCCATAGTATGCCCACTGTAGTTCCAATATCATGGCTGATGTTACCTAGGGAGATGTACCATCTCCGTTACATATTATTATTATAGATGAATTAAATGAATTTCCAAAACTAGCGAGAATAAAATTTTGAAGAAAATATAAATAGGGTTTTCCCTATAAATTACAGGAAAACCTATAAGAAGACAATGATTAGAAAGTAACATGTTAAAACATATTATTCGTGAAGAACCCTTTGCACGCGAGTCCGACTCGTACTTGGCTGGTTTTGTAACTATAATAATTCTCTTTTACCAAACAAACATGAACTATTTTGATAGTCCTAAAAACACGACCTTGAAAAAACTTCCATGTATTACCGCGAATTGATTTAAACTTAAATTTTATGTTTTTTACGGTTTATTTTCATTTGTTTTTATTTTCATAAAAAAATCCCCTGGACGTTAGAGGTTAATACTCTTTTTTTTAATAAATTTAGGTAAACCAGACCCTACACAAACCTCTGCTCCTATATTTGGTTACAAGTAGACCGTACCAGTTTGTTGGTTACCTAGCTGACACCACTTTTTACGCGACCCGCATCAAAGTTCTCTGTGAAATTCGATGCGGCTGGCCGCAACGAAACACCACGGGGACATTTAAAAATATCTGGAGTTTAGAGTTTAGAGACTAGACTAATACTAAACGGATTATTCTAAATTGTTGGGTTGATGCTCGTGGCTAAAAAAATTAACCACCGCACCAAAAGATCTTCAAGGTTAAGCAAACGCTTACCGAGGTCAGTCCGTGGCTGGGTGAGCATCTTAATATAACGAGACTTCTACAAGCCTCGGACAGCACGCTAAGCTATTGGTTCGGTTGTCATTTGATTATCTTTGAGAGTCGTAACCGGCAGTCAGAAACCAAGTAATCTGACACGTCTTGCCAAAGGGTATCGAATGACTCATCGTCATCATCATATCAGCCGAAAGACGTCCACTGCTGGACATAGGCCTCACTCAAGTATCGCCGCAACAACCGGTCCTGTGCGTCTCGCATCCATCGGTTACCAGCGGCCCTCACTAGGTCATCGGTCCACCTTGAAGGCGGCCTTCCAAAGCTGCGTCTCGCAGTGCGCGGTCGCCACTCCAGAACTTTTCGGCCCCATCGACCATCTGCTCTGCGAGCAATGTGCCCTGCCCACTGCCATTCTGTTTGACGATCCTTCGGACTATGTCAGCCTCTACAATCCAGTAACTGGGGGTTAGTTATGGGATTTGATTGTAGAGGTCTGATAAGCAGTCGCTCCCAGTAAAATACTAGTACTAAACTGCAACCGGTAAGTCTGGAAGCCAATCCTTACTTAGTTGAGTAAAACCTAAGCAGACTGATTGATGAATGGATCGCTATTCGGGTGCCTTGTTTTTCCAATGGGAATAGTGTGATGTGCTCAATTACAATTGTACATTTGTAAGCGTTTGAATTAAATTGCTTTGTTTTGTTCATTTCCGTTGTTAGTGGCTGGGATTTCCACTTTAGATTTTGGTGAAAAATACCTACGAATGAATAAAGTAAATAGGAAGTAATACCAGTTTAAGTAGATCTGATTTAAATAATAAAACATTAAAGCAGATCCCCTGCGCATTCACGGTCAATCAAAAAGGCCTAGTATTTTACAAATTAAATTTGTCTTGACTGAACGTAAAACGTTTGAGCAATCTACAGATGAGGTTGGTTTAAATTCAATCTCGATGAAAGATTCTATTAAGTTTTTATAACACAGTAGTTCTATTGTAAGTTGTATAAAATAATTTACCATGATTTTACATATCGAAACCAAAGTATCGTTCACGGTCAACGGTGTTCTGTTTTTTTATGATATGGACACTGGAAGATCTAGCTCGATAGGGCTCTATCAACGAGCTGCTAAACCGGACTATAAATGATCTGCCCGAAAGATGGCTTTCATATGAAAAAAAATGGAACATGATTGACCATGTCCCGGATTCAACTGTAAATTTTATCAAAATCGACCCAGCCGTTTAGGAGGTGACAACGTCATACAAACGTTATACATAAAAAAATGACGCCGATTCTTAACAATCTACTTTTAGGTTTTGCATTTATTAAATAAATATTAATTACTACTTAATTTAAACATGTGAGAGACACATCCTATTTTTAAACGTCAATTTATAAAAAAAAGCAAACACTGACTCATGTATGAAACGCATTGACAATATTATTTCACCCACACAATGGGCACGCGAGGAATCGATATGGTCGTCTATTGTTCACTACGATTATAGAACGCCGCGATCGTAGAAATGTGGGGGATATGTTACTGCTGGTATGGACAGGCAATTTATTTTTGGATTGGAAAAAACATTTTTTAGAAAATGTTAAGTGATAGAGAATGCCTTGTTGCATTTAGTCCGCCTTTGTACCACTCAGAATAAATAAATAAATAACAGATTAAATTACTGACATTAAGACTTACTACGCATTGAGATTTGTTAAAATTAAACTTATTATATCATCTTTGGCAAACCAACATTTTTGATCGATGTTACCTTTTGGAGTTTTTTTTACAATGAAAATATAAGTAACATTATAATTTCATTGTAAAAAAAAAACCAAAAATCTATCGAAAGCACAGTGTTTTCTTTGGTAAGACATGTTTATTAATATTTTTATGAGATCAAACGTATCACTAACAAGAAAATTCATGAATTTAATTCATGAATTTTCTGAAATAAAATGTTGACGTGAAGGCAAAACTCGTTTTTTTTTTTAAACTTTCTTCCAAATTCAAATCGCAATATGACCTCAGCGACGGTCAAAAACATATTTTTTTATTCTCCTTTATCAAATTTCTTCTGTATTGTTGGTGCATTTACAAACATTTTCGGAATCGAACCCGCAACACGCATCGTACCAGTCGATCACTCAACCACTGCGCCAACCGTGTGATGATAATATAGAAATAGAATTTAGATATGTTGTTTGTGAGAGTTTCCGACTCCGATGCGAATGCTCCTATAAAATACGAGGTATGCTTGGTGGTATTCAACCCTGATCTCTTCAAAGTTAGAATGAACAGGCTTCTTCTGGGTAAGCTCACTCTATTGACGACTTTTTCTTTGTCGGCTCTGACGTAGACCAGAGCCAAGAGCAATCCCACTACAAATAAAAATTAAAAAAAAAACACTCAACCAAAAACATAAACATCATTGTGCGCAAGAATATTGACACCATAAACATCATGCTTCAGCATCTCCATTATACTAAGATCTTAGACTTTTAATAACATACCATCAATCACTTTATTTGATCGACGTGTATTGTCCATTAACAGTCTTGAAGGTCACTGTATCTATATTTAAGACTAACAAATAACAACGGAGATAGGTCATGGGAAATTTTTTATCGTGTCATTGTGTTAGGTGACTTTTAAATAATAAAACATATATTTATTTATTATAATATAAAAGCACTTACTGATTAATCACGAGATCTAGAAAACTACTAGACCTATGAAGATGAAATTTGGCTCGGTGGTAGGTTATGAATAGGGGACGTCAGCTAAGTAGGAGGATTTTAAGAAACTCCTCCCGGACACTAAAGTGCTAGTAAAACTATACATCAAATGCGGCGCATTAGTGTCGTACACTAAACTCGAAGATGGCTCGACCAATTCGACTTTTTGCATACTGCACACTGTTGTGGTAAAGGGTTCCAACAAATCATATTTTTTCATAAAAACAAATGACTTCTCATAGTTTTTCCTACAATCTAAAAAAACAACTTTTTATGAACAGTTGAATGATCCCTTTTATTTGATAAAATAAATGTTTTTTTAGACGGTAGTGCTTCCAGTAAAATTATCTTTTTCAGAATTCAGTCATTTCAATTAGCCATACCGTGACCATTATTAGTAAAATTGCATACCTAATAGTATATGGGTAAATGTTGGAACAGCCAAATAGAAACATTTCCAACAAATAAAAACATTAAACTAGGCAGTATTTAATCCAGATACCAATCAAACTACGGCCAATAAAAACTAAAGTTAACACCAAAAACACCGTGTTCTCGATTTATGTAATGGGACAAGATAAATACTTGAACATTTACTATAGAACCTCGCCCTTATCACTGGGCACGCGACTCACAGAGTAAAATGTGAGCAACGGATTTTCCTGTTAGTAAATTTTTATAGCGGCGACTAGGTTGGTACAGTCGGCAAAGTTTATTGATAGTAAAAAAAATACTTGTATTTTTCAGACAAAGTTCATTTATTGGTTTTGGGCACTAAAACTATTAAAAAAATAACAATTACTTTTTTTTTTTTACTGTTCATCACGCGTTTGACCACTATCTCACCTGATGGTAAGCGATGATGTGGTCGAAGATGAAGCACGCTTGCCTAGAAATAACCTATTTACTCGTCGACTTAAAGACTCCCAGGTTGTGGCTATCAGGAAACAAACTCTGGCAGGTAATTCCGATCCTTAGCTGTACGCATAATGAATGTGTTCCTCAAACGTTTCGTGCGTGTGGGTGGGATGTCTACCAAGTACTCTTGGCTCATCGCCGTACGTCTCGTCGTCAATTACTATTTGTTATGCGCCACATTGGCATGTATGCATATCACGCTGTAGTTTTCAGGATGTTTGTTGGGGTAGGTGGGTACAATATTTCACTATTCTGTGGCAACACTTACAACAGTAACGTGTATTTTTGTAATGGCAATTACAATTAAATATGAAGTTATTAGAAAAAGTTGGATAAAATATTTGGTTATTATGTGGCATCACTTACAAAATAGATGCATAATTTATTTGAGACATAAGTTACGTAAATTAACTTCAATATTTTAATAAAATAGATTGCTAGTAACAGATGAAACGTATTCCTATCCAATTTCTTCGTATTACTGACGCTAATATTGTTGACTGTACCGTACCCGTTCATTTCGGGTATTTATTTATCGTGGTACTTTTTATTACACATTCCAATTAAAACTAAAACAGTTTTCGTTATCAAAAAGAGTGGCTCACTTGTTTTTTTTTTCTATCGTCGGGTTTATGACCACTGAATGATTAGGAATTCTTATTAAAAACTATTAATAGATCCGTTTGTTATTTCTAGAGTTCCGTTTCATTCCAAACGTCCAAATTAAAAACAGAATACTTATATGATCACACGTGTCTATCTGTACGCCACGGTCGCAGCTAATTTGCTCCGAATCTTCAGATCTAGTTGAAATATTGAAAAAGTAAGTCATAAATTACAGGAAAACCTATAAGAAGTCTGTGGTGTTAATGAAACATGTCAAAAATATGATTCGTTCATGACCCTTTGCGTGTGAATCCAATTCGCACTTTGACGATTTTTTCTATTCACAGGTTAATGGCCACTGAATGATTAGAGATCCGAAGTCCTATTGAAAACTATTAATACATCCATTTGTTATTATTTAACATTTCCTCTAAACAACGTATAATAGAATAAACGCGATACCATTTAAGGGGTCATTGTACTTATGAACAACTTTTATTATAGGACCAACTCCGACATCACGAAAAACGAATAGCTGTTCAGTACATTTCTTCGATTTATGCGCACATAATGTATAGGAAAGTCGATTTTTTTTCGCGATTTCAGTGTTGGTCCCACAGGCTCCTTCTGGGTAAGCTCACTCCATCGTAGACTTTGTCTCTGTCATATCTGACATTGACTAGAGTCAAGAGCAAACCCATCTCTAATAAAAAAAAAAAATAGTAAAAGTTGTTCATAATGAGTACAATGACCCCTTAAGAGGAATACCTCATAAGGGGTCATTGTACTCATTAAATATAAATAGTACTGTAGTAACTGTAACACATTGTATAAAAAAAAGTAATTAGATTCCTGTAATCAGGTCGTGTCACATAAAAACGGGTGTGACTTTGATAAATGGTAGTACAACGTTGACCACAGCAACCGAGTCCTTTTCAATTTATTTGGACTTAGTGGCTTTTTGTGTCAGACAGCGATTTTATTTTATTCGGCTCACATCTTAGGAAGACTTCATTTTCTTCTCAGGACTGAAAAAGAGGTCTAGGTTGCTTATGATTATAAAGTTCTAGTCGTAAAAAGAAGACCTAGTAATCAAAAAAGGAAACAAAGGACATTGTTAAAAAAATACATTTGAATTATTACAATAGAACGGACACTTCATAATTTCGAAAACATTTTAAAAAGTAATTCACTTCGGTCTTATTCCACGATGCCATTTTTTTTGTTTCAATTTGTCATTTCTAATAGGCAAAGGGTATTGTAGCTCATACAGCCAAGTCTTGTGCGCAACGGTGCACACTTTAGAGCCACCATTAAGTTTGAATCGAGCTCTAAAGTGTGTCCCGTATTAAAAAACTCAGCACTGTCAGCGCTTGATCTATAAAGATGGTTTTTAGTTACAAACAAAATAAAGCGATTGAAAGCGCTATGTAAAACGAGCAACATTGACATTGATAGTCGATGAATTGACAGATGAGTGATGACACTTTGGTCCTCCGAAAGCGTTTGGGATTTTTTACAATTCTCAGAAGTGTCCGTGATTTTAATTTAGTTTCAATATACGCATTAGTTAGAACACAGAAAGTAAATTCACGTCTCTGTTGGTTCTTAGGCGAACGATGTATGGACGCCGAACAATGTTCTTTAACTACCCTATTCTGTCTAGTCTTTTCAAAACTATTTTGGGGTCGGCTTCCTGTTGGTTAACTAGGTAGCACGGTACTTCTTGGCAAGACTGGTGTCTATAAAATATGACAGAAAAATATCTACAACGTGTAATCTCAGAATCAATGCAATATCTTTTAAGGGGTCATTGTACTCATCATTATGAACAACTTTTACAATGGATCAAACACGAAATCGCGAAAAAAATATATTAATGCCCCATACTACATGTGCACATAACTCGACAAAATGTACAGAACAGCACATTTTTTTGGGGTAATTTAAGGTTCCTTACATTGTTCGCTATTTATTCTAAAATAGGTAACAGGTAGGCTCTCTATGGGACTCAAGGCGTCCGTAAAACAATCCCTCAGGTGAACAGCAGCCTGTTCCTGTAGGTCACGTGCTTCCGAACACGGCTGTCGGCTATTGGTTGAGGAACGGTTTCCCTTGGAACGTGTCAAAGGCTTTACCCTGCTGTCTGCTCCTAAAAACCTTGGAGGCCTCATGTCTTAAGGTCGTCTGCTTTAGTTTTCAAGATTGTACTTACCAGAGGAATGTATCTTGCTTCGAAATGTGGGTGAGTTCGTTGGGAAAATTCTTCGAGACTCGTTCAGCTTCATTACCTCAGCACTTTTAAGCGGGTAGCCACTGTTAATTATGGCATTCAGAAGTGCAACTTTCAACAAGAATTTCTCAATAAAAAAACATGTGCATCCTATCATTTTAGAATTGCACTGTAGTCATTTACTTTGTAATTAATATTTAAGTCCATAAAACTTATTTCACTTAGTACCTATCGTAACAACTCTAATGTTTTGTGACGTGTGTTCAACATAACATATAAGTAATTTTGGGATTCATTTGATTAAGTAAATTGTTATTTTATTAGTCTATAAAACTCACGAATTAGTTAACCTAAAAATTGTTACTATTTTGTCCATAAGTACTGTAATCTTTTGTAACTTTACTTTTATTGACTAATTGCCCTATGAATAAAAGCCTGTTGTGGCTGAGTGGTGGTGGTTCTAAGATTTTTATGAGTATAGCTGTAAATATTTGCATGTCATCACTTAATGACGGAATGTGTCTATGCACTAAATTTACTATGTAACATCTGTACCTACCACATTTTATGCAAATAAATGATTATTATTATTATAAACTCCTAAAAGCCAGAATTAACAGTTATCAACTTAAAAAGTTAGTTGTTTGAGAAGGTTGGGAAATTCCAACACCTCTTTTGTTAAAACTCTTTACTTCGGTTATCTGCTTTTGCTTCAGAATTATTATTTATTAAGAGCCCGTACTGTTCCACTGCAGGGCAAAAGCCCTACCTTTCTTCCACTGTTCTCTGTACTTTGCCTCATCTGGCCAATATAATTATATTTTTAATCTAAAAATCTCATGACACCTTTATTCATAAATGAGGAAAATAGTATGCTTCATAGATCATGAAGAAAACAACGCACTGATACATAACACACATCCATATTCTAAGAAAAATGAAGCTCCTAAAAGAAAATTACATAGCATAACAGTATTTCATAACAAAATCAGTTTAATATGAAGATGTTTTGACCAAGCCTGCTGGGGCGCGGCAAACAATTTTATTTACACATTGTATCCAGCAAGGGTTCGTGTGTCTTCAAGGTTGCTCCTTGTACCGAAATAACTTTTTGGAACGTGTTTGAATTTGACCGAAAAAATTGTATTTGCACGAAGAATCTGTAATTTTAAGCAGTGCGCAAGGCACGATGCTCGCAGGATAAATTACAGCTATTGTCAAAATGTTCTGTATTAGTGATCGTATACCGGAAGACCTCTCATTAGGTGGACCACCATCAGTACTGGTGTTCGCTGGATGTGAAACCACAGTACTGTTTGAAGTTATTACGATGTTCGGGAAGCCTCATTTTTATCACCAGTAGAGTTTGCTAGTTGACAGCAGGACCAATATTCTCAAATGCTTTCCATGGAACGGAGAGACCGCGATATGATAATAGATGCTCACCTATCCACAAACCGACCTCAGAAAGCACCGCTTAACCGTGGGGCTGCTATTACTTAGCCACGAATCCTCCACTACGCAATTCTTCCTCCACTATCTACGTCATTAATATCATCAAAATACCTCTTGCATTTAATTTGAATAAAATGGCGCTCGAATATGCAACGCCGACACTCATTGAATTAAAGTGAGCAGCTGCCATCCACGTTTATCGACAGCTCAGTCAGCGGGTATGGTAATTTTATTATAAAATGGTTTTAATTGGGGAAAGAGTTAACGTAGTTTGTCGGTGGAAGTAATTAAAGTGTCAAATCTTGATTGTGCGGAATTTAAAGAGGATTTGATACACAAAGAGATTTTTTTCTAACGAGTTTTTGTTTTTTCGCAGTGTAAACTTTATTTCTTTTTGTATTACTCTAATTTTGAATAGGTACAACACCTGTATTACCTAGCTACATAGCCCGAAGGATCGCCAAACTGAAGTGGCAGTAGGCAGCGCACATTGCTCGCAGAACAGATGGTCTATGGGGCCGAAAAGCTCTGGAGTGCCGATCGCGTATCGGAAGACGCAGCGTTGGAAGGCTTCCCACAAAATGAACCAATGACTTGGTGAGGGTCGCTGGTAGCCAATGGATGCGAGATGCACAGGACCGGTGGTTGTGGCGATACTTGTGGAGGCCTATGTCTGGCAGTGGACGTCTTTCGACTGAAATGATGATGATGATGATGATTACCTAGCTGCACTGGCTTCTGGTGGTCAGACAGGCAGTCGTCAGTATACCTTTACGGTTTTATAAGTCGATAATAACTTCAAGTAAAGTTAATAAAACTTGTCACACAATAGGCACAAAGTAACAATGTTACTTCTAATGCATTTCCATAACTACGAGTAAGCTTAGTTACCATGGCTCCACATAAACTAAATAAAAACCCACACTTTTATTATAACCATATAAAGAACATTGTATGAAAAGTATTGAAAAAAAAGCGAAGTGCTGTGTTATGTATCGTAAAAAGGTTATGACCCAAATATGGTACTTTCATAGTCATTTTATTGCAGAAATATGAATTTTCCTGAAAAGTGTAGAAGCTTAAAACATTTCCTTTCAACTTTTAAGGTAGGATCGAGTGTTTTATAGGTGAGTGATTTGAAAATCAAAGATGAATCCGAAATTTTATGCCGATATTTCCATCTGTTTACACTTTTTTTACGATTTTGAATTATTACTAGTTGTTGCTTGCGGTTTTGTTTTTATTTTATTTTATTATTTTTAGGAAAACTTACAGCTAATACATTCGAGTAGTCAGTAGCTATATGTAGAAGAAAGCCAATTACAAGTTTCCACTTATATAAATATAAATGTTGTTTGCATCATAAGAGTAATAATAGGGATGTTTCCTAAGTAAAAAAAAAAATCAATTTAGTCCGTCAGGATAATCGAAAAATATTGGATACGTATTTTTTTGTTTTATCAATCAATTTAAATTGACGAAGATAAAACGCATCAAAGATCAGGAGTGGGGGCTTGTGACGTCACTATCCGGTAAAAAGTGTATCGGTATATGACGTCACACGAGTTTTCAACGCACTGTGTCGTTTTCATTTTTTCTTTACGTGAAAAAAGAAAATATGTGTCCAATATTTTTTGGAAATCTATCTGATGGACTAATTAGATTTTTCCTGAAAACATGGCTATTCTTCGAATAAAAATGAGTCTGTGTTTTGAAACAGGAAATCTGTCTGCCTAGCCTTTTCTCAACTATGTTTGGGTTGGCTTCCAGTCAAACCGAATGCATCTGAGTACCAGTATTTTAAATGGACCTACTGCCTATCAGACTACCACAAATCAGTAAAGGGTCAAAGGATATTCCTTGGCATTACTCGTTCGTTAAAATGACAGCCACGTTACCAACGGATCAACGTGTTTTTTGAGGCACGTCGAGAGTCACCACGGCCCTGGATCGCAAAGAGAACTAAGAAGAGCACGGATGGTTTTTAGTCAGTAAGAGTCTGACTTTCGATGGTCGGAGTCGACATTTGATGATTTTTATCCATAAAAAGCAGTTTTTTTATAATAAACGCCACCCATCTACGGATCAACCGCGGTAAGCGTTGCTTAACCTCAAAGATTGACTAGTGCGAAAATTTTTATTTAGCCAGTTGCTCCTTTGATCAGCCAGAACATGAGAGTGTCTGCTTAATTTCATTTTTATCCATTTAATCATTCACGCTTGACATACGAACAAACATGCACAAGATTAATCATTTACAAGTTAAAGACAATTAATTTGTGTTATGGAATATTTCGTGTCTAAATTCCGTATGACACCATCACAGTCACCTCGAACCGGCAAAACGGCAACATCTACAAAACACATAAATCCGAGAATAAAGCGTTACGAAGTAAACTGGAGTGTGCAATTAAACGTTATATTGTGAGTTAAACCATTTGCTCGTCGCAACACAAAGTGTTTGTAGTTAGTTAAATGTGCAGAAGTCTCATTCCTAATGACGTGTCGTTAGAAACTTCTACTCTTTATTGTTTGCATCAAACTTTTGAGACCGCAAAGTAATTTTGTATGGAGAGAAAAGTGCTTTTTAGGAATTCGTACGGTCTGTAGGAAAAAACGGAACCATTAAGGGTCACTCATGTGTTTGTGTGTCCGTCTGTCACAACCGTTTAGCTCAGAATCTAATGAATTGATTCAATTGGAATTTGGTAAACGTATGAACTTATATGACCCAACCACGAACGCGTAACGTACAATGATAAGTTAATTAAAAATGATTAGGTACCTTAGATTTAGAATCTTTTTAGAAACACACTAAATCGAATGAAAGCTTTTGCTACATTCCTACTACAAAATGCAGCCTTGTGGAGGCATGTGCAAGATAGAATTTTTAAGTAAAAACACAGACAGGATTTTATTAGGATTTTTATTAATAATATTATATTAATGTCGTTTGACCAAAGTCAACGTCACTTTTTTTTTCATAATATTTTCATCGACTGCCAGCCATAGCCTTTATCAGTATAGATAGTACCTTGTTTGCTCCAGTGACTTTGAAACACTAAGGCTCTTGTTATTTCAGCTGGTGGTTACTCTGATTTTTGGGTGTTTTTACTAAGTGGACGTATTGCATTTTTTGTTTGATGGGTCTAGTGTTGAGCTCATTAGACGAGTTATATTTGTTAGCAAGCAAGAGTATGCGTGCTTTTGGAAATTTTTGTTTGCAACAATTTAGAGAAAAGATTTAAATTAGGTAGGTTTTTTATTTGTGGATGCGCCGAAGTGTCTTGAATTGTCACTTACCTATACAGTGTTGTTGTTTAAAAAAAACATCCGTGACGTAGTCTTTGCTTTATAACTTTCGATCATGAGGCTATGCTGCAGCATCTAGATTGAAAAAAACAATGAGATTATTCTTAGGGTCATTAAACAATATTTATTGACATGTAATTTCCCAGTGATTTACATTATAATACTAATTTAACTATATACACTTAAAATAAAATACAAAAAGAAAACTCCTAACTAAAATATGGCGTCAAAAAATTCATCCGCATCGCTGCCGACTGGAAGTGAGCCCAAAAGACTGTCGGCATTACCACGTTGTATGCAATGCTTATCCTCTGTCCGAAGTAAAAGCCAGCCAGATTATTCTTGTAATTAAGTTAAGTGCTCTCTCCTGAAACTATTTAAAAATCTATCCTAGTTGACACATCTCGTGACCCAACCCTCGTGGCTTTTACCTTGTACAGAGGACAAGCCCCAGAGGATTGCCATACAATGTGCCAATGCCTCCAGCCTTTTGGGCACATTTCTTAAGTTCGTTTTTTAATCCCAAGACTAATTTGACAGGTGCAAATGTCAAGCTCCAAATTGAAAAACAAAAAACAATCACACAGATGTCAAATTAGTCTCTGGGATTGAAAAACGAACTTTAGTCGAAAACGATGAATTTTTTGACGCCATATTTTAAGGTTTACTTAATAAGGCGTTTTTTTTACTTTAAGTGTAAAAAAAATAATGTACTTTTGGGAAACATAGTAAAACTGTGTGTTAAAATTCTACCTCGAT
The DNA here is from genome assembly GCA_947386135.1 of Melanchra persicariae. Taxonomy (NCBI): domain Eukaryota; kingdom Metazoa; phylum Arthropoda; class Insecta; order Lepidoptera; family Noctuidae; genus Melanchra; species Melanchra persicariae. Next base: position 6,922,416 of record OX376652.1, on the reverse strand, counting down.
TTCAATCAGCCATTTAAGAAGCCAAAATTTTACTTCATCTATTTTTTCTTCAAAGAAGGTTAGTATAACGGAGTAGTCGTAAGAGAGCGGGTACGCCAGTAATTATCGTCTAGCCGTGAATAATTAAAACGTTCTACAGCTTTGAATTTCATTTAATTATTTCCAGCATTGTTTTATCGGGTTTCAGTAGTTTGTTGTGTGTAACTAGTAACTTTTATAGACTGCATTTTTTTGTTTTTGTTCACATTTTCTAGCATCAGCTAGAAAATAAAACAAATAAATAAATAACAACTATAACAATAAATAAGTATCAACTTATTAATCTTAAAATTTTAATTGAATTGTGATTAAAAATATGGGACATCGTAGAAGACGATTTTTGGTTATCGTTGAAACTTGGTATATAATGGATAGTGACCCATCATCAGACCGAATACGACCGATAATGACTTATGCGTGTGCTGTATTCGCACACACAAAGCCAAAGCAAATCCACAGGATGCAAGTAATCCAAAACAGATTTCTCCGAAAAGCCACGGGCGCCCCGTGGTATGTACGGAATGAACGACTTCATGTCGACCTTAAAATCCCGACCTTAAAACAGTTTATGAAGCGCCTTACAAAGCGTTTCTTCGAATCCGCTGAAAAGCACCAAAACCCTTTGATTTCAAAGGCAACCCAGTACACTCCCTCTCGCATTAGTAAGATTCGCCGTCCTCGGCATACACTCGTCGAGTCCGACGACGAGATCACAAAGATTCAGGAAAGCTGTAGGGAAACCAGCACCCTTAGAATAAACAGATACAGACCGCGTTCCGTATACCGACCTCGCCGCCGAGGTCCGTCGCGACGACCCACTCAAAACCCTCCCCGACTTTTGCAAATGAGCCAGCCCGCGCCGCTGAGCCTTTAGCTTTAATAACCCCTAATTAATGAAACGACCCAGCCTGATTTTCCCTTGCTGTCCCTAACTGACGCCGCTAAGCCGAGGTCGTATTCCACAGGGAATGCCCTTAGCGAGCGGTCAGTAGTTTTTAGCTTGTAGCTAGTTTTGTTGCCTTGGCTGGGGGCCTTAAATTCATTTGAGGCCACCACAGGTTAGTCCGGTTAAGCAGTTGATATCCCAAGTGTGTTAACTTGCTAGTGGTCATACATAAAAAAAAAAAAAAAATATCATCAGACCGACTTCGGCAAGCGTAGTTTTAAATCGACATTAAACAAAAAACAAAATGAAAACACCGTCCTTGCATGGTAATAGCCCGATTAGCTTCAGTTACTAAATGCAGTCCTAACGTACCATACGTGTCATCGTTTAGAAAAAAAAGACACGAAATTGGCAAACCTTGCCAAGTCCAAAACACACAATCCGCACTTTGAGTCTGTGCTGTTCCAATGTGGAACCATCCGCGTGATAATTAAACATATGACCAGTGCCAAATTGGAACTAGCCAGTGAACACTCGGATGAGAAAAAGTTTAATTTCAAATACAATCACGATTCCATTTAGTGCAGGGTTCGGTTAAGTCGTAGACGAAGCTCATTTGTACAAAACTGGACTTAATTGCAGATACGAATGCACCGGTATTGATTGCAGCATCTAGTTGGAACCGATAATTATATCCAAAAGTGATAATAGTTATTTATGATATTAGTGCGGCAAGTTGATTTTTACAAACGAGTAGACGAATTTAAGCCCGAGATAAAGTCGACGGCTTACCATAGTCACGAGTTTGTAAATATCAATTTCCACACGTGTGTCATACAACGTTTTTCAAGACATTTGCGAGAAAACAGTACAATAGGTAATGGAACAAACTTTTTACTTTTACTTAGATATCAGTCGGAAAGTCGCAATAATCTTTGACGTTTCTTATATAATGCGAATTTGCAAATGGCGCCACATTTTCTGGTAGTATTAAAGTGAGACAAACGTATTGAGCAAAAGCGCTTCCAAGGAGGTTCGATCACTCAGCTTATACAGGGTTATTTGTAAAACACCAGCAACCTTTCAGGGGGTGAAAGTACTCAACATTATAAACAACTTTTGCTATGAGACCAACCCTGAAAAATCTAAAAAATATCTGCTATCTCATACATTTTCATCGGGTGACTATTGCATTTTGTATGAAACAGCTGATTTAATTTTTGATATTTCAGAGTTGGTTCCATTGTAAAAATTGTTTATAATGATGAGTACTTTCACCCCCTGAAAGGTTGCTGGTGTTTTACAAATAACCCTGTATATTCTCGTAATGTGAAAACTTGGTGGAATTCTTATACATTTTTTTATGAAAATTATAAAATACGCACGGCGCTATACAACGGAGTATGCGGTAAAATAGGAACTTAGGTGAGAGTACTTACTTTATGGCACATTCCATTGTGTGGTGCGTAATTTTTAACTTTCAAACAATGTATACAGACTTCGGAAATGCATTTTTTGAGCAATAGTGTTGAAAAAGTATTTGTCAGAAACATTAAAAAAAAAAGGATAGCTTTGTCAGAAACATGAAAAAAAAAAGGATAGCTTTGTCAGACTGAATACTCAACAATTTGGTCCCTCTACCTTGGGAGGAACAAATTGTTCATACGCACATTTGTTTTAATAATCATATTAAAACATTTTACATGATTTAAAAAAAAATATATTATAAGTACCAAACATAGTGTTATAATATAATTATTATGTATCTTAAGAAGTAGGTATTAAAAACATATCGCATATTTTTTTGTTTGCTTAAAAAATGCGTTAGCGTTATTTTCAATGTTAGTCTTTTCTAGTAATATATAATAATCGGACCAGTAGGTACTTGTAGAGGTAACCTTTTACAAACGACAACAATCCTCTAAATTACATTAGTTTAAATTAAGCTCCAGTTTGTCAACTACAACTAAAAACCTTTCTTTTTTGTTTTAGTAGGTAATCTACACTGTCCCACTGTTGGTCAAACGCCTGCCCCATAGTTTTGTAACGTTCATTGTATTTTGCCTCCGGCCAATGCGTCAGCAACGAGTCCAAAACGTCATACTAGCATTTTGTTGACCTGTCTCGGTTACATAAAAAAGTCAAATACTTAGAAAAACCGTAACACAAACTTAAGAGTCTTAAACTAAAAACGAAATCAATTAAGACGTCCAATTAACCACCACCATTCTAATCAATTTCTTAATCAAGGAAAATTAGAGGTCCGTATATAGTACCGTAAAGTGGGTGAAACCGTTCCCGGATTAATTGTGTTAGACTAATACCCGGACTAACTGGTGGCCGGTTAACAGGGGTCGGTTGAAACATTATCTAGAACACGTTTATGTGTTGTGGGCACGCATTCCGTATGTATCGGCTTTTGTTCTATATGGGTGTTTCCGGAAATTATGATTACTAATGTGTGTGATGGATTTTCAATTTCTAGGGAGGAATTTATTTAGACAAGAATAGTACGAATAGCTTAAAGTATTTAATCAACAAAAAATAATTAAAACAGAAGAAAGACGAGTTATAATATATTCTACCAAGCAACAATCCACTGAATTTTGTGGCTTTGGAATAGAGGGAGCTACGACACAATAGGTTTAGTAGTCACGGAGAAATTGGTGTAAATAACACGAATAAATAAAAAACTTTTTGAGCAAAATAAAAAAAGTTTTCTTAATTGAAGCATCAAAATTGCAACTTCATTTCTATTCACATTCTAGTTGTCATTCTGCCAGCATTATTACAAAATCCTTTGCGAATGCACTGTCACAAATGCAGAAAGACACTTTAACTCTAATATCATAGGCTAGTGAGATTCAAAACTGTAGCCTCGTGATAGGTTAAAACAGAACCCGCAGGTTTACTGCGCTATATAAACTAGTTAGTATTGCCACAGACGATGTCTAAATGGAGTGCTTATTAAGAGCGGATTTCACCAATGAAACTGAACGCGATCAGTACATCTAAACTGCGTTCAAGAGCTGTCAGTGTAAATATTCCATAGAAAAATAATGACACTGACAGCTCGTAAACTTGGTTTATACGCTGATCGCGTTCAATTTCATTGGTCAAATTGGCTCTAAGTAATAGTCGAGTAACTGGGGACTATGAACAAATAAAAAGGTCTTCTGTGGTAGATAGAATGAGTAGGTATCAATAACCACATCGTTCAGTGGGTGTTAGTGATTTCAAGACAGTCCCAGATTTGAGGATTTTGCAATGTCAATCAGCAGTGTAGTACCAAACTTATGCTGTTGAACGCCTTTTAACACCAGAAAATATTATATTTATTTTACTTTTCACATTTTGCTTAGCAGTATTCCAACTTGTAAAAAGTCTATAAGCATAGGAATTGAAATCACAACGATATTCTGATGCCAATAACTACTGCAACAATCATCGTTCAAAATAATCACATTCATTAAAGGTACGAGTAGGTACATCGGTCGTTGTTTACCGAAAAGGATTTCAAACTGATGACTCCATTTTGCTAACAACTCTGTGGAGTACATGTGAACTGGCTTGCAATAACTAAGTTATTGCTGACACAAAACGAATTAATCACCGTACACCGGCCATAGACACAACCAAAGGGGTTTTATATTTAATAATGTGGCGATGGCGAGGTAATAGCTCCAGTCTATACGTTGTTTTCTAGTTTTTAATGACAACCAGCTGCCGCCTGCGGCTCCGCTCGCGTGAATATCGAAAATTATACCAAGGGAACATATTCCAGAGAAAAAAAAAATCCTATGTGTTATTCCAGACTATAATCTACCTCCGTGCCTTTCATCAATATCGGTTCAGCCTTTCTGAAGTGATTGAGTAACAAACATACATCCATCCAAACTTTCGCATTTAGTGTATCGATATCGAAGTATAGATGTGATTATCTTCGGTAGAAATGCACGTCCTAGCATTGATCAACATATTGGTCTGTAAGATTTGTACACGAGTTTAGTATTATTAAATAAGAAAAACATAATGGTAGCCATAGTTATGCTTTTCCACTCGTCCCTTATGAGTCATGCAAAACAAATGCATATCTTGGCTTTGAAACTGTGAAGCTTAACACTATAATTTCAAGTAGAAGTTTTTCCAAAGTAGCAAGGCAGTGTGAAGTCAACCACACTTAACCGTTTTATAGAAGTACTAAAATAAATTAGAATATTATTAGATACCTCTCTTTATAATTATATTATGTCATGTACATTCTTGTTTTCTAGAGCCCACCGTTAAAAAAGTTTTGATTACAATCCCTGCCACATAAAACGGTCGCTTAAGCGTATAAGTACGCTTAGCGAGTAAGTAATTTCATTGAAACTTCAAACTACCCGCCAAACGACCATTAAAGATATCGTTACCTTAATAATATTTCTTTGTGATGATATGACTTTCAGAAGTAAGAAGTGAAAAATTAGATTGTTTTAACTTTAATAAAAAGAGACGGTATAAATCATAGCATGTGCCGTTATTAAAAAGTTCGGTTACAATGAGAAATGAGACTCTAAGTGGGTACCTATAAATTTTATTTTACTAGAAATATGTATTTTTTATATTTTAAACTCATAGCCAAAATATGGCGTCAAAAAATTCGTCCGCATCGCTGTTATCTGAAAATGAGCCCAAAAGACTGGCGGCATTGCCAGGTAAAAGCCTTCACGCGAAGTGTCAACTAAGTGTTTAGAAAGTTCTTTCAATAGTGTTATTGAGCCGTACAATCTTAATTTTCGCTACTGATAATTGGTAGATAAAAGAGGAGAAATTAGTTAAATACCAAAATTACGTTGCATACGTAATTTTGATAACTGTTTCTCTGGTATTGACTAAAAACCACTTAAGGTATAAATTTGAGATATGTAACTCAACCAGAATAAATCTAATATATTTTAAAGACTGAGAACGGATTTCACCAATGAAACTGAACGCGATCAGTACTTTTCAAGCTAACGAATACTTAACTCTAACCGCTTCTCACGGCCTGCTTCCGTCACACGTATATCCCACCCGTGATTTAAATTGCCTGGATCATGTAATGGTTAAGACTACTCTAAATGCGACGACTTTGGTTCTTGACACGCATATAACTGATCACAAGCCAACACTTCTTGATTTAAAACCAACAGTGGTACTAACTAAACCTAAATGTAACCGTACTATTGTGGATTACCCCTCTGTAATTTCAGAAATCGTAGCTATGGATTTAAGTCCAATTCTTCAATTAAATGACGTGAATATTGCTGCAGATCTACTGATATCTGGTATTGGGTCGATTATAAAAAGGCATTCAAAGTCAGTGCGTGTACCCTCCAGGCACAGAATCATTAAACCCTGGATAACCAGCGGCTTACTTCGTTGTATTCGCAATAAAGACCAAATGATGCGCCAGCTAAGGATGAACCCTGCCAACCTAACTCTTAAACTTACCTTTACCAGGTATCGGAATTTCTGCAACAAATTACTTAAGAATTTAAAAATTGCATATGAAACAACTGAATTTCAAAAAGCTAAAAATGATCCTAAAGCTACATGGAAAGTGATTAAGAACATTACAAACAAACATAGAACTGAATCTTCTCCTGCCGAGTTACTTAATGCTAACCCAGATACAAAAATTGCAATCAATAATGTTAACGATTTTTTCGCAAATATAGGCAAAAATCTTGCTGAAAGGTTTACTCCTAGGTTACCTACCGGAGGATCCGTATGCGACACACCTGTCAACTCCTTCGTTCTGTTACCGACTGACGAAGCAGAGGTTGACAGCATTATCAATGGTCTGCGTTCGGATGCCGCAATGGGTTGGGATGGAATATCGTCACGCCTCTTGAAGTCCTGCTCACATGCTCTTGTCCCTGCTATTACTCATATTTGCAACTGCGCTATCAGGTCGGGCTGCTTCCCCAAAGCTTTTAAAAAAGCCGTTGTGCATCCAATCTTCAAGAGTGGGGACAGACACAGTGTTACCAATTACAGACCTATATCTGTTTTACCTGCCCTATCCAAAGTTTTGGAGAAAATTCTCAACAATAGATTAACCAACTTTCTGGAATCACACCATCTCTTAGCTAATAACCAGTATGGCTTCAGAAGATGCAAATCGACTGAAGACGCTGTTAGTTCCTTTATAGACTGTACGATCGCTAAGCTTGATTCCAGGAAGAAGTGCATGGGTATCTTTCTGGACCTTTCCAAGGCTTTTGACACTGTGTCTGTTCCACACCTCCTTTCGAAACTCGAAGCAATTGGGGTGCGGGGTGATACCCTAAAAATTTTTCAAGATTACCTCAATGACCGTGAGCAGTGTGTCAGGATTGATGGGATGGTTAGCGACAGCAAAGCTATTAGTTTCGGTGTGCCACAGGGCTCCATCCTGGGACCGACCCTCTTTCTAGTTTACGTCAACAACTTGTGCAAACTTTCCCTGAAGAACTGCTCAATATTTGCTTATGCAGATGACACGGCTTTACTTGTGCACGGTGATAGCTGGACCGAGGTAACGACTCATGCCGAGAATGCCCTGGCGTCAGTGATGAGCTGGCTGTATGATAACCTTCTCACCATTAACGTCTCAAAAACTAATTTTTTACCTTTTTCCTCGCAGTCCGTTGCATTGCCCTCCACAAATGAAATTGTTCTAAAAGCTCATTCTTGTTTTCCAAAGTCACACATCACACAGTGTTCCTGCCCTCCGTTGGCGAGATCAGCTACCATTAAATATCTTGGGATACAAATTGATAGCCTATTAAATTGGAAATTGCATGTTGATGGAATCACTTCCCGGGTTCGAAAATTAATTTATATTTTCAAAAAATTAAGAAATTCAGCTGACCAAACTACCCTAAAAACAGTTTATTACGCACTATGCCAGTCACTGCTGACATATTGTATCACTGTGTGGGGAGGTGCACCCAAGACTCACCTTATTCATCTTGAGCGGGCACAGAGGGCTGTCCTGAAAGTCATGTCCTTCAAACCCTTTAGATATCCCACAGTCAATTTATTTAGAGATTGTTGTGTTCTTTCTGTTAGGCAGCTCTTTGTGCTCCATGTGGTTATGCGTAAGCATATTTCGCTGAAGTATGATGCCAGTTCTCGAAATAAGCGCCAACGCTTTAGGGTCTGCCCCACTCAAAGCTGTAGGACTGCACTTGCTCGGAGACATTATTATGGTATTGGAAGTCACTTATACAATGAAACTAACAAGCATTGCTCCATTTATTCCACAACTTTTCGAAAATGTAAAAAAACGGTGTATGGCTGGTTACAGATGCAGAGCTATGATGAAACAGAAAAACTCCTAAGGTTGTCATTTCTCTAATACGCGACCAACACAACCTCACTAAGACACAACTCCTCATTCACAACACTCACACACATAAAAGGGCTTTTTCTAAAATTATCACTAGTTCAACTTTTGACCTTCTGATGTAACTATTTATGTAATAAACTAGCGTGAGAATCCTGGTACCCATAACACAAGTTAAATCTTTCCTTGGGTACCAGAATTCAATACAAATACTACTGACACAATTGTTACTCTCTATATGTTTTTGTTCCTACTGCATAATAGTTGTTCGTAAGTGTTTGATTGTACAACATTTTTGGTCCAATAAACAATTTATTATTATTATTATTATCTAAACTGCGTTCAAGAGCTGTCAGTGTAAATATTCCATAGAAAAATAATGACACTGACAGCTCATAAACGTGGTTTATTCGCTAATCGCGTTGTTTCATTGGTGAAATTGGCCCTAAGTACCTATCAACATTTTTTCCAAGAAAACTAAAAAATATGTTAATTTTTCTCTTCACCTTTGTTATTTTTAACTAGGTAGCTAAGGTTAAAAGCTAACCTTTTACGTCATTGAAGTCCATATCAGACTTTTCAAACCTAGACAAACACATGATCATTATTTTAAATCTATTCTTAAAAAGGTAAACAGTCTCAAGCTTTCAAATTGATTAAGAAACTCACTTATCTCGACCCACCCACGCTACCTTTCATAGAAATCGACATCTACAAAGATTAATTAATCTAGTTACCTTTAACCCTAAACATCCCACGTCTTTCCAATATCTATATTCTATAGACCCATTCCTCTATGCATTGGAACCCTTAAACAGGGTTGCCAACACTATATTTTTGAATATAACTCAGTAAAATTGAGTATCATAGACCAGTCTGATACCACTGTGAGTGCGGTACCCTTGAGCAGAATGTGACTCACATGCTGCACTGCCCCAAGTGTCATTACTTCTGCACTTTCGAGGACCTGTGTGTGAACGTCAATTTGTACAAAAATTTAATAAAGCGTTGTCTGGTGCCAATTACGGAAAATCTGTTTTTTTCTATATAATCTGACATAAAAGAACGTTTACGTAAACGCAAACGAGTACGTTAAAAAACGTGTAAAACCCTCAGATGAACGCGATTGACGTCAATCAACGTGGCCACCTACTAGTCCGTGATCACTTCAAAGGTAACATCGAATCGAAAAGAAGAGAAGAAGAAACATAGGTAAAAAAAATCTTCCCAGATTTTGGTATAAGCTTCCAAAATTGCGGAGAACGAACTTCTTTGGGCAAACGTTCTACGGGCGAATTTTCTTCAAGCGAACGTTCTTCGGGCGAACCATCATCGGTCAAGTGAAATTTTGGAAATCGAGACGCACTCATCTAATTATTCTATAGCAAAGGGTTGTCAACCCTGCCATTAAGTTAATTATCGTATCCCTCAGCAAGGCGAGAGTTGGAAGGAATTTCATTAAGACCGCGCGGCACCTCGCCATACCACGTGAGAATTTTTCAATATCGGAAGATTGTAAGACCACCTACGTAGGTAATATGACGTCATCAGGTTCAGGTGATAGATTTTTGGTTTAATTTTTATATGTCGTTTTAATCTAGGTCGCTCACTGCCTAAATCAAACGAAGGAGTAAAAAATAATGTTAGTTTGTTTATACAAGTAATAACAAAACACTACCTCTCATACTAGTTTTGATCTAGTGATGAAGACTTATAATGAAAACATTTGTTTTGGGAATTGACTATGACTACGCTACTGAAAACCAAAGTATTTTAACCAGAACAAAGCTATAAAAACCTCAACTTACTTTCAAACTAGGTATAGTTTATTTAATTTATAAGACTCCTGTTGCTTTTAAATCAAAACTTTGAAATGTAAAACGAAACCGAGTTCTTCGTCAAGAATAAGTAAAATAGACTTTGAATATTACTTGTCAAAGACTAAGTTGTGTTAGCAACTCAAAATTTAATTTAATCAGCTTGTCGTGTTTTCCAACTTGACAATTTTAATGAAGAACTTGTACAAATAACAATTTCCCAAAATGGACTGCTATTTTTGGAAATTATTATTTGTACAAGTTCTTCAAGTAATATTTCGTCTATTGTTTTAATTAAAAAAAATCCCATCAAAAATTATTTACCTAATAACGAAAAATATTTGTTAAAAGATTCTTTCGTAATTCATTTTGTTTCATAAACAGTCAATCTTTTCAAGCAGCTTGCCAACATATTCCCAATTTTCACTAAAAGGAAAAGTGCTTACACAATATTAAACTTGCACATACATGTTATATTAAAACTATCGATTGGGTTTTAGGCTCCGCTGACTTGGCTGTTACGAAACTAGGTCACGACCAAAATATTCACACTCTGGCACATAAATACAGTACATTTGCAGACCGATGAAGATATAATGTCCATTTGGGTAGTATTATGACTGCTGTTTTTGGCACAAATGAAGTGTAGTTCAATTTTATCAACCATGCCAGTATTAGGTTTTATTGTTGTATCGGTTTTTCATTATTTAGAAGGGTGTTTTTATATCTGACTAATCCTAGATAATTCAGCCTTTTTTGAAATTCGAATCGTTACTTAGCTCCTCATAAGTGCTATAGTATAATAAAATTATGATATTTAAGAGCGTGTACGCCGTATGTCATTTCGTACAAACTTTCCAATCCTTCTTCTTCAAAATTAATAAACCGATTTTAACGAAACTTGGTATGCATAAGCTAGATATCCAGGTCTAAATAGTTATCAGAAAACATTTTTGAAAACGAGTTCAGGGGGAAGTATAAAGTGATTTTTCACTTTCTATAGAAAACTTAAAATCGCTCTCTCTCTCCCTCTGAAATTTTTTTCAAAAATGTTTTCAGATAACTATTTAGACCTGGATATCTAGCGTTTGCATACCAAGTTTCGTTAAAATCGGTTAATCAATTTTGAAGAATTATGATTTGAAAGTTTGTATGAAAAGCCGTACCGCGTAAACGCTCTTAATTTTAACACTGTTACACGACAAATGTTCTAAAATGGGGTCGGCGTTCGACTGCACAGAGAGAAACCGAAAATCAAACTAAGAGGTCATCTTTGAATGTTCAAACTTTATCTTTACCAATTTTTCTCATTTTTAAGCAACGTTCGCATTAGAAACTGAGATGCAAAATCCTCAATTTCCATACATGTTTCACAGATTGCGTTACTTAATAATTAGTAGAAATGACACTCTGATCATAATGATGATCATGCTGATCAGTGTCGGAAAAGGACTCTTCGAACTTCACAAACTCTAGCCAAAAGGAAATAGTCTGCTTGAGAGATTCCAGATCTTCTTTGATTAATTTCACTACAATACAACAAAGGCAAAAGCGTTTTATAAATCAGCCAGCGCAAAAAATAAACGACCCGCAATCGCTTAAGAGGCACAGAGGAAAAGATCGTTTAGAACGCATCAACTTCTTCATAAAAACGAAACTAATTCGAAAAAAAAGTCAGACCATTCTCTTTGAGCTTTTACATTTTTTCCGCTTTTGCAAGAAAGAAACCAGAAGGTGCAAGATTTTTCTTTATTGCACGATGTCAAAGGGAAATATAGCGGTTCGTTAAGACGCGTGACGTCAAAATTCGTCACAATAAAAATGTGCCTCGTTTTATTTTTGTATAGTCGTCATAAAGATTCAAGAGTGCTCTTCCTGAATGTTTTAGCATTTCTATCATAAAGTTGAAAGATGATGGCTGTAAGGCTTAATTTGGTGGGTACTTATAACAATATGGCCTGATTTTAAGCTTTTTTACAATGTTATTAGCATCTGGTGAAACGCCGAAACTAACTCTAATTTAACTTTCGTTTAATTTAAATAGCGTGGCTGTTTTAAAACCAGCCAACCATACGACAATGACTACTTCAAAGTGGCATTAACCAGTTTACTACCCTCAAGTGAAGTAAAAATCGTAAAACAACATTCAAACAATTAATCGCACTCTAGTCGTAAGCAAGTACTAGACACCGTAAAAGAAGCATGAACCTAAAGTTAGAACACATTACAGGGACTGGTTAGTACTATAGGTGTAGACAGAGGTGAGCCGTGTCCGTAACACGTATCAGTTTAAGAGCCAAAAATTATCTTCGGTGGCAATCAGCGAAGGAAGCACGTTCGGGCTATTGCAGCCGGTGTGGACCTAGCTTGAGGACTAATAGCTTTACTTGTCTACTGTTTTATTTAAGGCTTCAGTTACATTTTTATTAGCGATTTTTAAGACCTTGTTATTTTTATGTATGTAGTAGTTTTTTTTCATGAGTTTGTTACCTACAAGTCTATGTTGTCCAGGAAAGCTGGTAGTGGATATTTTTAATTTATATGTTGTATGATTTGCTGTTCACTTACTTTAATTTCTGGGCAAAGAAATAAATTAATTTCGATTTCATGATGATATCCGCAAGAGAACCAAGATTACCGACATAGCCCGAAGGATCGCCAAATCGAAGTGGCAGTGGGCAGGGCACATTGCTCGCAGAACAGATGGTCGATGGGGCGGAAAAGTTTTGGAGTGGCGACCGCGTACCGGAAGACGCAGCGTTGGAAGGCCTCCCACAAGGTGGACCGATGACCTGGTGAGGGTCGCGGGTAACCGATGGATGCGAGACGCACAGGACCGGTTGTTGTGGCGACACTTGGGGAGGCCTATGTCCAGCAGTGGACGTCTTTCGGCTGATATGATTATGATGAATTTCGACCAGTTGAATGAGTTACACATTCACCTCATCTGTGACAAAAATTCATTAATTTGAAACGTATCAAAATCTTTCACAGCTAACTTTGAAATAAATAGACAGATGATTTTCTAAAGTGAAGGTTTAATTACTGTCCTTTTTGTTAGTTCAAAAGCTAAACGAATAAACCATACGCCATTTAAAAGCGAGAATATGAACACCAATGGAGCATCTAAAATAGTCTAAAAGCGAAATTAATATTTTAGTTCACCTTCATGATTAATAGTGTAAAGAGAAATGCCACGGCAGTGTGCCCTGTTTCTCGGTGTGCATTTTAAATGAGTTGGGTTAAATTTTATTGGTTTTTCCAGCTACACTGTGTCTCTGCTAACTCGGTAGAGTTAAAAGACACTGTGTGGTACTGTGTTCGTAAATTCTTTTGTTTGGAATCTCATGCTGGGTGAGGAAGGTATCACGTTCGGATCGAGTGTAATTACGAGTTGGCTAACTTGTGTGAACTTGGGTGTGACTTGTGAATGAAGCTTAGAAATGGTTCGTTTGTTAGGGTGTGTAAATAAAAGAGGACGGTGGTTAAACAGTTTGGTGTTAATATTTCACGCCAAAAGTAATCCAGATATACTTTAATAATATAGAAAGGTTTCAACGATTTTAGTATTTTCCGACTGGTATATTCATGCACTTAGGTAATAGGGAGACAGTATTTTTTGCCAAAATTCCAATCAGCTACTTATTTAGTTATGTTTATCTTGGACATAACAATATCAATTATGGGCAAAAATATATAAAATGTCATACATAATGTCAACGCCTGCATTTTCCCTAAAGGGACAGGTAGAAATTACAGAACGCCACCTTCATTGATCCATACTTCTTTTCATGGTACCTAACATACCTACTTGCCATCAAACTTATTTGTTTATTTATTGCAAGCAAATTCTCATTCTAAATACAAAATCCGTACCAAAACTTTAGAAAATGAAACAAGTAGGTATTTGAACGTTTTTGTCTGACTCAAGCTTTTATTCCACGCAGTGATGCGTTCAGAAGCCTTTGTGCAAACACCATTTTTCATTTCGTTCCTAACATCATATGTAACCAAAAACCTCGTATCGGTAGCTTCAGGAAGTTTGTGCAAGGTATTAAATCTGTCCGCAGGCAAATCCAGTATGTTTGTGTTAGTATAATTATGTTTGATGTTTGTCGAAGGACAGCTGCTGTCAAAATGGTTGGTAAACTGATTTCTGTGCTAGTTTTAGGGACAGTCAAGTTTAAAGTAAACTTATCTGGGATAGCGATTTACGTGTGTTTGGAAAGAGTATTGAAAAAGTTTGGTTCTTTTCGTTCTTTTAGTTTAAATCCTTTTGGGGGTTACAAATTGTTCTTTCTGAATCTGCTGCTGTATTTCTGTGGAAAAATGAAGTAAGGAGCAAAATGATCACTATGATTTGCTCTCGTTGTTTTTATCTCACATAGTTATGTATAATTTCAACACGGTCGATATTGTATGCAACCAATATCATTGAACAAAATCTTTAATTTTAAAGAAAACTTTATAATTAAAAACTTTAATAGTTGATGAAGTTTCTTGCAAGTTCTTTTCTATTTAAGCTTTGGAACGTGGAGCTCGCTTCATTTATCTGGATGGCCGACTCTTTTATAATTCAAAGTTGCCTATGCATAGTTTAATAGACATAAATGCTTTAAGTTCGACTTCGCTTCACGTAAAAGTGTTACAAAAATGAATTAATTTTGCTTGTCGTATTGAGTAATCTCTTGATAGGTTACAAGATTTTTCTTGATTTGACATAAGAGTCACCTGTTTCTTATGTCATCAACGTTTCAGTCGGATTGTATCATAACTAGCAATTCTCATTTGTTTTTTCCCGCATCTCACTCAGTTCTTCATTCATTCATTCAGGATTTGCTGTTACTCAAGGAACTATTACAACCTGGAATGTGCACAGGCTGTCGATACGCGGTCCGAGGGAGATAGCTTCGCGAGAGCCCTCTGTCCCTTTCATTAGGGTGACCAACCAATATAATGTAGGTTGAGACTAATATAATAGGATATAATATATTAACCAATAATTTGATTTCATAAGTTAATAATAATAATAATAATAATAATAATAAAGCTTCGACGACCACCTGTCGAAGCTGGCGTTACGCAGTTGGGTAAAGGGCCTGATACAGAAGGCAGTACTCCTCGATACGGCTCGTATTGTGAGGAGGTTCCTTTCTCTGGAGCCCTAACCACCGGTAGCTTGGACCCAGCTCCCGACACCGGCGGACTACTATTTTTATATTTTTAAATGTTTTTTTATTTTATTTTTTTTTTGTTATTGAAATATTTAAAAATATAAAAAGTATGTAAAAAGATTAATAAAGAGAATAATAATAATAATTTATTTTCTCTACACAAGTTACTTAAATGCTAGGGTTACAGTCGTGCACGAACATGAAATTAACTTTGTGAGAGACTGGTGCTTGAGGTAGGCTTCTAAAAAAAAACCTGTATTACAAGTCACCAGGGCCCTCGCGCAGCCATTAGCCTGCCATGTACTACTTTTAGAGAAACAAAGTTTGGACAGTAGGAATGCATGAATCCAAATTAGGTTGCATTATAACTTATAAGTATTTAAGTAGAAAAATAAATAAAAGATTAATAAATAAACGAAATAAACATAAAATTACAAATTTAATGTAAAAATTTCAGTATGTGTGTGAGTAGCTGAAGAGTGTGTATGAGAGACTGTGGTGCGAGCATGTTTAATGGAATAGTGTGGTTCGAGTAAAATGTTATTGGTGTTTGTAACAAGCAGCAGATAGGACGATTAGTTAGTAGAGATCTCCATCGTCTATCTCAGGGGGATCAACAGTTTTTCTGTTCTCTGATAGTCCAGAGTTTTTAAGTAGGTAGTGACTGAGGTTTTGCATTTATATTTTGTTAGGGGATATATATTAAGAATTTTGTTTAGTTTATTATAAAGGTATGGTCCGAGAAACATGAAGAAATTATGGGAGTGGGCACAGTTGAAAGCTTGGGTCTGGCATATCCTGCCCCTACGGCGTTTATCCTTTTGGAGATTCAGGTTGTATTGCAGTAAGGAGTGTTCTTTAAGCACTGTACGCAGTACGAAGGACTGTCTTACGGTAAGCACATCCCACTCTTTAAAGAGGTCTACAGTAGGGAATAAATAAGGAAGCCCTGCGCCAACTTTGAGAATAGCGCGCTGTGCCCTCTCGACCTCAAGTAAGTGAGTTTTGGCGGCACCTCCCCAGGATGCAATACAATAGTCGATAAGGGATTGACATAAGGCATCGTAGACCATCTTGGTAACCCGTCTGTCTGCTGCGTGTCTAAGAGTTTTAAAGATGTAGATTAATTTACGCAGACGGGCTACCAGGGCTTTTATATGCGGTTTGAAAGTCAGGAATTGGTCTATGATGATACCAAGATATTTGGTATCATTGACTCTTTGGAGAGCGGGACAAGAGCACAAGGAGGTGCCAGGAGCACAAGTATGACAGGCAATACTAAGATAGGGTGGAGGCAGTAGGTTTGACCTGTGGGCATACGTAACATATTTAGTTTTGCTAATGTTCAGAGTCAAAATGTTGAATCGTAGCCATTCGCAGACAAGGTTAAAACCCTTTTGAGCAGTTTGAAAAACATCCTCCCAGCTTTGTCCACTAAAAAAGAGGGCGGTGTCATCTGCGAAAGTAACAATTTTGCCACTTTGGAGCTGTAGTTGGCAGAGGTCATTGATGTACACCAAAAACAACGTGGGGCCGAGTATGCTGCCCTGGGGCACACCGTAATCGACACGTGCCTCATTGCTTAGCCTACCGTCAATACGAACTCTTTGCTTTCTTTCTGCAAGGTAGTCCCTCATCAATTTCAAGGGAATACCTCTAAAACCAAGCCTTTCCAACTTTTTGAGTAAGTGTGGGATTGAGACTGTGTCGAAGGCTTTTGCAAGATCTAGGAACAGTGTCATACATTTATGCCTTTGGTCCAGGTTGGTAACGATGGAATGCATAAGTTCGTGTACCGCGTCATTGGTTGATTTATTACAACGAAAACCAAACTGGGCAGGCGAAAGAAGATTGTTAGATTCTAGATAATCTGTTAGTCGTCGGTTTATTAGTCGTTCCAAGATCTTGGACAAAGTGGGTAAGATGGAGATAGGCCGGTAGTTATCGACACAGTCTCTCTCCCCTCCCTTATGTATAGGCTTTATGAGCGCCAATTTAAAAGCTCGAGGGAAGACACCTGTCGCAATAGCAAGTTTGCAGATGTGGGTAATAGGTGAAGTGATAAAGTTTATGTACCTCTTTAGGATCTTGCTAGATATATGGTCGATTCCTACTGCACAGTTCTCCTTTAAATCATTGATGAGTAAAAATACTTCTTCTTCATCAGGAGGGAGCATAACAAATGAGTTTACGGGAGTAATAGACGAACGTTCTTGTGGCATTTGACTGTTTTGCGTTTTAATGTTAGTTTGTTCCGCCAGCCTTCTGCCTACGTTAGCAAAGTAACTATTAACGTTATTTATATCCTTATCTTTGTTTTGGGATGAAATAAGACAGGACGAGAGGTCCACTTGCTTACTTGAGCAACTTATCCTTTTGATTGCATCCCAAAGCTGCTTTTTATTACCTTTTGCATTTTCGATCTCCTTTTTGTCATAGTTTCGTTTGGCTTTTTTAAGAGTATAGTTACAGTAATTTCTATAGCGTTTGTAAGTTAACTTTATAATCTCATTTTCAGGATCTCGTTTAAGTTTTTTATATAGATTATCCCTGTTCCTCATACAACGAAGTAACCCTTTAGTTATCCATGATTTACTGACCCGCTGTCTTTTGGGAATTTTTATCAAACTAGAGTGGTTTAATATTGCAGTCGAAAGGTACGTCACAAGCAAGTCAGTTGCAGTGTTGGCATCATTACACTCAAATATAGACTGAAAGGAAGTATTTTGAATAGTTTCATCGAGAGATTCATAGTCAATTTTGCTGGCCGTTTTTTTGCAGTAATTAGGTCGGGACTTTAAGTTTAAACTCATGGCAACAGCTTCGTGGTCCGTAATTGATGACTCAAAAATGCAACAATTAGCGTCTAGTTTAGTTTTGAGCATAATATGATCCAAGCACGTGCGTCCATGCGTAAGTGCTGTATGACCTGGCAGCAAACAGTGACTTGCTAGTACGTTTAGGTAGTCATGAGAGCGATTGTCTGGACTGTTAGGGGCTATATTGATGTTTATATCACCGCAGAGAATAATATTTTTAAAACTTTTCAATTTTGAGAGTAGTGAGTCTATTGAGCTAATAAAGTTGTTAGTGTTGGCTTGACTCGGATAATCGAATCGAATAATAATTATGCTTTAAGGATGCATTAAAGTAAAACGCATTAAACTATGTTTTACTATATCCTGGGGCCTGAAATGAAGACTGCAAATAACGGAATAATTTTTGATATTTGAATGACTTGGAATGACATCAAGCCATTTTTTCTCCCTGATTCTTCTCCAGGCAGTCTGAAATTAAATTTTTAAAATTTATTTCAAATATACGAAGCAACACATCTAAATCAGCGATTAATATGGGAAGTTGAAACTTTTTTGCCATTTCCCTACAATGTTCCTCGGGAAATGTGAAATTTCATGATCACGTCTTTTAAGTATTCGGTACACCATTCCATATAAAGTTTTATTATGCTTACGTTGAAGACTACCTCCTATTTACATGCTGCATTGTGTAAACAATCTTATAATTTCGTTCATTATGGGCACCCTACTTCAAGAATTGCAATATACTTACTTGAAGAAAGAAACACCGCATCCTGCATAGGATTCGCTTCTGCAACCGAACAGCTTTTGAATCGCACACTTTTTAACCATCTTTATTACATCCGAATAAAGAAATTGATTGTTTTACAACAAATAAATATGGCTGGTGGGTTACCAGTCTAACTTATATAATTATATATTCTACTAATAATCTTTTCTTTTTTAATTACATTTCAATACAGTATCTAAATTATTGCTAAAAAAATGTTCTCATTCTAACAGATAATTTAAAAATATTAGAAATATATCAGAACGAAAGTTAATGTTTTTTTAATAAGACACGACAATATTATTTTTTCCTACCATTCCTACTAAATTCGGGAATAATCCTCCTGGCAACACTTTAGAAAGGGACACAGGACTCTCCAAGCGCTTTCTCCCTCGGACCGGATTTCTCTTTGACCAAGTGATGGTCTGTAATAGAACTTAACTTCATGAACATAAGGTTTATTTTTATATTGGTGTCAAATTGACAATGCTCATTCCAGGTTTTAATAGAAGTTCCTTGCTGTTACTATGCTTGAATACAACCATTGTATTTTCATGAAATTTTTTTTCATATCATCACGAGTCACGTTCGTTCACAGCTTTTCATCAAACTGAAATGTTTGTTCGTAGCAGGTAAAGTTTTGTTGTTTTTGCTAACTTTGCTTATCTTTAATAAGGATTTTTATAGGTAATACGTGAATTGTTCTGTTCACTATTGAGCTGGCTGTTTTCAACCATTCCTGTCAATAAGTTTTGCGTTTATTTAATAAGATAGAATTTAAGATAACAGTTTTAATGTTATGGCATTTTATAAAGGTGATGAAATTATTTGAAAACTAACAATACACCTGTTTACTATAAATTTTTAAACTCGGGGTTCATGATATCAATGACAAGTTTATATATGTAACAACATAAACTTGTCATTAGTACTTTATACACACACAAACTCACGCCTTTTTGCCATTGAGGAAACCAGCAGTGCGATTCTGTAAACATGTCGAAGTGAACACCCGGGCGGGGCGCACGACGGGTGAGTTGTCAAACCATACAAATAAGATGGAATGACAGCTCTATTGTCGTTCACTCTGCCTAGGTGAACACCGTGAGATGTCGACAGAATCGACCGGCTGTTTCAATTACGTCCATACATCTGGCACATAGACGGACGCCAGTTGCAGGTACTTAGCACCTGACGTTTCTGACGAACATCGCTAATGAGATCAGTATACAATTATGTCCTTCCTACATTATCAAGATAATTTTTTCTTGATCTCCCAGTTCACCGAGACCTCCTCAACCCTTAATATTAACCGTAAGACCCAAGATGATCCCGAGGCATGCGTAAGCAAGCAGTAACTCTGGAGCAAAGTAAGCTATAAATTAACTCGTAACAGATTGGCGACCCGGAGGTGTAATGGCGCCTTGGACGTTGTGTGCACGACAAATATTGGCTCCAAGTGAATGTTTGTGCACGAGCCGTGTGTATTTTGGGTATTACACAGGTATGGGTTTGATTGACGTGTTGTAATTAGGTTTGGCCTTAATTCGAAATGTGCACCTGTCATTTGAATAGCCGATTATAATACAACTTGTAATTTTATAGGAAAGTCTTTTTCCAAATATTTTAGAATAGTAACTTTTAACAATTTAATAATAGCAGCCACACGAGTCAATCGTCAAGGTTAAGCAACGCATGACGAGATCGGTCTCTTCTGTCCCTCGGAATGTACGTTGAGCCGTTGTTGGTCCCGGCTGCCATTTGTAGATCTTTGGTAGTCGTTACGGATTCTTAGAAGCCAGAAAATCTGACACCAGTCTTGGCAATAACTACCATGTTACCCAGTTGCTGGATTATGGAGGTCAAATAGACAATCGCTCCACGTAAAATACTATTATTCAGCTAAAACAGGTTTTACTGGAAGCCTACCCAATAATCATCATCATCATATCAGCCGAAAGACGTCCACTGCTTGACATAGGCCTCCCCCAAGTGTCGCCACAACAATCGAACCTGCGCGTCTCGCATCCATCGGCTACCAGCGACCATCACCAGTTCATCGGTCCATCCTGTGGGAGGACTTCAAACGTTGCGTCTTCCGTGTGGTTTCGAACGTAAAAGAATAGCACCATCCCATCACATCCCATGGGTGTCGTAAGAGGCGACTTAAGGGACTCACCTGAGAATGGGCAGCAGCATTCTCTGTATATGGCAACTGCGATCGCCAACCCACCTTCCAAGCGGGGTGATTATGGCAAAAGGGGGGTATGATACGCACAACCTACCCATAGGTACATAGTTGGGAAAAGGCTAGGCAGATTAGTAACTTTTCGAATATTTATTTCTTTAGAATAATCCTTTGAAACAGAATCAAGGAAAATCTTAGACATTCAAATAAAGTTCTCAACACTCCAAAACTTTATCAAATTCATGCTTAGAACGTAGCATTCCAAGCATAATAATTTCAAAAATGTTACCAAATGAAAACAAAATACAGAAGTTTGTTTAAACAATCAAGAACAGTGGTAAAACAAAACAATGGAATAAACAATGTTCGGTGGAATTGAAACAGAAAATATTTCCGAGGCTGACGCCACCGGAATGCCATAACTTTGCCTACGTGACGCTTGTTTAGTTCCGAACAATACTTAGTACTTTTAATTCGGAATTTAATGACTGAATTTTTGCGGTGAGGCGGTTGTTTTTGTTGAATTGCTGTAGGCACGAGTATTTACGGTGTTTGTAGAATGTTTGAATAAGCAATTCATGAAATTTCAACTTTTAGTCCAATTTAATTTATGAATTTTAATAAGATACGACCATGGACGTCCCGTGTCGCCTACCGATCCCTTTCAGGGCCTAAACCACCAACTCTTAAAGCAGTATTACTTTAATATTACTTCCAGTTGAAAAGAGACGCAGCTATACGTCCTGTATAGCTCCGTCTCTTTCCCACTCGAAGTAATATTGAAGTAATACTGCTTTAAGAGTTGGTGGTAAGGCCCCTGGGCTATGTGTATTAAAGTTGTCTACGAATCATATTCTAGTATCCGTACACAGTCATTGACTATTAGAATATATAATATTATAGGTACTCTAAATTATGTAGGTACACCGTATAAGTTACTAAAAAGATAGATGAAGAAAACATTACCTAAGATGAAATAATGGGCGGCTTTATCGCTAACAGCGATGTCGCTCTGCTCAGCATAGTTAAAATTGAAGACAAAATGTAGTCAACATCTCAATAATAGCATTGCATTGATAACTAGCCTTAACATGATAATAGAATATGGTTCTTTAAAATAACACTGAGCATAATTTTACACTTTGAATTTTTCATAGACAAATTCAATGTCAAACTATTTTTTTAGCAGGACCATGTTATTTACCAGACAAAAATATTCATTAGTCTTCTTTTACAAAATGAAAATAAGGTCACAGGTGCAACAGTAGTTATTTATCTTATGTGAAATACAGAACTGTAACCTGTAAAATCTGTGCATCCTTTTGGAATGACAAACAACATGTTATTTTAAAACGCTGTACTATAAATCAATCAAAACTTTATACTTATTTCAACGCAAGCAATCATAACTTTTTCATGAATAAACTTTAATTTGAAAAAACATGGCCGATTTTCATTTCTGTTGTGCAGTTTGAAAAAATGCATTCTATGAAATAATAAAGTTTCAGTCGACGTTGTTGTTTGACGGAAGTAACTAAGCGGCGATTTTGTGAGAGTGTTATTTTAGCTGTTTTGAAAAATTCAAATTTGATAGTTTTGCTCAATGCTCAGGGCCATTTTATTTGGTAGAGGTGAGAATGGTTCAATTACAGTGTAAGTTTTTTATCGCGTAATATTTTTTTTTATAATATCTATGAATAACATTCGTGATGGATTTTGATTCTTTTGCGTTCCTATTGGGTATGTGCAATATTTGTAACTTGCTTTTTTCTGAGACTTCATTTCCATAGGAACCATTCATTTTATTTATTTATTTGGATCTCTCACAAACAAATAGCAGTTACTATAAATTATTAAATTACAATTTTACAAATGGATTATTTACACTTTAAATTATGTTTAAGATTAAATAGATTGCTTTTCAAAACCAAACAGCGATTTCTAACATTCGTTTAGTTTTTGGTATTACTATTTTTGCGTCACTAGTAAGACAAACCTTCCAATAACACAAACAATTTTGATCATTGCACAAGCAATATCCGGGATAAACATAAAGAGTAACGTCTGATATTGTTAGAGAAAGGGTCACATGTCCGCCATAGGACATAAAAAGTTAACACGCAGTTTCCTACAAGGGCAATGTTGTTGGACATGTAGAACAACAGACAGAAGGAGAGATCGGATTCATTTGTAGTTTCACTTCCTACATTCATTTATTTCTAGTATTGTTGAAGAAATACTTGTTGTAAGAAGAAAGACTTGCTATAATTATGTAGATTCATCGCGATTTTTATGTTTATTATTACTATTGCGTATGATTTATTTTTTTAATTTGGAATTTTCACATGTCAGTGCTCGAGCGGTTCAAATATTTTTTTGTATACAAACTTTTTAGCAGTATAATTAAATGTGTGTTCCGATTCACACAGTTTAGTAAGCAGATATTTGGTTTTTTGAAACCCATTTTTTATGCCATATTTTAGTTTGTAGTGAGTTTGGTTTATTTTATCTGTTATTTATAGTATTTTTAAAATTGTGTGTAAGTATAAGAATATAAATATGTCGTAGATTGATGGCGCTACTATGGGACTACGGACAGCGCCATCTAACAAATTGTTTTGAAACCTAATAATCACGTGATCGGAAACGCAAGCGCGCCCTACCGCTTGGATACGATCGTTGTTAGAGGGGACAGCGAGAACTGGCGGGGCTAGGGAGAGGTCACTCCAGCGCTCAGGCACTCTTGGCTGGATGCCCAACCACGCACGTTGTCTGCTTCCTGTGTAAACTGTTGGTCTGAATAAAGTTATTTTAATTTAAATTATCGTTCGTTCGAGTACCTGCAACAGTGTCCACATCAAAAACTATATTGGATTGTGAAGAAGACCTGGTGCTTCGCGTCTCGGCCACCCATGACGCGACAAATACAAAAAAGAAAGTATATCAAAGTAATTTACGATCTCGACTACAGATGCGATGACCAAGCTAGGGCCGTGGGAGTTCGCTGAATGGAGATGCATAGTATTGCATAGGACTGGGCACTATGGCGTCTCTTGTGGGAGTCCTATGTCCAGTGGACGTTTATGTCTGAAGTTTTGAACTGAAACGATCTTATTTAAATGTTGAAGTTTTATTTAACCACTGTTCCTAATGTGAAAGGTTGTCAATTTTTACGAACATTAAAACCTATACACGACTTCACCAAAGAAGATGCTGCAACAACAGTAACTAACACAAGATGACAAGAATTGGTAGGACAAATCCAGCCTGCACAATTCAGGCTTTTTGCAGCAGCACAAAATGTTATTGTTATCCTTTTCTCATCCAATTTCTTCAATTGACTTACTGATATTTTCTTTGTCCCTGCTGAAGCTACGACAGAGCCGTAGGCTAGCTCGGCACATATGGAGCTGGTCGTTACCTTTATCTTACTGAAATGTCGCACACAACACCCTTTCTATTGTTTTCTTATTTTATTATTAATTTAAGGAGCTTCGATTTTTAGGTTACATGAAAATGATTTTGTTTTCGAGATTAGGATCACTGGTTTTATGTATTGTTTTGAATTTTTGACGACACTCATTATTAATGCTACAGCTACACTGCGATTGCCAACCCGCCTGCCAAGCGTGTCGATTACGTTAAACCTATATCCAGCAGTAGACGTCTTTCGGCTGATATGATGATGACTCATCATTACAAAAAGGTCACAGAATTTTAAACGTGTACCAACTGAATGGGTTTCGTAGAATCGGAGAAAATCGGCAGACGACAGACAGACAGACAGACAGACCGACAGACAGACAACCGAGTGATCCAATAAGGGTGCCGTTTCTCCATGAAGTGGTGATGGTGGTGGAGTGTAGTGGAGTGGTTACAGATAATAATAGATATTAGATATTATTTTTTTTTTTGTTTTATTTTTTTTTTTAGAGGAGCTTGTGGCAAAATTATAACAGCCGCACGGATCGATCTTCAAGGGTAAGCAACGCTTGCCGAGGTTGGGCTGTAGATGGGTGACCATCTTAACTTACCGAAACTCCTCCGTGCCTCGGAAAGCACGTTAAGCCGTTGGTCCCGGCTGTCATTTGTAGATCTTTGGCAGTTGTTACGGATTGTCAGAAGCCAGAAAATCTGACACCAGTCTTGCCAAGAAGTACCGTGTTACCCAGTTGATGGGTTGTGGAGGTCTGGTAGGTAGCCGCTCCACGTAAAATACTGGTATTCAGCTGAATCCGGTATGATTGGTAGCCGACCTCAATATAGTTGGGACAAGGCTAGGCAGATGATGAATAGATATTTTCTTTTAGATGACAGGAAAACTATAAGAAGTCTACGGTTTTAAAATAAAAGTATAAATAATTAAGATTTGTCTGGAACCCTTTGACGGTGTGGGACCGAACTGTCAAACGTCAACATCCTATAAAACCTTTAATATACCTTTCTATAGTAATAATAGATGTGTGTGCGTGAATCGGGTGATACACCGTTGTGCCAGAATCCCTGCAAGGCTTATTAATAAAATAAATATGAAATATAAAGTATTCCCGACTAATTCTTAATAATCTCTTTTTATGACGGCTGGTTAACATCTACTAACAAACCACTCAATCTGTTGACAATCATCAAAACATTGTTAACACTTCAAGCAAATTCAAAATAACACGTATTCCCCAAACTCAGAGTGAAATTCCGATTAGATAATAACGACAATGCCTATTCTGCTCACGCTATCCAAAATTATCAACAAAAGCATACCGAACATTATCTACGCCACACCTCGCATCCAATTAGAATTCATCCCTAAAACAAACAAACAAATACCTCTTCACCCCTCCATTAATTTGTAACCAAACCCTTAGGCTGGCTACTCGCGGCGAGTGTAACTGAACCGGCAGAACTGCGTCAATTTGGCTTGATCGAATGCGATGTACTCGTCACAATTCTTCCCTATTTCTGAGACACTCTCTATTTCTGAGTTCAGAACTTCACAAACTACGCATGATATTAATTGTAAATTGGTTCAAAATCATAATTTTTTTTTCAATTTTTTTGTCGATTTTAACAGAATGAGGCCGATAGTTATATCGGATAAGGACATTTATAGTGAAATAGGAAGTAGACTCGAGTTTGACAGGATCTCAACTTGAAGTTCAAAATTCAGATTTTGGTGAGCTTCCAAGTTATAATTATTTTATGTACAGTTTTTTTACATCAGTCTAGTTTGAAGGTAAAACTGATTTAGCAGGTTATGTAAGCTCCAACTTACCATGCACAGAAACCTTAACAGACAAACTTCGTTTAAAATCATAGCACCTTTGCTGAAGAATAACGAGGCCTTCCCCATTAGTTAGGACAGTCCATTGTGGGCTGGAATTAAGCCTTCCACAATGCCATTCATGCCGGCTATTGTGTGAAAAGGGACATAACTATTACTTCAAATGGAATAGTTGAATATTATTGAAATATTAAGAACGTTTAAGCCGTACTGTATTTTGTGGATAAACACGTTCAAGTCGAAAATTTGGGAAATTCAGAAACCGGTACATACCTAACCTATATTGATGAGGTATTTAATAACTTTGTCGAAAAAGACAAAGCCCATGTACCAGTATTGTACATAAAGTTTAAATAAGTTGTAGCGGCATTCATGCCGCCACAAAAATCAACGTAGCAGAATCAACATCACAACAAATGAGACTCGCAGCGCCATCTATCTCGACAGCTGCGAACTAATTGACAAAATCCTAAATCGCGATATCAGAGTTTACCGTGCGATTAGAACATATGCAAAGCCCGAATATCAACTCTCGGGCAGTTGCCCACCAGACAAAAACCAACCGTCTGGTCGGAGGATCCTCTCTTTCCAGTGGAGGTATGTGGGACTTTACTCTCTGTTCCGCTACCTCCAAACTGGTGACCCTCGACATTGGACGTCAGCGCAGCCTTCGTGCAGCTACCTCATCATGACGTCATCATCATCATCACTTCTCCTCATCCTGACCTCAAGCTCTCGAGCAGCGAGTCATACAAGCCAGCCAGAACCCTCGGCTTCTACGGGTATCCTGACCACCAGCATGCAGCGGACGCGCATTCCTGGTCAGCATCCTCAGCCTCTATCATCAACCTCATCAGCGACCTTGGCAAGCACACTGCACTTTCGGCCAGTCACATGAAGAGCCTTGAAAAACCTCTCCTGGTCGACGCCAGCAGTCACGTCAGCACGTCGCACAGCTCCGACCCACCATGGCAAGCACACTGCACCTTCGGCCAGTCACATGAAGAGCCTTGAAGAAACTCTCCTGGTCGACGCCAGCAGTCACGCCA
This sequence comes from Melanchra persicariae, assembly GCA_947386135.1. NCBI lineage: Eukaryota > Metazoa > Arthropoda > Insecta > Lepidoptera > Noctuidae > Melanchra > Melanchra persicariae. The sequence goes on along the minus strand of OX376652.1, from coordinate 6,895,040 downwards.
GCAGCAGCATCGGGGCACCGCAGACAGTTCCGACTCACCGTGAACTCTGCGACGCAGACAGTTCCGACTCACCGAGAACTCTGCGACTTCCGGTTCCGACTCACTGGAACCAACCTTCCACTGGCCTGGCAAGCATCTCAAGATGTATGGACGACTCATCCACTATCGACCTCCGGTCTCCGGAGGGGAGTGATGTAGCGGCATTCATGCCGCCACAAAAATCAACGTAGCAGAATCAACATCACAACAAATGAGACTCGCAGCGCCATCTATCTCGACAGCTGCGAACTAATTGACAAAATCCTAAATCGCGATATCAGAGTTTACCGTGCGATTAGAACATATGCAAAGCCCGAATATCAACTCTCGGGCAGTTGCCCACCAGACAAAAACCAACCGTCTGGTCGGAGGATCCTCTCTTTCCAGTGGAGGTATGTGGGACTTTACTCTCTGTTCCGCTACCTCCAAAAAGTAATAAAAAAGAGTTAAGACTGATCGTTAATTAAGAGTTTTCTTGGAAAACTTGTAATCGCTTTCTCTTTCTCAAGAATTCTTTTTGTCGTATCCTGTCTCAAAAAGCTGTAGATACGTTGAATACAAGATGACCCGGTGAACTTCGTACCATCTAATATTGATTTGGTTGTAACACATTTTTTTTTTCTAAACCAACTTGGGGGGAACTTCTGTCGAGGCTTACAACACAAAAGAAAATGAAATCGGTAATGACCTTATCAAGTTTTTGTGAGACTAACGCACGGCAGTTGATTTTATATTTATTGTTTTGTGAAATCAAACAATAATAATTTAGTTACGACTATATCTGTTTTATTTAAATGTAAAGCTAGGGCCAAGCGAAATAAACGCTTGATTTAATAAATAATAATTAATATCTCACCTTGAGACATGATCTTAAAATATATATTAAAATAGGCTCTCTCAACATTCAGATCGAAAATTGGTCTTTATTTATGTTCTTATTAACCCTGAAAAGTTTATTTATTTATTCAAATTTAACAGTTTATTTTAGCATAGATAAACCTATCTTTGGCAGACCATAAGTTGATAATAATTAAAAAAATATGGGAGAAACTGTATGAGCAACGATCAAGACAGACAAAATCTTCTTTGGATTAGTGCTCCCTTACTGCTGGTGTGCCTCAAGGTGCCGTTCTTTCTCCTCTTCTCTTTTTATTAACTTAGTCACTAACGTTAGCTCCTCTACCTTTTACCTCTATGCCGATGACCTGCAGCTTACCATCATTTTCTGAGGCAAGGTGCGGAAGTTTTTGTGATGGTTTTCTTTCGAATTTTTTGTTATTTTTCGCTTTATAATTACTTTTAAAATTTTTACTTTAACCAAAAAATAAATTATAATATTATATTGATTTGATTTTTTGTAAACTTCCTTCTTCTGCCTCGATGCTGTAGAGAAACTTAAGTCTAAATCTAAATTTGGACGTTCTTTCAGCACTTCTCGTCTGGTAATCGCAGTTATTCTTCGCGATGAACAAAGATCGTTATGCTCTTCCCACGTACCAGACGCTCGTTTCATACAAGCGTAGTAAAGCCCTGCAACGAAAATGACATCTGAAACCATTTTATACTGACGATTGCAGGGATTTCCAGGGATTTCCAAAAGAGTGATTTGTTTCCTGCAATTTGCAAGACCAAGCCGTGCAGCAATCAACTCAATTTTGGCAGCCTCAAGATTGAGAAAAATGTGGCTTCCACCAGCAATCGTCTTAGCGACGTTAGTTCCTTTACAAAAGCAACACTCACTTCCAGTTTTAGATACGTAATATTCAACGGTCTGACTTACAGCTTCTTGTAGACCTCTCATTGCTTCTTTGAAAATAGGACCTGGGTTAAGATCCAGGACTAGGAAGCTGAATTGCTGACGTTTGTTGTATAGTTTCAAAAATGTGGCTTCCTCCAGCAACCGTCTTAGCGACGTTAGTTCCTTTACAAAAGCAACAGTCGCTTCCAGTTTTAGATACGTAATATTAAATGGTCTGACTTACAGCTTCTTGTAGACCTCTCATTGCTTCTTTGAAAATCTTTTTTTTAAATTTATTCATTTGTTTTAAATCTGTTTCTTAATTTAATTGTAATATACTTAAATTTTCTGTTATTTTTTGATGCTGTTATTAATGCAAATTACCAAAAAAATCTTGATAAGCTTTAGATTGTACGTACCTTTTTTAGCTTTATAATATTGTATTATAGATAACCTTTATTGGCGCATGCTGTGTTAGCCTGTAAGTAATTGTTGCATTTATAATGTACTATTAAGCAAGTATAATTGTAAAAGTTAGGTGTAAACAATTGTTGGCTAACCTAAATAAATAAAATAGGACCTGGGTTAAGATCCAAGACTAGGAAGCTGAATTGCTGATTGTTTTTTCAAACTGATTGTCGTAGCAGTGTATATTTATCTCAATTGACGGAGTGTTTGGTAGAATGTGTGATTCTGCTAAAGTAACGACGTTGATCTCGCAGTACAACACTCCAGTTTTAATCTCATTTGTGAGTTTTAAAATTCCACATCGTTTGTTGTATAGTTTCAAAAATGTAGCTTCCTCCAGCAACCATCTTAGCGACGTTAGTTCCTTTAGAAAAGCAACAGTCGCTTCCAGTTTTAGATACGTAATATTTAACGGTCTGACTTACAGCTTCTTGTAGACCTCTCATGGCTTCTTTCAAAATAGGACCTGGGTTAAGATCCAGGACTAGAAAGCTGAAATGCTGGTTGTTTTTTCAAACTGATTGTCGTAGCAGTGTATATTTATCTCAATTGACGGAGTGTTTGGTAGAATGTGTGATTCTGCTAAAGTAACGACATTGATCTCGTAGTGCAACACTCCATTTTTGATCTCCTTTGTTAGTTTTAAAATTTCACATCGTTTGTTGTATAGTTTAAAAATGTGGCATTCTACAGCAACCATCTTAATGACGTTATTTCCTTTACAAAAGCAACACTCGCTTCCAGTTTTGGATACTATATTCAACGGTCTGACTTACTGCTTTTTGTATACCCCTCATGGCTTCTTTGAAAATCGGATCTGGATTAAGATCCAGGACTAGGATGCTTAATTGTTGATTGTTTTTGCAAACTAATTATCGTAGCAGTATATATTTATCTCAATTGACGGAGTGTTTAATATTATAAACAGAAATAATTACAAACAAACAAAAAAAATATAAATGTCAATCTGAACTATAAAAATCATACGACTAGCATTAGAATTATTACAAAAACAAATGAAAAATTATTTGAATTCAAAAATATTGCACAGAAAGACACATCACAAATATAAAGTAATTTAAATACTTTTCCAATATTAATCTTAAGTGCAAACTAGTCGGTGTTTACTTGACTTGATCGCTTCTAATCAATTTCTATTCTACTACTACAAAAAATCGTCCTTTACTAACCTCTATGAGCGTCTTTCAGTCATTTCCAGTGTTCGTAGAAATATTTTCTTTAGAAATAAGCATCAACTATCACCTAAAGATTCTTTAAACCTACCTCATCACCATTCCGTATGGTGTCGGATGTAAAAGAATAGCGCTATCTTATCACTTCCCGTGGGTGTCTTAAGAGGCGACTAAGGGACTCACCGGAGAATGGGCAGCAGCATTCTATGTAGGTACATAGCAACAGCTACACCCTTTGGGGAAGGCCTATGTCCAGCCGTGTACGTCATTTGGCTGATATGATGATGATGATGATGATGAAGCACTTTTGAACCTATTTTTCTGTTTCCTTCTTAACTATTTGTTAAATGTATGTACATAAGTTGTTAAATTTAAAAAAAAATGGAAAATGATGGATGAAGTTTTTACCCCTTATGGGGTCATACAATAACCCATTCAATATTATGCTATTTAGCAAGTAACTTTATAATTGTATGGATAAATAAAGCTATAATAATAAAAATACCTACTATGCGGTACTTCTGGACACGGCTCGCATTGTTAGGAAGTTCCTCTCTTTGGCGGTCAGGGGACCGCGCCGGTAGCCCGGTAGCTTGAACCCTGTTCCTGGTGGGCTACTATTTTTTATAAATCTTTGTATTTTATTATATTAAAATGTAATTTAGAAGTATTTAAAATAAACAAACAAAAAATACCTATCTATGGCAGGATAAGTTCTTATACAAAAACCTTCACGTCATGAAATTTAAAAATGCATGCTTAACAGTTCTCACGACTTTAAGTAGAAAAACTTAGTATTAAAACTGCAAAACTTAGCGAGAACTTAACACACAGCAAAGAAGCTAGTCGAATAACGAAGGATTAAAACCCAATGCCTCTTCTAGAAAACTTATAAACTCTGGACTTATGTTCAGATGGCAAAGTTCGGGCAAATATAGGAACAGTAAGAATGATGCACAGACCGGCTTCAGAAAATCTTTTGGAATAAATGTAATACAAAGAAGTTTTGGTTCTAGATGAGTTCTCATGCACTTTTTTAATTTTTTCTTTTGTTTATCTGAATAACTGGATAATCACGGAGATTTGAATAATGAAAAAGATCTTTAAAAATTACCCATGCGTTGTTTGCTAATAGTTTGGGCAGTAACAGGAGAAATAAGATCGTCAAATCGTTTATGAACTGAAAGATAGCGAGATCATACAGTAGACATGAATCTACGTACAGTACCATACACTACTATTTCTCGAATCTTTTGGGAAAATTAAATATCTTTAAGATATTTACCGCCATAGGTACAAAGTTCGAAAAATATTGTAAGGGAAAAAGTACACAATAATTTTCCGGAGATTAAAAACCTCAAAGCATGGTAGTTTTATAAGGACCTTGAAGAAAATAATTATGAAAGCTTCTAAGAAAACGGATCCTGATTAAAATCGACCCTGTCACTCTAGTTGAGTGGCGTATAAGGTGACGGTGACGGTAGAATTAAAAAAAAAACATTACTGTTCCGATTTTGAGATTTGGCCAAACTTTCAGAAATAATGAACGAATGCAATCTATCTGCCTAGCCTCTTCCCAACTTTAATGGGGTCGACTTTCAGTCTTGCCGTATGTAGCTGAGTATTTAACATGATCTGACTGCCGATCTGACTTCTGCAACCCAGTAACAGAGGAATAGAACACCTCTTGACAAGATGTCAGGTTTTCTGGCCTCTGATAATCCGAAACGATTGTCAAAGATCTTCAAACGACAGCCGGGACTGGCTTAACGTGCTTTCCGAGACACGGAGGAGTCTTGGCATCTAATGGATGGTCATTCATCTACAGACCGGCCTTGGCAAGCTTACTTAACCTCAAAAATCGCCCGGCACGGCTTATTTAGTCACGGGGACATCAAATAATGAACGAATGCATCAACGTTTAACATCAAATTAGATAGTGGTCAAACTAGATCCATAAAACATTGTACGTAGAGATACTTTGTTTGCATAAATAATTATGTAATGAACAAACGGTCAGACCAATGCACTAGCACTTTATCTTATTAGACTAGATTACACACAGACTAAATTATCGTTACCTCTGTTAAATTCACAGGTGCAGAAATACCAGGGCGACATAAATTCAACAGCGGTGAGATGTATAAAGGTCTGGCATTCTGCCACACACACACCTTTGTGATTTCAACTGGACTTAGTTAGTCCCATAAATTGAGACGGCTGTGTGACAGGGGCCTAACAAAATAGACCTCGCATGGACTTAGCCACCTTTGAGGTCGAATTGTGGATGGGTTATGACTGGCTTTTTGTTGTGTAATGTAGGTATGACAATTCAAATGTATAAGAGGAATGTCAAAAATGTGGAAAATAAATCTGAGAGGTACTGGAGTGTCGAAATAGTGTTTTGTGGTTTCTGGGGATTGAAAATATTAAATAGATGGATTTTTATATTCAAGGGCGAAAGTTTATATAAGGCTTGAATTAATAGAAGACCGCTTTGTTGTTCGACTCACCCAAGTGCGAATCGCACGCGGCCAGCAACAAAAGAAACAAATCGCGGTCGAATCGTTTTTTATAAAAATGTTATTTACCCCATATTTAAAATCTATTTATGTTACGCTTCCGTGTTTGGTTCACAAACATTTAAAAGTGTACCGTTCAACTGAATCTGTGGGGATTTTCATATGATATCATTAAACATATATGATATACTTGACGGAAGCTATATCATGGGGATACTGCCAATTTGACGGAGATAAACCGTATTCATTAATTCATGCGCACTCAATTCGAACGACCAGTATTCATACGTTTACCTACGATACAAATTCGTTTTTAATGTGCGGTCGGCCTGGGTTCCATTTTTTCCCTTTCAAAGTATCAGCTCTTTTTTGCACTGAGAAATAAAACAATAGACGTGATAACGATTAGTTTTCCAACTTTTAGTTTACTAACAAAATGATCTATCTCCCTTCCCTAATCCTATTGTAAATTACTTCCAAGTACCTTAGCTTTAAGCTCAGAGATGTTATCAAATATTCATAGGCTTATCAGTAAGTAGCAGTTAATTCATTACACTAATTACTAGTTGTTATCTAAGGCGTTTCCATTCTGGGATTAAATTTAATGACTTGCTTAATTTTAATCTGGCTAGAGATAGCAGATAGGTCTCTAGATTAATAAGTGACATAAATATTCGATTGTTGCGTTTTGAAAATTAGTTGGTAGTTTAAGCTTTTGTGCTTATCTCTTATCCAGCGCAATCCAGTAAATTTTGTTATTTTCTTTATTTAGTTTTAAAACAAAGGATCATTTGATGACTTTGACTTTGACTTTGACTTCACTTGCAGAAAACATGGTGGATGGGGCCGAAAAATTCTGGAGTGACGACCGCGTACCGGAAGATGCAGATGGAAGACCTCTCTCCCACAAGATGGACCGATGACCTGGTGAGGGTCGCGGGTAGCTGATGGATGCGAGACGCACAGAACCGATTGCTGTGGTGACACTTGGGGGAGGTCCATGTCCACCAGACGTCTTTCGGCTGATATGATGATAATAAGTGAAGTTTAACGCTACCTTGCTGTGAAACAACTTGAAGCGAGTCCAAAAAGTACCTATTTAACCAATGTAAAGGTGTGATGATGACGTGCATGGAAGCCCTGCCATGTTGTGCCATTCCGCTCAAGATTCCGTTATGAGAAAGGAATAGTGCTATTTCTCCTGTTCTTACAACGGTATAATTATGGTATTGAGAAATGTGAAAGTGCTCAAGTGTTTTCCTAGTACTATTAGTATTTAGTCATTATTTCTTTCCTGAATGAGATGACTGATGATGGCTAATATTTGTGCCTAAATTTATTACTACAATTGGATTTATGACACAGGTCAGGATGGTCTATGACCCTCAAACTAGACATTTGCCTGTATCTTGGGGGTCAGACTTGCCACATGTATGCATTAAAAAATAAAAGTATAATTAAAACTAGGTAATATAAAATAAAAACAAAAAAAAAAACATAATTAGATAGCCTAAAAACGTCTTGAACTGGAGATCAATTAAAACAAAATAATATACTTTTGAATTAAATTCGTTTAATAAAGCCACTTCTGGTCCATTTAGATTTGTGTTTAAATGAATCTCAACTAAATATTAAGAGAGATTAACACCGGGATGCTGAGAAAAGACATCTCCGCGAAATTCGCCTTCAGTTATATTTCAGATTACTGTCCGACTAGTTTTAATTAATTTTGTGAGAGAAATATTACTTTGTTGTTAAGGGCGTTTTCAGGCTTTCTGGAGAAAATTGAATTTTAGAGCAGTTCAAAAACGAATGAAACTTCATTAATAATTAGTCATAGATGTTAATTTTATATCTGTTGTTGGACAAAGCTTTTTGCTATTCTTGAATAAAGCCTACTTGGCAAGGATATGTGGATTATAGTGCTGATTTTCACGAGAAAAATGTTTACTGTCTTGAAGATAGACTACCGTTCAAAAGTATTTGACCACCTGCATTTTGTGAGGCCAAAGCTTTGTTAAGCTCCGCGCAAACAGGCCACCGACCACAGCCACCGGTAGCTGGCCACAAGTTAACACGTTTTGTATAGAATCGCCGCAAAAGTGTAGCGAGTGGCGTCCACTCGCGACTCGGTGTCCGAGACATGCCACCGGTGGTCGCCACTCGTGACGTTCCTCTCGACTTTATAATATTAGGCTAATTATTTTTGAGGCGAATAACAACTTATTAGGCAACTAACTAATTGGTTACAAAAAATAATGACTTGGCGGCTAATATTAACAGTGGGATGTCATACGTATATGTGTTTTAATTGGTGTAAGAGCGAGCGAAGCGAGCTCGGGACTTGGGGCACCCTGACTCGGACAGGTTAGGTTAGAAGGGAATGGCGGGGTCAAGTGAGCGAGCGAAGCGAGCGAACAGACCCCGCCATCCCCTTCGTGGTTATTTTTTTTAAACCACCCAAAAATATTTATTTATTTATACTAGAATCACTGCCAATTTAAATTTAAACAGAGCTCACAACTCTATATAAAGCTGCTACTTTATACTTAAAATGCTACTTCACTGTAGCTGCCAACCTATTATTTTTGCTACCCATCTTAATTATTTTTAAAACCCTATAACAGGTTAGTTTGTCGCCGCGTTAAATACATGCCATAATATTATACTAGTGGCGGCCACCGAACACTCGTGGCCGCCACCGCCTTCGTTTGCGCGGAGCCTTAGACCGTCATAAAAAAAGCGGGTACATCGATGTGTCTAAAATCGGAGATTTTAAAAAATAATTTAAGTTACTTATGAAGTCGTTCATATTTTTCTTAGTATCATCTGCCTAGCCTTTTCCCAACTATATTGCGGTCGGCTCCCAGTCAAACCGGATTCAGCTGAATACCAGTATTTTACGTGGAGCGGCTGCCTACCATACCTCCACAACCCATTAACTGGGTAACACGGTACTTCTTGGCAAGACTGGTGTCAGCTTTTCTGGCTTCTGACAATCCGTAACGACTGCCAAAGATCTACAAATAACAGCCGGGACCAACGGCTTAACATGCTTTCCGAGGCACGGAAGAGTCTCGGTATGTTAATATGGTCACCCATCCACAGACCAACCTCGGCAAGCATTGCTTAACCTTGAAAATTGATCCGTGCGGCTGTTATAATTTAGCCACGAGCTCAACAACTTTAACAAAAGATCTTGCCAAATACTTTTAAGCGTTAGTGTTTATGCTGATCGAAGGTCTATATAGACCTGCACAAAATATGGCTTTATATATAAATTTCACAGAGGCACCACAAAGAATAGTTCTACAAAAAATAAATGTTAAAGAAAATACAACTACATTACTTTAGTTAAAAGCAGAACACACAATAAACTAAAAGAAATATACCTTACTCGCAGCACTTAAACACTAGGCTAGGAGAAAAACTCGCTGATTTATTTCAGTCTCATAGGTACGTTTTTTGTTTGTACAAATTGTACTAACAAAAGCCGGTCAAGTGCGTGTCGGGTCACGTGCAATGTAGGGTTCCGTAGTTGTACGTCACAAATTGCCGACTTAGATTGGTGCTTTTTGTTTGATTCTTAAAATATGTTTAACATGTGCTACAGTGGAGTCCACGTATGGGCAAACGTAGTGTGGGACGCCCTGCGGCACGATGGATCGATGATTTGAAGAAGGTGGCTGGCAGCGGTTGGATGCGGACTGCTCAAGACCGGGATGATTGGCGCTCTTTGGGGGAGGCTTACGTTCAGCAGTGGACGGCAATTGGCTGACAGGGTAATATGTTAATTGAGGTCACGGTTTAAAGGTTAGCACGTCTGAAAACGGCTGTAAAATCTATATCTAACTAATGTTGTACGAAATTTTCTTTCTCCAAGTACTTTCTATAGATGCAAGCTATTGATAGTTTTCTTTTAAATTCGTTAAATATGCTACTAACATATTTTTTACGTCTCCAAAAACAACCGTTTAGCTGCCAGAGAGACGGGAGGGGGAGTACAGGAGGGTAGGAGCTTAATATTCCGCCAACGAATCCTTCGATAGAAAAATGGTTTTCGCTCACCCTCAATATTTTAAACGACCTATCCAACAGCACCCCACACCACGGGATAAATGATAAAAAAAAATGTATTTTATTTTATTTTTCCACTTTTTCGGCGTGATTAATGTGATAGTGAAAGTGCTTAGCGACTCTGAGCTAAGCCGCGGATAGACAGACGGACATGGCGAAACTAAAAGGGTTCCTTGTTGACTACGGAACCCTAAAAAACGTAAAACTTCTTTAAGTAAGAATAGTAGTTTTTTTTTTAATTCATTTATTGTTGTTGTTGCGGTGTTAGTTTTTGTAGCAATCTTTCAATCAATTTTAGCATCGTGCCCAAACACCTAAATATAACAAAAAATATTAGGCTCAAATTTTTAGACTCTATTGACAATTTTAATTTTCAAACTATGCACAGGTAAGGTTAAAAAGTTTTTATAGGTAGGGCTTTGTGTCTTAGTCATTGTATAATTATGTTAATCTTGGCCCGAATCATATAATTGATAGGCTGATTTTAATAAAGAAAATAAAAAACAAGGGAAAACAGAACAGAATTTTCAGTTGATTTATTTTCTCTAAATCTTTTAAGTGGCTTTACTTAAAATGCATCACCTTAAGACAGACTTTTAATAAATGCCTTTTTCTTTCCTTTGAAGGATGGCTAATCATAAAATTACTCCTTCCGCTCTGGGTGGAGTGGAAGGGAGTGGCAGACTCCTAATGCCTTTTGCATTCCAGGGCAACGGTGACTCTTTCGAACAAAGTCCGCAACCCTGGCAGGCACTGGCCCTAGCGGGCCCCGTTTACTATACTGACATCTCTTTGAGGCACGCGTGGAACACAACACGCCGTCGACACGGGCCTGGTTCTTCTTGGACGCCGATTAGTAAATGCATATGGTTAAGTCCGTCGATACGCATTTGTATGCGTAAAGTGTTTCAATAAGTACATCACTTAAGCCACTAAAAAAAATATGCTTTAAAACAATAAAAAGCTTTTACCTTTCAACACTTTTCCAAATAGGTTACCTTACATACAAAAGACCAAAAGGACCAATTTTCATCCCTAATGCTCACAGATTTGGCCCAAAGGCAATAAGAAATACACGTGATATTTTATCGAGTAATAACCCCAATATACATTCGGCACCCATTTTGTTTGATTTGTACCTACATACATGTGAGTATCGCCTGAGGGCATCGAGTTATTCCCGATATATCTAATATCGGAAGTGTACTGAGGTTTCTTGATCTATCCAGTTAGTATGGCTGGTTGGAGCCAATTCTTTAGGTTAGAATGGTCGACAATTGAAGTCATTTTTAGATGTTGCGGATTTTGTTCGAAAGAGTTACCGCGGTCCTGGAACGTAAAAGGCACTAGGAGGAGCATGGGTGGGTTTTAGTTAGTAGAAGTCTGACACTCCCTGCCGCTCCACCCAGAGCGGGAGGTCATTTGATAATTTCCCATCCTCAAAAAAAAAAAAGTCATTTTGACTATGGTTTAATATGAACTAGGTCATGCCAGCGGCTTGGCTCAAGTGAGAGTTGAATATCCACTATTTCCTAATCAATAAATCAATCAGGCAAAGCATTTATTGCAAATGAGCCACTTAAAGGCACTTTTGAATTGTCAGTCTTTCAAAAATATGAAGCCTAGTTGCACGATCCAAAGCATACATCTCTATGGAAAAGAACGTGCAAGAAACTCTATGGACACTCCTTTCAATCAGTAAATGTTTACAAAATAAATACGTTGCATATTGAAAATATTCATGCTAAAAAAAATGTAGTAAGTCCTTAATCCACGGCATGGTCCAACCGTGTGGCAATAATCATTCAAATCACATTTTTTTTTCAAAATTTACCTTTTACCTTTTAATCGTGCATCCCGAATTCAGAAAAAAATAAATTCACGCTTTTTATGTCATCTACAAAGCCTTTAGTCTGCAATGCAGATAATTTACTGAAAAACTTCCAAGGTATTGTAGTTTTCATACCCAGCCATGTTATGTTAGACGCCAATGAATATAGATTTAGTAAAACCTTCGTATTTTTGGCAAACGCCTACCTCTTACATAAAATTACTTTGTTACAAACTTCAGGCCTTTTGGCAATCACCATTTTCTATATACTTTTATGGAGATGTCGATTTTTATATGAATTGGCGTCTTTACGCCTCTAAAGTGGAGGACGAAGCTGTAATATTGTTCAAGTAACAGCCACCCTGCCTTTCAAGGCTCATTCTGCTAAGACGTGTCAGTGAAAAAGGAACGGTGCTAGTCCTGTCTAGCTCTATCTCTCTCACACAATAGATCGTGATCATTTTTCTATATTTTAAACTGACTTCAAAAAAAGAAGGAGGTTCTCAATTTGGTTGTTTTTTTATGTTTGTTACCTCAAAACTCTGTCATATACAGACGGATTCGAAGAGGTTTAGTCGCAAAATGTCTCTTTCGCAAAATGTCGCTTTCGCAGAATGACTTTCTCAAAAAGTCGCTTTTTCACAATGCCTCTTTCGCAGAATATATTTTTCGCAAAATGTCGCGTTAGTAACTTAGAATAAAATTTTAGGGTTAAAATAAAAAAATAACATTTGTTACTGTCATATTTAAAAGTAAACCATTACGTTATACCATTGATTTTCGTAATAGTTTCTTAAAATTTTCATTTCTTGACTGCCCGGAGCTATACTTAAAATATATCCCCTAAACTTGTAAACATTTAATAGGAAATGGAAAAACACAACCTTTTTTTTTTAAACCGGGCTAAATTTTATTCTAAGTTACTTACGCGACAATTTGCGAAAGAGATATTCTGCGAGAGTCATTCTGCGAAAGAGGCATTGTGAGAAAGCGACTTTTTGAGAAAGAGACATTTTGCTAAAGAGACATTTTGCGACTAAGCCTTCGAAGAGGACGCAAAATTTGAAGGAGGTTTATTCCAAATTGGTCCCATTTAAATTTCGTAACGATCTGAAGAATAAATTTGGAGATAGACAGCTAAATAAATATGTACTGGTTGATATTTTTGGAGGGTACAAATGAGTCCCAGCGTTATTCTAAAGCAACGGCCGTTTTGCGCTGATAAGTCACCAATTTTTAAGTTTCTTTTTTATAGCATGCGTCATATATAGCGCGAATAAAACATGTTCTCATTCTTGCTGTCTTCTTTTATCAGCTCCTGAGCATTACCATAATAATCAACTTCGCGCTCCAAATCCATACAATTACCGTAACCCGTTCCTATTTAACTACAATCATCTTTAAATCTTCCTTGAGACCATCCTTAATTAATTATTTAATAATTAAGGAGCTTAATTACTGTGATCCTTATACCACATGCTTATAATTTATCTCGGGACCCGAAAATATTATGTTCTCTAAATAATTTCAGCCGGTTAATTAAATCGTTAAGACGTTATCAGGGAAAGGGTATGTTTCATTTAAACTTCCGTTTAAAGGATTACGCAAACGATTGTACCCTTTGAGTATCTTTCAAAGTTATCTGACGACTTATCTCTTTGTATTGCGGCTTTTAAAACCGAATACTGTCGTATAGATAAAACGAGAATTATCCTTGGTAGGTAAATCCAGGTATCTCGTCAATTCTCGTCCCTTACTGTTCAACACATACAAAGTATAAGTAAAGTATAATATATTATGTAGACTGTGACCGATGAGTTTGTTTAGATGCTTCTTCTCAGTGTAGTCTGCTAGGAAACACTGGTTAAAATTGATTAAAAAATGGTTGCTGTTTATATTGAAGTGATATTTATAACCAACTAGCTTTTGCCCGCTACTTCGTACGTGAATATTGCTGATTTCCCGTTCCCGTAAGAATTTCGAGATATCCTTTCTTAGTACTCCCCTACTCTCCCCAAGGAAACTACATGCCGAATTTTAGCTTTCTAAGACCAGTAGGTTCGACTGTGTATTATCACTCAATTACTCAGTAACGGAAGAGTCAAAGTCAAAGTCAAAGCATTTATTTCAATTAGACCATTTACAGGCACTTTTGAATTGTCAAGGTCGGTCGGTCAAAAAGGTGAAGCTATTTGCACGTTCCAAAGCGTAGATCTCTATGGAGAAGAACGTGCAAGAAACTCCACGGACACTCTTTTAAAAAATAATATTTTGTTGCGTAATTATGGTTACATCATTCATATTGAAATAATACATATGTGAGAACAATGTAAAAGACGTGCAGGATAAAAGAGTCCGGAGTAAAAAGAAACAGTTCAAAGAAATAATTAAAATAAACCATGGCAGCCAAGAGATGACCAGTCTCAGCTGACGGCGCCCGTTCACGAACATGACGCATACGCTAGCACCATTTGGCTCAACCATTTTTAAGGGAGCCAAATGATCCAACGCACGCGCCACCATCAGACAGACTTTTGAGTGAGTATGACATTCCCAATCGCCAGGGTACATTCAAGTCAAAGACCTGCCCAAAATGATCATTATAGTTTAAATTTAAGGTACATAGTACTCACAAATGTGCAGTTAATGCATGAAATTATGTTGTTTTAAGAGCTTTATAACAAGCAACAGAATAAACGCAATACCTGAAAAGCGGTCATGAACAACTTTTTTATGGGACCAACACCGAAATCAAGCAAGTAAATTTAAAAAAAATCAGAACATTTTGTCGAGTTATGCGCACAGAAATGAATGAGGTAGTCTATTTTGAAAATTATTTTTAATTGAATATAAAAATAATCATTTGTGGAAGTAATATTATACTAATAATATTATAAATTGTAAGCATATAATATTTTTTGTAAGCTATTATAACTACACTATTGTATTAGGAAGCCTGTAATGATAATTTTATGTGTTTTAAATAAATAAATAAAATAATAAACAATTAAAAAAAAACGCGATTTCAGTTTTGGTCCCATAATAAAAGTTGTTATTATCTATCTATATTCTGATAAAATAAATAAAGATTATGAAAACACTATCAAAAGATTCACGTCAAAACTAACCCTTTTAAGGACACTAATAATAAAATCACCTAACATTTCTTGAACAGAAATTGACTACCTACATCATAAATATCAAAGGACCGATCGCCCACTATTTTGTTTTGACTAGTCACTTTGTAACGGAAATACGTCGAGTTAACGAACTGCCTGTAATTGGTGAGCTTATTCTGTGGCTTTCCTTATAGCTAGCCGAGCGAGATGAAAATCTCGAATGTTCGTATTAGGGAAGATTTTTGGTTTATGTTTTTATCTGTTGAGAATGAGGCGTTAATTTTGATTTTTGTCTTGGTCTATTCGAATATTTGTGGCTTCGCTTCTGTGTCCTATCCTTCAAGCCTGTGCTGCTCGGAAAAAGTAGCCATTCAATTCAATTCAATTCAATTTTTTTTTCACCAGACGCGGTGGAAATTTATCAACTCATTGGTAGTTATATTTTCGAGCCGTTTGGGGTTGGAACTCTCGGGTCGTAGGGTTTGAGTTGTCATAACTTATTTAAAGATCTCTCAAGACGCTTAGTTGACACTTCGCGTGACCCAAGGGCTGGCTATTACCTTAGACAAAGGATAAGCATTGCCATACAATGTGGCAATGCCGTCAGTCTTTTGGGCACACTTCCAGTCGACAGCGATGCGGAAGAATTTTTTGACGCCATATTTTATATTTTAGGGTTAACTTAGTTAAGATTTTTTATTTTTAGTGTCTTAATAGTTAGTTACGTATTTATTAGAACCACTATGAATAACATTAAGTTGGAAGTGAGCTATACACTAATTTAGAACGCTCTATTTCCCTTTATTTTTATGTCTCCGTAACTCAGCCGCCTTGCCAACGATCTCCCGGTAATTGCTGAGATTACTTCACGGCTCCCACTAATTCTAGCAGCCTGGTCCTTTGAGTCAAATTTAGCTGTCGGATACTAAGAGAGCAAAGGATTCTGTGCCGATTATAAATAGATTTTAATCTGGCAGTGGTATTTTGTTGTTAATCGCAGATTCATTTTGAATTTAATAACGAAATTTTATCGAGTTTAGATATTTTTTGATCATATTTAAAATGTAAAATAACGGTTTGGCAATTTAGGAGCTTGTGGCTAAATAATAACAGCCGCACGGATCGATCTTCAAGGTTAAGCAACGCTTACCGAGGTTGGTCTGTGGATGGGTGACCATCTTAACATATCGAGACTCCTCCGTACCTCCGAAAGCACGAGCCGTTGGTCTCGGCTGTCATTTGCGGATTGTCAGAAGCCAGAAAATCTGACACCAGTCTTGCCAAGAAGTACCGTGATACCCATTTAATTGGTTGTGTAGGTCTGGTAGGCAGCCGCTCCACGTAAAATACAGGTATTCAACTGAATCCGGTTTGACTTGAAGCCGACCCCAATAAAAATGGGGAAAAAAGGCTAGGCACACACACACCTAGTTTTCACTGTGAGATATATAATAGAATATCACTGGAGATTATCTTTTATAAATAAGCAGTGAAAATAAAATTCCAAAACTAAATAGGTTCTACCTATTTCCATCGTAAACAACTAGTGTGTCCTCAGCCAGAAAGCGCTTAAGCTGAAACTTTTTCATTTAAGTTATTTTTGATATAATGATTGTGATGGAGTGCGAGCAACATTGTAGTACAAATATTAGTTACTCAGTAACTTGGTGTGAATGTCCATAGAACTTACTTCAAGTTCTATGGACATTCAAGTGGAGACTTGTAATTCGCTGACAGTCTTATTTACCTGTTTATTTTAGATGTAAGTTTTCTATAATACCTAAATAAATTAGTTGTCTATTTATAGAAAATAATCAAACGGATTTTCTTTTCTAGTTTTATTTCATTGAACACTTTCTAGTAAAATTAAAAGTTAAAAAACTCATAAAAATAATTAATCAAGAAAAACGGTTACCCAAAGTAAGTTTAATTTTCCACAAAATTTAAACTCTTAAGACATCTTTGATGGCCGGCGGTCTAACGAGACAGGGTTCATTAATCAAACGTACATAATTACTGAAAAAAGCTGACTAACCTTCAAAGAGATGATTAATCTTTCAAACTATTTTGTGAAGTATTTTTGATTAGTTTAAGTGTTGATAAAGGTAAGTACATAAATTTTAATTACAAGTTTATTTTGCTAGCAGTATCATTTATCTAGCTCGTTGCCAAATAGTAACAGCCGAAAGGTTCATTCTTCGAGATTCATAGCATGGCATAATGTGTCTTGTGCCAAAAACACATGTAACAACAGCTCTTTACCACATTTTCTGTAAACTAAAACTTTCTTAATTTATATAATATTCAATTTATAATGACATAACTGAGTATTTTTGTAATGTAGAACTCAGTAACATCAACGGTTAATTAACAATAATTAACCGTTGATGTTCACGCAAAATAATCCCTTTAACAAATAAAATATAAAAAAACTTTTACACAAAAAAAAAGAAACCGACTTCTAAAAAAAACTACAAAGTTCAAAGGAAATAACTTTAATTCGTTATTTGACACCGACTTCCGAAATTAAAGTTATTTTGAACTTTGTAGTTTTTTTTTGGAAGTCGGTTTCTTTTTTTGGTGAAAAAGTTTTTTATTTATCGCTTTTTAGTGGTACCCCACACCTAACAACAGCACTGGAAAGTCACAGGAAAACAAAAATACGCAATTTCGTATACATGGATGATTTTTCCACATATTTTTCCAGATATTTGGATTTAAAAACCAAACCGATTTTTAATAAAATTACAATGGGACCATTTGGGAATAAACCCTTTCCAACGAAAAAAGAATTTTTCAAATCGGTTGGCAAGCAACGGAGTTATGCGCGAACAACCTAAAAAAAAATACAAACATCCGAATTGAGAACCTCCTCCTTTTTTAGAAAACGGTTAAAAACTTAGAATGCTTTTATAAAATTTTCAAAATGACGTCTTTGCCTAAAAGCAGCGATGATAAAATTCCAAAACAAAATGTTTCCCTACGAAACTCACATGAGGTTGTTACTCTCAAAAAGATTATGCAGGAGGGACGCGTAATGCGCACCTGTGTTATACTAATAATGACATAGAATAAGGACACCGTACAGAAGTGAAATTCTTTAAAAATCTTTTGATCTAATTTGAAGGACAGGGAACTGATGTAACCTAGGCTAATATTTCTGCGAAATAAATGTTTATTTTTACTTACCTACTTACATTTTCACTTTTATGACACTTACAAGGGGCGTTATTAATAAATATTTGTAACTTTAGATTGAAACAATCGCTCCAGTGAATCGGCTCCCGTGGAGAGGGTTTGGTTTTTTGATGAAAATGTTGTCTACCAAGTTTACGAAGAACAAACTTTGTAGTAAAAACATACTGCAAATGTAAGTTAGTACGCATAATATAAAAAAAAACCTTGCAATTTTAAGAATGTCGTTTTGTTTAAGGCTTTTTTTTCCTCAAAACTTATGTATTTTGTAATGGTTAGTAGACACTCCTAACAAGCCTTTTCATCACTTTGTCACACATTAATATTTGCAAAACTTTTTTTTAGGTTTCAATTATGCACCGCAAACTGACCCAATACATAACCTTACGTTTTCTAGAGTTGTTTTACGCACATTCAAGTGTGTGTAAAATTTGATTCGTCTGTTATTTGCTACGTATATCTTCACGTCAACGTTACGGGATTTGGAAATTTTAATCTTATAATATACTGTCACATGTGGCAAAATTCATCCAAATCAGTTATCCGTATCCGTTGGGTATGCCAAGTCTTGAACATAGCGTACCCGTTGGATACGCCATGTCCTGGACATAGGATACTTTTAATCCCGGGAGTGTGTTCCTTTAGGGTCATTTTCAGCCGCTTGCAGAAGCTAGTAATACTATATTTTTGCAAAGAATGATAAATAAAGACGTGTAGGTACGTAAACAACCGCAGCAAAATGATGATTAATCTCAAATTAAATTGCTTGGAGTAGCTACTGTAAGTGATTTTATTTAATATTTTTCGAGAACGGACGCTGTCAGTATGGAGTAATCATCAGAGATGAATGGTGATTCAGCTCTGTACAGAACTATCACTTCTACGCACTCCTACTCTATGATAATAACATACTGCGATCCGTCTGCGAAGCACGGTGCTTATGTCAAGCTTTCATATTGTGTCAAGCGGCGATTACGCCGGTATTCCGAGCCGTGTGCGGTTTACATGTTCAATAATGCAAGTTTTTTCTGGCTGTTGTGACCGGGGGTTTAGAGCCGGTTATCGCATACAAAGATGGGATGGTTATTTGTTGTTTGTTTGGCAAGCTTGAATATGACTGGCACAGTTGTTTAATCCTAAGTTTGGCTCTGTAAACTTGATACAACAATTAATTATATACTACTAGCTTTTTCCCGCGGCTCCGCCCGCGTGGATGTCGGTTATCGCGTAAAAAAGTAGCCTATGTCCTTCTCCATATCCCAGGCTATATTATGACGATCCATTCAGCAGTTTTAGCGTGAAAAGAAAGAGTAAGAGACAGAGTTACATTCGCATTTATAATATTAGTAGGGATTCATATTAATTTTATTTGTACTTTGAATTGTTCCTTTTCAGCGCTTTTATCGTGCACATGTGAGAACGATGTTGATCATTGTTACATACATTATATTTAAATAATTTCAACAATAATAATGTGACCACTTGTTTTAAAAGAGTATCCAAGGAGTTATCTTGCACGTTCTTTTCCATAGAGATCTACGCTTTGGAACGTGCAAATAGCTTCACCTCTTTGACTGACAGACTTTGATAATAAATTCAAAAGTGCCTTTAAATTGTTTAATTGAAATAATCCTTTGAGTTGAGTTTTGAGTTTATGTTAGAAGCGCAAAAATGCTTGGAAAATGCTTAAATATTATGAATTTTGATGCATACTAGCCTATAACTATGTTTTTTTGTTCGCTCTGCGACTCAAACCATTAGTAAAAAATGACATCTAATTATTGAAGCCC
Organism: Melanchra persicariae; assembly: GCA_947386135.1. Taxonomy (NCBI): domain Eukaryota; kingdom Metazoa; phylum Arthropoda; class Insecta; order Lepidoptera; family Noctuidae; genus Melanchra; species Melanchra persicariae. The sequence continues at coordinate 6,875,068 of OX376652.1, read as the reverse complement.
TTTTGCCAATGAAGTCGCTTAGATTTATTTTTTATTATTGATAGGCTTTTGACCACTATCTCACCTAATGGTAAGCGATAGTGTGGTCAACGGTGGAGCACACTTGCCCAGAAGAAACTTATTCACTTTTGAGTGAAAGACACTCAGGTTATAGCTATCAGAAAACATCACGGAAGGGCATTCCGATCCGTTGAACCAGTACCTTAGAATAATACAACTCAGGATTAGAGGATATATAGGTAAGTAAGGCATCAGTTACTGAGTATAGCTTTTATTTAGAAGCACAAAACCTTATCAATCTTGGCCTTGAAATTACGTCTAGTTTTTCTCAAAGTCTCGTACCAAAACTAATCAATCTGAGCAAATGGGGTTGGTTGTAACAAATAGCACTACTGCGTGAATAGAAGATAAGCTATTAGGTGCGGGTCTGCGGACGTCGAGCGTTAGGTGGCTCGCCGTCCGATCAGAACCAGGCCCGGGTTGATGGCGCATTGCGTTCTACGCGCGCCTGAAAAAGATGTCAGCATAGTAGTTGTAGTTGAGGTCCACTAGGGCCAGAGCCGGCCAGGGTTGCGGAATTTGTTCGAAAGAGTCACCGCGGCCCTGAACACTAAGGGCATTTGGAAGAACACGGATGGGTTTTAGTTACTAAGAGTCTGACACTCACTAGGAGTCACTTGATGATTTCCCATCGTTAAAAAAAGGCTATTAGTTACATATGAGAAAGCTGGTAAAAGTAAGTAACAGTCATATTATAAGCACAATAGAAGTCTGGTTACTCAAATTACCAGTAAAATTGTACAAATCGCCCACTTCTTTTATTTTTCTTCCTATTTTTTATTCTGTTAAGAAGTGTTCGAATTTATTTATTCGTTCATCTTATGTTTCTAGTGAAACTGGATACTGGCAGACTGTAAAGGATTGGGCTCAGATTACACAACATTCCAAGATAGACTGTTTGTGTATGTGAGTTTCTATGTTTGTAAACGCACCCACGATACAGGAGAAATTCCTAGTGTGAGGCAGTTTTTTTAAAAAGAAAAGAATTTAAAAACAATAGACCAAAATGAAAGATGGCCATCATGTTAAAACTTGCAATAAGGCACTAGCTCATAAAAATATTTAGGTAGGTAGTTATTTAACAATCAACAAGGTGTTTATTAGATTATTTGTTTAAGGAATTCACATACATACAGATAACGAGAGTAGGTACTAAGTTCCTTACTTTTCTTTATAATTTACTTTTTGAAGTGTCGAGTTAATATTGTCGGAGATAAAAAGCATTTTTCTGAGAACATCATTGCTTATTGGAGTTTATTCGATTATGTCTAATTCTTTGTTTTGCATTAGCAAGTTTCAATGGTAGTATTTGACCAAAGAATAAAAAGTATTATAAGTAGGTATAGTCACAGTACTGACATGCGTAAAAATTACAAACCTTTACTAACATTCCTTAATAACAGTAGGTACTTATTAGTAGTACCTGAATTATGTTAGAGAGCTACATACAATCATTTGAAAATTGTTCGTCCATTATAATTAAATACAATAAACTAAATTTTTTATCAAGAAAAGAAAGTTAGTTCAATAGTAGTTCATAATAATATAGTTCTCCAACGTTGGTCCTTCGAGCCGGATTATGTTTAGCAACAATATTGTCAGGAATCGTTTCAGTCTTAACAAATATACTTGCTGATAGAGTTTCTTCTGAATTGATACTGACAAAAAGGAATCAACAACACGAAAGATCCTACTTACACAAAGTAGCGATTTTACTCTGAAAACAAGACTACTTGATCACCACAAAAACCTTAATTCTCCAAAACCTACCTCACTACACGGTGACATTAACACGCCCATAATAATCTCAAGGCGGACAAGAATAATGCCAGCTTAATCTTATTACATTGCTCTTTATTCCCCGAAAAATAAGTAGACTAAGTAAAAATGGACGCAAACAAAGCGACAGGCTAAGTATGTGAAGACATATGAAAATACTGCGTGATTCTGTTTGTCCTCAGAGAGACAGCTTCCTAAATGTGAAGGATTTATAGCACGGGTTATTGTATTATTACGTGCTGTTGACCGTGATGGTGATACGTGTACCTCTTGTATGATTTGCGAAGTTATTTATGAGGATAGAGACGCTTTGGAGCACGTGGCTCTTTGGAACTTCCCAGCAACAAATCTGTCTGTTTTTATATTGAAAGGTTAACAAATCTTACTGTTCAAAAAAAATAATTTGCTGGTAAAAACTAGCCAAGTTAAATCTTGTGCTTTAATTTATCTTATTTTAGGATTATCTACAAAGGCACACATTTAGATCTCCTTGGCTCCCATTATCACATTTTTGTTTTTGATGGTATATCATTTTACTTTTTGTTAGTAAACTATTATTATTCATCTTTCGACACGTACCCCCGTGTTTCGTCGTAATGCCCGCCCCGTGCACCCCACTTTTTGATCTATAAGTCAGTGAGTGAGTGAATGAATGAGTCAGTCAGTACAGTTCAGTCAAATTTTGGATTCTAGACAAGCTAAGGGGTTTTAATAAATGTGCGAAATTTCATGTATGTAGTTTAAATAGGTTTTGAATTGTGAAGGCGACAAAAGTAGCTTGAAATGGTTCGTGTACGTACAGCTGCTGCATCACCAGTTCCCCTTTCTTTGAACTTGTCTGGACACGCTGCCAAGTTTCTAGATTTCTTTCTTATTCGTCTACATACAGGGTTACTGGTAATTCGACGTATATCCGTCAGGGGCTGATAAGGGAGTCAAAATGCAACAAATTGAACCCCCCATATGTATGGCCGAAATTCAATAGTTTTCGAGATATTTGAATTTTAAGGGTTTTTCGAAATTTACCCAAAATTTGACATTTAATTCCAAATAAAAAAACCTACACACCCATTCAAGGGTACCATTAAAAATGATGTTGTAGCTGGCACTTCAATTAAGCTATGGACATAATTAAAACTACTTAATTTAACAGAATAATTAAAATAATGAGCGATATAAGAATAATATCTTACCAATATTTTCATTTTACGTTTCAAAAATGTTGTCTCGTCAAAAAAAATTCTATGACATTAATCGTACAAATAACTAAAACAACTTGCCTATTCTGTAGGCTTTCCAAAAAGGTATAAAAGTCAATTTTAAAATACATAATTCGTGGCATGGCATGTGTTTGAACCGGCGCGGGGAGAGAAATCATCTGTGTTCTTAGTTTATCATCCTCGCTAAAACAACCGATTTTACTGGCGAAATTCTTCGTGATGGGGCAGGGTGTACGGGCGGGGGAGTACACGGCGTCTGCTGCGCTCGCGTCGCCTTCCTTAGTACAGTTCGCGTAAAATAACTATGCCCCTCTGAAGTTAGCCATTTGCAAGATCGCGTAGGTGCAGTCACGTAGACGGGAGCAAGCGGGACGCAAGAATGCATCGAACGTAAACGAGCGACTGAGACATAAAATCCCGCCGTCATAATCCCCGCCCCGCGCATGCGCAGTTGCAGTTTGTTCGTAATTTTGACTACTACCCAGCCACTCCTAGCCAACTTCAGAGGGGCACAGTTATTTGACACGAACTGTAAAAAACGAACAAACTGCAACTACGCATGCGCGGGGCGGGGATTATGACGGCGCGATTTTATGTTTCAGTCGCTCGTTTACGTTCGATGCATGCTTGCGTCCCGCTTGCTTCCGTCTACGTGACTGCACCTACGCGATCTTTGCAAATGGCTAACTTCAAAGGGGCATAGTTATTTGACGCGAACTGTACTAAGGAAGGTGACGCGAGCGCAGCAGACGCCGTGTACTCCCCCGCCCGCACACCCCGCACCATCACGAAGAATTTCGCCAGTAAAATCGGTTGTTTTAGCGAGGATGATAAACTAAGAACACAGATGATTTCTATCACCGCGCCGGTTCAAACACATGCCATGCCACGAATTATGTATTTTAAAATTGGTTTTTATACCTTTTTGGAAAGCTTACAGAATAGGCAAGTTGTTTTAGTTATTTGTACGATTAATGTCATAGAATTTTTTTTGACGAGACAACATTTTTGATGCGTGAAATGAAAATATTGGTAAGATATTATTCTTATATCGCTCATTATTTTAATTATTTTGTTAAATTAAGTAGTTTTAATTATGTCCACAGCTTAATTGAAGTGCCAGCTACAACATCATTTTTAATGGTACCCTTGAATGGGTATGTAGGTTTTTTTATTTGGAATTAAATGTCAAATTTTGGGTAAATTTCGAAAAACCCTTAAAATTCAAATATCTCGAAAACTATTGAATTTCGGCCATACATATGGGGGGTTCAATTTGTTGCATTTTGGCCCCTTTATCAGCCCCTGACGGATATACGTCGAATTACCAATAACCCTGTATAGAAAATCATTTGTGTAATCGAGAATGCGTAAAATTTTCAGAAAGTCAAGATAAAAGCCGTTTACTTGAAGTAAAGACACACATAAAAAACACAATCAATAAAAATGCACTTTAATATTTTGTGAGACAGTTTAATTTTGTTCATAAATGCACTTTCCACTTCTACATGAAAATTCTCTAGAAAAGTCAACACACAAAAGGTACTTTAACTCACAAAGCAAGACACAATATTAATAAAGAAATTTTCGCCTTCATAGCAGGTTTTCTTGTGCTTCGAATCCTCTCTAGCATTTAATATTGATGAAAATCCGCTTACAACGGTATCGATCTGGCCACCTCGGCTGCCTGTTACTCATAGTTTAGAAAAAAAAATGATTCAATTTATATTATTATTTTTTAATTTATTTGGTGTCCTTTCATAAAGTGCTTTATAATTTTTATCCTTTTCTGCAAAATTTTAACTTTCTTCATAATTTGGATTTCATAGTTAGTCTATCAAGTAATGTTCTTGTTGTGGATTAAATATTTGGAATAAAAAACTTAGAATGCTTACTTAAAATGATTCATAGATGGAAAGAGATACATAGGAAAATATGGACAGGAGAATAACTAACTTTACTTAGTTTAACCCATTTCAAACTACAAGCGTTTCATGTCCCCCACCGAGTGTGTCCCCACGTTGCCGTCGTGGTGGGGCTTGCGTGTCTCAGTGATCTTGGGGGCTTTGCCAGTAGAGCCACTCATGCCGGAAGGTTCCAAGTGAGAGACCAGACCAAGAGGGACACGAGAGGGGCACACCGTTCGGAGACTTGAGCAGTGTTCGGGTCTTCAAGGCAAGGCAAGGCGCGGGCAGTAGTGCCCGATATTGGAGGCAGGGCTCGTCCGAGGGTCGTGCGGGTGCGGAGTTGGACTCTGACGACTCGGCATCCGGCGTCGGCACGGCGAGCTCGGGACGTAAGGGGGTGGGGGCTGCTGCGGAGAACTCCGGGTTCATCCGCAAGCGGCCCAGAGCGGAGCCTGACCAGGGGTCATCCTCCAACGAAGAGCTGGCCTCGGCCCGAAAAATCCTTACCAGCTGGCTGGGTAAGGGCCGAGAAGGAGTCAAGGGGAGGGTAATCGCCTCCCAGGAGGCAGCCCAGCGAGCCGAAAAGCTCGCCGAGGAGGGGCGCTACCCTAGAGAGACCGGGCTGAGGGCTTCGGTTTCATCCGGCGATGAGCGGGACACCGCTGGCGGCTCCGATAAGGAGTGGAAGGCCGGGTTTGCGGAGGTCATGGAGGCCGCGGTCCGCGATGGGGCCTTGAAGAGGACGCAGGCCTCGAAAAACAAGGCCATAAGCGCGGCGTCGGCCTCCATTCTGGTGGCTGCGGAGGCTAACCGTGGTGGGCCTCCGTCGGATGAAATGTCCAAGCTGCGGCGGCCGCCACGGAGCTTCTCCGGAAGGAGAATGAGAGGCTCCGAGCAGACCTGGCCGGGCTCCGGGGAGACAAAACAATACAACTATAACAATATGGGCAGATTTGCAGATATCCCGTTGCTTACGAAACCTAAAGAAAAAAAAATTATTAATCATTTTTAAGAAAACAAGTAAATCAAAATCGGTTCATCTGTTTAGGAGCCACGATGCCAGACATACATAATTATGTCACACAAAACTGACTTATAACACCCTTCTTTTTTGGTCAGGGTTGATTCCCTTCACTGAATTCCATTTTGGGGGACGCCTATGTCCAGCAGTGGACGTCTTTCGGTTGATATGATGATGCTGTTAATGACACTTAGATTCTGTCACTCGCAAAACTAAATAGACCTCATCTATCGCTTTCTATCAGGCGTGATCCAGGTCACGAGCATGCCCACTTCTCAATAAAAAAAAACTCAACAACCATAAACACTGTACACATAATAATAATATAATAAATTAAGTTAGTAAAAAGAATGTGAAGATCTTCATATAAAATTCTAGCCACGTAGAAATTTTATCGCCTTCACTGAAAGAACAATTTTACATTGGTGAACGTTTCATGATGGCATTTGGGTGTTTTGTCCCCTTTTTACACGACTGCCTAAAAAGGAGTGTTATGTTTTCAGAGTCAATTTATTTGTCAGAAACATGGGTATGCACACACAAAGCATGCGAGATGCTAAGTACATTCCAGAAAAGATCAGTCATGTTTTACCTTTACGGCGTACAAATATGTATTATAATAACATTTGATCATTTATAACTACTAATAAAAAATAAAAAAAGAGGAGCTCGTGGCTAAATTATAACAGCCGCATAGACCGCTTCAAGGTTAAGCAGCGCTTGCCGAGGTTGGTCTGTGGATGGGTGACCATCTTAACCTATCGAGACTCCTCCGTGCCTCGGAAAGCACGTTAAACCGTTGGTCCCGGCTGTCAGCGCTGTCGGCGGCAGTCGTTACGGATTGTCAGAAGCCAGAAAATCTGACACCAGTCTTGCCAAGAAATACCGTGTAACCCATTTAATGGGTTGTGGAGGTCTGGTAGGCAGCCGCTCCACGTAAAATACTGGTATTCAGCTGAATCCGGTTTGGCTGGGAGCCGACCCCAATGAACTACTAATTAATAAAAAATATTTAAAAAAAACAATTAATCGAAATTCATTTGGTAGGTAACGATTACAATAAATTACATTTGCATATAATATAGCAATTCAAACATCAGTTAAATGAAATAAGTAGTGAATGGGCTCAGTGGTGATTATTTATAATAAAAGAGTGGACTGTATAAATATGGTTGTATTGCTATAATTTACACCATCAGCCGAACAGATACAAGAAATGACCGTGGCGGCGTCTATGAGCTGAGTGAGTGGCGGGCGCGCAGTCGCTCTCGCGGTGGTGTCGATACCCCCGGCGCCCCCGCTTCCCCCGCACGTATGTGTTGCGCCAACATATTCCCCGGGTTGAAGGGTGGTCTTCAATCGTCGACTGGAAGGGGGCAGATGCAGTTGAAAGCACGACGAATGGTGCCCCGCTTCGTCTTCAGTTCGGCCACTCTCGTGACCCCGTCCACGCCAGGATACGTCTTCGTGACCCGGCCCAGAGACCAGAGCAGAGGTGGCGTTGTTTTGTCCTTTATCAGGACTAAGGACCCCGGCTTCACTTCACCTCTGGAATGAAACCACTTGGATTTGGCCTGCAGCAGAGAAGTGTACTCATTATGAAACCGTCGCCAGAAATGCTGTCTGATGTGCTGTATTCTCTTCCAGCGATCCAGTCGCGTGATGTTGGCTTCAGTCACCTGAGGATGTGGTACTGATAAGAATGGCCGTCCAATTAGGAAGTGGAAGGGAGTGAGTGCCGAAAAATCGTTAGGGTCTGAAGAAAGAGGAGTAAGAGGGCGTGAATTAAGAACCGCCTCAATATGAGTGAGACAGGTAGCCATCTCTTCAAAGGTGAAATGAGTAAGATGCAGTAATCGTTTTAAATGATGCTTACATGATTTTACAGCAGCTTCAGCCAATGAATTAAAATGAGGGCTGTATGCAGGCGTGAAAACAAACTCAATACCTTGCTGTGCCATTTCAGATGCAACACTTGATGATTGCAAGAACCTATTCATCTCGTTTGATGCGCCTACAAAGTTAGTCCCGTTATCGGACGTGATGCTTCGAGGCTTGCCACGACGCGCCACGAAACGATTTAGAGCGGCCATGTAGGCCTCAGTGGTGAGGTCGGTTACGAGCTCCAAATGTACGGCTTTCACTGCCGAGCAAACAAAGATGCACATATAGGACTTTGTAAGTTTGCATCCTCGGCCTTTACGATTGGCTACCAATACTGGCCCAGCGTAGTCAACATAACTATTTAAAAACGGAAATTCAAGATTTGTCCTTGAGCTAGGTAGTTGACCCATTATAGGCTGAACGTTCTGAGCCTTATGTCGAAAACATTTAAGACATTTATTCACGACAAACCTAGACAGGTTTCTGCCACCTAGAGGCCAATAAGTTTGCCGTATGTGTGACAATAACAACTGTGGACCAGCATGTACAAGCTGTAAATGTTGCATTTGAAATATAAGTTTTGTAAGTATGTGCTTACTGCATAAAATAATAGGATGTTTCACATTAAAATCGTAGGGGGAGTTATCGAGCCTCCCGCCCACGCGAATGAGGTTATGATTGTCAATGAACGGTGTCAGAGGAAGCAATCTACTTCTGCGTGGTAATTTTTGGCCTGACTTTAACAAATTATACTCTTCTGGAAACATTTCAAGCTGTGAATAATGTATAATTATATGTAATGAATTTTCTAGCTCTGTTGTTGAAAAATTACCATGCAGTTTATTATTTTTATTTTTTACATTGTAAATAAAGCGTTGTACATATGTAAATATATTTTGTATTTTTGTTAAACTAGAATACTTTGCTAACAAATCGTTAATGATTGATGAATGAATGGTTACGTCTGAATGATTACTATTCAATGAATTATTGTCACTATCACTACTAATGAAATGAGTCACCACTTCCGGCAGACTATCCTTCCCGCTGTTTGGCATGTTAGGCCACTCATTTTCACTATGCTGTAAAAATGAGGGTCCAGACCACCACAGTGGAGTGTGCATGATTACGTCAGCACTGAGACCACGGGAAACAAGATCCGCCGGGTTGTCCTTCGACGGTACGTAGCTCCAGGTATGACCATAAGTAATTTCCTGTATCTCATTGGCTCTATTTCTGACAAAAGGTTTTAATTGATTAGATGGAGTAGAGAGCCAACCCAGGACTATGGTTGAGTCGCACCAGAATCTACATTTATGAATGGGTATGGTAAGCGATTCCTGAACCTTAGTACACAGCCTTGCACCCAACAAAGCTCCACAAAGTTCAAGCCTCGGTATCGTCGTTGGTTTGATGGGCGCTACACGATTTCTAGAGACTAGAAGTTGTACGCCTATGGATCCACTGCCATTACAAGACCGAATATACACGCAAGCGCCGTACGCCCTCTCGGACGCATCGGTAAAGACGTGTACTTCATGCGTAATAGAGTTTTCATGCAAAACCCAACGAGGAATTTTTAAATTATTCAAAGCGGTTATTGTGCCTTCAAATGTAGACCAAAGATTTCTGATTTCGTGCGATACTTCGTCATCCCAGTCATACTTATCTTGCCAAAGACGCTGCATAATTATCTTTGCTTGGACGACGCATGGACCTACGAGACCTAATGGGTCAAAGATTTGACTGATGACAGAAAGAACATGACGTTTTGTGACTTTAGTAGTGGAGGTGATATTTATTGTGTAAGTAAGAGAATCTGAGTCGCAAACCCAGTTAAGACCTAAAGTCTTTGTTTGAGAGTTTGGACCTTGCTCAGAAAAATGTAAAGTATTATGTAACTCGTTGCTATGTGTAATTTCTTTAAGAATTTGTGGATTGTTTGATCGCCATTTACGTAAATTGAATTTTGCAGATGATAGAACAGAATGTACCTTTTTAGAAATGTCAACAGTTTCAGCTATGGTATTCCCTCCACTAAGAAAGTCATCAACGTAGAAGTCACGTCGTATAGCACATATAATACGACTGTCCTCAATGTTATCAGCCAAACTTACAAGACACTTAGTGGCTAAATAGGGTGCAGAAGCGGTACCATAGGTAACCGTATTTAAAGTGTAGGTTCTAAGAGGTTCTGAAGGTTCAAATCTGAAAACTATTTTTTGAAGAGGTCTTTGAACTGGATTTAACTCTATGGCCCTGTACATCTTTTCCACGTCACCTGAGACCACGTACCTATGCTGACGAAAACGTGTTAAAATAGAAAACAGATCGTCTTGAACTACGGGACCGACCAACTGAATGTCGTTAAGCGACACCCCCGAACTGGTAGAAGCTGATGCGTCGAATACTACGCGTAGCTGTGTAGTGATGCTAGAACTGCGAATGACTCCATGATGTGGAATGTAATATTTTTTCATGGAGTTTTCTGGTGAAGAAGTACAGTCTGAGTCTAACGTCATATGACCTAGACGCTCATATTCTCTCATGAACTCATTGTATTTTTTATGAAATAATGGATCGCGTTTAAATCGCCGTTCAAGGGAAAGAAAACGATTTCTAGCATTAGTAAATGAATGACCTAATGTACTAGGATCCCCTTTTAAAGGCATTGATACGACGAATCCCCCACCATCATTACGAGCGGTGGTTTGAGCAAAAGACTGCTCACACATTCTCTCCTCAAGCGAGAGTGAATGTTTTGAAGCCACTTTGTCAAGCTCCCAAAATTGAGTTAGGTCGGGAGTGACATTGGAATGATGGCAAAAATGATTAGCGGAAAAACATGATTGGTGCGAAATACTACCTGAAACTAACCATCCTAATTTGGTCTCGCATAATTTAGGTAGGTTTTTCCCTAAGTCTATCGTTTTGCTGCCTATGACATTCCAGAAAACTTCAGCCCCAACCAGGATGTCTACGACCGACGGAACGTTAAAGTTCGGGTCTGCTAGTTTAATACCTGAAGGAATAGGGACGTGATTGATATGCACGAATGAAGACGGTAGAACCTTTGTGATTTCAGGCAAAATATGACACTCGATATCTACAGTAAAGGCACAGCATAAAGACTCTATTGAGAGGTGACAAGACTGTGTACTGGTGGATATGTGATTATTAATACCCGTTACCTTGGTGCTCGTACCGCGTCGTAACAAACCCAGCTTCTCTGAGAAGCTCTGCGTAACAAAGTTCGCTGTACTGCCGTTGTCCAGCAGTAGGCGCGCAGTGTACTTCTTACCCGTCACGCCACTCACGTTCACCATAGCTGTGGACAGTAAAACATGCGCAGAAGTAGCAAGCTGCATGGCATTGGCTGAAAGCACAACATTTGAAGAAGGTGAAGCAGAAGGCAGTGCAGAAGGCGTGGCGGAAGGCAATGGATTTGGAACAAGTTTGGGCTCGTTACTTTCCAAATGCAAAAGCGTATTGTGCTTTGTTTTGCAATATTTGCAATGTGAAAATCTGCATTTTTTAGAATCATGACCAAAACGTAAGCAATTGATACAAACATTAAATTCAGTTGCCTTTTGTATACGATTTTCTATTGATAAGTTTCTAAAAGATTCACATTTAAATAATGTATGTGCTTGGGAGCAAAGTGGACATTTACTGTTTTTATTTATATTTTCTGATTTTTTATTTGTATGCTTAGAATCAGTTTTATTTGAATGACTATTGTTTAAGGCGACTATAGCATTCGTCTCAGAAGAACTAAGATTTGTCTCCACTGACTCTAACCAGTCCGCTTTTCTGCTTAAAAAAGAAAACAAAATTGTGTTAAAGTAGGATCCTCTTTATAAGTATTGTTTCTATGTTCTTCCGAGTCACGACTTGTAGTTAAATCTAATTTTTTAACCATAAAATAAATAACAATATCATCCCAATATTGTGTGGGCTTTTTTAATGAAGTTAATGCCCTAATATTTTTATTAATAGCATCAACAAGGTTTCTAATGGACACACTTGATTCTTTTGTAATGGGTTCGACGTTAAATAATGCTTGAAAATGATTATTTACTAGAAGTCGGTTGTTATTGTAACGTTCGCACAACAGGTCCCACGCTAAATTATAATGGTCAGCTTTAAAATCGATGTTTTTAATAATTAAGGCTGCATTCCCCTGGAGTGAAGCTCGCAGGTAGTGGAACTTATTGATGTCACTTATGCTAGAATTGTCGTGAATCAATGACCCAAAAGTATCCCTAAACTCAAGCCAGCATTGGTAGTTCCCATCAAAATGTGGCAATTCTATTTTAGGCAAACGAACAAAGGAATTCCTAAATGAAACATGTGCACCTGAGTTGGCATCTTTGAAGCCCGCCTCCGACGCAGCACCATTGGCCGAGACACCGAGCAGGCTGCGCGTGAGTGCCACCAAGTTGAAAAACTGGCGGTCAAAGTCCTCGCGCTCAGCCATCGTCGACTCGTTGTCGTCGGAAAGCACTTCGATGTGTGTCTGTAAAGCATCAAATTCGGTGTGCAAGGTTTCAAATTTATTAAAACGCTCATCTAAATCTAAGCGTTGCAACTCTGATATTGCGGAACTACTTTTTACTAAATTTAAATAGTTGCTGTAAATAGTAAGCTTTGATTTAATTGAACTACGTTTTTTTATCAATGTTTTTAAGTTATCTGCCATTGTAAAGTTAAATAAGAGCTGGACCCACTGGTGCTTATGCACTCAATAGATAAAATAAATGTAACTGCAAACAGCTGTGTTAGTGAAAGGGATCGAGAATCAGTGTCAAGGTCAACGACTCAACACATGTTTTAACGCGGTGCGAATTAGCTAATGACCGAGTGTTTTGATGCAAAACATGCGTAATTTAACAAGCAGTGCCGTAGAAAACACTTGAAAGCACTAATATTAAGACACTGTATGAACACTAAAAGATGGAAAGATGAACAACAATTTTCGGCAAGTAGATGAAAGCGGAAAAAAATCTAATTGGAACGGAATCACTCAAATACAGTACTATACTCCCTTAGAATGACGTCAGCTCCCACGTTGACTATGCAGGCTGCCTCGGGAACGATTTCTTTGTTCTTTGATCGTGTGGTCGCCCCGCGTGGCGCGCGAGCGGTCAAAGTCCACACAGGTGAACACGACGACCGATATTGACGACGGTAATTACGGCAAAACTGGTAATTATTTTTTGGCAATCGAAGGACCACTGAATGGGCTCAGTGGTGATTATTTATAATAAAAGAGTGGACTGTATAAATATGGTTGTATTGCTATAATTTACACCATCAGCCGAACAGATACAAGAAATGACCGTGGCGGCGTCTATGAGCTGAGTGAGTGGCGGGCGCGCAGTCGCTCTCGCGGTGGTGTCGATACCCCCGGCGCCCCCGCTTCCCCCAAGAACAAAGTATTTTCGTCAAAATTTATTCAAATTTCAAAATAAGTCAAAAAAATACTAACAACAGACCAACAACCATACTTCGCCCCCACATTAGAATTAGTTTGTTTTCTCCATTAGAAAGAGTTCAGAGTTCATGTGTGCTTGAGAGTTTCTTTGTTCCATCATAACTTATAAACACCTAAAAAGATTTCAAGGAATTGGGTATCGTTAGAAACGTTGCGTTATCCATAGGCTAGGGTAAATATTTAAATTAGACGAAACCCTCACGATTCATACATAGTCCCGACATTTTCGATATTCCAAATGAACCAAGACTATTGATCACTGAGTGGAGGACAGCTAGCGAGAGACTGAAATCCACCAAGTTGCCTCAGTTGGTTGCCATGTCCGGTCAAATACTAATCTGCTAAAGCAACGGTCGCGATTCGACTCGTTTACAGCACTATCCAGAGTCTTCCGTAGATCTAGGCCTTAATTGTGGTGATAAGTTCTCTCTTTGAGGAGTGGCGGTGGAGAGGCACCCCTCACTTTCCGCCTGTCCAAGAAGCACCACCGTGTTTTCGTCGAGGCGATCGGTAGCGGCGACCTGTCGCTTCCGACTCTAGTTCAATCCATGGTCCGAAGCAAAGAAGCATGGGAAGCAGTCGCCTCCTTCTGCGAATCAGTAACGCTAGTGATGGAGGAGGCGGGCCGCATGAGGAAGAAACAAACCTCACACCCCAGCCCCCGCAATAGAAGAACATGCCCAGGGCGTCGGGAGTCGCACAGCTACCGTAGGTGCGGGCCTGCGGACGGCGAACGTTGGATGGCTCGCTGTCCGATCAGAACCAGGCCCGGGTCGGCGATGCAATGTATTCCACGCGCGCCTTAAAGAGATGTCAAAATAGTACTGAGTCTGCCAGGGTTGCGGAATTCGTTCGAAAGAGTCACCGTGACTCTGGAACGCAAAGGGCATTTGGAGGAACACTGATAAGTTTTAGTCAGTAAGAGTTTGACACTCCCTTTGGATCCGCCCAGAGCAGAAGGATTGATTTGATGATTCCCCATCTTTAATGTAGATCCACGATCTACATTAGAAAAAGTCTCTCCCTGTATTAAACATTCGCTTCAGAAATCTTAGCATCAATGTAGTTTCAACCAAAAATCGATTTAGTTTCGCAATACTTGCTCAATCAACATATCGTTTTATAACTAAAGATATGAAATAAAAAACAAGTAATGAAAAAAAAACACGCTTGGCATGTCTAGAACATGAAAAACAAGCATTCTGCCCATTAATCAAAAACTGAAAAACAACTATTTTATTGCAGACGGGGGACAGTTCTCTGAAACATTTCTTTAAAGGTGGGGACCTTTAAAGAAATGTTTCAGAGAACTGTCTGTGTTTTTGTAAAAACAACTTTTTATTGCAGTTGGGGGCAACTGCAATAAAAAGTTGTTTTTACAAAAATAAAGATCAATTTTATGTTACCTTACCGTGATTGTGCAGAGTCAAAAGTTGCCTCGCCAAGCCCTAATCTTGCAAAATCAAAACACACATATCACAATGCCTTTTGTAATTCATTCCCCTGTCAGAGTTTATATCATCAAAACCTATCCTCTTTGATGTAAACATAAACATGATAAAGTAACAAGTAACTTGGAGCACCCTGTAGACACAGTTCTGATTACTCTCGGAGTTCCGAACAAAGATTGGCTGGTGGGCACCGAACCTATGTTTAGTTATCATGTTGGTAGACTAGTCTGTGTTTATGTTATGTTGGTAGATGTTCTAGTGTAACAGGATGGGTAACTGTGGCGAATAAATGAGTATAGGTCGCATGGGAACTGAGCCTTTTGCATGCTGGCTGGTAATATACTTTTTAAGTGAAATGCAAATTTGAAATTGGATTTATTTAAAAAAAATGTGATTTACAGGCGGCTGATAGCCGATTGGCGTGTGGGTTTTTGTGATTATGTAAGAAATATATTCAAGCATTTGGTCGACTCTTCACGTGACATAAGGCCGCCCTTTACTGAGTACCAGTATTTTACGCGAAGCGATAGCCTATCTGGCCTCCACATCCTAGTAACTAAATACGATACGCTTGGTAAGACTGGTGTCAGAATTTCTGACTTCTGACTACTCTTAAGAGCGTGTACGCCGTATGTCATTTCATACAAACTTTCAAGTCCTTATTTTTCAAAATGAAAGAAACGATTTTGACGAAACTTGGTGTGCATACGCTAGATATCCAGGTCTAAATAGTTATCAGAAAACATTTTTGAGAAAGATTTTATAGGGAGAGAGAGAGCGATTTTAAGTTTTCTATAGACAGTGAAAAATCACTATATCCTTCCACCTGAACATTTTTTCGAAAAAAAAATCTGATAACTATTAAGACCTAGATATCTAGCGTACGCATACAAAGTTTTATTAAAATCGTTTCATTGATTTCGAAAAATAAGGATTTGAGAGTTTGTATGAAAAGCCGTACCGCGTAAACGCTCTTAACAAATGTCAAAGACCTTTCAGAAGAGCTTTCCGAGGCACGGAAGAGTCTCGGTAAGTTCGTAAGAAATGGTCACCCATCGACAGGCTGACTTCGACAAGTGTCGCTTAGCCTCGAAGATTGATCCAATGAAATAATCAAATGAACCCTGCCGCTCTGGGTGGAGCGAAAGGGTATACGATTGTTCATATTTTTAAACAACGATACAAGAATACTCAACATAATTAAAAAGGCCAAAAAACTAATTGTGTGATATCTATAAATATTACAATAGAACTGTTATGTACTAAATAAACATCACGTACACTACCTATTAGCTAATTGACTACATAAAACGTTACATGGCTGTAAATTGCTTCAAAAAAAGAACTTCTCCAAGAATTTCGATGTCAAAATGAGTTCAGCAATTTCATACTAATGTTTGTTACAGTCGTAAATACAGCGTGAAATGCTAAAACTTGATGGGTATCATTATAATTAATAGAAGTATTTTATTGGAAGAATGTTGTGTACATGTTAATTGAATTGAGTGATATTTTCTTGGTAATTGTTTAAATGTAAAATTTAAATATTTTTTGGTCAGACTGAAATTGCAAACGTCTATGGTAGATGCCAGATAAACTAACAATAAAATACATTGACCTTTCAATAATATCCTTTTGTAGATATCCGAACAATAAATTATGAACCGTTTCTCATTACTAGAGTAAAGGATAACGATAGAAGTCGATGCAGGACAGCTTTATTTCTGTTTTTGATATTAAGAAAGTCAATAAATGTACCTGTGTGGGTCAATGACCGTTATTGCTTGACATTCTTTATATCTACCACATAATAAAGATACTGTCTTATTTACAAACAATTTAATGAAAGGCTAATAAAATAACTGTCAGCAAACCCTTTCATTTGGTACCCATATCATACGGGTACACCCTACGTAATATTATTATTTATACGGAAGTTAGTAGGTTTGCGTTTAGACGGCGAATTTCTCTGAATTTTGATACAAAGAAAGATGATACCTTGGAGGCAGATTTTTTTTTTTTCGAAAATCTGTATTATGGCGAGCGAAGACGTGAGTAAAAGCTATTAATAAATAAAATTGATGTCACTTATAGTTGTCAAAAAATAAAAGGCACGTTTTGACAGCAGGATACAACATTACTTTACTAGTAAGTATGAAAGAGACATGAATAAATCTCTTTGTTGTATCCTGCTGTCAAAACGGGCCTATTATTTTTAGACAACTATAGTTTACCGTTCTTTGTCATCCACACCAAACGTACCTACTTACATTATAGGGAAGATGAAAATACAGAATTTTTGAAAATTTTGTGATTAAAATAATAAAAAGTATTAAAAAGGACAACTGCAACGTTTTCATTTCAGTTAATATTGATTTTTAAAAATAATTACGAATTAAAAATAACGTGAAACAAATCAGCGCTGATGTCGCTGCTTTTAGGATAACGACAAATTAAATCTTTGAGATATGATAGTTTATGACCGGTGACCACCATTTATATTAGTCTATGTCGGTGACAGACAGGAGTGACATCATCGTCCGTTTTCGCGCGAAAATTTGAACTGTCATTTTAAAACAGCAATTTTGGCAATAAATTAAGGCGTTTTAATTTTTTTATTTATGTATGGTTTATTTTACATGGAATTCTTCAAAATTAAAGCCAGATGAAAATATTGCATGTTCAATTTCATATGCAACATTTCAGCTCAATCGGTTGGGTCTGTTTTAAAATGAAATGAAAGCTTATAATTATCAAAATAACCACATTTTTCACCAGAATTCATCAAAACCAAGAACTTTTACCAAATCCTGTCTATTCATATCCATCGACTTCTCAAATTAATCCCACGTTGATTTCCCAACCCATGAACCCAGCAATAAAACTGTCTTCAAATAATTCCCACAATCTCATTTCTCTAATATAAAAAGGTCGGTTTGTCTATTTGTGCGCCAAGTCACGAAGTTACCGATACTATGAAACATTTTAGGATAGTGTTAAAGTTATAGTGCCAATAATAAGAATTCAAGTACGGCCATGAAAATATTTTCATGATTATTAGTGTAGCAACGACCTCATCATAGTCGTTATTAGAAAAATATGTTTTTTTCATTGTAATAAAAGAATGAAGCCATGAACAATAAGAATGCTAATTGCACATTGTCAAGTTTTAATAATGTCTGTATTTGAATTTTATTCTGTTCTATATTTTTTGTAAGTATACCTATACATTTTATGTCTCAAGGATAACCCGTTCGTGCATTAAGTTTGCAATTTGGCAATCTGTCAGGCATTATTCAATAGATAGAAGATATCGATGGTCAAATGGGACGTTAGAACTATTTATAAACTCGCGTGAAGTGTTTTCTTATCATCACGAGTTAAAATGATCCCAAATATATTTAACAGGATAACAAGTCGTTCTATATATATTATTATTAACAAAAAAGAAAGAAAAAGAGTTTATTTGCATGTTCCACCCATGGTCATGGTTGTATTACCACGGCTGGTCCTGGAACGCAAAGTTAACCCAACAAATTAGGAGGAACACGGATGGGGTTTAGTCAGTAAGAGTCTGACACTCCGTTCTGCTCCTGCTATCTCCCCTTCACATTATATGGCCAAAATATAATAGTTTGAAAGTTGACATTTTTACGGAGTGTGTATTTTAACTGCCGCAGTAACTATAAGTAATAGGGTACTGAAAAAATCTACGTAGTCCGTCAGATAGATTTCCAAAAATATTGGACACGTATGTTTTCTTTTTTCACGTAATTTAAAAATGACGACGATACAGTGCGTTAAAAACTCGCGTGATGTCACTACGATAGTACAAGTTATACTTGCAATGTGACCAGCCCCCTTCCTTGAATTTTGATGCACTTTATCTTTATAATTTTTTAGCGATTTGAAATGGCAAAAAATACGTGTCCAATATTTTTTGTAAATCTAAGGGACGGACTAAATACAATTATATTTTTTCTACCCAGTATTATAAATTATTAAATTAAAATTCAAAGAGGCCATGAGTACAAGAATTTTTTTTAATTAAAAGCTTTTATTTAACTTGACTTGTATGTATGTTTACAAATCTTGCAAGTTTAATTTGACCCACTTCCCGGTATCCGATTGAGCTGAAACTTTGCATGCTGGTCCAGGACCAAGAACGTGACCTGATGCTGCTGCCAGGATTGGCTCCGTACGAGAGATCTCCAGCGATAAATAGCAGGGACACAAAATTTTGTATACGCATTCGTTTATGATAGGCATTTATATAGGATAGCTGGTAGGCCCACCATGAAATAGATGCCACATCCAGAGTAGTCTTCGAACTATGGAACTCCTCAATATTCAACTGGGACTTGAAATTTTGAATACGCATTCGTTTATGATAGGCAGTTGGAAGGCCCACCATGAAATAGATGCCACGTCCAGGGTTGTCTTCGAACTATGGTACTCCTCAATATTCAATTGCTGGGACTTGAAATTTTGTATACGCATTCGTTTATGATAGGCAGTTGGTAGGCCCACCATGAAATAGATGCCACATCCAGGGGTAATAGTTTTCCCCGTTTCTTAAGTTTTTCTGTTGAAGGATTCTCCGTTTTATAGATGGGCTTTCGTATTGATCGATAACTATCGATTGAAACTAAAAAATATAAAATAAAATAATGATAAAAAAACTTTTTTATGATGTATGTGTCGCAGCCAACTAGCTTAATTAGCCGTTTTATTAAAAGCTGATTTTTCAGAGCCAATTTTTCAGCGACCTAAGTAACATCTTTTGTTCAATATCGTTTGATGACTATTGCCGATATAACTTATGTCGCTGATTAAACAGCGCAGTTCAATAAAAAGTCCAGGCCACCAATTAAACAGCTGATTTAGCTAATTGGCTGCGACATATGCACTTGGTTAGTTTTCAACTTACTCGAAGTGCTTTGCATAATTTGTAGGATAGGCCTTGATATTCGAATACAAATAATTTAATACGTCATACACGGACATCAAAAACACAACCCATGGTTTTATTAAACACAGATAACATGACTGAAAGTTCCTGAAAACTTTATTACATTTGACCTCACTGAAATTAATTCACATACCACATTTATAAGCAACGCGCGTATGTGTGGAATTTATGACGCCAAGGTTTCTCTCATTGCAGATCTTGAATTACGTGTTCTGTGAGCAATGTGGAAACAGCTTTATTTTTTGCGTTGTTAAATTGAAATGTTCAAATACTGTGGTTTTCATTTTTTTCTTTCATTTTATTGGTAGTGTTTTGATTAATCCTGATATAACCTTTGCGAGTATATTAAGTCCCACTTTTTTAAACAAAAATTATCGTGAAATTAATGTCAGAAAATATCTAGGATATTGATTTTAACCTTTTTTATGGATGGGAAATCATCAAATGACTTCTTCCGCTCGAGGTGGAGCGGAAGGGAGTGTCAGACTCTTACTGAATAAAACCCAACGTGACAAACGTAAAACAAATCAAAATTTGATGTAACAAAGAACAACTACTAAACAACAAAACATATTTTATTTATTTTTCCAGAGACCCATATTTTTGTAACTATTTTTTTTTGGCATGTAATTAAATCGATATCTGTATTTTCCCTTTTTTCGAACGAAATATTTCAAAGTTAAATCAAAAATACTGACTTGCACACAAATTATGCACACTAAATAAATCATATTAGATATACTGTTTAATGGTATTTGCAGAACTGTTTTACTGAACGAATATTTGGCTAATGATATTTCTGGGTGGTTTAAAAAAAAATAACCACGAAGGGGATGGCGGGGTCTGTTCGCTCGCTTCGCTCGCTCACTTGACCCCGCCATCCCCTTCTAACCTAACCTGTCCGAGTCGGGGTGCCCAATGACCGGCTACTATTATAACCATGATAACCACCTGCTATTTCAGGGAAGTGCAATTTAGAGTGCAAGTTAGTATTTTTGATAAACAATTCGTATTTTTGTTTTATAAATCATAAATCCGATGTATGAACCACATTTTTGGTGTGAATTCGATAAAAAGGTCATCTCGTTTTGGATGATTTTTTTAGTTTTTTTTGTAAGACATGTTTTCTAATCAATTGGGATTTTTTGCACAGCATTATTTTTTCTGGTATGCATTAAAATTATACAGATGTGCATTTAAAAATATCCCTTTTTTTTTTGTAATTAATGCTACGATCTCAAAAGAGGTGCATTCACTTCTGGGCACCACTTGGTCCAGGATTCTGGCAATGTCAATTTTTAAGTTTTATCTATAAGTGCTTATAAGTACTCGTAGCTTTTATTAAGGGTGAATTTAAAATGATAGTGTGACTGAGCCATTTTAGGGGTCATTGGACATACAGCCCACGCTCGAACGCACTCACTGTGAAATACCTACGCAATCTTACGAAAAATATATTCAAAGGTTGAGTGTGGTTCACTAAATCACGTCTGATTTTCTCCGGATTGAACCTTTTAAAAGCAGGTCTAAACTTAGCTTCTGTTTTGTTTTCTGCTGGAGAGTGTTTCCGTTTAGCTATAACCTGGAGGTTTTTGAGTCAAGTTCGAATACTCTTTATATTTATATGTAGGTACATGTACAATGTGTAACAGAATAAAGGCAATACCTCTTAAGGGGTCATATACTCATCATTATGAACAACTTTTACTATGGGACCAAACCCGAAATCGAGAAAAAAGAAATCGACTGCCCCATAAATTTATGTGCATAACTAAACAAAATGTACTGAACAGCTGTTTTTTTAAACGTGTTTTTGGGGTTGGTCCCATAGTAAGTTGTTCATAATGATGAGTAGAATGAACCCTTAAGAGATATTGCGTTTATTTTGTTACACTTCGTGTAGAATAAAGTCGGGTTAGTTACACCATTTATAACTCAGGAACGGCTGGGCCGATGTTGAAAATCTTCGGTTTATGGACTTGTCACTGCATCGAATAACAGAATAACTATTAAAACAGGATAATTTCACGAAAATTTATCTTACAATAATTCATATGTAACGCCATCTTTGATACATGATAAAAACAAAACACACCTAACATGAATTCTGAGGCGGTTCGAAGTTCGTCGAAGACAGCTAGTTTTAAATAATAAAATGAAAAATTAACTACATATGTCTTTGTGTTGTTTTTGTGTCTTTTCGTGTATTATGGATTCATCATCATCATCATCATCATATCAGCCGAAAGTCGTCCATTGCTGGACATAGGCCTCCCCCAAGTGTCGCCACAACAACCGGTCCTGTGCGTCTCGCATCCATCGGTTACCCGCAGCCCTCACCAGGTCATCGGTCCACCTTCTAGGAGGCCTTCCAACGCTGCGTCTTCCGGTACACAGTCGCCACTCCAAAACTTTTCGGCCCCATCTACCATCTGCAATGTGCCCTGCCCATTGCCACTTCAATTTGGCGATCCTTCGGGCTATGTCGATAACCTTGGTTCTCTTGCGGATATCATCATTCCTGATTCGATCACGCAAGGAAACTCCGAGCATTGCCCTTTGGGTGACTTTAAGCCTTCTGATGAGGCCTATTGTGAGCGACCACGTTTCGAGTCCATAGGTCATTACTGGCAACACGCACTGATCATAGACTTTCGTCTTGAGACACTGTGGTATGTGAGACGAGAAGATACCGAGCAACTTCCCGAACGCCGCCCAGCCGAGTCGGATTCGACGGTTGACCTCTTTCTCGAAGTTAGCCCTACCTAACTGGATCGTTTGTCCCTGGTAGACGTACAGCATATTATGGATATATGGATGGCGTATTATGGATTCACTCCAAACATGTTTAACCAATTATGCTGAATTATGGTTTAGTGATAGAGTGGACCTTGAAAAAGAATCGAGGATTTATCATCACCTAAGCGAGAGAAGCCACTATTGTAGACGCACACACTGGTATTCAGCTGAATCCAGTTTGACTGGGAGCCGACCCCAATACAGTTGAAAAAAATGCTGACACGCAGTCAGAAGGGCCAACAACTGTTTCTTCTATTCCTATACCCAAGAAAGTTAAATTATGACAGTCGTAAATTACAAATTAACGCCAGAAACAGCGATAACAATCGTATAACATGAATATTAATCTCTACGGAACCACGTTGACCCATGGTGTCACTTTCAGGTTGTTTTATTCTGATTTATGACAGAAAAACGAAGTAAGCGACCTTATTGCTAAGTGGCTCGACATTTTAATTTCTTGCAATTATTTTTCTTTTCGTTATGTTGGTGGCTTGTTTGAAAATGTGGTTTTAACTTGTTAGGCACTGGACACAGAAAAGACGTAAGACGAGGACGGGGCGCAGTCATAAGTCTCTTCCGCGTCCTTTTCATACAAAATGTATAGAAGCGTCACGACACGCGCGTCGCTGTCACACACAATTACACCACCAAAATTAACCACGTCACGTCCGTTCCTCGTCTTATCTATATGTTTTAAAAAGTCACGACGGCGCCTCGTCTGTACCCTGTCCGCGCCCCGTCCTTATCTTACGTCTTTTCTGTGTGTCCAGCGACTTCGTGGTTTGTTTGAAAATATGATTTCAACTTGTTATATTACAAGTGCTGACGATGGAGTTTATCAATGGAATCTTACTGTTAAACCCGTTAGGTATTTTGTCTGCCAGCGAGTTGTATCTCATTAGCAGGGTAAGCAGTTTAAATTCATTACACAGTGTATATTTCTATTGCCATTATTAGCCCGGTCAAATTAAAAAAATTGGGGTAATTTTATCTGTCTGATCTAGTTTAATGATAAAACTTACCGTTTGGCTGAAAAATGCAAAAAACACATTTTTGCGAACTTTGACCTTGATTTTTTTTTTGCAGGCGGGTATCAATGGGGGCTTTTCACTTTCCATTTATAATGGTGATTCCAATATCCGTACCAATTTTTAACCCTATGTAAATTAAAGCAACATTGAATGTCTATTTCGACTATAACTATTTGAATTAAAGTTTTGTCCCATACATTTCCACCGGTTCGCACTTGGCGGATTTTTAAATAGAGATATTAATGAGTTACGGCAACTAATAAAATTCGTTCTAAAAGAGTTTTACCATACAAACACGATTTCAAACTATGAGCGTTTTCAAGTAAAGTAGAGGTAATTTACTTATAAGATTCTTGACCAAGAAAATAAACTTTTCTTATCAGTATTTTCATCATAAAGTACAATATTGCACGTATTTCGTTCTTCTATATATTTAACTTGAAAACATCCCCATATTATTGGCAAAAATAAAATAAAATATAATAATAAATAAAATCAAAAATAAATATATAAATAATAAAAGAAAATCAAAGCCAGAATATACCTTCAAAGTTCAAAAGCCACAATTTTTCATAAGGTTTGATAAAAACAAAGTCCTTTCAGTGACATCTGTTGTGACAATAAATGGTGCACGTGTTTCCAAACGGGTTCCACTTTATGATCCTTTCAAAGTACAATGTAAGGAGCTCTTGGAGAAATAAGTAAATCGGGAGAAGATACAAAATGGCGTAGATAAAATATTTGCTTAGGGGAATATTTTTTGGAAGCTTCGAGTTTTGAAATGTCTTCTAAATGTATTACATACATTTACATTACATTACTGTGTAATTTTTCGATGTCAAATTGAGTTCATATCAGCCTAAAACTCTCTTGGGCGACCATTTCAAAGTGACAAAAACTCGATTAAAAAATTATTGACATTATTCAGAAGTTATAGATACCGAATGTTCACAGTTGTTTTACCTCTGATTTTCCATCAATGTGACCTTGTCTTCTAGAAATAAGATTTCTTTCAGAGGTATAACTGTGAAAGCAGTCGAGTAACTGAAGATTTTAAATAATTTATCACACTTTTCAGTCAGATTTAAATCTGAACAAAGACTAGATTTATAGGTGTACCAGATTCATCAGTATTCAAACCACAAGATATTTAAAAGTAAGAAAATTCTAATATGGCCGAGAGCTTTTTCCAAAACCAATATTTGACCGACGTGGGCACTCAAAATTCAGGGCTGGCCTGAGTTGCGGTGAATGTCCATTTACTAATGAATACGCTGGCTTTCCCATCGACAGGTAGCATCCCTATTATCCGAAGCATTGGCAAAGTGCCACTCCAGTTTCTAATAATCTCACTTTGTATCCGTTAATTAATATTTTCGGTATTGATACCGACTCATATCTATCTACATGTGTTTACGTATCGGATTGATTAAAATTCCTTGTTTTGGTTTTTTTATGTTTCAACGGAAACATTGATTTGGCTTTGGTGCGCCTTATTGCGCGAAAATATGGTGATATTTTTTTATGGATGGGGAATCATCAAATGAGGAGTAATTTACCCAAGAGTCCGCTCTGGGCGCAGTTGAAGGGAGTATCAGACTCTTACTGACTAAAACCCATCCGTGCTCCTCCTAGTGCCCTTTACTTTCTAGGGCCGCAGTAACTCTTCCGAATAATATCCGCAACCCTGGATGGTGGTATCTTTGTTTTAATATTGAATTTTTCCTGTTTTATGCAATACACTAACAGCCTTATTCATAAAAACTTTAACCATCCTATGCTTAGTTGAAATTCTGATTAGCAGATTTTAAATTAACTATAAATGGTAAGTAGAAAATTTTAATAAAAAATCTGCTAGTCTTAACTTCATTTATGAATAAGTCATTAGGATATGAGAAGATTTTTTTCTCTAATAAGTTAAATAAATATCGCAACTGAGAGCTGCAACATAGTTTCTTCCATAAATACACAATTGGTAAAACATAAAAATCCTGAAAGAAATCTTAAACTATTGATGTGAAATAAAAATAACATTTTACACACAGAAAATTACCATGAAAAAACCATTTATTCACACCAGGAAAAAGTCTTTATTAACATTATCATATTAAATTACTCGTGTTTTAAAAAAAGTGAGTGCTACATTAAAAATATAAAAAGTCCCTTTAAACATTTCGAGGCATCACGTAAACAAACCGGGATGTATTTATGAATAATTCACATGTTTGTGCCAGCCCTGAGCAAAGAATAATAAAAGCGTAGAAGTGAAACTGTGCTGACAGTTGCATAATTTGGGTACCCCTCACGCATTACAGTAGGTACAGGACAGGAGACAAGACAGGTGATTTTCATTTAATACTAATGATTTTGCATAAGATTGTATATAACGGAGTATCAGAATGGGCAGCGGAGCGGACTTTGTGATAGTCATCCATCATGGGCGTGTTATAGAAGAAACGTTGAAATATTAGCACATTTGTGATTCATAACAGTCACTCGTTTTATTCAATTACATTTGTAAACAAAACTAGATTACGAGCCAATAGGTTCTATTCTATTCTATTTTTATATATGGCAAGCAAAGCCGATGTCGACTATTCTGCCAGTGTCCAAAGTAGATTGGAGAAGCAAGTGTGCATTGTTTTACTGATAGAGGAAGCGACAATTTCTGCAGAATCAAATAAGTTCTTCAAATAATACAGTTGATTACTTGTTGGGTTAGTATGGGACTGAAACAAACAATAAAAATAAAAGTACATAATAATAATATTATAATGGTTAAAATATTTTAAATGTTATTGCGAGCCAATAGGTTAGCACGCGTGCACTTCGTACACTGTCTGTCAAAAGAATGCCAGATGTCACGGCATAGACGCAAACTTGCTACCCTATTCGGGGTATATTTTGGCTCATATTTTATAAATCACCATAATTATATTTTCGACCAATTGAAATAAATCACCATTTCAATTTTGAATTTAACAATAGTTACTGTTCAACTAAATAACACAATCAGTCTCTCATCTTAAATCTTGGATTAACTTTTAATTTATCTGCGCGCCGGCATATAGATTTAACAGACAAATGTGTTGTTGGGGAGTTAGTTGACTTCTTCCCAGCTAAAATACTAGGAAGTTGTCACGATGGGCGTTCCAGGGACTATCTAATTGTATTTTACGTTTAAAAAGTGAAAATTTAATTTGATTAAATGACTCATGATTTTGATGACGTTTTCCGTGCTTCCTTAAGATTTTCGAGAAATTAAACACATAGGTCACACCAAGCTTTAGAAAGAGACAACGCGCTACTAAGTAAATTTTCTAAAACTTGATATGCTATAAGTAAAGATCTCTAATGATATGCTAGAAGTAAAGATCAGGATCGTTATCTGTACATGAATAGTCTTTAGGCATTTTAAAAGCGATCAAAGCATTTTTCTTCATCATTTTTATTCTATGGTCACCCGAGGTTTATTGCGAAAAAAGTACGCAAGTAATTTTGAGAACCCCTCCGTTTCGTAATTAAAATGTTTGTAGGGACTATTAAACAATGTTTTGAGTTTATTTTTAGGGTTTATGATTATAAGTGCTGATGCGTTGCGTGAATTTTAAATAAGCGAACTCATTATTGCGGTGTAGATGGAATGAGCCTGCGCTGCTATCAGGCTTTACTTATCGTATCCGCTCATTAAATTATAACTTTTAAGTGGTTTGGGGATACTCAATTAGCTGTTTTAAGGAGTATTAGTAATATTGCACAATGACAGTAAGACAGTGCATAAGACCTTTTTCCAGATATGTTAAGGTCCGTTTCTAGTCTAACCAGATGTACTTACTTCTACTAGGTACTTTTTTTTCTCCAATCGACGTCTTCCAGTCAACGTCGCGCCGGCTGTCGCTGAAAACCAGCGTTGTCGCTCTGTCTCGCACATGAGTCACAGCATTATGCTGAGCAATGACCACATGAGTCACAGCATTATGCTGAGCAATGACCGTTTTGAGATGTAACATAATCTTTTTCAACTTGAATACGTTAGGTACTAATTTTGTTTTTCTTTATGGTATGCGGCATGTTTGGCGCAAATACACTCCTTTTTTTTCTTTTCTTTTTAGCTAACAACAGTACTACATGGAGCGTCTACCTATCTAACCTCTACAATGGTCAAAAATCACTACCTCTCTCTTTCATCGTTTTATTTTGGTTCCATGCTTATTGTTCCATAATTACTATTGTGTATAATTTATCTATTATGTATTTATTGTATATACCTACAGTACTGTATTACCTTTTTCTTTAACCCTTTCAGACCTGGCGTACACAATTGTCAAAAATCCATCCAAAGGTTGTCTTGACAAGACAGCTTTCAGCTTTGATTGTGTCACCCTATGTAATGTCTTCTTCATCAATATTTTCTGTTAATTAAATGGTGTACCTACATAAAAAAGAGTATTCTATTCTACAATCCAGCTATAGGGTAACCCCATAGTAGAGCTGGATGCCAAACTTATAGGCCCTTAACGTCTGCCAAAGATGTACAAATGACGGCCACGACAAATGGCTTAGCGTGCTTTCCAACACATGAATCATACTATTGTAAATTCATAATTCAGTTAGTTAATTTCATTACAAACAATGACAGCGGTAAAGGGGGTACCTTTAAAAGGTGTGGCTAAAGTCTGTTTCATGTCAAAATGCAATAAATTGCCTTTGAGGATGGAAAACAAGTGGAAAATTCAGAATGAAAATCGGAGGGTAGCCTAAGGGGCGCTATGGAGCGAGGAAAGAGAAAAAATCCGAAAGTACATTCGGAAACTGTGCGCCCTAGGGCTATGCGTCTCAGAGCTTAATTAAATGGTAACTAAACACAACATTAAAAAGGTGCTGCAATAAAAAAGGTCAACTTCTACTTTAAATAAAAACTTCGAAAATACAGTCCTTTGCCCCGAAAGATACGCTAGCTACAATCAACCGACACTTAAAATTTTAGAAATTTTTATTTTCAATACTTAATACAATATATGGAACAGCCTGGGCTAAAAAAAATAAAACTTCACGGTATTTTTGCTACATTTCAGAAAAATAAAATCGAAAAACAGGTCCCAATTTTTTTTTGCAAAGTCAAAGTCAAAAGTTTAGAAACTTTTTTCTTGTGAATTTGCTGCTCATAGTGCCCCAATTACTACAACTACGCCCCTAAGACAACCCACTGGCCGGACTATCTCATTATACCTATGGCTGTTACAACAACAAATGACAAAAATAAACCGAAAATTCACGTACAATACTTGTATGAGACAAGCTAGCAGGTACTACCCAACGTATATCCAACACTTTGATTTGCTCATAAAATAAGTAACATCAGGGGCCTATTTAATTTAATAAAACCGACTGGTGACAAGCGACAATCTGACAATAAATTCTACAATTTTGTAAGTCCATTTCATACATTCTCTTTAATAAACAACACTTGTCCGAAACTGTGTTTTTGACAGTCGCACTATCAGTTATGTTAAATAGGGCTCTGATGGCTTCGGATTTTGGACTTATTCCACATTGGATAGGCAATCTTAGACAATTGACAGTCAACAAACTGCTCCAATAAAAAGCGAGAAAAATCCCATATAAAAGGTGTTCACAAAATGTGTTATCGTGCATGAAACACGATTGTGTTAAGGTACAGGGTGATTCATAAACATGTCTAGCTATCGTGATTTATATTGTTTGCCGAATAAATGTGTAGTCGCTTATGTAGAATTTCGTTTTTTTGTCCTTTCACTCTTATTAAAATACTCTGTTGACATTTTATGCTAAGTCAAGTTTTTCCATTTGATCTTATTGATAAATAGCATGTTTAAAGCATATTTACGAAAGTGAAAAGTATAATTTATAAAGTATGAGCTTTTGCCCGCGGCTACACCCGCGTGGGTGTCGGTTATTGCGTAAAATATCGCCTATGTCCTTCTTCATATCTCGGGCCCATAAACGGCTGAACGGATCGTCATAAAATTTGGCAGATACATTGATATCGTCCAAATTTTATGACGATCCGTTCAGCCGTTTTAGCGTGCAAGTGTAACAGACTGACAGAGTTACTTTCGCATTTATGATATTAGTACTAGTAGTTATTTTTGTTGTACGAATCGTGCCACAACTGATTGTTCTCTGGGTAGTTGAAAACCACTATCATGACTGCTTACTTAGATTTTGACCATAGTCTTATCTATTCTCATTCCTACTAAATTCCAATACTCAGTACGTGCCTAGGCTATACGAAGATAAATAGTGCGCCTCACACTGCACACAAAATGGCGTAGCGATATCGCATTACACGCTGGAAAATTTTCTCACTACTGGCTACGTGACTATTGCACATGACGCAAAGAAAATGCTCCGATGCGGTCTCCCTTAGCAGTATCATAGGTATGGGTCACAACATAGATGGGTACAGAAGTTAGGCTCCTTAGAAGTAAAACAAGCGAAACCGCACGCACACATATACATGCTTCACGTACAGCGAGTGCAAGCGCACTCGCTACTGTCATTTATTTGCGATCGCCGCGCGCCACACGTAGGCTTCTACAGTTCTCGTCAAATAACTTTGCCCCTCTGAAGTTGGCTACGAGTGGCTGCGTAGTAGTCAAAATTACGAACAAACTGCAACTGAGCATGCGCAAGAGACATGTGGGCGGGAATTTTGGCGGCGCGATTTTATGTCTCAGTCGCTCGTTTACGTTCGATGCATGCTTGCGTCCCGCTTGCAAAGTTATTTGACGAGAACTGTAGGTGTGCGTGTTCCTGTTTTCGCTCGTTGTATGGAGCTGGCCTTCTGTGCCTACCTATTTTATGGTAAAGGTATATTGGTAAGTCGCTTGTGACCACATTCATGCTTGCTGCACTGAATGTAGTGTGCTACTGGACTTAGGAATTTGTCTGTTTGTTAATATTGTTTATATTAAGATTAGTGAAAGTTCGTAGTGGGAATGGTTAGTGACTGTATCTATTTCTGCCTCGATGAGATATTTTTGCGTTTTGATATTCGGCGCATTAAACTTTTTAAATTGCAGGTTATACACGACAATGTTCAAATTCCATTGTAATCCATTTACTTGTACTCCTTAAGGACTTTTTCTACACAAATGGTGACTTATACACAACTCTAACCTGGAAGTCTGAATGCGAAAGTATAGGAGCTTTTAAATAACAAAAACCAACCGCCAAACCAGCTGTCATGTTTATCAGTCAGATTATAATGACCCGGATAAACTTCGATTAAGCGAGGATTATGTCGCATTAACGTTACACGTGGAACTGGAACATATTGAATAATATATTATAACAGACTGCGAATTCTAGTACAGACACTTGTGACAATTGTGTACATACAATTTGACAAGTATTTGACTTTAAATGTTGCTGACTCTGAGATGATATTGTGATTAGAATGTTAACGCTTTTAAATTACGAGAATTTGGGTTCTAGATGGATGATATAAAACCTTTTCATGAGGTATCAAGTCACCTAGTACTCAACTGGGTTATGGGTAGACACAATATTGTAAGGATGTGTAGCCTCTGTATCAGCCGCATTAGATGATGGAGCCTTTTTATGGATGGGAAATCATCAAATTACTCTTTCTGTCAGTGAGTGTGTGTGTCAGTGGAGTGTCAGACTCTTACTGATTAAAACTCATCCGTTCCGTTGCGTTCCAGGGCCGCGGTGCCTCTTTCGAACAAAATCCGCAACCCTGGCAGGCTCTGGCCCTAACAGGCCCTGTGATGGAGGTTTCTAGCAATAGCGATGCCTATGAGGGATACGCGTGAATTTAATTATGTCCTGAGCGACTCATGGTAGGGTTTTAATCAGTAGGAATGCGACATAATCCTCCGTCTTCCCCCAAGCGGGATGTCCCAGAAAAAAAGGCAGTAACTATCTAAAACTTCTGGTAGATGATAGGAAGATGTGGTAGAAAATCAAAGAACGTCAGGTTAGGCTAGGTCAAACGATCATGTTTATCTGTCTTACTATCACACTAGAACACTCCAGAGTATGGCTGAGAACGGCAACGGCAGATAATAAGACACCTGTATTTGATTAAAAAATACCTTTTCAACGACTAAGGGCGAATTTCACCAATGAAATTGAACGCGATCAGCGTATAAACCGCGGTTATGAGCTGTCAGAGTCATTATTTTTCTATAGAATATTGACACTGACAGCTC
The DNA here is from genome assembly GCA_947386135.1 of Melanchra persicariae. Classification (NCBI taxonomy): domain Eukaryota; kingdom Metazoa; phylum Arthropoda; class Insecta; order Lepidoptera; family Noctuidae; genus Melanchra; species Melanchra persicariae. The sequence goes on along the minus strand of OX376652.1, from coordinate 6,843,225 downwards.
TTGAACGCAGTTTAGATGTACTGATCGCGTTTAGTTTCATTGGTGAAATTCGCCCTAAATCATCGATGGTGATCACGGAAAACACACTAATCTTCTGACTTAGTACATATTTATATTAGAAGTTCTCACTACACAGACACGGCATGATAGTTAAGTTTAAAATGTCATTATTAGAACCAACAAACTATCTAGTTCTTTCTAATTGGGTTACAAACGAATAATGTCTTCGCCCACCTTTCCTTTCCCGATGTACAAAATTATCAAGAAAGTAGGTAGGTGAACTACTAAATTGTACAATGAACACAAATATTTTTATAAAACTGTCGCCATTTATTTCTGTTTATTCTATAAAAGATGTTTCCCCTTAGAATATTTTTCCCTGTTTATGTTTGAGACGGAAAAAATATCTGGTGCGATAATTTTACAGAACCTTGTAATGTTCAGGGGTGTTTCATTAAATATATTTTTGGTCTTCTTCTCGTTTCAAAGGACCAAGCGTGACAATAGCAGTCATTGCCCGTTCCCAAATATCTCTTTGTAGGAGTTCATGCAATGGACTCTGTATATTGTTTTACGTAAGTAATAAATGTTGGCCATCAATAGAAGTCTAAAGAGGCTTCATTTCTTCAATTCTGTTTTTTAATCTAAGGATGTCAATAAATGGGGTAACGTTTTGACTTTCATACTGGTGGGATTAGTGTCCGACTTAATAAGGATAAAAATAAAAATACGACAATTGAGTGTTTAAAATGTTTTTAATACAGTGTGTTGCAACACAATCCATGAAAAAGTGTAGTGGAATCCCGTGATTGCTCATATAGTGTGTTAAATCTAGTGTAAATAAATGGGTCTGGTTCATAATAACATCATCACCAAACATTTTATAAAAACCCACAAGTTTTATCAATAATTTTGAATCGATAGCTGTCAACGCCTGTCGATTTCCATACCTGTCAACGTCTACTTTGACAGCGTCAAACTGTCAGTGTGGATTGTTTTGATCAAGAAGTTCATTGAACCTGTATTGATCTTAATCAAAACATTGCCTGCAAAGTGTGGTGTATCGGTAATCGGCAATAGACATGACTAGGTGCACGAAATGTGACGGCGTCACCACGTTTTTGATCTGTATGATGCAGTTTTTGGTAAGAAGTACCTTTAAGTATAATATAGCAACGTCATTGGTAACCTTCGTCCTTGGTCATTGGCCCTTTTTATGAGCCATACTTCTCTGGACCTTTCCTTCTAGGCGTTTTAGCTGCCTATTGATCAACCACTTCCCCGATCTTATCCCCAAAACCCGGTAATTTTAGAACGGGCACGACAAATTCCCGGAAGGAAGAATATACGCCAGGCTGAGGATATGCCCTGTTTGGGAATTTACCTCAGTAATTTACCACTGGGTACCCACCGCCTATACTTGAAATATGCAAGAAGGCATGTCATATAACTTCGATTCCCATTTTATTAATTCAAATAAAAAACTCGGAACCATGTAATTACCAAAACTCTATGTAATTAATCTACAGTTACTGATTACAAAAATATACTAAATAGCCCGAGGCCTGACGCAAACGGTAAACTAATTTGTTTTTGTACCGTCATTTGTTGGTACGTGACATTTTGGTCGATCGAGAAGATATAAACGACCATTTGAACTGTTTTATCTCGATTTGATGATTGATATTTTCGATCAAAATGTTTTTTGACTAAAACGATTTGGTTGATTTGTTTTCTGAGGCTTAGCGCCTTCAAATTGTAACTGATATGAATATTAAGAAAAATAAATACTGTTTTAGAAATTTCTGGCATGCGAGTGGGAAACATAATATGAAAAATGAAAGGTATTGTGTTCAGCTCTGATAAGACGATTTTTTCAAGTAAAACATCTCATTATGCTGAAGCATGTTTGACGTTTGACATAAATAATAAATCTTTTGCTTATTGATTTTAAGTTGTAGCGATATCCATACTCACCAGAAACCAAAGAGCCAATTCGACTATTTTTCAACTGAGATAGTTACAATCCGTCAAAAATGGATGAAAGTTGTGGCTTTTTTGACATATTGAGACTGACATACAAATGAGAACGTTGCTTTTAAAAATTAGTAGAATTGGCCCTTTGTTTTGTTTACTACTACGTACAAAAACTTAACTACTTTTACAAATAACACTATTGGTATTTTCAAAATGTTTTCGAAACTCATACTTATATAAGGTCCCATTAAAATAGGTGGACAAACTTTTAGGAATCATTCAGACCACCAAAATAAGGACAATGGTAAAAAAAATATATAAGTAAATCGCATTAGATACCTACAATTAAAATAATCAGCGAACAAAAATACACTTATAAATGTTGATTACCCAATGCATAAGCACATCCCTTGATACTACAAATGTGCAGGCGCACGTGACCACGTCACCGCATACCTACCCCTATTGGATGGATGTGTTTATTCTAGAGTGCCAGGTATTTATTATTTTTAATCAGTGTTTTTTTTGCTTGGATATCTTTGGTTAGACCTACTGAGCGCTGTGGTAAAATTTGTCCACCTATTTTAATTGTACCCTATATTTAGGTGTGTTTTTTTTACTGCATTTATCCACATTTGTCGTTTAACAAATACTCATGGAAAGTGAGTATTAATTGTGGAAAGCAACAGAATTTTACACCATTCGACTTATTTTATTTTTCTTTTGAAGTTTTCTAGCATCATTTTCACTTAGTTAAATATTATTTTTCACATCTATTAGTGTGATTGTTTTTTAACGTGAAATGTCAATAATTCGGATTTGCGCCACCAGGTGGCAGAACCTTCGTCGTGCACGTTTCCTATTATCTCAGCGACGATCAATGTCAAAAACTTCACGAGTACGAGAAGTGATTTTGTAGTCTTTAGGTTTTTGAAAATGACTCAAGTCTTGATAATGATACATTCAAACTACAGCGCAGATTATTTTACTACATTGACAGTAAACTTGCTTCTATTAAACCATTTTCCAACTATCTCTGAGCATCGTACAAACCTAACCTAAAAACCTACATCCGTCTAGCCTTAAAATTCTCCCCCATATTCCGAAAGCCATTCTCGCTGTAAAATCTGATATTTAAAATTTCAACACGAATAAAATTGTGCGGATGGCAGCCCTACTTAAGAAAAGCTTTCAGGGTTGTCTCCTAAATTACTAGTACTAAAGGACTTTTTCTTCCTCTCTCTGCAGTTATTGCAACCCTTTGTGTCCATAACGGCCTGCTCGGACGTGCAAAATTAATAAACGACAAAATAATTCTGGCACGAAACCGGCAAATTGGAATTTGTTTTTCTGTTAAAATTTATTTTTTCACTGTAATTTCTCGTTATGAGTTTTAAATAACTTTTATTTTGCTCTCGTAGGCTGAATGTTCGGTCTTTGTGGTTTTCATTCTGGGAATTTATTAAATTTTTTGTTTGAATGTTTACATTGTTTGTTTACGATTGTGGAGGTCGCTTCCATCTCACATGTTACGTGAACCTAAGAATATAATATAATAGCGCAATTTGTTCCATCAGACACTCAACTGAACCGAGCGCTCAGCGCATTCTGGACAGTCTCACCTAACACCTTATTAGACTGGCCAATCCTTCCTATGCGGTGGTAGGGCTAACACCCGCCTGGTTCGCGACCACCCTCCCACCGGAGTTCGGCGTCAAGCAGCCTGCTGTGTTTCGTCGATGCGTGGGAGTACCAGTGCCTCAAGGCATCTTCTGGGCAAGCTCGCTTCAACATGGACCTCATCTATAGCTTTCCATCAGGCGTGATCGAGGTCAAGAGCTAGCAAATTAATAAAAAAAAATATCTGTGCAAACTTCTGTCAGTGGCTCCGTAAGTCTGAAATAATCCCAAGTGGGCTCCCGGAGAAAAAAGTATAAAATGTACCATTCCAGGACATTATCTACCCGTGTGCCAAGGTTCAATTTAGGCGTGACTTGTGACTATCAATATACTTCCAAACAAACAATATTTAATTTACACTTATAATATTAGTGAGATAGAAAAAATATCTCTCCTAATATACAAGACAGATATACAGCCTGGGATATGGAGAAGGACTTGGGCTACTTTTTTACGCGATAACCGACATGCACGCTGGTGGAGCCGCGGGCAAAAGCAAGTGATATAAAGTGGAATTGCTGATTCTAATAGAGATCAATAGTTATATTATTATTTTCACACAACGAGACCCATTAAGAAGCTGAAGTTTGACAACAGTGTTAGCTGTCATGTGACTACAACAGACCAATATAACCATTGCAGCGCTTCTGGAACAACGGTGTGCCACCCGATTCACGCGTTTTAAAGCTCTATTATTACTATAAAATAGTAGTTTATGCAACGACCATATAAAAAGGGTTATTAAAACACAAGTGTGGGTTTATCACACGAGGCGTAGCCGAGTGTGATAATAGCATCACACGAGTGTTTTAATACCTAATTACATGCCGTTGCATACACTATTTTATCTTCACTCATACAGTTGAAATAAAATAAGTGGAAAAATAGTTAATTCCAATATGGCGGATATTCTCATTGCGTATTCGAATGACTGCGCAGCGCGCTCAAACATAGACAAAGATAAAAGCTGGCTCATTGACTTAAGTCAATGAGCCCGCGCCAAAAATTAAAAAGAAAAAGTGTGCTATAAAAATTAAAAAGTTATTTTATGATGCAGTTGTTTAAAAATCGAAGGAAAATGTTGAACTGTAATGGTTTTTTTTTTAAATTTTACCTATCCACGAGAAAAAAGTATGCATTTATGCATTCGTTTTTGAACTCATATTTGGAACATTACGTTGTGAGTGTAGATAAAGGTATTTTATAGGATGTTGACGTTTGACAGTTAGGTCCCGCAATGGTTGATGACACTTAAATGAAAACCATGCTCACTGATTTAGAGGGATCTCTCCCAGAATCTAATTAAGGACAAAAACCACTAGTTAACAAGTGACCATTTTTTGAGGATGGGAAATCATTGACTTTAGTGCGAGTTTTTATAAATACTCAATCGCGTTAACGTAAACGTCCATTTGTATTGAAACTGTCTAAATGCTGTCTAGTGATACAACGGGAAACCTTTTTTTTATAAACAAATTTACAAAAGTGAACGTTTACTTTAACGAGATCGTGTTTATGTTGCAGTCAAAACTCTTAACCAGTCAAAAGTACTTTTGACTGATTAACACCTGTGCTAAGATAGGTCGACGGACCTATTTCTGGGTGGTTTAAAAAAAACACCGAGTCGGGGTACTCTGAGTCGGGGTACTCTGAGTCGGGGTGTTAACCATAATGACGTTTTTAACTCTACTAGTAAAATCAGTCAAAAGTACTTTTGACTGATTTTGCTAGTCAGTAGTACTTAAGAGTTTTGACTGCAACATATATATGTTTTAAAACTCTTACTATGGCCTCGGGTGACTCGCACTGACTTCGCTACTCATTTTCAGCCCTAATCTTTTCTTAAACCCTTCCAAAATTAAAATTAAATCTCGAGCTTATGAAAATAAAATTCTAAAGTAATTAAAAATACGGTAACAAGGTGTCATAATCACGAAACAAGAGCTTTGTTAAAGTAAAATTTTAATTAGCTGTCATCGCACTGAGTACTCCTTGTCGGAGTTGCAGTCAAAGCTAATCCGAATGAGGCCCGTCGCTTTTAGTGAAAAGGTGCTAAGTATTACTGCGAACATATCGAGCTAATGCTTTTATTCTTGAAGCTTCGACGATTTAGGAGCTGTAGAAATTTAATCCTAATTGGGACTGGTTAAAATCTGCAAGTGATTAAGTTAAGAGTATTATTAGAAAACGGCTTTTGTTCCGTTGTGAAAATTAACATAGAATTAAGGTGGCATTCTGGACAAAATATATTTGTATAGGAAAGAAAGAAAGAAAGAAAGAAAAACTGTTTATTTACGTGAAAGTGACGCAGATACACAAAATAGTTAACATTAGGCCTAAATAAAAAAATAATAATAAAAAAAAAAAACAAAATCAGGTGTAAACCTATACATCGAACTATAATGTAATGCGTCACCACCGCGCAAAACGGCCAACGCTCAGCATAATGCCGAGGCCCGTGCACGAAGACACGAATCCATGGCGCTGGTTTTCAGCGTGAGCCGGAGTGTCACTGCCTCAGAACAATAAACAAAATAATGCCTATGCAATGTACACTAAGCACAAACTAAATACAATTACTCACTGTTCCGAGGCAGAGACTAAATACAATTACTCACTGTTCCGAGGCAGAGGCTTTTTCTTTGAAAAAACGACTTCTAATCGGTAGCCAAAAATAACTGGCTTTCTGACAGTAAATCTGGGAGTAAACGTAAACATAACATAATGTATGTACTGTAACCGAATGAGTAGTTTTAGGTCCCCACATTAATGTAGGTAACAAATTGACAAAATCGAGTTAGTTGTGTTTTTCAAAAAGTATTTAAAACCCATTCAAAAGTCACTGGGAATAATTCTACATGTAAATTCAGCTGTATGATGATATCCGCAAGAGGACTACTAGGTTACCGACATAGCCCTAAGGATCACCAAACTAAAGTAGCAGTGGGCAGGGCACATTGCTCGCAGAACTGATGGTCGACGGGGCCGAAAAGTTCTGGAGTGGCGACCGCGTACCGGAACACGCAGCGTTGGAAGGCCTCCCACGAGCTGGACCGATGATCTGGTGAGGGTCGCGGGTAGCCGATGGATGCGAGACGCACAGGACCGGTTGTTGTGGCGACACTTGAGGGAGCCCTATATCCAGCAGTGGACGACTGTTGCAGTTGAAAAAAGTAGCATTTAGACGAACATTGCTAGTTAGCCTTAATGGTAAAATATACTAATGATATTACATTTTTTGAATCTTCTTCAGCGCTTTCTCAGGGCTGATAATCGTGACTCCGTTTCAACTTGTCAAAGGTTTGTCTCCATCTGTTACGATCAGCAGTCTGTAGGAGTGCGATTCCTGCAGCTGCTTTGATATTTGGTCCGATAACTTTTTCGACTCGAAAACCCAAATAAAAAACTTAATACTTAAGTCAAAAATTGTCTCAGAAGTCCAAGAAGAAACTAGGCCTAACCCAGTTGTATATGTCCCTTGGTGCCTATTTAGCCTAGCTCTGTTCTATCTTCTGCTTGATAAGGAAGAGGAAATTATATTTTTCTCCTACTCCTCCGCAGTTATTTTCTGATTAATTTCGTTGCGTGATCCAAGACAGGTGAATCGTTTCTCCGGACTCGTCGAGGTTCATTGACTCGGCGTTTTTCTGGTGGCCGCCAATGTTGATTCTGGCTTTCAGGAATTGCAGTGGTTTGGGAATGAGTGGCGGGCTTGTCCCAAAAAAAAAATGCTCTGTCTCACTTCAAATATTGCCTTTATTATTCCTTGTATTTAAAACTCACATGGTGTTCACTAGAATCACTACTTTAGGGCCCTTAGCCCTAAACTAGTGATTCTAGTGAACACCACGTGAGTTTAAAGTTACAAAAAAAAATCAGTAGGTATGATCCATACTCAATGGTGACACAACCAGCCGCCACTTGCCGTAGCACGACTATGAATGTGTCAACACTTAGCGGAGCCATACATTTATTATTTGTGTATATACAAAAAAAAACAATTATATATGCCATTAAATAAGCCGTAACTTTTAAACCAGAAACATGACTAATGAAATCGAGTTGCCGTCTTTCTAATGCTTGGTAGCCATTAATATGACAGCTTAACTCTAACCGCTAAAAAGTTAATGGTTTTACGTCACAAGTTAAGAGCGCATAGCTAACGACCCTTTATGCACTTAGTTGCAGATCTAGAGAAAAATTAAGTATTAGAATTTTGTAGGAGAATAAATATGAACATTTTTTTTTAAAAACATACATCTTTCAAGAAATTAAATTCATTATTTGTTTTTTTTTTTGTGAAGGAGCTCGTGGGCAACCTAATCGCATGGGTTGAACTACGAAGTATGCTACCCTTGCCGAGGCTGCCCTTTGAATATCTTGGCAGTAGTTCGTCATCATCATGTCAGCCGAAAGACGTCTACTGTTGGACATAGGCCTCCCACAAATGGGTGTTTGCCATAATCGCCACGCTTGGCAGGCGGGTTGGCGATCGCAGTGTAGCTTTAGTAATGTACCAACAGAGAATGCTGCTGCCCATTCTCTGGTGAGTTCCTTAGTTGCCTCTTACGACACCCGCGGGAAGGCATGGGATGGCAGTAGAACTTACAAATAGACAAAAGCCAGAAAATCTAAGACCAGTCTTGACAAGGGTTATCGTATATACCCAGTTACTGGGTTGTGGAGGTCGGATAGGCAGTCGCTTCATGTAAAATACTGGTACTCAGCTGCATTTTGTTAGACTGGAAGCCTTTTGGCTAAATTGATTTATGTATTTTTGTTCTAAACATTTTTCGCCACTTTGTGTCAACAGATGACTCTAAAAGGCTTTTCCAACTGTTAGCAGTATAAATAATTATTATAATATTATATCTAGCCCGAACTGTCCCACTGCTGGGCATAGGCCTCCCTCCATTCTTTCCACCGTTCCTGGTTGTGTGCCTCTTCTTGCCAATTCCCAAGGAAGACATCCAAGTCGTCCCGCCATCTCCTTCGTGGTCTGCCACGGCCCCTTCTCGAGATTTCAGGGCACCAATTTTGTGTTTTATGGGCCCACCACTCGATGGGCATGCGGCAGACATGTCCAGCCCAGTCCCATTTAAGCTGGGCAGCCTTCTGAGCCACGTCAACGATCTGTGTTTTGGAGCGCAGTATTATATAGTGATTCTAAATAAATAAATAATTGCAGAAAACGAAATCGAAATGTAGAACTCTGCTACGCCTGCGTAGCACTTAGCTACAACAAGAGCTACGCCGTAGACAGTACCATCCAAACTTTATTCAAGTTGATCAGTTTTTTAGCATTGCATTAAATTTAGGGTTGTTTTTTTCAAATGTAACTAATATAAAAATACACAATTAACGTTAAACTACATTTTACATTTATTTTAGCAAACGCTGTCATATATTTTAGGAATGTATTGATCTTGTTGAGTGTATTTATATTATACTACTGTAATTTATGTAATTAATTTAAATGTAGTAAATGCATGTATTCAAGATACATAAATTAACTTGCTCTCAACGATGTGATTTATTTTTATGTTTGATGAAAATTAGCTCACTACATACAGTATTCATTTTCTACTGATGTAAGTAAAAAATCAGCTTATAATTTCTATTACTTTGGGTGTTTGTACCTTAGAAAAAGTTGTTCATAATGATGAGTACAGAGACCCCTTAAGAGATATTGCGTTTATTCTGTTTTACGTTGTATATTCCACATAGTCCATAAAAAGCAAAATTTTAAATATAAGGCACAAAAAATTTCCAGCATAACTATGTCTGTGTTTCAAATATCAAATCGGCAGCCTTACTTACACATTCACATGATACAGTACTACGGACTCTTCCAGTCAGTCTGAAGTTTCACTTAGATTTCGAGGATTGTAACGTGGGCCATAGATACACGTTCAAATTATTTGATCAAACAGGCTGGTTCAAACTGTTTGATCAAATATAAATGCATAATTTCATATTCCTTCATACCATTAATTTGACGCCTCGTTTTTTATCAAATTTTCCCACTGGAATTTTGTCAATTTGATAAAACTGTTTGAACCAGCCTGTTTGATCAAAGTACTTGAACGTGTATGGCCCGCATAATTATAATCATCAGGAATGTTACGGAGGTGGGTTTATCGAAAGTCGGAGTCGGAGTTCTTAAATTTGATTTGTCGGAGTTGGAACCGGAGTTGGAGGTGGTGGCAGAAGAGGGATGTATGAGAGGTAGACCTAATAAAATAATACAAAAAATATTCAGATAGCCTCTTTAATTTCAATCAAAAATAATATAACTACCTATTAACATAGGCGTTAAAAATAAAAATAAACAAGTTTCAAAAAAACAACAACAATTAGCAAATTAAATGAAATCAATTGACTGAAAAGTAGCTTCGACTTCCGCTTTAAAAGTGTCGGAGCCGAATTCAGAACTAGAGGTGTAATTTCGATCAGAAATTCCGACTGATCGGAGTCAACGTCGAAGCTCCATAACATCCCTAGTTATAACTTTGAGCATATAACTTTTATTTCAAAAAGTTTCAGAAGTTAGCTGATAAAACATTCGTGACCTTACTTTAAAAGGGGTTATTAAATACTAAATAGTTTCGGGTTTAACTTTGGCTTTGACACTTAGAAGTTTTAGACACTTCTTGCCAACTTTATTTTGATAGAATCTAACATTTGAAATGTTAAAACGGTTTTATAATATTTATTTTGCTAGATATTTAAAACTGCCTATATGGTGTAGTGGTCTCAAAATCTACTGCTGAGCTGGATCCTAGGTACTATTCCTGAGTCGGGCAATTATTAGTGACATACAAGTTTACTATAAGTACCTCTGCCTGACAATCAATAAATATATCACCGGCAAATTGCAGACTCCGTAAGATTGTAATAAATATTGATAAGATTATAGTTTCTCGATATATTATGAAAAAATCGTTTTGTAAACAACAAATCCCATTCAGATTCAATAGTTCCCAATATAGGTATCCGTGTCTTATTTAGAAAAAAAATATGTTTTTATACAATTTTACAATCGTACGGGGCATTTTTTTTTGAAGAATGGGCAATCTCTTGACCTCGATGACGCTTAATGGAAAGCGATGGATAAGGTCTATGATGGAGTGAGGTGTCCAAAAGATGCCTTGAGGCACTGATACTCTCACGCGTCGACGAAACACAGCAGGCTGCTTGACGCCGGACTCCGGTGGGAGTGTGGTTGCGAACCAGGCGGGCGTTAGCTCTACCACCGCAAGGGAAGAATTGGCCAGTCTTGTAAAGTGTTAGGTGGGACTGTCCAGGATACGCCGAGCGCTCGGTTCAGTTGAGTGCATGGAACACATTGGGCTACACTAGGAGGCTCTTTCATGCATCCCAAAATCCCCGTTTGCCATTTAACGGTGACATTTACAACGTGTAACAGAATAAACGCAATGCCTCTTAAGGGGTCATTATACTCAAGATTATGAAACACTTTTACTATGGGACCAACACTGAAATCATGAAAAAATGTACTGAACTGCTGCTGATTTTTTGATCCCAAAGTAAAAGTTGTTCATAATGATGAGTACAATTACCCCTTAAGAGGTATTGCGGTTATTAAGTTACATGTTGTGTTAAACTTCGACAAAGAGACGGACGCCGGAGTGCTCCTATATTCCGTTTCTTACAGATGTTTGGAACCCTAAAATACAAATTACAACGGACTAACGCATCTTTTAACCCATTTGCATTTAAAATAAAAAAAACGTGCTTTATTTCATCAGGACACCGATATAAGCACCAACACTCGAGCCATTTCAATCAACTTAATCACTGTAATTCTATCATGTTAACTCGTTCGCCGAACATCAATTAAATTAATCCATTTGTATCATCACATTTTAATTGATCCGGAAATTAACTAAGTTAAAGGTAAATATCAATTAGAAGCTGTTTTAACTGGAATGGGTAATGTTTCGCTGGGTGATTTGTTTCCAATTGAACATTGTAAAAACCAAAAGGGGATAATTTTTTCAAAATCATTTGAAACTTCCTAAAATGAACCTGTTTCACATCGTAGAGCTCTATTAAACGATATTGATCTTATTTATTGGAAAACTATTACAAGCATAGTCATAAGATGCTGATAATTTCGTAGTTTTGATTCATTGAAGCTTATTTCAGGTTCCCCAATGGAAACCTGAATATAGCAAATTGACCTGCCAGGGTTGTGGTATTGCTTAAAAAAATCCAAAAGAGCGTGGTCATACATATTTAAGGGTAATTTTGGGGAGCTGATATGCATTGAGAAAAAAATAGCAAAAAAAATGTGATGCATTTTTGATAAATCGACCACAATAATAAACGACTAAAAAGTTCTGAATAAATGATTAAGCAGTCTGATGCAGCTGGTGGCAATTAAATAAGTTCAATCACAGATTAAATATCATCAACTGCATCAGACTGTTTGAAAAGTTATTTATTCGGAACTAATAGTCGATTATTGTGGTCGTTATTTTGAGGTATTTTTTTTTAATTTGCTATTTTTTTCATGTATCAGCTAGCTTAAATATGATTACGAACTTCTGGAACACCCGTATACCTACATAATTATGGTATTGTGTGCTATGAATTTATTGTTTGTTAATATGTATAATTATTCACACATCGCTTTTAACAGTACTCCGGAAAACAGTACGTCATTCGACACTGTGGTGTACGTAGCCATAATTATAAGCCGGATATTAATTATGAACGTCACTCGTCGCTAATTTATGATCGTCATTAACATACCTATCTCCATGGAGAGTCATCCATTTTGCTTACTTGATAACTTAGTTTAATTACGACTGTATTAATTCGTTTCCATTGTTATATTAATTAGGTTAATAGTTGGTGATTATCGAATGTCATTTGTTGATCTTTGATACTCATTATGAGGAGTCTGCAAGTCTGACAGCTAGTGTTGCCAACGAAATCAGTGCCGGATTAAGCCACTAAACCAACCTTCTCAAAATAAAAAAAAACTTAACTTAACTTAAAAAAAATATTTTTGTGAAAAAGTTTTTTATTATTTACTTTCTGGTGGCACCCTACACCTAACAACACCACTAAAAAGTCACAGGAAAGCAAAAATACACAAATTCGTATACATGATGATTTTTACACAATTTTTTTTCCAGCTATTTGGATTTCAAAACCAAACTTAACTACTGAACAGATTTTGATAAAATGTAAATGGAACCAATCGAGAAGTAGGTATATCCTTTAACATGAAACAAGAATTTTTCAAATCGGTTCATAAATGACGGAGATATGAGGTAACAAACACAAAAAAAAAAAAAAACATAATCGAATTGAGAACCTCCTCCTTTTTTGAAGTCGGTTAAAAATATAGAGGCGGAGTTCTCACGAGTTTTGAGTAAACCTTTTTCGCCCTTAATATGGTTGGTCAGAAACCGCGCCAGCTCCCTCTCTATTATTTTTTGCTGGCCTGTGGGGCTTTTAAGTATCACCCGAGCCCTGAGCCTTGAACTTAAGTATCGAATTGTTGGCATAAACTTCTGCATAATACTAGGGCAACAGTCGTTATGTTATGTTAACTACCTAACTAATGTTAAGTTACTTATTATTAACACGTATTCATAAGCAAATGTTCTCTATTATTAATCAGGTGTTCAGGTATGTAAATGTATCCAATGTACCATGCATGTGTTTAGATGAAAATGTACACTAGTAGTATGTTAAATTAATATTGTGGGTTATCGCGTTAAACGGTAATAGATTCATGCAAATTATATTAGGGGATTTAATAACTTACAAATTGGAGCTGAACAATTAATAATGGTTTTGTTTCGCGTTTGCAGTATCTGTTCTAGCTAACTTAATAATATGATCTACTCGCTTGCCACGTTTTATATATTTTTATAAAATCTATTCAGCTGTTAAGACATGAAGTGGTTCGTAACAGACACAGAGTGAATTTCACTTTTTTTTTTGGGATTATTTGTTGATTAATGTGGATGCTATGCTAAAAAGCTGCAATACTCAAAATGGTCTAACTTATATCCCATTTCTTTTCGTTCTATTAAAATATATCAAGTACTTTATCAACTGCAACGAAGATTGTTCCTCTGAGTTCTTAAGGTTTGAACAGCTGCTGGCGTGCATCTGTTGTCCGTGATGCAATCACCAACGTGACTGGCCTATGTTCGGCCTTAAAGCAAAAGAAAAAGCGGGAAATGGAAGTCCAGGAAGTTCTATTTTTTGTGAAAAAATGTTGTCCTGCAATTTTAGATGATTGATTCACCGTAATCAAAACTACGTTACTTTTAAAAATGTATATTGACTGGCAGGAGGTGCAGTGTGCTTGCCAATGTGTTGAAATTGATGATAGAGACTGAGGATGCTGACCAGGAGTGCGCGTCCACTGCATGCTGGTAGCCAGAAGCCAAGGATACTGGCGGGCTGTATGACTCGTTGCTCGAGAGCTTGAGTTCACGATGAGGAGAAGATGATGACGTCATGATGAAGTAGCTCGGAAACGAATTATGGAATACAGGAAAACCTAAAAGAAGTATATTACTTCCACTTGGCCAGTTCCTTATATTTTTATTCTAACAAAATAGAGATCTTAAATATTGCCAAGTTTCGCTATCTCTTAGGACTTGTAGAATAGAAACATTTTTCTACTATGACTATTCCGCAAATCTTCAATTTCCTTGACTTAAAAATAAGCCATTTTCTTCGCTTCCCATTTCCTACATATTATTGTATGTAATCTTTTCCTTATCTTTTTACTCTGTAACTTCTATTTCATCACGAGCATACATTGGAACGAGTTTGGATTATTTTTCAATTTTAAAAGATTCTGTTCCGTTTTGTCGTAAGAGGCGACTAAGGGACTCACCTCTCTATAGGTACGTTGGTATAGCTACACTTTTTTTTCTTTTTTTTTGAGGTTGGGAAATCATCAAATAATAATAATAATAATAATAAATCTTTATTTCAGGCAAAAATTACCCATAAATGTGTTAGTATAGACTTATAAACTATGTTAGTATATTAACCACTATATTACACAACCTATCTTCTGGGCACATCCGACAGGAATACGTGTTTTCCACACAAGTTTCCTATCAGGTGTCCCTCAGTTTTACTGGCAACAACGCATAAGAGACCGTTACCGCTGCCACGCACACGACGCAACAGGGATGCCGATCTCTTGCGCATGATCGCAAAGAAATCGTCTGTATGCATTGCCGCAAACATACCTGATGCGCTACAAAACCGTGGCAGCGATAACAGTATCCTAAATGCGTTGTTGTACTGCACGCGCAGGGCATTATACGCTTTCTGTGTGTATCTAGTCCACAGGCTGCAGGTGTAAAAAGATTGGCAATATGCCTTAAATAAAGTTATTTTGACATTAATGTCGCATCTTGCAAACCTGCGTGCCAGCATGTTACACCTTACAGTCAAAGCCCTGCGCTCTCTCTCCATGTCACAGTCATCCGTGCCATCCTCCGTTACCCAGTGACCAAGGTACTTAAACTGCGTTACTCTGTTTAATGTAGCACCCTCTAGCGAAACTGACGGCACTACATCATACATTCTATTTGGCGCCTTGAACACTAACAGTTCGCTCTTCTTCGCATTGTACCTCAGTCCCTGGGTCCCAGCATAGTATTCACACATTTTAACAAGTTTCCTGAGGGCACCGATCGATGGACTCAGCAGCACCATGTCGTCAGCATAACTGATATTGTTAAACGATACTCCATCTATCATGCATCCGACACCCGTACTGCTGAGTTCATCGATCAGCTTATTAATATACACATTGAACAACTTAGGCGAGGTCAACCCCCCCTGCCTCACCCCGCACTCAAGTCTATACTCATTAGAGTACGCACCCGCCCATCTAACAAAGTTGTTTTGATTGCCGTACCAAAATTTAAACAATTCAATTATCTCAGGGGGCAGGTCAGTTTCCCCCGACAGCTTACTCCACAGTATGTCGTATGACACAAGGTCAAAAGCCCGGGATAAATCCAGGAAGCAAGCATAAACAGGTGTTCTCCTCCCCGTATAATATTGCACTGTACTCTTCAAGGTCATAATCGCCGTTTCGGTGGATAGCCCACTCCTAAAGCCAAACTGCCTTTCATTGACTCTAATATGTTTACCCAAATGACTGTCCAGTAAACTATCAAGAATTTTGGCCACAATAGTAGCTAGTGATATTGGCCTGTAGTTGCTTATATCTGACATGTCACCGGTTTCATTTTTGGGAATGGGCACCACCATTGTTTTCATAAGCTCTGCCGGAAGATACGAGTGACTAAGACACAAGTTAAATAGCAGCGCAAGTACCCTAGGAAGGTGAACACCTGCGTTCTGCAAATGCTCAATACTTAGGCCATCGCAACCGGGCGATTTACCCCTGGACATGTTTTTAATAACGGAAGTTACGTCACGGGCAGTCAAATCAAATCAAATGAGTCCCGCTCTGGGTGGAGCGGCAGGGCGTGTCAGACTTCTACTGACTAAAACCCACCCATGCTTCTCCTAGTGCCTTTTACGTTCTAGGGCCGCGGTCACTCTTCCGAACAAAATCCGCAACCTGCTATATTATAGCTACACTGCGATCGCCAACCCGCCTGCTAAATGTATCGATTATGGCAAACCCCATTTGTGGGAGGCCCATGTCCAACAGTGGACGTTTATCGGCTGATATTATTATGATGATGATGATGTTTAAGATTCTGGTGGTCTTTAAGTCAAGAGTGTTAAGGTTCCTTCTAGACAAGCGTGCTCCATCGTCGACTGCATAATCGCTTTCCATCAGGTGATATAGTAGAAAAAAAACGAGCCTATAAATACTACAATTATAATAGCTTTCGTTTTTTTAAAAATTGCTCGAGTTTATTCCGTGTAACTTGTAAGTAAAGAAACCAATATTTAGATATTTTATCGCTCTATTTTCTTTTTTAACCGAATTCAAAAAAGGTTACTTTTATTATTTGGAAGTCAGTTGTATTTTTTTATGTTTGTTACCTCATATTTATCTCCGTCATTTATGAACCGATTTGACAAAATATTTTAAATTGGTCCCATTGGAATTTCATCAAGATCGGTTCGATAGTTTGGTTTTTAAATCAGAATAGCAGGAAAAAATATTTTCTCTTTTAATAACGCGGTGCATCAAAAAAAATTATAACGGTAATTTTTATATCATCGGATAGCCGAAACAAATATGCATCCAATGAACTAAGCTACATAGCGGTATATTTTATAGAACATGTAAAAACCTTTTAAAACGGTTTTCACTATTTTAATTTAAAAAAGAAAACTACCTACATTAACAAAACTTCAATTTTCTCGAAAGTCGCTTTCACTGAGATACCGCTTTTGCGTTTAGCTCGGCAATAAAGTACCTAAAAGAATCTATAAAACACACAGATATTAAAAAATACAGGCACCGTTATAATTTTCCTACCTAGAATAGAAATAAATAACAGAAATAAATACACCAACAATCAACAATTCCGATAAAATCACAAGATTAAATTGAAACACGCTTTAAAAATGTGAAAAATGTCAACAACATTTCCGTATAAAGTCAATGAAACAAAATGGCGTCTGTTTTTACAGCTGATATTAAAACGATCATATCTGGTTGTCACGCGATGAAAGCATCAGGGTTGTGTTCGATTAAAACAAGTCCTTTTGATTAGGTGCGGCTTCTTTTTTTGTTAACTTATAGTATCCCACTGCTGGGCTCTACCAAGGATTAACAGTAGGCAAACATGAATATGGGTCGATTTTTCAATGGTCTATTCTGTCACCAAAACAAGTCAAAGGAAGCGGATACTACCTATCTTTTTACGATGCGACGATTTTCGAAACCTTTTAGTTTCGGCCTGGTTCATACAAGAAAACCAAAATTCTCAGGATAATGAAGATGTAGATGGGGGACCAAGCAAACACACTAAATTTCATTCATTTGTTTAGTTTTGACTGCATTGGCCAATACCTAAAATATGTCGATTTTGTTACTAACTATCTCACTGATGATCAAATATGTTACCGAATTTCATTATAACCCGCAGGTCAATAATGTGATTTGAAAATGGAACCTTTTTTCATGGATTGGAAATCGTCAAATGACTCCTGCCGCTCTGGGTGGTGCCGCGCCGTCGACCCCGGCCTGGCTTTGATCGGACGGCGAGCCACCCAACGCTCGCCGTCCGCAGACCCTCGTGAAAATGGAACCTCGTATGGAAACTACGTTTATCTCTTTAAATTATAACTACTTGTTGCCCGCGACTTCGTACGCGCATATTCTGTTTTTTCCCGTTTCCGTAGGAATTTCGAGAAATGCTCTCATAATGCTCCCCTACACTTTCCTAGGAACCTACATGCCAAATTTCAGGTTTCTACGACCAGTAATTTCGGCTTGCGCTGTCTGTCAGTCACTCAGTAACAGAAGAGTTTCATACATATTGATTGATATCAGTTCAATAGATTTGTTTGCAAGCAGCTTATCGACCATTAGTACTATTTTAACCAAACACTATATGGTTACTGATGCTTTTTAATAGTGGTTGTACATGTGTTTCTACCTGTGCAGGTACTTAATTTAATAGTAAATTTAATGTTAACTTGATGTTACTGAATAATTAGTCGATTTTACAACTTGTATATGTCGTAGAATAATTTGATACTTCGAATCTTCGCGGAAATCCTAGGGGTTTTGCGAAAACGCGGATAATTAGACATAGGCGAAAAATTATCAAAACTTACTGGACAAAGTCTGGATTTTTGCGAAAAAAAAAATAACCACGAAGGTGATGGCGGGGTCTGTTCGCTCGCTACGCTCGCTCACTTGACCCCGCCATCCCCTTCTAAGCTAACCTGTTCGAGTCGGGGTGCCCTAATTGATAATTTTTCGCCTATGTCTAATTATCCGCGTTTTCGCAAAACCCCTAGGATTTTCGCGAAGATTCGAAGTATCAAATTATCCTACGACATATACAACATTACTCTATTGCTAACTGTGGAGGCTTGTAAATGGCTTTTTGTGAATTATGTTACTATTACTCTTTTTATTAGTAGCTGTAAGCCACTTAAATATACTAAAATAAGTTTCAATAATGATTAATGATTAATTATCACCCTAATCACGCACTGCAACATCGCATTTGTTATGTGTAGGTACCCTTTATTCGAATTGAAACTACCTTGTTAGTATAGGACCGAAAAATTTGTCCTTCCTCCTCTATTCGAACGAAGATTTATCCGTTTTCGAACATAATACTATAAAGTTTTATGTAAAAGGATTCCGAAGTGAGGGACTTACAATTTTCCCATGTATTTACTTCGCAGTTTTTCCGGTACCGCGAATAAATATTTCCGTATCCCTCGGGATGCTAACGGGACATAACTAACGCTACTAAATGTTGGGTATCAAGGGAATTTTAACAGTTTTGCAAAGTGCTTGCGTATTAAAATTTTCATTTGCACTTTATTTAATTTATTTCTGGCCGAAGTCGATGTCGATGTAATAGTAAATTTTTTTACTGACTTAGTGTTGTTTTCTTGAATACTTTTTGACTACTCACACACGGCCATCTGATCCCAAGCTAAGCAGAGCTTGTGTTATGGTAACCAGACAACTGATATACATACTTATATAATTTATAAATACATACATATTATAGACTAGCTGTGCCCGCGACTTCGTTCGCATAGATGTCGGAAAAAATTGTACATACAGAGGAATGAGGAGACTGGTTGCTCATGACTTGGCGCTGTGGTGTGAGCATTAAAAACTGAAAAATTGCTGGTTTGCTAACATAATTTTAGCCAAATCTGTTTAGTTTCAAGCTGCAGAAAAAATATATGTTAATTTTAAGTATATTTCGGTCAAAGTTAGAGGTAACTTTGACGATCATTTCTATCGAGGATTTTATTTTTAAACATGTTTCGGAAACAACAGTGTTCTTTGAAATATAGTTAAAATTAACATAATTTTTTTCTGCAACTTGAAACTAAACAGATTTGGCTAAAGTTATGTTAGCAAACCAGCAATATTTCAGTTTTTAATGCTCACAGTGCCTTAAGGTTAAGCAATGCTTGCCGAAGTCGGCCTGTAGATGGCTGACCATTTTGACATACTTACCGAGATTCCTTCGTGCCTCGGATAACATGTTAAGTCGTTTGTCCGGCCATTTGTAGGTCTTTGGCAGACGTTACGGATTGCCAGAAGCTAGAAAATCTTACACCAGTCTTGCCAAGAGGTACCTACCTACAGTGTTTCCCAGTTATAGGGTTGTGAAGGTCAAAGTGGCAGTCGCTTTACGTACCTTT
The DNA here is from genome assembly GCA_947386135.1 of Melanchra persicariae. Classification (NCBI taxonomy): domain Eukaryota; kingdom Metazoa; phylum Arthropoda; class Insecta; order Lepidoptera; family Noctuidae; genus Melanchra; species Melanchra persicariae. Next base: position 6,823,206 of record OX376652.1, on the reverse strand, counting down.
TTTTTATATTGATGGGAAATCATCAAATGACTTCTCCCGCTCCTCTTACTGACTAAAACCCATCCGTGCTCCTCCCTCGTGCCTTTTGCGTGCCATGGCCGCGGTAACTCTTTCGAACATAATCCGCAACTCAGGCAGCGCTTTACGTAGGTACTTAAAACAATGGTATTCAGCTGAATCCAGTTTGACTGGAAACCGACCCCAGCATAGTTGGTGAAAGGCTAGGCAGGCGATGATATTTTTAGTACATACTGAATGAATCGACCCAGTCGTTATATGTATTTTTTTATTTCGATCACTAAAAAAAACGCAAAATGTGCCCAAAACTATTATAAGATATAAATACAATTTAACACATAATTAAGTACTCAATAACTCGCAAAAATTGTGGTTATAGGAAATGAAAACAAAGTTTTGTTATATTTTTTAAGTTTTGCTAAATAATCGTGCCGAGGTGAAGGTCTGTGGATGGGTGACCATCTTAACATACCGAGACTCCTCTTAGGCTATTATTTGGAAATCTTTGGCAGTCGTTATGGATTGTCAGCAGCTAGAAAATCTGACACCAGTCTTGCCAAGAAGTACCGTGTTACACAGTTAATGGGTTGTGGAGGTTTGGTAGGCAGCCGCTCTACGTAAAATACTGTTATTCAGCTGAATTCGGTTTGACTAAGAGCCGACCCCAATATACTTGGGAAAAGGCTAGGCACATGATGATGTTAAATAATCGTGCACAGTTGAAGGATTCAGTCACATTACCTAAGCCAAAGAAAAGTTAAATAGTTGATTGATGTAGGAATGAGCGAAATTGAATGAACTTAGATAACGTAGTACACTGTACACGTCTTATAAGAATAGGTACTTTTTTTAGTTTGAATTTGGACTCGCTCGAGACCCTATCAGAGTTTTTATGAGACCGATCGTTAAAATTTTAGCGAACAACAATGTTGCTAAAAATCGTGTGAGAGTCATAATCTGACGGAAAATCTTAACACCGCGATTGAGAAAAACGCGTCATCGGTGCAACGCCATCTATCGACCATTTGGTAAACTGACAAAATATAAATTAGCATAGGAAAACGTTAAATAAGGAGCCCATATATTATGTAACAGTAAGTAACGTCATGGTACTAAAATGTTCACTTTTACTTAACTACTTAAAAAAGTTTCACAAATAACTTAACAATTTGTTTTGATGTTATTTTCATGCTTACCTGTATTTTATCTTTCTCAATAGATGGCGTCTAAGAGTCGGTCACCGCAACGCTTAGCGCTGTATGAAGTTCCTTACTAAAATTTAAAATTCAATATCTTTTGATTTTGTGGGTCGATTTTGATGAAATAAATGCTAAATGTTACTCGGGTTAACACTTAATATTTTGAAGAAGTTAGCTTTCGAATCCAATCAGTGGTTTTTGCGTGATGCTGACACAAACATCGGGACAAACAGACAAACAGACAAAAATTTCAAAAATGTCATTTTTGCGTTTTATTCCTTTTTCCTAACATTTCTCAGTTATTTTTATGCGAAAATATTCAATGTACAGACACGGCAAATCTACGATTTTATTAAATGTATATAGATAAATTACACCCAGACACAGAACAAACACTTATGCTCATCACACAAAGTTTGTCTTGGGTGGGAATCGAACCCACGACCTCCGGCTTTGCAGTCAGGGTCACTAACCACTAGACCAACAGGCCTGTCAAAATATTGAGGTCTCCCGCCGTTACTTCTATTGCCACATGTTTTGAGCCTATTCCTCAGGAAGACATCTAAATCGTCCCGTCATCCCTTTCGTATATATCCGTCATTATTTTATTTACATCGCCAATATTAATACAAAATTGACGCGTGAACAAATTAATTTAGTGGCATAGACTGCCTTCTTGGCGTAGTGAAAGAAAAATATATTCATTTGTTAAAGAAACACGTGTTGTTAATCATGATTAACTTAAGTACTAGAAAATATTTAATGATATTCCTTGTTGTAGAACTTTGCTAATGTAATAAACAGTGTAATTTAAATAAGTACTTACGTAAATTATGTTGGCATATAATTTCATAGCTTCGGCATATAGGTGTATACTAAGCACACAACAAAAATGTAGTAGTCGATCCTGAAACTCGAGGTATAGGTTTTCATCTGAAATTTGTCACTACTAGGCCGGACTCTGGATCTGTCCCTACCCTTTTGATGACTATAAGCTGGCCCCCTTCCCGGAAGGGAATGTCAGACTCTGACTAAAAGCCATCCGTGCTCCTCCTAGTGCCCTTTGCTCGGTATCTCTTTCGAACAAAATCTGCAACCCTGGCAGAAACTCGCCCCCTATGTCACATGAGACAGCATATTCGATTTTTCTATGGCACTTCAACTAAAAACTTTTTCAAAAATCTCTCATAACTAAACAAAGAGCGAAGGCTCTTTGTTTAGTTATGAGAGATTTTTGAAATATAAATATGTATTATAAATCCAATTCTGCTCCTGTTTTCACAATTTTTAACATAAACAACGAAATAACGAGGTTTCCATTGTAATCCGTATTAAGCTTCGCATGTTCAGAGAAGTTTTAAATTCAAAACGAGAGTCGTTTCATTCCTGTTTTTGATTTAGCCTCGAGTTTTGGACAAAAGTTCGGATCGGCTTCACAAATAAATTATAACTTTCATAAGTCGAGTTCTCGCCTAGCAGGCTGTAATTTATAATTAAATGGTGCTTCTGATACTTTGTTGATGCAAGTTTTTTGTTTCAAATAATTGCGTCTCGCTTTATTATTGCTATTTTATTTTCACCCGGCTGGTGATGCAGCGTCCAAATACCTCCCACAAGGTGAACCGATGACCTATTGACGCCCCCGAGGGGTCAGCCAGATGCAAAACATACAGGAACGATCGATGTGGAGACTTGTAGGAAGTCTAGCCCAGAAGTGAAGCTCTTTTGGATGAAAATACATCAATTAATTAGAAAAACGAACTCTAGACAGCAGTGAAGTAGATTCTGTAATAGTTATGGTAGGCGCCCTATAATCAGAAACTTGCAATAAAGTATTAACCTTTCCCTAATATCCCTTCGTAGACACCCGAACAATAAATTATGAACCATTTTTCATTACTAGAGAACGTAAAGGATCACGATAGAAATCGATTCAGGACAACTTTATATCTTTATTTCTGTTTTTGATATTAAGAATAAGTCAACAAATGTATGTGGGTCAACGATTGTTATTGCACATTTATCTGGCGCCTACCAGAGTGACAAGTTTGCATCAAATATACATACTATTTCACAATTAATTTTCCAGAACCGAAAAGGTCTTTCATTTATTTTTTATTGAGGAATAGGCTTGCTTTTGACCTCGATCCCGCCTGATGGAAAGCGATAGATGAGGTCTATGATAGAGCGATACAATATGGATAGAGATATCTTAGCCAAGACTGAATACAGAGTATTCCCATCTGTCTCCAAAAATCTGTCATATGAATGAATACTTCCTGAATACCATAACTAGGTAAATATACCGGTATGCCTCAGAGTCTACTTTCTTTCCTCCAATTTTCAAGAACATAACCCAAAAATAGGACCGCAATATATCTAAACTGCGTGCTTCATTCCTAGATATTTTATCCAGTATGATTACTTACGTGAGTTGTATTTTGAGTCCTTTTCCATTACCGGGTCCTGTTGCCAAAACCATACTCGCCTATACCATTATTATTGAGATAATTTTGATTTCCCCCGAGATTATGGATCTCATAATGGCCTGGCCATCGGATTCCACTGTTTCGAGTACGTAAACCAATACTTACTTTGTTAGCTTAGCTAGAATAATCTAAGTAAGTTAAGGAAAAAACTACACTTGCTAGCAAAGTAAAATGCAAACAAGTCACTATTCCACACCAGTAATCACAAGGCTAGTTCTCGTACTAAAGGTGCGCTTACACGGGCAATTTTTGACCAGTTATTACCCGATATCACATGTGAATCAATTTGAAGCAATCTGCAGCAACTTCAATAAAGTGCGATTTTTTTTCGCCAATATTGTTATTAATTGCTCCATTCCATATTGCTTTTTCGTGATTTGCTATTTTTTAAATTATATTTTTAAAACTTTCATATACTCGTTTATGAAAGTCTTGTCTTGCTTCTTAGAGTTCCTCCATATCGTTCAATGTTGTCATCGCAAAATATTTCGCCTAATTGACGTTTGCTACCGTTGTTACAGCAACTGATAACGCAAGCAAGTAACGACTTGCTTGATATTTTGTGCGCCCGAATGTAGTTTTTTTTTTCAAAATTTTCTCTCATTCCTACAAACTTCGTCCTGACAACGAACTAAACGACTTACGAACACAACAAAAAATAATTATTTAAATCATTCAAGGCGTGACCAAGGGAGACACGGATTAACGTAATAAACTTGTTAAAATGAAAGGAAATTAGAGGTTTCTTGCCGACTGCGATGTGAATGCAATGCTACTTAAATACGAGAATTTCCTTCTGGTTTCTCGTTCTCTGTAATAAATCTGTTTCCATTCAAATATAACGATCAAAACCGACTTCCAAAAAACACTGCGTCTGTGTTTCGAACGAATTCAACCCTAATCTCTTCAAAGTTAGAGTGAACAAGCTTCTTCTGGATAGGCTCACTGCATTGTCGCTATTATTTACTGTCTAAAATGTCGACAACTGCGGACAAATAGGTATGGCAGGCGCCAGATAAACTTGCAACGAAATACATTGACCTTCTCCTTTTCGTAGATACCCGAACAATAAACCAGAACTGGTTTTTATTACAAGAGAACGTAAAGGATCACGAGAGAAGTCAATTCAGAGCAGCTTTATTTCTTCTTTTCTGTTTTTGATATTAATAAAGTCAATATAATAATTATATATGTAGGTCAGTGACCGTTATTGCACATTTAACTGCTGTCTACCATAGGTAAAGAAAAATTGATAAAAGTAGCAGCAAAGAAGTAAATAACACAGTTTGCGGGATTTTTTTTACTGGCACCTTAATTTTTGACAGTCAAATGGAATTATCTAAAAATATTCGTGGCACGAATACCTTACTTCCCAATCACATCTCTATTTTATTTCAACGTCCATGGCTCGAATCGGCAACGATTTGCAAAATGAAACAAGAAAGGGGAACACGTTTCGTGAATATGTCTTATTTTTATTTGATTTTTAACATAATGGGTTTTTTCTTGCGATGCCAAGTAATAGCTTTTTTCTCTTGATTTGTTCGTGATGTATATGTTTTACTTTTCCACGAGATTTTTCTCTCAGATTAGGGGCCGTCTGTTCAAATATATTACGAAATCAGCTTACGTTGAAGCAAAAGGCAAAACTGTGTGCCATAAATTAGACTCGAAAAAGTTTTTTGGCGAAAACACTGTTTCTTAAAATAAATCAAATTGGATTTTTAGGCGGTTTCCGAAATTCGCTCGCTGTAAATGAAATTATATCTTTACGTTCGAATGTTGGAAGAATAAATTTATCTGTAAGATAAAATGAAAATAAACCAAATAACGCTAACTTAACTTTTTAAATCTACTAAACATATCTATATTTTACTGATATGTAGAATTTGTGAAGTTAAGGTCGGTAGAGCTAGGCCGTGTAGATTCAGAAGCTTGGCTCTACATGAGATCTGATATCTTTTTCACAGGGCGAACCTTATGTGGTCATCTTGGCAACATTTTACATGAAATGTTTTTGGTGGTGTAACTATATACACAACATGTATACCTATACAAAAACAAAATACATTCAGGCATCGAAGTATTCCTCCGCATCGCTGTCATCCGGAAACATGCCGCAGAAGGCTGACAGCATTGCCACGTTGAATGGCAATGCTAATTCTTTGGGCAAAGAACGAGCCAGCCCTCAGGTCACGCAAAGTGTCGATCAGTCGGCGAGATATTTCCTTAAACAGGAGACTTGCACTCGGATCCCATGACCCAAGCGGCTCAAGATTTCTTATTCAAAATCAGAACCGAAATTTCGACACTACAATGACTAGAATCAACAAAACAACAAAACTCAAAATGGTGCGAATTTTCTTCATCATATTCAATTGCAAAAACTGAGCCTAAAGGCTTCATTTTAATACAGAAGACCAACCGTGAAACGGTGCACTATATTTCAAATCATAATTTAATTGGACCATATTTTCTTACCTTAACAACATTCATATTACACATAGCTTTAAATTGCAAATTAAAAGCAATTTTTCTTGGTAAACACAATCTGTTTCCACCAGGCTTCCCTACAATTTCTCCCGACATTTTCTGTTTTCAAATACAAATTAAAACAGGAAAAAACGCATTCAGAATCAAACGTTCAACTTTAATTTATTGCTGGTAATTAATCGCTATGCAAACGTTCAATCAATAAATTCTAGAAATTAGAAATATCAATGGTTTAATGAAAAAGCTCATGATTAATTTGGTTCTGGAGGTTTAAGGCAATTAAATTTTTCTAAAGTACTTTGTCGGGTCTACATAGATTTATAGGTACTTTTAACAAACAATGTTTTAGTATGAATGTGGAGGGGTATAAGTGAGGGTAGACCAAATGACGGACAAATGGTGTGTATTTTTTTGGCATAAGCCGCTACACTATTCCCACCAGAAAAACGCCGAGTCAATGATGCTTGACGAGTTCTGAAGAAATAATTTAACGGTCTTGGTTCCTTATGAAGGATAAAAGTTTAAGAAATGAAAGAAGAAGAAATGTTACGCTGAACCCAAATAAATTTTGATAAAAGAAAGAGAATGATGAATCATCATTCTCTTACTTTTAACCAAATTTATTTGACACCAATGCTCATTTTATCACCAATGCTCGACCGAATGGCGTCCGCGGACTGGAAGAAGAAGCGTCGTCGGTCGTCCGACGACGAGATGGGCTGACGACATTTTTGCCATCGCGGATGGCACATGGATGAGGCTGGCACAGGAACGTGTGGATCAGCACAGGAAAGAGAGGCCTATGCTCGGCAGTGGTCGATGTGAGGCTGTGGATAATGGATGATGTTTTCATGCGAGTAAGTACCTACTGATTATCTCTATTTAAATAAAAGGGAAACTGAGTCTGACATATCAATGCACAGCAAGAACCACTGGCAACGCAAGCATGAAATTTTGCAAAATTTCCATGATGTAGGTGAGCTTAAAGAAGGGAATTTTGAAATCTAACCTTTAAGGGGTAGTAAGGGGAAAAATTTAGTTAAGAAAGAGGCGGTACGCGTGAGGGAGAGACAAACTTCACGCATCAGCCGCTGCAACAGAAGAAGACGCCACGGGCCTCGGTAGTCGCAAGGCGATTTACGGCCACCGTAGGCGCGGGCCTGTGGATGGCGACCGTTGGGTGGCTCGCTCTCCGATCACAACCAGGCCCGGGTCGACGGCGAGATGTGTTCTAAGCGCGCCTCTAAGATATGACAACAAAGTAGATGGAGCCCGTTGCGGATTCTATTCGAAAGAGTTACCGCGGCCCTGGAAAGCAAAGGGCACCTATAAAGGAGCACGAATGGGTTTTAGTCAGTAAGAGACTGACACTCACTCCCGCTCCACTCAGAGCGGAAGAAGTCATTTGATGATTTCCCATCCATAAAAAAGGGGGAAAATTGTTTTTACTAAATCTGCGTTGACAAAGTCGCGGGCTAACGACTAGTTACGTTACAAACAAGTGAGTTTTCATGATATAGTTCTGTTTTATTGTTAATTTAAACCTTGTTTTGTTTGTCGTCTCGGGGCACGAATATGGCTTGTAATAAAATCGTGCCGAGGTTTTAATATCAGTCTTTATTCTATTTGTTTATCTTTGTTTGGTACTTAAAGTTAGTTTTATGTCTGTTTTATGAAAGGCATTTTCAACTAGGGCTACTGTTTAAACTTTTGCTCCATTGTTTTATTGTTCTAGTTTTATTTCTGCATTACAGTCTGCCATACTATGTCATCATCATATCCGAAAGACTTCCACTGCTGGACATAGGCCTCCCCCAAGTGTCGGCACAAAACCTGGTCCTGCGTGTCTCGCATCCATCGACTACCCGCGACCCTCACCAGGACATCTTACTATGTAATAAAATTATAAATAATAAAGACGCCGCCGCGTGTAGCATAACCGACCTAACCATGACATCCGACTAGCATACATACACTGATGCAGACTGAGCGCAAAAGTGGCGGCTTACGATTTTTGTACGTAAGCTGGGCACCGAATCAGGCACGCGAAGTAGTTGCTCTTGCGTTATCTGTGTCTACAACCCAGTAACTGGGAAGGTAACATGTTACCCCTTGGCAAGACTAGTGTCAGATTTTTAACTTCTACCAGAGCTCTTCAACTGTTGGGTCTCGCATCAAGCATATATCCGTGGCCTTTATCAGGTCAGCTTCAACACTTTGCCTTCCGGAACGCGGTCGCAAACCTGCTCAGTACCTACCTGACACAAATAAAATAAAAAAAATACTAATAAAGTAAATTTATTTCACAAAAATCCGTTGTAGGTACGACAAAAAAGTTATACACTGCTAATTACCCAAATAAACATATTTTATCCGAAAAGGGTTTGGGTCAACATTTGACAACTTTCGGTGTCATGTCCGAATTGGGTCTCAACTTTATAACACTCTTTTTAATGCAATAATAATATCTGTGTGGATTTTTAAACAGACATACTGTTTTTAAGTGGGTATTGTAATGTCTTCATATATTGGCTAGAAGTTTTATAATTAGTGTTGCTAGTCGTTTTCCAAAACGATTTCTTGATTTATTTTTAGGGATTTTCAATTAATTACGTGTAAATAAAATACTCGAGGTCCTTAAGTTACTTTTTTTTTTTTAAATACAACATACTGGATAACTTTTACCATTGGTCCAAACCTGAAAAAATCGACTTCCCCATGCATTTAATGTCCGCATAACTCGACAAAATGTTCTAAACAGCTAATTTTTTTTGCGATTTCGGCCGTTGGTCCCATAGTAAATTTTGTTCATAGTGAAAAGTACAATGACCCTTTTTCAGGTATTGTATTGCGTATAATGATAAGTACAATTACCCCTTTCAGGTATTGCGTTTATTCTTTTACACGTGTAATAAGTAAGACGGTAACTTTTTTGGTATAACAAAGTGTATCATATTATTATTGGCGAAATAAAAGGCTTCATAATAAATAAAATGCTTTAGATGCTTTATCTTGCTGGCCTATAAATTCCTTCATATTCCATTACAGTTCGCTGTGAAATATTTATTGTGACACAATGTGACACCACTGCATCAATATATTTATCGTAATCATAAAATTATCTTATTAATTTATTAAGACTACCATTTCGTAAATCGATTTATAAAGTGGCGGTCTTATACATCGTGAATGAGACGTTAAAATATGTAGGCAAACTGACAGTTTTCACCAAAAGCTTTCTTAACGGGGGTAATAATATATTAAAATACAAAACTGTAAAGAGTTATTGCATTCATTAGACCAACTATTAATAATAATTTAATATTATAATTTACTTATTGGCACACACACCAATTATTCAATATAAACAATTCAGACACAAATAAAGAATAAAAATAAAATACATAGCGGATACAATAGAGGTGACCACGGGCCCCAAAATAGGCACAGCCTGTATCTTAGTGGCCCCAACTAACTGCGGGATCAACAACAATGGCGAACAAAATTCAGCTGTCTATAGGAAGTAGGTATTGAGCATTGATGCTGATACCCTGCGGATATTTTTTCGTCCCTCTAACAATCCGTCACAACATCTGGCAAATCGTGCCACAAAAGCAACACTTGGGCCAAGTTTGCCATTTATTTGTTAGCCCACATCATTACCCGACTAAATGCGATTTCGTACAGAACAGGAACTCACTAATGGTAACAACTTAGACTACGGAGTGGTTCCGTACATGTTTGTTAAACTTTGTAGCTTTATTCCGTGAAAAGATGGATTTATTTTAGTGGGCGTTTATAGTTTCGAGGTTTATAACGTCAATATTATAGCATAGCTGTATTAATGCCTTGTATTATGTCGAAGTGATATAATTAATAATTTCTTGTTAGGGGTTTTGTTAATTGTCCATCTTGTTAAGCTAGCTTTTTCTCAAGGAATTTTTCCGGGGCTGAAAAACTGTTCACAGAGACCTTGCTTTTCCAGGATAAAACAATCACTCCATTTCCGACAGTCAGATCAATTCTTTCAGAGTGTACTTTATTTATTTTTGTAAAATCTTTACCAATATAATAACGCTAAAGGGTTTGTTTGTTTTTTTGAACGCACTAATCTCTATGGAAAAATCTTTTTGTATGTGTTTGCCACATTCATGGGGAAGGCTATAGCACAAAGTCACGGACAAAAGCTAGTTATATTATATTTAAGCATCTATTGTGTGCCGTACATATATTTGTCTAATTCATTTAATTTAGGATTGTAATTTTGTTTTTTTTTTGTACTCAGCATACTCACTCATTTGAAAATATCTCTATCGTATTGAGGTTTGCTGTTTGAGAACCTAATTATGGGTTAAACTCGTCTTTGTACATGAGCTAGAAGAATAAGTACTTTTCAACAACAAAACAATATTTGAAACTGCCAGTTTTTTAAAACTTGATAGTGAAGGTAAGACTTTTATCCCTCTATAAAAGATAAAAACGCAAATATAGCCTAAACGTAAACACGTAGAAATAAACTGTACGATGTAAGGTACTCAAGTATTCATACAAGGCGTTCGCTTAAGATGCAGTGAACGTTTTACGATCGAGAATTGGGTGACAAGAAAAATAGCGGGAAATAAAGAACGAGGGGGATGACGGGAAAAAGGTGGAATAATGAAAAATACGGGTATAATGGAAGAAAAAATACATTTAGGTACAATTATTAGTATTTGAAACTCTGTAGTCTCAAACTAAAAAGACTGACTATAATTTACTATGAGCTAAATAATAGATATTGTGTAACCCAGTCTTTTCGTCAAAACATTCGTGGCTAGGCACTCTAAGCTCAGCATAGTTGGGGAAATCGGTAGACAAACCTTGTTTCTGTGAAATATTACTTTTAATTAAAAGACACAGTTCCCAATTTGCCCCTCTTGTTCCGCTGCGCCAATAGTTCGCTGTAAAAATATTAGCCAGGCAGCAAGGTACGCTGAGCTGTCCAGGTATGTAGACTTTATATAGGCATCGCCCAATAAACAGCCAAAATGATAGAATTTTTATTTAATAATACTATTTTATTATTCATTCACAGGAACAGTAACATGTTAAATATGAGTACAAAGGAACTGCTCAATTTAATCCAATATAATTTTTACAATCTTTTATTTAACTTACACTGTTCGTAACTTGTCCGTCAAAATTTGAAAACCTTATTCGACCATTTGTTGGTGCACGATTGAGCTGAAATTTTGCTTATATCTTAAGTTTTGGTGACAATACAAAGTGCAATACTAAAAATTATAATAATTTCAATATGGACGCCGCTCCAAGATGGCGGATTACATTTTTATTTCGAACTCCCTTAATATGGGTATCAAATGAAAGAGCTTGAAGAATAGAAAATAATAAAGTTAATAACCGAACACCACATACAATATGGCCGCTTCATAAAAGCTTGCTTAAAGTAAAATGTATTAAATATGGCTCTCAAAACTATGATCCGATCTGCAATTTAAACAAAACTAACTGAGCACTCCATCATCCCTAAAAATATTCAAGAACTGAGTTTTGTTTTAACACAAAACCCAAAGCGACATAAACATAAGTCGACCTCTGAAGCTTGCGACGCAATATTTTGCTTCTACTCTGGCCTTATTTGTAATCCCCTTAGCAAAGGCGACCACAAGAGTTGTAGTATTAAATTATTTACCGAGTAATTAGCGAGCAGGTCCTAGTAGCACAAGATAATGATTAGATTAGTTAGTAATCAGAATCATGTGCAAATTGAGACGGTAAATTGGTTTACTGTATTACGAGTAGAGAACGTCGCAATTACTAAAAAGTAGATCTGAATCCTATTCTACTATTTTTAAGCAACGTTTCCATTAGCGTCGCAGTCATAATCTGTTAAAAAAACTTTCATTTCCATACATTATTTGACTGATTGCAACTGACATACGAATGCGAAAGATGCTTAAAAATTAGTAGATTTGGAACTCTGTTTGTGACACCATGGGAAAGTTATTGTAGTACCGAATAAGTCTGGATACGTTGTATTAAGGGAGCAGAATCAATAAATCTGCCTAACCTTTCCCCAACTATGATGGGGTCAGCTTCCAGTCTACCTGCCAGGGTTGCGAAATTTGTTCGAAAGAGTCACCGTAGCCCTGGAACGCAAAGGGCATGAGAATATGGATGGGTTTTAGTCGGTAAGGGTCTGACACTCCCTTCCGCTCCACCCGAAGCGGAAGAAGTCATTCGATGATTTCAAGCTTCCAGTCTAACTGGACAAGTGGAGTGTCAGTAATTTACATGGAGCGAGTGTCTACTAATAATGGATATAACTGGTGTCAAATATCTGGACTAGGTACCCGTGACAACTGCTTACCCAACGAAAAGGACTACCCGGAGTACCCTTACTTGTTTTGCAAAGTTTGTGAACCGCGGGTTCCAGCTGCACTTTGAAGATTTATAACAGTCGTTACAGATATTAAGAATCTCAAAATTCTAACTCTGGTCCTTGACAGGTCACCTGTTGCTCAGTATATGGGTTTTGGAGTTTAGATAGCCAGTCGTTCCATGGTAAAATGCTGAAATTTAGACAGCATCTGGATTTTAGACTGGAATTCAACATTTTTAGAAAGAGGCTACGGAAATTGATTGATGAAAAGGTATTTTTTTGTTAGATTAGAATTCATCAAGTAATGACTCTTCCCTCTGGGCGTAGCGGGAGGGAATGACAATCTCCCACTAACTTAAACCCACCCCTATTCCTTGAAATGCTCTTTGCGTTCTAAGGCCGTGATAACTTCTTAGAACAATTCCGCAACCTTGGCAGGCACTAACATGTCTTTGAGGCGCGCGTGGATCACAACACGCCGTCAACCCTGGCCATCCACAGACCGTGATAAACAAGGCTGCGGACACATGGTCTCAAAGCGTTTCAACGAGAGTTGAAATCGAATGGCTTCTACCGCTTTCATAACCTGCTAATCGCTCCGCTCCGCTCCATGTCTCATGCCTACCTGTCGAGTATTATTTAGTTAAGCCACGGGAGTGCACGTTGCATTAAATTATTACCAAAGTAATTACTGAGGCCAGCTAGGGAATAGTCCTTGCGATGATTAGAAAATTTTATAGTAAAATATGTTTGCATGTTGAGCATCTAGGTATGAGATAGTTTTTCATATTTTATTTGAGGTAAGAAGCGAATGTGATGTGATTGAAAAATTTGAGCAATTTTTGCCTCTTCAGTAAAATGAGACTTAGTAAGCGTTGATTTTCTGTGATTTTCATTCTTGTCAATAATTCTGCTACTTGTTGCTAGACTTACTGCTAGACATATGCCTCCCCAAATATCGCCATATCGACCGGTCTTGTGCACTAAACGGACGCAGAGATATATTTTCAGTCAATTAAAAATTACTCAAGCTGCTAGAGAGCGCCACACAACACACGTGCAAAAAGCTGCTCGCGATATTATTTTCATTAGTCCTAGATACAGCTCTCATATTTCCTACACTGAGTGCACGGCCAAAATTGACCATGTTCGGCATCGAACGACACGGATGCTAAAAATGGCAGTCGCTCAATGGCAACGCTTCGACAGAGAAGGTTTTGAGACGCTGAAGTCAGCAGACGACCCATTGTAAATGAGCCACTCTTTCCTCATTACCAATTGAGATAAAAAGCTCCCAATTTTTCCCCTAAACAAATTCTTCTTCAAATTCTGTAGACGTTGCTTTGGCACCGAGGAATTAGCAGCCAACGCGCACATAGGTATGATCCCTGGTTAAAAATATATGATTATATTTAGTCCGTGAGTTAAATTATCGAAAAATATACGTTAAAGTGTACATACACATTTTCAACATACTGTATCTTTTCATTTTTTGTTTACGTGAAAAAAAAATACGTGTCTAATATTTTTTACAATTCTGTCTGACGGACTAATTAGATTTTTTTAGTCATCTACCCTATTCTTAGGAATACCTCACGTCACTTCGCAAAGCTGGTAAATCTCCCAGGAAACTTCTGTGGTTCTGGGCAGAGATAGGTTCGATATGTAAGCCAAGACCCCCATGCACAGCGGACCTAATGGATGTCCACGGAGTCTCTATTATACTTTAGTCTCCAACACAGACATAAACTTAAACTTACCGACTGTACTCAAGTACTACTAAAGTCCATGAACCATATTTCAGTGATTTTATCTGCGTTTTATTCACAACATTCAAGTTAACTGCTATATAAATACTTGGGTGAAGCAGAAGAGCACTAAATACTTTCTTCATTTAAAGAGTTGTTACTATAAATCAGAGTTATAGACCATTAACGTTAAGATGGCGCCGATAAGAACCCCCAAATTGATATAAAAGCTATTCTGATTATTATTTTCTGTTAAACAATGGGTTTTAATATGTTTGTAATGGGTCTGCTGAAATTCTTGGACGATTTATTAAAGACTTTGTTCTCAGCTCAACCAATGTGGAAAGTTGTTTATTTACTATGTAATGAACGGCCTTAATAGAAAGAAAAAAAAATTTCAATGGTTCATCTAAAAAATAAATTACTTATCAGCGACTCACCCCGGCTTTGCACGGGTGCGTTGTACACAAACCTTCCTCTTTTATCGCTCATTCTATAAGTGAAAGTTTTAGCGGACCCATCGATATGCCGAAGCTTTGCAAATGCCTATGAGTATGATCGACATTTGGCTGAAATTAAAAAAAATTGGGATGCATGAAGGAGCCTCCTCGTGTAGCGCAATTTGTTCCATCAGACACTCAACCGAGCGCTCGGCGCATCCTGGACAGTCTCACCTAACACCTTATAAGACTGACTAATCCATCCCTTGCGGTGGTAGGGCTAACGCCTGCCTGTTGCGCGACCACCCTCCCACCGGAGTTCGGCGTCAAGCAGCCTGCTGTGTTTCGTCGATGCGTGGAAGTACCAGTGCCTCAGGGCATCTTCTGGGCACGCTCGCTTTCATCATGGACCTCATCTATCGCTTTCCATCAGGCGTGATCGAGGTCAAGAGCTAGCCCATTCATAAATAAAAAAAATGAAAAAAAGAAATGATAACAATGATAAAGAACACATAGCTTTACTAATCAATTCAATCAAAGCAAAATTGGAATAACCAATTCATTGCAAAAACGCGAAGCCCAAAATCTCTCTTTCGAAATATCAAAAAAGAAAAACAATTGAAACACGCCCCGAAAACTGGAAAACCGTTGCTTAAATACCTTTTATTGGACTATAAGCTTTAATATCGTGGAGTAGAGTCGGCCATCAAAATGGCTGCCATAAACTGATTATTGCCAGTCGCTTTGGGTACACGAACGTTGCCAGTTGCCACATCGTGCCATCTCCGGGGATTCAAGTACAATGCTAGTTATATATTGGTTGTACGCCTTGCTTTGTTTAAGATGAATATTTAATTTGATCGTTTAAAGGTGTTTGACAAAGTAATTTATTTTTGGTGAATGAGACATTAGAACTTCATGATTTGTACGTTCTTCTCATGATAAGCTTTTTCTCAGGAGGATTCTGTTTTAAGAAATACTATATCATAGAAATTTTAATAATTAAAACCGAATCTGAAACACTAGTTTTCAAGGTTCCGTTCTCGAATGGTAATTAACGGTATAGTGCTTGAAGCAAGAAGACCAATTCCACCAGTATTTAAGCAACGTTCGCGTTCACGTCTCAGTCGTAATCTGACAAAAAACTTTTTCATAAAAATAAAAACCGACTTAAAATAAAAACACTAAAAAGTACAAAATAACTTTAATTTCAGAAGTCGGTGTTTAGTTGCCTCTTAGTTAATTGACACCGACTTCCGAAATTTTTCACTTTTTAGTGGTACCCCACACCTTACAACACCACTGGAAAGTCACAGGAAAGCAAAAATACGCAATTTCGTATACATGGATGATTTTTCCACATATTTTTTCCAGCTATTTGGATTTAAAAACCAAATTGCTAAACCGATTTTGATAAAAATTTAAATGTGACCAATCGAGAAGTATATCCTTTTACATAAAACAAGATTTTTTCAAATCGGTTCATAAATGACGGAGATATGAGGTAACAAACACAAAAAAAATACAGACGATCCTCCTTTTTTGGAAGTCGGTTAAAAATGTAAGGTATAGGGGTTTTGACAGACTGCGACTGAGAAGCAAGTGTGAATGTTGCTTAAATACTAGTGGAATTGGTCTTCTTGCTTCTAGCACTATACCGTTTGTAGAATTGGCCCTAAGGTCTCCTGATGGTATTTTTTTAAAGTTTTTCTAGCATGAGGCTACTGCAGATAATGCGACACTCGTTTTCATTAAAATGTTGCAGATGAAACGATTTCCTTGAAATAGCGTCACTACGGAACATTTTATATGTAATAATGTTAACCTATATCAAGCAAATGTGCACAAATGAGTACAAACCATTCACCTCCACAAAAACTTAAGGCCACACATTAAATGGATCAATAAAATGTAAATGCCTCTCTGAATCGAAAGTAAACACCATTCCACTTCAGCTAAGTTTCTTTCAAAACTTCGTCAAGTTATACGAATAAAAACCGAAATGTATTAGCGCATTTGGAAACCTGAATAAGTCCGTGTGGCGCCCTGCTTGAATATCTTACCCTGAATGAGATCTTGGTGAAAGATATAGTAAAAAGTATTTGCTCCAACAGTATATCTAGGTACCTATTTTGTTCAGAACTTGGATGAATGAAATCTTAGATTACGGAAAAAGACATGGAGATACGAATTGACCTAGATTGGGTTAAGATGAGACGTGTTGTCTCCACAAATAAATAAGGGGCAATCTTATACTGCGGTATCTTGATAAAGGTCATGGAATTATTACTTCAGCAGATAAGATTTTGTAAAGGTTCCGCTGTGTGCCACCTAGTGTCTGTTTTAATAATTTATTTAATTAAAGCAACAATCTTGACTTCCTTTCTTTCTAGGAATATAAAAAAGACATCGGAAAGTCCCTTAAAAATCTTGTCAGTACACGTTATAAGACCTTAAGAGCGATTACGCACTGCATCCGATCCGAATCCGTGAAACTTGAAAATACGATCCGAAGTTGTCATAGATCTATTTGTATGGTAGTTTCTCCGTCATCTGTGAGTCTCCAATTCGGATGAAATATTGACAGACCTAGCCGTAGTACTGATTGAATGAATGCTTTCGCATTACCTCGGATTCAATTTGGACATCCTCGCGCGGCTTGACAGCGGGGCGGGGCGTGAGGTGAATATGGATCGGAGATCGTACAAGTGCGTTAGCAATATCCGAATTCGGTCCGCGTTTTGCAGACTCCATATCCGTATTTTCACGAATTTGAATCGGATGCAGTGCGAAAAGCAATAACCGAATTCGGTTCGTAATTTTGGTATCCGTATTTTCATGGATTCGGATTGGATGCAGTGAGTAACCGCTCTAACTCGTCTCATCTTTTTGTCAATCGTATATTGAACAGGAAAATCAAAATAATGTAGACAGTTCATCAATTCCAAAATTCAATTTCAAACTTATTTAAAAAAAGAATTTACTCCTTCATTCAATTTTAAAAAAGGCATCGCACATATCCCACAAGTTCCTGTGCGATGCCGACATTCTATCAACTCGAACGCGAAACGTTTTTAGACACAAAAAACTAAACTATACGTGTATAGTTCCCGTCTAGCCATTCCGAATTTCTGGTCACACATTTCACTACAAAATATGGACTACAATTTCTTACTCTAGTCTACTAAAACTTAGTGTTTATACTTATCTTGAACCGTTATGTTTGTGCCTAGTAAGGGTTAGGAACGGGTAAACAGGTAATGAACACGCGAACATTTCCATGTAGCGTCTTATGGGTTAAGCCCGAAAATAACGGGTAGCATGCTAGTGTTAACAATAATAGTAGTTTTTGGAAATGTAGACTTTAATGGTGCTTAATAAGTAGGTTCTATGGTTACATGTGATTATCCCGCTTTTGGTTATTCTGCAAATATAGATCTACAAGTAGACCTCGTGTTTACATCACTTTCGTAACCTGCAAATAGACACTGATTTGATATTTCATGGATAAAAAATCGTGACTATAGTTGTCAAAAAATAAAAGGCCCGTTTTGACAGCAGGATACAACAAAGAGATTTATGTCATGTCTCTTTCATACTTACTAGTAAAGTAATGTTGTATCCCGCTGTCAAAACGGGCCTTGTATTTTTTGACAACTTTAGTTTGATATATCATTATTATTCCATCAGTACCATTTGAACAATCAAATGGTACTGATGGGATGTACAAACATACCATAAGACGAAAACACAGAATCTGGATAGATAGACAAAAGATTCTACTTTGTGTAAATACGCGCAAAAATAACTTTTTAAGCTGGTGCACTTTCATATCTTATAAAACGTGTAACAGAATAACGCAGCACCTCTATGAAACCAACACTGAAATCGCGGAAAAAAAATCGACAGCCCCGTACATTTCTGTAACTCGACAAATTGTACTGAACAGCCGATTTTTCTTTGCTCGATTTTGTGGTTAGTCCCATAATAAAAGTTGTGCTTAATGATGATTACGTACGATTACCCCTTTTTTGTTATAAGTATGTAAAATCATCAAATGAACCCTACCGCTCTGGGTGGAGCGGGAGGGAGTGTCAGACTTTTACTGACTAAAACCCATCCATGCTCCTCCTAGTACCTTTTACGTTCCAGGGCCGCGGTAACTCTTTCGAACAAAATCCGCGACCTACAATGACCCCTTTTTTTTTTTTTTTTTTTTTTTTTTTTTTTTTTTTTTTTTTTTTTTTTTTTTTTTTTTTTTTGGATGGGAAATCATCAAATGACCCCTCCCGCTCTGGGTTGAGCGGCAGGGAGTGTCAGACTTCTACTGACTAAAACCCACCCATGCTCCTCTTAGTGCCTTTTACGTTCCAGGGCCGCGGTAACTCTTTCGAACAAATCCGCAACCCTGGTAGGCACTGGCCCTAACGGGCCCCTACTCCTATGCTGACATCTCTTTGAGGCGCGCGTGGAACACAACGCGCCGTCGGCTTGGGTCTGGCTTTAATCGGACAGCGAGCCACCCAACGCTCGCCGTCCGCAGACCCGCACCTACGGTGGCCGGGAATCGCCCAGCGACTCCCGACGCCCGGTGCGTCTCCCTATGCCGCGGCGGCTGGGGCGTGAGGGTTGTCTCTCCCTCACGCGGCCCGCCTCCTCCTTCACTAGCATTACTGCTTCGCAGAAGGAGGTGACGGCTTCCCATGCCTCCTCGCTCCGGACCATGGATTGAACCAGGGCCGGACGCGAGAGGTCGCCGCCGCCGATCGCCTCGACGAGGACACGGCGCTGCTCCGCCCATGCGGGGCAGGCCTCCACCGTATGCTCCACCGTGTCCTCCGGGCGATCCTCGCAGTGAAAACTACAATGACCCCTTAAGAGGTATTTCGTTTCTGTTACACGTTACATATCTTTCACTATACTCAATTGATTAAACCATTTACCCAACTTTATTTTATTTTTAACCTTTTAGATATGATGGATTCAATGAATGGTAAAAACATAAAGCGCAAGCTGAAAGAACATTACATCAATTCGAATATAACTGGTAAGTGGCGCGTTCATTAAAACTCAGGCCACGGCGTGCTAAGATAGACTCCTGAGATCTAACTGAGCTTAAGGAATAAATAAGATTATGTGACGCCTCAAAAGTCATCATCTGCCTAGCCTTTTCCCAACTGCATTGGGGTCGACTCCCAGTCAAACCGGATTCAGCTGAATACCAGTATTTTACGTGGAGCGGCTGCCTACCAGACCTCCACAACCCATTAACTGGGTAACACGGTACTTCTTGGCAAATGACAGCCGGGACCAACGGCTTAACGTGCTTTCCGAGGCACGGAGGAGTCTCGGTATGTTAATATGGTCACCCATCCACAGACCAACCTCGGCAAGCGTAGCTTAACCTTGAAGATTGGTCCGTGCGGCTGTTATAATTTAGCCACGAGCTCCTTCGCCTCAAAAGTGTTTACCGAATAATTGAAAACTGTAATATTTTAATCATCGATAAATTGATAACTAAATATTTTTTATACAATGATACGAAACAAAATTCGAGAGAGGTTGTGTGTTGACATTAACTGGTGACCAACCAAAGCATATACTTTCAGTTAATTTATTTTCATTACACCACTGTAAACCGATTACCTACTTTAAGAACACTGATTGAAGTATAAAAGCTTCATGAAATAAAATTTCAAACGAAAAATTCAACAGTAATAATAGCAGTTTAAAACTCATCTCGCCGGTGAAATGGCATTTACCTCGGACGTATAAGCGTTGCCATCCAATGTGGCGGCGAGGCGGGGTTGCCAGACTTTGTGGCGGATTGCCAAGTGACAAGCTGTACGTTGTAGACAGGAAGGTTTTGCATAGTTGTATAGATTACATTAGTTTGTCATGTTATGCATAGTTTTGGGTCGTAAATAAAATCGTATTTCTTATGGAAATGTTGACTTCGACCCTTGTTATCTAGAAATCATTTTTTCGGGCCGAATTTATTCTAACCGCTGCGGCCCCGACATGTGTAAATTCCCAAAAAAAAAATCTTATGTAATAGGTAAATAAACATTACATTCGCGATTAATTCGCGACACACCGGTGTGTCGCCGGGGTCGGAGCGGCTAATACTGCCATGCCTCTAGTATTGCAGATGTGATGTAAAAGTAAACATCTTGAGAAAATTTGCCATATAACCAGGAACTAAAGCTTCGAAGACCCACTATACAGATCACGCGGGCCAACCACCTGCCTTACGTCTAGGAAGCCAGAGGCCAGAAATATAATAGGCTGATAAACTTGTGCTGCGTACGGGCCGTACAATCCATACTAATAATGTAAATGTGAAAATAACTCTGTCAGTCTTTCTGTTTGTTACCCCTTCACGTCTTGGGTGTAACTACACCAATCGATCAATCGTTAATCGATGCCATAGATCGACATCGATCGACGTTGATCGATTGGTTTGGTAGCTTTGGCTGTTCGAAGAAAGAAGTAAAAACTATCAATCGACGTCTACTAATTAATTTTACCATCGAACGATGGCATCGATCGATTGGTATAGTTGAAACTATCAATCAATGTTGACTAATCCATTTTACTATCGATCGATGGCATCGATCGACGATCGATCGATTGGTGTGGTAACACCCTTAACGGCGAGTCGCATTTGGCATACGGGTAGACTTTATCCAGGAACAGGACATACAATACTTTTGGGGAGTATGTTCTCTTAGAATAATTGTTGTCCTGGACGCGGGTGAAGCCGCTGGCTGAAGCTACCACAAAAAAGTCAACAGTCACCATGTCTCCCAAAAATTACCATTTTACTTTGTTATTATTGTAAGCACAAAATACCAGGCTGATAATACCAGTAAATAATTGTAATGCAACACCCAAGACAGTTCCTTGCAAGCATGTAAAAATAACATTATACTTAGTTGAATTGTTGGGAAAGATATTAACCCATCGATCACTTAACCAAATAATAAAATGTTCCATACTAAACTCGTGTGACTAAATCCAAACATTTCCACGGTCCCAATATACTAAAGTCAACAATATTGAACGATTTCCATACATTCAGTTGTATCGTCGACAACAGAAGGTAAACATTACTGGGTGACTTTAGCTCAGCGGTTCTTAACCTTTTTGGCTGGCAACCCAAATCGGAAAACTCTGATAGTGCGATGCAGGATTTCGTTAGTAGTTTGCTGCTGGCGGGATAGATGGCGTTGCGGTTTTTTTTGTTGCCGTACCAATTTCGCTTTCCATCACTTCCCGTGGGTGCCATAAGAGGCGACCAAGGGACTCACCAGAGAATGGGCAGCAGCAATCTCTGTAGGTACATTGCTACAGCTACATTGCGATCGCCAACCCACCTGCCAAGCGTGGCGATTATGGCAAACCCTTTGCGGGAGGCCTATGTCCAGCAGTGGACGTCTTTCGGCTGATATGATGATGATGATGAAAAATTTCACTTCGTTAGTTTTTCTTGTGGCGGCATTGATGCCACTGGAGGTGACGGTGGAGGTCTGCCCTGCTTGGGCAGAGCACCGCCGATCGGACGGCGAGCGTTAGGTGGCTCGCCGTCCGATCAAAGCCAGGCACGGGTCGACGGCGCGTTGTGTTCCACGCGCGCCTCAAAGAGGTGTCAGCAAAGTAGACGGGGCCCGTAGGGCCAGAGCCTGCCAGGGTTGCGGATTTTGTTCAAAAGAGTTACCGCGGCCCTGGAAAGCAAAGGGCACTACGAGGAGCACGGATGGGTTTTAATCAGTAAGAGTCTTACACTCTCACCCGCTCCGTCAGTCGGTAGATAATTTCCACACCATAAAAAAAGCCCGCGACCCTAACGTTTTACTTATCTTCCAGTGATAGTAAAATACTAAGATTAACTATAATCCCTTAAATTGCTACAATTGATGTAATTATGAAATATGAACAAAACAATTTTTTTAAGACAGCTAGGCACAAAAATAAATATGTAGTTGGAAATGGTAGCAGCGCCGTTCAGCTCCATTGCTCAGAGGCTTCCCAGATAATTCTGCCCAAAATTTCGTGAGACACATTCTGTCAAACCTTTGTTTTAGTACCCCATCACCCTGCAATTCAAGCATTTCTTCTGGTAATCCCGCGACCCATACCAATACAGACCGCGACCGATTTTGACGGTACCAGTGATGCTAACGCGGCGTTTGCATCACTGGTACCGTTGCATTTATATTATTTGAATGATTGCGTTGTAGTAGAATGACGCCTAAAAAATTAATAATAATATAATAATATAATATAATATCTTGGGATAACTCACACACGGCCATCTGATCCCAAGCTAATTATTTGCTACTTTCACCTGAAACAAAAACAAGTGTTCGCTATACTTTGAATAATGCCGTAAATACATATTGTATAGGTAGGTACTGAGAAAATATTTTTATTTTAAAACATCATTAAGAAGAATTTTTAAAATCAACAATCTGGATGAAAGAGCGAATAGAAGTTAGACTTTTTATCGATGGGAAGCCAAATTTGGAAAACTAAAACGATCCCAACTGTTTTGCTGACTGTACAAGATGAAAAACTACGCATCTGATAACAAAGTTATTTGTTACGATACCGCTGATATTTCCTTGTTTTTGTTTACTAGATATAATTTTTTCAAGATTTATTCAATATTTACCCACCCTAGAGAAACTGTGGTTTCAGTAGTACCCTTGTACTACTGAAACCACACTTTTACAAGCTAATAAAAACCGGACAAGTGCGAGTCTGACTCGAGCACCTAGGGTTCCGTACAAACTCGTTAATAGATATAATTCGATTCAATTCATTCAGTATAAGTATGTAACCAGCCGGGTCCCGGTATCGGGTTTGACCGATAACATATACATTGTGTTCGAATATTTATAAGTAAATAATAATATCATTTAACAAAATAATAAAATATTACGGAAATCATGTCTCGGTTTTTCCTAGTAAGTATACATTACTTTACAAAATAAAATAAAGTTTATAAATATGAAAAAAAATCTCATTACTCTCATTCAAAATTATTGAGAAAAACATTTATCTTTCATATTGTTAGTTTTTTTGCAAGAGGTAATCTTGACAAGTACTGATCCAATTATTAAGAGTGAATAAAATCATATTCTATTTGAATTGTAAAAAGAGGCAGCACTGCCACTGGTAACGTATAGATACCTCACTACAACACTAATACGCTGTTCATATTTAATGATAATTGTAATCTAATTGTACGTAATATGAACTATTAAATACTGTCCGTGTTATAACTGAACTATTAACTAATTCCATTTACTACAACCACATCAGGCAATGTGTTTCACTTAGGTATTTACATTTAAGTTGAAATACAAACGTTCTAATCACATTCTATAATAAAGACAATCTCCATTACAGGAGGAATTATCGTTTTTTATTAAAAGTATTTTTCATACGCAATTAAAGTGTTTTTAGAAGCTGTTTCAAGAGTTTTAAATTTTTGAAGAGCTCGTGGCTAAAGAATAACAGCCGCACGGATCGATCATTAAGGTAAAGCAAAGCTTGCCAAGGTTGGTCTGTGGATTGGTGACCATCTTTACATACCAAGTTTCCTCTGTGACTCTGAAAGCACGTTAAGCCGTTGGTCCCGGCTGTCATTTTTAGATCTTTGGCAGTCGTTACGGATTATCAGAAACCGCCAAGAACTACCGTGTTACTCAGTTAATGGGTTGTGGAGGTCTGGCAGGTAGTCGCGTCAGGTAAAGTACTGGTATTCATCTGAATCCGGTTTGGCTGGAAGCTGACCCCTATGCAGTTGGCAAAAGGCTAGGCACATGATGATGATGACAAGAGTTTTTTATTTTGACGATACTATAATTATTTAAAACATTTCAAGCAACACAAAGGTACAAAGACGGCCTGAGACTGACTGGAAGAATAACCTTTTATTAGGCTTTCCCTACCAGTCAACCGTGGGTGTTGGAGAGGTAACACGGCGGGAGCATACAAAAAATTCGTAAAAAAGTATATCAATGACCCTGCCTAGTCTTCTTCCAACTATATTGGGCTTCCCGGCTTAGACAGGAGGCAAAACCTGCTACTGAGCCTAGAACAAAAGATTTTACGTATAGTTATCATTCATCATATCAGCCGAAAAACGTCCACTGCTGGACATAGGCCTTCCCCAAGTGCAGCCACATCAACCGGTCCTGTGTGTCTCACATCCATCGGCTACCAGCGACCCTAGCCAGGCCATCGGTCCTTTTAGTGGGAGGCCTTCCAACGCTGCGTCTTCCGGTACGCGGCCGCCACTCCAGAACTTTTCGGCCCCATGGACCATCTGTTCTGCGAGCAATGTGCCCTGCCCACTGCCATTTCAGTACACTACAGGCAGTATAGTAACGTAACAGTATCATTAATGTGAGTGAATTTTACTATTATAATACTCGTTTCGCACATAATATTTATTTGTATTGGATAAATACTACGTAATATGTCCTCTGAAATTTAAACTTAATTAATATTCCATTAAAACCATATCTACAAATCCTTATACTTACAGCACAATACCGAATATGAAATAACGCTCTTTCCTAATTACACTGAGTGCCAGCAAAAGTGTGGATACCTTAATGCGTCGTTCTATTGATGTCGAGTACTTTATGGTGGGTCCACACGGCTTCTATGGACTTTTATAGAATTTTGTTTGTGCAAAAATTAATGTAGCCAAAGTGTCGGTTTGGTAGGCATGTAAGTTTTCGTATACGAGTATAAATAAATGAAAGAATTAACTAATTGCTTTTTAATAAAGTCTGCACAAATATTTTGTCAACGTTTGCGTATTTTTTTATATTCAGGCTTTATAGTCTGTACATAAATTATATCTGTATATACAAAAGTCGGTTTCGTGTGGACCCACCATTAAGTAGGAGTCTCGAGGTCACTTCACGTAATGATAGGCGAGTATTGTTCGGGAGAACTTGAAAATGAGCCAATTTTTTTGCACTGACTTGTAGTTATTTTGAGTTTGATGTTTTTAGGTTGTTTTATAAATCGGTTAGCACTCGCTAACAGCATAGAATTCATTGATTTTTATTCTTAAAGCTTTGATAGATTTCATCATCAAATCAACTCTATTGAATTGTTGAAAAAAGTTTTGTGTAAAATTATATTTTGCTAAATAAGTAGTATGCGTCGTCCTAGTTGGCTAACGATCGTATGAGTTAATGTAGACCCCCATTGGAAAATGGTATGTATGTACTAGCTGCCAGCGGCTTCGCATGCGTGAATCAAAAAGTTTCACTAGGGAATATTCTCCCGGGATGAAAAGCATTATATTACCTATTACAGGACATGGTTTACCTGAATAATAAGTTTCCTCCAAATACGTTCAGTTCTTTAGACGTAAAGAATTAACAAACGGACTGACAGATAGTTATACAAACAGATAATTTCGCATTTTTAAGAGCGTTTACGCCGTACGGTATTTCAAACAAACTTTCAAGTCCCTATTTTTCGAAAAAGAGTTTAGAGGGAGAGATGGAGCTATTTTAATTTATCTATAGAAAGTGAAAAATCACTATCTTTCCTCCTGTTAAAAAGTTAAAAAACTCACACTAAGCCCTAGTGCGAGTTTTTCAACGTTTTCGATCGCGTTAGCGTAAACGTCAATTTGTATTGAAACTTAATAAGCGCCGTCTGGTGACACTCACGGACAACCTGTTTATTTTTCTATACAATTTGACATAAGCGGAAGTTTACGTTAACGCGAACGAGTACGTTAAAAAACTCACACTAAGCAGCCCTCAGTTCCTCTTCCATGAGATGTCATCGAAAAATTACTCGCTAGCGTTAAACTCGCTAGCGTACTAACGTGGATCGAACAGATTTCGATAATTTTTGCAATATGAGATTTACGGAGTCTTACGCATTCGCTAAGGTAAGCTTGATAGATCGCGTCGTCTAGCTAACTACACTCTACTCGTTAGAATGCTTCACTACTTATGTTTTGTTTCTTTTTTTCTCACTAATAAGAAGAGAGAACGGCTCTTAAGCTCAAAACATAGTTATATCGCTATGCTAAAAATGTTAAGACAGTCAATATCACAAAAATAAACCGACTAAATAAAAAAGTTGACGGTTAGTGGACTACTTATGGGTATTTAGTGGTTTTTTAATTTTTATTCCGTATAACATGTCATGTTTTGTTTGTTGGCGTTGTGTTACAGTTGTGTGTGTGTGGTTTTAAAGTTTACAGCAATTTATTATAATTGGTTTTGTTTTGAGATAGCTGCATACCATAACAACTTAGGTACTACCTTTAGTTCTAATGAAAACTCGTTGTGTTCAGTGTTGACGTCAAATCCGTACCTAACATTATTCAATAATGTAAATGCACAAATCCTGAAACGCTTGTCTATAGAGTGTGTAAAGTTTAATAAACTTTCTTTCACTTATATTTTCCAATTGAGATCCAATATAAAATTTCATTTTGGCTTAAAATTAACGTTGTTCACGTCGTTGGTCTTCAAATTCAGCGACAACTAAAATATTCCATGCTAAAGAAGCTCTTGCAGACATTATTTTGACTTTATTATACTCAAAAACGTGTATATTTTTAATGTAAACTTATGTTTCACACAAAATGCTAGTGAGCTACGTAACTAATATCGTAAGCGTATTGTTCGATAGCTTCTGTCAAATTAGTGACTCATGGTGCCGTTTTGTATGGTGACAGCTGAAAAACGTTGGTGACCATCGAATAGATTACGTTAGGTTTTGAACCTATCGAAACCTATAGTGCTCATGGTATGAATTTTAATACTTCTGTGACCGCTAGGGGCGCTGTACAGTATGTCATACAAATAATTTACGGAGACGCTAGCGAGTTTTGGCTGCATAAACTCATGGTTGAGGTACTGAACTCTTTTTGGGCAATGTTCTGTAGTAGCTATTTCGAACTGGATATCTAGTGTATGCATACAAGTTTCATTAAAATCGGTTCAATAATTTCGAAAAATAAGGACTTGAAAGTTTGCATGAAATGTCGTAGGGCGTGAATGCTATTAATATTTATATGGACTTGATTAGGTGTATGCAAAATTCTTGTTTTTACTATTTTTAAAAGTTCGGTTCGAGAAATATATTATTCAAGTCATAAGAACATTCCCAAGTTTCTTCGCACACTTGGAAAGTCTTCAGTGTCAGTGGTCTTATATGGTAAAACTTCTAGTGAATAAAGTTTTGTCTTTGTAACTTTGGAATGTCTGAATATACTCGTAATTCGATCAATTGGATAGTTTTCTCGAGTTTGGTGATCTCTGCTATATAAATACTAAGATTTTATGAGGTTGGGCTAGATTATTTTATGGGTATGTTATTGATGCCACTGATCCCTGATTTTGATTTTCAAATAAAAGTATAAGTCAGTTCAGTCAGAATTTACTTGGGTTGGTAGACTGTGTTATTTTCTAATGATTATTTAAAAAAAGAAACGAATTTTGTACCTACATACTTTGATGCAGCTTTTCTCTTATTTTAAGGCGACCAAATTAGAATAAAAGTTTGATCTATACTTTTTTAATTTTTTTTCAGATTTTCTGGATTCGCCCCGATTTTCATTTCCACTTTTTATAGAATTTACATTACTTAAATATTTCTTTACACCGTCGTTTAGTAATTTTTTGCATTTTATTTACAGCTATTTAAAATATTTTACTTCATAAGTCAACGGTAAACAATAACGTAATATTCTATCGTGTTTTTACATAGCTAATTACGGCATTCTGCTCTGTCTCTATGAATGCATTACCAATTTCACAATGTAATTATCAGAGAAAACAACTAGAAAATTCATTATAACAAAGCTAGTTAGCATTATAAAATTAATACACTCGTGCGTCCGCTTTGCTGTTATCGTAACAAAAGTTAAATGTGGTCTCGTAACGTCGAGTTCGCAACAATAGTTTCAAACCGGAATCAAACTCGAAGCCTTTCGATCGGAAGTCTACACTTGTTGTTTGAAACTGTTATTACATTTCATTATAATCTGGTCGCTGTGTTGTTGCTTTTTGCGAGTTTTTGAAACAAATAGATGTAATTCAAAATGTTTTACCTTATTGAGGCTCTAATTCTTACTAACTAACTAACACGCCTGCCGCATGTCAAAGAATTCATGGGCTAAAGCAACCACAATGTGGGTCCCAGAAAATGTCCGGCGGAATCGCGGCGTTTGCTCAGCTAAAACTCATTTCTCGAGCACGAAAATTGTAACTTATGACAAGCTCCGATGGAGTTCATGTTGAGTTGGAGTATGGGCCTAAATCTATTTAAGAAAAATAACACCAGTCGCAAATTAATACTTAGATTTATTAGCAGATGGACTTTAATAGTTTAATCATTAACATTCAATAAGGTACCAGAACAATTTTCTCGTACATTCAGATTCATCATTACTTAAAAAAACTTGGGACCTTCATACGATCAGTCCTCAAGCCAATTTAATTTAATTCTGCACATACGCCGATGAGGATTCATGAAACTGATATCCAACGAAAAATAATTAAGTTAAATACTTAACTCAGCAAATGAAAATGACAATTTGTACTCCAATCCAATTAATTTACGGAAATGTTTTACTGTAAAATATTGGCAAGTTTTAATTAATAAAATGCGATTGATTAAGTTAAGAGGTATTTTTTAAAAATTACTTTTGTGATCTGTAGTGTTTATGTTGTCGTATAGTCGAACGACCGAATGTATATTCTTTAGAACCCAAAAATGGTAGAGAATACCTTCTGAAAGTCAGCGTATCAATCTCCACAATGCATAAAGTATAATTTAAATACAAATAAAATGCAAAAAAAAAACACTTTTGTAGCAAAAAAAGTTTAATATAACATATTAGGTATTGTAAACTGCATTTAGTTAGCACGCATGTAAAAAAAATTAAATAATTTTTTAGATATGAAAAACATCATCAACATAAATTAAATAGCAAAGTCAATAAAAATTGTATTAGATGAAATAAAAAAAAAACAATTTCTTAGTTCCCTCTTCCTTAGAATGTTCGATTCCTCCATC
Organism: Melanchra persicariae; assembly: GCA_947386135.1. NCBI lineage: Eukaryota > Metazoa > Arthropoda > Insecta > Lepidoptera > Noctuidae > Melanchra > Melanchra persicariae. The sequence continues at coordinate 6,793,356 of OX376652.1, read as the reverse complement.
CATTAAAACCTTGTTTATATAAATGTATATATATTAACAGTGAGTGAGTGCCGATATTAAATTCCTCACAGACAATATAAGAGCAGGATGTATTCATTAAACTTTGTGCTCAAATGAGGTCAGGTCCAATGTCGAATTTCAGTGCGACGGGAATTTGGTTGTATCCCTTTGACAAGTCTAGTGTCTTAAATCTGGAAATTATACTGATTTTAGTAGTTATAAATTATTATTGTACATTCTTTGAAGGCCCCTTACTAAATGAAATTACCACGTCCATTAATAGTACAGAATAAAACTTAGGCTGATAGATAACCCACGCAGGTGATTTGTCCCGACACACCTTTTTTTTTATTATTGGATGGGAAATCATCAAATGACCATGAAATGACCCCTCCCGCTCTGGGTGGAGCGGCAGGGAGTGTCAGACTTCTACTGACTAAAACCCACCCATGCTCCTCTTAGTGCCTTTTACGTTCCAGGGCCGCGGTAACTCTTTCGAACAAATCCGCAACCCTGGTAGGCTCTGGCCCTAACGGGCCCCGACCCATGCTGACGTCTGCTGGTTTGGCGCGCGTAGAACACAGCGCGCCGTCAACCCGGGCCTGTTCTGATCGGACGGCGAGCTACCCATTGCTCGCCGTCCACAGGCATCAGTCACTGCGCCATGCTCAGGAGCATCAGTTCCTGGGCGGCGCAGTGGCTGACGTTCAACAGGAGGGGGTGAAATGGGGCCATTACTGGCACTCCATTTCAGCCCCCTCCGGAGCCCTTTGTAGGGGCTCTACTGCGGCTGCTGCAGTAGCAGCAGCCGCAGTGGAACCGGCAATGGCGGCAGAAGAAGCGGCGGCAGCGGTGGCGGTCGCGGCGGTCGCGGCAGAGACGGCGGTGGCGGAGGGCTTCCTCCTGTTTCCGGCTTTGGCGGGTGGGGCGCAGGCCCTACCCCCAGCCCAGTGGTCGGCCGGCTTGCCAGCTGCCGCACAGACTACGCAGTGCGGCGCGGCGTCGCAAGAGCCGGCCCTGTGACCGGGCTGACCGCAGCGGAAACATAGACCGCTGCGGTCCACCTCCGAGGTGCATTGAGCTCCCACATGGTGGCCCACTTGGCACCGGAAGCACCTCAGAGGTCGGGGTTCCAGCAGTTTGACCTGCGCGGAAACCCAACCCACCAAAAACCTTCGGCCCTCCGAGATGGTTTTGGCCGCCGACACGGGGCAGCTCACCACAATGGTGCGCGTGCCCGTGTTGTCAGGACGTAGGGTGCCCGCCTTCACCTCCTCTGCTGAGCACCCCCCCGTCCTAACGACGGCGGCCACCACCTCCGCCTCCGTGACGGAGTCGTCCAGGCCCAAGATGCGCATGTCGATGCGCTTGGTGGGCCTGGACACTCGGGCATCGTCCGCGCTTAGGGACGCCCTGAGCCTTTCGGCTAGAGCGTCCGCGGTTGGGCCGCTGGCTGCCCCGGGGATCTCCAGCATCCGGGCCCCAGTCATGGTGACCCTGAGCCGGAGGCCCCCCACGATGCCTAGCTCACCAAGGTTCACCGCCTCCTTCGCCTTGGTGAGCACGTCCGCGTACGTCACGCCCCGCTTCGCCGCGTCCGGCTGTAGTGTGAGCACTACAGCCGCGGTTTTCGGGGGGCGGAGCGCAGCCGCGACGCTTCGCGCCTTCTGCCGCCGCTTCCTCTCCCGCCTCTTGGCCGCCCTGGCTGCCTTGCCCGCCTTCTTCTTCTCCCCGGCCACTTGCCATTCGGCTTGAGCCGGGGGAGGATCTGAAGGCGAGAAAGCCGGGGGGAGCTGCTGCACAGACGGCGCAGGAGCCTTCGCCGTCCGCGCAGCAACCCCACCCCTCCTCTTCCTTCCCGGGGCCGGGTCCGGTTTTCCCGGCACCGGCTTCGCGGGTGCCGGCCCGGACCCTTTGTCCTGGCCGGACGACCCCGGTGTGGCAGTCACGGCGGCCGCATACGACGCCTTTTTCTGGCCTGGGGGGGGCTTCCCACTCGCCGCACTCGCTAGCGAGGGGCGCAGGACGATGCCCTCCAGGACGGAAAACCGCGCCTGGAAGGCAGCCATCTCCCGCCGCACCAGGTCCAGCACCTGGCCCTCCTGCGGCACGGGCTGGCCGTCCTCCCTGCGCCCCCCTTGCGGCGCCCCCTGTGGGCCGGCTCCCCGGAGCCTGGCCAGGTCTGCGCGAAGCCCCTCATTCTCCTTTCGGAGACGCTCCGTGGCGGCAGCCAGTCCCGACACACCTAGTGAGTCATCATCATCATCATCATATCAGCTGGACATGGGCCTCCCCCATAGTTGGTTGCTATAATCCCCACGCTTGGCCCGGCCCTTAACCCGCCTGGGTTGGTGATCACAGTGCAGCTGTAGCAATGTACCTACAGAGAATGCTGCTGCCCATTCTCTGATGAGTCCCTTAGTCGCCTCTTACGACACCCACGGGAAGTGATGGAAAGCACCAGCATCAAAATACCCATCCGAAAACGTAATGAACGGTAAGTTCGGGCTTGGACAATAAGTGGTCGTGAATTACCTTGTTTTTGGCCATCTGGTTGCTTGTTATCGCAACAAGGTCGTGTGTTTTTATTTAAAGTGAAGCTTTGAAGGTTTGGACTCCTACCATTTCTCAATTTTTTATGCCCCCAGGTAGGCCGCTGCGGGTTTTATAGACCCGTCGGATAACCAATGTGATTGTGGTTTTCTATTAAGAACATGAGACACACGTTGGAGATGTCGCAGCCAACTAGTTTAAAAAACCGTTTCATTAAAAGCCTAGCCTTTTCATTGAACTGCGCCGTTTAATCAGCGACAGGTGACATTGGCAAGTCATAAAAATAAATTTATTAAGAGATGTCACCTAGGTCGTTGAAAAATCGGCGCATTTAAACGAAAAGTCTAGTCCACCAATTAAACGGCTGGTTAAGCTTATTGGCTGCGACAGAGATACTCCAGCGTGTGGCCAGTGCCCATATACCCGTACTTTGGGGAATTTAATTACTTCCACCGATCGATGCTACAATTAATTTAGCCAAATACTGTCTATTACTCCCCAAACAATCTAAGGACGGACTGAATCTAACCATCGCCTGAAAAAGAGGAAGACCTGTAATAAATTAGAGAGATACCATTAAATATAAGTCAAAATCAATACATACCCACTTTTATTCCTTGAAAAACGAAAGACTATCTATCAAAGGATTTATAAACCACATGTGGGTTTGAAATCCTACACAGAACAAAAACTTTACTTAACAGAAATACTTTTCATTTGTTCAAGTTCTTTCAATTTTCAGAGCGATTGATATTTACAAAGGGCTTCTGCGAAATAAGCTCGCGTGGGTCTTCCAAGTTCGTTTACTTAGTAAGAAGTGTGAAAATTTGTTGACAGGAAAATGTTTTTGTACTGCGTTAAAAGGAGCCTCTATAAGTGTATTTTCGCAACATTTTTTTCCGTAAAGAAATTCTAAGTGTTTGATGTTGTGAAGATTTGGATTGGTAGCAAGATTGGGGTCATGTTTATTTGAAGATCGTGAGATTAGAAATGATATTTAGTCTCTGGTTCAGATCAATACGAAACGCTAGATATATTTGATATTTGGAAAGGTTATCTTTGATATCAATGATAATTGAAATCAATATAGGAAAACCTCTCAACAAAGCAATTATTGCAATACTTAGATTTTTTTCTACTCTAAACCCAAAAGCGAAAGTCTCATCAGTTTGTAACGAAATTGTTCCTATTTTTATTCTCTCTACAATTTCCATATCAAAAATATAAATCATAGCATTCTTTTGTATTTATGAGTCCAGCCTACCAGTCCCATATGGGCGCCAATTGTCTTTGTTGAAATATCAAAGTAACTATAACTGTCTATGACTATTACCTGTCAACCAAGAGGTTCCAATTGAAATATTATATTGTCAAAGCAATTAAGAAATTGCTTTGACAATATAATATTTCAATTGGGAATGTTAAATTCTAACTTAAGTTATTTATTTTCATTCAGCTAGTTGTTTGTATTAACAAAGTGACAATATATAATAAATAATGATAATTGCAGAAATGTAAACACAACACGTGACACTTTGGCAGTGCATATCAATCCCATACATTTGGACTTCCTGATTTTATCACTGTTAGAATATCACTTCGCCCAAGCCTCTTGAAATTTTATGGCATTAAATTTTATTAGTCATATTCAATCTCAGAGCTCAATCAATTACAAGGTCGTCTGTATTTCTATTAACATAATTATTTATATTATCAGAAATCTAAGCTATTATCCGTTCACAAGGACCCTTGACATCGGGGACATTGTCTCAAGGGAAATCAAAGCATGTCACGAGTGAAACGGACAATTTAAACATCACAAATAAATGTTTTTTTTTATCTGAATTAGTTAGAATATATTTCCATTTGATTAGGTTGTTGACTATTGACTTGAACTTTTGGATTTCAATTTCGTTAACAAGTCTTGTTGTTGAAATGTTGACCTTTAATGTCTGCGTAATTAGTAAAGTTATTCAGGTATGGTCCTGATAAAACAAATCACAATAACGTGTCACTGACTCTTGATAAGATCTTTTTTCAGCCATTATCTGTTTCTTTAAACCTGAGGAGCTTAAGCAATGCATGCCGAGTTTGGTCCGTTGTCGGGTTATCATTCATTACTTCGAGACTCCTCCGTGCCACGGAATGCACGTAAAGAGCAGTTCCACACTGCATCCGATCCGAATCCGTGAAAACAATGATTTAAAAGAAAACTTGGACCGATCTTGGATATTGCTTCTCGCACTGCATCCGATTCGAATTAGTGAAAATACTAATCAAATCTGTGATCCAAATCGAATTTACTCTGAGATTGATTAGAATCCGTGGTAACCGTCCTCGGAAACGTCGAAATACGACACCTTTCGGCCAAAAGATCTCTTTTAAGAAGGTCTGTAGATGGTGGATTGGAACTCGTACCACGAACGACGTAAAATTGATGCTGTGGCGCAATTCCAACCTTTCGACCCTTGAGAGTCCAGTTCAAAAGCAGCTGAAATTCCGATTGGATATAGAATGTTTATGATTCGTAGTTCATAGCGCTTACTTAACTAAAATAAACACAGAATACACCAGTACACCCAATGAACAAGGCGCTTGTGTAAGCAATAGTTTCTATTTGCATACAACAATGTTGACACATTTGTTGGAACAACAGATCAGTATTTCACTAAACTTGCTGCTGTGATAGTTAATTTTTTATGTAAACATAAATTTACCACAGTTTCAAAGGGTACACAAGTAGGGGTGGATTGAGTTTTGTAATCTTCGAAAGTTTCAGTATTTATGGGCAAATCCTCATGGATACAGCCTCTATTTGTGGTGAACGGTTTACGTCAGTCTCCTATCAGCTTCATGCAGCCAAAAAAAAAAACAAATAATCGATTGTTTATTATTTTTATAAGCTCATAGTGTCCCACTGCAGGGCAAAGGCCTTCCTTCTTTCTTTCCACCTCAATCTATCAAGGTAAGAAGTCCAGCTATCAGCATCTCTTTCTGGGTCTACCGCGTCGCTGATTCCTGATGTTCGGGTCCAATCCGTGGTTTCTTTCGCCCAGTTCCCATGCGGCAGATATGGCAGTTCCACTTCAATTTGGCAGCTATGTTGCGTACATCTACGATTTGAGTTTTAGAACGAAGTATATAAATAATCTAACACAAAAATAAACGACGACAAACACAATACCTCCCGTCATAACTCACAAACATCCTATATCATGAGCAGAAGGAAACGCGATAAGAAAATAATCTAAAAACCTTGATTCACACCGGATGCAACACCAACCCTTTCGCTCGTTCCCGAAATATCAGTCTATCGATTTTCTTCAAAGACGTCGTTCGCCCGTCTTCTGAAAAATTGTAACAGAATGAGACATTCATTCAAGAGAGCATATTTTTATCTGAATCGAGTGTGCTCGTAGCTTGAATTTGTGGCTTGAGTATAAGAATTCAGACATTTGAAGAATTGGATTATTTTGTATTTTATTAAAAGTATTTTTTAAAAATCTTTCAACTACTGAATAAAACCACCGTATAGTTGGATGCTTAGATGCTAGTTTAATACGAGAAATAATAAGTCTAGCCACACTTTTATTTTATTAGCCACGTGATCAAACTTCTCATTTTATAACTAAGCAACGGGAAAATGTGATAGCCTCTAATAAACTAATTCGTCTTTTTTACAACGCCAACTAAATATTCTAAGGAAAACGTCAAGTAAAGATCAACAATTATATTAACTTGTCCTTTTTATTTATACATTGCCACCTAATTACTAACTCAGCCACGGAATTTATATCTCATCATCATTTTACAGCGAGTTCGGGATTTGGGGCACCCCGACTCGGACAGGTTAGGTTAGAAGGGGATGGCGGGGTCAAGTGAGCGAGCGAAGCGAGCGAACAGACCCCGCCATCCCCTTCGTGGTTATTTTTTTTATGATACTAATGAAATAGAAGCTAATAGAATATATTTTTTGATATCATTTAATAGTATTTTAGAAGTTTACTGCTTGAATGCATGTTACAAATTTAGATGCTGAAAAATAACCACCATGCTGAGTTGTATTTAGAGTAGCTTGCATAGAAGATAACTAGTGGCTAAGATAGTATTATTCAGACGTTCGTTAATTGCGGCTGACTTAGTAATTTAGAAGGCAATGTAGATTTTTAGAGGCAAATAACGCTATTAAAAAGATGTCTGTTTAATTAGCACCCGTTTAATACTGACATAAGGACACAACATAGGTACAACATGATGGCAGTGTATGCACTCACACACACATACATACGCATACACAATTACACATATGTTTATAGAAAGCAGGCTCTAGACAAGTGACATTTTATCAGCGGGAATTCAAAATGTTTGATATTTACCTACTGCTTGTCATTTCGGTGACGCATGTCCATCATTTTAGTAGTTAAGGAAAGTCATTTTAGTCATAGGTTCTAAAAAATGAGACATCCTGTCAGCGGTATGTGCCGTACGCCGTCAAAACGTCAAAAATATATATGATTGAGAAACGCTCTCAGAAAGTCACGTGGTCAATTTCTTATATTTTGACAATCGCATTCGCTACTAAAATTACACACTTTCTAGGACTGTAAAAAACTGATTACAACGCATTTTCTCTCTGCACAATATTCTTTTCAGACACATTATAATTACGACGGCAATAATAAAACTTCATTACCTAATATGTATAATTTTTCTAATGAGGGCATGGCTTACTTACAAGTAGTACACAGTTTTTTTACTCGAACAATAGGCTGGAAAAGTAATGAAAAGCTTTTCAGTATTTTATTGTGAAACTTGACATGCATTGCACACATGCATGGGTACCTAGATGTATTAATATCATGTTGCTTTTTATGTAGGTATTATCAACATAAATATCGAATTGCGAGTAAAGAGAAAATTTTCGCAAAATTATTTGTAATACTTTGCTTTAGCTAATTAATATTTGTAGATAATTTCAGTTAAAAATCTTTACTGGCATACCACGTGTCATCGTGGTCCTCTTCTACTTAATAATGGACAAGCTTTAAAAGTGGTCCACTTCGCTCCCCTCATCATCCGAAAAAGTAATTAGGTACCTACAAGTACGTTTATAATAACTTCATTCCTGTAAAAATACCCAACGCTCCAGGGTATACCCACCCAGGAAAATGTCCTGTATATACCTAATAGGAAATTCCATCTCTGTTCGAGATATCATTGTTGACTGCTCTAAGATAGCTTGTGTTTTTGATCAAATCATCAGTTTGCTGAATGCGACATAATTGCCAGTCTATCTAAGTATCGTATTTACGTTTTCCGTTAGACATCAAAACGTCAGTTCATTCCTACACATATTTTAAAGTCACTATTTAATTGACCTTTCCTCCCACATTCATTCGTTGTAATTTAACTTGCAACCCGATTCTAATAAAGAAGTAATCTCTAGTCAGTGCAATACAGTTACTGCCAATATTATTGGAACAGTTTGATTCCCTCGGTGTAGGTGCACGTGGCGAGGATAAACCAGTCCTTGTAACCCACGTGGCGATATAAATACACTGCAGTGAACATTATTGCTTGACACAGAATAGACGTAATACGAGGACGGGGTGCGGGCATATGTCTCTTCCCCGTCCTTTTCATACAAAATGTATAGAAACGTCGCGACGCAAAACTTATAGAAAGGACGGTCCCTTTTATCTTTTCTGTGTGTCAAGCGACTAAAAAGATAATTGTGAATGAACAATGACCTTTATTGCCATTCTAGAACTAGTGCATTCAAAATTCAAGTTAAGCAATTGTTTTCGTCTGGCAAAAATTCTGCTGAAGGTGAAATCGTGGGAGATGAATCTGTCTTTAGATTTCTATTTTCAGTTCCACACAAAGTTGATGAGAGAATTGTTAGTTTATAGTCCAAGTTCTGGTTGTTTGTAAGTGAGCCAAGTCCGATCTATTTTAATTATTAATTTGATTATGTTTACCTACAAATAAATAAAATTGAAATGTCAATATAACAGCTTTCTACCAATTGCTTTTAAAAAACATTTTCATAAAATATTCTTAATCTTTGTACTTTTTTGTAGATTAACGTCAACTTAAAGAAAATAACTTTGTTCGTTTTACTAATTCAAAATTCACACTCGTGTTTTATGAAAATATTAAAATCTCCTACAAAATTTGAATTCCTCATTTATTCCACCCGTCGAATGTTCCGTAACAAAATATTCCGAGTTTCAACTAAAAAGCGTTGGGGCGCGTACATTTTATCTCCCAGGAATCTGTTGACGCGAAACGATGTGTCGGACAGATACACGGGGAAGGATCAAAGCGATCTGCGACATTCTGTACATTCACTTGTAAACGAACTTGGACGTTGAAAGGCAAGGGATCCTGACTTTTGAGGGTTAATTTGAGATTGATGACGGTTGATTAAAGATGTATGTATGAAATAGATGTCCATATTTGCTGTCCCTAAATTAATTAGTTAAAGGTGTGAATTGATAGTTTTTAAACAGAACTCTTCAATGAGCATGAGCATGAATTTGATATTATACAGGGTGTTCTTGAAGTGTGTGCTCATATTTAAGGGTGGTGTTCTGTAGCTGAAGACCCAATTTCAAAATACAAAAAAAAATAACTTTTACAAATAAATCTGACCCCGAAAAACGACTGAAAGTAAAAAAGTAAATACTGAAAGTAAAAAAATATATATGTGGTGGCATCGTATGTATGATTGAACTAAAAAAAATAGACACCATCCTACTTGCAAATTGTTTTTTTTTTTTGGAACTTTTTAGTCATTTTCTGCGATCGGGTTTTTGAATAAGTTCAAAAAAAATATATTTTGATATTGTGAAAATTTCAACAGTCTATCTATCACGGATAAACGGACAACCACAGAGGCTTGGTTCCATATTAAGTTGACATTGCACATAACATTACAAAAAAACACAAAAAAATGTCTTGAGCGATGCCAAAATTACCTAAAGGACCTCTTCCAACAGTGCAGAGGAAGGTCAGAAATGCACCAAAAAATCTTATCAGTCTGCAAAACGTGCCCATGCCACAAATCCTGGCAAACTTGAGCTGTCTACAAATACATTTCGAACCAAAAGCTACAGTTTTGAACCGGCAGAAAATCACGTTTCAGTTCCTCGTTCGATAAAAACTAGCACGGCTTTTTTTAAATTTAATCCACGCGCATCGGTGGATGCACGTGGATTAAATTTTAATGAAAATCTGAAATGGTCAGCTTTTGTTCTGTTCGTGTTTGCTTATCGAACGGTAGGTGCAGGCTTGTATTATTTAGTATGTTTTATGTTTATGCAATGCTAGAGTTTTCTCTTGGCTTCGTTCATATGGTTCACATAATATTAGCACCTGGTACTTGTAAATAAGCCGACGCCGCAAAACTAGTAGGCATGCATACGTCCCGGACGACACAGTGGAGCATATGGTTGAGGTTTGCCCTGCTCAGGCGGAGCACCGGCTCCGCCCTGTCCTCGTCGTGGCTATCGGCGGTGGCGGCCTCTCGCTTCCAGCCCTTGTTCAATCCATGGTCCGGAGCGAGGAAGCATGGGAAGCAGTCATCTTCTTCTGCGAAGCAGTAATGCTAATGAAAGAAGAGGCGGACCACATGAGGGAGAGGCAAATCTCACAACCCAGCCGTCACAACAGAAGAAGACGCCCCGGGCGTCGGGAGTCACAGGGCGATTCCCGGCCACCATAGGCTCGAGTCGACGTCGCATTGTGTTTACGCAGGAGGAACTCGGATGGGTTTTAGTCAGTAAGAGTCTGACACTTCGTCCCGTTTCACCCAGAGAGGAAGTAGTCATTTGATGATTACTCATCAATAGAAAAAACAGGGTTTCCTCATGACCTCGTTCACATAGTATAACATTAACACCTGGTACTTGGAAATAAGCCGAAGCTCCAAGCGGAATATGTCTACTAAGGCATATATAGTTCAAAGTATATACGACCATATGACTTTATTCCACACATTTTGTTACTCAGAGAATGAGTAATTTCAAGGGGCTCTGGGATCTTGATTAAAAGTCTGGATGGTAATTCTTATCATAGTTAACACACAAAGCAACAACCGTGACATTGACAAGGCTTTATACTTGTTACGTACCTGTCTAAGACCCTCACAATACTTAGTGTTACCTTATTTATTCACATATAAAACACCTCTTGTACAAAAGAAAGGTACAAAGGAATTGTACCAAAACGCCCCAAGTTATACAAAAGCTTACACATTCGCTCACACATTAAATAGAAGTAGAGAAAATAAAAATTATTGCGAAGGAAAACATTGTGAGGAAACATGGAATTAATGGCCTGAAATTGGCAACAGGCAGTGGATTAGAGTTGTGATCAATGCCAGTTACTTTTCTCTTGAAGCTGCATTAAGATTGTTCTCTTTTTTAGTATGTGTATAGTACGATCCTGCGCCTGATCTCTCCGATCATGCCAAATAGCTTTCCCATCGGTCTATGTGAAGAAATAAACAGAGTACAGTACAACGTACAACTGTTTACTTAATGTCCCTCGGCAATCATCGCATCTCCGATTACAAACGAATGCTAATTTCTATGTCTATCAATTATTAGATTTATCGTGTATGATAATTTGAATTCAGAACTAAGTACTTTATTGTTATATAGTTCACACGGAAATCAAAACAAAACAACAATTGGCGATGCAAAGATTACGCGCGCGCCTCTAGCGGCGAAATTTAGAAGTTGCCTAAGAACGACACTTGCAGTGTTGCCACTGCAAGTGTCTATTGATTCCCCACAAAATCCCCTCTGGCCCGACATAGCAAATGACAGAGTTGTGTGGAAAAGGAAGAGGGAGACCTTTGTCCAGTAGTGGGACAAAATTGGATAGATAGATAGATTTCGAACGCATCGGTCGAGCGATATAGATCAATTTAAAAAAAGAGATTCATTCGATATCCACGAGTAACCTAACAAAAATGTTAAGTATTTCGATTTCTTGAAAAAGTGTTCTGACTTGGCCCGGACTATCGATATTCAAAATCTTCGCATAATGCCAATCCCAAATCAACTTGAGATTCCCCGCAGTATGGGTAAATTCACCACACGTTGGCAACGCTGTACGAATACTATGAAAGTGTCGTTCTTAGACAGCTTCACAATTTGAGACTAATTAGAATCTTTACATTGCCAATAAAGTACTTAGTTCTAAATTCAAATAATTATACACGATGAAATGTGATGATTGCCGAGGATCATTTAGAAAAAAGTTTTAAGCTGTAGGTACACCTGTGTTTGCACAAACACATAGGTACGTATGTTTCTACTATTATAATGTCTCTTGCCTAGTAAGTTAATTTCAGTTGAGGTTCATAAATGATGGAGGTTTGAGGTTACAAACACAAAAAAAACATACAATCAAATTGAGAACCTCCTCCTTTTTGAAGTCGGTTAAAAACAATTCCAAAACAGTATTTTCAGAAAATGTTGAAAGAAACGATAAGTATAAAATGGCTGTTTTTTTCGCTTTTATTAATTCACGTGATGAGCTTTAATAAAGTAAAGTAAGTTGGTCATTCCTTAGTGCCAATGTCAAAACAAGTCGGAAGTCAGAGCTCTTATATTTTAATAACTTCTTTTGGCTTGTCATCAAAAGATGTTTGGAAGGTCTTGGCACGACGTTTTAACTATTTTCCACTTCTTTTTAAGTTACTAGCCTGTTAATTATAATAAATTCAGTAACGTGTAATAAAGTCTTCTTCTTGGGTATGGGTAGTGTAAAATGAGTACATATTAATTTTATCGGCCCAATACTACGCCACTTTTGCAGTATCATTGTTGGCAGCGCATACAGCAGATTTGAGGAGTCAAGAGTCTAGATTCTACAATTTTCTTGTTTCAAGGAACTGCTAACATGGCCATGGTTGTCCACTATTATTATGGAACTACTGCTAAATCCTACTTTAGTGTGCCTACTAGATATAGTTTTGTCAAATCTTTAGGGGAAGACAGGTCCAACATTTTGGGATGAATGAAGGAGCCTCCTGGTATAGCGCAATTTATTCCATCAGGAACACAACTGAAACGAGCTCTCGGCGCATCCTGGAGTCTCACCTAACACCTTGTAAGTCTGGCCAATACTTCCCTTGCGGTGGTAGGGCTATCGCCCGCCTGATTCGCGACCACATTCCCACCGGAGTCCGGCGTCAAGCAGCCTGCTGCGTTTCGTCGACGCCTGGGAGTACCAGTGCCCCGCTCGCTCCATCATATACCTCATCCATCGCTTTCTATCAGGCGTAATCGAGGTCAAGAGCTAACTCACACCAAAATGAAAAAAAATTGGATTAAAACAGTGATTTATAAAAAAAACACAGAAGCTTTTCAAACAACACAATTAATCCAGCCAGCACTTTTCAAAACCGGCTTCCACCACTTATCTATTTATAACAACATCGTCCTATCAGACGCTATCTAACATCAATATCTTCACGCTCTAAATCACTAACAAGCCGATTAGAATTCTACAATGCTACGGCTTAGTTACTAAGCGTCCATTGTGACTAAACTAAATGTTATTTCATACCTTTAAAGTTGTTAATTAGGTGATTTTCGCGACTAAATAGGTGACACAATGTAATCGCGATTAAATATTTTATGGGTGATGTTTTGATGGACGCGTTCGCCTTTGTCAAATGTGGTTGCCAGGTGTTTCGGGAGTGTCCTTGACGGTCGCAATGGGAGGCGAGAGAAGGAATGATTCACAGTTATTGTTGCCGTTGGGTGGTGAATCACATATTAGAAGTGTGTGACACTGGGACTTGTCGAGCTTTATTGACTCGGCGTTTTTTCTGGTGGTCGCCAATGTTGATTCTGGCTTTCAAAAGTTGCAGTTGCTTGGGAATGTGGTGTGGCGGGCTTGTCCCAAAATTAAAAAAAAAATCTTGAGAGGTGTCAAGGGACACCCGGATGGAACGAAGTTCCTTTCGATTAATTAGTGACGGAATTGTAATATTTTTTTTTTTTTTTAAGTTATACGCACGGCTTACAACTACAGCAAAAAGTGTCGTTACAACTTTTGGTCTTAATTTTTTTCCGTCTGGCCCCCTTTCGCAACGCGCGATAAGGAACTTCGTTCCAAAAAGTGTGTGACAAAATATGCTTACCGGATTAATAAAATAGTGTTGTATATTTTGTTTTGGGGGGGGGGGATCTATGAAGATTCCCCCCCCCCCCCCCCCCAAACAAAATGAACGAGAGGGGGATGAGTTAGGAGCTTCATTGTAGAGGTATCAGTAAATAGGCACGCTCTCCCGATGGCATTATGCTGAGCGATGGCTTGTGGCGCGGGTTGCGCGGTTATGACGCATATTTTCCCATGCTTTATTGTTGTTATTATAATCGTTTTTTTTTTTGTTCTCGTCATGTTTGTCACAAATAAAACTCTTTTATAACTTTCTCTTCGACTGATATCGTCCCAGCGTGCTTATGGGGCCCATCACATCTTCTCATTAAGGCGCACCTACAGTTATATAGGTTGTGCCTATAAAATCCTTTGTTTGAAACTCTACATTAAATCCCAGATTATACTTTTACTTTATCTTAGACCCCTGTTAGTTCACAAAGCTTTCACAATAACTAATCTTATTTAACTTATAGCTTGAATCTCACAATGAAAACTACAAAAAAAAACAACAACAAAATCTAATTTTACTAAAAGCAAACTCAAAGTAGATCTACTCATAATTACCACGTCTTCACAAAGAGATTTGAAATAACAACTAACATGACACTCGACAGTACAAAGACAAGGTATTTCTATGAAGAGTGAACTAAAACCTTATTTATGATAATTAAATTCATATAATATCTTGTTAGCCGCGGGCTAACACGGGTATGAGATTTTCTGGAACATAAAAAAGGAGAGTGAAATAATACTAGGAACTAATGGGATGAAAGATGATATTTGTATTTAGAAATTCATAGCTAAGCCTCAGAATACAGAACAAACCAGAAACCGTCAACGCGCTCAAAAATGTGAGGCAGTGGAAACCACGCTGGAATGGCGTGGTTCGTTAAATTGTCAATTAGTCAATGGCCGACGCGCGTGTTATAATCAAGTGCCCTCTCTCTGCCATTTTACCCTAAAAGAGGTAATTTCGTGGCGCGCAGCTAACACTACGCAGGGTGGGTAAGATGAGGGTGGGGAGTAATTTTTGACTCAATGCACTCTTTCTTAAGCCCGGAAAATTATTATTGCGCCGACAATGTTGTTATTCTTACAACGTAAACAAAAACGATGTTCAACAATAGGTTTAGGAATGGTAGTCGCCAGATCGTGTGCAATAACGGTCCGATGATCGTTGGGTGTGAGAAAATCAATTTTTATAAAAAAGAAATAAAGACATAAAGTTGTCCTGAATCGACTCCTATCGTATTACATTCAAGGGATATTAATTAGAGAAAGGTTAATGTACTTTTCGCAAGTTTATCTGGCGCCTATCTAAGGTACAAAAGATAAATTATATTTACAAAAAATGCAAGAGTTGTTATTATGTTGGTATATTTTCACGACACCAATTTTTGGCGAACACATTACTGAAATTGATTTAAAATATTTTTGCTCTGAAACTTTTCAGTTCATACCTGAATGTACGTTATGAAAGAATTTTCATTTACAGTAAACCTAAACACCTTTTCATTAATGAAAAATAAATTGAAAGCGAACATGAAGAAAAAAAACATTTCGTGAAAATCATTTTTAACGCCATAAAAATGTTCATTTAATTTTTTTGAGTGCAATGTGAAAATTCTTTCTTTGAATTTTTGGTGTAGAAAAAAATGTTTCAAAACCTGACATTAATATTGCCCATTTACTTTACCGAGAATACAAGCCGAAGGTATAAAAAAAGATTTTTTGTGCTCCTTTTCATTGGATTTATAGAGTAAACAATTCGTAATTGTTATGTGACATAGTTTATTCATTTGTTTTACAGTTGAAGAATGATTTTTTTTTTGTGGTTCTGAATGTCGAAATGAAAAACGTGGTTCTAAAATCACATTTAGTTTCTATTTAATGTTATTTTAAAAAAAGAAACAGAAACAGAAGTGGTTTTAAAATAACATATTTTTTTATGTTATTTTAAAACCACTTTTTTATGAGTCGCACCGGACCTCAAACCGTTTGGCCGGTTTTTTTTTACCATAAAACCTTAATCATAATGTGCCAGATTTTTTATTTACCAATACTTACCTGGCTCATTGGCGTAGTGTTGCTTGCCTGTCGGTCTTCTACAGATTGTACTTCGGAGAGTGTGCGCAGGAACTTCACGATCTGATCCCACAATCGCCCTTTTACCACCGGAATACCAGACGTACTGCTGGGTACCATCCTCACTTGGTCGATATCCCGATCAGTCGTACTCAGCGCTTCTCCTCCACATTTATTATGCGCACAGCCAAAGTGTGGAACTCTCTACCAGCGTCTGTGTTCCCTTCCACATATAACTCGTCTGCCTTCAAAGCAAGAGTGAACAGGCATCTTCTGGGCACGCTCGCTCCATCATAGACCTCATCTATCGCTTTCCATCAGACGGGATCGAGGTCAAGAGCTAGCCCATTCCTCAATAAAAAAAATAAAAATAAAGCTCGAGTATTAAAAAAACTTAACATCGTTCTTTGTGTTAAATACCCTTCCCAAACGTTTCAATAAACTGTGCCAAAAATCTGTAATTTCCTACAAACCAGTACACAGCAAATTAGCGCCAAATAGCCCAACTAATAGCTCCTATTATTACATTATGTTACTAAATTAAGGGCTAGTTGTCCCCAGCGATATTTAGTACCCTTGTTTGCTTCTATCTTTAACTAGCTTTTGCCCACGGCTTCGTACGCGAATATTCCATTTTTACCAGTTCAATTTCGGGAAATCCTCTCCTAGTGCTCCCCTACACTCCAAAAGGAACCTGTATGCCAAATTTCAGCTTTCTACGACCAGCGTGCCAATTGTACAAATATATAAGCAACGTTATCATTCGCATCTCAGTCGCAATCTGTCAAAAAAAGCATCAATTTGCATACATTTTTGACAGATTACAACTGACACAACTGAGAGCGAATCTCAGTCGCAATCGGTCAAAAAAGGTCTCAACGTGCATACATTTTTGACAGATCACAACTGAGACGAGAATGCGAATGTTGCTTTAAGATTTGTAGAATTGACCCTTAGTAGTTTCGGCTTTGCGTTGTCTGTCAGTCGCTCAGTCAGTCACCACACACCAGTAACGCAAGAGTTTTTTAAATATTGAAAAACACTGCGGTTTAAAATAAATATTAAGCTGTAATCGGCATTAAACTGTTTGACTGTGGTCAGATGATAACAATCTCAGAGGCGGTCTCGAATCGATTGATGAGTGATTCGCAATCATTAAAAGGAGTTAACTTTCCGCTATCAGTGATCACTGGTTGATTGCGCCTTGAAAAATAAAACATCATCTATTGATGCGCATTTCCCTGGGGCCCATCGTGCATGTATTAGTTTATTTACCAATTATCTTTTTCGTTTCATAAAGTTGTTTACGCACAATCCAGGCAGGCGTAACGCGATAATGCGACAACGATGCGATAGATATTTAAAAGACATCGTTCTGAATACCATCTGTTCTGCGAGCAATGTGCCCTGCCCACTGCCACTTCAATTTGGCGATCCTTCGGGCTATGTCGGTAACCTTGGTTCTCTTGCGGATATCATCATTCCTGATTCGATCACGCAAGGAAACTCCGAGCATTGCCCTCTCCATTGCCCTTTGGGTGATCCAGATGCCAGTGGCCAGATGGTCGATGGGGCCGAAAAGTTTTGGAGTGGCGACCGCGTACCGGAAGACGCAGTGTTGGAAGGCCTCCCACAAGGTAGACCGATGACCTGGTGAGGGTCGCGGGTAACCGATGGATGCGAGACGCACAGGACCGGTGGTTGTGGTGGTGGTTGTGTCCAGTAGTGGACGTCTTTCGGCTGATATGATGATGATGATGATGTTCTGAATATACAATGTAGATCAATTTCTATGAACACTAGATATTGCACCATTGGCTTGGCATTGGCGAGGTTGCACCAGTAAACCACTTTAACATAGCGTAACAGATATTCAAAATACTTTTTCAAGTAAGCGCACGAAAGCAATTGTCTAGTCGCAGAGCGTTTGCTTAAGACAAACATTGGATGGCAAGATACGATTGTCGCAACGCTTGCAACCATTGACATAGTGAAGCAAGTTAAAGTACACACTCCTGAAGACTTGGAAATTGCATTTGTAGTCTTGCAACGATTTGAAACCATTTTACAGATTACTCTGTGTTCGGAGTTTTGTCGTAATTTAAGAAAATTTCTCCCTTGTAAGATTTGAGTTCGACAAAATAAGGAGCGGAAGGGAGTGATAGACTCTGACTAAAACTCATCCGTGTGCCCTTTGTGTCTCAGGGCCGCGGTGACTCTTTCGAACAAATACCGCAACCCTGGCAAGCTCTGGCCCTAGCAAGCTCTGACTAAAATAACCTACTTAGGGTGTGAATAATGTTTGTTACATGGCAACATGCCAGAATTGTTTACTTTATTGTATTTTCAAGTCATCTCCCAGGATGACTTGAAAATACAACACTGTTGAGGATTTAAGTAAAGCAGTGTGCATAATATTGCACACAACGATAAATAATTAACACCATCATTTAGGTTGAAAATTATCGAAAGTGTAAATTATCAGTTTTTTTAATTATTGAGTGTTGGCTGTTCAAGTATTTGTTGGACTATTAAAACACCAAGCCACTTAGCGACTTTTTACGGGCCAGCTTCAGCAACATTGACAGACGACTGTTTATAAATTATATTTTAACAAAAAAAACCCCAATGTCAAAAATAATTTTGATAGAAAGCACACTTTAGGGAGGCAATTCTCGTATACAACATGTAGCAGAATGAACGCAATACCTCGTAAGGGTTCATTGTACTCATCATTATGAACAACTTTTACTGGGGGACCAAAACTGAAATCGCGAAAAAAAATCGAATGCCCCGTACATTTATGTGCGCATAACTCGAAAAGTACTGAACATCTGATTTTTTTTCCCGATTTCGGAGTTGGTCCCATAGTAAAAGTTGTTCATAATGGTGAGCACAATGACCCCTTTTTTTTTTTTTTTTTTTTTTTTTTTTCTTAATAGGATGGGAAATCATCAAATGACCCCTCCCGCTCTGGGTGGAGCGGCAGGGAGTGTCAGACTTTTACTGACTAAAACCCACCCTTAGTCCTCCTAGTGCCTTTCTTCCCAGGGCCGCGGTAACTCTTTCGAACATATTCCGCAACCCTGGCAGGCTCTGGCCCTGGCGGGCCCCGTCTCCGTTGCTGACTGCTCTTTCCGGCGCGTTCGGAGTAAAACGCGCCGTCGACTCTGGCCTGTCCTGATCGGACAGCGAGCTACCCATTGCATTGCATTGAGTCGATTTCGGCACATGCGCATAACTCGACAAAAGGTACTGAACAGCTGATTTTATCTCGCGGTTTCTGATCTAGTCCCATAGTAAAAGTTGTTTATAATGGTGAGTACAATGACCCCTTAAGAGGTATTGCGTTCATTCTGCTACACTTTGTATACCAAAATTGCCTCCCTAAAGTGTGCTTTCTATCATTGACTGTTGCTGACATGATTGTTAGGGGTGGGTGCTGCAGGAACGGACGGGTTTGTTGCAACAGAAACACGGGAACTTTTAGAAAACGTTTATTGAACTTTTGTTAAACAAGATGGCCGCGTGCGCAAAAAGAATTACATTTGGGCGTGCGCATTGACTCGCGTTCGGTGGCAGACTGGCGGGGGGTAGTGTGACAAGCATGTCAGTGTGCCCCGCCTCTTAAATTATTAACAGTAACTAGTGATGCTACCCTATGCATGTTTTTTAAAACTATTGAGCGCGTCGCTTACATTCCCCACCCTAGTGCTGTCACAGCACTCATCAACTAGAGTGATAGGAGCGACGCGTGCCGCGGAGCGGCGCCACGTCCGGGAGCCCACCTTCACTTCCACGAGTCTGATACGACCATCCTTACCTGGGAATACCTCGGTGATTAGTCCCTTTGGCCACGAATTGCGGGGAGAGTTTGGGTCCACAACCAATACGAGGTCGCCCACTCGTAGTGGTGGCTGCTCTGTTTTCCACTTTCGCCTTGGGAGAAGGTCGGGTAAAATTTCCTTTACCCACCTGTGCCAGAAAAGGTCGGCCAGCCGTTGACTCGTTCGCCACTGCCTGCGTAAGTACAGGTCAGAACCGTCGAACGCTCCGACAACAGGTAAGTTCGACGACGTACCCAGCAAAAAGTGGTTGGGGGTGAGGGATTCTACGCCCTCTGGGTCCACTGAAACGTGCATCAAGGGACGACTATTCACTATATTTTCAATTTCTGCTAGAAGTGTGCTCAACACTTCGTCCCTAGGTGCTCGTTCGAGCAAAACAACTTTGAGCGACGATTTGACGCTGCGAATCAGTCGCTCCCATGCCCCACCCCAGTGGGGACTGACGGGAGGAATGAAATTCCAGTCCATCCCATTGTTGACACCTACGTCTTTCAGTACGTCCTGATCTAGGTCTTGCATCGACCGCTGGAGTTCCTTGTCAGCGCCTTTTAGATTTGTGCCATTGTCGGAGTACAAGTGGCGTGGCCAGCCACGCCTTGCTGCCATCCGACGTAGGGCCATGATCAGCGAGTCCGTCGTGAGTGAAGCAACAGTCTCAACGTGAATAGCACGTATTGTTAAACAGGTAAAAAGCACTCCGTACCTTTTTTCTCTGCGTCTGCCGACTGTTACCTCCATCGGTCCAAACAAGTCCAGCCCACAGTGAGAGAAGGGACGCTGATGATGTGCCACACGAGACTGTGGTAAGTCACCCATGCGAGGAACTAGCGGCCTGCACTTCTTGATGCGGCACAGCATACATTGTGACACTACAGTCTTAACGGTAGGTCTAAGTCTCACTAACCAATATTTTTCCCTCAGCAGGTTGACCACTGTTTCCAGATTTCCATGAGCCGCCTTCACGTGGTAGTGCCGAACAATCAGTCGAGCCACAGGGTGCCGGCCATCCAATATTACAGGCCTCTTTACCTCCATGGCGACATCTGCAGCAGCATCGATACGACCACCCACGCGCAGCAAGTCATGCTCATCTAAAAACGGTGAGAGAGTAAGTAACCGACTATTTTTTGATAATGCCTTACCATTCCTAATCGCGGCTAAATCCTCAGCAAACGACTCCCCTTGTGCGTGTTTCAATAGCTGCCGCTCTGCACGCTCCATCATCTGCACACTATGGCTGCTGCTAGGAAGACCCTTTAACCTGTCAACAAATTTGAAAACAGCGGCTGATGCCCGTAGAAGGCGCAGCCAAGAAGAAAATCGAACCGGATCTGGAACCGGCGAATAAGCTGAATGTTCCTGAACAACAGCTGTTACCTCCTCACATGCTGCATTGGTTTCCGGTTGGATGACATCCTTAGGCCATGACGTGTCATCCAAGTGCAGGAAAGTTGGACCAGCTATCCACTCAGAATACAAAGTAGGGTTGAAAGTTTCCCGTGTAGCTAAGTCAGCTACATTGAGCTTTGTAGGAACGTATCTCCATTCGTCAATACGTGTCAATTCGTCAATCTCTCCAAGACGGTTCGCTTCGAACGCTTTATAGTTACGCGTATTGTTCCGAATCCAATGGAGAACCGTAGTGGAATCACACCAAAAGAATCGACGTACTGGAGATAATCTATGTTCCTTACCTATAGTGTTAGCTAGCCTTGCCGCTAACAATGCTGCTTGAAGCTCGTATCTAGGTACTGTCATAGGTTTCACAGGCACCACTCTGCATTTACTCGCAATAAAAGAAACACGTATTTTCCCATGCGCTTCCCAGCGCCAATATGCTACCGTACACAGCGCTTTAGTAGATGCGTCACTAAATACGTGAAGTTGTAAGTTGCTGTAAGCAGACTCGCTTGTAGCCGAACTCGTAGCACTGCTATCGGTCGCTACGTTTTCGTAGCCCGTAGCACAAGGCTGCGTAGCACTTACATTATGAGATGCGAGCCGCACTTGTGGCGGCGGCGGCGGAGGCGCGGGAGTAGGTGCTTCCATCTCGCTCGCGCCCGCTAACGTTGTAGCATAATAATAAGCAGACATCGCGTGGCACCTTGGAATGCGAAGCATACCGATAACATTAATTAGGTCAATCCATTTTACCCACCTTTCGTAAATGTTATCAGGAACATTATCGTCCCATCCAATATTCAGGCGCCAGGTTTCCTGAAGCAGGATTCTACCCTGAATAGTGAAGGGGGCGAGAAATCCTAAGACATCAAAAATAGACATAATAACCCTTTACATAATCCTTTTTGTGGGTCGTTCGTTGCCCTGAGTGATATCCTTGGAGATACGTTTTAGTGACACGTCAAACCCAAGCATGTCGTCTCCAGGAAACCAAATAAGTCCTAGTGTTCGCTCACCTCCGTATTGCTGACCGACTTTGAACTTTACTGCAGAGGGACCTAAGGTCTCTTTTGGTATGCTGTTTAAAACAGCGACGCTATTGCTCGTCCAGTTTCGGATTTCAAACCCACCGGCCCTGTGAATGTCACTGATATTACTCACCATTTCAATAGCAGTACTTTCGTCCGGCAAACTATCTATGTAGTCATCCATATAATGTGAATGGTAAATAGCATCGACTGCGGTCGGCAAGGAAGTTCTAAAGCGACGTGCGTTTTTGTTTTTAATGAATTGAGCTACAAATGGTGAACAATTAGCTCCAAAAATCAAAGATGTCATGACATAAGTTTTGATGTTTTCTGTAGGGTTGCTTCTCCACAGAAACCTTAATGCGTGCTGATCCTCAGTGTGAATTTTAACCCTTAGGAACATGTCCCTAATGTCACCTGTTACTGCTACCTTATTTTCCCTGAAGCGCAGCATTATGCCAAGTAGTGATGACAAAAGATCAGGTCCCGTCAGTAAATAGTCATTAAGGCATGAACCATCTACCTTACCTGCAGCGTCGAAGACCAGCCGAAGCTTGCTTTTGTTTGGGTTGTCAACACCGAAATGAGGTAGGTACCACGTATTCGATGTGACATCATTTACCACCAGTTCCTGCGCATAATCATTTTCAAGCAAATGACGAACGCGTTCCTCATACCTTTTAGCAAAACCTGTATCCTTGCCCATTTTCCTTTCGATACCTTTCAACCTTCTCAGTGCGTTGGGGTACGAGTCCGGCATCGTGCGACCTGGCTCCTTCCAAGGTAAGCTAACATGCCAGCGTCCGTCAACGAGCACCGCTGATCGCTCCAGCTGATCGATGGCGCGCAAATCGTCAACGTTTTGGCGTGGCTTGCCGGATACACCCATGGCATCCAATGCAAACGATCGTCGAACCTCGTCATGGATTTCTTGAAGTAGACTATCTTGTGATGAAATGTCACTTACTTCGTTTTCCGTGATGGTCAAGGCGGCCTCAGCGCAGGCGGAGTGAGCGCCGGCGGCGGCCCGGGCTGCGGCGCAACTCCGCGCCACGCGCACCCTACCATGTACACACCAACCCAGGGGGGTAAGTGTAGCGGACGGCTCATTTACACTACCTAACTTTATTTTTAAAGGTACAATTAAGTCATAATTATCTTGACCAATTAATATATCTGGCTTTGAATCTGAGGTACACAATTTATCTTTTATATTCTTTAGGTGAGAATACTTATTGCAATCTATAACAGATAACTTTTGAATAGGCAAACTTAATTCCTTAACACAACGCATTCTTATATTATTATGTAACATATCGTTAAATCCAGCAATGTCCACATTCACAACCGTAGATTCGCATACCATCGCGTCATTAGTCCACGCTCCGCGCACTGATAGCGTTTCGCGGCGGCCGCGGAGCCCGACGCGCTCGGCGAGGCCCGCACTTATCAGCGACACACTCGATCCGTCATCGAGCAGCGCGGTGGCGTTTACGATACCGTTAGGGCCGTGCACACGAATAGGTAACACTTTCAACAACACTTTATTGTCACATTTGTCACTCGCGTTAATATACGTTATCGTTTCCGAAGACGCGGTAGGCTCGGCTCGTTGCACGTCAGCCGACATCGTAGTACTCGTTGTTGACGCATTGTTGTTATCAGCGCTGGTGCGCTCACGTTGTTTAGTCGTAGAATAATGCAGGAGACGATGATGTTCCTCATTACAGCCGTCCTTGTCGCACACAGGAGCTGAACACGTTTTTCTATCGTGTTTGGATATTAAACACTTGTAGCACAGGCCGTGTTTTTTCACAAATTGCCACCGTACTTTACGTAGTGCTTTCTTAAATTGTTTGCAGTCGCTGAGATTATGTACCGCTGCGCGGCAAAACAAACAATTAGCGTTACGTTCTTCGTCTTGAACTAGCACGGTCTGTGTGCGTGTGCAGTTATTCGTCTTATTCTTCAAATGCTGGTCACTTTTTAAGGTAGTAAAAATACTTGCAGTGGTGGAAATCTTTACAGCTTCTTCATATAAAAAATCTGATAAAATCACCAACCTTGGTTTCTCCCCTTCGGTGATCATTTTATAGCTGTAGTCAGACCACTTGGAGATAAGCACTGCGGGGAGCTTGGACAGAATCATCGAGACGATATTGACACCATGTAGGTACTCCTCGCGTCCGACCGCACGTACTGCTTCTACTACATTTTGCACTTTCACAGAAAACGCGACGATATCTTTATGGTATTCCTGTTGTAGGGACTGAAGTTTCTTTAGGTCTTGGAGTATTCTGGAAATAATGCAGTCAGGGTTACCAAACCGTAGCTCCAATGTCGACATCACTTTGTCAGGCGACGTGGCGCTTATGAACAATGCGGCGACTGCATCTTTCGCTTGCCCTCGTAGGCATTTTCGAAGCCTCCATAGGTTTTCTTTAGGCGTGAATTTACACAACGCCGACGACTCATCGTAGGCTTGTTTGAATTGAAGCCAATCCATCTGGTCACCAGAAAATTCAGGTAAATCTCTTGGTGTGCTCATGCGGCTGAGCAAACTGGCTTGAGGCACGTTGTTTGCACAGTTAGTAGAAATATCCTTCAAAGCAGTTGCCAACATATGAACCGCGTTGTTAAGCACAGTCACAGAGTCGCCGGGCGGCTGCAGTGGCGGGGGCGCTGCGGCGTGCAGCCGGCCGGCCACGTGCTCGGCGCGTAGCGACGGTACTCGTGCGTGCAGCTCACCCGTTTCAATTCCAGTCTCGGGGGCTTGCTGCTCCAGTAGGGGTTCTACGTGGTTGCTTTGATTGATCACCCAATCCTCCAGGTCGCTGCGAGGAAGTTCCTTCCCATCAATTAGTGAACTGTATTCCAACTGTTCTTCCTCGTCGTTGAGTACTGCCAATTGGGCATCTAGGTTTTGGTCAATGAGCGCCATCTGAATAGCAGCTTTTTGTTTAGCGGCTTCCAGCTGCAGCAGTTTTTTCTTGCTTTCTTTTGTGGATTTGCTCGATGACGCAACAGATTTTACCGGCGTTTTCGCGACGTGAGGCAGCGGTTCCGACTTTATACTGCTACCCGGCACATCGGAAAATAAACGTTGCGACACAGTGTGTTCGAGTTGCTCAGCTTGATTATTTTCAGAAGTTTTGTTTTGTTGCAAAACACGTTGCTCCTGCAGCATTTTTGCACGCCGTGTTTTTACGCCCGGAGTGTGGATCATAGTAGATCGGGCTCGAAGTACCACTTTGTTAGGGGTGGGTGCTGCAGGAACGGACGGGTTTGTTGCAACAGAAACACGGGAACTTTTAGAAAACGTTTATTGAACTTTTGTTAAACAAGATGGCCGCGTGCGCAAAAAGAATTACATTTGGGCGTGCGCATTGACTCGCGTTCGGTGGCAGACTGGCGGGGGGTAGTGTGACAAGCATGTCAGTGTGCCCCGCCTCTTAAATTATTAACAGTAACTAGTGATGCTACCCTATGCATGTTTTTTAAAACTATTGAGCGCGTCGCTTACAATGATGCTACTTCAATTGCAAAAGTTTTTACGAACGATAATAAAATTGAACTTCTGTTCGTTTCCAACTGTGTAACAAAAACAAAAGGGACCTAAACAAATGACTACCCGAACTATTAAGGATAAAACCTCATTTGGATCGAAAACCTCTGACCCGGTGACCATACTGCCACTTTATCGAAAGTTGATAAAGGTAAAATATTTAGGTCCGATTCTGAGGTGTCAGCGTGAACAGGCGGTGAAATTTCGGGTTATAAATTGAGTTTGTAATGGTATGTTGTTAGGGGAGTTTGGAGGCATTTTTAACGGAGACGAAGGCCGAGTTCTATAGTTTGATCCTTTTTAGTTATTATAAAGGAAACCGGCCAAGTGTGAGTCGAACTCTCATACGAAGGGTTCCGAACTATAAACAGAAAAAAAAACACGTTTTTTGCATGGGAGCCCCTTTTAATTTAAAAATGTTTTTTTTTTATTATTTGTTGTTATATTAGGTGCTCGTGGCTAAATAATACCAGCCACCCGTGCCTCGGCTCCCGGCTGTCATTTGTAGATCTTTTTGCAGTCATTACGGATTTTTAGAAGTCAGAAAAATCAGACTCCAGTTTTGCCAAGAAGAACCGTGTTACCCAGTTAATGGGTTGTGGAGGTCTGGTGGGCAGCCGCTCCACGTAAAATACCGGTATCCAGCTGAATCTGGTTTGACTGGAAGCCAACCCCAATAAAATTGGGAAAAGGCTAGGCAGATGATGATTATTTATTTTTATAGTGGCAATAGAAATACACACTGTGAAAATTTCAACCGTCTACCTATTACTGTGGTTCTTGAGGTACAGTTTGCTGATAGACAGACGGACGTTCTGACGGACAGTGAAGGCTTACTAATAGGGTTCTGTTGGTAACCCTTCGGGTACGAATCCCTAATCCAATTCAATAACAAAAA
This sequence comes from Melanchra persicariae, assembly GCA_947386135.1. Lineage (NCBI taxonomy): Eukaryota > Metazoa > Arthropoda > Insecta > Lepidoptera > Noctuidae > Melanchra > Melanchra persicariae. Next base: position 6,766,791 of record OX376652.1, on the reverse strand, counting down.
AAAAATTGTTGGTGGCACGTATACTGCCTCTGCCTTAAAAAGGGAGGGAAAATCGGATACACGTACTAATTTTCTAGTCGATCTTTGTTCCTATTCTCGGGTACAATGCGGAGGTCGAAGCTTCTTTGCAGAAGCAATTTGAGGCGCATTTGAGGTAGCGTTCAGACCTAATTAGTGATGTGAAGGTGGGCTTAAACCCCCTTAGTTCGGGACAGTTGTGAAATATAATGATTTATGTTACGGTACTTGGTAACAGTAGAAGTTGTATTTTAAGCGTGTTTTCGGCACCATTAAACAGCCTTATGTACTGTAGTATATAGTTTCCGTACCAATAAGGTTGGTGTTTTTGTGTGTTCACTTACGTATTTGGGCCTCATTTATGGTGGCTAATGAATTAAACTCATTAGAAAGGAGGGGAGGGCAGAAAGGGAGGGTAATCCATGAGCTAGTCCAACATCAAGAGATTTGAAACACATGGGACGTATTAAGTTATAAATAAATATAATGAAATTTTTGTCATAATTCCGACCAGTTGGCGTTAACTAATCACGTTTTCTACAAAAAATACTTTGAAATATTGCAAAGAAGACGCGGAATAGTAAGTAATTACTGAAATCTTTATGACTCAACAAATTTGAATTCAACTTAGCACACATGTGGACCATGTCCTGGTATAAGACACAATATACTTTTCATCCCGGGAGAATTTTCTATTGGGCACGCAGGCGAAGCCTAAGCTAAGCTTAATATGAAATACCACAGCGCGCAAAATCACTTAGCAGTATACACACAGCCTACAGTCAATAAACAAAACACGTCTGAAATATTTTCCCCATTTCAAAAAATTCAAATCCGACATAATACCTTATGCATCCACTCCATAACAAAATGTTTACCTTTCATATAGAGACAGATTAATAAAATATTTTTCCAAGCGCGATACCTATCGCTCGTGAGTAATGTTTGCATGAATCCGATACCTTATAATTTTTTCCATTTACATAAGCCCATTTACACGAGATGAATTTTTCGCCCGTTGAATGGCGGGAATGTCTATGCGAGTCTCCTTTGCAGAAAGTTTTTTAGTTGGCAAACACTCGTGTGTTAAAAATTAATCTAAAATATATCTTTAGTTGGGTTAATCGAGATTTATTATAAGGCAAAATTTTGTGATTTAATTCGAAATAAGATTTCTTTTTTACCACAGTGACATTCCAACATCAAAACCTATGGTCAAGAAGTACAATATGTATACGATTGACAAAATGAGAGCTCAAGAACACTTTAAATTTAAAAAAAAAAACTCTTTAGTGTTTCGTCTCTGAACAAAATCATGCGTATGTTCACACAAGTCACAAGCTAACTTTCCATAAAATAAAAACTCTTTTCGAAAAACCTTTTTGCACCAGAGATACGAGAGCTTGCGCTGAGCGAGGCTAGGTAAATGAAGCGATTTCATTGTTTCTTAACAAACATATCCCTCGCTACGCTTCCTCGCAAATCTCTGATGGAAACGCAGCCTTAGGCGAGGATCTCGCTACGTGTAAATGAGCACCCACTGTGTTTACCTCAGGCGTCAGTAAAATATTATCAGAACCTTGTTTATTTATTTAATATACCGTTTAAAAGAGTATGGTAATGGTATAATTGATTTCCAAGGGATTATGCTGATACTTTCGGCTTGATTGTAAACAATATTTTGTAGCCTACAGCTTTTGTGCAGGAGTGGCGAGTTTCTTTTGTTTTTGCGTTTTATGATTTTATAGAGCTTGTAAGTGTTCATTATGATGGTGTGTGCTCGCATGTGTGTCTTTGTACCGAAGTGTTTTTTTGTTATTGGAGCATCATAAGAAAGAAAAGCAAAGTTAAACTAGCATGTATAAATTTAGTTTACAAGTTTTGTAATGATAAGTAAGGTAAAGCAATATCGGTTTTTAGCGGATCATGGCACCTCATCATCATCATCATCATCATATCAGCCGAAAGACGTCCACTGCTGGACATAGGCCTCCCCCAAGTGACGCCACAACAACCGGTCCAGTGCGTCTCGCATCCATCGGTTACCCGCGACCCTCACCAGGTCATCGGTCCACCTTGTGGGAGGCCTTCCAACGCTGCGTCTTCCCGTACGCGTAAAATAGAAATAGAGAAATTGAGATGTCCCGAAAGTGAGATGTCTATGAGAAGTATAAGGGTGAGGTTCTAAAGTGTTTCTTGCAGAAACAGAGTTGATTTTATAATTCTTACGCGATTAAGATGCTGATAGAACTGGCCCTGCTTCTGTAGAGCATCAGGAATATTCGCAGATTTTTTTTTTTTTTTTAAAACGTTGCCCCACACTAGGTATTTCTCCTGTATCGTGGGTGCGTTCACAACATATAAACTCACATACACAAACAGCCAGACCCGGAACAACTATCTGTAGGCCATACAAATATTTGTTCCGTGCGGGAATCGAACCCGTGACACGCAGCGCAGCAGTCGACCGCTCAACCACTGCGCCAACCGTGTCGCCTGCATTTGCATGTAGACTGCTTTAACACAACAATTTTTGGGTGCGCTTCCGTGATGCGTATGGAGGACAGCATCATCAGTATTCTAAGCACGATCAATAGTCGCCTGGACTGGGTATACGTGGGTCCCTGTTGTGCAATTTCTCACTACCATAGTAGTTATTTGTTGTTTTTTTTATAATGTCAGTGCTAACTAACATAGTTGTGAGTTTTACTAACTTTATTTGAATTTTGGATACTTTAATACAAAGAAAAAACATTCAATTATATGAGCTTCGCCCGTAAAATCTCCAATATACCGTATTCGAAGCTAATATTATCGTAAAAAGGTATTTTTTCGTTGTTTAAAAGATAGAAAATCTCTCGATTTTGATACCGACCGATGACCTGGTGAGGGTCGCTGGTAGCCGATGGATGCGAGACGCACAGGACCGGTTGTTGTGGCGACACTTGGTCCCGAGGCCTATGTCCAGCAGCTGATAATATAATGATAATGATGATGATGATAGATTTGATTACAAAACTTGGAAACTAGAATTTACACTAACGTAGAGTCATACTATGAATACAGATACTTATGTCATACTTTACATCTATATCTATCAGTACATGTAATAAATCTGCAACTGATCGCTGTCTATACATGGAAAGTATATGAGAAAAACTATTACTGGGGGCCTTTCGGCTGCGCTACGGAAAAACAAAGTAATTGCAGTCAAGCAAGATTGTCAGGAGGAGCAAAAAACCGAAAATCACAAATTTAAAACGTACTGGCGACAACTTCAGTACTTTTGTTATTTCAGAATTTGTAAAATAATTAGTACTATCTGAATCAAAGCAATTTTTTAAGTAATTTTTGGTAACTTTTCTTTAAATTGAAAAAAATATTTTTCTATAGACATAAAATTTTAATTAATATTAAATAAATAAAAAAAATCAGTAAGAAAGTAACTACAGTCACTTTAATTTTCAAATAATTTAAAAATAGATGGACAAGTTAAGTTTTAGTTTTAATAACAAAGCAAATGCATTTAATTGTTTTTAACAAAGACAATGAAGCCATTTAAAAATTAATATATCTACTATAAGATTTGTTGGCTTTTGCTTTTTATGAATCACATAATTTGTAAGAATTGTAAAAACTAGTTCATCTTAGGATTTATTAAGATATTTAGTTTCACTCAAGGAATAGGGCATGTATATAACGGTTTTTTATAATAAATTAAAAAATCATAGATATAAGTTGTAATCATTTAATAAAACAAAAAATAAGATACAAAGTACCTACATATTAATCAAAACAAAAAAGAAATAGGTGTTACATAGTAATTAAACAAACAATTGCTTGAAAACTATCATAAGCGTCCATAGGCTCAAGTAGCTAGTTACCGTAATTTAGACCGTATGCCTATTTGTTTTGCTATTAGCATAAAAAAAATCTATAAGGGTTCCGTTTTTTGCCATTTGGCTACGGAACCCTAAAAATGATATTACGTATTTTCCCTCTTAAATGTAATCTAAAATAAATCAAATCAAATCTAAAACAAATCTTTGGTCATTAATCATTTTAGTACACAATAGATCACAAAGCAATGATTTTTTGTCTGTTTTCTGTGTGTTTGTGCGCGATAATCTTTGAAACGGCAAAACCGATTTGGGTGCGGTTTTAAATAGTATACCGTGATAAGCTACACTTAATAATCATTTAGTATTTATTTTATTACAATCAGTTCATAAATAAAAAAAGGAATGTCAATTTAAAGAATCATGTCAAATATTTTATTGGACAAATACAACGGGTTGCACTCCGGGAGTGCCGGCAGAAGTGAAAACTTGAAAATGAACGTTGTGCATTTTTGAATATTTTGGAATGGTTAAGGAATAATTTCGCACGAATTGCTTTTTTATCAGTATAAAAGTACTATCATTTATGTGGTTAAATACAATATTCATTTATTACGCTATCGTAAACAAACATGACTATTTGTTTTATAAACTTCATTATCAGTCTTACGAATTTTCGATCAGGTCACGTGTCCTGACGCGAGTTTAACATTTTTTACCCATCCCAAAAAGTGCACAACGCCGCTAAAGAAGTTTTCACTTCAAAAATGTTTGTCTACATATATTCAGTTAAAAAGGCATACCTATTTAATAACCCTGCCACTAAGGACCTTTTGTAACTATTCAAGCCTAAACACTTATCAAAATGTCGTACTTCATAGCTTGTCAGTTATTACCTTGAGAATAAGATTAAATTTTTCATCGTTATTTCTCTCCGAGTCTGAATCTCCGAGGTATTTTTGTAGGTGAAATATTTATAAAGGAATTTCATAAAGGTCTGAAATATAGGATAATCTTTCATCTTGAGAGTTTATTCTGGAGTAGGTAATTGTTGAGAAAAATGTGTATTTATTTGTGTAAAATAATAAATAAGATAAGAGTGGAGTGGTTGTGGAGGTCTGGTAGGCAGCCGCTTCACGTAAAATACTGGTATTCAGCTGAATCCGGTTTGACTGGGAGCCGACTCCAATATAGTTGGGAAAAAGCTAGGCAGATGATGAATAAATAAGATAAGAGTCAATGAGATATACAAACTGGAGTGAAGAGTTTGATTTGTTTCCTGTAAGTACCGACGATGTGTGGTCTGACCGACAATCTGACAAGTCTTGCACGGTACCGTGTTACCCAGTTACTGGGTTGTTGAGGTGAGGTAGACAGTCGCTTCACGGTAAAATACTGGTATTGAGCTGAATCCTGTTTTACTGGAGGCTGACCCAAATGTATTTTGACTGCTCCGTTGGTTTAGCGGAAGCAAACGCGACTGCCGAGCGTGCAGTCCTGGGTAGGATTCCTAGGTCGGGCAAAAAGAGTTATTAGGATTTTCTATTAGGAATTTCTCATTGACAGCTTAGAGTTTGGAAGTGTGCGACACCCCCGTGCCACGCAAAGCACGTTAAGCCGTTGGTTCTGCGCCAGATCTCTCCGGTCGTTTCGGGTTGTCGTCCCATCGAAATATGAGAGTGATGGAAGAGTGAGTGCACCTGTGTTTGCGCACACACTTATGCACTATAATATGTCCCCCGCCGATGGCCAGTCGTTGAGATTGGCCGCCAAGGCCGAAGTCGGTCAAGAGGACTATACTAATTGGGGAAAGGCAAGGCAGATGATCGTGTGGTCTGACAGATAATGCTCAGATATTTTCTTACTTATGTTATGTGTATATTAAATATGTATGTATCTATTTTAGTATATTGTATTGCTTAATTTCTTTATTGCACCAAGTGCAACCCCATTTTGTGTCCAGGCTATCTCTATCCATTCCAGGTTGCCCGGAAGAGATCGCGGAATGCGATAAGGCCGCCAATTGTATATTTTTATTAAGATTTCCTGTGTATTTTTAAATTTGATGTACAATAAAGTATATATAAATATAAATAAATAAATAACTCGTCGTTTTGAACGTGAACTATTCACGGGTAAAGTCAAAAGTCAATTATTCAAATTATGCTGAGTGTAAGCACTTTTTGAACTTCAACGTTTACAAAAAGACAGTCCCTAAAAACGCCCCGCCCGTCACCACGTCCTAGTGTTTTAGCTGGGAAGGAGAAGGGCACAGCTTCTAGTATATACTATATATCTACTTCTTAAATATATGTAAAATATTTTGATTGTATATGTCGTATCTATGTGGGACGGAAATCCATCCATCATAATTGAAAAAATAGCAAAGGTTAGGCAAATACTAGTGTGTAGGTTTGTGATATGTCAGTCACGTAATTTCAATTTATTTCATTCCATCGCTACAATTTTAATTTAGTATCGTATCAAATAAAAATATTTACATTAAAACCACTGTATGACGGTAACCATGTTTGTATTGGCATAATATAGCAGCGGATTTAGCGCTTCGTATTTATAGTCTGTGGCGCTGTAAATCATAGCTTGCGGTATTTTTAGTCGGTGGCCGAAATATTATTTATTTGATTTAGAGAAATTCTAGACATTCTTAAAATATTGCTGTGTTGATTTTGAAATTAATAAAACTGGAATTCTATTGGTTTGTTTATTTAATAGCAATGTTTTGAAATATTAAATTGTAAAATAACTAGTTTTCTATTTAACTAGCTTCTGGTTACTTCTTCGTAAATTTCAATTTGTATGAGTATCATGTTTCTTGACAGAATGACGTGATTATGAATAAACAGAAATAGCTACTTTTTAAAACTTAATTACCAGTCGGTCGACTTATCAGAGACGTATTTTGTAAAGCTTGTGGTATGAAAAAAATGTATGGGGAGGTGTGTTCTTTTAATTGATTATTGTGAAAAAAGGTATATTTATGTAAATAAAATAAAAACTTTGTGAAATAATTGTTTATTTTTTATTTCTATCTACTTTTGTACAATAAACTGAGAAAATTTCCCTCACACTGATTTCAAAGTGGAATCAACAATACACTACATGGCAAAACTGGTCTAATTCATGTCAAATATGATAGCTTATTTCATATATATTCCAACAACATAAGTTTCACATAGGGCTCCCATACAAAAGTTTAGAGATATCGGCGTTTTAATCACACGCGCCGTTATCGCATGACGTTTGACAGATGACCTTTGACAGTTGTGTCATTTTTGAATGACATGAATCACACGACTGTGAGTCGCAGGTTTCTGAGACTTCTTGAATTTCACACGTTTTATTTTAATTATGCATGCTTATAAGTAAAAATGAAAGCTCTAAGTTTTATAAAATAAAATAACAATAAATAATGCCTAACGAGAATTTTTGTACTTTTGAGTTGCATGAAGTTTTTATAAATTAATACACACGTCATTACAAATGTATAAATCAGACCAACTCTTACACTCTCGAAAATTACGTTTAAATTCTCATCACTCCTAAATGTATTTCACAGGTTCCTAGCTGAATTAAAACAATTTCTTCTATTCTCTGGAGACTCATAAACTAGTCTTATTCTATAAGCTCGGAAACCATAAAATATATTTTATTATTTATTTAAACTTTATGTACCTACGTACAATAGTAGTACATGGGTGGACTTAATGCAACAAGGCACTAGACTTTAAGGTTACCACAGTGAATATTTTGTTTTGGTTGAATTAATTTTTGGGATTTGTTTTTGTAATACAAAGAACGAATATATACTCGTAAAAGGAATTCTCCGTAAAAAAGGCTAAGATAGTGAGGCTTTCGCACCTAATTCTTTTAAAAAATCCTTTGATTTCACGCCTTTTTGAACCAATTAGGATTAACCTTGGTGCGCTTTTGACTTGGCTTCTTTCTTTCAGACTTATTCAAAATCATGTTTCGCTATTCAGCATCTAGAAATAAAAAAACTTCAAGAATAATCTTTCATCTACCTTTAGGGTACCTTTTTTTTATGTATGGGAAATTATCGAATAACTTCTCTCTCTCACTCAGACCCTTGGCGTAGCGGAAGGGAGTGTCAGACGCTTACTGACTAAAACCCATCCGTGTTCCTACTAATGCCCTTTGCGATCCAGGGCCGCGGTGACTCTTTCGAACAATTTCCGCAACTCTGGCAGGTTTCATACGCCTACCCCCAGTCTTGGTAAGTCGTTGTAGGAGGCCCAACACAGCATCTTCTTTTATGCGGTTGCCACTCCTGAACCTTTTAGCCCGACCATCTGGTGCATGCCCTGCCCACTGCAACTAAAGTTTAACCAGTCTTTGGATTATGTCAATATTAGTCAGTAACCTTGATTCTCCTATAACGGAAATCTTCATTTCTGAATTGATCAAGCGAGAAAACCATAGGTCACCCAAAAAGCAATAGAAAGGATATACCTTTCCATTGCTCTTTGGTGGACCTATATGCCTTCTTGAGGTTAAATCAACACCAATAATAGTGTAATAACAACTTTATCCTCCAGAGGGCACCACTTTCATAGTTCATATCGGATGAGATGTTATTACGTTAGGCCCTAGACTAGCCAATTAACTGGATGTAATCATATCAGGTGGAAGAATTGAGGTATATGTGTTGGTATGTGCTTTTGATTCATATTAACTATTATGTAAGTCTACATCAATCGATCTTCTTGATTAATTGGCGATGGTTAGCTAGCTGTAGGTACTTTCTGTTTAGACAAGTTTGGGAGACATCATCATCTGCCTAGTTTTTCCCAACTATATTGGGGTCGGCTTCCAGTCAAACTGGATTCAGCTGAATATAAGGATTTTACGTGGAGCGGCTGCCAAGTTTGGGAGACAAAATGAGAGAAAAAAATATCTGCCCAAATAGGAGGTCTACCAATATTACAATTATACAGGCTAAAGTAATTCTGACTGACAATCTGAGTGCTAATTTATTCTACTATCCGTCAAAAATGTATGGAAATTAAGGCTTTTTTGACAGTTTGCAACTGACATGCGAATGTGAACGTTTGTTAGTAATGATAATTTATAATCGATAAATTTAATGAATAATAATGTAGAATTGTGTAGCTTTCAATCAATGAAAGATTTTGTTTTTGTTATATTTCTATGGCCTGGTTGCTAAGGCCTTTGAGCCATGTCCTAAGTGATAACTTTTATATTTTTCATTTTGTATTAGAAAGCGGGTGTAATACATTCTAATGTTTGCTGGAGTATTTGGCAGCAAATATATTATATCAAGTCAGTCTTCTCGGCAAGCTTCGCAGTGGTAGTCATACTACAATAAAATCACAGCTCCTCTTTACCGAGATCGTGTCTGTTTCAATGATTTCACATATTGGCCAGTTGCGTAGACACTTAATACATAAAACTACACCAATTTTACACCACAATATCCACTAGGAATCAATTTGTGAATAATTAAATACAGCCACTAAACTTCATTTGTGAAAATCCCGCCAATAACTCTCGTTTGTAGTAGAACTTCTACAGATTGATTAACAAAGTCTTCAAACCTCTTTAACCCACAGAAGTATCCGTGCTTCTGTGGGTAAAAGAGGTTTGACTGAAACACGAATGAAGTTCTACAATATTTACTGACTGTTTATGATATTGGTTAAAACTTTACGACTTCCAATTCCGCAATAAATCATCACAAATACGGCTTTACCCACAAGAAATAATTTCAAAAGCCGACCTTTATTTTCAATTATAGTACAGTTTGAAACCAATATCGTGTGAGCATTAACCAGAATGCCTCATAAACGTCTAGAGACTTCCATAAATTTAAGTGCTGTACGCATAGAATTTACGATATTATACCTTGTTTTAGAGTTATTAGAAGTTCTTGTCGGTACGATATGTTTGTGTTTGAACGGGTAGATGTGGCATTTAGTGCGTTCGTTTTGGAACAGTGTCAGTGGGTTACAAAATGTGGGTTGGTTGAGGAAAAACATAGAGAATACAATGCAAAGAAACTTTAAGGTCAAGCAACGCTTGCCAAGGTTGGTCTGTGGATGGGTGATCATCTTAACATACCGAAACTTCTCCGTGCCTCGGAAAGCACGTTAAGCCGTTGGTCCCGGCTGCCATTTGGCGAATGTTTGGCAGTCGTTATGGATTGTCAGAAGCCAGAAAATTTGACACCAGTCGTGACAAGAAGTACCTTGTTAGTGGAGGTCTGGCAGACAGTCCCACCACGCAAAATACTGGTATTCAGCTGAATCCGGCTAGACTGGGAGCCGACCCCAATATACAGGGTTATTTGTAAAACACCAACAACCTTTCAGTGGATGAAAGTACTCATGATTATCAACAACTTTTGTTATGAGACCAACCCTGAAAAATCGAAAAAAAAATCTACTGTTTCATACATTTTCATCGGGTAAATATTGAATTTTGTGTGAAACAGCCGATTTATTTTTTGATATTTCAGAGTTGGTCCCATAGTAAAAGTTGTTTATAATCACGAGTACTTTCACCCACTGAAGGGTTGTTGGTGTTTGACAAATAAGCCTGTATAGCTGGGAAAAGGCTAGGCAGATGATGACTCATTCACGGACTGCCCCGGTACCTACGCATCACTTAATCTTCCTTCTCCTCTTACTCCAATTTATTAACGGTTCACACGGCATATATTTTACTTCAATAAGACTTGCCGTCATCTCAATGGTCACATCCTTTCTAGGTAAAAACTATTCAGGGGCCATCTTTGGATACGTCCGATTTAAATCCGAATTAATGCTAAAGCGTTCATAAAAACAGTACTACGGCTACTTCGTTCCGTCAATATTTCTTCCGATTTGGAGACTCACGGATGACGGAGAGAAATCTGATGACGGAAGTCGGATCTATAGTATGCGCCAGATAAATTAAGAATAACGGTCATTCACGGCCACCTACGTTTATTGACACACTTCAATTCAAAAACAGAAATAATGACATAAAGCTGTCCTGAATCGACATCTATCGTGATCCTTTCTGTTCTAGTAATGAAAAACGATTCAAAATTTACTGTCCCCCCCGGACAGTAAATTATGAATCGTTTATCATACCTACGGAGAGATATTAAGGAAAGGTCAATGACCTTTATTCTTCATTTATCTGGCGCCTACCATTAGAATAGAATAGAATACACTTTACCATTCAAATAGCTCTTATGACTTCTTCGGAACGTATTTTTACGGATTCGGATCGGATGCTGTGCGTAACCGCTCTTATATTCCACATTCATACTCAAAAACATTCCTTTCAACGTGACATTTAAAATACTTTCATGAATAAAGTAAGCAAGCTCTGTATTTCTTAACGTACCTGTTTGACGACGTAACGTTTGTTTCTCGTGTCAGGTAGTGAGATGAGCTGAGCAGTAATAAATCTCTTAATATTTATGAGTTTTTGTGTTACTCTTCAGCAGCGTTGTGAGAATTTTATTAGGTACCTAAATGTGTTATTTTGTCGTACATTTGGTACGTTTCTGTATTGTTTGTTACTGCTTAACAGTATGTGTGAACACACAGTATTTTTCTCCCTATCCGCATAAAATAACCTGTAGTTGTTATTTCCATTTGCCGGAGCAAATATCTTGCTGATTTCTGTACCTTCAGTGAAAAGTGATACATGTCGACCCAGATCGGTTTTTATATTCTCTGATTAAACTTACTAAAAAAAAATTAACTTAATTTCTATCTTATCCCCGTTGTTATAAGGTTAAAAATGAATGAGATTTTTTTGTGTACATTGATATAAGTAAGCAATTTTTATTGAAATTATTGTGTAAAATAATACTTTTTGATTCATACCAAAGTGCTTCGAACCGATCTTTATATTTCTAAAATGTATTTTAATACGACTCGAGTTACCACATCTTACGCGAACCGAAAGCTTTTACTTCAATTAATACAAAGTGATACAAATGAAATCCTATCATAAAACATTAAAAATTGAAACAATACATTCTAGTGAAAAGTGTTACATTTGTACAAAAACCATACAAACACAAATTTATTTTCATAAAAATATGTGACTAATGATACAACTGCTAATCAAACAATTTACACGTAATTTATGTAGCCAATTTTGATGTGATTACAAATTTAATATTAATTCTATTAGTAAGAACATAAGGGAAATAGGACATATGATTACGTGAATAATGATACTAATATAGTAGAATCAAAACTGCATTGCGTTTTAGAACTAAATTACCAAAAAAATACGTAGTACACAGTGATACATGTCGCGCAGCTCTTACGCACCCCACTCCCCACTTCTCCGCGGGACGCATGGAAAGAGCGCAGGCGACGCGGGATTCTTAGTCTCGGGCGTGCGTCAGGACAGGTGCGTCGTGCGTTACAGCACACAACTACGATGCGTAAGGTAAGACTTGTATCATTTTACACGAATTATGTAACAATTTTGTTTTTTAAATGTTTACAAAGAACATGTATTTTATATTGATTTATTAAGAATTCAATAATATTGTCGTTTTATACAGTATTTTATAAATACCTATTTTAAAACAATATTAATTAATTTATAAAAAGAATACCTAATTTTCGAACTTACTAATCGTAAAACAGACTATTATGATAATTAATAATATAGGTAGCCTAACAATGTATTTTAATTCTTATTTATTAAATGCTAACTGAGTATTCAGTAGGTATAATAGGGATAGGCAGACGTTGTTGTTAATCAAATGTCAACAATACTTTTAATCAAATCATAGGTATCTTTGCTCTTTCCTGGTGTAGTTTCATTGCACGTATGCTTGTACGTCTTATAAACATTTTGTAATGAATTACATTAATTACGAGTGCCACCGTCCATACATTTTCATGTCACACTGACGCTGAATGGTTTTAATGTGACGCTTCGATATTAATTTGAACTGTTATTTTTACAGTCTATAATGAAAAAACGAATAGATAAGATTATGGAAGGCGTTCAGCTACAGAGGGATGAAGAAAATATGGTACATGAAGAAATAATAAATGAAAAAAAATCTAATCAGCCCGGAGAGACAATAGAAATAGAATCCTGTAAAAAGACGGCCTTAGAAGAAGTGGATCAATGTGAAGAGGAGATAGAAGAAACCACACTTGAAAAAGACGATCAATATGGAGAAAATATTAGCAGTGGATCAGAGGGTAAGGAAACTGGACTATCACCTAGAATTTTAGATTTCAGCTCGGGTAGCAGTGATGATTTTATACCAAACAGTGAAACCGACTCAACTGAAACAAGCACGTCGACTGGTAAACCAAAGAAAAGATGTACCAAAAAACTGATAATTCCTGAAAACTGTGATGACTCAGATAGCACGACCACAGGATCAGAATCTGGATGCTCGCATTCAAATAAAAAACAACGAAAATCATTAAAGGAAAGAAGGGCAGATAGAGATTCTAGATTAATTTTACGCAATGCAGGCAAGAGTTATGTTACTAAACTGGGTAAAATGAAACCTGGAAGAAATTTGGGCCCACTAACTGACTGTCGCATGAAATGCAATAGTCGTATATCCCATGACATAAGAGAATTTATTTTTAAGGAGTACTGGGGTTTGGGTTCGTACGATGAGAGAGCTAAATATACTGAACGCTTTATTAAAATTAATAATAAAAAAACACATACCATCGGAGGCAAAGGAAAACGAGAATACAGCAATACATATAAAATAGTTTATTTTAATGAGGATTACAAAATATGTAGAAGTTGTCTTTTGAAAACTCTTGGTGAGAGTAATCGCTTTCTTCAGACCGTTTGTGAAAAAATTAAAAAAGTATGGTCGTGTAACTAAAAGCGAAAGGGGGCGTGCTGCCAGCTACAAAAAAAATTCTAACGAGCGACTGAAAGAGGTAGAACAGCATATTAATAAATTTCCGGCGTACGAAAGCCATTACTCTCGATCCAAGACTGCTAAAAAGTACCTTAGCTCTGACCTTTCCCTCAATACTATGTATCAGCTTTATTGTAAAGAAAATAGTAACCCCGTCTGCAAAACTGTATACGGCAAAGTTTTTAAAGATATGAACTTATCATTTAAGAAACCTAGTATAGATACATGCAATAAATGTAACTTGTTACAAAATAAGTTCCAATATTTACAAGATGCTGAACAAATTGTACAAGTACGGGAGCAACTGAGACTACATCAGGAAAGCTACGAAAGTGCTTACACTGAAAAACGCAAAGATAAGGCTTTGGCTAAAACTAACTCGGATATTTGTGTTATTGCATTCGATTTACAACAATGTCTACCTACTCCTATGCTGAATACTCAATCAGCATTTTATAAAAGACAACTATGGGTCTTTAATCTGACAATCCACGATTTTACGACTGATTACGCATATTGCTACATGTGGCCAGAATGTAGTGGTGGTAGGGGCGCCAATCAAATAGCTTCGTGCTTGTACGAATTTATCACTGTGAGACTTCCGTTGCTTCACCCAAATGCTAAAACCTTAATCATGTATTCAGATTCATGTTCGGGACAAAACAAAAATTCTATTATTTGCACAGCTTTATTATTTGCACTAAAAGACTCGCCTCAACTTTTGAACATAGAACATAAATTTCTCGTACCCGGCCATACACACATGGAAGTTGATAGTGACCATGCGCTCATTGAAAGAGCAAAAAAACGAACATCAATGAATATTCACCACCCACGCGATTGGTGTCAATTGGTAAGGAGTGCATCAACTAGAACTAATACATTTTCAGTAATTGAAATGGCGGGGACAGATTTTTACGATTTTGCCATGTTTGCTAAAAATAATTTTACAGTTAAAAAAACTAATTCTACGGGTGAAAAGTTTATATGGTTGAATGTAAGAGTTATTAAATTTAGTAAAGAAAAATTTCCGGTTTTTGAATATAAAGAAAGTTACGTAGGTGATGATTATTATGTGATGTCTTACGACAAAAGGAATAAAGACTACAGTTTAGTTAGTATTAATGCTGTTCCAAAATGTTACATTGGACCGATTCCTATAAGTGTTTTAAAGAAAAGGGATTTAATATCACTGTTAGAATACATTGATCCAAGTGTTCACGATTTTTATCATAATTTGATAACAAACTCAAATTTGCGTGACGCAGATCCTGATATTGTTTCGGATAATGAATAGTTGCAGTGCTACAACATATCTGTTGTTCGATTTTTGGAGACTAATTTAATACAATTTAAGATTAATGACAAAAAGGACGAAAAGTTATGTTTTTTTTATAAGAAAATTATATTGTTATCTGTTGTTTGATTTTTGGAGACTGATTTCAAACGATTTAAGACTAATTCGATCTCTGTTCAAGATTAACGATAAGTAGGTTTAAAAGTTGTGTTTTTTTAAAAGGATGTTATATTGTATTGTATAGCGAATAGTTGAAGTGCTACATGTACAACACATCTGTTATTTGATTTTTTGAGACTGATTAAATACGCTTTAAGACTGTTCAAGATTAATAATAAAGAGGTTTAAAAGTTATGTTTTTTTATAAGGATGTTAATTATATTGTTTTATATAGCGAATAGTTGAAGTGCTACAACAAATCTGTTGTTTGATTTATTGAGCCTGTTTTAATATGTTTAAAGACTAACGATACCTACTCTGATAATCAGATTAACAATAAATACCTACTTAGGTCTAAAAGTTATGTTTTAAGTTTGATTTATAAAAATGTTTTATTGTTTTGCTACTACTTGTAATTCATAAAAAGTGTTTATTCAAGAATTCTTTATTAAAGAAACTCTTTTTTAATTTAGTTATTATTTTATTATGATATTAACATAGTTTTACCCCTTCTGTGACAAAAACGTTTGAAAATACTTATTACTTGTATCAATAAACACTTCGATGTAATCAAAATGTATCACAATAAATTCTAGCTTGTAGCATTAATCACTTACTAGTTTGAAAAATACATTGGTGTTTAGGGGTACAATTGAATATTTACGTAGGAATTTTAAATAAAACAATGAAAAAAGGTTGCTGATAATCAAAATGATCATATTAGTTTTACGACTTTTTCTCACAACAACTATTTGCAGGCAAAACATGCCAAAACACAAGCCTTATAACATTTCACACAAAACGGTAACTAAATGTGTTAAATAATTCATTTCATTATAAATTTAAATACACAAAAATAAGCAAAGAAAACTATAGTGTACGGTGATATAACTGGCTATTTTTACTAATTACTTAAATTCCGTGCAAAATAATATATTCAAACCAAGCTCTTTAAAATCTTTATAATATTATCTACACGTACCACATATCGTTTTTTATTTTAGAACGTTAGAAAAATAACGAGATTTTTATAAATCTTTAACCTTAAATTACTCAAAACTATGATTTTTCACTTATATCACTTTTCACTGAAGGTACAGATTTGTCAGTCTACTAACTTACTGTCTATTTGTTTTAACATATAAATCGTTTGAAGCATCCTGAAGTACACGTTTCAACATTCAAGTGGAAACCGGCCAGTAATTGAACCTGGTATAAAAAATACCCTATTGAAGATTGATTCCCTTATGGCGAGTTTTGTGATCCCTAATTAACTAAATGGTTAAAATTGTGATAAAATTTCGTTAAAACGTTTTTCGATCAAATCCAATCTTTTCACGAAAGCTAAGTAAAAAAAAATGTATTGCAAATGACACGGCATTTCCAGTCAGCGAATCCGCGTGAGTGTAATTCCTTCTTCTATGAAATGTAACCTGCCGAATTATATCTTCGACCAGATCTACTGTACGTAGGAGTCTAATGTTTTAAAAACATTTCAAGGTAACTCCATAAAAGTTCTCTCCCTTGAGCCGCTGAATGCCCAAGAGTCAAAAACTTTACAAAAATTTTGCAAAACTCTCATAAATAGATAATATGAACTAACCAACTTTTGAATTTAAGTTCGAAACCACGAAAGCGGTCCACAAGGGCCTTCGACAAAAAGTTTTTAATAAGACTATTTCAATTCATTGCGTGTTTCTTCATTTTGTTCTTTGGAATCATTGTTTCCATTGGGCAATTAAGGTTTCGTAATTTTCCTTGTTCTCGAGGCACGTGTCTTTCGAGTTCTGTTAACAAAAGACGCTTTTGAGGGATCAATTAGATGACCATTCAGTATAATTTACTAAAGTAGGAGTCTTTTTTCATCATCTGCCTAGCCTTTTACCAACTATATTGGGGTCGGCTCCCAGTCAAACCAGAATCAGCTGAATACCAGTATTTTACGTGGAGCGGCCTACCAGACCTCCACAACCCATTAAATGGGTAACACGATACTTCTTGCCAAGACTGGTGTCAGATTTTCTGGCTTCTGACAATCCGTAACGATTGCCAAAGATCTCCAAATGACAGCTGGGACCAACGGCTTGACGTGCTTTCCGAGGCACGGAGGAGTATTGATAGGTTAAGATGGTCACCCATTCACAGACAAACCTCGGCAAGCGCTGCTTAACCTTGAAGCGGCCTGTGCGGCTGTTATAATTTAGCCACGAGCTCTTCGTAGTGGGAAATCATCAAATGATTCCATCCGCTCTTGGCGGAGCGGAAGGGAGTGTCAGACTCTTACTAACTAAACCCACTCGTGTTCCTCCGAATGCCCTTTGCGTTCCAGGGCCGCGGTGACTCTTTCGAATAAATTCCGCAACCCTGGCAGGATGGGGCCCTGACGGGCCCCGACTACGATGCTGACATCTCTTTGACGCGCGTGGAACACAATGTGCCGTCGACCCGGGAAACTAGGAGTCTGCTTTTTAAATTTAGTTAGTATGTGCTTAGCAGTTATGATTTTCATATTGAAACTGTCCGTCAATCGTGTAATTTAACAAGAAATCATGAAGTTTAAAAACGAATTAAAAAAATTGAACACATAGTGCACATAGTAGAGTAGAGTCTCGATAATCGGACACTATTTTAAACAAAAGGGGTGCCGAATTATTGGAACAATTAGATTACTGGGTTGTTTAGAAAAACTCAATATAAATTGAACCAAGTAAATGCAAATGGTGGAGTAGGTCAGGCCAGGGTCGCGAAATTTGTTCGCGAAGTCACAGCAGTCTTACGACGCAAAGGGCACGTGGTGCACACGGATGGGTTTTAGTCAGTTAGAGTCTGACACTACCTTCCGTTCCACCCAGAGCGGAAGAACTCATTTGATGATATCCCATCCTTAAAAAAACCCTGTTTAACGGTAACCGAGGACGGATATGCCGAGAAACTGAAAAGCCAGATTAGTGAGACTCTTTTGTACTTTCATGGACTTCTTAAAATAACTTATACTTCACAAACAAAACACCCTCAAACAAAACAGCCTCAAACAAAACTTAGTATAACAGAATCAATGAGAACAATGTCCTTCTTCTACCCCATTTCATGAACCAAGGAACCGAGACATTAGTCGACATTAGGGGGGACGCTACCCCACCAACCGTGTCTCCACGTTGTCGTCGTGGTGGGGCTTGCGTGTCTCAGTGATCTTGGGGGCTTTGCCGGTGGAGCTACTCATGCCGGAAGGTCCCAAGTGAGAGACCAGACCAAGAGAGACACAAGAGGGGCACACCGTTCGGAGACTTGAGCAGTGTTCGGGTCCTCGGACGGTGTGCGTCTCATTGGCTTGCTCGCTGCTCTCTGGTACGCGTCTGATCATCAGACGTGACTGTGAGGGCAGCGAGCAAGCACTGAGAGAGAGGGGGAGAGGAGGGGAGATAGGGACCGCACCCTCAAAAAGGAAACAATGAATAGAGACACTGCAAGAGATGATATACCCCAGGGCGGTCCGGACTGCATAGCAGCCCGGGAATCCGCCACGCCTCGTGCGTCAAGCCCCTCGTATTCTGGGGGGGGCAACAGTGCTCTCTATTTTCCGTTTGCCATGGGCAACAGTGGCCGAGGAGGCCCCCGATCCGAATTATCCTTTCAGGACCTGATCGGGTTTGATGTCAGCTCGCCCGACGAAGAGTCGGCCGGGCAGAGCGCGGGCGAAGGCGCGCTGCACTGGGAGGAGGGCTCGCTTGAGCGTCGCACGGGTGTAGAGTCGGAGTCCGAGTTGGACTCCGACGACCTGGCGACCGTTAGCTCGGCGAGCCCTGTACCCGAGGGGGCGGGGGCTGCTGCGGAGGACTCCAGGTCCTTCCGCAAGCGGCCCAGATCAGAGGAGGACCGGGGGTCGTCCGGCAGCGAGGAGGTAGCCTCGGCTCGAAAGATCCCCACCAGCAGGCGGGGCAAGGGCCGAGAGGGAGGCAAGGGGAGACTGCCCGCCTCCAAGGTGGCTGGTCAGCGAGCCGGGGAGCTCGTCGCTGACGGACGACCCCCCGTAGAGGGCGGTCGCAGGGCTCCTGGTTCGGAGTCCTCCGGCGGTGGGCCGGTTGACTCCGGACAGGAGCGTGTTCGGAGGGCCGGGTTTGCGGAGGTTGTAGAGGCCGCGCTTCGCGATGTGGCCTTGAAGAGGAAGTTGTCCTCCAAGAACAAGGCCATAAGCGAGGCGATGGCCTCCATTCTGGCGGCAGCGGAGGGTAACCCAGGGGGGCCTCCGCGGGACGAGATGTCCAAGCTGCGGGCGGAGGTCGCCCGCTTGGCTGCCGCCACGGAGCGCCTCCAGAGGGAGAATGCGGGGCTCCGAGCAGACCTGGCCAGGCTCCAGGGAGCCGGCCCACAGGGGGCGCCTAAAGGGGGAAGCAGGGAGAACAGCCAGCCCGTGCCGCAGGAGGGCCAGATGCTGGACCTTGTGCGGCAGGAGATGGCTGCCTTCCAGGCGCGGTTTTCCGTCCTGGAGGGCATCGTCCTGCGCCCCCCGTTAGCGACGAGTGGGAAGGCTCCAGGTCGGAAGGCGGCGTCGTACGCGGCCGCCGTGGCTGCCACACCGGGGTCGTCCGGCCAGGACAAAGGGTCCGGGCCGGCACCCGCGAAGCCGGTGTCGGGAAAACCGGACCCGGCCCCGGGAAGGAAGAGGAAGGGTGGGGTTGCTGCGCGGACGGCGAAGGCTCCTGCGCCGTCTGAGCAGCAGCTCCCCCCGGCTTCCTCGCCTTCAGCTCCTCCCCCGGCTCAAGCCGAATGGCAAGTTGCCGGGGAGAAGAAGAAGGCGGGAAAGGCAGCCAGGGCGGCAAAGAGGCGGGAAAGAAGGCGGCGGCAGCGAGCGCGAGGCGTCGCGGCTGCGCTCCGCGCCCCGAAGACCGCGGCTGTAGTCTTAACGCTGCAGCCGGACGCGGTGAAGAGGGGCGTGACGTATGCCAATACGCTCACCAAGGCCAAGGAGGCCATCAACCTCGGTGAGCTTGGCATCGTCGGGGGTCTCCGGCTCAGGGTCACCATGACCGGGGCCAGGATGCTCGAGATCCCTGGAGCAGGCAGCGGTCCGGCCGCGGACGCTCTAGCCGAAAGGCTTAGGGCGTCCTTGGGCGCGGATGACGTCCGAGTGTCCAGGCCCACGAAGTGCATAGATATGCGCATCTTGGGCCTGGACGACTCCGTCACGGAGGAGGAGGTGATGGCCGCCGTCGTCAGGACGGGGGGGTGCTCTGCAGAGGAGGTGAAGGCGGGCACCATCCGTCCTGACAACACGGGCATGCGAACCGTAGTGGTGAGCTGCCCCGTGTCGGCGGCCAAGAAAGTCTCGGAGGGCCGAAGGCTTTTGGTGGGCTGGGTCTCCGCGCAGGTAAAACTGCTGGAGCCCAGACCTCTGAGGTGCTTCCGTTGCCAAGTTGGCAACCACGTGGGAGTACGCTGCACCTCGGAGGTGGACCGCAGTGACCACTGCTTCCGCTGTGGTCAGCCCGGTCACAGGGCCGGCTCGTGCGACGCCGCGCCGCACTGCTTCGCATGTGCGGCAGCTGGCAAGCCGGCCGATCACTGGGCTGGGGGCAAAGCCTGCGGTCCACCCGCCAGGGCCGGGTCGAGGAGAAAACCCTCCTCCACCGCCGCCGCCGCCGCCGTCGCTTCCGCCGCAGCCGCCGCCACCGTCGCCGCCGCTGCCACTGCTCGGGAGGGGGCCGAAATGGAGTGCCAGTAATGGCCCCATTTTGCCTCCTCCAGACGAACTTCAGTCGCTGCGCCTCTCAGGAACTGACGCTCCTGGGCAAGGCGCAGTGACTGACGCCTGCGGACAGCGAGCAATGGGTAGCTCGCTGTCCGATCAGGTCAGGCCAGAGTCGACGGCGCGTTCACTCCAAACGCGCCGTCAGCAACGAGCAGTCAGCAACGGAGACGGGGCCCGCCAGGGCCAGAGCCTGCCAGGGTTGCGGAATTGTTCGAAAGAGTTACCGCGGCCCTGGGAAGAAAGGCACTAGGAGGACTAAGGGTGGGTTTTAGTCAGTAAAAGTCTGACACTCCCTGCCGCTCCACCCAGAGCGGGAGGGGTCATTTGATGATTTCCCATCCTATTTAAAAAAAAAAAAATAAAAAAAAAAAAAAAAAAAAAGGGGGGACGCTACCAATCCTAATGTGTTGATGCACTTATAGTAATTAATAAAGATCAAAGGGACGAGTTGGCTTGTAAGGGTGATGTTCTGTGATCACGTTAAGTATAGTTTTATGAATAACCAGCTTCTGCCCGCGACTTCGTCTGGTGGAGTTCAGAATTAAAATACATCTTAACGTTAAGTACATCTTAGTTGTATTATAGTGGTTTTTATGTGGGAAACATAAAAACCACCAAAATACAACTACCAAATTTTTTTGTTCAAAGTTTCTAATTTTTCTCTACTTAGAAACCTTCCTTGAAAATTAAGGAATAAAAAATCGATTTTTCTTCGCGATTTCAGTGTAGGTCCCATAGTAAAAGTTACCTTCATTCTGTTACACGTTATACACTTATTTTCTAACCATAATTACTAAAACTTTCTAAAACGTGGTTTTAATTAGCACTTTCACAGATTAATGGTAACTTCGTCTTACCCTTCAGGGATCATTATCTGGATCTTACATAAACACGAAGATTCTGAGACACTTGAAAATTCGGTTTGTTTACAAACTTGTGTAATTGTTTCGACAATATTAGGTTTCAGTACTAATTAAAGGTTTTGAGGTTTTGTTTTAATTAAGAGAAAGTGTTACAAGCATTTTAATTAAGTTATGGTTGTTTAAAATTCATATTATTGAAGTATTATGTACAGGGTGTAACAAAATGAACGCAAAACTTTAATAGAGGTTATTGTACTCACCATTATGAACCACTTTTAGGTACTATGCGACCAACACCGACATTGTATCATACACAGATGTTGTCGGTGATACTCTTCAGAAAGGCCACATGACTAGACTTGGTTTTGCCTGCGACTTCGTACGCGTATCCCGTTTTTCTCGTTCCCGTATAGCTTTTAGCCTTACTCATGAATTTGGTTATCATAAACAAAAATAATTTTCTAAATCCGACTGCTCTTTTTTTATTATTATTGATAGGCACGCGCTTGACCACTATCTCACCTGATGGTAAGCGATGATGTGGTCGAAGATGGAGCACGCTTGCCTAGAAGTAACCTATTCACTCTTGATTTAAAGACTCCCAGGTTGTAGCTATCAGGAAACACAGACTCTACCAGGGAATTCCACTCCTTAGCTGTACGCACAATGAATGTGTTCCCAAAACGTTTTGTCCGTGTGGGTGGGATTAGCGCGTTGTAACCGTTGTAACAAACTCTTCAGCTTTATTATATTGTAGATTACTACCTTTTGCCTGCTACTTCGTACGTGTATTCCCCTTCCTGTAGGAATTTCCCGTTCCCAAATAGCCTTCCTCATGAAAGTGGCTATCATTATTGTTTCCAAATCCGACTGGTAGTTCCAGAAGTTAGCGTGTTCAAACAAACTCTTCAGTTTTATTTTATTAGTATAGATGTATGAACGTAAATAAATCAAAACGAGTATGTGAGGATCGTAATAGGTGACGTCTTTGGTTTCTGCCAAGCCCCATGGCAATAGGCGTGAGTTTGTGTACTTATTCGTAAAAATGTTGAAGCCTTCTTATTGTGAAATTACTTTTACTTCTACTTTTTACTTTTTTTGGGCCTTATCAGAAGACTTAAAGTCATCCAAAGGGCAATGAAGAGGGCAATGCTCGCAGTTTCCTCGCGTTATCTAACAGGAATGATGATTTCCACAAGAGAACCAAGGATACCGACATAGCCCAAAGGATAGCTAAACTGAAGTGGCAGTGAAATCATCAAATTACTCCTTTCGCTCCACCCAGAGCGGAAGGAGTCAATTGATGATTTATCATCCTTGAAAAAAAGCACATTTAGTCCAAGACACACTAATTATTATGTGAAAGTTACGAATGGATTTCGGATGTGTGTAAATTGTTTTTTTTTTAGCTTTTACACAAGGTCTCACTTTTAGTGTATCTCACAGCGTTTTTCCAGTTTTCAAGCCAACTCAGTGATCGTGTAGCGTTCTATCAGTGAAAAATTTTCTGACGAGTAGTTTTGGACACATCCAAACTTACAAATATTACCTCTTGATCTTTCGTAAAAGAAACACTCTATACATTATGCGTACTCGAAGAAGCGTGACGTTGCCGTTCTTCGAGTACGCATAATGTATAGAGTGTTTCTTTTACGTGTTAGTTTAACATTTTTAGTCAATATTTTAATATTGAAAAAAAAAAAAAACATTTTGTTTTCAAATGGTACTATTTTTTTTAGCATGTATGGATGCTATACTATTGCGGTTTAACGGGAACGCCCTCTGTTAGTTAACATACTGTATATTATGTATAATCATTTTTGTACATGTGTATGTCACTGAAGTCCTCATAAACAGCTGGACAGATTATTTTGCAATGTTTCTTAGGAATTCATTGCAGCATCAAAACATTCATCAACATTGCTGTGCATAGGAAAAGTGCCGAGAACACTACTAATTGAATATGAATTCGGGTGCATAATTTTTCGATATTCTAACTGACGATCTGAGAATCTCCTCCTTTTTTAAAGTCGGTTATATAGTTATTTTAGGAATCTACCTTAATTAAACTTTTTGACAGATCAAGCACTAATTACTCCGATTACTCGTATCTCTCTGATAACAGCAAAAAATGGGCATTACAGCCCATGCTGTTTTGCTGATAACTAAAATACGTAATCAATTTAACGGGTAGCCGATGGATGCGAGACGCACAGGACCGGTTGTTGTGGCAACACTTGGGGGTGACCTATGTCCAGCAGTGGACGTCTATCGCCTGATATGATAATGATGATGTAAACAATTCGAAGTACGTAAAATATTCCAGGATGTGACTGTTTTACGAGAACGTTATTTAAACTATTCAAGTATGAAAAATGTGAGCCTGATTTTAACTTCAAATGGATTTCCTATTAAGTAGGTATCCATAGATTACCCATACTATGCGAAGACAAAACACTCACCTTGTAATACACGACATTTAACACCATCATACTTCCAGAAGTGAAATAGTGCAGACACCATGTCCATTTCTCCAACTCGGGAGTCGCAGGGCGATTCCCTGCCGTCACAGGCGCGGGCTTGCGGACGGCGAGCGTTGGACAGATCGCCGTCCGATCAGAACCAGGCCCGGGTTGACGGCACGTTGTATTCCACGTGCGCCTCAAAGAGATGTCAGCATAGTAGTCGGGGCCCGCTAGTTCCAGAGCCTGCCAGGGTTGCGAAATTTGTTCAAAAGAGTCACCAGGGCCCTCAGGAGTTATTTGATGATTTCCTATCCTTAAAAACTTTTTTTTTAATGTGCTCTTGTTTCTGCCACCGGCCACGTCCGCATAAAATACAAAAAATATCCCAAATGAATGTACCTACTCCCAGGTTGAAAATTTATCCTTTTTTCTATTTCTGGACATGGTTTAACCAACTGTCAAATTTAATTAAAATCCGTTCTTTAAGGTGTGAAGAAATAACAGAAAGACAGAAAGATAGACAGTCTAAGTTAATTTTGCATAATCAATAATATTAATACGGATCGATGGATGAAAAAAATAATTGAATTGCTCACCATATTGTGATGAATCGTGAACAGCCTTGAAAAAAACAAAAATTTTGTTCCCCTACGTACGTACATTCAAAACTGAGTGATATCCCATTTTTTTTTCCAAACAAAAAAACGACTTTGATTAAATGCGTGTGTTTTTCCGCCATTTTTAACGGACCCTTTTGTTACTCACTCTGGATGATACGTGACTGTTTTGTGATTTTATTTTGTAAGCTTTTCACGCTTCCGTTCGTGTAATAAGTTCCTACTGATATTCACTTTATTCAGATGTTTTTAGGGTCCGGTGCGTACGAATGAAATAATGGAACCTTAAAGAATCACTCGTATGTCTGTTCGTCAGTTACAGCCAATTTTCTCTGATTCTACAGAAACGATTCAGTTGCTATTCCTACCCTCGTGGTCTCTCTATCACTCAAAGCTTTGTTTCTGAACAGAGTGAGAGATGCATTGTTAACACTTTCCATATAACCGTGTCACCATTTACGCGCACTAAGACACATGAAGTATGTATAAAACTGACGGATTTGAATAGCGAAAATGACAGCAACTTCATTATTATTAAATCATTTAATTCGAGCAACAATACTCATAGAGTTAGTAACAATGTTCTTACAAACTATGTTAGTAAAACACTTTCAAAAAAAAAACAACGGCTTGCACTCTGGGAGTGTCGGCAGAAGTGAAAATTTGAACATTCACATTGTGTTGCGGACCAAGGAACGTATTCGAGTCGCCAATTCTGATTTTCTCAATCCATTTGTTGCCTTACCAAGTCAGTTCACAAACTGTAGTCCATAGTTTTTTGAAAGTAGATTATTATTGTCATAAAAGGTAATGATTCACAAACTGTTGAAATTTCCATTCATTATACAGTCATGATACATACACATAATCATCACATCATATACGGTTGTGGACTCCTGGTAGGCAGCCGCTCCACGTAAAATACTGGTATTCAACTGAATCCGGGTTGACTGAGAGCCGACCCCAATATTTTTTATTATTATTGGTAGGCATGCGATTGACTTCTATCTCACCTGATGGTAAGCGATGATGTGGTCGAAAATGGAGCACGCTTGCCTAGAAGTAACCTATTTACTCTTGACTTAAAGACTCCCAGGTTGTAGCTATCAGGAAACACAGACTCGACAGGGAATTCCACTCCTTAGCTGTACGCACAATGAATTTCTTCCCAAAACGTTTTGTGCGTGTGGGTGGGACTTCCACCAAGTACTGGTGGCGATATAGTTGGGAAAAGGCTGGTTAGTTGATGATGATACAGTCATGATACAGTACATAACACAATGTGATAATTTGTATGGAAGAACCATTGATCGTCTGTGTAGTGACGGAGTTTCAGTAATTATAATGGGTATTTTTTTCCCCAGTGTCCAAACTTTGAGAAACACTTCTGCCCATGTAAATGAACAATTTTCCCTAAGAAAGCCATATACAATTCCTAAAAAAAAAATTGGGTCTCCCATACAAATTGGGAGCAGTTGATAACAATTTTGTATGGGACTCAATTTTTTTTTAATATTTTAACTAAAAAAAATTACCCAGTAGGTACTACATTTTTTAACTTTTACTACCATTATTCTACTGTCATGATTACACAATCATGACAGTTCAATATAAACACATTTTCTACCGTAACACTATGATAAAACAAGTGCACCCAAATTAGTAAAATCAGTTAAGTGTAGGTAACCGATTAGATAAAACACCATGTTGTGTGTCAAGCGGGTTTATAATGAAATAAAACATTCAAATTATGAAAGAAACATTTTATTTTTTTATAGTTTTTCACTAACAGTGCATTCACAGTTAAAGTTTCTTACGATAAGAAACTATTTTTAATAAAATTAAAAAATAAGAGTATAACAAAAGATATAAATTTCGAAACAGCGTGAAATACAAATAGCTTACATTGATAGTGAAATATATACTTTTTCTCTAATTTTATTAGACTTAAAGATTCGTGACTATTATTATTATTTTCTACAGAAGGCCGTGTTCTTAGGCATTAATAATAATAATAATTAATATAAAACAATGAAGATTAATATGCGTTACTTACCGATGCACAGAAATATTCTACAAGATTTACATTTTTAGGACAGAGTAAAATTTCGAGTTCACGTTAATATACATGATAATAATATATATTAAGCCTATATAAAATGTATATGAAGTTAGATATATATGAAGGTATATCTAGTTACTTATGTACAAGTAATGAATTATTTGCTAGCAATTTTGGTTGCCATTAAGTATTATTTTCAATCAATTCTAGGTGTACTAATTTTTCACGTTGGATAGATAACTTATAATTATTTTTATACTGAAATACACAATTGAAATGCTCTAATGAACTTATTTTGGAGTTAATATAAAGGAATTACATTTCTTAATAAGTATAATCTTTCGCTATTATTTTATAATGAAATGACAATAATATGCCTACTTTACTAATACCTGTCAAGTTTTCAAAATGTTTATGTCATAATTATGGGTATTAGTTTCCTCTCAAGTTGAAATATTGCATTAATTTATGTAAATTTCTATTGTCAACTAAATTAGTTCGTATTATTTTTGTAGTTACTCAGTGTATTTTTATTGTCTATAAAAGTACTAGTAGTTACATATACTATTACTTTAATATTATTCTCTAAATGCTAAATTAATGATGACTAGTCATAAAAACAGTAATTTTGTACAACTCTGCATCAAAATGAGTGAATATTATTTAATTACCACTACAGGACCATTTTACTTTTTTTATTCTGAGATTCAATAATAATTTTAATTTTTTTACTCAATAGTCTAAAATTAACCTTTTTTATAAAAATGCAGAGTTATACTTATTAACAGAATAGGTACTAAATTACTTAAAATTACTGACTAGATGAGAGTGTTAAAAGTACTCTATGCGATATGTGACGCAAACGCTTTAAAGCATAGCATAATGAACCTTAGCCTAATAAACATACGGTTTATAATATTATAAATTTAGTACGCTAAATCACAACACTGCAAAATTTAAGGATGTTTACGAGTGGAATGTAAGTAAGGCTACAAAAGTATGAATAAATAAATTAAACCCGTGAGATTACATGGAACTTTTCCTAAAATATATTGATTCAGGGCAAGCCATTACGGTCTTTATAGGGTCACTTTAAAAGAGTATTGAGGCAAAAATGGCCGTGTAAGATGGGACTTTACTGTTCTCAATATATCAACGAAAGCCAATATTTATTTGGGTTGGTTCTTTGGGAGAGCCTATGAAATAAAGTTGACTAAAATATATCTTTGGCTCGAGAAAATACAGGGTGGAAAAAACGGGTCTTGAAGGGAAGTACCCGAAAAAATTGAAGACAAAAATAATGTAACTTAATGAAAACACTTTAGCCTGTCATGATTAATACGTCCATTTTTTCCACCCTGTATACAAGTATAGGTTCGTGAACCAGTATTGTTGGTTATTAAATGAGGTAAATGTACCCGTAATATGCGATCGCAGTGACTTAAAATGCACCTCTTGTTAAGAAAAAAAGAATAGTATTTAATATTTTTAATTACAATATCTAATAGTATTCAAGGTATCGCAGTAAGCACATTAACTATTTTAGAACATACGCTTTTTTGTAAGTATGTATATTGTTCAGAAGTCTTATTATATACAATGCTTAAGTCTATCAATAAATATCATAAATTAAAAATAGTACAAAAGTGTTTCTTTTGAAAACCTTAGCGTCGAGTTAGGTACTAAAATTTTTGGTTCCATTGAGAAATATACTAACATAAAAAATACAGAATAATAATTATGAACATGATAATTTAAGTAGAAATCCGCAAAACATAAAGATCTTTTAAGCATTTCAAAAACTACACAAATCAAATCAATAAGTACCTAATAGATCATATAAGATAAATTATTTTTATTTTTTTTTTGTTTCGTTTCATCAAAATTTGCATCTCTAAAAGAAGCCGAATTATTTTACAAAGCTGAAAACTATGAACTATGTCAAAAACGATAAAACAAATATTTTATTTTACTATTAAAATTAATAGTTGAATCCGAAAAAAATCTACATTTAGTTCCAACTATTATAATTATGCTATATGACATTATGACTCCAAATATATTAATAGCGGTTAATATCCTAATATAATCTGAATGAACTATTCTAAAAGCAACACTCTTGCCTTAATTAATTTATCTACAGCGTCGCTTTAAATCTATGTAAGTCGTAATTATCCCAGGTTGAACTTTATATACATATTCCTTACGATTATATAGTAAAGCTGCACACAGATCACTAGTAGTTACATCTATATGAAAATGTGTTGGTACAAACACGATAGTAAAATTACATGAACTACTAATTTAATTATGACTTTAAAAGCTAAGTTTTAGTGGCTGAGATTTTTATCGTCAGCTTAGTTACAGCTATTAAATAATAACGTGTACACGACAGTAAATAGTCAAAAGTCCCAGATGTGGGTCTGTACTATGATGTTTTTAATAAAGTCATTATTGTTAGAGCTATAGACAAAAGAAGCTATGCAGAATAAATAGTTCATTATTTTTTTCACAGCAAAATCATGATGGCAGACCAGAACTGAGCGCTCACAGCTAAAAATCAGCATAAATTACAAATCTCAAATCGTTTATTGCAATTCATAATGTACATACACAGGGTGGTAAATATAAAAAGAAATAGAAACAATTATGAGCCCTATCGGGCACAGCAAATTTTAATTAAGTAGAGAGAGTAAGAGCGCTTAAAAAAATCCTATTTACTATACTTGAATTATTACATTGCTATCAATATACGATTAACTATAAATTAGCATTAAATCAGCATTACCATTTGCTCTCTATAATTAAATCTAATAGAAAAGCAATCAGTATCAACCACGACAGCCACAAAATTCTTAGCACTAAAACGACAACAAAACAGCTTTAATATTAAGAGTATGAAAACTTCAGAGTGACATTTTTATACAAAACAAGTTGATGAACAAAGTTTTTAATTAATGTTTACAAAGCAATCACGAGATAAGTATTTACAGCGTCATCAGTTTCTTCCAAAACGATTTCGGTCTAATTTTAATTCTGCGACTCGGTTGCTCCACTGGATTCGTCGTTCTCAATATCATCCGGTTTTGTCTGTCCAATGTTGAAGTCTTTCAACGCATCCTGTATATGCTTGACCTGTCAAAGAAAATTGTGTTACGAAAAGTTTTTCCCTCTGAGACGTTCCTCAAAAAACGTCTTGAAACATAAAAATGTTGTTGCTAACTGAAAGTTGGTAAAGGAAAAAATACAAATAGGTTCCTACACTATCACACATTCATAGAAAAATGATAAAGTTTATCCAATATTTGTAGGAAGTGAAAGTGAGAAAGTTCTCGAAACAGAAATGGTCGTATCTCTTTGATAGAATTGAAAAGTTGTTTATGTTTGATATCAAAAGTAATAAAGCCTTCGGATTTATTTAACTTATTTTTCGTAGCGAAATAAAACTTAGATGCGATTGCAAATAGCGCTAAGTTTCTTTCAGTTTTGTATTTTTATTATTATTGATATGCGCACTATTTCATCTGATGCAAAAGGATGATATGGTTGCTCTCAGAATACGTACTCCTATCTGTTAGTTCTGTTTTTTTTTGTAGTTTATTTTTATAAAAGGAAAAAAATAATATAAAGAACCCTGTCTTATGATGTGTTATAATGATACAGCCAGCTACCGCAAAGCTCATAATTATGAAACCTCGGAGTCACTTTTATTTCATGTTTTGTTTTTTTTTCCACAGAGCCTCGACTGTACTTATAAATCAGTCGGTCTATTTTTTTATTCTGATTTTGAGATGGGTTTGCTCATGACTAGTCTAGGTCAGAGGAGACGGAAACAAAGTCAACGATGGAGTGAGCTTACCCTGAAGAAATCTATTCTGTGTTTGCATTCTGTATTTATCTCACCGTGTAAACGTGGAGTGAGCATTAAGTGAACTGTCATCCCATTCCTGCGGGTGCAGAAAATCTCAAACGGCGCATTTATACAACAACCTTATTGGGTAACAACCTTATTATGTATTTGAGCCGTTTGGGGTTGAAACACTAGGGCCATGGGGTCCGAGTGCTCATCGAGTTTTTCGTGAAATCAGCAAGCAGTTAGTCGACTCTTCACGTGACCAGAGGGCTGGCCTTTTCTTTGGCCAACAAATCAGCATTGCCATTCAACGTGGCAATGCGGCCAGTGTTCTGGGCATTTTTGCTGTTGACAGCGTTGTGAATGAATTTTTCGATGCCCTATGAGTTCTTCCCCTTCCCTCTTTTTACTCCGCTTGTATATTTTCAACTAATTTGTATTTAGTATCTATAAGTTTAATGTGTTTAAGTAGTTCATGACTTCATGACTTCACTTTACTTCACTTCACCGAAGCTTTCACGGTGAGATGTTTACAGAAACGCACTGCAATAAGAGTCACCCGTTTCAATATGGTATTTGACTACTGTCAAAAATGTTTCTGAATGAATACTAATTTGAAAGATGTTACTAAAGTATGAAGTACAAATGTGTGCATGTAAACGAATTTTAACAGAAATGGCGTCTCCAGCCGCAGTGATTTCTTGCTCTGTATTCTTTCCTTCAATTTCAGCCGTCACCTTATTTCTATTTGTTGCGAACCCTTTTGTATTCCCCTGACTTTTATCCACGTCAAGGTCTTTATGACTTTAGAAATATCTACAAGAATATAAACTAAGGCTTGAACAGTAATTAGTTTTAAGTACTTAATGAATATTCAGGACCTTGCGTAAGGCCTATTTTATGAAATGACTGTAGACCCATGTAATTATATCCAACCTCGTTTGGTATGCAACGGGAGAATTTTATTAAATAATTATGTTACTAAAATTCGAGCAAAGTTTTTTGTTTCATCTTAGATATTTTTTGTGTAAATTTTTTGAGAAGACACATTTTAGCATCTTATACAGAATCATCTTAATTTATTTGGCAATATTTCAGGAGGTAAAACAACTCATGACTCTGGAAATCTAACTATGGAAAATATCAACTGTTACACATTTAATTTCCCTTCAATCGAAAAAAGAAAAGATAATTTTTCGCGTGATTTCAGTTACAACCCCTGGAAAATCGCCAATTAATTAAAAATCTCCTGTTTTTTTATGAAACATACTCCTCTTCAGATTGTATGTAGTATCAACACAACCTGCTTGCATAATATAACTGCTTCAGACTGAGTAAACTAAATATATTTGCTTAATGTTTCCACTACCTCATGATACAATATACTTAGATGAAGTTTTTTTTTTATTTCATTATAAAATGACAACAAAAATATTAATATTAAGATGTCATTACAATCTAAATCAATCACTATATCCATCACAAACAAAATGTGCCTGTCCACTTAATAGAAAAAACTCACCTGAGAGGCAGCGGGGTCGGTACCAGGGTGCAAATACTTGTGAAGGAAATAACACGTTCCCGGGATGTCCTTGGGGAAAGAATTCGGGAGACAGGAGCGGTCCCGGGCCTCCATCTCGAAACCCGGGAATTTTATTAGCCACCTGTCAAAAAAGTTGTGTTAAGAAACTGTCCATCCTTTCCGCAGTAAGTGATTCAGTTTTCTTGTACAGTTGACAAAAGAGTTTGGTTGTGGCCAAACAATACATGGTTTTTGGATATGTCACCAAAAAATTGCATACTCTGTAAGATTACAATAGATCTTTTTAGTCTATAATTTTTCGATATTATGAGAGCATTTCATTTTGAATACAACAAATCCCATAGTTTCCATATCCGTACCTGATTGAGAAAATTGAGTTTAAAAATTTCATGCGATATTTTACAATCTTATCTGATCTCAATCTTGTCAGCAATTTTCCGGTGACAGATATAAAAGTCTAAAAATAACATATACAATTAATTACGACGTCTACAGGGTAACCAAATTCGTTACACAATATTGCAGGGGTATATTGCAGGGAAGCACACAAAACGGATCAACATTTTTTTTTTGCCTCCATTCATGAGTCCTTCCACCACCAAGAATATTGTCAATTAATTAATTAAGTACCTAACCTTGTTAGCTTTTCTGAGTGCTTTTTGAATTTTGTTGTATTATACAGGTACAATCACAGAATACGCTTTGAGCATCCGATGGTATTTATTTACCTTTTGATGACATTTAGTCTTCTTATATCTGTGCGACCACGTGGCTGGCACTGGCCACACGCACCGGTCAAAGACTATTGGTTTGACTACGTGGTCAGTATGTAGAAGGCTCAAGCCTTTTTTTTTTTTTTTTAGAGGATGGGAAATCATCAAATGACCCCTCCCGCTCTGGGTGGAGCGGCAGGGAGTGTACGACTTTTACTGACTAAAACCCACCCTTAGTCCTCCTAGTGCCTTTCTTTCCAGGGCCACGGTAACTTTTTCGAACATATTCCGCAACCCTGGCAGGCTCTGGCCCTGGCGGGCCCCGTCTCCGTTGCTGACTACTCTTTCCGGCGCGTTTGGAGTGTAACGCACCGTCGACTCTGGCCTGACCTGGTCGGACAGCGAGCTACCCATTGCTCGCTGTCCGCAGGCGTTAGTCACTGCGCCTTGCTCAGGAGCGTCAGTTCCTGAGAGGCGCAGCGACCAACTTTCGTCTGGAGGAGGCGAAATGGGGCCATTACTGGCACTCCATTTCAACCCCCTCCCGAGCAGTGGCAGCGGCGGCGACGGTGGCGGCGGCTGCGGCGGAAGCGACGGCGGCGGCGGCGAGGGTTTTCTCCTCGACCCGGCCCTGGCGGGTGGACCGCAGGCTTTGCCCCCAGCCCAGTGATCGGCCGGCTTGCCAGCTGCCGCACATGCGAAGCAGTGCGGCGCGGCGTCGCACGAGCCGGCCCTGTGACCGGGCTGACCACAGCGGAAGCAGTGGTCACTGCGGTCCACCTCCGAGGTGCAGAGTGCGCCGACATGGTAAGGCTCAAGCCTTGACTTTTGAACTCAAGCACACTTACTAAATGAATATAAAAACTACGAAGTCCTGACAGTTGCCAGCACACTTTAATCTCTTTTGTTAACTGTACTCTTTATTCAATTAAGAGCTACTTTCTAGAGTAATTGCGGTATTCCAGAGTTTTGCCTTTGTACTAAAAGTAGAAGCGTAGGATGACGGGGATGTTTTCTTTGACGTAGCATCGGTAAAGTTAAAATCAAGTTTCTAAATTAATTTGATGCCGTCCTTGAGATTAATAAAATTTGATGGACGAAGAAGCTACTGGCTTATATTGAGCGTAATTGTCATGAATTCTAATGTAATAAATTGAGTCTAATCAGACAATGGTACCAGTGGATTTCGATTACGCAGCTTTGCCTTCTAATTTGTTCGAAAGAGTTACCGTAACCCTGGAACGCAAAAGGCATGTGGAGGAACACTGATGGGTTGAATGCTCGGGGTTTCTCTGGTGGATAGAATTCGCAACGAAGTCATTCGCCAGAGAACTAAAGTCACCGACATTGCGCGAAGAATCAGCATGCTGAAATGGAAGTGGGCCGGCCATGTCTGTAAACGGGCAAACGGTCGATGGAGCAGACATGTGCTAGAGTGGAGACCGCGTATGGGCAAACGTAGTGTGGGACGCTCTGTGGCGCGATGGATCGATGATTTGAAGAAGGTGGCTGGCAGCGGTTGGATGCGGACTGTTCAAGACCGGGATGGTTGGCGCTCTTTGGGGGAGGCTTACGTTCAGCAGTGGACGGCAATTGACTGACATGATGGATGGGTTTTAGTCAGTAAGAGCCTGACACTCCCTTTCGCTCCACCCAGAGCGTATCCCACATAAAAAAACAGGTTTGCTTTCTACACATTATCAATCTTTAAGCAAAGTCCTATTGAGTAAAAACATCCATCGCTTTGGTCCATTTTATGTGATTGTTGAGTAATTTAAACAGACGTATCTATTGGTTGGTTGATGAAATGCTTGATGTTAAAATAAGTATGTTATACAAGTAAAACGTCTTCTTTTACGTCGTTATGTCGACGGATCACAATATTGCAGACTCAAAACTACATACAACGAGTAACAGAATACATGCAAAACCGAGCGTTTACGCGGTACGGCTTTTCATACAAACTTTCACATCCTTATTCTTCAAAATGAATGAACCGATTGTAACGAAACTTGGTATGCATACGCTAGATATCCAAGTCTAAATAGTTATCAGAAAACATTTTTGAAAAAGATTTCAGAGGGAGACAGAGAGCGATTTTAAGTTTTCTATAGAAAGTGAAAAATCACTAGATCCTTCCCCCTGAACTCTTTTTCAAAAATGTTTTCTGATAACTATTTAGACCTGGATATCTAGCATCTGCATATCAAGTTTCGTCAAAATCGTTGATTCATTTTGAAGAATAATGACTTGAAAGTTTGTATGAAATGTCATACGGCGTACACGCTCTTAAGGGGTTATTGTACTCATCACTATAAATAACTTTTGCTATGGGACAAACCAGCTATTCAGTATATTTTGTCGAGTTATGCGCACATAAATGTATGTTGCAGTCGCTTTTTCTTCGCGATTTCAGTATAAGTCCCAGGGCAGGGGCATTCCATTTTGTTTTCTTGGTTTCTGTGTTGGTCACAGTAAAAGTTGTTCATAATGATGAGTACAATGATTAATGATTATCCCTAAGAGGTATTGCGTTTATTATGTTACAGGTTTTATGGTATTTATACACATTTTTCCCGTGGGAGTAATGCAAACTCCTTTTGCTTGTTGCATGCTTTTCCGCATGTATGTACATTTGAGGGCACGCTCGAATAACGACTTGGATACTTTGATTAATCATATTTTTGTATGATAAAAATTGTGTATGTCGCTTAAATTTAAACCAAAATATTACAGAGTTGTAGTTTTGGTGTTCAAAATTCACTTACTTTAACGACAATATATCGTCAATCTAGGTCAAAACATTCGTGCTTTTGTTTTTAGATGGGAAACCATTTAAAGACTTCTTCTGCTCTGGGTGGAGTGGAAGGGAGTGTCAGACTCGTACTGACTAAAACCCATCCGTGCTCCTCCTAGTGCCCTTTGCGTTGCACGGCCGCGATAACTCTTTTGAACATATTCCACACCAAAACATTCATGCTAGGCCCTCTGGTCATACATTCATGCCCACAGATATAAAGAGACATAGATAACGCAAGAGAGCTTACGTACATAAATCGTAAGCCGCAACTTTCACGCTCACTCTGCATCGGTGTACGCTAGTCGGACGTCAGTTAGGTGATTAGGTCTGTTAGATGCCACACGTGGCGGCGTATGAACCGATTTATTTTTTTCCATCACTTGGTAGTGCTTGTGTTGACGTCATACTATGTAGTCAAAAAATGGCACGCTTGGTTTTTATACAGATCCTGATTATTGCGTTATCTATATCTATCTATATCTGTGCGCATGCCAGTTGTAAAAGATCCCAAAACTGTGTAAATAAATAACTGAAACCTGATGTTTGCACACTGACTGCCCCAAATCTAACTTCTTTCGTTCAGTCCATGCAAAGATAAAACTGCCCATTGTAGGTACACTTGTTTTTATAAACGTTTATCCTGTGATTGTTATGAGGTGTATAATAAAGTATAATATAATCAATGAATAAATAATAAACGGAGTCGAAAATTGCAATAAAAGAAAACCAAATAATGCTTCCTGCAAGTCTTTAAATAATGCATACCAGCTGTCGTTTCGCATCGTAAATCGTGTTGTTATCTCAATCGAACAGGAAAATACACTCCTAAATAAATTCTAGTAGGTTATGTATGCACGTCATACCATAAATTTTTCATAAGCCCATATATAACCTCTAAAAAATGTATGCCTGTGAGGCATGAGGTCATAAAGTACACACCCCATTCACGTCAAAAACTAATGGATCATAACAAAAACGCTGCAATGAATTTTCACAAACATAGTGCCTTTTTGAGTCGCTGGTAGCAGGTGGATGCGAGACGCACAGGACCGGTAGTTGTGGCGACACTACCTGTGTCCAGCAGTGAACGTCTTTCGGCTGTTATGACGATGATGATGAGTGCCTTTGACAGCATCTAATACTCAGCTTAAAAGCACGGAAAATTGCCCTTTTTAGTTTGTAGAATCGTTTGTATCATGAAAATAATTAAAAGGAAGTGTTTTATAATTAATTTCTAAATTACTGTGCTATTAAATTTGATTAACGTAATTATATATATTACACTTTCATTATTTGTTACACTGAAGACAAATACTTTATACTTATTAAATGTCTATTTTCGGAGTTATCCAACTGGTTTGACTTATTTTTTTTTTCGAGAATAAAAGAATAATATCCCAAAAAAATAAAAGTGTAAGTAGTGCAGTGTAATTTATGTGTGTAGTGTGTAATTAATAAAAATTAATTAACTTATATTACAGCCAAACATTATCACAACCATTATTTAAATGTTTCGGAGACCATCAGGTTTTCATTCCCTATTCACTATTCTGAATGCATTATATTCCCACTGATGATCAAAGGCACTGCAATCAATCGAGCTCAGTAGCTGATAAAGAGAATTATTCTAGTGCATCGAAGGGTCTACCAAGTACTCTCCTTGATAACCATCTAGCTTCGGAGAACGTTCATAGAAGCAGTGATAAAGGTAAAATCACACGGGCAACTTTATTTGTATGGATGTAATTAACAGAGCTGATGGAGGAGAAAAAAGTTTTAAAACCTGAAATGAGCTTTTATGACTGATTTATAAGGAACGTGCACGGCGTTGACTATGTCCTCTAATGCTGCATATCCGAAACTTTAACGTTAGAATACATGACGTTGACGTTTCTGTGCTGCCACCTATAGTTACTGCACGCTCCATTTACGGGCAAGTGCACGTTAGCAACACAGTCTAC
The DNA here is from genome assembly GCA_947386135.1 of Melanchra persicariae. Classification (NCBI taxonomy): domain Eukaryota; kingdom Metazoa; phylum Arthropoda; class Insecta; order Lepidoptera; family Noctuidae; genus Melanchra; species Melanchra persicariae. The sequence continues at coordinate 6,728,930 of OX376652.1, read as the reverse complement.
TTCGTGCACTTTTCCTTAAACGGCGCCTTTTTCGGGGAAATTGCACGAAGTAGACTGTGTCATCTAGTGTTGCAATTTCGGAACTTACAAGTACATTAATATTATAATCTACAATGACACTTCTGTTCCTGCACGCTTCCTATTTGCTCTTTATATTTTGAATAAATTGCAGAAGGATTTAGGTTTTGTAATCAATTGCTACATGATTTGTGTTTATTTGTGTCGCGATTTAAATTTCGTTCTAGAAATCGAGTGTAGGCATCGCTTGGAAGTAAATATAATATTACATTGGGGTAACAATCAAACGATTGCTCACGTCATGACTAGTATACGAGCTGAAGGTTTGCAGATGGAAGCAAGGCGTATCTTTAGTAATTATTTTCATGCTAATTTTAATACCTAATCTTAAATGTACCTAGGTTTTATTTCGCAGTAAGTTGCTTGATTTCAGATTTGAGCAACTTTAGTTGCCTGTTTAATGCATAGTTTAAGCCATTTTAGTTGCCCGTATAAGCACACCTTTAGGCAGTACTAGGCCAATAACCATTATACACAACAAGGAATATTTCACAATATTAAGATACCAATCTGTCTTGCTAAGATCCATTGCATTAATTTGAGTCGTGAATAGAATTCCACCTGACTAAGGGAGTGGGCGAGAATTTCGAATTCAAGACGGGTTTGCGGCCATCATTGTAGCAAATTGGCCAATACATTTTGGCCTATTGAATTGTACCTATAACAAGAATTAATGTTCGACCTTCTAAAGTATAAAATAAATTGGCACGGTAGTCTAACTTGGATATGATTGTCATATTTGTGTACGTGGTAAACTCGTACCATTACCAAATTAATTCAATTTCAAATTGAAGTAAGCTAAATACTTACATTAATTTTGTTTTAAAAATTGTGAGGTTATTCGAATGTAAATACAAAGTTGATGAAATCTGATAAATGGCTTGAATTGATATTTAATAATCATGATTCTATACGATGCCAACGAGAATTTAGGTTTAGAAACGTCCGTTTTAAAAAACGGAAAACAAATGGAAAACTTATAATATCACTCGTGTTATCTGTCCGACTTTCAGAGCCTTTTTGCTCCGAATCTACTCAACAGATTCAGTTGAAATTTAATACAAATACGAAAATATGTGACTGGAACACGTGCACGTAACGTTAATAAATCTATTTTGAGCATATGGTCACTATAGGGCGACAAATGAAAAAGTTATAAGAAAATTTATCAACATGCACTATCCCCAATTCCCCACTCTTCTCTCATCACATAAAAACCTTTACAGTTTATGGTTTCAAAATAACTGTAAAAATACACAATTATTACGGAACCCTTCGCGCGCAAGTTCGATTCGTACTTGGCCACACGAAGGAAACTTTCAGATCACAACTTACCTGCAACTGCTACATATTTATTTTAAAAAAATACTTCCAGAATTCTAAGTAATAACAACTTACTCATAAGTAGTAGGACTGACGTTGATCTTCAGAGGTTCAGAGCCAGACTCGAACTTGTTGGCCAGCGTGACGTTGTGCCCAAACAGACAGTACTTCAACATTGTCTTGCCGACGACCCCAGCGAGGACTGTACCGGTGTGCAGGCCTATGCGCATCTAGGAAGAGTAGAAGATTATCATGTATTAGAACAGAATTGGATGCGAGACGCACAGCCACTGAGCCATTAGTCTTAATTCCCTTATATAATCAAACGACCCAGCCTGTCCCTTGCTGCCCTCCCGAACTGATGCCTCTAAGCCGAGGTCCGTATCCCACAGGGGATGCCCTTAGCGAGCGGTCAGTAGTTTAGAATTTAGCTAGTTTTTTATCCCTGGCTGGGGGCCCTAAATTCATTTGAGGTCTCCACAGGATAGTCCGGTTTAGCAGTTGATAGCCCTAGCGAGCTAATCTACCAGTGGCCATATCCTAAAAAAAAAGCGAGTCGTACAGGACCGGTTGCTGTGATGTCACTTGAGGTAGGCCTATGTCCAGCAGTGGACGTCTTTTGGCTGGTGATGGTGATGAAGAGAATATAATTATTTACTGTTTAGCGATATTATTATACCACGTGAAACAGAATAAATGTAATACCTGAAAAATAGTCATTTGTACTTATCATAAAGAACAACATTAACAACCAAACAACCCTCGAAAATCGCAACAAAGTTCGAATTCAGTTCATTTCGCCGAGTTATGCTCAATGATTGGGGATAAAATATTTAATACGCTGTAGTTTTTTAGCCCTTGCTGGGGGCCTTAAATTCATTTGAGGTCACCACAGGATAGTCCGGTTTAGCAGTTGATAGCCCTAGCAAGCTAATCAGCCAGTGGCCATATCCTAAAAAAAAAGCGAATATAATTATTATCGAATAAAAGAGAATATAATTATTTACTGTTTAGCGATATTATTATACCACGTGAAACAGAATTAATGTAAAAAAACCTGAAAAATAGTCATTTGTACTTATCATAAAGAACAACATTAACAACGGAACCAACCCTCGAAAATCGCAACAAAATCTGCTCTTCAGTTCATTTCGCCGAGTAATGCTCTTTGGGGATAAAATATTTTAATACGCTGTATATTACACATTTTTTGAAGTTAGATTTCTTGGTCATTTGTTATGTAGACATTATCATAACGGGGGTCATTCCTGAAGAAAAAAAAAATTGTATGTTAAGCAGACGTGTATAAAGGAAGTAAATGATTCATCATCTGCCTATCCTTTTCCCAACTATATTGGGGTCGGCTCCCAGTCAAATCGGATTCAGCTGAATACCAGTATTTTACGTGGAGCGGCTGCCATCCAGTCCTCCACAACCCTTACTAAACAAGTAAAGGAAGTAAGTAAATGATAAATATTAAATATAATTATGTAGAGACTCTAGGATCAAAATGTATATATTTTAACGTTATGCTATAGCAGCGCAATCTCGGAGAGTAAATATGATTTGATCGGATTCATGTTTTAGTGCAGGTGTCGTTAAAATTGAAACTCAAACACTATCAAAAAATATAAAATGTTATTTTCCTAAGCTGAAATCGTCTGAATTGCAACTAAAATAAAAATAATAAATATTTTATGGCAACAATAAAAATGTGAAATAATCCATAAAACCGGTAAATAAACCATTTTAATACTTAAGTATGGTGATAGCAACGTTTATAGATTTTCCTGAAACGTTGTTTAAGGTAGGTATTGAAAACTGAACTATTATTACGAAGACTGGTAAAATTACACTAGTCTCTAGAAATTAAGCCTTTTCGAGGAAGGCATAATAACATAAGACCCTTCTATTTAGTCCGTCAGTAAGTTTATTGAAAAATCTTCGTCAAGTATTTTTTGTTTTATCAAATCAATAAAAAAGACGAAGATAAAACGCATCAAAGATCAAGAGTGGGGGCTTGAGACATCACGTGTAGGTAAAAAGTGTACTTACACGTGACTTCACACGAGTTTTCACAAAACGTAAACGCAAAAAATACGTGTCAAATATTTTTGGAAATCTATCTGACGGACTAATTAAATTTTTTTAGTCATCTATCCTATTACAAATAAACGTACCTACGGGTAAATAATTATTTCGTCTCGTCTGTCAGTTAGTCTGAAAATATGTTCGTCAAATAGTCCCACATGCATGAAATCAAATTTGTCATCTTACCAGTAACACGATAATATACAAAAACAGACAATTTATCAAAAAACTAACATTTTCTGCCTAGCCTTTTCCCAACTATATTGGGGTCGGCTCCCAGTCAAACCGGATTCAGCTGAGTACCAGTATTTTCCGTAGAGCGGATGCCTACCAGACCTCCACAACACGTTATCTGGGTAACACGGTACTTCTTGGCAAGACTGGTATCAGATTTTCTGGCTTCTGACAATGCGTAACGACTGCCAAAGATCTACAAATGACAGCCGGGACCAACGGTTTAACGTGCTTTCCGAGGCACGGAGGAGTCTCGGTATGTTAATATGGTCACCCATGCACAGACCAACCTCGGCAAGCGTTGCTTAACCTTGAAGATTGGTCCGTGCGGCTGTTATAATTTAGCCACGAGCTCCTCAAAAAACTAACGTCATATAACAATTTTCCGTATGGTGTCGGACGCAATAGAATAGCACCATCCCATCACTTCCCGTGGGTGTCGTAAGAGGTGACTAAGGGACTCACCATAGAATAGGCAGCAGCATTCTCTGTAGGTACATTTCTACAGATACACTGCGATCGCCAACCCGCCTGTCAAGCGTGGCGATAATGGCAACCCCCCCATTTAGGGGAGGCCTATGTCCAACAGTGGACGTCTTTCGGCTGATATGATAACAATTTTAAACAAATTAAATGTACTACTACTTGTTCCTCTCGTGAAAACATCGTTATCTGCAGCAGTTGTATTGGCGTACTAGACTTTGACGTCAGAATCTATGTCGACTTCTCTTTCATAAGAACTTTGAGCTGTACAACTTTATCGCTAACGAAGATTTTTCAAAAAATGTTTCAGATTTCTTTTTATTTTTATTGATTAATGAGATTTTTATTTGTTTACAAGAGCTAATAAACTTAAATTCAGTAAATAAAAAAATCTTATTCTTCTGCATAATAAATTCTCTATTGTCCATAATTATAATTTATGACACTTTAGAGTATCTTCCACAAGCTGTAACCTTACCTACATTTGACTATCAAATTCAGAAATAATTTTAAAGCCTAGAACTTCACGTGTATAAGGTTCATTTCTTTCATGGAAAGTGTATAAAACTTTGATTAAGCTTCCTGTCAACGTTGACGTGTGGCTAACACAAATGTTTACATTCTGAGCATTCTGTTGATTCATTGAGGGAAATAGGTTACGAACACACGAGCTATCTTCAACAGTTTTACAGCTGGCTTTCATTAGTTTAAAAATGTTGACGCATGTCTTAATGAGGCGACAATGATATTTCTGATTTTTATATGTGACCATAATACCTCATAGTCATACGATCAAAGATTAATCTAAATAAAAATAAATACCTTGATTGGGTTCCCCTCGTGCGTCAAATGTTGCGCGCACGTCTCGACCATGCGAAGTGCCATCCAAGCGATCTGCGGCGCGTGGGTGTCGATCTTACGGTGTAGACCGCTCGCCACGCAGTATGCATCGCCTATTGTTTCCACCTAGACAAGTATTTTTTATTTGTATAAAGGATTGGACAAAAGATCCACAGTTATAATCAGAGATCGGAATAGGTAGTCTATATTTACCTAAAGTTCGAAGAAGTAAGTAACATTGAGTTGATAATACCTCCTCTAAAATCCCGGAATCATAAACATGACAATTAAATCCCGAGATTATGAAAACATGAACTGGACTTAGGTTAGTTACAAAAAAAATTAGAAGAATCATATTCCAATTTTACAGGTATGTAAAACAAAGCTCTTTATTTTAACAGTTTTAGTACGGAACATTAAAAACATGATAAGATTCTTCAATAATAAAATATAATGATTTAGTTCAAATTTCTTAAATCCCAGGATTCAAAAGTCATTTTTATAATTCCGGGATTTTAGAGCAGGTATTATCAACTCTATGTTACTTATTTCTTCGAACTTTAGGTAAATATAGTCTACCTATTCTGACCTCTGGTTATAACATAATTCACAATGATACAAATGGTTCATTTAAGTGTGCTCTTTCAGTTATTTGAAATCAATCAAAGACTTAATAAAATGAATAAAAAAATGCAGCTGGATTTTGAGTCGTTGTTCTCAGGAAAAATTGTTTGATACATCACAAAACGCAAAATTTAAAAATGTATTGATAAAAAGTGCTGAAAAATGTCAGCAGGCATATTTTTGTACTATAAAAGCGAAGTCAAATTCAAGTTAAAATGTCATTACAGCCACAAGCAATGTTTAAAACTTGTAAAAAAAGAAGGGAGTAGAGTAGGGACTCCATTTTCCGCACTTGGACTTCCATTCGGTCTGTTTTTCGTAGGTGTCCTAGCTAAGTTAGCCAGCCTTGCTCCGGCCAGAAGCACTGAAGTTTCCTGGGAGCTTCACAGGCTTCGCGGAACGACCTCACCGTTTTTAGTATTTGTTTACATTGGGTTGCCAAGGCCTCGCATTCCAGGATGACGTGGGCGGCTGATTCTTTGGCGTCAAAGCCTCATTCCTCTATTGTCCGGGGAAATCATCATCATCATCATCATATCAGCACTGCTGGACATAGGCCTCCCCCAAGTGTCGCCACAACAACCGGTCCTGTGCGTCTCGCATCCATCGGTTACCCGCGACCCTCACCAGGTCATCGGTCCACCTTGTGGGAGGCCTTCCAACGCTGCGTCTTCCGGTACGCGGTCGCCACTCCAAAACTTTTCGGCCCCATCGACCATCTGTTCTGCGAGCAATGTGCCCTGCCCACTGCCACTTCAATTTGGCGATCCTTTGGGCTATGTCGGTTACCTTGGTTCTCTTGCGGATATCATCATTCCTGATTCGATCACGCAAGGAAACTCCGAGCATTGCCCTCTCCATTGCCCTTTGGGTGACTTTAAGCCTTCTGATGAGGCCCATTGTGAGCGACCACGTTTCGAGTCCATAGGTCATCACTGGTAACACGCACTGGTCATAGACTTTCGTCTTGAGACACTGTGGTATGTGAGACGAGAAGATACCGCGCAACTTCCCGAACGCCGCCCAGCCGAGTCGGATTCGACGGTTGACCTCCTTCTCGAAGTTAGCCCTACCTAGCTGGATCGTTTGTCCCAGGTAGACGTACTCATCAACAACTTCGAGTGCAGAGCCTCCAATCTTGATAGGAGTGGGTGCTACATGGGTATTTACTATCACCTTGGTTTTGTCCATGTTCATTTTTAGACCCACTCTTTCGGAAGCTCTACTGAGGTCATCGAGCATTGTACTGAGGTCCTCCGTGGTCTCAGCCATGACGACTATATCGTCGGCAAATCGAAGATGAGTGATGTATTCGCCATTGACATTAATGCCTAGCCTTTTCCAGTCCAAAACCTTGAAGACGTCCTCCATTGCGGCCGTGAACAGTTTCGGAGAAATTACGTCTCCCTGCCTCACACCCCGCTGCAGGAGGATAGGTTCTGATGTCTGATCCTGAAGTCGGACTGACATGGTGGCGTTTTCATACAAACACTTCAGCACCTCGATGTACCGATAGTCGATCTGGCACCGTTGGAGAGACTGCAGCACAGCCCAAGTCTCGATTGAATCGAAGGCTTTCTCGTAGTCCACAAACGCTAAGCAAAGGGGCAGATTATACTCTTCGGTCTTCTGTATAACCTGCCGCAGCGTGTATATGTGGTCTACGGTGCTGAAGCCTTTTCGGAATCCGGCTTGTTCGGGAGGCTGGAAGTCGTCAAACCTGCGTGCGAGACGGTTTGTGATGACTCTGGAAAACAGCTTGTAGACATGGCTCAGAAGTGAGATGGGCCTGTAATTCTTAAGTAGGGCATTGTCGCCCTTTTTAAAGAAGAGTACCACCACACCTCTGCTCCACGCTTGTGGCGTTTTCCCCTCGAGTATGACGGAATCGAACAGTTTCTGAAGGGCCTTAAGGACTGGTTTTCCACCCGCCTTCAGGAGTTCGGCCGTAATTCCGTCCTCACCCGACGCCTTGTTGTTTTTAAGCTGCTTCAGAGCCATCCTAATCTCATACAGGCTGACGTCTGGGATGTCTTCGGTATAATGCCGGGTCAATCTAGCTCTTGGGTCGTTCGCTAGATTTGCTGCGGGTTTGGTCATTGACGTGTATAACTGTCCATAGAATGTCTCGATCTCCCTCAGAAGCTCCGATTTGGCGGATATGGTTCTGCCATCGTCGGTCTTCAGTTTTGTGAGTTGGCTCTGCCCAATAGACAAATCTCTTGCAAAGACCTTGGAGTCCTTATTCCGCTCTATCGCGTCTTTAATTTTTTCAGTATTAAAGCGGCGGAGGTCGCTTTTCAAGGACTTGGAGATCCGTCTATTGAGCTGCCGGTACTTGCACGCATCTTCTGAAGACTGCAGAATCATCTCCCGCCTCTCCTTCATGAGCTTGAGAGTCGGATCAGAGAGCCTCTTGGTCTTATCTGTACGGCGAGTCTTGAAGAACTTAGACCCGACCGTATGAACAGTTTCCACGAACCCATCGTTGTATTCGTCCACAGAGCTCCCTAGGCACTCGAAACGATTTTGAAGTTCGAGCTGAAAGCTTTCGGAGTTTTGGATCTGGATCTGTGCTGGACGGAGCGTAGACTTCATCAGTCGAGACCTTTCCAGCTGGATATTTAGATTCAATGTGCCTCTTACCATGCGGTGATCACTTCCGGTTTTCACCGCGTTGATCACAGAGACATCATTGAATATCTGCTTCTTCGTCGACATGATGAAGTCGATCTCATTTTTAGTTGCACCGTCGGGGCTCTGCCAGGTCCACTTCCTGTGCTCACGTTTTCTGAAGAAGCCGGGGAAATCAATTTTATAAAAATAAAAACAACTGAAAACAAACCGTCAAAAACGTGGAATTTAAGTAAAAATCAATTTGCAATAAATTAGAACCAATTAGTTCTACCCGGACGTAAGTCGAACTTAAGCCATGGCATGATAAAATTGACGTCATCAATCAATTTCTTAGTCAGAAACATAAAAGTTGCTATAGTAATAACACATTTTCATTAAGATAAAACGGAAGCTTTATCTTATAGAAAATTATCTGGCATCTTACAAACAGATTAATGTCTCGAGTAAAATTATCCTCAGTAAACGACTATTAATTACGCAGAACAGTAATTATTATTATGACTTAATTATTATTAGACTAGGTTTTCCTCGCGCCTTCGTTTGCGTAAAAGTCTAAAATTATATCAAAGGGAACGCTAATTAATCAACCTACATAACCTTTTCTCAAGTATGTTTTTTTTAATGGATGGTTATCATCAAATGGCAGACAGAAGGCCGACGTCATTGTATAGAAACGTGGGGCACAAGAAAAGAGAGGCCTATAATGATGGTGATGACAAAATGAAGGTGTTTATGATGACCTAGCTTTTGCCCGCGGCTCCACCCGGTGTATGTCAATTATCGCGTAAAAAAGTAGCCTGCGTTGGCCTAATTCGTTAACCAGCTAAGTCAATTTTTTGGTCAATTTTAATTTCTAAGTCTACCAAAAAGTTCAGGCGATTACCTACCTTGTGATAAATGTATAACGACTATATCAATCTAAAAACGGTAGAAATGCCATGCTCAAAAACCTGCTTCCTGAACAATAGGAAATCCTTACAAAGAAAAACTGCTAAATCCTATGGTGAACCAACGGGATTTTCAGAATTATGATTACTAAAATAAAGTAATATAATTTCGTTTTTTCCTCCTCTTGTAAAGTTTGCAGAAATGGATTTAGCTGGTAAACGAATTAGGCCGATGCATATCCTTATCCATATCCCAGGCTATACAATGTGTACCAGAATTAACGCATAATAAGTTGTATATCAGCCAAATTTCATGACGATCCATTCAGCCGTTTTGATGATGACAGACAAACAGACAGAGTTATTTCCGCATTTATAATATTAAGTAGAGATTTCTAGAACTACTCACCCGATAACGAAAGTTCACACATTGACAGAAAGGAGTGGAACTCTCTGCCTGCGTCTGTATTTCCAAAAGCTTACAGCCCTAATCTCTTCAAAGTTAGAGTGAACAGGCTCCTTCTGGGTAAGCTCGCTCCATCGTAGACTTTGTCTCTGTCATATCTGACATTGACTAGAGTCAAGAGCAAACCCATCACCAATAAAAAAAAAAAAAAAAAAAAAAGTTACTTTTATGCTGTGGAATCTGCTATTGAACCGCAGTAGTTAATTTATAATATATTTCTATTGAAATCTATGGAAAATGCATACGATAAGAAATTATAACTTCGTAATTACTTTCCGATTAAGTTAAGCCATTAAAGCTTCATTTTCATCAACGTGGATGAGAGACGGATTAAAGTTTTCTTCGCCACCTCTTCAGTAAAATCAACATTTCATATCAAGGGTTGAAGGGTTTTAAGGGACTTGTGAGGGTGTACTCTAATCAACGAGCAAATTATAATAAGTGTTTTATATCTTTTTAAACAATTTAATTATTTTTTTTATTTTTTTTTTAATTATTGATAGGCAAGCGCTTGACCACTATCTCACCTGATGGTAAGCGACGATGTGGTCGAAGATGGAGCACGTTTGCCTAGAAGTAACCTATTCACTCTTGACTTAAAGACTCCCAGGTTGTAGCTATCAGGAAACACAGACCCCGGCAGGGAATTCCACTCCTTAGCGGTACGCACAATGAATGTATTCCCAAAACGCTTTGTGCGTGTGGGTGGGATGTCCACCATGTACCGGTGGCGCATCACCGTACGTCTTGTGGTCCGATGATGGAACGGGCTAGGCGGAATCAAGCTATGCAATTCCGTTGCACATTCTCCAAAATGCAACCGATAGAAAACCGACAGGCTAGCAACTCGGCGTCGATGCTCGAGACTTTGGAGCTTCGACTCGACGAGCCTATCATTGCCGATGATCCTCTTGGCTCGTTTCTCTATTGACTCAAGGGCATCAAGCTGGTATCTGGCAGATCCGTCCCAAAGATGCGAGCAGTACTCTATACACGATCGATCTTTTTAAGCAATTTAATAATTTGATAGCATGAAAACGGAAAACAAAGGAACTAAACAGAAAAACGCAGATATTTTTGATGACAAAGGAATATTTATTACACATCCCAAGTTTTACCAAGGAAGCAAGGAATGGACAGTCCAATATCAATAAAATTTGATTATATTGATGTATAATTTAAGTAAGTACTCTCCAAAAAAAATATTAATATTCAAAGTTTTAAACCGCTATCAGAGCTACGTAAAACCGAGTTATTTAGCTCACATCAATGATATTATAAGTAATAAAAAACTTTTGTAGTGTTTTTTGGAAGTCGGTTTCTTTTTTTTATGAAAAAGTTTTTGTTTTTCACTTTTTAGTGGTACCCCGTAAAAACACCACTGGAAAGTCACAGGAAAGCAAAAATACGCAATTTCGTATACATGGATGATATTTCCACAAATTTTTTCCAGCTATTTGGATTTAAAAAACCAGACTACTGAACCGATTTTGATAAAATTTTAATGGGACCATTTGGGAAGTATACCTACCCTTTTCAACAAAAGAACAACTTTTACTATGGGACCAACCCCGAAATCGCGAAAAAAAAATTTGCTGTTCACTACATATTTTCGAGATGCATGCAGAAATGTATGGAGCAGTCAATTTTTTATTCGCGATTCATATTCACTAAATGGGTGCCTGAGTATGGACGGCGTTGACTACACCAGCCTAGGAAGAAGTCACGAGAAATCTACTGCAAGGGCTGGTCGGAGGAGGCTCGAGAAAAGAATATCTAGAAGGATTTAGAGGCAGCCTTTGCCCAGCAGAAAACCAAAGTTCTGAATGGTCCTGTCTGTTCTAGGAAATCAACGTCAAACGACAATCGAGACATTACGTTAATTTCGCGAGTTAATTATATTTCGAAAATAAACCAACATAATATATTATTAGAGGATCAAAACAAGGAGAAATCAACGTTACAATTCCACGAAACGCCCTACACGAACCTTCTTCAAAACGGACTGAACGGTCGGCTATTGAAGTATTTTGTTTCCAAAAGGTAGAAGAATTTCATTCTAATTACTAACGGTAATTATATGCTCCTTGTTTCAAATTACCGACCTGTTTAGGTTAATTTGAATTTCAGAAGAGAGCAATTTTCCAACGGTCTTCAGTATGGAATGTGGGGTTGTGGGGTTTCTAACGAAAAGTCGTTAACATAATTATTCACCATAAAGATGGTGAATATGTTTACTGTTAAAAGAGGTATTTCCATACCCAACTCTCGGTATAATCTTACTTTAAAGTGAAAAGATGGAAAATGGAAATTCTATGTAGATACATTTTTAGTCAAGTTTTTCGCCATGTAAGAAAACATAGAAAAACTTAACAGCCTGGATTAAAATACCATTTTAAAGTATGCGGAGTATCAGATTTAAACATTTTTTTTACGTAGGTATTTCACACAGAGTTTCCAACGTGCCTTTTGTTAAATCATTTTGTATTCCGATCATGTTCCATGCAGCCGACAATTGAGTTTTTATTTCACTTCATCAATCTAGATTATTTTAGCTTGACTGATTTGAACTCATATATTCTGATATGGAATTTGACTAAACAGTGAACACATTCGTGGCATTTTGGAGGACTAAAATTGGACAATCTTAAGATCCGTTGCATCTACGTGGCAAGTGACATCATTTTAAACCAAGACGGGGCAAAATGAGGATTTCTATCTATCCTTTGCAGTAAAATTTACAGAAAAAATCAATAGATTAGTTATTGTTTTTACTGCATTAAATAAGCAGTTATTGCCAAAATTAAAAAAAAAACTTGACCTACTTATCAAAAACCCAACTGCAAAAAAAGACTAAAATATATTCAAACAATCTTATGCAGTTGCTGGCATTTATGATCCAGATACTGATTTTATGAATCTTTGTTTTTTTTATTTCTCTACTGTATAACAGATATAGAACATCGCTTTTAAATATAACCACGCGATTAACACCTTTTTTTTTCTTTTCTTTTTTGGATGGGAGATCATCAAATGACTCCTCCTCGCTCTGGGCGGAGCGGAAGGGAGTGTCAGACTCTTACTGACTAAAACCCATCCGTACTCCTCGTAGTGCAATTTGCTTTCCAGGGCTGCGGTAACTCTTTCGAACATAATCCGCAACCCTGGCAGGCTCTTACCCTAACGGACCCCGTCTACTATGTTGACATCTCTTTGAGGCGCGCGTGAAACACAACGCGCCGTCGACCCGGGCCTGGAGTTGATCGGACGGCGAGCCACCCAACGCTCGCCGTCCGCAGACCCGCGCCTACGGTGGCCGGGCGATTAACACTCTGTATATAAATTAAATTCTTACCTTATAAACATCCAGCTCCTCGCAGAAGATATCAAACACGCTGTACAGGTCCTCAAGCATGGCGATGACCATCATCGGCGTGGCTGTGGCACATATCGATGTGAAGCCGACTATATCGCTGAACAGCATTGTGACGTCATCGTGGCTTTTAGCTTCAATCTTCTCACCTATGAAAATAATTTCTTTATTAGTTATTCTTTGATTTTTATTTTACCGAATCATTGCAAACACCGTAAGACTGTAATAAATCTTAAATAAATTGTAAACTATACAGGGTGTTTCAGAAAACGTGTTGCGTGATCATATTTAAGGGTTATGTTCTGGAGCTGCTATATAATAAAGAAATAATATCAAAATGTAAAAAACCCGACCAGGCCTCAAAAAACGACAAATAATTTAAAAACAACACTTTATATAATAGCAGTCCGATGCAGTTGGCATCGAATTTGTGGTAGAACTTAAAAGGACGCCACATTAGACTGCTTGAAAAGTGATTGTTTTAGGACATTTTAATCGTTTTCTACGGTCGAGTTTTTTTAAGTCAATATTTTTGAATGTTGATGTTGTGACTTTACTTTATAGCAGCTACAGAACATTACCCTACAATTTGACCACGCGCTTCTGGAACACCCTGTAATTATTGTGAATTGATAATTTCAAAAACATGAAGTCCCATCCGTATTCGTTAGTTTAAAATAATCCGTGTCGTATTGAGAAGACAGAGTTTACAATCTAAAACGATTAACTTACGGTGTTTGCAATGACATGAATGTAGACAACGTGTAACAGAATAAACGCAATACCTCTTAAGGGGTCATTGTACTCATCATTATGAACAACTTTTTCTATATATCGTTCGTTATTTAGATTCGGAATAAAAATGCCAGTAGCATTAACACTTCTGTTATTTGAGGGCCAACTCTATTTATTTTAATAAACATTCGCATTCGTATCTCAATCGCAAGCTGTCAAATCATTCGAATTGACACACTGGTTTTATCATCATGTTGTCTTAGAAATTGCAACTTTTATAAAACAAAGTGAATCTGCCTGTTTTGCATCATCTGCTAAAATCAGCTGATACGGAATAAAAAAACACGAAAATTCTTCAGTGAATAGGTAGCTAATCCAAACTCAGCAAGAAGTAAAGAAGGAGTTTAATTACTCACATAAATTTGAATTCGATATGGGAACATAATTAACTAATTTATTACCTATAACTATTTGCACAAGATTCTTGACACCTGAGCCTCTTATATTATATATTATATACAAAACCCATTACACAAATTGATTCAACACGATTAATTCCCCTTAATTATTCATCGAGCCCGTTACAAACTTAATGGAATTATAAAAGTTGGACGCACCTGTCTTACAAAGTATACACGTCGCAGCCAACTAACTCAATCAGCCGTTTAATTGGCTGCCTAGCTTTTTCATCGAACGGCGCCGTTTAATCAACGGCCTAAGTGACATCCCGGCATTTAATTGATCAGCTAGGTGAATGACTTGGTTCAATATTGTTTAATGACTTGCCTAGACAAGTAGCGGATCATAGGGCACAGGGAGCTTAGGGCACCCCGTCACGGATAGGTTAGGTTCGTGACAGATAGGTTAATTTTAATTTAGTTAATTAATGGCATAATGGGAGCTAAGTTCACTCGCTTTGCTCGCTCACTCCTACTCCCGTCATGCCATTCATGTTAGGTTCATTTAAAACCTGTAGACAGAAATAGGAGCCCCGCGCAGCTGGACTCCGTCGTCGACGTTAAAATGTTGAAATTGATTAATGTTTGAATTTAGATTTCCCCAAAATTAAATGTTTCATAATATTATCGTAACACGGTTACCCAATGCTATGACAGTCTAAGCATGCAGCTAGCCCGTTCATTAAACGTTGTATTAGACGCGTCAGCTGGATGTAATTTAGGCAACTTTCCGGAAATGTATAAATTTTGTATGGGGAATGCACTGGCTCTTGTAATACAGTTTATAACTAGCTCAGGAGCCAGGGAATTTCATATCAAATATGTCTAGAACCAACTACATTAAAGAATTTTTATTTATTTGTTATTATAACTGATAAAGCAGTGCCGTTCAATGAAAAGGCCAGCAACCAATTAAACGGCTGATAAGCCAGTTGGCTGCGACATACACACGCGAAGCACGATTAAAGTTAGTAATTAATGTTTGCCAAGTAACAATGGTTTAAAACCCCGTTGTGGTGTTGAAGGGCGTGTGGCATGGTATAAAGGTATTGGAAGTACCTAGATATACCTATAATAAATTTTAGTGGGTAGGTGTGTTATGGTGATGCCTGGCTTCATTGTGTCATTGTGAGGTCATGATCCGCAGAACTGTCAGATATACATACCTATTACAAGACCAATATGACAGGCAAATGATTTTGACGAAAACGTTCTCTTTCTATCTAAACTTATTTAATAATTTTATTCAATATTGTTTACTCTATTTTATGTGCAACTTTATAAAAGTTAAATTACCATTGGTATTATGAAGTCTGAGTGTTTTATTACACCCTCTCACAACTATGCAATAAAAGTCATGATTCCAGCAAAACTTTGACTTATTCAGCATCATAATAATACACTTTTATATGACACTTAAACTCGAGCCCACGCAGACAAGTTGAGACGAATTATTCAGAGTAAAATTCTCAACACGAAATATTTCTCGAAGTAAGGTTTTGTAAGCATTTGACATCAAAAGTGCTTAGTTTACATGACAAAATTGCGTGACAACTGTGCGTCACGCAATTCGTCGTGTCAAAACAAATGTCGTTGAATGAATGGGACGCCTCAGTTTTTATTTATGAGTGTAATATGGGTTCGTGAAACTAAGGGCTCCAATCTTAAGTGCTTACGTGTGGTTGGAGATTGGGATCTGTATTCAGATTTTTAAACAATGTTGGTTAACTTTTCATTGTAAGTGATCCATGAATTGAAAAAAATATTAATACGGTAGGTTTTCATCGTACATTTCTGCTGCTAAAAAAGGAAAGAAGCTCATGAGAAAAGGGAATTTATCTACACTCACAACGAAATGTTCCAAATATGAGTTAAAAAAAGAAAGTATAAACACGTACTTTTTTTTCGTGGATAGGTAAATATTTGAATTTCGCGGGCTACCCTGAAGCTTCCACCTTAAGTCAATGAGCCAGCTTTTATCATTGTCTATGGATGCGATAATTATGTAGGTATTAAAACACTCGTGTCGTCGTTCTAATAACCCCTTTTATATGATCTTTACACAAACTACTATTAAAGCCTCAACACGCTTGTAATTGGCCATATTTTTTTAAACTATTACTGTTAGTATCTGTTCAGCTGTAAGTGTTCCTAAAATAATTAAATCAAATAATAAATGAAATATGGACCAACTTGAGCACCAGAATCTAAATAACCTTTAAAACACAAGCAAACTACGCCACTAGACGCCACTTCGAAACAAGATTGACTCGCTAAATTCCCACTAACGCCTAACTCACTTCAATTCCCAGGAAGGAAACTTTAATCAAACATAGTGCGTACTTAAATTGAACCATACATAAATCAATTTCAAACTGTACGAACAGATAATTGACTTACAAACTTACCTAACCACAGTCTCTTGGCTATATGCGGAGGAAATATTAAATGTAGAAGGCTAACGTTCTTTTGTCTTTCTTTGTCAACAGCTTTGCTTGCTTCTTCTATTGAGTTCTTTAGCTTGTCCATGCGTCTTCGGAGTCCATCCTGATTAAAAAAAATGGATTAAATAAGAACTGGGCCCCTAGACAATGTGCCATTCGATTAGCGAATGCGACTGTCGAAATTCCAAAATATAGGAATTTGATCATGTGACATTTCGATAGCATCTGTCAATCCTATACAGTTTTGATGTATTGACAATCGCCTTCGCCACGCTACCGCTGACAGAATGTCACTTGTCTAGAGCCCCTGATCAGTTACCAGCCAAGATGGCACACAAGAGGTTTCAAAACGTCAACTGAAAAATCACGTGTCTTGTTTAGGCCGTTTACTTTGAAAAAAGTTTTAGCCGCAAACGAAATTTCAACATTTTATTAGGTACGGTTGATAAGTTACAACCCGCTGACAGACAGACGGATTGACGACATCGAAGGCTTAGGTATATGGTTCCGTGGTTTACTCATCAAAAATGGTACCTGAAAGCTACTAGGTACTGGTTTTTTTTTTTTCGAGGATGGGAAATCATCAAATGACCCCTCCCGCTCTGGGTGGAGCGGCAGGGAGTGTCAGATTTTACTGACTAAAACCCACCCTTAGTCCTCTTAGTGCCTTTCTTTTCAGGGCCGCGGTAACTCTTTCGAACATATTCCGCAACCCTGGCAGGCTACTAAGTACTGGATAGAGGCCGTACTATGTCGGGTCAATGTAATTATGATTCTACAAAGGGATTATCCTATTCGGCTTGTAAACTTTCGTCTTTTTCTCAGACTAGATTATCGGTGGTCCAGCTATAGTTTTTTGGGAATTTTCTCTGGATCGCGGAGTCAAAATTTGTGCCCTTTGATTGTAACAGCTTCATTACATGGTATTTTAACAGTGCACAAAACTGGTGATTTGTAAGTAGGCTAAAGTGCAGCTTCACCTGACCCTTCGGGGAACGACAAACGACAGACGACGATGTAATGCAAGTTCTTTTTATTGCAGTTGCAAATAATATAGACACAGTTACAGAACTGAATATTGGTTGGAAAACTGCCAAATACACTGTTAGTAAAGAGTAATTTCGCTTGCACTGTTGCCAACGTCCATACCATGTTGAGAACACCGGTTCTCGTTCCGATCACCGAAGTTAAGCAACATCGGGCGCGGTTAGTACTTGGATGGGTGACCGCCTGGGAATACCGCGTGACGTTGGCTTTTTGATAAAAATACTTTTATTTATTTTATGACTTTTATCATCAAAAATGTAAGTGACTATAGAGTTTTGTTAGGTAACTTCGTTTGTAAATCCCGAAACGTTTAGCTAAGTTTTACAAGAATCATCATCGCAAAGCTCTTAAATTTTTCCTAGTATTTAATTCTGTAGTCCAATTTTCTTCGCATTTCATAATCTGAGTTTTATTTATTTAATTAATTCCGTACTAAGTTAACCCTAAAATATGGCGTCAAAAAATTCATCCGCGTCGCTGTCGACTGGAAGTGTGCCCAAAAGACTGGCGGCATTGCCACGTTGTATGGCAATGCTTATCCTTTGTCCAAGGTAAAAGCCAGCCCTTGGGGCGAAGTGTCAACTAAGCGTTTAGCAAGTTCTTTAAATAACGCATGAGCACTCGGACCCCACGACCCGAGAGTTTGAACCCCAAACGGCTCGAAAATATAACTACCAACGAGGTTGTTATATTTCCGCCGCTTGAGGTTCTCCGCAGCCGCAGCGGCAGCACCAGCACAGCACGATTGATTTCTAGTGCTGTCTCTATTAAATACCAATTAATTCCGTCCAACTTGGATTTTTCCAACTTAGTTGTGGGAAAAATTAAAAAAATAAATGCATCTTCATCTTGCACTCGAGCGTCAGTCTCCACAAAGCAAGTTTCAAGTACTCTGCCGTAGACATTAGACTCGAAGACGATCAACAAGTGCGAAACTTCAAACGGGTGTTTTAAAACTACTTCTAAACTGATGCTACTGAAGCTTTTGATACTTCTTTGCTAATTCTTAAAGATTCAACATTGAATATTACTGGAACAAATTTTTTCTTCACTTCCATTACTTTGGTTCAAATTTATGTTGTATCGAAAATACTACTCGTAAATTCTGTCCATTGTCAGATGAAATATCTTGATTTATGACTAGCACCTTTAAGCTTTCAAGAAAGTACGTTTCATACCCAATCAAAAATGTTGGGATTGGCTTCCAGTCTAACCGGATTCAGACCTGTATTCTACATACCGCTTCTTCATCTACTACAACTGCCTCTCCGAACAGCACAAACCAGTAACTGGGTAACTGGGTAGCTTCTGACTACATTAGACATTGTTTAAGATCTACAAACGAGACCAAGAACCAACGACATAGGTTGCGTTTTTACCAGAGATGTGCGTAGCGAGGAATGTGTTTGTTAAGAACCAACAGAATCGCTTTAATTACTTACTTTAGTCTCAGTTAAATGAAGCGATTCTATTGGTTTTCACCTAGTCTCAGGTAAATAAAGCGATTCTATTGGTGTTTAATAAAGACATTTCTCGCTACGCATCCTCGTTCTTCTCTAGTAGAAACGCAGCCTTAACGTGCTTTCTGACGCATCCAGAATTTTCAATATATAATGGACGATCACCCATCTACGGTCTAACCTCGGCGAGAAAATCGCGGCCTTAATTACTTAGTCACTAGCTGCTCATACTCTTACATACCAAAATCGACGACGTATTAAATGAGAAAACGGTTTGCTTAGCATGAGTATCTCACATTTAATTTTCAGAATGAATAAATAAATCTTACCTGGGCTCTCGCCTGTTCCCCAACCAAAATGACATCTCTCGTAGCATCATGCAGAGGTATATCAGAAATGAAGAGACCTCTACCAGTGAGGCCCTCAAGTCCATCGAGGAATGGAGAACCCACGAAGAGAAGAGAATCCGACTCGGAACAGAACACCATCTGGCCTTTGATCTCCAGACCCTGTTGGCGACAAAGTAAAAATGTGGTTAAGAGAAATTGATGGTATCGAAATTAAAAAACGGTGAATTACTCAATTTTGTATCGGTGCCAAACTCTCGTGGTTTAAATTACCGAAACCAAGCTACAGAAAATAATGATTTCCAGTACAGACAAGCGCAAAAAAATTAAGGATATTCCGACTATGAATTTAATTCAACAGTAAAAATACAATACACAATAATTTGTGAGATCCTTAATTCGAACAACAAGAACAAAGCTTAGTAACTAGGTACAGATACATAGACAAGCTCTTTAGTGTTATTTAAGACTTTTTTTTGTTTGCCTCTGAAAACTGAATACGTCGACGCATAAAATTAGAACCTAATTTTGGTTCTGATATGGTGCCGTGACAAAATTAGATCGAACGTAACGAAAAGAAGTTTTTATCCATTTAGATGATTTGTATTATGTATTATAAAATGATAAAAAATAAATGTTATCGGCATAGTAGGGGAGAAAAATTTTTCCTTCTCTACTTGCCTTTGCAAACACAAGATCACCAAATTGCAAAGTAGTAATACTTAGGAGATGCAAGATTTTAAAAGGACATAACAGTGCTTTGCAGAGATAGTTCCCGCAAAACTTTTGATGCTAAAACATAAGACCGATTTTAGTGCCTCTTTCTACCGCTGAACACGTTCTAGTGAAAGTCCGTTTTGTCCATTTAAAAGTTCCAACGATGCGATAGAACCAGGAAATTTAGGAGCGCGTTGTGTAAAACGCGGTTAGTGCAACACTTTGGCTCTTGCTTTGTAAGTAAAAGATAAAAGTTTGTTCGTAACGCCATCGTAGAGAAACAAAAGAGAGTATGAACTGAGTAATGGATGTTATCAGGTTATAATGTAACTTGGAATTGTATTATTTAACATAGATAAACTTCCAAAGTATGCGAGTGATTTTAATTGGGTGCTAATTAAACAGACATCTTTTTAATAGCATTATTTGCCTCTAAAAATCTACATTGCCTTCTAAATTACTAAGTCAGCCACAATTAACGAACGTCTGAATGATACTATCTTAGCCACTAGTTATCTTCTATGCAAGCCACTCTAAATACAACTCAGCATGGTGGTTATTTTTCAGCATCTAAATTTGTAACATGCATTCAAGCAGTAAACTTCTAAAATACTATTAAATGACATCAAAAAATATATTCTATTAGCTTCTATTTCATTAGTATCATAAAAAAATAACCACGAAGGGGATGGCGGGGTCTGTTCGCTCGCTTCACTCGCTCACTTGACCCCGCCATCCCCTTCTAACCTAACCTGTCCGAGTCGGGGTGCCCCAAATCCCGAACTCGCTGTAAAATGGTGATGAGATATAAATTCCGTGGCTGAGTTAGTAATTAGGTGGCAATGTATAAATAAAAACGACAAGTTAATATAATTGTTGAACTTTACTTGACGTTTTCCTTAGAATATTTAGTTGGCGTTGTAAAAAAGACGAATTAGTTTATTAGATGCTATCACATTTTCCCGTTGTTTAGTTATAAAATGAGAAGTTTGATCACGTGGCTAATAAAATAAAAGTGTGGCTCGACTTATTATTTCTCATTATATACTCATATTCAACAGGCAATACTGGGTGTCAAAAAATGAGATATTATTATAAGCTTTATAATTACTTTACAATAATCAAAGTGTGAATTAACAATTTATTATCTTTAGACGACATTTCCTTATCATAAAGTAAAAAATAACGAAATCCTTTTTTCACTTTCAAATTGCTTTTTATTTTCCCTTTTATTCCAAACAAAAATAAAACAGTATCCAGGAGAGATGGTGAGGTGTGAAAAGTTTCCGGGTCAGTCCACTTATTTACTATATAAACAAAGGTTGGGTTCTCTGTCCCTTCTATTCGGTCAAGAATTTTATTTCATGGACAAAATAAGTGATTTGTTATGTGCTGAACAAAGTTTCAGATTATTTTCTTGTGGAATGTCATGAAAATAATATTTCATAAAAAATAACATTTATTTATTTATTTATTTTATTTTAAAGAAAGCTTACAGACTAATAACACATTTAAATAGCATGCATAATTAGGGACATTTGATAATAACAAGCTTCCACATGTATATATCTACTTATAGTTAACGCGTTATTTGCGTTGACCAATTACAGCCAGACTATGGTTACAGCAATTTAGGTTTCAGCAGATTACAATGTTCACAAATTATACTGGGAATGTCAATCTATGTCAAGTTGTGCGATATCAAAATTAAAGCTATTTGACTTACAGTAACTTCATATAGATATCAATTCATAATATTTGATTTTGTGGACTGAAATTACAAATAAGATATTTAAAATCACTTTATCAGATCAATCGTTCTTAATAATATATCAATTTCAGTTTCGGTACTGCTTTTAACATTCCGTTTATAAAAGCCACTTACCGAACAAAAGCTTTTGAGGTAAGTATTGCTGTTCTGAATTAAATGTTTTCGATTTTTCCTGGTTTCGTATGAATGTATGCTTTTAAAAGCTTTCAGGAAGCGATAAAAATAAGGAAAAAAGAAATTTATTTATTCGAATGATAACCGGTCTTCCATCTTTATTCACCAAAATCCGATATATCAAGTTGTTCATTGTGCCTTTTTAATCCCTCGAGAGTGAATCGAAATGTTTGCTCTTTTCAAGACTGTTTATATGTAAAAGAAAAACATGGGAATCCAAATCATTTGAGAATGATGCATTTGTTTTTTACCGGCTACTGGAACTCATCAATCTCTGTTTCAAAATTCAACAAAATCGGTTTTCAGTTAGGTTCTAGCTATAAATGATATCAAAAATAATCCCCAGTTACATTTTAGAAACGTTTAGCCATTAAGAAAGGACCTTAGTTTGGGTTGGTTTAAATAGTAAAACAAATAGACTGCCTTTAGGAGTTGTGGCAGATAAAGTGAATCCGGTACAAAACTGGGATTAAGCCATTTCCATTAGTTGTGGCTTTACGGTTAGGGATAAAGAAAAAGGATTGTGGAAGTTTAAACTAATCGGTTTATTCAGGAAACAAACGAATTTGTTGCTGGTTCCTGATAATTAGAACTCGTTTGAGTTTGATGATACTTCTGGGAAAAGGTGGAGTGATTAATTTTTATTCGCCTCGAAGCTAAACAAAGGAAATAAAACAAGAGAAAATACTACAACTAGGGACTGTATTGTTTTGTACAAATTTACCTCTAAGTCGTTTTTTATTACTTTACTAGATTTAGTACTAAGAGAACAGAACGAACGAATTTACTAAAAAAAAGTCTGTGAATTTACGCAACATTTGTTAAGATTTAATGCTTTTCATTTAAACGTTAGTTTTGTAGAACACCCTGGTTTTTTGGAACCGCGTGTATAAAATATTGTTGCCATTAACGGTTTAGTACAAAAATGTGTTACTACGTCTAAAAATATGCTAGCCTACATTTTTCTAGTGAAAGCTCTGTTAGTGAGGTAGTAAATTGTTTTTGTATTCAATAGTTAGCATAGATAGTTAGTTTATTGGACGCTTGTAATAAATATAAAAATGCTGCAATTTTTTTGTAAAGTATTGTCTTTTGTTTGTTTGTTTATCGTTTCTTATTTTCTACCGCAGGTCTGCTGGAAAAAAAATCTTTTCTTTTTTGTCTAGTATATTGTGTACATAAATAATGTCACTGATACCGATTACTCTTAAGAACACTAATTTTAGTTAAGGTTCCCACAGAAAGGGCCAACGCAACAATGTAACAAAAAACTTTTAAAGTTATTGTTTGATAGGAGGTAAGGCCTTAAACCAACTCTTTAAACATATATTATTAGAAGACCTTGTATGCGCCACAAGTACGCATTTACTCAACATGAACTTTTGTCAGGTGAATACAATCATAATTACTGTCAATCCATCACAATAATACCTTAATGAATAAAACCTATTAGTATTCATAATACGTTTACAAGCTTCCAGGCGTTTGATTCCAAACAATGGCTCATTTAGTATATAACCAAACAAACTTCCGTCTACCCGCAGTTTTCAAACAAACTTGTACTGGCAACTTTTGCTAATAAACGCAAATGAATGCGCCAAAAGTTTTGCGGTCCGAAACAAAGGCGGTTGAGAATGGTGTGCAGATTGGCGCCCAGATCTATGTCTACTTCTAATTAGATCTCATATCTGGGTTCATAGTCTGTATTTAGTCCATTTTGAAGTAGAAAGCAAATCCAAGGAACACTAAAGTATCAGCAGTTTACCGTAATGTTTGATAATGTACGCTCAAAAAATTAATTTTTCTTATTTAAAAACCCAGATATTAGTTCCAGGACAATGACCGTTGTATAGGTATTGTGCCTGTGTCACTAGCTAGTTTTAAATACTTTAAATTGTAATCTGTGGAGAACGTAGTGGATAATGTACGCACAAAAAATATTTTTTTCTTATTTAAAAACCCAGATATTAGTTCCAGGACAATGACCGTTGTATAGGTATTGTGCCTGTGTCACTAGCTAGTTTTAAATACTTTAAATTGTAATCTGTGGAGAACGTAGTGGATAATGTACGCACAAAAAATATTTTTTTCTTATTTAAAAACCCAGATATTAGTTCCAGGACAATGACCGTTGTATAGGTATTGTACCTGTGTTACTAGCTAGTTTTAAATACTTTAAATTGTAATCTGTGGAGAACGTAGTGGATAATGTACGCACAAAAAATATTTTTTCTTATTTAAAAACCCAGATATTAGTTCCAGGACAATGACCGTTGTATAGGTATTGTACCTGTGTCACTAGCTAGTTTTAATTACTTTAAAATGAAATCTGTGGAGAACGTAGTGGATAATGTACGTACAAAAAAATATTTTTTCTTATTTAAAAACCCAGATATTAGTTCCAGGACAATGTTGTATAGGTATTGTACGTCCTGTGTTACTAGCTAGTTTTAAATACTAAAATTGTAATCTGTGGAGAACGTAGTGGATATTAGTTATTGTTTTAAAATGTACCTAATATTTAAGATAATATGACTTTTTCTTATTGTGCTACTGTTTGCTTTTCCTTAAATAGTATAAGAAACAGGAAACTGTTTCGCTCACTGGTACTGTAGTGGTTTGTTTGTTACATCATGCGACCTTCTCTGGTATCACAGTTTATTTATATTTTGAGGGCCAATTTCCGTATTCTTAAGGAAGCGTTTGCACTGGCATCGCAATCGGAACCTGTCAAAAATAACTCTGATTCCTCTATATTTTTAAATTGATTGTCACTGAAATGGTATTGCAAAATTGAATTTTAAAGGTTTTTTAAGTACGAGATCTAGTTCTGTGCTGTTAAAAAAGACGCCTGATAGGATCATGAGCTAGCGAGGCAAAGCAAGACAAGGACATAAGAATATATCACAAAAACAAACTATTATCTTCTACATTAATCAAAGAAAAAGGATTTCAATAATAACAAACGTAATCCCAGCCATCTTAAAGTAAAAGAAAATCAAAGCAGTACCTACGAATACATAAAAATAACAGTATTAACAATTTTTATTCAGGTTTCATAAAATATTCTTAACGGACCAAAAGAGTCTCAAATTAATTAGTGATTCTCCATTTACGATTGTTCTTCACTAACCAAGTGGTATGTTTTTTTTTAAGGATTTAAAGGATGCTAATGCCCTTTGCGTTCCAGGGCCGTGGTGACTCTTTCAAACAAATTCCCCTGGCAGGCACTGGCCTTACCGGACCCCATCTATTAAGCTGACATCTCTTTGAGACGGACGTGGAACACAATGCGTCATCGACCGCAGGCCCGCGCGTACGGTGGCCGGGAATCGCCTTGCGACTCCCAACGCGGGGCGTCGCGTCGGCGGCTGGGACATGGCGTTTGCCTCTCCATCACGCGGTCCGCCTCCTCCATTGCTAGAATTACTGCTTTGCAGAGAAGGAGTTGACTGCTTTCCATGCGTCCTCGCTCCGGACCATGGATTAAACCAGGGCCGGAAGCGAGAAGTCACCGCTGCCGAAACCAGAGAGAGATAGAGAATAATTTATGTTCCTTATGAAATCTTACTACTACACGAATTATTATTATAATCTCATTTTTGTTGACACACCGAGACTAAATTTGTATGCTAATCCAATCCACTAAAGAAAATTTAATTTAAGGACAAGCTCGAAATTCCTTGAACTTCTTCAAAGAAAACAAATTGACTTTTAAGTTCTTGCAAAATTGGTATGTTTGTTTGGATTTTTATCGTGTTTTAGAGGTCATGTTTTTGTTTCATGGCATTTAAATATATGACAACAACATGACGTTTTTGGTAGGTCCCACCTGTCAATAATAGACTTTCGACAGGTTGTCAGAAGCCAAAAAATCTGACACCAGTCTTGCCAAGGGGTTTCGTGTTACCATGTTATGAGACGGGGCAGTCTGATAGGTTATTGCTCGATGTAAAATCCTGACTGGTGTTCAACTGCATACGAGTAGACTGAAAGCTGATGATCAGACAGATAATACAGGGATAGGCAGATAAATAGGGTGTATCAGAGACAACACAAAGCCTGAAAAGGGGTCATTATAACCATCATAACGGTTGATGCATATTGTATACTAACAATATTTTAAAAGAAATAATGTATGTTTGCAATACTGGACTATACTCAACATACTGTGTAGACATCAATGATGTAAACAAATGAATGCTAGAGGGGTATCCGTGATATTGCTCACATGTCAGCGTGACGTTGATATAGTGCGAGTAACGCGACGATATGAAACCATTTACTGTTGCTGATATTTAAGCGTTGTCACATGGTGTGCTAAAATTACAATAAGTTTCGTAAACGACATAAATTCCTACATATTTATGTTTTTTTTAGTTTGATATTGCCCTTGAGGCGGTTTAGGAACTCTGACACTAGGGTTGTGGGGTTGTTAGACCTTACTGCCCATACAATAAGTTTAATATTTGCAAAAACTAAAACCGAATAGGTCTCATGCCAGAAAATACCGCGACAGACCAAAGCTAAGATGGCGGGACGATCTCGACTCCTACCGAAAAGACTGGGCTAAACTAGCAAAGGCCGTTTTGATAAGGGGTACGGAGGCCTTTCTCCAGCATTAAGATAAGAGCGTAAATAGATGGATGGATATATTTGGAAACGAGGTAAAAAATATACTTAGAGAGAAACCCCAGACCATCATCATCCACATAGCCCTTTTTCCAACTATATTGCAGTCGGCATCCAGTCAAACCGGATTCAGCTAAATACCAATATTTTACTTGGGGCGACTGGATCCCACGGTACTTCTGGGCAAGACTGGAGTCAGTTTTACTGGCTTCTGAAAATCTACAAATGTCAGCCGGAACCGGGGACAGAGGAAACTCGGTATGTTAAGATGGTCACCCATCCACAGACCAACCTTGGCAAGCGTTGCTTAACCTTGAAGATCAACCCGTGCATCTGTTATTCTTTAGCCTCAAACTCCACTGAGATTCACCCCAGGAGAAATATAATATGAGTTTACGATCCAACAGTTATCATTAGAGCCAGACTTATTTTTAATGCATAAATCCTAATATTCAAAATATGACTATACTAAACGGTGATGACAAAAATATTAATTTCAATGATCGCAGACCAATGATATATTTTTTATCAAGAGTTAAAAAAACAAAAGGGAATACAACATTTTGTGAAAGTATTTAGAAAACAGATACCTAATGCGATAAAAGAAACAACAAAATACTGAAGTATTTCAGAATTACTAAAATAGTAAAACCATCCATTTCTTTAACAATGGATACAATGCCACATTCAGACGAACGTAATCTTTGCGCAAACCTTTTGGGCGACCAGCTCAATTCCTTTAACAAACATAGTTAAGGTTCGGACAAACAGACGGATCTGCTATTTACATTACCTAATAAATCTAAAGTAACGAGCTCATTTCGATACGAGTTTTATTTTCTAGCTCGATTGCATGTAATCGATTTAGTGAACGGGGTTCTGATAAACGAGCAGCTTTTATTGTATAGAGTTGGATTGGAGCATGTAAAGTTTAAAGATTTATTAAAAGGGGAGCTCCTAAAAATCTTAAGAACGATCGTGTTTATATTGATTATGAACAAAAGGATATAGAACATTACACGCCTGAATTTCATGAAGGATTAAGCACATACTCACGTTTTAACAGCTATAAAATTATTCAGGAATCAAGCTAGAAAGTCATGATAAAATCAAAAAATTATACTTAATAATCTAAAAATAAAAATAGAATGTCAAGATGATAATTAAATACTAATTGAAATAATGATAAATTAGAAGTGTCATATAATATAATGATAAAACAAAAAATAATAAAACAATCAACATTCTTCCTTATAATAAATTCTAAATCCATTAATTATTGTGTGTTATTTATAAACTCATTGACACTATAATAACGCTTCCTCAATAAATATGTTTTGTATTAATCAGCAGTAGGTAGAGCTTACGATTAGACCACCGCAGGCAGTCATAGTAACTTGATATACTCTTCAACGTTTTCTTAATAATGAAAAATTTTTTACAAAGAATCTATCTCATTACCAGTATATATCTCTTTATATCGACAAACATAACTGTAGCAATACATTTATCCATCTCTACACAATGTTCACAGACCATTGTCCATCCAAAAGCATTAATAGTCTATTGTCACTACACATTAAGTCGGACACAGGTTCTTGTGTGACACACTTCCAAGGTGGGTCACTGGAAAAACTGTTGTCACAGGCTTTTGTCTAGCCAGCGCTTCCCTTTGTTGATACGTAATCAGTGCCAGGGGGCGAACGAGAAGTTTGAGAGTGGTTGTTATAATGCACGTAGGGGAAACAATGAGAAATATGCTTGGAGGAGCATCATGTTTGGTATTAGCATTATATTTTTGTTTTGATTGAGGAAACGCTCTTGAAACTATTATTATTTTCATGTTTAGGGGTGCAATCATAAATTCATTTGCGTTTGTTTCGTAACAAATTTGATACTTATGGAACCGAATCTAAATTTGAGTGTGTGAAATAAACTTTTTCAATAAAATATTACGCTTCCAATTCAATAAAATTCTCAACTTTCACCTTTTATTTATCCATCTTCAGCAACATCATTTTCGTTACCTCCAAAAATAAAATGAAACTTCCAAGACTCCCTCGTAAAACAATTTCGTAAACAAACAAGGCCCAATTATTTCCATAATCCCACTCCTATCATAGCCTTTGTAATCATCTTAACACAGGGATGAACCATCAATATTGAAACAGGCTTTAATCACGGTCTCCGTAAGTGTATTTGTATTGATCTTGTCTGCAAAACACCTAAACAAATTTGGTCAGAGAGCAAATAATTCGATGGTGTCCATTCGAAACGTTTCATTGTGTGCAAACTTAGTAAAGTGCCTCCCTACAAAGGCCTGCTTGAGTTGGAAGTGTTTTGAAGGGTTGCGGACAAAGAAAAGCGGATAAACATAGTTATAGTGGGTTTGGTTACATGTGTTTTGGGATCTTTTGTGTTATGGAAAGGATGTGTGAACAAGCAAACAGCAATCCTCGTGTGATGCTAGTTTCCATGAGTAATGTTTATGTTTGTGTAAAAGCAAAATTGGATGACGAGGTAATATTTCAAAACGGTTAAGCAAATTCATGAAACATAAAAAATTTAGATTCAAATTAAGTTTTCATAAACGTAAGTTCCACAGCTTTTTGGATTAAATCTATTTTAATCTATTAATTGACTGCACCAAATCAAGATACTGTATTAAAAGAGTTCGAAATAGCCGATAACCTGTGTTGTGTACTCTTACTTTGCATTTCAGAATGTTTTTAATGAAACGTAGTAATTATTGCCAGTAACAGTAATTGTTGCAGTTTAAAATGCCACGAGTATTTTTCCAGTGGTATACAAAATAAACAGGAATAGATAGAAAGTACTGAAAGAATTTTGCATCCATTCAGGATTTTATTTTTTGCTGCAATATTTAAACACTAGGTTCAATTAAAGGAACAACGTTCAGGAAGGATTAAAAATTAAATATTGTATCACAATATTTTTAACACAATAATTTTTCAAATCACTAACAGGCAAAGAATGACTTCAAAGTAAAATAAGTAGCTAATTCAGTTTAAACTTTGTGGAACGTCGGAAAATCGAGAATCATAAATTAAAAGTTAGCGACACTTCCGTTTCCTTGCCGACAAAATGTTGTTAAAAACGATGAAAATAAGATTATTCCGGATAACATTTTGTTTCCTCGAAGATTACTTGTTTATTATTTAAATAGGTTCCGATTTAGATAGGACCATGACGTTAAAAGTATCTGAGTTTCTTAAAGACCAACGTTTAGGCACAAGTTAGTTCAAACTTTAGATCATCATCATATCAGCCGAAAGACGTCCACTGCTGGACATAGGCCTCCCCAAGTGTCACCACAACAACCGGTCCTGTGCGTCTCGCATCCAACGGCTACCTGCGACCCTTAACATGTTATTTGTCCATCCTGTGGGAGGCCTTCCAACACTGCGTGTTCCGGTACGCGGTCGCCACTCCAGAACTTTTCGGCCCCATCGACCATCTGTTCTGCGAGCAATATACCACTGCCTACTGCCACTTCACCTTGGTTTTCTTGCGGATATCGTCATTCCTGATTCGATCACGCAAGGAAACTCCGAGCATAGCCCTCCATTACTCTTTGGGTGACTTTAAACCTTCTGATGTGGCCTATTGTGAGTGACCACGTTTCGGTTCCATAGCTGTATGCTAGACCCTCGGAACTGGTCACATCATTTGGGTTAATTTAATGATAGAGGAAAGATTTTATAACATTGAAGATGTTTTAGAACGGATGTCGGGAAGTCCGCATTTACTCAATTAGGAAGGGTACTGATATAGTAACAAGTTTAGGAAATACCGATGTAGGTAAATTAAACAATATTTAATTTACGTATCGCATCGCAAGCTTAGTTCAGTTTGCCGAAGGAAGAAGTCTTCAAAGTATAATTTCAAAATGAACTCATTTAGTCATAATCTGTTTTCTTCAGCAACTAATGCTCTATTTCTCCAAGATTAGCATAGCAAATGTTCATTAACTTCTTAATATTTTTTCCTTCCACGAGGCAAGCGAATTTTAATTAAAAATTCCTCAAATTAAATGGAAACTTTGTCCGTTTATTTCATATTAGCTTCTGCCAGCGGGTTCGCCTCCGAGGAAGTCGGAAATTATCCAAAGGGACCCGGGGTACTACAGGGGATAAATTATCAAATGTCTTAATTTAGATATTATTATGATCTATTCATATCAGTTCAGCCATCCATAATGTACTTTATTTTCAAAAAGTGAGCAGTGGGCAGGGCACATTGCTCGCAGAACAGATGGTCGATAGGGCCGAAAAGTCCTGGAGTGGCGACCGCGTACTGGAAGACGCAGCGTTGGAAGGCCTCCCACAAGGTAGACTGATGACCTGGTGAGGGTCGTGGGTAGCCGATGGATGTGAGACGCACAGGACCAGTTATTGTGGCGACAATTGAGAGAGACCTATGTCCAGCAGTGGACGTCTTTCGACTGTTATGATGATGATAATGATTCAAAAAGAACGGCCAAGTACGACTCGGACTGACACACGAAGTACCTATACCATAACCCGAAAAATACACGTGTATTTTAAATATTTGTAGTTATAGCTGCTATAGAAATACACGCTGAAAAGATTTCAGCCATCGACGTATTTCGGTTCATGAGATATAGTACGCTGACATACCGACAAACGGACAGCGGAAACTTAGTAACATGGTTCCGTTGGTTATTCTTCGGGAAACCTAAAAAGCTGAACACACTTTATCTTACTCCAAATAAATGAGTAAAACTTAAAAATTACTGGGATGATTTTTTTTTGTGCTGCTGTCCAACTCAACACTGGATTTTGTTCGAAAGAATTACCACGGCCCTAGAACGTAAAAGGCACTAGGAGGAGCATGGATGGGTTTTAGTCAGTAAGAGTCTGACACTCCCTCCCGCTCCACCCAGAGCAGAAGGGGTCATTTGATGATTTCCCATCCTTAAAAAAAAAGGGTGGTTCCGCGTACCGGAAGACGCAGCGTTAGGTCTCCCACAAGATGGACCGATGACCTGATGAAGGTCGCTGGTTGCTGATAGATGCGAGACGCACAGGACCGGTTGTTGTGGTGACACTTGGTCCCGAGGCCTATGTCCAGCAGTTTACGTCTTTCGGCTGAGATGATGATGATGATGATAAGGGTGGTTTAAAGAAAAAGAAAGTTCCTATCAAAACAAGGTTCAATGAGTCTTCTATGTTTTCAATAAAATAAAGTAAAGGTTTTGTTTTTATAAGTTAAATTACAAAAAAAAATGTTTGATAACAGAATTCTTAAACAATATCATTGTTTTCTGTCATTTGGTCCCGGTCAAAAATTGAAATCACGAATTCGAACATAATGTCAAAATATTCAAACCACAAATAAATTCTCAGTTCTCTAACCTCGGCTGGTGAAGAAGATCCTGGCACCTTCAAGCAGAACATGAAAGGAGTGTTGACTCTCTTTAGGATCTCGCGAAAGTCTAGAGGAACTCCTCTTGGACGCAGCAACCTGAAGTATGTGCCTAGTGAGGACCCGTGGGATGCGAGGTAGGTACCGAAGAGACGCATGAAGCCAGCACCTGGTGGACAAAAGAGAAAGATGAAAATTTGGCATTTATAAGGAGTATTAATAGCAGACAAAGACATGACTATCGGGCAGTTGTGCATCAGGCACAACACGTCTCTTTCTGTCGTAGGATAGTCCCTTTTCATCGGAGGTTTTGGGACTTTACGGCCTGTTATATACACCTCTAAACATAAATTATATATTTCCGTATCGGAATAAAACAATCTATGAAAACGTACACGTTATGAAATTTTTGTAATACCAAAACAGAGATTGATGATATAAGCATTGGTTATAACAAAGGCTAACAGTAATTCCAGTGTTTTAACTTATATTATGTCACTCTTCTCATTAATTATGGAACATAGTAACAATTACATTAAGTAAGCATAACATGACAATGTCAGACAATAAATTTCCCACAACCTTCAAATTGACCTCGCCTAAATTAGTTTTTGCAACGACCAAAGGGAACACAAAGTCTAATATTGTTTGTCAAGCTAACATTAATAATGAATACCTAAAAACTAAAATGAAGCGTAAAAGTCAAGGGAAAATTAAAATTAGTTTTTTGTTCGTTGAATTTGTTTACGCGAAAATCGTCTGCCTGGCCTACACTTGGTAAATACAATTGCCTTTAAAAGAGAAAAACAAGAAAAATGTACTTGTAATGTAACATTAGTATTTGAAATAGGATACGGAACTATTTTAACTTGTGTTTATTATGACTTGCTACTTAAAATTCAAAAGCATAATCTATACTGTTATTTCAGTCTTGATTTATTTAAGCGCATTTACAAAAGGGGCAAGGAAAATAGTCTTTCGGTATCAAAGATTGCAATTGCAATTTAGTATTGTAATCTATGGGTATATTAAGAATTAAAAAAAAAACAATAGTTTCTGATCCATCTACTCAAAATCTAAACAAACAATGATTTTAAGTGTGAAATGTTAAGCTGTTCTTGTTTGTACATTCATTTTCGTAAATGTTACATACATTTGTAACGTTATACGAGAATCCTCATCTATTATTTGCTCAGTGTCCCCATCTGAGGCAATTCGTCAAATTGCGTCCCCGAATAAGCCTGCCTTGTTTTGACATTGCTGCGAATCATTCATATTTTGTGATTAATCATGTTTATCGCGTTAGATTTATCCTGTGTCCTGTGTTTCAAGTACGAGGTTGCAGGTTGGAAACCTGTGATATGTTGAATATAAAAATCAAATTACGATAAAGTTTGAGTTAATCTTGAAAAATCTCGATATTTTTTTTTTTTTTTTTTCAAAAGTCAAGGTCGGTCAGTCTAAAAGATGAAGCTATTTGCACGTTCCAAAGCGTAGATTGGTATGGAGAAGGACGTGCAAAAAACTCTACGGAAACTTTTTTAAATATTTTATCTTTACAATTTTATGGTTACATGATTCCTGTTGAAATTATACATACATATATGTGAGAACGATAAAGAAAGAAATTCACGTAAAAGAGTACGGAATGAAAAAAAAACAATTTAAATAACAAACCGTGGCAGCTGAGCGATGACCAGTCCCAAATGACGGCGTCAAAAAACGAAGAAACGAAAAATATGATGAAAAAGCCTGTACTTATATTCCTAAGTCTAATATCGCTAACACGCCATCCACAGACTTATAGATCAATACTCTTGTTTATGTTCATGCGATCATGCTTGCTGTGTATGAGATGAAACTCTAAATAGTTTAAGACAAAGTCACTATCTGGGTCTCCCTGTTTTTCTAATTACTATTTTTTTATAGATGGGAATTCATCAAATGACTCCTGCCACTCTGGGTGGAGCAGGAGGGAGTGTCAGACCCTTACTGACTAATAAAAATCCATCCGTGCTCCTCCTCTTGCCCTTTGCTTTCTAGGGTCGCGGTAACTCTTTCGAACAAAATCCGCAACCTTCTCTACTTATTTCTTCTAGATCACGCAACGGATTCGAGGAACGTTTGTTTATAAAATTTGTACCCGTGCAAAGCCGGGGCGGGACATTACTATCACATAATGTATTTGAAAGTGTTAGAAGAGCTAAGATTTTATGTATTTAAAAACTTCTTGTTCACATCGCAAAAGTTCCTAAAAACAAGAATGTCTGCGTATAATATCTTGCGGGTAACATAACAAAATGCTCGTAAAATTTTTAGCAGCCACTACCTCGTACGCTAAATTTTTTAAAGGAGAATAAAAATTCATTTTTGCAAGGACTTAACCTACATCTACAGTATTCTACGATGTCACTTGAAAGATATTCTACGTAGTTGTATAAAACAATTTATTTGAAACTGTACTTTGGCTTCGTAATCCTTGAGTTGACACGGTTTAATTATGGAAACAGTTGTCCACTAATTCGTGAAAAGTTCTATTGAACACTGAAAATTAATGTTAGAAAATAAAACATAACGCATTATGCCTGTAGATATTT
Organism: Melanchra persicariae; assembly: GCA_947386135.1. Taxonomy (NCBI): domain Eukaryota; kingdom Metazoa; phylum Arthropoda; class Insecta; order Lepidoptera; family Noctuidae; genus Melanchra; species Melanchra persicariae. Next base: position 6,694,103 of record OX376652.1, on the reverse strand, counting down.
CCTGAAATTTTAGGCAGACCACTACATCCCGATTTAGCTATGTTTATGCCCCATATAACAGAGGGTAAACATACTGTCACAAATTCTGGCTGACATTTGCTCTTCAACAGTAGAGTTTGTAACCACTTACCAAACGAGGTACTACACTAAGAACAAAATTTTATAAAATACCGCTATTCGTATCAAAATCATTATTATCATTTCAGCTGAAAGACGTCCACTGTCACAGGCCTCCCCTAAGGCCCAGCGCCCATTGGCGACGCGGCACGGCAGGGGATTTTAGAAAGCGCAAATGACTTGAGATCTTAATATATCATGCTTAACATTCAAACTTTGGGATGCGACGGCATGCCAGAAGGATGCCGAAGCAGGCTGTGACGTATCAATGAAATGTAAGTGTTAACAGTGTTAAATAAGATTCGAAATCATCTGCTTTGAAAAAATCTCGGGCCATTAAAATCCTGTGACTTTCACCAGGTCATCGGTCCACCTTATGGGAGGCCTTCCAACGCTTTGTATCCCGGTACACGGTCGCCATTCTAGATCCTATCGACTATCTGTTCTGCGAGCTATTAAGATTGATGACGTCACACAAATATTCGATACTAATTTGAGTAAAACCATGATTCTAATTTCGTCTAATCTAAATTGTTCTACAACGGATAAAGAGCTTGCGTGAACTAGACGTTTCTATAAATAATTCACATAGTCTGATTAGTTCTATAAATTTAATTTAGATGGCTAAGTTTAGTCTTCTCTTTAATAATAATCTCATTGTTCAGTTGAACGTCTTCAGATTATTTATGAATAGGTTTACTATGCATATATAAAAGATTTATTAATATTCCCGCTGAATTTAAGATTGATCTTAAAATTACATCAACAGGCAAGTCCACGGCCGGTCTAAAATGAGGTGGCGAGTTGATGATGGCGTCGCGTATGCGTATGGTTCGATGATTGTCTAGAAAGGCTTGGAGAAAACCTTTACCTTCTGGGACAGCAGCGGTTGGATCGAAAATAAACAGTCCATAGCATTGTAGCGGAATCAATACTGCCACAAAAAGCGCAACGTAGCAAATCGCAATAACAATACCCTCAACGCCATCTATCCCGACAGCTGCAAACTAACAACGAAATCCTGAATCGCGATATCAGAGTTTACCTTGCGATTTGGAGAGACATAACAGTCGGAATATCAACTATCGGGCAGTTGCCCACCGGACATAACAACCGTCCGGTCGGAGGATCCTCCCTTCTCTATGGAGGTTTGCGGGACTTTACTCTCTGTACCGCATACCCTCCATAGCATTTCACTGTTAGAAATAGAAACTATAATCAATAACGTAAATTCTTCCAAAGTTTCAAAAGAATACTAAATAATTATCTTGAACCATAACCCAAAACTACTAACAACATAATCTTAAAAAAGTACTTGTACCCTCGTTAACTGTTATGGGCACCAACAAAGGCAAGGAAATGAAGGTACCATAGTAAAAGACCTTTTGCCGATAATCACCTTGCGTTGCCCTGAATTTAACGACGCCATTTTGAGAACCCTATCAAGTGTTGGGTAGGAACTAGACAGTAATTTACAGTAACTGGACAACGATTCTATTTATTTTCTTTGAGCTTTTATTGAAGAAAAACCATAAAGATAATCACAACAAGGTTTGGTATTGAATTGCTTTTAACAAAAAAAGAATTGAGTAAAAACTTTGTGAAAACTTTCCTAGTGATTAGCCATGACCCATGTGAATCTGTGTAAACCAAATTTTCTTACTTTTCTTTCTTTCTTTAGTGAAGGCACTGTGATCAATTCATTTAATTCAAATTATTCATAAACCTGAACTCATCAATCCTTAATTTATTAAAAAACCCTTTGATCACAGATTTTACAATCTAAAACCAAATTCATTCATGATTAAAAATTACAAAAAGATTAAGGAGAGATAAACGATTTCATAACAACTTTTTTCAACAACTCTTTAAATTAATCACTGATTCTTGGTGGATACTTTAATTAAGACTATTTTAAAGCATCTGGGCATTACTCATTCCAATTCCCAGATGGATTTTTATGAAATAAACCTTATTCAAGAATATGGAAGCAGAAATGCTGTGAGAAAATAAATAATTAAAGTCTTTACCGAGGTAAATCTCGAACCACCGGAGACTAGTTAGCACGACGGTGCCAAAGAAATATTAAAGAAAAGAGATGAATAATGTTAACGGACGTTTTATTAGTGCTGATACTGATTATAATAAATCACTTGGAAAACTTTAGTCTTTAATTTACGGCTAGTAGCAAGTTGCAAAGAATATAAAGGCGGGAATACTTCATATCAATATGATTGATGATGCTTTAGACTAACGAACAAAAAACGATACCCCAGAGCCCAGACCCGAATCTAGAACATTAAAAATAGACAATGCCTCACTGCTGCAACATTTGACATTTTCAGCAAATCCAATTTGAATTCCAACTTTGAATCCAGAATAGATGGTTTAAACGATTGAGACACATAAGCTTAATAATTCTGAATTTTAGGTTAAACAGACCAATCATAATAACTTTATAAAGGTTGATATTCAATCTAATTTTGAGCTTCACCGTGGAATATTATTTCAGTTCGAAACATTTCATTTGTAAGCCAACGTAATCTGGACACGTAATAAATGCAGCGTCCGAAGATCATAAATCAATAAAATGTAAATAATATTTCCGACTCTAGGTCAAACAAAGATATTTTCAGATGTACTGTTATAGAATTCTATTCACGGATACACGTTTCATATGAAAAATTGTAGCGTGTTATTCATGACTTTTTTCATATTGTATTTGCAGTATTTCTTTCAGGGCGGATATATCGTCTTCTGTAGTTTTCAGTTCATTTTAAATGTTTGAAACAGTTTCGTTATCCACTTCAAGATCTTGTTCTTGGATTTTATGGAAGACAAAACTTTTGGATTGTTTTTCTCTGTGCGGTTTCTGCAATATTGCCTAAGTTTAGTCTATCGTTATTTTGATTTTATTTACAACTGCAAACCACGACCTCGCTTGGTAGTCTATAGCCGTCACCAGTGTTCCGTCTATGTTTGTTCTAAAATTCATCAGAAACGGTTTGGCGTATTGGGCGTTAAAGTAAAAGAAACTTACTTGCGCATGAATAATATTAGTTAGCATAGCAAAAACATTTTTACAAATACCTAAAATGACATTAATTTTAAAAACAGATAACTACTTCTCTTTGAAATGGATGACATTTATTATAAAAACAGAAAACCTTCTCAATTAAATGGCAAATACTATTTCGTGTATTTATGTTTCAAATACAGCTTATACAAGGTGTAACAAAATTAACGCTATACCCTTTCAAGGGGTCATTGTACTCATAATTATGAACAACTTTAACTATGGGACCGACACTGAAATCATGAACATAAAATCGACTGCCCCATGTATTTCTGCGCGCATAACTCGATAAAATGTACAGAACAGCTGATTTTTTTTGTCGCGATTTCAGGGTTGATCATAGTAAAAGTTGTTCAGAATCCCCCCTTTTCAGGTATTGCGTTTATTCTGTTACACGTTGTAGTAATAAATACTAGGTACACTTACGCAGGTTGGTGAAAATTCCACTTGTGCCAGCTAATTTTTAAAGGCTACATTCATTAAATATTAAACGGAGAATGTATGTTTGGCTTAATTTCAATTTCTTAATGTATCTTTAAGTAATTCCGAAACATCAATTATTAAGAGTAATTTCATAGAAATGGAAATGTTCCTTCTAGTTCCACTATTGAAAAGAGGCTTTTCGAATTCATATTAATTATTCATAATATTCAGAAAGTTACGATATGATCCTCAAAGGAAAAATAGTATGAATAATTTTTATTATTATAATTTTGTTCCTTTTTAAATCCATTAAGTGGATTAAAATGTTCAAATTAGTTAATTTTTTTACCCAATTCCTTGTTACTGAGTCCTAAATATTCCGTTTCCTTTCTTTGGAGATTTTCACTTAGTCTTGGTTGGCCTTACTGATTTACAGAGCAATAAAATATTCTTTTAAAGGCCACTTTATTAGGTACTTAGTATCGCCATGAAACCACTATGATGGTATTATAAAGAAGTATGGGGCTATTACTTCACGCATTTCTCATATATTCTTAGAAACTTTCTTTATGAGAAAAGGAATCAGATGTAATACGTTTCTCAGTTATTTTCTCATCAGTTTTATTACTTTTCTCGCTTCTGCTAAACGTGTTAAAATGTTATTCAATTTAGTTGGAATAATATCAGACAAACACTTGTCTTATGCTCTTATAAGAATCTTCAATATTAGACAATGGTTGCATGGTGAGCTTCAAACATTTTATCGAGCAGGCGTATCTTGTATTGTTTTTAGCTATACATATTTTTCGACTACAAGTTTCGGTATTAATGTTGGCAGAACAAACTAAGGTAACTGCTATAGTAATTGGCCAAGCTATAGTTACTGGCCACTCATAACAAAAGAGGTAGAAACAAGGTAATGGAAGCAAGACCATGAATGTTAAGGACAGAAAATATTCCTGTATCAGATAGGTACTGGAATATTTTTTGTGAATTACCTTGTTTCTACCTCTTTTGTTATGAGTGGCCAGTTACTATAGTATGGCTAATAACCGCTCAGGCCCAACATGTGAAAATTCCCTAATATAAAGTAAATCTTATGTAATAGGTAAATAAACATTAAATTCGCGATTAATTCGCGACACACCGGTGTGTCGCCGGGGCCGGAAAGGTACTATAGCAGTTTCCCTACTACAATCGGCTTCAAAATGCAAAAAAAATATTGTTTTTTTTTGCATTTCTAAAGCCGATTGTTATTTTCGTTCGTAAGTTAGCACGTAGCACATTCTTTGTTATCTTCACTTTAGTCTAGATTCGATCACGTTCAAGTAAAAAAGTCTCCTTCATTCGATACTACCGAATACAAAAATATAATTGTACATACCCAATTGCACCAACTCCAATCTTTTATCGGTTACAAAATGCCACGGGAACGCCTTGCAGAAGCTCGCGACTCCAATCCTCAAATCTGTCACTTTTGTTGACGTAGCAATACACGATGCCTCCGATTGCTCACAATCTATGTCTTTTGACTTCTGATGCAATGGCACTGCATTTATTTCGTACCTAAAACATAATGGCACTGTTGAAAGCGGTAAAGTAAAATGGGACGTTCAGAAATAAAACAATTGAGATTTAATAACATTTTAAAACACCAATGAATCGATTTCTTATAATATCTAAGATGAGTTATTTTGGCGCGTAATTAGAATCGGAACTGAAGCCCTCATCTTGTTATTGAATATTTCAATACAATTTCCAATAATATGTATCCAAATGCCTATTGTAATTGAAATAAACATTTTAATTTTTTTTATTTAATTTCTAAATACAGTGTCACTAATTTCTGGGAACAGTGCTGCCCTATCAATTCTCTTCAAGTGCCAAAAGATCGTTGTAGCACTTTAACAGACTACGTCAAAACATTCACAGGTAATAAAAGACCAAAGACTTAGAGCGGATGTCACAAATGAGACTGAACGCGATCAGTACATCTAAACTGCGTTCAAGAGCTGTTGGCGTCAAAATCCCATAGATAAATAGTGATATTGACAGCTCATAAACGTGGTTTATACGCTGATCGCGATCAGTTTGGTTTGGTGAAAATGGCCCTTAGTTGCTATAAAGAACTAGACTATAGGTAGATTAGATATTTGAAATTTTACTTCAAAAAGGTCAGTTACACCTTTTTTCCATAGAAAACTTTCCAAGCAATTAAAAAGGGATCGCCTTCCTAATGGAAGTTGATCGAAGGAAGGAACTCAAATAACAACTAATTTCCAAGTTGGGTGACTCATTATTCGTCCGCTCTTTCTATTTTCGTGAACTTGATTTCGTAAATTGTATTTTTTATTTCAGAAAACTCGGCTGTGTATAAATTACTAGCTTTTTTACGCAGATTCGGTTTTGACACATATTATATAAACCGTAAAATAAAAATATATATATGACCCTCGATCCTCGTTTATGACCCTCGAAAGTTAGTTTTGACTTTGACTTTGACGATAGTGAAAAAAAGATGTAATCTGATGAGGAAGTACAGCTCCAGAGTCTACCTTTTTTACACGTGGATAAAAACAAACATATTAACTTCTTTTTAATAGTTGTAATACTAAGGATCATTTTTACTTCTTCGTAATAGTTGTTTTAGTAAAGATTGGATAAAAGGAGTAGGCTCCAGATAAACTTGCAATAAAGTGCATTGACCTTTCTTAATTCTTTATTGTACATCAAAATATTTATACTACATACAGTCATAATAAAGTACATACCCAAAGGCGAGATTAACTAGTAGGTGCCCGAAAAAAAAAAATCATGAATCGTTCGAATTACTAGAAAATGTAAAAGATCACGATAGATGTTAATTCAGGGCAGCTTAATATCTTGATTTCTGATTTACAATTGACAGTGACGATAAATGTATGTGGGTCATTGACCGCTATTGTAAGTTTATTTGGCGAACCATAGTAAGATAAAATACAAAAAAAAGTTGTGTAACCATACAATACATATACAGTGGCACCGCATACCCCATAGCGTAACTTTAGAATGCCTTCAAAAATAAAGAAGACAAACCAAAACGGACAGTAGAGTCACTTTATATTATTTTAAATGTAAATGCTTCATAAAAAAAAACAGATTTTCAAAAAAAACAACAGCTGTTTTAATACTCTTTGAAAACATAATAAATGAAGAAAAAATAATAGGTTTTCCATTTATGACTACAGATGCTGATGTCATTATACCTTTCGATTTTAATTGCGTTACTGTTAAAATGCCAATACGTGAAGGAATTATAATTTTAATAACATTAAAATGATAATAAGGTATGTGCAATCAACATCGTGATTATTCCATGTCACAAAGGTTTGTAAGGTTCAACATCGAGATAGTTTTAATTTTAATGAAATATGTCCCAATAATTGTCACATACGTTACCAAATTTAACAACTGGTATGAGTGAATTATTAATTTGGAAGTGATTTTCCCGTGAAGTGTGCAACTGACAGTTTTGTTTAATGCTTTAATTTAATATTGTGATAAAAATGAAAAACATTTTGCATGTACAAAACTTTAAGTAGTCCTTTTCTTAAAAGAAGTCCCTTGGCAATTGAAGGATAAAGAAATAAAGAGGTACTAAAACGAAAGGGGTTGGCTAAATTCCATCAGATACCTAGAGGGTCAAGTCTTTCGACTGACTTTTTCGTGGAAAGAACCTTTAACTATATATAATGTTTGTACCGTCATTAATATTATCGTCGGCGGCATTAAATTTTGAATTGTATACTTACTTAAATCTCCTAGGGTCGTTAGTATAACTCGTCAGTCTTATGTCCGTCTGCGTATCATATAACAGCCTTGCTATTGATTTCAAGCTGCCAACTAGAATATATGCGACAGGTTCGCTTTCTGTCGTCAAATGAAGCTGGATTTTTCCGTCTTGTGATGTCGTACAAACGAAATTTGCTTCATATTCCATTGTTTCATCTTTTTGAACATCATCCTGTGGGAATACACTGGCGTTATTAATCATGAAGATTTCTTCATTCACTTCTTAAATTGAAGTGAGAAAAATTTATTTGTTTGAAGTATAGCTTTGATCTTCAATATACTTAAATAAAATTATGTTACTGATGACAATAATAATACGTAATTCAAAATACAAAAAAGAATACTTTGTATTTTATTGTAGCGGCACAGGCTTCAATATTAAACTTCAATGTTGTGTGCCTTATACTACTACACTATTATACTGTCACTTTTAGGTTAACGTAGCGGGCAAAGGATCAATAAGGATACCACTGTACAAATTTTAATGTAACTTTCTAGACTAGATAGCTTACAATAGAATTCACTTACCTGGTCATGTAACACATCGTGAACGCTGTCTAAAGTAGTGAGAAATTCAGTCAAATTGGTGCCTAAACATTTAAAAGCTCTCTCAAGTCGACAGTTATGCGAGAACGCCGTTAAAATTAAATATTCTCCTAATTTTGCCATAAAATCCTTAGTGCTAACACCTGCAACAAGCAATGGAAACTTTAATACGTTCATATAATACGGTACTTATAATAAAACTCATGTTATGTTTGACGTATGCACTTAATATACTTTTATTATTAGATAAAATGGAATTAAGAATTTTATAGCACTTCTCAAAGTGCTTAAAGATAGCAATGTTCCCATTAAAGCTGTCTGAATAAATAATGTTAAATTATTGTCTGGGTAATAGAATATTTAAAGCATCTAGGGTTAAAACAAAAACGTGTAAAAACAAAAATTCAGACTCACATAAAAATACAACTTGTATTTTTTTCTGAGTCTGAATTTTTTTACAGCTTTAATGGGAACATTGCCATCTTTTAACACTTTGGGAAGTGCTATAAAATTGTTAATTCCATTTCATCCAATAATAAAAGTATATTAAGTGCATACGTCAACCATAAATCAAATCATAAATCAATCAAAAACAATACACATAAACAGTTAAAAAAAGAAAACCTTACAAGAGGCTTTTTGAATGTTAACAAATATTTATGAAACAGGTCGGTTCGAGCAACTGAATTGGAAATAATCTAAACGAGCTTTCTCTGGTACGTGACAAATAAACACAGATAATTTCAACAATGCAACGGATATTACTATTGTTCAACCAACGATGAATTAACAATATTGGTTTCCTTATCTACTGGTTTCGTGAAAATGTTGGTGATCTGACAAATCTGTGGCTTGTTTTCATTTCCATCATCTGTTTTTTTAATACGTATTTCATCTAGTTTTAATGGTAGGGAAATACACATTTTGCAATAATGTTTTAATTTATTTTATTTCAATCTTCTTGACTATCTATCTCTCTTTGGCCTTACGCCATTATTTGGAGACGGCTCTCGAAGTTATTCTTAGCTAGATGTTACTTTTCATTTTGTTTTTCTTATCAATAGCTCAAACATCCCTCTTTCAATTCTTTCATTTCTATCATACTTAGGTTTCACCACCTCAAATCTTACGTAGAAGTGTTCCTTTATCGTGAGATACATACCGAAATTAAAAACGGATTCAAACTAAACTACTATATAAATCAATTTCACCTTAATAAGACTGTAAATGCGAAACACAAAATACGAACCTACAAATCCCTGATATTTTAACAGGTTTCATTTAATGAATTAAAACCATACATTAAACACACTCATCCTTAATATGAAACTTTAATTGATCAATTTGCGCGAGTCGTAACAATCTATGTTATTATCAATAAGGTGGCTTAATTACCATGAATTGTTTCACACTCAGCACCTTGTAACACACGTGTCACGTCCAATATTAGTGGTGCTCATTCAAAACGTTAAGATAGTATATTATTATTTATAACTCAAAATCAAAGGACTTCTTGGACAATAATTGGTAACTGAAGTTATAATCCAAGTCGTTGGTCTATTCGCTTCGCATGCGCGTTAAAAGATTCATCCATTTTCGAAAAATACTATTTCAAACTCCATGTTCGTCAGTCGTTAGATGTCAGTCATTTATGTCTGTCTGTGAATCTCGGTTTCATGTTGACACAATGTTACTTCAAAGCGACGGGGCCATGACGCCTGTTGGCTTTGTAACAAAGCAAACTTTTGTATGTGCTAACACTGAATGAACGACCCACGACGTCACTAGTATTTGAGAATTGACGCTAGGTTTTATTTCCATGTCAGGTGACTGCTCGGTTTGAAAATGGTAAAGTGTGACACTATAAAGCATAAGACGGTTGAAAAATGCGTGATATAATTGTTCGACTCATGGTTATCAATTTCGGAAAGCGAAGTCGAAGAGAAATAAGTGTGTTATAGTTAGATTTTATTTTTGCTTAATAACTTTTTGATCATCATCATCTGCCTAGCCTTTTTCCAACTATATTGGGATCAGCTCCCAGTCAAATAAACCGGATTCAGCTGAATATCAGTATTTTATGCGGAGCGGCTGCCTACCAGACCTCCACAACCCAATAACTGGGTAACACATACTTCTTGGCAAGACTGGTGTCAGATTTTCTGTCTGTAAACAACCTGTAACGACTGCCAAAGATCTACAAGTGACAGCCGGAACCAACGATGTAACGTGCTTTCCGAGGCACGGAGGAGTCTCAGTATGTTAAGACGGTCACCCACCCACAGTCCGACCCTGGCAAGCCTTGCTTAACTTTGATGATCGGTCCGTGCGGCTGTCATAATTTAGCCACGAGCTCCTAAAGTTTTCGATCACAAAACTATAAATAGAGACATCAAATAAATCGGTAAAGAAACATTAATTTAGCATTACTCAAAATTATTAAAAGTCGATCTCTGAAAACCTGCAATAAACCAAAAAGTGAAAAATAGGTCCATGTCCGTATGACATCCAATAACCCTCTTATTAATACGGTATAACTTTCATACAAAATTGAATTATGACAAGCTGCCAAAAGTTAGCCAACTCCGTGACAGACGGAAAAGTTACGAACGAAAGGGAACGGAATTAATGTCGACGATTTTGGAAGCTTATATTGTCAGAATATTTGCGTTAAATGTAAGTCTATCTAGATACAAATCTGATACAAAGTACTGTGTCAGTTATGGGAAAAACACTTACTTAACTGTATTAGAAAATGCTGTTTAACTATTTACATAATGTATTATGAATTCGTTGTATCAATACGAAATAACATAGGACAACGGCAGGAAGATAATGATGCTGAAAAACAGTAGATTCTATAGTTACATCAAAGAGAATACCAGAGGCACATAATAGGTTGATTAAAAGTGCCATTAATGATCATTCGCATCCTGCGATGGATAGTTGAAATGACAATTGAATCAAGGGCAATTGATGTGTTATTCTTATGTCATTGGCATCATCACCCTGCCTCTTTCCAATATTTTCTTCTTTCATTCTCCTCAGTCAAACGTAACGCTATCCATCCAGAAAATTTAGGACGCCGTAAGATTGTAAACTATAGCGTGAAATTGTAAACTCATTGTTCTCAATGAGGCACGGACAAATTGGAAACTTTTTAATTTGGATGGGATTTGTTATATTCAAAATGATATGCTCACATTATTATTATAGAAAAAATATAATCTAAAAAATATTTGTTACAATCTTACGGAGTTTACAATTACTCGGTGAAATAATGTATTAATTGATTCCCAACACAGTTGGTCGATATTACTTTGGCCTCTATCTCACTTTCCATTCATCGCATATTTTGTTTTGCAGGCACTAAAGTTACGCAACAAATCAGTGCTATATTTTTCAAATGGTGCAATATATTTTGGTTAGAGCTTATACAGCCTGTCTCAAATATCTAGTTCAAACGCTCTTTGAGTACACAATTAATGTCTCCATTATTTAAGATAGTGATGGATAGATACTTACTGTCAGTGGCTCGTACCGCATCGTAAATTTCTTGTAAATACGCGTAATTCCTACAAGTTTTTACATCGTCTGGTAGTCTTCTTCTGCGAACAAAATGGGTACTTTTATATTTTTGGGTTCATTAATAAAGGAATGGGTAGGCAATAACAATAAAGAAGGAATGTTTCTATTTTGTTTTATGTTTTGTTTGTTACAAATTACACTTTGAGTTATCAGCCTCAATGGAAATTGATGTTTAAATAATGACGTAACGTATGTCTGATCTTAATTGAACAGCTAGTGCTGTCTATTTACAAAGGTACAACATCTAAATGTTCTTATTTTTCAGTTACATTCTTATTGCTACATTATAGAGGTACTTAGATACTAAACTACCTATAAAGACTGTCCTTTATCCTAAATCCGTCCTAGTTCTTCTTTAAGATCATCTAGTAAAAGCCTTAATGCTTCTTAGAGTTCCTTAAGTACAGTCTTGGATTGTCTAAGATTGGTTGAGATAGGCTCGTTTGTTAAACATTTATTAATGTCATAAGTACCACATCCAGTTCAAATTAAACATTCTCATTTAATTCTCCACCATTTCATTTTAAACCACTATGAGTCATGTCTCGAAACAAACATGAAACAACAAACAAACATTTCATTATTATGTTTCGCTTACATCTCTTAAGCGTGTTACACGACCAATTTAAGTAGTCCCCGTAATTAATTTTAATCTTTCAAGTGGAAGTTAATTAGCATAGATGCTTCTTATTCACAACTGGGGTGTCTTTTAATTTTAGCGGTTTGTATTTACATACACTTATCATGGAATAAAGCTTTTGATCTTAGAGTACGTTTCTTGTTTGACAGTGCGTTGCGGTTTTGCAATTTCTGAATATGATGTGATGTCGTTTATGTTACATCTTTTCAATGGTTTATTATAGAGAAGTAATATTACCAACTTACACAGTGTGCTCTGTTTCTGTAATGCCAGAATTAATTGAGTTTCTTTACAATTCTGACGCAACTACGTTGTGTACCTTAAACAGTGCGTCAACGTTACAGTATGCGTTGTCGCAGTATATTGCGTTGCAAGGTATTTGTGATGTATTTTATTTAAACTAAGATTCAGTGTCGCAAGTTTGATTGCCAATTTCAATGGTTGTAGTATTTTGTGCCAAAGCAGTGCCAATAACCATGTCCGTGACAAATATGGTGATTCAAAAGCTGACATCAATTATGCACATACATTTTATAACAATGATAATGAATCACAATATTACTCACTCACGATTTAGAGATGTTTTACTGGCGTAGATCCTCATAAAGTACTTGGATATATTTATCCATATCTGTTTAGGCTGGTAGTCGACCCTGATTAAGGACCAGAATTATTGTCGGTTTTTATTATTTAACATATATTTTTCATGTGGAGTTTCCAGGGGAAACTTTGAAGGTGATATGTCAAGGTGATAGATAGTGGGTATACAAGTAACCTGGTTGTCAATTCTTGAATAAGTCTTCTTACAAATTGATTCTGACATTTTGGAAGGGACACGAGTCACACTTTATTCAATCAACACTTTTTAGCGCCATTTAATTCCATATTTTATGTGAGGAGGGCGCATCTTGCAGTTTTACAAACCAACTTATGTAAATACTCGTATACAGTAATCTAAAATAATTCTGTATGGAAATGATAAGAGAAGTACAGGAAAATTTTGTAAATTCTGCTGGAAACGACTTGCGCCCTTTTCGAAGTGACGGTTTCAAAACTTTATTTTTGTTTTTTTTTTAAATGTAGTGCATGTATCGAGGTGAATCAGACCTTAAGTGACCTTACATGTTATAAGAAGAGTTACTTACAAACAGTTGTATTTGTCGTAGTGTTCTGCTTGGTTTTTTGTCAGTGCTGACACCGCTGCGTGCAAGCATTCATTCTGTAACAAAAAAAAAAACAGGTTTAAATGTGATGGTTTCTAAAAGGTTATGTGAAATCTAGTAAACATTTCGCGTGTCACAAGGGCTGGTTTTATCTCTGGACAACGTTCCAATGCTGCCAATCTTTTGGGCGGTAAGCAGTGGACAGTGATGCGAAGGATTTTTTCAAATTATTAAGTTAGTTTAGTGTTTTTTTTTTGTACTAGTCCATCCCGTACCATCAGGTGAGATGGTAGTCAAACGAGTGCCCGTGAGTGATTCCCTCCGCGCGCCGCCGGGCCTTGCACATCCATCCATACTTCACAACCATTTCATGTAAGTTCAACTCAATATTTGTATGGACAACGACTAGCTTTTATATCAACAACGATTCAAATATTAAAACCACTCTCATACCACTTGTCACAAAATCTCAAAGATCAGACAAGGCCAATAATCTTCCTTCACAACCCGTCCCTTTCAGTCCTTCGCAACCAAGCGTGAAGGGACCAATTTCCCCACATTTTCTTTATGAGGCGTCGCGCGTACCTTGAACGCTTTAAATGCGGTGACTTGATGAATTGGCCGCGGTAAAACAATAGACGACCTTATCCTACGACGTTTTGTTTGTGAGTTATTTGTTTGTGCCTATTAACAAAGTAGAATGGCAGGTATGGAATTTATTTGTTGTTTCAACACCAACATTGTAAGCATCAATTCAGGAACTTTTGAACAAATTTTAAACATCGTAAGTACTTACTACAAAACTAAAATACCTTTTCGATGCCATTGTTATATACATGTAAATAATTATGTAATAAACGAAAGCTTATTCTGTACGCCAACGTCACAAATATACAACGTGTAATAGAAATAAACGCAACACCTCTTATTGGGTCATTGTACTCTTAATTATGAACAAATTTTATTATGGGACCAATACAGAAATCACGAAAAACGATGTCAGATTTTCTGGCTTCTGACAATACGTTACGAATGTCAGAGTTCTTGAAGTGGCAACCGGGACCACCAGCTTAACCTGCTTTCCGAGGAACGGAGGAGTCTCAGTAAGAAATGGATCACCAATCTTCTTACCATCCACGGCAAGCATCGCTTTACCCCTTAAATCTACCTGTATCGCTGTTATTATTTAGCCAGAAGCTTGTCCCAAAAAATAAAAACCAAAGACGTCGCAAGCTACGCTTTAACAAAAATAGCTTCTCCACGTAATACTACATATGGTATTGATGTAGCCAGTGACTTGCAGCCCCGCACTATGGCTTCTTGGCCTTACTAGTCGGCTTACCTACCCGGTGATCCGGTTAACACTTGATCTAATTCTAGGTTGGAACGGATATTTTGACGTGTACGATGTAGGTGGTAGAGGATTTTCAGATGAAAAATTGTAGTCTTAGCAAGAAGTCTTTGAAGATCAACATTTAGCGTTTGGCTAAAATCTTATATTCTTATAAATAAAAAAAAACCAAGCTTGTGTATGAAAACTAGTTTGAGCGATTTGCTATTGGAACATAAGACCCGAAAATCTCGATGCACTCAGACCTTGGGATCTACACTCTAAGCCCGAAGTCCGTAGATTCAGACGCAGTTTCGGCTTTAGTGTCGGGCGTTTTCTACTCCGTATCACCGACGGACTACGATCAGTCCCGAACAACTGTCTAATCGTGTTGTCATTGATCCTTAGTTCGAGTTCGGGACTAATCGTAAATCCGTAGGTGATACGGAGTAGAAAACGCCCGACACTAAAGCCGAAACTGCGGACTTCAGGCTTAGAGGGAAGACCCCCATATCCGAGTGCTCATCGAGATTTTTGCGACCAGAGGGCTTCTTTTCTCTACTCAAAAATTCAGCATTGCCATTGAGATGTTGACAAACATTTTGATGCCCCATTAATTATTTTCTACACTGGAAAATAATAAAGTTAAAAAAAAATTAACGCGGGAGACATATTTTGTTATTGGTATTACCAATAAGGACCAGTAGGTGTTTTATTTACAAGTAACGTGAAAACTTGGTAACTTGGCTTGGAGAAATACGTTGAACACAATATTGAAACTTGTAAGATATGAGGTAGTTATTTACCAGCTTCGTTTGCATCATCCCTTCTCTCCTCTATTCCTTCCGCTTTGATGGAATATCAGCTGTCAGCCCATTCGCTAGCACACCCTAGTAGGCCGCTGCAAATACAACTTGGCAAAATGGGGTTTCGCTGACCCACTAGACACCAAATGTGCGGTGCCCCCGTCCAAAACATGGCCCACTTGTTGGACTGCTCCAAGTCCCCTTACACCTGCACGATTAAGGACCTAATGAGCGCGACAGATGCCGCTATAAGCGTGGCCACCTACTGGCCACTACGGGGCACAAAAAGTTTAAGGGTCGCCATTGACTCGAAAAGAAAAAGAAGGAGTACGTTCACAACAACCTTGCGGCCATTCAAAGAACCCTTGACGAATCTGAAGTAAGTATATATCCGAACTTAATATTTCCCGAGTATCTATATTTTTTTTTAAGAATTCTTGTTTAAAAATAAACTTAAAGGAAAACACTAATTTTACTTGAAAAAATACTGTCTGCTGCAATGAAAACATTACCCCGGACACTTTAACTGTCATACTTACTTAATTGCTCAGTCTGGGTTAGATCTGTTTACAGGGACCCTTAAAAGCGTTTGCCTTACCAAAAGTATTATAGTTTTTGTTCATCTTGTTGTTTTCAGAAAAAAAAATTGTTTAGTTCAGTTAGATAACAAAACATATACATTGACACGCATAATTTTTTTTTGTAAAAATCAAGACGATATACTTAGTGCGTTTTTTCGCGTTGGCACACTTTTCACCAACAAATGACGTCACGCGTTGATGTGCTCTAAACCTATTTGTCAATTTTTATTGATTTGAAAAGGCAAAATGTTTTGAAAATTAAAGTGACCAACCAAAGAGAATTATTATTGTTCTATCCAGGAAACATTTCTATTATTTTTTTTACTAAGAAATACCACAGTTAACTATTTTTCAAATTTATTTGGGAACGTATTATTCCCTAAATTAGTATTTCAAGCAACAACAGCTTGTACCTTTTAAGAGGAGCTCGTGGCTAAATAATAAAAACCTCACGGGTCGATCTTTAAAGTTAAGCAAGGCTTGCCAAGGTCGAACTGTGGATGGGTGACCATCTTAACATACCGAGACTCCTCCGTGCCTCGGAAAGCACGTTAAACCTTTGGTTCCTGCTGTCATTTGTAGATTTTTTGTAGTAGTTTACAGATTGTCAGAAGCCAGAAAATCGGACACCAGTCTTCCCAAGAAGTACTGTGTTACCCAGTTATTGGGTTGTGGAGTACTGGTAGGCAGCCGCTCCGCATAAAATACTGGTATTCAGCTGTATCCGGTTTGACTGATGAACAGCTTGGACCTTTTTAACCGACTTCTAAAAAAGGAGGAGGTTCTCAATTCGGATGTTTGTATTTTTATTTTTTTTTATGTTTGTTCGCGCATAACTCCGTCGCTTGCCAACCGATTTGAAAAATTCTTTTTTTATTAGAAAAGGTATACTTCCCAAATGGTCCCATTGAAATTTTATCAATCTTATCGGTTCAGTAGTTTGGTTTTTAAATCCAAATAGCTGGAAGTCGGTTTTTTGTGAAAAAGTTTTTTATTCTGTTAAATAAATCTTTTTCAAATAAAATGATCAAAAGATTCACACCATTTAGAAATAAATCAACTCAACGATCAATTGAATCCTGAATCCCTAAATCAATTAATGAAAACTTTTGACAGTTTTATCAGTCGTCCGGAATGAATCAATCAAAATAAGTTGTTCATCTAAATTAATTGGAGAATTGTTGGTGTCGGGTTGAATCTATTCATAAACAGTTAAAGGGACCCTTTAATTAAAATGAAGGGGACAAAACAATGACAGGGTGATTATATTGGATTTTAGTTTAAGTCTTAATAGACTAAGTGGAATATTTTGTATTGGGTCCAGCAGTGGATTTTTATTGTTTATTAGCTGTTTAAAATTTTCCAAAAAGCTTGTAGTTTTTGACTGAATATCAATAACATATCGAGACTCCTCCGTGCTTCGGAAAGCACGTTAATCCGTTGGTCCCGGCTGTAATTTGTAGATCTTTGGCAGTCGGTACCTACGGATTGTCAAAAGCCAGAAAATCTGAAACCAGTCTTGTGAAGAAACACGTGTTACCCAGTTAATGGGTTGTGGAAGTCTGGTAGGCAGCCGCTCCACGTAAAATACTGGAATTCAGCTGAATCCGGTTTGACTGGGAGCCGACCCCAATATGATGATCATCATCGTTTTTTTTATTGAGCTTGACCTCGATCACGCCTGATGGAAAGCGATGGATGAGGTCTATGATGGAGAGAGCGTGCCCAGAAGATACCTTAAGGCACTAGTACACCCACGTGTCGACGAAACACAGCAGGCTGCTTGACGTCGAACTCCGGTGGGAGTTTGGTCACGAACCAGACGAGCGTTAGCCCTACCATCGCACGGGAAGTACTGGCCAGTCTCCTAAGGTATTTTAGTGAGACTTTCCAGGATACAAATACAAATAATGACACAGAAAATTACATTTCATTTTGTTTGGAGCCTCCTTTTATGCAAACAATGCCTGTATTAGAAGGATATGCCGAGCGCTCGGTTCAGTTGAGTGCCTGATGGAACAAATTGCGCTACACTGGGAGGCTCCTTCATGCATCCCAAAATTCACATCATCTAGGTGCATGATGATAAATTACCAAACATATTGAGGAAACGCTAGCTTAGGTTATTTCGTCGGTCACGGCGCGGCATACGCTGGCAGAGTGTGCCGCTTGAAAGGAGCCGCGCCGTGCCCTCGTCTCTGTGGTAGGCAGTGACCTCTCGCTGCCGGCTGTAGTCCGTTCTATGGTCGGCGGTGACGAGTCCTGGGACGCGGTGGTCTCCTTCTGCGAAACTGTTATCGCGCAGAAGGAGGCTGCGAAAAGGGAGAGGGAGATGTCGAGTGCTCTCCCGGCCCGCAGCAGGCGCACCGGGTGTCGGAGGAGGGCGTACGCTGCCCTCCTTCGGCCCCCCTAGTTGGGTCCAGGGGTGGCGGACTTGGGGATGTCCGTTGCCCCCCATTCATCCGGACCCGAGGTGGCGGCGCGTGGTGTTCCCGTGCGCCCCTCTGACGTCGCTGGGGGAGTTAAACACCTCACTCCCCCCGCTTACGAGATGTGGCCCGCAGAGGCGGGCCGGCACCAGCCGGGGATTACGGAAGTCGCATATGTTCCCGCGATCCCCGGCCTAGGTGAAAGATGGAACACCGGGGTGGTTTTAGTCAGTAAGAGTCTGACAGACCCCTCACAGGGAGGACATCCATGAGGATTTCTCCCCTTTAAAAAAAAAAAAAGGTTATTTCGTCGGTGACCATTTGAAATTCACACGTTAGAATGGACTAGTAATTGAAACGATTGTTCATAATTCAAGGACCGAACGCATAAAACTGTCCGTACAGCTTAGGAATTCCCTGCCAGGGTCTATGTATACTAATAGCTACAACCTTAGGGTTCTAATGAATAGATTACTTCTAAGCAAGCGTCCTCCATCGTCAAATACATCATCGCTTTCCATCAGGTGGGATAATACTAAAATAGAAAAATTAAAAAAGAAGAGTTTTTGTTTTTTTTATTTTCATTGGATAGTAAAAAAAATATAACAAAACATTGGTTCAAAACTTGCAGTCATGAAAATCGATGATCTGCTTTATCAAATAGAAACGGATTATTTACCTATACTTATTAAAAAAAAACATTGTAGCAATTTGACAGAAGCCCATTCACACAGGTCAATAACACGACTCTCTCACAAAACACTTATTCACAAGACAAAAGGCTATAATTATCAAGGACCAAACATAACTTCACTTATACCACAGCATGTAATAGTACACCTTAAGTGTAGTGACATCACGATAGATGAACTGTGGAAAATGGAGGAAAAATGGCCGCTATCGCCGTATCGGATTTCTAATGGATGTTGTGCTGGGTTTGTTTTGATTTCTCTCGGGTAACCTATTTAGGTTGGCAATTTATGGATTCATTACTTTAGGCTGAGTCATAGTACAATGACGCCTGGATTAATTAATTGAAAATGTTGGCGTAGGTGTACATTGTTTTTGTTTGCAATATGATATTGATGACATTGTTATGGCCGAATTTATTTTTGATAGGTATAAATTTAAAGAAGACTGGAAATAATAATAGGAGGCTTTTGCCCTGTAGTGGGGATAACACACGCTAAAAATAAATCCACCAAAAACATTTCATGTAAAATGTTGCCAAGACGACCACATAAGGTTTGCCCTGTGAAAAAGATATCAGATCTCATGTAGAGCCATGCTTCTGAATCTACACGGCCTAACTCTACCGACCCTAACTTCACAAATTCTACATATCAGTAAAAATGTATGGCTTCGCCGTTTCGCTACCGTCGTGGAGGTGATGCGAATATTTAGTTTCTGAAGTAAGTAACGAAACCGCCAAGCCATACATTTTTACTGATATGTAGAATTTGTACACTTCGAGAAAAGGTAGGTGCCCTTGCGCTTCGCTTGGCTCGTCTTGGCGCATACGAAATTCAATTTTAAACATCAAGTTACAGGTAATGGCGGTGAACTCATCAATCATTATAACGATGATGAGTTCAAATGCCCTATACCCCAAGAGCCTCAAAACATTCCAAGACTGATTAGAATAAAAAAATTGAGAGGGATTCAGCCTCCTGAGAATGCAGTAAGCACAATGTAAAATATTCTGCGAAATAAAAGAAATTCAATTATACGATTCCTATTTCAGGCATCGTAATTGATGGCTTGCCATGACAACTGTCCCAGATGAGGCCTATTAGAAATTTAATAAAGCACTCTGATTTTAATGATCTGTTGCAGAAGTAATTTTGTATCTTAATTGATTTCGTCATTATTCGACTGAATGTTGCCTTGGTAATTTTGTTTTGCTTTAAAATATGACACAGTATTTTTTTTAACAATGTTCGCCTAGAAAAAAAATCTGACTCCAGTCTTGCCATGCAGTTACCGTACCCAGTTAATGGGTTGCATGGTTAATGGGTTGTAAAAACACTGGTATTCAGCTGAATCCAGTTTGACTAGAGTCAAGAGCAAACCCATCACTAATAAAAAAATAAAAAAAGACTGGAAACCGAACCCAATATAATTGGGAAAGGCTATGCAAGCGATAATGAATGATACACGCACAGAAGACTATGAGATTTGACATGGTTAAAGTTTTTTTGGCAAAGAAATGCAGTAAGCTAATTTTAGTTAGTAAATTACGGCCGAATTTCAATCCCTCGACGTTAACTAATTAATAACTAAAAAGACAAAAGAGCACAGCATAAAATTGAGACAATTTAAATCTCTACATAATAAAAAATCATGTTATATTAGGTAGTCAAATTATACCACGAATTCAACATCAAATCATAATGTTAAAAGCATAAGTGTTTCAAAGAATAATTGCGTTATACAGAGAAACACATATTTCCATACATTACACCTCGTAATGACACTCCTCTAAGATATAGAAGAATAATTTGTTTACGCAGATCTCGAGTACATAAATATATAAAAGCATGTACGTTGAGTAGCAATTACTTTGAGGAATTTAAAGGACATGAAGACAGAAGCTGGTACAAGTTGTAATCATAGCATTATTTTTAGTAATTATTTATGTAACCCAGTAAACATATATAAATTATTAATTGTTTAATTGTGACATTGATTATAGCTATGTAATTCTAATGTGTATGTTTTACTGAATTTTAATGTTTTGTAATAAGTTCTGAAAGAAATGAATTAATGGACCAAAAGGAAAGACCCAGAAACTAGGCTAGGCAGATGCTGGTCGTGCCTGAGGCAAGAAAGCTCCTACTCAGGATGTGCCATGGGCGGACCCATAGCACGGCGCTGATTTTTAGTGGTCTTAAAAAAAGCATGAGATCATGACTGAATTAATTTCATGATCCAGTTTGAAATAATCACCTCATTAATTACGGATTGTTAATGTTTCTTGAACACCAAAAAAAGCTCTTAAGACAACAAAAGTAGTAATCCAACACTAACATGCTTAGTTTTGAGGGTTCCGTACCCAAACGGTAACCAACGGAACCCTAATACTAAGCCTCCGCTGTCCATCCGTCCGTCCGTTCGTCTGTCTGTCAGCGGGCTGTATCTCAAAAACCGTAATAGGCAGACAATTGAGATTTTCAGTAGGTATGTATTTCTATTGCCACAGTAACAACAATTAAAAATTATTACAACCATTACAACAAAACGTGTTTTTTCTGTTTATGATACGGAACCCTTCGTATGAGAATCCGACTCGTACTTGGCCGGTTTTTTTTAATCTTCAAGCTTTTCCCTTGAGTCGAGTTCTTAACTAAATTTACAGGGAACATGTTAGACATAGTTCTGTGTTGCTGGAATTGCCTTTCATCTGTTTAATTACAAACAACCACTGTACCCATCTACGAGTGTCGTCTCAGAAATGTTCAACTATTTACAGGCTTGATTGGATTTTTAGATTGGTTCGATGCAGAGGGATTTTGATTTAGTTCGGAGTTACATAATGTACCTATGTACATAAAGCAAAAGTCATTTATTCCAAATAAGCTAAGAGCCAGCAATTTTGAATGTCAAATTTTGCATAAAGACAGTCCGCCAAAACGCCCGCCCGTCACCACGACGCCCGTCTTACGATCTTAAGGCTTGAATTATACAGAAAAGGCGTGGTGAAGACGCGGCGAAGTCGCGGCGCAGGCAAGCCGTAAAGGCACGATGTCGCCAACCTACCTACTTTTTGTGTTGAAACTTTTTGAAGCGGCATCGTGCCTTACACCTCGCCTGCGCCGCGTCTTCACCACGCCTTTTCTGTATAATTCAGGCCTAACTTCCTCCTTTTACTTCGATAGCGGTGAAAATGTAGCCATACACGCACACCCGTGCGAGTATTACGCACTTGACCTTTCTGGAAAACATTACAGTTAGATGTGTATGTTCTTTTAGCACGGTCCCTCCCAGCGCAGCGTTTTCACTAACGTCTGCCTTGTAAAAACTTTTAGTAGTGAGCCGCTTTTCATTCGTTACGGTATACACCGGATAAATGTGCAAAAACTTTCATACATTTTTTAATCAGCTTATTCTATCCCACTACTGGGCAAAGGCCCCCCAATTCCTTCCAGATATTTTTGTACCGAGCCACCTTGGAGACGACGAAGAATACGAAGACGAAGGGATATTAGGGAAAGGTTTACTTTATTGCAAGTTTATCTGGCGACTACCATAGTCGCCTTTTAAATTTTGGTCACTAAATTTTCTTCAAAATTGTACTTTTCCAAACGGTTTGATTTGTAAAATAAATACACTTTAACAGATACTGCAGAAAATGTAGTTTACCCAAATTTATCGGAAAATTCAATGGCATTCATGCATACATTTATGCCACCGCAGCCTCAAGAAATGGAGCAAGCAAAGATGTAAATATTAGCTGACTCCTGGTTATATAAACATTAAGTACGTGCTTCTGGTATTAGGATGGCTTCTAATTTCCGACTTGCGGTACTATCGCCGGTTATTCGCACAGCCATGGAATATTTAACGAGCATCATTTTAAATACATTAATAACCTTTATGAATAAAGATTTTTGCTTGTTTACATAGAATGAGAAGCTAGTGTTTTGTTCTTAGGAATATTCGTGCTTGAAACCTATTAAGAAATGACCGAGAAAATTCGATATATTGTAGAATCTTACACTGATTGGTCTCCAAAATGTCGTCAGTTTATGTCGGTCCACAATTTCTCGGACTATCAAATTTTGATGCTTAAAAAAGTATTCCAAATGTTCAGTTGATAATTTATCGAGAGTTTACGGTTGTTTACAATCTCTCAATATGTTTTATAATCTTACGGAGTTAACCATTATCCGGTGTCATACACATGCCAATTCCATTAATTTATTTACTACGTTCCCTAACAAAAATCTTAAGTCTACAAAATCCATAAACCTTTAATACCAAACATCTGTCGAATACCTCAAAACATTTCCACCGATATTGAAACTAAAAACTTAAGAACACACCAGTAAAATAAATCCCTACACGTCAAATATTTTCCTGAACTTTCTCCACCCACAGGTAAAACGTGTTCGGCGACATCCATTTCGTTCACAATCTGAACTCGAACTATTTCAATCGAAACATACCTTCAGGAATGAAGAAAGTTTTAGCTGAACCGTACTGGAAAGGAATGGGTATCATTAATCTGTGTTATAATTAAAGTGCACCTGTGCTATATAAATGAGGGCTGGTATTAATCGTTCAGAATTATGATTGGGAGTGAAAGTAGAAGAAATTTCGGGAATAGATGTTGATTATAGTAATATAGACAAGAATTTTGTGTAGCCTAAGTAAGCAAAGGTAGAGGAAAAATATTAGAAGAAGTAGGTTTAAAAAAGTGCCAGTCGTTTGTTTTGGCATGGAAATGTGATGAGAAGGGATGAGATGCATGTAAATAGAATAATAATTAATATAAAAGAAAGGGAGGGCAGAAAAGATGAATGTATTGCATGAGTAATGAAAGAAAACGTAACAGTTGGGAAACGAATAGATACAAGGAAACGCGATGCACCGAACCAGCACAATAAGCACATAATAAGATTAATTTTCTACCTCATGCATCTTTGTTCTTTTGACCTCTTTATTTCAGTGCAGACACTTCAACATTGATGAACGAATAAAATCCAAAATACGAAACAATTTGAGTTGTAATAAAATCAAGCGATCTCCAAACAAACATTGAATGATATACATTGCTTTGTTTGCTCAAACACTGCAAAATAAACACAGTGTGCCTGTGTTTTTTATTGAACAGGTGTAGCACACGCAAGTAACAAAATTAAATTGTGTGTTGCCTTTGATAGCGACAAGCTGCGATTACCCTTCCATGGTCCTAACTACTAACGCGAGCTAACGTAATGATAAGTAAACACGCAGTCACTTTATGTCAGTGGCTAGCGATAGCCGATATGTTGCCAGAGATCTGAAAATATGTGTGTTGATGTCAAACTTTTAGATCGCCAGTGAATATTGCTGTCGACCAAATTCGCTGCTTGTACCTACACAAGAGGCCCTAGACAATGTGCTATTCAATTAGCGAATGCGACTGTCGAAATGCCAAAATGTAGGAATTTGATCACGTGACATTTCGATAGCATCTGTCAATCCCATACATTTTTGACGTATCGACAATCGCCTTCGCCACGCTACCGTTGACAGAATGTCACTTGTCTAGAGCCCAAGGTGACACAACTTTCAGCCTTTGTGTAATTGCTCTAAGTAGGGACCTACATTAAAAGAAATGCTGAAAGAATTGTCACAAAGTCAAAAAAATTATGGTGTGTACAACCTACCAGAATAAACGCAATACCTCTCAAGGGGTCATTGTAGCGTGTCTAGCGATTTTGGGGTTGGTCCCATAGTAAAAGTTGTTCATAATAATGAGTACAATGACCCATAAGATGTTTTGCGTTTATTCTGTTGACACGTTGTATAGTGCACATACCGGAATCTAAAAAAAAATTGGCTTTCGGACAATCGTTATCGCTTATAAGATATTACTTCGCCATGAAACTACATAGTGACAATTTCCTAGAAGAAGACTATCTCTTTTATTCAGCATCTACTCGTAAAACTGTTTCTCATAGTATCATCTCAACTTACACAAAGCCCTTTTCATACTATCTACAGCACTATATAGGTACCCATGATATTATATCTATCAATAGCTCTCACCGTTGGCAGCACAAAAAGGAGGGTACTTATGAATGATACGGAACCATGAATGGAATCAAAGAGATTCATTAATCTCGAGTACATTTGGGATATCTCCTGATAGAATTGGGAAATTAATTACGAATGAATAAGAAGAATGATGGTGTATATTAATGAGATTGTATTGATAAGCTACTAAAGGTTTAGAAGTTAATAAATCAGCAGGATATATTACAAGAATTAATTAATGTAGATTACTGATCAGTCTTTCCGATAATTTTAACCCCCGACCAAAAGAGAGGTGTTATAATTATAATATACTAGCGTTTTCCCGCGACTTTGTACGTCACGAGATATCGCGTTTTTTCCCGTTCCAGTTGAAATTTCAGGAAATCCTGTTTTAATGCTCCCCCTCACGTTCCCCAAGGACATTTCAGTTTTCTACTAGCAGTAGCTTCGGCTGTGCGTTGTCTGTTAGTCACTTTGTCACTCAATCACTCAGTAACGGAAGAGTTTATATTGATTATCTGCTATTACTATCTGCAAAAATCAAACTAAAAAAATACGGCTCGTTAACGTTAAAACATTTTTAAATAGTTTGGAAATTGTGCATTCGTTCATAACCATTTAAAATTTACACACAAGATGATGAGATGGCATACAGGAATTACTTTTTTATAAGTCATAAAAATATTTCTTCTCTGTATTATCATATTTTCAGTTAATTATTTCTACTTTGAAGTAAAACCACTGTTTAGTCAGAGTTTCAGTTTCTAAGCCTATACTATATTATCACAGCTATTTCTGCAGCAGTGCCTGCTTGTCGCCAAACACAGCAATCTAGGGCAACATGTCGGCAAACCCCAAGGGGTTTGTTAGCGGCGGTAACCACTTTCCATCAAGTGGAACATTGGAGCCTACAGCATAACTGCGTAACACTCCTAATGACAATAGACATTTTGACAGTTCGACAACATTCATTGCGTTGATAAAGAATGAATAAAGGTATTCAAGAGACAAAATTATTTGGTTGTTTTACGAAGGTTATCTCTGAAAGTACTAATCTGAACACGATACTAAGAATTACTTTTCGGAGCAACTGGAGATACCGATCAGCGCTGCACTCCACCAGGCTGCTGATCGAAACAGATGGAGAAAAGCCGTTGACAGTTTGAAACGGAGTCACGATTCTCAGCAGTGAGAGAGCGATTAGGAAGAAGAAAAGCTTTTATTTAATTTTGATTTAAAAATTCCTCCTCTGATAAAAAACTTAACTACCGCTGATTGACATAGCATATCCCAAAAACCTTGGTTCCTGTGGGATGAGCCACGAAAACAAAGCTGCTAGACAAATCGAGTCGTTACAATAAAATGTGAATGGGTTTTGCAATTAGGAATCTAACCAGAAACACATAATGTCTGCCATGCCTTTGGGGTCGGCTTCCAGTGTAACAGAATGCTGAGTACCATTATTTTTACATGGAGCGACTGCATATCTGACGTTCCCAAAAACATAAGACTCAGTAGCAGTTGAAAGGATACGGCCCTGTGACAGGTGAACAGACGTCGTCGGCGATAAATCCCTTTTTTGAGGAATAGCTAGACGCCACGGCATCCTCACCTTTCACCTGACGCAGGTTCTCACCGGACGCGGCTGTGTCAGGAGCTACCTGTTACGGATTCAACGGAAAGACACGCCCGGTTGTCACCACTGTGTGGATCGACCGAAGGAAACGGTGGAGCATACGGTCCTGATTCAATCAATGGTCCGGATCGAGTGCATGGGAAGCACTAACCTCCTTCTGCGAAGCAGTAATGTTAGCGAAGGCGGACCGTGTGAGGGTGAGGCAAATCTCACACTGAGTCTGATCAGAACTAGGCCCGGGTCGACGGCGCATCCTGTTCCACGTGCGGACCGAACAGGAAAAAGTTAATAATAAAAACGAATTTTAGAACCGCTACCAAACGATTGTTCGAAAGAGTCACCGCGGCCCTGGAATGCTAAGGGCATTTGGACGAACACGGATGGGTTTTAGTCAGTAAGAGACGTAAGAGTCTTCCATTCCGCTCCAGCCAGAGCAGAAGAAGTCATTTGACGATTTTCTATACTTGAAAAAAAAGGGCTTATTGGGAAGGATCACTTGGTACACTTTAAATACAGAACCCTAAACTTGATTTCCTAATAGCAGGATAAGTTGTTTACCAAACAACTACCATTAAAGGTGAATTGAAACTATGGGTTAATAATGAACCTGTTGCTTATAGACACCATCAAGTTTCCCCTTGAGTACACCAATTTAACTTTTGTAACTCCTCCCACTGACTGGTCAATTTGTGTAGGTAAGTAAATTATATGCAGTCAAGTAAATCTAAAGATAAATTTCAGAAATTTCTTAAAGGATTTCAGATAATGGTGTATTTTAATATTTATTAAACAAGAAACACCGAAGAGAAAACGTTTAATATTCATTGGAACTGATTAGTTAATGAGGTGTGGGAACAAGGCTGCCAAGCTGAAGGTAGAGTTGGGCGGGTCATAATTACATTATGTAGAATGCATCAGGACATATAAGCCAATGTCGTCGTCCAGTGGGAGCGAGAGGTCTGGTTTCATCGCCGCGGAAGGTCTGGAAAAAGCTGCAGGCCGACAAAATGTATGGGAGTGACATTAAGTGAGGAAAGGATACGTCATCACCTAATGTCATTCCCATACATTTTTTCGTGAGCGTCTGACGTCAACGCTACAGAAAAGTATTTTGTCTAGGCGCCCTTTTTTTTTTTTTTTTTGGATGGGAAATCATCAAATGACCCCTCCCGCTCTGGGTTGAGCGGCAGGGAGTGTCAGACTTCTACTGACTAAAACCCACCCATGCTCCTCTTAGTGCCTTTTACGTTCCAGGGCCGCGGTAACTCTTTCGAACAAATCCGCAACTGTCTAGGCGCCCTGGTGTGACAACTTTGTGGTATTTAACGCCGGATGGAGACAACACACCGGAAAGGATGAAAAGCTATGGGGAGACCTTGGACATTTTTCAGAGGTACGATGCGTAGCTGAGTGAATGTGGATGGATGGAGAGGAAGAGGGAGGCCAAAGAAAAGATGGATGGATTGTCTAAAGAGCGATATGAAAGCAAAGGGAGTTAGTGATAGTGTGACGGCTGATAGGACAGAATGGAAGATAAAAACGTGTTGCGCCGACCCCAAGTAACATGGGATAAGGGCAGGAAGATCCTACCAGGGTTGCGGATTTGTTCGAAAGAGTTACCGCGACCCTGGGAAGAAAGGCACTAGGAGGACTAAAGGGTGGGTTTTAGTCAGTAAAAGTCTGACACTCCCTGCCGCTCCACCCAGAGCGGGAGGGGTCATTTGATGATTTCCCATCCTCGAAAAAAAAAAATAGGGCACGAAGATGGTGATGATGCGTAGCTGAGTATATATGTGAAATCGGCTATCTCAGTAAATATATACGTCAGGTACGAACCCTTATTTGTATTAAACAAGAATATTCAAGAACAAGCTAACTCGGTTGCTGTAAATACCAAACTAAAAAGAAAACAGAGTCAAGTTAGGAAGTACTCGTAAAAGCACGTCCTTAATATTCAAGCGTTGCTTAGAACTTAAGCTTTGTTATAGGGCTATAAAATTAGCGTTTTTTTGCAAAGTTGAAATTATTATTATTATATTAGAACATAAAGTAGTGGGACAGTATGGGCAAAATAAAAATTAAAAAATTTTAGAACACATACTGTTTCCGCAGTTTGTTCAACTACTGTCATGACTTGGCATCTAATAATTTTCCACAATTGAACAACTTACTGTACGCATATAAAATTACTGTGAAACTTAAAAGTCACCTTGGGAAAATAGACAATTCGAGATTTTATCAGAAATCATGATCATCATCATCATCATCATCATATCAGCCGAAAGACGTCCACTGCTGGACATATGCCTCTCCCAAGTGTCGCAACAACAACCGGTCTTGTGCGTCTCGCATCCATCGCCTACTCGCGACCCTTACCAGATCATCGCTCCACCTTGTGGGAGGCCTTCCAACGCCTCCTCTATCAGTAATAACCATAATGAACGTCTCAAATTTTAAAGATTGGCCAAGAGATAAACGAGTGTTTTGCTAGCACATGTAAAACGTATACACTGTACAGACTTGTTGATAATATTGTTATCTTTAATACTTTATCTATGATAGACACCAGATAAATGTGCAATAACGGTAATTTATCCACAAACTTTTATTGAATTATTGTTCTGAATCGACTTCTATCGTGATCTTTTACGTTCCATAATAATGAAAACCGGTTAATTTATGGTGCTGGCATCTACGAAGAGATATTAAGGAAAGGTCAATGTACTTTATTGCAAGTTTATCTCGCGCCTACCATAGGCCTTCTTATCATATTATTTCTTCGGTTTAGAAACTTTCGATTTATTTTATCGCTACCGCTCATGCACCCGCTGATTTATGAGCCTGAGCACAGAGTTCTTGTACAGTTTTTTTCCCCGTTTTTTGAACGTCGTTGCTTGAGAAATGAGATTTCATTCAAAACTACTTATAAGTTTCATAACAAGCACTTTTTTTATTACCTGACAACTTATCTCTCTCCTGTCTCTTCGCCTTCTGTGGCTTCTTTCATGTGATAATGGGTTCCTTTATAAATAAAATGGGGTAACGTAGTCAAGGGATTATATCAAAGGGATATGTTATACCGAGTGTTTAATAATAAAAATGCTTCGTAGTATTAAGACTTCTTGGCATCACAATCAAGGCAATATTTTTTAGTACCTACGTAATACAAATTTACTGGTAGAGGAAGTGTTGTTTCATCTAGCAGCAAGATGAGCTGACGTCATCGTTGCTCTTGCGGTTGGAACTAGGATGGAGGTGGCACAAGAGCGTGGAAATTGGTTCAGCAAAAGAGAGGCCTTTGCCCAACAGTGGGCTGTCGGACTGTGAATGATGATAAATACAAAATTGCAGGGACATCGTCATGAATTGTAACAATGTGTCGCTTTTTAGGCAGGAAGGCGTTATCCGTATTCAGGTTGGTCCACAAGGTATCGTCCACATTGTAGCCTCAATTGTCAAACAAACCCGTTATTCACCTCCATTTTATCAAGTTTTTGACATTAATTGTCGTAAAGTTTAAAATTTTTATTGTAGAACTTTTTAAAGTATGAGTCTTGAGAGTCGGAAATTACTCGTTGTAATACTTTTATATTGATATACCTACCAATATCACTCTAGGAATACAAAACATTACACGGACTAAGAGAGTAGTCCGTGTCGAACAAATGTTTTGTATTCCTTGTATACCTTGGGCTTGAGACAAGAGAGATTCTGTCAACGGTAGCGTGGCGAAGGCGATTGTCAATACGTCAAAAATGTATGGGATTGACAGATGCTATCGAAATGTCACGTGATCAAATTCCTACATTTTGGAATTTCGACAGTCGCATTCGCTAATTGAATGGCACATTGTCTAGGGCACCTTGACCTTGGAAAACTATTCACTACCAACGCAATAGCAATACAACAAATATATAGACGCTAATCCGTTGTTAAAAACAACTGCAATCGTCACTTATTATCAATTTGACAGCCACCCTGAGCCCGACTTCGTGAGAGAGAGATGGAGGATGGAGCTATAGACGAAGAGCACAACGAAATCATGATGGTAATGACACCTAGGGAGGTTGGTGTCACTGTCAAGCTGACAAATTGCTCTAACGCTGAAATTGATTGGTATATTTTACTCTCTTCCGGTAATATTGATTTGATGAATTGGACCTGACAAAAACACCCGCGTTTGCTGGAAAATGATCCGTTAAAAGGTTTTTTTTTCTCGTCGGCTTTCACAGAAATATTTTTAAATATAGCACGAATATTTAGTTTATTTTAGAAGATTTTTTGGCACACTAAAATAAGTTGGTTTCCTATTTCAGTAATGAGAAAACAAAAATATATTAAGTCCTTTATGGAGACAGTTTGTACCGAGTTAACTTGCATAAATTTCAACTTCGGGTTGCGTTGGAGAGAAAACTAACTGATAAACATATATCTGTAACAAAACTTTTATTTGCCATTCGTAAAGACATTTAACGCTTCTTTTGGTTGGGAAATCATGAAATGACTTCTTCTGTTCTGGGTAGAGTGGAAGGGAGTGTCAGACTCTTACTGACTAAAACCCATGCGTGTTCCTCCTCATGCCCTTTGCGTTCTAGGGCCGCGGTGACTCTTTCGAAAAAAATCCGCAACAAGACATTTAATGCTGGACCTCGCGTTTAGTAGCGGTTCTAAAAATCGCTTATATTATTAACTTTTTTCTTGTTCTGTGATCACGATTCCTTAGCTGTAACTGTTGTGGCTGAATGACCGATAGTGATTCTTTTGAGGTTATGTCCATTATTAATCCAGCGGATTGTTGGCAGCCTTTTATGACAAACGTCTTGCCAATTACTTAGGCTAAAGGTACCAATCAAGTTAACAATGAGGAAAATATAATGATACAACTTGACATTTTTTTTCCTTTATTGACTTTTCCATCAAACTTTAGAAGAAAAACATTTAGTGTAGCTCCTTTTAAACTTCAGCTTGTCGAAGTGGAGGCATGAGTGAAGTGATATTACAAACTGAGCTGTCAATCCATGTATTAAAGATGGAATCACTTCATCCATGCCTTCACTTCTACATGTTTATAGAATCGCACTGCAGTAGAGAATTTTAACTTATTGTCTAAGTCAAACACATGACATAGTACAGAAAACGAAGATATAAACATTTTTCTCAGAACATGAGTTGTGTCCATTATTAATCGCACAACAATTAATGTAACAATGCTGAAGCAAGAATTACGCAATCGTATTGTGTTTTTCCAATTGTGAATAGGACAAAAAGTGATAATGTTAACAGATCACAAGTTAATAATACGTTATTGACTTTGTGTTAATTGAATTACACAACGGCTGATTAGTTTGCCAGTGAAGTAGAATTGATTCTTTATATGTAGAAACGATGCGCACGTAGGCGAATTTCTGATTTGAGTTATTCGAGATATGTTACGAAAGAGACTCGATACAAAAGTTACAAAATCCCACCCCAACAAAAGCTTAAAGAAGTGCCATTACGCAACTGCTAACTAGACTCTAAAACGAAGAGAAGAGTTCTAAGACATCTTAAACTATCCCAAGATGAGTTGCAAGCCTGTTGGTTTTCTATTGACTGCATTTTGAGGAGTGTGCGTCCGAATTGCATAGTTTAATTCCGCCACGCCCATTCCATCATCGGACCACAAGACCTACTGCGATACGCCTTCGGTACGTGGTAGACATCCCACCCACACGTACTAAACGTTTTGGGAACACATTCATAGTGCGTACAGCTGAGGAGTGGAATTCCCTACCAGAGTCTGATTCCTGATAGCTACAACCCGGAAGTCTTTAAGTCAAGAGTGAATAGGCTAGGCAAGCGTGCTCCATCTTCGGCCACATCATCGCTTACCATCAGGTGAGATAGTAGTCAAGCGCGTGCCTATCAATAGTAAAAAAAAGAAATACCATTTTATCACCCCGACATTGATTCCGTCTGATTGAAAACGATGGATGAGGTCTACGATGGCACGAGCGACCCCAGAAAACGCTACTTACTTTTCCTTTTACGGTTGAGGGGTTATTAGTTTAAAATCTCCATCATCTGCCTAGCCTTATCCCAATTATATTGGGGTTGACTTCCAGTAAAACTGGATTCAGCTGAATACCAATATTTTACGTGGAGCGGCTGCCTACCAGACCTCCACAACCCATTAACTGGGTAACATTAGTTTAAAATGTACGAATATAGAAAATAGGGCTGCTGCCCACTCTTGACACATGATTGAAACCCATCACGATTTGACAACTGCTACCGCTAATAAAATTTATCACAATTTTCTCAACATTGTGATAAATTTTCTCCTTGGTCAAGGTCATGCTGTATCTCTATTACATACAGAGTGTTATTTGGGATTTGTCGTAACATCTTGGCTGGGTGCCATGCCGCTACATTACAGTCATGTAACCCAAATCGCTGAAATGTGAAGCCTTTTGTTCATAGTCACGTCAGAAGAAATTTTCGGTTTTTACAAGACAAAAAAAAATTAGCTAATGTAAAAACATTATTCAATTTGTCCAGAAAGTGTTTAAGCCAAGGTTGCATCTAACTGCTGTTAATAAACGATGTTTTTCAATAGCGGTTCACGAAGTCTCGATTTAACAAATTCGAAGATGAATTTGTGAAATCGAGAATTTGCGTGACGAAAATCGTGATAAAATTATATATTTTTTTAACTTTCCGAATCTATAAGACCGGGCATTTCACAAATGTTAAAATTAGTAGTTCGTTTTTAATAATCATAAAAGTAACTCAACACATAAATTATAAAAAGAAATGTAAAATTTAAAACTCTTCGAACAAAAATTAAAAAATAACGTATAAATCCTTCAGATAACAATGGAGCACCAATAACCGAGTTAACTCAGACTAAATCGCCATAAAGGCACAATCTCACGAGCATGACGGACTAATCGCCAATCGCTTAAACTCACTCGGCTTATCCGAAGCGAGCCAATCAAGCAAGCCAATAACACAACAGTAGCGTTTGCTTTCGTCCGGCAACTAGTGTGTTTCGTTCTGCTTTATTTTTTAATTACTGTGGAAAGCAGAATATTGGTTTGGCAAAGAAATATCTGTTTTACGCAAAATGGCGTATTTGTGGTTTTTAATTTGTTGTCAATCTGTGTTATGCTTTTTCTTTGCATCTTTTAATAAATGTATGGTCTACTAAGACCGGTAGTTATAAAACACTATTTGCTCTAAAGCTCCCTGTTATATTTAGTGTACAATATAGAGTATTATATCTATCTATAAATGAGTTTCTATCTACAGAATACAAAAAAATATCATGTTGATATTTAACTGAAGCTGAATATAAATAAAATGATAATCTTCGCGATAAACGCAAAAATCGTATAATATTCGTTATGGAGAACAAAACTAGAGAGCATGAAAAAATAAACGGGTAAGACAATAAAATGAAAATTGTCAATGGGTTGCGTTTTCAATTCCAATACTACAGTTTATTACTTTACATACCTACCTATTCCATGGGCTGGCCCAGTACCGATTAATTTACGTTAAATTATAACAACTAAGGGACTCACCAGAGAACTGGCAGCAGCATTCTCTGTAGGTACACTGCAACAGCTACACTGTTATCGCCAACCCGCCTGCCGAGCGTGGTCATTATGGCAACGCCCCCCATCTGGGAGAGGCCCATGTCCAGCAGTGGACTCAGTCTTTCGGCTGATATTATGATGATGATGATGATAAAAACAAATCCATAGCACAACCCTCTAACAACATCACTAGTAAACATAATTAAACAAACGAACCTTTACACTCACCCAACACACCTGCAACTCTTTACTAAATCACTAAACGATGCACTCAAACCTGCACACAAAATCCGGAGTACCGGAGTGCAATCGGCCAAAGTCCCAATTAAGCGTTACCTAATCACGGCATTAGCACATTTCCAGTTCGCTTTCAATCGATGCGATCGCTACATTAGTCAGCGACGCGATTTCCGTAGCTGTGCGGCGATTTTGTACTATCTATCTATCGATATATAAACGTGCATCTATGGTCTATTAAGGCACTAATAGTATGTTGTTTTGTTTGTATTGCGCTTTTACAATGAATGAGTTTTGTCGTGGTTTTCCTTGTTCCGTATAAAATACGTTCGAATTTTTCATACTCTGCTCTCAATCACGCGAAATAGGTAGGTTGGGGAAAAAGTTTATTAACATTATAGTATGTATACACTTGTAATAAAATCTCTTTGGCTATACTATTTGTATCTGACTGGTTTTGGTATCATTGAAAGTTTAAATTTTAAAGAACATAATTCCAAATTCAAATTAGGAAAATGTGTGATTTTCATTTGTTTTTCGTACTGTCAAGATTAGTGAATCTAATGAAGAAATTCGATACATTTTAAAATTTTACTACAAAAAAGGTAAAATTGCAACGCAAGCCGCGAAAAATTTTTGCGAACTTTATGGACCTAGTGCAGTGTCTGTGAGAGTAGCACAAATTTGGTTTAAGCGTTTTCAATCCGGAAATTTTGATGTCAAAGATGCACGTCGCTCTGGTCGCCCTACTACGGATAAAATGGATGCCATTTTTGAAAAAGTGGAGCAAGATCGGATCGGAAGTAGGAATTAGCAAATTTCGATGCGATCGCTACATTGTTCAGGCGATGCGATTTCCGTGGCTGCGCGGCGATTTTATACTCGTCTATTTGTGCACTAATAGTATGTTGTTTTATTTACATTGCTCTTTAGAGAGATGGCTGAAGATGTAGACAATGAATGAATATTTGTCGTGGTTTAGCAAAATATTGGTACTCAATTGCACACGGTTAGAACGGAAGCCGACTCCAATATACAGTTATTTAGAAAAGATGCCAGGCAGAATGTTAATTAAATTCTCAGCCAAAATTTGTCTATGTTCAAATTCTGTTCAAATTGATGTCCTAGCTCAATTTCAATTACGCCAATTATGTTCGGAATAACTAGAAATGTGCTAATTCCTTATCACGTTCGCCATGCCTAATCTGTTTCGCAGCCGTGCGATTTTATGTTTGGCAATTAGGGCACTAATAGTTCAATGTTTTGTATGTACCTACTCTGTTTTTATAGAAAGATCATTATTGTTGAACAAATTTTCAATAGTTCTAAATGAATTAATTTTATCGTGATTGTCCCTGAACTTCTGTTAAAATATGAAGCAATAATGTCATACCTATTGAATGAAAAAACAAATAAAAACTTAAGAATATCGGTAGATAAAGACGAACAAGAAAATAGAACAACCCAATGATGCAAATCTAATCCCAGACTACGTTTAGAAACGTTGAGACGAAGAACAATGTTCTCACCATACATCACTACCCAAGTAAACTAGAAACCAGGACATTTCATTAGTATAGAACTGACAAAGATAGATAACTCAGCTCGAGTCTAACCCGCCGGCTGCTGGGTGACACAGATTTAACGAAATTAAACCGCGGATCTAAGACCGGTTTTAATTAATACCCAAAAATAGACTTCAATTCAAACAGAGCTCCTTTTTATCTCGAAGAATGAAGCGATGAAGTGTGTAAGCCCACACAAAGGTGTTCGAGATTTGCTCAATCGATTTCTTTTTCTCGAATCGAGATTTATTTTTCGAGTTTTATGAACGAGGTTCACAGGAAAGAGAAGATATTTAAAGAGATTTATTACGTTGGTCTGTCGATAAAGTTGCTTAATTAACAAATCCTGATAAACTTTTTGGATTAATTGTGTAAATTAATTTAATACACAATGTAATGATGTTATATTATTATAAGTTGGATGAACGCATTGCGCCATATAATTCGTTGCTTAGTTAAATTTAAAATTATTCATACCTTGTGCAGGAAATTAATGGTTTTTGACATTAGTAATTTTAATATTTACATAAATATTATCAACGCTTTTATCAAATATTCCAAATAAATATTAAAATTTTCGTCTTGCAATTTATTTTAAAAACATTTTATCATAAAATAATGCTTTGATTTCGTGGCTAATATTCAAATAACTTTACTTTTACAGCTGTAACGATCAAAAAGAAAGGCCACTAAGGTCATTCATAAAGATTTCATTTCACGGCATTTGATTTAAAAACAAATTCTTCCCCAAATTACTTCAAAGCCGGCTTCCGAAAGGGAATATAATCAAAATGTCGCAAAAATGTCCTTTGACAAATATCAAAGGGATCTTGACGAAAGAACTTATACAAATTCGTTGCTCATATTGTGTGAATGCAACTCAATCGCTGTCACAAAGGAACGCTTGGAAAATTCATAAGGGCGCTATGTACCACACCGCTGCCGCAAACGGGTTGGATCACGCGTCACACAAAGAATATGGTCTTTAGAATTGAATTGTGAATTTATGAGCACAAAAGAATAAATGCCTTTAGAATGTGCTTTCTAAGGGAATATTGTAGTCTTGGCCTCCATATTCAAAATCAAATATAGCGTTTCACGTAATAAAATGAAAGATAACAGCTGAATAAAAAGACCACGTTGAAATTCTTTCCAAACCAAGGTCGAAAAAAACAAAACATCAATTCACATTCCTGGAACAAATCGTCCGTGAAACTCGCTCCATTTACTCCATATAAGGCCAAAGGGGAAAAGTTTAAAACCATAACGTATTTTTTAAACAATCTTCGTTGGTTTTCAGTGAAAAACCCAGTTGAAGTTCGTAAAACTTCATAAATGTTGGCATGAGCCGTTGTACAATCAATGGTAGGGTCGACCACAACTTTAGAACATTTGCGAGCTGCGGGAACTTAGCCTGGAGTAGCAAACTATCGCATTCTGTGGTGACGGGAAGTGGGTAGTCAAACATACCAGCATGATTGACAGTCGAATTATTTGGTTTAATAATGTTCGTTTGAGAAGAACATTTTGCTAAATTATCGATTGTAAAATACATCAGATTCGACTGAACAATAATGTGAAGTTGAAATGAGGTTAGTTGAATGTTTCTGTTTATCGAAATTGGTTTGGAGTTCATTAGTCTGACACCCACATAGTGTAATGTGTGTTGCGTAATGTACACAGCTAGTTTTAGTAGGCATTGAAGCAGTTACCTACGTACAGAAACTATCCCGACCTTTGAAGTACCATGTGGGCATGGGGATAATTTCGAAAAAATAATTAACTTATTTCTTAGGACCACGACGAACCTAACAAAATATACCATACAAAAATATACTTTAAAAGCAAAGGTAGAGCGTCCAAACGGTTGTTTACCCGTTCACAATTCAAGAATGCTGTTTTTTTAATGTATCGCGCTCCTGACGATTGCCGACCGCGCGGTCTCAATTACGGGTCAATTTGTGGTCTCAAATATACATGTGGTTCGCTCTGTCTTAACTAAATAAGAAAGTGCGTTAAATCAATTATTGTCTATTCCGCAATATATTACTCGTATCATCATTATCATGATTTCAGCTGAAGCCTTCCCCAAGCGCGACATCGATCGAACTTATGTTTCCCGAATACAGCGTGCTCCCACGATCCTCTTTAAAAATCGAGGAAGAAAATGTAGTTACCCACCCTCCTTTTAATAATAAAAATTCTCAAAAATTTAAAATAAGTGTTACAATAATTTCATATAAACGACCAATGAAGCCTGACGATGCCCCAGAGAGCCAGGGATGCAGCATCATATACGAGCAAGGTAACAATTTGATGTATGACCTGACCCAGACAAATGAATCTCAATTATTAATGGTATGGCCCCACTAGGCCGTCGTTACAGCGGTAATTGGGCCTTGAATTGGTGTGAGAGTACCGTTATGTCAGGTTTTGTTTAAGAGGAACGTGGTATTTAAATTTTGATTGACTAGATTTGATTTCTTAGAATATAGTATGACCCGCCCTGGCTTCGCACGGGTGCTGTGAATAATACCGCCATAGTTCAGCTATTTTGTGCAATATATATTCAAATTATACACATAAAGCTTCCTCTTTTATCGCTATTTTTATTAGTGAAAACTGTATCAAATTCCGTTGCGTGCTTCACAGTTTGATAAAGAGACAGAAGACAGAAGAGGCAGAAGTAGCTTTTTTTTGTTTGTATGGTATTTAGAGGAGAGATTTAGATTTCAGATTTAGAAGGATTAGTCCCGTGCAAGTCCCAAATAAACAATGCATCTTTATTTCATTAGATGTCATGTCACACACGTGTCACAACTTTTCCTAAAAGCAATCTTTCCTCCAAAAAATATTCAGAAAGCGAGTCTGAAGGCTTTACTTAAGTTTTTAAATTAACACTATTGAAAGAGAATAATTCACTTCCTAATTAATTACCGTCAAACATTTTCCTCTGGAATTTATTATCATAGACGTAGGCCGAAGTATTTTTTGTAAAACTAATTACTTTGCCAAACTTCAGAGGGCCAATTCTACGAATTTTTAAGTAACGTTCGGATTGGCATGTCTGTCAAAAATGTATGGAAATTAAGGCTTTTTTGACAAATTGCAACTGAGATGAGAATGCGAGCATTACTTAAAAATAAGTAGACTTGACACTCAAATTAGAAACTAGATATCTTAAGATTAAGTTTCTTCTTATTCTCCGAGAAAGTGTTCGAGAAAAACGAGTGTATTTCTTTGTAAAATTGTAATCAAAACCAAGGAATATTCTGTCCGTTGAAAATTGTAATTAGTTCTTTAAGACAATCTTTGTCAAAGGAATTGTCCGAAGATAGTCTGACGAAGTATCAATTAAATTACTATTTACCTAAGTAATCATCATAATTGTCCTCCTGACCCTTTTTGGCTATGGCGGCCAATCTCAAAGGAGACAGCCATCGGTGCGTGAGATATCGCGCGCAGTTTCTGGTACGAAAATTAACGCAAAATCGATGTGATAAATTGCCTAGCGCTATTGCGCAATAGCGATGATTGGTGTAATCAATCTTCAACAGCCAATCGCATCACATAACTTACATCTAATTTATGAAGCTTTGATCATTTATTTTTAGTAACCGAATGTAGGTTTTAAATCTCGACTGATTCTGTACTTTAATGTTCCACTTTTGTTATACAGGGTTATTTTTGTAAAACACCAGCAACCTTTCAGGGGGTGAAAGTCTCATCATTATAAACAACTTTTACTATGAGACCAACTCTGAAATATATCAAAAATTAAATCAGCTGTTTCATACAAAATGCAATATAGTCACCCGATGAAAATGTATGAAATAGCAGATATTTTTTTCGATTTTTCAGGGTTGGTCTCATAGCAAAAGTTGTTTATAATGATGAGTACTTTCACCCCCTGAAAGGTTGTTGGTGTTTTACTAATAACCCTGTATATTATTGATGTTCCACTGTATACACAGTATCTTTATAGTGATCACTTAATAAAATCTGAAAACGTAATATTTATGACTGCGTTTGCGATTCTGACTATGTTATTGTTTTACACCTACAGTCTATCCACACTAATTATACCTCTGGTAGCGATCTAAGCAACAATCCACTAGCAACCTTATCGCAAGTAGAATAAGATCACTGTGATGCCAAAAATACTCAACACATTAGCAAACTTAATACAAGAAAAATCACTGACAGTGATGCCAATAGTTACAGCTAGCGACATCTATTGGCATCTAACGTGAATCACTCAGCAATCGACGAAGGTACCCAGTCCTTGTTCTAAATACTAACTAAACTGATGATTAAAATTTCCATTTTAAACACAATTAGTCCTAAAATAGCACTGCACTGACTGTACCAGTTCTAATCTTTTTCATCAATTCCAGTCGTTCATTTATTACCACGTGTAACTACGCAGAGAATTACTGGAAAAAATATTCACCTCGTGGGAAAATCAGAAGACACAATGATAACAAAAAATTGTGTTACATTCACAAGAAAATTGCAGCTGGAACATTTTTACGCGCACTACTACAAGGCAATGTATGTATTATAGATCTATTGTACTGTGCAAGTGACCACACAATGCTATGCAAATTTTATTTGAATGGGACTGGGTGCCATTAAGTGTCCATGTGTTTGATATTAGTTTTATAGTAACAAAATTGTGTGCAATAATTTTGTGTGCGTCATTTTGGTTTAATAATTCTGGCAGTATTTTTTGCAAAAGGCATTACGAGAAAATGATTTTCGTGTTGTTTGACAACAAAGCTTAGAAAAAAAAATAGAGATTTTCAAGACTGAGATGTATACGGATTTTTTGAACCTTGAAGCCTTTTAATTTCTGGTACTTAATATTCTAATCTTTTTCGATTGCCGCTCTTTACTTGATGTTATTATTTGTATTTCTAAATTTTTATTTTTATTCGATTTCAAAACAGGAGGAGGTTCTCAATTCGGTTGAATTTTTTTATATTTGTTACCTAATTAATCCGCCATATAAGAACCGTTTTGTAAACTTATATGAAAGGATATACTTTCCGATTCGTCCCATCATTAAAATCGGTTGAGTAGTTTGGTTTCAATTAAAATAGCTGGTTTTTTACCAGCTATTTTAATTGAAACCAAACTACTATGTCATACAAGTAAACGACCTATTTTGCATTCCTGTGACTTTTCAGTGGTATGTTAGGTGTGAGATACCACTAAAAAGTGAAAAAAGAGATACAAAAAAAAGTAAAATACAACCGACTTTCAAATAAAAAGTTTTTGTTTATTAACTGTTTTAAAAACAGGTATATAAATTAAAAAGACACAATCAAGTCACAGAAGAAAGTTACCGCAACATGTATAAATATGTCATCATTTTCAAAACACTGATTGAATTCAAATCACATTGTAAAATTGAATATTGTCATTCAAATCATTCAATGTAAGTATGCATTTCCGAATAACGATCGGCATTATAATTAACGATGCCGGTATTGTCGTCAAATATCCTGCCTTTTCTCGTTATTGACGTGAGTCACTTTTAAGTTTTAATGCGGCACAATTTTGAATCCCTATTTTGGTAATGAATTATTTGACGAAAGCTCCGTTTCTAACAGACCATTCACGTATTTCAATAGAAAATATGTGTGACTTGCAAACTAGTACAAGCTTACGAGTTTTAATATCGTTTACGTATACTCCTTGTGGTATTTCATACAAACTCGAAATTAATAAATTGATTTAAATAAAACATATACAGATACGCAAGATATATAGGTCTAAAACGTTAGTTGAGATTTTTTCAGGAAGCCAATATACCGACATAATATATTGAACTTATTAATGACTCTCTTTTTTCTAAAATCTTTATTACCTTGAGGAGTTTGCACTTGTAATGCCCACTCGTTTCACGAAACATTCCTACTCTAAAACATAAAAATTAAAAATACGAGTAAAGTGTTAATAGATTCGTGCATTTACAATAATAATTCATTGTTATTTCAATAAAATGGGTGCATCTTTTGTTCTAAAAAAATGTAACATATAGCATTAAACAGGAGGTTCCAGACGTGCGTGGTCTTAATTAAGGTTGATGTGGGAACTTTTTAATATTTTTTCTTGTCGATTTTTATTATTAAAAAAAGTTTAACATCAACATCAACCTTAAATATGACCAGGCACTTAGAAGCAATCTGTAGAATACACAAACCTATTATATCGTCAGCAAAATTGTTAGCTACAGTAAAGAAGAGATCTAATGAATTCATGATACTAACAAACACAAAGTAGTAAATCTCTTATGGCTACGAGAATAAACTGAAATGCGATTGATGGACGTTTGTATACTCATAGATCAATGTATTGGCACTTAAGAAAACCCAATTATTACTAGAATCGCTCGCTTAATGTCTTTTTCAATCTTTCTTGACCAGCCACTTATGTCTCTTTTGATCTTCATGTCATCAATAGCTATTCTTGATTATGTTTGCTTATGAGTAGGTATTATTAACATTTTATTCTTCTTTTTCGTGTGGAAAGTAAGGTCTAATGACCCCACACACCCTTGTGTCAGAGTTTCTAAACCGCCTCAAGAGCCTCTGACATGGTTTGACGACCGCCATTTGGCGGCCGGGACCACCGGCTTATACGTGCCTTCCGAAGCATGGAACCATCTTTTCGTTTTAGGAAACCCTTTTAAAAATGTTTTTTTTTTATTTGAGATGGGTTTGCTCTTGACTCTAGTCTAGGTCAGAGATGACAGAGACAAAGTCGACGATGGAGTGAGATTACCCAGGAGAAGCCTGTTCACTCTAACTTTGAAGAGATAATGGGTTGAATGCGTTCGGAAACACAGATGCAGGTAGAAAGTTCCGTTGCGGAATTTGTTCAAAAGAGTCACCGCGGCCCTGGAATGCAAAGGGCATGAGGAGGAACACGGATGAGTTTAAGTCAGTAAGAGTCTGACACTCCCCGCTCCACCTAGAGTGGAAGAAGTCATTTGATGGTTTCCCATACATAAAAAAAGGTACAGAGTTCCACTCCTTTGTTGTGCGTATAATAAAAGACGTTTACGCTTTTTGCGAATTGATAAAATAGCAACAAGGTAGGGATGGTAACTTGCAGTGCGTCTAAATGTCAGATGGTAAAAAGGGGCCGGTGGGATGAGGTCGTGGAGTTGACCTGACCGCACTCACTAAAGTACAAATCTGTAGAAGACCGACTAGCAGGCAATCTTGCGGCGATGAGCCAAGCTGTGAAGTTTGGCATCCACCAGTTTTACGTGTTCAATGAAAAACCTTAAGAGCCTTTACGCGGTACGGCTTTTCATACAAACTTTCAAATCCTTATTTTTCGAAATCAATGAACCGATTTTAATAAAACTTGGTATGCATACACATCTGAATACTTTAATCTTCATCTATTCTCTTCTTCTTTAATATTAACACTATCAAGTCAATATAGGTTTCTAAATAATAAGTAGTAATTTTATTCAATACAGTATCTGTTAACTCCTGCCTGCGGTGAATTTTAGTTGACAAATACCTTTTTAGTCTTCACCTTTAGATTCTACCGAGATGTTCTAGGAGTTAGTTTAGTTTTCTACGAGAAAGTTAACGATGTAATGTCGCCTGTACCAATATGCCAAACATTTCACTTGATTAAACAA
The DNA here is from genome assembly GCA_947386135.1 of Melanchra persicariae. Classification (NCBI taxonomy): domain Eukaryota; kingdom Metazoa; phylum Arthropoda; class Insecta; order Lepidoptera; family Noctuidae; genus Melanchra; species Melanchra persicariae. Next base: position 6,650,139 of record OX376652.1, on the reverse strand, counting down.
CTGCTAACTGACTATAAAGTATTAAAACAGTCGTCGTCTCTAAGGAACTCATGCCCAACATACGTTACAATATTAATGGTAGAAGTCCGTTTAATCGTCTTAGTCACCTCAACTCCAATAAAAGAAGTCTTATACAGCTGCGATAAGGCTTAAATTTCCGCGGTAAGATTCGAACGAGCCACAGTCAGCAGCTGCAATGCTTCGCTTAAGCGCTTAAGCGTCAATATGTTTCAGCGTTCCTCACCGATAACTTTCCGACTAAGTTTCGACAGCGAGCCTTAAGATGGAGTGATAAAGTTCAAAGTAGAACAGAACGATGGACTAGAAGCTCTATCAGCAGGCACAACTTGCCTTCCACTAAGATATGCACCGATGATTCGCGAATAGAGTTTCTAAATACAACTTTACGGCTTAATGTTAAAGTTCAGAATCGAACGTCAATGCTCAAATACGCAGTTACTCGCCTCAGCGGTCTTAAGAGGCGTTAAGCTTACTTTTGCGTTACATCTTCTCATACAAGACAAAATAGATATATCCAGCAATTTCCTCACCCAATCCCCATGCGAAAACCAATCTTATTCGCTTTTTATACAGTTGGAAATTAAATGGAAAAACTTACCGAAGGTGCCGTAAGGAGTTGAAGTGCTTCGCTCAAGTTCTTGAGTGTTAATGTGTTTCTTTCGCCTTCCTCCTCTTCAGGGCCTGGTTGGTGGACTGAGGACTGTCGAGAGCGGAACTCCGGCTTCTTGGCACTAGAACCACTCCCGTTAGCGAACTGATGCTGGGAGTACGCTCGCCCGAATGGACACGACATGGTGGTTGAAAAGCGGTTTTGGTTTCAAGTCATTGGTGTTGAAGTGGAGGTGCGAACACTTTAGCACTGGCACGATGAAGGTTGTGTCTGGAAAGATAGAAAATATTTTGTTAATTTTGGACTTAAAAGACGCGGTGTTCAAACGCAAGACTGTCAATAAAAAAAAGTGCAAGTCAGACTCGCGTTCCAAACGAATCATATTCTTTAACATGTTAGTTTAAAGTCATAGACTTCTTATTACTTATAGTTTTTTCTATAATTTAACGTAAAAAAGTATTATTGCTAAATTAAAGGCACAGTAGTTTCAGAGACATAAGAAAATATCATTTAAGACTCGCTCTTATATTTCATACTAGCTTTAGCCCGCTGCTCCACCCGCGTGGATGTCGGTTATCGCGTAAAAAAGTAGCCTATGTCCTTCTCCATATACCAGGCTGTATATCTGCTAAATTTCATTATGATCCGTTTTAGCGTGAAAGCGTAACAGAGAGACTGAGTTACTATCGTATTTAAAATGTTAGTTTGATATAACGGTATAGTTCAAAAACTTTTTTGTTCAAAAATTAATCATTCAATAGTTTATAACTTTTATTATTGGTTTTCTAATTCATTTATTCATTTCTGAAAACAAACAGCATCTTTTCATTTGAAATACGAATCTAATAACTGAAATTTCAGATCTTCAAGCTCCTGACTCCTTAGATATTAAACTACTAAATCCTGAAACGTTTAGTCAAAATAAACAGAAACTTGTAAATAGTTAAGAACTCAAAACAAACACTTCCTTTACTTGAACAAATAAAGCGATAGTCGACACTCAATAAATATTTGAGGTAGGTTAGTGAACAAGTAATATTTGGTATTTATATTAAGCTAAGACAATTAGATACTCCGAATTAGATGTTCCGTATGGTGTCGGACGTAAAAGAATAACACCATCCGCAAGGCCCACCCGCTAGCAGTAGTAGCATCACTTACTAATTATCATAAATAGTACACTAATTGGGATTTAACTTCGTAGGTAATTATTTTGGGCATCTGCCTAGTAGAGAGCTTATACAGGTCTGTCATATAAAAACAATCATTTTTTTTTACATTTAAAATTAAAATAGTGTTTATATTTTAGCCAGCCGCTTCTAAAGTTCCAACGAATATCCTGTCTGCACGTGACCTGCAGCCAAGGAGGTCACAGTAGTCCCGTTTGGTGTGTACCTAAATTTAAGAAACAAAAACTAAGATTTCCAGTTAAATCAAATCTTGCGTTAATTTTGAGACACCTTTTATAAGACCTTCATAAAGATTCTGAGAGACGAGATGAACGGAGCTGGGTCCTTCAAGTAAATTGCCAATAAATGATGGCCTCGCACATAATAAGGATTAATAAAACTATTTGCACGATACTCATCACGTATCTATTGACAAATTGGATTTCTTGTAAGAGATTAATACCTCTGTACCGTTTATAGGCAATTTATTGACGTCATTCTTGTCTATCAACCTATTTCATTTTAGATAGTGAGGGGCATACATGATATTGGTCCTTGCAATGTAATAAAATACTTATTAAATTACAATTATTAATTTTAAATAATTGAGAAAATTTTGCTAAAACAATGTACGATTACGAGTATGTTCGTAATTATTAGGTACGAAAAAACAATTTGTTGCAATTATATTATGATTTACTCAAACTCAATGCACTAGTAAAGCCACTGTAGGAAGCGGACTTAAAGCTTTAAGCCCATTAGCTCGGCTTTTATTTCTACTGCCTGTTTTAAATCTGCATCGGTATGGTCCTTCGAGTCGGATTACAATGAAATAAGTTCAAATGTAACAATTTTTAACGTTCGTCGTTATTTTGTACAATAAATCTGTTGAGATTTAGTTAACTGGTTATTGATAATTATGTTTTTTACCATAGAAAAAAAAGGGATGCTAGCGTGATGTCCACTAACGTCAGAATACCGGTACCGGAAAGCCGATGGTTTCCTCTACCATTGTGAGAGCTTCGGTGATGAACTAAATTGCAATACTTGTCTACTGTCCAAACCACCACTCGTTTTTTTACATAAAAGATTTTTTTTTTTTTTTTTTTTATTATTGATAGGCACGCGCTTGACCACTATCTCACCTGATGGTAAGCGACGATGTGGTCGAAGATGGAGCACGCTTGCCTAGAAGCAACCTATTCACTCTTGACTTAAAGACTCCCAGGTTGTAGCTATCAGGAAACACAGATTCCGGCAGGGAATTCCACTCCTTAGCGGTACGCACAATGAATGTATTCCCAAAACGCTTTGTGCGTGTGGGTGGGATGTCCACCATGTACCGGTGGCGCATCGCCGTACGTCTTGTGGTCCGATGATGGAACGGGCTAGGCGGAATCAAACTATGCAATTCCGTTGCACACTCTCCAAAATGCAACCGATAGAAAACCGACAGGCTAGCAACTCGGCGTCGATGCTCGAGACTTTGGAGCTTCGACTCGACGAGCCTATCATTGCCGATGAACCTCTTGGCTCGTTTCTCTATTGACTCAAGGGCATCAAGCTGGTATTTGGCAGATCCGTCCCAAAGATGCGAGCAGTACTCCATACACGATCGAACTTGCGCTTGATAAAGCTTGAGCAGCTGTTCCGGCGTGAAGTACCGTCGCACCTTTGCCAGAATTCCCAACTTTTTGGCAGCCACTTGAGCCTTTGCCTCTATAAATGTGCCAAAATTGAGGGTAGATGTCAACGTGACACCAAGAAGGTCAAGTTGGTCGGTTATCGGCACGGTTACACCTCGGAAAGATGGAGCTGGGTGGAATTGGCTCCTTTTAGCGGAAAAAAGACACGCCTGGGTCTTAGCAGCATTGAACTTGACCAGATTGGCATCGCCCCACTCTGAGACAGCCTGTAAGGACAAGTTCAGGCGCTCAACCATAGCCTCCCGGAGAGACCGGATCTGCGACCCACCAGCTCGTGCGTTAGACACGTATCTCTCAGCAACAGTACTGTCGTCTGCATACCCAAAGGTACCGGGTTTTAGCAGATCATTAATATGCAGCAAAAACAATGTTGCCGAGAGCACCGACCCCTGAGGAACCCCGGCATTAATATCCAGCAGTCCAGACGAGCAGCCATCTATGACCACTCGAATAGACCGATCCCTCAGGAAGTCTGCAATCCAATCACACAATCCGGCGGGTAGACCGAAGGAAGGAAGCTTACCAATAAGGCTTTCGTGCCAGACCCTATCGAAGGCTTTCGAGATGTCAAGAGAGACCGCAAGTGCTTCCCCGTGTTTCTCGATGGCCTCACTCCAGATGTGAATGGCATACGCTAGAAGGTCCCCAGTGGACCGATTTCGGCGGAAGCCGTATTGTCGGTCACTAAGGATATCGTTAGCTTCTAGGTATGCCAGGAGTTTACCATTCAGCACGCGTTCCATACTCTTACAGAGTATAGAAGTTACTGAGATGGGTCTATAATTAGCTGGGTCAGCTCGACTACCCTTCTTGGGCACGGGCTGCACGTTAGCTTGCTTCCAAGCCATCGGCACCTTACCAGTCTCAAACGAAAGGCGGTATAGGCGTGTCAATATCGGAGACAACTCAGGCGCGCAGGTCCTCAGTACAATTGCCGGTATCCCGTCGGGGCCACTGGCCTTATTCACGTCTAGGTTACGCAATACCCTACGAACGTCCTTCTGATGAATGCGAATGTTCGACATACTCGACTCGCATCCAACAGGAGAAGCAGGGGGCCTAGCGCCACCAGGATCGAGACGCGAATTTTCCGCAAACAGAGATGCAAACAGGTTCGCTTTTTCCTCAGCGGAATGGGCCAGCGACCCATCAGGTCTCAGCAGTGGTGGTAGTGAGGGGCGGCAGAAGTTCGATTCAACCGACTTAGCCAGGGACCAAAACGCCTTACTGCCTGCTGGGTATGAAGCAAGTTTGTTCCCAATTCGGCTAATGTGGTCAAAACGAGCCCTCCGCAACACCTTCTTGCAGGACTTGGCAGCTCTGTTGAAGGCCCTCTTCTTCTGACTCACGTCACCCGCTTTGCGTGTACGAGCGTCGACCCATGCTAGGTACGCCGTATGTTTGAGCGCATCAGCGCGATTGCACTCGGCACCAAACCATGGACGAGCCACGCCAGATATTGTTACGTCAGAGAACGGAATGAAATACTCCATTCCCTGCCGCAACACATCCGTCACGGCGTTTGCGCACGTCGAAGCGTCAGTCGAAGAAAAGCAAGTAGGCTGCCAAGGATAACATGCGAAGAAAGATCGCATGCCATCCCAATCTGCTGACCTGTATCGCCATACCCGCCGGGTGCCTCTAAGGCTAGGATCGGGCGGGGAGTAGACGGACACAGATTTCACCAGACAGTGGTCGGAACTTCCTAGTGGTGAAGAAATCGACACCGAGTAGCGGTCTGGATCTGTTGTCAGCAGAAGGTCCAAGCAATTGGCTGTGTGCGAATCAACATCGGGCACCCTCGTTGCCCCCTGGACCAGCTGGGTGAGATTTAACGCTAGCGCTAGCTTTCGCGTCTCTCGTCCAGCATGGTCTGTGCACTGGTATGGGAGCCACTCCTGATGGTGGGCGTTGAAGTCCCCCAGTAACACCAATTGGGCAGAAGGGTATCGCTGCTGAGCCGCATCCGCCGCCTCACTGAGGTGTTGTGTGAGCCCAGTTGTCTCCAGATCTCCGCTGTGCGACCGATAGACACAAGCATAGATTATTTTATCTAGGCCAGTGTCCACCAGAACCCAAAGTGTTGAGAACCTGGAGTCCTCAAGGTTGCGGAGACGCCGATAGCAGATGTCGTCCCGGGCGTACATACATACACCCGCGTTTAAAATAGTGCTCCAGGGTAAACCCTGGGTAAGTGAGGTACGACACGTCTGACGGACATCCGATCTGCGTCTCCGAAAGGAACAGGAGCGCTGGTTTCTCAGTCTCCAGGTGGTGATGGACTGCGGCGAGATTAGAGTGCAGACCTCGTATATTACACAGGTGCACTTTGTGGGAGAGGGAGTGCTGCCGCTGTACAGCCTTTTTAATTTTGTTCCTTTGATTCATTGAGTTTGAGAGTGAAGGAGGTAGAGGAGAAGGAAGTGAAATGAGGTTCCATGCTGCTAACCTTCAGGCACGCTCTGACAGGACGGCATCATTGGGGGACTAGTCTGGAGACTGCGGGGACGCCCGAGCCCCCCCGGGAATGTCCATCGGGCCCTCTCGTCTGGTCGCCAACCAGCACGATGGTGCATTCCGGGATTTTTCGACAGTTGGCGGGGCAGCCTTTCGTGTGTGGCTAGCACACTACTTGGGCCCCCAACTACCTGCGGTCGGCCAGCGGCGCACCGTGCCTCGGATCCCGCTACCCTCCGCGACTAGTCTCCCGATACGCCCAAATCAGAGCGAGCCTGGTTGGTCTGCCTGCATAGGAACTACTATTTCGACCCTGCTCCTCTGGATTGGCTACACTGAACATCCTACCGGAACACGGCTAGGCCGCTTGGCGGTATGCCTTTGCCCAGTGGGTGGTCACAAGCCATCGGCCGAAACCTACCACCAGTTAGTGTCACCTGATTAGCACCACCCGGGGACCACGTGTAGGGCAACTGTGGGTATTCTCCTACGGACGCGGGTGACTCGGCCCCCCTACGGACGCGGGTGACTCGGCCCCCGATATATGATAGATGATATATACAAGATGTTACATGGGTGAAAGATAAGATCATACATAGAAAAAAATACGTGATTAAAAGATATTTTAGTTTCCAATCGGTCACTTCCGATAACTGATTCTGACGTTTAAAGCTCAAGATTAATCCTTACTTATATTATAGGAGCTCGCACATACAAATATATTCATTATTATACAAAACACAAAGTAAGAGTTAATTGAAAACCTATGCTTTCAGAAGCGAAGGTAAAGAATAATTCTAGTCTTCAAGAAAAAATTCTGCGCCCATAAAAATGAGTCAAAACCAATTTAAGATGAACCAAATAAAATCTCTATCTGGGATCTAAATCTACTTGAAGTTGGATCGAGTTACAACCTTAGATTCTTACTATAAATTACTTGGGCAGCCAACCAGACAACCTTGTTATAACTTTACCTATAATAAATAATTGGATTAGTTTGATTATAACTAAACAGAAATCTTACAATAGCCTAACTGAAGTTGTATTCACACAATTTCCTAGTTTCTAGGGAATTTAAATGTCATGTTATTTAGAAGTTGGCAGTCCTCTTGTTACTCCAGTTTGTGCTCTCGAATGGTTTCAGGATTCTATAAAATCTCATCTTTTTTTGCTTTGGGAAAAACAACCCAAACCACAAATTAAAAAAGTTGCAAGGACTCGCACACCAACTTCTTTTGTTTATCGTAATTGACCACTATCTCACCTGATGGTAAACAATGATGTAGTCGACGGTTGAGCACGCTTGCTCAGGCACAATCTGTTCACCCTTGACTTAAATACCCCCGGGGTTTTTAAGTCAAGAGTGAATAGGTAACGTCTAGGCAAGTAAACAAACCTTTCATTCTGATGAAGTGTTAAGAATAAAATGTTTTAACTTCTTTTTTTCAACGATTTTTAGGCACGCGTTTGACCATTATCTCATCGATGGTAAGCGATGATGTGGTTGACGGTTGGGTACGCTTGCCTAGACGACACTTATTCACTCTTGACTTAAAGACCCCCGGGTTATAGCTATCAGGAAACACAGACTCCAGCACGGAATTCCTTAAGAGTAGGTACGCACAATGAGAATATTCCCGAAACGTTCTAACCGTATGACTGATTGTTGTTAAAATGTTACTATTTTTTGTCGGAGAAGATGATTGCAATTTTTAAGCAGATTAAACGCGGATTATTTATATATTTTTCGCGGATTCCAAGTATTGTACTCCGATCCTGATTCCCGTAAATGCTGTTTTCAAGAAATCACAAAGGTGTTCGGAAGGTTGAAAATCGAAAAAAGAATCATTCACTCACAACAGTCATTACCTCTGGCTCTTTTAATTCTGAAAATGCAACGCAAAAAGGCGACGAAGCACATTATTGGTGTATTTTGCCCAAGTTGACTGTTTGCACACTGTTGACCCAGATACAAAAAAAAACTGTTTTTATTTCGTAAAACTCCATAAATAAAGCTTTATTGTGCGGAAATGATTAATAATGTGAAATTACCGTGAATTTGCCTTTTTAAGCTGTGTACTTATTAATGTGACTGAAGTTTTTACTTTCCTAAATACTGCTGTTAAATGCTCAATGGCAACGTAAAAAATAAGCAGAAACTGTTTACATAACCTCTTGTAGTAAGATCGCAGTAACTCCCAAAATAGAACGTAGCAAATAGAAATAAAAGTAAACAATAATATAATAAATAAACACTTTTATCCGCAGCCCTCGGCAATCCGAGTCACACATTTTCAGTTCAGTTCACAATTACAGGCACAAACATACAAAAATCTGACATTCAGAACACGGAACAAATATTACGACATACGAAAATATTTTCGCAATGTTACATGTTATTTTGTATCATTTTTGGGGAAGACTAAGTGCCTTCACACTCGCCGTACACGGCGGCCGGATGCCTAGTCAGTTTCGGGGAGCCGGTGGCGAATGAATGAATGGGTAACCTGTGTAAAAAGCTTTACATATATACCTACATATTAACAAAGGAGCTTGTGGCTAAATAATAACAGCCGCATGGATCGATCATCAAGGTTAAACAATGCTTACCGAGGTTGGTCTGTGTGTGATCTTAAGGCGCTGTAATCAGCAAAAACTAAAAAATTGCTAGTTTTCTAACGTAATTTTAGCCAAATTTGTTTAGTTTCAATCTGCAGAAAAAATATATGTTAATTTTAACTATATTTCAAAGTTGTTTCCGAAACTTGTTTAAAAATAAAATCCTCAATAGAAATGATCGTCAAAGTTACCTCTAACTTTGACCTTAGAAAAAACAATCCCGTGTTACTAGCCTACTTATGCCGGTAAAATTTTTACCAAATAATGAATCGAATCTTAATACAAAATATTGTTGTTTTAGATTTTTAATAACTCAACTTAGTTTTGAGTAAATCGATAAAATGTTTCATATTTGGCAATAAATTGCAAGCATTGTGTCGTCGGGCTTCTCTTTCTTTTCTATACAGTCCGAGAGTGACCGAGTTTTTGCTGATCACAGCGTCTTAACATAATAATATCGAGATTCCCCCACCACGTTATGCCGTTGGTCTCCGCTGTCATTTGTAGATCTTTAACAGTCGTTACGGATTGTTAAAAGCTAAAAAATCTGACACCAGTCTTGCCAAGGGGTACCGCCGTGTAACCCATTTAATGGGTTGTGGAGGTCTGGTAGGCAGCCACTCCACGTGAAATACTGGTATTCAACTGATTCTGGTTTGTTTTTTATTTATTTATCAGGAACAATTTTTATTGTGTTTGATACATTTCTTAACATTACTCATATTATTAATATTATCAATATAAATTCTAAAACCGACTGGGAGCCGACCCCAATATAGTTGGGAAAAGGTAATGCAGATGATGAAATACGTATTACCAGAGGATACGTCGTGCTGACAATCTTAAAAGGGGCCCTAATTTTTTCACGGACATTTTAAAAATGTGTGACGTATGACGTCACTTGTACACTAGGACACTTTTTACATACACATGACGTCACGAGCCCCTACTCCTGATCTTTGATGCGTTTCATCTTCGTCATTTGTTATTGATTTGATAAAGCAAAAAATACGTGTCCAATATTTTTCGATAATCTAACTAACGGACTTAATAGAATCGTAAATTTTTAAACCAGGAATCATCCCTATTGAACAAACCTAGACAAAAATATAAAGCCTCACAGGAAATGGCTGATTTCAATCTCAACAAAAACCCTGAAAAAAATATCACATTTCACAACAGAACAGTTTGATTCAACTTATTTCCTCTCTTCAATATCTGGATCAGATAGCCAATTTCCTGTCATTTAGGACCATTTTCGCCTAACATTATTGTCAGCCTTTAGGAACACGTTTCGTCTAAGGGTCTCGATTTTGCCCAATTCTATCCACATGTGGCCTTGGGGATCCCCATTCAATCTTGACCTTTCGTTGTGTATTTCAGGTAGGGTAGCCATTTTGAGTCAGGTTGAATTTATTAAGTAAGAAAAGGGATATTGGAATTATTTATCAGATGGTAGTGCTGTTTGTTTTAGTTTTGTTGTTTTTCTCTACTTTTTTACTGTCGAGAATTCAATCTCGTCAGACATGTCCTGCCCAATCCCACTTAGGCTTAGTGTTTTCTTGGGCAACGGCAAAAATGAGAAAAAATAACCACCGAATGGGTCCCATTAAATGTCCTAAGACATCGCGGCAGACCAAGGTGAAGATGGCGGAACGAGCTCGAATCCTACCGAGAACACTGGCCACAGACAGACACAGTTCTGTGGAAAAAGGAGAGGGGAAGGCTATAGCCCAGCAGTGGGAAAAATTGGCTAGATAGATAGAATTTAATCATGCCTTGTTAATCCGAAGTGGGTAGGCAGAGTTCTGACCCTTCAAGTATTCAATATATGTAAGGAACCAGATGTACTGGCTTGAACCGGGCAAAAGCCATGAATCCAGGCTGATATTGAGAATTTAATTACAATGTATAAGTAAATTCTCAGCAATCCATTTCAACAGTCAACTGTTTTAACTAGAATTGTATTAATATATCTAAACGGTGTGACATGGCTCACATTGACAGCACAAATAAATCGTTTATAAAAACGTTTGAAAAGGGGCAAAAGTCATATTTCAGATTGCAAAATCGAGAAATAGTGAAAATAGAATTGACACTGCAAGTCCAAATAAATTTGAATGCGGAACAATATTGTATGTATTGACAGCTTTTTCATTCATTGTCCTGGGAATCGGCCAAAAACACGAACATTTTTAAGGATTATTGAAATATTTCAAGTTGCCGTCCAATTTAGTTGTTTATCTATTTTTATGTATGCTAATATTAAATTCAATTTATTTTTTAATTTATTTTTAGTATTTGGATGACCGAGCTTTACTCGGTTTTTTTTTGGAAACACGGATAAACCGACGTTTTTTAAAAATGAAACCTAGCTAGATTGATTTATCGCCCCCAATTACCCCCTGCATACTAAATTTCATGAAAATTGTTGGAGCCGTTTCCGAGATTCAGATTATATATATACATATGTACAAAAAATGCTCGTTTATAGGTATTTGATTAATTCATGTAACCATGACTCATTTATTAGTAAAACACCTACCCTATGTTAGTAATTAAAAATAATTTCAACATCATAAACAAATTCCTAAAAATACACAGCGGCAGCACTGTCCGATGCTTCGACGCGGCTGCACCATTCCACGAGAAATGGCGCAGCAACGATTCACGTTCAACATACTGGTGATGTCCGTATGATGTCGGACGTAAAAGAATACCTAACACTATCCCATCACTTCCCTTGGGTGTCGTAAGAGGCGACTAAGGGACTCACCAGAGAATGGGCAGCAGTATTCTCTGTACATTGCAACAGCTACACTGCAATCGCCAACCCGCCTGCCAAGCGTGGCGATTATGGCAACCCACCCCCATTTGGGGGAGGCCTATGTCCAGCAGTGGACGTTTTTCGGCTGACATGATGATGATACTGTTGTTGCTGCCCCCCATGCACCAGGGACGCATAGCGCTTTCGCTTTGTGGCAAAGAAACAATCCACATGTGCGTCCGCGAACATTCCTGATGCGCTGCAGTAAAACTGAAATATTCTAAAAAGCGTGGATATCTGACATCATGTCTGCCACATAAGGGATAAAAAATTGGTTAAACGAAAACCAAATAGGTCCCATAAAATGCTAGACGTCATCGCGACAGACATACTCGTAAGTGAAGATGGTGGAACGAGCTCAACTCCTTTCGAAAAGACTGGATGCATTAGGACAAAAACAGAATTCTGTCGAAAATTGGAGAGGGACTTGCATTGGGTCATTTTAAGTTGATTTGAATATTATCTTATAAATTTCGCTAAGGCCAGCAATAGATGTAATTTATCGTTATCACCCAACAGAAGTTGTTGTAAAAATGAAATTTCAACTTCAATCCCAGTTTGTACCTATAAGATTTTTTGTTAGCATTGAAAACTAATGCATATAACTAGATGCATACTCCTTCATGATTCTGACCTCTTGGTATTTGTTGAGACTTAATCGTCAATACTATCATTTATTAGGTTCCCAGCGCGATTTATATGAGTTGGAAGATCCTCCTTTTTCAATGGAAGTTTCGGGATTTCTCTGCACGCAGAATAAAGGCAATAAAATGTTGCTTTTTTTCCCCAGAAACCAGATCGAATATGAGTTGCAGGCTTCGAAAACCACTGAATCATATAGTTTATATTGCACTGCAATGCTGCAGTGTGCAGACATTGTCTTTTTCTTTACTTGTTAAACTATTTTAAGGCTTCGTGGAAAATTGGACGCGCTGCCGTTATTAAAACTTATGGCTGTTTCCTCGTCTGCGTAGCCTTTTGTTCACGAAATTGGTTTTCTTCTATTCGGTTTTTCTGTGAAATGAGTCTTGTTTTCTATTTACAATTGTTTGTTTGGGAGTACCTACTCAAGAAAAACTTGTCTATCCTTTTAGAAAGTATGCGTGATAGTGTAATAAATGGATGGTTTGCTTATTAAACTTTGTTGTTAACTTCATTCAACTATTTAACCATCAAAAACTGGCCAAGTAGGACTCCCGCGATCTTCCGAACGAATCAAAGTGGTTTATTATTTATATTAGTATTTGGGTCACAAAATTTCTTATTTATATCTCCCTATTTTCAACTGAATCAGGACTGATTCAGATAAAAATAGGTGTCGATGACACTCGGACAGACAATCATAAGTGATCATACTGATCGTCATATAGGAGTTCTGGTTTAGCGTTAGAATGTACGGAACCTTAAAAGAAAACTTTTTAATGTAAATAACACTGTATAAATTGAAATCACGTTATATTCATAAATCCACATTTTAATAAGTTGCAAGAACCCACTACCTGTGTCAAATGACAACACAATTTTCTAAGAACTTGGTTCATTCATACGCTGTAATATCATGTACCTAACTAAATCAAGTGCTATGCAACGCAACTTGGAAAATTAATTACGTAACTGAACTCGAATAACTTCTAAGAAATAGCACAATTCTTGATACACCTACGTCTTGGTGGAACCTATTTGAGAAAATAGGTTTCGATCAAATTATGCAATAGGTATTCTGGTGTATAAAAATATTTATTATTATTACTTCCCCGTACCGGCTCACTGCTGGGCAAAGGCTTCCCTCCATTCCTTTCAATGCTTATGGTGTTGGGCCTCTTCCTTTCAATTCGTAAGAAAGACATCCAGGTAATCCCGCCATCTCCTTCGAGGTCTGCCGCGGCCTCGTCTCGCTATTTCATCTCCTTCGAGGTCTGCCGCGGCCTTGTCTTGCTGTTTCATCTCCTTCGAGATCTGCCGCGGCCTCGTCTCGCTGTTTCATCTCCTTCGAGGTCTGCCGCGGCCTCGTCTCGCTGTTTCATCTCCTTCGAGGTCTGCCGCGGCCTCGTCTCGCTGTTTCTTCTCCTTTGAGGTCTGCCGCGGCCTCGTCTTGCTGTTTCATCTCCTTCGAGGTCTGCCGCGGCTTTGTCTCGCTGTTTCATCTCCTTCGCGGTCTACCACAGCCTCGTCTCGCTGTTTCATCTCCTTCGAGGTCTGCTGCGGCTTCGTCTCGCTGTTTCATCTCCTTCGAGGTCTACCGCGGCCTTATCTCGCTGTTTCATCTCCTTTGAGGTCTGCCGCGGCCTCGTCTCGCTGTTTTATCTCCTTCGAGGTCTGCCGCGGCCTTGTCTCGCTGTTTCATCTCCTTCGAGGTCTGCCGCGGCTTCGTCTCGCTGTTTTATCTCCTTCGAGGTCTGCCGCGGCCTCGTCTCGCTGTTTCATCTCCTTCGAGGTCTGCCGCGGCCTCGTCTCGCTGTTTTATCTCCTTCGAGGTCTGCCGCGGCCTTGTCTCGCTGTTTCATCTCCTTCGAGGTCTGCCGCGGCCTCGTCTCGCTGTTTCATCTCCTTCAAGGTCTGCCGTGGCTTCGTCTCGCTGTTTCATCTCCTTCGCGGTCTACCACAGCCTCGTCTCGCTGTTTCATCTCCTTCGCGGTATTCTGCGGCCTCGTCTCGCTGTTTCAGGGCACCAATACTGTATTTTACGGGCTCACATATGCGGCAGACACGTCCTGCTCAGTCCCATTTCTGTCTCATTTCATTTCTTTCTATATTGTTGCCCCACGGGTACAGTTGCCTCGATATTAATTACTCTAGTTTCGCGGACGAATCACATGCAATTTTATTTATCAATCGAGAGAACTACTACCACTAAGTTTACTGTCTTGCTGTGTCTGCGCGATTGCATGGGGAGGCAAGGTGCGATCGAAGATTTTTCGGGATAAGCCCTCTTTCTCAGCGGGGCATATATCTATCCTAAACGTAATTTATATGGATTTTGCAACTATCTTCAATATGGAATAAATGTCACAAAATTTAGAGGTCCGCAAAAATCGCCAATACTCTGGAAAAATCAAAGATATTTATTTACTTTCACATTGAAAATAAACCAAAGTACCAACCCACCTGCCCGTTTGCTATATGTACTTCTTCTTAGTGTGTGGGCAGTAAGTTCTAAGGACCCCACACACCCTAGTGTCAGAGTTTCTAACCGCCTCAAGGGCCTCCGACATGGTTTATTTGACGACCGCCATTTGTGCGGCCGGTACCAGCGACTTATACGTGCCTTCCGAAGCACGGAATCATCTTTTTATCAGACAATCAGGTGATTCATACGTTGTAAAGTGGTTTTCCAGTTTGGCTAAGACATTGCAGGCTAAAGGTACTAAGAGATATAAAGTAATTTCAAAAAGGGTGGCAACTATCAGGCTTTTATTCTATCTGTACTAAAACGGAAACGAAAGACGGTGACGTAAGTGCAAAACCCTACGAAATTATTTTAATTACTTATCAACTCTCTTAACTATTTCTGGTATTGCAGTGTGACTGCTGCTATTAAATTGTACGTCTATAAAACATGAATCTTTATGTCGAAAACTTTTGCGTTAGAAAATCTTGGAAGGAAATCTCAAGGCCTGGTTGCGGTGAAGTTTATGAGTTAAATGAAGTTTAAATACTAAACTTATTTAGTAAAATTACAGCCGAGGAATCTTCAATGTTTGAGTTTAATAGAAAAGTAGTAACTGTGGTACTAAACGTTAATTATTTCCTGTTAGACAGTACCCCGACGTGGTGTTAGCTTTTTTTCTGTTATTGATTTTATTCTAAATCTACACCAATTTGACACACATTGGTGGTCGATACAGCGACTGACCACTTGATGGTTGGAACAAAAATAAAATTTTGTGCATAGATTGTAAAAAACTCCGACCGTAATAAGGCAGGCTTTTTTTTACACTTAAGACAAATCTACGATATACCAGTATAAAATATTTCATTTGTTAAAATCCATTCAGCCGTGTAGCCTACAGGGCGTGTCAAAGAAATATGGTAGCCACCAGATAAACGTGCAATAACGATCATTGGCCCATATACATACATTCATTGACTTTCTTTATCAAAAACAGAAATAAAGACATAGGTAACTGTCCTCAATGGACTTTTATCGTGATCCTTTACGTTCTCTAGAAATGAAAAACGCTTCGTAATTTATTGTTCGGATGTCTACGAAGGCTATTAGGTAAAGATCAATGTACTTTATTGAAAGTTTATCTGGCGTCTACCATAGATATAAAAAAATACATAATGTAGAGGAACATTGCCCTCTTTTTAGGGCATTCTGGTAAAAAACCTATAACGGAGTCATTATCTACGCATATTGTATAACAAACTAAGTTTCATTATACCAAAACATCGAAATTTTGACTCCACGCAAAATACTGGTATTCAGCTGTTTCCGGTTTGACTGGGAACCGACCCCAATATAGTTGGGAAAAGGCTAGGCAGATGATGATCGAACTTTCGACTTCGTTGGACAACTGGGCGTCTCTAACATCCGTTAATTTAAAGAATGCATGATACAGGAGAAACTCCTCATGCGAGTCTCCCGCATGTAACTTAAAAGTTAGTTCAAGCCACAATTATCTTCCTCTATTCATAACCCAAAAATTGTAATCCAAAAGCCAAGTTATTTCCTATTCAACCGTCTAAATGAGTTCCTCGGAGAGCTAGCCAAACGATGCGTCCAAGCCTCGTCGTCAAATTCTTTATCCGCCATTTTGTGCCAAGACAAACGAGTGAAAATTTACCCTGTTTCATCAAAATTCTAAGGCTCAGTGTAGAATTTATTATACCGAGTCCCGCGTTTGATAAAATTGACGTCTTTTATGGGATGGAGGCAAAGAGGTAGGTAATTTTATGACAAGATAATATAACCACTTCACAAGAAAGCTTTGATATCTTTTTTAATATTATGTTCGAATCCGAAATATGTTTCGTGTAACACAGAATGGGTAATTCGTTTACGCTATAAGGGTTCCTTACCCAAAGGGAGAAAACGGGAACACATTACCCACCAAGCCATATAACTGTTTGTTCGTCGGTATCTGTAATGGGTAAAAACTATTTCTGGTATGACCGCAAATACCTGATAAATATATTGTGTTTGTCAGATTTAGAAAAAAAAATCATTCACGAGGCAGGCTGTATGGAAACGGGAAATTCCTACGCGAACGGGGAAAAAAATCAAACAAAGGAAGATAGGTAGGTACACTACAATAGGGGCACGGCAGATTGCGAAGGAGATGACGGGACGACCTGAAAACCACACCTATTGGAAGAAATGGAGGGAGGCCTTTGTCCAGCAGTGGAGCAGTACGAGCTATTTATTCACTACAACATTTTGGGTGATACATCAGGGCCTAACCACCATCCAGTGGGAAAGAGACGGAGCTATACAGGACGTATAGCTCCGTCTCTTTCGCACTGGAAGTAATATTAAATTAATACTGCTTTAAGAGTTGGTGGTTTAGGCCCAGAACTCAAACTTGGCTCGTCTTTTTAGATGCTCCTTATTCAATTTTGCGTTTTTTCTTATAGAATTCAGGATGCATAAACCTGGTGCTGCTCTATAAAGCAATGAAATGCAACACTGCATGAGAAAATATACTTAGTTATCGTGCCATGAGTACAGTAAAAGCCCTCAGTTGGCATTTACAACTTGATAGACCGTTCTCCAATAAAATTTTGATATATATTCCCTCAGAGTCGTTAAATGCATGTAACCGACATCTGTGAGTAGGTACATGTAGCACAAAACTACGGAGGATAGAATAGATGCTTTTTGTACTATATGTTAAATGTATATGTCAAACAATTTATATTATAATTTAGTACTTACAAAATACGTAAGTTGGCGCTACTGTCTCTTTTTTGTCGTACTAAATGCCTTTCGTTTTCTTCTAGATTGTCAAATAAAATCTATATAATATATTAAATCCCGAGTTATTTTTGCCCCTGTCAGTAGGTACTTTAAAATGGCTTTTCAGTTTGGAGTACCAGATCTTGATTTTTTTTTCACATATATAAGGTCCCATTAAAATAGGTGGACAAACTTTTAGGAATCATTCAGACCACCAAAATAAGGACAATGGTAAAAAAAATATAAGAAAATCGCATTAGATACCTACAATTAAAATAATCAGCGATCAAAAATACACTTATAAATGTTGGTTACCCAATGCATAAACACATCCCTTGATACTACAAATGTGCAGGCGCACGTGACCACGTCACCGCATACCTACCCCTATTGGATGGATGTGTTTATTCTAGAGTGCCAGGTATTTATTATTTTAGGTCAAAATAAAATCATTTTAATCAGTGTTTTTTTTTGCTTGGATATCTTTGGTTAGACCTACTGAGCGCTGTGGTAAAATTTGTCCACCTATTTAAATTGGACCCTATTTATAGTGCCTTCAAAGCTACTGAAGAAAAATTACTTATCTGATTGTAGTAGACTAGCACTTCGCCCGCGACTTTCTCTGCGCAGATTTAGTACAAACTATTTTCCCCCTTTTTACCCCCCCCCCCCCTAAAAGATTGACTTTACAAAAATTCCTATTTAGTGCTTACCTACATCATAAATAAGCCTTATGCAATACTAGCTGCCACCCGCGGCTCCGCCCGCGTGAATGTCGAAAATGATCCCAAAGGAACAAGGTTATATTCCTGAAATAAAAATTATTCTATGTGTTATTCCAGACTATAATCTACCTCTGTGCCAAATTTCATCAAGATCCATTCAGTAGTTTTTGCGTGAAGGAGTAACAAACATACATTCATCCATCCTCAAAAACATTCGCGATTATGTTCGTAGTCCTAGAAGTTTCGCGTTGAAATGTCAATATAACGCTAACTGTCTACTGGAGCCGAGAGGAGAGGACTGGAGCAGTGCCAAATAAACCAACATAATAGCATAAAATCTCCACTCCGCTTCGGCGGACAGGGATTTGCGAGCTAGTTTAAAAATTTATACAAAACTGAAAAGCGGAGCGAGGCAGCGGTGTGGAGAAGCGGAGCGGGGAAACGGACCGGGGAAGTGGAAAAAAACGGCGATCCGATAACTGACTGTGACTAATTAATCCGTTGACTAATATGAGGGTCGGCTTTCAGTTTAACTGGGTACAGCTGAATTCAGTACCTATACATACACCATGGGCTACTTCTAATCCAAAGAAAGTAGCAGAATTTCTGTCGGAAGCCACGGCCAAATTGGCCGGTGACGGCACGGTTGGCGCAGTGGTTCAGCGATTGACTGCTGCGCTGCGTGTCGCTGATTCGAATCCCACAAGAAACAAATATTTGTGTGGCCTACAGATAGGTGTTCCGGGTCTGGCTGTTTGTGTATGTGAGTTTTATGTTTGTATAAAAGAAATATAAAAATCTATGAAGCATACATTTTAAAAACAATACATAACAAATATATTAAGTATGTCATTGCAAGTTTTTCATCGTTTCATCTTCTTATAAAAACTACTTTAATAAAGGAATGGAAGGCCATCGCAGAAGCCATTATGCCACAAGTTCAGGTCATTAACAGAACCTATCCTGAATTTGGAACTACCCCTTGACTTTTATGTCTCCTAAATTTAGGGTATCGATGCGCAACGAATACTAATGAAAGTACTTCAGTAGCAGTACTACGTTCTCGACTTTATTATTTTTCAAATAGTTACTATATACTTACATAATACATATTTACGAAGTTTTTTTCTTTTATTTTGCTGCTTGAGTTGCTTTTTCATAATAAAATAAAGTAAAGAGCATATATGGCATTTTCAACAACATAGTCTATTATGGCCAGTTCGTGATCACTATAAAGAGTAAAATATACCTATACATTTTAGTGTAACTTTTATTCTAATAAAACCCCTCATACATTCAATAGTACCAAAATCCAAATCATTTACCACAACGAAACCAAACGAGTATGCATAACCAAACCAAATGCGTTTTATATGACCAAAGTTGGCGCATTTTTGCTTTACGACTTTCACGAACACAGCTCGTTATTTATAACAGCATGATTATGATAAACGTTTTTATATTCCTAAATGACCCTTAACCTAAAGACATAAAGCTGAAATTCGTATAAACAGAAACTGCTAAAGTACATAATGTATCATCAATAAATTGTCTGCCAATACTCTCGATGAGTTTTTTCGAGTTTATGGTATATTTATCATTCGTAAGGCAACATCCTCGGTATAAAAAGTGTCCAATAAATTGCTAAAAAGACGGCCATTTTGTAAAATAAATGTTCGTATTGAAAGAAGTCTTGTGTACTGGCCTACTTGGAGAATTTTCGCTATTCATTGGCTACTTAATCTTTATTTTTCTGGATCGAGGATTCAATATGGCGACGACTGAAATGATTAAAGGTCCGTTTCGGTTTTTCTTTTGATCTTTTGAGCCTTCAAATGTCAGTACCTTCAAAGACAGAAAAAGCCTTTTTTCTGTCTTTGAAAGTAGTGATATTTGACAGTTTGCTTTCTTTTATGACATGATGAGTCTCTGTGGATCAATTTTATTTTAGTCTAAAAATTAGGGAAAGAAGGGAAGATTTTGTACCTTCATTCTAATATTTAAAATTCTTCCGTTACTGGTGACCTGGGGGCCTACCACAACCTCTTAAAACAATATTATTTTAATATTACTTTGTAATTTCTGTTGTTGGATTTTCAACGCTCGGATCAGCGCCGAGAGTTGAAAATGCAACAACAGAAATTACAAAGTAATATTAAAATAATATTGTTTTAAGAGGTTGTGGTAGGCCTCCTGGTGACTGAGTGACCGACAAAATCGCACAGTCGAAACTACTGGTCGTAGAAAGCTGAAATTTGGCACGCAGGTTACTTGGGGAGTGTAGGGGAGCATAGACACAAAGAGGATTTTCCAAAATTCATACGAGAACGGGAAAAATAGGGATATGCGCGTACAAAGTCGCAAGTAAAAGCTAGTGAACTTGTATTAGCTTTTACCATGGCTTCACTCCCGTGGTAGATAAAAATTGCCTATCGTCATAGCAACTGTTCATTCCGGGCAGCCTTTAGCGTAGCTTCTATAAGTGAAAGATATTTATTCAAACATTCATACTTTACCTCTTTAAAATACTTACATACTTTATCGTGATGGATTTGCAGTTTTGAACAACATTCTGTATCAAGTATCCACGACAGTAAAGTAACCATTAATACACGAAAAAAATATTAATAAATCATTAAATATCACAGCCAATTCATTACCACATCTGGCTCTAATATATAATCATTAATTCGAGATGAATACAAAAGTATCAGAGTATAGAACCCTCTTTTTTTCCTCCTTCTCTCGTCCCCCGAGAAAGTGCCAATTGCGATGATAAAATACGGCATATTGAATTCATACCTGGATTCTTTACGTAGAATATTATTATAATAATTCGCGACGAAGCAGAATTGTCCAATAAATATATGGATAATAATCGCATGGATAAATTCCATTATTATTGGATTCAAATCGGTAATTGCGACAAAAATGGAACGCCGCATTTTAGAGTGTGAAGTGTTAAGTGCCCCATTTTTGGATAACGACCATCATTTAGGCAGATTGTGGAGAATTTTCTCCGTTTTTTGAATTCAACAGTGGCAATTTGGCTCTATGGTTGGGTTATGAAATTGGCATGTTTGATTTAGATCCGTGTGTACCTTTTGAACAAAACGGACCAGTTATGAATGATATTGAAGTGACTACATGGCTTCATGCCAATTTTTATTCGACTTTAATTTTAAAAAAGACGAGGTTCTCCATTCGTTGTATTTTTTTTATGTTTGTTACCTCTTAAGTAACTCCGTCATTTATGAATCGATTTGAAAAGTGAAGGGACATACTTTCCGAAATTTCATCAAAATCGGTTTTGTTGTTTGGTTTTTGGACATAGGCCTCCCCCAAGTATTGGCTACCATCGGTCATTGGTCCACCTTGTGGGAGGCCTTCCAACGCTGCGTCTTACGATACGCGGTCGCCACTCCAAAACTTTTCGGCCTCATCGACCATCTATCCTACTAGCAATTTGCCCTGCCAACTGACACTTCAGCTAGGCAAGTGAAAATAAAACGCCTAAATACCACCCAGAAAAACAATTATAACACGAAAAAAGTGTTGTATTTAACCAATTAATAGCTGGTTAAATTTAAGCGACTAGCACTCGTTAACTAAATAATAAATGTTCGGGATCGCCCAAACTCCGTTGAAATGAAACACAAAGATAATTGTTCAGAGGCAAACGGCGGCGAGGACTTATGGGAAGCTGGCTGACTTGACGGACAGAGGTTTCTCTCACTGAGCTTGTTGATTCGAACTACGGAGCTGCTAAAACACGCAGCTCCTTTTATACAAAACCGTTTTGAGCTGGCCAGCGATCCATTTTGCTGGCCAGCGATCCATTTTGCTGGCCAGCGATCCCTTTTCCTCACCCCCGATAGCGTTTATTTATTATACTTTTATTTACAGGCACCCTGAGCTGGCGCGTCTCTATTTTTCTAATAGAGAACCTTAAAACCTATCTTATGACCTATTGACCTTACCTCTACGACGTCCCATCACGCTATGGCGCGAGGTCAAAGTTACGGGCATATTTATATTCCCCCGTCCCCCGCTTCACTACTATAAAAACGACATGTGGCGCCCCAAACTTGTTTATTCTTGTTGTGGACGTCGTAGAGGCAGGATTATTAAAATACACAGTGGTATATACCTTTATTTTCTCATTTTACATTCTTACATAAGTTTAGTAAGTTTATTTACATAATTTGAGTGAGTATCAAGTATTTAACACACAATTATTGCTATTTTAGTTGCTATGACTAACATATGACTCTAATTTATGCTTTTAACAACTTAAAACTTTATCTTATACAATAATTAACCATTTTCTAACTCTAAATTAGTGTTTTACATAAAATAATAACAATTTACATCAATTACACACACATTCTTATAAGACTCCTATGATCTGATTTGTTTATAAGAAATTATCATTAGATTGCCCACGTCGCTACTTGCGCCTACTACCGAGGTTACCTCAGGGCGTCGTGCACATTCTCCCGCCGTCGCTACGCTGCGACTCTGTTGGTAGCACGATGACTTTCCTGGTGGGACGACGTAGGATGTGGCCGTTGCTGGTGGTGACGTCTACTACTCGAACCTCTCCGTCGGCGCCTGGATACAGCTGGGTCACGCGTCCTCTGGGCCAAATGTTGCGTGGGAGATTGCCGTCGCATATGACGACGAGGTCACCGACCTTGGGTTGGACTCCTGTGCTGGTGGGCTCTCGCCGGTGTTGCAGTAGGGGCATGTATTCTTTTACCCATCTTTTCCAGAAGATGTCTGCCAGGGCTTGTGCTCTTCTCCACTGTTGACGGGCTGTCACATCTTCTTCTTAGAAGTGACCTGGTGCCGGCACGTGAGGGTTGGGCCCGATGAGGATGTGGTTCGGAGTAAGGGCCTCAGGTTCTTGTGGGTCAACCGAGACATGGGTCAGAGGTCGCGAGTTTACTGTGTTCTCGACCTCCGTTAATAATGTTACCAGGGTTTCGTCGCTCGGGTATCGTTCTGTCAGTGTGATTTTTAAAGCTTCTTTCACTGAACGTACCATTCTTTCCCAGGTCCCTCCCATAAATGGAGCTGCCGGAGGAATATATTTCCAAATTATCTGGCGACATGTGATCTCATGCTGCAGGGCTTCGACTGCTGCTGTGCCGAGTTCTTTATCCGCTGCTTTGAAGCACGTAGCGTTGTCGCTCCATATTTCTTTAGGGCATCCTCTTCTTGCCAAGAATCTTCTCAGTGCTGATATTGCTGAGTCAGCACTCAACGAGTGTACAACTTCGATGTGGATTGCTCGTGAGGTCATACATGTGAAAAGGGCTCCGTACCTTTTCTCTCGGTGTCGTCCTACTGTCACTTCTATGGGGCCGAAATAATCAAGTCCCGTGAAGGTGAAGGGGCGCGCATGATGAGCGAGGCGCGCTGGTGGCAAGTCTCCCGTGAGCGGACTTGCTGGTTTTATTTTTCTCATTCGGCATGGCAGACAGTGCTTTATTGCGTTCTTCACTGCTGGGCGTATTTTTGAAATCCATAGTCGTTGTCTTAGTTCGTTTACGACCATTTCCACGCCGCCATGATGGAGTTTTTCGTGAACGTGAGCTATGTACAGCTGTGTGTAGGTCTGCTTGCCATCTAATATAGGAGGGTTAGATGCATCTTCTGTTATTTCTTGAGCTGCGGTCACTCTTCCTCGTAGGCGCACAGTACCTTCGGTATCGATATACGTGCTGAGATGACATAGGCGATCGTCGTTGCTTGGTGTGCCTTTCCTCTTGATACGACGTATCTCAGCTCTGAAGCTTTCATGTTGACTGGCTCGAATCCATAATTGTTCAGCTTTTATTATGTACGTGGTGTGTAATTCGAGATAGTGGCGATTGTCGCGAGGTGAAATCTTCTTTACTTGTGTGGGTGACTTCTTCTTGGTGACTCGCCAATCAGGATCTTTGCTTTCTGTCTTCTTTGTGCGTTTTCTGGTGGCTGCGACTGTGCTTTTGTTATGTTTACACAGATCAATGAAATGTAGAACTCGTGCTGTCGCCCTTATAAGTCGGAGCCACTTAGAGAATCTTTCTATTTGTGGCAGGTGGTCCTGATGATGTTCATCTTCTTGCTGACCCGAGTGACACTTTTCTCTTTCTTCTCCTGTGTCATACTTCACCACACTCTCTTCTTGAGGCCATTGTGACTCTTGCTGTCTCAGAAATGAAGGCCCTTGGTACCACCTATGAGTAGCACTGAAATTATCTGGTGTGTCTCTGGTAGCGTCATCAGCTACGTTATCCTTTGAGGGGAGCCACCTCCACTCGTTCTTCTTGGTAGTATCTTCGATTTCGGCCAGACGGTGAGCCACGAATGATTTGTAAACACGTGGTTCTGACCTAATCCACACTAATGCTGTGCGTGAGTCACTCCAATAAGATTTTCTTTCTATTTCGTAGTCATGCTCTTCTTCTACTGTTCGAGCGAGGCGTGCACCTAATAAGGCTGCTTGCAGTTCCAACCTGGGCATGGAAATCGGTTTGAGGGGTGTGACGCGACTCTTTGCAGCTGCTAGTGATACGTGCACACTGCCGTCTATGCGTTCTGTCCTCCAGTATACTGCTGCTGCATATGCTTCTTCGCTCGCGTCAACGAAAGTATGTAGTTGACTTGAAGTGTACTGTTGGTAGTCATAGCATCTTGGTATTCTCAGCTGCTTGATTATACTAAGTGACGTGATCCATTTATTCCATCTCTCTTCTAATTCGGCTGGTAGTGGATCGTCCCAGTCTGTATTGTATCGCCAAGTGTCTTGGAATATTCTCTTGGCTGGAGTTGTGACTGGTGAAATTAATCCCAGTGGGTCGAAGAGTGCCATTATGATACTTAACGCTTCTCTTTTGGTTGGTGAGCGCTTATTCTCTTCTACTTCTGTGGGTATTTTCATAGTGTTCGTGTTGAAACCTATGCAATCTTCTTTCACGTGCCAGAGCAGTCCGAGTGTCTTTTCTGTATCTTTGCCTCCTAGACTTACTGTGGTGGAGTTGTCTTCTTTTAGTGGACCGAATTCCTCTATTGTTTTTATTTCGTTTGATGTCCACCCATTTAGTATGAAGCTTGCCTTTTTATGAATGAAATCTACTGCCTTCGTTATTTCACGTGCTTCTTTTATGGTAGAGAAGCTCTGTAAATAGTCATCCATATAATGATTCTTCTGTATCGCTGCTGCGGCTTCTGGGTAGTCGCTCGCATATTCACTTGCATTCTTATTCTTGATGAATAGTGCGGTGCATGGAGACGAAGTAGCTCCGAATATGACTGAAGTCATTCTGTATTCCTCTGGTTTGTCCTCCCGCCGTTTGCCTCTCCACAGAAATCGTAATGCGTCTCTGTCTTCTTGCCTGATTTTCACTTGCATGAACATCTCTTTTATGTCCCCGCTGACGGCGAACGCATACTGCCGGAATCTCATGATGACTCCAGGAAGTGACTGTAGCAGGTCTGGTCCTGAATGCAGCATGTCATTTAGGCACACGCCGGCGGCTTTTGCTGATGCGTCATGAACCAGCCGTGGTGGTTTGTGAGGTTTCGCTGGGTTGATGACAGGAAAGTGGGGTAGGTACCATGTTTTCCCTTCTGGAGCTGGAGTGGGTGCTCGTTCTGCATAACCCGACTGGAACAGATTGTCTATTCTCTCTTCATACTTTTGCTTGAGGTCTTCATCTTTGTCCAGTCTCTTCTCTAGGGAACGCAGACGTCGTTCAGCTTCTTTATAGTTATTCGGTATCTTCAAGTCTTTCTCTTTCCACAACAGGCCAGTTTCGAATCTTCCTTCTGGTAGTCTTCTGCTGGTTTCTTCTAATATCTGAATGGCTTTCTGTTCAGGATCTTCTCTCGGTCTTCTTGGCTCAATGCATAGGGATTCGAGCTTGAAATGATTCTTGACCAGATCTTCTATTGACAGTTCTTCTTCTTTTTGTTGGAGTTTGCCACAGAACGCTATTTTTGTTGTGAGCGAGCTGTGACAGCCATGCAGTACCCAGCCGAGATGTGTGAGTGAGGCGACTGGTTGGTCGCGATGACCGGTGCGGATTTTTCTTGACACGATAAGATGCCAGTTATCTTGTCCGATTAACAACTTAGGTGAAGCTTGCTGATATGTGATCTGATCTTTGATGTCAATCAGATGTTCACAATCTTCTAAGTGACGATCGTAAACTGTTTCTGGTGTGAAGCTCAGTCTGTCGACAGTGCGCGCGGCTTCTATGATGTATTCATCTTCCGCGTACTTTCCTTTTATGCTGAGGCTGACGACTTTGCTATTTTCATGCTTCATTTCATTGCTGACCCCTTGAATCCACATGGTACTTTCAGGGCCGTCTACTCCCATGACGTCGGCTATTGAGGCGTCCAGTAGCGTGACCGTGCTTCCTTCATCCAATAGTGCATATGTTTCAATACTGGTGTGCGGCCCTTTTAAGATAACGGGCGCTATCTTTAAATATGCACGTCGTCGGTCACCTGGTTTAGCTGCTGACGTTACTTCTATTGCTGGTGTTGTCATCTCTTTCTTCTCTGACTCACTCGTGCTGTTCTGTTCTTTGTCATGGTGTAGCAGCTTGTGATGTCTCATGACGCACCCATGTTTGCCACATGGCGGTGCTCTGCATTGAAGTCGTCTGTGTTTGCTTCGAAGACAGCGATAGCAGATATTATTTTTCTTTGCTACCTCCCATCTTGCGTTCGTGTCGAGAGCGGAGTATTGTTTGCAGTCAGGTAACTTATGTTCTTGTTTACACTGAGGACACTGATTTTCTAATAAGATTCTCTTACCAGCAGTATATGTGCGTTCCGTTTTCTTGTTCCTTCTTTCTCTTCCCGTGGCTTCGTCGGCGACCATTTCCGGTAAGGCATAGGCGCCGCACTTGTCTGCTTCTTCATTTAGGAACGTAGAAATCTTCTTTAATTCTGGCACATCTTCTTTTTTTGTTGCTGCATAGTCATACCACTTGTTTTTTAATATAGGAGTGAGTTTTTCTGTTATTGTTCGCGTCATCTCTGGGCTGTGTAGGTATTGTGGCTTTTTGAGTGCTTCAATGGTACCTACTATGTTTGCTATGCGCCCGGCGAAGATGCACAGTTCTCTTGGATTGTCGGTGACACGGTTCAGTGACTTGATTCTCTCCATTTCGACGTGAATGAGTGCTTCTGGTCTTCCAAACCTTCTTTCTAATGCTTCTATGACGACTCTTGCATCTGGTTGGCTTACTAAGAGACAGCCAACAGCTTCTTTTGCTGTTCCACGCAGGCTCCGACGTATGCGAGCCATATTTTCATTTTGTGTGAAATACTTTAATGTTTCTTCATAGGCAGTTTTGAAAGCAAGCCAGTCTGTACTACTTCCATTGAATATCGGTAGCTCTTGAATATATTTCGGTGGTTCCCTCGTGCTTCTTACCGCGTGGGAGAGTGCGGCGGCTAAGGTTGACACATTTATTAATGACTGACCTGTTATTGCACTATCTTCTTGCTTCTTTTCCTCGGAATCTTCCTTTTTGGCCTTTTCTTGTTGTGATTCCTTATTTGCTGGCTGTGTTCGGTCCGTCTCTGCTCCTTGTAGCCATGTGCTGATGCGGACTGAAGCCAGCTCATCTTCTAACTCTTCTTCTTCTTCTTCTGAAGTATCTACTTCTGCTCGAAGACGTTGTATTCTTATTTCCTGTAGCTCTGTTTCAGCTCGTATTTTTGCCTGCTTTAATTTCAGCTCGGCTAGTCGCTCTTTAGCCTCCAACTCCGCGAGGAGTTTCTTGCGGGAGGTTGCGGAGTGACGTGACCGTGCGTCTGCAGGTATTAGCGTGCGCTGCGAAGTCTGTTCTTTCTGGGACGCAGCACTGCTTTCTTCTGTAGAAGCGGTGGCTTCTGTGGCTGTCGACTTACTTGTTCCACTTTTATTTTCCGATGACTCGGTAGCGGCTTTCGACGTGCCACTGGTAGACGGATTCTCAGTGGTAACTTCTTCTGTAGTCTTATTCACGCTCAGCTCTTCTTGCCGGCGCTTTGCTTGTTCTCCATCCTTACTTCGTGTTAACACCATTTTTTAAGCACTGGTTATCGTTCTGACCTTTAATTATGCTGCGCGGCTTGATGGGACGCGGCACTGTCACTTTTGATAATCCGGTTTCGAAGGACCAATAATAATGTGCACGACGCCCTGAGGTAACCTCGGTAGTAGGCGCAAGTAGCGACGTGGGCAATCTAATGATAATTTCTTATAAACAAATCAGATCATAGGAGTCTTATAAGAATGTGTGTGTAATTGATGTAAATTGTTATTATTTTATGTAAAACACTAATTTAGAGTTAGAAAATGGTTAATTATTGTATAAGATAAAGTTTTAAGTTGTTAAAAGCATAAATTAGAGTCATATGTTAGTCATAGCAACTAAAATAGCAATAATTGTGTGTTAAATACTTGATACTCACTCAAATTATGTAAATAAACTTACTAAACTTATGTAAGAATGTAAAATGAGAAAATAAAGGTATATACCACTGTGTATTTTAATAATCCTGCCTCTACGACGTCCACAACAAGAATAAACAAGTTTGGGGCGCCACATGTCGTTTTTATAGTAGTGAAGCGGGGGACGGGGGAATATAAATATGCCCGTAACTTTGACCTCGCGCCATAGCGTGATGGGACGTCGTAGAGGTAAGGTCAATAGGTCATAAGATAGGTTTTAAGGTTTTCTATTAGAAAAATAGAGACGCGCCAGCTCAGGGTGCCTGTAAATAAAAGTATAATAAATAAACGCTATCGGGGGTGAGGAAAAGGGATCGCTGGCCAGCAAAATGGATCGCTGGCCAGCAAAATGGATCGCTGGCCAGCTCAAAACGGTTTTGTATAAAAGGAGCTGCGTGTTTTAGCAGCTCCGTAGTTCGAATCAACAAGCTCAGTGAGAGAAACCTCTGTCCGTCAAGTCAGCCAGCTTCCCATAAGTCCTCGCCGCCGTTTGCCTCTGAACAATTATCTTTGTGTTTCATTTCAACGGAGTTTGGGCGATCCCGAACAATAAATCTCATAAATACTCAGTTGTTCTTATTTGTACCTAACATATTCACTCGTGTGCTAAATTCAATTTTCTAATCATACAAACAGCCATACAAACCCTTCATAAAATAAATGCATACAACATTTTCATTTATCCACCAATGTCAACATTTTTATAAACCAACACTGTATAGGTCAAGTTAATATGCTGATTTCTAATTAGTAGCGGTCACGAAAAACACTGTACATAATTATAATCCCTAAAGTTAATTAACACGCGATGATGTCACTAAGTTATAAGACCTCCAATGTGAGTAGGTGTTTGTGACGTCATCGCTGGCCTTGATACAGTTCTGCAATCGTTTTCTAGATTGCATCAGTTGAGACATTTATGTCTAATAATGTTTAATTGTGTGGAAGAGTTTATTTGTTACGATTTTTAGCCAAACGGATTTTGCAGGCACTTCGATGGTATAAAGAAACTTATGGTTATTCCAATTCACGTCGTGTCCCGCCATTTTGTTTGTTCAATTGCAATAATTTATTACTTTGTTGTTTACAAAAAATAGTGACACAAACTTTGATAACACACCACTAGATATTTCTAATTAAAATACAGGATAGGACTTTTCTTACCAATTTTTACCAGAAAAGTCGAGAAAACAAAATGAAAAGGCATAAGTACCAAGATTTCAAGGATTGGATGGGATTTGATAAAGTCTTGTATGCAACTTTACATAATTTGGTATAACTCTCATGTGTTTTAGTATTTTAATACCCCTTCTTATACATTCAACAGTTGCATAAATAACTATTTTGTTATCCATCCACCCTTACTTTTACTAAAATTATAAAAGCAAGCTGTCTGTTTGTCCATTTATTACCACTTTACTTCTTACCGCCTGAACGAATTTGTATTAAGCTTAGCACACAGGTAGATCATGACCTCTATAGGACATTAAAGTCGAGGGAAATGTTTCCTCGGGGTTAACGCGGTCGAAGTCGCTAGCACTGAATAATCTCAAGGCACCTTTTTTGTTTGACATATAAAACTTAATCACAGTCACAAAAGCTCATAACAACATATACAGCCATTTAGAAATGTCAAAGAGTCAGTCAGTCAGTCAGTCAGAATTAAAAATCATTAAGCTTGTTACCCAATCGTTTTTTTTTCGATGGACTTAATTTCCCATTAATAAGAACGAGACAGAACATTTTCACTTTAGAATACGTTCACTTCGACATTGATTTAGAATGTTAGATTGTTAAAAAACATAATTAAAAAAATCTACATCGCAACAAAAAGAACCGCAACGCCATCTATCCCGTCAGCTGCGAACTAACTAAACGAAATCCTGCATCACGGCTGAAATTCGGGCTGTTGTACATGTTCAAATCGCACGGAAAACTCTAAAGTTTTCCGTGCGATTTGAACATGTACAACAGCCCGAATTTCAGCTATCGGGCAGTTGCCCATCAAACACAACAACCGTCTGGTCGGAGGATCCTCCCCTTTCAACGGAGGCATGCGGGACTTTACTCTCCGTACCGCATACCCTCTAAGATCTAATATCATCCATGACACTGACTGGCTCAAACAGGTGATCAATAAAAACAGACTACTCAACATTAATGGATTGATTCCCCCGTTCCCCTCCCAACCTCATATACCGTTATGCTCCATTACCCCATATAAGGAGCACCATAACTGTCTTTGCCTATTGTTCCACCATTATGGGCCATATTTTCAACTATTTGTCAGTCATCTCATAAAATAAGTGGCAAGTGTGTGTCGAATTTGTTATAATGGGTTCTGCAGTCTTAAATATGAATGTTGGGGTACAATCAATACAATATCTCCTTTCTGTCTTGGCTGAGATTGTCTGACGTGAACGAAATTTAGTCTGGAGGACTGTCAAGCATGGGATAGTTTATACATAAAAAAGCGCAAGAAATTGATTGTTGTAACTGTATTTAAAAATGTTCATGTTATTATTTAAAATATTCATAGTTAAATAGATCATGATTAATTAGACAATATAACGACTACCTACAGTAATTTTCTGTGTGTTTTTAAAATAAGCAATCAATTCTAAATTATCTTGCAACCCATTCGTTTCTACGACTGCCAAATAGACATTTAGATCATAACTCTAGTAATTCTGACACGCTGGTGATGGGAGCAGTGAGTGTGTTTTGCTGCAAGACAAACATGCTCTTCTTGTCTATTAATCAGTGCTTGTAAATGGTATTTTTGAAATTAGTTGATTTCCCTTACGGAACCCGAAAACCAGTCCATTGATTCTCTATTAATAGGATCATAACGCTATCATTTTAAGAGGCTATTCAATCGTACTAATATATTTTTACTGCCGATGAAGTAATATTTACTGTCACGATGCGATTGGTATTTAATCAATGGGGGAGTTAAATGTTCCCTGGTTCCTTCACTGATTAAATGCTGAAATCGATTGGTTCTATTGGGGTGTTTTTGTAGGCAATAAAAAGGGTAGTTTAGCAACGTGTTACGTTCGTGATTGATGTTAGATTCGATCTTGTTTTTCTGAAGTTTTATTGGTAAAGTTTGGCAAGGATATTTTTGTTGAACTAACTGGATAAGAAAGAATTTAGGTGAGTTTCGTGTTGGTGAAAAGGCAACTGTTTATATGATGGAAATTAGTTACCACCATTTAAATTTCGTTGAAGCAAAGGGCGATATATCCTCATACATGGTCTCTATTTTTCTTCATCGGCGTTTGTTGAGGTTGGGGCGTAAACCTGTACGACCTTCAATATAAGAATATCTCGACAAAAATATGAAAAAAAAATCCCGATGAATTTTCCCAGAATATTTTAACAATGGATTATTAACTTGACGCGATATTCGTGATGGAATCAGCTCTCAAACAAATTTCGTGGTTCATTGATAATTTTTCTCATTTTCCATCACACAATTTTTTACTTTATCTCCTGAAGATAAAGATGGTTTTCGTTTCTAAGTTTAATATTTTAGAGTAAACGGATTTGGGGGTAGGTGTGTGTAAGGTAAATTGATGTTGACAAAGTAATTTGGTTCTCATTCGCTTCATACAACGCTAATTCGTGTTGTACAAGTATGATTTTATGGGATATGTAAGTAACTTTGTTTCCCATTAAATTGAACAGGATAACTACTGTTTCATTTAAGGGGAAATGCGAACTGCTTTTAGAAAGTTGAAGGATACACTGATTTTATAATAGGCCTACACAAAGTGACATTTTAATAGTGATAGTGAATGCCCAAAAATATTTTAATTTATTGTATAATTGAGAAGGATGGGATCGTTGAGAACGGTATAGGATTTAGGCATGTGCTTCCCAATGATATAGGTAATCGCATAAACAACGTGTAACAGAATAAACGCAATACCTCTTATTATTATAACCAACTTTTACTAGGAGTAGGAACAACCACGATCGCGAAAAATAAATCTGCCCTTCATTAGTTACATTTTGTTGAGTTATGCGCACAGAAATGTATGGAGCAGTCGTTTTTTTTCGCGATTTCAATGTTGGTCCCATAGTAAACGTTGTTTATAATGATGAGCATAATGACTCCTTATATGGTATTGCGATCATTTTCTACCCGCACGCGTATGTTTCCCTATCGTGCTACCGATTAGTACCAATGCTTGGGCTGTTTTTGATGCATGACGGGTATTTGTACAGGATACGTCATTGGCACTTCTAGACTTAACGTTACGTGGTCAACCAAAAACAAGTAGCAATGACTCATCCTTGGACGGGCAAGCCTTCTTTATTTTATTTTGTAGGGTAACTGTAAGGGGTGCTGCCCTTTACAGTCACCCTTATTTAACTCCAACCCATATTAAACCTAATTGCTCTTAAAACCCTCAACGCCAACAAAAAACTAACGTAGCACATCTTTTCTGCACCTCGTTACTCAGTTCCCATTTACTGGGAGATAAAGCTCGGGCGACGCGTCCGCGATAGGCCTCGGACAGGGTGAGAAACTTACGCGGTTGCGACAGTGGGAGCAAAGCATCTGTGTGCCAATTCTACAAATTTTTCTCAGTCGCAATCTGTCATAAATGTTCGGAAATTTCTTCTTGACAGATTGCGAATGAAATGAAAAGTGTGAATGTTGCTGAAAAGTTAGTAGAATTGACCTTCAGACGTATGAAATCGCCATTTGCGTCTGTACTGAAGTGACTATAGCGGTCGCCGAGCGTGATGTGGCCGATCGTCTATTGTTTTACCATGAGGGAACACGTCTAGCCTTTACTGCCCGCTGCAACCACTCGCGATGCAATGTCATCTTAGGAACCTTTTTCTCCGGAGACATACGAGGTAAAATACTCCGATAGGAGCACTTCATTTTCTTATCCTGGTTTAGTGCAGCTTTGGTAAGAAAGAGCTAGCTTTTTTTGTACCAACAAAAAAAGCGAGGAAAAATGGGATCATTTAATTGTCCTAGCCAAGCATAGCGCAGTTTATGGTGAGAAAGAGTAAGCGCGTAAGTAAAAAATAATCCTCGCACCACTCAGCTATACACCGTTTCACAGCTTCGCTAAACTTTCTCGCAACACGCAAACTCCTTGCACAACTTTGGTGCAAACAGTCAAACATTTTCACAGCATCACTACACATTTTTGTAACACGGTCTAGAGGCCCTAGACAATGTGCCATTCAATTATCGAATGCGACTGTCTAAATGCCAAAACGTAGGAATTTGATCACGTGACATTTCGATAGCATCTGTCAATCCCATACATTTTTGACGTATTGACAATCGCCTTCGCCACGCTACCGCTGACAGAATGTCACTTGTCTAGAGCCCTAGGTATCTCCCATATCTCTGGTGGAAAAGAACTGCATCGCTGCCGCCACCGCGCCCGCTCCCGCCTTTTACACCACGTGATCACTCTCTGCAAGGCCGTGGACATACCTCTCTGACTTCATATTGTCTGGCCGTACGACCTATTTCCAAAAATAGCTGCCTGCCAAGCCTGGGTGCCTACCCACGGGCCCAAAACTTAGCCTGCAATGTAGGTCGCATTCGGCGTCTGTCTAAATCGATGTTGTTATATAAGTGCTTAACTTTGGTTTAGTCTAGGTGGAGTAGAGGCGACCTAGGTCATCGGTATACGGTAATTGCTTGACTGCTTGTCAATTTCGAAGTTATTATTTCAATAAAATTAATATTGTAACCTCCTTGGTTGCAGCCCTGGCAGCCAAATTAGTCATTGGGACTTTGGAAGCGTCCTGTACAAAAATAAATAATATTTTAAATTAGGAAAGAATGTTAGAAGATGTTTGTTTTATAAAGACTGATGTAGTAGCTAGCTTCTGAGCCGGAGGGCTCAAATAAGTATTCCGTTTAATTCCAAATTGAGTTTTATTTATAACATTTTATAAGTAGCCCACAGGCCGGGGCCTGTGGTACTACAATATGTCCTTATCCAGGGTGAAGAATACCATTCTGCCGTTGAGGCGTTCTCAAGCATTCACATACAGACATTCATATTACTACTTCACGTCGTTACTTTACTTTACGTCGTTCGTGGTACGAGTTCCAACCCACCATCTACAGACCTTCTTGAAAGAGGACTTTTGGCCGAAAGGTGTCGTATTTCGACGTTTCCGAGGTCGATTACGCGACACCACGCAGCGAAACACGACGCCGTCAACTTTACGTGTATAGTAATAAGTTTTATTAATAATTATGTATTAGTTTATTATATTATTGTTTAATTTAGCTGTGTGTATTTTATCTATGGGCCTCAGTTGCCTGATAATAAAGTGATTATTCTTATTATTATTATATTTATGAAATTACCAGCCTTCCAGGAAGCAGGGTGATCGTTTAGTACCTATTCTAGGAATAAATAAGGGGATTACCTCATGGAAGAGTGTTGAAAACAGAGAGGTTCATGAAAAAAATCTGACCAGAATTACCCTGTTCGGGAGCGCTCATATAAGGTAGAAAAGCTGACCAAAGGATTTAAAGTAGCTGCAAAAAACATCACAACTAAGCAAACTTGTAACAGAGCAGCTTCTTTACAAATTCATTAAGATTCACTTAGCGCAAACATTTCTGAGAAAACTATGTTAAAGTTTCAAAAGAAAAGACATTTACAGTAGTGCAATTGTGAATGCAAGATCTGGAATAAAACATTAGAAATGCAGACAAACTGTGTTAAACTCCCATTATCTACAAACAAACGCTTAAATGTGTTTCTGCAATACTGTTTCAGTTTCTACCGTCTAAAGCTCTTATGCGACGATGTAGTTTCTAAACATTGTATAATTAGGTATAGTTGAAAGTTCTGTCACAGAATAGACGGATACAAAAGTTCCACTCTGTACAATTAATGAAAATGCACGCACACATAGATACGCTTCACGTATAACGAGTGGAAGTGTGGTGAAAGTGCACTCGCGACTTAACTGTCATTTGTTTGAGATCGCCCGCACGTACGTGTCCATGTGTGCGTGTGCCGGTTTTCGCTCATGGTATAGAATTGACCTCCTATTCCTTTCTTTTCTGTAGTACTGCCGTACCTACTATAATTCCAATATTGTTGGAAGATGGAGCGCCAAAATGTGAAGTGCAATTTTATCTCGATGCATTTTGTGGGTAGATGTATGTCAGATTGCTGTTAAAGTTGGGAAGACGATTGGAATTCGAAAATGATTCGATAAAAGTTTTTCGTCTGGTTTCCTGCGCATTTTTTCGAATGAGAATTTCTTTTGCAAAAAATCAATAAATTATACTTATGAAAGATACTCCGTTTTTCTATGGTAAACTTGAAATCTAACTATTTAGCTTCCTATGGGCCTATCATCATCAGCCGAGAGATGTCTACTGCTGGTCATAAGTGGCACATCAACATCCTGTGCATTTCACATCCAGCGGCTTTCACCAGGTCATCACATGATGTTGAAGAAGATCTTCAAACGCTGTGTTTTCCGGCAAGCGGCTACAGAAAAATTTTCGGCATCATCAACCATCCGTTCAGCTGGCAATGTGCTCTGCCCAAATTGCTCACTGCCCTTGAATTTTCCCGCACTTCGGGCTATGTCGGTAAACTTGCTACTTCAACAAAGAGTTACGTAAATACTAGAAGCTTTGCAAAAGAGCAAATAAGAACTGAAATGAGCTTTGTCAATAAAACTGGGCATTACGATTGCCCGTTGCAGTTCTTTGACTAGAATTGTTTGTTTGTTTGCTTCGTAAAGAAAGGTGTATGAACATACGTGTATGAACATGCGTCTGTCGCGAAGTATTGAAGCGACAGTATTGTTTGCTGTGTTGTCCCTTTCAGAAATTCTTAGAATGGGTATGTAGGTATCTAAGGCTAAATAAAATACAGATTGACAGTTTATTAATCATTTTTATGCAACGTGTGAACGTCAAAAAGGGGGAAAGAGGGAGAAAACATCTCTAGGATTCGTCCTAGAGATGTATTTTGACGGTTTTAAAATGTGAGTGATGGTTTGATGTGAATGCAAATACTTCTTAAAAATATAAGAATTGGCTCTCAGTTTTGATTTCATTATTTTTTTACCTAATTATCGTATTAACGAAGCGAATTAAAGAAAGAAAGAAAACGACATAAAATGAAAAAAATAATTAAAATTAATGAACGATGATGTAATTGCCGAAATTACAATTAAAAGTAAGTAAGTATTTTCTATACAGACTGTTTGAAAATAAACAACCATGTACACGAACAAAAACTATGTTTACTTCAAGGCACTCAATCCAACGGCACATCTTCGTCATAAGTAGTGACAAGAAAACAAACAACTGCAATATTTCCTCCACATCAAAGCTGCAGTACAAAGTGAAAAACGTCATTCTTTGAAACTACTAACAAATCATTCACTCTCATAAACCGATATTTTTTCCGAGGAAACACGATAATACCCGATGATTGACGATGCAGTCATATGACTCAATATTCCAACTGGGTTTTTGAATGCTCAAAGGGTGAACAGTAGTAGAAGTTTCAAGAGGTTTCCATTGAGTATGAAAAAATCTGCAATTGCATTTCCAATGAACGAATTTAACTTTTTTCTAGTTTCAACCGACTTCAAAAAAAGTTTCTCAATTCGAGTGTTGTTTTTTTTCTTATTTTATAAAAAGAATTTACGAGTGGGCAGTGAGTTTTGCTGCTGACTGGGTCATTCTAAGTAAGCAAATGATAACAGGGATTATGTTTTTAATTAACAATGTAAGATTTTTGCCAGAGTTATATGGAAGTAACGACAATGGCCGAATTGTGTAAAGATAATATTTTTAGAGAGAGGATGACTATTGAAATATAAAATAAATTAAAACCTTCGTTCATATATAAAAATGAATTGATGTTCGTTTGTCTCGCTAAAACTCGAGGTGGCTGGAGCGATTAGGATAATTTTGGTTTTGAAAAATTTGGATAAACCTTCCAAATTTTTCAAAACCAAAATTATCGTAATGGTGAGAAAATATGGAAAAAAAATATGCAATCGGGCGAAGCCGGGGCGGGCCACTAGTCAATAAAAATCTTGTAATTCAGACAATGTCCAGTTATTGATTAGTATGCAACTATACACAAAACTTAGAAACTAGTGATATTTTATCATTTTTTGTTAAGGATTCCGAAAAAATGTTCTGGTTCGACCCTAAATAAATTATTATTAGGACATAATATAAGTAGGAGGACGATGACGGAAGCGTTTGCTTCGATTGGCATTTATTTTCTATATTTTAAATTGTATTTAAACAAAATGGAGCCTTAAATCAGAGTACCAATTCTAAAAATTTTTGAGAAACGTGGTCATTCGCATCTCGGTCGCAATCCGTCAAAAATATATTGCGACTGAAATCCGAATGTGAACGTTGCATTAAAATTAGCAGAATAGGCCGTCTGTTTCAAATAACCATCATCGAACAGAAACAAAGCACATGCAGGATAAAATTCATATTCATATTCATTTATTCAT
Source organism: Melanchra persicariae (assembly GCA_947386135.1). NCBI lineage: Eukaryota > Metazoa > Arthropoda > Insecta > Lepidoptera > Noctuidae > Melanchra > Melanchra persicariae. The sequence goes on along the minus strand of OX376652.1, from coordinate 6,612,080 downwards.
CAAATATAAGCTAACAGTTTACACCAAATCGCTTATATCTATGCTAATTCTACAAAATTACATTAAAATTTGTAAACAAAAAACAACCTTGAATACATAAAAATTCAAAATTAAACAATATTATTTCTTCATATTTAAATAAATATACACATATTTAGCTATTGTCCATTGAGAGTCAAAAAATAAATCTGCCTCAGGAATATATTTTAGAAAGTCATTTATTAACTTTATTGCTCTGGCAGTGGGAGTGTTGTTAGTTCCAGGAGCACGCCATGTAGGCGAATAGCAGAGAAGTCTATGTTGTCGTCTTGCAACGCCACGCATATACTGGTCAGGAACATAAAAATTTATTGACTCTCGTAGAACGGGACTATCTATCTTATCTACTAATATTAGATAATAATTAATTATATATGCGGATTCTCGCCTGAATTTGAGTGTGTCTAAACCCACCATTCCTGACACGAACAAAGAAGGATATAAAAAGGGGTAGCATCCATATTGACGTTTGTAAAGGTATCTACAGAATTTACGTTGAATTTTTTCTATCATAATCGTGTATAATGACTCTTGAGGACTCCAAACTATTGCATTATATTCTAGTTTACTACGGACATAGGCATTGTATATTTGTTTTATAACTTGAGTGTTCTTAAACTGAGATGACAATCTAATGATGAAACCAAGACATTTATTAGCGTCTTTGCAGATTTTAAGAATATGCTCGTGAAAATTTAATTTGCTATCCATTATTACTCCCAAATCCCGGATCGAGAAAACACGTTCCATAGACGCGCCATCAAGATTATAATCATTTCTAATCGGATTACGGGATCGGGAAAAAGTTATTGTTTTACACTTAGAATTATTAAATGACAATTTATTTTTTATACTCCATTCAACCACAGCGTCAATATCATTTTGTAGCGCCTCACAATCCTTAGCGTCGGTTACAGAAAGGTACAGTTTTAAATCATCAGCAAACATAAGGCATTTTGCGTTAGAGATAACAGTAGGTAAATCATTGATCACTATTATAAATTGCGTAGGTCCAATTGTACTACCTTGACTTACCCCTGATCTAGTAAAATACTCTTCCGACTTATATCCTTCTACTTTAACAAACTGTTTACGATCTTTTAAGTAGTGGGCCATGAATTTTAAGAGAGAAGTTGAGAATCCCAGTAATGCAAATTTATTTAAAAGCACATCATTATCTACAAGATCAAAGGCTTTCTTGAAGTCAAAGTATGCGGCGTCCACCTGACAACCAGACTTAACTCTACTATTTATATAATCAACAAATTCTATGTGATTAGTCACCGTGGAGCGCCCAGGACGGAACCCATGCTGGCAATCACTCAATTGTCCTTTGATTTGTTTACAAATGGCGTTATTAAGAATAGATTCAAATATCTTCCCAAATACACACAATATAGCAATAGGTCTAAAGTTTGTTATATCTGTGGACGACCCACATTTAGGTATTGGAGTCACTCTGGACACCTTCCATTTACCAGGGTATAAACATTGTCTAAGCGAAAGATTATATATATATAGTAAAGGCTCTTCTAAAGCCGACAAGCAATCCTTTATTAAGAAACCCGGTATGTTGTCGGGACCACAAGCTGTTAACGCTTTTAGTCGGCGCACTGCACGCCTAAGATCCGTAGCTGTAACTTGTTCAATAGCCACTGTAGACAGGCAGCCTAAACGATTAGCCTCATCCTCCGCAGCCTTCACATCTAATGACGGAGGGGTATCATGGAACACTGAGCTAAAATATTCCGCAAACGAGTCAATGGCAATCTGTCCTTCTACAGACTTACCATTATAAGTATATGTTTTTATATGTTCTCTATTTTTACGTTTTTCCTTCACATATTGCCAAAAACTTGAGGGATCTAAATTTATATTGTTTTCAACCTTTGCAATATATTTTTTAAATGCTGTATTAATGAGCTCTTTCACTTTCGACCTATAGTATTTAAAAAGTTCCTTGTTAAACTCTAAACCATGACATTTAAATTTCTTTAAATTAAAATATTTTAATTTTATGTAATGAATAATTTCTTTGGTATACCATTTTGGATATATATATTTATTGTTTTGGGCTATTCTTTTTAAAGGAACATGTGTACCGATGACGTCATTAAGTTTATTATAAAGTATATCAATAGCTAGGTCTATATTTAAGTTCTGTTGCTCAAGTAATTCGGTCCAGTCAATATTAGCGATATCAGTGTACAAGCTATGTAAATCTGCTTCACGGAAGTTCCATTCCATACTTAAATACTTTCCTGGAACCAAAGAGGGCGCATTGTTTGCTCTTCCAGGAAGTGTAAGTAGTATCTCTAACGGTGGGTGGTATGCATCCATAGGGACTAAATGTTCAGTATCGGGTGAAACACTGATACTATTGGAATCAAGAGTAGTCAGTACTAAATCCAAGACGCATCCATATTTATTACTAATGTTATTGCATTGTTGTAACTTAGAATACTCCAGAAAATTATTAAACTGAGATCTAACAGTCTTATTGCACGAATTTAAATTAAAATCACCAACTATCAGAAATGGATATTCAGCATACATGTTAATTGCATTTTCCATGCATGTTAAAACGTCTAGATATTGTTTACTGCTGTAACTGGGCGGCAGGTAGACGACACAGACCATTAGCTTAATATTTTTCCCACTAACAACAGCGAATAATAATTCTTTATCATCTGTTAAGTCATCTACATTTGTAACTCTTTTCATAGTATAGCATTTCCTAGTTGCCAACAGAACACCGCCCCACCCGACATCACCCGGACGGTCTTTCCGTAGAACAACATATTCAGGCGGAAACAGTTCCGCGTCACTAACAGAGCTATTGAGAAAAGTTTCTGTGAGGATGATAAGATCGCTTGATATTGTTCTAGTATTATTGTGAAATAAAGTAGTTTTTGTTCGGAGACCTCTTACATTTTGATAATATAACAATAATTTCTTGGTCTGCTTATTTTTGTTACAGTTTTCTTTAGTTTTGTGAACAGCTGCTTTATTTGATCTATACGCATTTCTCCTATTATGTCTATGCAAGAAAAAACTTAGGGCACCTATCCTCCGGTTCCACATAATGAGGAATAAGTACCGTATATCCATAATAACCATAATCAGCTAGAATGTTACATAGTATATCATTGTAGATGTGTCTTAATCCTAAATTAGTAAGTTTGCCTGTTTTTAATGAGAACATATCGAGAGACACTACAAGATTTGAATCATAAAAATATGCATAGGTGTTATTTTGAAGCTCTAAATATAAAAGATTATTAAATAATTCTATTTTGTAATTATAAATAGGAGCACCGCGTACATAGGTAGGTGCACATATAATTATGTTTGTATTAGAAATATGCTGTACAGCTTCCCTAATATACGTTATCAATTCTGCAAAGTCAGGACTAGAAGATTTAAAATCTATTTCTCCTATCATAATGATACAATAGTCAATCATGCTATAATTACGTAACTTGTAGTCTAAATTTTCAAGTAAACGCCTTATATAACAATTTGGTGATACATATCGAATATAATCAAATTGATTGAAAGTCGTCTCTACAGATTGCAACGTACCGCAAACACCGTTAGTTAAAATGCATAATTTTGGTTTTCTACCGCGCTCCTTATGGTAGTGAGATGCTTGTACAATGTTTGATTGCTTGTAAAATGTAATCAATGCAGTGTACTTTGCTTGATTTTCTTGATTGGATAAATTAACATACAATCAAGAGAAGGCCATACAAATTACTGCATCGCAGTCCTGAACGTTTATAAGATCACGACATATTAACATTCATGTCACGCCATAGTCAAACGAAACATTTTTTTGTTCGAAACGTTTCTTACTTAACAAAGCCAATAAAATGTCTGGGTTGAGCATTCAATAATATCGTTCAAATATATTTTTATGTGCGTCATCATCATCATCATCATAATTTCAGCCGAAAGACGTCATCTGCTGGACAGTCGAACGGTCTTGTGAGTCTCGCTTCGGGTTCCTGTGACCTTTGTCAGGTTCCTGAACCTTGTGTCCACGAGTCAAGACATAAATTATTTTATCACTTGCAAATTCCTCAAATGCAGCTAATTTTCTCATAAATTAGCAAGGATTTTATAAAACGCTTCAACTGTGTATTTAATTAGGAAACTTTATAAAAGACGTGTGTCTTCGTCATCCGAGGCACTGAGCTGAAGTTGATGATCACTATTCATCAACATCTGCCCAGTGCCTCGGAAAGAACGTTAAGCCGTTGGTCTCGGCTGTAATTTGTAGATCTTTGGCAGTCGTTACGGATTGTCAGAAGCCAAAAAATCTGACTCCAGTCTTACCAAAAAGTACCGTGTTACCCGGTTAATGGGTTGTGCTGGTCTGGCAGGCAGCCGCTCCACGTAAAATAATCGTAGTCGTTCCTTGTAAAATACTGGTATTCAACTGAATTCGGTTTGACTGGAAGCCGACTCCAATATAATTGGGAAAAGGCTAGGCAGATAATTTTCAACATCTGCCCAGTTTTTTCCCAAGTATACTATGGTCAGCTAACAGTTCAGTCGGCAGCTGAACACCAGTGTTTAAAAGGAACGACTACGACGTATCCAAGCATGTTATTATTACAAAAAAAATATGACGTTCATAACACGCAAAGATCAAACATTAAAACGTCCTCGGCATATAGAATAAGACCCCGCTCTCACAGAATTCATGTCACGTCACCTTTAAACTACGAAGATGCAGCTCCACAAGGCCACAGCCGTTCGACGCGCCGCAAACGAGCGGAGTCCAGGGCCTTGACGAAAATTGACGGACTTTGTTCAATGACACTACCAGATTAAATATGGAGAACTGTAAATAGGGGCAATTGAACTGAGATGCAAACGTTTTAAGTTCTGTAGTTCTCAGGGCTGCTGAAGAAATTTGACCCTGCATTATTTTGACTGGTATTTAGGCTATAAATAACATAAATAGGTACCTACTAATAAGTACCTATCAAAATAAGGTTGGTTTGTTCAAGATAATCTCTGGAAACACTGATCCGATATTTCTTTTTTTTCACTGATACAATTTATTGCTGAATGCAATTGGCTACTTTTCATTTCAGAGGAACATGGAGTTCCTGAGATGGGCCAAAGGAGTGAAAACGCAGGAGAATGATCGTTGAATACTAAGACCATGTGTAAATAGAGAAGATCGACGCTATGGATCAGATAGCAAAAGATTGCTCCAAAATACTACTGAAATAAGAGTAGAAATAACTGACAGTCAATTACTGCAATATTCATAATATACTCTTTTAGGAACTTACTTACACATTTTGAATAAGAAAATAAAATAAAAAAACTAATTCAAAGTTTGTAAGACAGGCCGACGAAGAACGGTTGTCAAGCCATATGCGTACCTAATTTAAAAGTATAAGCGAAATATCCTTTAAGACGACAAAATACTCTTATTTTACTTAGTAAACGATTTCCAGTGCAAAAGTTCATTAGCTTCAGCATTCAATAGTTAAATGTAATTAATTGCAGGTAAACTTACGACATTTACTTTGTACATAACACTGCTTTTTGTGATGCACATGGTAATTATTTTGACATTTGTGATCGTTTCATTTTATTTTTTTATGTGATTAACTTTTTATAATTTAATTGTGATTTTGTGAATTGAATAAATGTGTTATGTATACATCTATCTAATAAGCAACACATTTAAAATTAGCTCGGCCTTAAGTCATAGTACGCACTACTATTTTATTAGGAAACTATCCACAACCACATTATAAATATTAATATTAGCATCACATAGAAATATTTATTCGAGTCACGTCACTATCGAACCAGAAGGAATGCAATCCCGCGAGGCCATCTCACTGTCGCGCCAGGCCACACATTTTCTAGTCCAAGGCCTAGTCTAAGGAGTCAATAGTGGCGTGAAATTGGGTTGGCTCATGTTGGAAGTACATAAATATATAAACTTGAAGCTATGTTGTTTTGGAGGGGAACGACAATTTACTTGTTCTTGGATAGAAGGTGCCTGAATAGGATTATAAAAGAAGAAGGAATGCAATCCCGCGAGGCCATCTCACTGTAGCGCTAGGCTACACATATTTTAGTCCAAGGCCTAGTGTAAGAAGTCAATAGTGGCGTGAAGTTGGGTTGACTCATTTCGAGAGTAGATCAATATTGTAGAGAATTTGAAAGATAATTTAACCTGCAGTTAGTTCTGAAGGGAAACAATAATTTACTTGTGTTTATTTATGAAATAAGAGTCTGAACTCTTACTGACTTAAACCCATCCGTGTTCCTCTAAATGTCCTTTGCGTTTCAGGACCGCAGTGACTCCTTCGAACAAATTCCGCAACCCTAGCAGGCACTGACCACTATTCACACTTGGCCACATATTACATTTAGCCAGAGCAAGCCCCTGTAGAATAAACATTGAGTAATTGTTCCAACTCCACGTACTGCAAAATAACTGTTAATAGTATAAATAACGACTTTTTGAAACACGCGATAAAGTCACGCTACATACATTTTTCAAAATTAACACATTATACTGAAACGAAAATGAAGTATTTTTAATTAAAATTAAAAATATCGCCTTGAGACTTCATATTAATTACTATATTTACATATCACTTGAGAGTTCATGTTAAAAGGTAAATAAAATTCACTATGTGTATGTTTCTTTGTCCTCCAATTTCATTTAATTTTGATGATTTTTATCGATGTTTATTTTTTATATAGGTAAGTATAATTTTTATGGTTACGCAGGGGGAAACCCTGCGACCAGCAAGTCGCATTGAGATCTACTCAGATATGATGTGGAAATCGCTCAATCGTGCCCCGCAATGTTATTAAACTTGCAGATGTAAATGCGGCCTAAAACGTGACATTTCTGTAACTTTATTGTTGCACGGATTTACTATTATTCTATTATTTATTATTATTTTCTTTTATTTTTTTACGTTAGTTTTTTACGTAGCCAACATTGTCCCACTATTGGGTAGTGACATTATTCTTACTGCTATTCTCCGACACGTTGATTTGTTGGAGTCGTTTTTTTTTGCAAAATAACTAGTTAGTCGCCTGTATAAGATGTTACAAAATCAACTGCAGGAATTTCGTGCACGTGTTCAGTATCATGTAAAAGTTTAAAAAAAAAGTTTTTCTTTTTGTTATACGTTATTTTTTCACACATTTTTATGTGCACTGTACTGCGGGGCTGCGCTTATGGCGCGGCAACGGCCTACGTGCAGTACAGTGCGCATAATCAATTTGGTGCGTAGTGAAAATATTGAAACGGAATGTTACTAAAAAAATTGTGACTGATTTTGTTTGTTATTGTAAACAAATCCTTAAATTTCTTGCAGATGATTATGCCTTATAATTATTTTCAATTATTCGCTTATTTACATATGCCTAACGAACACGGACGTTAACTTATTTCATTTGATATCACAAGTTGTCAGAAGCACCTACTGCCTAAATTAAATTTATTTTGTACATTGTAGTGGTTTTATTTGGAATTCGGTTGTATTTTTTCATATGATCGTCCGAATCCTTTAACAAAACACAACAATCAGATAGCGTCAACAAAAGCAAGAATACGTCGGCTTTCTTTTTTTATCAGTAAAATTAAAGTGATTGCGTGCACGCCACTTAAATTATAACAGCCGCACGGGCCGATCTCAAAGGTTAAGCAATGCTTGCCGAGGTTAGTCTGTGGATGGGTGACCATCTTAACAAACTGAGAAACACGTTAAGCCGTTGGTCCCGGCTGTCATTTGGAGATCTTTGGCAGTCGTTACGGATTGTCAGAAGCCAGAAAAATCTGACACCAGTCTTGCCAAGAAGTACCGTGTTACCCAGTTAATGGGTTGTGGATGTCTGGTAGGCAGCCGCTCCACGTAAAATACTGGTATTCAGCTGAATCCGGATTGACTGGAAGTCGACCCCAATATAGTTGGGAAAAGGCTAGGCAGATGATGATGCACGCCACTTCTGGTTACCTACTTCAAAATGTTCAAGGTAAAGCTGAATAATATAACAAAGCTTTAGCAAACTTTATGTTTTGCCGAGTTTTGCGGCTTCCTTGGCACACATTAACTTTGTCATGGCTGTCAAAATTTTTAATTAAACAGCGTCTCATGAAATTAATTTACAAAGTTACTCAATATGGAAGCATACAACCTGGGGGTCTTTAAGTCAAGCAAGAGTGAATAGGTTACGTGTGGGCAAACTGAAGTGGCAGTGGGCAGGGCACATTGCTCGCAGAACTGATGGTCGATGGGGCCGAAAAGTTCTGGAGTGGTGACCGCGTACCAGAAGAAGCAGCGTTGGAAGGCCTCCCACAAAGTTGACCGATGGAGGGTCGCGGATAGCCGATGGATGCGAGACGCACAGGACCGGTTGTTGTGGTGACACTTGGGGGAGGCCTTGGACCAGCAGTGGATGTCTTTCAGCTGATATGATGATGATGAAGCGTGCTCCATTGTCGACCACATCATCGTTTTCCATCAGGGGAGATTGTGGTCAAACGTAAACCCATCAATTACAAAAATATTACATTAATTACGAGTTGGTTGGATTTCTCGGTCGGAAAACTCTTGAAGGTAAGCATTTCAGATAGTTTGAAGATCCATTTGTAGTTTCTGAACGAATTTAACCACGGTGTACCACGTTATTTGTCAGTGTCGCTAAACTTTTTCTGTATCATCGTATTTTGTTTCAGTGGAGGATTCAATCTCTTTTCATACAATTCGTAACCAGAGCCAACTGTCTAATATCTTAGGTCATTTAGGATCTAGATATCAATATTCCGGTTGAGAAGCGATAGGCCTTTAGCAAAGCCTTGATCAGACTGGATTCTTACAAACTACGAGTTCGTACTGAAACGAAAGACGGCCTGACATGGCGCCATTGTGTAAAAGGCCAGCGTCCATCAATGGACGGATATAAACACTTGATACTGATTGATTGAAGGATCACTTATCGCACTAAACACAATGCTGTTTACTAAATATTTCATCACTCAAATACCCACTTATAATACAGATTACCAACACCAAAATTAGAAGGAACCATAATATACAATGTTTCCTTAACGTCTTCTTGAGAAGAATAATGGTTAGTGTATTACGGGCCGTTACGTGAACTTACGCGTTTACGTAAGAGCTTTTCATAATATTACGCTCAATTTTACGGGAAACGATGTTTTGTAGGGAACGCTTTCTGAATATTTCAGCTGATTTTGGTATGTAAATCAATAGTATAAAAGCTTGTTATTGATATCTTTTGTGGGATATATTTCTGTCACAAATATGAAGTTACTTTGAAAGTACAAACAATAATTTCGAAGATTACGGGGCCTAGACAAAAAACTTTTCTGTAGCGTTAACGTCAGACGCTTACGACAAAATGTATGGGAATGACATTAGGTGTGGAAAGGAAACGTCATCACCTAATATCATTCCCATACATTTTGTCGTGAGCGTCTGACGTTAACGCTACAGAAAAGCTTTTTCTCTAGGCCTGCACGTCCCATAAAGAGTATAAATATGTATCTGTCGCTGACAACCAGCTTAATCAGCCGTTTCATTAGAAGCCTAGCTAGTTGTTATGATTAGGTTTGCTTCACTATTGCATTGTGTTGTACCTGTAATAATAGTTGTAAGTGATAAATAAATAAATAAATAATAACTGCGCCGTTTAATCAGCGAAATAAGTAACATGGGCAAGTTATCAAACGATATTGAACAAAAAATGTCACTAAGGTCGCTGAAAAATCGGCGCATTTAAATGAAAAGGCTAGGCCACCAATTAAACGGCTGATTAAGCTAATTGGCTGCGACATATCTACTTACTCTAAGTAACATAATATTTAGTAGTAAGGTGACAGGGAAAAGTATTAATTGGATTTCAAAAATTCGTCTCCATCGTTGTCAATGCGAAAATTGCAGCCGGTCAATTCAGTCGACATCTCATCGTGTACACTCGTGGAGTCAACGACAAGTGAGCTGTCATTTCATTTTGTTTGTGTGATTTGACAGCTCACTTGTCGTTCACTTCGCTTAAGTTTTCACTTCGACATGTTTACAGAATCGAACTGCAGTTGTAGTTCTTGCATTGCCACGTTGAGCAATGTGAGAAAGGCCATTGGGGCGAAGTCGTGCGAAAAAGCTAGTTTTGAATAAGAATGAAATCGTGGTTTGAAATCTAGAAAAAAATACTGATTTCTAAAAATTATGGCAAACATATTTTGAATAGGATTTACATATATACGTAAGTAAATATGAGGGTTGACCAAAATGATAATGCTATTTAGGCCTTAATACCCAAACCGATCCCTCAGGCGGATTGCTGTTTGTTTTTTATTATTTCGGTTTGAACCTTTTCAAATACATTATGGAGTGACATTGATAATATTTATTTTTGGATTACTTTAGAGACTATACAACGTGTCATAGAATAAATGCGAAACCCTAAGAGGAGCCATGCATCGTACTCATCATTGAGCACCTTGTAATATGGAACCAAATCCCAAATTGCAAAAAAAAATTTGTTTGTCGAGTATAAAGTTGGCTAACAAAAAAAAATTGTGTGCAGACACAATTTTTTTTTGTTAGCCAACTTTTGTGTCTTACTGCTGAGCCAAGGCCTCCTCTTTCTCCTTCCAAATTTCTCCGTCTTGGGGTATCTCTTGCTAAGTTTTCTCCGCAAACATGATGAGATCGTCACATCACGTTCGCCGCGGTCGACCTCGAGTGAGTGACTTTAACCGACTTCCCAAAAAGGAGGAGGTTCTCAATTCGATTGTATTTTTTTTTTGTGTTTGTTACCTCATATCTCCGTCATTTATGAATCGATTTGAAAAATTCTTGTTTCATGTGAGAGGATATACTTCTCGATTGGTCCCATTTAAATTTTATCAAAATCGGTCAAGCTATAGTAGTAGTATATAGTTTTTAAATCCAAATAGCTGGAAAAAATATGTGGAAAAATCATCCATGTATACGAAATTGCGAATTTTTGCTTTCCTGTGACTTTCCAGTGGTGTTGTTAAAACCGTCTTCCAACAAAAACACTACAAAGTACAAAATAACTTTAATTTCGGAAGTCGGTGTCAAATTAGTAAGGAGCAACCAAACACCGACTACCGAAATTCAAGTTATTTTGTACTTTGTAATGTTTTTTTTGGAAGCCGTTTTTTTGTGAAAAAAAAATTCTATTATCTGTTTTTTAACTTTCATTACAAAAATAAAAAAAAACTTCAAATTTGATATTTCGATATTCAAGAAAATTACTTACAACACAAAAGTTAGGAATTTAAAAACCTGAAGAACCTTCTAATATTCCCACCTGACTATGGCAATAAAGTCTCCGTGTGCGACCACGTAGTAGATAATTAACCTGTCAATGCCGAGGTATTGCAATAACCCTCCAATGCGTTACTGCTTGACCCGCTTCGATATCGACACTCACTGATTTGAGTGCCTAGGAGTTCTAATAACCCTCGTTGGGGAAATATACGAGTGCGGTACTTGGAGGTAATAAGGTAACCTTTTTACTACGTTTTTTGTCTTCGTGTAACAGAATAAACGAAATACGGGTTTTTGTACTCATCATTATGAACTACTTTTACCATGAGGCCAAACCCAAATTTGCGAAAAAAAAATAGTTTTTCAGTAGGTACATTTTGTTAAGATATGCGCACAAAAGAATGTATGGGACAGTTGATTTTTTTTTGCGATTTCAGTGTTGGTCCCATAGAGAAAGTTGTTTATATTATGGGTACAATAGCCCCTTAAGGGGTATTGTGTTTATTCTTTTAGACGTTGTATATTATGTATATGCTTTTTGACAATCGTTATCACGGATGAACGTCTCTTGAGTGGTAAATGAGATAAGCTTGCACAAAAGCCAGGTATGTACCTATAGAGTTACATTTCTGTGACTAACTATTTTTTCTGGGCATCAGGTATCAAAAACGCGATTTATGCAATAATACACTCCCACAAAAGTAAAAAATACAGTCGTTCAGTAGTATATAATATTATTTGCTGACATAACTCGGAAAAATGTAGGAACTTATATAAAAAAATTATAAAAGGTTAGGTTAGGTTAGGTTAGTAGTTCAAGTTACAAACATTATTTTCTTTTATTTACACGTGTATGTTATAAATATAAATTAATATCCTTAAGGATATAGCTTTCTTCAAATACTTCTTTGAGCAAACGTTAAATATTCGAAGCTCTTTGAGTTAAATAAAAATATAGAAGGAAACTTATTACTGACAAGTACCTTCACTGAAATTCTCACAAGAAAATGAACAATTTGTTCTCGTAACATTCCAAGAATTTTGATAAGCGCCGGAATCACTTTGTTGGGTCCAAACAAAAAAATAACATTCTATGGAAAATTAATTTTTCAGTCGTGAAAAAAAATAGATCATAAGAAAAGGAAATCGACCCTTGTTAGATTACCAAAAAAATAAACATAACAGTGGCTTGAAAATTCGCGTGACGTCATGACCTCACCATAATACACTTTTTACCAAGAAGACTAAAATGCATTTTATCTTTGTCAATTTTGTATATTTGAAACAGTACCTACTCGTAAAAATTACGTGTCCAATATTTTTTACGAATATCAAACTGAACGGACCAAACATTATGTTTTTTGTTCTAGGAAACATCCCTATTATAGTAGAGTACCAATTCTAATTAATTTTTAAGAAGCTAGCTAGGCTTTTTTGTCAGTCGAAAACTGTCAAAAAAGCCTGAATTTATATACATTTTTTGCTTTGCTTGCTTAACAAATAGTAGAATTGGCATTCTGGAGTTATATTTGCTTGTGAGTTTTTTTCCTTCGATCGATCGGCTGCCTATCTGACCCTCGGGCTGTCTCCTTTACTATTTCTCTCTTAATTCATTATAGTAAATAATACCTAATAACCTTGTAGGTAGTTATATTTTCGAGCCGTTTGGGGTTGAAACTCTCGAGTCGTGGGGTCCGAGTGCTCATTACTTGTTTAAAGGTCTGTTAAGACGCTTAGTTGACACTTCGCGTGACCAGCCTAGGGCTGGCTTTTACCTCGGACAAAGGATAAGCATTGCCATACAACGTGGCAATGCTGCCAGTCTTTTGGGTACATTACCAGTGTCCTGCGATGCGGAGGAATTTTTCGACGCCATGTTTTAGGTTACTTTTAGTTTTAGTTGAGTCTTTTATTTAAGTGTGTGTATATAGTTATAGTTGCAATAAACGATATAATAATACCTAATATATTTATACATACATTTTTTAAATTGTTTTTCTTTATTGAGGAATGGGCTTGCTCTTGACCTCGATCACGCCTTATGGAAAGCAATAGATGAGGTCTATGATGGAGCGAGCGTGCCCAGAAGATATGTGATATGTTCTGGTTGGAGAAGGTTGAAGCGCAGTTAAGGTTGAAGACAATTTGAATTTCAACTATTCATTGAATTTACGAGAGTATAAAATGGAATAAATTAGCAATTTTGTCTAAAATAAACTTATAAATATGCTCTTCCTCCAAACCAAGTGTTCCATTTTCATTGCAGCTGCTTTTCCAAGTGCTACTTAATATTTAGTTATGCACTCATTATCAAACTAGGAACCGGTTACTTCCTTTAATATTCTGAAGTGCTTTAATAATATTTCTTGAAAGTTTTGTTATCTAAAGTACGTCGCAGAAGTATTTTCTCAGAACATTGCTGCAAAGTGCAATTTCGTATGCATCTACGTAAAAAAGGTAGAAATGCCAAAATGATTAGGGTTTCGCATGCAAAGAGTAACTAACAGAATCCTTTTAATAAGCCTGCGCTGTCCGCCTGTCTGTCTCTCTGTCAGCGGGCTATATACAATGAAACGCAATAAGTACCTAATGTAGATAGTTGAAATTTGTTACGACGTGTGGTTTTATTATATAACTGTTATAACAACAAATCAATCTGACGAGCCATTTTCCAACTATCTTTTTTTGTGGATATCATCAAATGACCCTTTCCGCTCTGGGCGGAGCGGGAGGGAATGTCAGACTCTTACTGACTAAAACACATCCGTGCTCGGATACTCCGGTATGTGAGTCCACAAGCATAAATCAGTAACTGGGTAACAAGTCAAGTAACAGTAAATATAAAAAAAATTAAGACGGGACGAGATATTTTCGATTCATGGTTTTAACAAAGACAAACGAAATACATTAAGTTTTTTTATAAATATTCGACGAGAAAAAATGACTAAAATGTTCCGAAGAAATAATTTTTCAAGCAGTTTGTTGCAGTAAGTGACATTTAATTTAGTTAATAAACAGAATTGCTGTCACCAAATGCATCAGACTGCTTGAAAAGTCATTTCTTTGGAACTTTTTACTTTTTTTGTGATATGTTTTATGTTTTAATATTTTTTCCCTAATGTATATCAGCTACTCAACATCATCCTTAAATATGACCACGCAATTCTGGAACAACCTGTATAGATGGAAAAACCCAACAGCACTTTTATTAATAAAATTCTTCAAATAAACTTTGAAGGTTAATCAGCCAGTACAGAAATAGTCCATTAATAACTTTTATTGCTAACCATACCAACAAAACCACAGTCTTCAGGAAATATAAATTACCATAAACAATTTTGTCGTTCGAAATACGAAATTTATTTTTTTAACACATACCAATCCACATTTTTAGAAAGAGCGGTTACGCACCTGCATCCGATTTGAATCCGTGAAAATACGGATTTAAAAACTCGGACCGAATTCGGATATTACTTACGCACCAATCCGATCTCTGATCCAAATCCAAGCTAATCAGAGACCATCTTTGGATATGTCCGACTTGAATCCGAGGTAATGCAAAAACGTTCAAACAAACAGTACTACGGCTACTTCGTCAATATTTCTTCCGAATTGGAGACTCACGGATGATGGAGAGAAATCAAATGACGGAAGTCGGATCTAGTGGTTTTAATTCTGGTATACAGCTGTATTGCGTAAGACTGAAAGCTAGTTTAGTTAAGTTTGTAACTAGTGGGATCTTTTGAACGATGCCATCGAACATCAAAGTTTTATGAAAATGGAAGACTTCTATTCTATGTTTAAATTTTCAATGATTTCATAACATTCTTTTGTTTTTACCAATTATTTAAGTATACTACGTTGTTTCCAAATACTGAATACACAATATAGCAACCAATTGTCATCTGAAGAGAAGCCAAGACTGCAAGATATCGCTCCAAGACTTGCCTTGACCTACCATAGAATGTACTTGGCATAGCTGATTAAGTATGTAGCCTTTCTTTTGTGATAAAGTTTTGTAAGATTTTGGTTATAGTATACAGAAATATTTGTATCTTGTTTTATTACGGCACGATTGGCAATACGAATTCTTAGGTTCTTGATAATTAATGGTATTTTTTTATGGATCAAGCTCACCACACTTTCTTTTTTTTTCTTGGATGCATCAAATGACTCTTAACACTCTGGGCGGCGTGGAAGGGAGTGTCAGACTTGTAAGCCCATAATCCAAAACGTAAATCCCAACTCAACTCATAACCTCTACAATTCCTACAAACCAGAATCAACAGTGCCAGAAATGCGCCAAGGCAATGAGTCCTGGAGAAATTATTCAACTGTCAGATCATGCACCAAAAATAAAATAAAACAGCGGAGTGAGAAAAAATAAATCAACTCATTGACATAATGAAAACAGAAACACAGACAAAATTATAAGTAGTTCCTTAGTATTACAAAAAATCAAACAAAGGAAATGGATATGGCATGGACCATAAAGGTACAATGCGAATAAATCATAGCAGACATTAAAATGAACATTAAAAGCCTTTTAATAAAAAGAACCACATTTTTATCTAGAAAGAGATGCGTGAAAGGTAAAATCTTATGCCTCTTAACGAAATATTAAAACCTATTTGTACTTGCATTACACAAAAACTATTTTCATCTTTTGACTAAATATGCAACACTTCTTTTCTAACAAGGAATCGTCCAAGAAAAGGAACAAATTGAATTGATCACATGAACAATGCAAGAAAATTCTCGAGAATCCTCAACGGTGGCAAATCGGAGAACGTTACAAAGATTCTTGTGAGATTTGTAAGGAAAACACTGAAAGTAGAAACTATTACGAGCTAGAAAAAGAAAGATGTGAAATGTAAGCCGCAGCGCATTTTTGTCTCTATACAGATTTATTCAGAGAAGATAATAGATAATTTTACATTTGAAATTAATATCATTATACATTCATTCATTTCATCCTCATATAATCGGGTCCTCATTTACTTTATTTAGTTACTAGGCTTGCTTTGTTCGCCTAAAATCGCTCTTTTTTGGACAAGCCCGCCACACATTCCCATACCACTGCAACTCCTGAAAGCCAGAATCAACAGAGGCGACCACCAGAAAAACACCGAGTCAATGAAGTTCGACGAGTCCCGACTAGACCGAGGAGAAACGATTCAACTGTCTTGGATCCCGCAACGAAATAAGTCAGAAAATAACACCGGAGGAGTAGGAAAAAAAAATAATTTCCACTTGACCAAAATCTCTCCTGTTTGAAGAAAATGATGTGCTCTACTATGGATCACACTTGCCTAGAAGTAACCTCATCACCCTTGAATTAAAATACCCCCAACCAGCCCAAGTTGTCAAGAAGCACCGGTAGGGATTTTTATTCTTTAGCAATACGCACGATAAAAGTATCCTCTAAAACGTTTTGCGCGTATGGATGAAACTTCTACCATATACTGATGGCGCAATGCACGTCTTGTAGTCACCGGTACCCAAAAATTTCCTCACAATGTTTTCCATATTCCTGATGCCCATTTCATGACATTCGATTTCCACGCAACACCAGTGTCAGGGGGTCTACTCCCTAAGCCCGAAGTCCGTAGTTTCGGCCTTAGTGTCGGGCGTTTTCTACTCCATATCACTAACGTACTTACATTTGTCCCGAACCCGAATTAAAAATGAATGACAACACGATTTGACAATTTTTCTTAGTTCAGGACTAATCGTAAGTCCGTAAGTGATACGGAGTAGAAAATGCCCGACATAGAGAGTAGACCCCCCTGTTTCAGACATCCTCTTATACGGATTAAATGAAATCAAATCAAATCACAGCGTCGTATTTCAACAAGATTTTGATCATTAAATCATCGTCAGAATCACTTAGGCTTAACTGATGTCTTAATTTGCATATTGAAGGGTACACAACAGGCTATAAATTCCACTTGGTAGAAAAAAAATAATTCTATTTAGTCCGTCCGTTGGATTTTCAAAAAATATTGGACACAATTTTTTTTCCCTTTTAAATCGCTAAAAAATTATAAAGATAAACCGCGTCAAAGTTCAAGAGAGGGGGCTGGTGACGTCTCGTCGCTAGTAAAAATTGTACTATCATCGTAATGACGTCACGCGACTTTTCAACGCACTGTATCGTTTGAATTTTTTGTCTGCGTGAAAAAAGAAAGATACGTGTATAATATTTATTTTAGAAATCTATCTGACGGACTAATAAAATTGTTTCAGTCATCTACCCTAATAATATCAAGTCAATTAACTTGATTAGCTGTTGATATTTCCGTCAACTGACTAAACAATACATAGGTAAAAGTAATTCTTTTCCTCTTCTTTTTTACGTGTTTCTCAGGAAAGAATAGATCAATTTTCTTCGCTTGACTAAGTAAATTTCGTTGATTAGAAGGTACTACAAGAAGCTCCAGTTTGTCGGACCGTTTACATTGAAATCCTTAATTAAATAAAACAATATTAGTACTAGACAAAACGACACGAGAACTGCTAAGTTAATAATAAAAGATGCCTGAAAACTGATTTCAGGTCATCGTAACATTAAAGTCAAAGTCAAAGTCAAAGCATTTATTTCAAATAAACCATTTACAGGTACTTTTGAATTGTCAGAGTCAGTCAGTCAAAATCATGAAGCTATTTGCACGTTCCAAAGCGTAGATCTCTATGGAGAAGAACGTGCAAGAAACTCCACGGACACTCTTTTAAACCATTTTATGATTTACAATAATCCTGGTTACATTATCTTTGTTGCTTCTGCATGTGAGAACAATGTAAAGAAATTATTTTCTTTTACCAAATGTATCTATTAGTCACCACCTCATTAGCCATCCCCTTTTGGCGTACAATCTTTCACACAGGTCATAGTTACCTTCTCTCTTTAGTCTTCCATGCCGCCACGCTCATACTCCAAATCTTTCCTCACAACTCTTTCCTCATGACACTTTCCTCACGATTCTTCCACTACCACATTTCTCCGCATCATGACAGCCGATTTCCACACAACTATTTAAAGATTATGTGTGATTCTGTATGCGTGTTCTACGTATGAAAAATCCTCACAATCTGAGTGCCAATTTATAATTTTTTTCTCATTTTTCGCATTTGAATTTCAGCCGCAATCTATCAAAAAAACCTAATTTTTCATACGACTTAGGTGTGAATGCAAAATTGCTTGAAAATGAGTAAACTTAGCACTCAGACTATGAGGATTTTTTATTTGTTTCTTTCTGTAAGAACCACTACTTACAGAATGTTTCAAAATAGAAAATGCTATTTCTAAGTAAGATTTTAATTTCTTCCTTGTATTCAAGAATTGCAAAAACCAAGTTTTATTTTCACTTCAACAATATTTCAGGCACGAGATACGTCTGCATTGTAGAGTAAGATACAACAGAATTTTCAGGTTTTTTTGAATTTACAAGTAACAGAAGAGGCAAGGTAGGATTGGTATGGGATGTTAGGCAATTTTTAATAATAATTTTGCAAAACCCAGTAAGCCTTCCTAATTTAAAGAATATAACGAATTTAATATCCAACAAAAATTGTTCATCCACTGTGGCTTTATTTACAACAGTATTTAACTACATTTATAAACAACCAGAAAATATTTAGATTATAGAAACGCGTAATAAATAAATAAGTATGTGCAAACATGGTATTCTTCCTTTATAGTGTGGGCAGTAAGGTCTAACGACCCCACATACCCTAGTGTCAGAGTTACTAAACCGCCTCAAAGGCCGCCATTTAACGGATAAAAATATCTAACTCATTCGGCATAAATAAAAAAATGCATTCTATACTATAGGAAAACTGCCCAAAGAACTGGCAGCATTGCCACGTTGAATGGCAATGCTGATTCTTTTGCCGAAGAAACACCCAGCCCTCTGGTTACAAAAAGAGTCGACTAGCTGTTCACTGATGTCCCAAAACACTCGACGAGTACTTGATCCCCATTGGTGTAAAGTTTCAAGCCCGTATATTTTCTTGAACATGATGAATATTATCGTTGGTTAAATAAACAATTTAAAAAATGTTCACAAAAATAGGAATGATTCCATAGTACAAAAAATGTATTTATTTAGTCCGTCAGTTAGTATTTTTTTTGTTTTATCAAATCAAATAAAAAATGGCGAAGATAAAACGCATCAAAGATCAAGAGTGGGGACTTGTGATGTCACTTTCCGGTAAAAAGTGTACTGAAATGTGACGTCACACGAGTTCTCATCGTACTATATCGTCTTAATTTTTTGTTACTGTGAAAAAATTACAAATATTTCTAATATTTTTAGGAAATCCATCTGACGGACTAATTAGATTATTGTAGTCATCTACATTACCTATTAATTTATTGACCAATTTTTTGTAAACGGTTTCAAGAAAAGTAATGAACGATAGCGAAACTGACCAATACGAAACGATATTGTTTTCATTTTGTAATTAAAATTATTTTCTTGTGCTAATTAAAATTATTGTAAGGGTCGTAAAATAATCAGCTTATAATTGAACCATTATTACTAGCAATTCTATATTTTTAAACAAATATTTCAATGACAAAAAAAAAAAAAATTTTCAGTAAAGCCGTAAATTTGCCTGATAATTAAACTCCTCAACTCAAAAATTTAATTCCCTTAGCTACGAAATAACTTTCAAGAAACCTCGAAACAAAAGTCAATAATTAATCTAATTTAAAACTAGGTACGAACCTGATCAGCAACTTTGCGAAGCCACACAAATTAAACGAAATAAAAAACAATAGTCACCTAAAGCACAACACTAGAAAGTATAATTTTTTTATTTTATTTTATTGCACACTACACGAAAATATTTACACAGATAGGTAATAATAAATATTTGAAATTGGAACGCGATCGGGCGTTTCGTAGCCGATAAGACGTAGCGTCTGTAGCAGGGTCTACGCGGCACTGCTGCTACGGCGGGCTATACCTA
Organism: Melanchra persicariae; assembly: GCA_947386135.1. NCBI lineage: Eukaryota > Metazoa > Arthropoda > Insecta > Lepidoptera > Noctuidae > Melanchra > Melanchra persicariae. Next base: position 6,591,741 of record OX376652.1, on the reverse strand, counting down.
CCTACACACGAAGTGCGCAAGCTTAGGCTGGCTACAGATGGTGCGATTGGGTTTGGGCCGAGAGTTTTCTCGTATGTCAGGTTTTCGCGAAAATGGGTAATCTTTTTTGTTGTTTCAATTTGTTGAAATAAGCTGGGTTTTGGAACTAAAAAAAGAATGTCTGATGTTGAAAGAAACGTTACTTGACATGGAATTTACGTTCTTGGTGATGTAATACACGAATAAATATGGTTTCAATTAATTTTAGACACAGTAAAAGAATACAAAGAATGCTTTCTACATGAACTTTGTTATCTATAACTTGTTTTAGTGTACAATAAAGAAGAAAAGAGAAGATTATTCTTACTTTACAGAAAATAGAAAACTATTTTTATTTTACGGGCTAAAGGCGATTCAGTTAAAATAACGATATCCTAACTAGATTTTAACAGAAAAAAATATGTGTTTATGATTGTAAAAAAATATCATTCGATTCGATTCCCATTCTAATCTAATCTCAATTAGCCCTTTATGTTGAGACATAACCAGCGACCGCGTGCCGGAAGACGCAGCGTTGGAAGGCCTCCCACAAGGTGGACCGATGACCTGGTGAGGGTCGCCGGTAACCGATGGATGCGAGACGCACAGGACCGGTTGTTGTGGCGACACTTGGGGGAGCCCTATGTCCAGCAGTGGACGTCTTTCGGCTGATATGATGATGATGATGATAACTGATAGCTACTGGGTAAAGGCCTTCCTCTCCCTTTTTCACACACCTCTGGTCCCATTGTGACTTTATTTTTAATTAGAACTTTATGATAGTCAGCAAATAACACTATTTGCTGACTATCATAAAGTTCTTTTTGTCTTGTAAGAAATGCACAATTTCTTTCAATTTCTTTTTTCAGGAAAGCGAAACCGGCTTCGACTGAAAAAGGCTTCTAAATAATTTATATATAGTAGTAAATTCAGCCGAAAAACGACCACTGCTGGACATAGGCCTCCCCCAAGTGTCGCCACAAGAACCGGTCCTGTGCGTCTCGCATCCATCGGTTACCCGCGACCCCCACCAGGTCATCGGTCCATCTTGCGGGAGGCCTTCCAACGCTGCGTCTTCCGGTACGCGGCCGCCGATCCAAAACTTTTCGGCCCTATCGACCATCTGTTCTGCGAGAAATGTGCCCTGCTTACTGCCACTTCAGTTCGGCGATCCTTCGGGCTATGTCGGTTACCTTGGATCTCTTGCGGATATCATCATTCCTGATTCGATCACGCAAGGAAACTCCGAGCATTGCCCTCTCCATTGCCCTTTGGGTGACTTTAAGCTTTCTGATGAGGCCCATTGTGAGCGACCACATTTCGGTTCCATATGTGATGAAATTAGTATTAATTAATAGTAAATTAAGTATTCCACCAAACACATGAATTTGAAAGAAGAGCAAGTTCTTCACAAAGGCTTCGCTATGATATAAGGCACTTCGAGATTTTAAGCTAAAGAGGTTCGTAAGTGGGCCGAAATAGTTTGTGTAAAATATCCCACGGCCGCCGTTTTGCTCTGCAAACTTGGCTGACAAACTGTAGTTTGTCAGATTTAGTTTAGTCATTTTAATACTTATCACTACTTCTCTACTTATATTAGAAATGCGAAAGTAACTCTGTCTGTCTGTCCGTAACGCTTCCACGCTAAATCGGCTGAACGGATCGTCATGAAATTTGGCAGATAAATAGCCTGGGATATGGAGAAGGACAAAGACTACTTTTTTAAGCGATAACCGACATCCACGCGGAGCCGCAGGCAAAAACTAGTATAATACAGATAACTTAATTAAAAAACGTATTTAATTAAAACATTAAATTTGCTAATCTTTTTAGTCACAGGAAAAAATACTTTGAGTAAAAAATGTAAAATTGCTTTTATCGATAATACCACCAATTGTACACACACAGTATTTGTTTACTTTTTCCTGTTTTGTTTTCCTGTTGTAAAGGAATATTCCGTCCAACTTTTATTCTGTATTGTATGAAAATAGAAACATTAGACTTTTCAACTGTATTTATTTTACTCAGCTTGAGAGTGGTATTCCCTGCAGGAGTCTTTGTTTCCTGATAGCTACAACCTGGAAGCAAGAACCTGTTCAAGGTTACTTACAGGCAGCAGGCGTGCTCCATCGTCGACCACATCATCGCTCACCATCAATCAGGTGAGACAGAGGTGAATCACGAGCCAAACACAAGAAATGAAATGTTTAAAAAACTCAATCCAGTTTATTGTGGGGATACATCCAAAGAGAAATAAAGGGAACCGCACTGTCGGCTATCGTTATGAAATACTGAAACCGCTTGAGTATCTTAAATGAATACCGATCATCTTTTCATTTTATTTTTTCCTATAATCTGAAATAAGCTTTCATAGAAGCAATTGCCCTTCATCGTCTATTTGATAATGTGGGCTATTATCGCACGGAGACAAAATATTGAAGGTAACTATGACATTTTAGACTTAACACCTATATTATGTTCTTCTTCGTTACAAAAATACATATGCCATTGAAACCCACGTGGTAAGACTTACATTTCGTGATGTAATGAAAGCGTGGGTAAAGAGCACAGATCACAGAGTCACTGTGCCGGCCATTGCTAGAAACTGAGCTGTCAGAAGCTTCCACACAAACAAAGAGTGTTTTTTTTATAGATGGGATATCAACGAAATTACTCCTTCCGCTCTGGACGGAGCGGAAGGGAGTGTCAGACTCTTACTGACTAAAGCCCATCCATGTTTCTCCTAATGCCCTTCCAGGGCCGCGGTGACTCTTTCAAACAAATTCCTAAACCAACCCTGTCAGGCTCGAGCCCGAGCACCCGTCCCTACTGACATCTCTGTGAGGCGCGCGTGGAACACAACGCGCCGTCGATTCGGACCTGCCGGTCGATTCTGTCGACATCTCACGGTGTTCACCAAGGCGGAGTGAACGACAATAAATAGAGCTGTCATTCCATCTTATTTGTATGGTTTGACAACTGACCCGTCGTGCGCCCCGCCCGGGTGTTCACTCGACATATTTACAGAATTGCACAGCTGGTTCTGATCGGACGGCGAGCCACCCAACGCTCGCTGTCCGCAGGCCCGCGCCTACGGTGGTCGGGAATTGCCAGACATCAGCGACCCAAGTTACAAATGAAGAACCCAGACACCTGACATAAAAAACGACGTTTTCGCCAGAGGGACAGGTATATTTCGTTAGTTTTTCAAATAATTTAGATCATATTTTCACTGTTAGTATTCTGTTTTTGTATTTTAATTGTTATATTGGTTATTTATTTTTTTTATGAATATTCACATTTGTCAAAACCTTCCATAAAAACTAAGCTTGTTAGTGAGTATCACTGTTAATTCATAGTAATGATCGGCTTTTGACAATTCTGTCTACGGCTATGGCAGCCGAAACTTTTGCGGACCTTCGACACTAATTACAAAATCGTCTCTAGCTGCAGGCTGCCAGTGTGTTGGTTCCGTATTCTGTGAAGTGAAGCATAAAAGAGGGATTACACTCATTCTAACAACTCGGCTAAAGAACGCGAATGATGTACTTACGAGTACTTTGGTGCTAATATTCTATTTTAAACTCGAAGGTCGATTCAGTTTTGAATGAAACATCTTTTATTATTGAACTGAATGGTATTGGAGTTATGATCCGCATTTTGTACAAAAATATATAGACACTATTTATTGCTTTTGCAAGTATGGTAGCCCGCACAAAAATCGAAATGTCATCAGAAGGAACGTACTATCGAGGCCAAAAGTAGTTTTTCTTTTTTTTAGATTCAATTCTGTTTGGATTTCAAGCCGGATTCTAAAATTCCTAAATAAATAAACATACTTAAATGTCGCGAGCACCCCACATAGGTGTATGGGCGAAAATAACCCGAAAAACATTTGTAAACAAAATCAATTGATTTGAGTTCCCACGGATCCCACATTAACGTTGCACAACATTTAACGGGTTAAAAAACATGTAGGTACAAGATTTCACTCTCATAATATTTAACGAGTTGCGGAATTTGTTCGAAAGAGTCACCGCGGCCCTGGAACGCAAAGGGCACTAGGAGGAGCACGAATGGGTAAGAATCTGACACTACCTTCCGCTTCGCTCAGAGCGGAAGAAGTCATTTGTATGATTTTCTATCCTAAAAGAAAATATTATTAAAGTATATTATGGTCTTCTTCTCAGTCGGTACGCTCTTGCCAGAGCGGTCGTGGTCGTCATGTAGTGTTGCGGGCAGTGGTGATCTTTTTCATTTTGGATATCTATGGTAGATAGACCTTAATCTTGGAAATTAATAAATCGATTTTAATGGAACTTAATAATGCATCTACAAGATACCTATAATTGTCTAAAGTTACCTGGTACCTACGTCTGAGAAGTTTTTGGAAAAAAACTTTAAGAATAAGGAGAGAGTGATTTTTGACTTTCTTTAGAATACTTGAAATTGCTCTCTCATACTCTGTATGAAATACCGTGAAAAGTAAACGCTTGTAATGTAGATACAGGCGCCAGCACATCACGATACCACAATATTTCCCAAACAACCTTGAACCTAATGCTTTAGCGATAAAGTTGAAAATCTATTAAAGAAATATGACAGATTTTTGTAGCTTGATTGCTGGCGTTTGTACTCTGACAGGACTTTGAAAATATTTTCGCTCCGTAAGTATAGTTATTCCACTTGTTTGTTTCTAAATCCGCCCACGACACATGAGAAAGCCTCTTATAGAAGAACTTTTGGCAGTTTGTTAACAAAAGAGATTAATTAACACGACACTAATTACAAAACAAACAAAAGCCTTGAATGTTATAAATATGGTAATAATTACTTTTCATAAAATTCACATATTCACATAGAGCATATTATTTTACAGACGATAGTCATGTACCTACTGAATTTGCAAGAGGGCTAAGTTAGTAGGCTTTTTGACAACTATTAAAAAATCTAGATGAGTGAATACTTGTCCAAATGCTGTTACTAAAATTATATGATTTGTGAAAAAAATAATTAAATTGTTAAAAAAATAGTGGAGTTCCAAGCTTTTGAAGATATGCGCAATAAGTACTGTCTCTGTTTATGACTAACTTTAAAACACTCACAGCTCTGTCATTTTTTGAGTTCATTAATGTTATTTTTATTCTACGCCTTATTTTTTTATCTAAGTTTTGAGAAATTTATTAAAAAAATCAAATATCCTATTATTCAAGCGATAAGCTTTGTCTCGCTCAAGGAACATACAATAGTTGCCTATGGGTTCATTTTTAGAAAAAAGAGATCCATGTATTAATAGTTGATCGGTGACTGTTTCCACTACGACGGAGAACTCTCTCACTACTAGATTTTCGCTTCGTGATTTTAATGGGCAGTACCTAGTGACTAGACGTGTTTCCTAAAGCCTCGTTTACGGAGACGCGGGGCGACGCGCGTCGCGTGCGGCGATCTGCACTCAATTTAGACATATGGCTTTAAATGAGAGCGTTTACGGAGAAGTAATTTTACACGTGTTTGATTGAAATGCAGGCGAAGCCCGCGGCGGAGCACGCAGCGTTGCGACCAGCTGTTCCTGCAATTCTCCGTTCACGGCAATATGTAGCGACACCCGCGGCGGGGCTTGCGGCGTGCTATGTGTTTGTGTTTGCGCGTGTGATGATGCTGGCCGCTGCACGCGCTGCATATCTGTAAACGGAAAAAAAGTCCGACGCACCTCGAGATGTCACGCCATACGCGACGCGCGACTCCCCGCGTCTCCGGAAACGAGTACTAAGGCCCATATTCCAAAACGTAAACTCCAACTTAACTCGCACTCCAACTCCATCGGAGCTTGTCATAAATTGAAGTTTTTGCATTTGTTTGCTCATCTCTCGAGTACGTAAACGTCAATTAGACAAGCTTTCATTGACATGTTCGTGGTGCTCATGTTGGCCCGCCAGCCAGCGATCGTCTATTGTATCAATAATAGACGATCGCTGGCTTTTTTTTTTTTAAAGATGCGAAATCATCAAATGACTCCTGCCACTCTGGGTGGAGCGGGAGGGACTGTCAGACTCTTACTGACTAAAACCCATCCATGCTCCTCCTAGTGCCTTTTGCGTTCCAGGGCTGCGGTAACTCTTTCGAACAAAATCCGCAGCCTATGCGAAGTATCAAACATACTAATGGCATCTATCATTAGTATGTTTGATACTTCGCGCCCATCCTAGAATCCGCGTACGCTCCATACCGTATGCGGGGCCTAAAACTCCAAAATTCCGACCATCAAAAAGCGTCGCCCATCTGCTAACAGCCTTAAATTATATTATTTGTGGCGCATAAAATATTTATCATAATTATTTGCCGATATTAATGCGCCATTTTAATAACCACAGTAACGTTGGGAATTTCTATTGAAATATTTAATATTGAAGGCGGCTTAATCCTTCCGCGAGGAAAGCCTCGTAATAATGGTCCCCTCAATGTTGAGGGGGAAAATCTTCCTTATTATTATTTGGTGATAAATTGTTACTTTTTTGACGGAAAAAATATGATGCTTTTCCGAGTTTCTGTTGTTGTTATTGCGCGTTTAAGCCGACTGCGACAGAGCCTATTTTTGAATCATGCTGACACTATTTTAAGGTTCATATCGGCAGTACGTTGGCGTACAGGATAAGCTTTCGTTTGTGACATATATGTACGTAACAATAGCATTCAAAAGTTTTAAGGCTTGTGTTGAAAGGGTTTCCCCAGATTTGAAGGCTAGTTAAAAATGGCTCGATGTCACGTACATATTAATAGGGTATCTTTGGTATTTATGTGTGGGTATTATATTTAGTGGCGAGAAATTTACCCAGCCCAGTGCCACTTAAGTTGGGTGGGAGTCCACTGGATGGAAAACCACAAGACCAGTTGATTTGGCGACGCTTTTTTTTTTTTTTTTTAGACCAGTTGATTTGGCGACGCTTGGGGTACCTCTATCCAGCACTAGACGTCTTTAGCTAATATAATGATGATGACGATAATATTTTATTATTTATTTGGGTGCTTTTTAACCGACTTCCCAAAAAGGAGGAGGTTATCAATTCGACTGTATTTTTTTTTTTTTGTGTTTGTTACCTCATATCTCCGTCATTTATCAACCGATTTGAGAAATTCTTGTATTATGTGAAAGAATATACTTCTCGATTGGTCTCATTTAAATTTTATCAAAATCGGTTAAGCATTTTGGTTTTTAAATTCAAATAGCTGGAAAAAATATGTGGAAAAATAATAGATGTTTACGAAATTGCGTAGTTTTGCTTTCCTGTGACTTTCTAGTGGTGTTGTTAGGAGTGGGGTACCACTAAAAAGTGAAAAATAAAAAACTTTTTCACAAAAAAAAACCGACTTCCAAAAAAACACTACAAAGTACAAAATAACTTTAATTTCGGAAGTCGGTGTCAAATAACTAAGAAGCAACCAAACACCGACTACCGAAATTAAAGTTATTTTGTACTTTGTACTATTTTTTTGGAAGTCGGTTTTTGATAAGACTGAAAGAGTCGTAATGGGTAGTCAGAACCTAGAAAATTTGACACTAAATTACTGGAACTTAGCTGAACGATAATACTGAAAGCATCCTGCACTATGTTGGATATTAGTGTGGTACAATAACAACAGGTATATTCGCTGTACCTAAAATGAAACAGCTGCTCTATTATTTATAGCAGTGTTTCCCGTTAGACGATAGCATGAACAAAAGTTTATATTGACATAGTATGGAACTTGGAACAACAGACTTGAAGTTTTCAACTAAAAATAAACCTAGTAGTCTGAACTTCCTCTTAAGCGAATTTTTAAAGCCAGTTGCCAGCGAGTTATTTTAAACTGTAATACTTTTGTGAGAAAACTGCTTTCAGATTAAAAATGTTAAGTTTTAACTAAGCTCCTTGTAGAGCATTGTGCGCAATAACATAAAAAATCCGGCCAAAGGGTGAGCTGGATTCACTCTCGAAGCTTTCCGCACCATGTGCCAAAAAAAATCAAAATTTTTGTTTGAGTTGGGGTACGTTCCAGGGTTCCGGAATTTGTTCCAAAGGGTCACCGCGGCCCTGGAACACCAAGGGAATTTGGAGGAACACGGGTGGAATTTAGTCAGTAAGAGCCTGACACTCCCTCCCGCTCCGCCCAGGGCGAAAGGAGTCATTTCATGATTTCCCATCGTTTATTTCTTACTATTTTCATTATTTGCTTTTATCGGCAATATAAATACACACTAGGTGATTGGTATTCTCTTTATAAATTACTAGCAGCACGCCGCAGTTGCACCCGCGTTGTTCCCGTTCCTGTGGGAATACGTGGATAAAATATAGCCTATGTTACTCCCTAATAATGTAGCTTTCCATTGGTGGAAGAATTTTTGAAATCGGCACAGTAGTTTTTGAGTTTATTCATTACAAACATACACACACACACAAAAATACAAATCTTTCCTCTTTATAATATTAGTTAAAATAAAATATTTATTTTATTTTGATGCATCAGCCATAACTGTAAGGTTTCATCAAAATCCGTGCAATATTTTTTGCATGAGAGAGTGACATCATCAATCCCTCCTCTCAATCTTTCTCGTTTTTTGCCCGCCACTTTGTACGCCCTTATCCCGTTTTTTTCCCTTTCCTGTAATAATTTCTCGTTCCCGTATATACCTATAGCCTTCCTCATGAACTGGGCTAACATATACAAAAATAATTTTCCAAAACCGACTTGTAGTTTCAGAGATTAGTGCGTGCAAACAAACTCTTCAGCTTATAATACAGATAGTGTAGTATATACACAGCTTGCGTCATTAAAATATCAAGTTCATAATTACTGTATCCGTACTCCCTATCCGCCTAGCTTGCTAACGAGCCAACACACACTGCACATCTCTGACATGAGAAAACTTAACATTTTAATATTCCTGAGCTGAAGGTAACTGAGGTAAATAAGATCGAAGTAGAAAAAACAAAGTACTTACAAAATAACTTTAATTTAGGAAGTCGGTGTTTCTCGTGTGGTTCCTTCGTTTTTTTGACACCGACTTCCAAAATTAAATTTATTTTCTACTTTGTTTGGGTTTTTATTTGGAAGCTGGTGTTTTTTTGTAAAAAAGTTTTATATTTTTTTCTTTTTAGTGCTACAAAAATGCTATAATCGCATATGGAAATCATCATGCAATACAGCCGGTCGATTCTGTCGACATCTCACGGTGTTCACCTAGGCGGAGTGAACGACAAGAGCGCTGTCATTCCATCTTATTTGTATGGTTTGACAACTCACCCGTCGTGCGCCCCGCCCAAGTTTTCACTTCGACATGCTTACAGAATCGCACTGCAGATTCAACAAAAATACAAATCATGCTAAGTCCCCCAGTAGATTTGCCCCTATTTGGTCTGTGAACTTAAGCTATGGCTTGTCACATAAAGGAGACTCACGATCGCGAAATGAAGACAAATAATGGCATAAGGGATGCCAACACAAAAAATAAACACAATAGGGAAAATAAAGATCATGAAAATGTCAAAGAATAAGCGATTGGCGAGACTTGTCATGTTAGAATCGAACTAGGTCAGTAAATACGTAAGTACGTACTTATTTGTAATGTATATGAAATTTTCATAATGCTGTTTTATTATACGGCCCACTTTAATTCTTGTTACTTCTGGTTGACTGAGAATTCTAAATAAAAACAACTTTGTACATAAACCATGTGATTTCTTTTTTTATCAGACATTTTTTGATCTTGTTTTTTTTCTATAATATTCCCATATTTATAGTCATCTTTTTATAGGAGTTTCGACATGGAAACCATGCTTCTCAAACAGCAGCACGCAATTTCAGTGACGTATACGGACTTGCAATATGTAATGTAGCACTGCTATACATAGTGTGAAGACAAGATAGCAGTCACAGACTACAGTCTGTGACTGCTATCTTGTCTTAGCCATGTCTAAATCAGTTTCCAGATGATTAATTACTTTTATTTTTTTTAATGCTCCAAATAAGCTTAGCGAGCAGTTAGATAAATTAAATACTAGTTATAATTACTGTGGAAAGTTTAACACAGTGATTCAAACACAGCGTTAAGTTTATTTACTAACACGATTTTTATTTATTATTATAGGGTAGGGTAGGGTAATTATCTACGGGTTTTTGTTACCTGAATATAAATGGTTTATTATCGCTTTATTTATTTTTCCGTATGAACAAATTTACATTTTTAAATATTTCTTACAAAAAACACACTTTTTTTTTTATATTTAAAAATAGTAGTCCGCCGGTGTCGGGAGCGAGGTCGAAGCTACCGGTGGTTAGGGCTCCAGAGAAAGGAATTTAATTATTATTATTAATGGGTAATTAGTCGACGTCATCATATCAGCCGAAAGACGTCCACTACTGGACACAGGCCTCCCCAAAAAGGGGGGTTTGCCATAATCGCCACGCTTGACAGGCGGGTTGGCGATCGCACTGTAGCTGTAGCTGTACTCTACAGAAAATGCTGCTGCCCATTCTCTGCTGAGTCCCTTAGTCGCCGTCTTAGGTCGTAGTAAAAATGTCAAAAGCCTGAAGCCTCAAAGAGGTTTACAAAGAAAGATTAAAAACGCTAAAAAAGAAGAAGTGTCAATAAAACAAGAACACCGACTTAAATGGTTCGTGATAAAATAAGTTCCACGCAGATTAATCTACTTAGGATCTGGTAAAGTATTGTTGGTAGCTATTATTGACATTTCTAGATCCAGTTTTCCTTTGCGAAGCGCTAGAAAGAGGAATAGGGAATGAATAAAGAATTAATAAATAACTGAGAATATTTATTATAACATCATTCTTTCAATTAGTACACAAAAACTGTTAGAGATATGTTTTTATTTATTAACACTTTACGCACACAGATGTACAGAGGCGTACTTAATGCCTTAGGCATTTTCTACCAGTCAAGCTTTGCGTGATGCAGAGAATAATAGTGGTAGGTGCAATGTGGGAAAAACCGAAACACGAATTAATGCAAAGATAAATATTATAAACTACACATACTATACAATACTATACTACTTATATATTCCAAAATAAATAAATTACACACGAATAGATATCATGATGATGAGATCAAGATATCATGTAGGTTACTAAAATGAAGCATTTGTTTATTGATTTGAAAGTCAAAGTCAAAAATCATTTCAGCCAGAACGATGTGAAGAGGTAAGAAATAAACAAGCTCACTGTCGCAATTATAATATTAAAAAACTAGGATTTACTCCTAATTTTTTTATTGAACTCTATTGTATAAATTATGTACCCAGTTTTCAATCTTCCAGCTAACTGTATTGCGTTAGCTATGGCTGGATATTCAAATTGGGGTCTGGCGAGCCATATATAATATTTAGGGCTCAAGTTATTTTTTTTTTTTAAGAATGGGAAATCATCAAATGACTCCTTCTGCTCTGGGTGAAGCAGAAGGGAGTGTCAGACTCTTACTGACTAAAACTTATCCATGTTCCTACAAATGCCCTTTGCGTTCCAGGGCCGCGGTGACTCTTTCTAACAAATTCCGCAACAGGGCACACGCTAGGAGTTAATTTTAGGGACCGCCGTTGTCGAAATCGCAAACGAGGACAATATAAACGTTTGCCCTGTGCATATTGACAGACAAAGGGTGTTATCATACCAATCGATCGATCGTCGATCGATGCCTTTCACAGATCGTCGATCGATGCCTTCGATAGATCGTTGATCGATGCCTTCGATAGATCGTCGATCGATGTCTTTGATAGATCGTTGATCGATGCCTTTCACAGATCGTCGATCGATGCCTTCGATAGATCGTTGATCGATGCCCTTGATAGATCGTCGATCGATGTCTTTGATAGATCGTTGATCGATGCCTTTCACAGATCGTCAATCGATGCCTTCGATAGATCGTTGATCGATGCCTTCGATAGATCGTCGATCGATGCCATCGACCGATGGTGCGATGAATTAATCGACGTCGATCGATACTTTCTACTTCTTTCTTCGATCAGCCAAAGCTACCACACCAATCGATTTATCTATCTTATCTTATAAAAGCACCCTGGGCAGCGCTAACACTGTCCTGGCGATGATTGCCAATAGTCTGGATTGCCCTTACATACGGAAATGCTGCAGTAGACATATTGTTACCTTATGAGTGTTTTTATGTGCTTGTTATCTTGTCTGTATCCTTCTATACACGTGTCTGTTTGTTTATGAGTCGTGTTACTTGAAATGAACTAGTTTTATTTATTTAAGTATTATTTAAAAATAAATAATATTTTTTTTATCCCGTTTACAGGATTATCCTGTAACAGGCTTATTAATTATAGTATTATATCATTCATTAACTGCTTTGTTCGCGGCTTAGCTAGCGTATTTTTTTTATAGCAACTATAATAACCACCCTAGTGACAGGTTAATTCTCAATAAACTACACATTACCGCAGTATTATCAATGTCAGAATGACGTCACAACTGGCTGGCAGTGCAACATAAAAGTATTATTAATTGAAATGTTTTATACTTTACTGTAGAACTGTTATTGTTATTTTAACTGTCTATATATAACACAGAATAAAAAATGGCGATTCTTTGTCGGCAGAATAAGTAAAGAAAAATACTAATTAAATTAGACTTTCTCCGTACAGAAATAGAAGTCACAAGTATAGTAAAAATAATGACTCTGAAATTTATCAAAATTTTTGGTAAAAAATTTAATTGAGCATCTTCTACATAAACGCTCGTGGCTAATTAATACCAGCCGCACGGTCGATCTTCATGGTAAAGCCACGCTTGCCGGGGTTGGTCTGTGGATGGGTGACCATCTTAATATATCGAGATTCCTTTTTGGCTCAGAAAGCACACTAAGCCGTTGGTCCCGGCTGTAATTTGTAGATCTTTGGCAGTCGTTACGTATTGTCAGAAGCCAGTAAATCTGACTCCAGTCTTCCCAAGAAGTACCATGTTACCCAGTAAATTGGTTGTGGCAGCCGCTCCTCGTAAAATACTGGTATTCAGCTGAATCCGGTTTGACTGGAAGCCGACCCCAATAAAGTTGGGAAAAGGCTAGGCAGATCTTCTACATACTCAGCAAAATCGTCGAACAAGGTGAGCTGCAGTGCAACTATAAACCTCTCATCATGATAGCTAAGGTGAAGTGACCATGAAGTGACATGTTGACTGACTAGACCGCCAAGTTCTCTATACTGGACATAGCAACTACCACCCTAGTGACAGGTGAATTCTCAATAAACTACACATTACCGCAGTATTACCAATGTCAGAATGACGTCACAAATGGCTGGCGGTGCGACATAAGAGTAATATTTGTTGAAGTCTCCAGTTAATTTAGTAATGGCCACGTATGCTCGAGAACAGAACTGTTTACCCTTATTTAGTTTCACTCATTTGGGGATTTGCAATATAAATGATTTATCTTCGACTTTTCATGTTCACATTTTAATGTTGTTACACTGAATGTTATGTTTTAGGTTTTTGTTTCCAATAACAGGGTCTTGTTATTAGCTTACAGTGAATAGACAAACAAATCCGTCCAATTATCTTGATACAGCTTTTTCCCGCGACTTCGTACGCGGAAATCCCATTTTATCCCGTTCCCGTACGAATTTCCCGTTCTTCTTGAATGTGGCTATTATAATACAAAATGAATTTTCCAAGTCTAGTCTAAGTATACGTTTTTAGGGTTCCATCTTCTAAATCAGGATATTGTAACTGAATCTACACTGTAAGTATGTTTTTCTGACCGTCTAGTGTCTACCTGAGACAAGGCTGCAAGTATATTAATTAATACCGGAACAGAATTTTTATAAGTGTGACACCTCTATTATGGTGAAAGAGTGGTAAAAGTGCACAAAAGCTACTCATATTTGAACGGGTTTCTGTGTAATATTAGTAATAAAAGTGCGTGGTAAAAGATCAGATGATATTAACTTTATCAACACACCTAGTAGTCATTTTGTGAACCAAACCTTTTATCAACACAACATAATATTCATCTTATTATTACATCCGACCGTCAAATAACAGCCTATCCAAAAATAAATTGTTACCAAGCCACCTAATGAACCCCAACAAAAATATTTCAAAACAATTTTGTCCGCGATGATCCTCATGCCAAGCATTTAATAATCAAATTATGCCTCAGTGGTTCGCGTTATTTTCCATAACATTTGCCTTCGTTATGTACCTAATATTATGTACCTACGTACAATTTTATTATGACGACATGTACTTTCAGTAATATTCATAATTAAGGAGCTTAGGCCGTTTGACAACGCGCTGAATTAGGTCTTATTTGTAAAACAGTAGAGGCCCTCCATAGTGATGGGCGGAGGATAAATACTCGAATATTTATCCGAATTGGATTAATACTCGAGTATTTATCCGAATTGGATTAATACTCGAGTATTTATTCGAATTGGATTAGTACTCGTTTTCACCCATTTTTTTGGGATAAATACTCAATATGGTGGATATTATATTTGTGTTATACTTTGGTATATCTGTCTAGCCTTCTCCCAGCTGTGTTGGGGTTGGTTTTCAGTCAAACTAGATGCAGCAGAATACCAGGATTTTATTTTGAGCGATTGCCTATCTGACTTCCACCACCCAGTTACTGGGTAACACTGAACCCCATTCGCGGATCCAGGGGGGGGCTATGAGGCTCCATTCCCCCCCAAAGACCTAGATTTCTTTGGTAGTCCACAACCTAACGAAGTCATTGAATAATTTAGGCTTGTTAAGCAAAATAATGTACTGTCTGCTTATTGTGTCTACTTTGCTAACCCAACCTCAGCGGGGTCAATCCTGGATCCGCCCCTGCTGAAACTTATCCGTAACGACTGTTAAAAATCTTCAAACGACAGCTGGAACCAATTATCGGTATTTAACGACACGTCACCCATCCGCGGACCCGACGTCGGAAAGAGTCGCTTAACCTCAAAATCGACACGATACGAGTAACGAAACTACGTATTCGAAATACAAAGGACCACAAGTATTTTACCACTTATAACGGCATTTGTACTCATAAAACTGTCAATTGTCGCGTGCAAAATTAAATAAAGTGTAATCTCCTGAGGCTTAAGAGGTGAAATGTGGCACAGTAGGGTAGGGTAAATGTAGCCTGAAATAATATTTAGATATGTTCCTCTAGGGATGCTCCTAGAAGGATTTGAGGATAATGTACTATTGAAACAATTCCCTTACTACATTACAAAATATATTATTCCATTATAAAATAATAATCCTTATACTTTAAGTACGAGTATATGACGAATACCAATGCGATTAACTAATTTTTTTGTACGCATTTGCGGTCTTAGGAACTATTTGCATGCCTGCCAGGGGTGCGGATTTTGTTCGAAGGAGTCACCGCGGACTGGAACGCAAAGGAGGAGGAGGAGCACGGATAGGTTTTAGTCAGTAAGAGTCTGACACCCCCACACGCTCCACCCAGAGCGAAAGGAGTCATCGATGATTTCCCTTGCAAAAAAGGACTAATTGCTTGGTTTGCGACTGAAATGCGAATGTGATAAGATGAATGTTGCTTATAAAAATTAGTAGAATTGAAATGAATCAACTACCAAAAACGCCTAAAACTCGAATATATATATAGAGCGTTAACTCTTTTTCAGAATAATTTAATTGCTTTTTCGTACCACAATTAAGTACTAGTGAAAAGAGCCGACATAATTGTGACACAGAATCGGTTGCAATTTGAACGGAAAATTCGATAAAATTAATGTCTTATTAAGACATCGCTTGCTCACCGATATATTCAACAAAATTTTATAGCTCGCTTCCCAGAGATTGCATAATAATATTAGGTAGATATTTGGCCATGCAAAGCAGGTTCCGCGAATGAGTCTTGGAAAGATTTCGACAGAAAAAAAATATAATAGTGTAGATCGATACTCAGTGCAGAGAGAACTGTGAATAATTTTATTCTTGGAAGTCTGTTTTATGTGTGAGAGTGGAGACCGCGTATGGACAAACGTGCGATCCATCGTGCCGCAGGGCGTCCCACAGATGGATGCGGACTGCTCAAGACCGGGATGGTTGGCGCTCTTTGGCTTACGTTCAGCAGTGGACGGCAAATGGCTGATAATAATAATAATATGATGATAATGATGATGATGATGATGATGATAAAGTTTGTTTTAACAATATAAGTTTCTAAGTTATAAAAGTGAGTGTTAAGTGTTGATTTCAGAATAATGTTTTTTGAGGCCACTTTTAACATGACAGGTATGTAGCCGCTTCCGCGTCCCAGCCACGCAAGCGATGCTCGCGCAACACGTCTACGCATTAAATTTCAGTGTTGCTTGGAGATTGTAGTCAACAAAAGACGTGTAAGGCAAGAATATTAGTGGGAAGTAGAATCCCCGTATACGCTAAAGTGGGTAGGCGTGTATAGTAACTCACTTTTCGCTCTTTAGGGGCTCCAACAGATAGACGGACAAATGAAACCAACACTCTAGTAGAAAAGTGTGTTTTGTTTAAATCTTATGCAGTAGCCGCCTTACTAGACCTTTGAGTATCTTCACGATGCCTTGTCAGGTATCCTGCCCAGCTCCATTTGTGTTCCATAATTCGTTTTCCAGTTTCGTAAATCTTCGTAAATCTTCGTATGTCTTCGTTTACTTCTCCTTATACTATCTACTGTTAGGAGAAGGCAAGATATTCTATTTGGTACCTTTCACTCGAGCTCACTCATCTTGCTAGCGATAAGGTAAGTTTTCTATTTCGCCTTCGAAACCATATAATTTTTTCCGTTTATTGTTTATTGTTTATTTATTTATAAAATAGGACACATTTACAATAAATATCTCACAAAATTTAAAGAACACAGTTGCTTATTTGCCTGAACTAGGTATAACCTGTGTTTCAGGCTAGATTGAGCTTATGTGAACTTAAAATAATAAATTAACAATAATGAATCAATTTTATTGCCAATACTTAAAACCTAAAATTAATGGACACGTCATGTTTTATTTACAGAAAAAAAGAAGATCTTCTGTCTCTTTGTAAGATATGCTTAGTAAATATTTTGCTCAATTGTCTTTTTACAGCTATAATAATTTAACTTATAGATACTTAATTTTCTATTTAACCTATTGTACAGAAAAGGACCTAAAATCGTAAAAAATCTGTTTATATTGAGTTATTGCTACTGAGTTATTGTGATAGATAAATGCTTGAATATCTTGGTGAGTGTAGAAAAAGCGACCGACCCGTGGTACAACTGCGATGGTCCAACTGGTTGTACTACGGAGAAGTAAATTAGCGAGTTCGGGATTTGGGGCACCCCGACTCGGACAGGTTACGTTAGAAGGGGATGGCGGGGTCAAGTGAGCGAGCGAAGCGAGCGAACAGACCCCGCCATCCCCTTCGTGGTTATTTTTTTTTATTTACTTCTCCGTAGTACAACCAGTTGGACATCGCAGTTGTACCACGGGTCGGGAGTGGTAGAAATAACTTAATGTATGGCTTGTAGGGACAAATGTTTTTATTAATTTTCTAAGTTCTGCCTGTCGCTTCGCCCACGTGGATGTCAGAATAATATATACCAATGGATTACACTCCCGGAATAAGAAGAAGCCAATGAAAAAAAAAGAATATTAAAACTTTTGACTTTGACTTTTTGCTCCGGCCAAGTTTGATTCGCAAACTTGGCCGGATACAACATAACTTTCCTAGTAAGTATGAAAGAGTCATGAAATAAATATCTTTGTTGCATCCTGCTTGTCAAAACGGGCTTTTGATTTTTTGACAACTATAATTTCTACGATCTGATCACGTTTACGGATCAAACTTGGCCGGAGCCAAAAGTCAAAGTCAAAAGTCATTTACTCAAATTAGGCTGTGAGCCAGCACTTTTTGAACGTCAAATTTTACATAAAGATAGACCCCCAAAAGGCCAGCCCGTCACCACTTCCACCATAGCCGACACTAGTTAGGGAGGACTGAAAGGGAAAAGGGGAGCAGCAGTGGAATACAAATTAAGCTAGAAAATAAACGTTAATTTTAATTTTAATTAAAAAAATAGTAGGTATTGGATGATAATACAATAGTGTTTAAAAAAAATTGGATTATCCTCCAAAAGTATATTTTTTTCACATCGTGTTTCGTGTATGGATAGAATAAAAATAATCAATAATTTAAAAAAAGTAAATAATAATTTGAAAATAATGTATCCATTATTCTCAAACTACTGTTTCCTTTTTTTTGCAAAATAAAACGACACATGAAGGCCATGATTGTTACAATAAAAAGTAAATTAGCTATGTTTCCCGTCCGTAATAAATATTATTAAGGTCATAACATAGATAGCTATTCTATTGTTATAGTCACAATCAAACATTTATCACGTACTGAAAGCTCACAACAAAAAACTATAGATTTGTCAACGAAAACAAAGATAAACTTTTATCGCTTGAGTATAAAAACTTTTGCTTATAAAACTTGCCGTCAAAACAAAATGAATCAAATGAACCTCGGAAAAGTTGTAGATTTTTCTTGTTATTCACAAATACCTACTGAAAGTTGTATCGGATCTCTGATTAGTAATCATGCTGATAAATCTATCTAAATATGTACCTATTTTTGGCGAATTGATTCAAAATTTAGGACGTATAATAAAAATTTGGTAAAATTATGAACAGACATTTACAGTTGTTTTAATAAATATTATACTTAACAAAATATATACACTAAACATAGGAACAAACCTAACAATACGGCTTAAATTGGGCGTCAAAACATTCATCGGCATCGCTGGCGACTGTAAGTCGGCATCAAATGAAAATTCTGAATCAACGAATTTTCAAAAACGTTAATCATTATCAAAATCTTGATATAAATGCGGGGATTTTTTGGCAGGTTATGACTGGCCACCACGCACCAGGCCCTAGTCGAACGGCTGAAGTCATTGACGGGCGCGGTTAATTGCATGATATCTCATCCAAAATCATTTAAAGGAAGAAATAAACGCTGTGATGAGTAATATGAAGCTAGTGATAAATGATAAATGATAAATGATATTTATTTTGTAAGTAGGTTAAACATAACACTTTTACACGTAGTACGTACGTACGCACACAAATTTACAGTTCCATATCATATAATATGATGATTTGTAACGAAAATGAGCTCGTAAAATTTATTGAAAGACATTTAATAATTATGAAAAAATTACTGAATGTTTCTGTTTAAAATATTTTTTATATTTAATTTAGGAAATAATCTATCCCTGTATGGTTAATATTTTGCCATTTTCGTACTACATAAGTTATTTTGAATTTGGAAGTTTCGACACAAACAACTTGCACATGAATATTTTTTTTTCTGTTTTGTTTTCTAGGCCTAGATAATGCTGAGATAAATAAATGTGACTTTTTTTCCGAACGTACTCCGTTAATCAGTGGAATAATCGTCAGACTACCTTTGTATGAAACAATGACTGACTGGGGCACCCTTAAGTGAAAAGTAAAACAAAGATAAAGTTCCTAACACACTCTCTTATCATCAACCGTCGCACTCCTGCGTTCAAAGTTTATCAGTTTTCAGGACGGGTCCCAATCAATCACAGTGTACCAAATCGCTGAGTCAACCGAACTGGCGCGTGTTGATACCCTGTGATTCAGTTAGAGAGTTATTTTATGGGAAAGCATAGGATTACTTAAGTTTGTCATCGAATCAAGCTACATCACAAAATCAGGTTGTACCAACTACTGCTTCTACAACCCTTAACCCAACTGGTAATCACTTTTTTTTTTTTTTGGATGGGAAATCATCAAATGACCCCTCCCGCTCTGGGTTGAGCGGCAGGGAGTGTCAGACTTCTACTGACTAAAACCCACCCATGCTCCTCTTAGTGCCTTTTACGTTCCAGGGCCGCGGTAACTCTTTCGAACAAATCCGCAACCCTGGTAGGCACTGGCCCTAACGGGCCCCTACTCCTATGCTGACATCTCTTTGAGGCGCGCGTGGAACACAACGCGCCGTCGGCTTGGGTCTGGCTTTAATCGGACAGCGAGCCACCCAACGCTCGCCGTCCGCAGACCCGCACCTACGGTGGCCGGGAATCGCCCAGCGAGTCCCGACGCCCGGTGCGTCTCCCTATGCCGCGGCGGCTGGGGCGTGAGGGTTGTCTCTCCCTCACGCGGCCCGCCTCCTCCTTCACTAGCATTACTGCTTCGCAGAAGGAGGTGACGGCTTCCCATGCCTCCTCGCTCCGGACCATGGATTGAACCAGGGCCGGACGCGAGAGGTCGCCGCCGCCGATCGCCTCGACGAGGACACGGCGCTGCTCCGCCCATGCGGGGCAGGCCTCCACCGTATGCTCCACCGTGTCCTCCGGAACTGGTAATCACTTGGCTTAGGCCCGTGGTGTCATTGTTTTCCGGCTACCCGGTTAGCCGAGAAAAACAAATTTTTAAATAAAAAAAATAATAATAATAAACGTTTATTTCAGATAACTAAGATCCAATTTGTTAGTAGTATAATAAGTTATAATTAGTGTTAGTAATACGATTTTAACCTTCTCGCCCCCTGCCTGACCCATGAATCGAGGTATCAACACTCATGTGAGCATTAATACATCGACCCATGTACAGACAGTCAAGTCTACTGGCTATCATACTTAAAACGCTGTTGCGACTAGCCCGCACTCTGCTCAGCATTGACGCGCACCGCTTGCGCAGAGTTGCGTAGAAGCAATCGATGCGCTTCCGCAAACATACGTGACGCACTACAGTGGCGGGGCAGCCGCAACATCGTTCTAAGCGCATTATTGTATTGTATCCGTAGGGCACTGTACGCTTTTTGAGTATAGACTGCCCACAGGCTGCAGGTGTAAAAGGATGTACAAGAGGCTCTGAAGAGAACAATAATAATGGTGTGGTCGTTTTTTTTTTAAATTAAACAATTGATAACGGAAAGAAAAGGTACGTATGGCAAAGCGCCACCGGTACATGATGAGCATCTCATTCATATACCCAGAACGGTCCTGAAATACTTTTTGAGCGAGTATTCCTTTACGAATACGCCAGTCTACAACAGGTAAAATTATGTCCAAACGCAAGCCTATTAATAATATAAAAAACCGGCCAAGTGCGAGTCGGACTCCCGAACGAAGGGTTCCGTACCATTATCTAAAAAAAATGGCAAAAAAATCACGTTTGTTGTATAGGAGTACTTAAATATTTATTATATTCTGTTTTTAGTATTTGTTGTTAATAGAAATACATCATCGTGAAAATGTCAACTGCCTAGCTATCACGGTTCATGAGATACAGCCTGGCGACAGACAGACATACGTACAGATGGACAGCGGAGTCTTAATAATAGGGTCCCGCTTTTACCCAATGTGTACGGAACCCTAGAAATTATAAAATTAATTATATAAGTAAGTACTCATATTTGTCCCCGGGTCTCGTATCAAATGATACAAAAGAACCATAACGATGTGACTTCGTTAGTCAGTCTACATCATGAGGCGATCAACGGCGCCATGGAAGTGCCAAATTTGTCAACCAATAATACAGTCGTGCCAGTGATAAGAGTAAAAAAACTCTATAAACTGCACTGATTTCCAATCCACTAACAGAAACATTTCCATCGCTATTTCATCAAACAGTATTTACAGTTCATTTAAAATAAGCCAACCAATAACAACTTTAAGCCCTCCACCGAACAAACAAGTGCATTTAAGAGCATATTCTCATATTTCTACATCAAGTGCTACTATTGCTACCGGAGAAAAATTAAAATATTTTATCCTGTGTCGAAAAATAAACCCTATTCCACAAACATACAATTCAAAATACAGTAACATCGTTGTTCAGTTACGCCTTTTTTGCATGACTAGCGTTCTGTTATTACAATCTGTATTGTCACATCGAACGGAAATCTTTTACGGTTGACTAGCGAGTTTGGACTTTGTTGCTAGTGTTATTGGGTTGCTTGTTAAGTATCAGAATGGTTCGCCAAACAGCTCCGACGGGATTGATGCAGGAATTGCATCGCTTGTCGAATAAAATAATGTTTCCATGTACTTTTAGTTAGTCTTTGTAATTTTAAGCTGATTTTGTTTCTGGTTTCGCTCGCACGTTGAATACAGAATAATTAAAAAGTTTGTCTTCAAAGTATCACCAGCTTGCCTTCTTTGGTGCTACCGAAATGGTCTACTCCTTATTATCTTTTTTTTTTTTTTCAGTAGTCTCTTCAACCGTGAACCTTTGTTTAGGTCCACATCACTATTCATGGTAGACATACATACAAATTCTTACCCCTGAAAAACTTATTTTTTTATGGATGAGAAATCATTAAAATGACCCCTTCCGCTCTGGGTGGAGCGGGAGGGAGTGTCAGACTCTTACTGACTAAAACCCATCCGTGTTCCTCCTAGTGCCCTTTGCGTTCCAGGGCCGCGGTAACTCTTTCGAACAAAATCCACAACACTGAAAAATTACTATTCTTAAAATCAACTTTTATTGTACTATTAAAGCCGTTCTGTCACCCAATTTTCACAAGATATGCAAAATTACAATAATCAATTTTGGCAAACAAAAGGTACTATCACACACAAAACACATAATGTAATTTAATACAGCGGCAAATGGTCTGCGCTCCCGCTATTAACACTAGCGCTCATTTAATTTCACGCCTCGACTGTACCTACTGTCAGAACTGTCAACTTGTACCAGTTATAGTTTTTTGTATTATTGACAGTATGGCTTTCAAAAAATGAATAGAGGCAGTATCGTCATTAAGATTTTGGAGAAGGAAACAGGAGATATTTACTATACAGAGTGTTACAAAAGTGCGTTGTCATATTTAATGGTGATGTTGGGTAGGTGATCATCATCATCATCATCATATCAGCCGAAAGACATCGACTGTTGGTTTGCCATAATCGCCACGCTTGGCAGGGGGGTTGGCGATCGCAGTGCAGTTAATAATAATAAGTTGTAGCAATGTAGGTTCACGTTGACGTTCTCGTTCATGGACTGAGTCCTTCTCATGCGCTGCACACAACCACCGGTAGCGGGGACCCAGCTCGGGGCAGTTTGGCCCTTCAAAGTCAAAGTCAAAGTCAAAGCATTTATTTCAAATAAACCATTTACAGGTACTTTTGAATTGTCAGAGTCAGTCAGTCAAAAACATGAAGCTATTTACACGTTCCAAAGCGTAGATCTCTATGGAGAAGAACGTGCAAGAAACTCCACGGACACTCTTTTAAACCATTTTATGATTTACAATAATCCAGGTTACATTATCTTTGTTGCTTCTATATGTGAGAACAATGTAAAGGAAGAGAAAGAAAAAAGAATTCTAAGTATCAAATAAACTATTGAAATAAGCCAGCGACAGCTAAGAGATGACCAGTCTCCACTGATGGCGCCCGTTCACGAACATGACGCGTGCATCAGCACCATTCAGCTCAACCATTTTGAAGAGAACCGAATGATCCGATACACGCGCCACCATCAGCGAGACATTCGAGTGAGCATGACAAACCCTCAACTGCCCCTGCTCATTCATGTCAAACAAGGAAACCATCTATTAACATAAAAAGGCTCCATGGTCCTCACATTTACAGGATTCCAAAATAAAAAATGCTTCTACTTTATATAAAACTATAAATATCAATTGGTAAGAACAGAAAAGTAAAAGTGTATTCCAAACATTATAGAAATGTGGAATATTATTATTATTAAACGTAAAAAGTAAAATAGAAAAGGGTGAGCATCTCCTCCATATATAAAATCCTAACTAGTGGAACCAAGCGGCTGAGGCTGTGGAGCAGGACCGGCATTTAGCCAAGCATTTTTATCAAGGATATAATCTTCCAGTTTATAATATGCCTGTCTACATAGTGTGCGTTTAATGCATGTTTTAAATTTTCTCTCATTCAGTCCGAGAATATCATATGGTATTTTATTATAAAATTTAACACAGTACCCCATAAAAGAAGTGTGTACTTTAGCCAATCTGAATCGGGGTTGATCTAATTTGTTCTTATTTCTAGTATTAAAATTATGCCTGTCACTAATCTTACTAAAAAGATGGAGATTTTTCCGAACATACATTATATTTTCGTATATGTATTGACAAGGTACCGTCATGATGTTAATATCTTTAAACAGTTCCCTTAGGGAATCGCGCCGACCCAGATTATATATGGCTCTGATGGCTCTTTTCTGCAGAATAAATATAGATTCGATGTCTGCAGCACGTCCCCATAATAAGATACCGTAAGACATGATACTATGAAAGTAACTAAAATAGACCAGCCTCGCGGTATCTATATCAGTAAATTGACGGATTTTTCTGACAGCATATGCTGCTGAACTTAGCCGTCCCGCAAGAGATGTTAAATGAGGACCCCATTGTAGCCTTGAGTCAAGCGTGATCCCCAGGAAAACCGCGTTTTCGACGAATTCAAGTTTCTCTTTGTTCAATACAATATCGCAATTATTACTTTTGACATTCGGTAAAGCAAATCTAATACACTTAGTTTTTTTCCCATTTAATACTAAATTATTAGCAGTGAACCAATGTTGGACCTGCTGTAGGGCTTTATTTACATCGTCAAGATTTGTAGAACGTCTATCTATCTTAAAAATTAAGGACGTATCATCAGCAAATAATACCATTTGTGGTTGATTTTTTAAAAGATGGAGTAAATCATTAATATACACTAAAAAGAGGAAAGGACCCAATATTGAGCCTTGAGGTACCCCCATTTTGACTTTTAAACCCCTTGAATTAACACCGTTTATTTGAACTTGCTGCTGTCTGTCATTTAAATAAGACTTCACTAAGCTGAGTGCAAGTTTACCTAGACCGTAATGTTCTAGTTTTAGGAGCAAGGTTTCGTGATTTACACAGTCAAATGCCTTGGAGAGGTCACAAAAGATTCCTATGGCATCTTGCGCCTCTTCCCACGCTGTATATATGTGTTTTAATAACGTGACACCAGCATCAGTCGTACAACGACCTTTGGTAAAACCATACTGTTGATCGTGTAAGATTTTATTGATGTTAAAATGAATGAGCATTTGATTGAGCATTACTTTTTCAAACACTTTGCTGAAAACCGGCAATACGGATACAGGTCTATAATTATTGGTGTCTGTGCTGTCGCCGGACTTAAAAAGTGGTATAACTTTACTGTATTTCATTATATCCGGAAAGACTCCTTGGTCCACACATAAATTAAATATTAAAGCCAAGTATGGTGCTATGGTCTCAATTATGGACGTGCACACTTTGATAGACATTCCCCATATGTCTTCGGTCAATTTGATTTTAATTTGCCGGAAAGCTTTTATAACTGTCATAGGGTTGATATGTTGGAATTGGAATTCAACCGTACAACCTGGAACGTTTGCTCTTAATAAACTAAATGAGACCTCTGGTGAAGAATTTAAAGGTTCAGTAGTTTTTGATGGTATTTCGGAGAAAAAATTTACAAATTCTTGAGCTACTTCTAGATTAGAGCTTATGGCACCATGTGCAGTCTCCAGTAAAAAATCAGTGTTTCGTACTTTATTCTTACATGTTTCATTATTAATAACTTTCCAAACTGTCTTTATTTTGTTATCTGCCGATTTGATCTTGTTGCTAATATACAGAGCTTTTGCTACCTTGCAGGTATTTCTGAAAACTTTAGAATATTTGTTTACATATTTATCGAAGGATTCCGTATTAATGAAAGGCTTAAGGCCATATAACTCATATAGTCTTTCCCTACTTATCCTAATACCTTTAGTCGCCCAGTCACTAAATATATACTTAGGGAAAGTATTTTTAGACTTCTTTTCAAAAGTTGAGTTGAATTCTTTTAGAACTACAGAAAAGAAATTATCATAAAATTTATTCGCATCCTCAATATTATGGCCCAAAAGATTTAACTTATTTTGTAAGAAACCATTGAATCTAACTAGTTTGCCTGTTGTTATTGGCCTATATTGTATTTGAATTCTTTGCAAGGCTGCTTTAAACTTAAATGTTACCAATTGACCGCTATGATCCGATGGAAGGTAATTAACTACGGCTTTATCTAAATAATCACAATCGCAGAATACATTATCAATACAGGTTGAAGAAGTAGTTGTTATCCTAGTAGGTTCCGTAAAAACATTAGACAAATTGAACGATTTAAAAAGGCTTAAAAATCTACTGCTATTTGAATTAATTTCTAAAATATTAATATTAAAATCTCCACAAATAATCGCGGATTTATTACCTGCTGCAAGTTTCGCAAGGATATCTTCCATTGTTGATTCAAATAAAGTAAAGTTTTGAGGGTTTGGGGGTCTGTACACGCACACTATAACATGCTTATCCAGCTCAACACAGGACAGTTCAATGCAATGTTCCACTGACAAGCTGACAATGTCATTACGTTGCTTAAATTTTAAGCACTTTTTTACTAAGATGAGGGAACCACCACGCAACATAGATTTGCGGTTAAAACAACTGCCCACACTATAATTTTCATAACTAATTAGCATCTGGTAATCCTTCAACCAATGTTCACTAAAACATACAATGTCAATCATTGTTTTTTCTAAAAACATTTCAATTTCTAATATTTTGGAAGAGACACCTTGAATATTTTGATGAAATAATTTCAAGGCATGCTGCTGACCCCCTTTTTGAAATATAGTTACTGGAGAGCAAGAAGATACTTTGTTGTTGGAAGGCATAACTATTCTGTTACTGGTATCTTCTGTTGTCTTATGAACTAGTTTAAATGATTATCCGGAGTTTGCCCCAAGACTTCAATATCATCACTTGGCAGTAAGTTGCAACTACTTGTAGTCCCCATGTTAACAAATGAGTCTTCCATAGTAATACATGGAACCTCCTTCGTACAATTTGTAAAAGAATTTATAGCAATAGTGCTACAGTTATTTAGGCTCACCACCTGATTCTTAGTATTATTACTAAACATTGTGGATTTAATTACAGAAGACTTCGACATACTACTTATGTCTGAGTTAATATAATAAGCTAATAGCCTTGCTATTTTATGTCTAAAACTAATTGGCAAATACACAGTATTCCTAGTCGATTTTAAATGTTCCACAAAAATATTTGTGTCAAAAAACATAAACTTGTCACTATAATGAGAAACTAAGAAATGCATATGTTTATTTAACATATGAATATAATTATTTTGTTTAATTGACAATTTATTAAAATATGGAAAAGCACACAATATTATTTTTTTACAATTAACCTTTAACATCTCAGTTAGATTGTCTGCGATATCTGTTTTTTTACATTTAAACTATTACCTATAAATACAGTTATGTTGGTTTTAGAACTATAATTATTATTTATTATTGATGCCATAATATGCTTGTAAGATGAACCAGGCATACAATAATTTTGTGTAGAATAATTCAGATTATTACTGATTAATGTACCCAAACCTCTTCCCATACTGTCCGAGAACATAACCGAATGATTACCACTATTCACAGATGAAAAATTATCAATCTCAGGCTGTTCAATTTGAGATAATTCCTGATCAAAAACAATTTTATTTTGTTCAATGACACATTCTTGAGACAAGATCTCTGCCCGGGACGGGACCTCCGTTGCTACAGGCTGGACCACACCAAGGTTTGATACTGCCTGGCAAGTACACTGACACATGACTAACTCATTGGCAGCAAGAATGTGTTCTTTTATTTGGTTCTGTGATTTTACATATTTATTGTAAAGTGAGCTCAGTGAAGCTTCAAGAACCTTTATTTCAGACTGCAAGTGTTCAGTATCAATTTCATATATTTTTTTACTGTCTTCTAATTTAATTTCATAATTGTTTAATTTACTAATCAGGTCAACACGTTCTTTCCTGAGTTGAGTATTTTTAGAAAAGTGTTTATGTTGCTTTTTGTACTGATAACATTTTTTGATAATTCTATTTAGTTTAGCATATTTTTTTAATTTATTATGACTAGCTTTGTAACTACAGTTCTGTTTCATTATGGAATCTTCAGTAAGGTCAATCGTGACTAAGGAATGAGGGTTACAATTATTAGAATTTAGTAATTCATTAAATAAGTGGTTAGTTTCCTTAACCTGAGTACTTTGTCTTTCCTTCTGCAATTTGGTAATACAACTGTTTGCATGAATCAATTCATCCTCTAGGTCCCTAACTTTACGTAAAGCCTCCTCATACAGGTTGCTACAGTTGCTGAAACCATTTGTGATCACCCGCAGTTGGTCGCGTTCTTCAACAACATCTTGGTATTGTTGACTGAGGTCTACTAGCTCCCGTTTAAGGCATGTGTTTTTATGGACCATTTGCCTTACTTCCACCTCACTTTCCTCTCTCTCCTGCAGCATTTCTTGACATTGCTGGTTCGCAGCTTTTAGTTCCTGGAGAGCAGTTCTCAGTTTAAGCTCCATATCTTGAGCTGAAGCCTTGCGGGTCATCACAGGCATGGTTTCAGGTTTAGGTACTGAAATTAGAATAAAAGAAACTGAGAATCCAAAGGACAAATAAAAAAAAAAGTGGGAAATGAAAGAAGTAAGTACTAAAAAACTAGGAGAAATAATATATGATCAAACGAACTTCCAAGTGAAGTTCGATCATTATTATATGAGTCGCTTCATTCGAAGATATTTTTTAACCATGTAGTCCCCTTTTAGTCCCCTTTCCTTGCGCTAGCAACTACGCACGTCTATTTAGAGTTTTTTTTTTTTTTTTTTTATAAACTGGCAACATCGTGCCCCACCTCGCCGTGTCGGTCAGTTGTAACCGTCATTATTTTAGAGATGATTATAGTTATGATTTTTGCAAATCTCTTCAGGGTTCTTTAGGGTGGGTCGGGAAATTATATCTTCGAATGAAGCGACTCATATAATAATGATCGAACTTCACTTGGAAGTTCGTTTGATCATATATTATATTTCGTCGCTTCATTCTTCAGATATTTTTTAACCATGTAGATGTTAAGAGATAATGAGATTTGCTGGTTCATTTGAATAAATTGCAAGGATTTTTCAAATGATTAGGTAATTATTTACTTTTAAGTACATAGGTACCTATTGAAAAAATAAAGAATGTTCTTTTAAGTTATGATAATAATTATGCGTTTGATTTACAATCAATTCCTTACAACTAGTTACAATTATAAGCATACTGATTCTGCAAATTCGGCTTCATTAACTTTATTAACTTTACAAAACTTGACAAACGTTTGAGAACGACTGGTCTATCCCGCGTTTCTACGTATTGTGTCAATGCACACACCTGTCGAGCTTGCAGAAGTTGAGGCGTGTCATGTACTGTGTGCACTGAATATATTATATATATGAATATATATATGTATTGACCCCACTTTTGATAATACCAATTTTATCCATGGACTTACGGTTTGAGCTGTGGCCGCTTTATTAGGTTTTTTAATTGTTAGTATTAAGTTGTTTATATTTTTAGCTCTTAAGATTTTTTGTAATAAATATGTAATCTGCGAGTACCCGGCAGCAGGGCAAATATTTTTATTTTCTAAAAGTAGGGCAAAAAAAGTACGGGTTGTTCTCTTCCTGGAGCAGAAGCCTTGATAGCGTCTGTTATCACTACTTTTTACTTCATTTGACGAGATATTGATATTCTCCAGTTTTATTAGGTTAAGAGTTTGGACTCGCTGTTCCGTACATAAAGCCAGTAAAATAACGAATCTTTTGGTCACTTGACTTAGGTCTAAATTTCGGTTCCGAGTACCATTTAGAAACGAGATTAAAATTAATTGCGGATCCCAGGTCTGTATGTATATTTTGGCCTGCTAGGTTTAAGTTTATAGGCTCCTTTTAACAACTGCTTGATGCATTCATAAGAACCGACTTTGTTGCCCAATAGTAACGAGAGTGCGGATCTGTGGGAATTCAAAGATCCATACGAGGCGCCTTTATTGAACTCTGTTGTCAAATAAGAGATACCTTTGCTACCGTGCTCTCAAAGTATCAATTTTGGTAATTTTGCAGAACTGCCACCAGAGTTTGTATGAGACGCAATATTTTTTTTTTTTGGTGTTATCAGAAAGCGACGCTAACATGAGGTCTATTGCTTCTACGGGGATATTACGTCGGAAGGCTTTTAAGAATTAAATAGAATGGGGAAAAGCGTAGAAAAAATTGTGTTTCCAATTAATTGAAATTGCATTGACAAACGACGCGTCGGGGTCAGGAAACCAGGATGCGTACAAATCACATTTTTCATTAATGCGAGAACCGAACAAATCAATTACAGGTTGACCTAGTTTACGAATGATAGTTTTAAATGCTTGATCTGATAAGCCCCATTCTATATAGGGGTTAATTTTTCTTGATTCAATATCAGCTTCGATGTTTTGTTTGGTATTAATATAAGATGCGAATATCCATATATTCCGCTTCTCGCACCATTGCCAAATTTAATAAGCAAGATCGTTTTAGTGAGGATATTGTACTCCTCCCATTCTATTAATGTAACTCAACGCTGTGTTAATGTCAACTCGTAACAATATGGAACAATTTGGTCGTTCCTTCGCGAAGTTTTTTAGTGCTAAGAAACCCAGTTGAAACCTAGTTGTAAGCTCGCAATTGTACTAACAAAATATGGATGTCTTTATTCCGAAATAAATGATTATTATTATTATTATTAATAACTCTAAGTCATTTATATGATATTCTCTTTCCTTCCATGATTCATGAGCGCGATTACCATCAAAAAATGCTCCCCACCCTGTATTCGAAGCATCGGAAAATATTTCCAATTCAAAATCGGGGGTGTCGACGAAGTTTGAACATGTAAATATATTTTGTGACCACCAATTTAAATCGTTAAGTATGTGTCGTTCCAGGCTTATTTTAGAATTATAATCGTTATGAAATCTATTCACTAAAATGTATTTTTGGTGCTCTAGGGTTTTGGTATATAGCCACCCGTATTTGACGGCAGGGCACGCTGCTGTGAGAACGCCGATTACCTAATTGAGCGAATTCTCTTATGGTATAGGGAGGTAAACCAATAAACTTTTTAACAAGCTGCGCGATATTACGACGTTTGTCCTTAGGTAAGGAAACCGAAAGGGTTTCGTATTATAGATGAAACCTAAGAATTTGCACTCTTGTTGGGGTATTATAAATGAACTCTTTTTATAATTTATCACAAAAAACCGAGACAAGTTAACACGTAAAATTTCGATAACATTACTGAGACACTCAGTGTAGGTTTTTCCGATACATAAGATGTCATCTAAGTATATGACCGATTTATGTCCCTTAAGGTAGGTTAACCTCCTTCATAATTTGTGTAAACACTAGTAGCAATGGAAATACCGTATGGCATGGTGTTAAATTCGTATGTTATGGTTTCCGGGTTTTCATTTTCGAATTGAAAACGCAAGTATTTTCTAAATGATTTTATTATTGAAACTAAAAAAGGCTTCTTTAAGATCTATTGGTGCATGGAAACCATTTTTTGGAATAAGTTTAGAGGCGGTCCTATGATCTTCCATTTTGAAGTGACATTTTTTGAAGAACTGATTAAATGATTTTTGATTTAAGATGAATCGTTTTTCACCGTCTGGCTTATGTGATAAAAATATGTGAGATATAAACTGGTGTTTTATAGGTTCACAAACGTTAACCGCGCCTAGGTCTATGAGTTTGTTAATGGCGATCGCCATATCACATTTCTCTTGTTTAGACTAGAGGTTGTAGTACTCCATCTGATAAAGGGATATCGACACCTTGACTAATCCATCTAAGAACTGTCATATTATCGGTGATTTTTGCCCAGCAATCATAATAAAACTTAACTCTGACTGCATGTACCTGAGTCAATGACGTCGTGTTGGAGCAAGTTGTTTGTAGTTGATCTTCGACTGGCTGAATGCAGGGGGAGACTCGGTAGTTGGACCGTTTGTGACCCCCTCGCCCCCCCCCTGGTTTACAATAGCCTTAGAGGCTTTAATTTTTTCTAAAAGGTAATCGTTGCAAGTCGGATAAAATTCGGCCATTTTCTTTTCCCAAAATCTAACAGATTCCGGTATGGCCGCAGAAACCATATGGTTAAGCGTTGGTGCTTGAAGTAACGGGCAGTTTTTGAGTATGAGGTAATTTCTCAAAAGAATCTCCCTATTTTCTTTTGTCATAAGTACCCTTTTTTTTAGCAAAGGTACTTATATTTAATAAAATAAATGGTAAGTATTGTAGCGAGATGGTTATGAATTTTCTCGCCAAATTCCAGTGTCTCGTCTGTGATTTCGCCTAATGCCGCCAAAATATTTGGGTGGATTGGTCACAACTTCTGGGGTAGGAACCACTTCGCTCGCTGGTGGTTCTGGTGGTGATGAATCTGGTTCGAAGTCCACCAGTGTCCACATTTTCAGGGACAGAGTTTTTAAATTCTTTAAATGCTCACAATGTATCTACATAGGTAGGTATATGTATTTTTCCTTCGTGTATGACTCTCGGTCAACCTCTAGGCTTAGATTGTTTGCGTCATGTCTAGCCATCGTGTATAACTCGCGGTTACCCTCCAGGCAGACTAATAGACGCTGTATTGCACACATTTATTTTTCCTTCGTGTATGACTCTCGGTCAACCTCCAGGCTTAGATTGTTTGCGTCATGTCTAGCCATCGTGTATAACTCGCGGTTACCCTCCAGGCAGACTTATAGACGCTGTATTGCACACTTTTATTTTTCCTTCGTGTATGACTCTCGGTCAACCTCCAGGATTAGATTGTTTGCGTCATGTCTAGCCATCGTGTATAACTCGCGGTTACCCTCCAGGCAGACTTATAGACGCTGTATTGCACACATTTATTTCGTAATCCGTTCAGGGGGGTCTCTTGGACCTGTTAACATTTTTCGTAAGTTATGAGGGTAGTCACAACTTTACTCGGCAAAGAATTCGTGAGTACATAAGAACAGTTTCACACGTGATTCTAGTTCATAGAAACCATGTTTGTTCTATTTATAGCCATCGTGTTATCTCGGATAACCTCCCTGTATCATTAAACATTCGTGTTGCCATCGCGGACAACCTCCCGGTATTATTGGGTTACTTAGTAAAGTAACTTATGTATTTAGCCATTTTGTTACCATCTCGGGCAACCTCCAGGCTCCAAGCAGTATTTTAGCTTTTTATTATCACTTTTCAAACACCAACAATGAGAAATATAATATATTATGTACTTACTTGAAGTTTGTTCCGAATCTGATGACGAAAAACCTCTTATTCGACGACGATAAGCCTTCTTTTCTAACCTTCGTATTTTATTTTAGTAATGCATAATTTTACATGTGTACTGTTAAGCCGCTGTCAATTTATGTTTTATATTTTATGTGTAAAGATTTAACTTGTTGTTTTTTGAGTATTACACCTGTTTGTACAAACCGTTTGTACAACATTTGTATGCCCAGCAAGGCAGCACATAGTGAAACACTTAATTATAAATTACTCCACCAATGGTCAACATTTTATATGACAAATAAATATTTTGAATTTGAATTCAATTTTCTCTAAATATATACTTGGTAAATATACTTTTAAACTTACCTACTACTTATTTAGTTTTGAAGACGTCCGTTCGTTGCTGCGCACGAAAAAAGAATGACGGTTACAACTGACCGACACGGCGAGGTGGGGCACGATGTTGCCAGTTTATAAAAAAAAAAAAAAAAAAAAAAAAAAAAAAACTCTAAATAGACGTGCGTAGTTGCTAGCGCAAGGAAAGGGGACTAAAAGGGGACTACATGGTTAAAAAATATCTGAAGAATGAAGCGACGAAATATAAGCACAGTTAAGTGGAGAACTGAAGAAGGCTGCTGAATTGGCTATAAAAGCTTGTTATATTAAATTGTTCGCTTTTAATTGCCTTTAAATTATGGTTTTCTTAAATGTGGGTAGGATGCTTAGATTTAAATAATATAAAAATTACTTTTAAGATTTAATGCTTTTAAGATGACTATAAGTAGTATGCAAAATAACGGTCATATGCGTTATTGTTGTTGTATATAACCGAAAAATATTAGATACCAATAACAGAAATAAGGAGTCTTGACGTTTTCTAAGATGTAAACAAAGCGATATAGTCTAAACGCAGAGTCCTAAATCTGTGACAAAGTTATTAAAACTTTGCAAAGTCGTGCTACTGAGTTAAAGTGACGATTGTGTGCTATAATAAAATAAAAGTAAACAATACTTCCCCGTTTAATTCCGTAGTTCAAACGTCAGCTGTTGGTTTTAGGTTACCGGTGACAGCCGGTTACAAAAACTGCGTTTTCCTTGATATATTTACGAGAAAACAATAATCCTGTGTATTTATGCAGTTGTATTAAGTTTCCTTAGGTCCCAAGCCTCTCGGTGGCCGGCCTCTCCCCTGCGGACGCACAGGTGTTGGCGTCGTCGGCGGAGATAACTCGTAGCTCGAGCTCGACGCGACTGCAACCGCCTGCGACACTGGTAATCCTATGTCCGGCGGCGGCGAGGCGGAGCTGAGCGACGGGTCCGGGGGTGGTGAGCGTGCACGTTGCGATGCTGCTCTTGTGATCATTATCGACGAATTTTTAACCGACTTCTAAAAAAGGAGGAGGTTCTCAATTCGGATGTTTGCATTTTTTTTTAATTTCGTTCATCATTTTATTTTTATTTCTGACGTGAAATATTGTGTCATCGGTCCTATATTTCTTTTTCTTTGTCTATGTCCATATTTTATCAGGTTTTTGTAGGTTTTTGTTGTTTGAAATGGTTTGCTTGATTCTTGTAGGCTTCTATTCAAAGCCAAAAACCAATATATGTTCTTCTTTCAAGACATAGAACTCGAGACAAGACAAGGCACTATTCTATATTACACTGCAATCTCTATCACAGCGAGTTGAACTCGATATCTAGTCAAAGTTATTTCATCGAGATAGCAAGTTCGATAGTTATGGATATACTCTCACAGACAGTTAGGCGGGTAAACTTTGTGATGTGTATTTGTCTTACCCGCATGAGGTAGAAATTAGTTCATTTTGGGTATTATGTGGTGTTACCACATAATACCCAAAATATCCCATAAGATCTAGGTAGATATTTAAATGACACATGCTGTGTTTTATAATAATATTATTGATTCGCATGAAATGTGGTAGATATAGATGTTACAATAGTATATTCCGTGCAGAGACACCTTCCGCCATTTATTCATGATATGCAAATATTAAATCTACATATTAACATGTTTTAGGCGCTGGACACACAGAAAAGACGTAAGACGAGGACGGGGCGCGGACATATGCCTCTTTCGCGTCCCTTTCATACAAAATGAATAGAGGTGGCGTGACGTAAAACATATAGAAAGGACAGGGCGCGGACACTACGCTTACTCGTCTGCGCCCTATTGTAAAACATACAGAAAAGCCGGGGCACGGGCGCGAGCGGACGAGGGACGGGCGAGATCGGGGGTTCGGGGGGTGGGCGCGGGTGCCAAGACTCGCGCGTCGCTGTCACACACAATTACACCACCACAACAGCTAACCACGTCACGTACGTGCCTCGTTTTTTCTATATGTTTTAAAAAGTCGCAACGGCGCCCCCTCTGTGCCTTGTTCGCGCCCCGCCTCGTCTTACGTCTTTTCTGTGTGTCTAGTGACTTAGTGTTACTATAACAGTAAACACACAATATTATACATTAATGGAGATACTTAGTAGTCGCTGCTCGAGTGGCGAACGCGTACCAGAAGATGCAGCATTGGAAGGCTTGCCACAAGGTAGACCGATACGAGACGCACAGGATCAGTTGATCTGGCAACACGAGGCAGGCCTATGTTGGACGTCTTTTGAAATGATGATTATTTAGTAGTTAAATGATTCATTGGTGTTCATTCTGGTGCGTCAATCGATAAATTATATGGACGCGAATCTTTAAAAAAAAACAGGAAATGGTTGCTTGTAAAATAATTATAATCAATTGACAATTTTTTTTGCCTGGGTAAGAAAAATATAAAACATAAGAACCGTTTTTCCTGAATAAAGTTTCGTCTCTCTTATAGACACAAACAATATTATTATGTATTTTGTATAAATCATAGTCATAAAATCACGCCGCGGCGTCTCGTTACGGATTGTCAGAAACCAGAAAATCTGAAACCCATCTTGCCAAGAAGTACCGTGTTACCATTGGGTTGTGGAGGTCTGGTAGCCAGCCGCTCCGCGTAAAATACTGTATTTAGCTGAATCCGGTTTCACTGGAAGCCGACCCCAATATAATTGGGAAATAAAATAAAATAATTTGATTTAAAGCCGAAAAACCTACTTTCGCTGTGTTTATAATATTATTCAATATTACTTCCAGTGGGAAAGAGACGGAGCTATACAGGACGTATAGCTCCGTCTCTTTCCCACTGGAAGTAATATTAAAGTAATACTGCTTTTGAAATAAATTCGTTGTACCAATTACGGATCCCTTATTCCTAAATACCCTTTCATAATGTTATAAACACAGTTTGTACTAGTTCACACTACAAAGACACCTTAATTATCCCACTTCAAAAACCTTTCTACCACATCAAATCCTCGACCGATAACTCAAAACGTTATTGGATATCTTGATTAAATATTCACGTGTCACCCACATTATGGCAGTATTACACAGTTCAACCAAATTCAATTTGGTTAAAAGAGGTGAAACTTGACTAATAAAACAGACACTCTTTTTATTGTCATAAAATACTACGGCTATTGTTATATTTTTTGCACAGGTCAAAATCTCTGCTTTATTAGAAAGCATTGAGTTCGCGATTGTACATCAGTCTGAAAAACATCATCTTAACCAAACTTTAAAACAGATTGGAAAATGGCGTCGAGAAATTTCTTCACATCGATGTCGCCAGAATTCCAGTCAAGCCTATGCAGCGGAATACCAGTATCAAACATGGCAGTATCAAGCGACCGCCTGCCTGATATCCACAATCCAATAACGGGGTAACAAGATGGATGTCAATAAGATTCAATTTGGATCATCATCATCATCATATCAGCTGAAAGACATCCACTGCTGGACATAGGCCTCCCCCAAGTGTCGCCACAACGACCGGTCCTGTGCGTCTCGCATCCATCGGCTACCAGCAACCCTCAACAGGTAATCAGTCCATCTTGTGGGAGGCCTTCCAATACTGCGTCTTCCGGTACGCGGTCGCCACTCCAGAACTTTTCGGCTCCATCGACCATCTGGATCGATCGATTCAATTTAGATGAAGCAACCAAATTCAACCGTGTAATGACAGCTTTATTACCGGTACAGTCCCTTACAATATGCTGAGGTGTCTATCGTCCCTATTGTTTTAGAGGCCCAATAAACACTGATTGACCGGCCCCTAATCAAAGGCCAACCTGATGGCTATCGCTTGTATTATGCAGATTAATTTCGGGTGTGGTATGTGTGAACCCACGGGATGGATTAGTTCGAACACTTTCTCGAGTTTCAAAGCGTCGAAATTTGTTTTTGATCTCGTTGGAAAGTAATTTTCTTTTTTAGGGTTCCGTACCCGATGGGTTAAAACGTGACCCTATTATTAAGACTCAACGCAATACCTCTTAAGGGGTCATTGTACTCATCATTATGAACAACTTTTAACACGGGACCAACATCGAAATCGCGAAAAAAAAAATGACTGCTCTACATTTCTAAGCGCACAACTTCACAAACTGTACTGAACAGCTGATTCTGTTTTCGCGATTTCGGGGTTGGTTATGATCAGTACAATGACCCCTTTTTTTTATTTGGGAAATCATTATATGACTCCTTCCGCTTGGGTGGAGCGGCAGGGAGTGTCAGACTTTTACTGACTAAAACCCACCCATGCTCCTCGTAGTGCCTTTTGCGTTCCAGGGCCTCGGTAACTCTTTCGAACAAAATCCGCGACCCTGGCAGGCTCTGGCCCTAACGGGCCCCATTTTTTGCTGATGGCTGCTGATTCGGTGCGCGTGGAACACAGCGCGCCGTCGACTCGGGCCTGTTCTGATCGGACGGCGAGCTACCCATTGCTCGCCGTCCGCAGGTATCAGTTCCTGCGGCGCAGTGGCTGACGTTCAACAGGAGGGGGTGAAATGGGGCCATTATTGGCACTCCATTTCAGCATACAACGCAGTGCGGCGCGGCGTTGCAAGAGCCGGCGCTGTGACCGGGCTGACCACAGCGGAAACAGAGACCGCTGCGGTCCACCTCCGAGGTGCACAGAGCTCCGACATGGTTGCCCACTTGGCAGAGGAAGCACCTCAGAGGTCTGGGTTCCAGCAGTTTGACCTGCGCAGAAACCCAACCCACCAATAGCCTTCGGCTCTCCGAGATGATCTTGGCCGCCAACACGGGGCAGCTCACCACGATTGTTTGCATGCCCGTGTACAATGACCCCTTAGGAGGTAGGTATTGCGTTTATTCTGTTACACGTTGTATAAATAACTAGTTCTTCAAGAAAAATATTTCCTGAGTCGACTTTAAAATACGGCAAGCTGTCACTACATTTTGCAGCCTTGCCAAACATTACATAAACGGCATTTTCCAATGTATTCATACAAGTTATAGTTTTTGACACTCCAGCGGTATGTTCCCAAGTTTTGGCATGCATTTGTTTTGGCAAGAAGTCGCAGTGTGTTTCAATCGTGCCAGTTGCTATGAATGCAATTCAGGCCTTCAGAATAGGGAATATGCATGAAAAAAATATTAGTTATCTACACAGTTTATCACAAAATATACAAAAATATAATATTAACAGTGAAAATAGAATCAAAATTGATCGAAAACCAAATGAGATATAACTATTTTAAACCAATATTTCTGTCCCTCTCGCGAAAACGCTGATTTGTATGGCAGCTGTATTATGCGTCATGGACTTTGTCGTCAAAGTCAATATCGGACTTCTCTTTCTAATTGTAAACTTTGAAGCTTTATAACTTCATCGCCGATGACGTAATTTTATAAGTGCTTTCTAAAGTTAATAAGTATTTCATTTTGTAAATAAAATAATTGCATGCATATTCCCTATTGGTCACTGAATTATAGTAAAATGGGAATCTTAGAAGGTTAGATTTCTCTTGATAATAATAAATTGGGTTAAGGGTATAGTTGGCAGTTTTGATTATTATGTCAATGAACAATGAAATAACGTGGAAATATGTACAAACATATTATTTAATTACTATTCTCCCGATGATAATGCTAGGGGCCCGAAGATGGGGCACGTTAAGGCCAGAGCCTGCCAGGGCTGCGGAATTGTTGGAAAGAGTTTTCGTGGTCCTGGAACGTAAAGGTCATTCGGGGAAACGGGTGAATTTTAGTCAGTAAGAGTTCGACACTCCCTTCCATGTCACCGAGAGTGGATTAATTTGATGATTTCCCAATAAAAAGGGACTATAAAAAGTGATATTTATCAAAGATATAAATATTTTGCTAGTGCTTGTCCATCTCATACATATACTGTCTCTATAATTAGGTCCTTCCTCCATTAATCCGCCTTGCTAAAGTCCGCGTCGGGTCTACGAGATGATTATTCTTCCAAAAAAAATATTGTACGGCTTTAAGTCATACGGCTACAGACAGCTCTAAAATATGACGAGACCTCAAAAAAATACCAATACCGCGACAAACATGGCCGAATTTCAGCACTCAGAAATACCGACACGTCAAAAATACGGGATGCTCCAAATTCTAAACCATCTGGCATCACCATATGTTGTTGTTACGTTACTCTTGTTGCCTAATGGCCTGTTGGCGGTGACGTCGTCCAGTCCATTTTAAGGCCTTTTTGTACAACACTGTCACAATTTGTGGCTGGCTGGAAAAATCGACTTGTATTTTGCACTCTTTATTTTTTTACAAAATCGAAGCGTGTTCGAAAAAAAAATGCTGCAGAAAATGTTGGGAGAATTTGATTATGAGCGTCGATTGTTTGGTAGTTGTGAAGGTAAATAAAAATAGTTTTAAAACCGTGGGAAAGTAAGTTTATTGAAATCTGTGTACAGAAATATTCAAAATGGTTTCAAACAATTTTGAAACAAAAAATCAATTTTCTTTTTAACCTATTTTACCCTTACCTTCCAATTTTTACATTCCCATTTTTTACCCACCCGCCCATCTCTATTTGCCACCCATTTTCACTCTTTAAATTGTTACATTTCAGATTTTTTAAGGGGATATTTTTAAATGCACATCTGTTTAATTTTTCAGCACACTAGGTCACTCCACTAATTTACTGAATGCATACCAGAAAAAACAATGCTGTGCAAAAAAACCCAATTGATTAACTAAACATGTCTTACAAAAAAAAACTAAAAAAAATCATCCAAAACGAGATGACCTTTTTATCGAATTCACACCAAAAATGTGGTTCATACATCGGATTTATGATTTATAAAACAAAAATACGAATTGTTTATCAAAAATACTAACTTGCACTCTAAATTGCACTTCCCTGAAATAGCAGGTGGTTATCATGGTTATAATAGTAGCCGGTCATTGGGCACCCCGACTCGGACAGGTTAGGTTAGAAGGGGATGGCGGGGTCAAGTGAGCGAGCGAAGCGAGCGAACAGACCCCGCCATCCCCTTCGTGGTTATTTTTTTTTAAACCACCCAGAATTATCATTAGTAAAATATTCGTTCAGTAAAACAGTTCTGCAAATACCATTAAACAGTATATCTAATATGATTTATTTAGTGTGCATAATTTGTGTGCAAGTCAGTATTTTTGATTTAACTTTGAAATATTTTGTTCGAAAAAAGGGAAAATACAGATATCGATTTAATTACATGCCTTTTTTAAATAGGCATCAGAAACATTTCGATAAAGTTTTAAATAGATCTAACCACAAACAAAAACTTTCCATACAAACTTTTCCATCCCATTTCTTTAGAGGTTGACTTGACGAAATTTGTTTTTATAGTCCTTGTATTTTCGTTATAGAAAAATCTCTGTGAAAAGTTATGGTAGGTAGGTAGCTCCCTAAGCCCAAGAGTTTAGCCTGTGCGTTTATAACAAAGCCATTAGTATTATTGACTTAGGTGCAAAGCCTCTAGTTTATTAACTCAAGAAAAAAAAACAAACTTTAACACCCCTGCGTCATATTTTAGAGTTAGTTGTGAAAATCGAATGTTGAAAACCAATATTATTTACCTCAGCCAGTATTTGTACAAAGTTTCAACTACATTGGCCCAAGGAAAAAGATTCTTCCATACAAATTGTAACACCCCCTAAACTCTCTTTTGAGGGTAGTTATGAAAAATTAATAACGACAACCTTCATTTTTTACTTTGGCCAGCATTTGTAGCATGTTTTACGCAAATTGTCTAGACCATTAATACGATTCTACCATACAAACTTTAACACCCCGTAAATTATATTTTCGAGGTAGTTGGTAAAAAGTAATAATGACAACCTTTATTATTTACTCAAAATACTGGCCTAAGTAAATAATAGAGGTTATCGTGTTTTTTTCCTTGGGCCAAAATAATTGAAACTTGGTACAAATGCACCTAGTTTCAGTATAATACAAAGTGAAGTAACAGAATAAACGCAATACCACAGTTCCCATAGTAAAAGTTGTTCGTAATGATGAGTACAATGACCCCTTAAGAGGTATTGCGTTTATTCTGTTACACGTTGTGTAGGTCTTATTCTTTATTTACCTTTACTCGGTTCTGATGATTCTTAATTAAAAACTCAAGGTCTGTTTGACCAGTTTTTGGTCTATCCAACTAATGACAATAGGTAAGACATTGTACATTCGAAAACACGCATGACGTTATTTTCTTAGTCACAAATCACCTTACAAATTGGTTACCTTGTAGAACAAAGTAAACACACATGTCATGTGTTAGAGAAGCGTCACCTTAATTAAAAGTATACAAACACTGTATAAGGCAAGACAGTGTAAAGAAAATGACAGGGCTGAAGTAATTAGGTCATTTTTATTACACCTCCGGTTTATGACAGCGCTCGAAACCGAAGTTTTGAAGACGATTTGCAAAAGATATTTAGTTATGGCGGGTGTATTGATAGTATACAGGGTGGTCCAGAAGTACGTGGTGATGGTGGTATTTAAGGGTGATATTGGGTAGTTGATATACATGGAAAAATTGCAAAACAACATTTGGACATAATTAGTTCAATTCCAGATTTGATGTCACCAATTGCATTAGATTGCTTGAAAGAAGATGACTTTGGAACTTTTTAGTCGGTTTTAATCAAAAAACCAAGTGTAATACAAGTATTATGTATAAAATATCATACTTATTAAAATGTAGAAATAATCAACACCAAGAACCAAATTATTTCTAGCTTTATATAATGTAAGATTATTCAGTGCTGAATAATCCTACTATTAACTACTTTTATTCTATTCTATCGGCATTCTGCCAAACTACTTCCCTGTGTCCTCGCCCTTACGTAGTTGTCATTACACGACTGTTTGCGCGCCTTTGACTCGGCAAAGTTCTTTGTTCCTTTGTAAGAAAAACAATGCGATAGGCCCGCTATAGTATGAAAGTGATATGGAGCGCTAATGAATATGCATGAATGGAAGACTAATATAATAAAACATGTTATGCTTATCGCGGTAGCTGTATCAAGTATAATTCGGAACTCCGGCCACTTCAGTTTGGCGACTTTCGAGCAATGTCAGTTACCTTGGTTCTCCTGCTGATATCTTTAATTCTCAACAAGTCATCTTGAGGGAGGTCTTTCAATGCTGCATCGCTGATTCAGAATCCAGTCATCCGCTTTGCGAGCAACGTGCCTATTGCGTACAAACTGCCACCTATGTTAGCCAATACTTTGGGCTATGGCCTTACCTTGGTTCTCCTGCAAATCTCTTCATATCTGAATTAAGCACGGAAGAACGCAACGCACGCAAGCTTCAAGGAGGCTAATACCGGTTACCAGTTACAAAAAAAAACGCATGTTAGTCAGTGAAGTGTGTGATCCGCTCTTAAAACGGTTTTGTCATGTTTTACGATTTTCGTATAAAGATTAAACCATAACTTATTTTTATTTTATACTTTGCGCACACAGATGTACAGAGGCGGGCTAAATGCCTTAGGCATCCATCTTCACTGTCATCATCATCATTATCTTGGACCTTTGACCGGACAAAAACAATAGCTGGTTATATTCATACTCTAAAGTATTTTCTAAGTCCCATATAAACTGGCGACAATTGGGCCAATGTTGCAATTATTTTTCTTCTTTAATGCCATTGAAACAAAGAGGCTTACTCAGCTTTTCTGATAATATGACTGCCTAGAAGTGTTTGTTATTACTTTCAAATGCGAATATTATGTTTAAAAAACATTCACATTAACCCTATTACATATTTTTTGTTTTCCTCGTTTTTATTTATTTATGAGAGTATAGTCCCTTGAGTTATAACGCTGAATGTTCTTTTTTTCAATACGAAGCAAGTTTTATAACAAAAAATGTGGTATCGCAAGAAAAAAGTGTGCCTGACGTTGTCATATCGTAGAATTTGGCCATTTCATGACATGACTAGCCATTTCAAGACCTTCGACGGCGGAGTCCTTCTGGCCTCTTTTTTCTGTGTGCAGAGTATAAAGGAACCTAGCGTGAATGCAAAGACTATACTTTATGCTTGAATGTGATGACGGATGGTAAGTTCACTCGCCTTGCTAGCTCACTTTTGTTCCCATTCGAACCTAACCTATCCGTGTCAGGGTGCCCTAAGATTACTGGGAAATCTTCCATGGAGGGGTCTGTCAGACTCTTACTGACTAAAACCACCCCGGTGTTCCATCTCCCACCTACGCCAGGGATCGCGGGAACGTACGCGACTTCCGTAATCTCTGGCTGGTGCCAGCCCGCCTCCGCGGGCCGTACCTCGCGTCAGCGGGTGGAGTGAGGTGTTTTACTCACCCTCTCAGAGGGGCGCACGAGAACACAACGCGCAGCCAACTCGGTTTCGGATGAATGGGGGGCGACGGACGTCCATAAATCCGCCGCCCATGGACCCAGTTAGGGGGGCCGAAGGAGGGCAGCATATATCCTCCTCCGACGCCCAGTGCACCTGCTGCGGGCCGGGAGAGAACTCGAAATCTCGCTCTCCCTTTCCGCAGCCTCCTTCTGCGCGATCACTGTTTCGCAGAAGAAGATCCCTTAAACCTGACCTAACCTAACCTCGGATACATCATGAAATGACTAATTCTACGATGTGGTCACGACATGTGAAAAATTTCAGGTCTCGGGAAGTAGGTCAAAAACTTGCAAGCTTTGATTGCAGGCACCGAAATAGATGAAACTAAATAAAAAAAGCTTGTAAAAATATTATAAACATCGTTCCTGTTTTAACTAAAGGAGAAACCAGGTATATTTGTAAGCCCAATTACCGTCAGCAATATTACAAACTTTTGTTTTGATCATTTATAAAATGAGTCAGAA
Source organism: Melanchra persicariae (assembly GCA_947386135.1). Lineage (NCBI taxonomy): Eukaryota > Metazoa > Arthropoda > Insecta > Lepidoptera > Noctuidae > Melanchra > Melanchra persicariae. Next base: position 6,547,244 of record OX376652.1, on the reverse strand, counting down.
GCGAAATTATTAAAATTTATTTGTTCGAATAAATACATTTCCCCCAGTTTATCCCGGATGATCTGGTAAGTACTAACATATTCAAATTATATACATACAGTATGTAACTGTGCTTCAGTAAAGAGTTCCAACTGTGCCAGTTATTCGGAATTATTCGTTCATTATAAATGTAAAACGGTACATTTTACACGCATGAATATTTTCGGCAATATTTTCAACCACAGTTTTAATATTTTTCTCGGGGCTTCAACACACTGAGTGGAAGCCGACTCTAACACAGTTGGGAAAAGGTGAGGCAGATTACTTGAATGTCCTGGATTTTGAGAGAAACACAGGTCAATGTGCGGACGCTTGAGGAAGGCCTATGTTCAGGAATGGACGTCTTATAGGTAGCTGTTTTAAAACTGAAAATTCACTAAACAATATATCAGACATTCATAGAAAGATTGAATTTGAAATGATGATAATAGCAGTAGCGAAAATTTCCGCCAAAACTGCCACCAATTCAGGACAACCATAGTTTATAGCCCAGTCTACCAAAATTGCAGCAGTCACGTTCACCAATAACGGGCAGCACCTCTAAAAAATCAATTTACGCTCCACTAGGGGTGCCAAAAAATCAACATGTTACGTACTGTAATCTCAATACATAGTTGGTACGTGGACGGGTTGGACGCGAGCCAGTACATCTAGGGCTGTTACGGTGAGTGAGGTCTTTATTTGAGGTATTAGGGTTTTAGCGGAATACTCGTTGTGACGAATAATATGGCGACAAATGAAGATGTGCTTTCTAAAAAAAACACTACAAAGTACAAAATAACTTTAATTTCGGTAGTCGGTGTTTTTGGTTGCTTCTTCGTTATTAATTGACACCGACTTCCGAAATTAAAGTTATTTTGTACTTTGTAGTTTTTTTTGGAAGTCGGTTTTTTCTGTTAAAAAGTTTTTTATTTTTCACTTTTTAGTGGTACACACCTGACAACACCACTGGAAAGTCACAGGAAAACAAAAATACGCACTTTCGTTTACATGGATATATATTTTTTCCAGCTATTTGGATTTAAAAACCAAACCACTGAACCGATTCTGATAAAATTTTCATGGGACCATTTGGGAAGTATAACCCTTTCCAACAAAAAAAAATTCTGAAATCGGTTGGCAAGCGACGGAGTTATGCGCGAACAAACATAAAAAAAAAAAATACAAACCTCCGAATTGAGAACCTCCTCCCTTTTTTCAAAAGTCGGTTAAAAAAAGGGTTCGCAAAAATAATATTTACCTTTTGTGTTCTTTTGTTTTTAGTTTTGATATTTGTGAAATTTAAGATACTCAACTAAAACTAAAAGTAATCTAAAACATGGCGTCGAAAAATTCCTCCGCATCGCAGGCCACTGGTAATGTACCCAAAAGGCTGGCAGCATTGCCACGTTGTATGGCAATGCTTATCCTTTGTCCGAGGTGAAAGCCAGCCCTAGGGTCACGCGAAGTGTCAACTAAGCGTCTTGACAGATCAAGTAATTGAAGTAATGAGCACTCGGACCCCACGACCCGAGAGTTTCAACCCCGAACGGCTCGAAAATATAACTACCTACAAGGTTATTATATTTCCGCCGCTTGAGGTTCTCCGCAGCCGCAGCGGCAGCGCCAGCGCAACACGAAGAGCTAGGAAGATGGGATGGCGCAAGAGTATCGACACAAGTAGCGTCCCACACTAATGGCCTACCCATCTTCCATGGAAATAATGACATGCCATCCAATCTCTTGCCATCTTTTATACAAGTGTGTATATAGTTATAGTTGCAATAAATGAAAATTTTAATTAAAAAAAAGAAAAAAAACGAACTTGATTTAAACTTTTGACTTTGGTTACAATCATAATATTTTATTGGATCACAGTAATAAGATTACACTAGATTTGAAATAGTAGAAATGTGCTTTGCATTGCCGCAATTAGTTTTAGAATTAGGATGTTGTGTGCTCTCTGCTTATTGCCTTTTGTATATTTTCTTAGAATGATCTCGGTGACATGGACAACCAAATAATCATGTGGTCAATTTTTCATTTTGTAGGGTATTTGACAACTATCAAAAATCGAGATGAATTAATACATATCCGAAAGCTATCACTAAAATTGTACGAATTGTGGAAAAAGTCATAATAGAGGAGTTACAACCTTCTGAAGTTATTCTTCTGTCCTTGTCAGGCAAAATGTCCCCTGTACTAGATGGCGCAAATTCAAAATGGCGATGCTAGTGAGTGACGTCATACGCAATTACTACTGTCTCTGTTTATCACAGATGTGATTTTTTTTTTGAGTTTTTATTTTTTTTTTCACATGATCTTTTCTTTAAATTTTGAGAAATTTATTGAAAAGCACCCAGACGAATACCCAATTGCTATCGCTGATATAATGTTACTTGGCTAGAAACCAAGAGGTTTTCAACCATTTTCAATGCAGATTAGGGTTGTAAGAAAGCTTTTGTAAGCTGACATGTGGCATTCACAGTACTGTTACTCCATAAGGAAACGGTTTCCTTATCGTTTCAGTACGTCTATCTATTTGTCCTTATGTCACTGCTGGAGTGTGTCACTTATGAAATGTACAAAACATAATGATTACGTAGATATTTACATTTACAGAAACAGTAGGGAATATTCATGCTATTTTATTTATTTAAAAATTGAAATAGGTACTTATTAGCTTTAGAAAGCACTTATGAAATATTTTTTGAAACAACTTCATCGGCGATGCAGTTATAAAGCTTCAAAGTTGACAATTAAAAAAGTCGGCAAAAAACGACTAAAAAGTTCCGAAGTTTTTTTTTTATTTGAGGAATGGGCTTGCTCTTGACCTCGATCACGCCTGATGGAAAGAGATAGATGAGGTCTATGATGGAGCGAGCGTACCCAGAAGATGCCTGTTCACTCTTGCTTTAAAGGCAAACGGGTAATATGTTAAAGGGAACTTTTCAAGCAGTCTGATGCTGTTGATGACATCAAATCTGTCATTGAACTAAATTAAATGCCATTAACTGTAGCAAACCGGTTGCAAAGTCATTTCTTCGGAACTTTTAGCCGTTTGCTTTGTCCGTTTTTTTTAAAGTCAGTTTTTAGTTGCTATTTTGCCTTTAATGTATATCAGCTACGCAACATCACCCTTCAATATGACCACTCACTTCTCTAACACCCTGTATAAGTTTCAAGAAGTTATTTTTCTTCTATTGTTCCCTGTGTACTTTTCGTCCCATTGTTGCCAAAACAGTTGTCAACATACAACAGCCATTTTAGGAAATGTGATCAAAGATTTCAATTGTGACGTCAGCCATCAAAGAAGGTTTGACTTTAACCTTATTTTATAATAAAGAAATTGTGTAACCACTCCCTTACAAGGGGTCTACTCTCCACCCATTGTGTGTGACTCACTAAATATATTGTTATTCAAGGCATGATACGGAAATTCTTTCTTTACGAATGAAATATAATATTTTTCCTGATAAAAGTTGCTTAGTCATTTTTGTGCGAAAAGTCGGTGGATTTAGTCATGTATTAGGATAGTAAATAAAAAAACCTGCCTAGTGAGAGCCGGACAATCACACGACTGGGCACTAAAACCCGAAGAAATCACGTTCTTGCATGACTGAAATAAAAAAATTGTTTTATTATTTTTTGATAAAGCGACAACAGATACAACGTGTAACAGAATAAACGCAATATCTCTGAACAATAATTATGAACAACTTTTACTATGGGACCAAATCCGAAATTGCGAAAAAAAATCAGCTGTTCAGTACATTTTGTCGAGTTATGCGGACATAAATGTATGGGGCAGTCGATTTTGTTTTTGCGATTCCAGTGTTGGTCCGTTAGTAAAAGTTGTTAATAATGATGACTACAATGACCCTTTAAGAGGTATTGCGTTTATTCTGTTACGCGTTGTATACAGCCTCCTTGATCACATTGCAACGGTTGAAAAATATCTCACCATCTGAAAGGGACATTGTTTTAAATGGACTCTAGATATAAAGTAAAATGAAATTTCATTGTTTGATCCGGGCACAACCACGTATTACAGAACTAATCGTTGGTCCTGCAACAGTTTTAGATTATTATAAACGGTTATTAAAGTAGAAATCCAAAACAGTTGAATCGTTTCTCCGGGACTCGTCGAGCTTCATTGACTCGGCGTTTTTCTGGATGTTGATTCTGGCTTTCAGGAGTTGCAGTGGTTTGGGAATGTGTGGCGGGCTTGTCCTACAAAGTAGACGCTGTGAATTTCATTTGCCAAACAAAACTTTAATTAGAAACATTCAAAGACTTTTAAAAGTGTACACATCTATACTTTTCCGTAGGGGTCTACGGAAAAGTCCCCGCGACTAAGTCATTATAAAGCTGGTCTATACCAACGCATCCGCTGTAAAATTGTTATGGTTATCGCCTGTAGTTCCGATCGTATGGCACAGCCTTTATTGAACCCCATTTGAGTGTGCCTGTGGTGCTCTTGTGAACAATACAATCCTAGAAATTGATACTTTGTAGGTTGTCGTGGTCAGGACATAAAAATAGATTGTGGCAATGTGTGGTACGTTTGGATTCATTATAAGAAAGTTTTAAAAAAATATTCTATTCATTCTGGGTATTTGGGCCATTAACTACTACTACAGAAAAAGGGTTCTCGACAAAATGACAATTTATCAGCGATAACTATCAGAGTGCTGCTAGCTGACCCGACAGACGTCATTCTGTCAAAAGCTATTGGACTGTGGCAGTGACAGTGTATGGGAAAAGAAAAATGTGATTTTTTACGTTTTTCCGTGCATTTTTTTCATTATTTTTCTTCATTAGAACTTTTCCCGTACACGAAATAATATTTGAAAAAAGCATTAGCCTGATTGGACCCGCCGTTCTCGAGTTTAGCGCATAGCAACACATTTAGCCATTTTTTATGTAGATGAGCGCTTCCGATTTTTCTTGACGATTTGAAAGCGAATATCGATTATTAGGTACAAAGCATTTCGAAAATCACTATATCGCCGATAGAATGTCTCTTTGTCCGAAACCTTATCGTGGACTTCGAATTCGCGAAAGTAAAGTTAGACAGCACCACCGCTAATTTGTGACGTCACTCACAAGTTACTGCATGGGGTATTAGCGCCATCTAGTAGCAATGGATAAATAAATTCAAAGACTGCATTTTCTCTATTTCTCCTCCTATTTTTTCTAAAATGGTACCATTTTAGTAACATCTTTCGAATAAACATCCATTAATAGAGATTTTGATAGTACCTATAAACGGGGTGAATTGGAATACGGAGGTGAATCGGCACAAAACTTTGATGGGGATTATTATGTTACTAAAATCATGTTTGTAGCATCTGTGGTCTCCAATTTTATTGAATTGATAGAAGTAAAATGAAGTTGTTTTCTCAAACAATGAATATTATGATATTAAAGTGAAACACCTTATCAAAGTTTTGTTTCTATTCACCCCTCCGTTCATATTTACCCCGTTTGACGGTAGTCAATTATTCTATTCTGATTTTCTGATGTCTTGAGTGATTCGAAGGGAACTTGACAGAAGAGCACTACGGGAAAGCTTGTGGAAAGGTGCTTGGTGCATTAATAAGAATAGTCTCTAATGTACTCAATCCAAGCTATTGTTGTGCAACCAAGATAAATGGACAGAAATACGAATGATCATTATTTAAAAGTCACATATACAACAATAACACAAATACAACAGCTGTTATTTAAAGATACAACAAATATTAATTACATGCATACTAATTTTATAAATGCGAAAGTAACTCTGTCTGTCTGTCTGTTACGCTTCCACGCTAAAACGGCTGAACGGATCGTCATGAAATTTGGCAGATAAATAGCCTGAGATATAGAGGGAGGGATAGGACATAGGCCTTTTTACGCGATAACCGACATCCACGCGGGTGGAGCCGCGGGCTAAAGCTAGTAACAAATATTTAAAACATACGACCAACAGCAATGGCCAAATAAATTACCAATGCAGATCTGTGGTCGCGAGTGGTTTGTATAAGCCAGGCTTTTGTTTACATACATATGTGCATACAGTATGCCCAATTTACATAGACCGTGACTGGGGAACTGAAGGTGGAATACACTTTTGTTGGGATATATTGTTATTCTGTCTATTTCGAATGTGGTTTCGTTTTGGGTCTTAGTTCGTGTACAATGGTTTTTGGCGTGACGTAACAAAAACGTTTATTTCAATGTAAACTACTAAATATTAATAAAAAATTAGACAAATACATTCGCGAAACTATGTATATGCGTTTAAAAAGGGACAGAAAAAATTATGCACGTCGCTGGCAATGGGAAAAGTGAACAGAACAGTGGCAGTTGTAATTAACAAGCATAGAAAATTAGGATAGTTCGCTTACAAATATGATAGTTAGGTTACAAATAGGATAGTTATGTTACAAATAGGATAGTTATGATACAAATAGGATAGTAAGGTTAATTGATTATTTTCAAATATGGACAGACACAGCTCCAACAAATATCTTACCATAATTCTATGGGAAACACTGTGCAAGTTCTTAAACTAACGTGTGTACGTCAGTGGTGCTGTGTGATGCAGTAAGTCGTATTAATCGTAAGTTTTATTAATGTCATGCTATTCATAGATAGTTTTCTTGGCTAAATAACATGAGCTTCACGGGTCAATCTCCGAGGTTAGGCGACTCTGGCCAAGGCTTATTCATGAATGGGGTAACTCGAAAAGCACGTTAAGGTGTTGTTCCCAGCTGTCTATTGTAGAAATCTGACAGACAGTCTTGCCCCAGAGTATCGTCTTTCCCAGTTATTAAGTTGTTAAAGTTAATATGGGTTGTCGCTACATGTAAAATATTGGTGTTCAGCTGCATCCAGTTATATTATAAGTTGACTCTTACTTGGTAGGCCAGAGCCTGTCAGGGTTGCGGATTTCGTTCGAAAGACCTACCGTGGCCCTGGAAAGCAAAGGGCACTAGGAGGAGCATAGACGAGTTTTAGTTAGTAAGAGTCTGACACTCCCTCCCGCTCAACCCATATCGGCAGGAGTCATTTGATGATTTCCCACCCAGTCTTGTCAGGTTAATTGAATTAAAATTACATTTGCATTACAAAGGTAAAGTTTGGTACAAGAAAGCTTCCAGCGTGTTCTTGCGGCCTGCGGTGCGTCGGTAACTCACGGCTTACCGAGATATATAGCGTCTTGTCGCCCAACACAAATTATTATGGAACATTACATAAACACAGGAACGATACGGTTTACTTATTCATTTCATACTGTTTTTAAACTCTTGGCTTAATATGAGCCGCATGGGTTGATCGTCGAGGTTAAGCAATGCTCGCAAAGGTTTGTCGGTAGATTCATTACGTAACAAGACTGCTCCATGCTTTGAAAAGTATAAAAATGTTGGTCCCGGCTATCATTTGTAGATATTAAAAAGTCGTTAGGGTAGTAATCCAAAAATCTGGTAATCAGTTTTGCCAGACTATAGCTTTTCCACCTTTTTTTTGGAACGAAGTTCCGTATCTTTCGGTAAGAACTTGGCGGATGGGGGCCTTGGCGAAAAAAGTGTAAGATTTATCCGTGACGACCCTTTTGTTTAACAAAACATGTGCTGAGTAACCTCTCTGCTAATTGTTTGTAAACACTTTTGTTGTTTAGCCTCTAACGTCCACTTTTACTAAAAATATAAACATATGAATTTACTACGATAGGAACTTCATTTAAACCGAGTGTTCCACGACACTCGCGCATTTTTTTATGGATGGGAAATCATCAAATGACTTTTTCCACCCTAGCATTCAATATTACTCACTCCAAGATCTTTTTTCCTTTAGCAAAAAAGAAATACACACAATGGAATTGTTTATTTAGACATAACAATGCAAACACCCTCTCATTCACTACCCTTACAAAAACAATACGCTTGCCAATCTAAATGAAATTTAATGGGCCAATAAAATTTCGCGCCCTAAAAAGCTTATTTCACCCTACATAGATTTTGAATTAATTGTTTTCCTTTCTTCAAAAAGATGTTGTTTGTTGGCTTCTGTTTTGCCCATGTCATTGTTTTTTGGTACGACTGGAAGGAAACTTGAAAAATGATTACCGGACTATCATGCGTAACTTCTGTAGGATACGCTTGAAGTAGTAATGCTAGTGAAGGAGAAGGCGGTCCGCGCGAGGGAGAGGCAAATCTCACGCCCCAGCCGCCGCAATAGAAGAAGACGCCCCGGGCGTCGGTGGTCGCAAGGCGATTCCCGGCGGCCAACGGCGCGATGTTTTCCACGAGATATCAGTCTAGTTGTCGGGGCCCGCTAAGGCCAGAGCCTTGTGTTGCGGAATTTGATCGAAAGAGTTACCGCAGCCCTGGAATGCAAAGGGCATTTAAAGGAACACGCATGGGTTTTAGTCAGTAAGAGTCTGAACATTCCCTCCCACTCCACCCAGAGCGGAAGGACTCATTTGAGGAATTCCCATCATTAAAAAAACAAAAAGGATACGCACTTGACTGATCATAAATTCTGATGAGGTGCGCTCAGCGGTTTACTTCTATATTTGGTAAATTATAGCATTTTTAGATGCCACAACCTACAAGCTATATTATAGGTAACCTTCAAAGTAAGAGTAGAGAGGCATCTTCCGGGCAAGCTAGTGTTATTGTGGTCCACATCCATCGCGTTACATCACGTGTGATCAAGGTCAAGAGATGACGGCATAATAAATTTTAACAAATAAAATAAATAATTAAAATATCGCAGCTTGTGATGTTTTACTCTGGTGCGTTTCCGTAACCGAAAGGTATATCATAATCTAAAAACACCGACTAAGCCATGATTCTCATTGCCGTGCCGGATTTTTAAAACACCACTAAAACGCAAACGACGTAAAAGGAACACTGTGCAATGTCGTTGAATAATCACCAACATAACTCAAGAAAGGCTTTTTAAATTCATCCCTCTGACATTAGCATAGGAATCTAAGAACTCCGGTTACCATGAAAAACAGGGACAGATGGATTTTGGTAGAATATTTTCGTTCATTATGCTATGCTGCATGTTTAAAGGGGCTCGTGGGTTAAATAACAGCCGCACTCGTCGGACTTCGAGGTTAAGCAACTCTTGCCAAGGTTGGTCTGTAGATGAGTGACCTGTTATATAATATACATACCGAATTTCCTCCGTGTCTCAGGAAGTACCCCAAAGAGCGTTTACCGCCGCACGGCAATTCATACAAACTTTCAAGTCCTTATTTTTCGAAATTATTGAGCCGATTTTAATGAAACTTGGTATGCATATGAAAGATATCCAGGTCTAAATAGTATGTAGAAAACATTTTTGAAAAAGCATTGAGGGGAAAGATTGATTTTAAGTTTTCCATACAAAGTGAAAATTTATTCTATCTTTCCCTCTGAGCCATTTGACGTCAGCCCCGGCTGTCATTCGAAGATCTTTGACAGTCGTTAAGAATAGTCAGAAAGAAGCCAGAAATCTGACATCAGTCTTGCCAAGCGGTATCGTGTTACCCAGTTACTGGATTGTCCTTATTCTTATTCTTTATTGTACACCAAAGTAATCAAAATACAGTGAAGAAAAGTTCATGTACAAAGGCGAGCTTAACTCAAAGTTGAGTTTTCTCCCAGCAAACCTTTGAGTGATAGACAGAGATCACAATAGAGGGTAGGATCCAGTGCACATTAAAATAATACATATTTTATTTTATATTAATATACCTACATGCATAAACCTAAAAATACACATACATATATATGAATATTATGTCAAAGTCGAAAGGAAATGATCTTTAACTTTCCTCTTGAAGACATCAAGGGAAGGGCTGTCGCGTAGGGAGTGTGGGAGCGAGACGAGACAGAGACGCACAGCAGGAAGTCGATTGTCGTGTAACAAAGCAAGATTTTTTTCCGATGCAGTGATAGGAGCCATTTTTACAACCGCTTGAACTGTGAACATGTCGAATCGAAGGCTTGGGTGAAGTGATCACGAGGTGAGCTGTCATTCCATCTTGATGACATGGATGGACAGCTCACTTCGTGATCACTCCACCCAAGCCTTCATTTCGACATGTTTTACAATCGCACTGCTGTTACTTTGTCGTACTGGGCCGGGTCTTTTTTTTAAATTGAAAAGTGTTCTAAACTGTAAATCTTTTCCAATGAATGAGACACCGACCAACCCAAAACAATAAATCACAAAACGGATACAAACAAAGGATATCCCTTGCAAAACATCCTACGCCCTCTTAAATTTGACCGCCCCGCAAATGACGTCATACCAATCGCCTTAGAAGACGTCATTAGGCCTTTACAAACTTAAGCAATTCCAACAACTTAACCCTTATGTTACGAGCCATAAGGTTGACGTCTCCGTGAATGGTGGTCTAAGTAAGTTGGTACCAAAGGTGTCATTGACGAATCTGCCCCATTTCTCATCAAGTGTCATTACGAAATGTCACCATCGGTTGTCACGAGTTGTCATTTGCGTTGTAATACTGAAAATGACTACCTATAAAGTACGTAGGTAGGGAAATTTCGGGGTTTACGTGATCAAAATGGAAACGAACACTTTTTATTGCACCTGTAACGTCATTTTCAGGAATTGGTAGATTAAATTAAGTGGAGCACGGGTCGTTTTTTGGATGGGTGACCATCCATTGTATACCGAGATTGCTCTGTGGCTCGGTTAGAACGTTAAGCTATTGTCTTGGCTATCATTTGTAGTTCTCTTACAGTCGATACGGAGAGTCAGAAGCGAGAAAATCTGGTCTGCCCAAGGGGTATCGTTATACCTAATTACTGGGGTATGGTGGTCAGACTGGTAGGCAGTCACTGCATCTGGTTAAACTGGTAAAAGCGAGGCAGACTGATTGGTAGATGAAGTGCGTCGCGACGTGCATAAGTGCATACAAATGAACGTCGTGACTGTGACAAGAAGGCTCGGGAGTTCAAATGTATCTGTGCCATGTTGCGGAATTAGTTCGAAAGAGTCACCGCGGCCCCAGCACGCACAGGGCATGAGGAGGAACACGGATGGGTTTTAGTCAGTAAGAGTCTGACACTTTTTTCCGCTCCACCCAGAGCGCAAGAAGTCATTTGATGATTTCCCATACTTAAAAATATACAGGGTTATTTGTAAAACACCAACCAACTTTCAGTGGGTGAAAGTAGTCATGATTATAAACAACTTTTGTTTTGAGACCAACCCTGAAAAATCGAAAAAAAATCTACTGTTTCATACATTTTCATCGGGTGAATATTGCATTTTGTATGAAACAGCTGATTTATTTTTTGATATTTCAGAGTTGGTCCCATAGAAAAAGTTGTTTATAATCATGAGTACTTTCACCCCCTGAAAGGTTGCTGGTGTTTTACAAATAACCCTGTATATATTGAGGCTTTTTTGACAGATTGCGATTACGATGCGAATGCGAACGTAGTTAAAGACCAAAACTACCAAAAATTGGCTACCTTTTCTCAGATCAAAAAATACGGATCATGCAAATATCTACAAGAAAAAAGAATTTCGAAAATCCGTCCACAATTGGCATAGAAATCGGTGAAACACACTTGTAAAACAGTCGAACATGTCGGTTAAAAATAGTTTCTATACTTTTTCTTCAGAATTTTCATGTCTGTGATATAGGTAGCAATTCTAAATATTAAAAGAAGTTAGTAGTTTTTTACAAAATATGCACACACATGTCTGCACGCCTCCGTATTAAAACGTCCAGTCCTAGTAGCAAAACGACCTTTTCGCAAATATATTAACAGAACGACCTATTAGCGGTACAATTTTAGAATATAAATAACACAATTGAATTTAACTTCAATTGACCGGTAAATATCATTTAACGCACCCGTAACGATAATGATTTCCATATTGTAATTAACTCGCGCTGATGAAATTAGTTTCTGTCCAACTGATAATTACTCGGTTTTCATTCCCGTTTCATTATTGTAATTCCCGGTTAAAATTATTCCATTTCATTTGTTGATTTATTTTTATTTTTCCGAGCGAGTGCATAATTATTTCGGTTTGATAATTTTTTTATTTTTTTTATTGAGGAATGGGCTTGCTCTTGACTTCGATCCCGGCTGATGGAAAGCGATAGATGAGGTCTATGATGGAGCGAGCGTGCCTAGAAGATGCCTGTTCACTCTTGCTTTGAAGGCAGACGGGTTATATGTGGAAGGGAACACAGACGCTGGTAGAGAGATCCACACTATTTGAAATGATTTTGGAAGTTACGGATATTGCAATTGCATAAATGCCAAATAACAGTCAAATCAAACATACTTTTAATTGACTTATCGATATTGAGTATCTTTGTGTTATCAAGTTATCATCTTCCTAGCCTTTTTCCAACTACATTGGGGTCGGCTTCCAGTCAAATCGGATTTAGCTTGGAGCGGCTGCCTACCAGATCTCCACAACCTATTGACTGGGTAACGCAGTACTTCTTGGGAAGACTGGAGACAGATTTTTTGGCTTCTGACGATCCGTAACGACTGCCAACGATCTACAAATGACAGACGGGACCAGCGACAACGTGCTTTCCGAGACACGGAGGAGTCTCGGTATGTTAAGATGGTCACCCATCTACAGACCGTCCTTGGCAAGCGTATTGACCCGTGCGGCGATTATTATTTAGCCACGAGCCCCAATCTGTATAGTAAATAGTATCTTTGTGTAATCTTTATTTAAGACTAGCTTTTTCCCGCGGCTCCGCCCGCGTGGATGTCGGTTATCGCGTAAAAAAGTAACCTATGTCCTTTTCCATAGCCCAGGCTATATATCTGCCAAATTTCAAAACGATCGGTTCAGCCGTTTTAGCGCGAAAGCGTTACAAACGAACTTACTAGGCTTTTATTGAAACAGAAAAGAAAACAATATCGGTAATGCAAACCAATAAAGAATCTATGGCCCTAATTCACAGAAAAAAACTACAAATACTAGAAACTGTTACTAGGAATGATCATCATAAATATCTAGACTGGACCAACTCATAAAAATTAGGTCCAATATTTGCTACCAACAATGTCAGTCCTAGCCATTAAATTTCTGACTACCTTCATAAAATTTACCAAAGCTAATAACTTTGACAATGTGTGGATATAACATGGCCAGGGGGTCGAGTCTGCTATTGCAATCGTGTCTCAATGACCGGTCAATGATCGATTTTTGACGTATAACGTCAAACTTATGACACATTTCTCATACAAAAACTGTCAAAGTTGTCAAATATTCCATCACTGACCGGTCATTGAGATACGATTGCAATAGCAGACTCGGGCCCCTGTTGTCTTGGTAGACGGAGTAATGTTGATACAAGGCTAGATAGTCATTTTAATATAAAATTATAGGGGATAGGTAGCTCGAAAAAATAGACAAACTAAGTCGCTAGACACACAGAAAAGACGTAAGACGAGGACGGGGCGCGGACAAGGCACAGACGGGGCGCCGCCACCGTCACGATTTTTTAAAACATATAGAAAAGACGAGGCACGGACATAACGTGGTGGTGTAATTGTGTGTGTCAGCGACGCACGAGCCCCGACACCTTTTGTTTCGCTACAATAGGGATGATTTCTGGTTAAAAATAAATATGATTCTATTTAGTCCGTCAGTTAGATTATCGAAAAATGTAATATAAAAATATAATAAGTTTTGAATTTATAATACGCTATCATTTCCCTACCATGATCCGCGATGTTTCAGAAAAGTTCAACATATACTGGTCACTCAATAAAATACTTTTTAAGTAAGGTTAGGTAAACATTTTTTGGTCTCACCTCCTTGAAAGTAATGGGGTAACTTTGACAGTAAAATGATTTAACGGCCGTTTCCTTTGCCTCGTCTTTATGGGCCACTTAACTTTTTAATTTATAGTCGTAATGCACCTCCGTTGGCAGGTCTGGGAAGTTATCGTTGAAAAATAATTAAAAATATCTAGAAAGTACTGTCTGAAAATGGCGTGTCGATTTATGGAGTTTTCAAAGTGTTGGAGAAGGGAAAATGTTTTCAGCTACTACAAAGTTACCGTTAGGGTAATAGTTTTGATACCTGATCTTTGGTAAATAGTTTATGTTAAAAAAATACACTATACTATAAATATACAGGCTGGCAAAATTGGATGTAAGTATACTACTTTAAGTAAAAGTTTTTTTTTAATTAAATGAAAATTTGGGAACACATTCATTGTGCGTACAGCTAAGGAGTAGAATTCCCTGCCAGAGTCTGTGTTTCCTGATAGCTGCAACCTGGGAGTCTTTAAGTCAAGTGTGAATAGGTTACTTCTAGGCAAGCGTGCTCCATCTTCGACTACATCATCGCTTACCATCAGGTAAGATAGTGGTCAAGCGCGTGCCTATCTATTTTTACTGTAGGCTTCGTGATATTGTAATGATTATTCATTTAATATCACGAAGCCTACAGTAAAAATATCAAGTCATTTTTTTATTGAGCCACCAAGTCTCTACCTGTTTCTTGCCTAAAATTACGCTAGCTTTTTGTCGTGTTTTGATCATATTTTGGCATCCGTCATTATTAGGTATCCCATTAGTAAAGTTGCAATTATTCTGTTTTTATTGATCAAGAATGACCACGGCAACCCCATAATACAATATGAAGTAACTCACAAACAAATAAAACAAACCATACCGACCCTCGACCCCAAAGCTAATAATTACTCACGATAATTCCCAAGAGTGCTAACAACCCAAAAAACATAATACACACTATAATTACGCAAATGGCTAAAAATTAACGAGCAACGGAACAAAGAAACAAATGAAAACAAACACACCGGAGATACCACAACTTGTTTCTTCGAAAGAAACATAAAATCGAATAAACACGTATGAACAAAACAAGGATAAACATTATACACATAGTTGTTTGTTCGGAAATGTAAGTGGTGCTAACCGTTGTACATTTTGATCAACACTGTACTACGAACTAAATTTATTAGGTAGTTAGGAAGTTGGATGCAGAAGTTCTACTTTTAATTGAAGAGGATTATTAAAGATTAGCTTCCACTAGGTGGACCAGATGGCCAGAGGGGCCAGCAGGAAATTTTACTAAAACTATTATACTCGTTTCGCATCATCATCATCATATCAGCCGAAAGATGTCCACTGCTGGACATAGGCCTTCCCCAAATGGAAGGTTTGCCATAATCGCCACGCTTGGCAGGCGGGTTGGCGATCGCAGTGTAGCTGTAGCAATGTACCTACAGAGAATGCTGCTGCCCATTCTCTGGTGAGTCCCTTAGTCGCCTCTTATGATACCCATGGGAAGTTTTGGGAATGGTGCTATTCTTTTACGTCCAACACCATACAGAACAAAAGAATAAACTGGATACTATATTCATATTTTTGTATGATACAAATTTTGTATGTCGCATAAATTGAAAACAAAATTCGATGGCGTTGTAGTTTTTTATATTCAACATTCACTTACGTCAATTTTACTATACGTCAAAACATTCGTGCTAGGGCCTCTGCTGTAGGCTGTTGAAATACGGTGGATCCGAGACGCGGACCGTTTAATATGGCGACACTTGGAGAAAGTCGAGCAGCCGAAAGATGTCCACTTCTGAACATAGACCTATGTTTCTTCCTCTCACACGTTTAGGTAAAGCCACACACACACACACACACACTGACACACTAGATTTTAAGCGTAGTTATAATAAACTAAAGATTAATAAAACCTCTTAAATTGGAACGTTGATGTCATCTCTATCCTGGAGGTGGGCGTTAATAGCCACGACACAGTTTTAACTAATGTGGCTATTATCGAACACAAATAAATTGTAACATGTGTTTTTTTGTTCTAATAAATAAATAAATAAATAAAATAAATAAATAAATGTTCAGAAGTGGACATCTTATGACTTAATTGATGATGATGATGATAGCGTCCATTGCTCTAGTTCTAGAGATTGTTGTGCAGGTCTTTGATAGCGAGTTCAGCTTCATCCAGTTAAATTGGAAGCCGTCCCCAATAAAGTTGAGAAAACCTTTCCTTTAAGAGTTCCGTACCCAAAGGGACCTATTACTAAGCCAGCTCTATCCACACGTCTGTATGTCAGCGAGCTGTATCTCATGACCGTAATACGTTGTTGAAAGTTTTATAGAATATGTATTATTTCCATAGAATATCTCTACTAATTCCTTCTTAAAAAAAATATATGTTGCCCCACACTAAGAATTTCGCCTGTATCGTGGGTGCGTTTACAAACATACAATCTCACATACACAAACAGCCAGAACCGGAACAACTATCTGTAGGCAATACAAATATTTTTTCCGTGCGGGAATCAAGCCCGCGACACAGCGCAACAGCCAATCGCTCAACCACTGCGCCAACCGTGTCGTTATACTACGCACTCTTAACATTATAAATGTAAAAGTAACTCAGTCTGTTTGTCTGTCTGTCTGTTACGCTTTCACACTAAAATAGCTGATCGTCACACACTTAAATAGCTGATCGGATCGTCATGAAATTTGGTAAATATATAGCCAGGGATATGGAGAACGACATAAGCTACTTTTTATGCGTTAACCAACATCCACGCGGGGGGAACCGCTGGCAAAAGCTTGTAATTTATACAAGTAAAGACTATGCGGGCGGTGCCGCATGCAGCACCTAGTAATTAACTTAAATATGAAATCCAATAATCGATATCGACAGTTCCAATAATGTAAGCTTTGACCACTATCCATACCCATCATTCTGAATATTCGGTAACTCCGTCAGATGGCCCAATTCCGAATTGGCAGCATTGCCAAATTGGATAACAATGATAATCACCGCCTAACCTACTAAATTGCGTTTTAATGGAGTGACGAATCGATAATTGAGTGTATTAGTATTGTGTGCTTTACCTAAAATATGAATATCTACGTGGTTTGTACGCGTTCTTGTAATGGAAATACTCTTATATTTATACATAATATATTTTGGGATGCATGAAGAAGCCTCCTCGTGTAGCGCAATTTGTTCCATCAGACACTCAACTGAACCGAGCGCTCGGCGCATCCTGGACAGTCTCACCTAACACCTTATAAGACTGGCCAATCCTTCCCTTGCGGTGGTAGGGCTATCACCCGCCTGGTTCGCGACCACCCTCCCACCGGAGTTCGGCGTCAAGCAGCCTGCTGTGTTTCGTCGACGCGTGGGAGTACCAGTGCCTCAAGGCATCTTCTGGGCACGCTCGCTTCATCATGGACCTCATCTATCGCTTTCTATCAGGCGTGATCGAGGTCAAGAGCTAACCCATTCATAATAAAAAAAAAATACAGTACAACTATTTTCTTAAGGTGAAAGCGTCAGGGTAGCCCGCAAAATTCAAATTTTCTTACTTTTTTTGCAAATTGCAGGTCAGTATCAGTTTGTATGTTGGTCAAAATATGATTCGCGGCCGTAACAAGTATGTATTTATAGAACTGTAATCATTAAAATCACCAATACAACTCCTTCAGTTAGAATTGATGCCAAATGTTATGATTTCATGAAATACTACAATAAAACTACTGCGTTACCTGCACAATACTGAAACTAAATCGCAATAATTCGCCGCAAATGTCAGGATAGAAGCTCGTGCCATAAACAACGATAGTCCCGTTGTTTGAAGAGACGCCTCTAGTGCCGAACCTACTCCTAACGCTAAAGCTGCGTTTCCACCAGAGATGTGCGAGGATGCGTTTGTTAAGAACCAATAAAATCGCTTCATTTGCCTCGTTTAGCGCAAGCTGTTCTATTGGTTCGTATATCTCTGATAGAAACGCAGCTTTAAAGTACAGATTTGTTTATGGTCGAATTAGTGGAGTAGTGGCGAATTGCGATTATTAGTGAGAGTGGAAGATTGTTTTAAGGGGGATTTTAGTGTTTTTACTTTCACGCTTTTTGTTTACCCAAAAAGTACACATATACATATACACAGTATAAATATAGCTAATGGAAAGCGTTCGGTGACGATGACGCCAGTTCCATGATTTTTGTTCACCCAAAAAGTGCCCAACGCGTCTGAAGAAGTTTCACTTCAAAAATCTTTCCAGACAAACCATTAGAGCCATACATCGTACAACACGCCACACCAACCCCCATCTTGACGCCAGATCGTAACAGAAACAAAAGAAACCCAGCACAAGATTTATTACCGCAAAAAGTGGCCTTTTGAAATTGTCAGCTTATTCGTCGTATAAGAATATGTAAGGAATGAACTTGAAGTATGGGTAATGAGTCAGAAAATGTCCACTAATGTTGGCGAAGCAGTATCGTTTTGGTAGTCAGCTTAGAAATAGATTATTATAAAAGGTTATTTATGTCAACGGATTATTGCAAACTTAAGGTTATAAAATATCTTGGGAGATTATGTACTCTCGATACATTTTAAACTGAATATTCCCTATGCCTTTTGAAAACCAGAATCAAAAGTGGCGACTGCCAGAAAAGCGCCGATATTAGCTCAACGATTCGAACTGAAACGAATTAAAAATTCGATAGTTTCTCCCCGTTGCGCTGAGAAATTGAGTACGGTTATAAACTTGCGACCATACAATCCACAGGTCTACAACTTATCCGTTTTAAAAGAAAGAAAGAAAATTATTTATTTGGCACACACAGCACACACAATGTTACATAATTATATAACGAATACCGCATTCGACACAATGAAATTGTGTGTCCCACGGCTGCGCCAAATAGGTCCAGTTCAGCAAAATGCCAGACAAACAAGGAGTTGCCTGACGCTGCTTTTCAACTGAACCTTACGTTGAAGTGTTTTGATGTCTTAATTAAATTGTAAATAATGGTAGGTAATTAGTCGTAAACTGTCGAATTTTTGATTCATTTAAAAACTGAGTGAATGATACTTTTTGTCGTGCCAGCGATAGATGATAAAGCCGCTAGTCATTTTAATAGTGTCTCATCCATTTGGGACATAAATCTTATTTATAATATATTTTCCTAGAATCATGGCAATATTTTCCAAGAAAAATGGTTGAGAAGGTACGTACATTGTTTTAGAATATTATCTACTTACTAAAAAGGTCTATGTATTATGTTGGGTTAAAAACGGTAATAAAAATAAGAGTTCGGACTCGTCGTACTACCAGGGACGTCATTACTAATTTATTCATGCCCGAACGAATGTGTGTATTTTCATGATGCAATTAATGGTGTATTGGGTTGTGTTATGATGTGCTGTTGTATTGTGATGTTGTGATCTGTTGTTAGGGTGTGTTTTTTGTGCCGAATGCGTGTGTGTTGTATTGTGTTGTTAATTTCCTATTAAAAGATTTAAACGGTGTCACTCATAGCCACGCTCGATTTATATGAAAAGTTGAGACATTGCCCTCTTTGTAATCTGTGTTCTTTTATGGATGGGAAATCATCAAATGATTTCTTCTGCTCTGGGTGGAGCGGAAGGGAGTGTCAGACTCTTACTGACTAAAACCCATCCAGGTGTTCCACC